>OZ022259.1:5774096-11079867 GCA_963978905.1 Trichostrongylus colubriformis | reverse complement strand
TGTGTGCTACTTTTTGATGGAGTAGAGCGGAATGTGGTTAGGTATATCCGAGCGAGATGTGAAAGAATCTCTGCCGTGAGCTATTATATCAATGATGCCAGGGACTGGGCCGTCCAATGGAAACTACTCATACCTATTGAGAAAACTAAAATTTTACACTTGGGGAAGGTGTTACTAGCTCCTCGTACTTGATGGGAGGTGTGCAACTAGAAGAAGTGGGAAATTAGAGTCCTCGGGATTCTCATTTGGAGAGACCTCTGCTTCGGTGACCACCGTCTCAAAATCGCCGCTAAAGACATCATTGTTCAACATGTTCAGAGCTCTCTAAGCTAGAGATTCTTTGGTCCTTCTCAGAGCGCACAAAAGATACATTAGGCCATTGTCAGATTATGGAACAGTGGTATTTAGCCCTCACAAAGTGAAGATGACTGATGCATCTAAAAGGGTTCAAAATAGTTTTACAAGGAAAGTATTTGTGAGTGCAGTCGGGTTCAATTACGATCAGATACCTGGCGGCAGGGTTTGCAATGCGAATCTCAGCCTTGAGACACTACCTCTCATTGTTAAAAGGAAAAATTCCACCTGATAATCTTTTTCAAATTATCGTACGGTCACTCTAAACTATAGTCTAATAGCTTTCTAACAGTTATAGATCATGAACCAAAGGCGGGTCCAGGAAAACTTCTGCTCGCCATTCTAAACATCATATCAGACAACATATCTTCGTGAACAGGACTTGTGCAGTTTGACAGACTGCTCAGGTGAGGAGATGTCACAAAGAAATCAAATTCGGCACTATTTACCCAGAGCTACCCCACTACCTCTTCAGCCGATGCGGTCGGAGAGGTGATTTCCGGAAACCTTTCGATCAAGCTACAAACTCCTGCCCAGAAGTTATTCGACCCGTAGAACACGAATATGGCATTCGTTTGGCGAGAAACGGCCTGGCTCCTGCGCCTAAATGTAGTAAAAAGCCGATGCGCCTATGGCGCAGGCATCAAGCAGTTTCTCGCCAAGTGAGTGTCATATTCGTGTTCTACGGGTCGAAAAACTCCTGGTTAGAAGTTTGCAGTTAAATCGAAACGTTTTCAAAAAACACCTATTCGACAACATCGGTTGAAGAGGTGGTGGGGTAGCCCTGGGTTAATAGTGCTTAAATTCGTTTAAAGGCACAATTTACGATAATTTTGATGGGTTGTCGAGCTAAGTACGGTTTGTGGATGTGCTGTAGAACGAGAAGTGAAGAAGAAACCCCAAAAAATCGTCGAAACTACTGAAAACGGGGCCTTGTTTATTCGGGGAATTGCACGAGATTACCCTCCAAAAGTGGGCGTTCAGACGAGTTTTTCAAAAGTTGCCTTCTTGTCAGTTTTTATGTTCGGGTCGATAAAACCATCACTCAGCTGATTCCTGCGCCGCAATACGCCGATGATATTATATTCCTTGTGTGAATTCTTGCTGTCCTGATTTCGTAGATGAGTTTTCTGTGTGTGGTCTTCACAGAGCTAGTCGACTTCAGCGCAGAAATATCACCATGTGAATTTATTCATTGATGGTGTACTAAAAAATATGACACTAGCTGAGTCCATGATGGTACATTGAACAAAGAAAAAATCTAACGTGAAATTCATGCAAAATTCATTTAATACGATCAACACAGCGTCACAACGGATTCTCTTAGCCAATATAAACAATAGAGAGCAAAGATAACACGATAGAAGCCATAATAATTAAAAAGTCACCCAACGCGCGAAAACAAATACGATTAAAAAAAAGTGAAAAACAATGAAGACGCGCAGATGGACCAGCTGATTTGAGATGGGTGCACCCTACAATGGTTCAAGCAACGGGTGCGCGCAGATGAGCCATCTGCGGCTCGGTTTCTTCAAGATAGCGGAGGGGGTGTTGACAATCTTCAGACGGTGGCCGCCATATTAATTACTAGTTCTGTACGCGCGTAAGTCCCTCTCTGTGGCAGCGGAAGAGGTACAACCTTTGCCGTAAGGAAGACAGCTATCTGTCCGCATAGTAAACTTATGAGATTTCCCTTATCGCGAACAATGCCTTTAAAGCGGCATTGGACAACCATTTGACATCATAGGGCACACGTTCGTCTTCTTTCTCAGTGCATTTGTTTAGTTCATTCTTTTTGTTCCATGCTGTTCAAGTCACTCATTTTATGTGTTGTTGTTCTGGATTTGCTATTTAAATTTTTTTCATATAGGCTCAGGCCCATGCAATAAAAATTACAACAATTGCATCAGAAGCGGCATAGCAAGTACTTTTGACAGTTCTCCCACGTCAAGTAGGGTAAGGGGTGAATTGACCAAAAACCCTCATCGGAGTTTCGTTTGCCGTGATACCATGTGCAATAGTTGATTGGAAGAGGTGTGAATTCGATTTTTGAGCGACGGTATCAGAGATTGATGAGCGCGGAACCCCTCGAGAAGAGCTACTATGGGTCGACTGCCAAGTATTGCCTGTAAGATCATGGAGGTGGTGTCTGCGCGGTGAGTACTAGTGACATTTGGAAAAGGGTCAAGAAAGGTAGCGACCCTGATGACTCACATCGAGACGACTGATTTCTTAAAAACAGCGGGCAAGCGTGTTAGTTCCTGCTCCGGAATGTCGACCGTTGAAGGAAGTTGAATTGAGACATTAACTGTTGCTGTGGTTGGGATACAGTTGATCTGTATCTCTACAGGTGCTTCGATTATAGGGTACTGTGGGTCAGCTACAGAATCGGCGTTGTTAGCGGACTTACACGGAAGGCCCATCAGGTCCATGGTGAGCTTTTTCAGAACGGTTTTTTGCATTTTATGGGGTCACATATATGAAGCAAAAAACCGGTCTCAAATTCGGCTAAATGGTTTTGGGAGGCCCAAAAAATGAGTGACAAAGGTTGCTTAGAAAGAAGCAAATTTGACCAGTTTACTGCGATGCTTTCCAGCTGCGGCGTTCAGTATATGCATATCAGAAGACTCTCTCCAAACCTACGCCGATACCACTGCGAGCTGGTTCAAAAATGTAGAATCACTTATGGTATTTGCTATACGAAGCAAAGAAAACTGATAGGGGATGCACAGGTTGCCCTGCTTTTATTGGTCGGATGGCCGAATGGATAGGAGGATGGGCTGGGACTGGCACGGTGGAGGGGGTGTTTGTGGTTCAAGTCCACTTGACGTTTCGCTTTTGCACTTTCTTAATTTTCTTTGTCCAGCGCTATACTATTTGCGCACATTCGAAATGACTGCAATTTTTGTCGCTGGTGCACGAATGTGATCTCATTTGACTCCTTTCATGGATGTTAACAAGCACTTCTTACAGAATCATGTGAAAACGCGGTAAAGCCTGGTCACGAAAAAGGTTTTCTTCTGATGTACAAAACCGACAAACTGTGAAAAACACCAATATTTCGCAGGAAAACCGCGAGTTCTGTTGGCAGCAGCACCTCGTTTTCATGAGCTTCTCAGTAACTGTACGAGACAGGCGTTATATTCTCTCACCAGTTTGGTGTATTTTTTTCTCCGTTTCTACTAATTTTCAGTGAACAGCGTTCCTCGAGCTCTTTCCTCATGTGTTCTACCGAAGTCGAGTCCAGCGATTAGATTTGCCCCCATAGAAGTGTGACTTTCTGATGCTGGAAGGCTTTCTTAACCTTCGTTGACGTGTGTTTTGGAGCGATACTCGCTATAGAACCATCCAGCAGGCATGCCTTTTCTTGTCCATGGTAGCATGGTCATGTCACTGTGCCCTTCCCCTGGTATCGCTTCACTATCTGCAAAATGAGACCTACACCATGCGGTGCAAATGCCCCATTCACCACCGCAGATCATCAGCTATGCCTGACTGTGGGTATCGCCTACTAGGGAATGAATCTATCGTCTAAAGGGCGCTTCGCATATCAGATACCATCACTTC
The DNA here is from genome assembly GCA_963978905.1 of Trichostrongylus colubriformis. Classification (NCBI taxonomy): domain Eukaryota; kingdom Metazoa; phylum Nematoda; class Chromadorea; order Rhabditida; family Trichostrongylidae; genus Trichostrongylus; species Trichostrongylus colubriformis. The sequence continues at coordinate 11,075,946 of OZ022259.1, read as the reverse complement.
CGCACAAATTGAACTTGCTTTCATCGATGAGAAGGATTTTGCCACCATCCGCTGAGTCGCAGGGAGATGGCGCTGCGCAGTGGCAACTTTGATTATTCTATTCTTGCGTGTTATAGACGGTTTCTGGACTGGTCGTCACCCGTAGTTCCAACATCATCGAGGCCTTTCCCCACGCCTGTCGACTGATTTTAATGTTATTACTTCCAGAAAACTTAGCGACGATTTCACAGCCGTGAGAAGGGAAACGGCTTTTAGCGGCGAATGATCCATCTATATTGCATGGAAAAAGCAGAGTAACTCTTTCCGTTCTCTCTGCATTACTAGTAGAACCTCCAACAACGTACCGTTTCTATCTCGACGATGTCGTTGGATGTGGTACCTTGATGATCCTTGAAATGACATTGACCTTTGTCCCAGGCTGTTCATTTCCACAGCCGCTTCACGTACACCTTTTGCGAACTTCTGCTCTCCTAGCTATTACCAGTCATGACACCAACCCAAATAAAGCGTCAAAGATAGGTTCAGAAGGAAAAAAGTTAAGATATAATATGCATGGAAAGCTGAAAAAGCTGGTGACATAACAGAAACTTTCATAGAACCACTCATCTTTACCCGTTTCGTAGCATAGCAACATATCTCATATACACGACATTCAGGTGCAACATACTGAAATTTCGTACGGATTTATTCAGTAGAAACAATGTTATAACTGAAAAACCCATTCGGCCGAAACTTTTGACCGCTATTGTAGCTGAATCAATATATTCCTGAGGTCTCTTCTCTGTACCACTTTACACTGAGCATGCCATCCGAACTCAGTCGTGTTAGCCAGGTGTAATGGAATTTCGTCCAGCAGCTGGCTCACAATCCAATTGAGGAACCATAAAATTCGATCGGTTGGTCGGCCTGCACATCTTATAATCAGTCGTATCTTGAAAGTGTCCGCTGACACTGACACCATATCGCAGCAGCACGTTTATGGGATTTGACAAAGCTGTAAAAGACAGCACACTTTGTGTTTTTGCACTAATGACCAAAACGATTAAGCCTTATACGCACTTTCTGAAATGCTGGACAGGCATTTTGAAACCGTGGAGGCATTTGGGCTCAGGAAGGCGCTCATAATGATTCTGATTAAGGGCATCGATAGGGAAAATTCGGGCGTATCGTGAAAAATGTAGTGAGTGTGGAAATCGAGTTGCTTAGTGATAGGACGGTAAAAAAAGGAAGGAAACGGCCAAATACCCAAGAAGTAGGAACCCCCTCCCACCGTTGATTCTGAAAGCGGACGACCCTTCCGTTAATGGGGGTGGTGCGCACGTCAGTACGCAGTTTCCCATTGACATTGCCAAGTCTTAAATACGAAGAGATGCTCGGAAATGCGACAGCATCTATCTCTTGGATTGATCTTCAAGCTAGAGCTGAGAAAGCGCGCTGCGATGCCTTCGACTCTGTCGCATCTCCTTGGCCACCCCCACCGTAGGCAATCACTAATCACGTCGCCTGGAGGCGGGGTCTATCGTCGAAAGACGTCAGCTGTTACCGCCACGCCGTTTCTACAGCTTGGGGGCGCGTTTCCGACGGGAATTTCACCATTCCATAAGCTTTTTAAGCCCCTAGTTCCCATATGACTGACATATTTTGAGGATTCCTCAGTGACCCGTCACCCCTGATGCTGTCTTTGAGAAATGTTTGCAATGGAACATCTTTAGGTGGTCGGACACGTATAGAGAAGTTGCAATTCAATACAAAACGCACAACCATGTAAACTTTCACCGTGAAGTCAACTCCTTATGAAATCGATGGCATTCTGTCAGTCAATATCATCATTTTCCCGCTCAGTCACCTTGCAGAATCAGCGAATGCCGACGGGATATTCTGGGCCTTTCATCCTCCAGCACTTATCGCAATAAGTGAACTTAATATGGATCATGATCCCTTTTGTGAACATAATGAATATGAATGTAATTACTGAAGGATATCATTTGCGTCACAGCAATTGCGTGAGATGACTGTGTTATTACGACATTGGTTGTGGTTATAATAACTTGGTAACGCGACTTGACGATAAATGATCCTGAGACGTTACCAAAACAACGCGAAAGATGAACGTTGTCGGAGACTGCGCAGCCTCTGCTGGAGGACGACTGAGAAAGGGTAAAAAGCTATTTGCAGCTTTATTTAGTTCAGGATAAAGGCGATTGGCTCTACTTACGAGCAAGCAATTTGGAAATGGGTCCGGCGCATCACCACACAAGGGTACCTGTAATTGGCAATGCATTCATATCACAAAAAGCTTGCAACTCCTCAGCCTTGGACCATCCTCTTCTGTCATTCAGAGAGTTGCGCCTCTTAGTTATCGCAAACTTGTAAGAGGTGTTATAAACCAAGTGACCGCCGTAGAGAGTGTGATTTCCAGCGACCGAGAGCGCCAGATGCGGAGCCTGAGCGGCTATCAGAAATCATTACTCTCCCACGTCTGTTCTATTACGAACCACAATCTCTCGCCGAAGTAAACATCAAATTTCAATTCTTCTGGGAGTATTTCAGGTTCTCAATAGGCACAGAAAAGAAAGGCTTTCGAAAATATTGAAAACACAGTGAGAAGGGCTTCAGGAAATACGAGAACGAATGTAATTCGCTTTTTCTCGGAGGCATCGGGAGGAGAGGGAGGCAGGGAGGTGGGAGATGAGTAAGAAAAGCGTACTTTAAAACACATACCTCTGTAATTGGACATTCGAATTCAGAAAAGATGAGTTGTGGCGGAAATCAAAAGAAAAGTGCACCTTCGAGGCGCTGTTGCCATTCTAACTACCTACTTCTTCACCTCTAATTGCACTCTTCTCCTCAAAATGCACGTTTCAGGTGGAGGGGCAAGCGTGACATCCGAGAGAATTTTCAACAACGCCACCTTGCCTCCAAGAAGGGCCTACATTCGACCCCACCTCTTCGTCAAATTCCGGTATCACTATGGTTTTCTACCCACACAGTGTCAGTACTCATCAAAGAATGTGAATGTCGGAGCTCCCTTTGTACGTGTTTTCGGTGACAGTGGACCAACGAAAGGGCAATTGGCTTTGGTCGGTTTCGCTGTGGATAACGTCATGCACAAGGTTTCCACCGACAATCCATCAGGTCAAAGGGTACACTATTTCTGTGATCGTCTTTGAAATGTGAACTGTGAACAGGTACCAATTATCGATCTCGTTAAGTTATGCGCATTTGGTTACAGAATGACACTTTGTTCACGGTTCACAACTCCATGAAACAGAGTGCCTTTTGACTCCATTCCCTTTTCCGTTGTCTATACACTCTCATCTCTACAGTATAGTTCTTTGCCTTCATTATATAACTTTTATGTCCCATCTTGTTTCCTATCTGCAGGATGCGCATTTTGTATATCCTTCGAGATTTTAAGTGAAGGATGTTTATAGTGACTGTTAAAGATATGCCAGATACAGATGTCGTTGAACAAACAGTTTGTTCATGGCTCAACTTTTGATGGTAATCCACCGTCACAGTGTAAAAGTGTGAGGACCTTTTAATCTACTAAAGCGTGGTATCAAAATATTGGGTTGAGGAATAAGTTCCCGCGGTTTTTTCCAACCCCGTTTTTCACATTGTTTCCTTCATCTTTCGACAAAGTTTATCTATGTTTTCGATGAGGCTTTTTTTGCTTTACAAAGTGCTATTATCTGTTTTTCAATTCCTTCGACTACCTAATATTTATGAGGTTTGGAAATGGAGGAAGCTGAAAGCGAAAATTGGCACTCTCGACACTTCGCCTTCATCGTCTGCCATCGCGACCAAAAAATTTATGCGCACATGTTTTAGATAGAGCTTTTTCAGCTATACAGAATGGAACTATTTTTTATTCGGGTCGCTCAACTTTTTGCTGTTTTTAAGACTCTTCTCTTCCCTGCCTACCATCGAGATTGGAGAGGATGTGCATATATGCACTCGATAGAGCTTTTTTTGCTCCACAAGATGATAACACTCTTCTTTTGTATCCTCTCATATTTTAGCATGTAGGAATAAGTTTGCACCTGTTTTTCAATTCATATTTGCATAATGAAAATTTTTTTTTGCTACAATGTTCTGTACTAAACGATAGAGCTCTTTTCGCTCTACAAAGTGAAGTTTACGGTTTTTGTTCTAATTATTTTTGCCATTTTTTAGATCATAAAAGTCGACGAGATCTAGCATTTTCATCACATGGTGTCGAAAATGCTCGGTTTCGTCGACTTTTAAATGGAACACTATCTTATAGAGCGAAAAGAGCTCTATGGAATGATACAAAACAGTCTGCCAAAAAAACTTATTTTCATTGTGCAATTTTGAATGGAAAAACAGGTGCAGACTTATTCCTACATGCTAAAATATGAGAGGATACAAAAGCAGAGTGGTATCATCTTGTGGAGCAAAAAAAGCTCTATCGAGTGCATATATGCACATCCTCTCCAATCTCGATGGTAGGCAAGGAAGAGAAGAGTCTTAAAAACAGCAAAAAGTTGAGCGATTTGACGAAAAAGTAGTTTCATTCTGTAGAGCTGAAAAAGCTCTACAGAATGAAACCGTATCTAAAACATCTAAAAGATGTGCGCATAAATTTTTTGATCGCGATGGCAAACGTGTAAGGCGAAGTGTCGAGAGTGCTAATTCTCGCTTCTAGCTTACTTCATTTCAAAACCTCATAAATGTTAGGTAGTCGAAGAAATCGAAAAACAGATAGTGGCATTTTGTAGAGGAGAAAAAGTTTCATCGAAAATATATAAGCTATGTCGAAAGATGAAGGAAACAATGTGAAAAACGGGGTTGAAAAAAACCGCGGAAATTATTCCTCAACCCAATAGTTAAGAGGCTCAATTTCCCACAGTAGGAAGTCGTTCTTATTCACTAGCCTGATACATAATTATGCCCATAATTATTACCGTCCTCGTATTAAGCACCGGGTAACGAACATGGTCTCAATAGAGTTTATGAGTTTTGCATCTCTTCGAAACATTACAGTATTCTTTCAGTCTGGATACCGTTGATTTCTTTCTAGGGAGTATACGGTCATATCCTTATCGTATTTTCGTCACATGTCATTATCGCTTTAAAATGCCACCTCGTACTACTGCAAAAAAAGCAATTCCATGAAGTGAATAAGATGTGATTAAATGCGAAGAATAGGCGACAGACTCTCGTAAATGGGGGAGTCGAAAGTTGATTTCGTCTTTGACGGAACTATTTGGCATGCCATTAATGCATTGTTCCTTTATTAGCATTCCTTTCGCAACGGATCTTCATATTGCTAACAGATTCTTCGGAGTATTGATGGCATACTTTCTCTATGGAAAAGAGGCTTCTTTTTTCTTTAACGAAAAACACCGCTTGCCTGAATTGTTACAAAAGGAATCATGCAGAAAAGAACACGCGGAGCCAGCCAACAATATATAAAGATGATTTTATCCACCTGGACGAATATGGTATTATTCGTCAACACCCGATGAATGAAATGTTTGCTTGGCTTGAACGTACTTTGACGCGGTATTTCATACCGAACAAGCAAACGCGAATGCCGATACTTGCGAATCCTTCACATAACTGTATATGTAGAAATGAGAAATCGCTAGTTCCGCAATAACATTGCAACAGAATAAACCCATTAATACCGTGTTGTTAGGTGGTGTGAGATGATGTGGTAATATACTTGTGCAACGAAGGGGGAAGTATGGGTGCCGTGAAATCGGGCCTGAGCAATTAGCGAGTAGCTATTGCTCGCACTGCATATTGTGCGAGAGTCGCTTCAGTTTTTGTTGGTTCATTCTTCGAATGTCCTGGCCTTTCCGACAGAAAACGAGTAAGGTATTAGTGTGTAATGAGGTTAAAGTGTGAAAGCCCTGCTGTTGAGCAAGTTCGTGCAACTATTATTAACAGTTAATGACAATATGAACATAAAGTACATTGTTGGACGTTAGTGTAAGCATGAAATCCTCCCACGTCTGAACTGTAGTCGGTGGGGTAGTGCACTTTGCTGTTTTGAATTATGCACTTTTTAGCTTATTCTTGTTGATGAATTCTCTGTGATAAGGCGCCCGTAGCTGGATTGCTGTGCTCTGATTGTGAGATCCGCCCCTGAAATGATTCAGTATAATTCCCGCAGGTGTTCAGCCTACTTTGTGTTAATTTCGTCATGCACTGATGAGCCGTCAAGAATTGAAAGCGGGTGATGGTCATAAGTTGGAGTAACTGCAATGCTATTTTCTCGTAAATATCAAATATGAATAGTTGCAGGTGACTCTAAGTAAGTAATTCGAAGATGTACTTCGGTAAATTTGACTTCTGCTAGAGATTCTACCCAATCATAAATTTCCCATGCAAGTTCCTCTAAATAGTGTCAGAATGGGGTCCCTTGCATGAGTAGTGGTTGGTACTTGGACTTATTCTCTCTTCTCCCCAATTTTTATTTCTATGTTTTATTTCGACTCAGCTTCATTTTGAACGGCGTTACTACAGGATTCCTACATACCCTCTGTGCCCTTGCTTGGAGCAGTAGCACATAATTCATCATCATGGGGATCACGGCGTCAAGTTATGTCGCCATTGTTGTATCACATGAGCTCGAAAATAGTCTGTTTTTTTTTCTTTTTTTTTTGACGAGTAGTTGTTTCCAGTGTAACGAAAAATATCCACTAATGACAACTTTTACAACCACAAGCACGTCAGGTAGAACGAAAAATAATTAGCTTAATGCTTGGGTCCACTCGACCTCATTTGGACGCCTAACTGGATCATCGATCAAGCTTCAGCTTATTGTGAGCCACAAGCGTAGTGAAAATAACCGCGACGCTCTTTTGCCAGTAACGATACATTTTAAGTATTAAGGTCAATCATATCCACCTTTTTCGTCCGCTACCCCTCGCATCATGACTACAATACCAGCCTTGAGTTTTCAAAAGAAAACGCGGAAAGCGCAAATCCGCGTTTTTTTTTCGTTTTTTTTTTTGCTGTAGCTCGGTTTGTTTTGCCTCAATCTCCATATAAATATATATTAATCGAATCAGCTCACCGAGCTCTATGGAATGGTTCCTCCAAACCTTCAAAAAGCTAACTTTTTATGTACTCGCATACACGAAGTGCCAGTGGGCACTCACCTGCGAGCGACGCGCGCTATAATTATAACCAGGAGGCAAATCTGCCGTTAACATACAAAACTCAACAACTTACAGGGATACTATCCATGTCAAAACTAAATTAAAACTAGTTTCTTAATCTTTGTTGGCGGTACTTCATTAGGTGTCACTTCACCCAGTATGCTGTAGTAGTCACCATCTGATAATTCTTCAAATAATTAAATTTTTTTGAACAACGGTCTTATCTCATCCAGGGGAAAATTCATCGTACCGGTTGAGTGTATCACAATTTATTTATTATAAAAACCATGATCACAAGTAAAATTATCGATTCTTTTCAAAATATTTACCGTTCTACCCTGTCTGACCCCTTGATCTCATAGCAATTAGTAAGCTCACCGAGATCTCCTAGACAGGTATTGATCGGCCTTCCACAGTGATATGCCACTGCATCAACCAAACAGACTGGCCGATCAATACCTGTCTGGGAGATCTCAGTGAGCTGACTAACTGCTCTGAGATCGAGGGGTCAGACAGGGTAGAACGGAAAAACTTTTGAGAAGGAATGAAAATTTTACTTGTGATCATGGTTTTTTCATAATAAATAAATTGTGATACACTCAACCGATACACTGAATTTTTCCCTGAATGAGGTATGTGCGTTGTAATTCAAGAAAATTTAATTTTGTTGAACAATAATCAGATGGTGACTACTTATAGCCTACTGGGTGAAGTGACACCTAATGAAATACCGCCATTAAAGATTAAGAAACTATTTTTAATTTAGTTTTGACAAGGATAGTATCCCTGTAAGTTGTTGAGTTTTGTATGTTGACGGCAGATTTGCCTCCTGGTCATAATTATAGCGCGCGTCGCTCGCAGGTGAGTGCCCACTGGCACTTCGTGCATGCGAGTACATAAAAAGTTAGCTTTTTGAAGGTTTGGAGGGATCATTCTATAGAGCTCGGTGAGCTGATTCGATTAATATATATTTACATGGAGGTTGAGGCAAAACAAACCGAGTTACAGCAAAAAAAAAACGAACAAAACGCGGATCCGCGCTTTCCGCGTTTTCTTTTGAAAACTAAGGCGGGTATTGTATTTCCACCAGATTGGGTGGAATGGTGCACATAGAGGACGTTTAACTACGCATCCTTGAACGCCATAACTAAACTTCATGGAGGTCCCTGAAGAAATCTTGTCTTCATCAAAGAAGACATGCCCAACAACCTATGTGCAATAGTTTCTTTGTGAAGTGAAAAAATAGTCCATTTCTGTAAAGTGGCTTCTATGCACACCATTTCATGGGTGTAGACGCACTTCACACATCTTTATAAATTAAATATCCTATCGAGGGGAAGTACCGTACCGAGGAAACAATTGACACTAACAGCACCTTATCATTAAATCTCACTAAAGTCACTTTTTCTATTTTAATCAAGCACAAAATTGCGCACTGCACACGGCAGATCTGAGCAATTGTATAATTTCTCATTAACTGAGCCATTATGACGAGTTATCGACTGCTTCTCACATAACCCAGGTATCATAAGGCCAGGACAACATATCTGGTACAACAACAATGCTGACGTCACAAGCCTCAGATTGGGCCATTGGGCGACTTCCCGGCATCTTTGTCCAAAGCAGTGGTCTGAACGGTCCGTCCAGCAAAAACATAACGTCGTGCTATTCCATATCCGTCCGGCTCCCCGACTCATCGGACCTCAACGGATAAGCTCGGATTCATTTCGCTATGAGGAACATTGTGACCAAATGACCGCAATTATGCGTCTACTTTTAGAAATTTGTACGTCAACATGTTATGGCTGGATCGTATTTTTCAATAAAAGGAGGTTCAATTCGGGGCGGTCCACATGAATACGTTTATTATTGGAGAGGTTATCACTAGGAGAAGAAGTACTTTAGCGAGCGTGTTTTCGGTGGAGGAAGTGTTTTGGGAAGGATCCTACCAACGGGGAAGGATGATGAGAGCATGTGTGTCTTGTTGTATGAATTCACTGTACTATCAGAACTGCCTGAGCAACACATGATACCTGTTTTGATGAATCTCAACAAAAAGACGCTTTAGTTTCCTGCAAGATAATGGTGCTACCCACGGAAGCCTGTTGACAATGACGTAACCAGACTAAAGGTTTGAAGCATCGCAATTAATCAATCCCGTCTGAGGGATGCGCCGAGCATTTTCGTTTTATTCACAATGGTGGTGGCAGGTGAGTGCGATATGGCCTAGACAATGACTTCCGGGACCAGTAGATGTATTAGGTTGATTCATAATAAATCGGACAAATGGTAGTGATGATTTCTAGAGATCATAACTCAGTAACGAATTAACGAAAATGGACGCGCGAGGTACCGTTGGAATGAGTATGAAAAGCTCTTCAAAGTACCAAAAAAATAATCACTCCAATGTAAATTCATTCCGCCACAATGCCGCACGATTTCAAGCGGTCCAGAGACCACATCCGCAACGTCATACTATTTATATCGCTATCTGGCCAGGAACCCGCGGATATCGGCAGACGTCTGATAGAAGTTCACAAGGAGCATGCCCCCGGCAGAAGTACACTGTAGTTGTAGCATTCGAAGTTTGCGTCAGGCGACTATTCCATCGAAGACGAAAACCGCGGTTGGTGGAGCGTACACGGCGTAGAGTACTGGGAGCTGCTCGATGAAGGTACCACAGTATCCGCCGACGTCTACGTTCGTCAATTACGAGAATTGAAGGCCAATGTCCAAAGTTCGCTACGGCGGCGGTCACATGTCTACTTCCAGCACGACAACGTGTCTACTTCCACAGACCGCACTTCGCAAGATTGACCAAGGCCGAGCTGCTGTCGTACAGTTGGACCGTACTTCTATACCCACCGTACTCCCCAGACCTGGCCCCTTCAGATTTCCACCTTTTCTCCCACAGCCAGCGCCACCTGGACGGCCAAGACTTCAAAACTCGCGACGAGGTCAAGGCGACACTCGGCAACTTCTTCGAGCTCCAGCTTCCGGCCTTCTGGAGCAAGGGCATCCATGATCTGCCTATACCGTGGCAGAAGGTCATCGATAAAGATGGAGTATATTTCAAGTGAATCCCTGTTGTCGTAAAAAAGTTGTACGACAATGATTAAAATTGGTCAATTTGTCCGATTTATTATGAATCAACCTAATATATGTCAGTGCCTTTATCCTCCCAGACGAGTCTAGTACCAATTCACCTAACCCGAACGGAAAAAAGCTTGATTAGCTTGGACGAGCGTTGTTGCAGGATTTTACCTCCACACCATGAGAGTGGGATGCGCGCTACTCTGTCGCTACAGCTCCTCCGCACAGTGACGTGGTTAGAGCAGACAAATGTAATTTTTATGTAATTATACTGATTGCTCACCTGAACCTCAATGATGTCACCTGGGGTGCTTAATTTTGACGCAATAACCAGAGATGCAGCAATTAATCAGACTTGGATTTGATTGAATCTATGAATGTGATTGACCTGGTGACATAAATAATTGTCTTACGACCTATCACGAAACATGGAGGGCAATAATTACTCGGAGGTTTCTCTTATTTCTCTCTCACAATAAATTTATTGAAATTTCGTATTTGGTTATGAAACGCTGTATATAGTAAAATATCGAAAAATCCGGCTTTTTTCAGTTTCCATGAAAACTATTAGGTTGGCAACCAAGTAATTGCGGATTTTTAAATACTGCTTTTTCCCTCAAAACTGCTTTCCATAAAATTTCTTCTGTACATATATATGTAGTACAAGTCCACACGCATCTATAGGTATTGTTGTCTTCCATCTCCCGGATAACCCTTTTCGGCAAAATAAAAATATCAAAAGTCACCTCATTTTCAATTCCAATTTTTTTCTTTGAATGGCGTTAGACAGGGAAAGGGAAAGGTGATAATCCGATGGAGAAAGATCAGAACTATAAGGCAGCAATTTCTGTCCAAGGCCGAGAATTTTGTGAAAAAAATTTAAAATTTTTTTTACCACTATTGAAAAAATGACTCGCCAAAAAATTCTCGAGCTTGGATAAAAATTGCTGCCCCATCCACCTTATAGCCCTGATCTTGCTCCATCGGATTATCACCTTTTCCTTTCTCTGTCTAACGCCATTCAAAGAAAAATCTTTTTATAATTTTTATATTGAAAATGAGGTTGACCGTTGATATGTTTATTCTGCCGAAAAGGGTTATCCGGGAGATGGAAGACAATAATACCTATAGATGCGTGTGGAATTATACTACATGTGTATGTACAGAAGAGATTGCTGGAAAGCAGTTTGGAGGGAAAAAGCAGTATTTAAAAATTCGCAATTACTTAGTTGCCAATAATATATCACAAGGATTATTGGGCAACTGATTCTGATAGAGGCAGAAATCTTTGTCATTGGTGTTTATATATAATCCTTTTGAAGCACGTATGTACTTATGAGACGCAGTGTCGGAGTACATATAAGCACATAGTATGCACATAAGCACAAAGGAACACACAGTGCACACAAAACTTCGCATCTCACAAATTTTATTCACATTTATAATCGGTGCTAGCCTGGCACCAATCTCAATTGTTTCCGGGCGAAATGGCGACATTATTTACAACAAGTAAATGTCATTTGTGCGAGTTCCAGGCGAAGAATTGTTTTAAGGAAAATTTCGAAAAAAAAATTAACACCACCCACAAAAGGGGCCTCTGTACGAATCCTTCCTCTCAGGTCCCGTATATATATGGTTTTCTACACAGTCAATGCGATTCATCCTAGCCTACGGCGAAAAAATCTGAGACCAAGCTCGTGATCAAACAGGAAAAACAAAACCTATCAAAAGGACCTAACAAAACCCGATATTCATCCCGAAACGGAAACGTCGCCGACAACAGGTCATGTGGTCATCTCTGATGGCAGAGGAGAACTGAAACACTAAAGCAAAGGATAAGTATTAGGTTGTTCGGAAAGGTCTCAGCGTCTTTGCGCATTCACAAAATAAATTCAAATATCAAAGCGCGTCAACATGAATTAAATCACGTGTTGTGTTCATCAGATAGACAAAATTTGCGAATTATTAGGGAAATTTTAAAGTACTGCGAAAATGGCACTTTTCGGATGACTTCACTTCACGAGTTTTTATTCAGTCGAGTCGCAACACACATGTGAACAGTGTAAGAGGAGGGGGTTAAGCATTGAATGGAACACTTTGTACCTGGTTTCAGAAGTGCAGAAATGAGAACGAGTTGCTTGAATTTCCAATTGATCAAATCGCTTTAACTGAAATGGCAGAAAGCGATGAGCGTCCATACTTGCGGGGGATATCAACAAGTATTGGCCCTCAACAAACAAACATAGTAGACCACCTCAAGTAGCCTCGATTTGAAAAAACCCAAAAAATGGGTGCCGCGCGACCCCTCGGAGGAGCAATGCGCGAGCACATTTTCCACAAATCGTCTTCCACCAATTGAAGCAGTTGCAGGGTAAGACCCTTACTCGTTCATCATGTTCATTGGATCTAGCGCTAACTATGCCCCACTTCCCAGATCATCTAGACAGCTCCTTAAGTAGCAGTGTGTTCAGAAAGAATGGCGTATTGGAGTCGACCTTCAATCATTTCGCGCAATATAAATCATCAGTCTTCCATCAAAGTGGGATATTCAGATACGCGTAATGTTGCCAAGAGTATATCGAATCGAATGGTTCTTATTCTGTGAGAAAAGGTGCTTTCTGAGCCGAGTTATGATCCTCCGAAGTTGAGATTGCAAAAACGGCGATAACTTTACGGACAACCTAATAGATAGAAGATAGGGATAGAGTAGATAAGGATAAGGGTAGACAGATAATGGATAATACAATAAAACAGATATAATAGATAATATATTGGATAAGAATAAAAGTAATAATAGTTAACAAAACAGATAAGGATAAAGTCATCAGTAGTGCGGTGCGGCAGTGACAAAAGATGAAAAAAGAAGTGTAAGGAAGCTAGAGCTTACATTGAGGCCGGATGGCGCTCTCCATTGGAACGGGATCATTTTTGAATGGTTGTACCTTTACAACTCACAAGGGGAATTTTTCGTCGAAGTTACTCCATCGACAGTCCATCAGATCACAGCGACCACGGAAACAGCGAAGGGGGAACCCCAAAGAATACGCTGTCTTATTGAAATTGTGGTTTGTGAACAAGGTATCAAGTATCGACCTCGCACGACTATATAAGCTATGCGCGTTTGGTTACAGAAGCTTGACACCTTGTTCACAGTCCACAACTCTAAGAGGACCAAGGGAACCACATCTCCTCTGACTCTGTTGAGCTTTTGGGTCGTTCGTACGCTCTCTTCTCTGTGATCTCATCTCAAACAGTTATCTTAAAACTATTGTGTCTTACCTTGATTCTTAGTTGCGGGGTGCCTTTCTTTGCACATCCTTCGAAATCAATGTCCCCTTTGCACTTTGAGCCCTAAGCCTGCGAATTTCCACTGATCCTGCCTATCCTTGTGAAGACGTCCCTATCTCCCTTTCAGCGAATCGAATACGGTCCCCCGGGTCAAGCCCAATCTCAGGCAGGGGGTCGTATTTGGTGCGCTGGGAGGGGAGGGGAGTCGTAATCATTGACAGCGTTCAATGGAATTTCTCTGATTAAGGAAAGTGGGGGAGATATGATAAAGCTGACTAACTGGGCTCAAACCTGAAACTAATTTAACTCAATCATCATGGAAACCTCATGCATGGCACGATCCTCAACGAAGTCGATCAATGCCAATGACCCTTTCGTTGGTCTGCTAGCACCGAAACCACGTACAGAGACACCTTCGAAATTCACCGATTAACCGTAGGAAGCCATATCTATCCACGGGTACCACCGTGGATGAATACTCCAAAACCATGGGTTAAAAAGGAGAATTAGCTGAAATGAACTTCCTTCATATCTCACTACGATTGCAAATCCATGGTTGGGTGCCAACGAGCCACTAGCAGACCGGAAAAGCGTTTGTTTTCAGTGAGAATGGGAAGAAATCCTCATGCATGGTGCAATCCGCCCCGACGCCAACCACCCTCTCGTTGGTCTTTAGAGAGCAGAAGGCGCGTACTGGAGGCGTAACAGACACAGTGGATCATTCTTCCAGAGATTCGTGGGAAGATCTTGCAACTTCGACGAAAAAAACTTCTGAGTGGCTTCCCTCGCAACAACGTTTTTTGAAGATATTGTATGGTTCAAGTAGTCATTCAAAAGCGGCAACCTCGCAGATTCCGCACATTGGGACAGCACTCATATGGTTGGGTTTAAAGGAAACTATGTTCATTTGAAGTGAAACACTCTAAACATTTTCAATATTTTCCTCGTGTGGATACCCATATCTAGAACTACGCAAGCATTAGGGATACCAAGCGGCAAAGAGGTTGGCGAAAGAAGTCATTAAGAAAATAGTTGGTAGTACTTTGAAAGATGAAATCTATGAAAAGTTCTAAGTATTCACAAATTGTCAAATTTAGCATGCAGAAGATACCGCGCCCCATCTGATCGCCGCGTCGCTACCGCAATAGCGACGCGGCGATCAGATGAGGCGCAGTGGAGCGCATTACATGGCTCCTATTTGTTTCTATTTCTATTACCATTTTTCATCCTTTATCCCTGCCTCATAGCTTGCAAGACTTTCAAGTCTTCTCCTTATTCATGAGAGGACGAGCACACAACCAATGGTCGGCAAGCTTTCGTTTCGGAAAATAGTATTGAATTTGTTAGGTTCTTGTCTAGAACACTTTTGTTCTGAAATATAAGTCCGCTTGCTCGGTGGTCGCTAAAAGTTCAGGCACTGAGCGCCTCGCAGAATTGATTCTTAGTATAATTTATTGGTTCATTCCATAAGTAATGTCGCTTTTTCAAACCAAATTATCTCCTATAAAGCTACATGTTCGTGTGACATTTTATATGCCATTCGTAAGAGATTTTCCTACACAAAAAAGACATGTATGGTTTTTTGTCTGTCATAACCAAGCCGATCTTCAGGCTGGCGAAGTGGTTGGTTCAGTCGACCAAAATTGACCAAACCGGCAACTAATTAAAACACTACCTTTCACTTCGGAAAAATGGATCAATCATGTGTCTCGTACTTAGCCCCGACATCTTCTTTGAGTTCCACCAGTTGATTGCTTGAGAAGTCGCCTCGCTTGACAATTTCTCCAAATCAAGGCAACAAGATTTTCTCAACAATCAGTTGAAAGAGTGGTGAAACGTAAAGGAGAGGTAACGAGTAGGGATCCCTTTCAGCGAATCGAATACGGTCCCCCGGGTCAAGCCCAATCCCAGGCAGGGGGTCGTATTTGGTGCGCTGGGAGGGGAGGGGAGTCGTAATCATTGACAGCGTTCAATGGACAAGGAAATATTATGGGCCGAATTCCTTGAGTACCTGTTGAAAAAATAAATTGTGAAATAATGTCACGGACCCTATGACATGGTATAGAAATTCAAAATGAATCGCAGCCAGAATAAAATCGAAACATGCGTTCGATAGAGCGAAAAAGCCCTTTCGAATAGTCCATACAGCAATGCTGAACAACCATTTGTAAGGAAAAATTCCTTTCTAAATAGACGTGAATGGTTTCGGAAAGAACTTTAGAAAAAGAACGACGTGAGAACTGGACCAACCAATTATTGGAATTTGTAGAAGAGGTCGAGGTCAAGTACGGGACACATGACTGGTCGATTTTCTTGAAGTGAAGTATATGTTTTAATCAATTTTGTTTGGTTTGGTCAATTTTTGTCCCCATCATTTCGACCCATCATTTCGCCGGCCTGAAAACCAATCATGTGGTGAAATATCCGAAAACTGAATAGATCACTCTATAGAGCAGAAAATTCGCTTTCGAATGATGTATGAAATGCTGTAAAAATCGCAACTTTGTGGAAAAAATTTTTGTTTGAAAAAACGACACTACTTATGGAATGACCAAATAGTTTGGTTAGTACGTTAGCACAACCAAATATCGAGCAAACCAGGTGGCTTGCAACTCATGATAGTAATTGTAGTGCCATGTTGATGACAATTACAACATGTGTATTCTATGTCATTTTAACAAGTGGGTAGCGAAATTTCGCGATTCTTCGAAAGTTTTTTGGAGCAGTGAATGTAAAGGGGCTCAAAAATTGTGGACCAGCCCAATATTTTCAATTAGATGAGCTACTAGAAGCCAGTGCCGTTACGCTTGATAGTGTGATGCAAACTTTGATTCTGAATTTTGTCCGCATAACTCACTTTTCGTAATAAGTACCTTTGAAATCCTTTCAATTGCCATGGTAAGAACATGGAAAAATAATCATCGGAGGGGGGGGGGGAATACAAGGTACCTACACAAACGTGGATAGACCTGACTTGAGCAGCCGGAGCACCTTATTTGTAGAGCTGCTACTGAAAAAAGCGAAGCTGTCCATTTTGGCCCCAATACTGTGGGATCATATAATATTAACAAGAGGAATATTATTGTGAATACATAACTGTTATGAGTAGCAATGATGTGGGAGGTGTTTTTTTTTAGGAAAGGGAGATCTCTTCTGATGGTCTCGAAGCAGATTTGAGCAGATTTGATGTAGAGCTCTTCTTGACGTGGGCTGCTGAGTTCTGACTGATCTGATGCAGCTGAGAAGGGTTTATGTGTCCACTAGATCATGAGTATGATGAATTAAAGGAAAGTCTTGTGACTCTGATGAGTGATGCTGAATTCTTCAAATGACGAATGTTGGCTTT
The DNA here is from genome assembly GCA_963978905.1 of Trichostrongylus colubriformis. NCBI lineage: Eukaryota > Metazoa > Nematoda > Chromadorea > Rhabditida > Trichostrongylidae > Trichostrongylus > Trichostrongylus colubriformis. Next base: position 11,059,080 of record OZ022259.1, on the reverse strand, counting down.
GATGATCACTCAGTACTCGTCGTTATCCGGATATCCTGGATAAGCGCGAATTCATTTGAATGCATTATCAAAATGAGTCTCTGCCCTCGCAAAAGAGTACGGTAACGATTAAGGCCTGAACCCACGAAAACGTAGCTGGTTTGGGTGGAGTCTATCACACTTCCAAGTTTTGAAGACATTCTTAAACATTTTCAAACACGGACTCCTAGTCACCTGCGTGTGTGTATATGCGGTTGAAACGCTCAGGGTACTGACTGCAATAGAAGGCACGCCTCAAGCTCCTCATGGTCATGCCATGGCGCACAGTTGTGCAGCTCGCTGAGTAACCTGCCATCGCCCTGCCTCCTCCAGTGATTTGAAGAACAGGGATAATCGTTCCCAATAGGGACCAAAGGATTTTATTCTACGGGTTCTTGATCGATTTATTCTCTACCCTTTCTTTACTTTACTGCAGGATTACGTAGAACTTGCCCTTTATAATCAACTGTTGACCGGAGGTACCCTCCCAATTCTTTCAAACAGGCGCGGTACTACTATTTGACAGTGCCATAGAACATATTAAAATAGAGCACAGAACCGCTGACTTTCGAGCTTGCGAATATTTTCACATTAGTTATTTCTTGACTGAGCTCATGTCAGTGCAATGAGCCACTGGCCTACGATAACTGACCGAGCGTTCTTGAAGACACCGGAATAGGCAGTTTTGGTCTACGCTGAACACTTGCAATTTGCTCAGATGGCCGCAATGCATACATGACGCTGCATCGTGCAAGACGTTGAGTGTGCAAACCACTCTAAATGTTTCAATCAAATTGGTTTTCATCAAAAATCTTTTTATTCGTTCTCTTACTCATTTTCCATTTCATTGTTTCAGTTGTTCGTTGTTTGTCTTGTTTCACATCATCATGAATGAAAGAAATACACTCTACGTGACAAAAGATGACAACTACGTTGACCCGTGGCCTCGTCTCTTACATCGGGCAACTCGAACGGGTGTTGTGCGCAGTTTGCAATGATGCGCGGGATATCGCGGCCAAAGAGCACTCGTCGTGCTTTTCAACCCCAGTTTTGCTACAGACAACCCTTCTAACCTAGAGTACTCGTTGTAAGTTCTGCCCGTCTCCTTCTTCTCCTCACTCCTTGCGGTGCTCTCAAATAACTCAGTTTTATGAACAAAACCTTTTTTTCTACCGGACGATTGACTCTACTTCGGCACGATAATTCTAATACATTCGATCCACAATATCATGATTCTAGAAAACGATTTCCCTCAAGTCACCCACAGCTGTGGACACAGAAGTCACATATAGTAAAAGTGATAATGGGATCACATGAGATGGTTAGTCCCTCAAATTTTAGTATTTCCTCTTAGGATTGTGATGGGCGAGATGTTCCGCAGGACATGAAGTTCTGGTTTTTATTGCACCTTTAACCACTGGCGACCGTGTGACACGACGTCATGTCACAGCCTTGTAACTCATATTTTGAGCTTCTTTTCGAACTTTTGGTTGATTTTTTTTACTATGTATACTTCAAACATAAAGGGTTTTTCACAAAGCATGGTCTAAGAAAATAACTTTCCGTCCTTGAATTATTGAGCTTCTAGAGAAGGGGGTCAATAAATATGTAAAATGCGGTTAGTGTGAAGCCTGGTGTACCATTATGGTAGTCATTCTCGCAAACACTGAATAAGACGCCATTTGGTCGCTCAAATCAACTTCCTAGTAACAGTCTATCGCTATTTGATTCGGTTCATTTTCATCAGGAGGCATCCATTCTTATTTAGACGGGGAAAGCCTGATACAAATGTGGTCTATAAAAGGATAAAGTTTTTGATGTTAAACAATTGGCTTGTGAGTAAGATGTGGCCTATACAATGACTTGCGGTGGCCAGCCGATGTACAAGTCAGTGCTTTTATCCTCCCAGACGAGTCTGATACCATTTTACCGACCCCGGAGGGATGGAGGGCTTGGTTGACCTGGGCAGACGTTGATGCGGGATTTGACCCCCCGCAACATGAGAGTGGGGTGTGCGCCACCTGCCACTAATCACCTCCGCCCGTAGCCTATTTATTATCATAAATACGGGTGGGAACCTAGTTGCAATGTAAAAAGGTGAAAAATGATAGCTTCTCAATAAAGGTGTCCCTGTGGGATTGTGTAACACGACGTCGTGTCACACGCGAAGCCGGAAAATCCCTCGCGGTCCCACGCTCCAGACAAGTGAAAATACCGCGGTCGTCACCGGGTTAGGCGATCTTCATCGCCCAATCCACTTCCAGTACACTCTCATCTTTTGAAGGTATGCCATCTGTGACACCATAAAATTACACTTGTGTACATGAAACCTCGAAGAACATAACTCTCTAAAAAATGACCAGTGGTTGTCGTAATTACGATGTAGGAATTACGCCGTGACGTGAGGCTTCTGATGTCACAAGTCACGAGGAAAACTAATCTCTTTGTGAAACGTTATCAGTGGCTAAGGATTAGGCGGTGCCCGGATCAAGCATCGAACAAGAGATACGTAACTGGCACGGTTATAACACTAATCGTCTTGGATACGTCATGATTCTTACGCCTTCGCAGCAGCGGCTATTCTCTTCAATCCAACGGCAGCTTCAAGCAATGTTCTCGTAGATTAAGGATTTTTGTTACTTTGAGACCTTAACTAGGGAACTCTCGACAAAAAATAACTTCATTCTACAGCCCTGCTTCATGTTGGTGCGTCAGTATTAGGCTGCACCAAAAGTCTCGGGGTGCGGGACGATTCCATCGTGGCCTGGACCGCGATGCCGCACCAGTGAGTGGGGCACACGGCGTCGCACACCTCGCGGCCAAGATGACAGGAAACAGGCTTCGAATCGTAAAGGGGGACGGTGAATAAATATTATTCAGTAAGTGAATATGTATTCTCACAACATTGTATTTAGTCAAGTATTGCCTTATTATGAAGGCGGATAGGCTCTTTCAAACCTGCCCAAATAACTGTTAACAATCTGCGTCCTTTCATAGTTTTCACCCACTTTTGTCTTGTTCATAACTTCTATATAGGTCTTGAAATGACAAATGTACTACAAAGGGAACTGACATCAACCTTCGTAAACTGACTTTCATGAGAACAACTGTGGGCAAAGTATTGGCTTAAGAAACTGTGGTGTTACTCGTTGCGGTTATAGTGAATGGGGGTGTATTGCAAGTGTTGCGATTTCTAGAGGTCGGCACCGAATTGGGTCACCGCGCACGGCGACGCTTCGCGAATTGTCCAATGGTGGCGCGTCCTGCCGTCTGGGCTCTCCCAGATTTGCCTAAGCCTAGTAGGGAGGAGCTTTGGCAGCGTGTTTTTACCTGTCTTTACCTGATTGCAATCCGCCGCGCAAACTGACCTGACCTCACCAGTCGAAACACTTGCACTCCATCCTAGTGAATGGTGTAGAGGAACGTTTTTCAAAACGACATTCAAAACAATATACTCCCAATGCTCGAGCTCTCCATCGCCATCTACCGCGGAAGTGGCCGTGCGCGACGGGTACGACGCGACGCAATGGGCGTGACGATAGAATCGGCCGCCCCCCAAAGCCTCGTAGGATTTTTCCAAAAGCATCTGTAATTCTTGTTTACTTCGAGACGGATCTAAGCTGTTCAGGAATGTGATAGAACATTCTCTTTGTTTCTGACAAAGTATATATTGACCCGTCAGATTCCGTATAGTAAGCTACAATGCCCGTAGTTGATACCCGTCAAACACGCGGTGTCATCTACTGTAAGTGGTCTCGCGGCATCAGAGCGACGAAAGCTTGCGACTCCATCAAGGCTGCATTGGGTAAGAAATGTGTGAGCTACGGACCGTGCGCCGCTTCGTCAGCTTCGGCAACGGCGAGATTGACATGGAAGACAAACCACACTGAGGCTGTGCTACTTCTGGGACGTGGGAGGAATGCTTTTCCACAAGCTATATGCTGGTACGAGGCGGGACAGTCACCGCTGCCGTAGACACCCGTCAGCTCCAGCAGCTCACCATCGCAATTTGAAAAAGCGCCGCCGAAGGTCTTCGGTCGCCTTTCTTCACGACACTTTCATCTTTCACTTCACGCTTCCAAGGGAGAGGAGTAAACAGGACAAGCTAAACGAGCTCGGCTGGGATGTTCTGCTCCACAAGCCATACTCTCCAGAAGAGGCATCTTCTGCTGTAGCTTTTACTTCCATGAGGCCGGTTTTGATGACTTCCCTCCATTTTTCTATGAGGCTCTTCGGGGTCGCTTGCCGGGTACTCCGAACTGCCGGGCCTTCTTGATTGGCACAACTTCAGCTGGACCGGAGCCGTTTGCATGACTGCCCTGACTTCCTCATTCGTCGCTGCTATAGAGCATTGCGAGTCATATCACCGATCGGTACACCTCGCCCTTCAGAATTCCTGAGCAACGTCGATCGCAGAGGATTCCTGTATACTCTCCATTTCAGCATTGCCGTATACATTCGAGTTTCACGGCCTGATCTGTACCGCACCACCCTCGGCTATACACATCCCAGATGTGGAAGTCCTGGACCCTTTTGATGCTTTCTCTATTACGGTCTACGATGGACCACCGACAGTCCTCGGAGCTCGGGAGTGTGGTCTTCCTGACGTATTCGTAGGCCGTTCGCTGCCACTCTTGCTTGCCATCTCTGCACCTTCGCCTCAAGTTCTACTCTGGTGTACACTATCAGGGCATTGTTGTCAGCGCATGCAATGGTCCTCAGTGGTTCCTCTATAAGGCCCTTCACCATGCCATCGAGGTGAGCGGAAGAGGAACGGGCTCGGAGCTGAGCTTTGGTGTACGTACTGAGATCCCTACTTTCGCTGTCGGTCACTGCTGGATGCGTATGACAGCCTTAGCCCCATCGTACATGTCTCGTATAAGGGAAACCAGGTGCTCTGGTATGTGTCGTTCGTGAAGGGCGTTCTAGAATACTGGCCGTGGCAGACGGTCGAAGGTCTTCTCAAGGTCCAGGAAGGCTAAGTAGCAGGGCGATTCTTTTCACGGTACTTTTCCATCACTTGTCCGAGGATGAAGATGGCATCCGTGGTGGATCGCTCATGCATGAATCCGAACTGCCCTTGAGAGATGGTGACCAGTTCCCATAGCCACACGTCAATCAGCCCTTCGTACAGCTTCATGGTATGAGCTGTCGACTTCATTCCGCGGTAGCTGAAGAACTCCATTGCGTCTCCCTTCTCCTTGAATATGGGGAACGATGGTATCGCTCTTCCACGCTCCCAAATTTTTTCCTCTGGCCGACACCATGTTGGGGAAGCGTGTAAGTCACTCCACCCCGTACTCTTCGAATGCTTTCCATGCCTCTATTGGTACCCCCTGGACCGCTGAACCAACGTCCTTTCCATTCCTCACTTTTTTCTAGCACTTGGCCAATTACACCCGTTGTCTAAGGGAGGATGGGATCAGTCGTATCCTCCTTCAGTTGGCTTTCCTTACGGCGGTACTCTTTGTTCAGAAGCCTATTGAAGCTCTTCGTTTTCTGCCACCGCTTTTATGCTATCTTCTTCTATTTCACTACCCGCTGAACCTCCTCTTCCGGAACCACGCTACTTTGTCTCCCCTGAAGCCACCCTCCAGCGTTTCCTTCGCACATTTCAGGATTATTCCAGCTGCTTTGTTCCAGGTCTTCTGAATCGGACCGTTGGTGTCTAGAAAGCGGATATCCAGTATTCTTCTTTTGAGATAATCGCTTTCTCGTTTGTGCAGCTTCCACCATCTGATTCGTCGTTCGGTCTTGAATATCGTTTATTCGGAGTATGAACTTCGCTTGCCATATGTGCTGAGCCCACGGATCTCATTCACCGAGGAGCTTCTCTCGCTGAAATTTCATTGCTACAACAGGCTGACCAAATCGAGAAGGACTGAAATGGCAACCTGTACTTACAACGCACGGACCCTCGCATGGAATCGAGTGTCGAAGACTGATGGTGCAAGCCACGAAGATCAAGTACGACGTCATCTGTCTAACTGAGACGAGGAGGCATCGCCCGCCACACGCCGTGTACGAGACTGATGGCGAATTGTTCCTTGGAACATGCGACAGGAGAGGCGTTGGCTGTGTGGGCGTTCTCGTGAACACGCACTTGGCCATGAACATAGATTCGTACTAAAATCTGCAATACGAATCGGTTGTTTGCGATTGAAAAGATGTGGTTCAATCCCAGCTTTGACCATCTTCATCGCCTACGTACCAACATCAAGTTACCATGAGGCCGAGCTCGAAGCATTCGATGTGGAATTGGAGAAGCTATAAGGAACACCTCTTTCAAAATCGTCGTCGGCGACTTCAACGCCAAGATCGGCCTAGAAGAACGGACAATGAGCTCCACTTCGGGACTCACCACGGGACGAAATGGAATGAGCAGGGTGAAAGGCCGTCCAACTTTATTATGTCGGTCAACTCCATCCATGGTAGTTCACAGTTCCAGGAGCTCTCTCATCCGCGATGAACTTAGGAGTCACCCAGTGGACAATTCCATAATGAGATCGATCACATCATCTTTAATCGAGGGTTTGGCCGACCGGCGTTGCTGGGGTTTGTACCCTAATGTCAGGATGCCGCATGACGATGAGCGGCGTGCGACACAATGTGTGCGAGCTTTGCGCGTCGCGGTAGTTGGGTCTTGGAACGATTACAACGTAATGCAAATGGTGCGATACGCAGTTGACTTCTAATCACTTCGGGACCCAACAATTTAGCTCGTCCGCACTGTTTGACTTGCGACATGCCGCAGTGCGGCATCCTGACATTAGGGTACAGACCCGCGTTGCTGATGTACTGAAGTTCTATGCGGGATAAGACCATCGACTCATCCGCGCCACTCGACTCCGATACGTGAAGAGAGAGCGAAACCCAAGGAGCGAAGACCCAAAACAGTCGTCAATTGGGAACACTTCGTTTTTCTCGCAGGTGTATGGGAGAATTCTGCTATCGAAAACATCGACGACGAGTACAATCGGCTCCTTGAGAATCTTCACTATAGTGCCAGGAAGGCAGAGAGTTCGAAAGTCACCAAGAGACGTTTTTCTTCGGAAACTCTCGAGCTGATACGGCAATTATAGTCCAATCTGCCTGCTGCCTGTAGTCTACAAGCTCTTCGCTCTTGTCATCTTGAATAGAATTGGTAGAACTTTGGACGAAGGATAGCCAACGTGGAGTCGCACCAGCCGCAGGCTATTACCAACTGACGTCCGAACTTGCGAAGCAGTACAAAGAGGCGATAAAAGAAGATCTCAAGGAGAGAAGAGCAGCAGTGCTGGGAGGAGCATCCGCAATGTCCGCCGGAATTTCGCCAGTAATAACGCCAAAATAACCGGTTTCCGGCGTCCGAGCGGTACAGTTACTGCGTCCCGGAGGGCAATGGAGGAGGTCATATACGAGTTCTACTCGGATCTCTTCGATAGCCTTGTCCAACTGCCTATGAGCAATCTGAAGCAGGATGGATATGTTGTACCATCAGTTCTCCTTTGCGAAGTCCGACACGCCATTTCGTCGATGAAGAATGGTGCAGCACCTGGCCCCGACAGGATTGGACCTGAACATCTGAAGAAGTCAGTTATCGTTAAAACACTGGCCCGACTCTTCACACGTTACCTGTCGGGATCATCTCATGAAAAACCAGCAGGACTGTGTTGCTGTATAAGAACACGTCATTGGCAATTATAGTCCAATCTGCTTGCTGCCTGTAGTCTACAAGCTCTTCGCTCTTGTCATCTTGAATAGAATTGGTAGAACTTTGGACGAAGGATAGCCATGCGAGCGAGCAGGCTTTCGAAGAGGGTTCAGTACTCTCGATTACATCCACACGGTCACTAGGCTCACTGAAGTTTCGCAAGAGTACAAGATGCTGTTATGTCTCACACTCATCGATTTGAAGAAAGCCTTTGATTCAGTTGAGACAGAAGCAGGTATCGAAGCTTTGGGAAGCCAGGGTGTGTCTACTCAGCACATAAGAGTACTTCGTGAGCTCTACAGCGACTTCACGACCAGGATCGCGGCATTCTACAGGGAGGTCATCATCGTCGGTTTGACAAGACGTTACCATTTGAACTTTTCAGCGCCGTTCTCAAGACAGCATGTGTCAGTTGGAGTAGGAAGGCATGGAAGTGAGATCGATGGTTGACATTTACACCACATCCGCTTCGCTGACGACATTGTGCTTATAACACCGACAATCCAACAAGCGGAGCGGATGTTAGCTGATTTCAACTGCGAGTTAAGAAAATCGGTCTGCAGCTGAACCTGACGAAAACGATGATCATGGGAAACGGATTGGTAGCTGATGCCCCATTCACGCTCAACGGAACGAACATCACTGAATGCTTCAGCTATGTGTACCTAGGTCAGGAAGTCAATATGATGAATGACCTAGCACCACAGCTGAGCAGGAGGGGAAGAGCGGCTTGGGAAGCCTTTAAGACCATCGAGGGAGTAGTGAAGAAGACGAAGAACATCCAGCTTCGCGCCCATCTCTTCGATCTGCTGTCCTTCTTGCCCTAACATACGCTTCAAAAACCTGGACTCTATGTACGCAGCAAGATCATGTGATCCGTGTCATCCAACGCGCTATTGAGAGAATGATGATCGGAGTATCCCGCTACACGCAAATGCAGGGAGGTATCGGAGTTTCGGACTCCCAGAACGATTGAAAATCAGGAACGCTGCCGTATCTACCAAGGATTCGAATAATAGATGGTCGGACACGTCATGCGATATCGCGATGACCGTTGCAACAGAGCGGTTACGGACTGGATCCGTTGGAACGTCAAACGAACACCTGGACGACGCCCGGCTCGATGGTCGGACTTCTTCACGAAGGCTCTGCGCGGAGGGAACGAGATGCTACGTGTCCCTGGAGCCGGAAAAGTTCACTGTACTGCTTTGGCTTGCGACAGGGGCGGATGGAGACGTAGCTGGCGCCCGCTCAAAACTCTCGATGAGCAACGGGACAACAGGTGATACAGGTGGTGTGCTGAGCACAGCTGACAACAGCGTAGCGGCTCAAGCAACACATGACATGATGTCGCAATGTTCCTCTTCACATATCATCGGACGCACTAATGGCTAATTAGTCTAGGCCATGGAAAGTGGTTGCTTCAAAAAAATGATTAACCTATCCACAGGCTCTACTTGAATGGCCCGGAAAATTGAAGAACTGATGTCCGAGCCTTTGCCAGAACGATCCATTGGCTCATAGACGAAAAGCGAGTAAGCTGCTTGATGGTACCATCTACCTTTTGATGACAAGATCTAAGTGGATTTCTACTGTGAACGGAATGATAGTGTCGCCAACAAACAAATTTTATTTTGAGCATGGTGAAGCTCTCGTTGATCTTGTTGCGAAAAAATTCAAGCAAATTAGGAGAATTCTATTAGAACATTTCCTCCGTACACACATTGTTCTAACCTCACGATCACGGATCTCTCCCTACTCTGCTCTCTAGCTTACCTCGAAAGGAAATGACAAGTTACTAGGGTGAATTCGAAATCGACATCATTCTTCGGTCACAAGCTTGTACACTTCTACAGGAATTGAATCGAACAGCGTTCGTTGAGTTGACAAGATGTTTTAGTTAGATAACTACTTTTTAAGCAGAGTGATTCACTTCTGCCTTTTTTGCTGCTTCCCTTGTTTGTTAAACATATGCAACGCTTCGAAAAGAGAGCAGATTAAGTTAAAACAAAACTGAAACTGCTCTTGGATACATCGTACACATTCCAAAACGACAAAGAAAACAGCCAAGAGCTCTTAAAATGAGCTGCAAAGAAAGACAGCACTGGAAAACGGAAAGCCAACAACAAGAATTCGCTTCACAACCTAATAATATTTATTATGAGATAATGTGTAATACCAACATCAACTTCTAGCTTTCGCCAGCTTCGATTGCTACTCCTGGTATTCATTATCTTCAGATTCTTATATGCTCCACATTCCCCTCTGACGTTTTTGTCGAAAGCTCTATCAAAATGTAAACAAGCATCAGCTCAAGTGAGGTGTAAATCCAAGACGACGATTCACTCGAAGTGTTTTGTCTTTAACCCACTCGATGCAGTATGTCGGCCGGGCGGGACCATGCAGCCCACATGTGGGCTGCAGTAATCAAATCTATTTTTACTTGTTTTTATTTGCATTTATTGGGCAGTTCTTGTTTACTACATGTTGAGCTGGGCTAAATGAATAAGCATACGTTTTGGGTCGCAAAAAAGATATTGTACTTGCAATATATTCAAATGAATACAGCTAATATAGAAAATACTCCTCGAAGTTGGTAATGATTATCTATCTTCACAAATAACTTTACAAAAAGTCCCATCTGGACATCTCACTCACAAATAGGATTACGAAAAGTCCAATCTGAACATCTCACAGTCCCATCTCGCTAGTCCCATCTATAGTTAAATCCCCAAAAACTTTCTCATCTCGACTTCTGTCGTTCGGAGAGGGTGCACACAGAAGCAGAAAGTGCGCGAGATCGCAATAGAGTTCAAGAATTCGTAATCCATTGATTTTTGCCTTCCTTCCACGTTTCTGCCGCGACGCTCCATCGGGCGGGTCATTCTCACGCGGCTGCCAATCGCAGAACATGCGCGGGCTCTAAAGGGGTAAACAAATAGGAATGCAACAATAATATGAGTAGTTAACGGCAAAATGACACTGAGTGCCAATCTATGAGTGGAAAATTGTTTGAGATTTTCACGAAAGGACCGGATGTCATCAAAAGGCACTGGGCTATGAACTGTAAGGGTCAGGGAGGGTTCTCTCTGAGAGCCATATAATCGGTTATCACATGTTGACTAGATAGGTTAGCGGACAAAGCCGCATTGAAGCTACTCTACACTACAGTGGCGCTCAAAAGTCTTCGGCCAAAACTTTTTTGTCATAACTTTTTTTCTACTTGACCAAATTTGACAAAATTTCAATATGTGGTGCCTGAACCTATTGCCAACACATCCTTCTACTTGAGTGCAGCTCTACTTTTTGTGGTTTTTTAGAAGAATTTACTACAAGACCACCGAAAAAAAGTAAAAGGCTTCTTCAAGAAAAACGGCTTTCCTTGCAAACAAAACGAGCAAGCCTCAGAGAACATTAAAATTTCGTAGAAAGACCATGACTTTTGATGGCAGCGGCACAGCGGGACGGCATACCGATGACACTCCAAAAACAAAAAATTTCATATAACCACGTAACCTGCACCGTTGAACGCCAAAATAGTATATTAAGTGTGCAATATCTCCAAGCACAACATACTAAAATTCCTCTTAGATCGGTGCAGTTGCAAAAAAGTCCCAAGCCAAAAACCTAAGTGAAAGACCATTTCGCCGAGGACTTTTGAGCGCTACTGTATATGTATAAGTTGTTGTGCTTGTTTATTGATTTATGATGGGAATTGTCCTTGCGAACGTACAGTGGACCTCTGGTTTAAAAAATTTGCTTCTGGCGATTTTGATCTCGAAGAGAAGTCCGGACGCGGCCGCAGGTCGTCGCTCAAAGGCATCATTAGGGGAAAGTCGGACGAAAAGTAAAAGAAGTAGTGCATATGAAAGTCGAGATGCCTAGTAACAGGAGAGTGAAGAAACAACGGATGGATATGGCCAAATATACGAGAAATAGGACCCCCTTTCCACTGTTGATTCTCGACGCGGACGACCTGTCCGTCAAGAGGGGGTAGTCTGGTCTAGGTTTCCATTGGCATGTTGCCAAGTAAACACAAGAGAATGTTTGGATATGCGACAGCATCTACTTTTTGGAGTGAGTTTCAAGCTAAAACTGCGAAAGCGCGCCGGGAAACCTTCGATCCTGCCGCATCTTCTTGACCGCTCCCACCTCAGACAATCGGGAATTACGCCATCGGGAGGCGGGACCGCTGTGTCTAGGAGGCGGAACCGCTGCATGATTGCAGCGTTTTGCAGGGTTTCTACAGCTTGGGGGGGGGGGCGCTTTTTCACCGGGATTTCGCCACAGATAGCTTTCTTAGGCCCAGGACTACCATGTGAGTGACTTCTTGTATGGATTTCTCCATTATCGGCTTACCCCTAATGCTGTCTTTAATGAAGATTCAAGGAAAGCCGTCGAAGCAAACCCGGAGACGAATACTCGTACATCAGCAGAAGACCCAAGCGTACATTACTTTGCAGTGGCCAGGCACTTGTTGGAAATCGGCAAGGTGAAGAAGATGTTGAAGTGGGTGCCTCATGAGCTGACCGATGAGCAGCGTCTGGCACGTTTCGACACCTGCTCCAACCTCCTAGTTTGCTATAAAAATGAGCCATTTGTAAACCGTATTATAACTGTAGATGAAAAATGGGTTCTTCATGATAACAGGAAACGGGGATTAGTCTGGATAGATAAGGATACTAATCAGAAACTTTTCCTAAACCCCACCTTCACCCTAAAAAGGTTATGATAACTGTGTGGTGGTGGTGTTGTAAAGGTGTAATCCATTATAAATTTTTGCAACATGGTCAGCCAGTCGTAGCAGAGTCTCACTGTTGTGATCAGGAGCAAATGTATAAAAAGTTGTAGAGATTGTGGCTGGCGGTGGTGAATAGAAGAGGGCCGATCCTGTTGCAGGACAACGCAAAGCCACACACCTCACAAATCACTGCGCCAAAATTGACCCACTAGGTGTAAAACTTCTCCCTTACCCAGCGTATTCTCCCGACCTCTCCCCCACAGAAAATCACTTTTTTCGAGCCCTCAATTCTCATCTGCGTCAGAAACAATTTACTAATTTAGACGATGTTGAATGTGCCTTCCTTGAGTCGTTGATTCTCGTGATAGTAGTTTTTATAGTGAAGGCTCAAAATTATAACCTGTTTGTTGGCAAAAATGTGTAGATCCTGATGGTTTTTACTTCAATTGATAAACTTGTGTTTAAGCAGAGTTGTAGTAGTTTGAAGTATGCGGTCCGTTTTCGAATTTAATTTTGTGACAACCTAATATTAGTTTCGTATTAGAGCCCAGTCAGCCAGTTTTATCTCATCATATTTCACTCTGGACCTTCAACCTGAGAAATTTTTTTGATCCCACCCCAACGATTACGATCCCCCCAGCGGATCAAATACGACCCCAAATGTGACAAAAATTCCTCGACGAAGGCCTGACCCTGGTTAGCATTCGCACTCTGCCACCACATATCTGATAATTGTTAGAGCCGGACCTTCATGAAAATTTCCTCGAAAAACTGTTTTGCTTCCTTCCTACAGCGTTGATCATCTTTATATTGTGTGGGATTGATAGACCGTTCTCACAATCTCCTTATTTTGTGGATTACTGTAGCCGGATTTAGTATTTCACATAGTTAACATCAGATGTGGATTGATCTGTTGAACTGTGATGTGAGCCGTCCCAAGGACCGCCAGTCGCCGTGTGAAAGGAGTCCCCGCCCTTTCGCATTACCGTATCCGCCAGAGAAAGTGACCCGAGTGCAGCTCCCGCTAGCGTATGTAACTATCGTTATCTCGCGGAAGCCTAAGATTTCTGGAACTATGGCGCCTTTGTGACCTTCTTATGATTTTTTCCTCACGTAAATTAGGTTATGCCATGGGCTCGCCGTTTGGTTGCTCGGTTTTCGATTCTCTGTGTTTCAAAAGCATCTTCTCCTTCAGCAAATCTCATATTTTTCCAGTATATATTTTCTGTTTCACAAAACGTTTTTGAACCCTCCACTCGTTTAATGCGTGGGTTTTGAGGCTTAGAAATGGAGTACATGGGAGATGAAACTATGCACTTTCGGTGCCTCTTCTTCCTAGACTACCTCTGGGTGAGGTGAGCGCTCCATTTCTGAGTCTCGAAAGTAACAAACAGTTATTGAGCGATTCAAGTGAAACAGTACTATTTTGTAGGGCTGAAAAGCTTTATCCAACACATACATTTATATGTATATACATGCTTTATGACCCCGATGGTAGACGAAAAAGAGCACGTGCCGAAAGTGCTTATTTTGCCTCATAAGAACTATACATACCATACATACTTCATTTACTGTTCATACTTCATTCCTGGACCTCAAAAATACTAATAAATAGAGAGATTTAAAAGACTAATGATATCTCGCAGAGCAGAAAAAAACTATTCAAACCCATACGTACCTTCTCGAAAGATTAATCAGACAGTTTTCTTAGAACCTAAAAGCCTAGAAACACCTTCGTAATACAAAATGATTTCCATCCACAATACCATATGCCTGATTTGGACGAGGCCATAGATAGAATAAAGATACTAAGAACAAAGATTTTCATATGGTCTTTACTTGTTTAGTAATCTGTTAAATTTACACTTTCTGTGACGTGACAAGAAGACCCACTATCCTATACGAGCACTGCTCTCACTGCTCCAGATGGTTCGAAAGGAGTGGAGAACTTTTAATTCCGTTTTAGGAAGCCATTAGGAAGGCTTGTGCGGTTTAAAGACCCTGCCACTTTGAATCAGTTCCATTTTGAACTGTTATTCCCACAGTAACAGCAAAATATGAAGTCAATGATCTCAGAATGCCTTTTCCAGAGAGTGGCCAATGACTCGGCTCTGCCTGTTTCTGTTGACTTCATCACTTCTGCTCTATTCCGTTCCGCATTTTCTCTGTTCAAAAGCAGATGTGGAAGTGGACAAGAAATGCAAGGTTAGTGTTTTTGGGATAGTAGAAAGACACCACAAATTTTTTTGTTTTTTTTATGGAGAAAACCAGCCACTCTCCATTCTTTCGTAGTGATCAGCGACTCTACAAGTAGGAAACCTCGATTTATTCACTTTGATTGAACTAGGGTCGTTGTTTTTTGACGTCTGGATAGAAACTATTTCGTTCACACGTTTCCGACTGCCCGTTTTGATCTCCAATTCCATTTTTTGTAGTTTTCTTCGAATTTTAGCAACAACTTCAATACACTGCCGTCATATGCATCGCAAAACTGTTCTGATCCAATCTCACTCAGGATCGCAATGTACAGGGTGAAGATCATGCTTGTCAGAGTCAATTCAAGTGTGGAATGAAAGCGGAATAGACGGTTATTTGTTTGTGCATTATGAGGTGGATGGGGTTGAAGTGTTCTCCTCGAAAACTTCTATATTTTCCTAAGTTTCATTGCGATTTGCCCCCAGCGTCGAGATTCATCATTTGTGGAATCCAGATTTATTTCCAGAAATGAGGATGTCTCAGTACTGTCACCATTTTGCATAGGAAGCTCTCTGCCAAGGAACTGCTAGTCTGTCTCGAATCCCTTTGGTTAGTAGCCTGTAGAGCAGTATCAGTGTTCATTAGGATGTTCAAGAATTTTCGACTCGTAGACCACGTCCACTTCCTGACGGGATCACATTTAAGGAACTGAAGAGCTTGAAAAAACAGAACATACATCTTGGATTACAAGTCTGGTGTAAAGACTATGCATAGAATTGCTTAAGGACCTATGTAAAAAATTCTCACGCGACGACTGCACTTCCTTCTCAGCAGTTATGACCATTTATGCAGGACATTTCATCAAACAGTTTGCTAAAAAAATACTTTTTGCTTCAGATGTAGCATCTCATCAGAGACACCCTTCAAAGACTACATTAATTAACAAGGACATCTTCGGTGTAGGAACATACACCACCTGAAATATAAAGCTGATATAAGAAAACCATTTTTTCTTGTTTGGTGCCCCCCCCCCAAAAAAAACAGGCACGACACTCGCCTCGCTGTGATGTGCTTCCTACATTGCACTGCGATTCGGTCGCAGGTGTGTTCTCGCCAAAATGAGTTGAGCTGAGAGCTTGGAGTCTCAGTTTACTTTGATTTGATGATTAAACGTCAACGCTGAAAATTGTCCGCAGTGACTCTTCTCTATTCAGACACTGAGCAGCTAAAATGGGTATAATCATGTGTCAGTCTCCACTCGCTCACTGCCGAATTGCGAGCTGAGCAGACGTATTTGTGTATGCACACTAGGTGGACAACCCCTTTCCGTGCGCTCGATTTATGGTAGGAGAGGAAAGATACAATAAAAGCCCCTCGGCTGCTACCCGACAGAGGATGGTGCAGGGACAGTGCCTAGAGCGCTTACATACAACACGAAGAAGTATTTCTACCCGCTCGCCTACGTTAACCAAAAAAGGGACCAAAGACAGAAGTCAGAACAGCTTTCTGATCCATCTTCTTCCACAAAATACCTATAATTGATTACCATTCCTTCCACACCCATATCCGAAATCTTGAGAAAAACGAATTCGATACAGCAAATGTTTCGGGGAGAGCGGTGCCTAAGTTCAAACACTCCTAGAACTTTGACTTTCAAGGTAAAGGAGCACTACTACCGTCAACTTGATGGAAGGAGGCTGTGCGTGCTAGTGACCAATTATTAAGTTAAAGGGAGTGATTGATAAACTTGTTAGACACCCTAAAAAAACCCTCTGAGCCACCGCAATGGTACCAGAAGTTGACCGAGCCGATCATAGGCTATATGAGCTTGTCTTTTCGCAAAATCGATACAATAGAGACAATGACTGGCTAGAAAAGTTGTGTAGCTGAAAGTCGTTGTTGGGTGGCTAATATTTATGACGGAACCCTTAAAACCTCCACATGACATATCAGATAATTAGGAAAGTTTTGGCCGGTTTTACGCATTCACAAGACAAATTCAGATCTGAAAGCAACAGTGAGTCAACTTACATGTTGCGCTCCTTGAACAGACAAAAAGATGCTTTTTCAGAATGCATGGTTTCCTTGGAATGCCAAAAAGTTTTCGAATCATTAAGGAAATTTCAAAGTACTGCGAAAATAGCACTTTTGGGACAACTTTACTTCATGGGTTCTTGTTTAGACGGATTCAAGCGACGGCGATCACAAATGTGAGTACTGCAAAGGGAGGGGATTGAGCATTGGATGAAACACTTTGTCCCTCGTTTCAGAGGTGCAGAAATGGGAATGAATTGTTCGTATTCTCAATTGATCGATTCGCATTAACCAGAACGACAATGTGGTTGACTACCCCAAGAAGCTTGGATTCGAAAAAATCCAAAAATGGGGCCGCGCGATCCTTCGGAGCAGCCATGCGCGAGCGCATTCTTCACAAATCCTCTTCCAGTAATTGAAGCAGTTGCAGGCTGAAGCCCTTACTCGTCCACCATATTCATCAGATCTAGCGCTAACTAAGTCCCAATTTCCCAAACATTATGAGAGCTTTCAATATCAGTGTGTTTAGAATGATTGGTGATTTGGATTAAAAATGACCGTTCGCATTACCATTATCATAGTGTAAGTGGCTAACGCCTCACGTTACCTGGTAACAGGTTCAAAACAGGAACTATGTAGCTACAAATCTAAAATATCTTGTGGATGACGTGCAATTTTCCAACAGATCCCAGCCACTGCAGCTCACCGCCTTTGTGAAGGGGTTTACGTATCCATTAACACGCAGGAAAACGCGATATCCTCATTTTGAGTGAATAAGTGATGAGCCACCAAAAAAAGGAATAACACACCAAGAAAGGGGTTCTTAATATTTTGCAGCCTAACGAAGAAAAATGAGCTTTTTGTTACTGGAACTTCATAGGTATAGTGAATTTATGTCCTTAATCACGAATACGACGTTCGAACGCTTGCCCCTGAATCGGTGCTCAGATCCTGTACACAAGTGAGGTCTATGTTCCCAAATTACTGAGTGGCGCGTGAGCAGAAAAATGAGTGTTGTCGTCCTCTGTGCCAGAACTGTGGTGCAACTCAGCGAAAATTGGCGCTATGCCTTCAAAAAAATTCGATCGAACGTCCTGAACAGGGTTCTCTTTTCAAAAGCAGCAGTAAAAGCAGTGAACAGGATCCTTTTCCAAAGGCTGCAAATCGTTTTAAACTTAGGCTGGACAATACATGAATATATCACAACTTTCATAAAAGCTTCTAGGTCGCAGGTGATCGCAGCAACCTCCACATACTCGTGATGTGGACTCACAACCTTGCCATAGTAATATAATAATCTGTACATGACAAATATATTTGATTGATAAAGGTGAGTACCTTTGATTATGCTGAGGAACCGGAGGGCAACTCTCAATTTCTTGCGTGAGTCCTGAACTGAGGAACCCAAGAACAACACTAGAAAGACCCGCGTGGCACGAACAATTCTATTACGGAACCAACGAGGCATCATAAAACCCATGTCACACATGCGTAGTTATCCATTGGTCACCAACCGAATCGGTTTGAGGACTCACAACCTTTCCATAGTAATATAATAATCTGTCCATGACAATATATTTGATTGATAACGGTGTGTACCGTTGATTATGCAATGAATGATAAGTATCACTCAAAATGTGTCCATAGGCATGAACTAAACATATCCTAAGTAGGTATCCTGGAGTGCTATGAAGTAGTTCCCCTTAGGCGCGGCACTCCCTTTCATGCCTACTAGCAATTATCTCCACAAGCCAACTAGTTGCGATCGTAGATATTATGTAGTAGGTCCGCCTACATTCTTCTGTATATATACTCAGTGAAATGTATTATTGAACTTCTTGTACGTCACGTGCTAAAAACTTTTGTTACACGTGCGTATCGTTATCCATTGGTCACCAACCAAAACACGTATCCATATCCCATACAATAGCGGTCATAAATATCAGGTTGATGCATATGCTACGTTTTTAGGGCCTCATTACTTGGAAGCTTTCAGATATTCACAGACACTATAATCATCGAATATTTCACTTTTTACCCCCATAATGTTCGATCTTTTCCCTCAAGTAACTGAGTAGCCGATCCATGCCTTTCAGTCAATTGTAGGTTCACAGAGATTTGATAAACCCATAAGAGTAAAAGGTTCGAGTTCGCTTAGGAAATCTATTTTAATGTAACGCTCAGGGGTCTGATCAAAGGGATTGCCTACGAAAAAAATTAATTTCTTTGTTACCCTTATATTTATGTTGTATTTGCCTAATAAGTGCCGCATGAAAAGTTTCACGAGAAAAAGTGAGAATTCGGCTCGAATACAGTTCCGCAAATCCTTGGCCGGGTGGGCGGGGCCCCCGAGCAAGTGCCTAGCCCGTCGTCCACCGCGGTCTGAGACGAATTATAGGAAAAGAAAGTTACGTGAACAGTCCCACCCTCCGGCAACTGCAGCGGACGACGGGACGGGGCTTTTAAACGGAGGCCCCGCTCACCCGGCTAAGTGGAGCTGTATCTCAGCCGAATTCTCATTTTTACGCGTGAAAATGCATGCGGCCCTTACTAATTCTCCATGGACGATGCCTTTAAATAGTATCCGGAGTAAAGTCCAAGTTCTCTCGTCGTAGAACCTCGGCATTGCTCGTTATTCGTGTTTTATAATGCTTCTGCCACGAGGTTTTTAGGTGGAATATTTATTTGGCCAACGTTTCGACCTTCCGTCGTTTTCAAGACCTAAACATGGCTCAGGGCTTGAGAAATGCGCACTATCCCACCAAACGCCTCATCCCCTCTAGCAGTTCTGACATCGTGTGAGAAGCACCCGCAAAAAACCCAGAAGGCTGGAAATTAGAATTACCTAGAATTCCACCGCAAAAGTGCAGCAAAGCTACACTCGGTTAGTACATTAGTAACGAATGGAAGTTACTTGTTGTCCTCGTGAGGACAAGCACATTCGCTTATCACAGTAACTCGCACTGATGCATATATGGCATAAGGTCACTTGTTATTGACACACACTCATTTCTAGTGTTCATTCTAGGATTTCCAGCTGAAATCCAGAATGCTTCCAGCGCTTCTCTAGAGGAAATCTTTGCTTCATGGGCCAATGTCGTACACTTGATATCAAAATCATTGCCGTTAGAGAACAAAACGGCTTTCTGCAAGCAACATTTTGATGGAGTGAGAACAGATGAGCATCACAGACTCACCTCCCTAATCATCCACTCATTTAGCCCATTTGGCTAGGGCAGTGACCTGCAGTAATGAAACTACTACATTACTCACAAGGCGCGCCATATATTACGGTAGCAATCCAGTGATACAGAAGCTGCGATCTAAAGTGGAACGTGGCGAATCTTTGCGGATTCGCATCATTTTGCTTCAGGTTGCAGTGGACCTATTGAAGTGCACAATAGACTGGCTGTTGGAATCTCCTCTGGCAGGAAACATAGCTTTGAGACACTTATTGATGATGCTATTCAGGCTCAATTTGTAATTCCTCATACTCCTGTGGCTCCTTCAAAGCTCAGTCGTGGTGGATTTTGAGAGGCTTTTTCTTTGAAGGTGGCCACGAGTTCAATAGCTGTATTCGGAAATTTCGTCTTTCAGTCAGATATAAGGACGATATTGTTGGACATTGGTAGATCTTCGTGCCTGTTTATTTGCTAGAGCTCTGCATGGTCGAGGGATCTAGGAAGTCTACTTGCAGACTGCAACCGTATCTGTACACAGTACCCCTAAAACCGATTCGTGGTTAACCTTGATGTCTTTTTACCCATATTAGCGGTGTTTGTTCAATTAAACTTCGTAAATCACCATCAAGAAAGTGGAAGAATGGGTATAGAGAGTAACACTCTGCCTTTCTCCTTACTTCCGTACCCCCACTGAAAAACATCCCGGAGTTCTCAAAGTCGAACTTTTCTTCCTTTGTTGGAAATTTTCGTCTATGAAGAGTAAGGTCAGTCCGTACCAGAGATGTGCCACCTTCACAAGTACCACCAGCACACTTCGAGTCGGGGTCCCGGCTGCAAGCGGCTATATCAAGTGTTTCTGCTTTAAATCTCCAGTCAAAATCGGGAGTAAATAAGCTTTGTTGCTTTTTAAATACTAGTGGTGAGTGTTTGACATAGATGAGAGCAAGCAGTACTCCACCAGCTCCTACACATTCGAAAACAGATAACAAAAACTTTATATGTGCAATTCAACTTCCAGGTGCGTTTTCTGCAGCTGAAAGTTAGCCCTTGATCCTCTTGTCGTATTTACGGAGAACAAAGCTTTCATTGTGTTCGTGACCCGCGTAAATTCCTTTTCACTGGGCGCTGACACGCGCTTGCTGGAACACAATTTGGTGAGGCACCACCCTCCCTGAAAACGTATTAATGGGGTTGTGAATGGCATAAGAGCGTTCACACTAAAGATGCACCCTTAGTTATTCGGTTCTGACCTTCGCTTCTCCGTAACTTCACTGAGTAGTCGGGCACTGAGATTTTGTGTGAGGCTGCCTGGGGTTTCGCACACACCGCCTCAGCTCCTACACATTCGAAAACAGATAACAAAAACTTTATGGGTGCAATTCAACTTCCAGGTGCGTTTTCTGCAGCTGAAAGTTAGCCCTTGATCCTCTTGTCGTATTTACGGAGAACAAAGCTTTCATGGTGTTCGTGACCCGCGTAAATTCCTTCTCACGGGGCGCTGACACGCGCTTTGCTGGAGCAGGATTTGGTGAGGCACTAACCTCCCAGAAGACCCATTAATGGGGCTGTGGAATAGCATAAGAGTGTTCGCGCTAAACATGCACCCTTAGTTATTCGCTCCTGACTTTCGCTTCTCCGTACTTTCGTTGAGTAGTCGGGATTGAGATTTTGTGTGAGGCTGCCCGGGGTCTCGCAGCCTTGAAGGGGCGAATCAGCTACTGGAAATTGCATGCGTTACGAGATTTTCCTCGAGTCTCAGCCGACTCCAATAGCAATGGAATAAAGGCTGGGACCTCGGAGCCTTTGATAGAAGACGATGGTACAGTGTCGGTCGTGCAACAGTAGCGTCCTATATAGTTTACTGCGGTGATCTATCTCTGCTTCCAGAAAAAACTTCCGAATTTCCTTAAAGTTCATGGCGACTGCTGAGCCTATTGACATGAACGAATGACGAGCCGTTTTAATTTATGTTAGATCCGAAAACTTTCGTATTGATTCAGTATTAGCCACGAAAAACGTAGTGAACGAGGCCGAGTAGTCTCTGAGCTACTCCTTAATACGTTGATGACGATGTCAGCCAATACCATCTGACATTTAATCTTTCCCGTGAGACGACGTCGGGCAATGCTGACCGACGGCTGTGGTGGTTAGCCATAGGAAATCCAATTTTTGTTTGCTTTGATAAATATTCCAAGGCCTAGACATTTTGATCGACCACCAATTCGAAATTCAGCTACAGAGTTACAGAAAATAAGAGATAGAAAATGCTTACGAGGTAGTATCGAATAAAGCTCATGTTGGTAACCAGATTAGGACCCTATATATAATGAGCTCGTTTTGATTAAGCCTTTTCTTTCGAAGGTTTTACCTAGCTGGCAGGCGTAATGAAACTTGGATAAATTGCCGTAAACGTTCGACGGTAGCAATCCTTCCCTTTCTATTCCTAACACATATGTTTATGTTTGTGTTATTACGTTACGTAGGCAAAATTACGAAAATCATTCGAGGAACAACACATAACTAAGCAGTAAAAAAATTACGGCCTAGGTATGAAACACTGCAGCATTCACGCATATTATAACCAAGACCATATTGTAACAAGGGCCATATGGGCTGGCGAATCCTGTTGCACTATATCCTTTGATTCGTCAATGATTTTGAATTTTTTACATCATTAGTATACGTAGGTCACTATTTATATTTCGGGAATAGGCAATACTGTTATCATGGGAGTAAATCTGATGGTTTCATCGTGAAGTTCGCCTTTTTTTAACTATATACTCCATCATTCAATTTGCCGTACGGCGCCTTTTTGTTTATTTTACACTCATCTGAAAAATTTTGTTTTTTTTTTTCAAGAAATGAAATGAAATTTTCAAAAAAATTTTAAAAAATCTGGCAATGAAGCTCCATCAAAGACCACAGTGTATCGTTGGCTTAGGGAACTCAGTCGTTGTCGTAGTCCGCTGTCCGACGAGATTCATGAAGGATGTCCGAAATTAGCACTTGTTTAAGAAAACATCGATGCTGTGTGCAATATGATTAAGCAAGATCGCCAATTCACCCATCCTAGATTGAGGCATCCCTAAACATTATTTTCACCAACAAACATTCAATTTTACTTGAACACATGGATTTGCAAAAAAAATTTCCGTTGAAACCCACACAATTTGACAAACTCACCAAGAAAGGCTTGTGTCGACGAAATTTTCAAAAATTTATAAAATGAACAAATAGCGCCGTGCGACAAATTGGATGACGGGGTCTATGGTTAAAGGAGGCGAACTTTACGATGGAATCATCAGATTTACTCCCATGATAACAGTATTGCCTATTCCCGAAATATAAATAGTGACCCACGAACATCTTAGCTTTAACACCCTGCCCCTCGAGCAGATCCGGAATGTGTGGGTGTAAATGCTGTATAGAATCGGGGATGATACATGACCTCTCTCTGCTTCACTCCACTGAGCATATTCTTACAATCACAGTAAGCTTGCCCGAACCGCACTTGAAAAGATAGGCCGGTAGTAAGTTTGTCATCCTTTCGATGAGAAGAGAATAAAAGCCTTGAACCTCATTGTGTGCAACAATTTCTTGTGGGATACTCTGTTGAACGCTTTGCCTAAGTTAAAATATATAAGGTCATTGCAGCAATGACTGCTTCATAACAGCACTCTAGACTCTCAGTCATATTCGTCTCCACTGAATGGCATGGAATAAAGCCATGTTGGGCGTAAGGGATGATTTTAGCGGCAGCAGCACACTATAGTGAAAGACCTACTTAACCGAGATGTTATGCTTACTGGTCGATAATCCGCCGAACTAGATCAAAGTTCTTCCTTCAACACCATGTTATGAACGAGTGTTTTCAGCTCCCAGGAAATTCCACAGTTATTAACAATTGGCTGAATACATACGCCAGTGGTCTGCTAATAATTACAGTGCAAATAAATAGATGAGAGCAAATAAATATGTCCCAATATTACTCAAGGTTGCGGTGAGATAATATCGCTCGCTGCTGAGCGTGTCTGGTCGCATGAAAAATGCACACCGCCTCGTGCGCTCGCCAAGTGAAGACGCTCTCGTGGTCAATGTGCCAGGAGTTCCTTACTTTTCCGTAAACCCTTGGCGCCAGCCACTTCTCCATTCCTTTCGTATTTTCCTATTTCTCTGTTACGAGCCATCAACATCATCAAACTTGAGAATAGTAGAGCTTGCCCCTTCACCATTCTGGAAACTAATTGCAAAATTATGTAGCTCGAAAGCTGTAGGCTTACACTGGGTACCTGACCGTAGTCACGTGTAAAAGCTAACACGGGGACATTACAGTAGAGATCACGTAGGCTTCTCAGAGATAAGAAAGGATTAATCAAAGTCTGATCTTTTTGCAGTAGTACTTCATGCATTTGAATAGACTAATGCTCCGTGACATTTGAGAATAAAGAGATGAAATCCAAATATCAGTGCAATTTTGTGTAGCTGTGACCACTCACTCCTATTGGCATTGCATAATTACATGCATGAAATACATTACATTGAATACTACGTTTGTGAGACATTTGGCATTCCATTATAAGAATGCCCTTTTCTTTGAGGGTTGTTGAAATCATTAAATGCGAAACGGAGGGCAACTGCGTGGGTTCATCCTTAGCGGAAATCATGAAGAAGGGGTTTTCGAAGTTACTACTACAACTACTACTACTACAAGTAGGGAAAATTCGGGTCCATCCCGATACGAACCAAAATAATCAATAGGAATGCGTCCCTTCAAATTTCTACCGCACAACCTGCTACTGCTGCTGACAGATGAACCTTAGTCCTGCTGCTCCTTCACACAGAGTATTCAACACTCAGGAATGATTTCTTTGACGATCTGAAAGAGAGAGTGAAGCAACGTGCGAGTAGTAAGAGCATTAAGCTGTACAAATAAGACAATGAGCAAGCATCATTTTGGGTTCTCGGAAATGAAAGCAGCTTTGATTTCTTGCCACTTCAGTAGGTTGGACAAGGCTACTAATGTGAGTCCACTAACATTTGTTGAGCTGCGTTGAAAGAAAATGGAAGGAACCCTCACTCTCATAGTGATGGAAAGTCGCCGCCACGTGTGATAAAAGCTGTATTTTCAATTTGAGGTGCTTGCTATGAAATTTTTCAAGTATTTTAAAACTAGAGTTGTACCAGGCGACACTACTTTAACGACTGCTCTCATGCTGAATATGTCCGAACACTAGCCCTCATTATCCATCACCGCTTTGAGACCAGCCGGTATGCGACAGCATGTTGCAATGGTAACACAGAAAAAATTGGAGAACCCAGGTGTGAGGCATTCTTCCTAGTTCACGATTGGGGCAATCGCGCTCGCCCGAATCACTAAATCGTTTGTATTTTACTTTCTGTCCGAATGGCGCCATTGCCTGAATTGCAAACTATGAAAGGTCCGACGTTACGACGAATACTATTTATCTGACTAGGTATGTTCCGACTAGTTATTGCTCAGAGCTTTGCGCATTATGTGAAATCCAAGAGCTTCAAGGTATAGCTGTTCTCAGATACTGTATTCATGAGTTTCTTGAAACGGGACCGTGAAACTCCGTGCTCGGCAAAGTGAAGAAGAAGTCGAAGTGGGTGCTTCATGAGTTGACCGAGGAGCAGCGCCTCGTACGTTGTGATACCCGATCTAACCTTCGAGTTCGCTATAGAAATGAGATACTTGTAAACCGTGTCATGACTGTAGATAAAAAATTGGGTTCTTCATGTAACAGGAAACGGCTAGTAGTCTGGGTAGATAAGGATGCTTGTCCGGAAACCTGCCTGAACCCGGCCTTCACCCTACAGAGGTTACGATCATTGTGTGCTGGTGTGTTAAAGAGGTGATCCAATATAGTTTCCTGCAATCTGGTCAGTCAGTCACAGCAGTGTATTATGTTGTGATCTGAAGCAAATGTGTAGGAAGTTGCAAATTTGTGGTCGGCGGTGGTGAATAGAGGAGTGCCGATCCTGTTGCAGGACACGCAAGACCACACACCTCACAAATCCCTCGGCGAAAGTGGACCCTCACTCAGCGTATTCTCCCAACACTTCCCTACCAGACTATCACTTTCGACTTCGATTTTCATCTGCGTCAGAAACAATTCACCATCAAAAACAATTCACTAATCTAGACGATGTTGAATATACCTTCCTTGACTACGTTGATTCTCGTGATATTTACCTTTTTGCTAAAAAGAGCGCTTCAGGGAATCTGCTTTGAATTCTAATAGGACTGCCCATTCGTTCAATGAGAACAAGTTCCTTATAACTCTCAAGCAGTCATCTCTCTTGAACCACCCCTCGATCTCCATGTGATTAGATGATTAACTGGACGGCTAAGACAGCATATCGATCGGCCTATTACAATTATATCACATACAGCTAACTGTCTTATGTTACTGGAGATTTCTACATAATGGTGTACAGCAAATGACAGCGATGCGCCTGCATTCCCCTTATTATACATTAATTAGGTTGTTTGGAATTTCTTGCGCTTTCGAATGTTCCACTTTCTGAATTATTTTGCGATACTTCCTTGGAGTTGTCTGTACCTTATTGAAGCCCGCTATTTGCTCTATTCAGCCATAGTAACAGTTGTGCTTTGAAGTGAGTGATTAGTTTTTGCATAGTCTTTGGAACAAAATGGACAAACGACATCCACACCATGTCTCGTGAACCCTTCTTTTCCGGTTTACACGAAACATTCAAACCGCACCGTGACATATGATGAGAACCGAATTCGGTGGGACAATCGACGACGATCTGCACAATAGCTGGACAAAGGTCAAGGTCGTAGCTGTTACCCTCGTCAACATGGCGGCGGTATGGTGGTCTACTGCTGCTCCACTCGACCATAGCGCCATGGATCCGAGCGAGACTATTACGGCTGCAATGTGCCGTGAGGAGCTTGCGAGAGCATCGAAAACTGCAGTTAATAATCGCAGTAATTGGTAACAAGGAGGAACCTATGATTCTTCACAATTACATATGACCCCATATTGCATAGGCAACCCTAAAAAAATTTAATGGCTGAGGCTACAAAGCTTCACGGGATCCACTGTGCTGGTATGATCTGACCTCACTGATTGTCATTTTCCAAAAGTCTGGGACGCTTTTTTCGGAAGAGATGCTATAAGACCCAAACACGATGCTGAGGAGATGTTT
Organism: Trichostrongylus colubriformis; assembly: GCA_963978905.1. Classification (NCBI taxonomy): domain Eukaryota; kingdom Metazoa; phylum Nematoda; class Chromadorea; order Rhabditida; family Trichostrongylidae; genus Trichostrongylus; species Trichostrongylus colubriformis. The sequence continues at coordinate 11,032,019 of OZ022259.1, read as the reverse complement.
AACGAGTTCATCACCTCTAGATCTCCACACTTCTGGGCACTGATTCTTCCGGTTATTACCTTGAGTGATAAAATTCTGTATGAGTTGAGTTATGCGCATTTGAAATCAGAGGTTGAAAAGCACAAGGAAATTTCTGAAGGATAATAATATCACATGCGCAGTTATGTACTGGACGGACGCCTCTAATAGCATCATATCGTGGAACCGCTTGAACACGCATGAGTTCACAGTGTAATGTGTAAGAATATATGCATATTGTTGTGTCCTCAAGGTACAGGAAACGAAGAAATTGGCAGATTTATAAGAGCAGAAAATAGAGTTAACAATGAATGAAACAAAGGTCTTATACACAGTCCTAAATGGGCAGTCCACATCATTGACCCTGATCATTAGACCACTTAAGTGACGTTGATCTCTACGCGCAGATCAACGCATCCAGGGATCAACATCTCCCTTCTAAGACGAACACTACGAGAGTATCCTCTTCTTCGGAATGATCTGTAAGGTCGGAGGGCGTCTTATTTGCGCTTTACGCGGAGTCGAACTTGGGACGATGGCAGGTAGTGTCGCGGAACGGTTCTCGTTCGATCCGCCATTCTGGCGCGGTGTCGGCGTATCGGCCACCACCCAGGGCAGTAACGGGAGGTGGAGCTGCTCCGTGATTTCAGTCGTGTCGCTATGGTAGCTTTTGGGAGGCCACTGATTGGCTCGTCTTTTCCAGAGCTGACCATCGACCTGAATATCGTAGAGACATTGTACACGACGAAGCGTCACACGTCCACGGGTCCATTTTGGGAATCCGGCACTGTACTTCCGAGCCCACACAAGATCATCTGGCTCATATGTTTTCGGTCGCGCATCATGATGGCTGTTGCAGAGCTTCCAATCTGTGAGTTCCGTCCAGGCTCAGTGGCAATTCGTTGGTTTCAGCAGTGTAAGCGAGAACGTGGACGTCGTCCGAGGAAGGCTTCAGCTGGTATTTGTCTCAACAAAGTGGGACATGGCGTTCGATGATAGTAGAAGAAGAATGTTCATAGAGCTTGAGTTCTCCCTTCCCTTCGAAGTTTCCGAAGGCCTCTCTTAAACGTATATACAAAGCGTTCGTTTGGCTATAGGATTGGGGATGAAACTGTAGTGAGCAAAAAACTTGATTCCGTTTCGAGCGCAGAAGCCACTGAATTTTTGTGACATAAATTGAGTTTCATTGGCTGTAACGAGTTTTTCGGGGGATACGAGAGAATTCCTTGACAGTTGCAGGAGATGTCATGTCGTGTGCATCTGAATGATTTCAGGCCATTTGGAATAGGCGTCCACAGGCATCCACTTTGTGAAGTGAGGTTGTTGCGCATCGAAATGAAGTCCTTCGGTCTCTTTGGCCACTTTCCAGTCCGGACATGATGACGATTACCTTTGACTTTAGGTCCTTCGAGGTCTCTCAAGCAACCTTGTCAGAAGTGACTAGAAGATAAGTGGCTTTTAAAATAAAGACTGTATCGGCGCTGATTCCGGCGATGATCACATCCTGTGAAGGTGTTGACTGTTCTGCAATCAGTCGATACAGCGCGTCCTCTTGTCCGAAATTTTTCGTGGCCCGGTACCTAATCGTGAAGTCAGTTGAGCATGATTAACGACCACTGTTGGAGTCGGTTCGCCGTGTAGAGGGGTATGCCCTTCCTGCTTCCATGAATAGCTAAAAGCGGACTGTGATCCGTCAGCAATTTGAAATGGCACCCGATGAGGTAGCGGTAGAATTTACCGACCACATATATTAGGGCTAGTTACTACAAGGATGCTGGTTATGGGCAAATGCTTCGGTGTGGATGGGACTCGATTCCGTCCGAGTTAGCGGGTTCGAGTCTCGACCGACACCGAAGCTTTGCCCATAAGTCAGCATCTTTGTCATCGCGTACTGCGGCGATAATCAGCAGCTATCAAAAATCATAGATATCAAAATCAGCCTTGACTTTTTCCAGCGCGATCGGTGCAGCCCACTTGGAGTACGTGATGGGGGGAAGAACCTTTCCTCCACTAGCTGGTCGATCTCCTTGTCCAGAGCGGCGATACTGGTGTACGCTATTGGACTTTTGTTCCCTAAAAATGGTACTGACTGCGTCCCTTCTCAACTTTAGTATTGCTCCGATCGTCCAAAATCGTTCGAGACCAGGGACAGAGACTGTTGCAAACTCTGCTTTGCGCTTCTCTCGGAAGGCAGATACGTGGTCCCTGACTACCGTCTGATGAATCTGGTACTTCCTGATGGCTGATCGGGCAGTTGCTTGATTCATGGCATTCCGAAGACATTGCATTCATCTTCAGTTACGAAGCAAGTTTCACGTCCGGGAAATAGTCCTCCCGATGAATTTGTGTCCGTGGATTCCATCTCAAAACACCCGCAAAATTTGAGAGAAGTTCCACTGGCTGCAGATCCGGTCACATCTGTCTTTTGAAGGGAGGATTGTCCGAGCTGCTCCCATTTCGAAACTGGAATTATGGTGAATTCACCTTAAGTATCGAGAGAAGCTGGGTCGGGTGATCATTGATGCGAAGTCCAGATGTGGGTGGTTAGCCCTCTTGTGAGCTGCTATGACGTTATTGATGCGGCGAAACCGCATAGCCAGTTTACGTTTTCCTCGTTGTGAGATCGAGGTTGGTTTGCGTTCCGCTGCCATTTACTGCTGATGCTGCTTTGACTTCTTTCGTCGGTCATTTTTGTGGCGAATGAAACTGACTGATGGATCGACCTCGAGCATTTGGGAGTTCTCTTTGTACGGTTTAAGCAACTGGCATTCCGCGTATCTTTTAGAGCGACCTTCTCGGTCTGTTCGGTCTGGTTCAACTTCCTGAGGAGGCGGGTACGGTAATCGGCGGAGTTGGGTCCTTAGAACACTCAAAACGTTGGCTAAACAGCGTCTTGACGAGACCGAATTGCCGCTTCAGCACTTCGAGAACCTCGTTCTAAGACATTTCCGATGGTTGCTTGCGCTATGTGGCTGCTGTCAGCATTCGATGACAGTCATCGTCCATGGAACAGACCAGCAAGCGTATTTTGTCTTTCTCGTCAAGGTAGTCACACTCGTTGTCGAACAGGTTGATGCCGCTTGAACCATATGCTGAAGGCGTGGTCTCGGTCTGGATCGCAGGTGAACTTCTCTATACGACGATGCAGGGAGTCGAGTATCGGATGCTTGTCCTTGATTACGAACGGACTGTTGCAGGCGACACAGGTGTCTAAATGAGCTTTTGATGGCGTCTCCTTGTTCGTCCATACGGCGCGACTGGAGATCCATCTGCATTTGAATGGCTTGGAGGACAGCGGGGAGAGCTTCCATTTTTAAGAGTCCTAGTTGATCCTCAGTAATGTGTCCTCAAGGTACAGGAGACGAAGAAGTTGGCAGATTTTTTGTAGCAGAAAATAGACTAAACAATGAAAGAAACAATGGCCTTATATACAGTCCTAAATGGGCAGTCCAGATCATTGACCCTGATCTTCAGACCACCTACAGTGACGTACATCTTCACTAATTCTTACATGACGGGGAAGGGAATCCCTACTCAAATGAGACTTACCAGGAAGGGCTTTCAAATTCCCATAGAACTTTGAATGGTTACCCCTACCGGTCGAGAGACCTTCGCACGCTGATTACAACTGTGGAAACTGAAAGTGACACGGGCTGTTTCGAAGCGAATTAGGAGGGGTCAAAGCTTGCCTGTGACATCTCATTGGCGAGACACTTTGCCATTAGCACGGCGGTTGCTGAGCTTGCAACGGCCACTGCGGCTCACAGATAGTAGTCCCGGATCTACAGGAGTTTCTTTGCATTCTGCTGTGTATTGTGTACACGTTTACCTGAATAAGTAATACAATTATAATACATGTTACGTTTGGAAGCCCATAATGCGCAAGCCCGTCGTTCTCTTGCGAAACCAGTGTGAATTTCGTGTTCAGGGACAAAGACGACAAAAGGGACAAGTTTTCAGCCAATTCGAGAATTTGACCAAATTTCGGAAAAATTCGCGGGTCATTGGGTGGCATCACATTGGTCAAAGGAGAAGTCGTTGACCCTTGCGGAGGAAATGCTCTCATTTGACGCTTTTTACGTACGTTTAGTGCGATTTGCAAGTGTAAGGCCGCTTCCATACTTTGCGCACCGACGCCGTCACGCGCGTGACGCAGGCATGCGCGTGACGGCGTCGGTGCGCAAAGTATGGAAGCGGCCTAACAGGTATGTGTAGGGTATCTTGATCAGGTTTCAGGATTTTTTGTGGAAGAAATTTCGAAAACTGCCACCTAATTTTTCGATGTTGGAACAAGAACTGGATTCGGCTGGAAATTTGCACAAAGGGGTAAATCGACCTCCTGCGCGCGAATATCATATTTTTTTACGCAACCGTGCCTAATTCGTGTGGTGTAGGAGTCTCTCCAACCTGGTCCTTCCCTTGTGAGCAATGGCAGTAGTTATAAATAATGTGGCAGAGTAAATTGGTGCGATAGGTACCAGTACAAGGAAACGTTCAGAAGTGAAAGAAAAGCGCTTACTAGCAATCAAACACCAAATGCAAAAGGATCCCGACTGGCGGGGAGCAAACCATCGAACCATAACCTGCAAATCCCGAACACTTCCAATAAGCCACTTCAGCACTTGTTATACCAGCAACGAGCCGTGATTATCGCAAAGTGCCTCGTCAGTGAATCACAGGTGCATTTTGACTCCTAACTCGCTTCGGAACAGCCTGTAGCACTTTTAGTTTCCAGGGTTGTAATCAGCGTTTGAGGCTATTTCGACTGTGGGGGTCTCTATCCGAAGTTCCATGGGAAGTTGAAAGCCCTTCCTAGTTAGTAGACTTAACAGCGTATGACGCCGAGCACGATCGCAGTGCCTCCAACTACAGTAGCGGAAAAAAGTACAGAAACTTTTGGATTTTGAAAGTTTTAAAAGTCTCTTGATTGAGTAAGGACCGAACTGTCTTGAATTCCTAGAATAGGCATAGAATGAAGTAGAAAACACGGTGTGTCACGTCGCTCCATGAAAATGGAATTGCAAGTGAGGGAATACTATTATACTTATTACAAGTGAGAAAATGTCTACTTATGTCAAAAATGACGCGTCAAAAGTTGGGAAAATTCTCTCTCACAAAGAATATCTAACCTAATAATCTCAGAATACGAGACAAAAGCTAGTACTTGGACACTTGGGCGATCGCGTGAATCAATGTTAGGCTTGCACCTTCTAGGTATTGAGTCGATTAAGGGCCCAATATAATAGCTTATCTTCACAGCTACACAAGCTAATTAACACACAGTGAATATCACGTGCAGCAAACGGGGATTCGTCCTGAGGCCGAGGCTGCCGGCTCCAGCGTCGTCGTCTCTTCGTGCGCTCCTCCCCCTTTATGCTCGCGCGCTTGGCTCGTCTCTCAGTTACAGACTGGAGAATCGAAGCCCAGTCTTCAAATAGAATATCAATTTTTCATCGCTTCACTAAAATGTATCTCGTACGATGCTCAATTTCCTCCCAAAGGTGTTTAGTCGGATCGAGGTCTGGGCTTTATCTTGGCCACTTAATGTCAGTAATTCTTCGATCTCGGAAAGTTGGCCACGAAGCGGAAAGCATGCTTCGGATCATTCTCACGCTGGAAATTCATTCCCTCGGCATTCTTCGACGAGCAAAGGATACATATAAATATAAATATGAGTAAATGTAAATATATAAGCATATATTTATACATATTTTTAGATATATTTATATACATATTTATATGAGTTTATTTACATTTATATATTCATATTATCTACCACTTGATTTGCGCACTACTGTGCGCAAAATACCATGGGCTCCAGTAGGTCGATCGAAATTGCTTGTTTTCTTGTGGACAGAATATTCAATGCGCCGTTCACTGCGAATGGAGCTTGGCATGGCATGAGTGCACCTTTCTTGCTCTCCCATGCTTTACCCTTTTCCCAGATTTCCTCCACCAGTCATCCTCCGACGTTGTAACCTCCGTCCCCAGGGGAATACAGCAGACAATATAATGGTTTATTTTCACAGCTACACAAGCTGAATAACACACAGTGAATATCACGTGCAGCAAACGGGGAATCGTCCTGAGGCCAAGGCTGCCGACTCCAGCGTCGTCGTCTCTTCGTGCGCTCCTCCCCCTTTATGCTCGCGCGCTTGGCTCGTCTCCAATCCTCGCGTCCCTGCAAGCTTGCAAGTTAGCTGCGTACTGTGCGATGACTCATCGCTTGTTCCCTTACTTCCATGCTCGATGAGCTTGGCTCTACCACCTCCACGGATTGTTTTTATGTAATGCTCAAGCTCCGACCGCTATTGTAAAAGCTCAGCCCAGCGTTCAAACTTGTTGTTCTTCCATAGCTACAGCAACACTGACCACTTCTATTTTTCTCCAGATCACTCAAGAGATAATTACATTTTGTGCAGTGAGTATCGTCCACTAGTAACACTCTCCACCCACTTTAAGCGGGTTTTCTCCTATTTTTAGAGTGTTCGAGATGGCATCTACAATGGTCATTTTCACCGATTTTTTTCTCGTGGGAACTATGCCGCGTTGGAATCGAGCTGTGAACTTTTGTTGTACGGACCACCCATTCGGGGTGCGTTCCCCTCACGGTGCCTAGACCCCTTTCATGACATCGCTGACCGTAACCCATCTTTACCTTTGGGTTTTGACCCAAGTAACAGTTTTCGCTCTGGAAACGAAACGTCCCAGTGCACGCCCCGCCCACCGTGGGCGGAGCTTTACTCGGTCCGTGTGTGCTCCTTACTTCTTGCACAAACATGTCCCCATTTCCACAGGTCACTTTTTAACGTAATTTCTGAACTCCGCCCACCACCACAAAAGCTCTCCTACTACGCACAGGATTCTGTTGTAATCTACAGATGCCGATCGCTGTCCTGAATCCATCTTTCGCCCACGTTTGGGTTATATTGGAACCCGATTAACATTTTTCGGTCTGAAAACGGAACATTACACGACACGCCCCACCCATCGTGAGCGGAGCTCAACTTGGTTCATGTGTGGTCTCGCCCCTGTAGGACTCCTCTCCCTATCCGTTCTCAGGAAATTCTATCACCATGTACCCCCTTTAAGGTGCATCTCAATCAAAATTTGGCGGCTGGACACACTTGATGATAGGCACATATATGATTTTTACCGCATTTGGTCCAGGTGTGTGTGTGAATAGAGAGTAGTAAAATAGCGAAGTCAAACAATAAAAATGAAGACTAGATTGGTGACGGTGAAGGAAATCATGCTTCTTTGCCTTCCAAATGCGGAGGCGCTTCCCATTGTTCGTGTTCTTAGGGGAGTTTTTTTTCGGCCCTTCCAGTATCTAACTTTTCCAAATGCTCCACCCTTCTCTCTGAGCGTCGTCGTCTTTCCTGTATTGGAAGGAATGCACACACTCAATGAATTTCTATCTTCTTTTTCTCTTACAGTATTCCTCTTAATCGCACATCACCGCGATAGCTCCCATAACATAGCTTCTTCATCGTTGTCATCTGAAGCTCCTTTGAAGACAGTGCTTGGGGTAATGTGGTTGATGAAGAATCCCAAAGGGAGTCATTTAGTGAAAAACAACGGGTCGGAATGGCCTATGCATGGCGAAATCCCGCGGAAGGCGCCCCCTTGAGCTGTGGCGGAGGCGGCCTCATCAGGGCAAGCCACCTTTGTTCAGGGCAGCCCGCCTCCTAGCGACGAGCTCCCCATAATTGGCTGGGGTGGGAGGGGCCAAGGCGATGCGGCCGGCTGGAGCGATCGGGGCGTGCTTCCGTAAACAGAGCGTCGCAGACCCTTTTCCAATCAGCTGATTATCTTTTCCTGTAATTTTGATTTTCTTACCCAAAGAATTCACTTTTTCTTTTCTATTCTTCTTTTCCCTTCTTTGATTACCTGGATACATGCCAATGGCAGAGTCGTCCGGGCCACCCGCCTGTTGACGGAATGGTCGTCTACGTCGAGAATGAGGGGTGGGAAAGGGTTTCTATTTTGAGTTTTTGGTCATTTACTTCCGTTTTTCATTCACCCGTCATATTACTGATCATCTCGCCCGTCATATTCGCCTCTTTTTTCGCATTTCGTACGATTTTTCCCTAACAATGTCTTTAATTGAGGCAGCTGGTTTCGGAAACGAGAGCAGTAGATAAACATGAAGATGTTTACATGAAAATGAAGATAAACATGACCATGAAGATGCACTACAAAGTACATGTAATGACTGTCATGAATCCTTGGTTCACGTGGCCGTTTTCTTTGATCGCGTACTCACCCTTACTTCAGGATTTCGCAGCGCTCCATGCGGCATGTGACGAGGTGTGTGCGAGCTATGGGCGCCGCTGTCCCACACCGTTCGCACGGTGATGCCAGGGATGCGCCTCTTGTAATTGCAATATAATCCTTTTAATACGTAACTGTAGCTACACCTATCTCATACACATCGCACCATGCCACACGCAGCGGTGCGAAATCCTGATCTAGGCGTACACACTCCATTTAATTGAGCCTCAGTCCGACGTCGTGACTAAGGCACACGCCAGTTCAGCGCAAAGAAAATGGATAGAACAGGCTTTGAATGAACCCTACAAGACCACTGCAACCAATTTTTCTAGGTTCATCGTTCGCCTCCCGTGCACCATGTGATGGATCAAGTCTGTTTGCTGTGCCACGAGATGTTCTCGCACGAAGTGCCGAATCTTCGTGCAGACTGTAGAGCCAATTGCTTTCGGAACGACTTATTCCCCAAGTGTATCGCCATGTTCAGCACGAGAAAGAACTAATCGAAAGCACTAATAGGGTGCCGAAAAACCTGTAGACCGTTAGTGTACGGCTGCTGTACTAGAACTGCGCGATTTCTTGGCGAAGAAGAGGAATCATCTTCAGAACTCTCATTGTTGTAATTCAGTTTAGGAATCAATTTCATAGAGATCTTGAAGACAGTAGTAGGAGTGACCTAATTGTATCATCCACTCACACATTTGACAGGTGGACGTGTTCACCGAAAGGCCACAACCAAACGTACAAAATTTCAATCGATGCCTCGATAACACTGTATGATGAGTATCTCTCTGTTATTTCACCCACAAAACTATTCTTCGATCATTGCTGATGAGCAAAGTTGGGCTCAATATACGCAGTTACACAAGACGCCGCCGTGCGCCCAAACATCGCGTGCCTTACGCCGCCGTGCGATGTTTTTAGGTGAGGTGATACCTTGCAATTGGTTTGCAATCAAAGTGCCATTCGACTGAAGCCTACAGGGTGTGTCTCGGTCTGTATTTGCAATGCTCACGATTCCATAATTGTGGAATTGCATGTACTGTCATGTGTAATCTCACTTGAGTCGGCTATTTTCCCGGGTTTTCTACCACTCTGGTGCCTTGACTGGAAGCAGACCGGTGTTGCGGAAGCCACGCTCAAGTGGGAGAGGTTGAAATGGTACTTGCGATTCTGCGACTACGGACCGTGCGATCCTGCTCATCGCAGAAGCCGCATCGCGCATGATATCCTTGGGTGTGTGGCGAGTGGTCCAGTGATCAGTGTGCGGTCCGGTCATCCATGAGCGGGTTTGCTCAGGAGAGGGTTGGCTTGCTACTGAGCTCAAAATCTTGACTGCGTAACTGGTCTATTTATGACAAGAATAAAGGCCAAAGAATGAAGACTGACACTTGTGAAGTTAAGTATATGAAGGATCGGATGTATGTATATAATATAAGTAGTTGGTCTGCTACATTGAATACAATTTCCAGTTGAAACAGATAAGATCCATAGAGAAGATGGAAGCTTGTTACTGTGACAGCCTTTCAATAAAGTGTCATAAGAATTATTGATTCGTCGTTCCTATTGTGAATTGCCCGCCACGATACACTTGCGACTTCACCTCACGGAACACTGGTCGGAACGCTTGCACGTCACCCGGGTATTCTCACACTTAAAGGAAGCATTAGGGAAAAGTCGGACGAAGTGTAAAAGAAGTAGTGAATGAGAAAGTCGAGATGCCTAGTAACAGGACAGTGAAGAAACAACGGATGGATTTGGCCAAAAACCCGAGAAATAGGACCCCCTTTCCACTGTTGATCCTCGACGCGGACGACCTGTCCGTCAAGAGGGGAGTAGTCTGATCTGGTTTTCCATTGGCATATTGCCAAGTAAATACAAGGGAATGTTTGGAAATACGACATCATCTATTTTTGAGTGAGCTTCAAGCAAAAACTACGAAAGCGCACCGCAAAACCTTCGATCCTACCGCATCTCCTTGACCGCTCTCACCCCAGTCAATCGGGAATTACGTCATCGGGAGGCGGGATCGACAGATCAAAGAGGCGGGACAGGTAGGCGATTGCGGCTTTTTGCGGCGTTTCTACAGCTCGGAGGGGCGCTTGTTCACCGGGATTTCGCCACAGATAGCCTTCTTAGGATCACCAAATTCACTGAAAATTCGTAAACAGAGTCATTTGGCATGCTGTCAACGAAAATCATAGTCGTTTGGCATATACAGGCATATCTGAAGATAAAAAAGTGAAGGCAAAAACAAATGCAAAACTCCGGCAGGTCCGGAGCACGATCCACCAACTCATACCTTTCGACCGTTTGAGAGTCCATCGTCGTATCCAGTAGGCCATCTGGTCGCTGCGCAATACCCACATCGGGGAACTGTTGTGAAACAGCTGCACACTTTTAGTACATGGTGGAGGTAACATCTTATTTTTTTCCCGTATCTGACTTTGTTTTGGATGTGAAATGGAAGAACACCTTTGGATTTGCACATGGTCAAGGTTACAAGGAGTATGCGTTACAATAAGTGGGTTAAAATCGCCTTTTTGGAAAAAATTTTTTTACTCCTTTTTTGGCATTCGTAGGGTCGCTCAGCAAAAATGGAAGTTAGTTATATGTTTCATGTAGGTACCCCCATATAATGGAAAAAACCGTTTCCCAAAAGCGCGTCATGACCTGAAAGACCTCCCTTGTAAGGCCAGGAGTGATTCGGCTCGATGGGCTCAACTTGGCTCGGGTTGAGCGCGATTATCGTCGCGAGGATGCACTACAGAGCCGCAACAAGGGTGCAACCTGGCCACCTATCTAAGGACCTACTTCCCCCAAGAAAGTAAGACACTAATGTGATTATCGCGTGGTGTGCCTTTAAGTGTGACTGCAAACGATATCTACAAGAAAAGGATTTTATTTGAAGATAGAAAATGAAACAAAGGATTGCTTTTGGAATTCGATCGATTGAAGGGTTTAAGACTCGTCACTACGCGTCACCAGTATAGCATTTGATTGACCGGCTAAGAAGCAAACTATGTACAGTAATGGATGATAATGAGTGAAATACATAGGAAATAACAGCAATCAGACTACTAATCGAAAAGTGCCTTCAAAAGTCGTTCACCAATTCTGATTGTAAAACAAAGAAATTAGAGATAATACTGAAAAAGAGTGGAACCCACAGCATCTACATACGCAATTTCGGACTAACAAAAAAAAAACCACAATGGAAGTATATGCATGAAATTGAAATAGAATAACAGCGAATACACAGCATTAGTTAAGAGGGTGCATTTAAACACAAAGCATCCCACTTTTTTGGGCAAACCTTGACAAATACAGTCAATTCTGGCGCACAGAAACGCGTTCGCAAAAAACTTGATTTTATGCAAAAAACAAGTTTTCATAAGAATAAGGATAACTTAGACTTATTTCTTGAGATGTGAAAAATTCAGTTCGAAAAGTTATTAGTGATATTTCGGACAACAGAAATCTATGCTTCATTAAGCAGAGCATTACAATGTCGGTATCACTTCCACAATCAAAACAGTGAAAGATATGCAAACGCGCGAGGTTGCGTCGCGGTTTTCAAAAAATTACATCGCAAGCAATTCCAGAACAAGAACCGCGCACAGCAACAATTTTTTTTTGAGGAGGATTAAGCCATATACAATTTGTGCGTATGCACTCCGAGCAATAAAATCAGACAACTTATCAATTAACCTCATAAAAGGCTAAACAAAGGCGATCAATAAATCAATAGCACATTCAGCTGCGGAGCATCTTATGTGTACTTCACAGAAAAACAATTGAAAAACATGGAGGTAGCGTTTACATTGGGTAGAACGTGTCTTTGCACTGTTCATATGAAATGGGGAAACAGAAAGCAATTCAGAATTATTTATCAGGTAATGAAATGGCAAAGGACGAAGGCGGCCACGGATTTTGGCTTCCCTGAGGCGGCCGATAGGGTGCAGCGCATATCGGCCGATAATTGACCGCCGTGAAATGGAAACCGGCGAGATGGTGACACTGCCACAGGTCACCGTGCCCTGCTCTCCTTGAAAATTGATGAACGGAAAGAAGAGGAGAGAATAGTATGCGAAAAGAATGAATGAAGCAGGAATGAGGTGAAGTGAAACGCTTAGGATCCGTTTTCAACCTGTATAATCAGTGACCCAGAACTATGGCAGCGCATGTAAAAGGAAATATAGAACAATCAACACGGGAAGCCCTCGCTCTAACTGCTCTAATATCATGACGGCTTCCAAGTTAAACGCTGAAGGATGGCGTGGTAACTCAGAGCGAAGAGTGCTGCTCCTGTTGTCGCCTTATAAGTAAAGGGTAGACCATTCAGTTCACCGCACCACGAGAAATGTGTCGCCACGCGAACTGCGTTACCGCACGTCTTTTATACCTTGTTGGTCCCGTGGTGAAGTTCCCACGCGCTTAAGGACGCGGTGGTTAACATGACCTGGTTGGACTATGACCTGACCGTGTACCAACGGGAAAATACCAAATCCATTTGTCCTCAACAGCTGACTGCAGTTCTTGCTTCGAAATATACCCGTGACGAGATAAACTGCCAGTTATTACCAAACTTCGCGCAACTGTCAACAGTAAAATTCCTCGAATTTGACTTTTACCCTTCTCACCATAGAAATGTCAAGGGTCAATAGGTCAAAATTAGGGAACCTATGTTTTTGTTACATTTTCGCACAGCTTGCCACCGGGTGAAACACGTTGAAATCAGAACATATGCGTGAGACGATGATAGAGAGCGAAGAACAGGGCACAAACATTTAGTCATAAGATTGCACAACATCGACAGAGACCTGAAACCGAAAAACATTGGCATTGTTGAAGAATCGTACGCAGAAAAATAAGTTTTCCTGTTACACATATCATGTTGTATTTGCTTAATAAAGGCTGCATGTAAGTTTTCACGCCAAAAAGGGAAATCTGGATGAGATACAGCTTCTAGCCGAAGCGGCGAAGCCTTCAAGAAAGTGCTCGCCTCATGCCCGAGACGGAGAGTGGGTCTGTACACGTAACATTCTATTCCCACTATGCGTCCCCGACCCGGCCGGTGAGCACTTACACTGAGGCTCCGCCCCCTCGACCGCCAGTTTCAGGAAGTGTACCTTGACCGGATTCACTTCATCGCGAGAAACTTTGGATGCGGCCTTTTAAAGCAAACACAACATAAATATATGGATAACAGAAAAACTCATTTTTCCGTGCACGATGCCCTTGAGCACCTTCTGCCAATATAGATAATTTCAAACCATGCACATATATAATGTACGTAATAATCAAGGCAACTGAAAAACTGAAAAATGAAGAAATACTGTACCTGCGCGGGCTGTAGCTGGATTAGCCGGCGGTGTGGCAGGGGCGAAATAAGCATGAATTTCCACGTGTGGCCGATGATGCTGAAAACATCGCTATCGTAATAGGGAGACATTAAGAATGAAACTATCGAGAAAAGAAGGCATTGGACTTCTCCTCAAGAAAGGGTGATAGGCGAAAACCAGAAATAAAAAAACCCAGACCATTCAGCGAGATATCAAGATAGTCCTATTAGCCCAATTATCTTTCAATTATACAGTTCATAGCTCCCCAGCATTCGCTAACAATTTCGAGCATGTGGCTACGAGCATGCAATTAGCCAACGTAGTCCATCAACTTCTTCTTTCGATGCACAAGCTTCTCCTTGATTCGTCAGCAATCACAACGCAAATTCAGCAACTCTAACGCCTTGCTCTCAGCTATCAGTGTAAAATCAGTATAAAATACATGAAATACTAGGCAACAGCAGCAATACTAGCGTTAGAGATACAAACCTTGAACCTCTGAATGGCTTCCTTCGAAACATTTTGACAATCGTACAGATCGATACGTTTCAATGCCTTTGCATGCCGCATATGTGAAAGGGCCGAATCCGTAACCTGCGGACAGTTGTCCAGCTCCAGTACCTGTATAAATAGTACGAATTTCATCATGGAAGTGATATCGTCGAAATATTGGGAACCCTAGAAAGTAATAGCCCATGACAAATCTCGTACAATGAAGAATATGAAATAGTAAGAAACATTTCTGACAGCAGCCTCAGTGCCGTTCATGTCCTACCATTTGAATAGCCCATATAGCGCGTTCCAGTAATATACAAGCAACAAGAAAGCAGTGTAGTGTGGAGATATGCACCACTAACGAAGTTCAGATGTGAGATGCATATAAGATTGTGCAAGGCTGAAAAATTCTGGCACCCTGCGTTTCTACTTAGCAAAACCCACAGGAGAAAACCAACATTTTTAAATCCTTTACCACTTGTCCTCCCGTTCCTCAACGAGGTCTCCATCACCGAAAGACCTCTCCGAAGGATTTCTAGGTGAGAGGTGGTAGGCTACGCGGCGCTCTAGGGTTTATGGCCGGCGGATAGGGTTTATTCGTCGCGGACCAAAAGCCGTCATGCTTTTGCCCTGAGATTCGGGTGAGTTCAGGGAGTTGACTCCCTGTTTCTGCTGTGCTGGACCGATTCATACCCTCTGTACCCACGCAAACGTCTCTTGAATGGGTGACGCGTCTTGTATGGGGCAATGGGTATCCTGCCTTCGGTCCAGCTGAAAGCTCGCAATCTAACGGGTCGTTTATTAAATAAGCAACAAGTCCACCTCGGGACGGCATGGCTTGCTACTCGAAATATACCCGGCCCTCACGACAGAACCTGTCAAGCTAGTCGGGGTCTTGCCGAAAACATCAATAAAAATCCTTTACGCCTTCCGCCAAATGCAAATATAATTTCTGAACATCTTTCCACGAACAGTTATATCAAACCCATAAACGGTTGTAAAATACATTTAAAAATATCAAAATCGGACGCGAAATACCGCATACCTGCAGCTTCTCCTTATTGTTGGTACAAAGGCAATGAATTGACTCGTCCGTGATCAGCTCACAATGGGAGAGGCTCTGAAATCGGTAAAATTTGACTTTTAAGGATAAAAGGTATGAGAGCCACTTAGACACTGGAACAAAACTGTGCCCCGCGGCGATGGTTGGGTTCACCTTTGCCTGAACCCTCCTCCCTTCCCATTAGAGGCTGCATGGTACTGGTGTGCAAGAAACGTCCCATGTAAGAATGAGAATAACAACAAGAATGATCGACTGGAAGCTGGAGATAGCAGCGCTGCTTCACTGCCATATTCTGCTATACAGGCAGAAAAAGCGTGGCAAATTGAAAATAACTGCAAAGCAGTCACGTTGACCTTGCTCTCCATTGGGCTGCACGTGACCGCGAAAAAACCGTTCCCACCAAAATAATCTAAATGACATGATAATACATAAAAGCCTACCAGTTCTGACAAATTGCTACAATTGGTGCTAAGCGAATGAATCGTGGCATCTGTAATGAGGCTACAATCTTCCAAATCCATACGTGCTAAATTTTTGCAGTGCCTAGCCAGTTGGATGAATCCAGCATCCGAAAGAAGACTGCAACCAGACAGCTCGATGTCTCTAAAATTCGTGCCATAATAAAAACAAGGATTTCGCAGAAGTTTACCCGTCTTACCACAAAGCAATCATCATACATGAAATCTTCCTCAGGTTGTATTAGAAAATGCCCTCATAGAAAAAAAGACAGAAAGCAATTGCACCAAAGCTAATGAAGTTGAAAGGAATCTCAATTAGATGAAGATCACACCTTAACCCAGATCGCAACAGGCCGTACAATGCCACAGAACAATCATGCTGAAAGTGGGAATATCCTTACTATATATTACGTTGCCCCAAAAGTCTTGTCATATTTTTTTCGACCATCACTTTTTTATTTTTTTTCTCGTCCAACAAATAATAATTAGGCAACAAAGTATTGACCACTGTTATCGGCAACCCTCTGCCACTTTATAGGAAAATCGTTGATTCCCTTCTCCCAGAACTCTGGGTTCTGAGAGTCGAAGAAGTCAGCGATCGCCTTCGCAAGCAAGTCATAATCAACGAATTTTCTCTTGGCCAGGAAGGATTCGAAAAGATGGGTAAGGTGATAGCCAGAAGGGGCAATGTCTGGAGAGTACGGTGGGTGGGGCAGCACTTCTCAGCCGAGCTCCTATAACTTAGCCTGGGTACTTTTCGCGAATGAGGAGCGAAATGGGAGCGGGCGTCGTCATGAAGAAGGGTGACCGCGGACTTTTCCGGCACTTTTCTCGAACATCAACGGCGAGCTGCTGGAGCTGGTGGGTGCATACGGTAGCAGTGACTGTCTCGCCTTGTACCAGCACCTCGCGGAAAAGCATTCCTTCCTCGTCCCAGAACCAGCACAGTCCCAAGCGTGGTTTGTCTTTCATGTTAATCTCGCCGTTGCTGAAGCTGATGAGCCAGCGGTGCACGGTCACGTAGCTCACACATCCCTTGCCCAATGCAGCGCTGATGGAGTGGCACGCTTCCGTCGTTTTGGTGCGGCAAGACCGCTCATAATAAATGACACCGCGAATTGAGTGGGTATCGACAACGGGCATTGTAGCTCTCTCCACGGGGTCTGGTGGGACAATATATATGTTTTCCTAGAAAGCATAGGGAACGTTCTACCATATTCCTGAACCGCCTAGACCTGCCTCGAAGTGAACAAGAGTTACTGGTTTTTTGGGAATATATGACAAGACTTGTGGGACAACCTAATATGAAACGCTTCGTCTGTCTCTGCGTCCGTCCCTTAGCCCTCCGTCCGTCTGTCACGGTATTAGACGTTACATGAATAACAACCTCTGGAGATGGGAAAAGTTTGCGACGAGTGCAGTATGGGAAAAGAAATAAAGAGCACATGGATCAAGTTGAGCCCCGCCCACGGTGGGCGGATGTGCATTGGCATATTCCTTTTCAGATCGAAAATTGTAAACTAGATTCGAATGTGCCCTAAACGTGGGAAAAGGATGGATATCCGGTCAGCGATGAGTTTTTGAAAGCCACAAAAGAGGCCTTAGCATAGTGGGCGAAGCGCACCGCGAGTGGGCGATCCCTACAACAAAAACTCACAACTATTAGGTTGTCGCATTGAAATTTTCACTTTATCAACAAAAATTCAGTTCAATTTATTAACAATACAATCAGATTGATTTATTCGAAGTACATTCCATTAGAATCAATAACTCTCTGCCAACGACGAGGTAGGTCTAATATGCCATTACGGTAAAAATCGGAAGACTTAGAAGCGAAAAATTCCGCAAGGTCGATTCGAGGTCCTCCCGAGAATTGTATTGTTTTTCAGCTAGGAACGCCTTCATGGAGCGGAAAAGGTGGTAGTCTGTTGGGGCTAGGTCGGGCGAGTACGGAGGGTGTAACACGGTAGTCCAGCCCAAACTCAGGATTTTTGGCGAGTGACTGTAGCTACATGGGGTCTAGCATTGTCATGCAAAAAGTAAATACAATCCTGCTGCAATCTGAGTTTATCGCTCAGGCGATCCAGCTGCTCACAGAAATATTCCTTGGTGACAGTAGTATCGTCCGGTGCAGCTCCCAGTGAATCACTCCGCGCATATTTCACCAGACAGACAACATCACCTTCCGAGCCCCTTGTTCAGGTCGTGGTGTTGGCACTCCTTTCTCGCCTTCTCCGAGCCATTGGCGCCTGCGACTATGGTTGACGTACATAACCCATGACTCATCCCCAGTAACCAAATTGGAAAGCCAGCTCGAGTTCCTGTGTGCGGACAGGTTTGCCATGCAGGCCTCGACGCGCTGCCGCTGATGGGTTACAGTCAGTTGATGTGGTATCCAAGATCCCCATTTGTGCGACTTTCTCATTTGATGGAGAGGTCTAGCTATTGTGGAGTGATGACACTGAAATGCCTCCTCCAAATCGCGGGTAGAAATTCTGGGGTCCTCTTCTACAGCTTCGCGTAGGCGTTCCAGATCGATGGTTACACTGCGTCCGGGTGTGGTGAGTCTTTAAGCTCGTAGTCCCCCTCGTCGAACTTATTGAACCAGTTCAAGGCTGTCTTGTAGAGAGGCTAGACTCGCCTATCGTACTGCAAATGTTCCGATGGGCTTCAGCTGCTGTGTGCTTCAGACGATATTCGTGAAGTAGAAGCAAACGGACTTAGTTGCGTGAAAGGCTTATTATTAACAGGTTAGAATGCTTGAGCGGATAACACTAACAGTATCGATTGCGCGGGAACTCACCCTCATACATCCCTAGCCAGGAAATGTTCTGGAAGTTTTTAAACAAAAATATAGGATCACATAAAAAAGTGAAAATTTCAATGCGACAACCTAATAGATCATAACGTAGCCCTAGACCAGGAAAATTCGGTAGAAATGACCTATGTCCAATCTATCTTCAACATACTCAAAATGAGCGGAAAACCGACTACAATGGACCGAACATGTTAGGATCTGTGAGTAAAGTTTACAGAGAAAACCAATCACGATAGACCCACTGACGCCCATTATGCGCACAGTAGTGCGCCAGCCAACTGGTTAACTATATATAGACAGTAGGTCACAGCACAGATATTTTCGCGCTGTCATGCATTGCATGGGAAGTTAGCTTGAATTGTAAGTCGGAAATCCAATATATTAGGTCAAACCATAACTTCTGTTACACTTTTTATTTTTCTTGGGGAAAACTGTTGAAGCTTCCGGAACATTTGGCAGTGGGGGTATATAAAGCAAGTGAAAAGGACTACTGATTAACTTATTCATATTCTCTATGGCTTCAACTAGCAGTGAATCTACGACAATTTCGCGAAAGGGGCGAAATTCACGAACACCGCCCCAGCTCCTCAGCATGCAAGGCCACTAACCAAATCAACCAGTCGATGGGCCCAGGTACTGTCTCTCACGTGGCGGCAACCCAATGGCTCGATCGACTTAAATTGAAACAGAAAAAAATGTCGAAAAATTACAAAGAGAAAATTCTTTCAATTTTCAAAAAAAGGGAACTGTTAACATCTAACACGACGGTCACTGCCGATCTCTACTGCAGGCGATTGGACACCGTAGCCGCAAAACCTACCGGAAAAATGGACCGAGACTTCTTCCTCCACGACAACGCTCGCCCACATGTGTCAAAGTTGGCGTGTCAACGGATCCAGGACCATGGTTGGATGAAGCTCTCCCATCCACCGTAATTTCCACACATGGCCCCAACTGACTACCACCTATTCCGATCTCTGACCCACTTCCTCGACGGACGGCAGCTCAAAGATGACGATGATCTCAAAATCGACCTCCAAACTTTCTTCGACCAGAAATCCCCAGACTTCAGTAGGCAAGGCATCTTATCTCCCTGTTCGCTGGCAATATATTGTTGATCATAATGGTACACATTTTGTTGACTGAAGTTAGACACAAATTAAGAAAAATAATTTTAAATTTTTCGTCATAATGTAACAGAAGTTGTGGTTCGACCTAATATAATCGGAACCAAGCAGCAATGTAGGGGTGTAAAATGTGGATACATCCAACATGTGAATAGGACCTTATCGAAGATAAAACAGTCGATACTCACGTCAACATTTTGCAGCCTTGTGATAATGAGATCAATGATCGATCCGTGATTTGTGTACAGTTTGACAAGCAAAGGTACTGTAAATGAGGACTGCCGCGTGCAATATGCGCCACTGTTTCGTCGTTTGCCTGGAAAGACAAGTTTCTCATCAGGACTAAGAACGCATTGCATTAATAATCACTTACGAAACAAGACAACAAATTGATCACTTCCAAGTTTTTCATGTTATCGATCGAATTAGCGAAAACTTGCTCGGTCAACTAAAAAAGCGAGGTGAATTAATTTGAAAACGCTACACAGGAGTAGAACCTCTACTCACTCCCTCGCATCCTTTCATGATAAGAGTGGTCAGGCCTTTGCATCCAGCTAATATCATTTGAACGCCTTTATCTTGAATATTATCACACCAACTGATATTCAAGTACTGTAGATTTGTACATCCATCACTGAAATTGTAACAGTTGTAATGCCTCCGACGACTTTACTTCCTACGCATTCTTCACCCTTAACAAACATACTCTCATGTGCATACATTCTACATGAAAGGGACTACACGAGTTTCGGACACTTCAAGAATCTTACGCTCAAGACAATGTTCATGGTGTCGGGTTGACGGATTGATGGAATTAAGGGATTGAAAATGAGCTTTTCTGTTACACATATATTTAGGTTGTATTTGCCTAATGTGGGCCGCATGCAAAGTTTCACGCGAAAAAAAAAGAATCCGGCTAAGTTACAGCACCACAAAGTCTTGGCCGGGTGGGTGTGGCCTCCGAGTAAGTGCCCATTCCCTCGTCCGCAGCGGTCGGAGATACATTGTAGGAACAGGAATTTACGTAAACGGTACCATTCTCCGTTCGCAACCGCGGCGGACGACGGGACAGGGCTTTTACTCGGAGGCCCTGCCCACCCGGCCGAGAATTTGGGGAGCTGTATCTCGGCCTTATTCTCACTTTTTTGCGTGAAACTTTGCATGCGGCTCCAGTTAGGCAAATACAACATAAATATATGGGTAACAAGGAAACTCACTCATTTGTGGACGATTCCTTCAAAGGAATTGTGAAGTTGACAAAATGGAATCATATGCGTATCGATAGGGATAATCGTGATAGGGATAATCGTGAAGTTAAGGGAAGTTGTGGAAAAACAGTAGACACTGATCACAGCATCACCGGTAAACATTTTTAACGCTTCACAACTACACATGCTGCCTAGACACGAAGTAGAATTTCGTTGAAATACGTTTAATATCTCCGAAGTTTAATTAAAACTAGACTTCCATAGGTGGAACGAATATTGATCTATGCGCTGATTCACAAGATTGAAGCTTTTATTTTGGACTAAACGGAAACGATCCAGCTGGGTCCTTTTTTATAAAATTGCGAGCACTGTGATCAGCTACATGCTTTTTTCACCGAATTTTTGCATCAATATACTCTATTCCATCGGGTGCTGAGATCTGTTTGCTGCTGGCTGCACCTAATTGCATTCTATTCATAACTAGTGGCCCAAACACGCTTCATTAGATGACGTCGAAGCCATGTTTCTTCCTGTTTTCGCGTTCTCTCTTCTTTTCGACTTTCTTATCTATCGTAATAGTAATTTTGTGTCTCAAATCTTTTACGATGACTATTAGTGTTCTCATCGTGCAGCTGAAATGTGCCATGAAGTGCAAGGAAATGCGGTTGGAGCACATGTAGTAAATGAAGCGCGTTGCAACAGCTGCCGTCGATTGGTGCTAATATCAGCATCAGAGCATAAAAGCAATCTTACCAAATGTCCAAAACGCTCAACAGTCAGAACACTCAGAAAAAAAACAATTATAGAAAAAAAACCTCGAAAACATAGCTAACCTTATACACCTGAGTGCTCGATCGGTGATCGCAGTACAATTTTCCAAATTCAAATGAACCAGTTTATGACAATGTCTTCCAAGATTTTCGCATGTTCTGAAACAATGGCCGAAGTCAAAAAATCCTCTACATGAGACTGTGATTCCCGTACTTAACAGTAAATAAACAAATAGAGAGGCATATGCCGCGCCCCATGCTGCTTAATCAAATCAGAAAAGCCATAACGCGAGCACAAATCATAGCGTCTTCCTGCCTTTCCATACATGGTTAATCTTGAATCTGTACGTTATACATATGACACGAAAACACCCGAACTAAAATACAAAGTTCTTACTAATTAATTACTTGCGACGCAACCGCGTGCCACAATTTTCAAGCAATTATACATGTCCCGATATAAATAGCCTACTTTTTAATGAACAGTAAAAATATCTGTAAACTTACGCATCGGTCACTCGTTTACATTTGTATAAACTAAGATGTTCGATATTGGCACATTTAGCAGTGAAAGACCGTAAAGCCGAATCCTGCAATATATACCTCTTAATGTGACATTGATTTACAGCGTTCACGATAATGAATGATAAATCCCCTTCAGAAATCAAATCGTCCCACTGGGCACTGGCCATATGGAGCACAGCCAGTGTCACCAATTGAGTGCAGCGGCTAATTGAGAAGTATTCTGATTGTGACAGCCAGTTATAGGTAACTGATATCCTGGGCTGTGCTCACGTTCAAGAACAGCCATGGAATCCACTGGGACCACAAATGACTTCTCCGTGGAGGAAGGTAGTGTAATGAAACATCGGTTATGAGGACATCCTCCTTGTTGGAACTCATATCAAAGGTCTTACATCCTGAAGTTTCAGGAGACAACTAACTGGATGACAGCAAGGATTTACACGGTAGAAAAATGGTCAAATCGCTAGAGAGCAGTTCAAACTGGCGATCATAGGGCCGATAAACGGGGGTAATGATCGCAGAACAAGTTGTAGACGTAGGTGTAAAAACCATGGCACAACGTTGTGGCTTACTTTCGACTGGATTACACAGCATACAGGAATAGTACAGGGTTAGCGAAATCACATCAAAAGTTATCGAATAAAATTAATTTATCGAGTTACGATCAAACTGGCCTGTATATTTTCACATCCCTTAAGAGAAAGCTTCTTCAGAAAACCTCCACAACGACGAGCCAAATTTTCAACGGTGGCGGCCTAAATAACTATCTTACTGAACAATCATACAGAGAAAAATCTCAATAAGGGCAGGAAATAGTAGAGATCTGCATCAAGACTTTTCACCGAACATAACGTATCGAATAGATTGTAGACGATGGACTAGCCAGGGATAAAAATGTTCCCCAAGGCTTCCCACGACGACAGCCCCACGTAAAACGTTAACGAAGCATCGATGTGAGAACAGATTTACCCTAGGATTCATTCGGAATCAAGATTTTGCTTGGAAAATACAACGAGTTCAAGCAAAGACCCAATAGTCCTGCAGAGTTCAGAGGAGTTTCCAATACACTACAGGTATGCCTTTTGAGCAATGTAACATACCTTGACATCCTTTTGAAACGTAAATAAATCGACCCGTTGCCAATTGGAACCATCAAGTGCCAGCAGATTCCATAAACGGCATGTTTGCGCACATCGACATAACGTTTTCATATCCAAGTAAGAGAAAATTCTAGAAGCATCCACTTAAAAAGCGGGAAGTAATATATAATACATAACTGTGGATTTGGGTAATCTTCCAAGCTTCTGTAACCAGACTCGCATATTTTGCACTGTAGGGCGACCTTGCGGTACCAGGAGATAAACAATACGTGTATCGCTACAGATTGATGCTTTGTTTGCAGGGCACGATTCCAAGACGAGCCAGGGAATAGTGCAGTACCCCTCAGCCTGGAGAATTGTCGATGGAGCGTCCATGAAGCCGACTAACGTCAACTGCAATCTTCGGCGCCCGAACACGTACAGAGGGACCTCCGACATTCCCTAACTATTTGTGGGACGCGTTATCTATCCATGCATGACGCACCCCACAACGAGGCCAGCCACCGTTCGCCCTACCGTTGGTATCCTGAGAGGAGAGGATTGTACTGGAAGTATTTCAGACCCACTAGGTTTTTGAAAAAAAATCATGGGAAGATTTTGCTATTTCACGAAGAAAATCTGCCCCAACCAACTGTCTTCGACTTTTAATGATAATGATATGGCAGTCAACAAGAACCCGTCTAGGAGTCGTCAGGAAGAGGCAACCTCGTAGGTCCCACAACCGAAATTCGAAGTTTTCCTCTACCAAATTTGCATCTAGAGAACTATGCAGCCGTCAGGAAAACAAGGGACCAACTAATTAGGCCAATGAGTCATGTCGAAGAGGTTTACGTTACTTTCAGAGTTTTAGCAAACTTACAAGCATTTAAAAAGATCAAATTCACTGGGAAGAAAATAACGTGTCCTAAACGCAACGTGGCGCGCTATCTGGTTTCCATTTGATTTCTAGCTTTTCATCCTTCTTTTTTCACCGTGTCTCCCTGTCGCATTAGTTACATGACTTTCATGCTTCTCCTTTGTCATCGGAAGATGAGCATATGACCCATCATCGGCGACGCTTTCGCTTCGGAATGAGTATTGGATATTGTTAGGTTCTTGTTTTCGTGTTTAGCCACAACTGTCTAACGAAGTTTTTCATTAACTTCTTCTGAACTAGACCCTGCCTTCAAAGATATCATCTATCTTTGGCGACACTTGCGCTGAGGCGCGCCATGGGGTTTCACTGCGGCTTCGCTTGGGTGCATTTCGATGAGGTGAGTGCAGACGGTAGCGTACCCGGAAGGGGCACTCCCGCTGAGTTCATCTTCAGTGATGCAGAAGGCACGAAAGCACATCCTCGATCGTCCTATTTCGCTGATACTTCACATTTTTATATTTTATCTGTCCTAATCCGGATCGGACGAAACTATCTCTTATGGTTGGTCTCATCAACCCGTTTGTTTACACTTACCGGTAAAGTGCACAGGTTAATACTTTCCTACTGCTTGCACACACCTCTCTCCATTATATGAAATTCAGATTGGAACATTTTTAGTAGAGAGGTCCCAAAAACGCAATATGAAGACGCAAACGACATGGCGGATTGTAAATAAAGCCGAGCGAACTTGCAATAATGTTTAATTAGGTTTCATGAACGATCAGACCACACTACTGAATGAGAAAGAATGAATTCAGCGACCCTCTCCAAATCTCCAATATCAAATCAGCTATGTAATGCCAATGCTACAATGAAATACCCACCGCAATATCAATTCCTTGGGCAGCATCTTATTGATCAGAGCCTGTTCACTAGGAGCTGGTGCTAGCGTTGTGATCAAATACATCTGGAAAAACATTTATTCGAGGGCTCTGTACGTCAAAAAGCAAAATCGTAAATTAACAACAGAAAAACAAATTTGAGAAAAAGAGTTTGACGGCGCAAGGGTTTCGTAGGGGATTGAACGAATTACTACGTGAGCGATCCACAAACCAATGAACTTTCTCGCGTCGTAACAAAAACTCCTCATAATGTCCGTCCTTGAGCAACCAGGCGAAGGTTATAGCCAGGCGCGGTTCGGCTTCCCGCTGTCACTGTTCATTTATAAAAAAAAGAGTTACAAAGGATGTACTGTACTTTGTACTCCCATATATCTGCATCTAGTCAATGAGAAGCATCGAAAGTGATTGATGCGATGAAGACAAAATAAACTCCCACATTTGCGCTAGATCAAAATGTTTTGAGATCCTCGCTCTCGCGCAGTACCTACATGATGAAGAGAATGGGTCTCGTGCAGCACGCTTTCGCAGCAGCTGAAGATTACTTCTGTTTCTGTCAATGTAATTTTGCAGTTAGTTGACCTACCACTGACGGAGGGGTCAATCTGCCGTGTTACTAAACTAATGGGCATATTGAGTCTGCAAAGGTTTTGAAGACAGACAATCGAGCCCAATATCCAAGCACAGCATGATTTTGGAAAAGTAACGCAGTCAAATACTTTAGCTCAGGAGATTGAACGTGAGTCATGCGACTTATCCACAACGTGAACAAACTGGACTGTTCAAGATTTTAAAGGTTGCTAGCGTAATGAAGAAACAGTACAAAAGCATGGAAAACCATTTGGTACAAATCAGACAAACATGGTTTTCTCATAGTGAGGGAAGAACGCTGTAGTAGAAAGGTAGCAAGAACAAGTTTAAGCCCCATTAGATTCGGAAAAACTAGTGTATAAGAAAGTAGTTTAAATATTACACTTAGTCAAGGGCAACAAAGGTTATGACACCTCTTGAACGCTTTCGTTGGGCTTCGGAGCCTTATCATACCAGGGAGAAAGAAGCCTCCTATCTCACTTCAAATATAACAAGTCAATATCTCTTTTCTCACATGTATTATTTTCCAAAATTGCTTCTGCATGTTATAACACTGCAATATGATAGCTTTACGTCAATCGCGCTGAACTTGTGGAAACCATCAATTTGGGATAAGAACTTAATACTAAAAACGGTGCGAAAAAGTATAAATACAAAAAATGGATAGTGTCGCAACAACAAAATGAAATTCAAGAGAAAATAGTGGAAAAATGATATGAATATACAAATATGACTGCGAATGCAAAATCAAGTAAACATAAAAGAAACGATCAATAGTTAGTTAAAACGATTGATAACTAGTGAAAATTCGATATATGATATTTTATCAGAGAAAATTGGCATTACCTTGCGATACTCTCCATCACAAGAGATAAACCCACCTCTTCAGTACCAATAACCCGAATTTTATTTGGAAAGCAGCGCTTACGTGATCATGCCACAAAATGCCTTGTAACAGTCGCTGATCAAGCAAGTTAAACTATTCTTCTGCCACTTCAAGGATATCTGCGTTTACAAGCCCGTATAAAAAGTCAGTACTCGAAGCCCTTACTTCTACATGCGATGGGGTGAGGGTACTCACTTCGGAAAATCGCTTCGCGGCGTCACCATTACGACTTGCGAATTGATTGCTCTTGGGACCCTGGCAGAGCGTGGCTGTGTCACCTTCTGCGCTTCCATCCAGCCACACTGCCTCGCTTGGAGGCTGCTATGCCCGCCACCGCCACTCGCACCCGCCGCGCCCTCGCCGCGGGCTGCCACGCGATTTTCCGGAGTAAGTAGCCTCACCCCATGGGATGCAGTACCGATAGATTACTAGAGTACCAAAAAGCGCGACACTACATATTATCGCTAATTACCATCTTACTGCGCCGCGTTTTTGCACTCCTCTAAAGTACACAGTACTAAAAATGATGCGTACGGATCTACATCCGGAAGAAAGAAAGAAGTTGAAGGCGTGGGAGACAAAGGAGACGATTTTGATGAGCACGTTACATGCCGAAGAAGGAAAGAACTTTCATACGCAAAACCACCATAGAAAATATTATTAAGTTGGTGCATAATAAATACGGATTTGGGTCAAATCAAGTCAGGGGGGAGACGCAATTTTGCGTCAAGATCAAAGCTCCTTTCCCTCCCTAGGCTTAGGCTAAAATTCATATCCTCTCCTTCCACATGAAAAAGCATCTGTCAAAGCATAGGTTTCATCTGCTTTAGCCTAAGCCTAGGGAGGGAAAGAAGCTTTGACGTCGGTGAAAATTGGACGCAAAGTTGCGTCTCCCCCCCGACTTGATTTGACCCACGGATTTTTTAAAACATTTTTATTTGGCAGAAACAATAATAAAGTTCAACAAAAACGTGTTTCAATGATTCTCGGGAGCGTATTCACCATCTAATTCAAGGACTGATTCCCATTTGCTCGGTAGTTGATCGATTCCGCGAGCGAGAGGTCACGATCTTAGAGGCAGTCCACGCTTCGATTCGGGCAGCCAAGCCACCTCAAATCGCCGCATACCTTGTACCTCGTTCGTTCGCCAGTTTTTTAGCGTTCGATTAACGTGGTAGTCCGCAGGTGATTCAGTGGCTGAATATGAAGGATGAGAGGACCCTTATTGGCAGTGGATTCGACGACACGCCGCTCCACATATGGACGTGCGTTATTCTGATGGAACACGATGTGGTTATTTTGGCGCGGTCTTTTCGCCTCAAGTGCAGCATGAAGACGGTCACACTGCGCCAGATAGACGTCGCTGTTGACGCTGAACTGCAGCTTACCGCTTTTGTCCGCTACTGTTGCCGTTCACTCGCGTCGTTAAACCAATTGCAAACCCATTCGAGATGATTTCCCAGTGGATGATCCCGCTTCTGTCCCACCACACACACCGCATGGCCTTCTCACACAGAATATTTTTCGGTATTCTTTTGGGCAAGGCACTGGCGACACGCAAACCTTTCCTTTGATGTCTTCAAAGAGAAGCCAAGTCTCGTCTCCAGTGACGAGGTGGTACAGAAATGGTGCTTGTTCGTTTCGTTGTAGCAAATCGGTAAAAATTCGAACGCGATAGGCTTTGTTCTTGTCGGTGAGCTCATGGGGGACTCATTTAGCCAGTTTCCACACTTTTCCCAGCTTTTTGAGACGACGAACGATCATTGAGCGGTCAAAATCTACGTTCCAAGCCAGCATTCGCGTTGTCAAGCTTTCATCTTCTTCTACGGCCACTAGAAGTGCCTGTTCGTCGAAATCCAATGGCCGACCTCTTCCTTCTTCGTCTAGAAAACTTGTGTCGCCCACTTTGAACCTTTTGAACCATCTCTCAACTTGGCTTTGACTGATCGTTCCCTCGCCGTCCCCGTCTTCCAATCTTTCTCGAATTGGTAGAGCGTAATATGACGAACACGAATATGGTTTTCGCCACGCGTTTTCATCATTGATATGTCACCTATTTCGTTGATATGATAGAGGAAATTAACATCATTTCAAAAAAATAAATGAAACACCAATTTCCAATACAGAAAACCCAACTACCAACAAACCACATCGATGCATCAACCTAATATTTCTATGTCGGAGTATAATTACGACGATCGGAAATATGGATGGTTCCCGGTCAGTCCAACATAAGAGATCTCGAGCACCGGTCAAATAGTGAGCGACTTCGCTAGCCGCTGCACTACTGTACATCCACAGTATTGTACACTAATCCAGATTAAAACTTCAACACATAGGGTCTTCCCTATTCAAACAGAAGAAGAATCTCAAGATGGAATAAGATGTAAACTGATACCTGATTCTGCTTCGCTTGTATAGTTGGGTGCGTTTTCGATTGAGCGGCCAGGCGCTTACCGCGTCGCGAACTCGTTCCACGACGATCAACCTTAACGATCGTATATTCAATGCCGGATCGAAGGATTCATGTGAGGGTTCCATCGAGTGACTGATGGATTCCACACTTTGCACATCCAATCGTTCAGTTTGCACTAATGAGTGTGGAAAACTCGATAATTCGTGTTCTCTTCAAAAAATAATGCAAATGGCCCATTGATTTGCCTTATCAGGCTGATGCCAATGACCAATTCCAATAAAACAAACAGCCACTTAAAGGGGCCGGGAACCCAAACTCAAAAAAGTAATGTGCAGTGCATTTCTGGGGTACTATTGCGATCCTGGTGCGCTCCACCTCGAACTGCACGCTTTGGGCGGGTCGACGCCCCTGTCACTTAACGTCGGCAAAGGCGAATTTGATCTTATTCATGGTGAGGTTAAAAAATGAAAGAGCACACAGCAACAAACAGGCGAATCAGTGAAAGAGAGAATAAACGAGAGAATAGGAAAAAGAGGTACTTTTTCAATCCAAAAGACCCATTAAATTCACGCTCGAGGTCTTGGAGAGGCGTCTTGAGTGAAACTGACGAGCTGCAAGCCTTCGGAAGCCCATACCTCAAGCTACATTTGCCCTCACTGGTGTCCTCGAGGAAATACTCTTATGTGCAAGTCTATGCCATAAAAGGATAAAGGATAGAGTACTTAACCTTAGTCAATCCCATCTGTGAGATACGCCGCGTACTGTAGTTCCATAATAATAGTGGTGACAGATGAATGCGATTTGGCCTAAGCAATGACTTGCGGGGACTAGCCGATGTACAGATCGAAGATTCTATCCTCCCGGACAGTTAAGTACCAATTCACCTACCCCGGAGGGACGAAAGGCTTGGCTAGCCCATGCGAGCGTTGATGCATGATTTGATCCCTGCACCTAAAAGTGGGGTGCGCGCCATCTGTCACTAAACCACTTCCGCCCAGTCTACTCCATATTCCATACTTGACCTTTTTCAGAATGTTTTCTCAATAAACTTTGCATATGTTGACTAGAAACCAGATTTCTACCAGAATTGGGTCAACTCCACTTAGGTGTGACCTCATCGGCGAGGAAATGAATGCGAATACAAAATGGTGATGGAACGAAGTCGCATCGCAACAGAAGCCCGAATAATGGCAATATGGGCACCATTATGACTATGATCAAAACAGCAGTCATAGTTTTCAGCCAAGGATCGTCTATGTGTGACAGCACCTTTGCAGCCTTTGAGTACGATCTTCTCTGCAGCAACATTTGAAAACTACGTTCGATATGTCATGGCTACAGGTAGGATCAGATTAGAGACGTGAAAGGGCTATCATGGTGGACTCAGGTAGTTAGCAAGTCGAACGTGCTCTTCACAGATGTTGCCGGTGTGCTTCACTCACACAATCTTCGTGCCTTGTGCCACTTGGTTAAAGACACCGGACAGCAGACGGACGGAGAGGAGGGATCAGCCGGGACAACTCGCCCGGCATGGAGTGCAGGACGACACGCCGTGCTGCTGGATCGTGGTAAGACCCCAATCCGCACTTTTCAATGCGTGTTTCGCCACTGATCACCTCTTCTGAAGTAGAAAAGTGTATTTTCTTTTACCTCTCCCGCTGCCTTTGAGTATTTCGAAAAGTCTCAAGCGAATACACCCTTAATAAGATAACAAGTATCCGACTTCATTTATAGGCGCCGGAAGGGGACGATGATGGAAAGCAGAATAGAGAACGATACTTTCTGTAAACGAACATTCGAACTCACAACGGATGATCTCTAGGGGAACTCGCATTAAAAATGCGCTTTGGGTATTAATCGCGATATAGCGCACCCGGCTCTCTCGCACAGCCCCTTGCCGTCTGCATCTACATGTGGCGCCCAGTGATGCAGAGGGGGTGAAGGGGATGTAGTGAAGAGGGGGTCCTACCTATTGTCGCGTATGCGAGGAACGCTCCGAGGGAACCTGGGTGCTCCGACGCCTGCGGGGAATGCCGTCCCATCTACCTTATGACCATCGCTGACGTGAGTCCGAATTTGTTGTCTCGTTTTCGTGCTTTATAGTTCACTTGTGTTTTATACACTGCGGTGCATAATGATAAAGCCACTCATAAATTGTTCATAAACTTTCATAGTAAGATGTTTCTGGGAAACCTCTCAGGTATAGATTGTAGCAAATTTGATCGTGCATCTACACATCAATACCAAACTTGAGCTTGAAATAACAGAACAAATTTGTCTTCATTTTTTCAAAAAATGCAGCTTTTCCGATGGTGCAAAATGATAAAGCCAGTAAGGAATTTTAACAACTCGTAAACAACAGAGGGACAATACGCTACTCTAATAATCCGTTGGCCTTCCTTCTCTCCGAATAACCTGAAAAATCCGATTGTCTAGACTCATGTAAAGATTATTGATAAGATCTTGGTCCACTTGGTGCCACGCGTGGATTATAGCCTTTTTGAGCTCCTTAACTCCTTGGATTTCCCTGTTATCTGCATAAATCCGTCGCACCATGAAGCGCCATACATTTTCCATCGGATTAAGGCCTGGGCTATTTGCCGGCCAGGGCAGGAGCCTTATTCAATGACGGCTGAACCATGCAATTGTGCTCTGGCTGTGCCCTTATCTTGCATGAAAACAAGATTTCAGCTTCGATTTTCACGCCAGAACGGGAGAAGTGCACGGCGCATGACCACTTGGTAACCGGGGGAACTCATCTTTTTAGGAACAAAACATAACTTCAGACGTTTCTTCGATGAAATGGCGGCCCACACCACAACGCCCCCTCCTTTGAAATTCCTTCTCAAAAATCGTAGCTTGTCCTTTCTTAGATCATGCCAGTAATATCGGAGTGTCTCCTTCAGCCTTACAAAACAATCTGGAGAGGAAAAACATCATATGAAAGCAAGAAGGATTCTACGACCTAATACCCTACCTTACTCCAGACCCTCGGCTGCATGTTTTGACGAACTGCACTCGATTTTTGCGGTGTTCTCGTGTCATGAATGGTGCTTTCCTCATTTTCTGTCGCGAGATAAACTTGCACTTTTTTTTCAGAACCCGCAAAACAGTTGTTTTAGAGACGTTTAGCTCCAAAGAAGACCTGGTATCGGAGCTTGACTTGGTGAAATACGATACTTTTCCTGAGAATGCGGCGCTTATCCTTCTCGGAAAGTGAAGGAGATCGCCCAGAACTCTTCTTAGTTCAGGATCCTTGAGAAAGTTGTCGACAACTGTGTGGCTGCGGTTAAATTCTTGCGCAATTGACGATTTGACTATCCCTCCGCTTTTTTTTGCGACAATTTGGCTTTTTTCGAAATCAGATAGGGGTTTTCCTTTCCCCATTACCTGAAAAAGAAAAACATTACCGCAGCAAAACGTTTCAGCAAATACAGATGAGAAGCGACGGAATAACTTAGGGTGGCTTTATCATTTTGCACCATCGGAAAGGCTGCATTTTTTTGAAAAAATGAAGATAAATTTGTTCTGTTATTTCAAGCTCAAGTTTGGTGTTATGTGTAGATGCGCGATTAAATTTGCTACAATCTATACCTGAGAAGTTTCCCAGAAACATCTTACTATGAAAGTTTATGAACAATTTATGAGTGGCTTTATCATTATGCACCGCAGTGTAGTTCACTTATAAACCTATGTTACTACCTTGTGTTTTCGTGATGCCAATGGGTGCAAACCGATGATATCTGTTAGTTTCTAAATTGCCTCGGTTACTCTTTTCGTTTCTCCGGTTATTGGTATGCTTAGAAGGTAGTAAGTATAGTCCATTTCGAATCCTTTTAGTTCACAGATTGGGGTATCAGGGGGTATAATTGCCCGACGGGTACCGCCGATATGCAACACTACTCCTATTGCGCTTTTATTTGCTTCATCCAGTTCTTTCTATTCTAGCACTATTCCGCCTCCACTTTCATATTTCACAATCGTCCAAAGTTACCCTTTCAGCGTCGTGATACCTATGAAAGAGCACATGAGTGAGAGCTACAAAACGTTAAACAATGCTCCACTATTTGAATTAAAGCGATTCAGACGAAATGGTTTCTTGCTACGAAAATATTGGTAACCAAAAGATCAACACGGTACCTTGAAAGTATTAAACGATTAACTTACCCAAACTGGGAATTTTCATTTTTTTCAGATGTTTGGAAACAGCTGGTTGTGATTATTGGTAATGGCCGCTGCGGAGCAGAAGGGTGTCCACGACCGACCAGCCAGCCAGCCATACCTGGATCCCTGCAGCGCTTGGAAAAGGCTGTTTGGGATACTACAGGAGTGAGTGGCCGACACCCTTTCAGTTACAAACAGCGCACGCGAAGAAGCGCGTAAGCCCAGTAAAGAGCTAGGATTCAAAAATGGATTTGTTCTCTCATCAAAGGTTACATCGCCATAGGTCGTTGAAAGGAGGGGTAGTTTACATTAAAGGCCTGACCCCGACCCGAGTAGTCGCGCTGGATCATTCAGAGCCCCTGTGAAGCACTGCTTTCCCCATTTTGCCCCATCCTTGCAAAACTTCACTCTTTACAGATATTAACGATGAAAAGAAATGACAAAAGCTTTCATTCATTTCGAAAATGGATATTAAGAGTTGACTGGCGCTCCACTGGAATCGAGTCATGAGGCCATGATCATAACTGATCCCTCATGAAGAAGCAGCTGTCACAAAGAGTTGTACTTATCAGGATTAAACACCACAGCAACCAATTAAGGTATATGATGGGCGACATTACAGCGAAGGTTCAGACATCATAAGCCTACCCTCATCCATTACTTGAAAACAGCCTTACATCAATTTATTGACAGCTCTTACCTCCATATCTTCTGTGTTGATATTGTTGGGTGGTGCACCGGTCATCGATTCATATCACACCCTGAAACTGGTCGATAAGGATCAAATTCAGCACCAGATGGATACGAAAAATCGGTACAGTACACAATGCAGATGAGCGAAGGTAATAGAGGTCCAAAGGAGGTCCAAAGCGTGAGAGCATCCTGATATGAGACACACAATGTTTACAGAAGTACCAGAAGTATTCAAATGAGATCACGAATGTTTGGGAATCATGAACACACACATTTACTCTTACACCGTTGCCCTGCATTCAAAAATTAAGAGCTTAGGAAACGTCATCACAAAATGATCGATTGCGGAAACAATCACACTCAGATCACTCGATCAACACTTGGTTCAGAGAAGTAGACATTCTGAGTCGATAGGTTCATAACGACACCTAGGAACCTCGGATGCCGTCAATAAAAGATAAAATGGACACTGTATTGGGTCATTCCATAATTGGTGTCGTTTTCTTATCAAACAACAATTTTTCCTAAAAATTACAAATTTTTGCAACATGTCATATATCATTCGGAGAAGATTATTCTGCTCTATAAAATGACATGTTCAGTCCCTACGATCGTCGAAATGGCAACGATTTTCTGGCTGGCGAAAAGGTTGGTTCAGTGGACAAAATCGACCAAAGCGGCATTTGATTAAATCACTATATTTTACTCTAAGAAAATTAACCAATCGTGTGTCCCGTACTTGACCCTGATCTCGTCTGCAAGTCAAGTCGCTCTTTTTTCACATTTAATTTTTTTTTCGCCACAACTCGATGACTTTTGACAACTTCTTCGAACCAAGACAAGAAAATTTTCTCAACCAATCAGTAGAAGGAGTGGTGAAACGTCAAGTTCAGGTAAGGAGCAGGGACCGTGAAACATCAGTGACCGGATTTCTTGAGTTTATGTTGAAAAAATATGATGCGCAATAGTGTCAACTGGGCCGCTATCACACATTTTGAAAATTCAATATGAATCACAGCCACAACAAAAACGAAACACATTTCGGATAGAGCAGACAAAATCCTTCCGGTTCATGAAGCAATGCTGAACGAGGGATTTGGAAGAAGAAATTACATTCTAAATAAAGTGCGTGCTTTCGGAAAAAGGAATTCAGAGAAAAATGACTCCCCTTCGTGATCAACCGAATTCTGGAAATCGCAGAAGAGGTCTGGGCTAAGTACGGGACACATGACTGGTTGATTTTCCCGAAGTAAAATATAGTGTTTTAATTAACTGCCGGTTCGGCCAATTTTTGTCGGCTCGACCTACCTCTTCCCCAGCAACACCCCAATCTATGATACTCATAAACTGATCATCAAATTTTTCAGAACAGAAATCTCGTTCAAATGACATATGAGATGTCACAAAAACTTGTAACTTTATAAGAAAAATATTTGTTGGAAGAAAAACATTACTTGTGAAATGACCCAATATATAGATCCCTAGGGTACACTTATATGAGCTTCTTACGTTTGGCATAGAAGGAAAACAAGTTCGGTAAATCATTAAATTCGTAAGTGGAAAAAAACAGTTAATCGAAGAGTAAATCCACGCACATAATGGCTGGAACATTTCAAAACAGCAAAGCAAGCCATACAACCTGTGACCCTACGCACGTATGGACGAAAAGTAAATTTAAATGATAGAAATCGACCCTCGAAGTAACTCTGCCAAAGAGTTCTTTTTTGAGAGCGAGCTTTTCAAATTGCACAGGACAGGTGGCAAAAAATAGCAGGATTACGAGAAATGAGACACAATGCATTGGTTATACGACCGTTCGGGCATAGTTCAAAAGGAAGAAATAAATAATGAAAAGTGAGTATTTGGGGATACAGTTGAGGTACATTTGTCCGATTGAGAGATACAAAAATAGAGTTACTCAGTGCAACAATAAAGAAGGAAGGGAAAGCACTTAGGACGATGAATATAGACGACGGGAGCAGCAACCCGCATTCCTGTGGTACACGATTACTCTGTCGTCGGCACCCACCGCACCGAATCACACTCAGGTGAGACCGCAATAAAGAGCTTGAAGCGCGAATCCCGCCACAGATCATTTTTTGAGTGTAGCCCACCGTTTAGGGGGAACATGATTCCCAGTTCTGACTTCCTCAATCCCTATAACGGTACCTTAAAGTTACCTAGCATCACAATTGCTTCACGAACACTGATTTAAGTCGAATTGAAATTAAGTCGAATTGAAATTTTTTTTTCGAATCCCTTGCGCAGCAGCTTTATGGATCATTTGTGAAGTTTTTCTGCTGCATCAAAAATATGTCTTGATTTCGTTTTGCTGCTATTCACATTGAATTTTAAAACCAAGCAACAGGGTCCAGTTGACATTGTTTCACGATTTGTTTTTTCAACAGAAAGTCTAGGAATTCCCCGATTAAGTTCCCCGTCCCTGCTCACTACCTCTTCTTGACATTCAACCACTCTTTCAGCAAACTGAGAAAATTTTCATGCTTTGTTCCGAAAAATTGTCTGAAATCACCGAATTGAGGTGGAAAAACCAAATTTGAATGAAAGCCACGCGATTTTTCGAGCACCGATTGGTGGAACTCATAGAAAAGTCGGGACTAAATACGAGATACATGATTGGTTGATTCTTTCGGCGTGAAAGATGAGGTTTTAAACAATTGCCGGTGATGTTAATTCTTGTCGACTGGACCAACCACGTCGCCAGTCTGGAAATTGGCAACATCACGACGCACAGAAAAACCAAGCGCGCCGTCTTGTAGAACAGAAAAGTCTCTTTTGAACGTTACCTTGAGTGCTGCACAAACTTTTAATATTCCGGGAGAAATTTTGGTTTAAAAAAACCACATTACTAATGGAATGACTCAATATTACGGACTGTTACGGTAACTAGCGTCCACCTATTCTTCACATTTTCTCTGCTTTCATTTGGAGATTGGTTTGACAGAAGATGTTAGAACATGTGACCATTCGTTCATTTCTAATTCACCCGCGGAAGTGGTAGCCAACTTCTCTCCACTATGAATGTTTCAGAACGCGAAAATTTCAAGAACGTTAACCTGTGCGACCTTCACATGTTCATGAACTCGATTACTGCTGCCACACTGGAGGTGGCAGCAGAGGTAGAAAGAGCGATTTGAAGGATTACAAGATCGATGCGGCGATCGTTCTTTAAGGCTACGCCTTGTAGTCTGAATCAGCCCCTTCCGAGAGTTATATACGTGGCTATCTCGCAAAATACTAACTAACCAGGCTTCACAGCTTCCATCATCGGATCCAGAACAGATTTCTGTGCCTAAGTGGGTACGATACGATCGACTGAATAAATTCAATATGTATAGTGCCTTCGACCACTGCTCCAACCGTCTAGGAACATCAAAGATCATGAACTATGCTCCAAATCGAGCAATACGAGTTTTTAGACTAACGACGAAAAGAAATGATGTGCATAGATGGTGACTTTACTGAATAAGGGAAAAAATACTGACAAATGCTTCTGACAAAAATTAGAAGGATTTTACTTCAACCAAGAATCGAAAAAACGCACTTCGAAGACAGTGATTAAATAGCCGACCTAGGAGAGTCAACAGGGCAAAGACCAGAGTATGAAATTGCCATTAGATTCTATCACTGACAACACAACAACTGCCCCGATGGCGCATGGCTATCGACCACGAACGCCGATAGCCTTCGTCATTGAGCGACCTTGAAAATGAATCGTTCTCCCTAGAGCGCCTGGATACGAGTAATTCGCTGGCCATTTTCGTTAATTATCCAAGATGAATTGAACGCGTGTAGCGAACATCGACTTTGCAGTTGACAGCGTTTCCCCTTTTCCACAACCCCAAGACCTTATTTGACCCACGGCAAAGTTGTGGGACTGTCTACAGAGTAGTCATCAAAAAAAAGGACTTGCCATGAGATTCTGCCACTGGCAACACAAAGAAAAGCCATCAGGAGTTATCAGAAAATGGCGGAGCAGTTGCATATCATTTCCTGTCCCTAAAACGGGGAGCGACTTAATAGAACGCGCAAAATGTGGCTGTCGAGATCAGCTGAGTTAGTATTTTTCAAGCTTTCCACTGAGAGTAGGGGCAAAGTGTAAAGACTGGCAACATGAAGACTGATCTTCTCCCCTCTTTCCGCCCGAATGAAGCAGGACGAAACGGTAGAAAGCCAAAAATGAGCTTGATTTACTATTGGCTATAGAAAAGTGTGACGATCGGCTCCTAAGGCTCACTTCCCACTTATAGACACCCCCTCCCCCCCCACATTCCTTTTATTAGCTCCTCGGCTCACAAACTGAATGAAGCGTCGCCCCCAGGAGTCTGAGGATGGCTCAGAAATACCGGAGATTGAAGGCAATCGAGGCAACCACATTTGTGTCAAAAAGCAACACTGTCTGCATGCCAAGGCAAGGGAAATAGAAATAGCGGACTCAGCCATGAGCGCAGGCAGCTACACCACCTAACCAGAAGAGGCTCAATGTGACTGATAATGCGGGGAGAGCCTACGCAAAGAGCAGCATTCCTTGTCAAATTCATAAACCATTGCAAGTGGGACTGTAATGCGTTGCTTACTCAAGAAATGATTATAAGGGGGGCTTCGCAAGGTTCAAAACAAGGAGATTAAAGCTCTTATTCAACTGTGTGCATCTGTGGCTGACAAGCAATGGGGTGGAAACGAAGAAAACTTCAACGTTTCCAAATTACACTGCATGTGAAGGACTATAACAAACAAGAAGCCTTCGACACTGAACAATCTCTATGAGGTCTAAAAACAGAAAAAGCATAAACAGAATAAGCCAGTAAAAAAACAAGGAGCAGAATCCCATTTGAAACATAATATCGGCCCCGGCAGCATGCCTCCATTAAAGACAGCATTAGGGGTAATGCGGTAATGGAGAAATCCATACAGGAAGTCACTCACATGGTAGTCCTGGGCCTAAGAAGGCTATCTGTGGCGAAATCCCGGTGAAAAAGCGCCCCTCCAAGCTGTAGAAACCCTGCAAAACGCCGCAGCCATGCAGCGGTTCCGCCTCTTGGACACAGCGGTCCCGCCTCCCGATGACGTAATTCCCGACTGACTGGGGTGGGAGCGGTCAAGGAGATGTAGCAGGATCGAAGGGTTTGCGGCGCGCTTTCGCAGTTTTAGCTTGAAGCTCACTCCAAAAAGTAGATCCTGTTGTATTTCCAAACATTCCCATGTGTTTACTTGGCAACATGCCAATGGAAAACTAGATCAGACTACCCGCTTCTTGACGGGAAGGTCGTCCGGGTCGAGAATCAACGGTGGGAAGGGGGTTCTATTACTCGGGTTTTTGGCCATTTCCATCCGTTTTTTCTCCACTATCCTGTTACTAGGCATCTCGACTTTCATATGCACTATTTCTTTTACTTTTCGTCCGACTTTCCCCCAATGCTGCCTTTAAGTGGGATAGAGTCAAACAAACAGGACCGAGAAACGCCTCTTATTGTTAGTACAATAGCACACGCGAACAAGCGTGACATAACATGTGCTAGAGAATAAGTATCGATTACGCGCCAGTCGGCAGCAGCAAACGACCGCTTGATCAAATGCATTCTTTGTGTTCACGTGCAACTTTGCCGCATTCCATTTGAGTGTCAAAGTGACCACGGATGAAAAGAATGCATAGCGCGCTCAAAAAAGTATTCTAACCTTCAGGACACTTTGTGTCTTCGGTAATCAATAGGTGAACGAACGTAGTCTCCATACATTCAAAAATTCGACAGATTGGCATCCCTAGGTGATAATAATCTCTTTTATCGATGGATGAACCAAAGTGCACCTTCCAAAGTACACATAAAAAGGGCACATTACTGACAGCTACGGTGAGATCGCGACGAGTGACAATGAGACGGCGGAGGTACAACGAGAGACCTGCACTGAGTTTGCACCTTTTATCGACGTAAAAGAACTGCTGTTGGAACGAATAAGCATTAGCTGGGGAACGACATAGTCAACAATCTACCAGCACACTCCACTCAGGCAAAGAAAACTTGAAAACGCTAGAAAACTCGTGCACCGTCATTTGTCGACATTCCAGAGATTACGCGAAAGCGTACGTGTAAAGCTGAAGAGCGATAAATGAATAAATGCGGAATAAAAAGTCTCCATGACAGTTCGGCCAGAAAACCCAAAAGCACCACCACTCAACATAAAACAGAACATTATCACGAGATAGAGAATATTGGTTGAGGAATGAGTTTTTTCAATACCTTCGTTTGCATAATATTCATGAGGTTTGGAAATTGAGTAAACTGAAGGCGAAAATTGGCACCTCATCTTCCTCGTCTGCCGTCGAGATCAAGGAATGCACGTGCATGTGTTTTCGATAGATTTTCGGCTCTATAAATGGCACTACTTTTTATTCAAATCGCTCAACTTTTTGCTGTTTTTAAGACTACCAAATGCAGTGTGTACACAACAAAAAGGAGCACTTTCGTTACCTTCCTTCCTCCCCTATGTACCATCGTAATTGGAGAGAGTGCATATACGCATTCGACAGAGCTTTTTTTCTCTACAAAATGGTACTGCTAGTCATTTGTATCCTTTCATATTTTAGCATGTAGTTTCCACCTTTTTTCAATCCAAAATTGCGTAATGAAAATGAAATGTTTTGTCACAATGTTTTATATTATTCGATAGGAAATTTTTCGCTCTACAACATGGTAACTACGCTTTTTGTTCAAATCAATTTCTGACATTTTTTAGATCATTTGAGAGGAGTGTCAAGTCGACGAATTCGAGCATTTTCATGTCGAACATGCACCACAACACCGCAATAGCACCGGAATTCAATGATCTTAATGTGAATGACGAATGTTGAATGAGCTTTGAACACGTGCCCCCAAGCTTTTCGGGGGGGGGGGGATAGGGCCCTGAAATGGTAGGAGCGCGAGTCCGAAACTTTTGAAGACCAGGGGGCAACTTTGGTCGAAGGTGGGATAATAGTGGGATACCAAAGTTGAGAGGCTCAATAGTGCAACAGCTGAGAAAGAACATAGGGAAACAATCAAAAACTCGGAAAACATGCACTTTCTTTCTGCTCCTTCCCTTTTGTCCTCTCATTATCACTACCTGCTGCGCCCAGATTTAGACGGCGAAAGGCTAAGTAATCAGCCAGTTGTTGTCCTTCCCACATCAACACAGTCCTCAGCGCAGCGAGATCGCAGACTTGGAGACGTGCTTTTTACCAAACGTTTCGTCACCTATTACTTCTTCCAAAACCGAAATTCATCTACCGAGGACATGCCTACCCACTTCTCAATTCCTTCTTTGTCTCTAATGGTGTGCTAGAAGGCAGCGATAGGGAGACTCGGACAAACAGTGAAACATGTAGTAGACATGAAAGTCGAGGTGCTTAGTAATATGATGCTGAACAGAAAAACGGGAGGAAATGTCTGAATCTCAAGGAGGACCCCCTTCTGTTGATTCTCGACGCGAACGACCTTTTGGTCAAGAGGTGGGTAGTCCGAACAAGGTTTCCATTGTAATCTTGTCAAAACCACTAGGAAATGTTCGGAAATACGACAGCATTTATTCTCTGAGTGAGCTTCATTTCAGAAACTAGATGCTGCCGTATTTAGGAGTCAAAACTGCGGGAGCGCACCGCGATACCTTCGGTCCTGCCGCATGTTCTCGGCCGCTCTCATCGTAGCCAACCAGGAATCGCGTCCTGGAGGCGGGGTCTGTCACCCAAAGGTATCTGCTGTTAACCGTTGTCCAGCTCGGGGGCACGCTTTCCAATGGGAATTTCGTCATAAAAATGCTTCTTAGGCCAATTATTTCCATGTGACTTCTTTTAAGGATTTTTCAAAGCCACACCATCCCCAATGCTGTCTTGAAATCAGATTCAAAGCAGCGCAGATGTTGGAAAAAAAAAGGGCAACAAATTTCCAAAGACAAGATCCGATCGTGATGGGCGGAGCGTGCCCCAGTTGGATAAGATGAGGAAGTATGTTCCAAGCCCGGCCTACATATGTAGCGCGACGCGACGAACTGCCGTTTACAACCACATCAAAATGAAACACCTCAACCGCCATCAAAAGAATCGTGCAATGCGTTGCGTGAATTTACCGGATGTTCAGTAAAAATAAAAAGTCTTCAGTTGATATCCATTGAGTATTTTAAAAAAGAAGATTTGATGGGCGCACTAGGAGCTTACGACTGGGGACGAAGTCACACAAGCTCCATCTCTACTCCACAGAGAGACAAACGACCAGATTCTGTAGGCTTTCCTCAAGAAGAGTCTTGCAACCTCATTTATAATTATTCTGGAGAGAAAAAGCGGATTGGCCACGACCTCGTTAACTCCATAAAGACGTCAACAATTGGAAACAAAAATTCAGCAATTGCAGTGACCTTCTCGAAAGACCTGCAGGTCACTGATGACAATCTAACAGCTGTCTCGGCCCGAGAAGAAGCCTCATAAAGTGCAAGTGCAAAGAGGACAAAAGTAAAAGAAACAACGATCGACTAGCTGGAACAATTCAAATCCACAAAGAAGGTTACACTGTTAGGTAAAAAATACAAAGCCAACATCTGGTTTAAAAATCCTTCCCACACTCGGAGAAGTCATCAGAGGCCTAAGCGAAAAAAAGACAAGACTGCAGAAAGGTCACCACCAAGTCCGATGGAAAAACTTCCCAGATCAGTGGACAGAGACGGAGAATATGCAGACGCCAACTGTTACGACTCCTCCGATAACTTATTCCGTTTCTCACAGCGATCATGCATTAACTTGATGGTGTAGGTGCACACGCGGCAAAAGACCACCGACCGCTCAGCAACAGCGGGTAGGTTCGGCCACTATTGGGAAACAGAAACACTATTCTGGCAGATTGTACTATAGAATAACTGTGGAAGTTGAAGGTGAGGTGTCAGTTGTGTAGCAACAGAGGAAGGACGGATGAAATCGAAATCGAAAAATGAAAACGTGAAAACTCTCCAGTTCATAATAGACATCCTTTTCGCCCCCCCCCCCCTATATTGCTGCCATTGAGGGGTAATGCAGACGCCGAGAGCTTCAGCCAACCGAGAACTTTGCCCCGCCCTTGCAGCAACTTGCCCAGTGGTACTAGGCACCGTGGATTGCAGCGCAACATCGCGAAAAAGACCTCAAAAGCGGCTTTTCAGAGCGGTTTGCCACAGGTCGTGTCCTTTAAATGCAGATGCTTGTTTAAAAAGAAAAGCGTCCTATCAATTCTCATTCTCTTTCTTACCCCTAGTGGTGCCTTCTAGTCTATAGGTGAGAAGAATGAACAGAGAAGGCTAGTAAAGACCAGACGTAGGGTGCCGCAGAGGATAGCAATTGAGACCGTATGCTATCCCTGCGATGTACTTACGTAGTATCCTTGAAGTGCACACTCACTTCTTATACATAGTCAGTCGGAACTTGATGGGCACCATGACAGAGGTACGACCGGAGCTGGACGACGTGGGACTCCTGTGAAGAAGGAAAACCACATCGTATCAGGGTGGCTTAAAGAGAGTGATAGGGGGTAATATGGGTAACTCCTAAAGGGGGTCACCCAAATGAAGGCTAAGGGCTTGAGATAATATGTGGGGAACTCCCCGGTGAAAGAAGCGCTTCTAAGCTTTGGGGATGGTGTCTTTTCCAACAGATGGCTGTGGTTTCATCCCCGCCCGTTCCTTTTTTTAAACCTGTCCGGCTCTTTCGGGAATTGGAGGACTTATTCTCGATTTTTTCACCCTTTTATTCCGTTCGTTCCTCTTTCTCGAACTACTGAGCATCCTTACTTTCATATTCGATGATATTTCCATATCCGGCGTAATTCACCTTCATCAGTGCCTCTAACACGGAAGGCCCACCAGGTCATGGTGAGCTTTCTCAAAACGGTTTTTGCATTTTATAGGGTCACATGCATGAAGCAAAAAACCGGTCTCAAATTCGGCTAAGTGGTTTTGGGGGGCCCAAAAAATAGTTGATGGTTCGGTCCCCACTGAGTACAAATTTTGCATTTTTCTAGTTTTCATCCAATTGTGCTCATATTAGACCATACATGCAAATATGTGCTAAATCAATTTTTTTCTACCAGGGAACCGTTATCTCCAGTATTTTTGCGTACTAAGCGAATGATTGGTTTGGACCTGCCAACGCTCATAACAGGGGAACTAGGCGTTTCCCCGCTAAAAACGTGTGATATTCATGCTCAGGGGGTCGAACTACCCTAGATGACAAGTTTTCAACCTAATCGCGATTTGGACGCAAACCCGGAAATTTGGG
The DNA here is from genome assembly GCA_963978905.1 of Trichostrongylus colubriformis. Classification (NCBI taxonomy): domain Eukaryota; kingdom Metazoa; phylum Nematoda; class Chromadorea; order Rhabditida; family Trichostrongylidae; genus Trichostrongylus; species Trichostrongylus colubriformis. Next base: position 10,988,025 of record OZ022259.1, on the reverse strand, counting down.
CGACCAATAGTACTACTACTGCCATAGTAAAGAGCACTCAACGAAAGGAGCTCGCTAGCGATATAAGGAAATATTTGCTATCTCTTTTCATCGCATGGTGTTGCTAGATGCAGTTCACATGGCATACGTTGATTCTGCACATGCTTCATTGAATTCAATCGAGGCTGTAAGTTGTTCGTCTGTACAAGTAGAGCAGTGAGTGTGTGCCCCCCACTGTCTCGAGTTTGGGTCAAAATCTTAATTTGGATAGTATTTTGTATCTAGGGCTAGTTGAGTCTCCAGAGCACGAATATCACACTAGTTTCGCAGGAAAACGCTTGGTACGCGTGCTAGGGGCACCGAAGGGTCCAAACACTTCAACCACAGAAAGCTTGCAAATGAGGTCACTTTCGTGCACCAGCGACGAAAATTGCAATCATTTTGCACGTACGCAAATAGTATGGCGCTGGCAAAGAAAATTAAGAAAATGCAAAAGCGAAAACGTCAAGGAGACTTGAACCACAAACACCCTCTCCACCGTGCCAATGCCAGCCCGTACCCTTATCCATTCGGCCATCCAACCACTGCAAGCACAGCAACCAGTGCATCCCCTATTAGTTTTCTTTGCTCGTTTAGCAGTTACCATAAGTGACTACATTTTTGAACTAGCTCGCAGTGGTTCTGGCATAGGTTGAAGACAGTCTTCTGATATGCATATACCGAACGCCGCAGCTGGAAAGCATTGCAGCAAACTGGTCAATATTGTTTCTTTCTAAGCAACTTTTGTCACTCATTTTCTGGGCCCCCCAAAACCATAGCCGAATTTGAGACCGGTTTTTGCTTCATGTATGTGACCCTATGAATGCAAAAAACCGTTCTGAAAAAGCTCACCATGACCTGATGGGCTTCCTTGTAATACCGCAGCCAAACATGGAGCTGCCGGGCGCAAAAGTGCTCATTGTCGTTTACATATAGCCACTGATGAGTTAACTGCTCATTATCGTTTACATATAGCCTTTCGATGTGTTATAGGCATACATACATACAGTTAGACATCCCCTTCTACTTCTATAGAGGAGCAAAGGTGAGCAATCATTTCCTCGCTTCCACTTCTATCGAGGAGCAAAAATGAGCATTCATTTCCTCGCGTGTATTTCGAGACTATTTACGCAAGATCTTCGAAATCGAAACACTGACTGATATCTTGAGGGCGATGGAAATTTGAACAAACAGACTAAGGTTCCATATGATTCCACATGCCCTTTATGCAGATGTGACCTTAACGATTTTTCATGTAGCATCAGTTTGACATGATTAATCGATGCTTAGTGAGAGGCCATTTAGGAAAAATCGATCTATTGATAGATATGTCAATTAGTTGAAGCAATTGAATTTCAGAAGTAACACTTCCCTACAAGTCAAAAGAAAATAGAAACCGACGAATTTTCCGATAGCAACTGTCATAACAAGACAATTAAAGTATCGACTGATCACGACCTGAGGAGTAAATGTGTGCCGATTGTGGTAAGTAACGTGGAAACGATCACGGTTTCTTCATGGATTTTCGAAAAAAGGCAACTTTACGTGATTCCAGTGATTTGCTCAAATCAATCGATACTAATCGAGGGTGATTGTATGCAGGCGCTTCCACGCAACGATGAAAGTTCTTTTGTTGCAATAAAAGTACAAGTTGGTCCAACGTGCACTTCCAGTACGTCTCGCCTCGTGTTCACGCATGCATGTACATTCGTTCGATTCAGCATTAACGGACCCACCATGGCGAGCGAATCGATTTATGTGTCGTCGTAGAACGCACACAAATAGTGTGATGTGAATAGGAAAGGGAGGAAACTGATACAGCATTAATGCTGCACAAATGCGAAACCTCACTAAGAGTAAAGATGCGTAACTCGTTACAGTTTCTGTCGTAACCAGGTCCATAACTCTTCCTTTCTACCATACAACAAACTCAGGGAAAAGTTGCTGAAAAATTTTGCACTTGCAGATACCTTGAAAGACTAGATTGCTCCAGGAAAACCACTCGGAAATACATCTCAGGGGTGACTGCATCTCGCTGCATAAATAAACCATTCACAAAATAATCAATACTGTCACAAATCAACAACCACTCGCGAGAAGTCACCAGTAGAACATTTTAGGGAAGGCCAATCGTTCAGCGAAATACAAAAGATTTGCCACTATTTCTTCACAGTCGTAAGTACGAGAAATCAATGACTAGAAACGCGTAGAATAAAACGCGGAGAAATAGACCGATCAGAATTGAATGCCGCGGCAGGTGGTTGTCGACAACTTTCTTTCCGTTTCTTTATAATAAAAGCTGTCCAACGACAAATCAATCTTCAAATTCTCTTCAGCTCCTGTGTGATTAATATTTCAAGGCAAACGCTACGGAAACACCGATGACAGATGCCCAACGGCAGCTGGCAGGAATGGTAGAGACAGGTGCGGGGACTTCATAAATGAAGAATGGCTTACAGGAGAGGAAAAACAATTTACACAACAAACAAGGAGATATTGATCTATGAAGGGCTGGTCATATGAGTGGAAGAATGAGGCTGAAATCATGAAAGCTAGAAAGAAAGGAACAGAATAAAGCAGGGAGTGAACCCGAAGAATTGAAACTGAAGCTATGGAAAAAGCAGAATAAAACAAGAAGTTTAACGAATGGGAAAGCATTTCTACAGACCCATAAAAAGTAAAAAAAGAGGAAAGAAGAAACGTAATTGGCGAAGGCGAGTGAAACATCAATGTGACCAAATGTACCACTGTTTTTTTCTATTTTAGGAAAAATAGGAAAAACAGTGGTACATTCGGTCGCATTGAGATCGCATAGATTGAGGACTGATAGTCACGAAAGAGAGGCAGCTAGTAGAGGGGAAAGAAGAGAATGTACAAGTAAAGAAACATCTCCCATGTAAGGAAATTGATGGGCTAAAAGGATTTGATGAAAGGCGGAGGGTGACATATGAATGTTGGGTAGTCAATTGAAAACGAATTAATCAAGCAGAAAGAAGATGAAGCGTCGTGTAAAGATGAAGTGCGGGTTCGAGTCCCGTTCGACACCGAAGCTTTTGCTCATAACTCAGCATACTCGTAACAAAAAGCCGAGCGTTTCGCGATCCCTTCATCTTCTCCCTGTACAACGCTGATACGATCCTTCCTGATTTCATTAGGTCATACTATTAACCACTGTGGCGCGAAATCGAAATCGAGCGCTGAAACATAATTTTAAAAAAGAGAAACTAGTGTACAGACCTCAAAAGACAGATCAGTTATGATTTCTCCCATTTCTAACTGAGTGTGACTTACTACTCAAATATGACCACGAACGATATAGAACAGACTGATTACCCTCATTTCAAGGTTGCTCACCCCTTTATTTTTTTTCATCGTGTTTTAATGCAATTTGTGCATCGATGCGACTACTCGTCATATCGTACTCGCTATTACTCTGATTCATCAGGTGTGTTCATTGAATGCAATATACTGAATTAACACCAGATATATAGTATATACTACCACTTAAACAGCTTGAAGGGCAGATGCGGCGGGCAAATAAGGATAGCCGAGGTGTCTGTGCATTCGATCGTTTGTCTGACAAAAGAAGCACATTGCTATCGCTAAGAATGTGTGCCAGCACTCTTCTCACCCTCCTTACCTCTTCCACTTCGATGGCCCATGCTTGGTCACAACACAGCAGAGAAATGCAGCGATGCGTCTGCGCACTGCCTTGAAGCTTTATTGGACAGCTATTTAATCGAACTCGTCCACCGCCCAAAGTGAACTGTAGATTAGGGTCAGCCCCGTGCATCTTCTGCAATTCAACGAAAGAACCATTCAATGCCTTTCAAATCCCTCCACTACCCTTCCAAATATTGGCTGAGATCCGAAGAAAAAACAGGGGAAGCAAATGCTTCTGAAAGGTAGGCGTGATTAGCGATGGGTCTTCCTTGTGCGTAGCTTCTTATTGTTAGGCAACTCTACATAATAAGATGTCAAGCACGTTTCAGAGAAAATATTTTGATAAGGTATCCAGTCACCTACAAGGATCTGACAAACCAAAAGCTTGTATCTCCCCTACTTTGAGGCAAATTCGTATGAAAAAGGTGCTTGGTAAAAGGCAAATCATCTCGAAATACTCCTATTAAAGCATGATAACTGAGAGATTCGTAGAGCGTAGGGGCTAATAAATGTATCTAGTAGTCTACCGAAATTTTCAAGAATCGAGCAGGAAAGGAACCGAGCACACACATTACTACAGATACTGATAACTTCGTAAAAACACCTGTGAATTATTGACACACTGACGCACACCACCATCACATCAACGCCGAACAAACATGTACCACCAGGTATGCGAACGGAGCTTTCATTTTCCGTTGACAGAATAACAATGCCCATCCGACGTGGTGGAAAACGATTATCCGATAAGTCGTTCGACACACCGCGACGTGTGTAAGTAGAAAAAACATGTATTCAAATACACATATCTTTGTGAACAAAAAAAAATACCCAGCCAAAACACGTGAAAAAAAAGTTTTCATTCCGAGTCATCGTACTTTACTAATGATAGCGACAAAAAAATGCGACCTAATGATTTCAGATGTCCGACTCTCCCATCACCATCTCCCAAACTCAGAGTGGAGAGCACACACGCATATGCCCATACGGAGAAAACACGTAATGGTACCCGCTAGTCGCTTAAAGGCACACCTTGAGAAAAATTGTGAGAGTTGTCAAGCGTGTTACAGGATGTTGAGGCTCTGGTTTACCCATCAGTGAGAAAAAAATGAAGCAAAATCCCTCACAACCACCAGAAATAAATCTCCTACCATCGGTCCTCGTACGAGTATGGGAGATTAGAAATGAGCTTTTGCTCAATGATATCGCGCAAGATGCTACGATATCACCTATTCTTCCCTGTTGAAGCTACCTTTGCTATTGATATCGCTGCCTTATCTTGTCTTATCGCAAGTTTTTTTGACCGTCGACTTTTGAAGCAAGAGAGGCAATTGGTCGACTGCTGAGTATGAAAAAAAGGTGGCAGGTAGGAACGGATCGAAGCGACCAAGAAACAAAGTCGTCCCTTCCGCACTGAGCACATCGAGGACCTACCGCGTCCTCAGCATCGCTGGAGAGGGTGAGGCAGTGGCACGACAAGCCACTGCTTTATAACCGTGGGGCCATCAATTAAGGTAGAATACACCATTAGAGGTAACTTTAGCCTACTGTAGGATATTCCCGGGATAGAACCTTTTCGCCTTTTCTTTCGCCCGCTCCGTATCAGCCACAAACATGACCGAAAACGGAGTAAAATTCAGCGAAATGATTTTTGGAGCGGCAGAAAATGACTTGTGGTTCAATGCCTACATAGGAAATTTTTTTTCAGCTTCCAATTTTTAATTTTTGTCTTTGGTTAATATATGACCGCTTACGCAAACTATGCGCGAGAATCACCTCTAGTTCTAGTCAGGGTACCTCTATTTTCAGTTTTTTTCGCGTATGTGGCGCCTGATGTGGTCGTACCTGCCAACGCTCATAACGCGAAAACCAGGCATTGATCCGGGAAATGCATGTGATATTCGTGCTCAGAAGATCAAACAACCCCAGGGCTGAATCGTAATTTTGGCCCAACTTCGAAGAAATGGACAACAATTATCCTAGTCTAGAACATCCAACGAAAAGAGATCGCTGGCCAAAAGCAGAAGTATTGATATTTTATTGTATGGTGTTGTTAAGTTCAGTTCATAGAGTCCACTCTGCAATGTTCCGTTTAAATTTATCGAATTTGTATGGTAATTCGTCCTTACAAATAAGACGGGTGTATCCATGGCCTTGTCTCGAAGTTGGATCAAAATCTCAATGCGGACACTCCTGTGCCTTTAGGGCTGATTGGGCCTTCTGAGTACGAATACCCACTGATTTGTAGGAAAACGCCTGGCTCACATGCCTGGGAGCCAACAGGTCCAAAAATTGAAAAATTCGAAAATAGGGTCTGTTGCATGTGCTAGAAACAGGAAGCAGTCTTTGTATGAGCGCTTGGAATCCCAAAAAAACAAAAGATCTGTCAAGAAAGGGAACTTAACCAACAACACTCTCCCCGACGTTCAAATGAGAGCCCCCCCCCCCCCCTATTCACTCGATCATTCTACTATTCGACTTCTGTGACTGCTTCGGACAGTGCATCCCTATGACTTTTCCTAGTCTTTTTTACCAATTACCATGGTTACTGCACATTTTGGATCCACTTCGCATGGGTTTTAATGCAGGTTTGAAAGGGACGCTTTGCATGCATAAAATGATCGCCACAGCTAAAGGGTACTGCAGTCGAGATTGCTTTCTTTCAAGACTTTAGTCTATTTTTTTTGGTCCCCCGCCCCCCCACCCCAAAAAAAAAACAATCAGCCGACTGGACACTGGTTTTTTCGCTTCACTTATATGACCCTACGAAATGCAAAAAACGTTGTAGAAGAGCTCACCACGCCCTGAAGGACTTTCTTTGCGAGGGGTGGATGCAGACGGCCAGGGGGTGAGACAGCCAACCGAAACTTCAACCCGGTCTTGCAACAAGCAGAGCGGATACGAAGCAACGTGGAGTTTAGGCAGCGAAGACAGCGAGTGAAGACGCTTTGAGATGCAAGATTCGCCTCAGAAACCTCCGAACGAATGTTCGCTTCAGAAAACATGTTCTTTCATTTCTCAACCCCTCATGGCGCCTTTGAGATGCGTTTCCCTACGCAAATTGCGCTTTTGTAAGTTTTATAAATTAGCTTAAGTCAAAAGCACATTGAGGAGATCTACAAAAAGCCTCGTAGAATGCTTTTTAAACAACAAAGCAATCCATGTTAATCCTAAATGAAGCGAAGTATGCCGAAATCGGACTAACGCTGAACGTGCGCAGCGCTGAGGCTCCACATTTGCGAGGTGAAGCGATGGACGACTGACGAGAACATGTTGGCATTTGTTCCATAGATAATCGAATAATCGAGCAATCACAGTAAATCAGTAGTGATTGCTGCATGACCGCTGTCGAGATGAACCAAAGAACAGCCAAACGGCCGAGGTAGCACAGATGAGAATGTGAAAAAGAATTATTGGTGCATGTAAGTGGTAACGCAGAAGAGTGAGGTTTGCCACTGACAATAAGCAAAGAGAGAGGAAATATGAGAAGCTGCTTGTTTTTGGGACCAAGTCAGTGAACTCCTTATCGACTTTCTCTGCCTTATGTTCAGCGCTTTTGTGATAAAAGACCTAAAATGATACGAAAGCAAAGCTAAGAGTATCTGCACCGCCACGTTCATGGATTACGGCTTTCTGTGTCTATTTACTAGAAATATCTGAAGGACATCTCAGGGCTAACGTATACAGAGGGTGCCAAAAAAAGTAATTTGGTCTCGTCCACTTTCACACCACTTTAGTCGAACTACAGCAAATTCTGTTGAGGTATTCACATCCCCAGATTCAAGAGCAGACCTCACTCTATCACTATACTCCAGGGCAGCCTTCTGCACGAGCAGGAACGAGAGTGAGGAAAGAGTGAACAAGATGGTCACCTCAACTGGGCAAAATCCGGAATTTCGTCGTCCTCGTTCACAACCTTGCTAAGGTCCGTTCAATCTGGGTACCTGAGTGGATTCATACTGGGTGGTGTTCTTCAGGATCCCGTTTTTTCCGGGTTCCCAGCGCCCTTCGTTTCCAAGAGTCAAAACGTGCACGTACCACTGAAACCCCTCCGGAGGCGGATTTGGGCATGAAAATGATACTTCGGATCATAGCAGCCAAGCAGCAGGGGCTCTGTGACTTCCATAAACCGAAGGGCCAATCCTTAGGAAGCTTCCCACAGCAGACCTACCATGGAACCTGGCTCCACTGTTTTAGGGGACCTTGATACCGTGGGTGCTCCGAAGCCCGACTGCGCTGCTTAAAGGTTCTATATTTTTATGAAAATGCAAGTAGTGAGTCTCAGCTTTTAGTGAGCTTTAGTGTTCCTGCTTTTAGAAGAACATTTCGGGAATATTTTGCCCCAATACTTTCATTTCTTTCGTTTCCCTATGTTTTGGATAATTGGGAGATGTGAGCCGTGGGCAAAATTACTTTTTTTTTGGCACCCCCTGTATATTAGGTTGATCGAAAAGTTTTGATAGGACTGAGATTTTTTTCTGTTTTATTTTACAACTCAGCGAGTAATGCAGGCTAATCAACAATATAATAACCATCGTTAGCTATAACATTGTCCCACCCAACGGGCAGGTCAGCGATTCTCCTCTCCCAGAATTAGGAGGATTAGGGTCAAAGAAGTCACCGACCACTTGTCCAAGGTGGTCATAGTTGACGAATTTTTTTGCTAGGAAAGCCTTGGGGGGCCGGAACAAGCGGTAATCTGAAGGGGCAGTGTCAGGGGATAGGACGGATGTGGAACCTTGTCCCAACCTAGCTCTTCCAATTATGCACGGGTCCCTCACATAGGTAAAGAGACCTGTGCAAAATTGGAGGAGCTAGGTTGGGACACGGTTCCACATGCACCCTATTCACCTGATACTGCCCCCTCAGATTACCACTTGTCTCGGCCCCTTGAGGCTTTCCTAGCAAAAAAAATTGTTACCTTGAACATGTGGTCGGTGACTTCTTTGACTCCTAATCCTCCCAATTCTGGGAGAAGAAAATCGCTGACCTGCTCTTTAGGTGAGACAATGTTATAACTAACGATGGTTATTATATTGTTGATTAGCCTGCATTACTTGCTGAGTAATAAAAAAAATCTCAACCCTATCAAAACCTTCCGATCAACCTAATAGATCCGCATCCCAACATAATTGCGCGTATCCACCACTCGATACTTAAATCAGCCTTTCAATGCCAGTAGTAAGTACTATTGTACAGACCACGCGCACCACAGGCCTCCGCACTACAGCAATCGCGTCCGGCGATACAGTGATTTATCATTCTCCACACGAACGGTAAACCCACTTCCACCGGGTGAACAAAATGAAGCACTAAGCTTTCGACACTTCACATGATTCAGGATGGGGTATTCTGCCCCACAGCAACCTGACTACAAGTCGGCGCTACCGCCGTCAAATTGTAGGTCAATTCTGTCAGAGCACCGCTTACATCTTATACTAGTAATGCTCTGCTCAACGAAACTACGCTTAAGAAGTTAGATTATTAGCCAAGCATCTCTACGTTGTGGACCAACTGTCTATTTAGTTCGAAGATACTGACAGGAGATATCTCGTACAAATGTGGAATGTGTATGTACCTAGAGATGTTAAGTGGTGCAGCTTAGAGAAGGGACGGAATGAATCAGTCAAAAATCACAGAAGTAAGAATAATGTCGTGATTCCGCGCTCCCTACGTCACTGAGGGGAGTAGTGCAGCCAGGGGGCGTTACTGAGCCAATGTTGCCTCACCCTCAACATTTACATCGAACCGAAAACTCCAAAAAACTCCAGAGCGCGATTTTTATTGCTAATTCCAGATAACTTCGTTGGAAATAGCCATGTCATTTACAAAGAACATGTGTTCCCAGTTCCAATCTTCTGTTACTCCTAATGATCTCGCGCGATCAGGAGGCTGTCCTGTTTATTTCCAGCTTAGCCAGTTTGACTTCTACTAACATTTTAGCCAGAAGTGATTCTCGATCTCTCCCGTCTGCCACATTGCTATGGCTCTCTGCCTAGCATGCTGTTTCCACATGGGGGCAGGTATACCCGTGCCTCGGAGTTGCGGTATATTCTTGACACCCCTCATATGGACAATAGCATCGCAACCGGCTGATGTAGGTTTTAGTTAAAGGCCCGACGGTGCAGCCACTGGGGGAATCAGGGACTTCTTTACCAGAGCCTGAACCTGCAGAATATCTCCTAGTGTGGGAGCATATTTTTTGATTGATGTACGTTAGCCCTCAACCCTCGAAGTGCACTTTGCTCCCTGGAGCCATTCACGTAATGCTTTCTCTGCTTGGCTAAACTTCATGCTTCATTCATTTCTCCTTTTGCTTTTATTTTCTTTCTGAAGCTTTCTTCTCGCAGATACTCCCTTTGGTTACGGCATGCCGTTTGACATATCAGATAAATAAATGGATAAATAAATCTATGATCGCGCCTTGAAATGCATGCCCCCCCCCCACTGCTTTCCAATCTCGCGAATCTCGAAGTTTCCTATTAGCGGGATTCACGTGTAACCCGACATCCAGCGGTCTTCAGTTAGACTGCTCCATAAGACTCCCGTGTTGAACACATTAAAATGACACATTAACAAAAAAGATAAAAGATAGAAGATAGATAAAAATGAATAAATTCTACCACCAACTGTGGTAATTTTTTCATCACATATTCATAAGAATGGCACAAAATGGCGCAGTGTTGGTTATTCTAGAAAACAATAAAATTGCGATTCGAGCAAAATAAACAATAAAAAAGATCAGAACAAATAAGGTTTCCTAGCTAGGAAATGCTCAAGAGAGAGGTAGGCAGTAGGAAAGCAATTGGGGTACACCCTGAGAACATAACCTCTATAACTGGTACAATTTGAAAACATTAAACTCTTCAGTATTTTATTGTAATTTCTACATGTTAGATTGTCACCAAACAACAGAGGGGGGTCGGTGCACGTTTTTTGCAATTATAGGAATAGCGTCGTGGCTGATCTAATCGCATGGCCTGAAAGAAGAGCCACATGGCAAGCAAAACAGGACCATGAACGTCGTTCAGTTAATCGAAGCGACTGAATAAAGCAGGACAATCAGAGACACAGAGAAAACAATCACAGCAAGAGGGGTGGAAGAATGCATTGATTATAAGGATTCACAGTGAAATCTGTGAGGTCGTCAGATTCGTAGCTAAATGTGGTGAAAAAATGGCTTAGTGTAAGATTTAATGTCGTTGTCAAATTAGAAGAAATTGATCTGACAATGCTCAATCGATGCTGACGTACCGGGGGGGGGGGCGGTTGGGAAAAGGATACCCTACCGTTTCCGGGTCCAGCGATACTTATGCCTGAGCTTTAGGCCTAAGCCTACCTTACGGGTAAACCTCTATCCCCCAACTGAAACTTACGTAAAAATGTGCACAAAGTGGGTACACATTCGATGATTATGAGATGGTATCGGGTGAGGTACGGCAGCGCAAAAGTGTTTAGCGCCCCAAATTCTTAATAAAAATAAAAATATTACCACATTAAAATCACCTCTTAACCGGCGATCTAAAGATTTTAAGACACATTTCAAAAGGAAGGAGCACAGCTGAATGTGGAAATACGGAACATGATTATATACCGTGCCTAACACTTTAACATGATTCCCCTACTGGTTAAGCCACGATTCAGAACGCGAATTGAGGCTCAACTTCAGTCAGGTACTAAAAGCGAACCAAACCAAAGCAAACTTCCGGATAAAATATAGAAATTGGCACGATAGACCTACAGAAGGACACACCCTGATGAAATAATCCAAAGTTACTTAAAATCGAGCTATAAAGCAATAGAACAACCGGTAAGTAAAATGATTGACGCACGCGCGCCAGCGGTCACGCGAAGTGCGCTCAGCTGAGCGAAATGCTCTGCTGTCTGCGTATCCAGTGCCATATGCACTCTATCCTGACGCACAGCCGCTCAGCTGCTCTCCACCACGGCCACGCTCTCTCGTCGGTGTTTACCGACTGGCCGGTGTGGGAATAGCTAACTCGGTGCTGGTCATCTGATCACAACACTGCTTATGGGATATTTCGATAATGTTAAAGAATTAGGGATCGAACAAGCGGTTCTATTGTAGCTGGGTAGGGTTTTAGGGCTAAATAAAGTCGGCGGGGGGGGGGGGGGGATACGCAAAATTTTCTCCGATGTCGAAGCTTGTTTCCCTTCCCGTTTGAGCTAAAGCACATGAGACCTATGCTATCACAGAGGCTTTTTCATGTGGGAGGAGCGGTTATCAATTTTAACCTGAGCCTAAGGAGGGAAAGGAGCTTCGACGTCGACGCAAAGTGCGTCTTCCACCCCCCCCCCTCACTTTATTAGACCCGGGTTCCATTTTCTCACTTTAGTTGCTGACCTCACGCCACCCTCCTGCACATCAGTCTGAAGCACATGGTTTGAGTTAACCTGCCCCTCCCCTACATTAGCACCTTTGCGAACATTCACTTACGATTAGCTTGAACTGCCAAGTGAATACTTGTGTCGAGTGCGGCTCACTACGACAGAAACTTCACATCGCAGTGTCAAGCGCAGGGTCAAGCCTCCGTCGACGAATTCTCGACAGGGGGAGGGGTCGTAATCGTTGTGGTAGGCGGTGGTCATCGGAATTTCCCAAGTTGAGTGTCCAAAGTGTAAAAGGGGAGATGTGATAAAACTGACTAACTGGATTCGAACCCAAAACTAATTAACTTACACTTCATAGAAACCTCAAGCTGGCGCGATCCACAACGAAGCCGGCCAATGCTAGTAACCCTTTCTTGGGTTCGCTGGCACCAAAGCCACGTATACAGAGTCCTACGAAATTCACCGATTAACCTTGGGATGCGGCATCTATCCACGGGTACCACCGTGGACGAATACTCCAGAAACTATGGGATGAAAATGAAACATTAGCTAATATCGTATTCTTCCATATCGTACTACGATTATAGGCACGCTACTGGTGCTAGTAATCCACTAAGAGGTTCCGAGAAGCATCTGCATTCACTGAGAATAGGAAGGAAATCCTCATGCTTGGCGCATCCCGTAGCGAGGCCATTCGAGACGAACCCCCCTCGTTGGCCTTCTGAGAGCAGAAGGAGGCGTAGCAGACAGAAGGGATCATTTTTCTGAAAATTCGCGCAAAGATCTTGCAACTTCGACGAAAAAGTTTTTCTCAACTGGCTTCTCTCAAAATAACTTCTTTCATTTTAGAGATATGGCATAGTCCTGGTAGCCACTTGAAAGAGGTAACCTCGCATACCCAGGACAACAAGACCGCACTCATGTGGTTAAGTTTGAAGGAAGTTATGACTGAAGGGAGTTGAAGTGAACTCTTCCAAATTCCTCAAAATTTTCCTCGAGTGGTCCTCGACTGGCTTCCCTCAAAATAACTTCTTTCATTTTAGAGATATGGCATAGTCCTGGTAGCCACTTGAAAGAGGTAACCTCGCATACCCAGGACAACAAGACCGCACTCATGTGGTTAAGTTTGAAGGAAGTTATGACTGAAGGGAGTTGAAGTGAACTCTCCCAAATTCCTCAAAATTTTCCTCGAGTGGTCCTCGACTGGCTACCCTCAAAATAACTTCTTTCATTTCGAAGTTATGATACTGTTCAGGTAGTGATCCGAAAGCGGCAACCTTGCAGACCCCGTACAAGAAGACCGCACCCATATGATGGAGTTTGGTAGAAGTTATGACCATATAAAACGAAACACTGCGAAATTTATCAAAATTTTCTTTGACTGGATACCCATATCGAGAACTATGCAACAATCAGGGAATTCAAACAGTAATAGATTGGTCTGAGGAAGTTATTGAAAACAGTTTGCAGTACTTTGGAAAGGTGAGTCTGTGTAAAGTCGAGTATTCAAAAAAAGTCCAAATTTAGTATGGCAAAGATACCGCCCCAATCTGATCGCGCGTCGCCACCGCAGTAGAGACGCGGCAATCAGATGGGGCACAGTGGAGCGCATTACTAAGCTCCTGTTTAGTTTCTAACTTTTTTATCCTTGTTTTTTCATCCTTCATCTCTGACCCATCACTTGCATGGCTTTAAAGCCTGTTCCTTTGTCATCGAAGGACAGGCACGTTATCCATGGACGACAACGCTTTCGGTTCCTTTCGGAATATAAGTCTTGAATTTTGCTTGGTTATTACTACTCGTGGACGCGTATGTTTCGGAATATAGACACTGGATTTTTTCAGGTTCTTATTTCTCTCATATTGGCAGAAGTTTGCTTTGGCCTCAGTGCTTTTTTACCATAGGTTTTCAATTTCCTTGGTGAATCGCACTGGCTAGGTAGAAGCCACAATGTAGCGGAACATGAAGAGAGGGGGGGGGGGGGTCGTACGGAGCTCCCATTTGGGGGGGGGGGTCGTATCTTTTGGAAATTTTCCTCAAATCCATGCTTGACCCTGGTCGAGCGTGGACGCAATGGGTGCGGGCAAGGGTCGCCGCACAAACCGTGGTGCATAATGATACAGCCACCTGTGACTGGTCCAGAAAACCCTCAAAAAAAAAAGCTTTCGGGAATTCACCAAAGTGAAGTGTGTGGGCGCGCATGCATATCTACACCAAATTTCAGCATGATATCGCAACACAGATTTATTTTCATTTTTCGAAAAAATGCTGTTTTCCCGATGGCGCAAATTAGTCCAGCCACTAGGCAAAGTGATGCACTCAACAAGTTAAAATCAACATAAAGATCGATGATAAGCTGCTCAACTGGCCTTCCATTTCTTCGATTAACCTGAAAGCTGCGGTTGTCTAAGTTATTCTTCTATTATATAAACCACTAACTTTGTGCGCATGTATGTCGGTATGTTTGTCAGTGAGTTCGTGGTATGTCTGTCCTTCCGCGTGTGGGTGGTTGTGATTAAGGAATGATTCTACTATATATAATCGGTAGTGTGTCTGTTGATGTGTGCGTGTTGTGTCTCTGTGTGTGTGTCTTTTGACCGGAATTTCATATCTCGCGTCGCAGCAGAGCTACCTGAATTTCACAAGTGATATAGCGGGTGATAAGGGAACCATAGCGGTGTGGACTAATAGTGGTACCAGCTGATAAGTCCTGATAAGGAGCCTCGAAAGGGGAATATCGCTGAATTCGTTTCACCTTTGGGGTCGATTAGAGTGCCGTCACTCATAGGTGTTTTGAGGGGTAGGACGGGCACATCAACGGGTTAAGCGGTGGCACAACAAATATGGAGCCAAATAAAACCAGAGAGAAAATGGTGATCATCCTAGACAAAACTAGAGGTACACAAAATAAAAATGAAGAAATTAACAGACTATACAAGTTTTCAAATGTGTCACATTATATTCTAACCATTCTCTTATTCGTTCCGTTCATTCCACGTTTTGTGGATCCGCTCTAGTCGCGTCCGTATCAAAATATACAGTCATGGCTCCAAAAATACATAAAGTACGATTCCTCCATGTAACGATGTAATGGTAATGAGCTATGTACTAACATTTCCAAATCATTCCGAAGACTTCGTCATAGTCAACTGATCACGTGATATACAAGTCGATATCGCTATTCTGCCTGAATGTTTCCCACAAACTGCATGAGCTCACGTATTAATTAGACTATAAAAAATGTTTTACTTCAGTAACCTTTACAGTAACCGCATAAGCTTGATATTCAATGAACCCATAGATAAGACCTTACATTCCCTACAGATACAACCTTAATACAGAATACTAACGGCAATTGTGGTAAAGTCAAAAACAAGGTGGAGGTGGAATTAAGGGATGTCCACGCAGTCATAAAAAATGTATACAACGAATACAGACAAATGTACCAGCATATCACTGAAAACACACAAGCGTGGAACCTATTAGAATTCAAAACGTAGCAACAATCCACCGTCGATTAAAATGATTCCACATCACCGTGGCTTCTCAAAGTCTTATTTGTTCTTACGAAATGAACAAATTCTAGTAAACTTCTCATCGCAACCCTTCCTCTGAAAATAAGTAACACGCTCTCCATTGAAAGTAAATCGCACGCTCTCTCTTGCCTTCCCCTTCGAAGTAGTCGAATCCCACCACCAACTGCAACGTCAAAGTAAGTCCTCTCACTACGCCATGACGTAATCCACATCACTCATCATACAGTACAATGCTTCGCTATACAAAAGCACCAGAGGTCTCTGGTCAAGCATTGCAACTCTCAACTACTCCAAAAGAAGAGATGAGACACCTGACGAGTATGACACACACGTGCGCTCACATGATTCATAAGGAACAATCATCACGCAATTACTCAACCAATAGCGAAACGGGTAGAGTGTAACATGGCACAAAAAAATGCACACAAATTATCAACTATGGATATAAAAGGAGCATGCACATGCAGTTGACATGGCTAAGAATATGATCTATCTCACTATATGAACTGAACTATATCTTGTTAAGTCGAGATGCTCCAGGTGTCGACCTGCGTCAGCGCCTCAGACACTTCGCCGTCAGTCACTGCCGCTTACAAAGTGTAGACATTAAGCAATTTGACGTAGGCCTGGGATCACCTTATCGAACGAAATCAACATACACTCGAGCTTGGTTCCCCACTGACGTAAAGCGAGTAGAGAAACAGCAAACAATTGTTTGAAAATCAGCGAACGACAACGATATGAGTATATGCAGGACACAAATAAATGAGATGCTTGTTTAGATAACGAGGATAACAAAAAAATTACACCAAGAAAATGCAATGAAGATGAGATTGTAAGGGCGCGTGGCTACCCAAAAAAGATGTTCGATCACGATTTAGCTCTGGGGGTGAGGAGAGATCTCACCCACACCCTCCCTGTGATACTCACCCAGGCATATCTACACCGCGATCCCACTTATAGTCATCTTTTGACCCCGCCAACAGTATCAGTTCGACTCCGCGCGCCACCACGCCGCAACAAGATTCCCGCCAACTATTCGCCCGCTGACCACTCAGCGCGGATGTCTTAGGGGTTTCGTATGCGTAAGCGATCTGGCGTTGATTGGAGATATTCTGCACATGCTCCTGGAATCCTGAGAGCAGCCAGCTGAGCGTTTTCAACAACGGCAACTCCCTCCATTGTCCTGGCCTCCACGGGTGAGTACACAACCACAGTTGCGCAAGCAGACTCGCCAGATCGAACGGATCCTTCGTAAATGTGAGGTACGTGTCAACATCTCCGATGTCGCACATACGGCCAGACTCTGACGACAGTGAGCAGCTAGATGAAGGCAATCGCTCGAAAGAACCTCAACGCGAACTCCAACGACGACACTATCAACGTAATATAGTTCTGATTAACAATAGTAGCTGCTGACCACTCCGCGGGTCGTGCGAATGACGCAAGATGCTGATTGTCCGGGTCAACTCAAATACCGACTCAAAAATATCGACGTAAACATTAGCTCCTGTAACGGCGGAATGTCGACGATCATGGACCATTGGACGGCACTGTGACATGGTGTGAACTGCTCTCCGTGCTCGCACGCATCAGAACAACGGTAGTCAATCGTGAGATATCGGATCGAACAAAACGACGCGAGCTAAACCGTACACTTAAGTTACGATTGGAAATGGTTATATAAAAATCTGATACCAAAGAAAAAAGGAAAAAAACTCGGCGCGTATCGAAATGTGTCCTTCTTAGCTTGTCCTCTCCCTAGTTTAACTCCTCGCTTCCTTTTACTCTCCACCGGAGTATCGTCAATCGACATCAGCACCTTTACCAGATGGTCGAAAGGAACTTATACCGGTTCTTTCTCAGCACCAATCTCGGTAACCGTTGCTGAGTTATCGGTGGCTGCGATTACTCTATATTATCCACTCCGTCGTTTGAGGTGCCTTGACGCCCCTTTTTCCACAGGCACATAAATACACACAAGGTCACTTGCGCTGGACCTCGATGTTTTGTCGGTTTCCCAATGGCGATCATACCATTCTCTGGCTTTCGCCCTATACTTCTCTCCTTGTTCCACAATACTTTCTCGGGCAAGTTTGATACCACTCAGGAACTCCGTTTTATACTGGTTGTAGTGGAGCATGTACGCCGACAGGTGATTCCTGGAATCACTTCCGTCGGATTTTGCATCATTGTCATACACTAAGAAATGGGAGTTCTCGCTCGTGGCTGTGTGAGGAGACGCGTCGTACTCATAAACAGTCATTGGTAGTATTTTATCCCACTCGGTGGGCACTGCCGTCTTTTCCCTCAGCATTGCCACTATGGTGTTCTGTGAGTCCGTTCTCACGAGGACAGTGGTTCTCCATTGTTAACTGCTTTATGCCCATGATTCCACACAGGACAGATGCAACGGTACTTTTGAACTCTGTACCACGGTCTGACAATATGTATTCCGGCCATCTTTCTCCACACCGCAGATCCATTGGTTCAACATCGCTTCCGCAATAGTTTCCTCATGCTTATCAGGTACGGAATATGCGCCCAGATATATTCGTAAAGTGATCGATTATCGTCACAACATAGCGATTTCCTCTACCAATGAGTGAGTCCCATTTGCAGTAGCTCCACGCCTACCACTTCATATGGTCCGCAACAATGGGTTTCAAAGGAAGGCACCTGTTCTGCGGTCGTGTTCGACAAGAAACATCGTTGGTACTCTCAGGTCCATTTCACGATATCTTTGAAGGATATGCCTTTTTAACTGGGTTGAATACTTTCCGCACACCGAAGTGGCCAGCCATCGTACCATGATCAGCTCCCTTCGTTGGACACAAAAGAGCGGTGTACGTGCCGGTGCCAGAGACATGCTCTCATTCTTGTGTTCTCTACGATGTGTCAACGTCACACCAATGCCCAAGACCTCTAGAGTACTCGTTCCTATAAGCATCGGTGTTTCCGGGCTATCCTGCACATGGAGCTGTATCCACGCCAACTGTGCATCATGTCGCTGTGCGTTAGTTGTTACGAGCTTGAGGAAAGACGTCGTGTTTCCCGATGCGTCGAGGATCGCACGTTTGTTAGTTGGATTCATCACGGTTACCAATCTGTCCAAGTCAGCACGCTCTTTCTAAGCATGCTTCCGTGAGCCCTTAGGTACTACTGAGATAATTGTTCCGGTACCATAAATGCAGGGATTCCCGTAAGCACCCGCCATTTTTGGTATGTGCATTCCGTAACACCAGTCTTTTACGGAAGTGGGCAAAGCTTCCCTTCTTTTTTTACCAATATCCTGAGGCAATTTCGGCTCCTCACGCCTCTGTGGCTTCACCGTGACTTGGGGCACTTCTCTACGAAGTGTCCCCTTCGCCACCGTTATGATACTTGTGCCTTCTTTCGCCCGTGCCATTTTTGGTGTTCGCGTGCTGCTCCTTCGAGTTGCTGTTATTGAGTTTCACCCTTTTGTCCTTTTTATAGGTCTCTCTCGAACCCGTGTGCTCTACCTGCCGTCCGCCCTGTCTAACTCCGCCAACATGTGGCAAGCATCCTACCAAGTCTACTAAGCATTCTAACAGTTTGCTGCCTAACAAGAATCGCGGTCGGCATCGCCGCGGATCTTACCTGACAACCTCTCCACCCCTAAGCAGGAATCCTTGACCGATTCACGCTTGTATTTGCGGAAAGAATCCCACTCTCTAGGCAATTTGAGGTGCTCGCGTGGCGTCGTTCTTGCCTGCTTGAATTCTTTTACTATACCTTCATACGTACCCTCCTTTCCCTCCTACGGAAGAGTTCTGAACTTTTGTCTGTCCTTCTGATAGGGTGTTTAAAATGTCGCTCCTCCCGAAATCCGTCTAAGTGCTAGCGTGGTACTTGAAATCATCATCCGTACGACCTTTAGCCCTGCCAACGTCCACCGCAGCATCATATATGTCGTATCACAAGAACGTTCATCCAGGGAACTACCGAACTCACCCTGGCTTCGCTCGGGAAAAGAGTCGATCAAGGATCTTGACGATGGTAGGCTTGAGGCTGGGGTCCTGATTGACACATCCACTGCTGCTCGTCCGGACTTCACCCCGAAGCTTGGAAGGTTCGCCTGACATAAAGCATGATTATTACTACGAAGCGTACTCAACGACTGCGGTAGGTACGTAGCTTCATTATCTGACCCATTGTGCACTGCTCCTTTATCACTACCCGTTGCTGGGACACCCTGATCCTGCGACAACTACAGCGATTTTGTCAACTTTGTCAACAATGATTTTTGTTGTTCTTTGACCACTTTGGTGATAGCAGGTACACTATACCCCACGTGTCCCTTCGCTGTCATCAGCAGCTGCTTGAACTTCCTAAAGGTCAGTATATGCTCTTCGAAAAGGCCTTCCGCTCAAGAACTCGACGCTACTTGCTCAATACCTTCCATCTATGCCATCGCACAATCAACTACTTCTTTCCTGCGCCCCAAAAATGTTAGTCAGCTTGGCCTCCGAAAGATTGCGGAATTTCTTTATCGCGGCCTCACACGTGGGGACTATGTTTTTCAACCGCGCTCGCCACGAGTTCATAAAGGCAACCTGCTCCATGTCAACATCGTCGTCGTCCATTGCCGCTTGTGGGAGCCACTCACTTGTTGCACACACTCGGCATTGCGCGGTTTTCGTCTTAGTATTCCGTCCTGCTAATGTCCATTTTGGCTTTAGGATAGGCTTGCCCCCCCCCATATTGGGTCGAGGTGCCCGGGGTGACCTGCGCCAGCACCTTAGACACTTCGCCCTCAGTTTCTGCCTTTCGCTTACAATGTAGACATTAAGCAATATGACGTAGGCGTGGAATCACCTCATCGGACGAAATCAACGTACACTCGAGCTCAATTTCCTTTACTGACGGAAAGCGAGTATGAAACAACAGACGATTGTTTCGAACTCGAGCAGACGGCAACGATTTGAGAATATGCACGACACAAATAAATGAGATGCTTCTTGAGGTAGCGAGGAAAACAAGTAAATACAACAATACAAGGCAATGACAATGAGATAGTTAGGACGGGTAACTACCGACAAAACTAGTCCGTTCACGATTTAGCTCTAGGAGGGATCTCACCCACACTCCACCTGAGATACTCACCTAGGCAGACTACTATTCACCTTACACTAAGAAGCCTCGTTATCCGAAATCCTTTCTGTCCGCCACTTGCGGTTACTGCGAACTGGATGCCCTTTTTGGGTAGACTACTATCTGTCACGACTCGTCACACGAGGATGCTATATCACCGCCACAAGCGATCATCGCAGATTGGAATACCCTGAATGGACTCCTGATCTCGCTGCGGCCCCTTTTCGCGGGCTTTCTGGGCTGTAGTGGCCATTTACAATTCACCGAAAGGTACCTACAACACATGAGAGGGGAGGAACTCATACGAAAAGATCAATAAGTTGATGCGTCGACATCTCACAAGAACACGTAAGCAGAGGAGACGGAAGGCAATCATACAAAAATACGATCAATACGGGCAACTTGAACCTACCGTCCCTTACAATCCACGTGAACCCTTGCATGGACTCGTAAAATCTACCATAATTCAGGCTATGTCCATGCCGATGGGTAGTTTGCACAACTCACATGTGAGCACTTGGGAGCCTTTACTATCTCTTTGCGGGTATCCTGCAACATGGGCAACTATACACCTCACACATGCATAAGACCGAACCACAATCAGTACATAATTCCAAATAGCATATGGGGTCTTATTAAACCGTGAGAACAGCGTATAGGGACGCGCACGGGAGAAAATTCACCATATCCATAACTCCAACTTTCCCTGTTGGTGAACGTGTCCTCGTCTGTTCCTTTGATTTGATTGAATCTGAAGCTCTAATTTACTGCCACCTTTCTGTTCGTTGTTCGCTAACAATTAACAATACAAACCAGCATTCCCTCAAGCGCTCAACGCCTTATTATGAAGGGAATGTTTCTTAATAATATTACGCATTTTGGGGTCCAACGCAAATATTAGTCGGCCGCAAACAAAAACAGTAGTGAATCCAAAGAACTTAAACTATGAATTGTGCGAAGATGTAGCACCGAATCAAAACAGGCTTTGGTCGCCCTACCATGGATCAGATCAGAGTCTGGCCGGTTTGTAAGCCAAAGTTATTCAGAAATGTATTGTCGCAAAGTGCGACTTTTCCCAGATTTTTCCAGATTCCCAGGGGAAGAGTTAATGGTCTCAATATCCACGTAATCGCGCTGTATATAAGCTTCACAGTACTATCTCGGGGGACGGAGCAAAGCTGAGCTGAGCTGAGCCAAGATTCTTCTATTCCTCCTCGATCGCCCTTAAGGCCTACAATCAATACCAACGATCATCTGCTCCGCTTCGAGCACACCGCATAGCCTCGGCCTTCTCGCCACCGATCAGTGAGCCGATAAGCTCGGCTGCCCCGCGCTGTGTGCTTCGACGACGACTGCAGGCTAGTCGTCTTTTGATTCATCTTACCTAGTCTATTCATTTGCTGCTGTATACTCATTCAGGCCACATCACCCACTGGACGGTCCGGCAATATTCGGTCGACGGTTTGGATTCAATACTCGGTCAACGACTGTATTCAATACCCGGTCAACGACTGTATTCAATACTCGGTCAACTACGCAAGGAAGCTGGCAGCGTCCAATCAATAACTCGACACCCGTCAGTCTTCCCGCTCCGAACCGAAGGACCCCTGCTTTTCGGTGGACTCATCGGTGGACGGCGAACGAAGCGGCGTCACTATTTCGCTGGTGATCGTGATATTCGTATCTGAATAAACTATATTAGACCCGCGTGGCACTATCCAAAGGGCGAACAGACTCCACATGTATAGAAGGATCGATCAGAACAATCAAAGGCCGTCTCTTTTGATCTAGGGACAACCTCTGTGGGTGCTTATTTCACATTCCAAGAAGAAGGAGTATATAATCAATGTTATGTACAGTGGTAACTTTGCTAATATCGTCTCATTCCTTGCATGCTGTTCTTGGATTCTACGACTTCAACAACTGGCAATTAGAGGACTACAACGCGGACTACCCAAAGACAGCCAGCCAAGCGAGAGAAGGCTACCTACAGCTGCAGCTGAGTAAGCACGTTAGCAAGCTGATCAGTCATGGATGCTGAAGGTTTGTGGACTATCCTGAACGCCCAAGCCAAAATACAACAGAATATGTTTGCGGAGCTGATAAATCTCATGGAGAAAATGGTTCCGATGGCACAACCAAGCTCTTCAACACCATTCATCAGCCGAATTCGCAATGAATTCACCATCAAACGCCTGCCTGAATTCGTATACGATCCGAAAACGGATGCACTTTCCATGCATGATATAATCGATACAAAGACGTTATCGTGAAAGGCGGAGAAACTCAGACGCTGCCGCGAGGGTCCGGCTAATCGCCTCCAAGTTCGACTGTGAGACCTAGGCACCTTTCACGAATCACATTGTTACGAAGAGGGCTTCCGAATTTCAGCTAGCAGACATCATGAGAACCTCAAAGCGCCGAACAGATGAGATGTCTGGTTTAGATTTCTGGATCTGCTGCACCATAAGACGCTGATATCCGTGCACGTGCTTCACGCAAAATGGAGGACACCCCACAAACCACATTGAAGGAACTCTTCGCTGAGATACAGCAGTTCCTCGATATGTCACCCTAGCCTCCTTAGGGGTGAAGCTTTGACAGCGTGTTTTTACCTTTCCTTACCTGATTGCAATCCGCCGCGCGCGGATGGACGTGGCCACCGCGTAACCTAGTGACCTTACTTACCGTGTGTCCCAACCGTCACCACCACGTGTGCTAATTTACGTGATAGGTTGGCTTCACACTGTGCGAGCAATCGTCCAACTTGATTGTACAACCTAATTACTATAGGTTTTTTTTCAAACTACAGCGCCGTGAAGTTTCCAGAAATGGGAGACACTGGTGTCACTCGGGTGCCTTTTGTTAATTGTTGGGCACGATGAGCACTATTCAGATAGTGCTGCCGCTCCAACAATACGTAATGAGTATCTTAATAGTGAAAGCTCCTTCTGCGTAAGACTGATGCTCAATAAGGCTGTAAAATCCTTTTTTTACAATGATCGAGAAGTAAGGCTTCTATCCTTGCACTTTCTGCCACTTCGTTTGGTTTTTCCTTGCTGCCGCACTACACAACACCTTTGCTTTAGTTTTCAACACGACCAAATTATAGTTCCTGTCGCCTCTGTGTTTATCTAGGGCAGGGGTTGTAACGTGCTGAACGTTGGACTTTTTGATTTTTTTTTTTCGAGGTTAGGGTTATGAGTAGAAATCAAAGGTCTTCTTCTATTTATCAGCATCAATCAACAATGTTGCATAATAAACATTTTCTATACGAACACCCTGTACACTACACTGAATGTTATACAACTGCACTACACATACACCGAAGCTATAGCCTGTGCTTATGCACAGCATTAATACATTGTACTAGTACAATATACATGAAAATGTAGGAATGTATTTCAGCACAATTTTACCTTGCATGTAGATGTTCCAGAGAGTCATAAAATTACACTCAATGTAAAAGCGCACTGAATATCACACTTTATAGTAGAAGTAAGAAACGTATCTTTGAACCTGTACCCAACTCATGCACCTTACGTAGTGAGGAGGTGAAAAAGGTAGACTCAAGGCAGCAAATGCACATGCTACATACAAAGGGTGCGACAACTGTTCCACAGAAACAACCTCGAAGAGTTCAAGTAGTCTTCATGGCAATGTTGACTGTAGTTATTTTGCTCAGCGTGTTACTATTAGGAGTTTTCATCCCAAACCATCGTCGAGCAATTTCGGTCCTCAGCCTTCCGCTCAATAGCACGATGCTGTAGGCATTGATGGTCATTATTATGATGTAGAAGGTCCAGAACTGAAATCACTCAAACGTCGTTAAGAAGCAGATCGAGCATTCGAAGAGGACTTGTTCGAATCTCTTGTTGACGGCGTCACATTTCAAATTGCCCCACGCGTTTGACTTCGGACACGTGCAATTACAGTTCACTTGCCAACCCCTGGCAGTACGACGCCTACGGACTTGGATGATCGTGTATCGATCTTTCTCACCCGCCGCACACTCACTCTCGCCACTCATCCAAGTCCGTAGGCCACGCCCTGCCAGGCCTCGGGAAATGGACTGTAGGTGCAATTATACGGGTGGTGCTCAAAGGACAGGGATAGGCGAGTGGTTAAGAAAGTAGGTTCACGTCTGCACATTCAAGACCACTGGGTTCGATCCTCGCTGAGGCGCAAACCATGCCTTGCAAGAAAATTGCAAAAATGGTGACGTAATAAGCGTCAGGCCCAGGTTGACAGGCTGGCTGATGGAGAAGCCTAGTCACAACAAATATGTCTAAAAGTCGCAAAAGGTTCAGTGATAATGCTAAGACGTCACCCGGAAGTGGCGCGCGGAATCGCCCGTGTTCTGTGGTCAGTATGCGAGGGTTACCGAGGGGTGAACGACCTCGGCCATAGAAGCTAGTTCAAATCGGGACTCTTAATGTGAGGTCGCTGACCGGCAAGTCTCGTCCCACGTCCTATGCCTCCAGGACATACGCTGGAAAGGCGCCAAGGCAAGGGAGATGGGAGAGGGAGTGAAACTCTTCTACAACGGCGAGGACACCAAACGGAACGGGGTAGCCATCGCAGTAGCGGATTCCCTCAAAGATTGCGTCTGCGCCGTGAACAGGATCAACGGTCGAATCATGGCAGTAAAGATGGATACAGAGGAGGGGTACTGAAGCCGGTTGTCCCAAGCACGAGAAGGACGAGTTCTCTTTGAGGCTGGACGACGCCATCAAGTCAGTTCGGAAAGGCGATTGTCTCATCGTAGCAGGCGATCTGAACGGTTATGTCGGCAGAGATGGAAGGCGCTTAGAAAGGGTGCAGGGAGGCAAAAGGCTGGACATAAGAAACGCTGAGAGAGAAAGGATACTGGACCTGGCCATGGCTCACGACTCAGCGGTCTGCAGCACGTACTTCGCGAAAAGAGAAAGTCAGAAGGTTACCTAAAGCAGTGGAGGAAGACAAAAGGAAGTCGACCATGTACTCATAAGAGAATCAGCTCTTAAAATTGTGAAGGATATTAAGGTACTGCCGGGAGAGGAACTCGCCACCCAACGCCCCCTCCTAGCAGACATTGCAGTAGAGTTCCCTAAGAAAACAAGGCTCAAAACCGAACAGCGAATCAGATGGTGGAAGCTGCACACACGGGAAAGGGAGATCTCAAGACAAGGATATTGGAGATCGGTCTTACAGACCCCAGTGGTCCGACTCAGGAGATTTGGAACAAAGCAGCTGAGGTAATCCTAAAACGCAAGAAACGCTGGGGGAGACCCGAGGTGCTTCAGAGGAGACAAAGCAGCGTGGTTCTGGAATGAGGAGGTTCAGAGGGAGAGAAACAGAAGAGGAAGCGTACAAGTGGTCGCAGAAGGGTCCAGAACACCTCGACACCAGCAAATGCTGCAAGAGACTTGCCAAGACAGCTGTGGCCAGAGCAAAGGGTGCAGAAATGGATGCCTTGTACGGAAATTGGAACAGTTTGTCTTCAGGCTGGCTCAAGCCAGATACCGAACCACCCAAGACATCGGGGTGGTCAAGGCGGTAAAGAGCAGCGAGGGTACCATTCTGAGGAAACCAGCCGGGGTCAAAAAGAGATGGCGGGAGTTTTTTAACGGGCTTCTTAACGAAGAGTTCCTTCGTAAGGAAAGTCAACAGGCGGAGGCTACGGCTGGCCCCATCCTTCTTTGGACAACGGGGGAAGTTCGCCAGGTGCGGGGAAAAATGAAGAATGGAAAGGCCGTTGGTTCAGATGAGGCACCAGCAGAGATATGGAGGGCACTTGGACAGTACGCGGTGGAGTGGCTTACATGCTTCTTGTACACGGTGTCGGCCAGAGAGAAAATTCCGGATGCGTGGAGGACCAGTACCATCGTTCCCATATTTAAGCAGAAGGGGGACGCAATGGATTGCTCCAACTGCCGCGGAATAAAGTTGACGGCTCATACCATGAAGTTGTACGAGCGGCTGATTGACTTGAGGCTGAGGGAGCTCGTCACGATTTCCCAGCAGCAGATCATGTCCATGTCTGAGAGGTCCTTCATCCTTAGACAAGTAATGGAAAAGTACCGTGAAAAGCGTCAGCCCCGCTACCTAGCCTTCTTTGATCTTGTAAAGTCTTCGACCGTCTGTCACGGCCAGTAATGTGGAACACACTTCGAGAACCAGATACCAGAGCACCTGATATCCTTATACAGGACATGTACGATGGGGCTAAGGCTGTCATACGCACCCCGCAGGGACTGACAGCGGAAGTAGGGATTTCGGTAGGGGGTACACTAAGAATCAGCTCTGAGCCCATTTCTCTTCCTGCTCACCCTAGATGACATGGTGAAAGACCTCAAAGGGGGACCACTGAGGACCATTGTGTACGCTGACGACATTGCCCCGGTAGCGGATACCAGAGAGGAACTTCAGGCGAAGGTGCAGAGATGGCAGACAAGGCTGGCAGAGAACAGCCTACGAGTAAACGTCAAAAAGGCAAAATTTCTAAGCTCCGAGAACTAATTGGGGTCCATCGTGGACCACCGTGGAGAAAGCCGAAAGGGTAGAGGACTTCCGATACCTGGGAAGTGATATAGCCGGTAGATCAAGCCGTGAAAGCTCGAATAAATGCGGAATGGCTGAAATGGAGAGAGTCTACAAGAATCCTCTGCGATCGACGGTGTCCAGGACTCCAAAAGGCAAGGTATACCGATCGGTGATAAGGACTCCAAAAGGCAAGATATACCCATCGGTGATAAGACCCGCAATGCTCTATGGCAGTGAGTGCTGGCCTATAATAAAGAATCACGAGAGACAGCTGCACTCAGCAGAAATGAGGATGCTGAGATGGGCATGTGGCTGGACACGGCTCGGCAGGATCAGGAACGAGGACGTCAGGGCACATGCAGACGGCCGCGGTCCGACTGAAGTTGAGGGAGCAGCGGCTAATGGTATGGGCGTGCTGAGACGGTGGCTAGACCACCCAATCACGAAGGCTGTAGAGTTCGAAATGCCGGAAAGTGACCGCGAGGAGTCCCAAAGAAAAGGTGGAGGGATGCCATCAAAACCGACCTCAAGGAAGTAAATGCCACGGCAGGAGATGCCTTGGATAGAAGAAAGTGGCGACAACTGACAAGAGCAGCGGACCCCGCAACAGAGCGGGACTGACGCTAGAGAGAAAAAGAAGAGACGGGTGGTGCTCACCGTAAAAATCGCAAGCTATTTCGAGAGTGGTATATGTAGAAATAGTGAAGGAAGTGGGCGTGGCCAGTACAAATTAGCGCGCGATGGAAGGAACATGAGCTGCTGCAGTGGGCGGGCTTTTGAATTGGAAAGAAGAGCTTTAACGAATTCGTAATGTTGTTCCGGAAACCTGGGCAAGGGAAAAAAGATAATAGAATTGGGGGCAAGTTCTACTACGAGGAATGGACCGATTTGAGGTGGGCAGAGGTAAAATCGCAAAATGCGCATACGATGTGGATAGTATTGAGAATGGAAAATCATACCGTTTCCAAGAGGAATGAAGCGACTACTGGGCCACACCGCAATAGATAAACACAACTACATAGCGTCTATAGGTTATGAGTATGGACCGATTTCTCATCGGTTTTTTCGGTTTTTTCGTGTAGATGGACGGAAATAGATGAAGGACTACACCAACGGATGAATAACGCTGCAGTGATACAAATTCCATGACACCACCAACTATAGATCAATATCCATCAAAAACGGGTTTTGTGGAGGACCGGAAAACGGTAACGAATCACTCCAACGCTAGCTTACAGAAAACAGCAACTTCGATCGAATTACTGACGCTCATCGTGTGATGCGCGCAGTAGTGTGCGCCCGCCAACTGGTAAGATATAAGTGAAAAGAACTGAGTTAAACTATAGGTGGCTGGTGATCATACTTTCCTTGGTTCGAGTATAACTCATGCGCAGTCAGTGGCTCATACTGATAATTGTAAAAAGTAGCTAATGATTACAGGTTAAGTCGCAGATTAGAAGGAAGATGCTCAAGATCTGCGATTCACAAAAAGAAGGAGAGTAATGATACTGAAGGGAGATTTTCGAAGTGGTGGGGTTGAAAATACGTTGATATTTGACCTGTAGGCTGCTCAGAAGGTGGTACGCAAAGGAGTTGGAATGGAGTGGTGAACGAGGAAGGAACCCCTGCCGTTATTGCGTACGGGTTGTTATGTAAATCCTCCAAGTCTCTGGGAGGCCCTACGCAAGAATCTAGGAGCAAGCATAGGTAAAGTTGTCTTCCGACATTTCTTGTCAGCTCTTGTCACTTATTAGTCTGTCGCTATCACTCCCGGCCACAAACGATTGATGTTATCCCACCAATCCTACATATTTCCTCTCAAGTCGAGGTTCTACCCTTGCTGAGATGCGATATCTGAACTTCGTGACCATATCCCACCCACATAGGTGTATGGCGGACTATGCATATATGTTAAGTATGATAATGCGAGTTACCTGACTGTGCAGCCATAATATAAAACCAGTTGGTTGCAGACGTGCAGCTAGTATTGTGTTACTTACTGACTCCATCACGCTCAGAAAAACGCTCACAGCTGTCAAGGCGATCAGTCCCTAAAAAGTACCAGCACATGAATCTTTCAACGGTGTCCATTATTATTTATTCGTGGCAACCTTGCCAGTAAAAAGTGCCATTTTTTCAATGCAGTCTAGGGATAAGATTGTTCGATTGGTAAAAATGAAAGCAGAGACACTTCATGATATCGTGAAAGGCATCAGAAAACTGAGATGAAAACTAAGTGAATCGATCAAAAACCTGAGAAATTGGAGCCCTATTGCCCGACTTCTATGACGGACGCGCCTTCCTATCTGGACCGTACCATGCGTGATGTGCGCCGGCCACGCACACGTGACGCTTCTTTTTGAAAGGAGCCAGGGCAACGTAAAGCCTGTTAAGGCTCTTCACTGCATATTGCGCTTACACAGCTTCTTCAAATGATCTCTCAGGTGCCCTATTGCACGTATCATATGAGTTCGGCGCGCACAAGGACTTTTGAAAGATTTATTCTGGAAAGCCAAGAAAGGATATGACGTAAATATTTTGAGGAAGTAGAATAATAAAAATCAATTGGTTGATAGCAGTCCTACCGTTTCCCGATGCCGATGATTCGGTTTCCTTGATTCTCTACGAAGAACGAATAGAATGATGGTTATCAGAATTACACTGATGAATTCGTAGAGGTACACGAGAGAAACGTTCATTATGTGACTTATCTAAAAACACGTTCATTTTGAATCAGAGAAAGTGTCAGAAAAATTTGGCCGTGAGAGCCAAGCTCTTTCGGGGTTGGATGGCCTTTTCATGCGTAAGCCTGCATTACTCAACATTTTCATGAAATGCGCTCAACGGGTCATCGAATGGCAGTGGTGTCGCCCTTTCAGGTCACTGAGGCCATTCCAGACGAGATGTATAGGCCTAATACAGTTTCGAACGGTGATCTCAAACCTATCCTGCGAATTCACCAAACGATTCTGAGAGTGAAATCACAGAGGCATATGAAATACGGCGCAACCTGTATTATAGGCTTTATGTCATATGCAAAATATCGCCGATGGAAGAGCGGCTACCGGGATGTACAGTCCATTTCCCAGCGCCTGGCAGGGCGAGGCCTACGGACTTGTATGAAAGTGCATCGATCTCTCTCACCCCGCCACACATTCTCGCTCTCGCCACGTACTCTCTCACCCAAGTCCGTAGGGCCACGCCCTGCCAGGCGTCGGGAACTGGACTGTACTTGGAACCCCGAAATCAGGGCTCGATGCTTTGATGCATGCGCTCGTTTTGCTTTTTTTTTTGGAGTACCTTCCAAACGCTTGCAAATTGTTTTTTCGTTTCTAAAGAACTTGTCGCCCTCACTAGTTTGGTAAATGTGGTAAGGCAAGAATACCATCCTGGAGCCTGTCCACCCTGGTCTCAATTCTACTACCATGTTTAATGAAATCATGAAATCATGAACCTTCTGTAGCACCTGTGATAGATCGATAAGAAATTATTGGAAACAGAAAAATTTTGTCCCTTCACCTACAGCCATACACCGTCAATTTTGATGGTGATTATAATTCAATATGCCAAGCACGCTGGAAGTGGGGAGCGTCCCTCGTAGTATACTAAGATCATATTCGTTTAGCTCGGAAATTTCTCTGCCCTTGCCTTAGGACCGGTGGCCGAAGAGGGCGCGTCATCAATTTCACAAAACACACGATATCCATGCTCAAAGTCAAACTGAAGTCGAAGACATGTACTGAGGAGCTGATGATGAATATTGTTTGTGGGCCTGTGCCGATGGTAAGGGCTTACAAACACAGGGCCAACAGGGATTTTCGCGCTAAACGAATGCGATATTTTTGCATTTTGAGTGACGCAATCCAAATACAATTTTCCAGCCAGATTGGTATGCTAGATGGTAGTTTACCGTTTCGTCATCATAAAGTCGACGGTAGAAGTGGCTATGGGTCAGAGGCCGATATTTTTTCAGTTGTAATCATTTATTATCGGCATATCATGGATGCCCATAAGAGGCTTCATAATTCCACATTTGCACGTCCCATAAACAAACGTGGTGACAGAATTGATAGGTATATTGGCCCAAAAGGTCAGGGTAAACAGAAGCCAGGATTGTATAATACTTTCAGTGCCTCTAGCGCTAGTGAGGGCCATGATCAGCTTGACAGAAAGTAAGGGCTATTTGCAAGCGTTTGGAAGATACTTCAATAAAAAGCAAAGAAGCCCATGCAACGAGAAAGCAACCCTCGGTCTTGAGATGCTAGGGAAACCCGCTAACTCTGCCCTATCGGAGCTCTACAAATGCTATTTCGCAATTAGCATAAGTCCTGTAATACAGGTTGCGCCGTATGTCTTAGGCCTCTGTAACCTCGCTACCAGAATAACTCAGCAGATCTGAAGAACAGATTTGAGACCTTCGTTCGAAACTGCATCAAGTCACACATCTCATCTCGGATGGCCACGGTGACCTGGGAGACTCCATTGTGTGTGCTAGGATCTGTCGGATGGGAAGATTGGGGAACGGAGCGTATTTCGCTGTTGACGACATCTACTCCAAAAGATTTCTGAGAGTGAAAAATAGCAAAAAACTTTGGCTGTTGTGAGAGCCTTTTTCAGTCCATTTCACAGCACTGGATAGGGCGTGGCCTACGCACTTGGGTGAGTGTGTGTGACGAGATCAGAGAGTTTGATACCCTCTCACCTAAGTCCGTAGGCCATGCCCTTCTAGCGCTGTGAAACGGACCGTATGGAGAGACGGCGAGCCTGACTTGTTCGGGAATTTTTACCAGATGATAAAACCAATACATGTCTAGGATCACTCACATGAAATGCTTCACTCGTGAGATATGTTCCCATTTCTGTGGTTTGATATTCCATCTTGGTGACGTACACGGGTGATGCCATGGCGAGCGAAATGGTAACTCCGGCTGTCAAAAGCCACCGAGTAGCTTTAACACTAGACACCTGCAACTGAGCACCTGTGTTGACAATGCACATTTTTCTTGACTCTATTCAATCCAAAATGCTTGCTATCGCAAACATTTAAAAATCGGTTCCTCTCAATATTCGCCACCTTATTCGACGACATTACAGTATCCATAAGCTCCGCGCCAGACGCACGTTGATCCGAAAACAGGCTTGCATTACCTCGCCAACGAATACTTACAAGAAAGCCATTCCTCCTCTGGGCTGACCACTTCTTCAATAGGGTCAAGTAAAAAGTGGTAGAACGAGGGAGTACCATAGGTCCGGCGAGAAGACGAAAACTCGAGGTGGGCAGACTACCTCCGATTAGGAACCACTTTTGCATAGCAGAACCATTTAACCCCCTCCCGCTGCTCGGCGAACACCCCTCAGCCCTCAGTACATAGAGGTAATATGAGCAGCAGTACCCCCTAATACTCCTGCCGATGTAATTCAGCGCATTAATCAAGAATCAAGTGAAAAGAACTTTAGCTAGGCAAGATGGTTCCCCCCTTCCCCAGAAAATTCATCCATGTTCGCGACGTCAAATGAACGCCCTCTCAGCTCCATGTTCCGGCAGTTTCACAAGGATGGGATGATCCAAGGTATTACAAGCCATTTCAATGCCTGGTTTGCAATAATGAAACTGGCATTGAGCGAGGTTTTCTAGACTATCTAACAGAAATATTTCACCGTTTCCCCCACCTAGGATGGCGGTCAAATTTGGTGGACGATCGTGGGAAGTTTATTGAACTTCACACTCTTTCCTGGTTAGTCCCCCTCCTCCTCCTTTCCTCCCCCCCCCCCCCCCCCCGATATATAAACAAACTAACCTTTGGATGCAGATTGATGCAGCATACCGCCGTGAACCTGTTGAAAGTCAATAAAAACGATCCGAAGAAGTGCGCAAAGGTTAGTGTGAAAGCGAGTGCATAGGACAGCCTTGTCACAATTTCGTATTTAGCTGCTAAAATATTGATCATTAAAGATTTACATCAAACAATAATATGACAATAAGAATGATATGTACTTGAAAGAAAGCAAGGGTTAGCAATTCTTTAATGAGCCGCCCATCATGATCACCGTTCAAGATGTTATTGATAATTTTTTAAATTATATTTGAACGTATGGGATGACAGTCATCAATAGAGCTTCATGGTAAGATATATCCAGAGGAGCATCGCATTTTACCTAGAGGGGAGGGAGGTTGTATGAGGAAAGTAGGCACAACACAATAGCCACTATTTTTCGAAGGAAGGCCCATGATCGAAATCGCATCATGTATCCTTGCTTCGTGAAAGGGATCGCATCTCGCCGGGTGAGACTACTTGCGCCAGAAAACCGCGTGGCCGCGGGTGCGGGCGGCGCGGCGGGTGCGGGTGCCACTGGCAAGGCATGGCAGCCTTCAAGCGAGGCGGTGTGGCATGGGTGGAAGCGCAGAGATGACGCAGCCACGCTCTGCGGGCTCCCAAGGCCAATCGATTCGCAAGTCGTACTGGTGGCACCGCGAGTGCGACGCCGCTCTTTTAAAAGTATTTTTGAAAGTGTAAGTGCAAAGGGTATGAGCTGTTCTCAGGTTACTGTAGCGGACGTTCAATGATCGAGACTTATGTTGTGCTTTCAGTGTGCACGAGGCGAGGAGCCGAGGAAAAGCATTCAAGGGAGGACGACGGCTGGAGGATGGCGGCTGACCCCTATGGGTCGATAACTCACGTCTCCTATCTATCGCCGGCACCTTACAAATCTGATAATATTCTATGGTGTTTGCAGCTAACATGATCCACCATCACATTTACTGGTAGCAGCGAGTGAGCCGGTAGCCAAGATCACGTGAGTTCTTTGTCTTCGCTGCCCCATAGGTGGGCATCAACAGATTTGACGAATTTTTCTTTGCCCATTTACGGGTTCGTTTCTTGAGGTTTTCGCCTCCATTCGTGACTTTGCTCTTTCCCTTCTTGTCTGTCGGTTTGTCCCTTTTGAATTTCTGTCTGTTGCCATGTACACCCGTGTACTGGTACAAATGTACATCACCCGGATGACTTGTGAAGTCAGGAACAGATCTTTCGTTTTGCGTGGGCAGCATAGTGTTTGGACGCCCGTGGTATCGGCAGTTGTCTCCTACGCATTTGGCAATTTTCGAGTAGTATTGAGGTGAAGTCTATAGTCGGTAAGGCCTTTTGTTCTAGGCACTCAGTGCATATTTTGTGAATCGACTCTCGTCGAACAGAATGCTACGTTTTTCTCTGCGGTTGTCTCGGTATGTGGTTGTTCGGTGTAGAGTGGCTTGATAAGCCAAGGCCCAATCTTTCCGCAGGTGTTTCGAATGGTGGGAGTCTTGTGTTGTGGTTCTTGTGGTTTTGTGGTTTCTTTCCTTCGGATGCTACTTGCTCATTTCCTATCACACCTCCGCTCCTGATGCGGATCTCGTTCTTCCCCAGCCGTTCACCGATGACTAAGAGTCCAGCGGCGCTGTACAGCATTTTGTTATTCTCCGCGTGGTTCGCGCTCTACTGTCTCCCTGCAAAGGCGAGGTTCGGCGATTTCTCGGTGTTTAAGATGAAGCTCTCGATAGGCAATGTTTACATTTTCGTCCATGTCATCGACTTTAGTCTTGTGAAAGCAGCAAGCAGGCGAGCAGGAATGTTTGAATTCGATACACGACTTCCGTATGCATTCAAGCTCTCCAGGAACCGGTTCCACTTCCGATTCCGCTCTTACTCCCCCGGTTGCTGTACTTATGGTAGAGCTGAGCCTTAGTATGTATTACTATGGCACGTGCCACGCCTAGTCGTTCTTTATTTATCAGTCTTAGGCACCGAGCTCTACGGCCATGCAATGCCATCGTCTCTAGATCTTTCTCCTGCGGATGCTCCTGCTTTGCAGCGAGGCTCTTCTGCTTCCCATAGCCACGCAGTGACATTGACGGATCTGTCTGTGTTGGATGTATCAAAAAAAAACAGTAGGTTTCTTTATGATGAGCGTCATGCTTTGCATCCCTCTCTATCTTACCACCTAGGTAACACACTTGATAGCAGTGTGTCGGCCCCTATGGACAAATGCCATTCCAAGCCGTCGTCTGGCCGGCCCCTTGACGTGTTCTCGTTTCAGAGGCTAGCTCCGCGGCCGTCGACGTCAAGATGGCCACGATATTTCACTATAGCACCTACGGTGAGCCCAGCTCTGATGAGTTCCTGGACAGCGACGCGGAAATGCGTTCGTCGAGGTAGGCTGTGCGTGGTCGCGGCTCATTCCTCGTCTCGTCCGAGTTCGCATCCTCTGACAGCCGCTCTGCGTCTTCGTCGCACAAAGAACCTTCGGTCGTGGGCCAGCCGCCTTCTCGCTTTCGCTCCGGAGGATTCGGCGCTGCCTCGCCATTCACCTTCGCGCAACCGTCACTGGATACATCATCTGCTCCGTTTCAGTCTGATCATTTCGGTTTCTCCTTCTTCACGTTCCCTCTCACGTGTTTTCTTTCTTCCTTATGCCACTTCCGCGGCTTTGGCCGTTTCGTTCCATCGCCGTGGGGACTCATAAGGTAACTCGTTCGGGATCTTCGTCCAAAGGGCCAGTCCCCCATGCTGCCCCCGCTTTCCGGAGAGGAATCACCAGTCTCACGTCCTCAAGCAGCCGCCTCCTCTCCTCGTCGCAAGTCAGCCGGTACGCGTGGAAGCCGCGATGGGCACAGCTGGGGGGGGTGGCGTGGACGCTCCACGGCAGCTGCAGCAGACCAACAACAACAAGCACGGTCACAGGGCGAACTGCCTGCCGAAACTCCAGACGGCTTTTGGCACTATTTCATCTTGGCACCCGTGGACCCAGTATGTCAAGCCCCGTCAGCTTCGTTTGCACGAGCTCGCCGTCCAGCAGGTCTCCAATGAGCTTTTGGAGGACGTTTATCGCTTCGTACCCCGTACGAGGTACTTGTCACTGAGATCACTTTTCTCTCGCGTCACGCCGTCCGATGAACTCGTTACATCGACGATTCCGTTCCTCGAGTTATCCTCAATAGAGGACGCGATTCCGCAGTAATTCGGCGGATCCGTTCAACCCGCTCGAAAGCCCACGGAGGGACTCCAAGCACGCAGAGGAGAGTGGACGCCCCGCATTGCGCCCCGCTACCTCGAGGGCCTGCGTCCGGTAATCTACCAGATCGTCGCTGTCAAACCTAACTGTCTGGTGCTGGAGGCCAATGATTTCTTCGTTTTCATGCCGGATCGTCTCGACTTCCATTGCATCCTGCTCGACAAGTCGCATTCAACGTCGAGAACAGCACGTACCGTTATGATCGCTCCATAATTTACGTGAAAGATTTTGTGTGGGTGTATGACCTCATGCCAGTCGCCGGGGCCCTGGCATCGCTGGAGGCTGATCTCGCACGGGCACGTATTCTAGGACAGCCGCGTTGGATACCAACTACACGTTCTTCTTCCGCGTCGCCCGTTTCGCGCTCGTCAGCCGCCCATATGGACCGAGCCACGGTACGGCATGGTACTGTCCCTCACTCGTCGCGGGCAGTATGTCAACAATTTTTGGATGGCCATCGAAGGAACCCCGGAAGCCGTTACTATCGCTTGTTCGCTTTATCGCTTCGAGTAGCCCAACGTTGCGGAGTACGAAATTCTTCGGGCCCTTTGCCGTCGTGATAGTTCCTGTGCCGCTTTTCGGAGCCGCCGACGTCCCGAATAGCGCGCGATGCGCTGA
This sequence comes from Trichostrongylus colubriformis, assembly GCA_963978905.1. Lineage (NCBI taxonomy): Eukaryota > Metazoa > Nematoda > Chromadorea > Rhabditida > Trichostrongylidae > Trichostrongylus > Trichostrongylus colubriformis. The sequence continues at coordinate 10,951,150 of OZ022259.1, read as the reverse complement.
CTCGGATGGTGAAGCACTCCTTTCCGGCGAATCCCGGCGAGGCCATCGTTCCTATGGAGGTTTTCAAGATCGACCAAAGCGAAGTTCAGTGGGGATCGCCTCGGGTCCTTCAACAACTTTTACCTGGATCGCCCCGGAGCAGTGATTAGGATGGGCCGGATCTTCAACGCGGCGTCCTCCGCTTTGGCCGCTTTCGTGTCTATGGACGACGATAAAGAGACCTATCGTGTGACGGCGACCGTCCCCAGTCTTACCGCGTACCCGTTGTGATGGAGTTCGTTCTCGCTAACATGAATGAACACCGAAGCAGGAAGGACCCGCCGACCCGTGGGCGTGCGGCTGATGGGAACTTTCGCCTCCCTTCGGATAACGGTCGACGCAGTGACCCAATTGAGGGCCACTTGTGAAAATCACGTTCGGCTTCAGGCGCACCCCTGGTCCCACAAGCCGTTACTCTGCGTCACTCATCAGGTGGGACGGGTTGCCAGCAACACGGCCTTTCTCGAAGCTTGCGTCAAGCTGGGCAAGTTGCCTTCCAATGCGATCCCCGCCTATGACGCTGTAATCCCCGTGGGCAGTAGGGCTAACGCCATCATGAATGCTGTATACGGAGCCACCCCAGTCGGATGCATCGTCAAGGATTAGAGCCACCTGTGGCCCATCAAAGTCATCGTAGATGAATCTGCCATATCTATTTATGGACGCAGAGTTCACCTCACGAAAGACCAGCGTCAAGCCATCACGTTCGGAATCGCCGGCTTTCCCATCCCCGGAATCCAGGCGGCGTTCGGTACGGTTGAAACGGTAGTCGGCGACGCCATCGCCGCTATGCAGCCCAGCGAGGGTCGCTACGTCATCGTATCTGCAACGACCAACGCCGCGGTTGCACAATTCACGGAGACGATCCTTTCATTAAGTGTCGGCGTCCGCGAGTATGCTGATACGACGCAGAAACGGTAGCGTTTGACGAGTACATACCCGCAACGGAGGTCGACATGCACGGGGTTCTTAAGAGCTTGGGATTTGGACGATTTGCCGGACGACGACCGCCTCACATGCGAGAGATTCCGAGTTGGCCGCGAGCGGTATGAAACCTTCATGCGCAACCGTGGCTGGGTATAAACCTGACCGAGCAGAAACGAGAGGACCTCATTCTGGCTGAACTGGACGTGTCAGTTGATTGAGAAGGTAGTAGCGCTCCTGTTCGCTAAGTTGCCACCACAGATTCTAGCGATCACTACCTCCTCGCTCCTCAACGCCCCTAGCAAAAACGGCATCTTCGCTGGGCTCCTTGATAACCGCTCTCTTTTGATATGCAACGAAGCTTCGCAACTTCCAGAACCGGTTTTTGCTGCGATTGCGAGTCGCCTTCCTAACTGTAGGCACATCTACATCGGCGACGTGCATCAGCTTGAGCCTTATGCGCACTGTTCCCGCCCCTCCAACCGGGTCACGTATGGGGTTCGCAGCATGATGGACTTCTTATCGGAAGCACGAGCCGTCCCTATAGCTCCGCTCGTGACCTCGTTCCGAGCTTCCCAGCCACCTGGCACATGGGGGCGCCCTTCGAAGTGGCTCACGGAGTTAGCAACGTCGCCTATTATTGGACATCATGCGGTTCCCTAATAAACAGTTGTCATTCCTCTTCGTGACCCTCTCCGCCTCGTCGCAGGAAGCCTAGAGCTATTCCCACTTCAACGACGTGGAGGCTGAAGTCTGTATGGCTCTAGTGGGCCGTCTGCTTGGACGCGAGATCCCTCCTTCCAGCATTTGTATAATTACCTTTTATGAGGAGCAACATCGGCGGCTGGCCGACTTCTCGCAGCCCCACCAGATAGATCTTTCCACGATGGACGCCGTCCAAGGACGTGAAAAGGACGTGGTCGTCCGGCTCACCACGAAGACCGATTCCGATACCAGCACCTCCGAATTTTTGGGCGACCCTCGCCACATAAATATGGCCCTCACACGGTGCCGGCATCGACAGTTTGTCCTGGCGCATCAGCAGTCATTATGTAAGATTCCCTTTTTGGAATTTGGTCATCGCATAGGCTCGCGCTAACAACGCACTGGTCTCGTTAATAAAGTAAGTGTTCGCTTTATTATAAACGCTTAGTCGTCGCTAAACTTTAAATGATCCCAATGGAGTAGTTTAAACTGTGAGTACTTGCCAAACGGTCAATACTAGTGCTGCACCTCGTATAGGGAGTTAAGCGTCTGTTATTTATGTGCCTGTGTGTTTGATTGAAATTTCAAAACGACTGAAGAACGATTTATTTGCTGCAAAAATTGTAATGAAGGAAGTATGTTCCGCGGCATTAACTGTGTTAAAACGTGAATTCCGACGTCAAGGAAAGCCTTTTGAAGTAAATTCTAACTATTACAACTACACGCTATTTTTTTTGCAACCATGGTTTCTGCGGTTTGTTCTTAATATGAGTTATTTCTCAATGTATTCAGTTGGATTTCTATTCTACTATTATTATCGATTTTATTTGAATCATCCAGCTTTGCTGGCGCACAATATTGCTGTTATCACACGGATAACTACAAAACGGGCACATTCCAAATCGCTATCAGCATAGATCGACAGCCTACTTCGCATTCCACATCATTACATTATGTGATGCGCGAGCAAAGCTAGCTTGGCTTTGCTCGCGCATCACATAAACTGAATAAATAAATAAACTGTCAACCTGATCAAACGACTAATAGTAATCACGACTGACCCCATTGAAAAATGCTGTCGAGGCGAATCCATAATACAACAGCAACAACGATCATATCCAATATCCCTGAATATGAGACAACGTTTCAAAAAAGATTCAGTTTCTTTCATTGAACTTCTCAGTTTGCTAAGTAATTAAATGATTATCAGTGGCGTGCCACCATGGCATAGAGCCTCATTGTAAGTATACCAACTTGATTTGGATCACCGACCGCGACAGGTACCTTGCTGCTTCCCTTGTGGAGTGACTCCGAGCAAAGGACCGTGAGGAAAATTGAGGCTAGCCCATTTAAGTGTTAAAGCCAAAGTCATCCTTCACGTCGACAAATCGACTGTTCGTCAGTGGGTGTTCCATTATCAATGAAAGTTTGAGGCTCCAACGGGCGGTATGTGACGTGCTAAGTGAAAAATGCACTCGAAGCGGTTCGTTAATAGTAAACGGGCTTGCTAGTGGATTTTGGCATGATTTTACCTCCTCGCCAGGTGAGAAAGTTGTATTCTCGCTGCTCGAAAATGCTCCACAGGGGAGCTAAAAACTCACTGAACGTTCTGTATTTTTTGCTTCCTTTTTTTCGTTGGACGTAATGAATTCCTAATGAGTGGTGTACCAAAGCAACACTTTTTGGCGTGGGCGTTGTACCAAAGAAACATTTCCCTCGAGCGGTAAAAAAATATGTATGTATTCGCGGAAATCAGCAACTCGTATCTGCTCCTGGACAAGGTTTAGGTGAAAATATACACTTCAGCGTACAGACAGATGAAAGCAGATTATTTTAGGATGGTAACAGGTGAGGAGCAACAGCGCGAAAATGAGTGCCCTCACCTACTGCTTTTCGGTATTTCTTCCGCATTAATCGGAGGTTTTTTTTTTCATGATTCCGTCAGGTTCAGTCGGTGCCCATCCATCGTTGGGCTCTACCCTTTGAATTAGCGTCAGCGAAGAAGAGCACTATGGATCGCACTTGCTCCAACTCTATTTTCATTGGAAACTGTGGGTATATATTTCATTGAAGTCTCTCAAGTTTCATGCACCTTTCTATCAACACGATGCTTCGGACATAAGGGTGTTCCGGAAACTGTTTACTTCAAAGTGTAGCTCAAAGTCTTCGCAGTCTAGAGGTTGACGCTTAAAGCTACATTAGTTCGTAATCAGGTAAATAGTAGCGAGGGAGGGAGGGGGGGGGATTCACTGCACTTGGCGTTCAGTGTTTTTACCCAGGCTTCGGAGGGAAAATGAACCCCTAGCCCCGTTCTCCGAAACTGGGCAAAAATACACGTTTGAGTGTGCAAATTGTGCTTGTAGGATAGCATAGTTAAAGAGCAACGCGAAAATGAGTGCCCTTCTTTAGCTTCTGTAACCTCACATAGCACCTCTGTCGCGCTTCTACCTTGCACCTTGACAGGGTTTACTTCAATGAAAATGTTCGCTTAAATAGTAGCGCTGCCAGTTCGCTCAAGTAGTGCTGCCAGTGCTGCCATGCCGGTGTTCTGGATTCTGCACGCCTTTTGGAGGAAGGTTTATTGGATGAAGTGAAGAGAAGTGAAGAGAAGAGTTCTACTGACGCAAAATGAGGGTTTATATAGCCAACCCTCGTCATAAAATGAACACAACACAAACAAATAATATCATTCATTCTGTATAGGGATTGTTGATGGAGGTCTTCTTTCAGCATGCAGGAAAGCCGGTGGCAACAAGTGCATGTCACCTACATGTTCGTTGATTCGCAGTATAAACCCTGAGAGCGTGAACCCAAGGCGAAGTCCCGAATAGTGCGAAAAACTGTTCTGATCTTGTAGACCCCAGCAGCGGCATATATGAGAGGGTACATAACAAGCGTAAACATAGAAAAGTGATGTACAGTGGTAATGTGCACTAGGCCGATTATAACTAGGCGCTACGGTACCCGCCAACAGAATGCAAATGCACGGCAGCCGATGCATGAAATTTAGTGGACGTCCTGTGATGATCGTGGCGAGCGCGAATCTGTGGCGAATTTCGGATCTTGGGATAGTGCCAAACTGCGACAAGATCCGCGCGGGCTTTCGTCACATATTCGCGCGGGCTCACACAACGATCATGGTACTGTAGTATGCCGAGCAAGCATCGCAACAGTGCCGGCTCCGGGAAGTATGAAAACGGTCATACGCGATAGAAATCTTTCGAGAATACAATAATACTAAAAGAGTACTACCAGACTTGCATACCGACGGCTATGAATATTCTAAAAAATCCGGAATGGAAAGTGTCAATTTTCGACGTCGAAATCACGTAGATTATATAAGAATAAAAGGCGATTCCAACAGTGGACAAAAAGAAAGGCAAATCGAATACAGTCCACCAGCTAATATCCATTTTCAGAGAAATAGGTAATAGAGCAGGTCCATCTAGAAAGAAAAAATAGGGCAAAGATCTGTTTCAGAATAAATACAAATACATATACTTTTTGTTACTAGAACTGAATTATGGGGAAAAACTTTGGTCTCGGACGGGACTCGAACCACACTCCATGCTTTTCGAGCACATGTGCAAATCCGTTGCCCTATCGAATCCACTTTGTCATTGACAAACCCTCTTAGTGGATATTTATTACCTTGTGGTGGATAAACCGTTACGAATTATTATCTATGGTAAATATATCCTGCCCGGGACCACCAAAGCTTTTGCCCATAACTCAGTGTCCCAGTGACGAATTCTCATCGTGTGCTGCAGCGAAGATCAGCAGCTTTCAAAATCAACACTTTTGATTCAGAGGTTTTTCAGCCTACTGATGTTCTACTCATTTTTCGTGCTCTATGGGTGAATACATATTTCCCATCTTGTACATGCAGGCAAGTTGATTGCTCGTGTTTCTACCATAAGGATTTTACCAATCGAGTTTTTCCTAGGTCACTAATAATGTGCCCATAAGATGATATAAGTTTGTGCTCAGGGAGAAGGGGTGTGAATGAGAAAAGCATAAAAGTACACCGAGATAAATAGATAAGTGATCATTCATCCGCTTTTCTTATTCCTGATTGCGAGCATCAAGAAATTTTGAAAAGTATCCGACCGTTCCACGCATTTTTTCCGAACCCACTTTTATTCGTCACCGGCACTGGCAAATGACAGTTCCTTGAATACCATCATCAATAGTTGCCGTTTCCTTCTACTATATGAACTACTAACTTTGCGTGTACGTTTGTTGGTATGTTGGTTTGTCCGTTTCTCCGCCAATGAGCTATTGTGATAAGGGAGTCGGTAGAGAAAAACTACCACTCACTTAGATGTGCAGCTAAATGGTCCCGGTGTATCAATCTTGGGTGTGTACACCAATGACAAGTTTTCGATTTGCGATGTCGCACTCGCGGCGCCGTCAGCACAACTTGCCGCGGTCAGTTGGGAATCCGCTCAGGTCTGGTACAACGGGGGCATTTAAGAAATAGCTGTTTATCTATCATTATTTATAATACAATAACTGTGTGTCCTAAAAAGACAAAATAGTGACATAAAAAGTAAAAGAAACGATAGCACTACATGATAACAATCCCAATTAAGAAATAATTAATTCGGGCGTAAAACTCTAGAGGGAGTATTCTCCAGCTTCTCTCTTCTTGCAACCTCGGCATTGTTAGTGTGAGTTGTTAATTAGTTTGTGCCTTTCGGTATTGAATGGTGGAACGTTTATTAAAGTGGCCTGACGTTTCGACTGAATCGTCGTCTTCAGAGGCCTGAACGTGGTGCAAGGTTTACATTCGGGACTCTAAACCACCAAGCGCTTCATCTTCCCTAGCGGTTCCGACATCGTGTCGGGACCACACAGAGAAACTCCAGCAACATGAAGAAATACTCACCCTGAAGTTCCACCTAGGAGCGGAAAAACCCGCTACCGCACTTTGGTGACAACCAGTAGCAAGTGAAACACATTCGTTGTTCCCGATATGGACATACTTGGGAGACGCACGTAATGTGTTATCGCTACATTCTACAGCTCGCAGTGTGGTATGAACGGCGACAATTCACTGGTTATTGATGGACGCTCATCTCGGCTGTTCATTCTTGGATTCTTGACAGAAATCCAAAACGCTTCTAATGCTTTCCTAGCAGAAATTTCCGTCTCATGCGCCAACACCGTGTACTTGATTTCGAATTGAACGCCATTGTGCTCCTCTACTTTGTGTCTCCCAAGAGCTGTTGTTAGGGTACCGCGTCTAATACTAGCTAGATGTTCCTTGACTCGAATTGCTAGAACTCTCCCCGTCTCTCCTATATAAGTAGAGCCACAAGCCCGACACTCAATTTGATAAATCACTCCACTATACATACAATCTTCTGCCTTGCCGTGTGGGCAGACAGCACACTTATCTGATAAGCACTGCCTATCATAGAGTCTGTTGCGCACCAGTTGCTTTTTAAGATTTTCGTTAGGAATGTTCACTAACTGAACATCGTCTTGCAACTGTGCTCTTCTAATACTCTTTTGAATGGCAGCGCTCACCTTGTCAGATATAAAGGGAAGACAGAGGGGTAATTTTGGTCGACGCGGTACCTCTTGTGGAGCGACACGTCGTCTTCGTGATCCTGGTGCCGCATAGCCATTGGCAATGGCTATTTCTGTGGCCAGCTTACGTGATTCATGTCGTTCAAGATCACCTGTGCACATCGCCATAGCCGTTTTGAGCATGCTGCCGACAACCGCTCGTTTAACGGCAGTGGGATGAGCCGATGAAGCGTGAATCAAGATGTTCTTAGAGCTACTCTTGCGGTACCATTACACACGTATGACGCCGTTGGATACCTTGACTTGTGTGTTGAGGTAAGGGAGCCAACCGTCGTGTGGTGTTTCGCGTGTGAGTTTGATGTACTGTGACTGTTCATTCATTAGGCGGAAACACTCATCCATTTCGGACTGTGTTGATGTCACAATGAAACATTCGTCTATATACCTGCAGTACATCAAAGGTAGACGCCTGAGCACCGGTTCTTCGATTCTACCCATGAAACAAACAGCAAGTACCGGTGCTAAGCGTTGACCCATGGCTAGACCTCTAATTTGAGAAAAGTATGTTCCTGCCCATTTGAAGATGTTACAATTTAAGCATTCCTTGACTAGAGTCATTATGGATCGTTTACCAAGTCCAAAAGACCGTATGTTGTGCATATGCCTGTCAAGCATCTCTGACAATGCCTGCAAGGCCTGCTCGTTTTGGACATTGGTATAAAGTGACGTGACATCGAATGACTCCACTACAGCATCTCCATTAATGTTGAAGCTGTGTAGAATTTCAAGGAATCTGTTGGTATTGGGCAGGTGAGAGGGAACCATAGGCAACATTGGCTCACAATGCTGTTAAGAAACCACGATATCCGATCAGTTGGTCCCCCTACACAACTAATTATAGGACGTATTTTATATGTATCCGCAGACATCGATCGCATATCATGAGGAGCAAGTTTGTGGGTCTTCAAAATGCTATAAAAAACTGGACAGGTCGGTTTGTCCAGTTTTAAAATCCTGATCAACCTTTTGTCAAGTCCTGCAGATTTTGCTGTGCACAGCCATAAATGGTTGAGCCGCTTGCACTGTGACAAAAAGTCTTTCTCCGTTACGCGCTGATAGATGGAGGAGTCTTGCAAGTGGAATTTGGTTATGGCACGATCCAGTGATTGTGGCATAACAACGAATTCACCATCTTTATCACCAACCGATATGCGTATGGACCCACTAGATCTTAGCTCGCGTAATTCTGCGAGGCCTTGCCATTGTTCGTTTGTTAAGTTTGTGTTTCGGTGCCGTCTGTGTTGATTGCGAACAGTTAGAACACCAGACGAAAGCATTCGGAACTTAACATCAACTTCAAGTAAGTTTAAGTAGTAGTAGTAAGTAGTAGTAAGTAGTCGGTTTTTCCGCTCTTAGGTGGAACTTCAGGGTGAGTATTTCTTCATGTTGCTGGAGTTTCTCTGTGTGGTCCCGACACGATGTCGGAACCGCGAGGGAAGATGAAGCGCTTGGTGGTTTAGAGTCCCGAATGTAAACCTTGCACCACGTTCAGGCCCTGAAGACGACGATTCAGTAGAAACGTCAGGCCACTTTAATAAACGTTCCACCATTCAACCTCGAAAGGCACAAATTAATTAACAACTCTAGAGGGAGTGTTGCAATGTACGCAATCACACGCGAAGAAATGTGCGGCGCCGCTCGCAGCGCGCAAATCTGTCATAAGTGTACACACCCATCAATCTTTGGTTGTGATAGCACCTCTTTCTTATATGAACGCCTACTCAGTACGTAGTCACTCCGCGGTATGCTGACGCACCAGGTGTCAGCACACAAAAAAGGGCGCAGATGTGAAAGCCGCCAGGGAAACAGCATAGTACGACCTGGGTCAGTTAAAGGAAATCGAGCACACGAAAGCGATTGCAAGTGTTCCAGTAAGTCATAGTCATCAGATTGTGGGCCAGAAACGGGTGATGAACCACACCGTCAAGGGAGTGTCGTCGCAGGGCCATCAGTTCCTATAAACATGTGTCGCACTACAGTATCACCAAAAATTGGGTATTACAGAAATAGGTGTGGAAGTAACTAGTTGAAGTGGTCTCCTGAGTAAGGATTCAGTACTCAGAGAAAGCATAGGAAGAGCGTTAAGACAAAACACGACATAAGCGTCAACGTGGGCTGAATAATGGATAAAAAAGTTTTGAAAGGTTCTGTCATCTTAATTGCTATTTTGCGCAGTATCTCGTCGATAGCGAATACTCATGGGATGTTGCTATGCTATACGGAGGGTAGCGATGTAATACACTGCGGTGCATAATGATAAAGCCACTCATAAATTGTTCATAAACTTTCATAGTAAGATGTTTCTGGGAAACTTCTCAGGTATAGATTGTAGCAAATTTAATCGCGCATCTACACATAACACCAAACTTGAGCTTGAAATAACAGAACAAATTGATCTTCATTTTTTCAAAAAAATGCAGCTTTTCCGATGGTGCAAAATGATAAAGCCACCCTAAGTTATTCCGTCGCTTCTCATCTGTATTTGCTGAAACGTTTTGCTGCGGTAATGTTTTTCTTTTTCAGGTAATGGGGAGAGGAAAACCCCTATCTGATTTCGAAAAAAGCCAAATTGTCGCAAAAAAAAGCGGAGGGATAGTCAAATCGTCAATTGCGCAAGAATTTAACCGCAGCCACACAGTTGTCGACAACTTTCTCAAGGATCCTGAACTAAGAAGAGTTCTGGGCGATCTCCTTCACTTTCCGAGAAGGATAAGCGCCGCATTCTCAGAAAAAGTATCGAATTTCACCAAGTCAAGCTCCGATACCAGGTCTTCTTTGGAGCTAAACGTCTCTAAAACAACTGTTTTGCGGGTTCTGAAAAAAAGTGCAAGTTTATCTCGCGACAGAAAATGAGGAAAGCACCATTCATGACACGAGAACACCGCAAAAATCGAGTGCAGTCAGTCAAAACATGCAGCCGAGGGTCTGGAGTAAGGTAGGGTATTAGGTCGTAGAATCCTTCTTGCTTTCATATGATGTTTTTCCTCTCCAGATTGTTTTGTAAGGCTGAAGGAGACACTCCGATATTACTGGCATGATCTAAGAAAGGACAAGCTACGATTTTTGAGAAGGAATTTCAAAGGAGGGGGCGTTGTGGTGTGGGCCGCCATTTCATCGAAGAAACGTCTGAAGTTATGTTTTGTTCCTGAAAAGATGAGTTCCCCCGGTTACCAAGTGGTCATGCGCCGTGCACTTCTCCCGTTCTGGCGTGAAAATCGAAGCTGAAATCTTGTTTTCATGCAAGATAAGGGCACAGCCAGAGCACAATTGCATGGTTCAGCCGTCATTGAATAAGGCTCCTGCCCTGGCCGGCAAATAGCCCAGGCCTTAATCCGATGGAAAATGTATGGCGCTTCATGGTGCGACGGATTTATGCAGATAACAGGGAATTCCAAGGAGTTAAGGAGTTCAAAGAGGCTATAATCCACGCGTGGCACCAAGTGGACCAAGATCTTATTAATAATCTTTACATGAGTCTAGACAATCGGATTTTTCAGGTTATTCGGAGAGAAGGAAGGCCAACGGATTATTAGAGTAGCGTATTGTCCCTCTGTTGTTTACGAGTTGTTAAAATTCCTTACTGGCTTTATCATTTTGCACCATCGGAAAAGCTGCATTTTTTGAAAAAATGAAGATAAATTTGTTCTGTTATTTCAAGCTCAAGTTTGGTATTGATGTGTAGATGCGCGATCAAATTTGCTACAATCTATACCTGAGAGGTTTCCCAGAAACATCTTACTATGAAAGTTTATGAACAATTTATGAGTGGCTTTATCATTATGCACCGCAGTGTATGTATTAGGTCGATAAAAGGTTCCTTTTTTACATTGACTATATCATTGACATATATTCTGTGATTATTCGGACACCTAATTTTGGAGTAAAATCAATTCTTTCTTTTAGATACAAGGCCTCAGCGAGTTTCCCGGAAGGGATACCGTTTTAGCCCTTATTTGCTGCCACAGAGAATTTGCTTCTTGGCACTGCATCAAAACTAATGGAGTTATGGAGTAAAGAGTTATCCCGGAATATGAAGCCTAGGTTTGAAAGGGATTCTGCCAAATCTTGGAAGGTAGAAGAGTAAAATAGTAAGTTTACTTTTAGCCAGCCAAAGGTACAAAATGATACATCCCTTGGTCACCCTTTGATGGTCTAAAGTGTGTGTAGTTTACTACACCATGAACCAGTTTGTTACATTGCCGTGGAACCTTGGAACCTTACAAGAAAAACTACCCGTAGCTCGCCAGAAATATGTTTTCCTTCAAATGAACAAGTAAGATCTGAGCGTTTACTCAGTGACATCAACCCTCACGTCAAATGGTAAAGCCGCTTTCATACTTTGGGCACCGACGCCGTCACCGGCGGCGACTGCGTCAATTTAACGCCGGCACCGCCGCTGACGGCGTCAAACTCACGCAACCATTTGCCCGCCGCAGACAACGGCGTCCATAGATAATGCGCAACGTTTGAAAAATTCTTGATCCAATCACACAGTATGGTGATTGTGGCCGCTTCGAATCTTGGCGCTGTGCCAATATGGTGATCGTGGCCGCTTCGTGTATTGGCACAGCGCCAAGATTCGAAGCGGCCACAATCACCATACTGTAGTGTGATTGGGTCAAGACTTTTGCAAACGCTGCGCATTATCTATGGACGCCGTCGCCTGCGGCGGGCAAATGGTTGCGTGAGCTTGACGCCGTTACCGGCGGTGACGGCGTCGGTGCGCAAAGTATGAAAGCGGCCTAAGCTATTAAAAAAAACTACAAAATTACTGTACGGAAGTACTGCTCTGTCCTTTGGGAATCTTGGATGTATTCGATACAGTCTTCCACATCTTTCGCCCTTTCGAAGCAATTCCTAGAGAAAGGTCGTTCCAAGAAAATAGGAATGTCAAAATCGCCTTTCAACACTTTCTGGATTCTAATGAGGTAAATTTTTGAGTTGAGTTACTAGGCGGCGGATGTTTTTTGACCAAAATGGTAGGTAGTTGGAAATCCTTTGTGTTTTTGAATGGGGGTACTCGTATAACCACATGTCGTCACAAATATGGTGGTTTGACGTAGGAATGGATAATAATGTGAAATCGACTACATCACTTACGCACTGAATGGCCCCCGAGTAGAAACAGGGCTTTTTCGATTGAAGGCACAGTTCACGATAATATGAGTACATACTCCCATTGTAAAAAAAACAACCTCATCAGATGATATTTTTACGTAAAAACTTGTCCAATATTACTTACTTTCAAGCTGCAAACTCGTCGAATCCAAAGGTCAAAAACACTTCATTTTCAAGGTTTTCGGAACGTTTATCCGCTTTTTCTCCACACTTGTGTTCTGTAGCACTTCCAGAGTCTTTATGGAGCGCGACGAAGCACGAAAATTATCGTGAACTGTGCCTTTAACCAGTTTTGCCTACGCAATGTGTACCTTGCGCATCACACAGCAGTGGTTAGCACTTTCGTACGCATAAGATATTGTTAAAGGTTACCTAGCGATATACACCCACCCAGCGATGTGCCTTGGCGGGATAGCTATAGTTTTATAGGATTCACATGTATGTGAATGGACAGATTCGCTGATGCAACCACTTTGACTTGATTTCTTCCCTTGTGTCCAGGGATTATGTGGCTGAATTTTTTTTTTGCAATCTCGAGATTGGATATATTCATCACACAGGCCAAATTTTGTCGCCAGAACCAGAACTGCTATGTTAAATTAAAATAACGACGATACCGACAGAGAAATACACAGCTTGTAGCGCGGCTTGATACCTTATAAGGCATGTAAAATCAATGAGAACATTGTTCAAATAAACTTTTGCGCTTAAAATAAAATGACGTTGATTGCGCTTAAAATAAAATGACGTTGAAAACCTTAGGTAACGCTGAAAAGAGCTAATAAACACTGAACTTCAACTAGCTAGTCGAAGCTTTAGACTGGCAAACTGCTGAGCCGACACCTTTCTCGAAAAGGAGTTCGACATCATTGAGTCTAGACAATTATTTACTGGGATATATACAGTAGCGCTCGAAAATCTTTGACCAAACACTTTTTGTCATAACTTTTTTTCTACTTGACCAAATTTGACAAAATTTTAATAGGTGGTGCCTGAACCTATTGCCAACATTTTCATCTACTTGAGTGCCGCTTGACTCTTTTCATGGCTTTGTAGAAGAATTCACTACAAAACCACCGGCAAAATTGAAAGGCTTAGACAAGAAAAAACGGCTTTTTGTAGAGAGACCACGACTTTTGATGATAGCGGCACAGCGGGACGGATCTCTTAGATCGGTCCAGTTGCAAAAAAGTTACAAGTGAAAAACCCAAGTGAAAAATCCTTGGCCGAAGACCTTTGAGCGCTATTGTATATACGCGAAATATGAATAAACCGTTACAACGAAAATAAAAGTAAGATGTGCCGTTCAATTTTGAGATCCTAACCTCTCCGCAAGGTTTTGTAGAAGAAGTGGGGAGGCGGTATGATACAGTATCAGGGATCTAATTTCACATACATTTAGTTGTATATTGACACTGCTACATTTAAGTAGCAGCTGTGCGTATACTATTTAATTATGTGTCATACTTAACTATCAATTTGACAAAAGCGTTCCGTAGAAAGGAATAATGATTGTTTGTGGTGTGCATTCGCACACCGCAAACAACCATAATTCCTATCTACGGAGCGCCACACGGAAAATGCGGAAGTCCCTCTGCGATGATTGTTTGCGGTACAGAAAACGCCGGAGTCTTATTGCAAGTATATGGTACAAAAAAGAAACACTGAGTGCAAAACGCTGCAGTTCTGCTAAGACACAAAGATTCCATGTAGGGATATACAGGAGTTGTCAAGAAAAGTAATTTTGTCTTCTCCACTTCCAACCCTACTTTAATCGAATTTCGGCAAATTCTGACGAGGTAATTCCTTCTCCAAAAATAAGAACAGGCCTCACTTTATCACTAGACTTCGTGACAGCCTTTTGCACGGACAGGGTAGAGACAGGATTTAGATCAACCCTTCTCCAACCGTGTGGCTACCACCATCGAACCCTTCGTTCCCTTTCACGCTTAGATCGAATTAGATCAAACCTATTTTGCACAACATCGCCATGATTCGCGCGCAGTAGTGCGCGAGCCAAGTGGTTTGTAGCCATAACTGTAGCGTTATCACGAAACTAACTCGTGTAACAGCGCATTATTCTTGAGATTAGTTCGATGACGGCGTCCTGTGTGAGTAGCAAGTACAAATGTCCGCTACAGATTTTTGTCAGATTCTTGCTGAAAAAACATGCTACAAAAAATACTACTATCATATCACGATACGGATACTTTTTGCCTAATAATAACTAGGGAGAATCCTTACCGCTTCGCAGAGCACAGACTGGTGATAGTAGGGTGGTACCAGGAGAGAGACCAGAGTACTGAGCGCCTCCAAGTATTGGGTTGGGGAATAAGTCCTTGCGGTTTTTTTCAACCCCGTTTTTCACATTGTTTCCTCCATCTTTCGACAAAGCTTATGCATGATTTCGACAGAGCTTTTTTTGCTCTATAAAGTGATACTATCTGTTTTTCGGTTACTTCGACCACCCAATATTTATGAGGTTTGGAAATGAAGTAAGTTGAAGTCAAAAATTTGGCACTTGCGCACCTCATCTTTCTCGTCTGCCATTGAGACCGAAAAATGTTTGTATATATGTTTCGATAGAGCTTTTTCAGCTCTACAGAATGGTACTACTTTTTATTCAAATCGCTTGACTTTTTGCTGTTTTTAAGGCTCACAATTGCAACACTCGAAATAGTGTGCACTTTCGCTATCTTCTCTTCCTCGCCTACCATCGAGATTGAAGAGGATGTGCAGATACGCATTCGATAAAGCTTTTTTTGCTCTACAAGATGATACCACTCTCCTTTTGTATCCTCTCATATTTTACCATCTAGAAATAAGTTTCCACCTGTTTTTCAATTGAAAATTGCGTAATAAAAATGAATTTTTCTGACATAGTGTTTTACATGGTTCGATAGAGCTCTTTTCGCTCTACAAGATATTGCTTACGGTTTTTGTTAGAATTAATTTTTTCCATTTTTTAGATTATTTAAAAGTCGACGAAATCGAGCATTTTCAATTAAATGTGTCAAAAATGCTCGATTTCGTCGAGTTTTAAATGATCTAAAAAAATGGAAAAAATCAATTCTAACAAAAACCGTGAACATTATCTTGTAGAGCGAAAAGAGCTCTATCGAACCATATAAAACACTATGTCACAAAAATTCATTTTCACTACGCAATTTTCAATTGAAAAACAGGTGGAAACTTATTTCTAGATGGTAAAATATGAGAGGATACAAAAGAAGAGTGGTATCATCTTGTAGAGCAAAAAAAGCTCTATCGAATGCATATATGCACACCTTCTCAAATCTCGACGGTAGGCGATGAAGAGAAGATAGTGAAAGTGCACACTTTTTCGAGTATTGCAATTGTGAGCCTTAAAAACAGCAAAAAGTCAAGCGATTTGAATAAAAAGTAGTACCATTCTGTAGAGCTGAAAAAGCTCTATCGAAACATATATACATACATTTTTTGATCTCGGTGGCAGACGAGAAAGATGAGGTGCGCAAGTGCCAAATTTTTGACTTCAACTTACTTCATTTCCAAACCTCATAAATATTGGGTGGTCGAAGGAATCGAAAAACAGATAGTATAATTTCATAGAGCAAAAAAAGCTCTATCGAAATAATGCATAAGCTTTGTCGAAAGATGGAGGGAACAATGTGAAAAACGGGGTTGAAAAGAACCGCAAGGGCTTATTCCCCAACCCAATACATTATCGCCGACGTAAACATAGGAAATGGGGTCTTATTGAAGTAATTGTCTTCGAAATCATGCTGTATTTTTGCTAGACAGTCTGTGGACGGCTCCTCATATCTGTGAGGGTATGGTTTTTCACTCAAGATTAGTGACGGCACTCGAGAGCCGCGTCCATCTTGCTGGCACGGAAAAGTTCCCACAATCAATGGAGTGTATACTGTAATTTGTTAGGTATAATACCGCAGTAAATTTAGCTGAAACGACCAATTTCAATTTTATGATTCAAGTTCCATTTTACAAAGTAATCTACAGCTACACAGCCATAACCATAGCCATTCAAGCAGATCTGCCTTACTCTTTCATACATTCAAGAAGCCGATGTCAACGAGATGCGATGGTGTGATCCGATGTGAACGCAATTCTCAGAGAGTGTAAATGCTGATACAAGCGAACCCAACACCAGTAGGTACTGAGACTAATAAGTATAGCAAGGCTCTGATGTTAGGTTCGGGCTCATAGCCAACTTTCCGAAATATTTGGGGACCGGTGGGCGTGCGAATTCGCATTTGACATGCTAAGCATCCAGTAGCAAGCAGACCTTCAATTTCAATCAGTATGTATCCAGTGCTTTACGCCAAATCTCCCAGGTCGCGGATCCGTCGCTCCGCCGGATATTTCAGAGCGGATGCGCGGCTGCAGGATTTCCTCATCGACCCGTATCCTTTTCTTAAAACTGTACATTCAAATATGCCAGCGTTGCGATAAACGTTGGTCAATAAACCTTACTTAACAAATGATGTTTTGATTTTTGTCAGCAGCTGTTAAATAATATCATAAGGCTGCGTACACATGTACTCAACTTAGTAGAGGGATTTTCGGCAGATCGGCCCATTGGACATATGGGAGCAAACGTATGTGATACCGCGTCACTCCCTATACATTATGGCAAATGCGCGAATCCGCAGATACACTGATCCGCCGAAAATCCCAGGTCGCTTATACGCAGATAGGCTCATTTTCTCTATCGATAGGTACATGATACTGACGTGAATCGCCGAAAACCTCAGATCGTGAATACTCTCATTTTCTCGATAGACACGTGTCTTTTCCTTGACGCGAAAAATCCAAAAATCTCATTTAGCTGTGTAGGAACACAGTCTGAAATGCTGCGGCATGAACAAAAGGGTCCCGGTAGTGAAGTGGATTAGCACTGATATAGACTATTGCACGCACCGTTGGCCGGCCGTGACTGCGTACCGGCTTGAGGACAGCTGGCTTTTTTCGGCAACACGCTTCCTGCCGCGAGGTCAGACACCAGACAGGCCAGAGTACGCGACGCCAAAGCTCCTTCCCTGAAAAGGCTCAGGCAAATCCGAGAGACCCAGACGGCGAAGGACGACATAGACGCAGGGTTACGCAATCACGGCCGGCCAACGGTGCGTGCAATAGTTGATATCATTAGCACTTACATCGTAAAACATGGGTGCGGGTTCGAGTCCGAAGCTTCTGGCAATAACTCATCATCCTCGTAACACCGTACTCGGATACTTCTGCTCATACAATTTTCTGTAGACCTTTAGCGTTTCGATAGCTCTAATTTCGGTAGCGTCTGCTGCGTACCATACGTGAAAGGAATCCACGCATCAGGTTTCACGTCAATTTTGCAAGCGCCGTGTACGAACAAAGCTGCAATCGCTAGAGAGCTTTCTAATGACGCGTTGCTATGCAGTGGAAGTCTCGATGGCGATCATTTTCAGCCATTTTGCTTGGCGAATTTCTGTTTTTGGTACAGCTGTAAGTGGGGGCAAGGGGAGTGGAAGGGGCACTTATTGTCGCGCTGTCGTCCCTTACTCGAAACCGTTCTGCAGTCATACTTGAGTATGTATTTTTATCTGTGTTTTACTTAAGGGGTAGAGGCTTCCTCTGGAACTAAGGCTTAGCCCAAAAACAGGCAAATATAGCTCCGGCCGCCGAGTGCAGTAAAGTAGGCCCACCCCAACTAAGTTAGTACCCTGTTTTCTTTCCGTGTTTTATCAAGCTCTAATAGGGTGGAATCCAATTCCTTACGATTATTGAATATTTTTTGTTGTTGCAGATACTGGCACACATGAATATGTTGTGGAAACTCGTGTGGAGTCAGTAATATGTATATATACGAATTTCCTGATGGAATGGATTATCAGATGAATGGAGAGTACGTACATTTCCCACATTTTGCTCACACTTTCCTCGAATTATTTTGGCACAGGAAAAATGACAGCCGCATCAGCTTTTCATTATACATATTACGCCTAGAAAGCCACCATTTTTTTGCGTAGACTGTACCTAGCATTCTCGAGTTGCGCTGTTGTCGTGGTCTGATGCCAATACCAGACCACAACTGCACTAAGTAGGTGTCTTGTGCAACGTTGCTGTGCGTTTCATTGCAATCATGACACCGGCTTGAGCTGATGTTTTAGCTCCACTCGGTTCTCACTTCTGATGCGGTCTGTTCCCTTAACCATCCCCCATTAGTCACTAACTGCGGGATGTGTCGCCTTTGACCCGTCCAGATGGCGCGCAGTTACTTGCGCGATAAACTGCGCGGCAACATGGCCAACTTTGGCAACCTTGACTGAATTCCGAAGTTGCAAGAGCGCGAATATAACTCAGGGCGGTTGGAAGGTTTCGCCGGTTTATGGCGTTCCCTTCGATGCTGCTGTAGTTAAGGGAGACCACCCATTATGGTGCTGCCGTCCCTCACTCGATACCGTTCTGCGATCATCAGTTTCAATAATAGGGTATATTTTTACCTAAGCCTTACTTAGAGTTGGTAGGGGCTTCCGCCTAAACTGAGGCTTATTGTTAGGAGGCTAAAAGCCTGGTCAGAGCAGATCACAGTAATGTGCTTTTGAGTTTCCAGTCCTTATATAAGTTCAATATCTGGGCGCTAATAAACTTGGTCAAGATTACTAGGTAACTATTTCAGAACCATCGATAACGTAACTGTTGATGCTCATCCTATTGAACAAGCTATCGTCATCAAATATCAAGTGGACAACAACCGAACCAACCGCACTACAGTATGTCAAAAGCTGTGGGTTTTTAGCTATTCACTCCTAATTTTCTTGTGAATGACCGGAGAAGGACCATTGTTACATGAGCTTTTTCACCATTCTACTTTCCTGTTATTCTATTTTTGTCTTTATATTTACGCAGTAATATTCAAGGGTTAATCTCAAAGATCTCAATGAGGACGTTGACGTCCACTTATTGACTGATGTTGTTATGGAAAAATGCGCTATCATACCAGAAGGACTGCGTCAAGAAGTCGAACAAATATTGTTTTATTTGCAGAACAGGAATAAACGTGCTAGTAAGTTCAGTGGTGTCTGCATCTGTAGAATAATGCGAATGTAGACATTCCACATGTAAGAAAGTTGTATGCTTATATTCTTTATGCTCCAGGAAGCGCATCATCTCTTTCATCAACTGAATATGGAAGTAATACCAGAGTATCCTCGGCCTCCTCCGTACGGGCGGATATGGATCAAATAGATGTACGCGCTTCGGTTAAGACTGCTCTATTTTAAGGCCCTTTCAGCATTTTGCGTCATCATTTTCTGAGTGTTTTATCATTTTTCGTGTACACAGTGCTATAGAACTGAATGTCAGATCCGCTTGTACCTTTATGGTTTTTTTTATTTTTTAGAATTACATTGAGTTGTTCTATGAAGAAACTGCAGAGAAAAGTCGTGGCGCCATGCATATCTTGGAACTCACCAAAACTGTAGCAAATCTGGAAGTGCTCATTGAAAATGGTAATTCTGCTCGCCATGCAGATTACGGTTTACTTTTCTTTGCTGATATCTGATTGCATCCCTTTGATTTGATCGTTGTCGTTCAAGAAAACTTGCAGTTTACAGCTTTCTATTTTTCAGAAACTTTGATTGGCGCATTGGCGCGGGTATTCCGTGAGGATTGGAAAAAGAACTTTGAATTGGCAACTACAATCATACGCATATTCGTGCAGTTCTCATATTACAACCAGTTTCAAGCAACCTTGTCCCATCACAAGGTACACTTTTTGGAAACCACTTTTACGGTATCTTTCTTACACTTTTCTTTCCTTGTACGAATTTTTATCTGACGTTTTATCAATTTAGATTGGCGCACTATGCATGAACGCTATGGATTACGAGATAAAGCGCAGCGACTTGTGGGCAGCCGAAGCGAAAAATGCAGATGAGAAGACTTCGCGAAAATGTCGTTTAGCTATTCGCAAACAGCAGGCGCTTTTGGCTGGTAAGATCCTTTTGAATTTGATTGCTTAGACCTTGACTAGCAACCTTCATATTATTTTCGACTGTTTCATCCGTTTTCTAATGTTTTCGGGGCTCACTTTTTGAGAGAAATGCAGTTTCCACGATTGAAATCATTGAACTCAACCAGTTGATTGCTGTTAGATTATTCACCGTAGTCGCTTTTCGACAAGAGAAAGAGAAAACTGATCTCCGTTTCAGCTTGCATCGTTCTGCTGACAAATCTTGCCCATGACATCAATGTTGAGCTCAAAATGGTTCGTCGGGATATAGTGCCAATGCTATTGCGTTGTCTGAGTTTTCGGGACTCAGCCGAACTCATGCTAGCTACAGTCCAGTTTTTACTGAAACTGAGCATATTCGAAGAAAATAAGGCAGTCATGGTTGGTCAGCGGCTTCGAAATGATCGTTTTCTTTAAAATTTTACTGAACCGATGAGATATTCCTATTATTGCTATTGCTATCATATTCATGTTGATCTTTTAGGAGCAAGGGGATATTATAGGCAAACTGTTGCAATTATTTCCGATAGGTGATGTCGAATTGCGTAAGGTCACAATACGTCTGCTTTTTAATCTATCTTTTGATGCAAAGTCACGTCGGAGAATGGTTTCTGAAGGTCTTGTCGCTCATGTTGCACCTCTCATTGAAAGTGAGCTTTATTTGAATGATATTGTTCCCATTTTGTTTCCGCCAATGTGTTTTGCACTTGATTAAAAGTGCTCCTCGCAAATGTCGTCATCATGTTTCTAGGTGATCCCAAAGCTCTTAACCTCCTATATCAACTAAGCGTCAATGACGATGCAAAAGCCATGTTAACATTCACCGATGCGATGCAGCTGGTGAGGTGTTGATTCGCTGAGTTGAAAGGTCTCAATGAAAACATTGTTGATCTCTCCGGTTTTTTCACCTGTGTTGCAGCTTATGCGCGATTTGCTTACTGGAAACGGTAGCGAGGCCACAAAGGCGGTTTTGCTGAATGCCTGCGCTGAGAAGAGGAATGCTCAGCTCGTATGCGGTCACGACGGACAGGGGTATGTGGTATGATACCGCTCCGTTGTGCAACTACTCACTTGTTCTTGTTGTCGAAGCGCTGAAGCCGCTTTTATCTCCTGCTTATTAAGACTGGCTCTGTTAATGGATGCTGCAATTGATGGACGGGATTTGATGGTGGCAAAAATTATTCGGAGTATAGCCAGCCATGAAGGACCAACACAAGATATGTTCGTGGTGAGTTTCAAAGTAATTTCTCACTTAAAAGGTTAATATTCTTCCTTCATTGAATGATCTCACGTCTGGAGTTCGTAAGCGTAGTGGCATTTGAATGCGAAGCAGATCATACAATGACTTGCGGAAAATACGTTATCCTCCTATACGGGTCCGGTAAGTTGACCGCCCCTGTACGAGAATGGAGGCATTAGTTGACCCATTAGTTGACGTGGGAGGACATTGGATATTGGCTCAACTTGATCCCGAATCATGCCAGTTATCAGCATTTAAGTTGGCGAGGTATATAGGTCTGTATAGGCCAAATCATACTCAGATGTAACGGCTATTAAGAATTGAAGTAGGATGTGTGACGCATTCAAAGTATTGATCAACCAAGAGTCTCATCCTTATCTTTTGTTTCTAGAGTTCGATGTCTAGACTACTCGAAGCAGGAATGAAGAACGCACTCATGCAGGAAGACGAAAATGTAGCACTCGGTTTGGAATTCATTGGTACTGCCGCTTTGATAAGAGTGGCTGACTGGAGCAGGTTCGTCACATTCCGTTAAACTTCATACTTATTCAAAATGCAAGATTTTTTTGCTTAGCTTGAGCACTTCATATGATCTCGTCAACTGGATAGGTGAAAGACTGAAGGCTTCTAGTGGTGAAAGTGAGCCGTTGCAGCTACAGGTATTTTGTTTGCTAACTTGCTTTATAAATCTTAGACGAAAATCCTATTCTTGGTTTTCAGTTGGTTATAATGTGTGGTACAATGGCAAGACAAGTTGATGCAGCAAGAACTTTGGTACCGCTTCTTGAAGTGTTTCTTCAACTTCTTCACAGTAAGTCCTTTTTTTATCTTTCGTTCTTAGTATAGAGATTTAAATTTTTTCAGCAATGCAAGAAGACGATGAATTTGTTGTGCAACTGCTTTACCTTTTTCTTCAATTGCTTCGCCATCGAGAGTTAGCCAACCGCCTGATGGGTCCAGAGTCTGCTCTTGGTGCTTATGTAATTGATCTTATGCACGATAAAAATCCAGCGATTCGTGAAATGTGCGACAATGCTTTAGTGATAATAGGGGTGAGCTCGCAGATATTTTTGTTCAGCTTCGAGATGTTTTCTTGCCATTGTGTAGTCAATCCCGCTTCAGGAGCATTCTCAAGAATGGGCCCGCCGTATTGCTGGCGAACGGTTTCGTTGGCACAATGCCCAGTGGCTTGACACCGTTGAAGGAGGGGTGGCCTGCGACGAAGGTGCCGTCATGGACGACGACTACGTGCCGGGCATGTTATTTGATGACCAATTCGATGACTGTTTTGACTTGGCTAATGACGAACCGCTTTACTAGTTTCCACACTCTTTTATCGAAGGTTTTTTACTATGAGATGTAAATGATCTCGTATATAGTTCTTTATAGTCAGTGGTGTTTACTCTCATTCTATATCATGCTGATCTCTACAATAATAGCCTTATTCAATAAAAGCGTGGATCGCGCAAAGCTTGGCTTGGAAATTTTACATGATCTCCTGTGATTTCACTTTTTCAAAATTTGCATGTTCTTTGAAGAGGCGAAATTTTGCAATAAATTTTTGATGTATTATTTGTGGACTGCTCTTGTGAAACAGTGAACGTGCTGTTCATATTTTCAACAATGGCTTAACAGTTGCCGGTGTTAACAGTTAATGACGATTTTGCAGATGGGTATAGCCTGGTTGTGGGAATCAGCTCGTCATAAGCAGGTAATTACTGTAATTAACATTGCGGGTTTCCGTTTTGTTTGAAGGAAGTAAAATCTGTTACATTTCTGCAGGGAGAGCGAGGCCTTGCTGCTTCAGGGGCTTGTTTGTGTTGTGTCGCTACACTGGCGTACTGTGTTTCAGCTAGTCACTCGATAGGTATTTTTATATATTTGTCTAGTGCTTTACTGTCCTTATTTCTATTTTATAAGCCTTTGATCAGAATTAGTTTGTCAAGATAGGCGAGCCTATGTCTAGACAAGTGGTGCAATCTCACAAAAACACGAGTGGTAAAGCTTCGGCTTCTCCTCAATATTGGCGAGAACCAAATTCCTTTAATTTGGAGCGCAGCATTTCTGAAATGAAAGCAAAAAAGAATAACTGTGCTCCACATTTTTTCCAATGTAGTGGTAGGGAAAGTAGAGTTCCTAAATATCAAGAGTTTTTCCAGTAGCTTTATCTCTCCATAGCAATGCAGATGAGCATAGTGCTATGAGACATGTTTTCACTTCGAATAGTCTCAAATGTTTTCAACTGAATAGATTAAGTTTTTGGATTTTTGCATTCCACGCTCGGAGCTGTAAACCCGCTATACATCATTCTCACGCTTAAATTCACTATAAAAATCTGCCTCAGGATATCTTAAGACATGAAGAAGTTGATCAAAAACATTGTCGCATATGCATTTTTCAGTTTTGATGTCTGCTATGTGGATTTCCATATTCGCTCTTTGCTCTCTTCTTTCTGCATTATATTCGATGACGATCACGCATAAACCTATGGAGAAGTTCAGCTATGGTCTCGCACGAGTGCCTGTTTTAGCTGTCTTCAGCACCACTGTAAGAAGCGTTTTTTCACTCATCATTTAGAATAGCATTTTGAAGATGCATATTTGTTTCAAAGGTGCTTGCCCAGTTGTTCTCAATCTTTTTATCGAAAGAATCCTTTGAACATTTACTTTCACCTGATCATCAAGGAGCGCACGATACGTCGGCTGCGCACGAACATGATCTAGAAGCTGTTGGTGGGTGAAAACAAATTACGATTACTCGAGATGGTTTCATTTTTTGCTTTTAGGTAGCTGGCCATACTTTGTGGGAGCTGTCGCTACATCAGTAGCTCTACTTCTTTCTGCTTATGCTTTGAAGAATCAACCGTTTCAGCATGTTCTGACAGCTTCGAGTAGTTCCAGCTTGCAGGTAATATTAAGCTCTGATTGTAACATTCCCGCATTCATTACAGTTTACACGTATGATGAGTAATGGGCAAAGACTTACGTATCGGGCGGGACTCGAATCAGCGCTCCATGCTTTCACGGCATATGTGCTTCCTTGTGCTCAACTCTCAAAAATGAGTACAAGAAACTCCTGATTTTTCTTGCAATGGCCTTCAAAATGAGCGGAGCACTGCGCCGTAAATCGGGGCTTTTCACCGGAACATGGGAAAATAGCCACGATGCGTACTGAATAGCCTTGAAAGTGTACTTGGAAGACGTTCCCCACAGTTTCTCTGCAATTCGAAGTTTCTTCGCTCTACACGTGACCTTTCAATTATGAAACGGTGCAGAAAAAAATGCTTGCAAAAATTGAAATTAGAGATACTACGACCAAACTCGAACTCAAATTTCCTTCAGCGAAGCCTGCCTTTAAGGCTAGATGGGTTTTCACTAGGGTGCTTGTCCAGAAAACTTGAAGTTCGGGGTGACCTTAAAATTATGAAACGCACTATACTTGTCAGTAAATGAGGTCTAAACATGCTATGAGCTGTAATCTCTTTTGCGAAGCTAGCACTGATTTTCTGCATTAGTTCAATGTTGCCGCTCGATTCAACACTCCTAATTGTAAGAATTCCAGCTTTAAATCGTCTTTTTATCTTCAGGAACATGCTGCAGATATTTGCCACGCCATATGTTGGGTGGTTCCTGGCTTGTCACGTCTCTTACTTCCACGAATTAACTCCATGGTACTATTGGCAGCAGTGACAAGTGCGATGCTTGTGCTCTGTGAACATTTCCGGTAAAAGATCTTCCTTGGTCTTCCGTAATCCTTGGTATATCGCGAGTTCCCCAGACACGATTTCGCTTGGGCAGACCCAGTCTGCTGTCTCCTTCTCTCTGTAGCGGTATTTTCTACAATGTGGCCTTTATCTACTTTCACCGGCATGATTTTACTACAGACAGCACCACCTCATCTTCTCAATCAGATTGACAGGTATGCTTCGCCAACTTTCGACGGATTACGCATTTGAAA
The DNA here is from genome assembly GCA_963978905.1 of Trichostrongylus colubriformis. Classification (NCBI taxonomy): domain Eukaryota; kingdom Metazoa; phylum Nematoda; class Chromadorea; order Rhabditida; family Trichostrongylidae; genus Trichostrongylus; species Trichostrongylus colubriformis. The sequence continues at coordinate 10,925,579 of OZ022259.1, read as the reverse complement.
TGATATCGATTCTACCGTCATAATATCGGATTGATACCAGGATTATCTTGTTCCGCGTCTATAGAAAATAAGACAATACCGAAACGATGCAGTTACGCCGTTGTTCACTTTTTGTGCCACAAATGTGTTTTTTGTCCGTCGCAGAGCTTGGTGATCAATCTCTTGTTCTTAGATGTATTTCTGAAGCATCTACTATTGACGGTGTTCTTGAGATTCGCTCACGTCATTTCTGGCAATTGGATTTTGGGCAGTTGGTTAGTTCGATAATTTATCGTTTTTTATTGTACCTAATGAGAACAACTGAAAGAAGCAATGAGAAAAATATATCTAGGTGTCCTATCACGCAGCTTTTCTTCAGGTTGGGACTGTGGACGTGCGCGTTCGAAGAGACGCAGATGAGCAAAACGTACTGACTCTTGTCACGGATAAAATGTCCTCAGTGGTTAGCATGCTCACAGTTCAGGTAGGTACCTTTTAGTGGAACAACCGATGTGCGAGTTTTTTTTTTTGTTCTACGTATGGTTGCTTTTAGATAGTCAAGGATGCTGCGTGGCACACTGTTGAAGGAATTAATCCAGTCAGTCCGCTGATCATTGTTAATTAGTGCTTTTCGTCCGATGCTAATTCTTCTTTTCAATGTTCAGAGACACACCTATGATAGCGCCCATGTTCATGGAGATAGTCACGGTCATGGTCACTCTCATGACCATGATGAGGGGAATCATGGTCATTCACATGACCATAGTAGTGGTGGTCACGGTCATTCGCATGATTACGGAGGTAGTGCAGGCTCTCTAATTGTTTCGCTTCCTTTTGTCAGGTAGTGACTCTGTGATCTATTCAGATCATGGACAAGCTCATGATGGTCATAGTCACATGGGCAATCCACATGGATCCAATTCTGATATTAACCAGTACAATGCGGCCTACGGAGCAAGCGGTTATGGGAATCCAGCACTTGTACAACAAGGATATAATAATCCCCCTGCCTACAGCGCTTCCCATGGCCACACCCATGACGGCGTAACCTACCATTAACAGCAATGGAGTTAACTCTTCCATTCGTATTTTTTGCTTGGTTGTATGACAAGTTGTATACGATTGTTTGTAAAAAGAGTTGAAATCCCATTGTAGCATGAAAGCCATACTGCTGCATACTTGGGGCAAATGGTATAATCAAATTGTACTGTTTTTGTTAAGGGTTTTCCACAATGTGTTTCCCCATCTGTGCTATTTGTGCTATTTATCATCTGCTGTGATGTTTTCGTTGTTAGTTCAAAGGGTGGAGTTATAATGATTCGGATTTGAAAAAATCGAACAAAGTTCCATTTATTGCCTTCGGATTTATTTTAATTGTAGAACTCGATATCCATTTCTATTTTCAGTTATAAAAAAAGTGTGAATGGAAAGTGACTAGTAGGCTAGTAGCACTCACAAGTTCCTGCCACTGGCCTATGCATATGTAATGGGAGTCAAGCTCAAGCTGTTTGTAGTGCATATTTCCAAGACAACAGCAGGCTACCATCCACTGCGTCTCAAGGCCTCAGTGAATTCATTTTTGGCAAGTGTAACTTTCCCTTTGTCGCAGTTCATTAGAATTTAAGCGTTGGAGAGGGAGGGTGGTATTCTATGCATGGATTGCATCTAAATGCACATCCAAGCGCAATCAGTTAAGCCACTGAGGACGAAGGAGTACAAAAAAAGTGTTTTTCACACAGTGATTCTAGTGGATCATCACAGGAGCATAGGAAGGAAAGGAACTGCGGAGTGAATACACCTCTGCTCCACCCCTTCCCTTTCTCCTGCTCCTTCTCCATTGAACGCTTGTGTCTAATCGTTTAGTGGAATGGTTATGACTAACTTCAGTATGGATTGTTTGAGATGAATCGCGTATTCTTCCGAGCTGCCCACACACCGGCCGCTCGAAGAGCGCTCCTGGAAAGGATCATACGAGTGGATCACGCCGGAGAACTTGGAGCAGATCGTATTTATGCTGGACAAATGGCTGTCCTCCAAGGTATATTTGGGCAGAGTGCTTATAGAGCTTCGCCTGTAATCATGGGGTTCTATAAGCCACTCTGTGGATTAGTGCTGTAGTCAACAGTTTTGATTTTATTTCCGTAATCCCGATCTGCTCAGTGTTCAAGCTGAGGTCTTTCGGTACAGAACTTGAAAGTTCAGCTTATTTCTCTAAAAGCTTTCCCATGAAGGGAAGAATTAGTTCTACATATCATCGATTCTTATCCATCAGCCTGTAGGTTCTCCTGTCGCTTCGGTGATAAAGAAGATGTGGGATGAGGAGAAGGGACACCTGGACGTCATGGAGAGACTCGCTGCGAAGTACGATGTGCCGCACACCGTTTTCTCACCCATCTTCAGCGCTGCTGCTTACGCTTTGGGTACGGCAGAAACTCGATTGATAGACATTGCAAGCATATGTTCTATAGTAATAGTTTAGTAGCATTATATTATTTACAAGGTCTACTTGTTCAATATGCAAAGCTCAGGCGTTGGTACGGCCCTTCTCGGTAAGGAAGGAGCCATGGCGTGTACGGTTGCTGTAGAAGAGCTAATCGGGCAGCATTACAACAACCAACTGAAGGGTACGGAATATCGCATTTTAGGGAAAGCATTTCGATGTTAACATTGCAGAGTTAATTGCTGACGATCCAGAAGCCCACAAAGATCTTCTTGATATATTGACCAAACTTCGGGATGATGAATTACATCATCATGATACTGGAATCAATCACGATGGACCCAAGGTGCAGTGGGTTTTGAATGAATTCTTTGGGCTCATATATATATAAATTGGCTGGCGCAAACTACTGTGCGCGAAACACGTGTGCGTCAGTAGGTCGATCGAAATTGCTCTTCTTGTTGAGGACAGTATTTCAATGCACACCCTGCACACTTAGGAGGAGCTTAACTTGGTGCATAGGTGCCCCTTACTTCTTGTCCCATGCCTTACCCATCCCACACTTGCCCCACCTCCACAGGTGGTTTTCCATGTGCCGTCCAAGCTCCACCCACGCCCACAAATGCTCCGCCCACCCCTACAAATGCTTCACCCGTTGAGCCCAGAATTCTTTCTCGAATTTCAGAAGTTATCTCTGATTTTAATCTATCTTCTCCCTAAGTTTGTGGCTTATTCGAAGCCAATCAACAATTTTTAGGCTGAAAAGGCAACATTCCGATGCACGCCCCGCCCACCTGGGCAAAGCTTAACTTGGTCTATGTGTGCTCTCTACTTCCTGTTCCATGCCCTACCCATACCACACTTGTCCCCATCTCCACAGGTCGCTTTTCATGTAATGTATAAGCTCAGCCCACTATGTCCAAATTCTTTCTCGACTTTCAAAAACTCCTTCCTGATCTTAATTCATTTCCCCCCCCCCCACGCTAGGGGCACATAAAACCCAATTAATGATTTTTGGCCTGAAAATGGAACATTCAGCACGCCCCGCCCTCCGTGGTCGGAGCTGAACATGGTCCATGTGTGCTCTTCTTCTTGTCCCATGCCCTACCCATCCATATCACACTTGACCCCATCTCCACAGGTCTTTTTCATATAATACCTAATTTCGTGACAGACGGACAGACAAAGGGACGGACGAACGGACAGACGGACGGATGGAGGGATGTACAGACAGAGCCTTTTATGTATATTAGGGATGGTGAGTGCAAAAAAGGTAATCCACCCCCCAATCCTTCCTTTCCGAACGAATAAAATTCACCCTCTGTGGCTCAAATCATATCGTTCTCCATTTTTGGTGGCTCAATTGTGCAGGGTGTGGCTTTCGATGCACGCTCTCGAAGAACCTCCCCCTCCAACTCACACAGCGTTTTGCCTTGTTTTCGGAGTTTCCGAAGTATGCATAGGTAATGATGTTCTCCATAGCAGTTGCATGTATCGGCTGTTGGCCCTTTTTGTGAGCCTTCTTCATAAGCACTTCTTCATAGGCAGTCCAGCGCATTAGATTGTGTCGTAATTGGAATCTATTTGCTGCGAGGCAAAAATTGACATTCGTACGATGAAAGAATAATTTAAGGCACCGATGTACGAAGCTCTCAAATGGGTGATCCAAACTGGATGCAAAGGTGCTATTTTCATCGCAGAAAAGATCTGATGTGTAGTCATTCTTATGTTTTGTTAGTTATTCACTTAATAAAGTATCTGAACTGTGACAAAAGTATGGCGTTCTCTTTTATCTATAAACAAGTTGAGCTATCGCACAGTACTGCGCGAATAACACGATGATAATGATCAATCGATATCGAAGAAATCCATACCGCATGACCTCACATTGTGATAATCGCAGTACTAATTGTGAGCACTTGCCTAAAGGAACCGGAAGGGGTCCAAAACAAGAGGAAAATGCAAAAAATGAGCATTTTGTAACGAACATTGGAGGTTAGAAGCGATTAACGGTGAAAGAAACCCAGAGTCAAAAGTGCGACGCTGCGGTGTGTATTCGCATCCCATTCGCATCAACACACTGACTTTCCGAGTTGTCCGCTGTAGGAGACGAGCCGCGGGCCAACGTTAGTCATAGCACCTGACTCTCAGCGCAGTGGAGTGGGCATTCCCAACTACATTAGCATTCATGTAAGTACATCTAGAAACAATATAAGAAAGAACAAAGGAGAAAGTGAAAGGAAAAAAAGAAAGTAAAAGGAAAAACAACCATAAATAGAACATCTCCTCTTGGCACCATGCAAAGGCGTCAAATTGGCGAGTTTGTGCATTGGCGGTCACTTAAACTCGTCCGAACTACGTCTGTTTTACTGTAGGCCAAAATTACCCCCATCCGGGGTCTTTAACTGGTTTCGTTACAAAGTCCTGTCACTATTTGGAATTTCACCTAGTTTTACAATCGCAGCAGGGTTTCTGTTTACTTCCATTGGATATCGGAGTATGTTCAGTCGGCGACATTTACTGCTTGTAGTGTTTATCGATAATCTATTTATTTACCACTACATACATATCGCTTCCCTCAAGAGAGCCTCCACTTTTCGGAGGTCTAGATGATTTAGCGGTCGATAACTCTTACAGTGATAGGGACTATCCATGTAAGACAGCGTTCATACTTTGCACACCGACGCCGTCACGGGCGGCGACGGCGTCAAGTGGACGCCGTCACCCCAGGTGACGGCGTCAAATCGACCAGATTCCATTCTTCATAGGCTCAAGTGTGTACTTGTGAAAGTGGCCGAATTTATTAGACTGAATATCATTTTACCTGAATAACCACGTGAGGTATCCTTAATGCGTCTCTCTTGTCGAGCAGAGCTTGTGAAAGTGGCCGAAAGGAAAGAAAGTGGCCGAATTTATTAGACTGAATAGCATTTTACCTGAACAACCGCGTGGGGTATCCCTAATGCGTCTCTGTTGTCGAGCAGCCATTCATATGAACGAATGCTGCTCCTGTCTCTACAAAGGTCCGTCAGCCACGTCTTTAACTCACGTACTGTTCAGCTACGGGATTGTAGAAGTTCATACAATGCTTACGTGTCTGGCCTAGGGAACAGTACCCATGAAGAATGAGGATGGAGTTCAATATGAGTAGATGTCGTTGCTCTTCATTCACGTTTCGCTCTCTGTCTACCTGGGTACACACGGTTTTCTGCGCGGGTGTTTGTCAAAACGCGTACTCCCGAGTGTCGAGAAAAATGGCCGCTTGAGTAAGACCCTCTCCCTCTTCGGGTTCTTAAATACGACCACCCTTTTATCATCTACAACTTCGTAACGGTTCTATAGTCTAGATGCTAGGAATCTCACTGCTGTTTTTGTGTGTTTGTACTGATTCTCCTTTGGGAATAAGTCTTTCAGAAATGGTTTTTTTTCTTCGTTCTGTTCATGGAAATAAAGCAATATTCAAGAAAATATAACTAAATCATTCAACAAAAAGCGCATTTAATTTAATAAGTGTTATACGTTGTGACCTCTTTTATGAACAGCTTTTCCGCTTCACTCGATGTGCGACTGTGGCGCTTCTGAAAAAAAAAGATATATGTCTATACTACTGAGCTTCAATAAGAATAACGAAACGAAAAAACTAAACTAAATAAACTGCAGGTAATATCCATAACAAAATCTAGATGAAAACCAACAACCCTCTTTTCCAATCAGCTTTTCCGTTTCACTCGACGTGCGGATGCAGCGCTCCTAAAAAACGCATATACTACGAAGCTACAATGATAACGACAAAATTAAAGGCGAACTTTAAAAACATCGCGACCAGGAAGTCGAAAACATGAAAATCGCGGCCACAAGCAAGAAGTAATGCAGGGCGGCGGTTGCGTTGCGGCGCGCCAACTGGTGCGCGCTAACCAACAAAAATGCCTGAAAATCGTTAATGCTGACCTTGTTTAAGCAATCATATCTTTCCCCATTGTTCATCATTTGCGACTAAATCTGTTTTTTGGGGAGAACCAGGTTCGCTCTTTCTAGTGAATACTCTGGTTGCAAAACAATTGCAAATGCGAGAGATACGTGAGTCGAGAATTAGTGAGGAAAATGAAAATTGCATGCGGGTTTTTTGACTTGTGACAGTTATAACTTCTTCGTGCCGAATGTTTTGCAAACAAATGAGTGTTCCCGGAACTGGAGACTTTGCTCTTTCTAACGCGCTTTTGAACTCTTTTGTACGTTGCTCAGTTCGTCGAGGAAATGTCGAGTAAACTTTTTGTTACCAAGCATGACAGGGTTACACAGAGAGCGTTCATGACCTCTTCGGAGAAAGCTCCATGCTTTCTAAACAGTTTTCCTGGTAGCAGTGCAGTAAAACCAACATCTGAGCGTTCGCCGTCCACGATCAGGGTATACGCCATGCCTCCTACCTAGGCAGTAGATGTGATTGGAAGGGTAGCCTAACACGATGTTCTCGCGTGGCTATCAGATAGGACATATATACGTGACTTCCCTTTTAGGGGGAATCGCCGTGCGCTAGTCTTCTCTGCAAGTTGCAGATAACATTGAGAGGATGTTTTACGGTGATGATGAGGTGCGAGTGATCAACGAACACCTTTTGAATGTTCGATGTTTTAGTGAACAGCGAACACATTAGTGCACTCTCCAATGAACAGAGCAGCGCACTTCTATCCTTTTTTCGCCCTTTTTCGCCGATGTGACTCCAGGATGCATGTGGCTTATCACTTCCACCAAAGGATTCACCTGACTTCGACGATACCCTCAATTCTATGATGCTGTACAGAGCGTATAAGAAGGTAGCAGGAACAAGAACAATTTCCTGTGCGGTCACTACAGTTTATGCAGAGGTGCAAGCAATATTGTTCCATTATATGCGACCAGGCAGACGTGACATTGGAACAGATGAATCAATCGCCTGTGCGTTTGACAAGCATATCATCTTGGACATAATAGAATGTAACGGCGATTTTGAATTGTTCAGCCCTGCCCGCACTCTTGCACCCAAACTTTCATTTTGAAGGGGCGACCAAATTATCGTTCCTACTGAGTGCCGTGTTCGAGCCGTGACCCATCACGTGCCACTCACGGTGCAGCAGATGGCAGAGGTCAAGGGAGGTGAATCGGACGGCAGTCTTCATGGTCGCCTAAACAAAGCATATCGAGTTCTTCAGCGATACATTGACGTAATACGCCTGTGCAACACGGGCTGCTTCGCTGATATCAATTTACTGAATAGTCCAGTTCGTGCGGGAATTCAACGCGGAGTGCGACAAGTCGAAGTTATCTCTCCAAAGCTGTTTTCCGCTGCTCTCGAGCTCGTAATGCGAAACGTTCGCGGCATTGATATAGATGGTGAGAAGCTCCAGTATCTGCTTTTTGCGGACGACTTCATCCTTATCGGTACTAAGCCGTGGGATCTCGAGGACTCGTTGAGAATTCTTTGCGAAGCCGGCTCGCCTTGCCGGGCTCCAAATCCACCAGGCTAAACTCAGTGGTGAAGAACAGTTACGTGGAGGATTATAGTTTGCACCTGGAGGGCTCCGTGATTGAAGAAGTCTCGTCATACGTCTATCTCGGTCAGGCAATCACCATGAATAACGATCTCACGGCCGAGATCAGCCGGCGCCGTAAGGCAGGCTGGGCCACGTTAAACAAGTATCGCGATGTTCTCACCGACAAGCGCCTAAACGCTCAGACCCGAGGACAAGTGTTCAATACCCATGTGCTCTCAGCATTAGTCTACGGATGCGAGACGTGGAATACAACTCGGGCTGAGGAGGACAGACTGACAGTGACTCAAAGGGCTATGGAACGGGCTATGTGGGTAGTGTCGATCATGCAAAAGATTCCCTTTCGCGAGATCCGGAGGCGAAGCTCAGAGGTGTCATCGTAACCATCTACGATTCGAAGAAGCGATGAACCAGCCATGTTGCCCGCTACACAGATAACCGATGGACGTGCCGAGTGACCGACTGGTATCCTCGTAGAGTGAAGAGGCCGTTGGGAAGACCATCAACAAGATGGAGCGATCCACTGAAGAAGATGTTTGGTCAGAGATAACGGCAAGTGGCTAGAAATCGTGACGCTTGGCATGGATATGTCCTGGTAGGATGGTGTGACTACCCTTGAAAAGCGGACTCCGAAGTATTCAAGGTAATTCATAGAGTGGACGTCTCACACCTGTACTTGACATAATGTTCCTCCTTTTTACCTACTACAAGTAATCTCTTTTCATGGATGTCAATTTCGCATGCGAATTTTTTCAGGCTTACGCTGCAGCTTTTCTCTTCAAGATTCTTCCACTTCCATCACCCCGTCACAACCGCATACATTCTACGTAAATACGTGTGCATGGATTTCAGCACATCACCACCCACGTCGCTCCCCTCACGTTCCTAGGTTATGAGTCTTTTCCTCTTTCATCTTAGCGTGGTGCCATGAAAGTGGCACCTCCTGTTCTGAGTGGTCTCAGCACCATCACTGAAGCCATTATTCACACAATCGGCTGCCATTTCATATCCAACTTCTGTCTCCTCACCATCACTAACCCCTCAGCAGCCCACATCTTCAATTCCAGTTAATACTCTCCTCCCAGCATCAATATTTCAACATCTCGCAGCATCAACACCAGCCTCCACCTTTCTCTCTGAATCAATCTCCTATCAGCTCGCAATCTCATCTCTGTTTAAACGTTTATTTCTACTAGCAAGTTGCCAAATTCCTGAACTTCTGATGTTACCCCACCTTCCCCTCTCTTATCTAATCACGCTCAAAGAAATAGTTCCCTTAGAGGCGAAGAAGAGTGTATTGATCACGAATTGATAAGCTGACGAAGAGTATATTTTTAGGCACCCATGCGTGGCGCGTTCATGGACCACAGGGTTACTGCTAAGTACGAATGAAATTCTTTATTTATATACTTTAACTTTAATCTTTTCTCCTTGTACATGTGCATCAGCTTTTGCATATTGAAGGTCAACAAAGGGTGCAAGCAGTCAAGGAGGGTCACCCCACAGGTAGGGCTAGGAGGTGCGAAGTGAACTACAGTAATCTCGTAGTTATCTCACCGTATCCTTTATGGATGGAACCTTCACCCCCGACGTGTTCTATCCTCGTCACCCCTTTCCTGTTCCCCTACTCTATTATGTATCATATTTAATAAACTATGTATACTCAGTGTTCTGTACTTACCACACCGCTACACATAAAAATGGGTTTAGTGATGATGTTGAGACCACATGCACCAGGAGTTGCCACAGAGATGGAGCCATAATAAGAAGAAAGCGGGAAAAGGCTCTTAACTTGGAAACATGGGGGAGTGACAAGAATGGTGGTGTAGTAGAATCCAGGTGATCCACGTAGAACGCATGCGGTTGTGCTGGGGTGATGGGAGTGGCAGAATCCTGGAGGAGAAAGTTGCAGTGTAAGTCTGGTAGATTTTCATGCGAAACTAACTCTTACGAAAAGAGATTGACTGTTCTCATCAAACCTGTATGAATACCTCTCGTATGACCTTTCACGAAGTAACAGTTGAAAAGAGAGATATTATGTCAAGTACAGGTGTGAGAGGTCTACCATACGAATCAATTCATTAGAAGCATGTGAGATCTTTATTTACCCCTAATGTCCTAACCTACCCTGGCCATAGCTGGTCGAACGACATTCCACGCCGTCCCCGCATCTCCGCAGTACATAGCGGTATTCTCTGCCTCTGCTATTTCGACGTGACTCGCAGTAGACGGATATGCGCTACGCGCCACAATGGATGTAGCGCATGGACATGCTCCTACGCGAGTGACGGAGACTCGTCAGCCCTCGTAGGACATGCACGCTAAGTGCCACGAGTAACCTAACAATTCGATGTTATATTGATGTGCTTATAATATTCCCCTCAATCGGTCGAGCTATCATAGTACAACGCGTGCCCACTTTCAACATAATCACGTACGTGAGAGGTAAACTTTTTTAAAAGGCACGACTTATGTACCTTACAACGTAGGGCAGCTAGGGCCTGTCGTTTGCACCCGCGTAAACAATGGCGATAGCGAGTCGACGTAAGTCCTCATACTGACCGTCACGCCGTCACTGGCGCTTACCTCGCCGCGGGTGAGGGTCTTTAGTTCCAATAGTGTACTGTAGGTGTACGGTAGTATAATAACAGGATTACTCAGGTCACTTCGCAACTCACCTCGCACCTCCTAGCCTTGCCTATGGGGTGGCCCTACTTAATTGCTCGCAACGACTATTGACCTTTGAGTAAAAAGTAATGCACATGTAAAAGGGAAAAGGAGAAAGTGAATAAATGAAAAAGCATTCGTAGTTCGCAGTAAAACTTCATTGATATAAACCAAACTCTTATGTTTGTTATCAATAACCATAATCGTGCCATGCATCTTTGCCTTCATTAGTAGTATTAGTAAGGTTTGTTGATAAAAATCTAGGCTAGTAAGTAAAGGAAAGCAGTGATGTATCTCTGATATAAAGATAGGTAGATTAAGGCATTTTTTGGCGTAATCAGTCCCTTCTGGGGGGTGCGCCGCGCATCCTAGTTCTATCAAGAATCGTGGTAGCAAGTCACTGCAATTTGGCTATACAAAGACTTGCGAGGGTCAGCCGATATACAACTCAGCGCTTTCATCTCGCAGACGAGTCTGGTGCCAACTCAACTACTCCGGGGGATGGAAGGTTTGGTAGGCCTGTACAGGCGCTAATGGGGGATTTGATACCGTGCCGTGAGAGTGGGTGCGCACCGCTTGTCACTACACCACCTCCGCCCTGATATAATGATGAATCAGGAAATCTTTCACATGTGAAGTCTTTGCACTGTTACTCACTCCTTTTATGGTGTAGAGAGTAGAGACTGGCTCAATCGCGGCAGTTATCTTAAATTAAATACGATTGATTATGATTGTGATTGCGCGATTTAGCTTCAAGCTTTGGTATGCCTTTCTTTGCACCAGAATTTTGAAAAAGGAATCCAGTAATTTGACAATAACTCGCTCATAACAATATAGGAATGTTTAGCTTCATTCACTTCGAAAAAGAAATAGACGAGCTTCCTTTTGAGTGAGCTTTGCATTTATAAGAACAGAACAAAATCAATGGGAATAATAGTATTACATGATGTTGTTAATTCTGTTTTCTTCGTTTTTCTGTTTGTTTTTCGTAGTAAATTAGTGTAATAAGAGCGCTGTAAAAAACATAACTATAACTGCAACAACACATGCACAATTTCCAGTAGATCCGTTATCGTTAAATATCATATCGTTAAATCAGTCAGTGAATCAGTCAGTGAGGAAGAACATGTCAACGGTCACTGCAAACAGTGGGAAAAGTCACCTCACAGGCAAGGCTAGGAGGTGCGAAGATAGGTGCGAAGTGACCTAAGTAATCTTGTAATTATACTACCGTACACCTACAGTACACTATTGGAACTAAAGGTGCACACCCCCTCGCCGCGAGCCCCGATGCACACTGCGCCTGACGCATGTGATATCGCAGGGTAAAAGCGCCCGTGTCGGCGCGATAGGTACATACTGAAGCGATGGTATTCTAAGCCAGGACCAGAGTACACGGGAGTCGAGGATTCCTCGACAGGGGCCATATTTGACCGAACCCGAGAGAGGTTGTGCCTGCAGGGGTCAGCGATAATAAGTACTGAAACTAAACCTTCAATAAGTAGATGAGGAACGAAGAGTATCCAACGGCGATCCCGTGTGATAAATACCTTTGCTTTAAGTGAAGATGCATAGCAATAAAGTGCATTGCAACTATACTGTCTGGGAACAGTTAATGGAATTGTAGAGGTCAGGGAAGAGTAGTAGTATTTGGTTCCCGAAAAAAAGGGGGTTGGGGAGTTCGTACTGAAGCGCCATTTTCCTCCACACAGGAGCGTACTGGTCAAACACAACTGTAGCGGTGCTCCTAGATATCGACTAATGCACGCACTGGACGCCGGCCGTGACTGCGTAACCCTGCGTCTATGTTGTCCTTCCCCGTCTGGGTCTCTCGGATTTGCCTGAGCCCTTTCACGAAAGGAACTTTGGCGTCGCGTACTCTGGTCTGTCTGGTGTCTGACCTCGCGGCGGAAAGCGTGTTGCTGAAAAAAGTCAGCTGTCTTCAAGCCGGTACGCAATCACGGCCGGCAGAGGGTGCGTCGTATAGCTTATATCGTGCTCCTATCCCGCTGCTGCGGTTGTCCACATATAACGTCAACGTTGCTGCAATAGTAGATTTGCTTGCTTCCCATGAATGAAAGAATGTGTAGGCAATCGAAATGCTGAATCACAGAATGCTTCACCTTTTTTTCAGATGTGATGAAAACCGTCTCGATAAAAAGTGGATGTACACATCTCGAGGATGGTTACTCAACTGGTTTTGGGGAGTACGCCGTGCAGTTCGGAATCCTATCCTCATTCCATAAAGACCCAGCAGCGCCCGTTCCATTCGGCGGATCTATGTTTGCCGATGACCACCATTCTCTTCTGGAAGGTAGTTAAACCTTCAAGGACGAATGTGTTCGAGAAACTTGCACTTTTTTGGTATTTGGGTAACCCTACCAATGGGTAACGTCTAGGTATGCAGTGTGTGCAGTGGCACACGAGCGGCGTAAACCGTCAATACCAAGCCTTGGTTACCGCGCGATTTCATCTCACGCCGATCACATAGTTTGCGCTACGGAGCGGTTTAAGCTGCTGTTTTTATGTCACTCCGAGTCATCCAATAACTTATCCAATCTCTCCTTATTCGTTTTTTTCTTTCAGAATGGTCCCATACCTGACGCCGGCACCGGTCCGTAAGAAAGCACCACCCTTTCAAGAAGCGGAGTTACGTCGGCTCATTGCGATGTATAGCGCTAGTTACTCAAGATACCACGCTAAACTTCAACCAGGTACGAAATTTCTATTACTAAAAAGATCGTGTTCCATATCCTAGACGCTTGTTTTCTTTCGGATAGGTCATTCTGAATCCTCTCTACTTATCCATCAATTCTTCTCTGCTGATAATACTCTTTTAAATTCATTTCTGTCGTTTTTCTGATTCTCCAGTGAATAATATGTAGTAAAATTATCAATGTTAAGTTCGAGCCATAACACAGATTATTGTCCTTCCGAGTGTTAGTCAATTATTTCTCTTTTCATCTGTTAGTCGGTTATTTCTACCATCAAATTGAATCCTACCAATGCTTCCGCTCAAAAGCTTTACTTGCGTGTACTTGGAAAGTATGTTGATCACGCTAAATTGTTCTCCTTTTCAGGCGTGAAATGGGCGTCGTCCGACAAAAATCGTCTGCTTGAAAAATGGTCACAATATCTAACTTCCATGGGTGTAGCCCCAAGAACAAAAGCGCAAATCGAAGAGAAATTGCGCAACGAAGTCAAGAGGATTCATAGATTCTTCAAGGCGGAGGTATGCCAATCTTCTTGAAATTTTGTAGACACTTGTTTACAATCAGCTTTCATGAGAACGCTGAGGTGTGCGGAAATGTAGCAGTAGGCACATACGAAGGGTAACAAATTAGCTCCTCTCGGGCAAGTGTGTCGCATTATGACCCAACCACGTCATCAATACGGAACACACTTTATATGCTCTTCCAGAAGGTCCCAGGTCGAAGTGGCCATTCGGAATGGGATACATATGGTCCGACTTATTCTCGAACGCTGATCTCGAATCTGCAGTCCAAATTTGCAGAACGATTCTCTGAGCGGAGTTATGGAGGTTCCTTTGAAAAAAACAATATATTATAAGGTAGGTTTGGAAGCCCGTTGCACGCGAGCCAGACGTTCTCGCGCCAAACCAGGGCGATTTTCGTGTTCGGGGGTCAGACTAACCCATGGGACATGCTTTCAGCGCATTCAAGAATTTGACCAAATTTCGGAATTTTGCCGAGCAAGTGCTGTTATTTGGCGCTTGTTACGTACATACTTTGTCATGGGCATCTGTAATAGATATGTTTAGGTTATCTTTGTCATGGTTGTTGGCTTCTCCATGAAAGTACAAAAAAATATATTACTTGCAACAGGGCCACCCCTAATTTTCCGAAGTTGAGCCAAAATTTCGATGTGGTAAAAATTCACATAGAGGGGTTATTCGACCTGGGTGCGAATATCATATTGGTTTTGCGAAATAACGTCAAATTCGCAATCAATACGCTATGGGAGTCTGCTCAATCAAAAAAGTTGGATCGCGATGCTCCATCCGCGTCCTGGTGCCAAGAGAACCATTGAAATGAGGTAAATCAAAGTAGAAGTGTTTTAGGTGGACAGTAGAAAAGTTCAACAAATTTCAGAATCTAGGTTTCTCCAGGATCCGAACTATCGTCTTCAGTCTATGGAGCGAGACACAGACATCCCTCCGTCAATCGGCTGTTCGCAGCTCATCCACTTGTGGTGTATTTGAGCGGACTTTCGTCGAATAATGGCCTTGTAACTCTGCTCAGAGAATCGTTTTGCAAATTTGGAATGCAGATTCGAGATCAGCGTCCGAAAATACATCGGACCATATGTACCCCATTTCGAATGGCCACTGCGACCTCGGGTCCTTCCCATGTTAGTGTAGCTTGCAAGCGTTCTGATTATCTGAATATAAGTAGTATGTGAGGAAATACATAAAATGATAAATAGATGAGCAAGCATAAATATCAGCCGTTTGAAACATTTATAAAATTCGAATGACGGATGGTACGCTCAAGCCAACCACATCGACCGGTAGAGATTGGTGGAACCAAATAGTGGACACACATATGTGCATACTTTTAGGCTGCTAGAGGTCTAACTACTCACACTTTAGCTGCAAAAAGCACCTTTTCCGCAGACATTGACCGCTTCCTCTACCTTGGCATGGATAAGGCGTTTTTCACACTCAGAATAATGCTAGTTTTTTTCAGAATGGGAAAGGTCGGTCCGAAAGATTTCCTCTTCCGTCCTATTTAGACCCATTGGTCCGGATTTTGTCTAGGAACCGTTCAATCGATGGAACTCCGGAGAAAGGTGGGTTTCATTTTAGTTTTCTCGAATATGATACCAATTCCGCTCGTTTCAGAGGACTTGAGCATTGACTTGCAAGAGATAGCCAAAGAGGAAATCAACTCTTCAGATGAGGAGTTAGCAGATGGTCCACTCTTCGAACCTGAAAGGTGTTAACGCATAGAGATGATGGATTATGATTGAATGTTGATTATAACCCTCTGCTTCTAGAAAACCAACACTCGATGAACTTCTAACGCATAACTCTGAGAGATGGAGCAGGACAGATAAAGTATCGACTACACAGCGAGGCACCCACGAGGACCATGCTCCTGAAGCAGCAACTACTTCTGCAAAAGTGATAGGCACTCTTCCAAAGGCGTCGTGAGTTTTTCGCCGTCTGGACCTTCAAGTATTAACATTATTACCGCTTAGCTCTATTTAGTTTGACTGGAGAGGTTCTCAGCTGTTTCTCAGACAGCTTATCGCAACTACTTGCTGAGGAAGTGAAACTGGCAAAGATACGTCAGGAAGAGGCTGCTATGGCAATCGAAGTACGAAGATTGGAAATAGAAAAGCTCAATCTTGAAATCGAATGGTTGAGAAAGAGGGCGGACTCAGAGGCGAGTAACGCTTTATGCAGTCCCTACTATATCCAATGACCTTTCGCTGAGTTCTGTTTCATTTGATCTCGATCTCGAGTAGGTAGAATTTTTTTTTTGATGCGTGGTGTTACCATTGTTTGTTTTGCTGTATCCTTTGTTTGGTAACACGGGTCCCAGATTTTAGCCGCGTATCTAAGGCCATTTTCATACTTTGCCGCACCGGGTCGACGACGGTACCATCTCTGTAACCGAAGCTGTTCGATGCGCTCTATTTTTGACCAAACTACATAATCACTGTGGTGAGTGCTTGCGCGAATCTTGCCACAGATTGGCATTATGTCAGTTTCTCGCCAGGATCAATCTCGCCACGGGTTCATTCGGAGTATGACCGCGATCATTCTGTAGCATGGTTCGGTCAACATCACAAAAAGGGCGCATTGGAACAGTGCCAGCGTAGAGTGCTGCTGACGCGATAAAACTTAAAAGTTCTGTACAAGTTGGTGCGAGCGCTTCATAAATTACCGCATACCTTTTGGCTGGCTATGGATGTCGTCCAGAGAAATAACTTTGAGACATCGCCAAGGGTAAAAGTGGAGGTGGTGAAAAGTGCAATAGTAGAGAAGGAACTGAGTGAGAGTGAAACCCGCCACAACTAGAATCCTCTTCCTAACGTTGATGCTCGACGCTGTTGACATTTCCTGCGTCCTTTGCTTCATTGAAGGGGTATCGTTGATGTTCGTCAGGGACATCTTTTACGTCGGTTACTTCATTTAAAAGCAGACCACGCGATAATCAAAGTGGTCCTTACCTTCTCAGGGCAGATAGACCCTTGGATGGTTGTGAAGATTGCGCCCTTGGCGACGCCACGGTCCCTTGCCGCGCACGGCCCGGTCGACCTGAGCCGAGTTGAGACCACCGAGTCGAAGCGCACCCGGCTTAGACGAAAGGGAAACTTGCGATAAGACAAGATAAGGCAGCGATATCAATAGCGAACGTAGCTTCAACAGGGAAGAACTGGTGATATCGTAGCATTTTGCGCGATATCATCGAACAAAAACTCATTTCCAAACTCCCATACTCGTACGAGGACCGATGGCAGGGAGCTTCATTCTTGGCAGTTGTGAAGGGTTATGACTCATTTTTCTTCACTAGTGGGTAAACCAGGGCCTCTACATCCTGGAACACGAGCAATAGCTCTCACAATTTTTCGCGAGGTGTGTCTTCAAGGAGCAATGCAGACGGCGTGGGTAGCACAGCCAGCCAATCGTGCGGGTTACCCACCCTCCACCACCATTCGCACCTCGGCGTGTATATAATTAAAAGACATCGAAACGAGTTCGATAGAATTCCAAAACATGTTTCTCATCCTGTGCTCCGCTACTAATTTCTCTCTAAAATTGCCTTTTCATTTTCGGAAATCGTGCTTCCCTGTTTCGAGTTTCCTCATTACTCCTGTTTCATTGAGACAACACTAGATACCTTGAAAACCTTGACCAGGTCATTACTATCTCGCTATTTAAAACTTCTCTATCGGGTTCACCACTTTAGCAATAACTTAATCCCAAATTAAGATGATTGTGTTTGTTCTTTTGTCCTTATATGTTCTACTCAAGGTCTGTACTTGGGTGCAATTCTTTTTACCCTATCACATTCCATTTTCTGTACATTGCTCGCTTTTTGTTCTAGTCATTATTTTAAGTTGATCTAATTTATGAATTTTTGTCAGGTATCGGTACCTATTGACACCAGTGATGAGTGGCTGAGGCAATAAATTGTATGAGAACTTTAATATTGTACTGTTCCATACAAAACAGAGGGTGATGAAAGAGATGAAAGTATTAGGGCAAATATCCTGTAATGTTCCTCTCGAAGCAGGAACAAGCTGTGGCTCATTACATTCACCTTCACAAAAACATGGAGCCTTCAGTCAGCACAATCGGGCTACAGAGCGCCTACGGCATCAAGGTCCGCCTAGAAGCAGTGCCACCTTTCGTGGTAGGTCTCTCGTAGTCCCAAGGTCACGTCCTATCGAGCGCTCCAAAATGAACTGTATATCTGAAATGTCTGATGTAGCTACGGGTGCCACTTCACTGCGTTCACCGTGCGGCGCTACTTTTGCCTAGGCTTATGCCCTTGCCTTCAATTAAGGGCTACTCCCACCTCATCTGTCATAGGCAGAGGTAAAATATGCGCTCCATCACACAAAGTAATAATTGAAGGATGGTGTAAGGTGAAGAAGGAAAGCGCGAAAATTAGGGTGTGCATAAAAAGGGGAGACTACCGCCAGAGGGGTATCAAAAATTTATTGCTGCTTGATTTTCTACGAGTCAGAGCTTAAGGCTGAAACTTCGATTTTCATGAAGATTGTGACCGTGTTACGCCAAACTTTAACTGTAGACATAAATCTGTATGTATATATCTTTGTCGTCTTACCTCTCAATTCGTGCGACCTTCCTTTATAAGTTGGAAATGGTCACCAGCCCTTCATTATGCAATTGTTGAATGAAATAAGTTCTTTGTTCGAATGCTATGCCACTTAATCATCACCAGATTCTAGTTTATCCGTAACCACGAAGGAAGGATCGCTTATGATGGTATGCGGCATTCATGTTCACATCTATATCATCCATCTATGTTACCTGAAGCACGAGGAAAGGAAGCATATAGCTTAAATAACGTCAGCATATCACACAACATTGCAGTCGATGGCAACGTTTAATAAGTCAAAGGGACAGTGGGACTTGGCCCCGCAACGCTCGACTGAAAAGGTCACATAAAGGACGAGTCGACCACGAAAAACTCGCGCTGCATTTTTTTTCCATTTTATGATTTAGGTGGCAGTCGGAAATAAAAATTTTCATTCCTCTGGCTCTCTCAACAAGGGGGAGACTGGGAATGGAAACGGGTCTGGTCCTTTTCCGCTCATCCCACAATAGGGTGTGTACACTTACGACAAATTTTTGCGCGGCCACGCGCGGCGAGCGGTGCCGCGGATTTCTTCTCGGGCGATTGCGTACATTGCGACACTCCCTTTAGAGTTTTACGCCCGAATTAACTATTTCTTAATTAGGATTGTTATCATGTAATGGTATCGGTTTTTTGAATCTTCATGTCATTAATGGTCTTTTTAGAGCGCAAAAGTTACTCTTTTTGGATATTGATTTTTTTTCGGTGTCGGACGGGTTCGAGTCCCGTCCGACACCGAAGCTTTTGCCCATAACTCAGCAACCTAATAACATGTTTTTAGATAATTATGAGATACATAGCTATTTCTTGAAAGACCTCCATGGTACCAGACCCTAGCGTCCAGTGCGGAATTCCAACTGACCGCGGCAAGTTGTGCGAGGTGCCGAGAGTGCGATGCCGCAAAGCGACAATTTGTCATAAGTGTACACACCCCCACAACTCCGCATTTCCACAGGACGCAAATTATCCCATTCTTCAATCGATTCGTATCTCTGTCATTGCCCCCGGTTCCGCAAAAACGCAAATTTCGTCCCTACGAACACTGCCGGCACTATTCAACGATCACTTCCCACATACCCCAAATACCGCGAGTTGGTCAAAAAATAATTTTCGCTGAAATTTCGCCCAGTGGGTCATTTGGGGTGCTGATCACAAATATGACATCTTGACGTTTGCGCCAATTTAGCGCAATTGCACCATGATGGTGCAACAACTCGCTTTCGCCAACATGGTGCAATTGCATCAAATTGGCGCAAACGCCAAAAACGGATGTCATATTCGTGATCAGCACCCCAGATAACCCACTTGGACAAAGTTTCAGCGAAAATTATTTTCATGACCAACTCGCGGTATCTGGGATAGTGATTGTTGAATAGTGCCACGCTTTGCCTTATGAACCTTTCAGCATTCTCGGTGATCATTTGCCGTTTTCGCTAAGGCTGGTTTGGAACATTTGAATGAAATGAACGAAAAGCGACTTACTAGGGAAGTATGTTACTTCCCATGGAAATTTGAAATGAGACCCGAGGGGATCGATAGAGCTTCGAACGCTGATTATAACTGTGAAAACTAAAATTGCTAAATGGCATCCTGAAGCGAGTTACGAGGGGTCAAAGTTTGCCTGTGACACCTCATTGGCGAGGCAGTTTGCCATCAGACGGTTTGTCGAAATGACCATTTGCCATGAGACAAATACCACTGTAGGCGCTTTCAAATGCTGATCTCAAATCTGTATTCAGAATCTGTCAAACGACCACCTGAATGAAGTTATGAGGGTTTTTCTGAAAAAAAGAGTAATACCATTTCATGGTATGTTTGGGAGCCCATAGCGCGCAGTTTTCACGCAAAACCAATGTGATTTCCGTGTTCAGGAGATCAAATTACCCTATGGGACAAGTTTTCAGCCAATTCGAGAATTTGACCAAATCTCGCAAAAATTGATGGGCTGGCAACCCATTTAACAAAGGAGAAGTCGTTGACCCTTGCCCAGCAAATGCTCTTATTTGCGCTTGTTACGTGCGTTTAGTGTGATGGGCAAGTGTGATAGGTATGTTTACGTTACCTTGTTCAGCTTGCAGGATTTTTTGTGGAAGGAAATTCAAAAAACTCCACTTAACCCCTGGATACCCCTAATTTTTCGAAGTTGGGCCAGAAACTCGATCCGGCTGGAAATTTGCACAGAGGTGTAATTCGACCCCCTACGCGCGAATATCATACAAGGAAACGTTTAGAAGTGAAAGAAAAGCACTTACTGACAATGAAACACAAAATGCAAAAGAAGTGCACCGGCGGGAAGCAAACCTACGATCTCGCGCCTGCAGAACCGGGGCACTACCACTGAGCCGCGGAGGCCATTACTAGCTCTCCGCTAGTTGCTGATGACGAAGCACCTCGCCATTGAGATGTTACAGGCAAGTCACAGGCAAATTTTGACCCCTCGTAACTCGCTTCAGAATGCCATTTAGCAATTTTGGTTTTCACAGTTATGATCAGCGTTCAAAGCTCTATCGATCCCCCCGGCTCATTACAAAGTTCCATGGGAAGTAAAATACCTTCCCTAGTTAATCACGTGCAATAAGTACCGCTCGACGCAACATGCGCTGCCGGCAGCACTGCAGATTATGAAAGCGACCTTGACCTTATCGTTCTTTCGATGTTTCTAGGATCTAGAATCGCACCGGCCGGTCCGGACGACCCGCACCGTCCACGCCATCGAATTATCGCAAGATTGCAGACCGCGACGCCGCTACAGTAATCGCACTATCTAGCTCGGCCGTGTCATGGAACGAAAACACTTTATGAAACACACCATGTAAAATAACAAACAAATACACATGTTATACGAACACGCAATAACAAAGCAATAGAAAAAATTAATGCACAATACACAGATGCACCGAGATGTTTCCAAAAGTTGGGTAGTGCGCGCGCAATTACTGTAGCGTGCGTCGCGGTCTGCAATCTTGCGATAATTCGATGGCGTGGACCGTGCGGGTCGTTCGGACCGGCCGGTCCGCCCGGGCCGCACGGTATAACCTCAGCCTAGTGCTGTAACTGTTACAATGAAGATCCTCCAGTAATCCAAAAATGTAGCTGCACTGACGATGAGCTTGCCCCGCACTGCATACAGTTGTAGTTAATCATAGGTTATTATAATGCATTTTCCTTTTCCTTTTCATTATTATCATTAGTCGTGTGCATTTATACATTCTTGTCATTTAATGATCTTGAACCTGTAAAATTAGAAAAAATAATATGAAGAAAGGATCTTGAACGGCTCATTGAAGAAATCCAGTGGCAGTTGTCGGTGCCAGTGTAGTTGGTGGGGTGCGGGGCACTTCACTGAGTTTGGTACTGTTTATCGAGGGTTTTGCTTTAGGCACGCTTATGGGTGATTCTCTACTTTTTTTTCAAATAAGACTCGGGGAAAATGTACGCTGTAGTATGAAATTTATGAATAGAGCATGGTTTTAGGTGTGGAGTGACAGCGCTAAATGTCCCCTCTCAGCTATTCCGGTTGGCTGACGCGCACTACTGCGCGCGATTTATGGCGATTGTGTATGACGGCAAGACCACAATTGGAATTTAGTGGACATTCCCTTTCCTTTGCTATTGTGTATGACGGCAAGACCACAGTTGTGTATGGAATTTAGTGGACATTCCCTTTCCTTTGCTTCCAGCTGAGCTTTCAAACTGTAGAAAAAAGCAGAGGTGACGTGACAAAAAGCATTTAGGTAGTAATATGCTTCAGTCGCTTCGTATCGCTCCTATTTTGCACGTCATCGACATAATCGCACGCAGTAATGTGCGCCAGCCAACTGTTTTAGCTGAAATAGTCAATAATGGCCGTTCGGACACTTCAGTAGTCGATTTTGTATTCGATTGTATCGACTAGTAACAATTTGTTCACTTGCTGAGCATCTAATTCCTAGCATGTTTGTGCTAGATTCATGTACCAGCTACCGTTGGTTATCGTTTTTGTAAACATGCATCACTATTTGGAATTTTACATGGTCCAACGGTCAATACCCCGTATTATTGCTAATACTGCATAAGAAAATGATTCTGAGTGAACCGCTCGCTTTACCAATACGAATCTTGGTCTTATCTCGATTATCAATGTAGATCGCAGTATCAAGAGCCATGTTCCATTATTTGGAACGCTAGGCAATTCAGCCATCGATACATCGGCAAATGATATCAAAACATAAACGAAATATGTTCACCCAGTGGCTTTGAGTACCAGACGCTTTCTCTATAACGGTTTTGGTGGTAGCAAGCGGTGTACCGGATTGAGTCCCATCCACTTCTTAATGGCTCTTCTTAGCTCCTGTGAGCTCTAGTTTCAATGAGTCACCATTACGGGGTCCCCAGAACCCTGTAATACCTTAGAATGTGATCATTCCACTGTCAGCCGGAAAAGTGAACTGGCCTCGGTGACATTTCCTTTCACGCTTCTTATCAAATCTTTTCAACCATTATCAGTCTGGATCATCTACTACTAACGTCCTCGTCACACCCTGTTGAACACCTATGTGTCAGCACTTTACGAGCAACCCGAACTTCAAAACGGACTTGATGACATTTCCATTTTCATGCTTTTTATCGAGTCTTCAGGACTTATCAGTTTGGATCACCAACCATTGATGCACCCGTCACCTCACAAAATATCCATGAGTCTCAGCGCTCTCGGATCACCCTTACATAAAGTAGGATTGGGACCTAGCCCGATTTCTGCACACTTGTTGATTCTTCTAATATGCACCTAATCGATACGCATCTAGTACCCTGGGTTTTCACATCCAGTGGTTCAGCTCATAATGTGGGGGTGATCGTCACTGCGGTTGCCAGTCACGTAAGCACAAGGCACACGGGTGCAGCGGCTTGCAAACCCTTTGTGTGGTATTATCATGGATATGATACATACATCATTTAACCAGTTACTTCCACGAAAATTTCAAAGTTACGGTATGCATTTCTGCCCACTATTTTTTGCAGGTGAATCGCGCAATAATTTCGCAGGCCTTGTGACAAACTTCTTTTGAAATGAATAATTTTTAGAGTTCACACCATGTGCGAGGTTTGTTAGAGAATTACCATCTCTTGAATTAGTATTTGTTCAGAACTCATGACTCTCATTTCTTCCTATAAGTTAGCATATCGCGAAATCGGGAGGTGACCGAAGAGTGTACGCGCGAGCTCTGAACCCTTTTCACAGCAAATAACTGCATTTTTAATCAAGCAGCGTTGAAAAATCTAGGTCGTTTCAGTTTCATTTGAATAAGCCGTGCTTAAACCCAGCGTTCTGGGCGACTGGTAGAATCGGATTCCCTGTCAAGGCGCTGTCATACCTCGTGAACAACTTGCAGTTGACTGCGGTGTAAGTGAATGCTAGGTGTGTATCGAGCCTCAATTCTACGATTTCACGAAGTAGCATTGCCCAATTACAACTCCATTTCCACTGTGCACCTTCACTGAAACTGTATGCGGGCAATTATGATTTTGTCCCGTGCATCTACGAATTTTGACATGTGCTCTTTCCTTGCTCTACTCGCAATCAATAAAATTCTTTTCAGTAGCTAGAGGAATGGATAATTTCAATGCACTTTTCAATGCTTTTGAGGAACGTGCGAACAATGACAACCAATGTCTTTTTCAACTACAACGGAGTAACGCGGTGACACAGGTTGTAATCTTTTCAACATGAAGTGAAGCGACCTTCATGATCAAATTTAGAAAACATAGGTTTAAATAAATATATAAGAAATCTATGCAAAATTTCTTTCAGGAAACAATTGCATGCTTGAAAGAGAAAATCGCGCGGTACAAGCAAGTGGAAAATGAGCAAAAGATGAAGCGTGAAAATGCTGAACATCTGCGCAAGGAACTGATGGAGAAGCTATCCACGAGTCTGAATTGGTTGGTGTTCACGGCACGCTTTTGATTTATGCCCATTTTTGAAATAATATGCTACTATCGTGTCATTCTATGCTGTTTCTTCTGTTAAATCCCATGTTAAGCGCAAAAATACTACAAGCAGACTTTGAAAAACTTTCCGAGCAGTCTGCAGCCCAAGCAAAAACCGACCAAGAATGTGAGTTTTTCAAATCCTTGAAGTTGGTGATTTCATGGTGTGTTTGGTAGGGTTTTGGTGCGGTACTCGTTGAGTGCCAGTGTCTGTTCAACTCTGGATTTTGACAACTTCAATGATTTAAGCGAATATGAGATTTGCTGAAATTGCCGAATCGCAAAGTTGACATCTGTCTAAGGCCCCTTCCATAGCTAGTGGCAACTTCGTGAAATGACGTTGGATATGAAATGTGAAAGCACTTTAACATTGGGGTAGGAATAGTGCACATGGGCAAACGATCTAAGGATATAGCTAATACCCTACTTTTTATTCCAGCACTTCTTCGACATCTCAAAAACCATTCTTTCTTGTGTTTTGAGTCAAAAAATTTTGATGTTGTTGTGTCGGGTGATGTGGTATAATTTGCTCTTTTTGACTTATCGGCAGCTGGTTGGTTCTTTGCCATCTTCCGTCATCTTTCAGGGATTGGGTTTTATGCGTGAGTATGTGAACAAAATAAAATACTAAATTTCCATAATCATGCATTGAACACAATTTCTGCACCGCAGTGAGGCTTCAATCACCCTGTAACGAGTTCCCGGATTCGTTATAATATTTACTAATCGATTCCTTATAATATTATCAACAAGATTAACATTACATGATGTACGATTTCGGAAGTATGCATATCTTCTCAGCCAAATGGGAATGCTCAGTAGGACCGTACCTTGACATTTGCAAAAATTTTCGAGATCACACAAAAGGCACATATTCAAGCGGTATAAAACTTAAATGAATTAACAATGAATCTGTGTCGTGCTTTTCAATGCATCCTAATTTGGGGTAGCGATTTCACAGGCAAGAAGTTTTGTAGGAGGAAGGCCCGTGGATCAGAAAGAGAAAGGGGTTGTTCAGTCAGTCAGAGACAAATTAGCTTTACATGAAATGTCTTAAGATGTCGCTATTGGCTGTTCTATTTGTCTCACTCGCACCAGTGTGATGGTATAACAATCAGTATCTTTTCGAACACCATCCCAATGAGCTCATCCATGGATCATGCGGGGTTGATAAGCATTGGAGGCTTTTGGTTTAGGCTCTTTCTCCTAGGTCGTATTCGTTCGTGAGATATTATATTTCAGTGCGAGCGAAAATGAGTGAGTTATATGCGAGATTGTCAGGAATTGCGGACATGGAGAAACAACTTCGCGGCTGTCTCCAGAATTTGAAACACCCAATATTAGTAGAACCTCAGGTTACCGCAGGTAGATTTTTCACGCTACTTTCGGAATACTTTTGCGTGCACAAGACGGCAGTGTCGCATGTGTGCTACCGCGAGAACTTGCTTTATATTCTGTCGTGTCTTTGTATGGTTCATTTCAGCAATACAAGATATGAGGATGAAAGTGCTCGATAATTTGAAAACGCGTTGGGCTGCGTTCGATCTCACAGTTAGTTCTATTCTCCAATTCGAATTTTTAACGACGTCGCAATTCCTATTATAGACTCTCATAGCTGAAGTACAAGGGCTCGAAAGCCAGAGGCAGGAAAGACTGAAGATATCAGAAGAGTTGGAAGGAAAATCTGAACATTCTGCGGCCTACGATGGCGATAATGGTGTGTCTTTCACCCTACGGTGCCCACCACAGCAGTGATGATTATTAGGGCGATTTTTCCTTGTGAGCTTATTTGAATGTATCCATTCCAACCACACTCATGTCATTATATGATGGGGTGGTGCTGTGAGGGTGGAACTATGAATGACAGCGTAGAGTTCAACTTGGAGTGCAATCGGCCCTATCCTGAAATCTTTTTAGATATGCTTAGAGAGCAATCAGACAGACTCAAGAACGAGAATTCGAACATTGGAGACGAAAGAAGAAAGGTGCAAGCTTCACATTCAGTATTATACCAACAACATTTTTTAACCCTTCCTTTCTAATCATGAATGAGAGACTTTATTGTTCTTCAACGTTTGACGTGCTTTTCACAGTATCGAAATGGATAGTTTTTATCTGCTGTTTCGGTGTTTTTCCAATTTCTGATAATGACTCCGTATTCAAAGCGTCAGGATTTTCAGGTAACCGAGCAAAAAAATGCGAACGAAATCAAACTGCTGGAAATAGTTTCACAAAAAGATGGCTTCAGAAAAGAGCTAGATAGAATCATATCTGGACTAGAGGGCTGTGAGCGTCATGTTTTGGAAGTGAAACAAAATCAGGTAAACTCACTCTCATGTACGAGAGCGATCTGCAGAGTGCATGGTTTGTTGTGCTTGTTGCAATCGTGTACGCTTGAATTAGGTCGATTGTGAAGCTCATATTGTCTCCGCTTCGTGTGAATTAAAGAAAAAAGGAGCGGAACTCCAACAAGAAGAGAAAGAATTAAAAGCTTCAACGGATTACTACGAAGGCAAGAAGCTGGAGACTGTGGCTGGCCTGCAGAAGATTGAGGTAATGGTGAAATATGTAAAGACACTCGAAGATATTTTTCTCGAAACTTTTAATAGAACGACTTCCACCAGCGTTCTAGTGAGTTGTCGCAACAATTGGAAGGTGATCGTAGAGCCATCGAAGAAACGAAAGAAAAGGTCTGTAACTATCTCATCATGAACGTCAACATCTTTCAATTTCTTATGTCTCCTACCTTGGCAACACATGATATCACTGTTTTCTATCATAAGAAACAATTACAGTGTGAACAGCTCAAGGAATCGGAGCACTTCTCCTTCGAGTTTGGTGAAAATAGTGAGAAAACTATGGAACTGCAGTCAAAGCTGTCTGAAATGAAGGAGGAGAGTGCGCAACTAGAAAAGAAAGTGAAGGAGAAAAGGGCAAATTCCACCACACAGGTACCTATTTGGTTGGCGATTTCCATTTTTGATTTTGAAGACCTCTCGTTTTCCTTTTGGAACACATGTTAATGCGGACATGCGCGGCACTTCATGATAACGGCAAATTCCGAGCCATGGCAAAAGGCACCATGTCCCAGGTTAACTTAAGGCACCATGCCCCAGTCAACTCGTTGCGAAATTTGACTTCTTTTTGGCACTCTGCTCATTCGACTAGAACAGATGTACTCGTCACTTTTCGTCAGCTAATATCAACGATTTGGTGGACCCGTTTATATCACACGCTTCACCGTCGTTACCCAGTATCGTGGCTTTGCCAATGGCGACGATAGCCTAGAAGGTGTGAACTACAGTCAGCACTTTGCTGCTATCGATAATTTGCGCCGTTGTAAGAGATCTGCCGCAGTCTCGTCACTGAAGTATCTGGGAATCTGCTATTCACTTTACCATCTTACCTCCCTGTATTCATTGTCGAAAGTGTTCAACGAGTGAGTGCCGACAATTGCTGTTTGCGCCTGTAGCAGTTTCTTCACAACATCTACTGCTCTGAGGAGCTCTAGCTTACGAGAAGGATACCCGCTGCGCCGTGGGCCACTTTATGCGTTCAGTCGCTGCAACCATTAAGGGACTCCCGATTTCTTCAGATTGCTTGTATCTTTGCTGTGATTCGTTAAGTGTTGTAGTGGAAGCTACTTTTTGAAATCGGACGAACCATGTGAGAACAAGACACAACTCTGCAAACTAACAGCCAGGATTTGGTAGAGTGCCGTCGGCTTGCCTCACTGCAGGACTTCCATGACAATGTGGTAGGCCGCCTGCTTGTGCCAAACAAATGAATGGTTCTCCACTCATCTACGCACTCTCCCTCCCATCCCTCCTCTCACCTTATAATTTACTTCAAAGTTATTTCAAAGAAAAACACTTCAATTCTCCAGTGAGTTGTTAAATATGGATGATGTTCATTCTTAATACAGGAGTTTTTGAGAGGCACACTCCACAATCGCCGATAGATGTTTTTACTGATATCGTCATAATAGTCAGCCGCTGGGAAAAGTGTCGCCCTCGTACCTCTGCGGTTGCCTTTAAAGTGCCGAAAATTTGGAAGTATGATATAGTCGGTTGACTGAAAATAATTTTCGGTGGCCATTCTCAGACTTATTTGAGTTGTTAGCGATACCGAATCGCATCATCTACATACTCCTCGGTGCGACTCTTTTTCAGAGCTCAAAAATTGAGGTTCTTCGGCAGAGCGCTGAATCAAATAAGTTGGCGAAAGAAAGAGAGCTTAAAGACGCGGAAGTGAGTTTTCAGTCACTGAATTCTAATGACAAAACCGACCAATGATTTTTAGGGAGAAGTGAGTGGTTTCGAGGCTGAAGCGATGAGATTAGAAGCCGAAGCAGAAGATTTGCAAAATAAGAAATATGAGTTGGAGGGCGAGGTCCACTTAATCAAGCATCAGCTGTCTACAAAAACTGAAGAGCTGGCAGCTGCTAAAGTAAGCTACCACATTTGGTCACACGACAAAGTTGAGATGTTTTTAGTTGGTGGTTGAATAACGCTTCAGGAGAATTTCTGTCACATGCAGGTAGCGGCGCAGGCAGTATCTACTGAGCTCACATCCAATCATAAGGGTGTGACTACAGAGCTCCAGAAGGCAACAGAAAAAAAGGTAGTCCAAGCCAACATCTATTCATACCAGTCGGGTTGGCCGGCTGACGCCGGCCAACCCTCCTGGACTCGGATTGGCCGGCTTCGCCGGCCAATCCTCGCAGGGGCGGCTTCGCCGCCCCGGCAGGAGGCTCTGCGGTTTTCTGGCTTTGTAGCAAGGAGCGACTTTCGGCTCGCCGCTGGCGCGGCGAGCCGACTTTCGCATGCGCGCTCCGCGCGCATTGCGGCAGGCATAGGCCCTGGTATATGAATAGTATGCGGTTTGTATATTTGTGAGCAAACCTCTAACTATCATCAGCTTTGGTCGAAACCAAGAGACACCACACGCACCTATAACCCCTGCCCACTGAAGGCAGATCTCCTTCAAAAAATGGCAGGGTTTGAGCCGAATACAAAAGGAAACTGAAGCATTTATTAGTACAAAAGTAGGGAAGATGGAGCGGAACGGTCAAAAAAATCTGAGAAATAAGACCCCTTTCCCACCGTTCATCCAATTTGCCACCCGCAGACGACGGCGTCAGTAGATAATGCGCAGCGTTTGCAAAATTCTTGACCCAATCACACTACAGTATGGTGACTGGGTCAAGAATTTCGCAAACTCCGCGGATTATCTAAAGACGCCGTCGTCTGCGGGTGGCAAATGGTTGCGTGAGTTTGACGCCGGTACCGGCGTCAACTCACGCAAGTGTCTGCGTGAGTTGACGCCGGCACCGGCGTCAACTAACGCAGCTGCGCAAGGTATGACCGCGGCCTAAGGCACAATCGAAGAGGGGCAAGCCACATTAAAAAGAGCGGCAGCGATTTGATGAGTCTCTTCGTGAACTCGGAGGGGCTCCGTATTAGTTGACTTTAGGAGATTAAAAGCTTCGAGAGGACATGCATGTCAGTTGTAGAAGAAAGGTTGAACTTAACTGAATGCCGAGAGTACACCTGATTATAACACATCGCTTCCCAATTTTAACCGAGGACAAACAGCTACTTAGTGAATATATGGTAGTAATATTGGAATTATGGCGGAGCTAGGCCTAGAAATTGTGTACTCTGTACACATGGGTTGTCTCCCACACAATTCTAACTTGCCCGACCTCTCCAGGCCGTCCCTAATTTGTTTGTTGTGTTCTCCCTACACTTTGGTTGGTCCCTATCGAACCCCAACTTGCCCCACCTCAACAGACCCATTCCTGGCCTTCCCGATTTTTGGAACCCATGTGAAGATTTGAATGCGAGCGCCCATCAAATTCGGCATCAGACCCCTTCTTAATTTTTGTTGTGTGCCTACGGTTTGGTAGTCCCTACCCAGTCCTTACTTGTACGACCTCAACAGACCCTTTCCTAACCCTCCCGATTTTTGTAACCCATGTGAAGATTTGAATTCGAGCACCCATCAATTTCGGCATCAGACCCGTTCTTAATTTGCTTGTTGTGTGCTCCCTACGCTTTGGTAGTCCCTACCCAGTCCTTACTTGCACGACCTCAACAGACCCTTTCCTGGCCTTCCCGATTTTTGGAACCCATGTGAAGATTTGAATTCGAGCACCCATCAATTTCGGCATCAGAACTTTGAATCCGAGCACCCATCAATTTCGGCATCAGACCCGTTCCTAATTTTTTGTTGTGTGCTCCCTACACTTCGGTCAGTCTCTACCCAGTCTTTACTTGCACGACCTCAACAGACCCTTTCCTGACCTTCCCGATTTTTGGAACCCATGTGAAGATTTGAATTCGAGCACCCATCAATTTCGGCATCAGACCCGTTCTTAATTTGCTTGTTGTGTGCTCCCTACGCTTTGGTAGTCCCTACCCAGTCCTTACTTGCACGACCTCAACAGACCCTTTCCTAACCCTCCCGATTTTTGGAACCCATGTGAAGATTTGAATTCGAGCACCCATCAATTTCGGCATCAGACCCGTTCCTAATTTTTTGTTGTGTGCTCCCTACACTTCGGTCAGTCCCTACCCAACCCTTACTTGCGCGACCTCAACAGACCAATTCCTGACCTTCCGATTTTTGGAACCCATGAGAAGATTTGAATTCGAGCACCCATCAAATTCGGCATTAGACCCGTTCTTAATTTTTGTTGTGTGCCTACGGTTTGGTAGTCCCTACCCAGTCCTTACTTGCACGACCTCAACAGACCCATACCTGACCTTCCCGATTTTTGGAACCCAAGTGAAGACTTAAATTCGAGCACCCAAATAATTCGATGCAAGCCCCGCCTCTGGTGGATGGGGCTAGTTTTAGAACGTATGTACTTCGTACACATGAGTTGCACCCTACCCAATCCTAACTTGCCCAGTTTTTATACGTATTCCCGATTTTTGGAACCCAAGTGAAGACTTAAATTCGAACACCCATCAATTTCGGCGCAAGCCCAGCCCATGGTGGACGGGGCTAGTTTTAGTACGTATGTATTTCGTACACATGGGTTGGCCCCTACCCAATCCTAACTTGCCCGGTTTTTATACGTATTATTTGAATCATTTTTTAGTTATCGTTTAGTATTAGTAGACAATTTTGTCAATGTAAGCCCAGAATATAGATTTAGTAGTTATGTGTTTGGTCATAGTTATCAGTCTCATATTTATATTAGAAGTACAGTTACAAAAAATTAAAACTCAATTATCATAAATTTAAAAGTATATTTAATTGCAAATTAAAAGGTTGTTACAGTTAATTAATTATAATAAAAATAAGTTAAGATAAAAAGTCTATTAGGTTCATACCCTGAAGGTAGTTCTTGTTGTAGATTCATGTTTTGTGGATACGGGGAGCGGAACAGTGCATTATGTAACGGAAATAGAGACACAGACAAATACACCAATCTTCTGGTGCGAAGCTGGGCTTAGTTCTTATCTGCTCCGTACACTTATGTTGGCCCCTACCTAATCCTAGCTTGCCCGACCTCTACAGGCCTATCCCTAATTTACGCGACTTTTTGAACTTTACCCGACTTTTTGAATATTTCTGCGCAAGCCCGGCCACCGTGGGCGAGACTTGGCTTAGTTGTTATGATCTTCGTGCTCTTTGGTCAACCTCTACCCACTCTTGACTTGCCATACCTCTCAACGATGCAGCTGAACTAAAAGTGCATTATGTGGCAAACAGTATGTGACAAACAGATGCAGTCGAAGTGAGAGTGCATTATGTGATAAACACACCAAACTTCCGGTTGAACTAAGAGTGCATATGCAACCGACAGACGGACACACAGACAAACACACAGAATTTCTGCTTTATATATATGTATAGGATCATAAATCTACTGTGAATAATCGGCTAAGCGTGTCTGTTGATGTGTGTGTTTGTGTGTGTATTTGACCGGAAATCCATATCTCGCGTCACAGCAAAGGTGGGACTTTGAATTTTACCCTGAAAAGTGATATAGGGGGTGGTAAGGGGACCATAGCGGTGGTGGACCAAAAGTGATAGCAGCTGATAGGGGCTGATAGGGAGCCTTGATAGGCGAATTTCGCCAAATTCAATTCTTCTTTCGGGTAGATCCTAGAGTGCCGACACTCGTAGGTGTTTCGAGGAGTGGGACGGGCACATCTATGGTGGGTGATTCAAATTGATAACGGTTGATAAGATTCGATGAGGAGCTTTGCAAGCCAAGTGTCATCAAATGTGTTGCGCTTTTCGGGTTGAAGATGGAGTGTGGCCACTCATAAGTGTTACGTGGGATGAGAGGGAGACATCACTGTGGGTGATCCAATGTGATAACAGCTGATATTGGCTGATAAAGGGCGTTGTAATACGTGGTCATAACCTTCGTCTAACTACTAGAAGGGACAGTGTGAGCGCTGGCACTTATGGGTGGTACGTGGAGTGAGGCGGGGACGCTGGCAGAGGGTGACTGGAAACGGAGTCGATAACGCCTTTTCAAGGCATTAATAGGTGATAACAAGTGAGTGGCGGAATCTCATTCATTGCTCAATATTACAATGATTACCACACCCTAAGTATCACATGATCAGTGGGTGAACACATATTCTTATTATGCAATATCAGTTGTAGCAAAAAATATCGACCACTAAAGCATCATCGCATCCGAAGAGTGATAGTGGTCTATAGAGATATGGTTAGTAGTGGTAAACGACCACTTGACTGACCTCTCATTCTAGCACCAAAAACTCAGAAAATGAACACATTATCTACTTCGATACAGTAGCACAAAATACTTCGACCACTAAACTGTCTGAGCTCACAAAAAGTGGTGGATGCCCACAGAGATACCAGAGTGGCTAGTGTTCAGTATTGCGCGTGTCACAGTGTAGAATTAGGCAGCATAAGTTTCATCTATATCGATTACTCAGTGTCAGCCATTTTCACATTATCCATCGAGTGATTCGCGCAGTATTGTACGATGGCCAAATTGTAGGTAAGGGCCTTAATCCTATTATTTGTAACCAGTTGGGTTGGCGCACATACTGCGCCCTTCAAACGGGAAGCAAACGAAATGGGCTCGATCGATTGATATAGGGAGAAGGATGAAAGTCACGGGATTTTGTCTTCTCCCTCATTTTGGAGGGTGTGTCTTTTGTATACCGTTCGAATGATGATAGCGAACAATCGATATCGATCAAGCTCATTTTGCATGCTTCACTGTTTGAAGCGCGCAGTAGGGTGTGTCAACCCAACCGGTATATATAAAAATAAATTTTAGGTTTTACCAAAGGTCTTGTAGGATTTTTACAAAAACATCAATAACTATTGTTTACTTCGGGATAGATCTGGGCGGTTCAGTAATGTGGTACAACGTTCTCCAAGCTCTACAGCAAAGTATATATTGACCCGCCAGATTCTGTGGAGAAAGCTACGATGCCCGTAGTCGATACCCACTAAACACGCGATGTCATCTACTGTAAGTGGTTTCGCGGCACCAGAGCGACGGAAGCTTGCGACTCCGTAAAGCTGCATTAGGCAAGGGACGTGTGAGCTACGAGACCGTGCGCCGCTGGTTGGCTCCCATGACCTTGAATATGCATCAGCAAGTAAATCACAGCTGGTAGAATGTGTCTGGTACTTTCAGCATTCACGTAATCCTGGTAAAAGAAGAGAAAAGCTACCTGAGAACTGCTCACTTACGAATTCAAAGGCACCCTCCACGAAACGTAGAGTCCCGAAACATAAGTTCAAAGCAGATAAGAACGCGGAGAAGGTGAGTTTTGATGGAAGTTTATCGGGACGTACCGTGAGTAATGTGATTTTTTACCTTTTGAAGTCGTACAATATCTATCAAGGAAAGGCTCCTGGATCACCGCGGCCATTCAAAATGAATTGTCTCATTGTAGTTTCGAACGGTGATCTCAAATCAGCCCTCCAAATCTGTTCAACGACTTTGGGCGAGAGGTTACGGAGTCTAATGAATACGGCGCAACATGTACCACAGGTTTTATGCGACTTGTGAAATGCCATTTGTAGAGTTTCGATGGTGCAGTAGATTGGACTCCCATCCTCGATACTAGTGTTCGAATCTTTGATGAATTCGCTATTTTTGCTTTTTTTTTTGAAATGGCTTTTACACACTTGCTCAATGCTTTAACGGCTCTATAAAGGTACTCGTGGCCCTCACTAGTACATCAGGCACTGCAGATGGCTCAAATTTACTCTCACCTTTGGGGCCAGAATCCCAATTAATTGGATCACCTCGTTTGTTGAGACGTGTAAATATGAAATCATGAACTTTTTTTGAACACCTATGATAGTCCCATAAGGATGTTTTCGCAACTTCATCCACAGCCACTACACCGTTGATCTTGACAGTGACGAAAAGGTGACTATCATTTGACATACCAGTGCTGGAAAGTTCTCGGGGAGCGTCATTGGCAAAATACAAACACCACATTCATCTAGCGCGAAATCTCTGGGGTCTTGCCATGGGCACGGGTGGCTAAAAAGGGTACGTTATCAACTTGTCAAAACGTATCTTCAGAGGTTGTTTCGCTCGCTGATCAAGAGTGCAGACATCGCATAACTGCACATGAAAGGATGTGTGCTGACGCACTCACATAAAATTGCGCGATATCCATGATCACAATCACAAAGTAGCAAGAGCACAGAGATTTCGCGCCAAACCACGAATGCGGTATTTGTATTTTGCTGATAACGCTTTCCAGGTACAAATTCCCTGCTAAACTGGTATGTCAAATGATAGTTCACTTTTCTTCACTGCCAATGATGTGGTGGCTGTGAAGAAAACGGCGAAAAAGTTTTTGTTCCAGAAATTTCTTATGGGCTTATTATAAGTGCTCTTGAAATGCTTCATGATTTTATATTTACACTTTTTCCAAACAAACCAGGTGGTCGAAATGACCGGGATCATTGCCCCAAAGGTTGTGGTAGAGTGGAGCCATGATGCTATCTTGCAGTGCCTGTGACGTACTAGTGAGCGCCAAGGATACCTCTATAGAGGCGTAAAAGCATTGTGCAATTGTTAAGAAGCCATTTCAGGAAAAAAGAGAACTAGCAAATGCATCAAGGGTTCGAACACCAATATCGAGAATGCGAGCCTAATCTGCTACTTGCAGCTCCATGAAAGTTCTGCGAATGCTGTTTCGCAACTCGCATAAGGCTTGTAGTACATGTTGTGCCGCATGTTAGAAGCCTCCGTAACTTCGCTTTCAGTATAGTTTAGCCGACTTGAGGTTACCGTTATAAAGTACATGAGGCTATATACAGTCCATATCACAGCGATAGATAGGGCGTGGTCTCGCACTTGGATGAGATTTCGACGGGGTCAGAGGACGCTTGATAGTTGTGTGCCCAACGTCTGGTTTCGGCTGCATTTTGATGCTACAGTCCACTTCAGAAAAACTGATTGGGCGTGTTCTACGGACTTGGGTGAGTGGCGAGAGTTAGAGCACGTGGCGAGAGTGAGAGTGTGTGGCGGGATGAGAGAGTTTGATCACATTCATCCAAGTCCGTGGGACACGCCCAATCAGTTTTTCTGAAATGGACTATAATTGCAGCCATTATTCTTCTCTAAGATGCTCGTTTTTGATAAGGTAATGGATTTTGATGCAGTTGACTCAATGGTATAGTCGTAATGGTCACTTTGTCACGGTATTTTTTGCCTTTTATGTAATTTCCTTTGCTTGCTTTTGTTTGTATTAGAATATTGCACTCACTTTTCATTATGATGACTCGGAAATTTCTCTGTTGTCTTTGAAGACACTCGTTGTCGCTGTTCTGAGTATTGGAGCTCATTTTTGGAGCACACATTTTTCTGCTCATGCTAAATTTGTGATTCCCTTCCTTATTTTTGATGTTTCGTTTCTTTTTCAAGCCTGTTTTCATCACTTGTCATTGATGTGCTGTACTTACAAAGGTCTCTCTTTTGACACGGTTTTGCACAGTTTTGAAAATGCCGTCGCTTTTGGAACGAAATTACCCCGATGATATGCGGCAACCTTCTGTCATCTTCTCTGTAGTTTTCTTATCTATTTTTATCATCTGTTACTTTTTCCTTTATACTCGGTTTTCATCACATTGCCATTGATATGCTCTTGTAATTATAGAGGTCACTCTTCGGCACTGTTTGGAACTAACCAGTCGCTTTTGAAAACCAAATTTTCCCGATGTTCAGTGGCAATTGTCGTGGTTATGCAGGTTTCTCCCAAAATGAGTTAGAAAATTGTGACTATCCTTCTCTATTCCAAGAAAACGCGAAGAATATTGACTGCAACAATTTTTGTTCTGTAGATACTGCTGGTGTTTCACGAAGGGATGGTATAACTCAAACCGGCTGTCGCACGCTTCACAGTCCTTGTTTGAGGTAACGCTGTTGTGCTCTGTGTTTAGATATTAGGTTCTTCTTGTTGATCTACTGCTTTTATTTTGTTGCGATTCGTTCACTAACATATATTTAAGGTTCCATAGCTTGGTTAGCACTGAAGGGACGCATTTTAATCAAATCATTAATCAGTTTGTTTTGGTTCAGTTATTGTTTGTTTCACTTTCATTCTATTCAACACTATCTTTTTCCTTCTGTGTTCAGTTACATAATCGATCTATCCAGACTATTTTGTTAACAAATTTCATCGGTGGTAATTATGTATAGAAAAATGGAAGAAAAATACCGTATAATGACGAAAAGAAGGAATTCCAGGGCACGCAGCGTAACTACGACGATTTCGACATAACATCGGGAAATTTGGTTTTTAAAAGCGACAGTCGACTCTTACAGTTACAAGTGACATCAATGGCAATGTGATGAAACCGAGCGTAAAAGAAAAGGGAACACTAGAAAATAGATAATAAAACTACAGAAAGGTAACACAGCGACGACTGCCGCATATTTTCGGCAAGTTTAGTTTCAAAAGCGACGACAGAACAGAACAGTGTGAAAGAGTGACCTTCACAACTAGGCACATCAATGACAAGTGATGAAAATCGGTTTGAAAAGGAAACGAAACATCAAAAATAAGGAAGGGAATCACAAATTCAGCATGAGCAGGAAAAATGTGTGCTCCAAAAATGAACTCCAATATTCAAAACAGTGACAACGAGTGCCTCCGAAGACAACAGAGAAATTTCCGAGTCATTGTAGTAGAAAATGAGTGCAATATTCTGGTAACAATCAGAAAGCAAGCAAAGAAAGTTACAAAAAAGGCAAAAAATACCGTGGCAAAGTGACCATTACGACTATACCGTCCGCGGTATGCATACAGACTTAGTCAATTGCATCAAAATCCCTTACCTCATCAAAAACGAGCGTCGTAGTGAAGAATAATGGCAGTAATTGGCATCAAAATACAGCCGAAACCAGCTGTTTGGCAGACAACTATCAAGCGTGCTCTGACCCCGTCGCAATCTCATGCAAGTCTGTAGGCCACGCCTATAGCGCTGGGATATGGACCATCTCATATTGAATGACCACGGTGACCTAGGGCAACCCCCTCGTAAGCTAAATAACATCATTTGGAAGAAATTTTCTGGGCGCTACTGGAGTTGGGGGGGGGCCACTCGACAAAAGCATAAGTAGCGCCCAATTTCTGCTTATAGGTACTCTCAAGGTTATTTTATGCCTAGATACAGCTAACTAACTAAGAAAACGATTAAATTAGTCCTCCACTAGTATATAACGAGAAATTTACTTTAACTAGACTAAACAGTCACTTACGCGTATTCGCCTATGCCTAGGGAAAGGGAATTTCCTTCCTCAAGGCTTAGGCTAACATAGGATAGAAAAAAGTACGAATTTTCTTCATCAAAATCGTTTCTTTGTAATATTCGAACCCGATTCGGCGAGCGCTATGACTTCTCTGCGCTCCGTTAGAGACGCAGAGCACAGTGCGCTGGCCCCCCCCCCAACTCCAGTAGCACCATTTTCTGTTATACAGCGTGGTGTGTTTAGCCTTGCATTTGTCATCGTAAATCGAATTTCAGGTAGGTGCGCAAAAAATAATGGTGCCTTCATTTCGTCAAGAGAAAATCAAGCAGTTAGCATTCCATGTACTTCTTCTGCTGTCTCGAATGTCCTCTTATTCGTTTTCATTGAGTCGCGTCATTTTTTCCAAATCTCATTTCTAGAAAATGTTCAGTTTTATTTAAACTTAAATTTTCTTCTCAATTTGTGTAACGGTTTTCAATCAATTGTTTGGGAGAGGTCATCCCTCTGCACTCAACAGCTTTCTGCGCTTCAATATTGATTGCGATTCAGATTGAATTGTAGTACCATGATTAGTAGTAGGAGTGCAAAAAATGAACGTGACGACATTTTTCTAAGTTTGGTTCTCTAAAGAAAGATCAACCAATCCGTTCATCGCTTTCCCGTCCCTACACCGACCTCTATGTGGCATTTCCATTTTTTTTCAGCGAGTTGATTCTGACAAACATTCCAGATTCAGAGAAATCGTAAGTATTGTCGAATTCTGACGGAAACTCAAAATCGGAAAAAAATGACGCGATTCATGGGGCGATTAATTGGCGTAGACGAAGAGGATAAAGATCGATGCGGAATACTAGTCCAGTGCTATATCCTGGTGAAAGACAGTGTTATGATCCGTTGCCTGAGCAGTTCTACCTACTGAATCTACCCTTTACTAACCTAAAATCCAACCTAATTTGTTACAGAAGTAGAGGATTAATTTTTTAAGGCATATGTATCTCTTTCGAATGGTATACGACATGATGCGCAAACATCATTTTAAGGAACTGTTTTACGAAAAAAAATTTTCCTGAAGTAAATGGAGATTATGTGCCACAACAGCAGAGAATTCTCATCGCGGTGCGCTGCGTGCGTCACGACGTGTGCTATCTCGGGGTGCCATGTTAGTTGGGTCCCGAATCGATGTTTGTTCCTCACGCCTTAATTTTGGGCGCAATCGCTTTAGAGCCGAGCTTCTACAGCTCTACATGCAGCCACGCCAACATGACTGAAGCTGTAACTTTTTGTTATGTGCCGCTCATGTGGTATAGTTTAGTCAGTTGAAGCAATCGCTCACGGAATTTCGAGTTCTCCTATTACCCACATATTCAAGTTATATTTGCTTGTTGAGAGCGACATGCAGTGTAGTATGCAGTGTTTCAACGCATATAAAAGAGTCCAATTGAGGTAGAGTTCCTCAAAGTGACGGAGGACGGGTTGGGCGTCCAAGTGGGTTTGAACTCTGGACAGTTAAGGAGCAAACAGGCGACAGGGACGTAGAGCGAGAAGTAAATCATCATAGGGCGCGAAAATTTGAACCACTCTGATCCCTGTTAAAATGTTATGGCGGGAATTCAACGAGATGCTCTTTCTTAGCTTCCTCGATTTCTGCTTTGGAATGTGTTTCTAATCATGTACTGTATCTAGTAGTGCTTTTGAAAGGAATCAGAATCAAAAATTTTCTTAGACGAATCCTCCAATCTGATAAACTTGAAAAAAGGTAGGCGTCATGTCTAGAGAAGAGGCAAAGTAAATTCTGCCATGCTCAATTTACAACATTTTTGCTATGAAGAACTTTTTGAAGGGAGTAGGACTCTGCCTTTCTGGTAAAGGAAAGATGCTCGAAGTGGCTTTCTGAATTGAGGTTTATACCAGGAATAGAGCTTGGAAGGGACTTACTAGTCTGCTTTCCATATCTGCTGTGCGATTCTAGGAGTTACTATGGCTCTAGGAGAGCATCTCATTATACATATGAAGGACACGCACGTAGCGTGGGGACAGTTAGGTTCGTATTTTAGATCGAGAGATCACCACTTAGCATTTTATCGGAAATATCTTCGAACCTTATAAATGAAGGTTTGCGTTTTTGCGTACATGACCCAGCTACGAAGGAACGTTCCTGAATTCCGGAAAAATCAGTCAGTTCTGAAAGTTTCATAAACCACATATCCAGCTCTTTCTTTATTACCTTCACGAACATGTTCTTCATAGCAAATCTATCACCTAATCTAGTAGCTGACATTTTATCACACGGATTTGATAATGCCATCAGTGAATAGTTACACGATTCTATCCAAATCCACACGGAGCTGTTTGCGAACTCCTGTTTGCAAGCTGCAACTCCGTGAGTTTCTGGTGGAAGTATGAATATTTCCCTTCAAAAAGTAAGTGAGTGGAATAGTTTTTTTTCAGAACTACACGAATTTTGCACATACTGGGTAGTTTAAAAAGTCTTTTCATATTTTTAAATACCGCTTTTCCCCTCCAAACTGCTTTCCAGCAATCTCTTCTGTACATACACATGTAGTTCAAGTCCATACGCATCTACAGGTATTATTGTCTTCCATCTCCCGGAAAACCTTTTTCGGCAAAATAAACATATCAAAGGTCAACCTCATTTTCAATACAAAAATTTTTCTTTGAATGGCGTTAGACAGGGAAAGGAAAAGGTGATAATCCGATGGAGCAAGAGGCGAGACAATTTTTTGGCAAGTCTTCCCACTATTGAAAAGTGACTCGCCAAAATTCTCGAGCTTAGATAAAAATTGCTGCCCCATCCACCTCATAGCCCTGATCTTGCTCCATCGGACCTTTTCCTTTCCCTGTCTAACGCCATTCAAAGAATTTTTGTATTGAAAATGAGGTTGACCTTTGATATGTTTATTTTGCCGGAAAAAGTTATCCGGGAGATGGAAGACAATATTAACTATAGATGCGTGTGGACTTGTACTACATGTGTATGTACAGAAGAGATTGCTGGAAAGCAGTTTGGAGGGAAAAAGCGGTTTTAAGAATACGAAAAGATTTTTTAGACCACCAAATATCTCGTGTGGATTTGGATTAAACCGTGTAAGTATTTACTTGCGATATTATCGAATCCGTTAAATACCATGTCGGCCGAATTGTCAGCTACTAGATTACCTGATATATTCATTATAAAGAGCATGTTCGTAAAGGCAGTAAAGCAAGAACTGGAAATTTGGATTACAAAACTTTTAAAACTGACACGTTTTTCAGAAACCTTTTTCGATGCTATTTAAAGTATGCAAATAGCGCAAATCTCTCTTTATTAGGTTCTGGGAGTATCAACGAGGGAGCGCAAAAAAAAATTAGAACTGGTGATCTCTCCCTTTTGAGTCCGAACAGCTAATCACTTGGCTCTCCATGCCCTTCGCTACATTCTTGCCTATCACATGTATGGTGAGGTGCTCCTCTTAAAACTCTGAATCCTAGAAACGCATAGCAGATATGGAATGCAGATCACTAGGTGTATGTAGAATAACCAAAACAGACCATTTTTTCCAAAACGCCATAACTTCGCTCAAACACAACTTTATTCGTCGAAATATAAATCAATCGAATCTACACAACTTTCCAACGATCTGTTAAAGAAAATGTCATCATGATGAAATTCTGGACTGCGAGAATGAATAAGGTGAACAATGCCATTTTCAACCTGCATCGTATCGGCGAACGCCTACTGGCGCAGGTTCGCATCGAGAACCCGAAAAAAGTGGCAGTCCGTTGGGGATAGATTTGGGGAATAAGGGG
The DNA here is from genome assembly GCA_963978905.1 of Trichostrongylus colubriformis. Lineage (NCBI taxonomy): Eukaryota > Metazoa > Nematoda > Chromadorea > Rhabditida > Trichostrongylidae > Trichostrongylus > Trichostrongylus colubriformis. The sequence goes on along the minus strand of OZ022259.1, from coordinate 10,883,600 downwards.
GTGAGGGAGAATCTCGATGCCTAACTGCATCAGTTTGTGCGGGGTGATGCGAAGTGTGGGGTTTTGCGTTGTTTTGCGCAACCGGCAAAAACTGGTGCAGTTGGGCATCAAGTCTCTCCCTCACCCCCTTATTCTCCAGACCTATCCCCAACGGATTACCACTTTTTCCAGGTTCTCGATGTAAACCTGCGCCAGTAAGAGCTCGCCGATACGATGCAGGTTGGAAACGCTATTGTTAACTTTATTAATCCTCGTAATCCAGAATTTTGCCATGATGGCATATTTCCTTTACCAGATCATTGGCGAAGTTGTGTGGATTCAAACGGTTTTTATTTCGACAAATATAGTTGTGTATAAGCGAAGTTATGGCCAGTTATGTTTTGGCCACTTATTCTGCATACACCTAATTGTAAATCCCACTCCGAGCCGTATTCCTAGTTACCTTAATTCAAAAGGCCAAAAGGCTACTACCCTTCCCTTGTCAGTAACGTAAACTCCTATTCCCACCTAAGCTGTGAATCGAGCATGACAGGATTTACTTTGCTTTTTCTCCAGACATATGAGGTTGTCCGGAAAGTTCTCAACGTTCTGTGTTACTGTTTTTTTTCTAGATTTATTGCTGATTAAACCCATTCTCCCTTACATCTTAGTAGTAGCGCATCTTAGTAGTAGTCTTAGTAGTCCTCAAGAGGATTTTTGCGCTATCTAATGGTATAACACCATTGTTTGGTAAACCCCTTTTATGAGACTTTTCGAAGCATGTCAAAACAGCAACTTCGGACGACATTTTCTTCAACTACAAGTCGGGTCCATCCGCAGTCGAGACAGCTCGACAGATTAAGCTGGTGTGGGGGCCCAATAGTGTTGGAGATCACCGTGCGACAATGGTTCAACAGATTCCGTTTTTCCTTCAGATTCCAGCCTCGAAGATGAACCTCGTAGCGATCGACCTAAAGCAATGCCTGACGAGGATCTGAAGGCGTTTGTGGAGGTTGACCCATCCCAAACAGTTCGAGAGATTGCAGAAAAGCTTGGCCTTAGCCAAACCCACTGTTGCGGGTGGTTCGAAACACAATGGGATGGTGGAAAAAACTCGACAAGTGGGTGCTCCACAATTTTAGTGACCAGTGGAAATTGGCATGTCTCGAGGTTTCTTCTTCACTGCTTTTGTGCAATAGAAAAGCCCGAGGCAATTTCCAAAGCTGAATCCTCACGAAACATGATTGTGGTCACAATGCAGTGATGATTGGCTGTTGTGATCCACTACAACTTTTGTCACCAGGCCAAACCATCACAGCGGAGTCCTAGGTAAAGATCGAAGAAATGTACCGAAAACTGCTTCACCTGCAGCCAGCACTTGGGGAAAAGGTCCGATACTTTGCATGACAACGCCCGCCATCACTTTTCACAAATCACTATCCATGAATTGAACGAATTGGAGATCGAAGTTCTACCTCAAATGCCATGTGCTCCAGACCTTTCGCCAACCGACTATTACCTTTTTAAACATTTTCCGAACTTCCTTGCAAGGAAGTACCTCGTCAACCAGGACCAGGCTTAAAGACCTTCGTGGATTCTCGACCATCCAGTTTTCTCTGTGATGGGATTTATCGACTGGTATCACATTGCCAATTAAGTATCAAGAAATTTATGATCGTTTGAAGGAGACACTTGAAACACTGAGAACTTTCCGAACAGTCTAATAATATATGGTATGTCGCTTGTTTTTCAGTGGTTTACTTAACTCTTCAAATTATAAGATTGTACTATAGGTTGATGCGAAAAGAGCAGAGGAACATGGCAATCAGCGCTCACCGGACATTCGTGCTGGGCAATCATCTGACGCAATGAACAGGAAAAATTTCCTGAAGAAAATGTCAATCCATGAAGTATGAGCACGTGTTATTACAAGTTCAAAAATTTATAAGTAGATTGGCTTTCACCACATTGCGATTCCTTTCCGATGTTCTTGAATTCCTACGTTGGGATACTCTCCACTGGAGAATCCTGAGCCAATTGGTGGCGTAAATTAAGAATATCGTTCTTTCTGCTTTTCGTAATCGAATCACGTTTTTTGTATTCACATATTTTCCGAGGCCCCATCCTTGCAAAGGATTGCACAATTGAAGGCACTTCCCGCGATAATCGCACCAGTTATTTACCCTGCCGCTACCGATAGGCCCCCGGGTCAATGTCGAGGCTGTACCCTTTGAGCGGCGCCACGAGGCCTTCTGGCAGCGCTGAGCCCGCGCTAAGCAACTGCGACCCCACCCGGCACTGGACGAAGCTTTTTCCAACGTGGCGTTTACGTGGGTCTGTGATTCTGCGATAAGATAAGATAAAGATGAAATTCCAGTAATGAATCGTTCACTTGAGAAGTAGGTCATATCTCAAGGTTCCTCATGACACCATCCAACGGAAACTGACTTAAAGGCTCCTTTCCACGCGGTGTTCTCGTACAAGGTCAGATGTCAGGAAACCTGATTTTTGTCATTGCCGGAGGCTTCTTTCGGATGTTTCATTCTTGGTGTATTCTTTAACACCTCTAAATTCATAATTCAGCTTTTAAACCCATCCAAGATAATCGCGGAAAGTGCCTTTAAGCAACTTCTGTGAACCCAGCCCTCACATCAAATCCTGCTAATCCACTCTTTGGCATTCTGTAGGACAGAGGTTACGTAGAATCCCTTGGACTATCTGCCATGCAACTCTACTTAGCCAGTTGGACCGCATTTAAATAAGGGGCTACGACTGACAGCAATTGTGATTTTTCTTTTCGTAGGCGTAGAATGTAAGATGAATAAGCCCTAAAGGGGTCACGTCCGTGAGCACAAGAACGACGCGGTTATTGCACTTCCAAAATAGGGTAATATGTCTGAGTTAAACCAAAGGCACTAAAAAGATGGATGCTTTTACTTTGAATGCGATGGTCTCATGTTGGATAGGACCGCTCACACTAGAAGCAGTTTAAACCCAGAAATTCATCAAAGGTAAGTTATGAGAACAACTTAAGTCTATCTGTGAAGCCTAAGAAAATTGTAAGCGCGCTGCGAAGGGACCCTGGGATGGGCGAGGCAGCAAGTGACATATAATGCATTCTATTAATACCAGTTAGCGCGTATGCGCAAGACACCATGTGCGACAGTAGGTTGATCCAAATTGCTCCTTTTCTTGAGGACAGAGTATTCTAGTGAACGCTGCGCCCACCGTGGGAGGCGCTCAGATTGGTGCATGGGTGCTCCTTACTTCTCGTCCCATACCCTACCCATTTCGAACTTGTCCCAATCTCCACATATCGTTTTTCATGTATCGTCCACGCTCATTCACCATCACAATTGCTTCGCCCAGCGTGCCCACTCCACTTTCATTACTTAAAGACACCGTAAGGGAGTAATTTTGGCTTACGGTAGAACAGACGTAGTGTGGACGAGTTCAAGTGACCGCCATTGCACAAACTCGCCAATTTGACGCCTTGGCATGGTGCCAAGAGAAGATGTTTCCATTATAAAGTTGTTCAATCCTTTTACCTTCTCCTTTGTTCTTTCTTATATTGTTTCTAGATGTACTTACATGAATGTTAATGTAGTTGGGAATGGCCACTCCACTGTGCTGGGAGTCAGGTGCTACAACTAAAGTTGGCCCGCGGCCGTCTCCTACAGCGGAGAACTCGGAACGCCAGTGCGATGATGCGAATGAGGCGCGAATACACACCGCAGCGATGCACTTTTGAGTTCGGGTTTTTTCACCGATTATCGCTTCTAACCTTCTGCGTTTGTTACGAAATGCTCATTTCTTTGTATGTTTCTCTTGCTTCGGACCCCCTTCCGGTTCCTTTAAAGGCAGCTTTAGGGGAAATTCGGACTAAAAGTAAAAGAAGTAGTGAATATGAAAGCCGAGATGTCTAGTAACAGGACAGTGGAGAAAAAACGGATGGAAATGGCCAAATACCCGAAAAATAGGACCCCTTCCCACCGTTGGTCCTAGGCGCGGGCGACCTTTCCGTCAAAAGGCAGGTAGTCCGCATAGGCTTTCCATTGGCATTACCAAGACGTAAACGTGAAGGGATGTTTGGAAATGTGACAGCATCTATTTTCATGTGGTGAGCTTCAAGCTAAAAGTGAGAAAGCGCGCTGCGATACTTTCAATCCTGCCGATCTCATTGACCAACCTCACCGTGACCAACCACTAATCACGTCGCCTGGAGGCGGGCTGCCCTAAACCAAGGCGGCTTGCCCTGACGAGGCCGCCTCCGCCACAGCTCAAGGGGGCGCCTTCCGCGGGGGATTTCGCCATACATAGGCCTTTCATACCCGTAGTTTTTCACTAAATGACTCCTTTTGGGATTTCTTATCACCCACATTATCCCTAACACTGTCTTTAAGGAAATCACCCTCGACCTTAAAGGCACACCACGCGATAATCACATTAGTGTCTTACTTTCTTGGGGGAAGTAGGTCCTTAGATAGGTGGCCAGGTTGCACCCTTATTGCGGCTCTGTAGTGCATCCTCGCGGCGATAATCGCGCTCAACCCGAGCCGAGTTGAGCCCATCGAGCCGAATCACTCCTGGCCGTAGACGAACAAATTTCCAACGTGGCTCTTACGTGGAGAAGGAAACTTGCGATAAGACAAGATAATGCGGCGATATCAATGGCGAAGGCAGCTTCAACACGGAAAAGCTCTTCTACAATCTTCAATACTCGTACGGGGACTGAATACAGGGGGTTCTATTTTTGGTGGATGTGAAGGGATTTGGTTCATTTTTCTTCATTGGTGGATGAAGCAGGGCCGTTACGTCCAGTAATACGCGCGATAACGCTCACAATTTAGCGCGTGGTGTGCCTTTAATCCACCTTTCTCCACGTTTGGGGCACATTTGAACCCAATTAATAATTATCGGCCTGGAAACGGACCATTCCATAGTACCCCGCCGTCATGAGTGGAGCCTAATTTGGTCCATGTAAGGTCTTTACTTCTTGTTCCATACCCTACCCATACCGAACTTATCCGTATCTCCAGGGGTCGTTTTCATGTTACGTCCAAGCTCTCTCCACCACTACAAATGTTCCGCCCATTGTGCTCAGGATCCTTGACCTTCAGAAACTCAGCGCTGACCTGAATCCATGTCCCTACGTTTGGGGCACATTTGAACCCAATCAACAATTTTCGGGCTGGAAACGGAAACATCCCAGTGCACCCGCCGGCCACCCTGGGCGGAGTTAACTTGGTCCGTGTGTGGTCTTTGCTTCTAGCCCTACCCATACCACATTTGTCCCCATCCCCACAGGTCGTTTTTCATATAATATCCAATTTCGTGACTGAAGGAGGAATACAGACAGGCGAAGCGTTTCATATATAGTATGGATCATAATAACAAAGCCCGATAGTTTAGATAAGTAAGGATCAAGGAGCTGGTGAAGCCACGGAAAGTAGAAGTAATGTTCATGGTGAAACTCCTCTTAATAGGAAATTCGAAAAATCCCAAGAAATGGACACCAGAAATAATGACTCCGATGGAGTGAGTGGTTGAAAGGTTTTCGCTGAAATGTTATTTCACCCTCATGGACCTTTCTCATCTTTGCTCAAATTGCACATTTTACAGGTCAAGAGCTCCAGCTTACAGCACACCAGTACACTTGCATCCACTTTGGCCGAAGACTTCAGTAATGCTTTTCTAAATGTTTCTAAATAATATGAAGGAATTCATAGCTATAAATCGAGCCTAGTCTTCGTAGAGCGTGTTATTACAGTGGATATCGATGACGGCATGTTGGTTGAGGATGATGATAATGATGATCTGTTCGGTGACACAAGTTTTCATCCTCTGGTTCGTGAGAAGCCTACAATGGTTCAGAGAAGTTCTCAATCACTGTGAGTTCGCACCTTGCTCTATGCGCTTTGAGTTGCTTGCCAGTGTCCTTGTTGTGTAATAGGAAGCGTGGAATTGGGAATTTCCCTTTATTCCAGGTACACGGCAAGGTAATGGCAGGGTGACTTCAGGTCACTTCGCACTTCTCGCATTGCTTGTGGAGATAACCCCATTTACTCGCGCTGATAAAAGAAGATTAGAATTTATTCAAATATGAACAGAAAAGAATATATTGGTAGGTGGATATGAAATGTAGAAACCGTTGACGATGTGAGTTGCTCCTCGGACATTGATGGAAAAAGGAAGGGAGCTGAGGACAGGTCAAGCACTGCGTCTAGGGAACTTCGAAAAATACTGCAATGCATCTTCTCAGTCTACACTGACAACCCTTGCCTCCAGAGCGCCTTCAGATACTGATGTTGGTATACCCGTTCTCTGAAAAAGGGTCGTCGATCCATACAGTCTCAATAGGAAGATCACCCAATCTTTCATCCATATGTTTAGAATGGACAACGTTTTCTTCCCAAATTTTTACCAGTGGTGCCTGATAGCTGCGGCGATCAAACACATCAATGCAACTGATGCAGAAGCCTTCTGGATGGCGCTCTTCAACTGTAGAATGTTTGCAGCGGGAGTAAACCCCGCTCCGTTTGAGACGTCCATTGGATTTGAGTCTGGCAAGAGTGTCACCTGCAGTGCTACTACAAACACGCCGTGGACTACTATGTCAATGAAGTAAACTGGCGAACTACTTCATCCCACTGATGAGTTCCTTGCTCAGCCGTCGCACCCTTTGCGGAGTTTGCGAAATTGAACGCAGCGCTTAGGATTCGACACTTTTGCCGCAAAAGTTATCGCCGATTTCCACATCTTTTTTCCATGTTTCGCAGGCCCTTGTTGCGGCAGGAATCACTTGTCAAGTTGAGGGATCGGTTAATCTTTTTGTGGATTTTGCGATTGCTGAGCCCAAAGTCTTGTATCCCTTATTTGTCCCCTTTCGTGCTCGTATGAGTGTGTTTCGCGTGGTAGAACGTAGAACAAACGTCGGAAGAAATGCATCAACATATTATCTGCAACTTATTCTTCTATGGAATCAAGGAAGAAAAGCTGAGTAAAGCTATACTTTTGGGACACCGTGACTTTAACACAACAAATAAAAATTCAGCGATTCTTTGTTCCCGGTTTTACTCCTGCGTTTGATCAGATCACAGCAGCTATCAGGTACTACCGGTAAAAATCTGGAAGGGAACTGTTGGTCTATTTTGGAGATGTAGATGAAATATCGGGTGAGCCTATACTTCTGGGACACACTGTAAAACTGCTACCTGATACAAAATATGATCATCGTCCGACGACCAAAATAATAGCTTTCGTCGTCATTACAATGATCTCTCGAATCTATCTGGGACTACGATCCATAACGGTGTCCCCAATCGAATGATAGGTCGTCAAGTGGACCCATAAAATAAGTTGTTGCACTCATTGAGTAATCAACAGCCCGAGCAAGACGTGACTTTTATTCCTCTTGTACTCCATAAATACATACAGTAGCGCTCAAAAATCTTCGGCCAAAACTTTTTTGTCATATTTTTTCTCTACTTAACCAAATCTGACAAAATTTTAATATGTGGTGCCTGAACCTATTGCCAACATTTCCTCCTACTCGAGTGTCGCTTGACACTTTTCAGGTTTTTTACAAGAATTTACTACAAGACCGCTGAAAAAAGTAAAAGGGTTGGTCAAGAAAACGGCTTTCTTTACAAAAACAAAACGAGCAAGCCTCAGAAAACATCAATATTTTGTAGAAAGACCCCGACTTTTGATCACAGCGGGACGGCATAGCTATGGCACTCCAAAAACAGAAAATTTCGTATAACCACGTAACCTACACCGTTGAGCACCAAAACAGTAAATTAAGTATGCAGTGTCTCCAAGTACAACATACTAAAATTCTCTTAGATCGGTGCAGTTGCAAAAAAGTTACAAGTGAAAAACCCAAGTGGAAGACCATTTCGCCGAAGACTTTTGAGCGCTTCTGTATGCTCCCACGTCCTCACTGTTCGCATTGCCTTATGGCAAAGCCACTGAACCGCCACAAGCTTGTTCGGGGAATTCCAGAAGCACCTCTTTTTTCTCTCATAAAGCTTAACGATGGCTGGAGATCTACAACGGAAGACACGCATGTGCCGCATGAATGGTCGCTTATCCACACTACTGTAGAAAAAAGGAAGGGCATCACCCCAAATAACAAAGATTGGGATTAAGCATGAGAGGGTGCAGAGCACGTAAAAATTTGCTATGTAATGTTGGTTGCTGGTGGCGTGTGAATGTTGGTTGCTGATGGAGTATGATCCACGAGGAATTTATGCGGTTGTGCAGGTTGTTGTGTCGTGAGTCGGTCGTGCTCCTGCTGGAGAAAGTGAATCTGATGTCCTGAACCCTATGCTCTGAATCAATTGTTCCGATACACACGGACAAAAATGAAATGGAACTCTTTCACTTTAAAACATCGAACCTGCTCTTTTCATCTACCTTGTCTGAGTACTTCTTCATATGAACGTTTTGACTATTAGTAAGTGCGAGGTCAAAATCAAAGGATGTGCGCGAGATGTGCGCGCTCTGGGTGTGCCATATGAACAAAAGATTGCGCACTCATGTTAAGCGCGCGAACTGGTTCGATCCTAAAGCGAGGCACAGGACACTGTCATCGCGTTACGACCCAACCAATACTTATCTAACACCCATTAAGTCGTTACAGCGCAACGTGAATTTTTTGACCTAATGGCACACACCCAGGGGCTATTCGCATACATATTACAGGGTGTCCCAAAATTATGGGCGCCAATGTATTGCAATATTTTGTTGGCGTCAATAGAGTGAATGGAAAATCAACCCATTCACAACTTTACTCATAAGTTGTGTGACAAAGCACAGCAGTCATATTGGAGTTGTCTTGCTTCAACAGGGATACAAGCTCAAAGTCTTTATCACTCAACCGCCCTTGACACGCAAGTTTTTCATACACTCCTTCCAAAATCTTTCCCGGGGTTACTAAATGTGACTCCATTGCTTACAGTTGCTTTCAGTTGAGGACCCACAGGAGATCAGTGGAATCATGTTCTGGGAGGTTTGACGGATGGCTTGTAAAGTGAAGAATTAGAACAGATCGATCGGCAGCGCTTTTGAATCAGTTTGATTCTATAAACTAAAGAGCCTTGCCGCCGAACTCACCAAGTATTGTTCCGAAAGAATAGTGAGGCCAGTACTACACTATGTCTAACAGCGTGTTCTTCATGTTCACATTCCCGTAAGCTTTGCGCCGAAATCGACGGAAACGATGAGCGTGTCATCATTGATCCAAAGTCATTACTGAAACCCGCTTACGGGTATCTGCACACCCAATCGGTATCGTATACTCTGCCAGACGTTGCTGGCCACGATGGGTTGCCTTAAACGGTTCAGGCCGTAAAATTTCTTAGTTTGAACAATAGTGCGGTGAGGTGCGTGTCACCGTTGAACAAGTGACCGCGATGTCCATTCGAAAAAGTTTTAAAATCTCAAAAATATCACGAGCTTCACCCCGACCAGTACGTACCTCGGTAGAAGAAGATTCTGTGCACCCTCTGAGCAGCAAATGAAAGAAAAAGCATTGATACAACCTGTATAGAGAAATACAAAGAAGCATGAACGCCGCCGGTCCTCATTATTCTAGGATTCCCTCTTATAAAGAGATCGGCAATGGATTTGAGAGCTAAATTTTTCTTCAGGTACAGGGTGCTAGTGCGTGCAACGGATGCATTTTACTTGGGGTTTTTTACCATCTCTTTCCTCATCTCACTTGTGCACTTGTCCTGTCCTAAACCTGGACTCTGTCTCTCGCAAAGGTCATCATGCAACGGTAGTACAGTCCATTTCCCGACGGCTGGCAGGGCGTGTACACGTTTAACTGTACTGTAATCTATTGCATTGACCGTCCAGCCGCAGTCAGTGCTAGAAAGTGCGGTATCAATGTCAGGTGACCTGCAGTAATCTTGCAGTTACCTTAACTATGTTTTCCAGATCGAAGACCTTCCCGTAGAATTTAATGAGCAGCAGAGGGTTTGCATTTCTGGGAACACGCACCATAATCGTATTTTCTATTAGGCTGAGGAATAAGTCCCCGCGGTTTTTTTTAACCCCATTTTTCACATTATTCCCTCCTTTTTTCGACGAACCTTATATATGCTTTCGATAGAGCTTTTTCTGCTCTACGAAAGACTCGCGTCTGTTTTTCGATTCCTTTGACTACCTAATATTTATGAGGTTTAGAAGTGAAGTAAGCTGAGGGCAAAAAATTGGCACTTGCGCATCTCATCTTGCTCGTCTGCCATCGAGGTCAAAAAATGTATGTGTATATGTTTCGATAGAGCTTTTTCAGCTCTACAGAATGGTACCACCTTTTATTCAAATCGCCCAATTTTTTGCTGTTTTTGAGACTCACAAAGGCAGTACTCGCAAAAGTGTGCACTTTCGTTATCTCCTCTTCCTCGCCTACCTTCGAGATTGGAGAGGATGTGCATATATGCATTCGATAGAGCTTTTTATGCTCTACAAGAGGATACCTTTCCTCTATTGTATCCTCTCATATTGTAGCATTTAGGAATAAATATCTACCTGTTTTTCAATTCGAAACTGCGTAATGAAAATAAATTTTTTTGACGGATTGTTCTGTGTCAAAAATTGATTCGAACGAAAATCGTGAACACTATCTTGTAGCGCTGAAAGAGCTCCATCGAATGACACAGAACAATCCGTCAAAAAAATTTATTTTCATCACGCAATTTTGAATTGAAAAACTGGTAGATATTTATTCCTAAATGCTACAGTATGAGAGGATACAGAAGAGGAAAGTAATCTTCTTGTAGAGCATAAAAAGCTCTATCGAATGCATATATGTACATCCTCCAATCTCGAAGGTAGGCGGGGAAGAGGAGATAACAAAAGTGCACACTTTTGCGAGTACTGCCTTTGTGAGTCTCAAAAACAGCAAAAAATTGAGCGATTTGAATAAAAAGTAGTATCATTCTGTAGAGCTGAAAAAGCTCTGTCGAAACGTATACACATACATTTTTTGACCTCGATGGCAGACGAGAAAGATGAGGTGCGCAGGTGCCAATTTTTTGCCCTCAGCTTACTTCACTTCCAAACCTCATAAATATTAGGTAGTCAAAGGAATCGAAAAACAGATACGAGTTTTTTGTAGAGCAGAAAAAGCTTTATCGAAAGCATATATAAGCTTCGTCGAAAGATGGCGGGAACAATGTGAAAAATGGGGTTTAAAAAGACCGCGGGGACTTATTCCTCAACCCAATATAAGCTCCTCAGAGTTTCACATTGGTTTTCGATAACGTCCACAACTTTTCAGTGTTCGCCCCGAAGAAATCATCCACTTTGAGCCCAATGAGCTGCTTACATCGACGCCGCTTGTCGTCAAAAAGCAGTGGGTTTATAGACTTTTTTTTTGACTTTACAATAGTGCGTACCTTTGAGCGAAGTTCTTTCACGGAAATAAGACCGTTTTTGACGGTTGCTGATGTATCACACACCAACAAGATGACGTTTTTCGTTGAAATCTTTGCGACAACACAATTAACGAACTATGAGAGATAATGAAGCGGTTTATGAATGCTACTCTTCAATTACAGGGCGTCAGTAGTTATTACTCTACTCCAGTGCTCCGCTTTAAGTTGTAGTACTGGCTCTGCCATAACTACTGGGTTGGGGAATAAGTCCCCGCCGTTTTGTTTAACCCCGTTTTTCACATTGATTCGTTCATCTTTTGACGAAGCTTATACAGGTTTTTGATAGAGCTCTTTTTGCTCTACAAAACGCTACTATCTGTTTTTCGATCTTCGCCTACTTGATATTTACGAGGTTCGGAAATGAAGTAAGCTGAAGGCAAAAAGTTGGCACTTGCGCACATCATCTTTCTCGTCTGCCATCGAGATCAAAAAATGTATGTGTATATGTTTCGATAGAGCTTTTTCCGCTCTACAAAATGTTATCACTCTTCATTCAAATCACTCAACTTTTTGCTGTTTTTAAGATACACAAATGCAGTACTCGCAAAAGTGTGCACTTTCGTTATCATCTCTTCCTCGCCTACCATCGAGGTAGTAGCGGATGTGCATGTATGCATTCAATAGAGCTTATCTTGCTCTACAAGAAGGCACCACTCTTTTTTTGTATACTCTCATATTTTAGCATGTAGGGTTAGATTTCCACCTTTTTTTCAACTCAAAATTGCGTAATGAAAATGAATTTTCATGGCATAATTTTCTATACTATTCGATAGAGCTCTTTCCGCTCTACAAGGTAGTGTTCACAGTTTTTGTACAAATTAATTTCTGTTATTTGGATCATTTAAAAGGAGTGTCAAGTCGACGAAATCGAGCATTTTTGTGTCGATCAGGCTCGATTTCGTTGACTTGGCACTCCTTTTAAATAATCTAAAAAATGTCAAAAATTTATTCAAACAAAAACCGTGTACACTATCTTGTAGAGCGGAAAGAGCTCTATCGAATGATGCAAAATACTCTGTCAAAAAAATTCATAATCATTATGCAATTCTGAATTGAAACAGGTGGAAGCTTATCCCTACATGCTAAAATATTAGAGTATACAAAAGAAGAGTAGTGTCTTCTTGTAGAGCAAGAAAAGCTCTATTGAATGCACACATGCACATCCTCTACTATCTCGATGGTAGGCGAGGAAGAGATGATAACGAAAGTGCACACTTTTGCGAGTACTGCATTTGTGAGTCTTAAAAACAGCAAAAAGTTGAGCGATTTGAATGAAGAGTGATACCGTTTTGTAGAGCTGAAAAAGCTCTATCGAAACATATACACATACATTTTTTGATCTCGATGGCAGACGAGAAAGATAAGGTGCGCAAGTGCCAATTTTTTGCCTTCAGCTTACTTCATTTCCAAACCTCGGAAATATCAGGTAGGCGAAGGAATCAAAAAACAGATAGAAGTATTTTGTAGAGCAGAAAAAGCTCTATCAAAAACATATATAAGCTTTGCCGAAAGATGAAGGAAGCAATGTGAAAAACGGGGTTGAAAAAAACGGCGGGGACTTATTCCCCAACCCAATATATGTGTTTGCTTCCGTGTCGAACATGAGGCTTAATGATCAGACCTGATCAAATTCCTTTACGGAGTCATGGAGGCTGTGGATTCCGATTCCTTTCCCGGTCTAATGCAGAAAGCTACTATCATTGCGGTTTTTGAAGAGCTGCGAGCGCCTTTTGAGGATGCCAAGAGAATGAGGCGATGTGTCCTGGAATTCATTCCTGACAGATGCTACTAGCTGTATCTTTGGTCAGACGTATGGCCATAATGTGTTTTCTTTCGCTACCTACCGGATTGAATAATGTGAAGTTTTTGCGGAACGTATGCGCTTTTCCCATCCTGCTCAGTGTGCGTCGAACAATTGCCACATATTACCTCAAAATTTCATCACCGAGCGCTCATTTTCAGTATCCAAGTAGTAACCGCTAACGAATGTAAACAGTGTGTAAAACGCATGCATAGAAAAAATGAAATTTTAAAGGAGCTAGCTGAGCCGGGTTCTTCTAAGAAGAAGGGGTGCCCTGCGACAGCTGGGCGATCTTACTGATATGCGAAATAGAAGAAATTGATTCGTTACGGTGAACGCTGAGTTTCCACCAGTGCAATCATGATATTCGGGAGCGAAATACCAACTACATCAATAATTTGTCGTAGCAATACGTTAAGGGCATTACTGCACGCCAACGAGCAAATTGATAGCTGTGTTACCTATAGTGCTTTTGGCTGTGTCTTGATCCTCTGCCACAATGACTTTGCTTCCTTTTATATCGTGTTACAGTTCTGGTCAAGAATGCATGGGAGGTGCGAAGCTGTAAAGCTGCTAACCAGAATTTCGTACAAGAGTTTCACTTCCGCGCTGAACCACCAAGCGAGAGACCATGGTCCATTGCTAGTGATTGACTATTTTGCATCTGCAAAAATATTAGGTAGTCCCAAAAGTCTTGTAGGATTTTTTCAAAAAAATCAGTGACTCTTGTTTACTTTGAGGCAGGTCTAGGCGGTCCAGGAATATGGTAGAACACTCTCTAAGATTTCTAGTAAATTATATTGACTCACCAGATCCGTAGAGAGAGAGCTACAGTGCCCGTAGTCGATACCCACCTAACACGCGCTGTCATTTACTAGGAGTGGTCTTGGAGCAGCAAAGCGACGGAAGCTTGCGACTTCATCAGCGGTGCATTTGACAAGGGATGTGTGAGCTACGAGACCATGCGCCGCTGGCTCATCAGCTTCAGCAACGGCGAGATTGACATGGAAGGCAAGCCACGCACGGGACGCCCACACGCATTCGACGACGAGATGCTGCTCTCCGCCGTTCCCGCCGATCCTGAATCCACCATGCGCGAGCTGGAGGAGAGGAATCGACAAGCACATATAACCGTAAATCGTCGCTTCGACGAGCCCGGTTATCGGAAGGTGCTGTTGCGATGGACTTCATGCCCTGAAGGATGCTCACGAAAGTGGCCGTGTGAGCATCTGTCAATCGCTGCTGCTCCGCCCGCATCGCAACGACTTTCTCGTCTATCTTGCTACGGGCGATAAAACCTGGGACATGTACGATACCAAAGCATCCCGTACCTTTTGGCTGCTACGTGACACCGAGACGCCAACGCAGCCCATGTCCGACCTCCATCCAAAGAAGATTCTACTCTGCTGCTTCTGGACGCGGAAGGAATGCTTTTCCAAGAGGTGCTGGCACAAGGCGAGACAGTACCCGCTTCCGTATACACCCACCAGCTCCAACAGATCGCCTTCGCTATTCGAGAAAAGCGACTGAGAAGGTCCGCGGTCACCAGCCTTCATGACAACGCCCACCCTTACGTCGCGAAGTGTACCCAGGCCAAGCTACAGGAGCCCGGCTGGGATGTGCTGCCCTACCCGCCATACTCTCCAGACATTGCCCTTCTGACTATCACCTTACCTATCCTCTAGTATCCTTCCTGGCCAAGGGAAAATTCGTTGATTATGACATGCTTGCAAAGGCCATCGCTGACTTCTTCGACTCTCAGAACCCAGAGTTCTGGGAGGAGGGAATCAACGATTTACCTATGAAGGGGCAGAGTATTGTCGATAACAATGGTGAATATGTTGTGGCCTGATTGTTGTTTGTGGAAGAAAAAATAATAAAAAGTGATGATCGAAAAAATCCTACAAGACTTTTGGGACAACCTAATACATCAAGAAAATATAGGAAATTTAGAACTACAGTCCATTTTTCACGTGTTTCGGCACAGTGAGCCATGAGAAAAATGAACCTCAGTTCGGATTTCGTGCGTTGCTTCTATTAGAGGAAAAGAACTTTCTCCTGAAACCACATGTAATAGAGCAATTTGGTTGAGCTAAAGTTTACTCCACATTTAGGTGCACTGTTCGTCCAACCCGAGTGAAATCTTCATCTCGTGGCGCGAAGCCGCTGCCCTCGCAGGATGTTTTGAAGATGCCACCACTGAGAAGGAAATCTGGAGAGGTGACAGTTCCACCCTCACGTGGAAAATGCCGTGGAAAGTCAAGATGGGAGTATTAGCAATGTGCTTGTGTTTCATGTGCCATTTTTTTTTGTAATTCATAGATACACTTCTTCATTCTTTCCTTTTACATTTGTGTTTTGAGTCCTTCCTTCATTAGTCCTACTTTTTGTCATGTTACCGAGATATGCAACAGAGTTGTTTTAGCTGGAATACCGAAATATCTTATCTTCATGTTATGCCTAGCATAATAAGCTTATTAGCTAAGAAATACAGATTTACTGCTTAGTATAGCTATATTGCAGAACATAATTAATATTTGATCATCATGTTTTGACTGTACCATTGTTTTCAGTGCTTCTTTATGTGAGTCAGACTTTGTGAATTTTGTTTAATGTTGTTCTGTTAATTAATAAACTGCAAATGGAATCGATTAATCGGCCATGTTCAAGATCCGTCTTTCGGTTCACTATCGATTTGCTTGGCTTGCGAGGCAGTTTTAAGGATCTCACCCCTACACTTCCTCCTACAGGGTGATCCATAAATCGCGCAACACGGTTTTTACCGCATAACTTTACTCAGAATCAATGCTATTCCAAAAATTGTACACAAACTTTATTCAAATCTTCATCTACTACGATCAACATTAGCTATTCGATGTGCCCTCCTTTTGCCGCGATAACTGCCCTCAAACGCTTGGGACGCGGCCAGAATCGTCTCTCGTGGTATATTTTTCCAAGCTTCCCTGAGCGATGACTTCGCTCAGGGAAGCTTGGAAAAATACTTCAGTTCCCTCGAATTGCTCTTTTGTTTAGTTGTCTGACGTATTTTCGGACGCTGATCTCGAACCTGCATTCCAAATTTGCTGTCTGAGCAGAGTTATGGAGGTTTTTTTGAAAAAACAATGCTATTATATGGTAGGTTTGGAAGCCCGTAGCACGCGAGCCAGACGTTCTCGCGCAAAACTAGTGCAATTTTCGTGTTCAGGGGACCAAACTGCCCTATGGAACATGTTTTTAGCCAATTCGAGGCCTATAGGGTAGGCCAAGAGTTTTTCCGAAATTTGGTCAAATTCTCGGTAAGCCAAAAATTTTTCCGAAATTCGGTCAAATTCTCGAATTGGCTAAAAACATGTTCCTTAGGGCAGTTTGGTCCCCTGAACACGAAAATCGCACTAGTTTTGCGCGAGAACGTTTGGCTCGCGTGCTACGGGCTTTCAAACCTACCATATAATAGCATTATTTTTTCAAAAAAACCTGCATAACTCCGCTCAGAGAATCGGACAACAAATTTGGAATGCAGTTTCGAGATCAGCGTCTGAAAATACGTCAGACAGTATGTATCCCATTCCGAATGGCCACTTCGACCTAGAATCCTCCCCTTGTCAGATAGAAAAGTCCATATCGTTGAGATCCGGTGAACAAGCGGGTCATTCATTTGGGGATATGTAGGTTGGAAGATTGGTACGGCATCTGAACGCGACGCGTTTCGCTCTGTGTGCAGGAGCGCCGTTTTGTTGAAAAGTCCATTTCTCCTTTGTGATAGCCCAGTGGATCAGGGTAGCAGGTACTCCATAAAAACATCCCTCAAGTAAGTTCCGGCATCCGGCTTGGTTCCTTTTTCGACAAAAACCAGCGGAGTGCGCCCGGTAGCTGACACCCCCGCCCAAACCATAATAGATTTCTTCCGATAGACAGAGGCTTCTTCTTCCGATGGACATTCCTTCAGACCTTATCGACTTCCTTTGAAGTTCGAGCGAGCGCTCTCTTATTTTGGGCATTGTGGGTCTGTTCCACGGTAAAAATTTTCTCGTCGTTGAACACAGTCCTCAGATGCTCGCCTTGATCGGCCCTTGCCATTAGCGCCACACACATTTCCTTCTTGTCCTTCTTCCTCGCTTCTGTTAAGCCGTGTCTCCTTGGCATCCTATATGGGTACATGTGTAGTTGTTGACTGACGACTCTTCACGTTGTTATGCAAGGGGCCAATTCGCTGACCACCTTTCCAATACCTATGCTTGCATTGCGGTCGATCCGCTTCTTCGCAATCTTCCTGGGCTCTAAGGCGGCATAGCACACGGGGTGCCCGCAAATTGAGCGTTCTAAAGAAGCTGCTGTAGTTTGTATGCGGTAGTGTACATTACGTTGTCTCATGGACGAACAAGCGAACGACTGCTAGAAGTTATGCACTGTTCCCATGTACCATTTTGAATGGCTTACCGCTGGTTTTCGAAGAAATGCAAAAGCAAAATGTGGACCTGTTTTCGGTGTGTTGACAAGTATATCCGACGAAAAATTTCAAGATGATGAGATAAATTCATGCAAATCAATGTTCCTTAAAGGCATAAAAAAGCCCAAAACAGGGATGGCAAAAGAGGACCTTCATGAGCAAATTCACAGGACGATAGGAGGTGGTGCCAATGTGGTAGAGAGGGCTCTACAGGCTGCTCGGCAGCCGGCGCTGTTTTTGATTATTCTTTTAGCCTAAGCCTTGGTTTAGGAGGAAGCCACTACCCCATCAAGTAAGTCTCAGGTAGAAATATACATTTGAGTGTACAACATATATTCAAGAAATACACACTTGAAATCATTTTTGAACGGTATCGAGTGGCAGTGACAGCGCGACTATGAGTATCCTTTCTGAACCACATTACCGCCGAGGAATCCGCCTAGAGCTGATCCTCAACCTTAAAGGCGCAGATGACAGATGATCTCCATGTTTTTCGAAACCTGGAGATTCTTTCAGTCCTACATTCTTTTCTATCTTTTAAGAAGAACTCAAAAAATAAGTTAGGGCAAATTATTAATACCCTAAAAACCAAGTGGTCCATGTGAATGATACATGCTCCCCTCGTCTGCTTTTTTCGGAAATGAAGTGAAATCGTACGCTGTACAAATCACTAGAACAACGATCTTGTAACGTTGATGCAATGGATTCGCACAAAAACAACTCTATTGCAGGTCGAAGTGTATGGGATGCCGAATGTTGCGCTCCAGAGCCGATATATCTAGGCGTAGGGTTACGGTATTTGTTTTGTCGGAAGTAGGCGAATGCACGTGTGAGCGGGTGTGTCTTTACGTACTAATACCATTCGTATCTGGTAGAAAATCCATCTTTTTTTCTCCTTAGAAATCAGTTTTATTGGTATGCCTATTCGGATTGGCTGCTATTTTTCAAAGCAGTTCTACTGTAGGAGGTACTGGAATTCGCAAGTAATTTCTTTCAGGTGTTGCCCTGCATCACACGTGCCTCCTTTAGTGGAGCGACGTGGGCGCACGAAGTACGGCGACCATGGATCTCTTAGATCTCTATCATGCACACGACCATCATTTTGCATCCTCGGACAACGAAACCAATGTGGTTTCTGTGCATAAGGTCTTAAACAACACTGGAATCTCGCAGAAGTCGCCTGCGAAAATGAAGAAACCACGATTCATACCATGGGAACCGTTCCGTGCAGCTCCGAGTGCTGACAGGTACGAGATCCCGTTTGCTTTATTTCTCTTGTCTTTTCAGGAACCGTGTTCATTCCATTTTCGACATCACTTCTCTTCGAACGAGGAACTTTTGTTTTTCAACTCCCACTGCTATTCGTTCACACAAAATGAGGCACTTTTGTGCTTGGATGGAAAACGAAACGCCCATTTGGGGCAACTACAGCGTGATTATGAATTGGGTGCGCAGATTTGACTTGAGTTCGGGCTGGGTGGAATTATAGAATTAACGAAATGAGGAGATCCAATTTTGAATATGTTTTTGAAAGACATTGTGGCAATTTTCGGATTCTCTCTCTGGGAAACCTCTGTGTCTATGTTCATTCTAATTTTCTGTTCAGTGCCAAAGAAGATGTAAGGTGGAATTGTCCATTCACTGCATGTCGTTTCAGTGAGATCTCTTCCTCAATGACTTGAACGTGGCTTAAGATTTGGGATTTGTCCATTTCACTGCCAAACGCCTCATTTCCCCGGCGGTTCTGAGGAAAAATTGGGAATACAGTTGGGGAACACCGTACAAGTGAAACGAGTTCACCTAATTCACCACTTGCAAGAGCACGACGTCATTCTGTGTTGTTTGTTATCAGAAATGAGATATGCCAACCTGTTCTCATGTTACGATATGTATAAGAACAGATTGGCATATCTCACTTACTGATAACGAACGGGTTGGCGTCATCCAACTCTTGCAGCAGACATTAAGTGGTAACTGTGGCAAGGTATTTTTCAGCTAGACGTTAATGAGGTGTGATTTCGCAGACCAAACTGTACAGTCGGAACGTCGTTGAAAGATTTTGTGACGAAATTTTGAATCTATCGACACATATATAGTATATACATCAACTTTTCATCGTTTTTCAAAGAATCTTCACTCCATTTTATTATGAACTATTCTTTCACTTGGAGCCAGGCTTGGATACTGCTGCTGTAGAATGAGCGGTATTCAGGCCTGAACAAAGCTCCACGTGTGGTACTCGTAGGCAATAGGCTTTTCTCTCTTTGATATTGCGTATATTGGAGTTTTCAGGAAAGGAGAAGCACCAGCCGACATGCCCAAGTTGATTCCCTACCCGGTTAATTTAGTGGACGAGAATTCCAACAAATGTTCTGTGAATGACGGGCACTTAGTGGACACACGAAGGACTCGAGCGAAAGACGAAGATACCTGTCGGTCCCAAAAGGTTGATTTTATTCTTGACTTCCACTTAGTACTAGCAACGAGCCTGCTCGAAAATTTATTGCATACAGATCGATTTGATGATCCTTTCTTCTCTGATTTACCGTATTTTGTCCCGAAATAGCCTGCATTTACTTTAATTTATTCATGAGCAATAGTCCGTGCGGGTGTTCCAATATTTCCTGTCAATGATAGCCTGAAGTTGGTTATTCAGTGATAGACTTTCCTAGTTCTTACCTATTTGTGATTGAAATATAATACGATCTATATTTCTTTTGTTGGCTCAGACAGAGCCCAACATCAAGTTAGGATGGTAGTGTTACTAGCGTTATGGTTGCAGGAAATCTTCTTAGAAAAACAGTTGGTCGAGATGAAGTCGGAATTGGAGATAGAGCGTAAGCTCAATGCTGAGCTTAAACGTTTAATGGTGGCAGCGATTAGTGATGAACTTCAAGGTCAGGTTGAAGCATTATCTGAGGACAAGATTCGTTTAGCCCATCGAGTAGAAGAATACACAGAAAAGGTGGGTTATGTAGTGATTCTATTCCACTTGACTCGCTGCTGTTCATTAATATCATACCAGCTCGAATTTTTATTCTGTTTTGGATGGTGCCTGATACGTACAGATGATTCGCGAGGATGAACAATTCGATCAACTGCTTATCGATCGAGATGTATGGAAGTGCAAATTCCTCGCTCAGTCAATTCGTACGGATGAACTCAATATTCGGTCCGAATTCTTGCTGGGAATGCTACGCGACGCGCAGCGAGTTGTAAGGGAGATGTGGTACGTTATTTGTTTTTCCCTCCATTTTGAGTGTCGTAGATGTTGGGTAATGAAGGTACGGGATCAATCTAAATTCGATTTGCTTGGTCTTAAATGTGAGCATGTATCCTATAAGTTTCTGGAAAAGTACAAAAAAAGTTGCAAGTGCAGTACGCATCAGCTGACTGTTATCCTGATGGCTGTTGATTCGCAATCTGCTCATTATCGAAGAATTCTACTTACTGTTCAATTCCTGGTGCCTTTGATTCTGGTTTTGATAGCGTCTCTGTCATTCCGACAGAAAATGATCTCCTTTATTCCAATGGATCTTCCTTTTCAGAAATTGTGTTATAGATCTGAATGCTCTTTTTATTAGATCTGAAAGATCTTTTTTCTTCCAGCAGATCTCTTTTTCAGAAATTGTCGTCTAGAGCTGAAGTATTGTTAGGTAAGCTTGAAATTTTTCCCTGTTGTTTGTTCACTAGATTCCCTTTCTCTTGTTTCCTTTTCCAACCATTCATTCATTTAGTAGTAGGAATTCGTATAAATCTAGTTTTAATTCAACCGTAATGTCTACATCAGCTGCCACTCGATTGAACGTTAAGCCAACCCTCGTTTCGTCTCTGTTGCCGGCCCCTGTAGTTATGTGGATTCCAGCGCTCCAGGGAAATGGCTAATATATATATCTTGGATTCGATTTTGAATATGCAGTGAACTGCGCCCATTTCTGCGCCCTTCTTGCGCCCTCTGTTTGAAGCCCGTTTACCTTCTCGGATATGGCCTTTCTTGCCTCATAGATTGACTATTTACCACCGGTGATGCTTGCAGTGTGCATTCATTCGCGCTCTGGCCGTATTAGCGGGAAAATATAGCAGAAAGTATAAGTTGTACTGAAATCGATAAACACAGCATCAGTTCATCACTTTCAAGAGGAATCTTTTGAAGTTGGGGAAGGTTAATTACGATTTCCATGGATGCGAAGGTGGTCCTAACTTCATCTGAAATGAAACAAGATGAATTTCTGGAAACGGTGATGGTTTTTTTTTGTGAAATATAGTTTGCCAATACTTTTACCTAGTCGGAACTAATTGCACATTTCAACAGTGAATACAAACCACTTCAACGAATTCAGTGATGGCGCTTCCACTGTGAGCAAAGACGCAGCCTATTTCGCCAATCTCGATCTCACGACCTTCTTTGCTCGATCGCCTTGTGAAGAACGAGTTCGACGGAAAGTACCAAATTACACCAATGTCACCATTTCATGTTGTCCCAAATGCTTCGGTCGCGAGATTCATTTACTCTGAGCGGGATCTAACTGAAGGAGCGTCGAGATGATATTGCTGAACAAGTAAGAGTGGCTTAAAAGTGGATTTAGTTCAGTGCTTGCTTCCCTACAGTGGTTAGGCACCTCACGGTGTTGGGTCTTTCTGTTCTTCTTTCTAAGTCTTGCGGGTGCTCACCCCCGCTCATAACCTGATCTTCTCTTATATTCAAAAGTTAATAACCTCCACTCTTATAATTATATTTTTAAGTTGATAACTGTCTACCTAAGCCATTGACAGGTTTCAAAAAGCAGCGACGCTCATGCCATACATCTCTTTAGATTGCCATCCTGAAAATTTTAGAGCCTAGTGTACTTTACTTTGTTATAGGATCGGGTTCTAATAGCTTGAGTAGCCAAATCTAACCAGAGTTCTTTTACATTGAACGCTCGCCGTCAACCTGACGTTAAGCTACATAACAACACCACTCTTCCTCCAAGGTGAACGTTAGCTGTACTGTAATTACATTCACTGTGCACTTATTTGTAAACTAACATACTGGTTGCCCTTTTCTCTTTGGTTGGTGCTCTGATGGTTTAACATTGTTTCATTCGAAGGAACGGAAAGGGGAAGATATACTGGAAAGGCATTATTTTGTGCTATGTTACTGAGTGTGTATATTCACCGTTCTGGGGCAGATGTTAGCTGCGAAGAATTCTTGACATCACTTAATTGATTGAAAAAAGTTTTTTTTTACGATAACATGAAAAAAGTTTTTTTTTACGATAACATACCGGCAATCCACTCCTTCACTCATTCACCAAAAAGGTCGCATATGATTGTACCTAAAATGAGGAATGCTTTCAAAGGTTCATGCCACGTAATTTTTGCTTTATGACAAAGCCGTGCGAAATATGAGACCTTAAACGCATGTCTTCAGTTCACCCCATTTCTTCGCAGATTCCATTATGTTTTTGGTGTTCCACGACTTGTATTTCCTTTTCGTTCGATGATTAAATTTAACCCCCTTCTACCGTACTGGGATGTGGAGTTGTGCATGGCCTTTGCTGTCCCCTGAACTTTTTTTTCTGCTCTCTATAATACCATTTGTCAACTTTTCTAACACGTTTCCATATTATTTTAAGGTCTCCACTTGACAATTACCTTTCGGGCATTTAGCTGGATGGATTGTTCTTGTTTTGCAGTTAATTGTACATATAATTTATATTTATATAGGTGATATTAATGTGTGCAGGTTGTCATTCCCTAATTGTTGTGATGATGTGATTAGAAATGATGAATTTTGGCAGGTTTCTCGTCAAATTTTATTTGTCTATGTTTGTTTATTGAGGAATTTGAGGTTATACCTATGAAGTATTTAGAGACTTAGTTGAAATACTGAGAATCATAGACTGCATTATAGACTGGAGTCAATTGAAAGTAGTGTGGAGTGTAGGTTTCAGGTTACAAATATGATTTTGGTCATGTTTCGCTATGAAAAAGCGTCTGCACTGAAATTCGGTACAAGCTATTCCTACCAAATAATTTCCCGTAATTTCCCGAAGCCTTTTTTGACCTTCCTAAACTTTGGTGATACCATTGCGATAAAACTGTGCCGTTCAAATCACTACTTTTTTCGCCCTTCAAATTAAGCACAATGTGTTAATTACGCGAGTTGGAGGAGGGATTCGCATCCGAGTCGCTAGTGTGTTTTTGCAAGATACTGCTGAATGTCTCCATGCGAGTAAATGGAATTTTGCTCGTCACTCGCTGTTTTTGCACTTTTCGCCCCGATTCCCTTTTTAGTTCTTCTTTAGTGTCCGTGGACGTCATCACATCCTCTCCTCCCGAATCTCCTTGAATAGAGAGCAGTTATTCAAAGGCAAGCATAGAGAGCTAATTTGGAAACCCTATTCTCAGCAAACGAACATTTGAGCTAAAAGAGATTACGTGTAGCGAACTCGCGTCGGAAATCCGTTTTTGGGGCGCTCATGCGATCCTAGCGCGCTTCACCTCCAGCTGCACTTTCCAGTGTCCGAGTTGCCTGCCGGCAGCATGCACTGAAGGCGAAATTAACTCCTTCCATGGTGATGTTCAACTGAAACAACAAACAAAAACAAGTGAAACAATGAAAGGGATTGTCGTCGACGACGACCCCTGCTATCATCTGTAGTCATCAAACTCCTCTCTCCTTCGTTTGAGGGGGAGGAGTTGGGAAGTGCGGCCGAAGAGAACACTCCTATCTCGACGGTGAGTGGGAACGACTCTCACCACTTCTCTATCTCACGCATTCTATTTATTCCGATAAATATACTGAACCACCGCCTTTATCTTATTACACCGCAAGGGCCACCATACCCTAGTCTCTCGCACCCATCCGACACATTTGGTGCATCGGCCCAACAGCCAATTCTCTCGCGTCAAAGAGTGATACCTTTGGGGCCTGGAGCAAAGACTCAGCTCTAACACGAGCAAACTTTACGGTCCATTTCAAGACCTAGAATCTTAAGTGATCGTCCCGCAAAAGGGAAACCTCCGTACCACGTACTTGGAGACAATTTCTGTGATTCTTACACCCCCTTTTCGTCAACGCCATCTTCAACAGTCCTGCCCCTCTTCCCGTCGCCACGCTGCCTTTCGCCTTCAACAATTGTACAATAGCCGCCGCCAACTTCCACAACGTCATCCAAGAAACTGTGATATCATTGCTCTATAATGTTTATGCTCCTTGTGACTCTGTTGTAATCTCATCCCCAGGCCGGAGTATCATCGCCAAGTGTGCGGTGATTCCTCACAACCTAAGTCTTGCGGGGGCTTGGCATAAACTGTACGGCAGACAGAGAGTCGAAGCCTGACACCTTCTTCTGTGACGCACACAATAAAGCGTTCTACCTGCTGTGTTCTGTGTGACTCTGCTATATTTCTCTTATTTGGTAAAATACCGCTGAACCACCGTATCACGGTAAAAAGAGTGTGCTGGGGTGATGGAAGTGACAGAATCTTGGAAGAGGAAGTTGCAGTGTAAATCTGAGGGAAATCTCATGAGGACTAACACCTATGGAAAGAGATTAGCTGTTTCCATCGAACCTGTACAAACAACTTTTACTTGTACTTTTATTAAGTAATAGGCAAAAAGATACATTTTGTAGGGTAGGGTTCATAGGGTAGGCCTCCCACACCTGTCAAGTACAGGTGTGAGAGGTCTACCTTACCCTAATTTATTCTCTTAGAGGCAAATGAGATGTGAATTGAGGCACACATGCGTGGCGCTATCATGGTTCAGTGATACTAAACTTGAGGGCTTGGTTTGTATTAATGAGGTGTTACTGCAAACTGCGAATATACTTTCTATGCACTTGCACCTTTTCTCCGTGTACATGTGCATTACTTTTTGCATTTTGAAGGCAACAGTCGGTAGAAGCAATCAAACTGGGTCACCCTACAGGCAGAGCTAGGAGTTGCGACGTAAGGTGCAAGTGCATCCTGTAATTACCTTACCGTATACTTTATGGACCAAAGACCATCCCCTGCAGCTGTACCACGACGGTCGAGGGACGGACCACTCCATTGTGCTCGCCGTCCGTCGATATTTGTTTAGGGGGAAGCTACTGCTTCCTTGAAGAAAGGCTTAGGTAAAAATATGCACTTGAGTTAACAAACTATGATTGTAGAACTGACGACATCGCGACAGTGAGTGGTGTCCCCTGTATCAGTGCTCAAAAATATAAAAAAATACACGTAGGACATGAGCACTCTACGAACACTGTACAGTTCACTTCCACTGACACAGGAATCAGTCAATGAATCTTGCGTACTGTAATGCAAAAAGAGTGTGCGTGCGCCGTCACATATACTTTGACGACGAGGTCACTGTAAGCAAGCGCAAGGTCGGAAACTTATAAGCTAGTTTTCTACAGCAATGATGGAACCCTGAATTTTACGGATAATATAGGGGGGGAGGTGGCGTGCAAGTGTTGCGACTAGTGTTCCAGGAGGTCAGGTCACCAGTGTTGTGTGGAGGGTAATTCACTATAGAAACGACCCATTACCTAGTTAGCTACCTAAGCTTGTGAGACTGAAACATTGTATTATGTACTGTCACAGTAACCAGCTTCCACCTTGATCGTATCTGAGTTCAGTTAGAAATTGTATTCAAGGGACTTTACTTAACCCATTCGAGCCCGCGCATGCTCTGCGATTGGCAGCCTCGTGGGACCGC
The DNA here is from genome assembly GCA_963978905.1 of Trichostrongylus colubriformis. NCBI lineage: Eukaryota > Metazoa > Nematoda > Chromadorea > Rhabditida > Trichostrongylidae > Trichostrongylus > Trichostrongylus colubriformis. The sequence continues at coordinate 10,857,231 of OZ022259.1, read as the reverse complement.
CCCGCCCGATGGAGCGTCGCGACTGCCTCTCATATATGGGCTATGTGGGCTGTTGTGGCCGGTTTTTGGGAAGTGCTCTGATGTTTGCAAGAAACGCGGACGGCAGGCAAAAATCTATGGATTACGAAATTTTAAACTATGTTGCGATCTCGTGCACTTTCTGCTTCTGTCTGCACCCTGTCCGATCTCCCCCATCCATTTGTAGTTTGGTAGGAAGGGTAGAGATGAAGAACCTGGATTCCTGATCGATCAGAGTACGCATTTAGCCTTCTCCAGTGACCCAGCACAATGGAATCTTCTGAAGAACACCTGGAGGATGATTTCTACCACCTTCTTATCAAATTGGACGAAGGGACCGAAATAATACAGGATGAGTCCGGTGATGAATCGCTTCTCCCTGATTACAAGACCGGCTCCGAATACGATGGAGGAATGGGTAATACCTGGTTCAACCCTGCTACCATTCACGACCGATGGATTTTCACTGGAGTGGCTACTCATGTGTTCAATTGCAGTGAGCCTCTGGATTTTTACAATCTCTCTCTCAATAATGATATGATGGATCTCATTGTCAAGGAAGCAATTAGATATGAGAAGCAGAAGGCCGAAAACAGAGGAGCAACTTTCCAGAAGATGACAGAAGTCGAGATGAGAGAATTTTTGGGGATTTGTCTCTAGATGGGACTAGTGAACTTGCCGCGTCTTCATGATTACAGGAGCCATAGACCAGCTTTAGGCGGACCTTTGCACGTTGGACACTTAGTGGTTATACGGGGTTATGTGAAGTTTCTCACGTGCTAGAGTTTTCTAGGACAACTTTTTGTAAACCTATTTGCAAAACTAAATAATCAACATCAACTTTGAGAAGTATTTTCTATGTTAGCTGTATTCCTCTGAAAATGTTGCGAGAACAATATATTTTTGTGACCCACAACGAAGGCCTATTCATTTAGCCCAGCCGAACATGTAATAAACAAGACTTGTTCATGTAAACGCAACCAAAAAGAAAAAAACCGTTTGATTACTGTAGCCCACATGTGGGCTGCTTGGTCCCACGCGGCCGACAAACTGCAGCCCACATATGGGCTGCATGGTGTCGAATGGGTTAATCATTTGAGTGAAGAATATCCGACTTCATTACATATTTAAAAACCCTCATCTACAGTATTCAAAATGTTTCTGTTATGTTCGACTTTGTATTTATTAAAGCGCGTCATAGTACGCATAAATAAATCGATAAATAAATAAGTATTTACCTTCACAAATATTGGCCTTTATTGTTCGACCCTTTCTTTGACATAAGTAGGCCGACTACGTAGCCAAGGTCTCGAAATTAGTAGTAAATCAATCATATCGTGAAATAAACCCCCTCATGGGTGACCTGACCTCACACTAATCACGGGAACACTTGCAATATACCCATAGAGGAGGTAGTAAGGGACAACAATGGTGAGGGACCGGAAGCCGTAGCAGCTGATAAGGTCTGATAAGGAGCGTCGAAAGTCAGATGTCACCAAGTTCGTTGCGCTCTTCGGGTTGAAGGTGGAGTGTGGAGTGTAAAGATGGAGTGCGTTTATATTTATGGCCACTATGTGGGGTGGTACGGGAACATCAGTGGTAGGTGATATAAACTGATAAGGGCTGATGAGATTTGATAAGGAGTGTGAAGGGCAATGCCGCCGTTTCGCTTTTCGTGTTGACGCTAGAGCGTCGATATGTTTTGCGGGGAGGATCAACGGCAATAGTGGTGGGTGATTGAAAGATGTGGTAGATTTTCAAATTGAAGATGTCCTTGGCCAATGATATCTTAGATTTTTCCATCAAGGTACCCCCGCATCTCTGCAAATCCATAGCAAACTCGCTTCCTCGCTTATCGTGTACCCACTTTGGTTCAGCCCATGTTACGATATTGGCGCATCTTTTTTCTTTTCCATAATGGATGGAGCGTCTCAAAAGGCATTTAGTTTCATTCATCGCATTGCACGCTTTCGAAAAAACGTCATTCTTCTTTGGTTACAATTCGGCGGAAGCATATCTTATTCCAGTGTCCTCTGAGGATGTCTTGTCTTAAGCTGCTCTCTTGCCTCACCGTAAGAATACGCGAGGTTCGATGCTTCTTCTCCTTTAGCATTTATATAGTAGGGGATGATCTACTTCTATTAAGGTGTATAGCAGCACACTCTTACACGGCACCGTTATGACCAAACACAAATAAGATTGCTCCAGTTGGATAGTAATACTGCTAGGTACTTTTGCTCGACCCGACAGTAGTTTTTGGGCTAATAGAATATAACATCGTAGTATTTGTTGTAAACTCTATTTTCATATGCATTGGAGCGCGCATTTGATTTAATGGATGGCTGAGAAGTATGGACTAAAAACGTTTCTGTTTTATGTGCGCTTCCGTATATCGGGCAGCACTAAAGCAAACCTTAATAACAGCCATCACGTGAATGTTCAAGATGCTTAGCAATGAATGTGTACCCACACGTCAGGATTTTGGTGGCAACGCACGGCACGTAACGTTTGGTCGCGAGGTGACAAGGCTCGGTTGAAATCGGGAGTAAATTGCGGCACTATTCAACTATCACACTCTAGACAGCACGATTGTGTTTAAAAAATTTTTTGCTGAAGTTTTGCACGAAGAGGTTATCTGGGGTGTTGATCGCGAAAATGACATCCGTTTTTGGTTGGCGCCGAATTTGGTGCAAGTGCCCCAAATTCTTGCAGCAACTCGTTTTCACCAGAATCGCTGAAATTTGGGCCATAGGGGTCATTTAGGGTGCTCATCACGAATTAGAAATCCGTGTTTGATGTGGACGCCGTTCAGCGCCATTGCGTGGTGCTAATATCGTAGGGGCACCATGCTGCTCACGCAAGTTTTGCCTAAGCCTTGAGAAGGAAGGCAACCTCTCCTTCTCCAATAAGGTTGAGGTAAGAATATACGCTTAAGTGTCAAATTCATCATTGTAGGATAGAACCAGGTAAAAAACGATTGCGACAAGATGACGCTCCTCAGCTATTACATTAGCAGCACTACAGCACAATCAACAAGACTGACGTAATCTTGAGCCAAACGGCGTATGCACCGAAAATTAATCTTATATTCGTGATCAGCACCCCAAATAACGCCGCTGCGCTAAGTTTCAGCGATTTTGGCACATACGGCATCAAGGTCCGCCTGAAACACAGCGGAGCCAGCTTCCGTGGTGGGTGTCTCGCGGAAGCTTTCCAAGGGCTGAGCTGACCTTCGGTTCATAGAAATCACAGAACTCCCCTGTTCCCACAACGCTGCTATAGTCCGAAGTGTCACTTTTCATGCCTCAAACTAGCCTCCGGAAGGGTTTCAATGGTAAATGCACGTTGTGGCTCTCAGAAATGAAGGACGTTGGGAACCCGTAGAAAACGGGTTGTCAAAAAAACCCAGTATCAATCCCCTTAGGTACCCATTGTGAACGGACCTCAGCAAGGTTGTGAACGAAGATGACGAAATCTCGGATTTGACACAATATGTTCACCGAGCAGAAGCTCCCGATCCTGCTCGTGCAGAAGGCTCTTACGGGTTTTAGTGATAGTGTGAGGTACGCTCTCGAGTATGGAGATGGAAATACTTCGTCAGAATCTGCTGAAGCCCGACTAAAATAGGGTTGAAAGTGGACGAGAAAAGTGACACCTTTTTGGCACCTCCTGTGTAATTTTCAGCCACTCCTTCAGTGTTATCTCGTTCGTGTTTGGTGATGTTGTCTTGTCGTGTTTGGTCATTACGGTGCCATAGAAGTTTTCAGAACGAGTTTGCTGCCGTACTTCACAGTAAGAGTGGATCATATAATAAATACTGGAAATGCCGCAGTAACAACGTAAATCTTGCAGCTCTTCTGAAATCTCTTCAGATTATGCTGTTCTCGAAATTTTTTGAGCATAGCTAACCAGGACGAGATCGCACGCACTCGATTGTTGCTTTGTCAGGTATTTGAGGGCCTCGTCTATTTCTAGCAGACTACAGCTTTATAGTTCACGTAAGCCCCAAACAGCGTGTGATTGCACACCTACTTACTAAACCTCCGCCTTTATTCGTCCAGCAATAGCCAGCCGATGATAGCGCTGTTCGAGACGTATCTACCCGTATTCAAAGATAGCATTAGGGATAAAGGTTCTTGAGAAATCCTTAAAAGAAGTCACTCACATGGAAACTATAGGTCTAACAAGGGAGGGGTTTCAACTTCCCATAAAATTTTGAGTTGAGACACTGATCAATCGATAGAGCTGCTCCGAATACTGATTATAACTGTGGAAACCAAAATTGCTAAATGCCATTTTGAAACGAATTAGGAGGGGTCAAGTTTGCTTGTGATGCCTCAATGGCGAGGCGCTTCGTCATCAGCATGACTAGTGCACAACGAGTAACGGCATCCGTGCTTAGTGGTAGTGTCCCGGTTCTGTAGGCGCGAGATCGTGGCTTGCTCCCCGTCGGGGCGCATTTTTTTGCATTTCTTGTTTCATCGTCTGTGAGTGCTTTTGTTTCACTTCTAAACGTTTCCTTGTATGATATTCGCGCGTAGGAGGTCGAATTACCCCTCTGTGCAAATTTCCAGCCAGATCCAAATTTTGGCCCAGCTTCGGAAAATGAGAGCTGGCCAGGGGTAAAGTAGGGGTTTTTGATTCTCTTCCACAAAAAATCCTGCAAGCAACAAGATAACCTAAACATACCTACCACACTTGCCCATTACACTAAACGCACGTAACCAGCGCCAAATAACAGCATTTGCTCGGCAAGGATCAACGACTTCTCCTTTGTTCAATGTGTTGCCAACCAAATAGCCCATGAATTTTTCCGAAATTTGGTCAATTTCTCGAATTGGCTGAAAATTTGTCCCATGGGGTAATTTGATCCCCTGAGCAAGAAAATACACTGGTTTTGCGTGCGTAAAAACGTATGGCTCGCGCGCTATGGATTCCCGCACATACCATTAAATGGTATTATTTTTTTTTCAGAAAAACCTTTATAACTTCATTCAGGTAATCGTTTGACAGATTCTGAATACAGATTTGAGATCAGCAAAAGCGCGTACAGTGGTATGTGTCTCATGTGTCTCATTGCAAATGGCCATATCGACAAACAGTCTGATGACAAAGCGCCTCGCCATTGAGGCATCACAAGCAAACTTTGACCCCTCCTAACTCGCTTCAGAATGGCATTTAGCAGTTTTGGTTTTCACAGTTATAATCAGTATTCGGAGCTCTATCGATTGATCTGGTTCTTAATTCAAAGTTCCATGGGAAGTTGAAACCCTTCCCTTATAAGAAGACTATCTATGACGAAATCGCGGTGAAAAAGCGCGCCTCTGAACTGTAGAAACGGCGCAACGGATAACAACTGACGCCTTAGATAACAGACCCACCTTCGAGTGACGATTTCCGATTGGCTGGGGTGGGAGCTCAAGCAGACGCCGCAGGATCAAAGGTATTGTGGCGCGCTTCCGCAGTTTCAGCTTGAAGCTCACTCACAAAAAGATGCTGTCGTACTTCCAAACATTCCCTTGTGTTTACTTGGCAACATGCCAGTGGAGAGCTAGTCCGGACTACCCGCCTCTTCACGAAAAGGTCGTCTGCGTCGAGAATCAACGGTGGGAAGGGGTCCTATTTCTCGGTTTTTGGCCATTTCTATCTGTTTCTCGCCACTGCCCTGTTGCTAGGCATCTCGACTTTCATATTCACCACTTCTTTTACTTTGAGACCGAATTTCCCCTAATGCTGCCTTTGAGCTGTGTCTATTATAAGCAACTTCATCACGAGTATTATATCCGGTAACTACCCTCAACTTTGTTACCATAAGTTACCGTGATGCTGTACGTCGCTGTTCCCAAAAACCATGTCATACTCGTGATCATGTAGTAGCAGATCTGCATATATATTAGATCATATATATCTGTTGGTCAACAACTGAGTCGTCATTTTTCCTCTTGTCTTAAAGACACCGTAAGGGAGTGATTTTGGCTTACGGTAGTACAGACGTAGTGTGGACGTGTTCAAGTGGCCGCCATTGCACAAACTCGCCAATTTGACGCCTTTGCATGGTGCCAAGAGAAGATATTTCCATTATAAAGTTGTTCATTCCTTTTACCTTCTCCTTTCTTCTTTCTTATGTTGATTCTAGATGTACTTACATGAGTACTAATGTAGTTGGGAATGGCCACTCCACTGCGCTGGGAGTCAGGTGCTACAACTAAAGTTGGCCCGCGGCCGTCTCCTATAGCGGACAACTCGGAACGCCAGTGCGATGATGCGAATGAGGCGCGAATACACACCGCAGCGATGCACTTTTGAATTCGGGTTTTTTTTACCGATTATCGCTTCTAACCTTCTGCGTTCGTTAAGAAATGCTCATTTCTTTGTATGTTTCTCTTGTATCGGACCCCCCTTCCGGTTCCTTTAACCGTAATTGAATTATAAGTGACTCCTATAAATGGGATGGATTGTAACAATTTTTCAGCTGTTGCGTTCCCTGTTCCTCAGTACCTGTGGCACCAAATTTCATTCCGCTGTCCTACTCTTGCGCTTGATTTGTCCCGTTATCCGATCGGAAGGAGGTTTATCACGAGTCTGCAGAGAAACGTGCAATGGTTGTTTTCGTTCTTGAAACGTGCAAGTTAGTGGAGAATTCTTCCTCAACATGCAAATAAATGGCAAGATGATGGGCTTCCATGGCATGGTCAATTGTTTGTAGCAAGATGCTTTGCTCGGTCCGCCTCCTAGCGACGAGCAACCCTGACTGGCTGGGGTGGTAGTGGAAGGTATCGCGTCGCGCTTTCTCAGTTTCAGCTCGAAGTTCGCTCTAGAGAAGAGATGCTTTCTTATTTCCGAACATCCCTTCGCGTTCACGACTTGGCAACACGCCCGTGGAGAACTCATCCGGACAACCCGCTTCTTCACGGAAAGGCCGTCCACGTCGAGGATCACCGGTGGGAAGGGGTGCTATTTCTCAGGTCTTTGGCGATTTCCATCCGTTTTTTCTTCACTGCCTTGTTACTAGACATCTCGACTTTCATATTCACTGCTTTTTTTTCCCTTTTCATCCGAATTTCCCCTATCACCGCCTTTGAATTTCTACTTCCATACTCCATAGTAACTCACTCTGTCTAAAAAGCCACCTTGTCTATCTGGCCGCAGGGGCTGTGCGCTGCGTCTCCAACGCTCCGGTTAGAGCGCGGAGAAGTGATAGCGCCAGCCGAAGTTCGAATTTTGCCAAGAAGCGATTTTGGCAAAATTCAAAGCTTTGGGGAAAGAGATTCCCTTTCCTTAAACTTGGGCGAATACGCATAAGTGGTTGTTTAGTCTATTGAAGCGAATTTCTAGTAATATACTAATGAAAGGGAAATGTAATTGTTTTCTTGGTTATTCAGCTGTTCTAGGCATAAAATCAATTATCTAGGCATAAAATTACCTTTAGAGTGCCTATAAGCAGAAATTGGGCGCGACTAATGCTTTTGTGGAGTGCCCCCCCCCCCTTGACTCCAGTAGCACCCCGAAATTAACTTTTCCTACTTGAAGTAGCATGGCCACCTTCATGAAGCCATAATAGATACTACTACGACGGAAAAAGCAAGCTTTCATCCGCAAAATGATTCTTTGCGCTCATAAGCTGAAGCTGGTATATTTACTCCTATAAAGGCACACTCCACCATGACCAGATCAATCGACTTACCACCTTGTGTGTGTGTAAGTAGCTCCTCGGGTAATTATCCAGGTTTCACTCTTTTCGCGCTTCTTCGGTGTGCCATCACGGCGCTACACCTGCTCGAACTCACTCTGACCCCACCCATTTTCTCAATTGAACAATAAATGAGCTCAAATGGATCTGGTCGAAGTGGGTTCGAGCCGATGTAGGGCAGTGATGTCGCACCTTGGTAGAGCAGAAAAAAGGTGCAGCCTGGACAGTTGCCCAAGGAAACATTCAAAGAAGGTAAGTCGATTATCTGGTTAACGGTAAATGTGCCTTTCATCAGGAATTTTTCAATCTTAGTTGTTCAGTGTGACTTACATGACTTACAAAATCTCTAAACAAATGCTTCTGGGCTCTTTAGGAGGTTACCAGGTCGGGGCATTTAAACGCACAATACTCAGCGTTGAGACATGCCCAGTTCCACGCCTTATCGTAGCTTCGCCGAGTCGCTCTTCCGAGTTCCCGTGAGGAGATTTCATTATAGGAAAGTGTTTGCAATTCAGGTTATAACAGATGGAGTCATTGAGGCAATCCACTTTAGCTCTGCTTTTTATGGCTGTTGTTTGGATGATCTTTATGAATCGTTTCCTCTCAACTGCTCCGTGGTGGTCATTGTGCCTATTCTACAGTATGCGTAGAATCGTGCATATTTCTCTGTGACCGTGAATTCGGTGTAAAAAGGACATATTCAATTTCACAGTAACCAGACATGGCTGAAGAGGAAAAGAATGCTCCCTGCTAATGCTCATGCACGCGAAAGCAGCATGCAAACCCAATCTCTCAACAGGCAGGTTTCCTCTCCATGTAATTAGTGTCGGATGTTGAAGCATTGAAAAGCAGAACTCGAGCGCGTAGATAATTGCCAGTACTGAACTACAGTAGCATGAATAGCGCAGCAACAACATAACCGGCAAATTGGAAACGATCAACAAACATTTACCGTACTTCCTTCAATTTCTGCTCTTAAACATGAGCATTATCCAATGACTACCTGATTAGGATTGTGCTATTTACAAAATCAGGCTCTATGTTGGTCATCGTGGCGGAACATTCGGAACGTCGGGCGCACTGCTTGTAATGTTCTCAATTCTGAATTTTAAACTATTCTGTAGTTTTGGTTCACTAGACTCTTGTGGAAATCGTTACCAGTTCGTGTCTTGTTCTTCTGGGCCGCTTTCATGCTCCGCGATGCCGACGGCACGGAGGTGTGTACCCTTATGTCAGGATTGTCGAGCGGCGTACGGCGTAGTGTGTGCGAGCTGTGCGCGTCGTGGTTGTTGGGTCTTAGGACGGTTACATGCTAATGCTAGGGGTGCGATACGCAGTTGACTTGTAATCGCTCCAGGATCCAACAACATGGCGAATCCAGTCCGCCTTGCTTTGCTTGCGACATGCCGCGGTGCGACAATCCTGACATAAGGGTACACACCTGCGATAGGGCATGGCTGCGTTCTCCGCATCTTGTGCTTCTCTGCCTCTCTGCTTATGAACGCCTGTCCGGGAAGGGGTGAAGTACCGCGGTTCCGCGACTAGGATTCGAAGTCGAGCACATTCCGTATTTTCTTTTTAGACAGCATTTCGACGACGTGTGGCGTTATGTCATATTTTCGCTTTGCGGCGTCGCTCTCGCGGCGCCATCAGCGCGAGTTGCCGCAGTCGGTTTCAAAGGCACACTTCGCGATAATCGGATCGGTCGAGATACCTTCCTGAAACAGTAGTTCCTAGGGTAAATAGTCAGCTTGCACCTTTTCCGCATTGCCACGATGCGCTATTACGGCGTCACATGTGCTCGAACGCGCTCCGACGCCACACATTTTGCTCAGTTGACAAATAAGGGAGCTCAAGGGAGTGGCGTCTGAATGGGTGTAGCGCCGTGATAGCGCACCGTTGCGATGCGAAAAAGGTGCAGCCTGACTAGTCCCAAAGATTTACTGTTTCAGAAAGGTAAGTCGTCCCATCTGATTATCGCGAAATGCGCCTTCAAAGAGCTACCACAAAGCCAATTCATTCCGCTCAGGAAACGATGGGCTGTTGTTGTGGAAATCCTTTGAAAAAATGGTACTCAAATACTTCCAAAATAGTGAAATATGGTGCTATCGCAATGAAGGGGGCCTCCTATAAAAAATTGCTTACCTAAGCATCTTTGAGGAGTCAATATGCCTACGCATGCGAATTAAAAAGGCAGTAGTAGCATAACAAGTAAAAGAATAAGTAAAAGCATTAACATGATAACAATCCTAATCAGTTGATCATTTATTTAGGCATAAACCTCTGAAGGAGTGTATGCAATCGCATGCGAAGAAAGCAACCCACACTTGCCGCTCGAAAATTTTACATAGGGCCACATATCCACCTGAAGGCACGCCACTCTTGACCTTGGTCTAAGGCAGTGCACAATCACACGCAATCTCATCGGCTGAGTAAGCTCACGCGCGGACGTCGCGTGAAGTTGTGCGACTTTCTAATGTACATATGGCTGCGGTTAGATCTTGCAAACCTTTTGCGCTTCGCTTGCACTCCGGATAGACATTGGGTTATCATCGATCCACCGAATCTGCTATCGTGCATGATAGCAGAATCGCAGTTTCACATGGCATAACTATAGCTCAACGGTACATCCCCCGTTGACAGATAACTGCAAATATTTGGACGCATTAGAGTGCCTCCTTTGACAATTCCCATTCAACTCAGATCGGTGTCATCTTGTTCAATTAGGATTGACTGACTTGATTTTCTTTTCAATTGAGGGAATAACAACCAAATAAATAAATAAGTACTAGATAGATTCTTGATGTCCTGCTAGCTGCTGCTCCGCTGAAGTACCTTGTAATAAGTAACTTAGCAGCTTCCGGATACACTGACGTATAATTGTTAGTGATTTCATTGTTGTTCACTTATGTTAATCTGCAGTTATTGCAACCGTACTCTCGATAATCGTGCTACCCTGCTGCTTATTCCAAAAACCGTTTGAATATATATTTCAATTTTTCCTGCAAACTGGTGCGTTGGTGTCTACTGTGATCTTGAGTTGTATACAGTGACTCCGAATGAAGCCCAAACTTGGTGAGAAGTATCTTGAGTTTAGTACTGTTTACTCTTTTGTCATAATAAATATCATGCGGGTATCAATTTCTTATAGCGAGTAGCCAGCTGGAAATCGTTACAGCTTTCACTGCAGGTGTATTATCACCTTCACTAATATACCAGGAAGTGGCTACCTCCAGAAAACCTCATTTCAAAATATAATAGTTGTTGGGAACAACTTAGGAGGAAAAGCTCGTTTAACTGTATAATAGAAACGACGGCACTTCTGTGATTCATTAATCTCCTGTGGGCAACCTGTTAAATCATTTCGTCCCATTTCATAGTCAGCTTCTTTTGTGAAAGACCAATAGTTCGTCTCTGTTTTAGGTCTGCGTCAGGAGCCTTGCTGGTCCCGTCGTGATTTGCTCGAGTAGCAAAAGGCGCGGTTGTACTCTCGTTGCGTGTTCTGACCCAGCTCGAGTGTACTGGCGCACACCCATCTGTTTCCAATGATATAGTGAGCAGTGCTTAGTATTCGCTCCCTTAAATTGTTGAATAAGAACCAACGTCTGCTGCGGTCAAATCGCACACTTGAATGAGCACCAATTACCCAAAGCAATCCCACCACCCCTTCAATCGATGCGGTCGAGGAGGTGATTTTTTGGAGAACCTTTCGATTTGGCTGCAAACTTTTACCCATAGACAGTTCAACCTGTAGAACACAAATATGACGTTTGTTTAGTGCGAAATCACCTGGCGCTTAAACTATAAGAACAGGCGCCAAAACGGGATGGATCATCAGCGCGCTCGAAATTCGCCTATACTCCGGACGCCAGGCGTTTCGCGCCGAAACAATATTTACTTGCGTTCTACTGGTTAAACTACCCCTCGGGTTAAGTTTTAAGCAAATTTTATGATCCACCCTATTTTGGCGCCGGCGCCAGGCGGTTTCTCGCCAAACAGATGGCATATTCATGTTCTACGGGTTGAATTGCTCTGGGTAGGAGTTTGCAGGCAAATCGAAAGTTTTCCAAAATCACCTCCTCGACCTCATCGGTTGAAGAGGTGGAGGGGTTGGTCGGGTTAATTGTGTGTAGGTCGAGTGCATAGTCGGTGGAGAGACATAGGTATATTGGTCGACTTTGGCTGGGAAAATCTCCTTACCGATGGTGTGATGTACTGTAAAAACAATTTGGTAGGTGCCGCAAAAGATTTGCGGATCCTTCAAAGATGGTTATTCGGATGTTTTAGCTCCAACCAAGATTGGTAAACACTTTTTGCTTTGGAGACTTGCAGATCCTCATTTCAAAAAATTCATCAGTTCGCAGGAATTTGGGACATCACAACTTCCGGAGCGCCTGGCAGGGCGTGGCCTACGGACGTGCATGAGTGTGTATCAAGCTCTCTCACCCGCCACACACTCTCGCTCTCGCCACGTACTCTCACTCTCGCCACTCACTCAAGTCCGTAGGCCACGCCCTGCCAGACGCTCCGAAATGGGCTGTAGTTCAAACACTTTCTTTTTGATAAGGATGTTCACCATTGCAATCATAGCACATGTATGACAAGGATTGAGAAAATGGAGGGATTCTCTTTAAGATGTGCCTCACATTTCAAAATGTGCTCTTTGCGATGCAGTTGTACTAGAACTTAGAAAGGATGGTAATCGGAAGGTTAATATGGATCAGATGGAGATCTTCTAATATAAGCTGTGCCTAACTCGATTTGGAAGTAGAGTCGGGATTTCGTTGCACTGTACCACCACCGTCAGAGATTGACCAAGTTACGCGGAGCTGTAATAATGCTATAGTGGGACCGTAGAGAGACTTTATCTCCTAGGGTGGGCGCTTCAGTGAGCAAAGGTTGTTGACTGAGATTTTTCCATCCATGCCAGTCCAATTCTCCAAGTGTCGTTGAGCAATCATGTTTGGTTATGCGTTGTTCCACGACTAGGAGGAGATCCGTTCTCATGAGAAAGTTATAGCATGTAGTCCTCCATCATTCCATGCGGGACCCACTTCTCCATTTTGTTAGTATTTCTAGTGTGCTTATGGCGTAACTAAATATTCAATAAGTTTCCTATTCTTGTCTTAACTATGGCTGTGGAAGTATGAACGTTTTCTCGATCGTCATTAACTATTGGTTTTGCAGCGACGTCCACCACTACGAGCTTGAGCATGAACGGTCGTACGAACTTTGGTGACCAGTGACACATCGTCCAACTGAAAAAGACCGGTGGGGGTAAATTTGGCAAACCGAGGGATTACGAAAGTAGAGCTGCTCAGCAATATAACAGTAGAGAAACAACGGCATAAAACGGCGAAAAAACCGAGAAATAGGAACCCGAAAATCCCCCTTCTCTCTCCCGTCCTCTGCGTCTTTAGCTGGAGTGGACTGAAGACAGGCCAGAGTCTGAACCAACCAGCCGCGATTGTTGTCCGGCCCCTCCACAGCGACTCCTCCGGCCGCATAGCGACATGCCGTCCTGCGGGGTCGTCATAAGACCCCAAGCCGCTTTTTTTAATGCGATTTTCATCACATGTGACCTCTTCTGAAGTAGAAGGTTCGTTTCAGAGAACATCTACTCCCAGATCTCAGTTTTCCCTTACACCTACTGGGTGCCTTTAGAAGCGCGCAAGCTGTGCTTCTGATGAGGTTCCACGTGGACACCACACCACTTAACAGTCTGTCGCAATCCAGATGCAACCACATTCACGCACAAATGTCGCGCACCGCATTTCGCGATGTCTTTATCTGACTTTATAGTGCACACCCATTTTCTTCCAGAAAATATTGATAACAAGCATATTTTCGGCTACTGGACGGCCGACTTTGAATTCGAGAGACATTGAGGTGCCTAGGTTGTGCTTATCTCTAAACGGGGTGTCAAAAAAGGGTAATTTTTTCTCTTCTATTTCCTACACTGCATTAGTTCAACTTCAGCAGATTTTTACGAGGTATTTCCATTCACCCAAATTTCATAACAGATCTCACCCTATCAGTAAACTCCGTAACAGCTTCCTGCACGAGCAGGATCGGAAGAATGTTACGAGTGAACTTGATGTGTCTCCTCAACTCGGCAAAGCCCGAGATTTCGTCACTCTCGTTCAAACCTTTTTAAGGTTTGCTCACTCTGGCTACCTATGGGGGAATTCAATTGGATGGTGTCCTTGAATAATCCGTTTTCTCCGAGTTCCTAACGCCCTCGTTTCCAAGAACCAGAACGTGTCATTACCATTGACACCCTACGGAGGCGCGTTTGGTGCATGAAAAATGCTTCGAATTATAGCAGCGTCAAGAGCTCTGTGACTCCCATGAACCAAAGGATCAGTCCTGAGGAAACTTCCCACGAGAGACCTACCACAGAAGCTGGCTCTGCTGTTTTGGGCGGACCTTATTGCCGTAAGTGCTCTATAGCCCGATTGTGCCGAAGGCTCCATATTTTCATGACGGTGAAAGCAGTTAGCCACAGCTTGTTCCTGCTTTTGGAGGAAACATTCCAGGCATATTTTCCCCAACACTTTTATCTATTTCTTCACCCTCTGGCACACTTGGTGGTTGTGAGCCGTGAGCAGAATCACTCTTTTTTGGCACCCCCGGTATATGACTAAAAACTCTAAAAATGAGCACAATGCTAATAAGAATGCTTCGATTTCAAGCTGGAGCAATCAGGCTCGGAGTTACGATGAAGTCAGGACCATGGATGGAATCCGCGACGCTGTAGGTGCTAGTTAGCTTAACGCAGTGATTTCTCGTCGATGTGCGAACGATTCAATTACTCTTACGTATCGAGGGCGTAAATATCATATAACGGCGTAGCAGACCTACTTCCTCATTGCTTAGTAGTAGTCGTCCATTTGTGGTCTCTAGTAGTGGTACGTGCGATATATAGTTAGACTTTGGGCATCACGGAATCTATCTCGCGGACGGACCGAGTAAGAAGTACTTTGTACGCCACATTTTGGTGTATATGGTTCTGGAGACTGAGAGCTTTTGAAATCAAGCACCGCTGTATTCTTCCATAGCCGAGGTCGGGCAGTTGATAAAAACCGTAGTGGAGTAAAAGTCGCCTCAAACATCAGCTCTATACTCACTGAAATGTCTCGCGATTCCCAGTAAAAATCGTTTACGTGCTATCATCTTTGTATTCTCTCGAGTATACTCTTCCTTACGATCTTTTCCAACTTCTCATCTAACTTCATGTGCTTCGTAGCGTTTCAGTTTTCGAAACGACGTCTTTTTGCGGGATCCGCAAGTGGTTGATAGAAAGAGCGTGACTCTTTCCGTGCTATTCACGAATTCAAAGAGTTTTCATGAAGTTTTTTCCTTCACTTTTCGCCTCTAATGGAATACGAAATGTGCTTCACTCAAACTGAAAGGCTTATTTCACTCAGTTCGTTCGACTTCACGCCTCCGTTCGCCACGCAGAGCTAGTTGCCAATAGTAATTAATCAGCCCAGGAATTCTTAGTGGATTTTCAGTGAAGAGCGATTGACTGAGGATCCACCTCCATAGTTCCTCCATTGGAGAAAAATTGTAGAGGTCCTGGAAACAACTTTAGCGACAAAATGACAATGATTTCGTCCTTCCCCCACTTGTGTGTATGGTCCTTCTAGTGATACTTTGACACCGACCAATCCTCCTAGTATGCGCTACAAATTTAACTTCCGACGATCTTAAAGACAGTGATAGGGGTAATGTGGGTTATAAAAATCCCTGAAAGGAATTATTCACTCAAAAACTGAGGGGCTAGGAAGCTCATCTGCGTCGAAGTCTGCCGCGAAAGGCGCACCTCGGAGTTGTGGCGGAGGCGGCCTTTTTAGCTCTAGCCGCCTTTCTAATCTCGGTCCGCCTCCTAGCGACGAGCATCCCTGATTGGCTGAGGTGGGAGGGGCAAGGAGCTGTGGTAGGATTGGAGCGATCGCGGCGCGCTTTCGCAAATAGCAATGTCGCAGATTCTTCTCTGAACAGTTGATTATACTGGGTTAAAGAGTAAGTTTCCACGGTCTTTTTTGCTCCCTGTTTTTCACAGCCTTCCCTTCACCTCTCGACCAAGCTTGTATGATTTTTCGATAGAGCTTTTTATGCTCTACAAAACGCTATCTGTTTCTCGATTCCTTCGATTGCCTCATATTGATGAGGTTTGGAAATGAAGCTGCAGGCAAAAACTGGCACTCCCGACACTTCATCTTTCTCGTCTGCCATCGAGATCATATAATGTATGTGCATAAGCTCTCGATAGAGCTTTCTCAGCCCTACAGAATAGTAGTGCCTTTGATCCAAATCGCTCAACTTTTTACTGTTTTTAAGACTCACAAATGCAGCACTCAGCTAAAGTGTGCACTTTCGTTATCCCCCCTTCCTCGCCTACCATCGAGGTCGAAGAGAGTATTTCTATATGCATTCGAGGTCGAACAGAGTATTTCTATATGCATTCGATAAAGCATTTCCTGCTCTACAAAACGATAACACTAGTCTACTGAATACTCTCATAGTTTGATATTTCTGTAGCTTAGAAATGGGGTATTCAGGAAAAGCCCACCCACACTTTTTTTCGCAAAAAATCAAGATTTTACCAAACACTTTTACCGTACGAAACCCCTCAATCATGATAGTTGATGGCTCAGGGATGTCTTTTTCCCTCATTTGATTTCATCTGACGTATAAAAGGTCAGCTTTACCTCGATGCGCCAAAAAAGTAGGTTTTCCCTACAAATTACTCCATTTCAAAACCTTAAAAATAACAAATAATCAAACGATCAGAAACAAATGAAACCATTCAGTGGAGCAGAAAAAGCTCTGTTAAAAACGTATGATAGCTTTGTTGAAAGATGAAGGGAACAATGTGATCAGGGAACAAAAAACCGCGCGAAACTGTTTCTCAATCCAATAGTTTTTCATTGTTTTCGATTTCTGATGGTTACCCGTGGAGTTCGCGACTTTCCTTCCTATTCTTTTTTTTTTCTTCTTCATATTTCTCACTTTTGTCTTCGCTCGTTTGCAGTTAACGATGGGATGCTTTTAGGTTTTTGCATTGGTTCCACGCTGTTTTTGCCCATTGATTGCTTGTCTACATGTCAATGGAAGAGTCGTCCGGACAGCCCGCCTCTTGACAGAATGGTGGTGGGAGAGCGGTCCTTTTCCTTGCATCTCTGACCGTTTACTTCCGCTTTCTCTTTACCGTCGTATTACTGATCATCTCGACCGTCATATTCACTACTTTTTTCACACTTCGTCGGATCTTTCTTTATCACTGCCTTTGACGTGTTCGAGTAAATGGTATTGGTCTTAATGAATGAAGCGGATCTGTCGTGGATTTTTCTGTAGATGGAGGAGAGGGGGGGGGGGTGGAAAGCAAAAGATGACTTATTCATAAAAATGAGTCGTTGCTTGCTTTGGTGCTTTTTCCCCTAGAGAAAACTCGTGCGTGTCAAATTTGAACTTGCATCTCTGAAGCATGGATGAACGTCTACCAACTTAGTGCTATATGTTATCACATTTATTTATTACTTAATCAATCATATTAGAAATGCCTCTCCCTTTTTTTAGCTACTGTTTTCTAGACTTGCCGCTTCTATTAAACTCCTTTCCGATTAATTTGAAAACGAACGTTATGTCTCATGAGACCCGCTACAAAATGAAGCTTTCGTTCAACGTTCTCCATTCTCCATTCAAAGAGCATTAGTTGTTTAATGTCATAAGGAAAAAGCCATATATCGCCACCCTTGAGCTCAAGTCCACTACCTTTATTGTCGGCCTTAAGCAGTTTCGTGAATCTTTAGCCGAAGTCACCCAGGTAGCCTATATAAGGACCGTAACTCTGGTCTTGGAGAACCCCTGACTTCCTGTCAATCCAACAACATGACCACGAGCCAGACACTTTCTCTTAAAGTTGGCCATAGCAGTGAGAGTGATCCTTAGACACCTACCTGTCAGCTCAAGCACCTTTGAACCTGAAAAGTTAGGGTCTCTGTGAAGGACTGAAGCATCCAGTCTCAGGTTCTCATAGTATACTTCCTCCACAAAATGAGAATCCCCACCTGAGTAGCTATGAGAGCTCGAGCGGGAGATTACGACTTTTTTTCGTGACCGTTACTATTGTGTTCCCTCTTTTGTGCATGAGCACCTTCGCATTGACTGTCAAAGATGTGAAAGCGTTGACGGTCCGCGTTGTTCTTCAGTCTTCCATGGAATGAATTGATTTGAGACGAATCCTTTGAAATCCTTAGGCCATATTCGTGAGAAAGCGCCATCCTATGCTGAGAGTTCTTTGTTCCCAGCACACTGAGCAAAAAGTAAAAGTGCATTTTTAGACAAATTTGAGGTGTCTGTTCATATGTCATGAACAGCCAACTCCGCGGCCATTTGTTCAAAGTGTCGTGTAATGTGGTTGTCATACCCATGACTGTCTCCCTTCTTTTGCAATTTTCCGAAAAAAAGAAAATGTCTAGATTTCGCTCATTTTTCATTGCGTGGGTGCCTTTTAGCCTGGAGCGATAGGTATTTTTGGAAACTCTCAATTAGCAAAAGAGTTTTTACGTTTCCGATGGAAAAGGGGTGCAACTTGTGCAATATGTTGAATGCTGAAATGTGCTTATCTTGTGAATTGAACAATAGGGTTGTTTTCATACTGTTCGGAATTGCAGCCTGCTGCAACGCGCGCTGTTCATACATATGGCCCAGTCACTTCTCATTTTGTGACGTTGCATTCCGGCGTTCTTCTTCTCTCTCCTCTGTTTCCTTCTTCTTTCTTCTTTCCTATCTTCTATAAGAGAACTTTTTAACCTATAAGCTTTGTCGGTAACCATTTGCTATTTTCATTGCTGTTTTGAAGTAAGAGGATGCATGATTCATTCACACATGATACATGGAGAGCGTCCGAATGGTCGCCGCCAGCAGTGCGGCCGTGGAGTATGAAGGCAGCCTAGCATGCCTTGAAATAAGATGGGGAAAGGACATAGGAATGAAGGGCTGACGGTTGGGACACACGGTCAGTGAGGCACTAGGTCACCCGTTCGCCACGCCCATTCGCGCGTGGCGTATTGTTGTCAAAAATACAAATTACACAAATAAAAACAAAAACAAAACCTTAGCTCTGCGAATTAACATGATACAGAGCACAACATAATGGCCGTTTTAATCGATAAAATGAGGAAGCTTGACAACTTGTCAGATCAGCCATGTTTGATACAACTCGAACAACTTGCAAAGGGTTGCCGCGCGCGACAAGTCGACTTCAGGCCGAGGTCAAAATCCGTGTGTTCCACCATGCACACGGAAGGAAGCTGTGATTCTCCGTAGCTTTTCAGAATCATTCATGTATGGGACATCCACGCTACGTAAGTGACACGTCAGTCATGTAAGGGCATGTTGCAATTCAACATTCAACAAGTTACACCTCCCCTCTCCTCCTTCCCACTTTTCCTACTTCTACGCCCCCTCCTGCTTCCAGTCGAAATTTTGAGCCCTCCTAGAAAGGGTTTCGGTTTAGTCGTCGAAGAACATGGTGCAACACCCTTTTGTGTCTGGAGACTCAGTTCACGGAAATCTTGGATATGTTTTCAGTAGTGGAAACACAGATTATAAGTGACTCGGCAGTGAAAAAAAAGTTAATCTGAAATTTCAACTTGGGCTCCTCCCTTTATTTAGTATCCACTATTGCAAGAGTTCATGTAGAAAGGGACTAGAGGGAAAAAGCTAGCAACAGGGACGCAGACCACAGCAGGGTTTGCCACCATTTCTACTAACCATATCGACGAAGGGCGTGTCCAGCGTCACTGTTTGACTGGACATATCGTCCCCAGTGGTTGACGTAGGTGTGCCAGTGTGAGGTCTGCTAGTTGCAGGGTGACCTGGACGTCCAGGAATGGACTGTTCTAGTCATCGCGAAACGTGCCTTGACCTACGAGTTTTTCTAGGCATTTACAATACCGCTCGCGTCGGGGGAGTAATTTTCGCCTTGCGACGGTTTGTTCGCGAACAAACCGTCGCATCGTCATAACATTGTTGAAAGTGGAGAAAATGGAAAGTTCTTAGGAGCGTTGGATTCGTCTCAATGAGACGAGTTCAGTAGTGTATAAATTGTCAAATTTTGCTGAGTAGTTATCTGAAAAATTGCGCGAAAACGCGTTTTTGGGTTTTTCCGCTATAAATCAATAGTTTATTGGTTTTTTACCGGACTTATATACATTTTCGTAATCAGCTCGTCGAGCTCTACAAAAGGATACCACAAGTTTTCGGTTTTCTCAGATTCGATTTTTTCACATTCTGAGAAGTTGGAGGGAAATTTTCTTTGGAACCTGATAAGTTGAAGCTAAAATCCTTTCACAGTCTCAATTTGAGCTCACAGAAGTGTAGAGATTTTGAAGTTTCGAGCCTTTCAGATCAGCCCCTACTCCTTTGTGTGGCCCTAAACAGGGCCTCCGTGTATACTCTGCTAAACAAAAACCATCCCTTAACTCGCCTGCAGACGGAGATCCCCTAATGAAATGTATGCCGTTCGATTCCTTTGAGAAAATGCTATCGAACGACATACAAAAAGCTTCGTACTGATAAATGTCTTATTTTCCTATTTCCAGCCGTTTCCTTTTGTGGATCGACGTCTCAATCCCCTTCGGGCCGGTGCGATTCACGTGCATGCCCTGGGAGAGCGGTCACGATCGATGGCGCCAACGCGAGCTCCTAGCGCTTTCCCACGGCCATGCACGTGAATAGTGCGATGGCGCCATCGATCGTAACCGCTCTCCCAGGGCGTGCACGTGAATCGCACCGGCCCGAAGGGGATTGAGACGTCGATCCACAAAAGGAAACGGCTGGAAGTAGGGAAATAAGACATTTATAAGTACGAAGCTTTTTGTATGTCGTTCGATAGCATTTTCTCAGAGGAATCGAACGGCATACATTTCATTAGGGGATCTCCGTCTGCAGGCGAGTTAAGGGATGGTTTTTGTTTAGCAGAGTATACACGGAGGACCTGTTTAGGGCCACACAAAGGAGTAGGGGCTGATCTGAAAGGCTCAAAACTTCAAAATCTCTACACTTCTGTGAGTTCAAATTGAGACTGTGAAAGGATTTTAGCTTCAACTTATCAGGTTCCAAAGAAAATTTCCCTCCAACTTCTCAGAATGTGAAAAAATCGAATCTGAGAAAACCGAAAACTTGTGGTATTCTTTTGTAGAGCTCGGCGAGCTGATTACGAAAATGTATATAAGTCCGGTAAAAAACCAATAAACTATTGATTTATAGCGGAAAAACCCAAAAACGCGTTTTCGCGCAATTTTTCAGATAACTACTCAGCAGAATTTGACAATTTATACAATACTGAACTCGTCTCATTGAGACGAATCCAACGCTCCTAAGAACTTTCCATTTTATCCACTTTCAACAATGTTATGACGATGCGACGGTTTGTTCGCGAACAAACCGTCGCAAGGCGAAAATTACTTCCCCGACGCGAGCGGTATTGTACATCTGGGCGATTATAGATTCTCATCCTCATTTCATGGTGAGAAGCACTCGCTCGTGGCAGCGTTTTATCCGCAGCAGGTTAATCTAAAACCAGCACGCTCCAAAAAAATTAGACCTGGGCATGGTGATCCTGCTATGTATTTCTGTAAAAATTCTCTCGAATTGAAACAATTTGCGCTGCGCTTAGTTGTCTTCGCTGCGTTTAATTGTCGACGTTTGACCACGGTCATGAAAAATCACCCTTAAAGGCATCGTCCACGGAAAATGAGTTTTCTGCTACCTATGTATATGTTGTATTTGCCTAACGTGGGCCGCATGCAAAGTTCCACGCGAAAAATGAGAATCCGCTTGAGATATAGCACCACAAAGTATCGGCCGAGTGGGCGGAGCCTACGAACATGTGCTCATACCGTGGTCCGTTGCGGTCGGAGACGCATTGTAAGGACAGAAAGTCACGTAAACAGTCCCACTTCCGTTCCGAACCGCGGCAGACGACGCGACTTTTAATTGGAGACCCCGCCCACCCGTCCGAGACTTAGTGGTGCTGCATCTGAGCTGAATTCTCACTTCTTCGCGTGAAACTTTGCATGCGACCCTTATCAGGCGCATACAACATAAGTATGTTAGTAAAGAAGAAACTCTCTTTTTCCGTGGACGATTTCTTCAAATGACAAATATCCGTAGGTGTACTCTGACGTGTGGGAACCGCAGGTTTCATAAAGTTCATCTACTGTTTCATTGACTGTCCATTCCATTGTGATCGGTGAAACCTAACACAGTGTTATGTGGAAGTTCAGGTTTCAGATCGCAACACCAAAATTCACTCACCGTTGTAGTCCATACGATACTCGCCCACTGTTCACTTTCTATTGATCCAACGGGTCTCCTTATCTGCCTTCTGGAGCTTACATCGCTCACTTTCCGGGACTACTGTTTTTTGTAGATTCTTGTTTCATCTGTCATCCGCCTCTGCTAGTAGCGTAATATTTGAGGAAGGGATCAAGAATATGGCACTTTCTTTCACTGTTTCGGCTTCGAAGTGGCAACTGCATGAGAAGACTTACCACTTGACCTGAGCCATATAAGTATTATTATCCATGTCTGAAGACCTATACAGTGTTCTGATGAGTGAAATTAATTTAATTGTGTCAGGTGATGTCCTTCATGTAAATATCGCGATGTGGGTGATAATGAGGTGCAGAACGGATATTTTTTTTGTAGCTCAAACCAATCTGAAGTATTTTACTCGTCACTCATAGTCAGGCTCATAGCTTGGAAGTCTATGATTTCAACTATGAGCACCTCTAATGCTCAGACCCCAGCAGATCGCATCGGTCAAACAGTCTGTACTAGGATCTATACAGTAACGTTGTGATT
This sequence comes from Trichostrongylus colubriformis, assembly GCA_963978905.1. NCBI lineage: Eukaryota > Metazoa > Nematoda > Chromadorea > Rhabditida > Trichostrongylidae > Trichostrongylus > Trichostrongylus colubriformis. Next base: position 10,834,643 of record OZ022259.1, on the reverse strand, counting down.
TGGAAGACTCTGAGAGCTTATTTTTGATTGAACTCATGTGAAGAAATCAAAAAACAGTGACATTTCATGTGCTATTTACCCGTAGCTCACTGCTCGTTTTGTTTTTCATTGAAACCAGCCGGCCAATAATGAGGGTGGAAAAATCTCCTGCTGTTTGCTGGCCACACATAATTGCCGACATATGTATTGTATTTACTCACAGCTACTGTGCTACTGTGTTTCAGTGGACACCATTTATCAAGGTCTCATTTAAAAAAAAAAAACTTCTCGTGATCACAATTCACGCTTTTTTTTTCTGACTTTCACCTTCCCTCGTATTCATACGATGTGTTTTTCCTGTGTTAGTTAACATTGCCCTGTTGTTCTTGATCACCGAGCTGGTCACTCTATCAGACCGTACCACTTACTGTGTTCTATCAGTCTTTGATCACATCATCTTCAATTGAAACTGTTATCCGATTGACGTCGTTATTTCTCCAATGTTCGATACTGAATGAGGCCATCGAATCACCCGCGCAAAGTTCCTCTTCTCGATATGTGGAGAAATCTGGAAGCGAAGCTTTGAATTAGTCATCCACCGGGACCGCTTCGCTTACGATTACGTTATCGAGCTTGCGAAGCAATGCAGAGAGGCAGTAAAAGAAGATTCCAAAGAGAGAGGGGTAGCACTGCTAGCTTTAGCAGCAAAGACTGGGAGAAAATCCGCAAAGCCGCCGGGATTTTGCCAGTTATAGGACTAAAATGATCGGTCTCCTACGTCCGCGCGGTATAGTCACTTCTTTCCAAAGGGCAGTGGGAAGGTCTTCTACGACTTCTTCTACGGATCTCTCCCATTGCGATGTACTCTGCCTAGGAGCAAACTGAAGCAGGATTGATTTGTCTTTTCTTCAGTTTAACCTAAGGAAGTCCGACACGCGATTTTGTCGGTGAAGAATGGTACAAAGCCCGGCCTCGATAGGATCTGACCGCAACATCATAAGAATTTACCGTCAGTGATCTTCAGAACTCTGGCTAGACACGCCTGGCTGTGTTTTCTCTATTTTTCCTCCCTTTCGAAGTCCGACACGCCATTTCGTCGGTGAACAATAGTATAGCATCCGGCCTCGACAGGATTTGGCCAGGAGATCTGAAGATCTCCCGCCACTTATCGTCAAAACACTGGCCCGACTCTTCACACGCTACTTGTCGGAATACAAGATAACCACCTTGTGGAAAACCAGCAGGACTGTGTTGCTGTATGAGGGGAAATCCACATGACATTGGCAATTATCGTCTAATCTGCCTGCTGTCTGTAGTGTACAAGCTCTTCACTTGTGTCGTCTTGAATAGGATTGGTAGAAGATCAGACGAAAGATAACCATGCGAGCAAGTAGGTTTTCGGAAAGGATTCAGTACAATCGATCACATACACGGTCACTAGAATCATTGAAATGTCCTTAGCGTACAAGATGCCTACCCTGTACAGCAACTTCACAACCATGTCGCCTTTCTACAAGGAAGTCATCATCGACGTGAAGAGGGGGGGGGTCCACAAGGGGACACAATCTCGCTCACTTTTCAGCGCCGCTCTTGTGGACATTGTGCGTCGACTGGAGTTGGAAGGTATAGAAGTGAAGGCCGATGGCCCCCATTCACATCGCTTCGTCTGCGCTACGATATGGTGCTCATAACACGGGCAATCCAGTGAGCGGAGCGAATGCTAACCGATTTCGACTGCGAGAATGAAAAAATCGGTTTGCTGAACTTGAAGGCATCGGGAGGAGTAAAGAGTAAGTGAGAACTGGGAATACATGCCCTCTGAAAACAAAACTTTCACTTCAGAAGAGGTGATGTGTAGGGAACCCGCAGTGAAGAAGGGCGGTCTGGAACTTCATCACAATTCCGCAGCACGGCATGTCCTGCTGCAGTTCATCAGCCGGGCGAGGGCAACGCTTTTTTTTGCGCCACTTCATTCATCATTAGCTACTGCTCGTGAATCCGTGTGCTGCGCTCTCATAATTTTCGAGACGCTAGTAGTCGAACACTACACTAGGCCTCTCATTTTCCTTTTCTGGGACTTCCTGTTCATACCACTGCATTGCCTGAGAGTTTAATGCAATACCTGCGTAAAACTGCTTGGGTCACATTTTCTCTGATTCGAAACCGAACATTTCAGCTGTCACGAATCTCCAAATGTATGAAGTGGAGGTGGAAGACGAAGACCGTATAGCGGCGGTAGTAATTTTTATAGTAAGTTTAAGCTTTTACCCCTGATTATTTCAGTGTTATCCTTTCAGAGAGAAATATTCAGTGTTTGGCTTTGCTGACTTACTCAAGGAAAGTGCCATACAATCAGTTCATTGAGAATCACGGGATGTAACGCAGGGACCAACACAACTTTGCAAATGCAGTGCGTGTGACGGGTGGGGTGAGGAATTGCATTTACTTATCATGCGGAGGGAGGGCGGTGGCATGGTGTTCCTGCTCCACCACCCAATCTTGGAGTTCTTCCAGTGCACCTCTTGCCCGTACAATAATAAATATTGAACAACCAGCTCACGGCTTCGCTCTATTGATTTTTAGAATGTTCTAACATCTTACTATCTTCTATTACATAAACCACTAATTTCGTGCGTCTATTTGTCGGTCTGTTTGTCATTGGGTTTGTCGGTATGTTTGTAAGTCTGCAGGTGAGTGGTTGTAATAAAGGAATGAAAGCGACCGCTTCAAACTGGGGAGAAACTGATGGGTTTTGGAGCATCATTGTAAGACAATAGTTCATTGTGATAGCGCCTTTTACTCAAAGCAGAATGCAGAATGACGCTATCAATCTGCAGTGTGCCGCAGAATGACAGCGGGAGTACGAAATAAGTGCTTATTGTCAGTAGTGCGACCGCTAAAGTGCCTTGCATCCAATTAATGGTGCATGCCTTTTGATACTGCCATCTATATGGTTGACCAAGATCGATCTAGATTTGTGACAGCGAAGCAGGTGATTCATTTTCTCATGCGGTACCAACAACAAAAATGGGTATCGATCACTAGACTATGTGAAATTCCAATTAGTGGTGCATGTTTACAGAAACAATAAGCAAACTGGCATATGGATTTACCAACATGTAGGCATTGGATGCTCAACAAGTGGACAAATTGCTACCAATCGATAGAAAGCACAAAACTATCAATCCCCAAACTATCTAAACTCCCGGTAGCGGCTACTTTAGCCATGGTATTAAACGATTAGTGAATAAACACATTCGATTCCTGATCCATTTTTTCGTTCTATATTAATCGTCGATATCATTGCATCAAGAGGTATCGACTGCAAAATCATTTGGACCTCCGGAAAGTGGTGGCCTTTTTCAGCGGCGCGGTAGCTGTAATAAATGACTAGATTATCGGCACCCAATAAGCTTAAGCACTAAATGCTTACTAGGGAAGGACATATGAGGTCGAAGTGGCCACTCGCAATGGAATACATATGGTCAACGTATTTTCGGACGCTGATCTCAAATCTGCTTTTCAAATTTGCGGAACGATTTTCTGAACAAGTTTACAATTCCGTTTTTCGACAAAAGTCGGCTCAAATGCACCACAAGCGAGTGTACTATAAGCAGCTGCCTAGTGGACAGGTGAGTGTCACGCTCCATAAGCTAAAGGCGAGCGTTCAGATTCTCGAAGAAACTCTGCTTTTGTGCAATTTGTGAACTTCTTGTAGTGACTAGAGAGGACACTTCCACTTCGATATCATCGCATTTTGATGCTCATTTTGGCATAGGATTTGGTCAAATGGTAAGCACTTCTCGCAACCGATGTCCGATCGATAACTTTGAATGTGTTGCATTTTGCTTTCCGTAGGGATTCCGTATTTTGTTTTCCTATGTCTAAGACACATCCCCACGAGTGTTGTCATGTGCAATAAGTGTCATATTCGTCTTCCGCGTATTCATTCGTATTCACTTTTCACTGTGCCTATCTTCAAAAGAGCATGGATTCCGTGATCCTGCTTTTCTATATGAGCAAACTCTAAGCACGAATTAGATGTTATTGCACAACGTGAATTTGATAATCGCGATCAGAGAGTCGGATTACCCGTCTGTGCAAACTTCCAGCCAAATCTAGTTTTTGGCCCAACTTCGGGAAATTGGGAGTGGCTGTGGGGTAAAGTAATATTTTATTGATACTTTCTACAAAGAAGCCATCAACCGTGACAAAGGTAAACTAAACATGTCTATTACATATGCCCATAGAAAGAGTCCCTAACAAGCGATAAATAAGAGCATTCCCTCAACAAAGACCAACGAGTTTTCCTTTATTGAATGGGTTGCCACTCGATTTCCATGAATTTTTCCGAGACTTGGTCAAATTGTGTATTTGGCTAAAAGATTGTGCGGTAGGGCAATTTGATCCCCTAAATGACATACTGGTTTTACGGGAGGGCTATGGGCCTCAAGACCTACCATGTAATAGTAATATTTCTTCAGAAAGACCTCCATAATTCCACTCAGAGAACTGTTACGCAAAGTTGGAAAGCAGGTTCGAGGTCAGCGTCCGAAAATACTTCGGACCATGTTTGTCACATTCAAATGGCCACCTTCAACCTGGAGTACTTCCCTTGTCACCTTACTTTGTACTCCGATATCAGTCCCAATGGTTTCGACTGCCAGACCACGTGGGATTCCAAATATTGAAAGGTGTTTGTAGAGATACCAGTTTGGCTAGCGCTCAGTACTGCACTCACCACACTGTGGTACTACCAGTATAGACTCCTTCGATAACGGTTGCTCAGTACCGACCAATTCCACATCACATAATTCTGAGTTGACGGTTGCGACACACGGTCATTAGGGCCACCAGGTCACTCGGTGACCATGTCCATCTCTTTTATGTGCTCGCTGTGACGGTTTTTTTAGCTGATAGAGTAATAGCATTTGAATGTGATTTGCTCTATCAATGTGGCTTCCGGTCGATTGCCAGTGTATACAGGTCAGTGTTTTCCTACCTCTCAGAGACTTCTGCTACCACTCTACCGATCCTGCCAACATCGGAGCATTGTATTGTGTGGATCCAGGATTTGCAACCCGACCCATGCCATCGGAGATGGCGCGACTTGTCACCATATCATCTAGTGATTGACTTCGTCATCTTTTTTAAAACATGGATTAATGAAAATTACCTCATATATAAATCAAGAGTATGGTGTGTCTGTATTTTGTTTGTCTGTCTGTCCACCTGAAACTCGGCATAACCTCAGAAAATAGCGGAAAAGGTCGGCTCGAGTGTGGGTTGGGTGAGGCATGGGAGAAGATGTACAGAGCGCACGTGGACTTCGTCGGACTCCACACTTTATGGGTGGGGCGTGCGGTAAAATGCTCGATGTTGGAGCAAAATTCTATAATTCGTTCCAGAGTCCAGGAGTCGGGATGAGGTGGACCAAAATGAGTTAAGGGTGTATGTAGCAGATGAAGAATACCCGCCAGCAGTAAGTGGGGCACGCTCCACGTAGGTGGTGCTCACTACAAGCGTCCATAAGTTGCCTCAGGAGCAGCCTAGAGACTGCGAAAAAATCGATGGAGACCAGCGATGTCCATGCGGTGTTGCACGTAACTGACAAGGGAAGGACCCGAGGTCGAAAAGGCCATTTGGAATGGGGTACATGTGGTCCGATGTATTTTCGGACGCTGATCTCGAATCTTCATTCTAAATTTGCAGAACGATCCTCTGAGCAGAGTTTCAAGGTGGTTATCCGCTTCAAATACACCACAATCGAATGAGCTCCTAGCAGCCGCCTGGCGTGGAGGTAAGTGTCCTGCTCCACAACCCGATGACGATGGGTCGGATTCCGACGAGACCTTTTTTTTGCAGTTTGTTGAACTTTTTCTGTTAACTACAGAAAACACTTCTACTCTGTTTCACCTCATTTTGAGTCCTTTTCTCATCAGGCATGTTCAAATGGTAAGCACTTTTCACTGATACAATGTCCGATCGATAACTTTGAATGCATTGGTATTTTCCTTTTCATAAGCCTCTTTTGTATCTGGGAAACATACTGAATAGTGTTGTCATGTACAGTAAGTTTTATATTTCTTCTCTGTGTACCTCACTACTCCTATCTTCAAGATCGCAGAAAACTCCGCGACCCAACTTTTTAGATTGAGCAGACTCCCATTGCGTACTGATTGCGAATTTGACGACATTCCGCAAAACGAACATGATATTCGCACTCTGGAAGCCGATAACCCTTCTGTGCAAATTTTTAGCCAAAACGAGTTCTTATCTCAACTTCGGAAATTAGTGGTGGCCATGTTGCAAGTAATATATCTTTTTGAAAGTTTCTATAGAAGCCATCAACCTTGGCAGAGATAACCTAGGCATCTCTATTACAGAGGCTCATGACAAAAAATGTACGTAACAAGTGCAAAATAATAACATTTGCTCGGCAAAGGCCGACGACTCCTCCTTTGTTGAATGGATTGCCCCAATGCGCCGAGAATTTTTGCGAAATTGGTCAAACTCTCGAATTGGCTAAAAACATGTCCCATTGGGTAGTTTGACCTTTTGAACACGAATACGCACTGTTTTTGCACGAGAACGTCTGGATCGCGTGCTACGGGCTTTCAAACCTACCATATGATAGTATTGCTGTTTCAAATAAACCTCCATAACTACGTCAGAGAACCATTCTGCAAATTTGGAATGCAGATTCGAGATCAACGTCCAAAAATACGTTGGACCGTGTGTACCCCACTCCGAAAGGCCCCTTCGACCTCGGGTCCTTCCCTTGTGAGGTAAGTGGAGGCCCGCCTACAATAGGCAGAACGTGCAATCAACGATATCGTCCTAACTCAAAAAATATAGTATCGCTCCAGAGCGATCTACGGAAAGCTGAAGCCATTCGAAGCTGCTAGAGTGACAAAAATAATGTCAACTGATCACGTCAGGCGGAGCGTTATCAGGATATTGGTTGAAAATAGCGATGTTCGCGCAGGAGGCTGGAAACGGTCTATGGGACACACCACTGAATGAGTGTCCCCATAGAAAATGAAATTCTGGGGAATGATCAGCGAGCCACACCAACAGGTGACGCTGTTGCTTCAATGAAGTTCTATTACCCTAAAGTCTGATAGATAAGTCCGCCCGCACGCGGTGTCGCGCGCGGCAGCGGTGAACGTAGGCGCAGTCTTCAAAGAACACAGGATCGCGATGCACCCTTCATTATTGAAAACGCTAGTATTGTAGAACTGTTTATTCAACTTCATTTCTAATATCTAAAAATACCACGTGTCAAAAACTTCGTTTAACCCGTGTAACAATGATCATTCATCTAAAATTTTCTACGCAATCTCCATTTCATCGTCACAAACACTCATAACATTGAAATTTTCACTCATCTCATCTGAAAATGTCTCTTGGTTCAAGGCCCCTAAGAAGCTGTTGACGATCGTCTTCTCAGAAATTGAATCGAAGCTGTCGCAAACTAAAGCAGCTACCTCTCCTTTTCCTTTTGCAGCTACCTCTCCTTTTCCTGATGCCGCTTTTGGTATATCTGGCTTTTGTTGGGTCAAAACAGGAATAGGGGAAAGTTTTTATTCAACCGCTATTTCATCGCCAAAACCATCGTTGCATTGAAACCCCCACTGAACGACGATTCTCCTCTCATTCGTTCACTTTCCTCTGCCAACTGTGAACTTTCCATGTTCACCTTTCGTACGACCCCAACTTTACTTGCTACTCGCTTTTATGTTAACAAATACAATATACAATACTATACAAACTCGTTACTAATACAATCTACAAACCATAGCTTCTTCAATTTCCTTCATCTCTGATTGGTTTTTTGAAGACTGCCGTCGTCTGTGCCGCGCGCGACACCGCGTGCGGGCGGACTTATCTATCAGACGTTAGGGTAGTTGAAATCGATGGAAATTATAGCTCAGAGTTAGAAACAGGTAATGGGATCCCATTCAATGATTACAGTCGCAATTGAGTTCAAAACCGCAGCACCATGTGCCATGGGTCGTGAGTGTCTGTTCGCACGGAGGGCCGGTACAACGCGATGGACCACGCCAGTGCATGGACACAATTGCAGAAGCTTACATTCTATAGAGCACATTGCATGTAGGTCGATACCTATTGCTATAATGAGCCTTCGAGTGAAGGCTGTTAATGGACTGCCCCGCAGCACATATGTAAAATCCATAAATTTTCGCCAAACCACATTGCTGCGCAATTTCTGTTTACCTCATATTGCCCACAGCTCGCATCGCACCGATACCGCGTAACGCGATGTAGATCGCGCAGCTCACCAGGTCATAATGAAAACTATATGAAACATACATCCGAGAACTTAGAAGTGGGTATTTCAGCCAGCTTTCATTGGTCTTGTACTGAACGTATTTATCGCCATCTATATACGGCGCATAGCTGTACTTCGCACTTCGTTTGGACGACTACTTCAGCTGCAGGTGACTTCTTAAAAGTAACATAGTAAGCTTTTAATGGGCGCTGAAAGCGTCCTCCTTTTTTACCATCTCCTACTTCCAGTCACCCACGTTACAAACGATCTACCCTATATCTATATACGTTCGTTGAGGTTTAGTTGCCCGAGGTGGTTGATGTGTAAAGGAAACCTGCGATGTCGAGTGTTGTGGAGTAGCGCCATGCATGAAAAATTCATTGAGATTCGGGGCTCCCATAGGCGTGTTTGAACTGTATAGGGAAACGTGCGACCAAACAGTGCTCATTTCAGTCCGCCTGGAATGTCCAAGGAATTCTTTTATCTTTCACCTCCCACGCAGGGACTGAAGGGTTTCCTGACGTAGATGGAATTTATTCTCGGTGCATACATGATTATAAGCGCCCTTCGGAAGAATAATGTGCAAATTCTACATACTTGGTTTTTTTTCGCGGCTCTGCTCTCGATGTCATAAAATTAGGAAAACTAGAAGGATCGAAAAAAGGCCCGTATCAATAGAATCTCTTGAGCTTTCAGAGTAAGGTATGTCATTGCCGTAGTCTCATAAAAATTCATTGATTTTGCAAATGAGAAAGGCAGACGGAAATTCCATTTTTGTCGCTCACTATTGATAGGGAACACATATTAGGTAGTCGAGAAAGTTTTTTCGTTCTTTTCAATACGCGCTTTTTCCCTCCAAACTGCTCCAGCAATCTCTTCTGTACATACACATGTAGTACATGTCCACACGCATCTATAAGTATCATTGTCTTTCATCTCCCGGATAACCTTTCTCGGAAAATATATATCAAAGGAGTACTTTCGGGGCATTCCACTATATGATTTCAAATATGGCCTCCAGCAACCGAATCCAGTCGTCGTATGAACGCTGCATTCGAAGAGGGTTCAATGTCTGAACGTGTGGCACAACTTTGGTTCAAACGCTTCGAGAGGGCAACTACAACGTCAAAGATTCTGACCGGTCTGGACGCCCATCGGAGGTCGACAACGAACATTTGCGGGTGCTGGCTTGCAACAAGCAGCCGTATATTCTGGTCGCGAAAATCACGGAGAAACGTCCGAACCGTGACACGATCTTTTTCCTACACGATAGTGCTCGCCCACATATAGCAAAAGTGACTCGCTTAAAAATTCTCGAGCTTGGATGAAAAGTGCTGCCCCATCCACTTTATAGCCCTGATCTTGCTCTATCGGATAATCACCTTTTCCTTTTCCTATCTAACGCCATTCAAAGGAAAACCTTCGATAATGAAGCCGACATGGAACGGTGTTGTGCAACTTCTTCAAATCAAAGCCAGAACAGTTCCATGTGGATGGCATAGCAAATTTGCAGGAAAGGTGGCGAAGAGTAGTAGAGCAAGATGGTGATTACAATGTTTCATAGTATGCTCTGTGTTTTGTAATAAAGTGTAAAAATGAATTGCTTCGAAAAACGAAAAAACTTTTTCGACTACCCAATATTTTATTTCAGGCAATAGGTGATGGCGTTTTCGTTGGAGTTTGGGCAATCTATTTCGCTCCAGTGTTGTTATTGTAAGTTTCTTTGTTTACGCGAAATTTGAAGTCATCCCACTGTGAATGCTCCAAATGTGATCGAAAAATACTGTTTGTGGGCGGAGTAGAGGAAAGTGATCACGAAGCAGAAGTACTCTTGAATCATGTTATTGGTATACGTCATTCGCACTTCATCTTTTGATTATTGATACACAGAAGTGATCATTTGCGACAAGGGCTCACTGTAGTCTTTTGCGATATTAGTCATCTCCGTAAAGCCTTTCAAAAGTTCATCGTGATTCTTCGCGCAGTCACGTTTTTATATTACTTTCCCATAAATATATTGATCCGCATAATAGTCTCCGTTCAATGTGATTACTGCCATAGACATTATTACTGGATTTCGATTCTCATTTCAACGGCTACAGAAGCTTCTACTAGGGTGCTTATGAGTTTATTAGGCGAAGAGAAAAAGTGGATGGCTGATGGAGAAAGAGCGAGTACGGCTGATTACCCTCGTCTTTAGTAATACGCTCCCTCTCAGAATGTAAGGCATATACTCACATTATCGAAAATAGGCCGCGACACCATCTCATTAGCATTGGGCGGAAGTAGTCTGACATAGCTGCTGTGCAATTCAGGGATCGAATTTTTGCATCCTCACTGGGCTAGTTTCGGAAGGCATAAGACCCATTTCGGTCTGGGAGATTATCTTTTAAGAAATATCTACAAGAAAAAGTGCATAGCTGGACCTGTTTATCACTAAAAATGAACCGGTGCTGTCAGAGAAAACCGGGTATGGAGAGTAAATACAAAGATTTGTTGAAGATCTGTGAATCCTGCTAAGTCAGGGGCATCGTGTATTGGGTAAAAAAATCGTGCACGAAAAATTAGCTTCTTTGTTACTTTTATTTTGTGTTGAATTTGCCTGATAAGGGCCGCATGCGAGATTGGAGGCATACTCCACTACAACTGATAGGTTGATTACCTTGAAATTTACCCACCCACTGGAGCTCTATTATTGGTCAACTAGCAAAATGGGCGGCATCGCAGTGGGTTCGAGGAGGTGTAGGGCCGTGATAGCGCACCGGCGCGACGCGAAAAAGGCGCAGCCCGACTAGTTACCCAAGGATCTACTGTTTCAAGAAGTGAGTCGACTCATTTGATTATCGCGACATGTGCCTAATGCGAAAAAGTGAGGAGAGAAATTCATGTTCCGTGCACAATTTCTTTGAGGTAACCTTGTACCCATCAGCAGTGAGTATACTAGGGTATATTCTCGTGTGATTTCGCTCTGCTGTGTGCTGCTTACGACGCATTGCTTGCGAGCAAGGCGCCCCGTTGTCGCTATGTCCTGAAGCGATCACGACAATGCCATGGGGGTCGTATTTTGCTGCCGTGTAATGGTTTTGGGACTGACTACAGCGACGCTCGTGCAGCACACGATGCGACCGTGCGTTTTGCCCGACATAAAGCAGCATTCATATTTTGCGATGCCAGCGGCAGGGCCTGGCTGCGTGCCTCTGTGTCTCCGCATGTGCCACCCTGTATCGCTGCCTGCGTCGTCTCTGCACCTCCCCCGTACCACTCTGCATCGCTGCTTATTAACGCAGCGACACCGTGCCGTTGGAAACTATGAACGCGGCCTAGGGTTTACATAGTATGGTGAACCATGCTCCACACGCGGTTGTTCGGCAGAAAAAGGTGGGTTTCAGAGAAATTATCAACTCGTCCGGATTCCCGCCGTGAACCCTCACAAATGTTTCCCTTGAGGAACTTACAGGTCATGATTGACTCGTTCAGTGGTTTCGGGAGCAAAAGGGTCGCTAATTTCCACGAGCAAATGGTCTCTGGTGGGCTTTCTTCTTGAAAAACGTCACGTTATTCGTTTGAGCGCCTCATTTCAAACACCCATTTTGCTCACCCCACGTTTCCGATATCGTTCATATTCTATCTCCCATACACCACTTTCGAGGTACTCACGATGACAGCGATACCCTGGAGCCTCGGTGGACATTATATTCACTCGTCAGGGAGGATATGGTTTAGTACCTCTGCAACGCCCAAATGTAAGGCGCACCAAAGTTGGAGTTGCTCTGAGCATTCTTTTCCTTCACTTTCCTCGATTGCAAGCTCGGATTTTTTAGGAGAAGTTGATTTGATGCAAATGACTTTTAGATATCGGCTCAGAAGTTAATTTCATTAATGGTATAATTCAGTGATTTCAAAGCAGTTCAACGTTTTGAAGTTGCCGCTCGATTTGGTCAGCTTTGTTTGATATGCTACGATATATCCATCTATTCCCACCTGGTCATTTCACTAAATAGGTTAGTGAACACGTTTTTACTCGAGCACTCGGCAAATTTATGAAGATTTCTATTTTTCCCATAATTTGTTTTCTAGTAGTTTCAATATTGGGATCTGTGTTTAGTATGCTGGTGATTTATATTGAATTCAGATTCACATCTGTGTATATGCCTACGCACTACAAATGGATCTTCACCGATCGTTTCACGACCGTTCTTATTGCGTGTGTTGTATTAGTATCTTTCGGCTTCTCCTTCTTCTTAGTACTGAGTGGGTGTCTGTTACGAAATTGAGTTTTACAGAGTTTCTTTTCAATATTCCTTAAGATTAATCAAATTTTTGATATTTATCCATTGTAATCTATTAAATGCAGCATTGTGATCCTCTCGCTTCTGAGGAGATCACGTAGTCTAATGGTATCCGAGATCCGGTTTCAATCAGTTGAATGAGAGTTCGACTTCCAGAACAGTGTGATATATGGTTTTATAAAATTTATTACAACACACAAATGGGAAACTGAATAGTATCAGGTGAATGACGGATGGACGTTGGGAGCCGGACGTGAAATAACGTATACTATTGAGCTTCCAACTTCCTATTGATAGGCATTTTTGGGGCGTGCCTCGGTACGATGAGTGGGGTTCGCCACGGTAAGAGGCTATCAGTTATTTGGAGACATGATCACCGCAATTACGCACATTTTCTGCGATCTCAGAGGCTGGGCCCACCTGCCAAGCCTCACTACCGTGTGTACTACAGGATTACCGCATGGTTTTCTCCGTTATCTCCCTACACCCTTTTGAGTTACTTAGGCCAATATTCAAAATAGTTTAGTGAAGACATTCAATTCCATGCTCTCTTTCTCTGAATTCATCTATAGCATTCGCTTTTTATTCCCTTTTCACCTTTGCCTTTTTTGCTCCGATGATCCTTATCGTCTTTTTCCTCTGTTTTGACGAGGAATCAGCTTTCTCGCCATGCATCACTCGCTTTAGGATAGCATGACAGCTGAGAGCTCCATTGCTGCCTTCTAGATTGCAAATATCAGAGGAACTTGGTGTGCCTTACTTAGCTGTTGACTTGCCAAAATCTCTAACTGACGTAAGTTTCCAGGATAATGGATGGAGATGGATAGCAAGTCCTATCATGTTCAAGAAAGATCTCAGCAAAGCAAACAATTTTCGAGATCTCCACACTTGCTTTTAATCAAATGAATGAAAAACCTTTGCAAACCGATAAATTAGGCCCAACACAAAGTGGTCGTCCCGCGATTGCACACTGCTACTTCATCGTGCTCGGTGCATCTAACGTCGGCCATAAGCGATTACTGGAGCAAAAGCTGCTGCTTGTGGGTCAGGATGGTCTAAAAGAGTCGTTACCTTGAGCGAATCGCTCTACCGCGTGCAACGAAATCCTCGCTCGTTCCGTCGTGAAAAGACCCAATTCACAACGGGTCCAGCGAAGAACTTGTCACGCGCTGTAACCTGCTTCGTCCGGCTCAGTGATCAGCTGAACCCTCTTGGCGCACGCGCAAGACGATTGTTTCCGATACCAGCGCAGATGTGCCGCGCGCGACATCTCACGAATTTGTGCGATCCAACATCATAACCCAAAATTAAGCTCACAACGCCATGGAGAGCTACTTTAGGGGCAAAGCTTCCTGTAGGCTTCTACCCTTATGGCGACAACTCTGTTTGCTTCTTGAAATTTATCTTTTCAGCGTCATGCGAGATGGGGTTCTCAATACGGCGGTGGATGCTAGATTATGTCACACCACCGTGCAATATGACCAACGTTTATTACGCGGAATTCCTTCGCGGTCTGATAGTGGTATCGATGTTCGCCGTCATCAATTGTTGCACATTTGTCAGGATGAACTTCTACAATAGGAAAAAGGTTATTTGATGCTAATCTGATCTGACTGGATGCGATCGTCGCGATCGCACTACGGTGAATGCAGCTCAAAGACGCACCGCTCAAAGTTATTGCTGTGAGGCGAAACATTGCCAAAGTAAAATCACACGGGATTAAAATGGTAAATCGCAAAAGCCCATTCAGAAATCGATGAATGCGAACTCACATTACAGCTGTGGTAGGCTAGTGTGGCATTGAGAGAAAAATTGCGTCGCAGCGTCCAGCGTTCGAAGCGAGTTAGAGGCATCGCGTCAATGGGTCCTGAAGCGATGATGATGTCTAAAGCTTTATTTCAAGAGTAGTCGCTTCAAGACCCCAAATAGGGCGTTCTTAGCTTGCACCAGTTACATGGCCAAATGGCGGCACACCTGCTATGACACTGGTCCGATTAGTTTAATACAGTGATTAGAAGATTTTGAAGGTAATTGCCATAAACTGGCCAATATTGTCTTAATAGCTAACTTTAATGTATTCAGACGAACAATGTCTTCGAAAACGCTCAGCAGATGAAAAGACGTAAAGTGGAAAGAACATTCGTTCAACAGGTTTTTTTCAATGATTCTTTAAATCAGCTATGTAAACCGTTATGTTGGAAGTTGTTGCACATATTTTCATGTCTGCTAATGTCAAGAGCCGAAAAAGGGGTGTATACTGGGACACACGAGTTTTGACCCCGGCCTGAGGTCGGGTCACCGCGCGCGGCGACGCTTCGCGAATTGTCCGAGTGGTGGCGTGTCCTTCACCGTCTCTCCCAGATTTGCCAGCCTTTTCAGGGAAGGAGCGTTGACAGCGTGTTTTCAGCTATCTTTACCGGATTGCAATCCAACACGCGCGAATGAACATGGCCACCGTGTGACCTGGTGACCTCACTGACCGTGCGTCCCAACCATAACCCAAAATTAAGTGCTGTAGGGTGTGCTTGCAGCGCTTGTATAAGGGAGCAAGCATAAAAATCAAGCCCTTTCTCAGAACCCCTTGCATTTTCTGGTTTATGTGAAGAATATCAAAGCATGCTAAGGGTGGCGTAAACTTAATGTGGTTTTGTTATTTCAAATTGCGACGCGACCGTGAGCCATTCAGAAAGCTTCCTTTCTTGTCTTCTGTAGCACTACTCGTGAACCTATGAGTTCTTTTGGTGTTCATTTGTCGAAATGAAGTGAATAAACTGACGGCTCTTTTTATAGCATGCGTCACATGCTACACCGGTAGAGTACATTAGCAACGGTTGTGGAAAAAACAAAAAAAAATGTGCGCGTGGAATGATATGAGATTACGCGACCGGTTGCAATGTGATTATCATGTTGGAAGTCCTTTGACAGCCTAATGTTAACAAGAAAGCTCTCAGAAGATTGGCTGTGGTAATGCATGAGGTCGCGTTCATACTTTGCGCTCTGGCGCGACACCGACGGCCCCCATTTAACGCCGGCAAAATCATGTACATACCGCTGACCATGGCGCCACTCAGTTGACGTGCTCCGTTTGTAAAACGCTTGACCCAACCACACCACAGTACGATGACTGTGGCGGGAGCCCACTAATTCGGATTTGAATTTCGGCATAGTGCCAAACTATTAGGATTTCCGCCCGCGGGCGAGGCTATACAGTTTTGATAGAGGAAAATGTGATGGCGTGTAACGTTAGATGTATTATGATTTGTGGCCCCTCAGATTTCCTTCAAACTTTTCATTTTATACTTGCTGCGTGAAGAGTGCGCGGTGTTATCGCAATGATTGGAGGGGGCATCCCACTACTGGACCCCATTTTTACCTAAGCCAGGAAGGGGAAAAGTGCCCCTTCCTTACTTCTTCGAAGTTTAGGAAAAATATACGCTCGAAGCAGAGTGACCCCATAAAAATCCTTCAGAACTACTCAGTTGTGAAACATTTTGTGAGATGCCCCCCCCCCCCCCCATTACGATAGCACCTAGTGCGCTTCTATGTTTGGGTCTCAGTTGATATTTGGCGAATTTTTCTTGTACATGTCTTTCCACTAGAATGAAATGAGTCTCTTGCAGTTTCATTTTGAATCTTTTCCCGCCAAAATCTATAGGTTCGCTTGCGGGATTTTTCATGGAAACCAGGGAAATCGGAAAACCACCGGAACCAATCTTACAGGGGCCTTTAAAGGCCTCCAGCTCATCGCGAGTTCATAGGGCCATCTACTACTAGCACCATCCAACCGCACATGTCGCGTACCACTTTGTGACCCACCGCCTCGCATCGGAAGCAGACTCATCGCCCTCATCGTGAAGATGCTGCGCCTACGTCGCTCTTTGGGACCTCATCGCACCTCATCAGCTCCGTACGGTACCCTGAACTTCTTTCATCTGCTTAGTATTCACCGACCTCCTATACCTGGCTTTAATTATTAGGCAGACAAGACACGGGAATGGAGACTGTATCCTTTTCTTCGATTTTTTGTTCTCTTTGAAGCTGTACGTTTTACAGGTGACACTGCAAGGATTCATATATGTAGCCGAACTGGTGACATATTTCTACGTTGCCTCTTATTTTCCTGTCAATAACGATCATTTAGCCGATGATCCAAATAAATGGCCAAATTTTTTGCTGACCACCTATGCATGGATACTTGTTCACACGTTGGATGGGTGAGTGACCTCCTCATGCTTAAAGACACCAGAAGGAGGTAATTTTGGCCTACGGTAGAACAGACGTAGTGTGGACGAGTTCAAGTGGCCGCCATTGCACAAACTCCCCAATTTGACGCCGTGGTATGGTGCCAAGAGAAGATGTTTCTTTTATAAATTTGCTTTTTCCTCTTACTTTTTCCTTTATTCTTTCTTACACTGTTTCTAGATGTACTTACATGAATGCTAATATAGTTGAGAATGGCCACTCCACTGCGCTGGGAGTCAGGTGCTACAACTAACGTTGGCCCGCGGCCCGTCTCCTACAGCGGACAACTCGGAAAGTCAATGGTGCGAATGAGGCGCGAATACACACCGCAGCGATGCACTTTTGAATTCGGTTTTTTTCACCGATTATCGCTTCTAACCTTCTGCGTTCGTTACAAAATGCTCATTTCTTTGTATTTTTCTCTTGTTTCGGTCCCCTTCCGGTTCCTTTAAAAGGACGGCGGGGGTGTCAGAGAAGGAAAGCAGGTAATGGGCAATTGGCCTGGGGTAAACATTTGCAGCTTGTTCAGTTTGTCGCAATTGCACACACGACGCCTTCTCATGACGTCGAGTGTGAATTCACTGGATTTTTTCGACATAAAAACCTTTTTTCCTACTCTCTCGTTTACTCTCCCTTCATTGCTTCACTTGTTTTTTCTGTCTGTTTTTTTTGTTCAACATCATGAAATCACATGCCCTACACGACATCAAATGGCAGTTGCGTCAGCCTTCTCTGCTCGCCGCCAGTGGGTATACAAGATAGATTTGGACGCGTCGTTGCATTAGTACCACAGTAACCCCGTTCGAAGTAGCAGAGAATGCCTTTTGCCATTATAAAGCTCGAACAAACTATACTACAGTATGGTGATCGTGGCGCGATTCCGCGCAAATTTGCGCAAGGTTTGAATCTTGGCGGGAGTTTTGGCATAATGCCAAATTGTGGCAAGCTTCGTGTGCGCTGTCACCACAGGTTTGCGCGGGCTCCCGCCACGATAATCATACTATAGTATGGTCCGGTCTAGCGTTATAAAAAGAGCTCGTCGCCACCGTCGACGCTTGTGTCGCATAGTGGAAGGCGGCCGTCGCTAGTCGTGCTGTTTCTCCTAGCAAGCGATTCACGAGCTGCGTATGGCTGCCACACATTACGCATCCAAGTGACTCCGGTTTATGGTCAGTGAAGCGACCTTCGCGAAATCACTTGCTCCAATGAGGCGAGTAAAAAAATTGTGATTTAATTTCTCCCTTTCCCTTGACCATTTCCTTGTGACTTGCTTCGGACGAGCATTGTTATTGGTGTTAAGAAGTCAACGTTGTGGACCGGTAGTTTTCGTGCTGAAGGAATCGCATATCCATGAATTTCCGACCCCACGATATATTGATCACTACAGGTGCTGGTATAGCCTGCTAAGTAGAGTGGAGTGGTGTCGGTTCTTACAGAGTTCAGTGTGAGCATTAAGTAGATGCTGACCAATGCTGGGAACTATTGCTCGTATTCAGTGTGTCGATTTTCTTATTTCAGAGTGATAACACTAATTTTCAACAAACAATTTCGCAATGTCATCGTTCGACTATTCAAGAGAAGGGGATCGACAGCTGTAGCTTCTAGATCAGTGACGCTCGGTCTATCACTAGTGGATAAAATATGAATATCATTGCAATCTCGGAAACTTTGTAAAGTCATGCCCTTATTTAGACTAATCAAGCAAGCAAGCATCGGTCAATAAGCAAACATTTTGATAAGAGGTCGTGCCTTGACGTATTTTCTGATGGAAGAGACTGAATATGCATTAGTAATCCACCTAGACTGGATCTTAATTCTCATTGTAACTGACAGCTGATGAGGTCGAGGTTGCTACTGGAAGCATGGGCATATTCAAGCTCTCCTCTGATTGCAAGTAAAGGATAACTTCTGCAAGTAGGGACCAATGGTGATTATAAATATTATGATATCTCATGGAATTTTTGTTCATCATTGCAGCCTCTTTGAGATTCACACATGATACTTTTTCTGTTGTTTCTTTATGTTAAGCTTTCATGTGAAAAAAATTATGTTCACTGGAAATGAATAAATACATATGGATTATGCCATGAATATCTATCAATGTCGCGTTTGTCATTTCTCCGATTTTATAATTTATTAATGATTGAGATACCTTATGAAACATTCATACTTGATAACTGCGTTGAGCTGCAGCTGTAGGAGCTGTAGGAGCTGTTTCTACACTGCAGTGTTTTCGGTTTTCACATGTGTGTGGGCATAGGTATCAATTTCTTATCCCACAGGGCAATGAGTACGATTGTTCAGTTGCGTTGTGGCAATAAAGGAAAGGCAAACGAAATTGTTGAACACTTAAGAAAGGCTGTCTGTGCAAACTGTGTGCCTGATTATAGGCGCGTTATAGGATCGACGTATCAACTGGAGCAGTGCAAAACTTCGATGTTGAGGCCTTCAAACGCAGCAGATGGTGCGCTCGCTTACAGAAGGAGCGATGCCACGTGCTGGCGTGTTGACTTCACAGGATTTTGCTGAGTCGCTGCAAGAGCTCCTTTAAAGGAATCGTCCACGGAAAATGAGTTTTTGTGTTACCCATACGTTTATGTTGTATTTGCCTAATGTGGGCCTCATGCAAAATTTCACGCGAAAAAAAGTGAATCTGGCTGAGATACAGCACCACAAAGTGCGGTCCCAGTGGGCGGAGCCTAAGAGTAAAAGCCTCGTCCCGTCGTCCGCCGCCGTTGGGAACGAAGAGTGGGACTGTTTACGTAACCTCCTGTTCCTACTATGCGTCTCCGACAACGGCGGACGTCGGGACGCGTTTTTACTCTTAGGCTCCGCCCACTGGGACCGCACTTTGTGGTGCTGTATCTCAGCCAGATTCACATTTTTCGCGTGAAATTTTGCATGAGGCCCACAATAGGCAAATACAGCATAAACGTATGGGTAACACAAAAACTCTTTTTCCGTGGACGATTCCTTTAAGCCAGAATCCGTCACACAGTGTCTTCTCGGAATCCTACTGTTCGCTGATAGTAAACCAGGTGAGCTTCACGATACTTCGCGTTACGGAGCGTCGGTGAGACCCGGGCCGGTAATAAAACAAGGTGGGCAGAAGTTGCTCAACTATGTGTTTGGCGACTGTAGCCCCTGTATGAATTTACAGATTTGACATTTGTGCCGCTGGAGTGCTCATTTACAACCTTTACCACAAATACCCATCATATAATAGCTATAGGTGACGATCTACATGCTGTGCGTTCCATGTTCCTGCAACTTTGTACACTCAGTGATGTAGTCCATCACATTATCCGGCCTTCCGTCCGAAAATCTACAGTCACGGTTGACGGCACCTGATGCAGCAAAGGTTCAACTTTTACGACTGTTTTGATTCAGTGGGAGATCCTTGTACAACTCATAATTAAATTTCTTTATTATACAACATGATTTATACACAAATTAACTATTTTACAACAACTTAGCTACATATAGTGCATATTACTTCTTAACATTGTTCGTTGTCGTGTAGATGCGTAGGTTGTAGAGAGGTGGCAGGCCCACCGACGTGTTCTGTCTTGTCTTGTGCGGCAAGGCCACTTATCGGGCGAAGGAGCCTGAAGAAAGAGAGCGAGAGACTAAACGAGTGGTGAACTGGTAGAACTGAAACTGACTGAACTGAACTGAACAGAACAGATTTGCTCCTCCCCCGCCCGAACGCAGTATTTGTAACCCCAATTATGAGCGGTACAAACCTTGTCTCAGGTGTCTATGAAAGTGCCTCCTTGACCATAGGACGCTCATTGCGTGTTTGCTGGCCCTGTGAATGTAGCTGCCGAGAGACACCCAGCTGCCTCCTTGTGATGATGACCGCAGAGTCATGACAACTACTGTAATCACTGTAGGGTATAACATATCCCTTCACTGCCCTTCCACAGCGGTAGATGATTTCGATCGATGTCATTCAATATGACTTCGTAAATATTCTGGCTCTGCTACAGCGCTCATTTATTGCTGTGGATCGCTGATCATCTCCTAGTTCATATACTTATAGGGCGAGGCTCTAAAATTTACACTTCTTTGAGGGCACTCATTCAATAGTATGGTTCATAAGTCGTGCAGTAATCCAGCGAAGGCTGTCTACCGTGATCATTCGGTATATTTTTGTCACGCCAGCTTTACACATTACTCCCTTTTTTACCTGATCCATAGACCGTTCTGGAGAGGAGGTATAATTTATATGAATGAACATGATTTCGTCGATTGCAAAATCTGCCTACTCAATTCGGGTCACTGCTATAAATAACGTGAAGTTGTCTTCATCCACTTTGGTCGACGTCCAGGCTCTTTTGGAACGATCTATAGAATTGTCCCTTGAGCACCGAACATTTTACGCATGCCCCGCCCAGAGTGGGCACCGTACCACATGGTTCATGTGTGGTTTGTGCATCTCCTACTATGCCCCATCCAACCCACACTTGAACCGACCTTTCCCGCTTGTATCGCAGGTCACGTCGAATTTCGGTGGAAAGACAAACAAATCAGGCACACCAAACTCCTGGTTATGATGACATGCTGAATGTAGCTTAGACCTCCACCAATTTTTTCTAGGCTGCTCTAAAACGAGTTATGAACATTTGTGGTAAGCACTACCGCCTAATCGGCGCATGCTCCGTTACCTGGAGACAGGTCTCTTAACTTACACAAGTACCCTAAACTTGCCTCTACCCACATAAAACTGATGGCCCGGCACTTTAAGACGGATTATTGGATCTTCCACCCAAACAGAATATTTCAACGCAACCCCGTCCACAACGGGCGGAGTTCCCCATAGTATATACGCTCTCCGTACATATCCCATCATGCCCCACCCATCCCATACGTGACCGGACCTTTCTTTCTTGTTTCGCAGGTTATGTTCAGCGGGTGGACCGACAAGCAAAATAACAGAGACACCAAACTTCTGGCTCATATGTGGGTTATGATAAAGTATTTTCCTTCCTCAAAAGATCAAGTTACCGTCTCCTCTGCTTTCAAAATCGAAATTACGTATATCGAAACATGCTCGCTATAGGCAGGCATTGTGGAAGCATTTTTAAATAATGGCGGTTTCGACTGGAACGAGTATAAGAATTTCAGGTGTTTATAATGAGGACTCCGGTATTTTCAAAATCATGGACTTTGAAACGTCAGAGGGCTTCCACAGAATGGTAATAGCCTAGAAAAACGGTGTGAGAATTTTCTCCTCGACGTTAACCCATTTGTGTGAGCGGGACGGAAGTGGTACAAGAAAGGAGAAGCGTGTAAGTGCCTGTGTATGTAAGTTCTACATACATAAAGGGAGGTGGAGGAGGTATGTATGTGTCCTAATATCGAAGAAAAACTGAAGGAAACCGCGAAAGGAATTTTCGCAGGACTAATCGCCCTTTGCTACGCTGTACCGAGTTTACGAAGACGTTTGGCGTGAGACATGATGAAAGAGGCTGGAAAAAGAGGGTGGAGTGGGGAGAGAGAACGAGGTTATGTAACGTCGAGGTGAGCTGCCCACCTCTCACCAGGAAGGGCTTTCAACTTCCCATGGAACTCCGGATAATAACCTCCTTATATTAATAGAATTTTGAACGCTGATTACAACTGTGAAGGCAAAAGCTCTACGGGCTGTTCCGACAGGAGTAAGGTCGAAGTTTGCACGTGCTGACTCATCGACGGGATACTCTGAATGGGGGTGTGTGCAGATATGACAGCGAATCGCTTCGCGGCTCGCGGCGCCATGTACGAGCCGCTGGGAATTCTGCTCAAGACGCAATGGGCTGGTACCATGAGGGACCTTTAAAGATTGCAAGTTGAATGCTTTGGGAGTTCGCCTACCATTGAGGCCGCTCACGGTGTCAGCTCATTGCGTCTTGAGCGGAATTCTAAACGATTCGTACTTGCCGCGCTGCGCCGCGGGCGGTCGCGCGATTCGCTGTCATATCTGCACACACCCCCCATATCTGCACAATGGTGACTCATCAACGCGGCTAATCGTGTAAAAAAATATATGGCTGGAGTTTTGTCTTTCACCATCATTTTGCGGAATAACGCTGGACTTGCAGTTGAATGCCTTCAAAACAGACAGGGCTAATAAGGCACACTGGATGCTATATAGTCCCACTATAAACAACTATTTCGTCTTGGATGTTTCTCTTGTGAGATGTTGGCACTGTGGCACTGTGAGGACCTTCCGTTTTTTTCAATCAAAAAGTGACATTCGTGAAAACTGGGGTGCTGAGGCGCATACAAAAAACATCAAAAATTGAAATGGAAGTAATTGTAGTAGGTCAAACAAAAACGCAAAAACTGCAACGAACTGTGAGCAAACAACCACCTTCCGCCTGGAGACAAGAGCACTACAGACGCGTGACCTGGTGGCGCTACTGACCATGGGTCCCAGCCGTCACCCCCGTTGATGAGTGAGCGTATGTAGACCTTGATCCCTCCCAATCGCATTGCAACAGCCCGTAGCGCTTTTGTTTTCTCCTGGTTAGATGTTCGCTCTCGCTTCATAGGTTCTATGCGTCATAATGACTCCTACTCGCGTAACGTTGAAGGCACAGCCTGTGTAATTGCGTATCCAAGTGTCTCCCCATGAGGAGATTGAAATGCCGCATTATCTTAAGTATATGGTTGGACTCTAGATTATGAGTAATTTGTCGCTAGTAATTTCTTATGTAATGCCTCGAATTGTAAGACGTCAAATCAGCTAACTCGGATGTACATCCTTAAAATAACTCCAGGGTAAGGAGAAAATGACAGCTGTGGAAACATACTCTTAGAAACGAACATCTCAGTCCAGTGGAGATGAATGTGGTGAAACTCCTATTTAAGAAGAGCGCTCCGAGGTCTCTATAGCCATCTCGCTGCGCGTTCTTTCACGCGCATCACATTCACTGAAAAAGTTGCCACGATGACGCGGGAGTATTCCTGTATGACTGACATAGCTCCTCTCTCGTCTGCATATCTCATCACCTGATAGTGACATAGAAGATGCAAAGGGATGGGTAAAAATAAGGCTTTCATTCCGTTCCTTTTATACTGTTACTCTATTGATCACTCGACCTTCGTATTCATAAATTACCCCACATTCGCCAGCGGTGAGTCCGAACTAGAGACACCGCTATAATTGAATCCTGAAACAACCATACGGCAACATCATACGACGTCAATTGCATTGCCGGAATCATTTTAGAAGCCAAGTAAAGCGGCGCTCATAAATCGCATGCATCGTGTTGCACGCTGCACGCTTCAATCCTGACGTGAGGGTGCACCCCACCAAACTCGTCCTTAGCTTTTGACTAGAGATAATCCAAAAAGCTAATTGTGAGAGCAATAATAGGAATAACTTGGCAAGTATCAGGCGGGTAAACTTAATTCAACCCACTTCAATGCTAAGAAAATCCAATCATCCTGAAAAGCTTGTAGGAGCCGTTAGGATCAGATTCATTGTCCATATTGTTACAAGAAAGCAGAGTTATGGGCAAATTCAATAGTCTTGAACGGGACTCAAACCCGCCTTACGTGCTCTCCGGGCACTCGTGCTAATCCATCACACTTCCGACACCCCTTTCACCTTAACTCAGCTTTTGAATGCTATATTTTCCATAGCTATCAGCACTCACCTGCATGACATGTTGAGCCAACTGACCGATATCGGCATCGGACCATGAATCTGAAAGCTCAAAGGCAGTGTCGGGGAAAATTAAGATATGGGGAAGTGAGAAATGCAATGAGTATGGAAGTTGAAGTGCTCAGTAATCGGACCATGAATCATGAATAATACGACGATGAAGAAAAAATAAAGGAAAAGATCTAAGACCCGAGAAATAGAAGCTTCTTTCCACCACTGATTTTCAAGGCGGAAGACCTTTTCGTCAAGAGGCAGGTAATCTGGACGGATTTTCCATTGGCATGTTGCAAACTCGTAACAACTGAGGGGTGTACGGAAATACGAAAGCGTCTATTTTCTGGAGTGAGCTACAAGCTAAATCGTAGAAAGCGCTCCGCGATACCTCCTATTGGGTTGAGGAATAAGTCCCCGCCGTTTTTTAACCCCGTCTTTCACATTGTTTCCTTCGTCTTTCTGTGAAGCTTATATATGTTTTCGATAGAGCTTTTTTTGCTCTACAGAACGATACTGTTTGTTTTCGATTCCTTCGATTACCCAATATTCAAGAGGTTTGGAAATGAAGCAAGCTGAAGGCAGAAATTCGGCACTTGAGCACCTCATAATCCTCATCTGCCATCGAGATCAAAAAATGTATGTGTATACGTTTTCGATAGATCTTTTCCATCTCTACGGAATGGTACAACATTTTATTTAAATCGCTCAACTTTTTGCAGTTTTTAATACTCACAAATGCAGTAAACACAAAAGTGTAACACTTGTTATCTCCTCTTCCTCGCCTACCATCGAGATTGGAGAGGATGTGCATATATGAATTAGATAGAGCTCCTTTTGCTTTATCGATGATGCCTTTTCTCAAAAATGCTCGATTTCGTCGACTTTTGAATTATCTAAAAAATGGCCAAAATAAATTCGAACAGTACAGAACATTGAGCCAAAATATATAATTTTTATTACGCAATTTTTGATTTGAAAAAAAAGTGAGAACTCATTCCTATATGCTAAAATATGAAAGGATTCAAAAGAATAGTGGCATCATCTTGTACAGCAAAAAGACCTCTACCGTATGCATACCTGGATTTTGATTTCTATCTCGATGGTAGGCGAGGAAGAGAGTATAACGAAAGTGCGCGCTTTTGCGTGTACTGCATTTGTGAGTCTTAAAAACAGCAAAAAGTTGAGCGATTCAAATAAAGAGTAGTATTATTTTGTAGAGCTGGAAAAGCTCTATCGAAAACATTTACACATACATTTTTTGATCTCGATGGCATACGAGGAAGATGAGGTGCGCAAGTGCCAAATTTTTGCCTTCAGCTTACTTCATTTCCAAACCTCATAAATATGGGGTAGTCGAAGGAACCGAAAAACAAATAGCGGGTTTTGTAGAGCAAAGAAAGCTCTATCGAAAGCTTATATAAGTCTTGCCCAAAAACCAAGGAAACAATGTGAAAAGCGGGACTAAAAAAACAACGGGGACTTACTCCTCAACCCAATATTTTGCCGCATTTCCTTGGCGTCTCCCACCGTGGCCATTCAGGAATCTCGTCGCCTATAGGTGGAATCTGTCATCGAAAGGCGTCAGCTGCTAACTGTTACGCCGTCTCTACAGCTCGAGGGTGCGCTTTTCTGTGAGGGTTCCGCTTTCTATAGGCTTCTTACGCCCTTGGTTACCATGTGAGTGACCTCTTTCAGTTTCCCATTGAATTTTTGAAGTTTTAGACTTTGCTAACTGCTGATTTTTGCCGCAGCGCACGAAGCATGGTCAGCACTCTTAACAGCATAACGATAACTCAGCTTTGTTGTAAGAGGGCAGCGACAACTCAGCACTCTTGTAATAACTTCCGTTTCGCGCGTTGCAGTGAAGACCAGCAAAATCTAAAATTTAAAAATCATTGCTCTCACTTTCTCGAGCATTTTTCAGTCTTTCTGGCAGTTTGATGATCGTATCTATAAAACCATGCCAGCGTCGGCTCACAATTCTTCACTTTTCGAAGGGCTGTGCTACAAAGCGATAAAATCTCATTTCCGCAATTCTAGACTTTTTAGTCTTTCGGCTACTGCTGTAGAGATCGGTGCAGAAGAAATTCTAAGAAACAACTATTTCTAATGATACGCTAATAGGAGAGCTATTTCCTATCCGATACGCACAAGTATTTTTTTATTGACGGTTTTTGCAAAGTGCTGTCGAACGCCTCTATCCGCGAAAATGAATGCGCGGTAGTTAACCACTGTTCTCAACTTTCTTGCAACGATTCCTTTTTGTTTCTATGAACTATGTAGTGGCAGCCATTACCAAAACCGCTGCCCCTTATACATTCAAATGCAGAACAGTGCTTTGTGGCCGCTATAACACCATTTTGACGAACTGATGCAATACATAGATACCCATTTAATCGACAATCACAACATCACAGAATGTTCTTTTCTGCGTTTTGCAAGCAAATGAACTATCGCGGATACCATTATAGGCAGTGCCTTCGCTTTCTCCGGTCAGTAAGTTTGTCCTTATGGTCAATCAATTGAGACATGTGAGGGGGCGCTGACGCAGCTTCATCATCCCCTATCTCTTCATCTAGCGCGGCGACAGCGCCTTCCATACAGTAACGGCTAGCCGCCGCAGAGCAGCGGATTCTTTACTTTTCTCATCCTTTTTACTTGTACCCTTATCCCTTAATGTTTTAGGACTCTTTCTGATCCACCATTAAGGGATTGAGGACCGGGGCTCGTCCCTTATAAAGTCTCCTGTGTCGCTATAATGGCTCTAGGGAATAAGAGTAGCTTATTGGTCCTGTCTTTTACTCATACTCTACTCGCCTTATTCTATTTTAATGAAAGTTACTGATTACTTTCAGATACTGCTTTATTATACTGATGGTATTGTTTCTGATGTCACTTTCTTCTTTATATTGCATTTATCTGGTATTGCATTAGACTCTTATACTATCATATTTGCATTTATTACTCAGACTCTTATTACTTATTTGCATTTGCTACTCCGCTTGGTTCTATGCTCACATATCTTTTACGTTTATCGTCGTTTTTATATAGTGCTCGATTCAAGTTCGTTTTAATTACCCAAGTTTGAGATTGTGCTAATTAGTACTCGTGTGGTCGAAGATTGTTGGCTCTTGTGCCACTGATAAACGTTCTTAAAGAAAGCCGGTGGCAAATTATTAAATAAACGGTGTTTGGGGTTGGGAGCACTGCGCAGCTCCATATTTTCTTCTTCTGGATCTTCTCATTTTGTTGTAAACACTTCTTTGTAACATACTACATATCAGTACCTCTTAACTCGACTCCAACGTACCTCTAACAATGCTTAAACATCTTTTTCTTCGCTAGCGTTGGTAAAATCGTTGCAGGGTCCGCTGTCCTTATCAGACGTCACTATTTATTCCCATCCAGGGCATCCCTCGCGGTGACCTCCAGTGAGGACGATCCTGATGACGTCCCCCCACCCATCCCTCTGGAGCTCGACATGGTTAGTTCCCTTGTACTTCAACTCCTGCTTTTGTTTTAGAGTGATCCCGTTGCCTCTGAGCACGTGCTCATACCGTCGCAGCCGCTGCTCCTCAACTTCAGCTTGACTGAGGCGTGTGTATGATCGCGCTCCGTTCTCGTTCCTGACTTACCCATTTGCGGCCAGCCGCACAGCCGCAAGTGCTCTAGGAGGGGGCGGGGTCCAAGAGGTCGAATCCGCGCGGCCGCGCGCGATGAGCGGCACGGCGGGTGCGAGTGCCAGTGGCAGGGCATGGCAGCCTTCAAGCGAGGCAGTGTGACATGAGTGGAAAGCGCAGACGTGACGCAGTCACACTCGGCTGTTTCCCCACGGGCAATCGATACGGCGAGTCGTACGGGGGCGCCGCGAGTGCACCGCCACGAAGCGGAAATTCGACTTCGTGGACCCCACCCTCTAGGAGGTACCCAGACTGATGCGCTTTGGTTTTGGGCTGGTTACACTCGGTCGATCTGCGTTCAAACGGATTTTGTCTTTTATAGTTTCTTCCCACACTAGATTTGTTCTTTCATTTGTGCGTTACATCTTAGGACCCCATTTAGTCACACCCACTCGTTCAAAAAAGCGTGTCGCCAAAACCCTATCTACTTTTTGGAGGACAAGTATATCACGGAGATATTTTTCTCCTTATTCGAGGACACATGGCAGTAGCATTCGACTCTAAAAACTGGTTTGAATCTTGTGACCCATAACGTACCGCGTACAATACCACGCGGTACGTCATGGATTAACCACCACGGCTCTCGCTTCACCCAGATTTGAAAGGCGATAGAGACAAAGACCGGCGACAAACAAACGCTACCTTGAAACCACTTGGCTGATAGTGTTGAGCCCAAAAACATGAGGTTTCGTTATCGGAGCGACTGCTTAGGCCGCGGTAATACTCACCGCAGGCAGCGCGTGGCTGCGTTCACAGGCAGTGAGGGAGAGTGGCATAGGCGGAGACGCAGATATACGCAGCCACGCCCTGCCGCCAGCATCGCAAAGTATGACCGCGGCTTTACTGACCGAGAAGGTTCATTTTCGCTCAAAAAGCATGAGTACCCATGATATTTGAGACGTGTGTGACAAGCTCAAGGTCTTCGTAATGAACACGTTCATACTCGAGCGTGGAAGAAACAAGAGGCATTGAGTGAATGCAAGAATATAGGATAGAATGCGCAACCCGGTTCTTCTCTCTCCCATAGCAATTTTTCAGCTTCGCAACCCCAGCTCTAGTTGTGGAAAAAACGACTTTTGACCGAAGTACCGCCGGCTAACTCTTAGATCTGCCCTCGTCCTTATCCTTTCGCGTACTCATTAGTATCGAAATAATATGGGCTAAGCATGAAATACAATAAGAGGTAACCACTGACCTTCTGCCTAGATTTCTGAAATTATGATATCCTCAGCAATTCGACACACATTTCACGTATTTTGAGCCTACCGGGGTGTT
Source organism: Trichostrongylus colubriformis (assembly GCA_963978905.1). Lineage (NCBI taxonomy): Eukaryota > Metazoa > Nematoda > Chromadorea > Rhabditida > Trichostrongylidae > Trichostrongylus > Trichostrongylus colubriformis. The sequence continues at coordinate 10,805,231 of OZ022259.1, read as the reverse complement.
CTGTACGTGACGGAGCGAACTCACAATATTGACAAGGCAGAGTAGAATTGGCCGGCTAACGCTGCCGGCTCGAGGGCGGGGCGGCTTCGCCGGCCTCATAAGGGGAGCGACTCTTGAGGAGGTTCAATGAATATCCGCCCACTGATGACGGATCTTCTTTAACTGCTTCAATAACTACCTGCTTACCATAGGCTATCAAACTCTCGGCAAAGCCGGCACAATTCTACTATCACTTATTATTTATTGATCTATATTGTTATTTGTATTTATGTCATCACTCGTATATATAACTCGTTGTGTAGTCTCACAACATAAGAAGTCGAGGGGCCATGACGCACAAATCGGATTCTTGTGGAAGTTTTCCTCCTCTTCATTACCACTACTTTAGGTCAATGCCTTTTTTAGCTTCTTGACCTATGCTTGTATTCGAATTTTAGCTTATCTCCCCTCAGTGCAGGGAAACCGAAGAACAAATTTCAGCACCGCTCATTTTCAGAACGCTCTGTCCATTGCGGACATGTTCTTCTGAAAAGTTCATCGCTGACCATCCACCATTGTTCCGGGCCGTTTTGCGAATGAATTGAAAATTTTTGGTTTTCGCCGGATGCCTTGAACCCTGCTTTTCAAAATGCGCTCCACCCATCGCGCTTCTTTAATTACTCTGAGAATTTCGCCGCCGATCAACTTCTGCCCACTTCAGGTTAACCTAGTTGAAATATTTGACTTCGCCGCTGAGTACCTGACAAGTTGGCACCAAAAACGTGGTAAGCCCCGCCCATTCAAAACACTCTCCACCCACCGCGATTGACTTTTGATCAACTCGAATCAAAGTTGATCGACCCTGTCGATCAACATTTGCCTATGTCAAGCCTGCCTACGAAATACTTCAGCACATGTCCCCACTGTGGGCGGGACGTAGCATGTGCGTCCTTTTGGCACGTATGTACACCATCCATCCCTCCCTGAACGGAGCTCCTAGGCAATAACAGAAACCAACTACGGATTTTTTGTTCAAAGCTCACCTAATTTATTTGCACGCTCTACCCAACGCTCTCACTCTGCCCACCACACTTACGCTTCGCAGAATCATGCTAAAACCTGAACCAACTTTTCTCCATTTTGTTACCGAATTAGATTATTTCCAGTTGATTAACAAGTTTTCCGCGCACGCCCGCCGACAGTGAGCCGTATTATCCGAATTTCTGCCCACTAGAGCGGGGCGTAATATTGTCTCGTACGCCCCTGATTTCTTCGCTCATGCTTTACCCAACCCTTCGTGAACGGAGTTTCTAAGGCATACTGGAACGGAAAGAACTTTTGTACTAAGCTCAGCTTTGAATTACGCTCCGCTTACAGCAGTTATAGGCTTTATAGAATCACGCCATCGACCTTATGCGAGCTTCTCTCTACTTCTGGGTCATTTTAGAACTGAATAAGATTGTTTTCAGCTGTTTTTAGGGCACGTCCCCACTGGGCAGGCCGTAACATTGTTTATGTGCGCTCCAAATTCCTTCGCTCATGCTGTACCTATCCCTTCTTGAACGGAGTTTCTAATGCATGCTGGAACGGAGTTATGAGTTTTTGTTCTGACTTCGCCTGCGTGAATTACGCCTCGTCCATCGCAATTACACATGACAACGCCGGCCCACACGTTTCACAAATCACTATCCATGAATTGAATTAATTGGGGGTTGAGTTTTACCTCACCTGCCATGTCCTCGAGACCTTTCACAACCGACTATCACTTCCAAACGTTTTCAACTTTCTTGCTGAAAAATCCCTCATCAATCAGGACTAAAGAAAAAGCCTTCATGGATTTCGTAGGTTCTCGACCACCTAGTTTTTCCTTATATGGGATTTCTTTATCGACTGATTTGATGCTTATTCCGACGAGTATTGAGAAGAATATGATCGTTCAAAGGAACCGATAGGGGTCCGAAGAACCAGAAAGATGCAAAGAAATGATCATTTCGTAACGAACATTCGAAGTTAGAAGCGATAATCGGTGGAAAATCCGGACTCAGAAGCGCGACGCCATGGTGTGCATTCGCATCACGTCGAATTGCACATGCTGGCTTTCCGAGTTGTCCGCTGTAGAGATGTCATTCGTTGTCTCGTAGAGTGTATTTCATTCATTCATGATGATGTGAAATAAGTTAAACAACACACAGCAACAAACGAGTAAAGGAATTCAATGAAGTATTAGCGAAAGCGTAAGGAAAAAGTGTGATTACAACAATTAATAAAACCTAATGAATTCACCTTCGGCGTCTTGGTAAGGTGTGCATTACGGCAACGGTAAGCTGCCGTAATCCCATACCGTAAACCAAATTGCACTCCTGAGTCTTTAAAGTGGAACACTAAAAACACTGAGAACTATCTGGACAACCTAATACTTGCCTTTTCTCTCCTAACCTTTTCTACGGGATATCCTTCTCACCTATTCCCTCTTCTGCGACCTTACTCCCCATCAGCAAGCACTTGCCACCAAATCTGTCGAATTACTAGGCTGAAAGAAAATATCGATACCTTTTATTCAGAGCAAACATTCGTTGAAGAACACTACAAAAACATAAAATCGGTCAGTGATATATTCGTAATTGTTATTTGCGACCTCGTCCCATTTATCAAGCTATTGTTGAATCCATTTCGCTAGAAATCACAAACTATAGTATGGGAAATTTTGAGACAGTTTCCAAAGTATACGTCAGAACATAATTTTGAAAGTGAGCGGAAAAGATGGAAAGCGGTAGGAACAAGACCCTCTGAGTACGACGAGTGCCAAAATACCTCTCATCGATGCAATTTCAGGGCATTTTTTTTATCACGCTTGTGCTTGTGAGTGCACATTGTCGGGGAATAAGCTTAGCTTGTCCTGTCGGTTGCAGTTTTTCAATTGCACAACTGCAGAGCTTCTTCTACTGGACCACGAAAGATCTCTTTCGGACGTCCCCCCTCTTCCTGATAGTTTCCAAGCGCAGATCATGATATCTTCAGGCTAAGCATTATGTTTCATTCATGGTTTTGGCTATTCTCCTCCTACCACTCCGTCATTCCGATCCTTGACATTGACGTGGAGATATTACTTTCCACCTTGCTCTGATTCTATAAAGGATAAAGGAAATAAGGGAAATTAAATATTCTACCCTTCATAAAAGTCAAATCCTAGCAGCTCTCGAAAAGAGCAGATTTTTGGTGCCTGGTACTCATTTTCTGAGAACACGGCCCAAAGCGTTAAAACATATTTGCCGACTAGGAAAAGTACTTTTAACTAATTTAGCTGTTTCCCGGGCAATGCTTGTAGTGATTAAAATTGCTTGCTTAAACAAACGATACGATTATCGTCCAGGCAATAGCTGTCAGCAGTTGGGATATGTTATCATAGTTCTCAGACTGTCAGCGGCCTAGTTTTGATTCTATTCTGACAGATGTTGACATCTGCCTACGCACTACCTTGACCTTTTCGTGTACCGAGTTTCCTAGGGTGTCTCGAAATCACGGGAGCCTGAGTTCATATCCCGCTGTACAACCTGAATCACTTTTTCAGTGCGAACAATGATCATTCCCATGCACCAGATAAATATTTCGATGGCTTGCGATTTTCGTTCTTGTATCTAAAAGCACAAAGCCACCAAACGGCTTAAGATGTACGATTGATCATGGTCAGTCCTTAGGCATCCTCCATACTCTGCGATGGCGCTGCCGGCAACAGGGCTTGGCTATGTTCACTGGCAGCGAGACGGAGTGATACAGCCGCGCCCCTCTGCCGACATCGGAGGGAATGAAGTGGCCTTATAAGGAAGAAAGTTCAATGCGCTACTGCTACATGACTCATACTTGATTCGAACACGATCCATGCACCCTACTAGGACAATGATAAAAGTTAGATGTCAGTCTTGGAGGGAGCCACATACCCGCGAGATGTATCGCTGACAATAATATCTTCTGCAGAATTTTCTCGTTATTCCCCTTCCCGTAAAGCACATAGAATCGCATATTCAAAAAGTTTTCCGGTTTTCTTCGGAAGTGAAGCATCTTTCATCGTCCTCCTGTTAGAAAAAAGATTTTTAACGGCCTCAGTCATTGAACACAATCTATTACATGATAAGATAGAGCCATCCCTAAGCCTCATTTTTGTAAGATCTTCTTCTGAGTATTAGAATTAAGGACTCATTCACACAGCTTTATTGGCAATCGCTGTAGTAACAGCTTCGTCAGACCTTAAAAGTACGACTCAAGTGTACAGCATACAATGTCCCTCAATTCTAATACTCAGAAGAAGATCTGACAATCTATTATAACCAAAAGACAAAATCAGGGAAAGGTTAAAAAAACTGATCGGCTGTTCTACGTGGTAGAATGTTGGAAGTCTGCGAACGATCTTCGCATCAAACGAAAACCCAAGATGGATTCCGCCGGCCGTTAATTTGTAACCACCGCAACCCTGTTACCGTACGCGACTGGAATAGTCGAAGGCTCGAGGTTTTTGAGGCAATCGTTGCTGACGATTCAAAACACAACCGCAAATTTAGGTGGAGTGTAACTACGCTCAAACAACCTTTAGGTGTGGAAAATGGTCCAGATACTGATAGACAGTAATTTAGGAAGCGGCTGTGAGGCACCACACACTTTTGCGCTACCGCCTTTTCACATGATGCAATTTCACATGATCGTGATATCGTCTGATTTGAAATAAATTGAAACTAAAGTGTATATTTTTACCCGAGCCTCAGTTGAGGAAAGGGGTTCCCAACTGAGAATAAGGCAAGAGACATGGACAATAATAGCGTCAAACGCTGAGCACATGGAGTGTTCTCTCTCTTCCCTATATCGGCACCAAAGTCTTCAATTGCGTCCACCGATTTATGGATAGGGTGGAATCCGGTGGGAGAGACACGCAAAAATGAATGTCTCCCCAAACTGCATAAGTACCTCAAAACTGCTTCGGCGCTCCATAAGCGAACTTGATTGGAGTGCTAATGTAGTCCTTGGTGGAGGATTCCTACTGCGCTCGGTGTCCAGCGCAGTTCTGTCTGGGCTTTCCCCTAGACCTCAGTTGATGGGAAAACTATCCGATCTTGCCCATCAGGGCTTAGGTGAAAATACATTTTTTAGTTTGCAAAAAAGTACCATAGGATAGCATCATGTGGGGGAGGACGGCTCGCAAAAGAGTGCTCAGCTACATTAACACCACGATTTATGTCAAAGACGTATAAAATTTCTAGCTACTGGACTTGATAAATTTCCTTTTTCACCAATAGAGGTCTTCACTAGTTATCATTCGTCCTAATCTTTGGTACTGACCTATGGAGGTGTTCACCACGAAAGCTGACGCGTCAAGCACCACGTCATTTCGAGCAACAGGGCTTTAATATGATACGATAAGTATCATTCTGCTATTATGTTCTTTACTCTACACCTCAGCCATTCCTCGGCAAAGTCGACCCCGGGAAGCTGCCTTAAAGACAGCATTAGGGGTAATGCGGTAATGGAGAAATCCCTACAAGAAGTCACTCACACGGTAGTCCCGAGCCTGGGAAGGCTATCTGTGGCGAAATCCCGGTGAAAAAAGCGCCCCTCCGAGCTGTGGAAACGTCGCAGAACGCCGCGACCGCTTGTCTGTTCCGCCTTTTTGATTTGTCGACCCCGCCTCCCGATAACGTAATTCCCGATTGACTGGGGTGGGAGCGGCCAAGGAGATGCGGCAGGATCGAAGGTTTTGCGGCGCGCTTTCGCAGTTTTAGCTTAAAGCTCACTCCAAAAAGTAGATGCTGTCCTATCACCAAACATTGCCTTGTGTTTACTTGGCAACCTGCCAATGAAAAACTAGATCAGATTACCCGTCTCTAGACGGGAAGGTCGTCCGCGCCTAGAACCAACGGTGGGGAGGGGGTCCTATTTCTCGGGTTTTTGACCATTTCCATCCGTTTTTTCTCCACTGTCCTGTCACTAGGCATCTCGACATGCATATGCACTACTTCCTTTACTTTTCGTCCGACTTCCCCCTAATGCTGCCTTTAAGAAAGGCGGCTTGCGCTGATGAGGCCGCCTCCGCCACAGCTAAGGGGGCGCCTTCCGCGGGGAATTTCGTCATACATAGACCTTTCAGACCCGTAATTTTCCAGTAGTTGAACCTTTCGAGATTCCTTGTCACCCACAACACCTCTATCACCGTCTTTAAGGCAATTCACTAGGGCGACACAAGGGAAATCGCTGAATTGTGAGTGTTAACATCAAGCGAACACTCCTCTCCCAGCTTCACGGTTTCTAGTCAGGAGACCTCGTTTTCGTTACCATGGGTCATATTGCATCTTTTCTCTGGCAATTAGAAAGGGCCCCACCAGTATTCTCTAACGAGTAGAAAGTCGCTCTACTTCCAGTAGTGGATGCGATAGCGTTCACAATTTACCGCGGAATAAGCCTTCAATTTGAAAGTCACTTATGCTCTGCTGGCTTCGTCAATAGAGGCGCTTCTGCCAACAAGGACGTGTACTTGTATGACACTGATAGACGTACTGAAGCATTGGTTGCGGTCATACTTTGTAGGCAAGACATAATGCGTCTTACGGAACGATGCTTTCTCTCATAATCTAGTGCGTGTAAAAGTGGCCGCCCAGAATACCCTTTGTACCATACTTGCCATAATCTCAATATCTTCGACTTCTCAGCGCGGGAATTGAATGAAAGCTACTCTTGTCGAATTTTTCACCACATTTCGAGTTGCTTGTCGTGCAGGAAGCCTGTGAAGAAATAGGTGGAAAACCCGCGTGCAACATGCGAGTAAGTTATACACAGACGTTGGGCTTGTTCTCAGCGCGCTTCTTCTGGTGGCGATGGAGAACACTTCGATTTATGATTGCTGCATATTTTCGCATGTGATGTGAGTAATGTTGTGAACAAGTTCATTTTCCATGGTATCGAGGTTTACTAAATACGGCATTATGTGAACAATCTAATCGTGGGCCGCCTTGTGCGCAGAACCATTGGTAAAGGTTTTATAAAACTATTAGGTTGGTACAAATTAATTGCATTTTTTTGCATATCAATTTCCAACTTGCTGCTTTTTGTGTATTATTCATTCAAGGTTTATTTTGTTGTACATCATTTTGAAGCTTATTTAAGGGTCGATCGTTTTTTGAATTTCATTTGTCTCAAAATTAATTCTTCGGATATTTCAGGCCGAATGTCTAAGATGCTCTCTAAGGAGCAAATTCGTGCCATTCTGCTTCATGAGTTCAAACTTGGACGGAAAGCTGTGGAGGCTCTTGAGAGTATTATCAAAGCGTGGGGATTCAATTCGCAGTGCTCAACTCTGGTTCCAAAAATTCTGATCCGGAGATGCAAACCTCCAAGATGAGCCAGGTCGAGGTCGGATCCCTAAACTTGATGACGACTTCAAGTTTTTCTGAATGTTTGGCGACGGTCGGAAATGACATTTGTACTTCTTCCGCTAACTCACGAATAGTTTTCCGTGGATCCAACTCCACCAGTGTCTTCAGGCAGTCGTCATCAAGCTCAGGGATACTACCTCGACCTGATTCATCTTGGAGGTTGGCACCTCCGGATCGAAATTTTTGGAGTCAGACTTGAATACTGCGAATTGAAAAGACGTCTGGTCCCCATGCTTTGACAATATTCTCATGAGCCTCCCCAGCTTTCCCTCCAAGTTTGAACTCATGAAGCAGAATGACTCGAATCTGCTCCTTAGAGAGTATCTTAGACATTCGGCCTGAAATTCTCGAAGAACAAATTCGAGACAAATGAAAGTCAAAAAACGATCAACCCTTAGATAAGCCTCAAAATGATGTACAACAGTATGAACCTTGAATGAAAAATACACAAAAAAGTTAAAAATTAATGTGCAAAAAAACGCAATTAATTTGTACACAATCTAATACGAAATTCTTGGACAAAATGACAAATTTCCTGCAAAAACTGGAGGCTCGATGGGAGGCCATTATTGGAAACTTTACTCAGCAGAACGGCCTGCGGACGAGAGCGGCATCAAAAGCTGCCACTCGCTGAAATGGCCCTCTGCACCGAAGGAACCGTATAACGTCAAGATTCCCTTGAAGATGGAATGAGCAAGCGTAGCTCCTGAAACCAACTGCACCACAAGTCACCTGTCGAGGCAAATTTACAGTGGATAGGGGTTACTATTCGACCCGTTCTTCTGTTTTCTATCGAGACGAACGTAATTGCTCCCTTCTCTTCCTGTCTTTAGTGAATATTGCGTCGATTTTCAAGCAGCATAGGGCCAAACCATTTCTGATAGGTGTGCAGAATAAATGGCCAAAACGGACAACTTTTTTCAAAACGCCATAACTTCCTCAGACACAACTTTATTGGTCGAAATAAAAACCATTCAAATGTACACAACCTTTTCAACGATCTGGTAGAGAAAATAGGCAATCATGATAAAATTCTGGATTGGGAAAATTAATAAAGTCAATGATGGCATTTTCAACGTGCATAGTATCGGCGAATTTTTTCTGACGCGGGTTTGCATCGAGAACCCGGAAAAAGTGGTAATCCGTCAGGATAGATCTGGGGAATAAGGAGGGCGATGCCTAACTGCATCAGTTTCTGCCGTGTGACTTGCGAAGTATGGGGTTTTGCGTTGTTTTGCGCACCCAGCAAAAACTGATGCACTTAGCCATCGAGACTCTCCCTCACCCCCTTATTCCCAAGACCTATCCCTAACGGATTACGTTTTTCCTGGTTCTCGATGCAAACCTGCGTCAGAAAAAATTCGCCGATACTATGCACGGTAGAAATGCCATTATTGACATTACTAATTCTCCCAATCCGGAATGTTATCATGATGGCATATTTTCTTTACCAGATCCTTGGCAAAATTCTGTCGATTCGAGTGGTTTTTATTTCGACAAATAAAGTTATGCCTGAGCGAAGTTATGGCCAGTTATGTTTTGGCCATTTATTCTGCAAACACCTAATATTCACCATGTCTTTATCCTTTGCCTCTTTTTCAACCAGTCATTCGCCGTTCTCCGGAGTAAAAGTGCTTTCAGCAAAAGTAAACTGTGAGTATCAAATTGTCCACTTCATTTTTCGCTAGTTCTCACAGACCCAATAGTTCTCAGAGAATTAATCTGTTCTAGCTCAACTTTAACAATTTCAAAATCAATTTCTTTAAGATTTGCAATCATCAGGAATATGCATAGTGCAACAACGACAGTCCAGGCCGTAGACCGTGTAGCGGCAGTACTCATTTTCATTGTAAGCTCGATGATTTTCAATTTTTTCCTTAAGATTTTTAACTTAATTGCCCATTATGATAAAGTACAGAAGTTTTCCTGAATTCTTCATTCTGCATATATCGCATTGATCGACAGACACTGATCGGATACATCATGGACTACTGCGCAGCCGCAAAGGGTTGTACCCTACTTGCGACGTGAGGGCAAGTCGCTAGGGTGCCAGTACCTCAGAGCATGAAAGCATAGCAGATGCAACCCTTACTGGACGGGTGTCGGCATGAAAATCGATGCTTCTCAACTTTCACCTGCCCGTACCATAGCTCACAGTCTTGTTTGCATTTGTCATCGAATAGTGTCTCTCGCCTTTTGCCTCCTTCTCGGTTTCGCGCAGTTTCGAAAACCAAAGGCAGCAGTAAAAGAAGGATCTAATACTAAGTGATTTTCATTCATTCTTCTTTATCACAAACTACCTCTCCTGATTCCATTTCTTGTGCCCATAAAACAGAAGAGAATGAGCGCAGCCTAAGGCCGCGTTCATACTTCGCGTAATCGACACCGACACCGGCGGCGACGGGGCCACGCAAAGTATGAATGCGACCTATCGGGTGTGTGCAGATATGATGGGAAATCGCGTGACCGCCCGCGGCGAGTGGCGCGGCGGGTGTGAGTGCCAGTGGCAGGGCATGACAGCCTTCAAGCGAGGCAGTGTGGCATGGGTGGAAGCGCAGAGGTGACGCAGCCACGCTTTGCCAGGCTCCCAAGAGCAATCGATTCGCAAGTCGTAGTGGTGGAGCCGCGAGAGAAACGCCGCGATGCGGTTCCCGTCATGTCTGCACACAGTCCGACCTAGCGTATTAGATTGGTGCCTAACTCTTGCGACTTTCTTTCAGGACGAAGCTAATACAAAGCTCGAAGATACATGTAGGTAATATAATGGTCATTGTCTTCTACCGCTCACCTTCAGTGCTTGGGAAGCTGCTCAATATCCTCTGCTCAGAAGTTCACAAGCTGCAATTCGAGAAACTCATGGACACAGAAGTCCAGTGCAGCTACACAATCGAACTTCTTGGTTTTTATACACTGCCCTGATTAAATAATAGTTGGAACACAATAGGGCAAGAGAATGCCCAGGATAAAGCAGAACTACAATACCCTAAGTTTTCAAAAAAAAAAAAACGTGGAAGAACACAGATTCGCCTTTTTCGTTTTTTTACTACGTATAATGTGGCTCTTTTCCAGTTAAGGGCACAGTTCACGATAATTTTCGTGCCTCGTCGCGCTCCATAAAGATTCTGGGAGTGCTCAAGAACACAAGTGTGGAGAAAAAACGGGGAAACTCCTCAAAAATGAAGTGTTTCTTAGCTTTGGATTGGAGTTTGCAGCTTAAAAGCAAGTGATATTTGGACAAGTTTTTGCGTGATAATATGCGATGAGGTTGTTCTTACAATGGGTGTATTTCCTATCATTTCTTATTGCAGTCTATATCATGCCTCTCATACACGTAAAGGCCACCGCTTACCAGCTGGTTGAATCGAAGATGGGTGTGGGTCATCTTGAGACGGTGGCCGTCATCTTATTTACATGTTCCTTACGCGTTTAGCACCCACCATAGCACGCGCCGTGATGATGGCACACGCTTTGCCCGTGTGGAAGGGGCTATCTACTGATGGAACCAAGCTACTCATATTATCGTGAACTGTGACTTTATACTTCTTGAAATCATAAATTATTGAAAGCGGCTCATCGAGCTCTGCAAGGTAGTTTTTCCAAATTTTCAAAATGCCAGATTTTTACGTTGCGCGTTTATAAAGTGCCAGTGGGCTCTCACTGGCGAGCGACGCACGCTATAATTATAACCAGGAGGCAAAGCTGCCGCTATCATAGCACAACAACACATAGAGCTGCTTTCTAATCAAAACTCAATCGAATCAGACTTTTACCCTTCGAAGGTAATATTCGTCGTTTTGGTATCAGTTCACAATTGCTATGTTAGTCATCATCTTTGACTGATTAAAACATAAGTTTCATTGATCTTACTTCGCTCATAATAACTCTAGCTGTTTAAGCTAACTGCATTATAATTGATTTATGCATGTATATATTCCATGCATCATGATCATAAGTTGAATTATCATTTCCTTTCAAGTTTTTGCGTGGGTGGCCCCTCAAATTCGTAGCAATCACTCACCTCACCGAGGTCTCCCAGACAGGTACTGATCAGCCTTCTACAGTGATATGCAGTTTAAAGGCAAGGCTTTCATGTTCGTAGGCAACCTTACCTCACCAGATAATCGCACTAGGTTCATGAGTAAAGTTAAAGTCTATAAATCAACAGCAGGAGATAAATTTCCATTACTTTTCAAGCGTTTCGTCGTTCTAAGCTGTCTATTCCCCAGATATCGTAGTGATGGTCAGCTCATCGTACCACAGGTGTTGATTGGCCTCCTACATTGATTTGCTGTATCGACCAGACTAATTGGACATGTCAGTTATGATTGGTAATTCACTAATAATATTAGACTTTATGTCTGTAGAAGTGCACTCGTGATATCTTGTAATTTGTAAAAGAAAAATGATTTTCAATAAACATATCTGTCTGCGGAGGTGTACTGTCTGTAATTGCAATGAAAGAGATGAAAGGGATGTGACGTAGTCATGTTCTCGCTATTAAAAACTGCCGCCACTCCTCCTGTGACTACCTCACATCCATTTCATTGCAGTTGACAGTACACCTCCACAGACTAATGACATTTATTGAAAACCATTTCCCTTTAACAAAGTACAAGACTATCATAAAAAGCTAGGAGTGCACTTCTATAGGCATAAAAATTTAATATTATTAGTGAATTATCAAGCACAACTAACATGCTATCCAATAAGCTCGGTCGATACAACAAGTCAATGTAGTAGGCCAATCAACACCTGTCATAGGGACCTCGATGAGCTGACAATTCAGCATATCTTGGGGATAGCCAGCTTAGAATCGCCACTTGATTTGATTCATAGACTTTACACATGAATATAGTGCGATTTTTTGAAGTGAGGTAAGGTTGCCTACGAACAAAAAAGCCTTACCTTCAAACTGCATATAATTGTGGAAGGCTGATCAGTACCTATCTAGGAGGCCTCGGTGATGCGACTAATTCCTACGGATTCGAGGGCTTTACCGGGTGGGAAGGAAAAACTTTCGAGAGGAAATGATAGTTCGAATTATGATCATGATACATGGAATCCTACTATACATAATTCGCTTAGTATGTCTGTGTGTTTGTCCGTCTCTGACACGAAATTCATATCTCACGTCGCAGTTAAGCTGGGAAAATGAATTTTACAAATGATGTAGGGGGTGGTAAAGGGGCACTAATGGAGGGGGACCGGTTCTGATAAGAGCTGATAAGGAGCTTCGAAAGGCGAATGTTGCCAAATCCATTTCGCCTTTCGGGTTGATCCCAGAGCGCCGATACTCATAGGCGTTTTTAGTGTTGGCACAGGGACATTGATGGTGGGTGACTCGCATTGATAGCGATTGATAAGATTCGATAAGGAGCGTAAAACGGCTAGAGTCGTCGAATCCGTTTCGCTTTTCGCATTGATCATGGAGCGCTCATACTCACTGGTCTCCTGCGGAGTGGGACGGGGACATTGATGGTGCGTGATCCAAATTGATAAAGGCTCATAAGATTCGATAAGGAGCGGGAGAAGGCAACCGCATCAAGCAGGTTTCACCTTTAGCGTTGATCCAAGAGCGCTGACACTCATAGGTGTTCAGAAGGGTGAGACGGGCACATCAATGGTGGATGATCCACATTGTTAAGGTTGATAAGATTTGATAAGGAGCGTAAAAAGGCTCATGTTGCCAAATGCGTTTCGCTCTTGTGGCTAACAGTGAAATTTCACGCTCACAGGTATTACAAGGTGGACCTTAATGGTAACATCTCGAAAGTGATAACGACTTACAGGAGCTGATAAGAGCCATCAGGAAATGGGAAAGGGATAATATTTGGTACAACGCTTACGCTTACTATACGACTGCTATAGTGATGCGTCTAATGCTCAGTACCATTGGATGAACATGTTTTTTTAATGCTCTGACCAGTATGTTCACCAAATGGTACTGGGCTCTTATAGACGCATTTACTACAGCGGTCGTATAGTAACAGTAAGCGGTATACCGGATTTTATTCCTTTCCCATATCCTAACGGCTCTTATCAGCCTCTGTGAGCGATTATCACTTTCGAAAAGTCACCATTAAGGTCCTTATACTCTGTAATACCTGAGAGTGTGAACATTTCACTGCTAGCCAGAAGAGCGAAACGGATTTGGAGAAATCAGCCTTTTGACACTCCTTATCGAATATTATCAACCGCTATCAGTTTGGATCACCCACCATATAGCCGAAGTATTGGCTAGTTCGAAGGGTAAACACATATCAGTAGCGGCCAGGTCGGTTTTTCACTACCGAACTATGTGAAACCCCCATGAATGAGAATTTTCATAGATGCGGGATAGCAGTAGCAAGTGATTATTACTGCGACGAATGGCTCCACGGGGCAGGGGTGTGGCATACCTGAATCAGTGTGGAGACGCCCGCTCCGTGGTACAGAAAAAGACTGCCGAGAAATTGCGCTCAATGCTCAGCCTGCCACGTCGAGATGCGGTCCCACCTCGATGCCCCAGATTTACGAGCTCTACTGCACGATACCTTGGCTCGAAGACTACGCCCCGTCCATTGCGCTAGGTGTTGATACATCTCGCCCAATTCTAACCCAAACGCCGCGCGGTTACCGCAGGCAGAGACGGACTGGGCATGATTTTGAGCCCGATGGATGCCGCCACGAGAACATTCAAGGATACGGTAGCTCTGCACGATAGTATCCTAGAACGTTGGTCCGCTTATTCTCTTCAGGCAACTAGGCCGAAGATGACAACTGCGCGTAAAATCGAAATACTATAAAAGATGACACTGACTATAAAAGAGCTGTGCACGAGTAACGACAACTACATCAACCGCTTCCTTGCAGCAAAACACATACTGCATTCATCAGACGGGAGAGCTCAGAGACCTGGGCTTTGTGGACACCAGCTTATCCTTATCGATCGATACAGGTGATGTGCGCGGCACTTGCTAGGCACTGTTCTCGCTTTGCGAAGCAACACAGTATGAATATGATGAAATGTGAATATGCGTCTTAGCGTAGACTTTCTGTTAGGAGACCTCCAAAATCCTTCGGGGTGATTCGCGTGGTAAATGTGCTCCTGTCAGACTTATTGAGAAAACTTCAAAGATGAGACAAGTTTTTATTGCAGACCTCTTTTCTCGGTTTCATTGCTAACGCGTTCATTGCTATCCGTATTCGACGCTTGCAAATGTTCAAGAACTCCTTCGGATATCTTCTTCAGTTACAGGTGGTTCTGATGATTCTGTGTTAGCCCGAGACTGATAGAAACTTTATTGCACTTTGTTTTGGGAACAACTGTCTTTCCGGAGCCTATAAAATCAACACATATTGATGAAATAACTTCGCCGATACTACTCTAAATTCCTTGAAGGAGAGGCAAAGGGTAGGTACAAAACCGCTCGCGTCGCGTGAGTAATTTTCGCCTTGCGACGGTTTGTTCGCGAACAAACCGTCGCAACGTCATAACATCGTTCAAAGTAGATAAAATGGAAAGCTCTTAAAAGCGTTGGATTCGTCTCAATGCGACGAGTTCAGTAGTGTATGAAATGTCAAATTTTGATCAGCAACAGTCCTGAAAATAACGCGAAAACGCGTTTTCGCGTTTTTACGCTATAAATCAATAGTTTATTGGTTTTTTATTTGACTTGTATACATTTTCGTAATCAGCTCGTCGAGCTCTACAAGACGATGCTACAAGCTTTCGGTTTTCTCAGATTCGATTTTTTTCACATTCTGAGAAGTTAAAGGGAAATTTTCTTTGGAACCTGATAAGTTGAAGCTAAAATCCTTTCACAATCTCAATCTGAACTCACAGAAGTGTAGAGATTTTAAAATTTCGAGCCTTTCAGATCAGCCCCTACTCCTTTGTGTGGCCCTAAACAGCGCCTCCGTGTATACTCTGCTAAACAAAAACCATCCCTTAACTCATCTGCAGACGGAGATCCCCTGATGAAATGTATGCCGTTCGATTCCTCTGAGAAAATGCTATCGAACGACATACAACAAGCTTTGTACTGATAAATGTCTTATTTTCCTATTTCCAGCCTTTTCCTTTTGTGGATCGACGTCTCAATCTCCTGTCGGCCGTCGCGATTCACGTGCACGCCCTGGGAGAGCGGTCACGATCGATGGCGCCAACGCGAGCTCCTAGCGCTTTCCCACGGCCGTGCACGTGAATAGTGCGATCAAAATTTGACATTTTATACTTTGCTGAACTCGTCGCATTGAGACGAATCCAACGCTCCTAAGAACTCTTTATTTTATCTACTTTGAACGATGTTATGACGTTGAATTTTCGCCTTGCGACGGTTTGTTCGCGAACAAACCATCGCAAGGCGGAAATTACTCACGCGACGCGAGCGGTATTGTAGATTGTGATGGATAAAAAGAGAAAATTGCGATCTCTCCGAAGAAGGCCCCAAAGCTAAGCTTTGCATCCGACATCATTCATAATCCAGTTGTTCTTCTTTCTGTCCATTGGCTCAAGCAGTTTTCTGTAGGTATAATCGTGGTGCCATACCTTTTTGAGGAAGGAGTTTGTCAAGATTTGCCGGTGTTCCGGCATGTACATTGTTCAAATTAAAAAAAGTGAATGTATTAACTTTTTGATTCTTCCCCGTAAATTGATAAGATATTCGTGGAATTTGGTTCTTGCATATATACCCCGCTTGGAAGGTTCGAAAAAGGGGATTATTGCCAATGCATATTGTATCGAGGTCTTATCAGGCATGGGTACGTTTATCAGTAATATTTGGCTCCAAGGTTTCATGGAATTATAGTGTCAGCCATAAGGGTGGGTCGCACTAGTATAGTGCGCAATAATTCATTTTGAGATGTTTATAATTTTGGATGTTCGGGCTCTTTGAGTGGACATTTTGAAATTTCATGCTGATGTTGAACATTCAGATCGTCACGAATCTCTCGAATAGCACTGTCCAAAAAAGAGCGCTAAAAGCATCATGCGGTGAAACATATGGCGTCAAATGAAAAATGTGGAAATCGGGCCTGTGACTTGATGCATAATGTACTTTTGGCAAAGCTGAGATACGAGATAGCGCGTCCAAAAAGCTAATTGTAGAGCTCAGGTCTTTCAGATAAATCAGGGAAAGAAGCAGATAACTCATTTTGATAAGATAGTGTTTTTCCTCATGTTTAATTTTTTCCATGGCCTGATGGATAAGTTTAGATTTTCGCCAAGCCGAACTACTTATTTCATTACCCAAATAATAGTGAACGTTGCATAAGATAATTTGAATAAACGTGGTGTTCAGGCATTTGGAGATGGCTTGTTTTCTGGAGTATGGGCGCTTTACTACGCACCTGCCTTGCTTTTGTAAGTGTTTAGTATTAACAGTTACAGAATATAACTAATGTTTTAGGGTTGCTAAAATCAGTCATTGCGCATAAAAGGCAGAAGAATTGGTAACGAACCATGAACAACACTGGAATGATTACATACCGTTCGATCTGTCTCAGTTAGAGAAAGCAAACTCAAGCCATGTCTGCTCCATAAATGCTTTGTAGACACATAACAATATTCAAAGCAGTGTGTTCATTCCCTTGGATAACGTGCTACCGACTGACGATGGAAAGCTAAGGAAGCCTCCACAGTACTCGCTCAAAGATTTGCCGCATTACCCACTCACTTGTTAAACTACCTCATTGTCTTCAGCCTGAAGGCACACCATACGATAATCACACTAGTAGCATACTTTTTGGTACACCTACGTCCTTGGATAGTTGCTTAGGCTGCACCTCACCCACCCCGCACATCCGCTAAAACAAGTGTTAGAAATCTTACCATACCTTCTTTCCTACCCCACGAACGATCACGACAAAGGCGAAATACGACAGAAATCTAAATAGTGACTCCAACCGTATCAAGCAGCGATAGTGATGTGATACCTGCTGGAAGATAAACCAAGTCAAACATTCAGTTTTAGACCATGATTGTCGTAAGAACTCTGTGATCAGAAAGTTTTATTTGAATTTTCTCATGTGTTTTCTTTCGCTCCCTCCACTGTTGAGTAAACTAGCACATCTATTTTTCCTTGATGAGCGCGATAACACACACGATTATTGCGAGATGTTCCTGACTGTATTGATATGTTACGATGCACTCATCTGCTACACCTTACTTCATTTATGTTATGCAGTCCAGTAGCTGTTGTTCTACACTGCTCATATAGCACATAGCGTAGCTGGAGTTTCTAGTTAAAATCGAAGAAAAATTTTATCTTCATTTTTCAAAAAATGCAGCTTTTGCGATGGTGCAAAATGGTAAAGCCACCCTAGGTTTTTCCGTCGCTTTTCATCTGTATCTGTTGGAACCTTTTGCTGTTGTAATGCCTTTATTTCTAGGAAATGGGAAAAGGAAATTACCTTATCTCGAAAAAGGCCAAATGTCGCAAAAAAGCTATTGGATTGTCAAATCGTCATACTGGGCAAGAATTGGACCGCAGCCACACATTCGTCGACAAATTCCTTAAGGATGTAACATAAGGACTTAGAAACATTTCCGGACGTCCTCCTTAATTTTCCGAGGAGGATGAACGCCGTATTCTTGAAGAAGCATCGAATTCCACTAAACCAAGCTTGGGTAGCAGGTCTTCTTTAGAGCTTAACGTCTACAAAATAACTGTCTTGTGGGTTCTCAAAAAGTGCAAGTCTATCTCGCGGCAGAAAGTGAGGAAAGCACCATTCATGACACGAACACCGCAAAAATCGAGTGCGGTGCAAAGAAGCAGCCGAGTGGACTGGAGTAAGGGTTATGAGAAACAAAGAAGCCAGTGATCGCCTTTACAAGCGAGTCATCAGCGAGTTTTCTCTTGGTTATGAAAGATTTCGGTGGATGGAAAGAGGTGATAGTCAAAAACGGCAATGCTGGAGAGTATGGCTGGTAGAGCAAGACACCCCAGCCAATCTCCTGTAGCTTGGCTTGGGTATTCTCCGCGACGTAGGAGCGGGCGTTGTCATAAAGAGGGGAGACCGTGGATGTTCTAGGGACTTTTGTCGAACAGCGACGGCAAGCTGCTGGAGCCGTTGGCTATATGCGACAGTGGTGCTCGCTTGCCTTGTATCAGCACTCGTCGGCATGCTTCTTTTGCTTACTTAGAGTCCAAGCCTTTGAGGCGTATGTTAGAGTTGGAAGGACAGCGGAATCGAAGAGATGGGCGCGGAGTCGGATCTTCTTCGTCTTCTTCACTACTCCCTCGATGGTCTTGAAGGCTCCCCAAGCCGCTCTTTTCCTCCTCCTTAGCTCTGGTGCTAAATCGTTCATCATATTGACTTCCCGACCTAGGTACACATAGCTGAAGCACTCGGTGATGTTCGTTCCGTTGAGTGTGAATGGGGCTTCAGGTACCAATCCGGATCTCATGGACATCGTATTCGTCAGGTTCAGCTGCAGACCTATCTTTCCACACTCGCAGTCGAAATTGGCTAATATTCGCTTCGCTCGCTGGATTGTCGGTGTTATAAGCACTATGGCGTCAGCGAAGCCGAGGTGATGTAGATGCCGGCCATCAACCTTTACTCCCATGCCTTTCTATTGCAATTGATGCATGACGTTTTAATTCCTTGCCTTTCCATTGCAATTGATGCATGACGTTATCAAGAGCGGCGCCAAAAAACTTAAGCGAGATGGTGTTGCCTCGTGGAACCCCTCTCTTCATGTCGATGATGACTTCCTTGTAGAATGGCGAGATCCTAGCCGTGAAGTTACTGTACTGAGTAGGCACATCCTTATTTCCAAAGGCTTTGATAGCCGCTTTTTGTCTTAACAATGTCGAAGGCTTTCTTCGAATCGATGGATGGGAGACATAAAGGCATCTTGTACTCTCACAACATTTCGATGAGCCTAGTGACCGTGTTGATGTGATCAACTGTACTGAACACACTCTGAAATCTTGCTTGCTTCCATGTCTCTCCCTCGTCTGAAGTCCTGTGTGGATCTCCTTTTTTATACAGCTACATAGTTTTGCTGGTTTTCTACCAGGTGGGTACTTTGAATTCCGACAGGTAGTGTGTGAAGAGTCGGGCCACTGCTTTGACGATAACTGGCGAGAGATTCTTCAGAAGTCCCGGTTGATCCTGTCGGGGCCAGGTGCTGTACCATTCTTCACCGACCTAATGGCATGTCGGACTCCGAAGGGGAGAACTGATGGAACGACATATCCATCCTGCTTCAGATCGCTCCTGCGCAGTTGGACATGGCTATCGAAGAGATTCGAGTAGAAGTCGTAAATGACCTTCTCCAGTGCCCTTCTGGAAGCAGTAACTGTACCGTTCGGACGCGGAGACAGGTCATCTTGGTCTTATAATTGGCGAAACTTCGGCGGCTTTGCGGATATTCTCCCAGTCTTTGCTGCTTAAAGACACACTCCGCGATAATTCGATGGGCCGAGGTTTCGCCAATTGCTGCTTCAGCCAACGTTGCTGCTCTTCTTTCCTTGAGATCTTCTTTTATTGCCTCTCTGCGTTGGTTCGCAAGTTCGAACGTCAGGCTAATCGCCTGTGGCTCCTGCGATTCCACATTGGTGTATCAACTCGAGAGTTTCCAAAAAGAGACGCCTCTTGATGGCTTTCAAACTCTCTGTCCTCCTGGCACTATCGTGAAGGTGTCCAACGAGCCGGTTGTACTCGTCATCGATTTTTCGATAACGTGCTCCCACACGTATGCAGGAAACATCTGCATGTATACGGGGGTATGAATAAATCCAACACAGTAGAAACTGGAGTCCCTCCCCTGAATTCACCTGCGTCTCACGGCAGGTACATGGTGGTTTTTGGTTTTGGATTAGCCCCCTATCCGCCACCTAGGGTCGCGCCACGTAGCCTTGCTACCAAACAGCTCGAAATCGCTCAGCGAGAGAAGCCCCTTGGTGAATGAGATCCGTAGAAAGGATTAGAAAACAAGAATAGAAATTTTAGCAAGTAGGAGCCATGTAATGCGCTCCACTGCGCCCCATCTGGCTGCTGCGTCGCTGCCGCAATAGCGACGCAGCAATGAGATTCACGTTCCTCTATCCCCAATTCATTTATGTTATAAGTGCTCACATAGGTGATACAAGGTTTCACGCGAAAATACAAGAACCTAAGCGAGAGAGAGCTCCTCAGAAAGACGCCAAACGGGCCGTCGTAGTGGGTTCGAACTGAGAGAGTCGAGGAGCAAAGAAGCGAGGGTCACGTGGTCAGAGACGCAAAGAGAAGCAAATCGACACGCAAAACTTTGAACTGCACTCTGCCCGTCGACAGCTGTTCGAATGTTGCTGGGCTGGAACGCGAACAA
This sequence comes from Trichostrongylus colubriformis, assembly GCA_963978905.1. Classification (NCBI taxonomy): domain Eukaryota; kingdom Metazoa; phylum Nematoda; class Chromadorea; order Rhabditida; family Trichostrongylidae; genus Trichostrongylus; species Trichostrongylus colubriformis. The sequence goes on along the minus strand of OZ022259.1, from coordinate 10,784,540 downwards.
CTTGTCCTTCGTTCAGTTCTTTCTACTTCTATTTGGAACGGAGAAAATTTCTCGGTTCGCGCTTATTTCTGTCTATGGACTGTATCTGATAGTCTGATTTCATGAGGAATTAGAGTCATGATTTTTCCAAGGATGATTCTTTGGTCACTTCCTCTCATTCACTTTGTACATTGTTATTAATTTATTGGACTGTGGAACTAATTTTAACTATTGTGATTGAGTGTCACTCGGATCGGAAGAGTATATGCTTGCAGATTGATAAATTGATAATTTTATGTATGTTGAAAAGTACTGACGAGTTGAGTGACACAACACTTCTGTTGGCACTGGTGTGTTATCGAAAAAACATGGAGTTATTGCTAATCCTCTCTCAGCCCTATGATCTTCATGTTGTCTCATGGAAACTCGGCCTGGGGTTTGCCTCGTTAGCACGCGACCTTTTCATTTGCTCAAGATGGAATGGACAGTAGTCGATTCAGTATGTGCGTTTTCTTTTTGAGAGAACTCCATGTTCAAAGTATTTCCGCTACCTCTTTCTAACCCCAGCTAACTTGGTGAGGATGGAGCCTTCGTTGCCTTTTATGTTCTTCACTACAATAACGTCGTGCGGCAGAAACTCGTATAATGGCTTGGGCCAACCAGATGGTGAGCCATCCGGCTTCTTGTACAAAACATCCATCTTAACCTTCGCCTAGTCTACGGTCGTCTCAGCGAGACTCCTACAACTTTTGAAGACGGCTCAGTCCTTCGTTATCCATCACCAATAATACGCCTTCTTTTTCCGTTTGCTCCTGAAAGCATGAAGCTTTGATGCTCCTGCACTTTGTCAGATTAACACTCTCTCAAGCGACCAGTTGGCAATCCTTCATATCGAATTTCAGTTCAAATTAACCTCTTCAGGCGAGGCGTGTACTGAGAATGGCACCCTGACCAAGTTTAGGTCTTCCTTTCGATTCGGATTCATGTGCGGTATCAAGCATAGCGTCGGGATTGGGTTTTTCCAATATGCAGCCTGTCCCCATGGATCTGATGGTGGTACCGCCAGCCTCTTCACGATTCTTTGCGAAGCGTAGTATGTGGCCCACGAGGGAGAACATGACACGCTTTTAGACTTTGAAATGATCCCATTTTTGCTGAGCGACTCTACGAACGGAAAAGAAGTAACACTTATTGCAACGCATACTCTTTGTAGCTTCGAGCATGTGTAGATCCCAAAGCCTTCTTCTAGTTCACATCCAAAATAAAGCCAAATGCGTAAAGAAAGGAAACCTCATCTCTACCATGTACTGAATTGCGTAGCAGTTTCATAACCGTTCCCCGAGGGACCGATGCTGCAGCGATCGGATGACCTACTCAATACGACGAAGGGGTCTCACGGGCGATGTGCACGGGGTTAGGGTTCGCACCCCGACCTTGACTGGCCTCTGAATTTGCTTTTGCCTCCTTTTTTCCATCTTCAGACATGTCTGTTTGTCTGAACGTGAGTAAGACAATGTGAGACTTCCAAAGTTTATTCCAAAAGACTCAAAACAACTTTCACAAAACCGGTTGCAGAAAATGGTTGCAAAAGAAATTTGAGCCTCATAGGCAAGCTTTCGGCGCCTAGCGCCTTCATCAAGCCTGAAAATGTACAAGTCAGATGTTATCTATAGGCTCTGTTCGAAAGCCTATAGTCGTATTTGTACTTAAAGGCAGCTTTCGGGAAAATCCGGACGAAAAGTTAAAGAAGTAGTGAATATGAAAGCCGAGATGTCTAGTATCAGGACGGTGGAGAAAAAACGCATGGAAATGGCCAAAAACTCGAGAAATAGGACCTCTTCCCACCGTTGGATCTAGGCGCGGACGACCTTTCCGGCAAGGGGCAGGTAATCCGCAAAGGTTTTCCTTTGGCATTACCAAGACGTCAACATGAAGGGATGTTCGGAAATAAGACAGCATCTATTTTCATGTGATGATCTTCAAGCTAAAAGTGGGAAAGCGCGCAGCGATACTTTCAATCCTGCCGATCTCCTTGACCAACTATACCGTGACCAACCACTAATCACGTCGCCTGGAGGCGGGCTGTCCTTGTCCAAGGCGGCTTGTCCTGACGAGGCCGCCTCCGCCACAGCTCAATGGGGCGCCTTCCGCGGGGGATTTCGCCATGCATAGGCCTTCCAGACCCGTAGTTTTTCACTCAATGCCTCCTTATGCGATTCCCTGTCACGCACATTATCCCGAACACTGTCTTTAAAGACAACTTACTGCTGCCCGCAGTGTACTTACCATCACAATGGGTATCTCTGGTACTGCAGCAGAAACCGATAACCGTTTCCCGACGAACCGATGCTACAGCGATCGGATGACATACTCGATACAACGAAGGGGTTTCACGGGCGATGTGCACGAGCTCATTATCTATAGGCTCTGCTCCAGTGCCAGGGACACCTATTGTGGTGGTAAGTACAGTGGTCCTGTGGCAGCAGTAAGTTGCTTTAGTACATATACGGTTGTAGGCTCTCGAGCAGAGCCTATAGATAACATCTAATTTGTACATATTCAGCCTTGATAAAGGCGCTAGGCGCCGAAAGCTTGCCTATTAGGCTCAAATTTCTTTTGCAACCATTTTTTGCAACTGGTTTTGAAAGCTGTTTCGAGGCTTTTGGAATAAACTTTGGAAGTCTCACATTGTCTTACACGCATTCAAATCAACATGAGGCTTCGGGAATAACAATGGTTATGTCTGTTTGTGCCAAATGTGTCAATTCTTTGCCAACGTGCCAGATTGGCTCTATTAACGATTTCAGTGGATTTGATGATCTGACTTTATTGTACACGTAGCGGCCCATAGCGCTCAAAATTCGCTGTTCCGCACAAAATTGGTGCCGTAATTAGTGCCGTATGCCGTACCCTTCGAGAACTGTAGTTAATTGATATAGATACATGGTACTCTGCCTATTTGTAGAAGTGGATGACTAACGAAATCCATGAATTTCTCTGGATCTCTTGAGGCAACTGCTACACTTAATCTTTACATTCGAATGATTACAAATCCAACTGAAAATCAAAATTTTGCAAAAATTTGTCATCAGTGGGAATCAAACCATCAACTCCTCTTTGGCATTTGTAGGGCCGCTCAGCAAAAAGGACATCAGTTGTGTTTCATGCTTGAACTCCACACTTGATACTGAAAACCGCTTCCAAAGCGCCATGAGTTGGAGAACCCTCCTTGTCAAAAGAATCAAACCCCTATCTTTGAATGTGCAGTCATGGGCCAAACTCTTACCCACCGGAAAATCATTGTGCCTAAGTCGAATGAAGCCCTTTCAGTGATATCGAATTCATGCAACATCCTGCAGTGGCTGCTCGACTTGGACAGCTTTGTTTGATATTCTATGATATATCCCTTTATTCTCATTTGATTATTTCATTTAACAGGTATTCCTTTTCATCTTTGTTCAACTGACTACTGTTAGCTGGTAACTAGACAATACGAAAACAGGAGAAGGAAAATTTGGAGCCCGTTATATTTTGTTGCAAGTTGGTGCATAAGTCTTGCGTATACTTATACATAGTGTCGCGCAAGATATAACCATCAATCTAATATTTGATATTGCAGATGTACAGATTGTTTTCGTTGCAGATTTACCGCCATATATTTCCCCAGTCACTACAACACGATCTTCACAGATTTTCGCACTAAAATTCTAATGTTCATCACCGTTTGGCTTTCATTCCTATCCTCATTCTTTTTAATACTAGGTGAGCAATAATGTATTTCTTCCAAGACTTTCGAAGGCAAAGCACTGATTGCCGTTACGCGCTGCCTCAGAGGCTTTCTAAAGCGAAGCGCAGCGGCAGGTTTCAGCTCAATTCCTGTAACGGAATTCTTACCGGAAAAGCAAATCACTTAATTTTTCGGCCAAGACATGCTAGAGGTGTGAGTGAGTGTTATAGAACATTCCTCCTAGATAGAACGCTTCGTCTGTCTGTACTTTCGTCTCTCCCTCCTTCCATTCGTTTACATGAAAAGGGTTGTGGGCCGATTCTATCGTGACCCGGACCGCGATACCGCGCCATTGGACGAGGCATGTGGCCTCGCACTCCCCGCGGCCAACATAGAGGAAACGGGCTTCGAATCGTAAAGGGGGACAGTGAATAACTATTGTCCAGTAAGTGATCATGTGTTTTCAGAACACTGTATTCAGCCAAGCACCGCCTTATTATGAAGGCGGATAGACTCTTCCATTAAAAGCGTCTGTCCAAGCAACTGATAACAATCTGTGTTCTTTCATGGTTTTAGCCGCTTCTGTCTTGTTCATAGCTCCTGTATGGCTCTTGGAATGGCGATTGTGCTGTAAAGAAAACTGATTCGTGAACAGACTTTGATGAGAACAACTATGGGCAAAGTATTTGGCTCAGAAAACTGTCGTGTTACTGGTTGCGGTTATATTGAATGGTGTAGAGGAACTTTTTCTTCTTAAAACGACATTCAAACAAGGAAATTCTCTTCCACCAGATCTTTCGATACAACAGATCTCCATGCATTCAACCGCAAAGGTTGGCTGGTGCTATCGCCAAAAATGTACGCATGAATGTTCGTTTGCTTCATGGTACTGTCGTAACGCGAAATTGTTCCAACGCGAAATTAACGCAGATTGCTCAACTAGGATGTGAAGTACCGTTCCCTTCAGCGAACCATTCACGATAACGACTTTGTTGACATACGAAACCCAGCACTAGTCTGCATTAACAATAACCTTCAAAGGGCATAGGAGCAAGGATGCACAAAAACTGATCCTTGATGCATTTAGTGATTCACCTATAGCACCCACCTCGCAAATTTATGTTTACCAGGATGGTTGGTAATGGTTTTCTCAACGTTGAAAGTCATTCAAAAGTCAAAAGTCAATTGTAACTCGTTCAGAGAGAGTTGTGCAGTCCCACTGCTCAGGGCGCTAGGACTTTTGAAACAGGATTTGTCACTGAAGAGATTCCATACGGATTCGAAGCCCTGGTAGTTAGCAGCTGTGTATTGGGTGTCGAGAGACGATGTCTTCTTGATCAAATGCTGTTCAAGTGCAGCAGTAATGCCTGTAATACTGTAAACTTCCTCTCATTCCAATACAGTGACCTCTCATGCGACTGCGGTTGAATGAAGTCATCGTTGCTTCGTACAGATTGTTTAGCCATCTCATACCCCTTACGATAAAGGACAACGGGCTATCTACTCACCTTGAATTTCACGTCTCTGCATCCCCGGAATTTATGGAACAAAGGTCTTACATGGAACCTTCTCCCTAACTATAACAGAAAAACGCTTCACAGTCATGACCGGCTCACATTATGCCATTTTTAGTATCATGCGAAATGCGTTTTTCAATCGAACGCTGGATGCTGCTTTATGAAATCCCACCGTGCGATTTTAATTACGTCTACTATTGGGAATTCGTTCGTGGACTAGCACTGGTATCAATCCTAGTCATTGTTGACAGCTTGACCTTTACCAAAATGACCTGCTATAACAGAACAGAGGTAAGTTCGCACTTATCTCACACGCAAATTCCAAAATGGAGTAATTATAGTTAACAATAACACGTGACATGAAGCTTGACGGTGAAGAAGAAATTGAATGAAATCATTCAAAGGCAGTGATAGGGGAAATTCGGACGAACGTTGAAAAATGTGGTGAACATGAAGGTCGAGGTGCTTAGCGATCTGATGAAGAAGAGAACATGGAAGGAAATGGCCAAAGACCCGACAAAATAGGACCCGCATCCACCGTTGATTCTCGACGCGGGCGCCCTTCCCATCAAGCGTAAGGTAGACAAGACTATTCTTCCAATGGCATTTTGTCAAGTAAATACAAGGGAATGTTTGAAAATACGACGACATCCATTTCTGGAGTGAGCTTCGAGCTAAACTGCGAAGTGCCGCAATACCTTTGATCCTCCCGCATATCGTCGGCCGCTCTCATCGCAGCCACTAGGAATCACGTCGCCTGTGTCATCAAAAGGTTTCAGCTGTTAATCGTTACGCCGTCTTTACAGCTCGGGGTCGCGCTTTTCGACGGGATTTCGCCATAAATAAGATTCTTAGGCCCATAGTTCCCATGTGAGCGACTTCTTCTTGGGATTTTCCAATAACCACATTATCCCTAATGCTGTCTTTGCTGTTATTAATATACCAAAAATATCGCTCAGTTGCGGTCAGTCTTAGGCATGACGCCAGTCTGCCATCTATTGCTGGTGGTTCTATTGCGAGCGCGAAGAGACACGGATAGACACGGGAAGAAAGGAGCAAATCTACGAGCTCATGACTGAGGGTGAACTGAATGAAGGATGCCGTACACAGACTGAAGGATTTTGGGAATTGGTTCGAAAGCACTGGTAGTAGCGAACGGAGAAGCTTGTGGGTCCAGTGGCATCGCACACACTCCACTGGATATTTTCATATGAAAGAGTGCCGATCGGAACGTTGCGGAGATTATGTGAAGATAGCTCGCTCAAATGTATAGCGATCACATTGCCCTCGATCACCTGCCCAAATGCCTGAATACCTCATTATGTGTCCCTTCGAACGAGTAAGCTTAAAGTCAAACAGCGTCAAATAGAAGTGTAAAAAGTCGTGTTCCTTCATCCTATGGATACTCGCCATTTATCACTATTTCCGTGAATCCGCTTATCTCGCGTCTTTTCGACGCATTATCCTCCTAGTATCAAAAATTTCTTTATTTGTGTCGAAGGAATAAAAGCAAGCTATTCAAGGGCACAACTTGCGCGATAACATGAGTATTCAGTGCCATCCGTAAACAGATAGCCCGTTTTGCAACTGCAGGCAGGGTCAAGCCTCCGTCGAGGAATATTCGACAGGGGGTAGGGTCGTACTCGTTGGGGTAGGCAGTAATCAGCGGAATTTCTCAAGTTGAAGGTCCATAGTGTAAAGGGGAGACTTGATAAAACTGACTACCTGGTGAAGACTCAAAACTTAGGTTGTTAGGGAAAGTTCTTTCGCTTTTTAGAGACGTGCTTTTTTCCCTCCAAACAACTTTCCAGCAATTTCTACTGTACATGTACATGTAGTACAAGTTCACACGCATCCATAGGTATTATTGTCTTTCAACTCCCGGATAACCTTTTTCAGCAATATAAACATATTAAAGGTCAATGTCATCTTCACTATCGAAAGTTTTTCTTTGAATGGCGTTAGATAGGGAAAGGAAAAGATGATAATCCGATGGAGCAAGAACAGGGCTATAAGGTGGATGAGGCAGCACTTCCCATTCAGGCGCGAGAATTTTTGGCGAGTCAATTTTTTGACGAGTCTTCCCACATATTGAAAAAGTGACTCGCCAAAAAATTCTCGAGCTTGAATGGGAAGTGCTGCCCCATCCACCTTATAGCCCTGATCTTGCTTCACCGGACTATCATCTTTTCCTTTTATCTTACGCCATTCAGAGAAAAACTTTCGATAGTGAAGAGGACACTGACCTTCAATATGTTTATTTTGCAGAAAAATGTTATCCGGGAGATGAAAGACAATAATACCTATAGATGCGTGTGAACTTGTACTACATGTATATGTACAGAAGAAATCGCTGGAAAGCAGTTTGGAGGGAAAAAGTACTCTTTGAAGAAGGATAGAACTTTCCCTACAACCGAATAATATTTAATTTAATTTTTACTGATAAATCTCGAGGGACATACAGAAAGCGACCTCTCACAGAAAGAAAAAAGCTAAGGTACAATTTTTTTATAGATAAGTGCTCAAGACGATTTTGCAGAGGAAGGAGCGCATGGACAACGCATAAAATAATTAGAGTCTAAGGGCGCGCTGTCCCCTTGATCCCCTTGAAACTATTGACTGCAAAGAATATGTCAAACATCTGCAATCTAACACGCAAAACTTACGCTGTGGTGCGAGGCCGATGCTGCTGTTCACCTTTCACAGTTCCAAGGCGACCACGGTAATAGGTACCTTTAACCTGATTTCATGCGTGGCACGACTCATAACGAAGCCGGTCAACACCAATAGCCTCTTTGTTGGTCCGCTGTACACGTACAAAGGGACCTCCCGAATGCAACGTAGTCGTGGGAAGCGGTGTCTATCTAAGGGTTACATCATGGATGGGTACTCAAGAAACTATTTAATGACATGAATTAGCAATGGGCTACTTCCATACGTTGCTACGACGGCAAACGCTGAAGTGATGCTAGCGAGCCACTCCATAGACTGGAAAAGCGCATTTTCCAAAGATTTGTGTGGAGATCCTCCAGGGGCTCCGGGTGTAGTACAGCGTGATTTGGTATAAGGTCTCGTAACAACCTGATCAAACGTTCTGCTCTGTGCTATAAGCTCGTGGAGGCCGCAGGTTGGAAGACTTCATCTTCACTGTTTGTGCAATTCCTTTTCTATTGAATGTTTCTCAGCGTCCTCAGTGTCTTTACTGAGCACGGCAGCCCACGAAAATTATCGTGACGTGCGCTTCTATAGAAAGTCAAGCAATCGCCAAATGGAAAGAACTACGGCTAGTGTGAGAAGACACCAAGTTTTTATTCGAGAAAGATTTGGCCAAAGTCTCTCCCCCTGAAAACGACACAATTTCTGTTACTACGAATCACTCTGTTTGATTACACTAGAGGGTGTGAGGCCGATCGAAATTCGGAACAGTTGGGTTGTACTACTTTCCTAAAAATATAAATTAGAACTACATTTTTATCAGGGTGAGCAACAGCACCGACTGAAAGAGAGAGCAGGTAGGAAGATTGTGTATTAGGTGTTCGAGTATTTGTACTAATGCTTGCTCTAGAGTTTTCTGATCTTCTGCTTGTATTTTATCACTCTTCAGTGTCACTTATCCGTCGCGGCACAACAATGGAGGAGGCGTGAAGTTGAAAAGAGATTTGTCAGGCAGGTATGGCAGTTTATAAGCTAATGTCCAGTCTTCTAAACGAGCTCCCGCTGAAGGTGAATTGTAATAGAAATGAAAATGAAAACGAACTCCACATCAGTTGAAGATCGGTGATTTTGTGGCAGAACAAAGATAGCCTTGTACTTATGGGGATGAATCAAGAGTGCTGAGCATAATGTTACCGCGCACCAGTATAAAAGTTGTGAAGGTGAGCTGCGTAGAAGGTGGTCCTCGTAAGCAATGTTGCTCAGGAAGAACACCGGCAAGCAACTAGCTGCTAATAGTCACCATGTTCGTCATTGTTGAAACCTCGGCATGATGTATCGACTGTTTTTCTTTCATATGCCGATACGAGATTAGATGTGGAAGCTCTATTGGCCTGACATTTCGACGTTCTCGCCTTCTTCAAAGCCCTGAAGATGGCTCCGATTTCTATCATTCGCAAGGTATCTGAACAGTGCCTCTCCCCCTCCAGTAATACAGCCCGGTCTTAATCATTGGGTTTACTCAAGGACTCATTGGGTTTACTCAAGGACTCACTAGCTGAGCAGCAGCTCACGCATCAGTTGCAAATGTCAGTAAGGGCGAATGAGTCTTACTTGACTCGATGTTCCTCATACCCCAGAAACCACAAAAGGCATTACACGTCACGGGAAGTGTTACAGTTATTCTGGGTTTAAACAAGAAAACCACAAATGAATAACCGAAATGAGTGGGCTTCTGTAAGCAATCGAGGCGTGTAAGGAACATCGAGTCAAGTAGATTCGTTCGCCCTCGGGCTGCCTTCTTCCGCAACTGAAGCTTTTCAGCGCACCGGCGTTGAGTAATGGATACGCGTCGTTCGAGAGATGAGCGCATCTTCGCATCCGTGATTAGAGAGAAATGGCGTATTGGCAGATCAGGTATCCGCGATTTTGGCTGATCGCGTAATGCTAATTAACTCACGTGGTGATACATAGCACCGCTTAAAATTCCAAATTTATTCATTTATTTATGCGCCAAAAATGCCATTCAGTTGAGTGTGAACGCAGCCTCACGGCAGAACCTGTAAACGCAGTGACACGAGTGATCGAGGCGTGAGCTGCTGCTCCGCTGGTGGAATATTGGATGAGTCTGTTTGTTGTCTGAGAGCGATCCGAAACGATGCCGGAAACGCTGGAGGGAGGGAGGCACTCGTTCGGATACAAATCATAAAGCTCAGAGCCTCTCTCATATATGTAACTCGTTGTGTAGTCTCAGGAGTCGAGGATTCATGACGCACCTTGTTCTCTGTAGAATCTGATCCTTGCTAGAATCAAATCACTTACCTTCTCCTTATCACTACTTTAAGTGAATGTCCTTCCTTAACCCCTTAACCCATGCTTGTAGTGTGATTTTAGCTTATCTCTAGGCTGTAGGGAAACCGAAGTGCAAGTTTCTATTGACGCCGCCCATTTGGAGTACGCTCTTCCCACTGCATGCGGGTTTTCCTCGAAAAATTCATCGCTGACCATTTCCATTGCTTCCCGATTTTGAGCCGTTTCAGGCGGAGTTTTTGGAATTCTAAGGCATACTGAAACGGAGTTATGAGTTATACTAAGCTCCGCCCACTGAAATCACGCCTTGCCTACCTAAATTGCGCTCCTCCTACCACACATGTAGGCTTCAAGGAATCGTGCCATCGAATTTATCGACTTCTCCCCACATCTGGCCCATTTTGGAATGAATGAGATTGTTTCAAGCTGATTATCAAATTTTCAGAGCCGTCCCAACCATTGTGATCGGGGTGTAACATTGTCTGTGTACGCTTCTGATTTCTTCGTTGATGCTGTAACTATCCCTTCTTGAGGAGAGTTTAACGGCACATTCGGACGGAAATATAAATTTTTATTCAAGCTGTGCCTACTTGAATTGCGCTTCCCCTTCCCACAACACACCGGCTTAAAAATGAGCGTAATCGTTTCGTCACAGTCACAATGCGTTGCAAAAAAGGATCGTTTTTGTTCTGCAAAAGATGAGACGAACAGACTTCCGGACGGCGTGGTTCTTGGTGCTCAGTCAACTCATGCGGGATGGGATCCACTTGTCAAGTTCTTTCACCTTCCCAATTTTCTTCAGGTGACGTGCTACAGTCCGTCAACTTCCCGCTCTTCAGCAATTTCCCTTATGAATGCTCTTGGGTTAGCTTCTATCTGTGCCCCCAATTCGCTGTCTTTACCTTCCCTGGCCGACCGTGTCCTTCCTTATAATCTAAGCTGAATTCTCCATTTCGGAATTTATAGAACCACCTACGCGTGGTGCGCTCATTCGTAGTACACACGCCACATGCATTGATTTTGTTTCTGGCTGCTTCCGCAGCATCACGACCCAGCTTGTACTCGTGGAGCATGATGAGTCGGATTTCGCGTCTTGACAACTTTTCGTGTGCGACCCAAATCGTAGAAGAATTGGTGGCAGAGGAGCGAGAAAAAATCTAACGATAGCTTGAATAATGTGCTTCGGAACGATATATTAAATTCTATACTTGCCTAAGCTTCAATGCATATGATCAGTGCAGCATGGCAGAAGCGAAGACGGTCTTTATTTTTGCCACGACTTAATAGTAGATGACTAGAACTGACGTGGGCTGACGAGGAGGTCCGGAGGAAAGTGCAATTTACTGCAATGGTTGGAAGTGCGGCGCTGACATTCATGAGAGCTGTGTGGATTGAAACGAGGACGTTAACGGGGGGGGGGGGGGGGTAACAGAAACTGATAACAACCGCTAAAGACCGACAAGGAGTCTTTACAGGTGACTGACACCAAACTTGTTTTTTGTGTTGAACCTAGAGCTGTGTGTACTGAGATAGGAACAGTTGTAGCGGTGACAACCAGTGACACTTGTGATAGGATCGCATAAGGACAGATAAAGGAATTCTAATACTCAATTGATACTACTTTTCGGCCACTGCAGCCCAATTGGTAGATTGTAGCTGTTTGAACAGAATTACACACTTCCAAAATGTCTCGACTCTGGGAGTTATTGCTGTCCTCAGGAATACGGCATACCGAGATACTACCGCTTTACACTAACAACAGAATGGTTTACATTGAATGTCAGTAAATAAACACAGGAACACAGGAGTTTAGGCTGGTGAGCAGGGACAACCTCGCGTTTCCTGAATCCAGCATATGAAGTGCTCAATAGTGTACGATAGCCAAGCTAGTGCTCCAGCTTTTCATAGTTTCGTCACCGAGTATCCTTTATGTGTTCTTCAATTTCCGCCCATTGACATCTTCCTAAAGCCTGCTTTGTTTTAGTTACAAAATTGTCAAAGATATTCGACCTGGTAGAGTAAGGCTTTATTATTTGCTTTCATTGCGAAGATGACACCTTTCACGAACTTTGCGCTCGAAGGCAGGGAGTTGCCGAGCCTGTAATTGATGTGCGTGCATGCGTTGACGCCAGTGCGTAGGGAGACTGTGGACGGGGCTCGACGGAATCCGGGAAGCAATGAACGAGTGCTCACAGAGTCATTCTACCCACATGCTTAACGTACCCACTGCCTCCAACGTCAATCGTTAGAATGTGGGGCATGCAACTGAAACCCTTCTGTAATCAGGTGACACTGCAAGGAGCCGTGTTTGTTGCTGAGCTGCTATCTTACTTTTATTACGACGTGGTTTTTCCTCTACCCAGTAATGGCGACGTCGTCAACAGTCCGAATAGATGGCCAAGTTTTCTGCTCACGACCTATGCATGGATTCTTGTGCATACGCTGGACGGGTGAGTATGTTTTGCACAATGTTTAAAACGATGAACATGCCTCGGGGACGGGCTTTTGACCTATCCGCGTATACCCACCATGAACTGTCCATTCCATGTAAATGTGTATTTCATGCGACTGCAATATTTTACAGAAGCAACATTCGCTTGAATCGATGTGATTTTCGCATAATTCTGTCGTATTGCAAAGGTACCACAATTAGAGGATGATGCGACGGGACTTTAGTAATCTTTTCAAAGCATACGATATCACGGCAATAACGGGAGAAAGCCTTTTCCGAGTAATGATAATACCTAGGTCGACAAGATAATGAGTGGCTACATGGAACTGCGGTCTGGTATGAACTTTCTTGCTACAGAAAATTTCTTTAGTCAGTAATGTGAACAATGGTAAATTCTAAGTTAATGAGTGGTAAGTGTCACCTCATGTTTCAGCGAGTGTTGCCACTCCTCCTCTCCACAAACTTACCAATTTCTGCTGAGAAAGCTAGTAAAAGGTCGCAGCTAATGATGGAACGGGTTCTGCTGCGATATCACCATCACTGTTTGTCCCTTACTTTTGACCAGCTATCATTCTCCACTACGATATTACCGACAGTTAACCATTCCGAAATGGCTATGACGGTTACTGAGCAAAACACTGAGTGGGCAGGACCATTCTGGAAGGACGCAAACTAACCAGGAGGCGGAGGGGGGGGGGTTGCGCAAATTTCAAACAAAATTTGTGATATTCGCATGTCTTCGCAATCGCGTCAGTATATCATTAAGACTCCGAATAGTAACTAGATGCAGAGCCCATCCCAGAAGGATGATCAGCTGCGGCATCTCTCTTACTTTTCATTTATCTATCGGAGATAACCTTCAGTTTCAGACTGATAACACTTGCTTTTAACAAAAAACTGCGAAAGGTACGGAAATGCTCAGCAAGAACGAGTTGATCCGAGCACAGATCGTGCAACCAACCAATCTGATTGTTCCAAGATTAGCGTAAATGTACGCATCTGCTCAGAAGTTATAATTGTTAATGTCAATCGGAGAGCACCTGACGGAAGACCATGCTCCAGAAGCCATGAAATAAGTGTTCAAGGAGAATTTTGTTTCAGTTTCACGCTGTTTTTAGGGTCTGTAGATCCCATCCATTGTATCATGAGAACTATAATGATCCCGTGAAAGCAATAAATGAACGGTTTTATGTATGCATATTCATATCGCACTATTGAAGATTAACAAATCAACAACACTCCGGCCGAAACCAGCACCTGAGAAATGCAGTGGGAATTGTTCCAGTCAACTAGCTCATTTTACATCATCTATCTACATAAAACTGCAAGACAGCTTCCATTGTTTCTTCAACTCAGCAGGTTTTGTCATCGACTACAGTGCCATGTTATGTCTGTCTGTTTTGGATATCTACTTCTCGTTCACATGCTTCAACGCAAGTAACAAAAATACTTGTAACCCAAAAATTTCACGCTGCTATCACAAACGGCGTCAGCAATTCTTTTCATAATAGAAGGGTTGCAGAAAACCGCAGATCCAAAACAGTTTGCGTGAGTCACCGTAAATGTGCTGCTTCCTCTATCAGCAAAGTAATGTTCCTGCAACAGTAAAATGGACGTTTTATAAATCCTTCACTACAACTGGCCGAATATTGCCTGTCTATAAGCCACCCTCCTGCCGAACAATCGTGCACTTCACAATCCTACTCTAGGATTGGCAGCCGTCTTCCAGTAATGGACTTGTTGTCAAGCTACAAGAGCGTTTTAAATTACGACCATTCGTGTTTCCTGTTTTCACTAAAAGCGATGTTCTAATTAGCTATGGCTTATTTAGTATTCATAATTACATTTTATGGGAATGAACATGAAATCACTTCAGATTTGATTCCAAAGGTAGACTAAATTTGTCATTTGAAATATACCGTGCTAGCAGGGTTGGATTTGGCGTTGAGGAAAATTTTTAAAAAAATATGACCTCTCCTCTACCCAAAAGTTGTCCTCCATACGATCCACTCACTTCTTCTTCCCGTTCTTCATTTTCCGGTATTTCTATAGATTCCCACCCACCCAGCCAATGCATCAAGGAAATTGAGAACCTATGGTAGATAAAAGTGAGATCAAAATCGTGACAAATTAAGGCCGCCGTCAGACTTCGCGATCGATTTTGCGGCGTCGCACTTTCGCACGTACTACGACCTCGGGAGGGTGTGTACACTTATGACGAATTTTCGTTTTGCGGCGCCGTCAGCACAACTTGCCGCTGTCAGATGGAATTCCGCTCAGGACGCCAGCACAACTTGCCGCTGTCAGATGGAATTCCGCTCAGGACGCAAAGGTCGGGTACCATGCGGTCCTTTGAGACATAGCTGTCTGTTACATCATTATCTGAAAAGCATTAACTTTTGCGAACTACTTATAGCTAGCTAAAACTCGATTTCCCGAAATAGTGTGTCCTACTTTCGTGATAACTTCCTTGGCCCCATCTACTGGCTGTTTGGTTTTCCTGATGGTTGCTTCAATCAACTGCAACTTCCTTCAAGCGTAACACTATGAGTGCGCATTTCCGAAGCGGGGACTACGAGGTTGCTGTTTTTCAACGGCTGCTTGAACCATACAATTTCTTCAGAAAGAAAGAAGTCAAATCGACGCCGCCGTCAACGCTGGTTCTGGCGCACTTGCCGCAAAGTATGAGAGCGACCTCACAATGGCTAGTTGACTCAGAGAACTCGTCGTGCCAAAATGGGCGGTGCTTGCCGCTCATCATGCCTGTTCGCGCCGATTACTTTCTTCACCACAGTGTCGTTCGGGCTGGCCGTCAGTTGCCTTTTCCATCCTCAGTTTCCTTATAAAATGTCTGTTCGGCACTCTGCATACGGTAAGTTTCGTTTTTAGTGTCCTGACCATTTTCGTAGTCGGCAATTGCATTAGGGAACCTTCCCTATCAGACGACCGAAGAAGAGGTTGGAATAAGGTCACCAACGCCAAGTAAGGAAGCTCAAATCCTTATTTTCCAACCAATGTAATCGATATTTATCAACTATAATACATGTGCAGGATCGCCTACGATCGCGAAACTAGTCGCACTAAAGGCTCTGGATTCTGTGAGTTTGCTGATGAGGAAGCTCAAAATGCCGTTGTTAATCTAAATGAAGTGGATTTAAACGGACGGTAGCTCCGAGTCAAGTTGGCCAATATCAACTGGAGGCTTCATATTCGATATCATGTTACTTTGATATAGTATATCTTACACTAAGTATTGTATAGCCGGCGAATAAACTTGGTTTGGGACTGTGCAGTTTTTGGAGGTGTCGTAAAAGTTGCACAGCGATCGAGCAAGCATATACTCGCTTTACCTTTTTATTCATCTGAATGATGTTGCTCAATTAGTAAGCGAATGTGTAAAACAATCGATAGACCACAGTAGCTATCAGCGGCGGTGATCCTAAAATCGATCAATGGTTTTGCGGTGTACGCTCGATTTCAAATGTGACCGTGTAATCGGTCTCTGCGAATAAGCCGGGTAACACCACGCGGGTAAAACTCCCAGTAACCAAGCGTATCATTTTACATCATCAGGTTATAGTAGATGAAAAGTGGATGAGGCTCAAAACTATTGGGTTGAGGAATAAGTCCCCGCGAATAGTTTCTTTAATCCCGTTTTTCACATTGTTCCCTCCATCTTTTGACAACGCTTATATATGATTTCGATAAAGCTTTTTCTGCTCTACAGAACGCCACTATCTGCTTTTTGATTCCTTCGACTACTCAATATTTACGAGCTTTGGAAATGAAGTAAGCTGAAGGCAAAAAATTAACACTTGCGCACCTCATCTTTCTCTTCTGCCATCGAGATTAAAAAATGTATGTGTGTATGATTTCGATAGAGCTTTTCAGCTCTACAAAATGGTACTACCCTTTATTTGAATCGCTCAACTTTTTGCTGTTTTTAGGACCCACAAATGCAGTACGCGCGAAAGTGTGCACTTTGGTTATCTCCTTTTCCTCGCCTTCCATCGAGATTGGAGAAGATGTGCATAAACGCATTCGACAGAGCTTTTCCTGCTCTACAAGATAATACCACTCCTCTTTTGTACCCTTTCATGTTTTAGCATGTAGGAATAAGTTTCAATTCAAAATTGCGTAATGAAAACGAATTTTTTTGGCAGAGTGTCTTGTATCATTCGATAGGGCTCTTTCCGCTCTACAAAGGAGTGTCCACGGTTTTTATTCGAATTGATTTTTGCCCTTTTTAGATGATTCAAAAGTCGACGAAATCGACAATTTTTGACCCTATGTGACTCGATTTTGTCGACTTTCGAACGATCTAAAAGACGACAAAAATTTATATGAACAAAAACCGTGAATATCAAACTGTAGAGCGAAAAGAGCTCTATCATACAATACGAGACACTTTGCCAAAAAAAAAATCGTTTTCATTACGCAATTCTCAATTGAAAAACACGTGGAAACTTATTCCTACATGCTAAAATATGAAAGGATTTGGAAGATGAGTGGTATCATCCTGTGGAGCAATAAAATCTCTATCGAACTCGTATATGCACATCTTCTCCAATCTCGATGGAAGGCGAGGAAAAGGAGACAACCAAAGTGCACACTTTCGCTTGTACTGCATTTGTGGGTCCTAAAAACAGCAAAAAGTTGAGCGATTCAAATAAAATGTAGTACCATTTTGTAGAGCTGAAAAAGCTCTATCGAAATCATTACACATACATTTTTTAATCTCGATGGCAGAAGAGAAAGATGAGGTGCGCAAGTGCCAATTTTTTGCCTTCAGTTTACTTCATTTCCAAAGCTCGTAAATATTGGGTAGTCGAAGGAATCAAAAAACAGATGGAAGCGTTTTGTAGAGCTGAAAAAACGCTATCGAAAACATATATAAGCTTTGTCAAAATATGGAGGGAGTAATGTGAAGAACCGGATTTAAAAAAACGGCGGGAACTTATTCCCCAACCCAATAGATGGAGGAGTGATATAAAGTTACGACATGCCACTTCACTTCTGTATGACGAACCAAGTTCGCAAACGTAAGTTCAACTTTAAGCAACACTCGACCCCTTGTGATGCCGCTGTCTGACCGGAAGATAAGCCTCCGCCAAGCTAACAGTTGATTGCGCTATATTAGCAACCTTGGAACCTGGATTTTTCGATATCCCAGACATAAGGCTTTATGTTAGAACCAAAGTGCTGCAGTCAGATAGGAGAGAATGCTGAGAAATGTGTGGTTCGCTGTTACCTCGTTATCTATAATGCGCTTTCTACTTTACGGCAGTGAAGTCGATTGCCGCTGTTAACGCTGGTGCCGCAAAGTGTGATAGGGGCCTTACTAGTGGATGAACGTGCAATGAATTCAACCTTCCATCCTCAACTTCGCGAGGTTCTAATACAGCGCTCAAAAGAATTAGCACGTTCAAAATAAGTGGAAGCATTTTGAAAAAAAAAAACAGCGAGTTCTTTTATTTTTAAATAGGGATTGCAGAATAACACTACTCATACTAAATGTAATAAACAAAATAGCGGCCGAGAGAGACGAAGCGAAGGGGCTTCATACTATTGTTAAACTCTTGCTGAATCACTTGATCGATGTGTATCCTTCTCTTTCCGTCTGAATAACGCGATCGCAGGAATCGCCAACTCTGAACAATACCCGAGGCCTAAATTCAATATGTGCTAACGATTCAACACCATCCTCATCCGCTGATGAGTCAGCCGCGAGATCAACGACCTGACTGCCACGATCGCGCGCCAAATGCTCGAAATACCCAATATATTCCGGGAAAACGTCATCGTCCCACTCGCCATTCGTCTACCTCGACAGTACTTACCCATAATGTGTTTTTCATTATGACATTGTTATGCCATCTTTGCGTTTATTGTTACTCCATCCTTATATTGCTGTTGATCATCATTGCTAATTACTCGCCTCTACCCTGTCCCTTCTTCTCTATGTCGCTCATTCGCTCATGTGCGGTTATCGCGGGAGGTTGCTCTTCATCGATGGAACCCAGCCCAGCCCAAATTCGATCCTATAAAAGGAAATTTGCTCCTTCGGCGGTCGTTAACACCTCAAATCCTGCCTTCATCAGTGGCGACAGTCTTCTGCTTCTTAATAAAATTCAAGATAGATTAGCTGAAAAAGCTCCGGAGGCCATTCCACTGCTGCAACAGTTCGTGAGATCGATACCTTCATTTCTCGTGAGTTTATTGTGCTCGAAAAAGGCCAGCGGCCAATGGTAATATTTGGGATCCCTGTAGCTGAGATGAGCCTCTCTGATTCTCAGCGTCAGGCACATACCGAATCTTTTGTGACTGGTGTACTTAACGCCCTGAACATCGAGACCTGCCCTGCTGAGATACACAGAATGGGATCGTCGACACAGGGGAAACCTAGGCTTATCAAATGTGTTTTTACCCTTATCAAGAGCTCGCAACTGAGGCTCGATTCGGTATATAAGGATAAATTCATTTGAAAATCGATGAGTTGGGAAGAGCGAGAGACGAAGATGCCCCAAGATCTCAAGCGCAAGAATTGAATCAAAAAAAGCTTGATGGTAAGCGCATTTATGTTGTCTATCAAGAGGAAGTTATCAAGGGATCACAGATTTCTCATGCCGTGAGAAAAAGCACTACTCCTGTTCCTTTTCCAGAAAATCGTACCCCACGCGTTTTTCACCTTTACTTGTGTGCTTCTCAATGCGTGTAGCCTTACAAATAAACTGCCTCCTGTTCATTGCCTTATAAGTACTTTGAAACCCCCCATAATCTTCACCACCGAATCCTGGTTTAATAAAAGAATAGCAAACTCTGAAATTCGCTTAAATTTCCCATATTCCATATTGAGAAAGGATCGGTCGGCTCATAAAGATGGGGGAGTGTGTGCCCTGGTTCACAGTCTTGCATCCTATGAAAATATTGGTGTTGACTGCAAAAGCATTAGCTCTGATTTGTTGTGTTTTGACATTTCATTACCTATAAGACATCGGTTATATTGATATGTCGCCCCCCCCCCCCCCCCAAATTCCAGCAGTTTCGAGGATTGGCGACCAATATCCATAATTTTGATCTCTCCCTGTTGCTGTGCCTTTCTCAATTACAGTGCTGGGCGACTTCAATCTCTGTATTGATTGGGTCACGCGGAAAAGTACCTCGGCCACGAGTGATAGATTCCTATCGATATTCGAAAACTCATCACTGATCCAATTTGTTGACTATCCCACGCGGCAAGATTAGGTATTGGACGTTGTGCTTTCGGACCTTCACCCAGTGCTCAAAAAAAGGAAGATTGGTTACTACTAAAGTCTATCATCATATGAACAAAGAAGTCATAGCACATTGTCTCAGATACATAGATTGCATGGCAGTGTTCCCAGGTTACAGCAATATGGACGACGTGTATGGCAGACTTTGTATATTATTCTTGGTACCATTGGTCGGTATGTACCTCTGAAATGTAGTAAAATAGGCATGAGCTGCTATTATGGGCACGTTCTAAATCTATTTGAGCTGAGAGAATCTCAATCAGGAGTGCAACCCATTGGATTCAGATGTTTTTCTGGAAGTGAGCAAGGATCTGGACCACCACTGGAACGTTTCTAGAACTACAGGGTTGAGGAACTGACTGCAAATAAAAATCTTTAACAGCTAGCCTCTTACGTGAACAAATTCCTCAAACACGGCCAAATTAACTCAATTCTCGAAGGCAGAAATATTCCACAAACCAAGACAAAGCTGAAGCCTTTGCCGACTATTTGGAAAGTGTTTTCTTTACTGGGTCTAGTGGTAGCCATAACACGTCCTACTTTACAAGAAACGCCTAGAAATTCCAGTTGTCTCACAAACGATATACAAGCGATATACAAAACCTTCGTTTTCTCGGGTCCCCCTTCTCGCTATCCTCTGACGGGGTACCTTATTTCTTCTTCAAAGATTTTGCTAAGGAGCTTGCAGGACCTTTGGCCCATATCTTATGTCTCTTTTTTTTTTGGAGTAAGTTCCCTCTATCTAGAAACACTCTATAGTCACACCTATACCTGAATCTAATGATTCCAGACTAGTCTCAAACTTCCGGACCATAGGTGTTCTACCAACGCCGCTGAAAATTATGTGGAAAAAATAGATCATAAATGCCTACTCAATTGGGTCAATAAACTACATTGCATACCATGGAGCAACACGGGCTCCTTCCAGGTATATCAACATGTTCCACCCACTTTTGGATCGAGGCACTAAACTTTGGTTAAAAGGTCTCCATTGTATATTTCGACCTGACCAAAGCCTTCGACACTGTGTGGGTCTAGTTTTCCGCTCAAATTAGAGAGCATAGGTGTTCGTGGGAGGTATCAGTCTTGCATGGTATCAGTCTTATCACACAGACTGCCATATGCGAGCACGTCTCTCAGATCACGCGTCCGCTCCAAGACAGTGCTCATCAGGTGTGCCTCAGGGAGATAGTTTCACCACTACTTTTTCTTATATATACCTGTGACCTCGTGAATCACATCAGAATTGACGACGGAATTCATGGGCAACCTATGCAGATGATGTAAATGTGTCGATAGCATATGATGATAACACTATAGGTAGCACTCAAAGACTTCTAAGCCAAGCTGTCAAAAGTATGCTTGACTGGTGTATTATTTGGGGCCTGAGAAGTAGCCCAGCTACAAGCCATCTTCTATTCTTGGGTTCGCCCCACCTAGAAATAGATTCTCCAGATGGCACGCCTGTAAGACCGTGTGACCTTGTAAGGGACCTAGGCATCAACTTATCGCGAAACCTGAAATGGGACGACCATAATGAGGTGGTTTCAGTAAAGGCTTCATAGTACGGAAAGCAAGATGCCTGAAATCCATGCCTTCTCAAGAACTAGAGCTTCCTAACTCTAGTAGATTCAAACAGGCCATTAGAAAACTAGAGTAGTAGAATTGCTGAGGATTTCAGATGTTTCATGACGCCCATGCCGGCGATTTCATCTCATTTTTGTTTCCTTTTCATGCCTCGACTCGATGTACACCACCCGATTCCTTATTCCTCTTCAAAACACTCTTCATTTGGTCCCTGACCGAGAGAAAACCACTCTACCACACTCAGAAGACCTACCACTTCACGATTTCAGCATAGTGCATTCCATTTCTTATTTCTTATTGTACGGCAGCCTCCACTCAATCCACTATATCCCTCCACTCAATCCACTATATCCACACGATATGTTCTCCTTGAATTTTCTGTTTTGTTCCACTGTCTTTACCAGATTTTTTCTTAGCCCACAGCCGCATACTAAGTCGTTTACTAGGAGTTTGTAGCGCATCTATGCGATGCACGAATTCATTACTTGTTAAGGTCACTCTGGTCTGAGTTATCGCTTCGGTTAGACATAGCTTCTGTCAAGTTTGCCTGTTCCACTGGCCTATACCCATGTACCGATGTTACGGTAAGCTCCCATGACCCCAGATGTGGAGTAAGGACACCATAGCCGACTGGTGCCAACATCGCCGGTGGAGCCGGTAGTCTTCTAAAAACGGCTTCCCTTCCCATCATTCGTAATACAGGCTATCACTCACATAGTTGGTTGTTTCTCGCCAATAAAATCACATAAAATGATATGCTGGTTTTTCTATCTCGCCCTCATCTCTTGTCCTCAATTTTTTTTGCCGTCGCTCGCACGTCTCAGCGGGAGCTACATTCACTAGCGAGCTGATTGTCCAGAAATACCACCAAGCCAGTGGGTAGGGTCCGTGTTTAGGTCAATGAGGAGCCCAACCTGAATCCGCCCCCGTTGCGGTCTCGGGCTTGCTTATCTTCTCGGCTTTTAAAGACACCAGAAGGAGGTAATTTTGGCCTACGGTAGAACAGACGTAGTGTGGACGAGTTCAAGTGGCCGCCATTGCACAAACTCCCCAATTTGACGCCGTGGCATGGTGCCAAGAGAAGATGTTTCTTTCATAAATTTGTTTTTTCCTTTTACTTTTTCCTTTACTCTTTCTTACACGTTTCTAGATGTACTTACATGAATGCTAATGTAGTTGGGAATGGCCACTCCACTGCGCTGGGAGTCAGCTGCTACAACTAATGTTGGACCGCGGCCCGTCTCCTACAGCGGGCAACTCGGAAAGTCAGTGCGATGGTGCGAATGAGGCGCGAATACACACCGCAGCGATGCACTTTTGAATTCGGGTTTTTTCACCGATTATCGCTTCTAACCTTCTGCGTTCGTTACAAAATGCTCATTTCTTTGTATTTTTTCTCTTGTTTCGGACCCCTTCCGGTTCCTTTAAGTTGGCTGACAATGATTTCTTTCATCCTGCATAAGCCGCTATTAACCACTTAGCTAACTGTAAGCTTTTTTTCCGGCAAAAGTTATTACCTTCATCAGCGGCTGTAACATGTACACATACTAAAACAACCAATTACTTTGAGGCTTCTATGACTGTTCTGGAATTTGGAAAGCCTTTTTCTCATCTGCTTTCCCTCGTTTCGGATAATCCTGCAGTTTTTTATCCTTCCCTTTTCAGTAACAAACAGATGTTATTGTACACCATGTAATGCAATTAAATAAATAAATTTGCTGCTATGCCCATCCCAATCATCTCAAGACCAGGGCCTATTTTACTCTACATGCCCCAGAAATTCCAGGCTTGTGTGCTAGTTTAGTACTGGAGGCAGCTTCACTCCAGGGTAAAATTCCCTCATCTATAGCATTTGAAATGTTTTTGTTTGTTTCAAGAAATTTAGTTCTCTAATATCAGAAATGCCTCTTGTTCAACTCTTGCCTGACTCAGTCCTACCTACACCTCTGTACTTGCGTCACAGAACGCGTTGTTAATCACTGCTCATTGCTCGCAATGAGCCCGCTATTGTACCGTTGCGCTGCAAACCATTGTCATGCTACCACGAAGTTGCTACCACACTGCGATCTCTTAATTATTTGAAGTTTTTTACCATGTTGCAATCTCTCAACTCCGCGATGTTCTGGAGTACCGTGTCGTGAGTGATACTGTTCATTTCGCCGGTTATCTTTGAATAAAGCCTGATTACCCGAGTTTGAGCTGCCATGCGACATGTGGATGTCAGCAGTACTTGTAACTCTGTGTTATTGAAACTGTGCAGACGCTGCCACTTTATAGCAACAATCGCTGATCCACTGGACCACCGCTTCAAAAGCTCGTTTATCTTTGAATAAAGCTTGATTACCCGAGTTTGAGGTGCCATGCGATATGTTGATGCCAGCAGTACTTGTAACTGTGTTACTGAAACTGTGCAAACGCTGCCACTTTATAGCAACAATTGCTGATCCACTGGACCACCGCTTCAAAAGCAATCGCCAAGCTTGGCTGCCCCTATTGCATTCACCTTTTTCGCAAACCAATACATTCACACATGCAAACACTTAGGGAGCGTGCCCCTCACACCGACCACCACTTCGAAGTACAATCTCTGGGTAAATGTGAATGGAAACTATCGTAGTGCACGTGCAATTGCTAACGTTAACAGGTAGAATTGGATGGGAAGAACTTAACAGTGTGTGATTTAGGGGATACGTCCGTGAAATTCGTGATAGCTTCAAGCCTAGTTTATATACAATGTGTAGACTTGTAGATGTTGGAGGTGTATTGATACGTTAGTACAGTTGGCAGTAGGTGGTAGAATGCTAATAATCGACAACAGAAATTTGTGAGTGACTCTAAGTCCCAAATGAGGTCACACCCTAGGTGCAGGAGAGACGATTAAGCGCACATAATCTGTGAATTATGTACCAAAGATAATAAAACATCTGTGAGAGGGTGCGGTTGGTTCTGGTGCAATACCAGAACTATAAAACTACATGCAAAATGTATCAAACAACTATATAATCATCAGCGGAGCATTCATTGTTCAATACCTATCGCGTGAAGTGACACACTACGATAGTGACAGCTACCAACGTTTTTAGCCTTAACATGAGAGCCTGGATTCTCTGGCCAAAGCATTTCTGTTGACTACTGGGTGCTAAGGTAGTTGGGGGGGGGGGGGGGCCACTGCAGTAGTGTCTCTGCGTCTCTAACGCATGGCTGAAGCGCAGAGAAGCCATAGCGCTTGCCGAATCGGGTTCGAATTCTGCTTAAAGACGATTCTGGAAAGTAAATTCGTGCTTGTTTATTCATCCTATGTTAGCCTAAGCCTTGGGGAAGGAAATTCCCTTCCCCTAGGCTTAGGCGAATACGCGTAAGTGGTTGTTCGGTCTAGTTGTAGCTAATTTTTTGTAATATTTTAATGGAAGAATAATTCAATCGTTTTCTTGGTAAGTTAGCTGTATCTAGGCATAAAATAACCTTGAGAGTGCCTATGAGCAGAAACTGGGCGCGACTCTTGCCTTTTTCGAGTGCCCCCCCCCCCCCCCCCCCCAACTACCTTAGCACCGACTACTGCATGCTGAATGTTATACAGTGGTGGTATTCAGAAGGACGGCATAATAATTACTTGCCGGTAGACGGTCGTTAGTCTTGACACCATGCGAAGGCCATAATTGTAAATTTAGCGCCACTGGTCGTGTATGCGGTCAACACATCCTAACCAACGACTGTGCTACATTGTCCTTCCCATATGCTGCTCTCCTACTATTTTAATGAGCACTGAAGTTGTTCAGACTTTGATGGCTTAATGATATCGAAGTTCATCGCCTTTCTAAGCGGCTTAGTGCACAGATCTAGAACACATCAACAGTGGGAACGTATTCTTGGAAAAGAATTAGAGGTTGGTTATGGTTTTACCACGTTTCAAGTTGCTTGTGAGCGTGTCGTGTTTTCAGTGTAACTTTGACCCTTTTGTTCATTTACTGTCATGAATTCACCTGTGCAGAAAAGTGCAAGTAAGGTCTAAAGAGTTTCATTTGTTGAAGCACTTGACCAGTTTTTCCGCTGCTTTGCGTATTTCCCGTACCCTTTTAGTTCTAATCAGTTCAGAATGCCTATGGCTGAGCGCCTTCAATGCTTTTTTCAACATCGTCAAAAATCGTCTCCGGGTGCTGTTGCAATGGGGCCTTACTGTGTTAGCGTCCGGCGCTATTTCGCTTAGGCATTGCAAGAAAAAGGAGCCCCATCCCCTGTTCCCTAAGGCGAGGCTAAAAAATAGCACAGATTGACTCGTAATTGATGCTCATTGTCAGTTGTTCACCTTTCCGCGAATGCATCCTCACTTCGATGGCACCCGGCTCTGTTTTGCTACATAGCCAAAACCAACGTACGCATTCACTTATTGGCTTGCACTATTTTGCGAGGGTCTCAAAGAGTACGATGCATCTTCAGCAAATATCAGTAGACACATACGCTTATGTTACAGCCTTCCTTTGATGGGCATTCTATCCTGCACTGTCCAAATAAGCCACGTAAATATTACAAAAATGTGAGTATAGAAAAAATTAAGGGTCAAAGTGGCTCAGGGGGGGGGGGAGGGTAGGGAAGAAGAGACGCGGCTAGCTGTCACGCCTTGGAAGATTGCTGACGACGCGCTTTCAAGCTCGTTCTGAAAATTTTAGGCAAATCTGGGAGACCCAGACGGCTAAAGGACACGCCCTCAACTGCAAGAATGATGCTGCTGGCACGACATCTCGTCTCAGCCTCCCCTCCCCCCTGAGTCACATTGACCCGAAATTAATCAAAAATTTATACAATCACACATGGCTACCTATCCAAACTATCCGGTCGAATTTTAGGGCCGTATTTCAATCTTTTGGTGACTCTAGAAGTGTAGGCAAAGGGATCCTCTTTTGTTACGCTAGATTGATCGCGATGGTCGGATGGCTTGGATGTGCATCTCTAAGTGACCAGGTTCTGACTTCCCCATTCCCAGTCATCATCACCTACAATTGAATGTTTCCTTTTCGACTTCACATCTCTTGTAATGTGCCGTGGAAAACCTTCCAGAAGACTAAAGATTGCAAACGGCAGCCATGCACCTGATCGAGAGATCGAAGCATAGCTAGTGCTTGTGGATGGTTATGTATTTATGCTAACTCCACGTGACGTCGAAGCTTGAGGTGTGCCATGTCGCGGCTGACAGCTTTCAACGCGGCCTATGACCCTTCTTGAATTTCAGGGAAAACGGCCCATGTATCACATTGAATAATATAGTAAAAGGCTACAAAATATTTGCATGCTTGAGGCGAGTGCCGATCTCGCGGTGTAGTTGACAACACATATGATGCGTAAATATCAAACTTTACTGCTCCTTCATCTATGCCACATTTGTTTATGCCTTTAAAGGAACCGGAAGGGGGTCCGAAACAAGAGGAAGATGCAAAGAAATGAGCATTTTCTAATGAACACTCAAGGTTAGAAGCGATATTAGGCGAAAAAACCCGGACTCAAAAGCGCGACGCTGCGGTGTGTATTTGCATCCCATTCGCATCAGCGCATCCATTCCGAGTTGTCCGCTGTAGGAGACGGGCCGTGGGCCAACGTTGGTTGTAGCACCTGACTCCCAGCGCACAGGAGTGGCCATTCCTAACTACATTAGCATTCATGTAAGTACATCTAGAAACAATATAAGAAAGAACAAAGTAAAAAGTAAAGGAAAAAACAAATTTTCTAATAGAAACATCTCCTTTTGGCACCATGCCAAGGCGTCAAATTGGCGAGTTTGTGCAATGGCGGCCACTTGAACTCGTCCACACTACGTCTGTTCTACCGTAAGCCAAAATTACCCCCTTCTGGTGTCTTTAACCTGGTTGATGGCGAAGTGATTGACCTGGATCAGTTTTCCTCTGAATGATCAACTTTTCTTTTTCAAAGTAGTCATTTCAGGGAAAGGGACTCGCTAAACCGGTGGCGTCTGTCCAGCTAAAGAGAACAGGGAAGGCGTACACATCCAGCGCGATTCGGTTGAAAAGGTGACTACTTCATCAATTTCCTTGATCCGTTTATTTCATTTCATTTGATGATTGCTCGTCATTAGTTTTTTTTCCGCTTTCGTAAAAGTTAATGCTCGGGGAAGACAACAACATCTCGAAGATCTCTCAGATGTTTTGAACATTGTCATTGCGAACGCAATATACGTTAGAGATAATCTGGCCGATGTCAGACTTCGTGATTTTGCAATTCTGCCCCTCTGCACGCGACTGTGCTACTATGGGATTCTGCGTTGCTGCGCTTTTGCGGGCGAAACGCGGCGCCGCTGAATAGCACTGTTTCAGTAAATCTTATCAAGACTCATTAGGTTCTTCTGGTGATGGGATTTAGAAAATCAATTTAGAATCTCATAGAGCGGTCATTTTGGCTATTTTGTATCCATGGAGCTGTTCTACGGTTATCATCCGGCACCGTTCATACTTGGCACCAAAGCAATTCCAGCAGGATTGTTGCTGTCGGTATCTATTCTGTAATTATTTCGTTGGGGAACAATACTGCAAGGGTTTTGCGGTTGCCGAGATCATATCACTGCCACTAAGCATATGAAGTGCAATAATCTCTTACATTGATCCTAGGATTGTTTTCTTCAAAAGTACTAACCTTTTCTGATATACCATTCTCAGTGAAGGAAGTGGGTTTTTAGATCATCACTACCTATGCTGCTACCTCAAAATTCTATTTTATTGTGGAAAGATCCCATCGATCCACGTACCAATGAAAGGTAAGCAGTTCAGTCAGTAGGTTTAGAACATTTTGTTGGTAAATATGAAATGCTGCTTGTGGTCACAACTACAGATCATCACTGTAACAAAATGCGGTAGAAAATCTTGATAGGGAACCGGCTCTAGGTAAACCAAAGTGAGGGGTGATGAAATCGCACCCAACTTTACTATGGAAAGTATGGTCATTTAAACATAACCGTTTTGGGCAAGGGACCGGTGGAAGGAACATTCGGTCTAGACGCTCATTTGAAAGCTTTAGTCCGGGCTCTGGTTCTCACTACGAAGGGGCACAACTGCTCCGTTCTACCCCAGACTTTGGCAACCCTTCCACCCCCGAACACTTGGTAATTTCCATTGTGCTCAGCTGCCTCATCAAAATGGACATTAAAGTAATAGTGGTGACCCTCCTATTGTATATGAGATCTGGGAATCGAAGAACAAATCATGAAAGGGTTCCAATTTCGATTGGATGGGGACCGTGTCCAACTTCGCTCACGAAACTGGTTTTAACCGAAAACAATAATTGCTAGATAGTCCAACGTCGAAGGAAACGTAGGGAAAAGGAGACTTGTATTGATTGATGTTTCCAGTTCTGCGCTGTCCTTTTGATTTTTAGTCGTAATTCCAACCATTGCCTTCAGATCTGATTTCCTTTCATTGTTGTTCGACTACCAGTACAATGGGAATTCATTAATAGTTGCGTTGAGACGACCACTTTCGGAGCCTTTTCGCGATACCGCCAAAAAGGTCAGTTTCTCTAAGCAAGAGGCTTCTTTCAGTGTGGAACATGAGCCAACATTCTCAATGTCGGCTAATCTTCCACATGACACCAGTTATCGAGTGAAGATATGACCTATGCTTGTGAGCGTTATGGCTACTCTCCAGATTGAATTCAAAATCCAAAAAATGGCTGTACCTCAAAAGAGCAAGAAGATGATCAGCCCCGGTTCGAATCTTGAATCGTCGACGGAAGCATCAGGTGTGATGGTCTCCGTTGAGGCTCCACATTCTGCGAATAAGGTTGAGTCATTGGTAAGTGTTACTGAATTATGGCCATTCTATTGATATCCAAATTGTTTTTTGTAGACTCTCGCGGAAGTTATGGATGCTGAACAACTATTACTTGTCGGTGGTATTCCATATACTCTTATTCGTGAGCCAGTTGATCTGTCGTCAGTGTCATGTTTAATTAAACCGTTGGCAGGTTGTCCCATATATCCAGCCATCGATTTCAGACAAGGTCAATAGCAGGTGGACTTATGTATATTTTATAAACTAATTTATTGTGGTGCTCGGTTCCCTGGTATGATGAAGTGGTTTTAGAGAAAGGGGGTAAGGATATGGGGAAAATATCCGTCTGCAACATTTCTTATGCTCCGGTAGAGAAGATTCTAGGAATTATCCGAATAGTTGAGAACTAGTCGCCAGTGTGGGTCGCCTAGTCTCTCCGATCTTCATTTTAAGGAAGGGAGTGAACAAATTCCTCCTGCATCTCATGAGTAGGTAGGGGGCATAGCACTTCAAGAAAAAGGGGCGCTCAAGCAGTTATCATCTTAAAATCTACTGTTTTAGGATCGCCAGTCATGAGGCCGACTTTGCATTGGTATGTATACACTCCTCAATCCGTTGGGAATCCATCATGTAGCAACAAGCCTAAGGACGTTGCTGATCGGGAATTAATTTCAATGATTGAAGGTGGCTATTGTATTGGATTTTCTTATCTCAGCTTATTATTCCGTTGCGCATTAGGATTGATTTACTGGGGAGGCGAATAGGTATTTCTAATGAGAACTTTTATTACCACCACCATGTTTATCCCTTAAAGGTTCGTCTCGCAGATTTTCTGTAACGAACTGCGAATATCGGTGGACTGGTGACTGCTACGTTCCATCGTCTGTTGATTCGGGAAAGTTTTTGTTCTTGGTAGCAGACCTGGGTCCAGAAGCCATTGTCAAGTGAGTAAAATTGTAAGGAGATGAAGTAGAGTCAAAACTGCACAATTTTTTTGTTTTGATCAATCTGAATTTCGAATCGCTCTTCGATCTATCCTTTCGGAGCTCTTCGATTTCTCATTCCCTCCATTACTATTCTTTCTAGACATGCCTATATGGGTTGGGTTTCTCTTGATATGTGCAAGCCTTCTCTATTATTTCTTTTCACTGCTTGTGTTCGTCTTAAAAGGTGGCACATTATTTTCACTGTTCAGATGTGGTGTCTCGAAATACCCCATTGAGGTAGTCGATGAGCCGCTAATTTTTGAAGACAACATCAAATGGTCTCAAGAACAGAGACCTCCCGATTGGTATATTTCTTCGTCTTTACTGTTATGGTATGGTTTATTGTTACTGTTGCACTTGTTTTACTGATAACCTTTCAGTATACGGGCCGTTTCTTACAATATTCTGGCCGATCTGTATTTGGATTTATCTGGTCCTGAAGAATCGCTATTCTTCTCGTATTGTCCGAAAGCCTATCAGATGTACGAGTATAGATATCCACTGCTGCTCAAAGAATTATCAAGTATGCTTATAAAGTTGATTTAACGCCTTACTGATAATCTTTAATATCACATAGGGGTTTAATTTCTCTCAATGAACTGTGATCAGCGGAATTGTACCTTTATGGTCGCTATACCGCTGAATTTTAAGCTTTTTTGGAACTGATGAAGTCCCTCTTCATTAACCTCTAATCCCTTTCGATCGCTTCTTTAAGCACTTGATATTCCTGTTATACTTCGGCCCGGCTTTCTCTTCGATGAAAAGCGCTATTGAAAACAATTTGATGGATTGTAGAAGCCTTTTTCAGGTTATGATATGGATTTATGTTTCCTGCAGGAAGTTGATCAACGAATGCAAATGCGTTACCTTAGCGCACTCTTCACTTCAATAGATTTAGAAATGTGCTTTGCGAGAAAACAGAAAGAAGTGACTGAAGGATCTGTCATCGCTTTCCGTCGTCAAAGATTTGAGTGAGTAGTTTGTTTTTTACCTTTTTGTTCATATCGTAGTAAAGGAGCTGAGCTCTTTTCTTGAAGCCCCCCAGAATTACTGTGAAGGTAATAGTAACAACAATATCATAACAGTATCATAAATACTACCCTCAGCCATTTCGTATTTCAGATTATTATCATCGGAATGCTACGGGTTGGCTTCGCTCTTAGAAAAAGATTACTGTTATGATGTCAAAAGTGTCCTCAATACAAGCGTTGCTTCGCATGAGATCTTCTCCAATCGCCCAACTACTATCCAGGTATGTCTTTAGTATCTTCCATAGAAACATAAAGTAAGTGTGACGACATGAAGTGACTTATTAATCGGTCTACAGACGATAAATCTACCACTAGCAAAATGAGAGACATGAAACATGTTGTTTTCGTGAGGGCACGTATTTGTAGTTCTGTCCGCCTTCCCTTAACGGGATCACTTGAGAGCAGTCCTTGTTGCAATGACACCCACGTCTCGACTGTTGAGCCTCCTTCATCTTGTGAAGTTTATTTGTTTGTTTATTCAGTAGGCATGTGCAGAGACATGTGACAACTTGCATAATCAACGGAAAAGGATAAACCAAGGAAAAGTAAGGAACATCATGACTTTAAATTATATATAATCGCCAGCATGTTGTAAAAGTAGTATACTCTACCGGGTACACATTTTTGCGTAGCAGTGAATTCTCCCTCTGTTTGTAAAAAAACTTCAACCTATACTGAGACTTCACCGTATTTGTTGTGATTCTGATCAACGCGCTTTTGCATCAGATGGCAACACAACGAAAAAGTTACACACATCTATTTGTACTGATTGTCTTGTAATTTTGGGAGCCAAGAGTAAGTCGTACCTCCTCCATTCAAGTGATTGTAGCCTTAGCCTGCGTTTCTCGCCAAATTGTCCGGGATGTCCTTGCGTCCTGAGCGGAACTCCAACTAACCGCGGCAGGTTGTACTGACGACGCCGCGAGTGCGACGTTGCAAAGCGAAGATTTGTCATAAGTGTACGCACCCAGGTCGGAGTGTTCACAAATAAATGCAAGAAGAGCATCAGCATTTTCAATCAAGGAGCGAACAATAGGTAACAAACTAGTGACAGAAACTTATGAGACCGCAGAGCTTTTACAAGTTTTCCGACAACGAGTTCTCAAATTCATCCTGAGATGATCGATCTGAGGGAACGTCAGAGTAATTTGGATTACTGTTGTTCACTAGCGGAGTACATAATTTGTTTGCTTCCTGTGTTCCTTTCCCAGGAAGGACCACCGCCATAAGGTGCCGAAGAACCTCTAGGAGGCCCCTAGAAACGATTGAATAATTTTACATCTTCACGGCATATTCTGCAGATGGGCTAGGCTGCTTTAATATCTCAAGGCTGTATAGTGAATCATTGAGTGCTTCGACAGTTGTTTGCAAATTTACGTTACATATGGGGTACATCGTTAAATGAGATGGTATGAGTTTGATACTTCATTCCTTCTTTGTACTAAGTTGCAACAAAAATAGCAACAAGTTAAGTGAAGTCTGAACCGATGGTTGGAGAGCAGTGAATATGTAGGGTGAGATTTTAATTTTTGATAACTGCTGTTTATCGCCGCAGCTCGCGATGCGAAAGTTACTACAAGGATGCTGAGTTATGGGCAAAAGCTTCGGTGCCGGACGGGACTCGAACCCGCACTTCATCCTTTCCGGGGATATGTGCTAATCCATTACACTACCGACACCACCTTCACCTTTTAACTCAGCTTTTGAATGTACCAGTGTACCATGTACCAGTGTTCGAGTCCCGTCCGGCACCGAAGCTTTTGCCCATAACTCAGCATCCTTGTAGGGTGAGAATTTCGTGTGGACTGCTTCTTCATTGTGTCAGGTTTCAGTGGCTTAGATGAGACTACATGGTTTTTTTTTTTCGCGATTTTTAATTAGGTGCTCTCCATCTTTGCTATTGTATACTTTACTTTTTTGCTTTTAGATAGTAGTATTGCGGGACCGAATATCTAATGATATTCTTATCTGCGGTAACACACATCTTCACCATAATCCAAGGCATGAGCATTTGAAAGTACTGCAAGCGGTAGTAGCTGTGCGGCAGCTTGACAGGTATGGCTCTTTATCATGGGTATCTGTATTAGTCTTTGGATTAGATGTATTGCTGGAATCCTCTATGAGAATCGCGATCCATTCTTCAGGCACCCCCATGGCATAGCGCCATTTTCGTTCGTAAAACAGGTAGACTGAAAGAGGTAGGAGATGGTCAAACTCAGCTAGTGGTGAAAGTGATCAAGCTTCAGTGATTTGGTGTTAAATAAGTGCATCAGATGACACCGTACTGATCACCTGAATGACCCAGCGGCGTTCTTACTTTTGGAAAACCTAGGCGTGGATTCCAGAGTTGTTGCTTCTCAGATCGATCGAAGAACACACAAGGTGAAACCTAGGAACATTGCCGTAGCTCTGTACAGTCTAAGAAAAGATAATTTTGTAGTCGTAGTCTCTGTTCTCTTTTATACAGTTAATTATATTCATTTCTTATAGTATTCGCCAATATTATGCAACTGAATATCCGGATGATACGATTCGATTACTTTTCGCTGGAGATTTCAATAGTACCCCGGATGGTCCAGTGTATGAACTTCTTAGCACGGTTGGTTTTCCATGTTATTGTTTAAAGACACCGACAGGGGTAAAATGAACGAATGGGGAAGTTATGTCCTCTGTGAATGAAATGACGACTTCTAAGCTGTGGCGATTCGTTGAACACCGCGCCTTAGAATTTTCATCGTGGCTTCCTTTGGACACCTTTCGGTCCAATGACTGCCGACTATGGAATAGCCTTGGAGGGCGGGACAACCGTGTCCTCGCCACTTTGCGTCATTCCTCCAGGAACGCAAAAGGAAAGCTCGTTTTCGATGCGGATCAGTGGAATTTTCCTGGTTTTTGAGACTTTCCCCAACTGTTGCTTCACTTAACATCTTTACTGTCACATTCTACAGACGGCCTAAAGTAGCTTCAGTAGAGTATTTGAGTTTCGAATTCATATCTCATTTTAATTTTGATGTACTACATTCAAGCAAAAAATACGTCTCAAAGTTTTCATTTTCAAGGGAAATTTATCCAAAACTTCAAGCTGCTGGAAACTGGATGAGGAGATGGGGGCCACTGACATTGAGGTAAACGATCATTTTGTTGAGGCCATGCCTTTTCTGTTCCTTACTTGAATGAAACACCAAATGAGCCTGAGGACTTGCTGTCAATGTCAGAATTACAGCTTCTTCCATCCGGTGGCCTATTGGTGAATCAGAGTGGTACAGGTTTGACCAACTATACGATGTCCAAGAGCAGTGATGGGGAGGATCGAGGATTTGCTGGATGTCTGGACTACATCTGGACTGATTCGACAACAACTTTGCATCGAATGGCTCCACGGCCCAGTCTCGAACTCCTCACTAAATATGGAGCTATTCCGTCAAAGATTGCCCCGAGTGATCATGTGCCGCTTATATGTGAACTTAAGAAAGTATAGTACATATTGACTTTGATAGATTGCGTTTGTTACCAGTCCTAGATGCAGGGTCGAGCCTCCGTCGAGGAATGCTCAACGGGGGTCGTATTCGGTCATTGGGAGGGGAGAGGGGGCGTAATCGTTGAGGTAGACAGTGATCACCGAAATTTCTCAGGCTGAAGGTCCAAAGTATTAAGGGGGGATGTGATGAAAACGACTATCCGAGTTCGAACCCGATACTAATTTAA
The DNA here is from genome assembly GCA_963978905.1 of Trichostrongylus colubriformis. NCBI lineage: Eukaryota > Metazoa > Nematoda > Chromadorea > Rhabditida > Trichostrongylidae > Trichostrongylus > Trichostrongylus colubriformis. The sequence continues at coordinate 10,749,551 of OZ022259.1, read as the reverse complement.
CATAATCACCATGGGAACCTCATGCATGGCGCGATCCACAACGAAGGCAACCAGTGCCAATAACCCTTTTGTTGGTCCGCTGGCACCGTAACCACGGACTGAGACACCTCCGAAACTCACCGATTAACCGTGGGAAGCGGCATCTATCCACGAGTACCACCGTGGATGAATACTCCAGAAATTATGGGATAAAAACGAAAAGTCAGCTGTTACGGACGTCCTTCATATCCTACTACGATTGCAAGTACTTATTCTGGTGCTAGCGAGCCACTGCGCGGGCTGGAAAAGTGTTTCTATTCACGAAGAACGGGAAGGAAATTCTCATGTGGGGCACAGCCGCAACGAGGCCATCTTTTGAGAGCAATAGATACGTACAGAAGGCGTAACAGACACAATGAATCATTTTCTCCAGAGATTCGTGGGGAGATCTCGCCAGTGCCAGTTCGACGAAAAAAATTTTTCCTCGACTGGCTTCCCTCAAAATGATTTCTTTCATCTTGAAAGCATGGCATAGTTCAGGTAGTCTTTTAAAAGCGGCAACTTCGCAGACTCCGAATAACAAGACTGCACTCTCAGAGTTGAGTTTGAAGGAAGTTATGACCGTTCTAGGTGGAACTCTTCCAAATTTTTCAAAATTCTTTTCGTGTGGGTACCCAATCGAAAACTACGCAACCATCAGGGAAACCGAGCGGCAGATGGATCGTTTTATTTGTAAGGAAGATATCAAGAAAGCAGTTCATAGTACTTTGAAAGATGGAGTCTAAATAAAGTTAGTATTCAAAAAGTGTCCAGATGCAGTATAGTGAAGGTACCGCCCCAATCTGATCGCCGCGTAGCTACCGCGATAGCATTACATGGCTACTATTCAGTTTCTAACTTTTCTATTCTTGTTTTTTCATCTTTTATCTCTGCTTCATAGCTTGCTTGACTATTAGGCCTTCTCCCTTGTCATTCTTCCTTTCGGAATATAAGTTTTAAATTTGTTGAGATATTATTTCTTTAGACGCCCTTGTCTCGGGATATATGTATAAGTTCCGAGTTTCGTCAGGTTCTCATTTCTCTTATTTCGTCAGGAGTTTGGCTCAATGTTTTTGGCTGGGTAGAAACCACAGAAATAGGGGAACCTGAGGTAGGGAGGGGGGGGGGGGCTCGTAAGGAGACTCCCATTCTTGGGGGGGGGGGGGGGCGGGGTCGTATTTTTTTGAATTTACCCTCAGCGTCATGCTTGACCCTGTCTACATCTCGGCAAGTCGCACCAAATAGCTTAGGACGCAAAAGGCAGAAGACATAAAATCCGTATGCTCATGAGCATCTATAGGATTTGTGCACAAATCTTGCGGCACTCAACATTTCTATGTTGCATTTTTATCAAGTTTTGGCCTGCCTACGCATCTTTTCGCTTAGAATAAATCCTAGTCCATTTGCCACTTTTTTGCTAGTATGGCACACGTTTGCTTACCTTATTTTACCAAAAGCCCGGCGATTAGGATTGCGTGAGATTGTCGGAAGGTGTCTTCAGTAATGCAGGATGCGCTCGGATTTGGCGTTGATCCTCACGATTTTCCATGAGTGTTCATTCAGGCGTTGGTCCCCACGATTTTCCATGGGTGTTCAGTATTCTTCAAGATACGTCGAGGACGTATCTTGAAGAATACTGAACAAATTGATGTTGGTCTGTGACTCGAGTGCATGTTTTGACTAGGCCTCGATGACGAAAACGGGATCTTTTACTTCCTAAAACAGCGACAGACACAATATAAAGCCGAGCATGTCTTGCCGACCCCTTATAAAGAAAACATGATAACTATCTTGTACTGATTTAGAAATGTGGCCCAAGTAGGGCGACGTTCTTCTGATCAATGCGTAGCCTTTGCGGAGATTCCACAATTCTGCATTTCAACAACTTGGCACTTTCTGCATCTCCTTCGATTGATACGTAACTTGACCCTTTACTTACATCGCACAATTCCGCCCATCCCCAATTATGCATTTCCACAGAAACAAATTCCACAACTTCGCACTTTCCGTTCCTCAGTTTCTCTAATCCTCTCGACTCTTCGTAGCATGGAAATCGATACGTGTCTAATGTTTTTCAAATTCCACTATTCTCCCGACCGATACCTATCTTTAAAGTTTTCCGCAGATTTCGCAGTTCTACCATTCCATAAGTTCGAAACTACGACGCTGCTTTACGGATCCGTCACGCATTTTACACTCATCCGCACGCAGCGGTGATGGCAAACGTTTTGTCGTTGTGGAAGGGCCCATCACTCGCGGATGGAATCGAGATACTTGTATTATCCTTAATTGCGCCATTGATTGGGTGCAAACTTGGATTGAACAGTGGGTCTTTTAGTTCTACATACGCATAGTTTCTGTACTCAAATCTAGACAACATAAGTGGCAACAAATTCAAGGACCGAAGACACGACCTTCCGCACGCGGCAGCCAAACGACTAACTCTACCGTCCTCGCTTGAAATGGACATAGGTGACGCTCGCATCCCGGAAACCTGAGATCACGACGCATTTTTGATTGTCTCCAATGTTCATGTATTGACGAAAACCGGGAAAGGCTTATTTAATCAATCAATAGAATCAATATGAGAGATCAAGAGCGAGTCATAGATGGCAGTGAGCAGTTATGATTATACGAATGTCAGTTGAACTAGAGTTGGCCAAAGTGTTTTCATGTGTGCGATAGTTCGCCCACGATGTCCGATCAGGCCATTTGTCTTGTACGTACGGAAATTTTGTATTTTCTTTGCATCAACGTCTTCTCTGAAAAAATAACTACAAGTGACTTGGAAATAATTTCCAAAAAAAAATGAAACTGATCGTTACCCATGAATTCTGTGATCTATTAAACGGTCCGAAAGTGTTAGCGATTTTAGATTTTGCATGCAATACGACAATGATTCGAGATCATCACAGCTAACTATACAGCCATCGAACGACATCGTCGTCACCCCGGAAAACAGTGAACACGCGTCGAGACGATTTCTCTATAAAAAATTAGTCAAAAGTTGTAAAACTTGTTCAGCATACACTCAGTCATCACTCTGCGTAAAATAGGAATTGTTGAGTCATGTGGTTTCTTTTCTCTTCGGCGACCTCTACACCCCACTTCCAGTGAACTTCGGAAAGGACGAGGAATAATCACCGCTCAAAAAGAACCGCTGGGAACGTCATTAAAGACATGGGCTAGAAGATATTCGTACAATGAGTGTGGAGGGGTACCCAGTACTGCCTTCTGCGGAAAGTGTGTTGAGGATTATAAAGGTTCTCACGTTCTATTACAAATGCATCACCCAGTCCCAAAATTGCCCTTCAACTTCCAGAGATCACGCAGTGCCTCCCCAATACGCCCAACTCGAGTATGCAGTACGACACTCGAACTGGGTCACGTCACGCAAGGGGGCTATTGCTAAAATGATTAGGGGATCAGTAAGGCATCTTCAGCGCGCAGTGACGCGATTGAGGATGTCTCGAGACGAGTGTCCGTCATACGTGTACTTCGTGATGAAACCTTCTCACTGTGGATCTTTTCCATTTGGGTGTGAGCAGATACGACGGAAAGTCGCGTGGCCGCCCGCGGCGAGCGGCGCGGCGGTGCGAGTGCCGGTGGCAGGGCGTGGCAGCCTTCAAGCGAGGAAGTCTGGCTTGGGTGGAAGCGCAGGGGTGAAGCAGTCACGCTCTGCCGGGCTCCCAAGGGCGATCGATTTGCAAGTCGTATTCGTGGCGCTGCGAGTGAAACGCCGCGAAGCGATTTTCCGTCATATCTGCACACACCCCTTCCATCTGATCAACTTAAAGGTATAATGCAGGTGTGCTAAGAATCATTGAGTAATAGAAGCACATACTATCATGATTTCTTCCATAAGCTCTCGTTGAAAACGACGTACTCCACTGAAATCTGCCTCGACTAGGGAATTTTTCGGGAGCATTCGTAGAACCTTTCCAATCTGAATGCGAATTGTGAAATGAGTAAACGAAAAACCACAGAATGGATAGGTTAGGACACTGAAAACCAGGATCTACCAATCACTAACCTCATCCCTAACATGAAACAAGCTTTCAAATTGTCTCTGTTCGGGATCAATATATGGAAACAATCGATGAAACTCCTCGACCCTGGTGGTGAACGATCGCTGATGCTGCCAGTAGCTGTCTACTATCTGGAATGTAACAAATTTCGCTGTTGTTGGTCACTGAATTATTTCAGATAGTGATTTGTGGGGAACGCGTCTCTCACCCCATTTGTCTACCATCGTGTTGGAAGTGTGAAAGCAGTAAATTAAGCAATGAAATACAAATTCAGACAAAACCGTACGCTTCTTGTTTTCTTTGAACAAAGCCTTAAGGTGAGCATGTCGGCCAATGACATATGGGCAACGACCCTTTCGACGACATGAAGTGGTAATTTGAAGAGCGGAAACATCTGCTCTGATTTCTTACTCCGTTTACCGAAATACGACGTCGGATCATTCTTCTGAAAATACGAGGCTTTACTAAATTCCAACCTGCCCACCCCCATAGGCATACTCCAATTCAGCACATCCGCTTAAAAGTCAGTAGAAATGGAGTACCACTCGGCCACATCGTGCATCTTCGAGTTCTACTCGCTGTATTACTTCTCTCCTCAGCTCGCAAGGTACCAGTGGAAAAGTTGCCGCGCACGGTAATTCACGTAGCGCGGCGCGATGACCTAGTTCCACAGTCCCTCTGTGGACCCTCGTCTTTTTCCTTACGCGTCCAACGTTGGTAAAACGATAGTATTGGATCCTTTATTTCTATTCACTCCTTTGCCCAAAAGATGGGAACTGATAAGTGTTCAAGACACGGTTCGGAGTTCGTGATTCTGGTGAACAGGTGGGAAGGGTAACTTGTGCCGATCAGGCGATTAAGCACCTAAGCGTCTAAGAGATAAAGCGATCGGGTGAAAGGATAAGGTAGGTATCGATTGGGTAGATGATATGACTGATCGCCTGATCATTTGTATTTTACTCATTTTGCCCAGTCGCCCAATCGCCGAAAGCGCCTATGAAATCGTCAATTCTGTTACTATTTGAACTTTTCGCCTGAATCAACAGCTTTTCAGTATCGCCCATGCGACCGGGCAAAATCAATGAGTTACAAATCGTTTGGGTGATTATGCGATCAGGAAAGGGCGATCAGGCGGAAAGGGGAGGTGTTATGATGAGGTGCTGAGTCGATCGGGAGCATCAGAGCCTAATCGATAGGTATCTTATCCCTTCCACCTACTCGCCTAATCGTAGGCGCATCCACGCCGATCTGCCGATTTGCCGATGGACTTTATGGCGATAGCGTCAGTTTCTTCGCATTGTGAGAAACAGCCAAAATCGCAGACGCGCCGACACGCCAATTCTCTCAAAGCGAATGCTCCAATGCTCTCATTTTTTCAATCGATAGTATCTTATCCTTGACGCGAATGGCCAAACTCTCAAACCGCGGATGCGCCAATGTACACATTTTCTCGATCGATACGCATTCCTTACTTTACGCCGTCTGCCAACAGTCCCTTTTGGTATGAACGCAGCCTTAAGTATTGTTCAGAGTTCGCGATTCGCGCGACTCGCGCTTCTCAGTCAGAAGGAAAATGATACTTATGGATCAAGTGATTCACGCGTTTGCGGGACTCGCGCAATTTGGGAGCGGGAGGAAAGGATAAGATACGTATCAATTAGGTGAATGATACGCCTGAATCGCGTGAATCGCGCGATCACCTGAATCGCGAACTCTGATCGATGACGTAGTGCGAGGAAAACAATTTCACCGCCCTAGTATGGCCCGACTGTTTGAGTCTGTGTGATTCCTGCTTCTTTTAGCGCTGGAGGACGGGGAGGACAGCCACAGCTTCGCCATTTTCACAATAGATTCGCCACATATTCATGCACAATATTAAGCAATGAAACCGAGAACTTAAGTTACTTCACTTCAAAATGGAATTCTCGCTTCCGTGAGATCTTCTCCACTTCACGAAAAGGTCTCGATTCGTTTGGCCATAGGGTAGATGATCTTCTCCTGCAACAAACCTACTGCAACTGCAGCATCCGTAGTAATGTGATCTGCACTCACATCAGCCGACTTAACGAGTAAGGCGAATAGGTTAAACTGAAACCTACCACAGTTCTCAGACGAAGATAGCGGAGAGGTGAATACTTTGTGTTACAAATAAAAGGCTGGCTACTGCTGTTCGACTAGGTAATGTTCAGAGCTGGCGAAACCACGATCGCTCTAAGTGATTAGGCGACAGACCGAAAAAGGCGTAACATCTATTTGATCGATACGTATCTAGTACTTTCCACCTGATCACCTAATAGAATAATTGCTCGATCGAGTTATCTGTTTCGTGTGATCCTTGGAAACGTGATTTCTGAACAATGCCTTAGCCATAAATGGATGACAAGTTCAACGCCCCCACCAGCCCTGTACCTTAAGTTCCGACCACTCCTCTAATAGAAACTTGAGTGCCGTGAACGTTGGGTAAAAGAGGTAATCAAAGACGGGGGTTCAGCCCAAACCTGAGAGATAAAGCTCAAGGTAAATGAATTAGCTTCATCATGTGAAAGAAGAACCATTATATTAGAGTAGGTTCATCGATCCAGCAGCTCCTTGCTCCTGCACTGAAATGCTGCCCAATCCCTCCCTAGAGCTAACGCCCACGGCACCGAGACTTTATTTGGAGAAAGCAAGGAAAAAAGCGGTTGGTATTAAAAAGCTTTATGAGGATGCATACACGCTACCATCGAAGTAATCACAAATTCTTACAATAAACATTCTCACGACTGAGAAACAACCGGTTGCAACACTACACCGAAAATACTTGGAACACATTAAAAGAAAGTATACAGAGAATATCTTCTCAGTCGAGGTCAGGTTCAGGAGCTTTATGTGGAACGCCAGATGGAGCTCCACCAGCTGCTGATCCGCTGCTACCGCCGCAGCCAGTATCTCCACACTTCGCACCCGTCGGACAACCACCAGGAGCTGCGCCGGCGCCACCGAACATTCCACCCGGGACCTTCACGTCTGCAAAATTAGAGGAACTTCAGTGTTGGGCACACCTTTGTGCACAAAATATGAAAAGCGGGATCAGAGAAATGCTAACCTTTCATCTTTGCAATAAGCTTCATAACTTTCTGATTACCCATGTGCTTCATTAGATTTTGTGGATTCTGCATGATATCCATGAAAGCTGCCATGACCTGCAACAATTACACAGCGTTACATTCAGGATGTGCCATACACCCGTATTATGCAAAGTCAATGACTTTTAAAACCCAGACGTGGTCAGAATGCATACAATTGATTCATTCTATGTACATATTCTCTTTGTGGTATTTGCAACTCGAATAAAACGAACCATGTACACAGCACCTAATAAATATGAAACGGATTTGAAGCAGAGAGAACTCGAAATAACAGGGAACAAACCTCAGGATCCTTCATCGCTTCGCCAATCTCGGGATCATTGAGTATATCGCCCAAACCGCCCATCGGGTCACCTCCATGCCTTCCGAAGTCTTCATCACCTCCTGACTGAAAGCATATCAATCAACTTATTATAAAACAGCACAACAATTTTTCATTATCCTCCTTTACATAAACAATGAAGCATAATGTATAAATAAACACATATAGTATTAAAATACCGATCTGGTCCAAAAACCCACCTTTGCAGCTTCCTCCTGTGCTTTACGATTCGCCTCCTGCGCACGTCGTACTCGCTCGCGACGTTCACGAAGCTCACGCTCTTCGGCTTGACGAGCCACGGCACGATTGTATTCTTGGATCTTCTTGGCCTGTAAAAGTTTCTATCAGTTGTCAATTGAACGAACTATTCAGTGAAAACCCACGTGGTGTAAAATTTGACTGGCTCGTGACGGCTATTTATAAGAAAACGGCGCTAATTACAAACTAAAGGACAAGCGAAAAATGCGTGGCCACCTGTCTTTACCCCACCTATACCCAAAATTTTCAAACAAATCAAGTGATATTCTGAATTAGCGACAAAGAAGTGGCGGATCGAATGCCTACTAAAATAAACTGGAAGCAAAATACATATATCCGATATATGGTGAGGAAATACTTACAACTATAAAAAATCAAATTCCATCGATAATTTCCCGTAAATAACCTGAGCTACTTTAACTTTGAAGGAAAACACAATGAGAAGAACTGTTGCAGGGAGGAGCAATCTCGGACAAAGGGCACCTGTGTCTGGTCGTTAATAGGAAGTACGACAACACCAGTTCACTTCGTGGTGAGTAGTACTTATCAACGTCATGTTGGACAAATATCGAGTCAAATGCCCATATGCAACTCGATGGTACGAAAGACTGCGCTCTCCATTCCATGTTTTGTGGAATATATCGAAGCCACACGCAAGCCAGTAACGCGAACTATAGCGCTTTCGCTCCAATTTCCCATGCATGGCTTACTCTATAAAGAACGTATCCCAGTGCACACACATAAACTGTGCGTGCGCCTATCACACCATCTGCCATAAATATACAAAGTACCACTTCAAAAAACCTTGCACTTCAACATTTCTGTTCTGCAGTTTTTATGAATGAGGTAAGGCTCACATGACACTAATCACGACAGCGACGTCAAATAGTGGCCCAGTGAACGATAAAATTAGTTCGAAATGTGCTCGCAGGTACATGTTCTATCCACCAAAGCGCGTTTATCATCTCCATATTTCATAAGAGAGCACGATTAGATCAGTGAAACAATGGGATTTTCTACAGTATTGAGGAGTTGAGGTGTTCAAAATGAATGTTTACCACTGCAAGGTTCTGATCAGCGCCAAAGCCTTTCATCTCTCCCCTTACGTCAGTGATTGGTGACACTCTTCTGGTACCAACTGGAAACCATTGAAGGAAGTAAGGGCGGTAGAATGAACACTGCTTACGATATTCTAGAGTTTTTTTTTTTTATCAAACTCATGGAGCACAGATGCTTCTACGATTCTCAAAGCAACCAAGCATGCCACCACTGACCGGTATCAATAAGGGGAGTTACCCGTATGATAGATTTTGAAGTTAAATCTTGATTCTCCGGATCTGATCCCTTTCAACGACGTCAAGCCTCTCGATATGGGCGTACTTTTTCCGCTCCTACACTACCACAACAAACGCTACCCCTATCTCTTACCTTCAATCCATAGGTCAGTCAGCCATGACTATAAAAAAAAAGAAAAGAAGACGTGGAATGGATTCCTTTTGACACGAAATTGAATGCCACCATTTCTGTATAAAAATATGAAACATTCTGCATTGAACCTCTCTTTTGGAAGCGTCCCGCTTTGGATCCCTCCCCTCGGTGTCGTACTGGCACTGAGTGCACATTCCGAAACACAATGAACCGTAAAATTACAGATTCACAAATCTATGTTTGCTATCTCCTCGTAAGGGATGCCTGTCATCGACACGATCTGGAAGCGGAGAAAGGCCCGGTTGAGGTCAGTGAATTCGAGTTCGTGATCCCACTGACAATGCGCCTGGCAGCGGTGTCATATGCAATCCAACTCCCCCTCGATCCAATAATCATCTTCGCAGTTATAGCTTCAAGGTGCTGACAAGTAATGTTGACGACGAAAAGCGCACACCAATACACACAGCAGGCAGACTTGATCAACAGCTGTTACATCGTCAATCATGCAAAAATACCACCACGATAACGGGGAAAATGCCTATCACGTACACCGAAAGGCAGGGTATCCGCATGGTCAACACATGTGGTACGTCTCTATGACGAGAGTACGCCATTAACTCGAATTTATATAGAACATATCTTTTGTTTCGAAAAAAAAAACATGACGAGTAACTGCCTTTCTCAACGCACATTCTGCAACGGAATTCATCCAGAGAGCGTTATGGCAGATTCGAGAATGGAAGAGATGATAGCGGATTCGTATTCACCGTGTCATAGCTCCTGGTACACTTTCATACGAAGCGATAACACATGGTAACAAAAAATACAACCCAAGCATCAGGAAAAGAAGACGAGCGGCATCGGTCGGCTTTTCAATCGAGTGCCATGTACTCGATCGACTAAGAATGCATTGAATGCCATGGATTCATTGAGCAACACAAGCAAAAACTCGCAAAAAATGCCAAACCAGAAATGACGCATTTACCCTCAGGTAATCGGAAAACTGAACTACAACTAAAAGACCTACAACTTGGACTACCAAACCGTCTCACGACATACCGTCCGATTGTAAACCTCCAGAAGAAGGACAGCATAACATCCCCAATGTCTATGCGCTCGATTGCCGTGCGACAGAGAGGTGACACGCCCTCGTTTGTGTTTACTTTTGTATGTCCCACATCCACGGAATTCAATGGCATCTATCTAGGTCCGTACCCATCCATTCCACTCGAATCAGATTACATTGAACGAACTACAAAGTCTATTTGTAAACAATCAGTGACGAGCAACCTTTCGTTTTTATGCTGACAGACAGATCAGTGAATGTTTAGGAACCGTCTACCGCTCGTTATTGGTTGACAGAAAGGTTTCAAGAAGATACAGTGATACTTCGAAAATGAACGCTACACTCGATCCCCCCTTATATTGTGTAATATCACGGCACATTTACATATGAGTATCATTCAATATTTTAATAGAAACATACTTCAAAAAAAAAAAAAAAAGACGCGCATAATACGGACAAATTCATAACGCCCTAAAGGCAACAGTTCCTTCGCCCGTGAAAGAAAGCAATATTGATGAATATGGAGAGGAAGTAGCTAAAAACTCCACAACTGCGTGAACCTTTGTGAGATCAAGTCCTGCATTGTGTACCCCAAGTCGCAAACACGCGGTTCTGTGACTTGTAGCGGTTATGCGCAATCGAATAACGCGCTCGTGTGTGAGAGGTGAGAGAGGCCACCACTGCGAACTGCGCCACGTACCGTCTCCTTGGTCCCTTTACGTTTATGCAACGTGAAACTACCCTCCAGAGAAACTTAAAATTACGTCCCTGCTGCCTTCAAAACTTCAAATAAAGAATGATAATGCAAGACAATTCTTGAATCTCTGAATTTAGCCTCTCTTATAGGTATATCGATAATAAACCTATAAACAGCAGTTTCTGAGTAAAAGTGGTATAAAAAACACGATGAAAAATAAGTGAAAAAAGTGGTGTAAAAAATTTGTGAGGACCATACCGTGAAGTCTCCTGCGTTAGGGGCTAGATGATCCCGCCTGAACTCCCGCTGCATTTAAAAACCAGAAAATTTCTCAGCAACACGGGAATAAGACTGAAGGTGGCCGTAAGCGGAGCTACATAGTTTCTGCTCTCAAAGCGATACCACAGACCGGAGGTGACCGTAAACGGAGGTAGATGGCTCTTGCCATCAACCTGATCAAGTTCATACTAATAGTGCAGGACATAGCAAACGTAAGACAGAAATATCAGGGAAAATAGACCCCAGCAAAACTAAAAAATACGATGATCCACGAGACACAGGGGCGGGGCAGGCAAAAGGACAGCTGGCTTCCCCAGTGCGAGGCATGTCGCATCGTTGAACGACGGCATCTACAAGCCAACAGCGAACCTCCACTATTCTTATCGACAAATTAATCATGCACCGAACTATATCTATATTATCATTACTAGTATTTACTTCATTACTCAGCGACACTTCAGGTAACTCGTGTTCAAAGTCGTGTAATTTCCCGTTTACATAGATCTGAGCGACAGCGTTCATTTTGTTCTTCGAGATGATCCACGAAACCTTTGGAGAATATTTTAGCACGACTGACATTGTTAATCACTGGACACAGCAGCTTCAACGTCGACAAACATCAGCTGGCCAGACAATTCGTCGAATCTTACGATGAAATCATCAAAGGTAAACAATCATGGGATCACATTGATTTCCAATACGTCTTTGAACTTCTAGGTACCAATCGATACTGCTGCAAGGTTTTGCAGTCGGCTAAGTGTATCCACCCACCACCACGCATATCCATTTCATCCTAACAACATATGTTTGTGCACATCAATCAATTGTACAAACCTACGTGCTGCTGATTTTCTAACAGCTGCTATACAAAAATTTGGATAGGGAAACTAACAACTAGTCGATGACTTCAGCGCAGTAGGATAGACTTGACACATTTCCGACACGAGCCCAACAACAACTCTCCCCGCATTGCCAGCTAAGCATCTGCTATTGCAAAGGATAATGGGAATTTTGTGAGCGCACACGCATGAAGTGTAAAATTTGCGGACGACTTGCATTGATGAGCAATGTGTCGGCGACTCAGAAAAAACGTGTGGTTTCTTTGAGGCTTTGAGCTTCCCACGCACACAGCGAAATGTCTTTATCCACAGAAAAACGTCAAAGTGTAAACGCCACCGCGCAGTGTTCATTAACGACGTTAAACAAATAATGTTAAGAGATACTGAGATATCGAAAGTTCTTTGACAAAATTCATTGCCTCGCACTAGAAGCGGTCACGGTAGAGTAGTAGGAAAGCAAATGATTTCACAAACCTTCCTGAGTGAAAGTTCGTAATAAAACAACAATTATGCCAAATGTGATCACTCCGTCTGAACAATGAGCGAAGCTATTGGGATCTGCTAAAGGGAACAGCTACCGACGGCACAACAGGGCCCGCCTGAGAGTCTCCCTCAAACTACAAAATCCAAGTAAAGTATGGATCCAAAATCTAGTGCTTGTTCACGCAAGTTCACATTTCTCCAGTTTTATCATGGATGAGCGAAAAGTATCGCGCCGAAGAATTATTTAAGTTCCTAGACTCCCTCGTCCCCATTTGAGTCTGACAACTTGTCGCAGCATTCAACATATCATAAAGCCATCGTTCAGTGCCATCAGTGGATGAACAAAATAAGACCCCCTTCTCATGTGACCGAATTACGGCTGCGCTTCAGAAACCTCCACCAAAGCATTACCTATCATGGTTGCGTTTTTAGACATATACATTGTTAGCATACAGGGCTTCAAGAAAAACGTTTCAGCTCCAGTTTCCCTCTTAAAACTCCAGTGTCCTTTCTCATGGTTAAAGCTATTTGCAGGGCGTGAAATGTTACGTTAGAGAAAAGCATACCACAGCGCGAGACACACCAGTCCGTGTCGCTAAGGTAATAACGTGGAGCATGCGAATAGCATGTATAATGGAAAAAAGATGAAGTGCTCAACGTATTCAATAACTTCTGCGGAATGGGCCACGCATTCTCGTTCCATTCAGAATTGTGATGGCAGGTAAATCGGCCTACACAATGACATGTGGGGTCAGGCGGAGTACATGTCAGGCCCCTTATACCATGTATAGTGCCAGAAATCAATTCATTACCGTGAAAATGCTTTTCAATGTTGAGATACTCTCGAAACTGTTTCTTTTATTGAAACTGTTTGCTTGGACAAGCTCAAAAGTTAAGACTTTTCTATCGACGTCGCCATCCTCTTGCTTCAGCGAAACCCACAAAGGCACCCCATCTTTTTCGTTCCATGCCGCATGGAAAGAGCTTCGCATTTCCCCTCGTTAGCCTGGCTAAAGCTCGCAGTTAATTGGTCAACGCCCACAGAAAAAGACTTCAGCACTGAACAATATTTTGGGATCACTTGCACTTTCCTACTCAGGAACTGAGGACTTCATCCACTCTTGAAGCTGCTACATTTGACTTCATCCACTCTTGAAGCTGCTACATTCCTCCTTCTATATTTTACCAATGTGTCATTTGCAAATGAATCCTTTTCAGAATCATCACCAGAACTGTCCATATTCACAAGTGAAGTAGCTGTGCCGATTGGCGTGGAAGCACACACGCATGGAATATGGGATGAAATACAATTAGCAGATAATGTGACTACACTCATCGTTACTAATCTCGACATCGAAGAGATGAACACTGATCATGTCGCCATTATGCAGAGATTATTGGATGCAATCACTCCATTGGTCGTCATTGAATTCGGTCAGTTTATTTCGTTAGAAGTCCTTCACCTATACCATCAATACTGAGCGGGTCCTCCATCAGAGTTGGAAGATTTCTGACCCTAATCCCTGCACCACTGGCTGTTCCCTGTGCATTGAGAATACCCATCAAAAGCAACGTCTGGGCATAGAAGCTAATGGAAAGCCAGAACGCTGTGAGGGTTTTTTCATTCAAAACAACTCTGCGCACTGACTGAAGGGATCCTAATCAGCCAGCCAATTGCAATGAAGAAAAGATGGCCTCCTTCCTAGAACATCAGTTAGCCGCTGCTGGCGAACACAATGCAACATCAACCAGGGGGAATGCAGCGTTCAATTCCACCTGAATACCCATAGATAGGACGGTAGTATGTCGATGAACTAACCAAAAAATTTGCTCGCCTCAGACTCCGACGTTTTCCTGGGAAACGATTTTTTTTTTCAGGTGATGCGAGTCCCCGAACCAGAGCTCTGCTTGACGAGACTACCGAATGCCTTTTAGCTGGTTATGTCGCAAATACCTCTCCCAACGTTGTCTACTTTTGCAACAGTGCCTCTCCAGCAATGCTTTCGAGCCTTCGAGCTGAGGACCTTCACAATATTAAACTTTCCGCGCAGAAAAAGAAACCGCCAGATCCACAGCCGACAGCCTTCTGGCCTTGGATCTTCGCTTCAGCAGCAAAAGAACGACGACATCACGAACATCATCATCATCACGATCATCATCATCCGTCCCATCACGGTCATTACCATCACCACCACAGACATCATGTGAGTTACGATTGTGAGTTTTTCCATGATACTTGAAGTTCCATATCTCTGGTAACGTCTTTTATACAAGCGATTATGTCTTGTGAGAATCTATGCGCCGTTTCATCACCCACGAACATTTCGGAACGTAAATATGCAGGCATCTAGTCACTCACAGCTGTTCTCCTTCATACAAACAGTTTCACTTGGACTACTCGTAGAATGTCGTAGTATCTTTCGCTCAAAGATGGCACCAGCTTAGCTAAAGGTTCGTGCAGAACCACGACATTATTCAAGAATATGAAATTGTAAAATAACCCCGAATCGTGCTAGTTCCTGAATGGTCTAAGGATAGATGACTGAATGTGGGATATGGTTTCGCACAGAGTTTGGAACTTTCAAACCCTTAATTGCAGCTTACGTCGGTGTTTAATATTCAAAAGAGCAAAATCGAAAAATTCAAACAATTCAGTCGAGATAGATCAAAAAACTAATCACCACACCTTTTTTCAATATTTTACGCCTTTCAACGCTGATCTTCCCTGTATCCAAATCAGCTTTGACCATTAATTTGAAAACTTTTGAATTTTCATGAACCTTGGAAGGAAGAGTTCGCGATGAGTTTCTGATAGTGCTAGGCATCAACCACACCCCCACTTGTCCGGCCTGTGTTTATTGTGGGCACCTACGTAGGGGACTTCAGCTGAACCGAAGTTGATGCACTTCAGCTCAAATCCCAGCAAAAATCTGATCTTACTGTAATGCGTCTATAACAGCAGTATAATAATCACTTCACATTTCTATTATTGTACACACCACTTGGTTTGCTTTGTGTTTCAAACACATATTTTCAGTTCAATGAAGATGTCGACGAGATCGTTGATCAAATCATGGAACAAATTGTGGAACAAGGCGCAGTTCCAGCATCCACCGAGCCCGTGAAAGAAGCAAGTGAGTATGAGAAAAAGCTGGGTTGCAAATACAGAAAGTCCTGCTATGAGACTGGAACAGTACCCGAAACTGGAAATGTGTTAACACGGTTCATAAAAAGGTGGTGGCCGCATTGGACCAAGGGGGAGGAGGAGGAGGAGGTCACTGAAGAGAAAGCTGATGAACAGGAAGAGAAGGCTGGCGAGCCCTTCGACGCAGAAGCAGATATTCTACCTCAGAAGGTACGTTGCAAATATCGGATCACTTGCTACCACGATCGAGGTATTCCGTACGACGAGAAGGCGGAAGAGCGAAGGAAACTTTTGCTGTCATCCAAGAGAACAGTTCAAAACACAGGGCAGAAGAAAACCTTGAAAGAAATCGCCGCCTTCACTTTGCAGAAGGTACAGGAGGCTGAGGAGAAGGCGGTTAAACGCCCTGTTGTAAACGTTGTCACACAACGATTGAACGCCATTGAGGAAAAACTCAATGAGAAGCTCAACTGTAAGTATCGTAAGAGCTGCTATGAAACCGGCCAGAAACCAATCATAGCAGACGGTTGGTCCCTACCGATACCCATCAAAATATTTTCTACGGAGCCGGCAGAAGCAGCGACTAAAGAGCTGAATTATGACGAACTGGAGGAGCTCGAGAAGAAAGTTTACTGCAAATATCGTAAAAGTTGCTACGAGACTGGCCATAAACCCGATATTGAACCGGAGATATTACTACGTACCTTCCCCGATCTCTTCACCATACATCAACAGGTCGAACCACGAAAGATGACATTACAAGAGAAATGCAAATACCGAAAGTCCTGCTACGAAACCGGTATTGTACCCGAGATCAATCCGAAACTCGAAGAAGTGATCCGAAAAGAGGTTAGCGCTGTTATTCCCACGAATGAGCAAGACTTACGACTATTCTGTAAGTACAGAAAGTCATGCTATGCTGAAATACATGACTCAGCCACCGTGGATACGATCAAGTTCCTAAGAAAACGACGTCAAATTGAGAAGGAAGTGCGACGTCGAAGGGCTAAACGAGCAAAGCTTCATCGACGTCTGCGCGGCGAGCTGCAGCTAGACAGTTACCGATCAAAGCACTATCATCCGCATAATAAAGCCAAGCAGGAAGAGAGACTGCAAGAGCCGGAAGATATTGAAGAAATCGTGGATGTCAAGGTAATACCCCAGAAGAGAGGGCGAAAGGAAAAAGGCAAGGAGAAAAAGGAAGACGCTGAAAGCGTTCCGGACAAAACACTAGAGTACCGGAAATCGAAGCAGCGGCAGCAGAGAGTTGATTCTGAGGAGAAAACAGTCAGTGATGAGGCAGTGCGGATAGCAACAACAGAAGCAGAGGATGACACATTGCAAGCAAAGAAAGCAAAGAAGGGGAAAAAACTGAAAGCGGAAGAACCAAAGGTGGAGAAAAAGGTAGAAAAGAAGCTTGAGAAGGAGAAAGAGAAAGAGGAAGAGAAGGAGGAAGTAAATATGGAAGAGAAACAGAGGTCAGCAACAAAATTGAAGAAAAAGAAGGAGACAGAAACTAAGCCAAAGGAAGATGTACTGAAGCAGAAAGAAAGGAAAGAGAAGGACGATAAGAAACCGGATGATGAGCAACAGCGTGAAGCTGCATATGAAAAGCAAGCCGGTAGTAAGCGATTCGACAAGGTAGCTGCCGGAATGAAGAAAATGATAGAAGACATGCACCAGCAACAAGAAATACAGCAGAAGAAAGAGTACTGTAAATATCGGAAGTCGTGTTACAAAAGCGGAAAGAAGCCAAAAATC
Source organism: Trichostrongylus colubriformis (assembly GCA_963978905.1). Taxonomy (NCBI): domain Eukaryota; kingdom Metazoa; phylum Nematoda; class Chromadorea; order Rhabditida; family Trichostrongylidae; genus Trichostrongylus; species Trichostrongylus colubriformis. Next base: position 10,732,099 of record OZ022259.1, on the reverse strand, counting down.
GATCAGTCTCTTCACCACATCTTCGGAAAGACTGAAGAAGCCGTACCCGAAAAACCTGAAGAATCCGAAGAATCCATTACCACTAAACCGGGGGAGCCCTTGCTTGACATATCGGATGAAGAAATGGAGAAAAGAAACAGAAGGGAAGCGCATGCAAAAATCGAGCTTGCAAAGAAACTCGAATGTAAGTACCGTAAATCGTGCTATGAAACCGGCGTACTACCAGAGATCTTTATACCACACTACTTTTACAATGATCAAAAAATTGTTTTCAAAGCTGGTGTGTCAAAACAACTCCAGTGCAAATACAGAAAGTCTTGTTATGCAGAAACAGGTCTTTTATCCGAGAAAGAGGACTTGAAGGATGCTGAAGACAAGCGGGAGAAGAAACTGGTGGATCAGAAGGCCAAACATACACCTTCATCCGAAGATGACCGTGACGACAAGGATGACCAAAGGAAGTCGTTCAGGTCTGCACAGACCGCTACTGGTCCAGCAGCTCGTTCACCCGACAAGGAAACGCAGGATGTGGAGTGTAAGTCTGGTGGTAAATCGTGTTATAGTTCAGCAGAGCCGCAAGCGATGAACGAAGATCATGCCGGTAATGTGGCTCGGATAGGATTGGAGCGCTATAGGAAAACTGGCTGGTGTAATAAATATTATTATTCGTGTCGTGCAATACTGGGCCTACCGCCCAAGGAACGCGCTCCTATTGGACCGAATGGCAGACGTCTTTGCCGCAAGAAACCGCTGTGATTCGCTACCGAAACTTGCCTTCGTAGTTTAATATGAGCAAGCTTTCGTCCTCCTCACGACTAGTTGTTTTTTAAATTGAATTTTCTCGCTTTGCAGAATTCCATAAAAGTTTTTGCTCATCCAAGATAAATATTCCGCTTCAATAAATGTAGTGTTCATGAACGAGTTATGCAACAATTTTCTTTTCAAAGAGGACGGTATGAATAAAGAATTCAAACTGATTCAATAGTCAAGTACGATAATAACTTACTCACGGACTTTAAAGCAACAAATTTGTTTGTTGACAGAAGAGAAAGAAGGAACTCACATTTGGCTCCACTTCCTTGAGCCATTCGTTTGCAACATCGTCGTAGTCCAACTTGCATGCAGTTGCGAGATCCGTATAAGCTTCGACCCACTTCCCGAGCAACCTGATAACAGAGTATTAGAGAATAACACATAGAGGAAACATAAAAGCTCGCGAATACGAACAATGTGGCTTTCAATAATTCACTCGCAAAACCGTAAGGTCACAATAGGATAGGTATTATGCGAAGGGTGGGGGTTGATTGGTCGAACTTTCGCTTCGCGGCGTCGCACTCGCGGGCCGCCAGTACGACTCGTTTGGCCAACTCAAGATGCAAGGTGAAGAATCCTCAAAGATTGCAGTTTGGAAACGTCGGAAGTTCGCCTTTGTTGTTGTTGGTGCTGTTTGAACAGATAAAGCTGCAAACGACTCGCACTCGTCGCGCCGTTCGCCGCGGACGACCGTGCGAAAATTAGACCAATCGACCCCCACCCCTATACGAAAAGTATTGATAGCAAACATACAAGGACAACTCTTCGAAGGTGGGGTGGCAGGTATATTTGAATTGATGTCACATCAGATTCATTCATGAGCAGATAAAAGAATGTGAGTCTGACTGTAATGTCATGCAGCAAAGTATTTTGCTCATGCCCTCAATTCACTAATCGTCAAACCAAATTGTAAATAAGTATTTACGAAGAAATTGCAAAGAAGCAACAAACATTATATCAAAACAGACAGAAGCTTAAACTAGCCTAAGATAGGTGAACAGGTTTAGAGTATGTACCCTTGAATGTAATAACTGTGCTAAACCTATCTGAAGTGATAAAGAATAAACCGATTTTGAGCAGCCATCCATCTAATGCCCTCCACACAGAATATTGATTTAGAATGGTTAACAATTATGTGAACATTCCTCTTGCAACTTGCACCAAAGTTATGCCTTGCCAGCGAGAGAAGATCAGCCCGACCCTCCTTAGGCGCTCACCAGCGCGAGCTCATAGCTCATAAAGCTGCGTCAAGCTTCCCATAAGCTACCACGAAGACTCACGAAAGTGCAGAGTTCATCGAAACGGCTGTCATACTGTCTACATGAAGATTTTGCGATCAAGATATCCATAGCTTACTCACCACGTCACGCTGCCTACTTTAAATCCTGTCATCGTTAGTCTTTTCACGACAACGTCCCATGTCCATGTGTAAAATTTAGGGGAAGGGAAGATGGCCTCACTATATCGATACTACTACCCTACCGATGCCTTCTAGATCCGCACTACTTTCTCGACAACATTACGTTGTTAAAGACACCAGGAGGAAGTAATTTTGGCTTACTGTAGAACAGACGTAGTATGGACGAGTTTGAGTGGCCGCCATTGCACAAACTCGCCAATTTGACGCCTTGGCATGGTGCCAAAAGAAGATGGTTCTATTATAGATTTGTTTTTTCCTTTTAGTTTTACTTTGTTCCTTCTTATATTATTTCTAGATGTACTTACGGGTCAAATAAAGTCGGGGGGAGGGGGAGACGCAAAATTTTCACCCACGTCAAAGCTTCTTTGCTTTAGGGTTAGGCTAAAGCAGATGAGACCTATGCTTTGACAGATGCTTTTTAATGTGGGAGGAGAGGGTATCAATTTTAGCCTAAGCCTAGTAAGGGAAAGGAGCTTCGACGTCGACGCAGAGTTGCGCCTTCCCCCCCCCCCCCCCCCCCGACTAGTATATTTGACCCTTCTGAGATTTTCAGGTATAGAAATGCACAATTAAGAAGATCCATAAGTAAACAAGTAAAATATGTCACTAGAAAACAGTCTAAAGAGGAAATAATTCAAAAATAAGGTTACATCAGGCCGAAGACAAGCTTTAAAATGAACGAAGCGTGGCTCGGCCATGGAAGCTTGCAGTTCGGACGGAAGCGCGCCCTGGGGGCAAATAGCGCCCTATGGCGCGTTTTTCAATGCCGGTTTCGTTACACATTGTATCTACCGAACCCATATGTTTGTTTTCAGACGCCATTGTTTTTGTAAACGTTATTCCGCCCTTGCCCTCCTCCCGGTGCCTTTAATGCTAAGTACATTAATAATGACGCAAATCAATTGCACAACCTCGAAGTGCATGAGATCAGTAGAAAAAAGCCACATAAGTTATCGAAATCTCACAAAACGAGAACTATTGCTCTGCAAAGAAATAATGACTTGGTGATGGTACATAATTATAGCCTTTCCCTAACTCATGAAAAGCTCGAATGGCAACATGCGAGCAACCACTCTTCACTTGGTAAATATGGATCCTATAAGAGCAATTCGCATCATGGCACTATTGATACGCATTAGGCCGCCGTCATACTTTGCGGTTTTGCGGTATCGCGGCTCCGCACGCGAATTTACGGCGCTGCAAGATCTCAAGGTCGCAGCATCGGACGAAGGTGGAACGACCCAAAATCGCAGATCCGCAGAAACGGAAAGCCGCGAAGTCTGACAACGGCCTCAATCTAGGCATAATTTGCGATGACATTCCTTTCGTATTCAACAAGAAAGAAAAACTCTGCAGCATTTCATTTCAAACACCCTTATCTATTCCTTACCTAGCAAGAATGGTACAATTTATGATTACGAGTTTTAGAACTTTTTATTCATAAAGCGATCAGCACACTGTCACTCAGTGAATATACTATTGAAAAACGGGTGGATAAGAAAACGGATCTGTATGTAAGTGAAGTACTGAGTCAGATAAAGACTTATACAGTATCCACAGATCTGCACAAAATCGTGGATCATGCAAACTCCTTACTGACTCCTTTATTGTCGCAGACGTACAGGAAATCGTTTATAGGTTTTCTTCAAACATTTTCTATGTCATAAGCAACATGTTTTTCGTTCGTCCCGTGCATTTTGCAATGCTTCCGTGAAACAAGAATTACCTCCACGAATTATCAGAATGATGCACCATCGGAACCGGTACTACCTTTCCTTTGATCTTCTAAACTTAACTTCATGAGTGCTCAAGAGTTCTTCCTGCTTCTACTTCTAATTTCTCTTTTTTATAATCCTACCCAGCCTGATACATGCCCATTGTAACGAAAGTTGAATAAAATGGCACGAAAAAACCATGATAAAATAGATCATCAGCATGCTTAAGTGGATGCTTCTTCGTCAGCTTTACCAGACAAAATTACATCAGCCATCATTTGAATTCTCTCACCTGTAGGCTCTTCCTCTGAATTTATATCCCTGAGCAGAGTCTGCATTGATAGAAATAGCTTTGTCACAGTCGGCGATAGCTGCCATAGGACGCTTCAGCTTGAGGAGGACACTAAAGAAAAACATTTGTAAAAACGAAAATTCTTGAAAAAGAAATTGTTCGAGGGAACAGTACAACTATTTTGCTTAAACGGCCAACAAAAGAATGATACGCAAGAAAGCTGGAAGAATGCTGAACACTAGGTTTCTATGTATGATAGAAAGTCGATAGTCTTACTTTGCTCTCTTAGCATGCAGGATTGCCAGTCCAGGATTTAACTCAATGGCTTCTGTGAAATATTTCAAAGCATCGTCCATGTTTCCTAAAAATATTCTGCAGTCATAGCATTTTTTTACAATGGATTAAATCTATACAAATTTACAATTTTTCCATGTTCTTCATGAACTACTCATCCCAATCACCAAATACAGTTTCATCACTGAAACTCTATTGATGTGAAGGAAATGCTAATCCTCTAGTCATCCAAATTCCTTAAGAGTGTTACTTAGTTCAAGTCCATAGCGATCAAGATCCGTCCTCCAAAAACTATTAATGATCTAAAAATTGGCCAGTGATTAGATGCCGAATCACTCCCATGCGATGGCTACGAGGAAGGAAAAGATTCAATCCTACTTCCTCTTTTCAGTCATTGCTCATGGTGAATAATATTCATTGGCAAGGAATGGGTGCAACATACAAGCTAAATAATTAAGCAAACGAACAAACAGTCCGATAACAAAGCCTGAAAGAGCATACCTTCGGAAAACGCCGCCATTGCTTTATCTCTCGCCTCATTTGCTTTTTCAATATCGTCCTCCGAAGCCTGAATAAGAGGTTAACTATGGGAAAGCCTACCACTTATCGTTAGAGTAGTGAAATTAAAAAATCAAAGTATCACCTCCTTATTTGGATCACCCATTGGAAGCGGAGTCGAATTATCGTCAGCTTCAATTACACCAGAGTTATCAATATCTGACGGATATGGAATCGGAGGCTCCTCCTCAACCTGAAACGTATCACACGTAATAATCATCAATCCAGCGAGCTTTTAAATTTTGTTCGAGTGAAACACCTCTCCTTAGGAGGGGAGAAATCACATTTCGTAATTATGCGAATTCGCCTGCGATTGCACTTGCAGGTGTCAATCCAACATCTCCCCAACCAATAAAGTTTCGTCAAAAACCAAAAACTCAATTGAAGTGAATACAACCCCCGAACACTGAACCACAAAAACAGTGTTAGTGATTCCATAATAAGATATGTGTAAAATAATAAACATACGTGCGGCAACGTATTGATCGCCAAACGAAACTTTACCATACTAAGAGGAGAGAAAATCTCAACATGAATCCCACCGGTATATGCAATCAACAAAATTTCCAGCAAAAATGCTATTATATCCCCCAGATTTCAACACGATCTCCTTAGGTTCATAAAATGACGAAAAACCAGAGAGGAAGTACTGTCGTGGATCGCAGGTGAACGTCTTGCACACTGACCCACACTCTCGTCATAGGCTCTAAAGAATCAAATGAGTTGTGAGAAGTAGCGCAAGCTTAGCGTTATAGGACAATTGAAAGGGATAGATGAGTAGCTCAAGATATGGGCAATTTGGAAAGGCGTATTTGCAAGGCTAGGCGGCGAAATTCCAAAATTCCACAAATCTGACTATATCAAGCCACAACCAGTCAGCAGAACTAACCCAATAATGACACCAAGGGCCATGCCTCCTCAGAAAATGTCTCATTTCTGACATGCGCAGCCCCGACCAGCGAGGCATATTCAGTATAACCGTGGTTTGAAAGCAACCTCGACGATTCCACCACCTCGCAGCAATGACCTCCAAATAAGCAGAATCTCTATTCGTGCGAATGCTTCTTTCGGGAATATTGTAGGGTGAGGCCTGCGACGGAATTTAAAGACGATTTACACGACGGTCACCTGCGCCCGATGGCATACGCTCCTCCCTCCACGTCCCACCACGCGTCAGAGGCAATCTTATCAGATTCTTAGCAGATATTTGTAATGTCTTCTGTTACCCTATCCTTCATGCAAAATTCATGCTGATACGTTCCCATAACTTATATGGTAAGGTAATGTCAAGCGATCAATACTTCCGCTGCACCCTGCCCTGTTTAAAATAGGGCAACTCACATCCATAGGCTCAGCCTCATGTTCCTTCGGTTCGGATTTTGGAGGCGACCCAGCAGTTGTTTCATGCTTCTTGGGTGGAATTTTGGCTCCAAACCTGATCACAGAATGATGGAAGAAGAAGAACATTCCACAATATCGTTAGGAAAATCGTGATTTCGATAAATATTTAATGAATGCCGGCACTTACTCTTCAAGGAATTCACGAAAAAACCCGAACTTTGGATCATGTAAGATATCCGTGTTCGACCGCACGAGGTTGACAAACTGTTTCAGTAATAGGAGATGTTGATCCATTACTTAAATGAAAAATAGCTTAGAATTCTCTGCGGCAATCAATAAAAGCAGAACAAAAAGGTGCCAAACAAGCGTAGCTGCGCAGACGTGAAGAAAACAATCTACCGTAAACATGAAATTCGTAACAATATGAGAAACATTCATGCAGAATGGAATAGGATAAACTCGGAAGGGGGAATCCATACTTTGGTGAAACAACAATTCTTATGAACAAATATTTTCCGTTACGTGCAAGTCACGGGTAAAGCATCGCGAACACCCCTTCTCTTAGGAGCACCGCCACTCCAAGCTATTCCGATTCCTTTTTGAATTCACTTGCAGAATGAAAAGCCAGCTTGTCACCAGATCAATAAAGCCGAACGCCGTGGACCAATGGAAACAATCTCACAGCATTCACAAATTTCTAAAATCCACACTAAGCACACGTCAAGATACGATGCTTTGAATAAGTATTCCTATGAATTGAAAGGACAAAAAGTAGTAAAAAAAAAGCACAGAGAATGATTCGACGAAGAATCAGTATAGGGGATTTCCAAAGCACACCAACGAATAAGTAGCTGAATTGCTCAATACCTGACGAATGAACAGCAGCACACTTTTCCAATTGCTAGCGCACAGTTTCAAGACGCTGATCGATACTAGCCTGACTCATATAGATACCGATCCTGACAGGGCAGAAAACACAGACGATGCAACTTTTTTTTTCAACGCTCATGACCACTGACGCATAAATCAGTCGCAAGAAAACGCTGGTACTGAAAACAGGCCACAGACGGTTAACTATACAAAGGAGGAATATGGCTAACTATGGACAGCCCTTCCCTGATCTAGTTTCCTGCACCTCAACCGCAGCTTTAAGATTTCTTGAGCTTTCCTCTCCCTTTCTCTAAAGTTTTCCCTCACATAGTGTATCTATCTAAATATTTCTCTATATCTATGTATATCTACACATAAATCAATGTTTCTGTAACACTGCGGCACCATATAAGCTTACAAAGGAATCACGTATGAATGATTGACTCCGATGCGGTGTTCCTGCTTAATCGCCTGAATTCATCTCCGAGTATTCCTAACACTGCAATACCTCAGTGTTATCAACGAATATAGCTTGAATTTCCTGAAATACCTTGTCGCAAACTAGCGGGTCAAAGAAAGTCGGGGGAGGGGGCGCGGAATTCCCACCGACGTCAAAGCTCCTTTTCCTCCTAAGGCTTAGGCTAAGGCAGATGAGACAGATGCTTTGCAGATGTTTCTTCATGTATGAGGAGGAGATATGAATGGCAGCCTAAGCTTAAGGAGGGAAAGGAGCTTCGACGTCAACGAAAGTTGCAGCCCCCCCCCCCTCCCGACTTTATTTGACCCGTGGCATTAACTACAAGAATTACACGATCAAGGAATGAAGAAAAATGAATGAACCGTTAAGAAGATTTCTAGACATGTTTTGGGCTTTCTTATCCATACATTGACAATCCCAAGGCTGCAGTAATCTACAACAGAAACCGACTTAGGGACAGACCACCCAACTGGCAATTCCTTGCTCGATAGTCAAGCAACTGTTTAGCACTATGGCAGAACTGAGCCGCGCTAACTTTTACAGGGACTCCGTCCGTGAACCTAATGACTTAAGTGTCAGCCCTACAGAGCGTCTGCTAAGGACTGGTTCCACCAAGAAGAGCTGTCAAAGTTGAAGGCTAAATTGAAAGAAAACTAGCGTTACCCTTCCAAACACTGCAGAAATATCTTAGCTTAGAAATGCTAGGAAGCCGATGGGCTCTGGTGTATCCATAATCTTGAGTGAATGAAGGCCTGTTCTCGCTGTGGAAATGATCCCTCTATTATATAACCCGTTTATTTTGGGTGTTTGTCCGTTTGTCGGTATGTCTGTCCGCCCGCAAGTGAATGATTGTGATAAGGGGATGACGGACAGAATGCACCGCCCAGTGCAGAGGAAACTAACCGATGTTCGAGTTTAGGGTCGTGTTATTATTGTGATAGCAGCTCCTACTTATATAAACGTCTACGCACATTCCCAGCAATTCTACCAGGTGCTGATGTCGCAGAAGATGTCAGTATCAAAGAAATTGCGGAGATGCTTGTCGGGGAAGGGGGGGGGGGGTACGTGACGGAGACCGGTCGAAGTGTTGGGAAACTGAATACATGGAAGCGACCGCAAACCTTATATGAAGACGTACTCATCACAATTGATTATTGCCCCGCATTTAGCCATGCATATTCCTTTATTAGTATCCTTAAAGGGTTCCTTAGGGATTCACTGAATAGCAGCTACGTGAAAATCTCCACTACAACCCAGTGCACAGCCTCAGAGTTTCGCAAAAAAGAAAATTAGATTCTGGGAAGGAGAAATGGCGCGTGTGAAGAGAACGGAAATCAAAAACTAACAATTTCGGGGTCAATTCAAATCGGGGGGGGGGGAGACGTCAACAATCGACGTGCGTCAAACTTTCACCCCCCCAAAGCTTCTTTCCCTCCCTAGGCTTAGGCTAAAGCAGATGAGACCTATGCTTTGAGAGATGCTCTTTCATGTGGAAGGAGGGGATATCAATTTTAGTCTAAGCCTAGGGAGGGAAAGGAGCTTCGACCTTGACGCAAAGTTGCGTCTCCTCCCCCGACTTGAATTGACCCCAATTTCGTTTGTTGCTCTGTGATTGACCAATATGAAGCAATAAAAATCCAACACACACGGGAAATCCTTAATTTTTCCTAATCCGATGCTACTGGGACCAAAATCACCCAGCAGCTAGGATCGTAAAACGATGGTCAATAGACGAGCCTGCGTACGTCAAGAACATAAAATAACAGAAAGATTAATGCGAAAAGCGGCGAATCTGCCGGTATCCTAGTTCCGCGCGAATACTCAAAACTCAAAAAATCGACAAACATCTTACGTTAGCTGTTGTGCCTGCTGGGCACCAGTCAATATAGGAGTGCAAAAAAGTAAACAACCGATCCGAGGCACTATGAGCATTTCGATTGTTCCTTGTCGAGCACTAACAGAAAACGAACAACCACACCGAAAACAAACTTACCAATGGTCGATGCACGTGTGTGGTCGTCCCGCGCTTTCTCGAAAACAATCCTCGGTCACAATAATCGTATTCGAGCGCGATTGTTGAAGTCGCGAGTCGTGTTGCTTTTGTGATGCAACCACAGGACGCAGCGTTCATAGTGATAGAATTTGCGTTTTCCCGAATCGTAGGATCTGTGAAAATGATAGAAATGGGTATCGTTTAGAAAATCGCGGAATTTGGATCTTTGCGGAAATGCGGATTTGTGGAATGCGCGAGAAAGTGGAAGATATGTCTTGATTCCTAAGCTCATTGTCAGCCAAGTTGAGAGAAATGAGGAATGAAGATCCCATAACCCCGCATTTCCACAAGAAGGCAATTTCCACATTTCTTTCGATCGATACCAATCCTTTGACACAGATTCCACGATTCCACAAAACCACAGATTCCGTTGTTATGCACGCTGCCTCAACTGCCCGTGGCATGTGAAAAGGCCGGTCGTTTTCAGTAATCGCTGTGAATAAGTATCGATAATGAAATAATGTAGAAGTCATGACAATTTTTAAATGGCAATTTTTAAGGGAATCGCTATCAACTAGGAGATGAATCATGTGGAGATCAAACCAATTCAATCATGTATTCGATGGTTTTGTGCATTCCGTATTTCGCGCGACGTCGACAAAGCCGAGAGTGGGAACGCGGGGTCGAGAAGGATGCGCGCTCTCCGGCCTACCGAGCCCCAGGCTCGGCCGTCAGATTCGCCTTTGGGGATTCGGATCCTGTATTTGTTGCTCATATTCATGTAGCTGTGTTGTCTAGTAGACAGATAAAGTGACCCGAAATCGTTGTGTTATCAGCATCTATATGGTTATCAAACCGATGACAGACACGCTTAACTATAAGCGAGAATCCAACCGAATTCCTCAGATGAATATGTACGTCTCGATTTCCCTTCGCGCCCGCATATATTAGGTTGTCCCAAAAGTCTTGTAGTATTTTTCCAAAAAAAAAAACAGTAACACTCGTTCACTTCGAGGCAGGTCTAGGCGGTTCAGGAATATGGTAGAATGTTCTCTAAGCTTTCTAGCAATGTAATTGACCCGCCAGATTTCGTGGAGGGAGCTACAGTGCCCGTAGTCGATACCCACCCATTACGTGGTGTTATCTACTATGAGTGGTCTTGCGGCACCGAAGCGACGGAAGCTTGCCCCTCCATCAACGCTGCATCGGGTAAGGGATGTGTGAGCTACGTGACCGTGCGCCGCTGGTTCATCAGCTTCAGCAACGGCGAGATTGACATGAAAGACAAACCACGCTTGGGACTCTGCTGATTCTGGGACGAGGAAGGAATACTTTTCCGCTAGGTGCTGGTACAAGGCGAGACAGTCACCGCTACCGTATGCACCCACCAGCTCCAGCAGCTCTCTGTCCTGTTCGAGAAAAGTGCCGAAAAGGTCCGCGGTCACCCTTTTCATGACAACGCCCACCCATACGTCGCGAAGTGTACACAGGCCAAGTAATAGGAGCTCGGCTGGGAAGTGCTGCCCCATCCGCCATACACTACAGACATTGCCCCTTCCGGCTATCACCTTACCCATCCTCTCGAATCCTTCGTGGCCAGGAGAAAATTCGTTGATTATGACTTGCTTGCGAAGCAATCGCTGACTTCTTCGACTCTCAGAACCCAGAGTTATGGGAGAAGGGAATCAACGATTTTCCTATTAAGTGGTGAGGGTTGCCGATAACAATGGTCAATACGTTGTTGCCTAATTGTATTTGTTGGACGAAAAAAAAAATAAAAAGTGGTGATTGAAAAAAATACTACAGGACTTTTGGGACAACCTAATAAATATACATGCGTACTTCTCCTCGTTGAACTCTCTAAGACCGCGGTCATACTTAGCGGTGCCGGCGGCAGGGCGTGTCTCGTATCTTTGCGTCTCCGCCTATGCCACCCTGCCTCGTTGCCTGCGTTATCTCTGCACCTCCCCCATGCCACTCTCCATCGCTGCCTGTGAACGCAGCCACGCCCTGCCGGCGGTGAGTATGACCGCGACGCAACCAAGCTGACATTCTCCTCGTATGCTTGAATTAGACTGAGGTTACTGTAATCGCTTCAGGACACAAGTAGGGCGCCCCTGATTCTCACACATCGCAGCACTCCGCATACCTCGCTGATAAATTCTGGTCTCGCGATACACCTTCGCGTGCGGCCAATACACAAAGGAGGCAAGAAGGCAATAGTCACGCTGGTTACTCAGTTCGAGTGTCTTGTAGCACACCCGTGCAATGAGCGTACGGCACGGATATCAAATATTCACACAAACAAATCAAAAGCAGTTTCAGGGGCAACCAGAGCGCCTTTCCTTTAATCTTTATTGTAATACTAATGTAATCAGGCTCGGTGAAAATAATATTTGATTTTCTTGACTTAAGATAGACTTTGTCTTTTGTGTGGCGGCTTTAGGCCGGCTTCTTCTTATTAAAATGCTTGATGTACATAAGGATTGTTGTGGTCATATGGATGAAAGCGATCATAGCGAAAAGTGTGAGCATATAAACGCATAATTCGTACACAACTCCTAAACAAAATTCATGATTGTTCAAGATTTTGCAACATGGAACGGGGCGCAGCTTGCATGGTACGCGGTCGGTTGCGTCGCAAAAGGGGTGTGTGCAGATATGACAGCGAATCGCGTGGCCGCTCGCGACGAGCGGCGCGGCGGATGCGAGTGCCAGGGGCCAGACATGGCAGCCTTCAAGCGAGGCAGTGTGGCATGAGTGGAAGCGCAGACGTGACGCAGTCACGGCCGGCTCACAAGGGCAATCGATACGGCGAGTTGTACTGGTGGCGCCGCGAAGCGATTCGCCGTCATATCTGCACACACCCATAAGTTCACAGGGGTACCTTGTCGCTCTCCGAATTTTCCCGGAGTTACTCTCATGAGTCGGCTTTCTATAGCTAAAAGGGTCATTCCGGCTAGCGCCGATCCTTTAACCTTTTTCGTACTTTCATCTCGTAGTACTGTCTGGAAGCAGTTTTACGTAAATATGGCACGAGATACAAAAATTCATGAATACCATACCATAAACTCATCAATACTGTTGCAGTGCTCGTCAAAGCACGAGTACTTTACTTTAAGTACATATTTATTCTGATCGAATTCATAGCTGAGACGAGGAACCTGAATGAGTTACTTCCTAGCGAAAATCACCCGTTTTTTTGTGAGGGTCAGAGGGAATCGAACTCAAGGATGGTCAGACCCTATGTGGGTGGAGAGATCGGTCTGCTTCTTGCAAAATTGCAGCTGTCCACCAGACGATTGGTCATGAGTGGGGTTAAAGCTGCTCAAACAGAGATCACAACTATTCAATCCCGCCGGATGCCGTTAGTAGAAGTAGTGCAACCGTGGTTTGCGTCTCTGTGTCGTCTCTCCCCTTTCGTCTGACTTTTTTCTCGCCACATTTTTTGCTTTGTCGCACTTCAGAAATTGAGTAGCAATCGTGGGGCAGCTGGCAAATTGGATGGTATTGTGGCTCAGTGTGTAACATGTAATTAGGGGTGCTCAGTAGTGTAACAATAGAAGAAGAACGGAATAAAACGGAGAAAAGTCCGAGAATAAGGATCCCGAAAATCTCTCTTCTCTCTCGCACCCTTCTGCATCACTAGGCGTGGGTAGACTGCAGCCGGGCAGGGAGTTTGAATCAGCCAGCCGCCAACGATGTCCCACCCTCGCCGGCAACTCACCCGGCTGATAAATTGCAGAACGACACGCAGCGCTGCGGGATCGTAATAAGACCCGCCGTTTTCTTCAATGCGAGTTTCGCTATACATCACCTCCTCCGAGGAAGATTTTGTTTCCAGAGAACATATATCCCCAGTTCTCACTTTCTCCTTACTCCTCCCGGTGCTTTTAAAGGCACACTCCACGATAATCAGATTAGCTGTCCTAATCGTTGAGGCAGATAGATACTCACTGCAGGGGGTAGATACTCGGGTCGCTGTCCAGTCTTCACGCTTTTTGCGAAGCGCACTGCATGAAGACATGAGTGTTTCCGTTATCGATAAATTTATGTTTTATTCGCCTAATAAGGTCCGCATGCAAGGTTTCAAGCGAAAAAGTGACAATGCGGCAGGATACAGCTCCTCAAAGTAGTGGCCGATGGGGCGGGGCCTCAGAGTAAATGCTCACCCCGCCGTCCGCCGCGGTCGGAGACGCATAGTTGGATTAGAAAATTATGTAAAAAGCCCACTATTCGTCTCCAACCGCGGCGGACTACGGGGTGGTTCTTTACTCTGAGGCCCCGCCCCCTCGACCTACTATGGAAATCTGAATCTTAGCCATATAATCAATTTTTTGCGTGAAACTTTGTATGCGGCCCATATTAAAGACAATGATAGGGGTAATGTGAGTGAAGGGATCGCTGAAAGGAGTCATACACTTGAAAACTAGGGATCCAGGACGATTACGACGAGTATCCCTGATTGGCTGGGGTGAGAGTGGAACGTGTCGCGGTGCGCTTTCTTAGTTTTGGCTTGAAGCTCACTCCAGAAAAAATGCTTCCTTATCTCCGAACATCACATCGTTTGCGACCTGACAACAGGCCGACGGAAAACTCGTCCAGGCTACCCGCCTCTTTACGGTAGACCGTCCACGTCGAGAACCAACGGTGGATAGGGGTCCTATATGTCGGGTCTTTAGCCATTTCCATCCGTTTTTCTTCACTGTTCTATTAGTGGGCATCCCGACTTTCCCATTCTCTACTTTTTTCACTTTTCGTCCGAATTATCCCTATCACTGCCTTTAAGCAAGTACAACATAAATATAGGAAAAACAGAGTAACTCATTTTTTTCGTGAACGATTTCTTTATAGCAGAGTCAGCACGGCTATACAAGCGATATCGGTTAACTTGTGAATGCTACCATCGCGTACAGACTCCTCTCCAAGCTACATACAGTTCTCGTACAAATTCTATACTCAGGGAGCCTCGTTTGCGGTGCTTCCACGGGTTTCATCTTTTTCGCTGACGGGTAAATTAGAAGCCTCACTTTCAGCAGTGGACAATAGCGCTCACAGTTCACCGCGAAGGTGCCTTTGAGGAAGGAGTGTTGTCTTGCACCATCTATGTACGCCACATAATGGCAGGCATGGTTAATCCGGAAAGTTTGAGGGAATCGTTCATATAAATTTGATTTTTGTTACACATATGGTTATAGTGTATTTGTTTGCTAGGGCCCAATGCAGAATTCCACGCGAGAAACTTGAATCGGGTTGAGGTACGGTACACTTTTTCAAGGTGCTTTCCACAAAGGAGGGGTCGCTATCCGACGCTGGGTTGTGAGGGCTCTGCGATCACCCCGCCCATCCCCCTCCTCCCCTCCGTAAACAGCACTTCGAAGGAGAGTATTTCGGCTAGACTTTTTTAAATTTCCTTTTTGTATGAAATTTTGCAGATAGCTCGTAGTAGCAAAAAACAACATCCTCTTGAACTAATTTTTAACGATAAGGTGGTTTCCCAAAAAAATGGCGATAGTAAGGCGAGGCTTTTGACCGATGCAGTTACGCTCTAGATCACCCTCTTCGACCGTATGAATGCTAACGTGTGGCGGATTTATTATTCTCAGCCAAAGGAAATTGGTTTTGGTTTTTTTTGCGGAGTGGTCCAATGGTTTTATATTTTATTATCAAATTAATAACAAACAGGTGACAAATTACGACAAGGAAATGAGAAAGGCGAGTACTCGCCACGCAGTCTCGAAGCATTTGGCCTTTCTCGCCGTGGCGAGGAAAGGCGGACCCAGGCGCACATGCTGTGTTCACCTGGGTGGTACAAAGAACAATGTGGGTCGCGTGAAGTGCGCGACATAATGTGTGGTGAGAAATATGTAGAGATGAATTACTTACAACAGTTTTCTCTCCGAACATGAGCACATTTGTAATGATCTTCCTCTGCGGATCCAAATACGTGATGATAGTGCACATTTCGTATTCTTTCTCCTGAACAAGTGTACATGTCACTTTATAAACGACATCTCTGATATCCTTAGGCCGCGGTCATACTTTGCGGTGCCGACGGCAGGGCGTGGCTGCGTATCTCTGCGTCTCCTCCTATGCCACCCTGCCTCGTTGCCTGCGCCGTCTCTGCACCTCCCCGTGCCACTCTCCCTCGCTGCCTGTGAACGCAGCCACGCCCTGCCGGCGGTGAGTATGACAGCGGCCTTGAGCCTTTGACTCAGAGTTGATGCAGGCACTACTCTGTGGCAACCTTAGATGGTTTTTCATACTTCGTACTCGTATACTTACGAATACAAAACTTTAAAAAGATGGTTGTCAAGCACGTCGTAAATTCATTACCCGTAAGGCCGCGGTCATACTTTGCGCAGCTGCATTAGTTGACGCCGGTGCCGGCGTCAACTCACGCAACCATTTGCCAGCCGCAGACGACAGCGTCAGTAGATAATGCGCAGCGTTTGCAAAATTCTTGACCCAATCACACTACAGTATGATAATTGTGGCCGATTCGAATCTTGGCGCTGTGCCAAGATTCGAATCGGCGTCATTGGGTCAAGAATTTTGCAAACGCTGCGCATTATCTACTGACGCCGTCGTCTGCGGCTGGCAAATGGTTGCGTGAGTTGACGGCGGTACCGGCGTCAACTAACGCAGCTGCGCAAAGTATGACCGCGGCCTAAAGTAGATATCTCTCTGTATGTGGCAAATAGCGCTCAGAGGAATCGTAGAATCGCTTAAAGCGGATAAAGATACATACTGATCAGGAGAGTCTTACAACGGGAGGACCCGAGGTAGCCATTCGGATTGTGATACATATGGATCGGCGTACTTTCGGGCGCTGATCTCGAACTTGCTTTCAAATTTCCAGAACGATTCTCTGAGTGGAGCTATGAAGGTCTTTATGAAAAGTTCCATTATATGGTAGGTTTGGAAGCCCGTAGCACGCGAGCCAGACGTTTTCGCCTAGAAGCAGGGCGATTTTCGTGCTCAGGGGCCAAACTATCCCAAAAGTTATAATTTTAGCCAATTCGAGAATCTAACCACATTTCGAAAAAATTATTTGGCTTACACTGGGGAGGCCAAGAATTTTTCAGAGGTTTGGTCAAATTGTCGAATTGGCTAAAAACATGTCCTATGAGGTAGTTTGGTCCCCTGAACACGTCCCGTTGCTTTTGTTTGCAAACCTCTGGCTCGCGTGGTACGGGCTTCCGAACCTACCATGTCAAAGTATTATTTTTTCAAAAAACCTCCACAACTCCGCCCCGAGGTTGAAGTGGTTATTCGGAATGGGATACATATGGTCCGACGTATTTTCGGGCGATGATCCCGCTTGCAGCGCCCGGAAATACATCGGACCATATGTATCCCATTCCGAATGGCCGCTTCGACCTCGGGTCCTTCCCTTGTTAGGATCAGCAGATATGAAAATGTCAGGTAGTGGGTTTCGCGGGTACATACTGCACGTGTATCTACTCCTTTGCTCCGTCCAGTTGATGGAATCAGTGAAAGGAAAATTGGAAAGTGAAAAATCCTGAAATTAGTGATGTCGTGGATCGTGTAAGGACGAGTTCATACACTGCGCACCAGCGTCAAATTGCCACCGTCGACGTCGGTGCCGGCGTCGGTGCGCAAGATATGAACGTGGACTAATATGCTGTATCCGTGTGGGAATCGGAGCAGTGAAAGGTGGCGCGCACCCCTATCACTTTCATAATTCTGGGATCACATTCTGCATCAATGCACACCCAGGAGAACTGAGCCCCCATCCCTCCGTATTCGGTGAACTCGTAGCAGTCTCGTCTGGAAGGATAAAAACATTGTCTTGTACAAAGGCTGGCCCCGCAAATCAATGTAGGCCAAATTGTATTCGCTTGCCACCACGATTCTGAATGGAACTAGAATGCGTGGCGCACTCGGAGAAGGAATTGACAAAAACTATCTTTTGCCCTTTCATGCTGATTCCGTGGGAAAGTATCAAGCACTTATCGGGTGGGAAAATCTTGTAATAGGCGGAAAATCGGTACCGTATAAGACTCTTGCGCAAATTCCACTGTTCTACGATTCTTTCAATTTCACGATCCTCCTGATCAGTGCGTATCAAATCCTCTTCTCCTTAACCCACCAATTTCAAACTTCTCCCAATCGGTACTTGTTTGAGTATTTTCTATCAAGTCTATGATTCCGCTGTTTCACTTACTTTATAGTAAAAATGGGATGCGTAGCGTCATGTCGAATTTTCGCGCGGCCGCCCACTGCGAGCGCAAATTGTTTACTTTGCGTGCGATTGTTTAATCTATTCAGAGTTTTATGTCTAGATTAAATAGTTACTGATTAGGATCGCTGCCATGTTATGGTTAGTGTTTCTTTTAGTTATCATGTTACTACTGTCTTTTTTATGTAGAAGTGCCTGTTTCTATTTTGTTGAAGTACTCCTGTTGTTTCTTATTGTTAGGAATAATCAAGTGTTATATGTTTGAAATATGTCTGTATATTTTGGGTGCTATTGCAGCGAGAGGGGCATCCCACTATGGATGCAAGTTTTACCAAAGCGCAAGTGAGGGAAGAAGCCCCTTTTCTTCACTAAGGCTCAGGCAAAAATACTTAGGTGAACAGCTTTTTATAAGGTGCCCCATTTATTGCAATAACGCCGCATTCTGTTTGAAGTGTTCACGTGGTGGTTCACTGTGCATTTAGGACACGAGGATGGCTTGCAGTTTTGTGATACATATTTCCAACCTGCCCAAAGCCTCGAAGCCGTTTCGGATGGTCAAAAAATAGTTAAAGCAAACTGAATTGGCTGTACGCCAAACTTCGCTCTCGCTGCGGTGATCATGTTGTAGTCAAAGGGTCAAGAAGTTTGCAAACGAAGCGCGCCACCAGAGTGCCGCCGGGGTCGGCGGCGGGAAATTGATTTTGACGCCTGCAACGGCCGTGCCGGCGTCGGTGCGCAAAGTATGACTGCGGCAGTACCATTTCTTTAAAGGCCTCCCACAGTGCCAGCCCATTGCGTCCTTAGTGAAATGGGCTGGTACTGTTGTAGTTTAAACCGGCTGCGGCTACTTGCGCTGATGGCGTCGCGAGTGCGACGTCGCAAAGCGAAACTTCGACATAATGCTTTTGAACGCAGTCAATAAGTCAGTCCACTGATTCCCGAAGTCCTTCGAAACCTCTCATAAACACAATGTTATAAGTTAGAAGAAACTGTAGCAATGATTTACGGTGAGAAAGGGGGACGTGAAGGCTTTCATGAGATTGCGAGTTTCCTCAGTGTAGCACTGGATAGCGACTGTGAGTGACCTGAAAAACAATTGAGGTGCGCCGTGAGATTTTGCCCATTCGCCCACGCTATTTCTATATGAACCATTAACTTTATGTGTCTGTTTGTCAGTATGTGAGTCGGCATATCAGTATATCTGTCCGCATCGACAGATAGCAATATGTCGACTCACTAAGCATCTCCACGTTGGTGGTGGATCATTTGCCATTTCAAAGGTCGAAACGGAAGTGTCCTACATTATCTAGGTGGATGTTTCACGGAAGGCGCAGGAACGGCATTATAGAACGGAATTTCAAGAGTGTAGCTTTTTATCACTGTAGCGGTCACTTTATCATACCGTGTTGAATATATAGATAGCGTTTTCGTCCTTCTATAAACACGCCAACGCCCCCCATGACCAAGGCCGCGACGCCTGATCTCGTCGCGCGTCGCGGTAGGTCTTCCCCCTCAATTTTTGTCCGTTTACCGATACTCCACTTGTAGTCACATTTGTCACAAACCGTGAAACACCAGACACCCTAAGTGCACCTTAGCCAACATGCATATTTCACGGCGGAGGCACGTAAAAAAGGTGGGCACATATTTTGGATCTAAGAATTGGGCTGCTGAGCACATACTCCGCAAAGGCAATAGAGGGAAGACAGCACAGAGGCACTCGATTCCTTCTCCGAAATCCACAGCTGTCCGGATCGCACCAGTTTTTACCGTGCCAGCTGCTTTCAAGCACACATAATTGTCAGCCTTAGCGATCCTGAAGTATCGCTCCTTCGCACGCGATGCCGCGGTAGAGGTTCTACAATGGTGCGTTTCAGTTGCAGAGCGGCGTCACCGTAAGACGCAGTGCCCCCAAATTTGGCATTGTCTTGTGAGATTGCCTATATTGGCCAAAACTTCACTCTATATTTTACGCGAATCGTCACTCAAGTACAGCGTTTCGCTTTCTGCATAGTAGGAGCTTGAGAAGAATATAGGAGCTCTTGATGCTTGAAAACAGAGTGGAACGACTTCAGCCATTTCAAACTCACCAGAGTGTAACAAGTACAGCTGCTTGGAGCATTGTCAGTATTGTAAATGAGCTTATCTGCTGCAAGTTATGACTGTGTACTGAACAATGTTTTCCTGATACAGCTGTCTGTGGATAAGGCAACGTTTTGAAATCTACGGAGCTGCAGAGTAGATGGGTATCGATCGGAAGAATTGCGGAATTTGCGGAATTGTGGGAATGCAGAATCGTGGAATTTGCGGAATTGTGGAATCTGCGGAACTGTGGAATCTGCGAAGAGGAATAAGATACATACTTATCGATTGGGAACATTGCGGAATTGGCGTTTTTGTGAAAATGCAGAATCGTGAGATATGCGGGAAAGCATTAGATACGTATTGATTTCCATGCTACGAAAAGACGAAGGATTAGGGAAACTAAGCCATCATTTCCGCAAATTCCACAACAATCCTGATCGATCAACTCTTCCTTCCACGATTCCGCAGTTCTCCAGTCGATACCTATCTAATGCTTTCCCGCAAATTCCGCAATTCTGTATTGCCGCAAATTCCAAAACTATGAACGCTGTCTAACGAATTTGACTTCTTAGAAACAAAGAACTGCCATGGTTGATCTGTCCAATTGGTAGACCTCAAGCACTTGACATTCTGCGAATATTCTTGAAGGTGCCTGGTGTCATTGTGGTTGGGAGAGTATAACGCAACGCTCATGTACTGCGCACCATTGCACCACATACACCCAGCAACGCAAAAGACTTGCCATGACTTCATTTCCGAAGCAAGTAAAGCAATCAAGGTTTTCTGATGTAAAGTGAGACTGAATATGATTGTTAGAGAAGAACTCAAACGGCGAAACGTGACATTCCGCCCTTTGCGCGGATCTATTATATTATTATTACCAGATGAGCTTCGCGATCTACATCGCGTTACGGGCATCTGTCAGAACCGGGCTGTGGGTGAAATGGGGTGGACAGAAGTTGCTAAGCGATGTGTTTCGCGACAGCAGCTTCTCTATAAATCCGTAGATTTAATTTGTGACGCTGAGGTGTCTATTTACACCTCTCACCACAAATGCCCATCGTAGCAATATATATACAACGATCTACATGCTATGCGCTCTTTCTCCGGGAGCTTTGTCCCCTCACTGGTGTAATACATCACATTGTCCACTCCTCCGTACGAAAATCGACAGATCGATGATTATTCGATGTCAGCCAATATGAGTTCATAAAATTTTCAGTACCGCATTTGCGCTTACCTATTGGTACTCGCTAAACACCTCCTGGTTTATATACGCACAGTTGGATCGCCCAGCTGCCGCCGAGCGCTCCTCCTTCTTTCGCCGGGCTCTCTTGAAATTTTATTTTTTGATGAATGCTGAATGCGTTTTACACACTCTTTACATAGGTCAGCGGTGGTTACTGATATGGATAGTTACAATGAGCACTTGCTGACAAAGATTTTGAGGTGGTATGTGGCAGCTGTTTGGCGCACATTAAGCAGGATGGGAGGAGCGCGTAAAAAGGATAAAGTTAACTTCTTAACTTTATGGAATCGATAGGTAACGAAAGAGAACACAATATGGCCATAAGTCTGATCAAAGATACACCTAGTAACATCTTGGCATTATTGTGTATTTTATCAAAAATGAATTTAACATACATTGTCTCATTCTCCTAGGATCCTCAAGAAACAACTTCTTGCTGCTCTTTAAAGGCAGCAGTGATAGTAGCTTCCTGCATAAGACCGGATAAGGAAGCGGAAGACTGTTCGAGGCGAAAGAATTGGGATATGCATAAAGTTTCAGTTATGCCTGCTTTTTCAAAGGGCACATGGTCCACCGTGACTCCGTAAAAAGATTCTATCAAATCTGAAGACTAAGCCTCATGTGTCGAGCGACATGGAAACAAACCCATACAAATTTGGTAGAGCCGGTACTACACTGAAAGAGAGGGCACTGGAGCACAGGAATACTTCTGACGCCCTATATGTAAGGTGTGAGTAGCAATGATATAAAAATGAAATCTGAAAGAGCTGGCGAAGCCGCCCCTTAAGAAGAAGAAGCGGGAACGGCGGCTTGGCGATCCAACTGGTATCCATACGATAATGTTAACGCTCAGCATGCGATAATGCTCAGCAATGTGATGGCAAGGATTATTGTATAACATTGTTCAATTCACACTTATCCGCATATCCATTGGTGAACCCATTAGTCACAGAAATCAGAGAATGTACCCCATCCTCCCCTCCTGTGAGGTGCACCATCCGTTCCGGCCCTCCAAGTACCATAGCTTTCTGAGCCACTCATCACTTGAGAAAAAGATTGATATCGTTTTGTTTTACATAGTTCCCCATTTTGTGATCGGTTCAGTTTAGGAATGAGGTGAGGGTACAAAATAGGTGTTTATATAAGTAGGAGATGCTATCACTACGATAACACGGCCTTATAATGATACTACACTACCCATCGGTTTCTCCCGACCTAGAGGGGTTGTTTTGCTTTTTATAATAAAGTGATATGTAGATGGTATCCTGATCATGAAGCGTAGAAGGCAGTATCAACAGCGCGCAACATTATTTGGACACTAAACTATTTAGCGGTGATACATCGGCAGTTGATTTCAGAGCACAATCAAATATGTTCACACAATGGCACTGTTCATCAGACGCTTTCATTGTAGCGGTCGTGGAGTAGTAGTCAGCGATGCACTGATTTTTACCCAATTCACTTCCCAACGGCTCTTACAGCGCTAAGCAATCGTTATATTCATTCCGTCACCATTAAGATCCCACTCGGATTGATTCCAACTGGGTTTCGACACTCCACTTTCTGTCAAGAGAGGAAACGGATCAGGCGACATTGGCTTTTTGACGCTCCTTATCGAATCTTTTCAACCGTTATTGAGCTGGATCATTCCTGACTAATTTCCACGTCCCGATCGCGAAACACCTATGAGTATGAACGCTACAGGATCAATGTGAAAAGCGAAACGGATTCGAAGACTCTAGCCTTTTTACTCTCCTTATCGAATCTTATCAGCGTTATGAATGCGCAACACCCACCAATAGTGTCCCCGTCCAGTCCGGCACAACACCTGTGAGTATGAACGCTCCAGGATCAATGCGAAACGGATTCGAAGGCTCCAGCCTTTTTACTCTCCTTATCGAATCTTATCAGCGTCATGAATACGCGACACCCACCAAAAGTGTCCCCGTCCAGTCCGGCACAACACCTGTGAGTATGAACGCTCCAGGATCAATGCGAAACGGATTCGAAGGCTCCAGCCTTTTGCTCTCCTCATCGAATCTTATCAACCGTTATTAAGCTGGATCACTCCTGTCTAATGTCCTCGTCCACTCACAAAACACCTATGAGTATGAACGCTACAGGAACAATGTGAAAAGCGAAACGGGTTCGAAGACTATAGCCTTTTTAGTCTACTTATCGAATCTTATCAACCGTTATCAATGCGCGTCACCCACCATTAGGGTCCCCGTTCAACCCCGCACAACACCTGTGAGTATGAACGCTCCAGAATCAATGCGAAACGGATTCGAAGGCTCCAGCTTTTTTACTCTCCTTATCGAATCTTATCAGCGTTATGAATGCGCGACACCCACCAAAAGTGTCCCCGTCCATTCCGGCACAACACCTGTGAGTATGAGCGCTCCGGGATCAATGCTCCTACAACTAAACATACCTGCATGTCATTCCAGTGTGCCGACACCTACTGCGATGTCAGCGCACCGCAGAATGACGGCGAGGGTACGAAATAGGTGTTTATATAAGTAGGAGGTGCTATCACAATGATAACATGGCCTTAAAATGATACTCCAACACCCATCGTTTCTCCCTACCTGAAGCGGTTGCTTTGCTCTATCATTCCCTTATCACAATCATTCATTTGCGGACGGACAGACATACTTACATACTTACATACCGACATACCGACCGACATACCGACAAACAGACGCACAAAGTTACTGGTTTATATAATAGAAGGATATCTATATTGGTGCTTTCTGTACTCACATAACACGCTCTGGAAACTGTCTCGAAAGATTTCGGAATCAGTCTGCTAGTCCACTTAGTTCACTGAAATGAAAATTGAAATTGAAACGGCAAGAACGTTTCGGACAACTTAATAGAATAGATGGCGCTCCACTGGGACAAATAGTTCACGCAAAATTATTATATCATTTGTACTTTTCTTAACCCTGTGACCCGAGAGCTCCGTTTTGCTGACACGAATGAACCGTTCCATCGCGACAGCCTGTTAACTATACGAAGTTCCGCTCGAAGGTGGTGGTTACCGCCAATACCGGATATCGAATGGTATGACTGCTTCTTATATGATCGTGATAGGACATCATCATCGGCAACAGGTTTGTTATGAAAAAGAACCGTTTCCCACGTGATACAGAAACCTTCACGGCTCACTGTCTCCTCCACGCACAAAGCTGGAACCTGTATTGTCATTGATCTGCATACAGCAGTTCCTCTTGCTAATAATCTCTAACTTACAAAATTGTGGAAAAAGGGATGGCAAGTAGTATATCTGTGGGAGAGGGCGTGCTCTAAACATCAATCAGAGGAAGTCATTTATCATGACAAATACCCAATAACTTACGCTACCCAAAGAGAATCGACGCAAAACTGCGTACTTTAACGGCTTTGTACGCGGATTTCCAGCATTTTGAGTGTCTCAGGAGAATTAAACGGGGGGATAAAAACTTCTGTGAAATGAAAGGAGAGAGGATTTCGGCTCGGAAAAGATCGGGAGTGTGAATTCTAAGATTACTTTAAGATGGTACGCCCCTCTGTGCTGTCAAACACCCAACGCAAGGTCTGTTTCATACTCCGAAAAGCTGCGCTATTGTTGAGATCTTTCTCGAACTCAGTGGCTGCTTCCAGAATGATACAACCTCATATTTCCTGTGTGTGCCATTGCGACTAAAAATTCGCAATGGCGGCGTTCGGCACGCGACGAGATGGTGCGAGATAGGGGAGCTTTATTAGCTGAGTCCTGAAGCAATTACGTCTAGAATAAGGGGTAGAGCACCGTCATCGGTTTAGGAGCCATCCAGTACGGCGCGCTAGATGGCCGGACAACGCAACGCGAATCCTCTGTCCTCATGGCGCATACCCATTTCCTGTTCCCGTTTCCACTGTATGAATTTAGTATATGAATTGAGCATTGCATTTTACACCATGTAGTATTATCCTACTATATATAATTCGCTTAGTATGTCTGTGTGTGTGTCTGTGTGTGTGTGTGTGTTTGTCCGTCTGTCACGAAATTCATATCTCGCGTCGCAGCAAAGCTGGGACGCTGAGTTTTACAAGTGATATAGGGGGTGCCAAGGGAACTTCAGCGGTGGTGGACCGAAAGTGATAGCAGCTGATAAGGGCTGATAAGGAGCTTCGGAAGGCAAATGTCACCAAATCCGTTTCGCCTTTCAGGTTGATCCTAAAGCGCTGACACCCATAGGTGTTTTGCGGGATGGGACGGGGACATTAATGGTGGATGACCAGCATTGATAACGGTTGATAAGATTCGATAAGGAGCGTAAAAAAAGCTAGAGTCGTCAAATTCGTTTCGCTTTTCGCGTTGATCCAAGAGCGCTGACACTCATGGGTGTTTAGCAGGGTGGGTCAGGAACATTAATGGTGGGTGATCCAAGTTGATAATGGTTGATGAGATTTGATAATGACCACGATAAGGCAAATGTCGTCGAATTCGTTTTGCCTTTCGCGTTGATCCAAGAGCGCTGACATTTACAAGTGTTTTGCGGGATGGGGCAGGAACATTAATGGTGGGTGACCCGCACTGATAACGGTTGATAAGATTCGATAAGGAGCGTAAAAAGGCTAGAGTCGTCAAATCCGTTTCGCTTTTCGCGTTGATCCAAGAGCGCTGACACTCATGGGTGTTTAGCAGGGTGGGTCAGGGACATTAATGGTGGGTGATCCAAGTTGATAATGGTTGATAAGCTTCGATTAGGAGCGGGAGAAAGGGAAATGTCACCGAGGCCGGCTTGCTTCTACGGCTAACAGTGGAATGTTCATATTCGCAGGTATTGTAGGGTACGGGTACCTCAATGGTACTGTTGGGTACAGGAGCCTCAGTGAAACTGATAACGGCTTACAGTGACTGATAAGAACCGTTAGGAATTGGATGGGATGAAATCCTTGCTAACATTGTACGACCGCTTCAGCAAGAGCGTCTGATGCGCAGTGGCATTGGGTGAACATATTTTGTTTATGTTCTGATATCACTGACCGATGTATCGACCGCTGAATGCCTGACGTTCCAAAAAATAGTGCGTTTCTCTTGATAATGCGAACTCCATTGATAATCATGATACAACCTATTTTTGTGATAGCAAAGCAAGCGGTTCACTCTGAATGATTTTCTAATGCGGTACTTGCAGCAACACTGGGTATCGACCGCTAGACTATGTAAAATTTCAGGTAGTGAAGCATGTTTACGAAAACGATAAACATCGATAAGCGGGATATGGCCTACCATCAATGTGTACGAATTAGATTCTCAGCAAGTGATCTATTTGTTACCAATCGATGCAATCGAATACAAAACTATCGATTTCCAATCTACCCAAACTCCCAATGATGACCAGTTGGCTGGCGCACACTACTGCGCGCAATTCATGTGGATTACGTGCAAAATGTGTTCCATGCAAAGCGATTGAAGTATACCGAGACCAAAATGCTTCTTTATCACGCCATCTTCTCTGCTTTTTTGCAATTCAATAGCTCAGCTGAAAGCAGAGGGAAGGAAATCTCCGCTCCGCCGTGGTCGGGCCGAACACACCCATTTTGCACAACATCGCCATGAATCGCGCGCAGTAATCTGCGCCAGCCAACTGGTATATAATATTACTCGTTAATCAGTACTGAAGGGTCCTTTGCAGTCAATGTTCTGAAACCACTCATTCCCGTAGGTTCTTACCAGGAGTCCACCACTGGGTGCAAGGAAGTGACAATAATAGAGCTTCTATCCTTTTTACCTACGTTTTCAGAAAAATACAATGGGGTCTCCAGCTGAAAATGAAGTTGGTGCTCTAAGAAGGTTGAGTGGAGAGAACGAATTGAAATAGCCAAAGATGCGCGGAATGGGGCTCGTTATCCCTCGCAGAATGCAACGTGATCACGTTCCGCTTGAAGCGATTAATAGCGGCTTGACTACGAGTAATCAACGGGCCCATTGCTCCTCACTGCTAATCAAAAACCCCTGGAATTAGCGCGAATAGCATTCTCATTCAATTCTAAAGTTCTCCAGCGAGTAGTTCGTGCTGCTGTACTCTGTGTGATCGGGACAGGGCCGGCGCTATGGAATAAGGGAAACGTTTGGCGAAATTTTCACGCGGTTTGTCATTATGCGCTTCAGTTCGGCCTCAAGTAAATATCTGAAGACTAGAGTAGATATTTGATCACAGACGTTGAGGTTTGCTAGCTCGTTGGATACCCAGAAACAGGTCGTTTTTGGAAGCGAATAGCGAAACGTCCCTTTTTGCTCCAAGCAAACGTTCGCTTCATAAACGCAGTACTGAAATAAAAAAAAATTCAGCATCCAAAACCGTTTATAAGCGCAAGGACAATCACTAATAATACCCGACTGAGCTTAATGCAATTTCCATAAAAAAGTGCCTGTGCATCTGATCACCGCCATCTGTTACAACCCATATTCCACTAAATATCAAGCATCGCTGTTCCCATTTGTATGATGCGGGAATCGAATCCTACACTAGTGCCGACCCATGCCACGCGAGCCCGCATCTGTTCGAGCTCACTAAACAGATACCAGACTTAACTGGGAGGTTCGGAACACTGACCGCTGGACCGACTGGCTCCCACATATCATTATATGAACCAAACTGGAGTGCCTCTACGATTCTGATTAGAATTTGAATGCGTGATACCTCCCGAAGAAGTACTGATAGCACCGAATTTTCTTCATAAGCTGCATAGAGGTGTACTACTGTGGAAAAGCAAATCAGCTGGAGTTATTCGGGCGCTCACATACCCATCTTTTTCCATGGTTGACCTTCACTCGACACTCATTTAATTTTTTACCTTTCACTAGTTCAAGTAGTTCAGATTAGATGCCCCTGTATACTTCTATCCAACCACGCTGTATATTTTTAACCTTGGTCTGACTAATATATAAGGAATGTGAGGGTATCCAGTAATAGTTTAATTAAACGACGCTGAGGTGACTCAGCAGAGATATGTAGCTAGGACTATAATCGATTATGATCGAAAAAGAAATTAAGTGCTAGGTGCTCTAATGCAGAAGCATTCAAAAGCCCCCGAAAGCCGTAAAACTCCACTCTACCGTCATTTCTGATTGTGGACGTGCTTGCAAATATAGTTACCTACCCTGCGGAGTTTGAAGAGGGGACGGCAACATGGCGTTCTCCCCCTTGAAGAAGTCGTCCTCAGAGATTGGAGTATATCTGCCACTCAAATGTTTCTAATGTATTTGCTTACTATGGGCCACCTGCAATGTTTCACGCAGAAACACGAAAATTCGGCGTTAGAAGGCTTGCAGTAAAAAGTAACGGTCACCTGGACAGGGACGTAGAGTGAAAAGCATTCCAACACACAGCGCGAAAATTTGAAATGCCGCAGGCAGCTGCTCAAAAGTTGCTCAGCGAGAATTCAAACGAGGTGCCCTTATTCTCCCTTTTCGACATTTGCTTCGGATTTTCGGTTTTTTTCGTGTTTTCGCCCATGTATTATATCTGTATATCTATTAGAGTGATGTTAGAATGAATGAGAATCATGGAATTCCCATGGTCGCCTCCTGCAACCGCGCCAACCCCGGCTCATTCAGTTTGAGAGGGGACATACTGGAAGGAATTGATGTACATTATTGTAGCCAATAAGCGTGGTCTCCAAGGCTCTTTTCGCCCACGGCAACGCGATGAAACGACTGCTCTGACTTGCTCGTTTGCTAGCACTGTGATATATGCACGTACCAATCTCAAAAGCAAAATACTGCTCCCACTACCATCAAGTCCTCCTACAAGACACCAACCTAGATTTCATTTCAAAGCAAATAGCATAATCTAAAGCTGTCTGGGTAGTTTCCCATGTGACCCCAACCTATATCTTGAGGTGGAAGGCGCAATCGATGCGGCATGGCAAGGTCCATAGCAGGAAACCACGCCTACAAGTGAGCGCATCACTGCGCTGAGGTAACCGCTACACGTCATAAGTTCGCGTGGCATCGATCGATACGGAACAACGTTTGGGATCAGAATCGACTAGTGAAATGGGGGCGCATCTCCTGGGTAATCGGAAAGTTGATTTCACTTCTTCTCTACTGCCGAATCATCAGACACCTCTGCTCCATTTTTAAAAAACAGCTCTTCTTGAGCACTGTGCGTGCGTTTCACGAATGTTCTGAATTTTCGCTGGACCGAAGAAATGGTGAGTTTTGAAGAGTCCGTATTTCGCTATCAATCAATGCCACATCATTGCATGCTTTTATGAAATGGAATTCCCAACCGAAGAGTCGTAAATTTTTGGGTGGCTCGTGACACCGTCACGCCATTGCAGCGTATGTTTTTTTCCGTTTAATATGTCATGCACTAACACTCGTGGCCATAACGAGCACATGATCCTTTCACCGTTTCACCTTTCGATTACCCTCGGTAAATACCCTCTCATGAATGTGTCACAATGCACGATGACACAGCGTGAAAAGCAAAGCACAGTGACGTAGCACGAACAAATGTTCTCTGGCGCCTTTTAAAGAGCGCGCTGGAATGCTGCCAATTCTAAACAGGAAATCATTATTGTACGTTCTATGTTCGCAACGATTTGAACCGCCGTAAAGGACATTTCTTCCAAGGCCACATGACTCATAGGAAGCGTAGGAAGCAGCTATTACTTCATGGTCCACTCCGCGGCTTTACCGCCAACGAAGCTGATCGCACACTTACAAGCTCTGCCGTAGACGCCCAATTTACTAGATTTCTCTCAGAGCGTATAGTCACCAGCTCAATTAAAGGCACAGTTCACGATAATTTCTGTGGTCGCGCTCCATAAAGGCTTTGGGAGTGCTAAAGAACACAAGTGCGGAGAAAAAACGGGGAAACTGCTTGAAAGTGAAGTGTTTCTTACCTTTGGATTCGACGAGTTTGCAGCTTAAAAGCAAGTGATATTTGGACAAGTTTTTGCGTGATAATATGCGATAAGGTTATTCTTACAATGGGTGTATTTCCTATCATTCCTTATCGCATTCGATATCATGCCTCTCATACACGTAAAAGCCACCGCTTACCAGCTGGTTGAATGGAGGATAGGTGTCGGCCATCTTGAGACGGCGGCCGTCATCTTATTTACATGTTCCTTACGCGTTTAGCACCCACCCTCCCGCCGTGATGACGGCACAAGCTTTGCCCTTGTGGAAGGGGCTATCTACCCGCTGATGGAAGCAAGGTACTCATATTATCGTGAACTGTGCCTTTAAACGTCAACGCACATCTCACAATCAGCTGGCAGTTCACATGAGCTTACCAGCGACGCGATTTCGTACAAAACGCGAATGCGTGATGTGTCTGCGCACTAAATCTTAGCTCCCGCATTCGAAGATCTGTCGTGCCCTACGATTTTCTGTGCGGCTACTTAACTATTATATTATCCGGTTACTTTTCCCGTGTGTCATACTCATTCATGCGATGAATATATTTTTTTTCGGTTGACTGGAAATAACACCAGATTGTGAAACTTGGCAGCCGTGGAATGCCAAAAATGTCACAGGACTGCATCATCTTATAGTTCAGACCCATCCTCCATCAGCAACACGAGCTCGCAAGGGTCAGGATCAAGACAGTGGATGCAGGCTCTAGCCAGTGCAAGTGAAAATGCAGGGTACTGTAGGCGCTGTCCTGATGGAAAACGATGAGGGATGATCAAAACCTGAGAAACAGCTCCTATTCCACTTGAAGGCACAGTTCACGATAATTTTCGTGCGTCGTCGCGCTCCATAAGGACTCTAGAGGTGCTGAAGAGCACATAAGTGAAGAAAAAGCTGAATAATCCTTCCAAAACCATGAAAATTAGGTGCCGTTGACCTTTGGATTCGACGAGCCTTCAGACCAGAGGCAAACATTTCGACAAGTTTTTGCGTGATATTATCATCCGATAAGATTGCTGTTCCTATGGAAATTTTCCCTATCTCTTCTTATCACAATCGATATCATGCCTCTTATACACGTATATGCCACCGCTTCACTGCTGGCAAGTCAAGATGGGTGTGGGTCATCTTGAGACGGTGGCGGCCATCTCATTTACGGGTTCTTTACGCGTGTAGCACTCACCCTCGCGCCGCGGTGATGGCACACATGTTGCTCTTGTG
This sequence comes from Trichostrongylus colubriformis, assembly GCA_963978905.1. Classification (NCBI taxonomy): domain Eukaryota; kingdom Metazoa; phylum Nematoda; class Chromadorea; order Rhabditida; family Trichostrongylidae; genus Trichostrongylus; species Trichostrongylus colubriformis. Next base: position 10,700,659 of record OZ022259.1, on the reverse strand, counting down.
GAAGCGGCTATCTACCCGGGAATGGAATCAAGATAGTCATATTATCGTGATCTGTGCCTGTATGTTCGACCTAACTACGACCCCTCTCCGGCTCCTCCAACCCGTCATCAACGTATTGAACGGTTCCACGGGATCTATGACAGTGCATACACAGTGCATGACGAGCTAACATGGAGGCAAGGCTTGTCATGAGGGCTCCGAAGGGCCTAGTTAAATCGCTTCATGCGCTCGAGGCCAAAACCCTTCGATTGTTGTATGTTTAGAGCATCACCTTTCATTTTTAGTAACTGTTCCCATTCTTAAACAGCCATACAGGGCAGAATTCTATTCTATCATGTAAGACAGAAAATGCTGCATTAATTCTTACCTTCACAAAAGTTTTATGATACTACCCTTCTATAACAAAACTACCAAGTACACACCTCTCCTGTAATTAGTTAACTGAATACGCATACTTAACAATAATACTAAGGGGATGAACCCTGTTACCGACACCGCTTCCTGTCCTGCGGGAACGCTATTACTGTAGCCTGCTTTTGTTTCAAAAATCAAATTCCAGCCAGGTAGCCTTTAAAAACAGGACTGACGTGTTGCACTTGATGGCCTTTTTTGGAAACAAAGGTAGCAAAGTGATAAATGACAGTACACGGAAGATGTTATCATAGTGGTGATGCGTGGTTTTTTCGCTCTGAAATGGCCATGTTCCCAGAACCAGTATCGCCATCACATCACTGGCCGAATAACTTCATCGCATTGGGTCAGAAGTTCCAGATTTGATCGGAGTCCAGCAGACATGACACTGGTACCATCTATGCAATGTTTATCTTCTGGCACCGTAGGTCCGCATTAATGAAGCAGGGGCGAATTGCGCTGAGTAAGCCACATTCGACTGATAACTCAACGGTTATAAAATTCTCTCAATAAGAAGCGAGAGGTGGACAGAACGATGTAGAGGTACTGTTGATTTCATTGTTCCCATAATGAATTTACCGGCATCTAACACTGATGATCGTTGACTTGTCCCCCCCCCCCCCTCCTCCTCCTCCCTCCTATGCACGGTGCGATGCTGTTTCTGCAAACATCGAGTGGCCAGTACTCGGAGAAGTTGATGGGCCTGCTTTCTGAGTGTCCGTCATTGTCTGTTCTGGTACCCCACCAGAACTTACCTTGCAATCTTTCATATTTCGCTCATAAACCCACATATCTGTGTTGTATTTGTTTAATAAGGACCGCATGCAAAGTTACACGCAAAAAGTGAGAATTCGGGTGAGGTACAGCCCCGCAATATAACGGTCGGAGGGAAAAGGGGAGGACGGACGGCGTCTCATTGTCAGAGTAAGTACACTCCCCACCGTCCGCCGCGGTCACAGACGCATAGTGAGAACAGAAAACTACGTAAATAGTCCCACACCCCGTCGCTAAGCGGCGGATTACGGAGGGGCACTCACTCGGACCACCCCCCCCCCCTTTCCCCCCCCCCCCCCCCCCCCCCCTCCCCCCCTTCCTGCCCACTCTTTGAGGAACTATATCGTTGCTGAATCCCCTTTTTTTTCGCTTGCAGCCGTCATTAAGTAAATACAACACAAATACATAGGTAACAGAGAAACTCCTCTCTCCGCGCATGATTCCTTTGGTCACCTTGCATACGCGTCATTTTGAACGTCGAGGCAAACCCAGATTCCTTCCTCGAATTCGTTATCATTCTACCACCGCATAGAATGTGTAAGGACTTAGCACTAACCCTCCTTCAGCAGCGTTCTACATATTTCAAAGATGACTCCCATACGTGCATTGGCAGACAATGAGATAATCTGTTAGCGCAAGCTTCGAGGAATACGATGGATTTTTGCTAAATTTCCCTAGTGAATTTGTTATTAAGGTCACCCGATTTCACGCAGCAAACTGCTTTCAGCTTTGTCCATGCGGTCTTCTTAGCTGACTGACTTCACTTTCGATTGAGCTGGACTTTGAGGAGGTTTTTTGGTTGTCTTGATCTTCTGGAACCCCCCTTCCCGGTGCACCTGACATTCCACATACCAGTAACGCAGGTCATGGATTCAATACTTTGGAAATCGTTTCGAGCACATGAGCTGTCCTCACCACTGTACTTACCCTACGTACCTGACACAAATCTCCCGAGCAGCATTGACAGATTTTTGCCGTCGGGAAAAGGTTGTGTGTCAAAGGCGCCGTCTTTAACGTCCGGACTTGACAATTAAGAGCTCGTATCTGGCAGAAAATAAAGTTGTAAAAGAAACCCCAAAATCCTTTTGTAGGATAGAAAAATTCTTTCCAATGATCCGCCACTGCTCGTTTAACTGCAGAAGACTAGTTGTAAAAGTGAAAAAAATGAAAGAAACGACGAAGACATGGGTACTGACCTGATAAAAGGCTTAGGGGATTCTACAACAACAAAACGTACTTCTGAATAAACTGATTACGCCCGCTCAGTGTATTCTATCGAAACATTGGCATCCTTTACGATTTGTTTATTGATTGTTCAGTACGATTCTTCATATTTTATCAGACAAATATACAATTACTCCGCTTACAAAAATCGAAAGCATTGCAACTATACTTCTCCAATCAAAAAACTCCAGAAACAAATGCAATACTTGTAAGTTCCTCCGTTCTCATTGTTTACATCAGTATGGTGCCTGCTTTTGACAATTTCTTAAAATAGCTATTTCACTACGGAACCTCTCACAAGTAATTGCAACATTCCGACCACTGTTCCAGGTTGGTCAGGTCACCAGTGTTGTGTGTGGGGCAATTCACCGAAGAAACGACGAAATTAGCATTCTTGCGGGACTAAACCATTGGATTATGAACTGTTACAGTGAATAGCTTCCACATTAATCACAGATCGTATCTGTTTTCACTAAGAAATTGTATTTAATGGAAGATACCCCAGCTTAATCATGAAGTAACAAATATCCAACTTTATTACATATTGTACTTAACAAATATCTGCTTTTATTCTTCGCCCTCTGGTAACAGACTCAGTGCGTAATTATTACAACGAGTTAATGATGAAGCACTCTATTTTTTGAATCTTCTCTCATCCTTCTCCTAGTCAGAATCTTAGTGTCATTGGAATGCAATTAGACCTATACATTGACTTCTGGTGCTGATGGCACCGCTGGTGCGACGGCGAAAATTTGTCATAAGGCTGCAGACCCGACTTGTGCAGCGACCCTAAGAGGATAGGCTACTTTGGAACGAGGCTACTGTCCCTCCCTACCCCCAGCGAAATAGACGAAAGACATAGCTTGAATGAAATTTCGTCGTATACATCATGCAAAAGGCTCACTCAGTCTTGGATTGGTCCTTTATCAATGCCCGAGTGATAAACATTTGTGGAAATTGGCTGGAGCTTGTTTTGCAGCTCCATTCACCTATTATCATCACTTGATTCCATATTTTGGAAGAAAAGTTGATTCAGAGTGGTGTCTTTAAGTGGCCCGTTCACTTTTTCCCGTGTCCCTGTTTTCTCCTATTTTCTAGGTCAAGGGAATACAGAATTATTTCTTTTTGGCGATTTATCGGCATCCCAAGCCAAATGGGTGGACTTTTATGTGGCAGGGAATATGGTTGAAAACCACATCAAACCACCCTGGAATTGGGAGAAAGTCAAAACTTCAATAGTGGTTACTCACCATTTGGACTGTGTCGTACATCTGACTCGGAACAACGTCAAATGTTGGAAATTCAAAACCATATTATAAAAGAGGAAGTAGTCAATTGAATTCTTATGAACATACCCGTTGCTAAAAAGTTGGCAGCCTGCCTAACTCCCTAAAAAGCTTATTTGATACCGTGGACTTCTTTACGGTCGTGAATCTTTCACACTCATTCCCAGCATTCCATTTATAAAGAACTGTGCCACAACCGTACTGAGTCTTTCAATGTTGATTACCATTTGACATTGCCAAGGATATCCAAAACTGGATGGCTCTAGGTTATATCCGCTGTTTAGGAACCTCCTCGGAGAAAACTGCTCTCGTCCAGGCGTTCATGACACTGTTCTCCGGCGCCACATTGATGATAGGTGTCACTACACATTTTTGTGGGGTCTTACAGGAAAGCGTGTATGTTTGGTAGAATTTCCCAGAAGTTTCTTCGATCGCCTTGAACTAGGAAATCCCTTAGTCCACAGTGCTATGCAAAATTTGCCATATTTTGGTTGTTTTCAGGTCAACTAGTACACTTTTAGTGAACGCTTGCATTTTCCAGTTGTTATTGGATTCCCATGCTTCAGCCAAACCTAATTACGTGAATGCTTTGAGACGGTTTAATTAGCGACTCTGAAGTAGCTAACGCTCACTGTGCCTTCGAAATTACTTCATATATTCGCATAACCGAAACGTAAGCTTGCTATTCAACCTGGCGGACTTGAGAGGCTTTTACTGATCAGTTGCATTTTCCTGTTGTTATTGGATCCCCATGCTTCAGCGGAACCTAATTACGCAAATCGCTTTGAGGCGGTTTAATTAGCGACTCTGAAGTAGCTAACGCCTAAATTTACCTCATATATTAGCATAGACGAAAGGTAAGCTTGCCATTCAACCTGGCGGTCTTTAGGGGTTGGGTGGCCATGCAGCCATAATTGTTGCTGCATTCAGCCACTTCAGCAGTCATCCGCTCTTATCAGCAACCACGAAATGTCTTATCTTCTACTTTGGGCCGCTAATGGATTTTTCGAACAACAACTTTGGACAGTAGCTGTAATCAATCTTTGTCGATCTCAAAGTTGCTTACCTGGACAGGCTTACCTGCGGTACCAGTAGCCTTATCAGCAGTCTCCTTTGCCCCTTTGGGATAGAAGCGCAACCTCAAACCACCGTCTGGTAACCGCAGACCTAATCTATGTTCTGCTGTCTCCATAGCCATACGTGGTCTCTCGGCCGATCACCAGACACCAACACTCACCTCCCCGTCCCCCGATGTTCTCTCGTCGCTGCCACCATCTGGCCCCGCCCGCTCATATAAATATGCCCGCCCATCCGCACCCTTAGTGACATCGCGTTGTGCTGTCGCTGCTTAGTCCAACTAACTAGATATGGTCGACAAATGTGGTACGTTTCTTGCGTTTACAGTATTCACATTTTACAGTGAGCATTACTACTATAACCTTTTTGTAGTTTGGAAATAGCCTCAGTAAGCTTGATATACTTTGGATGGAAGTTAAATGAGTTTTAATTGAGATATTTTTGGATTAAATTTCTTGCCAATCCACGTTTCCCTGCTGGGAGGGCGTTTCCAGTATTTTCTAAGGCCTATCGAGGGTCAATGCTCTGGTAAGGGACATCGTGTGTTGTAACGACCTACAGCACTGCTCCAAATACACCACAACAAAAATATTCTTTTTGATATCTATGACGTCTACCAGGAATAGTACTGTGCATTTTTTAAGGGTACGGTACCTGTTCCTCCTTATTGACCGCACAGTAGTTTTTCCGCCAAATTTTCCAAAACTTTCAATTTCACTTCCGACCCTTCCTATAATTAAAATGATTTTATATCCAACTGAAGCTACCTGGAAGGCCAGAAAAGTCCTTCGCATATCTGCTGAGCTGAAAACTTTTCCAGTAAAATAAAAGTTGCTTTAACCTCCCTTCACATCATAAGTTTTGCGAAACTTCTTACTCAAGTCTGTCAGTTCATGTCGTAACGCTGTCCACGGGAAAGCTCCAAAAACTCTCCTCCCAAAAGTTGCTATAGTAAAAAAGTATTTCTTGGAAGTCCGTGCCTCCCATTTAGAATCCCACGAACTCATAATACACTCTTGTGAGAAACTGGAAAACTTCAGCTTAATCACTATATTTCCGACTGACGTTTTGGCGTCGTCGCCTCTCTGGAAGAATGAAGCCTTCATGAAAACTATTCGTTCAAATACCATTTAATTTCACAGAAAAAAAACTGACAGTTCGCAAAAAGGGGAGACGATGACGATGATCATGTCTGCAGCCTGCCAAAATCCTTTTCAAAACGATGGCACCCATGTCACGATTATTAAATTAACACCCCCCCCTCCTTCCCCGAGAATCTGCCTGGTTCTCGTTGTTACCACTTTGTGAAATAGGATCTTTCTGAAGCTCGACTTGTCTCGCGTGAAACTTGATATAAGTATTATTTCACATGAAAGATATGAAAAATAACAGCATTTCAGAGATACTATATTCACAACTACAAGCGCCTTCGCTAATTGTAACTTTTTTGAGTATGAATGGCTCTCGTTCTTGGCTAGGAATCAAATCCCGTATCAGAGACCACCCAGACCAGCGAAACCTTCCTTCCCTTTTGTGAACTGAAACGAAAGTACTCATCTGGAGGATTCAAATCACTGATCCGTATGTAGGCCAGAATAATGGTCTCTGGGAAAATTTACCCACCCAGATAAGACGTCCTCGTAAAGACAAGTCACCAAACTAAATGATTGACAATGCTGAAAAAGCTGTGGGAAAATCGCCACTGTTGTCACGAAAACGTTTTCCAGGACGGATGCTGTGCAGCATAAAATGATCAACGACAGCTGTTTTTGAGGACAACACAGTTTTCGGCTACTCTTTGTATTTATAAGTCAAGCCACATTTGATGATACTACTTCCTGATTGGAAGGGGGATACGTGGCGCATCCCATGCGGCTACTTACCACTGCTGGATGCCTTATGCCATTATGGCTTTAGTATTTTTTCTAGCAAAGTTATTTTAGTGAAGAAATCTTCTAGTGGGTTATTAAATGGTGTTAAGTACTTCAATGGTTCCTAGATCCTTCCGACAAACAAAATTTGGTAGCTTTTTCGCAGTACTCTGAACCTTCACGGGCTGATTAAGCATCTTCCTAGACAAAAACCTTCCTTATCACGGCTTCCTTGACACTGTCTCATTTAGCAGAAGCCACAACGTTTTTGTGGAGTTCTGTAGGAAATGGCGCGTGTTGAAACGTCGTCTGAAAGAGCAGGTTTCTTTGTCCTCCGGCATCATTGCACCTCAAACCCCCTTCTTCCAGGTCCAGCGAACATTTGCGCGTAATTAAGCAGTTTTTAGGTCAAGTATCATTATTTTTATTGACTTCCCACAATTTCTTATGGTCAGTGCGTTCTTGCATTGTTCCACAAGTACGACGACCTTCCAGATTCCTTGCAATTAGCCGAAAAACTCGGCTACCCTGCAAAAACAGCTGTCGTTGACCTCGTTTTATGCTGTACGATATACGTCCACAAAAACATTTCCGTGACAACTTGAGCTGTTTTCGCGGCTTTTTCAGCGTTGTCAGTCGTATCGATTTCCGGCAATTTGGATTATTTGTTTTCGTAGCGACATCGTCGTCGTCGTCGTCGGGTGGGAGAATTCCTTTCGGAGGCCATAATTGGCCACATTTTATTGATGACAGGCTATTAAACCGTTCAGTGGAGAGAAGACCTTTCCATTTTCGAGACCATCGAGATCACAATTTTTCAGAGAAATGTGGCTGTGAAGCCGGTTGCAAGTGCTGCGAAGGTGGCCAGTGTGAGAAAGGATGCCAATGCTGTCAGAAAGGCTGTAAATGCGGGCCGAACTGCAAGTGTGGCCCTGGATGTTGCGGTGAAGGCGACAAAAAGTGCTGTGATGAGGGAAAGAAGTGCGGAGAAGAAGGTGGAAAGAAGTGCTGTGAAGGAAAGCCATGTTGCAAGTGTAAGTTCCGATTTTTTTTTTCTATAATTCATAGACTTACATGAATAGACGGGCGGAAGTGGTGTAGTGACAGGTGGCGCGCACCCCACTCTCATGGTGCGGGGATCAAATCTCGCATCATCGTCCGCCCAGACCAACCAAGCCTTCCATCACTCCGGGGTTGGTAAATTGGCACCATACTCGTCTGGGTGGATAAAAGCACTGACTTGCACATTGGCTGGCCATCGCAAGTCATTGTTAGGCCACATCACATTCACCAGCTATCACGATTCTGGATGGAACCAGAATGTGCGGCGCATCCCAGAAAGAGATTGATTAACGCCAAAAACTTAATACTTTTTAAACTTCAAACATGAATAGACGAGGCGTGGAGAAGGGTAGTGGCAAGCGCGGCGACTATCGAACTTATATTAGGTTGATTCATAATAAATCGGACAAATTGACCAATTTTAATCATTGTCGTACAACTTTTTTACGACAACAGGAATTCACTTGAAATATACTCCATCTTTATCGATGACCTTCTGCCACGGTATGGGCAGATCATGGATGCCCTTGCTCCAGAAGGCCGGAAGCTGGAGCTCGAAGAAGTTGCCGAGTGCCGCCTTGACCTCGTCGCGAGTTTTGAAGTCTTGGCCGTCCAGGTGGCGTTGGCTGTGGGAGAAAAGGTGGAAATCTGAAGGGGCCAGGTCTGGGGAGTACGGTGGGTATAGAAGTACGGTCCAACTGTACGACAGCAGCTCGGCCTTGGTCGATCTTGCGAAGTGCGGTCTGTGGAAGTAGACACGTTGTCGTGCTGGAAGTAGACATGTGACCGCCGCCGTAGCGAACTTTGGACATTGGCCTTCAATTCTCGTAATTGACGAACGTAGACGTCGGCGGATACTGTGGTACCTTCATCGAGCAGCTCCCAGTACTCTACGCCGTGTACGCTCCACCAACCGCGGTTTTCGTCTTCGATGGAATAGTCGCCTGACGCAAACTTCGAATGCTACAACTACAGTGTACTTCTGCCGGGGGCATGCTCCTTGTGAACTTCTATCAGACGTCTGCCGATATCCGCGGGTTCCTGGCCAGATAGCGATAAAAATAGTATGACGTTGCGGATGTGGTCTCTGGACCGCTTGAAATCGTGCGGCATTGTGGCGGAATGAATTTACTTTGGAGTGATTATTTTGCGGTACTTTGAAGAGCTTTTCATACTCATTCCAACGGTACCTCGCGCGCCATTTTCGTTAATTCGTTACTGAGTTATGATCTCTAGAAATCATCACTACCATTTGTCCGATTTATTATGAATCAACCTAATACATATAAACGCAGTCTGCAGATGTAACTACGTTTCAAATTTGATTTAAAATCGCTTTATGACCGAAACGTGCTATTTCAGTCATTACCGCAAAGTTTCTTTTAAGATTGTGCTGTAACGGTTTTGAGACTGGATGTATCGGCGGAGATGGTGATGTAGTGACAGGTGGCGCGCAGTCCCGCTCTCATGGTGCGGGGATCAAATCCGCATAGTGTCCACCTATTACAAACGACGCTCCACCTCTTGGTAAAGATGAATCCCTTACAAACCTGTTTAGGAGCAGAGAGGCATTGACTTGTACATCGTCTGGCCCAGCAAGTCATATATAGGACAAATCGCATTCACGAATCTGAGTGGAACTAGTATGCGCGGCGCATCCGCATGATGAGACTTTTTATGCGAAAAATTTTATTCTGTTCTTACCACGCTTTAAGGGTTCTAAGCCTACTTCTGTCATCAAACCCTGATTTTGCCTTTTTATTCCCAGTAAGAGAACATTAACAGGATATAATGAAGGAACAACGGCAAAATGGAATATTTTGAGAACACAAAGGTTTGTATGAGACGTGTTTAATTCATTTCATTGTATATCATTCAGAAGGTGTATATCATTCATTGTTGAATGATATACACCTTCTATTACTTTCTAACAAGTGCAATTTCATTCCCATCAAATATTTATTCGAAAAGGCCTCACTTCAGCAATTGATAGTGGATTAAAAATCCTCACGATGTGCCTTGTTTTTTAATCACGAAACTCATGAAAGTTATGAAATGCCGAAAAACCTCTACGCCCCCAAAATACCAGAAAAAAAGCACCAAAACTATACCAGAAACTAAAGAAATTGCCAAGAAATCACGAAGTCACCACAAAGATATTAGGGATCTGTGTAGGGGAAAAGAGGACTGGAAAGGGTCCAACTGAGTGCCAACGTCAGCATGGCCTTAAAAATTGAAAATAATGACACCCCTAGCTTATAGGGACGCAAACGCGGGGGGTTAACTGGTTCACCAGAAAAAGAAACCAAAAAACCACGAAATAAGGATTCCACAATGCCGTAATCTGGAGAGGAGGGCAAGGTTAGTGAGCCGCATCAGGAGCATACACATACAGGAGCATATAAAGTGATGCGGCTCACTAACCTTGCCCTTCTCTCCGGGTAACGGCACTTTGAAATCCTTATTTCGTGGTTTTTTTTTCGGTGAAAGTAGGCAGTTGTAATGGTTGGAAGATGGGAGTGCACTGGCAAGTCTCACCTTCACTCACATTGTCCAGGGAACAAATTCTGAATCGATACCTGCGTAGTAAAGTGAGCATTTCATCAACCGCAGTTGGTAAATTGGCATCAAACTGGCTTTGGAAAGGGGGAGGGACAAAAATGCGGAGTTGTACATCGGTCAGCCCACAAGTCGTTGTAGAAGCCAAGCCACATTTAAACGCTGCTGCGAATTTAAATGGAAGTAAAATGCGTGGCGCGTCCCAAAAAAGTGGTCAAATTTGATTGTTTTATCCTTGTTTACTCAGATGCGTTTAGCTGTTGAGCCGGCGATAAATTCAATGTCTTCTAAGTGAGTAGATTGCAACGATCATTTTAGAAATCTGGAAGTAATTGAAATCAAATTCAACACAGAGTGAGACTAGGGGCAAGCAGAAGTGCCAGCTCAGCGGCTAATTCATTCCACATAGAAGCGTCCAGTGGAAATTCACCTGGAATTTAACGTAATACTATAGATCGGGGATCTTGATCTGAACAGGATCTTTCGGAACGGACGCGCTTTTTGTAAATGTCACCCGGCTTACCGAAGCGTTTCCTAGTGAATGCATTCTAATCCTGTTTAGTCGGATTACGAAAAGAGATGGATGCTTCTTTCAAATATGAATGCTATTATACATATAAGTGTTTATATCAGCTGCTGTTTGATGAAACTCTGTAATGGCCATCCATAAATGTGCATGAGCTCAGTGGTGTAGAAGAAAGTGGATTCTGTCGTACAACTATGATAGGAGGATCAAATCCTCCTGGTTTAATGTTCACCCGTGTCAACCGAGCCTTCCACCGCTATGGGATTGATGTATTGATTCCAGACCAGTCTGGGACTTCAAGCATAAGCACCTGCTCCATAAATGAGCATTAAAGTCTATGGGGTATTTTCCAAAGCTTCTGTCATTTTAGCTCCCAGAATAACAAAAAGAACATTCTGTGAAGTAAATATTAAATTTTCAAAGAGAGATATCAATTTTCACAGCCTGACCGTGAGGCCAGCTTCAACTTTATGCTACTAAAACATTCTACCCTATTCAGGAAAAAATAAGGAGGGCCTTAGAGAAATCCTAATCGCGAATACATAGTCCGTGCAGTATATACGCCCTTTTCCGCTAATTCGCCTCTATGCACAATATTGCGAAAAGCTTTTTCGATTTCTTAGATGGGTAATGGATATCGCAACGTGCTATGTACTTCACCATCCATACAACAAAAGCCACCGCCTCCTTTTTGTAACCTTCCATATAGACTGAGTGAATCATCCGTCGTGAAGTTGGGCTCGACTGGAAAGTTGTCTTTCGACGTCACGTTTTTGGTCATCATCGGCTCAAAGGGCTATAGTGCTAGTTTTGGGTAATCGGAAGATCTCGAACCCCATACCATGTCGTTCGCCCTTTCCCCGAATGGATTTGCTGACAATTTCATGCCGATTCCACATCAGCAATCACTGATCGGTTGATCGCAATACCAGACCGTGCTCTTTTTCTGCTCTCCGCTTCCAAACCATCTCAGTGAACCAGTGCTATGAAAAACTTGCATAACTATGCATTGTTAGCAATGGGAAATGGTGTTTCAGCCTTAGCGCATACCGTCGGCTATTTCGTAACCCGAATGACTCATTCAAGTTGGTGGTTCTCCTTTTTTTCCATAGTTAGATTAGAGAACGAGAGTTTAATAAGTTCTCTGCGTCTCTCACTTTGACGGTTAACGGAAAACCGAATGACTCACTGCACTGATGTCAGACTATTCCAGCGCTTGCCCAACATATTCAAAGGCTTGACGTATTCAGTGCCGGGTGCCAAGAGTGTTCTGGGAACGCGCCAACGCACTTAGTTTCTGTATCTAATTAAAATATCCATTAAAGTAGTGGGAAAAGATTAATAGAACTAGACCATGGGCAGTGCAGTACCTCCTAGCCTCCTCTGAGGGATTTGAAGCATTCGTGCGAAAGTTGCTTGGGCGAAACCATTTGTAGTGTTGGCTGCGACAACAGTGGTTAGCATAGTCAGGGATGATGATTACCTTCCTACAACCCCCCCCCCCCCCCCCCGTAGCTGGTTGAGAATCTGTCTCCGGTTCAGGCTTTGCACAAAGTGAGTGGGGTAAACGAGTTGAATCGAAGGCGAAAACTGAAAATTAAGCAATTGAGCAGCACATCCTCTAACAACCCCTTCCTAATTAGGCCATATCTATCGTCGCCCATAGAGGATCCCTCTTTTAGGTTACGGGAAAATTTTCCATATTTTTGTTCATTTGCACATCTAACTTCATAAAATATGAAATGAAATAAACACAAAGATCCGAAACTTTCCAAATATTCGTTAGGAATGATTCCATAAGTCTAGAAAAATTTAAATGGAATATAAATTTGCATACATTTGAAGCCACCGAAGTCAATTTGACGTCGTTTTCATCGCAGGCGAAGATAGGAACAATACATTATAGCCGTTCAATAATCCTAATTGCCTTTAACGCACTCCATGCACATAAGTTTCTGGAAACTTCCAGTAAGCTTAGAGGAAAATGCCACAGGAATTACCCTGCATCCTAATGAAAACGCATTAGCCCATATGCGAGACCACAGCTAACATCTACTACTATCCAGGGACAAACATTGTCGAGGAAGTTTCTTACGCCTTATGAGCCCCTTCCTCTTCTACTCCTCAAAAACTATTACGGAGGGAATTGGTTGATGCAGTTCGCCCTAAATATGAACGGGATGTTCCTAACAGCCCTTCATTGACTCATACCCCTCTCCTTACCCCTACCCTAGCGCATGGGTAAGGTATAAACTGTTTCCAAATGAACTGCATCTGGGATTCTAAGGAAATAAACCCACGAATCGGGATGTAGTAGCGCCTTTTTCAAAGCTGAACTCAGCGTTCTTTTAGATTGCTACGGAAGCAGAGCTAGAGGGAGTTTATGGAAACATAATTATTCTGTTTTTCTTTGATAATCTTTAATTTTTGCAGAAACCCGTCGAAAATGTGGATGGTGGACGTTGTATCAGTTCTCCGTTGATGGCTACTGCACTTGCACTATCTATAACATGAAAGATACCTTTGCGCAGCTATTATTTTGTTTTTGAATTTACATATCTGTCCGTATGTATGAGTGTGTTCTGTGTGTATAAGTGTGTCATCGGCATAGTCGAATAAAATATTCTGCTAGTTATTTCGTTCGGCGTTCGAATTCGCCTTATCGGGTGTATTATGCACATCACGTAGCGGATTTGTCCCGAGAATCGGCTCGTGCACAAAAGTACAGATTGAGGCCGTTCACCAACATTTCCTCATATGCAGGGTATAACGCCGTGTCGAGAAAGTGCACTTTAGTATCAACAGCTCCCCTTCTCGCCCCGACTCTTATCTATGTTTGTCAACCCTAACGATACGGAAACATTGAACCGTTACTCGATATCGGAAGGATAATATGTATGTCTAGTTTGTCTAGTGGTCTAATGAATTAAAGGTTCAAAATCTAAAACATCGGATAACGACATATGCCCAACATTGCCGGGTGATCTTTGATCACAGTTATACACACCTGAATATGATCCCTTTTCCATTTCGACTCCTGCGTTAAAGGAATCGTCCACGGAAAAATGAGTTTTTCTGTGTTACCCATGTATTTATGTTGTATTTGCCTAATGTGGGCCGCATGCAAAGTTTCACGCGAAAAAATGTGAATCCGGCTAAGATACAGCACTACAAAGTCCCGGCCGTGTGGGCGGGGCTTCCGAGTAAGTGTCCACCCCATCGTCCGCCGTGATCGGAGACGCATTATAGGAACAAAAAGTTACGTAAACAGTTTCACTCTTCGTTCTCAACCGCGGCGGATGACGGGACGGGGCTTTTACTCAGAGACCCCGCCCACCCGGCCGAGAATTTGGGGAGCTGCATCGTAGCCGAACTCCGACTTTTTTGCGTGTAATATTGCATACGGCCCTTATTATGCAAGTACAACGTAAAGATGAGGGTAACAAAGGAACTCACTTTTACATGGACGATTTTCAATGATTATGACGTGCATTGCCCAGGTTGTTATACGGTACAGAAGAAAAATAGAAGATGTCAATACGAAGAAGAGGATGGTAGTTGGGTGAAATCCCTTGAATTGGGTGACTCTTCAAAACATACCTGGATCGACAGACATGGGGAGAAAAGATTTGTGAGATCGCATTTCTTAAAGATTTCGTAAATTCAGTGCTTGACCCTGTGTCCAAGAGCGATTATCCTCATGTGGTCTAGGTATGACAGCGATGAGCAGCGGGATTACAAATGCACAAATTAAGTAAATTAAGTAAATAAAAAACATTCAAAATTGGACATGTCCTTTAGATCCTTATACTTCCTCCATTTACGGTCCCTATACGATCCTTGCAATGGAAAGTCGGACGGACCACCCGCCCCACAAAATTGATAGATAATTTCATTGAAAACTTTCACTCATGCTGCATCTTGGTACTGTGGCGATGTGGGGATAAAGGATAAAGTATGCTGAGCAATGAGCAACGCACTTAACTCCCATTGAAGTTATTAATTATTTATAAGCTAAAAATATTATATAATCATAAATTATTTATAAATTTAAGTTGGTGAAACTTCGAATACATAGTCGTTGAGGATTATGTGATTTAAGAGACTGCCTAATTAGTATATTATTAACTTCAAAGAGAGGGACGACAGGCAAGTAGCTATCCATTACCACCCTCATAATTCGTAACACTCCAACCAAGTAAATACCTTTGGCACCAACTACTTATTGCCACAATTGTTTTAGGGAATGGAGGCATGTTCTATACACTGGCTGGACCCCTTAAAGGAACCGGAAGGGGTCCGAAACAAGAGGAAGACGCAAAGAACTGAGCATTTTGTAACGAACACTCAAGGTTAGAAGCGATAATCGGTGAAAAAACCCGCATTCAAAAGCGCGACGCTGTGGCTCGTAAGGCATTCGCATATAGCTGCCACTATGATTTTTAATGCAAGTCGAGCATTCCGCAGCTGGATTAGTCAGCAAAAACTGCTTATTTGTCAGAAGATCAGTATTTGTAAATTTTCGATCTTCTACATAAGAATGGTGGTTCGTTCCGCCTCAGTCTCAGACGGACCACTGGGTTTTGTCGATCCCTGAGGCTCTTCAGTGAGAAGAGAGATGATGGAATAGGAAATCTGCGTTAAATTGGTGCACCTAAAGGAGCTATAGTAAAGTCAAGTGAGGAATAAAATTATACTAACTCCTTATTTATGAGTAAGGTAATGTGATCATACTCTATATATAAACCAGAAGTTTGGTGTGTTTGTTTGTGTGTGTGTTTCTGTCTGTACGTCACATAATGCATTCTCGAGTGAACTGCAGCCTAGAGAGGTAGGGTTGGGTAGGAGCAGACCAAAGTGTACGGAGCATAAGAACAAAACTTAACTCAGCCCATCGTGGGCGGACCTTGCGCAAAAGGGGTCAAAAAATCGGATAAACTAGGAACGGGCCTGTGGAGGATGAGCAAGTTAGGATTTGGGGGCCTACCTATGTGTAAGCACATGAGAAGCATATGAGGCAAGTTGAAGGCTTACAAATGTCGGGCAGCCCGTCTACCGCGGCCGGGGCTTGCACTGACATGGATGGGTGCTTAAATTCAAGTCGTGGCTCGGCTTCCAAAAACTAGAAAGGTCAGCGATGCGGCGTTGATGTCGGGGAAGTTAGAATTAGGTAAGAGCTCATCACTACGGAGCACATAAGAAGCAAGTTTGGAATGTCATTGTTTGAATATGGCAAGTAAGGACTGGGTAGGAAGTGACCAAAGGGTGCGCAGCACATAGGAACTAGGCCTGGCTCCGCCCATCATGGGCGGGGTTTGCGCTGAAATCGATGGATGCACAAAATTGAGTGCTCGGTCGGTTTCGAAAAATCGCGTATGTTAGCAATGAGTCAGTAGGGGTCGGGCAATTGGGTGGGGGCTAACCGAGTACGAAGCAATGAGAAGCAAGTTTGGAATGGGTTTAGAGAGGTCGCGCAGCCCGTCTACCGTGACCGGGGCTTCCACTGAAATGGATGGGTGCTCAATCTGAGTCCTCGCTTGGGTTCCGAGAACCGGAAAGGTCAGGAAATGGTCAATTGAGGTCAGGCAAGTCAGAATTGGGGAAGGGCTCACCAAGTATGCAGCACTTAGGAAGCAAGAGGTTAGGAACGGGCCTGTAGAGGTCGGGCAAACTAGGAATGAGTAGGCGCCAATTTATGTATACGAAGCAATAAGAGCTATGCCTAGCTCCGTCTACCGTGGGCGGGGCTTTCATTGAAATGCCCGATGCTCGAATATGTGTCCTCGCTTAGGTCCCTAAAATAGCCCACGCATCAGGAAAAAATATGCTAAGGTGAACCGCGATTCAGTGGAGCAGCTAGAAGAGATCCCCCTTTGCGGAGGGCATGTTTTGGACTGACAATACTTACCACAGAAGGAAAAGTTCCTCTTCAGCATGGTCCATAAACCGGGTAAAAGTGAAATTATCGGTTTTTGCGCAAAAAGAGGTAACAGTTACTCAACCGAACCCATAAGTGGGTGAAGTCGCAGAAGTAGAGATTTCGCAGGGTCATAGGCTACGGATCGATACTGATCGAAATTGCCAATTCTGCGCGAAGGAATTGAAACTAAAGGCATCGAGCTCAGATCAAAGCGTAATCACCAAAAGTACAGGCATGGGTTATCAAAGGAATAAAGGGTTCAAATGTTGGTAATTGCGGCGAGTAACTCATTTCACATTGTCTGAAGTAACTTTAGATGCCACAAGCTGAGTGTAACTCCTTTCCTCCTTATGGTGTCTACGCAGTCCCTCCGTTACTCAATCGGAATGGCCTAATAGGCTTAGCCTGTCTGTCTGTCATGAAATGAGGAACTATTAGAAGACAACCTGTTTAGGGTGAGTCAATTGTGGGGTAGGTAGTGCATGGGTGAAAAACAAAAAGCCCATTCAACTGAAGCCCAATAGCACAGATGCGGGGCGTAGTTGGGGTATGGGCGTACATTCGGCTTGATCTGTCTTTCCGTCTAACCGTCTATCTGTCACGACTTTCGGAACTACTGAAAGACAAACTGCAAAGGTCGGGTCAGTGTCAAGTCAAGGCACTTCCACAGTGAATGGAGCGTATTCTGAATGGGCAGCGTTTTGATTGCAGTTTGAAACCTGTCAGCTTTGGGGCTTTGGGTCTTCTGTATGAATATAGGACCTCTGGACATTCTTTAACAGACGTTGATAAGGACACACTGTCCTGATATCACTCGCCAATATCGACCATGCGGCCTACATACTCCGACCGCTGACCCCAGACATGTATGCAAGCATAGGAAACAGTGGCTCTGATAAGAACCTCAAAAACCATTTACACTTCTAATCCCAAACGTATTAAAAGTGCCATGAGAGAATAAACGAAGTCGAAAACTGGGAAGATACGTTCCCCGTGAACGAACACTCCAGCCAGGACACTCCCAGGTGTCGAGGGAAATAGCCGTTTCAGCATGACCCCCCTCCCCACTCTACAGGGACGAAATACGACATTGTGGCCGGATTGCATAGTTGCAATGCGTTTTACGTTGCTGCTATGTATCCTTTCCTGAGGCGAGAGATATTTATTTTACACTTGACACACGGATTTGCGTTGAAATACCCTGCTTCTCATCTGCTTATTGAAATTTTACATCTAAGTGCTTACAGCTGACCTCTGAATGTACGACCTCCCCCTCCTATCCACTCAAGTACGACCCCCTGGCGAGGAATGCTCGACTCTCGGTGAACCCTGACTCCAACTGAGAAGAGATTGCCTGTGGCGGAATTAAGCCACATCACGCCATAATTAGATAAGTGGCTTACTTTTTTAGGGCAAATAGGTATTCGGATAACTGCTCAGGCTGCACCTTTGTTCGGCTGCACGATGCATCCTCACGGTGTTGAGCGTGCTTAATAAAAACCAAGCCACACCCACCAGATCAAATCACACCTGGCCTTAGACGAACATTTTTCTAAGGTAGCGCTTACGTGGAGATGGAAATGACAGGAGAAGATAATTCAGTAAAACAGCCATTTTGGTGATGAAAACAGCTTCCACGTTGGAAATTCGATCGTCTAGGACCAGATGTGATTTGGCTGGGTAGGCGTGGCTTGGTTGTGTTCAGGCAGGCACAATACCATGGGAGTGCACCGTGCATCCGCAACAAAGGAGCAGGCTCAGCAGCTATCTGAGACCTACTCGCGCCAGGAAAGTGAGCCCCTGTTCTGAACAGCGCGTTGTGTCCTGTAAAGTGATGAAACCCACCCTAGAAGAATGTTCCACGGGAATTTAAGTCCTTCACTTGTCTCATATTTATGTTATATTTGCTTAGTAGGTAGTGCATGGGTGAAAAACAAAAAGCTCATTCAACTGAAGCCCAATAGCACAGATGCGGGGCGTAGTTGGGATATGGGCGTACATTCGGCTTGATCTGTCTTTCCGTCTAACCGTCTATCTGTCACGACTTTCGAAACTTCTGAATGACAAATTGCAAAGGTCGGGTCAGTGTCATCAAGGTATTTCCACAGTGAATGGAGCGTATTCTGAATGGGCAGCGTTTGCCGCAAAGATGCGTTGTACGGGAGAGTGCAGTTCGAAACCTGTCAGCTTTGGGGCTTTTGGGTCTTCTGTATGAATATAGGACCTCTGGACATTCTTCAACAGACGTTGATAAGGGCACACTGTCCTGATATCACTTGCCAATATCGACCATGCGGCCTACACACTCCGACCGCTGACCCCAGACATGTATGCAAACATAGGAAACAGTGGCTCTGATAAGAACCTCAAAAACCATTTACACTTCTAATCCCAAACGTATTAAAAGTGCCATGAGAGAATAAACGAAGTCGAAAACTGGGAAGATACGTTCCCCGTGAACGAACACTCCAGCCAGGACACTCCCAGGTGTCGAGGGAAATAGCCGTTTCAGCATGACTCTCCTCCCCACTCTACAGGGACGAAATACGACATTGTGGCCGGATTGCATAGTTAGTTGGGTAGGAGTTCTGTTATCTGGGCTGTATGCTGAAGAACAATGGCAGCTGTGAAAGGGATATTCAGCAGCGCTGCGTTAAAGCCGTATCGGCGTTCAACTCCTTATACAGGTGTCTGTGGTCGACTCCTATTGCCAATGAAGTCAAGCTGCGCGTGTACCTATCCGCCATTTGACCCATCATTATGTACGGATCGGAGACATGGGCAGCGCCGTCCACGGTAATGGAAAAACTCGACTGCACAGAAAGAAAACTTCTCAGACGAATGCTAGGCTACTTCTGGCCAAGGGTGTGCCACAACGAAGAACTTTATGCGAAAGTGGATTTGGTATACCGGAGGATGAGCCGTGGAAAACAGCAACATTTTTCCCCTCCATCGGAAGTAGTCACGCAGAATCGTCTACGCTTTCTGGGTCACCTTTTGAGGAGACAGTCGGATCGCCTTGTTCAACATTCTCTGAGGATGCCTCCGGATCCCAGTTGGAGGAGGCCGCCCGGCCGCAAGCGGAGATTCTGGACAGATGTGGTGAAGGAAGACCTGAGGATGCTTGGCGTTGATCGGCAGTTTAAGCGAGACATTTCGTTTCGCAGGTTATGGAACAGCGACAAGTGGGTGGATTCCATTCGACCTATCGCTGAAGATCGTGATCGATGGGCTCAGCTCTGCTCATGGACAACACACCTCGGCGAAGATGCGGCATGACCACGTCAGGCAACTTGCCAGCCGACTAAGTAAGTAAGTAAGTAGAGGCTGTATGCAACGTTTCACGCGCACATAGAGTCCAACTGAGATAGAGCTCCTCAAAGTGAAGAACGACAAGGTGGGGCGTCCGACTGGGTTTGGTTGCTAGAAAATTGGAAAGCAAGGAGGCGGCAGTTAGCAGTCAGGAACGCAAGGAGAAGAGAAGCAAATCTTTGGGCGGGAATTGGAACTGCGGTTTAGCCGCTGACAGCTGTTTGGGTGGGGTCGATTGGTCGAATTTCCGCTTTGCGGCGCCGTCAGTACGAGTCTTTGTAATTCCGCACAAGACGCAATGGGCTGGAACCGTAAGGGACCTTCAAAGATTGCACCTATCCTCAGCAATGTTGTGAATTAGAATTTCCTAAGGCTGCAATATGAGCTTTCCATCGTCCTTCATAGCTAATAAAAGCATAGCTATCACTTCTTCTATTGTAACTGAGGTTGTTGTTGATTGTTGTGTTATCTTGATCGGTTTCGTTCACTGTTAATGCCCCTGAAGAAACTTCTATGGATCACTCATTGCGGAATAAGAGAGAACAATAACAGCTACCTTCAAATTTCAGTTCTTACAGAAAGCATAAGAAGGAAAGCAGATAGCCGCCCGCGCTGAGAATAGGTGCAGTCTTTGAAGGTCCCTTACGGTACCAGCCCATTGCGTGTTGAGCGGAATTCCAAACGACTCGCACTCACCGCGCTGTTCGCCGCGGGCGGTCGCGCGAGAACTCGACCAATCAACCCCCACCCCGGTTGTTCAAGTTGTGGCGGGAAATGTGGAAATGAAAATCATCATTGACGACGATCAGTCCTGCAAAACAATAAAGTGTAGGTGTGTAATAAATACGCGGGCACCAGTAGAGGGAAATCGCTAGACGAGGAGTATAGGCCTCGAGGAGATCTCGAATACAATTTAGAGAAATAAGGGCATGTTGATGCTTGAAAAGTGCATAGCTCTCATTAGCAGTAGCTCCCGAAACTGATTCTATAGCGTATTGTTCACCTGATCTCGAGCGAAGCTTCGATTACCGATTTCCGCTTCCGCCTTTCTTCGTGTAGTTTCAATTTGCGAGCTCTCTACCAATCATAAGTCAAACAGTTTCGGAGAGTACGATAATCATATGTTTTGTTAGCTGTGAGTGAGTTGTGACATGTTTCCTCTTGGCCTCGTGGAAGGGAGGCCACGTCAGCATACTTAATGATCAACAGATAAGACAAGAGCACGCGACAGGGGTGCGGTGATAAGCGGAAAAATATTTGTCGGTCGGCCTGCTGCAATCTTGCTAAAGGGGGAACGGCACCTTCGAATGAAATGCTTCCGGTGGGTATTCTCCATGCAAGACCAGTTCCGCGATATCTACAAGGTGACAAACAAGGTCGAGCGTTGGATTTTCTCTGGTAAATACCCTTAGCCTCTCAAACAAACCCCTACGACCCTTCCTGCCATGACTTATTGGTAGCAGACTGAAGGAGTGTCCCTCAATATGTCGGTAGTATCTCAAAATGTGATTATCGACTGAAACCTTTCTTAGAGATCAGGAAAGTCAAAAACTCAAACAATTTTCTTCTTAACTACCACTTCGATAACTTCTCAGTCCTTGTTCAAAAGAATCGCCCACGGAAAAATGAGTGTTTCTGTTACCAATATACCTTATTTGTATTTGCCCAGTGTGGGCCGCATGCAAAGTTTCACGCGAAAAATGTGACTCCGGCTATGTTACAGCACCACAAAATCTCGGCTGAGTGGGCGGGACTTCCTAATAAGTGCCCAACCTGTCGTTCGCCGCAGTCGGAGACGCATTTTAGGAACAGAAATTTACGTAAACAGTCCTACTCTCCGTTCCCAACCGCAGCGGACGACGGGACGGGGCTTTTAATCGGAGGCCCCGCCCACCCCGCCGAGAATTTGGGGAGATGTATCTCAGTGGAAATCTCATTTTTTCACGTGAAACTTTGCACGCGGCCCTTATTAGGCGGGTACAATATAAATATGTGGGTGACAAAGAAACTCATTTTCCGTGGACGATTCCTTGAAGCCTGGGTACGATCTCTGTCACTCCTATGTTTTGAGAACTCCGTTGCATAGGCTTCGACTTTTCAATTTGAAGGAAGCAGGAGGGGTCGGCAGAAAAGGAAGATGGGGAGAAGTTATCTTTGAAACTTGAAACTTGAAACTTTTGAAACTAATATTCGAGTTTAAGAGCGATGATCGGTGAAGAAACGGATTCGGTAAAAAGACGTTGTGGTCTTTAATCGCATTTCCCGCGCATCCCTTAAAACTGCAACACCACCTTTCCGAAATGCTCGTCAAAAGAAATGTCATTCATTGTCTCGTAAGATGTGCTTCATTCATTCATGATAATGTAAAATAGGAGAAAACAAACAGCAGCACGTTTCGTATTAAATTCCAACTTCTCTCATCTTGAAACCTCGGCATTGAAGTTGTTTATAATTTTCTAGTGTGCCAACGAGGTTGTTAGGTGGAAACTTTATTATCGGCCTAACGTTTCGACCAGATCGTCTTCCTCAAAGGCCTAAACGTGGCTCAAGATGAAGGATTTAGTCCACTACACCATCAAACGCCTCATCCCTCTAGCGGTTCTGACGAAACATCAAGGAACCGCCGGAGAAAACCCTGTACGAAAGAATATAACTCACCAATCCACCACCGCGAGAGTGGAACGCCGCCACTCCGTGTCAGTTGTCGTCAGTGAATGAGGATGTCGTGCTGTCCTTATATATAGTATAATGGGGACATGCATGTCTCCCCCTCATATCAGTAGCTCGCAATGTGGCGCAAATGGCAAGAGATCATTCGTAATGGATAAGCACTCATTTCGGTTGTTCATTCTTGGACTTCTTGCAGAAATCCAAAACGCTTCAAGCACTTTCCTGGCAGAAATCTCAGTCTCGCATGCTAGAATACTGCACTTCACATCAAAGTCGTTTCCGCCATGCTCCTCGGTCATGTGCTTTCCCAGAGGTGTTCTTGTGTTACTCAAGGTCGGTCCGCGGGCCTCGATTATAAGTTCCTCAGTAGATTAAGACTTGATAATCCGGATTGTCCTGTCTTCTATAGCCTTGTAAAAACCCACAAACTTGCTCCTGCGGATGTGCTATCAATGTCAGCGGACACTTTCAAGATACGACCGATAATAAGTTGTGTGGGCGGACCAACCGATCGAATTTCATGGTTCCTCAACTGTATTGTGAGCCAGCTGCTGACCAAAATTCCATCGCATCTGACCAACACGACCAAATTCCTTGAACAGTTGCGCAATTTACGCCTCGAAACAGATTGCGTTATGGAGTCATTCGATGTCACTGCGCTTTATACTAACGTTCAAAACGATCAAGCTTTACAAGCACTGTCCGAAATGCTGGACAGCTATTTTGGAACCATAAAGACCTTTGGACTTAATAAAACGCACATCATGACTTTAATCAAGGAATGTTTGCAGTGCAACATCTTTAGGTGGTCGGGTACGTATTACCGTCAAATTAGAGGTTTGGCAATGGGTCAGCGGTTAGCTCCAGTACTTGCGATCTGCTTTATGAGCAGAATAGAAGAACCAGTACTGGAACGCCTACCATTGATGTACTGCAGATACATAGATGACTGCTTCATTATAACATCAACACAGTCCGAAATGGATGAGTGTTTTCGCCTAATGAACCAGCAGTCGCAGTATATCAAGCTCACAAGAGAAGTACCGCGCGATGGTTGGCTTCCCTATCTTAACACGCAGGTGAAAGTGTCCGATGGCATGCTCAGTGTGAAGTGGTACAGAAAAGCTAGCTCTAAGAACATCTTGATTCACGCCACATCTGCACATCCCACGACTGTGAAACATGCAGTTGTTAAGAACATGTTCAAGACGGCTGCAAATGTGTGCACAGGTACGACAGAGCGGCGAGAGTCTATACGTCTAGCTTCTGACATAGCTGTATCAAACGGCTATGCTATACCAGAACGTCGTAGGAGGATACGCACTGAGCACCGTAACGTACCACGTCTCAACAAGGTTCCCTTATGCAAACCTTTCATCTCTGACAGAGTAACTGCTGCAATCCAAAGATGCCTTGTTCAAGCACAGCTGGATGATGATGTCGTCTTAGTGAATATCCCTAACGGCAACATCAAAAGCCAACTCGTGCGAAATAGGCTTCACGATAAGCGTTGCGTGTCAGAGAATTGTGTTACATGCCCGTATGGTACAACTGGGGATTGCGCCAAAATTGGTGTAATCTATCAAATTGAATGTCGGACATGTAACGCAACTTACATTGGGGAAACTGGAAGAAGACTAGCAATACGTATAAAAGAACATCTTGCTGGTAAAAGACTAGGTAACACAAGAACACCTCTGGGAAAGCACATGACCGAGGAGCATGGCGGAAACGACTTTGATGTGAAGTGCAGTATTCTAGCATGCGAGACTGAGATTTCTGCCAGGAAAGTGCTTGAAGCGTTTTGGATTTCTGCAAGAAGTCCAAGAATGAACAACCGAAATGAGTGCTTATCCATTACGAATGATCTCTTGCCATTTGCGCCACATTGCGAGCTACTGATATGAGGGGGAGACATGCATGTCCCCATTATACTATATATAAGGACAGCATGACATCCTCATTCACTGACGACAACTGACACGGAGTGGCGGCGTTCCACTCTCGCGGTGGTGGATTGGTGAGTTATATTCTTTCGTACAGGGTTTTCTCCGGCGGTTCCTTGATGTTTCGTCAGAACCGCTAGAGGGATGAGGCGTTTGATGGTGTAGTGGACTAAATCCTTCATCTTGAGCCACGTTTAGGCCTTTGAGGAAGACGATCTGGTCGAAACGTTAGGCCGATAATAAAGTTTCCACCTAACAACCTCGTTGGCACACTAGAAAATTATAAACAAACAGCAGCAAACGAAACGACGAATGTGAGAATAAGCGAAAGGGTAAGAAAAAAGTTGTTTGTGGTTAAAAATCCTCTGAATTCACACTCGACATCTTACAGATAGCAAGGTGTCGTGTGTGCAAATTACAAGTTGGAATGCTGCTTTCCTGCCGTTCTCCGAAAGTTTACCATGTGATATTGCGCGTCTGCATATGAGTTATGCACAGCTTCGTTCACCAAATCAATGAGGGAAATTCAAGAAATCCGATAATGTCGAGGGAGCAATGACTTATATCGAAAACTTCATGAATTTTGAATTCTACTCGTGAGTGATTCATATACGCATCGCTCGTTCAGGTAAAAAAGCTGTACGTGCAATGATCAATAAAGTGCAAAGCATATTATAGTTCAATCATGGGTCGAATTTATTAATTAGGGTCTAGACACCTTATTTGAGTTGGTGGTTAATAATGCCAAAAGCGGGTCGTGCGGGTTGAGTTTTACTTCTCTTTTAAGATAGAACTCTGCTCGTCCTTTTGCACCACTAGCATTGTCTTAGTTAATTAATGGCACGTCTCACATAATAAAATAAATGGGTAAGTAATATGCTTATTTGTTAGGAAATAATGAGAGAATGGAGATAATTGACGGAAAAATCGGGAAAAGTGAGAACAGCGTCAGAATTTCGGGACGCCTTGATATCCATAGGCGAACTATCGCAGCGAGATTGTCAATGGGCGCACGCTCTGTAGACGGTCACCGTTCAGAACAGCTAAACGTTCTATGCTGAGTTTAGCCACTCGATACTCGAGAATGAACAAAGTCACAGCATTGATATCAGCCGGCTTTCGCACGTAAATATTGTAATTCATGAGCCCCCCCCCCCTCCCCTTGGCAGCTAGATCCTGCCACACCTAGATCCAGTCATTAGGTCGCTGAGGAGGCCCAAAAGACTAAAAAACTAATCGGTCTGTTATCGGTGGTGCTTGGTGAACCGAGCGGTCTGCGTTGCTGTCACTTGTCGGATCTACTCCTGGCTTATCCTCCGCCTCTTTCGCCTGCTCTCTAGCTCATCGCCTTGGCAATAATTGAAGGAAGCGTACACGGAAATTTATGTTCTTCTGTTTCCCACATACTTATGTTATAACTGCTTAAAAAGGGCCTCATGCAAACTTTCACACGCACATGCAAGAATCTGATCGAGATAAAGCTTCAAAAGGGATGGATGACGGGCGTGGCCTCCGAGTGGGCTTGGAAGCTAGAGAGCTAAGGAGCAAAGAGGAGACGGCAGTATGGTTCACGACGCAGATAGAAAAAATCGACAATGGGCGCAAAAATTTGAACGGTGCTCTGCTTATCAAAGGCTATTCAAAAGTTGTGCCGGTGAATGTGGTGGGAGTTCCAACGAGTTGTTATTCTTTCCGCCTTTGGATTTGCGCTTCAAATGAAAGAAAATCTCGGTTTTTCGTGTTTTTGTTCGTTTATTGTCTGGTGGAGTGATTTCAAGAGGAATTAGAATCATGGAATTTCTATGGACGATTTCTTTATAATAGTAAGGGAACACAGTTGCCATTGTAGATGTACCGCCTTTAAATTCAAGGCATCACATGGTCTACGAACGAATGTGTTTGACCCCCCAACTATGGTTTGTCCAACGACTTGGGAATGTGACTGCACCATCGCAGGTGTAGTCTATATAGTTACTTGTAACAGTTGTGGGGATGAGTGCATAGGCGAAATGGCGAGGACTCTACACGTGAGGTTGAAGGAACACATGGAAGGCAAAAGCAGGTAAAGTACATCAATTGATATGGGAGCCCACCGGCTTCGAAAGCATGACGGAGACCACTTCGAGGTCAGGATTGAGGTATTGGCACAACAATTTCAACTGATCACGCAGAAATAATCCCTCGAGGCATTCTGGATTCAGTTCATTTATCCAAAAATGAATGCCCAACGATAACCGGGAATTGATGTCCTGTGGGTAGCCTCCCAACAGTGAGTATGAGCACCAACCATTCCCTGTCGCTACTGACCGGTTAGTTTCTAGGATCCAGTTTATTGCGGTGAGTTACCCATCCTACGGTTACGTCATGGTCTAGCTGGTCAAATTCTCAGATTCCAGTGGTTGACGGTATGTTTGGCCGGGTAGTCATGAATTGTCTGTCTTTTTAGGCTCTAAAGGAGGCGATTCCGCCGAAACGTTAGCCAATAAAGGTATCTCAACAACCTCGTGAAGAGTTGAATAGTAAAGGAAGATTAACAAATGACAATGCCGAGCTTTATACAAAGCCGCACCTCGAAGCTGTTGGTAAGGAGAGCTTGACTTAAAGTTTCTGGACTCTACAGCTTTTTTCTTCTCTTTCATTATTAAACGGCATAATGAATTTAGGACTACAGCGGATGGGGTGACGGTTGGGACACACGAATCTAGACCGTGACCCTGTGACAGCCTGTGGCCTTTGCCCTGTGACATGAATAATTCAGACAATTTGACTATACAACGGAACAGACTTGCAGGGAGGACACGATTCACATAAACAAATTGTCTGAATTATTTAAGGATTAGGTCAAAGGCCACAAGCTGTTACAGGGTCACGGCCTAGATTCGTGTGTCCCAACCTACACCCCGTTTTTTCAAACAGAATTGCGCGTTACTTCATCTTCGCAGGTTATAATATGGCCCGAAGACGACAGTGAACATTGTATGTGTTTTCAAAGTGTTCAATCTGATATCTTCCATCGTGCAAATGGATTTGGACACGAACACATCAACACATCGAACGAAAGTGGCACTCCCATTATGACTTCTCGTCCCATTATATTTGACGATGTTTGTGCAACCTTGAAAATTGGCTATATTTCTAATGGCCACCACATAAAACAGCGACAGCATATTGGATTTTCAACACATGAAATGGGAGCGGATTCTGATTGAAGGTAGATCTTACATGCAATGTGACCAGGGGTGTACAGAAGAATATGGCTTCAAATTCTTTTGAAAAAATCGTCCACAGATTTTGAGTTCTTCTGTTACCCATATAGTTCTCTTGTTTCTGCAGGCCACATAGAATGACTCATATAAAAAAAACAAAATTCGGGCTCAGATACAGCTCTACAAGTAACTTCGAATGGGGTGAGGCGTCCTGGAAAGGGGGAAAGCGAGGCTCCAGGAGCAAAGCGGCAGATCATCGTCGTCAAAGACCCAGAGCGAAAAGCAAATCAACATTGGAACTTAGAACTGCGCTCTGGCCTCTGACAGGTGTTTAAATATTGTGGACGGAATCCGAAAGACTTACTTTTCTTCCGTTTTTCGATATCTGCTTAAGAATAAAGGAAATTTCTCGCATGGTTCTGTTCATGTAATGTACAGTAGAATGGTTTTGAAAGGAATTATAATCATGGATTTTGCTTGGCATACGAAAATGGGCTGAAGAGGTTCGATAAATACTGCGACAGTGTGAAGAGAGAAATACATAGAACAGTTAAAAAAGTAAGCAGGGAAAGGTAAGTTGACAACTAAGTCTTATTTTCCGCTTGGTTTCTCAAGCGAACATGCATTGATGCCCAAGACTGTGATGTGCCGGTCAGATCCACGCGAATTTGTGATTTGTAGTGGTCAGACACAGCATGTGGCGCGTTAGCTTAGTAGGAGGAGCGCGTGCAAGCATGTCCAACGCAAGGCTATCCTAAGAAGGATGGGGCGCAATTCCCATCGCTACTTACACTATCATCGTCTCTTGGAAGCCCCGTTTAACTGTCCAGTAACTTCTCTGATCAATTGATGTCAGTAAACCACAAAATACAAATACAAAATACAAACAATCCTTTCAGAAATCCGGGTAAGAAAAAATTAAAAAGAAAAGCATTTGCGTCCCCAGAGAATCCTATAGTGCCCGGAGTGTTCGATCCTCTACGTTTGGCATGGGTTCAATCCACACATGTTCTGAGTTACTGCACGCCCACATTTCCACCCGACTCTGTCCGACTCTACCAAGACTGATCATGGTCATCTAACATTTATCTGAGAAGAAAATTGCGAAGTATGTTGAAAATATCGTTGAAAATACGTTCGACCTCTATTTGACATACGACAGGCGATTCCTTAGCGGGCACACGATGTACGCCTCTAAAAGCTACAGTGCAGGCGATTCAATGTGCACAATCGACACGTCAATGCCGTCCCAATAACGAGGACGGTCAAACGACGCCAATTAGACAGTTAATTCGTCGTCTCGCACTTTCGTGAACAGTCGCCTCCTCCAGCTTCGGATGTCGTACATGGGCATTACGACTGAGTATTATGTCACATTCAAAGGAGCATACTAAGCAGCAGCCATAGCCTCGCAATGCTGAGGAGCCTGTCAGCCGCTACTTACGCCGCGATCTATCAAGCAGCGTTGGCGGACCAGCCGTGAGTACTATAGTCATGAATTATATTGTTATTATTAGTTATATATCTGCTGCTACAATCCCTTAATAACACCAGTATATCTTCATCGATTTCTCAATGAGATGGCATCCTCTTTCTATCTCACAGTACCCCAAGATGATAGCATCTTATTTTGAAGTTTTACACATTCATACCTCATTATGATAACACTTTATACACAACTTAACATTACCCCCTTTCAATACTGTAGCACTTTTACACACCTCTATTGCGCAATCTTTCTACACACATGTATTCCTACTTCGGCACCATCTTAAGTAGCACTTTCTCCTATATTGTTCACTAATATCCCATTGCGACAGCATTCCTTTTATATATTTTTGCCTTTTTAGTATCCCAATATTACATCACTTCGCATCACCTTCCTTCTTATCCTTTCTATAAGTTATTCTTGCCATCTCTCTCTTGTCTATTATATCCATCCTCATTGTCTATCCTTGCTCACATTCAATCAATATTTGCACTTCTCCCGCTCACTTGTAGTTCGCGACAGTAACTCGACTTCATCCAAGCACCATAATGCATATACGCTCACCTACGTACTTTACCCATCTCCACCTCACTCCATCCACATCTTCTATGCAATCATCCGTGTTTACTTCATTCCTTACTCGTTATCTTCCATATCATCGATAATATTCCCACTCGTTCACGCATATGCACCTGCGTGATACTCTGGTGCAGAATATACGCTTGTTACATACTCTATATCCCCTTTATTATCCTTGTTTTCTCATTGTTTCCACCCTTGTCTCACATCTCTTATTGTTACCCACCCATGCTTATACTGTACTTCTTCTTACAATCCACTCATGCTTATACCATATTCATTATTACAATATATATTTACTTCCATTTTATGTTCTCTGTAGCCGTTAAGCTCCACCTTTGTTTTCACCTCGTATTTCTTACATTCTATATCCTTTAATATTCCCATCTCTGTCTTTATTCCATCACCTTTACCTTCACTCTACCCTTCAATTCTATTATCCAAGTGACAATCAGACAACCATTTACTAACAGTATATATACTAGCTGCAAAGTAGTTATTATACTCATATCTTACTACATCTATTTCATATACATTGTCATTCACATACATTCAGTATCGTTATGTCCACTCAAAATGATAACCCAACCGTTTCAACTTCGACATCATCTACAACTACGTCCATCGAGCACCAGTAACTACGGTTAGTCCAGATACCATTCATACTCATTCACGTGTCGATACCATCGATACCAATATTGAAACCATTGCTCATTTCCATTCTCTATCTCTCGACGAGCAAAATCTCGTGATCGAAGCTATTCGTGAACATCGGGATACTGCACCTGTTCTACCTAGTCGTAGCCCGTTAGCCTATCTCCGCTCCACCTGCCACGTCTAGATGACGGTCAACGCAAAGGAGATCCTCATTAACCTACTCGAACACCCACTCTTCTGAAACTCATTCAACGTTACTCCACTGGACATTATTCCAATGAGGGAGTTCCACGACTTAAAGATGATCTATTTCAAGATAGTAACTCCATTTCACCAGAGAAAAGGCTACCCGTACGCATTCTCAATCACTCACTATGGCTCTCACCTTCAATGCGATCTTCAGCATCGAACATCTTGCTACAAGGACCTATGCATGTGCATAGATGTTTTTGCCTACAATTCATTTTCCACTTTTATTCGTGAATGGTTTGTCGAAGAAACCGTGGTACACACAACAGCCAATTTGGATTATCCATCCACTCACCGTTACCCTCTGACGCTGATAACGCACAGGTTTAAGGGACTTATTAAAGCCACCGAGAAGCTTACACGCTTCACAAAGATCTGACAACGATTTCTCAAAGTTTGATTCAGTACCACACTTTAGCACTTACACGAGGAACTCACTACGCTCTCAACGTATTTGGGAACTTGCCGTCAGAACTGTCACCACCACAACAACAACATCAACGAGAGCACCATCAACTGCGGCACCCCCAACCACGGCCACCACTGAGTCATCCCGATCTACATCGCAAGAAACCTTTGCTGCTACCAGGTCATTTGAACCTGCAAGTCAAGTTTCGTAATTCAGATAGGGCACGTCTACTATCGAACATCAGACCCTCAACACTCCCAGGAATCAAGAACATCACGATATAAAACTCGTTTGCACAACCCATTGGAACTGCGTCGCACGTTTCCCCAACGCTGCCGCCAGAGAGCACAAATCGCAGAAGTCGCTCACCAACACCCGATACCCTTCGTCCACCGCAACGTCGTGCGAAATCGTCGGTAGATCAGGTTCAGTGCTACTTCTGCAAACGTCTACACTACACCGCTAGCTGTGAAAGTCACCAATCTCGCAACGAGGTACATCAAATTTGCCAACGAAGACCGTTGCTTCCGCTGTCTTAATGCTCACATGCCAGGCTGTTGCAGAAGAAGCATTCCATGACGTATCTGCCGCGGTACTGAACACCAACCCGCACTGCCATCGAAGCAGCCACGTCACGTTGGACACTGGTAGAACGCACGCGACTTTCAATGAAAAAGATCTACGAGAGTTTTTATAACATCTACTCGCAAATAATCGTGTAGAACATATGTGTCTATTCAATAATCCTTATTTTTCTTTTTTGCTTTGCTTTCCTTATCCTTCTTTTGCTAGGAGCGTGAGCTCACCCTCCGGTCATTCCACGTCGCGCCGCCTGGTACGTGTCGTTATCACGCGAAGGCCTACACGTTACATCTAGTGCTATACAGTGCGTTTCACTACTATACATCCACCCTCAATTCTAGCAGAATCAGTCCTAAACTCTTCAGCTCAACTCTGCAATGTATGCCATTGGATTCGACATGCCAGAAAACCGTGATATACCCGCTTTCGAAAATTTGGGTACTCCGATTCTAATTTTACAAAATTTATTTTTAAATTGCGACCGTTGCAAGCTACATATACGTCAACCCTTAGTAATTGTCCCAAAGTGAATGTTCCCGTCTCACAAGGGAGGGTCATCAGGTCAGTCCGGCCTTTTGCGATGGGATGTATACCACTGTACTCGTCTTGGGACGAGAAACTCAAATCTGCCTTCCAAATTTGCGAAACGATTCTGTGGGCAAAGTTATGAAGGGTAGTCTCCCGACATGGTCGACTCTCTCTCTCTCGCATGTTCGCATGAGTGGACGTGGAATGCTAGAACAGCAAGGTGAGTTGTGGTGTACTGGATACGATGGTTGTTTCACAGAACATGGGTCGCAGGTTCGGATCCTTTGTGCGACTGCTCTTTTGCTTTTTCTCCCTTCAGCTCATATGAACCCAGAAAGTGCGTATTAGTAAGTATTTGAAAAGTTTACCTCTTCATTCAACATCAAGAGGGGACAAAATTTCACGTTTCCTGATTTATGCATTTTTTCAAGACTTTCATTTATAGAGGGCATATGGTGAATAGGAGATACAAGAATATTTGAAAACCAGTAATTTACGAACACATGTGGTATTCCTGCACAAAGTGGGCGAAACAGTACAATCTCTCTTAGTGTGCACAACGAATAAAGAAAAAATTTCCACACACACAGCAGTCGGAGCCCTCAACCACTTCAGATGGGAACACTTTTTGGGTTCATATGAGCTGAAGGGAGAAAAAGCAAAAGAGCAGTTGCACAAAGGATCCGAACCTGCGACCCATCTCCTGTGAAACAACCATCGTATCCAGTACATCACAACTCACCTTGCTGTGCTAGCATTCCACGTCCACTCATGCGAACATGCGAGAGAGAGAGAGTCGACCATGTCGGGAGACTACCCTTCATAACTTTGCTCACAGAATCGTTTCGCAAATTTGGAAGGCAGATTTGAGTTTCTCGTCCCAAGACGAGTATAGTGGTATACATCCCATCGCAAAAGGCCGGACTGACCTGATGACCCTCTTTTGTCAGGCCGAGTATATCCATTCGTCAAAAATGCACGGGAAGATGCCTTCTCACGATGCCACGTGGTTCTCGTCCATCTACCGAAGAAAAAACCCAAATTCGAGCTCTCCTTGACGCCGGACTTAGCAATCGACGGATCTTCAAGCTTCGGCAGGATTCTGCATGGTCAGCTTCTACCTAAGAAATTCTGCAAACTACGATGCTCGTCAGACTAGCCAACGTCGATCCAGGCTCTCTGACAGAGATGAACGGCAGATCTGCAAGCTAACTTTCAACAGCACCTCCAGCGTCAACCAGATTCGTGTAGATTTGAAGTTGTCCACCTCCAAATCGATGGTGTAGAGGACCATTGAACGGAATAAGAATACGTGAGGTCATGAAGAAGGAACTGCGACGGACTGAAGCTCACAAGGCAGCTCGTCTCGAATTTGCTCAGCGGAACGCCTCGCTGGATTGTAGAAAGGTTTGGTTGTAAAACCAAGCATAGCTTAAGCACTGCAGAGTAACCCCATGTGTTTAAGTGGCCTTCTCTGACGAAAAGAAGTTCAACTCCAACGGGCTAGAGGGCTACGGATGTTACTGGCGTGACTTGAAAAGGTCCAGTGCAGTTCAGACGACGTAACTTCGGCGGCGGTACGGTGATGGTCTGGGGAGCCTACTGTTGGGGGAAGCTGGCATTCGTTTGAAACCGAATGGATTCGCAAGGGCATCAAATTACCTTAGAATGCAACCTGCTACCATTCCTGAGCCGCTGGCGACGTCAAAAGCCGGTTTTCCAGCAGGAGAATGCAAATGTCCATGCTAGCCGGTCGACTTCAGCATGGTTCCAACAGCACAACGTCGACTTGCTAGACTGGCCAGCAATGGGGAATAATTGCGCGCAAGATGTACGGCAACTGCAGGCAATTTGCCACCGTCGACGAGCTCAAAAGTGCGACGCTTGGAATACCATCAACTCTGAAATCCTAAAAAAAACCTTACAGCGAGCATGCCACACTAACTGACGGAAGTGGCTTCCAAGTAAGGACGCCAGCTGACTACTAATTTTGTCAGTTTGCCTTTCTTGAGTTTGTAAATGAACTATTAGTTACAATGGACGTACAGCGTGAAATGGTCGAAATTCCAAAAAAAAAATTGTAATGATGATATTCTTGGCGAACAAGTGAGAAATTGGTGCCCAAAACATGTGGCTGCCCTTACCAATAAACCTTAATAGCAACTTCCTACAACAATGTCGATACTGCCATTATTCATTTTAAGGAAGTAGTCCAATTCGGTAAGGAGGAAAATTGCAAAGCGCAAACACTTGTAGTCCAACGTGGTTGATCGCACTGGTCTGTTGTGAACTATTCTCAGTGCGAGAAAATGTTACAGTTATGGTGAATTACATTCACCAGTGACGTGGCGGCAACCTTTCCAAAAGTATTTTGCAAAAAACAGCAGGTGAATACCATGAACGACCATATCCAGTCGACTTCTTTGCTTACGAGCTTCCTTTATAGCTCTCAAAATTGAATCAATGACAGAGCACAAGAAACATGATTGAAACTCAGGGTGTGTTGTTAAATACATCAGAAGGAGCGATTCCGGCTAACGGTCTGGGCTTACGGCTGCTCAGTTCGTTAGTTACAGAAACTACGCCCTGTCAAGACCTCGAGTCTGTATTTATTGGTTTTTTATTTTAAACATCCTTTTTTCTCACTCTTTTGCTTAATCTCCCTCACATTGTTCCATTTCTTTGTTGCTGTATGCTGTTTCACTTGTTTAAATTATTCTGAATGAAATCAAAGTAGCCCTACGTCTACAACATCAAATGACAGTGGCATGAGCCTGCCAGAAGCATGCAGTTCGAGGCGAAGCGCGCTAGAATCGCAGTAGTGCCACATAGGCGCGTCTTTGACGCGATTTTCGCTACACGTCATCTCTTCCGGGTTCGAGTGCTCGTTTACAGATTACAAAGTCTCAAATACACTTCTCCTCCTTGCACACCTCCCAATGCCTTCAACTTGCTGTACCCTATGGATGAATCTATATTCCTGCATGACCAAAACAATACAACACAGGTGGAACACGATAAGGATATATGTTTTCAAGCTAGAATTGTGGACTGTACAAAAAATTAGGAGAGAGGGGACACTGAGACGGATGCTTCGGTCCCGCCTACCTCACCATGCACAGCGTACAGTTGTAAAAGCTGTTCCTAACACAGTGAGACTATTGCACGTCCAACCGTTCTTCGGAACTAACAGCGTTTTTACAGTAGGATGCAACGTATTGTTTGGCCAAACCATACGTCAAAATGGATACTATGTGTGTCAACAAAATAGATTATGTGTGTGCTAAGTGATGAGATGTATCGGTTCTACATAGGGCAGCTAAGTCATCCATCTCGGCAGGGGATGGATGAGAAAGAGTAAGCTTGTAGACTGGATTTAATTATGTCGACACTGTGGCAATAGGTAGTTTTTAGGCTAGCTCCTGTGTGACTAACCAGCACTAGATGGTGACGCGTATGCGTTCGCGTTATAACACCAACATCGTGCTTTCTGCAAACCTGGACGGATGTAGCATTCGAATGTGTATCGAAGCGAGTGATTTCTCAATGATTTCTCAATGATGCATAGCAGTGAGCGCGAAAGTATAGGACGGAGAAGGTTTTGTTATTCCTAGACACGCAGGAAATATAATGCGCATCTTATAAGGAGGCTGTTGCCTCACCCTGCACCCCACGCTGCTGATATGCGTTGCTTTGTTGAGTAAGAGTTGCTTTCAGAACACGAAAAAAATTGGACGAGAAATGTAAAGTCTACCAAGGCTAACCAAGGCTATGGTTGGAGTCTGGAATCGCATATATTTTTGACCGCTACTGTATGTAGCTGCTACGGCTGATTTCACCATGCACAGTCATCTCTGTAAATATAAGGTTTTTCGTAGGAATTATTACTTTTCTTGACAGCCTATCGCTGTCAAATGCTGTAAAAGTCAATTGTTATAGGAATCGAAAACTGAAAAATATTGAACTGCTTCCACTAAGAAGGGAGGATGAAACATCCATACAGTCGTTCTTCTTCGATCTCTTTGAGATTGGTTGCGCATTCGACTTCCACTCATAATCGTGATGACATATGCATGCATACCTCGTCTGTATAAGGTCTGCAGTGGCTCGTCTATG
This sequence comes from Trichostrongylus colubriformis, assembly GCA_963978905.1. Taxonomy (NCBI): domain Eukaryota; kingdom Metazoa; phylum Nematoda; class Chromadorea; order Rhabditida; family Trichostrongylidae; genus Trichostrongylus; species Trichostrongylus colubriformis. The sequence continues at coordinate 10,664,206 of OZ022259.1, read as the reverse complement.
TCCAAACTTGACACAGTAGGGAGGTCCATCCATAGCGATAAAGGTGCTTGTTGCCAGTATACCACCATAACCCATGTGCCAAGGGTGTGACCATTAAGGCATGAAATCCACGTCGCGCCACCTGGTACGTTACGTCCGCGTCGCGGCATGCAATGCGTGCGAGCTATGCTTGCCTTGTGTTACTGAGTTCTGTTCAGGTAGAGGTCACGTGATCACCGTCTGCCTCTAACAGACCGAAAAAATCCCAAGAAATGTACGTTAGGCACCCTTCTTGGCTGCCAATGCTCGACGAATCCCACAGAGAGGGTCCTGTCGGTGCTTTTGAACCCTCTACAAAATCCTTTTGGATTTTAACAAGGACGGCATTGACGTGTCGGCTGTGCACATTGAATCGCTTGCACTGCAGCATTGAGAGACGTACATGGTGTGCAACTTCCAAGGATTCGCCTGTCGTACGTCGAAATTGAGTGTCAAATATATTTTCAACGATAATTTCAACTTATTCCGCAATTTTTTTCATAACAAGTTAGATGACCGTAATCAATTCTGTTAGGGACGAAATGAGACAGAGTCGGGTGGAGTTTTGGACGCGCATCCACTCAGATCATGTATGGATTGAACCCATGCAAACCGTAGAGGACCGAAGACTTCGGGGGCTATAGAATTTCCTGTAGACGCATAATGCGTTTATCTTCCACCGAGTCTCTGAAGGAAGGTATGTGTGGTCTTCGAAACCCACTTCACTGAAATCTAGGCATATTATTATACCACGTATCCCTTTGTGAAAGCCATCCAACTATTTTGCAAGAAAACAGACAAGTTATGACGACATTGAAGATTTTGGAGACGAGAAGATCAAAGGATTTCACAACCTGTCAAATGGATCGGAAGCAGAATCAAGCATTGCAACGGACCCCAACCATATAATCTCCTGCCTCTGTTCCTTCACTCATGTTGTTGGTACACAAAAATGGTTTCTCCCTTCTATTTCCACCTCCTTCATTCCCCAAAAATTATATTATCTCAACACTACCATTAATACAAAGTATGTACTGTCTGTCGAGGAATTCGTGGAATTTTTAGAGACCAACTCATCAGCGGAGCACCCAGAAAATACATATGCCCTCCAATCCAGTCCCAAAGGCCACTTGTCCCAAAATTCAAAGCCAAAAGCCAAAAGTCCATCCTTTAGAAAATCTCAACTCTTTCTTGACCTTGATAGAAATATGCGGAGAAATGTGCAAGAACTACAGCTGAATATGTTAATAAGGTGTCTTTGAAAACAGTAAAAAAGCTTTAAAGTTGAAGGAGCTTGTCAGAGTCGTATACCCACGGCAAACCATACCGAGAGTATTAGAGAGTTGTCAGCAAGTTAATAAAGCAATTGGGAGAATCTCTGACAACTCATCTCTTGGCTAGGTACTATGTACGTGCAATAGCCGTATAACTGTTGTGCTAGATTTGTGCCAGAAAAACCAGAAAGTGGGACGAGAGTTTATTTGGGGTGATTTCAAGCCTCGAGTTCATTTGGCGTGCTTCCAAGCCACCTGCAGGGTACGGTATGTACTTTTAAGAGGGATGGATGCCACGACGAAATAACGATACCGTTTGAGAGAAAAACAAAGTAAGTGCACAAAACGATACTAATTGACGCCGAAACGCTCACAGATTTATTTTAGCTACACAGCAAGCGTTACAGTAATCATTTCTACAGTAATCAACGAGGAAACGAAACAGTGTAACTGAACTAAAGGCACTGTAGATTTATTCGCGTTATTAATATATGTGGTTCTCGATCTATTTTTGTTCGACAACTCCCCGTGTACGGGATCGAATCCGAACAAGACACTGCTCAGCACTGTCTGCACGTTCTTCAGCCGTTTCCAGTGCCATCTGCACGGTACGGTATTTGGCCAGATGATGGTTGGCCTGCTCTTCCTGAACAAAAACACGTAGATCACGGTAAAATAGTCCATTACTATGGGACTTACCGCTTCTTCGAGTTGCTTCTTTTGTAGCTTTAATTTGCCGGAAAGCTTTTCTACAAGCTCTTGGAGCTTATCGTAATTCTTCTTATCCTCGCCAACCTGGAATAGACAACCAACCAATATCCGTTGGCAAGCCATGAATCGATCAATAGACACTGTATCGCACTAACAAAACTACAAACGTGGTCTACAAGCACTTTAGTAGCTTACGCCTTTTCAAATACTCACTTGGAAGTCAAGTTCGCGTACTCGGCGATCAGCGCGAGCGAGCGATTTCGCCGCTTCCGTAGCACGACGTGTTTCGGACTCTAGATCGCTTTGAAGTGTCTTCAAGCGAGCCTCGGCCTTCATGACCGCCTTCGCTCCACCTTTCATAACTGCTGCTTCAGCGATGTCGGCACGCTCTTGCAAGTCCTGAACTCTCAATAGTTACATGTTCAACCTCAACTCACACATTTTATAATCATTTGTGAAGCATTGAATTTTGTTCACTCTTCGTTCTTAAATCATTCATTACTTTCCGTATTAAATGAGAAGATGATAGCATTCTTTCAGCACTGATCCTGGGCTATTTCGAGGAGACTTACAAATAAGGTACCATATAAAAAAATGAAAACGGAATTAAATCCGAAGAAAAAGGTCACCACGACGCATGACGCGCACATAGGAACAGACATTTATATTCTGCAACAGTCGCGCGATCGCTGTGTACCCGATGCCTAACCATATGCTGTCTCTCGAGCTCAGCTTTCAGCAGGCCAGAATAAGACAGTGAGAAAGCGAGAGACGCAGATGATCAGACAAACGCCATCAAATAGTAGAAGATATACGCACTCATTATTATTACTACCACAGCCACGCGGGTGTGTACCTTATGTCGAATTTTCGCTTCGCGACGTCGCACTTGCGGCGCCATCAGTACGACTTGAACAAGTCGATTGCAATTCCGCTCAGGACGCAATGGGTTCGGACCGTGAAGGATCTTCAAAGATTGCAGGTTGGAGGCTTCGGAAGTCGCCTATGTTGTTGTTGTTGCTGTTTCAACAGATGAAGCTGCAAACGGCCAGCACTCTCCGCGCCGCTCACCGCGAGCGGCCGCGCGAAAATTCGACATAAGTTTACACACCCCAGCCCCACAGTCACTTGTTTTGAAGCAACTTCTAGACTTACCTTTACTTGACTCTCGAGCTGCTTCTTGTAGCGTTCAACCTGAAGCGAACGTTCTTGCTCATGTCGAAGATCCTCGGACATCTTCGATGCGTCAGCGGCAGCACGACGTCCACGATCTTCCGAGGCGGACAACTCCATTTGAGCTTCAGCGATGTCGCTCTGGAACAATTATGGGTGATACCTATTGATTTCTCTTTTACCTCTTTCGAACTAGGGAACGCTGTCAAACTACCAAAAACTCAAACAATGCGTAGATAGAATTTATGTTTGAATCCAACCTTAAGAAGTGCAATTTCATTATCAAGCTGGCTTTTAGCGGCTGCAAGTCCACAGTTTTGTGAGTTGAGCTCATTGTTCTGTTCCTGATGTTCCTTCACTGCCTGCTCAACAACACGGCGAGCACGTTCGATCTAAAAAGCAGTCAATTTAAATAAATAAACTCAGGAAATGACTGTATTTCTCGAAAAATTTTCTCTCCAAATGCGACCCCTTTCTTTTTAATCCAAAATACGCCCTTCTTAAAGAGTTGCTATCCTCTGCTTGACGGAGGCGGTAAGTGTTATCATCGAAACTTACGGCCTCGAGTTTAACGATCAGCTCTTCCTGCTCCTGTTTAGCCGCGGCTAGTTTCCGTTCCGAGCACAATAACAGCTCCCTACAAGCAGTGACTTCATGAACGTACTCAGAAACGCCTTCACAGTGTGAAATATCATGCGAAATCAATGAAGCAGTGTTTAATCACCTGAACTCTTCGCGTCTCTTCTGCTCGTCATCGATCGTCTGTTGCAGTTCACGAGTTTGGTCCATGTATCTTCTGGAATATGAACAAAAGTTTAAAAGTAACAATCCTTTGCCTCTAAATTGCGTAAACGGCTGTGAATCGAATGCTCAGGGTCTAATCTCAGCAATTCATTGGTCGGGCCAAATACGCATTCGAGTGCCAACGCGATCAGAAATGGAAATCGAGAGCCGGGATTTGCAGTGATTCTTGAAGCCCATTAAAACTTAGGTAGATAACAGAGCCGAGTAAAATTCGAAATTCAGTAAACTTTGTGCCACCATATTCACGTCGCTAACTATTCGCTTCTACTTCTGCGTTCGAGCTTGTCCGAGCTTTCCTTGCCCGTGTTTTCCGCGATATACTCGCATTTCTTTCTTGTTGTTCTACGACCCTGATATGCTGGATTCTGATGAGCAAGCGCCTCGAACAATAAGTGATAATCTACGCAGGGAGGTCCACATATCCCTTCTTGCACTGCAAATTAGATAATGCTCCACGAGAATTTTTGGACCCCTCACGCAAAAAAATCAATAAAATCAATGTGCATGAAAAAGTGAGCCTACCTTATATTCTTTTGAGCGTCTTCATTGGCACGATTGGCGTGATCAAGAGCGATTTCGAGCTCATTGATATCAGATTCAAGCTTTTTCTTCACACGGAACAGCTCGGCCTTCGACTTGGTCTCTGACTCTAGCGTAGCCTGAAAAAGAAAATGTAAGCTTTTTCCGATTTTTGCCACTAAACTTAATTTATGACAACAGTCGCGATACCGAATCGGCTCAATCTCAGCCCGACTTTTTCGAACAATCATCCACGATCACATAATTGGTCCTATCCTAATTTTCAGAAATTTTAAATTATTTCTACATAGTTAAGTATATACCTGAATGCTGTCGATAGTCTGCTGGTGAACTTTGCGCGAGTTTTCAAATTCTTCTTCTTTCTCAGCGATACGTTTTTCGATCTCAGCTCGGATCTGAGAGACTTCGATCTGGCAACGGAGCGCTTTGCTCTCTTCAGCTTCAAGAGCCGCCTGAATACGAAGATTTTCCACATATTTCAATTTAATTTGAACTACTCGACGACAAAACGCACCTCAGCCTCATCGAGTCCTCGTTGGAGCTCTTCCTTCTCCATTTCGAAGCGGCGCATAGTCTTAGAGAGCTCATGCATTGCACGACCGCCTTCGCCGAGTTGATCGGAGAGGTCACGGGCCTAAGTAGATAAGTATGAGCACAAAAATAGTTACCGTGAAAACTATCTTCGCTTTTATCCAAAAGAATTTATAGGATCCTCAATTTGGTATTCGCAATTATTCGTAATTATAAAATCGTCAGTAATCGATACCTCATCAGAGAGAGCTTTGTTTTCTCTTTTGAGCCCTTCGACCTGATCGGCTAAGGCGTCATGGTGGCCACGGAGCTTGTGAGCCTCACCGGCCAGTTGGCGCGAGTCACGTTGAGCATTATCCAGTTCCAAGTACAGATCGTCAACCTGAAAGTGCCACTCGATACCTATCTTTTTCACAAAAGTAACTTCATCCTAGGCAATCTCTGATTCAAAGCATTGCCGGAGTTTCTACGGCTACTTTGAAATTAAAAACTTTTGAAATTAACTGATAATTTCGGCTGATTGTGGAATATGAAAATTGAGGTGTTCAGGGGTATGACAGCAGAGAAAGAACGGAATAAGAGGATAAAAAACCCAAGAAATAAGAACCTGGAAACCCTTCTCCCTTTTTGCCCCCTCAGCATCACCGGCTGGCGGAGAGAGATGCAAACAGACGAAGAGCAAAATTAGCCAGCCGCGAGCGCTGTCCCGCCCCGCCCTCGCAGTAACTCGGAATATTGGTGTGCCGCACTCAAAAATTATAAGTGGAAGATCGCGATCAACACCTCAAGAAGCGCTTTTTTCATAGGACTTTTGCCACAGATCGTCTCGTCTGGAACGAAACGTTCGTTCGCAGAAAATATATTTTCCCAATTCCCATTTTTCCCCTAGTCCTAGCGGTGCCTTTTAAAATCATATGCGCACCTTCTTCTTCCATTCGTCGATAACCTTATCAAAGGCCTTCTGCTTCTTCTCCAATGATGCCACAGCCTGAGCATGATGTTCAGCCTCAAGACGGTTGGTGTCAGCTTCAGCGGTCAGGCTGCAAGAATCAATTTCAATCGCTGAAAAAACAATTAAAAATCGAAGATCTCAACGTACCGACTGCGAGCGTTCTCCAATGCAACGATCTTGGCATTGCAAGCATCCAAAGCGTCTTGAAGCTCGGTGGTCTTCGCATTCTGGCGTTTCTTCACCTCATCGAATTCATCGGCTCCGATAAGTCCTTCTGTCTCGAACTTCGTTCTCCATTGATCCAATTCAGTCTGAGCCTTTTGTAGCTGTCTGGTCGACTCGGCCTTACCAGCTACCTCGTCCTCGATCGATTCGCGGAGCTGTTCGAGTTGGCGTGCAAGGTTCTTGGACAGGTTGTTGAGATTCTGTCTCTCACGGCCTTCTTCCTCGGCAAAGCGACGAGTCTGATCGAGTTCGTTGGAGAACTGAAGCTTCAGACGAGTAGCAGCCTGAATCTTGCCCTCAAGCTCTTCCACTTGACGAGCCAAGTCTGAGTTTTCAGAATGAAGACGTCCCTTGGATGAGACGAAATCTTGCAGTTGGCGAGCCTGTTCGTCAGCTTTCAGTCGAAGTTCGAGGAGGAGTACCTGAATATTTAGAAGTTTAGAAGCCCATTAGTTTAGGGGAGATTTAGAAAAAATTAGTTGCCAAAAGATCGTGCTATTTATATCATAATAAATAAATAAACAAAGTTTATTTCGTCCGCTACATTATTCTCGGTTTTTATAGACGATTTAAATACCCTACCTCATGCTGTTTAGCTATGCGTTCCTGCTCAGCACGTGCCTTGGCCTCCTGGTCGAGGGCAGTAGAGGCCTCGTCGAATTCACGTTGTACCTGCGCCTTCTCTTTTTCGGCGCGATTCTTCTGCTTTTGTAGCTGCTCGACTTGGTCGCTCAACTCCTGCACAGCATCGGCACCCTTCTTCTTCAAAGTGGCCAACTGCTCGCCGAATTTCAGACCAGCTTCCTCCAAATCGCGACGGAGCTTGGCAACTTCCATGTCCTAGAGAATAACTTGGTTCAAAACATTTATCTGGTTCCCTTCAGCGGGGGTTCCGCCAGAATGACAGGACCACCGCCTCCCTGATATCAAACGGCATAGGTTCCCGATCAGGGTACACTCCCCATGTAGGTTTTCGTCCTTTTAAAAAGAAAAAAAGTGGTAGCGTCAAAATGGTCCTACAGGCCCCGGGCACAGAAATGGATTTGGAGTCGAGTCGTGTTCATGATTTCTCAGGAAAGCTAACAGACAAACCTTCTTCTTTCCTAGCTCAATCTGAGCTGCAGTGGCACGATTCTGCTCCTCGAGCTGATCAGTGAGATCATCGTACTCGGCTTGTTGCTCGGAGCGAGCACGATCGGCACGTTGACGAGCTTCCTGAATGCGTACATTATGTGATTTTACATAAAAGTCACATTTTTGAAAAACATGCCTATGTATAAATGTCAAAACAAGGGACTAACATACCTTTTCTTCGGCAAGCTGATCCATGAGATCTTTCATCCTGGCCTCGTCCTGCTGGATAGACTTCTGTAACTTGGCAACGGCCGCCTGCTCATCTTCGAGTTTCATGCTCAAATTGTGCAGTTCGGTCTCTTTGCGACGAAGGGCGTTCTCTACATCGCTCTTCGCCTTCGACAACTCTTCCATTTCTTCTTGAGCGATTTTCAGATCGCCTTCGGCCTTTCGCTTTGCCTGAAACACCACTAAACATCTGATTTGTAATGCAACTATTCAGATATATTGTAACAAACCTAAATAGAACAGGAATTTATTTTGGAAGCTATTACGTTGATTCATAATAAATCGGACAAATTGACCAATTTTAATCATTGTCGTACAACTTTTTTACGACAACAGGGATTCACTTGAAATATACTCCATCTTTATCGATGACCTTCTGCCACGGTATAGGCAGATCATGGATCCCTTGCTCCAGAAGGCCGGAAGCTGGAGCTCGAAGAAGTTGCCGAGTGCCGCCTTGACCTCGTCGCGAGTTTTGAAGTCTTGGCCGTCCAGGTGGCGTTGGCTGTGGGAGAAAAGGTGGAAATCTGAAGGGGCCAGGTCTGGGGAGTACGGTGGGTATAGAAGTACGGTCCAACTGTACGACAGCAGCTCGGCCTTGGTCGATCTTGCGAAGTGCGGTCTGTGGAAGTAGACACGTTGTCGTGCTGGAAGTAGACATGTGACCGCCGCCGTAGCGAACCTTGGACATTGGCCTTCAATTCTCGTAATTGACGAACGTAGACGTCGGCGGATACTGTGGTACCTTCATCGAGCAGCTCCCAGTACTCTACGCCGTGTACGCTCCACCAACCGCGGTTTTCGTCTTCGATGGAATAGTCGCCTGACGCAAACTTCGAATGCTACAACTACAGTGTACTTCTGCCGGGGGCATGCTCCTTGTGAACTTCTATCAGACGTCTGCCGATATCCGCGGGTTCCTGGCCAGATAGCGATATAAATGGTATGACGTTGCGGATGTGGTCTCTGGACCGCTTGAAATCGTGCGGCATTGTGGCGGAATGAATTTACTATGGAGTGACTATTTTGCGGTACTTCGAAGAGCTTTTCATACTCATTCCAATGGTACCTCGCGCGTCCATTTTCGTTAATTCGTTACTGAGTTATGATCTCTAGAAATCATCACTACCATTTGTCCGATTTATTATGAATCAACCTAATACATAAGAACTGATTTGGAGAAAAAAATCACCTTATCCATGTCGGCGCGGTTTCTCTTCTCGCGTTCGAACGTGGCCTCGGACTCCTCCAATGTCTGCATGAGCTTGGCCTTCAGCTTATTCGATGCCATGTTCTGATCTTCAGCTGCTTGTAGATCTTCATTGAGTTTCCTGAATTCGTCAGCTTCGAATATTCTTACTTCAAAAGTTTTAGGAAGACCTAGCTGTTAGTGACGATACGTCTCTCATGCTGATCTATTTGAACCCTCTTGTCTATTCAGAGACTCTCTTCAAAAGCAGGAAGAAATATGCGAATACATGGATTTCCCTATCATGACTGGGTACATTCCAAATAACACACCCACATCCTGGTTACAAAAAAAATGGTCGAAGATTGTTCTCCGATCGATGATTCGGATCACAGACATGGAATTTATCAGGTGTCGATTTTTGGATTTTACTTCGGCTTTGCTGTTCTTCTCATAACTCTCGAAAACCTTACGTGCAAAAGGAAACTTTATTTTGAACCTTGCCGTTTGGAGTGAGGTTGACTCGTTTATTCTTAAAAATACCCATATTTTTTACCCATACCCATATACCCATATTTTTATGACGTATTTGCCTAACAAGGCTCACATGGAAAGTTTCACATGAAAAACTGAGAATCCGGTACGATACAACTTCTCAAAGTGTGGTCGAGGAAGAGGGTCTCAGAGTAAATGCTCGCGCCGTCGTCCGCCGCGGCCAGAAACGCATAGTTGGCACAGAAAATTACGTAAACAGTGCCACTCCCCACCTCCGACCGCGACGGACGACGGGGCGGGCATTTACCGCGAGGCTCCGCCCACTCGACCACCACTTTGAGGAGCTGTATCTAGGCCGGTTAGGCAAATACAGCATAGATATGCGGGTAACAGAGGAACTCAATTCTCGTGCACAATTCCCTTAATGACCCATCATTAAACCGCACCGGGACAAAAAGTGAGCGCCAAAATCACGAACAGAACTATCGAAAATTTTTTCAGACGAAGTTTCAGCAGAATCATTATACTCAGGGCCACCTCTTATCCTTACAGCTACATGCTTGCATTTATCAAATGATTTGTACTGACTTGTTGGTTTCTTCCTGATTTTTACGCTCCTTGTGCAGTTTGGAGATGGTTTCATCCTGTTGGCGCATTTCATCTTGAAGTGATCGAATCTGGTGCTCTTTAGCCAACTTCTCCGCATCGCTCTTGCGCAGCGACAGATCGACATCCTGAAAAGAAGATGGATAGTTTAGAAATCACAGTCGAATGTGATTTATACAAAATGCTTTTCCAAATATTAAGAGGTTTTTATGACATATTGTCAGCACTTCAAGAACAACAATAGTTATCTTGTTTTTTTTTCACATACAGTCACTAACCACTAAAGATAGTACAATTACTCGGGTGCAACCGAAAATCGATAACAACTTTTAAAAATCTACTAACTATCTTGAAGTTTCTTAATCTAATTTTGTGTTGCCTGAGACTACTTCACCAATTCTTAAATGGACTTTTGCCAAAGTTATGAACCATGGGCACACTGGGCATCTGGGTGGAGTTGCAAAGAGCATTACACTTGATATCGATGGACCCTTTTGCGCACAGGTTTCAGCGATCATTGTACAACTACATGTCCAAGGTGGCCAGTGCTGCTGGTATTCATCGATTCACAGTTATGTATGGGAACTAGGATACTTCTGATGTCATTTTTTCCATAAATCGTTATTTTACCTGGCACTGCTTTTTCATCTCAGCACATTGAGCCTCTACAAGTTTCTTCTCCTTCTGTAGCTGAATTGCTGCAGCTTCTTCGGCTTCCAGACGAGCATTAGCATCGGCCAATTTCGCTTCCAGAGCTACCTTCTGCTCATTCATCATCGCCATACGCTCTTCAATTTCCTGGAAAATTGATAAAATTGCGATGAAAATTAACTCTCCTAGCAATTTTTTAGCCAGGACTTCTTTTGAACTGAAAGTTCCCGAATTCTTGCTCAGTGCTAGAATATCGAATATGCTCGGGTGAACGACCAATCAATAAATAGACTTATCTAAAAGTTGTTAAATATATGGAATGTTCCATACAGGGGCTAATAATTTGGTATTCAATCTATTTACCCAACCTTATTGCTAACATTTCTCCCTCAGATGCTATGTCAATCGAACTCTATTATCGATGACCGTACTCACCGTGTTCGTTCCACGAGTGGCTTCAAGCTGAGCGAGCAGATCGGTTGTTTCCCTCTTGAGCCGTTCAGCACTTTCAGCCAATTCAGCCTTCAGTGCTTCTTCCTTCTGAAGGGTATCTTTCAAATTCGCCACCGACTCTTGCAGTTTCTCGTACTGCTCCTCGATTTTGCCCGATTGGATCAGTGGTTTTACCTGAAAACTCGATTTTTTGAAAAATCAATAAAGAGCCATAAGGGATCGCTCACTTTGCCATACAGCTTGAACCAAGACCATGTGCGAAGCATAGCCCAGTTGCGCACGCTTCTCTGGATGCTCTTCGTTGCCTCCATCCTGGCGACGCGACGTTTCTTTTCGATCTTAATTAGGGATTGATTTTTGAGCAAATACGTTATTGATGATATTAAGAGCTTTTGACAACTTTTACTGGTTCTTTACCGATGGAATCAGAATTAGTAAGTGCAGATTCTATAATTGTGGCTAGCAAAAGCTCAAGAGAGTTACTATGAGTCACTATGCGTATGAACTCGTCCTGAATCGCGACAAGTCGTCCGAAGCACGCTTTTCTGGGGCATCATACCACAGAATCTCCTAACTACATACTTCTGCTCTCAACTTTACTCTTCTCAAAAATGCAGTCATTTGTTCAAACAAATTTCTATCCATAAATATATAAAACTAACCGTCTGGTAGTACCATCTAATTTGAGCTTGAAGGCCAGTGACCAACTCGGCAAGTCGAATGTCACGTATATCTTCGAGATGGGCAACGATACCAGCCTGCAGCACTTCAATGAAAATTTGTCCTATTCTCCAAGTTCTCCCTTCTTGGAACATCGGCATGGTGTTCACAGTAAACGTGTGATGCTTTGCCAAAAGAGGTTTTTCGGTGGATCAATTTATTAACGGCCTGAGTTTCGACCCTTTCGTCGTTTTCAAAGGCCGGATGATCCACCGAGAGTGGTAGGACGTCGCTACCGCTCCTGTTAATATGATGTGCGACTCGCAGAATAATGTCGCTCATCATACTAACAGGAGTCGGCAGCGACGTCCTACCACTCGCCGTGGATCACAGGGCCTTCAAAGACGATGAAAGGGTCGAAAGTCAGGCCGTTGATGAACTGATCCACCTAAAAACCTCGTTCGGCAAAGCAGCACACGAGGTTGTCCTAGTTTCAAGTGCCTTCGAATGACTTTTCTACTATTTTTGTAGGTGGAGGTGTGGTCGTGAATGTGGGCGGGATTTGTGAATGGCTTTCTTCAAAAATAGAATTGCTGAGAAATTCTCGAATTCCTGCTATCAAATCGCTTTAAGCTTTGTTCAATTTGAGCGGCGACGACTTACTTTGATGACTTGTGATCAACTAAGTTGCAATCAAATAATAACGTTATCCAGAGATTAAAGAAAGGAACAGGGAAGCTTTGTCTACGTAGAACTTTTAAGGATCTTTTCTTTCTCTTTTTTCAGCGGAGATACGCAGAGGAAGGAATAACAGCGAAATAAGACTCGAATTTCCACCATTCTGCAGGTAGAATGGCACAAGAATTGTCTTTCAAGGATGGCTCCCACAGCATCACAGAGAAAGAGCAACTCACCTTGAAGAAGACCTTGGTAAGACCAACGCGGAAGTTATCTTCAGACAGTTTTTTCTCCTTGACCAAACGGGCCAACATAGCAGCGGCACCTTTCTGAAATTAAACTCAACTTATTCAATGTTGAAGCAACTCTGTTTTGGCGTGCCACCAAATTCATCTTTTTTTCAAGGTCTTCAAACCCGGTGCGTGACGAGAATAGTTGGCATGACTGTTCTCGGGGCAACCACGCCCACCAGAATACATGAAATTCGAAGAACCCTTTCATAATCAGTCACCTTGAAACCGCTGCAATAGAATCATTCGGAAAATGCAGCAGAAACCAATTATTATTGCACAAATCACTTATGATGCCTCAAAAATTTCCAGCTATTCATGACTAATTACGAAATAAAGACTGCTAAATGCTCGCATAACCCATTTTCATATGTTTTAGTTAGACACTGAGAAGAATTTAAAGGAATCGTCCACGGAAAAATTAGTTTCTTTGTTACCCATACATTTATGTTGTATTTGCCCTATAAGGGCCGCATGCAAAGTTTCACGCGAAAAAGTGAGGTTTTAAGTCAAGATGCAGCTCCTTTCCTGGCCGGGTGGGCGGTGCCGTTGAGTGAAAGCTCCCTTCCGTCGTTCACCCGGGTTGGGAACGGAAAGTGGGACTGCTTACGTGACTTTCTGTTCCAATATGTCCTCCGACCGAGGCGGACGACGGGGTGGGCACTTGCTTGGAGGCCCCGTCCACCCGGCCAAGTCTTTGTGGTAGTGTATCTCAGTCGGATTCACATTTTTCGCGTGAAACCTTGCATTCGGCCCCCATTAGGCAAATACAACATAAATATATAAGTAACATGAAAACTCAATTTTCCGTGGACGATTCCTTTGAGGACTCTCTTGAGGATAGCTTATGTGAGGTGTTAAAAAGCGACTTCTTGATCGTAATTTGCAGAACGGCGTTGGGTACTGTTCGGTTACACTCCTCACCACGCGAAAAATATGGCACGAGACCTCCATGGCCTTTCATCAAAGATAATCTTGCTTTCTAGCAAGTTTTGAAGGAATTGTGCATGGAAAAATGAGTTTTGTCGTGGAGGGTCCTCAGCGCTCCTGAGCTGATGTCTATGGCTCTAACAATTGATCAGCAGAGATAACGATTCTTCAGCTTTCCCTACTACTACATGACTCACAAATATGTCATACATCGAGGTAATGGAGAAAGCTTGAACCTCTCCCAGGGAATTTCATACAACGACACAGCATTCGAACCAACTGCCAGTGCTCCCTCTCACTTTGTATCCCTATATGGCTATTTGTCCATTGGAAACTTTGGCTCAACTAACCTTAGGGTCTTCCTTTCCAATAAGTGCTTCGTCAGCTGCGAGAAGTGCATAACGCTGTACGAAATCCGGATGGAGCGTACGATTCGGGAAACCTTTACGACAAATACGAATACCTTCCAATACACCGTTACAGGTGAGCTGATTCAGTACCAGACTAGCATCGATTACTCCTAAAATTATATTTTTTTCATTAGGAACGTGAGGCATGTTTGATAATAACAAGGCCTCCTCGCACCATACAAAGGTGCATAGAGAGGCAGCTGACTGACCTGAGGCTTTCTTCTCGTTAGGAATGATACAACGAATGAAATGTGGATGTGTCTTGTTCAACATGTTCATCAGATTGTTCAACGATTCACGGTACAGCATAGAAACAGTCATGAACGATCCAGACTTGCCCTTCTTCTTTCCAGCGCCGGCACCTAAATGAAGAATTCGTTCCGCGAAAATAACATCTTTTATTATGGACTAGTAAATAAAGCTATGATGCTATGCCTCCTTTCTGAACTTCAAGCACGTTTTGCAGTGAATTTCAGAGACAGAGTAAGCATTGTACACTGGCACGTCACTTCATGTACAAAAGTTGACATCGAATTAAAGGTACTGGGAGGGACTGTGAGAAAGAGGAAGATGGGAGGAATTATCGTTTAAACGAACATTCGAGCTTAGAACCGATAATTAGTAGAGAAACCCGAATTAAAAAATGCAACGTTTCGGTCTTTTTTCGCATCCCCCCGCCTATCTCTTCAAACTGCAACATCACCTTTCCGAGTTGCTCTCTGTAGAACATGTCATTTGTTGTCTCGTAGGGTGTATTTTATTCGATCTTGATGATGTGAATAAGTGAAACAACAAGAAATAAAGTGGAGCACTGAATGGGAGATTAAGCAAAAGGGTAAGAATAGGTGTTCGTGGTACAAGCGCTACGATAGGTCTTATCACAGACCATGATTGCCCCTCGCGGTGCCTTTAAAAGTGATCAGTTCAGCAGAAACCGTAGCGTTAAACTCTCTCCTCACGTTTTTTGGGGATGTGCTTACAAATGTTGCCAACTGAACCACAGGAGGCGCAGAATACGTGAACATTCAAAATCAAACAAAAAGGACGTTGGCTCGATTTTCTTACTCGGCTACATGTATGTATTATGCTGCCAATAAGTGTGCTTTGCAGTCGTTTAAACTATGACTGGTTTGGTTGTTAATGATTTTTATAACACGCCTATGCGCAAATAATATTTACATAAATATAGTAATTCGCTTACAAAGAAGTCAATCAAGATTTGGCCCAGTTTGAATAGGTCAATCGGTTCAAGTTTGCAGAAGCTCCTCCCATCTGTTTGCCAGTTCCAAGGTTACTAAGCGAGGCGAACGCAACCCTCATGGGCTGCATCTTCCTTATGGGGAGCGGAAAAGAGAGAGGATCTCTGAGGTCTCCGATAATGTCCTGGCTGATGGGGAAAAGGGGTACAGCAAGGTGGAGCATGACGTGTGCAATAGCAACTTTGCACTTTATTTTACTTCCAAAGTTACGCAGTCTTGTACCTACTTGCCCTTACGGTACCTTTCACAGCTACTACGCATAATTTGAGCGAAGTTTTTTTAATACTTAGTTCCTTATGAGCACAGGTGGCAGGTGACGTGATCACACTCTCATGGTGCGGAGGTCAAAGCCCGCGTTCAACGCGCTCCCAAGCCAACCAGGCTTCCCATCCTTCCAGGGTAGGTGGATTGGTACCAGACTCGCCTGGAGAACACAAATAATATCTTATACACCGGCTGACCCCCGCATGTCATTGTATAGGTCAAACCGCACTCAGCTGCCACCACAAGTCTATGTGGAGCTAAATACAGGGGGTGCCAAAAAAAAAGTAATTTGCCCACGGCTCACATCTGCCAATTTTACAAAACGTAGGGAAACGAAAGAGATAAACAAAACATTCCAATGTTCCTCTAAAAGTAGGAACAAGCTGTGGCTCCTCACGTTCATGTTCATAAAAATATGGAGGTTTCATTCGGCGCAGTCGGGCTTCGGAGTACCTACATTTAAAAATTCGCTAAAAACAGTGGAGCCAAGCTCCGTGGTAGGTCTTTTGTGGGGAGCTTCCTGAGGGTTGGCCCTTCGGTTCTTGGAAGTCACAGAGCCCCTGCTGCTTGGACAAGGCTGCTATGATCCAAAGTATCATTTTCATGCCTCAAATCCGCCTCCGGAGGGGTTTCAGTGGTAGGGGAACGTTTTGGCTCTTGGAAACGAAGGGCGCTGGGAACCCGAGAAACGCAGTGTTAGAGAACACCATCCGGTATGAATCCCCTTAGGTACCCACATTGAACGGACGTCAGCAAGGTTGTGAAAGAGGGCGAAGAAAATTCGGATTTTGCCCAGTTGAGGTGATACATCTTGTTCAGTCTTTCCTTGCTCCCGTTCCTGCTCGTGCAGGAGGCTGCCACGGAGTATATTGATAGAGTTAGGTCTGCTCTTGTTTCTGGGGATGAGAATACCTCAATAGAATTTACTGTAGTTTGGCTAAATGGGGTCGAAAGTGGAGGAGACAAAATTACTTTTTTTTGGCACCCCCTGTAGAATGCGCGGCACATCCCACAGAAGTGATTAATCAACGTCAAAAACTTTCTCCTTTACGCTTTTACTTCCTTATAGTATCTGCTTTCTGATATTCTGTCAAACATACTTTTCACGGCGACAGCAGCCTCTTCCTGTGTCTGATAATCCTGCCAGACTTCAACAAGAAGCTCGTTCTTCTTGGAATTCTTCATCACCTGGACCACAGTATCGTTCAAAGGATCCTTGTTCTTCTCCAACCAATTTGTCACATTGTACCGTACAGTACCTGCGTAATGACGCATCGCGAAGTGAGCTTCAGCCTGAAATCAGTCACATCAACGACTCACTGAGCAGATGGAAAAGCCTGTACCTAAAACTCCACCAATCAAAAGACAGAATTTTTGAAATATTAGGGTAGAGCTAAAGAAATGCGGAATGTTTAAATATCCGAGTTTGTCAGCTTAAGAGGGGTTCCCTGGGAGCTTCTGAACAATTGACAAAGAATGATCGTGATTCAGACCTGAGGAAAGAGCCCTGATCGGTTCAAAATTCAACGATTTGCTTAGCTTTGGAGTTCAGGCCCAGCAATATTAAAACACTCTAACTGAACCTCGCTTATCCTTCACTAGTACTGAAATAGCCAAAACTGGGGTTTTGGTTCTATTTCGAACTTGAAGTTTTTAATATCATTTGATTACCTGCTTGCCCTTTGGTGGTTTGGGTTTCTCGAAATTCGGATGTTTGCCAAGATGTTGTTCAATGAGTTTTTGCGCTAGCGTCAGATCAGTGGCTTTTGGCACGATACATTCTTCGTCCAACATGGAGATGATACCCAACGGCTGAAATATAGGATATTGACCTGGAAAGAGATCGAGTACATTTCATTTTACTTTTCTATTGATTTTTTATTGATCCACTATTTTACTCGAGTGACGATTATTGTGCTATGTACAAAGTGCCGTATTCCATAGCTAAATCTTTGCCATGGTCGAATTAAAAACGGTTATTTTCAGCGTCCTCATCGTCTATACTAATTGAAATCATGGACTGGACGTTTACCAACTGAATACCCCTTTAACCCACAAATAGTAACAGCAGTCCATCTAAGCTTCAAAACAAAGAGAGTGGCTTCATTTGAACTAAACTTGTGTCGCTCACTGTTACTCTATGTTAACCAGCGCCCCAATATCGCTATCGGCATAACCTCTATATCGCTATGCCTCTTTGCTATCACACTATGTCTCCTAATGCGCTTTACCTGGCGCGATATCACGAGGTACAGCGACAGTAGGAGACATAATGCGTTCCTAATCACTAGTATGAGTCAGGTATGAATCTTTAAAGTCACGGGAAAGAAATTCCGGCGGATCGTGAAACGTGAACGTCTAGGCGCTAGGTAGTGCAACATCAGAGGAGGAACTCGATGTAGGAACCAAATTGCGAGAAATAGGACTCCATTCTCCTTCCCCTTTTCCCCTCCGCGGCACCAACCGCTAAGGGATAGATGCAGACGGCGAGGGACTATGCTGGCCTGTTGCCCGCCCTTACAGCAACTCGGCCAATGAAGCGCGATGAGATCACGATAAAGACCCCAGAGGGGCGCTCTCCAACGCTCACAGATATCTCTTCATAACTGGCCGTTTTATTTACAGAGAACATCGTTATCATTCCCTTATTCATTAATTTGATACAGTTTCAGTTGTTGTACATCGTATTAGATAATTTAGGTCTAAAAATATCATCAGCTGGTAATTAGCCTAAACATTGGCTTGCGCACTGTTGAGTTTTCTTTTTTACTCTTCACTATTATTCTGATTGTTAGCACTAACGACATTGTCTCGGTAAAGGCACGTCTAGTGACGTAATGAAATAACTAAATATAAATAATTTATTCTGCTTTTCTTCAATGTCGCCCCCCTTTGGTGCCTTTAAGATCTCACGCGCTTGCAACGTGTGGCATCTAGGAAAAGTCCGCTAAAGTGTGTCCTGAGGCATCATACTGTTTGTCTTAGGAGTTAGTACTGTCTTAGGAGGTACTACCACTCCTGCAAAAAAATTGATGGAAAAGGCACCTTTTCGATAAGCTCAATGCAAGCTTGCAGATCAAGACCGAAATCGATGAAAGTCCACTGAATTCCTTCACGAGCGTATTCTTCTTGTTCAAGAACGAACATGTGATGGTTGAAGAACTGTTGCAACCTCTCGTTGACAAAATTGATCCAAAGTTGCTCGAATGAGTTGAACTGGAAAAAAAAACGAGCAATACTTTCGAATTCAGTCGGAATCAATCAAATGTAAGTACATACGTCGAAGATTTCGAAACCAGCGATATCAAGCACACCGATGAAGTAGTCACGAGAAATACCCTTCTGATCCAGGGTTTGGTTACATTTCTTTACCAACCAATGGAAAATTCTTGAATACAGACCCTTAGCCATAGCGCCGACGGCCCAGTTCACCTGAATCCATCAAAATTACTGATTGGTCCTACTTTCTTTTATTCATCTTCACTCTTATTTTTCTATCACCTGTTCGAGATTCTGTCCTTTGTTCACCCATTCGTTACCGACTTTTACACGAGGACGAGTGAGAGCTTTCAGGAAATCTTCCGGCTCAATACCGTACATGGCAGCAGCTTTTTCTGCCTCTGGAAAATCAATCAATCAGTCAAATGATTCCTTCTTATAAGTCCCCGAGCTAATAGCTCAGTTGTAGTCGAGGCCATTATCAAGCACGGGTCGAGAAGTGCTGTGTGTTTACTCTTATGTCAGCATTTCGCACTACGGCGAGCGGCGTGCGACGCAGTGTGTGTGTGCGAGCAATGCGTGTCTCGCTAGTTAGGTCTTAGAACGATTACACGTTAAGCCAGGGAGACCATACGCTGTTGACTTCTGATCATTCAGAGACTTGACAACATGGCGCCTTTAGCTCGTCCGCATTGCTTCGCTTGCGACATCCGCGGTGCGGAATCCTGACATAAGGGTACACACCCGAAATTCTCAGTGAGTCGTATTTTGGGTTAGAAAGTGGCAGGCCTTTTTGTAGATTCCCCTCGGATTCCTCAACCTCTACCTCTTTTTGAGTGGTTCTTGGCCCAATCTCTTATCGATAATCATACTCGGTGCTAGAGAGCATGCTATAATTATTGTTTGATGAGCTTTTCCTCTAGGTTTTTGGGGAGACACGGTAAGTATAGTACTAGGTGAATCCGGAATCGCCGACCCGGGGTCACATGTCTCAAAAGATTCCCTCGCTAATTACCCTGAATCACCCTCACAAAGTCCTGAGGGTCAATTTTCGCTAATGCAATCCAAGAGTAACGCTCTCCTCACCGTCTGTACCATCGGTTTCGGCTTGTTCTTCACGTGGACGCTGCTTGAACTTCATGTTACCCATGTGCATCATAGCAGACACCAGTTTGTAGCAATTCATCTTCTCGACAGGGGTGAACTTCAAGATGTCGAAGGCTTCATCGGTCAATTGGAACTCTTCCTGAAAATCATAAACTGGATGTAAAGGAGCTCAAGAATGTTCAAAGGAATAGTCCAAGGAAAATTAGTATCTTTGTTACCCTTATATTTATGGTGTATTTGTCTTATAAGTGCCGCATGCCAAGTTTCACGCGAAAAAGTGAGAGTCTGGCTGAGATACAGCTCTCCAAATTCTTGGCCGGTTTGGCGGGACCCCGAGTGAAAGCCCCGTCCCGTCGTCTGCCGCGGTTGGGAACGGAGACTGGAGCTGTTTACGTAACTTTCTGTTCCTTCGATGCGTCTCCGATAGCGGCAGACGACGGGGTGGGCCCTTGCTCGGAGGCCCCGCCCACCCGGTCGAGACATTGTAGTGCTGTATCTTAGCCGAACCCACATTTTTTCGCGTGAAACTTTGCATGCGGCCCACATTAGGCAAATACAACATAAACGTATGGGTAACACAAACACTCATTTTCCGTGGACGATTCCTTTAAGATGATGTGCATTTCACATTTCAGTGCCTACTAGCTAAACATACCATCCTATAATAATCGTGTCAACGTTGCCGACATTGACGCACGCGGCCTTAAGGCGGCTTAATCAACCAATGGGTGCACATCTGGTCATTCTTCAACTATGCCATACGGCAACCACCGGTGATGATGGTGTGCTGCCCTATCCCTACCACCTACTACCCTGATTACGTGGTCTCGGTTGTCAGAAGTACTGACGATATCATTACTTGTATCCCTACCTTATCATTCACACCATCGATTTTCAGCTCAGCTTGGGCGACGAACCAGTAGTCCTTGACAGGCTTGTCCAACATCAGATCCTATAAGTAACAATGCATCATCGATTTTTCTGGGTGGGGGTCGTTAGGTCGAATTTCCGCGCGACCGCCCGCGGCAAGCAGCGCGGCAAGTAGGAGTCGTTCGGAATTCCGCTCAAGACGCAATGAGCTGGTACCATGAGGAACCTTTAAAGGTAGGCGAACTCCCGAAGCTTTCAACTTGAAATCTTCAAAGGTCCCTTACGGTACCAGCCCATTGCGTCTTGAGCGGTATACCCAACGGCTCGTAGTGACGGCACCGCGAGTGCGACGCCGCAAGCGGTAATTTGACATATCGACCCCCACCCGATTTTTCTTAGTGATAGAATTGTGCGCGATGAAGCCACTGACCTTCGTAAGTGACGGCACATGGCCGGAGAACAGCTGATAGAAGATATGATAACATCTCTCACCGGGTGCTTGACGAATCACACGCGATTTCTCGAGTAGGTCTAAATCGATTCTTGCT
Source organism: Trichostrongylus colubriformis (assembly GCA_963978905.1). Lineage (NCBI taxonomy): Eukaryota > Metazoa > Nematoda > Chromadorea > Rhabditida > Trichostrongylidae > Trichostrongylus > Trichostrongylus colubriformis. The sequence goes on along the minus strand of OZ022259.1, from coordinate 10,642,987 downwards.
CATCATTGGATAAAAATATTGGCTGTTTGTAAGATCAACGGAAATCGATAGTCACGCTTACAATGTTCGATATCGCAAGATGCCACACGCCCTTGTTTTGAGAAATGAATTCGGATGAACTTTCCGAAACGCGACGAGTTGTTGTTACGGACCGTCTTCGCGTTACCTGCAGTGGGAAGGATATGTATTGATCGAACGCTGCATCTTTGGCAGACTCTTTTTGTTATACTTATCGATCGCATAGATGGTACCAACTAACCGAAAGCTTCTAGTACGGGGTTAGTCTGGACGATCTGGTCTTCGAGGGTGACCTTTTTCCCGGTGCTGGTTTCTTCCTTCTTGCCAAACTGCTGTTGCTGAGAGGCACCAACAGCGGCGAAGTAGGCGATTACCTTAACAGGGCGATCAATTAGATTATGAGACAAATTCTAGAAATTTCTTTTTTCTTTAATCCCCCACAAATTCTCACCGTCACGTACGGTAATCTACAGTATACTCACCTTCTTGGTGTTCTCCGTCTTTCCGGCTCCAGACTCTCCAGTAATAAGCATAGATTGATTCTCGTGATTCTGGAGCATATTACGATAGGCTTCATCGGACACGGCGAACAAGTGCGGTGGCATCTCAGTTCTAAATGTAGGTTTTCATGGATAAGGGATTGATTACCACGTTGATGGATCGTTGGGTTGCGCCACGCAAGAACTTCATTCCGAATCTGAGGAAATATATGAAGGGGTACCCGAGCTAAACCACCACTACATAACTGTTTCTCTCAGCTCGTTTCACAATCCCCTTCACCAAGGCAGCGGGTCTGTTATTCGGTATAAGGCCGCCGTTAAACATCGCGATCTAGCGATGTCGCGATTCCGTACGCGAAGTTACGGCATTGCAAAATTTCACGGTCGCATAATCGCGAAGCCTGAGGCTGCTCATGCCGTATTAAAGGCTATTATGACGAGTTGAACGAATCGGAGAAAAAATGAAGTGAAGTTGTTTGAAACTCAAAAAGTATGCCCTTTTAGTTTGAGTTTCTTCTGTTATGCCCACGAGGTTTTTAGGTGGAACATTCGGCCTAACGTTTCGACCAGATCGTCTTCCTCAAAGGCCCAGTTCACCACCGCGGGAGCGGAACGCCGCCACTCCGTGTCAGCTGTCGTCAGTGAAACCTCGTGGGCATAACAGAAGAAAATCAAACTAATAACGATGCCGAGGTTCTACGAAGAGAGAAGTTGGAACTTATGCCCTTTTAATTTCTTCAACCCTGTACGCAGTCGGCATCACTAATTTGGCGGTGCCACGTGGATCTATGATGTGGGACGGTCATAAACAGCGTTAATGCCGAGCTCGGGAGTGACAGCCACCCCGAAAGGCGTCGACTAAAAGCGAACCTTATTGGATATTTCCATGCACTTTCACATCAGGACATACCGGACAACGAGTTCTTGTTTCTCAAATATCCATTAATTCTTTTTCCCTTAATGAGCACTCATTTTACTTCTCCGCGTTAACTGTGTTGAATTCACTTCGACAGGGTGGTTGTTAGAATGACTGTAGGGGTTTCGATCGCAATTTTGAAAGCAGTGCGGCTGTCGGATGTATCTTTTCTACACTTAGGTAAGTCTACTCGTTAGCGAAATACATCAACTACAGTGTAGACCCCCTGACGCGCCTAATATTCCTGCATTTCGATCAATAAAGTCGATAAATTACTATTCAACTGCATGGTAACATAAAATCAGCCCGCACCTGCGCTTGCCCATGAACATTCGAGCAACAGAATCTGTGTAGATCGGCAGTCGCTTGTATGGATTGATTACCACACAGAAGAGACCAGAGTATGTCTGAAAAGGAAATATAGCTAAGCTATGCGATAGACTGAAAAGTTATAAATTTGTTTCTCAAGCTACTTGAAGTTATCTCACGATCCCAGAATACACTTTTGACTTTAGATGGTGACTATTAGTCTTTCCAGCGCTGAGCAGCGCAGCTCTCTTACGTAGTGGATTATCAAAGTGATTGAATGAGCAATGACAAGCTATTCGAAATCATCTACAGTGATTTCGGATTTTTTTCAGCTTACGTTTTTTTCATTTTCACTTCACTTCGATTTTTCCTTTCTCCATATTGGATTTTAGCTCTACCATAAAACCTTGTATCCATCTATCAAGATGCTGCATCTCCATATAACCATATAAAACAAGTTGTCCTGGGCCCAAAGCAAGAAAGGAGGAGGGAGGATGGGGCTACCCGGTGGGGACGTTGGTTTTGTCAAAGCTAGGGAAGGACGGGGCTACGGAAAGGTTGATGCAATTTTTCGGACGAGAAGAGTGTTTTCCATCACATCGGAGGTAGTCCATTAACGCCAAAGCTCATTATCTTTCGTACCCCTAACTGTTGTCCCCTTCTATTCCGCTAATATTCATGATAGTATCGAAAATTACAATTTCAAGCTCATACTGGCTGAAACTTCTCCTTTATGGCAAGCGTGGGCCAGATAAAAACCGCATATCTAATCATTCCTATTGGAAGCAGAACTACTTTCTTTGAGCAGTCAGAAGGGCCCATCCCCTCCCTTTGTCGAGAGCTGGTACAATATGTACATTTCAGCCCTACCATAATCCCATAAAGCAGTTACTCTACTCAACGATGGTTTTTGGAATTGGTAAAAGTGGAAATCGAACTGTAGGTTGGTTCTAGACAAAGAATGGTCCACTCAACAGTGCTTGGGGGTTGACAACTCTGTAGACTAGTGTGCTTTTCAAAAAGACATCGAAATTAGTGCTTTGTTGTGGAAAAGCCCGTGGTCTTTCACAGGTGATCCTTGATGCTTCACAAAGGTTTACCAGCTTGTTCTCTCAATACGAACCAAATCCTTCCATCAATTCGTTTCCGGCCTTCAACCTATTGATTCCTCTTCATTCTCTATCCTTCCTTTCTACGGCACTTGGTTCACATGGTTCTTCAAAACTCATGTCTAGACCTCTCAGTCGCTTTTAAGTTGCAATTTTAAGTGACGGAGCGCTCCACGGCTGATCCACAAGGATCGCTAATCTTCATACACTGGCAAGCATGTTCCATTGAGGTCCTCATCACCCGCTGATTATAGTTTTTCTCAAAAACTCCGAGAGAATCTGCTGTGCGGAAATTGTTGTTTGCCAACGGGCGACGATTGACGAGAGAAGAAATCCGTAAGTGTTTGAGCTCTCTCTTCTATCCGTCGGCACTATCCCCCTTGATCAAATACGAGATACAGCTCGGAGCTGTTCTGCGCGGATTTTCTCAAGAACAACGACGGCTTTCCACCCACTCATTACCGTCGCCCTGCGAGCATGGCAAATAATTCCAGGTAACAGAGGTGATCCTTTCGAAAAGAACTACGCAGTCCAACGATTTGAGATGAAGGGTGGCCTCGGGACCAAGATATACAAGTCTAATAAATAGTAGTACACATCCTCCCACTTTATTACAAGCTGTACATACTAAATTACCAGAAATAAGTGAATTGGTGAGTCCTCCCCCCCCCCCCCCCCCCAAAAAAAAAAGCCGTCAAGCGGTGGAAACCAGGATATCGCTAGTTAAAGTGGCGAACACTTCAAAAAATATTCCTAATAACGCACTCTCTTCCCACCTCTCTCCTTGATTCGAGCCCCGTCGAATAGGTGAAAATTCTCCCTTTCAACGGGTCAAATTCGATCCCTCCTACAATTCCACCCCTACAGGACTCGATCCCTCCTGCAATTCCACCCCTACAGGATTACCGGAAGATCACTGTGTGAAAAGAGACATGGCCTGAAAGTATGGAGACCACACTACAGGATAAACAACTTGTCGTTGGTCAATAAACTAGGATGCGCCACGCACTTAACTACAGATCTCCCGAAGTAGACTTCAGCTCTCGTCTGAAGGGTAATATTTTTGTGGCGGGCTTCCCCGCGATGGGAAGAATCAGTCAAAAATCGATCCAGTCCTTCCTAATTGGATAGATTACAGATGATATGTTTTACAAGAGGCTGCCACTACGTACTCGCCCAGAACTCAGCAACTATGTAAGCACCACAAACCAACTTTCTGGCCCTCATCCCATAAGAGTGGCAAAAAAATTTTGGAGGCTTCATGTTGTTTTCACGCTGGCCATTCAATCTCATGAATGCCATCGTCCACACCATGTCTTTGTCGAAGGAAGGGCATCTCAATCTCCTAGATTCATTTGTGGATCGTCAGCGACCGATCGAACTTCGCTCCTTTACTTGTGCCCCTTCAGATATAGTTTCGCTAATTTCAGATGTGATTTAGGATAGAGAAGAACAGCTCAACTAAGACTCACTTTAGATAGAACTAACGAGGAACCACTTCAAATGTATTTGTCGACAGCGTCTCACCTTACTATTATACCAGGGCTATCCAGAAGTGGTCGTTACCGTATATAGGCGCGAAATAGCAAATACTCACATTTCAGTCACAGACTTTTCAAAAAGATTTTTTCAATCATGGGGCGCATAGCAAAACTTGACACTATTCAACTATCACTACCCCAGACATCGTTACTTGGTCAAAACATTAATTTCAGCTGAAACATTGTTATTTTTCTGGCCTCGTGATGTCTGGATAGTAATAGCTGGAAAGTGCCCAGAATTAACTCCTGGCACAGTGTCAGGATGGGTGCGGGACACGGACATCTACTGTATCCTGCAGTCGGCCTGAAACCCTCGTTTACACCCTCCACCGTGGTGCTGAGCATGTGAAGTCATCCATCAACCATGACGAGCTCAAAAGGACCTACGAGGGTAAAGTGCTCACGGTCTCTTTCCGGAGACCGTAGTTTTGCTTTTAGCAAAATACTACCTTGGAGCCTTGACAACGCCACTGAATACCACCATGTTTTCCCTTCCGAGTAGACAGCACTAAAGATGAGGAGCCTGTGCGTGTGGATCGAAATAGGGCGGCAGTGTAAAAAACACTCGATGAAAGTTTAAATAAATATAATTGCACGAGGAGTGAGCAGTCGAGGGGAAGAGTGTCCCGTTTTCAGGTTACCCGTACGGAGAATCAATTCACAAAATCCGGAGAAGTCGCCCCTTAGGGATATCCTAGCATTAAAAGCTTCTCATTACTCAGGCAAAGGGGTGTTTTCACGTGGAAAGTCACTTTTTTGTGATCACTTCATCCGTCGAAATAAATTAGGTGCAATGTGCTTCGCGGTGCCATGTAAAGCAATTGCTTAATTCCTCTTCGGCAAGTTTTTTTTTAAGTATTGATTGATTTTAAAAAGCGGGGTGAGAAGATGACTCGAAATTTTTTGAAGATGGTGCTCGGTCGTGAATGGGTGAGACTACTTCCTCCGGAAAATCGCTTCGCGGTGCCGCCAGTACGACTTGCGAATCGATTGCTCTTGGTAGCCCGGTAGAGCGTGGCTGTGTCACCTTCTGCGCTTCCAACCATGCCACACTGCCTCGCATAAAGGCTGCTATGCTCTGCCAGGCACTCGCACCCGCCGCGCCCTCGCCGCGGGCGGCCACGCGATTTTCCGGAGAAAGTAGCCTCACTCGCCGTGAATACCTCTCAAGGAAAATGATAGCTGATTAACAAACAGAAAAGAACACTGCCTAAATCGCAATCTTAGTTCTTTTTTTCAATTAGACTCCAATACTCAATCATACGGCCTGTCAAGGAGGTGAAGTGAAGTATAAACCCACGTAGATAAGCATGGAAGCGTAACGTGCTCGCAGATTATGTAGTACAGATGCGTCGTTGAGGAATGTTAAATTGGACATGTCCTCGGTTTTTTCGAATTTCGGCGGATTCATCTCTTGAAGAGCGTCCTTTTTGAAGACTTTCTGCAAGTGCAAATATATGTATAATTTAAAAATAAAATCACATGACTACAGTGAAGACCACTTTACTCTGTTCGTTCTAAAAGTCTATCAATAATAAATAACGAAATTTTCTTTCTATTCGGTTCGACGAGAATTCGAATTCATCTTCTACACTTCATCCATGTCATTAAGGCATCCGATCGAGAGTCCATATTGATTTTATGCGCGGACAATCAATACTCATCTTCCGAAAGGGGGCACGGATAGACACGACCGATACGTGGAAGAAAGCCCAAATTATACTAAGTTGTCCTAATTTTATCCGCTCCATTGAATACAAATATATTTTCCTTCCTCACCCTCTATGCCTATTTACAGTACCCATTCAGAAGATCAACAGAAGAATTACTGTGGCCCCTTGCCATTCAATCAAATCAGTTACATGGGTGCTGTGATAGCGTTGTAATATTTCTACATGAGGTTCGCTGCTGACTTTCTTATAGAACTAGTCGTTCTCAGACATGGCCACAATGGCATATAGATCTGATCGATTAGCCGCCGATCAATAATCTATCGAAAATAATGCAAATCATACCTCATTGCCCTGTCCAAGGTTAACGGTGACATTGTCACCGGACGTCTTCACGATGACTCCTTCGACATAGCCCTCTTCAGCGTCCGGTACCCAGACGTTCTTTTTCGAGTCATAAGCGCGACTTTGATCCTGAGTAATGAATTACGACAATCATATATTCGATTCGATCACGGGGATTATTGATTAGATTGATAACCGGTAGTGATCCTATGTGGAATTCATTGGGGAATCATACGGTAGTCCTGTGCGTACAAACTTTACCATTACAAATTAACTATTTAAAATTCACTCTACAATTTGAAAATTTTATGTGAAGTTACGGTTGTGTTGCAGTACTCTTAGCGATCCGCAATGGCATGCCAGAAATTATAAAAAGGTAAAGGGAAAACAATTCAAAAATGGCTAATTTTTAACAGTTTCCATACATTAGGTCGGCTTCAAGTGTAAAGCCCGCATATTAACAGTGCACTAGCTTTCACAAAACAACAGTATCCTTACAGAATGAAAAACTTAGATATAGTAAATATTCACCATACCGCTCCCATGTTTTTAACATTTAACGAGGCACAAAAATAGGCAAAACCACAGCAACGAAAGTCTAGAAAAACTGATATTGAATTTTTTGAAAGTACATCAGTTTTTTACATTCAAAAAAAACCAGCTTTTTTATTAATAAAATTTCCTTATATGGAACGGAATTTCTAATAAAATTAAAAAGGTCACAAATGATATGAATTGGGGATATTGCGAAATTTTCTTTTGTTGTCATGAATGGATTCGTTTTTCTGTAGACGCAAGAGGGCTGGGGGCATGCAGGGTAGGACATTATCGTCTGCTGGCTGGGGTGCGCCATGATTCAGCCTTCATACAGAATTTTCAGGTGATAGAAGGAATGTAGCGACTACTTCAATGATAAATACAGTCAGATCATTGCATGAGAGCTTCCAAACGGGCTACAAGTAAGTGTGGATGTACCTTGAGCATTTCCTCACGGGATCGTCGCAGATACTGCCATCCGGGATCATTTTCATAGTCCATGACGACAACGATGTGATGATGGGTAGCGCGTGGCTTTTAATGAATAGCCTGGGCGCGTTGGCAGCGAGAAGAGCAGCTGAAGCAATGCGGAGGGCGGGTCGGTTCAGCTCTTTCGTCACCACCTACTGCTGCTGCTCATCGAATCATCGTCGTCGGCAAACAACAGCACTCGAGGCCTAAGGCTCAAGCCAACTACAGCCACTCGATTCGACGCGTTGGTAAATAGAAGAAATCTGCGCGAAAGTTTCATGAGTGCCACAACGGCCACGCTAAGGGAGATTTGCAGATTATTGCTTTGATAGAGGTTTCAGTAGAGAATTCACGGTTTTCAGGAGGATGAGACCATGAATACAGCTGGAGCTTTATCCTAGACTGGAACTACTCGCTTATGCTGATCGCTACAGAGAAGCTCGTCAGTGCAGGTATGGAAAATAATATGAAAAGAGAATGGAAGGATGCCTGAAAGTGGCGGCGAGTGATTCTACCATATTCACAACCCACAAGTACATTTCTTCTTGTTTGCGGGAACCTGAGGCGCAGAACTCTCTCGGTAGGGTAAGCATCAAAATGAACACCAGGAGACCCTGGCAAATAGCTGTATGAAACACTCACTCTGAACTGTATACTACCTTGAATACCTCTAATGGAATGTAGTAACCACCATTAAAGGAACCGGAAGGGGTCCGAAACAAGAGGAAGATGCAAAGAAGTGAGCATTTTGTAACGAACACTGAAGGTTAGAAGCGATCATGGGCGAAAAAACCCGGACTTAAAAGTGCGACGCTGCGGTGTCTATTCGCATCCCATTCACATCAACACACTGACTTTCCGAGTTGTCCGCTGTAGAAGACGGACCGCGGGTCGACGTTAGTTGAAGCACCTAACTGCCAGCGCAGTGGAGAGGCCATTCCCAACTACAACAGCATTCATTTAAGTACATCTAGAAACAATATAAGGAAGAATCAAGGAGAGAGTACAAGGAAAAAACAAATTTATAATAGAAACAACTCCTTTAGGCACCATGCCAAGGCGTCAATTTGGCGAGTTTGTGCAATAGCGGCCATTTAAACTCGTCCACACTACGTCTGTTCTACCGTAAGCCAAAATTACCCCCTTCCGGTGTCTTTAAATCAAAGGAATGAAAGAGTGGCAGAAAAGCTAGGTAGAGAAGTGGAAAAAGAGGTCGGAATTGAGGAAGGGAAAGAAAAGATGTCAAAGGAAGTCTGAAAATCAGAGTGGAATTGAATGAGATGGCGGAGGTGAAGTAGTGACAGGTGGCACTCCCACGCTCATGGCGATGGGATCGAATCCCGCATCTTCACCCTCCCAAACCAATCAAGCCTTCCATCTCTTCGGGGTATCTGAATTGGTACCAGACTCGTTTGAAGGATAAAAGTAGTGGCTTGTACATCAACTAGCCCCCGCATGTCATTGTATAGGGCAAATCGCAATCACCTGCCAACATGATTTCAAATGGAACTGAATAGAATGCGCGGCACATCCCACAGAAGGGTTTGGTCAGCGCCAAAAAACTTTAAAGGATAAAGGATAATCAATTCCTTCCTTGGATGCGCCGCACATTCTAGTTCCATTCAGAATCGTGATGGATGGGGAATGTGATGTGGCCTCTACAATGACTTGCAGTGGCCAGCCGATGTACAAGTCAGTGCTTTTATCCGCCAACACGATTCTGGTGAAAATTTGCCGACCCCGGAGGAATGGAAGGTTTGGTTGGCCTAGGCGGGCGTCGATGGGGAATTTGATCCCCGCACCATGAGAATGGGGTGTGCGCCACCTGTAACTACACCACCTCTTCCCGCCAGAAAACTTCAACTTTATCCTTTAATTGATGAGAGATGGAGGTAAAGAGGAAAGAGAAGGCTAGAAGCACTAACTCCTCAGCTTCTTCATCAGGCGAGTCAATGCTACATCAATCCTTCATACTTTGGCATTACTTTTGACTTCATGTTTTTTGGTGGATGACTTTATTTTCCTGATTCAAATGTAGATATAATATCATGAAAGTATGACAGATTTATTCCATGGCTCCATTTTTGTAGCGTTATGGGTGTTCACTTTGAGCACTAACAAAAAGTAAATTCACCCTAGATTGAAAAAAGTCATTGAAAATAGAAATGTACAGGTGAACACACATACAATGTATATGCAAGTTCGTAAATAACAGAGTGAACTAGTGACTAAACATGTCCGAATGAGAGTAGATGTTGAAATGTTGCTATGTTACTTCTTTCGCCTGTCGCTGATCGTGATCGCGGGAAGGAAACGCTCGCCGGCGCTTCTAGTCGCATACGCTTCTTCTCTGAAACATTCAATAGTGAGATTGATTATCATGAGATAATGAAATAAGCATTTTGGAGAATTCGAATCGAAATTTGAGGGTTTTAGTTCATATTTTGTTTTTTCATTTGCTTCATTTATTCGACTTGTAGAAGGTACATGTACTAGTCTATGGGTCATTTTCAGAGAATCTTTATGATGTGTTAATCTTAATGAAACAAATATTGCTGAAAGTGTTATTGAATGGGTCAGCATGAAGTGCTGGCTGGGATACGGAGGGGACCGACACGGCGTCGCAAGGACGTGAGGGACGCCGCGCGCGACCACTTCACGATAGGGTCCTGAAAAATCCTGCTTACTCTTTCTGTGTATTTTGGGCGTGCTCTTGATATCAGCTCTTTCTACTTGATTCAATCGCTGCACAGACAATGACAAAAATATTTTAATACGCAATTGAAATTCAGTCGAGTGCAGGAAAAACCATGGAAAGAGCAATAAAAACTCTGGTGAACTGCAGCGCACGCCCTATCGGTGGAATACAACGACCTACCAAAACCTTTCGCTGATAACCACGAAGCTGAGAGAGCAAACCCTGCGGCGAGATGGACTGACTTCATCGCTATGTCGAAGTGACCCCTTCTGTATCAAAATTTGGTAACCGTAAAGAGCCTGGGAGAAGAGTGCGCTTAAGTAGTGCCACCCCTCCTCAACTTCCGATTTCGAAGTTTTTATCATATGATATGCATGAACCCAGTGGTCAGGACGGTCCAACTACGTAACCGCGCCACGCAAACTACGCGCCGCGCGAAGAGCCTTGCCTATCCTGTTGTGATTTGTGCCAGTCTCTTAAAAGCGCGACGGAAGGAAGATTCAACATAAACGCAAACTTTGGGAGCAAGGAGTTTGAATTTGAATTAAAGGCAGCATCAGGGGAAAGTCGGACGAAAAGTGAAAGAAATAGTGAATGTGAAAGTCGAGATGCCTAGTGACAGAACAGTGAAGAAACAATGGATGGAAATGGCCAAAAACGCGAGAAATAGGACCCCCCTTCCACTGTTGGTTCTCGACGCGGACGACCTGTCCGTCAAAAAACGGGTAGTCTGATCTAGATCTCCATTGGCATGTTGCCAAATAATCACAAGGGAATGTTTGGAAATACGACAGCATCTACTTTTTGGAGCGAGCTTCAAGCTAAAACTACGAAAGCGCTCCGCAAAACTTTCAATTCCGCCGCATCTCCTTGGCCGCTCCCACCCCAGTCAATCGGGAATTACGTCATCCGGAGGCGGGATCGACTTATCAAGAGGCGGGACAGATGGGTGGTTGCGGCGTATTGCGGCGTTACTACAGCTCGGAGGGGTGCTTTTCACCGGAATTTCGCCACAGGTAGCCTTCTTAGGCCCAGGACTACCTTGTGAGTGACTTCTTGTAGGGATTTCTCCATTACCACATTACCCCTAATGCTGTCTTTGAGCAATAAACATATTACGACACGATTGACACAATGATAAATGCGATAATCTAGTTAAGAAACTCGTCAAAAAGTCAGGTGAAATTTCACAAAAATAGTCAGGAAAACCTAATGCGATCACGCTCGCTATGAGTAGAGTAACCAATTGACTTTCCATTGGTTGTCGGCGGTTCGAAGGCGGTCTCTCCTCGCCCTATTGCCTGCAGTGGGGCGTGGAGAGACCGCCTCCCAACCGCTGACAACCAATGGAGAGTCAATTGGTTACTTCACTTATAGCGAGCGCGGAATATGCCTTTAAAGGAACTACGCTGAACTACACCCATGCCGCCTAACGTCTAGTTGACGTAGAAAATAAGCAAGTGGAGATTCTGTGGACGCAAACTAATAAATATGTAAAAGAAGCATGTGAAAGCTACTATATATCAAACTCCGGTAATATCCAGTAGCTTAGGAAGTTCAGCTTCATTTGAAATCGAATATATATACTCATTCCTCACTTCAACCTGTTGATGTCGATTTCCGTCGGAATAATTTTCACCTCCTGCTCTTGAAACTCAGCATCCCGTTTGGTTCGAATGATGATGAACGCATCAGAAATAAAGACAATCGCCAGAAGAACGATCCATAGCTGAAACTGGTTCATAAGAGACAAAGGAAGATGAGAATGGTGTTGGACATGTTTTCTAGAACTTTTTCTAGAGCTATCACACACCTCCGGCTTTGTCTTCAGGTTGGCCTTTATGAATTTTTTTACTTGAAAATTTTTTTTATCAAACCACCGTTGTTCACAGTAATGCCTGCTAACAATGGCCATAATTAATGAACACGCCTTCTTCCATCTTCTCTTTTGTCTCGAATCCACATTTGGGAGGCTTTACAGTGAGTGCTACGAAGCAAAAGCGCCGTGTGGGCAGAAATAGTTCTCGAAAGAATTCGCTAGGTGAATACAAAGGGATCACCATTCTGTTCAAGTGAACGGAGCAGGTATGCACGATGAGGGCAAGAAAATCAGGAAGACGCAGTGGGAGGGCAAGTCAAGCCCCGAGGAAATTCAATGGCTTAGTTAAAGGCACCGAAAGTGGGGCAAGAGTGGAAAATGTACATTTGCAGCCATGCCGCTCAAACAGTCAGGACAGTGCATTACCTAAGTTAACCAGCTTCGAATTAAAACCAAAGCGATGCCATTTTTCCAGCAGCCCTGTAGATTTTTGTGTAATTCCGAGTAAAACCCACTCAAACGTGCACAAACAACTTCCTATGAGACTTATTGCCATAAATGAAAATTGAAGAGCAGTTCGGTTACATTGTTCGAAACTTTTGAGACAGGAAGTTTGCAATTCGAAGTGATCACTTGATCAAAGCAATTTTCTAAAGTGATTACTCCTGAAATGAGGGGTACTATCGCTTCAGTCCCCATTATTGTGGGTATCTAGTTTGGGGTGTACCCTATGTCAGGATTTCGTACGACGACGAGCAGCGTGCGACGCAGTGTGCGAGTTATGCGCGTAGCGGTCGTTGGTCTTAGAACGATTACACGGTTATGCTAAGGGCGCGATACGCAGTTGACTTGTAATCGCTTCGGGACCCAACAACAACACGTCTGCATTACTTCGCTTGCGACCTGTCGCGGTACGAGATCCTGACATAAGGGTGCACATCCTCTAGTTTGCCACCATCCCTCGGCGGGAGTGAGTTTTCTGTTCCAATACACACACACTTCTTGTAATCTATTCTTTTCTTCTTTTATTTTTATCCCCTGCTTACGTTTCCTAGCGGAAAAGTCAAAAGCCGTCAACACCTCAATTTTTTCATGTGTGCGGTTTCCAAAGCTTGCTTCCACATAGTACGCTAGTCGCCTGTATTTTCCGCATTCGAAAACATTCTCATGGTTGCCATATAATATTACCCTGAGGTATCTTCTAGAAATACATAGTAGGGAAGAGGCAGTTGGTCGTTAAACATTGCCACATTCCTCCGATTTTCGATCTTTAACATTAAGTACATGCCACCTCCAATAGCCATAATAAACTTTGTATTATCGACAGAAAAGGACGAATAAACGATTCTTATTAGTTGAAGAACTTTTAGGAAAGTGCCATGTCTTCGACTCCCACCCGGAACCTTATACAGTACGCAGTGGCAGTATATCGCCGGTACGTGAAACAGTTGGAGCGAGTCACTCCAGAACTGTTAGACTAAGTATGTGCACAAGATGCCCAGAAGTCCTCCCTGCCACAGACTGGCAAGGACTGTTAAGTAAAGTGAATTTTGCAAATATATCCTCTGCTTAGAGCGTGAACAGTGCCACACATATACAGCGGGTGCTATCGCAATAAGGGGGAGGGGAGGGGGGGGGAGGTAGGGCATCTCATAAAAAGTTGCATATCTTAGCATTCTGGAGAGATCTTTTAGGGGTCAACCTGCACATTCAGGAGTATACTTTTGCCTAAGCCTTAATGGAAGAAAGAAGGGGTTCCTATTTCTTTTTAAGCTTAGGTAAAATTAATGTCCATAATGGGATGCCCCCCCATTGCGATAGCACCATATAGCGCAATGTGACTATAAAAGCTCTTCTGCAATCTCTGGCTTCCTGGATCGGCCCTATCCCGTATAAAATGGCTTTCCTTCTCTTAACCCCTGTGACCTACCGAAATTTCCTGAGGGACCAACATGCTTGCGTAAACGTAGCCTGGCTTGTGCAGGTACCACATGTACTTGATTTACCAGGATTTCCAAATAAAAATCAAATGCATGGCCCACTCCAAAAGTTATGGTCATTACCAGTTATTTCCTGGATGTTCAAGTTTTCCATAGAAATTCCCTTACCACAGCAGATATGAAGCAACATACCTTGAACATTTCTACTGAATATGAATTGAGAAAAAGAATGTGAAAGTGGACGTCGAAACAGCAGTCGGCTTCTGCCTGGATGTGGAAGAGGACGGACACAGGCTTCCACTAGTGGAACGTGTGAACTGGCTAGAGGCGTGTGGGACGTCGTGGGGTCAGCGCGGACGAATCGGCGGCCGATAGCTAGTTGATAGCGGATGCTTCACCATATGCAGTCCTTAATTAATTGAAGTAGTCGAGAGAAACTGGATAAGCAAGCCAATTCCATCATGAGCCACTTCACATAACACCGTTCTTACGAGGGGAAGAGGGAAGTTTTAGTTCTGAACTATTTCAGTTCTGAGCTGAGGAAGGAAGACTTCGCTTGGGACTGTTTATTTACCCATAGGAGAAACAAGCCTCTTGCACTGCCACATGTCCCGTAACAGGCATGCACCTTCAAACCCGTTGACCTCTTCCGAATTCTTGGTTAATTTGTTAGTTATTTCACGTTAACCCTTTGGGTACCTGCGTTTTTTATTCGTTGCGTGCTTTATGTCTCAAGGTGATGCTCTCCCGTACTGGTGGTACACCTTTCCGCGTGTTCAAATAAATACATAATTAAATATTAACATAATTATAGATACATGCAGCATGGTAATTCGCCAGTGGAACCGCAGGCTCAGGCCTCCGTCGAGGAACACTCGACGAAGGGTCATTTTTAGGGTTGAAATTTGGGGGTCGCATCTAGTCTCGACGAATCCTCTTCACACACCTACCCTTCATCCTTACGAAAAACTTGGGCCGGATGGCAGATCTCTCGAAAATGATCGTCAGTGATGATTTATTTGGTACTAGGGTAGCAGTGGCGGGATTATCGATTTAAGATCTTTTTAGGGAGTTCGGGGAACGATTCGAGTGCAAGTGCATGCAACTCTTCTCCGACATTTTCCGAGAAGTCGTATTTTTTTTGAATTTGCATGAAGGGGTCCTACCGAAAAGCCTCTTTTGAGGGACCTATTTTTCGAAAACTCGACACCAGGCTCGATCCTGGTCCTAAAGCGATTAAAGACACCGTAAGGGAGTAATTTTGGCTTACGGTAGAACAGACGTAGTGTGGACGAGTTCAAGTGACCGCCATTGCACAAACTCGCCAATTTGACGCCTTGGCATGGTGTCAAGAGAAGATGTTTCTATTATAAAGTTGTTCATTCCTTTTACCTTCTCCTTTGTTCTTTCTTATATTGTTTCTAGATGTACTTACATGAATGTTAATGTAGTTGGGAATGGCCACTCCACTGCGCTGGGAGTCAGGTGCTACAACTAAAGTTGGCCCGCGGCCGTCTCCTACAGCGGACAACTCGGAACGCCAGTGCGATGATGCGAATGAGGCGCGAATACACACCGCAGCGATGCACTTTTGAGTTCGGGTTTTTTCACCGATTATCGCTTCTAACCTTCTGCGTTCGTTACGAAATGCTCATTTCTTTGTATGTTTCTCTTGTTTCGGACCCCCTTCCGGTTCCTTTAAGCGCTGTAATACTGGAGGAACCTCACGTGGTTGTTGTGCAATCGCTTTGGGACCCAGTGACAGCGGCACCTCCAATCCGCACACCGGCACTCCGCGGTGCGAAATCAAAACGCAGGGGTACACACCGATATTCCGCACTGTTGTACATTTGACCAAGTCGCAGGGTCTGTAAGAAGATTTTTTGTGTGTCGATTATGCAAAAGGGTTGCATTCAAACACAAAAAGCCGGCCTCAAATTCAGCTGAATGAGTGCAAAAAATAAGTGACAAAAGTTGTTCGGAAGGAAACACTAACTACCTTGTCGCAGTGCTTTTCAGCTGCAGCGGTCAGTATGATGACTCTTTTCAAATCTACGACAAAACCAATGCGTACTGAATCAAAAATGTGGAGTCACCTATGACAACAGCAAAATAGGGCATGGAAAGCTCAGAGTGAATGCACAGGTCGTAACATTCATAGCGGTTGTATGATCGAATGGGTAGCGGGATGGACCACCGTTGGAAAGGTCGGAGGGTGTTTCTAGTTCGAGTTTGGCGCACAGGCTGTTGCCTTTATCGGATTGTCACTGTTCAGCGCTATACTATTCGCGCACATGTAAAGCGACTGCAGTTTTATTGAAATGACCACAAGCGCACCAAAAGGACCCCATTCACAGGTTTTCAATGGTTAATATGTCTGGAACCTTTGGCGCCCCTAGCACGCGTGGCCAGGCGTTTTCGTGCAAAGCTAGTGTGCTATTAGTAATCAGGAGGCTCAATCGTTCCACGCGAACTGCAACAGGCATCACCATGCAATGGCAAAAAAAAAATAGCACGTACTTGACATTGACGAGCAACCTCTTTTCCTTGGGTGTTCTGGGTTATGGGAGTAGTTCCATTGGCCACCCACTTTTTCAGGCATGGGTTTGTTGTGGATGTATAGACGGCAGGAACAGTTGAGTCGATAGACCTTTATGCTGGATAGTAAATTCCACAATAAAAGTGAACCCTACTGCGAGAGAGATGCTTATATACGGTCATGATCAAAACAATATGTGTATCAGATCACGGCCTGGATAACAGACATAAGTTTCATTCGTGAACACATGAGCCCTGTAACAGGGTTCAAATCTCGATTAGGCTGAAAACTCGTCCTCTAGGGTAGTTCGACATCATGAACATGAATTCACACGTGCTTTGCGGGAAACGCACAGTTCCGGAAGATGGTAGTCCAAAAGGATCATTCGTCAAATACACAGAAAAAACCGAGACTAGGTGTACCCTGGCAGGCAAAAAATGAATTTTGCACGTAGTTGCGGTAATACATAAGCCCAAAAGGATGAAAATTAGAAAATACAAAAATTTTCTCCTGTGGGGTCGAACCGTCAGCGATTTTCTGACATTCACAAATCATCTAGCCAAATGCGGCACTAGTTTTTATTCATCTATGACACTCTGTGAGATGGGAAAAACTGTTTTGATGACCTCACTAAGTGCTGATGGTAGCATGGATAGTCGAGTGATTAAGAGAATAGGCTCACATCTGCACATTCAAGATCACTGGGTTCGATCCCCGCCGACGCACCTAACCATGCCGTGCAAGGATTTGCAAAAATGGTGACGTAACCAGCATCAAGCCCACTAGACAGGCCGGCTGACAGGATGGAGAAATCTCGTCACAACAAACATGTCTCAGGTCGCAAAAAGGATCAGTTATAAAGCTAGGATGTCACCTGAAAAAAGACGGCAGAACCCCTGCTCAAGTTCTGTGGTTAGTTTGCGAGGGCTACCGAAAGGTGAACTACCTCTGCCGCAGAAGTAAGTTCGAATCGTCTTAATGTAGGGTAGCTGGTCGTCAAGTCCCACGAAGTGGCTGACCCGATGAAACGCAGGAGCAAGTCCTATGCCTACAAGAAACTCTCTGAGAGGGGCTGAGGCAAGGGAGAACGGTGGCGGTGTCAAATCTCTTTTTCAAAGGAGGGGGCATAGCTGTAGCAGAGTCCCTCAAGGACTGCGTCTCTGTAGTGGACTGTGTAAGCGACCGAATCATAGCTGTAAGAATAGACACAAATGAGAGGTACTGGACCATAATGACAGTGTACGCACCGCAAGCTGGCTTTCTCGAAGTTCAAGAAGACTAGTTCTACCTGAACCTCGATGAAGCCATCAAGGCAGTTCCGAGAAATGACTATCTCACCGTAGCGGACGATCTGAACGGCCATGTCGGCAGTGATCGGAAAGAGCTAGAGAGAATGCACGGGGCAGAACATTGGGGCAAGAATTGCTGAGGGACAGAGGTTCTTTGACCTGGCTACAGCCCACGATCTGGCTGTATGTAGCAGGTTCTTCGCAAAAAAGGAATTTCAGAGGTAACCTACAGCAGCGGGGGAAGGGAAACAGAAATGGATCATGTGCTTGTAAGCAAGCCGTTCCTTAAAAGTGTAAAGGACATCAAGGTGCTACCTGGTCAGGTACTGGCCACCCAGCACAGGCCTCTTCTAGCGGACATTGCCATAGAGCTACCCAATAAAATGGCAGTAAGGACTAGGCATAGGATACGATGGTGAAAGCTACACAGGGTAGAGAAGAATGGTCTAAAAGGAAGGGTAAGAGGTCTTCCAGACCCCAGCGGTGCTCTTTAGGGGACCTGGGATAAAGCGGTCAAAGTCATCCTACGGTGTGCGAAAGGAACACTGGGTGAAACTCGAGGGAGCTTCAGAGGAGACAGAGCGATCCGGCTCTACAACGAGGAGGTTCAGCGAATGGTGAAACGAAGAAGAAAACGCTGGCGGAAAATGCAGAGCCGAGAAGACCTTGCCACCTATAAAAGTTACAAGAGGCTTGCGAAAGCAACCTTAGCCAACCAAAGCCATACACGCGGAAATGGATGCTTTTTACGAGAAGTTGGAGGGCAGAGATGCGGAGAAGTTCGTCTTCAGTTCGTCTTCGTCTTGAACATCAGGCTACCTAGGACATCAGGGTAGTGAAGTCCGTGAAAATCTGTGATGGTGTCATTCTAGAGAAGCCACCTGAGGTGAAAAGGAGGTGGTAGGAGTACTTCGACGGTCTTCTGAACGAGGAGTTTCCCCGTAACGAAAGCTCAAAGAGCGAGACCATAGCTTGTCTAATCCTACCTCGGACAAATGGAAAGGTGCGTTGCATGCTAGGGAAGTTGAAGACTGAGAGGGCGGTTGGTCCAGATGGGGTGTCCATAGAAGGGCATTGGGTGAGTACGGGATAGAGTGGCTCACTCGATTCCTCAACACCGTAGCCGCTGAAGGAAGGATTTCTGATGGGTGGAGAACTAGTACTATCGTTGACAGCGCATACCATGGAGCTGTACGAGAGGCTGATCATTCAAGGCGAAGGAACCTATCCCTATCTCTCAGGAACAGATGGGGTTATGTCTGAACTATCCACAAACGACGCCACCTTCATCGCTAGGCAGGTGATGGAGACGTATCGAGAGAAGCGGCGGTCATGCTACCTAGCATTCCTCAATCTCGAGAAGATTTTCACCGTCTCACCAGTACAGTGCTCTGGAATGCCTTGCGGAAACTCCGTGTACCGGAACGGCTGATCGCCCTCGTAAGAGAGACCATCGAGAAGTTAGAAGACTCTCGATATCTCGGTAATGATCTAGCGGCTGCTGATACTGTAGATCAGGCAGTGAAGGCCCGGATTAAGGCGGCATGGATAAAGGGGCGGAATCTACTTGAATTTTGTTGTCGGCGGTCCTGAACGTTCGAATACAAGGCGTATAAAGCGGTGGTAAGTCCCGCAATGCTGTACGGAAGAGAGTGGTGGTCCATAACTAAGCTACATGAAAGGCAGATGCGCGCAGCTGAATTGAGGATGTTGAAATGGGCATGCGGCTGGACCCGACTGGGCAAGGTCAGGAACGACGTAGAGTGATCATGCAGACGGCTCCTGTCCCGCTGAGGTTGAGAGAGCAACCGCTGCGATGGTATAGACATGTGCTGAGGAGATTCCAGAGAAGAGGTGGATGGACGTCATCAAGGGCGACCTCACCAAAATAAAGGTCCCGGCGGAGGATGCTTTGGATAGGAGGAAGTGGCGATGTCTGACAAGAACGGCGGACCCTGCGCCGTTCTTGTCAGACATCGCCACTTCCTCCTATCCAAGGCACACGGCGCGGGACAAATGCTAGGGAGAAAACAAGAAGAAGGAGGTAAAGTGCTGATGGGCCTCTCTTCCAGGATATGGCGGCTGGAGGAGGGTGGAAGATACGGCTGGAGAAAGGTAAAAAAAATAACAAGTGACAGGGAAGCGACGAGAAGCAGGAAATCGCGTGAAATGCGAAGTTGGGAAATCGCTGTCCAGTGCAACCGTAGATAGTGAAGACATCGTAGGAACAAACATCTGATGAACTCTCTGTACGCTACGTAGTCAAACCTCAACTGTCAAGCACCAAATGATTGGCGAAGGTATCCAATGAGCCCTTCTCTCTTCCAAATGCTTTTCAAATCAGTCAATGAGCATATCCATATTCATTAGAGGGAAAAATTACAGGAGCTGTGGCCTTCACATTATACAACATCCGTGATCCGGGGGACACCAAACATGGTTTGACAGCTTCTTTTGAGATGGTCATAAACTCAGCTTTTTTTCATGTCCTGAACTCGTGCGCATTGTTTGTTCTCCAAAACATTTATGGGGGTATATTAGGGTTGAAATGTCGGGTTGATATGCTTAGATGTCCCAGACCAGGGTAAGGAACTGCCTGTAGAGTACAACACAAAGTGTTGCCCACTGGAATCCTTTTGTATATGATTCTCACTAAACGATGTGATGGTGACGTTTTCCGAAACATTCTCGTGTTGATTGTGAAAAACAGACCTTCTTTTTACCATTCAGGATCACGGACGCCGATTTTCACTGAAGATGTGGCTACCGATTCGGAGTCGAATATTGAAATCCATTGCTTTACAACGCATCCCGTCACTCTCTGCTGATTATGTCCAGTCTGTGTTGGTTTCTGGCAGGTATTAGGTTGATTCATAATAAATTGGACAAATGGTAGTGATGATTTCTAGAGATCATAACTCAGTAACGAATTAACGAAAATGGACGCGCGAGGTACCGTTGGAATGAGTATGAAAAGCTCTTCAAAGTACCGCAAAATAATCACTCCAAAGTAAATTCATTCCGCCACAATGCCGCACGATTTCAAGCGGTCCAGAGACCACATCCGCAACGTCATACTATTTATATCGCTATCTGGCCAGGAACCCGCGGATATCGGCAGACGTCTGATAGAAGTTCACAAGGAGCATACCCCCGGCAGAAGTACACTGTAATTGTAGCATTCAAAGTTTGTGTCAGGCGACTATTCCATCGAAGACGAAAACCGCGGTTGGTGGAGCGTACACGGCGTAGAGTACTGGGAGCTGCTCGATGAAGGTACCACAGTATCCGCCGACGTCTACGTTCGTCAATTACGAGAATTGAAGGCCAATGTCCAAAGTTCGCTACGGCGGCGGTCACATGTCTACTTCCAGCACGACAACGTGTCTACTTCCACAGACCGCACTTCGCAAGATCGACCAAGGCCGAGCTGCTGTCGTACAGTTGGACCGTACTTCTATACCCACCAGACCTGGCCCCTTCAGATTTCCACCTTTTCTCCCACAGCCAACGCCACCTGGACGGCCAAGACTTCAAAACTCGCGACGAGGTCAAGGCGGCACTCGGCAACTTCTTCGAGCTCCAGCTTCCGGCCTTCTGGAGCAAGGGCATCCATGATCTGCCTATACCGTGGCAGAAGGTCATCGATAAAGATGGAGTATATTTCAAGTGAATCCCTGTTGTCGTAAAAAAGTTGTACGACAATGATTAAAATTGGTCAATTTGTCTGATTTATTATGAAACAACCTAATAGATTGGTGTAGAATCGATCAATGAATATTCTACCTGATTTTAGCGCAGTCTTTATAATACGAGTTCGAATTCTGCCTTTCGATCGAATTAGTTCCACTTTCTTCTTTGAATAGCAATTATTCACTTTCAATGATGCATTTCAATCAAACGCGTGATTAGTTCGATTACACCCAACCGGTTTCGAATCCGATCTCATTCCTGGGGTCGAGATCTTCATTTAATCAGAGATTGATGATCCACTTCGTCCCTTTGTTCCGTTGCAGTCTCTTGTAAATTGATAAATGTATGTATATCAAATTTCCAATTGATCAGATATTTTCAGTGGTAATATTGAAAAGTTCATCTTTAGTTTTGTTTCTTTTTCGCTGAAAAGGATAGAAAGTGCCTGTATCCAAGTTGTTTTGAACGTCTTTATTCAATTTTTTCTGAACCTGTAATGACTACAAGGGTGGTGTTCCAGCGCAACTTTTCAGTTGCAAAAAATATAATTTCAAAATGAAAAATGCATTTATGGATTTGAATATTTATAGATTTAAATATTGATGAGTTTGGTTGTTCGAATGTTATTTTAGTTTATTCAATAAATGTTTTTTAATTACTACATACATAAGTTTTTTCAAGAGTAATACTTTCATTTTACAATATTTAAACCCTCAGGATGCTTAACTTATAGAGCCACTCTTTGTATTAAGACTTAAACTCAAAAGCTAACTGCTTTTTTACATTCTCTCTCCAGATCAACTTGACTGTCTGATTCTTCCATCCTGTCTGATTCTATCTAATCGTTCACACAATTCCACAAATCATGAAAAGTGCAGAGCGCATTCACTTATTAAATACAAGAATGGCATAACAGAAGAAGCTCCAAAGCATTCACTTATGTTCACCCGACATATTATAATTGTTCGAATCCTTTCAATCAAAATCTCTTTCTCAGAGCCAATCTTAGTTTTTCTGGGTCGCGCTTCACCATAAATCAGTAATCAAAAAATCGATCAGGAAGGGTAAATAATAAATGAACGCAACGGACATCAAGTGAGGGCGTGGCAAAATTCGCTGTGAAAAACTCCTTCCAAGAGGCTTAGCAAGACCCTGCGATAAGCAACTCTTCATTCAGCTTCCCCCAAAATTGAGCCCCCCATTCGACCGCGTACCACTGCCACATTTCACAGATTCTTGACCCTCCCATTGACTCAGTGGTGCAGCACATGGGAACACTCCTCTGTGCGGGGATCTATGGTAAGAAGCAGATCTCATTTCTGGAGTTTCTGGCCATATCTTTTTTTTCATTTTACTCAGCACGTCTTCTTCCATTGTCAATACCTGCATGATGTCCCCGCTCCTGCTGGATTTCTTATTCGGCTAAGCCCATTGAAAGTTTATTTTTGACAAATTGAGACTCCCTTTTAGCACTTACTCACACCCCTAAAAAATGAGTAGATAGGTGCACTCGCAAAATTTTGAATGAGCGGAAGACCTTAGTTTAATATAAAAGCCGAGTTTTGGAAAACTCGGCTTTTATATTAAACTTTTTCTACTTCTCTATATTAAACGTTCAGACACTTTTTGTGGACAATAATCTCGTCCAATTCCAAAACCAATAAGGCCTTATTTTTAGAGTCTTTCAGGATTTAACTCGTTTTTTTCTTCACTTTTGGGCTCTTCAGCAGCCTTGACTTCGTATCCGAGCGAAATATCACGCGATTATAATCGTGGAATGTGCCTTTAAGTATGAAACTTCAGAAGCAAACCTTCAACCTAGAAAGAGGTGCACCTGAGATCACAAAATAAACAGCTGTGCATTGAGAAACCACACAAGACTTTAAAATCGCTAGTTGCACCTAACCCTCTATATATTTGATCTTGGTGGTCGAGTATGTGGCGCATCCTATAATTTCCACTGAGCAGGACAAAGTCAATATACAGTAGCGCTCAGAAGTTTTCGGCCAAACACTTTTTTGTCATAACCTTTTCTACTTGTCCAAATTTGACAAAAATTTAATATGTGTTGCCTGAACCTATTGTTAACCCCTCTACTTGAGTGCTGCTCGACTTTTTTTCATGGTTTTTTACGAGAATTTACTATAAAACCACCGGAGAAACGCAAAAGGTTCAGTCAAGAAAAACAGCTTTCTTTACAAAAATAAAACTAGCAACATCAGTATTCTATAGAAAAACCACGACTTTCATAACAGCGGCACAGCGGGACGACATAGGGACGGCACTCCAAAAAAATTGCATTCCACGTAACTTACACCGTTGGGCGGCAAAATAGTATATTTAGCATGCAGTGCCACACTTGTCCTCATCTCCACAGGCCGGTTCTATAATACTTAATTTCGTGACGGACGGGCGGAAGGACGTACAATCAGACAGGCGGAGTGTTTTATATACAGTAGGGATTCTTGTATCACGTAGTAGAATACCGCTACTAATTCATGGTCAATCGACACGAAAAAACGGAAATCCCATGATTTCTCCGTCCTTTTGCCATAACTTTCTTCAAAATTCTCCAAATAATTCGAAAAACGTTTCAGTAGAAAGCCCTACTGAAGGCGAATGCAAGAGTTTGTGGAACTTCTCTTTTCTTCTCTCCTTCGGCATAATTTTCGAGATTTTCGCCAATCACGGAGAAATCATGGGGTTTTCGTTTTTCGTGTCGATTGACCATGAATTAGTAGTGGTATTGTAATGTCCTTACAAACCCATTGACCCCTGAGAGGATTGCGTAGAACAATTGACTATCCAACCTCGTCTTTTGTCCTTTCCTTTGCTGTTCTCGTCTTTTCATTCAATTTCTCCGTTCCACTTGACCTCTCCATACCACCATATCCAACATTTCCCTACAAAGGCACAGTACTCTGAAGTACTATGTACAGTAGCGCTCAAAAGTACTCTGCCAAACTTTTTTTGTCATAACTTTTTTCTACTTGATCAAGTTTGACAAAATTTTAATATGTGGTGCCTGAACCTGTAGTCAACATTTCCTTCTACTTGAGTGCCGCTTGACTCCTTTCATGGTTTTTTACAAGAATTTTACTACAAGACCACCGAAAAAAGTAAAAGGCTTGGTCAAGGCTTTCTTTACAAAAATAAAACGAGCAAGCTTCAGAGAACATTAATATTTTGTAGAAAGACCACGACTTTTGATGACAGCGGCACAGCGGGACGGCATAGCGATGGCACTCCAAAAACGAAAAAATTCTTATAACCACGTAACCTACACCGTTGAGCGCCAAAATATTAGGTTGGACGGGAAGTTCTGGGACACCTTGTGAGAAAAATTCAATTTATTTTAATTTTACTCACATGTAACTTCAGTCACCAAAGTATGCACCATCGTGATCTACAATGTACTGCCAACGCTCAGGAAGATCGTAGATACCCTTCCGGTAGAATTCGGGAGACTTCTGGTCAAAGAAGTTCTGGAGCCCGCTCTTGAGATCGTCGTCATCTTTGAACTGTCGCCCGTCAAGGAAGTGGCTCAACGACCGGAATAGGTGGTAGTCAGTTGGGGACATGTCCGGGGAATATGGTGGGTGGGGAAGCGTCGTCCAGCCGAGGTCCTGGATCCTTTGACACGCCAACTTTGCCACATGTGGGTGAGCGTTATCGTGGAGGAAGAGGTCTTGGTCCATTTTTCCGGTAAGTTTTGGCGCTCCGGTGTCCAATTGCCTGCAGTAGAGATCGGCAGTGGCTGTCGTGTTGGATGGTAACAGTTTCCTATTTTTTTGAAAATTTTCAAAAAAAAAAAGTTTTTTTCTCAATGCAATTTTTTGAATATTTTCCTGTTCCAATTTGAGCCGATCGAGCCATCGGGCTGCCGCCATATGAGAGACAGTACCTGGGTCCATCGACTGGTTAATTTTGTTAGTGGCCTCGCATGCTGAGGAACCGAGGCGGTGTTCGTGAATTTCGCACCTTTCGCGAAATTGCCGTAAATTCACTGCTAGTTGAAGCCGTAGAGAATATGAATGTGCTATTCAGAAGCCCTTTTCAGACGCTTCATATACCCCCCACTACCAAATGCTCCCGAAGCTTTACAGGTTTCTACAGGAAAAAACAAAAAGTGTCCCAGAACTTCCCGTCCAACCTAATATTAGGTAGTCTAAAAAGTCTTTTCGTATTTTCAAATACCGCTTTTTCCTTCAAAACTGCTTTCCACAAAATTTCTTCTGTACATATATATGTAGTACAAGTCCACACGCATCTATAGGTATTGCTGTCTTCCATCTCTCGGATAACCCTTTTCGGCAAAATAAAAATATCAAAGGTCACTTCGTTTTCAATTCCAATTTTTTTTCTTTGAATGGCGTTTGACAGGGAAAGGAAAAGGTGATAATCCGATGGAGCAAAATCAGGGCTATAAGGCAGCAATTTTTATACAAGCTCGAAAATTTTTTAAAAGAAAAAATTCAAAAAAATTTTTACCACTAGTAAAAAATGACTCTCTCGAGCTTGGATAAAAATTGCTGCCCCATCCACCTTATAGCCCTCATCTTGCTCCATCGGATTATCACCTTTTCCTTTCCCTGTCTAACGCCATTCAAAGAAAAAAAAATTTTATAATTTTTGTACTGAAAATGAGGTTGACCGTTAATTTGTTTATTTTGCCGAAAAGGGTTATCCGGGAGATGGAAGACAATAATACTTATAGATGCGTGTGGACTTGTACTACGTGTGTATGTACAGAAGAGATTGCTGGAAAGCAGTTTGGAGGGAAAAAGCGGTATTTGAAAATACGAAAAAACTTTTTAGACTACCCAATATTATATTGAGTATGCAGTGTCTCCAAGTACAACATACTAAAATTTCTCTTATATCGGTGCAGTTGCAGAAAAGTTACAAGTGAAAAACCCAAGAGAAAGATCATTTCGCTGAAGACTTTTGGGCGCTACTGTATATTCCAACCCAACAATGTTGCCTACGGTATTTGCTCACTTAGAATTAGAAGAGATCAAAATAACCCTTTGATCACGGACTGAATGATTAATAAGAAAGTGAATTTACATTTCCACCACTGTTCCTTAATGTGAGTTGACTAAAGGAAAACAGACACATAGTTAGATAGACAAAGAGAGCGTCTTGAGTTTGCTATCCTCGTTTATGACAATATTGGTATGCGCCATGCTTACGTCACACTACAAGAAATGTAGATGCACTGAAGTGAAACAGATAATCGCTGAAACTTTCAATGTGTGCAGTAATAAATGTGCCTACAAACTGAACGTTCGTTTTCCTTTTTGACGTATTCCTGACCGGTTGCTTTGACTAATATAGTGACTTTGAAATTGAGAGAAGTGGGTGGAAAGGTCATATTGTAATAGTGTTCGTGAACATCGTTGATGACCGACCATTCAGCAATGTGTCCGTGGTCGTTAGCAGTTGACGGTTACTGGGACACTCAGCCCGGTATTTGACGCTGCTAAATGCTCGTGGAAAACTTTTTATTGAGCATCGCTCTTGTGAAACCTCGACCTAGCAGCCAGATGATGTCTCATCAGAGTCAGGTGGCATTTATTACAGATGAAAAATGAGTAATGGGGAAGTCTGCTCGACTGGTGTGAGAATCAGTCGACCTACAACATAGGCGCACTTATAATGTATTTCTATTCATAGGAATATTTATTATAAATAGCATAGATTCAACATTATACCTTTAAGTTACAAATAGATATGTTAAAGATTAGCAGATAGGCAGTTTCTATTCATCTATAACTCCTATACCTTCTAAAAAACGCGAAGTTACGATTGGCTCCCAGGAGGTTTAATGTTATCGTAGAACTGATGTCATTTCCAGTCCCGCAATATTTCGGTGTCCCATCGTTATATCTCACAGAAAACATCCCATTCAACTCTCTCAGGTCAACTGTCTAAATGTCCGCCCCCTGCGCCCAAGTTGATCGCTGTCTCCATGAGAGCTCCGTCCCTTTTATCTTGCCTACAATTGCTGCTGGGAAAATCGAACCCCTTGCCTTCGAATTTCGGATTTTCTTAAATGATTTTTTCACAAAACACAAAAGCAATCCTACAGCCTAGAGGCCCTACCTCATGTCCATTTTTTTCTGTCGCGGAAGTCCCATAATTAACCTAATTATAGCTTTCTATCATATTAGGTTGCCAAAAAAGTTTTTTTTTGTTTTTTGAAGCAGTTTATTTTGTCACTTCATTACAAAACACAGAGCATACAAAGAAACAAGGTAATCACCATCTTGTTCTACCACTCTTCGCCACCTTTCAGGCAAATTTGCTATGCCATCCGCATGAAACTGTTCTGGCTTTGATTTGAAGAAGTTGCACAACCACCGTTCCATGTCATCTTCATTATCGAAGGTTTTTCTTTGAATGGCGTTAGATTGTGAAAGGAAAAGGTAATAATCCGATGGAGCAAGATCAGGGCTATAAGGCGGATGGGGCAGCACTTTCCATCCAAGCCCGAGAATTTTTTGACGAGTCACTTTTGCTATATGTGGGCGAGCACTATCGTGTAGGAAAAGAATCGTGTCATGGTTCGGACATTTTCCTGTGATTTTCGCGACCAGAATATACGGCTGCTGACAGTATAGGTCTGCTGTCAGTAAAGTGTTGCAAACTAGCACCCACAATCGTTTGTTGTCGACCTCCGATGGGGGTCCGGACCGGTCAGAATCTTTGACGTTGTAGTTGCCTTCTCGAAAGCGTTTGTGTCAAAGTTGTGCCACAAGTTCAGACATTGAACCCTCCCCAAATGCAGTGTTTATACGACGGCTGGATTCGTATGCCGAGAGGCCATATTTGAAATCATATAGTAGAATGCCCCAGAAGTACTCCTTTGATATACATATATATTTTGCCGAAAAAGGTTATTCGGGACATGGAAGAGAATAATGCCTATATATGCGTGTGAACTTGTAATGCATGTGTATGTACAGAGGAAATTGCTGGAAAGCAGTTTGGAGGGAAAAAACGCGTATTTAAAAAACGAAAAAACTTTTCCGATAACCTAGTATAAGGGAGTTATCATAGAGCAAGGGCTGCGATAGATTCCAAGAAGGTTTAATATTATTGTGGCTAATTGATGTTGAGTGTGATGTTTTTGAATCAAGAAACAGATAAGCTTGAAGATTCAGCAGGGTACTCGTGCGATCCTCGGTGCAATGGCCTGCAATGGCTGCTTCATGTTCATCGCTTACTGGCTATGGGTGTTGCCTGATGCTTTCCCAAGGAGGCTCCTTCATGGTATAAAAGAATCCAAACCAGGCGAATTGCCGTCCCTTTTCATTTTTACCCTTCGAAAAGTAACCGTTCCTCTATTGAAGAATATAAACGGGGCTGTGTAGGTGCGTGACTGGAGGCTTTCTGTCTAGAGGCTTCTCCATAGCGCTTTTGACCTATACAATAGTTTCAAGTCGAAAAAATTGCATTTTCAAGTTTTTCGCAAACAAACCCCCTTCCGTGCAATGTTGACCGATTTGACGGAGTATTGTTGACCGATTGAACCGGCTCACAGCCAGAGACGCTCCTGTTTTTTCCGCTACTGCCGCCGCCATCACAGCAACCACTACTCCTTCGTCACCGCTATCTCAGCTGTTGTCACCAAACTCCTCCGCAGCCATTGTACTCGCCCATTTTGACACCGGCTCTTTGCACGTTCTTTCTCAGCTAAGCTTATTTCATTCATAAATTTTTGTTTCTCATCTTTCTCTTCTCTCTTTTTCTCTTTTTCCCTTTTTTCCTGTGATCTCTCTTTTGCTTGCCACTATGCTAATGTTCATCGGCTGCTGTCATTTGTTGACGCGACTGCAAACTGCTCCAGGATCTGTTTTTGCCAAAGGTCACTCAGGATCACAGCAGCTGTGCTAGTATTTTGTCAGTCACTCGATATTGTACAGCCACTCAAACCATTTCCACCCTTCCTGCCTGTTTTCCTCACTGCTCCTCACTAAGCAGGGTCAACCAAGGGTTGAGAAATGGCGTCATATTTGGTTGGGAATGGATGGGGATCGTATTTTAGGACAAAATATCTAGAGGAACTCCCACCGATATAATTGTGTTTTGAGGCGTTCAGATGGTCCACTAGATAGTCACGATAATAGTATACTGTAACTTTGTATTAGGAAACAATACTACCGGTTAATTCACCATGACGAATATCGGTTCACTGTCTTCAGACGCAACTTCAAAGACACCGGTAGGGGTAAATTCGGCAGACTAGGGAATATGATAGTGGACGTGCTCAGCAATGTAGTAGTGGAGAACGACCGACATGAAACTGTGAAAAAACCGAGGAATAGGAACCCGAAAATCCCTCTTCTCTCTCGTCTTCTGCGTCACTGGCCGGAGTGGACTGAAGACAGGCTAGAGTCTGAACCAGGCCGCGATCGTTGTTCCGCCCCTCCACAGGGATTCCCCCTGACGCATAACCGCATAACGGAATGCCGAGCTGCGGTCGTTATAAGACCCCAATTTTTTCAATGCGATTTTCGCCACATACGACCTCCTCTGAAGTAGAAGGTTCGTTTTTAGAAAACATGTACTCGCAGATCTCAGTTCTCTTACCCCTACTGGTGCCTTTAATATAAAATGCGGAACTAGTCATGGAAGGAAGGGGTCGTATTCCTCATCGAAGTTCCTCAATCCCCTCCCTTGGGTGTGGGTAAGGTCACTTTTTTTGCAAATGGGCGTCATCCTGGGCTACTATTTTGCTCCTTCCAAATCTTCTGTGTCCGCTGCGTCTAGATGTACGTTTCACCATTCATGCCGCACTCCTGTTGCTTCTCTTTCATTAACCGTCGTCATTTTCGCCCTACCTCAGTCAGTGTACCCGAATGGAATCAATCTCAAACCGAAACTCTTCGACCGCCATAGTTTTCTGAGATAGCTCTCTACTGCATTTGAAGGTCTGAAAGTGGTGTTCCCGTCCAACGTTAGCTTTTAGCTACCCTACTGGAAAATCGCCAACATTCTTGCGCATTTCCGCCTGGGCAAGCACACGGTTTCACGTTTTCGCATGCATCATAGACAAGGTTTGCAATCTCAGAGGCTCACCTCAGATTTTGATCGATTTTTGACTCTGAAAGTGGAGTAGCTCAGTAGCATAGTGAAGAAAGCACGGAATGAAACGGTTGAAATCCGAAGTTAGCATTACTCCCCGGTATCGACCCTCATCGATGACTTAATTTCGCGCTCTCTGCATCGCTGGAGATTATGTAGGAACGGCGAAGCCATGCCGTGCCCTTTGCCCCGCCCACCAAAGCCATTGAGCCGGCTGCACCACGGTCGGGTCATGATATGCTTTTCAGCACGAGTTATGTGCACCACAGATCGTTCTTTCGCGAGTATACTTACAGGAAGCACGTCTTCTCCCTCCTGATTACTCCAACCATCGTTCCCGGTACCTTGAAAGAAGTGAGAATTGCATGGCTCACATTGAGTTGAATGATCTTCTCGTTGAAGATTCCGATCTTTTCGCTTCCTGTTTTGGATCCTGTTACCCTTTGTGGAATCCATTTTTATGAATGGATCTCTTTTGTGATACGATCTCTGGTCGTCCCACTTTCACTAGCAAGAAACAATCGCACGCACCTCAGCAATCTTCTGCTTTTTATCACGTACGTGCTTTGATTATTTCCTATGAAAAAACTCAAATGCCGTATGGGTTCATTTTAGGGTATTGGACCTTTTCCTTCAACCTTTTTTTACAATGCATATCTCAGCTAGTCAAGGGATTTGTTTCAGGAGAAAGCTCTAATCACCTCTCAGAATCTACCATGTGGCAGCGGAAACCACTGTAGAAGCCACCATAATCTATATAAAATGTACATTTTGAGCAACTCTTTCGCATGTTGATTGGCCATACGCTTTATTTTGCACGCGATCATATAAACGGGCAATGGAAAACTGAAAAACACACTCCGCCGAAAAACTACGCAAATATTTGACTCCACCAGTCCCTCTGGAATGCGCCGTGCGCGCAGTATTCTCTAAGATCTTCGAGAACAATTCGTTACGAATCGAGGGCTGTCTGATATTCAATAGTCTTGTACCCCGAAAACATAATCAGTTTGGAAGAAAAAAAAAATGTCTGGTTGTGTGGAGACTTGATTAATCCTATAGTCGAAGCGAGAGACCATCTATAGACACTGCGCTGTACCGCAAGGAACAGAAAATGCTCAGAGAATCGAGAAGAACAGGAAAGCGGGAAGTGATGTGTTTGAACGAATATCCGAAATTGCAATCGGTACCTGCCTTGAAGCAAAAGTTTTATAGCATAAAAATTCACGGTCTGGTAAAATGGTGAATCGGAAAGCGAACGTGATCTTCGGGTGATTACTGTTCCGTCCTTCCGAGCGATTTACACACTAGAAGCGAAGGTGGACTACTCTATGCCATCTGCTTTCTCATCCTTTGGTTGTAAGTCCATTACGGTTATTCATCCATTTATCCTAGTAATAAGGTAGAAGTTTCGTATGCTTTCTCGTCTGTCTGTCTATCTGTCTGTCTGTCTGTCTGTCTGTCTGTCTATCCGTCTGTCTGTGTGTCTGTCTGTCTGTCTGTCTGTCTGTCTGTCTGTATGTCTGTATGTCCGTCTGTCTGTCTGTCTGTCTGTCTGTCTGTCTGTCTGTCTGTCTGTCTGTCTGTCTTTTTGTCCATTCCTCCTTCTGTCTGTCCGCCTATTTCGGCGTTTGTCTGTCTGTCTGTCTGTCGCACCTTATACGGCCAACGAAACCGGCCTATTCATACATATTATAGCGATACATCTAGTCACCATCTTGACCTTGAAAGACCTTTTGTCGGGTCATTATGACCTTTAGAAAAGCCGACAGTTAATCGTATTTCTGAAAACATCTGGTCAAGTGGAAATGGCACAAAGGTCCCCGTAAAAACCACATGCTTCTTTGAGACTGCAGAGACTCTGTGAAAGATGGATGAGGTCATGCATACCGCATGATTAACTCCAAATGACACCAATCACCCTTCACATGATCGTCTGCCTTACATTGAGAACATCTTGAAGCGGGGTAGCTGTTATTCCCATAAAGCTTTTAAGGTCAACCTCAACCTCTGAATTTTTTGGGCTTCAGCGATTCTACTGAAGCTGAAGGAAACCTTAAGAAACCTCTCCTATTTCTTCCTGAAAATGCTCCCGCTGAGTATCAAATTCAAGGTCTCACGGTCCTACATCCCCATTCGAGAGCAAGATAGAGCGCTTCATTGCGCTCACACGATTCACTGGATCGAATCCCATCTGGCTCGTGATACCCTTCAGCATAATTTGGGATGAGTAAATGATATTACTTCGTTGGTGATTGACAATAAATAAATAAACAATCAACTAATTAATTAAAAGCAGGTCAGTGATGCATGTGTAGGAGCAAAATCATTGACTGGATACTTGGTTGACCCTCTCAACCTGCCGTTTAAGCCTGACACATTTTGACGCTACCTCGATTTTTGCCACAATTCGAATGCAACCCTCATGCCAAGAGTATCTTTTCCCATTTTGTCCTTTTCTTCTTTTCTTTTTTTCGGTATAGTGACGTGCAGCGCCGCTTCCACTGGCGAGGTCCAGTGATCAAATCTTGAGCCACTCCGCACTCAGTCCATCAGGCCTCAAATATCTCTTGGGTTGGTGAGTTGGTGCCAGACTAGTACGAAGGAAAATATCTGTACATCGGCTAAATTCCAAGTTTTTATGGACCGAATTGCATTCCAAATGCCACTACGCTTCTGAATACATGTATAATAGCATGCGTGGCGTATCCCGGCAAGGAATCAAGTTTTTTTATCGGCAGTTCTCGCAAAACAGATCAATAAACAGGCGCGATTCCGTCGGCTTCAGTTGACCTGATGGATCTTTATCTCATGCAATAGCTAGTCCAGTGAGATGGATGCAATGGTCCACGAGGGTTTCCTCTAGGTTCCTCCTTAGTGGGCCAATAAAACGGTTCGGCCTGAAGACATCCGCCCCGTTTTAGCGAGCATGTTAAGCAAATGACCCGTATACGAGTTGACCTTGAAAACGAACCAGTGGTGCCCCAGTTAAGCGTGGAACCGTCACCGGTTATCCATCAGCGGGTCGCTCCACCCGCTGTGGTCGTCAATCGTGCTGTCTCTCAATTCATAGCCAGGATATCCCATTCAAAGTTCTACTGACGTAGATCCTTTATCTTCTGACTATCCTTCAGCTACTACCGTAGAAAGCAAATCTAAAAAAGGCTGGGACTAAGCGCGGAAATGGTCCATCCATCCAGGAGCTCCATCCGTTCCTCAGCTTATCCTTAGCCTAACCCATAACGTGCAACACATGGTGTTGCGCTAGTCTCGAACCACAATTTCTTTGGTTTTTAGAAAAGTAGCCGTGGTCAAATGCTACCATTTTTTCGAATATGGGGTATAACATATCTTCTGTTTTCGAATATGGGGTATCACATATCTTTCTGGGACCCTTCTTCCTCAAAAAAGAGATACTAGGATTTTGACAACGCGCTGTCGAACAGCAAATGCATCGAGCATTGACAAAAGAAATTCATTGTTTGTTAGATTATACATGCTGATACATTTCTTATAATGGTTTGTTATCAAAATGAACAATAACAATCTTCGCTTAGGAAATATTTGGTGTTGAATTCCGGTTTACTATGAGATCTAGTTCGTGCGATGACTTTGTTATAAACCTGAGCAATTATAATCATCACAAACTCACCCGGCGTTATGCGTCCATTTTTATGATGATCCTGGAAACAGTTAAGGTAATGATATCCCCACAAACCGAACGTTTGGGGTTCACCGCCGGAGCTTCTACTCAGGAATATGGGGCACCGTGATTTTTGGATTTTCCTTCTAACATCCGCGCTAGAATCATACTATGAAATAACTGGAGATTAGCAGAACATCTACTCACCTCTCCAGATGAAACTCCGACCAGTGTTACTCTTCTATTGGCTACGGCGCTAACTTCATAGTTTTATAAAGATTTAATTTGTTCAGTAGTGGTGTTAAAATATTAGGCTATTTTTACAATGGTTCAACGACCGATAGACATGTTGTTCCCCATATTCGTAGTTGTATCCTTACAGCTTTAGCTCTCAGAAATCGACGCTTTCATATGTCCCGAAAAAGTAGGTTCCGGGTGGGTAAGTGCAACACATGGTGTTGCACGATTTGAAGATAGCAAAAACAGCTTGTGCCCGTTATGTGTTAAATACACACGACCTATGTAGCTTTTGATTGATTCTGCCAGTAAGTAGATTCAATAAATTACTGAATAATTTTGTAATAATTTTGCGATCTTTTTTGAAAGGAACCAGATGAACTATTCATCAGTGTTGCACACCTTTTATACACATACCCGCCCTTTCCGAATTATCTAGAAGCTTCAATGGATTGTTCAAGAAAATTTTCAAAAATCATTCAATTTAATAATTTAATATATACACAATATTACATGAAATGCGTCCCGTACACACATGACGGCTCGTTTGGTCAGACGTTTAGTTGCTCTAGAATCAGCCACACATGCCTGAGTATGCTAGTATAAATAATAATATTTTGAGTACCTTCTTGGAAAAACTGATGCATTTACAAACAAGTTCCTCTCATTTCAGTCTTTCGCCTGCATTCTCCTTCTACCGAGAACCCCTTTTAAAACGAATATTTGATTCAATTTGCGTTATTGAAAGCCTTGGAAACCAATCCTATGAGCAATGTGAGAACGCTACAGCACCATTAGCCACTGCTGTGCCTCGAAAAAATCTCTCTCTCACGGCTATTCATAGCTTTCTCGACAGAGGGGAAGAGTCGTCATGGCAGAGGTCGGCGAGGTAAAACGAATTATTTTCAACATTTTCACTTTTGATTTAAAACCTCTAATCTATGTACTTCCCACAAAACAACCATGCAATGAGCTTGGAGTCACGCAAATCTGCCAGACCCTACTCAGATAAGTGTGGAACACACTTTCAGGGGGAACAGTCAATCCCTTCTGTTCCTCTGAGCAAAACTATGCCATCTTTCCGCTTGCGTATATTTCTGAAGGTGGAGGTGGTGTAAAGACAAGTGGCGTTCGACCCACTCCCATGGTTTGTGGATCTAATCTCGGAGCTATGCCCGCTCGGGTGACATCGTAGCAGATATCCATGAGAGAAAAAAAACGCTGACTCCTACATCGGCTGGTCATTCAGGCCACCCTACTGATCATATGGCATTACCGCCACCGAAGCTCTGAGTAGGAATAGAATACATGGCGTATCCCATGATTAACGCCGGCTCTCAATCCTTGTATAGACTTAATGGAAGCAACTATGTCAAATTACCAGGTAATTCTTCCAGTAAACTGCTTGTTCAGCTGCCTCCGCCTATTCTCAAAACTTTCCTTTTCCACCGCTCTCTAATTTCGTATTTTTCTGTGTTTTTAGATGTTAGGCGTACTTTTTACTGGTATACTATGTTGGGTTGCATTTTATTGATTTCGTCTACGTTCACATAAGATGAATGCCATGAATGACACACTGTTCATGAATAACTCTACATTTGCCTTCACTGTTCTCGTTCTTCGCAATCAACGACGACAGATTCCCGTTCCGTCAATCGTCTCCTGCTGAAAGCCGGTTTCAATGCAAATTGAAGCTAATTTGCTCCAGCCAAGCTTCCCACGGGACCCCCAACCGCAGCTCGTCAAGCAGCAACAAAGAATTAAAGGAGCTTCTGTTATTACTCACTAAGGGTTCCTATTCAAACTTCAAGTATGACTCGTCCTTGAACACCGTCCTCTCGCTCGCCCATTCACCGCTATTGATCCCTCGCCAGCAGCGCGGCCACAGCCATCTCAGCCATATCTCGACAGCGCGGGGGTAGAACCCTTCACGTTTGGTCAGGCGCTCCACCTCCGTCGGGGGTACTTAGCCTCATCATGTTGCTATGTTGCTGACATACGCCCCTCCCATACATGACGTATAGACTCATTTCGCGGTGGGGAACCACTGCGGAAGAAACTTGCGGGGGAAGTTTTAAATAATCATTTGCATTTTTGCCCCTTTACCCTTTAAACTACCCTTTAAACAACGAAGGATGAGTAAACAATAACGCTAAATTCCGTGAATTTTCTCCCTTCGTTTTTTGTTTGCTTTTTTGCTTTCCTTGCCTTCTTGTTCTGGTCCCTTTATCAACTGAGGGTGAGTAAACAGAATTATTGAATCGTTTCTCTTCCTTGTTTTTTAGACCAATTAGTGATTTTGATTCAATTCGAATTCGTGAAAAATCAACCAGGTATGTCGAGGGTCTGATTTTCAAACTTCTTTTTTGAATGGATTATCCTGGGAATTATTGTCTCAAAACAATGTGCGTAAGCAGACCGGTGTCCCATTTTGTATTTTTTTACGTTTCTTTTTTCGTTTCACCACTATGCTCACCTATGTACCGATTACCGTGTTTCTGTGCATATGTTTACTTTCTCGCTGATTTCGCCGATTTCATGCTTTTTATTCTTCCTTTCTTCAGGAGGGAGCAAGGTGGGTTATCCACTATTGAATTTATTCTTTTTCACTCTGAGTAACATCCACACTTCCTGGCTCGTGACTATTTTTTTGTATCGTCCCCCCCCCCCCCGTTTCTTCGTTCTTCTGCCCCACCCCCTCACATCCTCGTGGCGTCTACAGCATTCTCGTCATTAATAGAGTGCTACGTCTAGGTCACGACTTTCGAGACTACGCCGTGCATTCGCTTCCCGTTAAGAATATTACGGACAACTGATCACCTTCTTCAGGTGCGCAATTATTTGCGTGCTCAGTCACTGTATAATTTCTACTGGGTGGCAAATCCAGACGCAAATACGCATCGCCATGGAGTTATCTCTGGTTTAGTTCTCAGATGGAACTTGGTACGGGCTTCTACCGAGAGGCCGGCCTCGCGTTCCTGACACCCAATTTCCTCTACACCGTATTTTTGAAATTTTCAATTTTTTCTAATTCACTGTCCAGCGCGCTTGCAACTCTTAATTCCTACTCAAAGAATTATGGCTCTATTGCAGCACATTATCTGATTACTGAGTATAAAAGTGTATGGCATGCAAAGATGGGCCAGAAATGGTCGTCTAAAAGTCTACAACGCCTAAGAAAAGGGTCAAGTGTCAACTTCGACTTCGATTATTTATGTGAACTTGTAAGTTGTAGAGTCAGCAACTATGCTGTAAACAATTGTCGAGCCCATGAAAGTCCTAGTATTACCATTTAGAAGTTGAATTCGTGACGCATCACGCGCAAGGAGTTATGCTGCTCTACATACTCCAATGAACCAACAGATTTCACCCATTAAGAGCACAATGTAAGCTAAATTGAGGTGAATTATATAAGAACTGGTTCTGGATTTTTCACTGGGCTTCCCGCCTTTCTTGATGCTGCGATGCCCTTTGCGCATCGAGGTGATTAGCCGTTGCTCGTTTCCAAGAATAAATTCCATTAGGAAATCTGTCAATCTTAATAGCCGCGCCTTTATCCAGCTCATCGTATCTGGGTTGCCCGCACTCATTCGGTTCGTTGCGGGCTTATATCTAGTAGGAGTGAATTAAACAGCCAACTAAAAGTAAGTTTCTCACTGAGTTCTATCAACTGATCTCTAATCTAGAAATTCCCATATTACATTCTTTTTCGACTAGTCTGCATTGAATTCGCTACTCCTACGTTTCCATATTATTGCCCTTGAATTCACTGATCAGATTTCCTATTGCGGTCCTTCAGACTCCTCTTCGGATTCAACGCACCACCTTGAAGCTGATTGTGGGCGATGATATGGTGGTCCGTTGAAGTTGAAAGTAGAGATGCCCAATAAAAGAAAAATAATACAAAGTATTTAAAAAACTCGTGATGTGAGACCTGTATTTTTTCGTTTTCACCTTTGCGTGGACGAGTTTCCCAGCAAGCCGTATTACTGAATAGCGATTAAGTGGATCTGTGACACGTGACAGTAATTGTCAGGTAATTGACGCGCTCGCTTCTGGGATGAACCTGCACACAGTGCTGCCAAGTCTGAGAGCATAGATCGCGCTTTACTCAGCGTAGTGCAACGTGAACAATCTTCATAGATTCCTAGCGTTCATCTACTTACACCGGTCATGATTCTTTTACCTTCACAGCAAACTTGCAGCTCCTGCTGCGTTTAATTATGTTTACCTTAGGTCACAATGGTATGTCCTAATCTAAATATGCTAATAAGGTAAACACCAAGTAGCCGATAAAGGACAGGGAAATTTAGACAGTTAGAGAACCATGGCTGAGGCCGATGGCCAGTTGCCGATTTGGTTGAAAATTGTCCAGAGCCTGGCCACGAACATTAATCGCGTTCCTCACACCATAAAATGGTTTTCGCCGAAGTAACAATCTTGAAAAGTCTGCGAAATACTTTTTTATAATGCAGATGGAAGTTAGGTGGGAATTGTTGACAACAAAAAGGAACAATTCGAAAACATTGAAAAACGGTAGGAGTATTAATGACAAAAACAATTATAGCTTTCTGATGAATAGTGGATGACACTGGCACGAGTTTTTGAATTGATTCGATTTTTTGTATTTGATTTGCTTCTAATTTTTTTCTCTTCCAGTAGCCATGATACATACAGCCTTAGCTGATGAGAAAAACGATGAAAAGATTCACAGTTGTAGAAAAGCCTATTTCTGAGCAATTTCCTGTTTTCTGCCACCGCGTAACCGACCGTGCCGCCCGTTTATCATTTCTGGTCCACTTAGTGTTAAGCGGCGACCTGCTTAAAGGGTTTTCTGCGGGTGATTATGTAGTGCACTGAGTGTTTTGAGTGTTTACCCGGTGTGCCAAAGCTGGCAGTGTTCGGGTTGCAATCGCCGCCACACGCCCGCCCTTCACCTCTCCTGTCCGCCCCGGTTGTTTGTTGACATGCACAGCAACAAACGATGACAGAATCGATCACCAATTCTCATTGTCGTAGTTGCGGGCATTTCCTGCTAATTACCGTAATTGACTGCGAGTCACACACCTCCAGCTGCATGTAGTAATTTCACAGCTCCTACTGGGATGGAAATGAATTTCGCGCTCCGATTTCCGATTGGTTGGAAGACTTCCCATTTCTGCACGAATTCGTGATAATCGCTCTCAACTGAGTAATAACTTATAGGGAGTCTTTCGACAGAAAAAAAATCTTCCAGCAACGAATTCCCTGCAGCTTCGTTCCACTCTTATTTACGCTTATTTTTATTTTTATACCTGTCGACAGTTTTCACGTCCCCTCTTTCCACTCGTCGTAGTAATGACCCATTCAGTTCTCGCCTTTTAGGGTGAAACTGCTTTTTTCCATGTGAAAAGCTGTCACTGACTGTCCATAAATCGGCGTGACCTAAAAATTTTCAAGGAGCAATTTCACAAGAATGAAGGCACTATTTCAGTATTTTCAGTCCATCAAAGTTTTTCCCTTAGTGGGAAGCCGGAAGGTTTTCTTGCTGCTCGATTTCATTTCTGAAACCGGAATTTCTTTGACGTGAACGTCGACCACGTCCTTTCTACGATGAAGGGTAGTGTTTTCGCTTTCGTTTATTTCACTCCTGTGATTTTCAGTTTTGTGAACCCTCTTGGATTTCTCCTGCGGTTCTTATTCTTACTATTCCATGTTTGAATGATTCTACGGGATTAGCCGCGCATTCCACTTCCAGTAAGAATCGTGTATGCATTTGTAAGCAGTTCCGTCTATTAAATGACTTACGGGGCCGGGTCCTCTTCAAAACAAGAACTCTTCGACTAGTAGAACATAATACTTGCTTGGCTGGGGCAGGCATTGATGTAGGATTTGTTCTTCGGTGCCTGCTGATAGGGGCAGTGCCATTTTCGGACATACGTGCCCGCCTCATTTATTAATATTTCAACTTTACTAGACATCTTAACGACCTATGTTGATTTATTCAATGATTTTTTTCTTTTTCGTATTCATAGCAAGTTTTTACATCTTGCTTCTTGTGTCTTTGTGGAGCAATAAATAAATAAATAAATAAATAAATTCCTGCTCTAGATTGGTTTTCACCTTCGATCACAAGTACTTCAGCTTCTTTCAAATGTTACTGTTCTCAGCTTTTTCATTCGATCAAAGAACATGGTGCAAGAACTCGTAGAGCAGTTACGAAGTGAGTGTGAATTGCACATCAAGTTAGATTTGAGAGTTGCAGTGGTGGTCTATAGCTGATGAAAATCCGTAGTAACGCATGCTTTGCGTACTTTTTGGCGACTGATCCAAACTGTGTATGGGCTCCTTGCAAAAGCCCACTCCCGGTTCATACGTGTGTGGCTTGTTCCGTGAAATTCTGTTTGTTTTTAACGAGCATTTGTTCACTCAGCCGAACAGAAACGTTTGTGCTCAAAACCGGACCTAATGTCGCACAGTGACGCATTAGTTGGAGCATCATGTATGATGTACCCTTGCCTTCCCTGTTCAATTCTCTCTGCCATCGAAGCGCGCGTGAAGGGTATTGCCACCCTAAGGGAGATAACCTAAGGAAAATCAAGTACTTGAATCATTTTTTTTTTGCTATCAGAAATTATGACGAGAACCCTGTAGTTTCTAGTAGGTTGTAAGAAAAGTTTTTGCCGATTTTTACAATTTCCATTTCGGGAGATCATAACTCGGCTCAGAGTGCATCTTTCCTCACAGCATATGCACCATTCGATTTGCTACACTCCTGGCAACGCTATGCATTCCTACATAGCTCAATTTGACAAAGGACTGATGATTTATATTGCACAAAATGAAAAAAAATGTAGACGCCAAATCGCCACTCTTTCTGTACACACTGCTACTGAAGGAGCTGTCCAGATTTTTGGGTAAGTGGGGCTCACTTAGCGCTAGATATGGTGAATATGATGCACGAGTAAGGGCTTCAGCTTGCAACTGCTTCAATTACTGGAAGAGGATTTGTGGAAAAGGCGCATGGGTATGGCTGCTTTGAGGGGTCGTGCGGCACTCATTTTGGGTTTTTTCCAATCGAGGCTACTTGAGGTGGTCAACTAGGTTTGTTTTTCGAGGGGCAATACTTATGGATATCCCATGCAGGTATGGGCACACGTCGCTTTCTTCCGTTTTAGTTACAGCGATTTGATCAATTGAAAATTCGAGCAACTCGGTCCCGTTTCTGCACTTCTGGAACCAGCGATAATGTGTTCCATCCAATGCTTCACCCCCTCCTCTTACAGTATTCACATTTGTGGTTGTCTTTGCTGCGACTCAACTGAACAAGAACTCTTGAAGTGAAGTTAACCAAAAAGTACCATTTTCGCACTACTTTAAAATTTCCCTAATAATTCGAAAACCTTGTGGCATTCCAAATAAAACACATATCCAGAAAGAGCAACTTTTTATCTATCCAAGGAGCACGATATGTAAGCTGATTCATGTAAATGCGCTCTGATGTCTGGATTTATCTTGTGAACACGAAAAAGCGGCCAGAACTTTCCTTACAACCTATATGCCAAAAGGCACATTGTTTTGAGTAAGCTAGAGTGTTATTCATCACGATATTTCACTCGATGATGGAACTTTTATCATGTGAAACGTGTTTATTGTATTGTAAAGAATCGTTCACGAAAAAATGAGTTTTTATGTCACCCATACACAAATTCATGTAGTATTTGCCTAATGTGGGTCACATGCAAAGTTCCCCACGGAAAAATGTGAATCCGGCCAAGATACCGCACCACAAAGTGCCCACCCCGTCGTCCGCCGCGGTCGGAGACGCATTGTAGGGAAAGTATGTTACGTGAACAGTCCCAATCTCCGTTTCCAACCGCGGCGGACAACGGGACGGGGCCTTCAATTCGTGGCCCCGCCCACCCGGCCAAGAATTTGGGGAGCTGTATCTTGACCGAATTCTCACATTTCACGTGAAACTTTGCATGCGGCCCTTATCAGGATACAACAAAAATATAAGCGTAACAAATAAACTAAATTTTCCGTGGACGATTCCTTTACCAAAAAAAGGACCCTTTTATGGTTCAGTCATTTTATATTTCTATGACACCTTTGGTTGGAATGTGGAGTATCATATTTGCTATGAAATGTTGGTCATCCTTATTTAGAATGATAAGGTACAATTGGGCATGATGGTTGCGAAAAGTGCTCAGCTTACCATATGACCATTTTCTATGCCAAAGGGGACATCAAAATACGGTAACGAAGTAGAAGTGCCCTCTGTAGACAGTCTAACAAAAGGCAAAAGCAACACCCCGCAAGGTTCCGACCCATCGTTTTCAGTTTACATTTACCTCTCTGCCAGGTGTCTGCTGACAGTCCTCTCTCCCGTGGTGTATTTGAGCCGTTGCTCATCAAAAAAGGATCTTGTAATCCTGCTCAGAGGATCGTTTTGTAAATTTGGAAAGCAGATTCGATGTCAGCTTTTGAAAACACGTCGGACCATACGCATACGTTTAGAAAAGGTCACTTCCTCGGGCCGTTACCTTGCAAGACATCCTCTTCTAATGAATGAGAGCACTAGCTATTTGAGGAGTTTCATCTCACGGATAATACAAGTATGTTCGATCAATCAGTCATGACGCAATACGACGCTCAGTGTCGGTCTCCTAATCTGAATTTTCATAAAGAGTGAATAGGCAACGTCACCAAGTATTTCTTTTTCCCGGTATCATGCATTAAACCATCTCTTGAAAGCTTGACACTGCAAATTCGCTTTTCGCGACGTGCATTAGAATAGTGGGTACTTTTGAAGTCGATTTGGCCAATATGTCTAATTGCTGGGTTCAGCTATTTACAAATCCTTGTCTACACCATGTCAGTGTAGTCTGCCAATTCATTCTAGATGGGAAGGTCTGTTACGCTTTGTAGAAATGCATTCCGGGCCACCGTGTCTCATATTTGTCCAGCGGGGAACAATGAAACCTTAATATGACTCGAGATCTTCTCTCACGTGGTCATCATCGCCAGTCGTTGAGCACGACTGGAACATCATTTTTAGTTTT
Source organism: Trichostrongylus colubriformis (assembly GCA_963978905.1). NCBI lineage: Eukaryota > Metazoa > Nematoda > Chromadorea > Rhabditida > Trichostrongylidae > Trichostrongylus > Trichostrongylus colubriformis. The sequence continues at coordinate 10,599,576 of OZ022259.1, read as the reverse complement.
TAATTTTAGTTTCATTTTTTTTTTAGTTTTGGAACTCGGCAGTATGTTTCAGTGGAGAATTACTGATTTGTATGATCACATGTATGTAATATGGTCCAGACATACATCTGAAAAGTTTTGAATTAGACGAGTTCCTTCATGAAAATGTCAGTCTTCACTCATGCGATACGCCGTGCAATCTTGCTTTTTCAAGATTCTTAACTAATCAGCTTTCACAGATTCTCGTGCGACTTTTTGATGTTTGTATTTTACGTTTGCATAGTACTTACACACTGATTCGGGGACTAAATTCAGTTCATTTCAGGTTTCACCAGCTACGCATAAAGGAATGGTCTGACATATTGCGTTGTGGTCACCGTGCCGATCTTCGATGTTACTCATCGGCTTCTGCATTTTGGCCCTCCACCACTATGCACTCAGCTTACCCTGTTCATACAAGGTACAATTTTCCAAATTCATTGTCCTTTCTGTTTTCCACTACAGTTGACTTGCTTTTGTTGCGAATTTGTTTATGTTGATGATTAACACTAATTGTACATAATATCACTGACTGAACTGTTTTTGAAAAATTACTTTAAATTGGAGGAAATGAAACAAAGCTGAAAACTGGTATCAAAAGGGTATGAGAATGAATGGGTAGAGGTAGAGACAAGCATTGCACCGCACTCCGATTATCGAATGCAACTGGGTCTTCCAGACCCTTTCTCAGTGGTAGGTATACTGACCGAACCCCTGCGGGAGAGGATAAAGACCAACTCGCCAATACCTAGGTGTCGACACCGCCGCGAAAACCAGTTACGCATACAAGTGCTCGCTAACTAGAAGAAAATAACCTGACTGCAGTCTAATGAAATTGAGAAGCTAAAGCCACAATATTTATCCTTAATCTATTACTCAAACAGTCCTCTATGGAGGCACACGCTTCTATAAGTCCTCGTTTATACTCTGCGACGCGACTGCAACAATTGCGATTGCCGCAACGCACCCGCATTGTAGATCCCGCGATCAATATGCTCGCATGTACGCTGATGTTGACGAGCCTGTTGGCGCGCTTGCAGTGACCGCATTGCAGGCTGGTAATGCAGCTTAGAGGAAGATCCTATATACACTGTATGATTAGCGAAAATTTTGATGCCGACGCTCGCTTGTGGTTGGGCACTTGAACTTACATATTCTATTGTCGCCCCGGGTGTACCCAACTGGTTTTCCGATTTTGTTTTGTATGTCGGACGTAAACCCATTGGAACGCAGAGTGATTTCAGCTGTATGCTTTGCACTATTCCAAGGTACAACATATAAGCACAGCACTTTCGACAACACTTTTGAAGACTAGAAAGCATTGCGCATCCCGCTCAGTGAACTAAAGATCATTTCAGTAAAGAATTATTGATTTGTATGATCACTTTCAAAGATTAAAGCATGGCGCATCCTGCCCAGTGCGTTCTGTTTGTGATTTCCATTGAAATATACAAGCAATATTCATTTGTTATTCATCTGAAAATCATGGAGCGTGCAGAAGACCTTCGGACCTTCGGAAGGGGTGGCCCTTCGGATGAACCCTCCGGAAAGCCCTGGTATGGCCATATTGATCACATGTAGTCCACTTCTATCAAGCTTTTCTTCCCTCCGGGTAAAAGCTGAATTACACGAGTTCCTCTGTAGTTTGAGAAACATGTGTAAATCGATTAACACTTTTCATGGCAAGGCTCAACTGGGCACACGGAATGCCTCCGGTATTGAGCAGAATTCTAATGCTTGGCGCACACCAGAGTCTTCATTGGTGGTCCACCTGTGTGTACGAGTAAAAGTGCAGTCCTAGTGTATGTAGAGGCCGCCAATATTTATGACCCGCTGAGTTACGATAATCACTGACCGTGCAGCTACGTATCCACTATTGTGTTTAGTCATTGCCATAGACAAACATCCGCGCAATTATCATTATCGGATTACGGTAGCCATACGATTAGCGCATTTGCGCGGCGGTGCGTATGCCAACTAAAGTTCTACCGGACTGATGAGGGTTTGCTAACTTTGCATTTATTTAGGACACGTATTCATTTCATTGAGCTTGTATCATTATAGCACGGAAGTTACTTAAGAGTTGGGGTTGCGCCATGTATTCCTTATTCGTATGTTTTCTATGTGCGGTGTAAGTGATTAGGGCTGACTAATGGGCTCACAATAAAACTTGGGAGCTGCAAAAGTCGGGTACCATCTCTTGTTAGTCTTCCATTTTCGATCAGCCTTGCATTTAGGTTGATCTTTAAGCTCACCTGAGGGCTACCGTGGGCAGAGCGATGTGGTAGGGGTTCAGAAAGGCGGAATACGTCAGTGTTTGAAGAAGGCCAATGGTTCAACATAAGGTCACGGTGTATGGCGCAATAAGCAACAAAAAGGGAGTGCTGAGCGGCTCAACGAAAAAACACCGGCGCACGCTGGGTGACGTCACAGCCACTGCGCGACATGACGGCAAGCAATGGTTTGCGCTTTTATTGCGCTTCCATGGGAGTGACCATGCTGGCATTTCGCTGAAACACTAAGCAAAAGCACATCGTGCTCCGGCTAGCTTTGTTATGTGATGACTGTCAGAGTTGATCTTTTTGATAAGGTGGGCTCGTCCAGTCGTCTGGATTCGCCTTAGCCTAAGAATGTAGAAGCTTAAAAACATCGGGAAGTGTAGGTTTAGCTGATTGTGGTGTATGAAAGTAGGGGTGTTCACCAGTGCAACAGTAGAGAAAGAATGAATAACAGCGAAAAAACCGATAAATAAGACCACGGAAACCCTTTTATTTCTCGTGCACCTCTGTGTCACGAGCCGGGGATAGACTGCAGACGGACTAGAGGCTAAATTAGCCGGCCGCGAACGATGTCCGGCCCTCGCAGGCAACTCGCCCGGCTGATGAACTGCAGCACGACATGTCGTGTGCGTAATCGTGATAAGACCCCAGACCTCGTCTTCTCCGCGCGGTGGCTGTGATGTCACCCGGCACGCGCCTCGTGTGCCGCCGTAGGGTTTTTCTTTAGTCCCTGATTTTGCTGCATAGCAAAAATTCAGGTAGTTCAAGGCAGGGCACTTCACTAACAGACGCAATCAAGCCTTCATCAAGCACGCAAAAATCAAAGGGAAAAACGAGACACATTTGGGGAGTTTTCCGAATATTTCAATTTCGATGCTATCTCAGTGAGGGAGGGCTTCTTATAGAATTTTTACGCCTGAGCATCACAGACCTGTTAGACTGCAAATTCTGCCGTGTGCTTTTGTCCACGTTTTAGCGACAGACTGAAGAGGTCACCTTCCCCTTGGAACATATGGATAGGCCAAATCGCAGTGGACGCCGAGCACATTCGCCGGAAAAAACCAAATTAGCTAAGTAGAGATGGCTGATCTGGTCAGCAAGAGAAATGTGAATGAAAGGTCATTTGAAAAGGGAACGTAATATTGAAGAAGCTTCGTATTCCAGAATCCTCGCGCTGAAGACGTCCTACTTGAAGTACCCATCGAACCAAGTCGATCACGACGATCACCGAAGTCGTCGACTGTGTTCGAACCGCTTCGTATCTACCTCCACTATGATGAGTCGGTGCTGAGTTTGCCCAGTGAAAAACAGTTATTTGTAAATGTGAGTTTCCAATTAAAAAAATTGGAATTAAATTTACCGCGTGCTTTTCTTAAGCACGAATAGCCGAAATGATTCCGCGTCCTGTATTGCCTCACGTCTACTAATCTCCCACTTATATTTTGTTTGTTTATTTTTTATTATTAGTGACATGTGTTAGAATGTGTCAGGAGGAAGGGAACAGCAGCATCTGATGCTACCACACTCATCGTCTATGGATCAAATTTTGTCTGAGGCAGTGATCCTGGGCGTTCGCTGCTCAATTTTTACAACTATTAGAACAGCGTTACTACAATGGGTCAGCAAGATCCATGGTTCATTTATAGATCAGTTGCACTATTGTGTGTGGGAACAAGTGGAATGCATGGCGCATTCCAAGGAAAAATTGGGAGAAACCCTATCGCTAATTCTCTAGCACTCACATGTTTGCTATTCAGAGTTCACTATTACCTGAGGCCGCCGGCTACTGGGAAGACGTGCTTCGTGTTGCACGCACAGGAGCTCCCATACGACTTCGTCGGTAATTGATTTTTACATTATTTAATGCGAAAATAATATTTGATGATATTTTGTCGATTTTTTTGGAGAAGTATGTATTACTTTTAAGCAAATGCACATCTTCTTTTTACTACTATCGTAATGAGAAGAAGACCGTGGCATGTGATCGAGCATGTCGAGCGGAAACGAATTGCGGTGAAACCACAATTCCTAAAGAACATTTATTGGTAAGGATGGTACTTGCTACTCAAATTTGAGCTCTTATTAGGTCTTTCTATATTCATCAAGACTTTTCATAATGTTTTATCCATGTAATTCTGAACTATATGTGATTCATTTCGAATTATTCATTAGGTAAGCACTGGTTACGCCATCTTCATGCGCTGCGACGCTGACTTCAGTAAGGTGGAGCCTACGGGGTACGGTTCGATAGATTCAGAAAGCGATATGAAATGCAGAATTAACGCGCTGCGTCTCTGCCCCCTCACCATGTCGGCGCCGGTGCCGCAAAGTATGAAGTTGTCCTACGGGCGAGCGGGATAACGGACGGGGCCTGTAGCCAAGTTCCCTGCGTGGTGTTCATCAAGTACTCTACGGAGTGGTGTTTGTTGAAGGCTCATTACGCAGTAATATTGTGATGGTTGCCATAATCAAAAATCAAACTATCATAATACTAGAAGTGTTAAGTGGCAGGTAGTATTAAAAAAAAAGAAAAAAAAACCAACACCTCTGGAAGTATGCTCTCCTTGCTGCCTTGTAAAGTGAATCAAATCAAGACAAAAACAATCTGCTTGATAGGCATTTCCAGATTGATCGGTCTACTTTTTATAACTTTTCATTTTTGGTAACAAGCTAAACTTTTATTTTAAATCTGCAATTGGGATTTGGGATCCTCTTCAAAAGAAAGGCCTCTTTTTCAAAGTCGCTCCATTGACTGCACTTATTTGAAAGACTATTCTTTGCGGAGTAGACGCCATGTTCGACTCTCTATGAACCTGGGCATTGCTTTAAATGTAGTATTTAGTGTTCAACTGCTTGGACACTATTCCAAGCAGTTGAACACTAAATACTACTATTCTTTGCGTTAGGTTGTGCAGGCAAGTTTCTTGGAGTTCGGTAGAATCGATGAAGTATTTGTGACCTTGCTTTATGGACCTGCTTTATGGAAAACCTTTTTAAAGTTTTGCAACCGTTCCAGGAATGCTCGTACTGCCTTACATCAGACGACTGTTACACATCCGGCGAGCAGGGCGAGGGAGTAAAGTGAGTCAGCTACACAATTTCCTTGCAGTCTCTTATTACAAGTGAACAGAATGATTGTTTGTAATAGAGTCAGCTGATTTCCAAGCCCTGGGGCATATAATTCATAAGAGTGCGTGAGAGAATTCATGATAATCTGAGAGTTTGGTGAATTATTGAGAGAAGTCAAGCGGGCACCCGATTATGCACAGCTAATACCGAATCCCAGGTATATAGTAATATACAAAATGAGTTGGTTTCGTTAATTTTTGTGAAATATCTAATTCGAAACAATTGAGGGGTTTAATATTGTGCTGTTCCGAAGTCTCATCATATCTGAATTTGAGACTTCAAAATATTTATTCAAAAAACTCAAAAGATCCTTCGGAAGTCTTGAAATGTTTGGGAATATTTTCACGAGATTTCGGTGTTTACGCCTTCTTCAGGTCTGAAACTGTGAAAGGTACTCAAATTATATGATATACGCTGTATACCACTAATTTGCGACCCCTTTCAAAAACTTTCTTATTCTTTTCTTAGACTTTCCTTTTAACTTTTAAAACTTATTCTCAAATGTTCTCAAAACTTTCGAGACTTTCGAAGGATCTTCTGAGTTTTCTGAATAAATATTTCGGAGTTTCAGTCGTTGTTGGACTTTTAGAGATTGAGAGGCTGTTTATATTTCTATTCGATTTTATATGACTTCAAACCGGAGATTAAGTTATTTTTTCTAAATAAAAATTTCTGCAGAGAGAAATTTGTGACGAAGGGACAGTTTCATTCTTGTTTCGTTCAGGTCCTTACGGGCCCCTATCAGAGGGAACCGAACACTGATAATATCCTTTTTTTCAATAAACATAGAGAAAAAAATCAATGTTTTTCTGTATATGAATATCTTGATATTATACACTACCTTTTTATCCGTAAGTATAAGATATATTCTTATTCAGCCATATTCAATTAAAAGTCGTATTTTACCTTAAGACTCATTATTTTTAGAAATTATTCAAATTTACCGGTGTAAGTTGAGTCAAATTCCTGAATGATCAATGATGTGCTTTTTGCAGAGACGCCGATTTCATACTGTATGTGACAGCAATTTCTACAAAGCGATGTGACAGCGTCGATACACTCGCCTATGCGGCTCACTGTCAGCAGGAGGCGTTGCTCGATAGGTATTATTCAGTATTACTGATTCATAGACCAGCATCTCTAATCCTCACACGGATTAGGATAATGCGGTATCCAAATCCATGTTATGCAGTCCCTAATTCCACGCATTTTTCATAAAATAAGTGACGCAAGGTTTTCCACGAAGGGGATCAGGAGTGGTGTAGCGCAGTAGGAGCACATGAGACGTCTCTCAGGGTTAGCGCACAACAGTTTCATTACTGATGCAGGATGGGATCAATTTTACGAACGATGCACAGCAACGTCATATCGGATTTTTTTTGCACCGGGGGTATCTCATTAGGACAGAAAACTGGCATCGCGGCGTCAAACATGCGACACAATGGGTGCGAGCTAGAGACGCCGCATTAGGTAAGACCGAAGTATTTACAGTGTGCCATGCCCGATTTCAGGCGTAATGGCTTTTTAGAGATAGCTAAAATAGTGTGCCCTTGGTTCGCATTTATCGCGTCGTACGCCACGCGCCGTCACGCGAATTTTCTTTCTAGTGGCACTCAAAACTACACCCCGTCAGTCAGACCTACTTCATAAGAAGGAACTCTGGATCCATATAGTCTGCTTCAAAAGAATAAAGTTTTTTGGGGTCAATCAATCCCTTCTTAAGATGCGCCGCACATTCCAGTTTTATTCAGAATCGTGGTGGCTTATTAAAGCGATCTGGCCTATACAATAACTTGCGGTGGCCAATCGATGTACAAGTCAGTGCTTTTATCCTCCCAGACTAGACTGGTGCCAATTTACCGACCCCAGAGGAATGGAAGGCTTGGTTGGCCTTGGCGGGTGTTGATGCATGATTTGATCCTCGCATCATGAGAGTGGGGTGCGCGCCACCTGTCACTACACCACCTCCGCCCATAGTCTGCTCCATGAACGAAAAAGAGTGGCCTAACGAAAGGAACTGCATAATAAATACCATGCTTTTCGGTAGTGATTACAATGCATTAGGCTGTGTTATGTGGCCTCCCTAGTAACTATCCTTGTTACTGCTAAAAAATTGATCTTATTTGAAAGTTGATTTTCTCTAAAGTGTCTACATCCGTTTCAGGCCTGTCGCTGGTTATGTGAATCTCTGCCCATCTGCTCTGTCCACACATCGTCACGATCGGGAAATTTTGTTTTCCACTGTGAAACATGAGATTCTCCACGCTCTTGGCTTCAGTGTCGGACTGTACGCATTCTTCCGCGATGAAAATGGGAAGCCACGGACCAAAAGGTGAGAAGATGATTAAAATTACCGATCAGAATCCTTTGGTCCTCACAGGTTCTGAAATGTCGGTACTGGTTTTCATGAGGGATACCTGGTTGAAGGTGTAAATCAAGACATAAGCCTTAGATTTCACTCATATTCTGAGATAGTCGCACGAACGCTGACCACAGAGCCTGCGTTGCGGATGCGTTGGAGGTGTTGTGCTACTGTGTCGCCGAGTATAAATGCAAATTAAGGGCTCATGTAGTGAACCCTTAACATTCATGCCACCCGTTGATTATAAGCAATTTGTGCTTCTGCACTCCTCTTTTTTTTGAAGGTGACGTCCAAATGTTGCCACCGATAGGTCAGCTCATTAGAGTTGCGTGTCAGCCACTACGCCATGAAACTGAAGAAATAATATTTACGTCAGTCTTGTTCTAGATATAGATTGTGAAGACCACGTCAGCGTCTGAATATTCTTTCTATCTCTTCCGCTTTATATGTAAACTGTGTTTTCTTTTTAGAAAAAGTAACCCATCATTTTCACATGCACCTAACATTATTTCGGTTGTACCGAAGTGGTGTAGTGGCAGGTGAAGCACACTGTCATGGTGCGAGGGCCAATCCCAGCTTCAACACCTCTAGTCAACTAATCCTTCCCGCCTGCAGGGCTGGCGAAATCCTCTTACCAGACTCTTCCGGGAGTATAAAAGCAGTAACTTGTACACCGGTTGGCCACACAAGTGACGGTATAGGCCGAATCATACTTGGCTGCTCCCACGATTCTGATTGGAACTAGAGTGTGCGTCGCACCCCAACAAGGGATTGATCAACATCAGACCCCCTATCTTTTAATTGATTTAACATGGGATATCTTTATCTTGTATCTGTCTTTCTCTGGCACTTTACTTTGCTATACATGGACCATCGACCTGGATGCCCTCCCTTTGGAAGCAGATAAATATTAGAAGGACAGATTCAAGATTCAAGAGAATGGTATCTGATCCACCGTGTTACAGGGCAACCCAGTAATAGATGGCCTAACCTAATCGGAATATTTGGCTAACAATTGGCTAACAACCTTCCTTAGCACTCGCATTGGCACGCATAGCGCGTTCAGCTGGTTGCTCAGTAACGGCATCTATAAAGCTGAAAGCATATTTAGATAGTGATTTTTAATATTTTTGATTTTTGGTAGCTGCTTATTTTCGCCCAGCCCGCGATGCAAGTTAGAGTCGTGTCTGAGACCGAAGCCGTCCATAGCTCGCATCCTGACAATAAATAAAATTAAGTAAATAAATAATAATAAATAAAAAATAGCTATAGCATCAACAACAACAATAACAATGATGATTTCTGTTCCAATTTTTTGATTCATTTGAAAATCTTCGATTAATTTCTTGGTTTTGTAACTAAAAAGTTGTCTTATTTTGCTCTCCTTCTCATTGCCAGACCATACTGGTTTTATCTTCGACCTAGAACTTCTAGTAGTACGTCAAACCACTATGAAAGTGTATGAACCTCAGAGCTAACAAGTTTTTTTGATCCGTTCAAAGTAACGATTAAGAAATCTTTCCCTGAGGAAATATGTTACTGAAGAAAAAAAAATAATCAGTTTAGGAACCGCTACGGTAAACCAATTTCATTCAACAAGGAGTTCGGCTATTACGATTGGGATCGCAATACTATCACCACGGTGCTCCGTGACGATTGGTGGACTGGAGAGGGCAAGGTGAGTTGCTCCTTATGCCTGACTGTTCGCTGTCCTGAAATTCTAAACGATGAAGACGGTGCATGCGTGTTTTATGCTACAGCAGCGTTTGATCTTAAACACCTTTTTTTTGAAAATATACCAAGCAGAATAAGCGCCGTAACCGTTACCCTTGTGAGGCGTGGTTGTTTTGGTCATATCTAATTCTTCACACTGTAAAATGGCCTCATGACTACTACACTTGAGGGGAATGTGAATAATATTACTGGTGTAGTTCCTGAAGCAAAATGACTTTCATCAAGTCCCCCTAGATGCGCCTCATCTGTCTTCTAATCAGAGCCATTCAGATAATCAAATGCTTATAGCGCTTGATGCTTATAGCGACCTGCTTACAGCTTATAGCTATCTGATCCCTTAAAGTTGTGCAGCGATTTTCACCGAACTTTAGGCCCTGCGAAACTGTAGCTTAGCATTTTTTTCCTAACCTTTCCTTTTTAATATCTATTATCATATAACTGCGAAATGAACTCATGCATTGACATTCATAGGTCGTACATCCAGTGCATATGATGGTCACACCACGGGTAGTCGAGGAAGCACGTCGACATTTCGCTTGTGACAGTCTCGAAGGGGCGGAGCTTGAAAATCAAGGCGGGGACGGCACAGCACTTACTCATTGGGAGAAACGGGTATTTGAGGTATGTCTTTGTTAACAGCTAGTTCAGCTTGAAGAGTTTTGCTCGATTTTGTAACAGTACTTTTGAAATTATCTGAAAGTAAATTCAGAACGAAGCTATGACTGGAACGCATACACAGAATCCAGTATATTCACGTATGACGTTGGCGCTTCTGGAAGATAGCGGATGGTACAAACCCAATTATGAGTGGGTATCGCTTAAATTTTGACTGAATCAATACTGAATCATTTTAAGAAAGAGCTTCACATAATCCTTCCAGAAAAGCAGAAGAGTTACATTGGGGACGGAAACTTGGATGCGAATTCGCAAAAAAGAGCTGTGGCGAGTGGATCAATAATAAAGTCGAAAAGTAAGCCTTGTTTCACGAAAAACATCGTATCAGTAAACATAAACAAGCGAGCGAACAAACAAAATTTGCCAGTAATAACTCTGTAGCACAGTGAGCTTTTGATTGTATTGAACGTCGGCGCATCATTAATAGTGAACGGACCCTCGCATATGTATCCCTTTTCGCGGATTTCACGGCTTCTGACTCATTCAATCGTTACTGTGGTATAAATGTCGAAGGGGCACCATCCAACGCATGTTCTTTGAGGATGGCTCACGGAATAATGAGTTTCTCTGCTCCCCATATATTTCTGAAGCATTTGCCTAATAAGGGCAGCATGCAAAGTTTCATGCGAAAAAGTGAGAATTCAGCAAAGATACAGCTCCCCAAATTCTTGGCCGAGTGGGCAAGGTCTCCGAATAGAAGTCTCGTCGTCCGCTGCGGTTGGGAACGGAGATTGGAACCGTTACGTAGTTTTCTGTCCTTCGATGCGTCTCCGTCGATCGCGGCGGACGACGGGGTGGGCACTTGGTCGGAGGCCCCGCCCACCCGGCCGAGATTTTGTGATGCTGTATCTTAACCGCATTCACATTTTTTCGCGTGAAACTTTGCATGCGGCCCACATCAGGCAAATTCAGCTCAAATATATGAGTAACAGAAAATCTCGCTCTTCCGTGGACGATTCCCAGAAAATGCTTGATGGATCTCCTCGAAGATGATAAATTCAGTAGAAAGTGCGAAATCTTAAATGAACTTAACGATTCGTCAGTAATTATACTTGCGATGTTTCTGGTTCGCTTTCGGAGAGGTTAAAAACAAGGAAATTGTAGTCCTAATATCTAAACGTCTGATCCGAATTAAAGGCAGTGTCTGGGGAAATTCGGCAGAAAAGTAAAAAAGTAGTGAACATGAAAGTCGAGATGCCCAGTAACAGGACACGGAAGAAAAAACGGACGGAAATGGTCAAAGACCTGAGAAATAGGCCCTTCCCCACCGTTGATTCCCGACGTGAAGCCTTCCCGTGAGGGGGCGGGTAGTCCAGACAAGTTTTCCACTGACGTGTTGCCATGTCCTAAACGCGAGGGATGTTCGGAAATGAGGGAGCAGCCTTTTTCTGGAGTGCGCTTCAAGCCAAAACTGAGAAAGCGGTCGCCATACCTTCTACTCCCACCCCAGCCAAACAGTCGCTAGGAGGCGGACCGAGCAGAGTAAGGCGGCTCGAGCTGAAAAGGCCGCCTCTGCCACAACTCGGGGGCGCACCCTTCGCGAGGGATTTCGCCGCAAATCGGCCTTCCAAACCCGTAGTTTTCGAGTGAAGACACCTCTCAAGGATTCCTTATCATCCACTTTACCCCTAACACTATCTTTAAAACAAAAAGAACTGATCTCAAGGGAAATAATAAGTGTTTCTATTTTCAGAGGTGAACTGCCAACACCCTTTTGCAATGAAATCAAGCACGATGGACGAAAATCTCTAGGCGTGGCCAGGTAAAATCATAGTTTTTTGGCAATTAAACCTCGTTCATACTTCGTGGTGCCTGCGGCAGGGCGTGACTGCGTGTCCCTGCGTCTCCGCTTATGCCACCCTGTGTCGTCACTGCACCTCCCCCTGCCACTCTGCCTCGCCGCCCGTAAAGGTAACCACGTCCTGCCGGGGCCAATATGAAGGCGGCCTAAGACGATATTGTTGTGTTACAGTCTAGTAAGTATAACCGTTGTGGGTTGAAGCTTCAAAAGGGTACGTAATCCATTGCCATCGAAAAAAAACCATGCCCACCTTGCTTATGGAGTTCGAAACTGTGTCTACGGTTTTTTCTGATTGCAATAAAGATGCCAGAGAGATTGTTAGATAAAGTAGGACATCTTTGAGCGACCACTGGGAATTTTGTAAGTAACAAAGCATATTGATACTCTGCCAACTCTCATGTTTCACCTTCTCTGCCATTGGTGTGTAGTTTCAGGTCAGGGGACGACGTCTTGCAGAATTTGCGTTTGTCCGCGTGTGACACATACGGCGACGAACCTTAGGACAGTCACTTGTTAACATTTTCGCGCAATTACGTCGCCAGCAGTATAGTTCTAGAACGTCGCACCCGCATTGCCCTTTTCTCACACAGTCAACTTCCTAACGCTGCTGAAACCTGCGCAACAAATCGTGGAGTCCGAAGTTCGCTTTGTACTGCATATAAAATCCAGAATGTACTTCTTTAGATTTTTTGTGTTCTCAGGAAATTGTGCAGAAGGAATTCAGATTTGTAAGCACCAAAAATGCTGTGCTTTCAGGTGTACCTCTCAAAGAGATTCGCTAGCCATCTGTAATCTTGTGCCATACAAGAAGGTATGTCATGTAATGTAATTACTCTTGCAGTAGAAAATTCAGCATCATGTGATTGAGAGAAGGGAATAACTATCAACGCGAAAAGGGTAACAAATTCGTTACCTACTGACCTCCTTATTGTCAACCATTATCACTTTCGGTCACCCACACTGATTGTCACTTTCGCACCTCTTCGATATCACTTACCGGGAGTGGTGGTTCCTATGGTAAACACCGTAGTTCGTACAGTTTGTACACCTGCCACCTAGCCAAGACGTCGGCCGTAAATTCATTGGATTTTTTATCGTGAACACCTGGTATTCCTACTTTTTCGCTTACTCGCCCCTTCATTGCTCCACTTATGAGTTGCTGTTCGTTGCTTCACTTGCCCAACACCTACATGAATGAAAATTCGCCCTACGCGACATCAAATGACAGTGGCATTAGTCTTCTGTGCCCGCCACCAACAGCAACTCGGACTCTAGGGCATGCAGATCGAGGTGAAGGGCGCTAGAATCGTAACAGCTCTCCGAAGGCGCGTTTTTCAATGCGATTTCGCTACACATTATCTCACGGGGTGCGGGTCTGTTCTGACCACAATTTCTGACGTGGTAATCGTGGGGAGGGGGCAGGGGCTGTTACCATGACGCACCCACTTCATCCTACCATAAAGATCAACTTATCACGCGCTTTCCACCTCATGCCTATGAATGAGTGTTTAACTCTCTCATATATCCACCCTCTTAGAAGTCACGAGCCATGTTCCACGCAGGTGGTCTCTCATGATTTTTCAAGACCTGAATAGCCTTTCAAACGCTAATTCACTCCAGGACTTCATTACCAATGAATTTCAGGAACTACCTTTGCAATTCCGAAACTTTGCAAAACTCGAGGGTGTTTCTTCGGGTGGTGTGAAACACTACGGAGGCACAGTGGAGTTAGCCGACTACTGCCCATATAGCCAGGTTTGTGATCGTGGTTTCGAGGAGAACTGGCTGATTCGTTCAATTAGTAAAATCTTTTGAACGTTGAGCAACCAATGACTTTAATGATTTTGAAACGACGCATTTCTTATTTGCTGTACTTCGTAAAATACTTATGTTTGAAAGTCTTGAAAGTTCGCCGAATTGCCTGCAACATAAACTCCTACCCTCATCTAAAAAATCAATAAAGGTTCTCTTATCAGCATTCCTCCTCCATGAAAGACCGAAATTATTTCGCTATTACTTACTACTTCTCGGAATTCTTGCGTACCATATTGCCACTGCTCTCAGTTGTACCGTTAGCAGGATTCTCAATGCTTGTTGGATCAATAGTTTATTCCAAAAAACGATAAGCTCCATTATAGTAGGATTACCTAGTTATGCGTCTATACCTAACCATAAGTCATTGCAAATATTGCTTTTAATCGCTTAAGTTATCACAAGACAAAAAATGAGTGCACGGCCTGTGCCACAGCTGATATGGCTTAGGACTTGAACGCATTATTCGATCGGCATTAGTACCTCAACGGCAATTGAGCATTGAGGCAATTTGACACACTCCAAACAATTTAACCCATAACGGACGGTGCGCCACATGGCCACGCAACCCATAACGGACGGCGGCGTTTTTGCGCCGTTTTTTAATCAAATCTTTCACCAATTTTTAAATTGAGTCATTTTTGTAACCTTTTTATGCAGTTGCTACTGATAAAAAGGTCATCACTGTGTAGTGGTATCACCTCATGCTGTTATACGCGGTACTTCTCTCTACCTATTACTGCAAAAAAGTTATGCATTTCGAGTAGTAAGATGAGCGCGAGGGTTTCCAAATGGGAAACGGAGTCTACGGATTCTAATGGATTATTGATTGCAACTAAAAACAATTGTTGTCATTTGTTTGTACAACTAGAAAGGATTGCATTTGAAGTTACTCGCATAATGTTTGTTGAAAATTTGCGCTGCACCGGTTCTGGAAATATATGTTATTCTTCAATACTTGTAGTGTATACGTGTATAATTGGTTTTTTGGAAATATTACAAAACTAGATTTAAGTGTTGGGAGTAACCATGTGGCGCACCGTCCGTTATGGGTTAATATTAAATTAAGGTGTGATTGATTTTTTAGGTGGAATGACTTTGCCATCTTTTTTCAGGAGTTTCAATGGAAGTTGCCTAATTCAACGATTCGCCAAGATTCTCGGTGTGAGCTCGAAGGGAACAATCGCGATGGAGAGGATATCCTTGAGGTACCGTATCTTCACCAGTTATAGTCTACATTTGAAATTTTCGGAATTATTGCAGGTATACGGTACATCATCACGATGTTTCGACTTCAAACAACCGTGGCGTGAACGAAAATGTGGCCGTGTGAGGTCGTTATTGCACTATATGGCTGGTTGTTATGAGGTACGAAAACTACAGTAATTTTAGTTTTTGGCAGTTATTCTTGTTCTTTACTTCTTTTATAAATTGTTGTTGGACTCGAAAATTGCTCTTTTGCAGCATTCCTGTCAAAATGGCACCTTATATGTGGCTGTACATGATTCAGAATTCTATCCATGCTACTATGCCGGCCAACATGTTCACATCAGACGAGTAAGCTTTTTTGTAACTCCTTGTAATCGATTTTTTTGTAGTTTCTTCTAGCCGGATTCCCGAATTTCGATGTTCGGAATCTATACAAAAACTGAGATGCAAGGCGGCCGATTCCTCGGTCACATTTCAGTTTCCGTTTCCAAACTTCTACGCGTTTCTTCCAGTTTCATGCGTCCACACTAAGCTAGCCCAAAGTCGATATGAATTGAACATCAAAAGCTAATAGGTCAGCCCAATCAAACTTGCACATGATTTTCCTGAATAAAATGAACGGCATGTGGGAATGTTCCAGCGGTCGCGCGAGACGTCGGTGGGGTTGTGTCTTTTTGCTGAAAGCATCGATTCGATCTTGGAATTGCGCTTCAAGAAGGCGACACCACCGAGGTACCCGAACACCTGCCTTTTTGGCCACCTCCAGTTTCTTGGACAGAAATCGGCTGACGGTTGAAGTTGGAGCGCAGCTTTGGCAGGGATGCTCGACAATGCTTCAATCTTTGTGATCCATAACCCGAAATTTGATTTCTACCCGTTTCCCAGGATGGAAATCATAAGTATTACGCCGACAGCTGATTTTTCCCTTTCTTCTCTCTTTGAGCTTCCGCGCCCATTCTGGAGAGCCTCTTGGCTGGGGCACACTCCGGAATCGAGAAAGATAGCCGCTTCAGTGCAACGTTCCCAAACTCAACGGAGACCCTTCCATCCTTTTCAACATCTGAATAACCTCTATAGCTCTACGATATCAGTAACTATTGCAGATTGCATAGTATTATATTACTAATCATCTTATAAGTAGAAATTTTTGTGTTGATCACTCGAATTTGATCATATTTTATACAACCGTGTAAGCTGACTACATGTACAGCTTAGGCCGCGTTCATACTCTGCGATGCCGGCGGTAGGGCGTGGCTGCGTGTTTCTGCGTACGTTTGTGCCACCTTGACTCGTTGCCTGCGTCATCTCTGCATCTCTGCTCCCCCGTGCCACTCTCCCTCGCTGCCTGTGAACGCAGCCACGCCCTGCCGGCGCTGTGTGTGAACGTGGCCTCATCATATAGCCTGGGACCTTTGCTGACCTTCGCAATTACGACTCCCCCACCATCCCTCCCATCAAATACGACCCCTGTCGAGAAATCCTCGACTGCGGTGAACTCTGCACATACCACTCAATTGTTGATCCAACACACTACGAAATGGAGTTGCAGACTTTCGCCATATGCCGTTATTTGATGATTTCCTGCTGATATCGGACAGTGAAATTTCTTAACGATCCCTGACTATTTCTTCTGCAAATATGTTGGCCAAATTGGTCAATGTCATAGCTAGATGTACCAGTTTTAAAATAAAGCCTAAACTAAGGCTCCAGTTAGCTTATTTATTCCTACAGTCCTGTAGATGTCTGTGTAAGTTGGATGAGATGACCTGACAGATACTACATACATGAACATACATATGAATTGTGCCGACATTTTTTTTTCAAGTTTTCAATGCGAATAAAGTTTTCTCGACTTGCTCATTGTTAGCTTTTTCCAGATTACCGATGGTTGGCTACGTGAAGGTATCATCGTGTGTCCTGCATGCGATGAATTTTGCTCACAATGCAAGGAGCATGAAAAAACGGACAAATATATAGGTGATTACCATTCACTTCATATCGAAATATCAAGTGAGCCGCTATTGAAAACAGCGCAACGATCGAGCTATAAGTTAATACTCGGCGACGCAACCGATGCGAGTGTCGAGGCGTTCTTCGTGCGACGTATGAGTGTGAGCTGACCGCGTCACACGTGGCAACCCGAATTTTCTGCCATAATGGTACACACCCAAACGGCGCAGCGACGGACGTGTCTCGAAAACAGCCCGTGTTGGCTCAGCTCACGCACCTGAAGGTACTGATCGTTACAATGCATTCGCACTTCGCGGCGTCAACTTCATAGCACCTAAAAACTTTGATGGGATGTTGACTGCCATGCTATGTCTGAGGCTTGATTCAAAAGTGATGGGAGAGCCTGTCGAGTGGTTTGAAATTGTAATATAAATACCTCTTGAAGAAATGTTGGTTACTTTCCTTCGCCTGACTTCTGGGTGTGTACACTTTCGACAAATATTCACTTCACGACGTCGCATCGTGGCGCCGTCGGCAGAACTTGCCGCGGCCAGTTGGAATTCCGCTCAGAATGCAAGGGTCTGGTACTATAGCGGTCCTCTGAGAAATGGCTGTTTATCTCACCATTAGCTGAAAACAATAACTTTTGTGCCTAAATAGCACAAAAGTCATAATAAGGGCCCTAATATGAAAACAAAATAGTGACACAAAAAGTAAAAGAAGCGATAGCATTATATTTTATGTATATGATAACAATCCTAAAGAAAAAATATATTCGGACCTTAAACTCTAAAGGGGTGCTGCAATGTACGCAGTCACACGCGAGGAAATCCGCGGCGCCACTCGCCGCGCGCGGCCGCGCGAAGATTTGTCATAAGTGTACACACCTCTGACTTCAGACTGACCAATTTACGTCGTGGAAATGCCCACCCGGTACTCATGCAAATGTAACCTTCTAGCGTTAGACAGATTACATAAGCAAGGCAATCTCATGAGACACTCCGTATGAAAGTGCAGAAGGAGAAGTTCATTACGGTGTTCGCGCTGCGGCTTACGTGCTGCGTTTGCGTAGAGCGTGTCACAAAACATTAAGGCGGCTTGGTCCACCTTTCTGTTCATCGATGGCAGGTCCCTTCCTTCAACCGTTGGCTAATTTGTGATTAACTCACCTAGACTTTGGTCCAGAAATCATTTGGCTTATGGAATTTATGTTCGTTGCAACACAGCTACAACTATCTGAATACGATTTTTGTAATTATACAGCTGCTCAGACGTAGGGAATATATCTGTAAAAACTCATGAAAACATCTCCATTCTAGGCGATCCCGATCTGGATGTGCCGTGCAGCAGTTGTGTGCCGATTATATGGATCTCAATGACTGTCATTGTCTTCAAAGCTGTGCTTGGACTCATCTAACTGTACTAAAGTGCCGGTTCTTCGAAGTGTGCGTGTGTTGTTAGATCAGGACAGTCACGCGAAAAAAGATTAAATTTCTCGCTCACTGCGTTTGCGCGGGTACTGCAACGAATAATCCACTGAGATGTTGCTAGTGGCTTGCGAATGTATCTCGCGGAGGAGCAGTACTTATGCGATGCCGCGTCCAAACCTAACATCACGTACACCTTCGATGCAATCGATTGATCATGCAACAGATCTGTGTGGCGTCGCGGCCGCGGTCTGAATTGAATCTGCGATTAATTGTGAGGGTTACAAGACATCTTTCAATGTGGGTCTTACAAAGAGTTCTTTTTTCTTCAAAAATAGCATATCATATTAGAGTATGTGTATACTGTGATGCTGACTGCTCTAGTAATTAGGCCTTAACTTGCGTGTGCCATTTTCACTTTTCGAGCTGAAGTTGCTGTGATAGAAATTCTGCTGAATAGCAGCATTGATATCTGACTTTCTTCACCCTCTGACCGTTTAAGACAATGGCATCTACTATCACAAATATAGACGGGTGCAGTAGACAGCTTCAGTTATCATTTGTTTGTTTAATTTATGATTTTTGAGGAAATTGTGATAATAGTGATGACGTCTGCCGAACTATGTATGTGGTCGGTTTGTCGTGTCTGTTTCCCGGTTTATCGATTACTTGCACAAAGTCAGAATTTTTCATTTTGTTACTTGTTGCCGATCATTCAGTATGAAAGTAGTTCTCAATGTCTCTGTTTGTTTTTTGATATTGATCATTGACAATATACAGTCCATTTCCCGACGGCTGGCAGGGTGAGGCCTACGGACTTGTATCGATCTCTCCCCCCGCCACACACTCTCACCCAAGTCTGTAGGCCACACCCTGCCAGCCTTCGGGAACTGGACTGTATCTTTATGAGATGTTCTTCTGCTATCAATAGTAGAACAGCTTGACACATTCCACATCACCCAGTTTTTTCTACCCGTCTTCCAATCGACGCGTTTTTTTCTATGTGGTGCCTGGCATCGAACACATATCTACGGTTGATGAGCAAAAATAGAAGTCCATTAAGAAATATTGGGTAGTCTAAAAAGTTTTTTCGTATTTTCAAATACCGCCTTTTCCCTCCAAACTGCCTTCCAGCAATCTCTTCTGTACATACACACGTAGTACAAGTCCACACGCATCTATAGGTATTATTGTCTTCCATCTCCCGGATAACCCTTTTCGGCAAAATAAACATATCAACGGTCAACCTCGTTTTCAATACAAAAATTATAAAAAATTTTTTCTTTGAATGGCGTTAGACAGGGAAAGGAAAAGGTGATAATCCGATGGAGCAAGATGAGGGCTGTAAGGTGGATGGGGCAGCAGTTTTTATCCAAGCTCGAGAATTTTTTGGCGAGTCATTTTTTCACTAGTGGTAAAAAAATTTTTAAATTTTTTCTTTTAAAAAATTCTCGAGCTTGGATAAAAATCGCTGCCTTATAGCCCTGATCTTGCTCCATCGGATTATCACCTTTTCCTTTCCCTGTCTAACGCCAGTCAAAGAAAAAAAAAATTGGAATTGAAAATGAGGTGACTTTGGATATTTTTATTTTGCCGAAAAGGATTATCCGGGAGATGGAAGACAACAATACCTATAGATGCGTGTTGACTTGTACTACATATATATGTGCAGAAGAAATTTTGTGGAAAGCAGTTTTGAGGGAAAAAGCGGTATTTAAAAATACGAAAAGACTTTTTAGACTACCTAATATTTTTGGAATTTAATTATGCGCATGTCCTTGATATGTGGAATTTAAATTATGGATAAGGGAATCGGCTGCTAAAATGTGTACTTTCACAGCACAACCAGCATTACTCTATCGTGGGTGTAGGTTGGGACACACGAATCTAGGCCTCAGCCTGTGACAGCCTGTGGCCTTTGTCCTGCGACATAAATTATTCAGACAATTTGTTCATGCAAATCCTATACTCCTTGCACGTCTGTTGTTGTGTTGATGAATGATGATGATGATGTAAAAGATGTGTATGATGATTCAAGGGATGTGCATGGTCATTGTGTGACCTAGTGGCCCTACTGTCCGTATGTCCTAACTCCTCTATCGTGCCTGAAATTGAAAGTGAACGGGCTCAGTGGTCCAATAGTGAAGAGAAAAAAAAGAAAGAAGTGCCTGAACGCAAAAATAGGAACTCTACCACCTTGTCGAGTAGTGCAGAGAAGAGAGTCAAGTATTGCTACCTACTACTACAAAGTATCCAGATCCCGACTGACGACCCCCTTTTACAGATTGGCTCACCATTCCAAATCTTTTTCGACAGTGCGTGGTTGTCGAGGAAAAGTCGACTATAATGCTTTCAAAAGAATACAAGCCCCCACTCCCCCGTTGAGGGTTACACGACCCGAGCCTGACCCTTCAAATTCTTCACTCATGCTCGAGTCTAGAAGCCTGCGCAGCTGCTTCTTTTTCGGTTCCCTCTGACCTACCGACGGAGAGCGATGATTCAGTGTAATGAATCATGGAATGTGCCTTCAACGTAAATTCCATGTTCCGATGTAAAAATAAAAGAAATCTCAAGAAAGTTCGTTCATGCGCAAAGGCCATAATGTAGATATACTATATGGCTTTTATGTATCTACATTTCTTTATTGTGTGCCATGTGCGATGTAAGTTGGAGTGATGGCAGTTTGACCGAAGTGATTTCTCGTTAGTTACGATGTACAGCAGACAGTATATCAACCTATTGGGTCATTCCATAAGTAGTGTCGTTTTTTTC
Source organism: Trichostrongylus colubriformis (assembly GCA_963978905.1). NCBI lineage: Eukaryota > Metazoa > Nematoda > Chromadorea > Rhabditida > Trichostrongylidae > Trichostrongylus > Trichostrongylus colubriformis. Next base: position 10,578,408 of record OZ022259.1, on the reverse strand, counting down.
CAAGCAAAAATTTTTGCCATAAAATCACACGTTTTGCAACATCTCACATATCATTCGAAAGTGAATTTTCTGCTCTACAAAATAGTATGTTCGATTTTTGAGTTTGTTAGAATGGCGCCGACATTTAGGCTGGCGAAGAAGGAGGTCCGGCAGACAAAAATTGGCCCAACCGGCAATCAATTAAAACACTATATTTTACTTGAGGAAAACTAATCACTCATGTGTTCCGTACTTAGCCCCAACCTCTTCTGCAAGTTCCACCAACCGGTTACTTGAAAAGTCAGGTGCCTCTTTTTTCACACTTAGTTTTTCCGCCACAACTCGGTGATTTTAGACGATTTTTTCGAACCAAGGCAAGAAATTTTTCCCAACCAATCAATTGAAAGAGTGGTGAAATGTTTAGAAGAGGTGGTGGGTAGAAACAGCGAAATACTATTGACTGGATTCCTTAACTTTCTCATGGAAAAAGATAAAATGTGAAAAATGTCTACTGGACTCCTATCACATGATATTAGAACTCAATCCGAATCGCAGCCAAAACAAACTAGAAAGGTGTTTTCGATACTGCAGAAAAAGTTCTTCGAGCTGGTTTATAAAACAACTCTAAGCAAGGAGTTTGAAAGAAAAAAATTCATTTTGAATAAGTGTGGGTGCTTTCGAATAAGAAATTTTAGAAAAAGAACGACACGACTTCTTGATCAACTAAATATTGGAAATTGTAGAAGAGGTCAGAACTAAGTACGGAACACATAATTGGTTAGTTTTCCTCAAGTAATATATAGTGTTTCAATTGATTGCCGGTTTGGCCAATTTTTGCCGGCTGGACCTACCTCTTCGCAAGCCTAAATGTCGGCCCCATTCTGGCAAACTCAGAAACTGAACATGTTATTTTGTAGAGCAGGAAAACCTCTTCCGAATGATATATAACATGTAGCAAAAACTTGTAATTTCATAGGAAAATTTTATGCTTGAAAAAAAACGACATTACTTATGGAATGACCCAATACATATGTATACAACATGTGAGTTGTAGAAAAGAGTTTTGTACTGCGGCGTCCTTCCCAGCGTAAGCCATGCACCCTTTTTTACGCAAGTCCTTGAAAGCTCTTAAAGGAATAGTGCAAAGAAGGTTCTTGATCCTATTTTCCCTTAAACTCAGTATATTAGACAGAATGCTTCAAGAGATTCGCATTGAGAATACTTCTTCTGTTTAGATCGGAAACCAAAAAAATTGAGAATAACCACAAAACCTTTCCGTCTCCGCTTAACAATCTTTCATAGGTGCAATCAGTCCACGATTTGAGCATTCGGATTGCTTCCCACACGACTTCACCAATGACGTGGGCCCCGCTGTTTTGCGCTACAGCCCTCGCTGCCCCGCCACGTTACCCACTCGAACGGAGACTTCGGTTATTTGAGAGGATGTACCTCTGCTGAATTTTGAATTTTTTTGCTCGAAACTTTGCATATGGCACACAGTGAACAAGTACAATACAACTGTAAGGGGAAAGAAGAACTCGAACAAAAAATAAATAACAAAAGTTCATTTGTAACCGATTTCTCCTTTTTTGCATATTTCTTTACCGACATATCAAGAGATTCGGAATTGCCTGTACGCTCAATTTGATTGGATCATTCTATAAGTAGTGTCGTTTCCTTGGAACGGAAATTTTTCCCATAAAATTACAACTTTCTCCAGCATGTCATATATCATTTGAAAGAGAATTTCCAACTTCTCTCTTCGGAAAACCTCGGCATCGATATTACTTTGATCTTCTTCTGTTATGCCAACGAGGTTGTTAGGTGAAATATTTATTGAAGGCTTTAATAAACATTCCGCCTAACAACCTCGTTGGCATAACAGAAGATGATCAAATTTGGAAGAGAGTTTCACTGTAGGGAAACAAACCGATCATGTGTCCCCGTACTTACCCGACCTCTTCTGCAATTTCAAATATTTGGTTGATCAATAAGTTGCGTCGTTGTTTTTCCAAATCCTTTTTTCCGGAAGCACCCACGTTTATTTAAAATGAAATTTTTCCTTTCATATTCCTTGCTCAGCATTGCTTTATGAAACAGCCGGTAGGATTTCTTCCGGTCTATCAGATATGTTTCGTTTTTGTTGTGGCTGTGATTCATATTGAATTTCAAGACAGTGTAATAGTGGTCCACTTGACATTATTGCGCAATTTATTTTTTCAACAAAAACTCAAAAAACCGGTCAGTAATGTTTTCCTGTCCCTAATCATTACCTGTATTTGACGTTTCACCACTCTTTCAACTGATGGATGAGAAAATTTTCTTGCCATGCTTCGAGGAAATTGTCAAAAGTAGCAGTTAGCTGTTGAGACTGTATGTGAGAAAAGAGCGACGTGACTATTCAAGCAACCAATTGGTGAAACCTGCAGAAGAGGTCAGGGTTAAATACGGGAAACATGATTGGTTAACTTTCCTGAGATAAAAATGGTGTATTAGTCAATTGTCGATTTGGTCAATTTTTGTTGACTAAAGCAACCACTTCGCCAGCCCGGAAATCGGCCCCTTATGACGCACACAGAAATTGAATTGAACATGTCATTTTGTAGAGCAGAAAAATCTTTTACGAATGATTAATGACGTACCGCGGAAACTTGTGATTTTATGGGAAAAATTTGGAAAGAAAATGACCTACTTATGGAATGACCCAATAGAAGGAATACACAAAGACGGTGAAGCCTGCTGCCACGCAGTCTTGAAGTCGAGCTGATCAGTTGTGGTAATACTGCCAGGATTGATAAATCGAATGAATTGTTTGTAGAACGAATTGATTGTATGTGCCACATTCCGTTACGGTTTCTTGCCACTGACATCCTAACTACGCAAGTACATACGTGTGCAGCCGGAAAGATGAATGAAAAACTTGCACCATTCATTTTCAGAAAAGTGAAGGGGTTGCAGACCATTATCGCACAGTTAAATGAGGTCCTTACACATACGTGAACCTGTGAAAAAAATTAGCTAAAGCCAGAACGAAGATGTGATTTTGAGAATGAGTATTTAAGCTGTGATTCAGAAAATGACACTAGATACAGTCAGGGATACAGGATGCCCAGAGCTTAGGCCGGTTCATACTTCGCGCAGCGACGCCGGCAATTCGACGCTTGCACCGGCAGCGACGGCGTCAAAATCATGTGTCCGCCGCCGATCACGGCGACTGTCAGATGACACGCTCGCTTTGTGAATGGCACGATCCTACCAAACTACAGTATGATGATCGTGGCGAGAGCTTAGGAGTTTTAATTTGTTTTGGCATAGTTTGGCACTATGCCAAGGTTACAATTAGGAGTGGGCTTTCGCCACGCTCATCATGCATAGTTTGGTACTATACCAAAATTCGAATTCGAATCGGTGGCTCTTGCCACGATAACCATACTGTAATGTGGTAGGGTCGAGGGTTTTGCAAACGGAGCGCGTCACTGGAGTGCCGCCGTGGTCGGCGGCGGACACGTGATTTTGACGTCGCCGTGGCAGGTGCCGGCGTCGTGCGCAGAGTATGAAAGCGGCCTTCTGCTTCTATTTCAGTATCGAAAAACTGCAACCCCTGATGCAACTAAGCAACTTATTTGCTGACGGAGTTCCACAAGTATGCCAAAAGGAAAAATGTTTTCCTTTTTCCTACCTTAATTAAAAATTTGTAATAAATCTGCTGACGCCTCGGTTGCTCGCTATTTGCAATAATTAAAAGGTAAAGGAACGGAAAGAGGAAGGAAAGGAAAGCGTATAACTGTAGCAAACTCGTGCTCGAAAACGAACCTTTGGGGCGCTGTCACGATCCTAGCGCGCTCCACCTCGAGGTGCACGTTTCGGTGGTTGAGTAGCCTGCTGGCGGTGAACCGAGAAAGGCGGCGCCACTGTTATTCGAAATCACATAAGACGAATTTCTGAAACAGCACACAGCAAAATAATTGAAATAATCAAAGTCAGAATAAGCGAAGGAGGGAGATAGAAAGTTATTTATAGCAATGGGAGTAGTGTGCGGCAAACTGAACAAACCGCAGTTCTTTACAGTGAAGCCAAAATGTCATCCTCGTGGTGTTTGAAGATTGATCAAGCATGACATCCCATAAAATCGTATTACAAAAAAAATGTTTTTTGTCTCTGCTTCTCTAATCACATCCTGCGTCTATCTGTGCACTCTGCCCGCCTCGCCTTGTTGGCGTCAGCGCCGCAGAGTATGAAGGCGACTTTGAGCCCCTGTGAGCGAGGCACTTCACGGTTTAGCGGATTCTGATGTGCCTAAAGTTCAAGTAATAAAGAATGAAACTCACCAGTCAAGCTTTGATAGGTAGTAATATCACAGTGTATAAAAGCGAAGATGAAGTAACAAGATCTATCTCCCCAGTCCCCTCGACAATTATGCCAACTACGATCTGTTTCCAGTAATACCTGCGCTTTGTTCACTTTCTTGATACTTTCAATAAGCAGTCTCAGAATGGTGCACATCTCGAAAATGTTTTTCCCAACCGATTTCTAGTTTCGACGCATCTCTGAAAAAAAAAGACCTTGCTCTTTGAAAGGATAATTGTGTACTGTTCCCTCTTCACGTAGATCGAATTTGAACCATTCCAAACCACCATCTTTGATATTTCTCAGTCCAGCTCTATCGGTGGGGCCAAGCTATCACTGCTTTTCCGGTTCAATATCAAACACTCAAAGAAAGTGGTAGGGGTAATGAGGGTAATGAAACTCCTAAATTGGGTCACGAAAATGAAAACTGAAGGTCTGAAAAGACTATATGTGACGAAATTTCCGATGAGGAGTGCCTCGGGCTTTATAAAAGCCGTCTTCCTTAACCTGCCACTTGTTCAACCCAGCCCGTTCTTTTTTTCGATTCGACCCGCACCTTTGAGAATTAGCGGTGGGAGGAGGTGTTATTCCATAGGTTTTAGACCGTTTCAATCCGTTTTTCTTGACTTTCGCACTATTATATTAAGCACGACGACCTTCATGTTTGATGATCTTTCTGTATTCGACCGAACTGCACCTATCGCTGCCTTCAAAGGAATCGTGCGCGGAAACTCCATAGTTTTACCTGATTTCAGTTCCGCTCAGCACCACTACTCTACAGATTAATCGGACAGAGATCCTAAAATTTCCCTCGCTCAGCACCACTACTCTACAGATTAATCGGACAGAGACCCTAAAATTTCCTTTGGTTCTAATGCACGAATCGAAAATCTGAAGGAACAGCAATTCATATGAAATCCCGCCAAGTCATTTTTCAACAGTTGTCAACGGCTAAGAGCCCGGAGTTCTTGACTTGCTTTTAACTCTGCATCTCCATTCACTGACCGCCACCCCTTTGCTCCATAGCCCTGTAGCTTAGCGCATTCACGTAAAGCCCCAACTTATCGGCCATTACTTTGAGAAGCTGTATTTCGACCGTATCCTTGTTTTTACGTGAGACATTGCATTTGAGCAATTTACCTCCCTTTCAAAGTTGTGTGGTGGAATTTCTCGTACAAGGATCGCAATGCATTAAAACTTTTCAGAGGTGACAAGGCCCAGAAACACGTTCTGATAAGGAGCAGTGACAGGGAAGCGGCTCTACTTTTTGGTTTTTCGTATATTTTAGTCTATTCTTTCTTTTCCTATTGTTGCACTACGAAGCATCACTACTTTCATTCCATAAGTGCCCAAAATCAATTCGGTGGTGTCTTCTACTGCATATCACTACGGCGTGCCACAGATCCATGTGGCCCTGACCGATGCTCAGTAATGATATAAAAAATAATAACAAATGATAAAAAAATAAAAACGCGCTGTAAAACTCGTCGATGCGAATGCAGGCAGGTTTCACTGGTTCTACTCTTCGATTGTTTGACGTTTTACTCCGTTTTCTTGCCAATCTCGGGCCATCTATCCTCATATTCAGATAGCACCTTTTATAGCTGCGCTGCCTTCAAAGGTGCAATCTGTATCGCTCCCACAAAGTTCGAAAATTAAAAGTCATCAAGGGTTTCTCTATGACAATGTGATGGGCGAAGGTTCACCAAGCATATCTTATTTGTTTCTAACAATTACTCGCTGTGTAATTTGCGAATAGACCTCTCTTTTCTGAATCGTTCCAATGCAAATAGACCCATCATCTTGTACTACGGTACTTGCGACATCATTTTTTTCCTTTATCGTCTTACTCCTTTTTTCAACTTGGCCATTCAATTCAGCTTCCGCCGCTTTCGTGATGGTTTATTGATAATTTATTTACTTGCCTAATTGTGCTAGCTGTTAAAGACAGTGTTCGGGATAATGTGGGTGACAGGGAATCCCATAAGGAGGCATTGAGTGAAAAACTACGGGTCTGGAAGGCCTATGCATGGCGAAATCCCCCGCGGAAGGCGCCCCTTTGAGCTGTGGTGGAGGCGGCCTCGTCAGAACAAGCCGCCTTGGACAAGGACAGCCCGCCTCCAGGCGACGTGATAAGGGGTTGGTCACGGTGCGGTTGGTCAGGGAGATCGGCAGGATTGAATGTATCGAGCGCGCTTTCTCACTTTTAGCTTGAAACTGACCACATGAAAATAGATGCTGTCGCATTTCCGAACATCCCTTCATGTTTACGTCTTGGTAATGCCAGTGGAAAACCTATGCGGACTACCCGCCTCTTGACGGAAAGGTCGTCCGCGCCCAGAACCAGTGGTGGGAAGGGGTTCTATTTATAGGGTTTTTGGCCACTTCCATTCGTTTTTTCTCCACTTTCCTGTTACTAGGCATCTCGGCTTTCATATTCACTACTTCTTATACTTTTCGTCCGAATTTTCCCGAAAGCTGCCTTTAATCTATTTCTCCACTTTTGGTAGCCACGATCTGATCTCTTCTTTCAAAATAACGTAATCTTCTCTTTCCAAGGAAATTCGATTGTTTAGCAGTATTTTAGCTCTGGTTTCAATCAGTGCTGATTGAATGAGAGCTCAACATCCAGAATAGTGAGACAGATATAGTTTTAATCAGATTTATCTATGGCAATACACATAGAAAAATGCATTATATTAAGTAAATAAGCAAATAATGGTTGAACGTAAAGAGCTGTGAGTTAACGTCTATTAAAGTTCCAACTTTCCATTTATAGGCATTTTAGGTGCGTGCGTACGATCTCAGGAGCTGCGATCCTCTGCCGAACCCCAACTACCGTACATAGGGACAACAATTATACCCTAAGCATTCCCACCCACACACGTATTCCCAGCTCAACCGTTGTTCCCATACTGCCACCCATTAAAGCCTGCTCTCCTCGCCATCCTTTTCACCGTTCATGAAACCCATGTCATTCAGAAATAGCACTTTAGCACTCGGGCGCGTTCAGAACGATGTAGGTGTTTAGGGCGAGAGACAGAGAACGAGGAGGCGACGGTCTGAAACATGGCGTTGAGTCAGAGACGCAGACCGAAGCCACGGAACAGAGAGGACCGACGAATTATGCGATAGCGCCAGTCACGCCAGCCACTCTTCGCTGTTTCATTTGTGGCAGGTTGCTAAACCTGAATTTTCGTCACGGAAACCCTCTTCAAGTCCTCTTGACGCTCTCATGTGAAACAAAATTTCAGAAGACTTCCAGCTGAACTGTCCTTAGTTTTCACGGGCTTCCGTGCCTTTTCGTTCTTCCATGTATTCTATTTTTTTGGATTCATCAATGAATCCATTTATTTTTTAGTTCGCCTATTTGCCTTCGACGGTGACAAGGTTAGAAAAACCCTTTTCCTCATCTTTTGCTCTAGAAAACGTCAGAAAAAAGATTATTTTTGTTGCTAAACTGCTGATATTCCTGGGTAAGCTTCATGTCTTGTCAGTGCCACTCTATCGGATGGGATTTAGAAAGGGTATTTTACAAATATGCGAAGATCTCCCATCAAATGATTATTTCCAGCATAAAGTCTTAGATTAAACCTGAAAAACTAAGTGCTGGTTCGTCTATCGTCTTTCGGCTGCATAAAATGTTTCCTTTGTTTATCTAGTGACTGGTTTCTACGGTTTTTTTTTTGTGCGATTAGGTATGGGCGCAGGTAGAATGGAGAGGGGTGTGAGCAAAAATGGATCATTCACCTCTTTCTCATCCCAGATTCAGGAAAATTCACATCCTTTGGCTCGCAATCATTTCTTTTTGTCCCTTCTCACCTTTACTGGCATATTTTATGGTGCTGCAATGTGGATTTAAAAGCAGCGGACCAAGATGTCCCCCCCCTATTCATCTAACACAGCGTTTATAAATTTGGAATCCGCGAAATTGCAGAATTGCAGAATCTGCGAAATCGTGGAAAGAAGAATAGATCAGTATCGATCGGAAGAATTGTGGGAAGCATGGAATCCACGTATGCGGCGCGTGTCATTTCATGCAGCTCATCTTTCGCGATCGGTCGAACTTACTTCTGCGTCACTGCCTCAGTGGAGTTGATTATTAAATGAAGAATCATTTCTTCATATGATGCATAACCACTAGCTGTAGAACTCACCATTGAAAATGTACACTTTAAGGAGGTCTCTGTTTTTTTTTTGACATTTTCACATACTCCTTGGTACCTGATCCCTTGCGAAGTTTCCCTTTCTTTCTATCTGGGTTCTCCTTACCTACTTTTAAAACCTAATGTGTAGTACTTCAAATCACCTATATCACCTGTCGTCCCGTTGCTTATCGAGAGTCTCGAGCGGGCGCCAGCAACGTCTTCATTCGTCCCTGTCGCGAGCCAAAGCAGTCCAGTGAACCTTTCCGGCTCCAGGGACACGCAGCAACTCGTTTCCTTCGCGTAGAGCTTTCGTGAAGAAGTCTGACCATCGGGCCTCGTCCAGGTGTTCGTTTGACGTCCTGAGGGATCCAGTCGGTAACCGCTCTGGTCCAACGGTCATCGCGATATCGCACGACGTGTCTAGACCATCTAATTTAGGCTTCTTGGCAAATACGATGGCGTCCCTGATCTCCGATCGACGACGGAGTTCGGAACTCCGGATTTCCCTCTGCATTTGCGTGTATCGGGACTCCGAGCATCGTCCTTTCGGAGGCAACAGGTGCCATCCTTATGAGGTGCGGGGTATCTTGAAAAATACTGAGCAAAGCTGTGTTAATCTGCGGTTTGGAGTCCATGTCTTCACCAGGACCTTGATGGAGAAAGGCAAGATTCTTTCTACTTCTAAAATAGCACGGATACAAGAGTAAAGCCGTGCACGGTTTGGTGGCCCCTTATTGAGAAAGCATGGAAATTATCCTGTATTCATTTGGAAATGTTGCCCTCCAAGGGCGGCGTTCTTTCGATCAATATCTATCTTTTGCACGGATTCCGCACAATTTTGCACGGATTCCGCACAATTTCGCAGATTCTACGATTCTGCATTTCGACAATGCCCAAGCTCCGCAATTCTTCGAATCGATACGTATCTTATCCCTTTTCAGACATTCCACGGTCCCGCAAATTTCACAGTCAAACAATTTCGCATTTCCCGCGATCGATACGTGTCGTATGCCTTTCCGTAGAATCCACCATTCCGCACTTTCGTTCCTTAGTTTTCTAATCATCTCGAGTCTAGGTAGCATGGAAATCGATTCGTATCTAATGCTTTTCCACAAATTCCGCAATTCTGCATTTCCACGAATCCGCAGATTCCGCGATTCTCACAATTGATACGTATCCTTATCGTTTTCCGCAGATTCCGCAATTCTGCCAGTCCGCATATTTTAAAACTACAGTTCATTTTACAGCTCTAGATAAGGCATATCCTATTGACTTCGGTGAAAGTGTATCAAAGTCTCTCACCCCTCCACACACTCTCACTCTCGCCACTTATTTTCACTCTCGCCACTCAGGCCACGCCCTATCAAGCGTTCAGAAATGAACTGTGTGAACGCTGCCTAACGAGTACCTCCACTGTCAATGGATACTCGTCAGCACTTTTGAAGTTTTTGCAGACCAATACACCTTTATTCCGATCTTAATAGGGTCACTAAGACCCCTTGAATTGTTCTGCCTACTCAGAGTGCCCAGAAAGTGTGTATTCAAGTCCACTACGAACTCGGTTAATTTTCATTCAAAAAAGAAATCTGCTGCTAACTGCTAGTTCGGAAGTGGGACCAGAGGGTTAGGGTAAGCAGTGTATGTCATTGACCCTGGTAACGATACCTTCAGAGGCAAACTGTTTCAAAGGTTTGTGTGTTACAAATTTCCTAGAAGTGGGAACCGCATTTGAAATCCTATTTGCTTCAATTCATTCTGTTTCCACGTCGGTCTCGTATACTTGTAGGTTGTCATTCTGCTCTGCATGAATTTTCAAGGGTCAGAGCGTTAGAGTATTTGGGATTCTGAGTTTTTCGGGTTAGAAATATAGCTCAATTGTGGATAGTTTATTGGGGAAATAAAGCAGCAAAGAGGCATTGCATTCAAGGAAAAGAAACATTTTACAGCGCTGTAACCGATCCTTCAAAGATTCACTCTTGTTAGTAACTTGGTAGTCTGATCATCACATCGTGTTCGCTTAGGAGCGGAGCAAAAAGGCCCACAACCTCTCACCCACACTCTGCCTGAATAGAATGGAATGAATCACACCTTCTATTCGGTCGCTGAGCGCTTCTTTCTGAAGCTTTCAGTGTCGCGAAATGTGCAGCAGACACAACTGCATCGATTGCTGAAACCTTCGCTGCCCAAGCATTATTCATTTTCGATTTTCCCAAGGAATGACTATCCTCTACAACTGTTGTGGCGCTAAGCTTACAATAGTGACCAAACAACTCGCATCGATTAAGAAGCCGTTGCATTTTTTGGTTTTGAACGGGTTAGTGACGGACTGGTTTGGGAGAATCAAACACAAACCAGCGTGACATCAATTCCACCTGTGAAGGATTTATTAAAGGCACTGGGAGGGGTAAGAAGAAAGTGAGAATTGGAAATACATGTTCTCTGGAAGCAAATATAAAGGAGGTTATGTGTACTCGCATTGAAAAAACGCGGCTTGGGATCTTATCACGATCCCGCAGAACGGCGTGTCGTTCTGCAGTTCATCAGTAGGGCGAGTCGCCGGCGAGGGCGGGACATCGTTTCGCGGTCGGCAAATTCAGCCTCTGGCCCGTCTGCAGTCTACCCCCGGCTAGTGATTCAGAGGGGCGTGAGAGAGGATGGAGTTTTCGGACTCACACTACTTGCTTTTTCGCCGTTTTGTTTCATTCTTTCTCTATTGTCGAACGGCTGAGCACTCCTGCTTTCATATTTCACAAATTCTTTATTGTTGAACGGCTGAGCACCCCTACTTTCATATTCCACTGTTTCATGGCCAGATTTACCCCACCAGGTGTCTTCAAGAAAACGGGAACATGCAGTTGTCGTAGGTTCTATGGATTGGCTTGAAACCTAAGAATATGAAACTTTTTAAAGTGGATGAGTGCGTCGTCTCAAATACCTCAAGAAAATTGCGGACAATAGGGGGATTATGCGAAGAAAGGTTCTGAAAAGGTTGCTCGTTCTTGTATAGGTGGGAAGAAATGAAAGAAGGCAAGTGGGGATCGAATTGCCATGGAATGCGCAATGATCGCTCGTCTTACTGTCAGAAGAACAGGTACCCATGCGATTGCAACACCGATTCCGAAGAAAATGCGACTGCGACACTTTCAAAAATTAACTATCCCTTCATTCTCACTCATGGAAAGTCCCAGTGATAATTCATGCTATTGGAGAGGGATGAACATGTAAGTGCTCGCATTCACGGAATCATTTGAAGTTTGCTACCCACTGAATCTCCATCCAATGAGCGTAAACCTGATTATTAGCAGTTTTCTGCGATACGGTTCATATTTGTCCCTCAGCCTCTCCTACCAATCACTATTTAGCTTCTTTACAAAGTCTAGAAGTGAGTCGAGTTGAGTTCCATAATCAGAACATTACGAGTATTGTAGCAGCACGACCCGCACGCCATACCGTTAAATTCATCCAGAAATTCTGCACCCTTCACATTCACTAATGTAAAAATCCCAGGGAGAATCCACAAGTTTCACTACAAGCCTAATAATTTGATAACTACATCTTCCATTTCGACTAGCTAACCAGCCCATCTTCTCCCTACTTTTTCAACAATCGAGTATTATCTCAATTTTTTTTTCACACGGCTATTTTTTGAGGAGCACTGCCTGGGGACTTTGGAAGCTAGGCCGTATGCAGTCTGCCATGCAGTTGATGCAGCTGCTCTGGTAGTGCAGCACCTGCACAATTCGTTCTGAGCCGGATGACTTACGCAACGCTTACGAGAAGGGTTCTAAGCAGTCAACCTGTCATTTGACGGGGCTCTCTGATGCTGCTCAATGACACTACACTGGGATATGTCAGCGGAGTCGGAAAGAGTTGAAAGTATCGACTTTGTTTCCCATGTATGCTGAGCTTACAGCGCTCAATCCACGACTGATGTCGCCATGTTCCTCTTGACTTTTCATCGGACCTTTACGTGGTTGCCCAATAGTCATCAACAATGAAGAATGGGGACTGTGTGTTAAATAGTCCATAGGCGATTGGGGATTTGCTCACTGAGCCAATCCCTACAGTCAAAGTCCACTCTCATCAAAAAATGGTTCCTTCGAATTATCGATGGAGAGAGAGGAGAGCTGTGCACTATTTGCACCTGACACCTTCTGATACTACAGACTGTGCGAGTTTCGCTGTGAACAGTCTGCTCGCGTTGTCGATAGCTGAAGAAAAAGGCGATATAAATCCGCTCTCTGTATGGTCATGCTTGGCTTCTTTGGCAGAGGGAGTTCAGAAAATGGAAGACATTTAGATGTACATTCTTCCTCATATGTCCCATACCCCTGACCTGCTACTAACCCGAAAATGTAGAAACAGGCTATTGAGAGCTCAAAAAAGGATCCAATCTGTCTTTACAAGGGTTCTAAGGAGCTGTGCAAGGATGGGAACGCATAGCTTCCCATGTATTGGCAGTAGGTTGTGGATAACTGTATATACTGTGTTGAATAATTTTAGCGACGAAGTAACAAAGCCATTAACGAATGCGAACCGAACGATCCCGAACGGAACGTACGGAATGTGTGGTTCAACTCCTATTTCTTTGCGAGTGAATGTTCCTCCCTTTTTTTGAACACATAATTCTTAATTTCTTGTGGCAGTCATTTGGCAGTTTATTTTGTAGTCATGTTCGGAAGCATGAGATCGTGTTAACACGGCCGCAAATAGCTGCCCTGTGGTGCATAACAATTTTCGAATTCATTCATTCCATGCGTGACTTGTGCCTTGGTGCACGAATGCTATCCATGGCTATTTAGGATAAGAGCCAAGAATCCTAACTGGGTCCGGTTCTTGTCGTCCACTTTGTGTCTGTGAGGAAAAACCTGCATTGTGGGATTATTATTGTAAGGCATTGTTCTGAAACTTACAGTTCCAGGATCGGCTGCCGCCCCGCTAATCCATCATGAAGCTTTTGGTGATGGTAACTGTCACCTTTTTTGTCTAGGAAGGTGAACAGGCATTTTTAGTGCTCACCTACTCGGATTTAATTATTATCGATTGATGCACGCGGTTTTCATTTTAGCCTTGTCCGTCGTTAGTTTAAATGCTATAAGGAAGTGTCTCCCTGAGCCACTGAAAGTCTCTTTGGCTTGGCTGTCTTTGTGCCAGGGCAATCCCTGTGCCAGCCGGTCCCTCATAGTATATATTATTCTAGTGGAATCGCATAATGCATTGCTAGTTACTGGCATTCATTTTGTCAAACGATTTCTAATGGAAATCGTTTGAAAGAAAAGGCGTGGACTATTGAATAGCAGCGAGATTCCAAAAATAATCCTCCTTGGAATTGCTAATTTTACATGATTAAAGAGTATGTTGTCACTGAGGGCATGTGCCCAAGCTGTTCAAGGTAAATGAAGCAGTCGGTTGCTATGGAACCGGTCGCCGTCGTTCTGCTGGCTCATGCAAAGTGCTCTTCTGTTCAACTCACGTAACCACTAATCGACTTTAACGAATTCGCGTGCCTGAATCGCTTATGTACTTTGTATTAGAAATGCAATTTTGATAAAATGGTTGATTTTTTTGCGATGCACTAAAATAGTGAAATACTCGTAGGCGTTTTTCTCTCGTGCGATGGGTAATGTCTTTTGACCGATATTTCGGTCACTATACATACATCATAAACAGCAAAAAAGAAGCGACCTCGGAGCGAATAACATTCCGAACCATCGGTTACTGTGCCACCGTTCATTTTATACTTTAGTTTATATCGTCTCATGTACTCTAGTCACATTGTGTTAGCCATTTCATCGTCATTAAGGCGCTGCGCGCACCATAACTTTCTTTCTTTTGTAAGTTATAGTGATTCAGATTGGAAGACGTAGGCTTTCCTTAGACTGAACTGTTTGCATATAGTGTCGGTGGTGTTACTTAACGTTTTCTACAAGTTACTCGAAGTAAGGCCACATTCATACTCTGCGATGGAGCGGACAATTTACTGGTCGCGAGGCCTGCATTACCTGTGTGTTAAAGGCACTAATAAGGGAAATTTCAATGAAGAGTGGAAAAAGCAATGAATATGAAACTCGAGATGTCTAGTAATAGTACAGTGAAGAGAAAACGGATGGAAATGGCCGAAGACCCAAGAAATAGGACCCCTCCCCACCGTTGATCCTCGACGTGGAGCCTTCCCGAAGAGGCGGGTCCGGACGAGTTTTCCATTGACGTGTTGCCATGTAGTAAACACGAAGAGACGTTCGGTAACGAGGAAGCATCCTTTTTCTGGAGTGAGCTTTAAGCTAAAACTGGGAAAGCGGACCGCGATACCTTCCATTCCCACCCCAGCCAATCAGTCTCTAGGATAAGGACCGAGCCAAGAAACGCGGCTGCAGCCAAAAAGGCCGCTTCTGCCACAGCTCATAGGCGCGCCATTCGCGAGGCAGATTTCGCCGCATATAGGCTTCCTAGATCCCTATTTTTTAGGTGAATGATTCCTTTGAACGATTCCTTATCACTCACATTACCCCTATCACTGTCTTTGAATCCATTGCGATCGCTACGATCACGGCAACATCAACTAGCATACCAATGCATTGATTGCAGGACCTGCGTTGAGGGTTTATTGGTTCAGCGATCAGTCTCCTTGTGAACACCGCCTATTACTTCACCTAAGGTTCAAGTGCACAACCAGTACTTCTGCTGATGGCATCTGAGAAAACTGTCAAAAATGAAGGTGACCGCAGTTGAAAGGGATACTTGTGTGGTGAAAAGGCTGCTGGTTAGAAATATCCCTACAATATATAAAACCATTGGTCTGTCTGTACGTTCATCCGTCCCTGTGTCTGTCCGTCTGTCATGAAATTAGGTACAATATGATAAACGACTTGTAGACATGGGGACAAGTTTTGGATGGGTAGGGCATGAGGCAAGAATTGAGGAGCACCCATGGACCAAATTGAGCTCCGCCCACGATGAGCGGAGCGTGCACCCGTTTTCAGATCAAAAATTGTAAAATAGGCTCCAATACGACTCAAATGTGTGGGAAAGGTGAATTTAGATCAGCAATGAGTTTTTTAATGTCGTAAAAGAGGCTTGGGCACTGTGAGGGGAGCGCACCCAGAGTGGGATTCCGTACAACAAAAATTCACAACTCGGTTCCATCGCAGCCTTGAGACCAGGAAAAAGTCGGCAGAAATTGCCAAAGTCCAAGTTATCTTGAACACATTCGAAATGAGGGGAAATTCGTCCGCAATGGGGGAGCGTGATGTGATAATAGGTTCTGAGTAAGTTCATGAAAAAAACCAATTCCGAGCGACCCACTGACGCCCTTTAACTGGGGACGCCTCAGGCTGCGTGATTCTGCGATTCCGCGTTGCAGTATTACGGCTCCAGACTCGATGTTACGGCATTGAAAAATCTCAAGTCACAGAATCGCGTGTAGGACTGCGGAATCCCGTAATCGCAATAAATTGAAAAATTGCGAAATCGCAAAATCACAAAGCCCACGACTTATGTGGCTCTCTTGTTCACGCTCCTTCACACGTCTACCACCGCCCATTCTCGCACAGTTGGGCGCATTCGATGATGTCGCTGTTAACAGATTTTCTGGAGAACTTCGCTAACAATTCAAGGAAGAATACATTGTCTCGTGGAATCCGGGGAAGGCAAAATGGATACCTTGCCGATTTCATGCACCGCACAAGTTTCCATCATGACATGGGGCAGGGTTAAGCGTGCCATCGAGGGACATAAAAGAATACGACCTCCCCCCAGAAGCGGCTCTCTATACGACCCCCACCCCCTTCTTCTGCTTCCGATTTTCTGTGATTTATACTCAGGCAACGCGATATATCAAGGAAGTTAGAAGTCTACCTCATAAAATCGGAGGCCAAATTCGTGACAAAGAAAGAAAAATATGAAATAATAAAATTCAATACTCCTGAACGAACGCGTCGTAGGCCATGGGTTACGCGCCCGTCCTCATGACCGTGGAAAAGGGGTAAAAATCATGCATATGTGGCAGGGATGAAGGTCGATAAAAGGAAGACAAAAAAGTTAGCATTCTATACAAAGCTGTGTAATGCACTCCATTGCGATACTCGTAAGTTTGCTAAACACCTCATCTTTCAAGGTACTGTAAAATGTTTCCTTAATGACTTTCTCATATCAATCTATTGGCCGCTTGGTTTCTCTAATGGTTGCGTAGTTTTCTACATGGAAGTCCAGTCGGAAAATTTTGAAAAACTCCTAAGTGTTTCCTCATATCGTCGTGACTTCCTTCATACGTATCCTTAATAGTGCGAATTCGTCATGCGGGGTCTGCGAGGTTGCCGCTTCTCAATGACTACTTGAACTATACCATATCTTTGAAAAGAATGAAGTTATTGTGAAGGAAGCCAATCAAGAAAATCTTTTTTCGTTGAAGTAGGAGACCTTGCCAAGAATCTTTGGAAAAAAAAGATCCATCGTGTCGGAACTGCCTCCAGTGCTTATCCTTTGCTCTCGAAGGTCCAACATTTATGGCGACTGTCGTTGGCCTCGCTGTGGGATGCGCCATGCATGAGGATTTCATCCTCATTATTCTCGATACAAAAGCTCATCCGGTCTATATGAGGCTCGCTGATACCAGTATACGTTCTTGTATCGTAGTAAGAGATGAAAAAAAGCCCATATCAGCTAATTTTTCGCTTCATCCCATAGTTTCTTGAGTATTCATCCATGATGTATCCTTGATTGATACTGCTCCCCATTTTGGAGGTCCCTTTGTACGTGTTTTCGGTGCCAGCAGACCAACGAAAGGGCTATTGGCGTTGGCCGGCTTCGTTGTGAGTCACGCCATGCATGAGGTTTCCAACGACAATCCATCAGGTTGAAGAGTACATTATTCCCTCGGAATTGTGCACTGTGAATAAGGTATCACAAATCGACCTCGCACCACAGCATAAGTTATGCGTATTTGATTGATAATAATATGATATCATTTGATTATAAGTTGAATGATAATAATTTTATAACGTGTTTTGTAATAAGTTTTATCACCTCTTCCCTTACACTTTGGACCCTCAGCCGGCAAAATCCATTTATCACTGCCAACCGCTGCGAGTACGAGCTTCCCCTCCCAGCGGGTCAAATACGACCACCCCCTGTCAAGCATTCCCCAACGGAGTCTTGACCATGCTTGGAGGGCCTTTTTCTTAACCCCATTTGCTATTCCGGTTGCTGTGCAAATGACCTACTGTTTTTTTGTGCACCACCTGTTGAGGGGCTGGTCGTAACTAATGATCAAGCCGCCGTCAAACCGCGATTTTGCGGTTTTGCGGTGTCGCTGCTCTGCAGAAGTTGCGGATTTCAGTGTCACAGTATCGTGTGCGACAGCGCGGTGCCGCAAAATCGCAGAATCGCAAAATCACAGAACCACGAAGTCTGACTGCGGCCTTATCGGGTCGGGCAGCATGACAATTCGTACTCTCAGTCTAACGCTTTATTCTCTGTTTTCATCGCAAAACATCGCAAAATTCTTCATATGAATTCCATATGTGTTTTTACATAATCACTGCAAGTGAAAGCATGAAATAGTCTCGTGAAAGCAATGGTGGTTCTTCATCTTTTCCGTATTTTTGTAGAAGATACATTCTATGTTCTGCTCTCATTTCCATGCAATTGGTTTTCAAGGTCCGGAAGAGAGGATGAACATGCATAGCTCGTAAGAGCCTGTGTAAAGGAAAAAGCAGTGTTTTCGACTGTTTCATACAGCTTGTTATTGATTTGACGCAGATTCCTCGTTACAATACTGCTTATGTCGTCGACCCTCTTTGTGTTTGTGAATGTGCTTCCCTTGAATTAGTTTGGCAGTTCGTTTATTAGTTTTTTGATGCAGAAAAATTTTGGATGCCGCGGAAGCGCAAAGGGAAGCGGCAAGTTTATCACTATGACGAAGAAAATGGTCTTTTAGAGGTTGGTTATGATTACATTTTTTGAGAATTTATGACTTTTGTATGTTTCAATACCGTAATACCTTTTTTATACTTTGTTCCAATGCTGTAATCGACGTCCTTAACTCTCGTACTTTCATTTTTTCCTTTTTTTCCTTTTAAAACGTCTGATTTCTGCTATCAATTTCAGGAAATTATTAAATTAACGTCCCCACCGGGTAAACCGAGAGCGATCAAGCGATATGAAAAACCCTCAGCCGCGATTGCTGTCACAGACTGGAATTCGGTGAATCGCACTTATTGCGTTGTATGCAGAGTGAGTAATCTTCGATAAAGGTGTCACATCTTCTTCGTTTAATGTGATGCTTTATTGCTAGTATTGATTGCGGCATTGCCTGTTCTTTGCAGCGCATTCTCTACTTCCACACATTTTAAAGCGACGATCGTGGTTGCCTAACAGTGATTTGAATGAATCAGAATATGTCTTTATTTAGCGTTCTCAGGAGGTGTAATACATGGTCGGGTGTGTATCATTAGGCCAGGATTTCGCAAGGCGGAGTGCGACGTACGGCGCGATGCGTGCGAGACAGGGGCGTCATAGGTGGCTGGGTCCATAAGCAAATAGGGATGTGTAACCTTTGTCATTATTCCGCGTTGCGCAACTTTTGCGCGGACCGCTGCCCTCGATGGGAATCGAGTGTAGTTGCGTAAGAGAAGCGGCGATCTATCCTGCCCTTCATTTTATTCATTTCGCTGTTATATGTTTTGAGCTTGTTTTCAGGGCGTTGTCAATTTAATAGATAGAATTTACTGAATTCAGTTAATTTTGAATGTTTTCAGTTCACCATTGTTGATGACAGCTGCATGCATTAATTCCATTTTCTGTGCTCTTTTTCACCCTTATATGCATCATTTTTGCTCGCGCGGACTTTAGGCAGCATTCATAGTGGCGGAATTCGCGTTTTTGCAGAATTGCGAAAATTGACAAAGATACTTATCGACTGGAAGAATTGTGGCATTCGAGTTATTGAGAAAATGCGACATTGTGGAATGTGCCGGAAAGGATTAGATGGGTATCGAATTCCAGGCTCCACCTGGTGTGAGAATCCCGGCGAAATGATTCAAATGAGGCGTGCGCCGATTTTCGCCGGTATCTCAACGCAGTTACACGCGATCATCACCGGGTGTATATCGCCAAGACAGAACCGTCGCGTGGCCGTGTTCGGCACGCGACGGGATGGTACGAGCTATGCGCGCCGTATTGGATGGGTCTTGAAGCGATGACAGTGCTCTACTCCTCATTCTATGCGTAATCGCTTCAGGACTCAACTAATACGGGGCGCATAGCTCGCACCATCCCGTCGCGTGCCGAACACGGCCACGCTACGTTTCTGTCCTAGCGATATACACCCGATCATCACCGAGGTTAGCTAACTCGCTTGCAAATGGCGGGTGGCGCAAGGTACATACTCGGTGAAGTATGTACTTCGCCTAAGATAAGAGGCAGGCTAGGGTAGTTATGACTTCTTAACCCAGCTTACACCTGTCGCGTCATGCGTCACACGCCGCAGCCGTCTGGACGTTCAGCAAAGAGCAGATCGTTAATGCACGTCATGGTGTACTTAATTTATAGAGTAGGTTCGTTGCTTGAATGGAGTGCGAGGAGCTTGCTTCAAATTATTCCATAATATCTACCATAAAGAAAAATTCTTCAAGTAAACTCTCCTCGGAGGTATTCCGCATTGTGGCTGATTGGCCTGTAAGAGCAGTTTCCTTTCAGAAGTTGTCCTTCAACTTTACAGTAATGCCGTCATTGGAGCACTCATCTGGCATACTATATCGACTAGTCTAAAAGCTTACTTTTTTCGAGCTCTATAGTGCTCGTTTCAACCGCTTTTGCAACCTTGTTTACTAGATTGGATTTATGGCAACAATCATGCACTGTCCGCGTAGAAAGAAACGTTATTGTTATACCTTCAATATCTTTTGTGAATCTGTCTCTGAAACGCGGGCAGAAGAGTGGAGATGGCCATATTTCACGTGCTTCTATGCATCTGGGTGATAAAAGCGACAGCTACAGCTGTCTTTGTTTCGATGTGTATCTTATTAGTTCCAGACTGATTTTTTAAGGAAGGTGGAGAACTTCTGTGTTGCGATGCCTGTCCGTCTTCATTTCATTTGCTCTGTCATGAGCCAATTATTCGGAGAGAGAAAATACCTCGCGGAAGATGGCTTTGTAATAGATGTCGTCGAACTGGTGCCAGCACAGCTTCGGGAAAACGTGGCCGAGCTCCAGTTTGTCTTTTCTCTTCTTCTAAGTGTATATGCTGTCTGTTATGTTTTCCAGCGTTCATTGCATCTGTTGAGTTTGTTTTTAGATGGAGCCACATTGGCAAAACTTGTGTTACACTTAAGTATAAATCGGTAGCAGCTGTAGTAATGAGGGCCTGTGCCATTAGGACAAAAAATTCGCATCGCGGTGTCCGGTGTGCAATGCAATGGATGCTAGCTAAGGTGCCATAATAGTTGGGTCATAGGGCGATTACGCTTAAAATCAGGGTGCAAAACACCGTCACCATTTTGACCCAACTAATACGGCGCCCGCTAATCGCACTTATGCGTGGCGCGCCGCACGCGGCCATGAGTATTTTTTGTCTTACAAGGGAAGGACCCCAGGTCGAAGTGGCCATCCGGAATGGGATACATATGGTTCGACGCATTTTCGGACGCTGATCCCGAATCTGTATTCGAAATCTGCAGAACGATTCTCTGAGCAAAGTTATGGAGGTTTTTCTGTGACGAGGCACTATTACATCAGCATGGCCGTTGCTTGCTAAGCAAGCGGCCATGCTGATGTAATAGTGCCTCGTCACAGAAAAACCTCCATAACTCAGCCCAGAGAATCGTTCTGCAAATTTCGAATACAGATTCGAGATCAGCGTCCGAAAATACGTCGGACCATCTGTATCCCATTCCGAATGGCCTCTTCGACCTGTGGTCCTTCCCTTGATAGTGACACACACCTAGTAATAAAGTATAGATCGCTATCAGTAGTCCTCGATGTTTATGCTTCCTTTACAGAATACGACGGAAGAGGACTACAGGCAGGAAGAATTGGAGCACAACTTCTCAAAAAAGAAAATCACTACCGTTGAAGAGTTCTATGCGGTTCTCTCATCATCTCTAACAAGTTGCAATGCCCGTCAGGTTTGCGTTCTCCCTAGAGCATGAATTTTGCATTACTTCTGTTGTAAATAGATTTTCTGTGTTTACAAAGTTATCAGTCAGATTCGCCGGCTCACGCCTTCCCATTTTGAGAACCCAAGCGAGATTTTAAATTTGAGCACCCATCATTTTTAGTGCAAGCTCCACCTGCGGTGGATGGGTTGCTCGACCTCTACAGGCCAATTCCTCACCTGCTTCTCGTTGCTCGACTTATGCAGGCCAATTCCTCACCTGCTTCTCATTTGTTCCGTACCTAGTGAGCTCTGACTCAGTGCTTATTGCGTAACCTCAACAGACATACCCATCCATTCCAGTGCAGTTCCGCCCACGGGTTACCCGTCCTCTACAAGCCCATTTCTAACTTGCGCGATTTTCGGCACCTAAGCTTAAGGACTTAAATTTGAGCATTGGTCATTCCAGCGCAAGCTCCGCCCACAGTGGATGGAGTTAGGCTCAGTTCTCAAGTGCTCTGCACGCTTAGGTCAGCCCCTACCCAATCCTACATTGTCGGAACTCTCCAGGCGGAAGTTCAAATAAGAATGGAATGCGACGAACGGCAGCATATTTTGAAAGTGGTGGGTGTTGCTTACGTCATGCGCGTATGCATTTTCAGAGATTCGATTGAAAGCTGTTTTTAGCATGCTGCCTTCTCAAGATCTGATTGGAAGCTATTTTTAGCATACCATCTAGGGAGAAGTGCAGCTGGCGCAAGCTAGATGCTATGCAAACATGCAATGTGTGTAGCTATGGAAAGAAAAGGGTAGTATTAGGTTTCAGCAAATCTTACCACCAGTACAAGACATCCACCATCATAAGGTTATCAAAAAGTGAAAATATGTAAATTCGATCAGGTTTTTAAGGAGCGTTGCACTCACTCTCTACTTTCTTCCCTGACGCTCTCATCTTTTGGTTGTTTGTTTCTCGATGTGATTGAAATTTTGAAGCTGTAGTTTTAGTTTGATGTTCCACCTTCGATTCGGATCGATGGCCTAACGCCCTACGGTCTTATGCCCTATAAAGGTCTGGCACAACCCCGTCAAATCATAATTGATGAGCCGTGTACGGTCTGCGGAGGGTAAGTACAGTTGGTAACAAAGCTGACTTTAGCGTTCATTTGTCTGGTTCCTCAGCCGTTGCTATCATTTTATGGTAGTAATTTTGCAGAATTGGGGAGGAATCACCGAAGATTCAATGTGATTTCTGTAAATACATTTATCACATTGATTGTATTCGACTTCCCCTATGTTCACCACCTTCTGAGGCATGGATGTGTCCGAACCATGTGGAGCCTATCGTGGCGAGTTCATTCAATATTACTCCTATTTCATTCAATGAATGCAAGTGCATTTTTTCGTAGGATAATCAGACGATCTGGAATCTGTTTAGGATTTGAAATTGCTAACTTCCATAAGCTTCACAGAGCGTCGTCGAATATGGTCGAGGTATGCAAGGCAACCCATAAATGAGATGAAAATACGTAGGAGTTTCGTCGAGAAGGTTCATTATTTTGTTTGTTTGTGCTCTCTGTGCTTTTCTCATCATTTAGTCATAGCAACCCATGTGTTGTATTTCAGTTGATCAGTGACCGCCCAGAATTGAGCAAGTACTTTTCGAAGGAGAAGCACTTTTCACGAAAGTGAGGGTGTTGTTACTTTACTTTTGATTAGTTCGTGCTTTAGCAGTTATTCGCAAACTGATGATGGGGTTTTACTGTTTTGGACGAGAGCGATAGGGAGCTGAATACGTATTAGAATTGCCGTCAATCGTCGCTAATATTAAAGGTCGTTCAATGCGAATATAATTTTCCCTAATGGTTGGTGATGTTGCTATTCGAGCGGCGGCTGATTGAAGGCCATTTGTGAATGTAGCGTTTCGAAATAATCTGTGAAAAAAAAGTTGGATAGCCGGGAGCTCCTCTGTACCAAGCTGCTTGTTGCCTGTTCGCAGCAATACGTTCCACAGTGAGGAAGATGATGGGGTGTGGTGTTTGAGTGATCTCACATTCAATGCTGTTGTAGTGCATATGTTGCGTTGTATTCACTGTCCAATAACTTGAGGACTCTCCACTGTTGGGGCTGGTGAAAATATGAAATGGTTATGTTGCTACTTCTTGAAATTTACCTTTCCGCGTTCATCGCCTAGTTCTAGCGGACTCTTCAGCCGTTTCGACCACTTCAGTTTCCTTTTGGTTTTCAAAGTTGCGGAAGAAATTTCCAGAAATCAATAATGGAAGCACTTCTTATTGTACTGATGCATACTCATTCCAGAAGTACCTCTGGATGTCTGAAGAAGGAGTTTCAACCTGATGGCGAGGAAGTAAGGAACTCTCCACGGCGTTTGTACAAATCACATCCTTCTGGAGGAACACAGTGTATGGACTGGCAGTGTGTAAGAGCCAACGGTAAAACGGAAGTTGCAAAAAGCTTTGATGAGCCTACTCAAGCAGTTACAATGGCTGACGACTCCGTTCCATTCTGCGCAGCTGCCCTTCCAAAACTGTATCACAAGCGGGATCGCGAATCAGAGTTCTATTCCCATGATCGCACTTACAGTGTAATGTTGCCTTGTAATATGGTTGAACATCAACGGCCTCACTTCGTTCATGTCGATTTTGGTGTGGATGAAAACGGTTGCTCGCTGGATTGCCGATCATTCTCGACTGATGAAGACCTCCGTCACCATCGTATAGATGTTTCAGATCGTTTGGAGAATGCCGAAATTGTACCGAAAACAACTCAGGTAGCATGTTCACACCTCTCTAAGAAGCCCTGTCGTGACAAATCCATCGGAGTGAAGAAGAACGACTCAGAACATCATGTGTCGACCATAGGCATCACACCAATTGGTGTGTTAGACACTGATAGCGGCTCACTGTTGAAAGCTCTTCTGGAAGGCACAGATGGTGTCTCCCATGTGGAACCGATGACGATGAAGAGACGCTTCATTGTGCGCCGAACACGTCAGCCAAAGAAGTTTATGGTGAAATCGAAGACATGACGGCATGCGGGGCCGATGCATTGCGTAGTACTGAAACCGTTGATGGAACAGGAAAGCGACTGCTATGCGCATAGAGCTTTTCAAGCTAATCGGTTACAGTGCGTAGACAGAAAGATTCCTCTGCAGGAAGAAAGAGGAGGAACGTGACCGATCAGTGGTCAGAGAACCGCAACACTCATTGTTCATATTTTGAACTCGTGCATAAATGCTCTTGTATTTATCAGATTCAAGAAGGTAATAGCTATCGTTACATACCTGATAGCTGAGCTTTCTCGGAAAGGTCTATCTTCGTGGCAGAATTGCGTTATACACGGGTCCCAGAGCGCCGGCTGAACCAACATGCTCAGCTTTGGGATAAACCGTCCTTGCTCAAGAAATTAAATTTTCTCTGTTACGATGTATATAGTGTATTTTAATTTGTTCCATGTACATATGTATTTAGGGGTTCTGCAAGTTCTTATGTTTACAATTTCACTCCAGCCGTTACTGACCTTGCTTGCTTATAGTGATTGTAACGAAGGCAAGTCAGTGTTGACAGATTGATACGCGTCCCCGGTTCCGATGTAAATGTGGTCAAGCAAGAATACACACACTGAGTAAAAAAAACTTGAAACACTCGAAAACAACTTAAAGACAGCATTAGGGGTAATGGGGTAATGGAGAAATCCCTACAAGAAGTCACTCACATGGTAGTCTTAGGCCTAAGGAAGCTATCTGTGGCGAAATCCCAGTGAAAAAGCGCACCTCCGGGCTGTAGAAACGGCGCAACGGATCATCTGTGCCGCCTTTGATAATTCGACTCCGCCTCCGGATGACGTAATTGATTGGCTGAGGTGAGAGCTTTTCGCCACCATTGGATATGTTGCCTATTGCCACGACAAATGATCAGCACGTCTGCCGCTGGTTATCAATTTAGCAATGTGGCAATAGAGTTACCATTCCAATAGTGGCCTCGTCCTGATTTTTGATTTGACTATGAAGGAATAACTTACGACAAAATGCGGAAGTTTGTCGGTCAATAATGAAATTAGTGGATTATAATGGTCTCTGATTTGACGTATGGCTATTGTTTCTTATAAGTGTATTTCAAGTGAACATATCTATGAAGTTCATTTCGGGTATGCATAGCTTGAGTAGCATCCCCGTATGTTTGGCTATTGTAATTGGGCACGTCTTTTCTGTACCTTTCGCACTTGTAGTGGGCAGTGACTTTATGTATTCTTTTTCAAACTTTTTCAAATGTGAAGCTGATGGACACAGGGGCGCAGAAGTAGGCGTAGTCGAGAAGCTCTAGCTGCAGCAATACTTAGGGAGCTTTCAGACAGCAGTTTAACTACTCGCATTATATCTATCGGATTAGCCGAAAGTAAGTAAACGAATGTCAAAACATTGCATTTTTGCAATGGACAGAATTCGACATGGCAAAGCAAATGGTACTGGTTTTAGGACGAATTAAGGTGAAGATTGGTAGCATTATTTGTCTCATTATAATCATATTGTTTTATTTCCTCATTTTGTTCATCGGGTATTGTTTTTTATGTATGTATGCATGTATATGTATGTATCTCAAAAGTATCATGTGCGTGAGTCACCAGTGATCGTTTCCTTTTTTGTTCATGATACAATACATGAAAGCGTTTACTTCCATTGATATTCTGCCAGTCTGCGGCTAAGACTCCGCTGGATGTTTTTGGTGAATATTTTCATTCATTATTTGCACTTATACTCTTCAACTTTGACAGAAGATTAGTTAGGTTTGTTACGTAGTTGTTTACATCTGCTCTCGTGGATTTAATAAGTAGTGAAAACCTCTCCGAAAACTCACTCCAAAATACTTGGTGTCATAGCGAGGACCGAGCATAGGTCGAGTACTTCAATCATATTTTTAAGGGTGGCAAGTGGGGGATTGCATTTTCCGCTGGCAGTCCACGAGGACCGCCCCGAGTAATTTTCGTGCTGACAGGCGATCTCTAAAAAGGTCGAGTTGGTTGGTAACCGACTTGGTACCATGTCAATGCCATGATAATCGATTAGAAACCTTTTGGGGGCACACCTTGATAGGGGCCTAGGAAGCTGAGGAGTCGTCTTGACCATTTTCTTTATTTCGTGAATCATATACAATAAGACCAATTTCATAATTATGTGATGAATCATTCACATGACGTATTTGAAAGGCCGGAGATTTACTACCACAGTGATCCTGTTTTCCTGTTTGAAGAACACGACGTGCCACTGAGGCCGCGGTCATACTTTGCGCACACGCCATTTGACGCCTGTGTCGAATTCGAAACTTGCCATGGTGCCATACCATGCCATATTCGAATTTGAATTCCTGGGCTCTCGCCACGATCACCATACTGTAGTGTGGTTAGCTGGTGGGTTTTGTTAGAGGGACGTGTTACCAGATTGACGCCGACGGCGGCGTCAGTCGTGAGGCAAAGCAAAGTCAATTGCAAAGTGAGGCAAGTTAAAGTAAATTGACACCGACAGTGGCGTCATGCGCCAGTTATGATTGTGGCATTAAAGATTATGACGGCAGAGCAATTCTCCAAATTTATTTGGGGTTATCGATGACCCGAGGTTTTTGTGGCAATGTTTGCTGGCGATAAGTATTTGATGAATGACTCTCGGCTAGGATTGGCGGAAGATACTTCTCGTGAGGCAGTGTAAGGGTTCCATTCGAATAATTTGATATTCTAACAGCATGTTTAATTAGTACAAATTATAGGTGAAAAAGAGAACTCATCAAGTCCGGCGGCTACGATAGGTTTACGTCCTTGTAAATCGGCGTCCCGCGGAATTTTGTCCAGGGTTTTGCCTAGACCAGCGCCAAAAGAATGTCCCAGTCACCATGGTAGCTGGGACGTTCTTTTGGCGCTGGTCTAGGCAAAAGCCTGGACAAAATTCCGCGGGACGCCGAGCGCGGTGGACTTCGCCAACTACACTAGCACATAAATCAAATTTATGGCGCACCGCCATAGTTTCAAGGGGTTTTCGTAAATGGAGGGGACAGTCATTTTTGCGCTGTCGTCTCTCACCTGGTTCCATCCTATCCATAAATCCGTACACGCAAGTGAAAACTCCGGTGATAGTGTAGAGAAGATATGTTATTGCGTCACTGTGGCTATTTAAGGTGAGATGTATATTGCATTAATTAGTTCCGACGGTGATCTCCAATCTATCCTCCACGGAGGCAGATTGGAGATCACCGTCAGGCAGTTACGGAGGCTTGTAACATACGGCGCAACATGCTATAGGCATGCTGTCAAGCGATTCGAGGAATATGTAGTATTGCAAGGGGTTCGATGGGACAGAGTAGCTGATTGAGGCCACGTGCTGAAATGAGATTTCGCTCTTTGATGCGGATTTGAGCCATTTTCCACCCGTGGAGGTAGGTTCAGCATAAATATCCTCTTCTTGGATTTGCGGTTGTGGAAACTATTCAGCAATGATTGAATCGAAAACCTCAAGTCCTCGATAATCCCAAATTTCCCCATGTTTAAAGGAATCGTCCACGGAAAATGAGTTTTTGTGTTACCCATATATTTATGTTGTATTTGCCCAATAGTGGCCTCATGCAAAATTTCACGTGAAAAAATGTGAATCTGGCTGAAATACAGCACCACAAAGTGCGGTCCAGGTGGGCGGGGCTTCCGTATAAAAGCCTCGTCCCGTCGTCCGCCGCCGTTGGGAATGGAGAGTGGGACTGTTTACGTAACCTTCTGTTCCTACAATGCGTCTTCGACCACGGCGGACGACGGGAAGAGGCTTTTACACGGAGGCCCCGCCCACCTGGACCGCACTTTGTGGTGCTGTATCTCAGCCAGATTCACATTTTTTCGCGTGAAATTTTGCATGAGGCTCACATTAGGCAAATACAACATAAACATATGGGTAACACAAAAACTCATTTTCCGTGGACGATTCCTTCAAAGAACCGCTCGGGCGTCATGATTTTTAGAGGGTGCGTTGCGTCCTTTAAACAGGGTTGCGGTGGTTGTAACACACCGGCCTTCCAAGTCCGTCTTGTAAATCATTCCCTTGCAAGGAAAGGACCCGAGGTCAAAGTGGCCATTCGGAATGGGATACATATTGCCTGACGTCGGACGCTGATGTCAAATCTGCTATCAAAATTTGCAGAACGATTCGGAAAAAAATTGCTTTTTTGTGTATAGGGGATAAGGCAACGGTGTTGGTTAAACCCAAGGTGCGGCAGCGCGGGCGGTCGCGTGCGCATCGTTGCTGGGGCGCGCCAGATGATTTGAAAAGTGCGGGATGGAGTGGCGCAATAGAGATTTCATCATAGATGCAGGGAATCTGCTAAGAAATGGAGTGGCGGGCTCAAATAAAGTCGGGGGGATGCAATATTCTAGCCTACGTCAAAGCTTCCTTCCCTCTCCAGGCTCAGGCTGAAGCAGATGAGACCTATGCTTTGACAGATGCTTTTTCATGTGGGATCCTTTTTCAAGGAGCTTCGACGTCAACGCAGAGTTGCGGCTCCCCCCTCCCCCCTTCCCGACTTTATTTGCCCCGAGTGGCGCCGTAAGGATTCCATCATAGCTGCACAGATCTGCCTTGATCTGCTCGCACTCTCTCTTTCTCATGTAGTTTGCTATATTTATGCGTTATGCAAGTGTAAAGGGAAAATGGTCGGATATGTGATGTCATTTCGTTGTGAGAGGAGGATTGTTTCAACAATCGATACGACATGTGATTCTCGAGTAATGCAGATCATAACGAGTTATCAGATACAAAGAAAGCACCCTACGAGTCTCCCACACTCAGAACGACGCCGCTAAGCGCGCCCCAGCAACGATGCGCACGCGACCGCTCGCGCTGCCGCACCTTGGGTTTAATCGCGATCTCAGGCAACCCCATGGGACGAGTATTAAACCAGTTCGAGAATGCATCCAAATTTCGGAAAAATTCGTGGGCTATTTATTGGCTGGCAACCCATTCAACAAAGGATATGTCGTTGACCTTTGCCGGGCAAATGCTCTTATTTGGCGCTTGTTACGTTCATTTTTTGTCATGGGCATCTGTAATAGATATGTCTAGGTTACCTTTGTCATAGTTGATGGCTTCTTTATGGAAAGTTTCAAAAAAATGTTACGTATTTTCAAAACGGTCCCCCCTAATTTCCCAAAGTTGACCCAAAAACTCGATTTAGCTGAAAATTTCACAGAGGGGTTATGCGACTCTGAGCGCGAATATCATATTCGTTTTGCGCAATAACATCAAATTCATGCGCTATGGAAGCTGGCTGGGTTCTTGCAACTCGAAGAAGAGCCAAGTGAGGCATGCAAAAGGAGTATAACACTTATTGCACATGACAACACTTTCGTTTCCCATACTTAAAGGAGAAACCCTTATGAAAGGGAAATACCAATGCAGTCAAAGTTATCTATCGAACATTGTGTTTCGAAAAGTGCATACCATTCAAACATGTTTGATGCCAAGGAGACCACCAGAATGGGGTAAAATCAAAGTAGAAGTGCCTTCTGTAGACAGTAGGAGAAATTCAACAAATTGTAAAGGGGAAATCTCCCCGAACATCCGGACCATTGCCTTCAGTTTATGGAGCGTGACACTTACCTCTCTGCCAGGCGGCTGCTGACAGTCCACTCGATTGTGGTGTATCTGAGACGAATTCCGCCGGAAAACGACCTGAGAACTCTGCTCAGAGAATCGTTCACAAATTTCGAAAGCAAATTCGAGATAAGCGTCCATACATCAGACCATATGTATCCCATTGCGAATGGCCACCTCGACCTTGAGTCCTTCACTTGTCAGTGTGGTCAGTATCACTCCCGCCATTTGCTTGCTTTCCAATTGGTAAAGTCTGAATTGGATTGTCGAAATGTAACAGAGAACAGTAGGGTGGCGTGCAAGTGTTCCGATCAGTTTGAACTTCTTCTGTTACGCCAACGAGGTTGTTAGGTGGAACGGAACGTGTTAGGTGGAACGAGGTATTTATTTGAGGCCTCTTCGATTCTTAGAAGAGTTTGATTTTCATCCATGTTCTGAATTAGACATTACGAGTGAAATCAGAGAACCGTTCTGGATCTGAGTTCAACGCATCCTGTTATATTTATTCATCCAATCACTTGATCTTGAATACCTTGGAGCGTGAAACCTTACAGCAGGATTTAAATCGAGCAGAGCGTAGGGAACGCCACAAAAGCGGCCGAAAAATAACATACCAATACTATCAAGAGAATTGAGCACTTTCCGATACCTGGATGCGGAATATCTAGTCATATTGATCCGTACACACAAGTTTTGGATCGTATCTAAACCTAAGGTGCGACAGCGCGGGCGGTCGCGTGCGCATCGTTGTTGGGGCGCGCCAAACTTTTTGAAAAAGATGGATTGCGTGGCGCCGTAGCGATTTCGACGTAGATGCTCGGATCAACTCACACTTATTGTCTATTTCGTGTAGTTAGCTATATTAGGCGCTATGAAAAGTCTAGATGAGGGAGATATTTCTATTCTTTTCGATATTTCAACAGCCAATAACCAGATCACCAGTGATCAGCAGCTAGTTGTGTGAAAAGGATCAAAAGAACTGACATTTCACGACTTCCTTATGTGAAAAAGCAACACTCCGAGCCTCACTTTTGTGCGCACTATATTCAATCACTAAATGGAAATGGTCTGTTCCATCAAGCATCCGTCCTCAGAACACCATAAGGCTGCGTTCATACCAAATTGAATGAGAGTTTTGGCGCATTCGCGTCATGCATGAGATACGTATCGATCAGAAAATGAGAGTATTGGCGCATCGGCGCATTGGCGTATCGGCGCATCCGCGCATCCGCGATTTGAGAGAATTGGCGCATTCGCGTGATGGATAGGATACATATCGATTGAAAAATGAGAGTATTGGCGCATCCGCGATTTTGGATATTCGCCATAACAGAAAAAGATCAAGAAATGAAAAGAGAAGAAAAAGAAATCAACCGCACGTTGGCACGTGCCGCGTTCAAAAGGGTGACGTGGCACGCCATTCTCTCAAATCGCGGATGCGCCGATGCGCCGATGCGCCAAAACTCTCATTCGATTTGGTATGAACGCAACCTAAGAGTAAGTGCAATGGTGCTAATGTAGTTGTGGGGGTAGGGCCTCACTGTTGCGCCGTCGTCCCTCAGTCGAAACCGACCTACAATCATCAGTTTAAGCGCTCAACTGTATATTTTTACCTAAGCCTTCCTTAAGGGGGCAGGGTAGAGGCTTCCCTCCAAAGTAAGGCTTAGGCTAAAAACCTAGGCGAAATAGCGTCGGACGCCGAGCACAGTGGAGTGTCCCCCACCATCTACAGGGGGTGCCAAAAAATAGTAATTTTGTCTCCTCCACTTTCACCCCGTTTTAGTTGAACTACAGCAAATTTGTTGAGGTATTCACATCCCCAGATTCAAGAGCAGACCTCACTCTATCACTATACTCCGTGGCATCCTTCTGCAGGAGCAGGAACGGGAGCGAGGAAATAGTGAACAAGATGTGTCACCTCAACTGGGCAAAATCCGAAATTTCGTCGCCCTCGTTCACAAACTTGCTGAGGTCCGTTCACTTTGGGTACCTAAGGGGATTCATACTGGATGGTATTCTTTAAGATCCCGTTTTTTCCGGGTTCCCAGCGCCCTTCGTTTCCAAGAGCCAAAACGTGCCCTTACCACTGAAACCCCTCCGGAGGCGGATTTGGGCATGAAAATGATACGTCGGATCATAGCAGCCTTGTCCAAGCAGCAGGGGCTCTGTGACTTCCACGAACCGAAGGGCCAATCCTTAAGAAGCTTCCCACAAAATACCTACCATGGAACCCGGCTCCACTGTTTTAAGGGGACCTTGATACCGTGGGTGCTCCGAAGCCCGACTGCGCCGCTTAAAGTTCTATATTTTTATGAAAATGAAAGTAGTGAGTCTCAGCTTGTTCCCGCCTTTAGAGGAACATTTCGGGAATATTTTGCCCCAATACTTTCATTTCTTTCGTTTCCCTATGTTTTGTATAATTGGGAGAGTGAGCCGTGGGCAAAATTACTTTTTTTTTGGCACCCCCTGTATATCAGTACCGGATAAAGGGAGGTGTTCAAAATACGTGAGTGGATCGAATTCAGACATTTATGTGCATTCTTCAACAAATGAAGCCGTGAAATCAATAGTGCGAAAATGGTCGGTTACGTTGTGAAATACGAGGGGTTATCGTCAACGGTCGATATGAGGAACGATTTAAGAGTAATGCAGATTACAACGAGATATCAGATGCAAAGAAAGCATCCAAGGAGACTCCTACACTCAGTACGGCGCCGCTTAGCGCGCCCCAGTAACGATGCGCACGCGACCGCCCGCGCTGTCGCACCTTAGGTTTAGATACGATCCAAGTTTTGCTTGTGAAAGTGAAAAAGATGCGCCCCAAAGGCGAATTGTAACTACTGCGTTTCTTTGTGCGCACTTGACTTTGATAGTAATTGTCACTCATGTAAAGATAAGATATGATCATGTCTGCGATTCTTACTTCAAGGTAAGGCCGCGTTCACAGCCATCGTGATTGGCGCATCGGCGCTCCGGCGCACAGGCGAATCGGCGCATCGGCGAATGTGCACAGGATACACATTGATCACAATCAGACGCCTGAACGCTGATGCGCCTATGCCCCCAAAACGGCGAGAAGGCGTGGCATTGTGATCAATATGTATCCTGTGCACATTTGCCAATGCGCCGATGCGCCCAAAACGTCGCTAAGGCGTGGCTAGGCGATCGATGACTATCTTTAAGTACATTCGCCGATGCGCCGATGCGCCAATCTCGATGGCTATGAACGCGGCCTAAGGAGAATAAGCTAGTGCCGGATACGGCGTTATGTCCCGTGTAAGTGTGGAGATACGCCACCACTAAACCAAAGTTTCCGCCTTTCAGGGTTACGGTAGGTGTTTGCCCGGTGCTGAATGTACAGTCCATTTCGTAGCGCCTGATGGGCGTGACCTACGGACTTGTGTAAGAGTGTATCAAACTCTCTCACTCTTGCCACGCACTCTCACTCTCGCCACTCACCCATGTCCAAAGGCCATGCCCTATCAAACGCTCCGAAATGGAGTGTGGCTCACTGTGCAGTTACACATTCAAAGCAGAAATTTTCTCCAGCAAATGATTTGAACGTCCATAGTTAAACGGGTGCAGTAATCGCAAATGAATAGTTGGAGCCACCGGTACCATTCTTTTGCAACTCTTTTGAAAATCTTTTTTCTTATACTCGTTCCGGCAAATTCCTGCAATCTCGTAAGCAAATTGCGAAGTCGATGTATCTAAAAAATCCCTGAACGCCTTGTTGGTGTACACTGATTCCCGTCGATAGCGCGCCACAAAAAAAAGCTGGCCCCTCTCTATTATGTTTTAATGTAATGCATTGCACGAATGCTGCTTTCCTCGCCAGTGGACCTCTGGACTTCAATGTTTGACGTGTGGTACTTATGACTCAAAGTTTTTGATCCTTCAGAACCTTGTTATGCGTGTTCCATGAATATTTGAACTCATCTTCATCCAGTTCCGTACACTACTTCACCTCAAAAACATTTCGTTTTTTTTCATGGTTATATTTTCACAATGGTTATTTTATCGCTGGGCTACACGGATGGTCACCTTCCTTGGACAAATCCCAATCGTTTTTTCCAGTGCAGTGGAAAAGAAACTAGACGATTTTCCGGGTTTGCTTCGAATTGCTTCATGCAAAGTGGAAAAGCGCTGTTGCTATGACGATAGATTGCTTAGCCGGACGTTAGCTCGGATATGATCCTGGAGAAGGCGAATAGGGTCTATGCTTTCATTTTTCTTCAATAAATAATACTGCTCCAGTCTGAAAATGACAAAATACCGACCAAAAGTGAATAACTACTTGGATAGCTGTGACCGACTTCAGACTGCGTTTTTGCGATTTTGCGACATCGCACTTTCGCACGTGATACTATGGCCTTGAAGTTGTGCGCTTTTGTGCGTGCGGAGCCGCAATACCGCAAAATCGCGAAGCCTTACGGCGGCCTAAATGATTGCGAGCCAGTAATTGCGAATCGCACGCGTGATCGGCTTCACGGGCAGCAATTATCGTGCATGCTTTGAACAGCAGGCATTAATGCTTGATGGTTGCCGGTCAGGTGAATACTGGGATTATTCCAACGTACTTACTGGAAAATGCAACAAGATTTGCATATTGCAAACGGATGGAGAGCCAATAGCAAGCTCAAGAGATGATGGATGGGGGTGGTTGACTAGAGACTTCATTCGGTAGTTCCACTATAAGTCCTTCCCGCGATTGTTACAGTCGCAGCCAGGAATGTATAAGTGTGTGTGCTTTAATCGAGTGTTATGTGGGGCCGAGATTTCATGGGTGTTGAGAAAACGAGGTTCGAAATGAGTTCGCACGGCAGGCTCCTCCCACAAATAAATAGATGGGATGGGGCATGGTCATCATTCCACTCGAGCGGACGGTGATTAACGCCACAATTTTCAGCGATTCTTGTTGCTATTCACCATGACCTTTGGGTTCTTCAGAATGCGATTCCACACCTTTTTGCTCCGCTGACCGATATTCCGTGCCAGCGAAGGGGGATAGGAGCCTCATTGCAGAGGATATGAATTCTCCATCGTCCTTCTGTCAGTCTTCTGTTCTATAAACGATTCCACCCTGAGTAAGGTCGCATGCATTCCTCTGAGTCTTTTACCTTACTCACTATGCAGGTTCTTTAGAAGGTTTTCAGTTGTGGACTACGTGTGCCACCTCATCCTTGAAGAGCTTCGCGTGCCGTTGCAAAGTACAAACGTGTAAGAGTTGTTGACTCGCAGAACTTTCCTGTAAACTGCAGCGGGCGGTTTGAATTGTTTTGTTCTGTTTAGTATTGCGCTACGCTTTTGCGCGTTGTATATGAAAAGTGGAACCTTGGAACGAGATTATGAGCCCTTTCTAGTCTGGCATAGCGCTAGGCCATCATTCAGTTTAGCTTTAGGCATAATATTTCTGCATTCGTGTTTCACTATTCGTTAGCATTCATTTCTGGCCTTTATTGACAAAGCTCCGAAGCACGATCGGAGGCCACCTTGTTGAGTTTTTTGGCCCCTGCAGTACAAAACTTTATTGTCCCCAGGGTGTGAACTTCCTCTGGTATGTCTGAAATGTCCTTCAAGCTTTATCCGTCAACGATTTAGACCGTTGTGCTCTGTTAGTGTCTAACGCTAACAGTCACTAACAATAAAAGCAATAAAGGATAAAGTTTTTGGCGTTTATGAATAACCTGTTGGGATGTGGCGCGCATTCTAATTTCATTCATAATTGTTTGGTTTAGTTGTTACCGACAATATCACTTGCAAAATTCCAAGTGTTTCATTCAAGGCACATAGGTTTCGTCGCTCCAAGAACCCGTGTAGCTCGATCCTGTGTGACTCCACCTTCGTGTTTCCGCTGATACTTTTGGAGAGAATGTTCAGCCATCTGTCAGAGAAACGCAGAGTTCTTAATTCCTGCTTGAGCTTCAGAAGCTGTTCCGTCCTCTTTCGAAAATGGCCTTTTCAGTTCCGCTCGTGCAGCGAATTTCCGAACTTCACAGCAATGCCACGGTAACTCTGAAGCTGTTTGCACGCCCATTTCCTTCGTCTAACCATCACATCATTTAGTTCCAGGGCCTTATCTATTTTCATCCGGGGTTGCTTTAAGTCTCATTGCAAGATTCTCTCAGCTCAGCTCATGGCTGCGCAACATTTTGTTTGCTTATTCGTGTGATTTTCTCTTTTGTGATCCGCCTCAAAAGATTTTCGAATCACTCCCGAAAGCAAAAAAAAAACCTGTTGTTGTCTCTCGACATTTAAAGAGCGAACTGAAGACACTCGTAGTGATCGCGTGCAGTCGTCTAAACCGCGCATCCACATAGAGTTGACTACCACTAGACTCGCAATCGATACTGAGTGTGCCGTTATTCCATGCTGTCGCCAGATTGGGCAGCGTTTTCTTGTGCGGACGGAAATTTGAAAATGGTTTGGTTGGCGTTTTTATGTATAATTTTCTTGAAATGTATTGATTTGGAGCCTTCATTAGCAGAGAAGCACGCACGAAAATGCTTCGTGATAACTGCCATATCCGCCCCTTAATTCCGATGCTTGCTTCATTCATGTTCGTTCATGGTCGCATTGGTGTATTCGTGAGAAATTACGTCACGAACATTGTATAAGTTGTTAATGGCAAAATTTTGCAATTTGCTGCATATTTTTGCCTCGTGCTAGAATGGTTCGTTACGCTCACTCTTCAGGGCGGGTATGTTATCAGAAGTTCGACAAGAGCCTGATTTAACGAGTGAAGCTGATTTACGAGCGGCTGAAGTTGTACGACCAGAAGACGTATTAAGGCTTAACAACATCACTCAGGGTAATACAATTCATTCAATATTTTTGTATCGAGAGCGCAATCTCGATATCCTCCTAAACTTGTGTGAATTGTTTTCAGTCATTTCTTCGTAACTTTATTGGCTTGTTGTTTCCATGCTGGAATGTAGATTAAGATGGATGGGCTTAAAATTCTTCCTGAAATTGTTTCGATAATTGTTTCTCTATTAGGTGGTACGAGTCTTACAGGTGGTAATCATTCAAGCTTATTTTTCGTCAAATAACTCCAATTTGTTTGGAAAACTTATGGAGTACTGTTGCCAAATACCACCTTTCAGAGACATATCCTATTTCAAGTTGAGCTAACCATGCTCTCGCACGGTCTAAGTTGATGCCAAAGAATTCCGTTTCACGTGAGGAACGTAGCCTCTGAATCTGTCATGTTTCCTTGATCTAACGGAGATTCAATCGACAGTTTGTGTCATTTGAAATACCCTCAAGTACGTGATGCTTCCAGATTATCTCTGCAAGCCGTCGGCCAATATTTACGACATAGAGTTCACTAGATTCAAGATTAGAGATCTGGACACTGACCAAGTCTTATTCGAAATAGAGAAGCCTGCCGGTTTGTCGTTTTCTTACTAACATTTTCATAGCTCACCTATTTCGAATAGTCCATTTTCATCCATTATAAGCATGCACAATTGTCATCACTGCTTGGATTTTCATTGTAAGCCTTTTTTGTATTATCAAAATGCTGTATTTCTACCTTTGTTTTTGGCAGTTGGGATATAGACAATGGTCGTGGATGATTCTGACAAGTTACTATTCTAGACGATGCGTCTGAACGTGAAGACCAGCCTACTGAGGCGGCTCGATATGTGCGTTATAGATTTTCCGAGGATTTCCTACATTTGAAAAGGGTTGGCGAAATTTTCTTTTTTTCGTTTTTTTTCTTTCAAAGACTCCATAACTCAGCCGGCGCTAAGTTTTTGGGTGTATGAGATTTTTTGTCCCATAGTTTGGGGTATTTTCTGGGGTTCCATCTGCTGTTTGTGCTCTTAGATTTGTACAAGTATTTCGAAGTCTGCGTATGTGTAGCATCGCATCGTATGCTCATTATCGATCAAAATTGTTTAGGTTGGTGCGACAGTTGAGTTTATAGTCGGCAATAAGCCCATCAACAAATTCCGGATGGTTGAAAAGCATTTCTTCAAAGTGAGTCTTATATTTTGTTGCTGTTTAGTTATGGATATAATGAATGACTTGACAAGCAAGTTCAGTACATTTTGAAGGGATCGCTGCTAAAGTTCATCATGGAAATCACTATATTTTTCTTTGTTGGTGTGACATATTGGCGGTATATTTCATAGGCCTCCGCTGATTTCCGCTAGTGAACTTGCGCAGTCTTGCGATTCTTCCCATTACATGATGATTCAGACACTGTCATCGTCTTGTCCCCAGTAGCAAAAAAGGTCCGGGAAAACAGGGAATTTTATGGTTTTGTTTTTCTGCTTTATTTAAACAAATTTTTCTCATGCACTTTTATTTTGTGGTGGTATGTTCATTTTCCACCCCTTAATCCTAAACTACCACTTTTTGTTTGGTTAGTGTCACCGTTAGCTGCTCAAAGCGCAAGCGAAATAGACCTAATGATGTTCTTTCTTTTCCCTTAGATATGTGGGTTATTTCAAATATGATTTATTTCATGATTGCTTCTCCTTTTTGAGAACGGCATGCAAGTCGTAAATCAATGCCGAGAACTAAATGCGTTGCAGTAAAAGCGCGGGCTCTCACTCAGAAGAGGGCTCATCAGATATCAAGTCTGTGTGCACGCTTCGAGCTTATCTTTTCCAAGGGAATAAAGATAGCATAGCATAGATAGGGACAGCCTCTTTCGTTCTCTCATGTTGACTATGTTTATACCTACTATTTGCAGGCGGTGTAATGTCTATGTTTTATGTTTGGATCAATTAGAATGAATTTTCTGGTGGAAACTTAGCAAAGGTAGAGAAAAACTAAAAAGTAGACGAAAGGTTCCACTTTCAGGACCGCTTGTTGAAGAGTTTCGATTTCGAGTTTGGATTCTGCATTCCCAATTCAAAAAATACCTGTGAGCATATCTACGAGTTCCCACATCTCAGTCCTGAACTAGGTGCGTTTGAACGTGAATACAGATTTTACGTTTTGTTTTGTGTGGATAATATCTTTTTGGCTTTCTGCTATTTTTTTACTCGTTGATGTCTTGCATAGTTAATAAGACGTTCGAATGTGGCACAATTTTTGGTAACGGATATTACTTGAAGTAGGAATAATAGGCCGGCACAACCTCGCGAAAAAGTGGTGACTGTCAGACTGAGAAGAGAGAAACGTGAGGAAATTGACGCTCTCTGGTGCGTGGTGTTACGTGAAATTTCATCGTGAATGTGAGCTTCTGGCACAAACCATTCTAAGTTGGGAATCGATTCTATTGTACTGGCATAAAAGAGTCACTTTGCTCATGGCGTGATCATTTGATTTATTTCATGTGTAGTTCCACCTTATTTCATGTGGTGGACCCAGGCCGATATATTCTAAACACTTTTCTATAAGAGCACGCGGAAATCCTGTTTGCAGCATCCACCTTACATAGAGAATGAAGTCACGCCCTTTCGACCTAAATGAACCCAAAAGTTTTGCGTCATCCTGAAGTATCCGTGATTTCGTATTCCCTATTTCTACGGGTGGCAGCTTTTTTAAGCATTCGTGACCATGATAGAAATGTGGGTAGATATCGTTAAAACAGAAATTCGCAGCGCGACACAGTGCAGCGTAGCCATGCGGGTGTAGGGCCAGGTCGCCCATGGGTAAGTTCGCGTCGCAAGACGCCTTTAGCTCGCAAGCATGGCTTCACGCGATGCATGCCTCATTACGAAATCCTCTACTAACGACACCTCCGAAGGATATAGCTCCTTGCACCTCAGACAATGGTTAGGAAGCTCTTACTGTTTCTATCAGAAGTTGACCGAGAAGGTAGATGATTGTTGAACCCTTGGGAGCCCCAACCCAGTATTTGATGGGCTGACGGAAGCAATGATTCCAGGGATTGGGACAAAACACCTAGTCGCAGTTCACTGATGCACTATCATTACACTAATCAAACTCAGCAAGAAGTATCATTTTTCGAGTCCCATAAAGTTCTTTCGGAGTGTTTGAGAAACATAGTGATCAGGAATACATAGTAACCATCTTTGTTTTTATTTTTCTCAATTCAATTGACTACTTTTTTGTGACACTGAAATATTTATACGTATGATCACTGCTCACTGTGCCTTGGATTTCAAGTCGTTTCAGTGAGAGAAATGGTGGAATGCCCTTACGAAACTCGCTCAGATAGCTTTTATTTCGTGGATGACCAGCTCATTATGCATAACAAAGCTGATTACTCGTACGACGGTTAAGCGATGAAAAGTAGGTATTAGAGCATAAGTTTAAAAGGATTTGTGCCAAATTAGTTTGATGAAATGTCCTTGGACGCAAACTCCCAACCTGCTTTTGTGACGTGGTTCAGTGGGGTGTCTTCTTCCTAGTCGTTTACCCGCTTCTGGGTTGTCAGCCGAAGTCTTCTTTTCTGGTTCAGACCAGCTCCGAATACAGTGTGAAAGAATAACTTCTTTGCTCTGTCGCTGAGCTATGTTGACTCCAGCTGCCCAAATCGTTCGTTCGATTATCTTCTTTGGAGCCGACGGGGCGCCCTTTCACTAGAAGTTAGTAGAACTGAAGGTAATGTTAGTCGAGGCAAGTATGACAGGTAATAGAGGACTGAACCGTCCAAGGAGGCACACTTTTAAACTTCAGAATAAATTGTTTATCTGGTTACAGTGAATATTGACAAGTGAGGCAGAATAACCGGTACAAATATGAGATGTGTCGTGTTAGCGAGTTACAGTGAGATACCGAGATACCGAGATACCGAGATACCCATTCGGCCTGAAGCCACCAGTATATATGTTGATCCCTGAAACATATCTGTGATGTGAGGTTTCCCTCGAAAGTCTCTAACTCAAGAGATCCTCATGGAGATCAGAGACAATACCGTACTTGTTTACTTGACTGTCGAGGTTGCCTACCGATTTCGTAACCTATGTCCTCGACAGCTCTCATGGTCTTATGGCACTAATAATGTCTATTTACATGATATTATTGAGTGATTACATGTGCCTTATGGCATTTCATCATTATCGTTATACATATATTTTACATGGATACATTGGCCTTCCGTCGGCCTCCTTAATGGTGCGGAAGTCTTTCCGCACACTCCCGCCAGCGATCTCCTTCGTGGCGGTTGATGATGTGGAGCAATTCCTGCCTTTCTTCCGGCAAGCCACACAGTGACTCGTGGTGAGTTTTATCCCCGCAGTAGCCACATCGTTGTCCTTGTCCGCATCTTTCCTTGCATCGAGGCTTCAAGCAGACGCGGCACATTTCTTCTTCTTTTACGAGGGCTCTTCTTTCACGCACTGTTGGGAATGCTGTGCACGCATCCGTAGCGTGTTTTCCACGTTGGCGGCAGAAGCCGCAGACGACCATGCGAGCTCCTGAAGTGCACAAGGTGTTCCTTGAGTCGGCTATCTTTCTCTGACGGCACTCGCGGAGTCCTTTCAGCTTAGTTTTTGCCTGCGATACGGCGAATGGCGTCCTATCCCTTGCCGGTCTAGCTATCTTCGGCGGAATCTCCTCCCTTTCGAGCTCCTCCCTATCTTTACGGCTTTTCCTGGAGTGTGAACTTGTCGATCCCTGTCGAAGCTCGTCCGGTGTCGACGTCTTGCTTTCGACTTCTCTCTTTGGTGGGATGAGCTCCATCTTCATCACGTCTGTATCGTCTTCGAGGAGCGTCAGCACATCCTCCGGTGGCGGTGTCCGCTGTCTCTCCTCCATTGTTCGCAAATACGATGCGACAGCGTTTGTCAAGCAATCTTCCGTTTTGATGAAGCTCTCTTCCATGAGCGTACGGAATTGCTTCGCATTCTGGTCCACCTTTTTCTGTACTTGCTGGTTGATATTCATTAGAGAATTCTCGATTTTCTCCTCCATTTTCTTTTGGAATGACTCCATGCTGGTGAGAATCCTTTCATTTCGAGCATCCTCTTCCTCTTTCCATGATGTTATCTTGCCGTCGATTTTGGTAACCATTTCCTTGATTCGCTTGGTGAACTTCTCCATCTTTCCATTCGTCTCTTCGCTTACAGAGGGACGTGCATCCATGCGACTGGTGTCGCCCTCCCCCATGAACAAGTGATTTATCTGCTGCTCCAATCGTTTGATATGATCCATCAAGGAGTCCTGTTCGTTTCTAGCCCACGGCGTGTAGTGGACGTTGCGAATCTCGGTAATGGTGTTGGCGATTGATCGGAGCTC
This sequence comes from Trichostrongylus colubriformis, assembly GCA_963978905.1. Lineage (NCBI taxonomy): Eukaryota > Metazoa > Nematoda > Chromadorea > Rhabditida > Trichostrongylidae > Trichostrongylus > Trichostrongylus colubriformis. The sequence goes on along the minus strand of OZ022259.1, from coordinate 10,536,044 downwards.
CGAAGTGACGTAGACCTTTGTCGAAATCTTGTCAAAAGGTCTTCCACTTTCCTGAATCTTCATTTGAAATTGCTCCTTTTTTGGAAGAGTCGCCATCTTTGCTCTAACCATTTCATCGTACGTGTCCCAGAGAAGATCGGAGATATAGCCGGCACACTGCAGCTTTCCTTGCAATTCGGTCAGTTGCTTATCCACGTTTCTTCGTTTGTTATATGACTTCTGAGGAGTCATTGGTGTGGTGGCGATTGCTGTTTCCATTTCACGATATGCAGCTAAAGTTTCCTCACTTTTCTTTAAAAGATGATCAATACCGTAATTAACCCCTAGAATCTGCTCCTGCAACATCTTGTCGCTGATGATGGCACGAGGGCGTACAGCGAGTTGTTGTAGAAGCTTCTTCACGTCATCCAATTGACTTTCCATTCTGAAACATTCAACATTTGATTCGTATTGTTCTTCTTTTTCTTTAATACTTTGATTTGATATTGTATTGATATTGAATATTTGCGGGGTTTTTCTCGATCTTAAGTTGTATGAGTGAGTGTGTTGAGTTGGAGTACTAGTCATTTGTTCTTTTGTTTCAGGTTCATTAGGTTCGTCGAGTTCTAAAGGCACGAGAAGATTTACTGGTCGTCTGATGGTAGTTCTTTGGCCTGTAGACAATTCTGCTTCCCTGATTTCTCCTTCATTATCCTTGAAGAGATGAATAATACGTCCTAACTTCCAATAGTTTCTTGGTTGCATATCTTCTTGGATGAGCACGATTTTTCCCAGTTTTGGCTGGGTATTACATGTTTTTCCTTGTGAAAGCATGATTTGATGGTGTTCTCTTAGTGCTGTTATGTAATGTTTTCGCCACACTTCCCAGAACTTATTCGTGATGTCACATGAGCTTTTCAGAGCTCTTTGTGCCTCGATTCGCGTTTTCAGCATAGCTTTTTGTTCTGGTGGAAGGTAAGTCTCATCTTGCATATCTTCATCCGGTACTGGGTTTATTGGATATGTTATGTTCATTCCATTTTGTATGAAGTCGATAGGCCTCAGACTTGTATTTTCTTCCCAGTCGGCTTCTTGATAGGTTAAAGGTCTGCTGTTGAGACACCCTTCTATTTCTGTGATTGTGGTCCGCAGAGAATCTTCATTCGGGATACGACGTCCAATGGCCTTGTTAAGGCAACGTTTGACAGATTGAATCAAACGCTCATAGAATCCGCCCTGCCACGGCGCATATGGTGTGATTTTGAACCAGTTGATTGACTGGTTTGCCATGAAGTTTTCAGTTTCTTCTGAATCACGAGCATTCTTCAAATTGTCTGCCAGTACGTTTTCTCCCAAAATGAACGTGGGGGCATTGTCGCTCGTTATTGAGGCTGGTACTCCTCTTCTAGCTATAAATCGCCTCATAGCGTTGATGAATGCCACTGTTGAATTATCTGGCACAACTTCGAGGTGTACCAATCTTGTAGTAGCACACGTCAAGATACATCCATAGTTCTTCGTGGTTTCTCCTGTCGGTGCTTTCACTTTGAGTGGACCGAAATAGTCAAGTCCAACGTGTTCGAATGGCCTTGACATTTTAACTCTTCGCTCAGGTAAATCTTTCATCTTCGGATACCGGTAGGGTAAATTGTTCATCTTCTGGCACGCAACGCATTTTCTAATTATTTTGGTAACTTGTTGTCGAAGTTTCGGAATCCAGTACTTCGATCGAACTTCTGCCATTGTGTGCGCAGTTGACAGATGCATTTTCCCATGCGCATTCTGAATGATCAGCCGGGCCAATTTAGAGTTGGGTGCTATGAATATTGGCCTTTTTGCTTCTTCTTTCAGATCACTTTCACCTAGTCGTCCTTGACATATCCATACTCCGTTGTTGCCTTGTTTGATGTTCAACTTTGCATGGTTTGGAGACGATATGAGTTCCGAATATTGCCTTTGATGCATTTTGACGAGCGTTTTCAGCGAGTTGTTCAATTCATCAGCGTTCAGATGAGTGGTGTTCCGCACTTGTTTCAGCTCTGGAATAGTTTTTTGGATTCTCTCCCGAGACTCGATTGGTAACTTCCTAGTTACATTGCGGAGAAAACGCAAAATCCATGCTCCTATTCTCGTTACTTTGCTGATAGAGCTGAAACGATCCAAGTCGATCCATGGACTGGTGGTCTGCACAAGATTCACGTTCACTTCTTTCGATGGAAGTTGGAACAGTCGTGTTTCAGACGGCCATTCACTTGGTTTCTTTTGCAAAAAGGTAGGTCCTGTCCACCAAACATGGTTTTTCAGCTCTTCTGCCGTTAGACCTCTAGTAGCACAGTCAGCCGGGTTTGTGCTTGTTTTGACGTATCCGAAAGATACAGTTACATCGTGTTCGTTCAACCAATGTACAATTCTTGTGATTTCTTTCACACGATTAGCAGCTAAAACTCCCAGTTGCTTGGTATCTTCGCTGTTTTTTACCCAGCTGAGGGCGACTTCTGAATCCGATAGGAGGTACATTTCGTTGATCCTGATGGATGGCTGGAGCTCTTCCACTGTAGATTTGGCCAATCGTGCTGAGAGCGTCAAAGCATTTAGCTCCAATTTCGGCACGGTGTGGTTTTCCTTCAGCTTTGGCAATTTGGATTTCGATATAAGAAGATGATGGTTGTCGTTATTACAAAGATATGCACAAGTGGCCATTGCAGTTGTACTTGCATCGCTGAATAATACAAGTTTGTGATTTTCTCGTTTGTTGGCCACTCTTCTGGGGATTTCTTTTGTGAATCCTTGAATAGCTTTGCACAAAATTGTCCATTCTTCTTGATCCTTGCCTTTTAGTGGAACGTCCCATGAATATTCTTTCTTCCATAGTGATTGAAAGAAGACTTTGTTCTTGATCATGAGCGGATTGAGCCATCCCATCGGGTCATAAACTGATGCATTCGCATGTAGAACCGTTCTTTTTGATACTTTTGCTGGTTCTGGTATGTTGCATATGATTTCTAGCATATCTGACTCCGTATTCCACTGGATACCTAGCACCTTGGGTGAATTTTGCGTCGATCTGTCTTCCTTCTTGATGAATTTGTTAACCTTCTTATCATTCGATATGAATTCGCGAAGATTCATGTTGAGTTCTTTGAAGGTTCTTTTCGCTTCCAGGTATTTCTTTATACCCTCTTTTGTCGACTCTGCAGAAATGATGAGATTGTCGACATAAAGATTGTCGTTGAGTTCCTTGGCGAATTCTTCATCAATGTTCCCGTTTTCGAGATGAAATCGTATAGTAGCAGCAAGGAGGAAGGGCGAGGCATTCAGCCCAAAGGTGACTCTCGTGAATCGGTATTCTACGAGGTTGTCGTCGCTGAGTGGTTTGGAGGTGTCGTATAGCCAAAAAAATCGAGTTGCATCCCGATCGTCCTCGTGAAGATGGACCTGTAGAAAGGCCTTCTCCACGTCAGCGGTTAGCGCTGTTTTACCGATTCGGAATCTTTGCATCATTCCGACCAGTGAAGGTAGAAATAACGGTCCCTGATGCAGTGCATCGTTTAGTGATGGTTTCCCAACGTAGTGGGCAGAAGCGTCGAACACGATTCTCAGTTTTGTGTTCGGTTTGTTCGGTGTTATCACCGCATGATGGGGCAGATAGTGTAGAATTGTATTCTTCTTTCCACTATTGCTAGGAATCGGTTCTATTATGCCCTTTTCGAGCTGATCTGTGATGATTGAATCATATTCTGCAAGGAGTTTTGGTTTCTTATTCAACTGAAGTAGAGATCCTTGCAGTCTTTTGAGTGCTATCGACTTATTCGTCGGTAGCAGCTGACAATCATCCTTCCAAGGTAGGTGAACATAGTAACCGTCTGCACGTTTTTCGATGGATTCCTTGAACCGTTTTGCAACTTCTTCGTTCATACGCTGCTTTTCAGTCTTTTCTGGTCCTGTATATTCATTAATGCCTGAAGAATCGAATCCCCAGTAATCGTCGAATATCTTTGACTCGCAGTCGTTTTTTGCGTGTTCCATGATACGTGCGGAGGATAACAGATGTTCTTCCTTTTGTCGTCCAGTAATCATGTAGCCAAACTTGGTCGAAACGAGGTGTAGTCCAGAAGGCAATTTTACTTTCTTCTGTTCCATTACGTCCCACAAATAGTCACATCCTAGTAAAATCTGCGGAGTTTCTTCCTCTTCATTCGACTTGTTGGAAAGTTGAATGCGCTTCTGTTTGACGACGCGCAGATCTTCCTTGGTCAATGTGGCCTTGACTGCGTGAGCTGTTATTACTGGGCTGTCATATAGCTGGAAGGCATGTACTTCTTTATTTTTGTCAACTAGGTTGACTTCTACAACTGAATGCCAGTTCTCCACTACTTTGTTGGAGCCGAACATTTTCAAACCGAGTTTCTTTCTCGAAATTGTTGGCAGTTGTAGTTCTTCCACAAGGTTTCTGTCGACGAACGATGATTCCGCTCCCGTATCCAGCAGAATTTTGACTTCTCTTGAGCCATTTTTTCCCAAAATCGTCGCGGTTCCTGTTAAGAGTAGAGTTTCCCCTGTGCTGACTTGGCCAGTGGTATTGTCCTCTATGTTCTCGTCTTCGGGATCCACGATTACGTTGGTCTCTTTTTGGATGACCATGTTTTGGTGATTGAGTGGTGTGCCTTTTGTCGCTTTCTTCGAGTAAGCACTCCCAGTATTCCTTGCTGGAAGCCGCGTTTGTTGCTGAAACGCGGGCTGAGCTGGTTTCGTTTTGGACTGTCGACCTTCTTGTGGGATTTGCTTCCCATGCTGGGTGTCTATGATACCACAAAGTGATATGTTGTGCTTCTTGCCGCAATTCCTGCACGGAGGGCTTCGACACATTTCTGCTGTGTGGTATGGCTTGCCGCAATTCAGACATAGCCCCTTCTTCGTTAAGAAGGATATTCTTTCTGACTGTGTAACTACACGACAGTTAGTTGACTGGTGACCGAGTCGCCTACAATACATGCAAGCGATTTTGAAGTCACGAACTGGTTGGCTGGGTCTACTTATGGAGCTTTCTGCTGGCGCGTTGATCTTCTTCCGTGTCTCTTCAACGTATTCCCTCCTCTGGAGTATGCCACTGAGCTCCCTTTGCATCGTTGCCCATGTCCAGTCCCTTGGATTTTGCAGATCGGCTCTTCTCTCGAGAGCGCGTGTCTGTATATCCGCATCAAACTTGCTGAAAATCGTATTCAAAAGCAAGCGATGGTTGACGTCTTGGCCTTTTATGGCAAGTTGGCTCATCGTTGCTGATATTCTTTCCAGCAGTTCGGTTTGAGATTTTGTGGTTCTCGTATCTGCTTTGCTCTTCTGAAGTTCGGCGAACAACTCTTCCACTCTTGTGTCATTGTCTCCATATTTCTTGCATAGACAGGAAATGGCTTCTGGGTAGTTTTCTTCCGAGACTTGGTATCTTGAGACCAGTGCTCGTGCATCTCCTTCCAAATATTGCCACAAATAGTTGAATTTTAGCATGGGGCTAATTTTCTGTTCGTGAATATTTACAGAGAAAATGGCCCAGAAGTTGTCCCATTCCGCTCGATTGCCAGAGAATCTAGGGATTTCCAGTCGCGGTAGATACATCGGCATTGCAGGAGCAAATGCTGGTGAAGTCGGCGTAGAATGATACGAATCTTCTATCGCTCTGTCCCTTTCTTCGACTCTTCCTGGTTGGAGAGACTGTAGATTGGCCATGAGTTGTTCGACCTCTTTCTTCCTTCCACTGAGCTTTATGCAGAACTGGTTCGCCTCACTGATGCTCTCGATTCCCGTTTCGAGGTATTCCTCAAAGGATGAGAGTTCCGTCTCTTGCTTCGTTTCGCCCAGCATTTCGAACACGACGTGGAGTTTGTCAATTGATTCGTTGACGTAGTCTTTCGCCGTTCGAACCTTGGCTAATGTCGATTCGATCCTCGTTCTTGACGTCTTCAGAGATTCCATTTTGTCAGCTTCGTCGCCTTCCGGAATCACAATTGGCGCAATAGCATCTTGTGAGTCTTGAATAACTTCATGCAAGGCATTGCGGGCCTTTGTGAGACGTGATTTGGAGACTTTTAGCATGATTATGGGCGAAGAAATCAATTTGATACGAGTGTTTTACTGTACGCAGAAGATTGAGATGAAATTGAGGGTCAAATTATTCACTGATTTTCTGGTATCGACTTTCCCGGCCGATGCACCATAAGTTTAAAAGGATTTGTGCCAAATTAGTTTGATGAAATGTCCTTGGACGCAAACTCCCAACCTGCTTTTGTGACGTGGTTCAGTGGGGTGTCTTCTTCCTAGTCGTTTACCCGCTTCTGGGTTGTCAGCCGAAGTCTTCTTTTCTGGTTCAGACCAGCTCCGAATACAGTGTGAAAGAATAACTTCTTTGCTCTGTCGCTGAGCTATGTTGACTCCAGCTGCCCAAATCGTTCGTTCGATTATCTTCTTTGGAGCCGACGGGGCGCCCTTTCACTAGAAGTTAGTAGAACTGAAGGTAATGTTAGTCGAGGCAAGTATGACAGGTAATAGAGGACTGAACCGTCCAAGGAGGCACACTTTTAAACTTCAGAATAAATTGTTTATCTGGTTACAGTGAATATTGACAAGTGAGGCAGAATAACCGGTACAAATATGAGATGTGTCGTGTTAGCGAGTTACAGTGAGATACCGAGATACCGAGATACCGAGATACCCATTCGGCCTGAAGCCACCAGTATATATGTTGATCCCTGAAACATATCTGTGATGTGAGGTTTCCCTCGAAAGTCTCTAACTCAAGAGATCCTCATGGAGATCAGAGACAATACCGTACTTGTTTACTTGACTGTCGAGGTTGCCTACCGATTTCGTAACCTATGTCCTCGACAGCTCTCATGGTCTTATGGCACTAATAATGTCTATTTACATGATATTATTGAGTGATTACATGTGCCTTATGGCATTTCATCATTATCGTTATACATATATTTTACATGGATACATTGGCCTTCCGTCGGCCTCCTTAATGGTGCGGAAGTCTTTCCGCACAGAGCAGATGAAGAAACACTAGAAAACGTTGCTTTTGTGTTGATTTTATTTCCTGAGTTTTTGATTTCTAGCTATAGCATTATAGATTACGTTTCTCTTCACCGAACTGTCCTAATGTTGCTGTATCATATGACGAGTTCTTTGGTAATATGTCGCCACTTGTTTATACCTATTGGTTTCCTAGTGGCTGTTTACTTTGATTATTCGATGGTTCGGATTTTATATCTGTGATTACAAAAACTCACCAGCACTTGTCAGCAATGCTTTGATGGAGCTTCAAAATTGTTTAACTGCACATAATCAGTACATTCGCCATCTTGCTCTGTGGTTGGAATAAATATAATGATCTCTATGCTTTTCTGTGCCTTCCATTGGGCACACCTCTTTCTCTGTTAGACACTGATAACTATAGGCCTCTATGCTAAGGCTCTTGCGTGGTTACCTCGAGTTCTAGTAAATAACGGTTCAATCAAGTAAGGCTGTAAACTCTTCCAACCTTGGCTTCAACAATAATTTATTATTTTGAATTGCCAAGGTATGAAATCAACATATGAAAATGCAATATGGCCACAGAAAATAGAAAAATCTTATCACAATTGTTTACGCTCAGGCGCGTCATGTGACTAGAATGTAGTATCCGGAAGAAAAAAATGCCTCGTCTCCGTTCATACAAAAAATGGAATTGTGTAAATATTGCAGCAATCGACTTTTCGGAAGCCTATCTTGTGATCACATACATGAAACCAACTTTTGTTTTTTTTGAATTCAGTCGTTAAGCGCATTTATTATCCTCGTTCTTGCCTTTTTAGACACATGTGTTGCAACGCTGAGAAGTGAGATCATTTGTTTGGCGGTGTATTCCTATAAACAAAATGTCTCAACAGCTTGATATCCGCTGTGAAACTAGTAGGAATAGTTGAGCTACCAATACAGCTATTAAACTCACGGTATGCTTGCTAATCCATTCCTCGAGGCCATTTTCTGGTAAATAAAACGCTTTGATATATCCCTCAACGAAAGCGGTGTGTGGAACAGGACGAAGACCAGATATCGGCTCGAGCTGTAATAAAGACAAGATTTTTGGAGAACAGTATTGGAACCTAACACCACCGCCTCAAACAGTAACAAGTAATTATTAACTGTTACTGAAATTCAGAACGAGTGATCTTTGTGATTGACCAGTGAAAAATATTAATAAAACAGGACCGCCCGAATGGACATACAACAGTGGCAGAAAGAATAAGCTGATCGGTAAACCAGTTGCTTTTTTATTCAACATTTCATGCTCTCAAGACTTCTCCTTATTGAAATGATCCAGAAGGAGCTAGTGTTAATAGCAAGAGGGAGGATGTGTGCCCGTTCATACTTTGCGCACCGGCGGCGACGGCGTCGGTGCGCAAGGTATGAACGCGGCCTTTGAGGTACCACAAGGGATAATTTGATCGCCTGCTGATTATTGAAGAAGAGATGCTCAGCGTAGTGCGACTACGAAAAAAAAAGTAAGAAATAGGGAAACTTGAGGTATGGCTCATTGATAGTGGCCGTATTTCTCCATTCCTGAACACCCAAATCATACTTCCTGCTGCCTCTGACTGATTGCACATGCACCCCTTCCGACTCTATAACTAGGCTGACACATTCCTATGCTTGAATGCAGGGTGTCAACAGCTGTTTAGACCTATTTTCTTGTATTAAAATTTACAAGCTATATCGGGCGTTATCAGTGCGACACTTCTGAACGGAATGCTTCACTTGTCCTATAGTTCCAAAACTGCACAACTGATGACAACATCTCCACAAACTTTTTCACGAACTTTCAGTAATAAATGCTGGAAATCCAGTTGCATCAATGCACGTCCTTCGGTTGAGCATTTACCACCTTCACAATATCTGCAACAAGAGCACCACTATACATGGGACTCCAAAAATCAGCGATATTCCACAAACCCTTGAACCAGCGCTTTAAACGCGTAGTAAATAGTCCTGTCCCACAACAGGGCACGTCCTGCTTCATTCAGATGAATCGTTTCGGTAGCGCGTTCCAGTCGCAGTGCAAATCCATCAAAATCCTGGAACAAAACTGAGTTGAAGCCTGATAAGATCGCATCATAGAGACGTACCTTAACCATGAAATCCACATAGTTGCTATGGCGACTTTGTAACTCATTCACATCCCATTTTGTATTTGAAACAGCGTCGATGAGAACAGAATATTTAAGTGCTCTGCTGGCTACACAGTCGTAAACCAGGCTTCGAGTCTCAGGAACAACAGACAACACCTGAAAAAGTATGCTTGCAGCACACTTTAAGACGCATTCCTACGACGGCTGCTTCTCACGCTTCAGTTTTGATTTCTAGATCGATCGCGTCACCGAGTGTTAATGCGACCCAGCAGTACCTTCGTTTAATTTCTCCTTCTTCATTTTTGAATACCAGTTGGGCTGGCGCACACTACTGCGCGTCACACATGGAAGCATACAAAATGAGCGCGTGTATTGAACTCTCTCACCCCTCCACACACTCTCACTCTCGTCACTCACCCAAGTCCGGCCACACCCTGCCAGGTGTTGCCTAATGGACTGTACCTCAACTTGGGTAATCAAACCACAGGGCGGACAGACAGGCACACAGACATACCAAAGTCCTGGTTTATAAATAGGGTACGATACTTCTTCGTAATGAAAGTAGTAACTCTCCAAATTCATGATGACTATTTGTTGATTACACTGATGTGGTTTGGGACATCCGACAAAACGAAATGAACGACAATCGGGTCAGAAAATGAAAATGGAGCGCGAGAAGCAGCGGTCACACGACTGCGACGCAAAGTATAAATACAACCTAGGCGAATGAGTCGAGGGTGCGAAGCAAATTGTTTGCTAATGGCGCAGGAAGTAAATTAAATAGAAATCAAGTCAAATAACAAAATATCACGAAATAAATCTCGGCACTTATCCGCAAACATACACCACGGAAACCAGATCTTACCTTGCTATAAAACTCCTCCAAACTCAATAGCGTGTCCTCACTAGCTGGAGGCAAAAGTGATTCCATGACTGGTCGCACCAAATCAAGCTGTCGAGCGACAAATTCTCTGAAAGGCACTTCTATTGAGTCGAAAATTGAGCAGCAGTACAGTAGACATACACAGATTCCACAGCGACAATCCTTTCCACTATGCCATAAAGCTGATCAACGTGACTGAGATTCAACCCAGAACATAGTGCTGGCCGCATCATTCGCAGACCCTACAAGTTATAGCTTATGATTCAGTGGCTCAAAAGTTTCAAAGAAACATCTTATAAGACAACCTTCGCATCTGCTCCAGCTGACGATTTGGATCCATCTATTATAAGTCGATCAGAGATATCCGAAAGTACTGACTCAATTTTGGGCAACGGTTCCATTGTTTCTGACCCATCAGCACCGAAGAACAAGCAAATCTGGAATGACAAATCTGCTCAGTACTAGACTTTGCTTTCTATTCTTCACGTCCTTCAACATATGATTCGAGATTTGTGCCTGGCAATGCCTTTACAAAACGGCCCTCCTATACATTAATATTTATTTGCGAGACCTACCGAAAAGAAGAAATATTCAAACTGTTGTGTCAAAGCAGGAACTGAGTATTCTGCTATGGAAGGCAAGAGGAATGTCATGCGGATATATCGACCTAAATCAAAGCGTACAGTACAGTACCGCTTTTGAATATGGGAAATTGCTGAAAAGCAAAAATGGAGGAAAAAGGTTCCACACCGAAAAAGCGAAGGAGGTTGAGCGCTGTATTGCAAATGTTTGGTGTTTGATCAAACCTACAAATATCATAACGATAGTAATGTATAATGAGACTTTATCAGATCTCTTCTAAACCCAAAACTTACTCTTCGTAATTTTCTACTGGTTGATCCTTCTCATGCGGCTCATCACCTTCTTCAACTGACCTTGACGTGCGCGCAGACTGCCTTCGCGACTAAATTGTTCATAGTCAACTACCGCCAAGATTCCCCACTACACGAGCGATACAATACGAATGTACCTTTATTTCTGCACTACCGAAGGGATTGACGAAATCAGGAGGTATAATAGAAAATCCATGTACTTCACCATTAGCGTTATTCATCGGCATGTCCTTGACATCCTTTCGTTTGCGACATTCTTCCAAAAAAGTGAAATCCTGGAATATACCAGTCTGTATTAGTACGCCAGAGAACCTAAATCCTCTATGGGATTCCGCAAGGAAATACAAAAAAGTAATGATATAGCAGAAAATGGAATAGGGCAATCAGCAGCGATAGAAATCAAAAAGAAAAGTAGTTACCTGCAAATCGAATATAGTGAATTGATGAGGTACTGGACATAATGTGAAACACTCGTTCTCCAAAAACATTCGCAATTCTTCCATTCGCTCTAAGTGGTATCGTATGAAGTACATTACTGCTTGTTTCTCTAACGACACCGCCAGTTCATCGGAGGGATAACCAAAAAAGGAACGTCCAAAACGACGAAATCTAAACGCGCACGGTAAAAATGGTCGTACCGAAAACCGAGTGGATCACGCGTACCTATTAGCCATATCTACAATGTCCAAGAGTTGATCAAACTTCAGCGCCGAGAATTCTCGACTGCACAGGAGCGACTGCATTCTTGACAAAGCCACTCGGAAAACCGCGTGCATGGACGACGTCAGCTGGCTAACCATGATTCCCAGATAGGCTAAAAAGAAGTAACTAGCAAATATACACATTAATACAGGGTTCAGCAAGGTAAGAGTTGGACAACGAGTTCTAAACGAGTATTCTAAGTCAGTAAGAGCCCCGTGACAAAGGATTATGGATGCTAACAGAGGGCACCACGATGAAGTTAACCGGAACTATACTTGGGATCAAATTCACAATGATGAAAAGGTGCAGTGGCAAAGCACCTATTAATACAACTTTGGAGCTCGAGTAGAACTTACTGATCTTATCAACAGAAAACAAAGCAGTACAAAAAGAAGTCGAGTGTTATTCCAATGAGAGGGGAGGGGACATCTAATTAAAAGCTGCACTCTAGGCTTCCTGAGGGATCTCGAGGGATCAAACTGCACAGCCAAGCGTATATTTTGCCTACCTTTCTAGGCCTAGGCAATAATATCGTCCATAGTGAGATGCCCCTCCTTCATTGCGATAACACCACAAAACGTAAATGGACTGGACGAAACTCACGGTCATCAGCGTTACTCATTCTTTTTCGCTCATCGTCTTCGCTGTGAAACCGAAGTATGGCGTGGTAGATGGTGAGAATTTTGCACATAACGTAGCCCAGTTCTCGAACAGTGAATTCGATTTCTTCAGGGTGTATGCGCTTAACAAATGAGCAACTCATTAGCCGGTATGACTGTGCTAGCTAATTGAGTAAGCGAACCTGACACGAATCCTCATAAGAGATTTCAGCTGTATTGGCTGAGATCTGAGAAGCCTTACACCTTTCCTCAACAACTTTCTGCGATGACTTTTTTATAGTTGAGATGAAATGAATAATGAGTTTCTTGGATGCAGGCTAAAAGATCAGGAGTATTGACGAAATCGTACGCAGTTTTATGATAGGAACGGGTTCGCAAAGCTCACCTCCACCTTATTGAGCATTGTCAAAGCCGAGTAGACTGAGGCGTATCGGTCATGATCAAAAACTATAGTGAAATCTGCTAAAGCTGAGTCAAGGGCGGTTTCTATGAGATTTGTGGAGCCAACTAACTTCGTCATCAAGTCACTGGAAACACAGTTCGAGATAAAAAGAAATCAAAAGTAACAATACCCATACGAAGACAAACGCATTCTTCGTTCATTAAGTCGGGCATACCTCACACAGTTGAAGTGTCGATAGGTATTTGCAGCTTGCTTTGCTTCCAGGCATACCCTTATGGCTACCGGAAAGTTACCATCCTAAAAATAGCAGCACCACTGTGAAACAACGGAACTGATAATGCTCATCGCACACCTCAATGCAGTCTCTAAGATGAAATTCCGTCTCGTAAAGCGTTTTGATGATTCGCAGTGTTGAGTGCAAAGTCTTCAGCATCCTCTTTTTCTTCTCATTCGCTAAGATAGACAATGCGGTCCGGCTCTTCGACTGCGCACCAGAGAGTGCCCTACATACAGAATTGGATATTATGTGTATACGAATGACAAGATTTAGGCAACAACCCAGCATCCCCACCTTCTGATCACACGAATCTTGCAAACCAACTCTTTCAGACTGTCTTTGATGCTGTCCATGTCTTCTATTTGAGCAGTATAGGAAGGAGACTGCAAAGAGGCATCAATGGTGAGAAGAAACAACAGTGGCGTGCAACGAATGAGTACCAACCTTTTCCATAATCAAAGTGGATATCCTCTTTGACACAACTTGCAACTGCGACTTTAACCGCATCCGCTCGCGATCAACATCTTCAAGACGCAGTTCAATGTCGAATAGTTTCTGCAAATAACGATTCAAGGAGTAGTGAGTAGTCACTGCTTATGAGAAAAACGCGTTCATTATTCACTGACTTTCATTTCGTAGTCAATGGCATTGAAATCATCTTCTATAAAATACGACGCATCGATACTGTCAATAACGTCGTCATCACTCTCGGAAACTATCGCAGCACTGGGACGAATCTAAAGCATGTCTCATTTCGAAACGGTACGCAATTCGAAACCAGTTCCTTCAACGGGAATATTTTCAATAGGATAATAAAAGGCACGTCGATTCAGCGGAAATAAAACAATAATAAACCCTTTCCGAATCTAACGAAATGAAGTACAACTGGAATCAAAACTACAGCAATGCAAGGAAAACTGAAGTCGCACGATATGTTCTTATTAAGAAAATCAAACTGCCACCCAGATAGAAGGGGTAATCACCTAAAAAAAACTTCAATGCTCACCTTCATAACGCCTGAGACGTTGGCTTCATAATCTTCAGTAAGCGATCCATCATGTGGTGACATTACATAGTCAGACATATCATCCATCTGCAATACGTATTTAGGAACGGATAGCAAAAATCGCTGATCTTTACAAGTATTGTACAATATTGTATTTACAAAAACAAGCCAACTTTTAGCTTTGTTCCTGTTGAAGTGTAAAAGTTACGCCTACCGTGGCATCTTCAGCGAACGAGTCACCAAGAGTTTTTAAGGTTTTGGTGAAAGAAGTACGCAACTTTTCCATGGCTCTTTGCTCGTCTGGTGAAGTTTTAAATGAAACGAGTCACCTCATTATGAAGTTACTTGTAAAAGCCGATAAACTGAAATAATTTATCGATTTCGAGTGAATCCAACATTATTCGTAAAAGAGAAGTAAACAGAGAAATTTCCACAGCCCTAAAAATTTCCAGTTCTTAATCAAATACGTGGTATTCTTACTTGTTCTGAAGGGATGTCGAAGAAAATCAGCTGTTATAGAAAAATTGACGTCCCAAAAGCAGGGCTCAGACATTATCCTCAGATTCACGGCTTCATTCCCACTGTTTCTTAACTATCTTGGAAAACGAGTGACGATTTTAAAGCCAAAATTATTTTTTGGGATGCACACCTATACAACTAGGGGGTCTTTTGAATTCATTTTAGCATTTCGGCACTAACCTTTTGACAACGAGTAGCCAATTGCTTTGCTCATTGTGAGTAAGGCTCATACTCATAGAGACTCCAAGCAATCTCCAAGGCGAAGTGGGCACAAGTGCAATGTAAAAGCTGACCAAGCGTTAAAAGAAAAAATAAATAACGTACAAAATCCAGACCGGCTGGTTGGCCTCTTGTGGTTCGTAGGCATTTTACGTCATCATCATGAAACGACGAATCCGTGAAACATCAAATGGCTTTATTTCACGATTTAGTGATGTAGAGAGGTGTAGAGAGGTTGACATCTTGGGAGCTTTCTCTTATCGCATGCACCGCTTCGGAGTCAAAGGGTTCGTTTATAAGTTTGAAATATTCAAAAACTCATGCTCTTCGAATTTGTAAGTTGGCACGATACGCAATCGAATGCATCTGCAAACACATTTTCATATGAAGTCGAATGCGCGGCACAGCAAACGGGATGATCAGCGTCTGACGCTTTACCCTTAGCCAAATTTTATATCATAGTAGATTTAGTAAATTCATCTAGGCGTTAAGATACGGTAATTGGCAAATGTACGCAAGTGCGTGAGAGCGAAGGCGTTTTCACGTAAGCGGCGTTCATAGTTTGGGAATTTGCGGAATTGCCGATCTGTGGAAAATGATGAGGATACACATCGATTGGTAGAATTGCGGAATTTGTGGAAATGCAGATTGGAATTTGCGGAAAAGCATTAGATACGTATCGACTGATATGCTACAAAGAGACGAGAGGATCATAGAAAGGAAAGTGCTGAATTGTGGAAATGCAGAATCGCGGAATTTGCAGAAATGAAGCATTGTGAAAAGGCATAAGATAAGTATCGACTGGCAGAACTGTGGAGCTGTGGGAATGCAGAATCTCGCAACTTGCGGAAATGCAGAATTGTGGAATTTGCGGAATTGTGGAATCTGCGGAAGGGGATAAGATACTTATCGATTGGGAGAATTGCGGAATTGAGGAAACGCAGAATTGTGGGATTTGCGGGAAAGCATTACATACGTATTGATTTTCATGCTACGAAGAGACGAGAGGATTAGAGCAACTATGGAGCGAGAAGATTCTTTATTTCCATAATCCCACGAACTCCACGATTCTGCATTTCCGCAAATTCCACAATTCTCCCGATCAATACGTATCTGTTCTTCTTTTAACAATTGCGCAGTTCTCTCAACCGATAACTTTCTAATCCTTTCTCGCAACTGTGCAATTCCGTGAATTCCAAAAACTATGAATGCTGCCGTGGTACCATGTTGCGGCTCTGCAGGCGAAGTTGCGGCAATGCAAGACCTCAAAGTCACAGTGTCGCGCAAAACGATACCGACGCCGCAAAGTCGCAGGATCGCAAAATCGTAAAGTCTGACAACGGCCTGTGTATTGATCAAGATAGATAGTCCATATGTAAATGTCTCAAACGTATAGGCCTCGTGAAACGTCATTCCTATGTACCTTGAAAGTCGCTTCCCCGACAACCCACCCCACCACGTTCACATGGCGTCAAAAGAGAAGATTCGTATATTGCTAATCTTTTCGGGAAGTGAGATGGCCTAGTGACATGTACAGGAAAGCAGAGACGTTCCCAACCTCGCACGTGTGAATTCAATCTTGGCGGGAAACCACGCACGTGCACACTTTGATCGATAATCTTGCAGCTTCCCAGTGTGAAGCATACATGTGTTTTCGACTTCTTCGCTGGAACGTTACTGTTTTTCTTTCGAGTTACCGTTGTTACCTAGTACTGTGATGTACCTGCGGGTACTGGTGGGGTTTATAGTTTGCAACCTGCGGAAGTATAAACGCTGCACACATTGGGTCGTGAACAAATAACACTCGACGCATCGATCCTGTAACAACTGCGGTGTTATACCGACACGAATAGAGTGGCCTGAGAACCTATCCAAGTGCTAATGTAAACGGGGGATTCGGCATCCAGCTCCATTTTTACCCATACTTTAAGCCTTGCTAGTTTTGAAGGAAGCCCTACTTGGCCAGTTACTGGATTATTGTAATTCTATTCCTGTTAACAGCAGACCCCCCCCTTCCCCCAGTTTTTTTTACAGCGATCCATTTCACCGATACGCAATTGCGCTGAGGTGTGCAGCGTTGGGACAGCACAATGCATCGTGGGGAGTGCGAGCTAAAAGCCGTCTGTAGTTGGGTGCTAAGGCCACGCTCCTACTTTGCACCGGCACTGCATAAATGCGCTCAAGGCAGCGAGGCAGAATGGCACCGGGGAGGTGCAAGGTCCACACAGAGAGCGAGGGAGAGATGCACAGGAAGAGACGCAGAAACACGCAGTTACGCCCTGCAGCCGGCACCGCAAGGTATGAATGCGGCCTAAGGCGTTCGCCTTGAAACAGTCGCAGGACATGGTAATTGCCTTACGACCCAGCTGCATACGTGCGCGCATTACTAATCGAGTAAGCAGATGAGCACTGGAAGAGCACCAAGTGCATAAATTCTCACGATGTCATTTTCCTCTAAAATGGTCTTTATAACCCACCTAGGCGCTTATCTAGTTGATAGGGGGCACTGCACTGTGCTTGGCGTTCGACTATTTTTACATAGCTTTTTACCCTAAGCCTTCGTTTAAAGAGACCCCTACCATCTCAAGTAAGGCTTAGGGTAACACCTACACTTGAGTGTACAAATCGATGATTGTAAAAGGGGTGTATGCCATAAGGTCAGGAAACTCGCGTGGCCGCGTCTGGCGCGCAACGCGATAGTGCGAGGCATGCGACATCATGTGGGTCCTGAAGCGATTGCGCCTGGAGTTAGACGTAGTTCGCAGTGATCGCTTTAGGACTCATCCAATACGGCGCTGAAAGCTGGCAACATCCATCAACGAAAGTGCCACAGTGAGTGCCCCACCCCCTTGATCACATTAGCACTCCTACTCATACTAAACTCACAGACAGTTGTGATGCAAGTGCACGGCCTATTATAAGAGTTTCTCTTGCTGAGGGTGATCGAAGGTGTTAGGGAATATGCGACTAATCTCTGACATCGTGCCTTGCACCTTCGAACAGATACGAATTGACAAATAAAGCAGTCGAGATCACGTTATTTGATCTGACGAGCTCAGATGTTCATGATGGAATGGATGACATACGGTATAGCCATATTTAGGGCAATGGGGAAGGCTTGTGTGGGGAAGCCTACTTATCACATGAAACGTTGTGATGGTGTGTCCATACTGGTCCATTCCTGATGTTATCTCGTTTCTTACCTACTGCTTACGTGTTTGTTATCAGTGTGAAAAGATCCACGTGGAAAAAGTTGGAAGAGGTTTCATTTTACTGTCGATTTACTATCGGTATGCTTGCTTCTCATTGAGTCCCCAGCTAGGAAATTTAGGGATATGATTCCGGTGCCTCTAGCATAGGCGGGTAATTATACTGGATTCCAGTTCCACCTGCATTATGTGATTTTCAGAAATCTCCTGGGTGCGTACGAGCTCTCCGCGATGTCGACAGCGCCTGTCGAAGTGGCCGAAGAGGCCCTCGAGAAGAAGGTCGAAGCGATGAAGATCGTCGATGGGAACAATATGGAGGTCAAGAAAGGAACCACCACCACAGACGGCAAAAGCGAACGCCGCGAGCGTAGAGTAAGTAGAGCTTTTGCATTTTGTGCTGAACGATGGTCGAAGCCATGAAAATTTTCAGTTCGCTCGCATGACGGATGAAGAACGTCGCCGTATCTGGGAGGAGGAGCAGATGACAAAGAAGGTAAATATTGCAGTGGTTCGCTGTATTCGAGTGAAGAGCGTCATTTTGCTTGAGCGGTTTGTATCTGAACCTTGCGCGAAGACAGTGAGCATTAGAGGTGCAGATGCGTTGATGCGTATTGTCCAGTACCCTTGCATCCCTGATGCTCATGCTGTCAGGCATCGCGATTGTGCGACTTGCGATGCCGTTACTTCGTCAGCGGACCACAGCATCGCATGGTCGAAAAATCATGTGCAAAGTCGCGACATCTGAAAATCACGGGCCGGTGAATCGTGAGCTGGATTTTTAAGTAGGGTGAAACTTGCTGCTGGGTACCGCACCACTGAGACTTCGCGTAATATACTCCTGTGAGTGGTGACACAAAATGCTATGTAGTAGAACGCGTTAGATAACCTTAAAGTAAAGCGTCCAAAGCTGAAGATAACACTACTTGATGAGTTACTCAAGTAGTGTGTGAAAGCCTTCTTCAAAGTTCTGTTCATAGTTCGCGACTATGACGAGATTCTTTGAGGTATTGTTCGTAGTTCACGGTCAAGATGAGCGCGTCACTCGCGTGATCGAGGCGGAAAGGATAAAATACGTATCGGTTAGGTGATGGCGCAAAACACGTGTAGGCTTGAATTGTTTGATGGATATTTATCTCTTTTTTCCGCTCAAATCGCGCGAGTTGCGCGGTGGCCCGAATCGCAACTGTGAACGGTGCTCATGGTTCGGAGTTTTCCATCACACCTGCGTTTTAGTTCAGGTGAATGGGCAGAATTAGTGAGGTGCAACTCGACTGGCGATTAGATGGCTAGGCATTGCCCTAAGTTCGCGATCGCATGAATCACTTGATCGATATGTTTCTTTTCCCTTCCGCCTGAATCGCGCAAATCGCGCGATCGCCTTAATCGCAAACTCTCAACGATGCCCTGGGTGATCAGGCGATCCGGCGATAAGACGATTTAGCAGAAGAGTAAGAAACGTATGGACTAGGTGGGTAAGACGCCTGCTCCCTGATCGCGTGCGATGCGCGAACGCGCGATCTCCCAATCGACACGCATCCTTTTCTTTCCGCCCAGGCCTGAATACAACTGCGAAGAGTACTTCAGATGGATGACAGATTTAGCAATTTTCCGATGTCGCGATTTGGCATACGAAGTGGCAGGATCGCAGTATTCCATATACGCAGAATTGCATGCGAAAGTGCAAGACTGTCAATCGCAGAATCGAAATGTCAAGTCGCAAAATCGAAAATTTAAATTCGAAAGGAGAAGAAAGTTGCGAATTTTTGCGAATAACCAGTGTAAGGGTTGGCGCGAAGCGCGTCGAACTGAGGCGTGAGGCATTCTCATTCGGTATACATCACACGATGATAATTGTTCGGAACTACTATTATTATCAGCTGTTTCAAGGTGGTAGAGACCGGTCTCAAAGGTCATGTAAAGTGGTATTCCGTCCTTGGCCATTATGGTTTTATTTCGCGCGCCGACGGCAAGCCAGACATCTTTGTGCATCAAGTGAGTTACGAAGATCGTTTTCTACTTTTCACTGGATATCTTACTTAGGAGGTCTCAAAGACTTTTTTGTAGAGTGCTATATCGAAGTCGCAAACAGAGAAGTTTTACCTACGTACGTTGGCTGATGAAGAGGAAGTTGAATTTGATATTGTTGAAGGACGCAAAGGCCCCGAGGCATCGAATGTGACAGGGCCAAATGGTGGAAATGTCAAAGGTTCTAAGTAAGTTTGACTTAAAGTTATCTTTATTTTATTATTTCTCACTGAGCTGACAGCAGGTTGTGCTCGTACAACCCATCTGTAGATTGAATAGCGGTCGCACAATGTGTTCGATTCAGATATCAAAGAGTACTTTTGTACCGTTTCCGTCCCAATCGCCGCCAAGCTCCGCGCGAAAATGATGCTGACAAGAAGGCTTCCGCTAGCACCAATCAAGTCAGTGCAACACCTGACGGCGAAGGGAAGAAACCGATCAGAGGCAGAAGTGGGTTCAACCTTGATTATTATAATCAATAGTTGCGACTTTGCTGTGATATATAGTCGTTCAGCTATTGAGTCTTTCCTTACACTTCTGACCTGAGCACCATGTGTGGGAGGGGAGAGGGACAATAAACCGAGAGTGATCGTTTTTGGCCATGCCTAAGGAGGAAGCGCTGCATGCGAGTGGATTACATGGTTGTTTCCGCAGCGAGAGGACCTGTCATCTCGGGAGTAGTGCACCCATCGCGGAATTCCTCGTTTACCTGGCCTAGCTGTTGTCGCTATCCCAATTTCAGGCTTAACTTGCAACGTTCGATTTTGAAAACCTTCACCTTATCTCATTATAGGGCAGGGTCGCCGTTTCCGTGGACGTCGCAACCGTCAACCGGCGACGGAAGAAACTAACGGTGCAGTACCCGCCACGGATGGCCAGATGGCAGCAAATGCTGAAGCCACCGGCACTACAACGGGAAAGCCTAATGGTCCACGACGCCGTGGCAACTACTACAATCGTCGTTTCAGACGCCAGAGCAAGAATGAGCCGAAACGTGAAGGAGGACCTGAAAATGAGGTACATGAACCGGCCTGGAGCACCGGGTGTGTGCCATTTGGACAGAAATTCGCAAGCCGCGTTTTGCGCTGGAGGCGTTGGTGCGGTGCTAGATAAGGGTGCCGTAATAGTTGAGTCCTGAGGCGATTACGCCTATAATAAGACGTATTCATCGTCATTGCTTGGGGTCCATCCAATACGGCGCGTATAGCTCGTACCATCGTGTTGCGCGGCGAACGCCGCAACGCGAATTTTGTGTCCTGGTGGCACACACCCAGATCTTGCTTACCTAGTATGGATGCGCTTTTGATATAGACTGCTCCACTAGATTTCAAGTGCGGTTAGTTGATGGTGCAACCGTTTGATCTTCAAATGTAATCGTAAGTGTTGAATCCCGCACTGAAAACTGCGGTAGCTCGAAAAACTCAAATATTTATATGAACCTTTAGTGCTGAAGCCCAATTGCAGGGCCTTAACGGTTCGAATGATTCTGGACACCCAGTCGAGTCGGAAAATGCTCAAGATGACGAAGTGAAGCCAGGAATGAGACGTCAGGCTGAATGCGAGAAGGAAACACCGACCCACGATCTCGGCAGTGGCGATGTGAATAACGCTGCCAACTGCGGAATGAGTGCGACCGCTTGAAATGGCGTGTGAAAACGCCACTTTTTCACTCGTTTTACTGACCCCTTACAGCGCTATGTGCAATCCTGTTGTGTCTCTATGAGCTGGCCGTTTTTCCTGTTACATAGTGCCATCGTTTACCATCGGTTTGTTCCGTGTTTCTTATTACCGGTAAATTTCTGTTGTTGTTTTCATTTTGTATAAACCGAGTGAATGTATTTTATAGGCCACTCGTAATACATTATTAGAAAAATTATTTGCAATAAATTGCATGCTAAACCTGTGAAGATAATCAGAGAAAAAGTTTGGCCTTTCAAATCGTTTTTCAAACCTTTGTCACTGGGCAATATGCGATGCCTGAAGTGAATAGCTGTAATCGGGTTGACGTGATACTGCTGACAGAGCGAGCAGTAGCACAGCGAAAAGCCGGTGTTTCGCATTTGGAACGTTTCACAGTTGTAGTACTTGCTCTGAAATCTATCGTGCAAAGATCCTTTGTAATTCTTGTTATGCAGTGAGAGGAGGATATAAAAAGGGATCGTTACGGTAGGCCAGGATGGTGAGAGCCAACAGAAATGATTCAGCCTATGCAGGAACTTAGGAGGATAGCTGGCGCTGAGAGCAGAGGTGTTGCACCCAAGATTTCCTTGTGCGTCTGTTATTTCATGCGAATATGTTGTCTCCTCAATATTGGTAATGCCTGGGAAACACAGCAACTCTTCTTCTGTCAAGGCTTAGGCCAAAATTCATATCCATGGGTTATCTACTCAAATGTTCAAAAGGGGATGAACATGTTATGCTTGGTGGTCTTGCGCTCATCAAATCATCCATCATCAGAGGTTTTATGGTGAGTATAACCCAGGCAAAGTCAAACTCGATTGTAGGCGCTAATTTTCATTCGTAAAGAGTTGCTTCATTCGGAACGTGCGATAAGAATCCTACACTCCTACATTGCTAAGCTACAGCACGTTCAAACGACCATTGGACAGGTGCTGGTGTCCGTGAGGGTTTGTAACTCGGTTCCGAACTGCACTGTTGCTTGTATACAATTTTTGTGCTTCAATTTTTAATCCCTGGAGTATTTGGGGTCAATGTGGCTCAGGGGAGGGGGAGTGAGAGCAGCTTCCGTCACGCTTTGGGAGATTGCTTACGACGTGTGCTCCTTCCCTGAAAAGCTTAGACAAATCTTTGAGAGCCCAGACGGCTAGGGGACACACCTAACTGCAAGAACGGTGCTACCGGCACGGCAATCGCGTCTCCTCCCCCGTCCCCCAGAGCTACATTGACCTTTTATTTGTTTTATTGCCTGTTTGTTATCAGTTTCATACGAGTTCGCTTGTGTGGCAAATAATAATAATATTAATAGTAATAATAAAAATAATATTAGTAACTGACATCAGGTAGGTTAACGCGACACGGTAGGCAGCTGCTTTACAATACACCATACCCTTTCTATACCCCTTTGTTGCTGAAAGCGCCATACAGTATAAAGTATGGCCGCAGAGCATACAGGCAACATAAACAGGATTTGACTCCCAGTGGTAATATGGCAGCGGTGCCAAATATCAGTGTTCGCGTCGGCGAAATAAAGGGAACAGGGAGAAATACCAACATCAAACTACTGGATGTTTCTGAGTTAAAAATGGTGCAAGCTCTCACTGGCGCAGGTCCATTACGGGACTAGCTGCGTGAAGCTTCGACTTTAAAAGATGAGCAAAAAGCTGTGACAATGCAATTCAAATTTCCATGGTTTTAGCGCTCCGGAAAGAAAGCCGCGTTGCAGTAGCGCGCTTTTGAAAGAAAGAGTTTTAGGTTTGGCTTTCGGCGAATTTCATCTTGTTTCTAAAGTCGCGGAATTTCATCTTTTGTTCAGACCTAATCTATCGGAATTCGTTTTCGAGTTACACGTTTTTTGCCATCCATAAGACATATTTGTCGATTGTTTAATTATGTTTAAATGTCGATATTGCTCTGCTCTTTACAGCAGCCTCGTTTCATTTCAATAATCAGCAAAATGTCGATCTTACAAAAAATTCAGGATATCGAAGATGAGGTGAGACTCACGATATCTATTTTTATAATTTTTAAGAAGTTTTCTTCTGCTTTTATCACTGAAATCATTTTCTTTTCAATTTGTTTTTGTAAGAGTTGGCTTTTATTTCATGCCTTAGATGGCCCGAACACAAAAGAACAAGGCAACGAATGCTCACTTGGGTATGCTCAAAGCGAAACTAGCCAAGTTACGTCAAGAACTGATCACACCTAAGGGAGGTGGTGGCGGTGGAGGTGAAGGTTTCGACGTTGCAAAAACTGGTGATGCCCGAGTTGGTTTCGTCGGTACGTTCGTGTTAACCATTTGAACCTATGAGATTTTTCTTTAATGTGCATACTGAACTTATTGGGGTGGAAATTATGTATTCTGTGAAGTGGGAACTAATTTTGTAATTTGTTCCATTTTTGATGACTATATCACTTATCTTTGCTGCCCTTATTCTCCCTCGAAAGCAAATAATACATTATTAGCATAAGATGCAAGGTTTTGCGATCTCAAGCTCATGTCCTTCGCGCTCTATTTCGCGTGGGTTTCCTCAATTCCTTTTTTGATTGACTCTGTTGATATCAAAACTTGTATGGGTGTGTACCCTTATGTCAGGATCTCGCACCACGGCGTTTCGCAAACGACGCGATGTGGACGAGCTTAAGGCTGTTGTTGGGTAAAGCGAATACGAACCAACTGTGTTTAGTGATCCTAACACTACCGTGTAATCGTTCTAAGACCCAACTATAACGGCGCGCATAACTCGCACACGCCGCGCACGCTGCTGGTCGCGGTGCGAAATCCTGAGATAAGAATACACACCCAAGCTGTATCTATATCCATGAAGCTGCCACGTTTAGGCGTAATGTTGCAGAAACAGCTATCTTGCAAATGTAGGCCGCATTATTGAACATTTTCGTCTTGGAATTCGCATCTTCGAAGGTTAAATTGTTTTCACATCAGTACCTGTCCTCCCGATTCTGTTATCGTTCGAAATGGTTTTTCAATTTTCTTTCTGTTTATCTCCTTTTGTCAACCGTAATCTTGCATAATTTAAATAGTCTTCATTTACATTCGCTTTCTGAGAATCATGCCGTTCTAAAAGCATAAGTACGAAAGGATAACTATGACGTGGCACTTTAAACTTTTGTTAACCTTCTGTTAATTCCACTTTTATCTTTTCATGAGAGGTATGCTCACATATTACACTCAGAGCCCACTCTGTGATCCTTTTCTTGTCTGGTGATCTTCCTCATTGACGCCTGTGAATGTCTTTGTTGTCGTTTGAAGGTAGTGGTGCTGCAGAACTCTACTCCGTGAACGAGTGGGTGGATAGCCTCTAGAGTTTATCTCCGGATGGCTAGAGTATATGAGGTAGACTTGCTCCTAATGATTGCTATCTCTGTATTGTAGACTCTGTAGGAAAGGACTTTATTATCACAAAGGTTGCGGGTGGATTCCTGCATTCCAGCAATTGGCTATATATGTTGTTTTTCAATTCACGTGAGTTATACTCCATCCATTATGGTTTTGTATGTGCTTTTCTCATTCACAATAGGGGCAGCAAAGTAAGGAGGTGATTTCTTGTACCCTCCTGTGTAGGGTGTACACCATAATCTCATTTTCTTCGCCTTATTTCATATTTGAATATGTCAATGATCTAGTGTTTCTATGATAAGACTGTGAAACTCTCTTCACTTGGGTAAGGCTGCTTTTGTGTTTGAGTTCGGCACAATAGTGATCATGCAAAGTGTGATATTTTTTTGGCGTCAAGATTTCAGTTCACATTGCACACCTCATTCTGCCAATGAGGAGCGCTACTAGGGCCTCAACACCTTTTACAAAAGAATGGGTTTGTATGCTTGTAATAGTTGGATTGCCAAGCTCTGTAAGGAAGTTTTGTAGAAAGCAGCGTATAGAGCATATAAGCAACGAAATTAACCGCTATCAGTTGTCATTTTCAACAGCTGAAGCTTAATGCTTATCGATAGGGGTCGTATCGTTGAACTCGCGGGTGGATCGTGAAATAGGTGCTTCTTTGGGATTCTTGAGAAGGATTTCACGTACTCTCTTACTATTTGCTGCACTTTTCTATCAGACACACTCTCACACCCACCCTTTTGATGTCTTCCCCATAGCAGTTCTCTGTAGGGACATTTTGAAAGGAGAGTAGACCATTGTACGAATACTTTACTATTAAACTAAAATACAGTGGGAATTCACGTGGAGGTATAGAAAATACCTGAAACTGCTTTGTAAGTCATTCCTTTGTCGTGAAACTTTTCTCCAAGTATTGTCACAGTATTCATCCAGTAATAAATACAACGTAACACACTCGTACCGAGGTTATGTTGACATGAACAAGTTGTCTGCATAACCTATGTCACAGATCCAAAGATCACAAGCTGACTCAGGGTTGTAGGCCGAGGTCAAAATCCGTCTGTCCCATCATACGTGGAAAAGAGCCAACACCTATGGCATGCCTTTGCCTCACCCACTATGGCTACCGACCCAGCTGTACTGCGTCGAATGACGGCGGAGCTACTTCGAGTGGTCAAGGTGTGCCTTTCAACGCGATTTTCGCCACAAATAATTTCCTTGAAATTTCCTTTGGATTTAGAGATAACGTGTCTTCTGAGTTTTGACCACTTTTACTGTGCCGTTTTACATTCAAGGGAGGCAATATCATTTGTTGTTATGCATCGTTTTATCATGAGAAACCATTTGTGCGGCTTTATATAGAACTGATATTTATTGTACTTCCATACATTTCTCCCTACAAATTTACTTCCCTTTTTCTGGATTTCCATTCCTGCATATTATTGTGCTCTTTATATTAAGTTGGCAACTAAGTAATTGCGGATTTTTAAATACTGCTTTTTCCCTCAGAACTACTTTCCACAAAGTTTCTTCTGTAGATATATATGTAGTGCAAGTCCACACGCATCTATAGGTATTGTTGTCTTCCATCTCCCGGATAACCCTTTTCGGCAAAATAAAAATATCAAAAGTCCTCCATTTTCAATTCCAATTTTTTCCTTTCAATGGCGTTAGATAGGGAAAGGAAAAGGTGATAGTCCGATGGAGAAAGATCAGAACTATAAGGCAGCAATTTTTATCCAAGCTCGAGAATTTTTGAAAAAAAATTTGAAATTTTTTTACCGTTATTGAAAAAATGGTTCGCCAAAAAATTCTCGAGCTTGGATAAAAATAGCGGCCCCATCCACCTTATAGCCCTGATCTTGCTTCATCGGATTATCACCTTTTCCTTTCCCTGTCTAACGCCATTCAAAGAAAAATCTTTTTATAATTTTTGTATTGAAAATGAGGTTGACCGTTGATATGTTTATTATATTTTGCCGAAAAGGGTTATCCGGGAGATGGAAGATAATAATAATACTTATAGAAAAATAATGATACTGTAGATGCGATCAATAATAATACTTATAGATGCGAACAATAATACTTATAGATGCGTGTGGAATTATACTACATGTGTATGTACAGAAGGGATTGCTGGAAAGCAGTTTGGAGGGAAAAAGCAGTATTTGAAAATCCGCAATTACTTAGTTGCCAACCTAATACTTCCTTTTCTCTATGAACAGTAGCTCTGTGAAATATTAGATTGTCCGGAAAGTTTTCGGAGTGACGTCGGAGAACATTGTGTAGTTAGCAGCTTTATTGACATCGTGTACCGTGGATTTTGATGAAAGCACAGTGGTTCGTCTGAGTGAAGGAGGCGAAACGAACCACCCTTCCCTTCTTCTCACATTTTTCACTAACGTTCCTTTCCTTTTTTCCTTTTTCTTTTTGGAGTATTGGTAAGGTCTGAAGTTGACGTACTGAAGGGTTAGGTCGAGCCCTTAGGTAGGGAGCACGAGCCGTTTGTTCTATGTTTGTGGTCGAGATTTCTTAAGGGATTCGTCACCGTTGACGAACTTGTGGTACCAGTAGAAGCAGGTCGAGCGACAGGGGGCTTGCCTCTTCATTGTTTCCTGCAGAAAGCGATGGACCTCGTTCGCGCATCGGCCGGACACGTATTGTAGAAGCAGAACTGGTCAGTCGAGCATCTTCTTGTCATCCACTGCGAAGGCACTATTGGGGACAGGAGACGATATGTCGCACATGCTGCAGACAGGTACAAATAACGGTCATGATGCACAAATCCCTCAACTTAGGTCCGCTCACAACATCGGGTGACAAAGATATGTTGTTTCGAACCCTACCATGCATCTAGTCCGAAAACTTTCCGGACAACCTAATATAATGGAGCGGCGTACGAAGCATGATCCCATGTTGAGCAGAAAATTGTCACAGAGAGATTGTGTAGGTTGTCAAGAAAGCTGTTTCGTCATGAAAATCCGAAGGAAGCACTAGGAGTGAAGAGGAAATGGGCACTGTGGTTTCGGCGTTAATCAATCCCCTCCTGGGATGCGCCGCACATTCTAGCTCCATTCAGGATCGTGATGGGTGATTGTGATGTAGCCTATACAATGACTCGCGGTGGCCAGCCGATCCATCCGGAGGGATTGAAGGCTTCGTTGGCATGGGCGGGCGTTGATGCGGGATTCGATCTTCGCACCATGAGAGTGGGGTGTGCCCCACCTGTTACGTGGGTCACTATTTATATTTCGGGAATAGGCAATACTGTTATCGTGGGAGTAAATCTGATGGTTCCATCGCAAAGTTCGCCTTTTTTTAAACTATATATCCCCTTATTCAATTTGCCGCACGGCGCTTTTGTTTACTTTATAAATTTTTGAAAATTTTGTCGACACAAGCCTTTTTGGTGCATTTTCAAATTGTGTGGGTTCCAACGGAAAAAATTTTATTGCAAATCCATGTGTTTAAGTTGCATGTTTGTTGGTGGAAATAATGTTTAGGGATGCCTCAATCTTAAGAGGGGTGACATGGCGATCTTGTTTAATCATATAGCACACAGCATCTATGTTTTCGGAAACAACTGCTAATTTCGGACATCCTTCACGAACCTCGTCGGGCAGCGGACTACAACAACTATCGAATTCCCTAAACCAACGATACACTGTGGTCTTTGATGGAGCTTCATTGCCAAATTTTTTAAAATTTTTTTAAAATTTCATTTTCATCTGAAAAAACAAAATTTTCCAGATGAATATAAAATAAACCAATAGCGCCGTGCGGCAAATTGAATGATGGTGTTTATAGTTAAAAAAAGGCGAATTTTGCGATGGAACCATCAGATTTACTCCCATGATAACAGTTTTGTCTATTCCCGAAATATAAATAGTGACCCACGTATCTACTACACCACTTCCGCCTTGGGAGAAGGTATCCTCGGTGAACGAACATCCCAGTTCAGAAGAGATTATATATGACAAGTCTCATTGGACAGTGTGGCTGGGGGTATTTATCGTTATACTGCTACTCTGCCTCGCATCCGCTGGGCGGGTTTCTGCGAGGGCGGGGCAACGTTAGCGGCTGGTCGAGCTGGCCTCCATCCATCCGTGTTTTCCCCACCGACTAGTGAGGGGGAATGCAGAGGAGTGAAAAAAAAGGTTGGGTTCCCATTTCTCGTGTTTTCACCCGTCTTATTCCGTTCTATCTTTGCTGTTACTGATCAGACTCTCATATTTCACAA
Source organism: Trichostrongylus colubriformis (assembly GCA_963978905.1). Classification (NCBI taxonomy): domain Eukaryota; kingdom Metazoa; phylum Nematoda; class Chromadorea; order Rhabditida; family Trichostrongylidae; genus Trichostrongylus; species Trichostrongylus colubriformis. The sequence goes on along the minus strand of OZ022259.1, from coordinate 10,506,870 downwards.
TTTTCCTCTACCTGTCTGACTTACCCTTAATAATGTCTTCAAGAAGGAACCGCTGCGAATATGGCAACGTTATGGGTACTGGTAGACTAATAGATCGGTACCCACTGATCACGGGTATGGGTGATTTACTGAGAAAATGAGAAACGTGATGAATGAGAAGAAATGGACTCCGATCCATATGCTCTTTGTATAGCAAAAACGTAGCTTTTTGGCTGCACTGTTATCCATGTTGTGCTTCGAGTTAAATGCTGGTTTTTTCTCGTTGCTGGGAAAGGGGAAGAAAAGTATATGCCTGAGGCTTGGTTTTCTATCATAATGTTTGACATACTACTCATCATATGTTGTATTAGTGAAGGTGCCCTGAGTCGAGTTTGAGACGCTTTGTAGATGCCTTCAAGAATTACAGCTTGCAGATTGCCCGCAAAATTGTTCAGCTTTTAGAACCATGGTGTCGGATAAGCTGGGTCATCATAAAACATTTCTGAATTCCTCAGTTTTCATGAAATCACTCGTCACCAGGACTGGGAGCTCTAAATGCGTATGTTCTTTATTTCTGTGGGGTAGAAACGGTGCGAAAAAAGCGAAGATTATTATTCCCTAGATCGACTACTGCTGGCATCAGATGTATTAAAATGTCTACGATACGTCTTTCTTACACGGATAATGAAATCCTTCATTTAGAGCTGATAACGTCTTTTTCATGGTAGGGTGGCAGATTGTTTTGAAGAATATAAGTAGTGGTTCTAATCATTAGGTAGCCTTTCCACCCACTCAACACGTCTGCTACAGTTTTGCATGTTTCCTTGGTTTTCACCGAAGGTTGAGTGCCTGGCCCACTCTGGAAGGTTATATGGAAGCCTAGTCATTTGACTTCTCATTCTTTTTGGAACTCTTCATATAGTGAAATTTGGTCGTCTAATCGTGTTGTTAACTGGCAGAATTCTTTCGGAGGCACTGCACTCTATTCTGCTTAGGATGTGGAATGCATCCGAGAATGCCTTATTTATACGTACATTGACATCATTGACGAGCAGATATTCAATCAGCTGCTTCAACCTTCTCATGCAGATCTAAAATAGTACAGCCTGAAAATTCTGGTTGACTTACCTTGGACCCACGTGCAGACCGTGGGTATCTGTTAAGGGAACCGACCTACCCTTTTCTTCGGACCGTCGTGATCGACAGAGTAACCCAGGAATACTTTGCCAATGACACACATCACTATTTACTTTGTTGGTAATGACTGGATGCGTACCGGTTCTGTGACTGGAGAAAGGAGTGTCATCTTGGGGTGTGTACCCTTACGTCAGGATTTCGCAAGACGACTAGCGGCGTGCGACTTAGTGTGTGCAAGCTGTGCGCGTCACGGTATTTAGATCTTAGAACGATCACACGGAATTGCTAGGGGCGCGATACGCAGTTGACTTGTAATCGCTTCGGGACCCAAAACATGGCGCCCTTAGCTCGTCCGCATTACTTCGCTTGCGACATGTCGCGGTGCGAAATCCTGACGTAAGGGTGTACACCCAAGATCGACAAGCTCAGAAACACTTGCAGTGTGTACTTCTGTCAGTATAAGCTGCGTAAGTTCCCAGGTGAAGCTGCTTTTCCATAGATAGAGCTACACTAAAAATCATGATTGAACCATGATGACCATGACCATAGGAAACCTCGTATTTTTTGTGGCTGGGACAACGTCATCAGGATCCACTATATTCCTCTTCTTAGTCAATGGCAATGGTCTAGTTCTGTTAACCCAAGCCTTTTGGTTTGGGCTGTAAAGGAATTGTGAAGGAACAAGAATATTAAAGTGACTTTCTTAGCATTTTGTAGGGATGCTTCGTGCTTCGGAGAAATATAGTTCTGAGCTCGTGGCATTATTAAGTTACTGCTTCCAATCCCTGTTGGTGTGGCCAATGTGCAAGCATTTGAGCCATTCTTCAGCTCGTGCCATCTGTTGTTGGAAGTTATGATGCTTTAGCTCGTCAAATAGCTTTCATAATAGCCCAGCTTGGGTTGGATGTAGGGTGTTTACAGCTCTTACATTTGCATGAAAAGCAGTGCCAGAGGTCATTTCCCATTCATGTGAACAAGTGCGAAACGCGTTATCTCCCCCAGTAAACAGTAGGCACCATTCGATAAAACATTTTTCTAAGTTTATTTCGCTTTTGCAATGTCATCATCGCTGCCGACGATTAAAGTCATGTTTACGGTCCTTTCTAGAGAAACTCGTTTGATAATGTTTATTTACAATTTAATGTTTATCTTGGTAGTGTATAATAGATTTACTATGTGGCAAGTACAACGGTATGTTTGACGCAAAGATTTAAGTCTTTCGATCACTAGTGGGTGAACTGGGATCTAAACCTACTGAATATGATGAGGCACGACGAGAAGAAGCTATAGGATTTTAATATCAGTTATATGCACATATACAAGCGAGTAAAGCGGTCTTTTGTAAGACTTCATATAACTATCAATTTTGCATTAGTATCTGTCAAGTAATGTGCAATAATATGGACGAAGAAGAGCTATAAGTTGTGAAAAAGTAACTAAAGGTCGCTGTTGCTGTCTAAATCTAGAAGTAGAAAAAAGGTAGGATAAAAATAAGACGCTAAGTTCGAGAAATGTATTACCCATGTTCATTCATGTATTGAGCTTTATAATTGGCAAAAAAAAGAAAATGAATGAGAAAAAAGATGAAAAGAAGATGATAATGATGAATGAGTAATGAATGATGAATGCATCCTATAATTAATGAGGGAACAAATCTCTCACGAGACGTGCACACTCACTACTGCTAGCTATCAAATGGTACGGGTGTGAGTTCTTCGCGTAATCGTTCGTAGACGTAGCCGTCGATGTCCCCGTCATTTCGTTTTAAGAGCTCGCCAGCGTCGTCATCTTCATCCGAATCGCTGTCAGTGACCTCATGTTGAGGCTGAGCTCCGGCCACTCCCGCCACTTTCGCATTTGCCCAATCGTCACCGTGAATCGTGTCCTCATCTTCACTCAGCTTGTAGTAAACGTCTACTTCACCGTCACTGCTTGACCATCGTTCCAACTGTGCCCGTCGGTCATTTTCGTCACCATCACGGACATTCGCAAGGTTCTCAAACAGCAAATTATAATTGTTGTTTTTCTCAACATCCAGTGGTCCATCTTCTTCACGTAGGTCCAGCACCTCATCTCCAATACGGCTTCCACGTCGTGATTTCGGCCGATCAATAGGGCTCTCTCGATCATTCCCGAGTAGTGTGATAGGAGCGGCAGAGTTTGGCGAATCATCAGATGTTATTGGTGAATCGAGGGACAGTGACGGAACAAGCACTAGAGCAGGCACTTCGGGATCACTAACCGGTGAACGATTCGTAGTTTTGCTGGGTGGTGGCTGCAGTTCTTGTGAAGAAGAAGAAGAACGACGTTTCTCTGCAGCTACTGCAGCTGTCATTACAGATATTTCATTTTTAACAACGACTTCTTCACGAGGGGGAGTGGATTTTACAGAATGGATCGGTTCGACATCAACTGCTGTTTGTGAATCGAATGTGGGCTCACGAGGTAATTGTGATGGATCACACATGAACATGAAACGAGCCTGACGCTCAGTAAGCACATGTGGTTCATCTGGATGATAGTTATCAACGCATTCATCGATTTCTTTATAGTTACTGGGTATAGCGTTCCTTTCGCAGCCGGTCATCTTTAAAACTCCTCCATTTTTAGATGATTTTCGTTGACAAGAGCCGTAGTTGGGCACAAGGGTGGCGTTGCCGAGCCCGTTCGGATCCTCTTTAGCTTTTCGTTCTCGCTTACGCCGTCGCGCATCTCTGAAAAAAGGGTTTTGATGGATGAAGGAGCAATACTGATAAGTTAACAAAATGAAAAACCAATTGCTAATCGTATCCTGGTACATGTGAACTAGAAGGAGGTACCGCAACTCTAATTTGTCACGAAACTTGACGGCTTTGTCATTGTTGATGGGACTGAATCTCTCTGTTCAGATATTAAGTGCTTTTCATGAAACAAGAGCCATGAGAAGCTGTTATCACCCGACAGTAGCCTTGTTCATTGATAAAGTAGATTTGGACAGTTGTCCGCAAGAAACATTTGGAAATTTCACAAAATTTTTGTTCTTTAAATTACTGCGTTCTGCAAGGACAGGTAATTGTACCAGTCAGGATTAAAGCACATTGCACGTGTCTTTCCACTCCTTCATGCACTGTGGGATGCGTCAGAGAAGCTCCCATCATTTCTCTGCGGGTGGAGAGACTGTGAAATTGACTAAGTTGCCTCCTTACGCTGGTCCAGCGGTCATTCATTATAACGCTAAGGCCGCTCACAACTAGTAAACTAGCCGCGCCTTCCGTCGTAGATTAGTAGTTGAAGCGGTGGCTACTACGTGTTCAGGACTCTAATGCTCGCTTCTCGTCGTGTGTCACTTTCCCGCCTTTTTTTGTGGCTCTGTCGCTGAACGCCTCATACCTGTAATAGCGGATGTCAACGGTAGCATGGAGATCTAATTGTCCCCCCCCCCCTGATCCACAGTAACTTGTGAAACACTCATTGTAAAGTCCCTGTAAATATGGTTGTATTGATAGTTGGGACCAATTCAAAGATTGTTGAATACGAAAGTTGCGGTGTTCTACGAAGTGAAGAAAAACGGAGAGGAACGGTAAAACCTGATAAACAAGGCCCCTACCCACCGTTGACTCCATGGGAGGGCGAAAAGGGGGGGGGGGGGAGACTGGTCAAAAAAAATGGCGGGTTTGGATAAAAATGGTGGCAGCTATTGAAACAGAGAGTTACGAAGCCCGAGGCGCTCCTTTCCATTCGAAATTTCGTAACATAAATAGTCTTCTTAGATCTGCACCTACATTTGGATTATTCGCCTCAAGAGCCCTTATTACACCTATCGTTGTCTTATACAGCTGCACCTATTTCCCGGATCAGTATTCATCACATTCGAAGTTAGTTCCATAAGGGTATGTGAAAAGAGCGTGCATTCTTGTTGAGGCGAAGTAGTGATCATCACTGAACGTACCTGAGGTATTGTGAAGTGCTGAAGTTGCAGCAAATGAATTGGGCGCTGGATTTGAGGCGGGGAGCGTGTAACTCATGCTCACATGTCGATCACAAATGAAAAACCTCAAACCACATCTACTATAAACGCATGCAACACCACATACAACATACAAGAAACATAATTATTAGTTCAGGTTCTGTCGTCATTTTGTACATTAGTTATGATTGTGGCTTAGGAAACGGAACTGCTAACGACAACTGCTGCAAAAAAGCCTTTCCATATATATATATATCTCCCAAAAGAGCTCTTTTTGGAGAAACTCAAGAAAATTTTTTTTCGACTCAAATGCGAATGATGAAGGGATTAACGATTCCCACTTATTCACTTCCGTTTTCCTTTAGTGGTCCGGTGTTCACGTAAACGATGGAAAGCGCCTATGCACGCTCACAGCAGACACACAACATTAAAAAACACAACATCTAATTGGGTAAAGGATTCGTTTTCCTCGGTCTAGCGCATGTATGCCCCGTGTCCTCCCTGTTGCCGGCCGATCGTTATAGCGTTTCTCGTCTCGTCTTGTGTGGAAGTCTTGTCATGCGTAGTAAGCAATCGGAGCAATTTGAGGCTATCAACAGCATGAGAATGTTATTGATTAAATTGAGAGAGGAAAAAAGGATGATTGGGAAGGCTGAGTAGATGCACGCGAGTTAATTTTGAGTATTAGGTTGGTGCATATTTAATGCGGCTTTAATGCTGCTTTTTTTGTAGTGGAATTGACTTTTGACGACTACCAAGTGGGAAGCACTCCTTGACTGCGATGGTGAGAACGCTTGCGAATAGTTATTTAGACACGTTTTTGCTTAATCCTGTCATTGTTTTTGCTGAACAAGATTGTTTAAACAAGCAGCATTAATTATGCACCACCCATTAGTAGGAAAACACACACGAAGCTCACGAGATTGATAGGCCACACCAAATTTTTTGAGAAAGTTGTCCAAGGCAAAGAAGGCATTGCAAAAAGAAACCAGTTAGCTGCTCAGCAACCACCAACTCTTTTTGGTGGAGCTCTCAAGTTCATTAATTATTTGCTCTTTTATTCTCTATAATCTACGAATTTTTTGTGGATATCTCTAGAATCGGAGTACTTGATAGAAGTGGCTGTACCTGCAAAGTCGTATAGCTCCGATGATGTAGCAGATTGCGAAGAAAGCGCCGACAACAGAGATGATGGTGATTAGCCGTGTGTTGTCAGTATCTGAAGCCTTTAGATGACGTCGTATACGTGAAACTCGAACGCTGTCGAGTTTTATTCCCCCGAGTATCCGCGCTAATGGACCAGCTTGACTTCCAAGAATGTATTTTACCTGGAATATAAGCGACTGATCAAAACAAGAAGCTCTGTAGTTGAAGTTGGTAATAGTTGCCTTACCTTGACCGGATCGATAATCATCTGTTCGTTAAGTGAGCCGACATTCTCGGATTTAGTGATGGCAAAGAGTATACGAGTTACATTTACTGGCTCTCGTTCCACACGCAACAATACGACATTGTTCTGAGTGAGAAGTGGTTCTGATTCATCATCCGCTGCATATAGCACGGATCTGTCGTCGTCGCTGTCGTCTGACTGTGATGCGTCGGATGGCGCCTGTAATGCGCAAGCCTAGTGGCGTTCTTCCTCAGCGAATATTTGGTTAGTAGTAGTCTAGGCACAAAAACGAGTGTTTTTAAGCTCCTAGAGTTCAAAGGTTGCGTTACCCGCCTCCGCTGATTGAGGGCACCATCTCGCCTGTGTAAGACCGTGCTGGTACTGGTCAAATACCCATTCACCAGTCTTCAAGATTGTGAGAAGGCCATTTTCAAGCATCTTGGGAGATTGAGCAAAGCTCCGGCTCCTTTCCGAAGTCTAATTGGTGTGACGGTTTTGCTGACCCCTTATTTCCTCTATGCTGTGCTGAGACTAAGATGGTGTAATGACATGTTCCGCCACTCTCTTTCACATAAACTGACGATCAAATCTCGCGTCAGTTCCCGCTCAAGCCTACGTTTAGTAGGACAGAAATATTTACTTCACCATCGGTGACTTCGCAGTTCTTCATAAAGGCGGAGTCACCATCAAAAGCCGCTATTTTGAACAAAGGAGGGATTCGTGGCGCATTAAGAAAGATGGATTAATCGCTTCTAGATGCTCTATCCTGTCCCTAACTTTATTCATTTTCTATAGATCGGTATTAATTTCGATTGATTGATCGCATAGAGAAGGGATAGAAACCAAATTTGTTTGGCGGTCCATTCTTTCACGTATCATCAGAAGAAACCCCCGATATCCTAGCTCACATTCAAGGTACAGGGAAGTTTCAGAAGCTCTTATGAATTTTTTTCAGTTAACTGGGGATTTTCAGTCTATATAATGCCCGGTTTAATTATTCTCCCTAGTACTCTCCTCTTCATAATGAAGTCTCATATCGCGAGTTGTGTTCGAGGCGGCATTTTATGTCAGAATGTCCCATGATTCGAGTGAAATCATGAATGGAGTTTTACAATGAAATACGATTTCCTTCTGAGAATTGAATATCTAATCGAATTTATGTCCTTAGCCTTTTCTGGTAATTCACTTGCTAACTCTGAGCATGCAAGAACATCTAACCTTTCAGAATATGTAGGCCAAAGGAAGGGATCAGAAATCAAGGCTTTGTTCGCCGCTTAATTCTTTTATGCTCCATTAAACGAAACCTCTGGAATCCTAGCGCTCTCTAATTAAGAGCTATTCGTGGGCCCCCACGTGTCGTTCGTTTTATAGCAGACGATTAAAAAGAAATCGGGCCTTTTGGTATTTTCATACGTGAGCATAAAAGTGCGAAATTCCAGATTGGCATTCAATGAATTTTTGAATAACTCGATTTCCAGAAATTACGATAAGTTCAATGGGATGTTTTCTTTGTCACCCTGGTTTTGTATTTTTGTTGCGAAGGATTTTTGTCCAAAGGTTATGATTTTTTTAGCGACTGCACTCTTCCCTAACAAAAATGCGAAAAGCTTTATGAGTAAAGTTGAAAAGCTTGAGAAAAGTCCATAGTGTCATCGGCGCACTGATGAAGTGTTTGAAAAGTGCAAGAAAGAGTGCAAAGTGAACGAGCTCCAGAAAGTGATGAGTGACCACTTTCCGCGGGAGGCCTTTATCTGAGGGGAATTCAGGCGTTGGTCAGTAGCTTTAGTTATGGTCGCATTTAAAAAGGAGGAAGAAAAAGTTGAATCACTGATTTTTGGGTCACATCACATCGCGTACGCAACTCGGCACAGACGACCCGACACAACAGCAATGACAATAATTAATGTAAGTAATGATACCTGTGTAATTCGTAACGTAGCTCCAGGACACTCGTTTGCCTGATGTTCACAGTAAGACGAGACGATGTTGGCAATACGACGCTTGAAATACGTCTCGTATTTTTCGTTTGTGTGCAGGTGAGCCTCGAGGTTCACGTGTCTCAATCGCATGTCGACAACTGGCAGTTCAAGCGACTGGAACGGGGTCTCTGGTTTTTAATTGGAAATGTGGAGCAGTAAAAAACTGTATGATGCTATACAGAAAATCTTAAAAAAATTATTTGTTGTATGAGAAGCCAAATTTTCTTCTTCATTCGCTACTTTTCTGCTGAACAGGAAATAGCGCCGTTGGAACCATAAGTGATTTCGCTTGATCTTATTGCTATGAAGTTTCTCAATTGAGAAATTTAGCATAGTGTCGCACATTATGCTAACAGGAGTCGGTAACGACGTCCTACCACTGACGGTGGATCACGATGCTTCTGGAGACGACGAAAAGGTCGAAACGCCAAGCCGTTAATAAAATTGATTCATGTAAAAACCTTGTTCGGCAAAGCGGCATACGGATAATCTGATAATCATGCGAGGTTTGGAGTCTTCGATGTGACTATTTTCGTTTCTTGGTAATCTCCTCTGTCCAGTCTTCTTGAAATTCGTTTGAAACCGACTAAAGTCCAATGCCGCATGTAATTCGTCATTTGCTGTCTTAACTCGGGTTTTTCCTATTGATCGACAGCTGACAGTTGTGCCTATTTTCATACGAAATTTGATGGCTTGTTCATAGACTTTATTGATTTTTCTATTTTTCCGAGTTTCTTGAGTTTTACTGTGTGGTCTGAAACTAGAAAATTCGGATGCTTGAAAAATGAGTTGAAGTTATGACACCACTCCGAGGTGTCCTTCGGCAGATAAGAAAGCTCCAAATTTATGGCAACATCTTCCGCGGTTTGATGACCTTTTTCTGAGTGGTCACTCGTTCAGAATGCTTTGGTCTCTGACACTTTTCTCCTCTCCTATTTCAATCATTATTGGGAATTTCCATTTCAAATTTCTCATTTTCGGAGTACGAAGCATGTAAAAGCATAGGTAATGGAAAACGGTATCCTTAAGGAAACGAAGGTGTAAATCCTAACCCTCAAGCAAAGATAAGCAATGGAAGCTAATTAGATGGAAAAATTACTTACTTCAGTGCACTTTGAGAAGCGCATAAGGTTAATTGTGCAAAATGACAAGGTTTACACAATTACAATTATTTTCCTGATTTTCTCAAAAAAATGAACTAGAAAAAACTAAGCGATGAGCGACCAACTTTTGAACCACAAGAAAATATGGTACTTTTGGTTGAAGTTCTTTGGAACTTTATCTATAGCTGCAAAAAATATTGCACCATTGGCTTTCGCTCTTAATTTGGAATGACCGATTTGGGCACTCTACGAGGGAATTGTACGAAATGTGAATTCTTAATAATCAGTAATTACAAAGGACGTGCACCTTATGTAGCTATTCTTTTTTTTTCATTTGATGACAACACATAAGTCATTTACGGGTGTTTACTGAGGCACCTGAGCTGATCAGGACGAAGTGGGATTTCTGTGAGAAATTGGATTACTTCAAGAGGTAGTACGATATACTCGTTAAGTTCACGGAAGATGATTTTTAGCGAGGCTGCAGCGAAAAATTTCCGCTGGGGGAGTTCTATTTTGGTTGGTTGAGCAAATGGTTTCAATAATTTGGTAATTTCTGGGCTCATCCCTAGTTATCACTAATTTTTGAGCTTATTTCCCGTGAGTGCTGAACATTGCTTCCATAAAAAAATACTTCAAAATCATAACAACGATCCTAAGCTGGTGCTTCTTTCACGTTGGAAACAATCGCGCGGATTCCGTAAAAATCCTAATTTTCCAAGAGTGCGTCATGAGCGTTGAAAATGAATTTGAATTGTGCATTCACAGAAGTCCGAATGAAATGGAGTTGTCTGACTGTAGTTTTTTGGTGAAATTTATGGGGCTCCACAGAGCAAAAATTACCATTTGCAATTTTTGGACTGATAATAATTCGAAGCAGCAAAATTTTATGCAATGTTGGAAGTAGCTAAATTGGGGACCTAATAGTTAAAGGCAGATGCAAATTTTTGTTATCGCGCTTTCTCCTGGTGGCTCTTTTATATGTTCTACCAAGTTCTGGTTATTGATGCTGAATTTGTTCGAATGGACTATGAAAATTGGCCAAAATTTGAAAATCACTGCATATATCACTTATTTATTTTTTTACTTATTTATTCATTCATTTGTTTGTGGAGTCGTGATCATTCACATGCGGTCATTTGTGTTGTTAGCGATCACCGATTTCAAAGCTGGCGAAGCATATTTCTAACCCCCACAACCCTCAACAGGTACTCTCCCGGATTTTGATGCTCCTGGCGGATCCGGATCATTCGTTCTTCTTGTCCATTCATAGTCACTTTTTCATGAAAAGGGCCTGCATCCTTTTGGCCCTTGATGGTGGTTTGATAAGAGTTCGAAGGCGGAGGGGTTTTGGTGTAACTAGAGCCACAGTTCTCATTGCTTCAGTAGAAGGTGATCATATGCTGTACCCTCAGGAAAACCATCAACTGCGCGCTTCCGACCGTTGTTTATGGGTAATTTGTACTGGTAGCAGCTAATTTGTCTGCTTTTTCAGCCCCATAAAGGCGCGAGTAAATCATTGCCGACGAGAGCGATAGCCGAGGGTGTTTTTGCCGTTGAGATAATATGAGGTTGATGTACTCGAAAGGAGATGGCTTGCGTCAAGCATGCTGCCCAACCGCATAAGATGGGAAATCGCCTTGAGCAGCGGTTTATCCACATCGTTCCGGTATTTTAGCCGTATTTTTTCTTCCCACTACGTCCGTTTTGTATAGCCATGATGAAGAAAAGAACGTTCCCAAGGGAATATGAAGTGAAGAATGACGATGTTTGGTACATAGTTGTCGAGAGGCCTAGACCTCACGGAACTTATCACGGATGGGGATGACTCCCACTTAAAGCTCTGCTCAGCTGGGCCATGCTTGCATGCATAGCAGGATCGATTGAAGAAAACTGACTGGATAAGAAGAAGTGTGATATCTCATGCGAATGAGCATTAGGGCGTGATGGGCGCTAGGGCTAGTTACGAATGCGTATAGAAGAGGAGAGCCTCGTCATGATGTGTGGCATTGTTAGAGAGGGAAACTCTCAGCTGGCGGTCGATAACTCGGGTTCTTTTTGCGGCGTCGACGTCCGGCTTAGCAATAGCACACAACTGGAATTAAGTTTTCGAAGCGAGAGCATTTTAGGTGTTTCAAATGGTTACTAAAGACCCGCTAGTCCCCCAAGTTGCCTGGAAACTGCAGAGAAAGCTAAAAAGTGCCATTTGTCCAAATGATGTATGCCCATGTTTTATTCATTACTGAGCAAGATATACTGTTTCAAGACACACTAACCTGCTCTGAGATTATGAAATGTCTTTGAATGGCAAGTTGAAAGCAAAAAAAAAAAGATATTGATATAGGAATAAATGATAATGAAACATTACGGAGAATACTGATAGATTGAATTTTGGAGAAAAAAGTTGTAAAAAGAGCTAGCTGGCAGCGAAAACGTAGTGCACACCTGAATAAACTCGTCGCATTCGATAATACCAGGTGTCGGCTCGTCATCAGGAGGAATACTGGCTCTGCAGATACAAGCGTAATCAGTGCCATTATTACAGACCATCCGTGGTTGATATTCTGGACGACGATGCCGTGGATGACTTCGGGGACCGTCATCATAATAGTATGAATCAGGCGCACCGCTAACAGTGGGCCAAGCCAGTAGCTCGGCCACCAGGAGAAATAGTACTAGTCGACAGTAATGTGTCAGTAAGAATAGATGATGAGGATGTAGATGATGATAACGACGATTATGTCGGTGATGTTGAAGTAGATAGGGAGAGCTCATGCGAGTCGTCTTGTCAGGCGCATGCCGAGAACGAGGAGCACAGTGGCTCACACGCAGTGGCGGCAGCGGCGCCACGCCAAGCCCCGCCCTGCCCGGTATGTGGAGCTTCGTTGCTGGCGTCGAAGTCGTAGATACGAATTCACTATTTTTTGATGAGGTATCTGCCCGTCCACAGATGTCCATTACTCGTGGACATCAAGCAGTGAGGTTGTTAAGGCGGCCTAGCTAGTAGTTAGCAGATGAACCTGAAACGACAACATTGACCTCCATTAAATGGAATTGAGGTTCTGAGCTATTTCTCTGGAAGGTTTGAGCGAGAGAATGTTAACGATTTGATTGAAAGGATAAGATCTTATCGGGCGTGTAATTTAATGAGAATATGATGATGAACCATAAATAATGAGACAGAGTCTGATCATATCCATTTGATTAGCAACAGTAACTAAGTAAGTCATAGTGAATAAATCTGCAAAAAGCGAGGACTTGGTAGATAAGGATTGGTTTTGCGTAGGCAGAGTTTCTGGTTTTGATTGCTCGTTCTACGTTCTGCCTTTAGCAGCGCGATAAACATAAACACATAAGCAGAGTAGGACCGTTAAAATATATAGGTATCCAACTTTTATGTTTCTCAAAATCGAAACGAGTCCAGGTCAACGAGGTCTTTCATTCATCCGAAATTGGCAGATTGGTAGTAAAGATATTACCGGATAAAAAGGCTTCGTTGGAAGGATCGCCCTCATATGACATGCTCTAAGGAAATAGCACTCAAATGGGTTTCTAATGGAAATTAAGTGTATTGGCCAGTGTTGAGCAGTTAATCGTTTCGGGAGAAGCAAGAATCTCCCCAGGTGGACTGCTATCATATCATACTTTATTTGAAATCGACTTCTGCTCAAATAGCAAACGATCGATCCTCGTTCTGAGATCATTGATCATTTCATGTGAGGGTCGCTATCCACAAGGTACTTTCAAACTGAACCCTACTTCTGTTTTAGATGATTGCCTTACTTCCAATAATACCTTGTGAGGTAACTACTGCCTTGAACGTAGAGCTGATTCATGTGCCTATGGCTAGGGAGCGTAGATCTTGTCCCTGCACTTTAGGTGCTATCCCTCATATTAAAACTAATTAGGTAATTGTGCATTTACGGTAAAAAGTATGGACTCTCTGTAATACGCTGAATTTGGCAGAATAACGATTTGATTATATATAGGCTAAAGTTTTTCTTTCGTGCCAGCACAAACATATAGTGAACGTGATTGGATTTACTAAGCCAGTTACCAAAATCGTAAAAAGTTCGCAAATTTGTGAAAAATAGGCAAGGCGAGCGATTGAAGCGTAAAGACATAGCTATGAAGCTATGGTAATGTGATGATTAGGGTTAGTGGGTAGTAGATATCAACAGCAGACGTATTTGTTGATTAGTAAGTCAATAACGAAGTTTGAAGCCATAATATCGATTGTTATTTGAGGAAGATGTTGTTTGTTTGAATTTGCAAGCCAACTTGAATCTAGGCTTCCCATCAGTGGGCAAATCGACGTTGTTATCGAATCTGGCTGGTGTCTACTCAGAAGTGGCAGCATATGAATTCACTACACTGACAACAGTTCCAGGAGTGATTCGATACAAGGTGTGTGAGAGTAATTCAAAGAATTATTGAAATCAAAAATAAATTTTTTTGAAGGTAAGGAGTTTCTAGAGCAATGGGCCTTGTGAAAAACAGTGGAGTATAGCTTGAAGTAGAGGAGAGGGAGCTCCATGTGTTGAACTACTTCTAACGTAATCTCGAACCCTCTTTGCAAATATAAGGGAGTTTCTTAAGCACTCTCAAGCTCCTTCTTCTGTAGGTTCAACCGGAAACTCTCGTCCCCGAGCTCTACCTTTCCCCTCTTACCAGCCTAGTACCCATTTTTTTCAGAGAGCATTATGAATGAGCGTTATGAAACGACAAGGGTTGGTTTGTTTGGGTGAACGGCAGTAAGAAAAGTGGTCCTCAGGGACGTGGGGGAGAGGGTTGGGGGGCTCGGAGCCACATAAAAAAAGCCAGAGTAGCGTGGCAGGCAGGCAAAATTGGATATGCACTGCGGTAGATAGGCAAACAAAGGGATTTTGAGGGTAAAGGTATACGCACGATTTCGGGAAAACTGAGTCTTGAATAAAATATCAGGAAATCATATTAGCTAACTGAGCTATTACACACTAACTAACTAACACTAACACTAACTTAGCTATTACACATTTTATTCCCAGCTAAGGACAAGAGAGCTGAGTATGTTCTTAAGACTTGTAGAAGTCGCAATAAAATAGTCCATAAAAGTGTCATAAGAGAAAAGAGTCCACAAGAGTGACATAAAAGAGTCAGATGAGTTTTCAATTAGATATATCTTTCAGGGAGCCAAAATCCAACTTTTGGATTTGCCTGGAATTATCGAAGGGGCAAAAGATGGTAAAGGTCGTGGAAAACAAGTCATCGCTGGTGCGTTTCCGACTATTTAATTTTTTGAAATTCAATTTACTTAACATAAATTACTTGGCTCTGGTATTTTGTAACACTGTAGAATGCTTGAGATGGCTGTAATCTTTCTGAGGATTTATCCTAAGCAGGAACATTCGATTCAAATCGAATAGAAATGAGATATACATTGAGTTGACCTTTACGGAATCATATAACATCCTTTATTTTCGATATTTAATGCCCTGCTTGAGTTTTTCTAGTTGTTAGTCAGATGGGACAAAAAAAGGAAGTTCGCTTGTGAGCCCATAGCTAAAGTTTATATGAGAGGGAATGGAGGGGTATATGGTGGACCCTCGTGGAGACATTTTTGCAATGTTTCTCTCTGTGAGCAAGGCCCAGCCTCATCCCTACAATTAACATACACCGTGTTGTACAAATTGTTCTGCTGATGTTTGAAAAAAAAACGCGCTGTATTTGTCGAAGCCACAAGCGACTACATAAGTTGCTAGGTCCAAGTTCTTGTTAACTTTTTCTCGAACCGGGATCCTGTGGCTCTGCAGGTTGGGCAACTTCAACAACGAAATTTCTTTTTCATTGACTGATTTAAAAAGCATGGTGACAGGCCCTGGGAGACCGAGCTGCTTGGAATGAAGGATTTTTTTGGGCGGAGGGGTGATATACGGCTCAATGGAGTTTTACTGCTATAGTGGCCATCAATAAAAACATTAAAGTGGGTACAAGGATGCTGAATTATAGGCAAAAGCTTTGGTCTCGGACGGAACCGGAACGCGTTCCCTACCATGTTTCCCAGGCACAGGTGCTAGTCATTACACTTCCGAGACTGTACTTGAAATATAATATATCAAAATTTGTGTGCTCTTGGATTTCTCTATTTAATCTGTTTTTAGATCTTTTCACCTTTTCGGGCACTTTGTGCTCTTGTGAATCTTATTCTTCTTCCCTTCGATAAGTGGGAATTTGAATGTTTCCTTGTATTAATGGTATGTCATTTAAACAACTCACGGCACTTTTCTAAATTTGATAAGGGAATAGCAATCACACTGGGACCGTCAAGGGATTAGATTGGACGATATCAACTTTTTCCTAGAATAAGTTATTGGAGAGGGAAAATCTCTCCCGAAGTCTCTTACGAAGTATTTTTTCATCGATTTCTAATGAATGAAGGTACTTACACAAATGAGTTGAAGAGGGAGATATCACGCGATTGGAGTAGTAAACGACGGATTGACGTCAAGGGGTAGTGTTTGAGATGTGTCGATAAAAAGAGTCCCTGTTAGATATGAGGAAGCCAAGAGAAGACAACGGAAAAACTCTGACGAGGGAATCGATAAAGCCTACGGATAGATGAAATACGAATTGTAAAGCGAATTATCCTTGTGGAACCTTCTATCCTTGTGAAGAGTGTTTCGATTAATTTCATGGATTTGATACACAAATTATCAGCTTAGATGTATTACTTGCTTTACACGGATTACCAAAGCTTTCTTATGGCGGAAGTCGTTTCATCCTAGAGGAATGCGTTTCTTGTTTGCATGAGAGAAGTGCAGACGCGGAAGCGTCGAATGAAAATTCAGCGAGTCTTGAAGTGATGATTAATTCGGCATCAAGAATAGTCGTTTCACCTTGATAATTGGTCGGTTTTGTTCCTTTCACATGCAAAGCTTGCCAGCTGACTGACGCTAGCAGAGCAGCTGTTTTCGCCGATTCTGCGTTTTTCGAAGGGTCGGTCGCAAATTTCAAAAGGATAGCCGTTTTTTCTAAGGCTTTTTCTTCGAAGCTTTCTCGATAAAGTTTGATTGGGAATGTAAATTTCTGAAACAAGTTTTTCGAGATCTGCTAGATTAAGTGAGTTAGGCGATGCCGGGTGAAAATTTCATGGTGCAATTGTTTTCGGTGGCCAGTGCTTTCTAGATGCGCCATGTTTTTGGTCCCTCAACTTTCTTATGAACTACTGCATGCATTTGTTCAAAGATGGAGCTTAATATGATGAGAGGAATGAGAAAAGTAGGAGGGAACACTGTTGGTAAATCGCGCCATACCTCCTACACTGGAGCGCCATAATAGTGATTGAATGCAAAGATGTTTGACATTCAAGGTAGAACGTGATCGAACCAGAAACAGAAAGGCGAAAATCATAAAATCAGTTGTATTGCTAGGTCTCCATAAGACAGGAACTAGTGATGGCTAATGGTAGTGTAACTGCAATAAGGCGGGGGAAGAGCATTTTTTGTGTCAGAATGGCAAGACCAGATGTGCTACTGGAGCAGTGGATCAATTGAGGTTGAGCGTTCAAAAATGAGTCTCTTTGGAAAATGGTGGTTGGGAAAAGAAGACCATAAACGCGTTCAAATGTCGCGATTCATGAAAGGCATTTAACTGGCTATATGCATTGAAATATGCATGACTCCGTTCACGGAAGAAGCGCCGGTGAAGTGTAAGCGTTGACAGGAGTTATGTTCAACACTCGAAAGTTCCAGCCGTTTTGAGTCGGGTGAGAAAGAAAGAGCAGAGTAGGGTCTACGAATAAACGCTCGCTTATGTCCCCATTGTTGTGAGTCGAGATTTAAAGGTCAAGATTGAAAAAGTCTCACTTTAGAGACCTTGATTTGATTAAAGGCAGTGATAGGGGTAATTCGGGCTAAATATGAAAGGATCATTAAATATGAAGGTCGAGGTGCTCAATAGTACGGAAGTGAAGAAATAACCGAATGAAACGGTCAAACACCCGAGAAATCATACCCTCTTTCTGCCGCTTATCATCAAAAGGGGCGGGCTGCCATAAAACAAGTGGTAGCTGTTGAAAAAAAACGGCTCTTACAAAGCCCGGAACCACTCTTATTCATCGGAAATTTCGCCACGTATATTCTTTTAGACCCCTAGCTTTTATTTGCGTGACCCTTTTAGGAGTTCCCATTACCCACATCACCCCTATCAATGTCTTTAAGATGATAAATTCGCTGCAACTGGCCCCATTGATACCTTGAGAATGGTCATAATGAGCTTTAGTATTATCAAAGGATAGAGAGGGATATGTTCTTTTAACTGGGACAACTGAGAAGAGAAGGACATACGAGAAAAGAATTATAGATTGTTATTGCACTAGGTTTTTCGCTGGTTGAATATAAACGTTCCAACAGAGAAAACGCGATTATTATGTGGAATAGAGCAGAAGCGCGTATGTTTGTGGCTATGGCCAAGGGTGCAGTGGGCGCTGTTTGTCGTTTTGAAAACGAATGCTCTGCATTCGTTCAAGCAAAAGAAGGATTTGAGTGACGCACGCATGGAAGACGGACCAATAGGATCTCTCAGAACAAGAGGTCGAACATTGCGTTGTAATTTTGCGAACGAGAAAAATCTCTTTTGACAGATTCTTGCGTTAATCGTTCTCTTATCCCCTACCTCTGTGAGGTATATTGATTTGCACTTACGATCTCCAGCGAACATCGAAATTTGATCCCAATATCGATCAACTGCTTTCATATGCTAAGCATTTTAAATGCTTTCGAATGCTTTTTTGCTTTCAAATGGCTGTAGATATTATATTGAAACCATACATTTATTTTCCATATTTCCAAACATACGAAGGCAACGTCGGACACGAACACTGAAAACTATTTACATTTCTTGCGAAAATATTAAATTTCCCAGCAGAAGCTGTCCTTGTGGACTAGTGAGGAGGGCTACTATCGATCAGCTGAGATTATGTTTTCAAAGATGTAGATGTGTTTTTTGTAGATATATAATGAAACAGTGCATTTATTTTGCACATTTCCTTATTTTATAAATGGTTTCATGGCGAAGCGTCAAATGCATCAAGTGACCATTTGCACTTGGGATGAGCGCCTAAAAAATGGTTGCGAAAGCTTCACGCGGCAAATTCAAACGAGTTTCATCCTTCTTGCGTATTTCCCGCTAAAACGAACGCCAAGCTTTTGTCCTTTGTTAATTTCAGTAAAGCACGTGGCGTTTATGTTGTCTGATTTTTGAGTATGTAGCGCAGCGACTTTCTCATACACGATGCCTTTAACACCCAGCACACCTTTTTGCGACTTCTAACCTTCACTTTCACTTCAAGAAAAGTTTCTATTTTGCACCCATACAATCCATATCTCCGAGTGCAGCCTACAACATGGTATCAAGAATTTGCTTACTTGCACACTCATCTCGGCAATATATAATATAATTGCGTTTAGTAAATGCCATATACTACTCATCCTCCCGAGGATTCTTTGACCTATTGTGTATTTCCTTCGAGTATAGTTGTAAGTAAAAACAATGTCGCACACGTGGTGCATCGATTGCACGTCTGCACAATCTATATTTTTTTAAGAGGCGCTCCATTGCGAAGGAGTGAATTGAAAGTGAATACCGATACCGCCTATTAGGGATGGGTAATGATCATACCACATGTAGGGCCAACGCTCAACTGTCTTGTCTTCCGGATCATTCGGTAACGAAGACATTAAAGACACGATGCAAATGGACAGGACTGCTCCGGTCCTTGCTTGCACTCTATGCATGTGGATGAGACTGACCACCCATCCGCCGGGTGAGGGACGATTTGTGAATTTTGGCGCGGTCGCCGCGGCGAGTGCGAGTTGTTTGTAGTTTTATCCGTTGAAACAGCAACGACCACAACATAGAAGAACTTCCAAAGCTTTCGATCTGCAATCTTTAGAGGTCCCTCACAATACCAGCACACTGCATACTGAGCGGAATTCCAACCGACTGCAGAGCCGTGCTGACGGCGCCGCGGGTGCGACGCCGCGAAGCGAAAGTTCGACCAATCGACCCCCTCCCTCCGTCCGCCCTCCACTTATCAGCGGACCATAGTTGCAAAAAAGTCGGGGTGGATTTCCGAAATGCGTGATTTCAGCATTTCATGTAGCGTGAAAGGTGTGGTAGGTGGTGGAAAGGTCAGTGGGGAGAAAGTGCACGTTCCTTGTGTGATCGTAGGAGTAGCTGAGAAAGTATAGAAATGGAAATGTAATCGTTACCTTTGTAACCATTTAACGGAAATCAGTACTTCAGGGAATAGATCGATTTACATTCCGTATACATATTACACTATGCAGAATACATGAACAGATTCGCGGAAGCTGATGTAACGTGTTGATTCTTACGGTTATGTCATGTAAAGAAATCTTTCCCATGCACAGCGTGGCATGCTTTCGTTGTACCTCGGAGTGCCCTTCTGAGTCGTACAACTGTTGATGAAATGGAAAGAAGTGGCTTTGGCTGGGGAAGAAAACAAAGTGCAAAGCTATGTGGAGAGTGTTTTTGCGAATGGATTCTCAGGAGAGTTTAAAGGATTTTGAGAAATGACTGATAAAAATAGAGGGTCGGAGAAGAGAGACCATCGATTTGTTGGAACTTAGAAAGAATCGAGATCAAACTTCGATGGAACAGGTATCAGCATGTAATTTGCATATTCGCAAGCTTTATGGTCAATTTGCATTCATGTCAAAGCCCTATACTATTTCTTGGGATGAATGTTGTAGGCTGTTGTAGGCGCTCTAGGGAATCTCTGGCATCGATAGTTAAATTGTTCTGTATCTGGTTGGTTGGGTTTTATGCTACTACCGTGTACCATGGCGAAAAAAAAGACGCAGAACGTGGTAATAGCCTCAGGCCCCACTTAAAGGAACCGGAAGGGGGTCCAAAACAAGAGGAAGATGCAAAAAAATGAGCATTCTATAATGAACACTCAAGGTTAGAAGCGATAATAGGCGAAAAAACCCGAACTCAAAAGCGCGACGCTGCGGTGTGTATTCGCATCCCATTCGCATCAGCGCATCCATTCCGAGTTATCTGCTGTAGGAGACGGGCCGTGAGCCAACGTTAGTTGTAGCACCTGACTCCAAGCGCAGTGGAGGGGCCATTCCCAACTACATTAACATTCATGTAAGTACATCTAGTAACAAAATAGAAAGAACAAAGTAAAAAGTAAAGGAAAAAACAAATTTATAATGGAAACATCTTCTTTTGGCACCATGCCAAGGCGTCAAATTGGCGAGTTTGTGCAATGGCGGCCACTTAAACTCGTCCACACTACGTCTGTTCTACCGTAAGCCGAAATTAACCCCTTCTGGTGTCTTTAAATGCGGCACCCTTAACTCGAACGCATCGCGTCAGGAACACCATCGAACGAATTCGTATGCTTATAATATACAACCTTATATTTCCGGTGATTATCAGCAATAAGTTGAGGGAAGTGCATCAGTGATGTTTAAACAGAGACTCTTCTATCGACAAATAAGCGTCAGCTCTTAAGGTGAAGTGATACTTTGAGCATTAAGCGGTGATTCTGTGAGGTTACTCAGGGAATATTGGAAAAAGCCACCTTGAATGAATGGTTTACCATCAGTGGAGCCCTTGTTGGTTAAAATGTCGCCAAAGATTTAACTCCGATTTCAAATCCATCTTCTTTGTGTTATGGCGCTGGCAGACCCGCTCCTATCCATTTCCTGGTATCTACAGCGTTATCATCAATTGCCATTTCTACCAGCAGATCATTGTATTGTTGTTTGTGTGCTTTCTTAATGATCTGAAGGCTGCATAGTCATTCCGTTGCCATGCCAATGGGGAGTTGGCTACGATGGCTAGTTCTGACTCATTATCAAATTTTTTCCGCCACACGTACGTAGTATATAGGTGCGCGCGTCTTGTGAAATTGCCATTATTGGCCTCATATGGCAGCGTTGACATGCTACCAAGTGTATTGACGAAGGGCATCGGCGGCGATGTTTTTCTTCTCACGCCCAACATGCCCTTCCTCACCGGAAACGAACTTTGACAAATATCAGTGTTAAATGGCGTTGTGTGGAAGGCTTCAGAAAAGGTTTGATGATTGAAAAGCCCTGGAAAAGCGTTCCTATACAAGCTACAAGTCCTCGAATTTTGAAGCGAGTTTTAAAAAATCTCAAATATTGTAAAGCATGGGCTGTTGAGTGGGGATGTTTTTCTGGAGCACGTCATACATTCGACTCCTGAAATCGAACGGATTCCTGAAGTCGTATCCGTGTTACGCCGTTGGCCAAGTTATATGTCGGTATTTTCGTTTACCTACAAGTTCTGTTTGATACTACTTAGCGCTTTCCAACTTGCTGTGGCGTCGCCTCCAGCCATGAGCTCATAAAGGTGTTTGTTCGAATAAAGAGTTCCAGTGCTTGGGAATAATTCGAAAAATCACTGTTTACTTTCACTATCCCAGTGGTAGCTAAATTATTCCATGGTGAACATTTTCGGATTAGAAGCCAGGCCGTATTTTCGTAGTTTTCCTTGTAAATTTTTTGAGGGATGTGTGAAGACAATTTAAATTTCGAAGGATGATTTTATGCGTTTTTCCTCGGATTTGGTAGTGGAGCCTTATTTTCGCTTTACGGCGTCGCATTTGCGGCGCCTTCAGCGCGACTTATCGCAGTCGATTGATATTCCGCTCAGGACGCAAAGGACTGATATTATGGAGCTTCTTCGAAGAAATATCATCATTATTTTATTGTTTTTGTTATCTCATCATTATTTGAAAACAGCCACCTTTGTAACCTGAAAAGCCGCGGCGCCGCTAGCCGCGTCTGACCGCGCAGAAATTCGACATAAGGCTTTACATCCTTTGGTCAGTTGCCATGAATCCTCAGTTACGTTGTCACGCAGCCAACATTGCAATTACGGCAGTGCATTGCAGTGGTTCATGATTCGATTATACAGAAAGCGGGTGGCTTGTATAAAGGATATTAATTTGAAATGGGTGGTTTCAAGAGAATGTAAGTTCAATTGAAGTTGGAACTTAATGTAATTATTGATTATCGACTTACTTTTCGTGAAAACTTACCAGGAAGGGCTTTTTACTTTCCATGGAACTTTGAATAGGGACCCATATCATTCGATAGAGCTTCGAACGCTGATTACGAATTGGAAAGCTAAAAGTGCTACGGGCTGTTACGAAGCGAGTTAGGAGGGGACAAAGTTTGCTTGTGATATCTCATTGGCGAGGCACTTTGCCGTCGGCACGGCTGCTCTTGAACTATCAACGGCCACTGTGGCTTGCTGGTAGTGCTCCGAATCTGCAGCATAAAGGTTTTGTGTTTGCTCCCCGCCGGTGGAGATTTTTTTGCATTTTGTGTCTCATTGTCTACACGTTTACCTGAATGCCTAATATTATTACATGGTGCGTTCGGAAGCCCATAACGCGCGAGCCAGTCGTTCTCGTGCGAAACCAGTATGATTTTCGTGTTGAGGTAATCAAGTTACCCTAGGAGACGAGCTTTTAGCCAATTCGAGAATTTGACCAAATTTCGCAAAAATTCACGATCTATTGGGTGGCAGCACAATGAACAGTGGAGAAGGCGTTGACTCTTGCCGAGCAAATGCTCTTATTTGACGCTTGTTTCGTACGTTCAGTGCGATGGGCAAGTGTAACAGGTATGTGTAGGTGATTATGTTCAGGTTCCAGGATTTTTTGTAGAAGAAAATTCAAAAAATTAGCAGTTTACCCCCTAGCCACCCCTAATTTTCCTAAGTTGGACCAAAAACTGGATTCGGCTGAAAATTTGCACAGAGGGGTAATTTGACCCCCTGTGCGCGAATATCATAATCTTTTTACGCAACAACGCCTAATTCGAGTGGTATGGGAGTCTCTTCGACCTGATGTGCTTCCCTTGTGAGTATTGTTAGTAGTTATAAATAAAGTGGCAGAGTAAATGATGGGTGTGATAGGTACCAGTACAAGGAAACGTTCAGAAGTGAAAGATAAAGCATTTTCTGGCCATGAAACACAAAACGCAAAAAGGCTCAACAGGCGGGGAGCATACCCAGCACCCCACGCCTGGAGAAGAGGATCACTACCTTTGAGCAACGTGGCTGTTGTGACATACATGATTAGCCGCGTTGACGAGTCACCACTAGCAGAGTCTCCCGTCGATGAGTCTTCGCATGCGAACTTTGACCCCTCCTAACTCGCTTCCGAACAGCCCGTAGCACTTTTGGTTTTCACATTTGTAATGAGCGTTCGAAGCCCTATCGATCTGTAGGGGTCCCTATTCGAAGTTCCATGGGAAGTAAAAAGCCCTTCCTGGTTAGTATCGAGTTCAAGTGGAACTTCTTGGAATTGTCCACGAATTTGCACACCAGCACTTGGAAAAATGGGGAAAAAATCGCGCGTTGTGGCAGCTAACGAAAACCGCGCTCTTCTTAGTTTTCATTTTCTTCAGTGATAGTACTCCGGCGCTGTTCCCTTTTCCACGGTCAGGGAATACCGGCATCAAACCCACCCAAATCAAAATCTTTCCATCGTGTGCAGTCGATGAACTGAAACGAGACGTCTGACAATGCAGGGCGGTGCGTACATCAGCTCATCATTGCAAATCATTGTATTGGGAGAAATCGCAATCACTGGCCACAAGGATAGTGCCATCCTGCGGAGATCCTCGATTGAGCCGGGTTGATAGTGTTTAATTTGGTCAGCGGGAACGGTTAAAAATAGTAGCATCTGGCATATCTCTCTGAGCAAGCTATCAATGAGCGAAAGGGAGGCGATGAGGCATAGCAAGCCAAACCCGAAATGTACTTGTTCCTTTTACGCTCGCTTGTTTTTTTCTGTTGATTGTTAGCCGCCGGTTTATGAGGTAGCCGCCAGAAGGAAATTCACATCGGTTAATTGAGCGGAAATCGGAGTGAAAACGAGCGATACGACAGGGGGAAGAGCGTTTCCAGTTGCAGTTTTGCTCACGATTTCAAATCACACTGTGATTATCATGGTGGAGTAAGTAAGATGTGAAAGGAACAGCTTTAAGTACGTGAACTTACGGGAAATGTGTTAAGAACCGCTTCAGTACTCAGCTGCAGCATGAAGGTCAGTTGGGGTCAAGCAAGGAACAGTAGGTCTTGGGCTTTAAAGGAACCGGAAGGGGGTCCCAGACAAGATGATGATGCAAAGAAATGAGCATTTTGTGACGAACACTCAAGGTTAGAAGCGATAATAGGCGAAAAAACCCGGACTCAAAAGCGCGACGCTGCGGTGTGTATTCGCATCCCATTCGCATCAGCGCATCCATTCCGAGTTGTCCGCTGTAGGAGACGGGCCGTGGGCCAACGTTAGTTGTAGCACCTAACTCCCAGCGCAGTGGAGTGGCCCTTCCCAACTACATAAGCATTCATGTAAGTACATCTAGAAACAATATAAGAAAGAACAAAGTAAAAAGTGAAGGAAAAAACGAAATTATAATAGAAACATCTTCTTTTGGCACCATGCCAAGGCGTTAAATTGGCGAGTTTGTGCAATGACGGCCACTTAAACTCGTCCACACTACGTCTGTTCTACCGTAAGCCAAAATTACCCCCTTCTGGTGTCTTTAAACCTTGCGCATGGTCCGTTCTAAGCATATACAATACTATAAATGCATGGGTAACGAAGAACTAAACCTTCCCTGGACGATCATGTTACTTTCGCAGTGGCATTTCAATGTGATTTGACCTCTACATTTGAAGTGAGTCCCGAAGAAATTCGATACTGCCACGAGTACAACAAAATTCTCCACTGGTGATGGAAGGCTTGGCTGGTCTGAGTGGGCACTGGTCCGGACAAGAATTCGATCGTGGCCCATGTAAGTATGTGAGTGTGGCGCCACCTGTCATTACACCATCTCGGGCAAAGTCTATGCTTGAGCCTCGAAATTTTTATCTGTACCACATCTTTCAACCATTTGCTGTAAATTTCTCTTGTGATTGTCTGAAACCATTTCGTAGCGTTATTCACTTATCCACTACTCCTAGAATTTTTTCAATTCAAAATCGTTGAAAATTGCGTGCATGAGTCTCGAGGGGTTACTCCTTTTATGGATGACAATCAGCCCTCATTGCTTTTTTTGCCGGCCTCAGATTTACGGCTTTCATGCTGTTAGGAAAGTAGAACAAACGCTGAGCAACATATGCTATGGAAATCTGATATCACGCCACCACGTACGTTTTTTCCACGGATGTTTGCTGGGGCTAATGCGATTTCTGGTTGGCTTTCATCACAAAGTGCAAGAGAGCCTCAGCTAAGTTCTGAGGGACGGAAAACAAATATGGAAGAATGTGTATTGCTGTCATGCCATCTCATTTAAAAGACATCCAGGAAGAATTAATTTTGTTCTGAGTTACGCATTCGAATGAGACTTCTTCCATTTTAGGATCTGTTGTGTTTCAATCCCATTAACAGAAATTCAAGACATTCACTTCCGCTGCAAACTTGCTGCGTTCCTTCTTATCGATTGTTTCGCAAGGCTTAATTGCATTTGTAGTTCGGCGATTTATTTCGTTACACTAAACGAGGCCAATTAAGCTTACTGCAATATTGTAAAGTATTTTAGAGCTAATGTACTAGGTAACACGGTGAGAGCAGTAAGCGCAGAATGATCAAGCACGGATCGGGATGCTTTGTGGGAATCGAGATAAGCTGCTCGAGCGTCAATTGTGCGAAGTTTCAATAATTGTCCTGAGCAGGGAATTGAGCTTTTCCAAAATCACAATGGGCCTCCCACTGTTACCCTGTTGAAAATTTTTGCACGTATAGGTGAGTTGCACAAATGAATCATTATTGTAGCAAAGAGGTTGTTTTTTTTTGAATCGCACACATCTAATCAGATGCGAAAATTGGTGAATTGATAAGTAGCACTGTCTTTCATTACTTGCTTGTCGACTCCCTGCTCAGTGCTTTCCTGCTCCCACCCCCCTCCAGCACTAACCAAGCTCTACTTGCTACGGTTCAAAACGAAGGAATTGATTTTGTCGAATGGCCCTCAGTGATTAGAATAAATGGGAAAAAGAAAGTCGTGAGAACTGAGGGGGAAAGGGGTGACGGGTGAACTGAACCGTGATCATTTATGTTCCTAGAAATTCTTCATTATTCTACCGGAAAAACACTCTTTATCAAATGCAAGCGGTCTGTAGTTGGGTCGTTAAAGTTCACACTGATTGGAGTGTTTTAATCATCAATCGTCATCAATGCAGTTCCGGTTTATTAGTGATAAAGTAGTCATAGCACTTCCATAAAAGTCTCATACGAACTGTAGGTTCTAGAAGCTCAAAGTCATATGGCTCTAAGCGTATTTTTAATGAAGTAAGGGAGAGGAACAGCCAATGGTTTGAAAATTAGATGGGCTGCAAGCGTATTTTCGTGACGTTGGATTAGAGCGATTACCAGCAGGATCCCCCGAGTTTCACCCGTGCACCAGAATGACCGCTGCTTTGCTGGTCACATTTGTTCTCAAAAGTTCTAAGGAAAAAACGAGATCTTGCGTGAACTTGGAGCCACAGGCCCACTTGACACTGCTTTCTGCGGGAATAAAGGGAGAGATTATGGTACTTGCAGGAGTTCTCACGATGATCAGCGGCATGATAGCTGGCAAGAGTGAAATGGGGGAGAGCATCGAGATCGTCAAAGAGCCACTAGAAACTGTATCGCCTTAGTTTATATCCTATCATAATGTTCTTTAGACTTCTTTGATTCCCTTATGGTAGAAGCAATACGAAAATTGTAGTTTCTATGGAAGTTCTATGGGAATTTCCTTAGTAAGATACTGAATTCAAATCTATAAAATGATTGGATTTTGTGAGCAAGGAAAAGGCGATGATAAAGTCAGGATTCAACGACCTTTTTCACTTCGAGTCATTTATTAAAGCTCAGGATAATCAATAAAAAATGACTGTGAAATTATCAGTTGACGTTGCTAGCAACTGGTGCAGATGCTATAGGAAAACATTCAAGAAGATCCTTTGGGAGAGGAGCAAAGGGTAGTTTCGAGGGGCGGGGGCTCGTGTGGTACCAGCGTGATCAAATGTGGGAGGAGCCACACTTATGTGCAACCCAGCCCCAAATACCCGTAACGCTATGTTGTTCCCCAGTTGCAGCAGGGTGGAGGAGAAGTCGCTCACACCGCACAGTAGAGCTTGAATAACATGGCTGTTTTGCTGTGCATGCATATCGAATGCGATGAGAAGTAGCGAATATGTGAATTGACGAGTGATGTTCTTGAAGAACTGGGAGATTCAACTGAAGGCATTTGATGGCTGATGGCGCGATGTATCAATCAACGTCGGTTGTAGCCCTTCTTTGTGGCTGCGTAAATTGTGGATATTTAAATGAATTCATTTGCTGTGGGTTGTTTGCAGTGATGAGAGTGAATGACGTTGATGCTCTCGGCCTCTTCTGCCCGACGTGATTTACTGACTTCCTGAATTTTAAATTAGTCCGTCGTCAAAAATGTCATTGCGAATCCACGTACACGTCCACGAAGACCTATGGAATAGAGCTGACGAAGTAGTGAGTGCAAGAAGAATTTGAGGAAAACTTTAGTTTTTCAATTCGGACGAATATGATACGGGATAGTATTGAATTGCAGGAGGAGAGAATATCCATGAGAAGGGAATTCGAGATGACTCGTTTCGATGTGAGATGAATGGTGGTGATATGGTGTAGAGTATGATGGAAATCTTTTTCTTGCATATCAAGAAATCGTTTGAACACCCCAAAGCTTCTTCCCCTGGGCTTAGGCAGTTTTTAGCGGTTTTCGCGGACGTGTACGTGTGTAATCGCAATGACGTTTTTGACGGCGGACTAATCTGAAATTCATGAAGTCAGTAAATCACATCGTGCAAAATAGGAAGGGAACATTTAAGTCGTTCACTCCCCATCTCTGCGAACAACCCTCACTAGATGAATTCATTCGAAAATTCACATTTTTTGGAGCCTCAAAAATGGTTGCAAAGGCGTTGACGATCGAATCTCAGCGAATCCCTCAGATGCCTTCACTGGGGTCCTCTTGCATCTCAAGAACACTCGTCGATTTGGACATCCGTCTCCTTTTATTGCTGTAACCGCTGCCGTCTAGCTATTATCTCATTGATTCACATAGCGTCCTCGTTTCTCTAGAAATAAAACCTATTCCACCGTGAAGCGTAAGTTGAATCATATGCTCTGAGTTACCGTTCGCGGGCAGGTAAATAGGAGTAGGCAAAATGGTGTGAAACCACGCTTCAAGTGCAGAGGTTTTGAAGGCAGGATTTAGTTCATTCGGATTAGTTCCTTCCAAGGATTACAAAAGTCTTGAATGTAGGGTTTCCATGAAGTACTTGAAGTGTTTGAAACACCTATTCCTAGAAAGTAAATGGGCTGTAAAAGGAATGAAAATGTTCAGCGCACTTTTAGGTGAGCAAAAAAGAAAGTGTACTTTTTCCATTGATGTTTGGAGTGGTATGAGAGTACGGACGTCGTGGAGGTGGCGGGAGGTTGTGGTAAGAGTGACAAGAGCTTTTCATGTTGCAGAAAAGAGTAACGAAGCTCCGCAAGAAGAAGATGAGTGGTCTTGTTCGAGGAGCAAGGCGATAGAAGGCTCCTATCGTGCCAGTCCATTTGTTCTAGAGCATTGGGTAAAGGGTACCTACGAGTTATGGGGTGCATCTCGAATGAGGTGCAGCGCTGTGAAATCCACTTCTTCCGGTATCTTATGCAGTTGTGGAAAGCGTAATCTTTACGTTTAACGGACCGCTCACTGTCCACGCGTGGAGGGTATGATAACCACGAACTTACTGCCACTTCTGTAGTAATTATGATTCGCTTCAAGGCTACTCGGTCCTATTGGGAAGTTAAGGCGGTAAAACAAAGTTGCTATTAGATATGGACCTTATGGACGTGAATGTGAACGCTAGAATTGAACAGATTCCAGCGTTATCACGAAAAGGCATTGGAAAGCTACTTGTAATGTTCTCCTTACAAATAGTTGCTTATTTCTGGGGGCTGGACAGTGAAAATCGAAGGAACGAGGGTAGGCGAACTGGTCAACTGAAGGGCTGAGTGGTGGACGTTATCTCTTACCCTTCAGATTTGACTCGAATGTGGAGAGGTCATCATCAGAACAGTTCCGGAGATCATTGGTGTCTCCTGACGTGCCAAAATGGCGCTGAAAACCTGCTTGTAATGGGCTGCTCAAGAATAATTACTCATTTTCATTGCAGTATGTAGCAATGGCCACCAAGTCCCTATTAGTATGGCAGTAGTCCCACTAAGGTGATCTGAAGAGTACTGGGTTAATGTCTAAGCCCCATATCCAGGCCATACAAGGCAGAGTGGAGCTGTGAACGCTCCATCGCTTCGGGGTTGGTAAACTGGTACTACTAGACGCATCAGAGAATCTGAGAGCACTGTCTTGTGTTGTACATCGGCTGCCTCAAGTCCTTCCATAGGTCAGAGGAACTCGAATGTCACTACGATCCCGGATGGGGTAGGATATGTCGCCCATCCCTTTCAGTTATCTGTTAATTGGGCGCCGGATCCTTCTGATGTGTTGTAGAACTAATTAAATTCTTAGTTAGTTCAGTTTCAAACAGTTCCTGGGAGTGAAGATTCGAAAAAATGATCGCCAGTGATGTATTCCGAGAGGTCTCATCAGCAAAATTCATTTCAGAAAAAGTCTTTCTTGATTCATTTTTTTATTTTTCCAGAATCTGATCATCTT
The DNA here is from genome assembly GCA_963978905.1 of Trichostrongylus colubriformis. Lineage (NCBI taxonomy): Eukaryota > Metazoa > Nematoda > Chromadorea > Rhabditida > Trichostrongylidae > Trichostrongylus > Trichostrongylus colubriformis. The sequence continues at coordinate 10,476,592 of OZ022259.1, read as the reverse complement.
CTAGGTCAGCTTGAATTTGTATGACAATCTTCGCTTTCCCAGTTCCTTTTACTTTTGAAAGCGTAGTAGTCGCGGGTGCGGCCGTAGGGAGGAAATTTGCCAGAAGGACTTTATACTTGTGTTGGAATAAACGAGCTCAGCTCGGGACCTAGGCGCTCAGCAACCGAGATTTTGAAATTGGGAAACCAATTTAAAAAGTGCAATGCTTTTTGTTGTATTGACTGAATGTCTTGCCGTTGGAACACAAAAGAATGACATGTGAACGACTGCTGAAGTAAAGTGAAGAGGGGAAATCATTTCGTGATCATTTCAGTTGCCCGGACATGTTCGCTAATCTTGATGGTGCTAGATGTGATGAAACCGTTGAAGCATAAGCAACTGCTGGAATATGAATTGGAAGGTTTTGGAATTCGTCTGAACAAACAACCACCGAATATCGGATTCAAGAAAAAAGAAAAAGGCGGCATCAATTTAACACAGCTGGTACGAACTTCTCGAGAAGTTTTTCTTCTTTTTCCGGAGGCTGTTAGTGTGTAAGGCTTCAACAGTTTTTTTCATACGTTTCCAGTTTTGATCTTTTTCCTAGAGCTTTTTGAAGCTATCATTTGAATACAGACATCATGAAATATACCCAAGTAGTGGTGAATGTGGTATTCTTTGCTTCCACAGAATCTATTCCTATAAACGTTCGGGTGAAAACAACGACATCGACTGGCCTCGCCAGCACGTTGGCTAAAGTATGTAGGTTAAAAGCCGAATCATGTGCCCTCAGTGCCCTCACTGCAAGCTGAAGGCATAGCGCATTTCGCGGGAAAACGCGTTGTTTGCTGAGATTTGGGTTGTCTTGCATTTTTGCAGTATTTGTGTGAGAACGATAAATAGATAGGTAATTAAAATATGCCGAAGTATGGAAAAGTACTGTATCACGGTAAATACATCGACTATGAGGGCGTGCTTCCGCGAAAGGCAATCGGTGTTAATCAATACTTTTTTGGATTGCGCCATGCATTCTACTTTCGTTCGTCAAATGTATTAACTTCAGCCTAAATTACCATGACCGCCGTATAGACCGAGAACTCGATGGTTTGCTGCTATTCTAAATGAAGTCAGATCCATGGCGCTTGCTGGAGCGTTTAATTTCCAAATGATTTTTCATAGAATAGGGTGATGAATGAGAGAAGTGATGTTCAAGCAAGCTCAAGTGATTACCCGACAAAAAATTGGGCAATATTGCGAAAATATCATAACTGCTGAAGGTTTTTGCGACTGGTTAGTTCCTTGTATGACTTGTACGGGCTGGCCAGTCATGAATCTGAACTTTAGTCAGGCCTGTGGGAAAACATGGAAGTGTCAATGGGCCCATCTCGTGATTTTTGAACAAACTCTGTGTTTCACTCGGCCTAAGACAGCAATCATTGAAGGATTAAGGATAAAGTTGTTGGCGTAGATCATCTCCCTTCTGAGATGCGCCGCGCATCCTAGTTCCATTGAGAATCGTGGTGGCAGGTGAGTGCTATCAGGTCTATACAACGACTTGCAGTGCCAGTGCAAGTCAATGCTTTTCTATTCCCAAGCTTCTATTTCTATTCCCAAGCTTGGTACCAATTCTCCGACCTCAGAGGGATGGAAGGTCGGTTGCATTGATGCAAGATTTGATCCTCGCACCGTGAATGGGGTGCACGTCAACTGCCACTACACCACCTCCGCCCAAGGCAGCAATTATTTTGCTCAGAAAGGACTGGACGATTGAATCGGTATTCTCAAAAATTTCCTCGCAGTATCGATACGATTGCTGCTCCCAACTGGCTTGAAGAAAAGGCGGTGTATTTATTCAGTTCCTTTCGATTATTATTACTGAAATCTTCCTATTTCTTTCCGAGATTTCATTAATGACATTATGCTGCAAGAAGGCGAGTATTTTTGTTTTGATGCATCAGCGAGGGCGTTGATGATTCAGATGTGTATTGGATGTCGGGGTTGTTGAAGTCATTTGAGAAGGGCATGCAGCTGATGGTGTGACTTTTTGAAAAGTCACAAAGCAATTCGGCCGAAGCTGCTGAAAAAGTAGCTGATAGCGTGGTAGGAAGCAAAAACAACAGACCAGCCAAGTGTTTTGATTTCCACCAACGAGATGTACCAAAAAACTGCGAAGTTTTGCAAAGACGGAAGTTTGAGGGCTTCGGACAGATTAATGGCACTAGAGGAGGAGAATGCAGAGAGCATTCGGTAAATGGCGAATGCCGAAAGCGGTAATCGTGGTGATTACCATAGGATTATCGAAGTTGTGACCTCGATGGGCATGGTCTATGGGAGACCACCGACAATGCCTAAATGCTCAGATTACAATTATTGATGTCGGATTTTTTCACTGTCCAGGTTCCAAGTGGAATGCGGGATCTGTACTGAATATTTACGGAGGTCTCTGTATTATGAGGTGTTGGAATTTGATGCGTAATTCACATAGCGCCAGCATATGGTGTGATCTGCAAAATTTGGTTGACCTGTGCAAAACAGTCGTTTTCCTTGAAAGGAATTTGAGTGAATCATAAACCGTCTTCAAAAATTCGAAATGAATCCCACACTAGATAAAAATGGCGCTGAGATGTAAAGTCATCATCACTCACATGGACCGAACCCCACCTTCAATTAGGAGTACCATTTTTTCTATGAATCCATCGTTCCTTTCCACATCGCTTGTTATTAAATGGTCAAAACATGACTCTAGTTGACATCGACTACTTATTGTATCAATTTGAAAACGAGTTAGCCTCTCATAAGCCTCTACTCTGAGTCAAACTTGAGTGCGTGGCTCCTCCCAGCGAAAAGGACCAGCCTGAAATTCTCCATCATTTCATCCGTTTTAAGGTAAAATTTTTAAGTGGGGTATGGCTGTGTCGAGTGGGATAATTCGCGCCTGTTTACTTTACGATTTAAACTTGGCACCAAAGCTGCAAAGCTTGTCGTAAGATATGCGCTGCTTTTGGGGAAGGTACTGTCGCGGAACGGACGGGTCAGTAGTGGTTCGAAAAATTTTCTTCTGGAAATCTCATTCGACACAGCCATACTCCACTCAAAATTTTAAACTTAAAACGCACTACTTGAACTTATGATACATACGGAATGATTTTGAATAAAACAGGCTCCAAGGCATATGCAATGTCACCCTCCTACCACAATCAGTTTTTTAACACACTGCATAAAAATAATCAATTAGAAAAAAAAACCGCACGAACTTTTTTGGTTGCCTCGTAATTTTTGCCCGCTCATTCGGCATCGGCGTTATTTTCGAGAGACGGATCTTATATGCATCCCAATAGTTCCTTTCCTACGTGAATCGCTTTGATTGGGTGTTTTTCGTGGTGTTAGTATGCATTCTTAAGCAGCCAGAATCGGTACCGGAGGTCCACAGCAGAGAGAGAGATCTGTAAAAATGACACAAGAGACTCAGGGATGAGCGTGCTATGTTCAAAACCGTTTTTGTTCTATGAATTTGGTAGTTCTTGTCTTTCTTATAGCTGCTTCCGGAGTGGCGATGCGCGGTACGTACGGCTACTTTGCCGAGAGAATACAAAAGTCTTGAAATGGATTGACCAGTCTGTTGGAGCGCGCCATGCACTCGAATTTCATTCAGAGTCGTAAGGTGCCTCGTGGCATATACAGTGATTAGGAGTAAAGTGGTAAAGGAGAAGTGGTCAGGTGTTGGTTTTGCTTTGTTTTCATCCTCCCATGCGGATATGACACTACCCACTCTATTCAGAGAGGATGGACAAGTTGTTTGGCTTGAGTAAGGCTGGGTCTCCAGAGAGCGACGCGGCATCTCTCACTGTAGATGAGAAGTGTTGTGTGACATCGCGGGTATCATATTTTTTGGTATTCATCCGAATCACGGGTCCGCTTGATCGACATACGTCGCGTATAATTGTGTTTAAGGGGGCAATTTTCTTTGATATGGCAGGCATGTCACGCTGGGGCTCGTCATATCGTGAAAAGTTCATGGTTATGATAGGTATAGCGTAAATGATGCTCGTCAGCTGGTCCTATGCACTATCCAGTTGGTTTTGTAGGGATAGAAAAAGTGGCCTTCGATTTTTACGGTCAATGTTGCTCAAGGAAGGAAGTACTGGTGCGGAGTGAAATGATGACTACTCGACTACGAACTTTCTTGAATCTATTCATCTTTCTTATTGATCTAAATTCCTGAAGTAATTTCACAAATTCGTTCAAGCCCATATTTTACAAATTCGCACAACACTGTACCCTTCCATCGAGGAACTGCGATCACTTCAGTGTGGGAGAATTAGCTAGGCTTTTTAAGGTTTCGGAATGGATCTACGAATTATACTTTCCGTCCAGCTTGGAATTTCACCTATCCCAGTTCATACGCAAAAATGTTTCCCATCAGTTTCACTTTCTTCAGTGTGGTTGAACGTACTCTACATCTGCATAACTGCTGGTCGTTGTCAAGCTTTATTCGTTTTGAAGTTTTTCCTCCTTCCGGTTCGCTCTATTGTGTCCCCGGGGGAGGGGGCTGCGCGAGTACCTATCGATCCTCGCTTTCGTCTCCTTCCCACAATGGATTATTCGTTCCTTTTTTCGAGAATTTATCGGCTTTCCTGAAAGATGTGGAGCATGAAGAGGTGTCGGCGAAGACGTTTTGCCTCATTAAACACGGGATGCGCCCTCTAAGGGATCAGGCAGAGTTCGGAAACATACAGATGGTTTTCGACGTAGAAGTAAATTATGAAGCATTAATCATTGCGAGAAGGGTGTTGTTAGAAAACTCGAATTACTTACGAAATTAAATGATAAAATTAGTTTTCTTTCCAAATAGCCATGCTGATAAAGTTTATACTCATGCACTAGAGAAGAAAGTGCTCATAGTGCGTGCGGCCCCGGTCATCCCACGGCTTCAATTTCGGAGAGCAAAGACGGCATTTGAAGACCTCGGTTGAAAGGCATTGATAGAAATCAAGAAAGTGAACTTGGAATTCGATCCCATCATGGGGTACTGGTCGGGTCAAGTTTGTGCAGAAGTGCGCTCAGATAGTTAGGATATCGTGAGACTTGAACGAAGGTGAAATGGTTAGGGACGCCACATTTTGCCTCCATAATCTGTAGGTATTAATCTCGCCAATACATGCAATCTTCATTTGGTGGCCTCACAAGCCTGAATTTACTGCTTTTCGCGAAACGATGTCTGATTCATGGCGTGCTCCGGAATAGCTGATTGCGTATACGATAGCGTCAGATTTTCAAAAAAGCCGTTTAGCAGAAATTTTTCGTGGCTTTTTAGCTGATTAAGAACTGGGAACATAAAGCAAAGAGGAATGCTCGGCATTGATCAATGTTTACTGAGGCGTCACATTGATTTTTGTATTCAGATTTACAATGACATTCTGATGCGATTTGGCTTGCACAAACTACGGGAACTAGCCGATGTAAGGGCAGTAATATTATCGTCCCATTCGAGTGCGATATTAACAAGAACGGTTGGGAAAGGATGGGGTGCAAAGCGTTTTTGTTTTGGCGTGTTCTGGTCCTGAATTTGATCCACAGAAATGCAAGTAGAAGCGTCGCCACTTGTCACTACAGTAACTCCGCCGAGAACCAAAATTCTTACAAAAAATGAAATATGTCGATGGTACCCTTTCACTATCCTCTTCACCTTTTATCTTTTTTGCTTCTTTATTGGAATTATTGAGCGAATTCTCTACTAATTGGTGGTTATTGAGCAAATTTACGACATTTCAGTTCTTCTGTTTACCGCAGATACTGTGCCCAAATATTTTATTGTCTCAGGTGCCACAAAGTGAGCTGGACTTGGAAGCAGTTAAGAGTATTCTGTCGGAGTACAAAATACATAATGCTGATATTACCCTCAGGTGAATATTCTACCTATCTTTTCAGCTTTCTAATTCTCTTATTTTTTTTTTTGAATGGCCTGAAATATTAGATCTTTACCAGAACACCTATATGTAGTACCTTATTTTTTTTGAATGTCCTGAATGTTAGTTCTCTTCCAGAGCTTCTATGTGTATGTAGTAGCGGCCAAGAATATATGCGGTTTTATATTCTAACATAAATTTAGTCGACGTTAACATCATTTGATTTTTTTGGTACTCAATGAGACAAAGCATACAGTGCGTTTCATAATTATAAGGTCACCCTCAAATTTTCGGTTTTCAAGAGAGGCGGCTGACCGAAAATTTTTTAAATATTTTTTTAGATTCCTCACCACAGAAAACCTTCCTGTACTATTTTTTATAACATTAGCTTTCAGCCCAACATTTTTATGAATATTTTCTCATTTTTGTGCCGTTTCATAATTATAAGGTCACCCCGAAGAAACAGAGAATTTACTAGAGTTAACAGCGCATGCGAAGGAGCTTATAATCTGTGGCCCTCTCCTGTTTGAGAACGACATTAACAAGCAGATTCGGTGAACTAGAAACTAAATTTCGGGGAACCTCACCACAGATATTGTTCCAGTCTTCAACGATTGCCTGTTTCAGCAGTTTTGCTTCCCAGAATTGACAATTATCAGGGTAAATATTTGAGGTGGTGTTTTCTAGATCTCCCTAAAAGGATTGAGACCATGACTGCATGTTATCTATGGCTGAGCGTGCGTATTTCGGGACTTCAACCGCAATTACGTTGAATGACCCACGTGAGCAACAGCATTGTCATGCTGTTAGACGCAATTATGAAGAGCCGGTTGACTCCAAAAGGCAACTGATTTCTTCGTAAAATCTTCTAGCAGTCTCCGGAGTCCATTCTGCAGGTTTCCAAGGCAAGATTCAATGCAACCTCATTGCCGAAAACCACCCAGGCCATTACCCTTCTCCCAAAAAAATTGCCAAGGCTCCGCTAGATCGGCGCACTTCTCAGACCATGCTAGTACTACCTCTACCCGTCAGCACCATACGAATAGAGTATTTTCAGACTCAAGAATACAATTCAGATTGTATTACTCGCATGCAGGGTGCAACTGCTATGCAAATTCAGTTTCGTTCAGTCCATGCCCAAGAACAACTTTATGACTCAAAGTCGTGCCGCCTCAGGGTGTGGTGTAGCCATCGGAAACTACTTCATTATCTCTTTGGTGATGTTTCTGCTCTTCCTCACTACTGTACGCGCTGTGGTTCCAGACAAGGAATGGTTCAACTCCAAGTAAATCTGCTTAATGAAGGAGGTGCTGTAGGAAGTGGTCCCCAAAATCCCTCTCGTAAATGACAATGATCTCACGTGGGAGTCCAGAGCATGAAAAACATGTGAAGACACTGAATGACTCAAATGCTATCTAATTGAGCACAGTGAGCTTCTGATTTTTTTGGAATTACTCTCAAACTGAGCCTAGCACCACGAAAATCCAAAATCTGGGCTTTTCTCTCGGAACATAGCAGCTAGCCACAAGATGATTGAGCATGTATCACGAAGATGTATTTGGAATACATATCCACCTTCACAGACTTGCTGGAACCTCAACTTTTTATCTTTTTCCAGGGTGACCTTATAATCATGAAACGGTGCAAATACCGAAAAATACTCTTAAAAACGTAAGATAAGCGAGACTGCATCCAAAAATCGGATACGGGGGTTATTTCAGGTGAGGAATCCGTCCATGAGACTGAAAAGATTCCTTAATGGGGTGTTGTTGAGAAAACCTAAAATTCAGGGGTGACCTTATAATTATGAAACGCAGTGTATTAGTAGAGTGAGGTGCAGAGTGAATATGAAATTTATTCAACTGAAAACTGAGAATGATCAAGTACGTGCCTGTGTGCTGTAAAGTGCTGTCATGATTTCAAACGACGTGTAACAAAGTCAACCTTATTCCGTGTCACTTTTTTTTGCACACCTGCGCGTTTCGATAAGTTGTAAACTTTTTATCGCTAATTGAATTTTTTGAAAGGTTTGCCATTTTTGGAGTTTTCAGTTAGATGGATTTTTCAATTTTCACCCTGCGCTCTACCCAGCTGAATACTTTGCATCCAATGAGAAAAAAAATAATTTTCTGACAGCTACTGTATGTAGGTTCCATCATGATAATTTTGAAAATATTAATTACACCGGATATTTTCTTCAAATTCGCAAAAAAAATGATTAGTATTTTAAGGTATGATGCGACTTCTGAAGACTTGATCGATGTGATTGAAGGGAATCGAGTTTATATTCCTTGCATTTACGTTCTAAATAAGGTAGTACTTTTCTCTCCTATGAATTATTTTAAAGTAATTCTTTGAACTTTTTGCATTGTGTCTTTCTTCTTTTCGTATGTCCCTTACCCGTGCAGAGTTTATCCTTGATGAATTTGAAGAAATTTAGATCGATCAAATATCGATTGAAGAGTTGGATATCATCTATCGCATACCGCACTGTGTGCCAATATCAGCACATCATAAGTGGAATTTCGATGATTTACTGGAAAAAATGTGGCAGTACTTGAATCTGATTCGAATGTGAGTTTGTTTATTCAGTTAATTTTTGAGTTTTACTCTGTTTGGGTCGGCTTTTGCCTTGACTGCGGCATATCAGTGGGTTCTTTTGATATGGTTGCGGTTTAAAAGAGACTTATGTCAAATCGTCTGCGATAATTGGCTGGTAATTATGATACTAGTGGCCATTTTATGGCTAAAAGAGTAACCGACAGATAGGTAAGCTCTAGATATGAATGGGAGCTCAGTAGTTGAGTACTCGTATACAAGGTCACGCGTATTAATAGCAGCCTTAATTGTCTAGCCCTCGAAGGTTGTGATATGCGGCTGAACGAGGTACCACAGGGACGGGGTCTAGCTTCTGTAGAGTAATTTCTGGATGGTGACCATATACTCCATATTTGGCCATAGGAAAGTGAAGAGATGGGAGAATAATGGTGCGGGAGGCGGATAGATTTCGCATATATACATGGACTCCGTTTACCTATTCTTTATATCACATTTTTGGAACTATTTACTCAAAACGACCCTAACAGCTCGCACTTCGATGCGGTTTGAGAGGATTTATATTGACATCCCAATGTGGCTATAAACTTGCACACGTGGGTAGTTCGGGTAGTAGGACGTGTCGACTCATTTGTGACCGGTGAGACCGGATGGCCCACAACAATAAATTTCTCAGGTCTGGCTTGTACTTATACTTTTTTGTTACATTGAAGTGCTGGTTAGTCATACTGTCTTAAAGTCGTCCATGCAAAAATGAGTTTCTTAAATATATTTATGATGTGTTTGCCTAATTAGGACCGTATGCGAAATTTTGCGCGAAAAAGTGGAAATTCGGCTACGACACAGCACCACAAAGTCTTGGCCGGGTGGAGCCTGGGCGGAGCCTCCAACTGAAAGCCCCGTCCCGTCGTGCGCCGCGGTTGGGAACAGAGGCTGGAATTGTTTCCTAACTTTCTGCTCTTACAATGCGTTAATGCGTCTCCAACCGCGGCGGACCACGGGGTGGGCACTTGCTCGGTGGCCCCGTCCGCCGGCACTTTCCAGCAAGAGCATTTCACGACCTTTCGAGAGTATTAAAGATCATTTCTTCAAAATTATTCGGGAAACTGAGTGAATTTTGTCATAAAACATAGTTTTCTCCTGAGCCTACGTGTTTAGGATCACAGTTAGATCAGGTAGAATCGTCTCACGTTTTCCATCAGCAGTGTCCCGATCCCCCAGTTTCATATAGCGCGGGATTCCTTTTTCACTTTTTATTGTGTTTTTTTTTGAATGGTTCCTTTGAATTTGATCAAATACATGACGAGGCATCCCTTCGAGATGGGCAAAGGATCGGGTCCAACATGGTTGCTGTGGAATTTACCTGCTTGTTTGAACCTCCTGTCTTCGTTTCGAAAGGCCAAATAATGCGTGAAACAGCTCACCACTATCAGCAGTTGCAATTTATCTACTCTATTTTTAGCTCATTCCTAATCTCGACTACAGTTTATGGTTTCATTTTCAGTTACACGAAACCAAAAGGCCAATTGCCAGATTATTCGGCACCGATTGTCCTGAATGCAGAGAAGAACACAGTTGATGATTTATGCTTGAAAATTCACAAATCATTGCAAAAGGATTTCAAGAAGTATGTCCTCTCTATTGTATACAATACCGCTCACGTTTTCTGACTAAACGACACGATTAATCACTTGCCAACCGTGGCACCGTCATAACTTCGGATAAATTGGATGAAACGAAAAGGAAGGGCAGTGATAGGCTCCTTTCGTGCGACGAGTTCAACACTGTAAATTTTGGCTAGTAGGTCATCAGCTCCTTTTTGAAATCTTACCGGCAATTCCTTCTGTGATTTTGTATCAGTGCTACGACTTCTTCAAGTCTGCATTCTCAATTTCAATGGTGCTCACTCACATTCCGCACGTATCGTTTTTTGGGCATTTTTGTTGAAATTGAAAGACACTTCCCAGAAAAGCTGTTCACGGCACTATCGAAAGTATTAAAGTTCAGTCCTTCAAAAGGACGGAAATTAAAGGCAGCATTAGGGGGAAGTCGGACGAAAAGTCAAAGTAGTAGTGCATATGAAAGTCGAGATGCCTGGTAACAAGATAGCGAAAAAAAACGGATGGAAATGGCCAAAAACCCGAGAAATAGGACCTCCTTCCCATCGTTGGTTCTAGGCGCGGACGACTTTCCCGTCAACAGGCTGATAGTCTGATCTAGTTTTCCATTAGCATGTTGCCAAGTAAACAGAAGGGAATGTTTGGAAATACGACAGCATCTACTTTTTGGAGTGAGCTTCAAGCTAAAACTGCGAAAGCGCGCCGCAAAACCTCTGATCCTGCCGCATCTCCTTGGCCGCTCCCACCCTAGTCAATCGGGAATTACGTCATTGGGAGGCGGGACGCTGTGTTCGCTCGCTGTGTCCAAGAGGCGGAACCGCTGCATGGTTGCGGCGTTTTGCAGGGTTTCTACAGCTTGGAGGGGCGCTTTTTCACCGGGATTTCGCCACAGATAGCCTTCTTAGGCCCAGGACTACCATGTGAGTGACTTCTTGTAGGGATTTGTCCATTACCGCATTACCCCTAATGCTGTTTTTAATTACTTGCTGTTATACTACGTGTTGCGTAGGGTAAAAATCATCTTGCCTTCTGGATAGCAGGCAGACAGCTCTTTCATGATAAAGTCTCAAATATAAATATAGGTGTACGGCGTAGTCAGAATGCAGCATGAATCCCACTTTCACTCCTGAATCTTCTGCTCAAGCGACGAAACTGCATGGATTTTTTAGAACAAACTCTGTATCTTCGTAAACTAATAACCGTGTTCAAGCAAAGCTTAAAATCGTGGATTTGGAAAGGAGATCAATTTCACATGAAAGCATGGAGATACCGAAAATACGCAAACACAAATAAAATTCACACTACTGTGTTCAGGAAGGTGATTGCTGTTCGAAATGTAAAAGTCCTTTCACGGCGACGGTACTTTTTCAATGGACTGACAAGGAGCAGCACATTCACCAGTCCAGTCATTAGGTGGTGGCACATGTACTTTAACCGTAGAGGTTCAGATCCTACCTTCAGACCGTCAGACTTGAGTATACCGTAGAGGTTCAGATCTTCTCCCCCATTCTCTGTTGGAGCCACCCCTTCTTCACCAGCAACAGTGAGCAGTTCTTAAAAGGTGGTGGGTACCGATGTACGGAGTGTCCCAGAATTATGGGCGCCTAAGTTCATGCTTCTTTGTATCCGACTATACAAATTGTATCAATGCTTTTTTCCATTTGCTGCTCGGTGGGTGCACAGGATGTTCTTCTACCAGGGTGCGTAATTGTCGGGTTGAAGCTCATGATATTTTTGAGATTTCAAAACTTTTGCAAATGGGCTTCGCGGTCACTTGCTTCAACGGTGACACGCACCTCGCCGTGCCATTGTTCAAAGTAAGAAAGTTTCGTGGTCTGAACCGGTAAAGGCAACCCACTCTGGCCAACAACGTCTGGTAGAGTATATCATGCCGACAGGACGTATGGCCACCAGTAAGTGGGTTTCAGTAATGATTTGGGGTTCAATAATGACACGCTGTTGGTTTCCGTCGATTCCGGCGCAAAGTTTGCGGGAATGTGAACATGAAGAACACGCTGTCAGACATAATGAAGCACTGGCCTCACCAGCTCTTCGGAACGATACTTGGTGAGTTTAGCAGCAAGGCGCTTCAATTTATAGAATCAAACTGATTCAAAAGCGCTGTCGATCCGATCTGTTCAAGTTCAGCACTTTCCAAGGCGTCTGTTCAAATTCAGCACTTTCCAAGGCGTCCGTCAAGCCTCCCAAAACATGATTCCATTGATCTTCCGGGTCCTCAACTAGAAGCAAGGTCTGACGAGTCAATCATTCTAGTATGGAGTCACATAAGGTAGCCCTGGGAAAGATTTGGGAAGGAATGTCTGGAAAAACCTGCGTGGCAAGGGCGGTTGAGTGATGAGGAGACTGAGCTTTTATCCGTGTTGGAGCAGGACAACTCATGAGAAGACTGCTGTGCCTGGCCACACAAGATATGAGTGAAGTTGTGAATGGGTTTTTTCATTTGCTCTATTGACACAAACAAAGTATTGCAATACATTGGCGCCCATAAATTCGGGACACCCTGTAATGTGGTAACACCGCGAGGCATTGACCTCATCTGCGCAGAGTGATTATGGATATCAAGAGTTCAATGAGCATTCAATTGCCTGAGTCAGCGGTCCTAAAGAATAGGAGGACTGTGACAGAAAAAAGTGAAACCGTCGCCGGAATTTTTCACATTTCTGAACAGCGATTAGCTTCCGCAACACAGTATTGTAAATTTTATCTAAGTTTGCGTATATTCAGTCCATCTTCATGCTTTTATGTGAATTGATATCCTTTCCATCTACGATTTTTAGCATTGTGTACACGGCTATTATTTTATGGAGATATAGAATCTTATTTGGACGGGCGATTTTTGGAAATCTCATTCGATTTCCGTCGCTTGAACATGCACTTTCTGGAGTGAAAGGAAAAATCGTGTTGTCTCCAGAGTACGCCGTGCATCGAGATTAAAGACTTCATCATGGAAGAGTCGCCTGCCTGCACTTTGAAAAGCAATTTGATTTCTGCACAACGCAACACGTAGTATATGGACAGCGAGTGATTTATTCAATTTTCGTTTGGTTTTGACGGAATGATCTTTGATACTTTCGAAAGTGTCGTGAAATGCTCTTGCTGGAAAGCGCCCTCCAACTCCAATTAAAATACACCAGAAAATGCTGATTAAGCGAAATGTGAGCGAGCACCATTGAACACAAGAATTTAGGCCTGAAAGGGTTGCGGTCCTGTTTGAATGTCAAAGAAGGAATTCTCGGTAAGCTTCCAAAAACGAGCTGGTGACCTGATTACCATAATTTGGCGTTTTATACATTGTTGAACGCGTGCATCGAGTGCAGCCTAACACTGTCCACCTTTTTCCATTTCATCCAAGTTAATCGAAGTTATGACGGTGCGACGGCTTGCGAGTGATTGATCTGTCGCAAGTGTCGATTAGTCAGAAAAAGAGAGCGGTACTGTAATGTTCAACTGACATTTGAATCCTGAACTTTTTGTTCAAAAAAATTATGCTGTTGGTGGCAGAACTTATGCATGCCAAAATTTGGAGGAATATTGCCTCTTTTAGTGCATTGGTCTGGGGCGCATCAGCAAAACATAATCCACAACGGGTCGGTAAGGAACATGTGCTGATGGACGAGGATGTTGTCCAGATCCTCAAAAGGTAATGCCATGTTTTAGGTTCTTTATCATTGATTAGTTGATATCTGATTTTTTTAGCAATTTAAACTCAGTGAGTGCGCTGCGCCAGCTTGGTGGGCGGATGGGCGATAAAGACACCTGAAGGGTGGAAATTCGGCAGATTGAGCAGTATGGGAGTGGGGGTGCTCTGCAATGTAACAGTAGAGAGAGAACAAAATAAAACTGCCGAAAAAACGGAGAAATAGAAACTCGACAACCTGCGCCACCAGCGAGGGATAGACAGGCCAAAGGGTGAATCAGCGGGGCGCGAAGGGTGTCACGCCCCCGCCCGCAACTCGTCTGGCTGATGACTGCAGCACGATAAGCCGTGGTGCGGGGTCGTAATAAGACCCTAAGCCGTGCTGTTTCCCTACGGGTAACGCTATACATCACCTCTCCTGAAATGGAAATTCGTTTTCAGAAAAGATGTATTCCCAATTTTCACTTTATCCGTACCCCTCCCGGCGCCTGCCTGTGTTCATACCTTGCGCGTATGAACACGGGCCTAGAGGTATGAACAGGGCAAAATCATGTCCCCGTCGTCGACCTTGGCGGCAATCCAGCGAAGCCCGTTTGTAAAGCGCTCGACCCAACCACACTAAAGAATGATGATTATGGCGAGAGCCCACGAATTTCAATTGGAGTCTTGGCACAGAGCCAAATTATGCATGCTGCGAGAGCTCAGAATCCGAATTTGAATCTCGGAATAGTGCCAAACTATGCATGATGATCGTGACGAGAGCTCACGAATTCAAATCCGAATCTTGGCGTGGTGCCAAGCTATACGAATCCCAAATCCGAGCTCGTGGTCTCTCCCCACGATCATCATACGTAGTGTAGTTGGGTTAGGCGTTTTACAAATGGAGCGCGTCACCGGAGTGCCGCCGTGGTCGGCGGGCACATGATTTTGCCGTCGTCACCGCCGGCGACGGCGTCAAATGGCCGCCGTCGCCGCCGGTGTTGGCGTCGGTGCGCAAAGTATGAACGCGCCCTAAGTGTCACTGGTTCCTCCACTAACATGCTTACCGCGTGCAATACTTTAAGATGCATCTTAGTTGAAGTATTTAGTAGCATGGCAGTGAGATGTGAGTAGATAGCCACAATACGGGTCAATTAGCTTTAGCACTTGTTATTGTATTCAATAGACAGTGAATATGCTTGAAAATAGTTTTCGAACCTCTGTGCACCACTCCCAACTGAAACTTCGCTTGCTGCGCGTAGCTGTGGTGAGACGGTTGGTTAATCCATCTCGCATGCATTTTACTAAAAGATGAGTAATGGTTTTTTTTGTTCAAAACTGGAATCTCCCAAACTGGTTTTCGCAGTTTGATTTATTTGACTTAATTTGTCTTTGGTACGAATACATACGAGAGCTCAAAAACGCTACTCTTCTGCTCACCGTTCGTCTTACGCACTATTAAAGTTTATTTTGCGTGAAGTAGTAATAGAAACCGGATTTTGACGAAAACATTTCCGATATTTCCGATATGAGCGCAAGGAAGCAGTTGGCCTACTCCTATGTATCAAACTCGAATATGAAATCGTCCACCCTCAAGAACACCTACGATGCCTGCATTGGTCCAAAGCAGCTGGGCAAATCTTCATTTGTATGGAGCTACCTGTAGACCTTTGCCCCGTTTGTCTGGAACCACAGGCTTCCCAACTCGAGAAAAGTTGTGTAACTCCTCATTAGGTTCCTCAACTATTGGGGTCAAGCTGAGAGTTAAACAGGTTGAGGTCCCAAGCCTTTCAGTTCGATGGGATATGAAGAATCGAGCTCTTTAGGACAGAGGCTGGTAAAAAGCAAAGGTAAAAATATCACCGCTGAAGCGTTATAAAGTGGTGAGAGAAAAGTGGCTGACTTCTATCTCCGCTCCACCCGTGATTCTCCACGTCTTGTAACTTCGGCATTACTTGTTGATTTTGACGATTGCTATGCCACGAGGTTTACTTGTGGAAACGGAGTTCACAACCACAGTTACTACGAAATGACGTAACAGTGGAAACGTTGGGCCACGAACTAAGGTTCTACTTAGAAAACCTTGTGTGGTATAGAAAAGACCTCAATGTTACCGTAGAGTTCAATTATATCAGTTGTATTATTTAATGTTTCTTTGACTGTGATGGTTTTCTATTCAGGGTTTAACTGGATCGAATTGGAAGTGGAACGAGAGAAATTTCCCCAAGAGTTCTACGAGATACATCCGCCTTTCATTTATTGCAATTCGCTACAAATGGTTAACCGGTTATTGTTACTCGCTTTCTTCTTGTTAGTTAATGAAGCGTGGTTTTTTAAAGACTTTATTCTTGTGCAAGGATTCTCTTTTTTGTGAAACAATTTGCGAATTGCAGTTCAAGTAGAACGTTTAGAAATATTTATTGCTGACGGTTGCCAAAAATAGAGAAATGGCTGTTCCGAAAATATGGGCCAATGGATTTCAAGGAGTGTTCCTCATGATTAACCGAGCTTTCTCTACCTTCCTTTATTGGGTTGTCACAGAATTTAGCAGGAGGGATCGAGCATTACGTCTCTATTAAAGTACTAGTTGTATGCGTCGCTAACATATGCGCGGTCCAAGGATCGGATCCTGCTCAGACTGATCGGATATGTGTTGAATTATTTGCCATTACGTGTATATGAGCCAAATCCATTCAAATAGCATGAACATTCTAGGTGGCATTAGGTGGACTACAAACCGTTCCAAAAATGTTTTGTCTTTGTAGCCCTGTCGAAGAATGAGGAATGGTCTTGGCTCTTGACGCTCACTCGTTGTGTTTGACAACAATCTGCGGTCTCCTGCAAAGCTATGTGGCCCGGTTTCGAGTGCCTTTACAGTCACTTCAAGCCATGTCCGCCGCCTTGTTAAGCCACGCTTATCATCTGATTCTCGTAGGAACGGTTGACCTCGCATGATAAGCTTGCCAGTCTTTTTCTACAATAACACTATTAGAGCTGACAATGAGAGGCGTTGATTGTTTGCTGGGGTGAAGTGTAGTGGGGTGGAAGGGCTTCTATCACTTCTTCCTTTAGAAAAGATTTTGACCTACAAGTTGGTATGAACCTGCTGATTTGAATGGATATTCGAAAATGCTTTCCATCGCATGGCACTAGAGCATTTTGTAAACGACTGCATGGCGCACACCAACCTATTCGCTCAGAAATCCTCTGCTTCGTTTTTAATTCAATTAAAAACGAAGTAGTGGATTCTGGTGGTGAAGTCAGCACCAGAACCACGGTTTTTTTCACCGTATCCGACATTGCTTTTAAGATCCTCTGCTAAGTGTACTTATATGATTGTGTGCATGGCTAAGCTGAGGATTACACTCAGAGATTAGGTGTTTTTGATAAGTACCACACGGCCGGACGACTGTCACCGCTGGACAATGGTCGGGGACGGTCAAGGAGAGGTCGCATAGGGAAGTGTGCAAATGCTGAGAGACAATGCAAACAGTAGGCTACAGACCTTAGCCGATTGGCAGCCGATCTGTAGAAATGACACCAACAGTGGCAGCAGGAGCGGCAGCCACCTATGCCGAAATCATCTTCCTCGGAATTTCTCGATTTTTCACAACACGACTCTGCTGATCTCTCGATTTGTTTTCACTTTTCTTGAACATGGTTCTCACACATTCGGCTGGTCACCATCCTTCTAGCAAATCCGAAAATGAGAAATTTAGGACATGTAGTTATCAAGCGATGCTATATGTATGTGGATGATTGTTGTTTCCCGATTCATGTCACCAAGTCTCGCTTTATTTTTATATTTTTGCTATTGTGTATTTGCTTACCTTTGCTGATTTTATCTTTATCGTATTACTTCATCCTTTGTTTCTCTTGCTACACTAGCTATGCATATTTTGATCCTGAAAATAATGACCGTTGTCTAGTCATCATGAGACGTTCCTTTCCTCAGTCAATGGCCATAAAGGAACTGTATAATTGGGGAGGTCGAAGTGAAGCGCCTGTGCCGCTAGCACGATTTATTATGCTCAAATTTTACTACTTTTTGTTATTTTATTGACTAATTATTATTATTCTGTCTGTACTTGATATGTATGTATTTAGTTGCATACCCTGAAAGAGACATGGAATGTTGCCCCGCATACCGGCTAGCTCTACATATTCGCTTATTCGAAAACTGCCAAAGTTTGTGATTTATCATAAATTCTCATATGACTGGCCATAAATAAAAATCAGTATTTTTCATAATCAACAACACGATAGTAGAAATTGTGCTGAAATATTAGGTAGTCTAAAAAGTCTTTTCGTATTTTTAAATACCGCTTTTTCCCTCAAAACTGCTTTCCACAAAATTTCTTCTGTACATATATATGTAGCACAAGTCCACACGCATCTATAGGTATTGTTGTCTTCCATCTCCCGGATAATCAAAAGTAACCTCATTTTCGATTCCAATTTTTTTTTCTTTGAATGGCGTTAGACAGGGTAAGGAAAAGGTGATAGTCCGATGGAGCAAGACCAGGGCTATAAGGCAGCAATTTTTATCCAAGCTCAAAAATTTTTTAAAAGAAAAAATTTGAAATTTTTTTACCACTAGTGAAAAAATGACTCGCCAAAAAATTCTCGAGCTTGGATAAAAATTGCTGCCCCATCCACCTTATAGCCCTCATCTTGCTCCATCGGATTATCACCTTTTCCTTTCCCTGTCTAACGCCATTCAAAGAAAAAAAATTTTTATAATTTTTGTACTGAAAATGAGGTTGACCGTTGATTTGTTTATTTTGCCGAAAAGGGTTATCCGGGAGATGGAAGACAATAATACCTATAGATGCGTGTGGACTTGTACTACATGTGTATGTACAGAAGAGATTGCTGAAAAGCAGTCTTGAGGGAAAAAGCGGTATTTGAAAATGCGAAAAAACTTTTTAGACTACCCAATATTTTTAAATTACCCTACTATTCTTTCATAAATTTGGTGATAGGCACAAAGTTATATTGCTAGTTGGCTGATTATCTATTTCTCTTGGTCTGAAGACACGAGGTGCGGAACAGAAGCCACACATTTCGTGGTCTCCTCCTCCAAAATGCTTTCTTGTCCCACAAATTTTTTCGCTTTATCAATATGTTTTTCTCAGTGGGCAAAACTAATTTTCTAAAAGGGAACATCAATTGACCAATGCGTATATTAGGTTGTGAATGTTGAATAAAGCACACTTAATAATTCCATATGTATATTATCAAATCTCAAATATAAATGTATTGTGTTAGACCTTGGCCGTTATACGTGTCACTCAAATAAATCCAAATTTTATCACTTATCAAATCAAACCATTTAGGCTGACATGCTCTGAAAGAGCGAGAAGCTGCCCTTTTGAATGTACGTTTTCTTGGAACTCTGAAGCATTGAACTAGTGGGGCAAATTCATAACTTGTTGAATAAAAAAAAACTTTTTGGGCAGTTTTACCTAATGAGTTCACGCCTGGTTAAACGGCAACGTAGGCAAACGCAACATGAAAATGGCATGGGAAGAAATTATTTCAAAGGGATCTACTGATTCTTATATTCAATAACGAAATGAAAGAATGAGAACCTCTATCGAAATGAGAACTGGTTGGCCCAAAATTTTGGTTGATTAAAGCACTACAACGAAAATGCCAAGAAGCGATCCACTTTCATTTCAGGTATAGGCCTGAAATTTCCACCTTTCCCGTAAGGGTTTTTGGACCGTTCCAGGTAAATTGACTCCATCGGATATGGGTGCCGGTCAACCTCATGTACAAAGCGTTGAGCTCTATCGCATTTCTGCAGAATTTCTTTTTTTTCAAAATGCAGCCAAACCTATTGCTGACCAACGCTTATTTTTCCAAACGCTCTAACAGCTTACTGGAGCTCGTTGCAGAGCAGGCATTTCCAAATTCCGAGAAAAATAGCCGCTCAATACGGCCTCCCCTATCTATGAGAGCCGAATATACCTCCTCCTTCCCCTCCCTCTTTTTGCTCTACGATGCCAGTAACAGTTGCCGGATTGAACGGTTGCAATGTATTTTAATGCTATGTATTCTTATTTGATGCAAAAATACACTTATATCTCACATTTTACACGGAAAGAAGAGAACGAAATGTATTCCACATTTTTCTGTGAAATACACTTCGCTTCTCAACTGCTTATTGAAAGTTTAGTCCAGCCAAATACCCCCCCCCCCCCCCCTGTTGAGAGATACCCGACTTCCTGCGTGCCCTGAGAGCAGAGTAAGCAGAGTGTTCAGGAAACACGAAGGCTGAAGTTCACTTTGTACGACTTTGCGCAATCCTAATCGCAAGTTCTACCGCAATGCAATAAGACTATGTATCATGTCAGTGAATAGAAAAGGCCACGTTGAGATATGTGCATTTCAGGCCGAGTCATGATTTACCACTGAAAACGAAGTTGCCGGGGATAACAAATTTTCTCCACAACCTAATGATTATATTGATCAAATTTGCGTCCAAAAACCTACGATCGAGATAAAAGTCACGTACGTGGCGTGACCCAAAAAAGTTTTACTTAACTTTAAGAGCATGAAAGCTTTCTGCCCTTTGTTGATCCTATTTAATCGTAGATATTACAAGTTTTTGAACTATTGACTCTCCCGGCACTATCACTACCTCTCCCGTATCTTTGCTTGGCTAGAAATTTTTCCAATGTGTAGTGACTGTTAAAATGCAAATAAAACTTGTTGGACGGCTCATAGTGAGCTCCACAATTTTCAGATCGCTTTCATTTTTCAAATATTTCCCCCTATATATTCCCGTGTGCGACTCTCCATTGATCACAGTAACCGTTTGATTGTAGAATTTTACGGCAATCATTAAGTGACTGGACTGAGTTCCCTTTCTTCACTCTTTATGCCCTGCTATGACCTGCTCAATAACTTGGAATCGTATGGGTCGGAATACCTGCTACCAAATTTCTGGAACTCATCATTGCTTGAAGCTTCGCCTACGGTGAATGGGCACTCCCTTCCTGCCGGTAGGACAGCGCTTCTTAGCAATTTTTGAGAAAAAGGAGAATATCTGATACTGCCTAGTTCAACAGTATTTCTATGAAATAGTTTGCATCGAGCAACGTCTCCTTTTTATTCGGAATATGTTTCCATATGTTTTGGAGGTTTCATATATCTGAGCATAGGCTTTCATACCATGTGTTGCCACGATCTACTGGTCCGAACACCATCCACTCGAAGTTGTTTTTGGTCACGCCCATGTCCGGATCTGCCTCGTTATTTATTTCCATAAAATAATTATTATGTATCTGTGGATACATTTTACGACTGAACTATGCAAACTGCTATGGACGTGACAGGGGCGCATTGTTGAACGATAATCAGCAATGTGCTACATAAATCTGTCTAAGTTTGAGAACGTTAACCCTCCTATCGGTAAGTCCAGGGGTATGAGAAGTGAGGGCGAAAGAATAGCCGTGAAGGGAGGGGTGTGTCATCTCCTTCCCCCTTCCGCCCTTCCGCTATAGCACCCTGTCCTGCATTATGCATATAAGCGTCTAATAATGCTCAACATAATATGTACCATAATGACCGAAAAATTTATCTGAACACACTTCTTTGTGCATATGAAGACCTCCACATCATGTGGGAGATGCCTTGAGCCCATCAGTTGATTGAACCATAGATCACGTATTTCATATTACTTTGGGACTGCATAACAGTTTCTGAGTGGAAGTGAAATCACTCCAGGCCGGACTGGTCTCGAAGTACCGTTCGGTAAGCATTTGGGTAACAAAACCTTGAAGGAACTATTTCTTGTGAGTGAATGGGATTGAATGATTCAAGCCCATATTCTGTCCATGACCTCGGAATCGTTGCCACTACCGCGGCTTCCTATACCTCGCAGGCGCGATCCCTTTCTTCCCTTCACCATACAAATTTTTTGAAACAATGTTCCTTAGTTTTCATGATGTCTCGTTTGCAGTGTCATAATCCCTTCTCAATAGTTTCCTTAACATCCTATTATATCTTTTTTTTTTAAGTTTGAGCAATGCCTTGTCCCGCAGTCTCATGTAGATCTAAATATATGTTGAACAATGTGAGACTTGCAAAATTTATTCCAAAAGACTCAAAAAGACTTTCACAATTGCAAAAAAAATTTGGGGTCAATTCAAGTCAGGGGGGAGACGCAACTTTGCGTCAAATTCTCTTCGAAGTCGAGCTTCTTCCCCTCCCTAGGCTTAGGCTAAAACAGACGAAACCTATGCTTTGACAGATGCTTTTCCATGTGGAAGGAGAGGATATCAATTTTAGCCTAAGCCTAGGGAGGGAAAGGAGCTTCGACCTTGACGCAAAATTGCGTCTCCCCCCCCCCCGACTTGAATTGACCCAAAATTTGCAATTAATTTTGTGGAAGTCTTTTTGAGTCTTTTGAAAAAGTTTTGCAAGTCTCACATTATCTTTTTACCAGATGTTCTGACGACTTCATAGCCTTTCGAACGGTTTTCCATATTTATTTTTGGTAATGCTCCATCGTGGCTCTATGTACCATTTCTTCTCTACCGAGCTGCTGTTGAATGTGGTACTTACTGATTCCTAGTAACTATTACTCGTATTAGTTCACCGAACTTCCAAACCTTTAGTTCAAGAGTTAAAAGTCTCCAATATTATTCTATTTAATGTGGAATTTGGCCAAAAGAAATCGCCATGAATTTGAATACTCGTATCCAATAACACTTTTGTGTATCTCGTATCTAATAACACTTTTGTGTTTTTAACCTTATTGGGTATAAATTATATCAGCCATGGCTTCGCTACTAGTACTACTCAATAACGCGGTCGAGGTAACAAGCAGAGAAATTGACTCCACTTAGATTAAAGAGCGATTCGATCTGAACATGGTAATTTTGCATTTATAATTTCCATGAGTGAGTTTTTGGCAGTGATAAGGGATTCTAACATGTTAGATGCTACGGAGTACTGAGATATTGATATACCGTGGTTGGCATTTATACAGGCATAGTCCTGTAGAGGTGATTACTGTTGAACATCCATGTAAAAAATGTTATTCGAAATTCGACGAGTTATCCCCTCCCCCTTCTTTTAGGTGAAGAAGGTCGAACAAACTAGGTATGCCACAATCTTACATATAATCGATTATATTTCTAGAAAAAGAGCTCTAACGAAAGGAGATGTTCTGCCTGCTCGGGGTTTTTAATGACTTTCAGTAGCTGGAATGTGAATAACTCCTTGGTTCCCACCAAAGAACGAGATGTTGGGGCAGAAAATTGGAGTAATTTGAAATCTTGCTGCATGACTGATAACCTTATTTGCTTCAGTTTCCATCTAGTAAATCAGACTCAAAAACGATCGGCACTGCAGCTGTATATTGCAAGAAAAAAAACCAAAAGCTATTGAACACACATCCAGCATCCAGAGTCAGCGCTGCATTCGGCCCGGGCACGACTACCGATCGCACTGCTCGCCCTTGAGGCAGTCGACGGAGATACGAGTCTCGACGAGTATGAACGGCATGGGCGACGGACCGACATCAATGGAGACGCGTTGCGTTGTTAACTTGAGCTGCACCCAGATTGCACCACTCGCGAGTTAGAAAAGGCGATCGGCTACTCCAATTGCACCTCGTTCATCACGTGCATTCCGTGGGCTTGCGGGAAGTTCTGTCGCGATGAACACCCTACACCTGACGTGGGAAAGAATTCATGAACCAACTTGATGAATCCCTGAAAGCCCCCGTAATTTTTGCAGCTCTGAGTGCCAGTTGGCATTTGCAGTTCGTTGTGTAGACTCGAGCACATTCGAATATGTCTGTGAATTCGAAAAGAAATTGAATCAAAGAAGTTATTGATCGTCACCAATACTCTATTGCGCTTTTTTCGAATAAAAGAAGATACTTCGGTGAAATTAGCGGAAATACTTGTTCAAGGTGAAAGTGTTAACTTACCGTTAGTCGCTCATAAAAAATCATCGCGATGTCTGTTGATGTTCAGCTTTTTTTGGAGTGCACATGAAATTTGAGCCACCAATGATAACAATCCTGATGAAGAGTACAATACGGGACTTTCGTAAGCTATTACGTTATAAATCTATTAGTTTTTCTTATAGAGCAGCATAATTTTGGCAGCAAGACGTTCTTCTCCTGTGTGGGAGCTTTACCAATGAGAAGAGAGGGCCATTAGAATGTTTGCTAGATAAAAGAATATTTAATGTTCTCTTCACGTGCGAGTGAATCTTTCAATTATCGATTGCTTACTTATGCTTCGAATTTTCTTCTTCTTCGAATCTTGAATTTACCCTCAGGCTAGACCGGTGCTCATCCTCAATTCATTCGGTGCATAACGCGCTATTAAATTTTTCTCACAGGATGACGCATTACGGACAGAACGTTGTATCCATGCTGTGTGCCTATCCAGTGCACTACCAACTGCCACTTAGGTGTCGTCCTCGAACTGTAAAGCTGAAAGTTCCAGGGATACTATAGATTGGTGATATTCATGTCATACGTCCTGTTGTCTTGGGAGAATTTCAAAGAATGTCTCTGTGACTTGAAGATACACTTTTGTGGACCAGGACATTCGGAATAGGTCACTGCGCGACTCGAAATGCAACTAGTGCCCGGTATAATCATGCACTGTAGGCTGCTTTGTCATACACTAAGTTTGCTGTACCACTACTATCGTAATGCGCTTCCCATTGCCTTATGTCCAAAATCTTATTGGTATTTGACTGCACATATCCATAGAGCAGCTTCGTTCCACGGACTGATCCTTAGACTGTGAGTGTGGTAAAGGCGTCTCTTGCCACTGACCTACTTCTCCAACTGTATAACTTTCCTTTGGCGGAGGTGGTATAGTGATAGGTGGCATGCACTCCACTCCCATCGTGCGGAGATCAAACCCTGCATCAGAGTCCGTCCAGGCCAATCAAGCCTGCCATATCTCCGGGGTCGGTGACTCAGTGCCAGACCCGTCTGGAAGGATAAAAGCACTGATTTGAACATTGGCTGGCCCCCGAAAGTCATTTATATGGCAAATAGTATTAGTCTGTCACCACTATTAATGGAACTAGAATGCATGGCGCATCTTGCAGAAGGGACATGCTCAGAACTTTATTCTTCATCCTTTTATCAATGCACTATCATTACTGGCCAATCGCTGTCATTTTCTGTTAAGCATGTTTTCCTGCAAAAGTAATTCCTTCACCCTGGTCACCCCTTTCTGTGGGGATGATTTCTCAAGCAGGGACGAATGGTTCCCATTCAGGTCTTTACGGAACTGCGGCTGCTCCTTGTTTGACCAGTGCACAACAGGCCGCACCCTTTGAAACAGTATGAAATTACTGTCGGGGTGAGTCGGAGAATTCGCCGGCGAGTAACTCGATATGGCACTTTCTGCCAGCCACAAATGTACACACCTTTGTCCACTGGAGACCGGTTTCTTTCAGCTTCATCTACCCGCTTAGCATTTCGTTCAGCATTATTAACATTATTATCAGTTTTACAATTACTTCTATTATTAAATCAAACATATCACATTAAATATATATCTATATCATATACAGTAGCGGTCAAAAATATATGCGGTTTTGGACATAACCATAGTTTTGGCCGACGTTTACAGACTCTTTTTTTTTAGTAATTTGAAGGCAACTGCTACTCTATGAAAAAAGTATCTTAGCCGAGTAGGATGCAGTGTGAAGGTAATAAATTATCTACCTGGAAGCTCTAAAAATGGCCGAACCTTTCAGAAATTCAATTAGCCATAAAAAGCTTATAACTCAACGAACGAGCCATTATGCAAAAAATAGTGCGGAATGAGGCTAGAACATTATTACCCGTCCTTTGGAATCCTGACAGCACCGAAGCACGGTGTTGATCATTTCCAGTGTTTTCAGTTAAATAATTTTTTCCACCTTCACACTGCACCCTACTCGGCTGATGTACCTTCTTTCACTGAATGACAGTTGCCTTCAAAACGCAAAAAAATTTGAACGAGATATGTGAACGCTGACCAAAGTTATGGTTAAAATCCGGAACCGCATATATTTTTGACCGCTACTGTATAGATGTCTTACCAAACAGACATCAAATAAATCGGAATTAGTTTTTCATACTACATACTGAAGCCAACATTGCTCTCGCCAGCTGTATTGCTATTGTTACCTATCGTATGTCAATCAATTCATGAAAGTTGCGATTTATGACCATAGCGTTCTGCTCGGAGGCCCTTTCCATTGCATTCTCGATACTCAATCGCAAGAGTGCTAAATTATGACCATAGCACTCACAGAGCTAAGGAAACGCGCCTACGCCGCCTCAACCTAATGTATTAGTATTTGGTATTGTTTACTACAGTTTATCAACGCAATTAAGACCTGCATAATCTTGTTTACATTCTATTGCTATAATTATATTGCGTAAGAGAAGGGAAATATGGGCTTGCTGATTTTTGTGACTATCTTACGTGTAAAGGAAGAATGTTAAATTCTTGGTACTGAACAGTCCCTGTATAGAAGCGTCAGAAACATTCCACTAGAAATCGTAGCGGCAGTCGAACACCGTTTTGCCTGGCATGTGCCATTAGAACAGAAAATTCGCTGCGGTGTGTGATGTACGACGTGATGAATGCGAGCTCCACGCGTCGTATTGGTTGGGTCATGTAGTGATGAGGTGCCCTGTGCCTTTTTTAGGCATAGTCGCTTTGAGACCAAATACAGCGCCCGTAACACGCACCCAATGCGCCACGCGCCACAGCGGCCCCGAAAGTATGTTGTCTTGATGGCACGCACCTTACTCGGCCTATACTGGACTCGGCGAAAGTATGGACCCTTCACAAACCCTTATCATACCAAGTACAAGAAGATATTAACATGAATTTTGTTCGGGATATACAGGGGGTGCCAGAAAATAATTTTGCTCACGGCTCACCTCCGCCAAGTATACAAAACAAGGAAAAACGATAAAGATAAAAGTATTGGGTAAAATATTCCGGAAATTTTCCTCTAGAAACAGGAGCAAGCTGAGACTCACTACTTTCACCTTCATCAAAATACGGAGCCTTCAGTCAGCGCAGTTGGGCTTCAGAGCACATACGGTAACAAAGTCCGCTTGAAAGAGTGGAGCCAGGTTCCGTGGTAGGTCTTTTGTGGGAAGCTTCCTAAGGATTGGCCCTTCGGTTCATGGAAGTCACAGAGCCTTTGCTGCTCAACAACTCTTCTATAATCGAAAGTGTCATTTTTAATGCCTCAAACTCACTTCCTGGAGGTTTCAATGGTAATGGTGCGTTCTGGCTCATGAAAGCGAAGGGCGTTGGGAACCCGGAGAAAACGGATTGTTTAAGAACACCACCCAATATGAATCCCCTAAGGTACCTAGAGTGAACGGACCTTAGCAATGTTGTGAACGAGAGCGACGAAGCTTCAGACTTTGACCAGTTGAGATGACACATCTTGTTCACTCGGTACAAGCTCCCGTTCCTGTTCGTACAGAAGCTCACGGAGTTTAGTGATAGTATGAGGTGTGTTCTAGAATTTGGACATGGAAATACCTCGTAAGATTTTATTGAAGTTTGAATAAAGTAATAGAAAATGGAGGAGGAAATTCTGCTTTTTTGGCTCCCCCCCCCCTATAGATGGTGAACAGCCACTCCATAACGTGTATCTGGACTCGGATACTATCACTTCTCACCCATAGACCTAACATGATTGTCTTCCAATCCGCCCTAATCTTCCTTCGGGTAGCTCCCATAGGATGAGAAGTTGTGAGGAGTAATGGAGGCTTTGCGCTGTAAGATATCCAATTAAGGTAGTCGAATAAATCAAAAGATGCTGTCTGGCGGTCATTGCTGCAGAATAATGAAATGGTGCTGTCTGATCAGAGACCACTGTTGCACTGGTCACAACATGTGGCCAAGGGTGCGTCCTTCTGAAGTTCAAATAAAGTCATTTGAGATGAGATTTCATCAATAGATTGCTTGTCTCTTAAAGATATCGTATAGTTTGTTTACTGGTTTTCACTCGGAAATCGTCGGATTTGCAGAGTTTCGGTATCTACCCGCACCGCCCCACAGCAACGCCCCTTCAGACTGTTTGAATGTTTAGCTGTTCGTTTATTTCGTTTCGAGCACCGTGAAGCGTAAAGCCTGTGCTACTACTCGCAATTCAATCGCTGCTATTAAGGCTACAATTTGTACCAAAAGTATGTAGACACTTCAAATTATAGTATAACCGTCACCAGTCATTTTAGCAAGACACGGTTTACATTCCTTGAATGCGATAACCTTAAAGACACCGGAAGGGGGGCAATTTTGGCCTACGGTAGAACAGACGTAGTTCGAACGAGTTTAAGTGGCCGCCATTGCACAAACTCGCCAATTTGACGCCTTGGCATGGTTCCAAAAGGAGATGTTTCTGTTATAAAGTTGTTTTTTCCTTTTATTATTTTCTTTGTTCTTTCTTATACTGTTTCTAGATGTACTTACATAAATGCTAATGTAGTTGGGAATGGCCACTCCGCTGCGCTGGAAGTTAAGTGTTACAACTAGCGTTGGTCTCAGCCTGCCTCCTACAGCGGGCAACTCGGAAAGTCAGTGTGTTGATGCGAATGGGATGCGAATACAGACCGCAGCGTCGCGCTTTTGAATCCGGTTTTTTTCACCGATTATCGCTTCTAACCTTCAGTGTTCGCTACAAAATACTCATTTCTTTGCATATTCCTCTTGTTTCGGACCCCTTCCAGTTCCTTTAAACCATATCACCTGACAGCGAGCTGTAAGTAATTTCACAGTCTTTTGTGATGGAAAAATGTTTCTTCACAACGAAAGTATCCTATACATATATACTTGTTTCGAAGACTCCGTAAGCGGTAATAGTAATAATTTTTGTAGAGCATTTGTGGAATATGAACGCTAAGGTGCTCAGTAGTTCAATAGGCTTAATAGTTCAATAGCAGAAAAAAACAAAAAAAAAACTTCAAAAACTCCAGGAGTGAAGTCTCACTCCTTTCCCCGGATGGAAGATGTTCTTTCAGTCCTTCTGTGTCACTAGTCACTGAAGGGGTGATGCAGACAGCGGAACCACAAAGCGTTGCCGAATATTGCCCCGCCCCGCTTCAAGTCCACCTTCAGCGAACTTGAGACCGAAACGCAGCCAAATCTAGCCGCGATAAGGACCCCCAATCAGCTTTCCGGCCAAATTCCGCCACAGGAGAGCTGTCTCTGAACTCGGAGTTTTATCAACGTAGAAGGCGTGACTCCGAATTGTGACTTTCTTAATTAACTCGAGCGGTGCATTCAAGCAATTTTTTGAGTGAAATTTCATCTTTTCAATATTTCTGGTTTTGCCAGTTTTCGTACCATGGGTCGTATAGGAGATTCCTTTGAAGAAATCACTGTGTTTCCGTTTTTCTCTCTTCTACACACACTAAATGCAAAGAAGGGAAGAATCCAATATGGATTGAATAGCAGACGAAACCCTCTCTAGATGTGTCATATGTTGTCATTTCGCGGGCCCATACCAATTTTGAGAATTTATTATTATTTCGGTGACATAGAACGTTCGCGAGCACCACATTTTTCCATCAGCAAACATTTAATCCATGGAATTTCCTTTTCGGAACGGGTTTGGAACGGAGCCTGTGGTTGAATCATGAAACTTCCTCCAGGAACTTCCTCGAAGCACCTCTCCGGCCCCAGTCCGATAATTATACCTATTACGAAACCGGAGTTTTTTTCAGTTATGATTTTCATTCAGTGTATCTTACCGTCCGGCACCTTGTAAAAGCCGATGTCTTTTGTGCTGAATTGCTTATGTTTTCATGGCGTTTCCATAGAATTTTGGTACTTTTCCTGGGAATGTTCTCCCACGGCATCCCTCGTCCGGCAGATTGTTTTTGTTGTTGCTTTTGTTGATGTGGTTGTTTCCATTCAGCTTGTGACCGAGACCAGATTCGCGAAGCACGAGTCACACTTTTTCGGCAAATAATCGTATCATGAAACAACGCTCCCATGGGACTCATTGTCCATGAAGGAGGGAAGTGGCAGCATATGACAAATCACGAGCGCCCTTAACTGACTTTCTAGGACGTTTATCATATCTTAGCAGTCATTTTTATTTTATTTGGTTTTACCTTCCTTCGTCTTTTTCATAACAAATATTTCTTCTTGGTTACGCAACAGTGCCTCATAATATATGTGTAGCTTAAACCTTTCCGTCCTGATCTGCTTGTTTTACGCCACGTTTTCAACTTTTATTTGAACCGTAGAATCACTTGGACGTTAACTACACCTATAATGATTTGTAATCTCTTGAACAGTAGTATCCCTCTCCCAATTTTGATGTTCTTCAAACAGACTAGGGCCGGTCGGACTTGACATGGAAAACATATACACAAAGTTCAACGAAGCACTTCCATTCAGTGCTTCTCTCTCTATCGTTATGGACAAATTGAAACACATGCTGAAATAACACCATATATGGCACCAAAGTGACTGACTATACCTTTTTGGTATCCAAAAGAACATCAAAACTTATACCGGCTGAAACTTCAAAAAGCTTTAAGGTTCACGGTTTTGGCCGATGCCGCTATGGGCCTAACGGCTTATCACATACATAACAATTACAGTGGCGCCCCAATAAATCTCCATGATACTCCTTCAAAAAACTGCTGGTGTATCGTACGATCCTTAACCCACTCCGCTTTTTCCTGCAAGGAAATGTTCCTTCCTATTCATCCATTTGTATAGGTCAAGCTTTATCAGATTCGGGCTTTTCCAAACCACATAAGGTTTCAAAAAGTGTGACTTTTGCCACCAGCAAACTTCAGAGGTAAATTAGGAACATTTTTTTATAATGCCTAATTTCACATTACATATGAATTTATAACACCCTATAGGACTCTAGAACTGCAACATCTTATAACATATACCTTTATTATATTAGATAAGAGGGATTCATGCGGTTTTCGACCTCAAATTTCAAATGTCATATCTCGACTCATACGAAATTCCTAGCTAAAATGCAGTAATAAAAATATAGTGGTTATAATCTCTCTAATGTTCTTTGGAATCAACACTGTCGAGAAAGTTGATCCTGTTCATAATATTCGCTGATCAGCGCCCTTGCTTCCCGTGGTCAGAGTCCGGCTTCCACAGGGCAGGAGGAGGAGTGACAGGAAGCAGCACAGGGAAGGATAGGAAATTCTGAAACAAAAATTGAAAAGCGAAGAATTTTCTCTATGACCTCGCAGAGCTGAGGACTACTCCCTGTCACTGTCCACACATATCGAGAATCGCCCGCAGACATTCGAGTTCTTCTGTTACCCATATATTTATATTGCATTTGCCTAGGGTCGCGTGCACAGCCTTCTGCTAAAAACTAAGAATCCATCCGGCTGCGACAGAGCTTCTTGAAGTAACGCGCGATGGGGTGGGGCGTACAGGGAAGGGGGCGAGAGGGCTCTGGCAGCCAAGTAGCGGTGGTCACGCGGTCAGGGACGCAGAGTGAGAAGAAAATCAATACTAGGTGCGGAAATTGGAGCTGCACTCTGCGCGCCGGGGCTGTTCAGATGCTGCTTGGCTGAATCCAAACGATTTTTTCTTTTTCCACTTTTTAATTTCTGCTCAGAAACAAGGGAGATTTTGCGTTTGGTTCCTTTCCTGGTTTTTTCATAAACTATATCAAGTATAGTGATTTTAGGAGGAATCAAAATCATGGACTTTTCGTGGACGAATCCTTTGAAAAATGCCAAAACCGCTGCTCCTTTGGTTAAATCTTATACAGCTCGACATAGGACTCCTCAATCTACACTGCATCTTTGCAAAACTCACTTAAAGTGAAATTTATTTTTATTTTTCTGGGCTCTATGTTGTTGAGTTTCATGAAGCTTTTGTTTTTCCGCGATTGCTAGAACCTCAACCATTTCTTAAATTTAAGATATATTTTGGGACAGCTCAATTTCAACCTCAGTGTACATTACGTTTTCTGTAAAACGGAAGCCGAGGACCCCAGTCGTCCAAAGAAGTTACGCGTGGTTCTGGTCAAAACAACACACAACAGCTGGACGAACAACACCGACTGACTGCCGTTTCTGCTGGCCGCAAGCATTCCTCTGTTTGGAACCCGACCATTCAGTTGTTCCGTTCTTTAACTAGATAGAACAAAGCCGATAATAGTGTGAAGTCGGCAACTGAACGATCCCGCGGTGATTCGCGCTTTTCGTAACGCTGGCCGACGTCCACTCCGCGTGTCAGCAGTCAACTGGGAACCATCAATCATTCGCTTACGCTTTTTTGTCGACTGGAAAAAGCGCTTACTTGGATGACATGACACACTTATGTGAAAGTGTGTCATGTCATCCAAGTGTGTAAAGGATTTTTCCAGGTAGAAGTTATTCAAATTTTAAAAATTGAATGTAAAATTTACTTCCTTTTACGACCCTTTCTTTTTTCTTTGCTCCTTGAAATTTCAGTAAGTGAATTTTCCAATGTGCTCGTTTCACCACTCTCAGTGGTAGGGCTCTTCTATCTGTGGAGCAATACTCGAAATAATAACGCGAATCGAACATTTTGGCGGGAACATGAAAATTTTAATTCGAATTCTAATAGTTTTTGACAGTTTTCGCTCATAACTCATCATGTTCGGAACAAGAAGAGTTTTTAAAATGGTTTGAGGTTGAATAATCCATGAAAATCTTTGAGAATTTTTCACGAATTTTTGAGAAGTTTTTGGGTTAAAAAGAATGCAGCCCTTCAAGATGTGTGATCCAGAGGCATGAAGACGTGTTTGGCTCTGGTACCTCGCTTACAGATAGCACTAGCCGTGCCGTAATCATTTATGTGTGTTAGATCTAAACAAAGTAGGCTGCAACTCAGTGTTTCGCTATTTCCAGCGGACCTTCATTTTAGTGATTCAACATACTTATGGAGGCCCAACAGACCTATGTGGGGTCCGATCCTGCGAATACTGTGAGCAGATATAGGTCATATGGCCAGTTATTTCCCTTTTTGGTTACTATGACGTCATAGAAAGGAAATAGGACACTATGAATTCATCTTGCCTTTGTCGAAGGATTACTTTCCTTGTCGGCTACCTTTCTTTCCTCCCCGACCCTAGCTGCATCCAGTATTCCTTAGAACAATACGCTTTCATCCTCTCGAAAAAAATCGAATTTTATAGGTTTCAGGAAGGGCTTGCTCCTTCTTCTGACTTGTTTGCTTATTATTATTAGCATTATGTCTATTATATACTATTGATTGTTATATTGTCAATACGACTCATATTGTACCTATTGTACTATTATACTATTGGGTAGTCTAAAAAGTTTTTTCGTATTTTCAAATACCGCTTTTTCCCTCCAAACTGCTTTCCAGCAATCTCTTCTGTACATACACACGTAGTACAGGTCCACACGCATCTATAGGTATTATTGTCTTCCATCTCCCGGATAACCCTTTTCGGCAAAATAAACAAATCAACGGTCAACCTCATTTTCAGTACAAAAATTATAAAATTTTTTTTTCTTTGAATGGCGTTAGACAGGGAAAGGAAAAGGTGATAATCCGATGGAGCAAGATGAGGGCTATAAGGTGGATGGGGCAGCAATTTTTATCCAAACTCGAGAATTTTTTGGCGAGTCATTTTTTCACTAGTGGTAAAAAATTTTTAAAATTTTTTCGTTTAAAAAATTCTCGAACTTGGATAATAATTGCTGCCTTATAACCCTGATCTTGCTCCATCGGATTATCACCTTTTCCTTTCCCTGTCTAATGCCATTCAAAGAAAAAATTGGAATCGAAAGTGAGGTGACTTTGGATATTTTTATTTTGCCGAGAAGGGTTATCAGGGAGATGGAAGACAACAATACCTATAGATGCGTGTGGACTTGTACCACATATATATGTACAGAAGAAATTTTGTGGAAAGCAGTTTTGAGGGAAAAAGCGGTATTTAAAAATACGAAAAGACTTTTTAGACTACCTAATATTATATAATTACAATTCTTGATTAAAGATTATGGTGAAAATAATAATCTTCCATGAATGCAGTATAGCACTGATTTTGAATGATAGGCTATATCCATATGGCGATAATTCTATGAGGGACATTACTCTGACCATATGCTCACAGCTCCACTTTTTTACTTGGCCAGATTGAGCGGCGTCCCAATCCATTTATCAAAGTCTGTTTATTTGTGATGTGAGAAATGAAGAATAAAGTTTTTCGGCTTTAATCGAGCCCTTCTGTGGGATGCGCCGTGCATTCTGATTCCATTCAGAATCGTGGTGGCAGGTGATGTCGATTTGGTTTATACAATTACTTGCGGGCTAGCCGATGTAGAAGCCAGCGCTTTAATCTCTCTAGATAGGTCTAATGTCGATTTACGTACTTCTGAGGGATGGAGGGCTTGGTTGGTGTGAGGGGCCATTGATGCGGGATTTGCTCCCAGCAGCGTGTGGGTGAGAATGCCCGCCACCTTTCCGTGAACCACCTCCGCCCAATTTTTCTTTATTCATCCTTTATTAGTGATATAGTGCGGATTAATCAGCAACAGAATCAAACACTTGAAAACCATTCGCCCTGCTCACAGAGCACCTCAAAGAAATGTATCACCTTCTCGCCGACCCCCCCTCTCTTTGGTAACAGAACGAAGCCTCTTTGTTTTTATGGCTTTCTTTGAAAAAAGACCCTTCCAAAGAAGTGGAATCATTTAAAAGATCCAGATATCGTTAATGACCATTTAAAAAAAGAGGAAGGACGTGTAGAACTCTCTCTTCAAAATATCGCTCTTTTTAACAGTCTCCGAGTAGCGATTAATTTTTAACCTCTGGTAGTCATAACGTACTTCGAAATTGAATTCCAAGAAGGGAAGGATTTTTACAACACAATTACACATTCGAAAATATGTACCGATCTTTGCCCAAAGCACTGTCTAAACTTCTTCAAAAATTGTCAGCTTTACAAAACTTGGTTCTTCCACATAGTAGCAAGCACTTTGCCCCATTTTCGGTTTCATCTAAAAGTATGGGATGAAATTAGCTAAAACATCTTTGTTACTCGTGATCCGTTGGTTAATTGACACTCTCTATTGGAAAGTCGCCTTCGCTTCCTTCTGCAGCTGGTTGTCGTTACTTCCACTCGTTTCACTGTATTAAACAAGGGTTGACTTAGCCTCTGGAGGTTTAAAAGGTTACGATTCCGGGCTCCACACAGTCGTTGGCTCGACCCAGGAAAGATGCGCTTGATAGCGGCGCCGTTTGCCGTTAAAACATGTTCAGCGGTTTACAAATATGGATGATACACACAGTTGCGGTCCAAAAACATTTACGGTTTTGAATTTAACCTCAACGTTGATCGTCGTTCACATATCTCGCTCAATTTTTTGTTCTGTTTTGAAGGCAACCGTTACTCAGTAAATCGAAATATCTCAGATCAGGGTGCAGGGTGGAGGTTGAAAAATTCAGTTTAATTGAAAACTCTGAAGATGACCAGCACCGTGCTACAGTGGTGAAGAGCTGTCATGGTTCCAAATGACGTGTAGAGTCCCGGCTAAACTACCTAGCGTTACTTACTCCACAACTGCTCGTTCGTTAAGTTATAAGCTTTTTATGGCTAATTGAATTCTTTGAAACGATTGGTCATTTCTCGAGTTTTCAGTGAGATAAAATTTTCAATCCCCCACCACCAAGTACCCCAACCTTATTGCTATTGACTCTCCCCCAGCATCTGAGTTTTTTTGTTTGAATTAGTTTGTTTTTTCAATGTTTTTTTTATGTCGGAGACCACCTCGTTGCAGTTTTCCGCCCTGCACTCTACTCGGCTGCGATACCTTGTTCATTGAGCAACAGTTATCTTCAAAACAAAAAAAAAATGAACGAAATATATAAATATCTACCGAAGTTATGGTTAAAATCCAACCTTATCATTTTTGGCGCAACTATATTTTGTCGGGTAACTATGACTTATGCTTGGTTTAGCAAACATGATCCATCATGAAATCATGTTCTTTTTCGACATGCCTTGATGACAGTAACCAATACATATACATATTTATATATGAATGTTGCTAGGTAAAACCATTCAAAGTTCAAATCAACTCAGACCGGTGCAAGTTTGAACAGCTGGCGCTAGAAGGAATCTCCCTTAACTCTTTCAAACTGCTTTTGTCTACCCGAAAAAAAAACCACCGCTCATCATCCAATGACATACCGATCGCAAGGGTGGGCCAGACGGCGCGCGATAGGGTCCATTCCAAAGTTTCACTTCAAAGGGACTCCATTTCGTTTTGCCAGCGCAAAGTGCAAAACTGCCCTTCGCTTCGACTGTGTTTATGCTTATTGTGATGTGTGTGTTTGAATTCGCCAAGCTTTCAATTCCAAGACGCCAGATGGCAACATCATCGTGAAAATCGTTTTATGTTGATATTCCAAGCATTATGCGGAGGCTTCGTAAGAATGTACCAGTCGCTTTTGAGCTATCGGCTTTTTTATTTCTATTCTTTTCTCTTTCTTTTCTTTTCTCATTCTTTCCTTTTCTCTTACTTTTCTTTTCTCTTACTTTTCTTTTCTCTTACTTTTCTTCTCTCTTTCCCTTTTTTTCTCTTTCTTTTCGTTTCTCTTATTTTCTTTTACCAATTTCTTCTTTGTAGCCGGTGCAACTTTACCGAGACATTCTTCTTCCCTTCTCTACAGCCTGCATTGTTTCTTTATCATCTTTCTATTCTTTTTTCCTCCATCATTTATTCTCTTATTCATTCTCTTTCCGTCGATTTCCTTCGTTTCCTTCCTCTACTCATCTTCGTTTCACTTTTTACCCACTTTCACGTTCTCCTTTCTTTGCCTATGTCATACTCATCATTTCTCCTGCCCCTCGTTTCCATCATCACCGGGTTTCTTACGCTGTCGTGGTACTACGTGCTTCCACGTCTCTTTTTCTTCCTTTATTTCTCTATTTCCTTTTACATTTCCATCAACATTTTCATTTTCATTCTTGCTTTTACTCGTACTTTTTTTATCTTCTTGTGCACTACACATCGATTCTCGAGCACTTTCAACTTTTCTACCTGCTCAGTGTGAAGTTCAAAGTCACTCATTGGAACCTCGGCATTATTGAATTTAATTCAATAGGTCCGTCACAAGGTGTTCAAACGAAATTCTTTCTACAATTGAAACTTCCATCAAACCATAATATGCCCCCAGAATTAGATGGGACCGCCTTTGTCTCGGGCACAATGACGAAGGGGACGAAGAAAAGTACCGCAGCAGGTCACAGGTAATCGTCGGACAAGTCTTCCCATGCTGTTGAAGGAGTAGCTTCAAAAACTGTGGTAGAAGTAGCCTCAAAATTAAATTGAAATGTGAGGAGTAACGCAGGCTACGATCGTTGCTCAGGAAAGTATACAAGCTCCTCATCTGAATAAAAGGTACATTTGGCTTTCTCCTATTGTATGGGATCAGCAGCCAAAGGCTGATCAGCATGCCAAAGGAAGCCCTCTGTTGTGGTTGGTCGTGCCCGACGCGTGAGAGTTTTTCCACGGAACAATTGCGGGAAATGTGATTGTCAAACGTTTTTCATTCCAAAAAGGCATGGCCACCCCTTGGTGACTGTGAAATGAGCGTATCGCTGGGTACCACAAGAATGAAATGAAAAATGGGTTTTTTGTGTATAAACCACTGGCAAGACCGGAAGGAAATGAGAGTTGAGAGTGGCAGTGCAGAAACTAGTTCTCGCACTGTAACCAGCTGTTTATGGGCGATGTATTATAAAACTAGGGTTGAACCGCAGTGGAAGTGGTAACAGTTATAGATAGTTTCAGTGTAGTCACGTCCGACCAGGCACCCCTCCATATACACTCACTTTCATTTTTCGCGAAATTTACTTGAAAAATTGGATTTCTTTTTCCTATTTCCTACGCCATACTCCAAAAAACTTCGATAACTGGACCTTGGCACGTCACTGTAGCTTTTGGATCTTGGAGGATGTCAAAAATTGAGGAATTCACCTCACTTTTCTGAGCTTGGTTCAAAAGCGTAAAGGATAAAGTAGGGCACTGATCGGTTTCTTGCTGGAATACGCCATACACTCTACTTCCATGCGAATCGTAGTGAGATTTGATGGCGATGTGGCCTACACTATGAATTGCGGTGACTAACGATGCGCAAATCAGTGTTTCCATCCTCTCTGATGACGCTGATGCTAGCTCACCGATCATGGAGAGGTGGACTCACTTCTCGCTGGTCCTGCATTCAATCCAGGACTTACTGAATCACTAGGTTCTTGAAATACACGGGAACCATCGGTCTGACCACTTTGACCCTTATTGAAGGATTTCTGTGTGTTTTTCCACGCCTTAAACCGTCCTTCCACCAAATAACAAATTTTGTCTCAAGCGGCTCATCCATCACGCACAGTGTCTGATTGCTAATTCTGTTCTATTAGAAATTCTTCTACCGCACCGATAATCGTCTCTTCCTCGTCGTCGTCGCCGTCGTAACAGCGGCACCAGTGCAGATCATTAGGACCATCTCTGAAGTTTTCATCGCGTGGGCAGTTCCACCCACACTTTTTGCAGCTTTTATTTGATGATCAGCTAATTATGATTCTTACTGATTTCTGATCAATTAATCTAATATTGCATTTTACTAATAATCCAATTTCTAACCAATTGCAATAACTGCTGTTCACATCTAGGGGTGCAATATCAAAGATAGACCCATTATATCCTAGAGTCAGTGCTTAGAACCCATATATAAAATTCGTTTGTAATTCGGGGACAAATCAATCCTTAATAAACGTTTTCAGCGGGCAATTGTGGGAGAACAAAAAAAAAACAAAAAACGAGCGCTTTGACAAAATTGAATAAATGAAGTTATGCTTTGCAAAAGAGAACCATTAAAACGTCAGAATCTTGTAAACTATGTACATAAACATGTGATGGGAACGACTATAAACTGCAGATTCGAAGCCGAGAAATTCGGGAAAGTTTTACGGCAAAAGTTCAATCACACCCTAATTTCTGTTTTTCTCATGATCAGAGGAAGCAAAAAAATTCAATTCTTTTCTTGTTTTTTATGAAGCACACGACACATATATGCATATGTGATAGTGAATCGAAGCAATATACATATATTCACGCAGCTTCCGTTCACAATGCATTGCCTTGCACACCTAGTATCACAAAAAAGGATTTTCGATAATATTTACGAATCAATGTTCCGGCCGTATTATATAGCTTCAGCATATTCCAGTGCATCAACAGAATCTACTTATGGCTGTTTCATTTTTCTAATTACTAGTAAATATTATCGATTATTATCGCTGCTTTTACTTAATTATGACTGAATAGGGACCGCTGCCACTGCGTGCATTTTCAGTATTTATTTATTTTTTTCTTTGTTTAAAATCAAAAACTGAAAGCAACTACAGCCCTCGCTGATCAGTGAGGTATTCGATATAAAAAATTATGAAATAATTCTTGTTTATTTGACGGGACTTTTTTTTACAGTGAAAAAATCGGTATGTATCTCATTCATTTCCTTCATTTCTCTTATTTTTCCTAATTTTCCCCTTTGTATGATAGCCTATTAGTTTCTCCTTTGCGTCTATATATTCCTGGGGGGCTAAGGATCGAAAAAAACAAGGGTGAGGAAAATGATTGACTCTTCTCCATGATAGTTTGCCGATTACGTAATTGCTTGCCGATCGCCGGCGATACGATCGTAACTCAATTATTCGACTGAGGTCATCAGATCAAAGCCACCAATCATAGAATTTGGTCATGGCTAATCCTCTATCAGTTGCTCATCTCTTTTCTCTTTTTTCTTTCTTTTTTTTCTTTGAAAAATGATAATGCTCGTGGAAATGCTGTGCATACATAGCTCTTCACTAACTAAACGATGTGCTTCTGGTAATTTTCCATCGTCTTTTTTTCTTTTCTTATACCTTCTTCTTCCATGTCGCTGCTCTCACTCACCATTTACGGGACGTGAATATGCAAAATAAGTGGGTTTTTTGACTGAAATTTCCACTTATTTCGTAAATTTTTTAGTAGGGGCTGTGCAGCTAAGACACGCATGTATGTAGTAGTGGTTACGGGGGCAGCCACTTAACAATGTGTTTTTTTTTTCAAATTTGAGCTTCAGGTGGATTTATCTTTTATGCGATCATTTGCTCCTCTATTCCGCATTGTTTCTTTGTTTGAGAGGACCCTTACAACAAATGATCCTTATGCTTCTGTAGTACGATATCCTCAATTTCTCTGGTCCTCACTCTCATCTTACATTTCAGCGCCCAATGACCGCTGAAAATGCTATTTGGAAATCTTCAGATATTTTCACATTTGAGTGAGCAAGTAGATAAATAAAAATAGTGAAGTCTCAGGACCATTTGGGCCATCCAGGTTACCAACTGCACGACTACTTTTACTGACCGAAGGTAATCCCATTGAAAAATGGGTACAGGGCATTATAGCGGATCGGAACTAAGCTGACCTGAACGTTACCGAGTATTGACAGTAACCATATTGATCCGTTCAATGGTACGAATCTGTTGAATAAACAGCTAAATATAGAGTAATGACTCATGGGTGGACGTGTGTGTCGTACGCCAACGTTCGAAAGTGTGAGATGGTCTTCAGTGGGTTATTCGTACGTGATAAATGACCTGTCCATGCTTTTACAACGTCCCGTTTTTCTATACGGCAGCTTTCTTGTTGATGAGTGCCGTTGAGTGTTAGAAGGTGCTTTTAAACCCTGATCCATCTTTATGACCGAGTGCCTTGCACCATCACACACCGTTCAGCGCTCAACAAACTTCACCACATCGGCCACTGTAGTCTTTTTTCGGTCAGTTTTTTCTAGCCTTGTGTATATGGAAAATCTTGTCTGTGCTCTGTGCAGCGCGATATTCAGACGTAAAAATTTCTGACATCTCCCATCTTTGGAGTGATGTGTTGAAAGATTGTACTTTACTCTGCGGGTGAGGTACATCCGAGAGCCCCTGGGGACCTCTGAATTCAGACCAAACCTACTCAAGGCTAATACTTTTGATAGTCTTTGAAAAACACATCACTTCCATCATTCCTTTCAAATTAATTTTTTTAAAATTTTTAGATATCAGTTTTGATTTTTTTCCTGCACCATTCGTCTCTGGCAGGGCCTGAAGAAGGCGTTATACGCCGAAATATTGCAAAAATATTTTCAAGACTTTCGAGACTTTTGAGGGGTCTTTTGAGTCTTTTGAATAAATATTTAGAAGTCGCAACTGTTTTTCAAACATTCAGTTTTGATTTCATTTAACTTGGTTTTCTAATAGCGATTG
Source organism: Trichostrongylus colubriformis (assembly GCA_963978905.1). NCBI lineage: Eukaryota > Metazoa > Nematoda > Chromadorea > Rhabditida > Trichostrongylidae > Trichostrongylus > Trichostrongylus colubriformis. The sequence continues at coordinate 10,435,577 of OZ022259.1, read as the reverse complement.
CCGTTGATCAAGCCCTAGTGGATTGCTTTGGTTACCGTATCAGATCGTAGTGGCATAGTGATCCTATTTGACTACACAATGATTTGCACACCGCTGCTGCTAATTTGTGCTACCGTCCTTTCCCACTTTAACGTGACAGTTTCTATAAAATCTGTGGAAAACATGAGGAATGGTTTCACTTCTTCAGAAATGCTCTATCGTTACAAAATCAAGCACTCAAAGAATGTAAATTTTTGTGTGTAATGTTCGGAAAATGTTCACAGATAAATTCTAAGAAGTAAATTTATCATGGAACCAAACTCGTCACTTGAACTTGGCCCCAAGCACCTAACACTTTACTATCGAAGCAAACTACTTTCGCGCTTGTCTGTCGTGTATAGCTGTTTTGTCGCCTCTTTGAACACTTGCAACTCTGCTCCTGGAGACGCACAGCAGACATGGAATGCAATTTAGGAGATTTTTTATTTAATTTATATGCATTTATTACACATTTATCATTGCTCTTACCGATCATTAGCCATGGATTTATTCCTGTTTTATTATCAACGACTTATTGTCTGACCATTATCTTTACTACTCTTCTACTGATGATTATTAATTGATTATTAACTGTCACTTATTGACTATTTACTTTTAAGATACTAATACTGTTTATCCATCCCTTGTAGTTCCCATGTAACTCCATGGAAGTATTCAGTCAAGCACAACTAATGTATTTATCATATTCATTTTTATACTATATCTATTGATATTTGTTTGTTATATTTTATTTATTTAATATTTACATAAGTATACTTATCTTTACACTATCAGAAAGGTTAGCATCGGTTCTGTCTACTATGAAATTTCGATTTACCCTAAAAAATCGTAGATAAGTAGTGGTACATAGTGGGGGTGCTATCTCCTGCATGGTACGGGAATCAAATCCCGTTCCGGTGAACCAGCAGGCCAAATTTTACATATCCTCTCCCTCTGCTAAACCGGGAACCAAAGTACCCTCCAATGGAGCAAGTACAAGTATTAGGTTGAGTCGATATGGCTCGGACAAATGGTAGTATTCATTTTTAGAGATCATAACTCGGCAACGAGTAAACGAAAATGGACGAGTGAGGAACCACTGGAATGAGTATGAAAAGCTCTTCAAAATACAGTCAATAATCACTCCAAACTAGTTTCATTCCGCCACCATGCCGCACGATTTCAAGCCGTCTAGGGACCACATCCACAACGTCATACTCTTTCTATCGCTATCTGGCCTAGAACCCGCGGATATCGACAGACGCCTAAAAAAATTTACAAGGAGCATGCCTACGCCACAGGTGCAGTGTACCTGTGCATTTGAGGTTCGCGTCGGGCGACTATTCCATTGAAGACGAAGACCATGCGAGACCATGTATTTGGTGGAGCGTATACGGCTCAGAGGACTGGGAGCTGCTCGATGAAGGTACAACAATGTCCGCGAATTGAAGGCAAATGACCAAAATTCGCAACGGCGGCTATCACATGTCTACCTACTTCTAACACGGCAACACTAGACCGCACATTGCAAGATCGACCAAGGCCGAGCTGCTGTCGTACAGTTAGACCGTGCTTCCAAACCCACCGTACTCTCCAGACCTGGCCCCTTCGGTTTCCTACCTTTTCTCCCACCTCCAAAACCACCTGGACGGCCAGGACCTCAAAACTCGCAACGACGTCAAGAAGGCACTCGAGAACTTCTTCGAGGCCCCCGGCCTTCTGGTGCAAGAGCATCCACAATCTGCCTAACCGGTGGCAGAAAGTCATCGTTGAAAATGGAGCATACTTCAAGTGAATCCCAGTTGTCGTTAAAAATTGTACGATAAAAGATAAAATTTGTCAATTTGTCCGATTCATATCGACTCAGTCTAATAATTCCAGATTCGTTTCCTTTCCCCTGTGGAGTACGTCTGAGTGAGTCCAGATTCGTTAATGAAATTCGAAGCTTACCCAGAAGAGCATCTATGTCAGGTCGTTCGCTAATAGGGTACATAGCGCGGACGTGGATGACGCTGGGGCCAGATGTGTCGCCTTTTCTTGATGGGTGAAACAAATGAAATGCATCACAGCAGCCACTGTCGAGGTCAGAGATTCATTCCAACGTATTTGCACTTTTTAGTAAGCGATGAATGCATAGTACATAATAAACAGATTGATAAACGCAAATGCTCCATACCGCTCCATACATGGTTTGGAAGCTTCGAAGTCCATGAATGGTGATGAGAAAGGGCACTGAAAGCGTAGGGTATGGCTACCCTTAATCAGATCCCAATACCATACATGTCTCATCAAGAATCAAAGCAACAGTGCATTACGTGCTCTCGAAAAGTCCTAACCGGCCCTCACGGTCGGTCTTCAAACAGTCACTGTTTCAATGAGCTTGTTTTGAGAAATGGCGGCTCATCAAAGACCGCACGTGTTTCTCTTCATTGATGTGCCGACAGTTCAAAGAAACCCACGGACTTATTATGGCCTCTTCTATAGAAACAAAAGCATGCACTTTTTATGGCTATCCCTAACGAGAACGGCTATGTGTATGTATTATTTCTCGATACACTATCATTCTTATGCTTATCACGATAGTTTCAACGCCTCACGGGCATTTTCGCTTTTTTGGTGGTATTTTGTATAAGTATTTTCCGTCCCATAAATATATGTAGAGAATTATCCATTCAGCGTTTATCCATTCCTTTTCGCAATACGCCGCGCATTCTAAATACTTCTATCCAAGACCTTAGTGGAGGTATTTAATAAATGCGACGTTTGCGCCCACACCGATCTGGCATCAGTTCGGAAACCCCGCGAAAGGGAAGTTCAGTACGATCTAGGCTGGTCTATTTCTTAACTTCCGATTTTTTGACCTTTTTTGGGTTATTTGGAGATCTTCAAAGAAACCGGAAGGGGTTCAAAACAAGAAGAAGATGCAGGGAAATGAGCATTTTGTAACGAACACTGAAGGTTAGAAGCGATAATCGGCGAAAAAACCAGAATTCAAAAGCGCGACGCTGCGGTGTGTATTCGCATCCCATTCGCATCAACACACTGACTTTCCGAGTTGCCCGCTGTAGGAGACGAGCCGCGGGCCAACGTCAGTTATAGCACCTGGCTCCCAGCGCAGTGAAGTGGGCTTTCCAACTACATCAGCATTCATTTAAGAATATCTAGAAACAATATAAGAAAGAACAAAGAAAAAGTAAAAGGAAAAAACAACTTCATAATAAAAAAATCTCCTCTTGGCACCCTGCCAAGGCGTCAAACTGGCGAGTTTGTGCAATGGCGGCCACTTAAACTCGTCCGAACTACGTCTGTTCTACCGTAGGTCAAAATTACTCCCTTCTGGTGTCTTTAAAGGAAGTTATAACAGCAAGACAGATAAGCAATGGCTTCTCCGTTTTTTGGTGTCGATTGGACATGAACTAAAAGTGGCAATGAGCATTTCGTGTTCGTTGCCTTCAGCGATGGTTATTCAGAACATGGGGGGGGGGGGGGGAGGCGGTGCAGTGGCAGGTGCACGCACCTCCACTAGCGTGGTGCAAGGACTCCACATTGATGCCCGCCTAGGTCATCCAAGCCTTCCATCCCTCTCGTGGAAGTGAATTAGCCAGATCCATCTGGAAGAATAAAAACACTACCTCAATATTGGCTCCAGACCACTCTATTCGCCGTTTGCCCACCCAGTAGTATCATAGTGTTTCACACAAAAAGCAATTGTTCGAGTGCCCTTTTCTGCCATCTGCGGCCAGGCGTATATACTATGTAGCTATCTTCGCTGTTGCAATTGCATGCTTTGTGTTTTATGGGCTCATTAAGTGCATCTTAATGGCTGTCGCTTTGCTTATTTTATGTGCATTCCTTAACGTCACTTCCCGGTTCGTTTCGATTTTCCAACGCTTCTCTACTTCTGAAAATTTGATCAAAAACGGAAAAAGTCTTACAGTCTAGATATAATATTCTAACGTTCTCTTAAAACCGATTTTTCTCAGTGCAGTTCAGATTTGTGAAAAACAATATTCTGCTACAATTCGCATCCAGCTTTTGGACAAAAATGCACAATTTTTTATAAATTCTCCACTCAAGAATGCTCTTCACAAATTTTGATGAATCTTTATGATGTGCCAAACATCCGTTTTTTCATAATCAGGGGAACGGTTGCATGGGTTTGGTGCTTATGCAATATTTTGGAAGAGCGACTAAACCACTACTTTCGAAACATTAACTTCCGCTGAAAAAAAAATCAAAAAAGACGAAATGTGCAGAAGCTTTTGGTGTGGTAATGAGATGGAAATAGCGACAGTGGTTGGTGCACGCGACTATTTCCTGCACTATTCTCCGTCTTGTTGATGGATTTTCAAATGAAAACCAATAGATCTTTTCATCAGTAGCACCTTAAAAAAGTATGCCTCTGTCCTCTTCTTCAAATGTGTCTCGCTTCTATCAATTCTTGATGACGCACCCACCGCTTTTCATTTATTAAGAGTGCATTAGACGCGTCAGAACATTAACAGATAATAAATCTTCCAGAAAAGATTTTAGGAGTAGTGAGCAATTGGACGTCTCGGTATCTCAGCTCATTGCTTTTTGCGGGTTGCCTCAGTAAACGAGAGACAGAGAGTGAGTTGCCGCAGTACCAAATTTCCTTGGAACCTACTAGAGAACTGAGCTCGCCTTTTGACACTTCCAACTCCTCTCTTTTACGATCGCACTTCTGTGTACTTTCTCATCCCAGGTTTATGAACCACCTGTCTGAGCCTTATCCCCTTCAGTAGGCTAAGCACAACGTATCCATCTAGAATTTCTTCTCCCTAACCCTGTCTGCGAAGACACTGGCATTTCCAAACCTGTATCAAAAAATTGATGTAAGAAAACTGGCATTATGCAAAATGGAACCAGGAGTATTAGTGATACGTGGCCAAGGGGCGCTGACGCTTTTTCCTACTAAACTAAATGGGTTCGTTTTATTTCAATGTAATATGATCCTATGCCATTACTCTAGTGTTAATGATTCAATATGAATAATGAAACATGAGCGGACAGAAAAGGTTTTTTGAGAGGTAAAATGAAAGCAAATCAATTAGTCAGTTCGGGCTGCTCTTCGGTGAAGAAGAGATTTCTTTTCGAAAATGTTACGAAATTTTTATTTCTATAAAACGGGCTAACTAAATTAAGTATTCAAATATTCTGCGAGATTTTTGGATCGTCTACGGCTTATGGCCCCAGATTACAATCACGTAATCATTTTCCGCTCACAATTGATGTCATGCAGTCACGAGCTCCTCCCCTACTTTCCTTTTGGATGCGCCAAACACACTACATCCTTTTAGAATTGCGATGGCAATTCGAACCTGACAACCGGGGCCAGCTGAAGTACATCCCAAGGATTTCAAGTACAATCCTCGGAGTAATGAATCGCTGGGTGGTCCTTGGTGGGCACTGAGCGAGATTCTGACCTCTGGAGCGTGATGGTGGAAGCCGCGCCACTAGTTATTACGCCACATCCTCCCTTGAAATGAGAAAAAAACGAGAAATCGCCAGTTAAGTTTCACATTTCACTAAACAGTAGGACCATGGAAAATGAGCGCACAATGCAGATTATTGGAGCGACCACTTCAACGATTTTATTTTGAGGAATGATTTCTGAAGATTTCTGAGAATTGAAGCTGAACGTGCACTTTTTTCTTGAGATCTCAAGATGTTTGTGGGTTGTGGGGAGTTACAAAATAAGCTGGCTGCTGAGGATTGATGGCTCACAACAGTTACTTATATCGGGAATTTTTTGGTTGTATTTCAAGAGGTTGAACCTATTCCTATCATTTCGAAGATATTTTCCATTTTCTAATTTTTGATTTACAACGAATCATTCCACTCGAGTGAAACGATTTTTTTCTAGGAATTTCCTGCCTTATGAGGAATACATATGTAACAAGCGAAGCGATTTTTCAGTTTACGGCTGTTATGATGCCTTTCGAAATGGTTTTCTGAGTGATTTGTGATGAACGCCTTTTGACTGTTGCATTGTTGGGGTTGATAGCGAGTCAGACGGAGCGACGGTGATGGGCAAATTCCTATTGTGAGATTCAACATCAATACTTCTTCAGAAAAAAATGCTTGTTTTTCGCAAAAAATTACGGTTCTAGGGAAAAAAACTAAAAGCGATTTTGAATACCTCGGGCTACAGCCGACCCTTTATCTGTTTTTTCCCCTCGAATTTCCGATCTTCTGTATATGCGCTTTATTGCGCTCAGTGTTTCTGCAAATGTTATACACTTTATCCTATAAAATTGGTCAAATTATTAACCACACGTCCTTCCGTGACGTATCGAGGAAACTGTGTTTCTGAATTACTAACCTTGATGTGGTGTGATCATTTGAGTCATAGTCAATATCTACGCCCGGAGTGTGTGCCAGGACACTCGAATCGAGTGACCGTGCCACGCAAAATGCATCAGTGTCTTCCATGATCCTTTGCGGGCTAACTGCGCACTAAAAGCAACAGCCGCCGTCTCTCTGTGTGGGCTGACCCAGCTTGAGTGTCCTGGCGCATGCCTTATACTTCAAAATGCCATGTAATCTCGTTCCACCAATAACGATTGAAGCTTCCACCACGTCCACCATATCGCAAGTGTGGAATGTGTCCTCAAGGCTAAAACGAGAACGCTGAGACGATACTCACACGGTGTTCATGCCAATGTAGAGGTAGAAGCGATTGAAAGAGTTAAATATCCATAGATCTGGAAAAATTATTGTCTGCTTTGCTAGAGAAAAATTTGCATTTATTTCACCAAAAAATGAAAATGCGAAGAATTTGAAATTGTTTCGAACAAAAATAATGTTTTCTATTGTACTGATAACCTATCTACAGAGAGCCAATCGTATGGGGAGCAGACATTCCATTTCCGTTTGAAAATCGCAAATTCATAAGAACTGCAATATTTTATATTTCACAAATATCGATTTCCCCTTTTCCTTCCTCCTTCGACCATCCGATGATTACCCAAACTGTCCGAGTCCCCCAATATTCATCAGGAATGCGGCAACTGTTTCATCCGGTCGTGACTATGTCCAGGTAGCGCTGAGTCATCAGTCGCTATCAGTCAGTGAGCTTGTGATCGCCGAGCTCAATCTCACTGATAATCTATCAAAACCCAAAGTCCAAGCAGCTGTTGTTGTTGGAGTGCGTGCTGACCGTGACTGGTGGTGGAAACACCTTCGGCCAAGCATGTGTTTCGATAATCCTTGGTCCTTTATCCATGATTACCGCTGAAGTCTATACAGTCCATTCGTAATTTTCAGACCTCTTTTCCAAGTTAATACACCCATTACTATAATAAAATTGAATTTTTCACCTAATCTAGTTTACCGAATATAGAATTAATTTGTACTCTACTTGATTTGTTTTCGTTCAAGCAAGTTTGACAATTTTTTGTAGATTCGTCCTCTTCAATGCTTTTACTAAAGAAATAAAATGAGAAAAATTGAAAAGCATCACAGTTATGAAGGGACAGAGGGGGTGCAATGATAAATATGCGTACTCCAACGTTCATGGGGCTGGATCAAACTCCGCATGGATGCCTCCCGCGCTAACCGAACCTTCCATCCTTCCAGGGTCGGTAAACTGGCACAAGGCTCGTCGTGGAGGATGAACACTTTGTTTTTTATTACACTGGCCACTGTAAATCATTATATAGACCAAGTCGCTTTCACTTGTCACCACGATTCTGTATGGAACTAGAATGCATGACGCGCATCCCAACTAGGGTTTGACCAACGTTAAAAGTCCTTTTATAAGTACCAGTTTAGCTACACGATGTACCTAGTGCGTCTCTTCACACTGTTATGAGTGGGGTACGCATAAGATAATCTTAATAGAAGTTGCTCAGTGATGTGGTTTAGCAAATACACGTTTATTAAATTGATGGCCATGCGAGTGATTCCTTCGGCCAATTAGCAATGGAGTTTGAGGTTCTGCGACGCTACTCCATTAATGGCCTATTAAAACATATACTTAAGGAAAGGGAAACTAGTAAAGGATTTTTCTTTGATATCATATCTGAATGGGAGGGATAATCGACTTTTCCATTGTTGAGAAGTGGTGCAGGCCAAGTCCATCCAAACGCTCCCATGATTTTTTCGCGGAAGTCGAGTGCGTGGCTCATCCTGGATGAACCCACGGGAGGAATGCTTCTGATGAATCAGATCTGGAATATATATCAGATTTGGAACGGTTTGAATCAAAGAGCCCTCATCCATTCATAACTTATTGGTGGGCCTGTGGGTACCCTACCTCTAACAATCTTGCTTTCAGCGGTTTTATCAGGTAAGCACTCATGTTAGAGTACTTCGTTAGGGGCCAATCCGTTCAAGTGGCGCGGTGATTGACTATGCAGAATATCCACTTCACCACCAGAACGTGTTCATTACTGGTTAACAAATGCCGCTGATGTGGATACTCATTATGTTTGTTGTTTTTGTTGCTCTTCACCATGCTTACTCATGTACTCAACCGGATCTCATGGCCTCGCGTAAATGCGTGTGGTTATTTTCCTATTTTCTGAATGCCTAATTTCTCTGATTATTTGCGAATAGAGGAATGAAGATCTTATTCTCATTATCTACGATCTTATTCAAGACTAACATTGAGTGAGCAGCAGTTGGACCAGGTGGTGATGGCTTAGTATTGTGTTGTATTTGTATTGTATATAAGTATCATTTCATCTTCCTTCCTTTACTCAAGTGCACAGAGGTAGTATATTCACAATTAACTGGTATGCGTTTGAGGGCCCGTGTGAAACAGAAACCAAATTCACTTTTTGTTACAAGACCCACCCACCCGCCCCGAAAAACAAAAACTTCTCTTCGATTGATCCTCCGTTTTTCAAGTTAAACGTACAGAATCGAAAATCTATACCCAATTATAATCCCTCATTATTCAAAAGTTGATCCTCTCAATAAATTAACGCAACATTTCATTGTAGTCATGTTTTCATTTTCAGAAATGCACGTTGCCTTCGTGATTAGGAAGGGCCTAGAAGTTTCCTGATCTTTCCATTCCTCTTTGTGTTGTGTATATGGCGGTAGTCTTCTATGAGAATTCGAAATTCAGTAACATAACCGATGTTTTGTGTAACATGTCCGCGTAGTGTAGTGAGTCACTATTTTTCCTATAGGTTAGGGGTTGGGAGCGAAATGAAGCGAATGAAGCTGTCTGTCACCAAAAGCGCCCACCAAAACTCAAAAAAAAACTCAAACCCAAATCTTGGCATCGTACGACGATCTTGCGTTAATTATCACCTCAAAAAATAAAAACAGAGGGGATACACCTCTGTAGAGCCTACAAAATTTCCAATTTCTCGCAAAGACCTTCTCTGGGCGTCCGCAAAGACCTTTCCTTGTAACACGCGTTTGTTATCGGAGAGTGGGCGGTCCTTATCGTGGGGACTGTCCTCAACTGATATTGTAAGCTCTTGGCGTTCCACCTGTTCTAACTCAAACCGCGGAATGGGTACAACTTTTACATTTACAAATAGATGTTGCAACGGCTCCGAAAATGTCAAATTCTAAATGATGACGTAGATTTATATATTTACGACCCACACTATCCACTGCTAAAGTGGGTTAGAACAGCAAGGTATGTAACTGCGTAATAGTATGTCTTCACGTCATTCTACAAATCTAAATAAACTGATGTGTGTTCTGCTATCGTTCTGACCAGGGAATGGATCTGACCTTTCACGGAACTTTGAAGTGAGATCCAGGTGGATCGATAGGGTCTCGACTGCTGATTAAATTTATGAAGAACAAAATTGCAAAACCCCCTTTTCGAAAGACTCATCAGCTGAGTACTTGCTTGTAGAAACACATCAGCGAGGCTAACACTGTGTGCAGCAACGGTGGCCGTGGTACAGTGGTAATGCTCTTGCACCAGAGGTGGTGAACAATGGCTTGACCCTTTTGGTGAGTCACGTCAGGCAAAATGTGATGTTACGGTTTCTTAAAAGCACTGGATTTTAAATAATCGAGGAATAGTATGCGTTCGAAAGTATTTACTTGTGATCAGAAATGAATGAACCAAAGAGAAGTTTTTTTCTTGGAGGGAGGGGCTTGTAACGAAGAGTTAGTCCGGTTTCCGTTTCGCACCGGCCCTTACTTAGACGGAAATCAGACAGTAGTGGTTTCTTCCCTCTATGCTCTTCAGGGAGAGAAGAGAGAGGAAACAACATTGTTAGTGTGTAAATTTACATAAAAACTATTTCAACCGTAAACATAAGTTTTGCAATATTTTATTCATATTTGAGTAAAAAATTGTGTCTTTTTTGAAAACTATATTTAAAGTCAATGATGCAATATTTAGTTTGTACAAGTCCATTACTTGGAACTTTCAAATTTATTCTTCTTGTTTTATTAGATTACCGTGTTGTCCCGTTCTTACTTATGCATTTGATCAGCCCGATAAATGAGATGCAAACGAATTTTGACCCCTCCTAACTCGCTTCGAGACGGTATTCTATAATTTTGGTTCTCAACATTGTAATCTGTCGAGATCCTATCGACTCACCTAGGTCTTATTTAAAGGTTCCAGTGGGAGATCAGATCCATTTCCTTGTTCCTTGTGAGAGGAAATCGACCGACACATGACGCTGTGAATGCGTGGCTCTTCTTCCTTGTTACTTTGGGAGAGGCAGCCTTTTTCGAAGTATTTAGGAAGATTGACAGCACCTGTGTCCCTTCAATCTTCTATAGGATCTAGATCAAAGAGCCGCTCGTGCTCAAGTGCGAATCGTTTTTGTTTTTCCGAAAAGAATTACTAGTAACCAGCATCAATCATGCAACAAAAAAAACGACGGTTGTCAATGTAAGGGAGGAAATCCATCTACCGATAATAGCCGGAACAAATGGCACTTCTTTGCTTTGCGCTGAAACCCTTACCCATACTAGGTTGGATCATTTCTTGAGGAAACATCACTCCGATGTCCCCATGTATAACAAACAGACTATGTTTTTAGGGATAACTCTTATTATCAAATTTTTCGTCACTCGGTTTATCAGTTGCACCAATTTATTGGTATTTATTAGTTGTTTTTACTATTCAATAGTTACATTAATGCAACGTGATTTCAACGAAAGTTTATGTATTTCATTATTACTCATTAGTTTTTAAGAAAGTTCTGACCTATTTTGTGCGTTTTGCGAGATCAATGTGAATTCAAAGCGTTTCAACTTAGATCAACTTACATTTTGTGCTCTATGGATGGTCAAAAGTATTTCTTTCTATACATGGACTTTCCTAAGAATTCCGTGAGATCTTTGAATTGTTAGGAAGATTTTCAAAATACAGCAAAAAGAACACTTTTGGTTGACTTCCCTTCACAAGTTCGTGTTTGATGGAATCGTAACGGGGCATGTGCAAGTGGGAGCACTACAAGAGGGGGAAAGAAAAAAAGTAACACTTTGCCTCTGGTTTTAGAAGTGCAGAAATGAGAACGAGTTGCTTGGATTTCAATGGATCGAAACGCTTTAATTAAAACAGCACTGGACGATGAGCGGCCGTATTTGCAAGCATATATGAAAGTATTTACTTTGTCAATGCAGATGTGGTAGATACTTCAGGTAGCTCCAATGCGGCAAAACTTAAAAATATGCTGCACAGCCCTTCGAAGCAGTCATGCGCGACCGCATTTCTCACAGAATGTCTTTCAGAAATTGGAGTTGTAGGCTGAAGCTCTTACTCGTCCATCCTATTCATCAGATCTTGCGCTAAATGCCCACTTTTCCAAAGAACTGGACAGCTTCTTCACTAGTAGGGTGTTCAAGAAATATGATGATTTGCAGTCGACCTTTCACGATTTCACGCAATGTAAATCATCAAATTCCCATCAAAATGAATGCTGTCCATTTCTTAGCGCTTGATAGGGCGTAACCTCAGTGTCGAGAGTGAGAGTGTGTGGCGGAGTGAGAGAGCTTGATACACCCTAACTCAGACCCGCAGGCCACGCCCTGTCAAGCGCTCCGAAATGGATTGTAATCAAAGGCGCTTCATGTTGGTGATGCAGCCTGTGCCAGGTTATGATCTCTCGAAGGTAAAATTGCGAAGGCTGGCTAAACTTTCTTACGATTTCATACTTTACTATTTCATTTTTAAGAGTAAAACGGTATTAGGGTGGGTTAGTTTGTGAAGACACCTTATCTTAACGAGCAGCAGGGTCGAATCCGATCCAGCAAAAGAAATTTCATCCTGCTGGAGTTTCAAACTCAGAGCCTTGGATCCAATGTGTAATTATCTGTATCTCCTTCTCTATCAAATGCAGAAAGTAAAGTATGGACCTTTTCAAAAAGAGGGCATTTACGCACTTCGCAGGTTTTTTGTTTTCTCCTGATATACAGCTGCTCTCGAGGTACCGCGTCTTCCCACTTGACTAGTGAGGCTTACCGAAGTCATACACGGGTCTGACTTTTTCGTTGGCATTGAACTCCGCAATCCGTCTGCCTCGAAGCGGCAAATGGGCGTGACCAGTGTTTTTCTCACGGAGTGGCTGCATTGCAGTAATACAAAGGCCAGCAAACATCAAGCGTTCAAGCTGTCGAGATCGACGCTCATCAACTCCGCCCTGGCCTCTCCCTGTGAGCCTTGTTCTTGATCAGATCTTTTCCTTCTAGTCTTCAGTACGTGCAGCCCATACTTGGGCTAGTGCATGCTTTGATATACATTTTTGCTTTTATGAGCCTCCGTCACGTTTCAAGCCAAAAATCTTCCAAGCACTGACCAGATTCCGGCCTGAAACCTCCGGGAGTGCGCCGTGCACATCGCTTTTAATCGAAGCATTTTATACAAATGCATTTGTAGGTTCAATCGATTCTCACATACAAGGCTTAAAAAAATGCGAGCTGCTATATTAGTCACTTTTCACTTCCTACTCCTGAGCATACTTATTAGTATCGTCTAAATGACACGGATATCTGGTTGAGTAGGTTGCTCTAGTAATGTGAACATAGGCTAATACCAACCTAAACAGTGCCTATCAACTTATAACAGCTTTCCTGAAAAAAAGTGGTATAAGCCAAATACATAAATAGAAATCACCTTGTTCAGTTATTTGTTTATTTGATATAAACGTTGTGTAACCATCATCATTCCTATACTCATTGTGTCGTAGTCTAAAAACTGATAATGAGAACGACAAAGTAAGAACCGGTGTCCATTCCATTCATTCCGTGCATCTGGGAACTGGATGAGCGCATGGCGTATTCCAAGACAGAGAGAGGTGGAACGCCTACTCGAGTGATACTTGTGGGGTGAAAACTGGCCAGAAAATGCCGTGACACCCCACCACCTTATCATTTTAATCTTGGTCGACACCGATCGGCTTACACGTATATTTTCCAAGAGAATTTTGCTCACCCCAAAATGTCCGTAGAAAGTTCTTGTATATTTATTGATCGTGGTGTTCGAAATAGAGCAACTCTTTTATTTCTGCAATTCACTGTGAACAATAAGGCTCCGTGGTGAGTCTATACCAGTAAATGAAAAATATCGGAATAGTTTGCATTCATTTAATTTGATATCATTGAGTGGATACAAAATTATTTGGAGAAAATTGTCTTCTGTTTGTGCTGATGGACGCCGTTTTTTTCGTGGTGCATAGGCTATTTCCCATTTCTTCCTGCACGTTCTACGACACTACATAGTTCTCGCAGTATAGCCGGTATACATAATGAATTCTTGAGAAAACCTTCGAACGTGAGGTCCGCAAATTGTCGTCTTCGCAATAAAATGTCTCCCGTGGACTCTTTGCTGGGAAGAGGAAGGCGTGATACGGGAGCTGTCAAAATCCGTTTAATAGAGTTTTTCGACCTCACCGCGGCTGCTACCTCGACGTTTAGCACCTTAGCTCGGATTTTCGCTCGGCTTGTACACGGTTGTTGCTTCGATATCCGCCTACGATCAACAAATTGTGGGCCTCGTCCCGTCTCATTGTTTACTGTTTACTTACTTATTGCTTTGTGAGAAGTGATATCCGAGTTTGATCTGGGACAATGTTTCAAAGTACCTATACCTAATTGCTAGATAATTGCATATGATCTGAAATGTGAACCGAATGTATCGCACATCTTTCGGGGCATCATAGATATCGATCTTTCAAAATGTCCTTTTTTAGCACATTCTTTTCTTTTGAATTCAACCCTGTCAGCTTTTATTATTACAACACTAAAGAATTAGTGAATAAACACCGATGAGAAAGAAGATAATGACAACGGACTTAATCTGGTCCCAAGTGAGATTACAGAATTTTTGAGAAATGAATAAAAATTTACATGAAAATACCAATAGCGGCAATTTAGACCATTCGTGAAATATGGAAATAGAGGAGTTAACTAATTCAACAGTGGAGAGAAAAGGGAATGAATCGCTCAAAAACCCGAAAATAGAACCCTTTCCCGAAACTAATCCCGACCGAGGACGTGCTTTTGCGCCTTCTGCTTAAACTTGAGCTTAACCATGTACTCACTCCCGAAAATCGTAATTTGCGGACCGATTTTCGCCGAAAAACTTTATGGCCTGTCCAGCGTAATGCCATGTCCCACTTGCGATACAATAAATTTCCTAAGCGGTGGTCAAGAAGCAGCTCGGTGCTTTTTGCTTCATTAGTTAAGACGGCCCCACAGTAGCGCATCACAGAGCGTACATGGCACGGCCTAGATGCCAAGTGATAGTGCCATCGTGGGAACGTTGGCTAGGAACTAAGGGGTTGTACCCGGACTAATGGCAACCTTTTGGAAGGACACTTCGGTCGCTGGTCACGACCTATCGAATACCGGAATTCTAAGAAAATTGCACCCACTTTATTTTTTAGAAACGAATAATGCGGATCAAGACCACCTTAATCATTTTTACTTAGGCACGATAAACTGCAGACCAGGCAAAGGAAGACCTTCACAATTTTGAATTTGTAGACCGCTTGCTCAAAGCCTTTGTGTAAGTCTCAAAAGTAAATCAACCATCAGTGGCTGCCATTCAGTCATCACTGGTTACCAATCTGAGCTCATTTCGAATGCGTGGCGCACACTCGAAACAATTTACTTGACCTTGATTTAGCGACAAACATATTTCTTAGTTTTTATTTTTAATTTATTCACATTTGATTGCTTGGTAATTAAGTAATTTTAATTTAGTAATTAGGTAATTGAGTGCCGTATCGACCTATTATGAGTACCTTGCAGCTACTGATTGGCATGTTGGTAGTTTGACAGGTCCCAAAAAGGGATAGGTTCGATTATGTCGAAGTATCGTTTGATTTATTTATTTTTACTAATTTTATTGAATCCAAATGCAAGGGCTGTCAATTCAATGGTAATTTATCTATCATCCAGGCAGTATGCCCATGCAACCACCACGCAATAGTGAATAGAAGTCGAGGGCTTGGCACATAGCAAAATACGATCAATTGACTCCTATGGTTTTTTATGCTTTACCTTAACGCAAGGTGACTCGAAAAATTGCACTCCCATGTTTTGAAGACACCCATTTAGCGCTTGGCTATGACCCTCAATCAGTTCAGTGAAGAGGAAAAATTTCGCGTGCCCACAGCCGTCCCAGTATTTCGTGCCAAGGACTTCCATTAGACTCCGCTATTGTCGGACGGAGGAGTGTGACGGCATAGGAAACTGTTAAATGGACCAGAAAGCCTCTGGCCAATTAAAAATTCATCGCGACAGGTGTGGAGAGGGCGTAATGAGGTTCTATGTAACTTGATTTTGTACTTTTTAGCGCCCTTTGTCAGCGATCTTGTATCATTTTGGCTAACCTTAGTCTTTCAGTCATTTGTGCTTTTTTTGTGACTAGTCTACATACATGACACATGAGCAAAAGTATAAATAATTAAGTAATTTTGTAAGAAATTTCTTTGGGAAGATTTCAGTCCGATTAAAACATTATTTATGCAAACCAAATTATATACTATGTACAGTAGCGCTCAAAAGTCTTCGGCCAAAACTTTTTTGTCGTAACTTTTTTTCTACTTGACCAAATTTGACAAAATTTTAATATGTGGTGCCTGAACCTATTGTCAACATTTCCTTGTACTTGAGCGCCGCTTGCCACTTTTCATGATTTTTTACAAGATTTAACTACAAGACCACCCAGAGAAAAGTAAAAGGCTTGGTCAAGAATAACGGCTTTCTTCACAAAATTGAAACGAGCAAGCCTCAAAGAACATTGATTTTCTGTAGAAAGACCACGAATTTTGATGACAGCGGCGCAGCGGGGCGGCATAGCGATGGCATGCCAAAATTAAAAAATTCCATATAACCACGTAACCTACACCGTTGAGCGCCAAAATAGTATGTTAAGTATGCACTGTCTCCATGTACAACATACTAAAATTTCTCTTAGATCGGTGCAGTTGCAAAAAAGTTACAAGTGAAAAACCCTAGTGGAAGACCATTTCGCCGAAGACTTTTGAGCGCTACTGTATATACTCCTACTGTAATGATATCGATCGAAGAAATGGTATATTCGTCGAAAAAATTCGATCGCAATTTTGGCACATCTGGATTTGCCCCCACATGACTTCTAAAGGAGGAGGCGGAAAACAAGCGCAGTCATCTTATCCCTGTAGAAGTATTGCTCGGGCAATAAAATTAGTCTGATGTCGGGCATGTTCAATTCGAGAGGGCTACAAAAAGAACGCCATCCATTCAGATCACAAAAGAGAAGGTCGTTCCGATGAGTGTATGTGATGAAAACTTATGTTACATCGTCGCAAAGTAGGAATAGCAACAAAACTTGCCATGAAAAGCGGTCACGTCTGATTGATTTGAAAAGTGGGAAAATTGATTATAAAGCGGTTCCGATTGAACAAAACATCAGTGAAGAAATGAGTGGTGAAGATAATTTTATTAGGAACAAAATGTTTCATGTTCTGGCGAAATTGTCTGGAATGATTTACTATACAATTTTATTACCTAATTTTTTACTAAATGTGACACATAATTACTTGCAATGCAGAAAAACTGCGATGCAAAATTTATAGTGAAAAAATACGACAAATTTGCTAATCAGGCTACTACAGCACACTGAATGGCAATTGTGCCTGGCGCGAAAGACAATGCGGTCAATGTCTTAAAGACAGCGGAAGGGGCAAATTTGACAGCAGTGTGACAGTAGAGAAAGAACAGAACAAAACTGCGAAAACCTCAAAAAAACCAAACCGAATCTCCCCCTTCTTCCGCGCCCCTCTGCGTCACTAGCCAGTGGGTAAGATTGCACACGGGCGAGGCGCTTAATCACCTTACGCAAGCGTTATCCCGCCCTCACCGATAACTCCCCAGGCCCGATCGTGGCAGCTCGACTCGCATCGTGATGAGATCCCGAGCCGCGCTTTTTTTCAGTGCGAGTTGCGCAACACATCACCCACCTCTACTGCATTGGAATGTCTGATGACTTCCTAGTTCCCACTTTCTGCTTACTCCTGACGGTGCCTTCGAACTCCTCTGAGCATCGTTTCTAAGGATTTTTGAGGAAGGTCCAATAACACCAAGAAAATTTGAATCAGTCGGCCACCACACTCGTTCCCAAAAATGGTCCCACCCGGTCTGACGTCACTCTGAGAAGCTCTGTTTCACCGCATTCTTGTATTTGCATGCTGCCCTTATTAGATAGGTGCATCATATATGGGTAACAAAATATGGGTAACAGAAGAACTCAAAGATGTGTGGACGAATCCTTTAAAGGAATCGTCCATGGAATATGATTTTCTCTGTAACCCATATTTTTATGTCATATTTGCCTTGTGTGTGCCGCATGCAAGGTTTCACTCGAAAAAATATGAATCTGGCCAAGATAAGGCTCCACAAAGTCTCGGACGTGTGGGCGGGGCTTCCGGGCAGGTGCCCAACTCGTCGTTTGACGCGATTGGAGTCGCATTGTAGGATTAAAAACCACCGTGAAGAGCCCTACTCTCTTCCAATCGCGGCGAACGACGGGACAGAGCCTTTGCTGGGAGGCCCCCCCACCCGGCCGAGATTTTTGGGAGCTGTATCCTGGCCGAGTTCCCTTTTTTTCGCGTAAAACGTTGCAGGCGGCCTTATTAGGCAAATACAACGTTAATATATGAATGACAGAAGAGCTCGATCTCTGCGGACGATTTCTTCAAGGATACGCCGCAACTTAAACTTTCATTCAGAATGTGGGCTCAATTCTATGTTTCTAGCCCTTATAATGACCAAATGGTGTCCATAAATGTGAAGGAAAGTGTTTCCACCTTTCAGTGACTGCCTGGTGCCAATGTACTAATCCTGAGCCCTGTACAACCTGGGTGGGTATTAATCCAGAGGATCATGGGCTTCACTTGTCGCCGTAACGCCTTCACTTCGCACTCTGACCAGCTGTACTTACATGAATAAAATGATTTGTGCTATCGCTTCCAAGCTTCTCCTTGTTCATGGAAGGGCCTTCCGTCAAGCTTTTTACCCGGACATCCTTGGATACTTTTCCATAATTGATTTTAAACGAGATTCTTCCACCCTTTCCTGTTACCATGACCTCTTCTCCATTTCATCATATCAACAGGTCTCACGCAATATTTCCGGAGTGATTTCAAATAATTTAGAACCAGTCGAACGGTTCCCTGTTTTAGTTGCAGTCTGCAAAGAAGCCTTTTTCGGACTCACCACTTTTTATTTCCTATTCAATTATGTTGAATGGCTTGGGCGAAACTCATTCTTGTCTCCATTTTCGCTGTCTTTCCCATTTTCATGGCAAATTCTGAAGGGCCTTTCGTTAGAAGACTTATAAGTTGCCCAATAAAGATGAACCATACATAGCACTGCCCAATACCCCTTCTAAATCCGATGGGTTGGATATCGTCCTTGGCATCCAAAATTTTGACATGGCAATCCTGAATGATCGGTATCAAAGCCTTTGTAACAGTGAAGCTTTTATGAGTTGGTCAAGTGAGTTATTGCTCGAGACAAATACTACTCCCACACCTTCCACGGTTTTGTGTGGAGCTTAATTCGTGGCGTAACTCACATGTTAAACTGCAATTAAAGTCCACGCCCTATCCTTTTCCATAAGAACTACTCCCATCCTATACTGACTCCGCGAATTTCTGGATAGCTTCCATTCCTTTGAAGCTATTTTTCGAATCAGATCAATTTGCGTCAAAGACCAATTTTATTTTTCGTCGAATGCAATTGGCAATGGAAATCAATAGGCCTTTTATTACATTATTCAGCATGATTTCTATGAGTGATTCTGAGGGCTGAGCCTGATCTGCAGCCACATACTGCTCCGGGTCAGATCGGCCAGAAAAAAAAATCGAGGTGGGGGATCGATTTTCATGCATGTCTCTATATTCGTGGAGCATAAAAAAGTCTTTCCGGCATTTTCTTCCTCTAGCTTTTTGACTTTCTGACATGATCAAATCCTTGTAGGGATGCGCTGGCGTGACCAAAAGTTACCATACAGTGCCCTAATCGTTCCACACGAATCTGGTGCCAATCTGCCTACCTTAGAAGGACGGGCTTAAATGGCGTGAAAGTGCATTGGTACCGGATTCGATCATCGCATCGTTAGGGTGGGAGCACGCGCCACCTGCATACCATTCCGCCCATAGCTTCATCTTTTATGGTTTTATAATATAGTACAGAAACAGTTGCTTCCGTTCCCAGCCCTATTCTATAAAAAAATATTCGAAGGAATTCTTATGAGCCGCAATGATCGTATTCCTATACTTATTTCCTTGCAATATACTCTCATGTGATCCAGGCCAACCAACTCATTTCGATCCAATTTTTATGAGCCTTAAATCTGATTATTGCTGGGTTTGTGGCGGCGATTGCAGAGCGTTGCGCTTGGTCTCATCCTCGATTCGCAACAATTCAAACTCTCCCTCTATACGATGAATGATCGTCTCCATCGCCATCATTTGCACGTTAAACGCATAGCGCGTTGTGCTATACGTGCGCGGTTATAAAACTCGTCCCTTGACGGACAATAAAAGTAACGTGAACGTGACGAGCCCTTGACGGCTTCTTTTCACTACTTATGTACGTACAATCAACAACCGACTCATACGTCTTTTGTTTTTTGACTTCCGACACACACCGCTACTCGACACGTTTTTTTTCTCACGATTATGGGGTCATTTTTCTCATCTGATGGCCTCGTATTGCAATTCGCTGTATGCAGGACTCTTTCTATTTCCAAGAATCTTCCCACTTTTGCGCGAAGATTTCCCTGGAGGTTTTTCCGATTGCAGCAGGTTTTTAGGAATACCCACGGTCTGGCAGTTGACTGACAGACGGCTCTAACAATCTCTTGGGCTAGCTGCAGAACTGAGTAAGACTCAACCAATTTTGTGCTGGCTTTAAAAGTCTCCGTATAATTTGAATTAGCATAAATAATTAAAATAGTATAAATGATCGAATAAAATCAAATCGGGTATCGAATAGTCGCATATTGGATATGGCAAGAAAACATTCATGGATTATCGAGTAGTATTAATTACTGTATAATGGCACCAGGGTGAGCATCGCGTTGAGGACTTTTTTATAGGTGTGTCCCAGACCGAAGCTGAAGATATGCTTCTCACATTCCATGGCAGACATTATGGGTGTACTAAAACAAAAGGGGACGTCCATCGGTAATCCTGTTAGGCAGCGTTCATACTTTGCGGTGCCGGCGGCAGGACGTGGTTACGTAACTCTGCTTCTCCGCCTGTATCACCCTATCTCGTTGTCTGCGTCGTCTATGCACCTCCCCCGTGCCATTCTGCCACGCTGCCCATGAGCACAACCACGTCCGGCCGGCGCAAAGTATGAACGTGGCCTCACTTATGACCGAATGTGAAAATGAATTTGTTCAACGTTTTTTAGAGGCCCTCACCACATCATAAATTACTGAAAACAGGAAGGTCGTTGAAGATTCTCTCCAAATTCGGGGTGTTCACCCTCACTTAAGGATTTCACATAGCGACGTGCAGCGTGCGAGGCCAGCCAGGCGCTCCGTAGTGGTTGGGCCTTAGAGCGATTGTGCGGTAATGTTCGGGGCGCCATACCGGGTGTATTTCGTTTAGAGCGGCCCTTTGCAGCTGATTTGCCAATGGGCCCATGGGCCGTTAATGCCACCCTAACGCCGACCATTCGACGCATCTTCTGCGACGGATAGCTCGTCCATATCACCGAATCCTCAGATGTTCGTAGTTGATAATTGCCATACAAAAGACTTCGTTTAACAAAAACTGCAAGTTACTGACTTTTACAAACCTCATTTTATTACGCTGGTGAAGTAAACGAGGATTTTATCAATTTTTTACCCCTTTCGGCTCTTCACGTCTCCATTACATTTTCAACAATGGGAACACTGCTTGTTCACTCCGGGGTAGTTGTATTACAATCATTTAGAAGTTGTGATACGAACTCTTCTCAGCAACATGCAGTGCTTCTTTAAAAAGGTCCTTCATGTGGTAAGTACCACTCACGTAAATATGAGGGTTGGGTGCTGTGGACGAGTTGCCCGGCGCAGAAAATGCGTCGAATTGTCGGTACAGGTGTGGAAATCACGGCCTATGTGCCCTATTGGCAAATTACCTGCAACGTTCCGCGCCAAACGACCGTCTCCCCGCCATACATAGTTGCCGTGCAAACGCTATGGGACCCAAATGCAGCTGCGCATCTTGATTGCATGCATCCACTGCACGCGACGCGCCAAGGTGCAAGATGCCGACATAAAGGTTAACCACCTCCTAATACGACACCCCTCTTCCCGATCCAAAATATGACCCCGTTCAAAATTCCCTCAATTCATGCTTGACCCTGTATGGCACTATTCATTGCGCGGATCGAATCACATTATCTCGCTAAGGCCAATTTTTTTGACTGCAACGGAACGTCACTAGAAAATGTGTCCTTCCCCCAAATCACGGTACTTGCAAAGGTCATATGACAAAGGAAGTTGCCTTCTAAACACAAAAAACAACTAAACTCATGGTCGCTTCTGCTATTTTTAACAATTCCGATCGATAAGATTATCCGACTACTTCTAGAACATGATAATTTTTGCAATAAGCTCAATTTTGAATCATAAAAGTTGCAATTACCTGTATTCACAGACGTATTATTGAATATTGAATATATTTGATATATGGATATTAATTTGACAAAATTTAACGCTGTAGAAGTATAAAATCATAAGATATGTCATGATAAGAATGTAATAATTGCAAAAGTCATTATAAAAACTCACAAGGTAAATAGGGATGTAATCAAATTTTGTTCTGAAGTGCGAAAAGTTGGTAAAGACATAAAAATGAATTCATATAAAACATTTAGAAATTTGAGCAGAGGTGGTATACCCGTCGGTGGCGCGCTTTCCACTCTCATGCTGCGGAGATCAAACATCGCATGCGTGCCCGTCCAGGTTCACCAAGCCTTCCATCCTTTCGGGGTAGGCGAACTGGCGCTAGACGCGTTTGGAAGTATAAAAGCATTTTTACATCAGCTAGCCCAGCAAGTCATTGTATCGGCCGACTGCATTCACCTGCCGCCACGCGATTCTGCATGGAACCATAATGCGCGGCGCATCCCCGCAAGTATGTATACACAAATGTCGGAATCTTTGAAAGCTCATTCAAAAACCTATTTAGAAATTTACGAAATAAAAATAAATATACGAAAGAAAAATGAAATGGGCATTCTGATCGCTACTGATTTTTGTCGCATTCCACGATGCGGCTTGTTGTTGTAAGTCAGCTTCAGTAATAAGCGAAATTGTGGAGATGTGGAAATGTTCCGGTGATTAGGTGGGGTCAGATCACCCAAGAGTGGGTTTATTTCACGAGACGAGTAATTTACTACTGCTTTCAAGATCTCGACTACTCGTGGCTGGTCAACACATTCATGTATTTAAAAAATAAATACCGAAGAATAAAGGCAGGTGTTTGTAGAGCAAAATATGTAATGAAAGTACATATTTGTAACTCAAGTTCGGTCAAGACATCTTTCATACGATTTTAAATACAATTTGAATACAATTTTTAATTGGAAGCAGATGTGATCTATGATAGAGGTGGGAGCTAGTAGTTACTATAACACTCCATAATGTCTCATAAAAATGGTAAATTCGTCTTTTCTGTAGTCAATTACCCTCCATGCAACACCGGAGACATTGATCGGATAACTTGCACGTCACCCACCGAGGCCACATGCATCACTCCTAATCAAGAAATAGGAGTTTTTTCGACTGAACAAAAAAAGCACTTCTCGTGTTGTCGTGCTTATAAATAAATAGAGCGATAGGGCAATGCTTTCAACGCCCTTAAATAAGCCTTTGTAAACATTCCTGAAATTGTTTATCCTATAGGCGCGTTTTCTTTCCATACACATTTTTTCTGCACTTATACGATAGCATTTCTTCACACTACGTAATACTACGTTTGTCCCTGTGATTCACTGGTAAAGGAGTAACCACATACATATCCGTGAAGTATTCCAACTGAAAGTTTGCATCTCCCTTCCTTCTTAACGATCACAGCGCACGAAACTAAAACTATCACAAGGGCAATCCGGGTGGGGTTCCGAATGGACCCTTAAACGAAGTGTGGGAACTTAAATTAGTCCATTCCAGTAAGAAGCATTGCGCATTCCGCAGTATCCTACAATTATCCTGTTTATAAGCTGACATGAAACTGAAAGACACGCTTAAAATCGTCATGTCGATTGGTGTTATCCCAAGGCCCATTCAACCGCCTATGTTAATTGAATGGGTATTGAGTTGCATGGCTCATCTTTGCTCTTTAATTTACTGACGTCATTTCAACGGTAGCTACCAGCTGTTGGCTTTAACATATGTAGGCTGGTCACCATTGTTGTTGTGGTACAATCCAGTGCCCTTCACTTCCTATCAGAAAAGCCAGCACAGCAGTTTTCTTGTCTGAGATCGGTTCGGGGAGTTAGCCTAATTGTCCATAGGTGATTTACTTGACGAGTTGTGTGTAAAAAATTATGAGATTCAGACGAGATCGATCAATAATCGACCAATATTGATCTCAATACTTGTTTGACGTCTTGGTATTTTGGGTTATTCTGTCTGCTTTCACAATCTAGGGTCCCAGGAAGTGGGAGGAACGTGCCTCTTTGTTCTCCGTTACCGTCTTTTTCTCGATTTTTTTAAAAAATTTCATTTGCCATACAATATCATGTTTGAATGAATGATTGATGTTACTGTTACTACATCATCCTCTCAACGAAACCAGTTCTGATCAATTTCGATTAAAATCAGTTATAGACAGATTTTTACTCGCTACATCGCCTTATCTGTAACCGTTTTCCTCCACACCAGCATTTTCTCTTTTTCTGGTTGTTTGTTTTTTAGTGAAGCTACTGTAGAAACGTCGAATCATCCTTTATTACGCCCTGTAACGTGTTCTGTTGCGAAATAGATGTGGGGCCGTCATCAGACGTAACGATTTTCTGAATTCACTATGTTGCACATTGGAAATATAATGTTGCACATTGGAATTGTTGCACGAAATAAGGACTTTGGGGTGTGTACCCTTATGTCGGGATTGTCCCACCGCGGCATTTCGCAAGCGAAGCAATGCGGACGAGCTAAAGGCGTCATGTTGTTGGGTCCCGGAGTGATTACAAGTCAACTGCGTATCGCGCCCATAGCACCCATTCTAACATCCAACAACCGCGGCACGCATAGCTCGCACACACTGCATTGCACGCCGCTCGTCGTCGTGCGACAATCCTGACATAAGAGTACACACCCAGGATTTTGCAATGCTGCAACTTTGCGTGTGGAACTCGCAGCACCGCAAAATCGCATAATCGTGAATCACAGAATCGCAAAATCGCGAAGGTCTGAGTTTTTGTCTTCCTGACGGGATTGTAGTGCCTTGTGGGTGGAGTGCCACAGGGGTTTGGCGAGCCCCCCTTTTTGCATATCGCATTGAATTCAATCGATCAGAGATTTCATGACTTGCAACGAGATTCATTGCCTCGTGTCTAATGGAAAATTGCCAAAGATGGAAATGTTGATGTGGCAACGCTCACACTGACATGGTTTGATTATCAGATATTAGTAGGTTGTACAACAAACTCATTCGGTTTTCCATTCTATTTTGTTCCACGACGTTCTCTTTGTCCTTCGAGGAGTGTATCTACAGTAGCGCTCAAAAGTATTCGGCCAAACACATTTTGTCATAACTTTTCTTCTACTTGACCAAACTTGACAAAATTTTAATATGTGGTGCCTGAACCTATTGTCAACATTTCCTTCTAATTGAATGCCGCTTGACTCTTTTCATGGTTTTTTACAAGAATTTACTTCAAGACTACCCAAAAAAAAAGAAAAAGGCTTTGTCAAGAGAAACGGCTTTCCTTACCAAAACAAAAAGAGCAAGCCTCAGAGAACATCAATATTTTGTAGTAAGACCACGACTTTTGATGACAGCGGCACAGCGGGACGGCATAGGGATGGCACTCCAAAAACAAAAAATTGCATTTAATCACGTAACTTACACCGTTGAGTGCCAAAATAGTATATTAAGTATGCAGTGTCCCCAAGTACAGCATACTAAAATTCCTCTTAGATCGGTCCAGTCGCAAAAAAGTTACAAGGAAAAACCCAAATAAAAAACCATTTGGGCGAAGTTTTTTGAGCGCTACTGTATGTCAGTAGAGCTTTTTGTTCTGTTTGCTCTACGAAAGGTTTTATTCATTTCCCAATCCCCTCGGTCATTTACTGTTTATTGGGTGTAGAAATGGAATGCCGTGGAGGCAACAACCTTCAATGTGGACACCTGCCCTTTTTCGCTGACCATTGTGGTAAAAGATGTTGGAACCGCTCGGCGCCTATGCATCGTTACTGAAAACCGTTTTGGGCTATTTTACAGCCGCAGCATAAAATGGTTTGCAAACCAAAAATGGCACTTTTACCTAGGCTACGCCCCGTAATGTAAGACCTTCGGAGTGCCATGATCTCGAAGTCACCATTTTGGAGCTTGCAATTATTGCGAATCGTTATTATGCTGCACGCTGTTATATAACCTTTCTTCTTAGAAGTCGGGGATGCTCCAGGACCCCTGACATTGCGCGAAGAAGGGCAAGTATGAAAATTACAGATTTTAGCCTTATGAGTACTCCATTTCTTAGCCACAAAAACAATGAACATAATTTTTGAAGGTTTTGTTAGCTGCAGATTTCCGCCACAGCGCGCGAAGCAAATGTTGCCACAAAAGTACTGAGTTATGAGCAAAGGTTCTGTCTCGGACGGGACTCGAACTCGCATCATGCTTTTCGGGCGTATGTGCTAATCCATTACACTACCGCGACCCTTTCACCTAAACTCGACTTTTGAATGGGAAATATCCCAAAATGCATAGTTTCATAGAAAGAAAACTCATCAAATACATATATGCATACATTTGTCAAAGGCCCAAATCAATTTTGTGAAACTAAGGAAAATAAAAAACGAAACGAACATATTGTACAATGGCCCTGGCCGACTGAGATTTGTGCGCCGATGCTTTAGCTCTTACCTAGTAATAAATGCAGCATGATCCACATACGTAATGGATAATAATACAGAACAGAATGCAGTTGCGTGGCTCATCCGATGCCTTCAAGCATCCATGAAAAAATATTTAAAAGCGATTCACTTGATAGTCGTGATTTTGTTTGGGAAGCTCACATTCTGAACTTCGTATTTAGCGTGTCGTGCTTCCCAGCGCTGAGGGAACGATTTGATTTGATATTGTGGCTGTATCGTTTGCCACAGTCTCATTTCTCCCTTACTTGATTTTATACATATATTTGCTTGCCTTTTTGCATTTTTTTCTTGATTAAATCATTGTGATTATTCTTCATTGTACATAGGTATTACTTGATTACATCGAGATCTCCATGAAAATAAAAATATTTGGAGATTGAAAATGAAATTCAAGTTTGACCAAAATTCATTCCTATTCTTGTCATGGCTTCTTGCTCGCCGCTCCCTTCCTCTTCAACGATCTGAAGCACTTGTCCGATTTCAGATGTCCTGATGCTCCTCTCTGTTTCTTTCACGGTCGCTGTTTTCGCCATCGTTGCCGTCGATGCCGGCTGTTACCAACGGCGTCTTTGTTGCTCCGGTCGAAACATCACCTGCAAGGTTTGTTAGGACAATTTTTGTGAGATCTTCTGCTTCGCCTATCTGTAAACTGGCCCCCTTCTGACACATCCACATATTGAGTATATCCTCTTACTAAGCAGGTTAATCTCTTCCGAATGATCTATGACATGCAGCACAATTTTATAATTTTATGGCAAAAATAGGAAAAACTCTGATCAAAACACTACCCAATATCAAGAGCGTGAAAATATGTAATTAGCTCGCGCTCCTATTATATTTCAAAAAAGGCGCAGCCAGCGCAAATGGATTCTTGTAACGGCTTTAGCACCCTTATGCATGCCGTTTCCCCCGTTGGAATTCTACAAATCCACTCATTTAGCGAAAACGGGTCAGTCTCATAACATAATGTACATCTTACTGCATAGCTGGAGCAATTTAAAAAAAAATTACGTAGATGGTAATGTGAAGAATCTGAAATCCCTAAACATGACTGTGTGAATCCTTTAATGAAATCGCAAGAGAACGTTTGGATGTGTTAAATTTACATTTTTGTAGACATTGGACGATGGGCTGGAACACTTGCCGTCGATGAATCCATTCTGGCATCAGAACCACCGCCATCGGCAGTAAGTACTTCGATTTGCAAAAAAAAAATGACCAAAAAATCACGATCACGGCAATGAAGATAATAAGATTGTTTCATGCACTAACATCGGTATGACGCTGCGTTTTCCGTAATTTCTCTGATTTTCGAACATTCAGTTCCTAGAGGAAATGTTCCTGAAAGTTTTTTCTCTTTTTCCCGATTCCGTAACCCACAACCGCGAATCATCTTGTGGTGAAGCTATCTGTGGAAGCAAGCAGCTAAACTGATTTTGTAAATTTAGATGTTGCTTGAAAGTTCATGTGAGCCATGGGGTTATTCAGGAATAAGAGATACGTAGTTGAAGTAGGCGTTGTGAAGTGCGAATCACTTTGAAAGTCGTGCTTCAAAGGCACCGTCAGGGGTCAAGAGAAATTAAAGTGGGAAGACAAGTTCTCTGTGAATGAACAATAGTTCAGAAGAGCTAATATGTGGCGAAACTCCCGCTGGAAAAGCTCGCTTTGAGGTCTTTATGGCGATCCCACAACGCTACCAGTCATGTTGCCTCGTGCTCGCTGGGCAAGTTGCTGCGAGAACGGAGCAACCTTCGCACGTGTCTGACTTAGTCCCTCGCCAGTCAGCGACTACCTGAGACGACTAGTGATGCAGAAGGGACGAAACTCACACCTGAAGGCAGTGATAGGGGTGATGTGGGTAATGGGAACTCCCAAAGGGTCAAGCAAATGAAAGCTAGGGGTCTAAAAAAACTATATGTAACGAAATTCCCGATGAAAAAAGTGCCTCCGGGCTTCATAAGAGCCGTCTTCTTAAACAGCTACCACTTGTTTTATGGCAGCCCGCCCCTTTTTTCAGGGCGATCCGCCTCTTGTGGGAATAAACGACGGGAAGAGGATATTATTTCTCAGGTTTTCGACCGTTTCATTCGGTTATTTCTTCACTTCCGTGGTAAATATTTAGCACCTCGATCTTCATAATTGATGATCCTCCCATATACGGCCCCAGTCACCCCTTTCACTGCCTTTAACGATGTTGTTAAGCTCCTATTATGGCCTTATTGGGACGCGCTTAGCTCCGCCCCCTGAACTGTGACCGAGCGGCAGTCACTGCCACACATCACATTCTAATGGCTTCAGTTGATAGGTCAGTAACTGGGGCGGAGCGCAGGGAGACACATTGCAACGAAGTCGGCGAAGAGAGTAGGAATCCCAGTTTTCGAGCTTCTTCTTGTTTCATTTCACCTTTCCCTCGCGGTGACACTAGTCAGCACCCCTACTTGCTCAATCGGCGATCCACCGAATTATCCCTCCTGTAAAGAGATATGTCTGGCTTAGACGGAGATATTATTGATGGCACAATCAGAACTGAAGCTAAAATCACCTAATGTGCCAATTTCATTTCTTGCATTTTTCAAAAGTTTCTTTTTGTTTTTTGAAATGTTGGAACTGTTTGTCGTGTAAAACTTTCCTTTCTCTACATTCCTCTCTTAATCACTCCAGCTCTTTAATATTAGCTTTGATGTTGCCAACCCCAACGGTGACCTCGTTCAGGCATGAATCGTCGTCTGAAACCGGACCATTTTCCACTTATCAAACACCCTATTACGAAGCATCTGGCGACGGTTACGACCTCATCTATCCCGATGTAAGTGACGAATCATCGAAAAGTTCAAAATTTAGAGTAATTTGAATCGTTGAAGGTGTATGATGAAAAACATCATCAACGAATTGGCAAGGTTGTCTTTCCGGATATTGTAGAATTGGAAGGATCCGGTGCTGGAGACCTCTACAATAAATACGGTAAGTGGTATTTTTACAGTGGAGGTTCAGACGAAGTTTCATGCGTCCCAGTCTTCACAGAAGCTGTATCAGCCACCTGTAAAACAGGAAGATCCATCTTTCCCTCAGCTTTCATCCCACTTCCATTCCAGCACGAGACAGCACTGATCAGAACCGTGCATCAAAGCGTCGTCGTCGTAAAAAGAAGACGTCACCAGCCCGGAAGATCACCCATCTCATATTCGGCCACCCACAAGGACCCGATGAGCCACCGGAGGAGATCCTACGGTATACGACGAGACCGAAACATCTTTTGATACGGTGTGTGTGGTGTTGTTTTTGGCTGTTACAATAACGCTTTGTATAGACGACAGAAACAGAACCCAAGACGTGATGGAACAGTTTTGCGGACGAGACGTAGGTGTAGTGTGCACTAACTTGAACACACGCGCGGCGTGGCTACGCAGCGCGGCTTGATTTAAAAATCGTGTCACGTAGCCACCTTTGGCTACGTGACACGATTCCTAAATCAAGCCGCGCTGCGTAGCCATTTTTTTTAAATCTGGTGTGTCTTAGAGAAGTGTGACACACTCAAAATTAAAAATTTGGAATTCATATTTTGTGTTACTAATCATTCAGTGTTCTATTTTAGCGAATGCCTTTTGCATGTAAATTCAGTTTTTGTCAAATCATAGAAATCTAAAACATGTAGTAGCTGAGAATTTGAGCAATTCTTTCGGCCCGATAAGTTGCTATTTCGTCAGGTAGACGTTTATTTCATGGGTGAACATCAGCCAAAACCCTATTTGCACCGACTGCCGCATGATCTGCCTCAGATAATCTACGAAGCTTTATTCTGCGTTACTGTCCGGTTTCAGTAGCAAACTCCAGCCTGAAACCATGTTACCCCGTTCGAATGTAACGTTAGGTCACGCTACCGCTCCATGAACCTCGCAGCATGTCGTGTGCGGCACATCTACAGTTACACCAGATCTGTAGACGCCCTTTCCTGATCTCATGTTAATTCTCCTAGTACTCTCGATGAATAGCTGCGACCTCCGCTACAACATATACAGGCGATGCCAATAAAAAAACAATAGTTGTTCTCCTCCACTTTCAACTCTACTTTGATCGAACTTCAGCGAATTTTGACGAGGTATCCTCATCCCCGAATTCAAGAGCACATCTCCTGCTATCAGTCTAAAGGAACATTTCGGTAATACTTTGCCCCAATACTTTTATCTCTTTCGTTTTCCTGTGTTTTATATACTTGGCGGATGTGAGCCGTGAGCAAAATTTCTTTTTTGGCACCCCCTGTATACATGGACGTGGGCACATTCCTCGTGCGCCTTAAAGGCATGGCTCTCGCTTTAGGGAGTCTAGAGCTGAACTGTTCTACGCTGCGTTTCAAACGTGGCGGGTGCGGTCTAGTGAGTGATCGAAGCCAGTGGCAACATGGGTTTCTCCGGCACCACACCTGGTAGACGAGCGCTCATGGTGTATGGCCCCTGTGTAGATCGGCTGTGGCCTCCCATCAGTACTGGCCTAGGCTATACTCTACTTGCAGGGTGCTTTTGAAGCAGAAACAGTCGAGAAGCAGTTGGTTTTATCGTTAACCTTTGCTATCTCTGCATTAAAGGCTTATTCCAGTATTATTGAGATATCAGATCTCCTGCCGTGGATGGATAGTTCGACCCAAACCACGTAGGCTGTACCTTTGCTGAGGCGTGGATGTCAATTCTTAGAGCGTGCAGAGCCAAAGAATCTAGCGCAACAGCTCAGCCCCGCCCACCCCAGCCGGGGGTGCGCTGCAAGTGTTCCGGTGCCTAGTGTGGGGTCAGGTCACTCAGTAGTGCGTTTACTTCACGAGGCGATTGGCTCACTGCCAATTTCACGATCTTGGCTAGTAGCTGGTCTATCTATGTCAAAGATAAGAGTCGAAAAGTAAAGGCAGACCCCCGGCTGGGGTGGGCGGGGCCGAGCTGTTGCGCTACATTCTTTGGCTCTGCACGCTCCAGGAATTGATTGATACCCATACCTCTGTAAAGGTACTGCCTACGTGGATTGGATCGAACTATCCATCCAAGGCAGGAGATGTGATATCCTGATAATCCTGGAATGTGCCTTTGAAGCTTGGAGCTGCTCCGGCACGTGGCTTCTCATCTCATGATGAACGCGATCCATTTTCTGACTGTCAGTAATCCCATGCAGTGTTGTGCATGGCCATTCCTTCTTCCAACCTGTACTGTAGCCAATTAGGTTTTAGCTGGGCATCCCACACCCCACAACTTATTATTAGCGCAGGATTGTAAAGCTTCTTGATTCTTCGGCTCCGCTACTACAACAAACGCAGAGGTCCATTGAACCCTAGTCGCATGACCTGCTCACTTCATTACATTTTTGCATTGGCATGAAACATAACAGTAGCTGAAAATTTTTTTGAATCAATGACAATATCGCAGTTATGAATAAGCCTTTTAGATACTCGGTTCTCAGCCAGTTTCTCCCTCTGAAGGTTACTACAACACCTTCTTCTCCAGAAGAGGATGAAGGTAAGCGGTTTTCTATTACATCAATGGAAAAATATAAAGTTTTAGTATTCCAGGTCCACAATTCATGTATCTGAGAGCTCCTCCTACTGATTGTTACTGTGACGAGTCGTGTGTCGCACTGGGTGACTGCTGCTCAGACTACACCTACGTGTGCCCACGTAAGTTTTGGAGCAGCAGCAGAACGACATGTGCGGCCGCAGAGCGGCTCCGAACACGGGCGGAACTTCCTTTGACTTTCTAGAATTATGAATGGAAGCAACTTCAGGCAGAGACTGTCAAGTGTCTGAATGGGCTGCATGGGAGCAATGTGTGCCTGATGAAGGGATGTGTGGATCAGGTGTCGAGCAACGAGTTCGGCAAGTCATTGATCCTCCCGTAAGAGGTGGAAAAGAGTGTCCACCGCTCAAGGAGATGCGTACTTGCTTTAAAGACTGCTCAAAACGACGCTCACTTGACGGTACGTATCATTTCTGAAACAGTAACATTTTTTAGTGAAATAACTCCAAAATGAGGTACTAGAAATCAGAGGCATGATCAGATTAGTGGCTTACCTTCTTGGGACAAGTAGGTCTTCAGATAGCTGCTCAGGCTGCACTTTTGTTGCGCCTGTACGAAGCACCCTCACGATGTTCTGCCTTCTCGAACGCATCCAAGCCACGCCCATCCAACAAAATCGCATCTGGGCCTGGACGAACGATTTTCCAACGTGAACTGCCTTCACCACCGTGTTCGAGCGTGAAGATGCGCCGCGCAGCCGCAAAAAAGGTGCAGCCTTACAAGGAAGTGAGCCACTAATCTGATCATCGCATGGTGTGCCTTTAAAGGAATCGTCCACAGAATTTTCGTGATTCCAGTTCCTTTCGAAATCAATCCAATAGATCAGTACTTGAACAGAAACACGGAGAAAACCGAAAAACCTCCTCTGCTATATTGCAGAAAACGAAAAAACCTAAAAAACAGCAGCTCGCTTGCATTCTCATCGAGCAACTATTTAAGTGCTGTTTTCAGGTAAAGAGCTGTTCAAATTTTCGCGCCCAATGTTGACTTGCTTCCAACTCTGCGTGTATGACCACATGACCGTCGCCTCATTGCTCCTAGAGCTCTCGCGGCCCACTTTTCTGGACAACCCACCTTGTCGAACGTTACTTGAGGAGCTGTATCTCGACCAGACTCTCCTTTT
Organism: Trichostrongylus colubriformis; assembly: GCA_963978905.1. Taxonomy (NCBI): domain Eukaryota; kingdom Metazoa; phylum Nematoda; class Chromadorea; order Rhabditida; family Trichostrongylidae; genus Trichostrongylus; species Trichostrongylus colubriformis. The sequence goes on along the minus strand of OZ022259.1, from coordinate 10,402,336 downwards.
TTCGTGAAACTTTCTATGAGGCCGTAGTTTACAAATAAATACAACAAAGACATATGGGTAACAGAAGAAGCCAAATTTTTGTGGACGATTCCTTGAAAATCGAGAAATTGATTGAATGTGGAGCCCTCTAATTTTTTCGAATAAATGACCGTGTTACTGGATTTCAGATGTGACTACTGTTGCACTCATCCTAGACTATCGCTTTAATGATACTCGGTCAAAAATGTCACGCGACAATATCTACTGGGATCTTCCATCGGTGCATGAAAAGCTCGAGAAAGCCACATTGTACAATTTCTTCAGCTTATTAATTATTTTCTTGGAAATGCGAATTATTTTCAGTTACTGTGTAAAGTACCACATCGGCTGGGTGAACAGGAATTGCTGGCACAAACAGTTCAAAGCAAGATTGTACAGGTAAATTCACCTAATTATTAAATTTGAGCAGAGGGTAGAGTAGTGACAGGTACCGGGTACTCCGTGGTGTGGGGAACGAGTACCGCATCATTGCCCACCAAGGCCAACGAAGCCTTCCCCCTGTAGTAGGTGAGATGGTAGCATACTCGTCTGGGGAGATAATAAAAGCACTAGTTTATGCTTCGTGCAGATCACTGTATCAGGTTGTACCGAAAGTCTTGTAGAATTTTCTTCTCGATTATCCTTTTTTATTATCATATCTACCAACAAACGACGAATAGGCAACAACGTATCCACCATTGGTACTGACAAGACTTTGTCACCACACAGGTTAATCGTTGATTCCCATCTTCCAAAACTTTGGGTTCCGAGAGTCGAAGAAGTTGGCTACCGCCTTTGCAAGCAAGTCATGATCAACGAATTCTCTCTTGGCCAGGAAGGATTTCAGAGGATGGGGAAGGTGATAGTCAGAAAGGGCAATGTCTGGAGAGTATGGCGGGTGGGGCAGCACATCCCAGCCGAGCTCCTATAACTTGGCCTGGGAACTTTTCGCGACATGGGAGCGGGCGTCGTCATGACCGCGGACCTTTTCCGGCGCTATTCTCGAACAGCTACGGCGAGTTTCTAAAGCTATCGGGTGTACACGGCAGCGGTGACTGTCTCGCCTTGTCCAGCACCTTGTGAAAAAGCATTCCTTCCGTCTCCCAGAAGCAGCGTCCTGAGCGTGGTTTGTCTTCCATGACAATTTCGCCGTTGCTGAACTTTATGATCCAGCAGCCCACGGTCTCGTAGTTCACGCATCTCTTACTCAATGCAGCGTTGATGGAGTCTCAAGCTTCCGTCGCTCGGTGCCGCGAGACCACTCACAGTAGATAACACTGCGTGTTTGATGGGTATCTACTACGGGCGTTGTAGCTTTCCCCACGGAATCTGGTGAGTCAATATATACTTTGCTAGAAAGCCTAGAGAGCATTTTACCGTAGTCCTGAACCGCCTAGATCTATCTCGAAGTGAACAGGAGTTATTGATGTTTTTGGGAAAATTCTACAAGACTTTTGGTGCAACTTAATAAAAGTCAAATCGCATTCACCTGCCACCACGATTCTGAATGGAATTACAAAGCATACAAGAGATTGACAAGCGCCAATGACTTTATCCTTATTCAATTTTGATGTGGGCTGTGTTCATCACTCATTCATAAGAGGGAGAAGTGACCCGCGAAGTGTGCGATTGGTGAAAAATAGCGGCGAATATGGGGATTTTGGTGCCCGCACACCAGAGGAAGTATGCTGCATACACTCTGTCAGTCTTTAGTAGTTCTGAGACACCTCCTGTATGTAGAGTGCCTGCTGGCACGCACCAGATAAAGGAAGTGAGGCGGAGTCTTCTGGAGCTTTCACACTCGATAAGATGGTTTAAAATCGCAAGCGGCCAATGTCGCACGCGCCGACGTCGCGACCGTCCTGCCGGTTCCATCGTTACAACCGTACCTTGAGTCATACGAAAAGCTATGACAAATAAGTACTCAAGGCAGCTGCTGCACAGACGTTTTAAATCTGCTGTGTGGGTGTGTACATATGTCATGAGCATAAGTGTCTAACTAAACTCTGAAGTGAACAGGATGTATGTATCGCAGCAGCTAGCAAATCATCCAACCTGGGACACTCTCTTTTGCTATGCCCATCCATGCGTAATCCTGAAGGCTCACTCTGCTCCCTAAACTGTTAACATTAGGTTAAACGGAAAGTTTTGATAGGGTTGAGATTTTTTCTGTTTTATTTTATAACTCAGCAAGCAAAGCAAGCTAATCAACAGTATAATTACCATCGTTAGTTACAACATTGTCTCACCTAACTGGCAGATCAGCGATTCCCTTCTCCCAGAATTGGGAAGATTGGGACCCAAAGAAGTCACCGACCACTTGTTTAAGGTGGTCATAGTTGACAATTTTTTTTTTGTTGGGAACGCCTTGAAGGGCCCGAACAAGTGGTAATCTGAGGGGGCAATATCAGGTGAATAGGGTGGATGTGAAATCGTGTCCCAACCTAGCTCCTCCAATTTTGCACGGGCTCCTTCACCTATGAGAGAGACCCGTGCAAAATTGGAGGATCTAGGTTGGGACATGGTTCCACATCCACCCTATTCACGTGATATTGTCCCCTCAGATTACCACTTGTTCCGGCCACTCAAGGCTTTAATAGCAAAAAAGCTATGCCATCTTGAACAAGGGGCCGGTAACTTCTGACGCTGACCTGCCCGTTGGGTGGGACAATGTTATAACTAACGATGGCTATTATATTGTGGGTTAGTTCCTATTGTTTGCTGAGTAATAAAATAAAACAGAAAAAAAATCTCAACCCTATCAAAACTTTTCAATCAACCCAATACCAAACTCTTTAAATCGCGAGCTGGATGCTCAAAACACTGTACATTTGTCTGGTGACTGCACTGTAAGCCGATCGTCATGTGGGGCTCAGTATCACACTTCCCAGCCTAGACATCAATCCATGAACTCATCGTAAGCCTTATAACATCTCACGCACCAGTCTGATGATCGTGCAGATGCAGAGCTGAAACGAATCCATTGATAAGTTGAAGGAGCAATGCGCTAAGCAAAGATTTTGGTGATTTAAGAGCACATAATTAGAAAAAACCGAAGGAGTGCAAAGCAGGCACTTCCTCCGACAGGGCCAGAACCCGATGTAGGTGTTTGGAGAAGTTGACATAACCAAAGAACGCTAGCGGTGCGCCCTATGGCGGTCACCAGACTACCCACCACCGTGCTTCTCCAGGCAAATGCGCCATGGTGCTGCATATAACGGCTACACATCACAGATCCACCCGGCTCCAATCGATACTCTGTGATGCAACGCACGAGAGAACCCATCAACCACAAACTCAACGGGCAGAATAGGGGTCCCACCTCTGTTCTTCACACCTTTAGTACCATTTTCATCGATCAAGTTATACTCTTATTGCCTTAAATACATTACGGGTTTATTATTTCAGAGGCAACACCATTTGCGCTGAATGTCAACCAGAGGCCACGTTGCATCGAAATAACGGCCGGTTAGTTCCCTTTGAAAACCACTTTTGTTTTCCTAGGATTATTACTCTGAAGTGCACAAGATTTTCGTAGTTTTTCGTGGATTTTCGTAGTCTTTTCAGGTGCGCGTCCGACTTAGATGATGGCGAGCAAGGTTTCTGGAAGCTGATTGGCCCGAAGTCTTGTAACGGTATATGGACTCGAATTTCACGAACCGAGAACTGCTACTGTTCTCGGGATCATCCTGAATTGGATCCTTTCTTGTTGGTCTAGAGAGACTGCCATCAATGAGGCAGTCCTTAAAAAGCGCTGTTGAGCCAGTTTCAGCTTTTAAATGCTGTCCGCCTTGTACAACGCCAGAAACGGGTAAGCGCGTACGTCAGTTGGACGTGAATCTCCACGGCACGAGCGCCGGTATGAAACAGGACATCAGCAATCAATGTGCTTTCTTACAATAACAGCCGATATATACGATCTTTGTGATATCAGGTAGATTAGGCTATTGATAAGACGAAAATGGTAGGTACGACACCACCTTGCAAGTTGCACGCACGCTTAGGTGCAAGCTCCATTTTGAGGTACCCTCAATCTCACAAATACTGACCCCTCCAAATCGTCAGCTTTATTGCATCGTGTAAAAACAGCTTTACCGATACGGTATCAAATCAAGTCATTCACCGCGCTGTTACTCCGTGGGTGTGTAGTGTTTGGTCCGAACGCGGCGTCGTACGAGACTTGCAGCAGTCGTGCACTAAAGTGCGCGGGGTAAATTGGATGAACGACTCATTTATCTCCATTTGAATATGGCGGCGAGCAACATTTTGTACGATGCCGCGTCTCGGCTCAACGTACACACTTGTAATCTGAATGCACTTTTGCGAGTGGGGGTCGATTGGTCGAATTTTCGCGCGACCGCCCGCGGCGAACGGTGCGGCGAGTCGTTTGGGATTCCACTCAAGACGCAATAGGCTGGTACTGTTAGGGACCTTTCAAGATTGCACCTATTTTCAGCGCGGGCGGCTATTTGCTTTTGTTCTTATGCTTTCTGAGAGAACTGAAATATTGAGGGTAATTTGAATGATAATGTTCTCTCTCATTCTGCAGTGAGTAATCCATAGAAGTTTCTTCGGGAGGGGTGTATATCGTCAGGACAGAAACGTCGCGTGGTCGTGTTTGGCGCGCGACGAGATGGTGCGAGCTATGCGCGCCTTTTCGGATGGGTCTTGAAGCGATGACGGTGCTCTACGCCTCCTTCTAGGCGTAATCGCTTCAGGACTCAACTAATATGGCTCGCATAGCTCGCACCATCCCGTCGCGTGCCGTACACGGCCACGCGACGTTTCTGTCCTAACGATATACACCCCTTCGGGAGCATTAACAGTCGACGAAACCTACCAAGATAACACAACAATCACCAACAACCTCAAGTACAGTAAAAGCAGTGATAGCTATGCCTTTACTAGCTTTGAAGGACGATGGAGAGCTCATATTGCAGTCTTAGGAAATTCTAATTCACAACATATGTTAAAAAAAGGTGCAATCTCTAGAGGTCCTTCACGGTACCAGCCCACTGCGTCATGAGCGGAATTCCAAACGACTCATACTGTCGGCGCCGCGAGTGCGCCACCGCGAAGCGAAAATTCGACCAATCGACCCCCACCCCACTTTTACATAATCGTGCCCACTTCATTAACAATAAAGGCTGCCTGCTAACTTACCACGCTCAGTATAACTGTGCGTGTAATCCTAATCCCACCGTAGTCGAGATAGCGACTGTGAAGAGCGGACTATTATGTAACTATGGAAATGCTTGCTTTTACACATTGACATTTATGTTCATGCGATGAAGGCATGTAGCGCGTTGGAAAGATTTACTTAGTGCTTTCTGTAGCAATACGTCGCCTTGTGTCACTGCTTTGATCTAATCGCTCCATTATCTCTGCCTTTCTCAATCTTTCATACTTTTCATGTTCTCCAGGTGTTAGTGTTTCGATAAGGCCGTTTGAGACGTGTGCATTGAAGGTACATCCGCGATAACTTGTGAGGTCATCGCATCCGTTACGGGGAGTAGAGATTCTTATACATTAAATAAGGAAAAAAGCTGCAAAGCCCAAAGAAGGTCGGAAACGCGGTTTTTTTTTAGCACAGTCCTCGTACGAGTAGCCTACCAACAAGTTTTTGCCTGGTGGTATCACTCAAATTTCAATGATATCACCTGCTACTTTGTATTCCTTTCACTTTGTATTCGTCATTGTCTTATCTTGAAGGCTTATTCCAGGATTGCTTTGAGTGGGTTAAAACGTTTAATCATGAAAGTAGAGGTGCCGAGGAATACGCCGACAAAGAAAAATCCAAAAAAACCCTCCGAAATGGCATGAATAGGGCTTTCTGGCATTTGGCCTTCGACGGGATAACCGCGTCGAAACGAGCCTTTGAATCAGTTCCTGCTGGATGGTGTTATAAGGAACTCAGGGATATCACCTGTTTCCTCATGAATCTGAGCAATTATCCAAGGATCTTGGATTTGCAATTGGAGATGCAATTATCCTTGCATCAAGAATGTTAGCGACTAGTCTGGTTATCGCGTGGTGTGCCTTAAAAGAAGCAGCTTGGCCATTTTGCACTAGGGTCCAAATGCCCATTAAGCCGCCTTTGTAACTTGTGACAACGCCGAAGCGGAGCTTAAAGGCACATTCCAGGATTATTGGAATATCACACCTCCTGTCGTGGATGGATAGTTCGACTCAAGTCACGTAGGCTGTACCTTTACCGAAGCGTGGATGTCAGTTCCTGGAGCGTGCAGAGCCAAAGAATCTAGCGCAACAGCTCGGCCCCGCCCACCCCAGTCGGGGGTGTGTTGCAAGTGTTCCGGTGGCTCGTGTGGGGTCAGGTCACTCAGTAGTGGGTTTACTTCACGAGGCGATTGGTTTACTGCCAATTTCAAGATCTTGGCTAGTAGCTGGTCTACCTATGTCAAAGATAAGAGTCGAAGAGAAGCCGGGGCAGACCCCGGCTGGGGTGGGCGGGGCCGAGCTGTTGCGCTAGATTCTTTGGCTCTGCACGCTCCAGGAACTGACATCCAAGCCTCGGTAAAGGTACAGCCTACGTGGCGAACTACCCATCGACGGCAGTAGATGTGATATCTCAATAATCCTGGAATGTACCTTTTAAAAGTCCGCGTCTTCACCCCACGACTTTGCCGGCATCGAATTAGACGGCGGCTATTGAGGGCGGCCACTGAATTTGCTGAAGCGCGTCGCATTCGAATGACATCGGGATTCTGCTGACAATGACTCGCGCGGCAAGTTCGTGTGAAATTGTGAACTCAGTAGACTCTTCTTAGTGTATTAATCACTTCATTGCTTCCATGCACACATCTCAATCTGCCGATCTTACACATAAAATTCTTAGTAAATAGGTATGGCTGCGATTATACTCTGCGACGTGATTGCATCGTCGAGTATGACTTCGGCTTAATAACGCTACTGCTTACAGTGTGGCTTTTAGACGGGAATAATACTAGATTGTATTCATATGATGCAGATCTTAGACATGCTTTTATAATTGCATACCTTTAATACGGATAGTTACCAGTTGATTGAAAGCTAATCTATTATTAAAACACTATCGCATAATACATTATTGTACACCGATCGCTTACAGTCATTAGGTTCTGTATGTATATGTTTTATTAAAAATTGATTCGTTTTTAAGAGCATATAATTTTTTAGCAAATCTCTAATCCGTTGTTTGTAAATTTCATTGATCATCTGATCATGTGCAAGTACAGTCCACTTCACAGTGTTAGATAGGGCGTGGCGAGAGTAAGAATGTGTGGCGGGGCAAGAGAGTTTGATACACTCTCACCCATGTCCGTAGGCCACGCCCTATCAAGCGCTCCGAAATGGACTGTAACTGAGTGGTTCTCTGTGGAACTTTACTCGTTTGCGCTGGTGGCACTCCTGCAGCTCCGAACACAACAAGTACATTATACATATGCCTTGACCAGAACACCGATCAACCTTTTCTGTATCGATTTTGAAACTCGTTTATACTTGGCGTTTGGCCGCGTTCGATAACAGCGACTTCGCAAATGATCGCCGGGTATGAACGCGGTCTCAATGCCTATAAATGCCGCAACGCAATGGAAACCAACCTTGATGCGACACGGATTTGTGAAAAGCTAGCAAAATGCGATCGGTGCCACGAACGTATACTAACATAGCTTATCTTTCATGTTGAAATTATGCTTTCGTTTGCACACTGCACGCAGACCATTGCCAAAATTGTCGGTGACTCTTTATTTTGTATGAATGAATGTTTATCAATCGTTGTAGGTGTGAAGACCATTGAGTGATTACAGAACGTTCAGCAACCATAAAACAGCTTTTCAACAACCATCAGAAGTGACGGCCAATAATATCGTATATGTCGAGTATATGTCATTTGAACAGAAAATTGTGTGGGCACATTTGCGCGTGTCGCGACTTTCCTATCCAATGATCCACTGTGACAACGAACACACAGCCCAACGATCTTTGCTACTAATGATTGTAGCAGCCGCCTTATCCCGCTGTAAAGGAAAGTATGCGGTAAGACTTGGGTAGACTTGTGCTTCAGGGCTAAGAGAATTACATAAATTATTAGAAGAGTGCAAAGTGCGGAGGCCACCAGTTGACGGTAACCTACGATGGGAATACGCCGATTGTAACGTACAGAAGAACCTACGATTCATTTAGAAAAACCGAGAGAAGCAGCGCGGAGAAGGAAGATGGAAAGAAATGACCTTTCAAAACGAATATCCGAGGTAAGAAGGGATAATCGGTAGCGAAACCAGGGTTTAAAAGCGGTGAGGTAAGTCACAGGCTAAGTAATTCATTTGTTGTCACGTAAGGCTCATATCATTCGTGATGATATAAGACAATGAACAAACGAAAAATGAAAGGGAGAATAAGTGAAGGAGTCATCCAAATGAATACTGCAGGCCAAGAAGGCTGTATACAGCGAAATTCCCGATGAAAATGAGCACCCTCGGCTTTATACTATTAAAGGCCATCTTCTACAACAGCTGCCACTTGTCCTAACAGGACCTAGCCCTTTCGATAACGGAGGCCGCCACCATTCGGAGTCAGCGGAGGGAAACAGGTCTCATTCCTCGAGTTTTTGACCGTTTCATTCCGTTTTTTTTACTTTCGTGATCGTAAATATCTCAACTTTCGTATTCGATAATATATTGATATCCCGACCTAACTAAGGCTGAGGCTATAGCCCGCACAATCGCAAAATCGTAGAAATCCTCGTTCCCACTCTCACTTGAGTAGACTATTCCTTTTTCTAATGAAAAGATCGAAAGTGAGAAAAAACAACAAAAAGTAAGCTCAGATGAAAGTGCTCACGGTTACTGTAGAAATGATAATACACGATTACGATCGCGACTCTGAGACCACGACTCTCGGAAATGCAATACAACGAATGTGCTTTTCCGACTTTTCCTGGTCATGATTTCAGCTGATTTCCGGAGTAATCCGCCAAGCGAATTCTGTTTGCCACATTTCCGGTTGAATAGTTGCATTATAAACGTTATATAGTGTCGTAATGTTATAGTTTCAGTAAGAACGTCTTCCTTCCTGTAAGCAATGAAGAGGGGTTGTACAGAGACACACTTTTGAGAAAGGGGAGAGAGTTGAATTTTTCCAGAGAACTTTCTTCGGTATAATCCTTGGCCTTGCTTCCAAGGTCAGCCATGTTCAACCCGGGTACCCGTCCGGAGAAATAGGAAGCCAACTCAGGTTAGTGGGACCACAGCGCCTCTTTAGTTTTCGGGGTTCTAACGCTTACTATAGGGGGCATTTTATGAAAAGTTGCACATTTAAGCATCTTTCAGGAATCTTTTAGGGGTCAGTCTGCACAATCGGGTGTATATTTTTGCCTAAGCCTTAGTGAAGAGGTGGATTCCTTTCCCTTTCTGGGCTTGGATAAGATAATGTTCATTGTGGGATGCCCCCCCCCCTCATTGGGATACCACCGTTTCCGGCTTTTTTTTTTGCACGAAACTGTAATTTTTTTTCGTGAGGTCTGGCTCTAAAAAGTGACAGTTCATTGACTTTTAAAGAGCGATTTCACATGCGCTATCATAAAACAAACTCATTTATTAAACACTTTCCCAAGGAGCATTATAAAAATAGAAAACGCGTTTATTTTTTACAACATTATTTCGATCAGTTCCGCAGTTGTGTGTATACTAGAAGCCTACACTGTCAGATCTGGCAGTGGTCTGAATTGCGCGTCCAGCGATAACCGCCGCAACTCCTGCATTGTCTTTCCATCTGCGCACAAAGGATGTCGTAGATAATACTGCAAATTTTCAAGACGTTATCTCTAGCGTAGTGCAGAATACAATACAAATGTCGGACAAACTTATAAAGCATTCACTTCTCTTTGCAGCTCACTCCAGCGAAAGCCAAATTTAATGTTAGCGCGGATTTTTCTCACGACCTTTGTCATCTGAAAATGTGAGTGCTGTAAGACCCCGTATATGGTCGACCATCGGTTACATGCCAATCGCAGAGTGTGAACGCTGAATGCGCGAACATAGAAAATGGCTAATGACATTGTTATATACGTTGTAGACTGTTGTAGACTTTCAAGCGAGAGCTATTTCTGTTGTGCTTCAGGACTGTTCCTTTTATTAGGTTGATTCATAATAAGTCGGACAAATGGTAGTGATGATTTCTAAAGATCATAACTCAGTAACGAATTAACGAAAATGGACGCGCGAGGTACCGTTGGAATGAGTATGAAAAGCTCTTCAAAGTACCGCAAAATAATCACTCCAAAGTAAATTCATTCCGCCACAATGCCGCACGATTTCAAGCGGTCCAGAGACCACATCCGCAACGTCATACTATTTATATCGCTATCTGGCCAGAAACCCGCGGATATCGGCAGACGTCTGATAGAAGTTCACAAGGAGCATGCCCCCGGCAGAAGTACACTGTAGTTGTAGCATTCGAGGTTTGCGTCAGGCGACTATTCCATCGAAGACGAAAACCGCGGTTGGTGGAGCGTACACGGCGTAGAGTACTGGGAGCTGCTCGATGAAGGTACCACAGTATCCGCCGACGTCTACGTTCGTCAATTACGAGAATTGAAGGCCAATGTCCAAAGTTCGCTACGGCGGCGGTCACATGTCTACTTCCAGCACGACAACGTGTCTACTTCCACAGACCGCACTTCGCAAGATCGACCAAGGCCGAGCTGCTGTCGTACAGTTGGACCGTACTTCTATACCCACCGTACTCCCCAGACCTGGCCCCTTCAGATTTCCACCTTTTCTCCCACAGCCAACGCCACCTGGACGGCCAAGACTTCAAAACTCGCGACGAGGTCAAGGCGGCACTCGGCAACTTCTTCGAGCTCCAGCTTCCGGCCTTCTGGAGCAAGGGCATCCATGATCTGCCTATAGCGTGGCAGAAGGTCATCGATAAAGATGGAGTATATTTCAAGTGAATCCCTGTTGTCGTAAAAAAGTTGTACGACAATGATTAAAATTGGCCAATTTGTCCGATTTATTATGAATCAACCTAATACTTGGTTGAACGCAGAGCGCCCAACCGTGCCTCTAGGCATAGCTCAGTATATGAGGGGTGGGGTCCACGAGGTCGAATTTCCGCGCGGCCGCGCGCGATGAGCGGCACGGCGGGTACGAGTGCCAGTGGCAGGGCATGGCAGCCTTCAAGCGAGGCAGTGTGGCATGAGTGGAAAGCGCAGACGTGACGCAGTCACGCTCGGCTGTTTTACCACAGGCAATCGATACGGCGAGTCGTACGGGGGCGCCGCGAGTGCACCGCCGCGAAGCGGAAATTCGACCTCGTGGACCCCACCCGTATATGAGTGGTCGCCTGCTCGCGCCTGCTGGTGCCTTACTCTGCGGAAGGAGATGGGCACTAGGCATCCTCCGTGAGGATGCGAGGCCGCACTGTAAAAAGTGAGAGTTCATCCCCCCTGCTCTACAGCACTGTGCGGTCGGCTTGGCTGGTGAGGCCGAGGGAGCAGAAAGCTGCTGGTTGCAGGTCACGCAAATGTCTTTTGGTCCAACCTTAAGGGGATGACATACGGTCGGACCTGAGTTCAGGTAGGAAGACGACGGTAGGTCATCTAATGCGTATAGTTGACACCGACTATAACGATAAATATAGTTATCGTAATCAATGTATTTCCTGTCGTTTAAGGGTAACCTGTTGATGTGGCGTTGTTGATGCTGTCTGACCGCTATTACAAGTAAACGGGTTGGCAAAAGAGCACTCCATGCCGGGAGCGGAACCGCCACGGTTTCTATGTAGGCGCAGGGACACTATAAGTAGTGGTCAGTATCACGCGTGGCTCAGGATGATTCATGTTTGGCTTCAGCTATGGCTGAGGTACCACTGATGCACGCGAGATGCGGTTGAAGGCAGCCAGCCATACCACCCAAACTGCGGCACTTTGGCTTGAAAAAAAAATACACAGCCAGTGATTCTTGTCAACCTCACCACAAACGATCTCCTTGCATGGCATTCGGGGACAATAAGCAAGTATGGTAATCCGGTGGCACTGCGTTCAAAGCCAACTGCACTGGTGAGGCAGCACCTCGCATACCAGCTCGAATACGTTTTGGGTCTGTATCATTAATATAGGAGCTCACAACGCGGCTCGGGGCGCGAGCTTGAGCTATGAGCGATACATGCATTAGTTTGAAGCAATTACCGTGACACACATTTTATTTCAGGCCCAGGACACGGTAATTGCTGTAGTACGTAATTATACACGCCCCTTGTAATGGTACACATCGCGTCTCGCGCGGCAAGCCGCGTTGAGAATTCCTTACTGCACGTATCCTATCATGGCAAGTTGCTCTGCAGTGTGTGGGCGAACAGCACAAGTTGCAGGGTGCCATCTTGGACGAATGAAAGGATTGTCGAGGAGATATGTCGCTCCGCCTTTAAAGACACCGGAAGGGGGTTATTTTGGCTTACGGTAAAACAGACGTAGTGTGGACGAGTTTAAGTGGCCGCCATTGCACAAACTCGCCAATTTGACGCCTTGGCGTGGTGCCAAGAAAGGATGTTTTTATTATTATGATGTTTTTATACCTTTCAATTTTTTACTTTGTTCTTTCTTATATTGTTTCTAGATGTACTCACATGAATGTAATGTAGTTGAGAATGGCCACAGTACGTCAGGTGCTACGACCAACGTTGGCCCGCGGCCCGTCTTCTACAGCGGACAACTCGGAAAGTCAGTGTGTTGGATGCGAATGGGATGCGAATACACACCGCAGCGTCGCGCTTTTAGTCCGGGTTTTTTCGCCTATTATCGCTTCTCACCTTCAGTGTTCGTTACAAAATGCTCATTTCTTTGCATCTTTCTCTTGTTTCAGACCCCTTCCGGTTCCCTCAAATGTGCATGTCAATAAGTGCTTTTGTTGCCACCCCTACCATGTAAGAGTGACTTCACTCGATACGCAGCGATCAGCGAAATGTTCTTAAAACAGCCATTCCGAAACGACTGGGTAATGTATGGGCCTCACGTTCCACTTTTTGATTCACTTGTGGACTGTTATTATTGCCGCATACTTGACGCATCTTCTTTCACTCCAAACGGGTGTCCCAATTGAAATCTCATTTCTGGGTTGCACATGGCGCTATCTCATCTCAAGGGAGTGGCACCAATTATGTATGCACATATTTTCATGGAAATCGCAAATCTCACCTTCACCCTTCTACGGAAGGTAGGTTCAGCTTGAATATAGGCCCATGCCGCTTTGATCCATTTTTTGTCGATCGAACGTAGGCGTATGAAATTCGCTGTAGAGAGTCGATCGGTCGCTAGCTGTTGCTGAACCACTGCGAAAGACAGGCAGAATTACCGAGCTTTTCTGGATCCAAATCTTCGACCAGTGTCGAAAGATCATAAGACGTGTCAGATGGATGAGTAGAGTAGGTGGAAGTCGACGAAGACTCGGTGGCCTCGTCGCTCTCTGTAAAAAAACTTGGTGTGAACATTTTCCATGGCAAAGTGTTCCATGGGGTGTACGTCAGTACTATTCATTTGAGTCATCGCGACCTTCTCATTTGGCCATTTGGTTTTTCGAGCGATATACAATGTCGTTGTGAATAATGCCTGTTACGCGCCACTTTCCGTAAGCAGTGACTAGATTAGATAGGAGCAGAGTACTATCGACCTATTTCACGTGATCGAACTTGAGCGGAGGCCCAAGGATGCTCATTTATGGAATCATGGTGAAGCACCAGTTTGATGTGTTAGCCTGTTTGTTTGTTTACTTGTTTGCCTGCCTGACTGACCGACTGAATCATGTACTGTCTGTCTGTCTGCCTGTTTTTTGCTTGGTTGACGACACTCATTTTGTTTTAAATGGATGAGACGTTCTAAAGGATACATGAAGTCCGCAGGAGCATGAGACGCCCTCCCACTACTGACGGTTGGTGCGCTGAAACGTTAGATACTGCGGTGGGAAATATTTTGTTTTTTCAAAAGTTTCGATAGAGCCCAAGTATTCGAAAAAGATAGGCTCAGGTGTTTCGGAATACGTCAAGTCTCTGTACAGTTCCCAGCATCAGCTGAATAAGCCAGCACCAACCGAACCGTTGGAGTGTGCAACCTTATGTCGAATTTTCCCTTTGCGCAGCACAACCTGCCGCGGCGCTCAGGACGCAAGGGGCCGGTACTACGGAGGTCTTTTAAGAAATAGCTGTTCATCTCATTATCATCTAAGAACCACCATTGTGTCCCTAAAAGACAAAATGACAAAATAATAAAATGAAAAGTAAAAGAAATAATAGCATGACATGATAACAGTCCAATCAAGAAATTGTTGATTCGGGGGTAAAATTCAGGGGAAGGGGTACGCAATGTATGCAATCACATGCGAAGAAATACACAGTCCACACACCCTTGCTTGGGTGTGTGGACTTATGTCAAATTTCTACGCGGTCGTGCGCGGCGAGCGACGCCACGGATTTCTTCGCGTGTTATTGCGTACTTAGCGTGCCCCTCCCCTCGAATTTTACTTCCGGATCAACAATTTCTTGATTGGATTGTTATCATGTCATACTATTGTTTCTTTTACTTTTTATTTTATTATTTTGTCATTTTGCCTTTTTAGGACACAATGGTGGTTCTTAGATAATAATGAAAAGCTATTTCTTAAAGACAGCATTAGGGGTAATGTGGTAATGGAGAAACCCCTACAGGAAGTCACTCACATGGTAGTCCGGGGCCTACGAAGGCTCCCTGTGGCGAAATCCCGGTGAAAAAGCGCCCCTCCGAGCAGGGTCAAGCGTCCAGTTGAGGAAAATTTTCAAAAAATACGACCCCCCACCGAAAAGGGGGCCCCAATACGACCCCCCTCTTTTTGCACAGAACCCATCAAGTCAGCATTTTTTGATTTTTTGAATACTAATCACCAATATACAACTAAATGGACGCAAAAATCCGAAAAATATGTGGTACAGGTGGAATTCCCAATAATATACACCAATATATAAACTATGAATCCTAGATTACAGATCGCTTCTATCTCATAATCGAGCAATTACAAATAATAATCCAGAATACCCTACACATCTACAGAAGTTCAGGATCTCATGTCAGGCGACGGCTGCGCCGCAGCGATAGAAGGAGCGCGGTATCTTCCCCATACTAAATTCCGACATTATTAAAACACTTCAAACTTTACCTAGAGCCCATCTTTCAAACAGCTGTAAACTGTTTTCCTAATAACTCCCTTAGACCTATCTATTGGCCGCTTGCTTTCCTCAATGGTTGCTTAGTTCTCGATATGGAATTCCAGTTGAGGATTAGTTGAGGAAAATTTCGAAGTGTTTCACGGAAATGGCTATAACTTCCTTCAAACTTAACCATATGAGTCCGTTTGGGTGAAGCAGGGTCTGCTAGGTTGTCGCTTTCGAATGACTACTTGTGCTATGCCATATCTTCAAAACGAAGCAAGAAAAGTTCAAAAAAGCCCGTTGAGGAAAGCTTTTTTTCGTCGAATTTGCGAGATCTTTCCACGAATCTTCCCAAAAATCGATTCATTGTTACTGAAATTTTTCCAGTATGCATCCTTCGCTCTCGGAGGCCTAGTGGAAAGGCGAGAAGCGTCGGTCAGCTTCTCTGTGGGATGCGCCATGCATCAGGATTTCATCCACATTCTCAATGAATACAAACGTTTTTCCGGTCCGCATGGTGGCCACCAACACTAGATTACGTACTTGCGATCGTAGTAAGATATGGAAAAAGTCCATATCAGCTAATTTTCCGCTTTCATCCCATTGTTTCTGGAGTGTCCATCCACGGTGGTACCCGCTGATAGATATCGCTTTCCACGGCTTATCGGTGAATTCCGGAGGTGTCTCTGTACGTGGTTTCGGTGTCAGCGGACCAACGAAGGAGTTATTGGTACTGGCCCGTTTCGTTGTGGATTGCGCCACGCATGAGGTTTCCATGGTTATTAAGTTAAACTAGTTTTGGGTTCGAACCCATTCAGTCAATTTAATCACTTCGCCCCTTACACTTTAGACCCTAAGCCTGAGAAATTCTGCTGATCACTGCCTACCTCAACAATTACGACCCCCCCCCTCCTAGCGGACCAAATACGACCCCCCTGCTGAGGATTCCTCAACGGAAGCTTGACCCTGCCTCCGAGCTGTAGAAACGTCGCAAAACCCCGCAAACGCACTTATGCTCCGCCTCTTGACAGGTTGACCCCGCCTCCCGATGACGTAATTCCCGATTGACTGGGGTGGGAGCGGCCAAGGAGATGCGGCAGGATCGAAGGTTTTGCGGCGCGCTTTCGCAGTTTTAGCTTGAAACTCACTCAAAAAGATAGATGTTATCGTATTTCCAAACATTCCCCTGTGTTTGCTTGGCAAAATGCCAATGGAAAACTAGATCAGACTACTCCCCTCTTGACGGACAGGTCGTCCGCGCCTAGAACCAACAGTGGGAAGGGGGTCCTATTTCTCGGGTTTTTGGCCATCCATCCGTTGTTTCTTCACTTTCCTGTTACTAGGCATCTCGACTTTCACATCACTAGTTCTTTTACTTTTCGTCCAACTTTCCCCTAATGCCGCCTTTAAAAGACCCCGTGGTAGCAGCCCCTTACCTGAGCGAATTTCTCACCCATCGCGACAAGTTGTGCTGATGGCGCCGCGAGTGCAACGCCGCAAAGTGAAATTACGACATAAAGCTGCACACCCCGACGTTTCAGGTGATGCTGGCTCCTCCACCTGGTGCTGGTAACTATACAGAGACTAAAGGACAATAGACTAATGCTCAATGTAAATGATTTGAAGGGACAACTGGAACGAATTCTGATCCGACACACAAACCATCTTCATCTTCACATGATTTTTCTTCATCATCATCATGGCTAGCTGGCGTTTCTGAAGACGTACTGCGGTCAGTACCTAACAGATCCGTTGCACCCGTTAGGCCAGAATAGTACGACGACAACTCGGAAAAAGCTCTGAAGTGAGATAAGTTAAAAGACGTGCTCCACTGCTTCGTGTACTTTGAATAGGATATGGGTTCAATGAGCACTTGGGTGGGTAAATCACTTCTAACGTAATGTGGGGCCTCCTTCTTCATGTAAGGGAGACACCCTTCCTTACCTCTGCCCACCTTTGAGTTCCTCACGCCTAGAGTTAGGTGACGGGGTGGAACGCCCACGCTGTCCAGATAGCTCCACACGGCCAAACCAACCAAGATAGATTTCGATTAGACTCGTCAATGCAGGTCTGGTTTTTTATCATTCGTGCTTGCTAGGGGCTGGTTATTGTGTAAACGTAGCCACAGTTTGTACTTAACTATCTGAAAGAAAAGCACCTAATACCATACTTACCCTTGTGAAGCGTCCGCTCCGTCATAGGAACACTGAAAGCAATGCTCTGAATTCTAAGATCTACATCTCCGACTACGCGCCTGGTGGGAGGTTCAGTCACGTCCTCTCGGTTTTCTACGGCCTCTAGATTGCTTTCACACTTTGCATTTGCAGCCAGCGAAGCCGGTAGTACAAAAGCAATCCTGACAGCCAAGATTGCTGAATCGCGAAAATACAGGTGACGGTCGGGACACACGGTCAGCGAGGTCACTAGGCCACGCGATAGCCACGCCCATGAAACCTATGTGGATTGCAAACCTATGTGGGTTGCAATTCGCACGCGCGGCGAATTGCAATCCACATAGGTTGAGACAAAACAATGCCCTGTTCAGCGAAATAGCATAATAACTAAGGCGAAATCGTGGCATTGATCGATGAATTGACGGGAGCCACAGCATGGCAGCTGGCCCGAGCAGCCGACCCTGAGATAAGTCAAACTGTTCGCGAAGTCTCGTCGAGCGCTGAGAACCCCCCAAGCTCAAGATAAAATACGCGTGTCCCAATATACGCCCTGAACATGAGCATGACTGAATTCACGGGTCAATGTGAGTTGGAGGGAAGTGGGAGGGTAGAGAGCTTCGGAAAGCTACATGGCTCCTCCCTCTACATAATGCGAACTCCCCTACCAACCGAAATCAAAGGCACACTTCGCGACAAGCAGATGAATCGATTCACCTTTTTGAGGGGGTAGATTCTTAGGTGAATATTGAGCTGCACCTCTTTTGCGCCATCCCGGCGCTACCCTGCTCGAACTTCGACCCCACCCATTTTGCTCAATTGGCCAATAAGGGAGCTCAAGCAGGTTGGTCGAAATGAGCAGGTGAAGCGCCGTGATGGCCTACCGTGGCGACGCGAAAAGGTGCAGCCATAGTTGTCCAAGTAACTACTGAGCCAAGAAGGTAACTCGATTCATCCGATTATTGTGGAGTGTTTCTTAATGTACATATGACGTTACCTGTTCTTCGCCATCTTCGTCACTGCTGCTCGGCGTTGAGGCCCGAGGCATACCTCTTCCGATGATAACAAACTATACAATGAACTCTACCGTGTTCTATGCCGCTGATTAAGCTGCATTCATATTGAACCGAATGGAATTTCCGGGAGTGTCGGTAAACGGACAAATGTGCGGCGGTACTCACTGCCGCGACGCATACGCTCACGCGTCGCGGCCTCCATCATGGCGCGCGCTGGCATGCTTATGAGCTCTAGGTCTTCTTATCTCATCGGGCAAGGCTCTTCGTGAGCAGCACATGAGATCTTCGTTTACTAGGATGTGTGTAAAATAGTGCGACGCGTGAGCTTACGTTACGTCGCGGTTCGTCGTCATTGGGCACAGACTTCCTCCCATCTCGTCGCTCCGTATGCGCACTCCGCGTAAGAGAGCGTGTGGCGTACAACACGCAGAGTGTACTACGCACGATTGGTGGGGAAGTCAACGTTGATCGCATTGGTCAGCTCGACAAAAAACGAAGGGCGCTATGGGGCAGCGGTGAAGGATGGAAGGATCGGCCGTCGTTATCGCAATTGGGGCTTTAAATCGCGGATTTAATTGCGGCTGGGGTGGTGTCGGTTGGGCTCTTCTCTCTTCGGTTAATGCTATTGTAGGCTCACCGCTTCATCGGCGAGTCAAAATTCGCTTTTTTCGCACCGATGCTACAAGCTCTTCAACGATATTCGGTGACATCCCGCATTGCAAGGGAAGGAAGCCCACGTTAGGGGTTCCTTCCCTTGCAATGCGAGCGAAGCGCGCGCGAAGCGGTGACCAGAGTTTCCCTTTTACCCCGTAGTAGGCAAAGATCTCATGTGTTGCTCACGAAGAGACTTGCTCTAGAGATAAGGAGATCTAGAGTTTATAAGCATGCCAACGAGCTTCACGATGGAACCACCACGCTCGAGGTCATGAGTTACGGTAGGTCCCCCCTCTGCATATTTGTCCGTTTAGCTACACTCTACATTATGGCAGGTACTCAAAGTCGCGGATACGCCGATCCGCCGAAAATCCCAGGACATGGATACTCTCATTTTCTTGATCACGTATTCATCCTTGACGCAGAATCTCCAAAAACCCAAGCTGCGGGAAGTCCGACCATCCTGAAATCCGAAGTCGCGGATACTCGGATACGTTTTTTCCCAATCGATATGTATCTTTTAGAAATGCTTGAAGTCCAAAAAGCCATCCAGTTAAGTATGAAAGCAGCCTTACTGTGATGCTCCGACCTTATGTTGAATGGAATGTTGGCGGAACGACGATAAACATGCGCCGCTCAGCACTAGGAGGCATTTGCCGTAACTTCCGTACGACCTTGCCTGATTGAAGCGTGCGCCGGTAGGAAACCGCGATTGGGCTAGATCGGTCTTGAAGTCACGGTTCAACGCCTACCGTAAACAGTCGCAGACACGTGAAGCGCGGGACACTAGCGATCCGCCACAGTTTCTGCTCAATCAGTGTTCAGACTTCTGTCTGTCGTCGTCCGGAGCGGTCAGCCTATCAAGTCTCCGAGATGCCTATCGAACGATGCTGAACGTCGTCAAAGAAGAAGATCTACGATATGGACGCTAGTGTGGTGGACCGGACATGCTATTCTTTCCCCTCACCCTCGGGATTCCCCCGTCACCTCCAGATCGACCAGTCTCCTCGTGAGTTCATTATATTTCGATGATTGTTGAATTGTAGTAATTGTCCTCTTCTCCATCTATCTCTTTCTCTTCCAATCCCCTTTATATAATGACTTCACCTTGTATGTATTCAATAGTGTTCCCGTATAATGTTGTAAATTGATATAGTACCTCTTGTGTTATGTAGTTCTGTAGCGTAGCAACAATCACACGAGTCAAACCATCTCCATTGGTAGTCCTTGTTATTCATCGGTGAGGGTACAGGCCTCAGGCAGACCGTGCATGCGTTCTTGTGCGACAGGTACCGTCGCAGGGTGTGTGCCCTTCTAATACCCACGTTTTCATGGTCCGGTGCCGGTTGAAACACCCGATGCAGCGATTCACACCGCCAACCGCATCGATCACAACAGCATTCATAGTTTTTGATCTAGCGTTTTCGCGGTGGAAATGTGGAGTTGTGGATAAGGATCTATTACATACGTATCGATTGGGAGCGGGTGGGTCGTGGAATCTTCATTGGTGCTATCGCAATGAAGGGGGAGGGGGGGGGGGGGCATCCCACTATGGACATTATTTTTACTCAAGCTTAAAGGGAGAAAGGAACCCCTTCATTCGTCCATTGAGGCTTAGGCAAAAGTATACGCCTGAATGTGCAGATTGACCCCTCAAGAATCTCTCCAGGATGCTTAGATAAGCAACTTTTTATAAGATGCCCCCCTCATTGTGATAGCACCTCTTCATTCTTTGAAGGCCGCCTTCATACTTTGCGTACTCGACGCCGACGTCGATTGCCACCGGTGTCGCAGAGTATGAAGGCGACCAATCTTCTTGACTGGTGAGAGCCTGGGAATCGGTACGTGTCTACTCCTTTCGTACACATTTCTACAAAAAACGCATTTTTCACCGGTCTAATTTTTACGTTATACTTCATTACGCAAAAGTAGAGGGCAGAAAACCATATCTTGATGGGTACGTATCTGTGTGGAACTCAAACGCAGCTAGAATTCAGCTAGGTTTGAAGATAGTGCAAAACCGTGTTGTGAAGTACTTTGAAAATCAAATGCATCAAAGGCAACATGTCCGGAAGACATTTACTGTTTGTTGATCAGATGCGGTTCCTTCCGTTGTTGGGTTTACTTCTTTAGTAGGTGCTATAGGAGTTAAGGGGGGGGGGGAGGCAGTGCACTGTGCTCTGCGTCTCTCTATGGTGGAGAGCAGAGAAGCCATAGCACTAGCTGAATCGGGTTCGAATTCTGCATCGAGACGATTCTGATGAAGCTCCCTAGGCGAATACGCGTAAGTGGTTCTTTAGTCTAGTGTAGCGAATTCCTCGTAATATACTGATGGCAGAATAATTCAATCGTTTTCAGTTAGTTAGCTGTATCTAGGCATAAAATAAGCTTGAGAGTGCCTAATAGCGGAAACTGGGTGCGACTTTTGCTTTTATCGAGTGCCCCCCCCCTAACTCCCATAGCACCCGGTGCTACTGGAGTTGGGGGGGGGCCAGCGCACTGTGCTCTGCGTCTCTAACGCAGGGATAGAGCGCAGAGAAGCCATAGCTAGCCGAATCGGCTTCGAATACTGCATAGAAACGATTCTAATGAAGCAAATTCGTGCTTTTTTTCATCCTATGTTAGCCTAAGCCTTGGGGAAGGAGATTCCCTTTCCCTAGGCTTAGGCGAATATGCGTAAGTGGTTGTTTAGTCTAGTTGAAGTGAATTTCTCGTTATATTCTGATGGAGGAATAGTTTGATTGTTTTTTCAGTTAGTTAGCTGTATCTAGGCATAAAATAACCTTGAGAGTGCCTATAAACAGAAATTGGGGGCAACTTATGCTTTTGTCGAGTGCCCCCCCCCCCCCCCCCCCCAACTCCAGTAGCGCCATAGCACCCTTTAGTAGACTTATCAATCGCAATTTCTTACATTCGTATCTCACTGAGAACTGTTATATACACTCAGTCCACACTGTGAGACAAATTGTAAATGGAATCAATTAAAAACCTAGGACCAACCACATTCAGCATGTAAACAATGCTATGTGAGAGCTCTTGCCAATAATGGTGCTTTCCCGAAATAATACCCCAAAATATAGCGAACCAAGGTGACAGGCGCGCGCGACTGCGCGCACTCGCCGGAAACTGTATTTTGAAGTTTTTCAAATTCGAATTGCCTTTCGTCTATGTACGCTTGTAGCACCAGTGTCCTACTTTGATGATGGCATGTCAAACATATATGCTTTGAAGATTTCAGAAAATACTCTGTGTGTAGAATAGTCTTACATTTTGGTCACTATTAGGGTTTTTCTTCGATTTCACATGTTTCTTCGATCTCACATTTTATCAGGGCCCTTCTTTGATTCATAGGGAAACTAGTGAACCTTTTTTATTTCGGTATTACTGTAGTTAGGGGAAAGGGCACTTACTGGCTCACTGTCGTCTCATACTCAAAAAGATCTGCAGTCATCAGCTTGTATACTCAAGTATATATTTTTACTAAACCTTAGCTAACGATTAGGGGGCTTCCGCATCTAAAAACCGAGCCATAATAATGTCGAACGCCGAGCACAGTGGGGTACCCCCCCCCCCCCTTTCAACAACTTGAGCACCCCACCCGGGTCAATTCAAGTCGGGGGGGGGGGGAGACGTAACTTTGCGTCAAATTTTCATCGACGTCGAGCTTCTTTCCCTCCCTAGGCTTAGGCTGAAGCAGATGAAATCTATGCTTTGACAGATGCTTTTTCATGTGGAAGGAGAGGATATCAATTTTAGCCTAAGCCTAGGGAGGGAAAGGAGCTTCGACCTCGACGCAAAATTGCGTCTCCCCCCGACTTGAATTGACCCCACCCTTATTTTTAGTGATTTACCTCACTGCGAATATAGGCGTTCCAGATTTTCAAGACACTGCTAGCGGCTGCACAACACATCGAACATTTTGTAATGCATATTTTTTTCAAGTAAGAGAGCTCCTCAGTTTTATTCAGAATCAGTTTTCGGCTCTCCATGTGATGTTTTACACAGTTTTTGAATCCGTTTGCATTCGCTTAATGCGTGCAAGTGCTGACGACTAGCTTTCGTTCTCCGTGGTTCTTTTATATTTTCTGACTTTTTAGTCTTGATCGAATTTGACTCTCCTGAAATGCTAGCCAAGTGCGTTTCTGTCGAAGTATCATTCAGTTCAGTTCAGACAATGTGTCAGGCATGGATTCCTTCTATTTAGGACATGAATTCTTTTCGTGTGGACGAGTTAATTTCCAGCCTTGACGATCTGAAACCGTTCA
This sequence comes from Trichostrongylus colubriformis, assembly GCA_963978905.1. Taxonomy (NCBI): domain Eukaryota; kingdom Metazoa; phylum Nematoda; class Chromadorea; order Rhabditida; family Trichostrongylidae; genus Trichostrongylus; species Trichostrongylus colubriformis. The sequence goes on along the minus strand of OZ022259.1, from coordinate 10,379,038 downwards.
GTGATCTTCTTTTTGAAGAAGCGCAAACGAGAAGGTTCCATAAAATATATAAGGTAGGTTACTTTTGAATCCCTGTCTTCATGACAGTGAATGGCTGTACAAGATTTTCCTTTTCTTAATGGAAGAAAGATCGTTACGCGAATTTAGCAAAGGCAGTAATGCGATAGCATTGTTTTTTGGTGCAGCTACTTCACCAATCGCGCTCGTGGCTTTCCATACCATATAATTTTTTTGAATGTGATTTATTCACTTGTACATTTGTATTTGAAAAGAGTGATCGTTTTTTGTATTGCATTCAAGTTCAAGTTCTATTATTGAGTTTTATCCCTATAGATCTGGGAGCCTTCCTGAAAGTTGTATAAGCTTCCAGGTCGTTCAAGGCAATGTTTCTGTGCATAGCACTGTTTCTACACTTTGAAATATCATTTTTCGAGAGCTATCTTGAGGGTCAGAATTTTCCATTTTCTGCGAAGTTGTTCCATGAAGAGTTTTTAAGAAAACCTTTTCCCTGGCATCTAGATGGCGGCCAATGTCAGACTCTGTTAGATAGAATAATCTGCGTCTAAAGTGATTAATGGCTTTATATCATTGCTTAGCGTTTAGCAATGGCTTGCGAGAATTTCCGGCTACGTGTTTGGTGCAAGCCGACAAGTGAAGCTGTATCTCGACTTCCTCTACCTTTGATGGGCTTCTAATTTGTATTTTTTGTAATTTTGTCACATTTATCAACCTCTGCTAGAATTATGATAGATGTGTCATTTTCTAGATGCTAGATGTGCCATTTCAGAATCTGGACAAATATGAAGACTCCAGTCTTGTACAGCACCTTCTTGTATTAGTATCTTTCATGGAGCATTCCTTACAATCTGATCCATCCCATATCAAACCGTTGCAGAATTACCTAATAGAGTGAGTGATTATCTACTGCCATTGTGGTATCAGCGGTAGAAAGCTATTGCTCTGTTATCACTTCAGACTGACATCCGTCATTGAGAAAGCGAAAAGTACTGTCTCGAACGATCACATTTCGATAGCAATGGGCATTCTTTTCAAACATAGTGCTACATTATTAGACATTCAGAACGGCACCGATACCGCGGTGAGTTTTCGCTCTACTTATTACATGCTGTTGCCCAATCTTAATTTTCTGCGCCTCTAATTCCTGCTTTTTCTTCACAGCGCTCATTAATGAGACTAATGCATGGTAAAGATTGCTGTTTTTAGATATCAGTCATGTTGCATTCCTTAGCCTACCAACACCTGTCTTCAGTCTCACCAAAAAACGCAGAAGTCTCAGCCTGGATCGCCTTACATTTACTGGGTCAGTTTGTCGCGTGTTGAATAATGCTGTTGTAACGGATCGTGTGTGTGTGCATCCATTAGGCTTGAAGTAATTGTCATCATTCATCTCCTAGAAGAAATGGTTGTCATTTTGCCCCATAGTGGTTGGGAATGGATGTCACACAACCCATCCAGCATCACTCATTCAGCGTTCAAATACACCCTCAGGTCTACTCCTGCATTGTTCTATGAACTTCCAGCGCTGTTTAACCATTCACCACCCTAGAAACCGACGGCTGGGCAAAAAAAAGATGTTGTTCAGATTTTCCGCGGGGTTATTGAGGTTGCTCATTATGGATGCTGCCATCAGTTTCAGTGCGAATCAACGACGATTTTGCGCAGCATTTTTCCACTAAAATTCCAAGGAATTCCTCACCATTGTTCATCCGGGTTTGCTCTTCCGCGATTCCATCTGGGCGCATTAGTGCCTAATTGGTGTTGCAACTGCTTTTCATTAGATTCATGACAGGTTTGCATCAAATATTCTGATAAAGAACATTCTATCCTAATTTGCTGCCGACGTTATATCGCCCATGGATGGCGCCAGCCCAAGCAATTTTGACCACTCTTGTGTTAAATAACACTGTACTAGAAGAAAGGTGTTGACCACGATGATCCTTGCATGGAAGTTTTATAGTTTAATTGAAAAGGCGATGCGCCAGTTGGGCGCGGATTACAGTTAATACACCTTCAAGTTGCGGGATCGACTGATTAGCTCCGGTGCGAAAATTCAAAATACACACTACTATTTTGACCTTATTATTGTTGATTCCAGAAACGGCAGCGGCCATCACTAACACGGAACTCTCACAAAAAGAAGTCGCAATCTCTTTGAATCGTGATGACGTGAGTTCAGTTTCTTTCTTGTTCTGTTTCACTGAACGTCCGTCGTTTTGCTTTACTGGTGTGTTGTGAGGCGCGAAACTTCCGGGTTACATTCGTTCTTATTGAACGTCATCAGACTTCGCGATTTTGCGTTTTTGCGGTTTTACAGCGTCGTTCGCATGCGATTGTGCGGCCTTGAGTTATTGCTGCCGCCACATCGCGAGCGGAGCCGTAAAATCGCAGTATCGCGAACTCTGTCTGCAGCCATAGGTGAATTTTTGAGTGATGCGTTGTAGTTTGGCTAGTTGATTGGAATTTCGTGAAGTGTGCAACCAGCCATCTCCCCATGTCCATCTTTTTGTGGTACTGAAATTTTCCCTGTCGCACCACTTCACGATAGAGTATGGGGTTCGGTAGAGTGGGAGTTGAGGGAGGCAAGAAAATTTTTCTTCTCAGGTGATTGTTCGTTTTCGTGTCTGGCATCATCATCTTTTCCAAATTGTTTCAGTTGGCTGAATACTGCGTGGATTGTCTGATATCTGCTGAAGGAGGTATTCAACGGCTTCATGCTGGAGTTTATCGAGAAGGAATAAGAAACTTTCCCATCATTCTGCCAAACATCACAGCAAAACACATAGAGCCTTTACTAAACAGTGAGTAGCTTCGTTGTAATGAAAAATTCTTGAGTAGTTTTACAGGCTATCGTTCAGAGAAATCATGGAAGACGGGAAAAGTGTGATTTGTTTTGAGCTTCTTGAATGGTTGAAGGAGAAATGCAAATGTTTCCATTGCACGTCATCTTTTATTCAGGGTTGATACCGTTCCTGCATCGCCCTGAAGTCCTACGCATGATTGTGTGGATGATTGGGCACAATAACGTATTTAGGAAAAGTGGGTTTTCTCGTTCTGAGTTTGTCCATTTCCTTGTTTCTCGTAGTCTACTTTTGTTTGTGTCCGGTTTTTCGCACCAGTTTTTGACACTCGAATTGTATTGATAATTAATATCTAGTGACTATATTCGATAATGTTCTTTCCAAATCGTCGATTGGCAGGAATGTGGACTTTGTTGGCAGTAACTTGACTAGTACTGACGTGAAGGTGTGTTTTTGTTTCCGAGCAATAACTTTTCATATGTAATCGTAAGTTGGTAGTAGCTATTTTAGGTCTTCCTCCTTACCCTGGCGCTCTGGAGTGGTTCCTGCTCAAGCTCTGTCAAAGTTCCTGCGCGACTTCGAATTCGTGCAGACCAACTCAATTGTTGGAAGGCTATTTGCCAATTGATCAACAAGTGAGTTCAGTTTTTTACGATTTTGTTTTATTATCATTTTACACGGAAACCATGGTTTCTGCCACAATAAACACCTTCGAAAGCTTAGTTGATTCTAGAATAAGAATGCCCAGTGATTGTGAATTTTTATAGTTCGAGCAACGGAAACTTGAAGTGGATAGTTCTCCGAACACGAGTGATCGACTCAGTGAGACTGCGGTACCGCGTCATAAACCTGACAAGACTGTACGAAGTAAGATTCAGTTGCAGCATTGTTCTTTTGATTAATTTTAATAAAAGTCTGAAGAACTTCAAAAGTCCCACGGTATATGTGGAGATAGGACACTGACTATGTGATGCTGCTGCCACACACATGTTCGGTGGATCGAGTCATGGATCCCGAGCTCGCTTTCAGACGTGGCCGTATTCCCTGTTATTTCAAAAGTCCAGCGAAAATGCTGTGATGACGAGCTGTTCATTGAGAGGGTTATCTTTTCAGGTTTTCTGTTGGTTGGAAGCGAATGATGGAAACGAATTTTGGATGACTCTATATGCTACCGCAATAAATGATGCTATCAACGTGTAAGTAGGTTAAGCGGGTAAAATTTTCGTCTATGGATTTCGTGGTTTCTGCCTACGTGCCCACTTGCTGGTCCTTTCTTATCGTTTCGTGCGAGGTTCTTCATCACTGCCATTAACGCGTTTGTTCCAACTTTAAGGTTTGACACAGTTTTTAGTGGATTAGGTTTTATTCAAAGACAACATAAGTATGTCCGTTGGTTTGTTCCATCAACCCAAATCGACTGTTATATTTTCTATGACTAGAGTGATCTGTAAGATTTCCTTTATACAGGCAGGGCGAATGAGGAATACTCAGATAATTTCAAGTTCACTCATTTGTTTGAATACACTCAGGATGCATCATTACCCAGAAACGAAATCATTAGGCATAGGAGCGAATGATCAAGAAAAAGAGAACTTGACTTTTAATGTTGGAAGAAGTCTCCATGTGAAGTAATGTTCGAGGCTAGAAGAATAAAACAGCGTCAGGGAATTCGGACGAAGAGTAAAAGAAATAGTGAATCTTAGTGTCGAGATGCCTAGTAACACGACAGTGGAGAAAAACGCATCGAAATGGTCAAAAACTCGAGAAATAGGACCCCCTACTCTCGTTTATCCTCAACTCGGACGCCTTTCCGTCTGAAAGCGGATACTCCGAACGAAATTTCCATTGCATGCCGCCAAGTTAACACAAAGGAATGTTTCGAAACACGACAGCATCATTTTTGGATTGAGTTTCACGCTAAATTTGCGAAAGTGCGCTGCAATACCTTCGATCTCACCGCATATCCTTGGCCGCTCTCATCGTAGCCAACCAGGAATCACGTCGCATAGAGGCGGGGACGATCATCCAAAGCCGTCAGCTCTTATGTGTTGCGCTGTTTCTACAGCTCGGAGGCGCTTTTTTCACCGGGATTTCGCCACAGATACCGTTCTTAGGCTCATAGTTTCCATGTAAGTAACTTCCTTCGGGATTTCTCAGTAATCACACTACCCCTGATGCTGTTTTTAACAAGATTCTTTTTGACTACTGCGGTACATTGCTCGGTGTTCTGATTGAGGGTGAAATGATAGTTTGTTTGTCAGAGAAAATACCTACCGTCGAAAATGCGATGAGCTCTTTCCCGATGGATTTTATGATGAGAAAGAACTCTTGGTTGCTGATGTGGATATGATCGAAGAACACGCTTCGAGGTAAGATATGTCCTTCACTTCAGAAGCACGCAGTGCGGGTTCGAGTACAAGGCCAATGTTTTTGCTTATAACTCAGAGTCCTTACAATAACTTTACCAAATTTGTTAAGATACCTTGCCGGTAATTTCCTTTCCAAAAGACAGTACCGAGAAGCGGCGCATAGACTGATGTCTGTAAAGTCGATGTGTGGCAAGAAGCTGTTGCTTGAGGTACTTTTTTCCGGCTCTAAAACTGCTGCTTTGTCGCACATGTTGGTGTGTTAAGGTATATCAGAGATGGCTGAGGGATGGCCAACCTAATGAACAGGAGCGAGACCAGTTCTCAAAATGGGTGCGGGAATTGCAGGTGCTCATTTCTATTTGGATATTGTCTATGCGAGCGCTGAGTGTGAGAACCCAATCCGAAAGCTTAAAGAGAACAGCGATCAGGAGGCTAGGAATGAATATTCGTTTAAAGACCTTCGCCGTGTCGTACGCGGTTTTCTAAAGTTTTTCGAGATCTCAATCGGATCATGCCGATTGTTTTAAAGGCACCGGGAGGGGGGAAGGGCGGAATAACGTTTACGAAAACAATGGCGTCTGAAAACAAACATATGGGTTCGGCGGATACAATGTGTAACGAGACCGGCGTTGAAAAACGCGCCACAGGGCGCTATTTGCCCCCAGGGCGCGCTTCCGTCCGAACTGCAAGCTTCCGTGGCCGAGCCACGCTTCGTTCGTTTTAAAGCTTGTCTTCGGCCTGATGTAACCTTATTTTTGAATTATTTCCTCTTTACTGTTTAATAGTGACATATTTTCCTTGTTAACTTATGGATCTTCTTAATTGTGCATTTCTATACCTGAAAATCTCAGAAGGTCAAATAAAGTCGGGGGGAGACGCAACTTTGCGTGGACTTCGAAGCTCCTTTCCCTTACTAGGCTTAGGCTGAAATTGATATCCCCTCCTCCCACATTAAAAAGCATCTGTCAAAGCATAGGTCTCATCTGCTTTAGCCTAACCCTAGGAGGGGTAAGAAGCTTTGACGTGGGTGAAAATTTTGCGTCTCCCCCCCCCCCCCCCCCGACTTTATTTGACCCGTAAGTACATCTAGAAACAATATAAGAAAGAACAAAGTAAAAACTAAAAGGAAAAAACAAATCTATATTAGAACCATCTTCTTTTGGCACCACGCCAGGGCGTCAAATTGGCGAGTTTGTGCAATGGCGGCCACTCAAGCTCGTCCACACTACGTCTGTTCTACCGTAAGCCAAAATTACCCCCTCCTGGTGTCTTTAAGATTCCAATTTAGGCAGAATGCTGTGAGAGTGAGAGGGACTCACATGAAACTACTCCAACGCCATCTCCAGTTTCGTTTGAATCAGGTAGAGATTGCATATAACATTTTGTTGCTATTACAATATCTATGGGCTGTAGGGTTGATGCACCAATATCATTTTTATTGACTCATTTTTGCTGTTCGGCTGAATGCTGAGGCGAATCTGCTTCAGATTTTGAAGGATAGCCCATGAAATTCGGCAGTGGTCTTGAAAATACGGCGTGTGTATGTTGTATTTCCACAAGGAAAGGAACTGTTGAACAGTAGCATTAGTTTACTAGACCAATCGTGTCATGTCTCGATAAATTAGACTGTATCGTATGATAATAATTCGTTTAAGAATCGCCACAGGGCGTAATTTGTCCAGCATGCTTCAAATTTCCAACGAAATTTTTTTTTCAGATGTCGATCGGGACGCAGTACTCACTCACTCTCGCAGACTTCAAGTTGATGCTTCGACGAACACTCCGAGTCGTACTGATGTGGTGCGATGGACGGGAATTTATAATAATTTTATTGGTCGAATTTCTCTGGAGTAATTGTATTTTTTGCAGTCATCACCATCCTACGATGCTGAGGAATCCTTCTTTTCGGTAAGAAGTGATCGTACAGATGACGCAGCTTCAGAGCACTCATTTGCCAGCGCAACAGCTAGCCCATTTGGACAGAACGCTGCTTCCAAAGTATCCCATCAGAAGCCTCGCATCACTTCCGCTGAAATTACAGATGCTAATGAACCGAAAAACAGAGGAAGCCTGTCCTTGGGTCATCCGAGAGGGGAGACGACTCAAAATGTCTTATCGATAACGAACAGTCAATCAATAAGCGTCTTTATACCAGGTGAACACCAAGAAAAATCGAAGGAACTTGCACTTCCTGAACTGGAAAGACACTCTCCGTCGGTGCAGCCGAAACCTGCTCAAACGTCACCCGCTGTGGTTACTTCCATCTCAGCGTCACCGGGAAGAACCACCGTATCCACAGCGACAACCAGCACCGCTACATTACCACCTATTGTAGCGAACTCACCTTTTGGAAAGTTCATTACAAATAAGGAAGCTGCCACGTCGTTTTGGAAATCCGGTAAACCAGTCGCGCCGGTGTTTGGCGCGGTGCCGCCATGTATCGCTTCCTCTCAGCAAAAGCCTGAGCAGAAAAGTCCAATGAGTGCAGCGACTACGCCTGCAAGTTTGACTCCTCGTTCTGTCCTGAAAGCGGCGGAATCCTCTTCGATTCCGGCTCCTATTGGAACTACAGGGACGGATATGTCTTCGTTCTCCAATGGATCTCACAAAAACATCGAAGGAACTTCTAATTTTGTTCAGTCATCCTTAGTGAGTTCAGGCCATCGTTTCTGTCTTTTTTCAGTGTTTAGCGGGATTCTTACGCTGCAAGCTGCTCATTCTTACAGACTCCTCGTTCTTCTCATAAACCGCAATGGAATTACTTCACTTCGCCTCATCCAGATCTCAGCTCCATGGAGGAATCGCCCATTGATGATGAGAACTGTAGGTAGCTTTGTCCTTTCTTTTGCGATTAGGTGATAGCTCAAAATGTGATTTTCCAGTTTACAATAGCCTCGTGATTGAAATGTGCAAGAAGCAACTTGAAAGAGGTCCGATTAAGTCGCAGTCGGTAGGTGTTTTTTCCGCTTTACACTTATGATATCGTAATCGCTCCTTTAAAAATACGTGAGGCTCGCATTTTTAACGAATTTCTAGTATTCGATAGACAACGGATACTGGAAAAATTACCAGAGGTATCATAAAAAGGGTTGGTTTTAGCCAGACGAGCTTTTAGCCGTCCAGCAAAAGATTCGAAAGTGGGCTGCAGAGAAATAGCACGTAAAGCGCTATGTCACGTTCTATACTTTTGGTGAGAAAGAACCACATTTTTGGCTTTCGTTCCTCTGCGGAAAAACTTTAACGAACTACAAGTGCACAAGGAATGCACGATAAGAAGGCTGTAAATTACGGAAGTCGATTCACCTTTGGGGATTTTCATGTTTCAGTGAACGGTTCAAACTTATTAAAGTTGCATTAGGTTGTAAGGAAAGTTTTGACCGGTTTTCGCAATTTCAACTTCGGGAGATTACGACTCGGTTCAGATTGCATATTTTCCCACAAAATAAACCGCATTCGATCTGCTATACTTCTGGCAATATCACGAATACTTGCTACCCATTTTGATGAAGTGCTGACGATTTATACTGAGCGAAATAAAAAAAATCTTTCCAAAATCACCAATCAATCTGAGCACACTGCTATGGAAGAAGCTGTCCAGACGTTTAGAAAGTGACTCAGCGCTAGATCTGATGAATATGGTGGACGAGTAAGGGCTTCATCCTACAACTGCTCCAGTTGCTGGAACCCGATTTGTTAAAAATGCGCTCGCGCTTGGCTACTCCGGGGTCGCGCGGCACCCATTTTTCAGTTTTTTTTTCAAAACGGCTGTTTGAGGTGGTAAATCACATTTGTGTTGGGAAAGCCAATACTTTCACATATCTCTTGCAGGTATAAACGCTCATCGCATTCTGCCGTTATAGTTAAAGCGATTTGACCAATTGAGAATTCGATCATTCATTCCCATTTCTGCACCTCTGTAACCAGGGTCGAAGGTGTTTCATCCAATGTTCTATCCTCTTCCCTCGTAGTATTCACATTTGTGGTTGTCTTCGCTGTGATTCGACTGAGCAAGTACTCGTGAAGTGAATTCATCCGAACAGTGCCATTTTCGAAGTACTTCTAAATTTCGCTAATAGTTCAAGAAATTTGTGGCATTCCAAGGGAAGCATATATTCAGAAAGATATGTGTTATATTACGTCAGTTTATTTATGTTGATGCGTCTCCAAGTTTGAATTTACTTTGTGAACGGGCAAAACCGGCCAGAACTTTCCTTACAACCTGGTGTGAAGGCAATACATTTGAGTGAGAGACTATCAGTCAGCCAGTTCTCTTTAAAATTGACGAATCATTCGTTATAGCTATCCTGTTGCTTCATATTTTTTATACTGCGGTTCTCGTTACAGACTAGCATTGACATCGGAGCTTTGCAAGAGAAAATGGCTCAAATCACTGTGCAGCTAAGAAATGCTGAAAATCGGTTGAATTCAAGCGCAAAGTCGTAGGTTATTTACGTTCGCCTGTGTGATATGATTTATTTCAGCTTCCGTTCGTTTTTGTTGCCGCGTCTGTGTAGTGGTGTTACATCATGTATCCTTTATTCATACTTTTTCCCATTCCTATTTTTTACTGCACCTTTCTTGATCGTTTGCAGCGTCGTCGATAAAACGAAGCTATTTAGACCACTATCTACTTCACCATCAACTGTGTCGAGGACTGAACCAACCGAAGCCGAATTGCTAAGGGTTTGTTTGAGTAAATTGTTGCATAAGCCAGTAAGCTTGCTAATCACATAAAATCCCATGGAACTGTTGATATGTGATCTAGGCGTTTTTTTATGATAGAATTAAGGAGAAACAGCGAATAGCGCTGGCTGAGTTGGAGCAAAAAGTTACACAGCTTCTACGTCCTCCGACACAACCAGTGATGAGTGCCATTTCCACAGCTCACTCTCCACTCAAGGCCACCGAAGGGATAACAGGACCATCTCGTATGTTTTTTCCTTGAAATCCGTCATAAATTTTGCAGGGGGTTGATTTTTCAATTATGCCGTAGAGCATTATGAAAAGTTGCACCAATGTAATCTACCTATATGTCATTTTCTTTCTCTGGCTGGACTAATGTTACAAATTTAAGCAGCATCTAGTAGCTGTGCAGACACCCTCGCTGCATTCAACACTCTGTTTCCTAAAAACACAACACTGAAACCCACTGACATCAAAAAATCGTCGACTTATGCCGCAAGCAGCAGTTCAGTCACTAAAAACGGTTCGTTGACCATCGTTTAATTTTTGTGCTCCGTTTTTGACTTCTAACTGTGGATCAGAAATGTTTGAGGGTGAAAGGTGGTTTTTTAGCAGCACCGCTTCAACCCTCAGCACAGCTTATTCTAGGTCCACTACAGAAGATGGAGCAGTGTAAGTTTTTCCTAGTGATTAAGGAGTGAAGTGAGGGCAGTATTTCAAATTTTTTGGCCAGGAATTTGACTTCTAAGCAGTTAAGCACAATATCGAAGGAGTGGGACCTTTTTTTTTCTACTAATTTGTGATAGTCATCTCCTAGCTCTTTTTCGTCAATACTGGCCTTATTTCCTGAAAACGTGATGAGGTATTCAATGGTCTTCAATGAGTTTCTAAGCTCATGATCAGCAGAATGTTTTGTTATGGGAGGACCTGCTAGTGAATCAACTCAAATGTCTTTTAAACTTGCTTTCACCCTTAACGTCCTTTGCAGTAGCCCGTCATCCTGGCAGCGACGGTCTTTGTTTTGGATGCTTGGACGATGAAGCTCAAGACAGTGCGCTGAGAGCGTTAGATAAACTGTCCCTTGAATGGAACACCGAGGGCGATTCCGATAGTGAATAGATGGTCATGTGAACTAGGTGATGAGTTAATGTATTTTATGCCTGTATACATAGAAGTAATTTTATTTGCTTGTTTCGCTATTTTGAGGTTGAGATTTTTATTGTTTAATGAAAGTTCACTGTTCAATACACAAAGTTCGGTTGGTGATTCGGAGTTACAGAGCGCGTGTGGCCTATGGCAGCGTTCTTATTTGTAGGATTCTTTCAAGGTTACTGATTCACAGTGTTGAGTGAAGTAATGTCTGAAGGCTTCGTAGTTGCGAAAGGTTGTCGTCACAGAAAACCTCAGCGCGCGAACCACCATTGCTAATCGAAGGCATTTGTGCTTTTTCCCAAAAATTTTACACATTTTATCATAGGGACATGATTATACAGTCCATTTCACAGCGCTAGATAGGGCGTGGCTTGAGTGGCGAGTGTCAGAGTGTGTGACGGCGTGAGAGAGCTTGATACACTCTAACTCATATCCGTAGGCCACGCCCTATCAAACGCTCCGAAATGGACTGTAGTAATGAGATCAAAGGAATCGTCCACGATAATCTTTTTTCGCTACTCATCTTTTATGTTGTATTCGATTATGAAAGCCTCATGCGAAAATCACGCGAAAAACAAGTATACGACTGATACAGAGCGGAGATTTCAGCTGCACTCCGCCCATCGACGGCTGTTCAAATGGCCCAACGGGAATTTGAGCGAATTGGGCTTCCAATTTGCGTTTTTTGATTTTTTTGGAACAAAGGAAAGTTCTCGTTCCTTTCATGTTTCACTTCGCGTGCTGAAACTTGTAGGGGGAATTGAAACCATGGAATTGCTGTGAACATTCTATAATTTATATACAGGGGGTGCCAAAAATAGTAATTTTTTTCCTCCACTTTCAACCCTCTTTAGTCGAAGTTCAGCAAATTCTGACGAGTTATCTCCATCCGCACATTCGAGAACAGACCTCAATCCATCACTGTACTCACACTTGTAATCAATATGCGAAGCTGTCGATTTCCTGAAAGTTCCATGGGATATTGAAAATCTTTCCTGGTTAGTAGCAAGGTCCACGATGATCCCGGCCGAGTTTCCTCCTTGAATTCTATGCCCTTCAGTTTCGTGGGGAAGAAATCTCGTGGAGTTTCGAGAGAATCAGGGAAAACAATTTTTAACATATAACAGCTGACACTGATCTTTACTAATAGTGAAGTTGCTTGTGTCGAGTCAGACCAATGAATCTACACATATAAAGTAATTTATTATCATTTCAAATAATCATAAACACACCACAGAATTGAGCACCAGTTCGGATTGGAGAGCAAGTCATCATATGTACATGACAAAATACGCAATACTTGAAAGAAATCTGAAAGAAGCTCACGAGTCAAATAATAGTTCTACAGAGAAACAGAACATTTGGATTACATGACGATAGAAATGGCATTCCAGTTGTCGAATACGATATTCGAAAATCAGCTAAATTTCTACTTGAACATATTCTCGATGTTTTCCTTGTTGTTCTCGCTGGATCTCTTCCAATTCGTCGAAAATCTCGGTCAGCGGTTGAAACGTTGGCGCTGACAATCGTGCATGAGAGAACTGGAACGGTGTCAATTTTCCAATGGTACATGTATACTGTCTGATCTCCTTCCTGTTGTTCACCCTCTAACAGCAATCACTCTTCTTATTTATGTTTTTGTTTACTGTCACACTGAACCATAACGTCATCACACTTATCCCACAAGGTTCGGTCAATTGCGGTCTATTTTCCCTATTTTTGTGCTATCTCGCGTCTCTAGAATAAATTGAATATTTTAGTCCCACCAATTCATACATCCCATATCTAAACAATTTTTCAAAAAAAATTTTTCATATTGTTATTATGTAATAAACATTGTTTTTTCTTTATACACTGTAATTACACTGATAGTATGTCAGGGATGTGGGCAAAAATACGTGGGAGAAACAAAAAGGCCCCTCTTCAAACGGCTGGACGAACATCGCAGGGCCTTACATAACCCTACATCATATTTAAATAATAGTTTCTCCAAACATAGAACACAAAAACATGCCTACGAGGCGCCCCCTAACCTTATCGTTAGAGTACTGCACCGCTCCATCGAAAATACGGTGGAAAGAAAAATCCTTGAGGCACTGGAAATTAGAAGGTTATCCCCGAAAATAAATGGCAGAGACGAACTGCGTGACTCTCTTGAACTAATCACATGACTACAGTGTTATGCACTGTGGAATGAATGTGATACCAAACACTATCACAGTCACAGCACGTCTACGCTATTTAAGGGTTAGGTCAGGGTGGGTCGACCAATTCTTCTCCACTACCAAGGACCCCACCAAGGGTAAGGATAGTAACCCGGTAGCAGCAGTAAGTCGGTTTAGTACAAATAAACCAGAGCGACTCTGAAATAGAGTCTCTCGATAGGTTTTAATTTGTACCATTTCAGGCTTGAGAAAGGCGCTAAGCGCCGAAAGCTTGCCAATAAAAGTTCAAAATACTTTTGCAACGTTCTTTTGCAATCATTTTTTGTGAAAGTGTTTTTGAATCTTTTGGAATAAATCTTGCAAGTCTCACATTGTTCAGTACATATTCAGATCAACATGAGGCTTCGGGACAAGACAATGCTGAAACTGTAATTACAGTCCATTTCGGAGTGCCTGATAGGGCGTGGCCTAAAGACTTGGGCGAGAGTAGAACAATTTCTCTCACCCCGCCACACACTCTCACTATCGCCACGCACTCTCCCTCTCGCCACTCAGGCCACGCCCTATCTAGAGCTCCAAAATGGGCTATAATCAGTTAGATGTGAGTGTGCTTAGTCGCAAAAAACTCCTACATAAAAGATGTCTCTTAGTTGTTAGCATAGTGGAAATTCATTGTTTTGCAACCATACCGGTCGAACCGAGATTTAACATAATTCCAAAAAATAACCAAGGTGAGCAGCCCTTGATGAATTCTCGGGCACCAGTGCGATGGTTCACCTAGCTTGTGTCTTTAGACTACTACCTGTAGGAAAGCCAAGTTGATTGAGCTGACTCACATGATAGAGATCATCGAGCTGTTCAACATTTTCGGATAAATTGACCGGTCCTGGAGGAAGTACGTCTTCTACCCGTGCGTAGATATATTCATTTAAAGCCGAATCAATAGTATCAGGTCGCCGGAACCTGAAAATTAAACGTTTTGAAAGTCTCTACACTCTCATTATAGAACATCTAAATTTGAATCGTAAAGTACAGCTTTTGAGATTCGAAACTTTGCTGTGGAACAAGGAACGCTGTCCATGCAAAATCTCACACAGCTTTCAGAATTTCATCCAAAAAATGTGCATCTTATTGAAATAGGCTAGACTCATGTAGAGAATATTCCTCCCTCCCTCGAATCCTGCTGTACTCTTACTAGTACGGCAAGGGATGCGTTCAAAAGTTGCAAAGGAAACTCGTCCGCAGGCATTTCGAGACAGTTCGCGTATATACCGTAACGATTAGCGTGCACAGCTGACAATGTAGGCATAAAATGTCATTAGCGGCTTTTAATTAGTACTGAATCCTATGAAAAATTTCACCCATGAACCGAAGATTGAAAAATGAAAACGTACCGTGAACGCGATTGGATTGGGTTCGGATTCACACCGATTGAGATGAGATATTCGGTGACAGAGCTATTTACCGATACCGTATCCTGATCGATTCCTGAATCAGGCTGTGAGCGAGTTGATGCGGCTTCTCGATGAGACAGCAGTGAATTCCGAACTGCAGAGGTGGAAGAGGCTGAGGACGTCATTGACGATGTCTAAATAATCTAATGGTGTATTATAAAACCAAACATAAAACAGCAATTTAGGATGGCGATGCTGATTACGCAGAGCAGATCAGAGTGGAGCGCAGAGTTGGTTGAATGTGGGGTGTAAGAATTAGTGGGACTAAAATCACGAACCTTCTGCGACACGTTACTTGGCAGTGGCTGTTTTGGTGAAGACGCCAGCCGACGAATAACTGCACTGTCTTCCGCTTGTTGCTCTCGTTTTTCCCTGCCGATCGAATAGATCTGAACAACAAAAATAATATCCTGAGTATAGTTAAACTTTTTAACGAGGATTAGATTATCGGTCTGTTAGCTGATGATATGTGAGCATATAACGAGAAGAGTTCCGAACCTCTCGTGTAATAAGGTGAAGCAGATGACCACTGGGAAACTACCACGATTACACAATCGTTCTGAGCATCTGAGAGACAGTAATTACGTCAAAGTCGTTCGATCAGGCCCGGTAACATCGAGTTCATCTTGTACAGAGTGCGCCAAAATTGTGTACGCAGATATCCATCGTTGCAAAAAAGGGTGAACAAAAGTTGCGGTCTGATTACTTTACAACAGTTTATAAATGGCATTCAGCTACAAAATGTATGATGAGAACTCAAAATGTCCTCATTTGACAAGGATGCAAGCCCTAAGAGGAGATGGAAAAACTTCCATGGTGGCGTGCAAGTACACCGGGGAGTTTCATCCCAAGATTTTAGTAGGTCTTTCTTCAGGACTTCGATCATGTGGTGTTGCTTCGTGCAGGCCTTGCTCTCCAAGTAGGACCATACAGAATAGTTCATCGGATCACGATAGTGATTATTCGATGGCCAATCCTGAGCACTGACGTAGCTTGAGAGGTTGTCTTGACACCACTGCTGTGTCACCTTTGATATAGGGGCTGGTGCCGAATCCTGCTGAAACACAAATGGGCCAAATCCGAAATGGCACCTTGTTCACGGCTCCAAGATGTTTTTCAGTACGGTCTCCATGTGAGCTTCTTTGTTGATTATGGTATCTTCTCCGAAAAAAAAAACGAGTGGTGACTTGGCTCCACAGTGATGGTGGCTCAAACCATAATTCTCTTTGGATAACCACAACACTCTTGTGTCCTCCTTTGTCGTTAGCTCTTCGAGGAATGTGTAAAGCACAGGACCATTTTGCCAGTTGAAGATCGACTCCACCGTAAAAAGCTTCTCATCGGAGAAAACAAGTCTCAGTGGCGACCCGACGTGATCATCGTTCCAGGAGAATCTTGCACACTGGGACCCGATTCTTCATCAAGGCAGCAGTGAGAAGATGGGCCGTTGGTAGCAATAAGGTTTGAGTCTTAGTTCCTCTTTGGCGATTCGGCGCGCTGAAGTGTGGCTTATTTCCGATTTCTGGCAATGTTCCTAAGAGATCTTTTCGGATTCCGTCGCATCATGTCTCCAATTCTTTTCACATTTTTTGTGGAAATAACCTTCACCGGTGTTACTCAACGATCTTCCAGAGTTCCCAGCTCCGAGAATCCTTTGATGATCGCTTGCACAGTCCTTTTGTTCACTGACAGCGTTGAAGCACATTTTTGCACACCTTCCAAGCTTGCGCAACTGGATGATCGCTGATCGGAGGACATAAGAACCAGTCACGTGAGAAACAAGCTCAGAGGACTGTGAGTTTGAATGAAGATGGAATGGTACCAAAGCAAAAGCTTGATAGGCATTTGTTCCGTCACCGCTGCAAATAATCTGAAAAATAAGCACCGCAATCCCGCGCACGTAATTTTGACGCACCCTGTGATTTCCCACAAATAAACCCAATAAATTTTCAATTCTTCGGGGATTCCTAAGTGACCACTCTCTTTGAATGATCCTTGACCTTTGAAGCTTTTTTTCGCTTCCAGAGATACCTAGTGTCAAGGAAATTTTTTAGAAATATACGAGCCGCCTTCCACCTTCCTTCGTCTGTTACGATGCTATTTTTTTACCAAATTCAACTTACCCTTTGAAAAATCAGTCCATAATCACAACATTGCTACCTAGAACTAAGTGTGATTTTCCACTTATGACCTTATTGTAGAATCGATCCGCCTCATCGATTGATCAAAAAATTACTCAAAAAGGGGTGATCGTCAAGGAATCTTTGAGAAATATTCCAAAGAACGATCTTCCCGAAATCGCCCCATGCGCCCAATGCTATACCCTGGTCCACCTGGGAAGGGATAGTATTTCCAAAAATCTCTCTCGACGTTAGGCTTGACCCTGAACCAACGAAGTCACAACACAAGCAAAGCCCGACGTTCTTCCGTGACAGGTACAGGAGGAAAGGGCGATGTGAGCAAGACAAACCTGTTTTCGAGGGCTATCGATCTCCTTCGGCTTCGAGGACCGATAGCCAAATAGGCAGCAACCGAGTAGACAGATCAACAGCACGAATAGTGCTGCAGTGGCGACGGCCCCGATTTTGAAAATGTTGGAAGAAATGGGCGAGTTTGCTGACCGAATTGGGAATTCACCAATCTTAAAACAAGAAAATTATTGGATCATGTGCTTCAAATGAAAGAGTTGGTAGATTTGTTCACTACCGTACGACTCACCTCAAGGTAAACGATAGCCTTCGTCTGCTGTATGTGACTACTGGCCGCAATCACGGTTATCTGCTCCACAGTATGATTACGACGACGATGCGGTGTGGATCGAAGGGTTACCTGAAAAATGGCAATCAGCTTCGAAAAAGATACCTAATGCTGATGGCACTTACCAGTCCTGATGCTTTATCTATCGTCACCAAGTCACTGGGTGGCTCTATACGGTATTCGGGAACACCATGAACACCTCCGTCGGCATCAACTGCCAGCACGTTACCAATGCTGGTGCCAACACTGGCATCAAGAGGTACCTTAGAAAAATCGATATTGAAAACCCGTTGAAGGGATAGATCTCAAAGGAATCGTCCACGAAAAAATGAGTTTCTTCGTTACCCATATATTTATGTTGTATTTGTCTAAAAAGGGCCGCATGCAAAGTTCAACGCCAAAGTGTGAGAATTGGGCCAAGATAGAGCTCCCCGAATTCCCGGCCGGGTGGGCGGAGTCTCCGGGTGAAAGCCCCGTCCCGTCGTCCGCCGCGGTTGGGAGCGGAGAATACGACTATTTACGTAACTTCCTGTTCCCACAATCCTTCCCCGACCACGGCGGACGACGGGCGGGCACTCACTCGGAGGCCCCGCCCACCCGACCAGGAATTTTCGGTGCTGTATGTTAGCCGGATTCAGAATTTTCGGTGAAACATTGCATGCACGCACATAAGGCGAATACAACATAAATATATAGGTAATAGAAAGATCTCATTTTTCCGTGGTCGATTCCTTTACGCTCCATCGTGCATCCAGTGGCGCTAGCAGGAGCGCAACAGTAGAGGCCAATGCGAGATCGCAAAGGGGATCCAAAAACGACACGCGCGGCGTTTCACGGCGGTATTATTGAGAAATCGAAGCCGTAGATGGCTTGGTGCAATACTGCATCGACACTTCCTCTGCCACACAGGTATGCGAGCACAACTTGCCATGAGTTTATATACCTTACCTGGAATGTATAACTCGAATGAGTGAACACTGGAGGGAACTCATCGACGGGTCTGACGACGAATTCGAGCGAAACAACAGCGGATCTTCCCTGAACATTGTTTATTTGAGCATCTTCTTGTGAAACTTAGCCAACTCAAATTCAGAACGTACATTTCCATCGGAAGCCGACAAAGACATCTTGTAGGAGGCTCTGGTTTCAAAATCCAATTCGCGCCTCAGTGTGATCGATCCATTCGTGGGTTGGATCGAAAAAGTCTGAACAAAAGGAATTAGTGACGTATACAGCTACCGTATTAGTTACAGGACTAAATGTTAGCCGGCGAATGCTCGAAGTACAGGATCTAGGCTCAATCACAGCCAAGGCTTGTCGTGGCTGTGTTCATTAGAAGTAGTGGTAGGTGTAGGTCGGGTTCAAGCACGAGATACTTGGGGTGCGAAAGCGAAAAAACGGATTCGAACGCTCAAAAATCCGCAAAATAAGATCCCTTTGACACATTGATCTGGAAGGGGGGGGGGCCACGTTAATGAGGGGTGGGCCATGGTAAAACAGGTGGCAGATGGCTCCTACAAAGCCAGGAGGCTCTCTTTCACAGAAATTTCCGTCACGTAATTTCCGTCATATATCATTTCGTAACACATGGCTTCCTTTTGGATGGATCATTTGGAGTGCTCATTACTCACACTACCCCTACCACTGTCTTTATCATGATAGAGTCGAGGGAGCTTGGAAATTTTGTGCTGAGGTAAGCAGTTGGAGAGAAGAACCCAAGAGAGCAATGCACTGTTGAGTAGAAATAATTTTTTTAGTAATTTATAAAAAGTTTGCGAGCTTTACACTATCCACTCCCACTTCGCTGTACGAACTAGCTGCTATTTCTAGGAACATGGGGTACAATGGCAGACTTCCCACGGGACTGGTCTGGGGAGGGGGGAGGGGAGAGGGGAAGAGCAAAGAGTTTGATTTTCCACACTAAGATGACGAAGGCATAGTCTCGTATTGAAGTGATACAACCTTGGAAGGAGAACCATCAAGATACGCTCTGCTGACGGCCACAGTGCACCGCAGGCTAGATGGAGAATTTTGATTTTACCCAATTAGTTCAGTTCCACAGTTTTCGAATAGCCGAACTGGGATCCCAGCTCTGGGTTGTACTTCGACCTACGATATGAAGCGCTGATCACTTCTGAGAACACATGAGATTAGTGGGGTGTACACTTATGACAAAAAATCGCGTGGCCGCCCGCGGCGAGTGCAAGTCGTTTGCAGCTTTATCTGTTGAAACAGCAGCAATAACAACATAGGCGGACTTACCAAAGCTTCCAAACTGCAATTTTTGAAGATCTTCCACAGTATCAGCCCACTGCGTCTTGAGCGGAATTCCAAACGACTCGTACTGTGGCGCCGCGAGCGCGACGCCGCGAAGCGATTTTTTGCCATATGTGCACACACCCAGATTGTGCGCTCCCAATTTTGAATAAAACGCTTTCTCGAATGTTTTAATGCAAAGGCAATTATTACCTCGTCGTTATCCTTGAGTTGATAACGAACGTTTCTCATCGGAATACCGAAACGATTCGTAGCCCGAGCTGTGAAGACATCGGATTCCGGGGGAGTATTCTCTGAGACCAAAACCACGTATGACGGGACAACGAAAAAGGGCGCAGTACCGGACCATGATTGCAAAGCGATGGAGACTTTCACGGCGAGGAGGGCAGCCCTGAAAAAAAAGCAAGCCATTGAACAATTCAGCAGTATTTTCGGAAGATTTTGTCCCACTTTGGACGAGCTCCGCAATCCTTCGCTTCCACGTACAGGGTCCATCGCCCATCGGTATGTCTAGCGAGTTGCTCATCGTCCCACTGGTTGAACATCAGCGCGCCGCTCTCAGATCCCACAGAGAAAATACCATAGTCGTCTCCAGACAGGATACGGTAATTGATACGGCCATTGTCCCCGCTGTCGGCATCGGTGGCTAACAGCCTGGAAAAATCATTGATGCAAGTGATAACAGGATCTTGTGGTACTTTGATTGGGTATTAGTGAGCTAAGAAAGGGAAAAACTAGAGCTACATAGTAAGGATAATAAGGGCGAGGGGTGAGACAGGATTACAAATGCAGCAGCATTGCATTGGTTTACCACAAGTTGAGGCGTGAAATAAATCGCAGTGATGTATTGTCACTACAATTGCACAAATAATGCTCTACTTGACGTCAAATGTCTCATAAAGCGTGGATTAGACCATGAAAGCATCATTGTTTGTTCTCAGTCATTTTTTGACCTGGTTTCCATGTTCATATTTGGATGTTCTCCCTGATGCTCACGTCGATTAGCTATCGTGCCCGGCAGGGTTTCAGCAGTACAGTTCACCATCGATATGCCTGTCTATGAGCGTTGGCGGCAGAAAATCTGAGTGACTGGCGTAAGATAGAGGATGATGTGTACAATCACAGCAATATCGCAATACTACAATTTATTTGAGGCTGGGGTTACACCATGCGATCGGTTTGCAGTCCGCTGGCAGTTTGACTGAAGATCAAGCGCCCATTGATCTGCGATTCTGCGATTCCTAGGATCGCATAATTGCACAATCGCATGCTCACCCTCACTTGATCGTGCTATTTTCTTTGGTTTTTACCATTCTGGGGCCGTTAGTGGTAAGAGGGCAGGGTGTGGAGGAAAAGTAGCACGCTCAAGTGGGAGTGCGCAGAATGGCACTTGCGATTCTGCGGATCACAGAATCGCACTGTATAACCTCAGCCTCAGGCTGGAAGTCCACGGAAGACGATTGCCCTGCTACATTCATGCGTCCGCGTGTCTGCTGGTACACTTCGGTATTCAACTGTAGAAACGATCAATCGGTCTACCGAATGTCGCTAATACCGTTTATACATCGCGATGAGCCGAATTCTGCATGTTGTTTCTATGGCTGTTATTATGCTAGTTCTGTTGGTGTTATCCTCAGGCCCTGCTAGAAGGGGTGAGGGTCGATCGGTCGAATTTTCGCTTCGCGGCGTCGCCGTCAGTACGAGCCGTTTGGAATTCCGCGCGAGACGCAACGGGCTGGTACTGTTCAGCTTTAAAGATAGGCGAACTCTCGAAACTTTCAACTTGCGATCTTCAAAGGTCCCTAAGGTACCAGCCCATTGCATCTTTAGCGGAATTCCAAACAACTCGTACCGACGGCGACGCCGCGAAGCGAAAATTCGACCAAACGACCCTCACCCTTCTAGAAGAGATCGACATGTTTAGCAAAAAAGTAACTATCAAAGTACCTCTGAAGCACCTCTCCACTTCGCATGCCATCCCGAACGGTAACAGAGCATTCCGACTGAGCGAAAAGTGGAGCGTTATCATTGATATCCGAAACACGAATCGTGATAGTCGCGGTGGAATTTTGATGATAGGACAGGGGTTGGGAACCAACATCAATCTGCAACATTGTATTGATACATCAGACTATAAATGGACCACATTATGTTTCGAATATCCAAACTGTAAAAAAGGCTCACGGCAAAGGTGTAGAGCTCTTTCGCTTCTCTATCTAGCGGTGCCTTCAGTGACAGACGACCCAGCTGATCAATGTCGAACACATCGGATGCTTTGGCATCCATGATACGGTAGAAGTATGGCAGTTGACCTACGGACACGTTTCCGAATACGATATGCGGTGAAAGAGATTCCGACACCACGAAACTGAAAACAGCATGATTACTCAAGGCTGGTAACTTTCCCTTAGGAAGAAAAGCTGACTCATAAGTGGAGTGGAGAAATTGGGGACGTTGTTGGGTTTCCTCCTTCGTCACCGTGATCCTTACTGGAATCGTCGAGGATAGCACCGGTGAACCGTGGTCGCTTGCGGTCACCGTGAGCAGGTATTCTGACTGCCTTGTCAGGGGCTGGATTAAAGTTAGGGTTCCTGCAAAAAGTACCTGAGAACATCGAAATCAGTATAATTGAAGATTGGAAGTTGATTACCATCATTACTATCCAACTGGAAAACTCCATACGATTCAGCCAACGAGTAGGCTACGCGTCCATTTTCTCCAGAATCGCGATCAAACGCTATCAGTTTGGCTAACACCTCATCAACGTTTGTAGATTGGGAGACCTGAAATTTACCGATATTAGAAAAACAGACTAGGAGATGTAACAGAGCTTGGTTCGTATGTATAGGTAGTTTTGTTCGGCACTTACCGCGTTAAAGGCAGCATTAGGGGAAAGTCGGACGAAAAGTAAAAAAAAATAGTGCATATGAAAGTCGAGATGCCTAGTAACAGGAGAGTGAAGAAACAACGGATGGAATTGGCCAAAAACCCGAAAAATAGGACCCCCTTTCCACTGTTGATTCTTGACGCGGACGACCTGTCCGTCAAGAGGGGGAGTAGTCTGATCCAGTTTTCCATTGGCATGTTGCCAACTATACACAAGGGAACGTTCGGAAATAAGAATGCATGGATTTTTTGGAGTGAGCTTCAAGCTAACACTTCGAAAGTGCGCCGCAAATCCTTCGATCCTGCCGCATCTCCTTGGCCGCTCCCAACTCAGTCAATAGGGAATCACGTCATTGGGAGGCGGGATCGCTGTATCAAGAGGTGGAACAGTTGGACGGTTGCAGCGTTTTGCAGCGCTTCTACAGCTCGGAAGGGCGCTTTTTCACCGGGATTTCGCCACAGGTAGCCTTCTTAAGCTTGAGACTACCATGTGAGTGACTTCTTGTACGTGTAGGGATTTCTCCATTAACACATTACCCCTAATGCTGGCTTTAAGACTGATCAGCGAGGTTTGGCACTTGATCGTTCAAAGAGCAGACGAAGGAGCGTTAATCAAAATCACCTTAATATCGACGATACGTTCTTGGAACTCGGGCGCGTTGTCGTTTACATCCATCACCACAACCAGAAATGACGTAGTTGCCGTGTAATTTCCATCTGTCACCTATGAAAAGTCTTTTTACTCTGAGCGTTTTTTATTTAATTCAGAAAGTGGTGAGAGTAACACCATAGGCAATCTTAAAGGTCCACATAAAATGAGTATTTCTGTCACTTATATATTCATGTAGAATTTGCCCTATGTGGACAGTTTCAAGCAAAAAATGTGAATCCGGCTAAGATATAACGCCACAAAGTCTCGGCCGGTTGGGCAGGGCCTCCCAGCAAGTGCCCACCCCGTCGTCCGCCGTGGTCGGAGACGCGTTGTAGGAACGGGAAGCTACGCAAACAGTCCAACTCTACGTTGTCAAGCGAGGTGGACGACAGGACAGAACTTTTACCCGGAAACCACGCCGACCAGGACGAGAATTTGGGGAGCTGTATCGAAGCCGGATTTTCACTTTTCGCGTGAAAGTTTGCATGCGGCCCTTTTTAGGCAAATACAACATAAATATATGGGTGACAACAAGCACGAATTAAAAATAATATAGCACAAAAACGTTAAAGGTGATTTGGCCATTAGTGAAATCTCCGTAGAACCCGATTGGAACCAGTTAACAGATTTCTTGAAGATGGATGAACAGCTTGGTTAGCATGGGACCTCATCTCGCAAAACGTTTGGAAGAAACTGTAGCCAGCCGTGTTATCGTGCCCAGTGAGGTATGCATCCAGATGAAGTAACCCGTGAAATCCCCAGTTGAAATCACTCAAACCAGCAGCAGTGACAGCGGTACAGGAGAAGCCGGCGCGGTGTAGCGAATCGGGTCCATAAAAAAACGGGCGGGAGATTTTCGTCCATTTTGACGCGACAATGTATCAAAATTGGTAGTCGCGAGCGGGAGGCCGTGTCGGCTCCCGTATCACACCCAAGAGTACAAGTCACCGATCACATTTATTAGACTGAAAGGAACCGACCTTAACTTCGACACTGATCTCCTCCACAGTCTCATAGTCCAGGGAAGTAGCCAGGTGTACCACTCCAGTATAACTGAAAAAAAACCTTTAGAGTTTTTGGAAATCCAGTTTTGAAAAAATGAAAAATGGGTATAGCAAACTCACCGATCGATAACAAACCGCTCCTCCTTCGCATCGAGGCTGTACTCCAAAGCAGCCAGGTTATCTGCATCGTTGGCCGTTACCGTAGTCACGTAGGAACCAACAGGAAGAGCTGCAATATCACTCATGATCCTAGTAGGAAAGAAGAAATTACCGGAAAACTCGTCCAAATCACTCACTTTCGAGAACTTTCTTCTTTTGTTGTCGCGGGAAAACAGGTGGGTTGTCATTGATATTATTCACTACAAATAAAAATAAATTGAATAATCGCCCATAGAATCGAAAATCCTATGGAAACACCAGCAACTTACCGTCAATCCTCAGATGGGTCTGAAGCTGAGTAGGAAAGGCTCCTGTGGCGATGATTTTAAGGTCATAACGTTCTTTTATTTCGAAATCCAGCTCCTGTGAAGTTCGGACCACGCCATCGCCATCGATCTGACACCATATATTCCAATTCAAATTTTTCAAAGTTTAAATTATATTTTTTACCTCAAAAGCGCTGTCAGTATTTCCCTCGACAATACTATAAGTGATCCGAGCGTCCCTTGACGATGTCGCAACCTGAAAAGGATGGTCTTATAAGATGATGCAAGAGTGGTATATAAAGCAGCGATACATTACCTTCGAAACGATTTGTCCATGCATCAATCCCTCATCGATCGAGGAAACGTATTTTTGGCGCAGGAAACTTGGCTGAGCGTCCGGCAGTTGTGTTGGTGAGGTGCGAGAATCCTGGACTCGGAAGAGTCGATCAACGCCGAGCGATGGAATCCCTTTGTCGTAAACCCTCACTCGAATCATCCAATCTTTCCCGACATTAACTGGTTCTCTGTAAGGGATGGTTTGAATCAATAGGGCACTTTATAATTCGTGCACCATGCATAACTTTTCCAACAAGAATCTGTGAAAACAGTGGAGCACTGAACATGCAGGCAAATCATAGCTGAAAGTTATGTTCTCTACACTGGTGATTACCCCATCGCGTGCCCCTCACAGCAGTACGATAGTTCGATCGATAGTTAAAAGAAAAACGGAGGTACATTGCGGCAAAGAAGCAAAAGAAATGAAATGATGACCCAAAACCCGAGAGGTGAGTTCTCTATACTGAACGTCGGTAGTAGGCTTATTTACATGCAATACATCATTGAGTATCGATCGAAGCCATGTGGATCTGTGCTGCGTGATGGTCATACGCACGCATCACAAGCTCGCTTCTGGGTGAGGTTTGCCCGGGCGGTTTCCTTTGGGATTTGTTTCGAGCATGCCTCGAATGCATATTCAAGGTGCATATCAAAGAGAACTGTCCGTCAGGCGCGCAAACAAGAGCGGTTGACCTCGACTATCTGACCTACTCAGCGAAGGAATTTTCAATATCATACGTATCGTTCCAGCAGTTATTTCTTGAATGGCGATGCAAACTTACAAGATGCGCAGATTCGATCGCATCCTTAAATCAAGAAAATCGCAAAAAAAAAATCACCTGACAAAGATGAGTTCACCACTCTCTGGTGAAAGATCGAATGCCATGCTTGAGTCTTCGAAAAGGTCGAAAACAACTCGTCCATTCACTCCCAGATCATGATCAAATGCGGTGAATCTGGAAGAGGATCATATGTCGTAGATGCAAAGACCCTCTGTTTATAGTTCTCAGTAGAAGCTTCGATTGATGACGAGTTTACTTGAAGCAGTAATCGATTTTATCCTCTTCAAGGCAGTTCTCGAAATTTCCTTGGACCTTCATGTACTTCATTCTGTTCTACTAGCCCAAGGATGCAACGCAACCGCACGCATCCCAAATGTCCCGCCTATTGATCAATCGCACTTTCTCTACCGGTCAGCATTTTCACAACTTACTTGTACACAACATCTCGAAGTGATATACTATCGTTGATGGAGATAACTTGTAGCGTAGATGCAGCAAATTGCGGAACGTTATCATTAACGTCAGACACCGTAATTCGTACCGTACAGGAGTCCTGAACAGAAAACTGTAAGACTGTAGTTTATGTGAACTCCATTAACTTACATTGATGTCTCCGTCTTGTGCGACAATCACTAGCAAATGTTCAGACTGCTGTTCTCGATCAAGTGCTGGACTGGATAATTTTCCAGTGGATGGATCAATCTTGAAGAACCTGTTGGATCCTGAAACGAAATTATGAGTATTACGGTAGGTACTACGCTGCTACGATAAGAAAAACAATCTCCGAACCTCGTATGCTGAACTTAGTGTTGTTGGAGGTGTTGAACGCAACGATTTGTTTGAACTCTTTTAGTGGGCGGTTCTCGGGAACGGTTATCGATCCACAAGAGGCGGAGCTTACACGCAGTCCCGCCTTTTTCGCCTCTACCACGTTTACCACTACTGATAGGGAGTCAATCTCGCCACTATTAGATTTCGCCATTACTAAATTGTAGGCAGTTCAATTGAAAGCTAAAAGAGGAGGACTGTTGTTTCACTGAATTATTGATTACCTGACAAGCGGTGGACACCCGCGATGATGGCACTGGACAGAGAAATTTTTCCGAAATGGTCGATTGCAAAGGCACTTGATGATGGAAACAGGCGAATAGCTGCTTTTCCTGGAAAGATTTATGCAGCCGTATACCTACAGCAAAACAAGTTACAATAGGGTCTAAAATCGGACATGTAGGACCTAAACAGGGCAAACACTGGCGTCCCATCTTTATTTCGCGGCCCCTTCACTTTGCTGCACTTCGATATGACCCAGGATCTATAAACCTATGCTGCTAAATCCATCTAGGGGCGGTGCTTATATGTCTATTTTTCGTGACCTTATCACTTACTTTTTCATACCTCATATTTATACCATATAGAGGGAATGGGAGGGATACAAAAGGGAATGCAAAAGAAAGATATTCATCGAAATTGCACGATCCTATAAAGCCAGAAGCTTCTAATCGAGTGCTGCTACTGGTGAGTCAGTAGACATGCTGGGCCGACACCAAGAGATTGGATTCGAGGGATGATGAGTGGATCCAAGCCGACCATCACTGGTCCCCTGTCGAGGACGGGGGGGGGGATGGATGAGTCCACTGATATGAAGTGACACTTAGGTGACACGAATCGCTCACATGTTCGGCGTTCCAACTCACTGGAACCACTATATTCTGGTCAAAAGCTCTACAACTGAACATCGAATCCAATTCAGCCTCGTCATAAAAAAGGGATAAAGGATGAACTTTTTGGCGTTGATCAATCCCACCCAGGGATGCGCCGCATGTTTTAGTCCATTCAGAATCGTGGTGGCTGGGGAATGTAATGTGGCCTATACAATGACCTGCGGTGGCCAGCCGATATAAATCAGTGCTTTTATCCTCCCAGACGAGTATGGTGCCACTTTACCGACCCAGGAGGGATGAAAGGTTTGGTTGACCTGGGCGGGCGTTGATGCGAGATATGATCCCCGCACCATGAGAGTGGGGTGCGCGCAGACTTACCAACGCTTTACAAAAAAGTGAAAGATTCTCTTATCGGAAAGTTTATGAATGCAATCAATTAAGGCGTTGTCGAACGACGTACCATCCAAACTAAGCGTGGTGATCGTTGTTCCCACTGGTGCTGAATCTGATATTGTCACCACTACTTCTTCGTCACCGAAATAATTCCATTTCTTGTTGTCATTCGTCAAGCTAAACACCTTGAATATATCATTAGGTAAACAAGAGCAGTTATGGACATTTACCGTATTGTTAGCGTCTGATCTGCAAAAAGTGACGGTGATCCTTGGTCGGACGCACGAACAACTATGGTGGAGTCACTGGACGGAGGACGGCGCAGCATCGATAGTGCGCCTGAAGTAATGAATTTAAAGACATTCCAGATTCCTTCTGAGTATTCCCACAATCCTCGCTCGTTTATAAGGGAATCGCATGTGTATGTCTGCATTCCACACTGAGCTCACAGGCACCCGACGGGACGGGAAGAAAGGGGAAACGGGAAAAATGTTCGTTTAAAAACTAATTTCGGACGATGAAGGAAGTAATTGGGAGAGAAATAATAGAAATCGTGACCCTTTGGTCTTTATTCGCATTTTCCTATGCGATTGATTCGCCCACATCACCTTTACAAGTTGCCCACTGTTGAAGATGTCATTCGTTGTAGATATTATTCTAAGTTTATTTAGTGGGCCAGGTCAGGAAGACAAGGTTATCCAGATCCCGGTGGTTTCTTAGATCAGACGGTTGCAAGTGTAACAAGAAGCAGAAACAAGAAAGTGAAATAGTGAAAGGAAGAATAAGGGAAAGCGTAAGAAAAAAGTGATCATGATGTAAAAAATTCAATGAATCCATACTCGACGTCTTGGCGAGGCTTCGTGTCTGCAACGATCGCGGCGAAGGAACTGTGAGAGCTTACTGTAAGGCAAGATAGCCCCTTCCGGTTTCTTCAGGCCTAAGCACTAAACCGTTCACAGTTATGCGAAGATATACGAAAGAGAGCTGGAGCAGCGTCGACCAGTCCTCTCAGAGAAATTCCTACGCTTTTAAGTTGAATCCGAGCTTGTAGTGGTCAAGAAGAAGGGGCAATGTTATATTGCGATTGATAGAATACGAGGGCATTTTTGCTACACCTCAGGTCGGGAACGGGCTCTACAATTCCCACACTCCCTACCACTGAAAACGCGACTTTATCCTTCAACCTGGAAAAATCAACCACCAAAAACCCTGAAACCTTACCAGTCTTGTGATCGATCCCGAAGCAATCCGTAGGATCTGAGATTAGGTCGTAGGAGATGGCTGCGTTTTGGCCAAAGTCGTCATCGGTGGCAACCACATAGTGGATCACACGATTCGATGGTTCTGTGAACACCAGCACTTCAGCAGCACTGAAGAAACTTTTAATTTGTCCATTTTTTACGATCTTTAAGGATAGAACAGCCCTTCAGTGAGTTTACTGCAAGCGAATGTTCTATTCAAAAAATCACAGGGGTGAAAGACTGACGAGAATGGAAAGGAGAGAGGTGTCGCTTAAATTCGTAATTCTCGCTAGTGAAAAGGCAACTGATGAAGGAACTGTAGTGAGAAGAACCACAAGATTGTACGCGGTACAGATCCAGTTACCATAAAACTACCATAATACCACGCTACAAAAATACACGGTAACTAATGCATGTCCGGGTGTGTAGCCTTATGTCAGGATTGTCGCACCACGGCATGTCGCAAGCGAAGCAAGGCGGACGAGCTAAAGGCGCCATATTGTCGGGTTCCGGAGCGATTACAAGTCAACTGCGTATCGTGCTGGTAGCATCACCGTGTAATCGTTCTAAGACCCAACAACCGCGACGCGCATAGCTCGCACTCACTGCGTTGCATGCCACTCGTCGTTGTGCGACAATCCTGACATAAGGGTACACACCCTGCATGCCCTATCTACGTTCTCTATTATCCAAGACAAACTTCTTCGTTTTTTTCTACCTGGGGAAGAATCCTGACACACGCTTTACTCTACAGGATCCCTCACCTGCTGTAATGTCACTCTATAACTGTCACTCATAAGGGGTTAATGGGCGATGTGCCCCTTCTGAGCCAACGAGGGGAGACAAATTCTAGCCGTGCCACTATGCCACACGCAAGGTTCCTTACAGTTTCGATCGCACGATGTGTAGCAGGTGGCTTATGGTAACCGTGTTCCTACGGCGTGAATGACGGCTTACAAGGGTCTTACTCAGAGTCTGGAGTTAAAGTGCTTTTGGCTATACTTCCACATGAACATAAACATACTTTTTCATGTGTGAGTCTAAAGAGACCTTATCGAAGCCTAAGCTAATTTTTTGATTTTGATTGAAGGGCATGATTTTGCCACAAAAATGTTGAACGGAGACTTTTCTCAATGATTTTCCAACAAAAAACCATAAAAAAGATGTGATTCACCAACCTGATGATTTCGGGATGATTATTGTTTTTATCATCGACGTTAACGACGACCAGTTGACTGGCTTTCCCACCACCAGCTGTGGCGACGACAACAAGATGATAGGGAGCCTGAAGCGACGGTGAATGTTAGCTTTATTACAGTACACAGTTTCTCAAGGTACCGTACCTCTCTCCAATCCAACGAGTCAATAACGTTGATTTCACCGGAATACTGATCGATAGCGAATCGAGTGCTTGGCTCTGTTAGTTGATAGGTCGGTGAAGCAGATTGTGGGGAAGTGGTCGCATTTGCCGTAGTGACTGTTGTGCCTGAATGCCAAAATAGAACACAGCAGGAACTTCACTGAAAATCGATATTTTGTCCAGGAACCAGTAATTCAGAAATGTCGACTCTACGCAGTACACATAGGCATTATACTAATATTTCTACAAACAAAATAGGCATGTTAGCCAAGGATCTACTCCCCCAGGGGGTGTGCACTTATGACAAATTTTTGCGCGGCCACACGCCGCGAGTGACGCCGCGGATTCTCCGCATGTAATTGCGTACATTGCAACACTCCCTTCACAGATTTACGCCCAAATTAATTATTTTTTTCAAATTAGGATTGTTATCATATAATGCTATCGTTTCTAACCTTAATTATTTTTTTAAATTAGGATTGTTATCATATAATGCTATCGTTTCTTACCTTTTATGACACTACCTTTGTCTTTTGAGGGCACAAAAGATATTGTTTTTTAGATAATGATGAGATAAACAGCTATTTCTTGGAAAACCCCCCAAGGTACCAGATCTTGCTCCCTGAGTGGAATTCCAACTGACTGCGGCAAGTTGTGCTGACGGCGCCGCGACTGCGATGTCGCAAAGCGAAAATTTGTCATAAGTGGGCACAGCCACTCCCCCGAGGAGGTGAGTCGACTTATCTGGTTATCGTGGAGTGTGCCTTCAAGGCATAAAGCATCCTAATTAATGTGAATAATAATAGGTAGATAAATAATTCAAGCATGTGAATACGTGCGCGCAAAAAAGCAAAGCTCTAGTATCGCCCGTTTCATCCGACCATATTCTATACTTGCTCTCAGTCATCCAACTACAATTAAAAAACAGGTAATATATTTGAATAGGGAGCTGAAAACAAAGCTAACAAATATGTTAATAAACATGTTGGTGAGTAAATAAACCAGTAAATCAATAGCTGAAAGAAAAACTGGTCGGACCTACCTATGGCAGCATCTTCAGCTACAGTTACACGCACAACTTCATGGTCAAAATTCGGCGCATCAACGGATCCGTTTCCAATTTCGAATTCGATCAATTTTTCTTCAGACTCATAAGTGGATCGATTGATTTGATTATAGGAAATCAATAAGTGCTGGCCGGCAAGATCACGGATCTTTCTCATCAAAAAGATTTCCCCGGTGGATTGATCGAGTTCAAAGATGTCCGACTGAAATCATCGACTCTTCATCAAAATAAATCGCTTTCGACTCATAAATCGTCAATTAAAGACAGTGGTAGGGTAATGTGAGTAATGAGAATTCCTGCAATAATCATCCAAATGAATACTACTGGTATAGGGAGACATTAAGGCAAAAATTCCGCTGAAAAGGAGGGCCGTCAGGTTTTGCAAAGCCGGCTTTTCCACAGCTACTACCTGTACTAGCATGGACAGCCCCCTTTGTTGACGTGGCCCGCCCTTCCCGAAGTGAAAGGTGAGAAGGGGTCTTATTCCTTGGGTTTTTGCCCTCTTCATCACGTTTTTCCTCCATTTTCGTACTACTGAGCACCTCAGCTTTATACTCTACAAACTTTTCGTATTCGGTCTAAACTAACGCTATCACCGCCTTCAAAGAAGAGGAAATATCAGAAGGAAAGGTCGAATTATTTCGTTCAGATTTTTGAGCTAAATTCTGATTTCGGCTTCAAAGAGTTTTACCTCCTTTTTAAGCGTATAGTAGAAGGGTGGGCCGGTCCTGGGCTTAATTTTTGGAGCTAAGCTGACGACTTTCGAACCAATTGGCAACAATGGAGACAGCTTGAACGGATCAGCAGGTGCCTGAAATAGAAAATATTGTTCACTTGGGAAATGGGCCGCTAAATGCAATAACTGATGTGGCTTTGCCAACAAGTATTCTGAACGTGTTCTTGGATGCATCATGTAATCCATCTCAGTCGGAGTTGCAGCAGTGATTGGGTGGTTGCACCTTACACTCATCCATCGTTTGATTACAGGAGTTTTGGATACGGTATGCTACATTAAAGGCACAGGATTATTGATATATCATATCTCCTGCCGTGGATGGATAATTCGACCCAAGCCACGTAGGCTGTACCTTTACCG
This sequence comes from Trichostrongylus colubriformis, assembly GCA_963978905.1. NCBI lineage: Eukaryota > Metazoa > Nematoda > Chromadorea > Rhabditida > Trichostrongylidae > Trichostrongylus > Trichostrongylus colubriformis. The sequence continues at coordinate 10,346,457 of OZ022259.1, read as the reverse complement.
AGGCGTGGATGTCAGTTCCTGGAGCGTGCAGAGCCAAAGAATCTAGCGCAACAGCTCGGCTCCACCCACCCCAGCCGGGGGTGTGCTGCAAGTGTTTCGGTGCCTAGTGTGGGGTCAGGTTACTCAGTAATGGGTTTACTTCACGAGGCGATTGGTTTGCCAATTTCCAGATCTTGGCTAGTAGCTGGTCTACCTATGTCAAAGATAAGAGTCGAAGAGTAAGGGCAGACCCCCGGCTGGGGTGGGCGGAGCCGAGCTGTTGCGCTAGATTCTTTGGCTCTGCACGCTCCAGGAATTGACACCCACGCCCCGGTAAAGGTACAGCCCACGTGGTTTGAGTCGAACTATCCATCAGCGGCAGAAGATGTGATATCCTGATAATCCTGGAATGTGCCTTTAATCCTGTATGCTGGTGAGGCGCGCTCGAGCTAACTGACCAGCCCGACATACGCTTCTTAGGCGAGTTTAGCTCTTATGCGAGCTCGCCGAGTGCTGCATATGACTGTCACAAATCACAGATCTGCTTGAACCTAATCGCGGTCAAGAATGCGCACCGAACACGCCTGTCGTTGCACTGAGCAAGTAACGCAGGCTCTCTCTCTCTTTCGGGTACTGGCCCTTGCGTCACCATAGGTTATAAATTAAGAATTTGCAATTGTCTTACTATCGAATTTGGTTCCAATATTCGTATAGAAACATGTTTTTGACGCCCATCCTTATCAGAGAGGACCAATGACAGTGACCATGGTGGTGGTTGGCTGGGAGGAAAGATCATAACAAGTTTACCATCCGCAATTGAAAAATGATTCGACACGTCTGAATTGAAAATTTTAAAAATTAGATCTTCTCTTTGTACACACATACAACCGACCATTGCTTTGAATTTGCCATTTCCACACTCCAGTAGCATTGAGCTGCCGGATAGTGCAACCAGATGCCTGACAACCGATTGGCATACGGATGTTCCTGAAAGTCGGTTCAGAATTTCTATGATGTTATCTTCATTTATTATTCACTTTTTTGTTTATTAATTACGATGTGCGGTACTGTTGCGAAAGCCACTGTACGTAGTTAGGTAGCACCCATTTTAGGGCTGTTGCTACGCTGTCTCACTGGAACATCATCCCACTATAGTGAGCCCACACAAGTGAATGCATAGTTTCCCACTACCCTCATTGGGTAGGAGAAGTCTTTTCTCTCCTTCTAAGGCGATTCAGCCAACGGTTCATACGTCTGAGCTTCAGCCGATTCGTTACAGAGGCAGGGCACGGGGGAGTACTCCTTTCCTCAGGTACTGCAGTACCCAAAGACCATTTTTTTTTACCCTTCGAAGTTATTTTTGAAACGGTTCACCACCTACGCTCACAATTTTTGGAGATAGTAATAGGAGAAGCGAGCCTCAAAGAGATCGTCCACGAAAAAAATTACTATGTTACCCTAATATTTATGTTGTATTTGCCCAGTAAGGGCCAATGCAAAGTTTCACGCAAAAAACCGAAAATTAGGCTGACTAAAATTCTCGGCCGGGTGGGTGGAGCCTCTCGCCGTCCGTCGCCCGTCGTACGCCGCGGTCGGGAATGGAAGCCGGGATTGCTTACGTACCTTTCTGCTCCGAAATGCGTCTCCGATCGCGGTGGACGATGGGGTGGGCACTTGCTCTGAAGCCCCGCCCACCCGGCCGAGACTTTCTGGTGCTGTATCTAAGCCGGATTCACATTTTTGCGCGTGAAACTTTGCGTGCGGCCCACATTAGGCATATACAGCACAAATATATGGGTAGCAGGAAAACTCTTTTCCGTGGACGATTCCTCTAGAGTTGTGATAGAGCGGCGCCTTCATAAGATGTTGTGAGCCCTCGTTTATCGAAAAGCACGTGCCATGGCGCAAAAGAAGCCGCATTATGAATACTGCTAAGACAACATGGCAAGCATGAAAGTTAGGGTGGTTCATTCAAAGGGAATGCGTTGTACTTTGCTTGCGGCCCCTCCACTCCGCACCAAACGCATTTTTTGTAAAGTGTGAATATACGACACATGACGCTATTTTGAGGCAACCTACTCAAATTGCATTGGTGTCGTCTCTCGAAAAGTTCAAAAAGTGTGAAGGTCGAGACTCATCCAACCTACCTCTCGAATGGTTCGACAATCTTCACTGTAGATATGCCACGTCCGATTTTTATCTGCACATGACATACAGTTGATTTTCGTGGCACGCCTTGATCGGAAGCGATGATTGACAAGCGAACGTCAGTAGGATCAACATCCGTAAGGGCACGTCGAAGGTGTACATCGCCTGCAATAAAACCTATAGTCGCCACAAACTGAAAGACAAAAAAGTTTTTTATTGAAAACTGTTGAAGTGCATTCATCATTTAAATTGTTATTCTACTTGGATTTTAAGTTTTTATTCTATTTTTTATTTACTTTATTTTTAAATGTGTGAATAACAATTCGAGGCTTCGAAGTTTATTCTCAAAATACTCAAAAAAATTCTGAGTCTTCTGAGATTAAATTTTGGATTTTCAATTTGTTATTCACACATTTAGATTGGCATGAGGCTTCGGAACAGAAGAATACTCAGAGACACTTTATCGTTAATTTTATTTTTGCACTTCATCAGTATTTTTTATTATTATGCTTTATGTTACCGCTTATGTCCCCTCTATCCAATTGAGAGTCTAGCCAATATAGTAACTAAGCATTACGCTCACCGTTGCTCTTCACGACAAACAGTGGATGTGACTGTTGGCTACGGTAGACTACCGTACCATTCGAGCCATTGTCAGGATCGGCAATCACCACTGTTCCAACCGTGGTCGACGGCGCAGAGTCGAATGGCACCAACAGCGACGTCACAGAGGTGCATGAAGGGGCATTATCGTTGACATCTGCGATGTGTATGTGAACCACGGCTGAAGCGGAGAGCGATGGCTGAAAATTGTACGAATTACATGGGAAAACCGGGGTGCGATTGCGTTCATCGACGTTCTCATGTGCATCTACTGAACATCGAAAAAATATTGCATGTGTTTCACACGCACCGATTCATTTCTACAGTTTACAAGGCACAGAACACCGTTGTGCAGTCCAAAAAGAGATGATTAGCAGCGATTCACTCATGATACTCTAGTCCAGTGATTAAATTTTGAGTTACATCGGTAATTGAATGTAACAGTTCGGGAATGTGTACCCTTATGCCAGGTATTCGCACGACGACGAGCGGCGTGCGACGCAGTGTGTGCGAGCTATGCGCGTCGCGGTAGTTGGGTCTTAGAACGATTACACGGTAATGCTAGGGGCACGATACGCAGTTGACTTATAAGGCTTCGCGACCCAACAACATGGCGCCTTTAGCTCGTCCGCACTGCTTGGCTTGCGATATGCCACGATGCGATATCCTGACATAAGGGTACACATCCACAGTTTTACAGTTCCATCGAGCTCATAACTGATTTGCAACCCTCTTATTTCCCATTACGGATAAAAGCAGCAAAGAAATTCTGCGAGGACGCGGAAAAGTCAAGCAACTTTGAAATCGGTTTTACTTCCTCCTCTACGCTTCTCCAGCCTACAAAAGAGTTTGTACGCTTTAGCAATAGAAAACTGGGATCCACAGAGGTGAAACAATAATGCAACCGGGCGGTGATGCGGAGGAGAGGTCCCAGAGGTTCGTTCCTCCCTCTCTCTGACCATTCAACACTTATCTTATAATTGGCTTACGTATGGAATGAGACGCTTTGGGTGGGGGTCAATTGGTCAAATTTTCGCGTGCCCGCCCACGGCAAGCGGCGCGGCGAGTGCGAGTTGTTTGCAGCTCTATCTGTTGAAACAACAACAACAACATGGCTGAACTTCAGAGGCTCCCAAACTGCAATTTTTGAAGATTCTTCACGTTATCAGCCCACTGCATCTTGGCGGTATTACAAACGACTCGTACTATCGCGTGCGCGACGCCGCGAGGCGAAAATTCGATCAATCGACTCCCACTGAAGCGCTTTAGAATTTTCTTGACTTTGAGCGTGGTAAATTTTCACATCTGTGCTCTCCGTGTACTGACGACACCGAATTTTCCCATTAAGCTACTTTTAGCTGACAACTCACTTCTCCTTGATCTTGCGCCTTCACGGTGACGGTATACATACTCCGAGCTTCACGATCAATACTCTCGTTGGTGTAGATGACACCGCTTTTCTCATCGATGCCGAATGCCTTAAAAATCCGAAGTATTCAAAAGAAGCCGAACTACAAACAATAGCTACAAGATCTCAAAAATAATATCGAGGGCATAGACGGTATCCACATGGACACGATCAGACACGACGCTGTCGTAGGAACATGGGTGCGGGGAATCAAGTGAGGACTTCTCTTACAAGGAACACTATTAAACGCATAAGCCAATTCAGTAAAGTAAAAACGGTAAGCTGGGATGGTGGCTATTGGCTCAGTAAGCAATCGGACGATGAAGTTTTCAGTCAGATTCCACTCAGCTCTATCGAGTTTTCCACCTTGTGGTTACCTGGAAACAAACCCAACTGGGAGAATGGAAACAACAACTCGCACATCGGCTAACAGCTCATCTCCTGCCCCCTTGAAGACAGTGATAGGGGTAATGCGGGTGATAAGGAATCCCATAAAAGATTTCATTCACTTGAAAACCAGGGGTCTAGGAAGCGTAACTGCGGCCAAATCCCCCCGCGAAAGGCGCACTTCTGAGCTGTGACAGAGGCGGCCTTTTTAGCTCCAGCCGCCTTTCTTGGCTCAGTCAGCCCCCTAGCGACTGATTGGCTGGGGGTGGGAATGGAAGGTATCGCGGCTCGCTTTTTCAGTTTTAGCTCGGAGCCACTCCAGAAAAAGGTTGCTTCCTCATTCCCGAACATCTCTTCGTATTTACGACATTGCAACACGGCAATGGAAAACTCGTCCGGACTACCCGCCTCTCCACGGAAAGGCTCCAAATCGAGAATCAATAGTGGAGGGGGGTCGTAATCTTTCCAACCGTTTCTTCACTGTACTATTACTAGTCATGTCGACTTTCATATTCACTGCTTCTTTCACTCTTCGTCCAATTTCCTCTATCACTGGCTTTGAATTGAATTGTTGAGAAAGCCAAATACACCTCGAAAAGATATTACGATTCTGAGTGAGCAGGAATTCATACAGCAATCCCTAAACTACTGATCAAAGCAAAAAATTTCTTTCCGAGTTTAAGCACCGCGGAAAACTGATGACAGGGGCTTTCAATGGTAATTGAAAGGGAGACAGTAAGTGTGGGTAATCAGTAAACCAACCACTAATTATTGGAAACAAGATGATTCTTGGCTTTTGTTGTGATCATTAAATTTAGAAAACCAGTACAAAGAAAATTAACAAAAAGTCAGAAGCAGATATAAAATGAAGTGGATGTTCCCCGAAGCCGCTATGAAAGGACAATTTCAAAACGCGTACGCTGGATCCATTAGTGATTCTATAGAGCACTTTCCCATTTTCTCTCGAATCGGCATCTCTGGCCTTAACTTTCACGACTGGTGTCATCAGCGGTGAGTTTTCGAGCACCTTAACAGATAGGCGTAAGGTAATAGGATTATAAGCTTGACTACGGTAGCGTTAAGAAGACCAACTTGAACATTGTAAGTCGAGTGTTCGAAAACAGGTGCATTATCGTTAAAGTCGGACACGTGCAGTATAAGGGTCATATTCGAAGAGCGAGGTGGAACTCCTTGATCCTGAGCCTGAAAAAAGCAAAATAAATAGGATTAAGAATTCTCTAGTTTTTTCTGAAAAGGCAAAGATCCTTTTCTTCCGCGGGAAAAAATTTTCTATGGGCTAAAGTATGCCTTACTAAATGGTAGAACTGCTCATTTCCTTACAACTGCTTATGTACCGCCGCCAGTGCATGAACCCAAACAGACTCGAATGCAGAGAAGCAGGGTGTGTAGCGCAGGGGAGGGGAGCTTGGGTTTGGGGTCGATTAGTCGAATTTTCGCTTCGCCGTGTCGCACTCGCGGCGCCGTCAGCACGACTTGCTGCAGTCGGTCGGAATTCCGCTCAATATGCGGTTGGCTAGTATCGTGAGGGACCTTGAAAGATTGCATGTTGGAAGCTTCGGAAGTTCTTATATATTGTGGTTGTGGCTGTTTCAGCAGATAAAACCACAAACAACCCGCACTCGCTGCGCCGCTCGCCGTGGGCAGCCGCGCGAAATTCGACTAGTTGACCCCCACTCGAGAGCTCGCATTACCCCTTCAGAAAGGATAGCATGTCCGGCTGGGTCCGTGAACTGCTCACCCACGTACCCTGGATAACATAGGCCTTCAGTTCTGGTTGTAACCGTGTCGTGCACTACAGTTGGGTATCGAGTGACCTGACTTTCGACTTCCCAACTTCCTCCAGATTGATTGGTCTCCCACGCTTGTTATTGATTTTACGCGGCGAGGCGCAAAGTGCGTACTTCGCAGCGGGAGGCGCGCGAGTGGGCGCCATCCATATCAGTTGGGATCCAAAGTGATTACCTCATTTGAGGTTTAGGATACGGCCAGTGCCGCATAAGTGTATAGTAACTCAAATTTTCGATAATAGACTATGTCATAGCAATCCATCAAAAGTTGCCTTCGTTGCACTTGGCAATATTTTTTCAGAATTTTTTATATCTTCCAGAATGAAGTACACACCTTGATACGGATACGATAATCCTTGATTTTCTCGAAGTCCAATGGTTCGGTGAGTTGAAGTTGACCAGTCAATGGCTGCACCATAACAGGACATGGAGGATGTGAAGAGAGTATCGAGTAAACAACAGCTCCATTCTAAAAACTTCATTTTTCAAAATATGGACGAAGTACAGGAATGCAGGAGCATATTTCAAGTTCTCTGGGAGCCATCGCGATCGTCACGCTGAAAGGAGTTGGTATGCGTTCCGTCCACGCCGTTTGCGGACCGGAAGTGTGTGGAAAACACCCACCATTGAAGGTCCCGCCTCCTTACGAGGTGATATGTGCCTCTAGCAGATAGAAGAGGAGTGTATTGATTATGTTAAATTTATAAAGATAAATTTCATTGAGTGCTTTCGACAGCATCAGATGAATAGCCGCGGTTGTAACACGACACTCATCTTTCGTGGATACCGATCCAACGATCGCACGGCGACCGCGCGCGACTTTTTATCTACCCGACTTTTCAGACTGTTTTCACTCGGGTACCAACACCGTTTCAGCCTCACCTTTCTCTTGTCTTTATCCGTAGCGTGAACGATGTAGAACGGCTCATGCGACGTCTGATTCTCGCTCACAGTAATCTCCAACATATCAACTGGAAACTTTGGAGCGTTATCGTTATGATCTTCGATTAGAATCACCACCTGAGTATGATTCGAACCACCATTCACCAGTTCAGCCTGAATTATCAAACATTATCAAATATCAGTTTTTATTATAAGGTTCGCTCGTCCGCCAATTGAAACCAACCTTGACATTCAGTACCACACGATCGATCTTGTCAGCGTCCAGATATCTGGCAACGGTAATTCGACCCGTATCCGGGTGGATCATGAACTGGTGGTGCAAATCACCCGAATAGATGCTGAATTTTGAGAACTGTGAAAGCTACAATAATATAGGAGGACAAGAGGGGTGAGTTATCACAAAACTTCACAAACTAGTGGGTTGGGAAGTGATTATCACATTTTTGCTTCTTTTTTCCGTTGAATTTTCGTCGCAAAAATGGTGTTCTGCTTTTGTGTCTTTGTCACTTTCCTGAGCTTTAGTGTGAATGGCATAGCATCAGGAAGAAATTTTTGAGAACAGCTGCTGACCTTTTTTTTGCAGTGACTTTGGAATAAAAAAGTTAACTTAAAAATGGAGCAAATCATCTGAGAGTGTTACGACTTCACTATCGTTACGACCTCTATCTATTCATGCATATGCCCTCCCTTTACCTCAAGAGATTATCCAGAAAAAAAAAAACACGGTCATAACTTCACGAAGCGTAACCGTTTCAGGGCCTTCCATCTCCAATTCGTTGGAGAGCACCAAACGATCATGGATCGTGGATATTCCATGATCGTTTGCTGCTGGATAATGATGATCATGGATATTCAACCGAATTCGGATAAGTCGTCTCTTTTAATGGTGAACGAATTTGACTTATGTGAACACAAAGAAACAGAAGCAGCCAGCCAAACGGAGGGTTTTGAGATCTACCACAGTTACATGGGTATGTACACTTATGACAAATTTTCGCACGGCCGCGCACGGCGAGTGGTGCCGCGGATTTCTTCGCGTGTGATTGCGCACTGCAACACTACCTTCAAAGTTTTACGCCCGAATTATTTCTTAATTAGGATTGTTATCATGTAATGCTATCATTTTTTACTTTTTATGTCACTATTTTCCTTTTTAAAACATAAAAGTTGTTGTTTTCAGATAATGATGAGATAAACAGCTATTTCTCGAAGGACCTCCATGGTACCAGACCCTTGCGTCCTGAGCGGAGTTCCAAATAACCGCGGCAAGTTGTGCTGAGAGCGCCGCGAGTGTTACGTAGCAAAGCGAAAATTAGTCGTAAGTGTACACACCCCAGTTACATAGTTGTTCAAAAATCTACAAATAAGCCGAACAGAATTGAAAGAAGATTTTACTTCTAGTCCAATATCAAATATTTGCAACTGTTTCGCTTTTGCGGGAATTCATCAAATCTTTTTTAATTTTGAATTAAAATAGCGAGGGGTAAACGAAAATAAGCAGCACTCGGCGTATTGTAAGTGTTACCTATATCGTATGGTGCCGGGACCAGTGGCAAGAACGGATCCGATCGAGATTCCTGGCAGAATGTCCTCTGGGGTCTTAATCAAGTAGCTTGATTGTGTGAACGATGGCGCCATAGCATCCGAATCTATCACATAGATATGGACGCGAGCCTGGAAAAATACAAATTTTCATTTTTTATCAATTTTCTGAGCTGTGCTGTGAATGGCGTAGCCAAGAAGAAATTTCTGTGAACACCTACTGACGCCAACTATAAGTAAGAGGTTCTATAGTTGGCTGCGCAACTGACTACATGCTCAGGAATCCATCCACCACAGGGAACGTGCTACGGAACTTTCACATAGCACTAGATTTCTTACCGGTTCCTCGCTGGTTGCTCCACTTCCATCTTTGGCAAATATCGTGACGTCGTATTTGCCTCGGGACAAGGGCTTCTTCAGAAAAAGTTCTCCTGTCATCTCGTCCACCTGATACGTCGCTGGATCACCGGACTTTACGAAGAAGTGGACCTTAAAATAAAATGAAGTGGGTTTCATGTGATCACCCATCAAAAATACAAAATATTTCTAACAATGATGAAGACTTTTTGATCAACAACCATAAACAAGAATGCTGACAGTGAGTGTAAACAAGAGCTAAATAGAACCCTGACAGTGAATATCATAAAGAAGGTATGGGCTATGGGCTCAATAACCAGGAGACTCCATATTTTCTAACTTTGTTTTCAGGTTCATGACTGAATTGCACCTTACTGTGAGCATGACGGTGGTCACAAAGGTACAAAATCAAAGTCAAATCCATAGAAAGTTACAGACGTCGCCATGAGGACAGAAAACTCGCGGAGCCACGTGTGGTGCACGACACCGCGGTCCCGGATCCCCAAGCTAGTCGGGTCCCAAAGCGACAGCGGTGTTCTATGCCCGAAATAGGCACACGCGAATTTTCTGTCTCTACGGAACACTTTCTGTCTCTACGGAACTTTGAGCTTGTATCCCTCTTGCAGCAGGACAACTCATGATACCCGAAAATCACAAACGAATTTCTTATCAAAATCAATCTTGATCATATTCGAAGACAGTGGGCACACTGAACACGTGCACGAACCAAAGCAGGCTATGCGCATTTCGCGCTAGTCGAAACCTTTACACTAAAAGACTTGACATGAAAGGGTCCAAAAACAGTTTTCGCGATTTGTCCCGACTTGAACACATCAAAGATTCCTTCTGCAGTCATTCGCAGAGAGTCCAGAAATAAGGAAAATAAGGATGGGTAGTGCGGATTGCGAGCCATCAACCACTACGAGGTGCTTACCATCCTGCATATACAAGATGTCCGGGAATTATGGGCGCCCAAGTTCATGTTTTTTGTATACCTCTATATAAATTGTATCAATGATTTCTCTTTCATTTGCTATTCAGTGGGTGCACAGGATCTTATTCTACCAGGGTGGGCACTTGTTTGGGTAAAGCTCTGGGTATTTTCGAGATTTTGAAACTTTCTCAATAGACTTGCGGTCAGTTGCTTGCACTACCGTACTACCGTTCAAACAAGAAAATTTTCACGGCCTGAACCATTCAAGGCAACCCATTGTGGTCAACAACGTCTGGTAGAGTCTAACATGCCGACAGGACGTTTGGATACCTGTAAGCGGGTCCCAGTAATGATTTGGGGTTCAATGATGACACGCTGTTGGTTTCCGTCGATTTCGGCTTAAAGTTTGCGGGAATGTGAACATGAGGAACTGGCCGTTAGACATAATAAAGCACTACCAACACTAGTCTTTCGCAACAATACGTGGTGAGTTTAGCGGCGTGGCGCTTTAGTTATAGAATCAAACTGATTCAAAAGCGCTGCCGACCCGATCTGTCCGATCCCATTACTTTCCGAGGCGTCCGCCAAACCTCCCAAAATATGATTCCATTGATCTTCTGCCGGGGTCCTCAACTAAAAGCAAGGTCTTACGAGTCAGTCATCCTAGTATGGGGTCACATAAGGTAGCCCGGGGGAAGATTCGGGAAGGAATGTATGGAAAAACCTGCATGTCAAGTGCGGTTGAGTGATGAAGAGACTTCGGGCTTAAATCCTTGTCGGGGCAAGACAACTTATAATATGACTGCTGCGCCTTGTTACACAACTTATGAGTAAAGTTGTGAATGGAATGATTCTTCATTACTCTATTGACGTTACCAAAATATTGCAATACACTAGCGCCCATAATTTTGGAACACCCTGTAATCTCAGCAAGTGGACGCCCTAACCTGAAACACATATCCACCCATATTTCGATTCCATCACTAGAGCCAGTCATCATATCCAGGAAGATCTGTCGGTATCATCTAGCTAGCATGCAGTCCAACCCTTTCTAAAGTTGCCTTGCAAAAAATTTGGCAAAATTGTCTTTATCATCTACTTACGAATTATGCGGGAGGAGGGTACTGGAATTTATGTAATTCCCCAGGATTTCCAAAAATCATCCACCATCAGGCTACATTTTTTGCCTCTGATTCCCTTCCACTCACGACTTTCCACCGCGGCCTGGACTCTGAAAATACACCTCTACTGGAGCTGCGACTTCAGTTTGGAAGACGGCAATGACCTCTCTCCAGAGAAATCTTCGATAGAAGGATGTGCTTCCCTCTACTTTTAGTGCGAACTATGCTTTCAAATTAAAGCTATGAAGTTGGCCGATAAGACTTGGGCTATAGCTGTTGCCCAAATCAGTCAAGCTGAATGTTTCCTAGTTGAATTCGTTATCACATCCCCTTGAAAAGGCAGAGATTTCCAAAACACGTTACGCAAACTAACTGGAGAGCCTTGAAGTAAGATCTCATAATATCAAGTTTCTCATACCTCTCCAAATGTGCCCTCATCGTCGTCAGTGGCCGAAACGACCAGCAACGGATTTCCAGCAGTGCTTTGAAACGCTTCTCTGACAGTGACGTTGTAGTGAAGCGGATAGAAGATTGGCAGATTATCATTGACGTCAAGCACTCGAACACTAACTAAGCACGTCCCTGTTGAGCCATCTAAAATAGTTGATTCATGAAGAATAGTGAAATCTTCCTGGCAGATTAATTTCGCTTGATTATGCCTCGCCACTGGAGATGCAGTGCAAGCAAAACTCATGGTGATTATACTTCGTTCGGACGCAAAGTTTTCTAGCGTCAATCGGCCTCTTTAGTATGTTACTTGTACTTACAACTAGTATTTATTCACATATAAAAGCTTGCGAAAAACCAGAACACCCGATTTTTTCGGGGCTACGAAGACTCACTGATCTTTGTCGGACCTATGCAGGTAGAAGTCAGAGAATTGATTATGATTCTCTTGTTCTATGCGAATCCCATACAGTGCCTTCGCGTTAAAGGAATCGTTCACGGAAAAATGAGTTTCTCTGTTAGTCATAAATTTATGTTGTATTTGCTCAATAAGGGCCGCCTCCTCAGTTTCACGCGGAAAACTGAGACTACTGCTGTGATACAACCCCTTGAAGTAGTGGTCGAGGGAACGCGGCCAAAGAGTAAATGCCCGCCCCGTCGTCCGCCTTGGTAGAAGACGTATCGTGGGAGTACAGAATCTTGCTGGACAATCCCACTGTTCGTCTCCGACCGCAGCGGACGACGGGACGGGGCATTTACTTTGAGGCTTGGGCCTTCTCGGCCATCACTTCAAAAGCCGTATCTTAGCCGGATTCTCACTCGCCTAAAACTCTGCATGTGGCTCTTATTAAACGAATATTTTACAACAAATTATATGTGTAACATAGAAACTCATTTCCCACGCCCGATTTTTTTAAGAGGCAAAGCGAAGCAGTGGCTGGTGGTATAGCTATAACACCCATTGATCGTGGATCAAATCCTTATATCAAACAGGTCAAGCAGTTTCAGGCTCCCATAGAGGTGAAGTGCTGACAGAGCCGTCGAGGGAGGGAACCCAAAGATTATCGTTTACTGGCCATGCAAATCAACGCAAGCACGCATATGTACATATGAATAACCAAAATTACAGAAGTTACGATTGCAAATGGAAATCGAACGCGTGGTGCACCTCGATAACACGTCCGAGTTCTCATCCTCATCATTCACTCCAAGACACCATATTTCGTGAATGCTGTCAATTAGTTAGACAATGCTCATTGAACAGGGAACACAGGGCCTTAACTCATCCTTGACAATATTCATATGCATTGCAACAGCGATGTGGTGGAGAGGGGAACACTAATACAAATCCTCAACAGTGAACCGGATGACTCAGGCTGGTGGAATGAGCCGGGTATTCGCACTAGGCACTTGATCTTTGAAATGATTAATGCTACACAGCGAGTACATCGAGAAATTGAGCTCACTATCAGTTAAGAGGATTTTAAGCCCCACAAAAAAAGTATTGGAACACCGGGTGGTGGCATTTGAGCCTACGGACCTATCGTAACGCATGCAGTTTGTTAGGTTGCAGACACTGCACGCATTAAATCTTGCTAAGACGTCGAGTGTGTGTTCACTGAATTTTTTTTATAGCTAACACATTTTTCTTACCCTTACGATTATTTTACTATTAAGTGTTCAATTGATTGCTGCTATTTGTTGTTTCACCCATTTCATATCATTATGTGAATGAGTTAAACACACCCTACGAGGCAACAAATAACATATCCCACAGCGAAACTGGAGAAGTGATGTTCAAGTTCGAGGAGATGCGCGGGGATGGGAATACAGGCCACAACGTCATGCTTCTGAGTCCGGGTTTCTTTACCGATCACCGCTTTCAACCTCGTATGACGATCATTTCTTCCTATATTCCCCTTTTTCCCGATCCCTTCCGGTCCCTTCAAAACAATGGTTACTGTAGCTAGCCATTTTCAAGGTCATTACTGTTTCAAAAGTGCACTTACTTTGATCAATAGCTGCTATGGTTAGCTGATGATTGACGATCTTCTCATAGTCGAGCTTCCTCTCCAAACATATCGTACCCGTCATTGATTCAATATTGAAAATCTTAACACAGACATTACACTACCGTAATCATACAGTAACTATTGCCTAATCCAACTCTTCACAAACCTTCACAGCTTCGCCATTGTCTTGAATAGCATAGCGAAGTCGGCTGGAGCCACCACATAGACTATTCGTTGCTTTTACCTGAAAATGGTCTCGTTCTTATGTGGCACGGTGAGGCCTAGGCCCCCTCACTTTGCAAGGCCTTAATTACAGGACATGTCTCATATCTCGTACTCGCGCATCATAGCAGTGCTGCTGTGTATGCGTGCGAATTGCAATCACCGGCTTTGATTAGCGAAACGACAGTCGTCATGACAACGCATGTCGTCGAGCTCCTCTCTTCAGCTTCAAAGCGCGCGATGTATATACCACACCATTTTATTACAGCATACTCGTATGACACACGGCTATTTTCGGCTTCTTCTCGACGATTCATCGCCATAGTCTGATTCCACTGCTTCAACGTCTTCTATTTAACAAATCTGCTTCTACCTTATTTTTCCTGACTAAAAATGAGTCTAAAGTGCTTCCCATTGCTATATGTGAACATGGCTGGTGAAATGATTTATATCTTAGAACAAAGGATAAAGGTATGAGCTTTTTCAATTGGAAATTTAAGTGACACTACCGAAACCGCAGTTAAAGGGATAAATCTGGAGCATTTTAGTCTAAATAGGGTAACTTTCCTCAATCATGCGAGCTAAAGGGCTGCGTAGGGTGGCGCTCCTCTACGCGTATGATTTGAATTTAAATATTGGAAAGGTCAAATCCCATTGGAATGCCTACATGGTTTTAGGTGACAGTAGAGTTCATGGCGCATTTGGGCCGATCAATCCTTTTCTGATCAGCTCGGAATGCTTATTCATTTGGTAGGGCTTCACGCGAATGGATACAACTAAGCGTTGTTATCTGCTCAGAGTGGCCTGGCACAAGAAGCCGATTCTGAGAACAGGAAACTTGACTGGCTGGGGGGGTGTGTACCCTTATGACATGATTGTCGCACGACGACCAGCAGCGTGCGACGCAGTGTGTGCGAGCTATGCGCGTTGCGGTTGTTGGGTCTTGGAACGATTACACGGTAATGCTATGGGCTGGATACGCAGCGTCTTGTTATCGTTTCGGGACCCAACAACATGGCTCCTTCAGCTCGTCCGCACTGCTTCGCTTGCGACATGCCGCGGTGCGACAATACTGACATAAGGGTACACACCCAAGGAACGATATAGGAGGACGAGGCACGAAGCAGGTCAACCCCTACTCACTCCATTTTACTCTGTATCACTCACGATCCACCTAAAGACTGTATTACACCTGCGGGATGATTGGTAGAGCACCGATACCAAAGAGGACAGATGCAAACCCAAGCGCACCAGCGCCGTCCCTTACCACTGAGCTAGCCAGCGCAAGATAACCTTCATTTCAGAATCAACATAACATCTCTGAAGAGAAAGGTGATCTCGTATTACACGATATTATCAGCCAAACACTCAAGCAAAAATACTTACATGAAATATTCAAGTAAGCTTAACCTGAAGCCTAACCCATCAGATAATCCCCGCCTACAAACTCCCTTATTCAGGCCACAACATATGTTTTCTCGAAGACATATGCGAGCGATGTTTGAACGACTAGCTCACTCGAGCATCATGCGACTAAGTGAGAGCAGGTGCGTATCTGATTTTTCCGGAGGGAAATCGGAATTTGAATATTTTAAACCCGAAGTTTGAGTCACCACCACTTGTTTTTAGCATGGAAAAGCTATTTGATCTGACTTTAATGATGACAAAATACCAGATTCAATCAGTGGTGATGCCTGAACAGGTGAGTTGACAGATTCAGAGAGCAGGGTTCGTCCAATCCCTGACGCGATTTTTGCCAAAGCAGGGTTCGGACGGGAGTTTAAAGATTCGGGGACAGTTTTCCGGATGGCTCTGTCTTTTGAACTTCCTTCATCTCTCTTTGCACCTGCTTCGGTGTCAGTCCATCAGGCGTCTATTTTCAGATTCTTACCGTCACTATGAACCATCTAAGCGGCATGAAACGTATCGCAAAGCACGAAGAGGACATACAAGAACTGGTCCGCAACGCCCACGCAATGGTCAGTAAGTTGTTCCAGGCACATTTTTTCGGAGCTTTTTTTGCTTTTCTGGGCTTTTCAAGTTCCTTCTCACCTTTCTTTTTCCCACAGCCCCTATCATCATCGATCAGCTCAGAGACCGCACCCTTTGCTGAGCATTTGACCCTTCCGACCACCCCGTGACGTCCTGGTCCTGGTTGGCAATGAGCTAGCTAATTGTTCCAAAGGCCAACATTAGCTGGTCTATTGCCAGCCTGTACCTTGACAAACTGGCCCCTTTCGATCCTCATCAATTTCTCTTCTTATTCTCTGTGCTCCTCTCGTTATCTTCACCTTCTGATCACTTCCTGGTGCAGTATTGCTCAATTTAGAATAACTTAATGAACTTATACTGAATAAATAACGTAATGACGCCGCTACTAAGTATGCCCTAATGAGATCATGATGCTATGGGAGGCTCAACGAAGGGTACAAGTACAAACCCCAGCGCAAAGGAATATTGACAATCGTACATCGCGAATCCGATACCCGTAATCAATTTCACCGAATGCGTTCAATTTGCACCTGATGCCAAACGACTAGATACCCGACGCCTTCCTGAGAAGTCATTAACGTCAGCAGTTAGGTTTAAATAAGCGGGGATCTAAGTCGGACACTCGAATTGGATCAAGTCATGCACGAAGGTGGTGGTAGCGTTCCTTGGCGCGTTGGCGCGCGGTTAATCTACAATGGGATGAACAAAGAGCTAATCGCGCGCGATGGCGCAATTCGAGTGTGTTGACTCACATTCACTGACCAGAGAAGTTGATCACGGTCATACAGCGGCAAATTATGGTTCTACAACGTCATGAAGACGGGACGATCCAAAATCCAACCTGCATTAAGCTTCAAAAACTCATGAATTTACAAATTGGAGGACCATGCAGCTTTTTATGTTATACATGTGAGTGCTGAAAAGCTAGGGAAAATATGTCAATTATGACTGAGTAGGAAGAGCGCACAGGGTGTCATTAGTGTAATGGATTAGTAGGATTGTACGAAGGAAATCAGCGGTAGTTCGAGCCTCGTCCGAGCCGTTTACCCTAATGGTCCGACATAATTAGCATCCTTGAGTAAACTGGTGGGAGTACTGATGTAATCATCAAAAATAAAATCTTTCTTCCGTAAACACAAACGGATATAATTACAATGATCAGGTAGTAGAATGGAAAAGTAGATAAAATAGAAAATGGATAGATATAATGATAAAATGTGTGTACTTTAGTTCCTTATGCTGTATGGCCCTGTACCTATCACTGAATGGAGTCTGATACGATGTCAGATGTTGAATTTCTTTCAGGTCAGTGGCTCCTACGATAGGGTTTTGATCGTTACATACAGGAAGCTACCTTTTAGGATTGTCGCGTGAAAGTTTCGGTGCTTCTCAGAGATGGTAAGCAGTTCGATGACGGCCACTTCGTATATCTACCTCAGAAGTATGCAATGTCTTTCATTCTGTGCACAGTATTAGTTGTGAAGGTACGGCTAGGCCTACATAGGTTAGTTAGGCTGGCAGTGTGGTTGGTAGGACCCCAATCGTCTTGTGAAGTAAACCCATTCATGGGTGACCTGACCCCACATTAATCACCGGAACACTTGTAACACACTCTGGTATGATGGATGGAGATTCTGCCATGGAATTGCTGACTCGACACCGTTCACGCCGATTTTAAGCTTTTGGAAAACTGGATAGTCATGTCAGACGGAGATTTCGCTGAATCACACTCCCCTTTGGGTGCATGCCGGAAAACGGGGTCGAGATGTAGTGCATTTAGAATGCACTACATCTTCGCCATTCAACTGAGAACTTCCTTTCTTTAGTGACCAGGGACAGTACCTATCTGAACTCCCACAGAACACCAAGCTCATCGTCCCCGTCTTATCCCGTAAGATTGGATTGCAAAGAGGCTAATGCGCAATTCTTTCATAACGCAACATAACGACAACATCACGTTTATTCAAAATGACCAAAATGTCTAGTACACAGCTTTGCTCGTTTTTAAGGAATATGGAGCTATTGCTCAGCCCTCGGTGGAAAGTTTGTTGATTGCCCCTCAGTAAAATTCAGTTTTTCAAAGGATTATCCAGCCGTACGATCCTTCGTCGATATTCAGGGAACCCATTGAACTTCCACCGGATGTCGAACCACCTGGTACCACAAAATACTACGAGAATGGTGAATATGTGAAGTCAACACAATGGCCGGTGACCCGGATTTACACTCCACTGCAGCATACAGTACGTTGAAAAAGCTCCAAACGAAGTGCTTTTTTACCTTCAAGAAATTCAACTTTGATCGCATCCAGCAATGAGCTGTTGGTCCATATGGATGCTCCAGGAATCTAAACTTTGTATTTTTGCCGGAACCTTCTCCAGAGTTAGAGATATCTGGGTAAACTGGAGAGGGTATTGGGCAGTATAGATACGAGCAATCGCGCGAGAAAGGGTCGCATTTGGACAACAGTATGGGATAGGGGACCAGGGACTGTTCTGAGATGGCACATTGTTTTTCATGGAGTGAATTCCCTTTTTGGAGAACATCCCTTCAGCCGTCTCTTTCGTGACCAATGAGAGCTTCCTGAAAAAGTTATTGGACTTATAGAAGCTTGTACAGGAGGAGGGACCTAAGGAGGCTTCCAAGGGTGTGACTCCTCCAAAGGGCGATAGCAAGGCCACAGTGTGTCTCATGTACCCAACAAGATCTGAAAGATTTTTCTGATGGTGCTTCCCTTCCAGGAAAGTCAGAATCTGGACGCTGAAGTTCGGTCGACCACTCTCGGAACTAGCATTTTCATCAATGAGATGAGCGTAAATGTGAGTTTGAGCATTCATTAGCTGGCTCAGGCAATGCCGTCGAGCAGCTGGTCTTATCACCGTTGATAATATCGATAATGGGAGTAGCACAATGGCATAATAGCGCTAGTCACTATGACAACGCCTAGGCAGCATCGGCTTTACGAGGGTGTGTATAATAGGGAATATTACCATTTTGAAGTCAATAGGGATAAACATCCATAGCGGGAGATGCCGCGAGGATTCAAAGGGATAAAAGCGAGTGCATTCGAGGGCAAGTCCAGGGTGACTCGCCCGAATAAGCGAATTCGAGGTTTTTTCAAAGTCTTCCCGGCTACATGCATAGCCTCCCACATAACGGGGCTGCTGTCTACAGGAACCCTGAAACAGGGTTAAGAGGGAGGGGAGTTGTTATGTACTGCAGTGTCCTCGATCTTACTTAGATCTTTCAATTTCCATCACAAAAATGGGTTATACATATAACTGTGTCAATAGGTTCACTAAATGTATGTTACAAAGTATAATCCGCTAAGGTGCTATAGACAAAGAAAAACGAAAACTCTTCCAATAGAGAGCGTAAGTATGTACTTTTTGTAAGGAAGAGCTGCGCAATCAGCAACTCTTAACGTGCTGCTCCACAACTAGCAGAGGAAAACATAGACCTCATCAGCTATTAGAAGTGAGTCTGGCTAATTTGTCGCGGAGGTGGTGTAGTGAAAAGTGGGGCACACCCCACTCTCATGGTGCGGGGATCAAATCCCGCATCAACGCCCGCCCAGGCCAACCAAGCCTTCCATCCCTCCGGGGTCGGCAAATTAGTACCAGACACGTCTGGAAGGATGAAAGCACTGACTTGTACATCGGCTGGCCACCGCAAGTCATTGTATAGGCCACATCACATTCACCAGCCATAACGATTCTGAATGGAACAATAATGTGCGGCGCATCCCAGGAAAGGATTGATCAAAGCCAAAAACTTTATCCTTTAAACTTTTGGCTATTTTCTCACCATGAGAAAGCGTTCAAAGGTGCTATCACAGTAAGGGGGGGGGGCATCTCATAAGAATTTCCACACCCGCGTACCTCTGAAAGATTTTTGTGGGGTCACTCTGCACATTCAAGCGTAAGGGAGGAAGGGGTTCCTTCCCCTTTCTTGGCTTAGGTTAAAATGGAGTCCATATTAGAATGCCCCTCCCTTCATTGCGATAGCACCCCTTCGAACTCAAGCACTGCAACGGCTAAAAGGCACAGTGCCATGTTGCGAAGATCAGACCCGTTCAGGCTGAGAAAGTGCTGCATCTGTCTACGGTAGAAAATCGGTACCACAGTCACCTGGAGGGGATATAAGCGGCGACCGGGAAGTTGAAGGGAAATTCAAAAAAAGGAGATACATATAAGCCATGCGTATTCAAGCTATGCCTCTATGACTAATGGTGAAGTCCGATAGTGCACCTTAAGTGGATCGATCAAGGGCTTTTTTTCGGTCTTTTCATCACAGTGAACCAACTCATCCCCATGTTTCAGATAAATGGCGGTGGTGGAGCTGCAAAAGCAGAGCCGGTGCAATACGGTGATGAAATCAAATTACTCGAGTCACTGTTTGGCAGTACTCTCAAAACTGGTAAGTTGCTTAAGTGTTGAAGATACCCTTTTCGTATTTCACCGATTGGTTGAACGTTGAATCAAAGCTCAAGTAGTAAGGCTGCAAATCTGTGCTAGGTTTATCAGCGTTCCCTAGGTAACCAGTCAGGTGTAAACAGAAAACAAGTACAAGCGGTTTTACGTTTTCTTATGGGCCGTGAAATTCCCAGTGAGGGCCCAAGCAAATTATAAAGTAGTAAAAAAACATGTTGACAGGAGAAACCGCGTGGAATGAGCCGTGAATAAGTCTGTGCTTTTATCCTTCAAACGATTTGATACCAACGCAATGGTCCTGAAGGACTGGAAGATTGGTTTGGACTTCAGTCCAGGAAATCTCAAACCCTGCAGCGCCCGAGCTACTTATCGCTTAAAACTTCTGGGGCAATATCTCAAAATTCTAGTGATCAATAATCGAGAAAAGATAAATAATAGACTGAAAATATCAATGCAACAATGGCGAAGCCGGCAAATGTAAGCAGATTAGCTATTCTGCATTCCCCACATCAAACGCAGATCCGCGAGATTTTTCGATTCTCACTACCTATCAATGTTTATTTTTAAATTTTTGATCTGCTTCTCTACAAGTGGGAAAGCCTTGGGATACCAACTTGGCACTTAAAATTAGCGGATCGCGTTGTGCGGAGGTGGTTGCATGTCACCTCTCTGAACAGAATGCGAATCGTATCCGATTTGGGTGGTAAGGGTGCGTTAAGGGTGATTGGTTTAAACTCCCACGGACGGGAATAAAAAACACAAAATTGGTAAACGTATGGTGAGTTATGGTCAAAAACTTTGGTCTCGGACAGAACTCGTCGTAGGCCTCGAAAACGCTATGGAAATAAAAATATAAATTAGATCTGCGAGCATTGGCGTAGCCTGTGTGGGCAGAAACCTCTCATACTGTTTAGGTAATGTCCCCCGCCCCTAGACATCTGCCCAGTCCTGCCTGAAAAGTCTCCCTCGCGATGGAAAACCAAATCTTACGGAATCTTTTCCTACAGTGTAGCGGATTCGAACCGGTGGGTGTGCTCCCTAATGGGTACCATCGGGTCCTATGGAGTCCAAACTAGAAAGTATCGAATTTATATGTAGGGTATTCACCCCTTTTCCTTTCTTCCGTAAGTGAGTTTCCTTGAAGAAAAAAGTGAACGGAGGAGAGACACAAAAAGCGTTAATGTGATTTTCTGGCGTGACGTAGCAATAGTCACGACATCGGAAATATCAGAAATTGCAATTTTCCTACGCAGTAAAGTTTTGCGTCATAATCAAGTCCTTAGGCAAAAATATGGTTAACGTCTAACAGGGGCGTGGTTATTTTACCCAGTTACATTATTATGGTTCACAAGAAGTGTTATAATCTTACGTCTTTGAGCAACTCCAAAAATCTTTCTGGTCTATTTCCAAATCCTATAAAATTTTTCTGCCATGTGCTATTTCCTTTTTTGAATTTCAACCAATAATTCTTACAGAAGGCGAAGTGGATCTCAATATGTTCGATTCGACTACCGAAGAATCAAACTATGTGAAGGAAACCGAAGCTGCCCTCAAAAACGTGCTGAAAATCGATGCTTCCAAAGACAAAAAATCGATATCCACCGCGATGTCTGAGGTGATTCCCAAGTGATTATTTTTGACAAAACCATAAGGGATTAATGTCTACTCATCCCTTTCATGAACTGACGTTTCGTAGAATTTGAGTCGATTTATTTTGGAAGGATGCGATCATTCCTAGAGATCTGCCCGGTGACGGCTTAGGAATCGCCATGCAAAAAGGCACAGCTTCTTCGTACGTCCGTTGACCGACTTGGCTGAGAAGGCTTCATAAGTAAATACAATGAATGAAAAATAGTTTCGAATTCTGAGGGCCACTTCAAGGAATCGTCCACGGAAAAATGAGTTACTTTGTTACCCATATATTTATTTTGTATTTGTATTATGAGGGCCGCACGCAAAGTCTCACGCGAAAAAGTAAGAATTCGGTCAAGATACAGGTCCTTAAATTCCTGAGCGGGTGGGCGGGGCCTTCCAGGAAAACCCTATCCCATCGTCCTCCGCGGTTGGGAACGGAATCGAGACTATTCACGTAACATTCTGTTCCTACAATGGGTCTCTGACCACGGCGGACGAGGGGCTGGGCACTTGCTCCGGGCCCCGCCCACCCGGCCGACACTTTGTGGTGTATCTTAGCTGGATTCACATTTTCCCGCGTGAAACTTCGCATGCGGCCCACTTTGGGCAAATACAACATAAATGAATCAGTAACAGAAAAACTTATTTCTCCGTGGACGGCTTCTTTGGTAGGAAAGTTCAGAAGCGGGAACAAGTATGAACTAAAGGTTCCCAGCGAGGCTTCAGGCTACAACGCCCTAATCCTCCCTATAACAAAGCTTCAGATTGTATTACAAAAGATAAGCAAGCTATGGGCGGATGTAATGCAGAGACGGGTGACACGCATACCCTTTGTCATGGTGTGGGCATCAAATCCTGAATCGTTGTAGGTTTGAGCCTACCAAGCTTCACGTCCCTTCGAAGTAGTGATTAGTTACCGACTCCTCTGCAAGGTCAAAAGACTGGCTTGTTCATCGGCTGGCTTCCTTAGTCATTAAAAAGGCCAAATTTCATCAATCAAAAGAACAAGAAGCATTGGGATTGACACACCAGTCTTCAGTCACCTCCTCGTCTTCTGACCCCCCCTTTCCAAACTCATTCTCCCGGCAGCCCCGGAGCATGACCAGCGAATAAAAGGACCTTCCCCTACAGCAGCCCGTGTTCTGTTTCTCAAGATAAGAATGCTATAATGTTGAAAAGTTGAAATATTATTCTCTCCCTTAATTGTGATCCCAGTGGAGAGGTTAAGGCCTACATACCACATCTGAGGTACTCGAACATGATTCACAAATCCTGACAGACTGGCCAGAAAATACCACACCTTCTTAAATATTGTTCCGATTTACGACGCGACGTGCCTCTATTTCCTGAGTTCTAAATCCAAAAGTAAAAATAAAAATGTAAGGTGTCACGAGAGCGAAGCAGCGCTGAGACCTGTCCTTTCACAGTTGCCAAAGTGACATTAATTTCAGATGAAAATGACACCATCGGAGGACAAAAAGAAGAAAGGCAAAGGTGCCGATATGCTAGAAATGCTCGACGAGGCAGCTGCTCGCCCAGCAACAGGAAAATCACGATCCCGTTCAAAGACACGGACCGATCCCACTTCAAAGCCACGAACACCAAGCGGAAAACGACCGGCACCGGCGAAGAAGGCTCCAAAATGAGCCACTGAGGGCGTTGAGCTAGGGCTATCCTGGCTGACTTGCTAAAGGGAGCTGTCTAAGCGATGGGTTAAGGTTGAGGTTAGATGAAATGATAGCAATTTCGAGCCCACAAGTGTGGGTGTATAGAAAGACCATTTTTATGTTTTCGGTGAAACATCGAAAATCGCATTATCAAAGTTTGACGGGAATGTCAAGATTAAAAGGATTCCTTATGGGATGTGAGCATTCTGACGACCGCGACATCTGAATAATTAGTTATTTGGCGATGTTTCGATCTCCGATTTCTGACGTTCTGATCACTAGCGGTACAATTACTACAACGCCATTACTACAACGTTCCTCTAGACATAAGCCAAAAAAGAAAGTTTGTTTGCTGTGTATTATATTTTTTTATAAATGGCTATAATAGGTAGTAGGGTTATATCCCCAGAAGAGTAGCCGTGGTACATTAATGGCCAACCATGACTCCGACAAGATTACGGCACTTATTCTTGCCAAATTCATTTCCATTGCTATATTTGTGTGCCTTTGTGGTTCCTTTACAAACTTTGGTTTCCCATGTAATACATAGATATTGATCGCGTGTCATTGTTTCTTGAAATAAATTTGAGCCGATGTTCGTCCCTCCTGTGACCTCACTGGGTCTGTTACTTCTCAATCGGCTGAAGAAATGCAAACATGTCACATGGCATGATGTACGCAAATACGGACATGAGACCTGTCAGCTGCGAGTATCATGGAGCTGTCAATGCCAGTGTAAATACTACAGTATGACACATACGGTAACGCCCATCAAATCTATCAAATTTAGTACCTTCAATAAACACGTGCCAATCTCGCTATCCTCAGCGATCTGCACCTCATAGAGCGATTTCTCAAACTGTGGCGGTCTACCGTATCCATCGACGAGATCGGCTATTACTTGAAGATCTATAAAACAACTCCTTACAAGAATATTACCGTCATAGAAAAAATCATGTACCGTCATGTAATAGAAATGTAAAAATGATGTACCGTCATGAAAAAAAAAATGATAAAAATGATGAAATGATGTACCGTCATGAAAAAAATCATGTACCGTCATGTAATAGAAATCATGTACCGTAGCCAATTCACCTGAATATAAGCTGGGCGCACCGCCATCAGTAGCTCGTATTTTGAATCGAATTTCTGAGCCAAGGGAGCAGTCAAGCTGAAAACGGTGGGTGATCAGAGAGCGTTAGGGCTAAATCTCGCCATAAACGCAAAGCTCACCTCTTTCAGAAGGCTCAGTCGCCCAGTATCAGGATCAATAGCCACAACTTCCGAGTCAAGAATACTGTATCTAACACGGCCATTGATACCCTGATCAGGGTCGTTGGCTGTCAACACTGTGGTTTGGTCTGATTCGGATATTGATCGATTTAGGGTAATGTGCATGTGGCTATGAGTCCAGCTGGGTGAATTATCGTTGACATCACCTACAAAAAAAAATCATTGGGAAAGTACAAATGGTGCTATCCCATGAAGTGCTTATGGTAAATAGATAACAAGTAAATAAACAAGTCAGAGCTGGTGGCCTTCCTATAATCACCACGGTTTATGGTCTTCTAGCGAGGCTAGTTGAACTTGCCATTAGTTATCTACATTCTATGAGTACTTTGTCCGCCACGCAACCGCTTTCATCTTCTTACGTCTTACGCACAAGAAGCGTTATTTTCCCACCTTCCGCAACAAAACCAGTTTTTACACACATAATAAGTAAATAAGCTTGAAGGAACCGCACGGAAAAATAAGTGTTTCTGTTACCCATGTATTTATGTTGTAGTTGCCTAATGTGGGCCGCATGCAAATTTTCATGCGAAAAAAACGTGAGTCCGGCTGAGATACAGCACAACAAAGTCTCGGCCTGGTGGGCGTGGCCTCCGAGAAGCGCCCACCCTGTCGTCCGCCGCGGTCGGAGACGCATTGTAGGAATAGAAAGTTACGCAAACAGTCTCACTCTCCATTCCCAACCGCGACGGGTGACGGGACGGGGGTTTTACTCGGAGACTCCGCCCTTCCGGCCGAGAATTCGGGGAGCTGTATCTTAGCCGCAATCTTACTTTTTTTACGTGAAACTTTGCATGCGGTCCTTATTAGGCAAATACAACTTAAACTCAGGAAAGACAAAAACGCTATTTTTTCCATGGACGATTACTTTAAATATGCTCAACGCTTTTTGACTTTAAAACGATTCAGAGTTCAAGTTTGCCTACAGGTGATATAATTTCAACATACACGTGAAAATCCCAAATTAACTGATTAACAACAATAATAAAACAACGAGTATTACAGTATACAATTAATGAATGTACCAACCTATTGTGAGAAGCACTGGATGTTCGAGAATGAGCTCAGAGCCTCGACGAAGGCTGAACTTCAAATGATATTCTGGGGACGTTTCGCGATCAAACAAACCACAAGCCAGCAAAAGATACACTGATGGCGATTGACTTTGACGTAAGCACAGCGAGGGACAACCGGAGAGGCTGACATCACTGAAAAAGACAAAAATGCAAATAAAAGCAAGAAAAAAAGGAAAAATCACTACTACCTGTGCTTTTGCTCGTCATTGAGGCTGAGCCGAGCAACGATGGTACCTAGAGTGATATTCTCTAAGATGTGCGCCATTGCAGTCTCTGACAGCCATATGATATCTATGGCCGGATCTGTCAAGGATGTTCCTGAAATATCAGATCGTTGAATAATCAATTATTTACTTCAATTAGTAGTAACACCACATAGTTACTCACGAGCAAAAGCTACTCAGATTAGGATCAACAGCACTCTCACCACACTCTCTCCACGACTTATAGATCACATTCAGCACATGGTCACGTTCCGTGCTGGCAAGGGGGCGGAGACCATCTTGGTCTTCATTGGTGCATTGGGCTCCATTGCTCCAAGGGCTTTGGGGGGCGCGCTCTTTTCACAGTTTCCCTATTGTGTGAGCGGTAGCCTCACAACCTTGTTCCACCAATGAAGACGAAGATGGTTCTCGCATCTTGGTGGCCGTGGAAAAAGCTGTTGAGTCAAGGACGATTCAGTTATTACGGAGCTGTTTGCTATGATCTTTTTTGACACAAATGTTTACGAAAACCATTTCACATTTTGCAATTTTGCCTTACTGTATTGAATTTTTTCAATTTGAATTTTGAGAGCAATCTGCGGTCTTCACGCACCTTGCACTGTGACGGTGACAATAGCAGTTGTCTCCAATGACGGCACTCCTCCATCGTATGCTACAACTACGAGATCGTGCACAACGCCGGGAAACAGATGGTCTGCGGTCGATAGGACACCGTTAGGAGACAAAGAGAACAGCGTGGCTGTATCAAATCGTGTCTGAAAAATCCTCTCAATTATCAGTTTCGAATATGAAAATGCCCAGACTTTATTCTGAATCTGTCATGCTAGAACTGTAACTTCATTAGGAGCAATTTGCTGAATGCCACCGCATAGGAGTTATAGTGTAAAAGAAAAACAAAAGCCATAAAGATCTTTGTTGTTAATTGCTGAAAAAGTGGCGCCTTATCGGTGGGTTTGGTGCTGACGAGGGCAAAAGAATGGTTAGAACGGTGGTGACAGCACGAAAAATAAGTAAAAAAAAATGCTAAAAAACCAAAGAGAAGTGATCAAATCCGTTAGTCGTAATAGGCCGTTAGTAGCTGATAAGACTTGCTTGTCGTTGCGGCAACACAATCAATCTCCCTTCATAATCGCGATATCTTTGAAATATATAATTATCCAATAGGAAAAGTTTCGGAACATGAAGTATGGCATTAGCCCCCCACTAAACAGACCATCGACCAAAAATGCTTCTAGTTTTTCAAAATCGGTAATACTTACAATTACACCAGAAAAATTAGAAAATTAAGAAATGAACTAGCATAGGGAAAGAAAAAATGCCAATACAATCATTCCAAATCTCGACGAAGACCTTATCCTGCGGCCGTTCCTTATATGTATGTATAGATATTTCCCTGGAAAGGATTTCGTGATATATTTACATATGTGTAACAGATTGCCGAAGTCTGCGTCCTCCGAATAAGTGGTCTCGAAGAGGATTTACATACTAACAATGTCCCAGAGACATGGAATAATCTTTTTTTGTTTCTATACAGTATTTTTATCACAAGCCGTTTTCCGCAATCTCCCTTCTCTGGAGATTTCCCACACTCTGCAAACAAAATCTTAAGAAATCGCGACCGATGACTGATGAGATTTGATGAATGGGCTACACAGAATATCCACTCGTCTTGTCACCCGAAGATGAATGGCTTCAGCATCAAGCGAAAGCCGCTTTTGATGCTTCGCCCCAAGCTAAGCATCATATCATACTGTATAGAATCCATTTCATAACCTATCTTCAAGAGCAAAGTTTGAGCATGCAGTATTTACCAGTATTTCTTGAGATGTGCCACGCATTTGATCCCAACCATAACTGACTTGGAACTCGATGTGGCTCGAAAATGACTTGCGAAATTTGAGTTAGTGATTTTTGTCCTAGCTGACGGTTCTGGTAGCAAATTAACGATATCGAAGGGGCGTAAGTTTCGGTTTCTCCTGTACGAGCACTGTTAAGTGGTTTGACTCCGGACCATATTAGGGAGAATTACACCTTTGTCACTGCACCACCCTGCCGTATCGTCTGAGATGAGCCCGAAAAATTTCGCGTTACTATCTGGTAAATACAAATGGACATATTCTTCCGTAACGTAAAGGTGGAGAGTCAGCGGGCATTGCGCGTCCCTCTCTGATGGACTCCTCACCGGTAGACCCCTCTTCCACGGACCTCACCGGTTTTCTGGTGATTGGCTCGAAAAATTCGATTTACTGAGAAGCATAGGATCAAACCTTTTGAAATCGATATCCAACTTTTCCGTTACTCCCGACATCTGCATCGGTAGCTTTCAGAGTGAGTAGTTGGGATCCGATCGAAAGATTTGCAGGCACTGTGATACTGTAGCGTGGTTGAGTGAACATCGGCGCATTGTCGTTAGCATCCAGTATGACGATAAATACAAGAAGGCGACCGATTCTAGAACAATCGAAAAATTCGTAATACGGTGAAACTTGGAAATAGGGTTCATAATAATGATAAACTAAACAACTTTGCTCAGTTCCAGTGTTTTGCTGGTTTCGTTCATGGTAAATCCGTCCGTTATTTATTTATTTGTCTACGTATTTACTTACTTATTCATATATTTAATTGATTATTTATTTATTTGATAGATCACGGCATGCATCAATTTAGAAGGAAGTATTTGCAGCGACTGCTTGAAAACTAAGAACTGAAGAAAGAAAAAGATGTAAACAAGAAATTCAACCCAGCAGAGAAAGCATGAGGTGAATGAATCCCCACCGGTTGCATCACCAGTCTGAATGTTGAACATAAAAGTTGAAGGATAAAGTTTACTAAACCACTAAACTTCACTAATACAACGGATTTTTGTTTTTCATAACGGCCTCTGGACTGATTCAAATAAATGAGTGGGTTAGTAAACAAATAAATAACTTAACAACTTAATAACTCACTATAAGTTGATAAGTTAATAATCCAATGAATATGCGACCAACACAAAGCTAAATGAGTTAACACTGTGGAAAATAATGAAATGTTCATACTTTGGGGGTTTGCCGCCGTCAATCGCCTCGACAATCAACTCGTACTTGTCGCGGTATTCTCGATCGAGTTGACCATTTACAACCAGATCTGCATAGAGTTCGCCGTTCACTGGCCGTACTGAGATCTGAAAACTAGGGTATAGAAATATACATAAACCAAAACTATTAAACTATTACATTACATTATTACATTAAATCAAACGCATTACAACGAACCTTGAACACATTGTTCACGTTTCCCTGTGCGATACGGTACTTTTGCACGGTGTAATTCGCTCCATCGGCATCCTCAGCTCTTGGCAATGGATATGCGGCTCCGATTCGAGCAAATTCAGAAATCTCCAGCTGAAAAAGCTATCAATTGGCTTTCTTTCGATGATGTTAGGAACACTGTGATTCCGGTACCTTTATTCTCTCATCGGAGAAAGTTGGCGTATGGTCGTTGACATCTTCAACTTCGATCGATACCTGATAAACCTCATTGGTTGTTTCTGCTGAGCTACAGTAGTTGATAGAGACTACACGAAAATGGTCTACAAGCATTAGCGGGCAATACTGGTTTGTACTTGTGGTTTTGCTGAGGATAAATACATCATATAGTCAAACGTTAGTTGAGGAATGAGGTAGTGTCAAGCCTAATGTCGATGAAAATTTTCGAAAAATTCTATACTACTCTCCTGTCGATTGCTATCCAGTACAAAGTACGATTTCGATGACCGTCCAAAAATTATTCAAAAAAGGAAGGTTGTCGAGTAGTTTTGGAGGAATTTTACAAAATAGGTCTCCTCCCCATTTTGCAACCCAATTACGACCCTTTGAGGATTCTCCGACACATGCTCGATCCTGATTCGGAGGCACTTTTCAAGATTGTAGGTGTCAATGACAAACCTTTCAGCGGAAAAGGGGGGAGGAGGGCTAGCGATGGGTCCAATTCCGAAAGCGTTTCGACCTTTGAATCCCAGACCTCACCTATCTACAGATTGGCATAACATCATGAGTCGAGTATAAAAGTAGAATTCATGAATAAAAAGAATTTAACGGGAAGTGAGAAGAAAGGACCGAAAAGACCAAAGGGAAGCATGAACCAGAAGAAGGAAAATGATTGAAATTCCCAGAAAGTCATAGAGCAGCTGACAGGTGAGTGTGGATGGGTGCGAGCAGGATTGGGAAAAGTGGTCATAGGATCAGCTATAGGACATGCAGGGTGTATGCCACTGGGACAGAAACTTCGCTTTGCGGCATTTGGTGTGCGACGCGATGGTGCGAGCTACGCGCGCCGTATTGGATGGGTCCTGAAGCGGTGACAGTGCCCTACGCCACATTCCAAATATGATCGTTTCAGGATAACCGATACGGCGACCGCAGCTCGACGCGGCAACGAAATTTTTGTCCTAATAGCATATACCCGGGCAATGCCGTATCGAAGACTCCTTATCCTGTACTCCTATTCCTCCTACACCACCCACCTCAAACGATCCTGACGACAAGGATGGGAAAGTGAGTAGATTCTCACAACTCTGGAAACTGAAGCTTACCTGAATACCATCTCCGCCATCGATCGGTACGGCGAGAATCTCGAACCGGGGTCGTTTCTCATAGTCGAGTGGGGCCAACAACGTGATCTCTCCGGATTTGTCATCGATTTTTATGATCTGAAAACGTTCAGCCGTTATCAGATTTTCCTAATTTCAATCACAAAGCCCAAATTATTCATATTGAAAATGACTCTGCTTGGACATGGGGCACTTTATGCCTGCACATCTTAATCCACAAGTCAGCACAATTAAGGCTAGCACATAGAGGTGGGAAATCAATGTACGAAGAGATCATTGTAAGCTGGAGGACGTGGATTTTCTCTGAGCATAAGAAAGGGAGGGGAGTATCGAGGTGGGTGAACGCTCTATCAATTCTTTTCCAGGTATCCTCGTACAGCCTGAAAATTTTAGAGCGCGCCATGCATTCATGCCCCATTCAGAGTCAAAGGAATCGTCCACGGAAAATTAATTTCTTCTTTACCCTTATATCTATGTAGTATTTGCCTAATAAGGGCCACATGCAAAATTTCACGCGAAAAAGTGAGAACTCGGCTAAGATACAGCTCCTCGAATTCTCGGCCGGGTGGGCGGGGCCTCCAAGTAAAAGCCCCGTTTCGTCACCAGCCGCGGTTGGGAACGGAGAGTGAGGCTGTTCACGTAACCTTCTGTTCCTACAGTGCATCTCCGACCGCTGCGACAGACCGGGTGAGCACTTGCTCGGAGGCCCCGCCCATCCGGACGAGACATTTTGATGCTGTATCTTAGGCGGGTTCACAATTTTTCGCGTGACCCTTTGCATGCGGCCCACATTAGGCAAATACAATATAAATATATCAGTAACAGAAAAAATCATTCCCCCGTGGACCACTCCATTGAGTAATGTTTTGCAGTACGCATAGATCAGCGTACCCTTTTTCTTCACATTATTCTGTAATTCACTAATTCGGATTAGCTGTATTGACGTTGATGGGTTAGGATTCAGTCATCTAATAGTGATAATAATCCCGTAAGCCACTGCTCTATCGACATTTCGGTGCATGAAACCACATGTGGTTACACTACTATTATACAAATATACTATACATATAATATGCGCATTTATAATGGACATCCTCCCCACCGTCTGGGACCAAGAACGCTCCATATAAATATGTGGAGGCGATGTAACTCGTATATTAATGATTTGCGAAGAACAATGCGTTGGAGTTGTTTCCAAGCGTGATCCATCCAGATTCACTTCTTTGGGAGCCCTCGTTACCCACGAATTTGGCAGTCATAGCCGTCGCCGTAAATCAAATCACACCAACGGCGACGTTGTTCATCTTGCCACATTCGTTGGTGTTTCGCTAATTCGGTGCTACTCTAGACATTTGCATGTGTTTGGAATAAAACTTGAAAAAGTCATAAGAAAGTTGGAGCTCCTATGCCTTCATAAAGGTCGAATTTATATGCCGTAAGGTTCTAAGCACATCTCAAATTAGCCCAGTGTCGGACCATCTCGTGCAAAGCGTCAGATCATTATCGTTGGATTGAAGTCATCGGCCCCTGCCGTAAATTAGTGGAAAGATGTCCCCCCCCCCCTGCAAGCCATGCAAACTCATCTTTAGAAGCATAATTTATAGCCTAGAGGCGCAGTTTATTATCTGAAATGGCCATCAGGATCGAATTCTGACTAGTTCGTTCAAGCGCGCCACCCCTGGTATACGGTAATCCCCAAAAATAATATCCAATAAAAAAAAAACAATAACAATAACAAAAAATTCATCCGATAACAAAAAATAATAATCATAGAAATAAAAATAAATCCCCAAACCAGTGACCCAAGGTCGAGTTTCGGAAGGGAAACGGCTATTCAGCCCAGGTGTATTTGTTGAATCAAGACTGACGGATGTCAACCGGGCTGTAACTATTCCGGTCAAGTTTCTAAACGAATAACTTCTTTTTGAAAGGGCGTGTTTCACTTCCTGAAGTTTCGGTGACTCCTTTCTTGATTTATTTCCTGCGTTACTTCACATTTTCACTTCCTTCCTTTCAAAGGCTTGAAGGGGAGGAAGAAGATGAGAAAAGACTTCCTTGTCTGAACACTATAGATTAGTTTACTTTAAGAATGTAGCGTTGCAATCCCTCGAGACCAGATCCCTGGTGCTTTAAAGTGGATCCGTTTCTCTGAATATTTCCATCCACTTACAGTATCCCTTTCATGTCCATATATCAAGCAGTCGAGGTCAATTAGCCGTCGTTGCATGTAATGTATTAGATGACATCTGTTATTTGCGACCATCACCTCCTAGCCGCAACGGTCAACGTCTTGACGGGGGATACGTTTCCTGTTCCCGTCTGCCGCTAGCCATTACCGACACTGCCAACACCGCCGTGCGACTAATGTATACGGGAAGTGATATGGTGGATAAGTGATGGATAGTGGTCACGCAATGGGCAGCCGTAATTAATCAGCGAAACGGTACCTGGACGGGAACTCATAACATCCAGACCCATTCAGATGCTTCATGTATAAAGCTTCATACGAAAGGCGCAGAAGTGGTTGAAACAATCTTGAAAGCCTTTTCAGGTGTGATTCGTGTTCACAGTTTTTGAGTAGAATTGTCGTGGAAGAGGTGGGGGACAATCAAATAACATGGGTTTCTATTACAGAAATTCCGTTCCTAACACGTATCCAAACGTGGGATGTCGTCATTTCTGGTTCTCTTCGGCTAGTCGAACTCTCTCTTGCGGAACTCCTCTCATTGCAAACCACCCCGTCGCCCTTGACAGTTCTCAATACATGGCATTTAGGCCAGGAAAAACAGCCTCTATTCAGAAGCGGAAGTAAAAACGGTTCAAAAGCTCTCACAAATCGTAAAAGAGTATTTTTGATCACAGGATATCGTCTCGATGACTGAAGTGGAATAGCCCTTAGAGACTAGGTGAAAATGCTGAGTTGTAAAGGAACCTGCCTTTTATATTTCAAGCTCAATCTCTCGCTTTTTACACGGGAAAAAGAAGATTTCGTTTTGATGTTCAGTGTCTTTCGACTTTTTCCCACCTCTCTCCTTTTCATATTCCAAAGGACCATACAAGGTGTCAAAAACGTTTTTCCCTCCATTCTTCTAAATTTCTTACTTGAAATCTCCTCGCCCACAGGATTTTGAGATATGGTAAGTGCCCTCACCCATAGGATTTTGAGATATGGTAAGTGTGTGTGTGTGGATGTGAAGTGAATTGGGGCGTGCTCAACCCGTCACTAGGTATTTACCTTCGAAGTGGCCTACAGCCTTTATTACAGTGCCGTACCGCCGACATTTCACGTCGTTCCTTACGTTGTTGTCGCTGTCAGAGCGCCGTTCATAATTGCCAATGTTAAGACGAGCCAGCCGCAAGCACCACCGCCTCCGTCCGTCGTAGCGCAGCCAGCAAGGTCATCACACTCATTTCATGAGGGCCGTTAGAGAACCGCTCGAAGAATGAGGCAAATCGAGCGTAAGTAACCTTCGCGGGTGCGAGGTGGATGGAATCTTCGCAATCCGCCGGTAGCCGCCAGCGTCGTCCACCGACCGGCTAGCCCGTTCGTCGTCGTTTTTTTTTATGGAGATGAACACTGGCGACGAAAAAGAACGTCAGCTAAGCAAGAAGAACTACGGCAGAAAAACGGAACCCGAGAAGGTCATGAGATCTTTTGGGTTTTAACGAACGGAGCGAAAACACTGAATCAGAAAAAAACACCATCAGTGCGCATGATTACAGTTATTTAAATAAAAAGGTGGATGGCGCTGGAGGACGAACCTGTTCAGAGAGATTATCGGGAAAGACTATGAAGTATTTCGGATGAGTGGCCAGAGTTGGACGACCTGCCACGTAACCGATGACGTGACCAATCGGAGCTGATTCTGGCACGATGAAGCTGATATTGTCGGCAGCGATAACATGACATAGTAATGCGGCATGCAGTAGCATCAACATATCGTATACTAGGAATCAGGCAGCTTATGCATTGCTGAGAGATCTGAAAAAGGAGTCTGCAATTTTGATAACAATAATAATTTCGCTTACGTAATTTCGATTGATTTCGATTTCGATTGTCGAATGAAGCTAAAACAATGAGTTATAAATAATTTTACAGTAGAAAAATCACAGCCGTGCATAAAGCGGTGGAGGAAAGAAGAGAAAAACGACGTTGTAGAATAAGTGTGCAAATAAAGAAACACAAAACAACAACAAACTGAACATTCCAATTTTTCACAGATTAACTACCTAGTGTTTCTGCTTCCCGGAAACTTCCTTTAAAAACTCGAAGAAAAACTAAAATGAGTAAAGAGGAAGAATTAAAAACACGAAATAAAGTTTTGGAACCATCTTCATCACTATTAGACAATGGGGCTATTCAATGGCCCACATTAAGATTACCATGTGGTCACCAAACGGAGGTTTCCTCCGCGCAGTTTGAGTAGATATTTCATGCTAATAAAAACTATTGATTATACTGCATCTAAATTAACATGCCTTAGTAGAAGTCAACAACGGGGGAAAGAATTCTTTAAATTGTTTATCGTTATTTGTGTTATTATTAACTGTGCCTCTCACAATATTACTATTATCTCGTCACTAACGCACTTTTCCAACTTTTTTGTTCAGTTTTATTATATTGTTTTTCTTCATTTTCCTTCGTAATTATGGTGTAAAGAAGTATTTGTGATTTGCTTCTGCTCTGGAGTAAGAATTTAAATGGAAGAATATCCTCATGAACATTGAAGTTCGCCGTAGGCAATTAATTAACAAGACTCATCACTCAGATGGCTTAAAAACAAACTTCTGATTTTTTGTATTACTTCTGATATCACTGAATTCCTAACAACTTGCTGAGATTTTGCTGCGGGAGATTTTGCTACATATTTTGCTATTTCTATTATTTTTTGATTCATAATGATTTTCGCTTACAGTGTGATACCAACTCTTAATTATGTGCTTACTCGTGATCTATGTAGTCCGGAACGAGTGTTAGTAAAACTAGCGGGGAAGATTAAACCGAGTGTGAACCGTTACGTCTTCAAATCGCGTTGCGGCATCGCACTCGCGGCGTCGTCATTACGACTTACCGCAGTCGGTGCGGAGTTCCGCTCAGAATGCCATAGTCTGATACCATAGGGTTCCTCCGAAGAAGTAGCTGCTTCCTCAGCTCTCATTTTTGTTTGCTAGTTGCTACAAACGTTTTTGAGTATTGCTTGTAGTTAAATTATCTACTGCTTTTCTGTCTTCCAACTGTGCTACTAACGAATATTAAATTGTGTACATTTTTAAACGGTGTACGCAATCGCACGGGATGAGGCAACTCGCACTCGCCGCGTCGCCCGCTGCGGGTTTCTAGACACGGTACGCACCTGATTCAACCCATTTCTATATAGTCGAAAAGAGCGTGTATAACCACATTCACGAACCATGTAGGAAGGTTAGGATTTGTGGCTTCAGAATACCGTGCTCTTAGAATTCATTATGGTGTCAGGATCGACCAGGATCGAGAGCTCTGCTTACTTCGTGGAGGCATTCAGTCATCTGCGATAGCGGGTTCACAATAAGCACACGGTACAGCTTACATAGAAAGAATTGAGCACGTTGAATCCCTTAATGCGCGTTTTCGGGCACTGTTCTTATCCAGCGACGCCATTAAGCGGCAAAGAAAAACCGTGCATAAACATAAGCATTACTTGTCAAGGTGAGCGACTTTATGAGCCGTTCAGGTTTTTTAACTTTTCGAACACGGAGGTCTCATTAAGTAAAAACGGCATATAGCCGTTCTGTCGCTATTGTTCTTAGAACCGTTAATCCACATTGTGCAGGGTTGATTGATGGAGATAATGGAACACGAGAGCTAAGGAAAAAGCTGGTATGAGGATCATTCGAGAATGATACCATTTATTAATTTCTGGAGGTTCCCAGCATGCAATCTGTAGGTTCCCAGCATGCAAATATGAAAGCTATACAAGGAAAAAATTTCGCATAAAACGATAGACCCCCTCAGAATGGTCACTTATGTAAGCGACCAGTGAGATTAGGTGAGTAAGTAAATAGCAGAAACCAATGCAAAATAGCAAGCAAAAGGAAAAATAATGGTATAAGGAATTCAGATTTCTTCTACTCCAATCCTTTTCTTCGCTCCCTCATTTTCAATTGTGAAAAAATTCTAATTAAATCCATAAAGCGTAGTTTAATATTAACAATATAAAGTGTAGCGAACACTTTCCAGCCGGATCCTAAGCCGTTTTCTGGAGCTCCACGTATCATGGTTTTAACTATTCTGGAAATAATGCGAATGAGGAGCCATCACTGGCTACTGTGATGAGATCTTTGGCCTAAGGTGGCTAGCGTATGAACAGAGCTCCGCATAATTAATGAAAAAAAAAGTAAGTAAATAAGCGATAATTGTAGCCATAACAGTGACTGATAATATTAGGTTGTAAGGAAAGTTCTGGCCGCTTTTTCGCAATCACAAGATAAATTTAAATATCAGAGCGCGTCAACATGAATCAGCTGACATATTGTGCTCGTTAGATAGAGAAAAAGTTGCTCTTTCAGAATATATGTTTTATTTGGAATGCCACAAGGTTTTCAATTTATTAGGGAAGTTTTAAAGTGCTGCGAAAATGGCACTTTCAAGATGACTTCACTTCAAGAGTTCTTGTTTAGCCGAGTCCCAGCGAAGGTGACCACAAATGTGAATACTGCAAGAGGAGGGGGTGTATCACTGGATGGAACACATTGTCTCCGGTTTCAGAAGTGCAGAAATGAGGACGAGCTGCTCGAATTTTCAATTGATCAAATCGCTTTAACTAAAACGGCAGAAGGCGATGAGCGTCCATATTTGCAGGGGATATCCACAAGTATTGGCCCTCAACAAGCAACCTTAGCTGACCACCTCAAGTGGCCTTGATTTGGAAAAATCCAAAAAAATGGGTGCCGCGGGACCCCTCACGGCAGTCATGCGCAAGCGCATTTTTCACTAATCCTCTTCCACTAATTGAAGCAGTTGCAGGGTGAGGCCCTTACTCGTCTATCATGTTCATCAGATCTAGCGCTAACTATGCCCCACTTCCCAAAACATCTGGCCAGCTCCTTCAGTAGCAGTGTGTTCAGAAAGAGTGGCGATTTGAAGTCGACTTTTTTTCATTTCGCGCAATATAAATTATCAGCCCTTTATCAAATTGAGATGTGTAGGTATGCATAGTGTTGCCAAGAGTGTGGCGAATCTAATGGTGCTCACTCTGTGAGAAAAGATGCACTCTGAGCCGAGTTATGATCTCTCGAAGTTGAAATTTCAAAAACCGGCCAAAACTTTCCTTACAACCTAATAGTAATGGTGAATAATAGCTAAAATGTGATAACTAATAATAGCGATAGATAATAATAATCAGTATACCAGAATAAAAGAAATTCAAATAGAATTAAAGTAGAATTCTAAATTAGAATTAAGTTTTAAATGTTATTCAGATAAAACGGCACAAATCAGTGCTTCTGATGAGCTCTCACCACCAATAACAAGGAATATTTACGTGAAAACCCTTGGAGTACCGGTTAAGCTGAAGGTATCATGTAATCAAGGAAAAATGAAAATTTAATTTAAATCAATAATAAAGAAAAATGGAGCGGGAGGTCACTATTGGGTGAGCTTCCCACTACAACATGCAAGCAGTCAAGCCAAAAGTTCAGTTAATCAAATCCGAAGTGACAAGCAAAAAAAAAACTCCCGCGACAAGGACAAGTCTCCGAGGACAAAAGTGTGCTGAAGAGGCGGAGCTATTCCGCTACGTTCTCAAAGGAATAAGGATTCAGCTGGGGAAGGAGGGGGGGGGGGGTTCTGCCACGAATAAAGTGATTGTCGATTTTCCATTAAAATGCATGAGATGAGTCAGAGCAATTAGGCATACTGGTCAGTAAGCCATATGTCACAGTCTGAGGTAGCGCGTTAATTACGAAAACCTTATGCATTATTCACTTAGATTGACATTTCATTACTTATTGATTTGTTTGGACCAACATCCGAATGTTCCCGCCCAGATGCTGAATGCCTACCCCGGATCCACGATTGACTCCAGAAAGGAGCAGACTCTACTCGATGAAGCTTCCTCATCCGCTCCAAAAGCAGAGGTGATGCTGTAGCTTGAGGGAGGAAATGTGGGGGGAGGCTGTATATCTGGCTTATTGGTTTGCTCAAAATTTTTCTACATTTTTCTGCTACCTCATATACACACAGATACTTTCATTTGAATACCGTAGCCTTAAAAATCCGCTCATTGCGGTATCCGCCTCCAAGCGGAGTCATTTAGAATTTTACCGAGCGTGAATCGCATCTTCAAGCTTGTCTTCGTAATGGTCCTACTTAGGGACCCCAAGAATTGAAAAATGAAATAATCGAGGCCAATATTCAGCAAGCAAGGAATGCACCACGCCTAAAAAGCTAAAAATCAAAGAAACATGTGGTGGCTTTATCCTGCTTTTCTGGATTCTTCGAGAGCAACGTCGAAATAGCATTTCTGGTCAGAATTATTGAAAAGAGGAGGAAGAAATAAGATGAAAAATATGTGTAGACATTTTAATAGGAGATCCAAGATGAATACCTCTATAAAACCTCCAGCCGTACTCACGTAGTACAGGCCGTGAATGTTACAGCGGCAAGGGACCGTCGTTGCTGCCGGCATATGGGAAGTTGCAGAGAACTTGCTCACACTTTAAGCTCACCAGTTCCCCTCTCAGCGAGTTGGATTTCTCTCCCTATGGACGTGTGCAAGAGAGAAAAACACTGACCTGAACGTTGTTTGTCCCCGCAGACAACCATTATGGTCCGGGTATGCTGTGAAGTAACAATGGAGACATTGCCGGAGATTTTAAATTTAATTATTTGCGTATCCTACCCGTTTCTTTGACCATCACTATACACCGGCCGCAGTTAGCACTCGAGCAAAGTACATTGCATCCTTTTTCCAGTCAAATGTTGAAAAGGTGAAAAACCCGATTTTCATGTGATGAGGTGACGGGAAACCTTATTCAAAGAAGAATAAATAAATTGGCGATATTAGCTTATTACATAGTTACCAGTCACTTTCTTAACAATATTTATCAAAGAAAGCAAAACGTTATCAATGGTCTTCTGGAGCGTAACCCCCCATTACCATCATAATTCGTTTAGTCACCTCACTTCAACAATAGAATTCGATCGGTTCAATGGCAAACAAAACGGCAATTCTCAGAAATAACCCACTAGCAAGAACGCCAGATAAAGACGAAATTTGTTTGGCTGATATTTGATAAAGACTGGAATTTAAAATTGAAATTTGATAAAGATCAGTTTTTTGGCAGATCTACGAAGTTTGCAAGTAACCATGAAATTGACAGTGTAAATGAAAGGAGGTGTGATGATATGTAATTTTGGGTTGTACCATAAATACTGATCTTCTTCGAAATCCCACATGCACTTGAATGAGTCTGTTCTACAATGAGAGGCAGTCAACTACCGAGTGTTACGTTCTTCTAAGTAAATCCTCTACAGTTTCGTAGACGGATAAGAGGAAAGGAAAGAGAAGCATTCAATCGTCTTTTGAATGAGTTCAAAATGGGAAGCACCCTAATTCCGAAGGAGCGATCAGCATTCAATTACCTCTGATATTGTCTTTCGATGTATGATATGAGGCATCATAACAAATTTCATGCACCGTAATACTACACAAAAACACCCGGTAGGAAGAGAGGAGAGGTGCCACTAAATTTTCTATGCTTGCAGTATGGAAACCTCCGCTTGGAACCAGTCGCAAACGATGAGCTGCAATCTACAAAAAAAGTTGAACATCTCGCCTTCCCTTCTATGGACGGATGAAAAATTCTTGCAATATTCGATGTCACTCGAACTTTTTAAAAATTTCAAAAAAATGGTAGCAAAAATGTTTTGGACTACTTTAGCCCTTCACATTAATAATTGAGCCAGTCGGAGCAAACCTTAGTTTCCGCTTGTTTTAAGAATCAACAGAGGACTAAAGATGGTATAGTCACGCTAATCGTCTTGTACTAATTCTTTCCCTTGCAGTAGAATTTTTTTGCGGTGGAAAACTTCAATAATATTTTGGGATAAAAGTAAAAAGATTCTGAAATACTTCGACAATTTCAGAGATAGGTTGCTCCTTTTGTGATATAACCCACAGCCTGTGCAAAATAACGTGTGTGGCGCAGTGCTTCCACGCAAGTCATTTGCCAAATGCGCGGTTTTTATATGTTTTTGTGACCCTTCGAATTTTGACAAGGCCTTTATGAAGCAATTATCACCATTTTTAGAAGTTAATCCATGAGGAGAGAGGTTACAAGAACTGCTATAGATATAGTAAAAGTAATAGTAATATCATTACCAGAAGATATTAGTAGAATAAAATGAAAACGAGATAACAGCACAACCAGAGAATGCATACATATAGGCTCCGCATTGCCCTAATATCAAAAGCTGCGAAATCAAGTTTGTTAAGCAGTGTTTCTCATAGACTCCACCAGTTAGCAGGAGTCGAATATTCAAAAATATGGCTCAAGAGCTTTGTAGGGGTGCATTTGCCAATGAATCATAGTGAATCGAAAACGGGCAATATAAAGTAAAATACCCCAATAAATATCAGTGTAAATGCCACCCCGGTGAAATTTTTTTCGACAAATACTTGTATTTGCTACACACTAGTTTTTGAATCATTAAAAAATAACTTCGATCTATTAGCCCCTCCTGTCAAAAATGATAATGGCTATGAAAACAGCAAATAATAAAATAATATAACAGCACAATCCAAATTCAAATCAAAGAGAAGGATATCGAAGAAAAGACAAAGAAATTCATGTTGAATGGAAATTTATCAAAGAAACTAAATGGATCACTACTTGATAAATGATTTCCTTTGACTTATCAGTTGTCCTTCTTGCCTGTCGCTATAACGAAACGGATCCCGAAGAAACGACGAAAATCAATCGTGGATAGGGGAAAACGCGTGATTACTGTGACACGAAAGAAAATACCTGGCAGAATAAACGGCCGTCGTATACTTTATCTACACTAATTGCAATTTTACAGAATTTGATAGTACGATATCAAATGATAAAAATGGTATAGAGTCGTCAATGTGACAGTATACGAAGCAGAGTGATGTAAGTGAGTGGACCAGGAAAAAGCGTGATTTCTCCCTTACTGACCCATGTAATTGAAGCGTGAGCTTCCGTTCCGCTGGTAGATTCTTGGGCCTTTGTTGAAGACGAGAAGGTCGAAACATTGGGTCAATAAAAGTTCCACATCTGATCTCGTATTGGCATACAAAAGAATACACTCGACACGTTATGCAGAGGTTCAACAGTGGAGAACATGGGACTGAAGGTATGATTATTGAGAGTTACCGCTAAATATAGCATCAAGGTTGAAATGCAAGTAGCCCAAGTTGCCCCAATTAAGTAGCAGTGATTTAGAGGCCTTCGTCACATCGCTCTACTAATGGAAGGGACCGGAGAGTTTAAGGTGTTTACTGGTACGTCTTGAATAACTGCTCGGTCGCCGCCGTTGTGTGTTGTGTGGACTTGTCAAGGCCAAGGTACGCCAGCCAGAGAAATGGAAGGTCGACGGGTTGCTGACCGTAATTATGATGATCTGAAAGGAATTGCGGTTGAATGAGTGAACCATGCGGTTGTGAAAGGAATTTCTAGGACCTATTGGACAACGTTAAACCTGAAGACGTAGTGGGGAAATTGTTAACTATCTAACACTCAAGAATGATATGTGACAGATCGGAACTTTTCTGGTGATAAGCTTCCGTCTGCAGATGGAGAAAGACTCTTGGTACCCCATCAGAGCATCTAGAGGTTCGTTCACGTACAGTTGTTGGTTCCACAGAAACGGATAAACTGTTATAGTATAAGGAAGGAAGGAGGAAGAAGAAAGTGAAGGCTAATAGACGTAGAGTGAATACGATACAAAGCAATATGAGGCCGGAACGTTCGAAAGCTTTCGCGAATAATGAAATATAATAAAAAGTACTCTTTTTCTGCAGAATGTGGTGTGTGCTTGATGTCTGCAAATATTTTTGGCAAGTATTCCCAAAAGCACAACTCTACCACTGCCATTGATACGCGATAAAGAATTGTTGTGCCGAGGCTGCCACACATATTGGTGCGTTAGAGCAGTGGATAAGGGCTCGTCATCACACTTACACAGCCGGTGGATCAAATTCCAGGCGGGCTAGACAAACCTTACATTTTGAACAATTGGAAGCGAATGTTGAAATTGATTCAAAAATAGGCAAACTTCCTTGGTGTCCAGGACAGAACTTAAGCACGTGGCTCATACCCTATTTCTTCGGTCAAGATGCAGCGCATCACTTTATTCTTATTTCTAAGGTGAACAGTGTTATATGTTATAAATGCCATGTTACAAATGTTGCGGCCGCAGTTACGATTTACAGCATGCTGGATCGTTATGACTGCTTTTATGAACAGAGATAAAGCAGTGGTGAATGGCGCCGCTACCGAGTACACAAGTAAGTGATGGATTCCTAGAAGTAACCAGCACGCGCCGGTTGTCAGCCGGTAGCTATCGCTTTGAATAAAGCGAATCGAAATAAATAAAACTGAACATTGGCTTTGCAAGTTCATATGAACCACGCATCATGCAACTGTTAAATGCGATAGAAAATCTATGTCGAATGCATGGCTCACCCTAAATGGGGAAAGATCATAGATGTTTTGTCCTTGTATCTTTGGATATGTTTCAATAGTAGAGTCCAGTTCAGTTCAGAGAAGTCGTACTGTAGTGCCGAGAACGGAGAACTAGGAAATAGCGTTCAGTTGACGGCTAGGAAAGGAACACTCGTCATGCGAATCGTGACAACTTTGCGTCTTCATCTTAAAAAAACAAATGCTGCAAAAATATGTAACTTTTTCTTAGTGTTTGGTACATATTTTCTATGAAGTTTCGAGAGGGAACGCAGTAATGGGAATTAGGCCGGCATTTGAAAGACATCATCAACGGAAAAGGTATCCTCCAGTTTACGGGTGGACCATCTGCATGCAGATTTGTACGAGAAAAAACTGATTTGTAAGAGAAGCAACCATTTAAAACATAATTATGCGAGATTACGTGGGACCATTTGTGGGTATATGGGCGGAGCCAAGCAAATTGTTGAAAGTAGGCGTAAAATATGGAAATTCATGAGAAGAGATAAGCAAGCGTAGCTTCT
This sequence comes from Trichostrongylus colubriformis, assembly GCA_963978905.1. NCBI lineage: Eukaryota > Metazoa > Nematoda > Chromadorea > Rhabditida > Trichostrongylidae > Trichostrongylus > Trichostrongylus colubriformis. The sequence continues at coordinate 10,302,467 of OZ022259.1, read as the reverse complement.
CTAAATTGATTAACGCAGTACATCAGAGCCTGCAAGGTTCTCATTGTGAAAGTTCGTGAAAGTTGTACGGTAGGAAGTTTAAGGAGGGATTTCTGGATTCCCAATAAGGCGTGGAGAAGAAAAAATACAGACGACACGAAGGAGATGATTTAAGAAAAGATTAAGCGAGACAAAAAATTTCAAATATTACTTATTCGTTTATGTGTTCAGTTTTATCTCAATGATCGAGCCAATTCTCGAAAGTTCTTCCGAACAGTATTTAGAATTTTTATGAATAAGCACATTGAAGTTCACTTCAAATGTATATGAGTCTGATCCAAAGAAGTATACTGATGGGCGGTGCCTAATATATAGTGATGAGCTTACGAGTAGCGCCCTGGCGATGGCCCAGCCGTTGAATTGCTTCGAAGGCCACCCCGAATTGTCGAGAGGTCCTAATGGCCGGCTGACTGGCATCACCGCCGCCTCCGCCGTCTGATCTTGTTCTTGCCGGCCCCGCCCTGGACGGAAATCAAGTCATCCGTTCGTTGATCATGGTGGACAGCAGTAACAGGCTCTTACGTAGTCGGCTCTAGCTGACATACTTTCACCAAAATGAGGCAAATCGTAGGTTAGGGCACAAGGGTTGGCATTCCTACCGAATGTATAGATACGCAGCTCACATCGCGAAAAATGAAAATATGTGAAAAATAAAATTACATTAACGTCGACTGGTGGTCACTCCTGAATCATTTGAAATGGTGTCGTATCCACCACTCACAGCGGAAGAGTCGTTAGAGTCGAATGTAGATCTACTTCGGTGGTATGTATCAGATCTTCGAATCGAATGTAATGGAACTTTAGGAATGGTGATAAGTGCCTTTGACGTTTCTCTTTGAAATCGCCATGCACTGCCTCTTCTGCCAGAATCGTACTGGGATTCGAGTGGATGTAAAATGATCTACTGAGCTCCACATGTCCCTTTCTGTCCGCTGAGACAATAGGTTATTGAGCAACTTCGTCTAGATGATAGAAGGAGTAGACCGAGATCAACCTCATTCCAACACCAGGACAGTCGCTGATCCAGCAGTTAGATCTCTTCACAAAACTGTATCGCAAAGGAGCGAAAGGTTGTGTATTCCTGCGGATGTGCACCATTGGGACAGAAAATGAGTATAGGCGCGTTTAGCGGGCGACGCGATGGTGCCAACTAGTTGCGCCGTATTAGATGAGTCCTGAAGCGATTACGCCTAGAATAAGGCGTTGGGCACTGTCATCGCTACAGGACCCATTTAGTCGACAAGCATAGCTCGCTTCGCACACCGAACGCCGCAAAGCAGTTTTCTGTCCTAATGGCACACACTCCTTTTCCTGGTACCGCTGAAGTCCATCAGGATACTCTGACGACAGAGATCAACGAACGCCTTTACGGCGCTTGCCTGAGAACATTTCATGATCAACTCTGATATAGGCGATAGAGGTTATACGAAAATCGAACCGAGTACTAATATCCGCATGAAGATGATCCATTGAACTGTGTCTTGGAGACGCCACTTTTTACCGCTCCTTCCAACCATCCGATAATACAACATTGCTTTAAGCGTGCGCGCTGAATATGTCCCTTGAAGAATTCTGTTACCCATAGATTTATGTTGTATTCGCAAATGTGGGCCGCATGCAAAGTTTCGGGCGAAAAAAATGTGAATCCAGCTGAGATGCAGCACCGCAAAGTCTCGGCCGGATGAGCGAGGCTTTCGAGTGAGTGCCCATCCCGTCGCCTGCCACGGTCCGCGACGCATTGTAGGAACAGAAAGTCACGTAAATAGGCTCACTAACCGTTCCCAACAGCGGCGGACGACGGGACAGGCCCGAGGCCCCACCCACACGGTCAAGAATTTGAGGAGCTGTATCTTAGCTGAATTCTCATCTTTTCGCGTGATACTTTGTATGCGGCCACTATTGGACAAATGCAACATAAATACATGGGTAACAAAGGTGCGCACTTACGTGGTCGATTCTTTTAAATAGTTGCGAACGGTGCAAAATATGCAGAATATGGATAAACAGGAAAGAAAGGAAAATTCTCCATTTTATGGGCAGGTCATCCAACGTAAGCAGCACCCCTTGTCTGATTGTAACACTGACACATACCTAACCTTATGCCTTATTATAGAGAACTATAAATGTATGGACGTTTATTAGAAGATACCAGCCAAAACAGATGTCCACACCCAACAAAAGTGTTTGCTATACGAGTATCGCAAACAAAGTTTTAATTTTGGAATATAAAAGAAAGAAAACGAGAGGATAAGAGCAATGCCGTTTAGCTCTTTGCTGAGAACGACGAAGCAACATGCTGTCAGACAGCTTTTAGCGCCCTCTTGACCTCTCAAAGGGGTGCCAGAGATCCCTAAGTGTGGCGGTCATCTCAAATTAAAGGGCTGTCGCTGGATAATGTCTTGAAGAATCTAAGGCTGCTGTGAAAGGCTGCAGATTAGGTTGAGATGTCAGAGCGCCGAAAGTCACACTTTTTCGGGTGATCCAGCGCTAGGAATCGGATGTCTTCAGTTTAGACAGGCAATGTTGCTCTCTTTCGAATTAACTTTTTTTTAAAAAGGAATTGAAAAGCCCAAATCTTGGAGCCATAAAAACACCGTGTATCAAGACCGGAACAGAATAGCAGAAGGAGCGACTGCATCAGAAGCACGACAACTGGCTATCGATCAATGCTAATGACAGAGCTCTATTACTCTACTCATCCGGATCCAAAAGCAAATTTCAAACGCTGATAAGGCGCTTCGCACCGATTGACTCATCAGGGTTCATCGCCCTAGACGTCAGTTTAGAAAGAATGTGGAGAAGTGGAACTAGATTCACCCAAATACGCGAGCCATGCCGAGAATACCTTCAGATGGATGCGTTTTCAAAAGGTTTACTTTCTTAAAAATCACGATCCAAATTGATTCGACTTCGAGCGGAGGAACACAAGCACGCTATCGAGCTCTACGTTAGTGAATCTGCAAAATTAGAATAGCAGTATTAGCGAGAGTAATATTACAAGAACGGACACCCAGGTTCGAGGGATCGAGTTCATGTGTGTCGTCCTTCCATGCACGGAATCCAGCATCAAGCCGACCAGAAGGGGGGGGGGGACCTTCTGTGACACCAATTACTGAAAGAAAAATTTGCTCAGTCAAGAAAGTGTCTGTCACTTGCACCGCCCGGCCCGGCAACAGTGAAACTACTCTTACAAGCTTCTCAAAGCGAGTGATCAGCTTCCCAAGTACTGTAGATGCACCGGAACGTTACCGTACTTGGGAACAGACATGCTTCATAAAATTTTGATCATGTACGTACTTTGCTCAACAGATTTGTATTATATTTGAGTAATTACACCCTTTTTATAATAACAATTAAAAATTCAAATTTAAATTAAAAAGTTAAAGGTAAAAAGTTAAATTCAAAAAATTAGAATTAAATTTAATTAAAATAAATTTGAATAAATCAAATTAAAAATTAAATCAAAATGAAAACAATTAAAAATTGAGAACAACATCCAACAAGTAAACTTTGTGCCCTTGCTGGACCATTCACTTGTTTGTTCGATTGCTATTCATTTCAGTACCAGGTAAAACCGCGGCAACTTCATAGCCCGACTATAGTCCATAAAATCCGTCTCAATTCATCATCGCAATTCATAACATGCCACGATTTCATCCAGTATCGGCTCTTAAATGAGACCCCTGGAGAATATGCAAATCAGAGGAATGGTGTTATGCAAGTGTGGGTGTGTGCTTAGCTGTCTTTATTAGGCTACCCCCGGTCGCTTCTCATCAGGCTGCCATTCGTACGCGGTCACAAGATCGAGGGGATTAGTGAGGGCCGCGTGAACTTGGCTCATCAGCTCATTATTGCGCAGCAAAAGCTCGAGTCTTCCAACAGATAAACTAATTATCTCATGCGAAGTGCTCTCAGTGAGGTCTGCAGTGGTTGAGCGACAAGAATAAGTGGGGGAGTTATAAGGAAGTTTCTCCCAGAGTAACCATCATATATCTAGTTGCATCAATGAGATACGGTCTCAGTTCCTTATCGAAATGAACAGATGTCATCCTTTTCTGCAGGGAAAGGGCCAAGAAAAAACCATATATATAGTAAGAGTGTAATACGGTGTCCACAAAACGCCCTGAGAAAAGAATCATGGAGGCGGGATGGTTAGTGACGTGGGAACACTGCTCAAGTGGGAAGCAGGTCCAAAATGATGTGTAAACATCGTTGTGGTAGAAATTCCCATACGAGCTTCCAGGCGAAAAAAAGAGAAACTTATGTAAAATCAAAGTTAGGATGCCATTTGTGATTCAAGACTGCCTACCGCTTTCGTCTAAGCGCTACATTGGCGAAAGAGGGTCCTAATAACACGTGTGGTCCACGGATCGAACCCAACCCGAACCACAGACCCTTCTACTTCACTTATGGATGGATACCTGGCTATTTTTTGGGAGAGGGCTATATGAGTACGTAGATACAAGGGCTGACTCGCAACTCAAATGCAAAAACCAGTTACGCACCCCAAGTTTTGATGATTTCCATACCAGCTGAAAGAAAACCCGTTCATGAAGTTTACTGTAAGAAAAAATTAAATTTATCAGCAGTCAGCTTCGAAACGAGCAAAAATTGAAACCTGCCTAAGCCCACAGCGAAACTATTCGGAGTAGTAGGCAAATGCGTGGCACACATGAAGCGAATCAGGTAACGTTTTATATAATTCCCCGAGACAATCAGCAAAAATCCCGTCGCAAGACCAACGTGACGTTTCCCACGACATTCAGGAAGACGTAATGTGATGGAGTCATAAATCATTAGCTTTACGATAACTTCCTCCACCCGGTTTCTGTTTGGCAGCACAAAGGTCTCAGCCTTTATTCGATTCAGAGCCTGGTATCTGGAAAGCATTGAAAACATATTTGTTAGTGCACAAATATTTAGTTCGTACTTATTGCTTTTGGGAGACTGCTCACCATTATATCCATTTTTACTTTTTTTTACTTTTTTTACTACATCATTACTTTTTTTTACTTATACCCCCCAAACTTTCTTTTTCCTCAAACATTTATTTTCATATTTGTGGCAGTAGCTAATATTTTCCACAGTAGTTCTACTATCCATTACTATCTGCGCTGTTCTTTAGGAGAGATATCCGATTTAGTAAAGGCATGGTGTAGACAGATGGGATTAGCGAATTTTATGTTTTCAGACACCTCATGGGCTACGGTAACTCAAGACGAACATGAAACCCGTGATGGTGAAAAGGAATACGAAGGATCCGGCTATCCCATGAGGTCGACTACGTTGGCTTATTAGCAGCCGTTATTATGCAAATTTTGTTTGAAGAGCCAGCGCTATGCAGACAAATTAGAGATGAATCAGCTGGCTGAGGATAGAGAATGAAGCAAAGAACCGGGGCTATGAATACAAAAAAAAAAGAAAAAAAATGGTTCGATCACGTTTGAAATGAGCCATGCGTACGATTTCGAATTACAGTCATGAGAGCAATCGAAAGCGATGGAAAGCAAGGTTAATTTTATTGCTGCATCTTACTAGGGATATTTATGCGATTTTTAGATGAATTCCGATGTGACCGGCTATTCTGATCTGCTGAACAGGTTACAAGTATCGGAGAAGAAAAAATGCGCTGATAATTAGAGTGAGCTACGCGTACGACTTCTACCTAGGAACACGGAAACGAATGATAGCGTGCAGAGATTGGTACTAAACCAATCGTCTCGTGAAGTAAACCCACTACTGAGTGATCTGAACCCACACTAGGCACCGGAACACTTGCAGCACACCCCCGGCAGGGGTGGGCGGGGCCGAGCTGTTGCGCTAGATTCTTTGGCTCTGGGCGCTCCAGGAACTGACAGCCACGCCTCGGTAAAGGTACAGCCTACGTGGCTTGGGTCGAACTATCCATCCACGGCAGGAGATGTGTATCCCAATAATCCTGGAATGTGCCTTTAAAGCGATAGTTCACAGTAGCAGTGAAGTTTGATCTTTAGTTGTTCAGAAGCATTTTTTCACACCATTCCGTGATCAGCTTAACCAGGGTTCAGCCTTACCATAGCTATTGATACCGTGTTAGCACTGTTATTTGTGCGACTTCTAGACATACACTGTCAACCACCGGGTCCGACGCCAGTACCTTTCCATCATTCTCTACTTCTTAAAAGGGTGGTTAAATTGAATGAAACTGGTACATATTTCTCAGCATGCAGACATGAACTTGCGCTCCTATTCGCCCGACTATCCAAGCACTAAAGCAGTTTTGTGAACTCGAGACGGAATTCGCATCGGTTTCATTTTGCTCTGCTCCAAAGCACTATGAAGCAAAAGATGAAGGAAAAATTGAATAAACACTAACTTTGCACGAGGGTCCGTCATTGCAACTGGTAAAGAATAAATAGCTCTTAGAACGAAGTAAGGTCGTGAAACAGCACAATAAGATCGAGACCGATCGCGAAAGGCTAATGGGCACGTCTGTCACAATGGATATCGAAAACGAGATTGAGTGGCATGAATTGTGGATTCGAAAACAAACCGTAACAATGAAAAAGAGATCAGCGAAGATCGCTGAACTGAATCATCGCTAGGACCATACTTGCAACATCAACAATCGCTCATTTTCTTCTGTAAGCAAGAAAGCAGTGAAAAGCTTGGGGGGTGCTGGTGTATGTGTGCGAAAATTTGTTTAAAAATTTTATTGAAAAGAAGTGTGGATAGAGGTCAGATAGGGAGGACAAACACGGAGTAAGGGCTATACTAGAAGAGGGTCGGTATGGTCAGAAAGTAGCTCTATTCCCCACTATTCTGTCTAAAATAAATGAGGCATATCGAGGTGGAACGTAGCGTAAAGGAATCAAGAATAGTCACATAAAAAAGAATCAAGAGTAGAAATTGTGAAATTATGTAAATAGAAACACAAAAAATAAATTTCAAAGTGTAGGAAGAAAGTGTGAATTATGTTGATGCTGTTGTTAAGAATTATTTAAAAAGAAAATGACTGAAACGAAGAAGCAGGAAAACCTAACAGAGGAAGAAGATATGTAAAGAATATTGAGGCTAAGATGCTGTAAAATTTCGTCAAGCCTATTAGAAATAGGCCTAGAGTAAGGTCTAATGTGAAAAAAATGATAAAAATGATGAAAGAAAAGATTTTTGCTATCATAATTTTTTATGATAATAAAAAAAGGATACGGTGCTGTTCCGTCCCTTTCCTCACATCTGGCCAATTAGGATTGTATTGGACATGAAGGCAAAATGGTCTATACAATGACCTGCGGGGCCAGTGAATGAAGCACTTGAAAAGGGAAGGATTAAGAGTAAAAATGAAGAAACTGTTTTTTTTCTTGCAGACGACTGTGGCGCTTTGGGGAAACTCTGGAGAGATGTAAGATTTGAGTAACCTGGACAGGCGCTGATTCAAAATTCTATGCATCAACCGTGCTATCGGAGTGAAGAGGTGATGAGAGGCACCAAGTGGCACTGCATCACCTTTGCAAGGTGACGAGGTAAAGTTTAGAATTGGATAAGTCAAAATTGGTGAAAATAATAAAACAAGTGATTGAATGTGCTGAACGAGTAAGGAACACCCTAAGTAGGCCTGCTCAGCTGATTCGGCTCTTCGAGAGCAACAAGTGGCACTGTATTACCTTTGCCTCAAAGGTGACAAAGTAAAGTTGAGAATTGGATAAGTTGAAAATGGTGAAAATAATGAAAGAAGTAATCAAATGCTTTGAAGGAGCACAGAACACTCTAAGTAGGCTTGCTCAGCTGCCTTTGGCTTTTCACGATTCACTAGGTATTTAGTATGAATTATGCAGAGCCGCTGACCGTACATCGAGGTTTTCTTGTTATTCGGGGACAACGAAGATGTTCAGAAGGCCATCACCGACGAGTGGATTAAAACACTTGTATTCCTGCCGAGTCACACAGGTAAACTATGTAGCGTTAGAGGACGCTCTCCCGTCGAGGTGCGCATTAGCCGCTGTGCGATCAGCAAAAACCATCACAAGGGTCGTCAAGTGGGTCGTTCGCGTCCGTTGAAGATGGTCCGTAAACGGCCAACACTGCCGTTCGTCCCACCCTCACCGAACCCCCTGCCGTTACGATAACGGCACTCTTTGTGATTATTGTCGTCGTCACCCTCCTTGGCGATCGTACCCAGAACCCATACAGGACACATTTATCCATTTATGAGGCTGCCATTCCAGGGATGACAGGGTGCTTACAAGGTTGGAAGTGGAATGGGGTCGGGACCAGTCGCCATCAAATCAAGCATTAGCTGTTTGTGTTAATTGAGACAGAGGTGAGCCAGTTTTACCGGCACAAGTCCCACCATTTCAGCTACATTAGCTGGAAGAACTGGATCGTCGTGGCCGAGTTTGCATGTCTTGTGAGCGATTGGGTTCAGTCATGGGAAAAGCCACGACAAACCTTTTAAAAGCCAGCGTGTAGCGGTGCCGGCTTCGGCAATTTCACTCTGAACTAGTCCACAGATTTGCCTGGGAACCCAGGAAGCTATATTGGTGGAAAAGTGAGTGAAGTTGAGAGAAGATGTTGGGCTTTCGAAGGCTAGATTTATGACTTGGCCTCCTTCAGTCCTGCAGACTGTCCACGAATTAACTATGGAATTTTATGGAATAGGATCCAGAGAAAGAGTAACATACTCGAAAAGTAGTCACATCCGCTTCTCTCGCATCTGTAATGCCTTTATTTATTTCAGGCCCTGCTGCAAATCTATTTATTCGTTCAATCTATACGTTTATCAATATATGTAATGTAGTATATTACTTAGTACAAAGGTATAATGCATCTGATTGAAATGTGATAGGTTATGCAAGGCAAAAATCAGGTCAAACCCATTAAATGGCTAACGTATTTAGAATTGAAAAGCCATGTGTCGAAGCAATAACTGAAAGTGAACCATGAATGCCCAAGAGATAGAAACCGCTCGAATAATTTACACTTCCGGTAAACGGCAAACCCAAATACTGTTTCCGCCGATTCAGACAAACAAGAGATTGAATACATTTGAAAATATTTTTCAAGTTTGGAGCAATAATTAGAGCATGCGGGTGATTAAGATCGAATTCCTGATCAGTGACCTCCGACCAGCCAAGCTTTTTCATCATTATGGAGTCGCTAAACCGGTGCTGGACTCGTCCAGAAGAATGAAGGATGTCAACTCGTACATCGGCTAACCCACGCAAGTCAGCATGTAGCATTCAAATGCCACCACAATTTCGAATGGAAGTGGAGTGCATAACGCATCTCAAAGGTAGATTGGATGACGTCTCATGCTTTACATAGAGACACGCGTCTTTCACTTGTACTTAGCTTCTCCTTGGATTGCCATAAGTCGACCGCCTTTCGGTAGTGTTTTCGGCACAATAAACAGTGAAAAGCTGACGGTACGCCTTGCATAAAAGCGGTTCCCAAAAAAACATGACTAATCTAATTGCAAAGTGGCAGCTTTGAAGCTCTGACAACTTCAGTGGGATCTTTCACACAACTGGATTCAGCGGACCGCTTAGCTAAACACACTTCACCCACGCCTACAACAAAGCGCTTTCAATGAATCCCTGTCTTCACTCGCACTGCCATTCAAGCCCAAAGCAGGTTAATATCCGATAGTTGAATCAATGAGTAAATTTTAGGCCTCTGAAGACGACGAAAGGTCGAAATGTCAGGCCATTAATAAATTGATCCATCCAAAAACCTCCTTCGGCAAAGCACTATACGAGTAATGAGCAAATTATTTCTGTGTTATATGGAGTGACATTCGACCATGGGCACCAAATAAAAATCGAAGCATATTTGGCAATAAATAAACAAAATTTGTGAATAATTCTATGCAAAAAATATCATACAAGAACAAGCATGGCATTTATTCATCTTCCGCAAAGTGCAAAAAAAGTTTAGGAAACAAAGAAACCGGCTTTTCATGTGGAGAATGACTGTCGACGAAACTTTGAATTATGATTACGGCAATCCTTTACGTTTTGCAGTTCCACCACTTCAAAAAAACCTGTCGAGGAAGATGAGATTTAGATGACTACAGCTCAGCTAGCCCGGCCTCCATTAAAGTCATTTTGGCAATCATTAGATAATTAGATCGGAACTGGATCTTTAGAGGAACAGAAATTCTGCCTCCCAGCATTGACCTCATGCCGAAGCACACATTTGTATCAGGAAAAAAAACTTGCAATGAAAGACTTCTTTTATTTACATTTTTTATTATTTAGTAGACGACCTGGTTGAATGGGTACAATACTCAGAAATCACGCTTCACCTCAAACTGCATAGAGCGTAGACCTTTCTCGAAGGGTGCTACTGTCTATAACGAGTGTGAATCTATCAAGTGGAATTGCTGAACAGTCATTTGTTAGTTTATTTGCTATTTAGCCTGTATTAAATAAGCCTTTGCTTGAACTTTATAGCTGAGCAGCAAAGTGGTGCATAAATAAGCTGTAAATGATAACGATTCATAAAGTATTATTCAATAAACTTCCGAATCAACTCAGAAACTCTTGCACGAGCTCATATTATCAATCGTATGCTTAAACTGCTATTAATGACAGCCTATCTGATAAGCGATGTTCCTGCTTTTTTCCCTTTTTTTAATCTTTACAGGGGTGATTCATCATATCTGGAGCCTAGGTGGTAAGGAAAAAAGTTATAGGAAAAACTTGTAAAAAGGTTTTCGAAATTATTATAATAATTAGAATTTTCACAGGCGGTGGCATCTGATCCCTCAGACGCTGCAAATTTGCTAGAACGCTTCCGATCACTGCTTCTTTTAGGATGGTGAGAAACGCACATGAAGAAGGTCAGGTTACTTTTCAGAAATCTCTGTTTTAGTTTCTTTCGTTTTTCATGCCTACTCGCTTTTTTCAGATTTTGTAGACGCACCATGGCAGAACAAAAGGAGGCCAGTGATTAAATACAGTCAAGTAAAAAGCCAAATAAATAAATATATACGATATAATATTATTAAAGCGGCTACTATAGTACTCATAAATCAACAAAAGAATTGTGGACTCTCGGCAATTTCATAAAATAATTTTGAGGGATTACGGTGCAACACATGGAGTGTATGGTATAATAGTAGATGTGTTTGGCATACTGCTGGATTAAATGCATAGTTTGGTCTTCTATGACTACTTGAACGATGGACGAACAGGGCGGTGCCCTCGAAAACCTCCTTGAGTGCCCTGTTCGGCCGTCCAGCCGCTCAACTGAAGTAGCCGCAGAAGAAGCCCGACGGGTCGCGTATGTGAACAGGCTTCTTCACACTTCACTGACCACGTGGGCCTAATGTTTTGGTCAGCGATCCTCCCTGTGAGGTAGAAAAGTTTAGACTGAAGGGTAGGAGAACGTTTGCAAGGCCGAAGGCTGTAAAAGCACGAAAGCAGATCGTGGACCACCCAGCGCTAACGAGTTTTTCAAGATATATTGGTATCTGAACTAGAAAATTCGGTGATTATAGGATGGACATGACCCATGTCCCATGGTCTACAGGGGTGCGCCAATTTTCAGTAGGTAGATGAGCTTTCAATTCCCATAGAAACCTGATGCCAGTTGAATGACCCTCGAGAGGGCGGGACAAGTTTAATGAAAGCGGACGCTGCAAGTGAAGAAGTTCTTTTAAAAGTTTCTTCTCTTCTTCCCTTTGAAGTAGAAAGGTGAAGTGGAAAGCACGCGAAAACAAATTGAATCATCATGAAATGAAAATATGCAAATCAAAAAAGCAAATGTTTACTGTGGAATTTTCCTTTGTATCAGCCTTATTTAATTTCTCGTCATTACCCTGCATGGCTCACATCTCCGTCCTAATTACTGGTAGCCCAGATTAGTAATATTCTGTAGTTCAAAAATGTTACCTTTTTTCACCTCGTGCATCTGTAACTTCTGCGAAGCTACAGTATTGCGCACACTCACATCAATGACGGACCATTACAGAGTAGGCTCAAGATGGCTGAGAGGGATGCAGACGGGTCATTTATAGGCCAGGTCTGCAGGTGAGGTTCAACTGTTGATTTAAAAGCTGTTTATTAGTTTATGATGTCATTTACCGTGTTGTTACGGTAGATAAATGAAGTTAAGAAGCAGATAGTCAATCGACGAAGGGCGCAGCTGCAACATCTTTTGGCAGCGTTCCCCCGGAATGTTAAGTTCCATCTTTCTGACAATAAATTTTTTAAATCTCCATCAAGACCGTGCTACATATATCACAGCACTTTTCAAATTTGTAGTTGAAACTAACTTTACATTTTGAAGATAGATCTTACAGCAGAATTTTGTAAGGATTTTAGTTCCTGATTGAATTTGTCCGGCCATTCTCAGCAGCCTCAGTTCAAATTTCAAATCAATGTCATTTATCAAACCGAAAAGAATGAATAGAATTAGCATTTCAGTCCCCAGATAGCTATCAATAGCACGACGACAACTTGTCGTAAGCATCTTTGCGGTCCGTGAATGGGAGGCTATTAATCAACCGAATTTCTACGGCGCGGTCCGCTACGCTAACGATTGGTGTACATTGTGAGACTTGATCAGGATAGAGGATTTCGTAGCTGAGATTGACGTCTTAATTATCGTAAATAAAGAGTCAACAGAAGACTATGTAAAACATAGAGGTAAATCTAGGAAATAAGGTGAGGAATTAGAATTGAAGATATAAAATGATGAAAAGAAAAGTAGCCACAAAAAATGATCAGATGAACTATTGGTAGATGACGATGGCGATCGCATAATAACTTAGATAAAAAAGCCGTTAATTACTATTTATCATGTATAGCTATGTAGTGTAATGGCGACTGAAGCCTCTAGTACAGTGCCATATCAGTGCGATTTGAAGTATGAATAATCCGTACAGCTGTCAGCAACAATTCTGGGCAGGCTAGTCGGCGTTGTCAGTCAATCTCAACGGCCAGATCCAGGCAAACCTGCCCCTCTATTCCTTAACCCTTGGCATAGGTGCTGCATAATAAAGAAGTAAATATAACCGTGCCAAACTTAGTAGGAAAGTCGTTCGGGTATTTTCAAATGCGAAATTGTGAAAAATGCACTTGACCGATGATGCCAGCGATTATTGTCCACCGACACTAATTTTTATAGAGCTGCTCGTTTTCTTGGCTCACATATTTGTGAGACGCGATCAGCATCCATTTTTGCGTACCGGATGTAAGGCTACACTGCTCCAGAGCAAATCACTAAATTCACAGCAGCTGCTATTTTGAAGAATTGAGAATCCTGTGATCCTCTAGGTTTCCTTCAAGGAAACTTCAACATAAGATATATCGGACACGCCTACAGCAGAACATTTATCCTACAGGCACTGTCAGGTCTATCACGGTTATCAGGGTTCGAAAATAATCGAAACGGTTCCATCGAAATTACTACGAGAAGAAGGTCTCTGAAATACGGGAAATGCCGATAGTGAAGATGGAATTCAAATAAAGGGGTGGTAGGAGTAATGGATCTGACGGGGTCTATAATGATGGCGACGACAATGGCTACGACTGTGAATGGCGTTCAGTGGGGAAAGGGGTGGTTTTTCGGCCGCAACGATGACTTTCTTTGAAGTTTCATCGTCGGGTCTAGCGTCTACATAGCGGAAACGGGTCAACCGTTATTTGCGCGTAATCATGTCTCTCCACATTTTTTCAACGCGAATTCCGGTGCTTTGAGTCATTGCGCATGCATGATATCCATGTTCACAGTGTAGATCTATTTGAATTGCAATGACCCGTACAACGACTCGTAGCGCGACTGTAATGACTCCAACATATCTCTGGTCACTAACATTGTTTACTAAAAAGATGAACGAAAAAGAAGAATACGTAACATTGCAAGACGGTAAATGTCAGAGCATTTGAGAATGGGATCGAATTTTATAATAGAAATCAAGAAAGGGTCACTTTGTGGGATCCTTTTGGAAAAACGACTGCTCTCGTGATATTTCTAATGAAATTCATATATGAAATATGAGTAATCTGTGATATCCAATCGCTTTGGGATGCGCCAAACACTTCTCTCTCGATCAAAAACGTATAGGCATTGTGTATGGATACTACCGGACAATACAGTAGGCTGTGAAATTCTCAAACCTCCAAGGCATTTCCAATTCGCAGGTTCGGGTATGTACCATTATGTCAGATTTCGTGCTGCGACTAGCAACGTTCAGGCCGAAGATGGCTGCCCTCGATGGGAATTTCGTGTGAAAAAGTACAGTGACGACCGTATTCTATGCCTATTTTTACTCATTACGGCGCTATAATGAGCTTATTTTCATGCTGCTTTCATTTCAATATGCAGAATTCAGTTGAATTCAGTTCACATTGAACGTTTTCTGTTCACCCTTGCTCTGCAACGTTTTGCATGCATTCATTCCATTTTCCATGCTCTGCATATATGCATCAGTTTTGCTCTCAAGCAGTGTTTACAATGAGGGAATTGCACAAAAATATCACATAGGTATCGATCGGGAAACGTGTGGAAATTGTAATATTTTTGATTTTTCGCCTCAAGCTTTTGCCCATAACTCAGCATACGTGGTAGAATTAGAAATACAGACTTGAAGGATCTTTATTTCTCCAGCTCCCTCAACCCGAAGAAGCCTGGAAATCGATACATATCTCATCTTTTTTCGCACATTCTACCGCTCCGTATTTCCACAAAAACTCATATTTCACCACTATGACGCTGTACAAAGCAGGGGCTAACGAAAATGATGCATCTAGGGTGATAGAGAGCACAGAAAATGGAATGAATGCATGCATAAAGTTACCAGCAACCAGGGGTGAAGTGAAGATATTCAAACTGGACAGATTTCTGTCTACTGAAATGAAAGCAATCCAGACAAGCTTAGCGGCCATGTGAATAAAAATAGGTATAGAATACGATCACCTCTCTTCTCACGCGATTACATGCGAGTCCCACCGAGGGCAGCCATCTTGTGCAGAGACGTCGTGCGCCACACTGCGCGACGCGATACCCTGACGTAAAGTAACACACCAGTCCGCCTAGTAACATGGAGGTAGACGAAGTTCGCTACTGAAAAATTTACAATGGTTGTTACTGATCTAATGGTGCAGCTAAGCAGTGGACCTTATTGTTGTAAAACCAATGAGCACATTCAGAAGGTTTATGACTATCCATGACCAATGAATAAGTGGTAGATTAGATGAAACAGTGTGGAGAAAAGTCAGTTTTTCAGATTCTATTGAACGAATGAGCTATGAACTTGAAAGTGTAACATATTCGTTTGAAACTCTGTGAATTTCTATTCAAAAAAATTAGGACACCGCTATTGAAATTTGAGTGATGGTCAAGAAGCTATCACAAAACCATATGAGAAATAGAAAAGATACCAGGACAAAGATCCGACCCCATCAAAACGCCGCCCTTTGCCAACAAGACCTTTAAGAACCTGGTGTGCTCAAGCATAACTGATAAGATACGTCTCTGATTAGATCTTTGTCAAGAAGCCTGTCAAGAGGAAAGCTATTAGGAAGTTCTAAAGTTGTCGTCTACGGTGAACTGGTTCCATTAGCGCTGGCCCAAAAGCACCACTTTTTTCAGCGTCCATGACCGCTTTCCTAAATGGTGTTCCAAAATCGGCTCTTAAGAGACTATTTTCATACGAAGAATAGTTTCGATGCGATCTGAACGGCGTACATTGCCTCAGAACTTTGTAATACAACAAGTCGCGGTTTTCGGAAATGCGACGGACTACAGTGACCTCTCTTCTCACCGTACAGTCAGTCGAGCCTCCCTCAATGCCTTGAAAGGAGGAGCTTGTTTTAGAAATATTCCGAAAGTAAACCCCCTCAAAAACGACTGGGAGATTCAACTGTGGTAATCAGGAGGGAGAATTGTTGAATAAAGGAATATAATATAAAGGAATGAATATAATAAATAAAGGTGAATAAATGCGGTTCAGCCATCGCAGTGTGCGGAGCAGCGGTCCACACTGACCGTTGCCCCACTCTCGCCACTAATGAAAAGCGAGCATAAACTAGTCTTTTAGGAGGATCTGGGTCGGGAAGAAGTCCTGTCTCGTGAGTTCATGATCGTTTCCCCACTTCACTACAGTCGATCAGACTCAAACATCTCGATGCCTTCGAGCACATGGGATACAATTGTTCGAATAAATAGAAAGTAAATGATCTCAGCTGCATGCAAAGATGGAACCACGTTGGGACGGAAATAGGAAAACGATCGCACTGCCCGAAAGGGGTGCTAACAGTGGACTGAAGCTTTCAATTCCTTTCGGTACTGAAGGATGTGGAAGGGCTACTTTGAGTTTTCGGAGTTGGAGTGGAACCAAATCAGCAGAGGTAAGTGGTTCACACTGAAGATTAAGACCAAAAAACCAATGACCAGAGACCAAGAGCCCTTATTCCACTCGTTAGTTCCGCTGGTGCATTTCTAACTAGTGCCTTTAAATGGAGTTTGCTTACATTAAAAGGATCTAAACGGTGAAATGAACTTTATTTGGCTCTCGTTTCCTGTATTTCTCAAATCCCTATAGCGATGTCTTCAGACATTTTATCGTTGATTATACCATCAATCCATCTAGAGAATAGAGCAGAAGAAATTCGCCTGGGAAATTACTGGTCCGGCAGAAAGAGTACTGAAAATTGAAGTCTCACGAAGAGCCAGAGAAGTTTCGGTTAAAAGATAAATACACCAAGCACGTCTCCTAGGGTGATCTTAGAGAAGAACCAGTTTGATGAGCAGCTTGATAATAGCAAATTAAGATACAGCCAAGCGAGAATGGACCATTACTAACCAATCAGAGCGACACAAAACACCACCGTTTCATGCGGTAAGGTGTTGTTCAGATTTCTCGATTCGGACGGAAAAAAGAGACACATATTGATCAAGTAATTAAAGCGATCGCGCGATCGATTGAATCGAGCGATTCGCACGTTTAGGTGTATCGTTCACTCAATCGATCTTACGTATCTTACACACGAGTCGCGTGATCGCCTGAATCGCGGACTATGAACGATACTCAACCATGAGCTGCTCATGAAAACGGTAAGTTCGCTAAGAGGTCGTGAAACGCGGCATGCTGCTATGATATGAACATCAGCCCACGCCGCATTGGCATCAGTATGGTTACCGTCTCTAACGATAGCCAGACAATCTCAGGCACGTGGCATTTCCGAACTGACTATCATAGCTTTGACCACGCGTCACAAAGACAGAAAGATCATAAATCGGTTTTCTAACCAAAGTGATTGAACAACGACGTTTCGGTGGGCCATTGAATAAAGTGGGTTTGTGCTCCTCCCCCTATGCTCTCTAAACACAAATATAGTTGGACCAGTTATGCAATTTTGTTCACTGTTCAATTATGTTATTATGTAGTTAATTCGCGAAATATAATAGTTCTTTGTGATATTCAACTACAGAGTACTTCGGGCAGTGCATCCTACACTTCGTGGGCCTCTGCTGGCCTCGTTTGAAGTGCTCGGATAGAGTTCAGATAAATTCCGGGGAATAATGGCAAGAACATCTGAGAAACAGATGTTTCTGTTTTGATAATTTCATATAATCACTAAGGAGGTATATACCTGTGCGCTATTCCTCACTTTCTATGAGGTTAGATACTGCTCTCAAAGCCTATAGCCCTAGCTATTATAGGTCATTAGCAGTCGAGGAGCCTAGGCCACGAACTCTTGAGGGTGCTCCGGTTATGGAAGTGTCTCGTATCCACCAAGGATGGGTACAAGGAGGCACGACGTTCTACATCGAAAAATTTGTTGGTCGCTAATTTTAATGAGTGTAGGAATGGATAGCTCAAGGCTGGAGTAGCAAAGTATGTGGACTAATTTCATTGCTTTGGCCACTCCTAAGAGACTCGTCGAACCTCTTGTGGGGCAACTGCTTCCGAACTAAATAATCATGTAAGCATTGGTCACATGTCAGATCCGAATCTGTATAAGTATACAGTACAGAGCTCGAATGTTTAGTCAAATACGGAGGTGATTTCGTGAATTACAATTTTTAACAGCAAGCGGGCAATTTGATCGTTTTTGCAAAAATCAAGGAGCAGAAGACTGAGTGTAAGGCTAACAATAAAATAAATAGAAGTTGTTATCTATCCAGAAAAATGGTATTACCCACGTAGCACTTTCTATTTACTTAACCACCTAGAGTTCTGCGCGGCGCTCTTTTAGCAGCTTATGTCATCCGGCTACTTACATACGGTATACGCGGGAATTCTGAAGCTTCTGAAGCATGTCTGAGTCACAGGCCACAAGTAAGAGGATGGCTGGAGCCGCCGTGTCACTCACATGATTCTAGAGATTCCTTAGTGGTTTTGTCAGTGAGGCTATGCAAGGCGAGTGACCGATTCCGGTACAGTGTGTCCGATCATGGCCTTCCACATTTCCATCGCTCAAGGTTTAGGTCATTCCGTAAGATTGGAAGGTAGGGAGCAGTGCAGTGCGCTCGGAAGTCACTGTGTACAACCGTATTCAAAGACTTCTGGAGCATGTCTCACAAGAATTTCCCAACATTAATTATTTAGTCCGTATCCTAGGATTTATGTTGGATTTATTGTCCGGATTCTGCTGGGTTTGGACAAAAACAGCTCAAATCATACCCCTGCCTTCATAAGTTCAATGATGACAGATGCTGCCATTTAATTACTGTTGTCTATTTATCAACATATCATAAAATACGAGTAGACGGAAGATTCAAGATTAAAAGTAGGCAGGTCTGTCAATATAGAAACATTGTGCTTGTGAAGTGAGAAATGGATCACGGTTACCAAGTTTATGCGGAAATACGACGATTTGAATGTGAGAAAGACCCACCGAAATTGGAGCCGACCGTAACCGTGGCTGAGCGAGTGTCGCACAATAATGGAAGCCAAGCGTGAATAGCGATGGGAACGCAAACTTTGTGGAGTAGGTAGAGCCGAGCCGAGTCAAGTCCATAAGTGCACAACACACACACACACACATTGGATCCGCCAATATGCGCTACCTCTGATCGCTCACACTGGAATGAGCGTCACCACAGGGAATTTCGGATCAGGGGAGGTTCTATGTCTGTTTATTATCAGATTCTCAACAATCATTATTTACTTCCTAGCTTTAGTGAGAACTCAAAGGCAATGAAAGCTGAGCAAGGAAGAAAAGTGTTGCGAAACTCGCGCTGAAACGAGCTTTTGGGAGCTACATATTGCAATTTAACGCGCTTCACCTCGAGCTGCGCGCATCAGTGGCTGAGTTACCTCCTTCTTCGGTATGTACGTCATGATGGTTGGCTTCATGACGTAAACATGTTCCTCTGTTGCCCAACAGGAGTGATGCTTTCTTACCACGCCTCGAGCATGTGGTATCTCCTTGCCATGTATCAGCGTATTGATCTAATTGTCCTGCTCATAACAGATATATTAATATGTTGTCCACAGTTGATTCCTCACCTGACGTAATTGCTCACGTCAATCACTTGTAATCAGGTCGAAAGGATCACAGAGAGATTATGCACTTTTCACTTTGCTACGCTCACTTTGCTTATTCAACTTTGCTTTTGGGAACTTCGAACTTGGATTCTGGTCAGTGTGCGAATTTCTCGAAGCCTCAGATCTCTAAGATTAGAAGAGCGCGTCAGTACACGAGGCCAGATGTGTTCAAAAGTGAACCACCGTCAACTTATAGTCATCTACCTTTCTTGGGATATCATGGGATAGATTTCTTGGGATAGATTCTTGGGATATCACATCTCCTGCCGTGGATGGATAGTTCGACCCAAGCCACGTAGGCCGTACCTTTACCGAGGCGTGGATGTCAGCTCCTGGAGCGTGCAGAGCGCAACAGCTCGGCCCCGCCCACCCCAGCCGGGGGTGTGCTGCAAGTGTTCCGGTGCCTAGAGTGGGGTCAGGTCACTCAGTAGTGGGTTTACTTCACGAGGCGATTGGTTTACTGCCAATTTCAAAATCTTGGCTAGTGGCTGGTCTACCTATGTCAAAGATAAGAGTCTAAGAGTAAAGGCAGACCCCCGGCTGGGGTGGGTGGGGCCGAGCTGTCGCGCTAGATTCTTTGGCTCTGCACGCTTCAGGAACTGACACCCACGCCTCGGTAAAGGTACAGCCTACGTGGCTTGGGTCGAACTATCCATCCACGGCAGGAGATGTGATATCCTGATAATCCTGGAATGTGTCTTTAAGAGCATCTACTCGGCATTAGTCCGCCGGACACGGCTGCCAGTGTTTAACGCTGCATTCAACCCGGGCACGACTACCGATCGCAGCGTTAGCCGTTGGCTTAGTCGCCTTAGACGAACATAGGAGAGATAGGAGAATTGCCGATTATGGTGGTCGTGATACTACCTACCAACATACTTACCCATTTTGATGAAGGCGTCTTGCGCCGTAAGCTAGAACAGCACTCCGATTACGTACTCGCGAATTCATTATGACAGTCGGTTACACCTATTGCACTACCATTTGTCACCTGCGCGCGATGGGCTGCTCGAAGGTTCTAGCAATGGACACCCACGCTAAAACCGTGAGGCAGGATTTATGAACTAACGTATTAAGACACAGTGTGCGCATGAGTTTCAGGCTCTCTTGAGACTTATGCTGCTTTACATTAATCTATGAGGTAAGGACAGGGATGGCCGAGTGGTTAAGAGAGTAGGCCCACGTCTGCACATTCAAGACCACTGGGTTCGACCCCCGCCGAGGCACTAAACCATGCCTTGCAAAAATTGCAAAAATGGTGACGTTACCAGCGTCAGACCCAGGTTGACAGGCCGGCTGATGGAGAAACTCAGTCACAACAAACATGTCTAAAGTCGCAAAAGGAATCAGTCATAATGCTAGGACGTCACCCGGAAGTGGCGCGCAGAACCCTCGCCGTTCTGTGGTCAGTATGCGAGGGCTACCGAGGGGTGAACGACCTCGGCCAAAAAAGTTAGTTCGAATCGGGACTCTTAATGTGGGGTCGCTGACTGGTAAGTCTCGGGAAGTGGCTGACCTGATGAAACGCAGGAACATCCAAGTCCTATGCCTCCAGGAAACTCGTTGGAAAGGGGCTAAGGCAAGGGAGATCGGTGACGGTGTCAAACTCTTCTACAATGGAGGGGACACAAAACGAAACGGCATAGCCGTAGTCGTAGCGGAGTACCTCAAGGACTGTGTCTCGGCAGTGGACAGTAAGTGACCGAATCATGACGGTCAGGATAGACACAAGTGAGAGGTACTGGACCATAATGACAGTGTACGTACTGCAAGCTGGCTGCGCCGAAGCTGATAAAGACCAGTTCTATCTGAACCTCGATGAAGCCATCAAGGCAGTCCCGGAAAATGACTATCTCACCATAGCGGACGACCTGAACGGTCACGTCGGCAGCGACCGGAAAGGGCTAGAGAGAGTGCACGGGGGCAGAGGCATCGGGACAAGGAATGCTGAGGGAGAGAGGATCCTTGACCTGGCTACAGCCCACGACCTGGCTGTCTGTAGTACGTTCTTCGCAAAAAGGGAGACTCAAAAGGTAACCCATAGCAGCGGAGGAAGGCAAACGGAAATAGATCATGTGCTCGTAAGGAGACCGTCCCTTAAAAGTGTAAAGGACATCAAGCTGCCTGGTGAGGCACTGGTCACCCAGCACACCCTCTGCTAGCGGACATTGCCATAGAACTTCCAAAGAAAACGAAGGTAAGGACTGAGCGTAGAATACGATGGTGGAAGCTACACAGAGTAGCGAAGAATGATCTTAAAGGGAGGGTGATGGAGGTTAGTCTTCCAGACCCCAGTGGTGCGGTTCAGGAAACCTGGGATAGGGCCGCCAAGGTCAGGTCATCCTACGGTGCGCGAAGGAAACAGTGGGCGAAACTCGAGGGGGCTTTCGAGGAGACAAAGCGGCTTGGTTCTGGAACGAGAAGGTTCAGCAAGTGGTGAAGCGGAAGAAGGAAGCGTACAAACGCTGGCAGAAAACGCGGAGCCAAGAAGATTTCGCCGCCTATAAAAGTTGCAAGAAGATTGCCAAAGCAACCGTAGCCAAAACCAAGAACACGGAAATGGACGCCCTGTACGAGAAGTTGGAGGGCAGAAATGCGGAGAAGTTCGTCTTCAGGCTGGCCAAAGCTCGACATCGGGCCACCTGGGACATCAGGGTGGTAAAGTCCGTAAAGAGCAGTGACGGTGTCATTCTCAGGAAGCCACCCGAGGTGAAAAGGAGGTGGCAGGAGTACTTCGATAGGCTTCTGAATGAGGAATTTCCCCGTAACGAAAGCCCAAAGAGGGAGGTCACGGCTGGTTCAATCCTACCCTGGGCGAATGGAGAGGTCCGTCGCATGCTAGGAAAGATGAAGACTGGGAAGGCTGTGCCTCTAGATGCATGGAAGGCACTGGGTGAGTACGGTATAGAGTGGCTCACTCGATTCCTCAACACCGTAGCCGCTGAAGGAAGGATCCCAGATGGGTGGAGAACTAGCACGATCATCCCCATCTTCAAACAGAAGGGTGATGCAATGGACTGCTCCAACTACCGTGGGATCAAGTTGACAGCGCATACCATGAAGCTGTACGAGAGGCTGATCGATTCGAGGCTGAGGGAACTCATCCCTATCTCCCAGGAACAGTTCGGGTTCGTGCCTGAGAAATCCACAACACACGCTACCTTCATCGCCAGGCAGGTGATGGAGAAATATCGAGAGAAGCGGCGAGCATGCTACCTAGCATTCCTCGATCTCGAGAAGGCTTTCGACCGTTTCACTAGGCTAGTGCTCTAGAATGCCTTGCTGAAATTCCAGGAACCGGAACGGCTGATCGCTCTCATAAGGGATATGTACGATGGAGCTAAAGCGGCTGTAAGTACTCCGCACGGGCTGTCGAACGAAGAGGACATTACAGTAGGGGTGCATCAAGGATCGGCCCTGAGCCCGTTCCTCTTCCTCCTCACTCTGGATGACATGGTGAAAGATCTCATGGAAGGACCACTGAAGACCATCCTGTACGCGGATGATATAGCCCTGGTAGCGGAAAGCAGGGAAGAACTGCAAGCAAAAGTACAGCAGTGGCAGGACAGGCTGGCAAAGAATGGGCTCCGATTGAACGTCAGGAAGACTAAGTTCATAAGCTCCGAAGAATGCCTAGAATCGATAACGGACGGCCATGGGGAGACCATCGAAAAGGTAGAAGATTTCCGATATTTCGGCAGCGATCTGGCGGCTGATGGTACAGTAGACCAGGCAGTGAAGACCCGGATTAAAGCGGCATGGATAAAGTGGAGGGACTCTACTGGAATACTGTGCGATCGGCGATGCTCCAAGACGCTCAAAGGCAAGGTGTATCGATCGGTGGTAAGGCCCGCAATGCTGTACGGAAGCGAGTGCTGGCCCATAACTAAGATACATGAAAAGCAGCTGCATGCAGCTGAAATGAGGATGTTGAGATGGGCATGCGCCTGGACGCGACTGGACAAGGTTAGGAACGAGGACGTGAGAGCGATCACACAGACGGCTCCTGTCCAGCTGAAGTTGAGAGAGCAACGGCTGCGATGGTATGGACACGTGCTGAGGAGATCAAAGGACCACCCCATAAGAAAAGCCCTGGAGTTCGAAGCGCAAGGGAAGCGCCCACGTGGAGCCCCAAAGAAGAGGTGGAGAGACGTCATCAAGGGCGACCTCACAGAAGTGAAGGCTACGGCGGAGGATGCCTTGGATAGGAGGAAGTGGCGACATCTGACAAGAACAGCGGACCCTGCGCGCGGGACTAACGCTAGGAAGAAGAAGAAGAAGACATTAATCCATGAGGTAGGCTAGTAGAATAGAACGGATGTGTAATTTCATTTAATTGATCGTTATAAGATGGTTTCCGCTTTTGCAATTTTTGTAGCGCACGAGCTTTTTCGGATGCTCTGTGCCTAAGGCACTCTAGTACAGTCAGATCATGTGAGAAGGTAGCAGCCGCTCTCACAGGGCACAGCCAACTGGCAACGGACCAGTAAGACCTTTGCCGCAAGCGGTAATGAACCTGATCCACGATCCGAAATGCAGTGCAGGGATCCATTGAGTTACAACGTACTGTGAAGCCGGACAAGCAAATTGGTAATACTTTCTGAGAAGGGTTGGGCTATTTATATCATACGCAGTGCAAACGTCAAATCCCGTTCCCAATGAGCGTGGCTCACTTAGAGTACGGCCGACCCCCTTTTCTGTCTTCGTCGTGTGAACAGCTAAAACGCCAATCTTTAATTTTTCAGTTCAACTTTAGTCGGAGGTTCAATATCGAGTGGTGTTGAGTCCAGAGAGTAGTCGGAATCACTGTCACCACCTTCTTCATCCATTTTTAGTGACGCCAAATTCGATTCACCGAGTTCGCCAACAAACTCTGCTTTACGAAGCACGCGGGCATCTTGCTGTAAAAAAAGGAACTGTTTTAACATTGCCTATTGATTTTGCATGCCTTTTCGTTGCACCATCAATTATAAAAATATCTGAATCTAAGAATTTGATGAACAAACCTGCCAGTCAAGTGGTTCGTGTAGGGTAAAACCAAGTTTTTCCGCGGCTTGATCGATAAGTGATTGTATGAGCTCGTATTGGGGATGATCAAAGAAGCTGAACGTAGAGAGTTAATAGGGATCGGTTTATTGGTGTGGTTCCGCACAGCAAGTGGTGTGCCCAATAAAACGTGCATTTTAAGAAGCGCATGATCCGGGAAAAGAATATCTCAGTGGTGAGATTGTAGCCAAAGAAAATGTCGAACCTTCGGCCAGGAGTATTTAGCGTTGAGGTATCATTTTGGAGTGGAGCGGAGGACAAGAGGTGTAGCATTACGTCCGCAAAATCGCGCATAATCTTGTGTTGTCGCGACCGACGCATTTGAACAGTCGGCTCTGGACAACAGTGATAACAAGGACTCTTGAATAAGTTCTTTACCTCAAGCCGTCAGATGTGCAGAATGACTGTTCGACTAGTTTACCACGCCACGCAATTTGCGTCCTCAAGCGCGCCAGGTACTTCAAGTGCTTTTTTAGTCCTATTGTGAATGGAGGCGTGTCCTAAGCGGGCGCAACTGCCGCTCCTCGTGTGATCTGACCTAGTTGGAATGTCCTGACACCCCAAGCTTAGCCACGTTCCAGTTTGCGCCTCGCATGCTGACGTGGTGCTACGCAGAGAAGTCAAGGCACGCTTTGAAGTCCTGTAAAGAAATCAGTCCACCGTACTCATGCATTGTTTTGCCTTACTCTGCTAAGGCTTGACAGAACATTCTGCGGCTATACTGCGGAATTGCTGCAATATCCCCGGCTAACAATAGTCTTCCTTACTCTGTACTGAAAACAGTAGTGCTCTTTGTATCGATGGGTATGTCATAATCGCAGAGCACTGCTGAAGGTATACGCCATGCAATCCAAAGTTCAGGCTTTTCCATGGCTTTGGAGAAGTCTATCATGAACGCAAGGAAACCATACTTCATCTGATCGATCATCGATAGGATGTGATCGAACTCTTCTGGCATGCCGCTAATGAAATCAGCACGGCCTTCAGCTCGTATATACATCTTTCTGACCATAATCATTTTGTGTTCTTTGTGACCATCGATTTTTGACCAAGGCAATGGGCCTGAAAAGAGAAACGACGAAATCCTCCTTTCACTCGGATTGGAACGTTGAATTAAGTACCTTTGAGCAATTCAGCAGCCATGTAAAACCAGCTCTCTAGATCATCCTTCGGTGATTGATCTCGGTGACAGTGACTGGCCAATGATGTGTACTACAATTGTAAATGGCCAACATGAATTCACTTTCTCATGTGGAAGTCGTGTGCGTGTGGGGCCACGCAAACGACTTTGATCTGTGGTCACGAAATCACTGGGATGCATATTTGGTTTCTACCGATCAGCCAATTGTGGACGAACAGATACAATAGATTCAGCAGGCCGTAACATGAGGTAGCTATTGGCTCCATTTGGTAGCTTTGGGAACACTTTGTGGATGGGCTCAAAAAACGCGGTTCTAGACCATACGAATAGGTATCGACTAGTTGTGATAAGACTGAAGCATGAACTGTGGGGTAGAGTCTCCTAAGAATAGGATAATATCCTTATCTGGTGAGTGGTATGTCATATAGTCTAGCACAGTTTTCACACCGCATAACTTAGGTGAGCTCTCTTCCTCTAGCACGCTCTACGTTAGTTCTTCCTCCCAATCACTCCTCTCTCTCGTTGACACTATCTGCCCATCTGCTGCATGTCGCGGTGCGAAATCCTGTCTCGTGAAAGATGGGGTGTGTACCTTTATGTCAGGATTTCGCACCGTGACATGTCGCAAGCGAAGTGATGCGGACGAGCTAAGGGCGCCATGCTGTTGGGATCCGAAGCGATTACAGTCAACTGCGTACCGCGCCCCTAGCATAACCGTGTAGTCGTTCTAAGACACAACTACCGCGACGCACATAGCTCACACACACTGCGTCGCACGCCGCTCGTCGTCGTGCGAAATCCTGACATGAGGGTACACACCCCTATCACCGCAGCATGTGGACGAACCTGAAACGTTCCGAGCAGTGCAGCTGCTTCTCTTGGAGGGTAGATTTGGCCATTTGCATCCCTGAAAACGACAAAAACAGCTCTCTGAGTATTCTGCGCTGGTGACCAAAAGTTGTGCATATCAGAGTTATCAATATAACAATAGATACATAAGAGAAGATACTATAAACGCACTTATATTTTCTAGCAAACCCAAAATCCAGCATGTATATGATGCTATTCTCATGCCCAAGACCAACGGCAAAGTTGGGTGCTTTGACGTCACTGAACAAAAATTTCTCACAAGCGGAAATTCGTCCTTCGAAAAGGCAATAGTATTGTCCAGCCCGGGCTGTGAATAAGAAGCATTCAGGTTTGATGGGTTTTCATGCACGAGATTGGTATGCAGATATCGGCAAGTGAATATACGTTTGAGGTTTTTTTTTTAACAATCTATGTGACTAAGTTTTAGCTGCACTACGTATTTGACCCAACTGGAGGGGCTGAAGTGATTCACAATTAGGGAGGTACGCAGGACCGGCTAAGACAAGGCCTAATTCGCTGCCTTGATTTGTTCATCCTCAGGACACTACGCGCCTATCGTCCTTGAGATTTCGGTTCGCGACGCTGGCTCCATTCGCATTCATGGCGCAATATTCTCTTCCAACTCCTTTACCTCCCCCTGCCCCACCTGCCCCCTTCCTCCCCCCCTCACAATGTGCTCAACTAATTCGATCTTCTGATTTCAGGGCGCCACTATTCCTTTGCAATCTGCGTTTTTTCTTCATCCTATTGCTTTCTACTCTTCAATGGATATCATACCTGCGCTGAGAGAGCACATGAGGAAGGGGTCCTACATCTTCCGCGCCCAAACCTACCGACAAAGCCATCCAGCATCATGGAGCACCTCCAATCTCCGCAATGTCTGTTGCAGTACACGTAAAGCTGTGGGTACTGAGAACCTGAAATTAGAAAAAAATTCGATAATAGATTGTTGATATAATAGGTTCATGATGCATTACCGTTTGGCGACGAGACTTCTGCGAAGTTTTCCCAAGTCCGGACCAACTAATTGCATTACGCAGTATCTGGAAGGACGCATACTGCTCACAGCTGTGTTCAGTGTGGAACCATTTTTAAGGCGAATTTTTTACCTATAAATCTTAGTACGCCCTGCTGCTATAAAGAGCGGAAATCCTACGGAGCCTTTCACCGACATGAGCACCATTACGTCCAACTTCAGTACAGGCCTATAGGCAATCACATGAAGGTGTTATTGAGTGTAGGATTGAGTACCATGCTACACCTTTGGTTTCCTTCCTGTTTCTCACACTTCATCGCATATTTCGTCTTGTTATTGTCCGCGTCGACCACAACGAATACTTCAGAAAAAGGTCCCGACGCGATATTTCGTAATACTTTCCATCGACCTACCTTATGCGTTATAATCATGCCAATCTGAAATTTACAGCATTGAGGGTTTCTGAATGTGGTGCGATTCATACGAGGAGGCTCAGTACTCACGATGTAACGGGTGTGTGCTATTAAGACAAAAAATTTCCGTCGTGAGTTGCGGCATGCAAGCTAGGTGCGCGCTCTGTAGTTGAGTCACGAAGCGATTGACGTGGACTACAGTATATTTTAGATGTTCATGCACTTCAGGGCCATCTTATGTACATACCGCGCCTCTGACTCACACGCATCGTGTCGCGACTTTTTGCCCTAACGGCACATACCCCGATACAAAATGTATCACAGCTGCGAGGTAACACTATGATTTTAAACCTTCGAGATGAGGGCATTCCTTTACTGTCCCACTTGAAGTAATTGACAAAGTGAGTTTGTTGGTGGTGGTGTGTGTGTGCTTGACTCTGTTTGACCGGAAATTCAGAGCTCGTATCCCACAATGGTGTGGAGTTGCAATTTACAATTGATATAAAAGTATGGGATTACGGATGATGAGGACTTTCTCGACTTTCTCAGCGAGTCATGGTTCAAACGCAAAGAGCATCCCCCTCTCTAAGCTTAGGCTAAAACGCGCATCTTCCCATCAATGTTTGTTGTTTATAAAGGCACAGTTCACGATAATATGAGCATCTTGTCTCCATCCGCGAGTAGATAGGCCCTTCCACAACAGCAGAGCGTGTGCCATCACCGCGACGCGAGGGTGAGTGCCAAACGCGTTTTTGGCGTTAATCAATCCCTTCCTGGGTTTGCCGCTTATTCCAGTTCCATTCGGAATCGTGGTGGCTGGTGAATGTGCTGGGGCCTATACAATGACTTGCGTCAGCCAGCCGATGTACAAGGCAGTGCTTTTATCCTCCCAGACGAGTCTGGTACCAGTTTACTGACTCCGGAGGGATAAGAAGGCTCGGATGGCCTGGACGGGCGTTGATGCAGAATTGGATGCACGCACCATCATAGTGGAGTGTGCGCCACCTGTCACTACACCACTTCCACCCGCCAGACGCGTAAAGAACCTGTAAATAAGATGGCGACCACCGCCTCAAGATAGCCTACACCCATCCATGCCAACGAAGATAAGAGACATGATATTGCTGCGATAAGATAGTATAGGGGAAATTCCCATAGTAACACTAACTTTATCGTGTGATATTATCACGTGTAAAACTTGTCCAGATGCTTCCTTCTGACTGGAAACTCGTCGAGGCCGAAGCTCAGAAACACTTAACTTTGAGAGTGTTTGTACCCTTTCTTCACTTTTATATTCTTCAGGACCCCCACAGTCCTTATGAAGTACGATGAGGTATGAAAATGAAAGCGAACTGTGCCTTCAAGTGCTGTGAGCAATGGTGTGCAATACGCTATCACTGTGAGAGAGAGCGTGGAGACGCGTCCCCGTCAGCCAACCCACATTGACCCATTAGCGATGCAAGGATTTTCCATTTACTTGCTCCTGACCCTTATCAGTCCTTACAGTCGTTATCAGAATTGATCCTTTATTTCTATAGTCCCGTAATACCTTGACAACATCATGATTGTGAACACCCCACTGCCAGTTGGGAGAGCGAAAGATGAAGTGGATTCGGTAAAATTTGCTATCCGACACTCCTTATCAAATCTTATCGATTGTTACCCATTTGGACCAACCACCTTTAATGCCACGTCATATTTCGCGAAACTCCTATTACTGCCGGCGCTCTAAATCAGAGCGAAAAGCGAAACGGATCTAACGACATTCGCTTTCTGACGCCCCTTATCAGAAATTATCAACCGTTGTCTAACTGGGTCGCCCACCGATAGTGTCCTGGTCCCCGAGCCAAATTTGGCGACTTTTAGAGAATTGCGCCGCTCATCATTTTTCACCAGGTCTTACCAATTTGGATCATCTAGCGTTAATGTCTCCGTATCACTCCAAATAGCACCCACGAGTTCCTTATCAACCCTTATCAGCTGTTATCAGCTTCAGTCCCCACCGTCGATGCCCTCTTACCGCCATCTAAATCACTTGTGAGAATCAGAATCCCCTCATCACTGTGACTCAATATATGAATTTCGTGACAGACAGACGGACACACACACACAGACATACACAGACATTCTAAGCGAGTTATAGATTTAGTATACGTATTCATTGTGCCTTATGTAGGTCGAAGAGCGGTCTACTACCCAGACAGCTCTTGTTAGGCAAGTAGACCTCACTCAGAAGTCCAAGCTTGTGAGTCTACGAGCGAATCTGATCGGGCTATGCAACTTGGAATGGAACGCCATAGGCATATGGAATGAACACGCGGTTCTGAAGTGGAACGATGACAGTGAATATGCCGTGAGGGCAACTACTACTACGGCAGCCTTCAGTCTCGGTGGCTCAGAATACTCTCCCTTCAACACCTCCTACGAACTGACCTGTAGCGTGTTTGCATCCTTGGAGGTTGAAGTCGGAACTTGTGGAGTGGCTGGGTTCACAATGGCTGTGGTGGAGACTTGAAGCGTTTCTATATTTTTGGAGGGTGTAGCCGGGATCTGCGGAGTATTTGGGTTCTTAGAGGAAGAGCGCATGACTGGTGGTGCATCCTTGGGGGCTGAACCAACGACTTGTAGCATGTTTGCATCTGGTTTCGAGGTTGAACCCATAGAAGTAGTTGAGAATAATTTGAAACACCTGAAAGATGAGTATGGTTTTTGTGAGACAGAGACAGAGAGAGAGCAAACCGCCAGCCACATACCTCTGTTTGACGAAAAATATAAAATGACTTAGACCTACTCTTTCCCGTCCTATATGTAGTGTTGCTGTATCAGCATCAACACCTCACACTTCTCTTTTCTCGCGTAAAATCCATTTCTTGGTAACATATGTGTGCTAAACGGTGCCTACAATTACTGTGTTGATGGATTCAATGTGGCTAACGAAATTGGTAAAAAAAGGAGTAGTATAAGATCAGTTCCAACCAACCTTTGCTGACATTTCTGTTGACCCCCTATCCTCAACTATGTACATACTCGCAATGAGGAGAGCCCATATTTTTCTTTTCACCGTGCAGAAGATTCAATTATTAGGCCCCATGTCGTCTTCGGTAAAGACACCATCAGAAGGGCTACTGAGGACCAAGAAAATCGCCTCGCAAATGAGTGGCGTGCTTCGAAAAATTGACTGGTGGTGAAAATGGCGCTGAAAGGCATACATACCTTAGGCTCTTTGTCGTCGCACTTCCGTGATGCACCGCGGTGCAGCTATGTGGCGGGACCTCGATGAGCTTCGCTTGGCTGGTCATGCCCCCTGCGTCACCCCTTCCCGTGACGCAGAGGGCACGAATACTGGTGTGAATTAGGTTGTAAGGATAGTTCTGCCGATTTTCGCGCTCGCAAGATTCACTCAAATTTGAGCACGTAAACTTAGATCAACTCACATAGTGTGCTCCTCAAATACAATAGATAAAGATTTACTCCTTCGAAATATAAGCTTTTCCCATAATTTCATGAAGACTCTGAATTATCATGGCAATTTAAAAACACAGTAAAACGGACACTTTTTTGGACGATTTTACTTTATGACTACCAGTCTGTTCGAGCAGCAATGGAGGAAAAAATAATACAATGCGAGCACGACAAGGTGAGGAGGTGCAGCACTGGATGGAACAGTTTGTCCCTGGTACCGAAATGCAGAATTGAGAATGAATTGCTCGGAATTGCAGTCGATCAAAGCGCTCTAATTCAAACAGTAGAAGTGATGAGGTTCCGTATTCGCAGGGCATACTTCAGAGTATTGGTTTCCCCCATACAGATGTGGTTGACCATATCAGGTAACCCTGATTCGCCAAAGTCCAAAAAGTGGGTGCTGTGTAACCGCATTCCTCTCCTTTTGTCTCCCAGAAATTGAAGAAGAATCAGGCTGTAACCCCTACCCGTCCGCTATCGATCACACTCGTCAGAACTTGCGCTATTGATTCCTATTTTACCAATCGTCTCGACAGCTCCTCCAATAGCGGAGCGCTCAGGAGGCATGATGGTTTGGAGTCGACCTTTCGGAACGCGTTAATCATCAGACATTTATCGAAATGAATAAAGCGTTTATGAATAATGTCGATAACAGTGTGACGAATCGAATGATGCTTGTTGTTTGGGAAAAGATGCAGCCTGAACTAAATTATTATCTGTCAAGGATAAAATTGCGAAAACCGCCCAAAACTTTCCTCATACAGGAGAGCCAACAAAAAGAAATTTTTCTCCAGACACTAATTTGACCACTTTTGTTATATTCGCCTTGAATGTTACCACCACCAAATTCACTGACAAATTTCACACGATCACGTAACCCATATTAGCCTTCTGCACTAAAACGTTCGAAAGTTTCTGCCAGGCGAACATGATGCGTCGTTTCAGTTCGGCGAGATCCTTGACTTCTTGCCCTCGTGCATGACTCTACCGAGCTCTGTCCACACTTTGTGGTCGAGGGGATTTAGGTAGAGTGGTGCACTCTGCTATTTCGTTTTGGTCAAGTACTCAACGCCCTTCGCTTCTAGATGGGCGAGAGTTTTTCGCGCTCCATGCCCTGGTACCCAGTCCTGCTGAAACACGGAGCTTCATCGACGGTAAAGTCGACGGCATGACGGTCGAATGTCGTCCTCCAGTTGCCTGATAAAGCAGTCGGCATTCACTCTCGGACCTGGGTTGACGAACACGAGATCATCCTATTCATTCTAAAAGGTGCCAGCCCACACCATCAGCCCCCGCAGACTGGTCTTCCTTGGAGTCTGTAGCGCTCTGGGACTAAATTTTCTTTTTAGTGTTGTCCGTAGACGGTTATTGTTACTGTCTCATGGAGGAGAGATCAGGAACAGCTTCTCATCCCTGCCACAATCTTTTCAGAGAAGCCGTCAATGAGTTTTAACTGAAGAAGCTCGCAACACTGCTGTCGGTTACTTTTCTGCTCTTCGGTAAGGCCGTGAACCCAAATCTAAAGGAGCGCGATGGAAAACGGGGCGGAAGCGCAATTTGATGGAGCCCTGATGGAGCCCCTCGTTT
The DNA here is from genome assembly GCA_963978905.1 of Trichostrongylus colubriformis. Taxonomy (NCBI): domain Eukaryota; kingdom Metazoa; phylum Nematoda; class Chromadorea; order Rhabditida; family Trichostrongylidae; genus Trichostrongylus; species Trichostrongylus colubriformis. The sequence goes on along the minus strand of OZ022259.1, from coordinate 10,269,450 downwards.
TTCAGGATCCTTCGGACATATGTCCTTGGAATTTCAGTGTACTTGACGATTGTCGTGACCGGTGCGGCTAGCAGTTCGAATCTCTGCATCTGGTGGCTCAGCCGCCACCAGACCACGGCAGAACTGGGTATTGTATAGACCCACACCCTCTGAGGGTACCTTTCGCGTAGGAGCAGAATGCTGTATAACGCCTGCGCCCTGCGCGGGCCCCCACTGGCGTGTACCCTAGCCGTTAAGGGGAAAGTTCACTAATAAAGATGCTGTGGCTACTGTGAGGTATTTCTACACTACAGAACACTAAGTTATACTGCTAGTTTATGAGGGCAACAAATAATACGATAATCATCAGGCACAAGTGGGGTATGAGAGAACGAAATGCGATAGATGATACATCTACTATTACACAAATAATTGATTCACGTAGGAATTGGTTGACCTAGCTCGAGCCGACGATATCTGCAGACGACTGGCCTTGGCAAATGTTGAGGAGACAACCGCTCTTGACGACGACAGGCAAGGACGACTGACTTGACTTGGCGGGAACCCAGCGGATTGATACTTTCCCGCGCTCCACGTGGCTGATACCGTTTACGGTAGGCGTCGAGCCATGATGTTTAAAGGACGGACCTAGCCCGAGCGCTGTTCCTTTCCGGGGTATGCTATATACCCAGGGAAGGTCGTACGCAAGTCACTACGACGATCTCCTTCAACGACACGTTTGGGTCGTTGGAGAGAATGTCGCGCACCATAGCTCTGTTGTCCGAGTTGCAAGACGATATTGGTCTCCCTGATCCCTGAATCAGAGCGACGTCCTCTAGGAAGCTGTACACGGGACACCCGGTCAAGAAATTTGTACAGCTGCTCTATGTCGACGGTGATGTCGTAGCGTTCTTGAGCTCTGCAATGATCGCAGATGGTTTCATCTTCTGGTTAAGGGCAAGTGTACGACCGCAGCTTGCTTCTGATGGTCGAGAAACATCTCAAGAATATTTTGCCCAGTTGCTTGTTTCAGCTCGATTGATATGTGCTTCATATACCTTCCGGGAATGAGCTGTGAGCGAAATTAGTTTTGCACCCCATGTAGATCGGTGTAGGGGGGGATCCTACTCCTTCGTTTTTTAAGCCGTATTATGCCGTTTTCTATACTGTCCCACCCCTTAACACCTTATTCTCTCATTAACAATCAACCAATTTACCCTTATCGTACCTTCGAAGACACACACCTCGTGGTAATCAGATTAGTCGACTTACCTTCTTGGGGCAGTGATTCTTGGTCCTTGGCTGACTATTCTGGACGTACCCTTTTTTTGAGCGGGCATGGCACAATGCCGTCTAGTTATAGCTACCAATAAAAAGCTCATTTAGACGTGGCTAGCATGGATCCGAGCCGAGGTAGTACCGGACGGCGTGATGGTGCGCCGGTGCAAAAGGTGCGATCTGGATAGCTACACAAGAATCCACTGCTCTGTGTCCTTTTCCGTATTTTAACAGAAAAGACAATCACTGACATACCTCATAACAATCAGAGTAAGGTACACATAGATGCCAGAGAGTTTCAAACACCTCGTAACCACCACGAAGCGCTGGCGAGCGTTTCATCTATATGTACTGAACTTGTGTGCACCGAAATGAAGTCGTCGGAGTTCAAAAGTACTGGGTAAGGTTGAACGAGTATTCCTGCTGGCCTAAGTGTCGTGCTTTATAAATCGGAAAATTTCAGAAATTTTCAGAAATCAGGCACTATTCAGAATTTGAGTGTCTGCGTCTTGGGTGACAAGGCGATTAGGCAACTGAGAAAATGAATAAGAAACAAATCGATTGAGCGATTAGGCGATCAGGGAGGAAAGAACTTGATACCATTGTTAGTGTGATGACGAGGACTCCTTTCAATTCCTTCTGCTTTGCGTTCAAAATATGACAATCGATTTATCATCATTGAGGTAAATCACTGAAGTATACCAGTAAACAAAGGAATGACAGAAACCACGAGCCATTACTGATGTAAGGTACAATTGTAACCAATAGTAGGTAAACATAGCCTGGGAATAACTGAGGTAGCTAAAGTGGAACTGGACCAGAGCTAAAGTTTTTCACATTTCATGAACAAAGCAGACATCAGACAGCGAGTGCAACTCTGTGTCTCTGACAGAGTGAAAGACTCGACAAATAAACGAATACTCGAAGCTAATGAGTTATATTGCAATGAAGAGTGTTAATCGATGAACATTTCTGTGCTAGTGAACTTCCTTGCTGTCATATGGTATGGTAACGGACTCAGGAATGCTGGGTTTCACAATGCCACCATGATGACTGGCTGCTTTTTGCGAAATCTTTGCCATCAGCTCCTTTGGCAGTTCCTGGAACCACCAATTTCATCAGCAATTTCATTGAGCTTATGGAAATGGTTGGCCATCGTTCAAACCACTTTCGCACTTCAAATCACACTTGAGCGAGCACATTTTCCATTATATAACAACTATGCAATGAATGAATATTGATTAAGATCGTGTGCAATCAATAATATTATGTGAATGCACGTGTACTTATGGGTGATGTGGGGTGTAAAAGCAGGAGCAGGATTTCAACTCACTTCACTTGCGATTACTGGAGGAGCAGTCTCTAGTGTCTCGATTTTCTCTCTTTTGGTCCGTCTCGACACACTTCCGAAATATCGCCGTCTGCGCTCTGGCGACATTCTGCTGTAACGTATATTGTTTACTGTATTCAAACTTCAGAATTTCATTGAACAGCAGTGTTTTCCAGTCCATAGAATAGCCCATAGAAATCTTTGGGTGACTCTGTAGATTGAGTATAATTTTCAAAATAGAAACTGAATTGGCAGACCTCCTAGCGCTCGCCTTCGCAGATCCGAGCGCTTTTTCCTCAACTGCTGGCTCTTCATCCATTGACATCTCATGAATCATACGTGATGCAGGGACTTTAATCATCTCTGAAATGGAAAATGTTATTTTCGATTTGTTGATCCTATTTGCGTGAGATTTTGGTTACTAGGCAGACTGCAATAGTTTCGCTTCTGAAACCACAAAAATCGAACGACCAGACACCCACGATGGCAGGTAGAAGCAGTCCAAGTGGTCATTTGCCAAGGTGTAAGTGAGAGCACTCAAATTAAGTCAGGTTGCGGGATAAGGCCACATTCGCGTCCCTGCGCGAGCGCCTAGATCGCAGCGGGGGCAGCAAGGCATTTGCCGCGCAGAGTGATTCGATCCGCGTTGCGCAGTGGCCCAGTCGAGTGTCCTGATGTGTACGCCATTTACTTTCTATTACCGAATTTTTGGAGATGTATAATACATTTTCAAGTCGGCCTTCATACTCTACCATAGCAGGGTAAAAGATTAAAATGGAGCTCTCGCAGCGGGAGGCAACGCAACACCCTTGTATGCATCCAAACTGAGACAAACGAGGCTTTCACCAATCTGCCAGCTAAAGGGGGTCGGGTTCAGGGTCACTGAAGAAGGATGCATCGGACTTCATCCGAACCATTCACTCTCTCCATCTCTGCTTGATCACTTACTTCGGGACAAAGTGAAGGGACTGTGATAATGAATATCTCTCCTTGTCATGATCACTGTTTCCAAACAGAGCCACTTGGAACTTCAGATGTCTGCTCTACTTCAATACATTTCGGTGGTAAATAGCCACTGTTGCCTCTTTAAATTGATTCCTTTTGTAACAGACTACTCAAATCACTCAAATGAGCTCTTCGTACCTTTGTCCGCATTTCTTCTGTCACGAACTCGAGCAACATCAACAAGAGTCGAGTTAGCCCCCAAAATTCTCTCGTCGTCTTCAGCCGATGAAGAATTCAGGAACGAAGATTTGGGCGACTCTGTAACAGTATGCATTTCCGACACACTCATAATACCGAGTTTGTGCCAGGTTCCCAAATTCCTCTTCATAAAACCTCGGCAAAGATGTTAATTCGAACCTTTTTCTGTCATGCTAACGAGGTTATTAGGCGGAGTATTTATCCCGTCCAGACTATTGCCCATGTACAAGGCAACATGGCATCTCTCATTCACCAACAACTATCAACTAGGAGCGGCTTCGTTTATCGCATGGGATTTCGCGAGTGATTTCCTGAATTTCAGTCTTCCGCCAGAAGGACGTGGCGTTAGACGGTATAAAGGACAAAATTCTGAATCTTGAGCCTCGTTCAGGCCTTGGGGAGAACGATCTGGTTGAAACGTCAGGTCATCGTTAAATATTCCATCTAGCAACCTTGTTGGCATAGCAGAAAAGGTCCAAAGTCTATCTCATTTTCAAACCTTTTTCCACTGCTCTTCTGGCACGGCTTTGGACAGCGGTCAGCTTACGAGCAGCGGATGTGGCCAAGTCGATCACAGTTACATTCTTTTTGGAGGATTCCGTGGATGAAGATGCTGACAAATCTGTTGAGTTATCCTGGAGAAGGAGCTTTTCGGACATCGTTGTAGAGTTCGACGATTCGATGTGAACAGAAGAAGAATTGGAAGAGTCTGAAATGACTTCAAGTTTCGGGCATTCGGCCCTCTAACGACCACTCTCACCACCTTGTTTAAACGTTGCTGTATTTTGAAATGGTGATGATCTTATTTGCGTACAATTGCTCAACATTGCATGGTTTAAGACAGGGTACTGGCGGGCGTACACCGTAATCTTAAATTTCAATCCTACTCTCCGAAATGGGATTGTATATACGTCAGGATTTTCTATAGATCAACTCGCCAGGCAAATTGCGCCACCGCGCAGTAGCTTTCTCGCTTATCCCTGCAGAAGTGCCCCGATCTAGTTGGACACTCCTCACGTACATCCATGAGTTTTCCTCTCCGTCATAGGCTACTGTGCATCACACTTGTCCAGAAATGACATCACATGGATAATCACTAGCTTCTGAGAGGCCAACATACGATTAGGTCGGCATTGCAAATTTAAATTAAAATTCTTGAAAAATGCATGGCGCATCATAGAAAGTTTGATCTACACTACTATGGGAGAATTTAAGAAGGCCATTATGGGAAAACAGTATGTTTTTCTTTCTGCATTTCGGTTTTGGATACGGACAACAAGTACCACTTCCTTGTGTTTCGTTGAGTGGGGTGTGTATCCTTATGTCAGGATTTTGCACGACAACGCGGGCGTGCGACGCAGTGTGTGCGAGCTATGCGCGTCGCGGTGGTAGGGTCTTGTAATGATTACGCGGTAATGCTAGGGGTACGATACGCACTTGACTTGTACTCGCTTCAGGACCCAACAACATGGCGCCTTTAGCTCGTCCGCATGGCTTCGCTTGACTGCCGCGGTGCGAAATCCTGACGTAAGGGTACATACCCCGTTGAGTGCACATTCTACGCGGACGGTAAACGGGTGGGACCGTGATTGTCATCGGTGCATGGATGCTGACACACCATAAATGCGGTCCCCGCGAGCACAGAACGTATGGAATCGAAGGTGCGGCCAGAACACCACCCGATGTCATTCGACCATCGACAATCAAGTGCACGCCCGCTCCCCAGTGTAGGGAAGGTGCCCTTGTGCTTTTCAGCATATCCAGATTAATACTCTATTTCGAGAAAATGGCAGTAGTACTTATGCAACCCTATACATATAACCATATTTTTATAAATGTATCTGACTCAGCTGAAGATACCTTCGGTAATCAAGTCAATGACTTTGATGTTGACCACTGTGCGAACAGCAGGGGACGATTTTGAGGTGACCTCAGGAGTTGTTTCCTGGACAGTTTCGTTTGAGGCAATTGTTGATGACTCGGAAACAGGGGACGCAGAAGAGGAGCCTGTAATATCAATGATCCCATGTTTTTAAGATCTTCTGAATGATCCAATCTCTTATTTTCTGCCACTTTTAAAGGTGTACTTCACTTCCATTAGGAGGAGTGCGCCACTTGCATTGTCATTGGTGGGAGAGCGCTATGACGACTGTATCACACGTAAGGTGCGAAGGGATGTGCTCGAACCCCAACGCTTTCCTAGCAATGACAGCTCAGAAGACGCTTGTCCAGGAGCGAACGTAGATTGTGCGTTCACACGGGTGTGTACTCTTATGTCAGGATCTCGCACGACGACGAGCGGCGTTCGACGCAGTGTGTGCGAGCTATGCGCGTCGCTGTAGTTGGGTCTTAGAACGATTACACGTTAATGCTAGTGGCGCCATACGCAGTTGACTTGTAATCGCTTCGGGACCCAACAATATAGCGCCTTGAGCTCGTCCGTATTGCTTCGCTTGCTACATGCCGCGGTGCGAAGTGCTGACATAGGGATACACACCCCGTTCACACATGGTGACTCTTTTCCAGTATGCGTCCCGTGCATGCTTTACTCACTGCATTTAAATTTGAAAAATCGTTTCCCACCTTTCTCCACACTTCTTTCATTTCTGATGTGGGTATCGGTCACCGATGGAGCTTCCGACGTTGAGGTCGCTGCGGAAGAGCTCTCTTCAATGTCTCTGACAGAAGTACCCGACGAATCTTCTGTTGAGCTTTGCGTAGTAGCGGCAGCCTCTCTATCCTCTGCTGAAGCGGAGGAATCGCTCACGGTAAGAGATTCAGAAGAAGTGGTAGAGGAAGATTTTGCGTTGTTGACGGATTCCTCAGCGCTGGTAACCCTTTCGCGTCTGATGGTTCTTGCAGTGGCCGTAGATTCGGACATTTCGATTGTTTTTGGAGTCACAGACCTATTTCCTTCCTGAAAATAATACTCCATAATATGCTATAATTAACGAGATAAAAAAAAACCGAGCGAACTACATTCAGGATTATGACTTTGTCTACTGTAGTCCGTGAGGGAAGTTGAAAGAAGAGTGAATCAATATTCATAATACGCGTAAAATCGATACGCATCCTATATGATTAGTAATCCCATTGCTCGAAGTGTGAACCAGACTTATGTAACTAGGCGAGATCGTTAACGCTAGACATTACTCACGTTGAATCATACGAATAGCAAAGTTTGAAAATCATAATCACTAAAAATTTTTCAAGCTGCAGACTTGATTGCGTTACGATAAAAACTGCATCTACTAGGCCACCCCAGACTCTTCAGGAACCCAGAAGCGATGAGGTTTTACGATAAAGGCAGTTCTAAATATGAAATATTTTTCTTCCAGAATTCTATTAGGTTGATTCATAATAAATCGGACAAATTGACCAATTTTAATCATTGTCGTACAACTTTTTTACGACAACAGGGATTCACTTGAAATATACTCCATCTTTATCGATGACCTTCTGCCACGGTATAGGCAGATCATGGATGCCCTTGCTCCAGAAGGCCGGAAACTGGAGCTCGAAGAAGTTGCCGAGTGCCGCCTTGACCTCGTCGCGAGTTTTGAAGTCTTGGCCGTCCAGGTGGCGTTGGCTGTGGGAGAAAAGGTGGAAATCTGAAGGGGCCAGGTCTGGGGAGTACGGTGGGTATAGAAGTACGGTCCAACTGTACGACAGCAGCTCGGCCTTGGTCGATCTTGCGAAGTGCGGTCTGTGAAAGTAGACACGTTGTCGTGCTGGAAGTAGACATGTGACCGCCGCCGTAGCGAACTTTGGACATTGGCCTTCAATTCTCGTAATTGACGAACGTAGACGTCGGCGGATACTGTGGTACCTTCAACGAGCAGCTCCCAGTACTCTACGCCGTGTACGCTCCACCAACCGCGGTTTTCGTCTTCGATGGAATAGTCGCCTGACGCAAACTTCGAATGCTACAACTACAGTGTACTTCTGCCGGGGGCATGCTCCTTGTGAACTTCTATCAGACGTCTGCCGATATCCGCGGGTTCCTGGCTAGATAGCGATATAAATAGTATGACGTTGCGGATGTGGTCTCTGGACCGCTTGAAATCGTGCGGCATTGTGGCGGAATGAATTTACTTTGGAGTGATTATTTTGCGGTACTTTGAAGAGCTTTTCATGCTCATTCCAACGGTACCTCGCGCGTTCATTTTCGTTAATTCGTTACTGAGTTATGATCTCTAGAAATCATCACTACCATTTGTCCGATTTATTATGAATCAACCTAATAATTTATTCCCATTTTGAAGTGCTTATTATGCAAGACGCAGCTGTGGACCTAACGTGAGAAAGCAATAACCTTTTGACGAGTTTCCAATTCATTCAGCAGCGCTAGATACTCGTCAGCAGTCAAGTAGAAGTCCTGAAAGCAAATAAAAAATCACCAATTACTGCTTAATGGCCACTTGCAAGAAGCTGTGCAGGCCTATCAGATAGATATTGGCTGGTCTGGCCATATACCTTCTGGTTGTAGCACAAAAGCCATGCACCTTTGTCAAATGTACCGTTAGGAATGCGCCGTGAAGTGTAATCAGAATTGGGGACACAAGCTTTTCTTATATGATGGAAAGGTCTCAAGAATGAATGTCTGCGGCGACAGGTGCATTAAGGTTTTTCACAGCCACCTATTTATTGTTATACAGCGCAGTGCTTTTGATATTTTTGATTTTAGATAGCTGCTGATTATCGCCGCAACCCGCGATGCGAAAGTTATTACTAGGATGCTGAGTTATGGGCAAAAGCTTCTGTGTTGGACGGGACTTGAGCCCGCACCCTATGCTTTCCTGACATATGTGCTAATCCATTACACTACTATGTGGTGGGGTGTAGGTAGTGTAATGGATTGCCACATATGCCCGGAAAGCATGAGGTGCGGGCTGGAGTCCCATCCGACACCGAACTTTTGCCAATGATTCCGCACCTATGTAGTAGTAGCGGCGCAGTGCGCCACATTCGGTAGCGAACAGGTTCTGGATGACGACGAATGGTACGAAGGCGTCTATTTTTTGAGTTTTGAACCGTTTTTCGCTCTTTTTTCCTGCTCTTAATATATACTAAGCGCTCCTACTTTCACTTACCGCAATGAGCCAAGATTACCCCCAACGATGCCTTCAAGGAACATTTCAATATAACCTTATGTGGATCACTCTGAAATGGATTTAAAGGTGGTAGTTAGGGCGGGCTAGTCAGGAAGAAACGTGAAAGAAAATGCCTGGAACACTTTGAAGGCATGGAAGGGCAAAGGAAAATGAGAATAATCCGTCAAATTTACGCCCCCTAGGTTTTCATCAATTTCTCTTTCTTGAACTCAAGTTTTGTCATCACGCGGGTTCGTACGGGCTCCTGGTGAGCACAGAAGAATAGGAATGCCTCTTCACCTTGTCGAAATCGATCGTTTTGAAGACTTGTTTTAGGGTGAATCCATCTGTAGTGCGTAGAATATCTTGCTTTATCTCCTCGTAACTGACTTTGCCGTCACCGTTCGTATCGAATGTCTGAAAACAGTGCATTTTACACGGTCGGCCGCAAAGTTCCAAAGCAGGCGCGACATAGATTAGACAAAGAGAATTCCACACTTTTCAAATGCCGCTATCCGTATATGTAGTGTTATATGCTATGATTCGTTTCCCCAGCATTTTTCCATGCCTTCTCCATATTTCTCTTTGAATGGCGTCAGCATTGTAAAAGTGTGTTGAATTTTTATTTATTTCTCCAAACACAATGATGGTTAATCCAAGCCGACTAGACAGTAGAAGATTGAAAATCTGCTATCACCTGTAAACGTAGGTGCCAGTAAGCTTGTCTGATAGCTCCATCCTACTTATTTCTATTTTGCATTAGTCTTATTTTTTAGTTGTGTTGTTGGTCACTGGACTTATTGAAAAGAATTCCTCAAAAATAGCCTTCGCAAAAAGTAATGCAAGTCAACCTTGGTGGATAAAATATGAAAGCTTGCTCGTCACGAAAGTAGGAAACATCGCAGCAATTTTTCTACTTCATTATCTGTTCACTGAAAAATATACATATACGCTTCTCCGCTGGCCAAGCATGTTGAGTAATCTCTAAACAAAAAACCAATACGTTTCCGTGTATTTGAAAGGTGTAAGACTTTTTAATTTTAAGCACATTCCGCGATAATCAGATGGATCGATTCACCGTTCTAGAACAGTAGATTCTCGGGTAACTAGTCAGGCTGAACCTTTTTCGCATCGTCACGGTGCGCTATCACGGCGCTACACCTGCTCGAACCCACTTCGACGCCACCCATTTTGCTCAATTGACATAGGGGAGCTCAAGTAGGTGGCGTCGCATTGGGTTCGACGAGGTGTGGCGCAGTGATAGCGCACCCTGGTGACGCGAAAAAGGTGCAGCCTGTTCAGTCACCCAAGGGTCTACTGTTCCAAGAACGTAAATCGACCCATCTGATTATCGCGGAATGTGCCTCTAACTAACAAATATCCCAACTTCTCCAGGGTATGCAAGACGCTTAAATAATGCATCACAAATACTAGGTGGAAGGACAGTGGAAAACGAAAAAGGGGAGGAAACCATGAGAAGAAATGTTTTACGGTGACACTGATGAATCGTGAACGTGAATGCTCTCTAGTGTGCAGAGGTAAAGCTGTGCAAGAAGAGAGAATTTGTGTACAGAAGAGAGAGTAGACGCGAAAAGCAGCGATGAAGCCAGTAGTGCCACTCTCTTTCCGAGACCCTGCATTTCACGAGCAAAGGTCACTGGCAATTCCTCCACTAAGACTAATCGTGAATGGGATTCGAAGACACCGGAAGGCCTACGATCCTCGATTGTATTTCGGTAATTACACACGCAACGCCTTGCCAATTCGTCGAATGTGAATTCATTGGATATTTTCTATTATTAACGCATTTTTTCGAATCGATCGCTTATTCTCCCTTTCATTTTTCTCTTTGTTTCTTCCCTTTCGTTCTTTCCGTTCCTACTGTTGAGCATCATCTTGAATGAATTCAATTCCGTCTCCTCTGCCAGCAGGAATCTCGGCCACTAAAGCGTGCAGTTCGAGGTGAAGCGTCTCGAAGATGCATTTTTAAGCGCAAGTTTCTTTGCACATTATTCAGTGCTCAAATGTTCGTATACAGAAAACAGTCTTTTCTAGAAGCTTGCCCTCCTTGCCCCCTTCAACTGTCTTTAAGAAATCCTGCATCGTTCGCAGGAAGTATAGAATGTAGAATCGGGTTGTCTTCTTCGGATTAACTAATATTCAAAGGGTTTACTATGTTATGAGCGAAATGTGCGACCTATATAAGAAATCAGATCCATTCTTCCATCTTTCGAGCATCATATATAGTCCCATTGGACTTGAGCCCACGCTTAAAATCTATGCGATAGGATCTGCATCATGAAATGCTAAAAAATTGAGGCATACACTCTCGTGATTCTAACAAGGGTCATTCTTTTTGAGGCCTGTATCATGGCCTTTTTTTGCTTTTTTTCTACTCTCTATTCTGTTTATCTTCTCTTCCAATTTTTTATTGTGCTCACCGCTCATTTCGGCAATCACAACAACAAACTTGCAGGGTTGACTAATAACGTTCGTCTCGGTTGTATTTGTTTACCTGTGAAGGCAAAGGAAAAATGATCAATGGTGGCATTGATACGAGAAAATCTGCACAAAACTTGTACGGCGGTCCACGACATGCATCGCTTCGCATCAGCTGCCATCGCGTTTTAATTTTCAATGTCACCGGATGTAGAATGCACACATTGTGATAACTAAGCACAAAAACGAAGAAACGTCCGAAAACACCAATTTGGCAGTAATATGTTTTTGAAATGAAGGCGCATCCCTAACGTATCGATTAGAGCCACGTGGATCTGTGATGTATGACATGCAGAGCATGAGACCCTCGCTGGAAAGTAGTGCGCACCGAGGGAACCATTGCCTACCGGCGCGGAGCTTAAGGCCACGTTCATACTTTGTGCACCGACGTCGGCACCGGCGGCGACGGAGCCATTTGACGCAGGTACCGGCAGCGAGGTGTCAAAATCATGTGCCTGCTGCCGACCACGGCAGCACTTTGGTAACACACTTCCTTTTCAAAACGCCTGACCTAACCACACTACAGTTTTTTGGTCGTGGCAAGAGCAGAGATTCAAACGAATTTGGCACTATGCCAAGATGTGAATTCAAATGCGCGGGCTCTCGCCCACTCATTATGCATAATTTGGTACTATGCCAAGATTCGAATTCGAATTCGTGGCCCTAGCCACGATCGTCACACCATGACGTGACTGGGTCGAGCGTTTTGCAAACGGAGCGCGTCACTAGAGTGCTGCCGTAGCCGGCGGCAGGCACATGATTATGACGCCGTCGCTGCCGGTGCCTACGTCGTACTGGCGCCGTCACCTCCGGTGCCGGCGTCGGTGCGCAAAGTATAAACGCGGCTTTATCAAAAGAATATAGTGCGAATTTCTACCCCACACGATCCGCGTGAACGAGTTGAACAGATCAGGGGCCTATCGCTTTTAAAACATCTATGATCACATTGCGGAGTAGTAACATCCAGCCGGCTTCCCGAAGATAAGTTCAACACCTCAAAGGCCTCTACTACTAGAATCAAACTGATTCAAAGGCGCTGTCCGACTTGTTCGAATTCATCACTTTCCGAAGCGTCCGTCAAATACTCCAAAATATGATTCCATTGATCTTCTGCCGGGGTCCTCAACTAGAAGCAAAGTCTGACGAGTCAGTCATCCTAGTATGGAGTCACGTAAGGTACCCTGGGAAAGATTTGGGAAGGAATGTGTGGGAAAAGTTGAGTGTCACGGGCGGGTGAGGGATGAAGATACTTTGAGCTTGTATCCCTGCTGGAGCAGGATAACCCATGATATGACTGCTGTGCCTTGTTACACAAGTTATGAGTAAAGTTATGAACGCGTTGATTTTTTATTCACTCCACTGACGCCAACAAAATATTGCAATACACTGAGACCCATAATTTCGGGACACCCTGTATAAACTAAAGCGCCTTGCCACTAAACTCACCAAGTATTGTTCCGAAGGACTAGTGAGGCCAGTGCTTCATAATGTCTAACAGCGTGTTCCTCATGTTCACATTCCCGCTAGCTTTGCGCCAAAATCGAAGGAAATTATGAACGTGTCATCATGGAGCCCCAAATTATTACTGGGACCCGCTTGCTGGTATCTACACATCCTATCGGCATGATATACCCTACTAGACGTTGTTGGCCACAATGGCTTGCCTTTAACTGTTCAGGCCATGAAAATTGTTTGAACAGCAGTATGGCGAGGTGCGTGCCACCGTTGAACCGAGCGAGCGCGAAGTCTATTTGAAAAAGTTCTGAAACCTCAAAAATATCATGAGCTTCACCCCGACAGTATGTACCCTAGTAGAAGAAGATCCTGTGCACCCACTGAGCAGCAAATAAAAGAAAAAGCATTGATACAATTGGTGTAGAGGAATACAAAGAAACATGACGTTAGGCGCCCATAATTCCGGGGCACCCATTGGCGAACGTTGGGTTGAAGTGTTAGTTCTATTTATTAAACGATTGTTATTACTTCACCACACCAAACCACAACCACCACTTGACCGAAGGATTTATTTCCCCACTGATAGTGTTGCGGTTCCATTGCTCAGCGCTCGTGATCGTAGACTCATCATCAAATTCGTCATCTCGTCACCAGCACTGATCACCTGGTCCCTGTTCTGAAACAGGAGTTTAAAATCGCTGAAAGCCATCGTTGCCTGGAACACTTGTAAGCAAGCGAAGTGAAAAAGGGATAACCTGATCGGAAAGAGCGAATAGATCGTCTGACGTGACGCCGAATTCCTTCTTCGCCAGCGAGTCAGCTTCTTCCTTGGAAAGGTTTCGATCGCCATTTCTATCGTACTTCTGGAGTAGATAACGCGTGATAAGATAGAAGGGTTTGCGCTAAAAATGTGGGCTCATACTTTGAGCAAGAGCTCGCTCTTCTCTCTCAGGGTCGACTTCAGAATATTTCTCATTGAAATGCACTCATCGCCATCCAATTCGCTGTTACGATCGATATCTCCAGCCAGGAACAACTTCTCCAGCTCTGAAATACCGTTTTTCATTCGTATAGAGCCAATATGGTCCCTTTCTAGACCCCCATATTTCTCTTGTAACAGGCTAATCATTTTATACTATAAGCTGATTGGAATAGATGAGTAAAGGTTCTAACAGAAGTGGCACATCACGATTGCACTAGAGAGGGTGATGGAACAAATTTCACGTTAAGCAAACCCTCCGTCCTCCGAATTTCACACCAGCCTTCCTATGAGAGAGAAACGAACAAATTGAGCCGATTCAGTGAGCGCTCACAGCTGTTTCATCTTCTCATTCGTGTTGGGTGCGCCAGGACACTCGGATTAGATCACCGCCACACGTGAATGAGGCCACTGTCCCGCAGCAAGTGCTTCTTTGGTGCCAGTGTGATGGGCTGCCCACTATGGGAAGCGCACGGCGCCGTTAGTTCCCTTCACCACTGAGGAGCTTTGTGATGTCTGTTAACCTGCCTTGTAAATCCGTTTTTGACGGATCATCTTGATTATTCTCAAATTCGTTGGGAGCAGCAATATAATGAAATAATAATATTGAAAGACAAAAATAATTGACAGTACTCACCTGCTCGGTTGAGATTCATGAGGTTCAGTACGAAGGGAGTGAATTCGCGAAATGATATTCCACCGTTTTTGTTAAGATCATTTTCCTAAACTCGATACTCAATAAATTTTGTAGATGATAAGAGGTTGGTGAAGACAGGGTCTCGAGAATTCGTAGCACCGGAATCGAGGAATTGCTCGAACCGTAGACGGTTTTTCACTCCTTGAAAAGTATCAAGAAGCTGATGGATGTATAGGTGAACCCTTCCCTTCTTTTCTGTTATCCTTACCACATTTGAAAAACTTCGTCTGTCTGTTCGTCACGAAATTAGGAATTACATGAAAAGTAACATGTGGAGACGGGACAGGTTAATTATGGGTAAAACATGGGATATGTAGTCAGGAGCACTCATGGACTAGACTAAGCTCCGCCCACAGTGGGCGGAGCGTGCACCAGAATAATCGGTCTTTGGACAAAAAGTTGTTAATTGAGTTCCAAATTGCTCCAACGCGTGGAAAAGATGGGTAAAAGACAGTCGTGAGTTTCCAAAACTTAAAGAAGGAAACTGCATGCAGTGAGCGAAGTGCATCCGATTGGGAGGTCTTTACACAATAGAAGTTCGTAACTGATTCCTCGCTGCAGAAATTGCAGTTCGATTCTGAAGGATTCGGGCAATGGGGGTGGCCAGTAGTGGCTAAGGGTATGTGCGGGAGAAAACTTCACGGTGGTCGTAGCATTGTGGCGGTGGGTGGAGCTTGAACCAAGAATTCGGAATGTGGTTCCGGAAATGTGTAAATACGGAGAAAAGATAGATAAGAAAAGTTCGTGTTCAAGTTCTTGTCGAACTATTTCTTGGATTCGGGCACGAACTCGAAAAAAACTCAAAAAGCTCGATTTTAACATCTTTCATAGTAATGCAAGCACAATAGCGTCTAAATTTCACTAACCTCACAGCACACAGTCGTCCACACGTCTCCCTGCACGGCAGCTGTAAAAAATTGTAAAATTGGATTATGAATGGGATGATGATTTGCATCCATTTGTACTAATGCTATCAATGGATGGTTTTCATGGATATTTCAGTCTAGCACGCACATCAGCAAGTGACGTTTTCAACTGATAACAAATATCCTAATTTATATAATCGGCTAAGTGTGTCTGTATGTGTTCCGCTTCATCTTTCGCATCGTTCTCAGAGCGCTGACACTCACAGGTATATAGTAGGGTGGGACGGAGACAATCATAGTGGCTGATCCAAAGTGATAACGGTTGGTAAGATTCGATAAGGAGCGTCAAAAGGCAAATGTCGCCAAATCTGTTCCGCCCATCACGTTGATTCTAGAGCGGTGACACTCATCGGTATTTTGTGAGCTGGGACGAGGCACTAGTGGTGGATGATCCAAACTGATACGGTTGAGAAAATTCCTTGAGGCGTCAAAAAGCAAACGTGGCCCAATGGCCAAATCCTTAGGAGCATCGGAAGGCAAATGTTCTCACCAAGCCCGTCTCGGTTTTACGGATGACGGTGGAAGGCTCACATTCACAGGTCTTTTACCTTGCGAGCACCTTAATGGTGGTTTATTGAAACTGATAACTGCTCACATGGGAGCTGGCGAGAGCCGCTAAGAAATGGTTCGGACAAAATTCGGTACACAGCTTACTACTACAATACGATCGCTGTAATGAAAGCGTCTGATGCTCAGTGCTATTAGGTAAACATATTTTGCATATGATCTGATATCAGCTGCAGATGCACCGACCGATGAATTGCCTAACGTTCCAACTAATGGTGCGCGTCTTCTGCGTTCTACAAAGATGATCAAGATGCGACCTGAATTTGTGATAGCGAAGCGAGTGATTCATTTTTTCATGCGGTACCAACAACAATACTAGGTATCGACCGCCAGACTGTGTAAAATTCCTAATAGTGATGCATGTTTACAAAAATGATAAGCATCGATAACTCGCACATGGATCTACAACCAATATGTAAGAATTAGATGCTCAGCAAATGGACAAGTTGCTACCATTCGATGTAATCGAACGAAATATTGATCCCTAACAATAAGCTATTTAAGCCCCTAATAGTGACCGCTCCAGCCAAAGGGTTTAGTGATTAGTGGATGAACACATTTCATCCCTGACCCAAGTATGTATGATGTCGTCAATATACAAGACGTATCGACAGCTTAATCATCTGAACCTCCGAAAATTGATGGCCTTCTTCAGTGGTGCGACATGCAGTGGTAAATGATCAGATTATCGACGCCCAATAGCTTAAGCACTGAATGCTCAGCAAGTGAATATACTTTGTACTCTGATATCAGCAGCAACGGGATGTTTCAAGTGCTAAACTATATTCAAAAGTGATAGGTATTTGTAAGGATACCACTTGGACTAGCGCTCAGTCTGCACTTATCACAATGTGGAATTGTACGCTGTTGGGATTCGCGATATTGGTTGGTCACTATCGACCATTTGCCCATTACATAGCTCTATTGTGTTATTCACGCAGTACTGTGCGATAGCCCAACTGGTAACAGATAAACGGCAGTTAAATCCGCATTTATATCCAGCTTTTTGATTATTTCACAAGCACAAACATTAATTATGCCACAACACATAACTGCTGATGTGGTTCACTGGATTCGACCTGAAACGGGAATTTTGTGTATGACTGCATGGACTTACGCTGTAAAGGAGCGGCACTTGCATACGCCATCAACACGAAGAGCAGCGCGGGAAACATTTCGCGAGTTCCTCTTTGGGCGTTTGCCTGTAGTTATAACTTCCAAATAGCTTTTGAGCCAATCTAATGAATGAACGAACGATATCATAAACCAAGGAGAGCAAGGTCACAGCGAACTTCGAAAGCAGTAATAGAATTCAAAGAAGAAAGGAAGCCATTTGAAAAACAACAAGTTCTAAGACCCAAAACGCTTGGGCGACATCGATCACATGTATTTAGCAGTGGGTAAAGGAGGCGGGAGGTTTCTTTTGTTGTGTAATAAATTGTGTCTGTGTCTTTCGACATTGAACTGACCTTGGCTACATTTCTAAATTTCAGCCACTAAAAATCCGTTAACAGCTTCTCAGATAGGTAAGAGCTCTGAGCCTCCATTAACGTGTAATCAGGGTCAAGCGTCCAGTTGAGGGAAATTTTTGAAAAATACGACCCCCCCCCCCAGAAAGGGGGCCTCAATACGACCCCCCTTTTTTTATGTTCCACTTCTGTGGTTTCTACCAAGCCACTGCGATCCACCAGGGAAATTAGGAGGTGAAAAAACACTGGGGCCAAACCAAACTCCTGACAAAAGAGAGAAATAAGCACTCAACAAAACTCAATACTCATACTCCAAAACAGAATCGAAGATAAGAACCCAACAATTCCAATATTTATATTCTAAAACGAAGCGTTGCCGACCACTGGTATGTGCTCGTCCTCTAATGACGAAGGAGAAAGCTTAACACAGTCATGCAAGTCATGGGGCAGAGATAAAGGACGAAAAAGCAAAAATACAATAGAAAAGTGAAAAAATGAAAGAAACCCTAAATAGGACGATCGCGATTCAATAGCGTGGCTGCGACGCCGCGATCACGATGGAGCGCGTTATCTTCCCCATACTAAATTCCAACATTTCTAAAATACTTCAAACTTTACCTAGAGCCCATCTTTCAAACAGCTGTGAACTGTTTTCTTAATAACTTCCTTAGACCTATCTACTGACCGCTTGCTTTCCCTTATGGTTGCTTAGTTCTCGATATGGGTTTCCAGTTGAGGGTTAGTTGAGGGGAATTTCGGAGTGTTTCACTTCAAATGACCATAACTTCCTTCAAACTTAACCTTATGAGTTCGTTTTGGTGAAGCAGACTCTGCGAGGTTTTTGCTTTCGAATGACTATCTGAGCTATGCCATACCTCTAAAACGAAGAAAGTTACTTTGAGGGAAGCCAGTTGAGGGTTAGTTGAGGGGAATTTCGGGGTGTTCCACTTCAAATGACCATAACTTCCTTCAAACTCAACCGTATGAGTTCGTTTGGGTGAAGCAGAGTCTGCGAGGTTTTTGCTTTCGAATGACTACCTGAGCTATGCCACACCTCTGAAACGAAGCAAGAAAAATTCAGAAAAGCTAGTTGAGGGGACCTTTTTTTCGTCGAATTTGCGAGATCATCCCACGATTCTTCCGAAAAATCGATTCATTGTTACTGAAATCTCTCTAGTATGCATCCTTCGCTCTCGAAGGCCTAGTTATAGGGTGAGAAGCGGCGGTCAGCCCCTCTGTGGAATGCGCCATGCATGAGGATTTCATCCACATTCTCAATGAATACAAACGTTTTTCCGGTCCGCATAGTGGCCGCTAACACTAGATTACGTACTTGCAATCGTAGCAAGCTATGAAAGAAGTCCATATCAGCTAATTTTTCTTTTTCAACTCATAGTTTTTGGAGTATTCGTCCCGCGGATAGATGACGCTTCCCACGGCTAATCGGTAAATTTCGGAGGTGTCTCTGTAAGTGAATTCTGTGTCAGCGGACTTATGAAAGGGTCATTTACATTGGTTGGCTTCGTTGTGGATCGCGCCATGCATGAGATTTCCATGATCATCAAGTTAAACTAGTTCCGGGTTCGAACCCAATTAATCAGTTTTATCATTTCTCCCCTTACACTTTGGACCCTCAGCCCGAGAAGTTCTGTCGATCACTGCCTACCTCAACGATTACGACCCCCCCTTCTAGCAGACCAAATACGACCCCCCTGTTGAGGATTCCTCAACGGAGGCTTGACCCTGCGTGTAATCCTCTCATTTCTGACCATAATGTGAATAGAGGACTATCTGTCGGCCTACAATGCAATGTGGCTAAAAGTATTGTACATGGGCACTATGTATGAACCGCAGAACACGTATGTCGCCCTTTGGTACTGAACTTCTTCACGGGTGTAGGTTGGGACACACAGTTTGACCTAGGCCTGCGACCCTGTGAGGGCCTGTGGACCTTGCCATGTTACATAAATCACTCAGACATTGTTCACAAATCCTATCCTCCTTGAAAGTTTGTTCGGTGTTGTCTCTAGAGAAAACAGTTATAGAGAACGAGGTTAACAGGTAAGCATGGTCACAGCGTGAGCCAGTGGCCTTACTGACCGTGTGTACCAACCGTCATCCACTTCTTCGCACCCGCGCCACATGCGTCTACAAACACTGCAAGCTTGTTTTCGCATGTAATTTTAGAGTCAAAATTGTTTCTTGAGGCAGTCACACGTTCTCTCCATGAATGTCGTGCTCACTTCGCAGGAAACGTCATCTTCATCTTTGAGACCGTTAGGTCAGCAGTCAGCTCAGTCGAAGCCACTGCTACGAGCATTCTACCGAAAAGGGGTATTGAGTGCAAATTCCGAGTCATCCTGTATGGAATCTCGTGAACCAACAGGAAGCAAAGAGTTATGAGATGACAGTCACGGAACGATCGCACTATACATCTGTACTATGAATGTTTGAACCTCTTGTTAAGGAGCCCAGTAGGCTATAGCCTCTCCTATTCACATAAAAGTTGAAAGAACGGTAATAGTAAATGAATATCATAATTATCCATTTAATCCATGCATATGGACCAAGGGATATGATGAAGTATTCTTCTTAGATAGACTCTCTTATAGACAGTGTTAGGGGTAATGTGGGGTTTATTTGCGGCGATATCCTCAGCTAGAGCCGCGCCTCGGAGCTGTGGCAAGGGCGACCTTTTCAGCTCCAGCCGCCTTTCACAGCTCGGTCCGCCTCCTAGCGACTGATTGGCTGGGGTGGGAATGGAAGGCATCGTGGCACGCTTTCTCAGTTTTAGCTTGAAGTTCACTCCAGAAAAAAAGATGCTTTGTCATTTTGAACCCCTTCGTGTTTACGACATGACAACATGTCAATGGAAAACTCGTCCGGACTACGCGCTCATTCAAGGCTCTACTTGGGAAATCAACGGTGAAAAAGGGTCCTATTTCTCAGGTGTTTGAAATTTCCATCCGTTTTTTCTTCAGTGTCCTGTTACTAGGCATCTCGACTTTCATATTCACTACTTCTTTTACTTTTCTGCCGAATATCCCCAAACACTGCCTTTAAGGTCAATTCTGAAAAATTTAGGAAAACAAAAGTGGAAGAATGAACGATTGTGGCAAATCAGAGGAGGATGACGGTTCAAACCCGCACGAACGAAATCGAAATCGGGAAGGATATTGCATTAGAACAGCTTATTGGATCGGTGCCAAGAACCGCTTAAGTAATGATGTGCCTACAAATGATCCCAGCATGGTGACAATGTATGTATGATGCTTCCAACAAAGAAAGTCGATAAAAAGGAGATTGAGTGATAGGAGGAGGGGTTGCGGCACGTATATCAAATGCTTTTGAATTAACAATAAGCACATCAACATCACTGACCATTGTGATCTTTCAAGACCTACCTGCTTACTCGAAATAGTGCCATAGATGTTGAGCCAAAATTTTAGAGGCAGAATGTGCGATATTTTGATTGCTCAATATAGATTACATTAATGGTGAAAGTGAGCCAAACGTCCATGAGGACAGTATGTGGTGCAATGGACAGTGACGCGTCCAAGGCTCCTTGAAGACACTGAGAGGAGCGCAATTTTGGTTTACGGTATGGGATAGGGAGGCTTGCAGTTGCCGCAATGCACACAGAACACTTTGCCAACACGTCGAAAGTGAATCCATTAGGTTTTATTGTAATCACACTTTCTTATAATGCTTTCGCTTATTCTTCATTTGATTTTTAACTTGTTTGTTGCTGCGTCTAGTTTCACTTATTTCACATCATCACAAATGAATGAATTACCCTCTACGAAACAACAAAGGACATCTCTGCAGCGGACAACTCGGAAAGTCAGTGTGTGCAGTTCGAAGTTATGCGAATGTGATTCGAATACACACCGCTGCGTCGCGCTTTTGCATCCGGGTTTTTTCACCGATTATCGCTTTTAAACTTGAATGTTCGTTACAGAATGATCATTTTTTGCATCCTCCTTTTTTTTGCATCCTCCTTTTTGTTAGCATCCCTTCCATATCCTTTGAGAATGTTATGCGCTCCAAAATAGGCACGCTATGACAATCAACGCTGAGAGCAAGGAACTTTTTTCCTGGCTTCTTTTCACTTTAAATTGCTTTTTTCTCCACTTCTGCTCTAATATAAGCTTTGCTTTGCGGGCCAACGAGCTACCAAATTATCGCACTCGCTGCCTCTAGCCCTTCCAGCTATATATGTCATTGACCCGATGGGAAGGCAGGCAGAGCTGAGCGATTTTGAGTTTTGTTCAAGTCGGCGTTTCGCCTGCACCATGGGAGAATTGCAAGAGATATACAAAAACAGATCGACTGCCCTGGATAGACATTCATATCTGAGCTCCTAAAAAAATGGCAGCTTTTCCAGTGCGGGAGGAAGTACACAAGTATGGAGAGACGGATCATTGCATGGTCACTACATGAGATCGCGCTGTACGGC
Source organism: Trichostrongylus colubriformis (assembly GCA_963978905.1). NCBI lineage: Eukaryota > Metazoa > Nematoda > Chromadorea > Rhabditida > Trichostrongylidae > Trichostrongylus > Trichostrongylus colubriformis. The sequence continues at coordinate 10,247,516 of OZ022259.1, read as the reverse complement.
GTGGATTTTTTGGCCTTAGTCGCTAAAAACCAACTTTGCTCCGAAAACGAAAGTAGTAGCCTGCTCCAGCTGGCAACATCCATGCAACTCGCGGACAAGATGGAGAATGAAGTTTGCATTTTGGGAAAAGCTTGGACCAAACTGGGGCCTACGTGATCATGCTTCTGAAAAATGATTTGAAAAATGGTTGTTCAAGAGCCATTGTCATGGTGATACCATTTAGCTTCCCAATTAGCAATGATGAGATGGGACAAATATTTATTAAGATATATTATGACATTAGAGATAGATATTTTTAATGGTGATAGCTGCTGAATTTCCCCGGAGCCCGCGATTAGAGATAGAGTTATAGAAAATTCCAGGTCTCCAGTGTCAGCCGTGGCTATGGTACGTGACCTCACCGTACTCGCGATAGATTTGAGATGCATACACAGACGGAGCTCAGTCACCACACAGACCTTGTAGAGCACTTCTCCCAGCTGGAGGGAGGCAAACATCTTTGTTGGAAAAAATCAAAAAAGGTACTACGGGCTCTTTATAACAGTAACTGTTTGCATCCCAAGAGTGACCAGAGCGCAATTATCAATAGCTATAGGAAAATTAGAAGAAAAGTGGTTTGCTAGATAAAAATCAAGCTGCGATGTGGAGAGACGGATGAACCTCTCTGATCCGACAAAGAAGTGAAGGGGCGTTGACGTTGACGTAGATCGATGATATCATAAGTCGGTTCAAAAACTAGCACATAGTCGGCTGGCGGCTTCAAAGCGCTTGAAGTGGGTCAGTGAACTGTGGAGACCACTACGCGGGGCTGACAATGTAGGTATGCGCGAAAACATTATCAATCAAAAACAGATATCAACGAAATCTTTATGATGTCTCCTTGGCCTACTAGCTTTTTGATATCTTGCTTACCTTTACACATTGATGCATCACAGTATCTGTGATTGGAGGTCATGCGAGTGATTCCCACCAACGGAATGCATCGCTGAGCGAAAACCTACAGAAGGACCGGTACTCGAGATATATTGAACGATTTGGTGCACTTGATTTTTGATAGGTGCTGATTTTCGCCACAGCAGCAATGCGGGATCCGGCGCGGTGCGCTTGGGAGTGCACCCACCTGTCTTTAACACCACCTCCCCTCCAACTTATTGAAATTTTCTTTTACACTTCAATATGACTCAAAATTATTCCATAGAGAAGTCTGGTGAAAATAACTTCCTATCATCGAATGTGTCCAGCCGCCAAATTTTGGTCGAAATACATGAGCTGAGGCCTTGTAGCTATTTTTTACTGAGAAACGCTTCCAAAAATCCAGGTGTGCTTTCTGTTCCATTTACAATTTCAGATCTCCTTTGAAGTTCTACTCTGTAGACCAAAATATCACGTAGAGTCGTATCACGATCCTTTCGACCCTCACCCTACACTATACAAAACTAGAATATTATGTTACACTGATCGACAGATGGATTCAAAACAAAAAATTGCGGATTCTCCTACGTTGGGCCTGAGCGTGGCTTAATTCTTACTGAAATGTGAGTGGTTCACAAATTAGTTGCGAGGTAAACGCGACCTTGGAATTCCTTCCTCCCATCCGTGACCAATGTTGTAGTAAATAACAGTAATACGAAACACAAAATCAAGAACATTACAGAAAATTTACTGGGTACAATAACAATCGAGACAAAGCTCTGCTGCTTTCCTTACTTTCAAGCTGAAGTAAATCCATATCAATAACATAACAGGAAGTTTACTGGGTATAATTAATTACAGATCATGTTGCTCTGCTAAAAAATAAACGGGTGAAAAAATGATCAAATCATGGCCTTATCGAAAGCAATGCCCAATTGTGTTATAATTTGAGTACTACATAGTACAGCAATCAACTTGGTAAAAATGATAACATAAGAAATTTATGAAATCTGTCGAGAAGTTATGGTGATTTTGAACAAAATGTAGAGATCATTTGAAAGATTTCGGTTTAGACATGTAAGGAACGAATAGCGATTTTTTAAAATCAAGCTTGCCCAAATCCAGTCCGATTCAGGGCTCACCTTCACCTTCTGGCGATGGTGTATCCTGTGGTAGTGCATCCTTGTCTGGTGGTGCCTGTGCCAATGGTATCTGTAACGCTTCATAAGCAGCAATTTTCGGTCTGACTTCTGTATTCAGTAAATCTTCGTAGAGACGTTGCATCTGCTCACAGTTTTCTTGCGTAACGCCGGCTAATGTCACAGTGCCATCGAACTAAAATGCAATTCAATGGCTCTTAAGAAAAAAGACAGAGACAAATCGAAAAACGCACAGATTTCGCATTTGAGTTCCAACTCAGTGCTTTGTATGAAGTAAGAAGAAACTGCTGTACGAGGAAATCTCCTATCGTTTCTTCGTGAGACGTACAGAATGGGTACAGAATCTGAACAGAATTGTAGTGAGTAAACCAAGGCAAAGACGCCGAAAAAAGTGTGGATGCTCCATGAAAGGGAAATAGGGAAAGAACGCCAAGCAATTTCCATACAGTTATGCCACATTGGTTCACTACGGTTCACGTGAAAAGTTCAAGCGAAAATCAAAAGCAGGCACAGAAGCATCCCCTCGAAGCTCGGGCACGCTGGCCAAGGTGGGCAGCACCGAGAACACTACCGATGCGGCATTGTTGACAGCTCTTGTGGACCAGCCTACGATACCCGAGCGAATGGACTTTGAAGGGTTCTCTGCCGAATATTGTTTTCACCATGAAACTTTCCATGTGGTCCATAATAAATAGATCAAAATAACGTATGATGAGAATAAGAAAAACCCATAATTCCGTGAATAACTCCTGAAGACAGCGATAGGAGTGATGTGGATTATGAGAATTCCCAAAATAAGTCAGGGGTCTAAGGGAACTGGGAAAGTATTTGCAGCAAAATACCCCATGAAGGCGCTGCTGAGCTTTGGAGAAGGCGTCGTTTTCGACCTCCCACTTGTTCCATCCTCACCCCTTTTTCGTGTCAGACAGAAGGACAGATGGACCGACGAACAAACAGACAGATGAAGCGTTCTGTATATAGTTAGGATTCTTACGACCCTGTCAAGCTAGGGAGCCGCACTCCACGCTGCTCCACACTTTCAGGGTTGTTCATCCACAAGAAGGAAGATACCGGCTTTTACCCAAGCTATACACCCCGGACTCCCTTCTTTGGTACCCGTCTTTTCTTGACCCAGGTAAAGGCATGTTACCGTACAATATTCACGTGAAGCGTATGGTATCGTTTAACATTTAACGGTGCCATCCTCTCCACGACTTATAAAACCCTTAAAATCCACGTGAACCGTGTGAAGAACGTACCACTTTTTTCAGTCGACGACTCTCAAATGCCTCCCGCATTCCTGTAGCCACTCCCACTCGCACACGCTTGTCCGCCGAATCTTCTCTCTCGCTAAGTATATAAATTATATCTGAAACCGCCATAGAATATCGAGAGGAACGAAAAGTAAAAGGATTTATGACGTTAACCTGGTTTTCCCTCTGAAGTCTTCAAGATTCCATTCTTGTACGGGTTGAACATTAAACCTTTATGCAGTTCGACGGCGTCCTCTCCTACGAGTACTTCCGCAGCAACGTTGGACACTGGAAGTCCGGTTGGAGATACATCCACAACGATTGCATCATATCCATCTCGGTAAAGTACTTGAAGTACCGGCTCTTTGGATATGAGCACCTTCTCCATAAATATTTTAGCCTCATCTGAATCAACGAAACACTATATGATGTTATGAGTCACGACAGTTCTACTCTTATACTTACCCGCCTCTTTCTTGGTCTGATCACAGCGCACCTGTTGTTGCAACACGTTCGACACTGAAAGCAGATATTTGCAATCAAAGGTTTCACTTCCTGAATTCATAATTACGGATCCATCAGCCACAGCCATCTCTAACTATCCGGCACCTTAACTTGTTTAGTATACCCTATTACGAATGAAGCGCTACGCTTGGATGTCCTTTTGTATGTCACAAAATCATAGTCTCAGAGTTTGGTCAGGTAAAATCAGCATCTGACCAAACTCTGAGTTTGGGGTCAAGTTTGCGATGGATGGGAGCACGGCCGAAGTGAGAAGTGAGCATCCATGGTGGGTGAGGTCCCCAAACGGCCGTAAGGAGGTTAAGCAATCATCTTATGCGAATCTTCCGTCTGCGAACGCGACGGAGCCTTAAAGTTGCGACGCAGTTCTAAGATGGATCAGGAAAGGAAATAGAAAGATATCCATAACATAACATAGTAATGAGTGGGCATCATTACAGAAACAGCATTCTAACAAATCAGAGACTATTCATCGATATTATCGGCAGCTACTGCAATCATCAGCCGAAAGCGAAGAAGCGCATGAACGCGGTAACACAACTACCTCAGAAGTCAAAAATGCGCAAACTTGTGTGCTATCGTGAAACTCTTATGTCACTAAATAAGATCAAAAGCAGGAACTGATCGCCATCTTTGCGATCACAGACCCCACCACCACACAGATAATTCCTCCCTCAGGGGCGTTAACAAGCTGAATAGTATGCGCTTACTGTTAGTTTGAAAGCTCAACGTAGTTACAAGTTGCTCATCCAAGCAGAACACTTCCCTTGTGTCAGACATACGTTAACAAAGTCATAATTGATCATTAGCAAAAATACCATCACTACAGCGCCTTGAGAAGGTAACCGTCGATCGATGTCTATCTTTCGAGTTCGTGGATGATCGTTTGATAATACCAGCCGGAGTTCTTCCTGCCAGGTCCGCAGCCAAATTGTTGCTCGAACCGCGTACTAAACAATACTTCGCGGTTTGAAACAACTATAACGCATTACCTAAGGGCTTCCAAGCTTGAGATCGTCTCTGGCAAAATCTCAAAGGAATTTAGAACTTTAAAATGGGATAGCATTTTTCCTTTTTTTTCATTTTTTCGAGGTCAATCAGAGGAAAGTTGTGAGCATACACGAAAACAAAAGAACAAAAACTACTCACAACCCAAGCCCTTCCTCAATGCCGACGAAACTCTCTTCTGAATGCTAGACGAGCTGACAGACGATCTACGGAGACCTCTAGTACCTGATGGAGTTCCATCTTCTACAGCTCCTTGCACTCCTGCATCTATAATACTATAAGTAAGTTATCCAGAAAAGTCGCCTTCTGACTTTGCGATTTTGCAACATCGAATTTTGCACGTGATACTGCGACCTCGAGATTGTGCAATGCCACAATTTTGCGTGCGGAACCGCAAAAAAAAACAAAATCGCGAAGTCTGACGGCGGCCTAAAAAAAGAGCGGGTGTCCGTCTGATGTTCAAGTTTGCGAACATTGAGGAAAAATGATGCTGAAAGGGAATAATACAAAAACCAATAAAAAGAAGTAAATCATACCTAATGCACTAGTTCCCAGAGGTGTGGTATTAACATCATCTCGCTTCCTCGAACCGAATATCCTTGACTTCGAGCGAAGCCATACAAGACTCTGTAAAGATGCTCTTTTTTAGTATGGGCGCTATGTACTTACAGAGGAGCAGTTTGCTTAGCCTAAAAACAGTGAACTTCAGGATGAACAAAATAATTCCTTTAGCCAGCAAGAGGAGACTACGTGAAAGTAGTTCACTCATATGCCCCTTCACCCTTGGAATTGTACGGGAATTTACATCAATTAACCCCTTATTACACTGATCTTACACACAGTTATGGAGATTTATGCTACCATACTGTGATTACATCCCCCCCCCCCCCCCCAACTCAAGAGAATGTTTCTAAGGACTCCTAGGAGCGGCTTACAACTCACACTTCTTCGATTAGATCCTCCAGCAGGTGTTCTATTCTCTTCAGCAGCTTCATCACATGTACTGAGAGGCGCAACCTGAATCAAAAACCGTTGAAGGATCGATAAGGTGTTGGTGCGATGATAAAACTGAAGCAACTCAAACCTCCTCTTCAGGTAATTCTGCCATGCTGGCGCTCATCAGTAGCTTTTCACGGAGCCGCATAGATCGCGTACGATCAAAACGTTGTGGACTAGCAAGGCTATCTGACACGGAGGAGAATGTCCGTCGAATGGCACTGAACCGGAACACAGTAAGAAAAGAATTAAAGAACAGCGCGTTGGAGAATATCAAATGCAAAAACGATAGTTCAACTCGGTACTCTGATTGAGAAACATTCAAAACCGAGAAATTACCTATTACATAAACCTCGGATCAAATCAGATTCTGGTGGCATGCTTCGCGCGCTACCACGATGAGAATTTCCTCTGCCAAAATCCCGCGCTGGAGTACATAACGACAACGCACTTGTTGAATTAGGTACCTCATCGTCCGATGCGCATGATTCGGATGAAAACTGAAATGGCGTTATCTGGAGAAATTCTGTCTAAGTAATGGTGGATTTTTTGAAATTAGATGAAGCGATTTCAGATATCTATTCCAGGCCTTCGCTTAAACTGTGAAATGCTTGATCTGCGAAAAATCAGATCGGCGAAAGGGCAACACACTGACTGCACATGGAAAGCGGAACACAGGGCAGAATCAACGGCCAAGGTTGGCATTTTAGGTCTAGGCATCTGAATTCATATGCCAGCTCAATGGAAAAAGCCTACCTCTGTAGGGGGAGAAGTGTGGAATACGAGGAAAAGATAGTGACCAGTGGAATGAGGATTCTATTTGAACCAGTAATGGAAGGGGGACCTCGGAATTGATGAGCTCCCTTTGCCACCCTCTTCCCCCCATATGAACATAAACTTCTAAGTTTTTCTATCTCCGAGTATTGTTTGTAAGTGGAGAACACTTTCAAAAAGCAGAGACACTCACTGATATCCCTTCATCACAACTTGCACTATCCACACTTGTTGCTGATGTGTTCGCTACCAATTTCACAAGTTCTTTATTGCGTTGAATTGATTTGGAGAGACCACAGCTGTCACTAGATAGAATACTCTGCAACTTATAATTTTCAATATTGTTGAAAAAACGAAATGTAAGAACTAAAAAAGTCAGTTCTACCGAGTTTTCGCTACGAATTGATTGTTCTTCTGGCATAGGATCCATTATGACATTTAACATCGGCTCTTTGAAAACAGGCATCTTGCTAGTGCTCGCCGACATCGCCATACTTGTATCACGGCTATTACGATCCTTAAATCAAAGACTAAATAAAAATGGAGGTCGAACATTTCCGAAAAAGTGTAAGCATTCGCCCGTAACAACCGGCTCGCATCTGTGTGTTGATATCATTCACTATGAGATAGTGTAAGACGCCTAAGCTGAAGAAACTAAGTTTTCGTGACAAACCTTTAGAGCAGATGAGCTGCGCATCTTCCTTAGTAGACCTTTCCCTATGCCGATGATACTTTTTCGTCTGTCCTTTTCCGCATTGATTTTGATATTAGTGGACGACTGAAAATTGAAACATCATTTAGGTGAAGCAAAAACGAGGCATCCATGATAAACAAACCAATGACGTTGCGGAAATCAGTTAACTTATACTCTGAGAAAAGAAAAAGAAAATTAATAGGGAAACCATCACCTCTTCTGCGTACCATGGCCGATCCTTCTTCGGTGGAAGAGTTGATGAAGCGTCAAGCTGAAGCAAGATTTCTTCAAACTGTTGTAAGGATATTATCAAAAACTACTTAAAAGATACAAGAAAATGAAGCACATTGACATCGGATTTCCTCTTTTTCTGAGATGAACTCTTCATCGACTTCATTGCGATCCTTGATAAATCTGCTAGTGAAGACTGCTTTACTGCTTAGAAGCCAACACAATGAATTCGGAGCTCTAAAAACGAATTCTCACAATCAATGTTGAAATTCATAACGATGAGACGAGGCTACAAAAAATGACATCAAACAGAAAACTCAAGGAAATCCAGTGACGTAGTTCAACACGCAACTACGAACCGAGCAAACCATAATCAAAAGCGAAAAATTCCTGGTACCGAATGAAACAAACGAATGAAAAGAACTAATCAGTGAGTTATTCGTAAGCAAAACAATTTCGTCGAAGAAAAGTGGGAATAAATATAAATGAATTGTCAGCTGGGAAATTTAAATTCCTGAATTTCCCTCCGATGACCAATTCCAATTGGAGCGATGGCTTGAACTAGAGCAGATCTCTCCCGTAATGCGGGAAATTAACTTTTCGGTGCCCTACTATAAACATTCATGTGTACAAAAATGCTTTAATATGTGGCGTTGAATGCCAACTAAAATAAGAACGCGTAGTTTGCAACTACCTTCCATCTGGGGCGACATAGTGATGATTAGTGCGGGGTCAGGTCACACATGAGTGGGTCTGCTTCGCGATCCGATTGTTTTACTATTGTTTCGCGATTTTGGTTTAGTAGCTGGTCTACTTATATCAAAGTTAGAGGCCAATAATGAAGGCACTTATTTGTGAAGGTAAATATGTAGTAAATTCAGATGTATGTAATATTAATAGTTACGTTGTGCCATTTTTATTATATTCAAACGTCAAACGACTGAAAGTAGAAGAGAACTGTGGAAAAGGTGGAAGCTAGCACTGTAACAGCCCCTGATGGGGATGTTAATTTAGTCTTTTTCATAGTGAATAGCTCATCACGCAACGCTGATGACCTGACCTCTCGGAACATTCGTCGGAACACATGCACCTCACCCGTCGGAGTCGGACGATTCAGAAGACTAACACGACCAGGACAATCCGCGCGAGTCACAAGGTATAACCTTAGCCTTAAACCATACCAAGAGCAGAAATCAGGAAAATACCAAGCTAAAAGGGTAAGCGCTCTTTTAGCTTGGTGTTGCGTTAATTAAAATGCATGTAAACACAATAAAAACAAAGGTTTTCCTTGGAACTTGGACAGGATGGCCCAAGCGCGTAGGAGATTTAGGTAACGTCCAGAACAGTAGTGATATTCGTTTGAAGTCACTCTACAGACAGCAAAAGATCGATCAGTCGATGCCTCTTGTAGTGTTTACGGAGCATATCATGTAGTATTGGGATATAGATTAGCACCACTTACACGATAATCTCCAGTCCTAGGTCACATTATTTACATATTCAACACAACGTTACCTACATGTCTGGAAAAGTATTCTTAGCGAGTCCATGAGTGTCATTTGAAACTAAATGCTTCATATGTTGCGGCTTAGATGGTGCTGTAACAGGTGAAAGCGATTCTGAATGGAACTGGAGTGCGCGGCGCATCCCAACAAAGAACTGATAGATTCCAAAAAATTTGAAACTGTACTTTTTACTTTGCGCATTAGGTTAGGTTGGATATATCTAGAAATGCTCTTGATTTCCCAGATCACGCTACCTTGTGTTCAACGGAACATTTAAGAATTTGAACGACCGAAGTCGTTTGGGATGAGGCTGTGTTGAGAAAAGTATGCAAATTAATCCAAGAATGAAGACAAGCCAGAAGTAGAGAAGAGACTAGGAGCGCTGCATCACGCCTAATCGGTCGCGTGGCCCGGAACCTTAAAAGGACTGATCTTCCATCTGCGTTTGCAATCGGCCAGTCGATTTTTCAGTCTTGAGGGCATATGGAGATGTGTTTAAAGGAATCGTCCACGAAAATTCCATGATAATAATTCCTATGGAAATCATACTACTGGATAAGTACAAAAAACGTGAAAAGACGAGTTTTCTTTTATTTCAAAGAAAAAGTTGAAAAAACTAAAAGGAGCACGAAAGAACTGGAGGAGCAACTCTTCACAATTTTCGCCGAGCAACATTTAAACAGCCGTGGGCTGGCAGAGTGCAGTTTGAATTCTCGCGCCCGATGTTCATTTGCTGCTCACTCTGCGTCCCTCACCACGTGACCGTCGCCTCTTGTCTCAGCTCTCTAGTATCCACACCCATTCGGACGCTCCACTGCGTCCTCTCTAGCATCCACACCCGTTCAGACGTTCCACTCCGTCTGCCGTCACTTTGAGTAGCTTATCTCGGTTGGTTCTTTTTTCGCGTGCAACTTTGCATGCGGCCCTAACTAAGCAAATGCAACAAAAGTATGTTGGAAAAGCAAGAACTCAAAATTTCGTAATCCCTATGAAAAGCTTCACCAGAAGAAGCCGCAACAATCCGCGCTTGCACGATATGTCCTTTACAGGAAATTGGCTCGTCTTTCTATGATGGTTTGTGGTCGAAAAAAAAGAAAAATTTCATGATTCATTGTTGTACCCATCCAAATTGAGCAAATGCAATACTTTCATACGATGACTTTGCCGCAGCACGTCAGTGCTGAGCGAGGAGTGCCGGTGAGCCTGGCTCAAAGGCATTCAGGTATGGTTCAGGATACTGGAACCGGGTATCCGCTAACTTTGCGCAGTGAGAACCCCTCACTACCTCTATTGCGAATTGGCCAGAAATTGGCGAGTCCATCGCGAGCTACGGCGACCACGGCCCAGTTCGAACGTCCTGACCTACACCCAGAAAAGACCGATGTCTCGCATTCACTGACTTGTTCTGTCATTTTTTTCATGCTGAAAGCTTAGTTTGAGATTACACCACGGGTTATGGGTTACATCACATGAAGGTAGTCATGAATCATTTCCTGAATTGTATTGCAGTCTATCGCTTCTTCTCATTTCCGTGCAAGACGAATAGAGCTCCAAGTGTAGCGACGAATGAACGAAGCAATGATCACTTCAAAAGAAGAACGATACGAAAAAGCTTCAACATTTATTCTATTAATCATTAATAAGGTATGATTAATGTTGGAGCGGACTTACAGGTACCTCAAGAGCACTCCGAGTCCTTGACGTCTCCTATAAATACATATGCTTTGTGATTAGTTGATAAATAGTCCTAAGTACATACGATGAGATGTAGAATAATAAATTATTCTTTGGAAATTCCCCACCTAGTGATAAATTTGTAGATGAGATTAACAATGAGGGGCCAGAAGAAAACAAAGAATAACACTGGCATGAATCGTAGAACTCGAGTGATGGTGTAGAGCGATCGTTGCCGAGCCTTCAAAATAAAATCACTCCTTGCCTGCAATCATATTTACATTTTACTGAACGAGTTCGAAACGCCTCTTGAACATCTCGAACTCGATCTGAGATTCGCGCGTTTACCGCATTCACTTCTGCTCTCATATGAATTTTCGGTAAAGGGCATTCACCACTCACGCGGGTATTTGCCATAAGGACAGAAAATTCGCTTCGCGGCGCCCAGCGTGCGAGCCAGTAGAAGAGCCCTATCACTGGGTACGAGGCCATTACGTGTCTTACTCCATCTTTTGAGCGTGATCATTTGAGGACCAGCCGACGACGCCTTCACTTGCACGCACCGCATCGCTCTCTACACGCGGCCTCATGGATTCTCGTTCCGATGGAGATCCCTCCCCCCACTCTTTTGACTTCCGCTTGAGCGCATAGAACCTCCGGGTGTGCGCAGATATGACGGAAAATTGCTTCGCGGCGTTGCACTCGCGGTGCCACCAGTACGACTTGCCGATCGATTGCTCTTCGAAGCCCGGCAGAACGTGGCTGCGTCACCTCTGCGCTCCCACCCATGCCACACTGCCTCGCTTGAAGGCTGCCATGCCCTGCCACTGGCACTCGCACACGTCGCGCCGCTCGCCGCGGGCGGCCACGCAATTTTTCGTCATACTGCACACACCCAGAACCTCTCATCGAGGGCTGTGTCAGCCTTACATTTCAGTTAGCCGATTGAGCAAGGCTTCTTTCATATTGCTGAGTTCTCTGAGTGCCGCGACGAGTGATATGGAGACTGCTGTGTGCGCTGCATTTTCAATTTGCGACCCAATCACAGTGCATTTACGTGCCATCGCGATTTTTCTTCATGTTTTCTTCGTTTTCTTAACTTTACTAGTACTACTAGTACCAATTATAAATCTCCAAGATACTCGGGTGATCATTTTGCGGTGATTTGAAATATCAAATGAACTAAAGTGAAACGCGTTTAGACCACGAATAAAAAATGGGACGCACGCAGCCGTCACACTCCTCATACGCTGCTGAGAAGTAGGGAGCAACCTATGAATGAGACTTCACGATGTCTAACACTCTTTGGAGGAGACATTTGTGATAGAATTCGCTTTCCCTACAAATGTACAGGGAGTGCCACAAAAAGTAATTTTTGTCCTCCACTTTCAAACCCACATTAGTCCAGCTTCGGCAAATTCCGACCAGGTATTTTCATCCCTGAAGTAAAGAGCAGACCTCACTCTATCACTATTCTACGCTACAGCCTTCTGCACGAACAGGAACGGTTGCTTGTTCCGAGTGAACAAGATGTATCACCTCAGCTGGGCAAAATCCGAAACTTCGTCGCCTTCGTTCACAACCTTGCTAAGGGCCGTCCACCCTGAGTACCTGAGGGGGTTCATACTGAGTGGTGTACTTAAATACTCCGCCTTTTCCGGGTTCCCAACGCCCTTCGTTTCCAAGAGCCAGAACGTGTCATTACCACTGAAAATCCTCCGGGGCAGGTTCGAGGAATGAAAAATGATTCTTCGGATCATACCAGCCTTTCCAAGCAGTAAGGGCTCTATGACTTCTTTGAAGTCTCCATAATTTTATGAAAGTGAAAGTAGTGTGTCTCAGCTTGTTCCTTCTTCTAGAGGACCATTTCGGGAATATTTTGCCCCGATACTTTTATCTCTTTCATTTCCCTATGTATAATAGGCAGATGTGGGCCGTGAGCAAAATTATTTTTTTTGGCACCCCCTGTATATACCACGGATGCGTATCAGGACTTGTGTATCAGGAATGTCCAACTTCTAGCGTGTAGCCAATCCGCACCTAGCCTAGTTGGATAGTCCTCACGAACATCCATGGATGACTTCCACGTGGATTCTCGAGCTTTCATTCTCTTAACCATGTAATCTTCACCTTTATCAACTTGGCCAATAGCTGAGCAATGATTTTCAGCTGTAAGGCATTGGTGGACTCGATTTCGTAGAGCTGACGACTCAGCATTTGCAATTGTTGATTGATTTGCATCAGCACTGGATAGTGTGTTACTTCTTGGAACTGAAACCGACATTCATGAAAATGGCCTATAGAATCAGACCTGTTATGAACTATAGACCACTCACGGTGTAGTTTATCATCCGCCAGTCATCTGGCGATTCCGAATGGTCGCTACCGCTTTTCTGTCCACCACTACCGTTCTGGTCACCACGTGTTGGACGATCTTTTCGTCCGGCGGTTGACCGACGACTTCTTAGAGTGCTTGCTTGACCTGGAGTCGTATAATTCATTAGAATCCAGTCAGTACGACTAGCACTACGATCACGATGTCCCAAGTTCCCAGTTTTCCGCATTATGGTATCTGAGTTTCACCGATCCGCCTATGAGGCTCGCAACAATTTCATTATTCTCCCAGCAACTGTTAGGGCCGAGGTTCGAGAAAATAGATTACTTTGAGTGCATTACTTTAGAGAATTTTCGGTGCTTGAAGCGAATCAGCGTCAGCCTTTACAGGCTAACAGACTTCTTATACTGGATTTTAAATTCGCGCGCAAACCATACTCGTTTTTCTGCTCTCGTCTGCACCTGCTCTAAGACCCCTTCATACTCAGCGGTGCCGGCGACTAGGCGTGGCTGCGTTGTCGGCCGTGCCACTCTGCTCCGCTGCTTCCAAACACAGCCGGGCCATGCTGCTGCTGTAAAGCACGCCAGCACCATCGAAGAGTACAAACGCAGCGTAAGTGGCTCAACCATAACCCACACCGCTAGTTTAGGCTTTTGAAGGGTTGTCAACATATTATGGTAGGTCGGCCGTTGTCCTTCATTCATGTGTGCTCTGGTTGTCAAGATCAAGATAAAAATGCATAGTAGACAGTTCCAGTTATACCGTAACTCGTTCTATAGGGTGAAATTACTTCTCTTAAGCTCATAAGAGCTCCTCCTGACCCCTGTTACGATGTGGGGTAACGCGACCTGTGGGACTACTCAGCAGAGGGGAAAATGCGAAAAATCATAAAAAATTATCTAAAGACGTAAAAATGGCGCAAAAAACTAAGTTACCGGTATGACTAGGTTGAATATTCGAGAGTCGCCAGTTTTCAAAAAGTGGAAATTGAAACAAGCAGCAGCGATGTGCATATAGAAGGCGGGCAAGCACCCGTACCTCTTTCGAATACCAATGACCAATACTCACCTTCAGGTAGTTTTTCTATACTTGAATGTTCACTGCTGCTGGATCGTTTTGTGTGTTTAGTGGTCGATGACGAAGATCGGAGCATGGGAGGAAGAAGGACGGCTTGAGGTCGAGGTCTTAAATAGGATCTGCATCATATTATCAGCGAGAGAAGTAGCGGTTTAACTCCGTGAAAAAAGAGGTACGCATAAGAATGTCATATCAGTGAAGGAGTCCTGCTACATAGCGTTGTGTTGCTTTACTGGTGGTTGAAAATGATCGCAATTCATTTTTCTGATAATTCAAGCCGAAAGGAACTCAACGCTCGAAAATGTGCAGGTTTTCATGGTGCATTCTGTCTCCTATTCATCCGCATTGGAAAGACGTCTGCAGGCAGATTCCGTGCATAATTTAGGTGAATCACCGCACCCCCCCCCCCCCCCTCTTCAATAACACTGGCGTGGCTGCGACAGCTCGCGCACGTCATTCAGACTTTGATAGTGTGGACCGATCGCTTGCAATGAAGGCTCACGAGAACATGGTGAGCTTTTCTAGAACGGTTTTATGCACCTCGTGGCTTAAAGGCACTTTCCGCAATGATCGCACCAGCTATTTTTTACCCTGACGCAACCGGTAGACCCCCGGGTTACTGTCGAGGCTGTACCCTCTGAGCGGTGCCACGAGGCTTCCTGTCAAAGCAGCTGCGACCCCGGCCATCAACTGCGACCACACCTGGCATTGGACGAAGCTTTTTAACGTGGCATTTACGTGGATCCGTGATTCAAGAGATAAGATAAGATAAAGAAGAAATTCTAGTAGTGAATTAAACGTTCACTTGGACAAACAGAAAATATCTCAAGGTTCCTCACGATATCATCCAACGGGATCTGATTCAAAGGCTCGTTTTAATGCGGTAATCTCGTACAAGGCCAGATGTCAGGACGCCTCATTTTTGCCATTTTCAAAGGCTTCTTTCGGATTTACCTTCTTTGGCGTATTCCTTAGCAATTCTAATTCTATAATTGAGCGCTTTCACCCATTCAAGGTAATCGCGGAGAGTGCCTATAACATACATACAAAAAACCGGTGTCAAATTCGGTCGAATGACTCTGGTGAATTAGAAAATGAGCAACATAAGTTGCTTGGAAGGAATCAGTTTTGGCACCCTAAAGGTAGAGGTAGTTGGGAGAGAAGTGACTGTAGAAATTTCACTTTTTGAGAATTATGACGAGGGCGCAGTGTCATGCGAAATTCGGCGGTTATTGTTGTCCCTGCGTCTGTTCTCCCATCGAAGCACGCACTTTCTGTTCTTGCACCCTTTCGGCCGCTTCCATACTTTGCGCACCGACGCCGTCACGCGCGTGCCGGCGTCGGTGCGCAAAGTATGGAAGCGGCCTTCCCTCTCCACTCTGACACCTCCACAATGTCAGAATTCCATAGTTTCTTTTCTCACCCTTACCCACCAGCTCACATAATCCTTGAAAATCCTTTACTCCCGAGTGACATGAAATTGTGGGACGTGGGCGATGTACTTACTCCACTTGTCACTTGCAAAAAAAAAACCATTGCAAATGAGGGAAGTTAAGTCTCAGGGAGCATATCAATTTGAACAGCGCAGTGATTTCACGCCATCAGCGGTGGCCAAAGAAAAAGGGAATCAAAAAATAGTTGAAAAATAACCTTTCTCGAGTCAGATGTTCAGCGGCCACTTGGCACAATCGCCTCAACTCGGTGTCGCTTTCATCCAGAGCGTCCTCATAAGCCGACAGTGCTTCAAGATCGAGTTCACCGACTATTGAACCCGGATTTCTTGATGTCGATGCCATTCTGAACATATGCAAAAATTTAGTGAGAATCAGCCAGTACGGTATGGCAGCTCATGACAGACATTCACGGTCACGTTCTCTGTTCAGTTAAGGATACGATAGAAAATGATAAATTTTCCGAAGAAAGAGCGTGACAGCCAGGAAGTGAAGTTACAGTAAATAGGCATACGTGCCACTCGGTGAACCACAAAAAAATGATGGATAGTAGCCACTGAATTGAAATCTTTCGGCTTTTTTGCTATGCCTACGTAATCATTCAATGCTGCACTGTACCAACCATAGTTTTTTTGGCTTTTTGAAATTGTGTCCAGGTGAAAAGCTTCCACTGTACGTTTTTAAATGCGGAGAAGAATATATCTTTCTGGAACCTTCTTCTCCAAAAAGGAACTTGGATTTTGGCAACATGCCTCTGAACAGCATATGCAGCAAGCAATTACAAAACAAATTCCTTGTTTGTAGCGTTGTATTTACAT
Organism: Trichostrongylus colubriformis; assembly: GCA_963978905.1. Taxonomy (NCBI): domain Eukaryota; kingdom Metazoa; phylum Nematoda; class Chromadorea; order Rhabditida; family Trichostrongylidae; genus Trichostrongylus; species Trichostrongylus colubriformis. The sequence continues at coordinate 10,231,106 of OZ022259.1, read as the reverse complement.
ATGCACACACTTCTTACAATGGTTTGTTTACAATCTGAACAATTACGAACTTCGCCGTGGAAGTTTTCAGTGGCGAATTCAGGGTTTATTGTACGTGAGATCTACTTCTCGCGCACAATAAACCCTGAATTCAACTAGCTTTGTTAATGACCTCATCAATTATAATCTTTACAACTTCAACTGTGCTATGCTGTGGGTGCGAGAGAATGAAGAACATGATATCTTCTTTTCTTGTGAAACGGTGTCTCAGTGGTATTTTAGCAAAGGCTAGGAAATGTTGGACCAGAAAAATCCACATGAATGCCAGCAGAAGAAATAACAGGCCTCGATCTCTCCACATGGACCAGTTTACGCTCAGCCGCAAGAATATGGACGGGTTCACTTTTTGCGCACCTACGCCGTCGCCGCCGGTGTAGGTGTTGATGCACAAAGTATGAACGCGGTCTATGAAGGAGCATCACTGACGATGATACGCTACGGGTGCATTCTTTAATGATGATCCTGGGAACAGTGAAGGCAATAATATTCTTACTAAACCAAACATTTGGTGTTACCACTGTGTCCTACGCTCGGGCATGAGGGTGCACTGACTTTGGATGATCTGTTTAATAATTAATTTATTTTCAATTTCTTATTACATCAACACCGAAATTACAATTTCTCGAAATAAATAAAAATCACCTACTGATGAATTTTCGATTAAGATTACCCTTCTAATGGCTGTGACGCTAACTTCTCAGTTGTACAAAAATTTAGTATTTGCTCAGCGGTGGTGTGAAAACAAACCAGTTTCTACAATGGTACAGTGACTGGTTAATATGTCGTTATCCATACGCGGAAGTGTATTATCAGCTTCAGCCCTCAGAAGAAGTTTCATGCAACCCGAAAAAAGGATGGTCGAGAGAGACCATGAGCATGTGGTGCATGTGTCGTCTGGTCAAACGGGTAGGAAGTGCAAAACGGCCTTGGTTCATTATGTGTTGAGCAGTTTCATACATACTACCAAGTCGCATTAATGAACGTAAATCGTATAGCATAATGCTATCAAAATTGGTTTTTTCTTGGAAAAAAAATTGAAAAACATTATACTTGGGAAATTCATGTGAGGTGATCTACTATATACAATATACAATATTAATATGGTTCATCCTTACATTACTGATGCATACAGCAGAGCTGGATAGAAGCGAAAAATCCGCGCATCCATGGAGAAATCATAAAATGAATTACAGTGATACTAAATGACAATAAATAAGAAAACCAGAATAATTAAATTATTTATGCCTAATCGACCCAGGAATCAATTCATGGCAAAACCGATATATCCGTAGAAATTAAAAATGGCACCTGAGCACACATGCGTTGCATCATAAATGAATCAACAAAAAACAACATCTTGGATTTATGATAAAACCACTAGTTGGGTAACTGAATAGAAAACAAGCTATTGGAAGGGAGCAATAATCCAAATGTAGTAGTATACTGTTATGTTGTAGTATTATTACAGTGGTACAGTTTATCTGTTAGTCAAGCTCCAGTATGGTGGCATGGTATATTATTTAAGCTAACTTGAGTGAACGAAAGGGCTCCAGTAATCTCTAGGAGCGCAAATTTCCATAACTCGCAGTGCATTTACACCTTCACGTCAGACTCTATGCCGAATGACCCAAGTTGATGCTTTATATGCTGGGGATCGGACTTTCATTCTCTATACGGTGCAAGTTAGGGCTCCTGTATGGGTGCCTATGCAGTTCGAGGAAGGAGGGGGAGTGTGTGCGGGGGCTACATTTGTGCTCGGCAACCGTGGTTTAGCTTAAATGTTCTGTGGTTTCTGTTTTGTGTTTTGCCTAAGCTTTGGAAAGGAGAGGAAACTCCGCACTAAAAAGGGGAACAGTTGAAGATATCTGGGAACTTCAAAGCCACTACAATGTCAAAAACTATACCACAGGGTACTGCGCACGGAGGCCACCGAGACTCAAGTATTCCTCGATAGGGGTGGGGATCGCATCTGACCGGACAGGAGGGAGGGGTCGTCTCTACAGAAGTCAGCGGTAAGCACTAGAATTTAAGTTTTCAAAAAGCAGATGAGAAGCAAGAGTGTTTTATAGCGAAGCCGTGTGAGAAAATGTTAAGTAAATATTTTTTTGCTTCGAGTAGGTATACATAGCAATAAACGCATCGTAACCATACAATCCGGCAACAGTTACTGGTAAAAAAAGGGGAGTGGTCTCACTGATGCGGCCATTTTTTTCGACACCTAACTGCCCACTGCATGTCAAATATTTGAGATTAGTAATAACTGCGTAAGGCGTACAAATCAAATATATGCCAATTGAAGGTTACGCTGTTGCTATTAATATACGCTGTCTCAAATGAAGGTTCAGGTGAAGTTTACATAGAAGCACTGGAAAAGAATGGCGTTACCTTGTTTATAGATCACCCTGTATTATTACAATACCACTGTATTAATAAAATGGCTACTATCTTAATATCACAATCTAATCATCTGATTATACCATCCTTATATTTTGATTAATATGTGTACATAATTAGTGAAGCTAAACAGAACAATCTATAATTTTGAATGTGATCAGGTTGAGGGTCACTAAACAGATAAATATTGTCTAAATCGAGCTTAATATTACTATCTAATTATCTGATATTACCATCCTTATATTTTGATTTAATTTGTGTACATAATTAGTGAAACTGCACAGAGCAATCTATAATTTTGAATGTGATCAGTTTTAGGTTTAATAAACAGATAAATATTCTCTAAATCGATAATGTTACCCTGTACTTGGTTACGATTACGCTGAAAGGAACATGAACGGAGTGATAACAAGGTCAAGGACAATGATGCAAAAGAAGACTTCTCCTGACGATAATGCAACTGCAGGACCCTGGGACTGATTATTCAACGACCAGAAGTGACCAGTCCTTGTGAAAGACCATAAAAGCGTAGACTGAATGACCTTTACAGGCTGTGGAGTGTGTGTACTATGCACTGGGAACCAAATGCGGTCAATCAATAAAAAGGGACAGCTTGTTTTGGGACGTTGGTCGATACGTGATAGTGATGTGACATTATTAAGTGTGCCTTTCGGAGGCGGAACAGTCTCACTTGTGCGATGAAACATGATTGCTGATAATAATCGAAGGTCGCGTCAGGAATACTACGATGTCATTTACGCGCTCCCTCAACGAAAAAAATTACCTAAAAGTTCTACCAAGGAATAGTACGTGGTAAATGGTACTTAAGCGCGCAATAGTTGTTAATAGTAATTGAGAGTCATCACTTATAAATTTAGTTGATTAATTCATGAATATAATGTAGTATAATTTAATTTATTATTATTATTAATTTAATTATGATCTAAAAAGAAAAGAAATTCATATATTGTTTCAAACACAACACTGATTCTTATCATTTACTTGGTGAGGAGCGCGTACGAGGGATAGTGCCTACGGTGGGGTTTCCTTGCAGGAACATGTGTGTGAAGGAAGCCCGTCCACTTCTACGTTAGCCCACTACCGCAGTGCTCTTTTTCTATCAAAATTAATACTACATTCCTTTGCATCAAGTTTCATGATATGCTATAAGAGCGAGCAGTATTAAAACAAAAAAATGCAATGACGTAACAATCTGGTCAGTCTGACTGGATACGCTATATGTTCAACGACCGCCCATACGGTCCTTAATGATTACTTGGTGGAGAATTATTCCGCAAAAAGTTTACGAAAGATTTGTCGAAGTGCTAGATTATTTTGAATTTCTACGAATACTGAGGAAGAAGTATTAGCATTTTGGAGCAGAATATAATCAAAAGAATGGCACGATTAGAGCTAGTAGCAAATGTTGCGATTGAACAAGATGCTTTGAAGACAGGGGCAAGCCTTACGGGACCACTTGAACTTGGCCAGATCAATATATTAGGTTGTAAGGAAAGTTCCGACCGGTTTTACGCGTTCACAAGATAAATTCATTTCAAAGCGCGTCAACATGAATTAAATAACATGTTGTGCTCCCTGGACAGAAGAAAAGTTGCTCTTTCTGAATTTATGCTTCTCTCGGAATGCCACAAGGTTTTCGAATTATTAGGAAAATTTTAAAGTACCGCGAAAATGGCTTTTTTGGATGACTTCACTTCAAGAGTTCTTGTTCGATCGAGTCGCAGTAAAGGAAACCACAAATGTGAATACTGCAAGAGGGGGGGGGGGGGGGGGTGAAGCATATAATGGCACACTTTTTCCGTGGTTTCAAGAGTGCAGAAATGAAAACGAGTTGCTTGAATTTTCAATTGATTAGACCGCTTTAACTAAAACGGCAGGAAGCGAGAGCGTCCATATGTACTTGCAGGGAATATCTGCAAGTATTGGCCCTCAACAAACAAACTTAGTTGACCACTTCGAGTAGCCTCGTCAAAAAAAAATCCAAAAAATGGGGGCCGCGCGACCCCTCGGAGAAGCCATGCGCGACGCATTTTTCACATACTGTCTTCCAGCAACTGAAGCAGCTGCAGGATAAAGCCCTTACTCCTCCGCTATATTCATCAAATCAAGCGCTAACTAAGCCCCACTCTCCCAAACATCTGGACAGCTCCTTCAATAGCAGTGTATTCAGAAACAATAGTGATTTGAAGTCGACTTTTTTTTTAATTTCGCGCAAAATAAATCGTCAGCCTTTCATCAAAATGAGATATGCAAGTATGCATAATATTGCCAAAACTGTAGGGAAGCGAATGGTGCTTGCAGTATGAGAAAAGACGCAGTATGAGCCGAGTTATGATCTCCCGAAATGGAAATTGCGAAAACCGGCTAAAACTTCCCTCACGACATAATAGTTCTGAGTCATAAGTTAAGAATCGAAAAAAAATAGAATTAGAGCAGTTTGCCGGTATTTTGCTTTGTGGAAAGGTATATACAGGCAGGGAGTGAAACAATCTAAACTTCTATCCATCAAAGGGAAGAAATTGATTTGAACAGGTTCCTCAAGAATCAGCCTGTTTGCGCGTTCACAAGTGAATTCAAACCTGAAAGCGGAATCGGAATCGTTTATTGGAAGCTCATTTGCGGTTTTATTTCGCACAATCACTGGTTGTGCCTTCGAATGAATAAATAAATAAAAATAAATAAAAGCGCATCAACATGAATCAACTTACATGTTGTGCTCCTTCAATAGGCAACCACTTTCTCTTTTTGGGCATATGGTCTCCTTGGAATGCCACAAGCTTTTCGAATTATTAGGGAAATTTTGGAGTAATGCGGTAATGACACTTTTTGGATGGCTTCACCTCATGAGTTCTTGTTTAGTCGAGTTCCAGCAAAGGCAACCACAAATGTGAGTACTGCAAGGGGAGGGGATGAAGCATTGGATGGAATACTCTGTCTCTGGTTTCAGAGGCGCAGAAATGAGAATGAATAATTCACAATTGATCAAATCGCTTTGAAGGCACATTCCGCGCTCGCTGATGGTTGGAGTGGCAGTTGACTCTCCATTGGTTGTCAGGCGGTGGGGGCGGATCGACCACGCCCCACTGCAGGCAACAAGGCGTGGAAAGACCGCCTCCCGGCCGCCGACATCCAATGGAGAGTCAACTGTTACTCCCCCATCAGCGAGCGCGGAATGTGCCTTTAACCAAAACGGCAGAAAGCGATGAGAGTCTATACTTGCAAGGGATATGTAAAAGTATTGGCCTCTCTCACACAAATGTGGTTCACCACCTCAATAGCCTTGATAAAAAAATCCAAAAAAAGTATGCCGCGCGACCTCTCGGAGCAGCCATGCGCTAGCGCTATTTCCACAAATCCTCTTTCAGTAAATGAAGCAGTTGCAGGCTGCCAGCTTCTTCAGCAGCAGACAGCGTGTTCAGAAAGAATAGCGATTTGGAGTCGACTTTTTTCAGTTCGCGCAACATAAATCATCAGCGCGAATCAAATGGTGCTTATTCTGAGATGCAGTCTGAGCCGAGTTATGATGTCCCGAAGTTGAAATTACGAAAACCGGCCAAAACTTCACTTACAACCCAGTAATATGAATGACGTTCAAATGGAATACTCTTCATACATTCCCCATTTTCTTTGAAATCTCACTTCCAAGTTCGTCAGTCATGCACCGTAGTATTTTTTGTTGGAACGACTTTGCATTGACAAATAAAAAGTAGGAGTAAGAAAGAAGTCTATCGAAGTTCCAAAACAGCAGAACACCCGAGAACCCTGCAAGCTCGACCGTCGTAAAATATAATGTATGTCATGAAGGCTTGGCTTTCACTTTTTGTCGACTTTTTTCTTAAGCAAAACTTTGTTTCACCGCGCTGATTAACAAAAAGTGAAGTCCAAACGGAAAAATCTTCTATCATCGGCTAATTTCTCCGAAACACGCCACACAAAGATTCCCTATTCACAGTTGAAATCATCCTACACGAACCTTATTTGAACCTCCGCTTCTATCTATCATTCCACACCAAGCGTAGATTCAGAAGTCGGGTACAATGAAAAGTTATCCGATGGATCGCACTTTGGTGGAATGGTTTAAAATTGATCGATGTGTGCTGAGGCAGAATTAGAGGCAGTGAAGACGTCCCATTGTCAGAATAACATGCTCAATCAATAAGCGATAATTCCCTCCGTAGTGTCTGATAACAGGTCTACAAGGTGTTCAAACGGGTGACTTGAATTTGAACCATCAACTCCATCAACATTACTATTATCAACATTAATATTCAAGCCGCAATGACTGAATCTTTTATAGAAGGATTGCAATAAAGATGGAATAGGGTCAACACTCAAACGAGCCTTTACCATATGTCGAGATCGATCAACTGCCATCAGACATTAATCAATAGTGAAAATAGTGCCTTGTACATTGCCTGGCCCCGCAGCAACGTAAACAGGCATAGGAACCACCTAGAAGGGCTCAGAGGTCATGATATTGCCTTCATAGATCCAGTAACCATGCAAAGGTCCATCAATTCGATGAGTTATTTGCTACAAGAGGCTCCGAAGAAGGTAGAGACACGCCATCAGCGCTACCTTTCAAAAGAGCGCCATCTGTGCAATCTGTTCCAGTTTCCGGGTCTCCCTTTCGTCACAAGATACACTCACGGAATGCTCACAAACTTGTCTGAATGGCAGTTCCTCGCTTTCAAGAAGGCGGTACTTCACGGCTGACCAGTGTAGCAGCTTTTGGTTGAAGTGTGTCAACCGCTGAACTTCTGTGTAAGTGGCTGCATTCGCGCGTCCTGCCGAGGGTCGAGACTGTTGAATGAAGTGTCTTAAAGACCAGTCTATTTTAAGTACTTTCTCTGCACACGGCATGATTCCTGCTGTAAATGGCAAAGTCCTCAAGGTTATATCCAGTGAGCTCAACCACAAGGTACAGATTTGAACAGCAGAAATCCCCAGTTTCTGCTCCTCACAGCATTGAGATTTCAGTGGGCTGTTCTAGAGGAGCATCTGGTGTTTGGTTATGAAAGCGTCATTTTGCGGCATACTACCATGAAGCTCACGTCTGCCTAGCGGCGCAGCCCCACATACGAAATTTAGCCGTTGGCCGACCCCACCTCGAAACTGTCATCGGTACTTGCTGTTTGTTTCATGGGTAGGATCGAAGAACCCGCTACAAAACAATCCGAGGTTCGGAACCCCGATCCTCCTCTACTTCACCGCAGCCCAACAGCATCATCCATTTTTCTCGAACTACCAGTCATGCGTACTACACTCTGCGGGTGTCTTGCCACATGCTCTCTCACGCGGAGTACGCAGACGAAGCGACGAAACGGGAGAAAGCCTGTGCCCAATGACGGTTGTAGTCGATCGACGTCTCAAGCTTTTACCGGCCGCGTGCGATCGACATGCACGGTCATGGGAAAGCCGTGGCGCCATCGTGGCGGCACCAGGCTATTCACGTGCACGGCCGTGAGAAAGGGCTCGGCGCTCGCAGTGGCGTCATTGATCGTGAGCCCTCTCCCATAACCGTGCATCGTTAGCAGTTGTCTCGTACCATATACGGGACCACACCATGTGCGTCAGTAGGTATATCAAAATTGCACTTTTCCTTGAAGGTAGAGTATCTCAGTGCACGCCCCGCCTACCGTGAAGGGAGCTTAACTTGGTCCATGTGTGGTCTTTACTTCTTCTTCCATGCTCTACCCATCCCATACTTGCCCCTATCTCCACAGGCCTCTACAGATCGCTTATTATAGTATAATACCTAATTTCCTGACAGATGGAGGGACGGAGGGACGGACAAAGGGAGTACAGACAGACGAAGCGTTCTATGTATATATAGTGGGGATAATACCTTATTTCGTGACATACGGAGGGATGGAGGGACGGACAAGGGACGTACAGACAGGAGAAGCGTTTTATATATAGTAGGGATAGATATGGCGAGACCTGAGCGTGAGTCATTACGATCACTGTTACTATGAAAAAAAAAATTCAGAAAGCCGCACATGGAAACTCTTGTTACTATAAGACCTATACATTTTGATATCATTAGCGTACATTTTCACTTCAATTGAGTGGTGTGTTTTCAGTGTAGAGCACAACTCATACGTATAAGCTGAAATAGAAGAGTGTCGGTAAACGGACAAATGTGCGGCGGTACTCACTGCCGCGACGCATAAGCTCACGCGTCGCGGCCTCCATCATGGCGCGCGCTGGCATGCTTATGAGCTCTAGGTCTTCTTATCCCATCGGGCAAGGCTCTTCGTGAGCAGCACATGAGATCTTCGTTTACTAAGGTGTGTGTAAAAGAGTGACTCCTAACTGGCCGCTAAAGCGGCGAGCCAAGAGTCGCGCGCGCTTCGCGCGCATTGCAAGGGAAGGAAGCCTCGACGTGGGGGCTAATATGGGCCGTCGCCAAATATCGTTGTTGAGTTTATGGCATCGGTGAGAAGAAAGCGACACTTGTCATCACCGAATGTATACTCAAGTGTATATTTCTACCTAAGCCTGCAAGGGAACGAAGCCCCGACGTGGGGGCTAATATGGGCCGTCGCCAAATATCGTTGTTGAGTTTATGACATCGGTGAGAAGAAAGCTACACCTGTCATCGCAGAATGTATACTCAAGTGTCCATTTTAACCTAAGCCTGCAAGGGAAGGAAGCCCCGACGTGGGGGCTAATATGGGGTGTCGCCAAACAGCGTTGTTGAGAACAGTGGGACAGAAGCAACTCTGCATTCGCCGCTATAGTGCGCCGACCCTACAACAACGGGAACCGAAGGCTCCCGCAATCACTAAATTGGCGATTTGGAACCCCAATCGCAATGACAACAGATCATCCTCCTCTACTTCACCGCTGCTCCACAGTATCCTCCCTCTCGTCGGACTATCCGATGAAATCAACGTTGGCTTCCGTACCAGTCATGCTTAGTACACGCTGCGAGTATCTCGCCACGTGCACTCTCTTACGCGGAGTGCGCAGACGGAGCGACAAGACGGGAGAAAACCTGTGCCCACTGACGACGAACCGCGACGCATACTCACGCGTTGCGGTAGTGAGTACCACCGCACATTTGTCCGTTTACCATTCCCCGAAATAGAATAGGTGATAATACACTCTCCTAATTATAACACACGGACAAGCGTAGCAGCTAGAGAACGAATTTTCAACTTCAAAGCATATCTCTCAATCACTCCAATACGACTGATTCATACAAGGAAAGCTCTGTCTTAACCAAGTTTGTCAAGTCGTGAGCAGTTCTCCATGACTGACTTTCTCAAGAACCTTGGAAAGACCGGTATGGATGATGTCTTCAAAGTTCCCACTACTCATGGCAAGACTCCAGTCATAGACGCAATCGGCCAGCTAGGATGCTATTCAAGCCCCAGAAGCCGTGTCGCCATCGGTACATATCTAAGTAATCATAAGTGCAGACAAGCAACAAACACCTAAATCTATCCCCTATAATTTCTCCATAAGTTTCACATGAGATGGTGTAATAATGATAGGTCTGAAGACAAAGGAAGAGTATTTGCATCCTCGGTCTTTGAATTGGCACTTGTAGCAGTTTCCCCATAGGGGAGATGAATATTAAACATTATTGAAAGTGGTTCGTACTTTGTTTGGTTTGTAAATTGCGCTAAATTTCGATGTCGTACAACATTAATTGGGACGGCGTTTGCGATGGGGCGCATCTGCACTGCATTTCATTTATGCTCCTTTTTTCGCCATTCTCTTTTTGAGGAGCATCTGTACAATAGAATTTCACAATATATTAAGTCAGTGCTCCCCAAGAAACTGCATGTGTGAAATGATAAACAGTGATGACATGCAGTTAACAGAATGAAGAAAACTACGAGTATTTCTTTGTATTAGGTCGTAGGAGAAGTTTTTGCGGTCTCGGCTGTTCTACTTGTCCTGGTATATCATCATAATCCGAAGCTGATCGTTTCTTCTGCCATTTTCCACATTCTCTCAGCCACTTCGCTAGCAGATTGCCTGCATAATTGCCTGAGAGAGACCTAAGCTGCGACCTCGCTTGATACTGAGAGGCACATTCGATCATACGCGCACTCGTCTACAGTGCACAGCCCAAGTGCACCTGCTATTCATCTATAGAGCATTCTACAACTGCTTGAACTGAATCAGAAAAACCAATAAAGCTTTTCCTATTCTCCAACAAACGCGTTACTCACAGCTTTTCGAATAATTGCTTGTTTATTCCTTAGGATGGCTTATCCGATCTTGTAGCTCGCTTCTCGCTCAATTCAAATATAGTAGCGTTCATTCCCTGAAATAAATTCTGAATTACTCCTGTAGTTTATATATTAGGATAGAAAGTACCAACGACAACTTCGCACATGTCTCGCACACCCTTCTTCTTCAGCTCTCAAACGACCAATTTCTTAACCACTTCGTGACATATGGAGAGAACTGGACTCTGTAGGACTCAGGATAGTTTTTCAAAACAAAGAGTTTTCAAGTTTTTTTTTTCAAAAGTACACGTGAATCCGTATTATACCTTGTATATTACATAAAATGACTGCCACATTTCAGGCCTGACGAAGGTGCCAGCACTAAAATATAGCGGTATATGTATGTATTTTGAAAAATTTCTGAGACTTTCACAGCCTTTTGAGTTTTTTTAGAATAAACTTTTTGGAGTCTCATTCTATTTCTACACATTCAGATACATCACCCTGTTCACTTTCAAGATATTCCTAATTGTGGTGATACAATATTATATGACATTCATTTATGCCTCCGTATACGTGACGAACGATAAACCATCCGCACCTCACCCTCTAAATCTCTTCTGAGGTCGAAAAGCCATTTATGTCACAGTGACGAAGGGACGGATATATAAATTGCATTTTGTGGCACTCGCACTACAACAGTACTGAGGACTAGCATGCACGCCACGATGGACCACCTACATCCACACAAAACATTGGCATCATTATGTTGATCCTCGCCTGCTTGTGCTGCGAGCCGTTTCCTTCGCTAGAGCCATGCTTTCACGGAACGTGTAATGAGAATGAAGGCTCGAATAGTGGCGCCGTTACTTCAAAGCGCTTTTAGAGGGCAGATTGAGGATTAAAGAGACACTCAAAAAAGTGAAACTCCCTCAAAGACATGCACTCTATGCTTTCCAGGCATATGTGCAAATTCTCTACTGAATCGAAACCACACTCACCCTAACTCAACTTGTTGATGTTATATTTATTACAGCATATAGTGTACAACACGGCATCAAACACATATGCTCGGAACGCATGAAGGATGGGTTCGAACCTCAGGCGAAACCATATGTGACCCAGCATCCAAGAAACAACTTTCGCAAAGTGCAACGAAATCAACAGCTATCAAAAGTCAATATCTGAATCAGTACCTCATTCTAGTTCTATTAAAAAGTTTCTGACTTTAACTATGCCAAACCTTCCAAAATTTAATGACATAATGATAAGGTGCTCATAATGCCCACAATATAATTGCTGATTTGGTTGATTTGCTTACTTGTATTGCACGTCTGGGAGTCGTGCAAGAAAATAAATGACTAATTCAGAGCAGAGCCACTTGCAAATAGGCAGTAGTCGTCGAGCATCCTCAACCTTATAAGGGCCTTTGCCATATCAAGTAACTTACAAACCACAGTGTCATGCTCTTCCCCGATATCTCTACGATAAGTGCAGTAGCACTAGCAACGATTGTTAAACTAGTAAGAACAGCTGACATTTTAAATGGAGTCAGCATTCATCATGCTAGAAAATTAGCTTATTGCTCACAGACTACTCATTTATGAATTGGAACACAAAGAAATAACTGCAATAAGTCTTGCAACACTTTCTAATTTCTTGTGGTTCCGCTGCTCATGAACTTCATCAACTTTCAATTACCTAGCGAGTTAGGGCATGCTTCGATCATCTCTTGAAATTTATACGTGGTGGCCTCGCTACTACCAAGAATGGGCTCGTACTCATAACCCATATTTAAACCCATAATTTGCAGCAAGTCTATCAGCATTCTAGTTAGAAATTCGCCTGCTATGAAGAAATAAGCAATTGTAAACCAGGAAACCATGTTTAAAAAGATTTTAGGGGGGAAGAAGCAAAGAAATAGTTTAACCTCCGTTTCGCACGGGCCGTTAGACGGAGGGTAAACCTAGAGATAACCTCCCTCTGTGCTCATCAGTAAGGGAAGGGAGGTAGGCATGTTTTATGTAATATTTTTATGTAATATTTACTGAAAAATATGTAAGACAAACTGAGTATGAGTCAATTAAAAAGAATCAAGTATTTAGTTATGTTTAGATTTATGTATGTTAGCTATGAGCCATGTTACACTCAGTACTTATTCTATCTATCGTTCTACAATTTCCGCTGCTCCATCAGCTATAGGTCGGAAGTCGAATCTTGTTGTCTACCCCACAGATGGTTGCATGTTTCTAGTACAAGATGATATCGTTCGAAGTTTAAAAGCGAATTCGGAGACGACAATTGGCAGAGTATGAATGGCCATGGATTCGACACATTGTAAACAGTTGGGGTTCCTAACCAACTCAGCAAGTCGAACAAGGCAGCAGTGTGAGTGGCCAGGGAACTTTGCTATGCTGTCCTCCATTGACAAATGATCTGCAAGACATCATGCTCGAAGAAGAAAGTTGGGCACTCTCTGTTAACCGAAAGAAGGTTCACTACTGGCACAGCAGTGGGGAATAGTCTCTATGTGTGAAGTAGCTAAATTCAGGTCAGATCTATTTGCTCCAGATTTCCTCAAAAATGCCGACTACTGACAAAAAACGTCGTCTACGTCTAAACATCGACGGACACTAGCTAAATCCTGCTTTCACCGTTTTCCGAAAACTATTAGATGTATGCAGAATAAATGGCCAAAACAGACCATTTTTTTTCAAAACGCCATCACTTCGCACAGACACAACTTTGTTTGTTGAAATAAAAACCATTCGAATGTACACAACCGTGCCAACGATCTGGTAAAGAAAACATGCAATCATGATAGAATTTTGGAATGCGAAAATTGATAAAGTCAACGATGGCATTTTCAACATGCATCGTATCGGCGAGCTCCTTCTGACGCAGGTTTCCACCGAGAACCCGGAAAAAGTGGTAATCCGTCAGAGATAGGTCTGGGGATTGAGGGGGTGAGGGAGAGTTTCGATGCCTAACTGCATCAGTTTCTGCCGGGTGACTTGCGAAGTGTGGGGTTTTACGTTGTTTTGCACACCCAGCAAAAACTGATGCAGTTAGGCATCGAGACTCCTCCTTACCCTACTTATTCCCCAGACCTATCCCTGACGGATTACCACTTTTTCCGGGTTCTCGATGCGAACCTGAGTCAGAAAAAATTCGCCGATACTATGCACGGTAAAAATGCCATTCTTGACATAATCAGTTCTTGCAATCCAGAATTTCATCATGATGGCATATTTCCTTTACCGGATCATTGGCGAAATTCTGTAGATTCGAATGGTTTTTATTTCGACAAGTAAAGTTGTGTCTGAGCGAAGTTATGGACATTCAGAAATCGGATTGCAAAGCCACGAGACTGGTCAGAACTCGCTCTAAGAAGAAGAAGAAGGAGTTCAAGCTTGCGGAAAAATTCCTTACGATTAGCTCTACAGCCCCATTTTGCATTCTATCTCGTTCGGCTGAAAAATATCGTTTGTGAATTGGGACTTGACAACGATAGAACTGTTGTTGTTTTATAAACGAATGATATTAAACGAAGAGTTTTTTCTAGGAGGCTTGGACGTGATTCAAGTCCTAGTTCTGGAAAAAATAATGACATCATAAAATTATTGGAAGGTGGAACGCCGCTTACGTGGACGCTACTTTCAATTTGTTAAAGTACTTCTTCGAAGTACTTAAACAAATTGAAAGCTTGAGGTTCAGAGAACTTAAGGAAATCTAGAAAATATTACGGAAAGAAAAAAAGTTGTCTTTATTCACCGTACCTACTGCACTTTAACACTCCACCTGCACAGGTGCCTCATTTCGAATTTGCTCTCTAAGTCACATGAAATGGCAGTTAAGTGATCCCGGTTCCATTATGTGAGTGCTAGTGCAAAGCCGATTACTTTTGTTCATCCACATATGTGAGTGCTAGTGCAAAGCCGATTACTTTTGTTCATCCACATTTTGTAGCTACAAATATTGAATGTAAGTAAGTCTATGTATATGCTCATTGCAAAAGGATGGGAGAGAAGAGTGAAAGAGAGCATGTACTTTCCCGGAACAAAATTTTACTGACGGTTTCAAAAAATCCCTTGTTCACTGCTCAGAGGTCCTAAACACCGACCACGTTCAGGCCTTACGAGGAAGACATTTGGGTAAGTCGGTTACTGCAGATTGCAGCTATCCAATAAGGAGCATCTAATAAAAAGTTGCACACTTCAAAATCTTTGAGGGATAATTGATAGGTCTATTTGCCAATTCAGCCCATATTTTTGCACCGACCACGTTCAGGCTTAAGTGGAAGGGGGATTTTGTCCTCTTCCCCTTTCAGCCCTCACAGTGAAATGCCCCGTCCACTCATTGCGATAGCACCGTGTTTAATATTTTTTTCAGCTTCTATTCACCACTAAATTTCCGCCGTTTGATGGCCATGATTACTTTTCAGAATGTTCTATTTTGTGAGTCAAATCACTATCTATACCACCATATTGTTTTGTGGCTTAGTCATAAATGCATACATTGTATATGGACTCCTCAGAAGACGATCTTCTCTTAATGAAGTCCGCATTCTGATTGTTGTTCAATCCATAGTTGCGATGCTGATTTCTATGATAACCATGATGACATTCCCGGTAGGTTTCTGTGTGGATACCACTCACTTACTGTATGAAGGTGATTTCATAGTGAGTGCTATTACAAAGATGTTTTTGATATGCCAGAGCACTGGTAGAATAATCGATTTCGCTTATTTTTTTCCAACAGTTTACATGCATGATATGTGCGCGAGCAAAACCTCGTATAAGAACTCTGCAGTCGCCACGATCGCGATCGCACCAATCACAACCCCCCCCCCCCCGGCCCCCCCCCCTACGGTTCACGCACTCACTGGCTGTATGGATTGCGCTGGCAGGCGTATACAGGGGGTGCCAAAAAAAGTAATTTTTGTTCTCTACTTCCAACCCCACATTAGTCGAACTTCGGCAAATTCCGACCAGGTATTTTCATCCCTGAAGTAAAGAGCACGAGCAGGAACGGTTGCTTGTTCCGAGTGAACAAGATGTGTCACCTCAACTGGGCAAAATCCGAAACTTCGTCGCCCTCGTTCACCACCTTGCTGAGGTCCGTTCACTCTGGGTACCTGAGGAGATTCATACTGGTGGTGTGCTTGAATATTCCGTTTTTTTTCGGGGTTCCCAACGCCCTTCGTTTCCGAGAGCCAGAACGCGCCATTACCACTGAAACCCCTCCGGGGGCAGGTTTGAGGCATGAAAAATGATACTTCGGATCATAGCAGCCTTGTCCAAGCAGCAAGGGCTCCGTGACTTCAATGAACCGAAGGGCCGGTCCTTCGGAAGCTTCCCACAAGAGTCTCACCACGGAACCTGGCTTCACTGTTTTAAGGGGACCTTGTGCTTGAAGGCTCCATATTTTTATGAAAGTGAAAGTAGTGAGTCTCAGCATATTAGTGCTTTTAAAGGAACCGGGAATATTTTGCCCCAATCCTTTTATCTCTTTCGTTTCCCTATGTTTTGTATAATAGGCGGATGTGGGCCGTGAGCAAAATTACTTTTTTCGGCACCCCCCGTGGACGGCTTTGAGTGCATTTGGATGTTCATATTGTATTGGACCAGTTCTTTGATCATGCACCGCTAAGTACATATGAGTGTATTTCAACTCGAAGGATGAACCCTTTTTTCATATTTTGAAGTACAAGTGCAGCATTCTCCCATTAAATAGACGTTTTTCTACTTGAGCCGTGAACAGAATCGGTTAACAAGATGCGCAGCTTCCATTCCAAGGAGTGAAGAAGGTTCCACCGCAGAATCAAGTGCCACGAAGAAAATCTCCAATAAACCTTGACATCCCAACAAATGTCATTACAACACATTGTGGGCGAAAACTTGGAAGGTTGCGCAAATCCGCGTGGAAGCTGCACACCTGTGAAGACTACGAGAATCTACTAAAGGCTCCCACCCATGCTGAGGGAGATGTGCTTTTTTCGCCTTGCCATTTCCGCATCTTTGACTGGAACGTTCCCGATCACTCTTCCACTGGAACACTCCTAATCACTCTTACACGAAAATGTTCTGTCTTTAGAGGACAGTACTAGCTAGTATGTATAGGGATAGCGGGATTCACTTATATTATACTCAAATATAGTTCTAGCTGGAATAGTTCATTCCATGACTAGTATCGCTTTCATTCAAACAGTTTTCTCATGAGGTTACAATTTTGTGCACCATGAAATACATCATTTGTATGAAGATTTTTTGCTCCATAAAATTACATTTTCTGTCTCTGTAGCCTTCATGATGGGGCCGATTTTCAGGCCGTCGGAGAGGATGGTCTGGTCTACTACCTGAACTGACCAAGCTGTCATTAAATTAAAACACTATCTTTCATTCAGAAAAATCAATGGAATCAATAAGTCGTGTGTTTAGTGCTTAGACCCAACCTCTCCTGGGAGTTCCACTGATTGTTCGCTTGAGAAGTAGCCTCGCTTCTTTCCAAACTTAGGTTTTCCGCCACAACTGGGTGATTTTTGGCAATGTCGTCGAACTGAGGTGAGAAAATTATAACCAATCCGCGAAGAGGGTGGTGAACGCTAAGAAGGGGTGGTTTTTAGTGATGGGAAAACGTTGTTGAACGAATTTTTAACTTCCTGTAGAAAAAAGAAATTGTGAAATAATGTCAATTGGATACCTATCACACGGTTTCAGACTTCAGTATGAATCGCAACCAAAACAAGCCGGGACCTATCATTCGATAGAGCAGAAAAATCTTCCCGAATGGCCCAGAGCAATGCTAGGCAACGAATTTGGGGAGAAAGAATTTTATTTTAAAAAAGCGTGACTGTTTTTGGAAGAAGGAACTCAGAAAACGAACGACGCAGCTTCTCGATCAACAAATCGGTGGAACTTGCAGAAGAGGTCGGGGCCGAAGTGAAATATAGCGTTTGAATTAATTGCCGGTTTGGCCAATTTTTGTCGACCAGACCTTTCACTGCTTGGCCAATTTTTGTCGACCAGACCTTTCACTTCGTCAACCTGAAAATCGGTCTCATTCTGACATATCCAAAAATTGAACATGGTTCTTTCATAGAGCAGGAAAATTTCCTTCGAACAATGTGTAAAGTGCTGCACAAAACTCGTAACTTGAAAAAAATAGTCTGAAAAAAATTACATCGCTCTTGGAGTGACCCAATAATACAGTATTCACTAGTACTATATTTAGATATGTGCATTCCGTGAGAGAGTATTGTACAATCTCGAAGAAAGCTGTGTAACGAGGACATAAAAGTCCACTTTTCAGAGGCTAAACATATCAGGTGTTCATGTTTGGTTCTACCCATCCATAGAACCTCCGCCCATTATTCAGTTATTACTTCTCATTACTACTCTCACTCTATATTCCATCCTTGACTTTATACTTGGAATTATGAGCGTACATCGAGTCCTGCTGTTTTTATGGTAACGTTTAACTAGATACTGCTCTTTGCTTTTATGAATTTAATTATAATGTTCTCTGGACGAAGGGCTCAACAATATCCTTGGTAGTCTTAGCCACCTTGAGCTCGGCTAGTGAGGTAAATACCAAACATGGGTCATGCAGTCTTAATAATAGTAAGTCCCCCGTTCAAAGAACGTCATAACAAAAACCAGTTGGCTGGCCTGTGCGCGTGACATCATGGGCGTCAGTGGTTCGATCGGAATTGCTTTTTTTATAAGTTTACTCAGCACTCGTTACCACATCACGCCCCGCCCATTGTGGGCGGGTTTTCTGTCATTTTAAGTGTGTTTACTTGGGGTTGTGCTCAAACCAAGTTATGAATTTTTGTTGTACCGACCTCCACTCAAAGTACGCTCCGCCAAACGTGCCTACGCCACTTTCGTGGGCACTCATGACTGACCTTAGCCCATCTTTTCCTCACGCTTTGACCATTTTCGGACTGAGCTAACGACTCTCCGACCTTGCTTTTAGTTAGGGATCCGGCAGGAGATCAATGGAATCATGTTTTGGGAGGTTTGACGCGGACGCTTGGAAAGTGGTAAACGAACAAATCGGGTCGGCAGAGCTTTTGGATCAAATTGGTTTGATGAACTATAGTGCCTCGCCGCTAGACTCACCAACCAACAAGTATTGTTCCAAGGGACTAGTGAGGACAATGCTTCATTATGTCTACATCGTGGTATTCATGTTCACATTCCAGCAATCTTAACCAGTAGTCGTTGAAACCAACAGTGTGTCATTATTGAACCCCAAATCATTACTGGAAACCGCTTGCAGGTATCCAAACGTCCTATCGGCATGATATTCTCTACCAGACGTTGTTGGCCACAATGGGTTGCCTTTAACTGTTCAGGCCATGAAATTTCTTAGTTTGAACAATAGTACGGCGAGGTGCGTGTCGCCGTTGAAGCGAGTGACCGCGAAGACCATTTGAAAAAGTTTCGAAATCTCAAAGATATCATAAGCTTCAGCCCGACAAGTATGCACACCGGTAGAAGAGGATCTTGTGCATCCGCTCAGCAGCAAATGAAAGAAAAAGCATTAATACGATTTGTATAGATAAATACAAAGAAACATGAACCCAGGCGCCCATATTCTGGGACACTCTGTAGCAAGGGCTAAACTGTTCCGAAACCAAATGTAACTTAATTTTAGCGGGAAAAGGATTAAAATATTCTACATGATTGTGCTGCCACTTGTGCTTCTCCATGTCATCACTGGCGATATTATCCTTCTTCAGGAAACTACTACAGGCAAGGTCAGTGTAGAATTGTTTTGTCATCAAAACCGGCCACACTACTCCTATCGAGGAATATGCTGTCATGAGAACGCTAAGTCAAGGTATAAAAGAGCTCAAAAGTTAGTCTAAAAATAAATCGATTGGATCAGTGACATCAATTTGATAAGCAGTACGAAGTATTTTCTACATTGCACTACGATTTATATCTTGAAAAATTCCAGCAATTTCTAGTACTTCTTCTTCTTCAAGTCGGCTACACTTCTGTTACACTCTGCCAACCCGTTATTTACCTATTTATTTATTTACTATGCACACATAGTGCGCTATAATATCAGGCAACAATTATAAGCAAAGAACAGAACACTCAGAACACAATTTAACACAACTGAACAACTACGTACACATGCTAAGACATATCGACGTAGAGTTCTTGTCGTCTTCAGCCGTACCTTTATGAGGTCGTTTACCATTGCATTATATACAGGATCAGTAGGTAAAGGAAAGGTTCACGTCCGGTTTCTGTTGTGTTCTAGCCAAAATCTGCTTTATTTGACAATCCGCACGGTATATGCGCTATGGTCGTTTTGCTCCTCCTGTGCACATTCTCCGTCAAGTAAATCGGCTTTTACGGTAGACATGTTCCGGAGTATCTCCCGAAATTCTTTAGTGGAGTAGATGGCAGAAAAAACTCTCAATGATAAGGGAGGTCAGGCAGAAGCTTCTGACTATAGTTCTTAATCGCTTGTCTAACGATAGATGGTGCATCCATTGCTCACCTTCTGAAACTCAACCCGAACCCTCTTTTCTGTATGGACTGTAGCTTTGCTGGGGTAGATTAGGCGCTCTCACGGTTGCCCTGATGTTGGAATTGGGAGCGAGTTCGTTCTTCACGGATTCGCAATTCTTGCCTTTGTGCAGGGCGTGTTGTGAGATACGCCGAGGGATGCTGAATGCATTGATTTCATAAATACCAGCTGCCCTTCCTGTCTTCGTGGTACATAGTGCTCTTAGAGCCTCTCCACTCGTCGAAGATGTTGTGGAGTCAAACGTCGTCATTTTTAGTGGGGTGAAACTCCCTTTTTAATATACGAAGTACACTGGCCAATTGTCCTATTGTTATAAGTATATGGGTGTGCTACTTCTGTATTGATCACGCGTTAGCACCTTTGTCACGCTCCTACTTCACATCTTCCTGGCTTCTCCTTCGCACTTGGGCTGCTAAGTGAGAGGTAAGTGCGAGAGCGGTGCGGAGTGAGGTGCTAACGAGTGTTCTTTACAAAATCCGCGCTTCGGAGACACATCATGCTAGAAATACGTAGAGGTAACGCGCCCATTGACGGAAGTACGATAGTTAACTTACAAACTAGTGAAAAAGAATGAAAAACTACAAAGCACACAAACAAAATTGCTTTTGTCATTGAGGAGGCATGCTAAATGGATTATTATGTAGAAGGAAGGCTCTTTTTGGGAAAGTGCGGTTAGGTCGCGATTTTATCAATGGTCGCAGACTTTCTTACGCTCTGTGCTCTGTCTGAGCGGTCCGCGAAAGATAGACCAGGCGGACAACATCGTGCGAAGTGTGCTACACATGGTTGGAGAGAGGCCAATGGGGAGCACAGTTATGACAAATTTTCGCTTTGCGACGTCGCGCTCGCGGCGCCGTCAGCATGACTTGCCGCGGTCAGTTGAAAAACCGCTCAGGACGCAAAGGACAGGTACTATGGAGGTCTTTTGAGAAGTAGCTGTTCATGTCATCATCATCTTAAAATCAATGACTATTGTGCTCTAAAAAGGCAAAATAGTGACATAAAAAGTAAGAGAAACGATGGCATGATAACAATCCTAACTAAGAAATAATCAATTCGGGTGTGTAACCCCAAAAGGAATGTTGTAATGTAAAATCGCACGCGCAGAAATCGGCAGCGCCATTCGCTGCGCGCGGCCGCGCGGAAATTCAACGTGTGTACACCCCTACGTTGAGCTTGTCGGTTGTTCAGGGGAAAGCGAAGCAAGGTACGTGGTAACGTCGGGTCGGAGGAAGAGCATTTGTCTTTATTGCTCCCACACGGTAAACAGTGATTCCTGGTCGTGAGCTTTTTGGCGACTTCTCGCGCCGGTGTCCAAGGGCTTACTTCCTTGCGATGCCCATTGGAAATTCCCTCAGTCAAGCCTCACTAACAGCCTCTACTTCCTCGTACTTCCGTATACTCAAAACCAAGTTCGTAAACTAGAGCTCATTAGGATACTTTCAACGTTTCCTATTCGACGGTATCATTTACCCTGTCTTTCATGGAAGAGTAGCATTTGTTGGCACAAAACGTCGGTCGCTCTTGATGAGCACTCAACTACGAGCGTTTTGTACTGGTAGAAAGGAAGCATTTATGCATCTTTTTACCGTAAAAGCATGTCTCTAAGAGCATGCCGCAATTTTGCGCGAAGTCGCGCCTCCACCGAAATCATTGAAAATGTATTCATTTTCTAGACAAAGTTTTGACTTTTTAGAAGTATTTTATCGGCAGTCGAACATGGAGTGAACTTCGTCTATTTCTTGTTGTGGTTGTATGTGCGACTTCCTACATAATTATCAAAATACACTTCCGCCAACGAGGTGGTTATTCGGATAAAATAAAGAAGATGCAGGCACGACTATCGTTTTCATTACTTCTACAGGTAATGCGATCTGCGAAAAAAAAAATTTACCACATAATTTGACAGAAAGAATTTGCCTCAGTGCTGTCTAACAGCACAAGCTTTTCCAGACCTTATAGACGGTTTGATTCATTGCCCATGGCCTTGCATTTTTCCTAAGCCAAAGGAATAGTTCACTAATAATGGTATACACGGATGCGTTCTGCAAAACTTCGGGATAAGATAGGCAAAATGCTACGAGCTTTATAGGCACTGCCTTTCAAAGAAGAGGAGGATGAGTGTGCCATAAAGACAGAAAATCTGCGTGGCGGCATCCGCCATGTGACGCGATGAGGATAAGCTAGCAGCGCCGCGGAGTTTTGGTCCCAAAGCGATGACGATGTCCTACGCTGGGTACACCGGCAGTCGAGTATTCCTTGGCTGTGGGGTCGTATATGACCGGACAAAAGAGGGGGGGGGGGAAGGATCGTACCTGCAGAAGCCAGCCGTGTAAGGAAATGTGTAATAGATGTATTTTTACTTCAGGTATGAATACATAGCAATAGAAGTTATTGTAACTTTACAATCCGACAACAGTTGTTGTTATCATAGAGCTCAAAAAGGATGGGGAATGGTAGTATTTAGTCCACGTAAAAGGGGGAGGGATCGTACTTAGGCGGCCATTTTCGTCGACAGTGAGGGAGATGCTGGTCCTGCGCCGCGTTCTGGAAATTTAGGACCCAATTATATGCCATTCCTGGCACGCACACATGCGCTTCTCTCCACCTACGGCTACCGAACTCGGAGGCTCAGAAAACCACAAACGAAGAGAAGACCGCAGACCATGATCATCTCAGTAGGTTAGGTGCAGTTCGACCGTAGTCTTCCTATCCTTAGCAGAGCTACGTTGTCTGACCCGCAAAAGATCATTCGCCAGTCCTAACCCAGTAGCATACATTCTAAGGGAGCATCATAGTTTCACGCTGCTTTACATCGACGGGGAGACTTTCCTACTGTTTTGAAGCATGCACTGCTTTCCTTCTCATCACCACCCTTATTAAAAACTCTCACCTTTATGTAATATCCAAAGATGTTCTTATAGTTATTACGTTCTAGTGAATGTACCGTTCCTGCTCATTGAATGTTGCGTGCTTTTTTTCAGTGGCTTTTCGTGCCACACTGACTCCTATTTGGTTAGTGCAGAATAAATAGCCAAAACATAACTGGCCATAACTTCGCTCAGACACAACTATATTTGTCGAAATAAAAACCATTCGAATCAACGGAATTTAGCCAACAATCTGGTAAAGAAAATATGCCATCATGATCAAATTCAGGATTGCAAGAATTATTATGTCAAAAATGGCATTTTTACACTGCATAGTATCGGCGAATTTCTTCTGACGCAGGTTTGCGTAGAGAACCCGGAAAAAGTGGTAATTCGTTGGGGATAGGTCTGAGGAATAAGGGGAGGGGGGGGGGTGAGGGAGAGCCTCGATGCCTCACTGCATCAGTTTTTGCTGAGTGCGCAAAACAACGTAAAACCCCACACTCTGAAAGTCACCCGGCAGAAACTGATGCAGCGAGGCATCGAGACTCTCCCTCACCTCCCTTATGCCCCAGACCTATCCCTGACGAACTTTTTCCGGGTTCTCGATGCAAACCTGCGTCAGAAAAAATTCGCCGATACGATGCATGTTGAAAATGCCATCGTTGACTTTATTAGTTTTCGTAATCCAGAATTTTATCATGATTGCATATTTTCCTTACACAGATCTTTGGCAAGGTTGTGTAGATTCGAATGGTTTTTATCTCGACAAATAAAGTTGTGTCTGAGCTCAGTTATGGCGCCCGTTTTGGCCATTCATTCTGCACACACCTAATAGATACAAGGCTTGACCCTGGAGTTTCAACACGCAGTGAAGCAGCCGCGTGCTGCACTTGGTTCACCACGGTGGAGATCGTCAGCGCGAGTTTTTGGCGTTGTTAAGATAAATTAATACTTACAAAGCCAACCAGGCAAAACTACAAAAATTTCTCGGTAGCATATACTAGGTTGTAAGGAAAGTCTGGCCGGTTTTTCGCTTTCACAAGATTTCAAATATCAGAGCGCCTTAACATCAATCAACTCACATATTGAATAGACAACTAATTGAATAGACAGTAAGTTTCTACTTCGGAATATGTGCTTTCCTTGGAATGCCACAAGGTTCTGTTGAATTACCAGGGAAATTTTAAAGCACTGCGAAAATGGCGCTTTTTGGTCGACTTCACTTTATGAGTTCTAGTTCAATAGAGTCTCAGCAAAGGCAACCACAAGTGTACACAGTGCAAAAGGAGGGGGTGAAACACTGGATGGAACAGGTTGTCCCTGTCAGAAGTGCAGACATGAGAATGAGTTGCTTGAATTTCCAATTGATCAAATCGCTTTAACTAAAACGCCAGAAAGCGATGAGCGTCCATACATACTTGCAGGGGATATCCACTAGCATTAGCCCTCTACGTATAAACTTAGTTAACTACCCCAAGTAGCCTCGATTCGAAAGAAAACCCAAAAATGAGTGCCGCGCTACCCCCCAGAGCAGCCATTTTTGAGCGCATTTTCCAGAAATCCCTATCCAGTTATTAAAGCAGTTGCAAGGAAGCCCTTACCGTCCATCATATTCACAAGGTCTACCGCTAACCAAGCCCCACCTTCACAAACACTGATCAGCTCCTTCCATAGCAGTGTGTTCAGAATAAATGGTGTTTCGGAGTCGATTTTTTTTGATTTCGCGCGATATAAATCATCAGCCCTTCATCAAGTTGAAATATCTAGGTATGCATAATGTTGCCAAGAGTGTAGCGATCGAATGGTACTTATTCTGTGAGAAAAGATGCACTCTGAGCCGAGTTATAATCTTCCGAAGTGAAATGCAAAAACTAAAACTTTCCTTACAACCAAATATATGTAGAGCTTTTCGCGGAAAGGTGTGCTTCAAATTGAGATGCCCATAAGTTCATGGGAGCTGAATCATAGGCAGCACCTAGCAACTCAAAGGGTTTAAACATATTATCAGTGGGTAGCGGGCATTATCATTCAAGCATTCTCTATGCGTGGAAGAACTGCTCCACAGTAGCACAATTTCAGCCACATAATCTCACCATTACAATTACTTACAGGCTTTTGTTGTCTTAATCGTAGCTGCTGACGTGAAATTAATGCTCAACGCCAATTTTTCTGCTCTTTATCTATCACGTAAACGGAATGGAGCAGCCGAACTGATTCGCATTGTTTTATTAATTGTGAGTCCTATAATAACAAATTTTCAAGAATGCAGGAATGCAACAATATCATACTTTCCATATGGGAAAAATAGAGAGCTCTAACAGCTGATTTGTCATCAACCTCGTGATCACGATCAGGTACTCGATTGGATGAGTCCATGGAGCGGAATGGAACATCTGTACTACTATCACTTCGAGTGCTTGCAAAACGAGATGCTTTGAAGTGTGAACATTGCATTTTTCATTCATTCCTGCCACGATCTTTTGTCTTTGAAAACATAAACACAAAAACATGGCAGTTACTTTTGAGCAGTTGAATGTATTCGCTAACCACTATGGGCATAGCTGGCATTTGCTTCGAGAAAAACTAGCCGTGCTTGAGCAAAGGTTTTGGGGAATGAGCTTACCAGATCATGTCTCTACATAGTTCCGTTTTGTAGACTCTCTTGCTGAGCTGGGACGATGTCACGTTGAGTGGGTTTGTTCAATAGTGGCGACTTCCATATTAAAAGTGATAACGAAATGAGGTACTTGTGAAATTGGGTCTTCGAGTTGTTTTCATCATAGGGGCATTCCGGCTCGTGACCTTTGTTTAATAATGACGTCAAGGAATTATGAAATGTGGGGATTGTATTGGCTCGAGCGCAGCCGTAAGTCTGACAAATTACATACCTGCAAAGGTGACCACTTGAAGGGAAAGTGGAATTAGAGAACTAAAAACAATCTGCATCGTCACCAGTTCGTGATCTATTGTATTTTTTTCATTCTGAAATACCGCGGTTAGAGCCGCTCATCATTCCCTCCTACGATGTCCGAGCAGGGTGTTCTCACATAAGCCGAAACTCAGCTTTCCTGATTTTGAGCGATTGCGTCATCTGATTTTGAAATTGGATGAGCTTTGAATCTATTCTAGGCATTAGAGGCAGGCACCTTCATCCATACGTCAATCTCAAACGTTGAAATATATGAAAAATGTGAGTGCGTGTTTGCGTGAGCTTAGCAAGGGAATGACCCAAGGTCGAAGTGGCCACTTACAGTGGGAAGCACATTGTCCGTCGTATTTTCGGAATCCGCTTTCAAAATTTGTAAACGGTTCCATGAATAGGGTTACGAATCCCTTTTTTGACAAATGATGACACAAATACATTGCAGTAAGGTGGACTATCAGCGTCCACGTGCTTAGAAGTAATTATCTGGCTCCATAAGCTGAAGGTGATGGTACGGATGCTCGTTTAAACCTGAAGTTTTCATTTTATTGAACTTCTTCTGGTGGCTGCAAAAGGCACTTCTATTATATTATAATATAACTGCATTGTGATGCGTCTGTTGGCATAAGACATGGTCAGATGGTAGGCTGGTCACTTTTCACTATCATCATGTCCAATTGCACTTTAGCTCTTAACGCAGCAAATATTTAACATTTTATGAACAAGTTTAGTATTTCAGTATAAAATATTGAGACATAAACGCTGTTCACAATGGGCACAACAAAAGAAGGACATTTTGCCACATCCGTCGCGTCACAAACACCAAGAAAAACAAAATTGCAGGAGTCTCAAAATTCCCAGGGTGGCGGCTAATTGCGCAGAATTTAACATACACAAGCGAAAGGACGAAAATGAAAATATTCATCATTGCCTTGAATGGTAAGAATAGAATAGACCTCTAACGGCTGTAGTCTGTGGTCTGTTGCTTCTTAATATGTACTTACCCCTTTCTAGTACTTCGACTACGGCAAGACGGAATGGATAGCGTTATGACCTTTGAAGGAAGTCCATGAACCCAACAGCGTCGGACATGTTAGTTGCGAAAAGTGCTCTGTCTATAATTTTATTTGAACACGTCTTATGCCAAAAGGAGCATCAGAATGCAGTAATATCGTAATAGGAGTGCCTTCTATAGCCACTAGAAAAGCTCAGGCTCAACAAGGTGTGAAAGTGTGGTTTAAAAAGTACCCGAACCATCACCTTCAGTTCATGGAGCCACACACTTTTCTCTATGCCAAGCAGCGCTGACAGTCGTCGATTTTGCAATGTATTTGCACTGGCGTTCGTCAAAGGCGGCCGTGTAACTCTGATCAGAGAGTTGTTTTGCAAATTTGGAGAACAGTTTCGTGATCAGCGTCCAAAACTGCGTCGGGCGCATGACAAACAGCTAAATCGATCTCGGGTCCCCCTTGTAAGAAGGCAGGAGCTTTGCGGTGAGTAAACCTACTTTGTGATGCAAAGCACTCACATCGTTTCCATTACTGTGGAGCTAACTCCGCAAATGCTTCTTCATCAGCTCGTGATACTTCACATTGTTGAGGCATGCCACTGCTCTACATTTAAGGAGGTGCCTCACGCTCTACTCATATAGCACCCAAATTGCACAAATGACACAAAATAGGTTGGTTCATTGTACTGATTGCTGCTAACTGCACATAAGTTTTCTAGGCTTTTCCTGGAATTCCACGGCTGTTGCCTCTCTCTCTGGGAGCACTGACATTATGGAGCACACGAGAATTCTTGACAACGAGTAGCACTTCTCGAACAATAAGCCAAGTTCAGCCACAGAGCACAGCCAGATTATTCGATCGACGATCTACCGCCTGAAGCTTTTATTACAAGTCCGGTGAGAAACCAGATCGTAACCCATCAGATCGCATATTGAACACAGTTCATTGTCAAGCGATGGCAGAATCATCGTAATAAATGGTTTCTTTATAAATCCGTCTTCGTATTCCAGTACGCAGGATAACCAAAAGTGAACTTGTCATGAGGGCCTGCCACCCAAAGCAATCGCAGTGTGAGCGAGCGTGCTTAGTGGAAGCTATTGTTCTACCATTGCAATAGCTCATACTAATGGACGTCGCCCAAATCTAGTGTATTCTAAAGTACTCGAAACCTCTCAATGGTTCAAGACACTCGTCTGCTCATACACAAAGCACGAGATGAGACATCACATTACCTAGAAAATTAGAAAGACAAGTAAGAAAGAGAAAGGATGTTCCGAGCGCGAGTGTCCCAACGCGAAAGGGAGTTGCAGTTCACCCAACTAACCACTAAATTACAGACCAAAAATATTCCAGATAAGAGGAAAAAATCAAATGCAACTCGAAAAGTGGAATAGAAAGCAAAGTGGAACGAGTGAACTCGGTCACTTCGTCAAAGCTATCGTGGTAAATATTATAATATTCGATATATATCTGCAACCAGGTGCACACCAAGTTGCGGTTCGTTGGGCGGTTGCCCTCCTAGCCGCCAGCGCAACAGCATCGTGGTTCCGGGTCTCCAGACCCCGCGCCACCCGGCTGCTGTGCCTGCGGGTTATCACTGTCCAGCTTCCCCGGGGACCATACTGCTTTTCCCACAGTGTGGCCGCCGCTCTCCGAAGTTATAAGCTCTCGCTTCTATCCTTACTACCCTAAGTACGACAGTAAGTACAAGGACTACGACAACTCTATTCATTATACACACACTATTCCCATTAGTCGACCTACTCTTATCTTCCTGCCGGATCTTTAGTCCGACCGTGCTTCTTCCCCCCAAGGGTCAACTAAAGCAATTACAGTGGTAAGCGGTAACTCCTGCACCCTGTAGGCTCTCTTCCCCGCCTGCAGCCGTCCACCTCCTCGGGAGCGCGGCCTACGGAGCGCGAGAGGCAAGCTCTCACTCTCAACAGTTCGGCCTGGCATCCTAGCAGCTGATGTCCGATGCTCCTCTCCATCCGGAGGGAGAGGTGTATAAGCACCGACTGGCAGTGGCGACTCCTTTTATAGAGCCACGGCTATGGGCGGAGCCGGGCGCGCGATGCGCCCACAGGGACAGTGGCGAACCGCGACATACTTAGCGAGAAATTGTTGGCATCTTTGAGAACAGTACCGACATAACCTAACAAGAGAAGGTCTTATTTAGTTCTAAGTTCAAACGATGATCTCAAATCAGCTCTCCCAAATGATTTTAGAAGCGAAGTTACGGAGGTCTGTTACATACGTCGCAACGGGTACTATAGGCCTTATACGAGTTTCTAAATAGCACGTGCAAGGCTCTGATGAAGCAGCAGGAAGCATGTTGGGTTTGAAATCTCGGAGTTCGGATCCCTGATGCCTTTGCTTGTTTTGCTTATTCGATGTGGCTTCCAAACCCTTGCCATATAGTTTTACGGCTCTACATAGGTACTCGTTGCCCTAATTAGCACGTAATAGGCACTGCCAGATAGCATTGGCTCCAGACTATTATAATCCTTAAGAGCATTTTCCCAACCGTTTTGACCATCTTGATTGCTCCTCATACGTGTAATCGTGAAATTATGATGACTTTCATGAGCACTGTAATAAGCTCACAAGAAATGGCATAACTTTATTTTAGGTACTTTATGTACAGCCACCCCATCTTTGATCCTAATAGCGAAGAGAAGGTGAACTATCCATCCAACATTCCCATTTGGCTGGAAACTTGTACTTTTGAACAGGATCAAGCGCGGCGCCGAGGAAAATTCTCACAAGATCAAGCCTCCCAAGAGAGGTCTTCCTTACGACCCCCCCCCCTTCTTCAGGTTCATCAAGCAAATTAAGAGCTCACGGTGAAAAAACCCTGAGGCCAAACATCTGACAAAATAACAGGAATGAGAACCAAACAAACCCTAGTACCTATGTTCCGAAACAAAAGCGTCTAATTGTAAGTAAGGACCTAACAAAATTAAATGCTTATTATCGTCGTCGACGACGATCCCTCGTCGTCTCACTGTCTGAGACGACGTTCTATAACGGCGTCCCCTACTCAAGTGATAGCGGGGTCAAGCGGACCCACAGAAGAAATGGTCCGCACTCTTCGATTTCGACGTCGCAACAAGACGTTGACTCTCTCTTACTCTCATACAATAAACATATTGCTTACTCCCTCTTTCTTACGCCTCGTATTCGTTACATAAAAATCACTGAACCGCCATACTTATATTGCAAAACAAAAGCGTCTAATTGTAAGTAAGGACCTAACAAAATTAAGTACTTTGCAAAACGAAAGCGTCGCCCACCATTGAAAATGTGCTCTCTCTTCGATGACAAAGGAGAAGGCTTAAAAGCCATGAAAGTTATGCGGCAGTGATATAAATGAGGTGGGATCGTGAGGGACGTTTAGAGATTGCAACTATTTTGAACGCGGGTGGCTATTTGCTTTTGTACTTATGCTTTCTGAGAGAACTGAAATATTAAAGGTAATTTAAATGTTATTGTTCTCTCTCATTCTGCAGTGAATGGTCCATAGAATTTTCTCCAGGAGCATTAACAGCTAACGATATCTATCAAGATAACAGAACAATCAACAACAGCCTCAAGTACAATAGAAGCAGTGATAGCTGTGCCTTAATTAGCTTTGGAGGACGATGGAGAGCTTATATTGCAGTCTCCGGAAATTCTAATTCACACCATACTGCTAAAAAAAGGTGCATTCTTTAAAGGTCCCTCACGGTACCAGCCCATTGCGCCTCGCGCGGAATTCCAAACGACTCGTACTGAAGCCGCCGCGAAGTGTTAATTCGACCAATTGATCTCTACCCTATTTAGCTTCAAGAAACGCAGGCAGGATGCAGTCAAAATCGGCTTCCTTGTAAATGTTTGCTTTTGCCTTGGCATAGTGATAACCAAGCCCAATGACGAGACTTCGGATGTGTATCGTTAGAATCGATGCCTGCAATCCCTGTTCGCTTAACCTTGACTGACTCGACGCTCTGCAATGGTGCGCAACTGTATTGCTTTGGTGCTCATTTTGCTCACTTCTTTACTATCATCTTTCTTTACCGTTCCCATTGATGGATAACATGCCTTCAGTTAACTTCATTTTCTCTACTGCATTTCTTATTGTTTATCATTTCAACCATGTCTCGCAAGGAACAGCATGCGTGAATTGAAAAGAAGTGACGATATCCAAATGATGGGAACTAAGAATATCTCATTGCAGACATTTATACCGGAAAATGGTGAAAACGAGGAGCAACGGTGAAGTACAATAAAGTTGCACCCCCCGCAAAACCTGGTTTTGAAAAATACCATCCTACGTCATATTTAAAATGTACGGAATTTATTGCACGCGGCCAGCCCTTGTGGCATCGCCTGTCCTTCAAAGATCCGAGCACAGCTGTGTCATCGGTGCGCTAGATGAAACAACCAGGTGGCCGTCGGTCAAATGACGTGGATTTCATATGTCTGCTATGGAGAGCTATTGGGTTGAGGAATTAGTTCCCGCGGCTTTTTAAGCCCCGTTTTTCATAGTGTTTCCCTCATCTTTCGACAAAGTTTATAAATGCTTTCGATAGAGCTTTTCTTGCTCTACAAAGTACTACTATCTCTTTTTCGATTCCTTCGACTGCTAATATTTATGAGGTCTGGAAATGAAGTAAGCTGAATGCAAAAATGGCACTTGCGCACCTCATCCTTCTCGTCTGCCGCTGAGATCAAAAATGTATGTGTATATGTTTTCGATAGAACTTTTTCAGCTCTCCAGAATGGTACTGCTTTTTATTCAAATCGCTCAACTCTTTGCTATTTTTAAGACTCACAAATGCAGTACTCGCAAAAGTGTGCACTCTCAATATCTCCTCTTCCTCGCCTACCATCGAGATCAAAGAGAATATCCAGGTATGCGTTCGATACTCGATTTGCCGTATGTCTTCGGCAAGAAAAAGTGCAGTAACGGCTTGTGATCTATTAACAGTTTGGACCGAAGCTTATTATGTATTTAATGGTAAAATTTTCGGATAGCGAATACCAAGGCAGGTTCCTCCTTTTGGACTTGACTATGATTCTTTTCAACAGTGGGCTGCTGAAACAACTTTTGCCAGCTCAGCTTCTCTCCAGCTCTGTTTAGCTGTGAGGCTTCTGCTGGAGTGACAAATAGCTTTTCATCTGTAGGGCTGATGGGGCTATCTGTCACATGTACCATTTGGCATTTTGAGGAGAACGATGGCACAATTCCGCAGATTGTGGCGTCAGGAGCTACCACTACTCCCAAATTGGAAGTGTGCCAATAGCAGACCCGATGATAGTACCTCAATAGCTTGCTGAAAAGTTTCTTCACACCTGCTTTTACATCGGAAACAGTGTCTTTCTCTAAAAATTACCACGGAGAGTGCGTATTCGGTGCATTTCGGTCACAAATGACCCATAGTAACTGGTCATTCTCAGAAAAGATCGAACTTTTGTGACGTTCCATACCACTGGAGTCTGGCAAACAACCTCAATTTTTTCTGGATCTGGACCACGCCCGTCTGTCAACCTATCAATGGCAGGTGCTGATTTGGCTCCGAGCGTAGACGATTATAACGATACAGCCCTATGTGCGTATTTACTGGTAGCACATACCTCGATTCTTCCAGGACTTCCATCTGCAGAAGTGTCTGCGAAGTCGATTTGACAGCAGATCTGTCCGCCATTCGGTTTAGTACATAACTCTTCTACCGTATATAGATGCTCATTCAACTACTGGGCATAGTTGTTCCTCTCGAGGAGTTCGCACATAACCGTATTTAATCACTTTTCTTCTTGTTAGGTGCCCTCCATTCCGAGGACTGCCGTGGTCACGTCATCGGAAACCAAACGGCCAATTTCTCCGCCTGCGGAAACGGAGACATAGGGGATGGTCGTTTCTTTCTAAAGACTGGTACAACATTTTTCTCCAGAAACAGCTTTGCCTCCATTTTCTTGCATCGATCAAGCTGGAAACTTCTGCGAATCGTTCTTCA
Source organism: Trichostrongylus colubriformis (assembly GCA_963978905.1). Lineage (NCBI taxonomy): Eukaryota > Metazoa > Nematoda > Chromadorea > Rhabditida > Trichostrongylidae > Trichostrongylus > Trichostrongylus colubriformis. The sequence continues at coordinate 10,198,100 of OZ022259.1, read as the reverse complement.
GGTCTGCAACTAATTCAATTCAAACACTTTCTACTTCGTTCACCTTTCAGCAAAGGTATTTTTCTTTGAGATGGGCATTTTTCTTTAGAGGTATAAGGGAATTGTACACACATTCCAAACCTAGCAAATTTGTGGTTTCGATGACGTAGTAGCGTATAACATAAGCTACCGCTTCGATAGCTACCGCTTATGACCACGACCAGAAACCACAATCCTCTTGCTGACCCCTAACAACCCTTATACAGCCGTCAGAGGGGATAGACCAGAAGTGGGCGACTAATCTCTCTTGGATGTGCTAACTTCTGGAGATTTCTTATTGTGTGTCGGAATTGATTGCGCCTTTGGTGGCAAAACATCATCTGCATACTTACGATATGGATTTCTTCGATTTTCAACAGAACTAGTTATCTCTACTTTTCGCTGGAATACTCGATTCTCTAGTCATGGGTCTATACCTTTCACATCAAAAGTCGACCGTGTGTTCGGCATCCTCATCTCTAGCCTAAATTCAGCCGGGAAGACTCTCACATGTCTGTTTTATGTTGGTTAGTTGTGTTTAGTGTGTTCTGCTCCTGGCTTGAAACTATTCTATTGTTGCCTGATGTAAAAGCGCTCCATGCGTGCACAATAAATAAATAAATAAATACGTAATAAAATCAGTACATACTCAAGCTTTCAGATTCCAGTTCGATGCTAACATTGGCCAACCGACTCAACACGTCCTACATGTGAGTGCCCAATAAGCTGTGGTAAGTATACCATCAAGAAGCCAAGTTAAGGTGAAACGCTTTTCGGTAGTATAATGGATTAACACATACATATATTCCGCTGGCAAGTTTGGCGCGGCAGAATTGCACTTACTCTTCAAAATCAGCTCACGTACATGTTAGTGAGGTGCCTACTTCAAAAGGTGTCCTCGCCATGTAAGTTGGATTGAGTCATACGTGATTCCCTATTTTCTCCACACATTCATCATACATTTAGGAAAACATTTTTGCCGTTCTCGCCAAAAGGGGTGCAGGCAAGATCAAATCTGGGTCGAGGAGCACTCAAGGGGTGATTCATATTCTAGATAGAAAAAAGGAGAGAGGGACGTCGCATTTTTGAAAAATACTCAAGGACCTCGACGACGACTTCTTTTATGACGGTTTTTGGGCCCATTGGGTGATCTCCAAATTGCCTTTGTACTAGGTAACAATAAAATGCCATACTCTCCAATACTGTATTATGGATTGCCTTTTATCATTTTCAGGGAGGCATTTGCACTATACCAACAACGTTAGTGATGGAAGATGGGGGCCATTGGTGTCACGGTCGCTATCAGCGTGGGGGTTGTAATTATCAAAAATTTCTCAGACGCAAGACTTGACCTGGTATAAAGCTAAATGATCCCCTTCGTGTTGAGGAATTGATTGCCTGCTCTTTGAGGAAGATTAGTTTAGTATATTTTGAAGCATTTTCGCTACTGTCTACACAATTTTGAAATGAAAGCCAAAACCCGTCAAACTATCGTTGCATCGAAGAGCCTGAAATTTCTGCAGAACTGATACACGTACATAACAAATAGACATTGCTCCAGCGCCACCATTTAGGCACAGTCCAAATCATGGGAGTGGATGCACCATTACATGCGCCCTAATTGTTGATTTTTGACAGTGGACGAATAACGATGTTCTCTATTTGCTCTGTTCCGTGGTGAACAGTTCCGAGGATTAGCCTCACCTTTACAATCATCACGTTTGTTGCTGTATATAAGGGATGGATATTGTCGAAGCTTCAGTTTTGCAACAGGAGCAGGGATGCTTATCTACGCGCTCATCGCTTTTATTGCTCTCAGTGCTCTCACCCAAGGAGGAGTATCGGCTAAGGTGACATTTGCTCAATTAGTAGCACACCATAAGTGAGATCTCGGGAGTAGTCGCCGTTGCAAACTTATCGCAAAAATTGTTTCAGGATTGCGAAGACAAGGTGACACCTGTCTGTCAGAACTGCTTCAAAGACCTTGAGAAGTATCGTGAAGAAGATATTTTCGGCAAAGAAGTGAGAAAGTATTGCGAAAAAACATGTGGCTGTCGAGATCAATCGTAAAGCCTTGAAGTTACTCACTAATAAATATTAACAGCATTTCCTACAACACTGTCGATGCTGCTGCTATTCACTTTGGGGAATTAGTCTGATAAGGTAAGGAGAAAATCTGTAAAGCACAAGACCTTGTGGCCCAGTACTCGGGCAAATTCGAGGTATCGGCGCTGGCCTGTAGTGTACTATTGTCAATTCGAAGTAGTGTACGAGTTTCAATAGGGTAAAATACATTCACTAGTTACACAGCTGCAATCTTTTCAGGAATATTTTACAAAAAAAAACAGTGGAACACGAGCAGCAGGTGAATACATTAACGACCGTCATCCAGTAACCCTCCCTCCATTAAAACGTCGAAAATGGAACGATGGTACAAGAAACAAATTAAACTCGGAGCGCGTTGTTAACTTGCTGTGCGCTGTATGCATGCGGGAACATTCCTGGATTAATACGTATAAATCATTACTACAACATAATCATCCCACTACAGGGTGTCCCATAATTACGGGCGCCAATATATTGCAATGTTTTGTTGGCGTCAATAGAGTGAATGAGAAAACAACCCATTCACAACTTTACTCACATCTTATGTAACAAGAAACAGCAGTCATAGCATAAGTTTCACTGCCCCGGCAAGGTACAAGCTCAAAGTCTCTCTATTCTCAACCGCCCTTGGCACGCAACTTTTTGCATACATTCCTTCCCAAATCTTTCTCAGGGCTACCTTATGTGACTCCATACTAGGATGGCTGACTCGTCAGACCTTGCTTCTATAGGGTCCGCCAATAAGCGCGCTCGATCTTTAGAATGAAATAAAGCAAGTTGTGTGAGAGGTGCCTAATAAAAAAAATAACACGAAGCGAAGCCGAGGTGGCCATTTGAACGATGATATTTTCCATACATAATGCATTCGAATACTCTTTCGGACAAAAAATAAATTTCATTTATACCTCTCACACAACTTGCTTTATTTCATTTTAAAGATCGAGCGCGCTTATTGGCGGACCCTATAGTTGAGGACCCCGGCAGGAGATCAATCGAATCATTTTTGGGAGATTTGACGGACGTGTTGAAAAGTGATGAATTCGAAAAAATTGGGTCGGCAGCGCTTTTGTATCAATTTGATTCTATAAACTGAAGCGCCTTGCCGCTAAACTCACCAAGTGTTGTTGCGAAGGACCAGTGAGACAGTGCTTTATTATGTCTAGCAGCGTGTTCTTCATGTTCACATTCCCGCAAGCTTTACTACGAAACGACGGAAACCAGCAGCAGGTCATCACTGAACCCTATCGGCATGGTATACATTACCAGACGTTGTTGGCCACTGCGGGTTGCCCTTAACGTTGCCCTTCGAAGAAGATCCTGTGCATCTGCTGAGCAGCAAATGAAAGAAAAAGGATTGATACTATTGTTTAGAGAAATACGAAGAAACACGAGTTCAGGCGCCCATAATTTTGGGACGCCCTGTACATATAATCCGTTTGTGTGCGTGTGTTGGCCGCTCGTCCGTCCTAGAGCTTCGTAAGCGACGTGTTTCGATGCTCACATCACTAACACTCGATGCAAGAGTTCGCGCATTGAAAGTACGTCCATCCGTCCGTCAATCCGCCCGTCCGTGTCCAACAAACGGCGAAAGGTGGTACTCGTCGTCGACTTTAATCGATAACGGAATCCTTCCATACATCGGCGAGAAGAGCGAATGATCCCAGTTTATGACTGTTTGAGCCTAGATTCTTGAATATTGCCGCTCTCTCCTCGTATAGAAAAGAGGATTCTGGAGCGGATGAGTCAATGGACTGATCCATGGAAAAGAGGATTCTGGAGCGGATGAGTCGATGGTCTGATCCCATAAAGAAACTTGAGCAGTGGAGTCATTGCTCAAGCAAAATCTCCGATTGACTATGATGTGATCTGGTCTACCAGGTGGCTCCCAAGTACATCCTGAAACTGTGAGGTGTCATGAATGTGGTTTGTTACTATAGTGAACTCAGATAGCTTTTCACTCTGCTCGTTTCATTCCGCTACGTGAATCACGATGTGATGATCGTTATCCGTTCTTCTATTGACGATCTTAGCTTTGAAATCACCGAAGATAAAAGAGAGTATGACTTTCCTTATGGAGTTTCTCCTAATCCACATAAAATATTCGAGCTCGCCCTTTTCGCGTTGGTGCGTAAGCGACCAAGATCATTAAAGCCGTGATTGAACCACATCTTTTCATTCGCAAACGTACGATTGTGACTGTTCAGGATTTGTACGAATCAGTCACGGTCAAGAGCGTGCTGATGGGAATGCCCACATCGCTAACGCGACTCCTCGAGTATGGTCCAATGAACAGTTCTTCTACAGCTTCGTAAACGACGTGTCTCGATACTCTTTTCACTAATACTTGATGCAAGAGTTTGCGCATTGAAAGTATGGATGGCCATCTTTCTCGACTGAGGTAGCCTGTTATACCCTGAGATTATAGCAGCCTCTCCCATGCGGTCCTACTCAACAGCGCCGTTTGAAGGCTTCCCAGGTTCACGATAGTGAGGCCCATTCCTATCGTTTTTTCAGGCAGGATGAAGGTATGCATGAAACAACAGGGACCGTCTCAATTAAACGCATCTGAAAGATAATACAACCTGATGAGCGCTCAGAATAGCACGTATGAAGTGAAACAGGACATGTACCGTGCTTATCACAGCGCTAGGCAGAGTGTGGCTTACGGACTTGGATGAGAGTGTCTCAAAATGCTTGGCCCCGCTACACACTCTCATCCAAGTCATTAGGTCACGCCTTTCCTAGCGCTGTAATGGACTGTAGATTGTTATCACTCATAGCAGATACGATTTGAATTGTGGATCCAGGGTGATAAAATGGGTAGAGACCATCCACCTCATTGGGTGAGCCTCTACATAAGTATAACGTCAACCGTAACGTGCTATAGAATGCTAACATATGGGCAAAATCTTGTAACTCGGATTTGGTCCCGCACTCCATGCTTGCCGGGCACACATATGCATGAAGCCTGAGAATGATATCCGGTACCAGCCACCTAATAAGAAGATAAGGGGAGCGGCAGAAGCCATTCCCGATTTCTCTCTACAGCCCCAGCGTGAGAGCTTGCAGTCTTCCAAGCCAGCACGAACAATAAAGAGGACGTCCAGGGAGCTGGTATTTACCCTCTTCGCGGTGTGCTCAAATTTTCCTAACAAGGCCGTACGCTGGCTCGCAAAACTTTATCATATCATCTTTTTATCACTTTCCTACTTTCTTTGTTTTGCCATTCTTCTCAAAGAAACTCTTGCCGATTTCTTCCACTCCGCTGACTCCTTCAATTACACAAATAGGTTCGGTACACAATAAATCTTATGTGCCTGGGCTGAACTTCTGACGCCCGTCTATAAAGCCTTTTTATAAAACCTTATTTGCTTAGGAAACATCAGTCATATATGGATGAAAAGAGTAAGATAGTTATAGCAAGATTGAAAGGTAGGAAGTCCGAGAAAAAGAAGAACAAAAGAGAAGAAGAGCTAAAAAAAAAGTGGGCTCGTTTTGAAAATAGTGAAGCATTCTTGAGCATTCTTCTTCTTTTTCAACCTTTTTGCCTTATGTTATGCAGATCATAGACACACTCACTTCGGTAGATATTTCAAGGCTACGTCAGTCAGGTTTGCGAAAAATAGCCTAATTTTGCCGTCATCATGCATGGATGCACGCTACGTCCAGTGCATATATCATACTGGGTTTGACCACACGGGAGCTGGCATAATTAGCACGTATTAACAAAGCGCCGACATAATTACATCCATGTTCGACTCTCTTTTAATCTTGGCATGGATAGACACCCTGCCTGATTTTTGTTGAAGCCTTCCAAGATTAACGGTATTATTGATTCGAGGCTAACATTTCGACGTCTTCGCCTTCTTCAGAGCCTGGAAAGTCGAAAACTTAATACCTTATTCACTCCAAGACGTTCACAATTCCGAGAACCTTTTCAACAGAGTACTAAACCAGCTCTCGGTATCGATCAATCGAAGGGTGGCATGTGCTTACCTTGGAATGTGCGACCGGGGCGCAAAATAGACCACCAGTAGGACAACTTTTGATAGACTGAGAAGCTCTATCTCCTCCCAGACTTTCAGGCCCAAGAAGGCGAAAACGCCGAAACGTTATTCTCGAATAAATAAATAATACCGGAAATCTTGGAAGGCTTCGACAAAAATCAGCCATAATTACATCCAATCCGAATCCATTTGTTAGCACATGCATGTCCAATTTCCCATAGGGTTAGGTCACTTCATGGTAAAGGGCAGAGAGAAGCGCAGAGAGAAGGTCTCAAGGAAGGAAAAGCAGCAGTGCTGGCTGAAGCAGCAGAAGCTGGGAGGAGCATCCACAATGTCCGCCGGAGTTTCGCCGATAGGACCAGAGTGACAGATCTTCGACATCAGAATGGTACAGTGACTGCTTCCCGCAGAGCAATGGAGGTAGAAATCGACTACACTTCTAGTCGGATTTTACTGATAGCCATGCTGACTTGCCTAAGAGCAATCTGAAGCAGGATGGATATGTCAATCCCTCACTTCTTTTATTTATTTACTTGAATGCACGGCACTGTGTACAAAAACGTGTGTTTCTTAGGATCAACCAAAGCGTGGTCAAGAAGATAAGAAAGAGGCTATCCAAAATCCCAAAACAATTGGGCAAAGAAATCAGCATTAATAAACCCAAAAGCCATGGAGGTAAACAAGCCTTGGGCAGCAGGGGAGGCGAGTGCAGTGACACTTCTAGGTCGATTGCGAATGTAGCACCTCAATAGGGACCCTATCCACTGGCTAGGTGGTGCTTCAGGGCAATCAGCTGAGGCCATCAGTGCAACTACTGTTCAAACACATGAACTACAGCAATAGAGGATTGAAGATAAGGTGAGTATGATAAAATTAGCATAGCCTTATACGATGTTGTGAACTAGGAAAAACGAATTATATGCGTTATGGCCTGTATTTTAGATAATTCTCCTCTTGTAGGAATTAATACTGATACTACAAACTCCGCCACGTCATCTGTGGATGAAGAATAGGACGCACCAGGCACCGACAGGATCAGACCGGAACATCTCAAGAATCTACCGCCAGTTGTCGTCAAAACTCTGACCCAGCTTTTCACAGCTATCTGTTTGAATGCAAGCTACCAACCTCGTGAAAAGCCAACAGGACTGCACTGCTGTATAGAAAGGGAGATCCACAAGACACTGGCAATTATGGTCCCTGCCTGCTGTCTGTAGTCTACAAGGTTTTTACTGCAGTCAACTTGAAGAAGATTGGCAGATCTTTAGACGAAGGTCAGCCATGCGATCAAGACGGGTTTAGGAGAGCACAACTGACCACATCTACACAATCACTAGGCTCATTGAATTGTGGCAATAGTACATGATGCCGTTATGTCTCACTAGATCTGAAGAATGCACTCGACTTCGTTGAGATGGAAGCCCGGGAAAACCAGGGTGTGCCTACAGACGACGTAAAAGTACATCGTGAGCTCTACTGCACCTTCACGACAGGAATCTCACTATTCTACAAGGAAGTCATCATCGCCGTGAAGGCAGGGATTTGACAAGGCGACACCATCTCGCTTGAACTTTTCAGCGCCGCCCTTGAAAACGTCATGCCTCAACTGTAATGGAAAGGCATGCGAGTGAAAGTCGATGGCCGCCATCTATACCACCTCGGCTGCGCTGACGACATAGTGGTCATCTCACGATCCATCGAGCGGATCGAGTGCTAACCGATGAGTGCTAGTGAACAAAAATTGGTTTACAGCTGAACCTGACAAAGTTTCATGATAAACGCATTTATACATGACGCTCTATTCATGCTCGAAGGAACGAATATCACTTAGCGACCGTCAGCCCGATTGCTTCAGCTTTGTATATCGAGTTAGAAACCCAATATGATGAACGAGTTGGTACCAGACTGAGCAGGAGAAAAGGAGCATTTGGGGGCCTCGAACACCATCGAGGGAGTGGTGTAGAAGACATTAATAACTCGCCTCCGCTTCCATCTCTTCGATTCCGCTGTCCTTCCTGCCCTGACCTAAACTCCTCAGAAACTGGAGTCCACGTCAGCAGGAAGAGCATCCGGTCGGCGTCGTCTAACGCGTCATCGAAAAGACAATGCTCGGAGTTGTAATATTTTTTTAATTTTTGATGACTGCTGTTTATCGCCGCAGCTCGCGATGCGGAAGTTACTTCAAGGATGCTGAGTTATGGGTAAAAGCTTCGGTGTCGGACGAGACTCGAACCCGCAGACTTTTTCACGAAAGCTCTACTCAGCACTGGAGTTAAGGTGGAGGTGGTGTCGGTAGTGTAATGGATTAGCACATATCCCCGGAAAGGATGAAATGCGGGTTCGAGTCCCCTCCGACACCGAAGCTTTTGTCCATAACTCAGCATCCTTGTAGTAACTAATGCTCGGAGTATCCTGACACACGCAAGTGCAGACTCGTCGGGAGTTCCGAACTCCGTCGACTATAGAAGATCAAGGACGCAGCCGTATTTGCCAAGCAGTCATAGATTAGATGGACGAACATGTCATGCGATATCGCGATGACCGTTGTACAGAGCGGTTAATCCCTTACGACGTCAAACGAACATTTAGCGACCGTCAGCCCAATGTTCAGACTTTTTCACGAAAGCTCTACGCGAATGGAATAAGGACTGCATGTCTCTACTAGAGACAGAGGGGTTCACTGTACTACTGTGGCTTGCGACAAAGACAAGAATGAAGGCGTTGCATGCGCTCGCTCGAGACTCTCCATGAGCACTGGGACGACAGATGATACATGTAAAAGTGCTTTTTTGTTATATCCTTTGAATGATGGAACCAACAAGAAAAGCTCGAATCTGGCGCGTTTGGTGGAGTATAGTTCAAGAAAAACCTCATGCAAGCTATAGCTCTACTCGATTGCTTCACGCAGTAAGAAATCTGTCTGTAGTTAACCATTCCCAAAGCATATCCCACTATTTGCGACGTCGTTACCTGCGTAGCAGAGTGAGAGTACTGGAATCTAGTCAAATTTTGCACACTCGGGCTTCTCAACACAGTTCGGATCGCCGGATTTTCTCAAAACTTATTCCTATGGGTATGCCGCCTCTCTAGTAGAATTACTCAGCTTGAATATCATAAGACAGCCTTGTGATGAAATGCTAGTTTTCACTGTCATCACCTCAATTAATGATCATTTGTGTGTCTCAAAGTTGGGAGATGATGTTAATAGGACGTCGAACAAATTTGGCACGCACCACCCGTTTGCTGGCGAGATCACTTTTACACAAAGAGGGTAACGCACATTTTTTGTATCACCAAGAGAAGCACTACGCAGGACTCAACACCAAGAGCCGTCACGGTGCTCTGCATTCGCTAGTTTTGATTATTACAACATACCATGTCACAGACCTTTGCTTTAAAAAATGCTTTTCGTTTCATATCTGGCATCTCGACAATAGCTTCCATTCTGCATGGCCTACAAGGCGATGATGTGCCTGGAGAAAATTGTTGCGCTGGTAGAAAGCAGACGGTCAACGGGTCTAGCGCTGGCAGGTATTAGGTTGATTCATAATAAATCGGACAAATGGTAGTGATGATTTCTAGAGATCATAACTCAGTAACGAATTAACGAAAATGGACGCGCGAGGTACCGTTGGAATGAGTATGAAAAGCTCTTCAAAGTACCGCAAAATATTCACTCCAAAGTAAATTCATTCCGCCACAATGCCGCACGATTTCAAGCGGTCCAGAGACCACATCCGCAACGTCATACTATTTATATCGCTATCTGGCCAGGAACCCGCGGATATCGGCAGACGTCTGATAGAAGTTCACAAGGAGCATGCCCCCGGCAGAAGTACACTGTAGTTGCAGCATTCGAAGTTTGCGTCAGGCGACTATTCCATGGAAGGCGAAAACCGCGGTTGGTGGAGCGTACACGGCGTAGAGTACTGGGAGCTGCTCGATGAAGGTACCACAGTATCCGCCGACGTCTACGTTCGTCAATTACGAGAATTGAAGGCCAATGTCCAAAGTTCGCTACGGCGGCGGTCACATGTCTACTTCCAGCACGACAACGTGTCTACTTCCACAGACCGCACTTCGCAAGGTCGACCAAGGCCGAGCTGCTGTCGTACAGTTGGACCGTACTTCTATACCCACCGTACTCCCCAGACCTGGCCCCTTCAGATTTCCACCTTTTCTCCCACAGCCAACGCCACCTGGCGGCCAAGACTTCAAAACTCGCGACGAGGTCAAGGCGGCACTCGGCAACTTCTTCGAGCTCCAGCTTCCGGCCTTATGGAGCAAGGGCATCCATGATCTGCCTATACCGTGGCAGAAGGTCATCGATAAAGATGGAGTATATTTCAAGTGAATCCCTGTTGTCGTAAAAAAGTTGTACGACAATGATTAAAATTGGTCAATTTGTCCGATTTATTATGAATCAACCTAATATGTTAGGACATGGCACACACAGGGCAACGGGAAGATTGAGAAAACAGTCTAGAGTTCTTTAAAAGATGGAGTCTAAGTGAGGTTTCATGTATTTGAAAACTTCCAAATTTAATATGGAGAAGATACCGAGACGCCCAATCTAATCGCCGCGTCGCTACCGCATCAGCGACGCGGCAACGGCGATCAAAGAGGGGCAGTGGAGCGCATTACATAGCTCGCGTTTAGTTTCTGAATTTTCTATTCTTGTTTTTTCGTCCTTTATCTCTGCCCCATAGCTTGCATGACTATTAAGCCTTCTCCTTTGTCATAAGAGGACGGACCCATTACCCATGGTCGACAGCGCTTTCGTTTCAGAAATAAGTCTTGAATTTTGCTAGGTTCTTACTTCTCTTCAATGCTTTCATTCCGGTATATAAGTACTGACTTTTATTGAATTATTTCTCTTATTTTGTTAGGAAATTGGTCTCCCTGTTTTTTTTTTTACCATAGGCTCTCAAATTCCTTGATGGATTGGCTCACATTGGCTGGGTAGAAACCACAGAAATAGGGGAACCTGGAGAAGGGGGGGGGGGGTCGTATGGAGGCCACCTTTTGGGGAGGGTTCGCATTTTTTGAAAATTTTCTTTGACGCTACGCTTGACCCTGCCAGCATGCACAGAATCCCGAAAGTCTTCCATAACAGAATTAAGTCAGTCTATGACCAGCTTTTATTTTCAACGAGCACAGAAAACCTGCATAGTCGTGTCAGAGAGTAGACGCTGTGGTAGGTGTAGACCAGTCAATATGAGAAGACACTTATGAAGGTGTACACAAGTGAAAATTGGACTAAAGCGTTCAGAAATCTATGAAATAGGATCCCAAATTGTTGATACCAAATGGAGAAGTGATACATGAAAAAGGGGGGCAGTCCACTTTGAAAATAATGGAAGCTGTTGAACACGACGCATACTCTGAAGCTCGGTGACCTTTTTTTAACGGGACTTTCGTACCATACTATCGTAATGAAGGGTGGGATCATCCTATACGGAGTTGCTTATCTAAGCATCTCGGAGGATCTTTGAGGGGTCAATCTTCAATATTCATGCGTTTATGTTTGCCTAAGCCTTAGTGGAGGAAAGATGGGGTTCCTTTTCCCTTCTAGACCCAGGTCAAAATCATGTCTATAGTGGGATGCCCCCCCCCAATGCGATAGCAGCCACATAGTCTCCTAACGTCAAGGCCCCTAATTTTCATTTGGGTGACTCACTTTAGGAGTTCTCATTACACACGTTATTCCTATCACTGTCCTAAAAGGCACACCTTTCAACAATAAGGGTGTGCTAATTTGCTCTCCGGACAGATAACTCCTAACTACCCAGGTTGCACGCATGATGCGCCAAGATGGTCAGTCATTACGACTCCGAGGCAATTAAAAAACCAGCCACAACTTAAGCCCGACCAGGTTAGTGGCCACAGTAGCAGACATGTGGCGGAAAGAGATTTGCGAATATTGCGACATGATGGCCACGTTCAAGCAAAGACTCGTTTAAACGCCCTTCTAGCTGCAAGTCTCGTAGATCAGACCGAGATTACGGGACAACATTATCAGAGTTTTTCGGTTTCTCTTTCGTTTAATTCTCACTTAAGAGCCAATGGCACATATTCCTAATAACGCTCACACGATTATCCTTTGATGTACCACTGCAATTTAACTTACCAGAGAAGTTCCAGCAGTTCAAAACTGAAAAACAATCACAAATGGGCAATTAACTTTCACTTCAATTACTGCGTTGATGATCTGACGACATCAAGATATCTGTAATCTTTGTTAATCGTAGCCTTACCCGTGCACTGAGTAATCCACAATAACAGTGTCATCTCTACGGTATGAAGAGGTAACCCCTTTTCGCACACTTGTAATGAAATATTTTCAGGACTCAAGTCAGGCACTACCTTCGCGTTCGAAGAGGCCTCCTCAGATACCAGGGATTAAAAGGTGGCGTCAGCGTCTCCACGTGTACTTATGTTAGAAAAACGCTCAGCCGTCTTTTCCAGGAATTTTTCCAGGATTTCCAGGAATTGAATAAACACACCGTATTGAGTGTTCGCGGCATGCTCGTTGTAGGACCACACACTTAGCTGGACCTTCCCATCTTGCGAAATAAGCTCGTGACCACTAATCAATCGTGTGCTGTAAGCGTGTAGTGTCAATGCATGCTGTACATCCTACTTTCGTGCCGTGGTACTGTCTTTATTTGTTAGATTATGGTTATTGTAGAAGCTGCTGGAATTCCGTCTACTGTATAGGTGTATCAACGGTAGAAATGTTATAATCCCAGTTCTATAGGGAACCCAAGGCTCAACCACTCGTTCATATTCTCTCCCCTATTCGTTAAACCTCAGGAGACAAGTAAAGTGGTGCCAAGTGGTTGCGGGGGGACTCATTTACGAGCTGTGGTCGCTCTCTTCTATATACGGGAATTTATGGCGATTCTTTGTACTGTGTAGCGGGTTCATCTCATATGCATTTCAGGAAACTACCCTATAATCATCAGTTTGTGCATCTTTTCTACACTTGAGCGTATGTTTTTACTTTTGCTTGGGAGGGGGGGGGGGTCCTACTGTGAACCAAGGCATAGTCAGAAATGTCGCCGTATGCCGGGCATAGAGGAATCTTCCTCGCCCAACTACATTAGCATCGAAAGGACGAGTAGCCCAGCCTATATAGCCCGGCCACTCCTAGGTGTCGAGGAATAAAGTCGCCATACTACCACCCATCCCCCCCCACTCTCTATGGCGACCAAATACGACCCCCTTTTTTGACCTCTACAATGCCAGTAACTGTTGCCGAATTGCATTTGCAAAGTGTTTTATTGATAAATATCCTTAATTGAAGCAAAAAGATATCAATCCTAAACTTTTTCACTCGGATTGCGGTAAAATCTCTTTTGCTTTCCATCTGCTCATTGAATGTCCAGATTTCAGTGCTCATCGATGACCTCTGTACGATCCCCGCCCTCCTATCCGATCATTTACGACCCCGCTCTGTCGAGGAATCCTCGAGTCTCGTTATACCCTGCATACAGGTACGAGTAAATCGGTCCATTGCTATGCTGACTACGATATGATAAATTTTGAAATTCACAATTCTTCTATGCGGATGATTTGCAGAAACCATGTCTCGCTTCCTTGGCTCCCCTCTCACCAACTTCACTTCAATGGGCACAACCATACATCAAAAGGTAGGTCTTCACACCCACCTTGGTGTTCGATTAGGAAAGAGCTTATCAGTATCAAAGAGGAACTTAAACAAGGGAACTAAAGGCTGAACCGTCTTCTGCGGGGAATTTACTAGTTTTTCTCTCTGAAAAGAAAAAAAGAAGAAAACTACCATATGTTTACGCCTTTGATCTTCGGGCTAAAGTATAGAATTGGTACAACCCCTGTGGAGATCATTTCATTCGTTTTTACGCACCAAAGACATCGGAAGGGATATGGGGTGCTCAACAGTCACAGTAGAGAAAGAACAAAGTAAAGCGGCAGAAACCGAGAAATGAAAGCCCAAAATCCCCCTTCCCTCTCTCTCGCTCCCCTCTGCGTCACTAGCCGAGGGTAGATTTCAGGCGGGCTAGAGGCTGAATAAGCCAGCCGCAAACGTTGCCCTCGTCGGCGATTCGCCTGCCTGATGCGGGGTGCAGCACGACGCGCCGTGCTGCGGCATCGTGACAAGACCCTAAGAGCGCTAGAGTGCGAGTTTCCCCACACATCAGCTGTTCTGAAGTGGAAGGTTTGTTAGCCTTCAATGAAAACAGCTGAGTGAAATGATCGCCATGCTGCTCTCCTTTTTTCTTTGTTTTTCCCTTTTCAATCCTTTATGTTTATCTAAACTTTTCTATTTTTTATTCAACTAATTATAGCAATACATTTGTTTCCACCAACATCTTACTGATGACCACCCGGGTGTTGATGAAAACACATAGTTGGTCTGAGTCAGGAGCCGAAACGAGCCAAACTGCTGTTGAAAAGAATCGTTCACGGAAAAATGAGTTTCTGTGTTATTCATATGTTCATGTTGTATTTGCCTAGTGTGGGCCTCATGCAAAGTTTCACGCGAAAAAATGTGAATCCGGCTCAGATACAGCACCACAAAGTACGTCCGGGTGGGCGGGGCCTCTCGTCCCGTTGTTCGCCGCCGTTGGGAACGGAGAGTGGGCTGTTTACGTAACTCGCTGTTTCTATTGTGCGTCGCCTACCACGGCGGACGACGGGGCGAGGCTTTCACTCGGAGGCCCCGCCCACCCGGACGTATTTTGTGGTGCTGTATCTCAGCCAGATTCACATTTCTCGTGTGAAATTTTGCATGAGGCCAAGATTAGGCAAATACAACATAAACATGTGGGTAACACAAAAACTCATTTTTCCGTGGACAATCCCTTCAGTCAGACCAGTACTATTCAACCTTTTTTCTTTCTTTTTTTTCTTTGAGCTGTGGGGGCGGGGTCCCCAATTCAGTGATTCGCTTCTCACAATCATGAAAACTTGTTGGACATAGAAATTGTTTTACCCACCCACGTCCCTGGTTAAAATATTTATCTGAAGGAAGATAAAACGATATTTCTTCCGAAAACATGGAATGTGTCCTATGCAGAGAGTGGCAAGAGTATTGACCGCTTGACGAAGTCTTAAGATTCCTACTAGAAAGGGGTATCAACAAGAAATTTGTCCGAAGAATTTTTTTTGTCATATATAGATGATAAATTGACATTTCATTGCGTGCGCTCAGAATTTGATAAGGTCGCCTGTGGCCTATACACTAACGAACAAGGCGAGGGAGAGCGTATGGCCCCGATTGCAGGCGACCAATGTGCAAATCATTCAAAATCTTCGCCAAAACGCATTTCAAAAAATCGGGTAAATCTGGGAAGTAGTGCAAACTCTGCCCTCCAATATACTCTGGAAGGAATGTTAAGCGAGTTAGGATTCATGCTGTTTCTTGGTAACTGCAGCGTGGTGGTGATGTCGTGGAGGCTCTTCAGACACTGCTGCCACAACTAACCCTTGTGGGTCCGTGCCGTTTTCCGCTGGAATTCATTTGAAATGAGTCCAAGGTGAGGTGTGGTTAGGGATGACATCGTTGGTTTGGCTTTGTTGATTGTATTCGACTCAAAAATCGTCGGCTTTGTGCATTTGGTACTGCGCCGCTTCGTCTTGCAGAACCTCCCCCCCATTTCCTGGATATTGAACCATTCGATTATTTCGCTTCAAATATGAAGCGCAAAGTCTGCACTATTCCTCATATCATTCGCGCTTTTGAGACTGCTGCTACGAGAGCATTGGGTAGTCTGTGCTGTGATAAACCGGCGATCCACAGAAATGCTTTCGTAGTCTTCGCACTGTGCCCAAGGCAAAGGCATCTTGTCGAATTCGAGGGCATAATATGATGTTAGTTGAAACTGCTTGTTTATCGCATATACCACTGAACTTCATATTTACACCTCTTTACTCCCTATTATGGTGAGGCTTCAACAGGCGGTCAACACTTCTGCCGCACCCTGTAAACAGGTTCAGGAGCAGAATATATTGTCTCGGTAGATGGGGTGTGTGCAGATATGACAGCAAACCGCGTGACCGCCCGCAGCGAGCAGCGCGGCGGGTGCGAGTGCCAGTGGCAGGGCATGGCCACCTTCAAGCGAGGCAGCGTGGCATGAGTGGAAGCGCAGACGTGGCGCAGTCACGCTCGGCCGGCTCCCAAGGCAATCTATACGGCGAGTCGTACAGGTGGCGCCGCGATGAAACGCCGCGAAGCGGCTCCCTGTCATATCTGCACACACCCCGGTAGATGTGTTGAAGATATGCGTCCCTCCCTCCCGCATTAAGAGGACCATTATGATCTATGTTTTATGTTGATCTAGGACTGGCAAGTCAAACAGTGACAATATATATCAAATAAAGGCTTGAAGTTTGGTGCTGTCAACCCCTGAAGACAGCACTCAAGCGTACAGAGGGCGCACGCAATACGCGCTGTGTATGTGGCACTTCTTATCGTTGTGACCTGAGACAGGCCGCTTTAATGCTCTGAGGTGGTGCTGAGTACGTGTGGAACTCCGTTCACAACCAAAGGGGCATATTGGCACAATGCATGCTGCTTGCCCCAATGCCGGCTCCGCAGAGTACGAGGGCAGCCAGACCGTAGCAAGGTAACTAACGTAACCTTTGAACCACGTGTACAGAGCTCTTCCCAAAACCTTCTTCGCACAGCCGTACCTCACCGGGCGCTATACACTTCATGTTGAGAGTGACGGTACAGTGACTACCCAGTTGCAATGGCAAAATCAATAACTCTTGTTTACTTCGAGGCAGGTCTAGGCGGTGCAGGAATATGGTAGAATGTTCTCTAAGTTTTCTAGCAATGTACAAATTGACCCGCCAGATTCGGTGGAGAGAGCTACAGTGCCGTAGTCGATACCCACTCAACTCGCGGTGTCATCTACTATGAGTGGTCTTGCGGCACCAAAGCGACGGAAGCTTGCAAGTCCATCAACGCCATCGGGCAAGGGAGGGTGAGCTACGAGACCGTGCGCCGCCGGTTCATCAGCTACAGCAACGGCGAGATTTCCATGGAAGACAACCCACGCTGAGGATTGTGTACCACTGGGACGCGGAAGGAATGCTCTTCCAAGAGATGTTGGTACAAAGCGAGACAGTCATCGCTGCCGTATGCACCCGCCAACTTCAGCATCTCACCATCGCTGTTTCAGAAAAGCGCCGGAGAAGCGGTCACCTTCCCTCAGTCGAGGCCGCTCCCACGTCGCGAAGAGTCTAGGCCAAGCTACAGGGGTTCGGCTGGGATGTCCTGTCCCACCCTCCATACACTCCAGACATTGCCCCTTCTGACTATCGCTTTTCCCACCCTGAAAACCTTCCTAGTCAAGAGAAAATTCCTTGAGTATGACCTGCTTGCAAAGGCGATCGCTAACTTCTTCGACTCTCAGAACCCAGAGTTCTGGGAGGAGGAAACCAACTATCTACCTATGAGGTAGCAGAGTGTTGCCGATAGCAGTGCTGAATAGGTTGTTGCCTAATTGTTGTTTGTTGAAACAAAAAATAGTAAAAAGTGATGATCGAAAAAATCCTACAAGACTTTTGGGACAACCTAATAAAAGGACGCTACTCGTGAGTTTATACCGCATTACCGTATACGTTTAAAACACCGAAAGGAATAATCTTACGGTGGCAAGATCTGAATCATAACTGTTGTCTGAGACTCTAACATCACCAGGGAGAAAATGTCAGACCAGGTATGTGTCCCGTCAAAAAATCTGAAGGCGCTATCGCAATGAGGCGGGGAAGGGGGGGGGGGGGGAGGTATCCCATTACATGAACCTTATTTTAACTTAAGCCGAGAGAAGGAAAGGAGCCTCTCGCTCCCTGCTTTGAGGGTTGTTCAAAAATATTCGCTTGAATGTGCAGAGGGATCCCATAAAAATTCTTCAGAGGTACGCACGTGTGAAACTTTTTATGGAATGCCCCCCCCCCCTCTTTGCAATAGCACCAATCTGAACTTTTCCCCAGAGATTCCCAGACAGAGAAAACGCTTTGCCTTGATTTTAGTAAAATAGTTAGCAAAATTTAGCATCGCGCATTGAGCTCATTTGCCATTGAGCTAGTGGAAGGGAGCAGATTTTCAGTTTCCTAAGCGAAACCCGCTGGAGGTATCCATCGAACTAGGCCGCCGTCAGACATCGCGATTTTGCGATTCAGCGATTTTGCGGCACTTTCGCACGCGCTACTACGACCTTGAGATTGTGAATGCCGCAACTTCGCGTGCGGAGCTATGACACCGCAAAACGCAGAATCGCGAAAACGCAAAACTGCTATCTGTTGGCGGCCTAGTGTTTCGCTTTACGTTGCTTCCGCACGATGAGAATGGCGAACATCAAGTCAGAGCACAAGTGCATTTGTCCTTTCGTCTGCGTCTGGTAGTGAAATAAAATGCCACGATTTACACGCATTCAAAGTACGACGCACCTTTCCATGCCCCTATAGCCGCCGACGGCTCATAAACTTACCTGGCTGGGGGGATCTCGCGATCAAGAAGGCGGGACCCCCGTGGTGAGGCCCTTACATTGCACTTTAGTAAAGGCTGACCCGCGTGGCAACCTCGAGGTGAGGTTTGCCAACGGCTAAATTTTTGCGTGTGGGGCTGCGTTCGCGCGGCCCTGAAATAATGGAAGTAGCTTTCAGGTATCGTTAGGAACTTGTATGGGGGTCAGAAACCCTGAGGGAGAATGGAACACCGCTACCACTATTCATCCCGCTATTCACGCGATTATCCAAGTGCTCCGTTCAAAGTGCTTGGTCATTGTATAAGATGGGACAATTAACATTCAAATTAGGTGATATACAGCTCTCTGAAAGGTGATTCCGGTCCGGTTGACTGATCTGACTCGTGGTGGCTGAATTTGTTTCTCGTTTTCCTCCTCCTACTTTCCTTTTGTTCATTATAAAGGTCCCAGGCTTATTGGGACACTCATTGAAAAGACACTTCGGCGCTATATGGTTATTACAAAACCGGACACCGTGAGTTAGACAAGAAATTTTTGCTCACTAGTTGGTTGGTTGGTTATTCATGGCGATGCTTACAAATACGACCGCTTTTAGCAAGAGCGCCATTTGCACCATTTTGGCGCAATGACTTTTTTCACCAACTCTCTTTGAGCTTTTTAGAGGGGTATAACATTTTGCTGGTTACAAGAATGATATCTAGGTTCCGTTATATACGCTGATTAGCCCCAATATGACGTCAATCTTTTTCTTTGTAGCAAAAGCGGTGTTAAATGATATTTGCGTTTGAAAAGAAAGTGCTACGGTAGGTGGAAGGAGCCACGCCTGTGTACTCGGTGTATGGCGCTTTTGCTTGACACCCGGAAAATAAGGGAAACCCTTCCTAAGTGCACTTGGGTGTAGGCAATGTTACACGCTTGAATTCGCGCATTGACGATCGCAGGACAGATGATAGACGGGCAGCCCATACTATATCGGCACCGATAGCATGTTCGCGACCAGCAGATTTAATTACTCCTTGTGGAAAATTTAAACAAATGCAGTTAGAGATAGCTGCTGTATCCAGTTGGCGCCATCTTAAAGCAGAAGTTATTTTGTAAAAAAGCGTCACGAATAAGCTTCAGCGATAAGACTTTTTTTGTCCAACTCGCTGAGTCTGGGATTGTAAGAACCGTATAATGTCGACATTTGCACAAACAAGAAAACAGAGGAAACTCGACTCATTCTCCAATCTTTCATGATATGCAGTTATAAATAACTACAATACATTACATACAACTACATTTACAAAAATATAAAGAGATATGTCTTGGCGCTAATTTTTGGAAGAGACCATGAAGTGGAAAACCGTCTTGATCGCACAGCAGTAACCTTTCCTGAGTCAAAGAAAAAAGATTTTGATTTATTTGTATAGAACATAAATCGGGCGCTTGTATATTGGGTAGTCTAGAAATCTTTTCGTATTTTTAAATACCGCTTTTCCCTCCAAACTGCTTTCCAGCAATCTCTTCTGTACATACACATGTAGTACAAGTCCACACGCATCTATAGGTATTATTGTCTTCCATCTCCCGGATAACCCTTTTCGGCAAAATAAACACATCAAAAGTCAACCTCATTTTCAATACAAAAATTTTTCTTTGAATGGTACATGTGTATGTACAGAAGGGATTGCTGGAAAGCAGTTTGGAGGGAAAAAGCGGTATTTAAAAATACGAAAAGATTTTTTAGACTACCCAATATGTATAACGGAAGCCGCACAGAACGATATTTTAATTCACAACAGAGATTCAACTCCATTACAGACTTTGTATTTTTGTGTGATGTTTTGATGTATTAGGCTGTGCTAAGAAAATCTATTTCTGGTATGTGATTTCTGCTAAGGGAAGCAATCGTTATTGTGGGCAAATCAGTTTAAAATCAATCAAGATCATAATCTATCTACGAAAGAAGAACTACGATCATCATTCAACAACACATCCTTCCACTGGGGAACATGACAACTCAAAACAATCCTTCACCAAGCAATTTCACGAACGTCTTTCCCGGAAAAAAATATGAGAGCAATTATCGTGGCGTCGCTTGTAGCGTGTGGTCCGTGAATTACGGAAGGCGCACCTTCACGTTTGTTGGGGCCTATTGGCATTTTTACTCGTTTCGACGTTATAATACGTCGACGATCATGAACGAAGAAATGCAATCGCAATATCGGCAGCTTCCGAATGAACATCTTTGGGATGAACATCAGTCATTTTCAAGGTCTTCGAGCTGTGAAGCTCGCCATTTCTTGCAGAGCCACTCGCGATGTGGGCTTTCAATCCTGCCAATTGTCGAATCTGTTGATCTTATACTGTATCGCTTTTCATTCCTACACATGGACGATCTTCATTTCGACTGAGCAGGTCTCATGGGTCAGAAGGAGTTGGAATGCTGCACAACCGCAATGTGGTGGTCGATTGAATAGCGGTGAAGAAATGGAGTTGGAATGCTGTACAACTGAAGAAATGAGTTTGCATAGCCATGGTTGTTGTTTAATGACCTTCGAGGGCTTCAAGCAATTAATTGTCTCCAGAGGGCTTTTCGAGAGGTGGAAACAGATGGGCGGAAATCGAGTTTGGCCTCTGTTCCGTCAGCAAATGACAGTGAATACAGGAAGCAAATGTGGAGTATCATTACAGCAGGAGGAAAACAGTTGGATTTTGTCACGATGATTTTTTGTTTTCGCAAGAAATCCAACGGTATCAGTGAGCTCAGCTCATTTAAATCTGAATTGTGTATTTATGCCATATGCGTTCGTAGCGCCATCTGTCTAGCCTGCTCCCATCTCTGGGTCGCTAATCGCGAACCGCGCTCCCAGATCGACCCGCGCAGGGTACGGCGCCCGGTCAGAGGCAGTGACGATCCACCACTGCTCATAAACTTACCTGGCTGGGAGGGTCTCGCGATCAACAAGGCGGGACCTCCATGGCGAGGCCGGCGCATTGCACTTTAGCGCCGGCTGACCCGTGTGGCAGCTTCGAATTGAAGTTCGCCAACAGCTAAATTTTTGTGTGAGGGGCTGCGTTCGCGCGGCCCTGCCAAGTGTCTGCAAAGGAATAGAAGAGGCGGTATTCGTATAACACAGTTAGTCATGAGTTGGAACTTTTCATTAAAGGCACACCACGCGATAATCGAAGTGGTCCATTCCTTCTCAAGGCAGGTAGACCCTTGGATGGTTGTGAAGATTGCACCCTTTTCGCGGCGCCACGGCTCACCCCCGCTGCGCACGGCCTGGCCGACCTGAGCCGAGTTGAGCCCACCGAGCCGAAACACACCCGGCTTAGACGAGAGGGAAACTTGCGATAAGACAAGATAAGGCAGTGATATCAATAGCAAGGTAGCTTCAATTGGGATGAACAGGTGATATCGTAGCATTTTGCGCGATATCATCGAGCAAAGACTCATTTCCAATCTCCCATACTCGTACGAGGACCGATGGCAGGAATCTTCATTTTCCGTAGTTGTGGTTTTGATTCATTTTTCTTCACTAGTGGATAAACCAGGGCCTCTACATCCTGTAACACGCGCGATAGTTCTCACAATTTTTCGCGAGGTGTGTCTCTAAATTCCAGCTTCTATTTCATGGTGGGGCGGTATGCATACCTATGTCGGTGTCGCACTGATTGAGGTTGGGTAAAAGCAGATGTACTCCGAGTATCTGCCTGATCATGCTATGGTTCTTACTGCTGAATAAAACTGATTTATGGTAATCTTCGGTGATCTGCTCACCCATGAGGTGCATAATTGTCTGCCATTAGCCCAAGTTGCTCTATCGAATATTCGATGGGTCAGTCAGCATAGCTGCAATTCAGTTGGCTAGCTTCACTACCCACAATTTCTGTCCATAACAGGGCCGCGCGAACGCAGCCCCTCACGCAAAAATTTAGCCGTTGGCAGACCTCACCTCGAGGTTGCCACGCAGGTCAGCCTCCACTAAAGTGCAATGTGGGGCCTCACCACGGGGGTCCCGCCTTCTTGATCGCGAGATCCCCCCAGCCAGGTAAGTTTGTGAGCCGTTGGCGGCTGTAGGGGCATGGGAACGTGCGTCGTACTTCGAATGCATGGAAATCGTGGCGTTTTATTTCGTTTTGAGAGACGCAGGCAGTGAAAGCTGTCTAATGCACTTTCAAACACGTCAACGTCGATGTTCCCGGTGGAGCACTTTTACCGGCGGCTCTTCTCGGGTGAATGTAGGGGCTGTTGCGGCTGCTGAAAAACGCCCCATGGAATTTAATGATCTTGCCTGTCTTGGGCAACACACGACACCGACCAGCAGACATGCTTTGTCAAAGGGATTTTTCCCGAAACTTCGTAGTGTGCTTATCAAAACGTTCAACAATAATGGCAAGAGTGGCTGCTTTGGGTGCCAGGATGGCTGGATCGATTTCCGCATTCCGTCTCTCTTACATGACCAGCAGTCTAGACCTATTATACCGCAGCAGCAGGTCTATCGAAAACAACGGAGCGGATATACGATAGATGCCAGTCTATAGACGTAAAATAACTAGTACAGGTCAAATGATACTCGGCTTGTATAAGGTGGGGCCGGACACCACAGTTATCACGGTGAAGCGTGCGTGGAGAACTATTTGAGGAGTGAGAACAAAGCTAGAGGGTAGGGGTTGAAGCAGGCTTCCCTGTAGCCACGGTGTACTCTGATACCATTGCAGTACTAGAATCTGCAGAAGTGATACACTCCTACTAATCCAGCCACCTCTTCAGCGCCATAATAACTCCCACATATGGAAGGTTTTGTGGTAGATTGCCATATCTGACACAATTTAGCCTGACGAGGCCATGTGTTTGCAGCAGGTGGAGCAGTTTTGTCGACTAAAACGCAATGATGATTCATCATGAGTTTTTTTTTTCAGTAAACATCTTGAACGCAGGATGCCGTTGAGGGCTAACTGTGGTAGCGTCATTATTATTATTATTATTTACTACTGGTCAATCACAAAGATCACATGATGATCAACTCGAGACATTACTGTCGATTCACTTGTTTTGAGTCACGTTTGGGACTTGAGCCTCAGTTTCAGCAGGTTAAATTGAAAAAAAAAAGCAAATGCGTATTCGCTGGTTTGATCCATCAGCCCTAAATTCATCTGATAGAAACCTATGATAGGAACGGTTTGTAAAACAAGGGATCAGTTTACCATAAGATCAGTTTTAGTTAGCAGTAAGAATCATTGCATAATCATGCAGATACTCGGATTACATCTGCTTTTGCCCAACCTCAATCAGTGCGACACCGACATAGGTATGCATACTCCCCACCATGAAATAGAATCTGGGATTTATGAAAAATTCCGATTCATGACCAGCTTGCGATACGAATCCTGCCTCATCTATCCACTTTGCAGACTTTTGGCTGGGCCGCGCGAACGCAGCCCCTCACACAAAAATTTAGCTGTTGGCGAACTTCAATTCGAAGCTGCCACACGGGTCAGCCGGTGCTAAAGTGCAATGCGCCGGCCTCACCATGGAGGTCCCGCCTTCTTGATCGCGAGATCCCCCCAGCCAGGTAAGTTTATGAGCCGCCGGCGGCTGTATGGGCATGGGAACGTGCGTCGTACTTTGAATGCGTGGAAATTGTAGCGTTTTATTTCGTTTTGAGAGACGCAGACAATAAAAGCAGTCCGATGCACTTTCAAACACGTCAACGTCTATATTCCCGATGAACCACTTCCAAAGCAATTCTCTACGCGCGGCCCTGCTTCCAGATGTCGTGTTACTGACGGGTGGTGTGTTGCGTGATGGTGCCCGTAGAAGGAGCCAAGCAGGCTTACCTACTGCGACAACCAGATTTTCGTCAGTGTAATCCCACAATAATCTTATTCTGAGCGAACACGAATTAGTAGAAGGATGTGGACGATTCCGAGTGTTAGATTGACGTTGAACGAATCGTTTTTTTATTCCCACACGTAGTATTTGTACTTGTTCTTTATGGGCAACATACAAAGCTTCACACAAAAAAAAAAACCAAAATCCGACAGAGATAAATCGCTGCAGATCCTTGTCCACGCGGGTCACGCGGGTGGGGCCGCGACGACTGTGGAGCGAAGCGGCGGTGACCTCCGGTGGCTTAAAGGTCACTGGTCATGGTCTCCTCCCTACATTCCCGTTCTACCTCACAACCCTGGGTGGATGGCTATTGGTATGACCCCGCTCTTTTCGCATTTAATTATTGTTGCTTCGCACATGAGGTGCGAAGCAACATCAATTAAATGCGCCTGGACCCCGATTAGCGGCGTGAACTCACGGGTCATCATGTTACCCACTCTGATTCATAGGCTTGTTAAAAATTTTTATTTTCAGTTTCAAACTTTTTGAAATATGCTTATCTCAAACTCTTTCGCGAACAGGTGTAATATTGGTGATGGCAATGAACTATGGAACTGCATGTAACTTCCATATGCCCAAGTACATCATAAATTCCTAAGAATATGACACGTTCTGAAAAATGAGATGGGAGATGATGGAGTGCTTCTCTTATGCAATACCTCATGACAGCAATTTATTCCCTCAATGAGAGGTTAAGAACAGGTACTCAAAGGAATCATCCACGGAAAAATGAGTTTCACATGTTACCCATGCATTTATGTTATATTTGCCCGGTGTGGGTCGTATGCAAAGTTTCATGCGAAAAGTGCGAATCCGGCTAAGATACGGCATTACAAATTTTCGGCCGGGTGGACGAGGCCTCGGTGCAGTTGCCCACCTCGTCGCCTCATTTGGAGACGCATTGTAGGAACATAGAGTTACGCAAACAGTCCCACTCTTATTATTATTATTATTTTTAATTTTTGATAGCTGCTGTTTATCGCCGCAACTCGCGATGCGAAAGTTATTAGGTCCCACTCTTCGTTTTCAACCGTGGAGGACGACGGGACGGGGCCTCTATTCGGAGGCCTCGCCCAGCTGGCCGACAATCGGGGTGTTGTATCTTGGCCGGATTTTTTCACTTTTTCGCGTGAAACTTTGTATGTGGCACTTATTCGGAGTGCAACATAGATATATGTGTAACAGGGTAGCTAAATTTTTCGTGGACGATCCCTTCAAGTGATTAGATTTATTTGGTGTGTGATCTATATCCACCGTGAAAGGGATGTCGGTAGTGTAAAGGATTAGCACATATGCCCGGAAACCATGAAGTGCGGGTTCGAGTCCCGTGCTACACCGAAGCTTTTGCCCGCAACTCAGCATCCTAGTAGTAACTTTCGCATCGCTGGCTGCGGCGATCAGCAGCTATCTAAAAACAAAAATATAAAAATCTACGTTGTATTTCTCCTTGAAGCCGTAACCAAGATGTTAATTTACTTTATTCGGCTAACGTTTCGGCCTTGTCGCCTTCGTCAGAGCCTGGAAAGTCAAAGATAAATGCGATCTATCCCCCCAAACACCATTTCACGCTTACAAAACAGTTCTACCAAGACCAGAAGAGTTAGGAAAAGAGTCGCAAACCACAACCATAGTGAGACTAACCTTTGAGCACAACCGGCTGTCGCTGAGACCACCAATATAAAAATCGATGACTTGTGATTTCTCGCAGCAATCAAAGTCGCTTCGCACCCATATGCGAAGCAGCATTAGCTGGGTGCAAGAAAGGCGTGGTACCCGAGGACCCCGTCCACACAGCCCTCGCTGCTCTCACCATGGTAGCCATGTGTACGAAACTTTTGAGGCAATAGATCTCTGCAGGATTTTGATATAGAACGTCGCACGTGTTTCATATGAACATATACATCATAACTGTATGGGGTATAAAAATATAAATTTTCCTAGTAATTCTTCGAAATTGAAGCACGGACTCGTTACATATTCATTCAGCACCTGCCTGTAGTGTAGTGTACTCTGAGCGGACTCCGTGCCGTATGCCGTTCATAGGTGGGTGTTCTGTTCCAAAAGTCGCGTAAAAGTCTCTCTGGTTGGACTAGCCATTTTATGAATCGTGAAGAACAGGGGAAAGCAGCATTCCGACTCTATTTCTGCGATTTAGCGCTGTGCTTTGCAAATGTGAGCCCTGCCAAGTTCCCGGGTGACGGTCGGGACACACGAATCTAGGCCGTGACCCTGTGACAGCCTGTGGCCTTTGCCCTGTGACATGAATAATTCAGACAATTTGACTATACAACGGAACAGACTTGCAAGGAGGACACGATTTACATGAACAAATTGTCTGAATTATTTAAGGCTTAGGTCAAAGCCAAAGGCTGTTACAGGGTCACGGCCTAGATTCGTGTGTCCCAACCTACACCCCAAGTTCCCCATGCCCTTGTCCTAATTCTCCCGTTCGGATTCAATCAGTCAGGGCCGCGCGAACGCAGCCCCACACGCAAAAATTTAGCTGTTGGCCAATCTCACCTCGAGATTGCCACGTGGGTCAGCCTCCACTAAAGTGCAATGTGGGGCCTCACCACGGGGGTCCCATCTTCCTGATCATGAGATCCCCCCAGCAAGGTAAGTTTAAGGGTCGTCGTCTTCTTTGTGGTCATGAAAAGTTGTGCCGTACTCCGGATAAGTCGAAACCGTGGAATTTTATTTCATCCTGAGAGACGCAGACGAAAAGACCAATGTTTTTGCCATATCAGCTTGGTGTTCGCAATTCACGCAAATCAAACACGATCTGTCCAGAAAAACCACAACTTCACAGGCAAATGATTAATATCTCCCACTCGTCATCATCGTCAGAAAGATAAAAAATGTGGTCTTTTCTCACAATAGCGAGATAGACCCACATCTCCCATACTTGAAAGAGAACGGCGATATCTGACAAACATGGGTAAGGCGCTTTTTCCTCACAGGTCCAACATCCTGTCTCGTGTGTGCTTTGGAGGCGTTCACATAGCTACATGGTGGTCTACTGGGGTTATAGCTACAGTCGGTTCATCCACTGATCGACCTCCATTCTTCAACCCTGTGGTACATCACACTTTGCTTTTTATCGCATAGTACTTCCTCCCCGCATAGTTGATCAAATATGTAAATGTGCTGCTCACATCATTTCACTCTATACCATGATAGGTCAGACTTTCGATGACAGCAAAATCAGCCACTTTATTCAAGCGCCGGGTGCGATGATCGCTTCTGCTTTTGGGCGCCAAGTTACTTTGGCGTGTCTTTGTGGGTGATGGTGATTGCATCGGTCGCTTCCTAGGTAACTGCAATGTGATGTAACCGTGCAGTGATAGAACAAGGATCATCAGTTGTGCAATCATTTGTTTACAAGATGATATTTTTGTTGATATTGTAGTCAGACATACTTTATTGATATTGTTATCAGATCCTCTACATTGGTAATAGCTCAGCAATAAATACAGTCGACGGAAAACCATTCAACACAAAATTCAAAAGTAATCCATCCAGAAACCCTTATTGCCCCTGTTGTCCGTGACAATCCTTTACAAACTCGAGATCATGGCAGGGCCGCGCGAACGCAGCCCCTCACACAAAAATTTAGCTGTTGGCGAACTTCAATTCGAAGCTGCCACACGGGTCAGCCGGTGCCAAAGTGCAATGCGCCGGCCTCACCATGGAGGTCCCGCCTTGTTGATCGCGAGACCCTCCCAGCCAGGTAAGTTTATGAGCAGTGGTGGGTCGTCACTGCCTCTGACCAGGCGCCGTACCCTGCACGGGTCGATCTGAGAGCGCGGTTCGCGATTAGCGACCCAGAGATGGGAGCAGGCTAGGCAGATGGCGCCACGACCACGAATGGCATTCTAGCCAGTTCGGCTTCGGTCTGAATGAGCTGAGTAGCTGAGCGACTTTGAGAATTAAAACCCTCGATTTCATGGATTACCGTTGGTTTTGGTACGGGAAACATAAATGGAAATCTATCTCATTATCCCTCATCGGTATTGCTAATTTGCTTCTTTGTCTCTAGTATGTTAGCGAAACAGAGGCAAATTTGTTTTCGCGCCCGTCCTTTTTCTCTTCTCGAAGTCCTTTCCAAGTGTAATGAATTGTCTGAGGTCTTCGAAGATCCTCGAACAACAAACATGTCTGTAAGGGATCGTTTCTTGTTGATATTTACCCAGTTCGCCAACATGTTGTTGGGCACACTCTTATTTCTGCTTCATAGGCATGCACAGTAATAACAAAATCATTTGTCTGTATACAAGTATAAAGCTACATTTTCTTAATTGACTAGGCCAGCGAATTGGGGAACATGCAAAATTTGACGTTTTTCCCGTATCTGGAAGTAACTGGTAAATCCTAGTTGTTCCTTAGGCTTAAGCAACTGGAGTTTATCACGGGTACGCTAACTCAAAGGCTCAGATCATCAAGTTTCATTTGTTTTTGACCAGAAGTCAAATTCTAATTACTGGGTCACTGAAACAGTCCATGTTCCTCACGAAGCGTGAGAAATCGCATCGGCTGTAGTCCACGGACTATGCTATGTGGGCGACGGCAATTATCCTTTCCACATCTTCAAATCCAATGATGACCGTGAAATCCCAGCGTGGAACTCATGAGCACAGAGATTTCGAGACTGCTCTTTTTAATTGAATTAAAAAATTCAGTAGAGCATAATTTCTGGAAGTTTCTTTGCTTTACAGGAAGCAGCGCAGCTTCGATCCGAAGATATGAAGCATAGGCTAATGGTCTGCGCATCCCCTACTTAATGTCATTTTCACAAGAAATTTTGTGATTCTTAAGGCGGAGCTTGTCGCTCAGAGAGGAAGATCATATACGGTACGTATTAGACGTATCCAACATCAATGGTGACTCATCAAAGCGTATTTCGTGCCTGCGGTTTTTTGGCCCTTCGATTTGGCGCAATTTGTGGGCGCGATTTATGAGGACATTTTGTGACAAGAATAATAAAATCACTAGGAGCATGGTGCATGTTTTCGCGATGGCCAGCCGAATATCTTGAGTAGTTGTAAGTAAACTGAAGGTTAGAATGTTTCCAACCATCTGACGACACTGCGGCTGTTATTGCGCCCCACACCACTATTATACCCCTCCCAGTCGTTTCTTCAGGAGCCCCAAGTAGCACAAGGTAAAGAATGTAGAAAATTGAGCGTAGTGGCTATCTGGGAAAAATCCCAAATGAGCGGCGCTCTCAGCAGGCCTTCGATTCACCTTCATCGATTTTTGGTTGAATAAACGCATATCACAGGTGCTTCACATGTTCAAACATGTTCATATCGATTGCTTTCATGTCTGCATCTCTGCAAACGAGTCGAAGTGCACAGAATGAAACTCGACGAGAATACGGAGCACGATTTCATGCCCTCACAGCCGCCGGCGGCTCATAAACTTACCTGGCTGGGGGTGTCTCGCGATCAAGAAGGCGGGAACCCCGTGGTGAGGCTCTCACATTGCACTTTAGTGAGGGTTGACCCGCGTGGCTACCTCGAGTTGAGGTGAGCCAACAGCTCAATTTTTGCGTGTGGGGCTGCGTTCGCGCGGCCCTGTCAAGTGTAGGATGTCCAACATCGTGGATTTGGTGACGTGCTGTGGTGACAGACGGACATTTTTCGGAAGTCTGAATAGGTCAGTTGTCAACGCCTTTGTCGCGACTGATAGCGGATTGGGAAAAAATCTGTTGACCAGTGATCATTCCCCACCTCGGCTGGTGGCCACTACTTGGAAGTGGGTGGGGCTACTATTGCGAAAAATCGTCAGCGGTTGTCGCACTCGCGGCGCCATCAGCACGACTTGCTGAATCGATTACTCTTAGGAGCCCGGCAGAGCGTGACTGCGTCACCTCCTGCGCTTCCAACCATGCCACACTGCCTCGCTTGAAGGCTGCCATGCCCTGCCACTGGCACTCGCACCCGCCGCGCCCTCGCTGCGTACGGCCACGCGATTTTTCGGAGTAAGTAGCCTCACCCCTTGGAAGTTAGACATTAAGCGACATGTTTAGATTCGATCGCATCGATTGCTAGCTATTAACTCACCCAATGAGCGCGTAATTTTCAAATTACGTTGTACCAAAAGTTTTGTAGGTTTTTTTTTTTTTCGAAAACAACAATAACTCCAGTTCACTTCGAGACAGATCTAGGCGGTTCGGGAATATGGTAGAACGTTCTCTAGGCTTTCTAACAAACTGTATATTGATCCGCCAGATTCCGTGGGGAAAGCTTCAATTTCCGTAGTCGATACCCAACAAACACGCGGTGTCAATTACCGTGAATGGTCTCGTGGCACCAAAGCGACGGAAGCTTGCGACTCCATCAACGCTGCGTTGGGCAAGGGATGTGCAGCTGCGAGACCGTGCGCCGCTGGTTCATCAGCTTCAGCAACGGGAGATTGACATGGAAGACAAACCACGCTCACACTGTGCTACTTCTGGGACGCGGAAGAAATGCTTTCTCAAGAGATGCTGGTACAATGTGAGTCACCGCTGCCGTATAAAACCAGCCAGCTTCAGCAGCTCGCCGTCGCTGTTCGAGAAAAGCGCCGGAGAAGGTCCATGGTCACACCACTTCATGACGACACCCGCTTCCACGCGCGAAGGTCATTCAGGCCAAGCTACACGAGCTTGGCTGGGATGTCCTGCCCCACCCACCAAACTCTTCAAACACTGCCCCTTCTGACTATCACCTTTTCCCATACTCTGAAATCCACCCTGGCTAAGACAACATTCGTTGATTATGACTTGCTTTTAAATGCGATCGCTAACTCCTTCGACTATCAGAACAGAGAGTTCTGGGAGGAGGAAATCAACGATCTACCTATGGGGTGGCGAGTGTAGTCGATAACAGTGGTGAATAGGTTGTTGCCTATTTGTCGTTTGTTGAAAGAAATAATAATAAAAAGTGATGTTCGAAAAAAATCCCACAAGGTTTTTGGTGCGACCTATTATATTGGTAGTAGATCCACTTTCGAGTTACCCATTATAATAATTTTTTTAATATGCGACACTATTAAGAGTTTCATTTCACATGGTTAACGGTCAATATGTCTCATCGGGAATAGCCGCCTATTAGAACGAGCAAAATATGTCTACCCGACGACGATGAGCATCATACACTTCAACTGTACATGGTCATTGCATTGTAGTAGTTTACGGTGTACAGGAATTCCCATCTAGCTGCTAGTGGATCTCATCGGCCCTCATCAGTAATTAACAGATTAAAAGCACATTCCGCGCTCGCTTATGGGTGGATAGCAGTTGACTCTTCATTGGTTGTCGGGCGCCGGGAGCGGATCGACCACGTCCCACTGCAGGTAGTAGGGCGTGGAGTGACCGCCTGTCAGCCGCTGACAACCAATGGAGAGTCAACTGTTACTCCATGAGCGAGCGCGGAATGTGTCTTTAAGTCCGTCACCACTAACAAGAAGATCGCCTGTTATCAGGTTGAATACACCGTTAGCGTTTCTCATTGGAGTTGGATCACCCACTGTGGCGTTTTGTCTCCTGCCGTGCTTATCAGCCTTTATCAGTTGCTATCACTTCAGGTCCCTCACCCCTGAATTTCCCTTACTGCTCTCTACAGGGGGTGCCAGAAAGAGTAGTTTTGCTCGCGGCTCACTTCCGCCAAGCATTCAAAACAGAGGCTAGTGAAAGAGTAAAAGTATTGGGGCAAAACGTTCCTGGTATGTTTCTCTAAAAGCAGGAATAAGCTGTGGCTCACTACTTCCACTTCATAAAAACGTGGAGCCTTAGTCGGTACAAACGAACTTTGGAGCACCTTCGTCATCAGGGTCTGCCTCGAACGGAAGAGCCAGCTTTTGTGGGGGATCTCACGGAAAGCTTCTTCAAGAGTGTCCCTTCAGTTCATGCAAGTCATAGAGCTCTCGCTGCCTGGACAACGTTGCTTTGATCCGAAATGCCATTTTTCATGGCTTAAAGACACCGGTAGAGAATTTGGCAAATTGGGGGATTACGAAAGTAGAGGTGCTCAGCAATATAACAGTAGAGAAAGAACGACATAAAACGGCGAAAATACCGAGAAATAGGAAGCCGAAAATCTCTCTTCTCTCTCGTCTTCTGCGTCTTTAGCCGGAGTGGACTGAAGACAGGCCAGAGTCTGAAGCAGCTGGCCGCCATTGTTGTCCCTCCCCTCCACTTCGACTCCCCCGGCCGCATAACCGCATAACGACATGCCGTGCTGCGAAGTCATCATAAGACCCCAAGCCGCGTTTTTTAATGCGATTTTCATCACATGTGACCTCTTCTGAAGTAGAAGGTCCGTTTCAGAGAACATCTATTCCTAGATCTCAGTTTTTTCCTCACCCCTACTGGTGCCTTTAAACCCGCCTCCCGACCCGGAGAAAACGGAATATTCAGGAACACCACCCAGTATGAATCCCCTCAGGTACGAAGAATGAACGGACCTTAGCAAGGTTGTGAACGAGCGACGAATTCCCGGATTTTGCCCAGTTGAGGTGACACATCATGTTCACCCGGTCTATGTTCCCGATCCTGCTTGTGCAGAAGGAGGTGGCGGAGTTTGGTGGTAGTGTGAGGAGTTCTTTGAATCAGGGGATGGAAACAGCTCGTCAGAATCCGCTGAAGCTCGATCGATATTGGGTTGAGGGTTGAAAGTAGAGAAGAAAAAAATTACTCTTTTTTTGGCACCCCTTGTATTAGGTTGATTCATAATAAATCGGACAAATGGTAGTGATGATTTCTAGAGATCATAACTCAGTAACGAATTTACGAAAATGGACGCGCGAGGAACCGTTGGAATGAGTGTGAAAAGCTCTTCAAAGTACCGCAAAATAATCACTCCAAAGTGAATTCATTCCGCCACAATGCCGCACGATTTCAAGCGGTCCAGAGACCACATCCGCAACGTCATACTATTTATATCGCTATCTGGCCAGGAACCCGCGGATATCGGCAGACGTCTGATAGAAGTTCACAAGGAGCATGCCCCCGGCAGAAGTACACTGTAGTTGTAGCATTCGAAGTTTGCGTCAGGCGACTATTCCATCGAAGACGAAAACCGCGGTTGGTGGAGCGTACACGGCGTAGAGTACTGGGAGCTGCTCGATGAAGGTACCACAGTATCCGCCGACGTCTACGTTCGTCAATTACGAGAATTGAAGGCCAATGTCCAAAGTTCGCTACGGCGGCGGTCACATGTCTACTTCCAACACGACAACGTGTCTACTTCCACAGACCGCACTTCGCAAGATCGACCAAGGCCGAGCTGCTGTCGTACAGTTGGACCGTATTTCTATACCCACCGTACTCCCCAGACCTGGCCCCTTCAGATTTCCACCTTTTCTCCCACAGCCAACGCCACCTGGACGGCCAAGACTTCAAAACTCGCGACGAGGTCAAGGCGGCACTCGGCAACTTCTTCGAGCTCCAGCTTCCGGCCTTCTGGAGCAAGGGCATCCATGATCTGCCTATACCGTGGCAGAAGGTCATCGATAAAGATGGAGTATATTTCAAGTGAATCCCTGTTGTCGTAAAAAAGTTGTACGACAATGATTAAAATTGGTCAATTTGTCCGATTTATTATGAATCAACCAAATATATCACTTGTAAAATTCGGGATCTCATTGCTGTGACGAGAGATATGAATTTCGTGACGAACGGACGCACACAGACATACTTAGCGGACTCCGCGACGCTAGTTTTCTATCTTGATTATCCATGCCCCAGAAAAGGTGATGGATATGTAATCATGTGCTTGTCTTCTGTTGTAGTCTAGCGAGCTGGCGGAGAGATTTTCTTGGTGATCCCCTTGACGAGGCACTTGTCTGGACACTGGTGAGATATGGTGAAGTGAGGGGAACAGAAGTGGTTCTTCCACCACTTCTGAATCCATCATGTGCAGGCTTAGTTAAACCTAGGCTCAGGCTCATGATCTTCCCTCCGTATTGTGCCTTCCCCCATTTTCATGGCTTCCGCATCGCACCACCTCTTTTTGCATGGCTGGAAAAGAGTCCAAATAGAATTATAGTAGTGTTGAACGACTGTTTACTAGTCCTTCATGTGTGCCATGCGTTCGTTTAAGTGCCATCTCAAACGCGTTACCAGCCTGCCCGCGGAACGTAAGGCTGGGTGATCGACTCATTCCTGCTTTTGATGTGATTTAGCTATCAGTTTGTAGGAGCCTATATGTTATTTTTCTTTTTCTACGTCTGACTTCCATGGCAAAAATTGGATCTCAGTTGTTGAAAAGAAATACTGTGATGTTAATTTTACTTTTTATCCACATATTGGGATATATTTGATAATCAAGATTCAAAATATCTCAAAAGGCTAGGAAAATTTTAGAAAAATTCCAAAAATTGCAGATGTATTTAATAGACAGAAAGAAAAACAAAAATATAAATTTGTCGTCAGCTCCTTTCGTTTTCTGCCAAGCAGGGTCATGCGTGGGTTGAGATTTTTAGGGAAGGCTGGCATTCCATGGAGGGATGTGGTTCTCGCCACTTTTTGGACTGATGAGGTGGGCTCTCACAAAGGCCGTCAGTCGATAATCATACTTAACATTAGCTCACAATGCCATGGTTATCGTTGATTATAGGGCCGTTTCCACCTTTCCTCATCCTCCCCAAGTGAATTTTAGAATAGTACTAAGTGCTTGCCCTCTTTATGTTTTCAACCTCCCAGCCACATGGGTTTCTGGAAAGTTCCACAAAATTCCTGGGAAATGTGGGAAAAATTGTCCTGCAATTGATATAACATCATTATATTACATTGAACATATAATCCTTCTATTATTTAAACCAACAGCTTTGTGCGTCTGTTTGTCTGTGGGTTTTTCGGTGGATACATGTGTCTGTCCGTTCGTGATCGTGATTAGGGATGATGGAGAAAAGCCATCACTTCGAGTAGGGAAGAAACTGAGGATGTTAGGGTGTGTGCAGATATGACAGGGAATCGCGTGGCCGCCCGCGGCGAGCGGCGAGACGTTTGCGAGTGCCAGTGGCAGGGCATGGCAGCTTTCAAGCGAGGCAGTGTGGCATGAGTGGAAGCGCAGACGTGACGCAGTCACGCTCGGCCGGCTCCCAAGAGCAATCGATACGGTGAGTCGTACTGATGGCGCCGCGAGTGAAACGCCGTGAAGCGATTCGCTGTCGTATCTGCACACATCCAGGATGTTGAGTATTGATGTAGGCATGTTATCATTGTGACCAGTAGGCGTCAGCCGGCCAATCTTCGTAGGGCCGCCTGCGGCTGACCAACCACCCCTGCAGGGTGGCATCGCCGCGCACGCATTTCCCTGATATGGGTAATATGCGATTTGTAAGTATTGTGGTCAAACCTCCGACTATCGTCGGCTTCGGATGAAACTGTGAGATACCATACCATCTATAACTCCTGCCCATTAAAGACAGCCCGTTCAAAACAGTAGCAGGAGTTGATACTTAAAAAGAAAATCGAAGTATCTGGTAGTACAAAAGTAGAGAAGATGAAGCAGAATGGTCAAAACATCCGGGAAGTAAGACCCCTTTCTACCGTTGATCTCAGTGTGCGAGGCACAGTCAAAGATGGGGAGAGCCACGATAAAAGGAGCGGCAGCAGTTGGAAGTGACTCTTCGAAAACACGAAGCTCGCTTCTCTGGATTGAGGATCAAAACCGTGAATACCTCACCAAGTGCACGGTAGCAGAACTGTCCACGTGTGGTTGCTATGTTGTCAAGCGGACACATGGGTTGGTCCCTACCGAATCCTAATTTCCCCGAACTCTTCAGCCCCGTTCCGAACTTGCTTCGTGTGTGCTCCGTACACTTTGGTCAGTCCGTGCCCAATCCTCACTGGGCGACCTCAACAGACCCTTCTCTGACCTTTCCGTGTTTTGGAACCAAAGCGAAGACTCAAATTTGAGCATCCATCGATTTCGGCGCAAGCTCCGATCATGGTGGACGGAGCTAGGCTTAAAACTTATGTGCTCCGTATTCATGGGTTGGCTTCTACCTAATCCTAACTTGCCCGACCTCTACAGCCCATTCCTAATTCACCCAATTTTTGACCATTTCTGCCCCATTCCTAATTCACCCAATTTTCGACCATTTCTGCACAAACCCCGCATGCCGTAGGTCAGTTTTTATGAGCTCCGTACATTTCAGTCAGCTCTTACCCTCTTTGATCAACCCCTACCCACTGCTAACTTACCCGACCACTCCACGTTGGAGTTGAGTTGAGAGTGGATATGTGACAAACGAACGGGCACACGCTTACATCAACACACAAATTTCTGGTTTATATATAGTTAATGGATTCCTAACTTGTCTCTCATGTGCTCCGTCCTTTTTGACTTACCCAAACCCATTCTAACTTGCAAGACTTCTACAGGCCCATTCCTAGCTTGCCTGATTTTTGGAACCTGAGCATGGACTTAAATTTGAGCACCAGCCGTTTGCGCGCTAGCCCCGCCCACGGTGGGCGGAGCTAGGCTTAGTTCTTATGTGCTCTGTACGCTTAGGTCAGCCCCTACCCAATTCCAACTTGCTCGACCTCTCCAGGCTGCAGTTTAGTTAGGAATGCATTATGCGTTGAGCGGATTTCCGCGCAAGCCCTGCCCACGGTAGGCGGAGCTAGGCTTAGTTCTTATGTGCTCTGTAGCCTAGGTTAGCCCCTACCCAGTCCCAACTTGCCCGACCTCTCCAGGAGAAATCCGGTCAGTAATGTTCCGCCCGTCCCCACTCATTACCTGTACTTGGCGTTTCACCACTTTCAAAACCAAATGGTTAAGAACATTTTCTTGCTTTGGTTCGAAGCCATTGTCAAAAATCTCCGAGTTGTGGCGCAAAACCTGTTAGTGAAAAAAAGCGACGTGACTGTGCAAGCAACCAATTTGTGGAACTTGCAGAAGTGGTCGGGACTAACAATAAGTACGGAATATGATGGGTTAATCTTCCTAAAGTTAAACATAGTGTTTCAGTCAGTTCCCGGTTTCCTCAACTTTTGTCGACTAAACCAGCCTGAAAATCGACCCCATTATGACGCACCAGAACAGAAACTGAATATGTTATTTTGTAAAGCAAGGATATCTATCCCAAATGATATATGGCATGCTGCAAAATCTTGCACTTTTATTGGGAAAAAATTTTTTTAAAAGAATGACACCTCTCATGGAATGACCCAATAGGATCAATATCAGGGTGCTATGGCGTGGGTGAGGACACTTCACCGAGCCTTCCTCTATAAAGACACCGGTATGGGGAAATTTGGCTTACGGTATGGGTCACGGTGGCTTGTAGTTCGTTACTATGCACACACGATGCCTTATGACGTCGAGAGTGAATTCTATGGGTTTTCTTTACTACTATAATCACATTTTTTTCACTCTTTCACTTATACTTCCTTTTACTGTTTTACTTGTTTTTTGCTGTGGGGTGCTAATGTAGTTGGGGAGGGGGCACTCCACTCAGCTCGGCGTTCGGCGCTAATTTAGCCTAGTTTTTTTAGCCTAATCTTTATTTCAGGGTAATGAAAATACACAATTCAATGTTTAAATTGGTGATTGTAAAAAGGCTTTGAGTGAGGGACGACAGCGCTACATTAAGAGGTCCCTTCCATCTACAGTAGCACCTCTGTGGGTTGTTTCACATCTTTAACTTCATCATGAATGAAATCAAATTAGTTTTACGTGAAACCAAATGGCAGTGGCATCGGACAGCCCGAAGCGTGCACTTTGGGGTAAAGCGCGCTAGAATCGCAATACCGTCCAGAGGCGCAATTTATAACGCGATTCTCGCTACAGTTACCTTTTCTGAGCTTGAACAACTAGGCGCGAGTGGTTGTTTAATTCAACTAGCGTTTTCCCCATAATATACTCATAAAAGAATTATTTATTCGTTTAAGTCGAGTCCGCTATAACTAATCATGACGAAGCCTTTAGGTAGCCTAAACGAGAAGAAACCAGGCACGACCTTCGCTTTCGTAGGGTGACCCCCTCCTAACCCCCTCGCATCGAAACCACCGCCCAACCCATCCGCCTTGCCGAGTTTTCCCGCAGAGACCACCCGTGAAGTGCTTAGCGAGTTCAAATTCCGTTAGATCCGCAGGCTGTCGTCTACGGTAGACAGAGCGGCTGCGATGCGGTCGTGTCTTTGACCAGAACGTGAAGAAGGAGTACAGCTGCGATGGAGACGCAGTATCAGGCACCAGTTCCCTTGCGATGGTGATCAGCTGGAAACCCTCTGCCGACGAATCGCCCAGTCTCGTCTCCTCTTGCATTCCGTCGTCTTTTGCTCTCTCTTTCTCTGTCTTGTCATTTCGATGATTCATTCTTGTCACCACACCCATCCTACCTTCGTTATCGATCAAACGGATGGTGCGGTTGACTGTGTGACTCAACAACATCGATCATTTCAGTACTGCTGAGTGGAGCAGCCACCCACATTGTCGTCCTTGTAGGTACTACCACGCCTGGGCCTTTCATCATCTTTAACTTTGTCCCCTTGTTTCAGTTACCTTACAGTTCTGTATTTTTGCTCTTTTGCTTTCAATTCATAAATATCGATTACTCGGTGCCGTGGTCGTTTAGATGTCGCACACTTAGTTTTTAGTATGGAGTTTTTAGTATGGTTGTTCAAGCAACAACGAATCGGTTTTCCAGGGATCTCGTTTAAAATTTGTCATCTTGGCGTCCTTGTCCCCCTCTGCCGGGTCGCAGTTGCCGACAACGAATTTGTTCAAACAACCTATTGACTGTTAGCAATTTTGTCACGGTGTATAAAACCATACGCTGTTCCAGCGCTGTGTTGATATCTGGCGGAGGGGGACAGCGGTTCATATGTCCACTTCGTGTCTTCACCCTTTGTCATACTTAACTGTAAGGGTTCACGAAAGTAGTTGCTCGTTTGAGGTGGTGGCCAAAAGAACCGGTTCTTTTTTCTTTTTTCTTGTTATGTAAAATCCATAAACCCTGACTCACTTCTCCGTATTGTTCCCCCGCACCCGCCTTTTCTGGCCTTTCGGATGTGTTGAAATTCATCCTCCTCCTCCACCATGTTTGTCTCATCTGTGCTCTTGAAAGCAGACGTAATCGATAGTTTAATTTGCAATAGTCTTTGATGACATTGTCAAAAGTGTTCATATCCCTTAAACCGTCTCGCGTTTGTTTCACAGCGGCAGCCTGTAGTTTATGGGATTCGTCGCCTCGTAAGGAATTAGGCAATCAGTGCCAAATTGGAGCGTGAAGGGCGATTCACGTTATGATCGCATTGATCCAGTTTTCGTGTAGATTTTCGGAGCCTGATTTATGTATCCCGGCTGTTCAATCGATCGTCCTTATCAGGGTACCTCCCGGCCTCTTGTGTGTACTTTACATGCCCAGTGGATTGTAACCGTTTGTTCTGCAAAGAAAGCAAAAAGTAAAGCGATGTGCACGAACTGTATGGCTAAGTTGCTCAAAGAACGCAGCAATCGTTCTTTTAGACACTTTCGAGGAGGTCT
Source organism: Trichostrongylus colubriformis (assembly GCA_963978905.1). NCBI lineage: Eukaryota > Metazoa > Nematoda > Chromadorea > Rhabditida > Trichostrongylidae > Trichostrongylus > Trichostrongylus colubriformis. The sequence continues at coordinate 10,158,128 of OZ022259.1, read as the reverse complement.
CCGTAGGCTGGCTTACAATCATTTCTTGTTGTACCTCCCCTCCTCCCAACTTCAAAGTTAATTTTGTTTGTTCTAAGATGTCGGCGTGGATGCATCGAACTAAAATTCCTTGCACATGTTTTTTCGATTCTTGTCGCACTGTGAAAAACGCTTCGGAGAGATGTGCCGTGAAATCGTAGATTTCGAAGAGGCCTTGAAATCTCAGCATGTTGCTATCTGTCTTGTGATCTTCGTGTTTTCTAATAGGTAACTGGTTTCGCTGTCAGACGAGCTGCAGTACTAATCTGCTGTTTTAAACCTCTTCGAGGGGCAGCGCTCGTTTGTCCCCACTACGTCGCTGGTTGCAAAGTATTGGGTGTAATCTTAGATCCTATATTACAGAGCATAGCAATCTTATTTCTACTGGTTATATGTAGCACTTACTGAGGCAGGCATTTATCATTCAATTTCAACGACAGCCAAACTGGTAGAACCTGCGAACCTTGTGCCTACCCACTCGTCACGATGATCTTCGGAGTTTTTTTTTTTTGAATTCTTTTCTGAATTCAAGCACTGAGTAGCCAGAGTAACTAATCTATATAGTTTGATTTCAAAGGCGTGGTGCTGAAAGTTGTGTGAGTAGCTCTGTTATTACTAACAATCGAGGCTCCTTCAGACTGTCGTTGTAGAACTTTCACAACGGTTGCCGGTGGGTGATTCACAGGCCACAATTGTTTTACACGTTGCTTTCCAAAAATTTCGATTATCTTATTCTATTTTTTCGTTAGATTTTGGTGCTCTACGTTTTTATCCTGCAATGCGTCTCTTATTCGATCAAGCGTTTCATTTCCAGAGCCCATTCAATCCCACTAGTAAAATGCAAATTGTTCACAAAGTGATGCCTGCGGAGGTTGCATCTTGCAGTCTCAGTTTTTGACGCGAAATTTGCATGACCACCTTTGACCATTTGCAGCGATCAGCCTGTCTGAACAGTATGGAGCACACATTTTGGGTAAAGTACCTTATACCAGCCGAATAATACCGCAAACAACATTATCACAGACGTACAGTAGCGGTCAAAAATTTGTGCGGTTTTGGATTCTCACCATGACTTTGTTCGTCATTTGCATTTCTCGTTCAATTTTTTTTGTGTTTTGAAGGCATTTGGTACTCAATTGAAGCAAAGCTTATCAGCAGAGCTGGGGTATGGTGCAGAGTGAAAATCTGTTCAACTGGAAACGCAGGATGACCAACCACGTGCTTCTGTGCTGTAAAGTTCTGTCGTGATTCAAGTGACGTGTAACAAAATCTCAGCCTTATTCTGTGTCTCTTTCTGCACAGCTGCCCGTTCCGAGGAGTTATAACCTTTTTGCTAATTGAATTTCTTGTAGGGTTTGGTCATTTTCAAAGTCTTCATTTAAAACTTTTCAATTGTCAACCTGCGTCCTGACCAGCTGGATACTTCGCTTGATTGAGTAACAATGGCCTTCAAATACAAGAAATAATTGAACTATAAATGTAATGTCGGTCGAAGTCGTGGTTAGAATCCAAAACCGCATGAATTTTTGACCGCTATTGTATATACATCAGAATCGCTTACACCGCCTTTGTCACGGCCAAAAATACTAACGACGGAATTCCGATTCCTCAACGACGACAAAAAAAAGTTGCGTACAACAATTCGTGTTTTAGAAAATAAGGTGATGGGGTAGCTCTTAACGGTTTCGTATCGCCATTAGAGAAACGTTATCGAGCTTGTTTTCCCAATTCGAACCTTCCATTGAGTCCTCGTTTTAGCAATGTCGAGTTTCTGGTGAATCTGGCAGGAATTTGTTTTTGCGGCTTTCTGAAGCTGAAACACGTTCCAAGTCCTAGATATTTATGTGTTAGCGTGCATTCGTCGCAGAGAAGAGCACGATGGCGCTGCCTAGTGTTCTGTGGGTTTGAATCGATTTTGGGCGATTTCCACTGTGGTGTTGTTGGTTAGGCCGCCGTCAGACTTCGCGTTTTGCCATTTTGCGAGGTCGCACTTCCGCACGCGATTCTGCCACCTTGAGATTGTGCAATGCCGCCATTTCGCGTGCGGAGTCGCGGCGCTGCAAATTCGCAAATTTTGACGGCGGCCTATGCTTGACAAAGTTTCTCCGGTGTTCCAGAAGCTAGGTTTGGTTCAGTGGGGTCTTTGATACTCAAAGCAAGCATTCGTATAATTTATTGTTATGAGTGATGGTAAAGATCGTATTATTTTGTTTTTAATTCATCATATCCGTAGTGTTGCTAAAATTTGATTACTATTAGACGAAATGTCGAAAAAAAGCCAACTTGTCACTCAGGCTTGTTCTACTGCTTGAAGTTCTTCCGTCTGTTCGCCAACTGTTCATCGCAGCAATAACATTGGTAATCCCTGCTAGCTGGATATGTGCATCTTGTTTGCGAATCCCTCGGGTTTTCGAACGAGCTGGTATAGTATCGAACATGACGTGAATGCTTTATGTGTTCTCTGATTCGTGGGTGGTTCCATTAGCAAAACAGTTTTGCGATTTCTGTAATGATTGGCTCAACATCGTACAATGAGGTGCTGTCGGAATGGAAATGTTTACGCCTGAGCATCCATGCCATTGACCCCTCAGAGATCTTTTAAGATGCTTAGATGGGCACCTTTTTATAAGATGACCCCATTATTGCGATAGCACCTACGATGATTTATTGAGAAAACTGTGGCTCTCTGTCTTCTATTTTGCTGCTACTTTTACTTCTTTGCTACTTTTCGGCGATGGATATCTTGTCTGTCATCGACACATTCGTTTATTACAGTGGGACACTAAACTGTGGGGTGTACCATGTGTGGATGAATCGTTCCGAGATAACTCTAGAATGTGTTCCACATTGATAACGCGGGATTGCTTGGCTACTGGGAGGAGGGATCGCTGTGAGAAACCGCACTGATTTCGCCTTTCGTCTTGGCTTCGGTAGTGCATGTATGGCTTTCTACTAGCTGGGAATGGCAAAGCATTGGATCAAATTTTTCTACAGCATGAGTTTACCGCGATTGCAGGAAGCTGCGGCTCTCACTGTCGTACCTCTGCCGTGGATGCTCTGAAAGGAGCTATTCTTCATTCACGTTTCTTTTAGAGCTCTTATCGAACACCTAACTCGTACCGAGTCAAAGGAGCGATTCAGACTTCGGTCGCCGCGCACTTTTCCAACATCTTTTGGACCTCCTGCAACGCTTGCTTCGAATTTATGGGCATGATTATTCTTCACAGCAATTCTCGCTTAGCATTTACATGAAAGCAAGGAAGTTCTCTAAAATTTTGATATGAGTTCCGTGTCTCCAGAACATTTCGTGTTCAGTACTCAGGAACTTACGGGAAATGAAAATCAGCAGTTCGATTTGGAGGTTCACCTGTTGGTCAGGTATCATTGCCATTGAGAAAAAATGGTTGCTGTTACCGACACTTATCTCCTATCAAATCTTTATGTTATTTTCTTTTCCTTCAATCAATTAAAACTGATACGCGTTCGACTCTTGCTTGAGGAACGGCAATTTTTAAGTGATGTTTATTGGAGGAACATTCTCGTGAAAGCTGGTGTGTTTTAAGTGCCTAATGTGAGGCAATATCGCTGCATTTGCCTTCTCGCGGCGTGTCGACCTCGATTAGTGTTGACGGATGCCCATTTGTTCCTGAACTGTCAGCAATCGACTTGAACGCGCACGCGTGTCGCGAGCTTCCTCGGCTTCATATAATTAACCTCATAGCAATTGAATCCCATCTCTCTTCTTCTAGAAAGCTGACAATGTTCAATGTTCCCAGCTGTCAAAGGATAGTTGCTGAGCATCTGAATCCTCGATAATATCATGCAGTCTGCCTCATGACATGGCTATTAATCTACAGGAAAGAGTGAGCTAGCGAAATGAATTATTTCATGGAAGTTGCTTTTTGTATTTGTATCTTCACTTCTCTTTTGCGACTGCGGCGCAGACGACGTGCTGGTAAGCGGGAAGGTTACTGCATGCTGCTCTTCAAGGAATCAAATTGGGTTTGAATCAGTATTGACTTCAACGGACAGTCCCGAAAATTCATTTGTCTGTTCATTGAATTTTCTATTTATTCATGTTAGAAGTGCTAGTTTTTGGTGCGGTATTTACAGAATACCTTTCGTTGTCGTCGTAATCAGATACTTTCTGCAATTGTAATATCAAAAGTGCAGGTGTTGGCCAAAATTATGCTGTAGTCGCCGTTTGATTACTCATCCTTCTTTAATCGAGGAGCTTCCTTTTCTTTTTTCCGTATTGGAGAACGGCAAGAAATTTGTGATCAATAATATGGTGAGATTGATTGGAGACATTGTAGTTAATGAATTGTATGAATGCGATCCTATTTAAAGGTCTCTATGTAACGAGTTGAGGAGGCATCGAAAGCAATCCAGTAGAATTTCCGGTGGAATAACATCAGTCATAATCAGCAAATGTCTTCCAGCACCTCTCCATATGCTGCGCTTGTAATGTTTGCCTGTCTGTGTGAGATGGAGAATACCCACGCTCGGCTCTTTGCTGAATGGTTTTCACTGCAAGCACTTTCAAGAGTTTCTTCTGTGCTTGTAGAAAATGTGCAACTGGTGTCGTATAGTACTGCGCTCTTTTGGCAATTTGCGCTCTACCTTCTATCTTACTCGTTCAATTTCAGTAGCAGTCAACTTGTATCACCTATGAAAAAGTCTTATTTGATTCTTTTTCAGTGCTGAATAATAATCTTTTCATTGATTTTCTTACAACAGCAGCATGCTTGCTTATGCTTCTTAATTACTCGTTGTAAGTGTTTCAAGGTTGAGTTACTTGGAAATTGCGAAATAGGCATTCAGCTGAGCTCGCGGTCTTTTTCTCGCGATCGATTTTTCTCGCCCCCCATTCGTAGTGGTTGCACTTCTGAGTTGTCATCTGTGTTTCAGCTCAAATTTGGTGCTGTTGGAGAACGGGTATTCTCTCGAATACGACGTGCTGTGATTGTTGATATTGATTCTCAAGCGTGCACGAAAAGGAGGGCGGCATGAAAATGAACCTCTCGGATAGGCAACGGGAAGAAATGTGAGTTATTATAGCAATTTCTCGATTACTGCTTGATTTTTATCGTGTACTTTTTTGTATGACGTCTACAGGTTGGGTCTACTTGTTTTCTTTTCCCAAAGTGATTCCGCATATGTTTGACTTGGGATTTCTACGATGGTGGCAAGGTCGTCGACTATACGTACTGATGCTTTCTGGTTCGGGCACTTGCCTCTTTTGTGTTTGCTTAGAGTGCATTGATTGTGTGAATCTGACGGCGCCGACCGGCTTGCTGACGGCTCGAGCGGATCGGCTCGGTTAGTTGAGCGGTTGAGGCGAGCATGAGAAGGGAGTGGCTGTTTCACCGCTCTCCTCTCGATAAGATTAGCAGACGATTATGCGGACGGCGTCTCGAGTTTCGTCAGTAGTCGCGACTAGTTTATTCGGGGCTGGAAACGAAAGAGAGCATCAATAAGCTTCACATGGTAAAGTGTGTGCTCGTGTTCCTATTGCGTCAGCGAGGGGAACTAACCCGAGGTGCATCATTGTGGCGACAGGATTTTATGACGTCGCCGTTATAGCGGAAACAGATTTATCGGTATGTCAGCACATATCGAGCGATCTCCGCATTCGCACTGTAGCACTGTACGATTATGGTCGCTTCTCATGGAGAACCAAATCTTAGAAATTCTCGCGAATGATCATAGTAAGAATATGGGGACAGCAAAAAAAACGAGAACCACATTTCGAAGCAGACGATAGACCCCTTATGATATTTGTATTTCATTTTTGCCCTACAATTCTTCAGATCGTTCCCACCAACCATGAAAGTGTGTGCGGTGGACAGATCGTTTTCAGTAAATGCAACTAAACTACTGCGGTGATGTGATTAGAAGCAATATTGTATTTATGATATTTATTGATATCCCGTTCTCATGGTGAAGAGTGTCAATTTGAGCACGTATTGCCACATGTAAGGGCCTTGGAGGTTTCTCAGATGCCGTGTATTGTTGTGAAGGCAAAAATTCGCGGAACTGCATTTGTTTTATCCCTTGTTGGCCCATCGATCGATAGTCGAAATCAACTTTTTCTCGGACATTGGAATGGTGGTGTGATTGCTTCTGTATTGTTACCACCGTTGCTGTTGTACGTATCGGCGAAACTATTAAGCGTTGAGTTTTTTTGTCATATGGAGGTAAGGGAACCAGGTATAACATTTGTTTTCGAAGAAATCCAGTATATTATATCCCTCGTTTCAAGAGAACGCAACATATGACGTCAATCGCTGGTTTGTTACTTTGTTTCTGAACGGGTTTTTTGAGTTTCGTTTGCTGAATCGTCACGGGTGTGCTCTGTTATCGATGTCATGTCATGGCTTGCTAATACCTTTGCGTGGCCAGCAATCCGATCAGTCAACTGTCGGCTAACACTGTCAATCTCTTCAAGTGGTGATGCTAGGAGTGGTCCTCAGAAACGGTGAAGGTCTGGACAGTACAAACTCATTGTAATTGGTCAAATTCACGGGCATCAGTCCTGCCAGTGATGACATTTGCAGAGGGATTTTTCGCAAATTCAGGAAATGTAATTTGAAGATGATGTCAGTGCTGCTTGCGAACGATGTTCGCGGTGGATTAATCCCATACTACTTTTTCAGCCGTCCCTCGAGTCTGTTAGCCAAATGGGGGAAGGTAGCAAATTCAGCGAGAACTCGAACTGTCTCCTCAATTTTCAGCTGTTATTAAAAGTATTGCCAAGTTGACAATTGGCCGTAAACTTTGCAAAGGATCTACTTGGGTGAGGAATAGTGCTTATGATCGTTTCGCTTTCCTCAAGAGTTACGTATGTGAGCACGAAGTGGGGCGCCATCGGTTTTATGTCCTGTAATATGCGACATTACGCTCGGTAATGCCATTCTGTGCGCTGGGGGCCTGAGATGACGTCTATGAGAGAGGCAGAATGTGTCGCTGCCGCGGTGGCTTCGTTCGGCGACTGAATTGCATTATGCGCGCCGTCTGGTGAGGGAGGAAAGCAGAAGGAAGAGCACGCAGCCCGATGGAAAACAATTATGGCGCATCGCGGCTGTGGCGAGAAACGAAATAAGAGCAAAGCTATGAGGTGCGAGGGAGATCGATTTACTGGAGTATCGGGCTGAAAGTGGGGAATCGACTTTGTGGTAGGGTGGAGTGGAAGGAGGGGTGCCACCAGACTGTTCTCACCTATTTGATTGTTCAACTGCAAATCCTAACGCTAGGTTCAAAGGTCGTCATCGGAAGAAGTGTTTTTTTCTCTTTGAAGAAAAATGAAGCGTAAAAGTACGCCCATTGTAATTCTATTTTCGCCATGTATTCGATTCTTTTACTTTATTGGTGGAGAGGTTGGCATGGAGAGGTTAGTGTTCTGATGTGGGAGAGCCTACCTAAAAAGCTTTGCGTAATGGCTCTCTACTGGTATTTGAAGCAAAGTAAGCGAGTTGGGTTTAAAGGATTTCGACAGTTGAAATAAGACATGCTCATATGTTATTAGAGAAAAATAATTGCCAAAAATTCTGTTGAGATCATGAAATCGCCTTTTTATAGAAACCGTGCTGTTGCCGATTATCTCCAGAACTGTGGCTATTTGGAATCTTTGCAGATTTTCAAACAGGAGGCCAGCCTGGTTGGTACTTGATTTCTTTGTGTTGTGAAAATTTCATTAAGGTTATATTCGTTTCACCAAGAATGAGCAGATGGCGATGGTATCATAATGCCAATCAATGATACTAATGCCGCTTTTTGATCACTTGCTAGTAATCTCCGGCATTTCTAGTCGCTGAATAATGTCGCCATTTTCGTAAGGGATAGTCCATAGTTGTCGTGTACAGAGAAATTTTTGAATTGTGTGTGAACACCGTTAGTTCGATGACCGGTAAATGGCTTAGAGCTGCTCGCAATGAGGCCACCCTCTAGTTTTGAATACTTTGAAAATGATGTAGCAAAAAATATCGAGATTCAACAACCATCTGTGTACATTGCCTAGTATCAGTGTCCCGTTTATGTGATACATTAAGAGCGAAAATGATCACAAAACAATGAGCGGAATGCTGGAGAAGAAGTGGACGTCGGTGCTGCGGCTACAAAAAAAGGTCTGTACCTTCTTATTTTGAGTAGCTGATTTTTTGTGAATTGATTTCTCAGTAGTCATCAATGACAATCAGTGCTATTCTCCGAAAAGCTTTCCTTTTTTGCGGTTAGGCGGGTGTCCTTTCAATACTGGATCCGTGGACCTGCATTGTGATTGTGCCTGTGTTTTATGGTCTTCCTGCAATTGTGATTTTGAATAGGAGTTAGCGTTAAAGTTTTCTATCAAGGGTATTGAACACCTCTACTTATCTCCTCATGTATAACATCTATTAGCCTAAAGCCTCTACAGCATGTCTAGTCATGCTTGCCGGTTGCGCGAATAACACATTATTATGCTCGGTCTATTTTAATGTTGCTGTTAGGATCACTGGTTGGAAATGGAGGGCAAACCGTTATCAGTTTGCTCTTTCCCTGATACTTTTAACAGTGCAGGTGCTGTCTTAGGTTCACCTAGAATGGTAACGATCTACCCACTGCTATTCGTTTCGCATCTCTTTTCATTTATTGTTAGGGCAAGGAACAAAATTGTTTATTGTGCAGGTAAATGATCTCGAAGCAAAATTGGCTGAAGCAGAGAAAGAAATCAATCACGGTGCACCGTCCAGGTGAGTTAATCTGAAGGGTCCCTTGTTTGTCTCAACCTGTCTTTGGACATCTTGGCGGACGTAGTTGTTTTTGTCAGTGTAACTGTTGTCCCGAAGGTCACCTCTAATGTGCGTTTCATCTATCGTTCTACTTCAATGTTTCAAGTCGATTCGGAGGGGATATAGGAGCTGAATTGACGTCAAAAGAGTTGCACAGCGTTGTTCTTAATATTTAAGAGAGAAGCGGCAACCAGCCGAATGGATCCCGCGTCCACCAGAGCGGTATGCTCTCACTGGGCATCGTGCTCCGATCACTCGTGTAGTATTCCATCCCGTATGGAGCGTGATGGCAAGCTGCAGTGAGGATTCCACTATCAAGGTGAGATTCATTGCAAATGAGGAATGATATCCGTCTAGTCACGGGTTTTATGTGACTTCACCGATCTCTGGTAGTGCTACTCTTTAGCAAATATCTGCTCAAAGCATTTCATTAAGTTATATGTACTCCCAGCGAATTTGGTGCACATTCGCTGAATGAGTTTTGGGATAAGTGATTCATTTTTGTTCCCGTATTCGCTGCCTAGCCGGTATGACGCTGTCTCTGCTGCACTGCGCAAATGGATTATCGATACTGTCGAGAAAGTTGGTCTTTGACGGAGAACCTATCGCTATTACTAAGTAACCCTACTAGCTCCAATTTTGATAGAGTGGGAGGAGTAATTTCAGGGAATATTCCGATTTGAGTGGAATCTGACCTGTAGAAAATGTGTATGATGCATGTTTTTCGAATTTTTTCATCTCTTTCTCCAGATTTGAGCTGTTGGGAGGGGTACTTCGTATGACTATGCCTGATTTTTTATATGAATAGTTTTTCAAGTATTCACGAGGCATTGTTTCGAAGTACTCGTATGCTTTTTCCTTCATTAGTTTTGAACTGATCATATGACTTCTATTTGCGGTGACACATAAGTGGGTGGTGCGTTATTGGTTGTAAACTTGAACTCATCGAAAATCTGGTTACGCACTTGGCTGCTGTTGTTATGACTAGAGCGGAGCCTTATTGTGTGAAATTGCTGTTCTGGTTGGACTGTCATGAACGGGGAAGTGGTGGGTCTAGTCCTGCCTTCTCTCCTAAAAAGTAAAAAATCGGGTGTCTCTTAAAGAGATAGCGCTTATACGTTTCTGTTGTATATCTTGCTTATTATTTCAGATATGGGATTACGAAACTGGTGAATTCGAGCGTTCGCTGAAAGGTCATACGGATTCGGTACAAGACATTGCTTTCGACAAAACGGGAAAAATGCTTGGTGCGTCTCTTCTCTACATTTTTTCTTTCTATTACAATTATTACTATTATTATTGTAAATTTATTTTTCTGCTATGCCAACGAGGTGTTAGGTTGAAACTATATTGACGGCCTGGCTTTTTGACGACATCTTCCTCAAAGGCCTGAATGTGAATGAATGTGGCCCATGATTCATTGTTCACTTCACTACCAAACGCCTCCCTCCAGCGGTTTCGACGTAAAGATAGGAGAGCAGCTGAAGAAACCCCGTACGAGGTAATATCCACCTACTCCACCACCGCGAGAGGGGAACGATGCTTCCGTGTCAGTTTTCAGTGAATGAGAGATGCCATAGGGTCATGCTCGTCTCCCCTCCCACATCCTTATCAGCAGCTTGCAATGTGGTGCAAATGGAAAGAGATCTTGCGTGACGGAAATGCACTCATTTCGGTTGTTTATACTTGGATTTCTTGCTGAAATTCGAAGCGCGTGAAGCACTTTTTGGTAGAAATCTCAGTCTCACATGCCAAAATTCTGCACTTCACATCAAAGTCGTTCCTGCCTGCTCCTCGGTCATATGTTTTCCAATAGGTGTTCTTATGTTATCTAGTCTTTTGCCGCCAGCAAGATGTCCCAGAATACGAATTGCTAGTCCTCTCCCAGTTTCCCAAATAAGGCGCGAAAATTGATGTAATCTATCTACTAGAATGTCAGACATGTAACGCAATGTACGTTGGGGAAACTGGAAGAAGGCTAGCAATACGTGTTCAAGATCATTTTGCTAGCAAATGATTAGGTAACTTAAGAACACCTCTAGGAAAGCAAGTGAACGAGGAATATGACGGAAACGATATCGATGCAAATCGATCAGAATTCTGGAACTTTTTCTACTAAAATGCCTCGTTTCAGTGTCCTGCTCAGCTGATATGTCGATCAAAGTGTGGGAGTTTGGCGGCTCATATGCATGTGTGAAAACATTGAAAGGGCACGATCACAATATTTCATCTGTCTGCTTTTTGCCCTCTGGTGACGCTATTCTCTCAGCTAGCAGAGATCACACAATCAAACTATGGGAGGTGAGATTTTTCTGATATATTATATTTTTCTCTTATCTGTGATCAATATGTATGAACCGTTGTGAGGTAATTTTTTCCTGCGTAGCCGTTTGTGATGTCTGGCTATTAGTTTCGGTGTTCCTTTTCAGATTGTAGTGTACATTTTCAAAATTGATGTAAGCTGTTTCACATTCAGCAGTGTGATGTCTCAGCAAGAATGAATTGCGTTTTCAGTGTTGGAATAGATTAGTTATTGCTGACAGCTTTTTTTTGCTGCTCTGTTTTCATCGCATTACTTCAGGTAGCCTCCGGCTATTGCGTGCATACGTTCCGAGGACATTCTGAATGGGTGCGAATGGTGCGCGTCTCACCAGATGGTGTACTCTTTGCGTCCGCTAGTAACGATCAGGTAAATGACAATGGTTTCTCCTTCCACTCGAATCTATAGTGAAACATCGTAGACGGTAGGAATGTTTTCGTTTTTTACACTCGATTTATCTGAAACTCCTACTTTTGTGGAGATCATTAGAGAGGATATCGAACACGTTCAATTGTCTAAAAAGTTCCAGTGAATTGTGTCAGCTGAAACGCAATGTCATCGCTGATTGTGTACATTTTGCGTACAGATCACTTTAACGTTTCGCTAACTATCCAGGATGTGTTAGAATCGGCAGCAGCACCACCACATATTTTCAAAACCTATTCACGTTACGTACATGTTAGGGTCATTTGAACGAGTGCAGTAAAGTTTTATTTCACTTCAACTTTCATGCCATGGTTTAAGCACCATGTCCGTAGCTTACATGCACGCATTGTAGACAAAAATCGAGAGCGAGAATGCTACAAACCTCAGTTAACTGTCACTGTACTCCAGTTATATTACATGTAGGAATTAATATTGCCTTAAATTTGCCTTTCGGCTCGATTTTCTTTCTTCTTTTTCTCTAGTGTATATCTCTTTTAGGATACCCGTAGTTTTTATCACTTGAATTTATTGCTCTGTTTTCAGTCGGTAATGGTTTGGTCACTGCAGTCGAAGAGTGTTAAAGCAACGTTGCGGGAGCATGAGCACGTCGTTGAGTGTATTGAATGGGCTCCGGACTCCGCACTTGCGCCTATAAGGACTGAAGGTCAGGTTTTACGAACTAAACGCTCAGTTTTGCTCAAGTATGTAGTGCTCGCCCACTCGATCTCTATTGTATATTCGATTTCATTTCATGATCACTCATCAAAATTCAATTTATAGTTTGTGAAACTCATCGTATCCTCCTTCAGATTCCCGCGCGCTCTTAGTTTTCCTTTTTAATTATTTCCGCTTTTTTACAACTCATTTCAATATGACAGTGTTATTGGTTGAGTTTGATTCGAACGCCGTTTGCCTGTGAGGAAATAGTTATTTTATCAAGAAGTGGTGCTCGGTGACTGTAGATCCAGGCGGATGTTCTTTTTTACACCCTCACTTTCGTTCTCTTCTGCTGTGAATTTTTGTCAATCATGGAGCCGAACGTACAGTGAGCGAATACATTGTCAGAAGTATTACAGTCGTTTATCCACTGCGAATTGTCTGTGTAACATGTATGTTCCGCTGACTTGTAATCAACATTAACAACTTGTGTTTTTAGCTGGTCATAAAGCAAATGGTGATCTTGGCGCTGGTCCGACACACGTAGTCGTGAGTGGTTCAAGGGATAAAATGATAAAGGTGAGCTACCTTCAAATTTCTAAGCCCTTAAAACTGATCACTTCTACGCGGACGATTTTAGATTTGGGATGCCTTGACGGGTACTGTGATGTTCTCATTGATCGGACACGACAACTGGGTACGAGGTCTTCGTTTCCATCCTCGTGGGAAGTTCCTTGTCTCAGTGGCGGATGACAAAACATTGCGAGTATGGGATATAGCACAGCGACGCTGCGCAAAAACGATTGACGCTCATCAGCACTTCGTCACCAGTGTTGGTCAGTGTTACTCAAGTACTTTTCGAACTTTTATGCTTTTATTTTTTCTGCTGATATCTTCGATTTGATCTGAATGTAGACCACTGAATTGGCTTTGAATACGTAGGAATCACAGAATAGAAGTTTCTGTGGAGCATTCATCGTGTCATACAAATCCATCATCCTGTTCGTGTGTCGCGCGAGCGCATATTAGCACTGGGCTGGGCAAGAATGAAATCTTCTATAGTTGGCGCTTATAGTTTTTTTTGTTTTCTCAAATATGTCAGCATTTGCGCGTCGCTCGAGATGTCACCTCTCGGCACATCAGTTTTCAAGCTCAGAGCTGCGCTTTCAACTACTCAGTGGTAGTGCATTTCTATTGCAGTGCTGTTCTTGTTACCCAAAATGGGGTTCGAAAATTTCTGTTCATGTTCCTCATGTCTCTATATTATTTTCCGCACTTTGCTTGGTGAACTGCGTTTCAATACGCAAGCTTGAGATTTTTAGCACAGTGGAGGCGGATTAACTTTTTAGGTGTTGTCGCAATGAAGGGGGCATCTCACCATGGACATTATTTTCACTTAAGCATGGAAGGAGAAAGACACTCCTTCTCCCCTTCACTGAGGATTGGGCAAGTATATGCGCCTGAATGTGCAGATTGACCCCTCAAATCCCTCCAAGATTCTTAGATGTGCATTTTCAAAAGGTGCCCTCCTCGTCTCGCGATAGCACCCTTTCTTCCTTATCGTAGGTTCCCTTCCACACGGGCATATCACGTACCTCTATGTTGTGCGTTCGGTCTTAAATCCCAATTCAATCAGTTCATACTCAAAAACCTTGTTGCTGTTCTAATCAAGGCGACGTCATTGGCTAAGTGCGCTAGTTCGATCTGCCGTCGTGTAGCTGCATCTTTGTACTTTTTTCAAAGTAAACGCATGACGCTGTGATTCGAAAGAAGCTGATTTAGCGTAAATGAATAATTTTTAAGCATTTTCGCTCCTTTTTTTACACATTTTATTTGAATATTTTACTTCTTCACTTCTTAGTTGAAGTATGGAGGCGAGTCAAGAAACATTTATGAACAGAAGAGATTCTCTTCAACAGGTAACCCTTGGTGTTCTGTTGTTGTTAGAGGACAAAGTCGAATTTCTTTCAGCGTGCAAATTAATGACTTCAAACGTAAAATGCCCTTTAGTACTGTATTTCAGATAGGTAAAGAAAATGGGAGTGCTTCTCACGAAAAAGTTGTTGAGCACTTCCATATTCGAGAGAAGGGACGACGTTCACGTTCTTGCTGTTGTATCTCCCTAGATGTACGCTCCGTGGACCTCAGTTTCCCAGTTGCGGTGGTGAAATTGCCGTGCTAATCGTGTTTGGGACGAGACGGCCAGGCTCGTTCTAATGTTGAAAACGAATAAGCTGTTGCTGCGCAAGGTCATTGTCCTTGCTGCATTGATCGCAGATTGATCGTAGTGGAGAAATGAAACCTAAAAGCGTAGATATACTGGATTGACTCATCTGTAAGTTGCTGATCGTTGTCTAGGTTTGGAGATCGCTGTGAAAAACCGGTACATGTCAATGAACTTCTGCGTTGTACCAAATTTTTATCGTTACGGCGTCGTCACTTGTGAACGGTTTAGAATTGGCTGCTCATTACGTACCTGGGGTCCCTCGTGGTATGCCACAGCGATGTCGGTGTGGTTTAAAGGCCTCTGGGTGAGGAGAACTGGGGAGACGTTCTCTGGTAACAAACATTCCAATTCAGAAGAGGTGGTGTGTGACGAAACGCTCATTGAAGAAGCGCGGCTTGGGGTCTCACCGGCTAGTGATGCACAGGGGCGCGAAAGGGTAAAGAAAGTGGTACCTCGTTTTGGAGGTTTCCGTAGTTCTATTTCGGTCTTTCTCTACTGTCGAGCGCTTATTTCCTACCGTTGGGTTTATTGCGCGAATAACACAGTAGAATCATTTTATGAGGAAATGGTCGATACTGGCCAACCGATATTGAAGAAGTCCATATCACACAGTTTTACACTGTGATAAGCGCGGCACTGAGCACTAGCCCAACTGGTATAACTGTCCAAGTACCTATCACTAGTTGGAATTTCTTGTGGTTTAGCAATTAGACATCACGTTGCTACTGATATCGAGGTACAAAGTATGTTCACTTGCTGAGCATTTGGTGTTAAAACCTTATAGGTGGTTGATAATTCAGTCTTTTACCACCGCATACCGCTAGAGACCAGAAAAGGTAAATCCGGCTGATTGGTACATAAATGTAGAGATGCTCAGCATGTAACAGTAGAGAAATAACGAAATACAAGGGCGAAAAAGTAAGCGTAAGTAGGCGAGAACTAGGGACCCGGAAACCTCTCCTCTTCCGCGCCCTTTGCATTATTAGACAGTGGGATAGACGCGAATGTCGTCCCGCTATTGCCGACAACTCGCCTAGCTGATGAACTGCAGAGCGATGCGCCGTGCTGTAGGATTTTGATAAGACTCCAAGCCGCGCTTTTTCAATGATAGTTTCGTCACACCTCACCTTTTCTCATGTGTGAGGTTTGTTTTCAGAAAATGTGTGTTTTTAATGAACAACCTTTTTCAGAGCGTTGGCTTTTGCGAAGTGGTTTTTTCAGCGGAAGGCTGACAGCCAAAGAATGGAGAGGAAAGATATAGTTATACACAAGACGTTCTGTTTCAGATTTCCACCACACGGCTCCCTATGTCATTACGTCTAGCGTGGATCTGACATGCAAGGTGTGGGAATGTCGGTGAGATGTGACGTCATTGGCGACGCGAGCTTCTGAAGAACATCACAGGCTTCGCTTTTTGTGGCTCTTTCTAGTGCTCCCAAATCGAATACGGCTATGGTTGAAATATACTTGGGAATAATAATTGTTAACGATGAGACTGTGAACCTGCGGTTGAATGAGACCACTTGTAGTATTTCTTTATTGGACTCACAATTCTACAATTTCAAGATGTTCCTCATTCAATTCAAGGGTGATATGATCACGATCGTCATACTAAGGTGAAGTAATGTATTCACCAGCTTTTGTGTGACCTCTAATCCCATCTGTGTTTCCGCTCTCTTGAATATATCTTGCATTGTTGAAACACACACATATTCACGTAGGGTATCATGCATGTGTTATCATTTTGTGTTCTCCTGTGTAAATTCTTGACTATTTTTGTAACTTCTATACTGTGCTTTCGTGTACGCACTGTACTCTCTTTTGTGACTCTTTTCCACAGCTCTTTAAAATAGCAAACTCTCTTGTGATAGCTGTACTGCTAAAACTGGCAGTTCTGCAAAGTTGTGAGCTTGTGCGATAATTATTGATTAGATGTAGAATATGGCCAGCTATATGATGATTTATTTAACCTTTGATCGCGTGTTGTGGCGTGGCGATGAGGCGTCTATCCATTGAACACATTCTTTTACGCTCTCCAAAAAAGGCGAGATGTGGAGAGTTAAATGATCAGAGTACTGTTACTTGGAAAACATTATACAATCCCTGTGCACTTCGTGTCAATTATTATGTCGGTTTCTGTGAATTGACGTAATTTTTGAAATGAGAGTATCATGGCGTACATAAGTGTGAAAGTATACGCATGTGTATCATCATACTTTTCCTCTTTATTTTTCCGTTTGCCTGCTAGAAGGTGTCTAACATTTCCGGTTATACTATATATCCAAATAGGCGTTATGTTCAGTGGTTTAGCGACATTTTCCTCTGTGTATCCACTTTTCTCCTCTGATTTATCTGTTGATCATCCCTATCATTTCTTTTCTATCAATCATGCGCTTATGAAATTCTGGTGTTGTTGTCGATAAGCTAGCTTTTCCATATGAATTATTCCCTTTTCCACGTGAAAGAACGGCATCATGAGCGTCAGAACATCACTAATTACACTGTTGCTAATGTGAACATGCGCGTAGAAAACGAACCTTCGAGATGGGCCGTAATTTTGTGCAAGTCCAAGAAGATTTCCTACATCTGGAAGTGCGATATACAAAACTGGCCCATCTCGTGATTCCTTTATGAACGTGTCTGACTTCACTGTTATTGAAAGAAGAAAACAGCTGGTCAGATCATCAAAAATTTTCTTTTTCCTGTATTGGCCGATGTGATAACTGATGATGTAAGCTTTCAGGCTGTTTTAGCTTGTTTCACTGAATAAATCTATGCTTTTATTTGTGTTGTTGTTGGTTTGCCGCTGTTGCTAGGAATTGTTGAACGATCACTTGAATGGTCGTTGTGCATGAGCTACGCGCATGTTTTAAGGTACCCTAGGCGACCGGCTCTAAGAAAGCATGATGGGTAAAGCGTCAGTGTTGCCTTTACTTTTGGTGCATCGTTCTTTGACGTAAGAAGTCTCACAGTTTTGTGGCAGTGGGAATGGTTTCGTGTTGTGATCCCGGAAAGACATGGTTCCGACTTTGCTTCCTGGGAATTCTTTGAATTCATTGTGATCTCTACGGCTTAGTCTGTCTGTCTGTCTGTCTTCGGCTTAGTCTGTCTGTCTGTCTGTCACGAAATTCAGGTAAAAATGCATGGTGGGGTTATGTTACAGCTTAGAGATAAGTGATATACTGTAGGATGTGGTCAGCTTTACCCGTCCCGAGATTCTAGGCAGGGAATAAGGAGATATGGAAGTGGTCATAGGTGCACAGACGTTAGCGAGGACTAACAGTCATTTGCAATCGATCCCTATTGTTTTATTGGATAGAGATAAAGAGTAATGGAAGGCTATGACGAGTAGATAGGTTAGGGTGAACGAGGAGTTATTAAAGCAGTTAAAGACGCTTATATGGGTGAAGTGGGTAATGAGGGCTCCCAAGTCACTCAGATGAAAGGGCATGAGAAGACTGTATGTGGCAAAACTCACGGTGAAAAGAGTGCTTCTGAGCTTTGAAAGAGACCCGTTTCTCCAACAGCTGCCACCGTTTTAACGTGCGTCGCCCATTTTTTTTATCCTACCCGCCCCCCCCCCCCCCTCCCCCCCCCGGAATCGACGGTGGGACGAATGCATTATTTTTTTGAGTTTTTGACCGTTCTGCTCTGTTTTTTCTTCATTTTTGTACTACTAAGCACTCCGACGTTCTCTCATATTCGGCTCCCACAGTCCCTACTACTGTCTTCGAAAGAGACCTGTCTTCAGTAGGCGGGGTTATTAGTAGGTTCGGTATCTCTTAGTGGCAGCGAAAGCCGATGGTGGTTGGAAGTTCAACTATAATTACTAGGAACACCCACACGCCAGAATTCTCCCTTCAATGCGGCGAAAATCGGCTCGCCACGTAAGAGGGAGTCACTCCCTTAGACCGCGTTCATATCCATCGTTACTGACGCATCGGCGTGTACGCGAATGTTGTTGAAGATACTCATCGATTGGCTAGCCATGCCCTTCGACGTTTTCGGCGCATCGGCGCATAGGCCCATTGGTGCGTAGGCGAATGAGCACAAGGTACATTGGTCACAAAACCGTAAACGTGCGTAGCGGCGCGCACGGTTTCAGCGACTTCGTAGACGCCGGGGCGTCTACGCGCCAAGCGCCCGTTCCCATATAACGATGGCTATGAACACGGCCTCACAAGAGCGATCTCAGGGAGGCGAGACCGCCCCGTCCGGACCGCCGCAGGCGGATCCCAAGAGGATTGGCTGGCGTCAGCCGTCCGACATGTATCCTGATAATGGGCGGAAGGTGGGTGGACACAAGCGGTTTGCCCATCATGGAACCAAAACCAAGCATGGGTTGGAGAGTTCGACGAAGGTTTCGTATTTGAGAAGTCGATCAAAGAATGTCCAACTACGTGCATGTTTCCACATACACGTGTGATAGCGATCGACTATAATCGATTGAATCGATTGACTTTTCGGAAACAGCTTTGGTATATCGACCATCGAGCATGGAACGGAACGGGGGGGAGGGGGGGGGGGGGGTGGTAGTAATTTCCAAGTGTTCTAGATTTTTTTCCCGTCACAACCCAACGCGCACGCAATTAGCTTGACCGCGTCCTCCTTTCCTCTCAAAGCTTGCTTGAACCCCAAACTATCTGCCCCATTTCCTATATCATCTACTCCCTAAATGGCTTTCCCTATGCTGAGATGTGGATTGGGAAACTTTGGCCTGAAGAGTTCATAGCTTCGCCTAGCTGTCTATAGCGTAAGTCCCTACTTTCTCATTTTGGGAAATTAGAACGTTAACAACTGGGGAACCCGAACTTATGGAAAAGAATGGCTTCTGTTAGGCTTCCGCTCAGGGTCAGGTAAGAGTCGAGGATCCCTCTTCGAACAGGGTCGTATTGCGGATTGGAAAGGAAGAGGGCCGTATTTTGAACTCCTTCTTGAGGAATCCTCTACACCCGCCCACTTTCGAAAAGATTTCGGACCAGTGAACCGATTTCTAAGAAGGTCATTACTCAATAATCCTTTTTCGTAGGCACAGACACCCTTTCAGATGAGTCGACCGGGTGATCGTATCTTTCAAGTGATTCCCTTGACACTAGGCTCAACCCTGTTCCTCACAAGGTGAAGTCGTGATCCTCTAAATTCGCCATTTCGCTCGTGCTTGTTCATGGGGTTGTTATCAGATCGCTTGGGGTTTTACGGCCTCGTATTTGTCATATGGGGAGCTCAAACTAAATCTTTGTCGCTGCAAATGTCCCAGATTCCTTTGCAAGGGTCATTTGGTCAGGATCTTAATAGTATTCAATCTTTTTATTTTCTTGGATTCCACATACAGCTCAAAGTGCTCCAAGTGAGGCTTTAACAATAACTTTTAGGATGTCTTCCTACGATGAGGAGCTGTACAAAGACTACGTGGCTAGACGCAACGCTGAGTATGGGCATCTCGAAAGATTCCAGCAGCAGTCAGCTGATGGCGGAACAAAGCGAAGTCGTGAACTCGGCAGCGGTCTACCATCGGGCAGATTCATTCCTGCAAGTCAACGCCCACCGAGCGCGCTTCTGCCAGAAGAGAAACGTCGTCAACTGAAAGGCGATGGAAGCTACGATATGTAAGGGGTGTGTGCCCTTCTGTCAGGATTTCGTACCCTTGTGTGACGCAAGCGAAGCGATGCGGGCGAGCTAAGGACGCCGTGTTCTTGGGTCCAAGAGCTATTGCGAGCTAACTGCGTATCGCGCCCCTAGCATCACCGTGTAATCGTTCCAAGACCCAACTATAGCGAGGCGCATAGCTCGCCAACACTGCGTCGCAAGCTGCTGGTCGTGGTGCGAGATCCTGACATAAGGGTACACCACCATATGTAAGAACTCTCGATATCCAATGCTACGCGCATAGCTCGCACCATCGCGTTGCATACCGAACGCCGCGAAGCGATTTTTTTTTGTCCTAGTGGCATACATCCCACACCCCCGTAATCCAGCTCACCACCCTTCAAATGGAAATTGTGTTACTCGTTAAATGAAGCGTTCTTACCTATAGCCCTTTCAGGCCAAACAACATCTACCAAGCGTCTGGCTATGTAAGTCGTCCATCAGAACTTGGTGAAGATCCGCTGACGGCTGTGCGTACGTTGAGGAATCAGATCCGGCAAGCGGCGATCAAAAATCGTGAAGAGGGATTGCCTGTTCGGGTAGGGGATTTCTTAACTTGCATACATAGCTGGCAAAGCAATACGATCATAAAGATTTCTTTATTCGATCTGTATGAGTTTCTTGCTCCTCAGCGGCAAGGTCGTAGAATGGGCAGTCACGATGTAAATAATTCAGGAGCCTTAGCTTGCTTCCCATCTCAATTCATCAACTTTTCTAAGTTCTAGTCGTATAAAGTAGCCAAAAAAGACATGCGAATCCTACTCGGGTGCTTAGAATTGCTGGAGTAAATTGATGCTGTGTGACCAGAAAAGGCGTGATCTCTTGGGTATTTCTCAGGGATGAGCCTACTTCTAAGTGTCAGTTACTCACAAATCCCTCAACAGATGAAAGTCACTGACTGGAAAATGTAGCATTCAGTCGCAAAAAAATCATCATTCTAGACCCGTTTATGCGATCACGCTTGCGACCGTCTGAGTGCTGCTGAAGGAATATTGACTTCGATGGCTAGCGAATGGAGCAGTGCTTTAGTGGTAGGGAACAATAAGAAAGCACAACAGATAGGAGCTGATATGGAGAAGGTATGATGTAGGTGTTCTTGGGATGTAAAATTAAAGAGGTCGAATCAGACCCAAAAAACATGGGTTACCGTACAGCTTTCTCGTGCTTGTTTGTGTAGCTTTTGCAGTGGCTTAGAACAGAATACATTACTACACTTAGTATACACCGCAAACGGGAGGTAGGGACCTCGTTTCACTGTTAGTAATAATTCCAAACTTAGCAGAATACTTCAGTTATTCTACGTCATTTTAGCAATACATAGATATGAATGAATGACTGTAACTCAAAGGAATCGAGTTCTTCCGGTACCCAAATATCATGTTGTGTTGTATTCGCTTACTAAGAAGGAAAGTGTGTGCGAAAAACATGAATTCGGCTGAGATGAAACCCATCAAAATGACGTTCGACGAGATGGGACGCCCAAGCCAGCGCGGCTGCTAGGGCTCTAGAAGTAAAGAAGCGACGGTCATGTGGTCAAAGACGCGGAGTGAGAAGCAAGTCAAAATTAGGCGCGAAAATCTGAACTACTGCCCGCCGATGGCTGTTCAAAAGTTGCTCGGCGGGTAATACTTACTTACTTGGATACTTGGATGCTCCTATCGGCTTGTCGGCGCGGAGCCCATCTTCCGCCACAGATCGCGGTCTCTCGCTGCAGTTGGCCATGGTTTGGAGTCGCGTCTGAAACGGTAGAACAGT
This sequence comes from Trichostrongylus colubriformis, assembly GCA_963978905.1. Taxonomy (NCBI): domain Eukaryota; kingdom Metazoa; phylum Nematoda; class Chromadorea; order Rhabditida; family Trichostrongylidae; genus Trichostrongylus; species Trichostrongylus colubriformis. The sequence goes on along the minus strand of OZ022259.1, from coordinate 10,136,311 downwards.
CTTGTGGTTTGTCGAATAGAATCTGCCCAGCGTATCGGAGGTCTGCCCATCGGCCTCTTGACATCTCGCGGTCTCCAGTCGGTGACTGCTCGCGTCCATCGTCCGTCGGTCCTCCGTTGAATATGTCCGGCCCATTTGTGCTTGCTTCGGGCCATGTACTCGAGCGGGTCTGCCAGTCCTGATCTCTTGCGCATGTCCTCGCTGCTCAGTCCTTCGTTCCTCTGGCTCGGCGGGTAATAAAATTTCTTTTTCTTGATTTATGCATCGGGACTGAGGATTTTTATTAGTTCTTCTCGTGTTTCTGTTCATGGGATTATTCTTTCAAGTAAATCTCGACGTCGAAAGAATAACATTATTTTTCCCTTTTTTTATAAGGAGCTGCTCCTCAGTAGGTTGAATTACTCATGCTGTTCACCGAGCGGCTGTTTTACATGTCTGATTTGATTTGATTCATTACATGTACATTAGCAGCATGTGCGACAAATCAGGCTAGTCATCAACGCTAGCAGGCCCGTGATTAAAACAACATACCAGCGTAAGATAGAAGCAAAAAAAATTGTGGGTTTTAAATAAAAAATGGAGCAGCTCGTAGCTTTGCGGCTTTCACACCAATATTGAGTGTTTTTGACGGGAGTACAGATTTTGAATCCTCACCATACTATTTGAAGATACATTCGACTAAAGTTAATGTATGTTGTATTTGCCTGATAAGGGCCGCACGCAAAGTTCCATGTGAAAAGGTGAAAATCCAGCTAGTATGTAGCTCCTCAGAGCGGCGGACCTCGGGGCGGGGTCCTCGAGTAGGACCCGCCTCGTCGTCCGCCGTGGTCGGAGACTGAGAGTGTGACTGTTTACGAAAGTTTCTTCTCACTCTGCGTCCGAGGTGAGCGACGGGTTAGGATACAGCTCCTCGAAGTGGCGTAACAGCTCCTCAAAGTGGCGTACTACGGGGCGAGGAACCTCCTCGAAGACCTCGCCTCCTAGTCCGCCACTTTGAGGAGCTGCTAGCCGGGTTCTCAGCTTTTCGCATGGAACTTTGCATGCGGCCCTTACTCAGCAAATACTACAAGAAAATCTGGGAAACAGTTGAGCTCATCACTCCGCACACGATTTCTCAAAGTTATGTAGCATGAGACCACAGTAGAGTAGTTGGTTATTATCTTGTTCAACTAAGGATTAAGGAACCCCCAAGAGGGATTTTGGGTTTTGATACAAAGTGGGTTCTTCAAGGAACTCTAAACGGTCTACCTCTATCTAGTGATTCTCAGACGACTTGGTGGTTTTTCAAAAAACTTCGTAAGTCGTCGATTTTCGGGTAGCGAAGCTATCAGCTGTGATTGGTTTTTTCTTGTGACTCGATTTTTTTCTGAATCAACGTCGATGTACCGACCGATGAATTGAATGTACTAGCAGACCAGTCAGAGGAAGGTAGGTGGCACGTATGCTCAGAAAACATGGTGTGGGTTCCGGGTCCCATGAATGATGTCCCATCTGAGCCGTATGTTTTGACTATTCTCAAGATGCATTAGCATCGCACAAAGATTGAAAAACAACTGTTAGGCCGCATTCATACTTTGCGGCGCCGGCGGCAGGGCGTGGCTGCGTGTCTCTGCGTCTGGGCCTGTCTCCCCGTGCCACATTTCCTCACTGCCTGTGAACGCAGCCACCTTGTGCCAGCGCAAAGTATGAACGCGGCGTTAGCACAATCACAAATATTCTAATACTCATTTAATACTTGATAATACTACTACTCATCTTTTTTCAGGTGAAAGAAGACGCAATCAGGGATGCGTACGCAGACTTAGTGATGGACAAACATGAGGTGTCTCTCAGTCTCGTACAGTTTTGTGGTGGTCTTATGTAACTGACAAATGCTGCGTTTAGAGTTTGTCAGTAAATCTTTTGACTTGTGGCTGCACGCGGCGACTGCGCGGCATCCCGGCCTGGGTCACGATAGAATCGACATGCACCCCTCGTCCCGAGTTCATGGACTTATGCTATATTTGTTAACAATGCAAAGCTGCCACAGTGCAAAGGGCCACATGCAAAATTTCTCACAAAAAAAAACGAAAACCAAAAAAGAGGGGAGCGGCGACGGTCACTGATTGATGATGCGGTGTGGGAATTGAACCAAGATCGACCTCTGAACTATCCTTCCATCGACAACACTTCGAAGGTGGTCCTTCGGAAATTCGAGAGGGTTGCAGTTCCTTCAGATTTTGAATACTGCGTTAGGGCAGGGGATCCTTCATTTATTGATGTTTGTTCAAGTTCTCTATCTAATATAGTGATTTCGAAAGGAAATTCAATCCCAAAAGTTCCGTGCACGAGATCCCCTCGAGGTTGCATTCATACTTTCCGACGCAGACGTACGACTAATGCTACCTAACACTACACAGTCGTTTGATTTTGACTTGTGTCAGAATAGTATCCGTTCTTTTCTGTTTCATAGAGAAAATGACAATGCGTATTCCGCTCATTGCTACCATGTCCCAATTGCTTGCTTGCCATAAACTTTGAAAGCAGCTTGCTAGATCAGAGGATTTTGGTTGAATCTGTCTGAATGAATAACTCTATTCAGATGAGGGCCTTCGGCGTGGATTCTGAGTGGAGTCCGTTGCGAAAAGAAGAACCGAAGCCTCGAACCCCGAAACCTGGCACACCGAAGCCACCACCAACTCCCATCAAAAAGTGATTATTTTTAATCTGTCATACTTTCATCCAGCGCAGGAATTCCATTGCTTTAGAAAAATTTAGGCAACTAATAGATAAGCGTCGTCCACTAGATCACCAGTCCACTTGCCAGTAAAGCCGCTGCCATGACCTCACTTTGTTCTACCCTCACCTATGCGTCCCGTTTTATAATCTTCTATTCAATGGAAAGAATGCATTACATAAATTACTTCTTTTATTTTCATGGAACCGAAACGAGAGCCGGTCACAATAGAAACTCAAACAGAAGAGATTAAGCCGATCGTCGAAGAACGTCCGCTGAAGAAACGGCTGCAAACTCCACCACCGGTTCGTTGGTAATAAGGAGCGGAATTTTTCTCTGACGCAATCGTTTGCCCTCCGAGTATCAACTGGCGTAAGTTTAGCATGAGGTGAGGAGGAATGCACGTTTGGCGGAAATGGAGGCTGCACGGCAAGCTGCATTGCCGGCGGCTAAGCAGGAAGGAACTTCTCAGTATGACGATCCTTATCAACTCCCTGACTACACAGGGTGAGTCGTATAATTTTAAAGCGAGGTGAGGCACACGTTTGTAACATACAGCGGTATGCAATAGGATAACGAATAAAGTTTTTGGCGTCAATCACTCCCCTGTTGGCATGCGCCTCGCATTCTAGTTCACTTTAGAATCGTGATGGAAGCTGAATGCGATTTGACCTACACAACAAGTTGGCCAGCCGATTCAGAAGCCAGGGCTTTTTATCCTTCAAAAGAGTCTGCTACCACCTACCCTAGGGTGTGTACACTTATGTCGAATGTTTGCGCGGCCGCGCGCGGCGAGCGGCGTCGCGGATTTCTTCGCTTGTGATTGCGTGCATTGCAACACTGTCTTCAAATTTTACGCCGGAATTAATTATTTCTTAATCAGGATTGTTGTCATGTAATGCTATCGTTTCTTTTACTTTTTAAGTCATTATTTTGTCTTTTAAAGGCACATTCCGCGCTCGCTGATAGGTGGAGTAACCAATTGACTCTCCATTGGTTGTCAGCGGTTGGGAGTCTCCTCCACGCAGACCACTTCCAACCGCCGGCAACCAATGGAGAGTCAATTGGTTACTCCACCCATCAGCGAGCCGGAATGTGCCTTTAAGGGCACAAAACATTTGTTTTTAGATAATGATGAGATAAACAGCTATTTCTTAAATGAACTCCATGGTACCAGACCCTTGCTCTTGAGCGGAATTACAACCGACCGCAGCAGGTTGGGCTGACGGCGCCGCGAGTTCGCGTCGCAAAGCGAAAATTCGACATGAGTGTGTGCACACACTCCCTACCCTGTAGGGATGGAAGGTTTTGTAGGCCAGGCCGGCACAGATGCGGTATTTGATCTCAGCACCATAATCGATCTAATGCATATGTATTATATCGATTAATTATAGAGATCGCATCGCAACCGCGTGCGACTCAGGTGTGCACCGGTGTTCGAGGAAATGCAACCTATGCATGATAACATACAGTACAGTATAGCCTTCACCTACAGGGGGTGCCAAAAAAAAAAAGTAATTTTGCCCACGGCTCACATCTGCCAATTTTACAAAACGTAGGGAAACGAAAGAGATAAAGGTATTGGGGCAAAACATTCCCAAAATGTTCCTCTAAAAGTAGGAACAAGCTGTGGCTCCTCACGTTCATGTTCATAAAAATATGGAGGTTTCATTCGGCGCAGTCGGGCTTCGGAGTACCTACATTTAAAAATTCGCTAAAAACAGTGGAGCCAAGCTCCGTGGTAGGTCTTTTGTGGGAAGCTTCCTGAGGGTTGGCCCTTGGGTTCTTGGAAGTCACAGAGCCCCTGCTGCTTGGACAAGGCTGCTATGATCCAAAGTATCATTTTCATGCCTCAAATCCGCCTCCGGAGGGGTTTCAGTGGTAGGGGAACGTTTTGGCTCCTGGAAACGAAGGGCGCTGGGAACCCGGGAAAAACGCAATGTTAAAGAACACCATCCGGTATGAATCCCCTTAGGTACCCAGATTGAACGGACGTCGGCAAGGTTGTGAAAGAGGGCGAAGAAAATTCGGATTTTGCCCAGTTGAGGTGATACATCTTGTTCAGTCTTTCCTTGCTCCCGTTCCTGCTCGTGCAGGAGGCTGCCACGGGGTATAGTGATAGAGTTAGGTCTGCTCTTGATTCTAGGGATGAGAATACCTCAATAGAATTTGCTGTAGTTTGGCTAAATGCGGTCGAAAGTGGAGGAGACAAAATTACTTTTTTTTTTTGGCACCCCCTGTAGTCATAATACCCTGTGCTGTACGTATGAGTTGAAAAGAGCCACGCATGTGGTTTTAGTTCCGAGCCCCTCGTACTATATTCATTGGGTGGTGTCTATATGATGTACAGCAATTTTGTTCCTGCAATTTCACTTCCAGTTCTCCTGCAGTTTTGTTTAGAACATGTCAATTTTGTGGGCAATCCGCACCAGACTTCAAAGTGGATGGTCGGCTTGAGGCACATTACAAAACATATTGTGTATGCATGACCAGATGCCGTTTTTGTTCGAAAGTTGTCTTGGTGAGTACCCTCTTCTGCGTCTTGACACAAGCTCGAACACAAATCCTAGGCTCGTCAAACACTATGCTTCAATGAGCCTCGAATTTGTGCTCGAGACACTCCCGGAGGGGCGGGTCTACTTAGGACACAAAATCGCGTGGCTGCCCGCGGCGAGCGGCGCGGCGGGTGCGAGTGCCAGTGGCAGAGCATGGCAGCCTTCAAATGAGGCAGGGTGGCATAGGTGCAGGAGGCAGTGTTGCATAGGTGGGAGTGCCGAGGTGACGCAGCCTCGCTCTACCGGACTCCCAAGGGCAATCGATTTCGTAAGTCGTACCGGTGGCGCAGCGAGTGCGACGCCGCGAAGCGATTCTTTGTCGTAAGTAGACCTACCCCGACCTATCCCACCCAGAGACACGTAGTGCTCTCTGAGTGAGAACCAACTGGACCCATCGTTATTTCCGTCCTTTTACACTTATACCCACTATATGCTTGTAGGTACCTCAGTTGGACGACCACATCATCAATCGCTGCCCGTTCGTAAGTGAACGAATGGTACCTTGTGATCATTGTGGTTTGGCCGTTGATGCCACTGACAATGCTAACAATGTGAAACATCCAATGTGCAGAGGTCAGGCTGCGTTCATACTTTGCGGCACCAGCGGCGACGGCGGCAAGATAATGTGCCCGCCGCCGACCACGGGGGCGCGCTGCGTTTGTAAAACGCCTGACCAAACAACACTACAGTATGTTGATCGTGATGGAACTATTCAAATTTGTGTCCCTCGCCACGATTATTATACTGTAGTGTGGTTGGGTCGACGTTTACAAACGGAGCGCGTCACCAGAGTACTGCCGCGGTCGGCGATGGGTGCATGATTTTGCGCCGTCGTCGCCGGTTCCACAAAGTATGGACGCCAACTTAGATATTCCTATCGACATCTGAGGATTTTGTCAGCGATAAATTGGTGAAAGCTGTATCCAGCATTGCAAGCGATTGTACCCATCCAGGAGCTTCAGTAGTGGCTCGGGACAGGAAGAATTGTGCTGCTCGAAAGAGTAAGAGCGAAATTCGGGATGAAGCTGGAAACACAACCGGACTTACGAAATTGTGCAGCAGTAAAAAAAACAACAGAGATGCTCTGAACTCGAGATTGGTCTCGAAATTTTTTCCTTAGTCTTCGGTTGGACGAGTTTTGCAGTGCAGCGTGTCACTGAGGCACGCAGATCTGTTATGAGGTGCCGTACCGGGCCACAGTCAAATTAAGCGCTTGCTTGTAAGAGGAAGATGCGCACGGAAAATTATCTGTACACTATGGGACCTTATCCAGGAAGCTGAAGCATGCCTCTCAGTGCGAATTTCGGAATATCACTTCTGTTGCTTTTAAAGACACTGATAGGGAAAAATTGGCAAATTGTGAAATATGAAAGTAGGGGTGCTCATTAGTGTAACAGAACATGTCTTTCCAGTTCTCATTCTCTTTATCCCTCCCGGTGCCTTCAAGAGAGACTGATTCTAGGAACGTTCGTGCAAGGTTGCGAGAAGTCGCAGTGAGAGATCAAACAGTCTAATTATCCAATAAATAATTAATAGTGTGATAAAATCAATGGGATCTAATAGCTCTTATGAAATCATTTAGAAGGCAAGGAGAGAGCAAGGTCTTAACCGAATACGAGATGCAATAGGTGCGAATGATAGGGATTTAGTACCACACTGAAATTTGGATGCGCCAAGACTTTTACTGCGCTCAATGCTTATCCATGCTTGGAGTAGATGTTTTCAGGTTTATTAATTCTGCCATTTTGCCCTTTAGGACGCCTTCCACCAAACGGCGCCCAATGGTGTCCATTATGTTCGGTTGCTGTTGACAACTCGACAATGGAGGTGGATAGTTGGCAAAAATCTTCAGTATTTTCTTTGACATTGATATTTCCTCTCTCAGGCATGGAAGAAGCATCTGCAGGAGGTTTGCTACAATAATCCAAGAAGAAGTGGGCCCGAGATGGATCCCGACGACTTGATGACAAAGTCTGCAAAAAAGACAACACGTCCGTGAGTTCTTGGTATTACTAGATTCGGGAGACGGTCGTTTGGCGCGGCCCCTTGTAGCTAATTTGCCAATGAGGCACTGCCAAAGCTCCTCCCCTAAAAAGGCTTAGGTAAATCTGGGAGAGTCCACACGGCTCATGGGCCCCATTGGCAAATTAGCTGCAAGGGCCGCGCCAAACGACATACACCCCTGAGGTTCCTAAAAGCCTGCACCCGCTTGAATATTCAAGGAGCTCAACATCATCCACGAAGCTAAAGAGTAATGGACGTATGATTGATGCTGATAAATTGGTAACGGCTCTTCAGGTACGAGTTCACAGCAAGCAGTGTACGCCTCAATTTGATGAATGTGTCGACTGATTTTCAGACGGTACAATTGAAGAAGAAAGAAGCAGCAAAAAAGAAAATAGCAGCAGCAGCAGGAAAAAGCGAAACACCTCCCCTGGCACCGAAATCTAGTGCTCCGACCTCAGAAAAATAAGACCTATCGTGCGTATGCATGCATTCTGGTTGCTTGCAACCGTGCACTCGATTGTCATATTCACCGACGGTATCTTATTGCTACTCTGTGTTTGTGGTTGTACGTACAAAATTTTTCCGAAAATTATGTGGAAATTCGAATGTGTTTGATCTCAATAGAAACTCATCGTTCGCTGGATGATGGGAACGGCCTGGATCGCCATCGACTGCTACATCCATTGGTCTCTTTCCATACTCTGCTGCCGGAAATGCTATAGACTTGGCACAGACTTAGGAAGCAACCGCCGAGGAGGGTCCTTAGACCGCGTTCATACTTTGCGGCACCGGCGTCAGGGTGTGTCTGCGTGTCTCTGCGTCTCCGCCCATGCCACCCTGTCTTGCTGCTTGCGTCGTTTCTTCATCTTCCCGTTCCACTCTGCCTCGCTGCCTGTAAACGCAGCCGCGCCCTGCCGGCGCAAAGTATGAACGTGGCCTCGCATACAAAGCATCACCTCACTAGTCCGTAATGACGACCCAGGCATGCCCTGCTTCCAAGAGCGTGGAATGTGTAACTGGGTTGTAGAATGACCCAACAAAGGTCAAAATTGGTAATACGACATCTCTACATTTCTCATGAGGTACTTATCGCCAGAATCACGACTAACTTGAATTTATATCTGATTTACGTTGAAATTGGTTTATGGTATGGTAATTTCATTTATGGAATTAGGTATGCTATCGTAGCTGCAAAATAAATTCAATGAAGCATTTGAAATAGTTTCTCGAAATCTCATACTTTTGTCTCACGCCGCGAAGGAACATGAGTAGTACCTGCGGCTCGATCGCTCCTTATCTGGATTGGGAAGATGATCTCTCACATGTAATTTAGGAATCCATGGAATGGATATTAACCACAGTTCCAATGTTCATAACCATTTGGATAATCACGTCAATAATCTTTAATTGCTAATATCAACTCTAGAGCGTATGAGTTTGTTTTTTGTTTTGTTATCTGTTGTTAGGCCTGGTATCACACTGACCCTTTTCACTGCTTCTGTTCAATTATTGTGCAACTTTATTCATCGTAAAGAGTAGCTTAAGAGTTAGATTCGTGTGGACACAGGACCTACATGACAAGCTTGAAAGAGAGTTCGAAGCCAGTTTCCCTCGAGAAAATGAACTACGAGAGAATATCTTCACGAAGGAAATACGACAAGGTGTTTACCTTCTGATACCTTCAATGCTATGCATGATGAGGCGTCAGATGAAGAAAATACCTACAACAAGTGGTTACTTGAACTTCTCCCGCAATCAGCCTCCATATGGAGAGGAGCCCCGAGCCGTATTTATAGCTCATATGTTCACACATATATATAAAATCACTCTGGAATACCGTGCCCTGTCGCGAAGACCGCACCGCAGCCGCGAGCAACAAAGCCATGCCAAACTTCTTGGAAATATTGTACGTAAGCTTTTGTAACAATTCTTTTTCTTTCAGGAAAGTACTATCTAGACCTTTGAAATCTTTGATCAGTGGTCTTTGTCGTTCTTCTCTTCCTCCTGTTATTGTCGTGCTTCCCAAAAAGTTTTTGGTATGTGTGGGATTCACAAATGTTTAGAACCGAAGCCTCATCTAGAAGGATATGCCACGTTCAAAAAGAGATAAGGAAGGTACGACTCTGCTCAAATAACTTGTCCTCTTTGTTTATTTTTAACCGTATTGATATCTTGAGACAACTCGCCAAATACGAATTACTTCTCTTTTGTTTGATGGTTTTGCTCATGTTCTTACACACCACTGTTTCAGTTTCTTTAACAAAGGTGAAGAAGAAGACTCGTGAGGTAAAGGAGGCGCTCGTCAAAGAGGTACTCTTTACTATGCACCTTATTCCACTGGTTGAAGCTAACTCAGAAGCCGTTTTTTGGGTCTTTTCATTCCCTGCATCGAAAGTAGTTCTTCCGCAGCTAGCTTGCATTTGATTAATTGTTCCTCCAATTTCAAAATGGTCTCTATCATCGTGGGTTTCTTTGTTTGCTCTCAACTGATGTTTGGTAAATTACTATGTAGTCCTTTGCAGTGGTATATAACACCCAAATCGGGAGTTCTTGGCCCTTTCTCTCCTCCAACAGCTACCATGAAAATGCAAGAACAAAAACGAAAGCATCCTTGATCATTACAATAGCAGATTATTCAAGAATATCCAATAATATTTGTTCCAGATTCGGCACTCTGTCGATAAGTATAAGCATTTGTTTGTTTTCACCATAGAGGATATGAGAAGCACGCATTTTATACAGGTATTAATTCGCGCTGTCTTTTCGTGTAACTATCATTTATTTAATTATTAGTGTTGTCCCTAATATCGATACTGGTTACGAGCATGACTTAAAAGATGTAGTTTAAATGGAGAATGCAGTATATTTGAGGTACGGCAGCGATTCAAATCCAACAGCAGATTTTTCTTCGGTAAGAACAACGTAATGGCTATAGCACTAGGAAAGGACGCATCCTCCGAGTATGCCCCTGAGCTTTATAAGGTTCGTCATACAGAGTTTCATGCAAAGTGCAGGTTAATCATTCAGCTTTAGGTAAGTCAACGGTTGCAAGGGCAGTGCGGGCTTATGTTCACCTTGTTATCGAGAGCTAAAGTAAACAGGTAATATGTGCTCCTAATGAAAATTTGGTTCGAAATTTTGTGTTGAATCACCTACCCAGAGTTTTCTTCTGAGGATGTCGGTATTTCATCTGCCCCCATTTCCTTTTCTAGGTCTTTTTATAGTCTCTGAATGTTACACTGTTGTTATACTGTCTGAATGTTATACTGTTTTTAGTATTCTCAAGGAACTATCCACGCCTGACTTTGCTCGAGCTGGTCACATTCCTCGAGAAACGATAACGGTGCCAGAGGGCCCCCTTCCCCAGTTCGCATTCTCAATGGAGCCTCAACTTCGAAAACTGGGGCTACCAACGAAGCTCGATAAAGGTTTGACCACGCTTCCTTCATAGGTGCCTACTTGAACAGAGCCTCTGAGTCATTAAAAACACAGTCTTTGTTTTCAATGACTCAACCACATTCTGGCGTTCCAATATTTCATTACGCAGTAGATGCTAGAAGTTATCATCTGTTAATCAGTTATGCTTTTTCAGTTGCTTTTTCGAAGGCCTATATCATAAAAGTAGGATTAGCTTTTCCATTTCAGGCAGTTCGGTTTGAACGGTATTCATTTTCAGGTATATACAAATCAGTAGCGCCGTATTAGCTTGGTACTGGAGCAATTGCCCTGGAAATAGGGCGTAGGGTGCCGTTTTAGGGCCCAGCTTCTATGTATGATACCCCTAGCTCGCACTCATCGCGTCACACATGAACGCCGCAACGCGGGTTTCCTGTCCTAATGACACACACCCAAATTTTTCATTTTACGTTGTTATTATCTTTTGTATCTCTGAAATCTTCTTTTTCAGGCGCAATAGTTTTGTATCAAGATTACGACATTTGTAAAGAAGGAGAACCTCTCACAGCAGAGCAAGCGAAGGTGACTGCTTACGCTATTACGCTAGTCAACCAATATACAAGTCAGTTAAGGAAAAAAATTCTCTATGAATACTGCCATTATTTTCCTTTACTGTTCATTTGCTAATATCGCGTTGCTATAGCTCTGTGTGCTGCCTCTTCATACATCAATCAAACTTTACAATATCCGTGAGCTGCGACTGGGGTGTAGTGATTTCATTTCAATATAAGTCAAACTAGTTCGTAATCTGATCAGTAGATTTGTCGACAAGCGATTTCTCTGGAGGTCTTGTATGCATTAATGTTTGCCCGTGATGCTTTTTTTCTAGTATTGTTGCCCTTTTCAGATGCTCAAACTGTTCGATCACAAGTTGGCTGAGTTTAGAATTAATATCGTCGCACAATGGGATAAAGAGGACGGTTATAAGACTGTTACGAAGAAAGAGAGAAAGGAAAGGCTCGACAGTGCAACAACTGAGGAGTCCTAGTTTTTGTTTCTAGTATATTGTTACTCATACTTGTTGCTCCTTGTTGTGTTTTTGCATTTTAACACTTTGTTATGTTTCTGTTGAATTCTTGCCTGTTTGAATACAAATTGTTGGCTTAGTTATACTTGCCGATTTCACGACCTAGCTGGTTCTGCTAGGATAAAATGCAGATGCTTTCGGAACGAGTGAGGAGGAGATCATCTCATCCTGAAATTTAAACTATATTCATTTGACTCCCACTGCAAGCATTAATTGACAGTCTGTCTCATAAATTAAAGATCAAGTTTGTACTTGACAAATGGAATACACAAGGTCATTGTAACTTAATTTCTGTTAAGAACAGTCATGTGTGCAGATACGGCTATCTGTTGAAGTTCCAAAATGACGTCATTCAAAGACGTTAAGTGTGAATTCAGTGATTTTCATTACGAAGATTTTTCTCACTCTATCGCTCATTCTTCTTCATACATATTGTTGCTGTATGCCGTTTCACTTTTTTGACATCATCATGAACGAAATCGAATTCGTCACGCGACATCAAATGACAGTGGCGTCTGTCTGCCTGAAACATGCGGAGGTGAAGCGTGCAGGAATCTTAGTAGCTCTTCATAGCCGCGTTTTTCAACGCTATCCTCGCCATATATTACTAGCTGGCGTACACTACTGAGCGCGAAACAACATGTGCGTCAGTAGGTCGATCGAAATTATTCTCTTCTCAGGGACAGTGTATTTCAGTGCACGTCCCGCCAACAGTGGGAGGAGCTCAAGTTGGTCCATGTGTGGTCTTTACTTCTTGTTCCATGCCCTACCCATCCCAAACTTGTTCCCATTCCCCCTGAGAACGGGACATACAGTGCACGTTCCGCCCACCGTGGGCGGAACGTAACTTGGTCCATGTGTGATCCTTATTTCTTGACCCATGCCCTAGCCATACCACACTTGTTCCCATCTCCACAGGTCGTTTCTTATAATACCTAATTTCATGACAGACGGACTAAGGGACGGAGGGACAGGCGCACAGACAGGCTAAGCATTTTATACATAGCAGGAATGTCCTTCTCCGAGTTCAAATGTTTGTTTACAGAGGACAGTGTAAAACACGCTTTCCTTCCCTTCCACGATTTATTATTATGTTCATTAGATCACTGGATTATTTGATCTTTCGCATATTTCTTGCAAACCTTCGCAAGGATTTTTCTAGAATCAGTTTTTCTTGAAGACACCGGCAGGGACAAGGAGAAAATGAGGACTGAGAGTATGTGTTCTCTGGAAACAAACTTCCACTTCAGAAGAGGTAATGTGTAGCGAAACTCGCATTGAAAAAGCGCTGTTTGGGGTCTTATCACTATTCCGCAGCACGGCGTGTCGAACTGCAGTTCATCAAAGCGAAGACAGGACAACGTTCGAGGCTGGCTGATTCAGTCTCTTCGCCCATCTGCACTCTACCCCCAGCTAATGACGCAGAGAGGTGCGAGAGAAAAGGGGGTTTTCGGGTTCTTATTCCTCGGTTTTCTCGCCGTTCCATATCGTTCTTTCCCTATTGTTTTACTGCTGATCACTCCTAGTTTCAACATCACAATCTGCTCTATTTACGTGATCACTTCCGATGCCTTTGAGTTGCTTTCCTATTTTGTCCTAAGAATCTAGAAGCGCAAAGCCTGCACTAGTTCTCACAATTCAGTGGCTGCTTCGATGACTGCTCCGAGAGCGTGGGACGATTTGAGCCCCACTCACGGTGCCTTTAAAGGAACCGGAAGGGGTTCGAAACAAGAGGAAGATGCAAAGAAATGAGCGTTTCGTAACGAACACTCAAGGTCGGATTCAAAAGCGCGACGCTGCGGTGTGTATTCGCATCCCATTCGCATCAACACACTGACTTTCCGAGTTGTCCGGTGTAGGAGACAGGCCGCGGGCCAACGTTAGTTGCAGTACCTGACTCCCGGCGCAGTGGAGCGGCCACTCCTAACTACATTAGCATTCATCTAAGGACCTCTAGAAACAATATAAGAAAGAACAAAGAAAAAAAGTAAAAGAAAAAAAACAATTTATAATAGAAACATCTCCTCTTGGCACCATGCCAAGGCGTCAAATCGGCGAGTTTGTGCAATGGCGGCCACTTAAACTCCTTCGCACTACCTGTTCTACCGTTGGCCAAAATTACCCCTTCCGGTGTCTTTAAAGTCACCAGAAGGGGGTAATTTTGGCTTGCGGTAGAACAAACGTGGAGTGGACGAGTTTAAGTGGCCGCCATTGCACAAACTCGCCAATTTGACGACTTGGCATGGTGTCAAAAGAAGATGTTTCTCTTATAAATTTGTTTTTTCCTTTACCTTTTACTTAGTTCTTTCTTATATGTTTCTAGATGTACTTACATGAATGCTAATGTAGTTGGGAATGGTCACTCCACTGCGCTGGGAGTCAGGTGCTACAACTAACGTTGGCCCACGGCCCGTCTCCTACAGCGGACAACTCGGAATGGATGCGCTGATGCGAATGGGATGCGAATACACACCGCAGCGTCGCGCATTTGAGTCCGGGTTTTTTCGCCTATTATCGCTTCTAACGTTGAGTATTCATTATAAAATGCTCATTTCTTTGCATCTTCCTCTTGTTTCGGACCCCATTCCGGTTCCTTTAATATAAGGGATACGGCGCTCACTAAGCTTTTCTCGGATACCTTGCACGTATCCTAAGTCTAAGCATGCGATATATCCCGTGAAGCTCTCTATCCCTGTTTTACATCGCACCTCAATAGCTTTGGATACTCAAGTAGCCAAGGATCTCAGACATCGCCATATAGATTATCGATCATCACCGCCAGGAATGTCTTTATCGGAAGTTGCAGACACTACTTGTACTAGGACTGCTGTGTGAAAGTGAACAGGATTCTACATAGCTCCTCCAAATCCTTGTTGTAATTCTTCGAGCAAGTTGTTTTATAGACAAGTAATATCGAATCCCATCTTGGTCGAACAACTCAAGCATAACCTTTATTACCTATTACTTACCTATTATTAATGTTATCTAACAATGCTCTAAAAGAGAATATAAAGGAGAATCTACAGTGCGTTCGGCTTCGAGCAAGGCGAATCTCATAGACGCAGATAAACCTCGCATAAATATGGTACAAGTCAACGATAAGAACTGGGTCGAACGACGGCTGCTAACCACCGACGCTAGGGGAGAATCGCACTGATGACCTGACAAAAACGGTAGCCTCAGAAGGCTTACTCAACTCGGGTGATGGGGCAGAATGAAAAGAGGAAATCTTATATAAAAATAAGGTACGAATTCAAAAAGCATAATATATAAAAAAAATATCTGAGTAGAAAGCGTTGATAAGGAAAAGTGCCGAGTACTGTGATAAATCTATAAGCGATGATTATACAAGTAGAAGAAGTGCAAATCAGCCACTACGAAGACTGACAATTCGAAACATATACTCGATCGATTTACAAAACGATAATACTGTGGTGACAGTAGGTTGATAAAATCTGTAACGATCGACGAAAATGCATACAGTGGTAAAAATACTATTACTACTACTTCTAAATCTATTACACTAGACGTGGTGAAATTAACTATGAGCTATGCTAAAAGGCGCCTAAGGAAAATTGTAGGATGACCCCTTCACGTTCAAAACTGCGGAGATTCAGGCGGTGTCGTCTGCGCACGAAGGGTCTCACTCGGCGAGTCTGGAGTGAAAACCGAAAATCTGTGAGGAGAACTCCACTACTGAGACGGCGAGCAATGCATGAACTTACTCTTTGGATGGTCGTTCGATACACGCATTGACTGGAACTGACCATTTAACGACATGACAGCACGCGGAGCTGCGCGCACGAAACGCCCTCCCTGTAATTTCGAGAACAATTTTGACTTTAATATGCTACTTTGAACCTGGTGCTCTCGATATGATGGAATCACAATATTTGAAATGAGTTGCTGAAGCCAGCACGCAGTTATGCTTTTTTTTGAACCTACAAACAGCTACCACAAGTTGTGGCTTTCAATAAATACGATGATAAGGTTTAGTGGTATGAAAGAATAGGAATATTAGCCACCACGAACATGGCGAAGACGCCGTGGGCGTTGCCACACTGACCCTCGCCGCGCCACAAACTGTTATGACCAGCTTTACGGTAGAATGAAAAATACTTTTTAATGTTATTCAACATTGCAACTCTCTATGCATGCAACATTCGTGCTTTGTTCTCACAGCACTTCTAAGCCTTGCACATGCAACGCAAAAAGAAATTCGCAAACCGATCGTTGTCGTCTTGGTGGCCTTTTTGTCGCATTTCTTCCCGAAGCACACAGGCGATTGTTGATTCCAGCTTGTGCATCAAATTTGCAGTCGCCACACATTGCTTCTGTTGGTATCGCCGGCTGACCCTCTGCACGATCTCTTGAAGACTCTTTCAAAGCTGCCTTCACATTCACAGCATCATCACAGAACATGATTGACTTCCTCTGGTTGTCTTTTCTATTTGAAGGTGAGTCTTCGAATTCTCTTTTCAAACCAGTGTTCCAAGGGTCGGTAGAACCCTCCTAAAATACTACACAAACGACATGCACCGTAAAGTATGCTTGTTGACTACTTATTTCCTTGCGTACTTTGCGAACGAGTTCATGAATCTTCTCTGTACAAAATGACAACGAAAGTTCATTACTCGTCCAGGAAGTGACAAGAAAAGTTACAAGCTCTACCAGCACAATCAAAAGCCATTCGCACAACATTTAAATCATGCAGCATGCTTCCACAGATTTTGAGGTCAATGTGGTACGGGGGGAGGCGCGACTTGCCGGCTGGCAGCATCGATCTTGCAGTTGGGGCATGTCCTCGAGCTGTCTGGGCCTCTCCCTGATTTGTCTAAACCTTTTCAGGGAAAGAGCGTGGCGAGCGGCGTTGTCAGCAGTTCCAAGGGCGTGTCCTCTAGCGGTGTGGCTCTCCCAGACTTGCAAAAAATTGTAACCGACAAGCCGCGAATTCTTCCTACGCTCCCCCTTGCCACATTGACCCGGATGTTGCAGTGACAAACACTTCTCTGTTAGAGAGAGCAGACCTTCACAGAGGTAAACGCGAACGATGTTTTGTACGGCGATCTGCACCCACATTCCTTTGCCAAAAGAGTTTCAGAGCAACCACAACCCCTTCACAGGGTTGTACAAACTGCTGCTCATATTCCACAAAATGAGTGCGAAACAAACACTGTTCTACAAATACTTATACCTCATTAACCACCTGTGGAGTGCCTCCATGATGAGGTGATGGGGTAAAGATACCCTGAGCGATCGGAGGTGAATCGTGAGGCAGCTGTTGAGTTGGTGGAGACGTGTATTCAGCAGCACCGTACACCGGTGCAGCAGCTGGAGGGGCTCCATTACCGTACATCATTTGCATATTTGCTGCATCTCCGGCTGCTGCCATGGGCGTGTTGTTGTAGTAGAACGTCTTAACATAGAACGTCTTAACAATGGATCATATTGACAACTGAAAAATGGCAACTGGGAAGACTCAGACCTGCTGGTATGGAACTCCATGACCGTCTGGAGTAGAAAAATACGGCCCTGAGGGGACGGAAGGCATGTGCGAATTGTAAACGTTTGTAGGAGAACCGCGTGGGTGCGCGACGACTGTGGGAGTTACCTGAAACTGCCTTGATGTGTAAGCCACTTCACATAACAGACATCAAGAAAAAACACTGGAGAACGTACAGGAGTAGGTGGACCCTGTGGCTGTAGATACACCGGATACTGGATACAAGGCTGTGGCTGTTGAACGGGCACTGGTG
Source organism: Trichostrongylus colubriformis (assembly GCA_963978905.1). Taxonomy (NCBI): domain Eukaryota; kingdom Metazoa; phylum Nematoda; class Chromadorea; order Rhabditida; family Trichostrongylidae; genus Trichostrongylus; species Trichostrongylus colubriformis. Next base: position 10,118,794 of record OZ022259.1, on the reverse strand, counting down.
CAGTGACTACAGATACCGACGAACTGGCAGCTGTGGCGGGTGGTGTCGCAGGCAGCTTTGCCGCCACCGGCACCACCACTTCAGCATTTGGTGCAGATGCCTGGTTGCGAGTGGGTGAACCATCCGGAGTGGTAGCTATAGCTGTAGTAATAGTTGAAGAAACATGTCAGCAAGATGTGAGCGAACTTGTACCTGCTCCATTTGCACCTGCATTAGCAGGCTGCTGCTCAGTATTGGTGTTAGCCGGTGCAGCAACAGGGTAAATCATCGCCTGTGGAACAGGTGAACCGGGTGTGTACACATAAGCCTGAACATACTCGTATACCAAGTAGCTAAAAAAAAGAAAAAGAAAAAGACCTGTGGTGTGTTGACCATAACGAATGGTGGCTGCGGAGGGAAAGAATAAGTATAACCATATGTGGGTGACTGTACCAGTCCTGTTGGAGTAGCAATTGCATAATCTGCGACTAAATTCACCGACTTACAGAGAGCATACTCAAAATTGAACAGTGGAAATGTTTTAGACCTGTGTGGATACTTGGGAGGGTGGGGAGAAGGGCAGAAATGGTTTATCCATCCCGTAGTGCTTTGCTCCCTCATGTTGTATTGAATACACAACCTGGTTGAGTATGCAACCGTGGTTCACAATCGCTTCCTCGTACATTTCTCCACCACTTTTGATTGTTTTCACTGTGATGAGATGTGGACTTCGATGCATTGGTTTAATACCCCACCCCCACCCCAAACTATCCATATATCGCCTATATACGACACAGTAAACTCTTACCAGTAGAGTAACGTTGCGACATACGTCTAAGAGCGGGTCCAAGATTTAATTTGCGACCTTTGAACTCTAGTTTTTCGGGAGACTGAAAACACCAAACGACTTCACAACACGCCTACACGCTTTCTTCAAATGTAACTGAATGCAAGATGAGACGTATCCTCTGTGTAAAAATAAAATAAAATACTAACCATTCCGCGAACTGTGTCCGCTTCGTCATCAGTGTCAAATGTAATAAAACCATAGCCCTTGGATACGCCGTCAGCGCTTCTAATTACTTTCACCTCTTTAATAGTGAAAAACTGTTCGAAATGCTCTCTTAATTCCAGCTCAGTTGTCTAAAAATGATAAATTGAATTCGTTTGTTTAGTAATATAATTTGAGTTAATCTGGCCTTGTCCATGCGCAGCTATACTGGAGAAGTATCGAAGACTGCACGAGAAAAAACTGGACTACTACGGAAACAGGCAAAAGGGAGTGTAAACTTGCAATCCCTATGAAAAATGGAGAATGAAATGGAAATTCACTTGGGCCGCCATAACAACGCTACTTCGATTCCATGTACAACTTTGCCCTGCACATCAAATGTGGTGCAGCCCGCCACCGCTCGCGTGGTAATCAATACACATGGGTGTCGTTGCCTGGAGTTGGTCCTATAGACGGGGCACTCATGGGTCAGGAAAGGACTGGGGTCAAATAAAGTCGGGGGGGGGGGGACCCAATTTTGCGTCGACGTCAAAGCTCCTTTCCCTCCCTAGGCTTAGACTTAAATTGATATCCCTCCTCCCACATGAAAAAGCATCTGTCAAAGTATAGGTTTCATCTGCTTTAGCCTAAACTTGGGGAGGGAAAGAAGCTTTGACGTGGGTGAAAATTTTGCGTCTCTCCTCGACCTTATTTGGCCCAAGGACTGTGCTCCCGACACGTATCATTAGAGGGCACTTCACTCGCTCACTTCGCCCGTCAAATAGGATTTCCTCGCGTATTAGAGTTGGGAAGTATTTTTTGTAGACAATTACAGTAATTGGAGCTGTACAAGACCTCAACGCTTGTCATCCATCGCAATGTTCGTGAATAAAGAATCTCGCTGTTTGGACTCTTTTGATCTATGCATATTGGACCTCATAATGATTAACCACACAATCTCTTACGGTACCTCAGACAATTTTCGGATTAGGCTGTGTTCACAGTTTTGTAATTTGTGGAATTGCAGAATTGCAGAAAACGGCATTAGATACATATCGACGCTTTCCACAATTCTTCATTTCCGCAAATTCCGCGATTCCGCATTTCTACAATTCCGCGAATTCCGCAATTCTGCAATTCATCAACTCCAAAACGGTGAACACAGCTTACGCGATTGGTGCAGCTAAGCGACCACGTGAATAAGGGAAAAGAATTGGGCACGTAAAAATAAAAAAAGCGTGGACATTGCGTTTTGTGGAAATGCGGTATCTGCATTTTTTTTGGAATGCGAAATGTGTAACTTTCTCTATTTCTCTCAACTAGGCGAAGCCTGAGGCAACGTATCTAAGGCAGCGTTCATAATTTTCGAACTTGGAAATCTGCCGAATAGTATAAGAAATGCAGAATTGTGAAATTGGCGGACCAGCATTATGTAGTTTGGATTTCCATGCTACGAAGAGACGAGTGGATCAGAGAAACTAAAAAGCGGGAAATGTCTTAATTTTCGCAAATTCCGCAATTCTGCCATTCCGCAAATTTTCAAAACTGTGAACGTTACGTAACCCTTTTCAACACATTTCACAATTCCGTATTTTAACAAACCAAAAAAACGCACTTCTCCTAATTAACACCTATCTTTATCATTTTCTGCAGATTCCGCAAATCTGGGAAAACCCAAATTCTACCTTATGAACTCTGCCTAATTGCCTAATCGCCTAAAACGCATGTGCGATCGCTAACTCGTAACTCTAGCATGCCTAGGCAGCGTTCATGGTGGTGGGATGCATTTTTGTGAAAATTTAGTGGAAACGGATGAACACACATGTCGCTTGAACTTGAATTCGCACTTTGCCTTTTGTAAAAATAAGGAATCGTGTGAAAGATTAGTTGTAGATTTCTATGCTCCCATCAATCAAGAGTTTGACGGAGATTCTACAACTCCGTCCAACTCGTTTCGGGTCAAATAAAGTCGGGGGGGGGGGGGGAGAGCGACTTTGCGTCGACGTTTCACCCACGTCAAAGCTTCTTTCCTTCCCTAGTCTGAGGCTAAAGCAGATGAGACCTATGCTTTGACATATGCTTTTTCATGTGGGAGGGAGAGATATCAATTTTAGCCTAAGCCTGGTGAGGGAGAGGAGTTTCGACGTTGACGCAAAGTTGCGTCTCTCCCCCCCCCCTCGACTTTATTTGACCCCTCGCTCATGTACGCAGATTCCACAGTTCCCACGGTCGATACGTATTTTATCCCCTTCCATAATTCCACTCTTCCACAGAAACGCAGATGAACCACCACGAACGCTGCGTCAGATCTCCGCAGTTGCCGGAAAACGCGGGTTCAGGTGCCACGAATCCATGCCAGCGATCTTTATGCTATTTTGACAATCTGAGTTGCAAACTTTTGATCCACTTACACTGGCTGGAAATCCGCCGACAAAAACTCGATGAGGTATCAGCTCGTAGGCGGGTGTGGGGATCACCGCAGTGGCACCAGTTGCGTAGTAGATTCCGGTCGACATATCGTATACGGGCGAAGAAGCAAACGATGGGATCATCTGCAAAAATCAGACGATCCACATGTGGAACTTATTCATTATGAAATTGATCTCATTGGACGAACCTTAACTCAAAAATAAATCCGCGTCAGAACGTTAACGTCACAAATGTTACGCCGTTAGGTGCGCCAAAGATGTGTACGTTTTGCGGAGAGAACAGGAAAAAATTGAGAATAACTGAAATTGACATGATCTTTTGGTAGGTACGGCAGGTACGAGTGGTATGTCAGTAGGACAAGGAGAAATGAGAGAAGCATTGCCCATTATGAGCGACCGCACACCACGTTGGCAAAGGGTGAAATGAGCGAGGCCTCGAGAATCAGCGCTTACGTCGATATTTGATCTACGGAGATATCGATGGACGTGTCGATTGGGGGAGCCGTGGACGCGAGGATTCTGAAGAAGACCTTGTCGTTTCCGGCCAGAAGATGTCCACTGTGAAGACGCAACATCCCTCAGAACTGCATGACAGTTGGTATTATTCAAGGAGCCACAGTTTCACGGAATCCAGTGGCGGGCAGCGCCATCGAACGAGTGAAGATCACGACCACTATCAGGGTTACGGTAACCTGAATTAGTATCACATATCACGACACATGTCCGCAGTGATTGGTTCTGTTTCGTTGTTTGGTTTCCCATCTCTGAATTTTTTGAAAACAGTTGAGCGTAGCCTATGTAATTCTGCAAATGACTGAGCATTAGGCAGATCTTCGGCGGAGACGGTGAGCTAATGGTTTTTCAGAACTGACACTTTTCAATCGTCGAAACATGGTTTCGCTAAGCGGTGTGTAGCGTGCGAAGCAATGCGTGCGAGATAAGGCCGCGGTCGTACTCTACGGTGCTGGCGGCAGGGCGTGGCTGCGTATCCCTGCGTCTCTGCCTGTGCCACCCTGCCTCGCCGCTTGCGTCATCTCTGCACCTCCCCCGTGCCACTCTCCCTCACTGCCTGTGAACGCAGCCACGCCCTGCCGGCGGTGAGTAAAACCGCGGCCTAGGCGCTCCCTAGGATCATTTCACGAGGGGAGGGCGGGGAGAAAACGCAACTTTCCACCCACGTCGGAGCTCCTTCCCTCCCCAGGCTTAGGCTTATATTCATATCCCCTCCCTTTATATAAAAAACATCTGCCGGGGCATCTGTCTTATCTGCTTTAGCCTAGGCCTAGGGAGGGAAAGGAGCTTCGAGTTGGTAAGAATTTTGCGTCTCCCCTCTACCCTTGCCCCCACTTCAAATGATGTGCTCTTTATCCTGTGGAGTCCTAGGGCAATTACTGTGCTGCACGCTCAGATTTAGATACACGGATTGCGGAATCCTGTCTTTACGACGCGCACCCAAAATTGGCTGAAAAGATAGCGAGGCGTAAGACCTATGGCAAAGCCAGTATCGTACTTTGTTATGGTACGCTTCAAAACTGTTACAGTGAAACGTCTTGGATGTAAGATGAGACCCGAGTATTGGGTCAGGTGTCCGGCTCTTGGCGCTGCGATGTCTCGTGGGCCGCGCTCATACTTTGCGCACCGCCCCTGCACCGGCAGCAACGGCGTCAAAGTCATGTGCCCTCTGATGGCAGGCTTCGTTGCACGCATTACGACGCAACGTGCGCGAAGCGATGACCTAGTCCAAGTGTACCGGCCTACCCCGACCTATCCATACTTGGCGACCTACATTTCACATCAAGCGGTTGCAGACGCCACCCATGCCATGCAACCAATACACTCCATCCTATTTACCCTAAAACTTGAAGGGTACGAGGGGCAGTGAAAATTTGCAGAAGGTATGTCGAGTTCCATTTTCCGTAGAACTATTTCTGGATCAGATACTTCCTTCAAAATGAGTTTCATATTGATCGTAAGGCCTGCGTCGCGGTGTGCTGCGTCACGTCGTGATCGCAACGACCTGCTGCCCAGTGGTGCGTGCGGCTAAGCACGCTGTCAGACCTGTCAGACCTCGCGGATCTGTTTTCGGATTGGGAAGCTTTGCAACTCCGCGCGCAACTCCACCGACTCTACGGTACTGTGTGTTTTCACATGTAGTGTTGCATACTTGCGAACTCCTCCTTACGCATTATTTGTCTTTTTTTCACGTGCACGTTCTTATTGTTTGATCATGGACCCATCTTGATAACATGTATTACGATTACGGGTAATGAAGGAAATCAAACCGGAAAGATTTGTTTCTTGCAACTGAGTTGGCAAGCTTCGAAGAAATGATCTATGGCGAAACTCGCGTTAAAAAACGCGTGTTGTTGCTTCGGTCGCAGTCTCGTTCAGATTCTTTTCGATTGTGCCACATCCGATGGCTTCGTGGTTGTGGAGGGCGAGATAACGCTCACGGCTGTCTGGCCTAGCTGTCCGCATCAACTGCTTCAGGCATGCAGAGGCGCGAAAACACATTCTCGGCTGGGGGTCGATTGGTCGAATTTTCGCTTCGCGGCGTCGCACTGGCGGCGCTTCCGCTCAGTTTGCAGTGGGCTGGTATCGTAAGGAACATTGAAAGATCGCGGGTTGGAAGCTTCGGAAGTCGTATATGTGGTTGTTACAGTTCCAACGGATAAAACTACAAACAACTCGCACTCGCCGCGGGCGGCCGCGCGAAAATTCAACCTATCGACCTTCAACCCATTTTCTCGAGTATGCCTTCAGTACTATCCCTCCACGAGCATCGCACGATCAATAGACGTACTTGTTACTATCGTTATACCGGAATTTGGGAATTTTCACGTGTTGCTTATAGATACCATATATAGTAGATCCTCCGAGCATGGACCATTTTCAACTTTGTGACGTGACCACTTAGGCGTTGGTGAATGTTCTCTTCTGCTTTCGTTCCAAATCATCAATCTTTGAACGGTTAAAAATTCGAATGCATTTATTAAAGCACGAAGGTAACCGGAATGAAGTGTATAAAATATTGATAAATAATGCTTGTAAATCACTTGCTTGGCAGAAAAGCGTAACAGAAAAACACTGATGAAAACTGAAGTATACTGGGATACATACCGATAATAGAGCACATTAACTGAACACCTCGCCTCGCACAGCGAGCAGAAGTCGCTAGTGGTTACATACGCGCTCAATCGATACATATTTTTAATACATACATGGAAGGTTGTTTGTATGACGGCTACCTAATGTATGTTGCACTACTCACAGAAAATTGTGCGACTAATAGTACCCTGTAAGGAAGTATACATTGGAGTTAATTTGCAAAGCCTTGTGCGCTTATGCTTGAGAAGAATGGTGTGTGAAACTGAATGTATCAGTGATATAGGGTGTAGAATAAGGTCAGTGCTCGACGCTGCACAAAGTCGCCATGTGTCATACGATGGTCGACAGTTTTGCGCGACCCTTCGTTTTCTTCGTATCCTTTACGTATGCTCAAGCATGGGCTGAGAAAACCTCGATGGGGGGGGGTCGATTGGTCGAGTTTCCGCTTCGCGGCGTCGCAGACGCGTCGCAGGCACCGTCAGTACCAGTCGTTTGCAGTTCCGCTCAAGACGCAATGGGCTGGTGTCATGAGGGACCTTCAAAGATTGCAGGTTGAAAGCTTCGGGAATTCGCCTATGTTGTTGTTGTTGCTGTTTCAACAGATAAAGCTGCAAAAGATTCGCACTCGCCGCGTCTTGAGCGGAATTCCAAACGACAGGTACTAACAGCGCCACGAATGCAACGTCGCAAAGCGAAAATTCGACCAGTCGACCCTCACTCCTCAATGGGTAGCACTTACTGGGAAATTGAAGGGGCAGGGGGTGTATTTTTGAGGATTCCTAGACAATCACCCTTTTTACGCAAATGCTGCCCCAATGAAGCGATTTTTAACAAAGATCGTCAGTTGACCTTCTTTGGTATAGGAACTGGTAGCGTCGGAAGATAGGGAATCGTACTGCCCAAAACATTTCCTCGAAACTAGGCTTGACCTTGATTGTACACCGCATGAGGTTCGAATCTCAGGAGCACATGGCATGCCCGTCTCTAACAGGCAATAAGCCACATCACAATTCCAAGAGATACGTATTAATCGTATGTGCAATATAGGAGAACCAGGCTAAGAAAAAAAGAATAGAGTAGCCTATACATATAAAGTAGCTGCCGACTGGGACCCCTCAGCAGAGTAGAACCGGAGATAAGTGGCTAGAAGGTAACATACAGGCAATCAAAGTCGAATCACAATGTCATCCGAAGGCGAGCCAGCTTCTTCGCTTTGAAATTCCTCAGAAGACAAGGTCCAGCCCGTTGTTGGATGGGATGATGTGGTTTTCACCTCCGTGAGGTCATATGAAGCAGTTGTGGGCTCATTCCGTCTAGCCAGTAACCGCAGTATTTCACAGCACTGAAAACGGAGTAATATTTTCTGAACACAAATAATACTCTCAGCTGACGTACGAATTCACATGGACGAACCATGATATAGTTAGGATCTCGTCGTTCTCTAACCGCCATTCCAGTTTCAGATTCGTAGCGTTGTCTATCGAGAAGCGCATCATCGATGCCGTTTTGGAGGAGCGTTTCGATGTTGCTGACGTTGCGGTCATCTGAATCATCCTACTTCATATCATCCAAACAGTAATGCTGTGGGTTAATTAGCGAAATATCCGTCCGACTTGGAAGCAATAACTATTTTCTTCGCTTAGCAAGTCAGTATCACTTGGTCCAGCTTTGTTCCTAAAGTTACCACTGGTGGTATGCAGTCAAGTAGACTGAAGTATCAAGCCTCGGTGACTGTGAGTGCTCCAAAGATGAGATAAAACGACTTAGTCAAGAAGGAATCCACTGAAATCAAACCCATAGTACTTGAGGTGGTCATGCTTCTCCGTGCGCGGCCGATTCAACAAAAGGTAGCAAGGTACTTATTGCACGCAGTGATGTCTTCCGCGTGACGCGGTGACCCAGATCGAGTGTTCTGAGTTACACAGAATGGACGTTCCAGAAGGAAGAGAGGGACGAGTCAGCTGATGCCATGACGGCGTGGAACTCACGCAGAAGAAAAATCGGTGCGAAATTTCCGTAGAACTAGCTTTTCGGTTGATGAGTGTAGAAGAATGAGTGGGACAAGACGAGTGGTGCCTGTTTGTCTCGAGAAGGAAGAGTGCCGCTTATATGAAGGGAACCTGAGCAATATGTCATATCGTGCTGCGCATTTTCTATTTTGGTTCTTTCCACCTCATTTTCCTTTTATAGCTTTAGCTACTACTGGACACTCCCTGTTTTCTCGCGAACTCTAAAATACTTTGGAAATAGATGAATCGCAATTTTTGCCAAGATCACACCCTGATTAATTACAGGCTCCGCTTATTGTGGGCGGTGCCCATTATCAATTACAGTCCATTTTGGAGGGCTTGATAGGGCGTGGCCTATGGACTTGGGTGAGGGTGTATCAAACTCTCTCACCCCGCCACACGACTCTCACTCTCGCCACTCAGGCCTCGCCCTATCTAGCGCTGTGAAATGGACTGCAGATGGTGATGGCGGGTCTCCTTTTACTTCAATTGTGCTCAAGATAGTCTGAGCGATGGTCATTTCGACCATTTTTCCTATTCTCTGTGCCCATTCTTTCCTCAACCCGTCCTTTTCCCACGTTTGGGTCATTTTAGAACCCAACTAATAACAGTATTTGGTCTGAGGACCGAACATTCCAGTCATTCCCCACCCACCGTGGGCGGGGCTTAGCTTAAAGGCACAGTTCACGATAATATGACTATCTTGTTTCCATCCCCGAGTAGATAGCCGCTTCCACAAGAGTAACATGTGTGCCATCACCGCGGCGCGAGGGTGAGTGCTAAACGCGTGAAGACCCGTAAATGAGATGGCGGCCACCGTCTCAAGATTACCCACACCCATCTTACGATTTGCCAGCAGGGAAGCGGTGGCATATACGTGTATAAGAGGCATGATATCGACCGTGATAAGAAGAGATAGGGAAAATTTCCATGGAAACAGCAATCTTGTCGGATGATATTACCACGCAAAAACTTGTCGAAATGTTTGCCTCTGGTCTGAAGGCTCGTCGAATCCAAAGGTCAGGGGCACCTAATTTTCATGGTTTTTGAAAGGATTATTCGGCTTTTTCTTCACTAATGTGTTCTTCAGCACTTCCAGAGTCCTTATGGAGCGCGACGACGCACGAAAATTATCGTGAATTGTGCCTTTAACTACAGGGACTGTTGGCTTCCGTTCTGGTTTCATATGCGTTTCTGGTGCAGCAGCAGTTATGCTTACAATGCAGCATTCTGACATGTTGAACATTCGATTCAGTGAGCTGCACAGCGTTAAATACGGGAATACGCGAGTGTGTTCCCTTAGGACAGACAGAAAATCCACAACGCGGCGCCAGCACATGATGCGATGGGTGCGAGGCAGGGGCACACTATAGTTGAGTTCTGAAGCGATTACGCCTGAGGCTGCATTCATAACTTGCGCCAGCAGGGCGTGGCGGCGTTTACAAGCAGCGAGCCAGAGTGTCATAGGGGAGGGAAAGAGACGACGCAAGCAACGGGACAGGGCTGTACAGGTGAAGAGGCAGAGACACGCGGCCACACCCTGCCGCCAGGACCGCAAAGTATGGACGCGGTCTAAGATGAGAAGTAGTACACTGTCATCGCTTTGGGACGCAGCTAATACGGCGCCCCTAACTTGTACCCATCGCTTACTTGCGCCCACACACGGCCACATGATTTTGCTGTCCGTATGGCACACACCAGGAATTGCAGCGTAACTGGGGAAGCTACAAAGTTCTCTCGCAATGTTTTTGGGCCAAAGCTCTCAGAAATTCAAGGCAGTAGTTTGCCCTTGTTACGATAATACATGATGAAGCCTTACCACCGTGTTCATATTCGTCCAACCATTCCGCTATTTTCTCCAACCGTCTGAGTGTTCGTGAATGGAAATGTCGATTGACCACGCAAGAAATCTGAAATGCTTTGGTCACTGTCTTCGGAAAGTGTTTTGCTGTGTTCCAAGCCAACCCAAGATCGTTGTTCTAACTTCCTCGTAAAATTGGCAAAATATTGTCGTATGGATGCGGTAGTTATAGCGATAAGCTACTCACAAAATTCAATTCTTAAAGGATGTGGTTGGAATAAGGTGGTGCTAAACAGTCGTGGAAGAGATAGAGATCTGGGCCTCCACGAATTCGATTGCGTTCATATCACAGTGTTTTCATTTCTTCTGCCTTTTGAAGACACCGAGAGATGGCAGTTCTGACCACGGTAAGACCTACCGTATAAAACCTACCGTAACGTTAGCAGTTCGTTAGGTTGCAGACATTGCCCACACGACACCTTGCTAAGACGTCGAGTGTGAATTCATGAACTTTTTACCATATACACTTTTTCCCTTACCTCTTCGCTTATTCTCCCACCAATTATCGTACTTAATAGCTGCTATTTGTTGTTTCACTTATTTCACATAATCGTGAATGAATGAAATGCACCCTGCAAGACAACAAATAGCATCTGCTACAGCGAGCAAGTCGGAAACGGATGTGGCATTTAGCAAAGATTCTCGGGAGATGCGAATGCAGATCACAACGACGCGCGCTTAAAGGCACCGGAAGGGGGTAATTTTGGCCTACGGTAGAACAGAAGTAGTTCTGACGAGTTTAAGTGGCTGCCATTGCACAAACTCGCCAATTTGACACCTTGGCATGGTGCCAAGAGGAGACGCTTCTAGTATAAAGTTGTTTTTTCCTTTTACTTTTTACTTTGTTCTTTCTTATATTGTTTCTAGATGTACTTACATGAATGCTAATGTAGTTGGAATTGGCCACTCCACTGCGATGGGAGTTAGGTGCTACAACTAACGTTGGCCCGCGGCCCGTCTTCTGCGTGGATAACTCGGATAGTCAATGTGTTGATGCGAATGGGATGCGTATACACACCGCAGCGCCGCGCTTTTGAATGCGAGTTTTTCGCCTAATATCGCTTCTAACCTTCAGTGTTCGTTACAAAATGCTCATTTCTTTGCATCTTCCTCTTGTTTCGGACCCCTTGCGGTTCCTTTGAATCCGGGTTTCTTTACTGATTACCGCTTTCATCCTCGGATGTCCGTTTCGAAACGATCATTTCTTCTCGTCTTCCTTTTTCTTCTGACCCCTCCCGGTTCCTTTAAAGGCACACCACGCGATCATCATCTTAGCAGTTTACCTTCTTACTTTCGTGGGGCAAGTAGGAACTCGGATCACTGCTCAGGCTGCACCATTGTTGTGGCTGCACGGTGCACCCCTACAGTTTTGTGCCCAAATCACACCTGACCTTGGACGAACGTATTTCTTACATGGAGCTCACGTGGAGAATAAAAGTTGAAGATATAGATGTAATAAGAGAAGACAATTAAAGGCACTTTCCGCGATTACCTTGAATGGGTTTAAGAGCTGAATAATGAAATCAGAGGTGCCAAAGAATACAGCGAGAAAGAAAAATCCGAAAGAAGCCCCCGAATATGGCAAAAATGGGGCCTCCTCACATCTGGCCTTGCACGAGATCATCGCGTGAAAACAGCAGTTCCCGTTGGATAGTATCATGAGAACTTTGAGATATGACCTGTTTCCCCAGGTGAGTGTTTCATTAAGTACCGAGATTTCTTCTTTATCTTATCTTATCGCAGAATCACAGGCTCACGTAAGCGCCACGTTGGAAAAACCTTCGTCCAATGCCGGGTGGGGTCGCCAATTGGAGGGCGGGGTCCCAGTTGCCTCCCGCGGGCTTTGCGCTGCCAGAAGGGCTCGTGGCGCCGCTGTAAGGGTACAGCCGCGACAGTTACCCGGGGGTCTATCGGCTGCGGCGGGTAAATAGCTGGTGAGATTATCGCGGAGAGTGCCTTTAAATGAAACAGCCATTTCGATGAAGAGGGCGGCTTTCACATTGGAAGCTCGTTTATCCAAGGCCAGGCTGGACGTGGCGTGATTGTGTTCAACAAGCGGAACCCATGAGGGTGCACCGTGCAGCCTGAGCAGTCATCCAAGGACCTACTTGCCCCAAGAAAGTAGGCCTTTAATCTGATATCGCGTGATGTGCCCTCAATGCAGGTGACTAAAAGACGGCATCCCCCTGTTTGGTTGAGCTATAGCAGCCAGGGTACGCCGGGAGTCAAGGATTCCTCGACAGGAGGGGGAAGGAGGGATCGTACTTGATCGGAAATAAAGGGAGATCGTACCGGCAGAGGTTAGCGGTAAGCACTAGAATCCAAACTTTCAACGAGCAGATGGGAAGTGAAAGGTATTTCACAGCGAATCCTTGCGAGGGAATGTGAAATGGAAGTCTCCTTGCTAGAGGTGATACATAGAAATAAAAAACATTGCAACTATACAGTTCGACGACCTTTACTGGTATTGTAGGTATCAAAAAAAGGGGTCGTATTTAGTTCTCGTAGATGGGGGTTCGTATTGAAGTGGCTATTTTCCTCGACACCTGGGAGTGCCTTGGTAGCTGCTGTGACGTCCTTTATGCAAGTTTCCTCTCACAATCAGCTCTAGGCTTTGGTTACCACAAGATTAGACCGTACCTTATAACTCCTCACTAAGGTGTCGATCAATTTCTGAACGAGCGAGTCGCGACTGGTATCGTCCAGTTCAATGAGACTTTCCAGAGCCGTGGTTCGCATTTCAAGTATCTCCAGCACTTCTGCGTTTGGACGGCCACACTCGACACCTTCTGAAACCGGAGGCAGTAACTGTGTTTCTCGGAGACGCTTCATTTTAATCAACCTAAAATGCCATACATGACGTCTCGCCAGGATGAATTCATTGGATTTCTTTTTCACTGTACACACCTTTCTTACATTTCTACTTAATCTCCCTTTCATTTTTCAGATGTTTATTGCTGATTGTTGTTCCGCTTGTTTGAAATCATCATTAATGGGATCAAATTCGCCCTATGCAACATCAAATGACACGCGAGTTTCGCTGTACAATGATTGGACTGTGAGCTAGAATGTTCTTTTCAGGGAATAGGGTTTCCGAATACGCTTTCTTCCTTGCTCCCATTCCGGTGCCTCAAAGACACCGGGAGGAAGGCAATATTGGTTCACGGTATGGGAGGACGGTGACCGCAATGCACACACGGCACCTTGCCAAGACGTCGAAAGTGAATTGATTAGTTTTTAGTTGTAATCACACTTTTTTCTTATGCTTTCGCTCATTTTCCACTTAATTGTTTTGCTTGTTTGTTGTTGTGTGTTGTTTCACAGATTTCACATAATTACCAATGAATGAAATACCCTCTACAAGACAACGAAGACCATCTCTACAGCGGACAACTCGGAAAGTCAGTGTGTTGATGCGATTGTGATGCGAATACACACCACAGCGCCGTGCTTTTGAATCCGGATTTTCCCCGATTATCACTTCCTTGAATGTTTGTTACAGAATGATCATTTCTTTGCATCTTCCTCTTTCTTCGAACTCCTTCCGGTTCCTTTAAGGGAGCTGCTCTCAAAATTATGATTCGGAGACGATGTGTGCGCTAATTTCGTTGGCTAAGCGTAAGCAATTGTCAACGCAAGAATTTCAATGCAGGTGCTGAATAATAGTGTGGCAATGGTGAAATGTAATTGCCAGACAGGTTGTGATTGTTGCTGGTTCAGCGGATAAAACTACAAACAGCTCGCAGTCGCCGCTCCGCTCGCCGCGGGCGGCTGTGCGAAAATTCGACCAGTCGACCCCCACCCGCACCCCATATGACTTAGGCTTTGTTGGAGCGACACATATCGCGACGTGTAATGGCCATACGCATAAGAGCCCACTCGCTTTGGGATGGAGTGATAATTAGGGTACCAAGATTGGAGGATTGCTGCACATGGGAGTCCGATTTGACTTTTCTGCAAAGAAAGTTGAACTTTCAATAAACAGATGAGAAGCGAAGGGTATTACACGTTGCTACTATACAATCCGGCAACAGTTGCTGGTATGGGTCAAAAAAGGGAGGGGGCGTAGTTAGTCCCCCGTGGAAGGGGAGGGTAGTACTGAAGCGACCCTCTTCCTTGATACCTGGGAGCGGCCTGTGATGATACGGAGGCGGTGAGGGGATTGGTCTTTAGTGGAGCTTTCTTAGATCGTTTTCAACGCGCCTTCCGTGGCAGGATTGTCAGACGTCGTCTGCTTGGACCACCAGTGTTTATCAACTATAAAAGTATTTTTCCTACCGCCAAATGTCGTCGTTCCCTTTGCCTTTGAAAAGATATTTCAAATAGAAATCATGACAGCTTACCGAGGAATTTGTTCCACCATGTTGCCAGTTTGAAGGCGTCTTCGGTTTTATCGGCCTCGTTGACCATAGCGATGTAGGAGTGATGGGCAAGTGTGATCATTTGTCTGCAAATAATTGGCTCAATTTAAGTATTTTATGTTTGTTATTCTGCGATGACAACGCTACCCTGATCATTTGAAGTGCCGATGCTACCTTCACCTGTTTCGCTCACAAGGAAGGACCCAATCGGAATGGGTACATATAATCGGAGGTATTTCCGGACGCTGACCTCTAACCTTTGAGACCTATTGGGAAGGCCAAGAACTTTTCGAAATTTAGTCTAATTCTCAAATTGGCTAAAAACACGCCCTAGGGGTAGTCTGGTCTCTTGAACAAAAAAAATCGCACTGGTCTTGCGCGACAACATCTGGCTCGCGTGTTACGGACTTCCAAACATACCATATAATAGTACTGTTTTTTCAAAAAAAAAAGAACCTCCATAACTCCGCTCAGATAATCGTTCTGCAAATTTGGAATACAAGTTCGAGGTCAGTATCCGAAAATACGTCGGATTATATGTATCCCATTCCGAATGGTCACTTCGACCTCGGGTCCGTCCCTTGTCAGCAACCCATGAGATCGGAAATTCCTCGCTTTCGTTTGGGTTTACCCTCTTTATTGTATGTTCAGGATGCACGCAAAATGGCCTAATTTTCTAGGAACGCTTCATATATTCAGTTAAAGCAGCATTCTAATAATGTGTCACTCTTTGGCATGAGAATCTTAAAAACAGCATTTTAGGGGTAATGTGGTAATGGAGAAATCCCTACAAGAAGTCGCTCACATGGTAGTACTGGGCCTAAGAAGGCTACCTGTGGCGAAATCCCGGTGAAAAAGTGCCCCTCCGAGCTGTAGAAACACCGCAAAACGCCGCAACCGCTCATCTGTCCCGCCTCTTGATAAGTCGACCCCGCCTCCGAATGACGTAATTCCCGATTAACTGGGGTGAGAGCGGCCAAGGAGGTGCGGCAGGATCGAAGGTTTCGCGGCGCGCTTTCGCAGTTTTATCTTGAAGCTCACTCCAAAAAATAGATGCTGTCGTATTTCCAAACATTCCCTTGTGTTTACTTGGCAACATGCCAATGGAAAACTAGATCAGACTACCCGCCTCTTGACGGAGAGGTCGTTCGCGTCGATAATCAACATTGGAAAGGGGATCCCATTTCTCGGGTTTTTGGCCATTTCCTTCCGTTGTTTCTTCACTGTCCTCTTACTAGGTATCTCGACTATCACATTCACTACTTCTTTTACTTTTCGTCCGACTCTCCCCTAATGTTGTCTTTGGAGTACTCGTGTAGGAAAATTATGTTCTTCTGTTATCCACGTATTTAACGGGGTTTCACGTGAATATACAAGAATGCAAATGAGATAGAACTCCTCAAGTTGACGGCTGACGGGGTGGGAAGTTGGAGTGGGTTTGAACCCTGGAGGGCTTAGAATTAGCAGCAAAGAATCGGCTCTCACATGGTCAGAGACGCAGATCGGGAAGCAAATCAACATTGTGCGCAAAAGCTTGAATTGCACTCTGGCCATTGGCGGCTGTTCGAATGTAGTGGCGGGAATTCAAGTGAGCTGCTCTTCTTCCAGTTTTTCGGTTTCTGCTTTGGAACAAAGGGATATTCTTGGTTGTTTTCGTGTTTATGCTTCTGTTTTGTATCTGGTAGAGTGGTTTCAAGAGGAATCAGAATCATGGAATGTGCGTGAACGTTTCCTTTAACTATGCGCCTATGAACCATACTAGAGAATCTGCTGCCACTACAATAAATAATAATAGTTATTTACCGTAAGAAATAGTGTTTGAAGTAAGGGACAGCACATGGCAATTGCTGTGGGACCCTCTACCTATCCCCACCCCTCCCCTCCCCTGCCCAGCTCGCATGCTGCGTTGCGAAACCGTGCCGTAACGCTACACACCTCCCTTGGAGTTTGATGTTTCACCACTGGGACACTCTTTGGGTCCCTTTGAATGCCTTGTCTGAAACGGCAACTTTCATGAATCACGTAAGCTCTTTTTGATTTTGACGTTCATGTTGTCCATTCGAGGCCGATGCCCTCCTCAGGGCGCATGGACGGGTAGTGTTGGGTGTGTACCCTCACGTCAGGATGCCGCACGACGACGAGCCGCGTGCGACGAAGTGTGCGTGAGCTATGCGCGTCGCGGTAGTTGGGTCTCAGAACGATTGAACGGTAATGCTACGGGCGCGGTACGCAATTGACTTCTCATCGCTTCGGGACCCATCAACATGGCGCCTTGAGCTCGTCCATTGCTTCGCTTGCGACATACCGCAGTGCGGCATCCTGACGTAAGAGTACACACCCGGTAGTGTTGTTACTATGGCCAGGACACTCGAATCGACCGTTGCACTACGCAAATTATCACAGGTTGCGCGAAAATGCCTTGCTGTTTCTATTGTGAATCGACCGCGGGTGCAATAGTAGCGAAAATCTCTTTTTCGTCTACGGTCTGTTTACTTGTAAAAAGCTCGTCTTGTTTACAAAATGAATTTTCTCATCAACAGTTGGCCAAGAACGCCATTGCATACACTCGCAAGCATTCAGTCACTTCTACGATTCTGTATGGAAATCTTATGATTGGCGTCATTCTGTAAAAGATTAATTACAACTACAAGACTTATCCATCGTTGTCTTTCCTCGGGCATTTTCGAGATAGGGCTCAGATATATTGATAATACTTTACTTTTGATTAGAACTCGTTCATTCTTTTTGTATAGTGATTTTGTATAGTGATTCCAAAAAGAATAGGAGTGAATGGCACACTTTTCCGGCTTGAAACGACTCAGAAGCAGCGCTACCACACTATTCCGCATCATTAAGAAGGAATTAGCCTCAAACTATTTCCATTTTCAGAAGAAATCTGTCTCGGCCATATCTGCCTTGTCGTTATGAAGACCACGAAAAAACTCAGACCTCAATCTCCATCTACCACGATCAATAGTGATCAGTCAAATTTTTATTTGACGAAAAGTACCATTTCTTTGCTAATTTTCATATTTGAATTGAGAATCGCTGACAATGTCACTGATCTTCTGCTACTTATCAACATCCCTGTGCCATTGGCGCCTTCCACAACGAAGCTGGCCAACGCCAGTAGCCCCATCGTTGATCCGCTGGCACCGAAAACACGCACAAAGGGACCTCCGAAATTCACCGATCAGCCGTGGGGAGCGGTATCTATCCACGGGTAACAGCGTGAATGAATACTCAAGAAACTATGGGATGAAAACGGAAAAGTGACTTATATGAGCTTCTCTCATATACTGGTATAAGCACATAAACTAAGCCAGCGAGCCACCATGTGGACCGGAAGAGTGTTCGTATTCACTGCGAATGTGAATAAAATCCTCATGCATGGCGCATCCCGTAGCAAGACTAGCCGAGGCCAAAAGTCCTTCCTGTAGTCTTTCGAGAGCAAAAGATGTGTTTGGAGGCATAACAGACATAACAGATCAATTTTCCAAGGAATGGAGAACATATCGCCACTTTCATGAAAGATTTTTCCTCTACTGGCTTCCATCGGAATAACTTTTTTTTGTTTTTGAGTATATGCTATCGTGCAATTAAGAATTAAAAGGCGGCAACCTCGCTGATTCCGCACCGGGATTCCCCCCCCCCCCCCCCCCCCTCATAGAGTTAAGTTTGGAGGAAGTTACGTCCATTTGAAGTGAGGCAGTTCGAGAATATTCCAAATTTTCTTCGATTGGTCCGTGACTGGCTTCCTTGGAATAACTTTTTTGTTTTTCATGATATGATGTGGTTCGAATGGCATAAAAAGCGGCAGGCTCGCCGATCTCGCACCGGGAATCCACTCTCATATAGTTAAGCTTGAAGGAAGTTATGTCCATTTGGAGTGAAATCGCAATTTATTCCAAAATTTTCTTGACTGGATTTGCATATAGAGAACTGCGCAGCCATTACGGAAACCAGGCAGCCAAACGATGGGGCTACGAGAGGTATTTCGGAAACAGCTTACGTTACTTTGAAAAATAGAGTTTAAGGTTACAAGTATTCAAATAATGCTCAAATTTATTATTGGAAAGATACCGCGCTCCACTGCGATCGTCGTGTGATTGTTGCAATAGCGACGCGGCAATCGCAGTGGAGCCCATTACATGGCTTCGCTTCAGCCTCCAACCTTTTTAACATTCTTTTTTTTCGTTCTTTATCCCTTCCGCATAGCTTGTAAGACTCTGAACCCTTCTCCTCTGTCATCTGAGGACGAGCACATAATCCCCTGGCCGGCGATGCTTCCATTTCGAAATGAAAAAATAAGTATTATTTACTGCTAGGGTCACGAGTTTGACCTCGGTTTTTTTTTTCAACGCAGGCTCTTAATTTTCCTGATGAATCGCAATGACTGAGTAGAAACGGTAGAAATAGCGAGACCTAAGGAAAGGAGGGGGGGGGAGGCGTATTTTCTGAAAGTTTCTTCGACGCCACGCTTGACCCTGGTCGTTGCTCCCTGTAACCACTGTCAGTCGAAGAATACTCACATTTCAATATGTCCTTGCTTGTCGGCCGCTTCCACTATCTGAACACATCGTGAAAAGATTTCCCTGTTAAAAGCATGGGCAGCGCTCTGGTAGGAGAGATCGGTGGTGCAGGTTGTTGGCATTTCGGCTGGAAACGCATGATTATTCTAATGTGGTTGAAAATCTTATAATAGTATCCGGTTTGTACATATTTCGCTGGCTGCTGAGCTCATGGTACTAGCCGGTGGTGTTAAGTCTAGTAGACGAGGTGACGTGGACGGGCGTGGTGAACATTCCAACGAACGAGGTGATAACGGACGATAACACTGTGCACGAACCATGTTGAGTTTCTGAATTCGTTCATTATATTCAAAGCTGCCGGCTTACAGCATTGCTCTATAGCATTTCAAGATGTCCCACGCATAATCCCACACTAATCATAACCAGATTACCAGAAGATTCAATAAACTTGAAGGTTTTTTGAGAATTCGAATTCGAAAGCTTTTGTAAACCGATTTTTACCGTCATTGGGGAAGTCAGACGAAATCGGGTTTGTACACCTGCGACGAAAAATCGCTTCGCGGCGTCGCACTCGCTGCGCCACCAGTACGAGTCGTTTAGGATTCCGCGCTGGCACTGTGAAGGATCTCCACAGGTTGCTGTTTGGATCTGCGGAAGTTGGCTATGTTTTTTTGCTGTTACAACAGATAAGGCTGCCAACGACTCGCACTCACCGCGCCGCTTGCCGCTAGCGGTCATGCGATTTTTTGTCATAAGTGTACACACCCGAAGAAATCAACTAACAATATCAGAAATCTTATTCGTATGAAGTTATCTTTTTCGATGTGGCCACAGGACTAATAGACCTAGTTGTTGAGTGCATATTACCAGCTCCAACTTCTGTACATTAAATCAAACAATATTAAGTTGTTTACGGTGCGAGTACTGGTTGCTCCATTGACACCAGTAATTTGAGTGCAGTAATGTACGGTTAGCGGGGACTTTGATGCTGAGAAAACCACACGGCGTGAATTGTGCGTAACAAATTCACAGCGCAGATGCTGCGCTTTTTGCGAACAGTATCACAAGAATCCTGCAATTTGGTGCTTATCCCGGTTCTCTTCACGCTACCGTGGCTCATGAATCATAAAATCGAAATTATTGCTAGCAATAATGGTGTAACGAATAAAGGAAGGCTATGTGGTGGCCAGAAAAAGTATTCCATTTTTGAGGTCTGATAGGTGTATTGATCGGCTATAGGGGAGGGCTATGGAGTAGCTGATGTTGTTGACTTAATCTGTGCAAACCTAATGGAGGACTCACGCGAACGATGTCGTCGGCAACGTCGTTCCAATCACTATTCGCTATCAGGCTTGTTTCATCGATCAATACCAATCGATGAAGAATATTCTCGATTTCCGATATACGGTTCATCCCTGAAATTATTTGGTTGATATATGAGCTGGAGCTGAAGTGTGCGACGAATGGGAAAGAAATCACAGACAACGGTTTCTGAGATAATCGATTGCTTAGAGATGAGCAAATCACAGATGATGAGCAGTTCGGAAATTGATATCATTTTAGAGAAGTTTGTGGAGAGCATTATTCAGGCATAGTTACCATATGGTTCTCTTCAGACAGTCCGCACATAATCTTGTCTCAAAACAGATAGTCATAGTTAAATGGATACGAGGTGTTAAAGCATGCTATTTATGGCGGCAAAAGAAGATCTGGAAATGACGCAATGAGGCCTTAAAGAGGCTGCAATGTTGCCGTCGCTTGTCTGCTCCGCCCACAAAGGGACGCGCGACACGGAAGAAGGAATGCGTCAGCGGTAATTGTGAGAAATACCACTGTCAAAAAATACAGTGTAGAAGGCCCAGCGGACCACTTAGCAATGTCCGTTTCACTTTTTACGATGGTCGACGCGAAATCATCCTGTCGACAACCTTTAACGATATTCAGATACTGAAATAGATCCAGCTGGAACTGCCTACATCATAATTTTATAATTTATAAGTAAATCTTGGAAGGATCTTGGTTGAATCTCGTATGGGAATAATATCATTATAAAGAATATTTTCATGATCAATTGTAGCTGGCTGTCCTGGTCATACCATGCTTTCAATTAATTGTCGCAATAGTAAATGTAGTGTACATCTTTTATAACAAGTTATTATTTTGTTAGAATAGAATTTATATTACCGTTAATAAGCCATGTAACAGCGGTTCGTGGTAGTGGTTCAGTTTTGCGTCAAAGTGTTCGCGGGTGCTAACTGGTGTTGTTGGGAACCAGGGTTTCTCTAAACAATATGTGGTTTAAGAGCCAAGGTTTCTCTAATCAATATGTGGTTTTATAGGTGATTATTATTGAGCACTAGGATATAACACAAGTGACAAACATCATTTATGACAAAAAATCGCATCGCATTCTCGGCGCCATGAGTGCGAGTCGTTTGGAATCCCGCTCAAGACGCAATGGGATGTTACCGTGAATAACCTTCTAAGATTACAGTTTGGAAGCTTCGGAAGCTCGCCTATGTTGTTGTTTTGGTGCTGTTTCAACAGATAAACCTACAAACGACTCGCGCTCGCAGAGGGCGGCCACGCGATTTTTTGTCATAAGTGTACACACACCGTACTATGCATCTGCACAACTTTCTGAAGGACTGAAATGGTAGCAGAGTACAATGTATTAGGTTGTCCCAAAAGCCTTGTAGGATTTTTCCAAAAAAGTCAATATTTCTTGTTTACTTCGAGGCAGACTCAAGCGGTTCAGGAATATGATGGAATGTTCTCTGAGCTATCTAGTAAAAAAATATATATTGACCCACTAGATTCCGTGGGGAGAGCTACAATGCCCGTAGTCGATGCCCACCCAAAACGCGGTATCATCTTCTATGAGTGGTCTTGCGGCACCAAAGCGACGGAAGCTTGCCACTCCATCAACGCTGCTTTGGGCAAGGGATGTGTGAGCTACAAGACTGTGTGCCGCTGGTTCATCAGCTTCAGCAACGACGAGATTGACATGGAAGACAAGCCACGCATGGAACATGCTGCTTCTGGGACGCGAAAGGAATGCTTATCCGCGAGATGCTGGTACAAGGCGAGACAGTCACCGCTACCGTATACACCAAACAGCTCCAGCAGCTCGCCGTAGCTGTTCCAGAAAAGCGCAGGAAAAGGTCCGCGGTCACCCTAGGTCCGGTTCGATTCATGACGACGCCCGCTCCATTTCGCGAAAAGTACCCAGGCTAAGCTACATGAACTCGGCTGGGATGTGCTGCCCCAACCGCCATACTCTCCAGACATTGCCCCTTCTGACTATCACCTTACCCATTCTCTTGAGTGCTTCCTGGCCAAGGGAAAATTCGTTGATTATGACTTGCTTGCAAAGGCGATCGCTGACTTCTTCGACTCTCAGAACCCAGAGTTCTGGGAGGAGGAAATCAAGGATCCGCCTGTGTGGTGGCAGAGTGTTGTCGATAACAATGATGAATAAGTTGCTGCCTAATTGATGTTTGTTGGAAGAAGAAATAATAAAAAGGGGTGATGGAAAAAAATCCTACAAGACTTTTGGGACAACCTATTACATGGTATTAGGTCTTTGATATTCTGTTGCTCCGAGATTCATTTTTTTATTTAGTTTTGTTTAA
This sequence comes from Trichostrongylus colubriformis, assembly GCA_963978905.1. Classification (NCBI taxonomy): domain Eukaryota; kingdom Metazoa; phylum Nematoda; class Chromadorea; order Rhabditida; family Trichostrongylidae; genus Trichostrongylus; species Trichostrongylus colubriformis. Next base: position 10,095,889 of record OZ022259.1, on the reverse strand, counting down.
TTGAAAACGAACGTGGTCATATAATTACAGCATCACAAAAGTGAGGAGTAGAGCATCAATATTCATGATGGTAGAAATTTCGGAGATGTTTTGTAAATTTCTGAAAAAAAACTTTCGGTTCGTTTGCTATTTTGCCAGTGGCAAAAGAGGATTCGTTCAGAAAATGATGAGGTTGTAGTGGTTTCCAGAATGCCTCAACTACTCAGAGAGGAAGTGTGAAGTGGTTTGAATTCCTGATGTGAAATGGTTCGGAACGCGATGAGGATTTGTCAAGTGTTACATGAGCCTGTTTGCGTTCGTCGTGGAGTCGATTCATGAGCTGACCGGAACCATAACAATAGCGCGGCCAAGTAGCCACAGTCCACTAAACAGACGGCGAACACACGCATCTTGTTTGGTCTTCGTCATCATAGTCGCTACAATCAACCTGAGTCTAAAAGTGGTCGACGACAACGATACAATCGAGGAATAATGGGCGACATTTACAGTGGCTCAGACTAAACGCCAATCAGAGGAGAATCCCAGAAAAACACCGTAAAATACAGCAATTTGTTCGACTGCTGTGCTTGGGACGATTACTGAAGAAAAGGGGAATCAGCGGGCTTTGCAGTGTCATAGGACAAGTTTGTACTGCAGAGGTTTACAAGGTGGGATCACTAATGAACGAAATCAGTGGAGAGCCATGAGATGCCTTACCAGCCTATCATGGTCTCTGAGATCGAAGCTGTGAAATGTACGTGAAACCGTGATACATTTCACCGTTGGCTTTTTCATTCATTTTTTTGAGGCGTATCTTGCTGGTCTATTTATACGGTGCCAGACTCGTTTGCGAGATACAACAAGTGGGTGGGTGCTAGCCTCGCAAGACATTAAATGTATGTATGTATACGTCACTTGTACCAGTTGGGCCGTGAAACATTTATGTTCCTCTGAGTGCGGAAGGCAAGTACGTGACGCACTCCGGAGAGCTTGGCTAGTGTCGACCACTATGTTAGAACTCTTGTTCACAAATTTGATTAATCCGAGTGGTCAGCTAAGTCGGTCGAGAGAAGTAAAGCTTTCGCGGTCGTGCTCATCTATTGAGCTTAAAGGAATCGTCCACGAAAAATGAGTTTTTATGTAACCCATATATTTATGTTGTATCTGCCTAATGTGGGCCTCATGCAAAAGTTTCACGCGAAAAATGTGAATCCGGCCAAGATACAGCACCACGACGTTTTGGCCGGATGGGTGGGGCCTCCGAGCACGTGTCCATCCCGTCGTCCGCCGTGGTCGTAGACGCGTTGTAGAAAAGAAAAAGGTACGTGAATAGCCCCTCTCTCCGTTTTGAACCGCGGCGGGTGACGAGACGAGGCTTTTACTCGGAGGCCCCACCCACACGGCCAAGAATTTGGGGAGCTGTATCTCAGCCGAATTCTCTTGCGCGTGAAAATTTGCATCCGGTCCTTTTTAGGCAAATACAACATAAATGTAAGGATAACACAGCAACTAGTTTTTCCGTGGACGATTCCTCTAGGGTGGAGAACCGTAGATCTCTCATTGACACTGTAGCAGCTGTTTAGCTGGAGCTTCCACAAGCCATAAAGCGTGTTTTACGGCTCGCGTTCCATAGGGAAATAGCGATCGCTGGGAGAGTCAATCATAAGAATCTCTATGAGACATTCTGGAGAATTCTTGCGAAACTGGGTTGTGTGAACTAGAACACGTGTAGAGAAGTAACAAAAGTTGTCCTATCAGTCTTTCACCCGTTGCAAGTAATCAGACTTCAAACTACCCGCGATCTCAGTAGTCGATCACATGTGAGAAGGAAAGCAAAAGGATGAGGCTAGAAAGAAATGAAAGGAATGAAAGCCGGTATCCACCTTCGTTCCACATATGGGACACTGTATATTCCTTAGAGTCATGGCAACTATTTTCTATTTATATTTGGCGTATTTTGGTACTATTATACTAGCCGGCGCAGCATTTTTATTAGAGACAGTGATAAGAGTAATGTGAGTGGTAAGGAATCGTTGAAAGGAGCCATTCACTCGAAAACTAGGGGTCTTGGAAGACTATCTGCGGCGAGTGCACAATTCATGAAGTGGTAAGAACGAGCGAATAAGGCTACGATGGTGTGGTAACGTGCTGGGGAGGACAGAAGATCACCCGATAATAAAGATTCTAATGCACGAAGTTCCCATTAAGCGAACAAGAGGAGCCTAGAAAAGAGCTGAAGGGACGTAATTGAGAGTGATACCACTGAATTCAAAACTGTGGCAGATAAGAGAGATTGGCGACGTCTGACATGGGTGTGTATCCTTATGTCAGGATTTCGCACCGCGGCATGTCGCAAGCGAAGCAATGCGGACGAGCTAAAGGCACTATGTTGTTGGGTCTCGAAGCGATTACAAGTCAACTGCGTATCGCGCCCTTAGCATTAGCGTGTAATCCTTCTACCGCGACGCGCATAGCTCGCACACACTGCGTCGCACGCCGCTCGTCGTGGTGCGAAATCCTGACATAAAGGTACACCCCAATTCACATCACCAAAAGAACTCTTGGTGACGCGGAACCAAGGCTAGGGAGAAGAGAAATAAGTTCCAGTAGAAAATGACTAGGATCTAGATGGTTCCACATTTTGGTATCGTACCACACCACTTCTTCATACCTGCCATGGTGCTATCGCAATGGGGGGGGGGGGATACCTCATGAAAGTTGCACATCTGAGCATCGGATCGGATTAGAGGGATCTTCGAGAGGTCACTCTGCACGCTCAGGTGTACATTTTCAAGCCTCAGTGAAAGGATTTAGATTCCTTTCCCCATCTTGGCTCAGGTAAAAGTAATGTGGTACCCCTCATTGCAATAGTACCCCTGCCGCTATAAGAACTCCAGAATAAGTGGTAAGGTGATCATCTCAGTTCAACACCTTATTCGCTGAAGGCATATTGTGTAATGCTCGAGATTCTGATGAAGTGCCAAAATTTTTACCATAAAATTCCTCGATTAAATGAGAAAATAAAGTAGAAATGAGTTATAAATAAAATATATCAAAATCCCGTGCAAAAAATGTACCAATTTGAAGATAAACGGACGAAGCGACTGTCCCTGCCGTTAAAAGCTGTGTCGTCTGAGTGAAACCTGTTCTCTTCAGCAAATCCAGATGTCACAAGTTTGACTGCGGTTTTTGATGGTGTCAGATGGAAATGGAAAATGGCTAGGAGGTGTTGCAAGATTCCTCGAAACTGTTCCACAATTTTGCCGTGTTGTGGTCTTCACATTTCTGGTATAGATGTGATTTGTGTTTCCCGTTACATACTTCGCTTCAGCTAAATGCAGACCGAAATGTGTCCTTAAAGGATTTCGTTACCCTTTACGGAGCGGTGAGTGTAGACATTGTACATTTGAATTCAGTTACTCAGTTTCATGGATAAGCAACCAAGACCAGTCCGTGTCCGGAATGCACCACACACTGCCCTCGCGTTGGTATTGACCATACCTCCGTACAAGGGGCCAGCAACTGTGCCATTCAGTACTACCATCCTCTATCGAGTATGTCACTAATGAGCCGATCGAGGGAATGGTAGAGACTGGTAAACTCCGACCGTAGATCCGATTCCGACCCAAACGCTGATAGCGATGCCTTTTCACATTACTGTCTCCATATTGCCAAACTGCAAATTGCCAAACAAACTGAAAAGTGCCAAATTATAGCATCACATCTTCAAAAGGCTCTGAAGAAGGCGACTAGCCGAAACCTTCGCCGAGTAAATAAAATAACGATCTCGGAAACTCAGCACAAGCGTCTTACTGATCGTGTTTAAAATGCGGAGATTAATGGAGAGTTGGACATGGAGTATATTGTCCCCAATTTTTTTTTCGGTTCAATTTTAACCGCTCCATTGAGGTAAATGAACAACGGTCTAGAGTTGTGCATTTCTTCGAAAATACTGGTTAGACGTTCAGTGGAAATGGGCCTAGTGACCAATGTAGGCCCCTGTCTGAGCCGTTACAAAACAGTTTCTCGGCTTTAGCAGTCTAATTGCCTTGTCAGCCGGAAAAGCGACGCACCGGGACGTGATCGGCCACCAAATGAAATATAGCGGATAATCTGCTGGCTAGTTGTGTCCGACATGATCAGATTATGAAGGGTTTCTGCATGAGGAACACGTATTCACGTCTTTCATCATCTGGTTTCTTGAGTGCTTGAAGTAGGGTTGCAAGCCATTGTCCTCCAGATAGCCTTGGTTTACCTGACTGGTAACCACTGCGAAGAAATACTTCTATTGAGCTATTAGCCTTGTTTCACAGAGCTAATATTCGCTCAATGAACTCCCATAATCTCCCTTCTTGAAGGCTTGTTCATTCTGGCACATGAAATTAGGGCGTGAGTTCCTGCTCCGCTTGTGGAGTCTTGGGCCTCTGAAGTAAACAAGAATGTCGTAACGTTAGGCCAGTAATTTGCTCAAATGTCTATCCTATCATTTAAGTTGGTTGGGGCGGCAGTAAGCAAAGAGAAATACAGTTCTGGAGCTTGTCCTTATTTCTTGTGCTGGAAATTCATCGTACGTCTCACTTCCCACAAATTTACGATTGTAGGATAGTATCACGTAGGAGACGACAGCGGGAAGATGACGCTTTCCAGCTGCACTAGCACCACCACTACAGCACAAAGAGACTGGCGTAACCTTGACGTCCGCACCAAAAATGAATTTTATATCGTGATAGGCACTCTGAATGACCCTCAAGTATAAACTTTGACGAAATTGATGAAAAAAGGGTTGCATTAACCCAGTGCAATTGCACCATCTTGGCGCCAACCTTAGAAAGGGGTTACATAACCGTGACCAGCACTCCAATTAATACCTCTGGGTGTGGTTTCAGCGAAAATTATCTTTGACCAACTCGGGGTGTCTGGAATAGTGATAGTTTAGCAGTGCCCGGAAAAGTTCTATTTGATAGGATATTATACCCTGTTTCGTAAATGAAGCATTTTTTGTTACGGTATACCATCCCGCTAGCATCTGAACCTATAACTTCGCCTAACTTACGTTACCGTGACTCGCTCATGTCGCCTTTTCCGGTTTGCGCAGTAATTTAACAACTCAAAACAAAAAGTAAGACACGCACTCCCTCACAAGTAAAGGTTGATCGGACAGATGACTTCTCTTCCGAGGTGAGGAAGGAATGTGTTTCTTTTCACTGAATGTTATTCAAAAAAGAGAGCAAGGAAAAAATCAAAACAGGAGTATTTGGGGATGCCCCTGGAGATAGGACCAAATGCTTTGTGAATATCATTCGGAAATTTTATAGAGCATAATCTGTGTATAAGATAACAAAATGGATGTTGAGTTGTGGGCTGATCATTCAGCCTCGCACAGATTGGGAGTGTACCCTTATGTCAGGAATTCGCACGGCGGCATGTCGCAAGCGAAGCATTGCGGACGAGCTAAAGGCGCCATTGTTGGGTCTCGAAGCGATTGCAAGTCAACAGCGTATCGCGCCTCTAGCATTACCGCATAATCGTTCTAAGACTCAACCACCGCGACGCGCATAGCTAGCACACCTGCGTCGCACGCCGCTCGTCGTCCTGCGAAATCGTGACATAAGGGTACACACCCGAACACGTCTCCAGTGTCAAGCTCAATTGTCCCTACTATATATAATCGGTTCGCATGTAAGCAGTTATGCCAAATTAAAAATACATATCATTAATCGTGAAATGAACCGATTGTCGATCAAATTTTGAATAGAAGGCCAGTTGAGAGGTTGAGAAATTAAGAAAGACGACAGGGGTTATCACAAATATTTTTTTCTGCTCGGAAAATCTGATAAGAGGCCTGAAAGCGCGAACAATCGTCGCGATAAGGAAGGTGCGCCAACACTTAAAAGAATAACAAAGGTCAATAGGTAAATTGATTGTGCAAAATCGAAAGTGTCGGAATAAAGAGGTCACCTACTATCATTAAAAAACGATCTGAAAGGGCAGCAGTAATTGGGGTATGACCTTGAAGTGTCAAAGTTTGGTTGGTTGATGGAGTTTCGGATCTGTTCAATGATATCCATAGTTCATTGATAAAAGCTATGATTCAAGTTTGCGGACGTTGGCCTTGTTGATTTGATTTTTGCCAGGGGTGACCTAGCCCGCTGTCCTTACGGGCAATTCCTCAGATAATTCGTCCACGGAAGAACTAGTTTCCTTTTATCCTTTTATTTATATCGTATTTCCCTAATGAGGGCCAAAAAGTGAGAATTCGGCCAAGAAACAGCTCCCCAAATTCTTGGTCGGGTGGGCGGGGCCACCGAGTAAGCCCCGTCCTGTCGTCCGCCGCGGTTGGGAACGGAGAGTGGGACTGTTTACGGAATTTTCCGTTCCTACAATGCGTCTCCGACCGCGGCGGACGACGGGGTGGCACTCGCTCAGAGGCCTCGCCCACCCGGCCAAGTCTTGTTGCTGTAGTACTGTGTCTCAGCCGGATTCACATTTTTTCGCGTGAAGCTTTGCATGCGGCCCACATTAGGCAAATACAACATAAATATATGGGTGACATACACTGCGTTTCATATCTATAGGTCCCCCCAATATTTTCAATTACCAACGTTTCTTAGAATTCTACAAGGCTGTGATGGTTACAAATAAACTTTTCGTACCGAAATTTCCTAGATAAAGTGTTCTCAGGGATTTTCGAGCACAAGAACCTTTTTCATAATAATTAGTACTATTTTCACCGTTCCAAAACTATAGGTCCACATCGTGACTTTAGAAAATTTATTACGAGAACAAGCAACAACTGAGCAACTAATAACTTGTAGGTCCTCCTTTATTCGCAATGACTTCAATCAAGCGCTTCTGCATGCTCCGTGCTAGATTCGTCAGGACAGTTGGATCGAGAGCAGTCACACTTCGACAACGGACTCCTTCAACTCTTCAACAGAATCGTAATGCTTGGCATCGCTGTAGATCTTTTGCACCATGATAGCCCATACCTTTTCCATTGGCATAGGGTCAGGAGAACAGGCCGGCCATTCGAGAACGTTGTATTCCTGGCTGCAATCCACGCCGTAGTTGACCGACTTGCATGGATTGCAGCATTGTCGTGCATGAAGGTGAAGGACCTAGTATTGCGGCGACGTAGGAACGAAAGGAGATTGTCTTCCAGGACCTTCTGGTAGTCCTCCGAGTCCATGCGGCACAATACGAAGGCCAGGTCGAGCAGTCCATTCTCGCAAAGGGTACCCCAGACAATGAGCGAACCACGCCAAAATTTAGTCTCGAGAAAGACGGTGGTTATTCACGCATATCCCGCCAATACTCCTTCCCATCGTTCGCTTCATCGAGATTAAACTTCTTCTCATCGCTCCAGATTATCTTAAACAAAAAAGACCTGTGCAAGGCTTCAAAAAGATGGAAAGTCGCAAGCACCGTGCCTTAGACTAATCTCTTCCGATGTTCTCAGACGCGAATTCAAAGCGAGCCATCTTGTGACGTTCTGTGAGCCTCGGGACTCGCTTCATAGTCTCTCTAGCGAGGTTTTCAAAGGACTGAGAGACCCTCCATACGGTTGCTTCGCTCACAGTAAGGGACATTTCGGCTCGCACCCGATTGAGGCACATCGTGGAGTTCGACAGAAGGCGTCCAATCATTCTCTCATCTTGGCTGGAGAGCTTCCATGGAGGGCCACCAGGGTTCTCCTCTCCGCAATGCTCTGGTTCTTGCAGGTAGATGTTCACGCAGTTGTGTGACCGACCAGTTCGAGCAGCGATCTTCCTCCGTGACCATCCAGCTTCGACGAAGGCTAACACTCGAGCTTTTCTTCTGGAGTAAGACGCTTACCACCAGGCATTGAGAGGACTATGTTGACCACGACCGTATGCATGCCCAATTTCAAATTTGGTTTCATGCTTGTGGTGAAATGGGAATTGTTTCATTAGTGGACCTGTAGTTTTGAAACGGGCAAGGTTTAGCTTTTGGAATAACAAAAAACATTTCAGAGTTTCGACATTCTCGAAAACACTTTTTAGAGGACTTTCGATGGTGAGGAACTCAGTAATCCACGTTACAGCTTTTCAAATGAATGCATGGCCCATCCAGAAACAGGAATTCTATTTTGTGGATGATGAATTATCTACGCAAAGAAGAAAGACTGTCCGTTACGGGATGCGAATAGTGGGATGTCAGGAGGGTTCATTCACAAATAGGGCATTCGTCTAATGAAACCAACAACGACGGGCCAATCTCGTGGGGGAATTATGAGATCGTGATGGCGTGCACATGTATGTGTGTGGACTGTAATACAAGGTTAGGCGGGGAAAATTTCAGCAATTACCCCGCTAAACCACACGGTTAATCCAGATTAGATCAACTTTAAGGATTTGAAATACGTTGATGAAGACCATCTTATGTCTGCCTTCGTCGTCTAATCGTTGAATTGCCATGAAGTGATTCTCGATGAGACATTCACTTCGGAAAAAAATGATGCCTCTGGAGATAATAAAACGATAACAGAGGCCTTGGAAGGGAGTTATTGAGACTACAGAGACGGTCTGGGTTGAGTCAGTGCTGTGATGAACATTCAGCATACAGTTTCTGAGAAGACCCGGTCGGTTTTGAGAGAAGTGGAATTTCATCTCTTCTGATTTCATCTCAAATGAGCTCTCAAAATGTGAATATATGTTTACTGTAAATTAAAGTCAAAGGTCCACGGTGACTTGCGCTTCTTGCTAAGGAATGGCAACTCGAAGTGAATAAAACTTCGTACGGATTCAGTCCACTGAATTCGAGTCAGTGCCAATTCTACAGCGTGCTCTTCTTTCTACGTATAACCGTCGCACACCACAGATCCGCGTGGCTGCCGTCGTTATATCACTGAAGTGGCATGGGAAAAATTTTTTCGACAGCTTAGCTACAAGTAAAATAGAGGTGCTATTTGGCAGTTTGACGCAATTGTAAGGACACAATTTCATTGCTAAAGGATGCTTAGAGGTGAATGCATGGCTCATCCAATATGGGAACTCCATTTTGACAATAGAGCATGGACTGTGGGTGCTATAGGTGCTTATAGGTGACCAGATGATGGTGTTAAGCTTGTACTAGCTCGAGCTAACAGCTGAAGAACCCAAAGCTAAATAGACCCAAAAATTCATTTGTAACTTTGCAGCCTCCGACAGCCTTTTTGTCCAAATAGGAATTGGTAGCACTTGTCGATGTAAATAGCGAGCATAAAGCCTTTCTAAACAGTGGTTAAACGCCCGTAGATACAGGTAGAGGCTCACAATTCGCAGTAATTCTAATCGAGATTGTACCATGTGTTGAAGCGCTGATTGCCCATGCTTCCAATTGCTATACTAAATATTATTATATACTATACTGCTATTATTACTACTATGCTATAATATTTCTAAGAGGAATTGTGGACGCTTTTTTCGTGCTTCATATCGGATGTTATCATAGCACATTTCAAACCCGTAAAGTGGTAATATAACAAGGACCAGTCCACAGTGACATAGCGCAGCGAGCGATAAGAGAAACTTGTAACAGGGTTCCTGAAACACGTTGTACAGCGAAATATAAGCAAGTACCCTGAAAATCAAATAGAGAGAAAAAAGGATCAGCGAAGAATCGATTTCACAAACTTTCAGAAGTGAATCAGCATGGCTATTATTGTCATTGAAGAAATTGATTCTGCTCCGTAGACAGAATAGATGCTTCTTCCGATAGCATACAATTTCCGATAGCATACAACTTTTGTGAAAGGACAAAAAACTGCGATAAGCCCTTTAAGTAATCGTTCAGCGGTTATGGGATTGCTACGAGATTCCCAAAGCGTATCAAGCAGCGCCCACCCAGATTGACGAACACCGATGGTGGTAATTTTGGTCGATTTGGAATAATTGTATAGGTGCCCAGCAATGCAATAGTAGAGAAGGAACAGAATAAAATAGCAAAAGATAGGATGCCAGGAATGGGACGTGTCACGATGAAATGCGTGCTTACAGCTGATGGCGGCTTGCCGACAGACGGCGATGGCATCTAAGCCACTCAGCCACGAAGATTGCCTCGCCCTCGAAGCAACTCGGCCTTCGCCTGCGGCGCAGCACGAAACGCATCTGCAACAAATACCTTAATGCGTCCGTTTCCAACGAAAATTTAGCCACTTATAACCTTTTCAAACACAATTTTCATTCACAAAGAGGATGTCTCCCTAGTTCTCATTGCCATATCTACTCCTAATAATACCTTAAGGGGCCTCCTCGGCATTTTTGAAACTCGAATGAATGTTTCTCACGCGATGGTGAGATCGTTGCCTTCTGACCGACATTCTACTTCTTTAGGCCGGACACAAACTGGTCTGTGATGGTTGGTAACAACACAGAATTTCCCCTTGTACGATGGCGGAGCGAGTTCGGTAACCTTTAACATCCAGATGAATGTTCCCGCATATTGAGCTATCACGTATTGCTAGATATCGAGCACCCCTGTTGTGGCCTTGATTCCCGGCTTTATTCACTCCGTATTTCTAATGAATAAGGTGCAGTAATCCCAATAATGCGGTTGTTGCTCCTTTTGGTAATACATATACATATAAATACATGTAAAATAGTAAGATCATATGTAGTAAGATAATAAGACTACATATAAATAAATACATAAAATAGAAAGGTCATAGTAGATAATAAGATCCAAAGCTGTGGTCGTGAAAAATTAAGTAGAAGAAAGAAGTTGGTATAATATACAAGAGAACGGCGAGCAAGTAAAGCTGTTACCTAGCCGAAATGGCCAAGGTAGGACCCGAAACCGGGCAAGTAGCAGGATTTCAAGACTCCTCCAGCGTATGCAATAATAAAGATTATGTTCAGAGCTTGTGAACCAGTGTAATAAATTGATATATGTCACAAAAAATAAATAAAATGATGAAGATATGAATCGGTACATGTATGAGCGTTTTCATACGATATAGTGAGCAGGTATCTATAGGCTCATTCAGTAGGTAACCACTTGTAGCGAGCAGTCAAAGCAATTCTGAGAATCAGCGAAGAACTACAATTAATCGCTTAATGAGGTTTTCAACGCTGTTAGGTAGCTTGAAAGAACCTTTCTAAGTTTTTCTTTTATCTTGACTTCCTTTTTAAAGTGATCGTGCGAATAGGCGGTGGCTTCTCTGATGCTTCCCCCCACCTACTGTGTACCCTCCAATAAAAGCTGTGCTGATAGTTTGACCAACTATACTTTTTGGATGAAGAAATGAAAGCACGAGCGATAGCACTTCGTGCAAGTTGCATAGCACATACCGAGTCAAGTGATGCCACTTCTTCTGAAGCTATTTTAATCAAGATTACTTTTTAGATTTTCCACTCCACCCGGCTATTTCTATAGCGTTTTTTAATGAGCTTAGGTTAGTTGTAAAACTGGAAGCTTCGCTATGCTCTATGGCTTCTTACTTTATTAATTGGCCCAAATGGCCACTCATCTCCTAGCTTCCGTCCTTGGTTGGTGCCACTTTGCCTTAGAGGATGACTCTAGTGGCTTGAGCTGCACTTGTCGTTCTGGTCAGTGCGGCTCAGTATCTGGGCAGCTGAAGTGAGCATGTCCAGGAGTTAGGTGTGTGTTTCTATTCATGCGTGTGAGAGAGGGTAACAGCGACGTGTTTCCCCAGTAGCTTCAAGTGCGACTTTCCCATGATTTCGTTCTTTCCTACAGAGCGTGTTCTGATGGATCCTGGATTTCGAGGGTTTAGCACCTCCCTTTTACTTTAATCCTCTATCGAGCGGTCACGCATGCGATCTCCAATTCAGTTTATCTGCCCTTGAATGGTGAATAGAGGCAGCTCGTCAATCGATAAAGGAGATTTATCAGTGACCGTTAGCAGGTTATGGGAACCTAGGCTTATGATAATTTAGAGAAACCGTTCACTAAAATTCGTGATTGCAATTCTTAAAATCACTCTATTACATACAGTACATGATAAGAAGAAGAAAAGATTGAAGAATTCTACCTTGATCAGAAGCAAAAATCAAAAAAAACTGGAAAAACAGCAAAATGTTTCAATTCCGAAGAGCAACATTTGGACAACCGTTGACAGGCAGAGCGCAGTTCATATTTTCGCACCCAGTATGATTTGCTTTTAACCTATGGAAGACGCTTAGCTTATGGAAGACGACCACAACAACCATTGACTATGCAAAGCGTTATAACTGAAAAATAGGGATCTTGGAAATTAAATGAAATTTCATAATTTCCTTTGGTCTGTGCAGCAATCTCCACATTAATTGCGTTTAGATTTGAAGCGAAACTCGACGTTAATCAGGTCAAAAAGCATTTTTAGAAAAAAAATCAGAACGAAGTACGAATTTTGCAAGGACTTCAGGATGTGAGGATGGTAAAACGGTTGCCACACAACTAATTTTAATATCGCAATCGAATGAAAAATGAGATTGAATAGAACTGAGTATCTGTGGTAGATGTAGGTCGCTGAGTAAATGAAAGTGGAACCAATTGAATCAGTTTTTCCAAATAAAGTTCCGTATCGCGTGCTTTGCACAGTAAATACATTCTTCGAGTTTAATATTGTAACACGCGGTACACACGCCGGTTGTGATATACTAACCATACATCCTTAACTTATAACCTTATCAAAACCGGCCCATTCAGTGAGTGATAACTGGAAAGGGAAGCAAAAAGGCAGGTAGACTGAAAGATCAAAGGTAAGATGGATACATTTACACACACAGAAACTCGTCGATAAAAGATCAGGCAGGCTTTGCAAGTATGAGCATAGATCCAAGTGAATCATCCAGCTGGGAAAAGGCTTTATCAAAATATTGTCTCAAAGTTTACTTCATTTGTCATGAACCTGCGCGGATAAGAAGGTAAACCACAGTTGGGCTCGATTCCCTCTAGAACGTTTGGCGTGTTGAAATGGTGTCGCCCCCAGGGGAGGAAGGAGTGCCAAAGAAATGAACTTCCGGTGTTCTCGCAACCATGGAACCCTTCATTGCCAGTTAGGTTTTGAAGGTGTGCGCAGGTTTGCAGGCTATACTCCGCCTCTGAATGGAAATGGTGGGGCGGCACGTCTGTAGCGCACGCCTTGCAGCAACCTCGACATTTGCGAAAAACGAGTAAGAATGAGGTCTCTTTGCATATTTCTGACATTTCCGAAATGAGTTTTACTTCGTGTGGATTGATCAATTCTCGTTTTTTGGCCTTGGCGAATAGTTCACACCGCTTCTTCCATAGTTAGACAGAACCTATCAATACCAAAACCCATCGTACTTACTTCCTATCGACATGGTCTCTGTAGGGAATCTATTCATGAAAACGTCACGTCATTGATGCCAAGTAGAAAATCTAAGAAAAGTACTTGATCAGTGGTAGGGAAAGTGTTTGAAGAGACTCTTGACCAATGTTCTTATGTTAGATGATAAAGGATAAAGTTGGAGGACAGCTGACGTTATTTGACCACTATCTGATCTGAAGTGTCAACAGGAAATTGATATGTGAAGTGCTTTATGTCCCGCCCCACCAGCGCCTGTGCAGAAGCGGCTCGCTCAGCGTTGTAGTGGTCATCGACGTAGAACCGGCTCCAGGCTGACTGCGGCGGCACTTCAAAACCAACGAAATGAGTGTTTCTGGCTGAGATGAGGAGATTCCGGATTAAACACATGGGATAGGCTCCCAAAAATTCCAATGTAAGCTTAATCATGGACTTTCCAGATAGGCGTGTCCGTGTTCAGCGAAAGGTTGATGCTCATCTTGCACCTTGAAAGGTTATCTAACCCTTGTAATGGACTACTCGTCAGTGACTGGGATACAATTGAGTCTTTTTTACACTAACCATTGCAGTCGCAAACTTAGGATGATACATAAATTAAAATAGAGCTATGAAGGGTAAGACGGCGTCATACTTTGCAGTGCCGGAAGCAGGGCGTGGCTGCGTGTCTCTGCGTCTCCACCCTTTCTTGCCTGTCTCGTTGCCTGCGTCGTCTCTGCACCTCCTCCGTGCTACTATGCCTCGCTGCCTATGAACGCAACCATGTCCTACCGGTAAAAAGAACGAACGCGCCCTAAGGCGTCAATGAATCTCTTTTTGAGATGCACCCGCATTCGGGATTCACCTTTTCCTGCAAAAATTGCCTCGCACGAGTATTTGGTGCTCTAGTCAGTATTCTGATTTTTAGACGAGTCTAGTGCCCTTTAATATACACCTGCCAAATAGAAGGCTCGGTTAGCCCGATGTGTATTTTCAGGGTTTCGCCTCGCAGCGTGCGGCCTGCGACGATTGCACGAGAAGTGGCTGAATTCGGTGGGATCAAAATATTGTCTCAAAGTTTATTTCATTTGTCAGGAACCTGTTGGGATAGAAAGGTAAACCACAGTGGGGCTCGATTCCCTTTTCGGAACGTTTGGCATGTTGAAATGGTGTCGCCCCCGGGGAAGGAAGGAGTGCCAAAGAAATGAACTTCCGGCGTTATCGCAACCATGGAGCCCTTCATTGCCAGTTAGGTTTTGAAGGTGTGCACAGCCGTTTTGGTGGCTATACTCCGCCTCTAAATAGAACATGCAGGGCAGGCACGCCTTGAAATCCGATGTCTATAGGTACTGTGACAACCTCGACATTTGTAAAAATCAGGAAAGAATGAGGTCTCTTTGCAAATTTCTGACATTTCCGAACTTCCGTTGGAAAAGCGGCCACCGTGACCCACTCCTATTTTACTCCACTGAATCGTAATTATTCCAAGTTGGTTCGTTATATTGGGCATAAAACAGTGTCTTCACCTAGTCACTGGTTAACGTTGGTGTTTCGCATGAAGTCTTTCATTTCCTATGCTATATGTCATCCTAATTTGCGCATTTTTGCTTCTAATCTTTTATAGCTGTTTCCAGAAATTGAATGATGATGGGAAACTTTTAAAAAATGATTTAGCAGTAAATACTATTCATTTTAAGAAAACGTTGACGACAACAAAACAATATTGACGTTAATAAAGTGTTATAGGTGCTTGAATAAGACGGTATACTTTCTATCGTATCGCCAGTGTATACGAGACATCCAAAAGTTTTTGAAATGACGGTTAAACAAATAGCGTTTGGAATCGATTGAGTTGATAACAATGAAATATTATCGCAGTACATATCTACAATCGGTAATACTTCACTGTACAAAAATGGTAATACTGTGTGATACCTCTCCATCATACGTAATTAGCTTCAGTTCAAAGGCTCTAAATAGCAGATCATTTCTTCCTTCAATTCCTTTTTGCATCTCTATAGGAATTTCGCGTGTTTTCTTTTGCAACAGTTTTCGGATACCAGAGTACATATGTTACAGGTTTCCCTTCTTAGATGCGGATAAGATTCGTCATGTGTCTACATGGAGTGGTGCTGTGATAGGTGTCGAAATTGTTGTGAAGGTGGAAAACAAGAAAATCAAGAGATCTAAAAAAAACTGTCACAAAAGAAGACATGTGACAGTTCTATGCGAAGAATGTCAAAAGAAGCAGAGAAAGAGGCAGAGCTGACTTTTTTCGGAGTCTTTTCATTACACGGGAAATGTTTTGATAAAAGATGAGATGATACTACTGAGTTGTATCCAATAAAATAAAGAAGTAAATAATTATTAACAAGGAGATCGTATTTAAAATTCTTTTGGCGAGTAAGAAGCAAAGAAGTATTTTACCCTCCGTTTCACACTTGCCCTTAGGCAAAGGTTAAACACAGATCACGTTCAGAAGAGACTTCATTCAGCGGCGAACTAAGTAAGGTAGGCGTGGGACACAACCTTCTCACCCAACTACACACAGTTCCCACCGAGTTCATGCAACTAGCGGACAGACATCGCAGACCGCAGACCGCGAATCCTGACCCAAGGGTACACACATCTGTTAGCCTGATGGTAACAATCGCGGCTGAACTACTTTCAACCTACCCTATAGTTGATGGATATGGGAATCGTCCATAGAAGCTCTCGTTTTCTCAAAGGATCACGTCTGAGTACAAAAACCACGTACATGGGCCCACTTACGGGAAAAAAGAGATTCAACTGGAAAACACCACATGCAAGGGAAATCTGAAGAACACGAGGTGACAGGTTGGAAACGAGTCCAGAGGTAGCAATTAGAGGCTTTGAAACACAGCATCCGAAGTGCCCAGAACAAAAAGCTGCAGAAGTGAGGCTCTACGCGTCAATGAGGGACAGCTAGAAGCCGCCTACCAGAATGAATTCTACATAGTTCTATATCTAATGAGAATAAGAGCATGTGAAAAATAGTTCTTTCAGAATATAGAGCAACCAAGACACTTGGGAAAAAAACTCATGCCTTCATGAGATCGGCTTTAAAGGAATCGTCCACGGAAAATGAGTTTTTGTGTTACCCATGTATTTATGTTGTATTTACCTAATGCTGGCCTCATGCAAAATTTCACGCGAAAAAAATGTGAATCTGGCTGAGATACAGCACCACAAAGTGCGGTCCCAGTGGGCGGGGCCTCCGAGTAAAAGCCTCGTCCCGTCTTCCGCCGCCGTTGGGAACGGAGTGTAGGACCGTTTACGTAACCTTCTGTTCCTACAACGCGTCTCCGACCACGGCGGAAGCGGCACGAGGCTTTTACACGGAGGCCCCGCCCACTGGGACCGCACTTTGTGGTGCTGTATCTCAGCCAGATTCACATTTTTTCGCGTGAAATTTCGCATGAGGCCAACATTAGGCAAATACAACATAAATACATGGATAACACAAAAACTCATTTTCCGTGGACGATTCCTTTAAGGACCATGGGTAGGTAACGAAAACGTGTAAGTCGCTGTAACAGAAGGTTATCTTGAAGTTGTCATCCTGGATCTGAGCCTTTATGATCTAGGCGGGATATGCGAACTAGTAATTATGACAATAAACTGAAGTACTGGCTTTTCTGGGATCAGGATCTAGGAACAGAATGTCATCAAAGAAGTTTTTCGACCGCGAAAAAACGAGTAGAGGGATTGTTGAAACAAACAGGTCGATTATTCTGCGTTTTTTTCTTATTGGTATCCTCAACATAATTGCGGCTTGTGGCTTCTCATCTCTACTCTGCCCAGACTGGTTTGTGTGACTTTCAGGTGCACTTTTTTTTCAAGTGATGTGGTCACCCTTAAAGGAATCGTCCACGGAAAATGAGTTTTTGTGTTACCCATATGTTTATGTTGTATTTGCCTAATGTTGGCCTCATGCAAAATTTCACGCGAAAAAATGTGGATCTGGCTGAGATACAGCACCACAAAGTGCGGTCCCAGTGGGCGGGGCCTAAGAGTAAAAGCCTCGTCCCGTCTTCCGCCGCCGTTGGGAGTGGAGAGTAGGACTGTTTACGTAACCTTCTGTTCCTACAATGCGTCTCCGACCACGGCGGACGCGGTACGAGGCTTTTACACGGAGGCCCCGCCCACTGGGACCGCACTTTGTGGTGCTGTATCTTAGCCAGATTCACATTTTTTCGCGTGAAATTTTGCATGAGGCCAACATTAGGCAAATACAACATAAATACATGGGTAACACAAAAACTCATTTTCCGTGGACGATTCCTTTAACGCAGGAAAGGCATGTAGACTGTAGAGGGCATGAGAGAAATGCAACAACAACCCCTGGTCTCTATCAGACCAGACCAGTGGAATTTCGCCCTCGCGGTAGTTTTCTTATATCTTCCCTGGCTGGCCAAATCGGCCGAATTCATCGGAGCGAAGTCTTGGCGGACCGCAGTATGAGTGAGAGACAGAGCACACCCAGGTGTGGAGGAAAATGGCCGGCTCAACACGACCCCAGCCCCCCTTGCCCCACCTAAATGCGACCCCCCTCCCCTTTTAGAATCTACCTAACCTCTACAGTATCAGAAACTATTGGCAAATGCAGAGTACTACCAAGTATTTTGTGTTATCACTCATATTCAATCATAGTTTCCTACATAACCGGGACAGCTTATCATCTATCCTGGGACCATTGTCGACCTCTGCAATTATGACCCCTATCCCGCCTGTCAAATACGACCCCCTTGTCGAGGAATCCTCGACTCCCGGTCTCCCGAAGCGTGGATCAGCGATAGCGTTTTTATACTTCGCTCCTCTTATAGTGACTTGCAGATGGTGAAAATCGAGTGAATGGACACTTATCATGAGCCACCACTGATATCGAGGGATAAGTGCCGAAGAATCCAGAATATTCCAAATTTTTATTCTATCATTAGGAAGGGATTTGTTCTTTGTTCTTCCACCTCTCAACTACGTATTCATCTATTATCATCGACGGGGTAAAAACCACCTTTGGCATTCACATTAGCCTGATCAACTGCGCTGCAAGTATCTCAGGTCCCATTCCTGAGCGGTGCCCTGGATTCTACTGCTCCTGTCAAGCCGAACCCCTTGCTTCATGCAGTTGCAACGTTACTAGATATTTCCATATTTTCTTCAACGACTTCTATCCAAGTAATGGGCCTGGAAGGCAGAGTCCGAATCTGATCGGCTGTGGACAATCAAAAGCTGTAAGGATGTGGAATGAGTAATCCACCCAGAATCAAGTAAAGAATGATTGTTTTGAAAGTTCGAGTTGAAAAGGGAGTTACTTTTCCCGACCATTCCCGGTATATCTTGGAACAGTTAGAAGCTCAGAAAATACGAGAAGGAATTCGCATGGGTTGGGATAGCAAAAGGCATTCATACCCGGGAACAGTGATCCGTTCGCCTCTTGATTTGAAGGCGTCAGTCAACTTTTCCTGGTTCACAAGCTCAAGAATTTCCGATGGTGCAGAAGGGAGAGCTAACGAGTAATCTCGAAGAGCTTGATCGACAAGAAGAAACAGCTTCTGCTCGTTTCTCCCCATTGCGGAGTCCTTCAGCCGTACTTCAATCGAGGGCCAATCATGGCGTTGAGGTCGCCAATGATGATGTTGGTGTGGTGGGATTTCTTTTCATGAGGTGCTTCAGTCTGTACTAGCTTGATCCCAAAGCACAGGCACGAGGATTTTCTAAATCGAAGTTGAGCTAGGAATTCTCAGTCGCATACGGTTTTAAAGTGCATCTATATGTAGTATCGATAATCACGTACTCATGTCGCGAATGCCTCTAATGCCGTGATTCACAAGGAACCCCACCCCCCCCCCCCTTTCACCCCTTCCGTTTTGTGAACGGTGAACGGTGAACCGTGGATGGCCACGAAAGCTCTCCTGCTGGTCACTCAGATGACGTCATTTCGAAAGAACCCTCCGTCGCCGTCGTTCTTTAGGTGTCCTCGTGTAAACACTGACTGCAGGTGCGGTTTGTGTGTAGTGGCGTATCCTAATGGATAAATAAAAACAGACAAGTATGTAGATACCCCACCTGGTGGTTACTCACGTTCTGACATCAAAGAGAGGATTATCCTGCTACGAACTATCCTGAACCGAAAAAATGTCTGAAATTTCTGAAGAAGGTACACGGAGGCATTTTCGTATTAAGTTGCAGGGAAAGTTTTGGCCAGTTTTTGCACTTTCAACTCCGGGAGATCATAACTGGGCAAAGAGTGCATTTTTTCTCACAGAATAATCATCATTCGATTCGCTACATTTTTCGCAACATTATGCATACTACATATATCAGCTTGATGAAGGGCTGACGATTTATATTGCGCGAAATGATAAAAGTCGACTCCAATTCGCCATTCTTTGAACACACTGCTACTGAAGGAGCTCTCAAGACGTAGCTGCTCAGTTAGCGCTAGATCTGGTGAATATGATGGACGAGTAAGGGCTCCAGCCTGCAACTGCTTCAATCACTAGGAGAAGATTCGTGGAAAATGCGCTTCCGCATAGCTGCTCTGAGGGGTCCCGCGGCACCCTTTTTTTGGGTTTTTTAAAATCAAGGCCATTTGAGGTGGTCACCAAGTTTGTGTGCTGAGAGCCAATACTTGTGGATATCCCCTGAAGTATGGACGCTTATCGCTTCCTGTCGCCTCCTCTTGCAGTATTCACATTTGTGGATGCCTCTGGTGGGACTCGATAAAACAAGAATTCATGAAGTGAAGTCAACCAAAATATGCCATTTTTGCCGTACTTTGAAATTTTCCCAATAATTCGAAAATTTTGTGGCATCCTAAGAGAAGCATAAATTCAGAAAGAGCAACTTTTCTTCTATCTAAGGAGCACAACATGTAATTTAATTCATGTAGACGCGCTTTGAAATTCGAATTTATCTTGTGAAGGCGAAGAAGCGGCCAGAACTTTCCTTACGACCTAACAGTTATTAGCGAGAATAGTGAATATAGGAAATGTAGTGCAATAAGTGCCGTCACTCCTGCGAACATGGTTCGGGATGGATGTGTGTATCAGCACTCGCTCAGGCTAGCATTTTTCTTCGTCACTCCTTGGTCGGTGAACTGATGCCACATTCGCCTGTCAGGACAAAAACACAGGCTGGCGCTTTGGCTGGCCCTCGCATGTCGTTGTATCGTCCAGATCGTATTCAAGGGTCATTTCCATTTTTCATGGAAATGGAATGCATGGCGCAACCCGAACTTTTGTTTCACGCCACAGGCTTGCTAAAGTTTCGCCACTGAATAAACCCACATATTGAATTTTCTCGCATCCAATCGGTATTTTTTCCCCGGGTCGTCAAACACTTGAACGATGCTGGATTGGTTTGCCTATAATCAAGTCCGATAGGGTTTTTTTTTTGTACGCTTCTCGACCAAGATAGGAAGTAGGTTAGGGACGATATTGACCTCATACAATAGTGCGACGATTGGCTAACAAGTGGACGATCGGCGGTGATTGCTCGTTCAATGGACACCACCTGCCTGTCCGTCCTCATGACCCAACAGCGTATTATTCTGACGAACTTGTCATGAAAAAATCAAACATTCGCAGTGGGCAATGAGTTGTTCATCGCTGTGCGCCACGATTTTTGAGTGAGCATAGGGCCAGAGGGAAAGGCTATGATCAGCATGATACTCAAAATAAAAGGAACTGATACCCTGAGGATGGCAGCGCTCATACTAACGAAAAGACCATGAGGTTGTTAAAGACACCGGAAGGGGGTAATTTTGGCCTAGTAGTGCGGACGAGTTTGAGTGGCTGCCATTGCACAAACTCGCTGATTTGACGTCTTGGCATGATGCCAAGGGGAGATGTTTTTGTTATAAACTTGTTTTTCTTTTACTTTTTCCCTTGTTCTTTCTTATATAGTCTCTAGATGTACTTACATAAATGCTAATGTAGTTGGGAATGGCCACTCCACTAGTGCTACAACTAACGTTGGCCCTCGGCCCGTCTCCTACAGCGGACAACTCGGAAAGTCAATGTGTTGATACGAATGGGATGCGAATACACACCGCAGCGTCGCGCTTTTGAGTCCGGGTTTTTTCGCCTATTATCGCTTCTAGCCTAGAGTGTTTGTTACAAAATGCTCATTTCTTTACATCTTCCTCTTGTTTCGGACCCCTTCCGGTTCCTTCAAAGTGATAGCTTTCAAAAGTAAAAATGAATGAAGAAACTATTGTTATTATCAGAAACTTTTACACCATAATCTTGGTCGCTTAGTATCGGAGTCAAGCGAGTAAATAATATCTGTACAAATGACCAATCTCAACAGTGGCGTCAAAAGAGCATGCCATTCTGGCGCGCGGTCGCGATGCGGTCCGCTTGAATAGGCAGTACTTTCTACCTATTATTTGAAACCTCTCTCTCAGTGAGCTCCATAGTATATTTTTGCATTCCGAGCGTCATTTTCGGCATGACATAGGTATGGAAGTCCTAATCGCTGAGGAAAAGAGGGACGAAAGCAATTGCAATAGAAAAGAGTCGGGAAGGAGGACGTGTGCAAGTGGAAAATGTTATGCTGTGTTCAATTTTGATGTGGTTTTTTTTTCGGAAAATTCAAAAAACCATTCGTCCCTTTCTCCCTTTTCCTCACATTCGGCACTTCGACCGGGGCTTTCTTTGTACTCCTGGGTGTGTACCCTCATGTCAGGATTTCGCACTCCAGTGTGACACAAGCGAAACGATGCGTGCGAGCCAAAAGCGCCGTGTTGTTGGGCCCCAGAGCGATGGCGAGTAAACTGCGTATCGCGCACCTAGAATTAGTGTGCAATCGTTCTAAAACGCAACTACCGCGACACGCATAGCTCGCACACACTGCGTCGCACGCCGCACGTCTTTGTGCGAAGTCCTGACATAAGGGTACACACCCTGTAATCTTTTGGAAAATGTATCTAAGCCCTTCAGAAGAGAATAATGCCCATCCCTCCACTATTTCGAGCACTGCCACGATGAAAACTGTGATTAGAAAGAGCATCATTCCGTGAGAGTGGCACAAAACCATTGAAATTAAATGTGAAGATACGAAAATACACGATACATACTGAACACAGTTGATCACTGTCCGCGTCAAAGAGATATATGGAGCAATGACTACGAAGAAGAACTTCAGAGCGATAACCATAACGCAAGACGATAAGTAACACCTAAACCCGTTCTGATATCACTGAATCTCGTCTACAACGGAATGTTTTTCCGCATAGGCTTAGATGGTATGCAGACTTGAGTTGTTGGGAAGTGACTGATGAATGAACCGGTTTGTTAGGCTGACGCCATCGTGAGATTATGCAGTGTTTGTCAGACTAATGGTTACTAATCTCTGTGGCTAGGTAAATCGAGGATCTGAACACCTGGGCTCAGTGGGTTTGGAAGGATCAAGTCGTTCAGCCCGGGTTAATTTCTTGGGAATATAGGATATAGGGCTACATCAACCCCTGAGGAATCCTCGATTCATAAAAAAACGGAGTTAAGAATTGATGAAGGGGTCGTTGAGGGGGTCGTGTTTCGTACGCTGGGGATAGGACTCGCATACATCATTCCGAAATCAGGCTGAGGAAGCTCAAGTCGAGGTGAGAAGTCTGGATTGAGGTCGGGAGCTTGAAGTAGGGTGAGCTTAAGTTTCAATAGATTTATTGGGCTCCATCCGATGTCATACTTGGGAATCCTCGACGATGGGTCGTATTTGGGGTCTGAAAAGAGGAAGGGTAGTAGTCTGAAATTTTAGTCGAGAAACGCTTCACAAATATTCGACGCCCACGCATATTCGAGAGGCATTTGAGCGAATTAACCAAATTCAGAGGAAGGTCCTAATCGCAAATCACGTTTATAACTAGGCAGTGATATGTACTATGACAATCGATTGATGATTTTTTTTGGAGAAGACGGCACGAGTATGTGTAGCCACAGACGCTCGGATGGGTCGACTGGAGGGTTCACTTTTGAGAAATTCTTCTTCGAAGCGGCTTCTGCCTCCACCTCCTCCGTTCCCTTTTCAGCTTCTAGTAAAGGTTAAGAAGAATATCAGTACTTCCGGAGGGGCGGAGGGACGTACTGTGGATCTTTCACAGCACTTTCGTCGAACGAAGGTTTAATATCTTTAATGCACAGCGAGCGTAATTGACTTTTGCCTCGATTTGTCAATATTCACCTTTGTATTCGTCTATTCTAACTATTTTCCTTTAGAAAGGCTGCTGAAGATAAACTGTTTCGTTATAAAAAGGATGGTGAAAAGTTTTTTCTCTAGTGCTTTTGTGATCAATTCTACACCCTTCCCCTATTTTTTTCTATCTCAAAAGGTAGTATGGGTTGCAGGGTCAAATTTCGCATTCTATTAGGTTGATTCATAATAAATCGGACAAATTGACAAATTTTAATCATTGTCGTACAACTTTTTAACGACAACTGGGATTCACTTGAAATATGTTCCATCTTTATCGATGACCTTCTGCCACGGGTTAGGCAGATCATGGATGCCCTTGCTCCAGAAGGCCGGAGGCTGGAGCTCGAAGAAGTTGCCGAGTGCCGTCTTGACGTTTTCGCGAGTTTTGAAGTCTTGGCTGTTCAGGTGGCGTTGGCTGTAGGAGAAAAGGTGGAAATCTGAAGGGGCCAGGTCTGGGGAGTACGGTGGGTGTGGAAGCACGGTCCAACTGTACGACAGCAGCTCGGTTTTGGTCGATCTTGCAATGTGCGGTCTCGCGTTGTCGTGCTGGAAGTAGACATGTGACCGCCGCCGTAGCGAACTTTAGACATTTGCCTTCGAATTGACGAACGTAGACGTCGGCGGATACTGTAGTACCTTCATCGAGCAGCTCCCAGTACTCTACGCCGTGTACGCTCCACCAACCGCGGTTTTCGTCTTCGATGGAATAGTCGTCTGACGCAAACTTCGAATGCCACAAGTACACTGTACTTCTGGCGGGGGCATGCTCCTTGTGAACTTCTATCAGACGTCTGCCGATATCCGTGGGTTCCTGGCCAGATAGCGATATAAATAGTATGACGTTGCGGATGTGGTCTCTGGACCGCTTGAAATCGTGCGGCATGGTGGCGGAATGAAACTACTTTGGGGTGATTATTTTGCGGTACTTTGAAGAGCTTTTCATGCTCATTCCAACGGTACCTCGCGCGTCTATTTTCGTTAATTCGTTGCTGAGTTATGATCTCTAGAAATCATCACTACCATTTGTCCGATTTATTATGGATCAACCTAATAGGTTCCATCCTTGTCTAACAATATGATTATAACACAGGATCCTTAACAGAAACAGCAATGGACAATAATTTTCAGTTTCTCCTAATCAACTGATTATGTTTCCAACAACATGTAATTAGTATGAAGAATTACCATATTTTACATTTATTATTGTACATGACCTTTTGAATGACTACTGGACTTCCCATGAGAATTAAATTGATTGCTAATCCATGTTGCATATACACGCAATCCATTCAATTATGAGCCAGTATGGTAGAGATATTCCAGTTCGGTTGACTCGTGCGAGGAGAGCAACTTGTTAGGCCTCAGGAGATGCATTTCGGTACCGTCAAGAATCGTGCCCTTGCCTACTCATTCGTGGATGATTCATGTGGACAAGAGGTTTATCCATATTCCTCTCTTGATCCCTCTCCACCTCAAAAGAGGTTGTCAATTTCTGCCGTGAGTATATGCAAAAATAGTCTGAGAAGAGCAAGATGAAAGAAACGCAGGTAGAGGAAAATTCCTTGCAAAAAATTGAGAAACTTGGCAACTTAAGTGAGCGTCAAGTCCTTTTTGCTTGGAAATGACGATAGTGTAGAAAGTTAAGGCGGTGACAGCGAGGCCAAATACATCTCTATCTACTCCTGTATCACCGCCTCATACAGAGGAAATCATTCGAAATCTGCAGAGCACAGTTATCAGGCTAAGAATAACGTGGAGGGGCTCCAGACAGCTGATGAAGGTCCATACTATGTCGCAGAAAAAATGAACAATGGCTATAAGATGGTGGGGCAAGGACTATATAGGTAGGGGATAACTGGAACGACAGGCAGAGATACTTGATGAAATCTTAAAAAAGAAAGCAGTTTTAGTCGTTTGTCAATAGAGGAGGGAACTCAAACAACCGAACCCTTGCTCTTAAAAGGGAAATAGATGAAAATCAGAATGGAAGGAATGGAAGATCCCAAGAAATGTAACTGTAGAACACATTAAGAAACTCGCTGCTACGCCAGACGATTAGACGACGGGGTGTGGCTTGTCGGCGCTTCGTCGGTGAAACCTTTTTCAGGTCAGTCTCGTAGCCAGCTTGTCACTTCGAGTCACTCTTTTCTGCGTAACTGTGCGAATGGGACCAGCGAAAGCGTTGAAACGTCAAAGCTGATTGGAAACTGTGAAGTGGAAGCGGTCATGAGATTCTCTTCAGGAACTTTTTACAGCCTTCAATTCTGGGATTCGACTGAATGTACGGCTTCATGTGGCTTTATCATTTAGCGAACGTATGCGCCTTGTATTTCTTTTTCGATGGAATCACTGATAAAGTTGAATGAGTTTTATAAGATAAGATGATCTAGGTAAATGTGCTTTGGTGCTTCTTACTTATGACGAAACGTGGATATCGCGTCAATCTCAGTTTCAAAAATTATAAATATTTATAATATGTATGTATAATCCATGTAAATATTATATGAGTTAAATAGTTGGCGTTGAAGTAATGGTTCACAGAAATTCATAAATGATTTAGTTCATTTCGGAGCGTTTGATTGGGCGTACCCTACGAGAATATGTCTTAAGCTCTCTCGCTCCGACACATATGTACTCTCACTCTCGCCACACACTTTCTCACTCTCGCCCCTCAGGCCACGCCCTATCTAGCGCTATGAAATGGTCTGTAAATTCAAACAGCATGATGTCAAATTTCAAATTCAAACATTATAAATACTCATAATATTCAAGAAATCTATTCAAATTTTATGTGACTTAAGTTTATAGGCGTTACAGAAATCGTTCACGGAGATTTCATGGTTTTAATTCCGCATGAAAACACTCTACTAGGTACAGTACATGATCAAAAATGCGGTAACAACCAAGGAATCTCCTTTGTCCAGGAGCAGAATTCAAAAAACTGGAACAAGAGCATCGCGTTCGAATTCCCGCCGAGCAACATTTGCGAGTACAAGGCAGGCAAAGCGTAGCATTTTGCGCCCAATGCTGATGCTTACCACCCTGCGTCCTTTACCATGTGTCCCTCTTTGCTCCTCGGCTCTCCAAGGTCCACACCGCCTCGAACGCCCCACCCCGTCGGCTGTCGCTTTGAGGAGTGGTATCTAAGTTAGATTCTTGTATTTTCGCGTGTAACTTTGCATGCGGTAGTTAACAAATTTCAGAAGCAAGCAAATTTAACAGAAAGATATGTAAAAGAAGCCTTAAACTTCCATGGACGAATACTCTAACTTATATTTCCAAAATACATCGCGTATTCGACTTCCAAGCGATTCATCAATGAAATTCTTATAGTGCCACTAATGTTCAATCGATGTCGCTAGATCATATTACACTGCAACTTATTCGTTTCCTCCTGAATTGAATGAATAAAAGATTTACCGGTCGAGACGAAAACTGGTACATGATTTGATCCTCAAGTCTTCGGATGGCACCAAGCCCTTTTCCCTACTGCAGGTCCTTCCCTTGCTTTTATACTCCCTGCATTTATGTGTTATGTGTTATGCAGCACTTTCTGCTGACTTAAAAAAAGCGCAAGGAGCATAACCGCAATTAGCTGTGTGACCTTGTTGGATATTGCATTCCTTAACTTTCATGTCTGAAAAAGGATCTCAACCTGGCTTCTGAGACAACAAAAAACAGGATGCTAAGGGTCAAGATTTCGATCGGAGATTTGTTTACGATGTAGCGGCTGACCTGAACTTCTCACTTCTTTGATGGCTTGTCGAACACCTACGGGGCATTTTGAGTAGATTCGATCGGTAGGATAAAAATGAAAATTGTCACGAGGAACTGAGCGTGTATAGGTTTCGGTTTTCAATTGCCGTCTCCAAAATTCGTTTTCGATTTAAGAAATGCCTAACCTTTTCCTCGCTGCTGCCGTAGGTGAAGCCCACGACTGAACATGAAAGACCATAATTCAGAGAGTTCAGAATTTATTGAAATACACTAGAATACTAAGATCTTAGGTTAGGCTAACAGAAAAGCGAGCATTAAATGCTATAAAGGGCATGAACGCTTGCTGTTTCGCATTAACTGGGCTGAATCGAACCAATAAATTCCTTTCGAGGTGCTTCTGAATGCTAGGCCTTAATTTAGTGTGAGAATCGTATACCCTTTGCTTGAATGCACCTGCATACGGTTCATAAAATGCATTTCAAAGACCAGTTCAGCTTGAAGTCAGTGTTCTGGTTCATCTGGAAAGCAGTGACACCAACTAATTCTAACGAGACACGGCTGCAAGTGGCATTTTCATGATGCCTAGCGTGGAATCGGAATCAAGAATCCTGCAACGGGACACTGTATCTGCCTTTTTTCCCTCGCACCAGGACAATTAAAGAATCGTTCCTGAATCATCTGGTTGCCGACATTGCTTAGTTTGCATGTACATGTAATTATGTCTGCGGTACAGCATGAAGGGCGAATACATGGTGCACACCGCAGAAAATGTAGAAAACGAGAAGATGTAGATGTGAGGAATGACAAGCGAGCGAATGCCTGCCACATGAAGCTGCGTTCATACTGACTGACGCTAGGGCGTGGCTTGGTTTACAGGCAGCGAGGGAGAGTGACACGGAGGAGGTGCATGGGTGACGCAGGCTACGAGGCAGTGTGGCACAGGCAGAGAAGCAGAGATGCGGAGCCACGCCCCGCCACCGGCACCGCAGAGTACGACCGCGGCCTAAGGCTTCCAGGCAACGAGCAGCGTAAGCGTCGTAAATAGAGTGCACTGCAAACAACTACGATCACTTCCATCTATGGGAAAAGAAAAACTGAAAAACAGGTTTAGCACTATTCCCTCATCAATGAACTACTTTTTCGCAGTTAAAAGCCTTGCAGATAATGGAGATGGCTTAACGATACAATATTATTTTTTCCTCATGCAATAATGGTCTAAACGACAGGGACTTTGATATGAGTGGCTTTTCCTCTCAGCGAGTTTGAGCGTGCAGAATCACTTTTTCGTGCTTTTTCAACCTTGATAATAAGCGTTACAGTTCTAGTATTGTATGGCTGGGAATGTTTTTTCTGCAGCATTGACTCGAACAGGTTCTTGGTAGTTTACGAGCGATGAGCAGCTATCTTGCTGTCTATTCGTTGTCATAAAAATAGTGATGGTAGAATTTTATGACGGTAGTAACTAGTTATTCAAGTGCGAACAGATAATTAGAGCTTGCGCAGGATAGGTAACGGCGGCGGGTGCGCGTACATACGCGAAAGGTCATTGACGGATTATGTGGAAAAGGTGAAAGTTTGGTGAAAAAAATCGAAACCGTTTGCTGTTTATGATGGTTTTTTGTTGGATGGGACGAACTTTTATGCGGTGACAGGTAAATGAAGGCTGTTTAGCGGCCGTATTCATGAGAAATCGTCATTTTCGATGAATGCCACCGAAATTGCGTGGGTGGAGGGGACGTGGCGCCCTACGGGCGATTCCAGCCATCAGAGCTGCTTAACAAGCGATGTGTTTGATTATCCAAATCATCGTCCCCACATCTCCCATGATATATGCGGGGTTTGGCCATACAGCTGTCGAAACTCCACTCTTTTATGATAAATGCCTATCCAAATCGCTTTCACCAATCCCTCTGAAGGGAGGGGTTAAGTGCGCTTGTGAATGTTGCCGTTTCCAATTTAGAGGCTGTTAGCGCTTGCACTACTTTCTCCACTTTAGAGGCTTAGATGCCTGAGGCATGAAAAAAAGCCTTTTAAGCTCTTTTGGAATGTTTTCTTTCAGAAAGGTAGGCTACATAATAAAATAAATTAATTAGTAATAATAATAAATAACCCGTTTCTTGTTGCAATGATTCCTGCGTTCAGATCGATACTTTTCTTGGAATTGTTTACTTCAAATTTGTCTCAAAGAAAGTTCCAAGGAAACCCTAGCCAGCGGTATGATGCGAGTACCTGATTGCGAAGAAATTTATTATTAGACGTCAGCTCATGCGATCCGTGTGCAACGACGGCGACATTACAACACTGCAATTTATTTTACGCCTAAAGTACACGGTAGAGGATCGCGATGCTGATACATTTATAACTTCACGCCTGCAAGAGGGGTGGGAATCGATTGGTGGAATTTTTGCTTCGCGGTATCGCACTCGCTGGGCCGTCAGCACGACGTGCTGCAGTTTGTTGGAACTCCGCTCAATATGCAGTGGGCTGGTATCGTGAGGGACGTTCAAACAGTGCAGGTTGGAAGCTTCAGAACTTTTTATATGTTGAGGTCGTTAATGTCTCAGCGGTTGAAACTACAAACAACTCGCACTCGCCACGGGCGGCCGCGCGAAAATTCGACCAATGGACGCCCACCCCTGAAAGAGCAGCTGGAGTTTCGTGCAAAAGGTAGCGGCTATTGAAAGCAGCAGAGAGAAGGAAGGGCAATAAATGGCAGCCAGTTCTGATGAGTAGGAATTGTGTTGAAATAATAACTACAGAAATTTGTAGAATGACCGGGTTGGGGAATCACTGCCCTTGGTGGTTGGCAGCTGTTCAAACAAATATGTAGCATTGTTTCTTCTTTTCTCGACCCCATCTTTAACTTAACAAGTCAGCGTCAGAAGTAGGGGTCATGGTTGTGATACGATGGGAAGCGATCTCGGAATATTTTTATTAGTCAAACGGATTCACATGCTTAGGCGGTGCAGTGACAAGCGGCACGTTTTCAGTCACAAGGTCCAGTGATAATTCTGGAATTGTGCACGCTCAGACTCAAGACCAATGTGGTCTGGGTAAAAGGGAACTCTGATTTGTATTTTGGCCCGTCCCAAAGTGAATGAATCGATTGAATTTCACCAAATTCCATAATGATACTTGACAGAGTCAGAATGCTTGGAGCATTCCGAAAGGGATCGATCGCGGCAAGATGCGAGATGGGTTGTATACGACCCTCTACCTTTTCACGTCGTCGATAAAATAATCTCTTACAAAATTTTCGAAATTTTCGATTTTTGTTTGGTGCTGTTTTCGCCGCAGCCAGCGATGGAAAGCTGTTGCAAGGTTGAGTTAATAAGTTGAAATAACAAAAATCGAAAATCTCGAAGATCAGTATTTATTTGAGTGCTCACTTTCACGTTTCGATGCCGATATTGGCCAACCTCTTCAACATGTTATACGTGTGAGTGCTGAGAGGCTACGGCAACTATACTATGCATTAAGAAGCTGAGTAAAATACAGTGATAGGTGTGTAATGTGGATGATAAGGAATCCCGAAAAGAGTCACTCACTGATAATTACGGGTATGAGAGGCCTATGTATGGCGAAATCCCCCGCGGAAGGCGCTTCCTCAAGCTGTAGCGGAAACGGTCTTGTCAGGCCAGGCCCGCCTCCCAGGGTCGACTTCGCCAAGGAATGATTGAGGCTAACAGGGTTTTGCTGAGCAGAAAAAGCTGACGGAACTTTGTAAAAAGGTTGTAACCGAACGAACTCATCATACAACTAATCAGCTGGAGCACCCGCAGAAGTGAGAGAGATTTTACGTGTGAACAAAAGTAAAACAGGCCATAGTATAGTTTTGGAGATCCTATGCTGTGAACGAAGGATCGCGGCAAGAAGCACACTTTCACATCTAAGAAAGAACGAAAAGAATCTTTCATAAAACTTCGTGAGTGTACGCGAGATTTAAGATTAATTTAAGATTTAAGATTAGGTGCTAAAAGAGACGTAGGGTAATAGTTACGTCTTGTGGAAAGTGTGATATTGGTGCACATCACAATTGGTTCAGCAAGTGCAAAACTGATGGGGAACACTGTTCAAGGAGAGCTCCCCTTCCCCTCCCCCCTTGACAATCACTGTGAGTGATCCATGGGGAATGTCCGCGTATTGAAACTACCAGATCACATAAGCTTGAAGAAAGTGATAACTATAATTCACTGCTAATGCTACCAATTCACCGGAAGTTCGAGCGTTTTGCAGCTCTCTTAATGTCGTCTTAAGAGCTTTACGGTGTAGTAAAGCAATCATAGATGGAATGTGAATTTCAAAAGAACTGGCTTTTCAGGATCTTGTGGTGAATAATGCGCTTCATTTAAAAAAGTCAGCACAGTGGAACATCTCACCAATGAGCTGTTATAGTTGTCGCCAATTTGACGCAAAACTCCTTTTCCTAATCTTGACTGTATCGGGAGGACGGAGGAGAGGTTGGAAGAGAGGCTTTTCCTAGGTGTTGAGGGCAGTGTCATGAAATCCCTTAATGAATACCTTTCATCGATTACAGAGTTTTTAATGTAATTGTTCTTCCAGACTAGGTGCTTTTAGATATTTTCCATCTCCCACGAATAAATTTCATCTGGTTTGGAAAATGATGGAAGCGGCCGACCAAGCCGACCGAAATTATAAAGGAGTTCAAGCTTCTGCCATCGACTACTCTCTTTGTTGAAACGCGTCATGCAACTGTTCTCCCATGCTGTTGAACACTTCAATGCCAATTCCCATATCAGGGGCTCTCGAATGATCAGCTTGTCGTTGACCTTTATTACAAGGCAGTACTTTTATCCTCTCAGACAAGTCTGCTAACACTTCAGCGAGCTCGGAGGAACAGTAGGTCTGAGTAACTATTGCGAACATCGGTCCATGTTTCGAATCCCATATTGTGTTAGTGGGAGAAACGCCACTTAAAGACAGCATTAGGGGTAGTGACTTTCCCCTAATTCTGCCTTTAACGCTACCATCCCCTCACCCACCACGAAATGCCTATCGTTGTTTGCATTAAGTGGTACGTTGATTCGATTTCTTATTGGTTTTTGCCAAGCCATTACGATTCCTTTTATAAGTTTTCTTGATAGATATCCTGGATTGTTAACTACCCGTTGGCTAGCGCACACTACTGTGTGCGAAACACCATGTGCGTCAGTAGGTTGATCGAAATTGCTTTTTTTCTTGAGAACAGAGTATCAGTGTACGCTCCGCCCACAGTGGGCGGAGCTTAACGTAGTCCATGTGTGGTCTTTACTTCCTGTCCCATGCCCTACCCATACCACACTTGTCCGTAGCTCCAGTGATCGTTTTCATATAATACCTAATTTCATGTTAGACGGGTGGACAAAGGAACGGACATACGGACAGACGAAGCGTTTCATATACAGTAGGGATTACTGCGTTGTGTTCTTTTTGGGGGTAGTGGTGGGGCAGGTGCAGCCCATTGCCATTGGGATGGCGTGAGCGTGGTGAACGTCCGCCTAGGCCAACCAAGCTTTCCATCCCTCCGGGGTCGACAAATTGGAAGCGTACTCCATGTGGTTCGATAAAAGCCGTATCTTGCCACAAGTCATTGCACAGATCAAATCGCATTCTTCTGCCACCACGATTTTGAATGGAATGGAATGCGCGGTGCCTCCCAACAAGGGATTGATTAACACCAAAAACTTCACCTTTTGACTCATGCTCTACATAATCACTTGTATTTAGCTTGACAATGGATTCATTTTCACCTGGTAGTTGGAGATTAATTAGCTTTATAAAGGTTAAATGCACATTCAAATTACCATATGATTCCTGGTAGAAATGTGTGGTTTGTTTTGAATGAAATGAAAGGAAGGAGTCTAACAATTATGTACAGAAGGTTCACAGCTGCGGATGGAGTGTGCAAAAAAGTCGTTGGAGGCGAACAAATGTGATTTTTGGGGTACATCCTTCACAATTTCAAAAATTCTCCCTTCTCCTGCCTCCTTTTGCCACAAATTCTCAAGCTAGCCCCTTCGGAAGATTGAATCATCATGAACAGAACATCTGAATCATTCAATGAAACTCGTTCAACCACGTCGTCTGGTTTACTCTATCGATTTCACTTGAATCTAAGTGTGACTGTAGACGATTGAATCATTGAGTAAACAATTGCATTCGTGGAATGAGGATATAGCCACAACCACACAGTAATCGGATATGAACCAGTATGGCAAGTTATCCAATTTTATTGATTGGTACCGCAGCGGTGCGAAATTTCGCTCTTTTCCAGCGTCTGCGGTTGCAGGAAATATGTTGCGTTTATGTGGCTGATAATACATAATGTCATGAGGGTAGGAAGTAAACTGGGCAGGGTTAGCTATAGCCTTAAGATGCACCACGCATTTCAAATTGCTTCAGAATTGCAAGATTTTCAAAAGCGTGACGTTTCATATTCAGACTATTGCCTTTTTTCCTACTATTGTTTTGGAGGGATCCTATAACTGTTTTTCTTCTACATGGGAAGGGACAACTTATGGTGGCCTTAGAAATTTTATCTTACATATCCTCCACCCCATCCTATTTGGCTCCTCCAATCACTGTGTTCTGCATGATCCGTATTCACCCACCAGATTAGCTCGTAGGTTAATCCTAGGTAAACAATGCCAATGTAAACCAACAGGGAACATCCTTTGCTAATCAGTACTAATGATGCTATTGTGAACTAGGATTCGGTAATAATCCTATAAATAATAATATGTGTTAAATAAAATAGTAGATATAGATAATTATGATTGACAAAGATAAGTAGATTAACCAAGATTTGATAGGTGATTGAAGTGCGATGCCATCAAGTCAGAGAGTATTGAAGTGGTGTGAACAAAAAGTACGACACTGGGCGGATCTCAAATCCACACCTAAGCTCCTCAGGTCCCGAGCTTATGCGTTTCTATACAAGAACTTATACTTGTTTGGACTACAAAGAGGACTGCTGTTGAAAACAATAGTTATCAGAATGCAGAAATATGAGAAATTACTGGATAGTCTGGAAGAAGGTTTGCAGTGAAAATGGATTTCGCAGGAGGCGTAAAGAGATCAATAGAAAAGTGGGCGGTGTCGTTCGCTTTCCGCCTATTCTAGCAGCTATCTGTTTTTTCTACAGGACTCTCTTTGGAATGATATGGTGATATATTAAATTGACTGTTGAAAGATGTCAGCGTAAGGTTTCAGGAGACGGTTGGTGCAGTATTCGATTGCATTCAGTAGTTGAAGACGGTAAACCGTCAGGTAACAATGCAGGTGAACTCAATTTCATGTACGGTATCCTACAGATGAGAGGGAAGTGTCAGATCAAATTTGGTGTAAAGGGGGGATATAGCATAGTGGGAATTGTGCGATCCCTCCCCTTTTCTAATGGGGGTTTGCCTGCGCGATCACCTCACTATCCGTTCCCGTGTGATTAACGAGGTTACGGAAGAATAAGTTTATGCTAATGCGTTGTTGTGAGAATAGCGCACGTTGTTTACCCTCGACACCATTTCCATTTAACCCACTTTTTGATGGCCATAACTTTCAAAAAGAGATTTTGCAACACAGTGCATAGATAGAAAGTTCGCTCAGCCAGTACCCTTTATTTACAAAATCATTTCACAAGGTTTTTTTCTTGAGGAATTTTGGTGAGGGGGGAATCAGACTTCAATTGAAGCTTTCGTTTTTCAAAAGTTATGAAAGCGTTGTGGTGTAGTGACAAGTGGTGCTTCTCCCGCTGGCATGGTCCCGGTATTTGATCCGCACATGTATGCCCGCCTCGTCCAAGCATGCCTTTCATTCCTCTGGAGTCAGTGAGAGTGTGCGAGACTCGCTCCAAAGGATAGGAAAATGACTCAATTATCAGATTTCCTCCTCAAACCATAGTACAAAAAAACCGCATTCAAACGCTATCACGGTTCATAGCAGATGTAGGATCCATGGCGCATCATACAAGGGAATGACTGAGGTCGGTTGCTACATCATGCTTAATCTTTTCAACTGCTCATCAAATTGTTGCAAGTATTCTGTGTTCTGGGCAAAAGCTTCGGTCTCCGACGGGACTCGAAGCCACACCATCCTTTATGTGATGCGCCATGCATCTTACTTATCAAAGCATGGATCGCGGGTTCGAGTCCTGTCCGAGACTGGAGCTTTTGCCCATAACGCAGCATACTTGCGTCCTTTCGCATCGTGGTTTGCGGTGAAAATCAGCAGGTATCAAAAATAAAAAAATATCAAATCAGTATAAACATCATTTCGAAAAAAAAACCCCCGACTGTTCTCGGAATACCTCTAAGGCTTCCACTGTTTAGAGCGAGTGAAAACTGAAACGCTCCAGGTCTACTGCTGCGTGTTGGAGTGCGCCATGCTTCTCATTTCTTTCGAAATCAGCAACGTGGCGCATTCAGGAACGTATTTGTCATTACAATATTTTGCTCGGACCAGCTTTCGTGCTCCAAATCGTCATGACAAAATGCTGGTTTGTGGCTGCTGTCTTTGGCAGTGCAAATGTACCCTTGTACGTAGATTAACGGATATAACGGGCTCCATTGAACAGCACAAAACCACTTCAGCAATTTCTCAAATGCACCAGTAAGGGGTAAGGGAAAACTGAGATCTGGGAGTACATGTTCTTTGAAAACGAACCTTCTACTTCAGAGGAGGTCACATGTGGCGAAAATCGCATTGAAAAAACGCGTCTTGGGGTTCTATAACGACCCCGCAGCTCGGCATGCCGTTATGCAGTTATGCGGAACGGGGAGTCGCTGTGGAGGGGCGGGACAACGATCGCGGCCGATGGTACAGACTCTGGCCTGTCTCCAGTCCACTCCGGCTAGTGACGCAGAGGACGAGAGAGAAGGGGGGTTTTCGGGTCCCTGTTCTCGGTTTTTCGCGGTTTTATGTCGTTCTTTCTCTACTGCTACATTGCTGAGCACATTTACTATAATATTCCACAGTCTGCCGAAATTCCTCTTCTGGTGTCTTTAAGTTTTTGCGCCTTTCCATTTCAAAAACACAACCAGCCTACCGTTTAGATCCAACATCATCGCATACTAGTCTCCCTCCCGGTAGGTATTACTAGTATGAACCACGTTCAATATTTTGCAACCCACGCTTAATCATGGCTGTAGAGAGATAGTAATATGAGGGCACTGGGCACGCTGCGCATGTGGTTGTGGCTTGCTCACTTTGCTTTGCTAACTCTACATTTGTGAGAATGTCTTCGCCCTTCCCCTTCGATATTTAAGGCAGCATCGGTGGTTATCTGAGACCGACCAATAGAGCAAAACTCCACCCACCGCGCCTATCGTCTTTGATGCGACATCTTAAAGATGGTGAAAAAATGTAAAATTAGCGTAGGCGTTCAAGCCAATGGTGTCATTGTTTACGTGAGTCCAAATAGAGGCCGAATAGTATTGAAGTGGCGCGCATATGGTCGATCATGGTCGCTGCAGTGTACATATAAACGTAGGACAAAACTGGACGAGTCTCCTGATACACCGGTGATCAGCGACAAACTCTTCACATATCACAATTGCTCATCCAGGCGCAATCCCATGCAGCAATGCACTTAAGTTATAGCGGAGACCTGGAATTACACGCGCTTCATCAATCTGTGACATATATTGGTATATATGAGTAAACAAAAACAAACACATAAGTAAACATTTGTTACGCCCCCCCCCCCTTTTTGTCGATGCAGAGCTTGTTTCCTGCTCCCACAATGTGTTTTTGAATAACTGCCATCGCGAAGCCGAATTGCTGCACTTAACTGGATCTGCTTGGTTTTCTCGTTCCAGCTACCAATCTGAGAAAATTTATTAGAAGTTCTATCGCTGAATGACCGGGTGACCAGCAGCGTGAGCTCTGAAACCTAGTCCTCGACTCACGGACTGTTATGCAGTGGAACCCCAGCCCCCTTACAGGCAACTAGACGATCACCGCAGAATCGGAGAGGGGGGAAAGCCTCAATAGGCGGTGCTATAGACTGTGGAACATCAATGCAGGGAGTTGACCAGTAACTATTTCAGTAGGCTCTAGCAGACATAAGAAAATATTCTGCGTAAAGCAGCCTTATTCTCGGTTGCGTCACGCACTCTGCCCACATTCGAAATCGTGTTAACATCTGAATGTAGTTCCGATTGTATAAGAAAAGCGCGATCCACCTGATACACAAAGCAATATTTTAACCTCCCAGACTAATCTGAAACGATTCACAGAACGCGAAGGGTGGAAGGCTCACTTTGCATGGACTAGTATCGACCGAGAATCCGACTCCAGACCATACTAATGGGAGGGGCACCATCTTCCTCTAACAATAAATCATATAGTTCACTAATGTCAGTTGCGGAGTATCCAATCGTTTTGGGCCATCATGGAGTCCCGAAAATCCTTTAGCAAGTTCGATTTATTCGAATTTCATTTATATATAAATTTTCGGCTTGAGTGGGAACGATTTAGGTTTGCCGACCGTGGTACTAGCGCCTCTTTTCACTACGTTTTCTAGATCGGTATACATAACCATGGTAATCATTTGCTATCAATTTTCCACTTGAATTTTCATTTCCATGAAGTCTTTATGTAATGTACGAATTACTGAGAAGATGAAGGGCTCATAGGGTCCTTTTTTAGAGAGGGGGGGGCAAATGAATGGGTGGAAGGAGTGTATCCCTAGATGGACGGTTCCGCGACCAAGTGCGGATAGTGAGTTGGTCTGCGTAACAAATTGGATTGAGCTGATTCGAACTCGCACGTCAGACCACCGTAACATTCCTTGAGAAGAAACCGGCCCATGGAGACGATTTCACTAAATGCCGAATCGTAATCGCAAGTAATTGGGGAAACGTGCACGTTCACTTGGAGTTGACATTTCGTCCACGTTAATTGGTAGACTATTCTCTGGGACGGGCTATTTGCACAGGATGAATGGAAGCAATTAAGAGCTCAGATTAGTGAAGGAATGCTGGCTGATTAGGAGGATTTAGTGCCTCATTATGTCAATGTTTGTCGGGGTTGGCTGACCGTTGTCATCCACTATGAAGGCTTGTTTCACTTCGTTCTGTGATTCAGCTAACAGTTTTGTTAGGAATGAGCAATGTACAGCGTTACTGAGTGAGAAACAGCCCAATAATATAAGGAAATTTGGTCCTTAGGAAAAATACGGGGAATGCGGTACATATTTGTCCTAATACTAGTTGTTTAAACTCATGACGGTTTTCTAACTATTTTTCCCCTATAGAAATTCCCAGGTAGTAAGTTATTAGCAATGAGGGATCTTTAGTGCATACTGCGGACTTAAAGGAATCGTCCACGGAAAAAGTGAGTTCTATTGTTATATTAGTGTTACCATATATTATCCATATACTAGTGTTGTACTTGCCTAATAAGGGCCGCATGCAAAGTTTCACGCGAAAGAGTGAGAATTCGGATGGGAAACAGCTCCAAGTTCTCGGCCGGGCGGGCGGAGCCTTCGGG
Organism: Trichostrongylus colubriformis; assembly: GCA_963978905.1. Lineage (NCBI taxonomy): Eukaryota > Metazoa > Nematoda > Chromadorea > Rhabditida > Trichostrongylidae > Trichostrongylus > Trichostrongylus colubriformis. Next base: position 10,057,236 of record OZ022259.1, on the reverse strand, counting down.
TTAAAGCTCCGTCCCGTCGTCCGCGTTGGTCGGGAACGAAGAATGGGACTGATCTTTCTGCTTTCTGCTCCCACAATGCGTCTTCGACCGCGGCGGACAACGGGGAGGCCACTTATTGGAGGGCTCCGCCCACCCGGCCAAGACTTTGTGGTGCTCTATCTTGGCCGGTTTCACCTTTTTGCGCAAACTTCACATGCGGCCCAAAGTAAACAAATATAACGTAAATATATACGTAACAGAAAAACTCATTTTCCGCGGACGAATTCTTTGAGCAGAAGAGCCTTGCAACCATGCCACCACGTCGGCGCTATCGCCAGACCACAGCAAGGAATTAATTGGAAGAAGTCTAAACTAATAAATGAGTTCAAACGAGCCACTGTCTAAATGAGTTGTTTACCACGTTTTTGGATGCAGAACGTGCGCCAACATGGCGGTCGGCGGGTACGAGGAGACATGGTGAACTCCTTGCTATGCACCTCTCTATGCCCAGCTAGCTAGAGAGCAGACGGATGAGTGGTTCAGTGATGGTAACAACTGCGCTGAAGCTTTAGGCTAAGAGACCGAGCGATGGTGTGCCTTCGCACGTATGGAGATAGGAAATAAGAATAAATGCTTGGGAAATAAGAATAAATATAGTGAATAAGAATAGGAAATGCCTTGAGTGATCGCAGAATTTTGCTGCTGACACAGAGTTTTATATAAGCTGTTGTAACCAACCAAATCTTTTGTAACCCATCCAGCTACTACTTAGACATGGCCGAGCTTCGCCATGTCTACGTTGATGGTAATGTGTGGGTTTTCCTGCACGATAAATAGCAGCAACTATGAATCCAAATATGTCGGCCTTGGCACATCTGAGATTCCGCGAACCTGACCCTGTACGTATCATAGGACACAGCACGAACGCAGAGCACCAATTACTACTATTCTTAGATTGGACTTATTTGTTGCTGCAAAAAAATATGAAGGAAGAAGTCAGACATTTGATGCTTTCTTCGGGGTTTTTTAGGATGCACGCGGGATTTTTGTCGGCAAAAATAGGGTGACTGCAAGGTAATGGAGTTGAAGAGTTTCCTGCGCAGTTAACGCAGAACCTGCATACATGGATGACATTACATATGGCAGGCAGCACGGCTGAGACGGAAAAAATTAAATCGGACGACCAGTTTCCCATGAACCTAATATAGAGTACTCCATGCTATCCTCTGCTTCAATCTAGGCCAGTTTGATTTTGATAGGCCAATTACTGTGGGTGTCGTTGAAAGAAAAGGCTAAGGTTTTATGCGAATGGATAATCGGTGAACAGTGGGGCAGTAAAGAGTGCCTGGTCCCACTATTGCTTTGATTCGCACGGTCATTTGTGTTAAAGCCCAGTGAAACCCATAAAAGGGAACGCTGAAGGCACCCTTTAAAAAAATGCAGCGTAAAGAAGGGAAAAATCCAGCAGAATCAGTCCTGAGCACCGTTTTCATAGCCCGTATTTTAGGAAGCCTCTGGAAGCTTGCGAAAAGCTCCAATGAAAAGTCGGAGCTTCGTAAAAAAATTCTACATCCGAATAAGGCGAGAGTCCAACCAGCAAAGTGTAAAGCGAAGCTTAGAGCGAAATAAGGCTCTCGGAGATATGTTTTTTCAAGGTCGTCAAGAGAAAAAGGTACTAAAAGGCCCTCTTTGAGTCATAGCCGTTTCCTTTGAATCCGGGCACACGCTTTCAATGGCCATTTGGGATGTGCACTGGTCTAAGCGTTTTATTACTTCTTACAAATCTCGTACTAATTCGACCACTCACACAATCACACACTCCGCAATATCTTATGAACATTTAGACCCGTAAGATGTAGAACATGAACCCGTTTACCACGCTCGAACCAAAAGAGGTGAATCGCAGTCGCCGTTCAACTGAAAAAAATGACAGCAGGAAATACCACTTTTATGTGATTTTTTGAAAAATTTTGTGCCATTACTTATCTGTATATTTAAAGTACAATTCCAACTTCAAGAAATAGGTTCACCTCCAGGAAAGTGGCTTGCCTTTACAAAGGGCACCGGAAAGAGACCCAAGGGCGATATACGCTTCCTTGTTTCTTGTCCCTTTGCATCAAATTCTTCGTTATGAGATTTCAGTTTGAAGAAATCGGTGCTCTTTAAAGGCCACTCGCTACCCTTCAAAATTTCTTCAAAACCCTAGCAGGCGATCAACTACGAACAAATCTGATAAAAAAAATAGTGCTGTTGAGAATGATTAACGAAAGTTTGCTCAAAGGTCACTGGATGATTGCTCGAAATTCCGCACAAAGTGTTCCGTTAGCGAGTTACTAAAACTAACGATAACAATACATGAAATGCTAATCGATTAGAAAACGAAATAAACGGCGAGCACACGCTGCCGATTCGTTATGGCGTGTGCAGATTGAGGGTGCAAATAATCGTTGTTTGTGCCCAAATGACATATGTAGGACATGAAAAGCGGACCGCGAAAACATTACATGAAACCGCTTTTGGAATAGGTTTTTTCCGTGTTGAATGACGCTGAAATTGACGCTATTGAATGATGAAAGATTCATCTAGAAAATCGCACGGCCATGAATAGCAAGTGATAGTATGCATATGGTCGGGAACGGTTCTTAGATTTTGTGAGTAAAAAATGAGTAATAAAGCACATAGCATTATCGATCCTTTTGGAGATGCGACATGTCTTTGATTTCCATTAAGAGTCGTGGTGGAATTTGTTTATGATTTGGCCCGAAACGGTGGTTTTTTTAGGGCCAGCCTAAGAACGAGCCGATGTTTATACTCGGTCCCGGAAGTGAAAGAGCTGTTGTCCTTAGTGAGGACTGGCGCGGAATCGGATTCCCGGATTAGGTGTGTAGAAGAGGAGGCACTAAATAGCCTCTCAAAGGCGAGGAAATGTTTTTTATTGATGAACTGAATAATTCAAGGAAGTAAGCTTCCGTGGCTCATACTGTGTGAGAAAGGGTTCTGTAGTCGCGCATGCAATGGCCCTCGTTAGTGGTGATGGAATGCAAGACCCTTGGACTAAGAGAGTAAGAGAAGCTGATCAATCGTTCTTAAAAGGCACCACTGCGAGCTTTAATCGCGATTCGTAGAGTCATCTGAGGTAAGTTCATTCGGTTGCTTACATCAAATGGACTATAATTCGGTATTATTAGGTTGATTCATAATAAATCGGACAAATGGTAGTGATGATTTCTAGAGATCATAACTCAGTAACGAATTAACGAAAATGGACGCGCGAGGTACCGTTGGAATGAGTATGAAAAGCTCTTCAAAGTACCGCAAAATAATCACTCCAAAGTAAATTCATTCCGCCACAATGCCGCACGATTTCAAGCGGTCCAGAGACCACATCCGCAACGTCATACTATTTGTATCGCTATCTGGCCAGGAACTCGCGGATATCGGCAGACGTCTGATAGAAGCTCACAAGGAGCATGCCCCCGGCAGAAGTACACTGTAGTTGTAGCATTCGAAGTTTGCGTCAGGCGACTATTCCATCGAAGACGAAAACCGCGGTTGGTGGAGCGTACACGGCGTAGAGTACTGGGAGCTGCTCGATGAAGGTACCACAGTATCCGCCGACGTCTACGTTCGTCAATTACGAGAATTGAAGGCCAATGTCCAAAGCTCGCTACGGCGGCGATCACATGTCTACTTCCAGCACGACAACGTGTCTACTTCCACAGACCGCACTTCGCAAGATCGACCAAGGCCGAGCTGCTGTCGTACAGTTGGACCGTACTTCTATACCCACCGTACTCCCCAGACCTGGCCCCTTCAGATTTCCACCTTTTCTCCCACAGCCAACGCCACCTGGACGGCCAAGACTTCAAAACTCGCGACGAGGTCAAGGCGGCACTCGGCAACTTCTTCGAGCTCCAGCTTCCGGCCTTCTGGAGCAAGGGCATCCATGATCTGCCTATACCGTGGCAGAAGGTCATCGATAAAGATGGAGTATATTTCAAGTGAATCCCTGTTGTCGTAAAAAAGTTGTACGACAATGATTAAAATTGGTCAATTTGTCCGATTTATTATGAATCAACCTAATATCATGTCGGGGATCAATCTCCTACCGTTTTCTCTCTGACTGAAGAAACAGGATATTCTACAGAAATTATATCAGGGAATCAACCATGTATTCTCTGTGATAGCCCAGCACCTCCTCTGACCTGTCGACGATGAAAATGATCCAATTTCTTCAAACAATACTTATCCTGAGCTCGAAGAGTTGCTGGGGTGCTTTCAAGTTTTCATCATTGTTGAAGATAACTCTTTCAGTTGGTAGCGAGCGCATGAAAGGAAGCGAGTTGATCCTGTGATATGCAACTAGACGATCCTTGTGGTGTGAGGGTGCCTGATGTCGTGCAGTAGCATGACTCAGCCTGATCTTCCTTAAATTCTCAGCTGACTAACTTCATTTTTGACTGTACTATAGAGAGGTTTTCTGATCCCTTCAATGCTTGAAAGCATTTTCGTAACCACTGAAGTTTTCCCATGCCGCTATGCGCAGATAATGGATTGCCTGGAATGGAGGTCCTGCTTCACCCTTGACATTAAACTTGCAAGCCTTTCTCCCACCTGTACCGTCCTCTCTTCAGAGGCGCAAGTATTTTTTTCGGGTAGCCGTTGTACCCCTTTGCCCGTGGCGGTAGGCCAGGTGTCGTCAGCGCTTTTTGCGTCTTCTAAAGTATATATTTCGAAGTCCTGTATCAGAAGAAAATCTAGCAATCTGTTGGCAGCATATTCCGAGAGAGTAGAAAAAGCACTTTCAAGTGGTTTCACTGGCCTCACTACAGCAATTCTGTGTAAAGATGATATCGGAATTGGTATCGGAATTTAGTTCGTACTGCTCCCGAAGATTCAGACATGTCTGTAATCAACTGATTGATAGTGATGAGATGAAGATGGCAGAGGCAGACATAAGCCCTGATGAAGCTGATCAAGTTAAACTTAGCTGTGGTTCTGATATTGACTGTTCGATCATAGAGTGGGTTTTTGTGTAGAAGGTTTCTCGATTAGGACCAAATGGTAGCTGAAGAAGTGGCCAAGTGAGCACGATCACTTTACACTGTATGAAGGTACTGTGGTGAAATGATGCACTACCCTTTCCTGTTTTATGAACCAGTGCTCCATTACGACCCCAAATGCAGCAAATTCTTCCAGGTGCCATCGCAATAAAGGGTGGAGGGGGGGGGGCATCTTACAAAAAGTTGCACATCTAAGCATCTAGGGAGGATCTTTGAACGGTCAATTTAGTTGTTTAGGCTTACATCTTTGTCTAAGCCTTAGTGAAGGAAAGATGGGGTTTCTTTCTCCTTCTAGGCTTAGGTAGAAATAAGAACCATTGCGGGATGCCCCCCACCCGCCATTGTGATATCACCATCTTCAAAACAATACATCCAAAATTCTCCTGTCCTCAGTGCTCCATAACGTACGATTAAACGGAAAAAAGGCGAACATAAACTAAAACGAGGGAGAATCGAAAAGAAATGCGACTAAAGTGAGATCGGTGGAAATCAAAAATATGTGGTGAATGGAAGGCAATGACGATGGAAGATCAATCGAAACACAAATGTACGCGTATACCCCAAAATCTTCAGCGGGCAGTTGTCACAATGTGGCATGTATGCAAACAATCTCATGGAATACCTGCTGCAGAAGGCAGTTTCTTCGAGTACAAAAGACCCACAATGCCGTTGGCGGTTGTTCGTCATGGATGTCTTGGATCAAATGCTCGGTGTTCTCATATTGTAGTGTGAAGAATACCAAAGTCACAATGCATACAGAATTTCATAAATGTGTATGACCCCATGGGTTCCTTTTTTCACACAAGGAGAAATCGATAATGTAATAATATATAAAATCGATAATTTAATAATATATAATCAATGGATGTAATCGATTCCCTACTCACACCATGGAAGTAAGGCTTGTATATGGTGCTATTGTAAGTGCAATATTTTGTTTTATAGAATTAGGAATCGGAAGAGAATCTCCGAAGAGAATATATCTGCCGATTTATTCTTTTCGGAGATTGCACTCCTTGGTTCGTATTTCACTGAGCCTTGTACAATCGAGTTCGTGGCTCATTATGTGGCTGATTGGTCACTCATGGCATGGATACTGTCGTAAGGTAGCCATGTTGGTGTGAGCTTATTCTTTTTTTTTGTTCTTCACTTTTATGACATATAGCTGGGGCTTCATGAAACGAATAACTTCGATGTAGTGCTTGTCAAAATCAAAACTGAAGGAGAATACGCATTCAAATCCACAAGGCATAGGGGAAATCATATTCCTCGTACGTGAGAGAGTGTTTTGCTCATGTGAAACCGTATATTCAAATTTATGGCCGTTCGATTTGCGTTCTGTGGGAGCCTCCCAATTTCGATTGTCAGACGATATTCCTTCAAAATCGAGTAGACGATGTAATGGCGCTATTTCATTGAGGGAAGGAGTGTGATTTGTGAAGCTTTCGAAATTCTTTATTTGGTGTTTGTGCAGTAGCATAAGGCTCAATTCAAGTGAGCATGGTCTATTGATCGGATACGGTCAAAAGCAGTAAGAGTTCCCTCTAGTGCAAGATTTCCATTCGAGCTACATTTGCCCAGACGGATAGATTACATGTGTTATCTTTGTTATCTTGTACATGGGACTCTTGGCTTGCCCCTACTCCCACTATTCCGTTGAAAAGGTGCGTATGATCGGGAACCCTACTTCTTGGACAGTAATGATCAAGTTCGGGGTACCACGAAGGGACTGAAGTCTACTTTTGCGGGCAAGAGTAAAACACCAGCATCTCCTTGAATATGAAACATAAAGCATGGCTTCCCCAAAACGTCACCGGATATTCAAAGGAGTCACATTTTTATTTCTTCTTTTCGTTTGTCATTAGAAAAAAAGAAAAGCTCATAGTGCTTTTGTGCCTCAACGATTCTATTAGAACGAGGGACATATTAAACGTTTCAGGGAGTAAATACTATTTTCAAGAAATAAATGCTCGTGCATGTTCTTTGAACAGATGGATGTGTTTCATGAGTTTCTGGATGAGTTTCATTACAACGGGTATCCCATTGAGATAAACTGAAACTTCAATGCGCGAGCGGCTGACGTAGGTGGTCATATTCCGTTTCCGTACATTTCTAGTTACAGCACATTTCGGAGCGCTTGATAGGGCGTGGCCTAGGCACTTGTATAGGAGTGCGTCAAACTCTCTCACCCGCCACATACTTTCACTCTCGCCACACACTCGTACTCTCGCCACTCAGGTCACGCCCTACATAGCACAGTGAAATGGTCTGTATGTGCATGTGTAGCCAAGACCGAGGATACGATTTCAGAAATGATCAACTTTCTGCTGATATCCTCGTTGCTATTTGCTAACAACAGGTATGCACCAAAAATGGAAAAAGGATGAAGGACATCTGCATTTAGGAGATTCTCGACAATATTCTTGAGAATCACTTGTCACAACTCGTGTTTACCTATATAGAAATCCCTTGACTGTAAGCTACTCTGGTCGGTAACGACTGAGCTAGAAAGCTTCAGCTGAAATCATCGGAGTTGTTTGTTCTGATACTGCAAACTTCTCTGCAAACCAAATATCATGAATAAATACCCTTAAGGCTTCACTATGTTGATTCAGAGTGGCAATTTATTCAGTGCCGAGCCACCCTGAAGGGACAACCGCAATAGTAGTTCCATTTCTGACTCAATCGTCGTTTCACTTGACACTGGTCTTCTTTCCCTCACTTTCCCTGACGCTGATCCCATGCCGTTGAAAACTGAGCTATTCTACGATAGAGGGTGAACCTCGTTATTTTGCTATACTTCCTTTTCTACTTCATGTAAAGCTAATCTAGTAGGATTTATTACGTGAGGGCACTTAGGGCTCCAGTTAGGGCAAAACCAGTAGGCGAGCCAGTCAATTAGTATACGGTCAGAAGCTACCTATATGCTAATCAGTGATGAACGTTTGTTTTGACCGGAAAGGATTTGATTTATGGTGTTTCGTAGACAAATGGGTGTTCCCTACATTCACTCTTATCGCTACTTCCGTTCAGACTCAAGCTCAGCTCTTTTTTTATGGACTGGAGATCAGAGAGGCGAAACCCTGAACAACGTTTCCCACACTACTATTTCATTTCTTACTTCCGCCACAAATCTACCACAGTTTTTTGATCCACTGGTCGCTCGGAGTAGTTAAAGTGAAAATCTCTATGTCGTAGAAGAGACCATGAAGAGCCATTTGCTGATAGAATTACGGAGGGAATATAGATGGTTATGGGCTTGTTTTTCGTCTTTGACAAACTTTAATGGGTGGCAGACATCTTCTCATGCCCTCCCTGCTGGCGCCAGGTATGGTGGATTCTAATATCCACTGTGATCTTCGAGAATGCGGTTTATTTACGTTAAATAGAGCCTCTCAAGGCATAACCGGGCATAGGTTCCTTATACTGCGCTGCAAAAGTGCTGCTCTTTCACATCGTTATCGTTATTTGGAATCTTTGAGTGGCACTTTTCATTCAAGACAGTCTTCTTTTTCTTCTTCAAAGGCAGTATAGGAGTAACTCGGGCCGCATATGGGAGGGTCATTGAATATGAAGGTTGAGGTGTTCAATAGTATGGAAGTGAAACGGTCAAAAACCCGAGAATTAATAGCCTCTTCCCGCCGTTTATTCTCAAAGGAGGCGGGTAGCCCTGAAAAAAGGGGTGGGCTGCCAACAAGTGGTAGCTGTTGAAGCAGACAGAGGCCCGGAAGCATCCTTTATCATCATAAAGCCCGTAGGCATCCTTTTTCATCGGAATTTCGCTACACATAGTCTTTTTAGACCCCTAGCTTTCAGTTGCGTGACCCACTCTGAGAGTTCCCAGTACCTACATTACCCCTATCACTGCCTTCAAGGGAATCGTCTTTTGTGTACCATTTCTAAATGCCATGTCTAAACTGTTATGACATCCTTCCATCTATTGAAGCTTCATAGGGCGGTTGATGGAGTGGCTGGATTGGAAAAGTTGTTGTCCTTCCAACCAGTTGAGGTCATCGCCCTCCTATGTTAGCCTTATAAACTGTCATAAAGCGCACTGTTGCTGTTGCTTGAATGTTTGGTGATCATTTGTTCCATTTTTGTAGCATGGAAAGGCGTAAAGCAATGGACAAAGAAACCACGCCGTACTATAATATGTTGTAATTCCAATCACACCCAGGGCAGATAAGCTGAGGTTTATTCCTGCTTCGAACAATCCGGAGTTGAAGGGAAACATCCAGGAGGCCTGGGTAAGGGTTTCGCTAAAAACGACCTGCGACTTGTCTAAAACATGCCGAAGCGGATGACTGGAGTGGTTGATAGGTGAAGATAGGCCACAAATTTCTTAACATTGTTGTTTTTCTTTTAAATTTCGGTCGGCTCTTCGTTGGAAAATTTTGAGAACCTATGTGGAACTCTACTTTTGGATACCGTAATTTTCGAAAAAAAAAACGAAAATTCTGCCACTTGCCAGCCAAGGTATGTGTACTGTGTAGGTCGGAAAATCTACTTTCCTCTACAATTTCGATTTCTATAATCGTATACGCGTAATTTCCGAACTGCAAAAGATGATATGTTACTAATAAATTCACAATACAGCAAATGAAAAACTTTGATCAGATGAAAAAGTTCGTTGAAGGAAAATTTTTGAACCTAATTTTTTTCTAAGTTAAAAACCTTCCTCCATAAATAAAATCATCAGTCTCACTGCAATAAGATACAAAACTTCAAACCCATTTTGTTCGACAAACCCTGCCCGCTTCACACGCCACGCCTTCTCGAGCGAGCAAGGATGGCATTGTTTGGCATAATTTGATTTCATGGTTGTGGTCCAGGACTGCCCATAATATTCCTTTGATCCCACTGTAGACAATGACGATAGACAGCTTCATCTTGGCACCGAATTCAATAATAAAAACAGGAAAACGCATGGCATTATAGCATGTACCCATGTGTATCACAAGATATCGAACAGAATTAGAACATATCAGCGGAAAGAAGCAACTTGAATTTGATGTAGCTGACAACTACGTAAGAATCTGCTTATATCACTTGCCTGTTGTTACGATGTTTTCAGTGGGTTATCGGTTACAGCAAAGTGCGATAAGGTTGCGGATAAGACATCGCGTTAATCAGTTTTATGCCTTGTTTTAATGTATTCTATGGAAAAATATGTAAATAAATGTAAAATGTAAATATGTCTTCTATGACTGGGAAAATTCCTGCGGCATTTTGGAAAATTTCCTTTCCAAATATTTTTCATCTACGGTCCATCTCCCGACGGCTGGCAGGGCGAGGCCTACGGACGTGTATAGATCTCTCTCACCCCGCCACACACTCTCACCCAACTCTGCAGGCCACGCTCCGTCAGCCTACGGGAACAGGACTGTACCTCAAAAATTAAATCACAGCTTATGAAAAATAATTTTGTCATTTATAGTGATTTACATGAATATATTAAATTCTTGGAAGCCGAAAAATTCAAAAGAGTGTCTAGAAGGATGGTGAGTTGGGGCGAAAGCTTCTGTGTAGGACGAGACTCGAACCCCATTCCACGCTTTCCGCGCGTATGTGCTAATCCATTACACTACCGACACCCCTTTCACCTTAAATAATGTAAGCTTCTGAATGGTATATTTACCATGGTTTATCGGCACTCACACGTATAACGTGTTGAGCCGGTTGACCAATATCGGCACAGAACCGTGAAGCTGAAAGCTTGAATGGATATGTACTGATTTTGATAAACTTTCGCATCGCGGGCTGTAGCGATAATCAGCAGCTATCAAAAATCGAAAGTATAAAAAAAATCAAAATCAAAGAGTGAATTTTTGAATCAGGAGCAAAGTGAACTACGAAATATATCTTCAGTCAGCTCAGATGTAGTAATTATGATTTCGTCGTTCACGATGGAGCACAGGCGACACTCGCGGAGAAGGAGTAGTCAAAGCCCTTCTCAAAAAGTCGTCATTTTTATTACAGGCGTAAAGACTGAACATAATTCAATTGAACCCTTGAGTTGTGTTGGGTGCCCCTTCATAAATTCCATCCATGGAAGTTTTTGAAGCTTCCATCAAAGTGCGGGGAGGATGTGATTCTGGAAGATTCTTTTCATTTCATGCGGTTGTTCAGTGGCTGATCGTTCAATTTATGTTTTCCGATATTATTAATGTTGAATATTCATGATCGAACACAGTTGGTTAATCGAGTCAAAAGACAAACAACGCTAAAGAAATAATAAGATTGAGGGGATAATGGAGCGGAGACCTGGTGCTTGGGAGCTGTTGCAGATGAGGGCTATGAACGGGTCTGGTGAACAGAATAGTGCTCGATGGTTTTTCTTCCAAACGAGAAAAATGATAGGGTCTTTGAGTCACGTATTCCCTTGTTTGACGAACCGATCAAAGCGAGGAGCTGCTCAACCTTTGACCGTGACGAGGTCGAGTACAGCGCTCCAAAATGCTTTTTCGGGCTAAGAGCCGCGGTCCTGTTTAATCAGTGATTGACTGATTAGTCACCGGCGAAAGATTCATTTTGTGTTCAACATCCCATCAGACGGATTCAGGATATACAAGTACCTGTGAACGATTTACGAGAATGGCTTCCAGATCCTACATGATCCTATTTCTGTAGATTATCCTACATGTATTAGGTTGTCCCAAAAGTCTTTTCATATTTTCCCAAACGTCCATGCGGTTTAGGAATGTGGTAGAACGTTCCCTAAGCTTTCTAGGAAAATATATATTGTGCCACCATCCCGTGGAGAGAGCTACAATGCCCGTTGTCGATACCCATCCAACTCGCGGTGTCATCTATTATGAGCGGTCTTGCGGCACCAAAACGATGGAAGCTTGCCACTCCATCAGCGCTGCATTGGGTAAGGGATGTGTGAGCAACGTGACCGTGCGCCGCTGGCTCATCAGCTTCAGCAACGGCGAGATTGACATGAAAGACAAACCACGCTTGGGACTGTGCTGGTTCTGGGACGCGGAAGGAATGCTTCTCCGCGAGATGGTGGTACAAGGCGAGACAGTCACCGCTGCCGTATGCACCCAACAGCTCCAGCAGCTCGCCGTCGCTGTTCGAGAAAAGTGCCGGAAAAGGTCCGCGGTCACCCTTCTTCATGACGACGCCCGCTCCCATTTCGCTCCCATTTCGCGAAAAGTACCCAGGCCAAGTTATAGGAGCTCGGCTGGGATGTGCTGCCCCACCCGCCATACTCTCCAGACATTGCCCCTTCTGGCTATCACCTTACCCATCCTCTCGAATCCTTCCTGGCCAAGAGAAAATTCGTTGATTATGACTTGCTTGCGAAGGCATCGCTGACTTCTTCGACTCTCAGAATCCAGAGTTCTGGGAGGAGGGAATCAAGGGTCTATCTGTAAGGTGGCAGAGTGTTGTCGATAACAATGGTCAATACGTTGTTGCCTAATTGTTATTTGTTGGACGAAAAATAAAAAATAAAAAATGATGATCGAAAAAAATACTACAAGACTTTTGGGACAACCTAATATTTCGTCACAGCCGGATGTGGTTCATGGTGCGTAGCTAATTTTCACATCGACAACCACCCCCCCCACCCCCCGCCCCCGCCCCCAAGTCTTTGTATAGGCCAAATCGCATTCACTTAAGCAAGATTCTGAACTGAAATGCATGGCCATCCCAAAAAAACTGATCAACACCAAAGGCGTCATCACCAACATCGCTAACCGAGCAACTTCAATAAGTAGACCAAGATAACCTGCACTGTAATTAAGCCGGCACGTAAAACACCTGTGTCAGTTTGCTACGAAAATTTGCACATTTATGTTTTCGGTGGTGGTTTAATGACCGGTGGCCTCCCACTCTCATAGTACAGGGATCAAATACAGCAGCAATGCCCGGCCAGGCCAACCAAACCTCCCGTCCCTCCAATTAATCGTTACCGAGCTCGTGTGGGAGCGTATAGCACTTGCGCATCAGCTGGCCACCGCAAGTCACTGTCAGGCCGAATCCCATTAATCTGGCACCAAGATTGTAAATGGAACTGAAATGGACCACCTATCCCATGATTAAGGGCAAAAACTTTATCCCTACGTTCCTTCATCGTTTCTTACCACCATTTGTTACAGGGAGGCATTCGCGCGGTCGAATATGGAAGCAGTAGGCCTTGCTTTTCTTCGTGGCCGATGGTGCCGATGGTCGAAGATGTTGATGGGGGTGGGGTCCATTTTTATGCGCAATTCCCATTATGTCACAATTAGACAACCGATTTCCCGAGGGCTTTGTGATTCGCATCACATGTGGTTGGTGGTATAAAACTAAGGACGTAAACAAGGCCATCAGCTGTTTTATCGGATCAAAGTAGTGGGCGGAATCATCTCGCGCATTGCTCAGCAGCCTTTCTATGGCCAGACGCTGAACCCGTCCTAATTTGCTTGCGTACTGCGCAAGACAAGCACTTGATTGGTCCTACCTGAATGCACTGCATGCTAAATGACGTGACTTCTGCCTCCTCCCGTGACCTGACCTGATTCGACTGTCCTGTCGCTCATCTAGAGGACTTGGGGTTTTTAGTTCACCAGACTAGGAACGAAGGCCTCAGATGCATTTGATCCTGTCTAGAGTAATTTTACTCCTAAGAGGGAACACCATTCTCTGTTCTGCGGTTCCAGAATGCTTTACAATGCGTTAGACGCCTGACACGCTGAAGGATGACTAGTAAGTGGAAGTGTCTCCGAGCGGATGTGATGACACAGCCACGGCATCCTTTTTTGTCGTTTTGCTGTTACTTCTCGTCTGGTCTCTCCTCTGAGTGCTGCTTTCATCGCAGCAAACGTACACTACGACAATCCTTCACAGATATTATGATCTCAATTTCAGTCTTTTCTTGTCTTTTGTTTTTGCCGGCGAGTCATTTAGTCAATGTTGCTCGATATCTTTGATAACCTAATAAGCCTAATAACAGACGGGTCTGTTATAAATATTTTAGGTGGGGCTCATAGTGACACCATCCACAAGGTATGACCACTCAATCAAACCATGAAGCATGAACTATTAGAAGATTTGTATCGTTAGGACAGCATCGTGGGAGGGTGGGGGGGGAGGGGGGTTGAGAAGAGGAAGGGGAGGGGGAGGGGGCAGTGCGTAGCGCTAGACGTGCGAAGTAGGGGCGCAGTGTGTAGTTTGGTCATAGAGCGATGTCCTCCCCTTTGCTTTGAACGTAGAACAGTGGATGACCCTCAGACCATAATGCATATATAGCAACTAACTGGCACGCATGGCACCGCTTGCCGCGGCGTGGTTCTGTCCTAACAAGGCCACCCACTATGCAGGATTCGAGCATTGATCGGTAGCAAGATTTCAGCATGATTTGGCCTATACGATGACTTGCATGGATCAGCTGATGTACAAGTCCATTTTGTATGCTTCTGGAATATTCTGCTATTTTTCACTAGGTTTGCGAAGATGGAGAGCTTTGCCTCTGGCAGGGGGGCACTGATCCGAGATTCAGTCTACGCACGAAACTATGGGGCGGCGCAGTTGTCACTACACCAGGTGTATTCCACTTATAAAAAGTATAGTATTAGGTTGTCGCAAGTCCTGTAGGATTTTTTTCAAAGAAATCAATAACTCTTGTTTACTTGTAGGCAAGTCCGAGTGGTTCAGAACGGGCATTATGGTAGAACGTTCTCTAAGCCTTCTAGCAAAATATATATTGACTCACAAGATTTCGTGGAGAGAGATGCAATGCCCGTAGTCGATACCCACCAACACGCGGTGTCAACCTCTGTGGCTGGTCTTGCGGTACCAAAGCAACGGAAGCTTGCCACTCCATCAACGCTGCATTGAGCAAGGGATGTGTGAGCTACAGACCGTGCGCCGTAGGTTCATCAGCTCCAGCAACGGCGAGAGAGACATGGAAGACCAACCACGCTCAGGACTCTGGGACGCAGAAGGAATGCTTTCAAAAGAGGTGCTGGTACAAGGCGAGACAGTCACCGCTGCCTTATGCATCCATCAGCTCCAGCAGCTCGTCCGTCGCTGTTCGAGAAAAGCGCCGGAAAAGGTCAGCGATAACCTTCCTTCATGACGACGCCCCCTCCATTTCGCGAAAAGTACCCAGGCCAAGCTACAGGGGCTCGGCTGGGATGTCCTGCCCCACCCGCCATACTCTCCAGGCATTGTCCCTTATGACTACCACCTTAGCCATCCTCTGAAATCCTTCCTGGCCGAGAGCAAATTCCTTGATTAAGACTTGCTTGCGAAGGCGATAGCTGACTTCTTCGACTCCCAGAACCCAGAGTTCCGGGAGGAGGGAATCAACGATCCACCTGTGAGGTGGCAGAGTGACTTCGTAGCCTAATTATTGTTTGTAGGAAGAAAAAATAATAAAAAGTGATGATTGGAAAAAATCTTACAAGGCTTTTGGGACAACCTAATACAATTCGTATGAAAGTACGGGTTCTTGATGTTTGCTTTCAAGATGCTCGTTGTTGTCCATTTCATGATTGTAAATTTTGTAGAGAGTGTTCAGTATACGCAACCCATCCTCTATTCATTTTCCTTGCTAAAGAGGCATTCAGTCACGGAATTTTGATGTGCTTCATTTGCATTCCTTTCACAATTGCTGGTTTTTGCAGTCGAATTCATGACATTTCACTAATTAGTAAATTAACCTCGAGAATGGTCGTTCTAATTCCATAAATAGATTTGTCCCTTTTCAGTTGTGGTTTCAGATGAGCAATTACAATCGCTTGGTTGCACGTCTTCAATTCGCGATGGATCTTCTTCTTTCCCTGCTTGTGCATCCCTCATTCATCGTGCCTCATCATCAACGTGAAGCTGTTTTTTAGCTGGTTTATGATTAATGGTCGCTAGTATGTTCGAATCGCTCGACGCTAACCTATCGGTTTGTGCTGCGCTCTATTCGACCGAAGGCTTTTTTGACTGGGCTTCAGACTATACTCAAACGAAGACAGCGTGATGATTTTCCGTTACAATTGGATGTGGCTGGAGATGAAGCAGATGGTCAGATAAATAAGAACTAAGAAAACCAGCAAAAAATCAACAGAAGGAAAACCTTATTTTGGTAGAGATTTTCGGCGGTTCTCGTTCTCGCTGCCAATGTCGAGCTCCAAAGCGAGTAGGTGAATTCCTAGTGGTCAGTGGCCTGATTGTGATGTCAAATAGGTATCAAAACAGATTACTGATTGGGAGTAGATAGATGAACTTCGGTGAAAAATCGAACCGAGATTTTGGGGTGTGTACCTTTATGTCAGATTTTCGAACTGCGGAATTTTGCAAGCGAAGCAATGCGGACGAGCTAAAGGCGCATGAAAAGGGGTCCCGAAGCGATTACAAGTCAACTGCGTATCGTGCCCTTAGCATTACCGTGTAATCGTTTTAAGACCCAACTACCGCGACGTGCATAGCTCGCTGCGTCGCACTCCGCTCGTCGTCGAGCCAAATCCTGACATAAGGGTACACATCCGAAACTCTGGTGCGAGCTGTACACAGTAATTCCTCATTTAGTATCGATGCCCCCTGCGAAGTGGCACAGGGGATTGCCGGTTTGTTTCACATGCCATCTACAGTTATGAACCTTACACTTTTCATTTCGGAGTGCAGACGTACTGGCCCTTTCAATTCTATGGGCATGACGGTCACAAATACTTGCGTATACGGATTTTCGCGCTATTTGTACAATCTAGATCGGCGTGAAATTTCGATATTCTCACTAATTCGAATTCAATATGTAATTTATGTTTCTGGTCCTTTTATTGCTTCATAGCCATACATTTTCTTAATTTCTCAGCAAATGGTGAAGGTGGTGTGCTGACAGGGGTGCGAGGATAAAATCTCCATGAAGCCCATCCCGGTCAACTGTCCTCCATGCCTGCGGGCATGAGTGGGCAATCCTGTCTTCCATGCCTGCGGGCATGAGTTGGTAATACATTCGTCTAGAATCATACGAGTCTTGAAGATCGGCTTGCCCTCCCAAGTCTTCGTATAGACCAGATCGTATTCACCTCCCACCACGATTTTGAATAGGCTAGAATGCGCGGCGCATCCTTACAAGCGATCGATTGAAAACTAAACACTCTTAGTTCAGTTCTCTCAGCAAAATTCTATTTCAGATTGACGAATTAAAGTATGCCGTTCCGCTTAATATACACTCAAAAGGCTTTTTCCATTATCAAAAAGGGAAATGCTCGAAGTAACTCGGAAAAGTGTCGAAGCATCGTGATGAGGTGATGTGTCATTAGCTGTCAGGTCTTCATGAAAATCCTGTGCAAGGAAAAGCTTCGAAAGCTCATTCGAAGAGCCCAGGAGAACTAGTGGAAATAAGTTACTACAAGGATGCTGAGTTATGGGCAAAAACTTCGGTGCCGGACGGGACTCGAACCCGCACTTCATCCTTTCCGGGGATATGTGCTAATACCAAAATACCAAAATCATAGTGGAAATAAGGCTTCAATCAAGTTTCTTCCATTCATGATGATTCTCTTTTTCCACGGTCTTTTTTGGCTCTTGATTTCGGTTAACATAGTGTGCTTGGAATTATTTTGCATCCCGCTGATGCTGGCAGAACACTCTTAGACAGCACCAACAGGGGTCACTATTTCATAAATAGCTTTTCTATTAGGTTGGACGGGAAGTTCTGGGACACTTTTTGTTTTTTCCTGTAGAAACCTGTAAAGCTTCGGGAGCATTTGGTAGTGGGGGGTATATGAAGCGTCTGAAAAGGGCTTCTGAATAGCACATTCATATTCTCTACGGCTTCAACTAGCAGTGAATTTACGGCAATTTCGCGAAAGGTGCGAAATTCACGAACACCGCCTCGGTTCCTCAGCATGCGAGGCCACTAACAAAATTAACCAGTCGATGGACCCAGGTACTGTCTCTCATATGGCGGCAGCCCGATGGCTCGATCGGCTCAAATTGGAACAGGAAAATATTCAAAAAATTGCATTGAGAAAAAAACTTTTTTTTTTGAAAATTTTCAAAAAAATAGGAAACTGTTACCATCCAACACGACAGCCACTGCCGATCTCTACTGCAGGCAATTGGACACCGGAGCGCCAAAACTTACCGGAAAAATGGACCAAGACCTCTTCCTCCACGATAACGCTCACCCACATGTGGCAAAGTTGGCGTGTCAAAGGATCCAGGACCTTGGTTGGACGAAGCTCTCCCACCCACCGTAATCTTCGGACATGGCCCCAACTGACTACCACCTATTCCGGTCGTTGAGCCACTTCCTTGACGGGCGACAGTTCAAAGATGACGACGATCTCAAGAGCGGGCTCCAGAACTTCTTTGACCAGAAGTCTCCCGAATTCTACCGGAAGGGTATCTACGATCTTCCTGAGCGTTGGCAGTACATTGTAGATCACGATGGTGCATACTTTGGTGACTGAAGTTACATGTGAGTAAAATTAAAATAAATTGAATTTTTCTCACAAGGTGTCCCAGAACTTCCCGTCCAACCTAATAGTATGATCAGGCGAACACAAAATTAAGCTGAAAGGTGAATGAAAGCAATGAGATTTTAAGTCGTTCCCTTTGGAGTGCGCCATTGATTCTGCTTTTACTAGGGCAGTTGTGAAGTGTGGTTAAGCAGTCACAAATCCTGGGATAGTTTAGTTGTGAAGATAACAGCAGCAATAATCCGGTCGATGGTAAGAATGAATGTATAGAATGAAGTAGTAAGTTAGAGTCTAAAGGCCCGATAAGTGAAACCCATTCTACCTGTGCCGTCATATCGCGATGTACGTCATTGAGTCATTGCTGGGATCCAGCTGGTTCTGTGATGTGTGGCAGTTATACGGAGCACTTGAGTCTTCTCATTTTGAACTTCCGCGCCCTATCAGCGCTCGCTATAAATAACTTATCCGTGTTAATATGTAGCCATAGCTCGTTGAAATTGTACTTTGCCTGGAAAAAAGCTGTACAATGCGTTTGCTTTAGCCAACTTTGCTAGCTTAAGGTTCCCTTGAGTTTGCATGCCCATGGTCGGTTCCGAGATGGCTTGTGGTTGTTCAAATATCAAGTGAGTAGCTTACTCATGTAAATGCTACTGTCTGCTTGTACAGACTTCCGTTTTTGAATACCTTGGCCCCCTCTGCTGGATCGGCGTGTAAGGGGCCGTGAAATACATCACGCCAACCAAGCACTCCAATGTTATCGTCATGATCTTGAGTCTTGTTAATACATTCCCGGTAAATGGCCAGATCTGCTCGTACTTAATTGGGGACGGAAAGTGGCGCTCATGTGATCATAGGAAACTCGTCATTCATTTCCTGTCGAGTCGCGAGTACATTTAATGATGAGAATGGAAGAGGCTATAAGTGGAAAACTTGTGGCGATTTTGCGGTGTTACGGCTCTGCACGCTAAAAAGTGGCATTGCGAAGCCTGGAAGTCGCGGGCTGAATGGCAAAATCGCGAAGTTCTGACGGCGGCCTATGATAAACCATAAAAATCAACCAACGTCTGTGAAGTGTTCCGTCATAAAAAGTGAACGCTGCTGTTTACTACCTCACTTTTTCCACACTGTTCTTGGGGGACTTTTATTCTGCAGTGCTTCGAGGTGGGCTTTGTTTAATAGACAATCCTTCCGAAACTTCCGTTAAGGATCCCCACATTACTAGTGCAGCATGTAGAGCTTGATGTGTTCGCATCGATGCTCAGCAAAATAGAAAGTTAAAAATTGTGGACTGCTTGTATCACCTCTTCAAAGCTGGTAGTTCTATCGACACGCCAAGATTTCAGTCTTTTCTTGGCGTTTTGTAATCACCTCTTTGAAGCTGTCAGATCTATCGATGCGCCAAGATTTCAGTTTCTTTCTGGCGTTTAGTGCTTTGGAAATCCACTGAACCCGAATTTTAGTTCGCAAGGTCTTCATTTCTATCACATTACGTGTCACATTACACGTAGCTCCCCCAAAACTTGCTCCCATTGGCCTTCTGAGTTGCGCCCACGTGCCCAGAGTCAACTGTCTGGAGACTGGAGGCAACTGTAAACACTTGCATTTCGACCATTTCGCTGCAATTGCACACACGACGCCTTGCCTTGAGTCGAGTATGAATCCATTGAATTTTTTAATCAGTCACTTTTTTATCTTTTTTCCTTCACTTATTTTCCCTTTCATTGTCTCACTTGTTTATTGCTATTTGTTGTTTCACTCGTTCAACGACATCATGAGCGGAATCTAATTGGCCCTACGCAACAGCAAATGACAGGGTTTCTCTGCCCGCTGCCAGCAGGCAACTCGGCTAGTGAAGCGTGCAGCTCGAGATGAAGCGAGCTGAGATGACATTTGCGCCCCGGGGTGCAGTTTTGAACGCGACTCTCACTACACATTAACTCTTCTGAGCTCGGATGTAATAATAGGGTTTCCATCCGGATACGCTCTCCTTCGTTCCTCTACCCCTCCTCCTCCCCCTCGTTCACGATAACTTTAATGACACACCACGCGATAATTAGATCAGTGGCTTACTTTCCTGGGGCGAGTAGTTCCTCAGATGGCTTCCCAGGATGCATCTTTGTTGCGGCTGCACGGTGCCCATCACCGTGCGGCGCCTGCGAACACAACCAAGCCACGCCCACCCAACCAAATCACACCTGGCGTTAGACGAATGAGTTTCCAATATGAAAGCTATTCTCACAGGAAATGGCCCCGTTCAACTGTCTTCTCTTATCGCAAATTTTATTCTCTGCATGAGCACGACGTTAGAAATTTGATCGTTTAAGGCCAAGGGAGATTTGGTTGGTTGGGCGTGCTCGATTGTATTCAAGCAGGCACGACACCGCGAGGGTTCATCGCCATCCGTAACAAAGATACTGCCTGAGCAGTTATCCGAGGGCCTATTTGCCCCAAGAAAATACCACTAATCTGGTTACCGCGTGGGCGCCTCTGAGGCTTTCGAGATGCCGTCGTTCAAAATTCCACTTTCACCCGAAACATTTTACATACATACGTATTTTGTCCCCACTAGCTGCACAAGGCGTATTCATACTGTGAACCAAATCATTTGTCAAGATTACCTGAACCACCCCATCTTGCCATCTTATCAGCTATATTGGACATATGTGCACTTTGCAGCATATTGAAAGCTTTAAAAAGCCATAGCTCCAACGAAGAAAGAAGATTTCAACATGAATTCCTGTGGTGTATGTGATCAACAAACAAATATTTCATAACCTACTCACTCAATTGGTACAACGACGAGGAGGAAGAAGAAAAGCATCTGTCGTGGGTCGTAGGTGATCAACGTGCAAGTTAAAAATAATCATACGCAGTCCATGAGGCGTGATCAGTGGTGTGAGAACATGTTCCTTCACCAAATACTGCGTATCTCCAAGTGTATGTGAGAACAAAGCTTGCGTTAAAGAATAACAAAGTTTTTTTGCGTTACTCAATCCCTTCCTGGGATGCGCCGTACATTCTAGATCCATTCAGAATCGTGATGGCTGGTGAATGTGATGTGGCCTATACAATGACTTGCGGTGGTCAGCCGATACAAGTCAAAATGATACCAATTTGCCGACCCCTGGGCGATGGAAGGCTTGGTTAGCCTGGGTGGGAGTTGATGCAGGATTTGATGCCTGCACCATGAGAGTGGGATGTGCGACACCTGTCACTACACCACCTCCGCCCATAAAGCTTGCGTTATCCTCACAAATTATTGGATTCCGAACTTCACCTCGACGGTGGCATGGAACGATTTACGCGACGATCACTTGTGCCCCACACCATTTGCTATTCCTCACCGTCCTCATCAGTGTGTATAAGCCTTAGGCGTTCTTATCAAATTCTGGGGACACAAGAAATGTCTATTTCGAGTAAGATCCTTGCTGAGATCTTCTTTCTTACTGGTATGGTAAAACTTTGTCGAGCGCTCAATACTTTTACCGCACACTGTATTACATCAAAAGCCAAGCTTTTTTGGCTTCTTAGCGACTCTTGAAAGCATAGTTAGGGATTGAATTGTGCTGCTGAGGTATACAAAACTAGTATGTCAGATAGAGTAACAGTAGAGAAAGGACGAGATGAAACGGTCAGAATCCGAGAGCTATGTTCCCTTCTTATCACGGATCTCTATTAAAAACACCAGAAGGGGGCAATGTTGGTCTACGGTAGGATCAACCGTAATGCTTGCAATTCCTAGCAAGGTGTCGTGTATGCACATAATGAACAAACAACACCTTGCTAGGATGTCGAGTGTGCCTTTGCTGGTTTCTCTATTACGACTACCTTTTCTCTTACCCGTTTGCTTATTCTCATTCGGTGTTTCACATCATTGCTGCTGTTTGTCGTTTCACTTATTTCACATCATAGGATACATAAAATCCATCCTACGAGACAACAAATGACATCTTTTACAGCTAGCAACTCGGAAATATGATGATGCAGTTCGAGCGGATGCGGGAGATGCGATTACAGACCCAACGTCGCGCTTTTGAATCCGGGTTTCTCCCTCGAATATCGCTTCAACCCTAAATGTTCGTTTTAAAATGATCACTTTACCCCATTTTACTCTTTCTCCCGACTCCTCCCGGTCCCTTGAAGCGCGTGCTTCTTCGCAGTATGCATCAATCAGGGAGGAGAGATACGGAAGGCAAGGCTAGGGAAGCCTACACCTATGTAGTCGTGGAACGTCGCCCCTCTCTACATGATTATTCCACACTGGCACTCGCTGCACTACAGCAAAGCTGCGATCAGCAGCCTTTGGCACACTTTTCAACGCATGTTTCGCCACAGATCATCTTCTTGAAATTCGTTCGGATGATATTTGCAGTGAGCATGTCTTTTAAGTTCTACATAATGACCCTCATCACCCGAAGCGGCGCGTCTGGTAGACACCAAGAGAGTTGCGTGACTTTGATAGTTTCGGATGTTGATCCACGTTTGCGATCATGAATATTTGGCGAAATGTCGGGCGCCTATGGAAATTCGATTTGAAAACCTTGGCGGGACCACCAATATAGCACAAGTACAGTGGCTGATTTTCGAGGCAATGTTATCGCAAGTATGCTGGAAGTATTATGTCTTTATATTATCTCGAGATGTAATTATTCTTGAGTCAGCATGATATTTGTTTTATGTCATATTAATGTTATTTGATTCATGGTAATACACTGCTGCTTCTTCATAGATTAGGCGATAGATCCAATTATGAGAATATCTGGAAGCACCTGTCATCCGTGCTGTTTTTATTACGCCATCCCCATCCTGGAAGTATTATGTCTTCAATTACAGTTTCAGCACGAATCACGCGAAAGCTATTCTCTGTAGTCACGTTTAGGATAGGATTGTAGATGTAATAGCATCTCAGTGGGCTACTGTATACGTCAAACGTTAAATACATTGTTGTGATGGTATAGCCCACATTATGCTCCATCCAAGGCTAGCCACTTCATAATCGCTCTTACTATATCTTCCTTTTTTGTAGCCGCTCTTATGCAAACTTGGCTCGAGCAAGCGAATGGCATCGCTCCCATCCTCGCTAATCTTTGTAATTTTTACGACATTATCAGATGTAACCTTACGCGCAGAAAAGGAGGAGTCGGGGTACTTCTGTGCAAAGATTTCCGCCATATTTCCATATACTGTTAAAGACAGCATTAGGGGTAATGCGGTAATGGAGATATCCCTACAAGAAGTCATCACATCGTAGTCCTAGGGCTAAGAAGGCTATCTGTGGCGAAATGCCGGTGAAAAAGCGCCCCTCCAAGCTGTAGAAACCCTGCAAAACGCAGCAACCATGCAGCGATTCCGCCTCTTGGACACAGCGGTCCCGCCTCCCGATGCGTAATTCCCGATTGACTGGCGTGGGAGCGGCCAAGGAGATGGGGCAGGATCGGGGGTTTTGCGGGCGCTTTCGCAGTTTTAGCTTGAAACTCACTCAAAAACTAGATGTTGTCGTATTTCCAAACATTACCCTGTGTTTACTTGGCAACGTGCCAATGGAAAACTAGATCAGACTACTCCCCTCTTGACGGACAGGTCGTCCGCGTCGAGAATAAACAGTGGGAAGGGGGTCCTATTTCTCGAGTTTTGGGCCATTTCCAGCTGTTTTTTCTCCACTATCCTGTTACTAGGCATCTCGACTTTCATATGCACTATTTCTTTTACTTTTCGTCCGACTTTCCCCTAATGCTGCCTTTAATCTATGGGTGACGCTTATGATATCCTAGCGTGTGATGTATTCCCATGAGACTCTAAATTATTCAGGCTTATTGTAGTTTATCGTACATCTACATAGTTGTACCCACAATCCTTCCAACAGTAAATCAAGTGTATAGGTGATCTCTATGCCTGTGAGCTTCACTCCATTTCAATAGGTGATTTCAAGGACTCCACCTTCGTCAGAAAAGCGGTATTTTACCATTATATATTACTGTTGCAATTTGATTACGCATTTCTAACGCCATAAAAAATTTTCTTATACTCGAGGAGTAAGGTGGTGACGCTCTGAAAAGAAGCTCCTCATCGCATTTCCTCATAACCTATGTAGGTGATTGTGATTACACACGGAACGAATTGATAGGTACCATTGGAAAGGACGAAAAATAAGAGCTGGAAACAGAGCTATCATCGCATATCATATATTATGGTGGGGTCCGGAATATGTTCATGGCTGTTCGGCAGGGATATCGAATGCCGGGCCTTCTAAATGGCTGATCAGTGCTCTGTCAAGATTCTCTCAGTTTATTACTTCAGGTTCATATAAAACTCCTAACAAAATTATTTATGTTTGCTTCATTTTCTATATAATCATTTGCTTCACCAATTATATGTATCTTCCCAATTATCAGCATTTCACCTCTGTTCAATATCAATTAATTGTGCGCCCAGTCATGCATTTACGTGCACACTAGTGAATGCTGGATAGTTTGTTCACCAAACTAGTTCCAAAATCGAATTTGAGGTGATAGTAGCGCTTCGGTGTCTGTCTTCTTCCAACTTCCCTCTAAACTTTCCCCTTGATCTGATTCCCGTCCAATCACACAAACCTTGGGTGTGTTCCATTAGGACAGAAAATTTGCGTGGTCACGTTTGAGGCGAGGCGAGATGGTGCGGGACGTGTAGAGCGCAGTGATTAAGTGCTAGAGCGATTACACCTAGAATAAGGCGTAGAGCATCGCCATCGCTTTAAGACCATCCAATACTACGCTCTTTTACTTTGCTCTTTCGAAAACGCATAGCTCTGCTCATTTCATTTTCTGAGCGCAGTAATTACGAGTTGTTGAGAAGCTGTTTACATCACTCGTGGATTCTGTTATCTGATCTTTTTGAAGAAATTGACTTCTCTCACAAATGCTCAAGATGGATGAGTTTTGTATTGGTCAGTCACCTTGTGGTTGTGGTTGTCGGTCGAGCAGTCATGCGGATGTGAGAAATAAAGTCTTTGGCGCAGATCTCTGTAAAGCGGATTCCGTTCGCATGAAATTCTCTGATTTGCCACTGGGCACAACTGCCTCCGAATTTACTGTGCTTGATCTCGCACCTTACATGTGTTCATGCCTGGATGTGGCGTTGTTAGTGCGTGCACTAGCTGTGATTATAATGAGCCTCATAAATAATGACAATTTTTGAACGGGGATTTTTCCAGAAACTCACGAGCTGTGCATCATTTACTGTATCATTTGAGTGAGAATTATCAGTTTTTTCGGATGAATTGTGGAACTTCTTGATTTCTTAGAATGTCCGATTTTCAGGCTAGCAAAGTGGTAGGTCCAGTCAACAGAAGTTGACCAAACCGGCAATTAATTATAACACTACACATCACTTCCAGATAACCAAAGAGTCATGTGTTCCCTAGCTAGCCCTTATCTCTTCTTTGAAATTCACCAATTGTTGATCGAGTTTTTTTCCGCAAGCAATGGCGTTTACTGGAATATTTTTTCCTGCTAAATTCTTTGTTTTAGAGTGCTATATGGACCATTCGTAAAAATTTTTTCCTATATTAAGGATACATTTCGTTTTCATTTCGATTGCAATTAAGACTAATTTACAATAAAAGTTCATCGAAATGGGATCTAGTTGGCATTTTTATTTTGCTGTAGAAAGAACTCGGTCAATGTTGTATCTCCGTTCAAATTCACTACCCCTTGCTAAGTTTCACCACTATTACAAAGGATCGGTTCCGAAAATTCTTTCGCTTAGATCCAACGAGCTTATCAGAATTCTTCCAATCCTGGCAAAAACACCGGATTTAGAAAAGGGACTCTGTGACTTCCCAATCAATCAATTTGTGGAACTCGCAGAAAATGTCTGGACTATGTACAGCACATACCTGAAACATTGGACTTTACTTCGAGAAAATCAAGTTTGCCTGATTTTCTCGAAGCAAATCCAGTGTTTCAACTCATTGCAGGTTTGCTCTATTTTTTGAGACTGGGACTACCACTTCCAGTCTGAGAATCAGCCCAATTTCAACATATTCAGAAAATTAACATTACCCTCCGAAGGATATGGAGATGCTGCAAGAGTAAATTTTGGGAAAATTTTCGATTTGAACAGTAATGACTTCACCGATGGAATGACCCAATATTTAAATGAGTTTCCACAACTGTAAATATTAGGTTGATTCATAATAAATCGGACAAATGGTAGTAATGATTTCTAGAGATCATAACTCAGTAACGAATTAACGAAAATGGACGCGCGAGGTACCGTTGGAATGAGTATGAAAAGCTCTTCAAAGTACCGAAAAATAATCACTCCAAAGTAAATTCATTCCGCCACAATGCCGCACCATTTCAAGCGGTCCAGCGACCACATCCGCAACGTCATACTATTTATATCGCTATCTGGCCAGGAACCCGCGGATATCGGCAGACGTCTGATAGAAGTTCACAAGGAGCATGCCCCCGGCAGAAGTACACTGTAGTTGTAGCATTCGAAGTTTGCGTCAGGCGACTATTCCATCGAAGACGAAAACCGCGGTTGGTGGAGCGTACACGGCGTAGAGTACTGGGAGCTGCTCGATGAAGGTACCACAGTATCCGCCGACGTCTACGTTCGTCAATTACGAGAATTGAAGGCCAATGTCCAAAGTTCGCTACAGCGGCGGTCACATGTCTACTTCCAGCACGACAACGTGTCTACTTCCACAGACCGCACTTCGCAAGATCGACCAAGGCCGAGCTGCTGTCGTACAGTTGGACCGTACTTCTATACCCACCGTACTCCCCAGACCTGGCCCCTTCAGATTTCCACCTTTTCTCCCACAGCCAACGCCACCTGGACGGCCAAGACTTCAAAACTCGCGACCAGGTCAAGGCGGCACTCGGCAACTTCTTCGAGCTCCAGCTTCCGGCCTTCTGGAGCAAGGGCATCCATGATCTGCCTATACCGTGGCAGAAGGTCATCGATAAAGATGGAGTATATTTCAAGTGAATCCCTGTTGTCGTAAAAAAGTTGTACGACAATGATTAAAATTGGTCAATTTGTCCGATTGATTATGAATCAACCTCATAGAAAGTTGTAATCACTATGGAGATGGTCTTTAACAGAGTATATTGCATTTGCTGTTGGATGTAGAAATGTTACTCTTATTCATTCCACATGTGAACGGACATGACGAAACATACGGGAAAGTATCTGCAAAATGATGTAAGGTTGTACGAAAGAAGAATTATCAAAACAAGAAACTCAGTGAGGCTCACCAGGAAAGTATAAGGTAAGGACTGCGTGGGGCAGTAAGCATCTCTATGGTTGACGGTGGGTGAATTCCCATCGAAAAAGTGCGTACTCTTACAGAACGTACATATGGAAGCATCTTGATTGTCGATCCTCTTGGTTGTCTCAGAAACTGCTTGCCTTTTACTCGGCTTTCCATCACACCATGTTATCTTCATTTTCGAGTAATTAACAATCGAATTCTCAACAACCTAATAGTAGATAGATTGTTCATCAACAACATTAATCATGGTTGCATGAGGCTATTTGTCACTTAACACAGACATATTAGCTGCTTAGAAATGTACATGGAAGGCGTCATTCTTCCGTTGCGGCCTCGATATTTGCTATGCATATCTCATAATCCTGCGCAGTTCCTCCGTGGAAGAAGAGGTAAAGAAAATATCTCGAGGCATTCAGTTAAGGTCTCGGGCTGGGTACGAGGGAGAAATCCGACCTTTCTTTCACCTGATACCCAGCCCGTATTTCGTTGCAGTCGCACCATTCCCTGCCCTGTCAGAGAATGCGTGAAATCGAACTAAACAGACTTCAAGAAATGGTTGAGCTATAGCGAGTGGACTGATAGCACCAATCGTATGTGTCAAGAAGCCAAATGAGAAAATCACAGGGTGTGCTGATTATTCGACCGCGCTCAATCAACCTCTACAGTCCTCCGATGGAAGCCTCCTCACCACCGAAGACGTGTTAGCCTCCCTGAAGGGGAGACGGCATTTTTCCAAATGTACCTGTCCGATGGTTATCTCGAGATGGAACTGTCTGCAGGATTCAAGAAGAAGGCTGTGATACAAGCACATAAGTACAATCGCCTGCCGTCTGGAAGCTCCTGGTATCTTTCAACAAAGTATGAATAAGATGATAGCACCCTCAAAAGGAGTCACGGTATATCTAGATTGTATTCTAGTATATGGAACAACTGAAGAAAACCATAATGGGAATGTTCTTGCGTTATTTTGAAGAATTGCTGAATATGGATTGAAACTGCGGAAGGAAATTGCTAGTTTGCAAAGGCTGAAATTCGTGTTTTTGCGAAATACGGTTTTTCAAGCTACGGGACCACACCAAATAGTAGCTTTCAAGAAAAAACTTCGGCAGAGTCATTTCTTGGAAGAAAACTCCGTACACGATCAAGCATGCTACTGCCCCATTAGGCCCAAATGATCATATTGTAGAAAACAGGCAAGAGGAAATGAAAGAACAGTTCAGCAGGGGATATGGCCCTATCACAAGAAAGTTTGCTGTCGGAGAGGCACTATATGACCGACATACGAAATCGTCGAGTTTCATCTGGGAGGAAGGCACTATCGAAGTGCCTCGCATCCGTAAATTACGAAGTAGACGTGAATGAGAGATTTGTCAAGAAAAACGGGAGTCAACTCGAACGTCGTCATGTGGAGACGCTGACAAGTGGCGGAAGTTCGATCTTGGACACCCGCATGGACATATTCGATTTTCGACCGACGGAGAATTCGACCGAGCATTATGGATCTCAAAGCATAGAGTAGGGATGACCAGACAAGTGGTTACCGTCAACGTAGAGTGACCCCAAGAATCACGGTGACCGCTATGGACAACACGAACAAGAAGGCCCGTCGAAAGATGTGGGAGATCTTGTGCTCAACTGTCTTGATAAGATATTGAGGCGCCTACCTGATTTGTAACCGCAGTAGAAACAACGCATTTTTCTACAGGGGTTGTTGTGTAAAGAAATGGACTAATACTCAGTCTAATCGTAAACAGTGATTCCTCACCCTACATAAGCAGAACTCGAGTGAGGTCGACACCCTTTTGTTGTGCTGCATTCCCGGACTACAATAAATCGGTCATATGCACTGGAGTTAGCAGACACACAACACATGAAATGCTTGTTACTGTCCACTGTTTAGTACACACTTAGAGCATGGCAGGTGCTCCGTTACCACAACGAAGACAGCATTCAGCGATGATTCGATGGCCCGTTCCTAGTGGTGGAGCATTTATACCATATGTATGCGACTTCGAGAACAATTGTTGCAGTAGTGCTATCTGGTGATTCAAGAACACAACAAAGCAACTGCGGTCTTCAGTCGTTCAGTTTGTCCTTTTCGTTATGTCTCTTGTTTCATTCCCTTTATGCTAGCTAATTATTGTCTCTTTTTGGCAAGGCAGATAACCTTAGTTGGCCGATTCAGAATCTCGTGTTTGCCACAATACTATTGTATTTCTCGTGCGAAAGCCACCATTTATATATTTTCTCTGTGCACTTGTTGATAATTGCTGACTTCAAAAATGCTGTTTACTTTCATCTCAGCTGGTCATCCTTGCGCCTACAAAGCGCACTACGGAACATGGTGAAAGCAGCCGTCGTTCATTTGCTTCTGTTAGTACTGGCTATCGTATTCAGCGGAACTGAGGTGAGCATCACTTCGTTGTTACTAAAGGGTGTGCAAGGCAATGGTGACGGCATCCTTACAACATCGTGACCGGAGATAAGATGGTCCATTGAAATTTGCTGTCACTAGCAAGCCTCTGACTATTCTTTTGGGCTGAGGAGTTGAGAGAATGTCGTGTGCTATACAGAGAAAAACACTTTCATAATTTCTCAACATAACTAATTAACTGTAATAAAATTTTTGGTGCTCAACTTGGTTTTGGGTTTGGACGTTTTGTGTTGGGTAATGATCGTTGTGTTTACACTGATCCCGTATCATTGTTGTCTGGAAGGAAGTTCTCCCGAATAACGAGCAGTTTTACTGTTGATCTCAGTAAACGACTTGCGGCTGCCTTGTGGAGATACAACAAGTAGCGATCAACATCAGAAGCAGAATCTACATACGGTCAGGGTGTCAGGGACATCCGGAGCTACCTCCATTGCAAGCGCACCCCTGAAGGTGCTTCTTCAGGGTTTTGGGCATCAGCAATTCCAGTATAAAGAATTGAAGACGCTGCTTGTCTTGGTATAAGAGGTATGAACCCTCAATTAGAGAACCGAGTGATCTAGAGGAAAAAAAGAGGGAACTTGTTCTGTTCAAACTCGAAGATACGGCATATTGTAAATATGCAGGTGATGTTTTGCCACTATAGCTGCAGGTGACCGATTTCGACATAGCAATAAGAAATCATCAGAAGTTTTGCATCCACAAAGATATTGATTCGCCGACGATATGAGTGCTTGAAAATAACATATGTTTATGTTAGAACGGATTTGGTATTAGGTACCTATCCGAGTTCGCAAACACAAACGTATGGATGAAGAAGCCTATATGAAGACAGATTATACGGCTATGAAGACGCTACAGTTTGTGGCAGGACTTCAAGACGCCTCGTTTCGAGGAGCACGTTAGAATGCTTTATCGACTCGATACGTAAGCAGAAGATGCGTCGTTAACGATTGAAGATCTCGCCGCTGTGGAAGTTTTACGGGTTTGAAGCAGGATAACGCAAACATGAGTACTATGTATGGCGTTCACGCTGTAAGAAAAAAAAAGTGAGGTGATTCAATTGTAGTGGAGCACAATACAAAAACGTCTGCTCACCTCTAAACCTGATGCCCAAGAAACGAAGTAAGAGGCACCATCGCTACAAAGGGAAAGAATGCAAAAATGTTGCAAGCCTTACCGTTGAGGACGCGAGAACATATGTCAAAGTGACTGTCAGAGAATAGCCAACACACTTCCAGACTGGCACGGGTGCATATAACACATTGATTTCACGTCAGGCATGGAGGATGCTGGGATCCTTGTTTTGAAATCGTGTATTATGCCAGTCAATACGGCAGATGGGTCACCATTGAACACGATTTCTCCGTGAACGACCGTTAATGGAACGAGAATTCGAGGAAATGGTTATTGCTACGTCACCAAAACCACAAATGTGCTAGATTTGGGATGGTGAGTACTACTTCCCGCATACAAGGAGTTCAAAGAAATACCATTGCTGAAAGGTGAACCGAGCACAAAGTCCGATGTGAATCTGTTACGGATCTGTGGAAACGATTCGCAGGAGTTTTCAGCTTGGTCGATGCAAGAAAATGAAGGCAAAGCTGTAATCTAAGGAAAATGTTGTACCAGCCTTGGAAAAGAAACGACCAGTCTCCCATGCCTCTGTTCCCGCATTGACCGTTCGAGTTTTGATGGCGTGGCGAAAGACCGTTCGAGCTCGATGACGTGACCTCAGCAGTCGATCACTCGGAATGGACAGCACCTTTCAAGGAGAAAAACAAACAAATACGCGTATATGCCGACTTCTCGACAGGATTGAATGATGGCCTACGGTTACATAAGCATCCAGTATCTATTACAGGAGATGTATTCACGAGGCTCAATGGCAAACTTTTTTAGCCAAATCGAATCGGCAGACGCTTACCTGCAGGTGGAAGTCGGGGAAGAGTTGAAGGCTATGCTGACAATAAGTGCCTATGAGGGACTATATCGTTATAATCGTCTGCCCTTCGAGGTCAGATCAGCACCCTGCATTTTTCAGCAAGTCATGGATCCGACGATTGGGGGGACCACAAGGCGTTGCTGTATGTTTTGAAGACATCGTTGCCAGAGGCCGCACATACTACGAGCGCAACAAGAATTTGAAGGCTTTTCTAAACAGGATCTCTGAATATGGCTTCCGTGTCCGTTTGAAGAAATGCAGTGTTTTCAAGCCTAAGATTCGCTACCTTGGATTCATCACTGATACGGACGTCGTCTAGATTCGGAGAAAGTCGTTCGCCAGATGCCAGGCCACGGAACGTCGCAGAAGTTCGCTCGTTCCTGGAAATGATCCGTTACTGAGTATCATTTGTGGCCGAAATGCGCCGTATACACGCCCGCTCGATGATTTGTTGAAGAAAGACGCTCTTTTTAAATGGACCATCAATCGTGGTGAAGCTTCAACAAGCTAAGGAAGTACTAGCATCGTATCTGTTTTTGACAAGCGATCCCACTTTGGAAGAAGTTGTTGCTGCTGACGCTTCAGACTGCGGAGTTGGAGCCGTCATCATAAAATGCTAAATGGTACAGAAAAGGCAGTCTGTCACTTCAGCACAAGCCTCACAGTTGCTGAAAGAACCATGGTGAGATCAAAAAAGGAGGACTCGCCTCGATATCCAGTACAAATTTCATTGCTACATATATGGACGATGATACGAATTGTTGGCAGATCACAAGCCGTGGCTTCACCTTTTCGGGAGGAAGAAAATGGAACAGATCTCGTGGCAAACCGTTTCCAATGATGGAGTTGATATTGATGGGGTACGACTTCTCTATTGAGTTTCGAAGCACAATCAAATCTGGACAGGCCGATGCATTGTGTAGGCTCATCCTACCATGGACAATCAGTACGAAGATATCGCGATAGCTAAAGTGAAGCAGGAAACTCTTTTCGTAATAAACCTACCATAAACGAGCTATCTGTATCAGAACTTCAATCCAAGAAGATTCCAGGAAAGACGGAGAAATTTCGAAGGTTATATGTGTGTTACAGCGAGAGGAATGGCCTGAGAAACCAAAAATGATATGTGCAATTGAGAAGCTCTACGATATACACTTTCTACACAAGATGGATGCCTATTTTTGGTCACAGAGTTGTCACTCCAGAATCACTGCAAGAGGCAGTACAGTACAACTGCACGATGGAAATTTAGGAGTGACTCAAATGAAGATGCTCGCTAGAGGATATGTATTGGGTCATTCCATAAGTAGCGTCGTTTTTTTTCAAGCAAAAATTTTTGCCATAAAATCACACGTTTTTGCAGCATTTCATGTATCATACGAAAGGAAATTTTCTGCTCTACAAAATGACATGTTCAGTTTCTGAGTTTGTTAGAATGGCGCCGACATTTAGGCTGGCGAAGAGGTAGGTCTAGCCGACGAAAATTGGCCAAACCGGCAATCAATTGAAACATTATATTTCACTTCAGGAAAATCAACCAATCATGTGTCGCGTACTTACTCCTAACCTCTTCTACAATTTTCAATATTTAATTGATCAAGAATTCGTGTCGTTCTTTTTCTAAATTTTTTTTTTCAAAAGCACCCACACTTATTCAAAATAAAATTTTTTTCGTTCAATCTCCTTGCTCAGCATTATTTCATGAACCACTTCGAAGAACGTTTTCTGCTGTATCGAAAACATCGTTCTAGTTCCTTTTGGCTGCATTCAGTTTGAGTTTTAATACCATGTGACAGGGGTCCAGTTGACATTTTTCACAATTTATTTTCTCCAAAGAAAGTTAAGGAATCCGGTCAGTGATATTTCCCTGTTCCCACCCCACACCCTGTTCTTAACATTTCACCACTCTTTCAACTGATTGGTTGAGAAAATTTTCTTGCCTTGGTTCGAAGAAATTGTCTAAAATCACCGAGTTGTGGAGGAAAAACTAAATGTGGAGAAAGAACGACACTTCTCGATCAACTAAATATTGGAATTTGTAGAAGAGGTCTGGACTAAGTACGCGACACATGACTGGTTGATTTTCCTAAAGTGAAAAATAGTGTTTCAATTGGTTGCCGGTTTGGCCAATTTTTGTCGGCTGGACCTACCTCTTCGCCAACCTAAATCTCGACGCCATACTAACGTATTCAGAAACTATACATGTGATTTTGTAGAGCAGAAAATTTCCTTTCGAATGATACATGACATGCTGCAAAAACTTGTGATTTTATGACAAAAATTTTTGCTTGGAAAAAAACGACACTACTTATGGAATGACCCAATATATTGAACAAATGTCAATCGAGACATTGATGAAAACGTACGCCGTTGCCGTTACTGTCAAGGAGCAGCAAAACTGCAACGGAAAACTGTACTGTGCTCGTGGTCAGATGAGAAGAAATCTTGAGATCAAGTTCCCATCGATACGCCGTACCTAACCATTGGGGAATGTATCTTGTGTCAGTCGATTCATACTGAAAATAACCAGAAGCTTACAATATGCCGCCTTCTTCAATGGAAAGAACCCTAAGGAAATTAACGATGCAGTTTTCGCGATTCTTAAATCCGCGAGTGTGTCAGACAGTGGAGCACAGCTCGTATCAAAAGGATTTCGAGAATTTCGCGACAAACAGGGCATGTACGCTCACCTCATTTCCAACCCCAATCAAATGGACAAGCCGGACGCGGATGGATGGATTCTAGCTTGCGTCATGATAAACATGGAAATGTGTGGTATTACGTACTGATGTGAGAAGGTCAGTTATCGAGAAGACATGTCAATCAAATGCTAGTATTATCGAGAGAAATCCCAAATCATCATGAACCAAAAGTACCTGATGAATCCTTCTCGAACAAAGATAGCCAGAACGGGCCAGAAGAAACTCAGCATTTCAGTACCTGGATTTTACCATTCCCACTCAGAACAGTTTATTACTTCTTGGAGTGTTAGCCTCCAATTACTTTTGAAATTGAGCTTTCAAGCTGCCCTCGCATATGCTCCATCTTCCTTCATAAGGCGCAATTTCTTGAGCAGTTTTGGTGGCTTCGTACCAAAAAGACAAGGGCTC
Organism: Trichostrongylus colubriformis; assembly: GCA_963978905.1. Classification (NCBI taxonomy): domain Eukaryota; kingdom Metazoa; phylum Nematoda; class Chromadorea; order Rhabditida; family Trichostrongylidae; genus Trichostrongylus; species Trichostrongylus colubriformis. The sequence continues at coordinate 10,022,034 of OZ022259.1, read as the reverse complement.
TCTTATAACATCTGAAGCCTGCTTCATAAGGGAGCAATCCAGTCGTACGAAAAATTTTAATATGCTTCTGAGTACTTTTGGAACGAGGGGACATCTCATGAAAAGCTGCGCACCTGAGCTTTCTCAGGGATTTTTGGAGGGTCAATCCGCACATTCAGCGTATCATTCATTTTGCCTCAGCCTTAGTAGAAAGAGGAGACGGTTGCTCCCTCCTTTGGAAGGCACATTTCGCGATAATCAAATGGGTCGATTAATCTTCTTGGAACAGTTGATTCCTAGGTAACTAGTCAGGCTGCACCTTTTTCGCGTCGTTACGATGCACTATGGCGGCTAACTAGATTCCATCTAACAATCGCGATATATGCATTTGAGGAGGTAAAAATAGCGTTATTGTGGGATGTTTCCGGCTTTCCTCTCTTGTCCTGTTCTTGTGGAACAAAAAATCTCTTTCTATGGTACATCAGTGTTGGTCCAACAATAAGAGTCGGTGCTAAAGAGAAGAGGTCAAAACGGTGGAAACTTAGTCTCCAACCTTATAAAGGATCGATGCTGCAGAAATCACAATAATCATGTAACGTGCCTACAGTCTTTTAAAGCCTAAAGGTACTGAAACTTGATAGCACTCGATTTGGGAACTATACTCATTCACTGTCGAACAGAATTGCAGTCCCTTCTTTCCAGTGTAGTGCTAGCGACGCAGCTATGGAATTTGATTTTTCTGGAATGTCAAAAAGGAGCGAAGGTGCTATGTCGCGGATTCGAGTAAGTTCAGCTCATTTTGATATCACAGTTATTTTTACTCATCCATTTTTATTCCTGAACTTTACAACATAAATTCGGATAGTATAATTCTAATTCATCTCAATGTTCGCTCCTCCTCCCGTCCGTCTGCCCGTCTATCCCTGCGTAGAATTCCCTGTTCTTGTGGAACAAAAAATCTCTTTCTATGGTACATCAGTGTTGGTCCAACAATAAGAGTCCGTCTGCCCGTCTATCCCTGCGCTCCTCCTCCCGTCCGTCTGCCCGTCTATCCCTGCGTAGACAGTCCATCCCTCTGTCTGTCACGAAATAAGAGCTTGAAAAAAACTTGAAAAATAACCTATGAAGACGGGGACAAGTTCGGGATGGGTAAGGCATGGGACAATAAAGAGCACACACGAACCAGGTCAAGCCCCACCCACGGTGGGCGGAGCGTGCACTAAAGCGTTCGGTACTTGGATCAAAAACTGTTTGTTCGGTTCAAAAATGGTCCAGAAGTGAGGAAAAGATGGGGTGAGGTCAGCCATGAGTACTCATGAAAGACGCCTGGGCACAGTGTGTGGAACGCACCCTGAAGGGGGGTCCGTAAAACAAGAGTTCACAACTCGGTTCAAATGCATACTTGATACCACGAAAAAAAGGCAGAAATAACCATGACATGTTATCTCAAACGCACACAAAATGAGAGAAAGTCCGCCCACAGTGGGCGGAGCGTGATGTGGTGACTGAGTAAATTCACAGAAAAAAGCGATCCCGACTGACCCATTGACGCCCACTACGGTACGCGCGCAGTATGTGCGTTAGCACAACTGGTAATAATAATAATAAATCAATATCCTATAGTATCAGCAGAGGCGGGCGACAGGTGACGCACACACCTACTTATATGTCCAGGGGATTTCATTCCGCATCAATGCCCGCCCAAACCAAACAAGCCTTCCATCCCTCCGGGGAATCGGTGAATTGGTACCATACCTGTCTGTAAGGATAAATGCGCTGACCTGCACATCGGTCCTCGCGAGTCATTATATGGGCCAAATCCCATTCATCTGCCAACACAATATTAACGAAACTACTACATATGCGTGGCACATCCCAAAACGCGAATTGTTTGCTTGGGATGCCCCCAAAGGCACAAATAAGGGGAAAGGAGAAAGTAAAAACAGGGAAGGCATGTACACTCTAAACAAATTAGAGTCCGGACAGGTGATCCGAGTCGCTCCGAAAGCGGGGAACATTTGCGACCTTATGGCTTTAGCCCCTCGCGGTCTGCATCAGCCTTCATCAGCTGGTGATGTAAAGGGAAAAAGGAGGGAATCAGAAGAAAGCTACTCCACTCCGTTCCCTCTCTGTTGTTGCCCTATAGAGCACCTTGACCTTCACATTTTATGACTATCCCTTAGACGGCAAAAATTGCCCCTGACGATGTCTCTACAAAAGGATCACCGAACATATCGCCCTTGTACTTTTTATAATTCCAGAGGATGGACTGCTGTCGATACAATCAGGTGCTGAATTGCTGTACGCTCCTATGGGATTGGAATGAACAGATTTGATCGTACATTTTACATCACGCTTCATGTTTACATAACGCTTTCAGTTCAGCTAGAGTGGTGACCAGTGTTTGTATGTGGTGTGTAAATGGTTACACGGCATAAATATGTTAATTGTGCTAGTATCACTCTTCTGTTGAAGTCTACCCTTATCCACGTCAAATGCATATTTTACTACAATCTTGTGAGACTAATCAACTGTAAAAGTTGCATAGAGATGAATAGCCAACGAAGAAGACGGATAAACCGCTTGAAAAGCGTAGAAGAGGCTCTCCTCGCTCACGAAAGCGTTGGCGACGGATTCATACAGTAGTAACAGGAGAGAAATCAGAAGGGAAAGGAAACGCCAGGTGACCACATGAGACACAGGTAGGCTTAATTTTTCCAGTCTTATTTGAGAGGCTTCGGAGTCAGAGTCGTGGAGAATTTCCAGAAAAAACGACCCCCTTCTAAAAAAAGGGGCCCACCTTCTTCAGGTTCCGCTAATTCTCTGGTTTCTACCGAGTAAATGCGATTCGTCAAGAAAATTAAGAGCCTTTGGTCTAAAAACGTGGGGCTCAACTCGTGACAAAATAAGAAAAACAAGGACTTATTGGAATTCAGTATGTATGTCGGAACGAAAGCGTCGCTGACTATGTCGTGTGCTCGTCCTCCGATGATAGAGTAGAAGGGTTAAAAGTTTTACAAGCTGTGCGCAGGAATTAAGGATGAAGGAAAGGGAATAAAATGTGAGAAGCTGAACAGCAACCATGTAATGCGCTCAGCCGCGATGGTCGCGTCGCGATGGGATGCTCTGTCTTCTCTGACGAAAATTTGAGCACTCTTTGATTACACTCCCTTCCGGAGCACTTGATAGGGCTTGGCCTACGGGCTTCGGTGAGTGTGTATCGAACTCTCTCACTCTGCCACACACTCTCACTATCGCTGCACACTCTCACTCTCACCACTCAGGCCACGTCCTATCTAGTGCTGTGAAATGGACTGTACTTGTAACTTTACTAAAACTCAAATTTCAAACTCGTGTAAACTGTTTCTGTAGTAACACCCTTGGCTGAATCTATTGGGAACTTGGTTTAATGGATTGATCGCGATGGTTGCGTAGTTTTCTATGAGCAAGTCCAATCAAGAGAATTTGGAGAATATTTGAGGTAACCCACTTCAAATGGGAGTAACTTCCTTCAAACTTGACTTCATGAGAGCCGATTTTCGGCGTGGGATCTGCGAGGTGCTTTCTAACGACTGCTCTGCTCAAACTAAGCTTGAAATAGCAGCCAAATGACACATTTGGCTGTTATGCCTTCAGTACACATCTTTTGCTCTCAGAAGGCCAACGAGAGGGTCATCGGCTTCGGCTAGCCTTCCTGTGAGATCCGCCATGCATGATGCTTTCACTCACATCCTTGATGAGAACATACGTTTTCCTGGTCCGCATAGTGGCTCCTGGCACAGTTTACGTGCTTGTAATCGTACCAAGATGTGATCACTTTACGTTTTCATTCCCATATTTTCTTGAGTATTCATACACATTGTCAGATAGATACCGCCCCCCATGGCTGATCGGTGAATTCCGGAAGTCCCTTTGTACGTGTTTTCGGTACCAGCGGATCAACGAGAGGGCTACTGACGTTGGTCAGCTTCGTTGCGGGACACGCCACGCATGATGTTTCGATCGGCAATCCATCAATTTAAATGGTACACTTCCCGTTGTCATCTTGGAATTGTAAATTGTGAACAAAATATCATGTTAATAAGATGTCTCGCTAAGTTATGCTGGTTTGACTTCAGAAGCTTGACCCTTTGTTCACAGTCCCCAATCCCAAAAAAAAACCAAGGAAACGGCCTGGCCTTTGTTTTAAATTTTTCCATTCTTTCTCCTCTCTACAATATCGTCTTGAACTTATCTTAGAGATTTGTTTTCCACCTTGTTTCCTATTTACGGGGTGCCTCTTTCTGTATGTCCTTCGAAGTTTTTAAGTAAAGAATAAATTAAGTATTAGTTCTGGGTTTGAGCCCAGTCAGTCAGTTTTATCCCAACTCCCCTTTACACTAAAGAATCTTTGCCTGAGGAATTTCGTTGATTACTGCCTACCTCAACGATTGAGACCAGCCCCCCACCCCTCCACCCATCCCAGCGTCCCAAATACGAGTGCCTGTCGAGGATTCCTCGGCTTGACCCTGGTTGGAGACCTAATGACTGCCCTTTGTGTCGCAATAAGCGCGCAACATTAACAGCTACGTGTTTTGATTCAGTGGTAGTTTGTCGTACAACTCTTTAGTTTAATTCCTTTATTATACAACATGAGTATACAAAGCTGACTATTTTACAATAATAGCTACCTACGATATACATCACTTGTTAACAGTGTTTGTTGTCGTGTGGATGTGTAAGTTGTGGACAGGTGGCAGGTCCACCGGCGTGTTAGTGTCTTGTCTCGTGCGGCAAGGCCGCTTGTAGGGCAAAGAGCCTGAACAGAGAGAGAGGAGAAGACTGAGCTAAACTAACTAAACTGAATAGAGCTGACTGAACTGCCTTGCTCCTCCCTCGAACGCGGTATTTGTACCCCCAATTGTGGGCGGTACAAACCTTGTGTTAGATGGCCATAAAAGTGCCTGCTTGACCATTGAACGGTTATTGCGTGTATGCTGGCGTTGTGAAACGTAGGTACCAAGAGGCACCTAGCCGCTTCCTCGTGATCATGACTGCAGAGTCATGACACTCCGCACAACGAAAGAAAGAGTCGATCATATGTAAACGGCCGTTTGCATCCTCCCCGCCACCTGATGAGTGTCGTAATTATCGCTTGTATCATTAGTTAAGTCAATGTTAGTCAATCATCAGTTAATGTTAAATAGTAATACAAATCAAAATGCTACTGATGCAACTCAAAATATGGAACTAATAATACAATGTGAAGTACACAGTTACAAATATAATATAAAGATCATCAATTAGTACATTATAATATAAATAGTTACAGTTACACATGAGATCTAAAGGTGTTGTGTATTATTTAGAAGTAGCCTCAGAGGCAAGTGGTGAAAAGATGTGGGTTGTTAATGATCTGTTGTGATGTATTGAGCTGAAGAATAGATGGTCTCTGGGCGGGTATATCCTTAGTGCAGCGGTCGCGACGAAGCCAATAGACGTAGAGGAAGTCGGATTGTGCAAATAGCGAGGTGGAGGAGACGTCGAACTAGAGCGAGGGTAGCGAGGAGTATTCTCACCGGCGGGAGAGATGAGACGATCGTGTAGAAGTTGTAGTATTTGCGTTTTCGCGTGTGCTGTTGTGAGCAAAGTACAGTGTAACTTAGCATTAGGGCACTGATAAACAAAAGAAGTACGGTTATTGAGTAGATTAGAAACTGTTTGCATGTTTCAAAGAAATGTGAAATGTCCGGAAAGGCAAGGTCTATATCAAAGGAGGGGGTGTCAGTGTTGGTCCTATTGTCCCACAATCGAAGGTAGTGCCATAAGGGTTTCATGCCATTTATATAGTTGAGGGTTCCCTGTAATGTGAAAATTATTGTATGAGAGCCACATTGTGCTTTGCATACCTCGTGTATTCGTGCCTTATTGTAAAATAAGAGCACGTGATTTTGTGTACCCGTTCGTGTGCAAGTTAGGGTGAACTGTTGCAATCCACAGTTAACTTGTGCCGTGGACTTGAGTGTATCGGATTTACATAATATCCTGGCCGTTGCACCTTTGAAGCAATTGTAACAGCCAATAAGCTGCTGAGGTAATATGTTGCATTGGAAATCTTGTATTTGTTGCGCGATGCGGTGTGTATTGGGGTCTAGCATGAGCATTAGTTCCACTGCAACTGCACGAGTTCTCAACACTGGTATATGATTGATTCCTTCTGTTGATAAGAGCCCGTTGGGAATAGGTAAGGGGAGTGTATTGGAGAGTTTTGTTATTTCTGAGATGTTGTTGTTGGTACAATAACAAGTGACGGAGTCTTCCGCGGGATTACATTTACATGTGTCTTTTATGACGCAATCGTTAGCGGTGCTGTTGTTAGAGTGTTTGCGTGGGTTAGAATTACAGGCGTAGCTAAATTCTGTTTGTGGACGGATAAATGCTGTTGTATCCCCGTCTGTGAGGAATCGTTGATGTAACATTGATAGAGGGGTAAATGTGAAACTTGTAATTTCGAAGGATGTGTTGTCTAAACGTTTTTTGGTGTAAGGTTTTAATTCGATGAGGTGGGGCATTGGCGTGCCTCCATTGAATTCCACTGTAAGTGATATTGTTTCGAACCAAGATGGGCAGTGAAAAATTTCGTATATGTTGTCGTCTAGAGGTACGTGGTAGATGCGATAGAAGAGACATCCCGATGAGGGATAACCACATGAACAACCTAATCCACCGCACGACTCGGAGCAATAGGTCATTCCTGTATAATTGTTAGCATCTTCAAGCTCGTCAACTATCGTGTTGTAAGTTATTTTTGCGCATTTGAGGCCGGTGCAAAACGGAGCAAGAGGCTTTTGCGATTTCACGTTCTCTTTCTTCAAAATGAGTTCGTATATATGGGATGATATGTTAATAACTTTGTGATGACTTGTAAAAATCGTGATTGTTTGTGATGATGTCATCATGCGGCGTGCTATGTCCGTCTGGTGTCTGTCCCTCTCCTCGTAAGAGGGCTGAATGTTGCGAAGCTAATTTATGAGCGTTCAATGTTTATGTGCAGCGAGGCGTCGCACAGCGCATTGCGCCATAGCGTTGCCAACAAAGGATACTTTGTCTATGTAATTGGAAGATGTGTTCTGAGTGCTTTGAAGGGAATAGGACGGGGGATAGTGTACGATATGCTAGTAAGAGGAGAACGAAGTGGAAAATGTTATGTATGTTCAGAATACGTCCTGTAATCAGAAAATCGTTAGAGTTTGCATGTTTTATAAAAGTAAGTGGTGGGGATGGCTAAAACTGTGTAGCTGTGTAGTTGGGTGGATTGAGTTTTTTTTTTTTTCCCAAATCAGAGTGGCTTTCCCGGTGTGTGGTTAGTCATGTGTCGGTGCCTGTAGCTGTTTGTTTTATCCCTTGTTAACGGATACGTAAGCAGTCTTAGTTCGGTTGTCGCGAATACGTAGGCCTTCGTGGCCCGTTCATATTTGGAGTCTAAATGAAATAGCCATATTGGCTTTGTATAAAGAAATCTTTGAGCAGTACCACATTTAGGCTTCTTGTGGCTTTGTTGAAGTTGAAGCTTCTTCTGTGACAGTAGTGATTTCTGACGTCAGAATTTTGTATAGTCGACTAATTTTCGATAATTCAAGAAATACAAGAGCTCTTACAGTTGGTGGGAAATGTCAAAATATGAAATAGACTTCCCAATCACGTGATTCACTGATTTTTACGGTGTCTTCGAGACGTCATATTAATAGCTGATTATCATTATTTTGAAAGGCCATACCTTTTGAATTTCTGGAGCCATAACAAATCATATGTCGATACGGGAGCGAGTAGGGCGGATCCGCAAAATAAATGATTCAGAACAAATAGTAAAACGGCCAGAAAATAATAAATATCTTCAGACATTGTGCAGTCTGGTGATTTCGTGGCTTTCGTGTTGTGCACTTTGAATTGTGCTTTGGACAATTAGCACTTTTCCGAGTTTTGTCTCGAACGGTCAGAATTTGTTCCTGATAATCAGCACTTTTGCGAGTTTGCCTCGGTTGTTCAGATTTTGTTCTTCCTGTCATGTGGCTCCGAGTATATAAGACACCTTTTCAGATACATATTTATGCAAGCTTGCCATTATACGCTATTTTTTGACTCTAGCTCCCTTTTCATATCTTTTTGGCCGTGAACATCTTGTTTCCGTGGTTTTCTCGTTTGTGTGTGCGCGCGTGTTTTTTTTTTTTTTTTGTTATAGCCGGCATGCGTATTTACAAAGCATAACACATAATGATTAACGATAGGAATATATATATATGTATATTTTTTTTCCATCGTGCTCCATCGGAGAAAAAAATGAAAAGGTGCGCACTGAGATCATGAGGACATGGAGCACGAAGATGAAGTTTTTTTTTTTTTTTTTTTTGATACTATGTACATATATACATTGGGCAGAGGTGTAATTGATACTTTCGGTTGGTATATTGTGGTATTTTTTTTCCTCGGCCCATAGTTTGTTATGCTCCTTCAGAGAGGTTATACAGGATAACCGGGCCTGAAAGTCATCGTCAATTGTACGTCAGTTCACGGAACCGTAAGGTGTGTGAGACTTTTCCAGACTAAACGTCAATTGTGGTGTATTCAGGCTGAAGGTGCGTTGACGTGGTAAGTGCGTTCATGCTACAATTGAGCCCTACTTGGTCAGAGAACGACTGAGAGTAATCATTAATTAGATCATTTGTAATAAATGGAGCTTATAGCACAACTGTGCTATACCCAGGTGATGAATGCGTTGAAGTGTATTCAGGCTGAAATTTAACTGCAATAGGTTCAGGCAGGAGAGCAGTAGTGTTGTATGCAGGTAGTAGACCAGTTCAGGCTGTGAGTTGATTGTTGTGTATTCAGGCGATAGATCAGTTCAGGCTATAGGTTGGTTGTAGTGTGTTCAGGCAATTCAGGTTGTAGATCAGTTGTATGCGTTTAGGCGGTAGATCAGGTCAGGTTATAGATTTAAAGTGTATTCAGGCGATAGATCATTTATACGTTGCTTGAGCAGTAAGTGCATTATGATATGCTCGAGCTGTAGAATATATTGGTAGATTTTAGATTTTTATCACCAGCGGAGGCAGACATGTTCAGATTTCATATTGACCTGTTTTCGAACCGCTTATAACATGAATATGCCCATTGGATTGTCGCTTCTCGCTGTGCAATATCGTGAACGCCTTCTGTATCACTTATTATTTATTTTATTATATTATATTTCATTTTATTTTATTTTAAGTAACAAATTGATTTCGCTGCGTGTTGAAGAAGCTCGATATGATTTTATTAATTGTGCGATAAGGAGGTTATGAAGCACGAGTAGTTCAGGCATGAAGTCAGACCGGCATGCATTCCGGTATGAGTTGTAGGTGTAATTAGTTCAGGCATTGGTACAGACAAGCATGACTTCAGACATGTTCAGGCTTGAATTCAGACAAGCGTGAATTCAGACATGAGTTGTACGTGTAATTAGTTCAGGCATGATTTCAGACAAGCATGAATTCAGATATGAGTTGTATGTGTAATTTCAGGCATGAGTTCAGACAAGTATAAATTCAGATATGAGTTGTATGTGTAATTTCAGGCATGAGCTCAGCCAAGTATAAATTCAGATATGAGTTGTATGTGTAATTAGTTCAGGCATGAGTTCAGGCATAGGCTGTAAGTGGAATTAGTTGAGACATGAGTTCAGGCAAGCATGAGTGCAGGCATAAGGTGTGAATGTAAGTAATTCAGACATGAATTCAGACAGGCATAGGTTCAGGTATAGGTTCAGGCATGAGTTGTAAATGTAACGAGTTTAGCCACGAGTTGTAAGTACAAGAAAGTACGTAAATAGTTCAAGCGTGAGTGATAAGTGGAGTTAGTTTGGATAAGAGTTGTAAGCGGTATTAGTTCAGGCGTGAGTTGGTAAGTAGAATTACTTCGGATGAGAGTTGTAAGTGGAATTAGTTCAGGCGTGAGTTGTAAGTGTTATTAATTGTAGTTGTCTTATTAATTTTGGCCGATGCACCATGTTTTGATTCAGTGGTAGTTTGTCGTACAACTCTTTAGTTTAATTCCTTTATTATACAACATGAGTATACAAAGCTGACTATTTTACAATAATAGCTACCTACGATATACATCACTTGTTAACAGTGTTTGTTGTCGTGTGGATGTGTAAGTTGTGGACAGGTGGCAGGTCCACCGGCGTGTTAGTGTCTTGTCTCGTGCGGCAAGGCCGCTTGTAGGGCAAAGAGCCTGAACAGAGAGAGAGGAGAAGACTGAGCTAAACTAACTAAACTGAATAGAGCTGACTGAACTGCCTTGCTCCTCCCTCGAACGCGGTATTTGTACCCCCAATTGTGGGCGGTACAAACCTTGTGTTAGATGGCCATAAAAGTGCCTGCTTGACCATTGAACGGTTATTGCGTGTATGCTGGCGTTGTGAAACGTAGGTACCAAGAGGCACCTAGCCGCTTCCTCGTGATCATGACTGCAGAGTCATGACACTACGGAGCAATTTATCCAATCACATAGTGGACAGTCCCCGATTTTCAGAGATGTCCCTTTGAGACCAGGATTCCCAACAAAACAATGAGCTAATCTCAGCACCAGGCAAACATCCACCTTAACCCTAGAGGCCATCAATTTAGGTGTCATTAGTGGCGTACTCACACTGGAATTTACCCCGAATAGAGCTAGTGGAAGCCCGTCGCAGGAAATCGCAGCACCTGATGTCTTGGTTCTGTGATGACCGCTATGGATAAACGAAAGAAGAAGTAAGTAGAAAAGCCATTCGATATCTTCGCACTTGGGATTTTCGGTATTACGCCATACCGTCTTATAGCAGCTCCTCTTCAGAATTCCTGGGTTCTAGGCCATTCGGATTGTTTCGTTTCGCGTACCTTGTAGCACGAAGCCTCCGCTACTCCTTCACTCACTGCTTTTAAGACTACTCCAACGATAGCATGGGACGATTTGTGCGACGACCAACTACGTCACAGGCGCTTTTCCTCTCCCTCTTTGGCAATGTGCCCAGTACAAAGGTGATCCTAAGGTGAATCCTTGTAGCATATTATGAAGTGTTAATGGGAACTGTTTGGATCACATATACCAGTGGAACTTATGCTGATACCTCTTGTCCTCCTAGTATGGTGACTTTTCGCCGCACTCCTTCTATTAGCAATGGATTCCTGACCTTCCCGTTTTTTGGAACCCACGTGAGGACTCAAACTACGCACTTATAGATTTCAGTGCAAGCCTTGCCCATGGTGGGCGGAGCAAGACTTAGAACCTATGTTCTCCGTACACATTGGTTGGTCCCTACCGAATCCTCATTTGCCCGACCTCCCCAGTCCCATTGCTGTCTTGATCGATCCTCCGAACATAAAAATGGACTTCATTTTAGCACCGCCCATTTCAGAGCAAGCCCCATCCACGTAGGGGTAGCTAGGATCGATTCTAATGTGCTACTACACTTTGGCTAGATCCTACTCAATTTTAACTTGCCCGACCATTATAGGTCCAATCCTAACTTGCCCGATTTTTGCAACCTAAACGTGAACATAAATTGGAGCTTAAACTCAAGCTCCGCCTATTACGGCGCAACTAGACCTAGTTCTTTTGTGCTCCGTACGCTTTGGTCAGCACCTACGCACTCCAAACTTTCCCGACCCCTCCAGGCCCAGCTGAGTTAAGAAGGCCCTACACAATCCTAACCTGCCCGACCTCTGCAAGCCCACCCTAATTCACTCGATTTTTTGAACATTTCTGCGCAAGCTCAGCCCACGGTGTGCGGCGTTAGGGCTGGTTCCTATGAGCTTCGTGCACTTTGGTCAACCCCTACCCATTCTAACTTGCTCGACCTCTCCACGTGGCGATTGAGAGTAGATTATGTGACAAACAGGCAGACAGACAGATAGATAGATAGATAGATAGATAGATAGATAGATAGATAGATAGATAGATAGATAGACAGACAGACAGACAGACAGACAGACAGACAGACAGACAGACAGACAGACAGACAGACAGACAGGCAGGCAGACACACACACACCGAACTTCTGGTTTATATATTGGTAACTATGGATTTCGATTAACATGACGCTTTGGACATAAGGGTGTTCCAGAAACTGCCGATTTCAAATCACAGGCTAACACATTGGCGGTTGGAGCTACGATGGTTCAGAATCATGTAAACAGTGCTGGGGGGGGGGGGGGGGGAATTCACTGTACTTGGCGGTCGTCGTTATTTTTACTCAGTCTTTGGCAGGAAAATGAACCCCTATCTTCGTTCTGTAAGGCTAGGCAAAAATACACGTTCGTATGTGCAATTTGGTGCTTTTGATATAGCTTGGCAAAAAAGAACAACGCAAGGAAGAGTGCCTTTCCCGATTAATTGGTTCCTATAACCCTACAAGTCACAACACTACATAGGGCGTGGCCTGAGTGGCGAGAGTTAGTGTATCTAGCAAGAGTGAGAGTGTGTGGCGCGGTGAGAGAGTTCTATACGCTCTTACCCAAGTCCGTAGGCCACGCCCTATCAAGCGCTCCGAAATGGACTGTAGCACATCTATGTCGCCTCTATCCTGCACCTTAACGGGTTTGCTGCACGGAAAAGGTGATAGTTCCGCTGCCATGCAGGTGGCAAGAAGTGTATGTCAGCTACATGTTTGTTGTTCCGCAGGTAAACCCTGAAAGCGTAAATCCGCGGAGCCATTGCATGTCTCGGATAGTACGAAAATCTAGGGTCAATCAAAAAGGGGGATGCACTTCTAACCGACGTCCAAGCTCTTTCCCTCCTAAGCTTTAGCTGGCATTTATACCTCTCCTCCTACATGAAAAGGCATTTGTATCATCTGCTTTAGCCTAAGCCCAGGGAGAGAAAGGAGCTCCGACCTCGGTGAAAACTTCGCGTCCCTCCGCCCCCCCCCCCCCCCCCCATTGATGACCCAAAAACTACTCTGATGTAGTAATCCCCAACAGTTGAAGATACGAGAGGACATATCACAAGCGGGAACATAGGAGACAGTGGTAAGGTGCCATCGCAAGTTATGCACCAAAACGATTACAACTAGGCGTAAGGCTACGGTACCTGACAGCTGTACGCAAATGCACGGCTGCCGATGCATTCAGTGCGTGCCCGTGCTTTTGCTGTATTCCTCAGACATTAAAAGGTTCAAGATTTATTTCAGCTAAGAGGTGGTGTCTCCGACCTATACTCATGAAATTATAAAGGAGTAAGTGCGACCGTTATGTCTTCGCTTGTATTCCAACTTCCAGCATCATTTCTTCATATACACACAAGAGGTTGTTATTTCTTTCCAGTGATGTGCATTTTACTTGTTAAATTATATCATTTGATTTGGTTCATTTTTTTCCGATTCTGGCTAACTTATATTATATATTAGGTGTTCGGTTTACTGCTGGATATGTTTCTTCGTTAACGTATGCAATGTTACTACTTGTAAAACTCGTTGGGCTATTCCAAAGGGAATACGAACACAAATTTACTCGGGATTTCTAATTTTCTCTCTCTCGGACAAAATAAGGTGCTAATTAGTTGGGGGGGGGGGGTAGGCATACAGCGCTACATTTTGCCTGAACTTTCCGCCCAATCCTTAGTTTGTAGGGTATGAACTGGTTGTAACTGGTTGTCTAGCGTTTATTCTGTTTTATTGGATTGTACCATCATAAATACTCCTTAAAGTTTCTGTTTATACAGTATATATATCATTCTGTATATACGTTAGAATCCTCGCACAATCGCTGTTTTTGATGGTAGTTCTCTCGAACAGCTCGTTACTTTGAACGAGTCCTCGGTCTCTTACCATGGAGATCCATGGTCAGAGGCCAAATAGCAGCTTTTTCTCTTCCCTGGGACGACTTAAATCCACTTTTTCCACCGAAATTTCGTCGATCCTTTCTTATCACCAATCTCAAGCCTCTCCTTGTCAATGGGATGCTACCGCTGCTTCCTATTCAAATCGATTGCGGGCGCCGATCATCTTGAAACGGCGGGCGCCAACTTTTATACGGTTGCGGTATGCGCGTACTACTTATCCTAGCAGCCCGATAAAGGGGTACTCACTTTAGTTGTGGAAGGAGCTGTCTGCTCACGGATAGAGGCAGCATAGTTAAATTATCGTGAACTGTGCCTATAAAGAAGACGAATATAAAGATGCTTACTAGGAAAGTATTAAGTAGATGTTGCTAAACACGGCTTGTGATCTAAATTATTGAGTGAGTTAGCACATGAGATTACTAAATGACGATATAATTCAAATTATAGAGGAATGGATCAGCACTGTTGGAGGAGGAAACGTAACCACTTCATTTCCAGGTTTAAGTCGACGTGCACCGTCCTTGACTCGGATACTCGTGAGTTATGCATCATGCCATACAGAAGGCCCACCTCCTGGCCAAAAACCGAAAAAGCAGAGATTATTCAAAGTATGTGTGTTTTACTGGGTGTTACTAACCATCTAGCTGAGGATAAGTTGGATTTGCACTGCACATAAAAGAGCTTGGCCAGAGGAGGAAAGCTAGTACTGTTCACTACGCGCGAATCACCAAATCGAAGGTACCGCTTCGGATTTTGCAGCGTTTCCTCAAAAGGTCTCAGTTTTTGGCACGGTTTTTTCATAGTTCGTCATGCGGTGTAATTGACGGTAATGCTAAAGAGTGATTGATGACAGTATTCTTACTCTTCCTTCTTTAGATTGCTAGGCCGTCGAAGAGGTCTAGATTGTATGAAAATGACAAAATTGACAAACTGCGGGCTATGGCTGAGTTTGGATTACGGTAACCACCTTGCATATCATTATTTACTATTTTTATTTGGAATAGGCAATTTTAGGAGTATGTCTCTTTATGTATGATCCGATTTGAGTCTCCTTCGTTTTTAGTGAAGAACACCTTCGTGACTTACCAGCAGAGCAGATGCCGGTGAAAAATACTTCGTACAGCAGTGCTACTAGCCGGAACCTGTATGCTTTAACAGATGTTTATCACAGAGCTTTACAGGTAGGCATGCTGAAGTCTTTTAATGTAATAGATATCAGTCTCGTTTTCAATTTGGATGGAAATTTCTCCTAATTTATATAGGTTCATGGAAGCCTTGAAGCACTGGATGCACATCGTCGACCTTTAATAGCTATGCGGAAGGAGTTGACTGATGCAGAACGTATGCGTATGCGAATGAGGGTGAGTCATCTTATCTCATCAAGAGTTTTTTCAAATATTTGTCGTAAGGATGACATCTGGTGCGATGATCGGGGGAGGATTTTCCTGAGCCGGGGCTCAGGGAGTGCAGTTCCGCATTTTCTGCGTCAGCTGTTTGCTGTGACCCTCTCAGTCGATTTTTCGATGAAGCTTGGTATTCGTTTATTTCAATGCTTCGATAATTCTCTCGACACTGCTGTGATCAATTGAGTTATGAAAGACAAGTCTATGAGATATCCGAGTTGTCATATCCTTATTTAATGCTTTCTTATTTAGGTGGAGACCACAGCTTCTACCGGTAAAGGTGCCGATCGAGTGGTAGCGATCGCATTCACTCTCAATATGTGTGACGCTGCATTCAAGGTCGGTCTAGTGTTAGAGAATAGTATCCTAAGGCTTAAGCAGTTTTCGAATTTTGTGATAAATTGAAGAATCGCGGTATATAAGCACGGTGGTCTTTCTTTATCCTTCGAACTCATGAGAATAATTCGTCCAAGTCTGAAAAATGTGAACGATTCGGGGTTTTAACTCTCGCTGTGTGATGGTGTTGGAGATAGTGCTGTCGCCATTGTGCCTTGTTTTGAGAGCAGACCCCTTTCAGTAGGCTCACAATTGTTTGATGAGAATAATCCTTTCTCAGAAATGATCTAGGGAGTTTCTGTTATTCCACTGTAAGGGCATGAAGTGCATCATATCCGAGCGTTTCAGTATGCAGCTGCATATCTTACCGGCTCAAAGTCATTGTTTGCTGAGGCGATTCACAGTACTATGGACACATGCAATCAGTTGATTTTGCTGATGGGAATACAATATTCAGCGAGAAATCCCGACAATCTTTTTCCGTATGGATACGGTGAGCTTATTCAATTCATGGATCACCGAAAGAGTACTTCACACTTCCGACTCGATGTTGCGATGCGTGCAAGCGTTGATTCAGTTTGAATGACATAAACTTTGCGCTCTGTTATGGCTCCTATCGCTCTTTCCAGGTTCAGCGCCCTTTAAAGTGTGACATTTAATTTTATTGCAGGCAATATGCGCTATGTGACATCTCTAATTTCTGGTTGTGGCATTATGGCATTTGGATGTGGCCTGTCAATTTACCATGGGATTTCCGGTCTTTTACACCCATCAGAATTGGAACCGCTTAACTACGTAAGCTCCCGATCAATTTCATCAAATGGTTCGAAAAGTTCTTGCGGTTTTGAATGTTCCGCTTTCTGAATTATTTTTTTTTTGCTACCCTGTGGTTGCCTATATCATTTTGAAGCCTGCTTCTCGCTGTGTTCAATCATAGTATAGTTTATGCCCTAAAGTATTTTGATTTTCCCTGAAGTCTTTGAAGAGGGCAACAGCTCCACACCTTGTCTCGTACATTCCTCTCCTCCGATTCTGTAGGGCAACCAAGATTATCTGCACAGTGGTTGTACCAAGGTGAAGCTCGTAACGGTCAACCTCATTAGCATGACGGCGATGTGCTGGTCTGAGGTCACCCTAATACACCATACACCATAGCTTCATAGATATGGGCGAAACTTTACGGCTGCCAAGTATAGCGAGGAGCTCGCGTGACGCATCGTAAACTGATGATCATAAGCTCAGTATTGGCTGATGGTAAAGAACCTGTCATTCTTCACGATAACGCGTAACCCCATGTTGCACAAACTGCCCTGATAAAGTTGAATAAGCGGAGCTCCGAAACTGTGTTATCGACCATACTCATCCGACCTCGCCCTACCGATTACCTTTTCTTAAAGCTTGTGGTCAGCTTTTTTGGGACGCTTCACCTAAAGATCAATCCGTCACCTTTAGATCTCTACAGTTCTGGACAACCGCATTAAGCACCCCAGTAACTTGTGTTGATCAAAATCAGAATCTGATTGTTCTGGTTCTTATTCGATTGATTAAATTTTGTATGAGCCGAGGTGTGTAAAAATGGCAAGAACCTTCCGAATGACTTAATATATGGACTTCGGTCCTGAACATTGATTCAAATCCTAATTGTTCTCTCGTATTCCCGCAGTGTTTCTTAACTTCTTAGCTTCTGCTAACTCATGGAGTGACACTCTTTCTTTTAGGCTTACTATGCGTTGTTTATGTCCTTCTGCTTCCAAGGAACATCAGGACTCACCGCTTATCGAGAAGTCCGTCAAAAAGCTAAGCGAGCTGGACTCAGCATTTTGAACTACGGTTGGGTTCACTGCTTAATATAGATATATATCGATCTATTTCACCATTATGAATTCGAGCTTTCTCTTCGTTAACATCACAGTTTTTTCCTTCTTTCTTCCCTCAGCAGGAAAGCTTTTCAGCAACTTATTAGATTGAGCAACCTCTCCATAGTCTGAATAGCTGTGTTCTCAGAATAGAATCTCTTCCTGGTGGAAGTACCAATTCACGATGACGTTCTAATTTTTTTATTTTCGGCGCAGAATATATTTTTGGGGAGGGGCATCCTCCTTTGCTGCTCTTGGCTTCTTTTTATTCAGCACGGGGTATCTTTTGAATGGTCTCTCTTAATTGTAATATTTAATGGTGAACGGTGCCTGAAGATGCCTGCTAGTTGCTACCACAAGGCGACTATGACTGGCTATAGGCTTTTTCATAATGGCCGTGATTAGTATGGATTACCTCACCTCGAATCACTGCTTTTATTCAGTTCGTACTTCGGCTGATCCTTCACTGAACGTCGTTTTGCTCGAGGATACCGCAGCAGTATCGGGAGTACGTGATTTTCTTACTATACTCTTCAAGAACTCGCTAATAATCGGTGATCTCACAGGTTATTACCTAGTTTGTTACTTCAAAATATTTCGATCTTAGCAGAGGTTATTGACTGTTTTCAGGTGGTGATAGCTTTATGCGCCGTCTCATTATCATCGATTCTAGCGTCACCTATTCCTGACTCTGTCGGATCAATAATGATTGGGTGTTTATTAGGTGAGGAAACTTTCCGATAAAGGGCAAGAGAAAGATAGTTCGCAACAGGTTGTCATATCCAACTTTCTGTTATAAGTATTTGTTGTTACACTGAGTCTAACTCACTTTTGTTTTACCTCTTTTTTTATTTCGTCAGGGTGGTAGAGTGAGGTAAACTTAGGGCTTAGGCAGAGATAGTTTTGCACGTTCCAAGGTAGTGTATTCAGGTACCGTAGCTTCGTTTATCATCAGAACGAACGCTGCCCATCTCGTTGGACGAAGTTTGCCAAAGCGAATCACCGATGATATCGTCTGTCGTTTGGCAAACGACCCAATGATACGGTATGTTATTTATACACCACAATAATCTTTATTATATTCCGTTAGAATTCATAATCTTAGTCGTGTCTAAAATAAAATACCCGTAGTTGAGAAGGAGCAATGTTGTATTGTGCGAATAGTCATACTGAAGTCATCTATGCAAAAGAGGAATTCCTGAAAATTAATGATCTGGTTAGAAGTGAGACGGGGAGTGCGAGAACCTCAACGTATGGACGAGACTGTTTTTATAAAGATTGGTGGGAAAGGACAAATATACTGGGTAATGTTTGAGCAACGGTATATGGCTTTACATCAAGTAGTTACTTGGGACTGCGGTACTGGTCATGGTAGTGACGAGTAGACCATTAACAGTTTAAAAATCGAAGCCCCAACGCTCAGTTTTCGACTCCGTGTTGGATGTGTGCGTCAAAGTAACGAGAGAGTATGGTGGAAGACCAAATGGTGTGCCAGAGAGGGATGCTTCCAGGCAATGTGCCGAGGGTAATCGATAGCTTCGCTTTGTGGGACATAGCATGATTCTAAGCAATAACGACAACAGAAATTGTGTCTGTAGTTCATGTTGAGCAGTTGTCCGTGATTTCAGGTCGGTGCACGACGTAAAGGCGACAGCGCTCGGCGTGGAACAGTCGCGGTTTAAGGCGGAACTGGATTTCAATGGACGTGAAATCACTCGCGCCTATCTGCATCAGAACGTTCACTTGCCAACGTTGCTGAAAGTAAATACTCTCACCTTCGATCAACACATTGAATTTTATATCGTTTTTGCAATTTCAGAAGCATTCAAGGTATGGTTGATTTCAGGAAGTTCATGAGTTGAAGGATGAGAAAGAGCTGGAAAATTTTATGGAAACGCACGGTGAGAAAATCATCGATCGACTTGGTGATGAAATCGATCGAATTGAAGGGGAAATAACGAAGAAGCATCCGGATATCCAGCATGTGGATTTAGAAGCTTTATAATGATATCGTTTCTCCAGTTTTCTCACAGCTCCATCTGATGTAATGGAAGTACGGACTTGTGTGGATTTCATGCGACCTTATCCCTTGAATAGGTGAATTGCCAAATAATCACTCAATTCTATTTTCTATTCTATTGTATGCACAGAATAAGCTTGTCGCACAAACATGAGTTCTGATTAAACGCATGTAAAATGAATGCGTATTCGAATTACTCGCTAAGTAGGGTCATTTCTTATACGAAATCGTAATTCAAAGTGCTTTGAAAGCTACTTGAACGTAACCGAGTGTGCGATTTTCGAACTCTAAGCGGCTGCTTACAGAGTAAAGTTTAGGAACTGCTCAAACTAATGAGTTGGTTGGTGAGTGAATCAATCAATAATTTTACGGTTCCTACCGATTACTTATAGCCGATATAGTTTTTTGCTTGATCTTGCTAACATTACTTAAAGGTTAGCCACTGTGTTTGCTCGCTATATGAGGAGCAATTACCGATTGGTGAAATAAATTTTGAGCTTTTTAGCTCAGTCGTTTCTATAGGTCGTCGTAATTCTGGTTGTAGCCCATGATTTGATGTAACTTTATTTCTTGCATTCTATCGATCACTTTGTGCATTGTATTGTATCCCGGTAGGACTAGACGCGCAATATTCCATTATGTAAGATTAGATACGGTTTTCTCGTGCTTACAAATGGCAATTTAAGAGTTGTGATTATTACTACTGTATTCGCCGTGTACTTACAGAGATCTGTGATTATTAAAGAAGGATCGATTGAAAAGTTTAAAAAATGATGATGTGATAATGGACGAGTCGAGCCATAGTACTGATGCTTCGGAAAACTTTCATGCTGGTTTTTCAGTGGCTCTCATCCACTGAGCTAACGGCATTCATATTCTGCAAGCTTGGTCGACGCAACCACGCGCCGTGATCGAGTCGCTGACACGTTTTCTGGCATTGACATGCTTAGAGGAATCGTTCGCGGAAAAATTAGTTTGTCTATTACTCTTATATTTATGTAGTATCTGCCTAGTAAGGACCGCATGCAAAGTTTCACGCGAAAAAGAGAATTCGGCTAAGATACAGCTTCCCGAATTTTTAGCCGGGTGGGCAGGGCTTCCGAGTTAAAGCCCCGTCCCGTGGTCCGCCGCGGTTTGGGACGGAGGGTGGGACTGTTTACGTAACTTCCTGTTCCCGTAATGCGTCTCTGACCGCGGCGGACGACGCGGTGAGCATTTGCTCAAAGGCCCGCTCATCCGGCTAAGACTTTGTGGTGTAGTTTCTAAGCCGCATTGACTTTTTTACGTGAAACTTTGCTGGCGGCCCACATTAGGGAAATACAACATAAACATATGGGGAACATCAAACCTCATTTTTCTGTGGACGATTCCTTCAAAGACAGTGAGGTAATATGAGTGATAGGGGATCGCTAAAAGGAGTTACTCACCTAGAAATAGAGGTATGGGAAGCCTATCTGCGGTGAAACCCCCCGCGAATGGCGCGCCTCTGAGCTCTGGCAGAGGCGGCCTCTTTAGCTCTAGCCGCCTTTCTTGGCTCGGTCTGCCTGCTAGCGACTGAGTGGCTAGGGTGGGAATAGGAGGTATCGCGGCCCACTTTCTCAATTTAGCTTGAAGCTCACTCCAGAAAAAAGGATTCTTTCTCATTCGCGAACATTTCTTCGTGTTTCCCACGTGGCAACCTGCCAATGGAAAACTCGTCCGAACTACCCGCCTCTTCACGGGAAGGCTCCACGTCGAGGATCAACGGTGTGGAGGGTTCCTGCTTCTCGGGTTTTTGGCCATTTCCATCCGTTTTTTCTTCACAGTACTATTACTAGACATCTCGACTTTCATATTCACTGCTTATTTCCTCTTCGTTCGGATTTCCCCTATCACTGCCTCTAAGCACGAAACTGATTGCAGCTCCGCGTTGCGTCGATAGCGATCGCCAAGTACGATCCCGGCCTCATGCAGCTCTTATACTTTGCGGCAACTAAATGCATATGACTTGTAACCTGCTCGCTCTCCGGGCATATACTATTACAGTACCTAGACGGTGGAAAGGGTCTCGTTACCGTAATGGATTACCACATATGACCAGGAAGCATGGAGTGCGGGTTCGAGTCCCTTCCGAGACCAAGGCTTTAGCTCATAACCCATCATCCTTATAATAGCAATACGAATTTATTGAATTTGTAACGATACGAAGTGTTGTATCATCAACTAGTTAATACCTCTCGTGATCTTGTGAGCAGATGGGTATGATCAAACTGTGTCAAATTTCTTGAACACGCTGATGTATGTACGGTCCTGTGTTTAGCTTTTCTCGGGATATGCGCCCAGTGTGAAAGTGATTTTGGTAACTGACCCGTGTTCTCCTAGCCTAAAAGGTAGTATTAGGGGTCAAGTGGTTATTGAGAAATCCCTAAAAGAAATCACTGACATGGATCTTACAAGCCTAGGAGGCCTATTTATGGATTCTCTTGGAAGCGCGCGTCTGAGCTGTAGAGATGGCGTGACGGTTAACAGCTGACGCCTTTGGGTGGCAGGACACACTTTGAGGCGACGTGATTCCTGATTGGCTACGGTGAGAGTGAACGAGGAGATGCAGCAGGATTGGAGGTATCGGTATCGAAGACATTGATTGCGCCAATTAGTAGCAAAAAATTTTGAGCTGATGACGGAAAGACAATAATTCGAGGACGTTACCGAAAAAATCAGTTCATTTTCTTCCTGAACAGCCATGGCAGCGTTTTTACCGAGGTGCCCTTACGTATCGGGAGAAAGCCACCAAATTCTTCTGCAAATTGTGTCAGCCTGATTTACCAGTAATTTCGGTGGGCGCCACTACGGGCAATGTTGCCTTCTCCGCGGAATCTGGCGGGTCAATTATACTTTGTTAGAGAGCCGAGAGACTGTTCTACCACCATCCTAAACAAGTCGGATTCCGCAGGCCGTGATTTGTTCCCACCGTAACCCTGTTTAAAGGACGAGAACGCGTCCTTTAAAGATCCCACCTTCAGCACGGTCCTTTAAACACGGTGGAAGTTGGGGTTGTCACCGAAGATGAGCCAGATGCTTTTCACCAACGTCGAAGCTCTTCTCTAGGCTTAGGCTAAGAATCATGTCCCCTCCTCCTACATGAAAAAGCCTCAGCCAAAACATCTGTCTCATCCTCGACAATCCCAACTTCCACGTGTTCAAAAGACCGTGCAGGAGCCAATATCTTTAAAGGACACGCTTGCGTCCTTTAAACAGGGTTACGGTGGGAACAAATCACCGGCCTTCCAAATCGGTCTTGTCCATCCTAAACCGCCTACATTAGTCTCGAAGTAAGCAAGAGTTATTGATGTTTTTGGAGAAATCCTACAAGGCTTTTGGTACAACCTAATATATGGGTTGCAGAAGAACTCAAATCGTGATTTCTTAAAGGTGGCCAATTGATAGAATTGTATGGAGAGGTGAAAGGTGAAGCCAAACCAGCTACCTTTGTTCAGACAAGGTTTGCAATCAAATGTTTGACGATTTCGAATAACTTGACCGAAGCTACGTAGAAAGCCATTTGGTACGTGCTAAAGAAATATTGAGCCATCTATTCAACAATTTTGGCTTATCCTAGCGCAATGATACAGATGGTAATCTGACCCCTGAAGCGGAGATATTCGCGAATTTCGATAAGCGCGTGCCCGTTACAGTCAGGTTTACAGTGAGTTCTGGAAATACCAATTCAAACTGGCCGTAGTCTCTTTCCATTCTGTATTGTTTACGTATTGCTGTTTTAATACCCACCTCAAGCTACCTCCGTGTTCGGGTGATCGTCATCGGGCGGCTGGTCGTTGAGCTGCGTTTGTTTGTAGAATTGATGCATTCGCCAATGGCGTATGACGTAATGTACGCAAGACTTCACAGTGATTAAGAAAAAGAATAGAGCAAGTACAATCGCCGTCCCAATACCAACCCAGGGATCGTAGTTGGCGTAGAAGTCCTGTTCGGAACGTGGTGGGTTCACCTGAACAATATTTCATAGGTACCGGAAACCCTCAACTGGTTAAAAATACGGTAATTTGTGAAATTTTTGTTCTTCTTGCTATTTATGACTGCTAGAATAGGAAAGACGTGATAAACGCAAAATAATTTCTGTTTCAAAGCTTACTTATTTATTTATATTATTATATTCGCTCACTTTCATCGTCCTTCGAGAAATACTGATGCAACGCGCATTCGATGATAACTGCTGAAAATTTCTCCCCTTGCCCCAGAAACTGTGGGGGACACGGATAGCAAATTTTCTGTAATATATGATAATGTTCTAGTACTGGGCTGTCTCTTCGGCATGCTCCATGCATCCTAGTTTTGATTAGAATCGCACTGATAACTGAATGGGTTGTTGGGAGCTGTGAGTATAACTTCGCTCCTATTACGGCAGCAATTCCACTTTTTCTCCGTTTTTCTGGATTACATTTCTATTCATAAAATATTCTTGAAGTGTGACGGAAGTTTCAATCGCTAAGTGGTTGGGCGGGTCCGAGATGGGGTCGAAGCAGAGGGGTGTGCCCTTATGTCAGAATGTCACACCGCGGCATGTCGCAAGCGAAGCAATGCGGACGAGCTAAAGGCGCCATGTCGTTGGGTCTCGAAGCGATTACAAGTCAACTGCGTATCCGCCCCTAGCATTAGCGTGTAATCGTTCTAAGACCCAACTACCGCGACGCGTATAGCTCGCACACACTGCGTCGCACGCCGCTCGTCGTCGTGCGAAATCCGACATAAGGGTACACACCCGAGGCAGAGGGCTATTGCGGGCGCGCGGGGCACGGAATTGAGTCCATGGGATAAGTAACAAAAACATGGTGACTGAAGGCTTTTAAGGGTTCCTCATAATTTTCTTCGTCTATTAAGTCTACCCTATCTCTGTTCTCTATCTTGTCCGAATACCTTAGACATGGCTAACTGTGCTAAGGGTCTAGTCCTTTCCAATAGCAGAAAATGTGTATCGACTGCATGGGATTGCAGCACTATTGAATGGCATACTCCAGATCCTATATTTATCGAGAAAAGAGGCTTGTGATGGTTTAAATAAAAATGATGTGTAAAAAATGACGAATGTAAGGGTAGAAAAAGAACCAAAACGTAAACAATTCGTTAAAGTGTTTCTTTAGGCGCTCATGAGCTTACTCACCTCCATGAAATCCCTCTTCTCGGCGCATAGTGGATGACATGATCTGGGCATATCACCACTGTTATCACACCGATAACGCCGAAGGAAGCTCGGAGTGCGGAGTAGCCGAGGCGGACCCGTGCGTCACACAGTTAACGCTCAAACATGGGTCAAGCCAGCTCGCAACTGCCGGAGCACCAACTCGAACAGCTCAGTATCGAAAGCGGATGTGAGTTCCACTGTAATGTTTCGGTTTTATCTTTTATCGCAAATTTTATCATCATCGACAACGAGCGGGTGAACGAAAATTGTTTTTGTTGTTTGGTGTTTATCGTAGCAGTTGTTGATACCAGAGCAACTGGGATTATGCTGGAGTGTCATCGTGAATGTCGTGCGAAAATCGTAAGAATGAGAAAAATTTTGGTCAAAATTATTCCCAAGAAAATCACTCAGATAGGGAAAATCCAGAGAACGTGATCTCTGACACAAGAACTTGAAAATAGGTCAAAGTTAATCATAATTGCTTATTATTAAGATCAATTTCGACGGAGATAACATGTAGAAGGTGCTGACGGAGAGCAATCAATTTTCCAATAAGCACAATAAATTTCTTAAATTGAAGAAATGGACGACCCCTACTCTTTCCTGTAGTACTTCTGACAGTTGCTGCTAGCAATATCGTTGGACTTTTACTTTCGTGCATTCTCAATGGCTGATATATAAACTCAAACTAGTTTCTCGTTTTTATCATGGATAATTTACCAAACTTTTTGGCTTTCATTATTGACACTGCTGGTTCATTAACTGGTCCAGCTGCTCGTACTTATTGAAATTTTCTAAAATACGGCCGATTGAGTGTGGCAATAAAACCTTATCTCTATTGACGCACACTTTCACAGCCGATGCAACAATAGTTGGCTACGTATGTGCTTAACAGCTAGTTTCACCAAAATTGATAAAATGTAGAATGGTTAAAGTAGTGAAAAGTCATAGATAATGAAAATACATTTTTAAACGACTCCATTATTTGAAAACAGTAGAGCGTGTGGCTTGAACCATCAGGAGAAAAGATTTTGCTAATCTGCAGCGATTATTTCAGTGAAAACAACCTATTCAGTCGAGGTGTAAGTGAGAGCGTCGTTTCTCATACTTTATGTGTTGTCGAGATTTATTAACCCATTGACGCCCGCACCGTTTCGCGCGCATGCGTACTCCGCTACAAAGAAGGAGATAATAATAAATAACTGTCATTTAGCTTTAGGTTACCAAATATTTCATGTGTTTCAAGCAAACTGGCGTTTTCTCGACACCAGTATGTGAAGATCCATCTAGAAAATTATTCCTTGTACAAAAATATGATGCTCTATTCCTCCAAACACATGGAGCAACTTATAACAACATATAACAATATGAACAGTGAACAGAAGGAACCAAGCAACTTCTTCTCAGACAAAGTTGACGTAAAATATTATTACGTTACCTGATATACAAAACGCCAGCCGAAAGAAGTGTTTCAAGAACTTATTAACTGAGTTGAGGGTTGACTCTCATTCTTGTGAGCAACCACTGTGTGATTTTGAAGTCCCATAACATTCTTCAAATTGAAGATGTCAACTAGTAATGTGCACCAGAAACTCAAAGGAAAAGCATTAGTTGGCTTTCGAGTTTATGGAACACACAGAGCCACGGAAGTACTGGAAAATTTTTGTTAATGAGATCAATACCGAGTGAGAACCCGGCGTCTCATGCGGGCGTCAATGGGTTAAAAGAGGAAGGATAATGTTCCTTACAAGATATTTATTATTATTTCAGATATTTATATTTCATCAATATCATTGGTAGATATTTTAAATAGGAACATATTTATTATTTTGGCCATCGCGATGAGGGGGCTCGGTGCTATTGCAATGAGGGGAGGGGGGCATCCTACTATCCACGCTAATTTTACATAAGCCAAGGAATTAAACGGAATCCTTTCCTCCCTCCTAGGCTCAGGCAAAAATATACGCTTAGATATGCAGGGTGACATCACGAAGATCCTCAAGAGATACTCAAATGTGCAACTTTTTATGAAATTCCCTCCCCACCCCTCCTCCTTACTGCGAAAGTATCGACTATTATAAATCTAAATACCACTCAGTATTACAAACCCCTGTCATGCAAATAGCTGTTGGTCACGATTTCGATATAACTGCGAAAATCAGAACGCCTAGCCACTGACGGGAATGTAGAGAATCAAATTTGTTTCTGTAGTCTGCTAAAGCACTGCCTCGACTTAGCCGAGTCCGAAAAGGGTCTTTACTGGTTCGCTGTTCTCAGTGGTCTTCTGAGACTGGGAATCGCTTGATTCTTCAATCTATTGAACATGCAAAATAAGTTTTTGAAAACTGATATTTTTGCTGGTATAGACCAGAGACGTGCTCTTGAAATTGGACGTTTTGGCGATAGGAAGTGTAATAACTGCTTTACAGCCAACAGAAGGAAATGTAATGACGCGGTGTTGTTGGCACGACTTTGGAGGAAAAGTCCATAGTTTGCAGAAAAGTTTGATATGAGGTTCCACTTCAAAATTTGATAGAGAAAAAAGAAAATTTGCTTTTCTAACAAGTTCTTCAACTTTATTTGCCTTCCAAACAAACTCTTCATCTTCGTTTACGATCGGTTTTTGTGCTACCGCGAGAATATAGTGTTTATCTAATTTTTGTATTCCATCTGTTGAGTCCGAAGCCAAAAAAAAGAGTTGTCAGTGAATCAAATCATCACCTGCCCGTAAAATCCTTCCAAGGCAAAATATGCTAACATTGAATATGCGACGGAAAACTTGTAGAAGAAAACTTTGGCGAATCGTACACCTAAGTTGTGGAAAAAAATGGTACTCAAGTGTAACGAAATAGAGATATATGTGCTTTTACAGAGATAACATCGGCGATGCCTGAGCACTGCGTAATGTTACGCTGTCTGTGCAGGCTATAGGTTATAGGTCAGCTTGACTGAAGTTTCCCAAGAAATGGCCGCAAAATGTCTTCAAAAGTCAGCGAATGACGTGAATTTGGAAAACGCGGTTATAGTGTGAGGTTGTGAGTGAAGTCGTGGCGGTTCGTATCAATTTAAATCAATTTTTGTGTTGTGCTCTAGAGAGACGAAAGTTGCCCTCTCTGAATGAAGACATTCTTCAGAAATCTCGTATTATTAGGGAAGTTTTGAATGCTGCAAAAAGGCACACTTTGGATGACTTCCAGTTTTTGGCCAAGTCTCAAGAAAGGTAATTACATACAGATGTCACCCCTGCAAAGGGAAGAGGCATTGCGTTAGATGGAACTGTTTGTTCCTGGTTTGCATAAATCGGAATAAGTTGCTAGAAATTTGATTGATCAAAGCGCATTACTCAAAACAGAATGAGCGTCCGTATTTGAGGTGATCTCTCAAAGAATTGACCTTTTCAGTACAGATGTGCTAGAAATTTCAGATAACTCCGACTCGTCAAAACTCAAAAATGGGAGCTGCGTGACGCCTAGGAGCAGCCAAGCGCGACCACATTAACAGATGGTCGTTTAGAGGTTAATCCAATGCAGACTAAGGCCCTTACTCTTTCGTGATATTCAACAGATCTAGCGGTAACTAAACTTCACGTTTTCTAACATTTATACAGATAGTTAAAAGAAAGCATTAGGGGAAGTGTGGTTATTGAGAATTTTCTGAAAGAAGGTACTTACATGGAAACTATGAGCCTAAGGAAGCTATCTGTAGCGAAATCCCGGTGAAAAGGCGCTTCCTGCCGCCTTTCGATAATCGACCCCGCCTCCTATCGACATGATACCTTGTTGGCTACGATGAGAACGGCCAAGGATATGCGGTGAGATCCAAGGTATTGCAGCGGGCTTTCGCAGTTTTAGCCCAGGAAAAAGACGCTGTCGCATCTCCAAACATTCCCTTGTGTTTACTTGGCAGCATGCCAATGGAAATTTCGTTCGGAGTATCCGCCTCTTCACGGAAAGGTCGTCCGCGTTGAGGATCAACGAGAAATGGGGACTTGTTTCCGGGTTTTTTGCCATTTCCATCTGTTTTTTTCCACTGCCCTGTTACTAGGCATCTCGACTTTCAGATTCACTATTTCTTTTACTTTTTGTCCGAACTTCCCCTAATGTTTTTATAGTTATAGTTAAGTGTTCAAAAACCATGACGACTTTGGGTTGATTTTTTTTTACGATTTTACGCGATGTATGTAGATCGTCAGATTTTCATCAAAATTGAATAAGCAAATATGCATCATGTTGTCAAAAGTGTGAGGAAACGAATGATATTCATTCTTTGAGAAGAGGGGGAAACTGGAAGAGGCCAAAACTTTCTTCATGGTTCAAAAAAAATCTGTTCATACATACATAGTTGCTCCGATGTCTGGCTCAGGAATGCATTGAAATTCTCAAAATCGTCTAACAGAGTTTCTCAGAAGCAAAAGGCTCTTTAGGAAGCAGCGAAAAGATAGTGAACAATTGGGAAGATGATAGGAGGGAGTTGCGGGCTTTGTATGGTACGAGGTAATAAAATCTCTATTCGGTCAATTTCTACAAAATAAGCCATTCAGAAACATACATATTATAAAATAAGTAACACCTCTTGTATTATGATATATTGTAGATATGATATTTCGGAAATGTTCTACTCAAAAGCTTCAGCTACTCGTCTTGTTAGGGAGGGCTAATGGATTTCTCTACATTCAAATGCACTGGCTATTTGATATTCATGTTTCTCCGAAGACATGCAAGTACTGCATATTCAAAATGTTCGAGTGGACAGCCATTTGTATGTATGTATTATTATAGTATCATATTACGCACTAGTAGTCTCTTTTTGAAGAATCTTCCGAGGTTCCTCATTAATTTATTAATTTTTTTCTCGGCATGAGAACCATTAGGACAGCAACACTGCACTCATCCAGTCTATTTGAAATCATTCGAAGGGATAGATCACTTGAATACAGTGTTAAGAGTAATGTGCGCAATGAGGAAACTTCAAAGTGAATCATACAAATGAAAACTGGGGGTCTAAGAAGACCATCTGTGGCGAAATTACCGGTAAAAGAGCGCTCCGAGCTGTGGAGGAGACATTGCGTCTAACATGCTCCGCCTTCCATAACAGAGACCGCCTCCTAGAGCCGACTTCGCCGAACAATGACTGAGGTGTAGAGCAACAAGAAGATAGTAAAGTGATACATATTGTGTTGTATCAAGGCCGTATCGATCGAAATTAGTGCTGTTTGACATGCTGGTTTTTGTGGTGAAAACATCCACCGGGCAGTATCAAAGTTTGAAATGAACCATTTCACCGAATTACCCCCCACTGCCTTAAATACAGTCTGATCTACTCAGATATACTAGGCTATCCTTATATTTCTTATGATTCGCTGTGGTAGGAAGGTACCGAAAGTGTACTTTGAACTCCTTGAAATCACTTATCAATTCGAAAACCGTCAATAATCAATTTTCCTGATTTTTCTCCAAAAAAAAAAAAACTGATGTGATCTTCACTTGATTTGGATTTGTTACCATATCCACAATGCACCGGTAGCCAAAACCACACTGCTTTCATGGCCTTATTCACAGCCTTCAGCGCATCGTTATCGATCACCTTCAGAGCTTACTTGGAGTAGAAAGATGGAGTGAACCTAGTATTTGGCATTTCCTGAAGCTAAGGCTCAATATTCCCGGGATGCTCTCATATGAACAAGAAAGAAAACCTCATGCAAAGCCATCGGCGCTATTGTAACGTGAGGTCAGTTGTAACCATTACCGATATCGAGAAAACCAGCTTTTCTGGTAGCATCGTGTGATGGAGCTGCATAGTTGCCTAAATCGAAATGCTGAGGCAAATTCTAGGGAGCCACAAATAACTATGAGTAAACACTGATTTTTGGAGCTCAGATGACGTTGAGTGCAGCGCCCTTTTCCTCATAGGCCGACTCCACTGATGTGATGATAAAAATGCGCCGCGAGAACCCGAGCTCGTTGGTCGGTGGGGGGGGGAGGGGGATTCAAGATCAGAATTTTAAGGATAATTCAAGTTCTGTAGAATATCAATACCACATCAGTCAGAGTCTGAAGAGTGTGTTTTTGGGCACCTCTGTTTATTCGAATACATTGGTTGGTTGGAACTACATACATATGCTTATCATGAAAATACTTTTTTCCGTCGAAATTTATATGAGCAAATAATTGAGTATAGCAGGAAATGCTGAATTGGCCATTCCTTTGAATTGTGTTCCTGCAAACCCCGGCAAATGCGATGAATGCCGCTTTGTGCCGCTGGCGCTTTTAGTACAAACTTCCTGCGCCTAGATTAAGGACACATTATAATCCTTTCATGAAAAAGAGGATGAAAAGGGCATCACGATAAAGGCAGAATAGAACGTTCATGAAAAGGATGTCCTTGGCAGGGATTACGAACACTAACAACAAGTTGCTTTCGCGTAAGAATGGAATCAAAGTACCCTAAAGTCTGATAGATAAGTCCGCCCGCACGCGGTGTCGCGCGCGGCACAGGCGACCGCGGCCTTCAAAGAACCAGAGGTGAGGGAAACTTAGGAGGCTATGATTTGTGGGTTGTATTAATATTTATTTATTGTACTGTTTATTATATTTGTTAGTATAGAAGGAGTAGCAAGTAATGTTGGGGTCGTACGAAAGGTGAACACGGAAACTTCACAGCTGGCAGAGGAAAGTGAACGAATGAGAGGAGAATCGTTGTTCAACGGGGGTTTCAATGCAACGATGGTTTTGGCGATAAAATAGCGGTTGAATAAAAACTTTTCCTTGTGTCGGTTATGATAATGGTGCACAAAGCCTCGAGAAATGCGCCTTTTACCTTATTTCTTTCCTGCTAAATGCGCTTCTGCTTGCCGCGTCAAGTTTTCGCACCTGATGTAGGCCTTCCTTTTAATCATCGAGCCCTTTGAAATACCTGAACAACTTATGATAAGCAGTATACGGGAGGAAAAATAAAATTGCTTCCGTAAGATTTCACTGATAAATTTACGTAGAGCGACTTTTAACGCACCCTTGCGTACGCCGACCCAGTGAGTTAATCATCCTTCTTGCTATTTTCGTCGTCATCTTTCCATTAACGATAGAGTCACTCAGGTGTTTTGGAGGGCTCGATGCTTAGGAGAAAGTCATACACAACCGCTTACAAGCTCGAAGCTGAGCTACGAAAAGGTAGCTGCTTTAGTTTGCGACGTTTCTACTCAATTTCTGAGGAGACGATTGTCAACAGCTTCTCAAGGGCCTTAAACCAAGAGTCATTGTTAGATGAGATGAGTGAGAATTTTATTGTTATGGATGTTTGTGACGATGAAATGGAGATTGCGTAGAAAATTTAAGATGAATGATCATTGTTACACGGGTTAAACGAAGATTTTGGTACGTGGTATTTTTAGATATTAGAAATGAAGTTGAACAGACAGTGTCTACAATTCCGTCGTTTCTAATAATGAAGGGTGCAACGCGGTCCTGTGTTCTTTGAAGAGCGCCTGCGTTCGCCGCTGCCGCGCGCGACACCGCGTGCGGGCGGACTTATCTATCAGACTTTAGGGTAGTCCCGAGTCTCGTGATGGGACAACCAATGCGGCCTAGGTGACTTACTCGATGAAGAAATAGGGCGAAGTCGTCATTATCAATCAAAATCTATGCATTATTCACGTGCATTCAGTGAATCCTTTCACATAATAATCATTCAATGTATCATTCGATCACATACAACATCTATTCTTTTTCTTTAATGTATTTAAATTACTGAAGTATTTAAATATTAAAGTATTTAGTGTATTTAGATCGCTAACATTTATCTAAAGTATTTATTTTATTGCTTATTATTATTGTTATTGTTATTTTTATTTTTAGTGTAACTAAATAGCTAACATTTATCTGAAGTAGGTTCCATAATTGCTTAGATGCGGTTATGCGCTTAAAAGTAGGATTATTGCAGGCACCCTGAACTGCCAGTGAATAAAAAAGGAACCTGTGGAGGCACTGTAAATGAATGTTTTTCGATTTATAACTATTATGACAACTCAGTTACGAGTGTTCTAAGTTAACAGAAAAAGAATGGAGAGTACGTAATTTGGCTAGAGACCGGATAGGAGAGGCAGTGATAAAAATGAAAATAACCATAACCATGATTTGCGAACATAGGAATGGTCAGAGGATTTTTTTGAATGAATTGCCACAACCATTCTCGTCACTCGTACTGATGCTTCACAGTCACTTCTTTCTTGACTTTTTCGAAGACAGCCAAGTTGTTTTTAGCGATTATGGTAAGGCCAGCAAGAAATGGATTGTCGATTTGCTCCAGGCCATTTCGGCGCTAGAAATTTAAAATGGCGAGAGCGAACATGAAAGTTTACCTTTGGATGAGAGGAGAACTGTTCATCTTGGAGAGCTAAAAAATCACTGCTACAGCCCACCCCTCCTTGCGTTTAACTTTATAGATACCGCCCTCGAATCGGCTAAGCCCGCTGTGCGACATTATGAATGAGAGGCGGACGCAGCTGTTCGACATCCGAACAACCCCGGAAATCACAATTGGACAACTTGATGGACGTGGAATCGATTTTGAGAATCGTCTTTGCATGTGGTAAAATCATTGATTAGCAGGAACAGATGTGGCGCAACTGCTCGCAACATGATTTGTGGATTGAAGTGTAAACCTAAGCCAAATTAACCGTTCTTTTCATCCCTCCTGTTCAGTAAGTTAATAGCGGTCATGACCTGTATGAATAAAAGCTGACTTATGCATCCCCCTCATCCCCATTGCATCCGCCTTTTCGCGCCATAAGTCATTTAACAGTCCAAGTACGCATACAAATGGCTTTATTGTTGTAAAAAGAAAAGCCAAGGCGCATGTCGCCAAAATAGGTCAATCAGGAAATGTGTTTGACATTTCGGTGGTGAATATAAGGATAAGTGAACAGCATAATTTAAATTTAACTCAGGAAAGAGGAAATGTAAGGAGGTGAATTTGTTATCGCTTTGAATCTTGCCATGAACTTTTATCTGATAGAAATTCGGATGAAGGTTGTCAAAAGCGATTTTCGGAGCCTTATACTTGGGCCGTGCATTCGATTTCCATTCGGACTCATGCAACCATTAGCTAACGTTTTTGAATTAATAAAAATGAGACGTATTCGATCTGACATATTTTGGGG
Organism: Trichostrongylus colubriformis; assembly: GCA_963978905.1. Lineage (NCBI taxonomy): Eukaryota > Metazoa > Nematoda > Chromadorea > Rhabditida > Trichostrongylidae > Trichostrongylus > Trichostrongylus colubriformis. Next base: position 9,988,271 of record OZ022259.1, on the reverse strand, counting down.
TGTGTGTACTTATGACGCAAAGTCGCTTGGCGACGTTGCTTTCGCGGCGCCATCAGTACGACTTGCCAAATCGATTGCCCTTGGGAGCCCGGCAGAGCGTGGCTGCGTCACCTCTTCACTTCCATCCATGCCACACTGCCTCCTGCACCCATGCCACCCTGCCTCCTCCACCCACACCACACTGCCTCGCTTGAAGGCTGCGATGCCCTGCCACTGGTACTCGCACCCGCCGAGCCGCTCGTCGCGTGCGGCCGCGCGGAAATCCGTAATGAGTGCACACACCCCTTATTTTGAGAAGCTCATTTCAAATCTTTCTTGGAACCTGTCCATCGATTTTTCAAAACGTATGGAAACTCATCTAGCTGACTGAACGTATAATTATCAGAGAATGTCGTTAGTATAATGGTGCTTTTTCTGTCTGTGAACTACCATATTTATCAGAGAATCCGCAGGTGTGGAAGATATGCTTGGCCTTGAAGAGGACCGATCTAAGACGTTGTTCTGAACCAGCGATATTGAGGTCTGTCTTGGATTAGAATTAGGATTTATTATCGACGTACACCGAGCGCACAAAACGAATCATACTCTCGACGCAGTAATCGATAAAAATAATTCAGTGAATTAAGTGAAATAGAACATAAATGAGCTGTCCATGGGGAAGGAGAGGGAGGAGTGATATGGAGCACGCAATGAAATATAAAACGGCTTCGTTCATTTTGAGGCTGATAACAGCGGTCTTTTTTTATGTGCGGGAAGATTGTTGTTCTTGGTATGTCGTATTCTCCCAAGCCATCTGGCCACACATTCTGCTTACGTAATTCGAATGATGTTTAATGACATAAATGGCCTTACGGGAGAATGAACTTCAGGGAAATGGATCTGCGAACTGAATTGCTGTTCCTCATACTCTACTGGGTACATTTTGCAAAGATAGCTGAGCTATTATGTCAGTTAATCCATGATAACGGAATCCGGCGCAGGCCGGTTTTATCACTTTCGATAATGAAGCTTGTATGGAAAGCATCTCCAGCTCTGTATGGGTTAATTTAGCTCCATATGCTGTGTAATTTGGAATGAAATTCGAACGCATGGCGCATCGCTGAATTGTATATCAATGCCAAACTTTTTACCAGTTTTTTATTGAACTGGAAGCGCGTTTCACGATCAAATTGACGGAATGATCCCGGTACACCAGTAAGATACATAAGCCTCACAAGGTAGCGAGTTGTATGAAAAGGGACTAGGGACTGAAAAAGGACACTCCAAATATGGAGATTCGATGGGGAAAGCTGGTCTTCGACGGCAATATTTTACCTTCAGAGACCTTTTCAGTGAATTCAACAACTTGTTCCTTTTTCTCCTATTGACGGTCCTATATTCATCTCTGCTTTGACTTTTGAGGGCATAACCGCTACCTAGGTGACGGATCATGCCAGTTGAGGTACTTAACAGGCCCCACTCATTCACTCAATGGTTTCAGGCTAGGTACAACACCGTAAAAATTGGTCTGGGTATCTCTACCCATTTTTACCTTTCCCATACCCAGTGCAAGTTATTGACGTAAAGCACAGAATCAGAATAGATTTCCTCCACTTCATCAGAAAATACCCGGATATAATCAGGCGAAGTGATTTCGAGCAAGCCCAAAGAGTCACAGCAATATGTATATACAGAAAGGAAAACAGCAGGAAGCCACTAGCTGAGCTGATATCACGTCGAAAATGCTGTCATCCAAGAAACGGTTCGCGAGCAGCTGTTTGAGTTGAGAGCTGAGGAATCTTGGTTATTAATGATTTGTCACACGCAATTAATGAGACTACATAGCATGTGCATAAGGGACGAGTCTCAAGATATTTCTATTTCTGAACCAGTCAGCTGTTTTGTTTTCTGAAGGATGTGTATGCGATGAATTTTTTTTACGTTTTTCGCCAAATATTGAGTGGGAATTCTCAAGGTGATCTGCTCGCATGCGCTTTTCAGAATCGATAAAAAAGAGGAGATGGAGTAAAAGTTGTATCATTGAAGGAACCTACTATGTCAGAGCATAAGTAGTGCAAGCTTAAACCACAAAGAGGTTTTTTGCCCTGTGATTTAATAATAATATTTCTTAATTAATAATAATAATTCAATTCAAATATTTCAATTTAATAATAACCAGTTTCTCCCTACCTAAAGCGGCTGCTTTGCTCTATCATTCCTTTACCACAATCATTCGTTTGCGGACGGACAGACATACATACATACCGACAAACCGACCCACAAAGTTACTGTTTTATATAATAGAAGGATAATTTAATGATAATGATTTAATAATAATTTTTCATCTTTATAATTGAAAAAGTCGTTTCATTTCTAGGTTTTGTATCTGAGCGGAAAACTATACGACTAGAAAAAATGAAAATAAATAATTCATCATTATAGTTATAAAAAAACGTCCACTTCAAATTTTTCCACCGCATCCTTTTTTTTTTCTTTACAATAAGCACTGAGGATATATTGTATCAATAAGCTATAAACTATGAAACTGTTCAGAAACGCTTCATGCATCAATATATGTAGAGCACACTCCCGGTGTGGAAAAAATTAGTGTGTGCGAAAATTCCTAAATCAATATCGTTATTCGATATTTTACCTTTATGTTTTACCTTAACATACAGCGATTTGCTGATGCTCGTGACACATAATGGGCAACATCTGTGAGAAGGAGAAGGTGTGTGAGTAAAGTGAGAGTTTTTGGGACTCTGTACCGGATTGGAAGCGAAACGTGCTTTGTAGCTAAAATTGTCCTCTATTGAGGAACCTGCCTCAGATGAAGTAGGAATCGGGATTTCGGGATTGACGCCTTGAATATCCCGCTGTGAGGTTGGGCACTAGAGACGAAGGAGTAGTACATGTCAGACTGAGGCAAAAGGGCTTTTCGAGGATTATAGACTGAAAAGCCTCAGTGTGAGTCTAACAAAGCCTCATCTGTAATTATGTGCTTGCTAAAGTAGTCGATTTCTAGTCTGTGCCGTTTATTGGAAAGCTTGTTGTCAGGTTTTGGGATGTACTGCGCACTTTGGCACATCGACTGGCGGAGGCCAACCGATGCGCAGTCAATCGCTTTTATCTTACCAAGGACCTGGGCGGGACGGTCGTCTTCTAATTAACGACTGTTTTGGCACGTATTTCTACCGCTGTGTCCGAGATGCTCGCGTGTGGTTAGTTGGGCGGACAGTTCTGGAGCCTTTTGGACCGGTGTGAAGCTGATCAGGAGGCCCTCAAAGTCGTTAGCAATTTTCACGCCTCAAACGCCAGCGATCCATTAATGCATCATTTAGTGCAGTGGAGGGCAATTCGTCGTCTAATGGGGTGTTAATGGAAGACATGACATCAAAAATGATGGCGTAGTCTTTAAAAATGAATGCGGGTGGGACGACCAAAGATCCGTTTCAATTTCTGCTACGGGCTACTGAAGATAGACAACGCCAGAAATTCAGTACCACCGAATGGACGCCGTGGTCTTGAAGATTCTCTGCTGACCGTCACCTTGAATCTTCGAAGATGGGGTTTCTCATCGCTGGTATGATTTCTGGCGGCTCAACCTTAAGGAGATGATCGTAAGCGAAGATAGTTGAGGCTAAAAAGCAGCAGCCCCCCCTCCCTGATGAGCTCAGCTGTGTGCTGCAGCGACTATGTGCTGTGGGAGATAATCTATGTACAAGCGTTTTAGATGATATATCTTGGCCGTAAAGCTGAGATTTCCGTGGTAAAACGCTCTGTAGTTTATAAGTCAGAGTTGCTCCTCTCCGTTAGCGAAAGTGCAGGGAATGTGATGGAGCGATGCGATAATTGGAATGTTGGAAGATTCAGGCTTGCACAGCGCACAGTGTAAAGATGCTTTGAAGGCAACTGTGGGACCCTCAGACTGACCAGAAATTGAGAGGAGCGCTCGATGACGGTGAGGTTCCTTATTGGCTAGAGGGGTGCGATCATTTTGGGATCGTTCTATGGCAGAACTCAGCGCAGTTTCTGTCGCTATCGGTATTCAGACAAAGAATCCCAGCCATTTCTTGATCAAAGATGCTCCCTTGAGGGATTCTAAAAGGAAATGCTGCGGGCATCCTCCTCTCTCTTATATTAATGGATGAGATGTATCTATTTACATCCCGTGTAACCATGGGGCACACTGGTTGGATGTGCCGTTAGTAGTACGTACTTTCATGGAACAAGCTGCAGGTGTGTAAATTAAAGGAATCGTCCACGGAAAAATGGGTTTTAATGTTACCCATATATTTATGTTGTCCCATTGTGGGCCGCATGCAAAGTTACATGCAAAAAGGGTGAATCCGGCTGAGATGCAGCACCACAAAGTGTTGGCCGACTGGGCGGGGCCTGCTGGCATGTGCCCACCCCGTCGTCCGCCGCGGTCGGAGATGCATTGTAAGAACTGAAACTTACGTAAACAGTCCCTTTCTCCGTTCGCAACCGCAGCGGACGACGGGAAGGGGGTTTTAATCGGAGGCCTGCCTACCCTATCAAGAATTTGGGGAGCTGTATCTCAGCCTAATCCCGACTTTCTCGCGCGAAACTTTGCATGCTGCTCTTACTGGGCAAATACAACGTAAATATGAAGGTAAGAAAGAGGCTGATTTTTCCGTGATCGATTTCTTTAAGGACCGGCACCTCCAGGGAAAGGATATGTAAGGAAGAATCAGCTAGATGAGCTCCATTCACAGGTCAGACGGTGTACGGCCAATGAAGAGGAATCAACTGACTCTCGTCGCCGGTGTTTTGGACCCTTTTTCCCAGTTCGAATATGCAAATTCTGTAAAAAAAAGAATAAGAAGAGAAGCAAGCTTATGTAGAGGTGTGGCTTGGGATGGAAAAGAACTGCTTCTGAGTGGCTATGATCGGTGGTTGTTATTCAACAGCATGGGGTACGTCCAGATGTTGGGGGGCGAAGCGATCAGGACTGGGACAAGGATTTATAGGAAGCCCTGCGATTCTTCATACACCCCAGTGAAGCGCTTTCCATGGAGAATTGATGCCTCCGAAGAAACATGATATATGTATGCGAGGCTTATGGCTAATCTGAAGTTTTCACTCTTCTCGTGTGTGTGAGGAACCTGAGAAGATCGATAGAGTGTTTTATTACAGTAAGCAAGATAATAAATCCTTGTGGACAGAGGCAATGAAGGAGCTGTATGAGACACATAATTGTACTCATGTGATAAAGTAGAACGTTTTTGGGTGCCCACAAGTTACGGATGTGTAGACTTATTTCGAATTTTCGCTTTCCGACGTCGCACTGACGGCGCCATCAGTACAACTTGCCATAGCTTAGGTCAGGGTCTGGTACCATGGAGGTCTTTTGAGAGATAGCTGTTTATTCCATCATTATCTAAAACAATAATTTTTGTGCCCTAAAAGACAAAATATTGAACCAAAGTAAAAGAAACGATAACATCACATGATAACTATCATAATTAAGAAATAACTAATAAGGGCGTAAAACTTCAGAGGGAGTGTTGCAATGCACACAATCACACGCGAAGAGATACAAGGAGCTGCTCGCCGCGAGCGTTTGCGCGAAAATTTGACATAAGTCTACACACCCACAAGTTTCGCATGTTAGGGAAATTTTTTTAGAAATTCGATTTTTAGATTGTTGTTATGTTCCTACTCCCTCCTCCCTAAGTTGATTGATTTATGCTATACAAATTGGTCTCCGTCTCCGAAAAAAAAGATCATCGGTTATTAGTGCCACTGCCTCGTAAAAATTGTGACTACTATTGATCGAGGGCCTTTTTTAAAGAGCACCTGGCTGCATCTGAAATCACTTGAAAAAAAAATCGTCGACTATCGCTCGCCACACCATTTTTCCGAACCAAAATACGACCTACTGCTTGAAAACTCTTCAAATCAATAATTCTGGCATGAATGTATTACATTCTCACGGGGAGATTTTCTTTTAAAAGGGCAAAGTTGTGGAGCCGCAAGAATGGTGATAGATTTCGCAAAAGATTTACAGATTTCGATGGCAGGGCCTTATCAATTGTAGAAAGTGGCTTTCTACTATGTACTTCCCATGACCTCTTCAGTTGGTCAGATGATTGCTTATTTTTTAGCAGTCCATAGTATCATCACGATATTTTGGCGATGGGATCGCGGTGTAATAGTTGAGAAGAACCATTCGCCATCTGGCTGTGGCTCACTTGGCCTGTCTGCCGCATGTAGACATGAATAAACGTCATCATTGTCAGAGCGAAATGTGTTCAGAAGAGTCAACGTGAGACTCGTGTCCGCATGAACATAAGTCACGGGTCCTGGCGCCTGGCATAATGCCTCATCAATATGTAGAATCAGCCATTAATTCTAATGTTTTCAGGACTGCCTCATGTGCTCCCATGCCGTGAAATAATCCCATAAAAAATTATGACAGAAAGCTGCTTGAAACGGCGGGTCGTTAACCTTAATGATGACGGGCGGTCTAGGATTGTCAACTCGAGTAAGGCTTTAGTGAGCATGACGGAGCATGGCTGTATAGTAGGAAATGACAGGGGTGGGGTGAGCCGAAATTCATAGACTTTATGGGCGCTCGTAAAGGCATGCACAGCAAAATAATCCTCCAGGGTCGCGTTTTGACTGCGAAGCCGAAATATGTCTTCTTCACGGAAGTGCAACCCAGCATGATCGATAAAAATGATGCCGAAGATGAAAAATGAAGGAGAAAACGAACATGAGAGTTACTTGTGACGCGGAAGAATTAGCATCTAGTCAGAATTGACTGGGGGTGAAGCTCGTCGACAAGGAACGGCAGCAGTTGATGATGAGATCGTGTGACGTCCTCTCAGGGGCTCTCTTCTCAAATATTTTGGAGAGCTTGCACTTCAAAAGGCGATTTCTAGGAGATTTCCCGTAATTGGAGATCATACAGCCTTGCTTTGACAATTTTAGTCAAAGGTGGGCTTAAAGAGTATACCTGTCCATAGGAAGCTGGGTGGATTTCTCAACCTCCAGACTTGGTTCGGTGGTGAAGTCTGTAAGCTTCGATTGAATTGTTCACTCATAAGTCCAGCAACGAAGGATGTTCGAATGAGCGAATTCTTCTGCGAACTATTAGGATCTGCACTAAATGACACGTGGCAGTGATACGAAGTCAATGACACCCTGGCTTATGGGAAAATCTCGGTCACGGTGAGTTTGCCGGCCACCGTATCGCATTGATAGGAGCGTAAAGGTTGTCCTTCACAGCGAATCACACTATACAGCGTTTCCTTGGACTCCAGACCATACTTCTTGCGACCGAAATATCACGTTTTCCTTAACACCCAGATAATCGCTGGTGATTTCTCGAAAGCAGAGGGCACGTGGATGGATTCACACACTGATGTTTATTAATACTACGAGATTTTCAATCTACTGAATTTTTTGGGGATTTTTTTGAGGATTATTTTGAGGATTTTTGGTAATTTTGAAGGTTTTTGAGGATTTTTTGAGGGGTTTTTTTGAAGAAGGAGCTTTCATAACTCTGTGGGAGCTACCCCATCGCAAGGTATACAGAATTATGGAAAATGAGCTTCTTGGATTCTCGCCCATTGGTGATTCAATAGCGACTTTCTGAAGCGGCACATCGATTACTTTGTCTTGCTAGTCTAAGGCCAATCAAAACGAGAAATCACCGATGGGAGAAGATGAGGGGTGTGTACACCTATGCCGAATTTTCGCGCGGCCGCCCACGGCGAGCGGCGCTGCGGATTTCTTCGCGTGTGATTGCATCCATTGCAACACTCCCTTTAGGGTTCTACGCTCGAATCAATTATTTATTGATTAGGATTGTTATCATGTAATGCTATCGCTTCTTTCACTTTTATGTCACTATTTTGTCTTTTTAGAGCACAAAAGTTATTAAGTTTTAGTTAATGATGAGATAAACAGCTATTTTTCAATGACCTCCATGGTATTAGACCCTTGCGTCCTCGGCAGAATTTCAACTGACCGCGGCCTGTTGTGCTGACGGCTCCGCGAGTGCGACGTCGCAAAGCGAAAATTAGTCGTAAGTTTACACACCCAAAGATGAGTAGATCAATATTTTTACCCTTTACTGCAACAATATTTCTCCCTTCGTCTGAAGCCTAGTTGCGCGCGTGTGTTCGAAAATGAAAACAGCGATGTTGAATGGACCGTCTACGAAGGAAAGAAGGAACAGAAGTGGCTTCAAAGGTTGAAAGTGAGGGGCGAAAATGAATGAAACGAATAAAAGCCAAGGATGAGTTCTTGCGTACAGACGGAGCAGGGATGCGAGAAGAGAGACGGTACGTGTTTGGATGAGGGACCAGACGCGAAAAAACGTCTTTGGCAGTAACAGCAGCAGCAATGACGATATAGCAAAGATAAAGCGCTTGGTATTATACTCCTCACAATGGAAATTGCACGCTTCGTACCTTTGCGAACCTCCCGCCTCATATGAGGGGCTGGCAATGATTTGCGGTAGACTAGGCATGAATGAGATTAATGGATAGCAGAAATCATTCATATAAGCATCAGTATAGTCGATGGTCGACATGTTGAAGGAGTTCGTGGACGTAAATGTGATTAGATTTTTCATAGTTAGCTATAAATGCAGGGAAACAACATCTCATAAAAAAATTTTCGTATCAAAGCTACATGATAGGATGAGCCATGAGGGTCTCTTTAACTTTAGGATGTGAACGGTTCGCGCCAGTTACGGTCGTCTATGTTAGGCAATGCAAGTTGAAATAGCAGAAAAAAGGTTCGTCACATGACGATTTTCATCCCTGCCATAATCTTTCGTCGATTCAATCGCGACGCTTTTTTATGGCCAAATAGAAATCTTGAAGGTTAAGACGATGCAACAATTCTGTATATCGTTACAAACGAAAAGTCGTTTAGTAGTGCAACAGGGGAGAAAGGCGAAACGAGGTGGGCGGGTGTGTGATCCTCTTATTAATTGATGCTAGACGGATCCATGATGTATGGCGGCCGTAATGGCACTTTGGCCACACAAGACATAATGTCTGCTTAGACATCCCATCTTCACTTAATCTCCAAACACCCGATTTGCCTCGAAGTGATTTGGGATTTCAAAGGGGATTTCGAAAATATCAGTGGCTGTAATTGAAAATTTCAAAAAAGTGAGCAGTGCCCGCCCATCACGCTTGAGATTTAGAGGCTTCTTTCTGGAGGTGGACCGCAGGGGTTCAATGATCTGAGAGAGTGAAAGCTCCATGAATAATTGATCACCTCATTTGTGTGCCCATACCTTCGTTCATTACTTATGTATGAGCGTAGGTGAACCTTTACTGATCGCTGTCTAATCAAATAGCTGAGTTGCTGCTCATCTAAAACCTGAAGGAATAGTCTACGGAGAATGAGTTTTCTGCTACTCATATATTTATGTTGTATTCGCCTAATGTGGGCCGCATGCAAAATTTGAGGCTAAAGTAATCCGGCTAAGATACAGTACCACAAAATCTCGGCCGGATGGGCGGGGCCTCCGAGCTAGTCCTACCTCGTCGTCCGCCGCGGTCGGAGACACATTGTAGAAACGGGAAGTTACGTGAACAGTGTCACTCTCCGTTCCCAGCCGCGGCAGAAGACGAGACGCGGCTTTTATTCGAAGGCCTCTCCCACCCAGTCTAGATTTGGGGAGCTGTATCTTAGCCGAGTTCTCACTTTTTCGCGTGAAACTTTGCATGCGGTCCTTATGAGGCAAATACAACATATATAAGCACAACAATATATGAGCAATGAAGTTCTCCAACGCTTTGAGACAAGCAATTATCGATTACCCCGACGCCCTTGATGAATGGCAAAACGCTGTAGTTGATTGCCGACGGACGTATGCACTATAAGCAGACTTAACAAGCTCCCCGAAAACATTTTTACTCAGTCGCTCCTCGAAATAGGAGACAAGCTGTCCACCGCGATAATTACGGCAGTTTTATGAGCACTTCTTGGAACCGATATGTGAGATTACCAGTTATTTTATTCTAGACGGAACTCATTATTTTTATCTAAGGTTGTCTCACGGAAATGTGATAGAATCTACTTGATTTCTCGCTCTCTTCAATTCTTTCCACGAGCAGTGTTCCATTTATGGGGACCCCAGCGTTACCGAACACTTGCAGAGAGAAATAGACCACTTAGGGGGACAAAGGCGAGCGTGTGCTTAGTTGGAAAAGGTCCTTGGTTTTTTTCTGGTAATAATTTATTTTTGTAAGCAAAAGTGGTGTAGTGAAAAGTAGCGCGCACTTCGGCTTTTGTGGTGCGGGGATGAAATCTCGCATCAACGCCCGTCCGATCAACAAAGCCTTCCACCCCTACGAGGCCAGTGAATTGGTATCAGAATCCAGGGAGGATGAAAGCAGTAATTTGCACATCACTGTATAGGCCAAATCGCAATCACTTGCCACCACGATTCTGAATGAAACCAAAATGAGCGGCGCATCTCAAAAGGGTTTATCAACGCTGAAACACTTATTTTGACATGTTTTTTGACGTTAGTTTTTTAACCTGTTTTTTTTTCTAGTATGCCATACATGTGCATTGTGCCACCCGAGATTTTTTTCACAATTTTAACATGTTGGTCAAGACATCTCTAGTTTTTCGGCCAGCGTAGAAATAATACATCCCACAGAGCTGCTTTTCATTCCATACCATGGGGGAGGATAACTTCGCTGTTTAATAAAGAGGCTTTTATGAGCGCGTTCCATGGCTTGAAGCACGCTCGAAGCAATTTAGTAAATTCTCACTACATGCTCGTTCTCGTCCTTCATTCCGCCTCCAGATGAACATGTCTGTAAATGTGTATTACCGCCGCACATTGCAGATGCGCATCTTTCTGAGTGACAGGCTGAAACCTCCGCCGTCAAAATCGGCGATCAGGGGACCAGATTTCCCGGGTTTTTGGCTATTTCCTTGATTTGTAACTTGTTGTACATAGTTGAAAGGTGTGTGCTATTAGGACAGAGTATTCGCGTTGCGGTGTCCGACATGCGATGCGTTGGTGCAAGCTATGCGCGTCGTAGCCGATGGGTTTGAGAGCGATGACAGTGCTCACTCCTTGTTCTAGGCGTCATCGTTTCGGGACCAAACCAGTACGGCGCCCTTATCTAGCACCATCTCGTCGCACTAAACGCGGCCACTCAAATTTTCTTTCGCGTACTCCCGTAGTTGAACCTTTTGCTTTTCATGGATAATCATAAAAGCGTGCCCACCACTTTCAGTTGTAGAATATGAGAGTGGGTTTGCTTAGCCGTGTCACAGTAGAGGAAGAACGAAATGAAATGGTGAAAAATCCAAGAGGAACCCTAGAACCCTCTTTTCTTTCGCGCACCTCTGCTTCGCTCGCCGAAGGAAGATTACAGACGACGAGGGGCTACGTTAGCCGGCCGCGAGCGTTGTCCCACCCTCGCACGTAGCTCCCCCGCCGGATGAACTGCATACAATCGGCATGCTGTGGGATCGTGATAGAATCACGAGCTGCCATTTTTCAGTGGGAATTTCGCCAAATCTCGCGTCTCCTGAAGTGCAGGGTTTATTTGGACGACATGTATTCACAGTTTTTACTTCTCTCCTTACACCTTCCGGTGCCCTCAAAGGCATGTACTTTTGGTGCGGTCCTGCTCCACACCATGCACTAATCACTCTGATACGATTTGACATCCCCGATCGCCAACCGAAATTGCTTCACCTCGGAAGCAAATGGCTGGATGCAGGGCTTGCTGTAGATATAAAAAAATCAATGCGATGTTCCAAGTTTGACACAGAATTGCATTTTTCATGAGCCTAAATGCACAGCGCTAAGGAATAGGCGTGGTCATTGAGATGGATGTATTTGAAGCCAAAAGTCTAGCTGCGATTGTCATCTGGATTTTAAAAAAACATGAAAATCCAAAGTGTGGGGGACATGCATGAAATCGTTGCTCAAATTTTGAGAAGTGTACGACTGCTCAGTCTCCAATGTATTGATCGGCATGTTCGTGTCTGCACTAAATTGATAAGGATGTGAATATTGATTTTTTGTGATTGAGTTCTAACTGGAGAACAGTCAACAGTGGAATGAAAATTGGCGCACTGCGTTTTTTACAGCTGCTATTTCAGTGTCCCGCAGTGGTATAGTGACGCTTTACAAACGATTTCTATCACTGGCCACGCATCGTGACAAGGAGACAAACGAGCACTTTTTGACGGAGATCGACTTCCAGAGCATCGTCGAATTACAGCAAAACCCACTTGGTCAACGGATTATCGACGCGTTTTTCGCTGATGCTGAGTGAGTTACTTTCTTTATAGTTTTTTTTGCAACGCGTACCTGTATTGATTAAATTCTCTTTGTTTAAATTCGAAATTTCTCTCAAAAACTGGACGCTAAAGCCATATGTAGTCATACTTATTTACCATCGTGATAGGAGCTTCTTTGCTCGGTTACTGACTATAACCAATATATAATATTAGATGTCACTTGGTAATCAATTACTGAAACCTGTGGAGAATGTTTGAAGAGACAGCAATTGCGACAGGCCGCGATTGCGAATTCGCTAGCGTCTCGCTCTAGTGCGCTATTATGACACTGTTGAGAGGATTCATAATATCACCGTTGTGAATGGTGATCGCTCCTGTTAAGAGGGTGGGGTGTGTGCAGGTATGACAGCGAATCGCTTCGCGGCGTTTCACTCACGGCGCCACCTGTATGACTCACGAATCGATTGCTTTCGGGAGCGCGGCAGAGCGTGGCTGCGTCACATCTGCGCTTCCACCCATGCCACACTGTCTCGCTTGAAGGTTGCCATGCCCCGCCACTGGCACTCGCATTCGCCGCACCGCTCGCCGCGGGCCGGCACGCGATTCGCTGTCATATCTGTACACCAAGGAGGGTCATTCAACGCTACATCTCTTCGCTTGCTATACAGTGACTGGTTGGAATCAGATTATTTCTTGGTGTATTCAAGGGTACTGGGATGTCGGGAGTATTCAGAATCAACTTGAATAATGGAGAAAGAGTTCGATGTTGATAATCGCTTCTAAGATGCGCCCCGCTTTCTACTTCCATTCAAAAACGTGTTATCATATAAATGCGGTTGGGCGTATGCGATGTTTTGTGGAGCCACTCTATGTACAGGTGGCAGTCCTTCCCAACAGGTCTGGTACCAACCTATCAACCTTGATTGGCTTGAGCAGGAGTTCACCCATAGCTAGTTCCCGACTTATGAGAGTAGCACCGTTTTCCACTGTACGTCTCATCCACAATTCATTTTATGGATGAAGGGGTGCATGGGCCTAGAAGTAAGAAAGTTTGATGAATTTAAACCAAATGTCAGTCTCACTTGCCATTTCCAAAGCGTAGCTGAGACTGTGGAAAGAGGCGCAGATACCATTTTCATGCTCAACAGATCGAATAGTCCAACCTGCGTAGACAAGCCCTCAGTGGAACCTTATACGACCACCAGACTCATGAAGAAAAATTAAAATCTCGAATTTCTCCACCGGGAATTGCCATTATACGCATAAGCTTACTGCGTACACAGACATCACTGCAAACCGGATGGAAGTCATATGCATGGCTCACTAGAAAAAGGGTTAGAACGAATATTTGAGTATTTGCTCATCCAGATATTGAGTATAGTAGTGAGAATAGGCAAAAACAAAGAAATAACGGATGATGCGATCCGTCGTGAGATTCGTGAGAAAAGACAGACACCCTTCGAATTATTTTTTTACCAAAAAATCAAAATGTAAAGGCAAGCTATAATTTCGAATGGAGCATTTCGTTGCGTTGACATGGTAACGGGATAGAGAAGGCACATGAAAAACCTTATGGATGACCCCCCGAGAAATGTCGATGTCAGTGAGCAAAAGCAGAAGTTCCTTCGAGCGATGTGAGAATCTTCGCAGTTCCGACCTCTGGAAACTTCTAAATTAACTTTGCAAGTTTCTCCTATCGATTTGGGCGGGGTGGGGTGGAGAAGTAGAGAATGAGATTAGAGTGTAGAAGAACTGATTCACAATTGAATGCATTACTGGGTAAGACAGCTGGGGTTCGTGCATGCAGTGCGATATTGTGTAGATGACACGCCCTAGAAACGGGTGGCCGTGACATGCACTTTATGCCATATGTCCGACTTCTGCACTGGGTATTGACATGGTTTCAATTGAGTTTTGCTTGAAGCATCAGAGACGAAATGCTGACGATGTAAGGGGTTGATTTGCTGAAAAAGGCAAGCAGCAGAACAGCATATCTGATTTGCAGAAAATTTCATTGGAAAAGTTGAGAATCAAATCAAGAAGTAACGTCTGAGAAAATTTACTTGACACTTTTTTGCCAACATATGGAAAACTTTTGGTTGTCTTGAAACCGCCACCTCACCTCCAAGAAGAGTGCCTGTTTGCTCGGTCAAGAGCTGTATTACGATGGTGTTTACGCTCCGCAAAATTGTGATTCTTATACAAAAACTAGCGGAGTTGATGTATTACAGCAGACGTCGCCCTCGATCGCATGATGCAGGCATCAATCCTTTGTAATGGCCCGCTCGGATCAATGAAGGCTTTCTCTCTTCCGAACTGTAGACAGTGACTCGATTTGATATTGGCTGGGCCTTGAGTTACGGTGTACGCCAAACCGCACTCATTTATGTCACTTTTCTGAGTGGATTGGAGGGTGTGGCACATCTATTAAAGGCAGGCAGCGTTTGGGGAAAATCGGACGAAAAGTAAAAGAAGTAGTGAATGTGAAAGTCGAGATGCCTAGTAACAGGACAGTGAACAAACAACGGATGGAATTGGCCAAAAACCCGAGAACTAGGACCCCCTTCCACTGTTGATTCTCGACGCGGACGACCTGTCCGTCAAGAGGCGGGTAGTCTGATCTACTTTTCCATTGGCATGTTGATAAGTAAACACAAGGAAATGCTTAGAAATACGACAACATTTATTTTTTAGACTTCAAGCTAAAACTGGAAAGCGCCCCGCAAAACCTTCGGTCCTGCCGCATCTCCTTGGCCGTTCCCAACCCAGTCAATCGGGAATTACGTAATCCGGAGGCGGGATCGACTCATCAAGAGGTGGGACAGATGGGCGGTTGCGGCGTTTTGCGGCGTTTCTACAGCTTGGAGTGGCGCTTTTTTACCGGGATTTGCCACAGGTAGCCTTCTTAGGCCCAGGATTACCATGTGAGTGACTTCTTGTAGGGATTTCTCCATTACCACATTGCCCGTAATACTGTCTTCAAGTGAAACAAATATCTCAGCTGAGTAAGGCAGGGTGGATACTTTAACTAAAAACTCTGAAAATGATCTCCAATAAAAATTTCGATAAGCCATAAAGGCTTGTAATTGAACGAAACAAGCCGGCGTGCAGAAAGTGACACGAAAGATTGGAAACACCACTCCAGGATCACCATTAAGCTTCTAACTGAATGCGAGGTGCGTGGCGCTTTACGAAAAAGAAACGACACGAAGCGCTTCATTAATTTTTCTCATCTCAGACTTTTTCAACATTTCAGAATTCCATAAAATCTCACAAATCTATTGCCTCTTCAATTCTACTCGCATTTTTTGAATCGTTCGTGGTAGATTAAGAAGGCAAAAGCAAGTCATTAAGGTTCAGTGGTCGATTATGAGTTAAGGTGTAGATTACGTGGAGTCACAGACCACTCGATACGATGTGGTAAACGGTGAGAATAGGATGTAAAGATAAAACAAATCAAATAGCCGGGCTATGATGGCTAGGAAATCGATGACATGCCACATTTAAGCATGTGCAAGACCGCGTGGATGAAGAGTTTGGTGCACAAATGTTTCTATGGGAACGAAAGAACTCGGGACCTGTAACAAAAGAACAAGGTGAAATCGAGTGCGAATCAGAGGGCAATTAAGAATGATGTGACTGTGATTTTTGAAGCGCCTTTTTATTCATCCCTTCGTGGATTTGTGATTCGATTTATTATTTCCCTTTTAATAGATGAGTCGGAAATTAGTGCCTGAAATGAGGGAAAGGCACTCGCAAGTAACTACGTGCTCCACCAAATCACTTTCAAATCCACTGAAATTCTGCAATTTTCGTTTTTCTGCAGGTAAACAAAAGGAAAGTTACATAAAGGGATGATGAGATCACTGAATTGTGAGGCAAGGATCATTGTAAGTCACTGCGTTGTCATTTCGGCTGGTCTTCGCCTTTCTACCTTTGGAAGATTAGCACAAAGCTCAGAACTCATCTTCTCCCACAAAATGATCACCAATCGTTTTATGATCTTTTGGCAACTTGATACATATTTGCACATCCCACTTTGATAAAATCGAATGATTTACATTGTGCGAAATCTTCAAAAGTTGACAGGGCTAGATCTGATAAAAATGACGGACGATTGAGGGCTTCAACCTGCAGCTCTCTCAATCTCTGGAAGACGACCTGTGAAAAATGCGGTCGTGCATGGCTGTTCCGAAGAATCGCGCAGCACCCATTTTTTGAATTTTGACGAATCGGAGTCAAGCCGTAGTTCGATTGCTAGCTCGGATGAACTCGAGAAGAGAAAGTCGGGGACATGTTACTATAGATAAAGTTGAAGTCACTGGACTAGAACCATTCAATGGCAACGAAAGGAGTCTTAACCTTCGCTAAAGGTTAGTCCCAAATTGAGTGTTGTGGACTTACATACAGTAGCGCTCAAAAGTCTTCGGCCAAATGCTTTTTTTACCATAACTTTTTTCCTGCTGGAACAAACTGGGCAAAATTTTAGTATGTTGTGCCCAAACCTACTTTGTATATTTGCTACTACGCAAGGGCATGGGAGTAGTAAGCATGGGAACCCGGAAAAGGTGGTGTCATAGCAAAAACTTGTATATAACCACGCATCTTTTACCGTTTAGTGTCACTGCAATACATCCCATATGCAGTACCCTCAGGTAAAACATACTACAAATTCGCTCGGATTGGTTCAGTAGAAAAAAGTTGACAGCTGAAAAACCATGTCGCCGAAGACTTTTGAGCGCTACTGTATTTGGTTTCTTTGCTGAGAAATCTCATATAGGCTCCACATTTTGGGGAATACGGTAGGTTGAAAAGAAAGCGTCCGTTCTTTAATTTCCTCGGGGAACATAAGATAAACTTCTCGAACAAACGGCTGCGTTGTAATGAGCCATTCAGTCGGATGAAAAGTTACCAGGAATTAGGGGCAAACCTTATTCGAGGATTCTTTGAAAGAAGAGCTATGTGTGGCCCTTTGGGGAGGGGAGGTACTATTTGTCAAGTGAACGCCAACATGAGAGAGGAGGGTTGTAATGAATTTAGCGTCTGGGGAGCAGGCAGAAAGAACTAATGCAATGCAATGAGTGAATTTCCTAGAAATTTCGAAAGCATTCAATCTATTCACCTTTTTTTAGATAGGATAAATATTTGCGTGGGAAAACCTTCAGATGAGGGAGGGAGAAAGCGAACCCTCCAGAGGGAAGGGGGTCGTGACAGTGCAGCTAATTTTCTGAGCTCAACACTGCTTGAACTGGGCTTGTTGAAAATGCCAGTAGATCGATAAGATGAGAGCGCAAACTTGGGATCTGCAGTAGTAAAAGGTGTCCTGTATGAACCCCAATTGGAAAAATGAAGAGAATAATGCTGCGACCTACTCTTATATTATGGTATTTGCTCCGGTTTGGAGCTAATTTTACTCGCTTTTCACATGAAAAGGAAGTTGTGGCTGGTTTCGTGCATTTACATTATCGAAATTTGAAAGCACACCAATTCAGAGCAACCTAGTGTTGCGCTTCTTAGATAGATGAAAAGTTGTCTCCTGATTATATGCTTATCAAGAATTCCGTCAGGTTTCTGGAAAAGGGAATACGGGGGTGCCAAAATAATTTTGCTCACGGCTCACATGAGCCTAATGTACATACAAGAGAGAGGGTAACGAAAGAGATAAAAGTTTTCAGGCAAACCATTCCTGCAATGTTCCTTCAAAAGTAAGATTGAGCTAAGGCTCACTGATTCACCGTCATGAAAATATGGAGCCTCAGTCGGTAGATTCTGGGTATAGAGCATTCACGGCATTGAGGTTCGCCTAAAACAGCAGAGCCAGCTTCCGTGGTAGGTCTCCCGTGCTTCCGTGGTAGGTTTCTCGTGGGCCAGCTTCCGTGATACGTTTCTCGTGGGAAGCTTCCTGAGGACTGACCCTTCGGCTTATAGAAGTCACAGAGCTCTCGCTGCTTGGACAATTTTGCTATGATCCGAAGTGTCATTTTTCATGCCTCAAACCCGCCCCGTTGGGGTTTCAATGTTTATGGCACGTTCTGGTTCTTGGAAACGAAGGGCGTTAGCGACCCGGAGAAAGCGGAATGTTTAAGAACACCACCCAGTACGAATCTACTCAAGTTTCCAGAGTGAACAAACCTTAGCAAGGTTATGAATGAGAGCGGCGAAATTTCGGATTTTGGCGAGTTGAGGTGACACATCAAATTCACTCGTAAGATCCACCCGATCCTGCTCGTGCGGAAAGCTATCATGGAGTTTAGTGAAAAATGAGAAATTACTGAAAAGAATTACTTTTTTTGGCACCCCCTGTAATTGACAAACCACAGAAAAATCAGGAGAGGTCAACGTGTCGTTCCCGAGAAACCACAAAGTGATGCATAAAGGTTTTTCTCCTCAGGTAGATAAAAGAGTTTTCTCGAGACCCTGGTACCCAGTTCGGAGCGTGGAAATACGACAGTACTGGGGCTTGTGAGCAACTAAACCTGCAACGAACGAATTCATCTTTGACACAGACGACCACTATCAGTTAAGGGGCCTTCAAGCGAGGAGTTCATTAAACCTGAAGTTCCACGAAAAACTAGAACATGTAATACTAACCAGCCTTCTCAGTATCCGGGCTGCTACTTTATACTTCTATTTTATTAGCGAAATACACGGGAGAATAATTACCATATAGCAAACAATCTAGGGGGATGGCAAACAAAACAAAAAGGCATAGCAATGTATTCTCAGGTGGATACCCGATAAGAACTATCCGAGCAGGAGCATCAACCACACGTTAGGCGCACAAGACAGGACAAGAAGGCCAAAGAATAAGAAAGGACGACAGAAGTTGGCATCAATAAGTCCGAAGAAAAAGAGCCATCATCATGCGTGAGGTGTCCTCGCGGGTCCCTACAACTTATTGATTAGAGAATGATGCTGCTGAAAACTAAAAAAACGGGGTGGGTACTCAGGTATTCCTGGAGCGCATAAGAGGTCGAGCAAGACAACCATACCGCTCTCCAGAGAACTCGACAGCAGAAAACTATCCGTCCCGTCGTTCGACGCAGTTTGGAACGAAGAGTGGCACTGCTTACGTAACTTTCGTAACTTTCTGCACCTACAATGCGTCTCCGACTCTGGCGGACGACGAGGAGGGCACTTGCTAGGATTCTCCGCCCACCCGGGCCGTGACTTTGTGGTACTGTAACTCAGCCTGATTCACATTTCACACAAAGGTTTGCGAGTACAACTGCATACAAGTATCTCCATTAACATTTTTTCATTACTTCAAGATGCCCTTTCAAAAAGGGACTTCCGAAAAAAAGCCTAAAAATAGCATAAAATGGGGATTATGGATTTTTTTGCCTTCTCACAGAAGTGATTATGTTAAAGAGATCCTATGCGACAAATAGGAAATTCAATGAGGTTCTATTTTGAGCAGTGAACACGACACACATGTGTTGGCAATGCGGCAGTTGTCGAAGTAGATTAATTCATGTCCGAGTTCTAATGAATTATTGGAATACATGCAATATTCTAAGGTGAAGAACGTGAAAACAAAAAATACGTCATGATTCAAGAAAGATTACTGTGAGGTTAGTGGTTTTCGAAGTAATCGGGAAGGGTCGGGAGAAAGAGGAAGATAAGAAAAAATAATCGCTTTGAAACGAACAGTCGAGGTAGAAGCGATAATCGCTAAAGATACCCAGATCAAAAGCGCGATGTTGTGGGGTGTGTGCGCTTATGACGGATTTCGCGCGGGTGCGCGCGAGGAACGGCTCGGCGGGTGCGAGTATCAGTGGCAGGGCATGGCAGCCTTCAAACAAAGCAGTGTGGCATAAGTGGAGGAGGCAGGGTGGTATGGGTATAGGAGGCAGTGTGGCATGGGTGGAAGTGCAGATGTGAAGCAGGCACGCTCTCCCGGGTTCCTAAGGGTAATCTATTCGGCAGGTCGTACTGATGGCTCCGCGAACACGACGCCGCGGAGCGATTTTCCGTCATAAGTGCACACACCCCATAACGAGGGTCCAATATGGCACTATCAGTACGCAGGCCGGCCTTATTGCGTTCTGGAGAATCTGAGAAGAACGCTGGGTATCAAGTTGTGTTAAAAAATGTTACAGTGCATTAGGAATGCTACACAACATTATATTGCTTTCGTATTTATTATACTTTCCAGTTATGGATTTGTGACAGGTAATCAATCGGAGTGGAATTTGCTTGGCTGTTAGGGCAGGAATTTATCAGTTGCTTTTGCAACTGCTACTATGGTTCTTTAATCACTCTAATACTTATTGGAGTGGAGGGGTAGTCGTCAGTCGGATAGGGAATGTTGAAAAACATATTCGCTAGATTAGTCGTGAACAAAAGGGAACCTTGGGATGTGGAAAGAGGTGAATAATTGGATGGCGACGGCATTGGACGTTGAAGCCACAAGCAAACGTGGCAACAAGCAGTGGCGTCCTGTTTGGATTAATCCGTCGTGTAGTCCCGACTTGTAGAAGCTTCTCGAATAGCAATGAATAAATGAGCGCGCTCTTTGATGCCGGTGAAATAAGCACCTTCAGGGCTAGGCAGTTTTAAAATCAAGGGTGAAATGTAGCATGTTATCGAGCCGCTACGAAGAAGCAGTTGAGAAATTGTGCGATCGAAGAGGGTGAGTCGCCGGATGATGTAGTTGTACGTGGAGATGCTCTCACATCTCATTTGTGTGAGAAAAACAGCAGAATCAAAGGATTAATGACGGTAGTAAAGCCACAAGATGGATTGTGAGAAATAAAATGCCGAAAAGACCCAAAAATTGAAGCTGGCGATCAGTGAACCCTCCGAGCAGACTGCAGCAGTGATTAGGCCTGAAATGAGATTTGAGCGCGCTGCATTTGTGTGCTTATGTAGTCTCCAGTCGGTCCTCTCAAATCTATGATTGCTACTTCGCCTTCATGACATACATAGATCCAGTCAGGACCTGCTAACCCTAATAGAGAAAATCGGTATAGGACATTGCTTTGCCTTCATCTATGGTGCAGTAGGGTCCGTTGCGATGCTGCGAATGCAAGCGCGTGACATTTCCACGGGCCCACTTCGTTATCACAGTCGAGAGTAGCGCATCGCGAAGTCGCATCGGTCCCCTCTACACTGCACCTTTTCCCATATACTAGCATTATCACAAAACATACGAAATTGACTAATTGTGTAACCATTGTGATTTGGGACAATTTGAAATATTTCAGACTTGTCAATTTTCTCTGCTTTGCTTTACTTGACTTTATTTATTATTTTTTTTTTTGCAGATTGCAATTTTAGCAATATGCACTCAGTGTTGGCCCATTTTAAAAACTTGATATACTGACTTTCTGTTTTCAGAGTTGTCGAGAGAAGAAAGGTGTATTTTCGAGATTTTGTCAAAGTGCTCAGTCATTTCCGCCCGATAAATAAAAACAAGCCACATCCATGGAACAGTCGTGAAGCGAAATTGCGTTGTGAGTTACAGTCCATTTCGGAGCGCCTGATAGGGTGTGGCTTACGGACTTCGATGAGAGTGTATCAAACTCTCTCACTCCGCCACACACCATCACTCTTACCACGCACTCACTCT
Source organism: Trichostrongylus colubriformis (assembly GCA_963978905.1). Taxonomy (NCBI): domain Eukaryota; kingdom Metazoa; phylum Nematoda; class Chromadorea; order Rhabditida; family Trichostrongylidae; genus Trichostrongylus; species Trichostrongylus colubriformis. Next base: position 9,966,448 of record OZ022259.1, on the reverse strand, counting down.
CGCCACTCACCCATGTCCGTAGGTCACGCCCCATCATGTGCTTCAAAATGGAGTATATGTACATAATTTGATCTTATGGCTATTAATTGGTTGAGACTATGGGACATGTGAGGTTTTATAGTTGCATTCACCATGTACGATCTGAACAAAAGTGGAACAATTACAAAAGACGAATTCAAGGATATATTACAGGTAGACATCCCGTTGTTTTTGATTTGTCTTTATGGATGCAGCGAGTAATATGGCAATTACCGAGTTCTGATGAATTGCTGTTTCCCACCCATTTTAGAGGATTTTTGGGATTCGTTTCGAACATGGGCATCGGTGCCTCACCTACGGGTACATTAGAAAAGATATCGAGTCGCATCTACGCGGAGTATGGTTAAGAAGTGGGAACGAACTCCTCTCTGTTGGGAAGAATAACGCGCAACGTATTTGGGTGTGTGCAGATACGACGGGGAATCGCGTGGCCGCCCGGCACGGCGGGTGCGAGTGCCAGTGGCAGAGCATGGCAGCCTTCAAGCGAGGCGTGTGGCTTGGGTGGAAGCGCAGAGGTGACGCAGCCACGCTCTGCCGGGCTCCCAAAGGCAATCGATACGGCAAGTCGTGCTGGTGGCGCCGCGAAGCGATTCCCCGTTATACCTGCACACACCCAACATATTAGGGTCTAGGGCCCTAAACTTCGGCCAAGATGGAATTTGGTGTTTCCGTCTGTAACGCCGCAAAAAGATAAAACAATTCATTCTCTGATCTCTTCATTTCCTAATCATCTAGAAGATCTTTTTGAATTTCCATTAGGGAATTGAATAGGATTTCGAACCTGTTACCATTTTGATTGCCAAAAAGCAATGAAAGAACTTCTGGAGATTTGTGGTAGAATAATATGAACAGCAAAAAGCTGCAAACATTTTGAAAGGGTAGGAAAGCATGGAAAAGAAAGGGAATGACATCATCTCCATTCTTCTGCTATGAGGCCGCCTAGGTCACAAATGCAAAGGTCGAAGCTTTTCAGCCAAGTAAGAGCTATGAGCTTCTGGGATTATATAGATCTCGACGTCCAAAACCCCCAGACAGTACTCCATGGAAGAAGAAAAGATTGCATACTAGTCAGCAATGCACCAGTTGAGTGAATTTTGCGAAGTGGATGGCGGAGTGTCCTGGGCAGGCTCAAATGGCTCAGTTGTGTAACACCCATAGTGTCGCTGAACTCTCAAACGTAGTACATGGGCATATTCCATTTTTTAGATGTTCGAAATAGCACGGGCGCTCTTCGTGCAATTGCTGTAACAGGAATAAAAAGAAAATATTCTTACCTAACCAGTTAAAAAAAGGGTTGTTGTTGATGTGGAAGGAATTGTTGGGTGGGGGTAAATACGCCAAAAAAATCGCGTCGGCGGCGTCGCACTCGCGGCACCACCAGTATGACTTGCGAATCGATTTTGCTCTTGGGAGCCCGACAGAGCGTGGCTGCGGCGCTGCTGCACTCCACCCATGCCACACTGCCTCCTCCAGCCACGCCACCCTGCCTCCTCCACTTTACTACACTGTCTCGCTTGAAGGCTGCCAGCACTGCCACTGGCACTCGCACCCGCCGCGCCGCTCGCTGCAGGCGGCCACGCGATTTTTTGGCGTATTCCCCCCCACCCGGAATTGTTGTGAGGGAGTAAACATACACAAGGAAATCAAAACTTATTTCTCCGTCTTATTTATTATATGACAAGAAACTGCAGTGGGGTTCTTTTTTATAGAGGACCACGATTTCGTCAGGGGTCCTAAGTTAGTGATGCATGGAACTAATTTTTTATACTGGAGATGTCTGGCCAATACACTATATTCCCACGTTGTATGGGTGTTGAATGGACAATAAAAAAACTGCGTCGATGGGAAATTGAAACGGAACGGATTGAAATCGGAGGGCAAAAACAAATGGATGATTTTGCGATGCGATTTGTGTTGTGGAATAGATTTGCAGGGCTGATGAATGTGGTGCGTGGGTTTGGTTTGAGAGGTAGGGTGGAAGAAGCACATGGAGCGCGGGCTCCAAATAGAGGCGCATGGGGATGTAATGTAGAATGATAGGAAGGAGGAGGGGGAACTGCTGATATTTGTGGCCCGAGAGGGGCAGGAGTCGGCTTAAAAGTTTGTTCAGACGGCGCATAATTATGCTAATTGCTTTACGGCCGTGTGATGTTTGCATGTGTGCTGTTGCTCTAGCTATTCGGTTAAAAACAGCAATAGACGTGTTTTCGTCGGCGGACGCCGGCAGTTAGGTTAGACAACTTGGGCATTGAACACTTTCGCTTTCCCCTCATTTTCTCACCGCTGAATGCTAAAATTCTAAATCTTCACATCCCAGTCACATGCCCGCTAGAAAATCGAGCTTATGGCGTCTGTTTGCTAAACAGATAAAGCTTTTGATCCCTCATAAGGCGCCATCTTTTTGGCCTCTCTCCCACGATCTCTGAACCTGCAGAGCTTAAGCGTAGTCTTCAGGAGCGGATGTAGCTCGTGAAAATATGGGGACGCAGAAATGGCTTCTGTTTGCTAAACAGAGCTTTTGATCCCTCAAAAGGCGCCATCGTTTTGGCCTCTCTCCCACGATCTCTGAACCTGCAAAGCTTAAAGGAATCGTCCATGGAAAAATGAGTTTTTGTGTTACCCATATATTTATGTTGTATTTGCCTAATGTTGGCCTCATGCAAAATTTCACGCGAAAAAATGTGAATCTGGCTGAGATACAGCACCACAAAGTGCGGTCCCAGTGGGCGGGGTCCGTGTAAAAGCCTCGTACCGTCTCCCGCCGCCGTTGGGAACGGAGAGTGGGACTGTTTACGTAATCTTCTGTCCCTACAACGCGTCTCAGACCACGGCGGACGCGGTACGAGGCTTTTACACGGAGGCCCCGCCCACTGGGACTGCACTTTGTGGTGCTGTATCTCAGCCAGATTCACATTTTTTCGCGTGAAATTTTGCATGAGGCCAACATTAGGCAAATACAACATAAATATATGGGTAACACAAAAACTCATTTTCCGTGGACGATTCCTTTAAGCGTAGTCTTCAGGAGCGGATGTAGCTTACGAAAATTTGGGGAGGAGGAAGCCACATAAAGTGACCAGGCGCATGATTTCACTTGAAATTGCTCTGGCGATGGAGTCTGTCTTTGACGTACAGAAAGTCCCAGGAAGCGGGGGCACGGTACTTTTTTTTATCTTTCAAAACAATATAGTAGGCACGGGCGACTCGTAAATAATCCAGCCGTAATGCATAACCACGCCCTTTTTGGAAAAAATGAGAATTCCTGATGCATTTGCAGCAGTTTTAAGACTAATGAGGTTGCATGGAAGTCTGTTTACCAATCAAGTTGGCGTGCGTGGAAACGCCACGTAGACTCACCAAGTCAATGTCAACAACCCCATTGAGCTTGTTTTCAAAATTAAAAGTAGTTTTAGTGAGAGACCATTCCACTTTCCAGCTTTTTCTTGCATTTTCTTGGTACCTACCGCACATTGGGATTTTACTCAAATTTGTAAAAACATAAGAATGTTAACTTCGTCCATGCAGTACTTTGTTGTGGCTGTGTATCCATATTCCCAAGTATGTAGTCCTACACCTTTCAGTAGGGTGCGTAGCGAATAAGGGTTTAGTGAGTTTCTGCAGAACTCGAATTTACGGGTACTACGATAGAAGGGATGAATGGATGGATAGTCGTTTGCTCTGTGTGTATGTCGTTAGGACAGAAAAATCGCGATGGGACGTCGCGCCCGCGATGTTCTGCGCGCGTGTCGCTCGTTTTTGATGGGTGACCTTCCAATGTATAGGTTGCCGTTTATACTTAACATGACCTTTTATATCTTTTTTCATATTCATACGTTCTATGTATAAATAGCCGTTTATCCGTATCGTGACCTTTTATATCTTTTTCATGTCCATACATTTTCACATTTTTACACAGCGGATCCACGAGGTCTAGTTGAAACTGAAAACGTAATGAAGCACATTAGCACTAATGAGAAATGAAAAACTCGTTAATAGAACAGCAAAAAAAGGTGCTTTTAAATTTCTGAGGACGAGGAGTTGTTTCAATGAGTACATGGCTGGCGCAGTAAGAGATGTGACGGGAGTTGAAATCATGTTTCAGACAAAACTACATATGGCGCTCATGAGAAACAAATATGGGAAAAAGAAAAAGAATAAGAAAGAGAGAGAAATGGTCATTTGCGTGGAGGTCCCTTCCACCCTGCCGAGACTTGTGGTACTGTATCTTAGCCGGATTCACATTTTTTCGCGTGAAGCTTTGCATGCAGCCCACATTAGGTAAATATAAATATATGGATAACAGTGGAACTAATTCTTCTGTGGACGTTCCTTGAAATGAATGGACCCATCCTGAGGTGGGGAGAGAGCATCACTAATGAATGATCCCCCTCCGACGCTAGATGCTCTCTGCGACGTCAATGGTCCCTTGATGGTGTGGTCTTACCCGTCTTTGAACTAAGAAAGAGGCGTCTCTGGTCCTCTCCGCACAAGCTGATGGCAAGCCGACACAGCCTCTCGTTTTATCGCCGCCCAATCGCCCTCGGAAGAAGACGTTATTGTTGCGAAGGTTGCCAGAGATGTGAACACCATCTTCAGCGGCCATGATCACCTGTTGCTAACTGATATTGCTCGTGCTAGTGCTGAGTACGGCTGCATACGTGACGTTTCGGACCGTGTCACTCACCGTTGCCAAATATGTCCAGTTACGGGGCGACCTATCATTAGCAAGGTTGCCTACTGTTTGGAGCCCGTATCATCATCGCACTGACTGTTAGGAGGCCGCAAAATTACCGAACAGAAACGTACATACTCTGTCTATAACTTCGCCCAAGTGCACCACGGTGCCGCATACACAGTGACTCTGCCGGTCCTCTTGATGGGACTACCTAACTAGTCGGCGTAGATACCTTCTCCAAATGGAGATCATACCGAAGACTTCTACCATCGACGTAGGACGACACCCTCGGAGCACCCTAGACCTACTCAGGCTCGATGAAAAAAGGGAGGCACGCCAAACACTGACAAGGAAGGTATTTCACTTCCCATGGAACTTTGAAATGAGACCCGGGAGGATCGATAGAACTTCGAACGCTGATTATAACTGTGAAAACACAAATTGCTAAGTGGCATTCTGAAGCGAGTTACGAGGGGTCAAAGTTTGCCTGCGACACCTCATTGGCGAGGCGCTTTGCCATCAGCAAGGCCGTTGCTAAGCCCAATCACCCACGAACCCAACCCCGCAGATCTCGAACACTACCAGTAAGCCACTGTGGTCAATTCTGGCTATCCAACGGCCTTGCTGAGGGCAAGTGCCTCGCCAATGAGATGTCAGGCAAGTCACAGGCAAACTTTGGCCCATCGTAACTCGCTTCAGAATGCCTGGTAGCGATTTTGGTTTCCACAGTTATAATCTCCGTTCGAAGCTCTATCGATCCCCCGAGTCTCATTTCAAAGTTCCATGGGAAGTAAAATACCTTCCCTTGTGAGATTGAGGAGCAGTTCAATCTCCGACATGGAACTAAGTCCAGAAAATTTAAGCGGGACCATCTCGTCCATGCCAGAGACCCGCTCCGGACAACCGCGATGGGCTTTTGACCGCCTTCTATTCCGACACGGACACGCTCAGTACGACGTTATGCTTCAAAGAAACGTCTGGAAACGCTAGGTGTACCATCTACTTCCCTGTGCACCAATGGAAACAGCATCCCAGCTGCTGGAAGCATTCGCCGTGCCCTTCAACTAAACCCGGCCCCACCCACAAATCCACAAGCTACATTATCACTTTGTCTTACCTTGGCTGCAATTGCTCCGATCACGAAGACAACATCAACGACAACTGCAACCATTGCTACAAGCTCAGCTGCGCGTCGACGATTGACTCGAGTTCGACACCTACTAGAATTTCTTCAGAGCTTTGGCTACGTGATGTACCTCGCTCGTCGCGGGGCATTGGCAACTTCATCGAATCTACACTTATCCACACGTCTATTGGTGCTACCCATTGGCCACAGAAATCGGAGAGTGTACTCTGTGATGGTAAAGTTCACCATCCGCTTACGTCCTCTGCTCACTTTATGATAGCTGTCTGAGCCGACCATGACTTGTCAAAAAGATTGTAGTTGATTACATTCGAAGAACTACCCACTGTGTGATCGGTTCACTCCGAACGGCACTGGTCCACCGATAACCCAGGGTACCTGCACGCCATCTCAAAGTGCCGACATCATAGTGCGCATTCAGCACACCGTAGGATGACGGTGAGATTGCATAAAATGTGTTCATATATATAAGTGGAAGGTGCTACCACTTCGATAATATGCCCTACAATGACTCTTCAACATCCGTCTGTTTCTCCTTTCATAGAACGATTGTTTTGCTCTGTCATTCCCTAATCACAATTACTCGCTTGCGGACAGACAGATATACCAACAAACCCACAGACAAACCCACCGACAAACCTACACAGAAACCGATCCACAAACAGACACACAAATCTAGTGGTTCGTATAATAGAAGATTAACCCATACGACAAGTTAAATCACACACTTCATTCTTAGCTATAAGTTGTTGGGATAATCTCGGATGATTTCAGTATTAGTAAAGCAATGAATACTGTTTATGTATGATTGTACTATCACACATGTTCACATCATCAGGTGCTCTAAATACCGACAAGAACTCAAAGTTACTGGTTTATATATCAGGATTCTGCACTCTGAGCGCTTCTCATTTCGCTTCCTACGAGCGTGCAAATCTTCGCTCCTGCTGCTTTCAGCTAAACCTACGCAATTACAGATGATGATCGGCGCTAATGTTCCAGAAGAACAAGTGAACTCGATCGCTGATCGTACGATGAGGGAAGCTGACAAGGATGGCGATGGTTGCATCACATTCGTCGAATTTTGTAATGTAAGATTTGTTCTCCTCACCTTATACCTTACACAGCTCGACTTCACCCGACGTGCAAGCGCCAGCAATAAAGCATTCCATTGTTCCATGCGATTGCCATCCACGGACAATATAAGTACCGATAAAGACATCGATATGATTTATCAATCGACGGTATTGCAGCCGTTTTTCTTGCCTGATCCCATCACCCCTTATTCCAGTGGATCTCCCTTCAACCGTGGAAGTCCTATGAATGTACTCAACCGTCCTTTTTGTGTACCTGTCGTCAGAATCGATAAGGCCGGCCTGTCGCCAATCAGCTTTCGTTATGTGTTCCATCGGATCACGCAAGAGATACACCATGCCTCAGTCTGAGCCACAATTCGGCTCGATATAAACCGGTTGAAGCGTAGGAGGCAGCGTTTAAGCTCGCTGCGTGTTACCGTCGGGGCCTTTGACGTGGTCCCACTATTCACCCATGTCTCGGCTGCGTAGTAGAATTCAGGTAGAACTATGGAATCAAACATTTGAGATCGTAGGGGTGGACTAGCTAGACGGTTGGTTTTCTCCTCCAAAGGTGTGAAGGCTGCACAAACTTCCCTCTATCGTCTTCCGGGCCTTCGCTTTGCGGCAGCGTCATCAGCCGTCTGCGGCACTCGCAGCGCCATCAGCCCGAGTTGCCGGTGCCGGTACTAAACAATTTCCACAGTACCAGCTCATTCCGCTCAGGCCGCACTGAGCTGACTCTGTAGGAGTCCCTCGAAGAAATACTACTCAAATACTTCAAACAGAGCTTTGCGGCAGCGTCTCAGCCGTCTGCGGCACTCGCAGCGCCATCAGCCCGAGTTGCCGGTGCCGGTTTCAAAGAAATCCCACAGTACCAGCTCATTCCGCACAGGCCGCAGTGAGCTGACTCTGTGGGAGTCCTTCGAAGAAATAGTGCACAAATACTTCAGAGTAGAATGTGGTGTCGATCAGTGAGAACCTATCCTTGACTGTGGGGCCATGTGTTCGCGTTTACATGAAGCACACCCCACTTAGCCACTTCTTTACTCCCCACCACATTGAGGCCAAGGAAACGATTCATCTCCAAATGAGGGAAATTTCAGAGACGCAGAAATTGGCATTAGGTGTTGAGAGTATTTGACGTGTAGCGCAGTCATCACTGATTTTCGAACACGTGAAAATGCATTGAATAAATTAGTTTTCTTCAATTAAAAACATCACGAAAACCAGTAAAATAGTGAGCTATAGATCAGTGGAGATGAGTTGTCCAATTTGTAAGTACGGTATGTGTCGGAACATGATCAGTGGCAGTTGTCCTGAAAGGAACACTTTTCAGGCAATGGAAAAAACGGACATCGAACAGAAGATGTCGTTTCGTTTTCTGACATAACAGCAGCATGTTCTATAGTTCATCGGTCTGTGGTCGACCAAAGTGTAAACTCCATATCATATATTATTGATTGATTTATTGATTTCCATTAAAATGTTTCCGATTCGAGTCCTGAGATAATGTTGTGTGATGTGTTTAAACTATACATAAAATACTTATGCGATATGCGCTGATATGTTTTGTAACTGAGAGCATGTTTGGAAGAAAGACCCATGGGAAATCTTAGTTGTCGTTTTCGTCACCATCGTGTGGCTTCTGCTCTTCCAGTGGTGGTTCAATAGCCGTCTTCATGTCCTCCGTGGGTTGCTCATCGGCCTTCGGTCGACTGTTGTCTGGTGATTTTTGAACTGCTGTGTGATCACTGCGGGTATGCGGTGACGCTGGTGACAACTGCTTTTGCTCCAGTTTGGCCGTGACTGCTGGGGTTGTGCCAAAGATGCTGAACGGCAGGTACGAATCAATCTGAAAATGAACTTCAACAATCAGTATTATTCAACCAGTTGAGCTGTCGCACAGAACTGCGCAAATGACCCTGGTCGCGCTTTATATGCTGCTAGGGCCATCTCACGTTTTTTTCTCGTTTTCTACCTTCTTTTTCAGAAATTTCTTGTCCTTCACCAAACTTTTTGGCAGTTATCTGTTATCTGGTTCTAGTACAATATGTCATATGAAATGAACGAAGCGGGACCAGATCACAAATAACAGTTAATGCTATAAAGTGTTTCTTGATTTCGTAAAATCGGTGCTAGGCCATTTTTCCAAGTTTGAAAAAAAATCTCTCAAAAATTTGATGAGCTGGCGACGCAATCTTTCCGCAGACATAATTTAAGGACCTAATCTAAGTTTTAAAGGAATTCTAAAGATCCTGAGATTCCAGGTAAGACCCTGTTCCTTGTTGCTCCCCTAAACAGCGCCTCCGTGTAAACGCTGTAAAAATCATCTCTAAACTCACTTTCAGACGTGAGTTCTTTAATTAAATGCAAGTCGTTCGATTCGCCAGGGAAAACGCTTTCGTACGATAATCAATCGATTTCTAGCGAAAAAATTATTAAAATGCGAAAATGCGTTTTCTATAATTTTTGACACTTCTATGGCATTAACTAAAATTTGTGATCTTAGGCGATTTTTTATAATTTTACGGCACCAGCTGTACAACGTAGCGCATCCGACGCAGTCGTACGGAAGCAGCGAGAGTATAAAGGCAACATGACATACGCCCATTAGCCGGTATTGGGGTGTGTGCAGATATGACAACGAATCGCGTGGCCGCCCGCGGTGAGCGGCGCGGCGGGTGCAAGTGCCAGTGGCGGAGCATGGCAGCCTTCAAGCGAGGCAGTGACGCATGAGCGGAAGAGCAGACGTGACACAGTCACGCTCGGCCGGCTCCCAAGAGCAATCGATACGACGAGTCGTACTGGTGGCGCCGCGAGTGAAACGCCGCGAAGCGATTCGCTGTCATATCTGCACACACCCGCCGGTTTTGTAATGACGGTATCACTCTATCCTACCGATTGCTTAACTTCTGGAAATGCTGCTGGATTTGTTAGACATTCACGAGCGTTCACCATAACTTGCTGAAAAATCAAGTCTTCGAGATTGATGACCGACTTCCAGACTACGGTCGATCTGTACACATACGTTCAACAGGGGACCAGAACTTCCAAGTCGACTGATTACTGCGGCGACACCCTCCAGAGGTGTTAATGACATGACTGCAATGGAAGTGTTTCATTCAGCTATTTTCGGAAGTCGATATATTGAACACGACAGACTCACATTCAGGGTCCTCAGGTTCCTTTTCGGGTTTTGGTTTGAGGGCTGCTAGAGTTTCGAGGAACACGTATTTAACTCCGTTCTAAAATGACGTTCTTACAATTTTGTTAATATGTGAAACCAATAGCTCCTATAATGTGCAATTTTCCGAGTACAGATAAATCATAGATATACCCTCGAGACCCCTTTCATTAACTCAGTTTATGGACGGTATGTTCATCGTAGCTTATCGCCACTCACACGTATAACGCGTTGAGCCGGTTGGCCAATATAGGCATCGAACCGTGAGGCTGAAGGCTTAAGTTGATATTGACTTTGATGTTTTGATTTTTGATAGTTGCTGTTTTTCGCCACAGCCCGCGAAAGTTGTTACAAGTATGCTAAAATATGGACAAAATTCGGTCTCGGAGGGGAGTCGAACCTGCACTCCATGCTTTCCGGGCATATGTGCCAATTAGCACATATGCCCGGAAAGCATGGAGTGCGCGTTCGAGTCTCGTCTGGGACTAGGGATATACCAGTTGGCTGGCGGACACTACTGTGCGGGTCATACCATGGGCGTCAGCAGGTCGGTCGGAGTTGATTTTTTCTATGAACTGTACACACAGATTGAACACACTCCGCCTTGTGACCTGCTCTCCGCTCATTTAGAGTGTGCTCAAGATGGCCTAGACAGTGGTTATTTCTAACGATTTTTTCGTGGTTTCGAGGCTGCGCTACGAACTGGTCATGAGTTTTTGTTGTTAGGGCCGCTCACTATGCGCGGGCCTCTTTCATGACTTTCTGAAACTCATCGCTGACCTATCCATTTTCACCCCACGTTTGGGACACATTCGGATCCCGTTAACCGTTTTCGCTTTTAAAACGGATTATTCCGGTGCACGCTCCGCCTATCGTGGCGGAGCTCGACTTGGTTCATGTGTGGTCTCCACTTCTTGTCCCATGCCCTATTCATCCCACAGTTGTTCCCATCTCCACAGGTCGTTTTCAATATAATACCTAATTTCGTGACAGACCGGAGGACGGAGGGACGGGCGGACGGACTTACAGACAGGCGTAGCGTTCAATATTTGGTAAGGATTAATCCGGACATAAAATCAAGGACTCACCATTTGCTTAGCTGAACATTCAAGATATCGCACTGCATGCATCGAGTTTTTTAATCGTTCTCCGAGATCGGGATTGAAAGACTAAATTCAACTTCACTTTTGGTAGGCGTGACCATTATGGACCCTCCCATCGTGTCATTTATCTTTGTGTATGGTCGAATAAAATTAAACTAACCTTTCTTAAGTCACATTTTGTTCGAACAAGAAATAATGGCACATGAGAGAAATAGAGGTTAATTTTGGAATACCACTGAAATGGATTAATTGCGTACATTGCTTGTGATCAGTTTCGAGCTGATTTTGGGGGAGCAAAAGTTGGATAGACATTGTGATATCGCTTTTTCATTGTGCACGAAGGGTTTCAGGTGCACTGAGCATAATTGCAATAGCTCGGCGTAGGGGAAAAGAACAGGGAAGCAACCACTTTCAACCTTATATAAAGTCCTCCCTTTGCACATAAGCGAATTATCCCACCTAAAGCGAAGCTCTTTTCACCCCTGTGCTCAGGAATAAACGACGCCACCGTACTGTTGTCCGTCAACGCTCAAACATGCTTATTCATTCGAACAACCAATCACTGACAAAGCCTACTGTTTTATGAATTCAGAGAGCCCCTTACACTTTTTACGCTTTCCTGTGTGAAGTAACAAGCACATTTTTTTCGTACAGCGTGCCGTGCAATAAAATAAATAGACAAATAAATAGTACCGAGTGCAGTCTCATTAGGTTGGTCCATAAATTCAAGATCACCGTGGCCGAGTTTTGTCTTCTATTTTATTGTTATTTCAAGTTTATATTTGCTCAAAGTTGCCAACCACAGGTGAGCAGTCCTTCACCTGTTATGGAAAAACTTTGTAGAGAACTATCTCTGCTGGCCTCCGATTTTTTCATCTGAAACCTTACATGTGGCTCGTAATGAACAAATACAACAGCTGTATGGGAGCAAGTAAAAACTCAGATTTCAGTGGACGTTTCCATGAAACCATGAGGGAAATTCCGATAAAGGATCCATGTTATATGAATTGACAACAAGCCTTTTAAATTGTAGTAGTGACAAGTTGGAGTGCAAACAACATAACTGTCCGAGGGCGCGAATTGAAAAAAGAGTCCATCTACTCACGTATACTTTAATCCTGTTTAGAGTCGCTGTTGATTCGTCGTCGAAAAGAAGGAGAATGGCATGGGCGTTGGAAGCATCTGGTGGTACCAATCGTCCAACGTGGAGTTCGACCATCTGCAATCCAAGGTGAAAACCTTTGATCAGTTTCATCAAGTTTTCCGGGCTGCTCCATTGTCTGCGATAGAAGTTATTGACAAGGGCGACACGCTCGAGGCTGGGTGTGTGCAGATATGACAGAGAATCGCGTGGCCGCTCGCGGCGAGCGGCGCGGCGGGTGCGAGTGCCAGTGGCAGTGCATGGCAGCCTTAAAGCGAGGCAGTGTGGCATGGGTGGAAGCGCAGAGGTGACGCAGCCACGCTTTGCTGGGCTCCCAAGAGCAATCGTTTCGCAAGTCGTACCGGTGACGCCGCGAAGCGATTCTCCGTCATATCTGCACACACCCCTGTCCGACTACGTAGATCCCCGCGTCACGTGAATAGCGTCACCGTAAGCGAAAAATGCTTTGCTGCCTACACTGTGATTTGGCTGCTCTCTAAAGGGCTCTTTCGCTGCCTCCTCGCATGACCCAGCCTATATGGACTCTCCCGACGAACACCCTGAAATTAGCAAATTCGTGGAAACTGCTAGATACGTTCTGAAGCGGGCGGGTCGGAACAACATATACGTACTTGATCCTATTGCACGGATTCCACAATTCCACGAGCATGATTGTTCCGATCGATACATCTCCAATTCATCATCAAATTTTACTGATTCCGCCTACTCTGCTGGTCAATGTGGGTCAGCGGGGAAACGCGACTTCACGTTCTATGTCGCGGGTCGTATACACGTGCAATAGCGCATAGGGCGTTGCTGAAGAGCCTTCCTAGCAGTTCACTCACTCTAAGCTCCTTTCCTTTCCCCAGGTTCAGGTTGAAATTCGTATCCTTATGGCCATGTTTGTCACGTCTTTTCGTGCTTGTGAACAATAGTGCGCGGTTGTGATAGAGCCATGAAACGTGAAGTCGCACCTCCTCTCCCTTCCACCTCCCTCTCCCCTCCTAACCTACCTTGACCTTATTCTGCTAATCGCATTAGTATGAAAGCTCAGTGGAGACCGCAGACGCATGCAAAGCGCTGGCATCAAGAAAAACTAAAGAAGGAAGGTAACTACAGGTGTAGTTGAATGCCCATTTTATCGACCAGTTGAGCTATCCACAGTACTGCGCGGATAACACGATAGTACTGTAGCATGAAAATGGACTAAGCTAGCTCAACTGATAACCCTTTGGAAGCCTATCACTTCTCAAGTTCAGCGGTGGTAACGCTTCGTTCATTCACAATGGAGTACGAAGTGTATTCATTTGCTGTGCATTTGGTGCTTAAAGGCAGCGTTAGGGGTAACTCGATTATTTCATCCTTTCTAATCTTTGATACTGACCGATGGACGTTTTCACCACGAAAGCTTATACGCCAAGCACCACGTCATTTTGATAGACACGGCTTTAATACGACACGATAAGTATCGTTCTGCATGATACCCTTCGCCCCGGTGAACGTAATAATGGCTAAGTGGTCTTGGTTATGTATCAAGCACATAAAACCGTGACTGTTCGCTATTATAACCACTCGTACTACTACCAGTGTGGTCGAAAAATGTACATGGTGTACCTCGAGATGTCGGTGATTGGTGTTCTCGATAATATTCTCTACTACATGGTTTACCTGGAATAGCGTTCGACGATCTTGTATGTAATGCATTTTACAGACCATTTCACCGGTCTCTTGCACGTTCTCCGTGAAATAATCATCGCGAAACGCATGTATCAGTGACGTTTTACCGACACCTCAAATGAAGACGTTAGCGAGAGTCTAATAAGAGCATGAATTTAAAGGCAGATTCTAGGATTATCAGGATATCACATCTCCTGCCGTGGATGGATGGATCGACCCAAGCCACGTAGGCTGTACCTTTACCGAGGCGCGGGTGTCAGTTCCTGGGGTGTGCAGAGTCAAAGAATCTAGCGCAACAGCTCGGCCCCGCCCACCTCAGCCGGGGGTCTGCCTTTAGTCTTCGACCCTTATCTTCGACATAGGTAGACCAGCTACTGGCCAAGATCTTGAAATTGGCAGCAAACCAATCTCCTCGTGAAGTGAACCCACTACTGAGTGACCTGACCCCACTCCAGGCACCGGAACACTTGCAGCACACCCCCGGCTGGGTTGGGCGGGGCCAAGCTGTTGCGCTAGATTCTTTGGTTCTGCACGCTCCAGGAACTGACATCCACGCCTCGGTAAAGGTACAGCCTACGTGGCTTGGTTCGAACTATCCATCCACGGCAGGAGATGTGATATCCCAATAATCCTGGAATGTGCTTTTAAAGACTATGCATTGGATCGCTTCTAAAAAATGAGACACACACAATTGACTAGATTTCAGTGGCACTAGCTAGGATGATGAGTTCTGGTTTCGAGAATGAGAGATTTGCGATTGAACTTGGACATGCATTTTTTGAAGGAAGAAAATGAAGAAAGAAGGAGGATCTGTGACGAACGTATGCTCCAATGCGCAGCATCCGTGTTTTGATCGGGGCCAGGTAGATCTGTGATGTGTGGTGGTTATCCGCAACACGTGACATGCTCTTCTGTGGATGTAGACGGCACAAAAGAGGTTAGCAAGCCAATGACAGAATTCGTTGAGGAGCTGGTTGTGTATATCACGGCAACGTTAATGACATCATCAGCGAACTTGTGCATCTGCTAACGTGAAATAAGGAAAAAGACGTTACAGTAGCCGCTGATAATGTCGATGATTGCAGTGGTGGATGATAAATTTTCGAGAGGAATACACGCATCAGCAAGCCCAAAGGCAAAGAACCGATTCGCCATCACCCAAGTTCACAATTCCAGGAACAAGATTACAAGGAATGGTGGGGTTTTACCGAAGAGATCGCAGCCCACAGTGCTCCACATCTGCCGCTATTTTCTCTAAAGCTTCGGAAGAGAGGAGGTAGGCCTCTCCCTAAGCTTAGGAAAGAGCATACAGTTGAATGTGCAGCATTCTTCAATATCCCCCCCCCCCCTCTCCCCTCCCGACCCAATAAGGATGACATTGGAACTGTATGGCGAGACCTGAATGCTCAGTTAAGTTGAACATTATTCAGAGCTGACGATTCAGGTGACGAGAAAACACGGGACAAGGATACATATCGATTAGCCGACCAGGCAACTAAGCGATTACGCGATTGTGCGACCAGGGATTGGGTGATGAGATGGATGTGAGTAGGGTGAAAATGAGTGGACGGAAAATGATGTCTTGATCCTAAGGGTTTCCGCGGATATGACAGCGAATCGCGTGGCCGCCCGCGGCGAGCGGCGCGGCGGGTGCGAGTGCCAGTGGCACGGCATGGCTGCCTTCAAGCGAGGCAGAGTGGCATGAGTGGAAGCGCAGACGTGACGCAGCTCCCGAGGGCAATCGATACGGCGAGTCGTACTGGTGGCGCCGCGAGTGAAACGCCGCGAAGCGATTCGCTGTCATATCTGCACACACACTGATCCTAACACCGAGCTGCTCATGATCGACAAATCGCCTGATGTACAATCGAAAACTCTGAGGTATTGTTCAGAGTTCGCGACTCGCGCAGCACGAGCGATTTTGGCGGAAAGAAAAAGATACATATTGATCAAGTGATTCACGTGAAAAGAATAAAATGCGTATCGATCAGATGAATGATACGCCTAAATCGCGAACTTTGAACAATTCCTCAATGGTCTAGTTTGAAGACAGTGATAAGGATAATGTGATTATTGAGAAATCTCTGGAAGAAGTCACTTAATGGAAACTAGCGGTATAGGAAGACTATTTGCGGCGAAGTCCGCTTCGAAAGCACGCCCCCGAGCCACAGGAATGGCGTGGCGGTTACAGCTGACGCCTTTGGATGACAGACCTCGCCTCGTTGACTTTGCCGAAGAATGACCTAGGGGTGGAGTGAGCATGATAGCTGAATAATACATATCGTATCGTATTAATGCCGCATAGATGGAATTACGTGATGTATGACGTATCGATTTTTGTGGTGAAAACATCCACCGGTCAGTATCAAAGATTGGAATGATTGATACAACCGAACTACCCCCACCACTGGGATTTACCACTTGACTGGGATTTCGCCATAAATAAGCTTCTCAGGTCCATAGTTTTTGTGTGAGTGAATTCTTTTAGAGATTTTCCTTAACCTATTATCCCTTATGCTGTCTTTAAGTGGCGACTTGAAGACAGTGGTAAAGGTAACATTTGATACGATACGATAAGTATCACCCTGCTATCATGCTCGCCACTCTACATCTCAGTCATTCCTCGGCAAAGTCGACCCTAGGAGGCGGACCGAGCCAGAAAGGCGGGTGGAGCTGAAAAAGCCTCCTCCGCCACAGCTTAAGGGCGTTTTCGCAAGGAATTTTGTGGCAGATAGGCTTCCTAGACACCTATTCTTCGGATAATGACATCTTTTGGAATTCCTTAAGACGCACATTGCCTCTATCACTGTGTTGAACTT
Organism: Trichostrongylus colubriformis; assembly: GCA_963978905.1. NCBI lineage: Eukaryota > Metazoa > Nematoda > Chromadorea > Rhabditida > Trichostrongylidae > Trichostrongylus > Trichostrongylus colubriformis. The sequence goes on along the minus strand of OZ022259.1, from coordinate 9,949,590 downwards.
CTAAATGATAGAGCCAAATTTTTATGGACTTCAGACTTGAGTGCCATCATCTACAATTACTCTTACTCACGTTTGTCTCCACAGATGAGAACTTTGAGCCGATTGATTTGAAGGCAAGCCGTGTATGGCTGCATCCGGCGGGCCAAACAGCCAGACGGCCAACGGCCTCGACGAGAAGTTAGCGAATGAACTCCCTTCTGGCAGATATGACAGAATGAGAAATGGTGATCGCTATCAAATCACTATCAATTGAATGAAATCCAACGAAATCTCAACATAGATAATAAAATTGTCGTAATCTATAGTGATGTTTTTGGCTGCGTGAAAATGTTCAATGAAGGATTAATGATATCAAGCAATGAGTGAAACAGATCACTTTGTAATAGAACCGGTATTTCAGTTGTAAAGCTTCTCTTACAGGCACCGCAAGAGGTAAGGAGAAAATGAGAACTGGGAAGCATGGTCCTCTCGAACGAACATTGAAATGCAGAAGAGATGAGCTGTGGCGAAACGCCTAATGAAAGCGAAACTTGGGGTTTCATCGCGACATCCCACGTCCTTTTGCATCCATTTACCGAAATACCGCGAGGGTGGAGCAGCGCTTACGGTCGACTGTTATAGCCCTCGCCGTCTGCATATATCCCTCAGCGGCTAGTGAACCAGATAGGGCGAAAGAGCAAGAGCAATAAGGGTTTTGAGGTTCTTTCTTCCTCATCCTTGACCATTTTATTCCGTTCTCTCTCTACTGTTGCACTACTGGACACCTCCCTCATGTTCAACAATTATTCCTCAAGCTGCCAAAACTGCCGCTGAAGAGACGGAGAGGGTAAAAAAGTTGGTGAATTGAGAGGAAGTCATCGAGTGCAAACGGGAGTCAGCTATGGTCATAATTCGTTGGAAAAAGAGTTGAATTATTAAATGAAGAAATGGAAGATTGCTAATCTTGTAGAATGCTTCCAAGAGGCGTTATGTGGAAAACAGGAAATAAGATGCCGCCAAGGAGCTTTATGGAAGAGGCAGTAGAATGACGTGTGCCTCATTGCTTCTCCCTTTTGCTTTGCATTTTGAGAGTTTCTTTTTCGGAAACGCGGTGAAGAAAGCCAGAGCTCCAATGGGGAAGCATCGGGTAGTAGGATGGCGGGATGCTGCCCACATTTTAAAGTCACACTCCGGGTGGTTGTCATGTTCTATGATCAGAAGACCGTGAATAGTCAGCCAGTGAAAAAATAAAAAGTGAGGAAAAAGTAGGCGAGTTTTCCGGTGATTAGTGTGTAGTGTGGGGTCGGAGGGTCAAGCCACCCATGATACGATTAACCAGATCCAACCGGCGTGGGCGTGAATGGATGAGAAGATAACGATTGACTCAATGCTATAGGGATGTGAGTCAGGACACTCGAATTGCACCCACCTTACAGCGTCTCGCGGCGGCTATATCCCTTCGCGCGATGCCAACTCACAACGAAGATGGCACTTGTTGCGCACAGTGACGCTATTCGCATCGAGCAGTGACCCGCTTCAGTTATTTTGGTCTACAATCCTGCCACGTCCAACAATAAGACTGAACCAGGGAACGTGTCTTCTTGGTGAGTCATTCAAGAGAGCACTACAAGTAAAAAAAAAACGCAAAGTGCACAAGTCTAAAATCGAGTCCGATTTGTCCAAAAGATCCAAAAACTAATTTGAATTTACAAAAGGTGGTATGGCTATCTGAACTGTGCAAGTGTTCGGGCACCTTTGACAATAAGTGCATTTCACATTCCACTGACAAATCAGTGTCATTACATGCCTCTTTTGGTGGGTCGCATAAATGTCACCAGGTCGATAACATCAATCGTATCATTCATATATTTACTGAATGCATCATGTAGCGTTTCTCCGATTTGGTGATGAATGAAGAGTGAACAGTAACAATGGTGATGTCATACATATTAATAACAGACATTGGTAGAAGCCCTCCGAAAACCGATACATGTCAACTACCATAACGAAAAAAGGAATAATTACAGCAGTCAGCACTTAGGATATAGGCCGATATTTCCTACTTGCTACTGAAAATGGCAATTAATGACGAAAAGTTAAAATCTTCCGAATTGATGGTAATCATCTCTTATCAGTTCGTTAGTGGAGGATGTCAGTGTGTGTCGTCTGTTGCGGTCACTACCCGTCATCTCGCTTATGATCTCTAATAAATAAAAGTATCGACTAGTAACAGGGAAGCTACGCAATGGTCTTCAGAGCTATCGAGGCGATTAATGTAGGGCTTCCTGAGCGCTTCGTAATTGTTTACTGTCACACAAGGTAGTTCCATGTGATTAAGATTTTTTCAAATCCACATTATTATTTGGAAAGATGACTGAAAATAAGGGCAATGGGACGTCCTGGCCGAAGAGGGGTGGGGGGGGGGGAAGGCGCTCGCCCTTTCGCGATAACTGTGAGCGCAAAGATCTAAACTTATCAGTAGAATTTTTGAAGCACTCCAAATTGAACACACAAGCAGTGTCTCAAAAATATAATACTTCTTTCCTTTGATGCTCCATTGCATCGCCGTACATAAACCACTAGCTTATTGAAAATATATATAAAACAAGTATTCGAACAGTACTTGTGCAAATGGTCAACACTTGCAGATCGATGAACATTTCCACACTTTACGATTGATTGCACGAGCACGTTCAGTTGCTATTTTCTCCACCATAGAAGTCAAAGGTCTTCGACAGCTACGTGCGATTTTCGATTTTCATGCGTATCGCTGTCTCTCAGACGGCAACTCTATCTATTTATCATTCGATAACATTTCGCTTTTCTTCGTTTACTCATGGCATCACTACTAACTGCTTTTACTTATTTCTGGATCTCTTCAGGCATAATGGTTTGTTAAGAACGAAATGGAAGCGGTCGAAAATTACCATTTGTGAAGCCCGTGGGCAGTAACTTCATCACCAAACTTAACCCATAACGGACGGCAGCGTTTTTGCGCGGGATGGCCTCTGGGACGGGCGCGTTTTTTTTTTGTGTCGCGGGCGTGCGCCACCGGTGGCGCACGCCGGCACCCAGGACAGGTTTTGTTCCAGCATACGCGGATGGGTATCTCGTCAAGAGGGTGCAGACGGGAAAACAAATGTTGGCGCGCGCCAAAGTAACACAGTTCGCACTTGAACTCTTCAGCGATTTCTTGTTACTTCACATTTTCACTACACTTATCACTTCTTGTTTTCACTACACGCAATCTATTTATCGTAGGACCTTGTCATCATACACTTCGCTTTTCGGCACGAATTGCTCTCTGACTTTCTGTCACACTCGACCCTATTCGCTTTTTTTCGTATTCCTGAACGCCCAAATATCACTTCTGCTACATTTGACATGCACTGGACTGTTCTCAAGCTCTTCTTGATTTTTCTGTTCGTTTGACTTTGGGTTAATCCTTCGTTTCACCATTTTAGCTGTTTCGGGCTTCCATTGTCGTTCATTATGCGGGAATAAAACGTGCCTAGGGTGTTGGCGCGCCACACTGTGATAAACGCCGGCACCTAACGCAGGTTTTGTTACGGCTTACACGAACGGGGTTCCATGCCAACGGGTAACCACAAAACATTCCTCATGTAGGGCTTTCTATTGCTTGACATGTTTGCAAGTTTGCCATACATTCTACAGTTTGCATATTGTAACTAAAAACGGTTATTGTCATCTATTTGTCTGATTTGTTGTATCTCTGGTAAACTTTTTGCTGCACCGGTCCTGAGAACATATGCTATTCTCCAATACTAGCAGTGTATACGTGTATAATTAGATTCTTGGAAATATAGGAAAATTAGAAGAAAAATTTTTTAAATATCGTGCGCCGCCAGGTGGCGCACGCCGTCCCCAGGTCCAGTTCTAGGGTGCGCCACGGGTGGCGCACGCCGTCCGTTATGGGTTAAAGGAATCGTCCACGAAGAAATGATTTTTCTGCTACCTAAAAATTTATATTGTATTTGTCTAATGTGGGCCGTATGCAAATTTTCATGCGAAAAATGTGAATACGGCGAAGAGACAGCACCACAATGCCTTGGCTGGATGGGCGGCATCCGAGCAAATGCCCACCCCGTTGTCCGCCGCGGTCAGAGACGCGTTGCAGGAACAAAAAGTTACGTAAACAGTCCCACTCTCCGTTCCCAACCGCGACAGGACAGGACGGAGTATTACTCGGAGGTCTCGCCCACCCGACCAAGGATTTTGGGAGCTGTATCTTGGCCGAATTCTCACTATTTCGCGTGAATCTTTGCATGCGGCCCTTATCAGGCAAATACAACATAAATATAAGGGTGACAAATAAACTAATCTTTCCGTGGACGATACCTTCAAGAAAAAGGTGCCCTGACGGTAGGTGACGAATGTTGCCACTGAAACTTGATCTGGACTAGTTGTTGCTACTAGTTACTCGTGTAAAGACCAGATCTCCAAGTACAGCCCATTTGCGCCTGTCATAAAGATGGCATGTCTATATGGCTGGTACTCGCAGTGGACGACTGCTAATCATTATTAGGCATTCGTGTGTTGCAGGGAACCGTTTATTTATTTAGTGCTATTCTCTCATTTCACTTTTGGAGGAATAACGAGAGTGATATTTGAAAAAGCGCGAGCCCTAGTCTCTCGCTTCGAAGCAGCGGTAGTAGTTTGGGCTGAATATCGGAAGGTCATTAATTATAACGTAAAGATGCTTACTAATACGAAAGAGAAGAAAAATAGGATAGGACGCCTAGAAACATCCCTACTATATATAGAACGTTTCGTCTGTCTGTACGTCCCTCCGTCCGTCTGTCACGAAATAAGGTATTATATGAAAAGCGACCTCTGAAAATGGAACAAATGTGGTATGGGTAGGGCATCGGACAAAAAGTAAAAACCAACCACACAGGGATCAAGTTAATCTCCGCCCACTGTGAGCGGAGCGTGCACTGAAATACTCTGTCCTCAAAAGAACGAGCAATTTCGATCGACTTACTGTCGTACGTGGTGTTTCGAGCATAGTAGTGTGCGCCAGCCAACTGGTAAGAAATAAGCCCCACATTCCACCGGGTGTGTACCCTTATGTCAGGATTTCGCACCGCGGTGTGTCGCAAGCGAAGCAATGCGGATGAGCTAAAGGCTCCGTGTTGTTGAGTTCCGAAGCGATAACACGTCAACTGCGTATCGCGCCCCCAGCAATACCGTGTAATCGCTCTAAGACTCAACTACCGCGACGCGCATAGTTCGCACACACTGCGTTGCACGCCGCTCGTCGTAGTGCGAAATGCTGACTTAAGGGTACACACCCCCTTCCACCAGTGACTGCAAATGGGGCCGGCCAAAAAAGAAGGCTCCTTCAGAGCTCAGGGCGCTCCTTTCACCGGGTTTTTTCTTACATAATCTTCCTGGACTTCTAGTTTTCACTTGGGTGACTCATTTTAGGAGTTCTTATACAAGCAGCTAACTTCAGTACCCAACCAAACATTTACCGTAACCCGCGGTCGTCAATTTCGTTGTACGTGACGTAGAGTGCTCGTACTCGCATCGGACTCGACGCTCAAAACATGATGCAACATGCTGCATTCGTTGCTTTTTTCATCGCTTGACTGAAAACTGGGGCCACTTGTTGTTGCTGGTACCGAATTTAACCACTCGGCAGTTCCAGCTTTAGTGCTACTAGTGCACTGGAGCTAGTCCTTCCTCTTGTCTTTTTTGAAGTGAACTCGCTGCTGCAAAGTTTCTTTGCCTCCGATACGTTTTTTGTCTGCTCCTCGTATGTTGCACATCGCTGGTAAATAATTTTACAGTGACCTCTCATTTTTGATTTGGGTCAAATCAAGTCAGGGGGGAGACGCAATTTTGCGTCAAGGTCGAAGCTCCTTTCCCTCCCTAGGCTTAGGCTAAAATTGATATCCTTTCCTTCCACATGAAAAAGCATCTGTCAAAGCATAGGTTTCATCTGCTTTAGCCTAAGCCTGGAGAGGGAAAGAAGCTTTGACGTCGGTGAAAATTTGACGCAAAGTTGCGTCTCCCCCCAGACTTGATTTGACCCTTTGATTTTCACCCATATCGAAGCTTCTTTCCCTCCTAAGGCTTAGGCTAAAGCAGATGAAACTTATCCTTTATAGATGCTTTTTCATGTGGGAGGAGAGGATATCAATTTAAGCCTAAGCTTAGGGAGGGAAAGGAGCTTTGACGCTGAGAAAGGTGCAGCCACTGAGCTAACTCCAGCGTAAGCTAAGCAACTACGGCGTGATGCGGCGTCAAGTCCGGCGCGAGTACGTGAGCAGTCCACGTCACGTACACCGAAACTGACGACTGGGGTTACGGTAAATGTTTGGTTGGGTACTGAAGTTAGCTGCTTGTAGTTCTTATCATCCACATCAGCTTGAAACTATATCTCTAGTAGAGGTTTACATCCCGTTTATGTTAGTGGGGATGTATTGATTTTCGTTCTGAAACTAATTTTTCTCTATTCTTTACTCTGTGACGTTTTTCAGAACAACTGCTTGTGTTTATAGTTGCAGCCACAGCTCACATTGTTGCCTTATTTCGGCTTAGTAGCAAGAACTCGAATTACCTTTCACGTCTAAGGTTGTCAGATTTCGTGATTAAACGATCTGGTGATTATGTGAAGTCGTAGTTCCGCACGCCGGCGATGCTCCCACTGATCGCAGCTGATGCACGCACTGTTCGCCGGCCGTGATTGCGTAACCCTGCGTCTATGTCATCCTTCGCCGCCTGGGTCTCTCGGATTTGCCTGAGCCTTTTCAGAGAGGGAGCTTTGGCGTCGCGTACTCTGACCTGTCTGGTGTCTGACCCCGCGTGTTGCCGAAGAAAAACCCGGCGCACAGTGCGTGGTTTAGCTTATATCTGCTCCCACTTCACATCGAGGTTGCCACATTGCGATACCGCCAAGTCAGATATCGGACTAATTGTTTCCCTAGTCTAGAACATAAACCTTCCGGCATTAGATTTTCTGTTGCTAATGTAGTTGGGGTTAGGGAGATGGTGGTGAGCACTCCATACTTCGCCGCTACTTTCGTGATCGTGAGACCGCGTTCATACTTTGCGTCATCGGCGCCGGTGCCCCGAGGTATGAATGCCGAGCGAAGTCTGACGTTGGCCTCAGAACTCATCTGTCGGAGTGGTTTCCAGGTTGCCTCCACAGTCCATAGGCAATCGTCTGGTGTAGCGATGTAGTGCACAGATCAGACACGTTAAGTGGTCCTGAATTTTTAATAGACTTTGACTGATTATCACTTGAATTGAAGATATTTTGCTTTTTTATCGTTTCCTTGATGTGGCTCGAGTTTGCCTCTATAAACCGTCTGTGTAAATTCCACGTACTGCTATCGTCCGTGCACACGGACTGCTGCCTTTTGCTTGTGGTTCCAAAGAATTTTGACAATAGATCCAGCTCCTACTGATACCGTGTCCCTGCTGGAAACGGGCACCTCGTGTTTTACCTGTGACTCATTTTCTAGTTCCGCTGAAAAGCTCTTTTGCTTCAGATGTCGATCGCGATTGTCCAGGCGGGCTCCATTTTATATGATACCCCAGCGACAATAGACAAACTTGAACGACTTGCTGTAGAAGCCGCAGAGAAAGGAGCCAAACTGGTGTTATTCCCAGGTAAGTGAGTTCCCCGATTATTTATATCTAATCTAATGCACACGTGGATTTAATAATTTCAGAAGCTTTCGTTGGTGGATATCCGAAAGGATCCGATTTTGGGATCGTTCTCGGTACGCGATCACCGGAAGGTCGTGAGGAGTTTAGCAGGTAATTCTTTTGTGGCATAAATCAGAATCCTTACAAATCAGCAGATCCAATTGATAGGTATTATTGATCCTTAAAATTTTAGATTGTGTGCTATGAGAAATATGCATAACGAACCCATGGGATATTGTAAGAATAGGAAATGGAGTAGTTGACAGCACTTTTTTGAAATTCCTGGTATCTCAAGTTTCTTTAGGTATTTCAAGTCTGCTATTGAAGAAAATGGCCCGGAGTCGAAACGTATCGCCGAAATCGCAATCACCAACGATATTTTTATTGTGGTCGGAGTAGTTGAACGGCAGGGTGGCACGCTGTACTGTTCGGTACTCGTTATTTAGTTCCCAAATGATTTTGTCGGAACTGTCATTTACATAAATTCAACATCAATCAGTGGTTTCCCTTTGTAGGGCATGGCCTCTGAATAACCACCACCTTTAACTTCTGCAGTGCTGAATATGAGGTTTCATTTCTTATATCCTTTCCCAGATGTTTTACTATGGACCACATGGATACATGGGCAAACATCGGAAACTTATGCCAACAGCGTTGGAACGATGTATTTGGGGAAATGGCGATGGCTCTACGATGCCGGTTCGTTTTTTTTCAGTTCTGGACATGTTCTTTATATTGTTTAACATAGAAGTTGTGTGCGGATTTTTTTTAATTTTCTGGTGCTAATGTATGCTGGTGGTGGGGGAGACCACTGTGCTCGGGGTCAGACGCTGTTTTTGCCTAGGCTTTTAACCTAGGCGTTAGTTGCAAAGAAGGCTTCTGCCCCCCCTCTTTTCTCCCACATGAGGTATAGTCAAAAAATTACATTTGCGTGTACAAACTAATGAGCGATTTGCAGTAAGGCCCCCCCCCCTCCTCCAACTGGTATTCACAGTGTCTCCATATAAGATTATGTTTTGAATGGGGGAGCTTCCTGATGTCCCATACATGTTTTGGTTGAATGGCTAATTGATTCTTGCTACTATGAGAAAAGAAAGTGTTAGAAAGCTAGAAGAAACTGCATGTAATGCTATGTTGCTTCCCAATTTGAATTAAGTGACATGGTTTTTTTCCCATTCGTTGTCACCATTTCCAACTACCAAAGGTATAAAGAATATATTATTTCAGGTGTTTGACACCCCGTTAGGGAAGATTGGTGGCGCTATCTGCTGGGAGAACTACATGCCTATGTATCGTGTGACTCTTTATAACAAAGGTTTGTTACATTTTCTATTGTTGAATATGCTTGTGATAAGTGCGCCTCTCACATCAATAAGTACGCTCAACGACCATGTGCTACTATACGTAGCTTATTCTCTCGCAAACTCCCCCCTGTACTTGCGCGGTATGGTGTTTTGAAACAGTATAAGAGCAATAAAGTGTATTCCTGAAATCTTGACTCATAATATGTGATATCAGTTTAGGCATCGAACTTTATTTGGCTTGTACGGTGGATGATCGCGAAACATGGCTGTCTACAATGCGAACGATAGCGCTCGAAGGCAGGTGAGTCAGGAATTTGTAAGATTCCAGGTGGTCTTGAGAAGTCAAATGGCATTGGGCGCTCGTAGTCAGCTCCACCAAAGTTCACATCAGATTCTTCTAATCACGGCATTGAATGTGTTGCCCAGTACTGACTGGTAGGTGGGGTTATCATTGCAGTGATGTACACTCCAAAAAGGAATAGACGGTGCGGATTACTCGGAACCACGTTTTTCAACTTTCATTGGTGAATATAGTAGATTTTCAACATAAATTCTAGCAAAATTCTGACGCTTTAGATGTTTCGTTATCTCGTCTGCTCAATTCATGACCTCGTCGGCATATCCAGAGGGCCATCCTATGCGTGTGAAACATGGCAATGATAAGGTGAGGGCTGTTTACGAATGTTGTTACAGCTAATAATTTCCTTTCTTTTATTAAATTTCGCTGGAGGTTCTGATTCGAGGCGGATCCTGTGCTGTAGATCCTTTGGGGACTATACTTGTTGAACCCGATTTCACGAAGGAACTCATACAGTAAGTAGAGGTAGCATAATTGTTAGGAAGTGTAATAGTGAACGAGTTACTTTGCTAGTAATTTAAACTTTGCTCTTCGCCGTGTTCGAGTTGTACTGTTCTACTAACAAATGTATTGTGGCGCATCTCAGTGCATGTTCAGTGATGTCTTCTAGAGAGAGCGCTCCTTTCCCATCACTCGAAATACAGTTCCCATTAACTCACATAGTTGGTTGTTACTCGCCTAGAACACCACATCAGTGCCGGTTTTTCATTCACGCCCTCATCTATTGTCCTCAATTTTTCTTTTGTCGTCCCTCACACGCTCAGCGGGAGTTGCACCTACGATCTAGGTTAATTGTCAAGAGGCACCATCGAGCCAGTGTTTAGGTCAATGAGGTGTCCAACCTGCACCCGCCCTTGCTACCGTTTCGGGCTTAGTTATCTTCTCGACTTTCCACTTGGCTGACTATGATTTCTTCCATCCCGCATAAGATGCTATGAACTACGTAGCTGACTCTAATCTCTTCTTTCCGTCAAAAGTTGCTATTACCTTCGTCAGCGGCTGGAACGTGTCCACATATTTGAACAACGAACTGCTGTTGAAGCCTTCTATTACTGTTCTGGAATTTGGGAAGCCTCTTTCTCATCTGCCTCAACGTTTTGGTTGATACTGCAATTTTTATTCTTCCCTTTGCAGTAACGAACAGATGCTATTGTGCACCGGGTAGTGCAATTAAATAAGTAATTGAATAATAAGTAAGTAAAGATTTGAGAAGACTTTCAGCTATGTTGAGCCAGATCTTTCACAAATTGCTTGTGGAAAGATGGATCTGGATACTGTGGGTCACTACAGTCGCCCAGAAGTCTTCCAACTAATCGTCAATGAGAAGCCCTGCGACGCGGTGATGAGGCAATAATATACAGGTGTGTAATGAATTTCGCATCCTCGACATTTATTTTCATCTTTCTATACGAGTTAACCTTAATACGAAACAGTATTCCTCAAATGTTCGGTCACGTCTCTTGCTATATGTGAAATTTGTTGGCGGAACTTTATTTGCACATAATATGAAAATTATTCGACACCAAGCTTTAAAGATACAAATAATGATTGCCAGAAATACAAATATCGATCGTATCTATTCTGTACAATGCTATCGATTTTGTGTGGATCGATAGACCTTTAAAATTATATTGGTGATTGAGGGCGCATAAATGCGTGTATTACTAATTCTGAGGCAGAAAACTGGTTCACTAAAGCGTGACATGGGACTTTTCACAAAGTCTTTAGACCAGTTATTGTGAAGGCTAGCATTCTCTGTGTCAACAAAGTTATGTCAATGAAGCATTCTCCTAAAAGGGCAGTAATTAGCACAACGACTTTGTCAAATGCTCAGGCAACACAGAGTTTTGCTAAAGATATTGAGAAGCACAGCAAAATAGCTTTTGATTGACGAGGGGCCGAGAGACTTCGGAGACGTTCATATTTCACGCTGACAGGGCGTGCATGCGTTCACAGGCAGCGAGACAGAGTGGGACGGGGGAGGTGCAGAGGCAATGAGCCTGCGTGGTACAGGCGGAGATGCTGAAACACGCAGCCACGCCTTGCCGCTGGCACCGCAAAGTATAACCGCGGCCTTGACGAAAAGAAGCTGATCAGAAATAATAGCGTGACCATGACGCAGTGGATGGTGTGTAGTTGTGTGGGCGGTAGCTGTTGAAGTGACGCAGACTACTGTTACCGTAGTAAGACCAATATGAAGGAGCGGAACTGAAAAATGAATTGGTTAGATGAACCTGGAACAAATTGGTAGCGCCATAACAGTGAAGTGGAAACAAGTATTTCTAGTCAATATATTTTGTGGAATTTTTGGAATCTTTCAGCAGTTTTTATATAGATGGTTAAGCAAATATCAAGGAAGGAAGCATAGCTACTATGAAGCAAATAAGGGTGGTGAGAACAGTGATTACATTTGAAGAAAAGGATTTAAGCTTGGCGTGAAGCTCAAGACCCTAAAATAGAATATCAGAGTACTATGTATATGTTTCACTCGTGGATCAATCTGGGCGATTAGATCTGCGAACTGTCTTTTCAAACTTTCTCCGCATCCAGAGTTCTCAACCTCACTCCCGAAATGCTGGTATTTCACCATCCTCATGTGTAATTTATTTGTCTTGTACTTGCCTTTTGCCCATAACTCAGGATCCTTGTAGTAACTTTCGCATCGCGAGCTGCGCCGATAAACAGCAGTTATCAAAAATCAAAAATATCAAAATCTGTACTGAAGCTTTTAGCTTCACGGTTCGATGCCGATATTGGCCAACCTGCTCAACACATATAGAACGTGTGAGTGCTGATAAGCTGTTGTAAATATACCATTCAAAAGCTGATTTAAGGTGAAAGGGGTGTCGTTAGCGTAATGGATTAGCACATATCCCCGGAAAGATGAAGTGCGGGTTCGAGTCCCGTCCGACACCGAAGCTTTTGCCCATAATCAGCATCCTTGTCTCTCTAGATAGCACTGCTGGGAAGAGGCTGACTCCGGTCTTTTTATTGAATGGCACTAAATGAAACCGGTATTTTGGAATGTTCTTCAACGGTGCTGTTTCAGACTACTGTGGATTGTGAAGGGGTGACGGTTGGGACACACGAATCTAGGCCGTGACCCTGTGACAGCCTGTGGCCTTTGCCCTCTGACATGAATAATTCAGACAATTTGACTATACAACGGAACAGACTTGCAAGGAGGACACGATTTACATGAACAAATTGTCTGAATTATTTAAGGCTTAGGTCAAAGGCCACAGGCTGTTACAGGGTCACGGCCTAGATTCGTGTGTCCCAACCTACACCCATTGTGAAGTGCTTGCTCGAACTGCAGCAGTCAGCTCTCGTGATGAACCGTCAAGATTCTTATTGTTTAGCTGTTTATGCGCATGGTGCATGATGATTGCATGTTGCACGTTTTCATGTTCGCACACTTCTGATTCTTTTTTTATTGCAAAACTCCTAGTATAATGAAGTCTTCATTTCCGATGCACAAGCCAACGTTCATAAAAACTAATCGAAAAGTGGCCGAATTACATGAAAACTGAGCATGTAGTTGCATGATGACAAACCGTGTATGCGTGTGCTTCGAAGTATAGCGCATGCGATAGGAATAAATACTTTACAACTGAAACTTATCTATCACGAGGACACCCCGTATTCCCAGTGATCGGATGTAGTGTATCGATGTATGTAAAAGTGCTGGGTGCACTTGATGTTCTTTTCATGAGGTCAAGGAATTGATGAATACATTAACTGGTATGGTGAGCTCAACTCCAATCAGGTGGTTTTAAGAAACCGATAAGCGATGCACCACAGCTCCCACTATTACAGTACATCCGGGCATAAAAGACGAGGAACATATTGTCCTGTTGCTGTAAATTTGAATAATGCTCTGCCAAACTGTTGCTTTCCTTTTCGCGTAGATCCTTTGTAAGCCCTGTTATTGGGAGCTCAAAAAAAAAAACCGTCTGCGAGGTCTGATAGTCTCATAGGCTTGGGCGCGAACCAATATGTCAACTTTCATAGCAGTCGCGCCCAACATAATCAGCGGTTGGACCTCGTGTGTTCCTCCGGCGTGGAGTGTATAGAGCGGGCGCAGAATATTTATAACAAGGGTCAGTGCGGCTGCGGTAACAGCGGTATACCCTGCAGAACCATGTGTTTCCGTGCTTTGCATGGACCTGTCCTCTAAGATCAGTCAAAGTCTCTGGAGTATATTCTAACGGTATTTGTGATTGTTAATGTAATAATTCGAAAATGCCTTGTAATGCAACAGATGAAGGGGAATAGACAAATTAGTAGCATAGTTCAATGAAAAACATGTAAATTCAATTTTTGTTTGGTCACAGCAAGACTTTTGGATGAAGTTCCATGTTTTACTGAGCTTCTTGTCGAGAATGGGTTTTATTGAACTTTTAGAAAAGATCAAAATGATAAATTTAAAAAATTTGAGTAACTGATTTTTCAATAAAATTCAAAAAATAATCTGAGTAACTGATTTTTCTATATACTTACGTGGTTCCCAAGTATGTCCGAGTATACATGTAGTTTTTAAGACTTCTCGGTTGACTGGCTATATCGTAGTTCGTCTCACTAGCTAGGTAGGTATAGCCGGAGTACCTAAAAATCGAATTATGAGCCTAGGTCTTTTGGTTTGACTTTTTTCTCCAGTGAAAACACTGGAAGTTATCAGTGTTTTTTCAAATTGTCATATGATAATAACATTTTTCACAGTGTACCATACATTGGGGGCGGCAATGGTGTAGTAACAGGTGACGTGTATTCCACTCTTGTGATGCGGGGATCAAACTGTGCATCGGCGTCCCCCCCCTCCAGGCGCCAACCAAGCCTATTCCTCCGGGGTAGGTGAATTGGTACCGGACTCGTCTGACAGGATATAATCGGCCCCCGCAATTCGTTGTAGCATATATCTGCCACCAGATTCTGCATGGAACTAGAATGCGAGGCGCATCCCATAGTGGTGATTGATTAAAGCCAAAAAACTTCATCCTTTACTTTTCCTTTCACTATACATTGGAGTCCAGACATGTGTTACTCAACCATATTTTTCCACATCCTTACGCCATAATGCTGATAGAATGCAAGCGTTTTCTTCTGATTGGGTAAGGTAGTGTGGCACGGTATAAAAGGAACCGCGCAAAAACCTGCTGTACCCATGACGTGGAAGACTGAAGTGATCTGACAACAAATAATCTTTCTCTTATGGAATTCAGGTGCACATGTAAACATCAGTTCCATGTGCCCTTTACCGTCATGCAGTTGGCTTCGATATAGCAGAGACATAGGGCCTGTGTGCAATGCTTTGAAATGGGTGTGTGCAGACATGACAGCGAATCGCGTGGCCGCCCGCGGCGATCGCGAGGCAGTGTGGCATGAGCGGAAGCGCAGACGTGACGCAGTCACGCTTGGCCGGCTCTTAAGGACAATCGATACGGCGAGTCGTACTGGTGGCGCCGCGAGTGAAACGCTGCGAAGCGATTCGCTGTCATATCTGCACAACCCCTTTTAAACCCTTCCTTACCCTCGTCTAGTGGTTATTGGACGACTTTCCGGTGTAAGTTGTGGTGGTGTGTACAGTGACGTCGTACCGTACTGCCGAAAGAATGAATTGTACGAGTAAGGTCGTCGATGATCTTGTTCTCGCCCATAAACGTATCTGGAAAATAAAATAATCGCAAAAGGATTTTGATTATGAATGGTTATGATTATTATGTAAGTCATTTGAAAGTCTTCTACAAGCTAAAAACGATATCATCTTCACAATATGATTACTATGTACTCTATGGCCAATCAGCATCAAAAAAGGAAAATCCCAAGATTTCTCTGCCTATCTTATGTCGATTGACCATGAGTTAATAGCGGTGTGCGTCCAGCCTTTGTATGTAGTAAGATTATGGGCATGGTTCCATTTAGAGGTACCGCGAGTGATAAAGAGAAAGTGATAACTGGGAATACATGTGCTCTGAAAACAAACCCTTCACTCTAAAAGAAATGATGTGTAGCGAAACTCGCAATGAAAAAGCGCGGCTGGGGTCTTATCACGATCCCACAGCACGGTTTGTCGTTCTGCAGTTCATCTTCCGGGTGAGTTGCTGTCAACGGCTGTATGACGGCTGCTGCATGACAGATTCTGTCTATCCGCCTGCAGTCTACCCGCGGTTAGTGACGCAGAGGGGGGCGAGAGAGAAGGGGTCTGCAGGCTTCTTTTTCTCGGTTTTCACCGTTTCTTTCGCTATTTCTCCAATGTTAACTGCTGAGCACCCCTACTTCCATATTCCACAATCTACCGAATTCACCTCTTCCAGTACCTTTATCGCTTCAAGCATAAGATACGCGTCAAACGAGAAAACGAGCGTATCCGTGCATTCGCGACTTGAGGAAATTAGCGGATCGGCGCATTCACGATTTTGACTGTTTGCCATAATGCAAATAAGTTGAAGTGGTGGTACACGGCTGATCGTCAAAAATCCCAAATCGCAAAGGGATCGATGCGCAAAAAACCCTATTCAATTCGGGATGAACACAGCCTTGAGCTTAAAACCGCCTACAATACTTTTTGTCACCATTTTTGTAGACGCTTTTCCTTTCTTTTCTTTTGAAATCAAATTTTCGGAGTTTCACTCTTCCCCAAACACGTTTGGATCAACGTGACGCTCAAGTCAAGGCAATACTAAAGTTTTATGGTCTGATCTAATTCGGTTGAGGGTTGTCTGGTTCTAAGCAGATGAGCTCTTGAACATCTCCAAAATCCGAGCAGAAGCTGTAAAGTGTATCTTGAAACTACCAGTTGTAATTCTTTGCTACGAAATTTCTTTGAGTCCACTTCCATTCTCTCTCCCCATGGGAATTCGGAACTGGACCAATTTTTTTCACCATTTTTCTTTTAATCTCGTTTTTTTTCTGCTGTTTTTGTGACTCACTTGTATATCGGGTAACTCCATGTTCGTAGACCGAATACGTCATATTTACGGAATGGTTGATCCTCGGACCGGTACTGAATATTGGTGTGATAGGGTGCGGTCACCATCGCAATCGGCGTACGTGCACGATACGAGGTGAGCGGTTGACGGGTGTCGTACACTGGCTGAAATTCGTTACATGCATTTCTAATCGATAGGAATATATAAATGAGCGAATGTTGGAAGGTTCATTTGGTAGCAGCATGCATGTAGAGTTTTGCAATCCGTGTTGTTTTTATGAACATTGAGTTATGCAAAGTCTCTCTAATCAATCGATTAATCGATCAATTAAAAGGGCACAGGGCATGACAATCTTTGGAACACAATTAATCTTTTTTCTGCCTTCCTACCCATCTTTCATGAATTTTTCAACCACGGTTATTTTTCCCGACTTGACAGTGATATTATCAGCTCTAAATATTTTTTGAAAGTGTAGGTGATTTGAAACGCCTGAACGAAGTGGCTGCATAGAAGTGCCATAAAAGAGTCATTTTCCACACGACTCATAGTGGCCGCGTATACGAATCATAGTAACGGAAAGATGAGGTAATGGAGGAAAATATTCCTGAAGCGTCTCTCGATAAGCAAATGCAGATTGTTCTTAAACTTTCCCCGTCATCAGAAGGAGAAACTGTGTGCCATCATCGTCGGAGGACTTAAAGGCAGCATTAGGGTAAATTAGGCAGAAAAGTAAATAGAGTAGTAAATGTGAAAGTCGAGATGCCTAGTAAGAGGACAGTGAAGAAACAACGGATGGAATCGGCCAAAAACCCGAGAAATAGGACCCCCTTTCCACTGTTGATTCTCGACGCGGACGACTTGTCCGTCAAGAGGCGGGTAGTCTGATCTGTTTCCATTGGCATATTGCACAGTAAACACAAGGGATTGTTTGGAAATACGACAGCATCTTTTTTTTTGAGTGAGCTTCAAGCTAAAACTGCAAAAGCGCGCCGCAAAAGCTTCGATCCTGCCGCATCTCCTTGACCGCCCCCACCCCAGTCAATCGGGGATTACGTCATCCGGGGGCGGGATCGACTTAACAAGAGGCGGGACAGATGGGCGGTTGCGGCGTTTTGCGGCGCTTCTACAGCTCGAAAGGGCGTGTTTTTCACCGGAATTTCGCCACAGGTAGTCTTCTTAGGCCCAGGACAACCATGTGAGTGACTTCTTGTAGGGATTTCTCCATTACCACATTCCCCCTAATGCTATCTTTATTCATCGGCTTAGAACAGCTGCACCACTCCCTAACCAAGTTACTTGTGATCAATTCTCATGTGACTGTCGCTCTGGTTCCGTAAGGGCAGCCTGTACAGCTCTGATATGATCCACTGTAACATATTACATGACCCATCTACCGTTGAGCGCTCAGTGTAATGGTACTTCCACGCTTAGCTGTACGGGATACGCAAATGCGTCACCCGAACTCAACCCGTGACCACCAAGTGTGGGTAGAGATTAGTTTGGTATGTGCGAAAGTGAGGAAGTCTAGGATGTTGAGTTATAAGATGAAACTTCGCATAATGGTGGCTTGGCAGACGCTCTCGATCTGGTACACATGAAGGACCATCGTGGGGTTTCGTGATCGTATAAGCGTATCGATGAAGTTAGAGGTAAAAACGTATTGTCAGAAGAATGTATCCCCTTTTTGGCATCTGTAGAGGAAGGGATGAGGTTTACCTGAAGTGACGGAGCTCTCCGAAGTTTCACTCCAGCCATTATGTGGAAGTATCCCGGCGCATACAGGCACTTCAAGAAACTGCTGCGATAAGTTCCATTACTGGTAGAAAAACAATAAGTTATTGGATCATTCCTAAGTGATGTCGCTTTTTTCAAACAAAAATTTTCTTCTATAAACTTACAAGTTTATGCAACAAGTGTTCTACATTCAAAAGACTTTTTTGATCTACGAAATAATATGCTTAATTTCTCTGTCGGTCATAGTGGGGCTGATTTTCAGGCCGGCGAAGTGGTTAGTGAAGTCAACCAAAATTGGCCTCACCGGCAGTTAATTAAAATATTATCTTTCACTCCTGGTAAATCAATCAGTCATGTGTCTCGTACTCAGCCCCGACCTTTCCTACAAGTTCCACTTTGGTTCCTTGAAAAATAGCGTCGCTCTTTGCCAAATTTAGTTTTTCCGCCATAACATGGGTGATTTTTGAGAATTTCGTCGAATCGAAGGGAGAAAATTCTTTTCAACAGGTCCGCTGAAAGAACGGGTGAAATTTCAAGAGGAGTTAGTGAATAGGAACGGGGAAGCATCACTGATCGGATTCCTTTACTTTTCAATGAAAAAACTGTGGAATAATATTAACAGGACCCCTATTACATGGTATAAAAATCCAATCTGAATCGCAGCCAAAACAAAATCGAAACATGTTTTTGATGTAGTAGAGGAAGTCCTTCAAAATGTTCCGTGAAGCAATGTTGAACAAAGAATTTGAAAGGGAAGGTTTTATCTCAAATAAATATAAGTGCTTTCAGAAAAAGGGATTCAGAAAAAGAGCGACGCCATTTCTCAAGCAACCACTTGGTGAAACTCATAGAAGAGATCGGGGCTGAGTACGAGACACATGAACGGTTGATTTTCGGAGGTGAAATATAGAGTTTTGATCCTTTGCCGGTTTGGTCAATTTTTGTCGACTGGATGTACCCCTTCGTCAGTATGGAAATCAGTGCCGTTCTGATGTACTCAAGATTGAAAATCTTTTTTGTAGAGCAGAAGAATCTCTTCCGAATGACTAGTTGCACAAACTTGTATTTTATATGAAAAATTTTCGTTTGAAAAAAAAAACGACACCGCTTGGTAATGGAATGACCCAATAATTATCGAATAAAGTGATAAATGAGAGGGCGTGGTTGCAGAAAACGTAGAGATTCGAGGAAAACAGTAGTGGGCGATGAAAAAGAAAGTCCTCTAGCAACCCTCTGGAAGTCTCCGTGACCAATTCAAAAAAAAAAACGCTACATTAAGGATTAATGGAGCGGTTTGGACAATAAGCTGTAGCGTTTGAGACACATGAATGTCGTGCAATAGTTAATCGGTTTCATGGGCGGATAAGCGGTGAAAGTGTATGAGATAAACCGAAAATATTTTTAGTGCAAGCGAGTGGAGTTGTGGAGTTTGAGCAACAGTTCAGTCACATCGAATTTCAGGCAGTTTAAATTTCGCTGCTGGAAATTTTTTCATGCTTTATAGGGAGAAGTATCCGTTCTGGCTTACTTAACTGCTACCCTAATTCCCCTGTAAATGCTTAGATAAAGTTCGCTTTTAACACGGTAAAGAAGGAAAGCAATGAGGGATGAAGGTCTGAAGATACCAGGAAAGGATAGATTCTGTTCTGAGTGACAAGCATGGAGCAGAGAGGCAAACAAAATGAGTCGACAGGAGACAGCTGGAAAAGCTGTGTACTGCTGTAAAATAGGTATGCAGTGCATTATGCGAGAGCAACAGAAAACAAAAGGGAATGACAAATAGAAAGACGGCGTTGTGAAGGGAGGCCTGGACGATTCGGGTTTTTCAAAATCGGATCACGATTGATACACTGGTCAGATGCCGCCAGAATACTCTTCAATGCACTCCACTTGTGCTTTTTATTGGTATTTATTAGTTTGTTTATGTAGATCTCATTTGAATTTACAAAATAATGCGCTCGGACTCATAGAAGAACAAACGGTGACTGGAATCAAATAGCATCAAGTAAATGGCTCCTGCTGATCGACTGCTCAAAGTTTCTGCCCGTCGGAAAATAAAATTGCTTGTCTGTTTTTCTGTTTCTTCCTCTCTCATCACTTATTCTTCTTTTTTTTCGATGTTTTGTGCTAGCAGTGCCCTCCACATTCGCTTTTCTTCAGGAAAAGTTGCAATTACATTGCAAGTGCATTTCCTTGGGATTGGCTTTTTTTGGAGAAACGATGGTAGCTATTTAAAATGACACATCCGTCAGATAAAATTAGAATTCGGAAGAGCAGCAGGCGAAGTCACGATTCTAGTCTGATTCTCTATCTCCCGGTTTCAATGCTAGTTTGCTATTTTTTGTAAAAATTGTCTGAACGACACAACATCATTTATCACTTCATCTGGGTCGAGAAGGCGATATCATGGCGGAGAGTCAAGCACAATTAGTCACGTCAGCAAGCTTGAGTGGCAAGCTTGCTGGGGGTGGATTGTCTTGGCTTATATTTAGTGTTTTTATGTTCTTTTTATAGTTTAATATGCATCGGTTCGTACTATTCCTGGATATGGTGATGGAGGTAGCGAACTTACTTACAAATAGCGCCCACCTATGTAGTACTTGCATGGTTCAGGGTTAGAGATCAAACCATGGATTTATGCTTCCCAGACCGACCAAGCCTTCCATCCATTTGAAGTATTAGCAGGTGATCCGTTTGAGACAATAAAAACTGACTAGTACATCCATTGGAGCCTACGGCTCACTTAGTAGCCATATATTCACCTGCCACCAGGATTCTGAATGGAAATAGAATTTGCTGTATCCCTGAAAGGGATTGATGAATAAAGCGTAGATCTCCGTCTACCTTTTTTTGTTTTGTGATTATGGGCACTCTGTCTGCGGGATTTGTACACCAGTGCTCCCGATCCCATAAAAAGCCCATAACCTGCGTATTATCAATCAATGCACCCCCAGTAATCGAGCACAGATTTGTTTTGACGGCTCAAGGAAGCTCGATGTGTGGGCGAATTGACGACGTGTGTAACATGAAATAAGACAACAGCTGTGAAGCTATTTTCCTAGTCAACCCACTTCACACTTCACGATTTGAAGTGGTGCTGCCATAGCATGGCACTTTGAAAAAGTAAACTGCCATAATTCAGTCAGTCGTCATCACTTTGTTCTCGGAAAAGCAGAACACGAGTAAGGTGTCGGGTTTGCTAAACAGGTCAATCCTTCAAGAAATCGCCCACGGAAAGAATGAATTTGTTTGCTCCCCATATATTTATGTTGCATTCTAATAAGGGCCACATACAATGTTTTACGCGAACAAAAGTGAATCCGGCCAAGATACAGCAGCACAAGGTCTCGGCCGGGTGAGCGGGGCCTTCGAGCAAGTGCCCACCCCGTTATCCGCCGCTGCCGAATACGCATTTTATGGGAAGAAAGCTACTCAAACAGTCCCACTCTGCGCTCCCAGCCGCGGCGGACGACGGGACGGGGCTTTTACTTGGAGGCCCGCCCACTCGGCCAAGAATATGGAGCTATGTTTTTTGCCGAATCCTCGCTTTCTTTGCGCGAAACTTTGCATGTGGCCCTTCTTAGACAAATACAACATAAATATAAGGGTAACAAAGAAACTAATTTTTTCCGTGGTCGATTCCCTCAAGGACGCAAGCTTCACCTTGGTCTGGATTGGGAATGCAGCCAAACTGTTTCGTTTTCAATGATTATTTCACTACGATTATTCTCCACTGTCATTCGAAGGTATTGCGTTCTACCTTCGTGAAGTAATCTCGAGCGTTGTATACCTTTTATCGTGCAACATGCCTCGGAATGACTAAGATTTCGAGGTGCTGTATCTTACTGACATTTAGCGCACTGCTGTGCTGGTCATTAACACATCAGTCGTGTAAAGCCATGATACTACCGATGTCAAGCTGCCACCTCAACATATGTACAGTCCATTGCGCTAGATAGCGCGTGGGCTGAGTGGCGGGAGTGCGAGTGTGTGGCGGGGTGAGAGAGTTTGATACACTCTCACCCAAGTCCGTAGGCCACGCCCTATCAAGTGCTCCGAAATGGACTGTATGTAGCACTGAGGCTGGATAATTATGGCTTCGGTATGCAAGTACCTGTTTTAGAAAATCTTAGAGTTCGACCGGAAACTAACTCTGTACAAATGGGTTACCCATTCTTCTGTTCGAGGATAAGTATCGAGTTAAATGCAAGCGGCTACTGTCAAAAAGTGAGCACGGACTAATAGCAACTGGGTAACGTTTTGCGGAATGCACGATAACACTGTAGCCTTACCTCGACGGCTGCGATTTCTCTTACAGGTGTATAACTGCGTCTAACATGGCTTCGATATCGTTCCTGGTTGTGTACTGGTGTTCGTTCTCGGTTCCACTGCGATAGGTAGCTCTCCCTGTAACACATGTGTGGTCTCACGGAAGATATCAAAGATTCGGTTCACAATGATATTAGTATCTTGGTTTCATGCGCGAGTAGTCAGGCCCTTCCACAGCACTAGAGCGTGTGCCATCACCGCAGAGGGTGAGCGCTAGACACGATACTCCATTTCGGAGCGCTTGGTAGGGCGTGGCCTACGGACATGAGTGAGTGTCCAGAGTGATAATGCGTGGCAAGAGTGAGTGGGGCAGAGTGCGAGAGTTTGATAAACCCTCACCCGAGTCCTTATGTCACGACCTATCAGGCGCTCAGAAATGGATTGTGAAGAACCCGTAAATGAGATGAGGACCACTGTCTCAGGATGAGCTACATCCACCTTCTTAGCCAGAGTGGCAGCGGTGGCGTCTACGTGGTTAAGAGGCATGATACCGCTGCGATAAGAAACGATGGGAGAAACTCCCATTGTAACAACAACCTCATCGGATAGTATCTGCGCATGAAAACTTGTTGAAATGCTTGCTTTTAGGCTGCAAATTTGTCGGAGCGAATGGTCGGAATACCTCATTATCCAATTATTTACAAGTTCTTGAAGTTTTCTTTGTATTTTCTTCACATTTTGTTTTGTCTAACACACCCAGGGACTTTATGAAGTGCGAAGACGCACGAAAATTATTGCGAACTGTGCCATCAAGGTTGGCTTATCGAATGCCAAAGGATCTCCCAGAATCTCCCAACTTGAGACAACTTCAGAAGAGTGGGGTGGGGTGTTGGTGGCGGAAGTCTCTTTGCTCCTATTGCGCGCTGCTCAATTTACCTCGCGCAAAATGTCAAATTCGGTGTTGCACCCGGAGCAAGTTGTTGTCTTTTTAGGATCTTCTACTATGAGCAGAAGGAGACCATCGATTCTGTGATTTTCCGCGATATTCTGCGGCTCTGCAATGCGCGAAGTGACAAAGTCGGACATCTACCTTTATAGTTGAAAGGGGTGCATGCCATTATGCCAGAAAATTCGCATTGTCTCGCAGGTGGGCGAGCGATAAGTGCCTGCTAGGGTCCAAAACGACCGAGGTGTCTCATGCTTTATTTCAGGCGTAATATCCCCAAGACCCAAGTAGTACGGCGTCCCTACATAGCTCGTACACATCGCATCGCGCGCCACACGCGTGCAAGTTTATGCTGGAATGACACCCAACCAGATCGAGAAAGGCGGGCAGATATTCTATTGAGTCTGAGTGCATGAGAGTTATAGGAGTCATTCAGAAGCTTTGTTGGTATGGGGTGCTTCATTCGTGAAATGGAAAGCAGCGTGAAAGAGAGGTAGGAGGACGAAAACGGGAGTGGAGAGTGAGAGTAGAGGGTGAGTTCTTGAATGACCGGAGTGATTTACATGATGTTTCTTTGGTCACTATGTGTATTTCGAACAACATGGGCGTATACATATTATTTGCAGACTCTTCACAGTAAAATGACTACTGCAATCTCCCTGCCAATTCCTAAGCTCAATAGTTACGCTGGGGTGTGTACCCTTATGTCAGGATTTGCACGACAACGAGCAGCGTGCGACGCAGTGTGTGCGTGCTATGTGCGTCCCGGCAGTTGGGTCTTAAACGATTACATGCTAATGCTAATGGCGCGATACGCAGTTGACTTGTAATCGCTTCGGGACCCAACGACATGGTGCCTTTAGCTCGTCCGCTATGTCTCGCTTGCGGCTATGCCGCGGTGCGAAATCCCGACATAAGGGTACATACCAGTTACGCTGCAAGGGATTCAGAGTGAAACAAATAATGTCTTCGAAGAGCATAGTCTTCAGACAACATTATTATCACAGGTATAAATAAGTGAAATGTTAATGAATTCAAGGCTTATTGAAGATTGAACCAACCTCGACAAAAAGCCGAGATCGACTGAGCGACTGCGGTAAATACGAAGTGAATCGCGATACGACATTGGGCTTTTCTCGAGTTCTTCCTCTGATAACCTGAAAAATTGAACAATTTTTAATGTCGGCCCTCAAAAACTCAATTTAGCCATATCTATCGAACTTGATATGTTTTATAATGATAATCTATCGAACTTGATGCATATAATGATACCGGTATCGCAAACTTGCAGCATCTCAAATTCTGACATCAGATTTGTAGGTTAGAAAAATGGGTGGCGTGGAAATTTGCTCATATATAAAGTAGATTGAGGGTATTTTTTTTTGCAAAAATAATATTCTGAGGTCATTGTGATGTTTATTATGCCACTCGAGATTTTAAAGTGAAACCCTTATCCGTGGCCAAACGTTTCGACCGTTTCGTCTTCTTCAGAGACCTGAAGATGGCTTGGAGCTCTTGATTTGTCGAGTTCTCGGACAAGTGCCTCCTTCCCTCTACCGTTTCCGACATCATTTCGGGAAAGCTCTCAACTCAGTAACAGAACAACAAACTCGCCGATGGCTCCACCGCTTGTGGGGAGTCACAGCCACAGAAAGTAATGTTTATGAGTGAATGAGTCCTACTTGAGTCTCAAGGCCATATGCAAGACTGTTTTTCACTGTTCAACCATTTTAAAACGTTTTTTGTGTTTGATCGTCTCAGTTTGTCTAGGCGAATCACATCTATTTGACGATCTAAGACCACAAATCGATTTCGGATCTTTCAGTAGCTAAATCGCTGTCGCAGTAAGTAAACAACGAATGTCAGCGGATATGTCTGTCCATTTCTAAGAAATGGTTTCACGAGAAGTGAATGGAAAAATGGCCATTTATTTTAGTATAAATTCAGTTAAAACGTAGAAATGCCGTACCTTTCGCAATAAGGACGACCTTGGATGCCGTCGAGTTGCCTGCTGACGAGTTGTTCCCAAGTCTTGTCCTTCGATGCCTCTAAGAGCGCTTTCGCGGCTTTGAGCGCTGACTCTCTTAAACAGTATCGATATATAATAATTTAATATTACAGATATACATATAATGATTGGATGTGTCAAAGGATAACTAGAATTGCTTGTGAGAGCCAGTGATAGATAAAACACGTGTTTTTGACGATGAGAAAATTAGTATCCAATAAATGAAGTATTTCTGGTCAAAAGATTACATTAGACATATTTCTGCTTGACTTGTTGCATTATTTCACCATTTATACAGGTGCTACCGTAATGAAGAAAAAAATGAGGCGAAAGTGACCTCTTTCCTCCCTCCGCTAACGCCTAGGCAGAATGCAGAATGGCACGCCAATAAACTTAAATGCCACAAATATACGCCATGCAGAATGGAACGCCAACAAGCCTAAATACTCGACATTCCATGAGAGTCCACCCTCATCGCGATAGCACCCTTATTTTATTCGGTTTTTGATTAATTTATTTCACTATTCCCGGTAGGGTCAAAAATCGAGCGGTAACGATCAGAAACATTTTTTGTTCTTATATCCCTAAGGAAGAGCGTTTTTCAACGGGTGATTTTTTGATAGGTTGAACAAATGTCATATAACAACAATAATTTCGATAGAAAAGAGGAGGCACTGCTCTGAAATATACACTGGTCACTTGAAAAATTTGAAATTGAATTTGAATATCAAATCAATGAAAGTGCTGAAAAATTCAGTTGATCTGTTTTCTGAGTTCCTGTTACATGGAGTCGCTGAGTCGATATAGTATGGCGATTTTCTTACCTTTTTAAATATTGTTAATATAGTGTCATCGACCTCGGCTGAACCCTAGTCCGTCATCAAATCTACGGAACCAATAAACTCAAGAACGGTAGGTCAAAATCCTTTTATAAAGTAGTCCAGTAGTCCATGTACTAATTGACTCCATCGCGGCCAGGATGCTCGTAGATGCAGTTCGTGGGAGGAACAAAGAATGAAAAATGCATTTATTAGGTTGTTCACTAAATTCGTGCCGTTTTTTATTCCCTGTGTTTCACAACGGCGTCTCCATCTTTCGACAAAGCTTAGATATATGTTCGATAGTACATCTTCTGTTCTACAGAGTAATGATATTTGTTGTTCGATTCCTTTGATTATTTACTATTCATGAGGTTTAGAAGGGAGCGTTCTTAAGATAAATTGCACAGCCTGAATTTCCTTTCTTCGTCTGACATCGAAGTCATTATGTATGCAAAAAAATTATGCATATATGTATTTGATAGAGCTTTTTCGGTACTACTCTACAAAACGGTATGTACTGCTTTTTATTTGAACTAATTGTTTGCTGTTTTTAGGGCTTAGAAATGGGACGCAGCAGAGATGTGCAATCGCGGTACCTCTTCTTGTGCGCATACCATCGAGATTAACTGGAACATCCACTCATGCATTCGATAAAGCTTCTTCTACTTTACAAGGAGGTACCATTCTCGTTTTGAGTCCTCTCATAGTTTAATATTTATAAGGCTTAGAAATGGAGGTGCTCAGCAAATCCTATACTCTCAGCACCTCTCCTTTTTTATTCGCTGAAAATCGAAATTCATCAAACAGTTCTGTTGGAGCGAAAAAGCTCCAATTACAAAAGCTAACTGATTAGTGATGGGCTATTTCCCTTATATGATTCCACCTGACGCGAAGAAGGTCAGCTTTTCTGCACCTCAAGATGACAAAAGTGAACTTTTGCCCTCCAATTACTCCGTTTCTAAACTAACAGCAAACAGCAAACCTCTTCTAAACAGCAAATCACTAGCGGTCAAAAGCAAATAGCACTGTTTGGTTGAGCTAAAATTTATCGAATACCTATGTAAGAGTATTTTTTGACGTGACAGACGAAGAAGAGTAAACGCCGAAAGCGCGAATTCCAAGAATTAAAGTAATCGAACAACAACTAGCACTATATATAGAGAGCCTTGTGAGACAGAGGGAAATAAAAATGCCTTGAACCTATTGCAACTTAGTAGTATAATAACAGCAAAATGAATTCGACGAGAATAAAACCATAACGGATACAAAGTCAGTAACCTGAAACCAAGAGCAGTCAAAGCTCTTGGATCTTACTAAGACTGAAGCTGACCGGAAGCTAAAGACAAGTGTACTTTTTTTGAGAACGACAGAAGGACCTTCCGGGATGCGTCACGCATATGACCTCCATGTAATATTGTGAGTCTTTTCAATGCCAATCTAGATAACATAGACAAGACAGTTAATTGAAGAGCTAGCCATCTTTCGTGATCACTTTAATCACTTGCATCCTCCCTGACAAGCATGGTACTAGGTGATGGAGCATAGAGTACTGCGCATTTTGCTCCTCTGGGAGGATCTTGTTCCACAGATTAATCTAATAATTCCAGCACCTGTTGTGGCTTAGCTATACCCGCACTACCTCAGTCATCAGTAGGTCCTATATGCACATAATTGTTGGGTTTTCTGAGCGAAATAAGAAAACCATGCGTATGGCACCAGCAGCCAGAAACTCGAAGCATATCAACGGTTTTCGTATACACGTTCTGGCTACCGCACAGCAAAAAGGCCATCTTTGTTGTTTCTGCACAGTTTTCTAGGAATCGGGTCAGAAACAAGACAAAGTCCCACCTTTACCCTCATCATTAGCAAATATTTCCTGATTTTTATTGTGAAATTAGTAGATTCAATACCTTTGTGGTTCGGAAATAAATCGGTGCGCAACAGGAGGTGACATCGTGTTGGTCGACTGCTCCGTGATAACCCTTAGAGCAGCAGTGAGTGAGGATGAATGATTACTGGAAGCAAAGGGATACGCGTGCGCAGCATCGATGTGGACTGTTTCAAGTGCCGATGACGAACAACGATCGCCCGCATAGAACGCTAGAGAGGTTATCTGAGGAAAAAAACGGAGCGCTCAGTCGGCACTGGACAATTGGAACGACTGAAGTACATATCTTCCGTTGGCTGTGATCTAGAATTTAGCGCTTAACTGGGAATTTGCAGGGCAAGACTCTAGACGAAGGATGTGACCCGAACTTGCACCCATGCATTTTGACCACCGTGCTTATCCGTTTCTCTATCGAAGCCTTGCGCATATTCCGTGAAGTTTTTGCTGGTACATATGTCTGCCGTGGCTTTCCAACTCACACTATCTTATAGATAAAGTTGTACATACACATAGTACCTTTTTGGGAAGCTGAGGGAGGGCGCATGGGGAGTCGGTTCAGCAATGGATAAGCATGGTGGCCAAACTGCATGAATGCAAGTTGCAGTCTCATCAGAGCTGAGTGTATGTACTGCCCACAACTTAGCATCTTCGTGACAACATTTGCAACGACGGTTGCGGCGGTTATCGAAAAGCAAAAACAACAGAGTTTAGCGTGCTCTTTCAGCAAAACGGCGACTCATCGTCAGCACTTATTGTGGACACACTCCTCAGATGATGATTTGTGAACGGGTAATATTACAATTGAAAAAACAGGTCCCTCTTGACCTGTCTTTTCAGCCTGTCATTTGAATGAGACACCGTACATGGCCTAGTACGCTAGGGTATGGTTTGCAGCGATTGATCAATATACACTCTTGAACTGCTAATCAGTGATATTTGAACTTCTGATAGGTGTCTATAAGCTCATACTGTCTGCCAGTAACCTTATTTTTGGGTAGTTTCTTTTGCAGGATATGGCTCCTTCAGTCCTTAGAGGAATCGTCCACGAACATTCGTTTTTTGAGTCCTCCCCTACAGTTATGTTGTATTTGTCCACTACGGGCAATCACGCGATAAAATCTAGATCCGTCGGAGATGCATCTCCTTCAAGTTTCGGCCACGCAGTTATCGTGTGCTAGCCACTAGGATTGTGAAGGAAGCAGCGGCGGTTCTCAAATTCACGTCACTAATCTTCAGTCCTTCCTCACATCGCCTTCCGAGCACGTACCGACCGCCGTTCTGCCCACAGCCTTCCCAGTGTGGCTACCTTACCCGCGTGGGCAGAAGGATCTCCAGGGAAGTATCTCTGTAGATTTTGATTTCTTTGAACATGTGGCCCGTAATTAACAAATACAACATAACTGTGTGAGAGCACAAAAACTTGTTTCGTGGACGATTCCTTCGAAAGCGACAGGAAAGAATGAGGATTTTAAGGACAGGAAGGCCATGAATAGTGTAAACTAAGGCGGCTACACCTTGTGAGGCCGCAACTCCACCCCTCAAGTGATGAGAAAGCGCGAATATCCGTTCTTGATGAAATCAGAGATGTCTCTGGCCGTCCAGTCCACCTTTTTCCTTCTGCTCGAGAGCGGTTCAAATTGATCAAATAATGAAAAGTAAGGGCCTGTTCACATGAGAAGGTGAAAGTGTGCATCAAAATAATATTTTTGGATGACGTAAATCATTTCTGCTATTCGTTATTCTTCTACGTGATTCTCTTCAATGTGATTGCTCCAAAAATAGACCCCGATATTCCCGATATAAAAAGGTTGTTCGAAGGAAAGGTCACTGCTGTGCCATCCACCTATTTACATTTGTCTAGTTCGTACCACGGTCAAGAGTTGACAGAGGGAACTCCGAGATAAGAGAGAGGGGGATTGCGCGCGTGTCCAACCATAAAGTATGGGAATGAAAAGAGGATCTACTAAATGGTCGTGGTATGCTCTTAATTCATAATGCTCGCGTCAAAACTTTAGCAGCCAACTTCTGAGAGTTATTCTTTCCTACACGGAGAAGCTCCGCTTTTTAAAACAAGCAAAGAGCTGAACAGCTGTCCTCATCGCTGGGTCCAAAAGTCAGTTTAGTTTGGATCGCGTCAACCTTGAAACAATGCTGTGCCGGATATAACAAAAAGCCAAGAATTGTAATAGCAATGCTTAGAATCCGGATGGGCTGCAGTTGATCTGAGGCGCATTTCTTTACAAAAATGACCCGCATGGCAGACCAGCTGCTCTCCAATGTGTTTTTAGCCGTAGTGATGGGAACTACACCACATTGTACCAGTCACGACTTCAAAATAGAATGAGGTAGGAAGTCTTAAAGTTGATGAGGACATCGTTGAACCCATTGGCTGGGACTGTAAGTCTCAATATGCAAAGATGATCATTCAATAGGGCGCCGGATGAGTTTCTACTGATAATTTATTTGATATTGAGGGATTATTCATCCCAGAGAAAAGAACATTTTGTCTAAAACACTTAGCAGAAAGGTTCGTTCTATAAAATGTCGGCATAGGAAACAGGAAGGCGGCCTGTGACACGCATGTTCACAAGCAGAACTTCGCTCGCTCCTAAAAAATTGCGTATGTTCTGCCCTTGTACGCTCAAGAGCAGAAAGCAGTGACGAATGGTAAAAACGGTTGCCTTCTGCAACCCAGAAGACGAAGCCCACCTGCAATAAGCGCACAGGTGGCCTAACGTGAAGTTTTTAAGGAAAAAAAACCTGCTTCCGGCTCATCATTAGCCTTCAAGGGTAAACATGCGAACTCATCATCTGATTAATGAGGGCAGAGATAGTGGAGCGGATAGTGGTGGCGCCAACACACGCATTCTCAGATCAACCATGTCGTAGAGAAGGACAAGCATCAATTCAAGGAAATCTTTTCAATAGCACGAGACGCCGCCTACGAGAACAGCAGAACCCCTCCAATGAACATAGAGTGGAATGGCTCAAAGTTCATGAAATATGAGGAATGGATGGGTATTATATTTTTATGCCTTCCATAACTGGTGATAGCGACGGCGAGACGCGACGCGATACCGAGTACCCCCCCCCCCGTCATCAAGCAATCCTCGACACAGGCTTAATCTCACAATTTTTCTTCTGGGCTGATTAATTACTCAACTCTCATCTGAAATCATTGGCTTATGCATGATTGACCGTATGTTCATTTCATGGGCCCATTAATACGCATTCTACATCACAATGGTAGTTAATGGTCGATGCAGGGGTATTATCAGAGACACTGATCTTAGCCCTGTATCTGTTCCTTCTCACGTACTAAAAACGAGTGCACGGCTCACTCCAAATGGTTTCTTAACCATTAATAAGGAGACGTGCCGCACATTTTCCAGGCGACTTTGTTTTCATATGAGCTAGGCATGACAAACTATTTCATGACTTGAAAAATCTTATCTAATATTTTCAAAAAAGCAAAAACTTGACAATATTCGCACTCGTTCATTTATATGATCGCTTTGGAATCCCAAATTACTATTACTTTGCTAAGATAACGATTTCCAATTGATTCTTTGTGCAGAACCTCACCACGAAAAAATAACAAGTTTATCTATAGAAAAAAAAATGATGAAAAATGGGATGCCTAAGCGGTGGCATTGGTACAGTAGATCAGGTAGGATGAGTGGAATCATAGCAGCACTGGTGTGGCATCATGAGAGCTGATTAAGATCCATCGAGAAAGGCGAGGGGGTGGAGAAACGTGGAAAAATGCCTTCGCAAAGAGAGAAAGATAGCATTGGAGGTGCAAGATCAGCAAATCATTGAGAGCTTGTTCGAGGTGGCGGACACGCAGTCACACGAAGAATAGCCCTGTTAAACTTCACCCACGCCCAAGGCGGCGATGTGCTGTTGTTACGTGCGTGAGTATGTCTGTGTGTGTGAATGTTTTCGTGAGTATGATGACGCCATACGATACGTAAATGTTATCGCCAATCATTGCGGTGGGTGCAAAAAAAAAACCCGGGAAGCTTAAGTTTACGGTAATGATGCGGGATGCCCATGGCATAATTGTGGGGGTGGTTAACGAAAGAAGTTAGACATCAGTTTCCAGCTTTCATCTACGTCGGCGCGTAGGGGAGAGAATTTCGATCAAGTCGGTTCTTCGGGAAAAGGTCTCCATGAGGGTTTATTATCCATTTTCGGGTATGCTCAGTGTTTTTGCTATCTCATCTATGCTGTAACCGAAATCATTCTCGCCATATCGAATTTTGATTTGCTGGTGAACTGAATCGTTCCCACTTTGATTGAATGCATTTGTGTGCATAGAACAGATCAATTAACGGATTCCCCGACGAACTGAGTCCCCGGCTGAGAATTATGGAAGATCTGTTTCTACGGCGTATCCCTATAGGTTCCCACTTTGTTTCACCCATATCTCTCGATTGGACCAACAATTCCCTTTCAAATTTTTACCAATAGTAGTACCTGTTGGCTACAGCGATCAAATGCACCAGTGGAACTGGAAACTGGGAATGGCAAAATTTCTATCAGCCTTTTTGAAAATCACGATGTCCCATAAGCCTATGTTCACCAAGGATTTCAAAAATTTTTAGCGATGAACCGACCAAAATTTACAGCAACAACAATAATATTTGAGAATTTAAGGTCTTGTCTCCTTTCAATCCCTACACTCATCCGCTTCGGTATGTCCTGAACGAGTAGCGAGATCGTTTTCTAGCGACACCCTTGAAGCCTCCTGGATGACGTCGCTCAACTCTGGAACGTTTGCAACAGGTGTAAACCTCTCACACGAGGAACTCCCAAAAGTACTCGATTGGATTCTAACTGGCAACTTGATCGCCCACTCAACGGCTGATATTCCCGCCTCCAAACCACGCCTTTGTGGAGGCACACACATGAACAAGAGCATTATCTTGTTGAAATTTACAGCACCATCCTACATTCCCCGGCCCTTTTAAAACCGAATTGCAAATTTCTGATGTGAGCACCATTCGATGCGTCCATTGTGGGCTGGTCCCTGCTCACTTCAAGTATTATATGTTCAAGATGGTTCGGACATTATTCATATCGATCAGTCTTTTTCTAATTTCTATGTCGCACTGGGACCGTGTTATGAAGCTTCGTTAGGAGAACGCACCCGAGGTGCGCTCCGCCACTGCGCCCTATCCTCCTTCATGCCTTTAAAAAACTCACGGCTGTCCTTATACCCACGTTTGAGTCATATTTAAGCATAGTCAACAATTTCCGTCTCGCGACCGATATTCCAGTGCACGCACCGCCCAGCATGGGCGGAGCTTGGCTTAGTTCATATGTACTCCCCTTCATCCCAGGCTTGACCACAGCTTTACAGTGTATTTCATTCCACTCCTAATTTCGCGACAGATAAAGTCACGAACGGATAGAAAGAAGGGTGAAGCGTTTTAGATGCAGTAGAGACGTTGTCTTCGCTCTGACTCCTTAAACAACGATCCTCAAAGGCACATTCCGCGGTAATCAGACATGCAACTCACCTTCTCAGAGAAGATGAATCGTCGAGCAACTGTTAAACCTGGATACTTTCTTTGGCAACGCATCGCGTGCACACGGCCCTAAGCCAGCTCACGTCCCCTCGGATCCTACCCACCCACTCCGACCACACCTGGCATGGCACGGATCTTTTTCCAACATGGCGTTTACGTAGGAAACGAAGCCTGTGATTCATGCGATAAGATAAGATGTAGGAGAAATTCTGGTAGTTGAGGAAACGTTCATATGGGCAAGCAGGTGATATCTCAGGGCTTCTCATGATACCATCGAACAGGAACTGGCTCACTGGCTCACTTTCACGCGGTAATCTCGCACAAGGCAAAATGCGAGGACGCCTTCTTTTTGCCATGTTCGAGGGCTTCTTTCGGTTATTTCTTTGCCGACGTAATTCTTAAATCTCTGATTTCATAAACTCGCCCTTTATCCTATTCAAGGTGATCAAGCAATATGCCTTCACACACTGGGCGAGAAGCTTTATGGATTCGTAATATGAGGCAGCTGCCTGATAAAAAGCCACATATCTCAGCAAAACAGTGAAAACCTGCCTGCTAGATTGATGATGCTGCAAGTTCGCTGCAGGATCTGTAAATATTTTAAAATATGCTGCTTCAGAGCCTCATGATTGTTCAACAATTCTTCAGTTCCACACGGTCGAATCATGAGAGACTAGTCAGTCAACGCAGAAATTTTCGCGATAAAAGCACACCCGCACCTGATCAAGGGGCTGACTATGATCATCAAATTATTATTGCAAAATTTCAGAGCCCTTTTTTAGGGCTATTACAACTTTGTCAGCTCCTAAGGAAACTTTCGGAATCATATTGACATCGTGCATTCTGTCGTGACTTACGCACGACTTCAACAGCAAGGGTGTCCCACGGTCGCGAGCCGCGCTGGTCTCAACACGAACATTGCAGTACGGTACTTCGAGGCTTCGCAAAGACTTTCGCCATCTGAATCTGTATTGTCATCATCCATCGCAAGTCAGTCTCCATGGTGTGTCGTCCCGTGCAGTCGTCTCGTCTTCCTCCGTGCAGTCGATTGTCAGCCCCGTACGATGCTTCAGCAGTGCTCGACATCCGACATCTTCCCGAAGACGAGCGTAGCCGAAAGGATCAAAGGCATGGAGGCCAAAGGGAGCGAGCTGCAAGGATCAAAGGTAACCGCTGGGCCGGTTAGCTCTACAATGGGTTGCCGGAACCGCAAGTGGGCTGGTGTCTGGTCGTTTCCCCGTAGTGTGACTGCGTACTGGTCCGCCACATGTTGCGTGTCGTAGTTTCAGGTAATTGTTGCTTTGTATATACTGTATATTGTTTGTTTATGTTTGTCTATTACGTCATTCATGAAGTATAATGGATTTATGGTTTGAGTATGCCGTTACGTAGAAATATCGGAAGATAACCAAAATCCTTTTTTATCTGATTGCGCTCATGAGTAATATCTCGTGTGGGGCAGGTGTTTCTCTTGTGTTCGTGTGGTTTGGCCTCAGGGTGTGTCACCGTAGGGGGAGGTTCATCGTAGACATATTTCCTTGTCAGCGTAGGGGTTATAAAGTCCTGCCTTATGAATCGAGCCTCGCTCGCGCTCGCGGCCTCCATAGTAGCTTTTCGGTAGTCGCTGCGTACTGCGTGTCGCCTAATTGGGCACGCCTGCCCATCCATACACGTACGCTATTGTTTGGCCACTGCCCCTTGGTCGCATGTGGAACTATGCTCTCTTAACCGTGCAGCCTCGTGGCAGGAGCCTCGCGCGGGGACAGCCGGATATGTCGAGGCTTAGTTAACTCCAGCTGGATGGGGGAAGGTAAGGGAAATCCGGTAGTAGCTGTAAAGCGTGTGTGCATGAAGGAGCACACGATGTCACTTACGTATACATATGCGTAGTGCGCAGTCCTACTTAGGGCTATAGCCTTCTCGCTTAGGAACATGTTCTTCTATGTTCTTCCTCTCGTTGCGTATGCCGTCGCTTTAACACTTGTCCACGTAATATTCCGGTTCTTCCGTTAGCTTAGCCAGTTTCGTGTATAGTGTATACTCATTGCTGCCGCAAGGAGCTATCGCTGATAGTTTCCTACGGCTCACCGTAAATTCATCATCCCGTATTTTAGATTTGGGTGAGGCAGTCACTACCTGCCGACGCATAGAATATCTAATATTGCATCATGTAAGGCGAACCTAACTCACGCAATCTCAGCTTTGAAAAGCGTCAGAGCCATTGCTTCACGTCTGCATCAATCATAGTCCTTGTACTTGCGGTAATGGCTTGCAATGGTCAGCGCTGTTATTCTGACGGTCATCACGGCAACATCGCATCGTAACATCGACACCACGACATGTTACCCAGTCAATTATCTTTTCCTGCAAGTGTAGTACGTAATGTGTGTGCAACTGCAACTACTTAATTAATAGTTATCATCTTTGTCCTTGCGAAGTTCTGTTATTTTTCGATTTGTACTTTGTTGTGTTTTGTGGAAGCCCCCCCCCCTGCTCGTTGCGTAAATTTAACTCAGGAACTCCTTCTTTTTTTGTGCATTCATGGGAAGTTACAATGTTGCACACATAACCGGCTGTGTATTCCGTACCTGACTAGTTCACATATCGTTGTATTTATTCTCAACTTATTCAACCACGACGTGACAGTATTTGTTAGTCGCGCTTCCACTCTTGAAAAATCGTAGCTAGTTTGGTGACTCGATGTGTTAGGATTGGAAACCTAAATTTATAACAAAATAATGTTTTATGTTAAGTGAAAATACCACCTAAACATCTCAGTAATGTCAGCGTAGTTATTCGGTGTCATTCTCGTAGTGTTCTGATGATTCTCGTGGTTTAAGTTCTCCTTTGGCGCCCCCAGCATGGACCGTTCCGACGCTTTATTCTATGAGTGAAGCCGCCGAACGCGCCTAATCAGAATACCAGGAGAAGCCCGTGGTCGGGTCGACGTCGTAGTCACCGGGTTGATCTAATGTTAAGCGTAGTTTTATTACTCTGCGTAGCAATCGAAGTTTTGAATGCAGTCATTGATGTAGCTCAACGCTGTAGCATAAGAAATTGTCATTGCAATTTATGGACCGTAGGTCCATGACGTCTTCCGGATTAGTTAGCGTAGTCAATGCACAAGTACATTGTGTACAGCGTAGAAGTTCACCGTAGGAGTGAACGACGTTTCTTCCTTTGGGTTTCGCCATTATCTTAACCGACCTTGGGTTCTCTCGCTTAGCGAGGTTAGAACTGCCCCCTCGCACAAACTATTCCCTTATGTGTGAGGCAACCTCACACTGTAGACGCTAATGAAGTCTTGCAGTTTGATGTCGTCATCACTCATCGTCGATCTCCAACGCCATCCCTATCACGCTTATTTTTCGTCAAGTTGGTCGCCAGCGTTACAACGTATCACCGTCGTATAGCTGAGTCGTCGTGTGCTAACGTAGAACTCCTTTGGCCGAATCAACTACCTCATGTACATATTGTGTGGCGTTTTTATATAACTTGTTGCCATTGTTTATTGTTATTGTATTTCGAATAGTAGATAGTTACACCCCCAATCAATATTCTCTCACGCACCAGAAAATCGGTTAGCTAGACCCCGTAGGTAGCCGTACAGACTAAATGTACTCCCTGTTATCGTTGCGTCCCCCCTTCCAACTACATTAGCACCTATTTTTCATATACCATCATAAGCGCATTCGTTGAATCAACAATTCCGAACCAGCGAAAGTACCATGCGGTACACCTAGAAGTCTTCACTGTTCAGAAGGAAGCCACAAAGCGATGGGACAAGGTTGCACGAATTTCTTCGATCAAATGATTTGAATTTGAATTACTAGCTTTTCAGATGTAGCCTCTTCGGTCCAAAACATCATATTTATTATTTTCAACAATATTTACAAACATCAATCATTTTTGGTATAAATGACCTGAAGACTGACTAGCTTCAGTATATAAGTAGTGGTAAGGACGCGGCAAATAAGTGAAAGCCTGTGAAATGGCAACACTTTACTAGAAAGCTTGTTTGCAGCTAGACGTGAACAATATCATATAATTCAACAACACATTGTATGACAGTATGAGAGCACACAAATAAAGGCAGCGAGCATCTAAGAATTGAGGGAGTTACAAAATTACCTCCTGTAATATACAAATAGGAAATACAAATATTCTTGCACAGAATTATACGCAGTAGGGCGGCGTTACGCCATACCTATATTAATCTCCACTATCGATTTTGCATGCGCTTTCGTCATACGCCGCAACCGTGCCCCACGCAGGAGCGAATCTGGCAAATGCCGGCAAGAGAAAAATGGTTCGGCTTGCGGTAGAGCACGATATGGTCATTTGCAGAAACAACAACGTATTTTACGCGTTAACTGACACTGTAGATGCAGTAATAATGACTGTGTGAAACATATTAAGCTCATGTGATCATTAGTTCAATTGATCACAACCAATTGAACTAATGATCACATGACCTTCACTAGGTGTGATTTCAGAGAGCTTAGTATCGTCAAAAATGGGAGCATGGTCACAATGGAGCGTCCTTTTTCAGTGGGGCTTGAACTTTGTGCCTCACTATGTCCGAGGCAAGCGCCCCCACAGAATGGGCATGTCTCGTTGGTGAATAAGATGGCTGCTGACAATGTGGAAAAAAATGAGCGTTGTTTCTTTCTCAAACAAAGGAGCAAGTAAGCGTGAAATTATTCGTGTGCTAGAGGCCTGATCCCCTTTCCTTTCTCCTACAAAGTCTCCTATATGTAAGCATATGGTTAGGTAAAGGTAGAGAAACGTAGCAGACGGCTGTGGATCCTTCAGAATCCTCCTCATTGTCGATGCGACAGACGGAGATGGTATCAAGTGCTGAGGGCCATTCATCGCTAGCAGTCGATCGGCCTTTTGGTCTCCTCTTCCACGTCTGAATCGTCCTGCTGCTGCTGAATTATGTTCAAAGGAACAAGACGTTTGTAGCAAGCAGCAATGGTGGCGAGCAGCACTCCCCATACTCCGAGTTGAAAGAGCCAGACGACTCGTGGACCAAAGTAGCCGAACATGTCACTAAAGCATTTGGTTAATACAAATAGATATAATCGATAAGCAGAATTGTGACGGGAACTCACGTGACTGCTACCGGTCCCAATACTCGACTACAGCTGGCTAGAAGTGTATTGATACCATGCATGGTGCCTTGTCGTCGTGGTCCCAACACCTGGAAGCGGCGATTGAAGCTTTGCCCGCACTGAGTTTCGCGATTTTCATCGCGTTATGGGGCATCGGTGAGAACCGGGTAAAATGACGTGCACAGAACTTGATCAACTTGTTTGACGACAACAGTTACTGCATGAATCTACAATGCATTCGTACCGTTGGAGTGCCCACCTACAGCACTCACTATTAATGCCCATCATAGCAATAGGTATCCATTTTATGTTCTGTAAGCTCCTGCAAATTTGTCTTATGAAGTTCATCATTTCGTCCGGCCCTCCGTACGAGAAGCGACGGTAACGATCGATGGACTCCGATGCTGCAGAGTTCAATCTCCGGTGATTGTAATCATTCAGGAGTATCTCATGCTTCTTTTCAGCTCTTTACACTGAAATCGATGATCTCGATCTATGTCGACCAATATGACCTCGTGAATTTTAATTTCTGCAACAACGCATACCTATTGGTGTGGCTCGTAGATCATCTCCTGTTTATATATAGGGTAAGGCCGTAGAATTTTATCTTCTATAAGGGCACTCATTCAGTAGTACGGTCGATGAGCCATACTCATTCTTCTTCGCGAAAACCGATAACTTCAGGCAATATTGGACGGTGGTGCATTACTATAGAATTTCAACTTCCATGAGGGCGCTAACTAGATGGTATGACCCATAGACCGTTTCCGGCCTTCTGCAGAAACCGATATTTCCAATCAATCCGAAGGAAAGCTCAGTTATCGATCCCAAAATGTTGAATACATCTCACTTGAGACCCATTGACCTCCACCGTTTGTTCTCAGTCTCTGGTCTGCTCTGGAGACGAGTATAAACATTTGCGGTGAGCACCGCTCACTCGGAGCACGCTCTGTCCACTGAAGGCGAGTCTTCCTCAATTGCTACAAAAACCTTGAACTCATCTTACCCTACCTTCTCCCACAATCCGGGCAATTCTGAGACGAATTAAAGGATTCTCGCACCGATCGAGGACATGCGCCCGCCCCACCTACCGTGGGCGGAATTTCGCATGACCCGTGTGCGGTCTGTACATCTTGCACCATGCCCACCCAACCGAAACTTGACCCGACCTCTGCAACCTGTTTTTCTGGTAATACCGAAAATCGGGCTGACAAAAAAAGAAACCAACAGACACACCCAACTCGTGGATTATATATAGGTTGTAATATGTGGTGTACATGTGGTATATTACGGTATACGTGTTGACCATAAACTTCACACGCTTGATGAGCGGTTATCACCCAAACAGAGAGCTGGTGACAAGGCGTCTGTACTCGTCAACCAGTGCGAACGTACGCGAACGCATTGCAGCGCAACACATGCCCACAATCAGAAAGGTCGCATTTATACTCTGCGCACTGACAAAGGGCGCCGGCGCGATGGTGGCACCAGCGACGGCGTCAAATCGCCGCCGTCGATGCTGGTGCCCGCCGTTGGTGCGCAAATATGAACACGGCCTAAGGTAACTACTGCCCAGGTGTCGGGTCGCAAGAGCAGCCAACACTCGGCAGCATATAACTATCGACAGTTCCCACTGTAGAAGCGTTTCATGCTTTTAAGTACGATAGTGGGTTTTCCATCGAGTGCTTACGCAACCATTTGCAAAGGATGAACGCGGATGAATTGGAAAATATAACTTACCCCTGAGTACATCGAAGCCAAATGCACGTTCATCATAGCGAATCCGACACCGAATACGACCACATAGGAGGCAGCATAGAGTTGCCAAGGTATTTTTGTAGTGGTGGCGCACCATGGTGAATGACAGCCTGAACTCCATGTAATAAATGATATAACAGTAGCTCATTAGGTGGTAATCACAGATTACCTTCATGTTCGATGTTTTCGGTGTAGAACCACCACGAGTAAGTGGTGAACAGGAATGCGACACAAATCAGCACGCCGATGATTGCTCCGATACGGTTGTCAATCCTGAAGACCCATAATTGATTAGTAGGTTTGTTGATTATAGAGAGTGATTTGTACATAAGTACAGAATTGCGGACCGACCGTTTTCCTACTTTTGTCCAGACGTATGTCAAAAGGAAAAGAAATCCGACAAAGCCGGACAGCGAGACAAGGGTCGAGTTGAACTGTGTAGTCTCAGTACGGCTCAGGTCGAACATCTGTTGGGTGTACATGGAACCAATGCTGAAAAACGATTCAGATCGGTCAAATGAATTACGACTGGCACACTGCGAATTCGGAACTTACGTTTCCATATTTGCATAGATAAACATTTGTACCATTTTGGCAAAAATACAGCACACCACAGCCAGCTTATCAAACGGTGGCAGGGTCATGGAGAACTGGGTATCTGAACATATGCATTAGGACTTGTTCGAGAATATTCTTAAATTTACGCATGGTTCATCGGTGATTCTGCGAAGAATTTATTGTAAAAAAGCCCATAGGAGAAGGTCATGGCTGACTCTATCTTTTTTTGGACAAGTAGAGAATTTCGTCTTGTGCAAAAAATGAAAATTGGGAAGACCGTTGATCCAAATAGACAACCAATGGAGGCATGGAGGGCACGCGAGAGTACTGGGGGAGGAGCTCATTCGCTTTCTTAAAAGCAGCATTAGGAGAAATTCGGACGAAAAATAAAAGAAGTAATGGATCTAAAAGTCGAGATGCCTAGTAACAGACAATGGAAAAAACGGATGGAAATGGCTGAGAACCCGGGAAATAGAACCCCCTTCTCTCTTTGATCCTCAACCCGGACGACCTTTCCGTCAAGAGGCGGATACTCCGAACAAAATTTCCATTGGCATGCTGTCAAGTAAACACAGGGGGAATGTTTGGAAATACGACTGAATTTTTTTCTAAAACTGCGAAAGTGCGCTGCAATACCTTCGATCTCACCACATATTCTGGCCGCTGTCATCGTAGCCAACCAGATATCACGTCGATAGGAGGCGGGATCAATTATCGAAAGGGGGGAGCTCTTATCCGTTGCGCCGTTTCTACAGCTCGGAGGCGCACTTTTCACCGGGATTTCGCCACAGATAGTCTTCGTAGGTTCATAGTTTCCATGTAAGTAGCTTCTTTTAGAGATTTCTCAATAAACACAGTACCTCTAATGCTATCTTTGACATCGTCTCCGAAGAAACAAAAATTCAGAATGCCTAAGTATCACTACCACATGCAAACGGAAGGGAGACGCAACGGAGTGTTCCAGTAACCGCGAAATACAGTCGACATTTTATACCACGAAGCTGTACGAACGGCTGTTAACTAGAAGCTCGTCACTATCACTCATGAGCAGTTCGCATGCATGTCTGAGCGGTCCCCTACAGATGCATCTTCATCCTCAGACAATTGGTGGAGGAGCATCGTGAGCAGCGTCTACCTTACTACCTAGTCTTCCTTGACCTTGAAAAGGCTTTCGACCGTCTATTTCGTCCAGTAAACTGGAGGACGTTTCGAGAATGCCAGATATCAGAGCTTCTGGCCTCTCCTGCACAGGTTAAGTAATATGGAGCTAAGGAAGTCATACGCTCCCGAAGGGCTGACAACTGCGGAAGGATCTCGGTAGGTCTACAACAAAGATCAGCACTAACCGTTCCTCTTCCTGTCTACTCTGGATGACTTCGTGGAAGACCTCATGAGGCACCTTCGAGGACCAGTAGACTGACGGCATTGCCCAGATGGCGGATACCAGATGGCGGATACCTCAAGCGAAGGTGCGGAGATGGCAATAGGGTTGGAGGAGTGTGGCCTCTGACTGAAAGTCAAGATGACCAAGTTTGTGAGCTCCGAGGACGGTACGGGCTCTATCGTGGACCGCAGTCGATAAAGCGTCAGAAAGATCAAGAACTCTTGATGCCTTAGAAGTGATTTATCCGGTAAGGGTACAGTATACGTGAAAGCTCGAATTAATGCAGCAGGATGAAATGGAGAAAGTCCAAAGGGAACTTTTGCGAAGCATTGACGGTGCTTCAGGGATGATGCGGCTGGATGCAGCTGAACGGAATCAGAAACGAAGATGTCAGAGCGGTCATGTAAGCGGCTCTTGTCCAACTGAACTTGAGGAGCAGCGACTGTGATGGCATGGGATCCACAGGTCACCTAATCAAAAAGATCGGGTAGTTTGAGGTACCCATCAAGCGACCACGAGGAACCCTAAAAACCAGATGGAAAATCGTCTTGATTTCAGAGACCAATCGAGACCAATTTCAAAGGAGTGATAGCCACGGCAAAAGATGCCTGAAATTGAACAGTGTGACGACGTCTAGCAAGAACAGCGAACTCCTCGACGGCACGGTGCTAGCGCCAGGGAGAAGAAAAGGAATAAGAAGATGGTTTTTCGGTGATTCTCGAGTCCAATAAAAATATGCTAGAATAGTCATCACTAAGTGAGAAGAGCCAGTCAAGAGGGTAGGTTGTCTAACATTCCAAACATGCACTTGGAGAAGTTTCAGATTTGCTACATGGCTGACGTAGGGGTACGCCTCACATGGGTGTGTACACTTATGACAACTCTTCGCTTTGCGACGTCGAACTCGCGGCGCCCTCAGCACAATTTGTGCGGTCAGTTGGAATCTGCGCCGGACGCAAGGGTCAGGTATTATGGAGGTACTTTGAGAAATTGCTGTTCACTCATCATCTATCAAAGAATATTTTTTGTGTCCTAAAAAGACGAATAAGACGAATTGGTGGAATAAAAAGTAAAAGAAATGATAGCATTACATAATAACAATCCCAGTTAAGAAACAATCAATTCGAGCTTAAAGCTCTGAAGAGAGTGTTGCAATGTACGCAATCACACGCGACGCCGCTCACCGCGCGAAAATTGTCTTAAGTGTACACACCCCGCCTCGTTCGCACGTTATGCACCTTTCACTCGAGCGAAAGCAGCTGGTTTCGAGGGCATTGCTGGGGCCTGTCCTTATCTGTCCTTCAATTAGTGCCCGAACATTCCAAGTATTGTTGCTACAGCTGAAGTTGTTCCTCTCCACTATTATTTTCGATGAAAGACTGCCAGTGTTAATAGGGTCCTATTCCTGAGACTCGACTCACCTGTGCTAGTGACACTCTTTCGCTTTTCGTCACGGAACATCGGTGCCTCCTCGAAGAAGAACATCATAATGATTAGTGTAATCGTAACAAGAGCATTGGCCACGATCGCTGGCATTGTATACATGTTGATCAAAAGGTGACCGATTGCAGTGCCAGGATAGCTGAGTGGCGAAAAGAGCAATTGAAACCCTAAAAGAACACACAGAATTATGCAGGAGAGCGAGAAAACACTATCTGTGATTTGGCCTTCCTTTAATGATATATCCTATTGTTTTTTCGAAAACATAGAATCGGTAAAAATTCGATATCCACCTGGTCCTAGGGCGATTCCCAAGCAAAAGGCGCCATCGAACAACGCCGCAGCTGTGGAACGGTCTTCCGGTGCTGCTGCGTAAGTCCAGTACGTGGGCAAAAGCGAATTGCCTCCTGTAAAAATATCGATCGATTTATCATTTTCGGGACATTTTTGCATTTACTGTTTGATCACTGAGTGATGACCATACTTACCGGCAGCAACACCAGCCAAAAATCTAGCCAGACCCATTGCATATTTGCCGTAACCGTTGAAATTATGCATGAT
Organism: Trichostrongylus colubriformis; assembly: GCA_963978905.1. Taxonomy (NCBI): domain Eukaryota; kingdom Metazoa; phylum Nematoda; class Chromadorea; order Rhabditida; family Trichostrongylidae; genus Trichostrongylus; species Trichostrongylus colubriformis. The sequence continues at coordinate 9,905,316 of OZ022259.1, read as the reverse complement.
TATGTACATTGCATTCGATGTAAGCATTAATATCATCGAGCACAACGAAGGTATTCGTATACAGCCGAGCTGAAATCGGAAATCTCTTGTATGGCATTAATTCACGTAATTACTGTGCCATCTTGCGACTCTTGGGCGGTGCACCGTTAGCGTCCTCAATTTGGATGTGCGCACTTATGACAGAAAATCCGCTTCGCGGCGTCGCACTCACGGGGCGCCATCAGCACGACTTGCCGAATCGATTGTCTTTGGGAGCCCGGCAGAGCAAGGCTGCGTCACCTCTGCACTTCCACCCATGCCACACTGCCTCCTGCACCCACGCCACCCTGCCTCCTCCATCACTGCCACACTGCCTCGCTTGAAGTCTGCCATGCCCTGCCACTACTATCTCGCACCTGCCGGCCGCTCGCCGCGAGCGGCCACGCGGTTTTATGTTATAGGTGCACACACCCCCTCAATTTTCAGAGCTGAACTGTAGTCTTCCACTTGCACACTGCCAGCTCTCCCCGTTCCCCACCTTTACACGTAGATGTTTATGTTATGTAAGTACTTATGGCTAACCTTATTTGACCAATATCCAAAGAATGGGGCCGATCCAGCTATGCCTATGCTATACACAGCACTGATCACCGCGTAATCGTGCATGGTTGCAGTCTCATCGATCTGAAAATCCATTTATTGATCTTCCATTACCGTGACTGCAGCTGAAACCATTACCTCTTGTAGGAAGGGCCATAGTGACGCGAAATAGACTGTGAATTGCACACGAGTTAGTAGAATTACAATCATCATCAGTCGTATTGATTTCCAGTCGGTTTGTCGCGATAAAATAGAGTCGATGGTCAAATCAGCTGATTCGTTTTCGGACGACGTCTCTTCTTTGTGTTTTGGTATTTCAAAGCTGCAAGGTTTCGGTTGTAGGGACATGTAATGGAGAGGATGCTTAAAGGAATCGTCCACGGAAAAATGAGTTTTTCTATTACCCATATAGTTATTTTGTATTTGCCTAATGTGGGCCGCTCGCAAAGTTTCATGCGAAAAACTGTGAACGGCTGAGAAACAACTCTCCAAGTTCTTGACCGGGTGGACGGGACCTCCGAGCCAGTGCCCGCCCCATCGTCCGCCCCAATCGGAGACGCACTGTAGAACAGAAAATTACAAAAACAGTCCCTTACTTGGTCCCAACCGCGGCGGACGATGAGACAAGGCTTCCACTCGGAGGCCCCGCCCGGGCGAGATTTTGGAGAAGTGTATCTCTGCCGAATTCTCGCTTTTTCGCGTGAAACTTTGCATGCGGTCGCTATTAGGCATATACAACATAAACATATGGGTGACGGAGAAACTCATCTTTCCGTGGACGATTCCTTTGATTTTCACATAACCTAATCAGGTTCTCGCCACCATGTATAGTTACAGGACGCTGGATAAATTCAGATTGTCCAAAAACTACCTCAGCTTACTACTTGTATAGGCACATGCAGTTGGGGATGGCGCTAGCGTAGGCGGCTTATGTATCGCATAGCGCAAGGTTTCCACACAAAATATGGGCACTATTAACCCAAAGCAACTCCAGCACCTCGCCAACCGATGCGGTCGAGAAGTTGGTTTTAAAGAGCCTCTTGATTTTGCTGCAGCCTTCTATCCAGGAATAATTCGAGCCGTATAACACGAATATAACACTTGTTCGCCACGAAACGGCCAGCCGCATGCGCCACCGGTGCCAAAATGGAGTGGGTAATCAAATCAGCCTAAAACTTGTTCCAAGGGGTAGTTTGACCTTCTAAGTAACAATATCGCATTTGGCCGGCATGATACCGCCTGGTGCTCGTGGAAACGCTGAAGAAGCCGAGGAATATTTTAAGAAACTGGAACTAAACTATCACGAAGGACTCAAACTATATACTATGCAAAAAGAGTGCGATATTCATATGCAGGAAAATAAAATACCTCTCACTTTGTAATCAGCATAAATAATGACTCATAATTATCGCTATTTCGCGTTCTGAGACATTCAAGAAAGTAGGAAGCGGAGGCCCAACACGCTGGTATTAGCATGTACAAGCTACTTTATTTTGAGTGATAGCAGAAAAATCGTCCATTGTTCAAATGCCCGATCAATGTTTGTTTCTGGCCTCCATTATATTTCGCAAGAACTATTCTTTTAAAATGGTTGTTTAAACACTGGAAATAATCTTACCTGAAAGAAGTTCGAGCCTCTTCAATAGTGGGTAACTCGGGAAATCGCGGAGTCTTTGGAGTACGGGGAGATATCGGGGTCCGGGGAGTTCGAGGGGTTTTCGGTAAGACGAAATCGAAAGCCATATCGAACGAGAACATACTTCGCGGCGTCAATGCGGAACCATGGCTAGTCGATCGTGTATGCCTGTAGAAAGCACAGAGTTAGTGAAGTTGATCCCAGAGCTCCAATAAGAAAAAAAGCCTTAGCTGGATCGCTGTGATCGAGGTGCTTAGTGGAAAGGATGGAGATTAACTACTAAGTTGTCTGAAAAATCTCAGCGTTTTGGGTGTTTCACATTAAACGGTCATAATATTTGATACTCATCGAAGTCAATCGAAATAAGCACCGTCGAATCAGCACATTTTTGCCAATGTGACACCGATAGATAAATCCCATCAAAGTGGAAACTGGGTGGTCGAATCCATGAAATCCACGGCTTTTTTGCCCGGTACTGATAGCTGGTGTATTTTCCAGCAAGAAAGATCTGAATATGTTTGAAAAGGTGATCATCGGTTGGTGAGGTCTGGGGAATATGGCGCGTGGCTTAGAACTTCAAAGCCAAATTCGTTCAATTTATGGATAGCGATTTGTGAAACGTGTGAGCGGGCGTTGTCATGCAGAAGAATCGGACCCTTTCTATTGACAACTGCTGACTGCAGCTGACGCAATATTCGGTACATTTCGTCGACTTCTTCACAGTAGGATGCTGTGATGGTTTGGCCTGGTGACAAGAAGGTAGTGGATCACACCAGCCGATGACCACTACACTGTGACCATGATAGTTTTTTCGTGAGGAATCGGCTTTAAATCGTCTCGGTGGTTCGTCGACATCCAAGCACTATCCTGAACGTCTCCTGTTTTCATACATGATCCACTTTTCATCACAGGTGACAATTTGGTCCAAAAACGGGTCGTTTCTGTTGCGCAAAAGCAGTGAAGAAGGAATTGTGCGCACCCACTTGTCGAGCTTTTTCACCTTCCCAATGCGTTTCAAACCATCCGCAACAGTGGATTCGTCAACGCCTGCTTTTCTGCAATCTCTCGAACTGTTTGAGATGGGTCAGCCTCCACAAACGCCTTAAGATCCTGCAGGCATTGCTTTAAGTTGACCGCTACGAGGTTCATCTTCAGAACTGCAATATCCAGAACGGAATTTGTTGAACCATTGTCGCACTACTATTGGTCCCCTTACGTGGTTAATTAGTGGAGCTGTCTCGACTGCGGATCAACCCAACTTGTAGTTGAAGAGAGATATCGTCCGATGTTGCTCTTTTGACATGCTTCAAAAAGTCTTGGGAAAAGGGGGTTGGTGGTAGTGAACAAAAGCAATGGTGAAACGGCTATTATACCATCAGATAGCGCAAAAATTCTCTTCAGGATGTACTACTGAGACGTAAGGGAGAATGAGTCTTTAATCAAACGCTGAGAACTTTCCGGACAACCTAATACATACTGCATTTCATGACCATAACGTTCCAAGCATCGCTCACCTCGGTCGCGTTTTAAGGATACACGGACTGTTGGGCAGATCGAATGAAAACACTGAACAAGGAGTGCATGGCGACGGCTCAGGGACGTAGGTCGTCGTTGGTAACCGTAGGCGCTGTGGACGTTCCCCTCGCAGTAGACGTGAGCGCTCAGTTTTGGAGCTGGAATTTTGAAAGGTTTTCTCAAAGCTCGCCTTATAACATACAAAGCTGCTTACTTCAATACTGGTGAGGTACCGTGGACAGTGGCACTTGGCGCTTCTTCCTCCATACTTAAAGAGGATCTGAAACGTCGACGAAATAGTGATTGTACTGAGAGTACTTGAACAATTACGGTAACCGTGCGGGGAACAATGATTTTCTCTGTTACCCTTGTATTTATGTTGCATTTGATTAATGAGGATCACATGCATCACGCGAGAAAGTGAGGATCCGGAAGACAGAGCTCCTCAAAGTGGGGGCCGAGGGAGCGGGGCCTCAGAGTGGATGCCCGCCCCGTCGTCCGCCGCGGTTGGAGACTCATAGTGGCAACAAAAAGTTACTTAAACAGTCCCACTTTTCGCCATCGGACATTGGGGCGAGCATTTACTCCGAGACCCCGCCCCCTCGTCCAACACTTTGTGGAGTTGTTGTATTTTAGCCGTATTCTCACTTTTCCGCGTGAAACTTTGCATGCGGTTCTTACTGAGCAAGTAGAACATACATATATGGGTGTATGAAAATCTCATGTTTCCGAGCACGATTTTTTTGAATTACAAGGAGAAAAATGTGAAAAAATTCGATAATATTATAGGGATACAAAGAGTACTTGAGATACGGGACGCGGCGCTCGAACGGCGCAGTCACACACCTATATAGATCAGAGATGAAATATATCGCCTGTCTCCTATGAGCCACGAAACGGCTTCTTCAAAGCGGTGGTATGGAAGACACTCATGGCGCAAAGACGCGCTCTAGCTTTTTAGTCTGAGATATACCCGCATGAAACTGCCAAGCATCTCGGACCCACATGGGCTCGATCAACATCAATGGTGCGCCAAAAAGCGTCCACGGAAGTCAGGAATATCCCTACACTTGATCATTTCAATCCGTTTTCCTTGCTCTCGCACTTGGTATCCCTTTTACCTTCATTTCCAGAAACCAGCGAAATTACCCCTCCCTTCCCACTCCATTCTCGATTGGCTTATGAGATGAAAATGAGTTGTTGTTTGATGAGTGTTGGATTGCCTAGTTTTCATAATTTTAATATTAATATAGGTAGACAGTCACAATCGACAGCTTCCATATGATCTTGAGGACTTCCTTCGTATAAACGAGGAACAATGAGGTGGGATGTACGAGGGAACAGTTGAATTATCAAACTGCCGACCTGAGAATGAGATTTGACAGAACGAATCTATCGTCAAGAGTTGCATCGGTAAAATTTTTACCCTAAATAAAGATGCATGATGGCGCTCACACAGGATTACTACTTCGATGATGGGATGAGAAATGTCCTTAAGATGTTCACCGAATGGGGAACAATGAACAATGGCGTTAGTGGTTCGTGTCTGAGGTTGAACCAGAATGCCGCAGTTACTTTGACAACGTCTAGTACAACTGCAACAGGGGAACTTAATGGTAGGACAATAGTTGATTCAATTAATAGAATTTATAATTTTTTTTTTGTGTGAATTGCGAATATTCATCAGAACCAGTTGGTGTCGTTGAAACAGCAAAACATGCAACTGATAAGAACATACAAAAAGCAAGTAAGCAGTATACATTCATAGATTGCCTCATAAAAATGAAATCATAAAGTGGTCACGATTCACCAAAGACCACATAAACACCCTCTGAGTACACGTGCCAGGAGTGGTTACTGATTTATGGGGCCTTCATTTGTTGGTACGCACTGTACTAACTAAACTTAGATCTGTAGCCGTTACACTCTTATTCTTGCTCTTTTACGCACTCATCGTACACAGTGACAATGCATACTTGAAATCATTACGAATTAATAGGATAGAACCAATTGAAGGCTGCTATCTTCTATCAGGTTTGCGAATTTTAGTATTTATTATTGTGTTACTCAACGCTTTAATACATAAGACTGATATTATCTTCAAACTGCTTCGATATCTATAGACTTCAAATGTTATAACACTAAGCTTGAAGACACCGGAAAGGGACAACTTTGGCCTACGGTGAGGCCTACCGTAGCGCTTGCAGATTGTTAGGTTGCACTCATTACACACACGACACCTTGGTAAGACGTTGATTGTAAGAACACTAAAAATTTCTTATCACAAATACCTTTTTTCTTATCCTTTATTTTACCATTCATTGATTCAATTAATTGCTACTGTTTGTTGTTTCACTTATGTGACATCATTATGAATCAATGAAAGATACCCCACGAGACAACAAATGACATTTAATTTGGCGAGCAACCTGGAAAGGGGATGTTGCAGTTTGTAGAGATGAGCGAAAAGTTTGAATACAGCCCACATTATCGCGCTTTTGAATCCGGATGAGCTCTTCTCTACCGATTATCGCTTCAACCTCGAATGTTCATTTCAAAACGATCATTTCCTCCCATCTTCCCCTCTATCCCGACCCCTCCCGGTTCCTTTGAAGCTACTTAATTGTTAGATTAGCGATGTTCGGCTTTTATATAAGACATAACCTTTCGAATCGCGTCTAGATTATCGGAAGTAAGAACAAAACTGAGATGTGGAGCTTTTTCCACGTTTAACACTGAACAGAACTAATTGCGAAAGCTTCATGGAAATCACATTGATAAGTCACCTAGACGGTCAATAAGAAGCCTTCTTCAGGCGTGGGATGCGGTATCGCCTTGGGACCTAACTACACATGGCGTCTCTATAAAGCTCGCACGCTTCGTATCACATGCCGCACATCGAGACTTACATATTGTTAGATTTTCTATCTTAATGACACACATTATGCAAAAAGCAATTTTATTTTTCCTTTTAATCTTTTCTTTTTTTACTTCTATTTCTGCTTGGAAGTCCTATCCTAGACTTGTCTTTGATGCTTTGGCGTTTAACACTTTTTTTTGAGTGAATACGTCAATGAACGTATAGCGACTTGGTTGCTGTCATGGGAGATCGTCACGTGTTACTAGCTCGTTGAAAGATACTTCGCATTCCCATACTTTCTTTTTTTACAACGAAGTCTATTTCGTAACGCTGAATCATCAGAAAGAAAGGTGGTGATATGGACTGATTTTCCGATCAATGACTTGTGTGTTAGTTTCACTTACAGTAGCGGTCAAAAATATATGCGGTTTGGGATTTTGACCATAACTTTGTTCGGTGTTTGCATATCTCGCTCAATTTTTTTTTTGTGTTTTGAAGGCAACTGTCACTCAGTGAAATAAAGTATCTCAGCCGAGTAGGATGCAGTGTAAAGGTTGGAAAAATTATTTAACTGAAACCACTGAAAATGGTCAACTCCGAACCTCAGTGCTGTTAGGATTTGAAATAGCGTGCAACAAAGTGCCAGCCTCATTCCGTAATATTTTCTGCCCACCTGCCCGTTTCGATGAGTTATAAGCTTTTTATGACCAATTGAATTTTTGAAAAGGTTTGGTATTTTTAGAGTTTTTAGCTAAGTAAATTTTCCAATCTCAACACTACGCCCTACTTTGCTTCACTGAGTACCAGTTGCCTTCAAATAACAAAAAAAAATTGAATAAGAAATGTAAACTTCGACCAAAGTTATGGTCAGAATCCAAAACCGCATATATTTTTGACCGCTACTGTAGATTCCCTGTATACTCTTTGGACACCTGATCCTTGACTGTGTGTTTATAATTTCTCCTTCAAATAGATAAAATAGTTCTTGAATCATATAGAAATTTCATGATCAAGTTAGATAAACTAACACATTTTCAAAGTAATTAGTTTACCGGAAAATCAATCCCTGTGCAATTTATGAGTTCATAAACGAGGTAGGACAATGAAAAAGTACATGGTTGAATATACTTGACCATATTAAGGTGACAGTGTTTCGCTAACTGAGATCACGAATGAATCACATTAAATCAGTCACTATTGGTATAAGTTACACCTAGCTTGGTCCGTCCGTAAATTTTGAACAACCCCCGCCAATTTTCGTTCTCTGTATTTTTTGTCATTTCATCTCTACATTCATTCAACGCAATATGCACCGCAATCATCAACAGTACATTGTCAACGCACCTCCAGCTGGTCGATTCCCTTGCTGTCGCAACACTGGTCGGCATTGACAGGCAGGGAATAAATATTATTTTGTCTCTTCTGAGATGAACGGCTACAGTAGCAAGCTGTTCACTTTGAAATTTTTTTGGACATTAGTACAAAGGTAGGAGGTACCAGCGCGCAGCACTACTCTTTTTGCATCATAAAGTCGAAAAACCTTTTCCGTCGGCTTGACTTTGGCTGTCGAGTTTTTCGGAACGTTTGAGTAGAGCCTCTGCCGTCTGTGGAAAATTTGAAATACAGTCCACGCTCTTTATTGCCGGTGACTACCTCGGATAACCGTGCAAAGGACTACGAAAAGTCAAGAGTAACATGTCGAGTTCAAATCATTAGTTGAGCTGTTGCGTGCTTAGCAGATGTGGGAAACGAACTTCATTCTTTCAGACTTTCCTGATTTCGTGAGCATGTCTCATTATCAGTGCTATTCTCATGCAGCACCGAAAGTGCCATGTCGTATGACGAATGGACTACCTAGCATCCTACTTTTGGCTTAGGGCACCGGTGGTAAAGGGTCAGTGTGCCCATAATCTTCAAAAGAAAAAAAATTTACCTTAAGTTGTGAGGTGCCAGTAGTGCATCATCTAAAAACCCTACTGTCCTCGATAGGGTGGCTGATACTGTTTATGACCTTACCCTTGGAAGATTCCAAGCGGTGCTCATGTAAACTAAGACTTCGAAGAGGCCCTCGCAAAACCCTTCTAATAGCCAAGACAGCGGCATCTAAATGAACTGCTTAGCTAGTCGGAATGCCAAAGCTTAGTACCACGTTATGACATGAGCAGCGAACATCCATTCAGTTAGTTGCTTTTGTGACTCTGAGTAAGCTAAGTGCTCGCCCCATTTCGTTTAACATTTAGTAAGAGACATCTCAAGAAAGAACAAATCAAGATGGAAAATAAAGGAACGATTCTACACAACAACAAAGCAGCTAACAGGAACCACGGACGAATATTGGAGCAAAAACGGACACCTAGAGCTGGTGATATAATATAATGATCCACCATTGGAAAGCTTGATCTAGGGCCAGTTCCACAAAATTCCGTGAACGATCTTGAGGGTAGTAAATCTATAGGTGCATTCAGTTGCATACTAATTGCAGCGATCGGGATATGTGAATGATCAACGGATATTAGAAAGTTGTAGGTGGATAATCGCAACAATGGAGTACACCAGCCTAACAATGGGTAATCACACTCTTCCTGCGGAGGAAGTGTGCTGACAAGTACAATGTACACCCCGGATCAGTGGTCGCCCAGTCAACTAACCCTTCTACTCACTTGATCCGGTTCAATGGTACATTCAGATATCATTATTGTTCTAAATATTAAAGTACATAGGATGCGTGGTGCATCCCGTAGAGCTGATGCTTTATCCCTGTGCTCAGTGAAACACACCTAAATTTGATTTCGGTGAGAGACCTCAATCATGAGTAATCAAAATTGCTGGATTGTCTACATGGTCAAGCGATGATGAGCTGCTCTTCGAGTGATGTCTAACTGAAGAGGACCTCCTACCGAAGTTCCAATGCTTGAGTTCTCTCGGCGATAGTGAGCGCAGACAAAACCTCAGAACACGGAGGAACCCTGGATAACGAAGTGTGGAAAAAGGGCGATGAATGAACCCATGTTCAAATCTTTAGTTGAGCGTGTTTAGGGCCTGGATAATCAGAATCGATTCTGGTAGTGTGAACAAAGCAGCATGAGTCACCAAAACTAGTGTGCTCCTTTGTGCCAAATACGAAGTCATGTATTTTCTTCGTTTCTCTGTGAGCATGCAGTCAAATCGCTTCATGGACGATTTCTGTGGCTCTCTCTCTAGCGTACAGTTGACTTGAAGCAACCAAACTTTTAAAAACGGGGGATAATGATCACCCTTTATCACATATGCCCGCTGGCAAACGATTCGAAAGGCTGGAGAGCAAATTCAGCTTAAGACGACTGACTCTTTTGAAATTACTGAACGAGATTTTGAGTCTCTGCAGTGGACAGTAGAACTGCAGTACATGAACAGAGAAACGAGATCAAACATCCCGTTAAACGATCAATCACATTGCAGTACGCTAATAATAAGAAACATTCGAAAATGGAGTAAAGTACAGCAGCGAAGGAACGTATGGTAAGACAGTCAAGATGGTGGCTGTGGCAGTATATTCGTCGGTTCTCTGAGAAAATTCCGTCTCGGATTATACTCGATAGTGACATAGAGATTGAAAGAGGAAGATAAATTGATTTCGCTGATTGTGAGATAAATTTATCCCTAATTGGCGTGACTGAGAGAAATCGGCCACGTTTCACAGCGGTCAACCTCCCGTCACATTGTGAAGTCGGTTGGCGGCATGCACGATTTCATGTCATCGATGTCGATGATCTGTTGTCGCCCTCGAAGGAACAGGTTCGGACCACTACTGATTACCGATTGTCGACCGTATCATCAATAACTAAGGGATGATTCGGAGTGAAATTGTGAAGAATCAATTGATTACTACTCATCCACTTATATTCATGATTGAATCCTTTTCCGCTTTCATGGTACGTCCTGCCTCTGGAAATCGTGACGACTATTTTCCGTCGACGTTAAATTAAGGTCATTTTTTTCAAAAATGAATAAGAAAGGGAATGCTCCCTGCAATGAGTCACACTAAGATTCGTCTTGCAGCCATCGACTGTGTGTTAAGGCCTATCGAACCGTGGGGGGGGGGGGGGTGACTCCTAATGGAGGACTCAATTGGCACAATAGTACTAAGTTATGGGCAAAGCGTCTCTCTTGGAATAGGGTCCGCATCCTATTTACTCTCATTTTTGTTGATTTTTGACGCTTTTTGGTACAATCATTATGAGAAGGAGTTTTGATAGGCAGTTCAAAATTCCATGAAATATACTCAGTTCATTACTACACGATGTTGCGATACTTGCAGTCAAGAATTGAATTTTATATATGAAATTCTAAGGAAGTAATACTCCTATAAAGAGCATGCTATAAAAAATGTTAGAAATCTTTTTGAAAGATGACAGTTGAAAATTTCTAGTTCCTAGGATATTGACAAGATTCCGGAGGCTAAAACCAAAATAAATAGTCCATCTCATTTTACATTCAATACAAGGTAGGTTATAAAGTAGAAATGATTAGAGATGATTACTGACAAGAATCGCTACATTATTGGGAATTCCCAGAACGATAAGATAGCGGCGGAAGGAGTGGTGGAGCGGAAGTGCGCGACCGGTTTGACCATTCTATTTTTAGATGTGCTGTAGCGTCAACAAAACTACCGTCGATTCGCACCGGAAATGGTCGGAACTGTAAAAAGAGTATGGACAACTTATGACTAAGAGATGAAGAACTTATGAGTACGAATAACTAAAAAAGAGTATGAATACCTTATGACGTACTCAAAACTCGTGCATAGGAACATATTCGATACTCTCCGTGGCACGCACCGTAATTCATTTTCTTTGGAAGAAAGATCTTCGAGGTGGAAAATGGATCCAGTAGGTATGGCTAACTGTAGCTGGCTAATCATATGACCGATACTAGTATGGCAGTCCGAGACTGCCAAATTACGACTTGCTACGGTGGCTGCGATATTAGATCGTCGTTATGACGCTGTGATACTACCGCTGTCGTCAGTGCTTCTTGTCAGACGCATCCGAAGTCGGAAATGTAGCCGTCGGCTCGATATCATCGGATTTGATAGAGCGACCAGGCACACCTTTCTGTTCACTCGTTCGTCTTCTCTTCTTACTCCCATCTTGATAGTGAGACTCGAAGAGTGAAGAAATTAATAACTAAAAAGAAAGAGTAACCAGCCTGTAGCTTGCATGGAAAAGAGGCTGGATTTTGGCGCACGGGTATTCTTATTTGTTTTGCAAGCCTACGCTTTGCCATTCCTAACAGCTGCAGCCATTTGTGGCACATTCAGTGAGTTCAAGGATTGTGTGCGAGAATACCAAAAAAGTAACGCCGAACCCTCCCTATCCCCAACCGCCAAGCGCGCCCGTGGCTGTGCTGCTGTTAGCTCCAAAACTCCTGTTTAGAATAGGCCACCTGTGTCACTGATTTCAAAATTTGGGACTTTCTTCTCACCAATTACGGCTTGTCATTACGCCGGGCCCGCAGTCTTTTTATCGATTCCAAATGAAATTCATCTCAAAAAGGAATGGGTCAGCGCGGATCATTTCTCCATGGTGAGGCGGGTGGCATCGATTTAATCCTGTGCAGTGGCTATTTGTTGGGAGCTTCAAGACGCGTATGTATAAAATTTCAGAGCAGAGCCACCTTTCTAGGAGCATTCCTCGTTGGTGATCATTGAAGTGTCTTCTTTCACAAGCCTTTTCTTTAATCTTGATGGACGAGTCGTTTAGCACTTCTTTCTTTCTCTTTTATTGCCTTTTTGATGATACTTGTTGTTTTTCATACTTTGATCGGCAAGTCGGTCCCTCATACATATTGATATTCATATTTAACTTTTCCAGATTGTTTTCTTGATTTCCTCAACTTTGAAGCTGCTCATGATATTATCTCTGGAGGAATGCGCATATGTAATGTGTTGCATATCAGTGTAAGATGTTAGCTGGCTCATGCACAGGACTGTCTAGGGAAAGCGAATATCCGTTAGCAAAAGTTTTTGTCAAGATACGAAATTCTGAAATGAAAATTTTTCTGGAGGAGGGTAATTGTGGACAAGAGTGATCCTCTCAGAACTATTTACAAAGCCACACAAATAAAGTGATACAAATAAAAATAATTATCATGAGATCTGCCCTTCTTTGAAAATCATCCTTGATGTCGGGCCATTCTTCACATCACATAATATCGCGAAAGTGAAGATGGTTAGAGAAATTGTGTGCATATAATCTTCTTTTACATTTTCTCACTCGACAGTACAATGTTTCGCGCGAAAAGCCTTAATCCGGCAGAGATAGTATATCCACTCAAAGTCTCCACAGGTTTCGTCCACGCGGGTAACCTAGGCGGAAGTGTTAAGATTTTGTGGGCAACACATAATCGATGATGCAGCGCACGTCGAAAATGTGATCGGGTGCTGAACTCATCGGCAGACAAGAAGCCGTTCAGAAAGAGATCTTTTTTCTCTGATTTTCAACTGTGCTTCAGAACAAGTAATGATTTTTATTCCTGTTGTATCCCCACAAGTACTGCATCAACCATGTGAATTTGAAAGGGAAAAGAATCGCAGATTTTCCCTACATGATTGCTTCAAGCGTTAGGATACATAGAACTGATCCAGTGTTGAGATCGAATACCCTCCCCTTTCTGTTTTTTATGTACCACTTTCTTTCTCTACAAACTAGCATTGAGCAGGTTTAGTCGTTAGACGAGGATTTCGATGGGGTGGTGTCATGTTAAATTATTGGCGTTCATAAAACTCGTGAAGACCTTGCCCTCAAGTAGCTGTGTGTAGGGTGATCGTCTTTCAGCGAATGAAAACAGTCGCTGGAGCAGGTTGATCATCCCATTTGATAATTGCATAGGTTGAACGGAATAAATGTCTGAATGGATCTCAACGCAAGCAACACGAAACACGTCTTGCCCTACTAGAGGTAAGTAAGAGATGGGAGCTCGGAGGATACATACCCAAAAAGGTAAATCTGAGTGTAGAAAAAATAGTTCATGAGGAAACTCACGTTGGAAAGTGCGCCTCGAGGTTATTATCCGATCTCGCTACGCTGCGTTTCGGGATTCGCACTGCAGCGGCCGAGTTCCGGCCGGTTGTCGCAGCTCCTCGCCATCTACGTTACCCCTCAGCGGTTAGTGATGCAGAGGCGGTGAAAGAGAAGAGAGAGGATATTTTTTTTCGGTCACCAAGCTTTTTATTTTGCTCTTTCTTTGAGGTTGTAGTACTGAGCATCTCGTATTTCATATTCCACAATTATACCACAATCGGCAACAAACTTTGCTTCGAAGAGTCAACCAGAACCATTCAACTGAAATGAAGTTGATCTATCTCGACCAATACCTTTTTGCTTGCAGATTGCGACTGGGGATCCAGACTGTATGGCATCAGATCCTCACACGACTCCAAACATTTTGCGGCGTGTGGCGCATGGCACTGTTGGGCCGCGGTCACACTTTGCGGTGCCGGCGGCAGGGCATGGCTACGTATCCCTGCGTCTCCGCCTAAGCCACTCTGCCTCGTTGTCTGCGTCATGTCTGCACCTCTCCCGTGCCACCCTCGCTGCTTCTCAACGCAGGCACGCCCTGCTAGCGGTGAGTATGACCGCGACCTTACAGAGGGAATTTGGGTGGATGTCGTTGGAAAGTACCGTACTCGCAAGTGATAAATTTTGCGAGACACCGTACTCAAAATTACGTCTATCCGGTAATAGTCGGTGTTTTTGCACTGCACAATGCAACAATGACAACATTCATTCATTGGTGTTCGTTTGCATCCGTGTGTTCGCCAATTTATTATATATGCATTATTTGGCGTTTGTCTACAGAAAACAAGCATATCATATAATTTGGAAGCACTATAATAATAGAGAACACGATGGATAACAGGTAAAGAGCTCTCCCATTCTCATAGCCGATCGATGGTGATCGATAGTGGATAGAGCGCTTGGCTGACGGGAGCGCAACAAGTAATGCATTTGGTGAGATCAGTCAACAAGGAGGAGATCGAATTCGTAGAGATATGGGTACAATATGGCATTTTAAATGTAATATTATAAATACAGCAATGGGAGAGGGTTTCTGGTGGCTACAGATCACGAGATGAGTGTCAGGTGGGTGTGTGGGAAGGGCGAGGCTGCCGATGTGCAAGTTATGGTGGATAGTGCTCCAAGGCTAGCCGAAGAAACCGCCCGATATTGGCATCGGTGATCGGATAAATCGGTCGGATCGTTTTCCGTATAGCCCGCCTGAGAATGGCATCGCTACCCGCTTACCGTAGAGTCCTGCAATTGAGTAATTTATTGATTGATCACAATTTTATTGAATGCATTCCAACATTTTTGCTACTAGCAAGGCTATTTGGTGCCTAAGAGATTGTAGCTGTTGTCGCCTTATTTGGTCAACCTTATGTGAAAATAGGTGTGTAGACATTTGTCTTTGGCAAAATAACTTATTGATTAGTAGTGAAAACTTACTGCCGAAAGCAGGGTAGTACTACCAAATATTCATATTACGTACAGTACCGAGAAGACAATCAGCTTAGAGCAAGAACGTCTTGAAAGTGGTTGACACCGAGCGACAACACGCGGCTTCAAGGGAACACCTCGCGAGGGCGTGCACACTCATGTCGAATTTTCGCGCGACCGCGCGTGGCGAGCGACGCCGCGGATTTCTTCGAGTGTGATTGCGTACATTGCAACACTCTCTTCATAGTTTACGCCCGCATTAACTACTTCTTAATTAGGATCGTTATCATGTAATGCCATCATTTCTTCTACTTTTAATGTCACTATTTCGGTTTTTTAGGGCACAAAAGTTATTGTTTGTAGATAATGACAAAATAAATAGCTATTTCTCAAAGGACCTCATGGTACCAGACCCTTGAGTTCTGGTGGAATTCCCACCGGCCGCGGCAAGTTGCGCTGATGGCGCCGCGAGTGCGACGCCGCAAACCAAAATTCGACATTAGTATACACACCCCACCTGACGATAATCAGGCTAAACTACCTTCTTCCTTTCAGCCTTAGATCTTTAGATAGCTATTCAGGTTGCTCCTTTAAGGTCGCTGCTGTGTGCGTTGTCACGCAGTCATTTGCCGCTACACCCACTCAAACCTATTTTTGCCATGCTCTTTTAACTCAGCTGACCATTAATAAAGCTCGTGACGTGGTCAATAGGTTCAAGCGGTGTGGCAGGCAACAAATGGTCTGAAGCGGCTTCATGCGACAATGTCATCACACGTGACATGACCACATTCCGCTGCATGAGTAGTCCAGGTTATGTCAGTGAAAGCAGGCCTGAACACTGGAGTGAAGGCACACTTAGCCGCAATAAGTCTTGAGTGCTTACATACTCGGTAAATTGAAAATGCCGCAACGCACCCTCTTGTACCGCACTGCGATCATTACACTCTCGAGGGTGCGGATTGACACCGGTCGGAGTATTCCTACTCGCTTAGGCGCTCGTCATGGTATGAAGTGCTGTCCTTATAAACCCACAGAGTAAGAGACAGTGTGACAGATGCCTCTCAAGTATTAATTCAACGAGAGATAATCACTCAAAGAGAAGCGAAGAATAAATATCACGCTTTATTCCACTGTGTTGGCTTCCCTGACTCGCCGCTCCACCTGCCCAGCAGTGCGGCTAGTCAGCGAGGCCATCACAGTTGAATGAAGCGCGACATAGACAGCTCAGCGTCGCACTAACCGCTCCACGCGCCGAGCAGTGCGGTAAGTGTGACGCTGAGCTGTCGACTCACGATAGAATCGCCCACCTTCCCAATTAATGCTGTTACAGTGATTCAGCTTTAAGTGTATTTATCTCAGTGCCGTGCATCGCGTGTCCGTTGCGGCAGTCGCGATAATATCAGGGATGACGTTGCTTGTATAAATTTAAGTCACTGCGTTTTGGTAATTGTTCTACTGAAAAATAGTAATGAATCTCACCGCCAGAAAATGGCATTACCGCCCGTTTGCCATAGAGACCGCCGGAAAACGGCATACCGGCACGTTTCTGTGACCATCCTGAAAAGATATCATTGATCATAGAGAGCGTCTACACTAGGAATACCTTTCAGAAGACAGGTGAGTTAACTTACCTGCAGATAGTGGCAATTCTTCACGGTCAACATTTACATCATCAGGCACCTGGGATCGTTTACCGTACATTCCTGAAAATATCGACAGCTTAACCGCTGATGAAATCTGGGATGAAAGCCGTTTCGACCTCCTGAAAACGGCATAGTTGCTCGTTTGCCGTAAAGACCACCAGAAAATGGCATAACAGCTCGTTTTCCGTACATGCCTGTAATGAAAAATCATTAAAATCAACGTCTCAACGACTGTATTTATTAGGATATTTATATCAGGTAGGTAAGGCATTTATTTGATTTCTCGATAATATTTTGTGGTGTTTATAAAGATACCAGTTGGCTGGCGCACACTACTGCGCGCATACCACGATAGGCGTCTAGGTCGATCGGAATTGCCCTTTTCTGTGAACTCAACACTACCGCATCGTTCTGCGCATTTTTGATTTTGCCTCGGCACGGTCCCACTGCCATCCTTGTTTTTTCGGTCTCCAGACCCTTTCGGACCTACGTTACGAATTTTTAGAGCAACATCGCCCGCAGAAGCCTCTCCCACCAAGGCAAAAGCTCCGTCTGCCGCTAAAAATCATCTTGTTTCCACAGCATACTGACTATAGATCACTTCCACTCCTCTCCCCATTTCTGGACCATTCTAGAAGTAAAAGTTTAAGCCTCCCAATTGAGGATAAAGTTTTTTGGCGTTAATCAATCTCTTCTCGGGATGCGCCGCACATTCCATCTAGTCTATTTAAAATCGTGGTGGCTGGTGAATGTGATGTGGCCTATATAATGACTTACGGTGGCCAGCCGATGTACAAGTCAGTGTTTTTATCCTCCTAGTACCAGTTTGCCAACCCCGGAGGGATGGAAGGATTGGTTGGCCTGGGTGGGCGTTGATGCGGGATTTGATCCCCGCACCATGAGAGTAGGGTACGCGCCAACTTTCACTACCCCACCTCCGCCCAGAAATAAAAGTTTAAGCTTTCAAATAAAGAATAAAGTTTTTTGGCATTAATCAATCCCTTCTCGAGATGCGCCGCACATTCTAGTTCCATTTGGAATCGTGGTGGCTCGTGAATGTGATATGGCCTATACAATGATTTGCGGTGGCCAGCCAATGTACGAGTCAGTGTTTTTATCCTCCCAGACGAGTCTGGTACCAGTTTGCCGACCCCGAAGGGATGGAAAGCTTGGTTGGCTTGGGCGGATGTTGATGCGGGATTTGATCCCGCACCATGAGAGAGGGGTATGGGCCAGCTCCCACAACACCACCTGCACCTTTCTAGAAATAAATTAATTGCAATTGTGGCAGTGATTACCATTTGATCAATAACAAGCTCCACCTATTATGGACAGGTCTCTACTGTTCAAGATGGCTTAGACGAGGTCATCTCGGCCGATTTTTCATAATTTCTATGCGGTGCCGAGTTATGACCTTTTATTATAAAAACTGCCCTTTGCTTCTCTTCGCTTCGCCCACTGCGTCGGGCCTCTCCCATGTGCTGTCAGAAACACATCGCTCACCTAACCCACCTTTCCCCGCGTTCAGATAGTTTGTATAGACAATTTTCGGTCTGAGTACCAAGAATTTAGTACACACCCAGCCCACGTAGGCGGAGTTTCGTTTGGTTCATGTATGCTCCTTACTTCTTGTCCCATGCCCTACCCAATCTAAATCGTTTTCATAGGTTGTTTTTCATGTGATACTTAATTTTGTGACAGACAGAGAGACGAAAGTACGGAGGAACGGAGGAATGAGGAGACGGATATTTATACGTGCAGACAGACGAAGCGTTTTATATGTGGTAGGGCTGATATATGACATCATTATTTAATATATGACATCATTATTTAATTGAGATGTGAACATTTAAAACGCACTCACCTCCTGAGAATGGCATCACTGCTCGTTTAGCACCATTACTAATTGCACGGCCTAGAATCTCTGGAGCATAGTCTGGCATTTCCATTATGATCGTTTCTCCTGATGCCGCTAAGTCTAAATAAGTTATAGATTGATGCGGTGCCCAGTCACGGACTTGGTTCCCAATGATTCTCAAACGGTTCTCAAGCTCGTTTGCTAGTTCTAGGCTCATGGAAAAGATTCTTCGTAACTCTTGTAGCCGCTGACTCATTGGATCCATGATTTACCAGTTATCAACAAAAAAGGAAGTACAAAAACCGAGAATTGAGTGATTACCTTCATCCTCATTAGCATTGGCAATCGCTACCAGCAGTAAAAGCGATGGGACGAGCATCGTCTCAAGCGGGTTACCTGCAGTGAATAGTTGGGAAATTTGTGTGCTATTGCAAGTAGTACACGACAGAAATCGATATGAAGTCTAAGAACTAATCGATAACGATCAATAGTTTTGGCGAGAAATGGCATATGAAAGGTTGATTCAGTCAAAAGAGGTCATGAAAAAGCATGAATCGACGAGAGAGGGACACATCAAACGCGAGGAGACGAAAATCAGAGAAGGTTTCCTCATTACTGGAAGGGGATGGGGGCAAATCATAGAATAGGGGACAATTGAGGAAGCGACTGATTTGTTTTGCGGGTAGTTTCGATTATGTGGCTCATCCTGTTTTCTAGACATGGGAGTGCATTGAGAGAATTTGACCAAGGTGTTGACACTGATCAATTTACCAAGAATGGTACGCACCTATAACTATCATTGAGATGGAAGGAGGGGAATCTGAGTAGTGTAGGTGGCGTGGAATTGTGCGCTCAATGTGGTGGTCGCGAACTATGAATGCCGCGAACTCGCGGTCGCGAGCTATGATGGGCCCCTCTCACAACTGCACCGCGAGTCAATTTGATCACATACTTTTCAATGTATCAATTCGTTTTGATTAACTTTCTATTGACTGTACTTTTTAATGCTCGGTAAGAGATTTCAAAAAATCCGTATTTATGAGGATTTTGACTCATACCGTCAACATACACCATGTGTTGCACACGGTACGTTAGGGTTAAAATCCTCGTGGATACGAGATTCAAAGCACATTTTTTGGTTTTTCTGAAAAGATGCCGTGGTCGAATGCTATTGCAGCATTTTTCAAATACAGAGAATAGCACATCTTTTTGGAACCCTTCTCCTCCAGGAAGCAGATAGGATTCTGGCAACAGGCGTTTGAACAGCCATGTAGCAAGCCATGGCAATACAAATTCATTGTTTGTAACGCTATACGTGTGCATGCACTTCTTTAATTGTTTTTTGAGAGTTTGAACAATAACAGCCCTCATTTAGAAAATATTCGGGGTTGAATACTGGGTTATATTATTGGACCAGTAGTGGTGCAAAAACACTAAATAATTTTTACAATGATACAATGACTGATAGATATGTAGTTCTGTATTAGAAAACGCATCCTGACAGCTTTAGCTCTTAGGAATCAATGCTTTCATAGACCCGATAGAAGACGGTCCTGGGTGGTTAAGTGCAACACATCGTGTTGCACGATTGGAAGAGAGCAAAAGCAGCCTCGGTTCGTTATGTGATAAAAAATCCTTGACTACTTATGGATCTTCAGCGATCTTGGCCTCATAGATTGGTATAATCCCTATTCGACGTGAATTTCATCAATAATACCCTTTTTGAAGCTATTCCTTTTCATGGCATCCGGTAGTTTTTTGAATCCCGTGTGTCAGAAGCCCCACCAAGCTTGTTAAAGCCGAAAGTTTGTTCGAATAAAGGTTGCAGCACTTTCGAAGCCAATTATGAGATTCATAAAAGGCCCAAGCTGTCATGCCAATATAAATAAAAAGTCCTTCGCAGGCTTAGAAATCTTATCCTTTCAAGCCTTTCTTTATTGAACGTAAACCTTGAATGAACAAAAAATACTCCAAAAGAAAAGCAGATACGTTGCAGTGGTTAGAAGCGCTGTATTGTCTTACCCTATTCTCCTTTCGTAGTGATGAGTACCAGAAGTTATGCCTTTCAGAGATTCTTTCTTAGGTTCACTTAGTGCTTTTGCAAAGTGCCCAATTCATTCAGTTTCGGGCTAATTTCATTTAAAGCTCAGTAGAGATCGTTCAGAGATCCGTCAAAATTTGAGAGAAACTCATTCTGCAGCAGTACTCCTGAAGTGAAAACTCGAACGGATTGAAAACAGTTGCTAGAAATACAATGAATGGACTGCTACACAAATCAGTAAGAAAAGCATAACGAGGAACTTGACGTAGAAATGCCGAACTATGAGCGCTGGCAAAGTTCTTACTGCCGATTGCCGTGAAAATTAAGCTTCCGGGAAAATGAACTAACAGAGGAAGTCAAAGCGCACGAAATGGATGAAATGAACAATGGATGTGGAAGTATAAAATTATCAACCATTGTGAGATACACTACAACCGCAGCTTTTGTTCAAAATTGTACGTGTGCTGTGCTCCCCAGCTTTAAAATATCTGCAAAACCCGGCAATGGCTCTCTCCCGGAATTGAATTCTCCGCATGATACAGTCAGCCGGAAACAGTAGAGTGCCGAAGTGGGAGATTCGAAACCAAAGAGTGTTTGTGTGAAGATCTCTGTCCTGGATTTAAAGGCATATTCCAGGATTATCAGGATATCACATCTCCTGCCGTGGTTGGATAGTTCGACCCAAGCCACCTAGGCTGTACCTTTACCGAGGCGTGGATGTCAGTTCCTAGAGTGTGCAGAGCCAAAGAATCTAGCGCAACAGCTCGGCCCCGCCCACCCCAGCCGGGGGTCGGGTGTACATCGTTAGGACAGAAACGTCGCGTAGCCGTGTTCGGCACGCGACGGGATGGTGCAAGCTATGCGCGCCGTATTGGACGGGTATTGAAACGATGACGGTGCTCTACGCCTCATTCTAGGCGTAATCGCTTCAGGACTCAACTAATACGGCGCGCATAGCTCGCACCATCCCGTCGCCTGCCGAGCACGGCCACGCGACGTTTCTGTCCTAACGATATACACCCGCCGGGGGTCTGCCTTTACTCTTTGACTCTTTTTGACATAGGTAGAGCAGCTACTAGCCGAGATCTTGAAATTGGCAGTAAACCAATCGCCTCGTGAAGTAAACCCACTACTGAATGACCTGACCCCACACTAGGCACCGGAACACTTGCAGCACACCCCCGGCTGGGGTGGGCGGGGCCGAGCTGTTGCGCTAGATTCTTTGGCTCTGCACGCTCTAGGAACTGACATCCACGCCTCAGCAAAGGTACAGCCTACGTGGTTTGGGTCGAACTATCCATCCACGGCAGGAGATCTGATATCTCAATAATACTGGAATAAGCCTTAATGTTCCCATGAACCATTGCTTTAGTCAGCTGCTGATTTTAGCCGAGAGGCTAAATTTATTACAAGAGGCTGAGTTACTGGCGGAAGCTTTCGATTCGGACGGAGACGAAGGCTTTGTCCATAACTCAGCACTTTTGTAACATCTTGTGATAAGCTATGGTAGATACACATACCATTCAAGCTGAGTTATGGTGAGAGAAAAGAAAGCAATCCAGTACAAACCGTTCCTATTCTTTTTCGATCGAAAACAAGCCTTTTTTGCCAAGGAAACCCAGGTAGTATCCCTACACATATTTTGGGTGTAGCTTCAAGTAGGAATTTGTCCCAGTGCCTACTTCCGTGCTATGATGTCGTCTAAGCCGAAGGTAGGGAAGGGGTTACAATTTTGAGGTTTTTCTTCACGTTTGCGTTCTTGTTGGCAAAAAAAGCTTATTTTCAATCGTGATAAGATAAAATCGACGAGATTTCGGTTGTGAGGTTATGTTACCAGGGGAGATAGGTAACAGCGCTATATTTTGGGTGATAGCAGACAATGATCGTCAAAGATTATCCTGAATTATGCCTTATACTTTCAAATTTGTTACTTAGTTTCCTTGGAGACGTTAAGCTCCAAAGCGGCTACAATTTCGATGACTTTTGCCTTATAAAGAGAGTCGAACGGAAATAACTGCGAAAAAAGTCTTCGTCTTCAAAAGTACAATCTTCAGGTAAAGGAAGGCACAGGATGGAAGACATGGAACAACGGAGTAGAATCTCACGGTGGGTGCCTACATAGGTCACTAGGCATGTTGCGCGAGCACAGAGACAATCACTCGGAACTACTATAGCTACCTGGCACACGTGAGGAGCTTAAGTAGGAAATTTCCAAATGATTAACCAAATGAGTTGCTATTTGCGGAGCTGGAGACCAATAAAGTAGCAAATCGACTAATAATATTCACAGAAGGGCAAACTTGGGTGCACCTTACCTTTTCCCACCCACTGATTTGACGTCATCACTTACTTCAGCTAAATACGTGCGTTCAATCATAAAAAGTTACTGCAGAAAAAACAATAAATCCTATTCAGGTACGTAAATCCAGTATATGGGAAGAACATGATCAAATCAGTGGGAAAAGCATGTCCCCAAAGCAATAGACAAAACAATAGAAGTTTCTAAAAACTCTAATAAGCTATTTCGTGTACTTATCCATTTTGAGGGAATGCGACAAACAATTAAAATTGTGTTGATGAAGGGGTCGTATTTTGGTTAGTTGGAAAGGTGGGAATAGTGCTGAGCGGCATTTTCTTTCAGTTTAGTTCGCACACATATAGTCCATTTCCCGACGGCTGGCAGGGCGAGGCCTACGGACTTGTATCGATCTCTCTCACCCCGCCACGCACTCTCACCCAATTCTGTAGGCCACGCCCTGCCAGCCTTCGGGAACTGGACTGTACATCTAAACAATTTCGTACGATTCATCGATAGCATAGGACAAGAGCACTGCTACCATCAATTACTATCGTTTGACGAGGGATGGGATAACAAAAATAAAAATAGGATAACAAATATAAATATAATAAAAGTAGATTGAGATATCGATCAATCAATCACTTTCCGGGCTACGCCATGTATTTCAGTACTATTCATAATTGTAGTAACAGGTGAATGAAATCTGGGACAAACCATGGCTTGCAGGTCGCCAATACCTTAGTGATGAAGGACTGGGTTGTTGGATGGCCTGGATGGGCACTGATGCGAGATTTGATCTCAGCACCATGTGAAGAAGAGTGCTCGCTCCTTGTCATCACACCAGCTTCGCATCCGAAAGGGATACATATTCCTATTATATTAGGTTGATCGGAGAGTTTTGTTAGGGTTGAGATTTCTCTCTGTTTTATTTTATAACTCAGCAAGCAAAGCAAGTAATCAACAATATAAGAACCATCGTTAGTTACAACATTGTCCCACCTAATGGGCAGGTCAGCGATTCTCTTCTCCCAAAACTGGGAAGATTGGGAGTCAAAGAAGTCACCGACCTTTTTTTTGCTAGGAAAGCCTTGAGAGGCCGGAACAGGTGGTAATTTAAGGGGGTAATATCACATGAATAGGGTGTATGTGGAACCGTGTCCTAACCTAGCTCCTCCAATTTTGCACGGGTCTCTTTACCTATGAGAGAGACCCGTGCAAAATTGGAGGAGCTAGGCTGGGACACGGTTCCACATTCACCCTGTTGACCTGATATTGCCCCCACAAATTACCACTTTTCCGGAACCTCAAGGCTTTCCTGACAAAAAAAAATCTGTCAACCATGACCACCTTGGACAAGTGTCGGTGACTTCTTTGACTCCTAATCCTCTCAGTTTTGGGAGAAGGAAATCGCTGACCCGCCCGTTAGGTAGGACAATGTTATAACTAACGATGGTTATTATATTGTTTATAAGCCTGCATTGTTTGCTGAGTTATAAAATAAAACAGAAAAAAAATCCCAACCCTATCAAAATTTTTCGATCAACCCAATATATAAAACGCTTCGTCTATCCGTCCCAACCTCTCTCTGTCCCCTTCCTGTCACGAAATTAGGTACACTATGAAAAACTATCTGTCGAAATTTGGAGTTAAGTTTGACATGGGCAGGGCATGGGGCAAGGAATAAAGAGCACACATGGACCAAGTTCAACCCCGCCCACCGTTGGCGCAGCGTGCACTGAAATGTTTTCTTCCCTCAGACCGTAACTTGTTGATCGGGTTCCCATATGATCCAGACGCAGGGGAGAAGATGCATTTAGGTTAGCGATGAGATTCTGAAGGTTATGAATGAATCTTGGGCACAAGGGCGAGGCATGTAGTGGTGGGCGGAGCTCGATGTTACATAAAAAATGACCTGTGGGAATAGGGGCAAGTTTGGGATGGGTAGGGCATGGAACAAGAAGTATAGACCACACATGGACCAAGGTAAGCACCTCCCACGGTGAGCGGAGCTTGCACCTGAATACTCTGCCTCAAGAAAAAGAGCAATTTCGATTGCCCTATTGGCGCACATGGTGTTTCACGCACAGTAGTGTGAGCCAAGTGGTATATAAAATACTTCGTGTGTCCGTCCCACTCTCCCACCATCCCTCTGTCTGTCACGAAATTAGGTATAACATGAAAAACAACCAGTGGAAATGGGGACAAGTTTGGGATGGGTAAGGCATGGGGCAAGAAGTAAAGAGCACACATGAACTGTGTCAAACTCCGCCTATAAAGGGCGGAGAGTGCACTGAAATGTTATCTTTTCAGACCAAAAATTGGCAATTGGGTCCCACACGACCCATACGTAGAGGAGAAGATGCATATAGGTTAGCGATGAGTTTAGTGTCACTCTCGTTGAGTGAGTGGTGCTCACAACAAAAACTCATAGCAACGCATCCTTGAGATCGGAAAAAAAGCGGTGGGAATGACTAATGTCCAAGTATCTTGAACGCACTTATAGTGACCGAAAACCAGCCCACAAAAGGCGGAGCGTTATGTGATTATGGGTACTGAGTTAATTTATAGAATAAAGCAAATCCGATCGACCAGCTGACGTCTATAAAGTTATACGCGGTGTAGTGGGCACTAACCCAATATATAATGAGGGGAGACTTATTGAACTTCACCAGAGGTGAACATAACTGCTCGGAGAAAATTCTGTACATTATTATAACGATCGATCGATTTCGATAACAATTAGCGTATACACACAGGGCCGGGAAAGGGTAATGGACCACACCAACAGGTGGGCAGGTGGGTCATGCTACAGAATTGAAAGTTCCATTGAACCATGAGCTGAGGATGATAAGCAGTAATAGTGGGTATTCAGGAAGGTCCACAGAAAAGAGCAATTCCGATCGACCTACTGACGCTTATTTTATAATGCGCACAGTACGTAGTGTGCACCAGCCAACAAGTATTCCAACAAATAGATTATTGAGTTGATTAAGGATACATAGAAAATCAGCCAAATGATTGATATTAAGTACCTTTCCTTTTTTGGCTCCGCTGAAAGTAATAAAGGGCATACATATGTACATATGGTAACCGTACTTGATGTGGCTGTATGACAAAATTCTGAGGGCGGAGGGTGAAATCTCTCACGAGATCCAAAAGCTCCTTGTTCGATCGGTATTTTACTCTATGACACATCTTATTCGCAAAGTTTCCCAGCGAATAGATTGCTTGCAATCTCAATAATGCAGCAAACAGCATAGAATAGAAAAATTAAGTAAAATCAGATTCTAAGCTTCGATTCAGATTCACAAGCTCTTCCGTAATGCACGAAAAAATCCGGGAAAGTAATAGAGGTTCCGGTGGTGAACTTTAGTATTGTACTAGTATTCAATCAATGCAAAATTAACCTCCACGATTCAAATGGGCTATTTAACCGGTCCCACTTTACCTTCCCCTCATGTCTCTTTACGTTTGGAGTTATCAAACAAGACCAAAAGTATGGAGAGCTTAATTTCCCCGATCATGTCGTGGTTCCACCATTGTGCTCTATTTCTAGGCTTCTACACCTCTCGTAACAGCGCTAGCATACGGTCAAGACATGGGCTCGCTTACAGTATGCGGCGCATCTGAATGTGAATTGGAGTCGCTAATGAGCCATTCAGTTCGCAACAGCTCGCCATGTCAGTTTTTGGAGCAATCTTTCGTCCAATAGGCGCTTATGTCCATCTCGTGTAGGGTAACTGAGAAGGAAATACGAGACAGTTAATGTACACAGATTCATAATGAAAGTCATCCAGTAGTGACTACGTTACCAATATGATTAGTTCGGATGATAAGTGCAATGGGTGTCTGGTACTGATTATTCCCACTTTCCAACCTACATATGGGCGGATGAGTCTGATCAAAAATACCGCATATAACCCGATTTGAATCGAAAAGAAATCGGTGTTCGAAAATTCTGACAACTACAAGGAATAGAGCTAAAGAAGTTTTTAGCGTCAATCAATCCCGTGCTGAGATGCGCCGTGCATTCTGATTCTATTCAGCGTGAAACCTTGTAAGAATACCCAACACGAAATGAATTAGCTAGAGGTGAACCCAATTATCAACTAATTAATCACAAGCAATAAAAAATTCTGAATTATGTCAATAGTAAAGCATCACGTCATTCAAGGAACACTGATTGAGTATGAGCTCTTATGCGTTGACGATAGCCGTTTGAGGAGACATTTGATGTGTACATTCAATTCATTCGTATTAGCTGTGGATTATTCATGCACAGGACTTGACGCTTCAGTTTCCGCAGAATATACTCCTTTACCACAACAAAGATGCGGAGAAATAAAAGGTTCTTGGCTACCTGAGGTGGCTGCTTAGTACAACTGAAGATTTACGAACGCTTTGACTAGTGCACTCTATTCAATCCCGCGGTTCAGCCTGCAGAATTGGTGAAAATGGTGGTCCAAGCTGCCTGGTTGGTCTTGAACTGGTGGTTATTACCCGTAACCCGTTCTCTTTACTTATACCTCAAATTTTGAAATTTCGAATAAATCGTCCAGGGGAATTTAATTTCTTCTGTTACCCATATATTTATGTTGCTTTTGCTTACTATGAGCCCTATGCAAAAATACATACGAAGAAAAAGCAAGCATCCGGCTGAGATGCAGCTTCTCGAAGTAACGTCGAACGAGTTGAGGTGTCTGTGGAGGCGAGGATGGGCTGTGAAGCAAAGAGGTAACGATCACTGATCGGAGAAGCATAGAGTGTGAAGGAAATCAACCCTGGGCGCCGGACTCTCGACTGCGCTCCATCTCGTCGACAACTGTTCAAAGACAGTGGTAGGTCTAGTAAGGGTCGAATGTCGAAAGAGAATCGACTAAGAATTTTCAGATGCCTACTAGTACGAATAAGAAGAAAAAACGGAGTCAAACGGTGAAGAACTAGAGAAAAAAGACCTTTTCCCACCGCTGACCGTGAAAAGAGACGGATCTCATCAGAATAAGTGGCAGGTGTTGAAGAAAACAGCTTATGTAGAGCCTGGGGCGCTCCTTTTCACCGGAAAATTCGCTACCTTCTTGGACCAGCAGCTTTCATTTAGATGACTCACTTTAGGAGTTCTCGTTACTTACGTCACCTCTACCACTTTGTTTTGAAGTTGTTTGGCGGGAATGCAAATGAGTCGCTGTTATTTCAGATTCTCGATTTGGCGTTAGAATAAATGACGTTTTCGGAGAATAAACGCCTTTTTCGGTTTTTTTCATATTTTCCTTTAAGTATCATAATTGTAATAATTTTAAGAAAACTCAGAATGGCGGGACTTCCTGGGCGACTTTATTGTTTGAGTGGAATGCGTTCCCACGATCCAGCGCAACTATTTCAAGATTTGACTCCCAAGCATCAGAGGGTTGAAGCAATCAAAGCAACAAAGTCTATATGTGGGTAGAGATGTGAGCGCTGACTCAGGATGAGTGTGTCGCACAGAAATTTTGGTAAGTCGCGCGTTTGTCAAACATCACTGCCCTTCTGCGCGCGAAGAGCGACAAAAACCTGCACCATCATGCAAGCGTGACGTAAGCCAAGTAAGCCCACATCGTGGATTGGGGGAGGTTTGGGGGGGGGATAGAAGTGACTGAACGGAATGATTCCATATGCACCTTTTTTATTAGCAGTGTGTCTGATACCCTCAATAAGTCACTGATCGTTTAGTTTTTTTCGTGAACATGCCTACCCAAATTGCTACTTCCTTACTTCAAGGGCAGAGGTAATGTACTAATAATAAAAGGTAATTTACTTTCATCATTCATTGCAATCCTTGATACTCCCTGGTCTCCACAAAAACCGACACGTCAACCATTACCTCATTTCTATGGATCTATCATGCTCAATATCCCACACCTCAGTCATTCTTCGGCAAAGTCGATACTAAGAGGCGGACTGGAATAAAAAAAGGAGCAGAGGCCAAGAAGGACGGTCTCAACCGATTATTCCGCAGCAAAATTACTCCTTAGGACCTCTTTTTACATCCAAATGGCATCACTATTTCACTATCCCCACCACCCCTATCAAAGTCTCTAATCCATGTTTCCCGTGCGATCGTTAAATTCGCCTCTTCGCTTACCGTTTCTCATACCGCCTTATCAGTATTCAACAATGTACATAGCGGATCGATAAATGTAGTAAGATATATGAATAACGGCATAAAACACAGTTCCAAGTTCCAATTAAATATCAAACATGAAAGGATAAACGGGATAAAGTTCGTTGGCGTTAATCAGCGTTAATTAATCACTTGCTGGGACGTGCCGTACAACAAAATGCAATGAAACCATACAAGCAATATTAAACATATGTTATAATTGGTTATATAAGTTTTTATGCGATTAATTGAAGACATACACCACAGAATGAATTACGCAGTATGGTACGTTGCCAACGTGCGCCATTCGTACGATAAGAGTGCATTCATACGTCAGCCCCAAATACGCTATGAACTATGAATAATATTTTTTTACCGAGTTGCAAGTTTATGAGCTCCTAATAGCAGATGATCGTCCATTTCAATTGACCGTGGGTAGGATGGTTGGTAGTTTAATGGATGTACAGCAGGCCTCATACTACATTACCGCTACATTCATGGTCAATCGACACCTAAAAAAACGGAAACTCCATGATTGGAGAATTGTGTTTAAAAATTTTTCAATAAAACTAATTTAACGCTGCTGAATCCTTAATGAGAAATACCAGAATGATCATGGATTCACGTTTTTTTCTCGAATACAAGGGTATTTCTGGCTATGAAGTTTTTGTTCTGAAATTCACGGTTGAAGTGGATGGTTTACGACTCCGCAGCGTTGACGAGAAGCGCCCATAGTGCTTTGCGGCAAAATTTGCGAAAATCTCGAAATTCATGCCGAAGGAGAGAAATGGGAAAGTTCCACTGACTCTTACATTCGCCTTGAGCAGTGCCTTCTACTGGACCTTTTTCAAATTAATTGGAAATTTTTGTTAGAAAGTTACAGCAAAAAGATGAAGAAATCATAAGGCCCGTTTTTTGGTGTCGATTGACCATGATTAGCGCGGTATTGGATCCTGTGCGTGAGCGGGTTTCTATTAGAAGTGAATCGGTCTTTGCTGTGTACTCAAAAGACTCAACAAGTGAAACAATCAGTGAGAAGTGTGAACAACTTCTTTCATAAATGCGATTCGATGCGATTGAGCAATACTGTGTAATTCAGAAAAATTCTTCTCCAATAGGTGGTTGATATACCGGAGCAAAACATATAACCTGAGCAGCTCAAAAATCTCTACTTAAAGACATCATTAGGGGTAAAGCGGTAATGGAGAAATGCCTACAAGAAGTAACTCACATGGTAGTCCTGGGCCTAGGAAGGCTATCTGTGGCGAAATCCCGGTGAAAAAGCGCCCCTCCGAGCTGTAGAAGCGCTGCAAAACGCCGCAGCGTACAGCGGTTCCGCCTCTGCCACGCAACGGTTCCGCCTCCCGATGACGTAATTCCCGATTGACTGGGGTGAGAGCGGCCAGGAGATGAGGCAGAATCAAAGGTTTTGCGGCGCGCTTTCGTAGTTTTAGCTTGAAGCTCACTCCAAACAATAGATGCGGTCATATTTCCAAACATTCCCTTGTGTTTACTTGGCAACATGCCAATGAAAAACTAGAGCAGATTACCCGCGTCATGACGGGAAGGTCGTCCGCGCCTAGAATCAACCGTGGGATGGGGGTCCTATTTCTCGGGTTTTTGGCCGTTTCCATCCGTTTTTTCTCCACTGTCCTGTTACTAGGCATCTCGACTTTCATATGCACTACTTCTTTTACTTTTCGTCCGACTTTCCCCTAATGATGCCTTTAAATATCAAATGATTCATAATCAGTAAACCATCACTCTTCTCACCATCAGATCCTTTCAACTGCAACTCAAACTCAGCTGATGCTTGACACTATTCTATCCGTCGAATACTCTGTTTTCATGATGCTCCTCATTAGGTGTGTGCCATTAGGACAGAAAATTCGCGGGTGTGTGCAGACATGACCGAATCGCGTGGCCAGCCTTCAAGCGAGGCAGTGTGGCATGAGTGGAAGCGCAGACATGACGCAGTCACGCTCGGCCGACTCCCAAAGGCAATCGATACGGCGAGTCGTACTGGTGGCGCCGCGAGCGAAACGCCGCGAAGCGATTCGCTGTCATTCTGCACACACCCAAAATTCGCGTGGCCGCCTTTGATGCGCCACGAAATGGTGCGAGATGGGGGGCAGCGTACAAGTTGAGTCCTGAAGCGATCACGTCAAGAGTAAGACGTAGAGCACCATAATCGCTTGAGGGCCCATTCGATAGGGCAAAGCGCATAGCTCGTTTCATCGCGTCGCATGCGGGACGCCGCAACGAGAATTCTCCGTCCTGATGGCACACATTCTCCGTCATTCAACCGGTATTTGAAAAAAAGGTAGAATTGAATGAGTGGGAGCAGCGATCCATTCCAGCTGTCCTTTAAGGCAATTTCGAGTGCTAAGCCATAGAAGTGCATATACATTTTAAAGTGGGGCAGAGGTGATCCAATGACAAGGAGCGCCGCTATCACAAGAATACAGGGGGTGCCAAAAAAAAAGTAATTTTGCCCACGGCTCACATCTGCCAATTTTACAAAACGTAGGGAAACGAAAGAGATAAAGTTATTGGGGCAAAACATTCCCGAAATGTTCCTCTAAAAGTAGGAACAAGCTGTGGCTCCTCACGTTCATGTTCATAAAAATATGGAGGTTTCATTCGGCGCAGTCGGGCTTCGGAGTACCTACATTTAAAAATTCGCTAAAAACAGTGGAGCCAAGCTTCGTGGTAGGTCTTTTGTGGGAAGCTTCCTGAGGGTTGGCCCTTTGGTTCTTGGAAGTCACAGAGCCCCTGCTGCTTGGACAAGGCTGCTATGATCCAAAGTATCATTTTCATGCCTCAAATCCGCCTCCGGAGGGGTTTCAGTGGTAGGGGAACATTTTGGCTCTTGGAAACGAAGGGCGCTGGGAACCCGGGAAAAACGCAATGTTAAAGAACACCATCCGGTATGAGTCCCCTCAGGTACCCAGATTGAACGGACGTCAGCAAGGTTGTGAAAGAGGGCGAAGAAAATTCGGATTTTGCCCAGTTGAGGTGATACATCTTGTTCAGTCTTTCCTTGCTCCCGTTCCTGCTCGTGCAGGAGGCTGCCACGGAGTATAGTGATAGAGTTAGGTCTGCTCTTGATTCTGGGGATGAGAATACCTCAATAGAATTTACTGTAGTTTGGCTAAATGGGGTCGAAAGTGGAGGAGACAAAATTACTTTTTTTTTTGGCACCCCCTGTAGTTCGGGGACCAAATCGTGATGAAGTACTGCTCACGCTTCCGTTCTCTTTGCAGATGGAGTACCATTGAAAACAAAGGAGTGAATAGCAAGCTTTTTAAAGGAGGCGCAGATCAAGGAAAGAATGAGGAAGTTTCATGTTTCAAAGTATCTCATAACCTTTTATTAGCAAGCGAATAGGCTCAAACCTATTACGTCCGAGAGACGAATAAGGCTGAGCGCTGCTCATCAATTATACGCGGTGATAATACCCAGCCTTGGAAAACGGTAACTAGATTGCTTCCGTGACGGGTAATACTGTATAGAATCTTGATGAAATGGGTCAGTTTCTAAGATAAAAATTCGTTTTTGGCCAGTAATTTTTGAGTGTAAATCGCTAGGACTACTGAGTGCTGGGAATTGATATCATTTTTACTTTGAGTGAAAGCTACATAATGTCGAAATCGAACAGGTGTTACTGCTCGATTCTCAGTAAAAAGCAAAATTAGTGGATTTTTTTTTTGTCCATGAACTGATCAGAAATCCACGCAAATACATCTATGAGGAAGGAGGTAGCCCACTCCAGACGTAATGCATCAACTGCTGTATCACCATGGGAAAAAGTTGCTGAGAGTTTTTCCTTTTTCTGAAAATGAAGGCAAGTGTGTCGATATAGCGATGGCGCAGAAGAAACAAAACTTAATGGTCGAGGAGTTAAGAATGAGGACCGTTCTCCTACACGTGTATTTTGGCCACAAATGCGTTTTCCGCAGGCCTCTCCTCAAATTATTGATCATCGCCACGCGAATCTATCATATTCAGCGGTCATACGCAGTACATGATGCACTCATAGCATTGTTTGCCCAGGCGATCTTTGTGGGCCCAGTGTTGCTTAGTATGCATTTCCTATCCTTACTTGCTTCACATACTTTTCTTGGATCTGCGCTTTTCATTCATATTTAATATATTTTTTTAGCGCAGGTGGTGAGGTGACAGGTGGCAGGCACTCCCATTTCCATGGTGCGGGGATCGAACCTTGCATCAACGCCCGCCTAAGCCAACAAAGCCTTCTATCACTCTGGGTTCGGCAGCTTGATACCAGTTTCGTCTGGGAGGATACATAGGAGCCCTGACTTATCGTCGGTTGGCCCGCGCAAGTCATTGTATATGAAAAATCGCATTAACCTGCTAATGTAAATGGAATCAGAGTGCGCCGCAGATCCCACAGAAGGGATCGGTTGATCAAAAAACTTTGTAAACTTTATTTTTCCTTTTCATGGATCCAACTTATCGCAGCCGTTGCTCTAACGTCTTTTCGATATCGTATAATTTTTATAATCTTGTGAATAATCGACAACAATTCGAAATGCTTCCATTTCAGGAACGATTCAGAGCTTTTGTAAGTAATATTTAAGCGAAAATTATTTTTTTACTCATAAGGATATCAGGATTGTATAAGCTAGGGTTTGCACCAAGCAGTAAAAGGAAGAAAAACCAAGTATGATATAGGCATGTAAATGCATGTATACGCAAGGCATGTAAAAATAAGAAGAGATGGCTTTTTCCAACGTTTCCAACCAAAACGATTCCTCAAAACCTCAAATGTTCGTAGTTTGAGCCACTAAGACAAAAATTCGCGCCTAAAGTACGCTGAGATGGGTGCGAATATGGCCACCGTATCAGCTGGGACACACCATGGCGGTACCTTGGGCCATTTCAGGTGCAGAGGCTTTGGAATCCATTCAATACGGCACTTCTAATTCTAAACTCACTACGTCGCGTACCGCACACGACCACGCCAATTTGCCGTCCTATTGACCCCTCGGAGCTGGTATTGCAATAATTGCGACTTCTCGTCTTATCCCCTCCTATGCCTTATTATCAGCATTTCGCCCGCTTCTTTTTTAAGTAGATTACTTGAAACTGCAAAACTCTCAGCGTAGCTGATGCTTCTCTCTGTATCTGCCTAAGAAGACTTTATGTTATGGCCATTGTGAAAAGAAAAGAAAATTGGCGATTTCGGAGTGAGGCCTTCGGCTCGACAAGCATTACTGCGCGTGATCACGCTTCGGCACAAGAAGAGCACTGGTCTGATCTGTGGCTTCCTACACTTTTACAGCTTCCTACTATCGCCTCCTGCTGAAGCGACATGACAGCAGAAAGTGAGGCATTCCGTTTTAAGAATAGCAGAATCTGACGCGTTCGATTTTAAGATGTAAAAGTGTACAATTTTCAGAACTATAACGCGACGGCTCGCATTGATCGGTGCCTGATGACCATAAATTTTCACTTGTGAAAATGAGCACTGTTCTCGATGCAGTCATGTCATATCGATGGGGAGAATGGAACGAGGAGTTTTTGTAGTATTAGTCATAGAGAGAATATAACTGGCTGTTTTTAAAGGCAATTGGCAGACCCTTTTTACCATAGCGGTAACTGTTCGTAAAGGGACTTGGAAATAACAAGTGCCTCAAAATGGCACCCCCTTGATTCCGTGAAAAAATCGAACATTCATCTATTGAAGTTAGCTGGACAATAAAAGCACTAATTTCATGGCACTGCAACAATTTGAAATGAGGAAATTTCTGCAGCGAAGCAATTTTCCAGGAAGCAAAAGAAAAGTTGTTGGGCGTGACATTGTGAAATGGACGGAAGAATTTCTGAGAAAAAAAAATGGTGGGAATTTGAAGAATATCTGAGAAAGAGAATAAGGGAAACTCGTGGCTGGTCTTTCTCATTGACGCAAATCGTAAAGACCGTTATGAAGTTAAAAATTCACAAAATAAATGCAATATAAAAATAGATTTCGAATATATAAATACAGCAGAACATTCGACAAGGGAGGAATACTTGGCGTGGCATACAAGTAGCCCCGGCAAAAATTCGTGAAGGAATGTAAGGAAAAACTTGCGTGCACGCGGTTGAGCGATGAAGAGACCTTGAGGTTGTATGGCAAGTTGCGGCGAAAAGACTTAAAGCTTGTATCCTTTCCGGGCAGGAAAACTTATGATATGAGTGCTGTGCCTTGCCACACAAGTTGCGCATGGGTTCATCTTTCAGTCACTCTACATATTAATGCCATCAAAATATTGCAATACATTGGCGTCCACAATTTTGGTACACCCTGTTTAATTAGATGATAATGTGTAAGAAAAAGATAAGTTTTGCCATAAATCAAAGGTAAAGCTGAAGCGTGGGGAAACCGATCATATGTAGCGTTTAACGGAGTATTTCTTCTTGTGGATGTACCCAGTCATACTGTACTTTTACGATTAGGAAGTTTGAGCTAACTGCCTTGTGCTAGGTCGTACAGTATTCTTCGCTCAGAGTCACGTACTTACCCTAATGTTTCCAAAATCGAAATCTAGAAATTGAAATCTAAAAATTAAAATTGAAATCTTAAGAACCTCTCTAATGACTTCGGGTGAATGAGCTCGTGAAAATCCTCACTGAAACCGCCAAAGTTCTGAAATCGCCACTCTGTTTTCACCTAGCAAAAGTAATTCTATGGAGACTGACCATCTTACAGTTCTCCATAGCCTGTCTTTGAGTTATCTGAGCAACGTTTGAGGGCTTCAACAGGGTGTACCCCTGCTTTTTAGTGTACACACCTTTCAGAGCCATTCAATGATGGTGGGAAAGCTCTGCCGTTAGCAATGGTTGAGTGGAGGCGTGGCTTAGGTGAGGGTGGAGTCTGTGAGTAGATGAGCGCGTTTTTCTGCCTTTTTGTCAGTTTGAAGGATAAGGATAGTGCAATTCAGTTATCATAAAGGATCATCCATAAACTTTTCAGTTAATGTGGGAAACATGCTAGATTAGGCGTCAGCACTTAAGGAAAGAGCAGTTCTTACAGTACGCTTCAGCAGCACCCATAAAAAGACAGTTGTCGATGCTGAGAAAGTATGAGTTCAATGAAGTGAGAACTACAGAAAAATGCAGTACACGAAACTACGATAGGCATTCAGCTGGAAATTGTGTCAAATGACTGCACATTTCGACGTTATAAGATAAGGTGCTGTTTGAACTTGTACTTTTCAGCCGAGAAAATATCCTGGATAAGGGTGACCGAGTGGGCGGGAGGGGAATGATCAAAAAGCACCAACGCATTGCAGCCAAAGCACCTGATTAAGTATTGACCGTTAGTATTATAGTACAGGACGACATTGTGTATTGATTCGAAGTTTTGTCAGTGGGAATCTATTAAAAACACCGGAAGGGGGTAATTTTGGCTTACGGTAGAACAGACGTAGTGTGGACGAGTTTAAGTGGCCGCCATTGCACAAACTCGCCAACTAGACGCCTTGGCATAGTGCCAAAAGAAGATGTTTCTAATATAAATTTGTTTTTTCCTTTACTTTTTACTTTGTTCCTTCTTATATTGTTTCTAGATGTACTTACATGAATGCTAATGTAGTGGGAATGGCCACTCCACTGCGCTGGGAGTCATGTGCTACATTTAACGTTGGCCCGCGGCCCGTCTCCTACAGCGGACAACTCGGAAAGTCTGTGGGTTGGATGCGAATGGGATGCGAATACACACCGCAGCGTCGCGCTTTTGAGTCCGGATTTTTTCTCCTATTATCGCTTCTAACCTTGAGTGTTCGTTACGAAATGCTCATTTCTTTGCATCTTCCTCTTGTTTCGGACCCCTTCCGGTTCCTTTAAGTTGTCCTGGATAATCAGGATGGTGCTGTTCATTGCGTGGGTGCTGCTGTCTTGGAAAACCCGCAGAAGAAGAAAAATATCAGTGGGAGTGTATTTTATTTTGAATCTTCTACATGAGAGCAGTGGTCCGCTTCACCTCGCTTGTAGCGCTTAGAAATTCGCGATTCCATGAGGAAATCATCGTTCGCTTGAAGTTGGAACACGGTTATGAACATTGCTGCTGGTAACTGGTTTACGTAGAACATGAAAATAAAGGTGCTACTGCCTCACTAGAGAATGAACGGGATGAAATGCCCAAAAGTAGAAAGGTCAACAGAAGAACCCCTCTCCTGGTGATTACTGCCGTGAACGAACTTACGCTCTGAGTTGTTTGGATGAGTTATCCGTAAGCATGAATACTAGTCATCGGGCTCAAAACATGGGGCGGATGTTCTATCAGAATGCGACGAGATGGTGCGAGATAGGGGCACCGTACAAGTTTTCCTGAAGCGATTACGCCACGAATAAGAGGTCCGTATCGCTTTAGATCCCAACCAGTACGGCGCGCATAGCCCACACAAACTAAAACATCTATACTAAAACAAACACAAAAACTAAAACACCATATTTTACTTGAGGAAACTAACCAATCATGCGATCCGTACTTAGCCCCGACCTCTCCTGCAAGTTCCACCAGTCGCTTGCTCAGTAAGTGATGTCGCTCATTTTCCACACTTATTTTTTTCCGCCACAACTCGGTGATTTTTTGGCGCAAGTATCGAGCAGAAAGCAGTGGACGGGCTGATCGTGCAAGAACGTCAAAAAAGCGGTAGGGATTTCCCACTGTACTGCCGTTTCCATGTTTTATTTTCTGCGTGGGGAGGTCAAACATGCGATAAGCTCAGGGCACTCCCAGGTGTCAAGGAAAATAGCCACTCAGGTACTTCTTCCCTCTACGGCTACCGAATACGACCCCCTTCTTCAAGCTCTACAATAACAGTAACTGTTGCCTGATTGCATAGTTGCAATGTGATTTATCTAGCTTTCCCGAGGCAAAAAGATATTTTTTACATCTTGTTCCATGGATTTGCGGTGGAATACCCTTGCTTGTCATCTGCTTATTGAAATTAATATTTTAGTGCTTATCGCTGACCTCTGAAGGTACGACCCCTCCTATCCGGTCAAATACGACCCCCTATCGAGGAACCCACGATTCTCGGTGTACCCTGGATGAGCCGCATCAGTGCATGTGGGAATTTCCTGATACACGCGCAAGTACATGATTTAAAATTTGCATTTTCTAGTGTGTAGTATCCAAATGAATCACCAGTTTTCTTGCGCTGAACATAGGTTACACTTACCACAAAAACGGTTATGCCGGATTCTTCGGCGACAAAGTAGCCAAGCGAATGTTGGAGATCAATAGGCAAATGAGTTTTCCCACAAATAGGCCGGAGCAAATGGTCCATGGCGTTGCAATACGTCCCAGGGCACACTTGGCCGGTTTTGTTGGTATCTATGCACTTTTGCTAAATTAATAATCACTGACGTCAGTCAAAATATCGCTCTACTTGAAAACTCCATTTTCTTCAGTAGTTCCCTGAGAAAATGTCGTCAAAAGACTCGTTGGTCGGTTAATGAATTCTTCTATATTAAGAATACTGTTCAGGACGTGATGCCAAATTTCGATTTTCTTTGCTATGCCAACGGGGTTTTTGAGTACAATTTTTATTGACGGCTTGATGTTTCCATCGGATCGTTCTCTCAAAAGTCCAAACGTGGTCATGCCGTTCTTATACATACCAGTTGGGCTGGCGCGCACTACTGCGCGTCACACATGGAAGCTTGCAAAATGAGCGCGTGTATCGAACTCTCTCACTCTCGCCACTCACCCAAGTCCGTAAGCCACGCCCTGACAGGCATTGGGACTGTACCTCAAACTTGGGTAATTGAACCGCAGGGTGGACAGACACACAAACATCCGTACGAACACACCAAACTACTGGTTTATATATGGGGTATCATACCCTATATATAAACCAGGAGTTTGGTTTGTCCGTTTGCGTGTGTGTGTGTGTGTGTGTGTGTGTGTGTGTCCGGTTCAATTACCCAAGTTTGAGGCATCCGACCCAACGGAAGGTAGGCTCATCAGCGGGAAAGGTCGGGTCAAGTGCGGGTTGGGTGGGAAATGTTAGGAGATGCCCTCATGAAAGGAGAAATCCTATAAGATCATGCATCACCGATCGATATTGATCGAAGATATCGGTTTTTGTGCAGAAGGCTGGAAAAGACTTAGGGGCGATACTATTGCTTAAGTACCCTCATGAAAGTTGAAATTCTATAAGATCATGCATCACCGATCGATATTGATTGAAAATATCGGTTTTTGTGCAGAAGGCTGGAAACGACTTATGGACCATACTATTGCTTAAGTGCCCTCATGAAATTTGAAATTCTATAAGATCATGCATCACCGATCGATATTGATTGAAAGTATCGGTTTTTGTGCAGAAGGCTGGAAACGACTTATGGACCATACTATTGCTTAAGTGCCCTCATGAAAGGTGAAATCCTATAAGATCATGCATCACCGATCGATATTGATTGAAAATATCGGTTTTTGTGCAGAAGGCGGGAAACGGCTCATGGACCATACTATTGATTAAGTCCCCTCATAAAAGTTGAAATTCTACAAGATCATGCATCACCGATCGATATTGATTGAAAATATCGGTTTTTGTGCAGAAGGCTGGAAACGGCTCATGGACCATACTAATGATTAAGTGCCCTCATGAAAGTTGAAATTCTACAAGATCATGCATCACCGATCGATATTGATTGAAAATATCGGTTTTTGTGCAGAAGGCTGGAAACGACTTATGGACCATACTATTGCTTAAGTGCCCTCATGAAAGGTGAAATCCTATAAGATCATGCATCACCGATCGATATTGATTGAAAATATCGGTTTTTGTGCAGAAGGCTGGAAACGGCTCATGGACCATACTAATGATTAAGTGCCCTCATGAAAGTTGAAATTCTACAAGATCATGCAGCACCGATCGATATTGATTGAAAATATCGGTTTTTGTGCAGAAGGCTGGAAACGACTTATGGACCATACTATTGCTAAGTGCCCTCATGAAATTTGAAATTCTATAAGATCATGCATCACCGATCGATATTGATTGAAAGTATCGGTTTTTGTGCAGAAGGCTGGAAACGACTTATGGACCATACTAATGATTAAGTGCCCTCATGAAAGTTGAAATTCTACAAGATCATGCAGCACCGATCGATATTGATTGAAAATATCGGTTTTTGTGCAGAAGGCTGGAAACGACTTATGGACCATACTATTGCTTAAGTGCCCTCATGAAATTTGAAATTCTATAAGATCATGCATCACCGATCGATATTGATTGAAAGTATCGGTTTTTGTGCAGAAGGCTGGAAACGACTTATGGACCATACTAATGATTAAGTGCCCTCATGAAAGGTGAAATCCTATAAGATCATGCATCACCGATCGATATTGATTGAAAATATCGGTTTTTGTGCAGAAGGCTGGAAACGGCTCATGGACCATACTATTGATTAAGTCCCCTCATAAAAGTTGAAATTCCACAACATCATGCATCACCGATCGATATTGATTGAAAATATCGG
Organism: Trichostrongylus colubriformis; assembly: GCA_963978905.1. Lineage (NCBI taxonomy): Eukaryota > Metazoa > Nematoda > Chromadorea > Rhabditida > Trichostrongylidae > Trichostrongylus > Trichostrongylus colubriformis. The sequence goes on along the minus strand of OZ022259.1, from coordinate 9,864,770 downwards.
TTTTTGTGCAGAAGGCTGGAAACGACTTATGGACCATACTAATGATTAAGTGCCCTCATGAAAGTTGAAATTCTACAAGATCATGCAGCACCGATCAATATTGATTGAAAGTATCGGTTTTTGTGCAAAAGGCTGGAAACGGCTCATCTACTAAGTGAGTGCCCTCATAGAAGTTAAAATTCTACAACACCATGCATCAGTGATCGATATTGATTCAAAATATCGTTTTTTGTGCAGAAGGCTGGAAACGGCTCACGGACCATATTACTGAGTGAGTGCCCTCATAGAAGTTAAAATTCTACAACATTATGCATCAGCGATCGATATTTATTGAAAATATCGGTTTCTGTGCAGAAGGCTGGAAACGACTTATGGACCATACTATTGATTAAGTGCCCTCATGAAATTTGAAATTCTATAAGATCATGCATCACCGATCGATATTGATTGAAAGTATCGGTTTTTGTGCAGAAGGCTGGAAACGACTTATGGACCATACTAATGATTAAGTGCCCTCATGAAAGTTGAAATTCTACAAGATCATGCAGCACCGATCGATATTGATTGAAAATATCGGTTTTTATGCAGAAGGCTGGAAACGACTTATGGACCATACTATTGCTTAAGTGCCCTCATGAAATTTGAAATTCTATAAGATCATGCATCACCGATCGATATTGATTGAAAGTATCGGTTTTTGTGCAGAAGGCTGGAAACGACTTATGGACCATACTAATGATTAAGTGCCCTCATGAAAGTTGAAATTCTACAAGATCATGCAGCACCGATCGATATTGATTGAAAATATCGGTTTTTATGCAGAAGGCTGGAAACGACTTATGGACCATACTATTGCTTAAGTGCCCTCATGAAAGTTGAAATTCTACAAGATCATGCATCACCGATCGATATTGATTGAAAGTATCGGTTTTTGTGCAAAAGGCTGGAAACGGCTCATGTACTAAGTGAGTGCCCTCATAGAAGTCAAAATTCTACAACACCATGCATCAGTGATCGATATTGATTGAAAATATCGTTTTTTGTGCAGAAGGCTGGAAACGGCTCATGGACCATACTATTGATTAAGTGCCCTCATAAAAGTTGAAATTCCACAACATCATGCATCACCGATCAATCATACCCTACATGTAAACCAGGACTTTCGCATTTCTGTTTATACTGATGTTTGTCTGCCCGCTCGATTCTCGGTTTTGCCAGAAAGGCCAGGTGGGGAGGTCAGGTCAAGTTTAGTTTGGTTGGAGCATGGTCCAAGATGTACAGACGCACATGTGCAATGTAGGACTCCGCCAACTGTGAGCGGGGCTTGCGTCAAAATGGTCGGTGTTAGGGTGCGAAATTCTATAAATTGTCTCAAAATTGCTGGAACGTCAGGAAAAGCGGGCAAAGTCGAGTTTAATGGGGCCACCTCCAGAAGGCGGAGCGGGGTTGAGGTTCTATTCAGCACATCGTCATCAGAACCTGTCATACCCTATTTATAAATCAGTAGTTTGGTGTGTCTATCATTTTGTATGTCTATCTGTCTGAAAGTCAGTACCGCCTGAAAAACAAGCGGGGAACTCGGGTCAAGTGTGGGTCAGGTAGGGCATGGAAGATGTTTGCAGAGTGCATATGGATCATGTGGGACTACGCTTTCTGTGGGTGGGGTTTGCGGTCAAAATGTTCGGTGTTTGGGTGAAAAATTGGTGCCTTCGCAATGAGGGACATCTCACAAAACGCTGCATATCTTGGCTTCTCAGAGGGATTCTTGAGGGGTAACTCTGCACATTGAGGCGCATTTTTTGCCTAAGGCTAAGTGGAAAGAGAGGATTCCTTTTTTCCTCTAGGCTTAGTTGATGGTGGGATGCACTCCCCCCCTCTTTGCGACAGCGCTGAAAGTTCTATATATTGTTTCAGAAGAACCCGAACGTCTAAGAAACTTAGGGGCGAGGTGATGGAGTTTGTATCTGTGTAGTTAAGAGAGGCCCGCTTTCAGTGGACGGAGCGTGCTCCAAATAGGTGGTGCTCACCACGATTTACTTCATAACTCGGCTACAGAGCAGCCTAGGAATCATAACCTTTCATAACCTTCCATCATGACCTACAAATAAACCAGGAAATTGGTTTGTCTGTCCACCCAAAACTCGACATAATCGGAGAAACAAGCGGGAGAGGTTGGGTCAACTTTGGGTTGGGTGGGTCATGGTAGTAGGAGATGTAAAGAGCGCATATGGACCATTTTAGGGGGGACATGCGTTGAAATAATCGGTGTTAATGTGGAGAATCTATAAGTTGTTCCAAAAAAGCCCGGACGTCGCCAAAAAGGGAAAGGGGTGGAGGCGAGTTTATAATGTTTGTCGCAGGTAAGAGAGACCCGCCTTCAGGATCGGAGCATGCAATGATGAAGTCGTGTTCACTCATGAGAAATTTATTCTTCTACATAGCGATCTAGAGACAGGGTGAAAGCCGAGCAATGCTCAACCGTGACAAAAATATACCAAATTAATTTCGAATTAATCAATTTGGTGAAGGATAGACGAAGCCCAAGCTGGGATATTGGTTGAAAATATTGGTTTTTAAGCGGAAGGCTGATAACGGCTTATCAACCATACTATAGAGTGAGTGCCCAAGAAGTTGAAGTCCTGTGGCCTCAATCTATCATACCCTATATGTAAAGTAGTTTGGGCATGGTCCAAGATGTACAGAGCGCACACGGACTTCGCACACAGTAGGCGGAGCGTGCGCTGCATTCGTCTCTAAATTGCCCGGACATGTGGAGAAGGGACCAAGATGAGATTCGGGTATATGTAACAGTTGAGGGAAACTCACCTTCAATGGGTGAAGCGTGCTCCAATGGGCAGTGCTAACCACAAATGCTCATAACCCGGCTCCAGAGCAGTGTAGAGACTGAGGAAAAGTCGGTGGAGACCAGCGAGATCTGAGCTGTGTTCAGCATATCTGAAGTGAGTAGCCCCCCATAGTGGGTGGAGCGAGCAATCGAAATCGTATTCACCCACGAAACATTATAATTTCTCTTTAGAGCGATCTAGGAACCGGGTAAAAACCGAAGCAATGTGTAACAGCTCAAGTAGCATAAATAATGCTAAATGATCACGTTAATCGGAGCCTTCGCTACGGTGTTGATTGAAAACATCAGTGTTTGTGCAGAAGACTGGAAACGGCTCATGGACCATACTATTGAGTGAGTGCCCTCATAGAAGTTAAAATTCTACAACATGATACATCAGCAATCGATATTGGTTAAAAATATCGGTTTTTGTGCAAGAGGTGTCTTCACTGCACACTACTTTACTAGACCGGGCTTTGTGGACGGGGCCTGTGTTCAAAAGGTTCGGTGTTCGAATGCAAAATTCTATAATTCGTTCCTAAACAGCCTAGGAGTCGGGATAAGGTGGGCCAAAATAAGTGAAGGGTGTATGTAGCATATGAAGAATCATAACCTATATATAAACCACGAGTTTGATGTGTCTGTCATGTTGTCTGTCTGTGCACCCGAAACTCAGAACTACCTGAAGAACAAGCGGAGAAGTCAGGTCAAGTTAGGCTTGGGTGGGTCTTGCTAAGAGATGAACAGGTAGCATAGATCATGTCAGACTCCCCCACTGTGGGCGTGGCATGCGTTGAAATGTTCGGTGTTTAGATGCAAAATTCTATAATTTCTTCCAAAAATGCCCAAGAACCGGAACAAGGTAGGCTAAAATGAGTTAAGGGTGTATGTAGCAGATGAAGAATATTCGCCTCCAGTTGGCGGAGCACGCTCACGTAGGTGGTGTTTACTACGAGCGTTTATAAGTTGCGTCAGGACAGCCCAGAGACTGCGAAAAAATCGATGGAGATCAGCGATGTCTAGGTGGTGTTGCACGTTATTGAGGTAGGTGGAGGTCCGCCCACAATGGGCGGAACGTACAATCAACGATATCGTGCGCACTCATAAAAATAGAACACCGCTCCAGAGCGGTCTAGAGCGCCGTAGAGGCTGAAGTAATTCGAAGCTGCCAGAGTGACAAAAATAATGTCAACTGATCACGGTAGACGGGGCATCATAAGGATATTGGTTGAAAATATCGGTTTTGTGCGAAAGGCTTATGCATCATACCACTGAGTACCCTCATAGAAGATGAAATTCTGGAAAATGATCAGCGAGCCACACCAATGGGTGACGCTTTTGCAGAACTTCAATGAAGTCCTATTGGTCGACATCGATCGAAATCATAGATCTCTAAGCAAAGAGCTGAAAACAGGTAATGGGATCCCATTGAATGATTACAGTCGCAAAAGTTGAAAAATTGCAGCATCATGTGCCATGAGTCGTAATTGTCGGTTTTCGTACAAGGGCCGGGCAATGTGATGGACCACACCAGTGGATGGACGCAATTGCAGAGGCTTACATTCTATAGAACTTATTGCATGCATATCGATACCTACTGTATGGCTATGATGAGCCTTTGTAGTGAAGGCTGTTAATGGACTACCCCTCAGCACAAATGTAAAATCTTATGATTGCCGCCAAACCATACTGCTGTGAAATTTCTTTTACATCATTTCGCCCGCAGCCCACTTCGCACCGGTACCCCGTAACGCGATGTAGATCGCGAAGCTCACCTGGTTATACATATAATATAGTAGGGACATGCATGTCTCCCCCTTACATAAATAGCTCGCAATGTAGCGCAAAGCAAGAGATCATTCGTGACAGATAATGGCTCATTTGAGTTGTTCATACTTGGATTTCTTACGGCGCAAACACTGGAGCTAAGCGCGGACCCATTGCCAAACCTCTAATTTGCCAGTACTATGTATGTACCCAACCATCTAAGGATGTTGTACTGCAAACATTGCTTGACTTAATCATGATTTGTGTTTCATTCTACTGAAGTCTCTATAATTCCAGGATACCTCTCTAGCATTTCAGAAAGTGCTTATGAACCTTGATCGTTTTGAACGTTAGTTTTAGACAAAAAGACAGCGAATCACTCCGTCACACAACCTTTTCCCAAACTCGAAATGCGTAAGTGTTCAAGAAACTCAGTCGTGTTGGTCAGTGTGATGCGATTTAGTTAGCAGCTGGCTTACAATACAACGGAGGAACCATAAAATTCAGTCGGTTGGCTTGCCTCTGCAACTTACACCCCTGAAAAAGTTATGACTGAGGAGCATGGAGTAAACAATTCGATGTAAAGTGCAGAATTCTGGCATTCGAAGCTGAGATTTCTGCCAGGGAAGTTTTTGAGGCGCTTCGGATTTCCGCAAGAAATTCGTTTATGAACAACCAAAATGAGTGCTTATACATTACGAATGATCTCTTGCCACTGGGCCACATTGCGAACTACTGATATAAGGGGAGACATGCATGTCCCCACTATACTATATGGATAAAGACAGCATGGCATTTCTCATTCACTGATTATAACTGGCGCGAAGTGGCGCGTTCCGCTCTCGCGGGGGGGGGGGGAGGGGGGACTGGGTGAGTTGTGCTCTCTCGCACGAGGTTCTTCGGCGGTTTCCTTGATATTCCGTCAGAACTCAGAACCGATAGAGGGATGAGACATTGGTGGTGTGGTTGACAGAATCCTAAATTCTGAGCTAGAGGAATACTATATGGTTGAAAAGACGGGCCGTCATTAAAGAGGTCCACCTAATAATTTCATTGGTATAGCGGAGAAAATTGAAATTTACATCGATGTCGGTTTCACATCGGTTTTACAAAGAGAAAAAAGTTGGAACCTAATACAAATATGCTAAAATTATTTGGTGCTATCAAATGAGTCTAGCTATCAATCCAGCCAAAGAGGCAATTTTTGCATAACATAGACCTCCACTAAGACCTAAGTAATGGTATACGCTCCAGTTTGCGGATTGACCCTACATTTGAAATCATTCACTGACTGTGAACAATCTAGAGGCGGCAGTCGCACTGTTGCTAGTGTGTGGGTGGATCGTCGCCAACAACATGATCACCTCCCACATGTCTCTTGGGGGAGTGAAACCATGTTGTCGCTAATCTGCCCACCAGCTTGTTTGCAGCCCGTCCAGCGCGTGGTTGCATATGGACTAGGATCATTTTCTGAACAAAACTTGTCCTAGATTTGTAGAAGGGACTAATAAGGTTACGTCCTAGGTGAGCAAGCTCGTGACGAGGGTACGGTAATGAGTTCACTTTAGGCGGTTCTTGCATCATATCACGGCATTTCTGAACAAAATGGAACATGTGGCACAAGAGTTATGTAGGCATATTACTTTGTTCGACTCCTATTACCTTACTACTTCTCTCATTCATGCGTGATAGGAATGTTCGTTGTAGATGTAGAAAAGTTACTTTGATGAGAGGGTATGAGACAAGGGGCATAATATTAGGTTGGAACATAATTTCTGTTACACTTTTCATTTTTCTTGGGGAAAACTGTGGAAGCTTCTGGAATATTTGGTAGTGGGGGGTATATAAAGTGAGTGAAAAGGACTACTGATTAACACATTCATATTCTCTGTGGCTTCAACTAGCAGTGAATCTACGACAATTTCGGGAGAGGGGCGAAATTCACGGACACCGCCCCGGTTCCTCAGCATGCAAGGCCACTAACCGAATCAACCAGTCGATGGGCCGAGGTACTGTCTCTCATATGGCGGCTATCCGATGGCTCGATCGACTCAAATTGAAACAGAAAAAAATTCAAAAAATTGCAAAGAGAAAAAATTCAAAAAAATGTTTTCAAAAAAGGGCAGAAAGATGCCATCCAACACAATAGTCACTGCCGATCTCTACTGCAGGCAACTGGACACCGTAGCTGCAAAACTTACCGGAAAAATGGACCGAGTCTTCTTCCTTCACGACAACGCTCGCCCACATGTGGCAAAGTTGACGTGTCAAAAGATCCAGGACCTTGGTTGGACGAAGCTCCCCCACCCACCGTATTCTACGGACATGGCCCCAACTGACTACCACCTATTCCGATCTCTGACCCACTTCCTCGACGGACGGCAATTCAAAGATGACCATGATCTCAAAATCAGCCTCCGGACTTTCTTCGACCAGAAATCCCCAGACTTCTACAAGCAAGGCATCTGTTATCTCCCTATTCGCTGGCAATATATTATTGATCATAATCGTACATATTTTGTTTTCTGAAGTGAGACATAAACAAAGAAAAATAAGTTTGGATTTTTTCGTCATTGTGTAACAGAAATTATGTTCCAACCTAATACTTACGATCAGCTTCCTATATTGTTTCACAGCAAAGATGCAAGTTTTGGAGAGTTCGGTAGAGAATGTATCAAATTTATTCCACAGCCAGTATATCTAAACAATAGGAAAACAAAAAGATGTACAGATCATGTTCAAAATTTTGTTCGTTTTCATTCTTGTTTTCTAGATTGAGGGAAGGTAATCTGGGGATTGCGAAAGTGGGTGGTGGTGAATGCATCACTGAAGTTGGCTTTGTTACTTAGGCTAAGGAGTTTACCAAATACTTGAATCGCAAATGATCACTTGTAGTGAGCACGTGCATTCAAACCCAACTTTAACCGCACATTCGTTGCTACAAGGACTCCAAGCTGTTAGGGAAATGATAGGGCTTAAGCGAGACACACTACGCATGCCCTCTGTGCGACGGATTTACCCACACTATACTTCACGCACCTTATCTTAGCGATTTACCCCTAAATTTTTCGAATATCGTATTATTCGTGAGACAAACACGAACTCAAGTTCAAGAAGATTATCAGCACTTTCTAGTACTACAGTATGATTGGCCAATATTGGGACGCAGATTGTCATAGTCCAACACCTTTGGATGCAAAGGAAAACCAATCACAGCCACGATTGTTGCTATAAAGAGCCGACTTGTTGATAAGTTTGATTAAAAATAGAGCAGATAGGCGGAAAAACTTAATTTCATAAAGAACATTGATAGAAAAATGCTGAATAGATAAATTGTTTTGAAGCCCCGATACCCGAAAGCCTATGCCAGTAAATAAACAATTGGTGCTGTCCAACCACGACTGACGATTGACAGTTCTACTCACTCAGCTGTCCGATGGTGAACATGTAGATGATGTGCTGTGTCAGAACGAATGGAAACAATGAGTAGAATACGTATCTCCCAGCAGCTGCAGCAATCTCTCTCCACCCCCTTCTATTGCTCATCACGATCAGATTAACAATGATTCCGAAAACGGCGTCATTCGGAGTCAGTTGCAGCAGTCGCTCAAAATAGCAACGCGTGATGTTATTGAATCAGATTGTGGGAGATTCTATTAAATCTGTTTGTGGCTTCTCTAATATAAACTTCGTAGAACCTCCTAGAAGCACTTGTAGCCTGTACTATAACATGATTGGAAAGGACAAAATGATAAGTTTTCAACATGATAGATTGCTTGTACAATTAAAACCAACATGGATAGGGGAGAGGAAAGCCAGGCTAAACTAGTCATCATTAGCGAATTCGCGTCAGGAAGAGCTTAGTTATTGTATACAAAGCCGTATGCAGTATACTTTGAAGGTAGGCTTGCCCTTGAACGGACATGCCGTGAGATTTGTGGTGTTACTTCTGCGGATTTGGGATGTGTGCCATTGTGACAGAAAAGTCCCGTTGCGCCGTCGGTCGTGCGACAGTATGTTGCGAGCTATTCGCGTCGTATCGAGTGGGTCCTAGAGCGAAGATGGCCAACTTCGTCTGAAATTGGGCGTAATCGCTTCAGGACTCAACTAATACGGCGCTCCTACCTCGCACCATAGCGTCGCGCGCCAAACGTGGACACACGAATTTCCTGTTCTAATGGCACGCACCCTCGGATTTGGAGCCTGGTCTGAGCAGCCAGTGTTGTAATAGGGCCTTTCAGTGCTTTTCACCCGTATACTTGAGAAACAAAGGGATACGTTGAGCAAGTTGTGTAATATGAAAGTAGGGGAACTCAGCAGTGTAACATTCGATAAAGAACGAAGTAAAACGGCTAAAACCTCGAGAAGCAGGAGCCAAGAACCCACTTCTCTTCCGCGCTCCTATGCGTCACTAGCTGGGATTAGAATGCAGACGGGCGAGAGGCTGAATCAAGCGAGAGGCTGCCGCCCGCTAACGTTGTCCCGCTCATGTCGGCAATTCGTCCGTCTATGCGGGATTCAGTGCGTCACGCCGTGCAACGGAGTCGTGATAAGACCCCAAGCGCTTTTTCAGTGCGAGTTTCGCCACACACACACCTCTGCTGAAGAGGAGGGTTTGCTTTCAGATAACATGGATTCACGATTTCCACTTTCTTCTCAGCCCTCTCGGTGTCTTTTAAGGAGTCGAGTGGTAGGAATGAATGCCCCATTCCCTCATACATATTCATATTGGGTTGTATATGGCCGAAGCAAATCATGTGTAAAAGTTCATGGGAAAAATTGAAATTGTGATGGTGAACAACTCCATCACAAACCAGTGATGCTTTCACTTTTACGTTGTTTGAATCATATGCTCAGACATGTAAAATTAGGTATGGATGATTACATCGAATTTATGCCCGTTCATTTCAGGTGACTATTGTTGTCCCCACATAAATACACACTATGGTTACTAAAAGGGCAATATTATGACAAGTAAGCGATGTCACGAGAATATAATCCACCTAGTCGCATTTGGGCGGTAAATGGAAGGTTGAACTGCTCTCTTGTTACCTTGAATAGGCTGTATGGGACTAACAGTTCATCTTGACCGAGAAGACTGTTCATATCAGAAAAAAATTAGAGAAGATAGGTAATGAAACAGAGAAGAAAGAACCAAGTGAAAAGGGCAAATCGTCTTACAGCTTCTTTGGCATGGCAGAGTAAATTGAAATCAGCAAAAACTGGGACTCCAAGCTTTGACTTCTGTGGCGGACATATTTTCCGTGGCGCCCCAACGCAGACTTATCGATAGAAGATGCACTGATCTGTGATGTGCGGCAGTCATGTACCACGTGGCGTGCACGTTTGTAAGTGGAGCGAGAGCTTAAGTGGTCAAAGTAGGACCTTGCTAAAGGGGAAGGGTCACACCTTTCACTGGATTTGCGTCACACATCGTCGATTAGATCCCTAGTTTTTAGTCGCAGATATTATGGTCTACCTAAGCACACAAATTTTGTATACGCTCCCTGATTCGATCAAAGTGAGCAACCAAACTGCGCACAGGAACGAACTCTGCAGGATAATTCTTCGGCCTTGCCCTGCCAAACGTGGCTTGGTCGGAGATCTTTCAAGATTGGGCAAGGGTGATGGGTGAATATGGACATTCTTTGACTTTGATTGACTGTGTAATGATTCAATATGACAAAGGGGTTGTCTAATGCGACTCTTAAAGGGATCGTCCACGAACAAAAGAGTTTTCATGTTACCCACAAATTCACGTTGTATTTGCCTGATGTGGGCCGCATGCAAAGTTTCATGCGAAAAAATGTAAATTCGGCTAAGATACAGCACCGCAAAGTCTCGGCCGGGTGGGCGAGGCCTCCGAGAAAGTGCTCAACCCGTTGTCCGCCGCGGTCGGAGACACATTATAGGAACAGAAAATTCCTTTTCTCACATTTTTCGAAAATTTCGAAAATTCTCACTTTTTCGCGTGAAACTTTGCATGCGGCCCTTATTAGACGAATACAACATGAACAGGTGAAAAAACTTAATTTTTCCATAGGCGATTCCTATAAGTCACAGAACACAGTACTGTCCTTTGAAGTTCAAACCATAAATCGCAACCACGTCACTGCCCATCTATCAAGAAAAGAAATATTTTTGTGAAGGTTATGTCTTGAGGAAAAATTCATTGAGCAGATGACATCGCAACATTTTGCGCTCCATGTGACTTTATTCAAACATCGGTCAAGGCATAAAAAACCAATTAAGCCCAAAGTTGACGAGACGAAAAGTCATAAAGGCTTTCGTTGTTTGCTTTCTGATGCTCTTTAATCGGCTCTCCAACGGCTTGTCCAAAAAGTCAACAAATCGACACGTTCTCTAATGGAAATGGGTAGTATTCCAATTACCTACGCTTACCACCACCACTTCCACTTGGATCGGTCAAGGAACAGGCATACGTCATATGGTAGTTCTAGTGAACAGAGCAATTTGAATGAAGTTCCAAAGAAATTTTAGCGAATTTGATTGAAAAGCAAATTTAAAGGCACATTCCGCGATAATCAGATGGGTCGATTTACTTTCTTAGAACAGTAGATCCTAGGGTAACTAATCAGGCTGCACCTTTTTCGCGTTGCCACCGTGCGCTTCACGGCGCTACACCGCGAAGAACCCACTGCGACGCCACTCACTTGAGCTCCGCTACTGGTCAGCTGAGCAAAATGGGTGGCGTCGCAGTTGGTTCAACCATGTGCAGCGCCGTGATATCGCACCGTGGTGACGCGAAAAAGGTGCAGCCTGACTAGCTTCCCAAGGATCAACTGTTCTAAGAAGGTAAATCGACCCATCTGATTAACGCAGAATGTGCCTTTAATTAAAAATCTGTGTATATCAGGAGAATATAGGTTGCAGAAGAAAAAACGAAAGAAGAATTTAATTATATCTCTTTTCCTTTTTAGTTTGATATCCCGTTCGTAGTTTCTGACACGCAGTTATTTTTGGGATTTTTGGTTGAAAGTCGGTTTTCAATCAGTATTATCTACGCTGGAGTTGAGTCTGTGATGAAGTAAAGCCAAATCCTAGAAGTAGAGCTGACGTAAGTGAATTTGAATTAAATTTTGATTAGCAAATAGGTTATGGCCAAGTAGGAGAGATTTCAGATAATAAACGACGTAATACCGTGTACCATGTCGTAATTTTTGGCGAAATTCCATATGTACATATGGAATCATCGCCAGACAAATTCCATTCTCATTTAAGATTCCGGTATGAGAAACCTTTTGATGAATTAGGTCGAAAATAACAAGGAAAGTGCAGTGAGGAAGCTGCTATCATGTACTTGTTTTTGCTGTTTGGGAAAAGAATGTTTCTCATCTTGAAATTGAAAACTGCTGCGTGAGAATATCGTGGAGCATGAAATAGGGGTGGTGCAGTGGAAAGCGGGGTCTTCCCAAGTCGCATGATCCGTAGCTCGCCCTCTTTCATTCTCTTGAATCTGTGGGTGGGTACCATATTTGTATGGGAGTATAAAAGCAGTACATGTACATCGGCTAGAGCGGGCAAGTCGTTTTATAGGCCAAATAGCTTTCAAATCTTACTACGATTCTAAAAGCCGGTAGAGTGCCTTGCTCATCCCGGGGGATTCATCAGTCAGCGTTGGATACACCATTTTTGGCGAAAAAAATCGCATTCAATTTCTGGAGGTTCAGCTTCGCACATAAGTTTTGGATATACCAAACGATTCCTGAGGAGAAAAAGTCGTAACCTAAATTCGTCTTGGGTTTGATCCTTGAGCCGAGGGTGCGGTAGCGTTCCAAAGGGACTGATAGCACCTTCACCTTGTCCTTCGAGCGATATTAATTCTCGAATCATTTTTTTTCGTATTTCAGAGAACGCTACAATAATGGGTTTTTCGATATTTAATTAAAGGTCGACAAGCGTTTGATGACGTCCATCATTTTTTCATTATATTACGGTACAGCGCAGTAACAGTGCGCGCTGTTTTGCAGATGTTGTCTTATAGTGAAATCAGGCCCTCCATGTAGATGAATCCTGAATAAAATTATCGCACTATCGTGCTGTCACAAAGCCTCATGATTATCTGAATGTGTGAAAATAGGATAAAACTCCAGAAAGTTTATTCCATAAGCTCAAAAGGTGCTAAGCTCCGAAATATTGCAATACATTTTTAAAAATTTTTAAGTTTTTTACAGCCTTTCGAGTTTTTTGGAGTGAACTTTTTGGAGCTCATTCTATTTTTACGTATTCTAGATAAAATTGTTTGGAAACGTGTGAAACAACTCATAACTAGAGAATATTTGTTTCTAGATCAAAACTCTTATGAGGAAATCGTATTCTCCTTGAGACCGAACATTTTTTTTGTTTTTTTTTTCTGTTTCTGTTCCTATTATGGCTTCCAGTTGTCACTGCCTATTCCAGTATTTGTGAAAGCCATCATAAAAGTCTGTAAAAGCGCGTAATGTGGATGAAATGTTGCGATGTGATCTGGCAACACATAGGCAATTTCGAGCGTGAACAACACTTTCGTTTACGACACAGATAAATTGGTAAGCGAATACGTCCCTATTGGCAAATGAATTGAACGAGGCTGGATCGACGGAGCGGAAGTTAACGGCTCGGTTTTGAACAATAACAACAACAGCAATGCATGCAGAAGCTTCCTCTCACGTATTCATCCAGAAATTATGAGTGGATCTTTTGATATACCTGCCTGAAGAATGCACAAAAATGGACTGGGCCAGTGAGTTGGGCGCATTTCGCTAAGTATGGTTGGGGATGTAACTGTCACTGTTAGGTTCGTCCAGATGGGTCGATCCAGTGTTTGATCCCCTGGATTTTCTGACCCATCCCCCTCTGTTTATTAATCCCTAAAGTCGCTTTGAATCTAACTTTTGTTAGCAGGCGCTATCGCAATGATGTGGGGAGGGGGGCATCCCTTTATGGAAGCTTTTCCCTAAACCTAGGGGACGCATCCCTTTATGGATGCTTTTCTTTGATCCTAGAGGAAGCTCCGTTCTTACCCAACTATGGTCTAGGCAAAAACATACGTTCCAGCGTGCAGGTTGACCCTTCAGAGATTGCTCAAAGATGCATAGGTGGGCAACTTCCTATAAGATGCCCCGCATTGCGATCGCACCTGTTAGCATCACATTTACACCATTTGTATCTTACTTCACCGTTATTGGATGCAAAATTTATGAATTAAAAAGGTGACAAATTTTATTTGATGGATTTTCGTTTCTGCATAACTATAGTGGCCCTTTCGCTGTTGCCTCGAGGCCAGTAAGATGTAGCACTCTTTTTAATGAGCCTGTTTGAATGCATGACAGGAACAACACAGAGTAATGTCACGAAACCGCCGAGAAAGCCATTGCGAATAGTTCTGTACCGCCAGCATCGGTTGATCGACCAGCAGGATTTCGAGGAAATACATAGAGAACAACAGAACGGGTTCATGGCATCGAATAGAGCTCACACAATAGCTACAAGTCCCGCCCCCTCCATGATGGTCTATGCCCCTGAACATTTACTCCCCCTTAGGAATGAGCGTTAGATAATGTTGTGCTACAGTCTGATCAGGTAAACTCAGCCACCTTTTCAAATCAACAAAGGAGTGGATCGCTCTGGTACATGGCCATATTAGGTTGAGCCGTGCATTTGATTTCTGCTCATAATTACAGTAAGAGCCACACAGGTACTTGACCTATAAAGTTTCCTGCTCATGGTAAGATGGTTCGATTTACTATTTGACAGAAGAGAATGGCACTATATACACAAGTTTTAAAGCGATCGAAGACTTGACCCAAGCAGTATTGGATGTGGAGTTCCACTCACGAACCATGTACGTATCACTCCGCATTCCCTCGTCTAACCTCTTTAGGAAGCTAGAAGCTGGGAGGAAAAGGTCTGTTTCGAAAGAATACCGCCACAGCTCAGAGACCTAGCTTTCCAGTCTAATGAACGGAACGAATTTGAACAAATGTAGAAACAGTTGATAATCCAGCAGCGGGAAGGTTAGATGAGTTTGTGATTTTCGTTTAGGAGCACGCTATCGCACGGTATTTCAAAAAAATCATTTTTGCCGTGAAGTCTTATATTGTTTTGTACATTAAATCAACAAAAAGCGTACACACTAAGTGTCGGTTGGAATATTTTTGTCAAATACAGCTCCTATTTAGTAAATTTTGATGTTGCTCCTAATACAAACGAACTAAAATTTGACTTGAACTAACGACTTAAAATACGTCTTCAGCCGCTTGAACTTTTGGGTTGAGTCATTGATTATAATAGTGTAACAGTAGATAAATTTCTGATTTTTTACATTTGCTAGCTGCTGTTTTTGCCCTACCCCGCGACGCGAAGGTTCCTAAGAGTGTGCTGAGTTATGTTCAAAAGCTTTGATCTCGGACAGGGCTGGAACCTTTCCAAACGGCTTAAGCCCGAATCATGAGGAATCAGGAGTATTCGTGCAAAGGAGTCCATTGAAATATACATAGGTAAATATAAGGGCAAAGTGTGTTAAAAACAAATGTGAATGGATAAAAAAGGAATGGTCCGGATTGTCTCCGCCTCTGACGAAACGCTGTTGTTGTCAACCCTTAAGGCTTTTCAATCAGGGCTGACAACTAATGACTTAGCTTGAAAGAGTGGTGAATGAAAAGGAAAGAAGAAGAGGAAACAGGAGGGAATTTCGAAAACTTTTGCGTCAAAACCCCATGCAGTGGGGTAAGAATCAAAAAACACAAATGCAGAAAAACTAAAGTAAAGCAATGGCGAATAATTAAATCTCTCAGATAACCGAACGAGAGCCAGGTCAAATGAAATCAGGTAATCACACGTATATCTCTTGACCGTACATTCGATAAATGTCACGGACAATTTCTTTTCGAGCAATGATATTGATAAGTTTTATTATCTTCCATGTGCAGTTCTCGTTAATATGAAAATGAACACCTTCAGGACTAACAGCAGGTGTAAGTGAAATCTTAGCTTAGAGATATATTTGAAGACTTCGAATCGATGCTTGCATTCGAAAGCTATCTGTCCGTACGACTTAAGCCTCTCAACGAATTCGAACGAAACGAACACATTCATAGGATCAAATCAAAAAATACCTTCTGAGGGGTATACGACACTTGTGAAAACATAGAATCAAAGAGAGGAGTCCATCTTAAAGCGACACACAACACATGATACAACCCAATATATTGTAACTGTCATGAGCATGCAAGTACCACGGTATGGGCATACTTGGAGCATATTTTACCTGGTGGCTCGTTTCGGTGGATCCCTTCCGTGAAGATGCTCTTACACAACATATCACCCCTGACAATAACGGCACGAAAGTCAACATTTCCTAAAAGCGTGAAGATTACGACCACCGTGATAGGTGTGGGACAGGACACCCCAATTGGGTCAGGCTACGCAAGTAGGCGGTGTCCGCGGGCTACGCAAGTAGGCGGTGTCCGCGCTCCTAGGCGTCTGGTGAATTTACGACGGGACTAGCAAGGCAGCTACCTCGCCAGCTGAGCAATCCAGATGTCCTTACGTGACTCCCAGTGACAACACTAAGAATTGACCCAAATCACTCAGAGAAAAGGAAAGTGATAAAGAGTGAGCATATGATTTGATGACTCATATTTTACATCCTGAGCCTTTGTAGCTCCGCCTGTTACGAACTTTTATCACGACACCATATTTAATGAAGAAAAGAGATGTGATTACCTACAGTAATCACATTTTCTGCTTTCCTGCATAAGATAATACCACGGGTGGTTACACTATATTATTGGAAATGTATGTTATTACTGATATTCGTTTATTTAAATGCCATTTATAATCACACCCTAACAATTTCTCGACCCAATGACTTCCAAGAAATTGGAAGAATAGTTGTTCTAGCGGTTGCTTTAGCTAAGATACTCATCGGTCATAGAAAGAATCACAGGGCAAAACGATATTTGCAACGAAAAGTCAAGCGTGGATACGGTAGGTCTGCTGTGACTTTGTAAGAACTTTGTACCTCATGGTAAGTCGTTTTCAGGGTGAATATATCGCTTCATGACTAGTGAGACTATCGTTTTACTGCGACGCGACAGCTGGACATTAGGATGCTGAGCCAGTTCAAGCAGCGACGGGCACGAGCCTGCACTTCTCGTCGGACGTAGCTATGTATTAGAAGCAGTGGTAACCAGGTGCTATTGTAGCTCCCCCCCCCCCCCTCCCCTCTCACTATAGCTCTCTTCCTATTCTGCTGATAGAATAAGTATGTCAATTTGTTCTTTCATGGACTTGTGCTAATAATAAAAATATGTAGCAAGAAGCACCTCAAATAAACTATCTCAAACTGTTTTTGTTTTTCTCCTTTGGTTAAAGGCGCCGAAAGAGGAAGGAAGAAAAAAACGAAGGGATTCTCGTCCTGAAAGGGCTATTCGAGGTTATAAGGGGTAGCCAGGGTTCGAAGTCGTGACGTTCTGGTTTTTATTCGCATCATGCGCTCACGCGCTTCATTGCGAACAGCAGATATCACATTTCCGAGTTGCTCGCTGAAGAATACGGGACCACAGGCTAACGTATTTGTCATTGTTGTCACGTGGGGCGTATTTTATTCATTCATGATCATGTGTAGCAGAAAGCAACCACAAAAAAGTAAAACACTGAAGGAAAGAGCAAACGAAGGAGCAGGAGTTAAAATAATTTGATAAAAAATTTTAGTGGAATCAAACGATCAGAGTGAGTTACAAATGGCGACATTGCAATAACGTTGGCAAATGGCAAGCGTCAAGTGTGCAAATGCGACAAAATGAATGATTTGCAAGGTGCGAGATGTGCATCCTTGGAAAATTGTAGCACTAATCTCTTAAATAGGGTCTCAGTAACGGAAGGAATCTTTTCACGTTCTCATGGTATATGGATTATCTATTTGTATTTATGATAGAACTAGCTATCGAATTTTCTAGGAAATTCACGTAAACATCACTTATAAGGGAACATAGTGAGTTTGACATTTGTGGGGCGTGTCACTCCATTCTTGATTAATCGAAGCCACCGCATATATTCGTCTTATTATCTCTGTAAGTAGGAGAATCTGTACTTGTTGGCACTGTTTCCCTAGGGAAGCCAATATGCGAACTGGAAGATCAGCTCCTATAACGTCTGTACTTGATTGGTTCAGCTTGGAGACGAGGAGTATCTTGTCACTATTTTGAGCACAAAAGGAGTAGTGTATTTTGATTAATATAATGGCTACCGGCATGGGTTCGGGCTGATTATCGAATATCCGGAATGGGGATGTGCCGTAGGAAGGGCCGGTGCGGGACAGTCGAACGTGCACCCTTACGTCAAGATTTCGCTCCGCGCCTGCGGTATGCAAGTATGGAGCGCTGTATGCAGTTGATTTCTAAAGCGATCACTCGAAATAAGGCTCAGATAACGGTCAAGTTTCGGTGTTATCGCAGTGTGGGGAGCATCTCATAAAATGTTGCACATCTAACAATAAGCATCTTAAAGGGATCTTTGAGGAGTCAATCAGCACACTCAGACGTAGACATATTTCCACACGGGTGTGTACCCTTACGTCAGGATTTCGCACAACGACGAGCGGAGTGCGACGCAGTTTGTGCGAGCTATACGCGTCGCGGTAGTTGGGCCTTACAACGATTTCACGGTTGTTTGGGGCGCGATACGCAGTTGACTTGCAATCGCTTCGGGACCCAACAGCATGGCGCTTTTAGCTCGTCCGCATTGCTTCGCTTGTGACATGCTGCGTTGCGAAACCCTGACGTAAGGGTACACACAAACGTGTTTCACACAAGCCTTAAAGAAGGGAAGAAAGTGTTCGTGACCCCTAGGTAAAAATATTGTTCATACTGCGATGCCCTCTTATTGCGATAGCACCTATCATTAAAGGATAACGTTTTTGGCGCTAATCAATCCCATCTCGGGATGCGCCACACATTTTTGTTCCATTAAGAATCGTGGTGGCCGCTGAATGTGGTCTAGCCTATACAATGACCTCTGGTGGCCAGCCTGTACAACGCAGTGTTTTTATCCTCCCATATGAGTCTGTTGCCAGTTTACCGGCCCTGGGAAGGCTTGCTTGGCCTGGGAGGGCGTGTAAGCGGGATTTGTTCCACGCACCATGAGAGTGGGGTGCGCGACACTCGTCACTTCACCATCTCTGCCCAAGTCTTCATTATCCATAGATAAAGTGTAATAAATGCCAAAAGGCGTGAAAACTGAACTGAAGAGCTCATATATGTATGTATGCCAGCATCCTTTCGATTGCTTGGATAAGCATGTGAGCGAAAAAGGCGAGCAACAGAGATGAAGCTCTGGGTGGTAGCTAGGTCCACTCGTCCATTCATGGTGCGCCAGATAGATCTAACGTCACTGAAGGATATTGCATAGTTGGATACTACATTTGAAAATGTGGTACACGATGTCTGACAAGCTCACGTCAATTGAACGATGGTCCTGATCTTTGCTAATGGTATATTCCGTCTCGCTGATGCATAGTAGCGGAAACCGAACGGAATTGAACACGCAGAACGAATGTCCATCAACTATCTTGGAAGCGTATAGGCTTCAATGTCATTTCCGCAAGGTTTCAAGGCGGCGTGAATAATATGGATGTTGGTGCAAATATTCATTTATGCTTCTTCATTGAAAAATCTAACACCGTACCTTCCCTTCAGTGAAATGTCTACGGAGTCAAGGGACTTCTGGGGTCGGTAACGCTTGTTCACAGCCTTCCATATGCGACGACTACACATTTCTGATTCACAGGAATGTTTGTTTGATTCATCTGCTCAACAGCCAATCTTCCATCTCTCAGTGGACGACAAATGGCTACAAAGCATGAGTTCAGTATGGAAAACAATGACTTCGCTAAGGACTTGCTCTACTTTCCATCGCCTGAAGAGCCCTTACCTTAGAGGGATGAAAAGCCAAGTCAGCATGGCTGAACCCACCTTTCAGGAGTGTTCCTCCGGCGCAGAGTATGGCTGATGGGAAATGACGTAATCCAAGGAATCCGTGCAGAATCCCTTGACTTGTACTTTGCGTTTATCGCTGCTAACCATGTCTTTGGACAAACTACGTATTGACATGCGAATAAATCATTACATACAGGGCATTACTCGATGTTGATGTATTAAAGCTATCGATCTTGCATCCGTAAGGGGTCGTCGAGGAGTAGATGATAGTTGGTAACATCTGCTCTTCAGGTCATGCGCGCGCAGAATAGTTGAGACGGTGCTATCGCATTTAGGGGGGAGGGGGAGAGCATCTCATGCAAAGTTGCACTTCAGAACATCTTAATGGGACTTTTGAAGAGCCACTCGGCACACCACATATCGCTAGTCATGGCATATCTGCACTACTCAAGGCACACCACACGGTGATCAAAGTGGTCCTCACCTTCTCAGGGCAGGTAGACCCTTGGAAAGTTGTAAAGATTGCACCCATTTTGCGGCGCCACGGCTCATCCCCGCCGCGTACGGTCTGGTCGACCTGAGCCGAGTTGAGGCCGCCGACGAATCACACCCGGCATAGACGAGAGGGAAACTTGCGATAAGACAAGACAAGGCAGCGATATCAATAGCGAAGGTAGCTTCAACAGGGAAGAACAGGTGATATCGTAGCATTTTGCGCGATATCATCGAGGAAAAGCTCTTCTATAATCTCCAATACTCGTACGAGGACTGAGGGCAGGGAGCTTTATTTTTGGTGGTTTTGAGGGGTTTCGATTCATTTTTCTTCACTAGTGGGTAAACAGGGCCTTTACATGCTGTAACAGGTGCGATAGCTCTCACATTTTTTCGCGTGGTGCGCCTTTAAAGGCACCACGAACCTCTCACTTCACAGGATTCCATATGTGGTGAAAATCGCATTGAAAGAAGCGCGGCTTGGGGTCTTGTGACGACCCCGCAGCATAGCATGTCGTTCTGCGGTCCTGCGGCCGGGTGAGTCGCCAGGGAGGGGCAGGAAAACTGGCTGCGGCAGGCTAATTCAGCCTCTGGCCTGTCTGCAGCCCACCTCGGCTAGTGACGCAGAGGGACGCGAGAGAGAAGGGGATTTTTGGGTTCCTACTCCTCGGTTTTCTCGCGGTTTTATGTCATTCTTTCACTACTTTTATACTGCTGAGCACCCCTACTTTCATAATTGCCAAATTGCTGAATTTGATCCTCCCGATGTCTTTAAGGATTAGATCGTGGTGGATTAACCAAGTCTGTTCCATTCCTAATGGAGCGCTCAGGTAAACTTCCGTGACAGCAGTAAGTTAGTGGGTTACATAAATACGACTAGATTCAAAACAGTTCTAACTTGCTCTATTTCAGGCTTGAGAAAGGCGCTAGACGTCAAAGCTCGTCAGTAGACTCGATCTCCTTTGCAATACTTTTGTGAAACCCTCGAAATAAATTTGGAATAATTTTTTGAGCCTCACATCCCTTTTACATGTTTGGATTGGCATTAGGTTTCGGGACAAAACGATACCTTGATGTAATTTCTCACTGTCTATTTTTCAAAGGAACGAACACTAAAAATTTCCTTGATGTCGTAGTGAAATGCGCTAACTAGTGTTATGATTCATGGGTAAATAACACCATCAAAGTTTTATAAAGATACCTCAAGAAACTATTTTCAGAAGCCGTAAAGTAGCAAATGAGATAAACAGCAGTATGCAGCATATGTATAGAAGAAGCAGATGTATAGCGTTATACTCTGAATGTTGCTCATGCTGCTAAAACCATGCTGCTAAAGGGTAATGATGACGTCTCATTCAAACTGCTGACGTACTCAAACGTATTTCCACACTACTTCAAATAGGTTGATCTTATTGCATGATTGCGTGCAAATTGAATTGATACGCGTTCTTTTAGGATTGTTTCGAAGTAACACGCCAATGAGTGTATGACATCACTGGAAAATTCTTGGTTATAAGGCCTCAGAGCAAGGTTTGTTAAATTGGGTGAGGGTCGATTGGTCGAATTTTCGCTTCGCGGCGTCGCACTCGAGGTGCCGTCAGTACGAATCGTCTAGTATCCCGCTAAGGACGCAATGGGCTGGTACCGTGAGGGACCTTTAAAGATCGCAAAATGAAAGCTTCGGAAGTTCGCCCATCTTTGAAGGTCCCTTACGGTACCAATCCACTGCGTCTTGCGCGAAATTCCAAACGACTCGCACGCGCTGCACGAAAATTCGACCACTCGACCCCCACCGTCGACTTTAAGCTAGTTTTTTTCTCCATGTTCCAACTACATGGATTCAGCTACGCAATTCTTAAGATTAAATAGATAACTTCAAGTTCGAGTTGGTTTTCTAAGTACACAGGGTATTATATGATAGAGCATGCAGATCGATCCTCTTCATGGGTTATGGGTTAAGCTTTCCACATACTTCCAGTACGTAAGGTTCCCGTACATTCGAGTGAAAACTTTTACAGTTCTTCGATTCCTCTTGTTTTCAACGTCAGCACGTTTCATGCTCCTATGATTATGATTGAGTGATACAAGCTCGACCCGATTACTGATACGCTCAAATAATCAGGAAGCGCAAAAGATATTTTTGCTTCGTCAAAAACTAATCACAAGTGCAAGAAATGCTTCTTCAGCTTGCACTTTATCGAAATAGGGATGAGTCTCTGAAATAATGTCCAACTCATGGTGATCTGACTTAATGGAATCTAGCACGGGAATTCTATTATAGTGATTCCTTCCTGTATCACTACACTCGCTGCAGTACTTAAAAAGAAACGCAAGAAACCAATTGATCTTTGTTCCAACGCCGGGAAATATCTGATATATGAAAGATTTTAAAGGCACATTCCAGGATTAGGAAAACATTGCAGCCCTTTCACATGACCTAATAGTTCCCCAAGCGGGCAGGAAGGCTATGCACATATCGAAGAGCGATGATGAGTCATCGCAGCGCGCGGAGCTCTTGAAGCCAGCTCGGCCGCACCCTGGAGCTCGGGCGCGCCCATTTCAGACGTGATCGCTGGCAATGACGGTGGCAATGATGGCAACAACGTGGCAAATGAGGCTTACGATTTGTGTGATAATATAAGATAAGGAAGAGATGCCAATGATAAAGGAGATGTTGACATGAGGAAACAGGTGATATCCCAGAGTTCCTCATGATTCCATTCAGCGAGAACTGATTCAAAGGCTCGTTTTCATGCCGTAATCACGTCCAAGCCCAGATGACAGAAGACCCTATACTTGCCCTTTCCGGGGACTCTTTCCGGATTTTTCTTTGTTGGCGTACTCCTCAGCATCTCTGATTTCACAGTTTAGCGCTTTAACCCACTCAGGTAATCCTGGAATGTGCCTTTAAACTCATTTATATCACTGCCGAGAACCATTCAACAGTTGTCGGTGGGCGATTTGTTCCACAGCCGTTGTGGCCCAGCCCACGATATCCGCTTGGACAAAACGTGCGTGGATTCGTTTTTGCCTGATTTTGATTTTTTGTGCGAAAATTTGGAGAGAGGCTTTAGTGGACGAATGGAGCATAATTATATGAGAGGGAAATCTTCAGTATCCACCGACAGTTTCTTCAGAGTGGACTAGAGTGGATTCTACCAAAGGCTGTAAACACATGCTGTCTACATGGCTTGAATCATTCCAGTGAAAATAGGGAGAATGGTGATTAGTCATGGAAGTCGGCGGGAATCGTTGGGATGTTCAAGGAAAAGAAGTAGTTTAGCTACAGACGAATTCTTGAAGTCCAGAAAACCAACATCAAGCGCAATCCGCTGGGAACGGCCCCACACATACACCATAGGCTTCTTTGAGCTCACTGACGACGTTCTACGCTGGCTAACGTATATAAAAGACCGAGCCCTCACCATACTTAGACGATGCAATTGCCATAAGCGAATGAGAATTGAATTGAAAAATGCGCAACACAATACGTTGAGTCTGGGAAAACTCCACCATAAATAATAGGGAGGAGACGACTATTTGACCCCTCCCTGCACAAAGCAAATTCCGGAACTGTGAGTATCGATTGGAACTGTCAGTTTCCTTGCGGATGATCGGTGGAGGGTGGAAGACCACTCCGACGAATGAATATGTAATGCTACGGAGGTGAAATTCCATGGAACCACGAAGCGCCGATGAATGTCGATCACAGGTGTTGCTTTCCCCGTACAGGCTTGGGAAGTGAGTAATAGACAACTCTAACGGGTCAGTAATACTACAGATATAAAATTCCACGGAACCACGTGCTGAAGATGATAAATGGTGATATTTTGTTTGAGCGGTGATGGATACGAGTAAAGATCACAGAAATGACCAATTCTGTTCGTCCTGTACCAGCAAGTTGGTAAATATTCATAGGAATAGACACATGGAGCCAGTAACAAATATAAACAAATACTTCCGATGACTTTAATCGATGGACACTTCGGAACTATGCAGAATGACAGTAACTTATGACACGCCCTTCTCGTTCTACAGACGCTTTTAGCTGCACTATACGAATTTCGCAAGCAATGCTGTGAAAATTTTCCAGGTGCTTTTTTGTCTTAATCAAAATGAAATTTTGTTTGTTCAAAAATCGACAGAAATGGAAACCACATGCTTCGTACTTGACCAGCTGTTTTGGCAGGAGTTAGGACTCCTTGAGATTCGTGTACGACGATTTCAAAGCCTTTAGGGTGATGCAAGTAAGGCATTGCTCACAGTTTGTGGTTCAGGCGATCAGGCGATTGCGAGTGAAGGAAATGATGCATTTCGATCGATTGATCAGGTGTTTCGTTCACCCGATTGATAAGCATTGATTACTATCTGGTCCTTTCTGCCTGTTGTCTTGATCGCCTGATCCCATAAAACGCAGGCGTGGTCGCACTGAACACTGCTTAGTTAGGATAACCTCAATTCGTATGCTTTTTCGACCTTTCTGCTCTGTCACAGGAGGGCCACATCGAAAATCTCGCGTTCCCAAGGCACACCACGCGACAATCGGAGTAGTCGCTTACTTTTTTGGTGCAAGTATATCCCTGTATAACTTCTCAGGTTGCACTCTGTTGTGGCGTCACGGCGCCATCCCCGCTCGGCCTCATGCGAGCCACACCCACCTAACCAAGTCACGTCTAGCATTGGACGAAGCAACCTTCAGCGTAGCGCTTACGTAGCGCTAATTTACTAAGGACTGCAGAGAGATAAATAAGAGGGAATTGCAGTCGTGAAGACAACGATAGTACGGACAACGATAGTACGGAACAGGTGATATCGTTGGGATTCTCCGTACCGATACCACCAAGAAAAATATTCGTTCCCACGCCGCAGTAAATAGGCGGCCTTGATTTTAGAATTGCCATAGGCTTGCGTTCGTTTTTCTTTTCTGGTGAGTGATTCAGGACCTCTGCCTTCAGTAATGGGCGCAACAACGTTCACAATTTATCGCAAGAGATGCCTCCGAGAACGAATAGGCGAAATAAAGAATTGATCGAGACCAGAAGTTGATTATCCACGAGATAACACCATACTACACCTCACCAATGATGATAGCAAACACACGTAATTAATAAATATAATGACTGCATGCAATGCGCATCTATTTCCGTTGCATAATGTGTACATATAAACAACGTTGAGACTGTACATATAAACAACGTTGAGACTAACTCGTTTTGAGTCACATTCCATGCTCACTGCAAGATGGGTGAATGTGCGTCAGGACACTCGAACTGGGTCACTTGGATTGTGCGCTTGCTGGTCCCGTAGTAGACCCACGCGTGGCCGCCGCCTCCTTGCATGACGTGTGCTGGGCCGACTTGAGTGCTTTGAAATATGCCCGGAGTTGGATAGTCCTCAGATTGTGTTTCGTACGTGACCGTTGGACCTCGTTTCCGCCACACCCCTTGACCACTAGAGATGTGTTCAAAACTGCGCTCGGCGTCTTTCCACCAGTGACGTTTCCCCAGCAGCGCCTACTTTCCAACATTTCCGTCGGCGATTCCCACCGTGGGCGTGGTACGTGGCGTGGGCGGGATCTGCAAAGCAACACCAGCTCCTGATACTTCGATTTCGCATGAATAGCCTCAAATACATCAAAGGGTCGTCACATCTCATTCGTGCTAGGAGATGGGTCCTGAAGACTCCTTGGTTCTCAATTGTCTCCATCTGTATCGCTGCGTTGCGACCGCACGCTCACAACACTTGCAAGTAGCCTCTTTTTCGATTTCGGCATGGAGAACGCATTTTCTGGAACGTTTCCTTAGCATAGCGGAAATAGTGGTCTCAGCAAAAATGTCTGCAAAATGTTCCCTTGAAATGATTGCGTAGCCTGTATACACTATGCTCTCCAGCAAAGATCATTCTTCTTTGATTGGCTCCTTCGGATCAGCCAGGTAAGGTTCCCCTACCCCTCTATTTTGATTTTTTTTTGGATCTCGCAATATCCTCATGTCCAGTAGACGTGGGCTTCCGTCTTTAGCCTTTTTAAAGTAGCATTATCTTCCTTAAAATCTGCTTTTAATCGCATTTTCAATTAAACTCCAAAACAAACATCAGTTGAGAGAAAGGTAATTCTGAGCAAAGATCAAGTCAGTTTCACATACATACACGTTAAAACCACTGGATCCTGAACAAACAATCAGCTTCAGCAGTATGATGAATTCTAAACGACCATTGATTCTGGAGTGGCCATTGTGCCTATAGCAGTCTTGGCCCCCCTAATTGCTTGAGTGTCACTACGTTGGTTGAAACAGTAAACAACAACAACGACAAAATGGTGGAAAGCGTCAAGGTCGCCCATTAATCTTGCTCAACCAACTATGAAGAATTGAGCGTGATCAGGGAATCGAATAGACTGAAAGTTCCGGAGTGAACCGTGGTTTACAGGAGATATGTGACCTTCAAAGGTATAGTCAACTTGAAACAATTTTGATTTCGGACGTAGTTATTCCCTTGAAACAACAGAAAAACTGTATGTGTCCCCGTTGGTGGTTCCCAGTCGTGGGCGTGGTCCGTGAGGTGGGTGGAATCTACAAGGCAACACACGCCTCTGGTATTTCGATTTTTCACGCGGCGTCTACTGAGAAATTTTAGGCTGTCTTTCACGATAGCACCTGACCTTTTTCATGGATGGTCGAGTAAATGAAGGGTTTTCAGGAAACTAATAATTAGTTTTTATAGAGTGCAGCAATCGCGACATTCGAGGTGGATAGCTATTGCCTTGAATATGTTGCATTGCTGTACAACAATCAAGATGGTTCCGTCTTTGAGCAATAAATTATAGAATTACTGTCACCATACGAGCACCATCCAACTCTTTGTCACGCCCTTTACCCAGTATGAGCGCTGTTCCGAAGTATTTTTAGCTTAAGCGGAAAAGGTGATATGGAACACGATGATTGACTCGAGTTGATCGGATAAATTGCTGAGTACTGAACGTCATGAGCGGAAGTGTATAGTGATTATATTCATAGCAGAGAACTCGCTCAATGTTCCTCTCGAAGGGGATTACGTCATGTTAGCACGTATCAGAAAACGAAGCATCTATGAGGAATGAAGCAATGAGGCAAGTGAGTTATGCATTTGAGTTCCGGTTGGGATAGTTATTATGATTCAGTTCAAATCTGGACGAAACAAAGGTGCAGGGCATTCCACAAACAAATAAGCGTCTTTCACTGTCAGGGTGATCGAGATGATTGACGCACTGGGGTGTGTAGACTTATGTCGAATTTTCGCTTTGCTACGTCGCACTCGCGCAGCCGCCAGCACAACTTGCGCGGTTAGAATTCCGCTCCGCGCAAGGGTTTGGTATCATGGAGGTCCTTGAATAAATAGCTGTTCATCTCATCATTATCTAAAACCAATAATTTTTGTGCCCTCAAAAGACAAAATAGTGACATAAAAAGTAAAAGAAACGATAGCATCACATGATAACAATCCTAATTAAAAAATAATTAATTAGGGCGTAAAACTTCGAAAGGAGTGTTGCAATGGACGTCATGACTAGGTTCCGGGTTATCGATTATTATCATGAGGATCACGTGGATTTCGTATTAACTATAATAAGTTTATCGATCCATTACTTTTCATTTTTTATCAATCAATTTGTCAATCCAAAACAAAATCTTCTTACAAAATATGATGTTCT
The DNA here is from genome assembly GCA_963978905.1 of Trichostrongylus colubriformis. Lineage (NCBI taxonomy): Eukaryota > Metazoa > Nematoda > Chromadorea > Rhabditida > Trichostrongylidae > Trichostrongylus > Trichostrongylus colubriformis. The sequence continues at coordinate 9,837,040 of OZ022259.1, read as the reverse complement.
ATCCCCTGAAGACATGGATTAACATATGAAATACTTCGAACATTTAATGAAGGAAACAAGCAGCTTTTCCTTAAACTTAGTCGACGTAGAAAATTACTGTGCAAGTCTTCAGGCAAATTCTGGTCGAAAAAAGTATCTGGAGAATTCATGAATTCAAACGGTTTTGGCTCTCATTAGTGTGAGCAGCCACTGGTGATTTTGCAGTCCCATAAAATTGTTGCACCTGGCCATGTATCCCGTAAACCCAAGGGATAGCCAAAGATGTATAACCATAGAAGCAGTGGAAAAAACTTTGGCAAAGCGCGCAATACGGATGGATACATTCGGCGATGCCCAAATTATTGAGTCATTAATAAGTAGTGTCTTTTTTTGCTGTGTCTTTTTTTCAAACAAAAATTTTTCTCTGAAATGGCAAGTTTGAAGATTTTTCGCAGATGCAGAAATGCGGAGGCGAACCAGCGTGCGGAAGTGACGCTGCATGAGCTATAGCTGATAGGCTATATATGCCATAACGCATCGATGACGATGAATAACGAGACGTCGTCATCGTTGCAAACTGTTCTCATATCGAAGTCATCCGGCTGGATAGTGACTAGTAAACAAATGCCATTTCTCATAGTTTTGAGTTTTGCAACGCATAGACGCTCGAACAAGAGGCGCGCTCCAGCTAAATTTGGCAATTACCGACGACAAAGTTATATTGGTTTCCAGCCGAAGCCATTTTGGGTGATTTTTGAACTCGCTGGCTTTTGCAACAGCCTGAATGTTTCTCATTACTTGTCACATTTGCGGTTAATTTCGTTATGCTCAGGAGGATCAGAAAAGGAGGTGCTCAAATGGAACAGCGGGATACATCACATGTCCATCCTTTGATTAGCACTGGGAGTAAGCCCATTCATATGCGATCATCTTTATTTTTTTATGTAGACCGAATCCATAGCGTATCCCTGAAGGCACAATTCACGATAGTCTTTGTCGGTTATCGCGCTCAGTAAAGTTTTTGAGGATGTTGAAGAATTCAAAAAAGGACGAAATTGAAATAAACAAATCGCACACGCCGCGAGCGGCCGCGCGAAAATTCGACCGATCGGCCCCCATCCCTCACAGGTGACACCCTTACACTATACCATTCTATAAAATCTCAGCAACATCCCGTTCTAATTCGATCACCCTGATTTCGATCACCCTGATTTCTTGTGCAACGCATTATTGAGGTAAACGGAAGCGGGATGGAGCTTGGAGTAAGTGAGGGTGAGCAGAACTTGGTAGTGCTAAGCTCTCAAAAAATGGGACTTGACCTTGCATGTCAGAAGTAAGTCACCTTCATCAATAAATTTGAAGTCCATTAGGTTCAATCATCTTGTAGCGGCTTACAAATCAAAGAGACATGATAAATTCATTCAATATCAAGTTGCACAAGCTTCGGAATACATGCCACTTTTTATCCAAAACGTTATCATTTCAAAAGTTGTATAATTAGGTGATCCGGAAAGTAATGAGACAAATGTCGTAGTACTACATAGTACTATCTCTTTACCTGACGCGCGAAGAACATCGTGTACTGTGGATTTAGGAGACCCGAGGTGGCCGCAAGGTCGCGCAATGAAACGTACAAAATGGATTTGGAAGGCCGGTGATTTGTTCCCACCGTAACCCTGTTTAAAGGACGCATACGCGTCCTTTAGCGATCTTGCCACCAGCACGCTGCTTTGAATACGGTGGAAGTTGGGATTGTCGAAGATGAGACAGATGTTTTGGCTGATGCTTTTTCATGTAGGAGGAGGGAATATGAATTTTAGCCTGAGCCCAGAGAGGGAAGGAGCTTCGACGTCGGTGAAAAGCAACTGTCTCATCTTCGACAACCCCAACTTCCACCGTGTTTGAAGGACCGTACTGGTGGCAAGATCTTAAAAGAACGCGTTTGTGTCCTTTAAAGGCATATTCCAGGATTATTGGGATATCACATCTCCTGCCGTGGATGGATAGTTCGACCCAAGACACGTAGGCTGTACCTTTACCGAGGCGTGGGGGTCAGTTCCTGGAGCGTGCAGAGCCAAAGAATCTAGCGCAACAGCTCGGCCCCGCCCATCCCAGCCGGGGGTGTGTTGCAAGTATTCCGGTGCTTAGTGAGGGGTCAGGTCACTCAGTAGTGGGTTTACTTCACAAGACGATTGCTTGACTGCCAGTTTCACGATCTTGACCACGTAGCTGGTCTACCTATGTCAAAGATAAGAGTCGAAGAGTAAAATCAGACCCCCGGTTGGGGTGGGCGGGGCCGAGCTGTTGCGCTGATTCTTTGGCTCTGCACGCTCCAGAAACTGACCCCCACACCTCGGTAAAGGTACAGTCTACGTGGCTTGGGTCAAACTATCCATCCACGACAGGAGATATGATATCCCAATAATCCTGGAATATGCCTTTAAAGATTACGGTGGGAACAAATCACGGCCTGCGGAATCCAACTTGTCTGAAACGTCAGGTTGTTTTTCACAAATGACAGGTATAAGCTGCTTCTTTTGCGTAGGTGTACGTCCCGATCGACTTCAGTTTCGAGCCATTTCTCGAACTTACTGTATCATCTGAAGCACGTCGCTCGAGAGGGTGCCTGATCTTTCATTTCCTCCAGCAAGAGCCGATGGACCTCATCCGCGGATTTGCCGAAACGGTGGTGTAGAAATAGCGCTCCCCGATATGAAGTTTTTTCCATTCATCTCCGACACGTTTGCGAAAAATGATGATAGTGAGGACCATATTCCCTTGGTGGCGTATATGTACGGGTCTTGAAACACTGGATTCCAGAGCTCTGTCCTCTCACGACTTCGACGTCCAAAAATATATGCTGTCGAATCTCACCCTTGCATTTGTCTCATTACTTTCCGGACATCATAATACATAAGCAGTTTGATCATCGATCCGATCGTTCGATCGTTTGATCATCTAACCAGAGATTCACAAGCTACGATTTGAGAAAGCACAGGAACACAGTTCGTCTGCGGCTTGATCATAAAACTTTTTGCTTTCTAGGTGACGCTTAAGGAGCTGATTAAGACAGTGAAAACACGCTAAGTTAAGAGCTCGAGAACACACAGAAAGAAGCGGAGTCTCACGGTTCACCCCTTTGTTATATTTCTGCCTTATCTTTGCAGGATTCTGAAATACCTGAGCTTGTTGCCAGACAGATCAGCCTCTCTTCGGAAAAGATGAAAGGTGATGCTGACCAGTTCTGCAGATGTTTAGCACAAACTGTAGTCATTACGGTAGCATCGGTTGGTGCAGCTCTATTTATGGCACTCCCGAAGCAATGTAGAGCAAATAGCTCTGACCGTAATCCAGCTATAGCCACGCGTAGTGACAATTCTCCATTACCTGACCGGTGGTACCCCTTTTTTATGGTTAACATAGAGTACTCAGCTTTCATCTGCAATAATAATATTCACAGATGTTTTATCAATCAAATGCGGTAGAGCAAGGATATTTAGTAGCTGTTGCCCACACTGTTGCCCCGTCTGACTGACTGAGGTCGTAAGGCACTCAAACTGCTTGCGGTTTCTAGTACTCGTAAATATTTCGTCGTATAGGTAGAATAAGTTGAATGGTTGTCGTCACTTATCGCTCGGTGACCTCGAATTCGTTTTCAAACTTCCAAAGACGCTTCCAACCAACTGCGAATGGCTAACAACAAAATTCGCAGCTAATTCATTACACTACCGCGACCCCTTTCACTTTAACCCAGCTTCCGAATGGTATATTTACCACAGCTTATCAGCAATCATACGTATCAGTCCCGTCCGAAACCGAAGCTTTTGCCCATAACTCAGGTATTTGTAACAAAATTCATAACTCCTGATCCTAAACCAATGAAGCCGAGAGACAGTGCAGTACAATAGATGACAAGCATTAGGGGAAAGTCGGACGAAAAGTAAAAGAAGTAGTGAATGTGAAAGTCGAGTTGCCTAGTAATAGGACAGTGAAGGAACAACGGATGGAATTGGCCAAAAACCGAAAAATACAATCCCCTATTCACAGTTGATTCTCGACGCGGACGACCTGTCCGTCAAGAGGCGGGTGGTCTGATCTAGTTTTCCATTGGCATGTTGCCAAGTGAACACAAGGGAATGTTTGGAAATACGACAACATCCATTTTTTAGAGTGAGCTTCAAGCTAAAACTGCAAAAGCGCGCCGCAAAACCTTCGATCCTGCCGCATCTCCTTGGCCGCTCCCACCCCAGTCAATCGGGAATTACGTCATCCGGAGGCGGGATCGACTTATCAAGAGGATGGGCGGTTGCGGCGTTTTGCGGCGTTTCTACAGCTCGGAGGGGCGCTTTTTCAGCGGGATTTCGCCACAGGTAGCCTTCTTAGGCGCAGGACTACCATGTGAGTGGCTTGAAGGGATTTCTCCATTACCACATCACCCCTGATGCTGTCTTTAATAATGAGTGCATCATGAATATTAGCGTTGCACTCAAAATTAGGGATTCGAAGGCATTTTTATAAATTATGGGTGCGAAGATAGGGTTTCTGAGTGCCTTCTTGTAGGGATTTCTCCACAACTACTTACCCCTGATGCTGTATTTAACAATTAGTGCATCATGAATATTAGCGCTGCACTCAAAATTAGGTATAAATTATGGGTGTAAAGAAAGGGTTTCCTTCAATCTGAGCAGGTTCTTGCTGCAATGTAGCGCAACCACCTCAAGTACATTTTGTGAAAATCATTGGAGCATGCTCTAACTTGGTATGGTGAATATTGGTAAATCTCGGAAGCAGTGAATCCACAAGAAATTTCGGAAGAATTGCAAGACTTACCTACCACCCTGATACACAATGGTTCGCTGCGTAAACTGGTAGCCTGTAAATTGATTTCTAAATTTTTTTGCAATCCAAGTATACGATGTATACAGCTTCAGATTGTGACGATTTAACAAGCCAGGAAGAAATTGAGGAATCTTCCCATTAGATGGTATAAGGATAAAATTTGATGGGCAAAGGAACAAGTAGAGTGATTGATCATGGTTTGGATGCATATTGATTGGCCCCAAGAAGTTGAAAGCAAGGGTTCTCGGTAAGGCCGCGTTCATACTTTGCGCACCGACGCCGTCGCCGTCGGTATACGAGAACGCAGGTATGAACGCGGCCTAAGATAGATGGCCGTCAGTGGTTCAGAAACATATCGATCAATAATGCCGCAGATAGGTTTGCCGTGGTGGCAAACCGTGGCATGGCTTTAGGTGATGAACTTATTGTAACAAGAAAAGTATGTAGTAGTTTTGAAACCATGGCTGTGAAAAGAACAGGAAGGTGAGTCGCCACACTGTTGCCTCAGTGTAGTTCTGCTTGGAACTGGTATAGCTGCAAGTGACTTTCCTACACCCTTTAAAACCCGCCCCATCCCTTTCCTTGTGCTCCCCACGCAACCCCTCAAGTCCTTGCTTTCTGAGAAAATCCACTTCTTGATTTCTGGGAGGAGAGAGTATTTACTCCCTCGGAAAAACAAAGACTAAACTGGTCGACCCTCATTAGCGTTCGTTACGATGTTGTCAATATGGGGGCGAAATTGTGTTTTTTTTTTCTGACCCGGAAGGTATTACATCATCAAGTGAGGAGAACACTCATGGCAGGAATACCCAACTGATTACTGGAATATCGTTCCACAGATCAAATGCATTTTCTCAAAAAGAATGCCTCTCCATACTTCAGGAGGTATTTCGAAGACGCTTGAAATAATATCCAAAACTCCATGTTAACAAAATCCAGCTTGACCAGTGGACAACAATACAAACCCGATTTTTGCTACTAACAAGGAAGGCCCATCAGGTCATGGTGAGCTTTCTCAAAACGGTTTTTTGCATTAAATAGGGTCACATACATGAAGCAGAAAACCGGTCTCAAATTCGGCTAAATGGTTTCGGGCGGCCCAGAAAATAGTTAATGGTTCGATCCCCACTGATGACAAATTTTTGCATTTTTCTAATTTTCATCCATTTGTGCTCATGTAAGACCATACGTGCAAAATGTGTGCAAAATCAATTTTTGTTCTACCAGGGAACCGCGATCTCCAATATTTTTGCGTATTAAGCGAATGATTGGTTTGGACCTGCCAACGCTCATAACAGGGGAACTGGGCGTTTGCCCGCGAAATACGTGTGATATTCATGCTCAGGGGGTCAAACTACCCTAGGTGACAAGTTTTTAGCTTAATCGTGATTTGGACCCAAACTCGGAAAATTGGGCGACCGCTAGTACTACTACTGCCGTAGTGAAGAACATTCAACGAAAGGAGGTCGCTAGCCGATATAAGAAAACATTTGCTATCTTTTGCCGTGGCTTGGTGCTGCTAGGTGCAGTTCGCTTGGAATGCGTTGATTCTGCACATGCTCAAGTCGAGGCTGTAAGTTGTTCGTCTGTTCATGTAGAGCAGTGATTGGGTGCCCATGTCCACCCCTCTGTCTCGAGTTTGGGCCAAAATCTCAATTTAGATATTATTTTGTACCTAGGGCTAATTGAGTCTCCTGAGCACGAATATCACACTAGTTCCGCACGGAAACGCCTGGCACGCGTGCTAGGGGCGCCGAAGGGTCCAAACACTTTAACCACTGAAAGCTTGCAAATAAGGTCAGTTTCGTGCACCAGCGACGGAAATCACAGTCATTTTGCATGTGCGCAAATAGTGTAGCGCTGGACAAAGAAAATTAGGAAAATGCAAAAGCGAAATCGTTGGGAGGGGTTGAACCACAGACGCCTACTCCAACGTGCCAATGCCAGCCCACTCCGTTATCCATTCGGCCATCCAACACAGTAACAGTGTAGGCCTATGCAACCCCTATCAGTTTTCTTTGTTTCGTTTAGTAGTTACCATAAGTGATTCTCCATTTTTGAACCAGCACGCAGTAGTTTCGGCGTAGGTTTGAAGACAGTCTTCTGGTATGCATATACTGAACGCCGCAGCTGGAAAGCTTTGCAGCAAACTGGTCAAAATTGATTCTTTCTAAGTAATTTTTGTCACTCATTTTCTGGGCCTCGCGAAACCGTTTAGCCGAATTTGAGACCGGTTTTTTGCATCATGTAAGTGACTCTATAAAATGCAAAAAACCGTTTTGAAAAAGCTCACCATGACCTGAAGGGCCTTCCGTGTAAGGGTGTGGTTGACTCAGAGGGTGGAGCCAGAGTTTGTTTCGGGGAGATGGTGATCAGACAAGCAAATAGTGCCATGAATATTTCAATCGGTTCCTAATTTTTGTATACTACTTTGCGCCATTAGGACGATATTCATTCATGAATCTCGTCCAGCCCCGCAATTCATTGTGTTAGATTGTTCGGAAAGTTCTTGCGGTTTTCGACCTCTAATTTTGAATGCGCATATCCCGGTGCATATGAAATTTCAGCAATCAAAATAAGAACCATAAGAATCAGTAGGTTTTTGCTAACAACATACAAACTTCCTTTTTGGGTTGCCCACAACTGTGGAGATCTAAAGCCGATAATTAGTTGAATACCTCTTCAGCATCATGTTAGGTCTCGAAGTGTTTCTCCCAAAGAAGGATGTCCACATGCCTGAAGAAATTGTAAAGAACGAGGACAGGTCATATGAGAATGTCAAATGCGTTAGAATTTCGGAGTCCCGCTCTAATTTGATCTATTAAGGGTTGTTTGGGGAACATGGAGTCATGCGTAGCATTAAGGAAAATTGGTTTTCCCGTATTACCCAGTACTGAGCTTGTAAGGTGCAGTTTGCTATGCATCTCGCGAGCTCCTCCCGGTACTATGCAGCCGTAATAGTTTGTAGGGATCCATGAAGCTATGTTAGAATAAACCACCCTACCGCCACCATGCTGACGAGAGCGATTGCTACGAGCTTGACCTTGGTGTGCAGCCGCTGTGCTGATGTCGTTGGCTACCGAACCGATCCTCATCACAGGTGCCGAGGCGGTTGAGAAATGGGTCGTTAGTGAGCCGGAGGAGAAGGATGCACGAGGCATGATGTGGAGCTGTCACTTATCCATTTTGTTCTAGAGACTGTAGAAAAATTTAAAATTTATTTTATAGCATAAACGTTACTATATTTGAATAAAGTGAGAAGCGGGCTTTGATATGGTATAGGCAACCCTGAGGAAGAACCTAAAAAGTATTTTAGAAAATAGAACATCCAGAACCGCAAGAACTCTCCGAGTAACTGATAGATCCCCATCATCTACTGCAGAAATATAGGTTAACATCATTTCACTTCGATATCTCTGAAATAGATGGATGAATGTGCAGGTAAGCGGGGTGAACCTAAATATGAAGCAGAACCGTGAAATGCCTTGCCATAACAAGATCGCATATTCATCGGAAAAACAGAGACTTATTGTGTTGTTTGCATTAGCAATGCACCTGCATAATATGCATTGCCATTGCTTGAAGCTTCTACCCGGAAAATACCGCAGCTGATTGATGACTGTGCAGTGAGGAGCCACCGAGTGCATACTCGCTTGAAAACACGAGTTGCTAATTCATGTTATTCTAGATTTGTACAGAGCCCTTATAATCTGACGTTACTGGGTGTTCAGCTGCACGATTAGAGTGTGGCACAAGGGGAGCCGGTGCGACGGCTTCGCTAAGCACGTCACCATAATTACTGCTGTATTTCATGGGAAATGATGTTGCCGGAAATTTATATGTAGTTTCTCGCCGTCAGATACGGCTTCAAAATAAATTGGAGAAAAATTGAAAAAAATGAAGGAGCGTTTTGCAGAAAAGATGGATGTCAAGAGGGGAAGTCGTTCCCTGTGATCACCGGAATGTCCGGGATTGCATTGGAGATTGCTATAGGTGTGCAGTAGGCATGGTGTCGGATAAAATCTTAGAAGATTGGGTACTGCCTTTCTGAAGTCACAGGAGGGAAGTTGTAATGAAAGGGCTTTCTGTTCTCATTTTCATGTCATGTTTCTTAATTACTCCTACAGTATGCACTTCACTGCCAGTGTTTTTGACAGCTACATGAAATTTTCATCTGTACTTGAAGGAAAAGTGGTTTTGCAAAGTGCCTTCTAAAGGTTGAGCGTTGAGGTTCAAGCTTCAGTATTATAGGGAGCGAAGATCAGATCGCGAGTTTTGAAGGGAATGTATATCCCTCGAACCACGAGTAGAGAATATTAAATGGTCTTCATTCACTTCGAGACTCATTGTTAGAGATCCCGGGAGGAGGCATTTTGGCCTACGATAAGATCTGACGTACGCTTCCAGTTCGTTAGGTTGCTCATATTGTACTTCGCTAAAACGTCGATGTGAATTCAGCGGATTTTCAGATCACGAACACCTTTTTCTTAACCCTTCCCTTATTTTGCTACTCATTATTTTACTGACTCTACGTAAGCAGGAGGAGCATGCGGTCGGCGTCATCCAACGCGCCATCGAGAGGACGATATTCGGAGTATCCCGATACACGCAAGTGCAGACGGGAATCCGGAGTTCCGATCCCCGTCGTCGATCAAAGATCAGGGATGCCGTCGTATTTGCCAAGGAATCGAAGATTAGATGGGCCGGACACGTCATGCGATATCGCGATGACCGTTGGATCAGAGCGGTTACTGACTGGATCTCTCGGGACGTCAAACGAACACCTGGACGACCGCCGGCCCGATGGTCAGACTTCTTCACGAAAGCTCTGCGCGAAAGGACCGAGACGTTACGTGTCCCTGGAGCCAGAAACGTTCACTGGACTACTTTGGCTCGCGACAGGGACGAATGGAGACGTTGCTGGCGCTCGCTCGAGGCTCTCGATGAACAACGGGACGACAGGTGACAGGTATTTTACTGATTGCTGCTGTTTCTTGTCACTTAGTTCACCTTATAATGAGTGAATGAAATACACCGAACGTGACAAAAAATGACATGCAATTGATTTTGTCGCCTTCGCCGCCGGTGCCGGCATCGGTTACGCGAAGTATGAAGGCGGCTTCACGCCACTACTCGCCATTCCCACCGAATCCAGCCATTTTCGCGTGAACGTCGCGCACCGCACTTCGTAACGAGATCTCTTGATGTGGATTACACACCTGTTTTGTAGTGCTCTTTCTGGTCCATGATGTGGCACAGGTGGAGACACAGAGACACGCGGCCGCGGCTGCCGCCGGCACCTCAGAGTATGGTGCCTCACGCATGGTGGTAGTATTTGGATGCATTTCGGAAGAGGGTCTCAACGACCTGTTTCCCTTTTCCCGTTTTACTCGCCTCTATCCTTACAATGGTGCCGATTCTCGGCTCCAATATTTCTTCCCTTTTCATTCTTTCCCTGGAAGCCGAACGAGTTTGCTGCAAACAATGAAGCTTGCGCGTTCATAACAGATGTCACCAGTAGCGAGCTGGGCTGCATAACGAGCTAATCACGGCTCTCCTGCGCCTGTCATTGTCATATGGGTGTAGTATCAGTTGAATTACCCTCGAAGGATGGAATGTTTTTTGGTATGAACGTTGATTAATCTCTGAAAAGCACTTTTGGAATAGCATCCTTACAGCTGCGCTCAACAAGTGCACTTAGATTCAAATCAATTTCATACAACAAAAACCTTGTCACTGTCAGCAATTCCCTAGTGACAACTCCCTTACCCTATGGACAATGCGAATCGGTGCTGTTAAAATGGGTATCACACGCACGCCACGCCAATTGTTTAGCAAGCACTCTGCCTCTCTAAATTTCTATCGTCCACTTGTTTTACTCAACTAATCCCGCCTATTCCGCTAGCTCCCCCTCCTTCCTGTAAGATAACAGGCTGTGAATAGGTGCAATAAACTTATGATATTGACCATTGAATGGATCGGAAATTGAAGGATCCAAGCGAAGGAATTAATTTTTGGCAGATCCTGTTTTGGATGCGCCAGGCATTGTGGTTCCATTCAGAAACATGCTAGCAATTCATCGTAAATTAGCCGGTACAATATCACTATTTTTATCCTCCCTAATACCAAAACGTCATGCTGCTCTGCTATCTAATCACCGGCGATCGGGATAGTTCCGTTCTTTATTAGTCCAATTGTGATTACGTCATTTTCCAATACTACGCTTCATTTCTCCTCTCTCATACGGATTTGGTTCAGTGGGAAATAGCGCCGCTCCACTGGCTTGATTCAGGAACCGAATGTGAATCAGTGCCCATCGGGGTTGTTTAGATGGGCACTGATCCGATTCGGTTCCTTAATCAAGCCAGTGGGAGCGGCGCTATTTCCCACTGAACCATCTGCGTCTTAAAAAGGAAAAAGCGTAGTGTGGAAAATGATGTAATCACACTTGGGGAAATCTTTGGACGTCTTTGCTACTTCTCGCCTTCACTTAGGCAGCGACAGGCTTGGGACTGCCCAGATGGAACATTGGCAAGAGGCATCAGTGGTGCAAGCAAGATTCTGAGATGAGAAACTCTGAATCGAACGACGCCCACACCAACAGCCTACCATGTGCAAGGTAGTTTGCCTGGTGCAAGTGCATGGTAATACTAACATCATTTATGATACTATCAGTGCTTATGTATTCGCATTAGCTAACCCCTCAACTCTTTCTGTAGAGTAAAAGCGCATCAGAATGCCCCTGCAGTAATTAAGAAGCAGAATGCATGGCATATTCCCAGTGGGCTGAATCGACGCTATTTTCTATCAGCAGCGCACAGCGAGGCTGGAGTGAATGCAAGTATTGTAGCGGTATCAATACATTGTGCCGCTCGCTTTAGCATGACCTGCGTAGTGTGAATACTTGGGTAGAGTTCCCCATCGAAAAAAGGAAGTTACCTATGTAGCCACAAAAAAAAATCGAGTTGAGTTTGATATTAAAATGGGAACGGCCGATGGGATAACAGGTCGGAGCTCTGCCATTCGTCCTAATGAGATGTGTCATGCTGATTTAGACATTGTCGTTCACGTGTATGGATGCATAACAAATGTGATTTCCCGCAGTTCTCTGTCTTTTTGCCATTTACGTTCAGCTTATTATTACGCGTTACTTACTAATGCCCCGGGAAGAAGTAGAAGAGCCGAACAGGAACGATAACAAAAAAAGGAAAGAAAAAATTAAATAGAATGATAGCTCGAAAAGTCGAGACAACACACGATACCTAAGCGCTCAAGGCAGGATGTTCAAACATCCTCACACTTATTGATTGCTAAAACATACACGAAACTCAGAGAATTCCTTAAATGGCATGAAAATCTTCGTTGGATGCGCTCTGTCTTCGCATTTTATGTCTCTGCATTCAGCGATGGGCTCTTATTGTGGAAGCTACCATAAAAGAGATGTGAGCCTTCACAAAAGATTGCCACGGCACAAATAAAGCGTTAATCAGAGTCACTCAGTTTCATTAAAAAGTCGACCACCGAAGATGGTAGTAGATCAATTAGTAGTGATTCAAAAGAAGAATCCTGCATAAAGATCGAGAAATGCAACCCTTTTCTCAACTTTTCAAACTCAGCCCCAGACGTATTTTCCCGCGCTACTCATTGTTGACGTATCGATCGGGGCCACGCGGATCTGTGATGTGTAGCCATCACACACGGCACACCCTGCGTTAGAAGGCATTTAACCCGTAGAGCTTCCTCAATGCCTTGATGAGTTGCCTCGAGTGCGGCTTTCACCACGAAATGCTTTTGTGCATAAACCCTTAACGTTGATATACAGTGAACTTTACCGAACACTCAAACAAACCTTCTACCTGCGCAACTGTCAAGACGTGAAAGTCCCTTCTCTATGAATGCAAATGATCCAATGCATGAACCCCATACTACAATGGTCAAGGGAAGCCAAACGTAACAACATGATTATTCGCTTCTCCACGCTTTTCATGTTGTTGTGTTGTTGTTGAAATTCCCATGGATGCGTGAAAATAGATTTAATTAAGTCCGGCGTTTGCGATATGACGCTGCATGATTTGGAATTAGTGCTGCATACTCGATCCTCGATTCCTTCCTGCCTAGACTTTGTACACCTGAGCTAAAGCCTTGGAGAGAAAGTCGCAATGTAAAGTGATCATCTGACATTACTTATTGGTACCGTATTTATTATTAAGGTAACTATAAACCTATCAAGACGCACCCTTCGATTTTGTACGTTTATTGCCTTACTTCGGATATTGGATCGTTCGAAGAGTTCTTGCAGTTTCGAATGTTCCACTTCACCATAGTTTTCTTGGATCAGTCCAGCATAGCTCCATGGATTACGGCGAATCCATTACGGCTAAATAGTATTGTGAAGACATCCGCGACATGCATGGCAAACTGCAGATCATGCACTCAGAACTAACATAGGAATCGACCTATCCTTCTCCACCATGCCGCACGACCCCATGTCATGCAAGCATCCTTGAAGAACTCAAATGACTTGGGCTACGGAACTCCGCGGCATCTATCATACTTAGACCTGGCTCCCACCGCTTACCATTCCTTTGAGCATGCTCTGGCTCTTCGGGATGATGCTTCAAGACCTAAACGATGTAGCTGCCCTTCAACGAATTATTGCCTCTAGATCTCCACAGCTTCGGGAAACCGAAATAAGCAGGCTGGCAGATCTTGTTGGCAAAAATCTGAAGACTTTCACGAATCTTTCGATTGATATAATTTCATATGAGTCGAGATATGCGCATTTGAAGTTAGTGGACGAAAAAGTAAACAAGAACTTTCCGAACAACATAATACTCCAAATATCGCAGATTAGCAACCGTCATCAGTAATAAAATTAGCGCTTCTGTGGGCAGTACGGCATCGGAATGCACCCTCATGTTGTTAGGTAGTACATAGGTAATACGGCTATTCCACACACTTTCTATGAAATTGGCCCTCAGGAAAGCCTACACTCTCTCCCTCACTTCCCATGTCGTGCAGTCTAAGGGTTTTGAAAGCAGGGTCAAGCAAAGGTTGAGGAATCTTCAAGAGCCATCATGTGGTTTCTAAAACAGGTAAATCGTACGTCGACAGTTATACTTTGTACAGGCAACATGACTATTGATTCTTGATGAATACGTCTCAACTTTATTGCACCAACGACATCAGTCATGAAAGGAAAGAGATTAAATTTCTAAAAAAAACTCCTCAACTGCTGTCTGACCCTCCACGAGTTTTCGTAAAAGGCAGATGTGCGTCACACTATCTGCTACATTATTGCTCCACTGGACACTTGCCGCTTCACATTAGTGAAGCAACCTAGTCGAATTAACGATTACTTTTTTTCGTTGTTTAAGGAACCGTCCACAGAAAAATGAGTTTTTATGTTACTCATATAGTTATGTTATACTTGTCCAATATGCAAGTTTCACGCGAAAAAATGTGAATCCGGCTAAGAGACAGCACCACAAAGGGGCGGGTGGCCGCGGCCTCCGAGCAAGTGCCCACCCCGTCGTCCGCCGGAGTCGGAGACGCACTGTAGGAAGAAAAAGTTACGTAGGCAGTCCCACTCTCCCTTCCCTACCGCGGCGGACGATGGGACGGGGCTTTTACTCAAAAGCCCCACCCATCCGGCTAAGAATTTGGGCTGCTTGTCTCAGCCGATTTCTTCTTTTTCGTGTGAAACTTCGCATGCGGCCCTTATTAGACATATACAGCATAAATAATAGGGTGACAAAGAAACTAATTTTCCCGTGGACGATTCTTCTAAAGGTATGTGGACGAAGCACACAGGGTGGCACCGCTAGCGACATTTCGCTGTAAGATAGCATATCGAGTCTAATCTCGGTGTTCTAACCAAATCTTCCTTCCCACCGAGGTTTTTTACTCACGTATGCATGGCGCAACCCAGACTCGATTAATCAGCATGAGACAGACATTCGTAGCATTTATGAAGATGTGGCGGCAACTAAAGGTATGAGGCATACATTTGTGGATTATACAAATACGTCTGAGAGGTAAGAGGCGCCGCCCTAATTATCATGGTCGGGAGATCGAACATTGATCATGCTCTGTCAGGCTAACAACCAAGCGCTCATCCAAAGGCTTTGATTAGCGTCGAATGCCTAATCTTGTGCCATCCTTTATCACTCATCCAACCAAACATTCTCTCTCGGCTTTCGATGATTTTATTACACACTTCTCCAAAGATCGAGAATCAATGGCGGAAACTTTCACAGAACCAAATCAGAATCCGCTGAAAGTTGCTAGTGCTGTCAAAGTTTCGATAAGGGAACACTATTTGAACCGGATGATCTCGAAAGTGAAGTCAATGCTCAAAAAAAAGGAAGAATTAAGGAAATACCGATGTTCATGTGGTGAGATATACGAATGTTGACTGAGCAAAGCAGCAATATTAATTAATCAGCACAGAAAGTCTCGTCTCGTTGTGTGTCGTTGACGGACGGATGGGGGTCGAGAGTGGTGACACCCGTTGCATACAAACCCTTCTACGAACATTAATATCGCATTCGATGTGCGTTGGCGTTGATGTTGGACTAATTTGATCATCGCTAAGCATCGCGAGCACTCACGTTGGGTATGGCGCTTCATCCTGGAGAGGCTAGGGATTTGATCCCGGACCCGAATACTGGGTTGATTAGATAGGCCAATAACAGACAAAGGAGTGATTTCACCTGTGCCCATGTAGTCCCCAAGGTATCGTTCATGGAAACTTACGTTTTTCTGCGATACATATATCGTATGTCTACTAGAGTGCACATGGAAAGTTTCACGCAAAAAACAAAATACGTTAGAAAAAATCCCCTCAAACCGTTACTCACACGATATCCCAAGAGGGGCTGCATGGCTCTGGAGCAAAACGAAACGGAGATGGTCGCGTGTCCGGTTTTCAGGTAGGTTTTTTCCGGGCACATCTTCATCTCCGTGGTCTCGAGCACAGCGCTCGATTTTCGTCTCCTTCTTACATCCTTGCACAATCCATCACATTGTGCTACACAGACTACGACAAAAAGATACATGAATGGTCAGCCATTATGAGAGTCATTCATCGTTAACATCTTCACAACACGCACTGTGCTTGAACAAGGTGATCCATGAATCATGCAACACCACATTTTGCTTAACGCCCCATTTCCTCCAAGTAATTTATAGTTTTCGAAGCTTGCTGTATTAGTCCCTACCGTAATGCTTTTTGAAAAACTGACAAATTTAATGGCTCAATGGCAGCAATTTAATTTCTGGGGCGATGTGCTATTCTGATGCTGACAAGGGAAAAAGGAACTCAGGTCGGCACTATTTACCCGGAGGTACCCCACTACCTCTTCAACGGATGCGATCTAAGAGGTGATTTTTTGAAAACTTTCCGGTATAGCTGCACAATTCTACGCGAAGGTATTTCGACCCGTAGAACACGAATATGACATTCGTTAGCAGTGCTTGGTGCCTGCGCACCAAGCACTGCTAACGATGATCCACTTCATTTTGGCGCCGGCGCCAAGCGCTTTCGCGCCAAACGAATGTCATATTCGTGCTCGACGAGTCGAATTACCTCTGGCTGGGTAGAAATTTGCTGCCACATGGAAAAGTTTTCCAAAAATTACCTCTTCGACAACATCTGTTTGAGAGGTAGTGAGGTAGCTTTGGGTTAATAGTGCCCTCAGGTCGAAGTGGCCATACATATGCCACGAGATACAGATCGTCAGACGGGTTTTCAGACTGAAATCAATTGTCCAAATTTGCAAAATGACTCTCTGAACGGAGTTACAAGGCCTTTTTTGCCTTTTGTTAAATTTTTTCCGCTATCTCCAGAAGACACATTTTCGATATAACCGTATTTTGACGCTTCTTTTGGCATGAGACATGGTCAAGTGGTAGGTTGAGCAGCTTTTTTCACGCAATCAATAACTTTGAATGTACTGAGATTACTCTATGGTCAAAAAGTATTGACCAAGTCTCTCGCGTGGAAAGGGGACAATGTGAGACTTGTATGATGGCCCATAGAACGCTGTGAGATCTTATAAGAGAAGGATACCAGGTCGAAGAGGCCATTTACAATGAGATACACATCACTCGACGCGCTTTTGGACGGTGATTTCAAATTTGCCTTCAAAGTCTGTCAAAGGGTTCTCAGTGGAGCGATGGAGGTTTTTCCATTGTACCGGTTCCCCATGTATAAGGGTGTACCTTGCCCACGTCGCAGACAAGGGAACTTCGAGGTGTGCCAAGAGAAGCACAACACAGAGGCAGGCGAGGCGATTCGTGTACGGTACGCCCATGGATGAGATCACCAAGAAGGGCCTAATTTTACTTTTTGTAGGACTTTTCGCTTATGTCTGGGAAACAACCTCAACAGTGTTGTCATGCACAATAACCTTTATATCCTTTTCCCGCTTACCTTATCCTATCTACATGATTAAAGAACTCTGTGATTCAGTTTGTTTAGATGACCAGACTCCCGTAACGCAGTAATTAAGAGATGTTGGAAGCGATTATGAGATTCGTGCTCAAGGGCTTAATCACCCCTACGTGCGACTTTTCATGCAATTGAGTTTCTGACCCACCGTCGAAAACCAGGACGACTGTGGAGTAAGTGATTTTTTTTATTTTTTATTCACAAAAAAAGCCTGCAATCATGACAGTGATGTCCTAACCATCTCTACTACAGATGTCCATCGCAACAAATAGTAGTTAATCACACCGGATAAGATCATTTGCTCGAGAAAGATCAACGACCTTTCCTCTGTTTAATGTGATGTCCATGATTTTTCCCATCAAATAGCCCACGAATTTTTTTGAAATTTGGTCCGATTCTCGAACTGACTAGAACTTGTCCCATGGGGTTCGTCGATCCCATGACACGGAGTTCACACTGTTTCTCATGAAAACGTTTGGCTCGCGCGTTACAGGCTTTAGAACTTATCATGTACTAGTATTATTCATTCAGAAAAGCCCCCTTTGCATTTTAATTGACGGCTAAGGTTACTGCATGCAAGCGCTGGAGTGGAGCTTTCTAATTTTTTGATTTTGTGTATGCATTACGATGCTTTCTGAAATTAGTTGCAAACTTATCACCCACACTCACTCTGGGATTATTTAAGTAGGTATGCAGAAATCGAAATAACAGGAAATTTTTTCGATGTTAAACGGTGAGACACCCTATGTTACGCAGGAGTTCACAGATCCACCACCTGCAACTAAAATGCAGAGCAAAAATCGCCGTCGTTGTGTCTTTCTAATCACACAGTATTCTTATCGCTAAGACCGCACCACAGAACAGTTATTCCCGCTAACTTTTTTTTTCGAATGATGTCCAACTGTTCCTGGCAGGTCCCATGTGTAGAATAACTTGAAATGTCACAGCGCCCTGCAAAAAACCGTTATGCCAATCCCATTCGTAAGGGAAATGTTTCCTCTCATTTCGAGCTTACATCTTTCCATAATTGAACTTAAATGCAGCACAAATGTTTTTGATAGTCATCTTTTTTTAAATACGGATTTAATTGGACGTTCTAGGAAAATCTGAGTGTACATATTGCATTCCTTCATGGAGGGACGGCTCGGTTCACCGTTGCAGGGGTGTACCACAGCGGCGGTTTCAGTGTGGATCATGAGGGCATGTGGATCCTGCGAATCAAATGGTGCCCATCGTCACAGATTTCACTACCATAAATTTTTAATTGAGGGCGATAACCCACGAGGATCCTCCTGATATGTGCCTGTGAGCTAGCTGGTTCCGATGACAGCTCCGATAATAGCGGAAATTAAAAGGTAGTTTGTACGACATGGAGTGGAAGCATGTAGGTGTGAAATGATAGAGGGGGGGGGGGCAGTGTGTGCGTTTACAGGAGGCGTGCATTTTACTTGACGCCCGATAGTGCCTAGATGACACATCGTGCCGTTTACGGTACGCCGTTCCGACATCCTAAACATACACAGAGCAGGGGGGGGCATCCTGTAAACAGTTGCATATCTAAGCATTTTGGAGGGATCTTCTGAGGGTGAATCAGCACACCCAAGCGGATATTTTTGCCTGAGCCATGGTAGACTTAAGAAGCGGTTCCTTTTCATTTCAGGCTTATGTGAAAATAATGTCCAGGGGGATGCCTGCCTGGCGATAGCACCCTCACACTTAACCTTGCGCCTCCCACTAGCAGTTCTATGGGAATAGACCTTGGGCAGCGCATGTAGCACCAATGTTGCTCTTAATCACCTGTACTCCGCCTACGCACATGTTAGGGTGGGGCAAACATAATAACCGTCTGGCGAAGCCGCACCATACCAGAAAAAAGAGGTGTCTACATGCGTTTCAGTGGTATATATGATTAGCAAATAACAAACTAACTAACGTTTCATAATATTCCCAGATTTGGATGGAATCGCCTTTGGCGTGGGCACAATGACCGAAAAGGAATGAAAAGTATCTGTAGTGGAACTCAGGTGATGGCCGTACCAAACGTCCCATGCGCTCGTACGAGTTCTCATTAAAGCTGACTGAATAGTGAGGAGTAGCATAGGTTTTGCGCTTCGATATTCCCGGAACGAAATAGGAAAATAGCCAAGCATTGGGTCGATTTGGTAGGCGTTGCTACATGACGGAGCGGTGGAGTACCCAAATTCCGGAAATCTGACAATATTCCAAAACCAAAATGCAGATTGGCTTAACGATGCCATCAGTAGACACGCACACACTAGACAATCTTCACTTCGGACCCAATGTGGATGACTTTCAGCAGGAAGCAGTCTCGACTAACAAGACGTGTTTGCTGCAACAGTGGTCTCAGAACAACCTTCACAAATCAGAAATGACCATCAAATAACATAAATCTTAACTCGCTCGACACTTCTGAATTATCTTAGAAAGCGAAGCCTGCACTACTCCTTATGATCAATTTGATCCTCCAAAGTTCACACTGGTGGAAGTTTAGAATGCTTTGCAGGAGGATCACCTGCGTCTGACGACAAAAGCTCACCCTCGCTGTCTTTGTGGGTGGTCATGGGCCAGAGGCGATCTCATGATACTTTAGGGACACTTTATGATATGTCTCTTGATCATCAATACTTTGAGCGTAATTCATGTTGATACCTTCCTTCTATCCAAAATGGTCAAATTTGTCGTGAAACGCAGTTCACGATGACTCATCGATAAGCATGCCAGCGCCGAGGATAAATTGGAGGCGGGGCATCCGACAGGGCTTCTAGAAGGAGGAAGGAGCTCAGCCGAGCAGGCGGCTCTCCTTGGTAATCCGGCATGACGGCGACCTCAGTGAGTCACTGGTACTCGATTACGGTAACAGATAGTAGCAGAAAGAGGGTGCTAGGCTAGTCTTCTTGCTCCTCGCGGGCCCACACTAGGAGCGACGTAATCATAGAACGTAAGAAAGGGAAACAATAGAAATGAGCTCAAACAATGTCGTCGTAGGAGAATAGTTAACACTAGCATGTGCGTATTGTAATCTGCTTTATCGAATAGTTGTAAATGATAGTAAAATAAGCTTACGATACAATTGAGAGTCAACAGACGAGAGAATCACCAAAACCCTTTGAGACCGTTATGCAGTCTCAAAAATCTCTCTCCAGCGGTAGACACCTCTGCCGTACCCCGTGCATACGTGGGCTCAAGTAATAACGACGGTACACTTATGGAAGGAAGCGCATATGATTTTTCATAATTTACTGCGAAGATGTGCAGATGCACAAACTCCAAGGAATCATAAGCCCAGCAAAAATTCTCAAATTTCACTTTTACTGAGGGGACGACCCTATCCCCTTATGTTCATAAGTAATGTTAAGCTTGAGATGTTTTACACTTCCATCCACACTTCTTTCCAAGTGCAATTCAGCAGCGCTTCATAGCACTGCGTGGGCGGAAGGTCTGCTTCCTTTGTCTACACTCCCACCCCCTCCTGTCTGTCTATAATATTGCAGGGTGGCTTCAAATATTCAATCTTCGGTCGTAAGCGAGACGCAGGACATTGTTAATGAGACTGAAATTATTCATTGCGGATGATGAGCGGATTCTTTGAAAGTTCGGGCAACTGATCAACTTCGTCACGGTTGAGGAGTTTTTGGTAAAGCGGAAGTAGAAGAAATGTTACTGACACATGCGCAATATCGCCATATCGGGAAAAGCCAGCATTATCGGATCGCATTGACACGTGTGGCCAGTACGTGCGCATACACAAGGATGGGACCTATTCAAGAACATCATTAGTCCTTTTTGAACTCAGAGAGGAACATATGTACATTCCAACAGAAGCCTTACTGAAATGATTTCACGACGCACTGTTTCATCCATGGTAGGTGGTCCTTTGGAACTAGGGGTGTGTTTTATGTCACCAATTCGTTCCCAAGATACGGTCACTTCTGACGGCGATTGCCTTTTACATGACTTTATATCATCAGTCATCGAAGTGAAGCTTGCGAGAGACTCGAATTCCCTAGTCATCCTGGTAACGACGTAGAGTGTTAAAGACGACGATGGTCTGAGACGCATTGTAGGAACAGAAGTTTACGTAAACAGTCTCACTCTCCGTTCACAACGGCGGCGAAAGACGGGACGAGGCTTTTACACGGTGACCGCACTTTGTGTTGCTGTATCTCAGCCAGATTCACATTTTTTCGCGTGAAATTTTGCATGAGGCCAACATTAGGCAAATACAACATAAATATGTGGGTAACACAAAAACTCCTTTTCCGTGGACGATTCCTTTAAGCACGACTTGTACTCCCTTGTTCATCTCTTAAGGCCCTCAGGCTGATCAAATATCGTACCTCATCTGTCCGCACTCTCACCTGGCGGTCACCAGAAACAAGCCACCCATAGGGAAAGATGACTCTCTTGCGATTGGGCTAGAGATTGAAGCAGAAAAATGGACGCGTTCAGCGGTCAATTCAGAAATCGAGTCGAAGTACCCGTCAGCTGGTCATGAGAAGCTGTTCCTATTCAAAACCACGGAGGGATCTGTGAATAGGTACGTTGCCAAGTTCTGGCTCCTAAGGTTTCGCGCATGAGCGAGAATCGAGCTACGCAGCGATAAGCACCCCCAAAGTTTTCAAAGCCCCAGAAGCCCCATAAAATTATATTTAGCCTCAGAATTTCATGGCGGAATCACGGAGATGATGATAATTACGCCGTGCTCTTTCCAAAGTCGGTAAGCAGGGTAGTGGCTGATACGAAGAGGCCTAATAAACTCTTACTGAAAATGTAGTAGCAGCAATAGTAGTAGGTTGGCGAGGAAATCATTGGAATGACCGCCAATTCTATTCAGACACTTCGTTTTCCACGGACGATTTGCCACCAGACAAGTTGATTGATTAGCAGGAGTCATGCGTCTCCTACTACGACTCTGTTATTGGAAACATCAACGGAGCAACTACGGATGTGGAACTACGTGGGCGTGAGGGACGAGTTTCCGCCAGGCAAACTCAACTGCTCGGTGGTTTTGTAGGTTACAAGTGACACTGTGGGAGATCCTTACTTAACACGCAAGCTATCCTGTACTACAAATCGAAGGCTGGTGACTACAACAGAAATCATCATGGTGGCAAAAGAGCCATTGGGACAAATGAGCCAATGTGATTTATCCAATAACCACGCGATTTCGATAAGAATAAGGGTTAGCCGTTATCATCGCTGACTACTTGCTCCAACAAATATCAAATATTCAAAGAGAGCGTGTGAATATAACGTTCATGGAGGCCGTATATAACACCGGTCGCTCTAGAGGAAAACCAGTGAGTCGTTGTGCTCTCGAAAGGCACTGACCACTGGGGAATTTGGCAATTAAACAGCAAATGCCTCACTTGCTGAAATTTAAACTCGTTCAGAGGCCGAATTACTTGCGACTGACGACATGCCACTTACGTAAGATATTCATTGAGTTACTAGTAATCAGTACGATTGTAATCGGGTGTAGGCAGAGAAAATTTTTCGGTTTCACAAAATCTATTACGAATTGAACGACATTGTGATCGGAACTGTCAACAGGGGTGAAGAGGAGATGATATCTGGATAAGTGTTGCATATATTAGGTGGTAAGGAAAGTCTTGGCCGGTTTTCGCAGTTTCAACTTCGGGAGATCATAACTCGGCTCAGACGGCATCTTTTCTCACAGGATAAGCACCATTTGATTGGCTAACTTTGTGCAATATCATGGATGTTTGCATATCTCATTTTAATGAAGGGCTGATGATTTATATAGCGCGAAAAAAAAGTCAACTTCGAATCACCATTCTTTTTGAACACACTGCTACTGGAGCTGTCCAGATGTTTGGGAACGTGGGGCTTAGTCAACGCTAGATATGGTGAATATGATGCACGAGTAAGGGCTTCAGCCTGCAACTCCTTCAGTTACTGGAAGAGGATTTTTGGAAAATGCGCTTGCGCATAGCTCCTCTGAGGGGCCCCGCGGTACCTATTTTTTGGGTATTTTCAAATCAAGGCTACTTGAGGTGGTTTGGTAAGTTCGTGTGTTAAGGGCCAATACTTCTGTATATCCCCTGCAAGTATGGGCGCTCATCGCTTTCTGCTGTTTCAGTTGAAGCGATTTGATCAATTAGAAATTCGAGCAACTAATTCTCATTTCTGCAGTTCAGAAACCAGGGTCAACGTGTTTCATAAAATGCTTTATCCCCTCTCTTGCAGCACTCACATTTGCGGTCGCCTTCGATGGGACTCAGCTTAACAAGAACTCGTGAAGTGAATTCAACCAAAAGTGCCATTTTCGCAGTACTTTAAAACTTCCACAATTATTCGAAAACCTTGTGGAATTCCAAGGAAAGCATATGCACACAGAGAGCAACTTTTTGTCTATCTGAGGAGCACAATATGTAAGCTGATTCATGTTGAAGCGCTCTGAGATTTGGATTAATCTTGTGAACGCGAAAAACCGGTCAAAACTTTCGTTACAACCTTCTAACATACAATTGTATTAATCGTTTTCAAACATCATTGCATGGGAGCGTCTTGATTATGAAGGTTTTCTACGTATAAAGAAAGCAGATATAGGCCCCATACGATGTCTAGGGCCAAGTTCGCCTTTTCCCCCCTTTCAAAATTGCCACACTGGTGGTGGCAATTTTGGCCTACGGTAAGACATACCGTAACGCCTGTAGTTCGTTGTATTGCAGACATCGCACACACGACACCTTGCTAAGACGTTAAGTGTGAACTCAGTGGTTTTTGAACTCCTTGCTCTCACTTTTTCGATTATTCTCCCATTCATTGTTTCGCTCGATTGCTGCTGCTTGTTGTGTCACATATTTCACATCTTCATAATTGAATTAAGTACACCCTACGAGACAGCAAACGACATCTATCACAGCGAGCAACTCGTAATGGTGATGTTGCAGTTCGCAAAGATGCACGGGAGATGCGAGTACAGGCCACAACGTCGCACCTTTGCTCTTGGTTTCTCTACCGATTATCGCTTTGAACCGCGGATGTTCGCTTCAAAACGATCGCTTTTTTTCTATCTTCCTCTTTCTCCCTCACGGCTCCTTCAAAGTTTATCGTATTCGTTATACCATCGGCTCCGTAACTTTTAAACCGCTATTAACCAGCAGAGTTATCCATTGAAACTAGTCTTTCGCCGCTGTTTTTCTGTCTATTGGAAACTTCATGGATGACATGTCTTGAGGATAACTGAAGTCGCCATGAAATCCAGAAAGTACGAGTTGCATACGCTTGAGTGAGAGGTCATCGTAGGCAATGGCACAAAACGACTGTCTTTAAAAATCACATTTTAGCGAGCACACAGGTCACAGCAGCACTTGCCACAGCGTCCGGTATAACTTACATACTCGTGCTGGTCGATATCACTGATTGACCACACCCCAGTTTTGTAGATACCAACAAGAACGTAGTCGTGTATCTGAATATTTCAAGTTACGCTAGTACATATTGTCCTGCAATATTGTAAGGATATAATGCATTGAATGTTATATAACCAACATAATCATTGGCAACACGGACAGCAAGGGATTTTTGTGCGCCTCTCAGCACAGACAAGGTACATACGGTGACACTGCGATTGTTCTGAAAACAGCGCGAATGAATGATTTTCATATAACCAAGCTCTATGGGAATGCCATCAAAAATAATACCAGGTAGCTTCCTCCATCTACGAGGCCTTCGGAGAGGAAGCCTCCAACTTTCAGCTTGAGCTGTGCTGTAAAATTTCGGCCGTCGGCTTCGTCAGCTCCACAGCATGTTTCCTCTGCCGTCCCTGTGGTGCATGATCCCAAAAGGAACAGAGCTGTTGCAATGATAAACCTTATCATCATAGAGGCTGAGTGCAGAACTGAAATAATAATAGTGCAAACAAGACTTAGAACAGAGACTTTGAAAGACTGACGAGCTCACACGTTTTCAGAACCTTATAAAGGATGCGCTCCAATCCGAAATTTGTTTAGTTGCGTTGCTTTGACATTTTCCATTGAACACTGCTTAGTGAACATTGTCACGGTCGTGGATCACAGTCTGGTTATCAAAATGCTAGGTAAATACATAAGAGCTTCAAAATATGTATTTACCTAGCATTCTGTATTATGAAAAAAACGAAGACACAAAGACAAGTGTTTTAAGTTGGGGGCTATGCCCTCCACTATTGATGGAAAAGGATATATGAAACGTTCGGGGAACAGATTCAGATTTCAACAAAGCTGTGACTATTATGAAAAGTACCTAACTTTAATTCAATAAATCTGTTTGGGACTACTGTTCAAAACCAGGGCAAAATTCAGTGCCAGATCATCAACATAGTGTATTATTGATAACAGCGCTTCTGTAGTTCTCGTTTACTCGAGTAGAACCAGCTCAATAATTCGTCGTCACAGGAAAACATAACTGAATACTCGACATAGCAGCACCTAATTTTGTGTTTCAGTTGCGATATGATCATACTGACAATTGATATCGGATTTTTCTTGAATTTCAAATGTCAAATGGTGATATCGAACGACATATTTTTTTTTGATGATGTTCAAAGCACTTTCCGTATTTGCCTTGCCACCCACAAAGCACTTTCCGTATTTGCCTTGTCACGGTGCGATCACTTCCGTTCCACCACCGATAGACTCCTCTTACCCTCCCCCCTCCCCCTCCCCCCACTATATCACTTCTGATGTTCGGAATCCAACACTGCTATGAAGGGTGATATGAACATCGCAACAGACAGGCAGACACGCACAGGCATGTTCATCGAATTATATGGAGTAGGGTATATATTGTTCATAAGTCACATCATACTAGAAAGGCCAACACTCAAGTGAGGGCGCTTGAAAAGATTTCTCATCGATTCAGCAAAAACACTGGCTTATACTGTGCGGCCATTTCGAATTTCTAAGAAACCGAAAAACCAAAAGACAAAGTCCTCACTTGAGAGTTGGCCATCCCAATACGATGTGGCTTATGAAAAATATGTACCCTACTCCATATAATTCGCTTAAAGGCACATTCCGCGATAATCAGATAGGTGAATTTACCTTCTTGGAACAGTGGATCCTTGGGTAACTAGTCAAGCTGCACCTATTTGCTTCGCCACGCTGCGCTATCATGGCGCTACACCTCGTCGAAACCACTGCAACACCACTCACCTGAGCTCCCCTATTGGTCAACTGAGCAAGATGAGTGGCGTCGCGTGGTTCTACCAAGTGTAGCGCCATGAAAGCGAACCGTGGCGACGCGAAAAAGGTGCTGCCTGACTAGTTACCCGAGAATCTACTGTTCCAAGAAGATAAATCGACCCATTTAACTATCGCGGAATGTGCCTTCAACACGCCTGTGCGTGTCTGCATGTCTGTTGCGATATTCATATCACCCTTCATAGCAGTGTTGGATTCCGAACTTTAGAAGTGATGTAGTGGGGAGGGGGGGGGGGGGGGCATAAGAGAAGTCTAGCGGTGGTGGAATGGAAGTGATCGCACCGTGGCAAGGCAAATACGGAAAGTGCTTTGTGGGTGGCAAGGCAAATACGGAAAGTGCTCTGAACATCATCAAAAAATATGTCGTTCGATATCACCATTTGACAATTGAAATTCAAGAAAAATTCGATATCAATCTGTCAGTATGATCATATCGCAACTGAAACACAAAATTAGGTGCTGCTATGTCGAGTATTCAATTATGTTTTCCTGTGACGACGAATTATTGAGCTGGTTCTACTCGAGTAAACGAGAACTACCGAAGCGCTGTTATCAATAATACACTATGTTGATGATCTGGCACTGAATTTTGCCTTGGTTTTGAACAGTAGTCTCAAACACATTTATCGAAGTAAAGTCAGGTAATTTTCATAATAGTCACAGCTTTGTTGAAATATGAATCTGTTCCTCGAACGTTTCATATATCTTTTTCCATCAATAGTGGAGGGCATAGCACCCAATTCAAAACACTTGTTTTTGTGTCTTCGTTTTTTTCATAATACAGAAAGGTTCAGACCCTGGAAGCACTTCTACTATAACCGCACTATTTTGAAGCTCTTATGTATTTATCTAGCATTCTGATAACCAAACTGTGATCCACGACCGTGACAATGTTCACTAAGCAGTGTTCAATGGAAAATGTCAAAGCAACGCAACTAAACAAATTTCGGATTGGAGCGCATCCTTTATAAGGTTCTGAAAACATGTGAGCTCGTCAGTCTTCCAAAGTCCCTGTCCTAAGTCTTGTTTGCACTATTATTATTTCAGTTCTGCACTCAGCCTCTATGATGATAAGGTTTATCATTGCAACAGCTCTGTTCTTTTGGGATCATGCACCACAGGGATCGCAGAGGAAACATGCTGTGGAGCTGACGAAGCAGACGGCCGAAATTTTACAGCACAGCTCAAGCTGAAAGTTGGAGGCTTCCTCTCTGAAGGCCTCGTAGATGGAGGAAGCTACCTGGTATTATTTTTGATGGCATTCTCATGGAGCTTGATTATACGAAAATCATTATTCGCGCTGTTTCCAGAACAATCGCAGTGTCACCGTATGTACCTTGTCTGTGCTGAGAGGCGCACAAAAATCCCTTGCTGTCCGTGTTGCCAATGATTATGTTGGTTATATAACATTCAATGCATTATATCCTTACAATATTGCAGGACAATATGTACTAGCGCAACTTGAAATATTCAGATACATGACTACGTTCTTGTTGGTATCTACAAAACTGGGGTGTGGTCAATCAGTGATATCGACCAGCACGAGTATGGAAGTTATACCGGACGCTGTGGCAAGTGCTGCTGTGACCTGTGTGCTCGCTAAAATGTGATTTTTAAAGACAGTCGTTTTGTGCCATCTCAAGGTTGTACTATTTGTAATAAGTGACATCAAAAATTTTCGGCTTGCATCAACTTGTTACTTTCACACACACACACACCTACGATGATCTCTCGCTCAAGCGTATGCAACTCGTACTTTCTGGATTTCATGGCGACTTCGGTTCATCTCAAGACATGCCATCAATGGAGTTGCCAATAGACAGAAAAACAGCGGCGAAAGATTAATTCTAATGGGTAACTCTGCTGGTTAATAGCGGTTTAAAAGTCACGGAGCCAATGGTACAATGAATATGATAGACCTTAGAGGACGTGAGGGAGAAAGAGTAAGATGGAAAAACCGATCGTTTCGAAGCGAACATCCGAGGTTCAAAGCGATAATCGGTAGAGAAACCAGGATACAAAGGTGCGACGTTGTGGCCTGTACTCGCATCTCCCGTGCATCTTTGCGAACTGCAACATCACCATTACGAGTTGGTCGCTGTGATAAATGTCGTTTGCTGCCTCGTAGGGTGTACTTAATTCAATCATGAAGATGTGAAATATGTGACAACAAGCAGCAGCAATCGAGCAAAACAATGAATGGGAGAATAATCGAAAAAGTGAGAACAAGGAGTTCAAAAACCACTGAGTTCACATTTAACGTCTTAGCAAGGTGTCGTGTGTGCGATGTCTGCAATACAACTGCAGGCGTTGACTATGAAAAAAGCTCCTTCAACGACTGACGCTTTCAGTTCAACCAACCTCAACCAAATAAGTCTCTAGATTTCCCTAGAATAGGCGCTGTGTACAGAAGCCTTGAAATATTTCCGTGATTTATCCTAGCATTACGCGTAAATTCAGTCACCGCTTCTCTTTCACGTGAGATATCTGTTTTTGATCCGATTAGTTCTGCACGACTCGAAGGATTGATGAATTTTCATTGAAATCAAGGATTCATCTGGTCCGGTCCCCTATCACTGTCAGTCAATATCCACAGTAATCTTCTATACATTGACTCGCCGCATCCATTGTACTTTGCACTTTGACAACGTGCCTGAGGTTTTTTGGGGTCATCCACTGATTATCATCGTTGCCATCGTCAAACTGAAAAAAAGTTATTGGAGATATGATGACAGGAGTTTGTTGAAGTCGCCCCATAGTCTAATGAAGCTTCAAACTGCTTCGTGCATTGTCTACATATGGTCGGATATGGAATAGCAGTCAAATAACAGAATTTATTCCATATTTGTCTAAAAGTTAGCTGGTTTGTGGCGTTAAGCTAGGATACGGAGGCGCGAGCGAGAGTTCAGACGAGAAGCCACTTCCGGTGTGATGTGCCCTATGAATATTACGCAAGACGACGTTTCTGCTTGAGGACACTGGCAGGCGTAAAATTGCCAGATTGTGGAATATGAAAGTAGGAGTGCTCAGCAGTGTAACAGTAGAGAAAGAGCTATACAAAACGGCGACAATAAAACCCGAAATCCCCTTCTCATTCGCTCCTCTCTGCGTCACTAGCCTGGGGTAGACAGCAGACGGGCTAGAGCCCAAATCAGCCGGCCGCGAACGATGACCCGCCCTCGCCCGTAACTCCCCGGCTGACAAACTGCAGAACGACACCCCTTGCGATGAGATCGTGATAAGACCCCAAACCGCTCATTTCCAGTGAGAGTTTCGGCACCTCCTCTGAGGGGTTTGTTTTCAACAAACATGTATTCGCAGTTCTCACTTTCCCCTTACCCCTCCCACTGGCTTCAACAAGTGGATGTACAATACCGCTCGCGTCGGGTGAGTAATTTTCGCCTTCCGACGGTTTGTTCGCGAACAAACCGTCGGAAGGCGAAAATTACTCACCCGACGCGAGCGGTATTGTACATCGGTAAATTTGTGAAATTGTTCCTGGATCATCAGTATTTCGTACCTTGCCGTCAACCTGGCTGTAGTTGCTGGTGTCGGAACTTTTTCGTTGACATTTGTTTTTGTACAAATTCTAAACGAACTTGCATAATACTTCAATGGCCTCATGAAAGAACAGTTCACTTGTCGTTAAAGTGCATACACTAGCGTTGTTCATACGTCGTACATTTCCTGATAACATAGCCAGCGTAGCTCCATCAAACTTTGAGCGTTGCAACTTCCGAAGAGATTTGGAGGCTTTTCTGAGATGCAACAGTTTCTTTATAGTTAGTTTCAGTTTCGTCTCCATATTTTAGTGCATCGTGACATCGATATCCAAGTACAACTCTAGTGATGGTTTTTTATTGTACTTTTCAGATATGTTTTCCAACAGAATCTACCATCATGTTTCCCGAAGGAATCACATTTGGCCAGAAGAGTATCGCTAGGATTTCACAGAGCAGTGCACCGCGTGCCAGCGCGGGTTGTGATGCGTGCGGGCCGAGGGAGATGGGCTGTATCATCGCCAGGTATGCGATGATTCATCACAAGTCGAAGCTTCTTTCCTTCTCCTGTAGCTCTCAGAATAAATGCGTTTACCTGCTGTACTTGTTCCACTTTGCTAACTACTCTCTTATTCAACACAATACCACTGAGCCACCGTCTCACGGTAAAAATAGGTAAATTAACCACTTCAATCTCTAGCGCCCACAATAGGCTCAATGCGGTTTGGTACTAAAATGATTAGAAAGTCCAGGGTATACTGAAACAAGGAGTAGGAAATTGAAGTCCCTTTGGGACTCAACTACATACGACATACTGATTCGCACGCTGCATGCAGCGTTGCGAAATCCTGTCCCAGCTGTACATAACCCCACACTGGCATTGTCAATCCCAGACAGCTGTTCGTGAACGGATATTCAAAGGCACACTCAGCGATAACCATATAGATTGAATTAGCTTCTCGGGACCATAGTTCCTCAGACAGCTATCTAGGTTGCACCTTCATTTGGCCGACACGGTCCGCTGTCACGGCGCTACACGTGCCCAAATGCACCCCGACGCCACCTACATGAGCACCCTTATTGGTCAACTGAGCAGAATGGGTGGAGGCGAAGTGGATTAGATGGAGCGCCGGCATAGCGTACGGTCGCGGTCATGCTTTGCGGTGACCGCGACCGTACCGCTTTGCGGTGTCCGGCGGCAGGGCGTGGCTGCGTATCTCTGCGTCTCCGCCTATGCCACCCTGCCTCGTTGTCTGCGCCATCTCTGCACTTTCCCGTGCCACTCTCCTCGCTGCCTGTGAACGCAGCCACGCCCTGCCGGTGGAGAGTATGACAGCAGCCTATCGCGGCGGCACGAAAAGGGTACAGCCTAGATAGTTTTTCAAGGAATTATTGTTCCAAAAAAGTGATTCCACCTATTTTGTTATCGCGGTGCCTTTAAAAAGCAGAAACATCTTCGAGTCCAGAGTCACCCTTTATCCTAACCCACCTCTTACCTAAGGATTACGGTATAGTATGGTTTTGATTTCGGGACAGAGCACAGATTGTTATACGAGTCGGTCAATGTCAGTTTCACAGGAAAGAAATGTGTAGGGGGAAGGTATTGTCCGTTACAGAAAAAGGAAAGAATACCTTTGTTGCCAACGAGGTTTCTAGAAGAAATAAAAGGGTTCGTACCTGTATAGTTTGGCATTTTTCTTGTTGCGAGTCTCCTTCTCCATTTTGTCCAAGGTATGTGCACATTTATCGATTGATTCCTTCAATGGACAAAAATTTCGGCATCGTACACTGCTCTACATCTCTTTATCAGTACCTGCACATACTCATTCGTAGGAAAGTAAGGTGCACTTGAAGGCGGATCTGAAAAGTTCAAAAAGCTATGCACTTGCATAGCCGCACCGTGCACTATGCACTGACTAGCCTACGGATGTATAAAATCTCCACACTTACTTGGTTTATAAGGACCAGGAGGCGTAGCGGGTGGTTGGTACCAAGTAGGTGGAGGAGGTGGTGGTGTCACCTGTCCATCGTAAGCTGGAAGTGGTATGCGTATTTAATAATTCATAATTCAGGTATCTATCGATGGGTGCACATCATCCGACCTGGAGGACCAGGAGGACCTGGTGGTTGCGGTCCTGGTGGTGACGGTGGGGCTGGTCCAGGGTTGTAGGGTGGTGGCGGAGGTGGCTGGTACTGAATAGCTTGTTCGAGTTAATAGTGTAATAAACACTTGCAAGATTTATTACCTGAGCTTGAACAGAGAAAAGAATGACCACCATAAACCCTACTCCGGCCAGCATTGCATAGAATGAGTATCATCTACGATCCAGGTATTTAAATACAAAAATTCAAAATTCATAATTTCTAGTCAGATTACTTTTCGGGCCAAAACAGCTACAGGGTGTCAGATTAGTTTTTGACTTTTCAAACAAATATTTCCGTTTCTCGTGTCATGTGACACAGACTTCGATCGTTGTTCTCGAAAAAATATTCATTTTTATTCTGTGTTATGGTAATACCTCATAAACGTATGTACCACTGCACCACATGATGTTGCCACAAATTTCAAACCACAATATTTTTGGTATTTTGAGAAGTAGCCGTGGTCAAATGACTAGATGTTTCCAAATATGGGGTATAATATAACTTCCAGGGCCGTTCTCCACAAAAATTAGGTCAGATTTTGACGACACGATTCTGAACAGCCTACGCAGCAGGCGACGGCAAAAAAGTTGCTTGTGAACTGTACAAGCCAAACCACACAGGTAAAAATCCTTTCTTTTCTTGAAAAACTTCATTGGCGACATGGGCATTCTTTCCTTTTCCTTTTTCCGTAAAAGAAAATACCTTTTCTTCTACACACATTTGTTTGCATTATTTACGCGCATACACTTCCTATAATGGCTTTGAACAAACTGAACAATAGCAGCTCTACACAGAGAATGATTGTTGTTGAATTCCGGGTTACTATGAGATCTACTTCTTGCGCTGTCTTTTCGCACATGAGTAACTACAGTCCATTTCCCGACGGCTGGCAGGGCGAGGCCTACGGACTTGTATCGATCTCTCTCACCTCGCCCCACACTCTCACCCAAATCTGTAGGCCACGCCCTGCCAGCCTTCGGGAACTGGACTGTATATCCTTCACAAACTCAAGCTGCTCTACGCTGCATTTTAAGTGATGATTCTGGGAACAGTTAAAGGCACATTCCAGGATCTCACAGCTCCTGCCGTGGATGGATAGTTGGACCCAAGCTACGTAGGCTGTACCTTTACCGAGGCGTGGATGTCAGTTCCTGGAGCGTGCAGAGCCAAAGAATCTAGCGCAACAGCTCGGCTCCATCCACCCCAGCCGGGGGTGTGCTGCAAGTGTTCCGGTGCTTAGTGTGGGGTCAGGTCACTCAGTAGCGGGTTTACTTCACAAGACGATTAGTTTACTGCCAATTTCAAGATCTTGGCTACGTAGCTGGTCTACCTATGTCAAAGATAAGAGTCGAGACTAAAGGCAGACCCCCGGCTGGGGTGGGCGGGGCCGACCTGTTGCGCTAGATGGCTCTGCACGCTCCAGGAACTGACACCCACGCTTCGGTAAAGGTACAGCCTACGTAGCTTGGGTCAAACTATCCATCCACAGCAGGAGATGTGATATCCCAATAATCCTGGAATGTGCCTTTAAAGGAATCGTCCACGGAAAATGAATTTTTGTGTTACCCATGTATTTATGTTGTATTTGCCTAATGTTGGCCTCATGCAAAATTTCACGCGAAAAAATGTGAATCTGGCTGAGATACAGCACCGCAAAGTGCGGTCCCAGTGGGCGGGGCTTCCCTGTAAAAGCCTCGTACCGCGTCCGCCGTGGTCGGAGACGCATTGTAGGAACAGAAGGTTACGTAAACAGTCCTACTCTCCATTCTCAACGGCGGCGGAAGACGGGACGAGGCTTTTACACGGAGGCCCCGCCCACTGGGACCGCACTTTGTGGTGCTGTATTTCAGCCAGATTCACATTTTTTCGCGTGAAATTTTGCATGAGGCCAACATTAGGCAAATACAACATAAACATATGGGTACCACAAAAACTCATTTCCCGTGGACGATTCCAGAGTGTCCCAAAATTACGGGCACTAGTGTACTGCAATACGTTATGGGCTCTGAAACTGAAAACGAAAAAGAAAACCTATTCTCAACTTTGTTTTCATCATGTAACCAAATGCGGCAATCACACTGCAAGTTGTTCTCTGCCGGCACGAATGCAAACCTGCACCTTTTTTATGACTTAAGTGTACGTTTCACGCATGCTTTTCCTAGTTTTTGCTGAATTTTTTTCCAGGTCATTGTCAGTTGTTAAAAACCAAAGCGGCAAGCTCGGCTTGTACGGCATGGTTCATTTAAGGAGCGCGGTAAGAGATAGGGGATTTGAGATGTAGCATTTATGACGCACTCCACCCCCCCCCCTGTCAAAGCAGCGTTTCGCGTACCGCGAGTACGTTTCACCACGTGCTGCTTCCGGAGTGAAGCAACTGTTCCGTATGTGCACTTGCATGCTTTATGAATACGTCCTTGTTCATCTATACGCAGGAATGTACCAAAACCAGTGGCGTATTATCATCGCACTTCAAGTTATTACTGAAGCCCGTTTGCTGTTTGCTATTTCAACGTACTGGCGGCAACATTCTGCTAGATTTTACTGGCTGCAGTGGATTGCGTTTAACAGTTAAGGCTTTGAAGAAATTTAGTAAGAACAAAGCGACTGTGACGGACATGAACATACTGGAGCGAATGGTCTCAGATCATAGTGGATAAGCTTATGTAATTATGGAAATACGAGTATTCCTCTCCGGTTTTGCTTCGACGGCTCTCCTTAAATCTTCTTCATTAAGCCACGACCTTTTGCCTTCCGAGGCTCCTTATCAGCCCTTATCAGTTGCTATCACTTTCGGTCCACCACCGCTGAGGTTCCCTTGGCACCCCCTATATCACTTGTAAAATTCAGCGTCCCAGCTTTGCTGCGACGCGAGATATGAATTTCGTGACAGACGGACAAACACACACACACAGACACACACACAGACATACTAAGCGAATTATATATATTATGGAAATATTGCTATTAACGTCATCGTTCCAGGTGCGGGTTGGTCATAGTTGTTCAGATTGTAAGCATGTACTTAGTGGAGTACTGCAGGGAGGAGTACTATCCCCTGTTCTGTTCAACATTTACACTTCTGAGATTCCAGATCTGTTTGATGGGCTTGGTGTTGAAACAAAGATATATGCTGGCTATATAAAGATTTTCAAAGCGATTAATGAACCATTGGATTATGAGCAACTTCAGGAGGCCGTTGCTCGTCTGCGTAAGTGGACAAAGCGATGGTAGTTGCCTTTGGCCCCGAATAAGACAATGGGTATGAGAATCGCTCGTGATCCTAAGGCTATTCCCTGCCCTTATGTGGTTGATGGGATTGCAATCTCTCCTGTCAATCTCATAGGGGATCTTCAGTTTCATTACCCTAATACTCTCGACTTCTCTGTGCATATTCTCTATGACGGGTAAGTTAGCTCTCTGGCGTAATGGCACATTTTAAAGGCACTATTTACGATGAATAAATCCATTTTGTCAAAAGCCTATGAGATCTATGTGCGGCCCTTGGTCGAGTCTGGTGCCGCTGTGTTTCACCCCACTAAGAGGAAGGATGTTATCGCTCTGGAAAAGGTACAGACTAACTTCACGCGAAAAATACTTTTTCGCTGTAACACTTTCTTACACTCCAGAATTCCCAAAGCTCGTATTCGAAACAAGTATCTTGGACTAGCAGCCCTAGAATCAAGGCGAAAATTTTTTGATTTGTGTGTGGGTCACAACATCGCGCTTTTGAATCCTGGTTACTCTTCCGATAAACGCTCCTAACCTTGGATGATCGTTTCAAAACGATCATTTCTCCCCATCCTTCTTTGTCTCCCGACCTTTGATGAACCTGTTTATACTGTCAGGGATATTGTGCGCATTGCACAGCACTGCGGCACGTCGCGCGCTTCAGTCGATACGTACTTAATGTGTGGGTCTCGTTGAACCGATTAGATTCTGCTATCGACAACTCTGTTGCACGACATTTTCATTGTGAGTGCGATTATACATGCGTTATATTTCGATCAGTACTTGATATCGGTTCAATCGCAATAATCTTCGATGATGTCGCTAGCTGCGTCCAGAATGCGTTCCACTCTTCTCACTCTCGTAGAAATGTTATCGTCGTCTTCATTAGTGTCATTGCTGTTGTCGGTGCCATTATTGTTGAGCTGAAAAGGCTTAACAAATGATTCGGTTGTTATGCGACAATAATCCCTTCCATGTTTATATCATCTCGCTGTAGCCACTTGAAACCGTGTCGGCTACATCGCCGTGACATACGAAGCACAGCTGTGTTTGTAGTTGATAAGAGCAACTAAGCATTATAAATTTTTGTCGCCTTTACCTTCTCCAAACTTGGGGAATTTTTTATCATGGTTTTGTGAAATGTGGACCCCCGTTATTTATTCGAAAAAGCTTAAAAGACATCTCACATCATCGATGAGGTTATCGTAGTCATCGTTTTCGCCCGATGATCTCCTGTCGCATCGATTGCTATTATACAGAGTCTGTAATTGTTAATGAATCGGAGACTGTCAAATTCGAGAATTTTCGGAGGCACTCAATACTCATGGAGGCTCAGTCATCCAATCTCTAGTACAGTAAAAACTCGAGTGTAGTTCAATCTAAAAGAACTTACATTAGCAGAGGTTAGACTCCGTATTTCCCCTGACAACTGCAGTAGTTCTTCTCTGGTAAATGTAAGTTCTTCAACACTTTGAAGGGCATCAATTGCTCGTCTGCAATTCGGCGTAGTGAGCAGAAACATATGGAAACGTACGTTACGAATGTGAGATTGCAAAGAGAGCGTCCATAATCAGCAACCGGTAGCGCAATGGCTACGATCGGTCGTACAATGAATGTTGAATGCGGTCTCAGAGGCAATTGACGCGGTAATTTGGTCACACAATCCGTTCTGGTTATCAGTTGTTGGTGGGTGGGGGTCGCTAGGTCGAATTTCAGCGCGATTGCCCGCGGCGAGCAGCGCGGCAAGTACGAGTCGTTTGGAAGTCCGTTCAAGACACAATGAGCTGGTACCGTGAGGGACCTTTAAAGGTAGGCGAACTCCACGTCCCTTACGGTAACAGCCCACTGCATCTTGAGCGGAATTCCCAACGGCTCGTACTGACGGCGCCGCGAGTGCGACACGCAAGCGGAAATTCGACCTAGCGACCCCCACCCGTTGTTGGTAGTGGCTGTGTTTACCACAAAAGCAAATAACATCGACATGGAACAACCAACATTTAACGCCTCACGAAACTGTGGCTAACAGGTCCACTTGGGAGCGGAGCCGCCACACTGAGTTGGACATGGGGCACTCGTGATGCTTTGTGTGAAGATCTCAAAACTTCCATTATGACCACCGCCAAAATGTCATATTGGCCGTTTGGTTGCATCGCTTTTCCCATATCTGTGTTTGACCCACGTGCACAAAATTGTCGCGCCTGCTGCCTTTGTCAACTGGAATCAGTACCTGTAGAGATTGACGTTTCTTTCATTTTGGTCGTCGTCGCTCATGCCATTCAGATTGTTTATGGCGCTTTCAATCACAGCCTGAAAATACTTCTTTATTTTGGGGAAAGAGTGTAGAGTTGAAGCCTTGGAAATAGAAACCGGTGTTTTCTCCCTCAAATGTTTTCGCGTGCGTCAAGTTTTTTTTTTATTCTCAGTATCGTTGTGAGCAAGTTCACAATAAAGCAGCTACTAAAGGCACTTCTCACTACCAGCAAAAACCGCTGTAATTACACCCGAGAGGCAGCGTCGCGAGTAGATCCGCCGCTTCAGATCAGAACCTGCTCACTTTAACCGGGCATCCAATCCCTCACGTTTATCACTTTTGTACCTCATGGAGGTGGATCGCCCGAAAACGATTTGTACACTGAGTGTCGCTTAACTGTCTGGTCTAAACATTCATCAGATCGTTTCTCCGGAATATGTTACGTATTCCAAATAGACTGGCCACCAATGATTCACAGTCCATTTCCTAGCGCTTGATTGAACGTTGTCTACGAACTTAGGTGAGAGTGTATCAAACTCTCTCACCTCGCCACACACTCCCACTCTTGCCACTCAGACGACGCCCTATCTAAATGGACTGTAGTTTGGAATACCTGAAGAATCCTGTTGGTTGGGCCAGTAGGCACATTGGATCTTGTTGTCGATCTTGGTCGAAAAGTGATGGATTCATTTGTTTCATCGGAGTCTGGAAATACAATGATCTGGATTCAGAATACATAAGCGGGAATGGGGGGGGGGAGAGAGGGCAACTGACTGAAGTAATTCTTCTCACTCGACTTCTGACCACACCCCTGACATTAGCGTGTAATCGTTCCAAGACACAACTACCGCGACGCGCATAGCTCGCACACCCTGCGTCGCACACCGCTCGTAGTCGTGCGAAAATCCTAACATAAGGTACACACCCGTTTTACCCAGACCTAGAAGGCGAGGGTGTGTGGCGACCGGTCGAATTTTTGCTTTGCGAAGCCGTCACACGACTTGCAGCGGTCGGTTGGAATTCCGCTCAGGACGCAAGGAGCTGGTATCATTAAGCTCCTTCGAGAAATTCGCTGTGTACCTAATTATTATCTGAAAACAGTAATTTTGTACCCTAAAAAGACAAAGTAGTAACATTAAAAATAAAAGAAACAAGAATATTACATGATAGCATTCTTAATCAAGATATAATCAATTTAGGCGTCGAACTTTATAGGGAGCGTACGCAATGTATTCAATCATACGCGACAAAATCCGCCTCGCCACTCGCTGCTAGCGGCCGCGCGAAACTTAGACCAGTCGCCACCCACCCAGAAGGCGATGTTTGCATTGCGGCGTCGCGTGTGCTACTCCGTAATGCAAAATCCTGACCTAACGATATATGTATACTCGATGCACATGAGCACTGCCTTTCTGGGGCATAATGTCAATCTAATATCGATGGTAGTCGAAAGCCCTTTATTTCGTATGTAGCTGTTATCGACAACAACAAAACCATCATGTACCTAATCGCTATAATGATAATTTCAATAAAATAGTATTCTTACCTGTCCGCTGAGCAACTGTACATGAAAGGCTAAGTATGATTCCCAAGCAGAGCAACATTGGACGTAGTGATCCAAGTTCACTGAGAGCCTTTATATACACGGGAAATCTGTTCAGCCTAAATAAGCTCAATATCGGATTACGTTACCGTCAAAGTCGAAAGTCAAAACAGTAGGCCTATCGAAAACATGTTGATTCAGCCTTTCTGCTCTGCATTGCGTTGTCTTTCGAAAACACTTCGATGTTTCGCACATGCACTCTGAGGATTATGCTTATGGGTTCGGAACAAAACTTTCTAATAAATATAGCCGCTTACTGATGGTTCTTATATACTCATTTTTGAGGGTTCTTATGCTGTGATCTGATTCACTTTCAATTTGTATTTGAATGTCCGAGAGTTTTTATATAAGACACCTACCAGTGCAAATAAAATTATCTTCGATGAATAAGCATACCAATCCTGAATACTCGTACAGCCTTCTCATTAGTTAGATAGTACAAGGACCCCATCACTTTAAAAGACAATTTTAGTTTTTTTTTTTTGTCAAAAGTTAGAAGTTCTTGAGTACAGTCACTGCTCTTCTCACCTCATTTTTTACTTACTTCTTCCTCCAAAATTATAAGGTAGTGAGAGTTGCCTGAGGTTATGAATGTGGAGAAGGGTAGATCGGCGGGTTGCTCGATTCGATCTGCTTTCCTTCTGATTCTTCTTTGGCAAATACGAAGAAACTCATGGCAGGCAACTTTGTGGCTCCCTCTCACTCATCGGAATAAGCTGTCAGCTGGGACTCCGCTTGTATAAATGCGTACAGTTCCTGCAAGGCGGCACCGCAGTGCATGAAAAACATCGTGACGATATGAAAGCGTCCAAAGTGGTCTCCTTCATCAGCAATTCACCTATAGCAGCACTATTTTAACTGGTATAGGTTTTCACGAAGAGTTATCATCTACTATTCCAAGTAGCTTGTGAAGCAAATTTTAAACTGAGACTGAAAATTTAAGCAAAAAATCCATTCATCGTCCTTCAGTTGCTATTAGGCAGGTGGAAATAGCTATCGCAGAGATCAGAGTAGAAATCGTAGATTACGTCTTCCACTGTTCACCGAGAGCAGTGTCGGTACCATGCAGACGTCAGGGACCGATCGTTTCGGTCCTAACTTCAGCGGCCAATGCGGATGCTCTTTGGTGGCTCTGCTCCTTCAGCCAGCACCGCTGCTCTTCTCTCCGATAGCCGAGTGGTTGAGAGTGTAGGCTCAAGTCTGCACATTCAAGACCACTGGGCTCAGTCCCCGTCGAGCCAAAAACCGCCTTGCAAGGATCGCAGAAATGGTGACCTTATCAAAGCCAGGCACGGGTTGACAGGACGGCTGATGAAAAAACTCCGTCAGACTAATATGTCTGAAAGTCGCGTAGGGAACAGTTATAAAGATAGGACGTCACCCGGAAGTGACGTGCAGAACCCTCGCCCGAGTTCCGCGGTCAGTATGCGACGGCTAAGTGGTGGACGGCCGCGGCTGAAAAAGTCAGTTCGAATAGGGACTCAACCTAGGATCACTGACCGGGAAGTCTCGAGAGACTGCCGACTTAGTGAGTCGACGAAATCATGTCTCCAAGGAACGTGCTGGAGAACCATCAAGGCAAGGAAGATTGGAGAGAGTTAAACTCTTCTACAACGGTGAGGACACTATAGGGAACAAAGTAGCCATTACAGTAGCGGATTTCCATGAAGATTGCTTCTGCGCTGTGAACAGGATCAACGGTCAAATCATGGCAATAAGAATTGAAACAGAAGAGGAGTACTGGACCACAATAACTGTGTACGCACCGCAAGCCGGTCGTTTCGAGCACGAGAAGGACGACTTCTATCTGAACCTGGACGACGCCATCAAGTCAGTTCTGGAAGGTAATTACCTCACAGGTAGCAGGTGATCTGAACGGTCACGTCGGCAGTGATAGAAGGGGTCTTTTAGGGGTGCACGGAGGCGAAGGGCTGAGCGTGAGAAACGCTGAGGGAGAAAGCATACTGGACGTCGCAGCGACCCACGACTCAGCGGTTTGTAGCAAAAGTCCGCTAAAAGAGTTAGTCAAAAGGTTACCTGTAGGTGGAGGAAGGCAAACGGTAACGCCATATACTGATAAGAGGTCCGGCCCTTGAAACTGTGGTTATTAATGTACTGCCAGGAGAGGAACTCACCACCAAACAAAAACCCCTCCCGGCAGACATTGCCATAAAGCTCCCAAAAGAAACAAGATTAAGACCGAACGGAGATTGAAATGGTGGAAGCTGCGCGAAAGGGATGATCTCAAAAGAAGGATACTGGATATCGGTCTTACAGACTCTAACGGCCCAACTCAGGAGACTTGGAACATTGCAGCCGAGATATTTCTAAAATGCGCGAAGGAAACGCTGGGGAAGACCCGAGGTGGCTACAGAGGAGACAAAGCAAAGTGGCTCTGGAATGAGGAGGTTCAGAGGCTAGTGAAACAGAAGAAGGAAGCATACAAGCGGTGGCAGAAAACGAAGACGCCGGAACAACTCCACACCTGCAAACGGCCCAAGAGGCTCACCAAGGCAGCTGTGGCGAAAGAAACCAGAAATGGATGCCTCGTACAAAAGGATGGTTGGGAAGGATGCAGAAAGATCGTTTCACTCGAAACATCGGGATGGTCAAGGCGGTAAAAAAAGTGAAGGTAGCATTCGGAGGAAACCAGCAGAGGTCAAAAAGAGTTGGCGGAAGCACTTCGATAGGCTTCTAAATAGAGAGTTCCCTCGTAAGTGAAGTAAACAGAAGAAGGCTATGGCTGGCTCCATCCTCCCTTGGACAGCGGATGAAGTTCGCCAGGCGCTGGGAAAAATTAAGAATGAAAAGACCGTTGGTCCAGATGGGGTACCAATCGAGGCATGGGAGGCACTTGGAGAGTACGGGACGGAGTATTTTACACGCTTCCTGAACATGGTATCGGTCAAAGGAAAA
Organism: Trichostrongylus colubriformis; assembly: GCA_963978905.1. NCBI lineage: Eukaryota > Metazoa > Nematoda > Chromadorea > Rhabditida > Trichostrongylidae > Trichostrongylus > Trichostrongylus colubriformis. Next base: position 9,794,895 of record OZ022259.1, on the reverse strand, counting down.
ATTGTGGATGCCTGGAAGACCAGTAACATCTTTCTCATATTAAAGCAGAGTGGGGACGCAACGGTGCTCCAACCACCGTGAAATTAAGTTGACAGCTTATACCATGAAGCTGTACGAACGTCTGATTGACTGAGACTGAGGAAGCTCATCCCATCTCTCAGGAGCAGTTCTGGTTCGTGCTTGGTTCGTCCACCACGGATACCATCTTCATTCTTAGGCAAGCGATGGAAATGTACCGTGAAAATCGACAGCCCTGATACAGAGCCTTCCTGAACCTTGAAAAGGCTTTCGACCGTCTGCCTCGGCCAGTAATCTCAAACGGGCTTCGAGAACGACAAATATCAGAGCATCTCGTCTCCCGTATAAAAAACATACGATGGGGTAAAGGTTGTCATACGCACCCCGCAGGGACTGACAGCGGAAGTAGGAATCTCGGTAGAGTACACTGAAGCTCAGCTATGAGCCCGTTCCTCTTCCCGCTCACCCTGAATGGCATGGTGAAAGATTTCATAGAGGGCCACTGAGGACCATTCTATACGCCGGCGACATTGCCTAATAGCGAACATCAGAGAAGATTTTCAGATGGAGGTGCAGAGATGGCAGGCAAGGCTGGCAGAGAACGGCCTATGAGTCAACGTCAAGTACTAAGCTCCGAAAACTAATCGGGGTCTATCGTGGACCGCCATGGAGAAGGTATCGAGAGGGTTCAGGACTTCCGATACCTGAGAAGTGATATAGCCAAGGATGGTACGGTAGATCAGGCCGTGAAATCTCAAATAGATATGGCATGGCTGAAATGTGGAGAGTCCACAGAAATCCGTTGCGATCGACGGTGCTCCAGGATTGTACAAGGATGGTACGGTAGATCAGGCCATGAAATCTCGAATAAATACAGCATGGCTGAAATGTATAGAGTTCACAGAAATCCTATGCGATCGACGATGCTTCAGGGTTGTAAAATGCGTGGTTACCCATCGGTGATAGTACCCGCGATGCTCTATGGCGGCGAGTGCTGGCCCATAACAAAGAATCACGAGGCAGCTATGTTCCGCGAAGAGGATGCTGAGATGGGTACGTGGCTTCAACAGGATCAGGAACGAGGACGTCAGGGCAGTTATGCAGTTTAGCTGAAGTTGAGAATCAGCGACTACAATGGTATGGGCACGTGCTGAAAAAGTGGGCAGACCACCCAGTTAAGAAGGCTGTAGAGTTCAGAGCACCCGGCAAGCGACCATGAGGAGTCTCAAAGAAGAGGTGGAGGGACGTCATCAAACCGACCTTACGGAAGTAAAAGTCACGGCAGACGGTGCCTTGGATAGAAGGAAATGGCTGCAACTGATAGAACAGTGGACCCCGCAATGGCGCGGGACTGACGCCAGGGAGAAGAAGAGTAGGCGAGCTCCACTTCCGTCTATTTTAACCGTGCAAGGGACGGACCAACGAAATCGACATTTACTTTACTTTTTGCGTGGTTTTCTACTCTTCTATTGGTCTCTTCGCCTTTTCTTCTGTTTACTAATACGAGCGATCAATGATACTTCTGATAACGGCATGTGAAAAATGAAATAAAAGCCCCCCCCCCTCAATGGTGGTACTCATTCTCAACCTCCAATCATAGAGCAATCTGGCCAGTAGCGGTATGGCATCCGGAGAACGACCAGCGAGCTTACCATTACATACACAAAATTCGACGATGGTTACCCCTAAAGATGGACAACACTGTAGCGAAACATCAGCCGTTGGTGAGTGGTGCGTCCTTTACGTAGCTGATACTGCGTCTTCCAGTCGAAAATCCAGAATATTTGATCGCTACTTGCATTGGTCACTTCTATTCAGCAACTCCACTACTATACCACTACCATGCTCTTTCGTTCGAAAATACCGAACCTCTCGTGACGGCAGATGACGTCAGTTCGTCAATGTTTACCGAAGACGTCCTCACAGGGATAGAAGCACCAGAAGTGGTCAAGATGGCGACGGAATGCAGGCCTACGACGTTTACTGGTTTAGAAGTAGGGACGGTTCGGAGAATTTGTCGATGTACGTTGGTACCTTACAGTAAAGCGCAAGCTACAACCGATTTGTGTCGTTTCTACGAACGTGGTTTCAGGGTTCGAAAACATACACCTTCGAGGAGACAGTAGTCAAATGGATGAAGACTGGAGAAAGATGGAAAAATAGCGTTTTGAATGCTTCATCATTGTATTCTTTGGCAATATCATCATCACTGCATTAACTAATTTCACCACAGTTGCCTACTATCAACACAAAACTAATGAATAATGTGCAGCCTTATACAAAGAAAAGTGCTCAAATTTGCGAAGAAGTACTTATGCTTGTCTACACGCAAATCACGACTTTCCTTGAGACATGAGCAGGGTATAGTACCCGAGACGTTTGACATATGACTTATAGCCATTCGGATGGAGCTCTCGGATTTAGATGACTACTCTAAGTTACTCTTACTAAAAAATTTTCTCAGACTGACCAGGAGACACTGGCAGCAAGTAGTACACATTGACAGTCAATACGGGGTTTTGATACATTGATGCCAGATGTAATGCGTTATGAGGGGCGGGGCATCACACTATGAAACCTGATTCTAGGAGAGAAAAGACGTCCTTCTTCCAGCCACTAAAGCTTAGGCAACTGTAGGCTTGAGTGTGCACATTGACTCCTTAAAGCTTCTCAGGGATGCTCAGATGTGCAACTTTTTATGAGACGCCCTCCCACGCCCCTCATCGCGATAGCATTTCATCCCATGGAAACGGCCGATCCGGTACCCTGTCCAGGGCTTGAACAACCGTAAATAGGAAGTGGTGTTCCCCTATGCCGATGTGACAGCAAAAAGCAGATTGTTCTTTCTTGAACTCTTGCGTTCTTCTCGTATATAGTTAACCAGTTGGCGGGCGCACACTACTGCGCGCGATTCACGGCGATGTTGTGCAAAATAGGTTTAATCGGCACGAACACGGTTGTGTATGGAATTGAGCCGAAGTTTTCTTTCCTCTGCTTTCAGCTGAACTACTGAATTGGAAAAAAGCAGAGAAAATGACGTGATAAAAAAACAGTCCGGTGCTATTACTTCGGTAGCTTTGCATCGGACCCCATTTTGCACGTCGTCAACATGAATCGCGCGCAGTAGTGTGCGCCAGCCAACTGGTTTAGGTCATCATTGGGAGTTTGGATAGTTTAGACATCGATAGTTTTGTATTCGATTGCATCGACTGGTAACAATTTATTCACCTGCTAAGCATCTAATTCCTACACATTGATGGCAGATCCATATCCCGATTATCGATGTTTATCGTTCTTCGCAAACACGCCTCACTATTTGGAATTTTGCATAGTCTAACGGTCGATACCCATGTTGCTGCCAGTAGCGCATTAGAAATGATTCCGAGTGAAACGCTTGCTTTGCTATCACAAATATAGGTTGTATCATGATTATCAATGTAGGTCGCAGTATCAAAAGAAATGCACCATTTTCTGGAACGCCAGGCAGTCCAGCGGTCGATACATCGGCCAGTGATAACAGAACATAAACAGAATATGTCCACCCAATGACAGGGAGCATCACACGATTTTGTAAAGCGGTCGTATATGTAGCAGTAGTAGCAAGCGATGTAAAGGATTTCATCCCTTTCAGTTCCTAACGGTTATTTTCAGCCACTGTAAGCCGTTATCAGTTTCATTGAGGCCCCTGTTCCCAACAACACCATTGAGCTCCCCGTACCCTACAATACCTGCGAATGTTAACATTCCACTGTTAGCCGCAAAAGCGAACCGGCCTTGGTGACATTTCCCTTCTCACGCTCTTATCGAATCTTATCAACTATTATCAGTTTGGATCACCCACCATTAATGTCCCTGTCCCAACGCTTAAAACATTTATCAGTATCGGCGCTCTGAGATCAACCCGAAAGGCGAGACGAATTTGACGACATTTGCCTTCTCATGCTCCTTATCAAATCTTATCAACCGTTGTTAAGCTGGATCACACACCATCAGTGTCCCGGCTGCACTCCGCAAAAAGCCTGTAAGTATGAACGCTCTAGGATCAATGCGAAAAGCGAAACGGATTCGACGACTCTAGCCTTTTTAAGCTCCTTATCGAATATTATCAGCCGTTATCGATGCGAGTCACCCACCATTAATGTCCCTGGCCCACCCTGCTGAACACCTATGAGTGTCAGCGCTCTTGGGTTAACGCGAAAGACGAAACAGATTTGGCGACATTTGTCTTCCGAGGCTCCTTATCAGCCCTTATCAATTGCTATCACTTTCGTTCAACCACCATTGGTGTCCCCTTGCCACCCCCCACATCACATGTAAAATTCATGGTCCCAGCTTTGCTGCGACGCGAGATATGAGTTTCGTGACAGACGGACAAACACACACAGAGAGACATACTAAGCGAATTACATATAGTAGGATAGCAAACTTTGGTGGAATGTTGTAAACGCTCGAGACAACATAATTTTGGCTACTCTCTGTGGATGGACTGTCTAGAGTGCTCCGGTCAAACAGTGATGCCGAATGTGTCGATGTTGCAAACTAGTAATGTTCTGCTTTCGCTGTATCCCACATAAGCAAGCAATTCACGCTCTTCTGTCATGGATGGGAGGGAAAGGCTTCAGGAAAACGTTTGTAACAGCTGTCATAAAAAGCGAAGGGTCTGAGTAAGTGACTCATGGCGCAACTGCTATGATGGTATGCTCCAGGCTTCATAGCAGGATGCACCCTTGCAGTTAGACCCATCTAGGTTGCTTCTTCAACGAGCGAGCCTGTCAGACGTTGCTATGCGCAGCAAAGCACGGGTCTCATTGAGAAGGGAAGTGGGTACTCATGAGGGCTTAGATTACTTCAGTTGGTGCTTACCTTACTTCAAATTACTTCGCGCTTCACATTTTGAAAGTTCGAGTCCCATTGGCGATCAAATTGCCGCACCTGCTGTTCTGATTTGGAATCGCACATCTGGGATGAGGTAGAGTTGTTCCATTTTCTCTGAATCTCAAGAGAACTGCTTCATCTTACCTCTATCTAGATTGTTTCTGTTTCTTGCCAACCATTGTGCTTATGGCACGACTAATCGACATACGATAGGTAATAAATACCAATGCAATGGTAACAGGTACAGGGCAGATCCTAGTAGAACAAGTGGAAGAAAGTATGCCAGATAGGTTCCTGAATATGAAAGCATATTGCAATGAGCCAATCGCTTAATGATCCTGAACATGGTCAAGAACTGCGCAGCGTCGCATAGCTTTGCAATTGAAATTTGTTGGTGATACTTATTCTAGAAGGCGATGCCTGAGACAAGCAGAATGCAAGAAAAGGGATGGCATATTTTCTGTAAATGAATATTCAGTTCAGAAGAGTTAATGCGGCTACACTCTCATTGAAAAACGCGGCTTGGGGTCTTTCACGATCAAGCAGCGCTGCGAGTCGCACTGCCACGCATCCGCCGCGCGTGTTGCTGTAAGGGCGTGACAATGTTTGGGACTGGCTGACTTAGCCCCTCATCTCTTCTACCCTCACCGAGCAGTGATGCAGGGGGCGAAAGGGAAGTAGTGAGAAAAAGAGCTTTCAGATTTCTATTTCTTGGGCTTTCCGCCGTTTATTTCATTCTTTGTCTACGGCATGAGCTACCTCAATGTCAATATATGTATTAGGTTGATTCAATATGAATCGGACAAACTGACAAAATTTTATCTTTATCGTACAACTTTTTAACGACAACTGGGAATCACTTGTAATATGCTCCATCTTTATCGATGACTATCTGCTACCGGTAAGGCAGATCGCGGATGCCCTTGGCCCAGAAGGCCGAAGGCTGGAGCTCAAAGAAGTTGCCGAGTGCTGTCTTGACGTCGTCGCTAGTTTTGAAGAATTAGCCGTCCAGGTGGCGTTGGCTGTGGGAGGAGAGGTGGAAATCTGAAGAGACCAGGTCTGGGGAGTACGGTGGTTGTGGAGCACGGAGCAACTGCACGAGAGCAGCTCGGCCTTCTTCAATCTCGTAATGTGCGGTTTCGCGTTGTCGAGCTGAAAGTACACATGTGACCGCCGCAGTCGCGAATTTTGGACATTTGCCTCCTATTCTCGTAACTGATGAACGTAGACGTCGGGGGATACTGCTGTACCTTCATCGAGCAGCTCCCAGTATTCTACGTCGTGTACGCTCCACCAAATGCGGTCTTCGTCTTCGATGGAATAGTCACGCAAACTTCGAATGCCACAAGTACACTGTACTTCTGGCAGGGGCATGCTTCTTGTTAACATCCTTTAGGCTCTTTCAATATCCGCGGGTTCTTGGCCAAATAGTGATAGAAATAGTATGACGTTACGGATGTGCTCTCTGAACGGTTTGAAATTTTGCGGCATGGTGGCGGAATGAGACTAGTTTGAAGTGTTGGTTTGACTGTATTCTGAAGAGCTTTTTATACTCTTTCCAACGGTACCTCGAGCATCCATTTTCGTCAACTCGTTGCTGAGTTATGATCCCTGGAAGTCATCACTACCTTGTCCGATTCATATTGAATCAACCTAATATAAAATACACTTACTCTGCTGAGCACCCCTACCTTCATGTTCTTCAACTAGTCCACAGTTTGCTCAAATAATCCCGTAGGGTGTCTTCGAGCCAATGAAGTTTGCTTGAAAATTTTCTTCTCAAAAATATCTACATGCGAATGTCGTTCAATACTCAGAGGCCATGGAAGTTTTGCATTTTTGGAGCGTCCACAAAAAGGAAAGGAATCTTCTTTCATTTTTGGTGGATTTGGAACTTCCACAAAAGCAGTTCCACTGCTATCGAGAGTTAGCTGAACTGAAAGGGTAGTATGGCACTGGTTTTTTATGTAACTTTGAAACTTTCGACTATTAATGCTGTGAATGGGCAATTGGCATAGTCTCGAGTATTAGTGGATGCGGCACTAATCGTACCCGTAGCAATCTGCCATATTTTGGATGACTGTGAGTTTCATACGCCAACAAACTAAAGTTATGGTTATTATACATATTACTAGAGCTTCAAAATCGTGATGCTTGCAGGAGTAATCCAGTCTATACTGCTATGCGTTTATTCTGTCGATTATTCATTGCAAAAAGGGTAAAATCCAATCGAGCACGCGCTGAGTTTGGTTTGTGGGGAGGGCGGCGATTTTCACCAATTTATGCTCGTACCGATGATGTGAATTGTGAAAGTTCAGATCTCGGAATGAACCGCACCGAGAAATCATAGAATTTGCCTATTAAAACCCTGTTGCACAATCTCTTTATTGAGAGTACAATAATATGTGTATGCTTAATGTCTTCGATCACATAGGTCGATATGGACTCAATCACAGTAATCTTCGATGATGTCAGTGGCTGCCTCTAAAATGCGTTCTACTCTCCTCAGTCTGTCAGAGACGCTATTGTTGTCCTCATTGGTGTCGTCGTTATCGTCGGTGCCTTCATTGTTAAGCTGAAAAGTCACATCTATAAATACAGTAATTGTGTGTCGTTCATCGATTCTGAGGAGATGGTGATTTCGAAAAATTCGCGCAGAAACCTTTTCACAGATGAATGATACCGAGTTGTATCTATGAGAATTGCTGAAGTTTGTTTATAGAGACCCCGCCAATTTACTTTACGATAAGCAGAATCAGACTTTTCTTACCGCACAGTATTCGTATGACTTACATCGCCATGACATACGGAGCCTTGCTGCATGGCGCGACTAACTGTGAAGTTAATCGGCACGACTGATCAGCTCACATCTGGTTCTTACAGGGCCACTTTGAGTCAAGTGAAGCTCTTCAAAATCGCTCCACGGTACGAAATGTGAATTTCTACGGTTCATGCAAGGGAACTGAATGGAAGGGAAGTCTCACATCATCGACAAGGTTGCTGTAGTCATCGTTTTCATCAGACGTAAAGTCGCATCGATTGCTGTTGTACAAAGTCTGAAATTGCTAGCAGATCGATCGCTGCCATTCAGCGAGGGAAGCTCAACACCTGTGAAGTGCTTGAGAGTTTTTGGCATTGAACTCACATTGGCAGAGTTGAGACTTCGTATTTCTTCTGACAAATACTGCAAATCATTTCCGTCGAAATTGAGTCGTCGCACACCCTCAAGAGCTTCAATTGCCTGCCTGCAATTCGGCATCAAGCTGTTGGAATGGCATGCTACGGGTGCTCCTGATGGCAAGGGATCAATAAATCGGTGATACCGCTTGTTCCGATTGCTGACTATTTATGGTGGATTTATTACCATGACAGCTGTCAGCGTTGTATTCTAATCAATAAGAAAGACAGGACAAGGCAGCGCTCATAATTTGCGGTGCCGGTGGCAAGGCGTGGCTGCGTATTTCTGCGTCCCCTTCTGTGCCACCCTGTCTCGTTGCCTGCTTCGTCCGTGACCTTTCCCCGCCACTCTGCCTCGCTGCCTGTGAACGTAGACACGCGTTACCGGCGCAAAGTGTGAGCGCCGCCTAACACACACTAAACGACATTGCTGGCGGCACGTCCGCCTGAATGCGAAGCCGGGACATGAGGCAGAGCTAGGTATTTTAAATCTTGTGGCGTTGCTTCATGCTCTCTTTCGGCGTAAAAACAGTTAACCACTTAGCTGCATGGTGACTTCTCCACAGCCCACGCTAGCGGTCGAAAATGTAGAACGTTTTGCTCTTTTTACTACATTTCGGGAAAACTTATATACGCTCAGGCAAACGTAGCACCCTGATTGGTAAATAGTGATGGAATTTAGTTTTTACTACGCCACCCTCAACCAAATATGTTATGTTTGGAAGGCTCAGCTTCAACCGCAATATACTAAGGATTGCGGCTCTCCGAAGACCGCTGAGGTTTCGAGATGGTGGTAATACAGGAAAATTTTTGCATACATTCTTGACCGCTACAATATTTGACCTAATTGCGCAACATCTTGCTAACTACTCGAAACTGCAACAAGTACCTGTAGAGAATGTTATTTCTCCGATTATTATCATTGTCCCTCATGTCGCTCAAAGTGTTTATGGCATTGTCGACTGCAGCCTGTAAACCACTCTACAGTATCATGCATGCAAGAAATTCGCATTTTTCCAAGAACGTCATATCTCGTAGTATGGAAATTCAAATTCCCTAGGGCTCCTAATCTAAATATTCAGGACTCCCGCGCGATCTAAGAACGATTATTTAATGGCCTTCTGCTGAGAATGTATACTTAGGTATCGAACGTCTGGGTGTATTATTCCCGTAGCTTGATGTTAAAAACAGCGCTAGAAGTAACGAAGGCGATCACTGCGAAGTCCTGCTTTCTGTAGGTGAGTTTTAAAGAGGTAGTCTGTTGCGAAAAAGACTCTCGGGGTTTTGGTTGTGCTCGTGGTGATGCTCTTCGGTCGTAAAATCTCCGACGGTCGAGTAGCGTGGAGGGTGAGCGAAATTCACGAGGGGCTGGCTCAGATGCCCTCGGCATCAGCGATACCCTCTACAGCGATGCAGAGGATGCGAAAGCACGTCATCGAAGCAGAGCAGGTTAAAAAGAGAGCTTCTATCTTTCTGGTTTCTTATCATTCCATACCTTCTTTTTCTACTGCTGTAGTGCTTTCCACCTTTTGCGTAAGCCGTGGTTGCGGGAGATAAGTCTAATCCTCCCACCGAAGACTAGGTAAAAATGTACACTTAATTTCACAAACTGGTGATTGTAGGATAGTATCAGGTCAGCGAAGTGAGCGCGCCAATGAGCTGTCTCCTAACTATCATAGCACAAAATTGTTTTCTATGCACTCATTCAATTGCCATCGCGAACGTGAGGAAAAGTTGAATGCGAGTATCTTGTAACGGCTGGCTATCGATTCTATCATTTATCAGTTAGATATGCCTGAAAATTCCTGTTGGTTGGTCTTGTGGATCTCGTTGTCGTCCTAGCAGTTGTTCTAGCTGTCGTTCTGGCTGTCGTTCTAGTTGTCGTACGAGAACGTGTGGGTACAATTTCATTGGTTTCATCAGAATCTGAAGAAATATTGACTGATTCGATTATATATTAATTGGAAAATTCCCCACTGTTCAGTATCCGCCACTATTACGGACGACAGACTACATTCTTACGGATATTGTCAATATATAATAATAAAATAGCACTATACTACTTTTATTCAGTTACCTGAATCTGGCTGCTGAGCAAGTGTAGTAAATGAAAGGCCAAGTGTGATTCCCAAGAAGAGCAACATTGGAGATGATGACCTACCATCACTGGAAATCTTTATATACATGAGTATGGCTGTCACATCTGAATGCACTATAGTGGATCATGTTACTAGAAAAGTCAAAACAATGAGCTTGTTGGACGACTTTGTTCGCGTATTTATTGCCCTATACGGCTCCATATTCCTAAAAACATTTCAACAGTTCCGCTCATGCACTCTAAAACTTATGATCACATCGATGCTTGGAACAGCTCTCTATCTACTGTTGCCATATTGGTAATTGTCGTAAAAGAATAAGGAATCCGTTCGAAGACACAATGCGCAGAGATGTCTCTTCGGACGGATTTTTCATTTTCCCTGAAAAACGTCTCTATCCCTTGGAAATCAGTTTGATATGGCCCGCCTAAACCTCTCTTAAGTCACGAATTGATCGGATTACTTGATCTACAGGGGGTACCAGAAAAAGTAATTTTGCTCACAGCTGACTCCGTCAAGCACACAAAACATAGGGAAACGAAAGAGATAAAAGTATTTGGGCGAAATATTCCAAATGTTCTTTGAGAAACAGGAGCAAGCTGAGACTCACTACTTTCACGATCATCAAAATACGGAGCCTTCAGTCAGGCCAGTAGGGTTCAGAGCACCTACGGTATCAAGGTCCGCTCAAAACAGTGGAGCCAAGTTCAGTGGTAGGTCTTCTGTGGGAAGCTTGCTGAGGACTGGCCCTTCATTTCATGGAAGTCACACAGCCCCTGCTGCTCAGACAACGCTGCTATGATCCGAAGCATTAATTTTCGTGCCTCAAACCCACCTCCGTAGGGGTTTCAATGGTAATGGTACGTTTTGGTTCTTGGAAACGATGGGCGCCGGGAATTCAGATAAAACGGAATGTTCAAGAGCAGCACCTAATACGAATCCCCTTAGGCACCCAGAGTGAACGGACCATAGCAAGGTTGTGAACGGGGGACGAAATTTTGGATTTTGCCCAGTTGAGATGTCACATCTTGTTCACTTGGAGCTCCTTACTTTAGAGATGAAAATACTTCGTCAGAATTTGCTGAAGCTCTACTGAAGTAGGGTTGAAAGTGAAGGAGAAAAAAATTTTCTTGGCACCCCCTGTATATTTATGAATCAAGTTCAGTAAGGAATCGCACACTGTTTTACTAATTTTGGTGGAATTCTGTAAAATAAAACGTACAGCAAGCCAGTACAACGTGAATAGTATATGGGTAAAATAGAAAACCATTTTCCCGCGCACCATTCTTTTAAGCCTCATTGATGGTCGATAATTCAGTGATTTACCCACGCATATCATGCCTCTTTTTGAAAGTCTAGTTGATACAGCGGTCGATACTATTTGTAACAACTGACAGCGGAATAAAATTTGCTGATTCACTGAGCACTTGTTATTTGGAGTGTAGTGGTTGTACTGAAGCAATGTTGTATTGGATTCTGTCAAACTTAACTGTTACAATCACTTACCAGCTTTCATCGGTTATCAGTTCTGTTTCCGGTCACCCACTGCCAATGTGTCCGTACCACCCGCATGGCACTCCCAGGTGTCGAGGAAAGTGGCCGCTTCATTACTACCCCTCCCCCTTTGACATCTACAGTACCACAATATTGTATGTATAGTCGTCTAGGTATTTCATTGCTGCACTTTTTTGTGCGCTTGTATTGGTTGCACTCTCTAAATGAATCCTCCAAAAATTTTTATTTCCACCATTACTGATTCCTACAACAGATCTGTGAAAACCCATTTCCATAACATAACGTTAATAACATCAAAATACCAAGAATAACAAGCTAAGTCGCCGAAAAAGGAAATCCCACGTAATAGGTCTAACACGGTCAGTACATGCGTTCTAGCAATCCGACTGGTGAGAAATACTCAAGCTCGAAATATGGCACCGTCTGTCCGAATTCATCTATGAAATCATCGGGGCCATCTATTGGGTTGAGGAATAAGTCTTTGCCGTTTTTTTAAACCTCGTTTTTCACATTGTTCCCTTCACCTTTCGACAAAGCTTTTATACCTTTTCGATAGAGCTTTTTTTGCTCTATAAAATGCTACTATCTATTTTTCGATTAATTCGACTACCCAAAATTTATGAGGTTTGGAAATGAAGTAAGCTGAAGGCAAAAAACTGGCGTTTGCGCACCTCATCTTTCTCGTCTGCCATCGAGATCAAAAAATGCATGTGTATATGTTTCGATAGAGCTCTTTTAGCTCTACAGAATGGAACTACTTTTTATTCAAATCGCTCAACTTTTTGCTGTTTTTAAGACTCAGAAATGCAGTACTCACAAAAGTGTGCCCTTTGGTTATCTTCTCTTCCTCGCCTAACATCGAGATTGGAGAAGATGTGCATACGCGCATTCGATAGAGCTTTTTTTGCTCTACAAGATGGTACTATCATTCTTTTGTCTCCTATCATATTTTAGCATGTAGGGATAAGCTTCCACCTGTTTTTCAATTCAAAATTGCATAATGAAAATGAATTTTTTTGGCACAATGTTTTGTATAATTCGATAGAGCTTTTCTCGCTCTACAAGATAATATTCACGGTTTTTGTTCGAATAAATTTTTGACATTTTTTATACCATTTGAAAGTCGACGAAATCGAGCATTTTCGTCACATGGTGCCAAAAATGCTCGATTTCGTCGACTTTTAAATGATCTAAAAAATGGCAAAAATTTATATTTATAAAAAGCGCTGGACCTACTAGGAGCTCTGATAGCAGCTTGTTGCTCGTTGTTTGTGACTTACACAAAGACAATACAAAATATTTTGTGTGGGTAGTAAATGGCCCAAATGGATACGAACGTGCGTCTTTGCACGTACCATTTATTACACTATGGTAGCAATGCAACAGCATAAAGGCATTACACGACAATATGAGTATCTTGGTTCTATCTGCGATTATATTGGCTCTTCCACATCGACAGAGCTCAATGTCACTTTGCTTTACACTTATTTTCAAAACGATTAAGCTTTACAAGCACTATTTGAAATGCTGGACAGCTATTTTGAAACCATGGAGGCCTTCGGGCTGAATAAAGCGCACATCATGACTTTTACAAAGGAATGTTTGCAGCGCAACATCTTTGAGTGCTCGAGTACGCATTATTGTCAAAGTAGTGGTTTGACAATGGGTCAGCGCTTAGCTCCAGTACTTGGAATCTGTTTTATAAGCAGAATAGGATAGCCAGTGCTGGAGCGATTACCATTGATGTACTGCAGATACATAGGCGACTGCTTCATCTTAACAGCAACACAGTCCGAAATGGATGAATGTTCTCGCCTAATGAATTAGCAGTAGAAATATATCAACGTCACAAGAGAGGTACCACGTCATGACTGGCTTCCCTGTCTGAACACGCAAGTGAAATTGCCCGGTGCACGCTCAGTGTGAAGAGATGCAGAAAAGCCAGCTCCGAGGACATTCTGATTCACGCCACATCTCACATCTGCACATCCCACGGCTGTGCAACATGCGACTGTTAAGAGAATGTTCGACACGGCTCCCAATGTGTGCAAAGGCCCGGCAGAGCAACTGCAGTCTACACGTCTAGCTTCTGACATAGCTGCATCGAACGGCTATGTTGTATCAGAACGTCATGGGAGAATACGCACTGAGCACCGTAACATACTGCGTCTGAGTGAATAAGGTTCCCCTATGCATACCTTTAATTTCTGACAAAGTAACTGCTGCAATTCAAAGATGCCTTGTTCGAGCATAGCTGGATGATAATGCTGCCTTAGTGATGCACCTAATGGCAACATCAAACGCCAACTCGTGCAAAACAGGCTTTACGATAATTGATAAGAGAACCGTGCTACATGCCGGCATGGTACAACTGAGGGTTGGGCCAAAATTGGTGCCTCAGATTGAATGTCAGACATGTAACGCAACGTACATTGGGGAAACTGGGAGAAGATTAGCAATACGTATGAAAGGACATCTTGCTGGCCACTAGATAAGACAAGGATACCTCTAAGAAAGCACCAAGAAAGACCGAGGAGCGTGGCAGAAACGACTTTGATGCGAAGTGCAGAATTTTGGCATGCGCTGAGATTTCTGCCAGGAGAATGCTTTAACCGTTTTGGATTTCCGCAAGAAATCCAAGTATGACAACCACAATGAGTGCTTATGCATTACAAGTAATCTCATGCCATTTGCGCCTTATTGCGAGCTACTGATATGAGGGGGGAGACAAGCATTTTTCTATAATACTTTATGTATAGGGACAGCATGATCTCTCATTCAGTGACAATAACGACACGGAGTGGCGACGCTCCGCTCTCGCGGGGTGAACTGGTTGAGTTCCGTTCCTTCGTACGGAGTTTCTTCGGCGCTTTCCTTGGTGTTCCGTCAGAACCGCTATAGGAATGAGGCGTTTGATGGTGTAGAGGATAAAATCATGAATCTTGAGCCACGTTTAGACCTCTGAGGAAGACGATCTGGTCAAAACGTTAGGCTTTCAATAAAAGTTTCGCCTAACAACCTCGTTGGCATAGCAGAGAAAATTGCAATTAACATTAATGCCGAGGTTCTACGAAGAGAAGTTGGAATTCAACAGCTTAGTGTATTCAAAAACTTCGGCAGTTTCGCACATGCACTATAAATATGAACAGAGCTTCTATGTTAAATATGGTTATGTGCCGCTGAGAAACGTAACGAACCGACGTCCGTGGGTCTGTGATGTTGACGGTTTTACGTATCTCGTGACACGCTCATTTCAAAGCGGAATCGGTTGCAGAGGAGTCAGCTGACATCGTACCGTCTCAAGCCGTTTGAAAAGATCTTCACATGGATAAAGATCTCTGACAATCAAATTCATTCGAATTGCATTACGGTATCATCACTTCTAGTCCACCTGAGTGAGGATCAACCCTTGCTTGTGGAAGACTTGTGCATAATCCCGAATGGTTTCAATACTTGAAAAAAAAGAAATCATATGCATGTGCTTTATTGAAAGTACACTTCATTCTCAATGTTGCCAATGGACTACCGATGAATTAGTCACAGTAGTCTTGGATGATCTCGCTTGCTGCTTCCATGATGCGTTTGACCCTCTCCACATTAGTAGAGGCCCTCTCGTTGCTGGTGTCGGTATCGTTGCTGTCGTCGATATCATCATCGTAGAGCTTAAAAATACAACAGCGGTTTGGTTTCTAATAGGATTATTCTATCAGAAATCAGGGGGCAGTAATAGCATTAAAGAATGTGAGCTCACGTCTGCGAATTCAAGCCCTTCGGTTCGATGCCCGCTGAGGCAGAAATCATGCCTGGTAAATATTGCAAAATGGGAAAGTTATCAGAGTCACGCCTAGGCTGACAGGCCGGCTGATAGGAAAAACGCGTCACACCAAAGATGTGTGAAATTTGTATCAATAGTAAAGCTACAACGTCATCCGAAAGTAACACGATCAGGTCGCGCTCGAGTTCTTCGGGCAGTATGCAAGGGCTACCGTGGTGAACGAGTGCGGCTGAAGAAAGTTAGTTTGAATAGGAACTCTGAACGTGCTCCATATTTCCCAGTTATTCCACAATCCGCCGAATTTATCCCTTTTGGTGTCTAAAAAATGTCTGCGGGTTTGAGTCTCCGAAATCAAAGCTCCCGCCTGTGACTAAGCATCCTTTAAGCAACTATTAATTTGCTTTGAGTGCAAATGAAAGCACCAAATATAAGTATCAGATATGCTTGGATGGTCGAATGTTTCGGATTGGGTTACAATCGTTTCGACTAGTTTTACTCCCAAAGCATTTCTATAAGCCTTGAACTTTTCACCTGTGTACAATAGGGCAATATCGAGCAACTACATGAGTGAGCATGACACCAGTTATCAAGTCCGGTGATTAAGTTTAAAGGCAGCATTAGGGGAAAGTCGGACGAAAGTAAAAAAAAAATAGTGCATATGAAAGTCGAGATGACTAGTAACAGGACAGTGGAGAAAAAACGGATGGAAATGGCCCAAAACCCGAGAAATAGGACTCCCTTCCCACTGTTGATTCTCGACGCGGACGACCTGTCCGTCAAGAGGGGAGTAGTCTGATCTAGTTTTCTACTGGCATGCTGCCAAGTAAAGAAAAAGGAATGTTTGGAAATACGACAGCATCTATTTTTTGGGGTGAGCTTCAAGCTAAAACTACGAAAAGGCGCCGCAAAACCTTCGATCCTGCCGCACCTCCTTGGCCCCCACCCCAGTCAATCGGGAATAACGTCACCGGGAGGCGGGGCCGCTGTGTCGAAGAGGCGGAACCGCTGCATGGTTGCGGCGTTTTGCAGGGTTTCTACAGCTTGGAGGGGCGCTTTTTCACAGGGATTTCGCCACAGATAGCCTTCTTCGGCCCAGGACTACCATGTGAATGACTTCTTGTAGGATTTTTTTCCATTGCCGCATTACCCCTAATGCTGTCTTTAAGTTATTAAGTTTAGGTTGAGTTATTAGGTCCGGAAAATTTGATGGACCATCTCTTCCACTGACTCTCGCTCTAATTCTTTCGTTTCAAAGTCAAAAGGCCAAGACTAAGAAGGAGCTAATCATGAAAAGTGATGACGAAGACCTACGTCATCGTAAAGGCTGTCGTAGTCCAGTTCAGACGATGTTTGGTCACAGTTGTTGCTGTTATACAAAGTCTGTAATTAACGATCAATCAATTATCCGATGTGCTAAGATGGCCGGTGCTGGAAGACTTACGTTGGCAAAATTCAATCGTCGTATCTCACCCGATAGTTGCTGTAATGTGTCTCTGTCATAGCTTAGGCGTTGCACATTTCTAAGGGCACCAATTGCTCTACTGAAATACGGACAATTTTTGCGAAAAGTGTAGAACGAAAACGATGAGATTATCATACTTGATCAGATTGTTGTTTCTCGTGTTGCTACTGGCAGCCACTATTTCGTTCAAATTGTCTATGGTGTTATTTATTGCGTTCTGAAAAAGATTGTAGTCACTTAATTTCGAAGGTCGGCCAATATTTTTGAATAGAGTCAATGCACAACGCAGAATGCTTCGTCGCGCACGGTAAGGGCACTACTGCTTTAGTTAGGCTGCGTTCATACTTTGCGTAACCGACGGCGGCGACGGCGTCAATCTGATATAGCGCTCTAGTTACAACGACCCATAATACAGCATTATGATCGTGGCGATAGCTGGCGAATTCGAATCTTGGCGTAGTGTCGAAGGCCTCAGTCTCCTATTTTCTACTCATTATTTCGGCTGGCTTTTGGCACTCTGGTGCCGGCGTCGGTACGCGAAGTATGAATGGGGCCCTATGAATAGGTCGCTCGCAGAGAGGCGTGGTCACTACGGCGTTGACCCAATTCGAGTGTCCTTATCCACTCTTTAGTTTCCTGCAATAACAGAATTATGTGGGGTTTGACACACCCTTGGTCAGTAAACGGATTGAATGAAGGTCAAACTTATGATCATAATAAGCGGTGGTGCAGTGGTTGGTGCATTCCGGGTCAATGCTGGACTAACCACTCGCTTGTACCCAGTTCCTCCCTTCATGTCGATGTATTGGGAAAACTGCATGCCAGTACTAGTCTGGTACTAAATAAAGACAAAATACAGAAAAAAAATCAATCGATGCTGAATGATTTCCTTTTTATCTTGTTCTTCGATGTGATGAATCAGGGTGGCAGCATTTGGCTCTTACAGGGCTCACAGGGTTTCGTCAAGTATACTTCATGGCGACATGTCTTTCGCACATCTTCTTTCGGTGCTCCTACGGGCGCGCAGGAGGAACTCTGCGTTTTTCTTTTGCTCCGTAAAATGCAGGAAGCTAAGCGAAAGAGTTTATATCACGCTGTAAAGTCTCGTAGTAATTCAACACCTTGGAATATTGATACTGGGAATGTGGCGGCGATACAAATCCTCGAACCCAACACCGCTTTACATCCGCGGAACACCCCATGAAGTAAAGGGGGTGAAGAGGGTGGTTTGCTGACTACGTGGCTCTGTATGACATTCGATGGAGTCTAACTAGCATGGCGTCTTTGCTGTTATTTTTAAGGAGTACCTGAAGATTTCTGTTATTAGGCACACCAAAACCACTTGTAGTTTGCCCTGTGGAAGATTCATAAGAATCATTTTCGATGGAATCTGAAAACACACTTTTCTGAATGCAAAAATCATTCTAGATGTTTTGTGACTAAAGCCTTAGTTGTTTTCCATCTTATTTGTTACCTATGATCAGTATACTAACCTGTCGTCTGAGCAAGTATACATGAAAGAGAAATTATTGAGCTAAGGACGAGTAACATTGGTAGCGATGATCGCTTGCGGTTTCCGAGGATCGTTTTATACAGAAAATTTACTATTCCATGGAAACTAAGCCAGATTACATGTGATATTTACACAAACAAGTAATTCAAAACACTATGCCAATCCCGAAGTTATTATTTTTCGCTATGACAAAATAGCAGAAGGACTCTCCGGGCGCTTTGCAAGGTACGCCGCGCATTTACCCTCCAATCCGGGACGCTGTGGCATTAGGAGAATAAATGTTCGGTCAGGTCGAGTGAGGATGAACATGGCCTCGCTTTTCTCAACGCGTTCCTGGTTAGGACTACTAGCCAATTAACACATCCAGCCTTTGCATTTATTATATTAGGTGTGTGCACAATAAATGGCCAAAACGGACTACTTTTTTCAAAACGCCATAACTTCGCTCAGACACAACTTTATTTGTCGAAACAAAAACCATTCGAATCTACACAACCTTGCCAACGATCTGGTAAAGAAAATATGCCATCACGATCAAATTCAGGATTGCGAAAATTAATGAAGTCAACGATGGCATTTTCAACATGCATCGTTTCGGCGAACTCCTTTTGACCCAGGTTTGCATCGAGAACTCGGAAAAAGTGGTAATTCGTCAGAGATAGGTCTGAGGAATAAGGGGGTGAGGGAGAGTCTCGATCAGTTTCTGCCGGGTGACTTGCGAACTATGGGGTTTTGCGTTGTTTTGCGCGCCTGGCAAAAACTGATGCAGTTGGGCATCGAGACTCTTCCTTACCCTCCTTATTCCCCAGACCTACCCCTGACGGATTACCACTTTTTTCTGGTTCTCGATGCAAACCTTCGGCAGAAAATGCACGGTAAAAATGCCATCCTTGACTTTATTAATTATCGCAATCCAGAATTTGATCGTGATGGCATATTTCCTTTACCAGATCGTTGGCGAAATTCTGTAGATTCGAATGGTTTTTATTTCGTCAAATAAAGTTGTGTCTGAGCGAAGTTATGGCCAGTTACGTTTCGGCCATTTATTCTGCACAGACCTAATACACCATGAATAATCCCTTGCTAGGACGAAAACTGCTGCGACAGGACTTATTATGAATCGATGACATCGAAAAATTCCAACATTCCTGAGACGAGAAACGAGTGGAGAAGAAGGGAAGTGTGATCAGTCTAACATTTAATGCTCACAACTTTGCCACCATGCCTCTGAATTCGGTGGATTACCGAAGGATGTACAGGAACGTGCAATATGTGTTCATTACGACGTGTGTCGGGACCTTTCCGGTCTATCAAGACTGTAAGTGTTTGTTGCTCACAACTTCCCCATGTGTCTAAATGCACCATGCCAGATACAATACCTAGGATACATACAGTAGCGCTCAAAAGTCTTCGGCCAAATGGTTTTTCACTTGGGTTTTTCACTTGTAACTTTTTTGCGACTGGACTGATCACAGAGTAATTTTAGTATGTTGTACTTGGAGAAACCGCATACCAAATATACTATTTTGGTGCTCAACGGTGTAAGATACGTGGTTAAATGCAATTTTTTGTTTTTGGAGTGCCATCCCTATGCCGTCCCGCTGTGCCGCTGTCATCAAAAGTCGTGGTTTTTCTACAGAATATTGATGTTTTCTTAGGCTTGCTAGTATTATTTTTTGTGAGAAAAGCCGTTTTTCTTGACTGAGTCTTTTCCTATTTTCCGATGGTTTAGCAGTAAATTCTTGTAAAAAAAAACCATGAAAGGAGCCAAGCGGCACTCAAGTAGAAGGAAATGTTGACAATAGGTTCAGACACCACATATTAAAATTTTGTCACCTTTGATCAAGTAGAAAAAAAATTATGACAAAAAGTGTTTGGCCGATGAGCGCTACTGTACATAGTTGATTGCACACTTATGATACCGCGAGGTCATCGTTTCAAGAGGTGCTCACCTAAGGTCATGTCCCAAGGTAAATAACTTGAACTGACAGCTATCATTCAACTCTAGATATTGGTTGGTAGGAATGAGATATACGGTTGTCAATCCACATCCATGGGGCGGGACGAAAAATAGCGGTTGCTGAAATCGTGACAAAAGGAAGTAATCACAAGGTATTTGGATATACAAAATCGTAGCAGTCAAGAAACATTGATACATGTGAATAGATTCGATACGACTTGTGAAACTAAAACTAGTGTGTCGGCATGCAGGCAGCAAACCATCCGCTTGAAGACTGAAGAATCTAGTAGAACCATTGCTGCAATGAAGATGGCGACTGCGATGAGAGCGACGATTGTCGGCTTCCACTGCTCGGTCGCGACATCTAGTAGATTTCAAAATCGGGGAATTTGAACATGTTGACGATGCTAACATGCTTGATGATTTATTGATGGGTAATGTTTTCAGGGCGGATGGAACGCGGTGGAACCCATCGTCAAGTCGGCTCAACGATGCGATAGAACGGTAGGCCGGGGGAAGGGGTCAAATGTGGCTACAACAAATAATTGCAATCAGAAGTATGCTGAGTTATGGGCAAAAGCTGCCGTCTCGGACGGGACTCGAACCTCCACTCCATGCTTTCCGGGCAGATGTACTAATTCATTAAACTATCGAGACCGCTTTCACCTCAGCTCAGCTTCTGAATGGTATATTTACCATTGCTTATCAGCACTCACACGTATAACCTGTTGAACCGTGAAACTGAAGGTTTAAGTAGACATTGTTCCATCCTCTTTTAGATGAACTCAACATGCATGGCTTAATCTTCAAGCTGAGCAAATAGCGCTGACTTTCATACATGTAACAACTTTTGCATCCCCGGCTGCGGCGACAATCGCTATCAAAAATCAAAAAATTATTGTTAACGTTCTTCAACTATTTCTGCGTAAAATAGTGTGGATCTTGGAGGGGTGGTAGAACAAAACTGATTGTGAGCATTTTAAGGGAAAGATTTCAAATCTACAACACATTACAATCTAGTAAAGTTGGGAGGACGATACGAGGACTGGCTGTCAGCCAGTGTGGATTGTAGGTAAGCCTAGAAGGGTCCGGATTCGGAGTACATGAATTACTACGTTTTTCCGTTTTACTTCTATGACAACAATAACTTTCGATGCTCTTCGGTGCAACGCTTAGCATCTAAATGGGATAAGTCTGATAGGGCAGAACATTGATAGAATGAAACAGAACTACTTTCCAAAGAACTACAGAGCTAGAGCAACAAGCTTTCGTACTGCTCCCAATGGACCATTACAAAAAGATTTTCAAGTTCCTAAGTGAAGTAGGAGTTGAAACCTGGTTGAGGGCCTCGGTTTTTCGAGAGACGACTTGAGCTTATCCGTCGGTACATTTGACGCTGTGGATTCAGACGCCACGGGTCGATGGCCCTGACGACAACGAGGTAATTTTACTACAAGGTCCGAAATTCCGCAGAGCAACTTTTACATTCATATATTTATGTAAGAGGGATAGTTCAAGGCCTCCTCAAGTAATACATCATTCAAACACAATTGTAATAAATTTATTTGGAATAGGTTGAAGGTACCCTCCTCGAGTCATCGATTGATATCGATTTAATATCCACAGTAATCCTCTATGCACTGTGCTGCAGCGTCCATGATACTTTGCGCTCTGGCGATACGTTTATTGTTTCCTGGAGCATTTCCACTGTTTCCTGGACCAGCTCGGCTATTATCATACTCGTCGTCGTCATCGTCTTCATCATCGTTGTCGAACTAGAGTGGTAAATGAATATTTATAATTATAAGGATTTAAGCTATGTTATAATCCTTTAAGCGTTGAAGCAGAAGATCTTACGATATTATCGAGCGTGTCATAGTTGCGGACAACAGTAGATCTACGTTGGCAACTGCTCTGATAGCGTGCCTACAAGCACTTCATGAGATCGAACACACAGAAAGCCTTTGGAATTTACAAAGAAACCTATATCGGTCTTTTTTTACTTACACTAGCATTATTCAGACGTCGTACATTTCCTGACAGCCGCTGCAATCCGGCTCTGCGGAAATTGCGTCGATTGAGGGACCGAAGCGCTCTAGCTGCTTTCCTGTGATTAGAAAACAAATGGCTTCACACTGATTTCACCGGCCAATTACGTACCTGAAGAGCTGTGTGTTTCTCCTGTTGCGATTGTCCCTTACCATACTGTCCAGGGTGGCTGCGCAAGTGTCGACTGCATTCTATAAAGGATGTGTAGAGTACGCCAGAAGACACACCAGGGTACTACTAACTGGGTGGACACCACCAAAAAATTATCTCAGTTAGTTTCTACTGTACAGGGATGATTAGGTAGCCTCAAACTAACATAGAGCGATCTAGGCTGCCGAGCTCGAGATCCACAATTAAAATAAGGAGGCGACCGGAGAAAACGACAGCAATGCTGGTGGCGGTCGAGACACCCGCGGAAAAGCCGCTAGGTCGCACTGTCCGCCTCAGATGGAGCCCTCAGCCCGTACTCCACAGCCGACCTCACGCCTCGAGAGATACTTATCGTGTACTCGCCCAGTCGCCGTCTATTTATATACCGAATGCGCGATACCTTCGCCGGTCCCTTTGTTCCGCTTATTCTCCGTATCTGTTTTAGTCTCCACTCTAATAATAAATATGATTTCTTTATCTCTTGTATGGGCACAGCACTTTACCGTTATAGACCGACCAAATTAGATTCCCCCTCTAAACATTTGGCGTAACGACTTCAGAAGTGCAGGGAAGGAAGGAAACCGTTCCAAAGCGATCGGAAAGTCCAGTGATTGTGTAGGTCGTCAGTTTGATACAATGACTGGGTTTCTATTACTTTCAGTGCCGGCATCTGTTTCTACATCCAAACAATCGTGTAAAGTACCTGCACATCCTCATTGGTGGGTAAGTCAGGAACGCTTGGAGGCAGGTCGTACGCTGAAAGTATCGACTGGAACAAATATTGTCTTATTTATTTAGCATAACCTCTCACCAGTAGTAGTTGGAGACACGTAGCGTGTAGTTGTGGCTGGCGACGTCACAGCAGAACTGTACCGAGTGGGTAGCGGTGTTGGCGGCGTCGTGGGAGAAACGTAGCGGGTGGTTGTGACTGGCGGCGTCGCAGGTGGGCTGTATCGAGTGGGTGTCGGTGTTGGCGGCGTTGTGGGGGAAACGTAACGGGTGGTTGTGACTGGCGGCGTCACAGGTGGGCTGTATCGAGTGGGTGCTGGTGTTGGTGGCGTCGTAGGAGAAGTATAGCCAGGTGTAGTTCCTAAATCGCTCATGTGACATACTTGGCACAGCAATCAATGAACGCTAATTTGTCATGGAATGTAATAACATTCGAATTTTTTTCTCCATTATTCATCAGAAGTGATATGAAGAGAAGTCATAATTCAGGAAAGGGAACTCCGATAGATTCAGATTGTGAAGTCGTAGCTGTGCGCTCCGAACCGGAATGAACTGGTGACTGGAACGCCACTGACAGGCTGAAGATTCGTACCAGAGCGACACACTTACCCGCTTCAAAGATTATATGGAGACATGAATAATGGGCAATATCCCTACCTGGTGGTGGATAAGAAGGTGTCGACGGAGGTCTTGGCGTCGATGGAGGTTGATCTGAAGGGCAGACGCAGGGCGATGGAACGGGATTACACTGTGGTGGTTGAGTTTCCTGGTAGTAGTCATCGTAGTACGATGGCGCGCCAGGATCTGTAGGAATGTATTGGGTGGTCTGCGGAGGTGTGCTGGGTCTTGGCTGTTGAGGTGGGGTGGGTCTCGGACCAGGGCCAGGAGGCGGTGGTGGCCTTGGTGGTTGTTGATCTAGTGTAGGTGGTTCATATGATCCAAGCTGTCCATCCTCCGGCTGCAAGAAGTACTAAATATCGCTAGGACACTTTTGTTATAACGGAACACTATACCTGAGCGCATACGCCAGAGATGGAAACCAGGAGCCCCAGGAGGAGGAGCATTGTATACAGTGATTTTCGTTCCCCATGAGATTGCTTAAATACGACTAAAATTGAAATTCAACAAAACATTGTAGCATGAGCCGGATTAAAATCGTATGTCATATGAAAAACAATGCCATGTGAGAATTTTGTTCCCGATAAAACTTTAGCCCCCGTAATTCGTGTCAATACTTCGTAACATGGCCAGGTCTATGTTTATACACATTGGCACGTCATTCCGTGACTACCCGCTACTTTTTTCTTACAAATTCGCAACCTTTCTGTTTTAGCACGCAGAACCACGAGGATGTCTTAAAGGACTCGTCCACGGAAAATGAGTTTTTGTGTTACCCATATATTTATGTTGTATTTGCCTAATGTTGGCCTCATGCAAAATTTCGCGAGAAAAAATGTGAAACTGGGTGAGATACAGCACCACAAAGTACTTCCGGGTGGGCGGGGCCTCCGAGTAAAAGCCTCGTCCCGTCGGTCGCCGCGGTCGAAGACGCATTGTAGGAACAGAAATTTACGTAAACAGTCCCACTCTCCGCTCCCAACGACGGCGGACGACGGGACGAGGCCCCGCCAACCTGGACGTACATTGTGGTGCTGTATCTTAACCGGATTCACATTTTTTAGCGTGAAACTATGCATGAGGCCCACATTAGACAAATACAACATAAACATATGTGTAACATAAAAACTCGTTTTTTCGTGGACGATTCCTTCAAGGATTTCGTATCAATTTTCCTGGAAACTTTTCTAACCCATGGCTTTGGCCATTATAACAAGATGCAGTATAGGCGGTGGACTTTCCTTTTTTGGACCACGCCTGATTTACATCCCCTGATGTACCAATAGCTGAAAAAACGCTCAAATGCTCACAGCTCCCCAATCACATTCTTCCAGAAACTCCTCTTGTGACACCTGCTGGTTCGAGCAACATCGTTGCGCTATGCTGCAAAGTGTATCCTCTTACAAGGTGATGGAGAAATGATGGCAGGGCATGAGCTAAAAGACTATGATATTGAATAAGATGAGCGGTCGAGTCCTTCTACTACCTTTCTAAACTGGCATTTTTCAGCCGCTGCAAAACAGCCTGAGAAAGTATAGACCCCGACTTAAATGTCTCGACGAATCCGATACTGCTACTCTGCAGCAGTAGCAGTATTAGACTAGCCTCAGTCAGGCGCAAATCTGCAATTTGGTTAGCTCGAGCCATGCGACTTCATCCATGAGCAAAAATTAGCAAGATGTGGTGCATGTTTTCGTTGCTCAACTGATGGCGCAGGTTCGACTGAAGGAGTATGGTAGATGACAAGGGAGAATAGGGGTCTATACGTGAATGCCAGAAAACGGCATGGGGTAAGCAGCAATGAGGAGCAGGTATCGGTAATTCCTTACAGAAAAAGCTTTCCTCTGATATGCATGGACGCAATAGTAGTCGAGACTTCAGACACTTCTTGATTTTTGATCCAGATTGTCCAGAAATGCACCGAATTTTAAAATTTGAGCTTCAGTTGAGCCAAGTGAAGGACACGAAGGAAGAAAAGCACAGATTCTGAAAATTCAAAGGTCTGAAGAAAAGAAGGTAAAGAGAAGCTTAGTGTTCCGAAAAAAGTGCGTCAACAGTTTGGAAACTCACCAAGTTTTTGCCACTTTCGCCTAGAAACATATCGCGTGATTTTCGGTGGGAAACTAAGCTAACGAAGTACAGATGGCTATTTTTTGGACTATTTAACACGGAACACAGCTGAAAGTTCCTGCCTGTTAGTCCTGCCCTTATGAACATAACACCATACTGGTTGTGAGAGTCGTTATAGAAGATGAAGCATTAGGAAGACGCTTCGTCTGCACAATTATGAAAAGAAGCTTCGTTAGCTTCGCACTCATCCTTAGAGTGTCGGATTGCTAAGACGCGTACCCTTCCCTCGATATTCTGAAATATTAACGATTTTGGCATTTCTCTCATCACGCCAAAGCAGTGTCCAAGGCTGTCGGGAACCATGGGTGTATGTCATTAGGACAGAAACGTCGCGTGGCCATGTTCGGCACGCGACGGGATGGTGCGAGCTATGCGCGCCGTACTAGTTGAGTCCTGAAGCGATTACGCCTAGAATGAGGCGTAGAGCACCGCCATCGCTTCAATACCCATCCGATACGGCGCGCACAACTCGCACCATCCCGTCGCCCGCCAAACGCGGCTACGCGATTTCCCTGTCCTAATGACATCCACCCCAGGAACCATATGGGTCACGCGACACAGGTCCCACCTAGAGGTCCAAAGAAGTAAGCTTTTCGTCTGCTCATTTGCGTTCTCAGTGAAGAAGAAGGGTCATGACTAGATCATATACCAAACTGCAACCCCGCGAGATGTAGGCTTCACCCACCACTCATTTCAGATGTAATGATTCAGTATGTTCTCGTTCTCCCATCCTATAGACTACTCTTAGTACGACAGTAAGTACAGCTATTATGACCACTATATTTATTATCCTGCCTGGACACAGGTCCGACCGTGCTTCATCCCCCCAAGAGTCAACTAAAGGAATAGTAGCGGTAACTGCGGTAACCCCTGCACCCTGCAGGCTTTCTACCCCGCCTGCAGCTGTTCACGTCCTCGGGTATAGCGGACGTGAGCATACCAGCCCTCAACCAAGCCGACCGCGGTCCGCCCGACCGCACCGCGTCCTGACGGCCTGCAGAACGTGAGAGTCAAGCTCCCACCCTCAACAGTCTGGCATGACATCCTCGCAGCTTACGCCCGGTGCCCTCTCCTCCCGGGGAGGGGAAGGGGGGAGTGTATAAGCACCGACTGGCAGTGGCAACTCCTTTTATAGAATCACGACTGGGGGCGGAGCAGGGCGCGCGGTGCGCCCACAGCGACAGTCGCGTTGCGCGACAAGGCGAAAGGGTAATTAGAGAGGTGTTCGTGATAAAGAAAGAATCCATTGGTTTCACACTCAACGTGTTAGCAAGGTGTCGTGTGTGAGTATGTGCAACCTCACGAACTACAACCGTTGCAATAAGTCTACCGATAGGCCGAAATTGCCCCTCGCGGTGTTTTTAAATTACTGTTCCGTGAGTCTTTTTGCTCTTTGTCAGTCCACACCCACTGCCTAACGTTCTGATTGTCTCTTTGTTTGTCAAATACATTGTCTATCAACTCCAGTTCGCCGTCAATTCTTTGATACCATTGTTAGAATTATGCTGGAAATATAAGTTCGTCCTGTCAGGGCTCCTGAAAATCCAGCTGGTGCACTAGTATTAGTGATCTTTTGAGATTACTCTACTGAAAGCCTCGATAAATTCTCCACACATGCACTTACATCCACACACGAGCTCTGGATGAAAACGATTCGGGGGAGCGGGAGGTGGGGGGAGGGAGGTGTGGTACGAATGACTACTTTCATTCACTTCATGTTTCTCTTGGTGTCCGTTGTAGGAAAATTACGTGATTGGGTGGCCGATATTTTGTCCTCAGATTCCCGCCCTCGTTCATTCAACGTTTTTTTCAACGAGGTGCGGAGTAGGTCATTCGTACCACTTTTTACTCACCCAGGATACCGTTATCTTGTGTAGCTACTGAAGCAAACAGAAGAGATGATGAAACATTTTCTTTATTCAACCGAGTGAATATGTTTTGAATCACAATAATTCTCAGCAGTACTGCTCCAGAAATTGGCTGGCCGTATTGAAAAGATTCTGCACTAGTTGTGGCGTTGGATTGTAACCATTGGTTGTCCACCAGACCAGCTGAAATGGAGTTTTGAGTATCGCTTTCGAGAAAGCGTAGATTCAGTGGTCTCAAACAGAGCAGGAAGTTCTACACTGTCTTATCGTCTCCAAGTTCTTGTCATCATGAGCTTTTAGAAATAGGAGGTGGGATCACTTTGCTACGGACGCACAACTACTAGTGAGTGCCCGCGGTCTCAACAAGTGAAAGGGATATGCCGGGTTTGCTGTAAAAGGATTCAAGTTCTATCGTAATTTTGAAGAGCGCGCCACCTGGGCTCATCTACCGATCACCCAGCTCGCGATCTTGCCCTCAGGTGAACAGGATGCATGTATGCCGTTCCTTGTCAGTTCTGAATGTCACCTTTATGTCAGTTCCTGAATTCCGCGGAAGAGTAGAGTTGCCATCCCATGGTCTGTGGAATGCCCTCTTTCAATAAAGCGGCTTAGTCAGTGGAAGGTGGCGCAGAGAGGCGGTGTCATCGACCTCAGAAATTAAGTCTGTAAACGGAGAGCTGAGCAGTTGAGGAGGTATAACTAACTTTTCGATTCATTCCTTCATTTCTATGCGTTATGCGTGAACTAATGTTAACCAATCGAGGCAACTCTGTCTACACTTAGTCAATCAACATTGACACAAAGATCCCTTGGAGCTATGCAAAAGCGTCTATTTGTGTCTTTTCGGTTTGGAGAGCGCAAATTGAGGGTGCGAATGTTCACTGATGTTTCCTGAAATGCCGTTTTTCCGTTGTTTTAATAAAACTTACATTTCTGCTGAGATTGTTCTGAGCAGTCGTCGGAAGTGGTTGCTGTTTGCAGCTGGACGATGCCGATGCAGTCTAGAACATGAAGCAACATTCGACTCAGAGAAACTCTCTTGAAACAGCTTTCACTGTGCTGGCTTAGAGTGTAGGAATTCATTACAATGTACACGCACTAGAGGGGGATAGACGGAGGAGGAGAGAAGTGGCACTGGCAGTGGCAGTGGCACCGCCTCACTCATATGATCCGAGTATCATGTCTCAGCCAGTGTTTGCCCATGCCAACCAAGCTCTCCGTCCCTCTACGGTGACAATTCTTTCATTCACCAGTTGTCAAAAGACTGGTACCAAACTAGCCTGGTGGAAAACTAGCTTTTACACTTGAACCCGCAAGTAATTGTCTCCACTATCTCGACTGGAATAAGATTACGTGGCGTACTCTGAAATGGGTTCATTTACGCCACATATTTTTGTTCTATTTTGCCCACCATGAGATTTCTAATAAATGGTTCATACTGTGGGCCATCTGCAAGTTGGATAGCGGAACAGTGTCATACCCGTAAAGAAAGGTGGAGAGAAGCGGCACACCAATGAGTACATGTACTATGGGAAGCACGTATCCACCCCATGCCCGGAGCGTCCTGTGCTCTCGGGAAAGATTGATCGTATGCATGTGTTATATGGTTTACGGCGCTCAGCAAATCATACCAAACTTATAAAATATAAAATAAAATGTGCGTTAATAGGTCAACCGGAACTGCTCTTTTTCTTGAGAACAGCGTATTTCAGTGCATGCCCAGCCCATCGTGGGGGCGCTTAACTTTTCATGTGTGGTTTTTACTTCCTGTCCCATGCTCTACCCATACCACACTCGTCCCTCTCACCACAAGTCGTTTTTCATGTAACGTCCAAGCTTCACCCACCACTACAAATGTTCCGCCCACTGTGCCTGCGCCTGTTTCATGACTTCAAAAAACCCATTTCTCATCTAGTCCACCTTTCCCCCACATTTAGGTCATATTGGAACCCAATTAACAATTTTCGGTCTCAAAACGGAACATTCCAGTACACGCCCTGTCCATGGTAGGTGGAGCTCAATTTTCCATGTGTTGTCTTTATTTCTTGCCCTATGCCCTATCCATCCCACACATGTCCTCATCTCCACGGGTCGTTTTTCATACAATACCTAATTTCTGACATACGGAGGGACGGACAAAAGGAACGGAGGGACGAACAAGGAGAGGGAGGGACGGAAAAAGGGACAGACGGCAAAGCATATTATACATGGTAGGGATCTTATCTGATATATTTACAGCCTCCTGAGTTCCTGATTGAGTATTCTAAAGAATGATAGGTAGCCATGAGAGGGAATCGGTCATGGACCCTAACTGCGAGACGACAGCATTAGGAACTGCGGTGATTCCACACTTCAAAAATTGCACCTCTTCTCTCTGTAACGTTACTGAACCTCTGGGGTTGCTGAAGCCATTACTTACCACTGCTCTCATTCTGCTAATAGATGGCGTGAGTGAGGTCAAAGCGTCTTGATCGAAAGTGAGGCTTCCACATGACTGCAGGGCTGTAGACATTTTCCTAAAAAAGTTGAAACCATGGAAAAGCTATCACCAGGTACTCTAGTGAAAGGCTGCGAAAGGCTCTTCTAGAAATTCGCATGTGTTCAACCTCTACCCCTGTTCCTACGTAAAAATTTTACCCCTTAGCGAAATACAATAAATTTGACGATGAGTATGGCAAAAACGCAGAAATAGACTAGAAGATAAAAGTACCGATGTTTCTTGTCCGAACTTTGCTTCGTAAAATTTTTATGTCCTCGAAAACATTTGGGGAATCTTATCCTATCATCGAAGATCTGTGTCCCCATACTATGTACTTATAAAACTACGGATAAAACTATGGAGGATTGGGAAAAGGTAGGCACTACTCGTCATCTGCAAGGGGTGTTTGTGGATGTCTAGGACATTACCAGTTCCATTTTTTTGGGTTTCATTTACTACTGCATAAAAGGGATTGAATATAACAACAAATTGAAACTCACTTTGAAAACAGCTGGTCAGTTGACCCTACCCCCTAATCCACGCCCAAACGGTTGAGATTGGCTTTAACGTACCCTAGTAAATCTGTACTAACGGCATCACTCCCTCTGGAGGCCAACGACGAGCATGTCGAAGCACAGTTCACAGCTGCTGCCTGGAATTGTACTGGGCTGATCTTGAGATATCATCAAGAAATAATTTTTCTCTCCTCAGACTCCAGTCTTGGGCTGTATTCATACCCGGCGACGCAATCGCCGCGCCGCATACGCAACGACGACACAATCACCAGTACACTAGCGCTATTAGTACCGTGTGCCAATGCACGTTACGGTACTGATTGCGGTAGTGCCTCCGTGCCCTGGTCGGTGCATAGCTAGCGGCTAGCATGTTGCGTGAATATTATAAGAAAGGTCTTTCAGATTCTGGCGTGTTTTCTGAAAACTGTTTTCTGCGCCCCGTGGAGGTTCATGCACGAAACGCATAACTGATGTCCATTTCTGCTCTGTGACCCCACATATTCCAAAAAAGGGGTTGATGATTCGTTCCCCACTGAGAGCAAATTTTTGGAAATTTGAAGTTTTTGGTTTTTAGATTTGTGAACACTTGAGTATAAACTCGAGCGGAATAATCACCTACACGGGGTGCCAAAAAAAAAGTAATTTTGCCCACGGCTCACATCTGCCAATTTTACAAAACGTAGGGAAACGAAAGAGATGAAGGTATTGGGGCAAAACATTCCCGAAATGTTCCTCTAAAAGCAGGAACAAGCTGTGGCTCCTCACGTTCATGTTCATAAAAATATGGAGGTTTCATTCGGCGCAGTCGGGCTTCGGAGTACCTACATTTAAAAATTCGCTAAAAACAGTGGAGCCAAGCTCCGTGGTATGTCTTTTGTGGGAAGCTTCCTGAGGGTTGGCCCTTTGGTTCTTGGAAGTCACAGAGCCCCTGCTGCTTGGACAAGGCTGCTATGATCCAAAGTATCATTTTCATGCCGCAAATCCGCCTCCGGAGGGGTTTCAGTGGCAGGGGAACGTTTTGGCTCTTGGAAACGAAGGGCGCTGGGAACCCGAGAAAAACGCAGTGTTAAAGAACATCATCCGGTATGAATCCCCTTAGGCACCCAGATTGAACGGACGTCAGCAAGGTTGTGAAAGAGGGCGAAGAAAATTCGGATTTTGCCCAGTTGAGGTGATACATCTTGTTCAGTCTTTCCTTGCTCCCGTTCCTGCTCGTGCAGGAGGCTGCCACGGAGTATAGTGATAGAGTTAGGTCTGCTCTTGATTCTGGAGATGAGAATACCTCAATAGAATTTACTGTAGTTTGGCTAAATGGGGTCGAAAGTGGAGGAGACAAAATTACTTTTTTTTTGGCACCCCCTGTACATACAGCATGTCCGATTTCCCATTTTAATCGGTTTTCACCGACTTTTACTGTCCAGTTTTCGGGCCTGCCAGCGCTAATAGCGCGAGAGCGAGACTTTTCCGTACAAAGCATTTACCACACTGGTACTCAAATATCTTTGAGACACATTTGTCCAAAGGCTTAATCAAACTTCTGACTCAAAATAGGAAAGGTGGGCTGGGCATTGGCATACGATAGTCTTCACGTTCCGCGAAGGAAGCGACTGTATTACCAGTCAGTAATTCTGACTATTGCTCCCTGATGTTTGTTAGACGGAATGGTAACGATTGGCACCTATGCTGGCACATGTTTCATTGACATTAATAAGAGTTAATTATTCGCTTGAGCAAACATAAAAGGGACCACCAATCGATCACTCTACATTATTCGAGATCAGGGTCCAAATTTGGAATTGCCTGGAAGTACGTCGTCAAGAGTAGTCTGACAGTCCGTATATCACTATGACACTCATTCAGCACGAAAAGCCGATTTTATGCGCTTCAGACCACTGTGCGCTCAAAAAATTCGGATCACCAAATTCGCTAAAAACTCATGACTAACAGTCTGGTACGCGGACAAGGAAATCATAGCCATACGGCCTGAACAGACATCTATGGAGAAAAAGCGGTGAAAACCAGAAAAGTGCAAAATTTGCAACTACAGTCCATTTCGGAGCGCCTGATAGGGTGTGGCCTACGGACTTGGGTGTGGTGTATCGAACTCTCTCACTCCGCCACACACTCTCACTCTTGCCACGCACCCTCACTCTCGCCACTCACCCATGTCCGTAGGCCGCGCACTATCAGGCGCTCTTAAATGGTGTATACCTGGACCCGAACCACAAACCCATGCCTACCCTTCGTGTGTTAGTCAATAGCCTCATCCATCATGCCATTCGATGGCTTAATTTTTGCGTTGGGGAAGGCGATGAAACTTCTGTGCACTTCTCAGTACATGCTATAGGTGAAGCTTTATTCTTCTATGTATTTTGCTTTTTACCACAGTGGATTAAAGGCACTCTCCGCGATAATGTTACCAGCTATTTACCCTGCTGCAGCCGATGGACCCCCGGGTAACCGTCGCGGCTGTACCCTTAGAGCGGCGCCACGAGCCCTCCTGGCAGCGCAAAGCGCGCGGGTGGCAACTGGAACCCCGCCCACCGACAAATGATAATAATAAATAATAAATAATAAAAACAGACACAACAGCTGAGCAGAAAACAGCTGAGTGATTGATTTTCTACCGAAACATAAAAAGTGGCAAGAAGCCAAGTATCGGACACTTCGTCCGAACGCCCACTTTCACGGCACGGTTCTCGTTTGAGGTCTCTAGGGATGAGGTCCACATTTCTGCGGTTCTGGCCTTTTTTGCTAGTTTTTTTTACTGCTATTGAGTAAATTAGCGGCTCTGCGTTCATTATTGAGCCCGATTATGGTCATTTTCTTATCGCGGAAAGTGCCTTTAAGGGGACCCGTTTATATCTATACATATTCATCGCTACAAACAGTACGCATAATAACAGGTGCGTGAAAGTCGCCCTTATAGGAAAAATTTTCTTTAGTCCTCAACTTTTAGCTGAGCTCTACTTACCTGCATTTCCGCATTCGATGCCACGTAACCACCAGTAGTAGGGGAGCTGTATTGACCAGATGGAGCTGTAGTTGGTCTTGTCGTGGGAGAAACATATCGTGTAGTTGTTGGTGTTGCTGGAGTGCTAGGAGGAATATAGCGAGTGGTAGTGACTGGCGGCGTTGCCGGTGGGCTATACTGAGTGGTTGTTGGCGACCTCGTAGGGGACACATATACGGTGGTTGTGGGTGTAGTGGTGGTAGGTGTTGGGGGAGTGTATCGAGTAGTCATGGGTGTGGGTGAAGTTACTGAAAAATATTTTTAAAAAAATCATTTGTCACATTTTAGTTTATAAAGTTATGTGTTATGTGTTATGTTCAGATATCATTTAATGAAAACATGATCAACCCTTAACAACAACCTCAGAGTGATTAAAAAACGGCTGCTCTCTATAAACACACCCAAGTCATTGACTTTTAATCCCAACAAGGGGGGGGGGGCGTATCCCTTGATAGGCTCGCGATTCCGACCGGGGAGCTGCTCCATTGATACAATAGCCTTGAACCCATAATTTAATCGATAAGAAATGCGATTGAGGTGATAAATGTGGTTTTAGGGATAGCGAAGGACACAGAGTGTGGTACATGAGTTTAGCAATGAGAAATGTTCTGACCTGGAGGTGAATAAGGCGTAGGAGGGGTTGGTGGTGATGAAGATTGATCTGAAGGACAGACGCATGGTGTTGGAACAGGGTTACACTGTGGTGGTTGCGTTCCTTGACCGTAATCGTCATAAGATGGTGGTCCTGCTGGACTGGTTCCTAAGGGAGGGTACTGTGTAGGAGGGGGTGGACGAGTGTTTCCTGGTCCGGGAGGCGGTCGAGGATTGCCAGGCCCAGGAGGTGGTGGAGAGTTGCCAGGCCCCGGAGGCGGTGGTGGAGGCCTTGTTGGATTGGGTCTCGGAGGAGGACCGGGCCCGGGCCCAGGAGGTGGTGGAGGAGGCTGGTCACCTCTCGGTGGTGGTGGTGGTGATGGTTGATAACTCGGTGTTTGAGTTGTTGGTGGTGACGGTTGATATTGTCCAGGCTGTCCAGCACCAGGCTAAAAAATCATTGGCTGTTATTATAAAGCGAGTTGAACAAAACTTCAATATACCTGAGCATGGACGCTCAAGAGGGAAAGCAGAAGCCCCAGAAAGAGGACCATGGTATGCAGTGACTCTCGTTTCCCATGGTAGGGTTTAAATACTAAACATTCAGATCCTGTATAAACATCACCGAGACGGATTAAACACGTGAATAAAATCAAAATAATGTATTGTAGTCGATATTTTCGCCCCTCTAGTGAAACAGCGATCCATGTTATTTATCAGAATTCGAGCGTTCCAGTTCTGCATAATATATTTTGTGATGTGAATTGGACCCGGAAGACTCTGACCCAAAGCACCCTGAATGTTGCTCACCGTTCATCGATGAAAACAAAATGAATCTGTACTTCAAAGGAAAGCGTAGTCCAAAATGAAAAGCCTGAAGTGGTTCAGTTATCATCCAGAATCTACCTCTAGGTTTTGCTGAACAGTGGATGAGGGCAAATTGAATCGCCTTGGCTAATTTTCGCTTGTAGTTCTTTGTTATTCCATCCGTATATTGATCCGACGGGATAGGCATCCCTCTTGAAGTTTCGTCCACGCAAGTAACGTGTGCGAATCCGAGAAGGTTGTGGAACAAAGCGGAGGCCGTCTACAGCACCTTCAAATCTCACTGAATTGTTTTTGCACGTGGCGTTTTTGCACCTTTAGACGTTCACGAAGGGTGCAGCCGAATAGACCTTGTGGCCCTGCCCACATTAACTGCGTGAACGAAACTCTGAGCAATTGCCCATGGACTCTAAAGGTCTGTGACCCAGGGCGGGGCCTCCTGATTGGTGCCCTCGTCGTTCGCCGCGGTTGGAGTAGGAGAAGAAAGCTAAAATTTTTTGTTTCCTTCAAGTGCCTCCGAGAACGGCACACGAACGGTGCACCCACTCGTAGGCCCCGCCCTTTCGGCCACGGACCTTGCCGACGTCCGTGGACGATTCCTTTGAAGAAGCTATAACTCGACCGTATTTTGGCTTCTGTGCTTTAAACTTTGCATGTGGCCCACTCTGAACAAATAAATAATATCTGTACCAGTTAGTTAGCGCACATTACTGTGCGCGTAATACCATGGGCCTCGTAAGTTGATCGGGATTGATTTTTTCTATAAATTTTGCTCACACATTGTAATACGCTTTGCCCATTTTGGGCGGCTCTCTGCACATTTTAAGTGTGCTCAAGATAGTTTTGATATTGGTTATTTCTACCGATTTTCTCCTAGTCTCAATTCTGCGTTATGACCTAGTCATGAGTTTTTGTTGTAAGCACCGCCCACTGTGCCCAGGATTCTGTTATGATTCCTGGGCACACTAGGCGAAGCGACTTCCAGTGGGCGGATATGACTTTCAGAAACTCTTCACTGACCTCAGTTCACCTTTCCCTCACGTCTGGGTGGTACCGGAACTCAATCAACAATTTCTGCTCTGAAAATGGAGCATTCCAGTGCACGCCCCGCCCACCGTGGGCGGAGCTTAAATTGGTCCATGTGTGGTAGGACGGACAGACTAAGTGTTTTGTACATAGTAGGAAACGTTCAATTTTCTCAAACTTCAATTCCTTCATCATGCAGTCCTACCTCTCCATCGCATCTCACTGTGATAGATAGTCATGCAAAAGTCCGATGAAAAGTTGTGTCAAGCACATGTGAGAAACAACCTTCATACCTTCGATCTGCCTACCTCATGAACATGACTCGTTGTCAGTGTAACTATATGTTACAGTATTGAGGACGACTTATCACGTGACCGCTAGACTGTACAGGGTCCTTTTCAGAGCTTGATGTGGGACATCAGTGGTGCCGTGACTGTCCTAGAACTATTCGCAGAGCCGTTTGCAGAGCTGGTAGTGCGTCACATAAGTCTACGCAAGCTCAATGTTTTTGGTAGAATAAATCGAAACGGAAAGAGATTCAACCATTTCAAGGGTCAGAGTGCTATATGCGCCGTTCCATGTATACACGCGAGTCAGAAATCTCATAATAGGATATTTTGTCAAGGAAAGTGACATACCAAGGATATAAACGTTAGCGACCGCTCTGCATCCTCTCGATGAATATATGAAGTTCATTTCCGTCTCATATAAATCAGACTTAAATTTGCGCCCTGCACATCTGAGCAATCGTAAAATTTCTCATTAACCGCCTCCCTCATATCGAGTCTCGATCCTTTTTTGGATGACCCGGGTAAAGCCGAGGAAAGATATCTCTTTTGAAAGGAAGTCGACGCCACAGAAAGGGTGTTAGATTGAGTGAACTGATCTCGAGAATCAGCACGGGTAGAGTTTAGACCGGTCTACCGGCTTACATTTGAAAAGCAGTGGGCACCACAGTAATCAAACAAAGCAGGAAGATCGCGCGATGACATCGTCGTTCGGCTCCTCGACTTACAGATTTCCACATGAAAGCTCAAATTCATTTTGCTAGGAGGAACAAATTGGGATTAATAATCGGGATAAGGGATAAATTGGTTACAGCAGTGCGGATTTCTTATGAAGCATCCTACAATACGCTGACGTTTTCTGACTAATCGACACCGTGCGACGGATTAATACTAATAATACTATGCTCCGCAAATTCGCCCAAAACTCGTTTCGCTCGTTTCTTCTCGACAACTATTCCAGTACTCTGCCAACATAGCCAATCCAAAGTGATGGACTCCGTGGGGAGCAAATGTAAGGGTGCTCCAGTTGCCTTTCGCATGACGTAGAGGCAGTTCCGGTGAACCAGTGCAGCTCATATCTCACCAACATCTTTTATGATTCTGCACTTGATACCTTATGATGAAATACCTTGAACCCTGAGCGGGTTATTAATTCAAATCTACTACCATCAAGCATTGAAACTGCGTCCAGTCTGTTGGTTCGTTGTTGTTGTCCCCGTCAGAATATTATGCGAACAATATGCTTGTTGTAGAACTTATCTCACGCGCTGTCTGCCCCACGTCACTGTAACCTGTAGTGGTGCCTCACGTGTTTTTCGAACCATACTAGGTGGAAAGTCATTTCATTAAGAGCACCGGCTCACTCATGGAAGCCAAAAATCTCATTCATTCTGCAAGCTGAGGATGTGGACAAAACGCACCCCAGCAATAGCTATCCATGACAGTTGAGACGTATCGCTTCTTTTGGCGAACGTAGCCTTGATTTCGAGTGGAATTCATTTAATTCTTCATAGCATATATCTAACAAACATTAACAACACGAATCTCGACAACAATAAACAACAACAGAAACTCATCAGAAACAGAAGCATCATCAACAACAGACATTGAATTCGTCTACAGCACTACTTCGTCATAGCGTCATAGTAGCTTTCTCTTCCGAGCATAAGAAGTAGTGCTGTAGACGAATTCAATGTCTGTTGTTGATGATGCTTCTGTTTCTGATGAGTTTCTGTTGTTGTTGTTGTTGTTACTTAACTTCTGCTCTCATTTCCGATGTGCTGCCAATATCAGTTCACACGACGTCAATCTGGGTCAGAGAGAGACGCAACTTCACAATTTATGTCATCTAATATACAATTTGAAACGCGTAAGAAGCGTCACAAATCCTACAGCAGGATGGCAGATGCTTTTTCGTGTGGGAGGAGGGGATATGAGTTTCACCTAAAGCCTAGGGAGGAGGAGTAACTTCGGCGTGGATGAAACAACTTTTCCGTGAGAAAGAGCTTTCTTATTGAGAAATGATTCACTCACCCGGAGTTTCTTTCCTCTCTCCAAGTTAGGCTGAACCCAATCCTCCCGACCATTGTCATGCCTTTACGTGTTTTGAACAGTGGTGCCCGATACGTTATCACTAGTCATGGAACGTAAAGTTGTGTCCCCCCCCCCCAACCCATATTGACCCCGAGCATCTCCCAACGGGTGCATTAGGCCGCGTTCATACCTTGCGGTGCCGGCGGCAGGGCGTGGCTGCGTGTCTCTGCATCTCCACCTATGCCACTTTGCCTCGGTGCCTGTGAACACAGCCACGCCCGACCTGCGCAAAGTATGAACGCGGCCTTATGATTCGTATGACCGGCGTTGGCGCTTGACGGGATGGATGCGAGCTACGCACATCGCGATGAATAGGACAAATCAAACGAAACATTCCGGTTTCATTCTCTTATAATATTGGTAATGCTATAAGTGAATGGTTATCTGTCATCAACCTACTCTGTGAAGTTTTATCACAAGCGGTTCAACTAGATATGAAATCGTAGGGTGTGCACCCTTACGTTAGGATTTCGCACCGCGGCATGTCGCAAGCAAATCAGTGCGGACGAGTTACCGGTGCCATGTTGTTGGGTCCCAAAGCGGTTACAAGTCAGCTGCGTATCGCGCCTCTAGCATTAGCTCGAAGACCCAACCACCGCGACGTGCATAGGTCGTACACCCTGCGTCGCACGCCGCTCGTCGTCGTGCGAAATCCTGACATAAGGGTACACACTCAAAATCCTTACCTAAAATATGGAGGCTTCGATGCTCTAAGCAGTGCGTGTGGATGAGCAATTTCATGCCTATTTCCTATTTCATTCAACGGCTGTTTTGATTGCCCATCGTACGCGTGCCCATCATTTAGTGATCAGTTTACAACAATTATTATAGTTTAGTTCAGTTAACCATTGAAACGACGCTTACAGTGAAAGAGGAAGGTCCCAGTTGCACCACCTACGGATGGAAACCCACTCAGTGTTAATTGTACCTTCCATCCCACAAAAGTCGGGTGGCTGTTGCTGAGTAGAGACAATCATCAGTTGAAGGGGCACTTTACAATAATTTCAGTTTTGTGGTGCTATCACTTTCCGCTAAACAAAAAGTGTACCATTACCGCCACACAAAGGTAAGAATAACTGGGATTGAAACCTGTACTTGAGATGGCGGTCACCTTCTCAAGATACTGTATACTCATTTAAGATTTAGCCGACATGGCAGCGATGATCAGAGGTTATGTGGCAAACGAGGCTTGCTTTTAACGTAGAGGAAATCGTGGTAGTGAAAAACTGCTCTTTCGTATTAACAGCGCGTAAAGCTTGTCCAGTGGTCTGCTCTCGAGCTGCGATCTCGTGAGAGCCAAAGATCAAGGAACTCTTAACTTGCAAAACGTTCTAATGTCTTCACTAGCTTTCATCATTTATACATATATTCCCAGCATCTGTAGAATATTTGTTGAGCTCGATAACCCAGAAAGATTATTATGAACTGTGTATTGAAAGACCTGGAGGGAAGCAATATGAGGAAGCACATTTTGAATTATTTTCCTCTGTAAATGAACATTCTATCTAAGAAAAGATGACGTGCAGCGAAAATTCCGTTAAAAACGCGCATTCGAGACGCTACTGCGATTTCAGCGCGCTTCACTCAAACTTCACGCTTCAGCCGAACCTACGCCACAGTCGTTCGATGTCGCGTAGCTTGAATTTTCTTTGATAATGATGGCGAAAAAGTGGAACAGCACACAGCAACAAACAAGTAAAGCAGGAAAGGAAGAATAAGCGAAAAAGTGGCGAAAAAGGTGCTTTTAATGATAAAGAAAACCTCAATGAAATCACTTTTGCGTGTTGCGTCGTGTGTGCAACTAACGAACTGCAAGCGACCGTAAGTCCATACTGAAACCAAAATTGCCCCCTGCCGGTTTCTAAGTGATTTTCATGGGGTGGTAGTCGTTTATTTTGTAGAGGAGGATATCGATTGCAAATTAGTTAAGCAACGAACATAGTTGAAAAATAGGAAGGAAGTAGGGCTAAGCAACAATTTCAGGATGTGATGCATCCTTCTTGTATGATG
Organism: Trichostrongylus colubriformis; assembly: GCA_963978905.1. Lineage (NCBI taxonomy): Eukaryota > Metazoa > Nematoda > Chromadorea > Rhabditida > Trichostrongylidae > Trichostrongylus > Trichostrongylus colubriformis. The sequence goes on along the minus strand of OZ022259.1, from coordinate 9,754,120 downwards.
ATGTGATGGTGACTTCTGTTTATTCAAACGCGGGAATATACTTCGGAGAAACAACAGCAGTTAACAGTACTGCTCAAGGAATTGGCTGGCGGTGTTAAACAGATTTTGCACTTGTTGTGGAGTTGGATTGTTGCCGTTGTTGTTCCACCAAGCCAGCTGAAAGCAAAATTCGAAAGTTCCATTGATTGAATCTGTTTTAAAATAAACGTTTTCTAATAAAGACTAGTGTGACATCTATGAAAGGTGTGTGACTTTGTCTACAGTCCAGCACATCGCATTTTCTTATTCTGACGCTTGTACTCGTCTTATTCTAACACTTGTTCCCTTTTGGAAGCACCATTAGGGGTACCGAAGGAGGCAGAAGTTGGAATAGCTGTTATTTGCAAATGAAATTCGAGTTTTGTGGAGATGGTATAGAAACTCGAGCCGAAATTCACGCCCTGGGGTATTTTCGCAACCTCATTCTGCTGCATTCGTGCCCGTCGCTTTGGCTAAGGCAACATTCGCGGCTGGCGATGCAGAGGACGTGAATGCACGTCCTTCTTCGTGGAACATCCTATTTCCGCCGTCCTGTTCACCATTCTTGTCTATCTGCTGTACACTTTACTCGTTTTTCGTATCCCACTTTTACTCTGGAATCGGCACAAAATTAACCCTAATGGTGTCTTTTTTGATTCTTGATAACTGCTGTTTATCGCCGCAGCTCGCGATGCGAAAGTTACTACAAGGATGCTGAATTATTGGCAAAAGCTTCGGTGTTGGACGGGACTCGAACCCGCCCTAATGGTGTCTCCAAGGCATATTCCAAGACACCCACGGTGCGGGTACTCGTCTTCGCAAATGAACTGAGGGCTACCATCCCACAAGTGATCTGCTGGCTTCCACGTACAATTGCACCGCCACCGAGGAGGGGTTTCTTGCCATAGTTCTTTCCAGACATTGTGCTGTCAAGACGAAAGTAGAACGCAGGTGAAAGCGAACATGGAAGAGATGGCTGATGGACGAAAACTCGCCACCACTTGTCGCATAGTATTGTTTCGTCCTCCTGTCCGGGGCCGGTATATCCAGGTGAAGCTTCTATTTTTCAAATTAGGTGGCTAAGCTCAGCTGCGGGATCGGTTTTCGAACTTGAAAAAGTGAAATTTGCATATACATACTGCTCTGTCCTCAAGGTGAAAGCTCCACTGCCTTGTGTTCAGATTGTATCAGCCGCTATTGCAGCTGATATAACCAATACGAGAGAAAACTCACATTTCTGCTCAGATTGGTATATGCAGCAGACGATATTGGCTGTTGTTTACAGTAATACGACGCTGATGCAGTCTGTAATAGAAGGTTCAGGTTATGACTGGTTTTTATTGTGATACCAGTAAGGGAAGCACCGTTGATGATAATCAGTCTCTCTGGAATAGGCCATACATCACTTTTTCCAGAAATTTCTGCAGCTTTTAAAAGCGTTTTCCAAAACATTGACCTAAGTATGTCAGCGGAATCTGGACCTCTGAGCAGGTATGAGTGCGGTGGCTTTTGATGGTAACCAGTCTCTCTGGAATAGGCCATACATCACTTTTTCCAGAAATTTCTGCAGCTTTTGAAAGCGTTTTCCAAAACATTGACCCAAGTATGTCAGCGGAATCTGGACCTCTGAGCAGGTATGAGTGCGGTGCAGTGCCTGTCGCCACTCACCTGCCTCGTCTTACTTTGCCGGCATAATTTCTGTGTCTTTTACTTATCGGGTACCTTTTTACTTACCGTTGATTTCATTTTACTTATAGCTGGCGAAAGCATAATCAACGTTGTCTGATCGTAGCTCAAGTAATAGAGTGACTTCAGTGCATTGGAAATCTGTCTGAAACTACCACGATACATATGAAATAATGGAATTACTGAGTTTTCTGTGCATCTATTTATTTACTCATTTATCTGCTGTTCTTAGGAAATATTACTTATTCATTATATTGTCTTTCTCATACCCTAGCTCCTCGCTTCTGATAATATACGGTGTGGGAGCATCGTGGTAAATTTCTTCCTACATGGAAAAGCACGTACAGTCCATTTCGGAGCGCTTGGTTGGGCGTGGTCCACGGACTCGAGTGAGAGAGTCTCAAAATCTCTCACTCCGCCACACACTCCCACTCTTGCCACCCACTCTCGCTCTTGTGTCTCACCCAAGTCCGTAGGCCACGCCCTATCAGGCGCTCCGAAATGGAGTAGATGTACACTCACGAAGAACCTAAAACTTCGAAATTTCTTTGATCCCCCCCCCCTCCCTTTGACATAAAGAATTTTTGTCCTTACAAAATCAGCCAAGGTGTGAAACGTTAAAATATCTTTTCAGCAATTTCCAAATCACATACTGCAGTAATACAGTGCTGGCATAATCTCGTCCAGAAGAAGCTAGAGACGAGGTTAATGAAGCAGTACTCGAGATCGCTGCCTAAATTGAACGGGTAAAAAATCGATTGAAAATTCATTTTAATAATCTGGACATCTTTATCTATGTATCTCATAATAAATTGACTCCATTGATTATAAATTAATTTTAATAGTTCGATATGGCTGACCTGCATGTCCTTGTTCGTGGCCACATAGCAAGGAGGAAGAGGATTGTACGGAGAGGGATAAAGAGAACAAGCAGTAGTAGTGGGAGTGTATGGGCGCTGAGTGGTGTAAGGTGGTAGGGTTGGAGGTGGGTAAGGAGGTAAAGTGGGATTATAAGGTGGCCTTGTAGGAGGTGTGTAGGGAGGTAAAGTGGGATTATAAGGTGGTCTTGTAGGAGGTGTGTAGGGAGGTAAAGTAGGATTATAAGGTGGTCTTGTAGGAGGTGTGTAGGGAGGTAAAGTTGGATTATAAGGTGGTCTTGTAGGAGGATTGTAAGGAGGCAAGGTAGGATTGTAAGACGGAGGAAGGGAAGGAATGTAGCCTGGAGGACCAGGTGGCTGGGCCTGAAAGTGAAAACTCATTTCAAATAGTATCTCACATTCTAAACACATAGAAACGATTCATTATGCACTGGTGTATCAACAAATTCCTCTCATACACCTCTGGCCAACTTATACTCACACCCCGGCTACCGCGTGACTATGATACAGAGAAAGTTTGATTTTTTTTTTTTGCTTTTTCTTGACTTCTTACCGTTAGACGAACATGGTTCTTTTCATGCCTGGTTTACTTGGAGGCAACCATTGATAGGTTGCGACTTATTGGTTTTACCGCGTTCATACTTAGCGCACCCACACCGGTACCGGCAGCGACGGCGTGGAAATCATGTGCCCCCCCTGACCACGGCGGCACTCTGGTGACGCGCTCCATTTGTAAAACGCTCGACTCAACCACATTACGGTATGATGATTGTGGCAAGAGCCCACGAATTCGAATTCGAAACTTGACATAGTATGACATCATGCCAAGATTTGAGTTCGAATTCATGGGCTCTCGCCAGGATCATCGTGCATAATTTGGCACTATGCACTTTGAGCACCGCCGCGGCCGACATCGATGCGCAAAGTATGAGCTCGGCCTTACCGTACATATGGAGTTATTTCAAATATTTTTGATATCTTCCTTGTTCTGGGTGACGCTGGTTTGGAGTGTTTCCAGAGGATGTTGTTGAATTTTGCAAAGAATTTCTTAATCCGCAAGTCAGCATGTTTTCTAAACGTTGTCTTTTGTAGGACTAAATCTAATGGCTCCCTCACTTCTTATTTAAGCAGCGTTCATACTTTGCGTCACCGGCGCCGGCGTCACCATTGGCGCCACAAAGTATAAACGCACTTTGTGAACTCGTTTTTTGTTTTGATTGCATTAGATTCAGCTGAATACATTGTTAGGTCTATTATGAAGACCTAAAAAAGGACAAAATGAGTAGTGGTTCTCGAAGGTAACGTACACGCCATTTCACAGCATTAGATAGGGCGTGGCCCGAGTGGTGAGAATGATAATGTGTGGCGAGAGTAAGAGGGTGTGGCGCTTTGAGAGAGTTTGATACACCCACCCAAGTCCGTAGGCTCCCTATCAAGCGCTCCGAAATGGACTCTATGCAGCAGTTTGAGTATTCGAAAAAGCAGAATACGTTATTTTTGAAGTCGAGGGTTCAAGCAGACGCTGTAGGGCACTCTAATGTGAGAGGCTAGCTCTTGCTCCTCACAATCAGCAGAGCTCTGTGCTGATTTGCCCGTCGCCCTGCTCCTCCTACAAGTGAGCACGTCGCGCGCTGTGCATGTCTGCCACACATCAGAAATTTACATGACTCTAATTGATAAGCCAATGTTGTGGCACGTCGGAAAGCATGTACGCCATGGAAGTTAAGGAAGGGTGGGGTGTTCCTGTTTGCAAATATTTGGGCATTCCTCTTTCTTTCGCAGCCGTTCTGCTAGCATAGTGCATTCGGACAGACGATTGGCCAGTTTGTTGCATAAAAACTTTGACTTATCCAGTGCTATTGTTGGACCTTATTCCTATGTGCATGTGTCATTAAGCCATAGAAGGTTGTTCTTAGTTGTCAAATATTGGATAAAATGTTACCTGAACTGCGGAGAGGAACAAACAGAGAACTGTCACCAAAAGCATCGCCAGCGTAGTAGTGAAGCGAGAAACCAAGCCACTTTTATGGGCATTCTGTCTATTCAGTATTCATGAAATTTCACATAAACATGGGGCAGAAACTTCAGGTTGGATAGAATAATAAACAAATAACTACAGCTGTGAATTTCTATCATCGACCAGTAATCTTCGTGTATGCCATTCACGTGTTCTTCATAACTCATTGTCAGCATCCTCCTGTTGCACCACACTTACATTCTATTCGCTAATGCTCTATTTTTCACATCGCCCCTTTACGGGAGATCTGGTAGGGGTCACCAGAAAAGAATCAATCGAAGTAGGGAGGAATAAACAGTTAAGGCTTTGTCAACAAAAATATTTTAGAGACAGTACAAGCGATAATATGGTTATTGGGAAGCGGTAATATGGTTATTGGGAAATTCCTAAAAGAAATCACTCACATGGAAGCTAGCGGGGCGTAAAAAGCCTGTTTATGGCGAAATCTCCGACGAAAAGCGAGCTCTCAGCTATGGAGGCGGCGTAATGGTTAACAGCTGACGCCTCTGAATGACAGACCCCGCCTTGAGACAACGTCTATTCTGATTGGCTACGGGATCGGGTGGCCATGGATATGTGGTAGGGTTGAAGGTATCGCGCCGCGCTTTCGCAGTTTAGCTTGAAGCTCACTCCAGAAAATGGATGCTGTCGCATTTCTGAACATCCCTTCGTTACGATTTGGCAACATGCCCATGGAGAACTCGTCCGTACTACCCGCCCCTTGATGGAAAGGTCGTCCGCGTCGAGAATCTTCGGTGCTTAAAGGTTTCATTTCTTGGGTCTTTGGCCATTTCTCTCCATTTTTTCTTCACCGTTCACCATTTCTAAGCACCCCGACTTTCATATTCACTCCATTTTTCATAACCGGTCCGATTTCCCCTATAGTTGCCTTCAAACATGCTAGGGATAATCGCAGATGTTGGTTCCACACAGCGACGAGACTTCACTGAAGTGGCCCGCAAAAGAGCTGAGACCACGTTTCCGACTATCTGAGGTGAACCGTTGTAGTCGTGAATAAAAGGGATGGTGTCAGAATGGATGTGTACCATTACGACAGGAAACTCGCGTTGCGGCTCCAGCGTGCGGTGTCATGGATGCGAACCAATGCTTCGTGTTGATTGGGTCCTATGTTATAAAGCGATGTCTTGCACTTTATTTCAGTCGCTGTCTGTTTGGACCTAATACGACGCCCTTATTTCGCACTCATCGCGCTCTAAAAGCGGTCACGCCAATCTTTTGTCCCAGTGGCGAAGCAGAAGGCACTGTGCAGATTCACGCGAGTGTCGAGGACACTGAGGTCATTCCAATTAGTCGAATCCACTGTCCATTATTTGCGTATCTTTGCTATAGTTTACCGCTACTGCTGTTGCTTGCTGATGCGTCTGATCACTCGAGAGAGCGCGTACTTTATCTTTTCGAATCCCTCCGCAACACTCAAAGATTCGTTTACAGCCATAAAAATTCCACTGTGGATTACTTTTCTCATTGCGGTTGTCACTTTTTAAAACTTTACGATTTCTATTCAATAGACATCGATCATTCAGTATGAAGCAAGTTCATAGCACCCGTTTCATGAAGTACATTACGCTAACCAAACTTTCGTTTGAACTTTAAGTTCCCTGGTTCGAGTTATAGGGCAACTTCTTGTGAGAGGTTTTGTATGTCTCTGACTTGGCGTCGAGATCGATTCTTGAGCTTGACATCGAATGTCCTGGAAGACTTTTTTATTTAGAAAAAATTACATAAAGAACAGATAACTGTGCTTGCCAGTTCTATGGGTGGGATGAATGAAAAACCTAAAGGGATGTGAAGTACAAAAGAGACGGCTCTACCGGCTCCACGCTTGAAGTGCTCGTTGTTGTAGGAGTAATATTACAAGGTAGGTTCAAGCGACCGAGATGAATACTGATATTACTGAAAAGCAAAAGCAAATCCTGTTGCGGATACTCTATTAAAATACAGTTTTGTAAGTCACTACATATTTGAGCAACAAAGGAACTGTACATGAGGATTTTCAGAATAAAAATCCGTCATGTGACATATGGCCACAGCGACCTGTTTTAATTTTGTTTTTTACAGGTGACTTGATTGATATTCACTGAATTCAATTGAAATAAGCGATAAACATCACCGAACCTTCAGGTGAATAACAACTACACAATGAACTAGAAAAGCCAAAAAGAAAACCTGGAACTTAAGTTACTTTCGATATTATTACTAGTATCGTGCCACAAAAATTGGGCACAGTTTACCCGACGCAACCCCACCTCCTTGGCAACTGATGCGGTCAAGAAGATGATTTTTAGAAAACCTCCCGATTTGCCTGCAAACTTCTATGCATGAGCGTTCCAACCAGTAGAGCACGAATCTGGCACTTGTTTGAAGCGAAACACCTGGCGCCGGTACCACAGGCGTCGGCGCCAAAATGGGGTGTACTACTGAACTTGCCAAACTTTGTTCCACGGTGTAGTTTAACCACCTGAGTAAAAACACTGCATTTGTTCGGAGCGAAATGGCCTAGCGCCCGCGCCACAGGCGTCGGCGCCAAAATGGAGTGGATCGTCAAACTCGCCCTGTCTCAGGAGGTAGTTTGACCTTCTGGTAAGGACATCGTATCCATTTCGCATGAAGAACAAACTCAGAGTTTTGTGGTGATTTATTCCATCTTCTTTGAATATTCTCGTGCTTAATCAGCATTTCTACAGGCGTCGTGCGATTTCGTGCCGAACAAGTGCTATACTCTTACCCAGGAGGTCGAACTACCCCATGGAATTAGTATTGATCAGGTTTGATGATCCACCCCATTTTGGTGCCTAGGGCGCCGCGCCAGGCCGTTTGGCGCTATACAAAGATCATATTCGCATTCTACAGGTCGAATACCTTGGGGTTAAATCTGCGAGAATATCTTGGGGTTAAAGTCTGCGACCACATCGAAAGATTCTCCAAAAATCACCCTTTCGATGGTATCGGTTAGCGAGGTGGTGATCATGGGTAAACAGTGCCAAAAATTAATTCGTGGTCGTTTTCCGATCTTCTCGTTCAAAGCGTGAACGTGGCTCAAGATCCAGAAGCGCGGGTGATGTAGTACGAACTGCCGCGACACATTCTCAGCGGAAGTCGCGTGCATTAAAATACAGTTCGCGAGCGTCATTTTCTCATACAAGAATCCTTGACTGGAACTTTCCGACGAATTGGTCTCGCTGTTTTCTGGTTCACAGTTTGTCAAATTAATGCGACGCAAAGTCGCATAGGCTCCCTCACTTACACCTTTTGAGAGTAGCTCTTCAAACCGTCACAAAAACACAACCGTTCCAAAAACCAATACGTGCCATTACCACAGAAAATTGTTCGGAGGGGTTTGAGGTATGAGAATTGAAACTTCGGATCATGGCAGCGTTGTCCGGGGTGTGGGCAGATATGACAGCGAATCGCGTGGCTGCCCGCGGCGAGCTGCGCGGCGGGTGCGAGTGCCAGTGGCAGGGCATGGCAGCCTTCAAGCGAGGCAGTGTGGCATGAGTGGAAGCGCAGACGTGACGCAGTCACGCTCGGCTGCCTCCCAAGGGCAATCGATACGGCAAGTCGTACTGGTGGCGCCGCGAGTGAAACGCCGCGAAGCGGTTCGCTGTCATATCTGCTCGCACCCCGTTGTCCTAGTAGCAAGGACTCTGTGGTATCTATGAAGCAAAGGGCCAATTCGTAAGAGGCTTCCTACAAAAGACGTACAAAGGAACCTGGCTGTACTGTTTAAAGCGGACCTTGATACCGTAGGTGCTCCGAAGCCCGACCGCGTCGACTGAAGGCTCCGTATTTTAATTAAGGTGAAAGTAGTGAGTCTCAGCTTGCTCCTGTTTCTGAAGGAACATTTCGGGAATATTTGCTCCAATACTTTTACCTGTTTCGTTTCCCTATGCTTTGTTTACTTGGCGTATGTGCGCCGTGATTAAAATTACTTTTTTTTTGCACCCCCTGTAAATATTAGCTCGCTCAGTTATCGCTAAAGGTGGCTAGATGGGCAGTACCGATGTGATGGGATGGGAATATTGTGGCCATACGTTGAGGGCCAGGATGGGAGAGGCCCGTTAGCAACTGATGGATACTGAATGTGGAAGAGGTTATCCGCAAAATATTCACCCAGCTGCAATCAATGATATCACAGCTAATCATAATGTATAAAAATTAATTCTCTTCAGGTAATCATTGCTTACTGACTTCCTCCGAAGAATGGCCGTCCAAATGCGTCTGATCGTTGCCATTCAAAAATTACTAACAGCACTACTGACTATATTCTTCTTTTACTCGATCTACTATATTATTGTTAAACAAGACATTATCGATAGGGATCGCATTAATAGAAGAAAGAAACGCGAAGCTCTAGAAGGTGGGTTGCATGCCGTAGTATAAAAATGGATAGCTCAGGGGCTTCGAAACAAACGATGAGCAAGTGGTGCCACTACAGTCTTGTTGGCTTCCAGAATTCGAGCATTCCGTTTCAATCTTGAAGTTTTTCCCTTTCCATTTTAACCTATTTCGGATCCTGATCGAGTTCATCTTCTTTGTTATCTTAGTTCTACGCATGATCTGACGCATTGCCATTATGAAGTACTATTTGGGTGAATCGCAACAGGAAGAGTAGTAATGTGAGGGGGAATGGAGGGTGGGGGTGTGTACCCTTATGTCAGGATTTCGCACGGCCACGAGCGGCGTGCGACACAGTGTGTACGAGCTATGCGCATCGGGAAATTGGGTCTCAGAACGATTACCTAGTAATGTTAGGGGAGCGAAACTCAGCTGACTTGTAATCGATTCGGGACCCAACAACATGACGCCTTTAGCTCGTCCGCATTGCTTCGCTTGCGACATGGCGGTGCGAAATCCTGACGTAAGCGTACACCCCGGGGGCGCGGGGGGGGGGGGTGGGTGGGAGGGGGCATATTGTGAAACGTAGCACACCTAGGCACCCTGAGGATAGAACTCTGCACAATCCGCACACTTGAGCGTAGATTTTCGCCTATCCCTTAGTGGAGGGAGAAGTAACTACTTTTCCTAGCTAGGTTTCGGCAGAAACACCGTCCACGGTTGAATGCTCCGCTTACTGCGATAGCAACACCATTTGGTTATATCACCTGCCTAGCCCAGTTCATATTTAAACTCCTTCATGATTGTGGATCACCTTGGTAATGTCCTGTTTATCCCTACTTCGAGACAGTAAGAGAATTGGCGAATCAAAGAACAAGTGCAAAGGAGTATCAGTATCAAATCGATTATATGACTCTGCTCTCAGAGCGTTCGGAGACCCTTCGAGGATCGAGCTCAGTAACGGATCAGTGACTATTATAGTGGTTCAGTGGTTTTTATGTAACGAATGCGAGGCGTAAGAAAGAGGGAGTAAGCAATATGTTTATCGTATGAGAGTAAGAGAGAGTCAACGTCTTGTTGCGACGTCGAAATCGGAAAAAACGGATGGCAGTGGCCAAAAACTCGAGAAATAGGACCCCTATCCACCGTTTAATCTAGGCGCGGATACCTTTCCGTCCGGAGGCGTGCAGTCCGCATAGGTTTTCCATTGGCATCACCAAGACGTAAACATGAAGGGATGTTCGGAACTGCGACAGCATCTATTTTCATGTGGTGAGCTTCGAGCTAAAAGTGAGAAAGCGCGCTGCGATACTTTCAATCCTGCCGATATCCTTCACCAACCTCACCGTGACCAACCACTAATCACGTCGCCTGGAGGCGGGCTGTCTGTAAGCATTTGCTGAATCCCTCTCATTCCCATACCACTGTCCTAAACCAAGGCGGCTTGTCCTGACGAGGCCGCCTCCGCCACAGCTCAAGGGGGCGCCTTCCGCGGGGGGTTTCGCCATGCATAGGCCTTTCAGACCCGTAGTTCTTCACTAAATGCCTCCTTTTGGGATTTCTTACCACCCACATTACCCCTAACACTGTCTTTAAGGGAGTCGAATGTAGTTGAGTCCCAGAACCATAACGCGTAAAATAGGGGGCAGGAGAGTCACCCCCGAACTCAACACCACGCGACTCTCCTAGCTCCCCTTATGTTCCTCGCAGTGATGTGCTCTAGCTGAACTATTATCATGAAAATTCGTCTTCGACTCTTACAATGACAAAATCGTCACTTTTACACGAGGTTCCACTTACATCAGATATGTTCAATACAACAACCCACTATACTGACTTTCCCTAGTTTCTAGTCTGTGCAGAAAATCTAGTACGAATTTGTAAGCACCATATTCGGTACTGAGAACCAACGAGACACGACATGCCCTGTCTACTCGAACCGTGCTGCATAATACTTGCATAAATTTTCAGACAATGTCAGAAAGTACATGCTCTTCACCGTAGTTTTTCAGAAGAACGACGATCCCGCATGAATCAACCAGCTGACTCGGTACGATCCACGCTTGTGACATAACTTGGTCACTTTTACTGACTCTCTACTGAAGATGATCATGAAAGGATATTCCGGAAACAAGGCAAACACATATATATAAAATGCAATATAGGATTTACTTCGCAGTATGATTGCAATAATGACGCACATAACAAGATATTTCGAAAAGTGTAACGACATCAAAACAGACACGTAAAACTTCGCATAAAAGCTCCATTTACAGAAGTAGTTACATACAACTCATCAGTCACGTTACCTCTAAAACAAGCCCCTAGTTTGAGGATCGGTAAAACACAACATTTCGGCAGCAAAACTAAGTAGTTAGATAAAAAAGTTCTGTAACAAAATGGCACCTGAAAAAAAATAAGCAAGTTGGCCTTCAAAAGACGTGGCTAATAAAAACCGAAAATAACATAACAACGATTACGATAAAAATACTGGTTTCACGCAAATATTAGACATAGGAGCACAAGCATCTCACCTTCAAAAGATGAAAACTTCAGTCAAAAACAAGTGAAGGAAAAATGTCTACATAGACTGTAAAATACTTGTAAAATACTTATGAACTTTTTGAAGTCATAATTTCGATGAGTTCTTCTTTTGTCACATTATGTGGGATGTTTAAGTAAACTTCGCCATCACGAGTCTCGTAAACCACTCGCCCATTGCATTGGAATCGCAGCACATCTCTAAATTTTCTTTCCTCTGACATGATGAAATGTTTCGAGCGCTTTCTTTTCCCTTCACATTTCACATAAGCTATTATTTGATTTTATCAAAAGAGATATCGATCACTGTCAGAGCAATACATTTAGCTTAGATCACAGCAGCGTACAGGATGGTAGCAACATTAGTCACTATGTAAATGTGGTCACCTTGATGCACCAGCAACGAAAATTGCAGTCATTATGCATGTGTGCAAACAGTTTAGCGCTGGACAAAGAAAATCAAGGAAATGCAAAAGCGTAAACGTCGGAAGGAGTTGAACCATAAAACCCCGCGCCACTGTTCCAATGCCACTTTTACCACTATCCAATCCGCCATCGAACCACAGCAGGAACGATGACCTGTGCAGTCGTTCGTTCGCCTTCCTTCGTTTAGCAGTTACCATAACTGATTATACATTTTTGAACCAGTTCGCAGTAGTTTTTAGTTAGGTTTGAAGACAGTCTTCTCATATGCATGTACTGAACGCCGCAGCTGGAAAGCATTGCAGAAACTGGTCAAAACTGTTCTTTCTGAGCAACTTTGGTCACCCATTTTCTGACCCCTCCAGGGCCAAGCCGAATTTGAGACCGGTGTTTTGTTTCATGTAGGTGACTCCATAAAATGCAAAAAACGTTCTGTATAAGTTCACCATGACCTGATGGGCCTTCCTTGTTAGCATTCTCGGTGAGCTCACTCAACTGACAGCGCTGTCTACCGCTCCCTCTCCTAGGGTAAGTGAAATAGGAACAGTAGCAGTGATTTATATTAGAAATTGCTAAAATAAATCACTGAACCGATCAGCGAGGGAACAAGAGATCTGTCACACAGTTGTGGAATTTATAATGTGTAGAAGGGCTCCCAATTGGGTAAATTTGCAAAACAATCTAATCATTTCTATTTGTTGGACTCATTTGTGAATAAAATGAGCATATATAGGTCGCTGGCACAACATCAGCAAAGGATGCCCCTAAGCCGTCGGCGAACAATGGCTGGAGAGTGGGCGACAACCGCAACTGAGGTGAGTTGATTAAGTTACTGCGGGCGTGAAAACAACTTCATGACAACAATCAGCTGTGGGGAGTGGTCTCTTTTCTCAGAGGGAGGGCCGCTTCACTTCGTTCCTTCTCCTTTACGGCGCTTCTTATTTTTAACTCTTCCTATTTCAGATACAACGACCGGCCAAATTACCCCACTCAGTGTCTTCTTATGGAATCAGATTGGTTCAACTTACACCACCGCGTTCTTCTTGAGGCCCTTCTTTAGTTGTTCAGGAAGTTCGATGTTATCCATAATGGCCGTCAAACATACTCGCCAAAATTCACTAGTGTAGCTCTAAAGCGTTTTCGTGAATGTTTTATTGGCTTTTCAAGCGAAAGAAACAACCTTAATCAAATCCTGATGCAGAAGCGGATTCTGTTCCAACCACAAAATGAACGCCTGTTTCACCTTTTCTCGCTCCAAAGGATAAAATGAATTCTTCAGTACTACATCTCCAGCCTTAACAATCATGCAAAAGAGTCCTTTCGAAACAGCAATGTTTTCATGTGAAACATCTAAAAGATGAAAAATAACGAACCCTACCTTTTTATAAGATCTTGAACTGATATGAGGCGGCATCGTGATAATCTCATTCCTTCTACGCCGTATAATTCCAAACTGCGTTGCACCTCCGAGATGAGCATAACCTTAGTTCGAAAGAAAATCAATTCCCACAGTATTCATTAGCTCGGAAACTCGAATGGGATACGGTAAGAGAATTGATCACCTTGGACGTTACCAACATATTTGACCGCATACTCGTAATCTCTCGCAACATCACTTAAGATTTCATACAACCTGAAAAATCTACGAAGAAGTCTTCGAGTGAACAATAAAAACTAATAGCTAAAAATTATAAAATTTTCACCAATTCTTAAATTGCTGCCGTGTGAACTCGAACTTATGATCTCCATGGCGGAACTGCCCTTCTTGTAAGCCAAACGCTTTGTTGTATTCATGATTTGGTGTGGAAACTATGAACAGCTGAGGATGGATTTGTGATAGTACAAACTTCACATATCGCGTCGCATCCTCCTTTGGAATGTGTTCGATGCTAAAGTGAAGATACCATTAGGCGTTATATGAAAAATGGTAAAAAATGTTCTCTGTAAATGAAATGGAAAGCGCGTCAGAAAGCCACGTTTGAGTGATTATCGCGACCCCGTCCCGATGCGTTTCGATCCCATGCGGCAGAGTAGCCGTCGAGGGTGTGTATAAAGTGGTACGAATGGCCTCCTTCGCATCTCCTTGATTACTGTTTCGCGTAATTTGCGAAACAGTAATTAAGGAGGTGCGACAATCTGAGATCCAAATATTGACCACTCAATTATGTTACTTTTTACAAAAGCCGCCAAGAGAAAAATATCATGAATAAAGGAAGTCAGGAGCGAATGAATTTTTTTATCGGGTATAACATGCCGTTCCATAACTATCTCATACCTCTGAAAAATATTCGACTGGCTTATAATTATCTCCTCAGAATAGTATTCTGATCTACTACGGTGGAAAAACTTGGTTTCTATTGGTTAAAGCCGTTTCAAGAGGATCTTAATCGATCGCACTTCTTGGACCACAGGACGACCAGGGCCGGGCTGAAGCAGTCGACTTACACCCGCGATCTTACTGAGAAAACCATAGCACAACGCCTACTGTCAAGCAGAGAATTCGATGCATCCTACCTCCGAAATCGCAGCGCAATATAGTTGGTGCGCCGTTCAATATATCGAACGAAATAAACTTGGTGATCGGACGTCATTTCACGCAAAGCGCAGAAAGAAATTCTGCTCTGCAACACTTCGGCAACATAGCGCAGCCCTGATTCTGCCAGTGTCATCTGCACCGTGAAACGGACACCGTGAAACGGAAGGATACCGTTGAGCTCTCAGAGGACATCGGCTGTCCTCGCGACCGAATACATCAAGTTCGCCCTTCAATAAGGATTTCAGGAGCTGCCATCGCAGAAAACGTGGCCGAAGTCAATACGAACGCAACGCAGTGGAAGCGCTCATTCCTTTTAGGGCTCTCATGAAGGAAATTAGGTTCCAAATATGTATAAATGTGTGAAATATGTAATAATGAAAATTATATTTATATTATTGAATCGAGTCTAAGGTACTCTAGCTTCCCGTTGACAGAGCTGCGAGAAAACGTCTCCAGACAACCCATAGGATATGTTGCTGTGACGGTGCCAAGTCCGGGGACCTAGGGATATGACCTAAGGTCCATAGGTACTGCACAGTAAGACCACGCCATACCTTTTTTACATCTATCTCAGTTACTTTCCTTAAGTGTATTCATGTTTTGTTATTTATGGTCGGATCCGACGTTACTGCAATTATTGTGTTGACTTTTGCTTATAATAAACATTTAAACATTATTCGACACACTATTCGGCTGGACTCCAATCCTGGAATAACATTACGAATCTGAAAATACCTACACTTCGGTTGAGCACACACAACCAGCACCAGCTAGCCGTTCATCATATTCGAGTATGTCTCCTTAAACACTATTTTAAGAAATATTTCAGACTCAGAAATAAAATATCGAAATTTCTGAAAGAATTACCTCTACATAGAGATAAAAATAACGAAATTTCAGGCAGAATTACCTTTATACACGTCAAGTAGTACAGGTAGTGAGTTTGAATTGCAGACTACATTTTCGTTTTGGTGCTCTGCTATACTGAAAAATTTACGTTTTACTTCCAAAAGAAGCTGATGGGGACCGTCAACTGTATTTCTAGGTGAAAGCGAAAAACGGTAAATCGTGTATATAGTACAAACATAGCATCGTACCACTCTACAATATGAATTTTGCTCAGTCAATGAAAGAAGTAGCATTGATACGGGTAGAAGAACTGCCTGGCCCAAAAGAGATCATTACGCGTGAAGTGGCGCTACAGTACCAAAATCTCTTTGTCTACGCAATGACCCGCGAGCTCTTTTCCCCAGGCATTCGCTCGTGATTATTAGTTTAATTCTGTGCGTTGCTGTTTCTGTTAAGAAAATCAAATAATCTTGGAAAAGACGAAGACCAATGACTGATGGTCTACTACCTCACTTCAGTAATTTCAATCCTTTTGCAATTTCCGTTTCATCGATGTCTACGGACATCACTCTTTCAATGCCCATGCTGCCCATTAGTGCGATTAAGAATCTTTCTAATGACAGAGATCCACAGCCAAGTACAGCCAACTGCAAAGAAGTGATGAAAATGGGAATCAATGACGAGCGAGCTTTTTCAGACACACCTTCCGAATTTTCTCACCAGATTCCTCCATGTAGCCATACAAAATATCGCGCACGAACGCATTACGCTGATACTGAAGA
Organism: Trichostrongylus colubriformis; assembly: GCA_963978905.1. Taxonomy (NCBI): domain Eukaryota; kingdom Metazoa; phylum Nematoda; class Chromadorea; order Rhabditida; family Trichostrongylidae; genus Trichostrongylus; species Trichostrongylus colubriformis. The sequence goes on along the minus strand of OZ022259.1, from coordinate 9,738,034 downwards.
GGAGGTGTGAAGAATCTCGGCTTACTGATCACTTCGTCGTAATCGTACTGTAATTGTAATAAGGAGTGATTAGATATAGAACATTCCGGGACTCCCTTTGATTTGAATACTAAGTGAGAACGATAATCTCCACTGAGATTGCCAAATGGGATTTTAAATTTACAAAATCTATGATACCATATGAACAGGAGCTTCCTCCACTTTCACTTCCACTGGATTTCTTTCCACTTCTTCATATATTACTTCATAACTGTGCAGTATTCGGTCCTTGAAAATAATTTTTAAAGGAGCAGTAATGCTAAATTGTATCACCTCACTTTGCGAATGACTGCAACTAGGCGAAAAATGATCTAGCAGCAATTGATCGCAAAATAAGTTGATCTAAACTATTGAATCAGTAAAGTTCATTACATTTAAACACGATGGCTGTAGAACACATCAATCCGATCGAGAACACTTATCAAACCACTTTCACCTCACATTTTTACATCACTTTATGCAAGTCAGAAATGTCCCTTTGAGAATAAATGAACTGCAGAGTGAAAATTCGATACTCACGAAATCGTACTGCAATGGCCAGCCGTCATCCGAGAAGTGACAGCCCATCGATTCTTCCTGCAATTAAGCATGATCGGGTGATACTATATGGAATCGTCTTAGGAGATCATCTGTAACGGGAAAGTAATGAAAACAATCGCAAAGGAATGTAGGACACGTGAAGACTCTGCGCAAGTGAGAGTTCTAGCCACTGCAACCAGTATTGCAAAAGGGTTCATAGTTGAAATGATTTCTATTTTGGCACCTACCATGGTGACTTATGAGATGGACTTCAGTGCACGCCAAAAGTAACCAGTGAACAATATCTGAAAAGCAGTTATTATTTTCAAACAGGACAATTATACTGTTCCTTTTCTCCAGTAAATTAACAACACTATTCAACCTCAGACATCACGATTATGTCTGAATTTTCGCTGAAACATTGCCCTCAGGGGTTATATAGAGACTAATCCCAAATATGACCCCCTTTTTTGACGTTGGCGCCAATTTGGAGCAACTGCACCAAATTAGTGCAACAATAATCACCAGAATCGCCGAAACTTGACCCACGAAGGATGTTTAGGGTGCTTATCACGAATATGGCATCGTTACAGCTGGTGTCGTTCAGTGCCGCTATGCAGAGCTAGTATTGTAACGGGACCTTATCGCTGTGGCAACTTTTGCCTAAGCCTTGAAAAACACAACCTTTCTTTCTCCACTGAGGCCGATGCAAAAATACACGCACGAGTATGCAAATTTATGATTGTGGGATAGTATCAGGTGAAAGACGACAGTGGAAAGATGACCTCTCCAGCTGCATTAGCAGCACTGTATAATAGGCTGCCGCCTAGATTTGCAACACGAAGAAGTCCAGTGCGAGTTTTCCTGGGACGACTCGTCCATGTGACCGCTTCAGTCTAGCGCTGCGAAACGAAAACTCAATGTCCATTTAAAGACACCAGAAGGGGCTAATTTTGGTTTACGGTAGAACATACGTAGTGTGGACGAGTTTAGGTGGCCGCCATTGCACAAACTCGCCAATTTGACGCCTTGGCATGGTGCCAAAAGAAGATGTTTCTATCATAAATTTGTATTCCTTTACTTTTTACTTTGTTCTTTCTTAAAGGTACATTGTTTCTAGATGTACTTACATAAATGCTAATGTAGTTGGGAATGGCCACTCCACTGCGCTGGGAGCAGGGTCAAGCCTCCGTTGAGGAATCCTCAACGAGGGGGGTCGTATTTGGTTCGTTAAGAGGGGGGGGGGGTCGTAAAAGTTGAGGTAGGCAGTGATCAACAGAATTTCTCAGGCTGAGGGTCTAAAGTGTGAGGGGAGAAATGATAATACTGAATGGTGGGGTGCGAAGCCGAAACCAGTTTAAGTTAATCGTCATGGAAACCTCATGCATGGCGCAATCCGCAACGAAACCGGTCAACGCCAATAGCCCTTTCGCTGGTCCTCTAACACCGGAACCACGTACAGGGACACTTCCGAAAATCACCGATGGCCCGCGAAAAGCGATATCTATCAACGGATACCACCGTGGATGGACACTCAAAAAACAATGGGATGAAAACAAAAATTAGCTTATATGATTTTTTTTGCATATCTTACTACGATCGCAAGTACGTAATCTAGTGTTGGCGGCCACTATGCGGACCGAAAAAACGTTTGTATTCATCGGGAATGTGGATGAAATCCTCATGCATGGCGCATCCCACAGAAAAGCTGACCGACGCTTCTCGCCTTCCAACTAGGCCTCCGAGAGCGAAGGATGCATACTGGAAAAATTTCAGTGACAATGAATCGATTTTTGGGAAGATTCGTGGGAAGATCTCGCAAATTCGACGAAAAAAAGCTTTCCTCAACTGGCTTTTTTGAATTTTTCTTGCTTTGTTTTGAAGATATGGCATAGCTCAGGTAGTCATTCGAAAGCGACAACCTAGCAGACCCTGCTTCACCAAAACCAACTCATATGGTTAAGTTTGAAGGAAGTTATAGCCATCTCCGTGAAACACTTCGAAATTTTCCTCATCAAATCCTCATCAGGTTTCTCTTAAAATAACTTCCTTCGTTTCGTTTAAAGATATGGCATAGCTCAGGTAGTAATTCGAAAGCGACAACCTAGCAGACCCTGCTTCACCAAAACGAACTCATATGGTTAAGTTTGAAGGAAGTTATGGCCATTTCCGTGAAACACTTCAAAATTTTCCTCATCAAATCCTCATCAAAAAACCCATATCGAGAACTATGCAACCATTGGAGCAAGCGATTGGCCAATAGATAGGTCTAAGGGAGTTATTAGGAAAATAGTTTACAGCTGTTCGAAAGATGGGCTCTAGGTAAAGTTTGAAGCATTTCCAAAATGTTGGAATTTAGTATGGGGAAGATACCGCGCTCCATCGTGATCGCCGCGTCGCACGTCGCCGAAACGAAATTAAAAGCCGATGATGCCCGCTTCAGATCAAACATCAAACAGCTGTCCATCAAACATTCTATCTTTGTTGCAAGACCTTTGGATAAGTTCCTTGTTCAGAGTCATGTACTAGTACATGTACTGTTATCTTACTGCTACAGTCGCACCTCTTGCGACTGTACTGACCGAGACTGCACTTATTGATATGCAACAGATTGTAGCAAAGTGAAAAATAACAATAACAGACGTAACAGAGGGGGGCGTATTGAGACCCCCTTTTTTTTTTTGGGGGGGGGGGTCGTATTTTTTGAAAATTTTCCTCATCTGGACGCCTGACCCTGGCTGGGAGTCAGGTGCTACAACTAAAGTTGGCCCACGGCCCGTCTCCTGCAGCGGACAACTCGGAATGGATGCGCTGGATGCGAATGGGATGCGAATACACACCGCAGCGTCGCGCTTTTGAGTCCGGGTTTTTTTCGCCTACTATCGCTTCTAACCCTGAGTGTTCATTACAAAATGCTAATTTATTTGCATCTTCCTCTTGTTTCGGACCCCCTTCCGGTTCCTCTAAATTATTTAATCTTCCCATCAACTGCAATGTCGTGTGATATACTGTTGTTGTTTCGAATATTTGCTACTTTTCCTTATGCTTCAGGAAGCATGAGGAAAAGTCCATATAGATGATCACTACCATATATAAAAAGCTTCGTCCGTCTGTAGGTCCGTGCGACTGTCGGCCTGTCACGAAATTAGACATGACACGAAAAACAGCCAAAGTCTGGGGACAAGTTTGGGATGGCTAGGGCATGGGAAAAGAAGTAAGAGCGCGCATGAACCATGTCAAAGCCAGCCCAGCGTGAGCGGAGCGTGCTCTGAAACGGCCGGTCCAAGTCGAAAATTGTTCGCTCGGTTCGAAAATGGTACAAACATGGGGAGAGATGGATTAAAACATTGGCGACCGCACGTCTTTTCATATGTCTGCCACGTGAGTCATCGCGCGCCCGCCTATGCCGAGCGCTAATACAAAATATTGTGCTCCGAAATTTTAGATATCCCTCGAGGAGCGAATGAGAGATTACTGTTTTAGTCAAGTATTATTTACTATTGTATAAAAGTATAGAATTATCTATGACTACTTCATATATTACCTATTATTTAAATTTATTTGTTGTTTTTCCACGGATCTCCTTCACCGAGAGGCTTCTCTTGCTGAAGGTTCTCGAGCCGTTAGGTGGCAAGGCTACGTGGCGCGACCCCATGTGGTGGATAGGGGGCTAATCGCGGATCAAAAGCCTTCATGTACCTGCCCTGAGACGCAGGTGGATTCAGGAGATGGACTCCATGTTTCTGCTGCGCTGGGCTGATTCATACCCTCTGTATCCGTGCAGACGTTTCTTGCATACGTGTGGGGGCGTTCTGTATAGTGCAGTTGGTATCCTGCATTCGGTCCAGCCAAAAGCGCATTCTAACGACTGACATGGGAGGCGGTCCGGGGTCGCCTCCAGCAATTAAACCCCACATCCACTACGGGACAGCCTGGCTAGCTACACCGAGTATATCCAGCCCCGCGACAGAGCCTGGCAAGCTACTCGTGGGTCTCCATCTTGCCGAGAACAACAATAAGAATGGGCTTCATTCCCCTGAACCTGAGCGAGCCCCCAATACGGCAGTGTTGGGTAGGACCGCTCGGGAGAGGCTGCTAAAATCTCAGGGCTATCACAGGCTGTCTAAATCGAGAAGGACTAAGATGGCGATCTGTACTTCAACGTCCGAACTTTTGCATCGGAAGCGAGTATCGAAGATCTGATGATGCAAGCCACGAAGATCAAGTACGGACTGACCGAGACGAAGAGGCATCGCCCGCTACACGCCGTGCACGAGACTGGTGAATACTGTTCCTTGGAACATGCGACTGGAGAGGCGTTGAAAAGATGCTGTTCTGTCCCGATTTTGGCCATTTTCGTCGCCTACGCTGCAACAACAAGTTACGATGAGGACGACCTCGAAGCATTTCATGTGGGAGTAGAAAAGTTGTATAAGGAAGACCGCACCTTCTTCAAGGTCATCGTCGGCGACTTCAACATCAAGATCAGCCAGAAGAACGGACAATGAGCTTCACATCGGGACTCACAAAACAGAATGGAATGAGCAAGGTGAAAGGCTGTCTGAGTTTATTATCGATCAACTCCTCCTTGATAACTCACAGTTCCAGAAGCCCTCTCATCTGCGATGAACTTGTGAGACATCCGGTGGCAGTTCCATAATGAGATCGATCACTTTATCTTCAATGGAAGGTTTTGCCCGACCGATGTCGCTGTTGTTCCGAAGTCTATATGGGATCAGACCATCGACTCACCCGCGCCAAATTCCCTTTTTCGATACGTGGAGAGAGGGCCGCGAACTTCAAGGAGCGAAGACCCAAGACAGTCATCAACTGGGAACACTTCGTTTCTCTCGCTGGTGTATGGGAGGATTCCGTTATCAAAAATCGACGACCAGTACTACAGGCTCGTTGAGCATCTTCACGATTGTACCAGGAGGGGAGAGAAATTGAAAGTCACCAAGAGACGTCTCTCTTCGAAAACTCTCGAGCTGATACGCCAACAGGGAGCCGCACGAGCCGCAGGCTATTACCAGCTAGTGTTCGAGCTTGCGAAGCAATGCAAAGAGGCAGTAAAAGAAGATATAAGAAGAGTAGAGCAGCAATGCTGGCTGAAGCAGCAGAGGCTGGGAGGAGCATTCGCAGTGCCCGCCGGACGTTCGCCAGTTATAGAACCAAAATGATCGGTCTCCGGCGTCAGCACAATCGATCACATCCACACGGTCACTAGGTTCATTGAAGTGTCGCGAGAGTACAAGATGCCGTTATGTCTCACATTTATCGATTTGAAGAAAGCCTTCGTCTCCATTGAGACAGAAGCGGTTATCAAAGCCTTGGGAAACAAGGGTGTGCCTACTCAGTATATAAGAGTACTTCGTGAGCTCTACTGCAACTTCACGACCAGGATCTCGCCATTCTACAAGGAAGTCATCATCGATGTGAAAAGAGGGGTTCGACAACCCGACACTATCTCGCCTAAACTATTCAGCGCCGCTCTTGTTAACGTCATGCGTCAGTTGGAACGGGAAGGAATGGGAGTGTAGTTCGATGGCCGGCATCTACACCACCTCCGCTTCGCTGACGACATTGTGCTAATAACACCGACAACCCAGCAAGCGGAACGGATGCCAGCCGATTCGACTGCGAGTGTGGAAAGATCGATCTGCAGCTGAACCTGACAAAGACGATGTTCATGAGAAACCGATTGGTACCTGATGCCCTATTCACGCTCAACGGAACGAACATCAGCGAATGCCCAGCTATGTGTACCTAGGACGGGAAGTCAATGATGAACCACTTAGCACCAGAGCTGAGCAGGAGGAAAAGCGCGACTTGAGGAGCCTTCAGGACCATCGAGGGAGAAGTGAAGAAGACGAATCCGACTCCGCGCCCATCTCTTCGATTCCGCTGTCCTTCCTGCCCTAGCATACGCCTCAGAGACTTGAACTCTACGTAAGCAAGAGGAGCATGCGTCGGCGTCATCCAATGCGCCATCGAAAGGACGATGCCCGGAGTATACCTATACACGCAAGTGCAGAAGGGAATCCGGAGTTCCGAACTCCATGTCGATCATTAATCAGGGACGTCGTATTTACCAAGGAATCGAAGATTAGATGGGCCGGACACGTCATGCGTCATCGCGATAACCGTTGGACCAGAGCGGTTACCGACTGGATCCCGCGGGACGTCGAACAGCTGGACGACCGCCGGCCCGATGGTCAGACTTCTTCACGAAAGCTGTGCGGGAAGGGAACGAGACGCTACGTGTTGCTGGAGCCAGAAACATTCACTGGACCGCTTTGGCTCGCGACAGAGAGAATGGAGACGTTGCTGGAGCCTCTCGATGAACAACGGAACGACAGATGATACAGGTGTGTTACTAGAAGGTCTAGTAACACACGTATATTCTAGGTCAGACTTATCTTTAAAAAAATTACTTTCCGAAGAAGATCACCTCTGATGTACCCTAAGCATGACAAAGAACATATTGAAAAGATGTAAGAGGACCAATAATGAACAAAACTGATTATTTGTGGATTTCAAATCAGCTGATACAGGAAATTTCCTCTGCTGCATCTCACAATTGAGATGCATTGTCCCACGTAGCAGAAAACGTGCGTCCCGGCATTGGGACGCAATGTCGCCAACGTGCTAGAATCAGCCATGAGTTTTAGCAAGTTATGGAGAGGTCTGGGCATAGTGGGCAGAGTGCAAGAAAAATTCATAACTCGGTTCCAACGCAACTAAAGGCTAGGAAAAACCGATAGGAATGACCTATATTCAAACTATTTGGGACACATTTACAATGAGTGGAAGCCCGCCCACAAAGGGCGGAGCAAGTATTTGATCGTGTGGGCACCCTGTAAAATTGTATTTGGTTTTGGGAGAGGTTTAGAGGGTTGTGTCTGTATAGGTTGTACGAAACGTTTTGTAGGGCTTTGAGACAGATCTGGGCGGTTCTCTAAGCCATAATACATACATAATATGGCAGAACGTTCTCTAAGCCTTCTAGCAATGTATATGTATATTAACCCGCCAGATTCCGTGGAGAAAGCTACATTGCCCGTAGCTGGTACCCACCAAACACGCGGTGTCATCTACTGTGAGTGCTCGCGGCCCCAAAGCGACGGAATCTGACGACTCCTGTAATCGCTTCGGGACCCAACATAGCGCCCTTAGCTCGTCTGCCTGGGTTCGCTTGCGAGATGCCGCGGTGCAAAATCCTGACTAGGGTACACACACTATGATCTGAGAGACCGTGTGCCGCTGGTTTATCAGCTTCACCAACGGCGAGATTGACATGGAAGACAAACTACGCTCAGGACAGTGTTACTTCTGGGACGCGGAAGGAATGCTTTTCCGCGAGGTGCTGCTACAAGGCGAGACAGTCATCGCTGCCATATGCACCCACCAGCTTCAGAAGTTCACCATCCTGTTCGACAAAAGCGCCGGAGAAGGTCACCCTTCTTCGTGACGACGCCGCATGCCTAAACGCGAGGTAAGTGCGAGGGAGGTGTGATAGGTGCGGGGTAAAGGTGTTAACGAGACTTCTATCCGGAAGTCCCACTCCCCGTCTACAGTCATCCACGCCTCTTATCCGAGCATTTCTTGCGAATTCCTACTTCTACCGTGTGTCTTCATTCCATTACTTTTTCTATACATTTGAGCCATTACAGCTCAATTTCCGTTTCACTTAACACGATAGTGAATGAGTGAGGAAGGTAGTTTATCGCATTTACATCAAGTACACCTCCCTGCCTTCTTCTGGTTGTCTCCGTAAAATTCCTCGCGCTACACCCTTCTCACGAAGAAACGCCGCACTTTCCATCTTTCCGGAATCCCCTAGATCTTAAGTTCTGCAAAATGCAGGACTACATCAGAGTGCAGAATGAGGTAGTGACACTGCACGTGTCGCATCTAATAGTAAGATACACGAACTCTGTGGTATTCACAAAACATTTGCCCAAAAAGAAAATGATGTTCAATACTAGGTTAGTATGCACTGTTCTGGACTGCTTGTCCCAATGCATTGCAAAATTTTATCTAATCCTTCTTGATTACAGTTAAGCTGGAAATGAAATTCAAAATCGCATGCCTAAAACTCGATTTAGGAGTGTAAGAGATAAGAGATTCTGAATCGACTAGCAAAAGGTTTTGAAGGAAACGCAATTATATGAAGCAAAAGCTTTTCAATGAAGGATCTTCAAGACTGCGGGGGGGGGGAGACGCAACTTTTCACCGACGTCGAAGTTCCTTCACTCCCTAGGCTTAGTCTAAGATTCATATCCCCTCCTCCTGGATGAAGAAGCATCTCCCGAAGCATCCGTCCGTCTCATCTGCTTTAGCCTACGCCAAGGGAGGGAATGGAGTTTCGATGTCGTCGAAAATTTTGCGTCTCCCCCTCCACTTTGATTGAACCCAGAAAACATGTTTCAGAATGAAAGTTCAGAGGAAAAGTAGGTGCCAGCGTATGAGGGGAGAACTCATCCAACTATCGATGCAATTTTTACCCCAGCCTAGAATCGAAAGAGAACCACTACCTCCCTCCTCAAAAGCTTAGGCAAAAATATATGCATAAGTGTGCAGACTGACCCACGAGGATCCCTCAGAGGTTTAGGTGATACGGGTGCGCAACTTTTTATAAGCCCCCCCTCCGCATTGCCATAGCACCGAAGAATACTTTTAAGTCGGTAACGTTTGCGACGAACTGGAAACTAATATAAATTTTTCAAAGAGTAGATTAATATCATCATCAATTTAATGAGAAAATGAAATTAACAAATTAATACGGGACGATCATCAAACAGAAGTATCTCAAAACAAGGAGAACAGTACTCACAAATGCGGTTTTCCAGGCGCAGCCTCACAACGCCATGGCGCTGCACTGTTGCCGCGCGCGACAATTTTGCGATGCCGCGGAGCGCGCACCAATTCCCCTTTTGTCTTTCTTCGCAGTAGCTTCATCATCGAAACGTTCGTACCTTTTCGCATTGAAACCGAACTGTGCATACGCGAGGGGAAGGCTGTTCAGGCTGAAGCTCCTTTGTTTCAAAGGCTTTGGTGGAATCTGTGCCCCAATCATTTCTCGATATCGCGCCCATCACTGGCCCTTTTTTACTAGGTGCGGATCTAGGTAATATTCTGGTTTTGAATGCTTTTTCCCTATCCAGATAGTGCTAGAATTAATTCCATAGGACTGTGCAGAGATTTGGAGACTTTTTTCGCACCAGTGCTCTGTTTTCTTCATTTTTCGTCAAAAGAGTCGAATGTATCTGATCCATTCCTCAGTTTCACTGTCCGGCGGAAGTCGTGAATTTACCATTGTCGCTGGGCATTTAATTACAAGAGACGAGCATTCGGCATAGTTCTATCTTTTTTCAGATTCGCCACGCATTCTTCTTCTTTTCTGAGTCCTAGCCCCGTTTTATGTTTTCTGGCCTACGCTCTGAGTCCTAGCACAGTTCCATGTTTTTTAGCCCATGCATGACATGTGGGCGTATGAAAATGTGCAATCAACATTTTATCCTCCCAGATGTGCCTCGTACAAACTCACTAATACCACTAAGTAGGGAGGAAGTCCTGCAGACCCTGATCAAGAATTTAATCCGAGGGACTAAGTAACGCCGCATTGTACCATATGCGAAAGCAGATGTTGCTGATGTCGTTACTAAGTTTCAAATGTATTCCATGGATAGTGCTTTAATCATGTCCTTCTTTCATGTTGAAAGGGGGTCCGCTCTGTTAATCTCCCTTTATTTCTTATTTTTACATTATTGCTCAAAGAAATGTTACAGATATTCTGAAATGACAGTTCAAGGCGCCGAACAACCGCGTATTTTCCGTCGAAACGACCCAGGAACGAAGAGGGATGTAAGTGTCTAGAATTACTTTTAATTATGTTCCTGTTCAAATCAAAACTGGTTCCAATTTTTCCGAACACATTTTTTGTTAGACGTGTTTTTTTGAAAGTTAGGTGATGACTGAGATGATTAGCATCGTGGTCTTAGTTATCAAGTAACAAAGACGTTTGAGTGTGGAGTGGAGGTCCTAGTTAGGAGATATTTGAGTGGCTGTATTGTCTCAGGGATAGAGGAACAGATTACACTTTGAATTTCAATTTGGGTCAATTCAAATCGGGGGGGGGGGGGGGAGACGCAACTTTGTGTCAAATTTTCACCCACGTCAAAGCTTCTTTCCCTCCCTAGCTTAGGCTAAGCGGATGAGACCTATGCTTTAACAGATGCTTTTTCATGTGGGAGGAGGGAATATCAATTTTAGCTTAAGCCTAGGGAGGGAAAGGAGCTTCGACCTTGACGCAAAGTTGCGTCTCCCCCCGACTTGAATTGACCCTTCAATTTTCTTAAAAATTATTTTCGCGAGCCTGACCTATTGTAATTACTTCAGGATTGGTGTAAGTGGCCTCCCTTGGCTTTCGATGACATGGACTCAACACTAAATGTGCAACAGTTTATACAGCAGACAATCCAGCAAAATCCGGCTGACATAGGTTTGAGACTTTGATTTCTGCACTTTATCACTTACAGTTCACCAGCTGTCTGTTAGTTCGAAATTCACTAGTTGTTCTGTAGTTTCCTGAGTTTCCAATCATTTTCAGACCTGATTCTTACCCCTCCACCGGATCTTGATGACGGTGTATGGAAGTACGAACACCTTCGTCAGTTCTGCTTACAACTCAATGGTCTGGCCTTTATGTTGCAGGTAGCTAATCATCCTGGCAGTCCTGGCTTTTTCGCCTTTTCGTAGTGTATCATCCCTTTCTGAAAGAAGCGTTCAGCGTAGAAGGGTTAAGTCCATTCAAACGTAGACATAGGCTAATATAGTAATCGTCCTGCAATAGACTAAATTCTCCACTGAATAACTCATAGAGCGGATGGTTTACGCTTGTCCCTTTGAGGAGCATGCAAGGGGCACGTTTATCAGTCCTGTAATGTCCGGAGCCGTACGAATTTATCCTAGAAGGTACATTTGAAGATCATTGAGAAAAGTGAGTAGCTGTGCATGTTGCAAATTGAGTGCCCGGCACCGAATTTTCATAATGAAACAGTGGGAGTTACATTAATGATTAGTGCGTTAATATTATACGCGCTGCAGTATTAAATTCGAAATAATATCCATAAACGCTAGCTTGATACCTTTCAGCATGTATTTGTTTTGCTCGTACGTGATTGCTATCTTTTGAGGAGGAGTGCAACCCCGAGACTTGCATCCAAATGACAGCAACGGAACAGTGGATATTCCTTTGTGCTGCTCATAAAAACCCGAAGGAGGCTGGTTTTTTTTCTGTTTTCTTTTCATCAGATACCGTTCCGTTATTATCGAAGAATAAAGTTATAACCTGAGAATATTTCTTAGTGTTCGGCTATCGACTACACCAGACATACGCTTGATGGTGCAGCATCACTTCTTAATAGCAATAAATATTTCCCTAGTCGAATAAATATTAAGGTGAGTGCTCATAAACCTAGGCAAAGCCTTTAGTTCCTACGAAGGTTTCTTGTAAGTCCCACTTCGACGCACTAAAGTGCTTTCATCAGTGCTCTTTCAAACCTTTGCGCGCACTTATTGCCAAAAATGTTCCTTAGTTGCCATACGTTCGCTCCACTGCTTCTTCCCACTATAGTTTATTGCCTCTAGGATTTTGATATATATATCACACATATGTCTTTGGCACTTAGTGACCTTGTGCATTTTTGTTGATCCATCTTCTTCCTCGAAATTTTTGGTGAGATCGTCTCCCCTGTTTTCGACACGTTTTCTGCCCATTTTCGTGCGTTGACATTTCCACTCTTGTGACAAAAATCCTGTGTTAATTATGCTGCCGATAATCTGCTTTATAATGAATGTATAATGTTTTGGCTCGCCACTGCTCGGCTATTTGCTCCGTTTATTACACACATTCACCCCACTAACTAATGAAGAATTTTTGAAAACGAATTGATGTTCCAAGAAACTCAGTGGCAAGGATTTTTAAGAGGCTCGCTTTTTGTCAGAATAGCACCTGGTTTTCAGGAATCGTCATTATCAAAATTGGGATCTGTCTGCCGGCGAGTGTACAGGATATTCTCTCATGCTTACTTCCATCATAGGCAGTTATTCGATGAGTTTGAGAACAGTACTCATCTTTGTAAACGGTCAGTTTCAATCTTGAGAAGTTCATGTCGTCTTTATTAATCTGATAATTTTTTACGGAGTTTAGCTGCTGTAACTATTTGTATATTACTGTGAATGGCCCTATTTTCATCTACAATACTCTACATTTCTAGTCATAGTTCTCAAATAACAGCGCACTATGCTACAGTTCTGATTCTCATCGTGTCACCATATCGAGTCCTCTCTCCCGTTCCTGTTTTCTTTCCTAATTTGGCATCCGTACATGGAGAGAGGGGGAATTTGAGTTAGTGCGTTAAAGTACGCACCTAGATCAAAGCAAGCGTGGAGGTGGGCCGAGTAAGAAACAGTTACGATCAAGTTTCTGTGAGCGAATGGGCATAGTTCTATTCTGAGCTCGAGAAGAGAAAACGCGTCTCGGCACTCTTACCTATCTTGTCCCGCTTCACTCCCTCGTATTTATTTAGCGCCCCTCAGTCTTTGATCACGACTTTTCAACCTCTTACTGTGTCTTATCCCTTAACTATTCCCTCTGTCACTTTTCTGCATTGCTGAACTCACGAGCAGTGCCATAACATTCCCTTCCATGTGATCATCTGTCATTGTCACTTACTCGTCAATCATCTCTGACATTCCTCCTCCACTCCACCACGCAGAAATAAATTTTTGCAATTCAGCTTCACCATTTATGTGACAAAATACAACTTGATGGCTCAAGAGCATCTTATCGTGCCAATTCTACCAAGTCAGCAAACTTAGAACATCAGCTCCACCTGCTTAAACAGGAATAACTCGACTTAAGCTGTTTCACGTGTACACGTTCGATTTGAGCTCTCTCACGAGCGAGATCTTGTTTTACTCTTCAGAATGCTTGTTTTAAAGGATTTTTTGTAATTTATCAATTTCTGGTTACTATGTCCCGCAGATGTGATTTAACCCATTGACGACCGCGCCGTTTTCACTTGTCTGGCGCGCGGGACCGCGCGCCTTTTTCTCACGCTCGCGACATGGTAGGACGCGGCTTTGAAAATGCAATTCTCTCAAAAAAATTTCCACTCGTCATATTTTCATGTTTAGCTCGTGTAGTTATCCATATTTGAGATATAGGGACTGTAACTGCGCCGAGTTTTGATAACATGCGGCCACTACAAATTGTTCTTTCCCATCTGGAGATATTTGGAGTTATAGTAGCCATTTGGTGTTTTGTTGTTAGATTAATGATCACAATCCCGAGTATACCCCTTTATTTTGCTAAGGGCACAATGCCAGCATTATTTATGCATTATTGTTTCAATGCGAGCCCAAAATGTGCTCCAAGAACCAGTTACCCACCCATATATTTAAATATAACTCAGCAACTAAAAGCTATTTCTATGAACAACCTTTTTCACAATAATGTATATGTATGATGGGTATATTATATATAAATATTTGCTTAGAATTTTGAAAACAATGCGCGAAAGTAACTGTGACACGACATCGTGTCACACGGTCCCACGCGGCCAACATGGTGTGACACGACGTCGTGTCACACGGTCGTCAATGGGTTAAGTATAACATAGGCGTCTGAAAATTTGTACAGTATGGTCTCACTGATGAACCATTTTACTTTGAATTATTAACACACGAATCATTTCTGTCTTCCTTACGCTTGTTAGTTTCATACGAATAAATAGTGTTCAGCTGCTGTTCTGAGTCCTGGTGTGATTGGCACAGGTTTAGGTGAACCGTTCGTTCCCGGTGTGCTTTTATTGTTATCACCACTTTTCCTGAATGGCCGAACTGTTTTGTGAACCCTACAGCGTTCAGGGTTCGGGGAGGGGGGGGGGGGGGAACGAGGGGTCTACGGTGTCAACTTTGAGTAAGTTTAGGCACGGTAGGTAGGCACGTTCGCAAACATTGTCATGTGAACTTTTGGCAATTCAGTTTCCTTTCATGAAATTGCCGCTAGGAGTGTCATCGTTACTTTCGCATCCATAGTTCTATGGTACGGAGGCTGACTATGCATCGTATGGGCTTCCTCTTCTTTGCATCCTTTTTGCTCTTAGTTCGTACATACAACAAACCAATTTCACGCACGCGGAGTAGAGGGGGGGGGGGAGTACACATTGGTCCGAGTGACCTACACCCACTTCGCACCCCCTGTGCGAAGAAGAAGAAGGCTAAAAAGGTATGATTTTCTCATCTCCGCTTCCAACGCCATTTCAGTCAAACTTGAGCAGATCCGTACGAGGTAATTTCACCAACAAATTCAAGGGCGTACCTTACCGTATCACTGAATCCCCAATAGCCTTCTGTACGAGCACAATCGGGAGCTTTTGCCATGTGAACATGATGCGTCGCCTCGACTCGACATAATCCGTGATTTCATCGCCCTCATTGACAATCTTGCCAACCTTGTTAGGTCTGTTCTTCCTGGATAGCTGAGGGAAGTTCATATCTGGTGGAGCCCTATAGAGGAACATTTCAGGAATTTGTTGTCGCATTACTTTTACTACTATCGATTCTGCCCGATTTTTTAAACTCGGCCGTAAGCAGTGGCTCTTTTTTTTTTGACCGTCTATATAAGGCCGCGGTCATACTTCACGTGCTGCGTCAGTTGACGCAGAGAGGTAAAGGATGACCCGCTCAACTTGCAAAGTTCAGCGGCGTACAGGCGACCTCAGATTTTCGCACCTAGTTGATCATTAGTTCGCACATGAGATGCGAAGTCTTCGCAGATGGAGTACGAGGCAGGTGTGAAGTAGGTCATTTGTACCAATGTGTACCCACCCGGAGTAAGGGTTGAGCAGTATGTGGGTGGAGAGCGTTGTCGAAAAAGTTTGCCACTCCAGCTTATCCACAACGGTTCCTTTTCAGCCAAAACGCGATCACCTGTAAGGGATTTTTTGACCTCTGCTGCTCCTTTCCTCCGAATTCCCACTTGGAAGATTGTTGAAGTCTTTGCAAAATACTTGATCGATGACTTACCCATGTGGGTCTAGTATTGGCTTATCGCTCAAACAAAATAGAAGTACAGATGAACGAAACAGCCATAGATGTGTTGGTTGAACTCGGGCTTCCACTGGCTCTTCAAACGGGATTGCCAGGCGTTGATGGCGTGCTGCGAAATAATCTGCTGTTTGGTGAAGCATCAGAACTAAAAGGAGAATCAGGTTCGGGCAAAAGCCAGGTTAGAAATCTCTAGGTTCCATCTGATATAACTTTTTTAAAACTGAGCTCTCTTTATATCACTTGACGAGTTTGCAGTTATGCTATGCTATTGTTGCCAACACGCTCATCACGACTAAGTTCAATGTGGTATGGTTAGATTCGAATGGTTCCTTTCGATCGAGTCGATTGGTGCAGTATATCAATGGAAGAGGTGTAAACGAAACTGATGTCGTAGTGAGCTGATTTTCTTCTTTCCATAGATTTGATGTTTACGCTTCTAGTTAACTTCACAATTTCATACTGGCTGGATTTATATCTATTGAGATATTATTGAGAGCCCAATGGTAACGACTCCGGTATAGTGTGGTAGCCCAAAAATTCCATGGTCGGTGACATAAGTGTTAGAATCGATGCGCGATGGCTGTTTGCCGCCGATTCCCGCGCCACAGTATCTTTCATACGGACGTGCTCTTGCGAAGCGGCTCTGTGAGCTCGTTTTCCACGCTGCGCCGCCATCTGCTCACGGGTGTGTACCTTTATGTCAGGATTGCTGCACCGCGGCATGTCGCTAGCGAAGCAAGGCGGACGAGCTAAAGGCGCCATGTTGTTGGGTTCCGGAGCGATTACAAATCAACTGCGATCGCGCCCATAGCATTACCGTGTACTTGTTCAAAGACCCAACAACCGCGACATGCTCGCATATACTGCGTCGCACGCCGCTCCTCGTCGTGCGACAATCCTGACATAAGGGTACACACCCTCTGCTCACTGGTCTGCCTGCAAGCCTTGTTCTTTATCTGTGGCTATAAGAAACCATACCTGTAATGACAATTCTGAGAATGAAAATGCGATTTTTCTCTTACAGAGGCTTCCCTTTTTGGAGAAGTCCATCTTTATGACTCATTTTTCTTTACACAGAATTCATTGTTGGATCGTATGGGCGTTGCTCGAGTGTCCGACCAGGCGCAGCTATTTGAAGCTCTCGAGTTCATCGATGTAAGTTTTTGAAATTTATTTGCGTCACCGTCTGACCATCTGAAAGGGTTGGTAAACTGGAGATGCGTGTACAGCAAAAGATGAAGGTATTGGACTCGGTGTTCAAACTAGCGGGAGCTGATCATGAGGTCTGTGAATAAATGATTAATCGGTGAAGAAGTGATGAACTCTACTGATGGAGAAATTATTCTAAATTTTTCCGCAATTCTTTCTGCTTTAGTTGGTGTTACAGTGAAAGGATATGCCTCTGGCTTGATTTTGTTTCGAGGAAATTTATGGTGGCCCTTTAGTGGTAATCAAAGACGCCAGCCCACTGGCCAGTTCTTATTCATAATTGGGTGTCGACACTGGTCGGCAATCAAGAAACCGAGCGCTGATCATTCGGTGGTGCGGGGTCGCTGAACCAGCTTATATATAGTTGTCATATATAATTCAGCAAATAGATGGGTACTTTTGTTCTCGTATGAATGATAGTATTCAGACGTTTTGACCCATGCTACGAGTTAATATTCGGGCATTTTTGGGCCCGCCGAAAAGGGTCACCATAGAGTGGTTGGACTATGAGTAACACCACCAATTCTTCACTTTTCCCTTATCTGTTCATCAATTCATGGAACTCGATGAATAGGAGAAGTAAGACTGGGATTCGTGTGCCCAATTACTAGTCTGACAACCCTTACATCCCTACTAACCTTACAAGCCTTTCTTCTGGACAGCTTTCCGATGAATATCAGCGTCGTGGCGCCGGTCACAGTTCCGGACACACACTGTCGACATTGTGCTGGTGTTCAATCGCATTCGCGGGTGCTTTTTAAGGAAATTGAACATACTGCATTAGAAGGACTTAGTTGTTTTGCCTTATGAGGCTTCGCATTGTTTCATGTTATTTGGTATGCGCCACGCATTCTGGCTACGATTTGGCATATACTGGGTCGTTCAGGAAGGTTTTGCGGTCTACCTCTAGTTTTTAAATGCGCATATATCGGCTTATGCAAAATTTCATCACTCGAGAAAAGAACCATAGAATCAGCATAGTTTTGCCTTAAGTACTAAGAATTAGCACATTTTTGCCGACGAGATATTGTCTTGCTTATTCCTGTTGTTCAGAACTATGGAGATATAGAGGCGATAAATTCATGTGAGGTCGCTTCGGCGTTGTGTTGAACCTTAAAGTGTTTTCTTCGAAGAAAGCTGTCCAATTGCTTGAAGAAATAGTAATCGGTGGGGTCAGGTCAGATGAGTATGGTGAATCTGCCACTTGTGTAGCTTCTCTCTTCCAACTTTCCGGGGTTGCTTTCCAGTGCAGTATAGGACCATGCATTATCGTGGAGAAAAATAAGTTCCTTGATGGATCAGAGCAGCGGCAGAGCACCATACTCCCAGCATTATGACGGCTGACAGCTACGAGCTTGACTTTTGCCCAACCATTGTGCTGATCGTCGACGATTGTCCTTTAGAGTCTGGCTCTTGTCACATGTCAAGATGCGCTTAAAAGAAATGGGTCGTTTGTGAGCCGAAGAAGAAGAATGAACGAGACACGTTGCGGTGCTGTCGTTTGTCCATTTTGGGGAAGTTCGGGAAAATTTAAAGTTCATCAGGGCATAAATTTACTAGGTTTGGATGGAGAGAGAAGCGGGCATATGGTCGGAGAAGAAGCAAAAAATAATTCAGAGAGTGGAGCGTTCAAAACCGCAGGGACTTTAGAATGCCCCAATACAATGACTTGCGTGGGAATCACTCCGGAGAGACTGATGGTTGACCTGGGCGAACATTGATGCGGGATTTGATCCCCGCACCATATGTGGTAAGTGTGCGCCACCTGTCACTACACCGCTCCTGCCCGCCGGTATAAGCATAGGCTTGTAAATTAGTCTTATAGATTTTTATTGGTGTTCAGTGTTATTTTCAGTCTTGTGTTTTTTGTGTTTTTGGTGTTCATGATAAGTGTGATAGTAAACAAATTTGTTGAAGGACAATATGGAAAGAAATAATATCCGCCTTGTTGTAATTGACAATGTTTTTGAAATGTTCGATGATCGTCAACTTCCACAAAATTTATCCCGTAAGTGGTAAACATTTTTGATCATTTCTTATTTCTACTCGTCACTCTCCTTTTACGGCGTTTCCTTTTAGTAGGTAGATCTTCAGTTATGAGTTGTTAGGAGATGTTGTTGATTTTGAATGACAAATACAGCGGAGTTCCGATTAAATTCAGGTTCTGCTGTTTTTCAAAGTATTCTAGGAAGGATTGGTGTACTGACAGATATCGGCTGTACTGTTCTGATAACTAATTCTGTAGGTCTCTGTTGTCTCTTCTTTTCTGGTTTTTCTGAGAAGAATTTTACTTGAAATTACAAGTTTCCTAGGTTCAGATTTTTCAGGAGGGGGAGGAGAAAAATGATGGTAAAGCAGCCTGGATGAGACGTATGAAGGGGCAAATTTTACTCAAGGAAAGTGGTGGCCTCAGAACTATGCACTCGTTTGATGTAAGTGTGCTTCGTTTCCTTGAAATTTCTATAAAAGAGCTAATGATTGCATTATGGGGAAAGTCATTGTAAGGGAACGTATACTTTACAACTGAGCTCAGTAATGTTTCTGGAAACGCCACTTGTGTTGAAATTTTCGCTCTAAGAGAAGCAGACCCTCATGAACACCGGGGGCGGTAAATTTGGCGGATTGTGGATTACGAAAGTCAAGGTGCTCAGCAATGTAGCAGTAGAGAAAGAACGAAATGAAACGGCGAAAAAATCGCGGAATTAGGTCTGAAGACCCTCTTTCTCTCTCGCGCCCCTTTCCATTGTTAGCCGTGTGTAAACGCAGACAGACGAGAGGTCAAATCAGGTGGTTGATGCCCTGCCCTCGCCGGCAACTTGCCCGGCTGATGAACTACACAATAACACCTCGTGCTGCGGGATTCTGGTAAGATCCTAAGCCGTGCTTTTTGATTACGAGTTTCGCTGCACATCACCTGTGCTAATGTGGAAGGTTTGTCTTCAAAGGACGTACATCCCCAGCTCTAGTTCCTTCTGACCTCTCCCAGTGCCTTCAAATGAGGCAGTGGGCACTTTTATAGTGAGTCAGTTACGTGTTAGGCGTAACGCTAAAGCCATTGTCGAACTTCGCGATTTTGCGATTCAAAATTAAGAAGTCTGACGATGGCTTTAGCGTTTCGAAAGCTGATCTCACCCTTAGGTCCACTCAGTTGTGCCATTCTAGGCTGCCGCTGATACTCCATCTCGTCAGTGCTGCTTCCAAATTCACGATTCTGGACTCGGCGACGTGAAAAATTCATGAAATGTGTTACTGGTCTGGATGGATCGGAGGAACAGAAGCACGTGAAGTGGCACACTATATTACAAGGATGATGATCGTTGCGTTTTTAAATTTTCACCTCGATCAATGAAAGCTATGGGAACTCATGAGTTTCATTACCAAAGCGCGAAAACAGCTCTCGAGGGATAATGTGATCATTGCTCAGTATGGAGGTAGAATTGCTAAGTGGTGCTGCAATGAAGAAAGAACGGAACGAAATGGAGAGAACTCTGATAAGTGATCCGTTACAAACTGCTCATAATACTGATCTTTGCGTTGACGAGTGTTAGAGCGCACCCTAGTTGACTATCGAACAGAGCCATATGGGTGTATGCCCCTGCAGCTAATTTGCCAATGAGGCACTTGGGTCGTAGCTGACACTTTAAGGCCGCGTTCATACTTTGCGCATCGACGCCGTCGCCGCCGCTGCCGACGTCGGTGCGCAAAGTATGAACGCGGCCTAAGGTCGATCACTCGACGCATCACTAACCGAACGCTCAGATTTTTGTAATTGATAGTTGACACATAAATTTGATAAACAAGCACCGCGAATAACTGATTTTTGCACATTTTCAGCTATAGGAGTATTTGCTTGTTCACTCCGGGATTTTTGTTTAAGATATTCCAAGAGATGTCTGCGTCTCCGAGCATGCCACCCTGCCTCGTTGCCTGCGTTGTCTCTGCAGCTCCTCTGTGCCACTCTTCCTCGCTGCCTGTGAACAAGCCACGCGCTGCCTGCCGTGAGTATGCGTGTAAGTATTCCTGCCAGTGTTCCACTAGGTCAGGTCACCAGTGTTGTGTGGAGGGTAATTCACTATAGAAGCTACGAAAGTAAAATTCTTGTGAGACCAAAACATTGTATTATGGAATATTACAGTAAATAGCTTTCACCTTCATCATAGATCGTGTATGCTTTCAGTAAGAAATTGTGTTTAAAGGAAGATGGCTTAACTTAATCATTAGATAACAAATATCCAACTTTACTACATATTTACCTTCACAAATCTGCGTTTATTCTTCCACCCTTATCATTGACTTAATTAGACCAGCTACGGAGCCAAGATTTTGAAATTAGTAGTAAATCAGTCGCCTGTGAAGTAAACCCATTCATGGGTGACCTGACCGCACACTAATCACCGGAACACTTGCAACACACCACGTCTCCTAGCCATATGAATCTGTGATGCGTAGCTCTCACACCATGTGGGTCTTGTAGAAAAAGCTATGACAATAGGAGGTCTGTGGCTATGGATTGCGCCGCGCATCGTATGTTTGCATCTCATCGTAAATTTATAGTAATCATGGGGTACTGGCAATAAGGGGGGTTGAGGAGAGCATCCCACTATGGACGCTACTTTTACCTGAGCTTATAAGGAGAAGGAGCTTCTTTCTTCATTCTCTAAGGCTTAGATAGGAATATACTGCTTGTTTGTGCAGTTTGGCCTTTTAAAGATCCCTCGGAAATGCTAAGGTGTACAGTATTTTATAATATGCCCCTCTTATTGCAATAGCGCCGACTTCTGTTCCTCTGATTTGAGACAACTAACGAGTAATTTCAGCAGATTGTGGAATAAGTGTGAAATTTAACAGTAGGCATACTCAGTAGTACATGGAGAAAGAACGAGAAGAAACGGTCGGAAATCCACTTTTTCACTCCTTACTCTAGGTCCCCTCTGAATCAGTAGTCGTGTAGAGGTAGATGCAGATGGTGGGGAATCAGTCATGGAGCCTCGAATGATGCCTCTGTCCCGCCCTGGCAGAAACTCACAAATTGGCAACCGCACAACACGAAACACAGCGCAGGGAAATCGCAATAAGAACGTCAGGGCGCGCTGTTTCAGTGCGAGTTTCACCACAGATCGCCACTTCTGAACTGGAATTGTGGGTCACAGAGAACATGGCTTCTGATTTTCAGTTCGTCACTTCTCATACTCTTCTTGCCCTCAGCGGTGCCTTTAACCTACGAGTTGTTCTTCGTGCTGCCTTTGAATGAGCATACTTTTGATAAGAGTGTCTGAATAAAATTGCTGCTTGTCTTCTAATTTTTTCGTCCTTCAATTGAACTTATAACTGGTTTAACCTATAATTTCTAATACTCAATAAGAAGTCATGATGTCTTTGCACCCCAAATACGGATACTTTTGAAATTAAGACAATTCTGCGACATTTTATTAGGTTGTCCCTCCCAAAAGTCTTGTCATAGTGAGTTGTTAATTAGTTTGTGCTTTTCGAGGTTGAATGGTGGAACGTTTATCAAAGTGGCCTGACGTTTCGACTGAATCGTCGTCTTCAGAGGCCTGAACGTGGTGCAAGGTTTACATTCGGGACTCTAAACCACCAAGCGCTTCATCTTCCCTAGCGGTTCCGACATCGTGTCGGGACCACACAGAGAAACTCCAGCAACATGAAGAAATACTCACCCTGAACACCTAAGAGCGGAAAAACCCGCTACCGCACTTTGGTGACAACCAGTAGCAAGTGAAACACATTCGTTGTTCCCGATATGGACATACTTGGGAGACGCACGTAATGTGTTATCGCTACATTCTACAGCTCGCAGTGTGGTATGAACGGCGACAATTCACTGGTTATTGATGGACGCTCATCTCGGCTGTTCATTCTTGGATTCTTGACAGGAATCCAAAACGCTTCTAATGCTTTTCTAGCAGAAATTTCCGTCTCATGCGCCAACACCGTGCACTTGATTTCGAATTGAACGCCATCGTGCTCCTCTACTTTGTGTCTCCCAAGAGCTGTTGTTAGGGTACCGCGTCTAATACTAGCTAGATGTTCCTTGACTCGAATTGCTAGAACTTTCCCCGTCTCTCCTATATAAGTAGAGCCACAAGCCCGACACTCAACTTGATAAATCACTCCACTATACATACAATCTCCTGCCTTGCCGTGTGGGTAGATAGCACAATTATCTGATAAGCACTGCCTATCATAGAGTGTGTTGCGCACCAGTTGTTTTTTAAGATTTTCGTTAGGAATGTTCACTAACTGAACATCGTCTTGCTACTGTGCTCTTCTAATACTCTTTTGAATGGCAGCGCTCACCTTGTCAGATATAAAGGGAAGACAGAGGGGTAATATTGGTCGACGCGGTACCTCTTGTGGAGCGACACGTCGTCTTCGTAATCCTGGTGCCGCATAGCCATTGGCAATGGCTATTTCTGTAGCCAGCTTACGTGATTCATGTCGTTCAACATCACCTGTGCACATCGCCATAGCCGTTTTGAACATGTTGCCGACAGCCGCTCGTTTAACGGCAGTGGGATGAGCCGATGAAGCGTGAATCAAGATGTTCTTAGAGCTACTCTTGCGGTACCATTTCACACGTATGACGCCGTTGGATACCCCGACTTGTGTGTTGAGGTAAGGGAGCCAACCGTCGTGTGGTGTTTCGCGTGTGAGTTTGATGTACTGTGGGATGGGTAAGGTGATAGCCAGAAGGGGCAATGTCTGGAGAGTACGGTGGGTGGGGCAGCACATCCCGGCCGAGCTCCTATAACTTAGCTTGGGTACTTTTCGCGAAATGGGAGCGGGCGTCGTCATGAAGAAGGGTGACCGCGGAGTTTTCCGGCACTTTTCTCGAACATCGACGGCGAGCTGCTGGAGCTGGTGGGTGCATACGGTAGCGGTGACTGTCTCGCCTTGTACCAGCACCTCGCGGAAAAGCATTCCTTCCTCGTCCCAGAACCAGCACAGTCCCAAGCGTGGTTTGTCCTTCATGTCAATCTCGCTTGCTGAAGTTGATGAACCAGCGGCGCGCGGTCACGTAGCTCACACATCCCTTGCCCAATGCAGCGCTGATGGAGTGGCAAGCTTCCGTCGTTTTGGTGCCGCAAGACCGCTCATAATAGATGACACCGCGAGTTGGGTGGGTATCGACAACGGGCATTGTAGCTCTCTCCATGGGATCTGGTGGGACAATATATATTTTCTAGAAAGCTTAGGGAACGTTCTACCATATTCCTGAACCGCCTGGACCTGCCTCGAAGTGAACAAGATTTACTGATTTTTTTTTGGGAAAATATGACAAGACTTTTGGGACAACCTAGTAATAGCGTCTGCGCGAAACTACTCAAGCCGCTCGAGGTGCCACTGAACACCTCAGAAAAATTTTTTTTAACATTGGCTTTATCAGTTAGAACGGGTGCATATCTCGTATGGGAACATCGAGTAGGTGTAGCCTATCAGTACTGCCTGCTTATCAGCACTTGTTTGCTCTTTGAAGTCCGCTCGATCAAACTTCTACATCTGCGCTGGAAAAAATGAGGTTGTCGCAGTGTTATTGACTTGTTTCAAACCCTCATGTTGAACTGAATGGAAGTATGAGACGCGAACATTTTTTTTTATTCACAAGTATGAGAGAAGCTCTCACAAAAATGGTTGAAAAGGGTACAAAGGTATTCCAAGTGGTTTGCAAGACTTCTGAGCAAGTTTTCGGTGCCTAGTTGAAATGGGAAAAATTAGTTCTCATTAGGAGACTCTGTCAGAGAACCGCTTAGCTGCATTTCTCCTTTACTGACTTGCAGTTGCCATGGGTCACTATTCTTAACGACTCGATGTGAGGTCCTGGTTTTGTCGATGCGAATTCTATGAATAAATTGCAAACAAAATGGACAATAACAGATACCTGGTGGCAGGAGTTCATCTGATTTGACCTTTATGTAGTGCAAACGTGCTATAACTGTGGTGATGCTTGTAATTGAATTCATCCCACAGTGCATAACAATGCCGTCATGTGAATGGTTGGAGACAGTCACGTAGCTCGTGTCTGCCATTCATTTTGGGAGAGCCTTCCTGTTTCAGCTGCCTCTAGAACCCTCCTTTCCACTACTTTTTTTGCAATGGTGCAGTACTTTGACGATAAGGTAGGTGTGATTCGCGTGCATGTTTTGTGTCCTACTTGGAGAGACTACAATATGCTGCTTAAAGACAACCTGATAATCAGATTAGTGGTTTATTTTCTTGAGGGTTCTTCTTGGATCACTGCTCAAGCTGCATCTTTGTTGCGGCTGCATGGTGCACCCTCACGGTGTGTACCTGCTTGAATACATCCATGCCACACCCATCCAACCACATCACAGGTGACCTTAGACGAACAAATTTTCAACCGGGAGCTCACGTGGAGGAGAACTTGCGACAACAGAAGGTAACTTAATGAAACAGCCAGTTCGATGATGAAGGCAGCTTCCGTGTCGGAAATTAATTCGTCTAAGGTTGTGATTTGCATATATGGGCGTGGCTTGGTTGTGCTCAAACGGCACAGCACCGTGAGGGTGCAAAGACTATGTTCGAGCAGTTTTCGAAGGACGTACTTGCCCCAAAAAAGTAAACCAATAAACTGATCACCTCGTGGTGTGCCTTTAATGTCGCAATCGTCTGTGGTGCAATTTATCGAATTATCGGTCTTTTGAGGCGATGCTGATTGGATAATTATGGATAATTATTTTATTCGTTCGTAATGGAAAATGAAATAGACCTTTCCGCTGAAAATTGCGGCATATTTTGGGCCTTACCAGGCTGCAAGCGAAACAGTTAGGTCGGTCGTTAGTAGAAAAGTAGGGATGCTCGGTGGAGCAGCAGTAAAGAAATAACGAAGTCGCATAGCTGAGGTCCCACCTGTGGCGAGGCAGGGTAAATGGATTTGCAGGCCGGTGTGGAATTTCGCCAAGTGGCTTGACCGCCCTTTTAATTGCAAATACCATAGCATAGAAACTTTTGTTCATATAACCCTGTGAACAACCGAATTCGCTCTTCATGGTGCTTTTAATTTGTCATCAGCGCTTCTAATTGTGCTTGATCTTCAAGGTGAGAATCCTTCTCCTTGGTCAGAGGTGCACTGATCAAAACTTCCTCACCTTCGATTGTGTCTGCCATCAGTATTTATGTCTCGATACTATGTTTTATGTTAGGCTGTAAGGTAGCTCGGTAAAACTGACTCGAACTGGTGGCCAGAGCACTCTCGGGTGTCGAGGAAAATAACTGCTTCAACACGATCTCCGCTCTCTAAGGGTACTTAATACGACCTCCTTTTTTCACGTCTACAATACCAGTAACTGTTGCCTTATTGTATGATTGCAATGCCTTTTCATGCTATGTATCCTTACCTGAAGTAAAAGTACAATTATTTCAATTTTTTTTACACAGGTTCTGCGTGAAACAACCTTCGCTTCTCATCTGCTCACTGAAGGCTTAGATTCTAGTGCTTATCGCGGACCTCTATAGGTACGACCACCTTCCTGTCCAGTCAAATACGACCCCTTTGCCGAAAAAGCCGTGGCTCGCAGTTTTCCCTGCAGGTGGCTGTATGCGTGGCGGGCTACCATGAGTCATGTGTACCCGCCGGTCATCGACGTTATGATTCATTTAAGCCCATGAATGCTGTCTTCAAGTACAGCTGACCTGTAATAAGAAGCAATCTTGCATGTGATAGGATGCGCCATGTGCGGTGAAACGTTCGTATCTATGGGCCATGTAGGCCTTTTTTCGATTCACGTGGTGTGATATAATGAGCACAACAACGGCTTCATAACATCAAAACAACTTTGTATTTGCATAAGGAGGATAGATTCTTGCTGTGAAACCAGTTTATCGTATGGCTCACGCATAATCAGGCATGGCTATTCAGGTGTGGGTAACGACAAGGTGCCGACAGTTGTGTTATCAATTCCCATTGGTCCATTTCCTTTTTTCCAAATTTTCACTTTCTAACAACAAGACATTATTGTTGGCTCGTCATCACCATATTCGACCTTATACCTTTGCGGGACCGAACCCGCTGAAAGAGCACTGAATTTGCCCAATTTCAGCCTCTTTTACGATAATTCGACTTTGAGATCAATACGATCTTTTCTAAACACCTCTGCTCAATTATCCACGGAATTAAGGAAGCTTACATCGAAACCTTTATTTTATTTATTAATACACACGGAGGTGCACCATATTTAGAGAACAAATTATCAAAACACTCATTCCTGAAAACAAAAACAAAAGCCAAGAAGGATCGAGATCTATGTCAGTAAGTGGTGGGGTTTTTTGTCTACGGTTGTCTCGTGAGTTTTTCTGCCTGAATCCTTCCTATCTGAAGTGAATTTCGCCGCTAAGAAGGAGATGGGCGAAGTTGTTCACTGTTCCTATGCACCACGTAAAATCATATCAAGCCAAAGGTCACTCAAACCCATCACTTCTTCGTAATCGGATGAGGGCAGGTAACCGAGGTTAATAAGGCGTACGGGACGGGGAGATACACCATCTATAAATGAATGGTAGGGCTCATGCTAGACACAGTGCGGGGTCAATCATGGTGGAGGCGCTGCAAACGATTCGCTCAGGCCTTAGGCCGCGTTCATAGTTTGCGCACCGACGCCGTCGCCGCCGGTGCGCAAAGTATGAACGCGGCCTTACGCCAACATTCTCCGTTCGTGGGCTGGTTCCTCCCATAAGCAAGAGTGGCAATCGACTGCGTATCACTTGCACGTATCACAAATCCACGTGACGTTGCTCTGACCGTTACTCAGCGATACTGCGCGTGTAAAATCCTCTACGCAAAGATAGGCAGAAAGAATAGATGCTCTTTTTCTTAGGTTTGTGGCCCTCTTATGTTGTTTCTCGTTCACTGCCGCACTGCTATGCTTCTCCACCTTCCATGTTTAAAGGAATCGTCCACGGAAAATGAGTTTTTGTATTACCCATATATTTATGTTGTATTTGCCTAATGTTGACCTCATGCAAAATTTCACGTGAAAAAATGTGAATCTGGCTGGGATACAGCACCACGAAGTGCGGTCCCAGTGGGCGGGGCCTCCGTGTAAAAGCCTCGTCCCGTCGTCCGCCGCCGTTGAGAACGGAGAGTGGGACTGTTTACGTTACCTCCTGTTCCTACAATGCGTCTCCGACCACGGCGGACGACGGGACGAGGCTTTTACGCGGAGGCCCGCCCACCTGAACCGCACTTTGTGGTGCTGTATCTCAGCCAGATTCACATTTTTTCGCGTGAAATTTTGCATGAGGCTAACATTAGGCAAATACAACATAAACATATGGGTAACACAAAAACTCATTTTTCGTGGACGATTCCTTTAAGGGTGGTCGATAATAGCTCCTACAAACCTTACTCGTATTAAAGCTGGAAGCTCATATCGGAAGAACCCGCCGCCTTTGAACAGTGACAGACCCATAAGTGCATTCGTGGATGAAATATGCATTCAACTGCTTCCTCGATTCTTGATGGAAGCACGCGACACGCGGAAGGTGGTGTGGGAAATTTAGTCGTGTTGTGTCAGCTGCAAATCCCACAGCTTGCGGTCCTATCCAAAGCGGTAGTCGCTATGTCAGCATTTTCGAAAATATTTTTCGGCAACTGCATTCTTTATGCTTGTACACAACTTCGTTTGTTTTTGGTCGGTCGGGCATTGACAGCCTCACTCGTTTTCCACCAACCAATCACGACTGAATAGCCGACATGTCGTAATGAGTCCCAGTGCTCCCATATTCATAACTTCCATGAGGGAATTCGAAGGAACGATGTTGGTTACACGGTTATTCCAACGAAACACATGTAAGGGAATTTCGAAATACTCTTGCGCGACTGTGCCCGTTGAAAGGGCACTGAAGGGCAGCCGAATCCTCTTGAGCCGTCTCTTCCAATTTAGTTCATAAATTCATGGAATATGGATTGGCTGTGAACCTCGCTCATCGAGTATACGCTCTTTCCTCATGTTCAGTCTTGAAGACACTTGAATAACGAATATTTAGATAGTAATCGCTCATGCATTGGAGGACGGGCAATCTAACTTGCAATCATGAGTCATGGGTTATGTATCGTCACAAGTCTGCGATAGAATTAATCATTATTCAAGAAGAGGTGCACTAGTCAAGCGAATCTAGGATTCAAGTGGTAACTGGTCCTAGCGGTAAAATGGGTCCGACAGGGAGTGTTCTGCTCGACCTTCATCGGTGACCTTCATATGGATCGGCGATTCCCTGCTTTTGATCACAGAATTCCTTCAGTAGAGGAGGGAGGGTTGAGCTGATAGATAATCTATCAGAGCTGTTAGATCTTTTATGTAAATCTCTCAATCACTGATTCTTCTATTTCAGTCAGTATTGATCTCACAAACATAACTTTTGCTGTAGTCTTCTAACACAGATTATTTAAAGGCACACCACGCGATAAATTGTGAGAGTTGTCGCGCGTATTACTGGACGTAAAGGCCCTGCTTCATCCACCAGTGAAGAAAAATGAACCAAACCCCTTCACATCCACCAAAAATAGAACCCCCTGTATTCAGTCCTCGTACGAGTATTGGAGATTGTAGAAGAGCTTTTGCCCGATGATATCGCGCGAAATGCTACGGTATCACCTGTTCTTCCCTGTTGAAGCTGCCTTCGCTATTGATATCGCCGCCTTATCTTGTCTTATCGCAAGTTTCCTTCTCCACGTGAGAGCCACGTTGGAAATTTGTTCGTTTAAGGCCAGGAGTGATTCGGCTCGATGGGCTCAACTCGGCTCGGGTTGAGCGCGATTATCGCCGCGAGGATGCACTACAGAGCCGCAACAAGGGTGCAACCTCGTCACCTATCTAAGGACCAACTTCCCCCAAGAAAGTAAGACACTAATGTGATTATCGTGTGGTGTGCCTTTAACTCATCTGGTACTTAATGCCGCCTAGATTTTGAGTGAATTTCCACGTCGGATGGTTATTGTCCGTGGCACAGTAAGGTTCAGCATCGCCTCACAACCAGTTTCTGTTATAAAATACATTTGTTGTGCTCTATTTGATAGTCCTTGGTGGCACTCGTTCGCCAACGATGTTGACTCGGCTGTATCCTCACGAATGTTTTCCTAGGTACTCCATAACCTAATCCATCAGCAAGTCAGTGAAGTGGATCGAGCGGCGATGAGATGTTTGGCGGGCAGATGTACTCTAATACTTTCACCTCGACATGCGTAGCCTGCGAAACTAATCCTCGATCACCCTTTTCCACCTGCTTCCACATATTTCGAAGAGTGATTTCTGTTGCATAAGGATGTATATTTCATTTCGTTACCTGGATCTGATACTGAGCTAATAATTATCTTATTCGATTTACTTTTCCACACCAAAGGTTAAAAAGTAGATACGGTGCTGAACAACTAGCGCGTGGCTGATGACACAACAGCGATCTGCATCACGTTAAGGGCACTTCTAACTTCTGGGCTGAGGAATAGGTTCACGATTTCGCGGCCACATCACACGTTTACGCCATGAATGTTCTGTAATTGCAGGGTTATACTCCATTTTGGAGCGCCTGACAGGGCGTGGCCTACGGACTTGGATGAACGTGTATCACACTTTCTCTCCACGCCACACACTCTCACTCTCGCCATGTACTCTCACTCTCGTCACTCACCCAAATCCGTGGGCCACGCCCTGTCAGGCGCTCCGAAATGGACTGTAAGTATCCAGCTGGCATGGTAGCACAGTATGTAGGTCAGTCCAGATCTCATAACTCCTTTTGTACGATAATATCACCGTTGAACCACATAATAGCTATGACTGAAAAATGGGTCACAGTGCAGAAGACAACATCTGCTGCTGTGGTCTTCACATTTTGTTACTTTTTGTTCAAATGCCATAAAATGAAATTCAAACCCATAGATATGTGCCGATCGACTTGCGGTGGCGTCTTCATGGTATCCGATTCGTCGTAACGGCGTTTGGATGGTGACCGTCTAACCTCAAATTCCCTTTCACTTCGACGGCAAAGTCAATTAAGGGTTCAAGTGCAGTGTGACTACCTGTGTCCACTCTGGTGGTCTTAATTGGCCATGTGTAATTGTCCCCTTCCGAGGTTCTTCATAGTGCAAGACCCACTTATGTATTGATGAATCTGACAATCATATTTCAGCGTGTCCCAGAAAAGGCTACATTTTAGGTTTTTTCGTGAATAATACATGGCTGCGCGTTGGAGTTTCGAGGAAGTTGTCATGTTGTTGTTGACAGCAAATCTATTTTTGTTCTGTGACGGTTGCCCTATCTCTCTGTTACTCCAGAATGTTACCTTTTTATTCATCTGTTCACCTATTATCATGGTAAACATCTTATACTTGACTTCCCTGCTTAAAATGCTTTACAATGATAAGAGGCAATGGTCCCCTGTATTTACGTACATATATCATGGAGGATGAGCCATTAAGACAAGAATTATGCGCCGCGTCGTGCAATGCGAGCCAGCACTATCGAACATTGCTGGGTCCCAAAGCGATCAAATTATCTTGCGCTTTGTTTTTTGTTATAGAACAGAGTATTGCTCAGAACACGACTACATAAAGCGCTCTTATTGTTAGCTCGCGTGCATTCCATCCAGTCCCACACGCGCCATTGTGAGTTTGCTGTTGTAATAGTACACCTTTTTGAAATAGCTATATCCCCTAAGCCACTAGAATGCAGTTTACTGGAAGGCCTATCCGGCCTATGAAACGATTTATATATACATGTCAGCTAATCGAAAACGATTTTTGCTTCAACGCTTCAGACATTAGTTCAGATCGATAGGGTTTGGAAGAGACTATGGTACATTTAGCTGCTTACGGGGTGATCAGGTCTCAGCCAATGTGACGCTCTTGCTGTATCACACCAAGCACAGGTAGGTGCTATGTGAGTTAAGGGGGGGGGGCAGCGCACTGTACTCTATTCTTACAGTAAGAGCGCAGAGAAGTCATAGCGCTGGCCGAATTGGGTTCGAATTCTGCATAGAGACGATTCTGATGCGCAAATTCGTGCTTTTTTCCATACATGTTAGCCTAAGCCTTGAGAAGGAGGTTCCTATTCCCTAGGCCTAGGCAGATACGCGTAAGTGGTTGTTAAGTCTAGTTAGCACTACTTACCAAAAGTTACCTCACTACCTTTTCGATCGATGCTGTCGAAGAGGTGATTTTTGGAAAACCTTCCGATTTGACTGCAAACTTGTACGCAGGGGAAGTTCGACCTGTAGAACACGAATGTGACATTCGTTGGCGCGAAACTGCTTGGCGCCGGGTGGATCACCAGACTCGCTCAAAGTTTGTCCCTAGAGGTATTTCGACCCGTAGAACACGAGTATGACATTCGTTCGGCGAGAAACCGCTTGAGACAAACTCTGAGCGAGTTTGGTAATCCACCCCATTTTGGCGCCGGCGTCTATGGCGCAGGCGCCAAGCAGTTTTGCGCTAAACGAATGTCATATTCGTGTTCTACGGGTCAAATTACCCCTGGGTAGAAGTTTCAGCCAAATCGAAATGTTTTCTAAAAATCACCTCTTCGACCACATCCGTTGGAGAGGCAATGGGGTAGCTTTGGGTTAATAGTGCCGTCTAGTTGAAGCGAATTTTTCGTAATATTCTAATGGAAGAATAATTCAATCGTATTCTCACTTAATCAGCTGTATCTAGGCATAAAATCACCTTGAGAGTGCCTATGAGCAGGAACTAGGCGCGACTTATGCTTTTGCCGAGTGCCCCCCCCCTAACTCACGTAGCACCCACAGCAATAGAACGCGTAAAAAACTACAACTTCTTTATTCCTAGACCAGTGCACTTTCCTTTCATGTAGCATGTAGAGGAACGGGGATTTGAAGTTTGCGTGGCCGAATAGGCCATCCAATGAACTGCAATATTAAGTATTTGGCAATACAGCAGATGTAGGCCAGGACATTCGGAATGGCTTACCGCTCCACTCAAAATGTAGTAACACCGCGCGACAAGTGCATTGCTGGTTCTTGTGCGAATTATTTGTACGCGAAAAGGCTTGGCCATTACGAGCACCCACTTGAGTGACCCGACCTACTCCCTGATGCGAAAGTTGCGTTACAATGCGCCACAGTGCGCCACAGTACACGGCAGCAACTTTCAACTCGTACTGCCCCAGTGCTTCCTTAGCTGAAAACAGGGTCGAGCTTGACGTTAAGGTAAATATCTGAAAAGTACCACCCCCGATCTAAGGCCCATAGGTTTCATGTGAATGACTTCTTTTAGGGTTTTTCATTAACCATATTATCCCTGATGCTGTCTTTAATATTTGCAAAAAGGTCTTCTCATTCTGTAATCATAGTATTGTTACCTGTACTAACAAGGGAGGGTGGCCTTTTGAAATGAGGTTCATAGCAGTGATAAAGCTGAGAATGCCACTTACCAATCTGCGTTCCATATCCGCCATGCGTCTTCAGGAGTGGTTACAAGTGTTTCAAGAGAAGCAGCTTATCATATACATATATTGATCCTGAGTCTGAGCAACAAAACAATTGGCTATTGTGGCGCGGATGTGGTGTCCTTACCAATTATACCTATGGTGAGTTGCTCTTCTTATAACACTTGTGATTCTGCTCTTAGAGACACACAACAGGTATGGAACGAAGATTGGTAAACGGCATCTCAAGCTCTGACACTGCTATGAACCTCATTTCGAAACTCCAACTGATCTACTATTCTTTTCTTATAAGACCGCGTTCATACTCACCGCCGGCAGGGCGTGGCTACGTTCACAATCAGCGAGGGAGAGTGGCACGGTGGAGATGCAGAGACGACGAAGGCAACGAGGCAGGGTGGCATAGGAGGAGAAGCAGAGATACGCACCACGCCGTGCCGTCGCCATCGAAAAGTATGACCGTGGCCGAAGAATGATTATCGATAGAGGCCTTATTAGAGGTCGGCTCATCGATCCAAAATCTCCTGGCAAGTGCGTGGGTGTTGGAGATCCTTAAGGAGGGAAATTTCAAAATACGGCCCTTCCCACTCCCAACACGAATTGCGTTTCCCCCCCCCCCCCCCCCCCCTTCCGCCGTGGCCCTGGCTGAGACTACGAAGATATGTAAGGCTAAAGCAGCTTGGGAGAAGACTGTGTCTAATTACCTTGTTCCAGAATGAGGTCTGAATCCATTCCATTCGCGTAATGGGTAGGAACTGGATTATACGCACAACGACTGATATATGCCATTCAACTGATTCGTTTTCAGAAATTTCGAGCATTAAAGCGGTTGGGGTACTGCATTAAGGCTTATGTGCCATCTAGAACTTGATTTTTGAAGATTTCTTTGGTTTTTCCCTTTATCCCTTATCTTTTTGATTGGGGACAGCAGAGGCCTACCTGATCAACTGTACGCTTGATAGTTCTTCTAGAAGATCCTCATACATGAAGATGCTAGCTTGAATGAACAAATCACCCAGTCAGCTAGTCTTAATTGTTTTCTCACGCAGTTGGTCATTCTCTGAAGGTTGTTCCCAAACGATCCTGAGATGTTGCTATGGCGTCGTTCGGAGGCGAAGCGACGGTTGCCCCGTAATCTAGCGTAATCCGTCATGGCCGCCAGGTGATTCATTCCTATCAGGAACTGATGCTTTTCCTTAATCGGCTAATTTTATCAGACATTCGAATTGCTTTCATCGGACAAGGTACACATGTATTCCTTGCGGTCAAATAGTCGGATGTTGGATTGCTATTGTGCGACTATTTGAACTGCTCACAACCCCTAGTACATATTTTACATTTTTCGTTAAATGTATAATGAATTTTTACACATTTTCTCGTATCTCGAGGTGAAGACGCCACAAGAAGCTAGTATTTTCAATTTCGAATAGGTGCTCGCCCTGGCTACCCAAACCTTCTGATCATGCGCAGTCAGTTAGCTGAAAATAGTTGATGTGGAAGAATAAAGCTCTGACTTATGCAACGGCTGGCCTCTCATGTGTCGGCTGAATTGCATTCAAAGGCCATTGCGGTTGTGGATGGAAGAGAGGTGCGTGGTGCATTCCAGAAAAAATTTGATTTTACTCGGGTTCGTTACACTTTCACTTTTGTTTTCCTCCAAACGTTTTATTCGATTTACGAACTTGCTGGGTTACGCATCTAAAAACTTTTACAGTTTTTTTTGTTTCAAGAAAGTCCTCCTGTTTTGGTAGGGGTCTCACCTTTCACTGCGTCCACTACCGTCACCCCTCTTTGATTACCTCCTTCCGAGAGCTCTACACCAGTATCTGAATGGAAAATCTTTCGCCTACATATTCCAATTACCCTGGTCGTGCCTCAGCCGAGATAGGTGGCGTAATCGCTATCAGCAAGAACAGTACATCTCACTCTCATCTTTTGTTAGATCGGGTCCAGGCGCTTCAAGCTACCATTTCTACCATCCCTCTTTGATTAGCCGTCACAACAAACCTGTCGTTTTCTCTCAGAATAGCAGTAGTAACTTGAACTATGCTAAATCTGTCACCTCCTATACATATCCAACATTTGTTCAAATGACCGCTTGGTTGCGGAAGGAAGATGAGTAGAGTTCTGTGCCAATATCGTAATGTTGTACATTTGCCTACATTCTGTTTTCCGCATACTTTGCTAGAAGATTTGGAAATTTGGCGGAATTTGGAGCATCACGTTCTGCCAACTGTCTGGACTCACTATGCTCCTTTAATGTGTCGAAGAAGGCGATCATGGTGTGATAGAATGGTGCTAACATTTTCGCCCACCATTTGCTAGAACTTGCTCGTTCCCACTCGGAATACCGGATATGCGTTGTCGAGAAACTCGACCTGGATAAGCCGTCGCCGCTAGAGGTCTGGTCAAAGCGGGTTTAGATGGCGCTAAT
Organism: Trichostrongylus colubriformis; assembly: GCA_963978905.1. NCBI lineage: Eukaryota > Metazoa > Nematoda > Chromadorea > Rhabditida > Trichostrongylidae > Trichostrongylus > Trichostrongylus colubriformis. Next base: position 9,702,280 of record OZ022259.1, on the reverse strand, counting down.
TCGTTCTCCCGTTTTGTCCACCTGTAGGGGCGATAGCTGCCACTTTTAGATTCGACGACAGCTAACCATAAGTTGCGATCTGATGTTAGGATGTGAGTGTTATGACAACCTTATTTTTCCTTCTTTTATTGAAAAAGTGCGGCTCATAAGCAGTTTCACTTGACTTTTTTTTACAGCTCTAATTAATCGTCAATCGATGTTCTCCTGTTATTGGCTACAGTATCCACAATAAATCCATCGATGCGGATGTGCGCATTTTGTGCTGGCATTGAGGTGGAAACGTCTTCATTATACGTAATTATACGTCTTGTCTTCTTCATTATAAGTAATTTAACAGAAAGCAGGGTTCGTTAGTAGTTGGATTACAGTAATTCAGCAGTCATTGTCGCGATGTCTCACCAGCTACTGTTTTGCAGTCACTAATCTCCACACCTGAGCGTACATTTCTGCCGCGAAAGGGACTGCCTTATTCTATGTATTGGGTTATTCCATAAGTAATGTTTTTTTTCGAGCAAAAATTTTTCTAATAAGTTACAAGTTTCGCGGCGTCTCATATATCATTTGAAAGAGATTTTTCTGCTCTACAAAAGTGATGTTTAGTTTTCGTTCTAGAATGAGCCGATATTCTGGCTGGCGAAGAGGTAGGTCCAGCCGACAAATATTGGCTAAACCTGCAATTAATTAAAACACTATATTTCTCTTCAGGAAAATCAACCAGTCATGTGCCCCGTACTTAGCCCCGACCTCTTCTGTAATTTCCAAAATTTCGTTGATCAAGAAGTCGCGTCGTTCTTTTCCTGAATTACTTTTTCCGAAAGCACTCACGTTTATTCAGAAAGAAATTTTTCCTTTCAAATCTCTTGCTCAGCATTGCTTTATGAACCATTCGGAAGAATTTTGTCCGCTCTTTCAAAAATGTGTTTCGCTTTTGTTTTGGCTATGATTCATATTGAATTTTAAAAATGTTTGATAGCGGCCCATGACATTATTGCGCATTTAATTTTTTCTACAGAAACTCAAGAGATCCTGTTGGTGATGTTTCCCCGTCCCTACTCATTATCTGTACCTGGTTTTCACCACTCTTTCAACTGATTGGTTGAGAAAACTTTCTTGCCTTGGTTCGAAGAAGTTGTCGAAAGTCATCGAGTTGTGGCGAAAAAAAAATAAATGTGAAAAAAGAGCGACTTGTCTTTTCAAGCACCCAATTGGTGGAACTTGCAGAAGAGGCCGGGGGTAAGTACGGGACACATGATTGGTTGATTTTCCTAGAGTAAAATATAGGGTTTTAATCAATTGCCGGTTTGGTCGACTTTTGTCGACTGAACCAACCACTTCACCAGCCTGAAAATCGGTCCCATCATAACGCTCACAGAAACTGAACATGTCGTTTTATAGAAAAAAATCCCTTCTGAATGATGTATGATATGCTGCAGAAGTTTGTAATTTTATAGGGAAAATTTTTGTTTGGAAAAAACGACACTACTTACAAGTTTGTGACGGAGTTAGGCTGAACCTTTCCGCGCGCGTAATATATACGTGCTATTACTTGTGAAATGAATTTAATCTAATCTATCATAAAATGAATGTCAGTATCATTGGACTATGATATAGCTAAGAAAATGGTCAACGAAAAAAGAGCAGCTGACGCAGATCATGGAACGCGCAAAAGTTCTGTGACATAACTTCCTTGCTGTTAACTACTGAACCGTGCAAGGAAAAGTATTTGGATATGCAGATATGGACTTCTCTGTGGAACTAAGGGAGACTCTCCCCTCTGCGAGTGATTCGAGCCTCTTGTGCAGGAAGGATGCTCGAAGGAATCGTCCCCAAAAAAAAGTTTTTTTTTGTTATCCATATATTTATGTTTATTTGCCTAGTAAAGATTCACGCGAAGAGTGAGAATTCGGCTAAGATACAGCTTCCCAAATTTTCGCCCGGGTGGGCGGCGCCTCTGAACAAGTGCCCACCCCGTCGTCCGCCGTTGTCGGAGACGTACTGTAGGAACAGAATGTTACGTAAACAATTCCACTCTCCGTTCCCAACCACAGCGGACGACCGGACTAGGATTTCACTCGGAAACCCGCCCACCCGGCCAAGAATTTGGGGAGCCGTATCTTATCCGAATTCTCACTTTTTCGCGTGAAACTTTGCATGCGGTCCTTATCAGGCAAACACACCATAGGACGATTCCTTTAAAACGTTGTTCACCCTACCGAAATCTTCTCACATATAGCGGTGACGCAAATCTAGCCTCCATTCATTCACAGTCATTTGTTTCTCACACATCCTGCACCTGTGCAGTATTCTCGCCCCAGATGACAGTCTAAAGAACCAACTATACTAGGACCGTCATGCGACTAGTCCTCCACAAAATGTGCTGGTGTAGATGGTGGAGACTTCATTAGGCCCGGCGTGGCGCGAATTCTGCTTAGGTTTTTGCCTAAACCTTAGCTGAGAGGAACCCGTACCTCACTGAGCCTTATGGGGGTAGTAGCTTCCCCTCAAACTAAGGCTTAGGCTAAAAGAATAAAAGACAGCGCCGGAGGCTGAGCAGCGTAGCGCTCACTCCTCATCGTCCTGTGAACGGCCCTCGAAGGTCCTCCTTTGCCACCCCTGTTTTGGCCTTTTCATCATGCCTTTGTAGAATATGGATATGCATGAATTCACTATCTCGAGAATTTTCGTCGAACATACTTGTCAACACATCAAAAAGTGTTCTACATTTTGCTTTTGCATTTCTCAGAAAACCAATTGTGTGCCACTCAAAATGGTCCATGGAAACAGTGCATACCTTCTAGCAGTCGTGCGCTTATTCGTCCATGAGACGACGTAATGTACACTACAGCATGCGATCTGCAGCAGCTTCTTCAGAACGCTCAATTTGTTTGGGCAGAAAACAACTTTACTGTATGTTGTAGTGAATGCGACATCGGAATTTGCGCTCTAGAGTCGATTTATCTAGGCGTAAGTTACGGTAATCGGCTCGAGTACGCAATGCACGTGTGAGCGGGTGTGTTTTTACATAGTACCCAAGATAATACGCATGTGCAAAAGTGGGGTGGGTAGTGGCCGCTAAATAACCATAATCATGGTCCATTGGTAAACTTTCAGATTTATTCATTTTCAGGCTATCCAAGCCGGTAGTTTTACAGATCTAGCTAATTGGTTGCAGACTTGTCCGAAATGATAAAGGCCCTTATTGTCCTCATTCACTCATTGTGCCCCAAGATATTGTGTGGCTTTTTGCTACCTCCATCCACAGCGAGCGCTGTTACTGCATCATCATCGGTGGCTCTTTCTGTCTAATCAATTTTCCGTCTTGATTAGACTGAATTTCGCGGCCGTGTTATCCAACATGGGCCCTAGGCTCTTTGCTGATTGCCGTCATGGAGTGCTATGTTTGCTTCCACATTTTTGAACCATTAGAGGGACGCTATTTTCTGTTCAGACCAGCGAATTGTGTGAGTTATCGCGATTAACTTGGTTAGCTCAGTTTAGAAGATAGTGCTATATGATTAGCACACGTAATGTGCGATGGCATATGAATGTCCCTGCACATTACTGTCCTCACGAGAACTTCTGTTTTATTTATGGTATGTATACCGCTTCAGACGTTGTTTTGTTTCACCGGAACACGTGTTTGAGTGTTTTCTTTCAATCTCTGCCCCTTCATATCGCTTTTAACATGTCTTTTAAGTTTATTTTCCATTGGCTAGAATTTTTTAAGTTCTCACATGAATCCACTATTTTCCGAACTGAAGCGTCGTTTCGATGAAGGGCTAAATCGTACTCGTTCAGCAGATTTGCATCGTTTTCAGATCGGTATGCGATAGTCATCTCATGAAACCCACCGGTGAAAACATGCGACGCCCCAAATACATCTATATAGTTGTGTTTGGTATGCTCTGTCTTACCTATTACTGGTTCACCACAAGGTGCGTTTCAATGTTTCCACTATCTCTTTGTATTTTTATTTTGTATCTGCATGAACTGCTATGTTTCACAATTTGCAAGCGGAGCTTTAACGGTTTCCGAAATATAGGGTTATGGAGTACCTCGACGTGGGAGATGTACGGAAGTGTAGGTCTGTGAATGCGCCTTTGAGTTCTAATATTTATCTGATAGATATCGGGTTGCTTCTCTTTCCTGGCATCGTTATCGTTTTCGCTGTCCTTAGCTTCTTGCTCAGTTTTGAATAGTGCTCACATAAGAGCGGTTATACTCTGTTGAACTGCGATTCTGCAAAGTCGCGGAGTTGCATTTCTCACGGCGTGTGTGAAAATGTGACGCGGTCCCCGCGTTGTGCCTGACCAAGGGTGAACGCAAACCCTGAAAACCTGAAAAGGCACTGTTGCTCAAAGTCGGTTGGTTTCCACCTGTGCGCTTTCATTATGCTTGGAAGGGGACTTCATCCACTGTTTGTGTTATCAACACTTACAATGTCTTTTTCTGGTTTTCAGAACATTCGATGGGGCGAGTAAGAGCTACCTAATGAGGCCTACACCATATGGAAACGTTAACGAAAATTCACCGTTCATTTTCATCGGCAAGTTTTTTTCAACTTCCAACAACTTCTTTTTTCAATTTATTAGTCGGTTTCAGGTGGGGTTCCACGGTCAGGCACCACTTTAATGCGTGCTATGTTGGATGCACATCCGGATGTACGTTGTGGAGAAGAGACGAGGGTCATACCGAGGATACTTGGTCTCCGCGCACAGTGGAAAAGAAGCGAGAAGGTTTGCCATTGATAGCTTCTACAGAGATTTTTGTATTTGAAGAAACCTTCCTATTTCATTTTCTCTTTCTTTGATTTTTTACTTTGTTGTTTTGTTGTGTTTTGAAGTACCACGCTACTGACTCGTTGATGAGGGAATTTCATGAACATATCCAGTGGATCTTTTGGTGCAATATCAGGCTTGATTATTTCAATACCTAAACGAGACTGGGGGCTCGATGTTCTTTTGCTGTTGGTAGGTTGGCTCAAAAAGTTCTTCGTACATGCTAGAGTTTCGCACTTCAGCGTTCACACCGTTGAAGTGATATGAAATCTGTGACGCTGATTTAAAAGTTTGATTCTCTCGTCGCAAGAGCTATGCATAAGAAGTACCAGCGAGAATTTAATCTCCTCAGCAGTCTAGTTTATTTTCTTTTTTCCTTCTACAAGTGCTGGAGCATGTTTGGTGAGGGTTTTTTGTTGTCATGAAAGACGAGTGTAGGCAACTCTCACTATATCTTAGATGCGGTCACACTGTTTTCATTTCCATACTTTTTCAGGAATGGAATCGCTTACAACAAGCGGGTGTGACCAACGAAGTCATTAATAGGGCCATCTCATCCTTCGTAATCCAGGTATTTTTAAACACATAACAACTCATCTTTCTTCATAATTCTATTTATTATTGCTAATCTAGTAGTTCGCGGTGTATACTGAGTATTGTATTTTTTTATGAAGATACAGTTTGACGATTTTCACTGTTTGATTGCTGGTCTGATGATTAACGATCACCGCTGAAAACTAGAAAAAACACTCCCAAGTGATGTGTTCGGAAATTAGATGATTGTAACCTGTGGCGTACCCTTTGAGCTTCAATCGCGAATTTCCTGCATTCAAAGAAACCATTGGGCGGGCGCACACTACTGCGCGCGTCACACATAGAAACTTGCTAATTGAGCATGATCGCATCAATCGGTCAGTATCATCATTCCAATGGTCGCAGAAACAGGGAATCCGCAAAAACGGGAAGGATACAAAATCCTCTCCCCCCGTCAATCTCGTCCTTCCGCATCAGTCGATATCGATCAAGCTCATTTTGCATGCTTCCATGTGTGACGCGCCAGTGGTGTGCTGCCGCCCAACTGGTATTTAAAAATTGGAATCCCAGCTTTACTGCAACGCGAGATATCAATTTGCCGCTATTCGCCTTTCAAGGCTTCTTATCATCCCTTATCAGTTGGTATCACTTCCGCTCCTATTCATTGATGTCCCCTTACCACCACCATATTCCTTCAAAAATCCAGTGTCTTAGCTTTACTGCGAAGCGAGATATCAATTCCCCCCCCCCCCATTCGCCTTTCGAGGCTCCTTATCAGCCCTTATCAGTTGGTATCACTTCCGCTCCTATTCATTGATGTCCCCTTACCACCACCATATCCCTTCAAAAATTCAGTGCCTTAGCTTTACTGCGACGCGAGATATCAATGCCCCCCCCATTCGCCTTTCGAGGCTCCTTATCAGCCCTTATCAGTTGGTATCACTTCCGCTTCTCTTCATTGATGTCCCCTTACCATCCCCATATCACTTTAAAGCTTCAGAGTCCCAGCTTTGCTGCGACGCGAGATATCAGTTTCTCGCCCTTCACTTTTGGAGGCTTCTTATCAGGTCTTATCAGTTGCTATCACTTCCGTTCCCTCACCATTAATGTTCCCTTACCACCCCTCATATCACTTTAAAAAATCAGAGTCCCAGCTTTGCTGCGACGCGAGATATCAATTTCCGGTCAAACACACACACACCAACAGACACACTTAGCCGATTATATTAGGTTGGCATCTAAGTAATTGCGGATTTTTGTTAGAAAATCAAAGACCTTTTTCCATGGAAATAAATCACCTTATACTTTAATGTATTGCCCGTTTTTATCAATGACCTTTTGCCATCTTTCAGAGCATCATAATTCCGCGTTTATAAAACTTCTAGTTTTTATCAGTAAAAAACTGAGTCAGGTGCGATTTGACCTCATCATCACTACTGAAATTTTTACCACTCAAAGAGTTTTGCAATGATCGAAACAAAAAGTAATCCGATGGTGCAAGGTCAGGACTTTATGGTGGATGTGGCAAAACATCCCAACCAAAATCCATTAATTTTTGCCAAGCGGCCAAAGATGTGTGTGACCTTGCATTGTCATGATGCAATACAACACTTCTTCGGCTAATTAATTCGGGTCGCTTTCCTTGAATTGCATTGCTTAATTTGTTAAGTGCAATGTAGACATCAGAACTGATCATTCGGCTGGGTGGTAGGAGTTCAAAGTATACAATTCCTTTGTAATCCCACCAAGCTGACAACAAAACCTTCTTTTGATGAATCCCAGCTTCTGCTCTTGTTTGAGCTGGTTCACCTGGGCGGCTCCACGATCTTTTTCGCTGGACATTATTGTAAGCAACCCATTTTTCATCGCCAGTGATGATTCTTCTTAAAATGGATCATTTTTACTACACTTCTTCAGCAAATCCCAGATGTTAATGCGTTGCGTTAAATGCGTTTCCTTCAGTTCGTGAGGAACCCAAATATCCAGTTTTGACACGTACCCAAGTTGTTTTAAATGCTTTTCAATACATGTATGTGATACCTGTACTTTCTCTGAAATCTCACGTGTGTACTGTGACGATCCGAGTCATGTATTGCCTTAATTAAGTCGTTGTCAACTCCAACTGGACGACCAGAGCGTTTCTCATCTTTGAGAGAAAAATCACCAGAACGAAATTAGGCGAACCAATTTTGGCACTGCCGATCTTTTAAAGCTTCAGCACCATAAACAGCACATAATTTTTTGTGAGCTTGCGATGCGTTTTCCCTTTAAGGAAATAATAAAGCAAAATATGACGAAAATGAATGTTTTGATTCTCCATTTTTCAGCACACGCCAAACGAAAATAATGCAACCGATGAAGAAACTTTCTTTACTGATTGATAGCAAGATTGCCTACTATTAGATAACAATATGTGTTTAACATTTGGCCTACGCCAGTAAAGCTAAATATTCAACTAAAGCCATCTATGAGTGAAATACGCAATGACTTAGTTGACGACCTAATATATAGTAGGATGTCAGTACATATGTGAGCTTTCGTGAAATAAGGAAATAGTGCAGACAGACTTATGGAAATGCAGTTGAAGAGACTAATGTGCATACCTAAGGCCGCCGTCCCCTTTGCAATTTTAGGGATTCTGCGATCTCACCAACTTGCGATTGTGGGAACGATTTGGAAATTGAGGAGTCTGATTATGGTGAGCGCACTCAAATTTTTGCTGCATGGGATTGATTAGAACCTTTGGACTCCAAGTGAATAAGGCCTCCGTCTCGCTCCAGAAGCAGTAAAGATCTCGTTCCAGGCCCAGTGCAATGGAAACTAATTCAACTTATGAGGGTTCTTTCAAAACTTCTCAAACGCTCGCCTTACTGTGCGCGATGTGTCCAAGTGTGTTTAGAAGTACTCAGGTGCCCGCAAAAGATCTAGGACTTAGGCGATAGCAGAGTCTGCTTCTGCGGGCATTTTTGATCGAAGTTCCACCCTCATGTCTAATTTGTCCTTCACAAAAGACATTCGGGATTTCAGTTATGTACTCCAGTAGGCCCGTTAGGATGATCAGGGATGATTGAAAGCGTTTTTAAACTACGTCCATGAAAAGGTGGTGAGGCGATTTTCGGACAGGTGGAGTTTTCTTATGGCGGATCGGTGTGCATGGTAACAAAATCGGATGCTTTTCGCGGAAAAGGGCAAGGTGGGCATGGGCGGAGCCTCATTCAGAAGTCGCCAGGCGGTGTTTGCTATCGTCAATGTTCCATACTTTTTGAGCGTCTCTGGACAATTTCAGACACACTTGGACCAATCATGGATAATGGGGCGGAGCGTTCAGGAAGTTTTGGGAACAGAAGGACTCTTGCAAGGCGAATTGGATCCCTACACACTGGGCCTGGCATGAGATTTTCATTGTTTTATTGTTTTTCAATGGGACGGGGGTCTTATTCTTGTGCAGGTTCCTCTTTCCTCAAAGTTTCGAATCCACTGCCATGCAGCAAAAATTTTGGTGCCTCACCATTAATCAGTTCCTCCCTTTTCAAATCGTTCCCACTATCACAAAATCACAGTCTGACGGCGACCTGAGATTCATCGGGTGGCTGTTGTCTGTCAACAGTTTCAGTAATCTAATATTTATTTTGGCTTCATTTATATCAATTTTGCCTTTAATTCTACCTCATCTTACATAAATTTGTCTTCTGAAAAGTGTGTAGGTGATTGCCGGTCATGGTGCACCGGCTCCTCGTCTGTGCAATAAGGATCCATTCACAATGAAATCTGCGGTGTATCTGACCGAGCTCTTTCCGAATGCTAAGTTCATTTTCATGATCAGAGACGGAAGAGCGACAGTTCATAGTATAATCTCGAGGAAGGTTAGTTATCTCTCCTTGATTATTTAACGTTACAACATTCACTAACTTTTTTTTGAGAACTATATGTCGTCATATGTGCCTGGCAAACGTCTGTCTCCATTTAGGTGACAATTACCGGTTTCGATTTGTCCAGCTATCGTCAAAGTTTGACGAAATGGAACGGGGCCATATCGATCATGGACGACCAATGCACAAGTGTCGGCAGTAAATGTTTGAGGGCATGTGTTATGTCATTATTCTATTTGATTATCTGCTGATTTTGCTATAAGCTTCAAGCTTTTTGCTTCAAGGCATACTACGCGATGATCAGATTAGTGCTCTTTACCTTGTGATAAGTATGTTTTTGAGTAACTGCTGGAGCTGCATCTTTGCTGCAGCTGCACGGTGCACTTTCCTGGTGTTGTGCCTGGGTCTCTCCATAGGTAAAGAGACCCGTGCAAAATTGGAGGAGCTAGGTTGGGACACGGTTCCACATCCACCCTATTCACCTGATATTGCCCCCTCAGATCACCACTTGTTCCCTCTCAAGGCTTTCCTAGCAAAAAACGGTTCGTCCACCTTGAACAAGTGGTCGGTGTCTTCTTTGGCACCCAATCTTCCCAGTTCTGGGAGAAGGGAATCGCTGACCTGCCCGTCAGGTGGGACAGTGTTATAAGTAAGGATGGCTTTCATGCTGCTGATTAGCTTGCATTATTTGCTGAGTTATAAAATAAAACAGGAGAAAATCTCAACCCTATCTACTTTCTGATCAACCTAATCTGTACCTTGATACTTCCAGTGTTTCAGGTATATTACGAACAACTCGTACTGCATCCTGAACCGCAGATGCGACGTATTTTACAGTTCTTAGATCTTCCGTGGAATTCTACCGTACTGCATCATGAACAGTTCATAGGAAAAGCTATTTCGTTGTCAAAAGTAGAGCGAAGCTCTGATCAGGTGTGTGATTCTTAAAGTCTTCCAACTTTGACTTCTTTACCTCTTCACTTTATGTGGAAAGCCTGGAGCATCTTACAGGGTTTGTAGGCGAGTTTTTAATTATTTCATCCGTGTTTCCAGGTGGTTAAACCGGTAAATATGGATGCCTTGTCGAAATGGGTGGGTGTGATACCTGAAGATGTAATAAAAGACATGGACGCTATAGCACCAATGTTGCGACAATTGGGTTACGATCCAAATGCTAATCCACCCAACTATGGTATGTTTCACATCTCATTATTTCATGTTGTGCCTACGTTTATCTAATCTTCTCACCACTCTTCTTTGCTAGGAACGCCGGACGAATTGGTGGCCAAAAAAACCGAAGATATCCATAAAAACGGTGAAGTTTGGTACAAAAAGGCGGTAGAAGTTGTAAATGATCCGAATCGAGTCGATAAACCAGCATAACTCCCGTTCACAGCCTTGATAGGCCAGTTGGTTAGAGTATGGGTGTGTTTGACTGTGAGGATACTTCTTCTTTTAATTGTTAAGAATTATTTTTCTTCTATAGTTTCAAGTTGTTGATTGTTTTCATTTGTCCCTTTGGCTTGTAGAATTTCGCCTATTTGATAAGTAGAGTTACTTGCCGTGTTTTATACTTGACTCCTCGCGCTTTCTAGTGTATCACTAGTTTGGCTGCTGTGGTACTGGGTATGGCCCGTTTTTGTAGGGTTCGTTTTCGATTGATAAGGGATCAGGGTTTAGTGAACTGTCAATGTTCAAATTAGGTTGTTCTCACCAGAATCTTTCTAACAAGCATAGTTTATGACCACCTTTACAGTTCTTGTGGTTATGTTTAGGGAGTGCCTTCAGGACATAAAATGCCTGAAATCGCTTGAAACGTCTTTTAGTGTGTTCAATGCTTTTAGAAATGTGCGGCTTAGAAATGTGGGTCGTCACAGTTTTCCTCTGTCACAAGCAGGTGCTATGGAAAAACTGCGGCACGGGAAAAATCGGGCTTGTGAATTGTATAGCTCCTCTTGAATCATTTTCATTGCTCACTGTTCTTTTGGAGTCGAACTTTTTTTGTTCACATGGGATTTATCTTCACCAGTTCAGTGAGCAATATGCATATCGATTGTGGGCCATTCCTATGTCATTAGCAGCCTATTAGGCTCACGAACGTCGAATTATGTCCAAGTCTCACCGTTATTCACTTTTTTGCCCAAGGCGTTCCCGCAATAACTTCTGAGTTGTGAGTCTTCGGTAAATGTTCAGAATAACATGAATGTTTGCGTTCGCATCGCATCCACGCCTCCAAATGAGAAGGATTGAATTTTTCGTCATCTCAGTGACGGTTTTTCTCGGTTTTTTTTCACCTACCACATGTGCATATTGATGTCGGAGTTTCTTCACATTGAACTTTTAGAGCTTTCCTCTATAACTGATGCTGATCTGGAATCTTCCATTTTGAAGTGCGATTGTATATCTATTTCATTGGTTCTATCGGGTAAAGTTCCACGTACTTCACGGAATTTCATATAGTATGCAATTGATGTATTTGACAGGAATGACTGTGATAAAATTTTCCAGAATTCAATAAATCTATGACAATCTACTCCTCCGCGAATTTATAACTTATGTAGCATGAAGTGGAAGCTTTGAGCTTATTGGCACAGGCTACGAATCACTCTTACAGCAAGAAGTGCAAATACGCTAGACTGCGACATAATGCGCTAGAGGCGCTAGGGAAAAATCGCAGCGTGCAATATACCAATACAAAGGTACCACCTTCCAAAAAGCTGCAAACCATTACGATGATGTGAACGTGGTCCATTGAGTACGATAAACGATAAGTCTAACGTAAGAAACTGCTACCGCTCAACGTATGTATGTTATTACACACGGCTATCTCAAATTGCGTCCTCCTATTTAGTCACTTACGGCCAGCCGGTGTGCACTCTCAGGCCGCGTTCATACTCAGCGCTGCTGGGGGCGCAGCGTGGCTGCGTATCTCTGCGCCTCGCCTGTACCACCCTTTCTCGTTGCCTGCGTCGTCTCTGCACCTCTCCCGTGTAACTCTGCCTCGCCGCCTGGGAACGCAGCTATGTCGAGCTTGCGTCAAGTATGAACGTGACCTCCATCATGATCCCTCGTCACGGCGTGCGACATTTGCGCGAGATGACTGCACTTTATAAATTTGCGCGTAATTGCTTGAGAAAAGAGCCGACATTTCTCTACGCTTATTTTTTCCATTTCGCTGCAGAATTGAGTTTTTCAACCTGGTTTCTTCCTTTAAACAGAATGCACTGTTTTCAGTTCGCCGTTGGTTGATGACAATGCTCTGCAAGCATTTAATCCATTTAGTACTAAGCCATATATCATATTTACTTGTATCATTTGGTACTGATGTAGTCAGGAAGGAGCAATCCGTGCTCAGCGTCCGGCGCTATTTTTGTCTGGATTTTTAGTCTGAGCCTCAATTTTGAGGGAAGCGCCGCCTTTTCTCTCCTCTAATAAAGCCTTGGTAAACATATACAAATGAGTGTACGAACTGATAATTGTAGAACGGTTCGAGTGAGAGACGACAATGCTATAATGACTATATCCGTACCCATCAATCGATACGAATAATGTGAAAAGAGTCAGCTTTTGAACGTCACGAGTTTTCTAGATTTTCTTTAGATACGAATCATGAGTACAATTGAAGATTTTCATATAGAATCTATAAAACAAACAAGTAGAAGCATAAAAAACTGCAACATTCGAAAACTTTCGCAAAGTCTGGTCACTTTTTGAAAGTCGCTCCGGACTTCAGTGCAAGGAGTCCGAAAACCAGATTTGCTGCTTTCTGCTTCTTTCTTCATCTTTCTTTTGCACTACAGTACGGTGATGATGGCGTCAAATGATGCCGGTGTCGAATTCGAATCGTGGCGTGCCATACAATGCCATATTCGATTTCGAATCAGTGGGCTCTCGCCACGAACACCATGCTGTAATGTGGTTGGGTGAAGCGTTCTGCAAACGGAGCGCGTTACTAGCTTGGCGCCGACATCTACGTCGACTTGACGCAGACACCGCCGTCGGTGCGCGAAGTATGACCGCCGCCTTGTACAATTACACGAAGTAACAACGCAAATTTTGCGTTGTTACGGCGTGTAATTCCGCACGCCGCGACCTGAAATCCTGCCATGGGGCTGCGTTCATCCCCAAAAAGTGATTTTTGGGTTTTTAGCGTCAACACAAAATGTGTATCGATCGGGAAAATGAGAGGATCCGCTTGTACGCGGGGAGATTGCGCGTCAAGGATACGATGCGTATTGACTGAGAGAATGAGGGTATTTGCGTATCCACGATTTGGAATCTTCGGCGGATCGGAGGATCTGCGATTTTGGATATTTCACATAGTAGATAGGCAGATAGACTGATGTGGTGGTACATGACATCGCCAAAAAATCTTAAATCTGGCATACGTCGATGCAGATCCGCCGACCCTCCGAAACTCCCTAATCACGGATACGCTCGCTTTCTTAGTCGATGCGTATTTTTTCTTGACGCATCAAATCCAAGTCTCAAAACGCTGCGTACTAACGCAGCCTTATAAATGTCTGCGCAAACACTTCAATTCATTTTCTCCCCTACGTCTTCCACCTGTGTGCTTATACAGAAGCTTTTGTCGAGAAACAGAAAAGCTATTATAGTTATCCTTGTCATGGCCACATAGTTCAATTTACAGTCTTCACATAATTGTCAGGGGTAGTAGCAGGGATAAATCGCTCGATAACCAAAAATAGAGTGTAATGTGGAGATGCTTGCTTCTCTGTTCGGCATTGGTGAAAAACGAAATTAAGTTCCCAAAAACCCGAGAGATGAGTATGTTATTCCTCTTGTTGTCTCCTGTGGCAGGTGTGCTTTCCTGCGTGCCCCTTCGCTCCCATAGATCAGAGCTCCGTAAACTTGGGGGAACGAGGAGGAGAAGTGGGGGGGGGGGGTGGGAGTGGGGGTGTGGCAGCCATGCTTATAAAGGCGGATCGGATGTGTACTCTTATGTCAGGATTTCGCACGACGACGAATGGCGTGCGACGCAGTGTGTGCGAGCTATGCGCATCGCGGTAGTTGGGTCTTAGGACGATCAAAGGGTAATGCTAGGGACGCGATACGCTCGCTGTTGACTTGTAATGGCTTCGGGACCCAACAACATGGCACCTTTAACTCGTCTGCACTGCTTCGCTTGCGACATGCCGCGGTGCGAAATTCTGACATAAGGGTACACACTCAGGTGGCTCGTCCACTTATGGGAGGAGATAGCTGAAGGGGATGGATGAGGATCGCCAAACTCCAATTCATCCCTCCTGCTGCCTTTAACTTCTTCTTTATTATACGCTATTCGCACATGTAGATAGCCATGAAGTTACAAAACGCGAGACGTGGTACAATACGTTGTGAATCGACATCACATGTTACCTCCTGTTTTTACACATTTTAACATGGTTATGGAACCTCACAGGATGTACCTGCGTCGAGAGATCAATATGTTTGCAGTTGTACTCGAGCGTCGTCGCCATTGTGGCTTACCTTAAGCACCCGATCAACACAGGTGAGTACTGTGGCATTAACTTAGCAGGTTTGCATCTTGAATTCTTCCGTATTTTCTCAACACAAGCAACGGTGCTACTTAATGGAGGAAGTGGCGGGTGTGTGCCACAGGGACAAAAAATTCGTGTAGTGACGTCCGTCTTGCGAGGTGATGGGTGCGAGCTATCCTACTGTTATAATCGGCTGGGTGTGTCTGTTGGTGTGTTGATGTGTTTGTGGGTGTGTTTGTGTTTTTGCCCGAAAATTCATATCTCAGGTCTTAGCAAAGCTGAGACCTTGATCTTTGCACGAGATGTGGGGTGTGGAATGGGTTGTGTACCGAAAATAATAGAAGCTGATAAGGGCTGATAAGAAGCGTCGAAAATCGAATGTCACTAAAGTTGCTGTGCTTTTCAAGTTGACTCTTGAAGGAATCGTCCACGGAAAAATGAAGCTTTGTGTTACCCTTATATATGTTGTATTAGCCTAATGTGGGCCGCATGCAAAGTTTCACGCGAAAAAAAGTGAATCCGGCTAGGATACACTACCACAAATTCTTGGCCGGTTGGGCGGAGCCTCCGAGCTGCTTATCCCGTCGTCCGCCGCGGTCGGAGACGCATTGTAGGAATATAAAGTTACGTAAACAGTCCCACTCTGCGTTCCCAACCGGTGCGGACGACGGGACGAGGCTTTTACTCGGAGGCCCCGCCCACCGGCCTGAGATTTTGGGGAGCTGATAAGGAAAAGTTCGGAAGGGATTATCGAACAGTCACAACTTTTGGCTTGATGAAGGAGCACTGCTACTCATGGCTGCTATGTGGATGGTACGGATGCATTAGTGGGAGGCTCAGATACGTGCTGCTCGATTGCGAACGAACGGTCGAAGGCAACAAAACAGACGGGAGAAGAACGTGTTTCTCGATTATAGACGGTAGCTCACACATAGCACCGAAGGCGAGCCGCAGATAGTGTTGGTCAACGAGCTGCTAGGCTGGAAAGAAACACGCAACAAGAACGAAGTGGAAGAGACTCAGAAAACGTCGATCAACGTGTTGACTGGAGCCAGTTGCACGAGGGCAACGAGAGACTGGGGACTTCGGAAAAAAAGAAACCAGAATGCAGATGAATGCTCAAGCTCGGCAAGGAAGGAGAGCTTCGAAAGGCGTACAGGAGCAATAGTTAGGTCACAGGCAGAGCCTGCACGCCCACTAAGATGACGTCAGCGAAGAGCTGCTAAGGAAGGTGCCGCCCGTCTTCGAGCGGATGCAGAAAGACATCATGGGTGCCGCCTTTGCGAGGAAGGGCATGGCCGTGTTGTTGGACTACACTTAGTTGTTTTAACTAATTATAGGCGGAGGAACAGAGCTCTAAACTCTATTGCAGTAGCACTACGTGAGCGGTCAGCCGATATAAGTTAATTTGGGCAGCTTCAGCAACTATGTACATATTGCGGAGCGTTAAATTTCCTGCGAGGTTGAGACAAATTGTCCAGGCAGATATTTGAAGTGTTGCGATCTTGGAAGGTTTACATTTGATTTCTTCGACAATTTCCCAGAAGAACTGCGACGACTTTTCGTCCGCGAACGTGAGCCAAGTGAAGAGCTACGCCGTATCAGAATTTTTTGGAAAGTTTTTGGGCGTAAGAAGTTCCTTCTTATGCTTCCCAGAAAAAAATTCTGTTTTAGCGCTGTTTTCATGGGTGCCCCAGTCGATATACCACAGGGGAAAGGGCAGTACTGTTTCGTATTAACGGGCAAATTTACCACAGGCTGGGTCATCTTCAACCCAGTGAAGGAGAACCACGAGAGTACTGACATATGTACAAGCTCGAAACGGATCAAACTGCTCAGCAACGTTTAGGGAATGTAAGAAACGCTGAGTGCGAGCCACAGCTGATGGAATTTTTTAATGGCTACTTATCAGCTGTTAATGTGTACGCTCAGTCGTTCAAAATGATGCGGAGCAGGCAGAAATTACTACAGCTGCATGCGAGAACCGTGCCCCACTCACACGCATGGTTCCTGAGGAGAGGTTCCGAAGGGGATTAGACAGACGGCTGTATGGTCTTCCCACGGCAAACGAAGGTGCAGTGATATATGTCGACTGTTGCAATGATATACGTTGGTGGGGACAACGACATACCTGCGGACAGAAGCCTTGCAGTATATGTACGTGAAGTAGCAAGACAGCAGCTCGTCAACATCCGAGATATTGATGGAATCTGTAATCCTTTGACATATCCTTTATTGTTTCCGACTGGCGAGTGTGGTTGGGAGCCTAGCCTAAGAAATATGTAGAACGGAGTTACGCATTACGCAAAAAAAGTACTATGCGTATTTATCCTCATTACGCCGAATATACAATCCGACTTGTATGTTGGAAAGTTGTGCCAACAGTTTGCTGTTGAATGCATGCGTAAGAATTGGAAGGAATCGTTTCAGCGAACTACGCCAAGATTCCTATGAAAGATTGCAGTATAACTTGGCGTGCGATGAAAATACAGGACTTCCTGGAAACCGTGTGGATTTGTCGTCGTCACATTTGGGAATCCCACGTACAATGCAATGCGGCAGGCGCATCAGGACGCTATAGCAATCGTGGCACGAAACTGGAAGCCGAGGTACTCTTTGACGATGGGTTACAATCCCCAGTGAAAAGAGTTACAGTGGAATCTCTATTATGGCCAGTCGCCGTCTCATCTCTCCAATTTAGACGAACGTGTATTTAACGCAATGTGAGGGCCTCACCACTCTTGGTGCTTACTTCGTAGCGGCTGGTCGGCTTCCTTCATCCCTCAAACCACCCTCTCCATCCTAAGCCCAGTGTCGTCTGTCAGAAGTGTCTGGGCCCCATAGCACACTCTTGCCCACCTTCATGGCCACTACAAGAGAACACCTTGTCATCACAACGATCAATGCTCGATCTCTTTCATTAATCTCATGGCCCGCCGAATCGTATGCTCTGGATAAGATCAGGTGCGATATACTTGGAGAACAGAAGCACGAATATTAGGGAAAGGAAGCTATAACTTACAATCAGCTACGGTTCTGTTCCATCCTGGTACCGTCAATGCTAATTGTGGTGTGACACTTATCGTGCATCAGTCACTAGTGCGGGAACTGCGTTTTATGCCGATAAGTGACAGGCTGGCAACACTTCACCCGCTGCTCAAAGTTTTTATTGTGCTCTGCTATGGTCCGACATCTTTCAAGTGTAGCCTTGATAAGTACGAAGGCTTTCTAGAGGAGGTGGAGCATAGATGCAGGGAAGCCCCATAAGGAAGCACATCCATCCTCCCAAAAGGAAGCACATCCATCCTTCGCGGAGACATGAAAGCTAAGGTTGGACGCGAACCAGGACACCAAAATGTCATCGGAAAGAATCCTCCCGGCGAACCGAACAAGCGTGACACCTTCTCACAGAAATGCTACCAGATAAGAATTCCGTGCGTGTAACACTTTTTTCCCGCAAGAAAAATGTCGCATTGGCGAGGACCTAACGGAGTGCACATGGTTCGCTGCAAATGGTCAAAACGTTCGACGAAGTGCGGCTCAAACACGTCGCTCTTCCTCATGCAGTCTTCAGCTCGACCGCGGATTGAGTAAGGCTCGGACCGCTTTTTTTACACTCACCTTCACGCAGAAAGCGTGCAAGAGGCCTACAACAGCATTCGGTCGTTTGTTGATACAACAGCGCATGGTTGCTGGTTAGGTCGTTTGTTGAATAGCAGCGCATGGTTGCTGGTTAGCTCGCAAGGATCCTCCCAGAGTTCTCCTAGGACCCAGCTTCTGCTCTCCAGGAGGATAGCTTTAAGAAATAGCACTTCTCCAGCAAGTCGCATCATATATTCCATAGCGTGCAAAGCCGCGAGTATCGCCATACTCGAGAATATTGGTGAAAGAAAGACCACAGTTGTGCAAAGAGCAATTGAGAAAGGGAGAGGCCTAACTGCTGCACAAAGAAAAGGTTATCTCAGGATTAGGCGTTTAATGATAAAGGACAGCGAAACAGGAGAGTACTCTCAACGTGCAACGGAAGATGCAGTGGCAGTGTACTACAACGAATTATACAAGACATTTAATGATTTTCCTTTGTCCATCACGCCTTTTTTCGAAATATGCCCTCCCTTTTGTAATGATAAATCGGAACATGCCCTTTCTAAACTCCATCTTGGGAATCACCGGGACCAGATCGAATCACAGCGGAACAATTAGCCCTCGTGAACCCTATAATTGCTCCTTTACTTACCACTCTACTAAACAGCATTAAAAGAAGCGGCCCCATCCCTGGAAGTTGACAACCGCACCTGTGAAGCAGTCATTTGAAAAGGGCGACCCCAGCAACGTAAACCACTTCCGACCCATATCTCTGGTATCAGGAGTTCTCAAGGCAATCATCAGGCAGCGTTCATACTTTTGGAATTTGCGTTTTTGCGTTTTTGTGGAAAGAAGAAAAGATACGTATCGATCTGCGTTTTTGCGTTTTTGCGTTTTTGTGGAAATGTGGATTTGCGTTTTTGCGTTTTTGTGGAAATGTGGAAAGGGATAAGATACGTATCGATTTGCGGAATTTGCGTTTTTGCGTTTTTGCGGAATCATGGAATTTGCGTTCTTGCGTTTTTGTGGAAAGAAGATAAGATACATATCGATTTGCGGAATTTGCGTCTTTGCGTTTTTGTGGAAATGCGGAAATGGATAAGATACTTATCGACTTCTTCGTCAACGAACGTGGAAGATAAGACAAAGCACTTTCTACACTGAAGGAACAGATTAATCCCATACATTGCTTTTTTTGCTTTCCCCTTCTCGTTCACTCTTTCCTGCTCTCGATCATTCGTTTTTGATTTGTGACTTTCGTCTGCTGTCACACTGTAGTGTCTTCGGGTGGCGTGCAAGTGTTCCGAACAGCGTACCGGGAGTTCGTGTCAGCAGTTTTGTGTGGAGAATAATACACTATAGAAACGACGAAATTGAGGTTCTTGTGGGATTAAAACAATGTATTACGGAGTGCACCAGTAAGTAGCTTCTTCCCCTTCATCATCGTTTCTGTTGAGTTACGAAGGGGCCCATTACTGGTATGGAATTATTTTCACATAAGCCCTAGGAAATAGAAGGAACTCCGTTCCTTGCCATCAAGACCTAGGTGAAATGAGGTGTGACAAATTAAGTTTTCAAAGTTAATGAGGTAAGAATGATGCTTCGATTGCACATTTTTAATAGTAAGTCGTATAGCTAGTACTTATGTATGACATAAGCTAATGATTCTTATTTTAATAACGAAATCTATAAAGGCAATGATTCATAAAAGAAGTTCGACCGTTCGCGAATGATGAGCTTCGTGGAATGACACGCACCGCGCACGTGGCTTCCACGCTTTCCACATTTCCACAAAAACGCAAAAACGCAAATTCCACAAAAACGCAAAAACGCAGATCGATACGTATCTACTCTTCTTTCCGCAAAAACGCAAAAACGCAGTTTTCTCAATCGATACATATCTACTCTTATTTCCACAAAAACGCAAAAACGCAAATTCCAAACGTATGAACGCTGCCTCAGAGTCATTTTGAGTCGCTTGGAGAAGTGCCTGGAAGAGAAGGAGAGTCCAGACCAGGTTGGATTCCGAAAAAAAAACGATTCCACCCTGAACAATGTCCATGTCCTTATTCAAATTGCAGAGAAGAGTGCTGAATATAATTTTCCTGTCTATGTAGCTCTTGTCGATTACAAAAAAGCATTTGATAGCTTGGAGTGGTCAGCAGTATGGACAGCTCTTTCAATGAGAGGTGTACATTCACAGCTTATAAAAATCCTACGGAGACTATTTAAACACTCTTCCACGTCTGTTCTTGTCAATTCTCGCCCAGTTCCGGTCATCATTCAAGAAGGGATCAAACAGGGAGATACTCTGGGCCCCAAACTCTTCCAGCCACCTTACAGATGACTCTCAGCTCTGTAGATTGGGGAACTTGCGGACTAATAATCGACGGCAGGTTGGCAGATGACGTTGTGCTGTTGGCTTTAGCACGTTCTATATTGAAAAAGATGCTGCAGTTCCTGGCAAACGCATCCACCAGAGTCGGACTCCAGCTCAATCCAGAAAGGACAACACTGCTTTCAAAATTTCAAACACCCTGCCATCCAATCTGTATTGATGGAAAATTGTTCCGTTTTGCCGATCACGCCCTTTACCTCCGCTGCCACTTTTCCTTCCTTTTGAACTAGTCAGCTGAGATCTCCACCGAATACAGTCCCAATGGGATGCTTTCAAAAAGTTTTATTGCATTTTCTGCAACCGGGGAGTTCCCCTGCACTAAAGAAACGAGCCTTCGACATATGTGTAACACCAACAGTGCTCTACGGGGCTGAGACGTGGTCGCTGCCATCATCCGACATCAGAGAGTTAGCTGCGACCCAAAGTAAGATGGAGAGAATAATGCTGGGATTGACAATGCTGGACCGATGGAGCGGTGAAAGGATAAGTCAGTTACAAAACTGAACGACTAAGACCACTGGAGCTTCCAGGAAGAAATTTCTATGAGCTTAAAAGATAAGAGAAATGGACGAAAGAGAATGGGCACGGAAGATAACGACGTAGATTCCCTATGATTGACGTCCTTATACTAGGTGGCACGATGGTTTATCAAAGAAGATTGGGGAAACTGGTGGAGCATGATAAGTGAAGAATTCAACCAGACCATGATATGGCATTCGAATGTGAATTGATTCCGTAATAAACTTGTAAATTTGTAAACTTGTATTTAACGCGAAACTGCAGGAACTTTGCACCGACTTATCCAAGAAACATCCTGGGAGAAGTGGAGGCATAAGTTTACGTTATCGTATTCCAGATACGAAGCTTCTCACATTGCCACATGCTTCTTCTCATCATGAGAGGGAAATGCAGAGTGCATACGGCAGAGGGCGAGAACAAATAAATCTGTGCGGAAATTCCGAACAGAAAAGCAGAGCCAAGACTTTATGCCGCATTGATTTTGTACATAATTCATCGATAGTGTGATTTCTCTGGATCCCCTTTCACAATGCATGCGAGGTCGATCATGCTCCATCGATTCGCCAAACAGCCTCGTGATAGGACTCTGACGTTGACAGTTGTCCGGACTATCGTCGATGCAGTCTGTGCTTTACTGAGATAAATAGTATTGTGATGACGAGTGGGTGGTACCAGGAAACCCTTACCTACTTTTTCAATACGACTGTCATATCAATATCGAAATATGTGGTAAGATCTCTGCTCTCTGTAAGTACATATGTAAGAGACCCGTTCGCGCGCGCATCATCATTGAAAGCGTAAATGTAGAAAACCAGAACGCTAAGAAAATCAGGTAAGCAACACTTCAACACGCTACATGTGTGCTCTTCAAAGTATGTGCAGGATTTTTGGATTTGCTATGCAGGAAAGTATCATACGGTATACAGGTTGGCTGTACACCTACCTGGCTTACAAACAGTGCGCTTCGTAATGACGCGAGCAAAAATATTTTGAACACGCTCAGCGAACATTCACGGCCTCAACAGCATTCTCTGAATTGAATATTCGGTGTGCTAAGGTATTCGAGATTGGATTGCCTCCAAATTTCACGATCGACGCTCGAAACCTCTATCATTAGAGTTACCCGAGCACTTTACATTCGATTCCCGCTATGACTGGACTCCGAGGAAGTGTGTCGAAAAGCAACTTGGCAGAATGTACACAGTATCGCCTCTAGATACAGAGCGATACTGCTTAAGAACTCTGCTACTCAACATTAACGGGGATCGTCTTTTGAAGACGTTTGCACTATCCGTGGCAGAGCCCATGACATGTTTGCTGATGCAGCGAAAGTTGCCGCATTTTTGAATGATGATAGATACTTTCGACAGAGCTGGCGGGACGCTGCCAATTATCAGTCTACAGCTTCGGGCAAGGAACGAAGAAAGATATATTGTTGTTTCTCCTACCGAAAAGCGGTCAACGGGTCTGATTGATCATGGAAGCCATAAACAAAGTGGACTACGTCAATATGAACTCTGTGTTAAACAAGAATAAGTTGAGGATGATATTCTTAATGCTTCGGTCAGACCCCGGACCGATGCATTATCGTGAACGGTCCTGTCGGTAGTGGTGGAACGTATCTTTTCAGCACTGTATACAACAGCAGTCGGCAGAACGCGAAAGTGCAGTGCGCAACGTGGACTGGCATGTCGGCTAATTTGTTTCCAGGACAGTGATTTCGTACTTGAAATTGGACATTAGCTACGAAACCGGGCATTTTCAGTTAGAAGGCAAGGAAGCAAAAGGAAGCAGAACTGTTTATGGAAACTGACATGATAATTTGGAACGAGATCTCGTTGGCATTCAAACAATTCTTAAAGCAGTCGACGCTGTACTGGGAGATGTAGCGCAAGTCAACGCACCTCTCGGTGGTAAAGTGATGGTGATCGGTGGCGACTTCAGACAGATCCTGCCAGTAGTTAAATAAGGCCAACGAGAGGACATTGTGGAAGCCTGTGTCGTGATGTCGCTTCTCTGAACACTGTTTTCTGTCCACCCACTGAAAACGAACATGAGAGGGCAAGAAACTGGCCGTGATTGGTGCGGTTGACTACTCAAAATTGGTAATGGAGAGTTAAATGATAAAGATGGTCACACATTGGAAGAATGATGTGTACGAATACTGTCACTGAAATCTTTGGAGTGTTTCGATCGGTCAACCATTTCGCATTTTTGCGAAAATGCCATCCTGGCGCCGGAGAATATACATGTCGACCGTCTAAGCACACCCACTTCAACCCCTCAGTTTTCAAACAGCGCAGGATGAGCGATTGTACAAGAGCGTCGATGATGCCATTTATCTCGAAGGCTAGTTTCAACAACTGGTTCCTCTGGATCACTCGAACTCTTTGACCACCCCCCCCCCCTCCTCACCCACGATCTACATTCGAAATCATTATAAGGCCATGTAATCATAGTGATAGCACCTTCTACTTATATAAACACCTATTTCGCACCCTAATTCTGCGGTGCGCTGACGTCGCAGTCGGCACATGGAATGGCACGCAGGTGGTGCGTAAATCAGTAAATAAAAAGTGTTCCGAGCTTTCTAGCAAGTCATTGTCGGATTAGTAAGCTATCACTTAGTGCGTAGAGGACCGGAAGCGGATGGTGGTTTTTCTAACAATGTTACTCACTCTTTACATTTCATTCATTACTCTACTCCAGTGCTCCGCTCTTTAAGGTTGCAGTGTTGACTCACTCGAAACTATATGGGTTTGGTTCCGTGTCGATGGACACATGAGGCTCAATGATCAGATCCGATCAAATTCCTTAACGGAGTCATGGCGGCTGTGGATTCCGTTTCCTTTTCCCGTCTAATGCAGACAACCACTATCACTGCGGCTATTGAAGAGCAGGGAGGAGTTGCCTTCTGAGGATGTCAAGAGGATGAGACGATGTGTCGTTGTTCATTCTTGCTAACATAATGCCCACAATAATGCCAACATGTTACCAGGTGTATCTTTGATCAGACGTATGGTCATAATGTGTTCTCTTCCGTTACCTCTTTCCGTGACCCGTCTTTCAGGGAGAAGTCATCCTGGGAATTCTCTATGAGGTGCACATCGCTGTATGCGTTTTGTGACGTTGAACTCAAACCTACTCTTTCAATTTCGGCTTCGCGAACAGGGTTATGAAGGTTTCGTTCAAAGAAATAATACTATCACATAGCAAGTGCAGGCGCGACCCAGGCTTTATCGCGCAGAATCAATGTTGTTCTCGTGTTCAGGAGGTCAAATGAGCCTTGGAGACAAGTTTGTAGGCTAATCGATCTGATCAAAATTCTCAAGGATCACTGATTTTTGATCAAAATGTTCAAGGATCACTGATTAGTTGAATGGCAATACATTCAACGAAGGGTAGGATGCAAAATAGTGCTCTCTTACTTCATCCGACGTTGTCTGGTAGAATGCTTCTGAAGCTTTTGACTTGGCATATTTATTGATGAGCTTGACATTAATGCCTTCTTCAGATTTCAAAACAATCACATATAGATAAAAGCACTTCGATTTAGGATATTTGAGCAGCTCCAACGGTATATGCACTTCGTCGATAATGGTGGCGCTGACAAAAGCAATAAACCATGCAAAATCCAACCAATTTTGGACCATCTGAGTGCTACTTTTCGAAAGATGTATAAAGTCGATAAAGAGCTATGCATTAACTAGTCAGTGGTTCTCTTTCATGGATGTATCTCTTTCTGGCAATACAATGGCTCCAAGAGACACCAGTTCAGCATGAAGCTGTACATGTTGTGCTCAGAATCAAGCTACACGCAGAAGGTGAAGAAACTTGCCGGAAAGGATCCGAAGAGAAGGAGAAGTGCAACTGAACCCGTGGTGATGGAGCTTATAGAGGGATTCTTGAGGCAAGACAGATGTTTGCTTGCGGACAGCTGTATACAGGTTTGCAGCTGGACCACCAACTTCTGAGGAAGCGCTCAGACTGGGCACGTACTCCAAGGAATCGAAAAGGTGCGCCCCAAGTACTGAAATATGGAAAGCTGAAGCGCGGTGAATTTTCTGCCAACAAAATGAGAAAGAAGTACTTAAATGAAGTGGAGATCGAAGAAACATATACATGTTTTCCATCAAAGACGTCGCTGGCTGCCACCCAATGGGGAAGCCTACTGTGATCATCGATTGCATTAAAATTAAAATGAAAGGATTCGCTGAGGTCTATGATCAAATGGCAGCTTACACGCCATGTGTGAGAAGGACATGAAAGTGGTATGCCAGGCTGCCGGCACATGCACAAACAGCTTTGCTTTTTTTCCTATAGTTTAAACAGAGAAGAAGACAAGACTTAATTTCTCCAAGGAGCTGATCGTTGAAGCTCTCATCCACGGCATAGTGGCGATTAGGCCACCAGGCGAAAGAGACTCGTGTTCGACCATGAAATGAAAGCCAGACAGGAGCTTCTGTGGCGAATGTTACAGCGTAGTATCCAGGAAATCTGGAAGGGCAGTTGCCAAGAATATGGCGAAGAAAACTGAGACAAACGTGATCATAGAAACCTTTATATTTCCGTTTGCAGAGCAGAGTAGGTCGTAATTCGAGAAGCATTAAGTTTGGCGTCTGAACACCATACGGAGATGTGTACCTTATCGAGTTTGACCATGCTGAATTATTAACCTTCCCTTGTTAGTTGAGGAATACCATAGGTACGGGGGAGGAGCTCAGGGATACCTAAAATTTTCATGTGCGTAAGGACTTCTCTTCTCACGTGAAAAGTGGTTCACCCGCTCTGAAACTCCTACCCCATACCCTTCTAGACTTGGGTTGAATTCACATCTTCTGGTTAACATTGGCATATTTCGAGGGAAATTAAACGATATCCCGTGGAAAACGCGTGGGAATTACATTCTGCAGACATTGTATACTCCATTTCGGAGCGTCTGATAGGGCATGGCCTACGGACATGGGTGAGTGGCGAAAGTGAGAGTGCGTAGCAAGAGTGAGAGTGTGTGCCGGAGAGAGTTTGATACAATCTCGCTCAAGTCCGTAGGCCACGCCCTATCAGGTGCTCCGAAATGGATTGTATGTGACAGTGAAACATGTTTGCCTTTGTGGTAGCCCGTAGTTTCTGTAGTGAGAATGCAACACGATATTACACATGAACCTCTTTTCACTTGCTATTTTGCTTTAGCACTTTTGCTTCTCATTCGATTTTCTCGCGTGTGTCCCGACACCTTTCTTCTCCTGATCATCATTTTGTTTTATGAAGTCACTCATCAAACAGCTTCATCATCAATTACTTGGAATACGCTGTACAATTTAGAAGTCTATGGGCAAGCCGTCTTTCTAAAGGCTGTAATGCATCGTCACAAGCGTATTTATCTGGTGGCTTTGACATTGATATTCATTATATATTTTCTGATCTCATTCAGGTACGTTGTATGACCTCTTGTGGTGGTTTGTAGAATACAGTGTTTTCTATCTCTATGCGCTATATACCTGCGAGCGTCAGCGCTTTGTGATCGACGCGAAGGGCGAAACGGATTCAGCGACATTTGCCTTTTGCCTCTCCCTATCCAATCTTATCAACCGGTATCAGTTTGGGTCACCCACCCTTACTGTCCCCGTCTCACCCCTTCAAAATACTAATGAGTGTCACTGCTCTAGGATCTACGTGACAGGCGGAGCGAAATTGATGACATTTGCCTTCTCACGCTCCTTACCGCCTGTCAACACCTAAGTGTTAGCACCTTGCGACCAACGCCAAAGGCGAAACGGATTTGGCGATTTTTGCCTTCTCACGTTCCTTATCGAATCTTATCAACCGTTATCGATTTGGATCACCCACTATTAATGTCCCCGTCCCGCCCTGCTGCATACTTGTCGGCGCTCTGGGATCGTCGCGAAAGCCGAGACGGATCTGGGGACATTTGCCTCCAAGCTCTCCCTGTTGAATCTATCAACCGTTATTGGTTCGGATCTCCCTCCATTTTGGATCACTCACCATTAATGTCCTCGTCCAACACCAAAAAGCCTATGAGTGTCGGCGTTCCGGGACGATCCGAAAGCGAAACCAAACCGATGACTTTCGCCTTTCGCTCCACTACCCCAGAGTCCCCTTACCACCCCCTACATCTCTTGTGGAATTCAGGATTTCACCTCTGCTGCGATGCCAGATATGAATTGCCGGTCAAACAGACACACACAAGAACCCACACCAACAGTCACTCTTAGCCGATTATATAAAGAAGGATGTTACAAAAATGTGATTTGTGATCATTACAAACTTCTCGATCATACGCGTTCCTGTCATGTGCTTTCCTCGGTGTCTTGAGTTTCGTAAGGTTGCGTTCTCTGTGGTGCCGGCGGCAGAGTGTGGCTACATCGCCTCTACACCCTTGGCCGTGCTACATGCCTCGTTGCCTGTGAGTGCAACCACACCGACACCACCGCAGAGTATGAAGGCGTCCTTAGGTTGCCGTCAGGCTTCGCGATTTGCGATTCCGTGATTTTGCGGTGTCGCGGCTCCGCACGCGAAGTATGATATTGCTAAATTCCAAGGACGTAGTATCGCGTGCGAATCCGCGACGCCACACAATCGCAAAATTGCGAAGTTTGAGGGCGGCCAAAGGCCACGTTCACAGTTGTAATATCGAGCAAATCGTGATTTTTCGGAGTTAGTGTATTACCGCCTAGCTTGCACCCATAGCGTCACTTGCCTGATGTCGTGACGCGAATATCCTCTACTAGTGGTATACACCGCTCGTCCTCTATAGTCTCTGAAAAAGAGGTTTGAAGGTACTGCGGTGTCAGTCAGCCACTGAAAGGCACGTCAAGAGCATACCTCCAAATTTTGATGACGGGAAGGAGTGCTGCCCAAGAAATTCCTTCTCACCGCGATGCTGATGTGCCTGCTAAAGACGCAGTTCCTGTGCTCAACATTCGTTGTGTTTAAGTAGAATGTATGGGAAGCTTTTCCTATGGCATTTTTTACATCTTATCTGTGCGAAATAGTCGGTTTCGGAGTGTCTACATTCCTCTTTAGAACACACGATTTTCGCACCATCTCTTACGACAAGATCGATGAACAAGCTCCTTTCATATTCATAGGTTAGTCAATTGTCAATCATTTTCATGCTGTGATTCCTGATTGACTGCTTGAAGGTGGTGTACCTCGATCAGGCACGACGCTCATGCGTGCCATGCTCGATGCACATCCAGATGTCCGTTGTGGTGAAGAAACGAGAGTTATACCAGCAGTTCTGGCACTTCTGTCGAAGTGGGCATTAAACAAAGAGGTTATTATATCCCGAAAAAAATTCTAGCTTACGAAAATTAAAAGATCATTCACCACTGAATGTGTTTGTTATAAACCCACTCACTATATTGTTTCGATTCTTATGCTGGTACGCTGTGGGATGGCACTCTCAAATCGCAAGACCTTCAACCTCATATTTAGGAGTTGAGACGTTTACACGAGTCGGGTGTCACTTCTGAAGTACTGAGCAATGCTGTCGCCTCTTTTATAATTCAGGTATTTTTATCTTTAATGCTTATACCACGGTAACGATAAAATAAACTGATCCCTCCGATGGACACCTGATTGGTACATATGCAACCTTTTTCCCAACTTTTGACGCTCACTTCGAAATGGTTTCATGCAGGCAGTCTTCCGTGATACTGTCATTTATTATCGCGCAGATCTTGGAATTTAATGATGTGGAAAAGCCGCGAGTAATGCATAGAATCGTACGGCAGATCCCTTTTGGTACAAGTGAACTTCGTGCTTTTTTGAGTACCGAACCGTGGTCTCCATGAAGTGAAACAGATCGATGCAGGTCAGTACACTGCTGCTGCAGGCTGACGCCGTAAGTTTTTAGCTCATGGATGATAGTAGACGACTTCATATTCGAATAGGATGCACGCACCGGAAGTGCGTCACTTCATCTTTCTGCTTGAGCATGTTCCAAAAATATATTGCCCGGGAACCTTCCACTTATTTACGGTGTGCAAAGTAAGTCACGCAAGTAAAGCACACAGTGAGTAAAGTGACGTTCTACACATACCCTCCCTCTCTTGTTTAGAGCTCTCTAGATGTCTTGTTTCAGATTATAGCTGGCCATGGTGCTCCTGCTCCTTATTTATGTAACAAAGACCCTTTCACGATGAACGCTGCACCGTATTTGGCAAAAATTTTCCCGAACGCGCGGTTTCTTTTTGTGATTCGAGATGGCAGAGCAACAGTGCACAGTATAATTTCGAGGAAGGTTCTCATATATATTCTATTTTTTGCCGAAACTTCAAGTTTGGGGATTCCACAACTCAATTTTCTCGATTAAAAATTTCTATAGGTAACAGTTGCTCGTTTCAATATGACCGATTACCGACAATCCTTGAAAGATTGGAACGAGGTGATATCCGTAATGGACGTACAGTGCAAGAAAATCGGCGATAAGTGTTTGCGGGTACGCTAATCGTTTCTCCACTGCCTACCGTTTTTACGTGTTCTTGTAGAAGCAACGAATCGCTCTACTTTTTGTGTAGACCCTATTTTTGTTTCAAGAGGAAGTGGATCACCTGGTCGCTTCCGGCTAATCTGATACCTACCTGATGCCTAATAACGATGATGGCTACCATTCTACTTCCATAAGTGACAGCGTTTTGAATGTGTACCAGTGCGACCTATGGCTGAAGTTGCCTCCATACCCTTGGTTCCAGTCGGGTCTTCGGCG
Organism: Trichostrongylus colubriformis; assembly: GCA_963978905.1. Classification (NCBI taxonomy): domain Eukaryota; kingdom Metazoa; phylum Nematoda; class Chromadorea; order Rhabditida; family Trichostrongylidae; genus Trichostrongylus; species Trichostrongylus colubriformis. Next base: position 9,672,365 of record OZ022259.1, on the reverse strand, counting down.
AGTGACCGCAGTGTATGAAGAAACTGAGGATATTCATATTCATACCGTATTTCTCTTACTTCCGCATTCAACTTGGTTTGTATAATAGTGCATTACGTGAAGGCCTCAGAAGCCAGTGCCGCAGTAAATAAAACGAAATTAAACGCGCAGAAACACGAGGAATTCTACCTCTGTTCTTCCCACTGATTCTAGCTGCGGATGCGTTCTCAAAACTACTGCATCACCGACGTATCGATCAAAGCCACGCGGTCTGTATAACGGTCGTAAACTATGTTACACATCTATTCGGAACCGGTTTCGAGGACTACAAATAATACTGCCACTCATAAGAATGACATAACATACAAAAAGAAAAGGAAACCAAACAAGTGAGAAATCAGGGATACTACAGGGTGGGGCAAAATTACGGAAACTAAATTGGTGCCACCCAAAAACTTTATTTCAGCTTGAACAGAAAAGTAACCATCATCGATTCATTCCCCAGAAAAACTGAACAAAACCCACTTCTTTTTATTCAAAGCAAGCCCATTTACTTCGACACAGGCTCGAAGACGCTCCGGAAACGCTTCGGCCGTGGCGTGGAGGTGGTCTTCGTCCAACTCATCCCAAGCTTTCTCCAGTGCTGCCTCCAGAGAATTGAGGTCGCGATGGGGTTTGAGCATGCTTTAGACTCGAGGACGCTCCATACAGAGAAATCGAGTGGGTTGAGGTCCGGTGAACTGGGATGCCGTTCATCAAAAGCGATGGAATCTGGAAAATTTTCCTTGCACCGCTCCTGAACAATCTTGGCCTCGTGAGCAGGGGCATTGTCTTTTTGATAGCACCATTTCTTATATCCAAAGTGCCTCTGGGCCCACAGTAGGACTTCGTTCTTCAAAATGTCCAAATAGTTTTTTCCCGTTGACCTTAACTCCTTGTGGACGAAGACCAGCAGTGAACGAAGACCACGCAGATGATCGCGCATCTTCTTGATTTTCGCCTTGGTCATGATAGAAGTAGGTCTCCCACGTCCTGGTTGGTCGGAAAGGTTTCCCGATTCTGTAAACATTGCGATTGTTTTCGACACAAGACTTCTTGGTACCTTGGACGGCGGGAGATGTCAACCGCTCGGAATCCTTGAAGGTGCAGGTCGATGATGGAAGTCCGGTGAGGGGATGTCCTTGTAATTTTAGATCAAATACGAAATTTTTTGTGCTAGTTAGTAGAGAAGGTTGCGCTGAATCGAATAAAAATTAGCAAGAGTTTTTCAAAGGCGAAAAGCGCCCCCGGGATCAAAGTTCCCGCGGCCGTGCCTAGTTTCCGTAGTTTTGCCCCACCCTGTACTACTATTACATGAACAGCTAACTCGTGTTGGGGATGGTTAATCCAAAAAGAAAGGGGACATCCCAGGAGAAGGAAGGAGGATAGCAGGACCGGCCCACCAAGCAAGTGAAGACGTTTTTGTCGTAGATCTTCTTCCGAAAGCGATATTACCTTCAAACGAGTGGCACTGGCACATCTTGAAAAGACTACCCCTCTGGACGACGACGGACAGACGACTGGCTTGATTGAACGGAACTGGGCGGATCAGTAGTTTCGCACGCTCCACGTGGCTTTGACTGTTTATGGTAGCCGTTTGAACCATGATGTCAAAGGACGGACCAGCCCGAGCGTGGTTTCCTCCTGGCGTATGTCATATACTCAGGGAAGGTCGTACGCAAGTCACGACAAGTGGAGTGCCGTTGATCGTAGCCTAGTTCTAGGGCAGTGATAGGGGTAAAATATCTAATGTGAACTCCTAAAGTGAGTCATCGAAATGAAAGCTCTTGATCTGGGAGCACTATATATGACGCAGTTTCATATGAAAAGGAACGCCCCGGCAGGGTCAAGCGTCCAGTTGAGGAAAATTTTCAAAAAATACGCCTCCCCCCCCATCAAAACGGGGTCTCAATACGACCCCTCCCCCCCACCTCTTCTTCAGGTTCCGCTACTTCTGTGGTTTCTACCGAACCAGCGCGATCTACTGGGAAACTTAAGAGCCCATGGTAAAAAAAAAACATTGACGCCAAACCACTTCTGACAAAAGAGAGAAATAAGATCCTAACAAAACTCAGTACTCATATCCCTAAATAAAATCGTCTGAGTAAGAACCCAACAACTCCAGTATTTGTATTCTGAAACGAAGGCACTGCCCATCACTAGTAATAAGCTCGTCTTGTGATGACAAAGGAGAAGGCTTGATAGTCATGGAAGTCAGGGGGCAGTAAAGGACGAAAAAATAAGAATGGAAAAGTTGGAAGATAAAAGAAAAGTTATGTAGGAGCCATGTAATACGCCCCCCGCGCCCCATCTGATCGCGGTTCGCTACTGCGGCTGCAACGCGGCGATCACGATGGAGCGCGTTATCTTCCCCATACTAAATTCCGACATTTTTAAAATACTTCAAACTTTACCTAGAGCCCATCTTTCAAACAGCTGTGAACTGTTTTCCAGAGAACTCCCTCAGACCTATCTAATGGCCGCTTGCTTTCCCTAATGGTTGCTTAGTTCTCGATATGGGTTTCCAGATGAGGAGTAGATGAGGAAAATTTCGAAGTGTTTCATTCAAAGGGCTATAAATCTCTTCCAACTTAACCGTATCAGTGCGTTTTGGTAAGGCGGGGTCTGCTAGGTTGTCGCTTTCGAACGACTATCCGGGCTACGCCATATCTTCAAAACAAAGCAAGAAAAATTCAGGAAAGCCAGTATAGAAAAAAAATTTTTTTGTCGAATTTGCGAGATCTTCCCAAGATTCTTGCGAAAAATTGATTCATTGTTACTCAAATTTCTCTAAAATGCATCCTTCGCTCTCGAAGACCTAGTGGGAGGGCCAGAAGCGTCGGTCAGCTCCTCTTGGGATCCGCAATGCATGAGGATTTCATCCACATTCTCTATGAATACAAACGTTTTTGCGGTTTGTATAGTGGCTGCTAACACGAGATTACGTACTTGCAATGTAGAAATATATGAAGAAAGTCCATATCAGCTAATTTCCCGTTTTCATCCAAATGTTTTTGCAGTGTCCATCCACGGTGGTACCCGTTGATAGATATCGCTTTTCACGACTAATCGGTGTATTTCGGAGGTGTCTCTGTACGTGATTTCGGTGTCAGCGGACCAACGAAAGGGCTATTGGCGTTGACCGGTTTCGTTGCGAACCGCGCCATGCATGATGTTTGCATGATGATTAAAGGCAGCTTTAGGGGAAATTCGGACGAAAAGTAAAAGAAGTGGTGAATATGAAAGCCGAGATGCGTAGTAACAGAACAGTGAAGAAGAAACGGATGAAAATGGCCAAAAACCCGAGAAATAGGACCCCCTTCCCACTGCGGATTCTCAACGCGGACGACCTGCCCGTCAAGAGGCGGATGGTCGGCATAGGTTTTCCATTGGCATTACCAAGACGTAAACTGAAGGGATGTTCGGAAATGCGACAGCATCTATTTTCATGTGGTGAGCTTCAAGCTAAAAATGAGAAAGCGCGCTGCGATGCTTTCAAACCTGCCGATCTCCTAGACCAACCTCACGGTGATCAACCACTAATCACGTCGCCAGGAGGCGGGCTGCCCTAACCAAGGCGGCTTGCCCTGATGAGGCCGCCTCCGCCACAGCTCAAGGGGCGCTTCCGCGGGGGATTTCGCTATGCTTAGGCCTTTCAGACCCGTAGTTTTTTCACTAGATGACTACTTTTGGGATTTTTTTATCACCCACATTTTCCCTAACACTGTCTTTAAGTCAAGCTACTTTCGAGTTCGAACCCAATTAGTCAGTTTTATCATTTCTTCCTCACACTTTAGACCCTCAGCCTGAGAAATTCTGTTGATCATTGCCTACCTCAACGTTTACGACCCCCCTCCCATCCTAGCGGACCAAATACGATCCCCCCCCGTTGAGGATTGCTCAACGGAGGCTTGACCCTGCACGCACCCCGAGCTCCATAGTAGCCGCTTCTTTGAAAGCTTCCACTTATTCTGACAGGTCTCGCCCCTTTTGCTGATAGAACCCGCCTCCTTTTGGAGTCGACGGTGGAAAGGGGTCTTAGTTCTCGGGTTTCCAATCGTTCCTTTCTGTTTTTCTTCATTTTGTACTAGTGGGCACCTGAACATGTAGTTAATAATCCTTTGATATTCGATTCTAACTACCCCTACCACTGTCTCATTAATTTAGTCACGATGTGTTTTCAGACCTGCTGCATTACTGATATATCAATCACTTGCCGTTCATGATTTGCAACAGCGTGATGTATGTGTGTGCTGAGCTCATTGCTTCAAGATTTTTACTCATATTATTAATCAGAAAAAATATTAGGTGGACTAGCCACGCGGATCCATGAAATGTAACGGTCATGAACGCATATCACATCCGTTTGGAGACGGAATAAATTTGAGAGAGACCTGATACATCATCATGGAAGCATGCTGACAAGAGTAAACTCGAGCTGGCTCCTACTCAGAAGGCGTCACACATCGCCTGGTTGCACAATTCTTCTCTCTAGAGGCAATGGAAGGCAGGAGGCAATGGCAGGAAGTAGGACTGAAAACGATATTCTTTGTGAATGTAAAAAACTTGTTATGAAGAGATGGTAACACTGTGCCAATCATGATTTGCAGCAGCGTGATGTTTGTGTGTGCGAAACACACTTCTTCAAGATTTCTTATACTGAATTTAATGATAAAAAGAAATATCAGGTGTACTACGAACAGCTTGTGCTACATCCCGAGTCACAAATGCGACGTATTCTGAAGTACCTGCGAATTCCATGGAGTGCGAACGTGTTGCATCATGAACATTATGTAGGAAAAGATATCAAGTTGTCAAGACTGGAGCGGAGCTCAGACCAGGTATGAGCAAACTCTCAGCATGGCTTTACACTCACAATCAGTTTTCTGTTTTATTTCTGAGATGTTGTTGGTACGAGAAAGGTATACGGCGCTATCATTTCGCCCTATGGTAGAACGCTGGTTATAAAACCCATTCAAGATTTCTATTCTTATTTGATAGGCCACCTAGTAAGCCGGGAACCTTTTGTCCCAATGACCAGTCATCTTAGCGTTGCAATAATCTGCCACTATGTAGTGTTACAACGTTCACTGGATTTGTAACTGTGTTGTTTTGGTTCGGTTTACATGTTTACATAAATAACACCAGTTAATTCTTACGTTTTCTATTTGAATAAGGCGTAGATACCACAAATCTATTATCACGACCCCAGAAACCGGAAGTTGGCAACAACAACAGATTTCGCTGAAAAGTTGTCGATAGGGGTTATTTGGAGCGCTGATCATGGAGACGGCATCCTCTTCGACTCAAGGATGACGCCACTTTTGATCATTCGTGACCATAGTTGTGCTCACACACAGTGTGATAAAAGTATAGGTTCATCCTGTTTTTTAGCGACATACATATCTAGAATAAATCAGCAATACCCCTAATTCTAAGCGGTGGCGCTTGTGATAGCCTCGACCAGAAGCGTCAGAGAATTTGAAAACAAAGAATTGCAAAATTCTTGTTTTTTCCAGAAATCACAGTGTCCCAAAAGCATAGGTTCGCTTAGTTTTCTGCCTTGCTTATATCAAGGGGGATATCGTAAAGTCAATATGTTGATGCTTTTCTTCCGAGGTTGTTTCCACAGTGTCATGCCACGCGGAGTACACTCATCCGAATTTCGGTGTCGTCAAATGCAAATATATTAGTATGTGCATGTATTCCTATTGATAAATGTGTAGGCATATGTTTTGTTGGAGGCGATATGTCGACACACTTTGCTGCTACATGCTAACATTAGCAAGAAATTCAGCTGAATCTACTTCTCTTCGACCGACCTCCAGAGCTCTCTGACTTTACAGGTAGTCAAACCAGTGAACACAGATGCATTGTCGAAATGGGTCGGCGCAATTCCTGAAGATGTTGTAAGAGAAATGGACACTATAGCACCGATGCTGCGGCAATTGGGTTACGATCCAAATGCTAACCCACCACATTATGGTGCGTTTTCCTTTACTGACTTGGTGGGTGAGTGAAGTGTGGTGATACAGCTCAAAGGCACCGGGAAGAGTAAGAAGAAAGTGAAAACTGGAAGAACATGTTCTCTGAAAACAAACCTTCCATTTCAAAGGTGATGTGTGGCGAAACTCGCATCGAAAAAGCGTGACAGGGGGTTTTATCACGATCTCGCAGCACGGCGTGTCATTCTGCAATTCGTCAGCCGGGCGAGTTGCCGGTGAGGACGGGAGAACGTTCGTGGCAGGCTGATTAGCCTCTCCGCCCGTCTGCAGCCTACTCGGCTAATGACGCGGAGAAGTGTAAGAGAGAAGGAGGTTATAGAATAATCTTTCTCCGTTTTATTTCGTTCTTTCTTCACTGTTACACTGTTGGGCACCCCTACTTTCGTATTCCATAATCTGCCGAAATTACCCGTTCCGGTTTCTTTAAAAATATGTTTGGATGGTGTTTTACGGGGCATAAAACTCTGCAAGTACTTATAATGCTCAACAGTTTTCTTCTTCAAGGAACACCAGATCAACTAGTGGCTGAGAAGACTGAAGATCTTCACGAGCATGGAGATGAATGGTACAAAAAGGCAGTGGCAGTTGTGGAAAATCGGAATTGGGTCGATAAACCAAGGCAACAGGTGATTTTATGGAACAGTTTCTAAACTCTGTAAGTGAACACAGGTACTCATTATCAGACGAAAGATAAAAAAGTTTTGGCGAGTTTTTTTTCCACGTTTTTTCCTCGGCTAATTGTGGATGGAAGCGAGATCGATAAGAGAAATTGCCTAAAGTTTCCTCGTTAACATTGAAACATAAAATCGTATTTTTAGGTGCCTCCGTTTAACAATCCTCCGGCGTCGACCTTGTGATGTATTATGTATGTGAAGATGGTCGAAGATAAGAGCAAGAATTTTTCAGTGGAAGTTGTCTTTTCCACGCTTCGTCGATTTCTGCCATGTCACACCCGCAGGAGTTGGCTGCGGGGTGATCATTTCCTAGGCTCACAGATACTCCTTCTGTGGTGACGAAGCGATCATATAAAGCTCTCTTCACCATGATCCTATCCCAGCAGACAACTGTATGTTCACCCACCTTACAGATACTTGATTTCGGATGGGGCGACCTACGACAGAAAATCGCATGGCCGCCCGCGGCGAGCGGCGCGATGGATGCGAGCAAGTGGCAGGGCATGGCAGCCTTCAAGCGAGGCAGTGTGGCATGGGTGGAGAACGCAGGGTGGCACGGGTGCACGAAACACTGTGGCATGGGTGTATGGTGCAGAGGTGACGCAGCCACGCTCTGCCGGGCTCCCAAGGGCAATCGATTCGGCAAGTATACCGCGTGTACGACACCGCGAAGCGATTTTCTGCCGTAAATAGCCCCACCCCTTGACTTCTTACAGAAGTTCCGAACCTTTTCACCGTCAGTGGTTTGAAACCATTTGTGGTGGTTTGCTGAGCGAATTTTCTCCTTAGAAATAGTAAACAATTGACCATATTTCGTATACCATATTTCCATAAATAAATAAATAAATAAATATTTCGACGTGTGATCAGCAGGTGGAGAGAGATAGAACAAAGAGAATCACACCATTTTTTCTTTTGTTGGAATTTCATTCTCAGCACCTTCGAATGTCAACTTGAATGTCATAAAAAGTCCATCCTCCTTTCAAGTGCCAATATTGAATTTTACGCATCAATGAAGAGATACTTCTGGCTATTGAGCAGAGGTGTGACATGCTGCTCAAATAAACGCTCGCGGTCAAGGAAGAAAGTATGTTTGGTACTCGCGTTGAAAGGCGCAGCTTCACGGCAACGGGAGGGTTTAGGAGAAAGCGAGAACTGGATATACTTGTTATCTGAAGACAAACCTCCCCTTCAGAAAAGGTGAGGTGTAGCGAAACCCGCTTTGAAAAATCGCGGCTTGGTTATTTATCACGACCCCGCGACACGGCGTGTCGTCCTGCAGTCTTGCAGCCGGGCGAGTTACTAGCAGGACATCTTCCGGCAGAAGAGCGCGAGATAGAAATGGAGGTCCTTATTTCTCGATATTTTCGCCGTTCTATTTCGTTCTTTCTCTATCGTTACTCTGCTGAGCACCCCTACTTTTATACTTCACAATCTGCCGAACTTACCTCTTTCGGTGTCTTTCAGCGGCGGTTCTGCGGCAGCGTGCGCGGCTACACACAGATGCAGTGGAAAAGCGGCTGTAGAGGGATGCAACAACTGCTATGACTAGGATGTGTACGTTAGGACCACGCCGTGCGCTGTGTGAAAAGATACGTTCGAGCCAGGACCGCCGTATGCAGCTGGGTCCCAAGACGATTGTCGTGTCCTGAACAAATGTTTCAGGTGTGGAGCACGTAATCGCTTCAGGAGCATATCCCCCATCTGATTTCATCCGAGTGGGATAGGTCAGCTTTTTTGGACCTCGATGTGCTAAAAGTAGAGATTTCAGCCTCCAAATAACTTTTCAGACCTCGAAATGAACAGTCGATCAAACGATCAGAGACGAATGGACTGCTTTAGGCCGCGCTCAGACTTTGCGCCGGCAGGGCGTGGCTTCGTTCACAGGCAGCGAGTGAGAGTGGCACGGGGGAGATACACAGACGACGCGGGGGACGAGACAGGGTGGCACAGGCGGAGGTGCAAAGACACGCAGCCACGCCCCGCCGCCGGTACCGCAAAGTATGAACGTGGCCTTACAGAGCTGAAGAAGCTATCGGAAACACATACGCATACACTTTTGTCCCCGATGGCACTTGAGGAAGCGGAAGTGTCCGGAGTGTACATTTTTACCTTCAGATCATCTCATTTCTGAACCTCATAAATATTAAACGGCGAAAGCAATTGAAAAACAGATAGCAGAGAAAGTTCCATCGAACAATTGTATGTATAAGCTTTGTCGAAAGGTTAAGAGAACGTTGTAAAACAAAGAGAATGTAAAAAGAGGCGGAAACTTATTTTCTCAACCCTATACATATTGTCGTAAACAGAGCGCGATGACTCATCGATAAACATGCCAGCGCCAAGGATAAATTTATTATTAGCTATTATTATTATTTGTACTTTCAAAAACTTCGAAGTAATAGAGGGAAGCGTCTCTAGAATGAGCACGAATTCGTTGACTGAAAACTCCGTGCAAGCCTGCCCTGCCTCATCGGCAGACAAAAGTGGTGCTATCTTTTTTAGTAGAAATGAAACTTCTTCCGTTTGATTGTCTGTCTGTTTGTCCGTGTCTCTAACCACCCTCGTAAAGTAACAAAAGTTTCCAGCGAGGGCAGCCGTAGTAAGGCTACGGAGATCGGCGAAAGCGGCTGGCAAAGCCGGGCGCGGCTGGGCGGGTCGGGTGTGTTCTTACGCCAGGATTTCGCACTGCGGACGAGCTAAAGGCGCCATGTTGCTGGATCCCGAAGCGATAAAAAGTCAACTGCGTATCGCACCCCTAGCATTATGTTGTAATCGTTCTAAGACCAAACTACCGCGACGCGCATAGCTCGCACACAGTGCGTACACGCCGCTCGTCGTGCGAAATACTGACGTAAGGGTACATACCCGGGTGCGTCATGTGAGCAGCCGACACAGAGTTCGTTCTCATTCGAAACGTGACTTAGGACACGGAAATGATCACGTACACTAAGGCCAATTCGAACAGAACATGTTTCCGCCGTAGGTTGATTACATCATCGTCCGCACACAGTTTCTTCTGGTGATCGCTGACACTCCGACTTCATATCTAGTAGCACCAGGATTTACTCAAAGATCTAGCGCAAGAAGCGTCTAACTAGTGTGCGAGGTTTTATCTTCAATTCTCTGAGACATTCGATCCTGCGCCGCTACTAACACGCACTTGATCCTTTTTGATTGCTACCATTGGTTCTTATCGGCCTGTTGAGCTGTGAGAACATCCGCATTGCCCTTATGCGATCAAAATCTATTATTTTGTGATTCTTCTATGGTTGGGTTCACCAGTCTCGACTTCGGCATCAACCCATCACGACATAGTATGTAGCGATATGTTCGAAGACCTGAACGTCACCCAATATTTCGGAACATAAAACAGAATTCTTTATCTACACAACTCCAAACAAAAATTTATTGAAGAAGCATCAGTGGAAGTTCCGACCACATTTACTCGTTCACAAGGAGGTCTGAAATTATGTGCGATAGGGTTCGCACTAGTTTCTATTATTGTGCGGTCTATGTAATGTTAATTTTTATTCAACGACGAACTGTTTTCAGAACCGCTGAAAGTTTTCCAAAATTTCACAGTAATTTCATTTCGCTGAGTGTTTCACTTGCGCGTTCTTTTCATTTGCATCACTGCATGCCCATCAATGATAAATAAATATAATACTTTATCTATACAAGGCACCAGGTAGGAAACAACAAACGTTTGAATCACTCAGAGCTTATTGTGCGGAAATCCGAAATGCAAAATCTTGCGAACAAAAGCCGGTCCATTCCATCTTCCTTTCACGAGGAATCGCCAGTAAAGGAATGGCATCAGATAGCGTTTCATAAACCATGGATGACGCCTAAATAAGAGATTACAAGGCTATTCGACATAATCCTTTGGGGCACATGTGGCGTAAAAGGGTGAGAATCAAGCTGACAGCTTCGGTCCTACCAATTTTGGCTGGTCACTCAAATTCCCAGAAGGAGTGCTGTCTACGACCTATGCTGAAAATGGAACTCGAGCGGGAGAGGACATACAAAAATTCAAACTTAAACTTTATTTTTCCTTCCGGTCTATATCCATCCGAGCTCCGCCTTGGCAAACACGACTGTGCACAGCGTGAATTATGACCTCTATGTCAAGTATTTTCCAATTAAGGTCTGAGCCTGCTATCGAAGAAAGGAGCGGCTGGTTCCGCCGCCATCCCACTAATCCGCGACTTTATCTGCCTGTTGGTGTGCAGCAGACAAGCACAAGCAAGGACACTGGGCAAAGTGGGTGACCCTAGACCGTCCCATAAACGGACCCAGTGCCACAATCTTCGTCCCGAGAAATCGTCTTCGCTCACCTGGCTTTACTTTGATCAAGAGGCGTGGTTTCCATTCTCTCTCCTGCCGGATTAAACTCGGCAAGAATAGCTTTGTGATGACCGATAACCAATGGACAAGAAGCGTAGCCGTCATACTAAAAACAGTCTTTCTCATTTCAATTATTCATTCCGAGTACCTTTGTCAACTCACCTGTGCTGGTGGTTCTCGTCCTTCCATAACAGCAGAGAGGTTCTTTTCAAGCGTCTTCAAATGACTAGAAACTGCGGCGGCCGTTTTCGCATTACCTGTATTCATGCAATCGCCCGCGGCGAACACATTGGCGAAGTTTTTCGACTGAAAGAAATCCGGAAAGTCCCATCAGAACCGACTGATACCTTGTATCCTCAAAAGAAATCTTAACTACTGCTATTCGCTTCTCCCAAGAAACCGTAAAAGTTAGAAATCGCCCTCTTTTCAAGGGACATTCGAAAAGGTGTAGAGGCACACACAACACGAACACAGTTTTATCTTCTCAAGCTCAAACTATTACCTAAGGCTTCGGTCAAATATTATCTCGCTCTGCAAGGATAACAACGAATTCATCCTTAAGGGCAGCATTAGGGGAAAGTCGGACGAAAAGTAAAAGAAGTAGTAAATGTGAAAGTCGAGATGCCTGGTAACAGGACAGTGACGAAACGACGGATGGAACTGGCCAAAAACCCGGGAAATAGGACCCCCTTTCCACTGTTGATTCTCGACGCGGACGACCTGTCCGTCAAGAGGCGGGTGGTCTGATCTAGTTTTCCTTTGGCATGTTGCCAAGTAAACACAAGGGAATGTTTGGGAATACGACAGCATCTATTTTTTGGAGTAACTTCAAGCTAAAGCTGCGAAAGCGCGCCGCAAAACCTTCGATCCTGCCGCATCTCCTTGGCCGCTCCCACCCCAGTCAATCGGGAATTACGTCATCCGGAGGCGGGATCAACTTATCAAGAAGCGGGACAGATGGGCGGTTGCGGCAGGTGTTTCTACAGCGCGGTGAGGCGCTTTTCACCGGGATTCCGCCACAGGTAGCCTTCTTAGGCCCAGGACTACCATGTGAGCGACTTCTTGTAGGGATTTCTCCATTACCACATTACCCCTAATGCTGTCTTTAAAGTGGCAATATTTTTTGGCATTTTCGTGACCTGTGCCTTCAAGCAGCATCACGCCTGGGTTGAGAAATCTATAGGACTGTTTTTTTTGAAGATTCGTCGAGCCCTTGACAACCCCCTCCAAGGTTTTTTAAAACCGACGATGTGTGAAAAGGGCAAATTGAGTATACACCCAGTGTATATATGTGTAAAGAGAAACCTTGAGATACCGATAGTTAGCCACGAAATCGTCGACCAAAGGGGGAGGGAGGAGCTAATTACTTGAGAATTTTCTTCGACCCCTAGACTCGACACTACCTAACTAGGGAAGAGTTTCAAATTTCCAAGGGACTCCGAATGAATACCAAGATGGATCAATAGAGACCCGAATACGATTATAAAGGTGGAAATCGAAATTGCCAAATCCCATTGTGGAGCGAGTTACGAAGGGTGGAAGTTTGGTTGTGATGCCTTATTAGCAAGGCACTTTATCATTAATCGGTATCAGCTGAGCCAACAACAGCTACCGTGGCACATTGGTAGTGTTCCCGATCTAGAGGCAGGGATGTGGGTTTGCTTGTCACTGGTGCGAACTAGTTGCATTTTTTGTTGATTGTAAATGCCTCTATTTCACTCCTGAACGTTTTCTTGCACAGGCACCCATTCACACATACTTTACATTGCCACTTAATTTATAACTACTAACACTAATCAACTTTTCACGATTTTATAAAAACATTCAAGTGTTATACGCAACACAAGAAAATTGAGGAAAACCGATCAAGCCATATCAGCATCAGCATCAATGAACGCCGATGAGACCGAGCGAAAAGTGGGTAAAGACAAACTGTTGATCACAGAATGCGCAGTGTAAATGATTGGTGCGAACAAGAGCCAGTACAAGGAAATTTTCAGAAGTGAAAGAGAAGCACTCATTAGCGTTCATAGCCATCGATATTGGCGGATCGGCGCGCAGGCGCGTAGCAGCATTGGCGTCTACGCAGTCACTGAAAGCGCACGCTTCACGACGCACGTTACGGTATTGCGATCAATACGTGCCTTGTGCTCATTCGCCTACTCGCTAATGCGCCAATGCGACTATACGCCGATGCGCCAGTGCGTCTAGAACGTCGATAGCGCGTGGCCAGCCAATCTATAAGTATCCCTGAATTCTCCGTGTGTATACCCTTATGTCAGGATTTCGCACGACGACGAGCGGCGTGCGACGCAGTGTGTAATAGCTATGCGTAGTAGTTGGGTCTTAAAACGATTACACGGTAATGCTAGAGGCGCGATACGCAGTTGACTTGTAACCGCTTCAGGCATAAGGGTACACACCCACATTCGCCTAGGCACCGATGCGCTAGTAATGATGGCTATGAACGTGGCCTTACTGACGATGAAACACAAAATGCACAACAATCCGCACCGGAGGAGCAAACCCATCGTCTCTCCCTTACAGATTTGGGACAATGCATTAGAGCTACGGTGGCTGTTGCTGGTTCAGCTGATACCCAACTAACAATAAAGTACCTCGCCACTGAGGCACACAAGCAATCTTTCACCTCTCCCAGATCGCAGAATGACATCTCGCACTTTTGGTTTTCACAGATATAATCAGTATTCGGATGTCTAACGATCCATCAAGATTTTGATTTAAACTTCCACGAAGAGTTGAAACCCTTCTCAGGTAAGAAAATAAAAAAATGAAAATAAATTTCAACTAACGACTTACTCTCAATGTCAGAGGATCCACGTCTACCCATCCTTTTGCATCAGTCAATTCTTTACATTCTCGTACTGCTGGTGGAGTGGAGCACGGCGGTGCAACGTGAAGAAATGAGTACTGAAGTGATTATACAGTAGACTCAGCTGTTTGATACATGAGTGAGGTGTGAAGAGCAGAAGAAAAAAAACGTTTGCGCAGAAAATTCCATGTTTAATATTTCACGTGTAACGTAACCCAAAACCCGCTCACACGACCTCAGCGAAAAGACCGTATTGGTATGCCTTCCCATGAGAGCAATGAAACTCTCCCGTATACAATAGTCGTTCACAATCCAAATATCTCATACATTAAGAAGGCTTACCGGTATCTCCGAGATTGTGCCATTAGGGTTGCAATTTTCATCGAGTAACTCGAATTTGGCGATTTTATTCTTCGCATCTACTTCACATAAACTATGTCTCGTTCGCACGTCGATGTTCTTCTCAGCAGCAATTTTTGACAACGATTTCAAGTAAGCCTCTACTCCGAAGAGCTAAAATAAACTTAGTGCATTTGGAGAATTTAAAAAAACCTGAAGCCAGTTTTCTAGAATTTCGATGAGAAGAAAATGTCCAGGATTTTTTGGCAAGCATAGCAGCAGCTTCTTGTAGGTCGGTGCGAATTTCACGCTCTAACCATTCAAATGCCTTGCCCTCTCCAGACTAGTTCTCTGTTTCTAGAGGGGCCTTGTGTAGAACCTCGGCATGGTTTCAGTGTTAAAATATCTTGTTCTTGAGCTAGCATACTGTATCAAGGTCATTAATCCAGAAAAGAACCTGTGAGAAGAATGCCTTGTGATAACCGGCTTTCCGACAGCGAGGTTGAGTACGACTAGTTCGAATCGCTGGTAACCGGTCAGTCTCAGCCTCGCGATGAGTTGAAGATCACAAGAATTTCAAAGTTATCCGTGTTTAGACAACTGAGATCCTCACCAAAGACCTGGGCACACCTGTGCAACCTCTAGAACATATTCCACCAAGAAGGTTCGCTATGCCCAATAGGCGATGGAGGAGGCACATTCGGTAATTGGGATGTGTACCCTTATGTTAGGATTTCGCACGACGGCGAGCGGCGTGCGACGCAGTGTGAGCGAGCTATGCGCGTCGCGGTAGTTGAGTCTTAGAACGATCAAACGGTAATTTTAGGGGCGCGATACGCAGTTGGCTTGTAATCGCTTCGGTACCCAACAACATGGCGCCTTCAGCCCGTCCGTATTGTTTCACTTGAGACATGCCGCGGTGCGAAATCCTGACACAAGGGTACACACCCTGATGATTGTGAAGAGGCAGTATGTTCCTTGATTCAACGCGAGACAGCGAGACGGTGTGAGGGAAGGCGAGTAATGGCTTTTTCAATAAGAACATACGCTGGCCAGCAGTCCCTGCTTCTCCCATAAGCGGACGCGTTTGGACTGCGCACCCCTTAGCCACGCGTGGCGGGTGATACTAAATGAAGGAGGGAGGGAAAACACATCCGTCACGAAAATCATCTGGAAAGTGGGTCATTTCTTAGAATTTTAACCACCTCTTTCGCTTTTCTTCACTCGTACTACCTATCACCTCAGATCTCATTTTCTCATTAGACTGAATTGTCCCTCCTGCTGCCTGTAGTGTTTGCACCTTATCTGCACCTAGCAAGATCCTACTCTATATAATTCGCTTAGTATGTCTGTGTGTGTGTGTGTGTGTGTGTGTGTCCGTCTGTCTGTCACGAAATTCATATCTTGCGTCGCAGCAAAGCTGGGACGCTGAATTTTACAAGTAATATAGGGGGTGCCAAGGGAACCCCAGCGGTGGTGGATCGAAAGTGATAGCAGCTGATACGCGCTGATAAGGAGCTTCAAAAGGCGAGTGTCACCGAAGTCGTTTCGCCTTTCGGGTTGATCCTAGAGCGCTGACACTCATAGGTGTTTTGCGGGATTGGATGGGAACATTAATGGTGGGTGATCCAGCTTGATAACGGTTGATAAGATTCGATAAGAAGCGTGAAAAGGCTGAAGTCGTCGAATCCGTTTCGCTTTTCGCATTGGTTCCGGAGCGTTCATACTCACAAGCGTTTTGCGGGGTAAGACGGGGACATTAATGGTGGATGATCCAGCTTGATAATGGTTGATACGATATGATAAGGGGCGTAAAAAGGCCAGGTCGTCAATTTTGTTTCGCCTTTCGCCTTGATTTAAGAGCGCTGACACTCATGGGTGTTGTATTGGGTAAGACGGGGAAAATAACGGTGGGTGATCCAGCTTTATAACTGTTGATAAGATTTGATAAGAAGCGTAAAAAGGCTAGAGTCGCCGAATCCGTTTCGCTTTTCGCATTGGTAACGGAGCGTTCATACTCACAAGTGTTTTGCGGGGTAAGACGGTGACAATAACGGTGGGTGATCCAGCTTGATTACGGCTGACAAGATTTGATAAATAGCATGAGAAGGCGAATGTCGTCAAATTTGTTTCGCCTTTCGCCTTGATCTAGAAGCGCTGACACTCATGGGTGTTTAGCACAGTGGGATGGGGACATTCATAAATGGGTGACCCAAACTGATAATGGTTGATAAGATTCGATTAGAAGCGTGAGATAGAAAATGTCACCAAGGCCGGTACACTTTCGCGGCTAACAGTGGAATGTTTACATTCACAGGTGCTGTAAGGTACGGGGACCTCAATGGTATTGTTGGGTACAGGGGCCTAAGTGAAACTGATAACGGCTAGAGGCTGATAAGAAACGTTAGGAATTGTATGGGATGAAATCCTTTACATCGCTTGCTACTACTATACGACCGCTTTAGCAGAAGCGTCTGATGCTCAGTGCCATTGGGTGAACGTATTTTGCTCATTTTCTGAAATCACTGGCCGATGTATCGACCGCTGAATTGCCTAGCATTCCAATAATGGTGTATTTCTCTTGATACTGCGATCTACATTGATAACCATGATGTACAACCTATATTTGTGATACCAAAGCAAGCGATTCACTCGGAATCATTTTCTTTTCTAATGCGGTACTGGCAGCAACACTGGGTATCGACCGCTAAACTATGCAAAATTCCGAATAGTGAAGCATGTTTACGAAAACGATATACGTCGATAATCGTGATTTGGATCTACTATCAATGTGTAGGAATTAGATGCTCAGCAAATGAACAAATTTTTACCAATCGATGTAATCGAATACAAAACTATCGATGTCTAAACTATCCAAACTCCCAATGATGACCTGAACCAGTTGGCTCGCGCACACTACTGCGCGCGATTCATATGGATGACGTGCAAAATGGGTACGATGCAAAGCGACTGAAGTGCATTAATATCGAAATGCTTTTTTATTACGCCATCTTCTCTGCTTTTACCCAAAGAAATAGCTCAGCTGAAAGCTGAGGAAAGGAAGTTTCCACTCAACTCCATACACAACTGTGATCGTGCCGATCAAACCCATTTTGCACAGCATCGCCATGAATCGCGCGCAGTAGTGTGCGCCCGCCAGCTGGTAGCTTAATAAATGAAAAATGTAAAACACACTCACCCGTGGCAAGGCGGTAGCGTATATAAAATGTGTCTTATCTCGGTAACCACGATTTTTCACAATCTCTTCGCCGTAGTATAATACTTTCTGTGGAGCTCCGGCACATTTTATTGGAGTGTTTGGAAAGGTGAACACACAATTCCCGGACTAAAACGACACTTTTCACGTTTCTAGACTGTTTAATTATGGCATCACATTACGAATACCCCAGAGACCTTACCGTAACTGCGTTCAGTTCTTTAAAGGTCTTCCCACAATGAAGTGGTGAATAGTTCGAAGTGACACCAGGAGTTTCCAAGGCTTCTGGCAGACCTTTTACCTAAAAACATCACAAAACATCTTTGGTAATTGGACTATTGTCTTGATTCTCACCATATCCCATCGTAGTTGCACACCTGTCGCCAAAACCATGTAGTCATACGTGATCTCATCACCATTTCTACAAAACATTCTTATTCATCATTTTTTGAACAGCGCCCAACAACTTCTTTAACTATTCAGATCTCCTGTAAGAACGGATGAAGGTAGAAGTCCTCGGCGTTGACCAATCCCTACTGTGGGATGCGCCACGGATTGTAGTTCCATTCAGATTCGTGGTTTCCAGTGTGTGCGCTTTGGCCTATACAATGATTCGCGGAGCCAGCCAATGTACAATGCAAGTAATTTTAACATCGTAGACCATTCTGGTACCATTCACCTACCCCTGAGGAATGAAAGGCTCGGTTGACCTGGGCAGGCATTGCTGCTAAATTTGATCCCCGCACCATGAGAGTGGGTATGCGTGCCACCTGCCACTGTAAAACTGCTACCCAACATAGAATTCTCTAATTACCCTCTTACAACTAATAATTCTTCAATTCGGATTCATTCTTTTCGATTTTTTGGGTCTCGCTCTTCCTAATTCGGTCTCTGTCTTTGCTGTCATCCTTGACGTGCTATTGCGGGCATCTAAGTCCCTGTGAAGGGATAGGCTCGGTGACTGAACCCACGAGAAGATGAAGATCAACGGATGAATGTTATCGTTGAACTGACCCCAACTTAACCATGTTCTTCTTTGGTTCAAACTTCGCCACGCGATCATGAAGCCAAACTGTGTCCGGATGAATAAGGTCTTTTTCTTTTCTGGTATTCTGTTTCAGCGTCATCCAACCGCCACCGACCATTGTGAATCCTGGCTGATAGTAGTGGGTCTGAAAATATTAAGTTCAGCGCCTTCAATGCATAAGTTATAAAATAATGAACTAAAAAAACAAATTTATCAGTGATTAGAGGTCAACTGGACGAGAGATACGAATCAAACTATGGAGTCTCAAGACCTTTCAGTCAAGCATAACGTGCTGGACCAACGATATTTTTGTTTATGGTGTGACCCCGTAAGCTCGAAGTTGGAAAAATTTGCGCATGGGCCAAAGTAAAAGACGGTGACGACCATGGTAGTGGACGGAGTGCATCCACTACAAGCATTGCTTCAAACAGGTGAGCGTGTAGAAAGCTTCGCATCTGTAGAGAAAGCAATGGCTACCCATCTCCTCCGCTCGCCGGTAGTTGGCTCCAATAAGCTTTATGGGGTTATACAGGCGTCATGGATCACTTGTTTATTTCCTCTTTGTATGGAGAATACTCATGGAGCTACAACTTCGAACTCACTTCATTCGGTTCCACAACAGCAACGGAGAACTTTGGAAGTTTCCTGGCGAATTTGTGACTAGCTCCCATTCCGGCGGCTCCGCCACCGACCACCAACAACCGAAAGTGCTGCCCTGAAACTCGAAACAATTTGTTCTAGATGAATTGTTTTGTGAAAATAATTTCCATTGCACAGCGAGCTTCCTTCATTGTAGAATAGTCCATCCATCTATCCAGTGCCTTAAACCACTTAGATGAGGCTGCGATAAGTGAGATATACCGATAAAAGCATGCGGATGGCATGGAGCTAGCGTAACCAAGCCCAACCCAAATCGTTACTCCAACTTCAGCACCCGCCGCACAGAAAGATGAGGCTGCGATATGTGGTTTAAGGCAGTTTTGGGCGAGCTTCGCCACAGATTGTCCATTTCGATGTTGAATGGCACACCATTCAAAGGCGCAGTCCAGAATTATTGGCGTATTACAGCTCGCTCCGTGGACATACAGCTTGACCCACACTCCCTTTCCTCATTGCAAATATACCGTGGTACGATGTGGTTTCTGTGGAGAGTGCGGAGCCAGATATATCAAGCCGACTTCACCATGTACCTGGTCCGAACGCTACGGACGTGATTGACGATGGCAATAACGGCGGCAACCAGGGCACACCCAGAGACGAGGAAAATATCTGCTTCAGTACGCCCCCCCCCTCTACGGGTACCAGTTACGACTCCCCACCACTTTTTTACCTCTACAGCATCAGTAATTGTTGCCAGAATTACAGTTGCGATATGTTTTACTGCTATGCATCCTTAATCGGAGTGGAAGGACATTTATTTCACATTTCCTCATCCGAAGTCGCTAAATACCCTCTCCCTCTCATCTGCTTATTGAAAGTTTAGATTCTAGCGCTTATCGCACACCTCTGCAGGGACGACCCCTCCCCTCCGTCCGGCCGAATACGGCCCCCCTGTCGAGGAATCCTTGACTCCCAGTTTACCGTGGTAGCAAGGTGGCAACTACGTGGCAGAGGAGGCATGATAGGATAGAGTAAGGAAGAGATCCTGATAGTAAGGGAAACGTTGACAAGGGGAACAGGTGATAGCTCAGAGTTCGTTATGATACTCTCCAGCGGGAACAGATTCGACGGCGCATTTCCACGGGTAGTCTCGCACATGGCCAGATGCCAGTAGGCCTCGTTTTCGCCAATTTTGGGGATTCCTCCTGATTTTTTCTATTAGAGTGCTCCCCAGCACCTTTTACATTCTAGCGCTATAACTCACGCAAGATAATCCTGGAACGTGCATTAGGCAGAATCCCAATTCTGAGTTATCTCAGTACTCCTAAAATTCTCTTAAACAGGTTGCAAAGGCATAGTGTAGCAAGAGTATCATTAGAGGTGATACAAGGAAGAGATGGACTCCTGAACGCGCTGAACTTGAAGGAATCGTCCGCGGAATCCCTTTAGCACACCCACATGGTCTTTATGTTCTAATTGCCTGGTGAGGGCCGCATGCAAAGTTCCACGCGAAAAAAGCAAAATCCCGGCCACTTACAGCCTTCACAAAGTAACATCCGACGAGGTGGAGAGTCGGGGAGGGCGCGGCAGCGAGGGCTCTAATGTAAGAGCAAAGAGGCAACGGTCATGTGGTAAGACCACAGAGTGAGAAGCAAACCAATATTGGGCGCGAAAATTTAAGCTGTGCTCTTCCCGCTGACAGCTGTTCAAAGCTGCTCGGCGGAGAACCAAACGAGTTACTGTTCTTCCATCGATTTCTGCATTCAAACAAAGAAACTTTCTCCGTTCTTTTCGAGCTTTTGTTCCTGTACTGCATTATTTGAGGATTCAGAATCCTAGAAATTCCATGAACGATTCCTTCGATGTGATAATAATAATAGAGGTGACCTTCTAGTTCTTACTAGTGTCTGTCTCTTCTGGGGCTAAACAGGTATTTCACCCGGCCATCGCAAGAAAGCCTCGCTTGCCCCTGGCGCTGTCCGAAACGACTGGAACCAATCAGTGGGGGGAAGGGGTCAGCATTCAATGAGAATCCTGACTCGAAAAATTGATAAAAATTCCCACACATCCATTCTGGTCCAATATTACTCATAACTCAATTTCTTTTGAGACGAAACCGATCGAGGTCGTATGTACCTTCAGCAGTCGACTTGGCGCAAGGCTACCGCGTGATTATTGAACGAATCGTCAAAAGTTAAAGGGCAGTATTTCATCACCGCATTGCGAGTACTTTTAGAGTTGACAATCTGTGGAAATTTCCCTGTCACCGCATACCACTGGAATCACGAGATGGGCAGTTGTCAGCAGATAGGTAACCTGATCTGAATGTGTACTTCATTGCTCTATTACGAAACCACACTCATCCAAACCGCGATAAAAGCGAAAAAAGTTTGCTGTACAATTCGTTGAAACCCGCAATCGGTCGGTACTGGTTCTTGCGGCCATCTCTTGGTCTAGAGATCACGTCATAGATAGAGACTAGAGACCACCTCACCATACACACTACCTTGACTTCATGAAGTCTACAAGGACACAATGATTCGAACTTATTGAGGTTGTGAACAAATTAATGGAGCCCTTGTTCGTGATATGACATATAATTTGGACCACACAGGCGGCTCCTGTCTAGTTGAAGTTGAGAGAGCAACGGCTGCGATGGTATGGACACGTGCTGAGGAGATCAGAGGATCACCCCATAAGAAAAGCACTGGAATTCGAAGCGAAACCGAAGCGTTCACGTGAAGCCTCAAGGAAGAAATGGAGGACGTCATCAAGGGCGACCTCACAGAGGTGAAGGCTACGACGGAGGATGCCTTCGATAGGAGGAAGTGGCGACGTCAGCGGACCCTGCAACAGCGCGGGACTAATGCTAGGGGGAAAAAGAAGATTGTTCGTGATATAACAGTTGGGTTCCCTTGGAAAGATTTCAGTAGTCAATCAATAAATTCTGCAAACAGTACACAAAGAGAAGCATGGACCTGACTACGAAAGACACTTTATTTTACCTGTTCCCTAATTCAGTTATCCATTAGCAGCTTTACCGGATGTCTCAAAGCTATGGATTAATCCGAAGCAACGAAATATCGAATAAAAAAACCACTGTCTGCGGCGTTGGCCCCACCAGAAGAAAGTAGCACATTACAAAAAAAAAATGAGTAGCAAATCAGTGAATTGAATGAATTTAGTGAATAATGAATTTATTTGATTCAGTTTTGTATTTTATATGTATGAATCTATTATATTGCACGTTCCCAGATCTATTGAAATCGTTGGTCGCCGAAGATTAGTAGGTCACAGAACAATAGCAAGGGAGATCTTTCAAAAATGGAATTTATGAGTATTTCATCACTAAATACAAAAATTTACGTTCACTGGCTAAGACCCCAGGAGTGCATTGTTTTTATTAGGAACGCCGACATCAGTAAAGCAAATTAAAATATCCCAGTAACTCACCGTAAAGTGTGGTGCTGGGCTTCATTATGCGTTGAACTAATAATTGTCGAAAAAAATGTTACTGCCTGAAAACAAATCAATGAAAGCCAGCAACTGGTCTACGAGTCTCAAGCCGGTAAGTAAAACTGGTGCGGAAGGTTTGATCAACAAACGAACAACTGCAGCAGCACGTGCTCGAGAGGTGAAAGAGGTCGTGCAAGAAAAGCTCTCAAAAGTGACGTATACCTCCTCTCAGGAGGATCACTGTCAAATTTATGATTTAAAAAATCATTATTAGAGGAACATGTGATAACAGAAAATGTATAGACCCAGCCAGCTACCCATAAACGGTGAAGGTCACAGCAGACAGCTGTCAATAGGAAATAGGCACTGTGTAATAATTGCTAATTTTACTGACACCCATTTCAGAACCTGTTCTGACCCGCCTGCCCTGAGGTCATGTCGATCTACTACTAGTGAATTGGTGTTGCCAGTCTTGGCATCACCAGTTCAACGATAATCGCTGACTATTGATCACTTTATCATCCTGACCTGGTCAGTCCCGAGCCATTAGTGGACTGAATTTTGGGCAAAATCTTTGAACTCGGGCCGGACTCGAACATGCAATTTACGCTCTGTGGGTTCCCATTTGCTAATGGTTTCACATCCCTACAATAACTTTTGCATCACAGTCTGGGTGAGGGTCTAAAACCTTCAAAAACCAACAATATAAGAGAAAACGGGGTGTGTGCACTTATGACAAAAAATCGCCTCGCGGCGCCATCAGTACGAGTCGTTTGGAATTCCGTTCATGACGCAATGAGCTGGTACCGTGAAGGATCTTCAAAGATTGCGTTTTGTAAGCTTCGGAAGTTCGCTTATGTTGTTGTTGCTGTTGTTTTTGTTGTTGTTGATTCAACAGATAAGGCTGCAAGCGACTCGCACTCGCCGCACAGCTCGCTGCGGGCGACCATGCGATTTTTTGTCATAAGTGCACACACCCGAGAAAACGTTCTCATCTCCAAATAGGTATTCGCAAGATGCACACGTAACCCCGTTGTTTGAATGGCCCGCTCTTCAGTGTTGGGGCCCAAAAGGTGAGCGAACTGAGCTACATAGCTGTGAGGGTGACCCTTCAGATCAAAGTTAACGGAAAATCCGGACAACTGCCAGCTTTGAGGGTGTTTTTCCGGACAGAAATCAGGGCAGGGTTAGTGAGTGCATCGACCGAAGAGCGCTGCTCACCCTCTCTCTCTTCAAAGATTGGACACCAGGCAATTTTTTTTTTCATTTCCCTCCTCCACTCAGGTGGTTACAGAATGCGGATATAACGGTTACCGTGCACGACAATACTATTGGGGGTGTTTCCCCGACATAAAACAGAAAGTTTATGAAATGCAAAAAGTGCCTTCATGAGAGCCCCATACATGGCCCTACCTCTCGCGGATCGTCACGACTACTTCTGTGATACGAGGCTGCTGGCATGCTTTGGACTTCCCTTGTATTCATTTGCGACGTGGGCGAGAATCGCGCTTATACATGTGCAACCGGTGCATTTATGAAGATCCCATAACCTAACTGAGAGAACCGTTGAGCAGATTTTGAATACAGATTCGAAATCAGCGACCAAAAGTGCGTCGAAAGCTTTATGCCTTATTGTAGATGCCCCCCCCCCCCCCCACTTCGATCTGGTATCATTCCCTTGCCAGTTCGAGTGAAACTGCATCATTTGGCTATGGTTTCGTGATCACATATCCTACTTTATATAATCGGCTAAGTGTGTCCGTTGGTGTGTGTTTGTTTGACCGGAAATTCCTAGCTCGTGTAGGTCAAAGATGGGATCCTGGATTTCGGATATGTTATAGGGGATGGCAAGTGGATTCCAGCGGTGGTGGACCGAAAACGATAGAAGCTGATAAGGGCTGATAAGGAGCCTCGAAATGCTAATGACGTTGAATCCTTTCCCCTATTCGGGTTGATCCTAGAGTGCCGACATCCATAGGTGTTTTAGGGGGTGGGACGCGCACATCAATAGTGGGTGATCCAAATTGATAAGGGTTGATAAGGGCTGATAAGGAGCCTCGATAGGCAAATGTCGCCAAATTCGCTTCACCTTCGGGTCGATCCTAGAGCGCCGACATTCATAGTTGTTTTGAGTGGTGGGACGGGCACATCACTGGTGGGTGATCCAAACTGATAACGGTGGATAAGATTCGATAAGGAGCGTCGAAAGGCTAATGTCGAGAAATCCGTTTCGCTCTTCTGGCTAACAGTGGAATGTTCACACTCATAGGTATTACAAGGTACGAGGTCCTTAATGGTGACTTTTCGAAGGTGATAATGGCTAACAGGGGCTGAAAAGAACCATTAGGATATGGGGAGGGACAAAATCCGGTACACCGCTTACTATTACTATTCGACTGTTGTAGTAAATACTTCTGATGCTCAGTGCCATGGGGCGAACATATTTTGTTTAGGCCGCTTCCATACTTTGCGCACCGACGCCGTCACGCGCGTGCCGGCGTCACGCGCGTGACGGCGTCGGTGCGCAAAGTATGGAAGCGGCCTCATGTTCTGATATCTGCTGCCGATGCCTCGACCGCTGAATTACCTAGCGTTCCAAATAATGGTGCATGTCTTTTGATATTGCGATGTACATGGATTATTAAAGACAGTGTTCGGGATAATGCGGGTGATAAGGAATCCCAAAAGGAGTTATTTACTGTAAATATACGGGTCTGAAGGGCTTAGGTATGGCGAAATCCTCCGCGGAAGGAGCCCCCAAGAACTGTGTCGGAGGCGGCCTCATGAGGGCAAGCCGCCTTGGTTAGGGCAGCCTGCCCCCTAGGGTCGACTTTGCCGAAGAATGATTGAGGTGTAGAGTAATGACTGTGATAGTTGAATGATACTTATCGTATCGTACCAGAGCCGTATTGATCGATATGACGTGGTGCTTGACGTGTCAGCTTTCGTGGTGGGAACGTCCACCGGTCATTATCAAAGACTAGAATGAATGATACAACCGAATCATCCCGAACACTGTCTTTAGGATACGATCAAGATTTATGATAGCAAAGCAAGCGATTCATTCTCTCATGCGGTGCCAGCGAAAATACTGGGTGTCGACCGCTAGACTATGTGAAATTCCAAATAGCGGTGCATATTTACAGGAACGATAAGCATCAATAACTGGCATACCGACCTACCACCTATATGTAGAAAGTTGCATGATGCTCAGCAAAAAGACAACGTCGACCATTTCCTCATTACATAATTGTACTGAGTTAAATAAATAATGAATAATTGCAAAGTACTGTGCGATAGCCCAACTGGTAAAGTATATCACAGCATATCATTTAACAGGTGAGAAGAATATCGATGAGCGATGAGTAGATGATTGGTCAACGAACTGAGAGGTGTGGTGTATGGAAACACATTACAAAGACGGGGGACGAGGGCATGCGTACGTGACGAACAGCAGTTAAACTGTTCCTTGGTGATTGTGTACGTGACAATCACTAAATTTTCGTGCCCACTCAGTGACATCAAACACCGAATCCTTGCCTGCACGACTCATAAAAAGTAACTTGCAGTATACATCCCACTGTCACAAAGAGTGAAAAGATTGAGTTGGTGCCATCAGAGCCGGAAAAATATCAACACTCTTGGACGAACTGATACCGAGTGTAATAGGGGTCCTGACAGGACAGCTCTTGAAAACAATTACCAGCGACGATCGCTACAGAGAAAGAAAAGTTGTAAATTTTTATAGAACTGATCGACTATTGATAGAGCAGAAAGTCTCCTGCGTAACGAGGCTGGACGGAAATATATATTGATTTTTCTTTTTATTGTGGCAAAACGTGGAGATTCGCCATTTCGCGGTCCACAAAAG
Source organism: Trichostrongylus colubriformis (assembly GCA_963978905.1). Classification (NCBI taxonomy): domain Eukaryota; kingdom Metazoa; phylum Nematoda; class Chromadorea; order Rhabditida; family Trichostrongylidae; genus Trichostrongylus; species Trichostrongylus colubriformis. Next base: position 9,645,975 of record OZ022259.1, on the reverse strand, counting down.
TGTAGGCGGTAGTAAGGGCAATGGTGAGAGACCGGAAGTGATAGCAGCTGATAGGAGCTGATAAGGAGCTTCAGAAGGCGAAAGTCACCAAATCCGCTTCGCTCTTCACGCAGGCTCTGGTGCATCGACAATCACAGATGTTAGGGTGGTCCGGGGACATTAACGAAGGGTGTGATCCGACCTGATAACGTTTGATAAGATTCGGTAAGGGTCGTTTAAAAGGCAAGTGCCGCCAAATCCGTTTCGCTTCCCAAATGACAGTGGTGTGTTCATACTCAGTGGGTTGTGGGGAGTGGTGAAGGGATCTTAACGGTGACATATCGAATGTGATCATGACTGATGAAGGTCCATTCACTAGCCTAAATGAATACTCGTGAACACCGCAATGACCGCTATAGTTGAAGTGTATGATGTTCAGTGTCACCAGGTGAACGTAATTGGTTTCTATTCTGATACCAGTCGCCAATGTATCAACCGCTAAGTTACTTACCGTTCTGAATAATGGTGTCTGTCTATTGATACCGCGATCTACAAGAATGATCATGATGTGATTCAGATCCGTAAAAACAAGGCAAGTGAACCATTTTCTGACGCGGTACTAGGAGCAACAAGTTCTTACCGACAGTAGGCTATGTAAAACTTCAAAAAGTGGGGCATGTTCCGAGGGATGCTAAGGTTGGATAAGTGGAAAGTGGATCTACTGCAAATATAAAAGAATTAGGTGCTCACTAAGTGGACAAAGCGCTATCAATCGATGCGATCAAATCTAGAGTCCATTTCAGAAAAACTGATTGGGCGTGTCCTACAGACTTGTATGAACGTGTACCAAACTCTCTCAATTCTCTCACCCCGCCACACACTCTCACTCTTGCCACGTACTCTCACTCTCGCCATTCACCCAAGTCGGTGGGACACGCCCAATCAGTTTTTTCGAAATGGACTACAAACACGTTGGACGCTAACTGTCTAAAGTCCCAAGTAGTGACCCGTTAAAGCCGTTGAGGTAAATCGTCTAGACTTCCGATAAGTGACAGACGTGATATGGATTGATAAGCAATTGGATTACCAACCAACAGTAAGACTGTGTTGCAGTTCAGCTTTCACAAACTGCAACGGAAATTAGTGGTTTTAGTCGTTTGCGGACGTGCATCGATGAAGTTTACAACGAGACAGTCGAAGTCAACCGCCCTGGCGAAGTATCGCCAATCCCTTAACCGGTATCCCATGTACACAGTGATGTGGAACCCCCAAGATCTCCTGACACTCCTCAATCAGTAGCCCTCTCAGGGTTAACATGACAAGCGCCTTCTTTTGACGTTGCCGTACAATTTGATGTCCCGTATCACGGATCTTTTTTTTTTTACAGCCGTTCCTCATTTTGAACGCTCTCGAAGCTGCTCATTTTGTCGCTGCTTATTTTACTGAGGCACCTTGAACGAATCAATTATTTAGATTTCCATATGATATGTCATCTGCTGAACCAAATATGTAATGACAAGAAAGCATTTGGCATAAGTTTAAGACTATACAATCGATCAAGAGCTTCTTCTTTCTTTGTATCATGCTAAGAAATGAAGCAATAAAATGCTTGACATTGATCGATTCGGCACTCCCATCAAACTCGCACAAAAGAGTGATGGGCTGACTTGGTGCTTGGAGAATTGTGTCGGTCTTGAGCGAGCAGTCCAGCTTCAATCGTCGTCAGACAATTAATGGAGAAGTACCGTGAGGAACTTCGACCATGCCATCAGGTCTTTTTCGAGTTTCGGAGGGTTTCGACCGCCTTACTGGACCATTAATGTAGAGGGCCCCCCTAGAATGATGTGCATCAGACGCCTCATTTCCTCCTAAAAAACGACGGAGTGAGAGCAGTCATACGCACTCGCACGAGCATACCAAGTGAATCTTACAGTAAGAGTCTGTCAAGAATTTTTCTCTCATTCACTGACACTCTGGATGTCATGGTGAACGATCACGTAAAGCAAATCACTGAAACCGTCCAGCTGACGACACTGCCCTGGTAGCGAATAGCAGAGAAGCATTCCAAGAACAAATGCTAGCAGTAAGAGCAGTTAGAAAAAGGTGCTACGCTGAGAAACCGCATTTCAAGCTCCGGAAAGGCTTAGGGGTAATAGTGCTAGCCATGGCGAAACTAAGATGGTCGAGAATCTTCGGTAACTGGGAAGCCACCAAACCGCCTAAGGTGATCTGGATTAGGTCGACTGTGCTTCAGGATTCTCAAGGGCACGGCAGATTCCCCATCGGTAAGGAACCTCGCACTGCCGTACGGCATTAGTGTTGGCTACCAACGAAGAGCCAAGAGGCAGTTGCTCTTCGCCGAGATGAGGATGGCCACTCGGGTAAATCGAGCCGACAAGCAGGAACAAGAGAAGTGATGCAAAAGGTTGAATTATGGCAAGGGAACAGCGTCCTGCGATGATGCCTTTAAGGTCAGAAGGTCACACAGTCGTTAACTTTTTAGGTTCAGAAACTCGGGTTGGCACAACAAACTCGGGTCCCAGAGTATGGAGAGATTTCAATGAGAGCGACCTCACTATAATGGAGGTCACTTCAGCGAATGGCATGGATATGAAGCTATGGTGAAGTATAACAAAACAGCCGATATTACGACGGCGCAGGACTTGGGAGGAAGAGAGAAGGTCTGGCACCTCACATAATTTTTTTTCACAAAATCTTGACCAAAATCATCGCGCACACAGCCTTGTACCATCAAACAGAAATCACGATCCCCAAAACAGAGTGTTGTACATTGCGGTATCCATTTCTTCGAATTTCAGGCTATTTCGCAGGCGGTTCGTCGTAAAAGTCGGAGAGTACGAGGGCATTAATGATGCGTGGGTCATTCTAAAGCTCTGAGCCGAAAATTTTCAAATCGAAGTTGCGAATCTAGTTATTCACTCTGGAAACAAAGCTTCATCCCACATTATCTCAACTTCCATCAAATCACAAAGGATTTTAAACAGAAATCCCTTTGAAAACTACCTTCTGAGCAATTTTAGGAAGTTTTACGTTAAATATTTCGTGACTTCTGAAAACTTTCTACATTTACTCAAGTTTAGAAGTTACGTGTTGCCTCCGCTGCGTACCTCATTATGTCCTTCTGGCGATGAACTGAGTTCATCACTAGCTCAACAGTGAAAACTACTAGTTAGCTTCGGAGTAGAATGTTAGTACGTCAGCATGCTGACGAACTCACATGCATCATGTCAGTAATTAACAAGAACTGATATGGCATGAAACTCGAAAAACGTCTTGGCTGTTCTGCCACATTTGAGCTTTCGCTCACAAGGTCATCAACTCCGGCTCAATCTATCAGGTCCGCCAAGTCATTCTACAGACGATGAACTCCTTCAAAGAGCGATCTGATTAGGTGGAATGCGTTGCAGTCCCATCAAATGCTTTCAGAGTGTAGGAAGCATCACTTCCTTTCGAAGGACCGTTAGTAATTCAGATGTCACATCAGGCTTCGTTCAAATACAGCCAACGCCCTTCATGGTTGCACGGGGAGCAGAAACTTCTAACCGAGCTATCTTATGCACCAGAGGCAGTCGAAATGCACTTCCATACGCAATCGAATGCGCGCAATTTCGTGGATGCTCTGACCAAGAAGAGTTTTGCCATCACGTGAAATTTCGAAATAATACCTCACAGATCACAAAATTGCAAAATGCTGTTCCGCATCGAGCTAGGAATAGTCAAAGTTGCGTGCGATGACTCATAGGTTGCAGCGCTGGATTGGGGTGTTTTTTGCGTGAGAGAATAGCTTTTCTCGCAAATTTGACCAAGGCGAACTACCTACAAGCAACGCAGCTGCATTTCAGATGATTCTGCATTGCACTGTCACAGAGATAACTGTTTTTTTTCTGATGAGCCACATATTAGACCGGCATTAATCCAATTACTCGACAAAATGTGTGGATTTTACATCTGAGTCATCCAATCCAATCCAGTAAAAGTTTGATCAGTTGTCTCTTGTTGACAAGCCAGCTGACCTTGCAGAGATTGCATTTGCTCAGGTCCTAAGGAACGGTGTCAAATAAAAGCTGCTTGCTTCGATAAAGACAAGAACAGTCTTGAGGGTCACGCAGGGTGTGTGCCATCAGGACAGAAAATCCGCGTGGCCGCGTTCGGCGCGTCGCAACAATCCGTGGGGCGCCGTACTGATTGAGTCCTGAAGCGATTACACTTAGAATAAGGCGTGAGGAACCGTTATCACTTCAGGACCCATTCAATACGGCTCACATAGCTCGCACCATCGCGTCGTAACGAACGCCGCAAAGCGATTTCCTTAATGGCACCACTAGGGTGACAAGGCAAAGTGAAAGACTTTTCTGCGGATGTGTGCACTTATGACAAATTTTCGCTTTGCGACGTTGCACTCGCGACGCCGTCAGCACAATTTGCTGCGATCGGTTGGGATTCCGCTAAGGACGCAAGGGTCTGGTACTATTGTGGTCCTTCAAAGAGAAGCTGTTTATCTAACTGTTATCTGAAAAACAATAAGTTTTGTGCCCTAAAAAACAAAATAGTTACATAAAAGTTAAAGGAAGCGATAGAATCACATGATAATAATCCTGATTAAGAAATGATTAATTTGGGTGTTAAACTGTAAAGGGAATATTGCATGTACGCAATCAAATGCGAAGAAATCCGCGGCGTTGGCCCCCGCGTGCGGCCGCGCGAAAATTTGCCATAAGTGCACACACCATTTTTCTCCTGTTACTCACTTGGCCTAGCCTCAGCACTGCCCAGCATTTTTGCCCGCAGTACACGCACATGAATTGTGAATGCTGATCGGAGCGTACAGTAGTGTTCATTCCGAAACATGTGCGTCTGAGAGCACAATAGAAGAGCAAAAGAGATGAATTACATCCACCTCCGTGCTTGTCTCACCGTTCCTCTGCCCTTCCTGCCTTGACTAGGCGTAATGTGCATGCGTCAGCTCGCATACTTTCATATTAAGTGGTGAGGCAGGCACACTTGAATTCCAAACCGAGTTATTCTGGGAAGTCCTGACAGCGTATTTGCCAGGAACCTACGAATTAGGTGGACCGGGTGCCATGCAAATTTACTATGACTGTGTTGAACCAGGGCGATCATAGACTGGATTTCAGAAGTTAGCATGGCCGCAGGTCTGAGGATACTACTTTTTCAGGGGTAAGACTACTTACGTCGTAAAATCGCTTCGCGGCGTCGCACTCGCAGCGCACCAGTACAACTTGCGAATCGATTGCCCTTGGGAGCACGGCAGAGCGTGGACTGCCTCCTGCACCCATGCCATCCTGCCTCCTCCACCCATGCCACGCTGCCTCGCTTGAAGGCTGCCATGCCCTGCCACTGGCACTCGCACCCGCCGCGCCGCTCGCCGCGGGCGGCCACGCGATTTTCTGACGTAAGTAGTCTCACTCCTCTTTTCAGGGATGCTTCATGTGAAAGGTAAAGATCTTGAGCTCCTTCGTACTAGCAGAATCCATCAAACCACTTCCACTGGAGTCACAGAAGCTAATGTTGCTGGCTTTCAGGAGGAGAATTCGAGACACAAATGCTCTGCAGAGTTACCAATTTCGCAAAAATACCAGAGCTGACAGCATCAGACCTGTTAGGCGGCCCATGGGTCAAATTGTTGCAAGCCAGTGTCACAGCATTGCACCATTCATCCCGAAGCCGCCCATCGCTCACTATTTGTACGGATGTCCCGCGAATTGCCCCTTGTGTTTTCCCACTGCATGTTATGTCATCGGGAAATCTGCCTGTCTCTCATTGTTTTCTCTCTCGAATTTCACCTGCTGCGTGTCAGTACAGGCGTATCATGTCCCATTCGCATGCTTTAGCCCTTGTCCTCCTGGTGCATTACATCACTTTTCGAAAAATTGTTACTGCCCAAATTGCTTTCAACCGCACCAGTGGGCATATTTCGGATTCAGTCTTAATCTGCTTTATAATGTTTTCTACTCTGTTTTTCATCTAATGATTTCTACTTTTTTTGTATTCTTTCTTGACAGCTATGATGGCTGAGTGGTGTTCCCATGAGTGTAAGCCTTAGAAGATGCGTATTCCTGAGCGAAGTATAACAATTTGAGACCTTTAACATTTTTACATCGCCTTCCAATTAATTGAAGCATTCGCACTGCGACAATGTGCGGTTGTCGAGATGAGAGGCTGAAACTGTGGACGAGTGTGCAATGCAAAGGAATTTTTTCAAAACATTGTGATGTGCAGGAGCTTCTTCGAATCACAATCAAGGACCAGTTTCGAGGGTAACGTCTCCACCGCTTAGCCAAACAGTGCCGAGTATCCTGGAAATTTCACTTGGAAGCGGAAAAACTTAATGGCTCAATGGATTGCAGTGCGTCCATCGGCTGCAAAACAAATAAACAAATCGACGAATCGCGATTATCGAGCCACTTCACGTTAGTATCGTTCGACACAAGGAGACCACTCGCTGGTAAAGATATTCACCAGACCCAGGAAATCGGTTTTCGTTGCTGGAAGGCATATCATCGTCTTGAACTAATGAAGGCAAAGCATTACTAAGGCCTCAAGGACCATTGTACATCTGCGGATATGGGTCCGATTCCCGTCTCTCTTAGCCATATGCATGGCACTACATGCACCGTCTGTCTTATCCTGATGCGACCTAGAACACTCCATTATTACTTTAAAGGAACCCCTTGGTAACAAATATACAGTAGCGCTCAAAAGTCTTCGGCGAAATGGTCTTTCACTTGGGTTTTTCACTTGTAACTTTTTTGCAACTGCACCGATCTAAGAGAAATTTTAGTATGTTGTACTCGGAGACACTGCGTACTAAATAAACTATTTTGGCGCTCAACGGTGTAAGTTTACGTGGTTAAATGCAATCTTTTGTTTTCGGAATGCCATCCCTATGCCGTCCCTCTGTGCCACTGTCATCAAAAGTCGTGGTACTTCTACAAAATATTAATGTTCTCTGAGGCTTGTTCGTTTTGTTTTTGTAAAGAAAGCCGTTTTTCTTGACCAAGCCTTTTACTTTTTTTCGGTGGTCTTGTAGTAAATCCTTGTGAAAAACCATGAAAAGTGCCAAGCGGCACTCAAGTAGAAGGAAATGTTGACAATAGGTTCAGGCACCACATATTAAAATTTTGTCAAATTTCGTCAAGTAGAAAAAAAAAGTTATGACAAAAAAGTTTCGGCCGAAGACTTTTGAGCGCTACTGTAGGTATCTACGTAAGACGATAGAGCACTCACACGGGGTGCAGCGAAAGTTGAGCGCTTGACAAAGTCTTACCATTTCAACTAGAAAGGAGGTACCTACAACGCTCGAAGTAGATATGGTCAGTAAAGATGCCCACACTCTGCGAGAGAAAGAGTATGTCGTCGGATGTAGGTGAGCTTCGCTCAAATCGCCCAAAACATTAACCAAAACAGACTTCGAAGGCTCAATTAAATTGTGGGAAAAGTGCAGACTTTGCCCAAAATACTCCAAAAAATATTCAACGTGTTAAAATTAACGCTACTTGCTGGTAACTGCTAGGTGGTGATAAAGTCGTGGCTAATTCGAGACCCTGCTGCCGCAACTATCCTTGCGAGTCGGAGACACGCTTACCTGAGAATAAGCGTGTCTCCTGATGACATCGTTGAGTTTATTTGTTCTGCTGATTGGTTTTGACTCGAATATCGTCGGGATTGTGGATTTTTGGTACTCTGCCGCACCGTCTTTCAACAACGACCTTCCAGACGACTGGAATGTCAAGCTGCTCACTTATTCCGGTTAAGTCATCTTGAAGCGCAAATAACCTGCGCTACCCCTCACAATTCACCGTTCGTACGGGAGAATGGGACGACTTGTGCGGTGATCACCTGCGAGCCACCGCAAATGCTTTTCTTCGCCCTCCTCGCCATTGTGCCCAAGACAGAGGCGATCCCAAACATGTTGGTATCTCATTTCTTCCTAGAATGGTGAGGCTTTGTTGGACGATCAATACTTTTGTCGCATCCTTTTTTCAGTGTGTTAATATGTCAGCGTGTTTTCCGTGTTCCATTTGTTGTTTTCATGTTTCACTGGATGCCTATCCATCTGGCCAAACTTCGAAGCGCCCTAACGGCCATTGTATAGAACAAAATAGGTATTGGATACTCTTTCATTCCCTTGACGATTTTGTATTGTGAAGCAACGCGTGGCGCATCCCAAACAATTCACATTGCTCCATCTTAATTGGTTTTGGAGTCGAACTTAATAAATAATACAAAGTGAAATTGATAGTAGCAAACAATAAATAATAGCAATGATAATATTGATATGTCATGTAGCAAATATTAATAATAATCACAATGTAAGCAGCAATAACAATAATAAAAAATACTCAATAAGTCAGTCGACAAAGATAATTTGAAATAAAAATATTAAATGAAAATGATAGTAATAAAAATGAAATTACAATGGTCATGATAGGATAACAATGTAAATAAAGATCGCAATAATAACAGTAAAAATAATAATAACAAAAATAATAAAGTAGTCAGTGAACAAAGATAATCCAAAATAAAAACAATAAGATGAAAATATTGGTAATAAACAGTAAATAATAATAATGATGGTGATAATAATGTTAGTCAGTGATCATAATAAGGGCATTGGTAATAATAGCAAAAATAGCAATCACATGACTATTCCCTCGCTATGTTGTCCTACTGGAAAGCGACGCTGAGTTGAAAATGGGTCGTAACCCTTTGCAATCAGTGTTTGAACGACAAACACCACTGCACGGGTTCAAAAGATCATTTACAAACCCTTCGCAATTCAAGCCTTTCGGGTCCTATTGCCCCATCTATGAGTCAATCTTCTTAACCAAAGTGGAACTTTCGAAACAGCAGTACATTTGGCTAGTTCTTCTGATTTTCAGCTATTTTTTCAGCTGTTGAGTCATTCATGTGTATTTCACCATCGCCTATTAAACCTATGCAGCGCAATAATTTATCAACAAAAAACATTAGCGAATTTATTGTACTGTATTTCGAAAGGCACTTCAAGTCGATAACTACATATAAGAAAAAGAAACACCAAGAGTTATTCATCTACTTGGTGTTTTCGACAGGTAATCTGTAGAGATTACCTATGTTAATCCATGTTTCTTGTTTGTTCTAACAGCTAAATACTTTCTTTTGCTTTCACTGCCTCCGAATCCACTCTGAACCTCCCATAGACTCTCACAGTAATGTGTTTTTCTCTATTTACAAGAATATCTTTACACTACATTTGCGCTACCAGTTGACTAGTCATTATCGATCCTAAGAGCGCATGAAATACGTTGATCCATGCATGTATAACTTTTGTAAGACATGGTATCAAAATGTACCCACAAACTGGGATCACCCCACCTGCACAGCATGCAGAAGACTGTATCAATCAGACGCGCGCAAAATCAATACTCGTTTTATACCATACTCAGCCAATCATAAGTGAATCCGGTTTAAGAGCTACGAAATGTGTTTCAGTGACGTGCGACAAAACAGTCGATTGGATTAGGTCATGCGCTTCCTTAGCGTGTGGCCAATTCACGACGGGACCAGCAAAAAAGTTGTTGCGCGCGGTGACCCAATTCGAGTGTCCTGTCACACACCCGCGTACTCGAAGGTACTTTAGTAGCATTCCACAGTTTTGTGTCAAAGTTATAGTTCCTGAAGTCGAACGAGTTTGAGGGCGGGTGGGGAGGAGGGCAAGAAGATAGAGGGTAAGGTAGCCAACTCTTTGTCTTAGCTGTTCTACATGTGCACTAAGCATAGGCAAAATCAGGGGTAAACTTGATTACTGTAACTTAGGCGAGTAATAGGCTAGCACTCCATTTTGGGTGGGATATTATACCGTTCTGCGTTTCGACCTAGCACTTCTTCGATCTCCGCCTTTTGAGTTTCGGACCTCTCTCCGAGGGGTGTTCCGTTTGCGGTTCGCTCTCTCCACTAATTAATGTGTTCGAACGTAAATTACTGTAATTACACAAAAAATCTCCAATTATTTGAATATATTCCTATAGTTTTTTTCTCTTTTTGACGTATTGGTGAGGAGCAGTGCTGAAGAGAGGCATCTCACTTAGACTCAGCCTCAAGCGGCTGTATTTTTTCTCATTGCTGAGTCGTTTTTTCTTAGCACGAAGTGCTTTGTTGCTCTCAGCTACACGCCTGCACTGTACGTCACAAAGTTTTTCTGCGCGCGTTTCGGACACATTTTCAAGATTTGCATTGCTGATTTAGGTTAAACAAATCCTCACCCCTATCATTTCAAACATTCGTTCCTCATTCGTAACCACTACAAATCTTTGACTTAGCCATTTTCCACTCCTCCCATTTCCTGGTCACAAGAACTATTGCTATCGAGTACTAGATGATAGCACTGGAGATACAAATCCAAGTTCAACCATCTTTTCGTGGATACGGAAAATGATGAGTGAAACTGGGACTGCAAAACTTGATAAATCCCTGAGATGAAAGCTCATAAGCCTGATATCAGATTGAAACTCTCGCATCTTTGAAACACTTTTGCACATTAATTATCAGTTTTTTTTCAATCAAAATGAATGATTTCAATGAACGGTGCATGCCAAGCGAAATACTCAACCCTCAACACATGACCTCCCTCCCCATCATCAATCGTGCGTTTATTTCTTGATCCTTAATCAACAATCGTTTCTTGAAATTCTTGGCATTTTTTGCAGGAAACCTTGATTGCATCACCGGCATTCGTGATGAATTAGTCATAGTCTTTCTAACAATAAGAACTTCAGCCGAGAAAGATAAATAATCTTTTTCGGCTAGATAAGTGCAGTGATGCATCGTTCCGAATGCCGCCGCTGCTAAGCAGCAACTGAGGTTCGTACAGGGTGTGTGGATGAGTTACGATAATAAAGATATTTGCGCATCTGAAATGAATATGAAAAATGAATTACAGGCTTCAATTTCCTTCCCAGCCCGGCATTGATGCCTAGCACTAAGACTGTTTTGAAGGCGGATCTGTGGAGGTTACAGAGGCGCTTGCCCATTGGGATACGGAATGACTGCAAAATCATGTGTGTGTACCCTTATGTTAAGATTTCGCACCGCGGCATGTCGTAAGCGAAGCAATACGCACGAGCTATAGGCGCCATGTTGTGGGGTTCCGAAGCGACTACAAGTCAACTGCGTTTCGCCCCCAGCATCACCGTGTAGCGCTCTAAGACCCAACTACCGCGACGCGCATAGCTCGCACACACTGCGTCGCAAGCCGCTCGTCGTCGTGCGAAATCCTGACATAAGGGTACACACCCCATAATCATGGCGTCAAATTTCCCCGATGTAAACCCAATAATATACCCTGTATAAAGGATGCCCTAGCAGAGTTTGCTCCAAACGTCATCGAAAAATCTAAAAGCTCAGGACAATGTAGGAAGCGCCCGACGACGCTCTTTCGCACGAATGTGTGTGTAATGTGTGCGTTCCACGAATATTTTCCCCCTGTATCAATACAAAACGGAAGGAAACTTTTTTCTTTATTCTTTACGACCCAACACGTATATGTGTCTATACTAAATATATATTGTATTTTCTCAAACTTATTGCTTTTCTATAGCCCCTTTGACTCACATCCAGAATTTATGACCACATTTCCTATAGCTGGTTCATCGTTCCATACTAAAAAACTTAGATTGTCTCTCAGAATGGCTAGTGTTCTGGCATAACGCTACCACTGATTTGCAGAACTCTGAAGGGTTGGCTGGTCTGGAAGACAAGCAAGGACGAGAATGAATCTAGTGAGCTGCAGCGCCTTGTAGAAAACTATAGCTCCCCCCTGACGGTAAGGGCCCTCCCGGATAGGTGCACCATTGTATATGTGTGAAAAATTGGCAAAATTGGATGTAACGGAGCAACTTCTCATGCCAACCCAATAAACCGTAGAGGATGGATCAGTTCATTTTTGTCAAACTTCGAATTTTGGAGCTGTGTTTTTCCTCTACAATTTTGTATTTCATATTCGTCCTTCTTCACAATTTTCGTATTCATGCCTATTTCACTACCAGCCCTCCTACAAGTTCCCATACCCATGTTCACAACTACAGTATCGTAAAGCTTTTGCAGCTCAAAATATGCGGGGGGAGGGGGTACGGTTCCGTAACCCGGGACGTGGTGTGCTACATTGCCAATAACCCACAAAAATAGACCAGTGCATTGGGGATGCGCAGCTACCAGCTCATGTACATGTGCAAAACCAGCAAGTGGAGATAGTCTTGAAGCATGACGTGTGTGCAGGCTTCAGGTTACGGTAGAATCGTACGCAGTTGAGCTCGAGGTGGCATATTTACTGAATTTGTGCCACAAAGTAGTACTGCACTTCTAGCAGTACACAAACTCGCTTTGATTGAGCACGAATGGTTCAGGCTTACTAGTCCATTCCACGTAAAAATTTGCCGAGTCGTATTTAAGATTAATTAATGGGGGTTAGAATTGACTGAGATGAGCCCCACAGCATTAAGCAGGCATTTCAGTATAAGCTGAGTTTCTTCAATTCAATCATACCTAGGCATGTTTAGTCACCTGCACCCCTTTTCCAAATTCACGGTCTTACGTATATAGTACATTATGTTTGATTCACTAGCAAAAATCTCAACAAAGTAATCGATTATTGATTTTCAGGTTAAACTCAAGCTTTAGGACAATTTGCAAAGCCAGAAAAGATATTTGAGTGAATTGTAGGACTATATAACGGCCGTCGAAGGCAAGATTGATGGGCAGGAGGAGCCAAAACGGTGTTGCAGCCAGCTATTCCTTCTCGCGATCAAATAGAAATGAAAATCATGAAAATTTCGAGCGCGTGGTATTAACGAACGAGGTGGTGGGTAGGGGAAGGACGGGGCAGATCGAAGATACTGTTAGATCTGCTTGTATGCATCTATCCACCGAGCAAGTTGCTACAAAGTAACTGAAGCTGAAAAAAGTTTCAGTTCTTTTTATTTTCATCCATTTCACCGATTCGGTCGTTTCTGCGGTCACTACGCCTACTTCGTGCTCTTTTTTTTGGGTGAAATTTTCCTAGACGGCGATTTCGGGCTTCACACTTGAATCATGAAGCGTTTTAATGGCAATCAATCAATCCCTGTGCCCAAGGCGCACAGATTGATAGCCATGGTATGTCTGATGAGTGGGTGGATCGCCGCTAAAGCAGTACTACGAATAGCCTGGGCAAGGTTTTCACATGGAACTCACAATGGGTGTACGGATGGAACGTGAGTCTGTTGATCACTATGATGGAAGGCGGCGACGAAGAGGGAGAGAGACGATTTAATGTTCACGCGCTATCATCGTCCAGATCAATCACGCCAACAACACAACTCCACAATATCCTCTACTACCCATCATTGATACGTCGAGAGATCTCATGCGAGGTCTCCAAACCCCTCGTATCATCTCCTCAGATCGATATGCATCAGTATCGTAGTCAGTACTGAGTAAATATCTGTACTTTTTCCATGTCTCATTTGCCTCACCGTGATCGCGTTTTTTGGCGTAGCCCACTTCACGACGGTCGTATGCACGTTTTCTATCCCAATGCTGCCCTAATCACCTCATTCACTGTAATCTCTGTGCCTACGGGAAAAAACACTCCTCGCACGGCCACTAGAACCGGTTTCGCACCCACACACACCTTCTCCACACTGCTAAAGACCATGTGTTCACTCCCGCCGTTTTCCGTCACCACATTCACGACAATCCAATCGTGTTTGCCCATATATCATTTTGTAGCTCACCCGACTGTCTTCTGCAGTTCACATTTGGAAACCCTGGTTGGTTTAGGCACCATCCATGTTGATCTCTTACCTCTCTTCCCCACCCCTTCGAACCCTTAAAGGCCCCGTAGCTAAATTATATTTTATGAGGAATTGAACTCGCGTGAGACTTCATTTTTGGATTTTTGCGGCAGGTTTTTGTATGTGATTGTAATGCTTTTTCACGTAAATTAGCTAGATTGTGAATTCAACATGGATCCCAGTGGATTTCACTAATATGCGCCTGTTATTTTCTTGTTATAGGTGTTGAAATCCGTTGTTATCGCTGTGATAATTGGATGCGGATGATTCAAAGGCCTCCGCTGTAACTAGTAATATCCCCCACACTCTTACCAAGTGAGCCTCAAAAATTTGCCAAGGTTGTGTTTGTCTAACACATGATCTGAAGGGCTCACGAACAACTTGAATCCCTAGGCGTCCATTTTCTGCCTCTCAGATGACTCGCTTACTATTAAGTCGTTCTCCCTCACCCCCTCCCCCTCTCTCCAGTCCTCCATCCTTGGTTACTGAGATCTGTAAGATTGGTCTCAAAGGCACGATCAAACGGTCATGGCAGTTTACGAATAATCAGCACTGACTAAATCCATCCATTCGTCTATGCTAAGCCCCAGGTAAAGGTCTTTGTCGCTGATTGATGATTCGTGCGGGACAAATGACTCGGGAGGGCACCCATCATTGTAGAGCCGGTGTTTCTGAGCCTATGTCTTGAAATACTTTCAAATTTTCATACTTCCGTCACTGGTTTCAAATTTTGATAAATCGCCTATTCAGCTTGTTCAAATCCATTCATTCAAAAAGCGAGCATTTGAAACTCATATATGTATATTTATATTCATAATATTATTATTTCGTGAGGGACTATTTACATTCACATTATTCATCACTAAACCGATTGATTTTTTTTAAACTGAAAATCAACTTCTATAGAGTCTCATCAATGATGGTGAGGAACACACTGCACCACATTGGCCAATTCGTGCTGCTATGCGCATTGGGTTGGACCGTAAGTTCACGAAACCTATGCACATTAGGGAGTTACACCGGATGTAGCTAAAGCCACATTAAGAGTTACCAATGTGACGGTTTTATTCCTGCACCACAAATTACATTTTTTCAGTGATATGTACATAAGAGAATACGGGCTTTTTACTAATAATATTATTCTTGGGCCAAAAATCTCCAAGCGAGAGCATTGGAGCACTTCCAATGTACCCCTCGGAACCCTTGAATTCTTGTAAAGCATTCATCCCACTTCCGAAGTGCTCTTTCAGGAAAAATCTCACTCACCTGATTTAACCTCACTTCGTTCGCTGATTTGTTTCATTCTGTGTTTTTTCACCAGAGGAGCCTTCTACAACCGTGTTTTATATCAGAAGAGCAATTACATAGTCGTGGTTTCAGATGCATTCGGTGCACTGGCTTACAGAAATGCGCCTCAAGACGTAGTATCAATTAACGTCCCTCCGGATGTCCATGGGGCGCAATCCGCTACAGTGGAACAAACACAAATGAACTTTCATCAATCTTAAATAAATGAATTCTTATTTACTGGCCATCCTCGGGATCCGAACCAGTAATTTCTATCTGCAATTTGAAAATGGACTCAGGCTCAGCTCCAAGGGACGTGCTATTGGAGCTAGCACTCATCCTCTAATATGAGCCTGATGCTAGCGAAGAGTAGGAAAGCAAAAGCAAAGGGAAAAGGGAAGCAAAGCCAAACAGGCTTTTAACAACGCATGCGTCGAAATGTAATAAATATCGTTCATAATTAGGGTCGCATAAAGGCAGTGGTAGGGGTATGTAGTTCGGGCCGAATATGGAAAGATCACTGAATATGGAAGTCGAGGTGCCTAGTAGTAAGGAAATGCAGGAAAACGGAATGAAACAGTCAAAAACCCAAGGAGTAGGACTCTCTCTTCGCCGTTGATTCCGAAAGGAAGCGGAAGAGGCTAAAGCAGGGCCTGTTGTAGAAAAAGATCTGTTTTCCGAAGTTTGCGAGCGCTCCCTCTGCTGGGGATTCCGCAGCACATGGTCTTTTCAAAACCCCAACTTTGGAGGATTCACTTCAAGAGTTCTCATTACCCGAACAATACCTATTGATGTCCTTGAGTATATTCTATTTCGAGACACTTTCCACTCGCGTTCTCACCTTTTCTTTCACCGTAAAAAGGTTTAATTATAACTATAAGGAATGGGCGGGGTTGGCGGCTGGGGCGTGGCTGAAATAACCAAGCAAATTGATCCACGATCACTCGACTATTCCGCAAAACGATGGTGTGTCGTCATGAACATTACACTTTATCACTTCCATCGCTCCTTGATTATCGAAATAGTATGAGCAATCAAATCACATTATCAACCAGTTCCGTTCCTCTCGACTACGAGTTCCTGCTGGCTATCTCCCTCTCAGATGACTCGTCTCACTATCCGCTCTCGCATTTCTCGCTTGATATGCCTAGACATATCTAACGTACACGAGACCATGCTAGCTAGTCGCCATTTTCAACAGGCCGAATGGCTGGCACAGATAACTTCGCATTGTGTCTAGCCATGTCATTTAATAGAGATGTGAAATTTACGTACTTCCGAAAGTTGCTCCTATTGATCCTCTTCTTCAGTCTCCGTCCACTTTGAGAATTCGTCCCGTCACCGAACACTGAATGGGCCCTGAAGGGAGTCATGTATCCGGGTACTTCCATAAAGTCTTTGTAAGCAGTTTGGGGCGCAAAGTGGATACGGGAGGAGGCACAAGTGATTCATCCATCTCTGAGCTGCTTCCATTTATCTGCTTGGGTAAAGGTCACATCCCCGACTCACAACCATTTCTTCCCTCCCTTCCTCCTCCGCTGACATAGTGCCCAGGATTTATTGAAACATCGGCACACTAAAAAGGCACTTTGATACTGCCAGGGAACCCCTTCGATATTAGCTGAGAAGTGCGTGGGTGAAGCGAAAGAGGGTATTGCGCGTTTTTTATGAGTCGCTACTCCTGTTTCGGCCCTACCCCATTATCACACAACCCACCTGGCTTATTCACTGGCTTTAGGGTATTGTACTGCAAGTCCTCAACCCACGATTGTCCCCTCGATCTCGCCCAAGGCTGTGACAAAAGAGTGTCCAATCGATTTTGTAGATTGGTGACTGCCACAATATTATTCATCCGTCAACCTAAACAAAGATTCCACTCAGAACTGGATTATGCTACCTTAGCCAGTTTTAAAATGTGCTGCAGTATCAGTCCATTTGCCTACCAACAGATCCAAGACTGACTCAGATCACAAAGGACTCGTCCACGAAAGTTTTATGATGCGGTTTCCTTCAAAATCACTCTACCAGATACAATAATGGACAGAAATAAGGAAGGAGCCGTAGACTGACAGAAATCGGTTTTTCGCGCCCAAATGTTGACTTGCTTCTAACTCTGCGTCTCTGATCACGTGACCGACGCCCCTTTGCTCCAAGGGAACTCCAGCGTCCCCACCTCCACGGATGGTTCACCCCATCTAAAATTACTTTGGTCTGTATCTCGACTACACTCTTTTTTTCATAAAACTTTCCGTGTGGCCAGTAATGTCCAAATAAAACATACATGGGTAACATATATGTACATGGGTAACAGAAGAATTTGAACTTCCGTGGACGGTTTCTTTCACCAAATGTCAACTCCTCCTCCTATGGACCTGGGTCGGCTAAATAGAAGTGTGAAATAATGTTAAATCAGCTTTCTAACGACCACGATGCTGAACGAGACAAGGCTAAAATCTAGTGCTACATATAAATGCTCGAGTATTGAGTGAGATCAACATTTTTCTGATATCTTTTTTTGAATCAAAGCATTTATAACGAGAATAGGCACTTGCAGGTAGAGGAAAGGGTGGAAAGCAGTTTTTCGTCCACTGTGCAGTTCATTTCCCTACCACGTTCAGTGATATCCCCATTCCAACTCACAACTTTCTTTTGGGATGTCTTGAGTACTACGATGCGGAAGTAATTTCGATGTATTGGCCCAGAAAGCACTGTCCGCTCTCCAAATCCACATAGCGCCTCTGACTACGAACTTAACGGGTAAAAAAAGTTAAACAAATTAAATTCGCTTACTGGAGAGCGCAATGCTGTCCACGAGCTGACGTGAGTCCATGATCCTAATCATGCCATCGCATCCCGATTATTGTATGATCTTAAAAGATCGGTGGAGATCGAATTCGAGTTCGCGATTCATTTTTGCAATTGACTTCCGCCTTAAACGGTTATACTGTGCAAAAACCTGCTAATACGGCGCTATGAGCTTATGGGGGCATTTAGGTCAGCCGCTCGATTTAGCGTTCTTTGCACGTTACCGTACGCCAGTGTTGCCGAACGAGTCCTCTGAAAGTACCATCGCGACGGCTCCATCTTTACTTCACTATGGGAGTTTTTATTAGAACAGAGAACTATGTGAGCGTCTTTACCTAACTCTGCGACACAAGCTTTAAGGTGGGGTGAACCCCATTTATAATGGTGCGACACCCAGTTCTCGATTACCGTGTTCCCAAAGATCCTTTTCCCTTGAGCTCAAAGACAGTAGTAGAGGTGAAATGAGTGATGTTAACTCCTAAAAAAAAAAGCCATCAAAATGAAAGCTGAGGGTGTGGGAACACTATAAGTGGTGAAATTGGCAATGAAAAGGAGCGTTTCCGGGCTTTATAAGAACCATCTTCTTCTATATCTACCATTTGCTCTGACAAGTCCCTCCCGTTCGCTTTAAAGTCCGCTTCCTTTCGGAGGTGACGGTGGAAGTAGGTATTTTTCGGGCTTTTGATTGTTCCATTCCGTTTTTTCTTAACTTTCGTCCAAACACCTGGGCGCTCGTGTTCAATGACCTTTTGATATTCGGTCCTAACTACTACTACCACTGTGTTTAAGGGAAAATTCCGCGTTCGCCTTGGTTACAACAATTTTTAGTTTCTTAAATTCGATAGCTGCTGATTTTGGCAGCAACAAATGATGCGAAATGTTACAAGAATGCTGACCTATGGGCAAAAGCTTGGTCTGGGCTCTCGGGACTCGAACCCGCACATCATGCTTTTCAGGCGTATGTGCTAATCCATCACACCCAAGACCTCTTCCACCATCCCTCAACTTATACTTACAGTCCAGTTCCCGAAGGCTGGCAGGGCGTGGCCTACAGACGGGGATGAGAGTGTGTGGCGGGGTGAGAGAGATCGATACACGTTCACCCAAGTCCGTAGGCCTCGCCCTGCCAGCCGTCGGGAAATGGACTGTACCATAGCTTGGTAAATATACTTCCGATGATCTCATGTACGATAAGCCCTCTTCTTTCCATCAGCATTAAAGTTATATATACCACTGAAAGCTGGGGAATGGTGAGGAGATGGTGAGTTGGGATGGGTATCAGTAGTGTAACGGATTACCGCATATGACCCAGAAGCATGAGTACGAGTTTGAGCTTCTCCGAGACCAAAGCTTTTGTTCATAAGCCAGCATCGTTGTGACAAAAGGATACCACGTTTCCATAGGTTAAACCTATTGTCTGTACATGAAGGAGAACCGTGTTAGACCATCTGATATATACGCTTCAGATCCATAGAATAATGCCTGTTTTCGTGATAGTTTGGAAGGCATCTATCGTTTACATGTAGACTGCTCGCCAGGCTTCTCCTACTATCGAACAAATCGAATTTTGGCAGCTCAAATGCTTGCTCTCACACGCTACCCAAACAGAGTAGTGGGTAGCAACTATGTACTGCGAACGCATTGGATTCTTAGCGTACTTCCTCATCTAATTCCTCCTTTTCTAAGCCGTTTCCCTCTGGACTTGACCACAGTCATTCTATTTGTATATGGAAGTAATCAGCGTCGACAGACCATCCTGAGTGCGAAATGTCTAAATATGTTTTTACCCAAATCGAATGTTGTCCTGGAATTTTGTGGTTGGCTTTGTTAGGAGGTCTGATTGTACTCTTTTCTCGTCATTTATTTGGCCCTTGGATTTCTGTCAAGCTCCTTACCCTTATAGGATGAACTCCTATCACGTAGGCAGATCATGTCTCAACTTGAACCTTATTCTGCTATACTAATAATGATGTCCTCAAGAAGGGCATTTGTGGTCATTTTTACAGGCGCGTGGACGAGAATCAATGCAAAAACAAACAAATTGCCCACTAAAAATGCAGGTTAACGAGCACATTCTCATCCAGTAGCGATAATCACCCGTCAGTCTCATTACTCTATGCAGATGGAAGGCCATCCAGGCGGAGGCCCCAATTTGCGGCTCGATAAGGTTCTTGTGTTTCTTTCCAATACCTTAGATTGCTTGCCTATCACGTCTCTCTTTGACATTGCTTCCCTAATACGGCCCTCACACTGCGCCTGGTATGGTCTTTTATCTCGGAAGGCAGAACTATGAAAGAATGTCTTTCCTTGCACTTGTTAAACCTTCAATCAAATGTTTTCTGTGAATGACGTGAGCCTTGTCTGGAACTGGGTGGACCTTGATAGTGTTGGTCGGCAGGTGGTTGTGCGGTGGTGTTCAGAATCTCGCGACTTATAATAGCTTGCAACTATCACCACCGTTGGCATTCCCTTTTTTCCATCTTCACGTCACTTTTCTTATCGGTTGCATGTGGCAATGTAAATACAAATATTCACCTAATGTGAAGTATCCTGTTTTCACAGATTAACATGTTTTTATATGATTACAGAGCATATATCTACAAAAGACCTTCTTTCATCCTTTACTGAAGGTTACAAACCCTCTTTAAAACTCATAAAAACGCAGTGGTAGGCGTAATTATTCATTCCAATCTTTGAAACTGAGCGGTGGACGTTTACCACGGAGGCTTTATACGTTAAACACCACGTCATTTCGATCAATGCGGCTTTGATACGGTACGAAGTATCATTCTGTTATCATGCTCATTGCTCTACACCTCAGTCATCCGCCGACAAAGTCGACCGTAGGAGGCGGACAGAGCCAAGAAAGGCGACTGGAGATAAGTAGGTTGCCTCCGGTACACTTCAGGAGCTTTTTTTCCCCCGGGAGTTTTCGTCGCAGATAGGCTTCCTAGAGCCCTAATCCTCGATAAATGACTTCTTTAAAGACACCAGAAGGGGGTATAAAATAAGCGCTCGGTGGTTGAGTGGATATATATATATATATATAGTATATACTGATATATATGTCTGTATGCAACCAAGAGATCTTCTGGCGTGACCGATATTGCTACACGAGACCAAACGCACGGTGTCAACTTTATCAGCGGATACCTCAAACTTGGGTAATTAAACAAGCGGAATAGCATGTATCAATAAAATGACATGAATGGTGTTAAAAATGAAAATAAAGCTAAACTGAGAACTAGTGACGATCGAGGAGTCATGGCTCTTATATACGGAGCTGCAGCTGCAGTGTTTTCGACGTTCAGAAGAAAGGGTCCGTTGGCCTTTCCAGCATCTGACCTCTTCGCGTACTTGACTCTATCATCCGACGACGAATACATTCCTATACGAAAAAGTATATGCAGGTGTCGCTTAATATGTTGTAAATACACTTTCCTCTTCTTACGAATATCTTCCAATCGCGGATAACCGCGATAGGGGGTAATTTTGGCTTACGGTAGAACAGACGTGGTGTGGACGAGTTTAAGTGGCCGCCATTGCACAAACTCGCCAATTTGACGCCTTGACATGGTGCCAAAAGAAGATGCTTCTATTATAAAGTTGTTTTTTCCTTTAGTTTTTACTTTGTTCTTTCTTATATTGTTTCTAGATGTACTTACATGAATGCTAATGTAGTTAGGAATGGCCACTCCACTGGCTGGGAGTCAGGTGCTACAACTAACGTTGGCCTACTGCCCGTCTCCTACAGCGGACAACTCGGAATGGATGCGCTGATGCGAATTGGATGCGAATACACACCGCAGCGATGCGCTCTTGAATCCGGGTTTTTTCACCGATTACCGCTTCGAACCTTTTGCGTTCGTTACAAAATGCTCATTTCTTTGCATCTTCCTCTTGTTTCGGACCCCCTTCCGGTCCCTTTAAGCGATTCTTTGTCACCTACATCATCTCTATCACCGTCTGTAAGTAATCTATTAAATTTGAGTTCTTTCTAGTCATACAAACTCATAAATAAGTAGTTCAGTTCAAACTTTCTTTGTTCATCTTTCAAATTGTATACTGTATACTTTCAAATTAACACAGCCATTTCATTTTGTGGATAGTTTACTTGTTTTAACCATTTTTGCTTCCTATAGTAAACCCTGATCGTATTTCGCATATGTTCTGTTGTGGCTGGTCACTCTCTTTTCCTCAAAAATGAGTAAGATTTCCTTTTACTTCCTGATTGATAATGAGTTTTCTCAGAACAGACCGTCATCATAGCTTGAGCTGAGTTTACTCAACATTACCTCATTCGAGCAGATATGAGGAACGGTATAATGGCGAACAGTTTTGACATCTAGGCACTTATACAATACCGCTACTAATTCATGGTCCATCTACGCCAAAAAACGTGAACCCGCGGTTTTTCCGTCTTTTTGCTATAACTTCCTTCAGGTTCCCAAATATTTGAAGATGGTACCGATAGAAAGCTCTGCTTGCGACGAATGGAGTGATCGTCGAATTTTTACACTTCTCGACTCCTTTGGCATTATTTCAGAAAAATTCGCAAATTCAGCCTCAATTTCACTACAGGCTATTTTCGACGACGCGACGGAGTCGTAAACCCTCCACTTCAAATGTGAGCTGCAAAACAAAAGTTTCATAGTCAAAAATAATCACGTATCCGAGAAGAGCACGAACTCGTAATCATCTCGTTATCCCTCATATTAGGGTTCAGCAGTTTCAAACTGGTAGATTGGTTACCCTACCCAGACAAGTGATGTTCAATAAACCTACTCCTCCCTCACACCTTTTGTTCTCACTATGAATGCCTTGAGTTTGACATTCATATGGTTTGTTGGGTCCCTCTTTACTTTTTCCTACCGTATTTTGTCGATTTTCCGACAAAATTCTGCCTTAGTAATTACCGCTTGATGTACCGGACCATCATAAACCTGTACACCAGCTCGCTTAGCCGTAAAATGTGCTATAAAACACCCGCCTGCTGTCACTTTTCAACCCACATAGTTGCCGTCGACATACACACTCTCTTTCGACTCCTATGCCTTCCTAACCTTCTTCACAGGTTCGTCGGGCATAAATATGTATGGTGGTAAGAATGACGTTACTGATCTTCTGGTTCTTCTGATTTCTTTAGCGTTTGACATTCATTTGACATTTACGTAACGTGACTGCCTACAGAAGCATGCAGTCGCTTTGATGACTTCATACTGTCGTAACAATTATTTTGCCCCGCCCCACCCCCGGATATTTTTTTAATATCTGAAGGTATGATTTACTTATTTTTGTATCGTCATGTACTAGTTCTTTGCGATAGCGCCGACAAGACGCCAAATGAAAAACCCGTAGAAAATAGAAAGCCTGATCCCACAAACATGATTCCGCCTCTGCAACCAAACGAAAAGGGTACATTTGGTAATTCCCGGAAACTATACGAAATTGCACCACGTACAACCGTCTTTGTAAATAGGCAGCTAGCTATAAGCTTCTAGTGGAACAATAAGCTCAAGGAGTAGCACGTTCATAGACGATTAGGATGAGGAGAGATGGATTTTGATCGCCCCCTACGTAAAGGGTATATTCTTGACGTGATTACAAGCTGTTTAGAATTTGCATGTTGCTAAAATTATTGCTTCTCCAGATCTTATCGATTGGCTCAATTATCATATCAGTCTTCCTTTCACTGGCACATTTTTCTGCCCCCTTAATCCTCCTTTTTTTTGAAATAGCACTTGTATCCTTTTCGAGGAATATTAGAAAATGAATTTTTCGAATTTACTTTATTTTCTATGCGAAAGTTACGCTGCGGCGCGAGCTGCGGCGATGAACAGCCGTTATCAAAAATCAAAAATATCAAAATTTATTTTCTATGATTACATATCAACCCAATGTTTTGAATACTCAATTAAGAAAAGGAAAAATGGTTATAGGGAAGATAGATTTTGTCGAGTTACTTTATACGACTGAAAATAAAATTGATCAAATACAGGAATTCAAAATATAACACCTTTGACAGCTTTTCTAGGGTTCCAGGGTCCATAATCATTATGAATCGAAGAAAGCGGACATAAACCAAACGGCAGGCAACATATGTACTGGCACCGATTGGTCGTAAAGGTTTATGAGCTGGGGATAAAAGCGTATAGTCTAGCGTTACTGAGACTGATAAATAGCTACGATCACAGGCTGTTCCAGACGATAATGGTTATAGGCTCTTTTTGATGGGTATCGCCCTCTGTTCGTTATTGAGCGGACATCGACCATCGACTAGAACACCATGCTTCCACGCGATGCTTGTTAAAGGCACCGGAAGAAGGCAATTTTTATATACGGTGAACAGAGCACTTCTTTGGGCAATTGCCGCAATTGCACACACGACTGGCATCCTTCCAAGCGTAATTTGTAACGTTGTGTTTCGCAAAATACTCAAAGTGCTTTATTCAAACTGAATTTTTCTGTCTTAAAACCTTTCTATTCTTCTTTTTCGCTCATTCTTCCTTTCATTTTTTACTTTCTTGTTGTTGTTTGTGGTTTTACATGTTTCACGTCATCACGAATGAGTGAGATATGTTCTACGTGACAGCAAATGACAAGTGAGTTGGCCTGTGGCCCCGTCTCGATGTGTGCAGATAAGACAGCGAATCGCTCCGCGGCGCCACCAGTACGACTCACCGTATCGATTGCCCTTGGGAGGCGGCTGAGCGTGACTGCGTCACGTCTGCGCTTCCACTCATGCCACACTGCCTCGCTTAAAGGCTGCCATGCCCTGCCACTGGCACACCCGCCGCGCCGCTCGCCGCGGGCGGCCACGCGATTCACTGTCATATCTGCACACACCCCGTCTCCTATAGCAAGCAAATCGGACGGGTGATGTGTGCAGTTTGCAATGATGCGCGGGAAATCACGAAGAAAGACTGTAACGTCGTACTTCTCAACCGTGGTTTCCTTCCGATTACCCCTTCTGAACTCGGATATTTTGAGCCGAACATTTTCCCCGTTTTCCTTTTCCTCCTTACCCCCCCCCCCCCTCTGGTGTCTTTGAATGCAATTTCCATGCGACACCACAAGGGTATAATCGACAACTTGTGGAATATGAAAGTAGGTGTGCTCAGCAGTGTATCAGTAGAGATAGAATGAAGTTGAACTGCGAAAAATTTGAGAAATAGGAGCCCGAGAGCCCGTTCCCACTTTCCTTTAGCGTCATTAGCCGGTGGGGTACATTGCAGGGGTGTGTACCCTTATGTCAGGATTGTCGCACGACGACGAGCGACGTGCGACGCAGTGTGTGCTATGCGCGTCGCGGTTGTTGGGTCTTAGAACGGGACCCAACAACATGGTGCCATTAGCTTGTGCGCCTTGCTTCGCTTGCGACATGCCGCGGTGTGACAATCCTGACATGAGGGTACACACCCACATTGCAGAGGGTGCAAAATCAGTCGGTCGCATACGTATATTCTGCCCTAGCCGGCAACTCCCCCAGTGGATGAACGGCACGACTTACAGTGGTGCGGGATCGTGATGAGACCCCGAGCTGTTTTCAGGGCGGGTTTCGCCACACATCACGTCTTCTGGAAATGGAAATTCGTTTTCAGGGGACACACATATATTCCCAGTTCTCACTTTCTCCCTAACCCTCACGGTGCCTTAAACCCCAGTCACAGTCCCCCTACCGTTCTGGGAAGTCGAAAACACAATCAATTTCATACTTTCTCCACGAGGCACATTTCCACATGCTCCTCCACATGCGATTCAGTAATCATTGCGCTCTCACATGTGTTCTCTCGATGTCTCATGATGAATGGTTTCGCATCAATCAAGCGGTGACGATTCTATCGATTATTTCTCCTTAACTGGGTCTTGCAGCCATATATGTAACCATATGTCATCATCTATTGCCCTATATCAAGGTAATATCAAGGTAGATGTTCCAGTTAGAGCCCAGAAACCGGTTCGAAAACCAACAATAGACAGAGCAAAACCCCTGTCCCCTGAGAACCATCCACCGCGGCATGGATGCCGTAACTATGTCCCATCGTTATAAAGTATGATCTGTGGAATTTGTCACCGAAAAACCAGTATGGGGGAGAGACTCCTGTTGAGACTGCTATGAATTTTGTGACGAGGAAGATGTTCCAATATGAAAACATAAAAATCGATTCTCCTATACTGCCCATCTTGTTACATTCATTAAGCAGCCCGCTTCCGTATACATTTAGGTGCGGATGAATACCATAGATAAAACCCGTCGATTTTTTTTTGCCAGTTTTGATATTTTACCCCAGATCAAAAACCAACTTGGAGGCAATCCTCTCGATGATTGTTCAGATATGTTACCTTACTATCGAAATGCCTAGGTCGGGAATATGTTCCATCCCCTTCGATTTCGGGAGGTTTCTCGGTTCCACCTTCGGATCTCCCACTCGTGGTCACATTATCAGTAGCGATAATTAGCGAATCATAATTATAATTGTGTTGTGATGTAAGTTGAAATAGCAGTAATGACAGAAAAATATGGAACGGTTTTTACGCAAATTCAGTAAAAACAACGAGTAGAATGTATCAAAATACAAGCAATACTAAAATTATTTAACACAGCAGCATATACTATTTTTGTATGAGAGTAAATTAAAAAGAGAATAGCTCTATAACTATCAACAAACGAGTCCATTAATAAAAATAAAGATATAATGTATGATTGCAGCATAATAATATTATTCAAAAACAGAGGCCTCCAGGGTTCAGAAAAAAAAACTCGGTGAACTTTTGAGCTGAATTAGTTTCCGAAATTCTTTGGGATGTGTTCGGTGTTTTTGCCCTAATGAAGTTTGAAATGAGATTTGCCTGTTCAGTGCCACATGGGGGACTGCCACTGACCCTTGGGCCGAGTAAGTTCCCTTTCTAAGAATCTCAGCTTGCGCTGTGTCTCATTTTTTGACAGTTTTGGTCTTTCTGATCCTGTTGCTCTTCTCCTCGCGAACCATCCTCTTGAACTATAAATAGGCCGTGAACAGTACGAGAAGCCGGCTATGCTCATGTGTTGGCAGATACTTGAGACGCTAGGACTCAGTCATCACGCCAGTTCCGACAGCTTTTTCTCACCAGTCAGTGAGCTCTCTTGAAAACTC
Organism: Trichostrongylus colubriformis; assembly: GCA_963978905.1. NCBI lineage: Eukaryota > Metazoa > Nematoda > Chromadorea > Rhabditida > Trichostrongylidae > Trichostrongylus > Trichostrongylus colubriformis. The sequence goes on along the minus strand of OZ022259.1, from coordinate 9,618,917 downwards.
ACCGGTCCTGCTTTCTCGAGTTCATACAAACGGCTTTTTGGTTTTCTATTCCTGTCTTTTCTACTTAGTTATTCAATGGGCCATTTCATCAAGAAGGCAGGGTGCAAACGGTCGTAGGGATGAGGGATGAGCACTGAAATCGGGACCAGTAATGTCAATAAAGTGAACTGATGAATACTATGAAGTTTCACGTATGGGGTGGGAGCGTCAGAAGTGCATGAGGTGGGCGAATGTGTGGGGGAATGTGGTAGCATGGTTCATTCAAGAGCAAATCAGCACGGCTACGTTCATACCAGGCGGCACATTCCTTTTGATCGCGAAGTGGGCTTACATTAGGTACGAGTGCACCAACAGGACCGCTGATGCCTCCACCAGACTTCGAAATTTTACGATTTTGCTGTATCGCACTCCTGCAGTCGAATTGACCTTGAGATTCTGCACTGCCGTAACTTCGCGTGCGGAGCCGCGACACAGCAATATTGCAGAATCACCAAATCGCCAAGTCTGACGACGTGAGCAAGCATGTCACAGAACCAATCGCGGGCTCTGCACAGCGGATGCGTTGCCTCAGACGCGGCGATCGCGAGTGTCAATACAGCCGTGGCCATATAACCAACACCGATGCAAGACCCCGAAACATGTCTCGCCTGAACGTGTGACCCTTTCACATCTATCTTTAGCTATTAATGCCAAAGCAGAAAACTAGTATGTAGGTTTACCTAGTAACTATGCTGCATTTTTTCCCAGTTTCAACAGGACAACCACTTAGGGTCCCTAAACACTTCTGGTTCGTCTCAAAGACAGCATTAGAGGTAATGTGGTAATGGAGAAATTCCTACAAGAAGTCATGAACATGGTATCCTGGGCCTAAGAAGGCTACCTGTGGCGAAATCCCGGTGGAAAAGCGTTCCGCCTCCTGATAAGTCGATCCCGCCTCCGGATGACGTAATTCCCGATTGACAGATGACGGGTGGAGCGGCCAAGGAGATGCGGCAGGATCGAAGGTTTTGCGGCGCGCTTTCGCAATTTTGGCTTGCAGCTCACTCCAAAAAATAGATGCTGTCGTATTTCCAAACATTCCCTTGTGTTTACTTGGCAACATGCCAATGGAAAACTAAATCAGACTACCCGCCTCTGACGGTAAGGTCGTCCGCGTCGAGAATTAACAGTGGAAAGGGGGTCCTATTTCTCGGGTTTTTGGCCAATTCCATCCGTTGTTCTTCACTGTCCTGTTACTAGGCATCTCGACTTTTACATTCACTACTTTTACTTTTCGTCCGACTTTCCCCTAACGCTGCCTTAAAGGTAGTGGTAGGGGTACTTCGGTTGCATCGTTCATTTCAATCCTTGGTCGGTGGACGTTTTCATCACGAAAGCTGGCACGAAAAGCACCACGTCTTTTTGATCAATAGGCTTTGATACGATACGATACGTAACATTCCGCTATAATGCTTATTACGCTGCAACTCAGTCATTACTCGGCAAAGTCGTTCTCAAGAGGAGGACCGAGCCAAGAAAGACGGCTGGAACTAAAAAGGCCGTCTCCGCCACAGCTTAGGAGTGATTTTTTTCGTGGGGGATTTCACCGCAGATAGGTTTCTAGACCTCTAGTTTTCAGGTGAACGACATTTTTCAGAGACTCCTTACCACCCGCATTACCCCTTTCACCGTCTTCAACCAGAATTGCGAAATTGCGACAACTGACGCCTTAGTGCCTGAAATGAAACTTTTCCATAAGCTGTGACCCCTCGTCTTTTATACGGGGATCTAAAAGCGGCAATCGCTGTCGCAACCACACCTGATCGAATCTTACTTCACATATTTCAGGCAGCTTAAAATTCCCATATTCCAGGTTTCGCGCAGTTACAGAAGAGTAAACCTTTTGAACCTATGTATTACCCCAGGTCAATACACAGGAGCTTATAGTCTTTACGATCCAATGGAAGGGCTGCAAAGGGGAATACGGTAATTGGTTCAAGTTGCACGCAAAAGCATTCGCTAATAAAAATTTTTTTCGAAGTATATTTATTTTATGATTTGATTGATTTGCATTTTAATTTGATTTAGTTTTATAATTAATTTAAAAGTAGAGTGAAGAGCAAGAGCCAATCTCCATTACACTTCTCTTTCTTTTTTCATTCCTTGCAAAGCATATACGCAGCAATGAGAGAGAATCTTATTGTTCCATTTCCGAAAAGAGGACGGGGTCTAGATTTTGACCGGGTTTTGAATGTTATGGTTGATTAAAGTGGCCGCACAGACTACTTTTGAACCGCTGTGCTTCTCTTGATGAACTGCGGTTTTCAAAACGCTGAGAAGCTGAACCATTCGAACAGCTGACGGCGCCAACTCTCTGTTGTCTACCTATCGATTTCCATTGGGTTATTTCTATCTTCTGTCCAAAAGCAAAACTCATTTGGTCATTATTTTCATAAAACTGTCATTTTTTTAGCAGTTTCCACGTGACGTATTCTCATTGGAAAATCGACTGTAATTTTATTTACTCATTTTGTCACTTTTAACGTCTGAACTAAATTCTGTTTATTAGGACAGTTTTGCAGATGTAACGAAAAATTTATTCTGCGGTTTTGTATGTCCATGCTGTGGCTCACTGATGTAATAGGCAGTTGACGTTATTATTCTCAATGCACCTTACATTGTCATTCATTGCATGACAATTCTGCCCACACATTTAGCGACTAAAATGTATGGGCAGAATAAAAATAGCTCAGTGCCCGTGTTCTGCATATGAATATTCCTTTCTGTAGCCCAATGCCTCTGCAATTACAAATGACATTCAAATGTTTGGTACTTTTTGATGGAGTACATACGTCGGTAGCGAATCCTTCGTTGTTTTTTCATTTTAGTCAGAATGGGTACGATAGGCAGAGCTGTCTGATGAAGGTCTACTATACAATTGAATATGATAAATGTATAACATATAGTATATTTAACAAAATTTGCAATGAATAAATTAATTAATGAAATGACAAATTTACTTATTAATTTTGACCAGCCGCGGTATAAAATGTCTATTTGGCTATGATAAACAGCAGCATCCCATCGCAGCTTTCGTAACCCCTTCCAAGTCATCCGATGGAAGGAGGAGCTGAACGGTGATCAAGTAGTTGTCAGCGACATATGTGACGACCATCTTGTCGTGTACCCTCCCGTCGTCAGTGAATTTACTTGTTTTTTGAACATTTTGATTTCACTTAGTTTTCCCTCAGTATGAAAGGGAGCGCTGTTTTTCGATGCCTTCCGGTAAAATATGGCTGGAATGTCACCCAGCGGGGTTCTTCACATCATGTGGCCTCATAGATAACGAACAAAAGAATGCTCCATGGCGATCTCAGTGATGAAGTCGCGTACTCATCATATTTCAAAGGAAAACTCAATCTGAACTACTTTCTCTGATTTGCTAGTCCTTGATTAGTCATTTTCAATAGGTGAATATTTACTAGATATTATTATTATAACAATTCATCGATACTTACAGAAGGAGGGGCGAAAACCTCTATTGTTATCAATGAATTCTTCTGTGGGCCGTAAACCTATTCGAATTCAAATGCTACTTCAAATATGTAAAGGCTCAGCACTAGAGACCTTGCATAGAAGTTGATCAGCGCCATCACTTAACCCATCGCCCTTTTAACTTTTAGCTTCAGGTTTTTGGAATTCAATTTTAGTTTTCCGGTTGCTTTTTGTTTTCCTGTACCGTGCCACCGACCTCGTTGAACGAGGTACCTGTGTGAAGTGCGAATAGGATAGCATGTTTTGCTCAAAACTTTCTCAAGAAAAAAATCACGAAATCGGAATGATCCTGGTAGAATAGCCACACTGCCATAACTATTAAGAATCTGATCGCAGGAGTTTTTTCGTGTTGTACCGAACAGCTTCTATCTACGATACAACACGCTGGTAGAACACTTTGAATTAAAAGTCAGATAACTCATATGTCGACGTTTGAAGTGAACTGAAACGTTTGTTGAAATATCATTACCTCTGCTATTCAACATTTTTACTACCCGAATATCCCATTCCTTTACATATACATAAAATGATTATTGATGGAAAACAAACGAATAAACAAATGAATCAACAATAAAATATCGATAAGAGTGATACTAGCAGTCACAGCTTTCAAAGCAGTAACATTTTGCTCACTTCGAAAATGTGCCCGTCACATACTGCGTATGACCGCCACACCTCACAAACTCGCATAGCTCCGATCGATACGGCCAGCTGCTCTCAGGCGTCTGATACATTACACTATCATTCATCTGTGTATTTCCTTTATAATATTAAATTACGTCCGCAGCGATTTTTATCTACTCACTTGTTCTCTGTCTAGCTATCTAACTGCAATTTATTCATTCAGTCATCTACTCTGTTTTTATTAGTTATCCTATTTATTAGTTATCCATCTACCTGTTTAGTTACTTACGTTATACATAGTAGGAATTATCCACTTACATATCTTTTACTTACTCATATTTGTTCATTTTTTGTCATTTAATTATTTTTTGTTCACTCACTTATTCAACGCACTGTCTGACGCTGCACAACATCAGGAAATCAAAAGAACGCAGCAACGTCATACATGAGGCAAAAACTACAGCACTGGCAACTGTCTTTCGCATGAGCTCGGCTGCTAACAAAAAAATTTCTTCTGTAGGTTCGGACATTCGGATAGTTCTCTCTTATTTTATCATCAAAAACTCGGGTGAGGGTTAATAAATCTACAGCGGTGATTTATAAAATTAAAAAAAAAGAAATGAAAAATGGCAAAAAGTGTAGATGGCGTTCTATCAACTTTACACTGTAATGAAGAGGACTCTCATAGCTTCGCAATGTCATGCACCCTTTATCGCGTATTTTATTTACAACATTACATCTCACGTATACGGAGAATGCAGAACTTTCTCTGCCCATCTAGCATAATCTTCGAGTTCTCATATCCTTTTACAGTTTTCGTAATTCTCCTTTGTTTTCCTAAGTGATTCCGACCCAAAAGGACGCTATGCAGTTGAATTCCTGCTTTTTTGATTGTTCTTGATCTATCTTCTAGTTCATTCCTGAACAAAGCACGGTCTAATCGATCGTTTGAGCTGATTTCTTCGATTATTTCGGCGACTTAAGGCTAAAGAGCTAGCGCAACCTATACATTGAAAGCTCAAAACTTGATGCTTGAAAAGAATTCACATTTTGGTAATTTATTTGCATAGTGACCCTTATCTCTCACTATTGGATCCAAATGTTGTTCCGACCCTCTCCTCTGCTTCCACTCTTTCAAACATTCACATATTTGACATCAATCTCAATTAATAACGGTTTTTCTACACCATACGGCTTTGGCAGGGCCTGAAGAAGGTGATAAACACCGAAATATTGCAAAAATATTCCAAGAAAAAAACTTTTGAAACTTTTGAGGGGTCTTTTGAGTTTTTTTTTGAACAAATATTTTGGAGTCTCAATTGTTGATAAACATTCAATTAATAACAATAAACGTATAACGCACCGCGTGCATAACATGGTGTTGCACGCAAAACTGTTCCCGAGTGGTTCGAGTCACATTTTTTGGTTTTGCGATAAAGTCTGTGGTCAAAACCTACTACTACCTACCAACCTGCTACATGTTTTCGATTATGGAGAAAATCATATCTCCTTGGGACCCTTCTCCTCTGAGCGACGTTTATCAGTCCATTACGTTCTCTTATCACCACATTCCCGTCTCAGCACTTTCATAGAGATGTTCACCCATTCCTCTTTCTTGCTGTACTTACATTACCTGTACTCTTTTATAATATTTCGTGGTTTTCGAAGTCACCGTAAGGGGGAAGGCGAAAGTGAGAACTGTGAATGCATGTCATGTTTTTGAAAACAGTCCTTCCACTTTAGAAGAGGAGATGGCGGCGAAACTTGCATTGAAAAAGCGCGGCTTGGGGCCATATCACGATCTCGTCACATGGCGTGTCGTTCTGCAGTTCATCAGCCGAGCGAGTTGCCGGCGAGGGCGGGACATCGTTCGCGGCCGCCTGTTTTAGCCTCTCGGCCAGTCTGCAATCTACCCAGTTGGTGACGCAGAGGAAAGGGCGCAAGTGAGAGAAGGGACTGTGAGCACCTCTACCTTTATATTACACATCTGCCAAATTTACCCTTCCCGGTGTCATTCAGGTGGGGCAGATAATTATAGCTACTGGTTGCTTCAATGAAAAAGGTGATTTTTTAATGCACAAAAGATATCAGAAGATCGAACTTTAACCTCTCAACTATGAAGCCTCAGCTGCACCGTTTAGTTATCCTCCCCTATAGTGGGTTCAACTGATTATATCCCTGCCTCCAACGTGTAAAGGTTATGAAAAATTGACACCGAAAAAAATCTCTTTTACTTTTGATATGTCCGCTGCTATCACCACATCTTATTGATTAGATGAAATAACTCACTAGTGTTTTGAACGAGCTTTTTGGAAGCATTCTTTGCCTTAATTTCATGCGAAACGTCGTCAGCGATATTGACGGGTGTCAATCATCATAAAGGCCGCCATCTTTGCTGTAAAAGACTTTTAAATCCGAGACAAAGCTAGTTTCCTCTAGAATATTGCGAGCGGTTTGCTTTGTTTCTGTTGTTTCTCCATGGAACCCTTCGACTAGTAGAGCTGTATTCAATCAGATGGGTCAATTTCCACTTTCCAGTGGAATGTGTTCCTGGCGATTGCATGTCGCGATAGCGCCGTGCATCGCAATGCGATATTCATCTTCGAACAGAAAAACCCCAACGCCGCTACTGTTGCTGTTATGTTGCTCTTTATCTATTTTGCCTTGGTTTCTCATTTAAGTACTGGCAATTAAAACCAGTAAAGCAAATGTTGGAATAGTGGTGAGTTTATTATCTTCGCTGCGTAGCTAAAGTTTAAGATTAAGCCTAAAGAATAAGGAGATTTGTGAAGTTTATTATGTAATACAGTTGGATTATAGTTCGACGTAAAAAGCTGAGTCATGTAGTTTATGTTGTTCTTCATACTCATAGACGTATCCTAACAGCTTAACCTCCCAAAAATCGGCGTTTTTATATGATCCGAAAGAACGGCCTTGGGTGGCCAAGTGCAACACATGGTGGTACACGAATCCTGGGAAGCAAAACAGCATCGGTTCGGTATGTGTTAGGCTGTCGGTTTAAAGGCAGCATTAGGGGAAAGTCGGATGAAAAGTAAAAGAAGTAGTGAATGTGAAAGTCGAGATGCCTAGTAACAGGACGGTGAAGAAACAACGGATGAAATTAGCCAAAAACCCACTTCCAGTGTTGATTCCCGACGCGGACGACCTGTCCGTCAAGTGGCGGGTAGTCTGATCTAATTTTCCATTGGTATGTTGCCAAGTAAACACAAGGGAATGTTTGGAAATACGACAGCATCTATTTTTTAGAGTGAGCTTCAAGCTAAAACTGCGAAAGCGCGCCGCAAAACCTTCGATCCTGCCGCATCTCCTTGGCCGCTCTCACCGCAGTCAATCGGGGATTACGTCATCCGGAGGCGGGATCGACTTATGAGGAGGCGGGACAGGTGGGCGGTTGCGGCGTTTTGCGGCGTTTCTACAGCTCGGAGGGGCGCTTTTACACCGGGACTTCGCCACAGATAGCCTTCTTAGGCCCAGGACTACCATGTGAGTAACTCCTTGTAGGGATTACTCCATTACCACATTACCCCTAATGCTGTCTTAACAGAGCATTCAACGCTACCCTCGAATCTTCAAGACTGAAATATTTTTCCTTCATTTTACGCTCCGATAGATGATTCAATGAGATGCACCGTTCTCAGTCCCTCAGGAGAACATTGTTATATCTCGCTATGGTTCTGCCACTGAAATAATTTTTTGTTCTGCTGACATAAGTTGCATAGCATAAGGCTGTAATGACCCCACCCTATTTGCCCAAGCAACTGATAACATGGTATTAGCTGTTCAAAATGTACGATCCGCCTCATTTGCAGCGACAGCTCTAAAGAGAGGAATCTACAGCTTAACTGAAACTGAATTCAATCAAACGCAATCTCTATCAAGACGTATAAGGCACTTATAAGCCTCTTTGGGCACGTAGTAGCACCTCATTCAAACCGGCATTCGAGCTCTCGGAACAGATCCGCCATTAAAGGGACGCAAGGTTTCATTGACTTCTGCAAGGTTCAGGCTCTTGCGCGCTCGTGTGGAATTGGTCTAATCGTATTCTCCATAACTTTCGAACTTTCTCGAGCCCTATCGCTATTCTTCTTGATAGCCAACTAGACAGGCATGCATGTAATGGCTGGCTGTTGTGGCTAGGAGCAGCAGCGAGGAGCGGTGATCCATCGTGAACGAGGCGATCGATTCTCGATGAACGTCATCGTCGACACGTCTATGTTCATTTGCACCTACTGATTCATTTGCATCAATAACATCACCGTCTACACAACTGCTCCATGCATGTTATGTATTCCCGACCTTCACCGAAGACATGCTCGTCGTATCTACCCCAAAGACCACTTGTAAATCCTGGAATACTAAACTATGCGTGTGACATAGTATTAGCTTCAATGAAGCTACTAGGAAGCTACATTTCTACTTGTTATTCCCTTCACGTTAAAGCGCTGAGATCAACTCGACCTCAACTTTGACTACAGCTAGGGAAAAAATAGGTTACTCCTCTGTTCCCTTGATCTCATTCCCGAAAAGAAAGTTCACGAATGAAATCGGCTAACACCCGACTTCTTGCCTACCGTATCGCGATGGCTCATATTTCGCGTTTTCCTCATCAACGCTTCATTTTCTATTCATCGAGTCGCGCTATTGATGTTGCCGTTATTGAAGCCATGTCATTGTTTCCACCATATTTTCTTTTTGTAATGATATTATATTACGACTAACAGAGGCTCCAAGCCGAGGACTCCAACGATTAAAAATATTTTTGTGAAAAATAACGTACTTTCACGTACTGATGCCCTACCACGACTACTCAGTCAATAAACTGCCTGGCCTGAACAGAGATGGGTTGAGCTTCATCCCTCTTTTTCCTACTCACTTCATCCACCTCTCCCCCTCCTACTCCCTCTAAGACCCTTCCCATTAGGAATTTGCCACAACGACACTTTTGTTTAAATAATAATAAAAAACTATCGTTGAGTAGGGCAGAAGGAGCAGGGTGATAGAAGTGCCTACTATCGCTCTATGAAAATGGCTACCTGCTACTTGTACTTGTATACTTCCTGATGAATTGGCCAAATATGTCAATCTTCTTTTCGACAATTAAGTTATACACCTATTTGATCTACCCAATCAAAACATGACGATGAAAAATTTTATTTATTGAAATAATTCAGAAATCTGAGGATTGCTTCACCAAAGCTATGCCCCGCCCAAAAACCATTTATTTATTATTTATTTATTTAGTGGACATGTGCAAGCACATGCAACAACTCAAATAATAAACACAACCAAAACAAACCAAGAACAATACCAAACTGTGTGAATTCAAATTACATAAAATCGCCAACACGGTTTTGAAGCGCAAATCGGTCCTTATTGAAGCTAACACTTCCCTATAAGCGTCGTGCATTTGATATGTGAGGCGCTGAACAAGATCATTAGCATGCGCCATGCATACGGTCTCCTTATTTTTCCTCTCATAGGTTGGTATACGTAGTGCACAGGATAGATAAAACGTACATCACAGGCATAATTGGCGCACCAGAACGAGCCCTACTCCAAGTCATGGTACCTTTCTTCATAGAATCCAATTTAATTGAAGTACTGCGTGAATGATGTGCGAATGAGTTTCCACTTGGTTAACTCTCTCCTATGGACTAAACTGGAAGAACAAGATCTTAACCAGAACATCTTCACTCATCTTCCTTAGCCTCCTCTATGAACCACACGGTTGACAACCACCTGCTAGCCATACTTTCACCCGTTATGAAGCTGAAACTGTAGCTACGATAGCTTTTCACACTCGTAGTTCTTCGAAGCTTCCTCACCGTCAGGTGGGTGTTACGGCTCTACCCCTCCCTTTGCATAGTCTTCTACGGTGATTGCTGCTTGCCATTTTTGAAGGAGAACCATGAATCTTAAATCAGTCCTTCCATTTTCCGAAATGAGATGCAATGTCATCCTTCCATTACGGTTTTTTCGAATGCAGTCCTTGCAATTTCCATATAAGACTATCACAGCATCACTTTGGCGTTCCGCTGTTTCACAGCTTTGCGTTTTGTATAAAATGACAACGTGATTCATTTCCCGTATACCATGAAGACGACTACTGCGCCAGTTTCCGCATGTGTACAAGTTGTTACCGTCAAAGATCTTTTCTTTTATCTCCAAAATAAAGTACAATAATTGAAAACTCTTCATTTGACTGGTTGCTCAAATTACTACTTTAGAAAGGGACAAACGGGCTTTGTAAACTCAATCAAGCTATTCGAAATACATCGCTATTTCACTTACTTTGTGATTCATTTTGGAGTTGAGCCATACCATTTCACTCATAGAAAGGAGACCTAAGGGCATGGAGTTACACTTGGTTCTCCCTCCTTTAATGTAGCTGCAAAATCACAACGTATCGATCGGCACTAAGCGTATCTGTTATGCGTGGCGGTCACACGTCGCACATGAGGTGCGTGATTTGGTGGGTGATTGCCGTTGAACAGCGTCATTAAGCTGCTTTGTACGTTTCTCACCACAACACGTACCACATGTGGTATGATGGAGTCTTCTTGTTTATTTGTAGTGAAACATGTCCCCGTCGGACATCGCGTCCAGTGTTTAAAACCTTGGCTCTGAATATACATATACACCTCTGAGCCTTGGCTGCAGCAGTACACGACCACAGAGCTTTAGAGAAACCATTACATGGGGGGGGGGATACAGAGGATATCCAAAAATAGAGTCATACGTAGAAATCCGGCTGATCACTGATGCGTAATCATTAATTCAGCCTGTTTCTGTTAGCCTCACGCCATCTCTCTTTCACTTCACACGCCGTTCAAACGCATTAGCACTCAATCATCATGTCTTTTTCTGTTGATTTCCTTATCGCTTGTGAATGGGCATTTGATTTATATCTATTCACCTGAAGCGTTTTTCTATACAATCATGGGAAAAAATGGTCAAGCGATTATATCGCGATGGCCTTAATTCATTCACACCATTCACTAGCCATCTATATTCGCCAGATCCATGAAGAAATTAGAATGAACAGGTATGCATGGTGTGACGTCAAACTCTGTAGATTACCCTCAAAATGAAATTTCAAAAATTTAAATAAATGAGGTTGAACTCTAGATGTTTTAAAATTGATGAAAATTCATTGATGAAGATATCAAGACATTTGATTCTGCCATTTATTATTAAGTAGACCCAAATATGAAGTGAAAATATATAGTACTGAAATTGTTCAAAATTTCTTTGATGATTGATAAGTCAAAGTTTAAACAGAATGGAACGTATTTTGCATAAAATAAGACTTTCTTCTGCTACAATGCAGTACTTTTTGATGAGTTACATTAACTTCATCGATATTCTCGGAATGTACCACGCATTCTACATCCATTTGTACTACAGATACCTCACCTAAACAACAAGGGTGACCACCTCTGCCCTCCCAGAGAGCTACAACTCCCATCAGCGAGCTGTAACTATGAAAGGCTCTGTCAGCTGGACAGATCTGGTCCGTTGAAATGCTCAGCCTTTCACACTACAGAGAGGGGAGGACGCAGTCCTCGCCCTCGAGGAAGTTCTTCTGACACCGTTAGGCTATCAGTGCCACAAGCAAAAGGAATGTCTATCTCGGCAATCTCAATCTTCCAAGGCAGCGACAAATTATGTATAAATGTTGGTGTCCTTCCTGCATTATTAGGAAAAATCCAAGAATGAAAGTGAGTTTATATAAGGATGAGCAACACAGGAATTAGTTAACAAAACATCTTCAAGACAACAAAATACCCGGCTGTTCAACAATTTCAAAACAAATTACAAAATAAGTGGTAAAAACCAATGTAACCAAAACAGTGCAATAAACAAAATTAAACATATACACTGCGGTGCATAATGATAAAGCCACTCATAAATTGTTCATAAACTTTCATAGTAAGATGTTTCTGGGAAACCTCTCAGGTATAGATTGTAGCAAATTTGATCGCGCATCTACACATCAATACCAAACTTGAGCTTGAAATAACAGAACAAATTTATCTTCATTTTTTCAAAAAATGCAGCTTTTCCGATGGTGCAAAATGATAAAGCCAGTAAGGAATTTTAACAACTCGTAAACAACAGAGGGACAATACGCTACTCTAATAATCCGTTGGCCTTCCTTCTCTCCGAATAACCTGAAAAATCCGATTGTCTAGACTCATGTAAAGATTATTAATAAGATCTTGGTCCACTTGGTGCCACGCGTGGATTATAGCCTTTTTGAGCTCCTTAACTCCTTGGATTTCCCTGTTATCTGCATAAATCCGTCGCACCATGAAGCGCCATACATTTTCCATCGGATTAAGGCCTGGGCTATTTGCCGGCCAGGGCAGGAGCCTTATTCAATGACGGCTGAACCATGCAATTGTGCTCTGGCTGTGCCCTTATCTTGCATGAAAACAAGATTTCAGCTTCGATTTTCACGCCAGAACGGGAGAAGTGCACGGCGCATGACCACTTGGTAACCGGGGGAACTCATCTTTTTAGGAACAAAACATAACTTCAGACGTTTCTTCGATGAAATGGCGGCCCACACCACAACGCCCCCTCCTTTGAAATTCCTTCTCAAAAATCGTAGCTTGTCCTTTCTTAGATCATGCCAGTAATATCGGAGTGTCTCCTTCAGCCTTACAAAACAATCTGGAGAGGAAAAACATCATATGAAAGCAAGAAGGATTCTATTACGACCTAATACCCTACCTTACTCCAGACCCTCGGCTGCATGTTTTGACGAACTGCACTCGATTTTTGCGGTGTTCTCGTGTCATGAATGGTGCTTTCCTCATTTTCTGTCGCGAGATAAACTTGCACTTTTTTCAGAACCCGCAAAACAGTTGTTTTAGAGACGTTTAGCTCCAAAGAAGACCTGGTATCGGAGCTTGACTTGGTGAAATTCGATACTTTTTCTGAGAATGCGGCGCTTATCCTTCTCGGAAAGTGAAGGAGATCGCCCAGAACTCTTCTTAGTTCAGGATCCTTGAGAAAGTTGTCGACAACTGTGTGGCTGCGGTTAAATTCTTGCGCAATTGACGATTTGACTATCCCTCCGCTTTTTTTTTGCGACAATTTGGCTTTTTTCGAAATCAGATAGGGGTTTTCCTTTCCCCATTACCTGAAAAAGAAAAACATTACCGCAGCAAAACGTTTCAGCAAATACAGATGAGAAGCGACGGAATAACTTAGGGTGGCTTTATCATTTTGCACCATCGGAAAAGCTGCATTTTTTTGAAAAAATGAAGATAAATTTGTTCTGTTATTTCAAGCTCAAGTTTGGTGTTATGTGTAGATGCGCGATCAAATTTGCTACAATCTATACCTGAGAAGTTTCCCAGAAACATCTTACTATGAAAGTTTATGAACAATTTATGAGTGGCTTTATCATTATGCACCGCAGTGTAGTAATGAACAGTGTAGGCATTATTATGCAGAATATAAATGTAATGTAGATATAATATGATAATAATAAAATTAATAAGATAAATACAATAAATAGTGGTGTAATGTAACATGAAAATATTAGGTTGTCCCAAAAGTCTTGTCATATTTTTTTCGATCATCACTTTTTATTTTTTTTTTTTCGTCCAACAAGTAACAATTAGGCAACAACGTAGTGACCATTGTTATCGGCAACCCTCTGCTACTTTATAGGAAAATCGTTGATTCCCTCCTCCCAGAACTCTGTGTTCTGAGAGTCGAAGAAGTCAGCGATCGTCTTTGCAAGCAAGTCTTAATCAAGGAATTTTCTCTTGGCCAGGAAGGATTCGAGAGGATGGGTAAGGTGTTGGTCAGAAAGGGCAATGTCTGGAGTGTATGGCGGGTGGGGCAGGATATACCAGCCGAGCTCCTGTAGCTTGGCCTGGGCACTTTTCGCGAAATCGGAGGAAATTGGAGCGGGCGTCGTCATGTAGGAGGGTGACCGCGGACCTTTTTCGGCGCTTTTCTCGAACAGCGACGGCGAGCTGCTGGAGCTGGTGGGTGCATACGGTAGCGGTGACTGTCTCGCCTTGTACCAGCACCTCGCGGAAAAGCATTCCTTCCGCGTCCCAGAACCAGCCAGTTCCAAGCGTGGTTTGTCATTCATGCCAATCTCGCCGTTGCTGAAGCTGATGAACCAGCGGCGCACGGTCTCCTAGCTCACACATCCCTTGCCCAATGCAGCGCTGATGGAGTGGCAAGCTTCCGTCGTTTTAGTGCCCAAGACCGCTCATAATAGATGACACCGCGAGTTGGGTGGGTATCGGGCATTGTAGCTCTCTCCACGGGATCTGGTGGGTCAATATAAATTTTCCTAGAAAGCTTAGGGAACGTTCTACCATATTCCTGAACCGCCTGGACCTGCCTCGAAGTGAACAAGAGTTACTGATTTTTTTTTGGAAAAATATGACAAGACTTTTGGGACAACCTAACACTTTAATAACATGAACAATATAAGCACCCCACAATCAATCCTATATGTTATAACTACAGGATAGAATAAGTAGGAAGTATGAAACGACAAATTTTCTAATATGACAATGCCATTCAGTATAGTTATAAGCAAGAACTCCGGGCTATAATTTCCGTTTATCCTTATTAATTCTTCCCTGTGTTGCTTGAATCGAGATGCAAGGCTGAAGCTATATCGCGATCCTGCGATTCTGCGGTATGGCGACACCCCACACGAACACGCAACATTGAATATTTCAACAAAATCACAAAATCGCGATATCTGACGCCGGCCTAAGAAATAGTAATAAATAGCAAAAGTACGAAACTATGAAGGAGACCAACTTTCAAAGCTATACCGCCCCTGTTTCCACAAAACCCCATATGGTTTATGTTTGTTCTGAAAACCCACTACTTTTCAGTCTTCCTCTTCGATCGTATAATACTTTCAAATGAACGTTTTGCAGTGTAATCACTAATTCGCACTATTTTTCCTCTTTGAATTAGCACAGTTTCTGCTCAGTAAAATGAACATTCCTTTCGATGATTCTCGCTTTTCTTCCAGCGAAATTCTGCTCACTGCCGTTTTCGTTTCAAAATGAATTTGTTCTCTGCAGTAATCTATCGATAACTTTAGAATTGCAGGTAATGGACGTGTCTGCCCCAGTGAGACCGCCTTCGTGAGTTCGATCCTTTAATAAAAAAGTCGATGAATATGAATTTCTGTCTAGTTACCCTGTAGGGACGTATGAAGAGTTTGTGCAATCGTAAAACCCGACAATTGTGCCAATACCGCGCACGTACGCGTTGCGGTTCCGGAACACAGTAGCCATAACCATTGATTCTTCAATTCTTATCCGAATCATTTTTTAGCAACTCGCGCCCTACGCAAGCCTATTACGTGCCGCGTCGTCTACTGGAGGGCGGTCGCGGTCCGTATCCGGGAAGCGATGGAAAACCGTCTCACGACGGTTTTGCCAATCCGGATACCCCGCCACCGAATACGACGAAGTCACGACCAAACACTGAGGTACGAGCTGGAGCTGATACGATCTTTGACACGCTCGTCTCGTTCCAGCCCCATTTTTCTTGCCTCAGAAAGATGACAGATAATCTCGTTCACATTTAGGTGCGTACACCGTCGAGCAAAACCGTCGTCAAAACATACATCGAGCCGCGTCCCTTGATGGCTGATCTACTACCGAAGCCTGATTCTCTTAAAGTGGGACATTACCCGATATCATGTTTGACCTTATACAATCGTTTTGTATTTACTGTTCACAGGAGAAACGTCGTACACCTCGCTACATCCCACCACAACCGCCAGTCTCGACGCTGGCTTCGCCACTACAGCGAAGGAGCCCCGTCGTTCCACCGCAACCGTTTGCTCCACGAATCGTCAACGGACCACGTGGCCCGCTTTCCCGTCCGAACCCATTCTGTTCGGTACCCTTCCCGCAGAAAGACATTTGCATATGTGATCGCCCAAAGACGCATGTCATCTGCAAGCGGTAGGTAATCACTTCTGTTTGTTTTCTATCTTCACATCTCGACATGCAAAAGTAAGAACACCTCAGACAGGCGCAGCCGCGTTGCAGCGTGTGAGCGAGTATGCAAGTACATGTGCACAAAACCAACCTAGATATATGTCGTAATGCACCATTACTTGCCCTTGGGTGAGGCTACATACTCCGTAAAAACGCGTGGCCGCCCGAGGCGAGCGGCGCGACGGGTGCGAGTGCCAGTGGCAGGGCCTGGCAGCCTTCAAGCGAGGCAGTGTGGCATGGGTGGAGAAGGCAGGATGGCGTGGGTGCAGGAGCCAGAGTGACATCGGTGGAAGCGCACAGGTGATGCAGCCATGCTCTGCCGGGCTCCCGAGGGGATCGATTCGCAAGTCGTACTGGTGGCGCCACGAGTGCGACGCCGCGAAGCGATTTTCCGGAGTAAGTAGCCTCACCCCTTGTCCTTACATGCTGGTCTCTTACCAATTTCGTAGGGCAGCATTCATACCAGGCGACGTTATGCGTGCAAGGCACAGATGGTCAATACGCCACGCACACAATATTATTACCGGTGTTTATGCATTCGGACGTGAAATTTGCTTTGCGGCGTTCGGTGTGCAACGCGATGATCCGAGCTATGCGCGCCGTATAGGATGGTCCTGAAGCGATGACGACGCTCTACACCTCATTCTAGCTGTATTCGCTTCAGGACTCAACCATTACTGCGCCCAGGGTGTGTGCAGATATAACAGCGAATCACTTCGCGGCGTTTCACTCGCGGCGCCACCAGTACGACTCGCTGTATCGATTGCCCTTGGGAGCCGGCCGAGCGTGACTGCGTCACATCTGCGCTTCCACTCATGCCTCACTTCCTCGCTTGAAGGCTGCCATGCCCTGCCACTGGCACTCGCACCCGCCGCGCCATTCGCCGCGCGCGGCCGCGCGATTCGCTATCATATCTGCACACCTCCCGGCGCCAATAGCTCCTATATACCGTGGTTGCTCACAATACGCGTTACCTGGTGCACACCTAGCACTGAGCGTCGCGTTACGTATGCGCTGCGACGACCACGATCACGTCGCCGACTATGAACGCAGTCTCAATCGATATCTACGTGTTTCAGATGCGGCTACGAATGCATAGGACGAGTACAGCTGGTGTGTGACATGCATCCAACCGTTCTCTCGTTGATGGACATGCGAGAGTGCGCAAATCCTATCTGTAGGAGTATACAGATATTTGAATCGTTTCCACTAAACGACAACAACAACGATGACGGCAGAATCGTTAACGCCGCCGCCACCACCGAGATTCTACAGTGATCACCGTTCAATTGTCACCTTTGCGCCATAGCACACGGGTAAACTCTACACATGACAGACACATATATAACCATGTATACACATATACATACATATATACGCGCGCACACACACTCACAAAGACACCATCGCTTTTATTTCTTCGCGAATGCAGAACATATTGGCGTGCTTTGAGCTCTATGAGTTTTTTTCGAAAGCTGTCGACTACTTTAAAATGAATAATGCTCGAAATGATGGAAACCGTTGAATCGCTCGCTGTTCAAACGGTATGGGTTTTTCGCTTTTTTGTTTGCATTTTTGATAGATGTGCAGTTATTTTTGTACGTTATTTTGAATTCGTCTGTGATTGGATACGTGACGTAGAGGAATTTATTTCTCCAGTTCATTTTACATTTGAAAAGAAAACAAGTCGCCTTTAACTATTGCAGCTCACGATTAATTGATGATGATTGTACACAGCTGTTTTTTTTTGAAGGATTTTATGACAGATTATGTGTTGATCATATTATAACAGTTGTATTGATGAATAAAATATATGGGAATACACATTACTTTGTCATTTCAATGTCAAAATATATACCATTTCCACTTTGAACTGGACACTTTTCAAAACACCTGGGACATTGTTGAAATCGAATCAGACGTTTTTCAAACCACCTGGGACATTGTTGAAATCAAATGGGACGTTTTTCGAATCAAAAAAGACGTCTTTCACATCAACATGTACTTTTTTCCTTTGTTGTTTTTTTGATTTTTTTTGTTTATTTGAGTTTCTTCTTGAACTTCATAGTGTATTCCTAATGCAGTATGACGAAAACAAATACAATTTTTTCTTAAAAATAGTAAACAGATTATTAAAACACGTTCAGTTAGTGAAGGATTGCCCTGCCGTAGCAGCCGTCATGTACATCATTACGTGCAAAAAATAGTTCGCGCAATCCTGCTGCGTCACCGTGCAGATGCTTTCTTGAATTACCCCGCTGAATTACCCGGCATTTCTTCAGCGTAATCTTCAACTTTCTTAGGGCGTTGAAAATAGAAGAAACGGCCAACTCGATGTTCACTTCCTTCAGCCGTTCCTGAATCTTCCGCAAGGTATCTTCTGGATGTTGCTCCACAATCTCTTCAATGCGCTGCAGCACTTCCGCGGTCAGCTTTCATCTGTTGTTTCCTCCACAGCTACGCTGGACAATGGCACCTTGATTCCTGTACGCACTAATGATATTCCTTGCCGTACTCTCATTAACACCAGCGACATGAGCGGCTTCATGGATTGATTTTTCGTCCACTTGTACAAGCTTGACGAGGATTTCCTTTAGCGCCAAGGTCGCCCGCCTGTAACGTCGCCGCTCACTGGAAACTGAGCTCTCCTTGCTGCTCATGGATGACTCGTGAAGTAGACTGGACAGTACGCAGTTTCGTCACAACTGAAGGGATTACGAAAGTCAAGCCGCCGTGTTAGTATTCGCGCGCTTGACGCGGCAATTCTTTTTGAAATGCGGCTATTTATCGACGGGTACTGCCATTTGACACATGTGTTTTGTATTATACGCTTCTCATCAGAACATTCAGAAATGCTCATAGAAAGTTGTCCGACGTGAATTGAAAAACATCCATTTTGATTCGAAAAATGTTCTGGGTGGTTTGAAAAAAGTCTAATGTGGTTTAAAAATCGTCCCTGGTGATTTGAAAAACGTCAATATCGGTTTGGAAAGTGTCCAGTTCAAAGTGGAAATGGTATATCAAAATGCAATAACACTGTGGATTCAGATATCAGAAATATCAATTTCGAGAAATGTTTTACCATAATTCAGGTATTTCAGTCCCCTCCTCGGCCATGTGACCAACCCATACCTGCAGAGGCAGTATCCTCGGTGCATAGGAAGAGGGGTACGTAAACCCTGTAAAGCCACCCCAAGGCTGTCATCCAAAGAAATCGTCGGGAACATTCCCTCAAGGACTACACTGTCCAATTACAGTGAGGCTGGTTTCTGCGAAGCTGTCGCTCTTCATTACCCAGTGGCCTCACTCTCGCCTTTTTGACTGGCTCAAAGACACCGCCTGGGGCAGGGAGAAAGTGAGAACATATGTTTTCTGAGAACAAACATTCCTTTTAGGAACAGGTAATGTCTTGAGGAACTCGCACTGAATAGCGCGGCATGGGAGAGTTGTCGACAGATGAATGGCAGCGCGACAGTACGTTAACTGGCAGCCGGCTGATTTAGCCCCTTACCCGTTCGCATTCTACCCCACGGGACGTGATGCAGAGAAGCGCCAAAGAAAGCAAGGTTTTTGCGGTTCAATTTCTCGTTTCATCTCGTTCTTTACGGTTACACCGTCTCCCCTACCCTGATAATCTACAGCCGTATTCACCTCCTCCAATGTCTCTGATGAACTCGTTGATACCGGAGATCAGAGACATTACACAAAGCCCAAATTTAAGCCGTAAGTGATTTTTGGCTATATTCTTCACAACTCAGCCACAGTACCTTTGCTTTGTTATTCCATCAAAAGTTCTCCGAAATCAGGGCCTCAAAAAAGTGAAGAAGGAGATGTCCGAAAGTAGCAGCTAACCTACGACGACGCCGGGTAGAGCTAGCAAGCATAAAAGAAGAAGGAAAATTTACAACCTCAACCAGACATACAGTAGCGCTCAAAAGTCTTCGGCATGACTTTTCATTCGGGTTTTTCATTTGTAACTTTTTTTGCGACTGGACCGATCTAAGAGAAAATTTAGTCTGTTGTACTTGGAGGCACTGGATACTAAATACACCATTTTGGCGCTCAACGGTGTAAGTTACGTGGTTAAATGAAATTCTTTTTGCTATTGGTGTGCCATCCCTATGCCGTCCCGCTGTACCGCTGTCATCAAAAGTATGAGTGGTATTTCTACAAAATATTGATGTTCTCTGAGACTTGCTCGCTTTGTTTTTGTAAAGAACCGTTCTTCTTGACCAAGCCTTTTTCTTTTTTTCGGTGGTTTTGTAGTAAATTCTTGTGAAAAACCATTAAAAGAGTCAAGCGGCACTAAAGTAGAAGGAAATGTTGACAATAGATTCAGGCACCACATATTAAAATTTTGTCAAAGTCGGTCAAGTAGAAAAGAATTTATGACAAAAAAGTGTCTGGCCGAATACATTTGAGCGCTACAGTATATTGAGACCACCACACCGTTCCGTACCATCTTCTATGCGACGTGTTTTCAGTAGGTCGTAAGCGTGAGTGAAATACTGAAAAATAGGCAAGAAACACAAGGATCACAATTGATAAAGTAACTCATGAATCGCATCAGAAATGCTATCTGATGGACATTAACGACTCACACCACCCACGAGCAACTATACTCCGTTTCGGAGAGCCTGATAGGACGTGGCCTACGGACATGGGTGAGTGGCGAGAGTGAGAGTGCGTGGCAAGAGTGAGAGTGTGTGGCGGAGTGAGAGAGTTTGATAAACTCTCGCCCATCTGTAGGCCACGCCCTATCAGGCGCTCCGAAATGTAGTGTACCTGCGCCAGAGAGAAAATTCCGAAAATAAATCCAAAAAGTGGTGTAGTGCAGTGCTCGGTTGGGCGCATCCTACTCATGGTGTGTGGATCACAGCCCACATCAATACCTGCCCCAGCCAAACAGGCATTCCATCCTTCCCGAGTCGCTGAATGGGCACCGAACTCGTCTGGGAAGATAAAAGCACCGACTTGCACATGACTGGCCCCGAAAGCCATTTATACGCCGAATCAAATCAAACTCCCACCACGGTTCTGAATAGAACACTCATACAAAGCTTGAGGCCAAGAACTCCACTTTCATTTTCAAGTTCCTGTTACTGCAGCCGCCCGTTCACTGTACAGAGAAGTCATATGCTGCCAACGTCGCCCGTCATATCTGATCGCCTCAAGATTATTCTGCTTTTTGCAAACGGCTGTCAACTTTAACTTGGCTTTTCTTTCACTCTCAGCGGCCTTACTCTCTATTGCACTCCCTGTCTGTATGCTTTGCTCTCTTGGCAGTACTTCTGTGTTGCACACAAGTGATACGAAGGAGCTCTGCTTCCTGAGTTTATTTAAATTCAGAAATGTTGCTATCAAACACACTTCGATCATCATTACTGCACATAGTTCTGTATCGACAATTATTGGATGGTAATGTTAAATACATTATTAACAGCTCATAAATGAAGAGATATGGTGATAAAAACGCACGATTCTGCGGTGTTCCACCGCAACGTCCGCGACTTCGCATGTAAATTGCTAAATCGCGGGACCACAGAATCGTGGTGTCTTACATCTTCGTTTTGGCTGGATAGATTATAAGACAAAAGAATAAGTAATCAACTCGATAATACACGCAACGAACTCACGCACGTACTGAGGGATTGTACTACAAATATCGAGAAGTGATTGAGTACAAGAAAATCGTCCACAAAATCAATTAGTACACCACTAAACACGAAACTCGTCTCTGGAGATCTTTTATCTGTACGATCTTCTCAATGGACTCCGGCTGCGGTCCCTGACAAAAAAAAAAACGCTTTCGCATGGCCCTGGTCGTTGATTAGAGTATTCAGATATTTAACAATGCAGATTTCACTAGAGAACAAAGGTCAATATGGGTAAGGGAAAACTTAGTATGGCGTTACATTCCTGTATTGCGTACTGCTGCACCACACACGCATAACAGCACACTTTAATCTACCACGACCTCAATTCCAAAGCAAATGATATCAGTGGTATTTTTTCTATGAACAGGAGGAAGAAACGTGAATTGCAGCTCACGCTATATAGCCTCCCTCCGAAACAAACAGATACAATAATCATACTGTAAGAAGTTGGAATGAAACAGCATCCGCGATAGATACACGTTGGATGAGCTCAGCCTCTTACGAAAATATTAGAAGTTTGTGCGGGCACACAAACCGTTACCAGTACTCCCACCCACAACCCTCAGGTTGATGACACACTTTGCCATCATGCGTTTTTGCGACACAGCACGCGAGTTTTCTTTCTAGAGGTTTTGTCTGAAAAGTGGAAAAACTGCAAAGTTTAGCGAATCACTGCTATACCTAAAGGAGAACCAAAAACGAAGCAAAAAGCTCGCATTCAGCGCTTTCAGCACATTTTCTACATAACGGTGTGGGAACAGTCAGCAAAGTTGCTAAATCTAAATAAAACCTGACTCACCTTTCGTAGTCCAGCACTCCTCCAAATGACTGAGCAGCAAAAGCCGGATATGACTGTCCATACTGCAACAGTTCACTGGCAGCATAGAAAGTTATTATTTGCATGGCGAAAAAAAACATGCAGAAAGTGTTTCACTTCCGAACATCAATGCGAGGTTGCTCAAGCACAAAACTCCCTAGAATGATATACTAATGCAAGAGCAACTTACCGAAGAGATTCCACTTCCACCGGCACCATTTGCCATACCTGCGCCCATCGTGGAACGTATTCGAGAGCTGAAAGCTTGAAAATGACCTATGTGGACCGGGGGAGAAAGACAAGTCCACATGAACAGTTAGAAATAAGCTCCTCAAAAGTGATGGAATGGACAACTATGAGGGGGCACTCATACGTAAAATAGACTATTTTCAAAACACGAATATACTTCGGAGTACCTGTCGATAAACTCCTCGATAGGCTCGACGTATTTGCTAATGTCCCGTGTGGAGGAACGACTGTAATCAAGATCGCTGGGCAAGGGATGGCTCCTGGAAAATGAGGATCGCGATGCTCAGTACCGTTTACTTTCTAGTTACGCCGGGTGAGGAAATGATAATATGAAATATTTTTGAGATGCAGCTCAATGAAACAGAACAGGTAGGCGCCCAAAATCACCTCTGAATATTTGTCGCCCTCTCACTATCATTTATCATATCAGCCGAAAAAACCAGTGCGGTGTAGGATGCATTCGCACCTTGCGGACAATTTGCAGCCCGCTTGCAGTTAGGGTGAAGATGTAAGTATCGATCCAACAATTACGCGATCTCGCGAACCGCAGAAACGCCACCGAGTTATGCACAGCAACGTTACAGCGAAGACAAAAATGGAACATTAACTGATGAAGATGGACCGTGTTGCATGACTCACGCATCGCGACAAGTACGACCCGGAGATTCTGCGATTTCGCGTGACCGTCTTTCGCAAAGTGTGATTGCAGCCAAAATCGCTATGCCGAACCGCATGCACAATTGCCACATTACCCTTTTACCCAGCCGTTCGAAGGTTTTAGGTCACAAAGTCGTAGTGACACACAAATCCATACACTATTGTCAGCAACAAACCAAATCAAGCGTTTGAAATAGAAAGGAGCTTAAAGTCATTCTAACAATAAAGTGATTCGAAGTAATTCAAGTCACACCTCGTATGGGGATCATCAACCATCGATGGTATTGCACGCGATGGATACTGGTGTGTAGCACAGCCGAGATTCTGAAAAAATATACGATAACCTACGACACTTCTTATAAGTTAGTCTCCAAAAATGTCGATCTCAACATTGAAAAATAAAGGAATCAATCATGTCATACCACTAGGTATGCTACAGTGTGTCCCTGCAGTAAGGTTCACCTATCTTTCATCTATATCTCTAAACAGACCAACCACTCCACCCAAAATTTTTGCCAGTACAACCTGATCGCCACCGCGATCAAACGCATTGGGAAAATGAAGTTCTTGGAAAATTTTGGAGGGGAATCACTGGCCTATACTTGAGATATAGATGAAGGATACGGTAAACCAACTCTGGGACACTCTGTGAAACGATAAACTTGCAAAAGTCCACACAAAGGAAAGTAATCCTGAGGATTGCAGGAATTCCATTTGAATCAGCCTCTGAAAAACAAAACCTACCCTACTACTATCCACAGCATTCAGTAGTGCTCCCACAACGGAAGTCAGACCCATCTTCTCCACCTGCCTTATTGCATCCAACGGTGATACACTTTCTGGCACTGTTCTGCGCAACATTGACTCCAACTTATACATCTCACTGAAGCAAGATACAGATAATTTACAAGAATTCCTGAGATCATCGCAATGATTTACTCTGGTTGGGTACAAGGCCTTGCCCATGGCGACATATCACCGCCCACTCTGCGATCATCGAATGGATACGGTTCACCGTAGCCCATCTGAATTTGCAACAAAAGTAAGCTAGTTCAAAAAAGATCGAACAAAATAAGCGAAATTGGCTTGTTAATACCTGCCCTCCATACACGCTCTCTCGCGGATAGCGTTGATCCAGAAATGGTGCTGGACTACTCTGCCACTCCCTGTGTTCTATACGTGGAGAGACGAACGGCGAGGTTCCCGATACGGGATAAGGTGGTGAGCGCATTCTAGACCTACGGTTCCGATAAGATCCACGTCTGGTTTTAGGTTTAGATGATGATCCTATCGCAGTGGAATTTGTAGAATTTTGTGACCCCGTTTTCACGGGTGTAGGTACGGCTTTCTTTGGGAACGCTGAAAATAAGATTACAGCAGAACCTTATAGTACAGGAGAAATTCCGAGACTTTCTCGCGTTTCAAGGCAGTTAGAGCTGCTTCCAAGCTGAAAATACCCACTTTTTCCTATAAAACCTGCCGTAAAGATGGCCTTAAAGGAACCGGAAGGGGTCCGAAACAAGAGGAAGATGCAAAGAAATGAGCATTTTGTAATGAACACTCAAGGTTAGAAGCGATAATAGGCGAAAAAACCCGGACTGAAAAGCGCGACGCTGCGGTGTGTATTCGCATCCCATTCGCATCAGCGCATCCATTCCGAGTTGTTCGCTGTAGGAGACGGGCCGTGGGCCAACGTTAGTTGTATCACCTGACTCCCAGCGCAGTGGAGTGGCCATTCCAAACTTCATTAGCATTCATGTAAGTACATCTAGAAACAATATAAGAAAGAACAAAGTAAAAGGTAGAAGGAAAAAACAAGTTTATAATAGAAACATCTCCTGTTGGCACCATGCCAAGGCGTCTAATTGGCGAGTTTGTGCAATGGCGGCTACTAAAGCTCGTCCACACTACGTCTGTTCTACCGTAAGCCAAAATTACCCCCTTCTGGTGTCTTTAATGGCAACAGGTTATTCCTGTGAAATAAAAGAGACGAGAAAATGAAAGCACATCATACATATGAAGAGTACTTGTATTCCAATTGTAGAATTTGCCAGAGCTGCGAAAGAACGATTTAGAAAGCACCAAAAATCATAGCAGTAGTACACACAAAAAAAACTTTGAAGCACACAGTGGATCCTTTTTCAGGACAAAACAGAAGCATACAGATCAACCCGTTACGATTGAATTTCTGTGGCCAACATCAGCTTAGGAAACAACAGTGAGTCAACACAATATAAGAAGTAAATCCTCTTCTGTTCAACATGCTAGTCAGCCTGCGGACTAGTGAAAACACTGGACAGAACAACTCACTCTTTCCACTTTTCGTCTGGGTGGAATTCTTCTCCTGCAACCTAGGCTGCTTAGCGGCTGAACCGCTTTCAGAAGTTGACGATGGAGCACTGCGCTTTCTGAAAATGCGACAACATACGGACCACAGTTGCCGGTTGAGAAGCAGTACTGCCTCTGCTTAACCGACAACTTTAACGGTCGACTCAATTAACTTCTGGCAGTGTTGTCGTGTTAGAAATGGAGTGGTAAGTGCGTGAGCACCTGAGGAGCAAATCTCGCTTGGTACCACACCTTTCTTAGTTTACTGAATGTGTTCCTCGATATCACCCACGTGGACGTTTGCATAACACCCACGTCGCGGCAAAATATCGCCGAGTTGCGCTGTTTGAATTGATCATAACTCGACGAGGCTGCAATTGAGTCTCCGTGAACGCTTCACGGAACGCCAAAACGGAGCAAGTTCATCCATGCGTACTCTGTACACCCAAATGCGACAATACAAATCGCTTTTTAGTGTTCTTAGTACGAGATCAGCTCAACGCTAGATAGCCACAATTTCGTTAAACGTTAATTAACAAATCCAGGAGCAGGAATGTCCTCAATCGCATTCTTAGCGACTTGCAGAAAGAGTATTCTCTTCATTCGCCACACCTTAGTGGCGCTAGCACGGATGAGTGCTTCACACCGTTCTCCACGATACATTCCTTTCAGAGGACGACACAAAGCATCCCTGAGATGTACAACCAAAATATCACCACCTCCGACGAAATCTGCAATTCTCTTTTTTGTCAGGAACCCCACTATTAAGCAAAAGCACTATTTACCCAAAGCAACTCCAATGACTTGCATTTTGATAAAGAGGTGAAACTCCCTGATTTGATAGAAACTTATATCCGGGAGCAACTTGACCCAGAGTACAATTTTAGTGCTCACTTTGCCCCAAACCGCTTAGTTCTCGCGCTACGGGGGCTGGCACCAATGCAGAGTGTCACCAAAGTGGCTCAAAAACGGACGTCAAGCGGTTTCGCGAAGGGGTGTGATATTCGTGCTCAGTATATCAAACTATGCATGAGTACCAGTTGAAGCCACTCCGTGCGGAATCGACTGGTGTCGGGACCCGGTGATAAGCAGTGCCGCATTCGTATCATAAGGGTAAAGCTACCCCGGGCATAGTTTATACCCAAGAAATGCTCTCGATTATCAATTCTTCATCTGCCTGAAAATGCGAGGTACTGGAGTTGTCTTGAGAAACAGTGCTGAGAAAAATTATGTAGGGATTATTGGGATCGATGGAGATTCAGGGATGAGGCTACTTACTCCGGAAAATCGCTCGCGGCGTCGCACTCGCGGCGGCACTCGTACGACTTGCAAATCTATTGCTCTTGGGAGCCCGGCAGAGCGTGGCTTCATCACCTTCTGCGCTTCCACCCATGCCACACTACCTCGCTTGAAGGCTGCCATGCCCTGCCACTGGCACTCGCACCTGCCGCGCCTTCGCCGCGGGCAGCCACGCGGTTTTCCGGGGTAAGTAGCCTCGCTCGAGATTTATTGTCTCAGTGATGCGCTTGCAAACCGAGGAAGATGGAGTGGAAGATGTAATAATCTTCGAAAAAATGATAAAGCATCATTAGCAGCCAACGAGGCAATAGTGCCCCATTTAACGAAGGCCAACGACCGTTCATATACGGTCATTGGCCTTCGTTAGTGTACTGACACTGAAAGGCTACCAGAACTAGCATGCGACTTAGGGAAAAACAAGGGTGGATCCAAGTTCTTCATCGTTAAGCTCGACTCAGCCACGAGGTTCTGGGCGATAGATTTATGATGGCCAACATTTCGACTTACCGTCGTAGTCCAAGTCTTGCATTACAATACGCGTAGCAGCGCTACGCTCGGTAGTACATCAGTAGCAAAATGTATGCACTAATCGCTACTACTGTACTAACCCGGCGTAACGCTAAATAGAATTCAAGGCGCTACCGTCAGGGCACTATGATATCATTCCCTGCTGATGTCAAATGTCACCGTCAGACTTCACGACTTTGCAGTGTCGCGGCTCCACCGTGAACGGCAACGCAAGATCTCAAGTCGCAGTATCGCGTGTGATTACGCCGCAAACCGACAATCGCGAAGTTTAGAGAGACCAAACAAAACCGATCAGTCATGCACAGCAGACATTTGAATGCTTCACTGATACTTCCAGCTTTCGCGTCAAATGTCGCTTGAAGCAGCAAACAAAACCGTTCTACTATTTCAAGAACATCGTGGAATAGTGTGCGCGCACATGCGAGTCGAATTATAAACTTTAACGAGGGATGGAGCAGAGTAACTGTCTAGCTATACGCTCAGCTGGAAATTTCTAATCGAATGAATTAAGAGATCTGAACAAAGCATGCTGAGGTAAGATCGCAAATGTGCCTACGAACAGTTTGTACCACGCTCGCAGTTACAGTAATTAAATACGTATCGAAATTGCGATTCTCCAGGATCATATAATAGCAATAGCAAAACCGGGAAGGTCGCGACGCATGGAGCACGCGGAACGTCTGTCGTAAGATCACCGTGATGGCAATAAACAGAGAATGACGAACGTTCAAATGAAAGTGCGGACTTCGCCACCGGTTCCCTGTCCCAGGCAATTTTGGGTTCATACGACTTCCCAATTGCGCAATTCGCAATTCCGCAACACGTGACAGCGACCTTAAAGCCATTTCCGAATCTGAATGCACATAACTGCACAATACCGCGTCTACACTGGAAGCACTATAGCCCATCAAAGAGAATTAGCTGCATGCATGCGCAAAAACAATGAAGAAATAATGAGAACGGAAATAATTTGGAAAGCTTCCGAAGAAAAATTAGTAAATAGTGAGCGGGGCGTAACTCCTAAGCCTCCGAAAAGAAACGACAAATAGAACAAGGACCACGAGCGATTACCGAATAATAATGGAAGAGCGAAGGATAAACGTACTTATTCGGTGACTGTTCCTCAGCAGCTTCCTTCCCGTTCGGCTCTTCAGACTCCATCGAGCGTTTGTTTTTATTCCTAGCAGCTCCCTGATGAGATCCTTCCGCCGGTAGTATCTTAACGTTTCACATTCATGAATCCGCAGATACATCGAAGAATAAAACTTTAACCACACCTTTCCCGCAATGATGTCAGCTTCACGCTGTTTCTGCTTCTCTGCGAGTTTCTTCCGATTCTTAACAATTGACGGTTTTTGTAGATTAACAAGGAAAACATTCAAAGCACGTGACCACCAACCTTCAATATGGCTTGCAACCTCTTTTCTTGAGCTGCACGGGCCACCGGTTCATTGGAAAAATTACTATAAAAATTAAACAAGTTTTGTGGAACGCAGGTAAAGAAAGATTTGAACATAAACGTGACGTACTCCACGATCAAAAACGGATTTTCCTTCGCTGTAGGCGGGACACTAACATCC
This sequence comes from Trichostrongylus colubriformis, assembly GCA_963978905.1. NCBI lineage: Eukaryota > Metazoa > Nematoda > Chromadorea > Rhabditida > Trichostrongylidae > Trichostrongylus > Trichostrongylus colubriformis. The sequence goes on along the minus strand of OZ022259.1, from coordinate 9,589,612 downwards.
ATAAGTGGAACATCTGTAGTGTCCCAAACTTCCGCTGGTGCCTGAAATCTACAGAATGTGGCACAGAGGCTGAATTCAGAAAACCTTCACATAAAAGCGTGAAGATGTTAATTTGGAAGAGATATGTTAAACTCACCGATGAAAACGTTTTTGAAATTTCGTTGAGGTAAAAGAGAGAAAACTGGGTCAAATTGAGTCTGACAGTCCCGTCCTCTTCTATTCTCCCCATATAATCAAACACTTCTTTAGGAAAACGAACCACTTTCCGCTGAAACAAGCACTGAGAACAAATCAATTAATCGTGGTTGACAAGGACTGTGCACCTTCAGCGAGCGTTTCTTCTTGCGTACAAGAGTTGCAAGGGTCTTCCCTTCAGAGGGTTTTTCGCTTTCTGTAATCTCAACTGGTGGATTGGTTGTCGACTCAAGAAACTCGTCTCCTTCACCACACTCGTCGATAATCACGACATCGTCATCCTCTCCAGGTGCTTGCTCTTCGTCCTGTAAAAAAGAAAAGAAGCGCTACTGGAACTCGTGCTAACAGCGTGAAGTGTCTAACTGATGGAATGAGCCCTCCTCTATGCTAAACAGCCCGAGTTTCTCAAAAGTTGATAATAAGGCTTATTAGATTGAATGGTCCTTTTTCTTGGTGCGAACTGCACAGAGGTCTTTACAAACCATATTATTGTTTAATTTGATTCAATACAACTTTACTGTATTTATTGTATCATATAAAGTTCTAGCAGATTCGGCTGTTTTGAGCCCAGAACATAACTTCGAAAAATTCGAAAAACTGTTCGAAACTGTCCACTGCGTAGTATGACTTTTAATAGTAAGGAAGACCGCGAAGTTGCAGATGCGGTTTCAAAGCCACCTGTGTGAGATAAAGATTTGAAGATAAGTACTTGTGAAACAGGTGCACCATTCTAGGTGCGAGTCAAACGTACCGATAGCGGTAATTCAGGTCGACCGAGTCATATGAAAGCAGAAATCACAAGTAGAGTAATATTAGAGACGCACGGAATGAAGCAATCCAAGATATAGAACCCCTCCCACAAGCGTGGACGTACTTCCGCATCCTCTCATCACTGAATAGGGTGATACAGACAGCGAAGGCAGGAAAGCCATTCAGTAGCGGGCGTTGCCGCGTCCTCAACAACCCGACCAACGGAAGCCATACGACCGAAAGCACGCAAGTGAAACGAGACAAGAAGAATAAAAACCTAAGGCGCATTTGTCGCGGGTTTTGCCGCGGATCATATCTCTAGAAGTCGCCACCTCATCTGGAAAAAGAGCCACGTCTTCACAATCATAAATTCCCTCACTACTCCTTACGGTGAGTCTGAGGCCCGTCAGACTTCGCGATTTTGCGTTTTAGCGATTCTGCGATCTCTCTCCGAACAAAGTACGGCATTGCACAATCTTACGATCTACTGCGACGTCGCAAAACCGCAGAATCACCAATGCGAAGTCTGACGACGGCCTTACACGAAAAGGCAGAATAACAATGAAAAGTAAAAGATGAGTCCCGAGTACCCGGGACTTGCGGACAGAGATAGCCATTGAAGAAGGTCTTCAAACACTGCAGTAAAAATTTGCCGATTTCGCTGATCAGCTTCAGATACGGTGTTGTGTTTCCCCAGAAGAAATATAACGCGTCCATCACATCACTTCAAAGAAGGTGAATTCTCTTAAACTTTAGCCAATTAAAGTCATCATCAAGCTGCTCCAGCCACATCACGGTTCATCGGGAGAAGTACATAATATCGGTTAGTTTGCCAGACCACGTCCAGCGACATAGCCGCGGCTACCAAAAGTATTACACCGAAAAACCTGAATTATTGCGCAAAGCATAAAACAAGCTGAGAAAACCTGGTTCTGATGGCACTGCTGCATAGTTCCTAGTTCTATTATACACTGTCAGAGGAAAGGATGGTCATTGCGAATAAAAAATGAATCAGTTTTGTCCTGGACAATCACAGAGACCCGAGACCGCCGACAGAATTCGCGTTTTTGCGATTTCGCACCTTCACACTTACAACGCGATGCTGCGGCTTTGAGATCTTGCATTGCCACAACTTCGTGGATGTAGAGCCATGACACCGCAGAATCGCAAAAATGCAAATTCTAACGCGGCCTATCGTAGCCCATTAGCGCTACACAATCATCATTATGCTATCATTCCAAGTATGTGTTCGGTTTGGAAGGAGTACCATGAACGTAACATGATAGTACTTACGCATGGCGTCCACATCGCCGAGGCTTCACCGCTTGGATCCGTTCTCCTAAACTGCTGTCATCAACAAGACAATTTTATACGAAGCAACACTACAAAAAAGTTACAAACTTCTCAAGAGAATCGACGTTTTGCTTGGGTGGCACATCGTCATTTACCCATTCAGTGAATGCGCTGATATCCACAATATTCTTTACATGTTCACTGACAGCACTTCCATTTTCACTACTCTGAAAGCGAACTCCATTTTGCAACTAAATTAATTCACTTCACTAGAGCGAATACTCAAATATGCACCTTTTCCTGGCTTGCTCCATCCTCCAAAATGATCAAATTATCATTTTCCTCAGTCATAACGGTAATCCAGGATCCGTAAGCTAAGCCAAGTCACTTAAAGAATGAAGACGTATTCCACATAAATCCAACAATTATGGCAGACGTATCAACGATAAACAAGAGGTCAACACCACGGTCAAGCGTGGCGTCGAGGAACATTTTCGGAAAAAAATACGACCCCCCCCCCCTCAAGAAAAAAAGGCTCCATACGACTCCTCCTACAGTTTCCGCTCTTTCTGTGATTCCTACACAGTCAATTCGATTCTCCAAAGAAATCAAGAGCCAGCATTGAAAAAATGAGGCCAGACTCTTGAGCACGCAAGAGGAATAAGAAGCTAACGAATTTTGCACTACTCAACTACCGCTACCCCAGACACCGCGATGGAGACGAGGAATAAACCTCCGCTAGGACAACTCCCATTGAGGGGGTGCTCATCACGATATGACATCCGTTTTTGACGTTGACGCCAATTTGGTGCAATTGCACCAAAATAATGCAACAAGTTGTTCTCACCAAATTCGCTGAAACCTGGTCGAAGAAGGATTATTTGGGATGCAGACCACAAATATAGCATACGTTTGAGGTGCTGGTATCGTTTAGGCCACTGCACGGTGCTAATGTATGTAGTGGGGGCACCATGGACAACACAATGCTCACGTAACTTTTGCCTAAGCCTAGGAGGCAGGAAATCTTTCCATCTCCACCAAGACCGGCGAAAATATGCGCTTGAATACGCAAATTTATGATTGTAAGATAGTATCAATTAAAGACGACAGCGAAAAGATGACGCCGCACCTACATTAGCAACACTTCAGTGAAAACGAAAAATACTGACGTCATCTTGCCGAACGACGTGTGCGTCAAAAATTAATGACATATTCTTGATCAGCACTCTAACCCTTAAAACACAATTTCAAACGAAATCGATGAGAAAAGTTGTTGCACCGATTTAGTGCGAATGCACCAAGTTGGCGTTAACGTCAAAAACGGATGTCAGCTCCGTGATCTGCATCCCGAATCAACCTCTATGATCCAAATTCCAGCGGAATTTTTTTTGATCGATTCACGGTATCGAGTATGTGCCTAAAGTTCAATACTTATATTTCAAAGCGCAATCCTCGCCGACCATGGGTCATGTGCCCGTCCTCTAATGATAGAGGAGAAAGGCAAAAGTCTACATGTGATGTCACTGGAATAAAGGTCGAAAAAAGAAAGGCGAATAAGTTACAAAGCAAAATGAAGCCATCTAGGGTCAATTCAAGTCGGGGGGGAGACGCAATTTTGCGTCAAGGTCGAAGCTCCTTTCCCTCCCTAGGCTTAGGCTAAAATTGACATCCTCTCCTTCCACATGAAAAAGCACCTGTCAAAGCATAGGTTTCATCCGCTTTAGCCTAAGCCTAGGGAGGGAAAGAAGCTCGACGTCGATGAAAATTTGACGCAAAGTTGCGTCTATCCCCCCCCCCCCCCCTCCGACTTGAATTGACCCGCCATCTAATGTGCTCCACTGCAATGGCCGCGTCGCTATTGCAGGAGTGACGCGGCGATCGCGATGGAGCGCGATCTCCCCAATAGTGAATTTGTGCATTTATTAATACTTTTAACTCAAGTAAAATGTCCACTAAGGTATTATAAGCTGTTTTCTTACCTGCAACATCCTTCAAACGTAAACTTATAAGTGCGAAAATGCGATTCATGGTCCGCGAGGTTAGGCTCAGTTCGAAAGGTTCATCGCTCGAATGTGGTCTCAGGGAGAGCAGGCTTTGAACTAACGACCTCAATCCTTTTAACGGTGATTGGAGCCGCCTCGTATATCAACTATTTAATATACATTTGTATAATTTAAAAAAAATATTGAGAAGAAATAGAAAATTGAATGGCATGCAAACTGCCACCGTTCGAGAGGCGATAATCTGTTTTTATAGGTTGTGCTGCGCAAAATACAGTGCGTTTCATAATTATAAGGTCACCCCCAAATTTTCGGTTTTCAGAACACACAGCCAACCAAAAAATTTTTGAGTATTTTTTACGAATTCCTTACCACAGAAAACCCTTCCATACTTGTCGCGGATCAAAGGCATCCTTTTGACTTCGCGGTTGCATCGTCCTAGCGCACACAAACCTCTCGCATCCAGGAGGCACCCAATGGATGATGATGCCCCCCAGACGCCCCCACCGGAGACACCCCGCGGCCGCTACAACGACCGACAGGGCGGACCCACCCTGGGGACCTAAGGGTCTTACCGACCTATTCCCCGGATGCCGAGCCTCGGCACAGTCCCCCTAAGGCTGTCGAGCCCTAACAGACACATCACTGACAACCTGCCCCCAGCACTAAACATGATAAGACACAACATGGAAATATGGCATATGAACAACATGTGACATACAACAGAATAGATAACCAACACATTTATTACGTAATAACAACCATACAAGTATCATACCTGGCTCCCACAAGTCGCCTTCGCTAGGGTGACTCCTGACAGTCGGCTGCACGTAGTAGACCCCCATCCGGCTGATGTTACGTAGCCATGTGGTCGTCGGTGCCTTCGCGGGGATCTGAACACACGGCTGCTCCCAGTCGGGGAGCAGGGGTGGACACCGGCCAACTCATGTGCCAGCGCTCCGCTACTCGTGAGCCAAGAGTGCGACGGCACCCCTGGATCCCGGGTAGCATCATGGCGTTGCCCGGTGAAAACCGACTAGCAGCTGGCAGCCGGCCCTTATATACCGGCTTCGACCACAGAGGGCGGAGCCACCGCGTGTCGCATGACGCGACAAGCGGCGCCGCAGCGCGGACGGGCCAGGGAGCGCGGTGCCCCCGAGGCCATCGTCGCGGCGATCCGCGACAATACTAGTTTTGATGACATTACCTTTTAGCCCGATATCTCTATGAATATTTTCTGATTTTTGTGCCGTTTCATAATTATAAGGTCACCCCGAAGAAAGAGAAGATTTGCTAGAGTTAACAGCGCATGCGAAGGAGCTCATAATCTATGGTTCCCTCCTGTTTAAGACCGACATTAATTAGCCGTTTGGGTAAGTGCAAACGATATTTCGAAGAGCCTTACCATAGATATTGTTCCAGTCTTCAACAATTACCTGTTTCAGCAGCTTTGCTTCCTAGAATTGGCAATTATTGGGGTAAATAATTTTGCGGCGATGTCTTCCAGATCTCCCCAATAGAGCTGAGACCAAGACTACATGTTATCTATGGCTGAAGGTCCGCATTTCGGAACTTTAACCACGATTCCGCTGAATAACCTACGTGAACAACAGCCTTGTCATGCAGTTAGATGCAATTATGAAGAGCCGGTCGGCTCCAAAAGGCAACTGATTTCTTCGTAAGATCTTCTAGCAGTCTCTGGAGTCCAGCCTGCAGGTTTCGAAGGGAAGGTTCAATGCAACCTCATTGCCGAAAACCACTTAAGCCATCACCCTTCTCCCACAAAAATTGCTAAGGCTCCGCTAGATCGGCGCACTTCTCAGACCAAGCTAGTACTACCTCTACCCGTCAGCACCATACAAATAAAGTATTTTCAGACTCAAAAGTACAATTTGGATGGAATTATTCGCATGCAGGGTGCAACTGCTATGCACATTCAGTTTCGTTCAATCCGTGCTCAAGAACAACTTTAGGAAATGAAGTCGTTCCGCCTTATGGTGTGCTATAGGCCTCGGAAACTACTCCATTATTTCTTGAGTGATGTTTCTGCTTTTTCTCGCTGCTGTACACGCTGCGGATCCAGACTAAAAATGGTTTAACTCCAAACAAATCTGGTCCATGGAGGAGGTGCTGTAGGAAGTGGCCCCCACAATCCCTTCCTCGTTAATGATAATAATCTCACGTGGGAGTCCAGAGCCTGAAAAGCATCTGAAGACACCGAATCTCTAATGCCATCTAACTGAGCACAGGAATCTTCCGATTTTTTTCGGAATGGCCCCCAAACTGAGCCTAGCATCACAAGGATCCCAAATCTGGGCTTTTCTCTCGGAACATAGTAGCTAGCCACAAGACGATTGAATATGTATCTCGAAGATGTACTTGGAAGACAAATCTACCATCACAGATCTGCCGGGGCCTTGACTATTTTCTTTTTTCAGGGTGACCTTATAATTACGGAACGGTGCAAAAAACAAAAAATACTCCTAAAAAGATGAGGTAAACAAGACTGCTACCAAAAATCGGACACGGGGGTTATTTCAGGTGAGGAATCCGTCTATGACACTGAAAAGATTCCTCAATGGAGTGTTGTCGAGAAAACCTGAAATTCAGGGGTGACCTTATAATTATGAAACGCACTGTATAGATAGATCCAAAAACTATTGGGTCATTCCATAAGTAACGTCGCTTTTTTCTCAAACAAAAGTTTTTCCTATAAAGTTACAAATTTATGCAGCAATTCATATATCACTCGAAAGAGATTTTTTTGCTCTCGACATGCTTAATTTCTCTGTTGGTCATAGTGGGGGCGATTTCCAGGCGGCAAAGGGGTAGATCTGAGATTGACCAAACCGGCACTTTCACTCCGGAAAAATCAACCAACCATATGTCTTGTACTTAGCTTCGAGCTCTCCTGCGGTTTTCACCAATTGTTTGATCCAGAAGTCACGACGTTCTTTTTCAGGTTCAGTTTTTCCGCCGCAACTTGGTGTTTTTCGATAATTTCGTCGAATCTACGGAAAAAAAAACTTTTTCAACCGGACCGCTAAAGGATGGTGAAATGCTGGGAGCAGGTGGTGAGTAGGAACAGAGAAATATCACTAACCGGATTCCTCAAACATCCGATGAAAAAATATGTTTGAGGAACCATTACTCGGACTCCTATTGCACGGTATTAAAATTCAACCTGAATCGCAGCCAGAAAAGACTAGAAGCCTGTTTTTGATTGAGCAAAAAAATCTTTCAGGTGGTTCATAAAACGCTGAGCAGAAGTTTAAAGGGAAAAACTTCATTTTAAAGAAATGTGCTTTCGAAAGATTTTAGAAAAAGAGCAACGCGACCTCGATTAACCAAGTACTGGAGCTTGCAGAAGATGTCGCGTCCAACAAGGGAAGGTTTTTTTTACTTCCCATGGAACTTTGAAATGAGACCCGGGAGGATCGATAGAGCTTCGAACGCTGATTATAACTGTGAAAAAAAATTGCTACCTGGCATTCTGAAGTGAGTTACGATGGGTCAAAGTTTGCCTGTGACACCTCATTGACGAGGCACTTCGCCATCAGCAAGGCCGTTGCTACTTACTTGCTTATGGGCTCTCTAAAAGTCGCTCCCTTTTTGTCGCTAATTCATTAAGTGTACCGTCATAGCGGACGCTAAAGGAAAACGTGCCTGAAGGGTTGTCACTGTGTGGTTCGTTCAGCTCTAAGTCCGTATACTTCACACGTTACTTAGAGAGAACTTTTCTATTCAATGCATTCCATGGACACGGCGTTCATATTGGTGACTATTCAAGTTCGCTGTCATTTGCAAGCGGTTGGATGGTTCATGAGGACTTTCCTCCAATTTCTGACGTTTTCTATCTCGCTCATTCTTAATTGCTCTATGACACACAGAAGAAGTTCGCTCCACAAGTTTATTTTATATCAAAAAACTGCTGCCTTTAACTACGTTTCATGAACAATAAATAAATAGTCAATAACCAATTCCACTGACAGTCAGCGAAAAAAGTATCGACGATAACTTAATGCAACGTTACAAAACACTCTGAGTGCAGAATAGATCATAATAAGCTGACGAAACAGTTAAGTAATTCAGAGGTGAACGCACCAACACACGCACATGCTGAGGAGAAACGCACAAATTAAGGAGCTATGAACTGGAGGAAATAAACGTAAATATTAATCCAGACAACAGACAAAACCGTGGAATTTGTCTCTGGAGATCATTTATCTGTATGATCTTCTCATCGGACTGCGGCCCCTAGAAAATAACTAGTCAAGGACTGGTTCGTGATCGAAATACTTCTTGTATTCATTCATCAAAAATGGAAAATACGAAAATAAAAAAGAATCGCATAACTGCTAGAAAATGACATGGCGGTTCAGAGAGGCTACACACGAACCACCGTTTTGAAAATGAAAGGATGGCTATTTTTGCGGAGTGGTAGCAAAAGTAGCTCCGGACCCCCATACAGGAATCCCAATAAGGTAATTTGCACGTATCTCTACTTAATACAAATTGCAGATTTTCATATCGCGATATGTCACAATAAAAGCGAGCTGGAACAAATGTAAGACACGTAGTAAATTAACATATATATTCAACACAACCTCAGAAAGAATAGCAGTGAATGCCAGCAAAGCTAGCAATAACTCATGACTCACCTTCCCCCTTGGTAGTCCATGGATCCTCCGAATGGCTGGTTAGCGAAAGCCGGATATGACTGCCCGAACTGCAACGGTTTAATAATAGTAGGTTTTCATCATATATATTCAGAAAAGCCAATGTTCAATGGAGACATCTAAGAGTTTTTGTTCCACGAAAGACTTTGATTCCAAAACCAAACTTCCCTTTTTTTAAAAACTCCGAAAGGAATTTCAAAAAATTGATTTGACTATGAAAGGAAAACATACCAGAGGAGCGGCTCCACTTGCACCAGGACCGACTGCACCACCTCTGCCCATTGTTGGATACGTTATTCGATCAACACGAGGCTGCGAGGAGCGGGACCTAAAAAATCAAAGAAATTATCAGATTTATACTAGCAGGAGTTGCTATACGGTATTACATAGGCAGTCATTTGACAAAGAGAACGACTTAGTGATGTTCTCTTATTACCTGTCATTGAAGCCATCAAGCGGTTCGACATATCTGCTAATGTCCCGCATCGCAGCAGAATTGTAATCGAAACCACCACCCATGCGAGGGTCCCTTAATACAAATAGTAATGATGCACTGTATCATTAACTTGCAAGCCACATCAAGACTTCAATCACGAAGTAATAGTTTTTCATGCTCAGAAAAAGAAAATACAAGAACACGTCCTAGGGGTTTTCCTAAATATTAGATGTGCTTACAGATCACTCATCAGATTGCAGTTACAATCACAAACTGCAATCAAATCCCAGACAACCCAGTAACTGATGATGACCAAGTCAACGAGTTTACAAGGGGAACCAACATCATATGGATTACAGTCACGTTTCTAGTAGCCATTACGACCGCGAATAGGATTTTTATATAGAGTTGCGTGTATCTCTGTGCAATATGAAAGAGATTTGGAGATGATGTTGATTTGATCATGATTTGGCTCACCTCTTATAAGAATCATCAAGCAGCGATGGAATTCCACGTGACGGGCCGTCATTTGGCGGATAGCCTGGCTTCTGAAAACGTACACGGCTTACGCTACACAGCTCAATTCATGAAGATCAGACACAACTGAAGACCTCAAAATAACTTCAATAGGACAGACTCTGCGGCTCAATCAAACACCTACCCTGGGATCTACAGCGTTAAGTATTGCTCCTACAACTGAACCTAGCCCCATCTTCTCCACCTGTCTTACTGCTTCGAACGACGACGCATTCTCTTGTGCGGCTCTTCGCATAACCGATTCCAACTGATACATCTCACTAAAAGAAGAGATTCAATTCAGGATGCGTATATCATGATAACGACATACTTTGCTTGAGCTGGAGGCCTCGCCCATGGTGATACTTCACCGCCTGCTCTGCGATCATTGAATGGATATGGTTCGCCGTAGCGCATCTGAACCAGGAACAGAATAAAACTAGCTTAAAATATTCAAATAAAAGTCTTATAAACTTGACTATTACTACCTGCTCCCCATACACGTTGTCTCGCGGGTAGCCTTGGAACGGTGGCGGTCCGCCTACCCATTCTCTGTGACCCATTTGTGGAGCAATGAAGGGAGATCCTCCCGATCCACGATAAGGTGGTGGTGGTGACAGCTTCTTAGACATCAGGTTTCGGATGGATCCACCTTTGGATGCAGATTTGGAAGAGGTTCCTTTTGCAGAAGCCTTTTGACCAGTCTGTGCCCCAGTTTTCTTTGGGGACGCTGAAAAACCACTCGTTACATCTGTATCATGCACACATTTCAAGAGTGATCCAGAACAAAACTGCTCGAGCTGCTCACAGCAAGCTTCGACTGAAAGAAATCGCGATGCAAGAGCGCTTTAGGATACTGCATAGACTAAAGATAACTTCAGCCCATATTTCCTTACTGAATGAAAGTGTGATAAAGGGGAAAAGACAGCACAAGGTCTCCGGTACTAAAGAAAGCGGTGTTCAACTGTATAAGTTGCCACCAGCTAGCGAGTTTCACCTCAAGATAATGTTGAATGGAGCTAGCACCGTGCACTAACGGGACATTCCGTAGCACACGTTGGTCGAATCCTTCTCCAGGATAAGAAGATGAAGCCAGAAGTTATAATCAACTTACGAAACAATAGACAGCATCAGTTTAGATCTTTACAGCTTCTCATTGAGAAGTTACAGAAAGATCCAAATGCAATGCACCCCATTCCACATACAGGATGGTAGTCACGTTTCACACCAGTGAAAACTGTAGACACGGAACTTACTTTTTCCAACTTTCGCTTGTGCGGAATTCTTCTCATCCAACCTAGGCTGCTTAGCGGCTGAGCCGCTTTCGGGTGCTGATGAAGGAGCACTGAGCTCTGCAGAACGCTTTCTGAAAATGCCACACATACAGACCACCGCTGTCAATCAGGAAGCAACACCGCTTTTACTGATTGACGACTGCGATAGCTGTACCCGGTTTTAGCAACACTGCCGTAAAATAGGAGTGACAGATGGACAAACATACGTGATCTCAGAGGGTGTGGTTCTTCCCAATGGTAACTTTGGAAATGAGGCAAAGTAAGCAGAAGCCTGCTTCGACTTTGAACTTTATGGATAGCAAACATATTTAGCGAAGAGGAGGGAACGGATCTAATATCCCTACTATATATAAAACGCTTCGTCTGTCTGTCCGTCCCTCCGTCCCTTTGTACGTCTGTCACGAAATTCATATCTCACGTCGCAGCAAAGCTGGGACTCTGAATTTTTAAAGCGATATGAGGGGTGGTAAGGTAGCATCAGCGGTGAGGGAACGGAAGTGATAGCAACTGATAAGGGCTGATATTGAGCCTCCAAAGGTGAATGGCGGGAAACTGATATCTCGCGCCGCAGCAAAGCTGGGACTCTGGATTTGTAAAGTGATATAAGGGGTGGTAAGGGAACATCAGCGGTGAGGGAACGGAAGTGATAGCAACTGATAAGGGCTGATATGGAGCCTCCTAAGGTGAATGGCGAGAAATTGACATCTCGCGTCGCCGCAAAGCTGGGACTCTCAATTCCTAAAGTGGTATAAGGACAAGATTGACGGGAGGAATTTTGTTTCCCTTTTCCGTTTTTGCGAATTCCCCATTTCTGAACCGTTCGAGTGATGGGTTATGGGTACTTTCGGTTCATGGGGAAGAAGCATTTCCGATCAACCTACTTACGCCCATGGTGTTACGCGCACGGTAGTGTGCGCCAGCCAACTGGTACATATTATACGCTCTCCGACGAAAATACCACTAGTTTATTGTGGCCGATCGAGCTATATGAAAATAGACAGTGTGATGCAAACGGCAAGAACAGTCAGTCGTCGTGATTCTTGCCTGTCCTCCACATCTGCTCGGCCGTTGGAAACAGAACGACCAAAACACAACCAAATAAGAGAGCGATCGAACCCCACAAACCGCACTTTCAACACAAGGTTCGCCACAGTTTCAAAATTCACCAGTCTATAAGAGGAGAATATGTCTATCCAGTTCTGATTCCCTTCACGACCGCTCACGACATCCTCAAAGTCAGAGCCACTTCAAAAGAGATCCTCTCTTACATAACGTAATAATATTGCTTCACAACTATGTAGGTATTGGACACGACATTAATATGTTGCTCTTATATGTATTTGAGATGGACAACTGGCTGATCAAACTTACGAATTCGCTCAACAAGCTCATATGTCCGGGAAAAACAACCTCCTTAACAAGATCATGTGAGCAGACCCTGTGAAATCGTGAAGTGCGTTGGCAAACATCGTGTGCGTGTTGGTGGTGTCAAAAGGGAAGAATTACGATAGAGGCCTCTCTATGGGAAGCATGCAATTTTAAGCTGCTTGTATATATATATTGCAGCTCCAATTTGCGGCAAGCTAGACAAATTATTGAAAATTTACTAGCTTGGGAATCCACATGCCTCACACGAAAGTGAACTTCTCTCGAAGAAGTCTCCACAAAGATCGGATGTTTACTTCAAATTACATGCCATGCCTACCAGGAGACAACTCTCTTACACATATTTGCTACGATTATGGAACCTGATCTCAAAGCTCTCACCTGTTTGCAACAGCGAATTTCTGCCACTCCTGCCTACGCTTATCAAAATGATCAACATGTATAAGGATCTACAGTTTTACAAGGATAAGGGAAATCCCGACTCCTTGAGTGAGGCACGTATAGGAGGGTCATACAGAAAAGCCATCAGCAGTATAACAGGAACGCTGCGAAAAGCGTAGATATATTCCTATACCAATACCTACCCATAAAAGCTTTTCTTCTTCATAAAAGGAGAAAAAAAGAGAGGGGTGGTGTAATAAACAATCCTTGGAGTTGATATGGCAAGGAATGATTCACTGAGACACGCACAGATGCCACAGCCCTCCTAGCCCTAATGGAAGCATGACCTACCATCTTTCTTCAAATTTCACGACCCGAACCCTATCAGTAAACGGCGGAAATTATCGAAGAGGTATTTGGCATCAGCGACGGACAATGATCGCGAATCTCATCGCAAGACTCCTTGTGGAGGATCACCTGACATGCAGCAGTGAAGCCTGCCGATCGCGTTCTCACCGTATGACCTCCCTTCGTTCATGTCTTATAGTAGATCTTCCATGTGAATAACGGTTTGTGTATACACCGCTACTCACATTATGACGAATTATCTGATGCACTCTATATGTAGACACTTTCGTAAGCGTGCGCTTACGATTTGACCTTTCTAACCACTGAAAACATATATAATACGATGGAAAACAAACTCTTCCACTCGGAAGTAGTTCCTCAACACTGCTCCTACTCATCCTATGGCATACATATCTGAGGAAAAAATATATGAGAAAAGCCACATGCCAATTCTTGAAATCACAGAAACGTGAAGAAGAATGCTCTACACACTTTGCAGGTGAAGAAGTACTGCCTCACATTGAGATGTGGAATATCCACCTAAGTACTATGATATCGAGTCGCATTAGTTATGCTTCAAAAAAAAAATTGTGAAATGAGAGAGTCAAGTCAAGCTTTTCTACATAGGGGTCATACCTAGAATCTGTGACTGAAACCAAATAAAAGCAGAACGGGATATATGAGCTTGAAAAGAAACTAACTTGTTTGTTGATTTATCACCGTTAGCTTCCCGCTGCTTCTGCTGTTCTGCGAATTTTTTCCGATTCTAAAAATTATGCATCTTCCGAGTGGAGAAAATATTCATTCAATACACAAAAAACACTAACCTCAATCATAGTTTGCAACCTCTTTTCTTGCGCAGCACGCTCAGCAGGTTCATTGGAAAAATTGCTGCAAAGAAATAGCAGCCATGGTGACATTGGCAAAGAACATACACTGTAAAAACAGACTTACTCTACAATCAAAGATGGATTCTCCTTTGCCGTTGGTGGGACGCTCACATCCATGAGTGGAACAGTATCTGTTGTGTCCCAAACATCTGCTTGCACCTAAAGCCTCACAGCATAAGACCAAGTGGAGGAATCAGATTCGAAAATACTCGCAAAGAACGAGAGAGGCTGAGTACTACGTTTTGTGATATTTGCAGTTATTAAACTCACCGGGACAAATTTCTTCAGAATTTCGTTCGTGAAGAAGAGAGAAAACTGAGTTACATTGATCCTCACGGTCCCGTCCTCTTCCGTTCTTGTCATATAATCGAACACCTCCTTTGGCACACGAATTACTTTTCGCTGGAAATAAATAATAAGACGAAGAACCGAGGCCGGATAAACTCGAAAGAAGCACCCTGAATAATCGTTCCTTCTTTTTGCGGGCTGGTTGGGCCTTCCCGGCAGATTTGTCGCTCTCGACGGTGTCCGGTTTGGCAGCTGACTCAGAAGTCTTTTCACCTTCGTCACATTCATCAAGTAATACCTCGTCATCGTTTCCATCCGGTGTTTCTGGCTTGATCTGGAAAAGTAGATTCTAGGAAATCACTTACTACAGTGTGTAAATAGTGTAGAGCCAGCTTAAGGGCGGCGGGGCGACAATTTTGGTTTAGGGAAAAGAATCAAGCGTGGAGGGAAGCAGGGTCCAATGAGGAGATGTGTGATTTACAATAGAATGAGGCATCGAGGAAACAAGACGTCGTCAGGATCCCAATGGGCTCGTTCCCCACAAAAACTATCATGTGCTGTTTCATCTATGGTTTTATGCACATCAATCGCCCCATCTACCTCTGTGCTATGCTACTGCCGGCCGGCCCTCTGTTGCCTTTACTTGCGATGATGGTGAGGTGCACGCTTATACATGTGGAACCGAGGCATTTGGAAAAATTCTGTAACTCTAATCAGATAACGTTTGACAGATTTTGAAAGCAGATTTCGAATAACAATTAGGATGGTTGTTGTCTCATTGCTAATCACCACTTCGACCTGAGAGCCGTCCATAAAGTGCTAGCTCAATAAACTCACGAGCGAGTTTTTATATACAGTTGGACAAATATCCAAGGGAAACCTTTCGAAGGCGAGGGAATCCTCAGAAGCATATACCTTTTCCTGATCTGCAGCCTTCTCTAGCTTCACATCACCATTTTCTTGAGTCATTATGTCAGTTCGTAAGCCAACGATTATCTGCAACAAAGTTTTACTAATTACACAATAACAACTACGAGAATGGTCGACGACAAGTTAACGGTCAACTACTTGGAAAGTTGAAAAACGCCTAGTATATTAGGGATTTTATAGACTGCTGAAGCAGAAAAGGATGAAAGAAATTTACTAAGTTGGTGGGTAAGTTTTGTGACACGTTTGAGTGTTCTTTCCTAGGTAAGTGCTCAGTGCCCTTTGACTATATAGAAGTTTCTTGAAGATGACAAGCTACAATTTAAGAAACCCATGGATACACAATTATAGTTCAGCTAGAGAATCAAGCCTCATACTTCCTATGTAACGCTCAGAGCCCTGATTAAAACGTATTCGGAACACCCTGTGATAAGAGAACACGTAGAATGCGGCGAAACTAAAGAGCTCAGCTCCTTCTTATTTCCCGACCTATTTTTGCAGCAGGCTCGTATACGTGCGCATGATGGAAGACCGAGATTAACTGCTTTCCGAGAACGATGAAAGCACTTCTGGCCCCGGAGATGTTTGGCAAAAACAGTAGTCGCCACAGTAGTACTGGCCGGTACAACTCAGATTGTGGCTTTGCGTAGAAAATCTGGGGCAGACATTATAAATCTGGCCAGCAAGTTCATACTACGCTGCCAGTTGAGCACCTTTTCACGATTAACAGTGGGTATCCGTTCATCTCCATTATAATGTCTTGCAGATCTTCTGGAGTTAGGGATAGCATAACGAAGTTTCGTAGCCACTCACACTGCTGTCTTCTTCAACTCGCTGAGTTGGTAAGTTTCCCCAACTGCTAACAGTTTCCGGCAGCCATGACCGCGACGCGAAACTTTTGCCATATCAAAACTTTTTTTCAAATCGAAGTAAATTGTTTCCGAGAAACACAAGGAAATATCCACCTTTGTTACTGCTGACTTCGTGCCAACATTCAGGCGGCTTAGGAACTATTCTGGAATAAGGACGAGCACAAAGCAAAGCAGCAGGTCAGTGCTAGTTTAACCTGGGCACACCGCCCGAAGCTTCTCGCGTCGAGGTATCAAGGCCGCAGAAAAATCAAAGCTGGGATGCAGGGTGAGCTATAGGAAGGGAGAGGAAGAACTGTTCAAAGCATGAGTTTAATGTTAACATCCTTTGAAAGTGCAGTCAGACGTTGCCATGCCGAAAGTGGACTATGCCACAACTAGTTCCTCGGATTTGCCTGAAGTCACTCAAGTCACGCAACTGCCAGCTACATACTTCTCTGATAACCGGCTGTTGTCCTGCCAACCTGTAGGCTATACGTGTGGACGAGAAGCTTTTTGGCGTAAATTTTCGCACTTAATTCAGGTAAGGCACTACAATTGATGTAGTCGCAATAGTATTTTCGACGATAATAATGGCACACTATGGTAAGCTCTTGATCATGGTATGGATATTATCATGGTGTATTGAGGAAAGCTAATGGCAAGATAAGCTGGAAATGTTCGGTTCATCGCAACGAGCATGTCATATGTCTAGCAAAATTTTTAACCACGGAAAGAGGTACACAATAGCCGAATTGATTTCAAACTAATGAGCTCCACATTGCGGACCTCATAGTGGAGAAATCTTTTCCGTTGCTTTTCGGGAAGTATGATTTGGGAAAGAGCTCCTGCAAAGATTAGTCCCAAAAACATCCAAAATAAAACACAGACGATGGTTGTGATCTCATGCAAGCGATAGACAAGAATGGAATTTTCCAGCAGAACAGGCCACCTGTCCGCGGGGCAAAGTCGACTACAGCCCTTCTCGACGCTCGCGAGCGTGGGTACTCTAAATGGCGCATCAGTGGTATCCAAACGGTCGAACCCTGACCACACGCACTTCTCCGTTTCAGGCTATTTAGAAGGGGATACAAAAAGTTAGCAAGTCACCAGCACGAAGTATTTACGCCGAAAACCTATTGAGCCTGGAGATATTTGGATACGTTCCATGCACGGTTTATTCAGTCTTTCGCTTGAAAGCCTATGCATAAGTGGAAGGTAGACATAAGAATTGGTTGGTGAAAATTATTGCTATTATAGATGTTTTGGTTTTACCACAGTGAAGAGCGCGATCATTGAGCTCACATTTTCGACAACCAGGTGAGCTTCGCGATCTACATCGCGTTACGGGGCACCGGTGCGAAGCGGGCTGTGGGCGAAATGATGTAAACAGGTGAGCTTCGCGATCTACATCGCGTTACGGGACACCGGTGCGAAGCGGGCTGTGGGCGAAATGATGTAAAAGAAATTGCACAGCAATGTGGTTTGGCGGAAATCAATACATAGATTTTACATTTGTGCTGAGGGGTAGTCCATTTACAGCCTTCTTTACAAAGGTCCATTATAGCAATAGGTATCGATCTACATGCAATAAGCTCTACAGAATGTAAGCTTCTGCAATTATGTCCATCCACTGGTGTGGCCCATCTCATTGCCCGGCCCTCTGTAAGAAAACCGACAATTACGACCTATAGCACATGATGCTGCAGTTTTCAACCTCTGCGACTGTAATCATTCAATGAGATCCCATTACCTGTTCAGCTCTTTGCATAGAGATCTATGATTTCGATCGATGTCGACCAATAGGACTTCATTGAAGTTCTGCAACAGCTTCACCTATTGGTGTGGCTTGCTGATGATTTTCCAGGATTTCATCTTTCATGACGGTACTCACTGAGTCTATGGTCCATAAGACGTTTGCAGCCTTTCGCAAAAACCGATACTTTCAGCCAATATCCTGATGACGGCCCGTCTACCGTGATCAGTTGACATTATTTTTGTCACTCTAGCAGCATCGAATTACTTCCGCTCTCTACGGCACTTTAGACCGCTCCGGGCGGTGTTATATTTCTTATGAGTGAGCACGATATTGGTGATTGCACGTTCCGCCCATTGTAGGCGGGTCCACCTACCTCAATAATGTGCAACACCGCCTAGACAGCACTAATCTCCATCGATTTTTTTCGCAGTTTCTGGGCTGCACCTGAGACAACTTATAAACGCTCGTTAAGCACCACCTACGTGGAGCGTGCTCCGCCTACTGAAGGCGTGTATTCTTCATCTACTACATACACCCTTCACTCATTTTGGCCTACCTTATCGCTACTCCTGGCTCTTTTGGAACGAATTACAGCGAAGGGGCCGGTAGGTCTCTTCAGCAGTCACAAACTCCCTTGACTCATTTTGGCCCACCTTATCCTGACTCCTGGGCTCTCTTGGAACGAATTATAGAATTTTGCATTTGGACACCGAACATTGTAACGCACGCCCCTCCCACAGGGGACGGAGTCTGACATGGTCCATGTGCTACCTGTCCATCTCTTAGCAAAACCTATCCAACCCTAACATGACCTGACTTCCCCCGCTTGTTTTTCAGGCAGTATAGAATTTCGCTTGGGACAGACAGACAACTTAACAGACACAACAACTACTGGTTTGTATATAGGTTATGTTATCCCGACTAATGGGCTCCTTGGAAAGAATTATAGAATTTTGCATCTGAACACGGAACATTTTAACGCAGGCCTCGTCCATAGTGTCCACAGTGAGCGGAGTCTGACATAGTCTGGTGAAGTAGTGTGCAGTAAAGACACCTTCTGCACAAAAACCGATATTTCCGATCAATATCAATCGGTGGTGCATGATGTTATAGGATTTCAACTGTCCATAAGCCGTTTCCAGCCTTCGGCACAAACACTGATATTTTCAATCAACATCGTAGCGAAGGCTCCGCCTAACGTGATCATTTGGCATTATTTTTGCCACTTCGGCTGTTACACATTTTGGTTTTCACCCCGTCCCTGGACCGCTCTAGAGAAGAATATGATGTTTCATGAGTGAACACGATTTCGGTTGCTTGCACCGCCCACTGTGGGAGGGTCTTCCCTCACTTCAAATATACTGGAAACAGCTCAGATCTCGCTGATCTCCAGCGATTTTTCCTCAGTCTCTAGACTGCTCTGGAGCTGGGTTATGAACAGTTGCAGTAAGCACCGGCCGCTTGCAGCACGCTCCGCCCGTTGAAGGTGGGCTTCCCTTGACTGCTACATATACTCCGATCTCATCTTGGTTCACCTTCTCCCGCTGCCCGTGGAAGTTTGAGATGAAAGAATTTTAGCGTTGATCTGAAGACAATGCAGCGAACGCCCCGCCTACTGCGGACGGAGTCAGGCTTGCCCATGTCCGCTCTGATCATCTTGGCCATGCCCACCCAACCCGAACTTGACCTGACCTCCCCACTTGTCTTACTGGTAAAACGGAGAATCGAACGGACAGACAATAGTACACACACCAAACTCCTTGTTTATTTATAGGTTATGCTTCTGCAAAAGTAGGAATTGAGGAGCTTTAACCTGCTGGTTACGCGGAATGGACGACACTCGTTTGTAATGTAGATGGACTAACAGTTCTGGACAGCCACGAACCCCGGTGGGGCAAAACCGTTCTTCACTTGGGCACATCACATGTCAGGAGCAGGCATCGTCGGCATCGAGGAGGTCTTCCGAATACGGGTCGCGCATGGGTAAGATCAACAGAGAGCCCCACATATCAGTTGATCACGTCTATATGGCGGTAGGTGGCAGAAATCATGTGGCTGGGGACTCGCAGAAATGTACGAACTGAAAAGCATTTTAGAGCTGTATTCTGCAAAAGTAAATAATAATAAGTTGGAATTGAGGAGCTACAACCTCCTGATTACGCGGAATGGGCGACACTCGTTGGTAATGTAGATGGAACTAATAGTACTGGACAGCCACGAACCTCGGTGGGGCAAAACCGTTCATCACTTGGGCGTCACATGTCAGGAGCAGACATCGTCGGCTTCAAAGAAGTGGTTCAGAGCGGAATTACAATGAAAAGAGTTTCTAATGCTGCGTACATATCAAATCGAATAAGAGTTTTGGCGCATCACCGTAAAGTTAAATATATGCATCGATCGAGAAAATGAGCGCATCTGCGCATCCGCGATTTGCGAGAATTGGCGGATCGGCGCATTCGCGATTTGGGAATTTAGACGCGCCACGTCACTCTTGTAACCGCGATCAGTTTAACGCGGTGCGTGCCAACGTGCGGCTTTCGGTGCTACTGGAGTTAGGGGGGGGGGCCAGCGCACTGTGCTCTGCGTCTCTAAAGGAGCGCAGAGAAGTCATAGCGCCTGCCGAATCGGGTTCGAATATTACAAAGAAATGATTTGATGATGAAAATTCATGCTTTTTTTCTATCCTATGTTAGCCTAAGCCTTGGGAAGAAGGTTCCCTTTCCCTGGGCTTAGGCGAATACGCGTAAGTGGCTGTTCAGTCTAGTTGAAGTAAATTTCTCGTTATATGCTAATGGAGGCCTAATTTAATCGTTTTCTAAGTTAGTTAGCTGTATCTAGGCATAAAATAACTTTGAGAGTGCCTATAAGCAGAAATTGGGCGCTACCTATGCTTTTGTCGAGTGGCCCCCCCCCCCTAACTCCAGTAGCGCCCGGCTTTCGATATCGGCTTTCGATAAGATATGCAAAATTACGAAAAGGAAATAGGAGAAAAAGAAATCAACCGCACGCTGACACGCGCCGCGTTCAACTGACCGCGGTAGCTAGAGTGACGTGGCATGCCAAAAATTCCAAATCGCGGATGCGCCGATGCGCTAAAGCTCTTATTCAATTTGTTATGCCATACCCAACTAAATGAGAGTTTTGGCGCATTGGCGTAAAGTTAAATATACGTATCGATCGAGAAAATGAGCACATTTGCGCATCTGCGATTAGAGAGAATTGGCGCGTTTGCGTAAAGGATAAGATACGTATTAATCGGAAGGTGAAAGTATTGGCGCATCCGCGATTTTGGATATTTGCCATAACAGATATCGGCTTTCGATGAGATATGGAAAATCACGAAATGGAAAGAGGAGAAAAAGAAATCAACCGCACGTTGGCACGCGCCGCGTTCAACTGACCGCGGTTGCTAGAGTGACGTGGCATGCCAAAAATTCCAAATCGCGGATGCGCCGATGCGCTAAAGCTCTTATTCAATCTGTTATGCCATACCCAACTAAATGAGAGTTTTGGCGCATTGGCGTAAAGTTAAATATACGTATCGATCGAGAAAATGAGCACATTTGCGCATCCGTGATTAGGGAATTTTGGCGTGCCACGTCACTCTTGTAACCGCGATCAGTTGAACGCGGTGCGTGCCATCGTGCGGCTTTCAATAACGACTTTCGATAAGATATGGAAAATTACGAAAAGGAAATAGGCGAAAAAGAAATCAACCGCACGTTGGCACGCGCCGCGTTCAACTGACCGCGGTTGCTAGAGTGAGTGGCATGCCAAAATTTCCAAATCGCGGATGCGCCGATGCGCTAAAGCTCTCATTCAATTTGTTATGCCATACCCAACTAAATGAGAGTTTTGGCGCATTGGCGTAAAGTTACAGTCCATTTCCCGAAAACCGATTGGGCGTGTCCCACGGACTTGTGTGAACATGTATCAAACTCTCTCAATTCTCCCACCCCGCCACACACTCTCACTCTCGCCTGGTACTCTCACTCTCGCCATTCACCCAAGTCCGTAGGGACACGCCTACTCAGTTTTCGGGAAATGGACTATAAATATACGTATCGATCGAGAAAATGAGCACATTTGCGCATCCGTGATTAGGGAATTTTGGCGTGCCACGTCACTCTTGTAACCGCGATCAGTTGAACGCGGTGCGTGCCATCGTGCGGCTTTCGATATCGACTTTCGATAAGATATGCAAAATTACGAAAAGGAAATAGGAGAAAAAGAAATCAACCGCACGTTGGCACGCGCCGCGTTCAACTGACCGCGGTTGCTAGAGTGACGTGGCATGCCAAAAATTCCAAATCGCGGATGCGCCGATGCGCTAAAGCTCTCATTCAATTTGTTATGCCATACCCAACTAAATGAGAGTTTTGGCGCATTGGCGTAAAGTTAAGTACACGTATCGATCGAGGAAATGAGCAAATTTGCGCATCTGCGATTTGAGAAAAGTGGCGGATCGGCGCATCCGCGATTCGAGAGAATTGGCGCGTTTGCGTAAAGGATAAGATACGTATTAATCGGAAGGTGAAAGTATTGGCGCATCCGCGATTTTGGATATTTGCCATAACAGATATCGGCTTTCGATAAGATATGGAAAATCACGAAATGGAAAGCGAAGAAAAAGAAACCAACCGCACGTTGACACGCGCCGCGTTCAACTGACCGCTGTTGCTAGAGTGACGTGGCACGCCAAATCGCCGATGCGCTAAAACTCTCATTCAATTTGGTATGCCAGCTGGAGCACACTACTGCGCGTCACACATGGAAGCATGCAAAGTCAGCGCGTTATCGAACTCTCTCATCCCGTCACACACTCTCACTCTCACCCAAGCCCGTAGGCCACGCCCTCTACACCTCAAACTTGGGTAGTTGAACCAAAGGGTGGACACACAGACATACAGACTCACCAAACTCCTGATTTATATATGAGGTATGATATCCCGACACCTGGGCTCTTTCCCAACGAACTATAGACATTTTCATCTAAACACCGAACATTTTAATGCAGGCCCGTCAACAGTGTCCACAGTGGGCGGAGTGTGACATAATCCAGTAAAGTGGTGTGCAGTAAGGACACCTTCTACACAATAACCGATATTTTCAATCAATATTGATCGGTGACGCATGTTGTTGCAGTATTTCAACTTTTATAAGGGCACTTAATCAATAGTATGGTCCATGCACAAAAACCGATATTTTCACTCAATATCGATCGGTGATGCGTGATGTTGTAGAATTTTAACTTCTATGAGGGCACTCACTCAGTAGTATGGTCCATAAGCCGTTTCCAACCTTCTGCACAAAAACCGATATTTTCAGTCAATATTGATCAGTGATGCATGATGTTGTAGAATTTCAACTTTCATGAGGGCACTTAAGCAATAGTATGGTCCATAAGTCGATTCCAGCCTTCTGCACAAAAACCGATATTTTCAATCGATATCGATCGGTGATGCATGATGTTATAGAATTTCAACTTTTATGAGGGCACTTAAGCAATAGTATGGTCCATAAGTCGTTTCCAGCCTTCTGCACAAAAACCGATATTTCCAATCAATATTGATCAGTGATGCATGATGTTGTAGAATTTCAACCTCTATGAGGGCACTTAATCAATAGTATGGTCCATGAGCCGTTTCCAGCCTTCTGCACAAAAACCGATATTTTCAGTCAATATTGATCGGCGATGCATGATGTTGTAGAAGTTCAACCTCTATGAGGGCACTTAATCAATAGTATGGTCCATAAGCCGTTTCCAACCTTCTGCCCAAAAACCGATATTTTCAATCAATATTGATCGGTGACACATGTTGTTGTAAAATTTCAATTATTATGAGGGAACTTAATCAATAGTATGGTCCATGAGCCGTTTCCAACCTTCTGCACAAAAACCGATATTTTCAATCAATATCGATCGGTGATGCATGATGTTATAGAATTTCAACTTTTATGAGGGCACTTAATCAATAGTATGGTCCATAAGCCGTTTCCAGCCTTCTGCACAAAAACCGATATTTTCAATCAATATTGATCAGTGATGCATGATGTTGTAGAATTTCAACCTCTATGAGGGCACTTAATCAATAGTATGGTCCATGAGCCGTTTCCAGCCTTCTGCACAAAAACCGATATTTTCAATTAATATTGATCGGTGACACATGTTGTTGTAAAATTTCAATTATTATGAGGGAACTTAATCAATAGTATGGTCCATGAGCCGTTTCCAACCTTCTGCACAAAAACCGATATTTTCAATCAATCGATCGGTGATGCATGATGTTGTAGAATTTTGACTTCTATGAGGGCACTCACTCAGTATGATGGTCCATAAGCCGTTTCCAGCCTTCTGCACAAAAACCGATATTTTCAATCAATATCGATCGGTGATGCGTGATGTTGTAGAATTTTAACTTCTATGAGGGCACTCACTCAGTAGTATGGTTCATGAGCCGTTTCCAATCTTCTGCACAAAAACCGATATTTTCAATCAATATTGATCGGTGATGCATGATGTTGTAGAATTTCAACTTTCATGAGGGCACTTAAGCAATAGTATGGTCCATAAGTCGATTCCAGCCTTCTGCACAAAAACCGATATTTTCAATCGATATCGATCGGTGATGCGTGTGTTGCAGAATTTCAACTTTCATGAGTGCATCTCCTACCATTCCCCACCCGACCCACACTTGACCCGACCTTTCCCGCTGATGAGCCGACCTTCCGTGGGATCGGGTACATGAGCCGTTTCCAGCCGTCTGCACAAAGCCGATATTTTCGATCAATATCGATCGATTCAATCGATATCGACAAAGTCGATGTGCGTTCTGTACATCCCCCATTACGCCTCACCCAGCCAGCACTTGGCTCGACCTTTCCTGCTAACTTCTGAGGGTCTGTATAGTGTCACGTACCTCAAACTTGGGTAATTGAACCGGACACACACACACACACACACACACGCAAACGGACAAACCAAACTCCTGGTTTATATATAGGGTATGATATGGCGTTAGCCATCTATACTTCATCTGCCATTAACGCCTCAGTTTGTGTCATGTCGCGACAAAGCGCACATAAATGTAAGGCGATGGGCGCTACTTAGCTTCTCGCCGTACGCTAGTGTCAAATGGAGCAGCTGGAAAAACATTCGAAATTGCAACAAAAATATGTAAGTAACGCTAGAGAGAACATCGCCCCAGTGACACAACAAGGACATCTTCGAGCAATAAGTTGTTTATCATACTCCCACATCCATCAATATTTCAAAAACGGTGTTGTTGTAGGTGGGGGAACCACTATGGCGTCAACTAAGGCTTAGGTAAAAATTCTCACTAAAGCGTACGAAGTGATAACAGCATGTGAGAGACGACAACACGCAAATAAAGCCCCCACAACTACACAGCATAGAAAAATGAAAGAGAAAAGAAAAAAGAGGAAAGAACGAGGAAGCAACACAACACAGGGCGGCCACAGGAGCACGTGTGCCATCGTCGCAAGAAATCGCGTCGGTTTGTTTTTGGATACTGTAGTGTGAGATTGCCACGGAGTTTCGCGGCCTTTCACGGGTACCGTAAACCACAGAGGAAATCTGCCTGTAGGTGTTCTCCACGTTCTCTGCAAGGTTGACCCGTACGGTGCATGCTTACCTTTTTCCCTTTTTCTTGAAGCATCTTTGCTGATCTCCTTAATTTTCGCCCCTTTCGTTTCCGATGAGCTGTCTGGAGGTTTTTTTAATCGGAATTTTCAAACTAAGTCCCCGTTATTCTTACTCTTCAAATGGTAATTAGTTGCTGCAGTGGAGTAATCCTTTGAGATATGGATGATGAAAATCTGTTTGGTGGAGATCTCAGCGAAAGCAGCAGTGATGAAGAAGAGGCTAGTCGGTGTTCTCAGTCACAAGCAATACAAGAAAGTGGTGTCGTGAAAGAGGAGAAGTAGGTCACTATCAGCCCTTTTCTTTTCAACAATTCTGTGATAGTGCAGTTCTTTAGAGCTGAGGCTCGCAAACCAAAGGTGTCCTTCTCATTGGCTGACGAGGAGGAGTCGAACGATGGTGTGTCAATTTTCAACGGATTAGGTGACCCAAACGAAATGCACGAATCGACCAGTAAGATTAACAAACGGAAGGTCCATTCAGTTTGGTTTTGTTTTTTACGGTGCTTCGATTGATAGTGTTTGTTTTTAGGCGACCTCACCCCCTGGATCAAGTAATGACGTGAAACGTGTGAAATCTGAAGGCTTTTTGGCGGAGTCAACTTCCACAGCAGATTTTCAGGAAGCATTGAACCTCCTTGATGATCCTACCGCAGGTACAGTTTTGTTTCAGTGTTTTCAAGGGACAGTATGACTTTCGGCAAGGTGACTCACAATGTATCGTTGGTTATCTTGTATAGAGCGGTCGCGTTGACCCTTTTTTAAAGGCACCAGGAGGGGGTGGAAAAGGAAGTGAAGCGTATGTTGGAACACTGTCCTGTGTAAACGAAATCGAACTTAGAAAAGATAATGTGCAGCGAAATGCGTTGGGAAGGGCGCCTATGGGGCGTTGTAGCGAATATGGTGTCGAACCGCACGCTTCAGGCAGACCGACGCAATTGTGCTTTAGTGTAGCGTAGGTCGAATTTGGTTCTATCCTACTTTATATAATCGGTGTTTGTGTGGGTGTGTTTGTATGTATGTCTGTTTGACCGGAATATCTCGCGTCGCAGCAAAGATAGGATCATGGATTTTAGATATGATATAGGGGGTGGTAAGGGGATCCCAGCGGTGGTGGACCGAAAGTGATAGCAGCTGATAAAGGCTGATATGGAGCTTCGTAGACCCTTCGGGTCGATCCTGGACTGCCAAAACTCATAAGTGTTTTGAGGGGTGGGACGGGCACATCAATGGTAGGTGTTCCAAACTGATGACGCTTGATAAGATTCGATAAGGAGCCTCGGAAGGCTAATGTCGCCTAATTCGTTTCACCCTTCGGTTCGATCCTAGACTGCCGGAACTCATAAGTGTTTTGAGGGGTTGAAGGGGCACATCAGTGGTGGATGATCCAAACTGATTACGGTTGATAAGATTCGATAAGCTGTATCAAAAAGCGAATGTTTCCGGATTCATTTCACCTTTAGGGTCGATTCTACGGGCACATCAATGGTAGGTGATCCAAACTGATAACGGTTAATAAGATTCGATAAGGAGCGTCAAAAGGCTAATATCGCCAAATTCGTTCCGCTCTTTTGGCCAGCAGTGGAATGTTCACACTCACAAGTAAAACAGGGTGCGGGGACCTTAATAGTGACTCTTTGAAACTGATGACGTCCTACAGGGGCTGATAAGAGCCATCAGTACCATTCGGTATTTTGTTTATGTTCTGATATCTGCTGTGGATGTATCGACCGCTAAGTTGCCCAACGTTCCCCAATAATGGTGCATATCTTTTGATATTGCGATTTATATGGATGATCAAGACACGATCCATATTTGATAGCAAAGCAAGCGATTCATTCTCTCATGCTGTGCCAGCAACAATACTGGGTATCGGCCGCTAGACATGCAAAATTCGAAGTAGTGGTGCATGTTTTCAAAAGCGATAAGCATAGATAACTGTCATACGGATCTACCACCATTATGTAGGAAATAGATGCTCAGCAAATGGAAAATTGCTGTCAGTTGATGCAGTTGAATCCAAAACTGTCGATCCCTAGACTATCGAAGTTCCCAATAGTGACCACTTCAACCAAAGGGCAAATTGATTAGTGGATTTACCCCATGTGATTCCTGAACATTAATCGCCGATATCATCGTAACAAAAGCTATCGACCGCTAAATCATATGAACCTTTGAAAAATGGTGACCTTCCTCAGCGGTGATATCTTCGATATCGGTTAATATCCATCGCCTATATGTAGAAAGTAGATGCTCAGCAAAAAGTCACGTCCACCATTCCCCCATCACATAATTCTATGTGTTATTCGCGCAGTACTGTGCGATAGCCCAACTGGTTCATGATGATATTGAACAAGTGAAAAATTAAAGGGAGGATAAGCGAATGATGCGGGAAAAAGTGTTTACAATAAAACCAGTGAATTCACGCTTAACTTCTTCGCTAGCTGTTATGAGTAAAATTGCCGCTATCTGCCGAAATGAAAGCTAAGGTGCACACACAGTAAGCAAAAATTGCCACCATCAGGTGTCTTCAAGGCTGAGTTATACCAGGCGATCGGTTTGCGGTCCGTTTGCAGTTCAACTGAAGATTAGGTGCGTATCACCATGCGTCCGGGATCGCATATCGCAGAATCGCATGTGTTGATATTCGTTCCTAACATGAATGTGCTACTTTCCCGGGTTCTTTACCGCTCTGGGGTCGCGAGTGGTCAGAGAACAGGGTGTGGAGGAAAAAGACCGCGCTCAATTGAGGGCGCGAGACGGCACTTGCGATTCTGCACTTATGCGGTCCTGCTGATCGTGCCACCCACAGGATCGCAGTATCGCAAAGTATAACTTTAGCCTGTCTGTCATATCTGACTTGTCCTCCTTTTCCTATCTACTACTGAAACATCCATACAGCAGATTATTGACTATCACGTTCGGTAATTTGAAAAATTCAATTTTAAGATGTTTTTACTGCCCCTACTGCTCCGGCACCGAAGAAGATCATCAAGGATAAGACTAAACCAGTAATTGTCAAGGTATTTACTTTCAATTTATCGTTATCTTTTCTACTTGCTATATGCAACTTCCAATAACCTCCACATTTTACCCTATGCAATCTGATCGAAATTATGGGTTTGAAAAACTGTACTTGGTTAAGAAAGAGAAGGACATACGATCAACTCCGGACGTGCAACAGACCGAAAAGCCATCTACTAGCCAGCAGAAAGCATCCACTCCTTCTACTTCGAAAGGGGAACAAGAAGAGGTGAGTGCCGCCTCGGAGCTGTTTTTTATTCAGGTTTCGGCCGAAATAGTCTGGAATAATGATAATTAGGCATTCGTGCGAACTTAGGTTTTGTTTTGTCAATTTAAGGAGGACGCCCTCCCCATCAAACCACTCAATGAAGAAGACGAACTGTTGCGTTTGAAAATGCAGGTATACTAGTGCGGCAACGAGCTGATTGTGATAGATTGTTATGAAAAATATTTTTTCATTCAGATCCTCATTTCCAATTTTTCTCAAGAACAGCTCAACAGATACGAGATGTACAGAAGGTACGGATATGAATGGAACATTTTCAAAGCTTAGCTAGGATACTTCGTTGCAATTGCTTTATCTCCTTCGTAATCTTTTTCGGCGTGGTTGTCGCACCATCGTCGTGCTCTAGCAAAGCTATCGCTTTCAGATCTTCTTTCCCTAAGTCTACCATCCGTCGTCTTATACATCAATTCACTGGCGCTAATGTCGGTCAAAATGTTGTCATTGCAGTCGCAGGGCTTGCAAAGGTATACCATCCACTGCTGGTGTTTCTGTTTCTTCTGGGTTTCCTCTATGCTTTGATTTTGTTACTTTATGCTAGCACACCGGCCGTTGGTATGTGGTATTCGGATATTTCAAGGTGTTTGCTTGTGAGCTCGTGGAGGAGGCGTTGGACATCCAGGCGAAAATGGGTGGACCGGAAGAACCTCTGAAGCCGAATCATCTTCGTCTTGCTTACTACTCTCTCGAGCGTCAGGGAAAGATTTTCCCACAGAACAGCCACCGACGAAATCCGTTTATGTAATTGTTTCTCGTTCTTTGAGACACTAACATTTTCCTCATTCAGCTGTTTCTACATTATCTATACGGCTTTCATTTCGAAGCGGGTTACCTGCGCTGAGCTGTTTATTTCATAATGTTTCGATTGCTTATGATATCTAATAATCACTTGTAAGTGCAAATGTGATGTAATAAAGTTTTAACTATGTACCATTTCATTTAGTAAAAGCGTCAATAACGCATTAGTATGTTGTGAAACTTATTTGGTTTATTTGCTCATAGTGCTTGCTAGACGCATTATATTTGAAAAAGTACTCACGTATCGCTCGGATGTTGCGTAGATTGAATCCCATAGTACCAAAGTTCAAATTTGAACATTACGAGGTCGTATTTGAAATTGTAGCTTTTGTTTGTTTTAGATGAGCGGATACGGAACGCCGTACACTGGCGTGCCGACTATACCGCCGCCTCAATTCAGTACTTTCACCACTACAATTGATCCTCCTCGACCCTTACCAGATTTTTTATCAAAACCTCCGATGCATCCAACGACAGCCGCCCCTCAGCAAGTAGGTATCAAAGTAGTACTTTTTATATCTTCACAGTGTATAATGACTGGTCTTCTGTGTTTTAGCAATTGGTTTTGCCGGCGGCAGCAGTTCCTTATCCGGCTGAACAGACGAATGCAAATGAAGATGCTGTTCCTACAATGAGTGCTCAAGATAGCAAACCCAGTACTGTTCAGGAGTCATTCGCTATCACGCCAAATATGGCTAATGAGGCCAAGGTTGGATACTTTTTGTTTTTAGGATGTACCTATGCTCCATCTTGTCAAGCATCGATGCGACTTTATGCAGATTAAACTCATTTTGTATTATTAAAGTTTTGTGGCTTCACATTAACGTAATTTTTGTCTAGGAACCACAAAAATCTGATACGCATCACAAGAAACATCACAAGCTGCCGCTGGCTCCAACTTCATCAAAGGGTTACAACACAAAAAGAACCTTCAAGGTACATTCTAGCTGTTCCATTGCTGTAAGTGGGCTGGCTGACATCCTGTA
Organism: Trichostrongylus colubriformis; assembly: GCA_963978905.1. Taxonomy (NCBI): domain Eukaryota; kingdom Metazoa; phylum Nematoda; class Chromadorea; order Rhabditida; family Trichostrongylidae; genus Trichostrongylus; species Trichostrongylus colubriformis. Next base: position 9,558,868 of record OZ022259.1, on the reverse strand, counting down.
AAGCTTTACGAATTTCAGGTGATTATAGTAGGCGATGCAGGTGTGGGAAAAACCTGTCTGTCATTTCGATTCTGTTGTGGTAGGTTTCCCGAACATACCGAGGCAACTATAGGTGTGGATTTTCGGGAAAGGTGTTGTGTCATAGAAAGGGAATTGCTTAAGGTAGGCGTTGTGCAGACGACAAAATGCTATCCTTCCTTATTTCTTTTTTTTTGTAAAGAAAGCAGTGTGAGCTCTTGAAGGTTCAATTGTGGGACACTGCAGGACAAGAACGGTATAGACACTCAATTGTGGCCCATTATTATCGTAACGTCAATGCCGTTGTGTTCGTCTACGATGTGACAAGGTAATGTGACCTGGAATACCCCCAGAATTTATTATTCAAAAGACAGTGCGTGATGTGTTTTCTATGCTCTTTTTGGAATCTGGTCTTGTCTAGCCCATCGTCTTTCAATTCGCTCCGGTCATGGATCAGCGAGTGTGAAAAGAACGGTCTCACAGCTGACTGTGATGTGCCACGGATTCTTATCGGGAATAAATGTGATCTAAAATCGTCGGGAACGTCGCGCGTGGATACCGATACCGCTCAGGTAATTCGGTTTTTTTTAAAGAGTGTGTAATGGCGTGGTAGCTCCGTTACATTTATGTATTTTATTTTTATTTGTTTGTCAGTGTGGAAAGAAATGACCACTGTTCTCCATCATGACACCAATGTTTTTAGGTGTTTGCTGACCGTAACAACATGGCACTATTCGAAACATCGGCTAAAGCAGATTCTGAAGCAGACCATGTTGAATCGATATTCCTCACACTGCTTCATAAATTGCAACAAAGTAATCCAATGCATGTGCAGAGCGAAGTAGAGCGACAGGCGAAAGTGGGTTGGAATGTTTTATACTTTAATTTCGACGTGAGGCTTTGTGAATTATGCGTGGATATTTCTTCTATACGAAATTGGCCAAATTACGCCCGCGAGTAGATCTTTCTTCCAACTACACCGTGCTCTACTTAAAAGGAAGTTAGAGGTTCAAGCTTTATTGTAATACTTTATTTCAGGAACAAGAACGCTTAGTGTTGAAGGCCAGCGAAGTTAACGAATTGAACGAAGAAGGCTGGTGCTGCTAGTGTCATTGAAAAATATGCGATAGTGTTACTTTCTGTGATAGTTACTCAAGGTTTGCTGAGAAATATTTATTTTAAGGGTGAAATTCTCTCTACAATTTTCTTTAAATGGTGTTATCAACATGCAGTGGGTTGCTGTAGGCTTTGATGTGCAGATTCTCTGATTGTTTGTGAACTATGCCCCGGTATCAATCATTGTACCAGGGCCATGTGATAGTGTTAATGCTAATGAGAAAGTCAGAAGCTAGTGCTGAAAGCTGCGCACTTGGTAAGATTTCTCAAAATATCGAAGCTCAGATTTGGAGGCGCATTTCACTTTTCGTATTGATAAAATTTTCATTTTCGCTCGGGTGGAAGGGGTTGGCGAGAGGCACAGGTGAGGCTGCCGTCAGACTTTGCGTTTTTGCTACTTTGCGGTATCGCGGCTACGCACACGAAATCACGGCATTGCACAATCTCAAGGTCGTAGTATCGCATACGAAAGTGCAACACTGCAAAAACGCAAAATCGCATAGGCTGACGGTGGTTCAAGAGAAGAGAAGAAGGAGAGGAAGAAGAGTCACAGTGATGCAAGCCAACCACATACAATAGTTGGCTGTCGCAGGGTTACGAGTGCACATGACAAGCTATTAGAGTCCTGATTACTCTCTCTACGGAAAAAGCAACAAAGAAGCGTTCTCTTCACTCACGAGCTTCCTCCAATAGATTTGCTGTGAAATGTGCCTCTAAATGCCCCAAGAGCTACAAACTGTGATAGTGTATCGGGCAGAGAGGGTCAGATTTCGCTGAATGCTGCCCACATTTTCAAAAAGTAATTTTTAATGTTTTCCTCTCTTAACGTATTCAACAGCGAATAATGCTGATGATTACGTAGGTCTCCCAAAAAAACAATCCTAGGAAGAACATAAGAATAGGTAGTGTCAACGGTAATATGATATCTATCCTTCTCGACCTCTTCTGAAGTCTCTGCCAAACTTAAAGAAATGGTCCATGGAAAAATGAGTATTTGTATTACCTAGGTTTATGTTGTATTTGCCAGATGAGGGCCTCATGCAAAGTTTCATGGGAGAAAATGTGAATCCGGCTAAGATACAGTACCACAAAGTGCGTCCGGCTGGGCGTGACTTCCGAGTAAAAGCCTCGTACCGTCGTCCGCCGTCGTTGGGAACGGAGAGTGGGACTGTTTACGTAACTTTCTGTTCCTACAATGCGTCTTCGACCACGGCGGATGACCGGACGAGGCTTTTGCTCGGAGGTCCTGCCCACTCGACCGTACTTTATGGTGCTGTATCTCAGCCGGATTCACATTTCCCCGCGTAAAACTTTGCATGATGCCCTCATTAGGCAAGGCAAATACAACATAAACATATGAGTAACACAAAACTCATTTTTCCGTGGACGATTTCGTTCAACTCGGAATTTGTGGTCTTGTTCAAGGGGGCGTTTCGCGTTCACCAAAAGGAGTGGAGTCGCTCGTCACTGGTATGTAAGCGCTGTAGGGCGTCGCCACACCACTGTGCAGGTCGAGTGTGGCGCTGAAACACCCTCAGTATTCTTCTGGCCGATTATGATTCAGCTTGGTCTATCCTTCAGGGAACGCGAACTGTCACTCCAACATCGATCAGATTCCACGAGAAATTTAGGGCCCCAGTAATGGCATCAGTAAGCTCTCGTAATAGATAATATTGGCGTCAACTTCTCTGAAAATTCTGTCCTCAGAAGATCGAATTTCCTCACGAATTTCCACTTAGAGAAGAAATCAGTAAAAGATCCTGCCATTTGTCTATCAAAAATATCGCAAATATGAATTTTGTAGAAGGAGGTAACTTTTCATGAGGGATGTTGGACGGGGTTTTTACTGTGAATTTATTCACCAGTAGTTTTAAAATTGATGGGAGGATTGATTGGGATTCTGTTGGTAATTTTCTTTCCTTTCTCGCGGGCTGTTTCATTTGTTCAGCTTTTCATTCATTCTGTCGTGTCAGTCATACTTTGATATAAAGCCTGATGTGCGTAAGGTAACTTTGCGGTGTGGTACAAGTGGATAAAGAAAGAAGAAAGAGCATGATTCGTGGGTGTGTGTCATAAGAAGCTGTTACGTCTGGCGTGCGACGCCGTGCGTGCGGGCATCGTATGCGGTTGGGTCTCAAGGTGTATTTCGTGCCTTGTGAGTGAAGAATAGTATAAGAGGCTGCATTGATTTTGAGGCACCATCAGGGTTAGAGGAGGAATTGAGAACTGGGAAGGCATGTTCTTTGTTAAAGGAACTCGAGTTTCGAAGGGATCATGTGAGGCGAAACTTTCTTGCTAAGCGCGCTTGGGTTTTTTATCGCGATACTGCTGCGCTGCGTTTGGAGCATCACGCTGCCCTGGGCCGAGTTTCTCACAGCTGTCCAGTCCCTCACTGTCTCCATCGTCTCCATCGCCTGCGGCCATTGTGTAGAGGTGATGAAGAGGAAGGAGTGATAGCGGTTCCAGGATCTTTGAGACCCAACTACATTCGCTGCCTCTAGCTCGCATATCGCATCACACGTCGGACGCCGCGCCCCACGCACATTTTGTGCCTTATGACATATACGCACAATTCGTCGCGCAGGCTCTATACATCACCGTATCGCTTGTGACTTGACGCGATTGTACAGACCTAGTTGGAATGGTTGATTTATGCATTTCGTGCTTTTATTTCCTTTCTTATCCTAATTTCGATCTGGTTCTTAACAGTCTAATGTGTAAATATTTTTATCTGTCATTTGTGATGAAAATGATTTTATTTGATGATTTGGGTTCGACGAGTTGTTATCTCTGGGCAACATGAAAACAAGAGTCGTAGAACACAAATGAGGCACACACGAACTTAGAATCGATAGAAGAAAAAGTAACATGAAAACTGTGAGTAAAGATGGTAAACAGAGCAAGACTTCTGCTTGACAATAAAAGCAAAAATAACTGAGCTGAGCAATTAAAAATAGATTACACATATAAAGCCTAATTTGAAATAAAGCACAGGTAAGGAAAGAATCGCTCGTTATGTCCATGAAGACTGAGTTTTAGTTGAAGACCTAAATTGATGAATTAGTTCAATTTGCATTTTATAAGTCAAGGAGAGCGCTACGCATATTAAGCATTTGCGCTCGTTCTACTGCTTCACACGACTCCTTAATACAGACGCCATGGAGGGAATAAAAGACGTCGTGCACCGAAGTTCGATTATTTATTCGCGCATGAAACTATATTGTTAGTGGTGACTGAAGATCATTCTCTTCAAGAAGCTCTCTTTTTGAACAAACTTGGACACGAGGACACCGTTTGGGTGCGGTCATGTGCGTCTAAAAGAGCGTTCTAGAGAGGAGATCAAATATACTCCATTTCGAAGCGCCTGATAGGGCGTGGCCTATGGACATGGATGAGTGGCGAGGGTGAGAGTGCGTGGAAGAGTGAGAGCGTGTGGCGGAGTGAGAGCGTGCGATACACTCTCACCCAAGTCCGTAGTCCATCCCCCATCAGGCGCTCCCGAAAAGAACTGTAACGTGAATTTTGGAGCGAAATATCATTCCGTGGCCACGAAGCAAGGAACGCTTTGTATCGGCAACATTGAGAATTGATAGACAAACAGGCGTCATGCCATTGGAAGGGGTACCCTTCTGTTCTCAAGCAATCCGGACAGAAAAAGCGGCTATCCTGGCGCCTTATTGCAAGAACAGAGTCATATGGGGAGCTGTAGTATGCTAACATGGAAGTTAACTAAGCAAAACGCACTCCTGGCTATTTACGTGATTTTTTTACTTTTACGCGTTATTATAATTTTCTTATCTGGCTGAGTATCAGCTAGATAAGATAACTATAATAGCGTGATGACCACATCGCCGTAACACACAGGGGTTTATACTTAATGGAAGCTTGACTATAGCCCGCATCATGACAGAGTTACTTGTCGAGACATGCAGCGAGTCTAGGCGGCACGTTACGCGCAGTGACTAACTAATAGTACAAGGTGTATAGAAGACACTAAACTCACATGCCATCTGGGGCAGGTGCACCATAGAGTTGATACCTAGAAGAAAAAAGTGAATGATTTTGAAGTGGCTCCAGAAAAGGAAGCGTCAAGCACCGAATGCTCATCTCCTATACTTCCAACATGATCTCGAAGTGGCAGAGATGAGGGTCAATGTGGGAAAGGGAGTGCGCATATTATGAAGTAGAATCGCGTATTGTGCATTGATGCACCATACACACCTGATACCACGGCAACATTTTCTTTAACTACGAAGTGTTTGTGGAGAATATCTTCCTTCTCATTCGAATGGAATGTGTTTCCTTTCTTTTTCCCCGGAAAGAATGCTATTTTAGGCTAGGGATGTGGGTTTTAATTTGAGCACAAGGAAGTAAAAGAAAAGCTCCCTGGTGAATAACCTTTTTATCCCGTCCCGGTGTTAGTTAAATCGCCGTGACACACAGGACTTATTATGAATAGCGAAAGCTCGATTGTTTGTTTCATCCGAAGGTCCTTTCCTTCTCTCGGCGTGAATCCACATCTATCTCCATCTGATAGACTATTATTATGGCCTTGCGAAGGATGGCGTCGCAGTCTCTTGTACTGTTAGATGTAATTAGTGCAATGAGCACAATAAGCGCACTCCCCCTTTCCCATATTGACCTCAGACATGCTTCGATAAGGATTGTCCAGAGGTGCAGGTACTCGCAACGTTAGGCCGCGGTCATACTTTACGTGTCTGCGTCAGTTGACGCAGGCACCGGCGTCAACCGACGCAATCATTTGCCTGCCGCAGACAACGGCGTCAATCCGATCACGCGCACCATTTGCAAAATGTTTGACCCAACCACACTACAGTATAGTGATCGTGGCGAGAGCCCAAGATTTCGATTTCGAATCTTGGCATAGTGCCATACAATGCCATATTCGAATTTGAGAATTCATGGGCTATCGCCACGACCAGCATACTGTAGTGTGGTTGGGTCGAATGTTTTGCACGCCGTCAGCTGCGGCAGGCAAATGACTGCGTCAATTAACGCCGGTGCCGGCGTCAACTGACGCAGACACGTGAAGTATGACCGCGGCCTCGGGCTTTCTGTAACATTTGTCGCTTGCTTCGATGCCTCTTGATGTTAGAAATGGCCCAGTGAAGGCCTTATAAGGGCTACGCAAGCGAGAGTGACAGTGAAGGAATACGACAAACAAAGATACCCATATTACATCTCCAAGCTAATGCGTGATTCAGAATTGACCTACGTTCCCGTTCGATTCCGTCGTTTCTGGCACGTGGCACAAAAAATTGCGATAATCGTCGTTAGAAGGAAGAAACATGCAAGTATCAAAAGTATCAGAGTCAATGCTGAAATGAGAGGCCATCAGGAAGTCATCCACGCCCCGATTGCTAGCGGTAGGCGTAATTCGGTCGCTTCATTCTTCCAATCTTTGATATGACTGGTGGACGTTTTCATTACGAAGGCCGACACGTCAAGCACCACGTAATTTCAATCTATTTTTCTACTTCAATCTTAATTTCAAAATTAACTTAAATTTGATTAAAGTAATTTCAATATTTTTTCCGGCTTTAACGATGCGATAATTATCATTCTGCTATCATGCTCATTGCTCTAACCTCGGTCATTCTTCGGCAAAGTCGACCCAAGGTGCGGGCCGGGTTGAGAAAGGCGGCTGGATCTGAAAAGGCTGACTACAGCACAGTTCAGGGGCGCTTTTTCCACGATGGATTCGCGAATAGGCTCCTGGACCCCTAGTTTTTAAGTGAATGACATCTTTTAGGGAGTCCTTATCACCCACTTGAAAACAGTGATAGGGGTAATGAGACATCCTGATGTGGGTCGCGCAAATGAAAGCTACTGATCTGGGAAGACCGTATGTGGCGAAATATCCGATGGGGAAGGGCGCTCCCAAGCTCCATAGGAGCCGTCTTTTTCGACAGCTGTCACCTGTTCTATCCAGCTCGCCCCTTTTGAGAATCTTCTGAGAATAAACGGCGGGAAGAGGATCTTGTTCCTAGGGTTTTTGACCGTTTCATTCCGTTATTTCTTCACTTTCAAGCACTTCGACCTTGATATCAGATGATCTTTCCGTATTCGGCCCCAATCATCACTGCCATCAAATTCCAGAGAAAAAACACCAGAGGTAGCACGAGAAATGATATGTCAGAAATAAAGGTACAGGTGCTAAGTAATGCAATAACTAAGAAAAAGTAGAATGCAATTGCCCAAAACTCAAAAATTGGGGTCCAATATTCTTCCCATTAATAACTGTGACGCAACCTTATCTGGTGTGGACGCAACGGTGAGCTTAATGTAAATCTGTGTTGTGTGGCGGTCATGCCAGACGATGACGCTTTTGCGAGCGGGAAAAGCCAGGCATCGGGAATCCGCAGGTGGGCGTAGGCGTTTGGTGGGAAGCTAAAGCCTTTCACCCCTTGCCCTAGTACTCCTTTCCTTCACAGCTTATAAGTACTCCAGGCCTTTTTAAATGCCCAATATCCCTCGTGCTGCGTGAGCCAAGACGAATAGTTTTTTTGTGAATGAACTGTCAAATTTCGATTGAAATTTTGAATGAAAAAAAGCTGGATTTTATGTTGATCATCTCGACAGATCCGTGATCCACATGAACCGCATTCCAAAATAAAATATATTTTTCAGACAAATCCAAAAACTGAAAGTTATACTCACGAAATCGGCAATTTGAACCCGCATATATCCAACTGCATTCACATTTATACGAGAATGGTCCTGTGACTACGACCTTGGTTCCATTAGGACACACCTGCAAGGATTTTCGCTTTACGGTGTCATACTTATAATAGGAAGTGACTGAAAACGTAGTACTATCCTTACACTATCAAATTGAATGACTGATGCTGAACTACTGTCGTGATCCCAAACCACCCTGTTTCTTGAGACAAATAAATTGTCTCATGAGGCTCCTACACATAAATGTAGAAGTCATCAACAAAGAAATTGCTTTGCATGGCTCTCTAGGCCGCGTTCATACTCAGCCTCGGCAGTGTGGCACGAGGCATGTGCATACGACGCAGGCAAGGAGACAGGGCGGCATAGACGGAGCGCAGGACACGCAGCCAAGCCCTGCCGTCGGCACCGCAGAGTATGAATGCTGCTTCTATTAGTGCAGTAGCGGTCAAAAATCCACGAGGTTCTGGTTTTAGCCATTCGGCGTTGATTAAGGATAAGAAAGTTTTGGTGTTGATCAATCCTTTCTGTGAGATGCGCCGCGCATCCTAGTTCCATTCAGAGTCGTGATGGCAGGTGAATGCAATTCGGCACACACAATGAATTGCGGGGGCCAACCGATGTACAAGACAGTGCTTTTATCCTCCCAGACAAGCCTGGTACCATTTCACCTACCGCGAAGGGATGGAAGCCTTGGTTGGCTTGCGCGGGCGTTTAAGTGGGATTTGAAGGCCGCATTATGAGAGTGGGGTACGCGCCACCTGCCACTACACCACCTCCGTCACGGGGTTTACATATCTCGTTCGCTTTTTTTTTTTTTGTTCTGAAGGCAACCGTTACTCATTAGAGCAAATATCTCCTCTGGGTAGGGTGCAGGGTTGAGGCTGAAGATTATTCGACTGAAAACGCTGAAAATGACCAACTCTGTGCCTAGAGCTGCAGAGCTGTCATTAGCTGTCAAAACTGCGAAAAACCGCGCTGCTACCTTCAATCTCACCGCATATCCTTGGCCGCTCTCATCGTAGCCGACCAGGTATCACGTCGATAGGAGGCGGGGTCGATTATCGAAGGGCGGCAGCTCCTACCGTTGCGCCGTTTCTACAGCTCGGAGGGGCACTTTTCACCTGGATTTCGCGACAGATAGCCTTCTTAGGCTCATAGTTTCCATGTAAGTAACTTCTTTCAAGTATTTCTCAATAACCACATTACCCCTAATGCTGTCTTTAAATAAATTTTTGAATTTTCACCCTGCCCCTACTCAGCTGGGACACTTTGTTTCATCGAGTAACAGTTGCCTTCAGATCACAAGAAAATTGAACGAGAAATGTAAACGTCCACTAAAGTTGAGTCTGAAATCCAAAACCGCATATTTTTTTGACCGCTACCACGTGTGCAGAGGAGTCTAGTCGAGCAGCTGAAGACTAGAGGCATTGTGGAACTTGTGCCCTCTTCACAGGAAGATTCGAATTCCTCATCACCTTTCCACAGCACAATCTTCGCTTTATTTTTTCTCAGCCGAAACTTTTTGACAGCTTCTGCTCGAGGGTGAGAACTAAGAGATTTCGAACCAAAATAACTCACGGCATTCTGAGGATCTCGAGTGCATACGTATGAACCAGGCGTGTTCAGACATTCCGCTTCAGTCTGGCATGGTTTAGACTGGCATTCGTCAATATCTACAACCACTACACCCATAATTTTATTTTTTCAAAAAAAAAAAAGAAAAAAACCAAACAGAGAGTAGACGGACACTAGTAGCAGGACAACATATTCGTCATTGCATTCAATGTGATTACTCAGAGTGAAGTTGTGGTTATAGCAAGCACGTGTTTTTAACGAAAGAATTGGGCGCATATCGCTCTGGCTCAGCGAGACTTTTATCCGCTTGATGTCGGCTAACTACTGCCAAACCCGCCCAGTGAGAGATGTCAACGCTCAATCAATTTTACGTCCCAGATAGCGGGGCATCCGAATGAGAGCCCCGTCCTGTCGTCCGCCACGGTTGGGAACGGGGAGTGGAATTGTTTACGTACCTTTGTCTCCTACAATGTGTCTGCGACCGCGGCGGACGACGGGTGATTTGTGGTGCTGTATATCAGCCACATTCACATTTTCCGCGTGAAACTTTGCATGCTGCCCACATTAGGCAGATGCAACCATGAAGACAGTGATAACAGGAAAAACTTATTTTTCCGTGGACGATTCCTTTGAGAGTTGAATAAAAATTTAATCAAGGGTATTTAGTAGTGCGGCAGTGGCGGAAACAAATGAGATACCTAAGGCTCAAGAAATACGACCCCTTTCTATTCGCTGAATGGAGCCGCGGAGGCGTTTCTGCTCATATCGATTGCAGACACGCGCAAGTGCGACGTGTGGCCACGATACGCAGCACACGACACTCTCACGTGGAGGCGGAGCTGAACGTATAAGAAGCAGCAGACCTATGTGAAGCTGGCTGTATGCCAGCTTCACATAGGTCTGCTTTAGGAGAGAACATTCGCGTGGTCGCGTTCGGCGTGTGACGAGATGGGCGAGATAGGGGCGGCGTGCTAGATGATTAGGGTGTAGAGCACCGTTATTGCTGTAAAACTCATCCAGTACGGTGCGCATAGGTGGCACCATGGCGAACGCCGCAACGCACCCACCGATTCTGTCCTAATGGCGTACATCCGTATTAGGCTTGGTGAAGGCGTCAAAGAGTGTTTTCCATCCAAGGCGGGTCATACAGCACCTCTACTTAATCGTCCATAATTAACTTATATCCCTTTTCGGAACACCCGAATGATCACACCTGTCGGGTGGTGATGCTCACAGGAGGAGCTCTCCGGTAAGAACTCCGCCAGAAAGGCGAGCAGTCCGGCTCAATTGAAGATTACTGTAGCTAGGCGCCAAGGAGCGGAGGGAACAGGTGGGAGTGCAAATATTTGAAGCGAATAGTGCAGCGAATTTTTGATCTCACATTGATCAGGTGATCATAGCTAGCACATAAAAGAAAATGACAGAGAGCAGTTGGCCGTAGCTCGTCTCATCCGCTGACCGGTAGTGGACTGTTCCCGACTTAATGTCGGTCGCTCGTCCCTCCACCCACCTCCGTGAAATATTACCCTGCATAGTGTTATCGCGCGTCCTGCTCAGTGCTTACGGCAGTTGCATGTGTTGAGCCTCAGTGCCTAGAGTTTCTGGTGCGCGTCAAAGGTATACGGAGCTCCAAACGTTAAGGTCTCTCTTGGGATAAAAATCCGCGAACACTAGGACCCTCCTCTCTAACTTCCAGCTTCATCGCATCTATTTGACTTATTGGAATCTTTTTGAGGTGACCACTGATATTTCGGTTTACTGTCATCTGCTATAATTGGATGGTATCGTGTTTATATAGAGTTGTATGTTCGCAAAAAATTGTTTGTAATCGCCGTTGCGTAGTGTCACCTACTATCTCTCGCGGAGCGGTGCGGTATCGGTTGAAACCTTACCTCATAACTATTATCCTCACACTTGCAGGCCCATATGTGGAAGCCGAACCACTCAGCCGATATCTGCTGTTCTCACGACAACTAGTAGATGGCGTAAGTACCCCAGTGGTACTCAGGGGACTGTCATGGTGTGTTGACTGCGAGGAATTGTAGCCTTGTCTATCGATCGCGCCGCATATCGATCGCGGCCAGGTCATTGCCGTTGACCGCGTGGCGTATTGAGCCCTTGACTGCAAGGGCTGCCGTACCAGTAGTAGTGTCCTGTGTGAGCGTACTGACCGGGTCTTGGCCTGTCCTAGTCTTGACTGCGTATTAAACCTAATAATTTAAATTGTGTGGCCTAATTCATACTTTTGAATCCTAACTATTGTCATTTTTCTCTGACTTTTCGCAATTTTGACTTACTCTATAATTCTTCTTCTGATATTAGTCTTACAACTCATCTCTCACTCTACTTGATTCTCTAAATCCTTTTAATTCTTTTTAACCTAATAAGACTCACATGTATTAAAACGATTTATGTATCCACCCCCCACCTCACTGAAGAGCCTCAGGGGTTGGTGAACACAATGGCTCGTATGAGGTCGAGGCGAAACGAACCATTTATCTATTACTGATTTTCCTTACATATTTAACCTTTAATTTCTTTCACTTGTATTAACTGTTGTTACGTCATCACTGTTTACCGCGTTGCATATTGATTCGGACCGCCACCGTTGGGCCGTAAGCGGTGGCGTGTGTGTTGTTATCGATCGTATTGCGTATCGATTACCTAGCTGTCACAGTTGCAATAAAGGGTGTCGCGCGTGTGTTTCTTGATCGCAGATCGTGTCGTTGGTGGTGAATACTTGTGTATCGGTTGTAATTGTGCGTGCTACTCCGAGGTCATCGAGTACCCGGAGCACCGATTGTCAGTGAAGAAGGTTGTTACCATTTTTTTGTGGCGAGGAGTTCGATGAGTGAGGGTCGTTAAAGTCCTATGATGCAGACTGAATAATGTGGAAGGGCAGAGGCGGTGTGATGACAGATGGTGAGCGCTCTCATTTTGTGGTCTGAAGGTTAAATGCATCAACGCCTACCCAGGCACCAATTAATGGTGAATTGGTATCAAACTCGTCCGGGCGTATAATAGCACTGATCTCCGCAAGTCACTATATGGGGCGAATCGAATTAACCTGTTATCAAGATTCTGAATGGATCTAGAATCCTAACAAGCAGAAACAATGGAATGACTAACGCTGAATACTTCACTCTTCATCCTTTCAATGTTGTTGGTCTCATAATAACATCTCCTATAAACGATTAAGCCTCTGAGGTAAGGATAGCAAGAGGGAGTATTCCGTTCAAAGAAGAGAGGATAGAGATAGAAAAAGAAATCAGTAGGTTAGAGAAGATGCAGACTATGTTGGCTTTAGAGATTACTGAAATGTGGACTCAGCGGGAGCCAGGGAATGCCGTTTGGAACATACTGAATCAGAGAGAGAGAACTAAAATAGGAAATTGGATGGACTACACATTAGTACGGAAAGATGTGGAGAATTACTGGCAGAGATCTGTGACATGCTCAAGACAGACTTGTTACGGGTGAAGAAAGGAATTGCCGCGCCTCGAATTGCAAATAGGGAACACTCAGCGGATAGCGTGGGTTGAATGACAGTTCGACGTTTGTACGAATGAGTAGAAACTAAGTAAACCCATGACAAGACGCCGGGTATCAGAGCCCGACAGCAACGCAACCAGTCTTAGACGGTCCAGGTATGGTAGCCTCTAAGGCCAGTAAGGTGCTTATTTGAGATCTATAGCCTGTGCGGACCCACGAGCCTCAGGATTGAAGAACGACAATTTTGAGCTATTTATTAGAACTTTGCTATTTATTAGAGGTTTGGAATAAAGTACGATGAAGTAGTTCGATGCGAGGCCACCTTGGTGGAAACACTAGTAGAGGACTATTTTGGTGGCCGCGCAAAAATTATCTTCGCGTTCTTCTCTAGAATGGTCAAGAGCAAGGGTTTGAACGTAGTTAACGAAATGGCAAAGCTGCTTGCCCATAACTCCACAGCTGGTAGGTTGAGAACCCTGACCAAGCTGAAAAAGCATGCACTCAGACCAAAATAAGGCTGAGTTCTGCGTTGTGTTATAAAGGCTTGGGTGACTAACGTATCCAGAACGGTCCCTCGATGACAGGTCTCAAGAATACGCGCAGATACTACAGGTCAACTCGAGCTTTCGACCGCAGCTCCGAGAGAGAGAGGGCAAAAGGCCAGCTCCACGGAATTTTAGTGTGGTCTAGATCATGGTGAGCCGATCGCGCGAATCGTCGATATTATCAAGTGAAATCAAGGTGACAGGGGGCCGTTTGTTTCCATTGGTTAGCCCTGTGCGCCCGCAAAGAAGGATCGTCCTCCACGCCACCGCTCGGACAAGATAGGATTCGGCTCCTCGAACACTACTCGGTACAATACTTGGATCTGAGATATTCTCGTTCGACTGATTCCTGTTCGTTTCTAATAAAGTTTGTATTACTCGCCTCAGTACCTTCAAGTAAAGAAACGCGTGGCACAAGCTAAGGCGAGCAGCAGCAAGTACTACACCAGGTCACGACTTTGATAAGGAGTGTCGGATTGCTTGACATTTGGATGGCATGGAAACTCTCACAAAAAGGTTAGGGGACTGATCATGGGACAGAGCGTAGCATTAGCTCTAGCCATAGTCTATATGTCTAAAACAGAAAACCCCTACTGAAACGCCGACCTGTTCTGTACTGCCGTTATATAAACGACTGCTTCCTCGTCTATTCGATAGAAGGAAATGGGCATGTGCTTCAACCTGCTCAATAACCAAGCGGAGAACATCCAGTTCTTGCGAGCAAAACCCAGGGAACACTGGCTTCCTTTCCTCAATTTGCAAGTGCAACTGGAACGTGGATGCTGTCAAACAAAATGGTGTAGAACACCCAGTAGCAAAAGTATTGTGGCCCATTTCCGGATGGCGCAACCCTTGAAAACCAAATGGACAGTGGTCAGGAGCACGTAGTTTAGCAAAAAGGATGTCATCGGGTACTGAGAATAAAGCAGAATCCTTGGAACTTGCCCGAAAGATAAGTTTTCATATGGCAATTTTTTCAAAGACAGATAACTGGAATAACCGCAAGTCTCGAGAGGACATAGGAGTCGCTGTTGTAAACACGATCAAGGCAACGGAAGATTCAAAGCGCTTAGCATAACCATGAACAGGAAAACAATGAGATCAAATAGTTAGAATTCCGGGGGAAAGAGACCTCTAAGAATAGCAGGTTCTGTCTTGGAGAAGGTGAGCTCAAGATGTATCGCAATAACTGTAGATCTATCTTTGTGGCACCTCAAACACAGAGGTACGAGCTGTTCCACAAAGCGCACAAAGGGGTGTTTACAGGCCACTTAAAGACAGTGATAGGGGTAATCTGGGTGATGAAGAATTCCAAAAGGATAATTCCTTTAGACTGTGGCGGAGGCGGCCTCATCGGGCCTTCCGCCTTTCTAATGGCAGCCCGCTTCTTATGGTAAGGTTAACGGAAAAACCTTCTCTGCAGTGGGCGTCGATGTTCTCTCGCCGAATAAAAGTTAGAAACAGTCGCTCAAAACTGACGTGTGAGTAATCGAGAGAGCTAGGAGTGTTGGGAACCAGTCAAAGCTCGGCATTAGTATGGCGAATAGGCGAAAACGGTGACCTTACTCGAGTGAAATTTTGACATGTTACGAATCGTTCTCAAGGAAATTTTTGATGAAAGGTTGACACAGGTCATACCACAAGAAGAAAGGTAGGAAACCGAAAGAGCAACACAGTTACGAAACTCACTTTGATGATGTAGGAGGAGCGAATATCTTAAGCGTGATGGCTAAAGGTCACATTCATTTCGAATGTCTCGGCGAATGTTTCGCAAACTCGACGCTTGGTGAGATCCGTGCTATCTTGTTGCCTGGAGCCTTGGCGCGTGAGCCGGTTGTGGACATTTGCTCCGCTTGGAAAACTTGTTTTTCATCAAACAGGATATAACAGTGCCAGAGAAGATTATGTAGCATAAGGATAGGGTGGAAAGCGCAGATGCGAAGATTTCGCTTATTCTGGCACATGAGGTCTGCATCGAATGGACAGAATTAGTCTGCACGAACACAGCTGCTAAGCATCCACCGGTCAGTGATAACTGCATTGCAGCGTTCTATAAAGATGCATTGCAGAAACTGAAGGAGAAATAAAGAGAGGAAGGCAGAAGTAGCCCGCGAAAACGAGGTTCGGTAGGCTATGCAGCACACCTACCGTGCCGCTAAAGGAAGAAGGTAGACCGCGAGCACACTAACAATTAGCGAACATTCCGAACTTGGATAATAGTGTTTGCCATTGAAAGCAGCGGTGATGGCGCAGTTTTCAGATGTATTGTAGAGCTAGTGAGTAATCATCCTTCCAGATATCATCTACCGTTCGCAGGCCCGTAGACACCCGCTGTACTTGTATATGTCAGTGAGCTACTCAGCATAGGTTACCTTCACAGTTCTGTATTACTCGTCCCTGAGCGTCTGCAGTGGCACCAATTGCTCGAAAGCCTTCCTTGCAGATGCATTCTGTTTTCATTGGTTGTCCTGAAGCAATAATTGATTGAAAATCTTCGTCCATGCTAGATATTGAATTTTCAGCTGAGGTGGTGCAGTGACAGGTGGAGCGAGCTGCCACTCTCATGGCGCGGAGAACAAATCCTGTATCAACGCCCGCCCAGGTGAAGCAAGCCTTCCATACCTCCGGGCTCGGTGAATTGATATCAGACCTCTGTTTAGAAAGGACGATATGTGGAGAAAGGATAAAAGCACCGACTTGTACATTAGCTGGGCCTAGCACGTCATTATAAGGACCAACTCGCATTCACCTGCCACTACGATTGTGAGTGGAGCTGGGATGCGCAATCCCATTAAGAATGATTGACACCAAATACTCTAGTATCAAACTTTTATCGAATAATTACCATCTATTGGACGGCATTCAGTGTGCTCAGGGCAGACAACGTTTCCGCAACGTTCGTCCTGGAATCGGATGTTATATGTTGGTAGAAAATGAATGCAAAAAAGTACGAGCCAGTAGTTGTTACCCTAGCAGTCCATCCATAATATGGCAGAAACGCATTTCCGAGAGTTCCAAAACACGGCTCACTCGAGGTATCGCAGTCCAGGAGGAATTGCTGAAATCACCAATGTTTTACAGATACAATGGGAAAGCAATGAGCTGCTCGCACTGCTAGGGTCTAGGGCTAGCACATGCTACAGGTTGGCTTTTACTGTTCCAGTCCCTATGTCAATGAAGTGCCTTGCTCCGAGTCTTCATGTGCCCAATAATAAGGTACCTGAGTTGCGCTATACCCAGGAGCAGCTCACGTTTTTTGCCGGAAAATCATTGGAAGGACCTACGCTGCTGTTTGCATGTGTGGTGAGAGACGTTTTAGGCGCCGGCATGTCCCGCCCGCACACCCAAAAAGGCGGAGAAAAGACATGGGGATGTGATTGTGAGAAGGGAGGCATGGACTGCACTCACGGCACACCAAGGTGTCGAGAAAAACGGTCGGTTCAGAACGATTCCCTCTCCTCAACGGAGACCCGAGTACGACCCATTGCTTTTTAGATATCTACATAACCTTTACAGGGACAGTAACCGTTGCCAGCTGCATAGTACTACTAAGTATTGTATTACTGTAATTTTTGTGTTGATCACTCGAATTGAATCATATTTCCTTACAGACCGGGTCAGCTGACGGCATGTTCCGCTTATCATCTAGCCTGAGACTATTGCCGACCTTCGCAATTACGACCCTCCCCCTATCTCACCTGTCAAATACGATCCCACCCAGTCGAGCAATCCTCGATTACGTGTGTACCCAGGCTACAGTAGACCGACGAAAAGAACTACTCGGGGTGGATGAACCATACCTGGACTCCACTTCCACCTCCAGAAGATCCCTTTCTGCCAGAGCTATGTACAGTAGCGGTCAAAAATATATGCGGTGGATTCTAACCAAATCTTTGGCCGACATTTACATTTCATATTCACTGTTTTTATTTTGAAGGCAGTTGGTACTCGATGAAGCAGAACATCTCAGCTGGGTAGGACGAATGGTGAAAATTGAAAAATTTATTCGATTGAAGACTCCGAAAATTACCAAACTTTAAAAAATTTAATAAGCAATAAAAAGCTGACAACTTATCGAAACGAACAGGTGTGCAAAAAGGGACACGGAATAATTCTAGAACTCCGTTATACGTTATTTGGAATCATGATAACATTTTACAGCGCAGAGGCACGTAATGGTCATTCTCATTGTTTCTGTTGGATAAATTTTCAATCTTCGCCCTGCCCCACACTCCGTTGATATGCCTTGCTTCATTAAGTACCAATTGCCTTCAAAACACAAAAAAAAAAACTGAATGAGAAATTAAAACGTCGACCAAAATTATGATTAAAATTCGAAAGCGCATATACTTCTAACTGCTGCTAAATGTTAAGAGCCCGAAAGGGGGTCAAGTAGAGTCTGCCCTTTTGAGATCTTGCACCTTCACCGTGAAGACCGGCATAAAACTGCGGGTAGCAGCCGCTGTGTCCACATTTTCCGTTTAAAATATTGTGTATAGCGCAAGTGTTAATATTAGCTTACCAGAAAAATAAATCATTCATTCAAGAAAATACATAGATTTAAGCTACTCTCCTACCTTGAAAACCCTTTCGTTGTTTCGAAAAGTACCGGTGTCATGAAGTTTCAGCAACAGTTGCAGGTGTGCCACCAGTGATCCTTCAGTGAAGTTGTTGAAGACAAGTTTGATCAGATTGTCACCGTAGATTTTGTCGAACTGGAAACATTCGAAGCATTGCATAACGCCGAACAACTTTTTAGAATTATGATACTCATAATTCAAGTATAGCCAGCTTCATTTATATGCGAATTTAAGGGTAGCAAGTCATTGAGGGAAATTCTTTGCATTCTGGTAAAACAAAGGTTTCAGGCGGAAGGCATTTAATTGACGCCAGAATTCGCGAACTTCGAAAGGATTACTACTCAAAGCAAATGAAAATATTCCTCGTAAGACCACTTGTAATATCACTCGGAAGGACAGCTCATCAGTCTTCAAAAGAATCAGTAAAATCAAAATAATGGTAACAGATGCATTATAAAAAGGCTCCTGACTCACAGCTGCCTGAATAATCCGTCGGGCCGAGATCGCTTCTGGATGAGTGATGTTGTTATAAATCTCCGAGTAAGGTGTGTGTTTGAAGACAAGGGTGATGTTGACTTGCTGTCCGACTGGAATATTTAATGTAAGGCCGAAGGATGCCGTAGCTCACCCATCATAAAATAAAAATTCAGTGACCTTTATTCGGAATGTAAATAGGTTTTATCCTTCGGACTAAGGCAGAGGAGGGGAAGGGTGAGTATTGTCTCCAGCTGTTTTATGGATTTGAGAACAATTCCTGTGCTGTAAACATTTCAGGCACATATACTAATTCTTCTCGATGAACGATGAGAAAATTTCGCCACTCCGACGAGAGAATTTTTTCCTCGACAAAGTGTTTTCAACTATTTTTTCCAGATGCATGTCATAGTTCTGGTAGTCGTTAGATACGATCATTTAATGAAGCACTTTGGAAATTCGTAAAAAATTTCCCTCGACAAAATTCGCACTTAGCGGAATACGCCACCATTACGGACAAATGGTCATTACATTGGAATAAAGGAGTTTTTACAAAAAATACTTCTTATTACTAGGAAATACAAGATTCAGGTAAGCTATAAACTTTTACGAAAGGGTCGAATTTACTATAGAAAAGACAACGCGCATAATATGAGTGATTCTACTCCTTCTCTGCTGTTTATTTTTCTTGATGGCTTTGTTTTGTTGATGCAAACGCAAACCACCATAAAAAATGATATGCGAAATGAAAAAAAAAGAAAATAACGGGTACTGAATGAAGAGAATTCGTATAGAAGCCGCTCTTTTGAGGACCAGACCACAGTAAAGTTTTTCTCACCGCGAGGCTTGACCCTAAGGGTTTGGCGGAAGTATTGACCGTTTGATAGAGCCTACCACAATAATTGTAGGAGAAAAGTAAATCTAACATGAATTTCATAGGTAGATGTAATGAATAAAAAGTTTCAACAGACATTCTGTAACATGCCGCCAAATCTCGACACCTTCGCCTTTGGCTTGAACTTAATGCGAACGGAAAAAAACACAGGTGATCCAGAAAAGTTGTCTGGAACTAGTGGTTTTAGAGCAGCGGACGATTTGTGATCATCACTTTGTAGCAGTGACCACCAAACCGCATGAATTTAATCCGCTCGACATTCCATCGGGAGTATCTTGGAGGCCACCATTTCACTACTGATACGAAATTGTTAGAAATACGGAAAATCGAAGATTATGGTCTTACCATTCACACACTGTTTACCAGTAACGTTGTAGTAGAATCCTGTAGCGCAATCACAAGTGTAATTTCTGAACCCGTGCATCAGACAGTTGTATTCGCCAGCCGGACAGAACGGCGGTGAGGGATCGAGACAGAAATTGTGGACTGAAAGGAACAGAAAGTCTGTGGAAATCGGTAAATCAACCCTAAAGTACTCAGTCCTTCTGCGATCCTTTTAAAAAGGTGCGAAATAGTAAGTGGCTTCAGCTACAAGAAAGGCTCATCAGGGTGCATCGCTTTTCCAAAACGACTCTCAAAGGGGAACGTACAAGAAAAACCTGTGTTTATCTCTGCCAAACGGCTCTAAAAATGGTTGATGGCATTTCTCGCTGAGGACAGGCTTTCGTATTTTTGGGAATTCCGTTATTTTGCATCCATCCGTAATGGAGCTAACAATAAGTGAAGATTTAGCCAGTCACCATTTTTAACATGGCAGACTACTTGGAATTACCAGTTTCAGGCGAGTGCGATGATGCGACTAGCGATGGAGCCAGGCCGAAGCGTTGCTATATTCAATTTTAGGATAGGTAGGATTCCCCCTCATGCAGATCTCCAGTCCAAAAAAATCCTGTGCGGATGAGTGAGTTCCTCTGGAACCCACACGTTTAGTTATGTTGTATTTGCTTAGAAAGGGGTGAATGCAAAGTTCCACGGGAAAAATTTGGAATCCGGCCAAAATGCAGCTTCTGAAATTGGCGGATGGAGGAAGGGGGAAGGGGGAGGCTTACAGCAGTAGCTACCCTCCATCGTTCGCAGCGACGTAGACGTATGGAGGGAACACAAAGTCTCTTAAACAGCCCTACCTTCCGTCTGCAACCACGGCGGACGACGGGGAGGGGCATTTACTCGGAGGCCCCGCTCGCCAATGGGAGGAGCTGTATCTCAGACGCGTTTTCACTTTGTTCGCATGAAACTTTGCATGTGGCCCCTTATTAAGCAAATACAGCATAAATATATGAGTAACAGAGAAGCTCATTTTTCTGTGCACGATTTCTTTAATTGAGATTTCAACTCAACACCAAAAAAAAAAATGGGGTGGTCATAGGTGTAGCCGTAAATACACTTTCAGAGAACCTCTCCCACTCATTTTTCTGTGGTTTTGGAACCATGTAGCCGGAACGAATTCCGGTTTTTGTGTCACGCACGTGCTCCTGCAAGGTGCAAAAAGCCGTTTCAGAACGTTTCAGAAAAGCGCTCCACACCCTGATGGGAGTTCATCGTCAGATCATCATGGCTACAGTGACTACTTCATGACTACATGAATTGAAGTTACCCACACTTTTCGCATCGTTCTCCCTCGTACTCCTCGTTGCATGAGCATCGGTATCTGGACGCCAAGCTGATGTCTGCGGTGCATGTACCACCGTTCATGCACGGATGCAAGTCGCATGGATCTGAAAAAATATCCACTTTCCACGGTATTTATTGAAACACTTGCTTTTTTCAAAAGCAATTATAGATACGGTGCTGTCATTAAGTATCAGGCTGATCAGTCACCGATAGTGATGCAATCCCACTCTTTTGCTACTGATCAGTTAAACGCGCCGCTTTGTGATCGCCTGCTTCTTACTCAGTCACACTCAGAGCTCACTAGCTATGGGACAAATAAAGTAACGGATAAATTCGGTAAAAGTATTGATAAGAATGTTCCGCATGCAAGCACCTAGAAGCGGAACCGCTCAATATAAATCCAAATGATGAGGAAACGTTTCCATAGGATGCGCGTCAGCAGCCATCAGATATGTCACCCGTCAAGGGAACTTGGTCACCTGGCCCCGTTCTGGATTAACCGCACGTTAAAGGCACAACTCACGATAATTTTCGTAGTACAACCCGCTCAGCAAAAATTCTGAGGAAGATGACGGACCCAAATGAGGAGGAAAATCCAAAGAGAACCTTCAAAGATCCTAAAAATGAAATCTTTCCAACTTCCGACCTGCACGACATAGCACAGAAATAGGTGTTTGCGAAGGTTCCCTTTTTAGTTATCACACAAAATTCAGCTATGCTACTCTTCTCCCATGATAACGGTACCTTTCCTACCATAAATTCATTGACCATATTTTATCACGATCGATTACAATTATTTTCTGTTGAGCAATTGCTATTGCTGCTCTGCTGGTCAAATCGATGGCGGATGACCACCATCTTGAGACGGTGGGCGCCGCCTTACAGTTCTGTAGGCGCAACTACTCTTTTTGGCGTCGGTTAGAGCCCATTCTATTCACTTGCGGGAAAGGCTATCTGCACATGGACGAGGCCAGGACATGTACTTAAATCAATCTGACCTAATGCTGAGGTCCTGATGCACTTCTTTTTTCATACCGTTATGCAAGTACTCACTTCGGCAAATGCCATTCTCATCTTCGACATCGACGTCATTAATGCAGACACAGGTCGAAGAGCATTCCATGTCTTTCTTCACGCACTTCTTCCCAGTAGGACAAATAACGCCTTTGCAGATGTCTAAAACGAAGCGATTTTGAGGGTTTCATACACAGATCGTGCACTTTACAATGGTGACATGCCATGTTCCATTTCGGTCCTTTATATAGTTTCTTATTATTAAACTCTGACGCAACATATTGATCTTAAAGAGGTTCTCTTCTAACAATAAACTTGGACGGCGGTAATGTCTCGACGGAACTTCCATACTTCGGGGTAAACGAGTAGGTACCACAGTCCTCCGGGAAATGAAAGCACTGCCCTGTGCAGTCCATTTCGGAACGCTTGATAGGGCGTGGCCTACGGGCTTGGGTGGGAGTTTATCAAACTCTCTCACTCCGCTACACATTCTCACTCTCGCCACTCAGGCCACACCCTATCAAGTGCTCCGAAATGAACTGTACATGGGCTGGCCCCGAAAAGGTACAGACCAAATCGCATTGACCTGCCATCACGATTCTGCATGGAAGTAGAATGCACGATGCAGCCCAAAGAATTGATTAATACCGGAAACATCATCCTTTACCTTTTAATTACGCTCACGCTGGAACTACTCACCACAGACTTCTGTACTGTTCTCATAGTAACAATATTCCGTATCACCAACATTTCCACATTTGCGAGTATCTATTACAGGTGGAGGTAATACTATTGGAGTGGTAGTCTCTATAAAAAAGTCAAAATTTATAACGATGATATTCACCATGATGACACAAATTGTCAACATTTTCACTCACTCTCTGTTGTTGTGGATGTCCCTTCCACATTACCTGAAGAAAAGTATGAGCACGTCATGATTGGAATATTGAGCTATTACATAAGTCAAAATCTCATTGTAACTATAATAATAGTGAATATGAGCTGTTAGGTTGGTACACAAGTTTTGCGACACATATGACTTCCTAGTCTAAAGCTCTCGGATATATAGGCTGTATAGTATCAGGTATATGCAGAATGAATGGCCAAAACAGACCACTTTTTTAAAAACGCTGTAACTTCGCTCAGACACAACTTTATTATTCGAAATAAAAACCATTCGAATCTACACAATCTTGCCAACGATCTGGTAGAGAAAATATGCCATCATGACAAAATTCTGGATTGCGAGAATAAAGTCAAGAATGCCATTTTCAACCTGCATCGTATCGGCGAACTCCTCCTGACGCAGGTTTGCATCGAGAACCCGGAAAAGGTGGTAATCCGTTGGGGGATAGGTCTGGGGAATAAGGGGAGTGAGGGAGAGTCTCGATGCCTGACTGCATCATTTTCTGCCGGGTGACTTGCGAAGGTGGGGTTTTGCGTTGTTTTGCGCACCCAGCAAAAAGTGATGCAGTTAGGCATCGAGACTCTCCATCAACCCCCCCCCCCCCTCCCCAGACCTATCTCCAGCGGATTACCACTTTTTCCGAGTTCTCGATGCAAGCCTGCGTCAGAAGGAGTTCGTCGATACGATGCAGGTTAAAAATGCCACTGTAGACTTTATTAATTCTCGCGATCCAGATTTTATCTGATTGCATATTTTCCTCACCAGATTATTGGCGAAGTTGCGTAGATTCGAATGGCTTCTATTTCGACAAATAAAGATGTGTCTGAGCGAAGTTATGGCCAGTTATGTTGGCCATTTATTCTGCACACACCTAATAATATTATATGCGCTCGAAAACATTGGGAAGGCAGTCGAGAACATTTTCAAAAGATATCAACAGTAGCAATTACATGCAGATAAAATTTCCTTTTGAAAAATAGCATTTTCACATTAACGTAGAAAGCTGGACGGACATGGATGGAACTAATCAAGTGGTTCTATAAATATGAGCTTTAAAAAAACGTCGCCGTTCGCAGCCAAAACTCAGAGAAGGAAAAGTGCAGCCACATAATGAGTTAGGTGTTCGAAGGCACACTCCACAGTCCAAGGAGTGGATGATACCTTGACCTTGCCTTCAGGGCAAAAATAGTGCTACCCTGCCACGGGACTCCACCTCGAAGTTGACGGGCGCGTATAACCGCTACATAGCACAGATACGCGAGACTCCCACCGATATGTCAGTAATTCGGTGCGCTGGAAAAATGTTCACCACTAAAACCAACGAGCAGAAAAGGCGTCACCGTCATTCTACCTAGCACCTATATTCTCTCATTTCGTCCTAGACCACAAACTTCGAGCACTCTAGCGCGTCGATGGGATGCACCGTATGACTCGTACCAGGCCACGTCGTCACGCGAATCGGATCAACGTGCGCGGCAGGTTTCTTGCCGATCTTATTGTGTGTAGGACCAATCCTTAAAGGGAGCTCACAAATATGGAGCGTGCAGTAGCCACCTCTTCACATGACGCGCCCGTGCAATAACTACGGGTGCACCGCGCAGTCATTGTGGCTCCTTTCTGACGATTGCGCCTTGTCAGTGGGTCCTAGGACGTACATCAGGTTTCGCATCTGAAAGCCACTGGTCCCACACTTGTTCTGTACTTACTTCGGCTTAGGACACCGTAATCATCTGAAGCGCAACAACACGCGAAACACTTGGCTCGCCTCGTCGCGCCGCATGCCACGTTGCAAAATTCTGTCCTAAACGTGCGCACTTCTGGGTTCCTCCCTACCGTGCAACCTACACAGCTCGCTGACATTCTACAGACGCGTTGAGCTACCCGTTGTCTCTAAATCATTACTTTGAAACCGTCCTGAAATATTTTCTTTAACTTGCGGTTTTACAGTGAAAACACTGCTTTTCGGTGTGGTCGCGAACTATACACATCCGCTTGATGTGGTGATAACGAGAAAGGTTTCTGTAGGCGGTAGGTGCTTCTCGGACTTTGTGCCGATATCATCTGCTGTATCATGAAAATGCCCTGTGAGCGTTGCTCTCGCCTAGCGCCAATTATTGCGCTACAGAGCAATTATTCCAAGTGGGCTAGGCGAACTCACACTCGGCGAAGCAACCGAGAGCATACGCAGTGTTGGTTAGACTGCTTTATTCTCAAAATCCTCGAAGTGATTCTGTAAATGTTTAAAAAAATGTTCAGGAAATGGCGGCGGATATTAAAAAAACCCTTCGAGCACTTAGGAAAATTTTAAGAAAAAACATAGCAACTACAAAAGTGCTTGAACATCAATCAACAGAAGAAGAACAAGAAGAACAGAAGAAGTGATTTTACCAGGTGTAGTTTCAGCAGGCGCAGACATCGAGGCATCCAGGGATCCCAGGGTTAAAGGCGGTGATGGCGGAGCGCTCATGGCTGAAAACGCGCGGTTGTTTTCAGACCTAATTTCGAATGGATATTCAAATAGCACTTTTACGCAATCAACGATTCGTGTGAGAAATTCAAATAAAATTTTTTTATAAATAACAAGATGAAAGTAAAACGAAGCAAAGAGATACTATAGCTCACCAGGATTACTACGTGCAGCATTTGTATCCTTGCTCTTCGCTGCAGTTGTTTCTGAATACAAATATTTTCATTTTAGTTAAATCTATACAATACTACACAAAAGTATTTTTCAATTAAGAATTGTGTGCTAGTTGTTAAGGCATTCATTGTTCCGATCAAGTACGTGAGCAAAAAACCTGTTTACAAAAAATAATCAGATAATCATAAGTTTCATGTACAAAGGATAAGGTCTTAATCAATGCCTTCCTGATCGTGGTGGGAGGGGGCGGGGGTATATATGCGATTTGGCCAGTACAATGAATTTCGGGTCCCACCCGATATACAACTCAGCGCTTGTAATCTCCGAGACAGTTCGGTACCAGTTCACCTATCCTGAAAGGTTTAGTTAGCCTGAAAGGGCTTTGACACGGGATCTGATCCCCACACCATGAGTGTGAGACCGCTACATGTCACTGGACCACTTAACAAAGAATGACTTGACCATTGGCTGACACCCACAAGTTATTGTGCAGACCAAATCGCATTCAATTGACCACCAAGAAAGTTTGGCGTATCCCAATAAGAGACTGATTTATGCCAAAAAATTATACTTTATAAGTTGCATATGCTTAGCGAGAGGTCCCGATCTTGACAAAATCATCTTTGTTTATAACCAACAAGAGACTCACAGAAGTTTTCAGTTAAGGAGTTATTTCCACAACTGTCCTCCTACGTGACTTTTGGCAGGAGTTATGGGGAGGACGCAATTTACCGGACGCTAGGGAAAGGTATTCAAAGAGTGTGTTGCAAAGAAATTACAAGTAGAAGTTCCTGTCGCGACATCCCCTAGCAGAGGTTGTTCGATGACTGTCACCCAGCTCGACGATTGGCGGCACTGTGCACCTGCGTATTCGTGCAGCTTTCAGAAACATCAAAATGATGCCTGTTTTTCTGCGGAAGCGGAAAATGATCTGTGGATCATCACTGGCGATTCTGCCAAAATGGCGAATACTTTATGACCGACCTCCACAGAGTGATCCATAAAGAATGCAACATGGTTTTCTGGTGCAACTTTTCTTCAAGTGGACATACCAAAACGCTTTGTGCAAACTTCACTCGAACGTTCACTCGACAAAATTAGCGGTTATATCTGATTTTTATTCATTTCGCTGAGATGCTCATCCTATAACTTTTGAGTACTACATACCTTTTCCCTGGGTCCGCACAGTACTCTGTGACATAATTTTCACTTTATGATGTCTCTGGAGCTTCCAAGTATCTTCTATTATTCTCCTCGTCATGCAGAGCGATATTTACGGGAGGAATTGCGGCTCTGCTCAGCCAGAGATTATCAATTCTGATGGGATACGAACCGCTATACGAAGAATGAGCCATGAAATTTGGCGGTTTTATTTCAAAAACCTTGTGATAGTTTTCACATGCCAAACCCTTGAAAATCTTTAATAGTCAAAAAGAAACAGGGTCTAGCGCACCACACGAATTATAAATGGAATTATGGATCGAATTACGGATAATATATCACCTAGTACCTGAGTTTTGTAACAATAACTTCCAGAAGAAGTAGGGCCTTTCAATAAGTTCAAAGACTTGCCTGTGATAAGAAACACAGCGGTAAGGAGTATGATTCGTTGTAGTAATAACCGTAGTCGCATCGCTGTTGTTGTGTTCCGTACTAGCTCGTTCGATGTTGTCTCGTTCTTCTTCGCTCGATCAGTCAGTCAGTCAATCAGTCTGAGTCTCGGACGTTGTGCTCACAGTATCGACAAGCTCAAAAACGATTCAATAACTGAATAATAGCCAAGCCCAAGCGCATTGTGCATATGCGATGTTGTCCGCTGCGGCGGCCATGGCAGCGACCGCAATGTGTTGTAGTTGGCTCGGCGAGTAAAAGGCTCATAACATAGGTAAGCAAACTACGGCTATTTTTGGTTATCAAAGAAATGTTGACTTGAGGCCAAGACATACGGTCTGGAAGAGATCGGGATGGAGGAAACCAAAAAAAGAGACCGAAAGTTACTTTGTATATCTCATTTATTCCGAGAAATTACCGAGGATATTCAGATATACGACTGCAACCTCATTGTTTCGTACTTTCTGCAGGGAAATAATTTTCTATAGAATTTTGTGATTTGCATGCGTGCAGGTATTATATCCGCCTATGTGGCCCGCGTCATTGGGGCCACGACTCTTCCCATGAAACTCGAGAAAAACCCTACACGTGAGCACCCGTGTTGGTCAACCGGCTCAACATGTTATACATCAAAACTAACTAAATCACTATCTACTTTACTATTTTAGTATGTAACAACTTTCGCATCGCGGCGTGCGGCAAAATTTAGTAGCTATCAAAAATCAAAAACATTAAAATCAGTCAGCTATAATAAATCAAATACATCAAAATTAGTATTCACTCAAGCTTTCAGCTTCACGATTCGATGCTGATATTGGCCAACCGGCTAAACACATTATACGTGTGAGTGCTGATAAGCCATGCTAAATATACCAGTCAGAAGCTCAGTTAAAGGCAGCATTAGGGGTAATATGGTTACTGAGAAATTCCCGAAAAATGTCATTTACATGGAAACTATAGGGGTAAGAAGGCTATCTTTAGCGAAATCCCAGCGAAAAAGTGCACCTCCGAGCTGCAGAAACGGCGCGACGGATAGGAGCTGCAGCTTTTGGATGATCGACTCAGGAAAAAAAGATGCTGTCGTATTTCCAAGCTTTCCGTTGTGGTTAGTTGGCAACATGCCGATGGGAATCTTTTGACACTATCCGTCTCTTGATGGAAGGGTCGTCCGCGTTGAGGATCATCGAGAGAAGGGGGTTCTAATTCTCGGGTTTTTGGCCATTTCCATCCGTTTTTTCTTCACTGTCTGGTTACTAAGCATCTCGACTTTCCCATTCACTACTTCTTTTACACTTCGTCCAAATTTCCCCTAATGCTGCCTTTAAGGTGTAAGGGGTCTCGTTACTGTGATGAATTAGCACATATACCCGGAAAGCATGGAGTGCGGGTTTGAGTCTCGTCCGAGGCTGAACCTTTTGCCCACAACTCAGCATGTAACAAGTGCACATGAGCACTATTTAACCGTCTGATAAAGATTATCGCATTAGGTTGTGACACGACGACGTTTACCGGCACCATGGCGCCATGGCCTCCCCTTACCCTGCTCGGCGCGTGCACAAGTGTCATATTCTTAATCAGGGAACCGATATTCTGTATAAGCTTCGAAGGAGCTTGCTGATAAGCTTTGTGAGGGTGAGTTGGCGCCGGCCTCAAATAGGCAAAGAATACTTTTTATCTAAGCTCGGGGTAGACGAGTGTCACAAATATATCAATCGTGAAATTACGTATGTATCTGTTGATAAGGCAAAGCTTAGGAGCGCAAATTGAAGACAATCGCTGACGATC
The DNA here is from genome assembly GCA_963978905.1 of Trichostrongylus colubriformis. Classification (NCBI taxonomy): domain Eukaryota; kingdom Metazoa; phylum Nematoda; class Chromadorea; order Rhabditida; family Trichostrongylidae; genus Trichostrongylus; species Trichostrongylus colubriformis. The sequence continues at coordinate 9,529,842 of OZ022259.1, read as the reverse complement.
AAACCATCTTCCAGGAGATTTTCACGGTGTTATCAATAAACAACTGATTACTGATCCCTTCCTTTTTTGAGGCTCCGTGACCAAGGAATTTTCACTTGGAGTTGTCGAAAAAGCGTGGACAGCGCAGTAATCGTAGGAGCCATTTCGATCTCATGAAACAGACATGTGCAATGCTTCTGCTATCGATGGGCCCCGTTCCTTCGCAAAATATTGCTTCGTATCATCCTTCAATTCACTGGGTATTTCAGTTATTAGAGAAAATAATCTGACGTAGAGAAGATGCGACGCTTCCCTTCCGGACAAATCTGGTGGCCATCAATATGGGATCACTTGAATTTCTTCCTTCTATGAGTCGGTTCAGGACTTTGGGTGCCGTTTGACTTGTGTCCTCGAACCTTCCTTCAGCGAGGAGCGGATGAAGCTAAATTGAGCATTTTCAAAAGTGAGGGGTCAATTCTAAAGGTGGCAAGGGGAGAAAAGCCTCAAATTATGATCCATGTCCTTCACTTCGGCTCCAAAACGAGTGTCAACAGTATTGGTCGTTGTCTGATCGAGCCCCTTGTGGAATCCAAGACGTCTAAAGACCAAAATCTGAGGTTTGTTCGGTAACGTGTTTACTTTTGCCTCGACCGTAAATAGCATTCGTCGTGATATGGAAGAAGTGATTGGCTTCAATGAAAGGCAGGAGAATTCTATGATGGGCCTTCACAAGATTTCCGCTGGAAAAAAATTGATGTTTAAAGTCAGTGTTTTTGTTCCCCCGTAAGAGTCCCACCAAATAGAGGCAGCGGTATTGAAAATATGAGTATGTTTAGAATGCAGTCATTGCGTCAGAAAAAAAGTAAGGAGAAGAGAAAAAGTTTCGTGGGTAGATCATATGCCTGGTTCGATGTATTTACCGTTTCGCGCCCATCCACATTCTCCATCCAAAAATGATTAGCTACATTTGGTGAAATAATGAAATACTTATTTTCTGCCAGATCTATCGCTACCACAGACTTACAGACAGGCAGGGGTAATGTGGTTATTGAGGAATCCCTGAAAGAAGTTACTTACACGGAAACTATGATCTGAGAAATCTATCCATTGCAAAATCCCGGTGAAAAAGTGTGCCTCCCACCTGTAGAAACGGTGCAAGGGATAGGAGCTGCCGCCTTTCGATAATCCCTTCCTATCGACGTGATGCCTGGTCGGCTACGATGAGAACGGCCAAGGATATGCGGTGAGATCGAAGGTATTGCAGCGCGCTTTCGCAGTTTTAACCTGAAGGTCAGGAAGGAGATGCCGTCGTATTATTTCCAAACATTTCCTTGTGTTTACTTGGTAGCATGCCAATGGAAATTTCGTTCGGAGTATCCGCTTCTTGACGGAAAGGCCGTCCGCAGTGAGGATCGACGAGAGAAGGGGTCCTCCTCGGTTTTCGGCCGTTCCCACCCGTTTTTCTGCACTGTCCTGTTACTAGGCATCTCGACTTTCAGATTCACTACTTCTTTTACTTTTCGTCCGAATTTACCCTAATGCTGCCTTTAAGGAACCAGACAATTCCAGACAGTTTTGATGGTGCAATCGGAAATTGGTTATGTTGAACCAGTCATTTTCAATTATTTTTTGGTGCAAACATACTCTATCACGTCCTCTCCGAAATGGACTGTGATGACGGTTTCCTTCGCTTTTGCGAAAGACGCTTTGCGACTGTGGGATTTTATATGGACAGAGTAAGTTGCCACAATAAAAAAGAAATTATAATATATATATATGAGATGGTTGAAAAGTGCTTTAAAATTGCCGTTGCTTCAATCTTTGTGATTTTTAATGGTTGTAGATCGTGTGCGTAGTAGACCTGAGTGGGATTTTCCACTTTTGGACTTACTTGTGTTTTTGTGGGGTACCTCGCACGTAGGTGAATAAATAAGCACGCAAGTAAATAAGGGTAAGCATAAGATATCGACTTTGATATTTTGATTTTTGATAGCTTATGACTTTCGTCGGAGTCCGCGATGTGAAAGTTGTTACAAATATGCTTAGTTACCGGCTCAACACGTTATACGTGTGAGTACTGATAAACTATGTTAAATACACAATTCGAAGCTGAGTTAAGGTGAGTTAAAGACATCATTAGGGGTAGGCAATAGTGGAGAAATCCCAAGAAGAAGTCACTCACATGGTAGTCCTGGGCCTAAGAAGGCTATCTGCGGCGAAATCCCGGTGAAAAAGCGCCCCTCCGAGCTGTAGAAGCGCTGCAAAACGGCGAAGCGTTCAGGGGCTCCGCCTCTGCCACTCAGTGGTTCCGCCTCTCGATGACGTAATTCCCGATTGATTGGGGTGAGAGCGGTCGAGGAGATGGGGTAGGATCGGGGGTTTTGCGGCGCGCTTTCGCAGTTTTAGCGTGAAACTCACTCAAGAAATAGATGTTGTGTCTTTCCAAACAATTCCCCTGTGTTTACTTGGCAACATGCCAATGGAAAACTAGATCAGACTACTCCCCTCTTGACGGACAGGTCGTCCGCTTCGAGAATCAACAGTGGAAAGGGGGTCCTATTTCTCGGGTTTTAGGCCAATTCCATCCGCTGTTTCTTCACTGTCCTATTGCTAGGCATCTCGGCTTTCATATGCACTATTTCTTTTACTTTTCGTCCGACTTTCCCCTAATGATGCCTTTAAGGTAAAAGGGATCGTAATGGATAGCACATATGCCGGGAAAGCTTGGAGTGCGGGTTCATGTTCCGTCCGAGACCGAAGCTTCTCCCCAATCTCTTCTTGAGAAAAAGCGCATTGTGCTCACACCATGAGGGTGAGAGTGCGCACAACCTCCCACAACTTTCGCCCGAAACAAGCAATTAAATGAATAAATAATGGGATGGCTAATTTCACCGCTATGTCAGCATTGCCTGACGGCTACCTCGTCTTATAGTGATAAGGACATGACGAGAAAAAGGTCGACAATTAAAGGAATCATCATCGGACAAAAGAGTTCTTTTGTACCCATATATTTATGTTGCATTTGCCTAATAAGGGTCGCATGCAAAGTTTGAGAAAAAGTCGCGAAAAACTGAGAATTCGGCTAAGACACAGCTCCCCAAATTCTCGGCCGGGTGGGAGGGGCCTCCGAGTAAAAGCCCCGTCCCGTCATTCGCTGCGGTTGGGAACGCTGAGGGAGACTGCTTACGTAACTTTCTGTTCTTACAATGCGTCTCCGACCGCGGCGGACAAGGGTGGGCAATTCGAAGGACCCGCCCACCCGGCCGAGACTTTGTGATGCCGTATCTTAGCCGGACTCACATTTTTCCGCGTGGAACTTTGCATGCGGCCCACATTAGACAAATACAACAAAAGCATATGCGTAACAGAAAAACTCATTTCTCCTGTGACGATTCCTTTAGGTCCAGAGAGAGCATTGCAAATTGCATTGGAGAGCAGAAGTGGCAAAAAATAGGATGCAGTAGGGAGAGGATGCAAATAGGGTATAATTGATCAGTGAATAAAATGGGGGTAATAAGTAAGTGATTGTAATTAATTAAAATTTCCGTTGTTAAGCTAATGAGTGCAAAAAATCGTATTCCCGTGGATATTAGTGCATATTGAATCCGTGAAAAACTGCAGTCCAAAACTGCTAAACTAGAACAACATGGAACTTCAAATAATCAAATAAATAATAATATTCAAATAATCGGCAGATAACCGACGCGATTTATTCCAGGAGATGTAAATAATAAATAAAAAGATATTGGATAGGAACTGATGATATGTGCACTTTCGCACTAAACTAATGTTTAATTAATAGCTTTCTATCTTCATTCTCCCTATCAAATATCAGGTGCCGTAAAAAGAACGCTTCGGCGCTCGGTTCCGTAAACAAACTCGGAGACAGAATCGACATGAAAAACCCATGGATTCGAGGAAGAGCAAAGAAATGCCATGAGACACGCTAAATACGAATGCAGGTGGTACTTCGACTGAAGGCGTGCAGTATGTGATAAAACTTCTTCAACCACCTAAATTTCCTGATTCTAATTCCATTGAACCACTCCATTAGATACAGTACATGGATAGAAAAAGGATGTAACGAAAACTTCACTTTGTTCCAAAGCAGAGCTCGAGAAACTGGAAAAGAGCAACTTGTTCGAGTGACATTACAGGCAGCCGTCGGGCAGAGCGAAGTACAAATTTCCGCGCCCAATGTTGATTTGTTTCTCACTCCGCGTCTCTGACCATTTGACCGTCGCTCTCATGCTCCTAGAGCTTCGTGACCGCAGCCCTTTGAACGCCCCACCCCTCCGGAGGTCACGTTGAGGAATCACTCGCAGCCGGATTCTCGTTATTTTTGCATGAAACCTTGCAGTTGGTAGGCGCATACAATATAAAGATATGGGTAAGAGTTCCTTGAGTTTTCCTCTTCCATCAGTTGTGGCTTCCTTAGTTCGCACCCATCGCAACGAACGGAACCCGGTCCTCTTTTGTTGAGTTCATCAAATTCTAAACAGAAACCTGATTTGCCCATTGAAATTTTCACCGAGTAGCATGATTCTATTGAAACGTGAATAGTAACCCATCCGAACAGCCTAACAACCTTCTCTTGAATCTAGTAATCATACTGTACCCCGATGCTGAATCATAACACCTTTTACCCTTGCATCTCCTCCCTTGTCTTTAGCCCCATGATTTCATCACTCATCCTCAAGAACCAGAAGCGGCAAATGGTAAGACAGCGAAGGGAAAACAAAACAATAACAAAAATTCAGTAAAGGGAGCCACATATAACTAGACAGCCGAGTATTTGCTCTGCTTTTCTTCCACAACTACCATTACGGAAGTGCTCTGGCAACGATCTTTCAGGGAAATTCTACCGTTAAAAGGAAAACAAAAGCGAAGAAATGCAAAAGCCCTCATAAGCAGAGTGGAAACCGAATTATTCTGTGGTTTGCCTAGCAGAACAAGATTTTAGACTTCAATGATCTCTCCATCCCCGACTATACAATAACACGGGCTTTGGCGAGCTGTCTGATCGACTGTCTGTTGTTCTTTCAGTACATCCTTTCATATGTGAATGGGGTAGCTGAGGCATAAGTGGGACGTCAACAGCTTGTTTTGCAGGCACATTCCCGAATTATCAGGGTATCACATCTCCTGCCGTGGATGGATAGTTTGACCCAAGCCACGTAGGCTGTACCTTTACCGAGGCGCGGGTGTCAGTTGCTGGAGCTTACAGAGGCAAAGAATCCAGCGCAACAGCTCGGCCCCGCCCACCCCAGCCGCGGAACTGCCTTTACTCATCGACTCTTATCTTTGACATAGGTAGACCAGCTACTAGCGAAGATCTTGAAATTGGCAGTAACCAATCGCGTGAAGTAAACCCACTACTGAGTGACCTGACCCCGCTAGGCAGCGGAACACTTGCAGCACACCCTCAGCTGGGGTGGGCGGGGTCGAGCTGTTGCGCTAGATTCTTCGGCTCAACACGCTCCAGGAACTGACATCCACGCCTCGGTAAAGGTACAGCCTACGTGGCTTGGGTCGAACTATCCATCCACGGCAGGAGATGTGATATTCCAATAATCCTGGAATGTGCCTTTAGGGGAAATCTGTAATAGGTGAACTGCAAAGAAGTGTGCACTAAATTTTCACTTTAGTGCACCTGTGGGCGCAGAGGAGTAACATCGAAAAATACTGGTAGACCAGCTACTAGCAAAGATCTTGAAATTGGCAGTAACCAATCGCGTGAAGTAAACCCACTACTGAGTGACCTGACCCCACGCTAGGCAGCGGAACACTTGCAGCACACCCTCAGCTGGGGTGGGCGGGGTCGAGCTGTTGCGCTAGATTCTTCGGCTCAACACGCTCCAGGAACTGACATCCACGCCTCGGTAAAGGTACAGCCTACGTGGCTTGGGTCGAACTATCCATCCACGGCAGGAGATGTGATATTCCAATAATCCTGGAATGTGCCTTTAGGGGAAATCTGTAATAGGTGAACTGCAAAGATGTGTGCACTAAATTTTCACTTCAGTGCACCTGTGGACGCAGAGGAGTAACATCGAAAAATACTGGTTGCTGTAAACGAAATTGGCAGCACTACAAGCTGATGGAGAAGGTAGGCTGCTGACAAGAGGGGCATGGTCAGAGGATCAGATCCTGGATCTATCCCAGCTGAGGCCTGCAAAAATTCTGTTCATCCGAGGTTGGCGAACTAGTAGCAAATTAGTCTCAGGCGGCAACAACATTATTTTGTATATCAAGATCCCACAATCTATTGAGATTCACATACAAATTCCACGACGCTTTCGAAAGGAAGCAGAAAGGCAGAGTGGTAGTGTGTGGCGCATCGCAAAAGGAACTGAACACCGAAATCTTTATCCTTTATATCTGATTCTGTTTATCCACTCCACGGCACACCCAGATTGGAATTTCCTTCTCTTTTTTAAACAAGCTTTTCACTTCACAAAAAGAGAAAACGACATCAAATCCAGAGCTTCACTGGACTTTAGAAATGGATTTGTCAGTTCAAGGCCTTTTTGGAATGCGCAACGCATACGACTTTCACGCAATATTGTTGTGGCCTTCGAGCTGACTGTCTGGCTCGTGTTTTGATCACTGCAACTCAGTGTGATGCCAAGTAAGGACCTTGATAGATGGAACCAAAGTAAAGCGTCATGTCTGCGAAATTTTCTGGTAGAGGCCCCACATTAAGCCGCTTCTCACCCGAAATACGACTTCGTCGAGGACCTTACTCGACCCACACGTGGTTCACGATATCTGGCTGATCTAGTCGAGATCCAGTCCATATTTCGATCCCCCATCATGAGAATGGCAATCGGTTCACGCGCGATTGAAGGAATCGCGCACGGAAAAATGGATTTCTTTGTTGCCCATATATAATTATGTTGAATTCGCCTAATAAGGGTCGCACGGTCGCAAAAGTGAGATTCTGGCCGAGATACAGCTCCTCGAAGTGATGACCGAAGGAGCGCGCCTCACAGTAAACGCCCGCCCCATCCTCCGCCGTGGTCTCAGACGAAGAGAGGAACTGTTTACGTAAATTTCTAGACGCACTATGCGTCTCCGACCGCGGCGGACGACGGGGCGGTCATTTACTCTGAGCCCCGCCCCTCGGCCGCCACTTTGAGAAACTGCAACTTAGCCGGATCTTCGCGTATAGCTTCGCATGCGACCCCTATTAGGCAAATACAACAAGATGATATAGGTAACAGAGAAACCTAGTTCTCCGTGCACTATTCCTTTAAGAACTAACGCTCACTGTTGGAAAATGTGTATATATGAAGAGAGTAAGAATAAGAAGAGAGAACCTGGTTGGAAAATTTCCAGAAATGATAGGCAGCCGCAGAGAGAAGGTCTATATAATCAGTTTGCTTCACTTTGCACTTCTGTGTGAATAAAAGTGAACATGCCAGTGAAGCAAGCAATATGTACAGCTTGATATATAGACAGTTACAGTAAAATTGGCGGTGAAATGATCGAGTAGAACTTTTGAAAAGTGTGAGAAGGTAGTTCATGTGAAAAGGTTGTCATTAATAACTCGTTCGCACACAAAGCAACTTCATCACCTATACGAAATGGCTGCGAATTAATGCTATTTGATGTCGATTCTCGTTTCTGAACGATTTGAAGAGGTCTTACCTTCTACCTTCAGATGATCACGAGCTACAGAAAATCATCGTGAGGAAAGACAGCGGGAGATAGACAAAAAAGACAAAATGTGGTCAATCGGAGGACAGATGCTGCCACACTGGTGGCAGGTGCTTTAAGTACGCGCCATACATTCGTCGTCTACTTGAAGAGATGGAGCGGTCACATGAATATGACTGCTTTACTACAGCACCAACTAGTGTTGTTGCGGGTGATGGGCAAAAGCAAAACCTGTTCTGGGCGTGAGTGCTGATTAGCTATGATAAGCGATAAAATGAAAGCTGAGAAAGATTGTAAGGCAAAGAGTGAGAAAGCCTTAAGCCATTTTCGGTGGCCAATTCCGCTCATCCTTGGCTGCGATATAAGCACTTCTAGTTCCAGAGGGATGTGGCAGATATGACAGCGAATCGCGTGGCCGCCCGCGGCGAGCGGTGCGGCAAGTGCGAGTCGTTTGGAATTCCGTCAAGACGCAGTGAGCTGGTACCGTGGGGGACCTTCAAAGGTAGGCGAACTCCCGAAGCTTTCAATTTGAAATCTTTAAAGGTCCCTTACGGTACCAGCTCATTGTGTCTTGAGCGGAATTTCAAACGACTCGTACTGATGGCTCCGCGAGCGGGACGCCGCGAAGCGATTCGCTGTCGTATCTACACACAACCGTTCCAGAGAGGGAGCAGCTCAGTTACGGAGTGACCCCTATGTCACAATAGGTGCTAATGATTAATAGGCACTAAGTTAACCTTAATGATCGCGAAGTTAGACACATTTTTCGCCCGATCCTTCATTGGCACATTTGTAGGACGAACAGCAAATGCAAAACACTCGGAGCTTTACTTTAGGAGCCACATCCAACTTTCGAGGCCTTACCCTGAGGGCACTCCTGTAGAACGCGTTTTTTGAGCTGCAAATGAGCTCATATGGGCATATGAGGCTTTCAGGAGTGGACAGCCTCAGTGAACAACCATGAAGAGTGCGTTGAGCCGGGATCAGAATGTATGCCTCGAATGGCAGGAGAACCCGGGACTATCCCTTGCCCTTTTCCTGCGTCGTCCACTCATTCAGAGGTCTGATTATGAGATGTTTTGCCTGAAATTACAGAACATGCTCTCATCCCTGTTTTGTTTTGACTCATTGTCAACAATTTGGTTAAGAAATGTCCATGAAACATAACCATAACATAGCTTTTCGAAAAAGGACAAGGAAAATGGTTCACGAGAGGGTTCAATCGATGTTTCTCGAATGCATGCCATATCGAAGATAGCACAGCTTTTCTAGTAGTTCTAGTCAATATTAGCTCAGTAACATATGGAGAGAATAATAACAGGAATCGATTTATAAACGCAGTTGGTTCTTCCAAATAATGATTGGGAAACAAAAGCCAAAAAAGGTAGAGAGCCTTATGCGTATTCGAGATACTTCAGGAGCCCTACCTGTTGCACCAGGATCAGGTCTCTGTCGAGGAATCCTTGATAGGGGATCGTATTCTGGGAAGGAGATGTGGCAATTTCCGACTAGGCTCCACTATGCTAATCACAGCGGTTGTGATAGCGGAGCGTTCCTTGAATCCATCACTTTTAGATACCACACAAAACTTGCTAATGTAACAGTTGTTACCTTCAAACGCATAGCGACATATAAATGACATTGAAAGTCGCGGCGTATCCACTGCAAATTTGTGGTCAATGTGGCTTCGATGGAGCAAGGGAGATGTGTACCATAAGGACAGAAAAATCGTGTGGCAGTGTTTGACGGGCGACGAGGTGGTGCGAGATGGGGGCGTCGTACTAGAAGGGTCCTGAAGAGATTACGTTAGGAATGAGTCTAGATCACTATCGTTTGAGGACCCATCCAATGCGTCGCGCATGGCTCGCACTATCGCGTCGCATGCCGGACGCCGCCGCGCCAATTTTTTGTCCTAATGGCACACACCCGGGGCGAGGATGGGGGATGGGGGGAGGTGGTGTGGGAGAGGGAAGACACAGTGTGAGTCAACTGTATTGTGCACAGCACCATTGCACCACACTGACCTAACAGCACACAAAACACCTACCACGGCTTCATTTTCCGAGCATGTAATACCAATAAAGCTTTTCCAATGTAAAGGGGAAGGATGTGAACTTCAAGTAACGCCATATTGCGTATCCTCCCGAACCCACATTGACTTCATGTACCCAACTCGCCCGGTATTCGTATTTTGTAACTTGTACACGGTGGTGATTAGAAGATCCCAAACATGCATTACCCGAATTACGATTTTTGAAATGCCGTCGTCGCGAGTTTTGAAGTCTTGGCCGTCCAGGTGGCGTTGGCTGTGGGAGAAAAGGTGGGAATCTGAAGGGGCCAGGTCTGAGGAGTACGGTGGGTGTGGAAGCACGGTCCAACCGTACGACAGCAGCTCGGCCTTGGTCGATCTTGCAATGTGCGGTCTCGCATTGTCGTGCTGGAAGTAGACATGTGACCGCCGCCGTGAACTGTGGACATTTGCCTTCAATTCTTGTAATTGACGAAGGTAGACGTCGGCGGATACTGTGGTACCTTCATAGAGCAGCTCCCAGTACTCTCCGCCGTGTACGCTCCACCAACCGCGGTTTTCGTCTTCGATGGAATAGTCGCCTGACGCAAACTTCGAATGCCACAAGTACACTGTACTCTGGCGGGGGCATGCTCCTTGTGAACTTCTATCAGACGTCTGTCGATATCCGCGGGTTCCTGGCCGGATAGCGATATAAATAGTATGACGTTGCGGATGTGGTCTCTGGACCGCTTGAAATCGTGCGGCATTGTGGCGGAATGAATTTACTTTGGAGTGATTATTTTGCGGCACTTTGGAGAGCTTTTCATACTCATTCCAACGGTACCTGGCGCGTCCATTTTCGTTAAGTCGTTGCTGAGTTATGATCTCTAGAAATCATCACTACCATTTGTCCGATTTATTATGAATCAACCTAATACATTCATAACAGAAAAGACAATAATTTCGGGTGTTCTCAAATACTGGCATCAATGACTCACAGCTGTTCTAATTAAAGCGCTTGGCTGAATGAAATCTCAAGCAGCTGATTCCCATTTCAACGCTTAAAAACTAGAGATAAACTGTTCCATTCAATGCACCACTCTCCTTGGGGTGTGTGGAAATATGACGGGAAATCGCTTCGCGGCGTTTTACTCGCAGCGCCACCAGTACGACTTGCGAATCGATTGCTTTTGGGAGCCGGCAGAGCGCGGCTGCGTCACCTCTGCGCTTCCACCCATGCCTTACTGCCTCGCTTAAAGGCTGCCATGCCCTACCACTGGCACTCGCACCCGCCGCGCAGCTCGCCGCGGGCGGCCACGCGTTTTTCCGTCATATCTGCACACACCCCTCCCCTTGCATGGCTCAACTTTTTGAAGGCCGTCGTTGCTTCTTGACCAAGTTGAAACTCGTATATGTAGTAAAACTCGTATAGTAAAAATGCCACAATGATTCAAAAAAGTATGGAGGTCTATGAAGTCCATATATCAGAACATCTTTTATCTCAAGTAGCACACTTCGTCAGTTAGTCTAAGTTAACGAGCTTAAAAAATGTGGACCTGTGTTCTGAGCAGCCAGAGAAATGACTAGAAATATCTCTTCAACCTAATACATGTGTAACAGCTGTGTACTGCAGGACACTTTAAAAACACGGTGAAACCATCGAAAAACATATTCTCGCATGATTGCACCTAACTAGAATATGGACAAAACTATGAAAATTGGATCACACCCGAATGACAGGGTTTCTATATGTTCTCATATGAAGACAGCCGGAGAGGAACTACGGGTCTCCAGCAAGGGAAAATGTGGCCACTAAAAATATGTGTACTCTCGAGACCCAGTTGATCTGTGTATTACACAATACGCTTTCATCGGCGCACTATAGCTTTTTGAAAAAGTCCCACGCTAGCCATTGCAAACTCTCACCCGTATTTGTACTCCTCCCATATGCAGACACGTCACGTGATGCATATGATCACCACGCATCACAGATCCACCTAGCTTTTATCAATCGGTCTGTGATGGACGGCAAAACACATCCGCTGCAGAAATTGAAAAGCAGAATAGGAGGTTATGGCTTGTTTTTGGCGTACGATTTCGTTCGTGCATTGTCGTACTATACTTAGCACATTTGCATTTACCTTCGGCGCTTCTTTAATTATCTTTCTTGCTGCCATTGGTTCGAGACGGCCGTAATACTAGAAATAGAAACTTGGCCAAGAAAATAACGAATAATTTTGAAAATAAATAACTGATAAAGGGAACATAACGAAGGTAGGTACAAGGGAAAAACCATTAGCAAAAGGATAAGTGGAATTCTGTAGCATTTTTACGGTTCAAAGGAAGACTCCGTGCTGAGAAATGGGGTTATGAGCTGATCATGCTTGTAGAACTAGTGCGAGGAGGGCAAGGGATGATTGCGACGACTGGATGACAGCGAAAGAGAAAACGATCAAACCAAGCCATATAATCACAAGTAAATGATGAACAAACAATTTCATCGTTTGGAGAACTATGGTAGCACCACAAAAAGGGGTGGTCCACCACAGCTGAGGTTGGGCTACCATCCAGACTTTTCAATTTCGATGTACTCTGTGTTGGTCGTAGCACAGAAATCGGCCGAATGCACAATAAAAAAAAGCTCTGACATTTTGAGAAGTACATCTGACTGAGGATCTTCAGACATTCATGCCTGTAAGGTGGGACGAGGCCTGGGACCAAGATCAGGCATGGGTCGAGGAATCCTCGAAGGGACTTTTTTGATGTTTGCAAAGTGGGCAAGGGTCGTATGCTTTAAAACTTCCCCTACCCTAGACCTACCCTAGACTTGGCCGTTGAACAACCAAAACACCATGCTACCGATGCCCCTGCTATTTTCCCACGGGAAGAACTGTTATTAATTAGTTGCCTGATCAATACCTATGTATTATATATCATCTGAGCCCATGGCGTAACCATTGCTAACCCCAGCAAATGTTTGGAGATTTTAAGGGAACAGCGAAGAAGTTCACCGAGGCATCAGGCACTTAAATGGACGTTTCTTGTTCCATTTAAAACGAAAGGTGACTCACCTGGATGATTGGAAACGTTCTATTCACGTGTTCTTACCCAATTGTTCTTTTGTTAGATGTTTCTCACTTCGTGTAGGATTATTTCTACACAAAGCAATGCGAAGAGTTAAATGCAGAGACCTGTGCCGTCCGTTTCTGCCGCCTTTTATTATCTGGACCGGGTCTGAAGGATTCGTGCACGGAAAACCATCTATTTATGCTGCATCTGCCCAATAGGGCCGCATTCAAAGTTTCAAGCGAAAAATTGAGAATCCGGCCCAAAAACAGCTTCCCAAAGTGGTGACCCAGGGGTGGGGTCTGAGTAAATGCCCGTCCCATCGACCGCCGCAGTCGGAGACGGAGACTGCTCACGTACTTTTCTGCTCTCACTATACGTCTTACTGCTGGCGGACGACGGGGCGTGAACTTACTCCACTACCCCGCCCCCTCGGCCAACATTTTGAGGAGCTGTATCTGAGCCGAATTCTCAATTTTTTGCGTGAAACTTTGCATGCGGTCCTTATTAGGCAAATACAACATAATATGGATAACACAGAAACTTATTTTTCCGCGTACGATTCCTTCAGCTTTTGATAGGGAGATGAATGATATCGGTAGTAACATACACGATATGTGTGACGTCAAAATTAGCACAGTTGATTTATCATATTATAAAAAGCACTATTCAAGAGAATGTCAGAATTCACACTAGCACCAATGGGCTTAACAGAAGCAAGGGTCGTAAAAGTGCCCCCCTCCGACAGGAGGGAGTATTGGCAGATGTGTTGTACATGATCCATCCTTCACCCACCAAACAGTGAATAGCAGCTGATGTTGACGATGTTGCAACATTTGTCCTATTTGAGATATTAATTTTTTTTCATTCTGCCGTTTTGTGCCAGCTGTATATGACTGAAAGGGTTGTCACATTTGATATCATATTTCCCCGCTTTTTCTCGCATTCACAGACCAAATCCTGGATCATGCTTGCCCAAGCGAACCAAATCTTTTGCTCATTTGTAGAGAATGAAATGGTGCCAGACACTTCAGAGAAGATGAAAGCTGACTAATTTGTGCATAAACTGGCCCTTGTACGTCATTGTGTAGGGAGTGAGGGGGGAGGGTGGTGGGATCCTACAGAAGAGGATCACTGATCCTCAAATTGAAGTGCGGTGGTGGCGTATCTCCGAAAAGAATTCAGGAACCCTGAATGCTTCACCCTGTACAATCACTGATACATTCTTGCTGCTGGAGTAGATTCCGGCATCCTTTTTTTTGGGACATTTATGGGGCCAAACATGGTATGCCGTGGATGGTTGTGAATTCGGCTAATTCAAGTCGTATTCATTGAAATTCACAAATAGAAGGCGGCCAAAGTGCATACCACTGTGACAACTAGCTCACTGAATGTTTTTCTTCAAGCTTTTTCGAATGTTTTGTAGGCAGCTAGAGGCTCTTAAATATAAGTAGTGAGCGAATATTTACAAACCGCTCACTATGAGACAGTAAAATAAGGTAAAACGACAATATTATTAAAAGGAAGTTGCTATCAAATTTTTCCTAGATTTATTTACCAATTTAATTTATATTTCCACTGTCTATTATATCGTATCTTTTTCAAATTAGTGTATAACAACATTAAACTGTTCTATTTAATTCATATATTTCTTCGTCTCCCTAGCGTCCATCCCACGCCGTTGCGGAGTCCGCTAGTTCATACATTTGTTTATACTTATTAACTATATATATATTCCATCCACTACTTATTTATTTAATACTTATATTATATTTATGATTCATAGTTATTTTCATAGTAATAAATATTTACACTTATGCATTATTGTTTATGTGTTACATATTTGTTAGAAATTTCAGCCGAATCCTCCGAAATGTCTTGTGAATGGCTAATCTGCCTTGTAGGTTAGGCTCATCGCCACCTAGAATTCAAAACTTTTAAGGGCGAATATTTCGGCACTTCTATCCTAGTTGATTGAGAAATTGATGTAAACGTCATCAAAAAAATCTGCTCAGCGAAGGCTTCTTAAAGGATCACCCGGGTAAAATAGGGGACCCTTTAAGATATAAAAGCAACAGAATAGCGAAAAATCAACAGCGAGAAAAGATGTCAGTCACTGTTGAACGACGTACGAATACTGAGCGCTCAGAGGCTCATCACGGGAGTCGACCACGTCATCTGTGGATGTGGATGTATCGTCGAGTCGAGCTGAATGCACTTCTGGCAAATGACGTCGCCGAACATGGGATCAATAGCTGGGGCTTCATCGAAACAGCGACACAGTAAACATCCAAGCAGTTCCGAAAACCCCTGTAGTGGTATTTTCTATGATGCTCCCAAGTCTCCACGAGTGAGTGAGAAAGGCCGAATTTGTGTTCCCTCATGAGGTCATGGATGTTTATTACATACTACTGTTTTAGAAACATTTCCATGCAGTGAGCAGACTTGAAAAAACAAATAAAAAACCCAAAACTGAAGGATATCATGGTAACTTACTCATTTCGGGTGTTTTGGGCAATCTTAACCTTAATTTAGTGCGATATATGTGCCTACTACGATCTCTAGTAAAACGCAGACGTAGTGACGATGCATACCCTACCATGAAAGGATCGGCTAAGTACTATTGGTACTACGATACGTGCGATCATGAGCAGCGCTTAACACGTCCACTTGTAGGTGCAAATAACCGGGTGTATATCGCTAGGACAGAAACGTCGCGTGGCCGTATTCGGCACGCGACGGTTCTGTCTTAGCGATATACACCCCAAATAACCCATAGAGGGTTCTTTTGGGCCCAGTTACGTGGCAACACGAGGGCTTCGTTCATAGCGACACTTCAGAGATCGACAGTTCTGGCCACCAGCATTCCTCTTCATTATCCATTTATGTGTAGGACAAATTATCATGCTCAGTGACTCCGATAACTGCCGATCTTTCCCAACCTTTTCTCTGCTTGCCTCGAGTCCACGATTCGTTGCTGCGACTGGTGCCTATTTGGAGTTAACATTGACGGGAAGCGCCTGAATCATCTGCGATTTGCGGACGACGTCGTGCTGGTTACCAGTTCACCTGAGGAAGCCAATGTGATGCTCTGCAGCTTGGATGCCGAAGCTCGTAGGCAGGCCTTGTGATCAACAAGTCCAAGACGAAGGTACTGAGGAACGTTCACGCAATACAGACTTCTGTGATTTTGAATGGAGATCTGGTCGAGGACGCCAGCGAATACATCTACCCAAGGCATCGAATACTAAACATGAAGAACGATTTGAAACCGGAGCTAGCAACGCATAGGAAAGCATCTTGGACGGCGTTTAGCTCCATCAGAAGGACGCTCATGACTGAGCTATTTGACTCGGTAGTCCTGCTAGCCAAGTGCTACGGATGCGACGTGGACGCTCACGAAAACCAACGGAGACCAACTCAAAACACTACAGGCTTCTCTGGACCGTAGGCTTGCTGTACTTACTCTTTCGCGACAGCGCGAACTCGGCCTTCGTAACGTCGACGTGAAATCAAGATCAAAAATACGAGATGTCGTTCAACACTGCGACGAGGCGAGACGAGGCAAAACACAGGTTACTTGTCATCTGATGAGGCGGAACGACGACCGATGGAGCACGACAACTGTTGAGGTAACCTCGTCACCACGAACGTCCACCTGGTCGTCCGCCCACGAGATGGTCCGATTCGCTTGCTTTTCGAAGCAACGTCCGAGATCCCTTTTCGTTTAGGACTGTCGTGCACTGGACGACGATTGCGAAGGGCCGTTCAAAGTGGAAGAGAAGTTGGGACCCGCACAAGGCCAAGACCCCGCCGTGCTGAAGAACGGCTCGCCTAAGTAACCTAAGTAAGAAAGTAACTTTGATGCATAGTCTGGTCTATGACTGCAAGGTACAATGGAGGCTTTTTTATTTTCATAGGCTTCTGACTTGCTCTTGTACACTCACAAGGCTGCGGTTATGCGTGTGGAGGAAGTCGAAAGGAGGGTGGATTTGAAACTAAGTGGTGGCAAACGCATGACTTGATACTTTGAGGGAGAAGTGAGGCAGTGACAAATGCAGCCTCTACATATGGCATATGATCATCGAATTTGACCAAACATTAGAGCCCGTATGGCAACGGAATCAGCCAATTGACGGAAGATTAGCCTGGAGGGATGAAAAGACTAAACTGAACAGTGCGTAATCATTAGAGTGATCAAAATGAGACTTGAGGAAGAAGCATAGACTCATCAAATGGCAAAACTGGAGTCTTGAGCAGGAATTCATCTAGCACTTCCAGAAACCATACTCAAAATGTTTCAGACTTCTACAATCCTGAGAACATTTTCGATAGAATACTCAGCCAGCTCTCGGAATCGGTCACTTGGAGCCTGTTAGGCTTGACTTGTGTCCTATAGGTGGTTCCATATTGTGCCTTCGCTACCGATGCAAGTTGAACCACCAGTAGCACAAACTTTTGGTAGGCTGGTGAGCTCCTCCTTCACCCTTCCGATCTCAACCTCGTGAGAGGTCAAAACGTACAGAGGCCGATAAAGAGCGCGAGAACTAGCACTATTGCCACACATTCCTCTTTTCTGTTAATTGTAGGCCTAATCCTTAGCATCATGTAGATAAGATGATCCTGAATTATGAAAAGGCCTCTATCAAACTATCCACGGATACTCCAAACGATCCCCTAATTTGGAGTAAATCTTTACTCTGTAAACTGCTTGTGGTGCTTACTGAAAGACAGATATGATTCTAAAATTTGATGTAAAACACCCATTTGGTCATGGCATTTGCGATGCGCCCTAGGCCTTACACACGTATTCTATTCAGTACGGCAGATATGGAATCCACAAGGTATTTTACCGTGTTTCTTTGCATGCAAAATTTTCTTGCATTTTATCAGCCAAATCCAATTGTATCTGCGAAGTGTACAGGCTCAGTTGCTCAAGTGGGCATCAAATTGTATGAGTGGGACCCAATATCAAGCTTCCTGTCGAGCAACTTGGAAAAACTGCCGCTGCGATTCAACCCTGCCACTGATTTTGCAGTAGATCCTTCCTCTGCATAAGGGAATATCCGCACGATTTTTTCCAAAATCCCCCTAAGTGCTGTGGCCTCAATCCTTTTCCTATTCCACGGAATACAAAAAAAGGATTGGATCAGCGTTTTTTTAATTGTCTGACCCCTTTACTGGCGGACCACATGTACCTTCCCCCAAATTCCTCGGTTAATGTTTGCGTTTATACGATAGCTTTAGGCAAAAGTTATAACTACCATAATCATGCGATCGCGTATGTCCTCGTGTGGTATACTTTTATCTGAACTTGTATTTTCCATCAGTCCCCGTCCGCCACAATCACGGGCTGTGCGTTGCGAAGGGAAAATAGCACTCTCAAGAGAGAATGTGTGTATAGCCACAAATGTGTGTGTATGTCACGAGAAAGATTGCTTTGCAGCGTTCGTTGTGCGACGCGATGGTGCGAGCAATGCGCGCCGCGCCGTACTAGATGGGTCCTGAAGTGATGACGGTGCCCTACGCCTCATTTAGGGTGTAATCGCGTCAGGACTCAACCAATACAGCGCCCGGGGTTGCGTGCAGGTGTTCCAATCAGTGTTCCAAGAGGTCATGTCACAAGTGTTGTGTAGAGGGTGATTCATTATGGAAACGACGAAAGTAACATTCTTGTGATAGTAAAACACTGTATAATGGACTTTTACAGTAAGTAGCTTCCACCTTCATCATAGATCGTATCTGTTTTCATTATAAATTGATTTAATGAAGATGCTTTATCTTAATCATTCAAGTAACAAATATCAAACTTTACTATAGTCCATTTCGGAGCGTCTGATAGGGCGTGGCCTACACACTTGGGTGGGAGTGTATCGAACTCTTTCACTCCGCCACACACTCTCACTCTTGCCACGCACTCTCACTCCCGCCACTCACCCATGTCCAAGCCACGCCCTACAAGGCGCTTTGAAAAGGAGTATACATATCTGACCTCCCAAATATCTCCCTTTATTCTTCGACTCTTATCTTTGACATAAGTAGACGAGCTACGTATCCAAGATCTTGAAATTGGTCGTAAATCAATCACCTCGTGAAGGAAATCCATCCATGGGTGCCTGACCCCAAACTCATCACCGAAATTCATGCCACACACCCATAGCGCCCGTGACAAGCTCCATCACGTGGCACGCTAAACGCGGCAATGCGGATTTTCTGCCCTGACACATGTTGATTGTTGTTGTTGTTGTTGTTCAGCTTCCTTGGCTCTGAAAGTATCAAAAGAAGCGGAATGTGGGGGTTTCTCTCGCTAAAATGCCCTAACTAGAGGTACTCTGGTAGGATGACAGCGAATAGGCTTTGAGTGCACGCACGTATATGTATATGGGCTAGGAAAATGGGGTATGCGAAACGCAAACATTCGTCGCGGGCAATCGAACCGTAACTATTGCCCCTTCCTTTGGGTTTTCCCAGGACCGCTCGAGAGTGAGCCTGACTTCTGTTCCAAGTTCTTATGTTGAGCATATGCTTCAGATGCAACAAGCCGCAAGCACGGTCCAGTGTCTTCGTCCGCTCAGGAATTTCACACCTCTTTTTTTTCAGGCAAAGAAGACTATATTTATCGTTGATGATTAGCCGAGCAATGCTATTAGGTTGTCCCGAAAGTAATGAGACATATGTCGTAGTACTACGTAGTACTACCACTTTACCTGACGCAAGAAGAACATCGTGTACCATGGATTTAGGAGACCTGAGGAGGCCGAAAGCTTGCGCACTGTAACGTCAGGTTGTTCTTCACAAAAGCAAGTATAAGCTGCTTCTTTTCCCATCGACTACAGCTTCGAGACATTTTTCGAACTTGCCGTACCATCTGAAGTACGCTCGAGAAGCTGCTTGATTCTTCATTTCCTCCAGCAAGAGTCGATGGACCTCATCCGCGTTTGCCGGAACGGTAGTGTAGAAGAAGAGCTCCCGATATAGCGTTTTCTTCTCATCCATCTCCGGCACAACTGAGAAACACGAAGGCAGTGTGGACCATATTCCCTTGGTGGCGTAGATCTACGGGTCTTCAGACACCGAATTCCAGAGTTTTGTCCTCTTACGACTTCGACGTCCAAAAATATATGCTGTCGAATCTCATCACTGCACTTGTCTCATTACTCTCCGGACATAATATGTTCGAGAACCACATTTATTGCAAAAAGTGCTAAAAAAATGAACATTTTAATTTTTATCTGAAGAACTATTCGATTCCGTTGTCAGTTGAATTTCTCGACAGCCCGCACGTTTGAGAAAATTTTGGACAGATGAGGCATCTCTAAAAGAAGGGGGGGGGGGGGTCGAGGTCGCCAGTCGATAACCACACTTTATAATACTAGGTGGCAACGCACGGCTCGAGTGTCGTGACTTTACAGAGGCGGCGTGAGCATGGAAACCGACAGCCTCGTATACGCCTATCGGAGAGGGGGTTTGAAAAATTTCTTTAGCACTCAACATGACCCGACCCGCCCCCTTCCCAGGGAGACCGATACTCTTCGAAATCGTAGTAGCGATAAATCGGCGAAGCATTTGTAGGCAGCCACCCAGCCATCCATCCATGCAGCCTGATATGGTGCACTGTATGCTTTCTGATCAATAGCAATCTATATAGCCACATATGGGGAAACAATGCACTTTTGACGTCCTTCTGCGGTTCCCCGGTGTTTCAGCGTTATTCCACTGCATCATACCGCCACCACGACTACAGAAACACCTCGATGAGACGGATTTAGATTGCCATAAGAGTAACGGTGAGTTATTTCGGTGCTTAATGGGCTCCTTTTGTTGAAGTTAAAATGTGATAAAGGTTGTCCTCATACAAGATACAGAAAACCAACTACTTCCCATTATAATGGTTGTGATTTGAAACTAATAGAAGGGGTGGAAATCTGACGATTACAAATTAATTATTGATCCATGTGTTTTTGGAAGATTCGTGCACCACTCGAATCACCACATGATGGATTTTGTTATTATAAATGTCACCATCTGTTTCAAGTAACAATCACTTTGATGTTCGGGCCGGCTTTTGCGAGAGATAGGCTGCGAGCTGTGTATTTTCCATGAATGGCAGTTCCATAAGTATGTAATGTCGCTTTTTTTTCAAGGGAAAATTGGGCAAAAGCTTCAATGTCGACGGAATCGAGTCCCGTTTCACACTTTTGCCCATAACTGAGCATCCTTGTAGTATCTCTCGGAAGTATTCCTTTTGCTCTATCGAGATTATGTCCAGCTTTGATTTTGATTGCGATTCAGACCGAATTTTTGAACCATGTTCCCTCATCCCCTCCATTTTCTAACCATGTCCCGACTCACTATCTCTTCTCGAGGTTTTCCATTCCTTCAGCGAACTGGTTGAGAAAAATTCCTTGTCTTCATTTGAAGAAATTGTCAGAAATCAACGAATAGAGGTGGAAAACTGAATATGGAGAAAGAGTGGTGCAAATATTTGATTAACAAATTTTTGAAGCTTGTCAAATAGGGCTAGGTACAAGACACATTGATTTTCCGGAAGCGGAACATAGTGTTTAAGGCAACTGTCGGTTTGATCAGTTTTGACGAATACACCTACAGTCCATTTCCCGACGGCTGGCAGGGCGAGGCCTACGGACTTGTATCGATCTCTCTCACCCCGCCACACACTCTCACCCTACTCTGCAGGCCACGCCCTGCCAGCCTTCGGGAACTGGACTGTATGCACCTTAAATACTTCACCAGCCTGAAAACGAGCTCCATTTTAGGACACCCGAACTTTGTACACAGTTTCTAGTAGAGTAGATTTTGGATGATCTATAACATGTTGCACAAATTTGTGAACTACAGGAAAAATTTTCTTTCGAAAAAAGCGACGTCACTAATGAAATGACCCAATAATAATCGATCTCCTGATAATATTTTCAAGACATTGGTGGAGGCTCTGCTTCCACAGCTACATTAGCCACGGAAGAAAATTAGTGGATATATCGAAGCTGATGCGAATTTCCACTGAAATGCTTATTTTTTCACCTACTTATTTGAATGATTAGCATGGTAGAGCGCGCGCAAGTTTTGACGACTGGCAGCCACGTGGGAGCGCCGTGTAGGATGGTTGCGCGCGTTGTGGCGAAGTTCCTTTTTTTGCCAATTTCGGTGTTCTTACGTAAAGAACGAGTCAAAAAGGTGAAACCTTATCTCTTCCACTTGTCCAGGCTTATAAAGTCCGTGATCCAATTCAATCAGGATTTTAGTCAGGCTAGTTGAAAGCGTTGGAGAGAGCATAATATGCATTTTAATACTATCCAATCTTAGCTGTCTGGTAAAGACTTCGACGAGAAAGGTTTTGTGTTCACTTAAAGAATGAAGGCAGATTGATAAAGCGTTGCCACTGCTCATGAGCCTTCTAGTTCACTGGGTAGAGTATGGCTAGACCGACAATGCCTGTAGCTGAAGTAAGACCAGTTTTCAACAATCCTATTTCCAAAATTTATATCGCGATACTCTTGAATTATTGAATCATCAGATCTGGAAGGTTTAGGACCAACATAAGTCAAAACTTTCTTAGAGAACGGCATACGATGAAGCAAAAAGTACGTCATCTCATCTTTCGAGATGAGATGATGCAGAACATATGATATCATCGAGCTGCATTTTACCTTTTTTTGTACCTTGCATGCTACTTCACTTTTTCATTGTCTACAAAAAAGGACACCATACTTTTTCCGTTTCTTAACATAATCCTTTAATCATTTAGTTGCCATTTTATATTATCAGTTGAGCTATCGCACAGTACTGCGCGAGTGTCGGTAGAATTTTGTAAAGCAAAAAGGCCCATGCTGACACTTTGCGGTGTCGGCGGCAGGGCGTGGCTGCGTATCTTTGCGTCTCCGCCTATGCCACCCTGCCTCACTGCCTGCGTTATCTTACACCTCTCCCGTGCCACTCTTCCTCGCTGCGTGTGAACGCAGCCACGCTCTGCGGTGGTGAGTATGACCGCGACGTAAGCTTTCGTGGTGAAAACGTTCACCGGTCAGTATCAAGGATTGGGTTCTGAAGGGAACTAAAATGCGCAGCGCATTCCAGCAAGGTATTGTTTCACGCCAAAAGCTTTATCGTGTTATCCTTCATGTTTGGCGACTAACGACTTTCTTGGGAGAGTCGACTGAGTCTGGTAAAAACCACCTTCTCGGATGTGTCGACTGGAGGGTAAGTATTTTTTTGAATGCTCCTCGACGTGAAGCTCGGCTGTGGTTCGGCACAAACTGACTCTAATCCACAGGATCTTATCTCATTTTACGTGCCTGGGGGCGATACACTTATCATAACGCCACCCGGGCCTCGTTAACAAGATAACATGTGTAACAAAATGACGATACTGATTACCAACGTGGGTCCGTTTATGCCTCACACTCAAAGGCCGCGCAAAAAAATGAAGGAGTGCGCCTTGCCTTCAACTGATGGTGTGACTTTTGGGACATATAGTTTTGTGAAATCGGATAAATAGGAGGGCAGTTCGTCTCCAACACGATGTTGGCGTTGTAGTATCGACGGTATTACCCGGTTATCCAAAGATCATGGTTCTCATTCTAACTCGAAGTTGAAGCTGTATGACTTCCTAGATTCCCTTGGATCTCACTTAGAGCATTTAAACCTATTTTTAGGTTTATGTCTACGGGAAAAGTTTAACCAACTGTCAGTTATTGTAGTAGTGACGATGATCTATGGGGTTTAAACTTAAACTGTTGTGAAAGCATATTCATCATCTGTCAGTATTGTAATAAGGCAAAAAGATGGCAAGAGTAGTGCTCCATCATGCACAGCTGGCCTACTGCATGTCTCCTTTGGCCGAGATTTTTGCATGAAAAAGTAGTCTTGACATCACAAATTCCACAGTTCGAATCGCTGAACCTTCTAACTGGCCCCTGGAATGCATGAGAGGAGCGTATTACATCTACAATAGCACCGGGCGCGGCAGGGAGGATGGCTACTTCAGTTTCCCTCGGTAGGTGGTGACTTGACCTTTTGACTGCACAGAGCACTACTTTCGGAATAATGGATAAAAAGTACAAACTTTTGCGCTGTTCTCTTGCTGTGATGAGCCGTGCATTCTGGTTCCATACAGAATCGCGGTGGCAAGTGAGTGCGATTGGCGGTGTGTGCTATTAGGACCGAAAATTCGCGTTGCAGCGACCGGCGTGCGCCGCGATGGTGCGAGCTATGCTCGTCATATTGGATGGCTTCTGAGGCAATGACGATGCTTTACCGAATATTCCTTGCGTAATCGCTTCAGGACTCAACTTATACGGGGCCGCTATCTCGCACCAGTCGCGGGCCAAACACGGCCACGCCTTTTTCGTGTCTCAAGAACATACACCCCGATTTGGCCTACAGTGATATGATGACCATACAGTGACTGCAAAGGCCAGGCGTGTACATGGCCAGTGCTTCCATCCCGCCCATAAGTGTGGTAACTATTCACGTAATCCGGAGGGATCAAGGTATGGATGGTCTGGGCGGACATTGTTGGGGAATTTCATCCCCGCACCATGAGAGTGGGAGTGGGCGCCGCTTGTCACTGCACCTCCGCCGCCCTATATACTATCGAAATATCAGTGCAAAAAGCATCTGTTTACTTAAGAAGTCTGAAATCCACAGTTTTCCATATTCTTTGGGCCCTTAGAAGCAGTATCGCATGACCCTGCAAGGAACAAGAGCGTGAATTATTGTTTCCAATGGTCCCGTCGGTGTCATCGACAGCAACACCACGGATCGTATGTCTCCGTGCCGTTTGGCCCTTGAAATTCTGGCTATACTCTCGAAAAAGCCCGAAGTGGCTCTCCTCTACGTGGCTGATTTCGGTGTACAAACACAGAGCGGCCGGTGAATTTCTCGCCGCTGCATGTCAACCGCGATACGTCGACGACGAATTGATTGTGATGGTTGTGGTATGGTGCAGGGTGGCGGTGTGCGGTAGTGGGAGAACTGATTTGGCACGCCGACAATCACATCAATCGCCCTTGCCAGCGTCCTGTCTCATCCCGTCAGATCAGCTCCATTTCATCGCGCGGCGGGTGATCAGATCCGATCATGTGTTCTCCCAGCCGTTCTTTCCGACCACACGAAACCAGCCGCCGCCGCCGCCTCATTTTTGAGGAGCCATAGCGTTGTTTTCGTCATCGGGGAACACTTCAACACAGGGCGGCGTTGCCATTGTGTTTGTGTGTATTGTGGAACGACTAATCCCCCGATTAACACATATTCCTCGTCGTTGCGATGCCTTTTTTTAATAGCAACTTGGATGCCATTGAGGAGGCATACTCTACCCCACTGAGAAGCCTAGATTGGCCGTCAATAAAAAACTCACTCTTCCTGTTTGCTTATATTTTTCTGCGTATTTATACTTCAGCGATTTTCGGCTAATTCTCATCTTTCCTTTTCTTTATTATCGCCATATTCTCTCTTTCTCTGTTTGCACGGCCCAAGACACCCTGCACGTCGTTGAAGTCCTCTCATCGAGGCGAATCCAAGCCTATGAATTACTTCCCATTTCAGTTACTTTTAACGAAGTTATGACGGTGCGACGATTTATGCCGTTTAAACCGTCGCCTGCCGTCATTTCTTAGAAAATGTGAGCGGTATTGTACGTGTCTGTATTAGTGGGCTTGGATAAAAAAGAGCTCCAGGAACCTGTTCTTTCTGCGCAGTATGTTTCCCAGCGAAGCATATAGGGCCACTCCCAATTTCATGTCTGAGGGACTTTGAGAAAAAAATTTCACACTTGAAAACATTTTAAATTGTTGGAACAATAAAATATCAGATTATCAGCAGCCAAAAATGCTATGAAATGGAGTTGGAATAAAATTCAAAATATTTTTGAATATTTCTGACTGTCCCGAAGCCTCATGCCAACCTTAATGTGCAAAAACCATGTTTTATTTCAACAAACTTAAAAAGGTTGCACAAAAATTCTGCAAAAGAAAACTGAGCAAGTTGGTAAGCTTTCGTTATTACATATATTAAATTGCTTTGAAATTAGTGAGTACATAGATATGTACCTCACCGTCATACTGTTACCACGGAACCTATCCTTACCCGAGTGAAGCAGGCTTAGTACTAAAGCACTGGTAACAAAATATTAATATTAGATCTGAAGAAATTGGAAATGCATCGGAGGTAACTTAGCTTTCGGTAGAACTTCTTCAACTGGTAGTTTTACCAAAAAAATTCTAAAAAAAAATAATAAAAATTTAAAAAATATTGACTTGCCGTATTGATTAGAATGTTTTTTTGCTTTTGCCTTTTTCTCTTGATATTTTCGTTTTATTTGCTCCCAATTCCACTATCATTTCCATTCACTTTTTGCTTTCTTTTAGAATTTCCCTTCATATGCTCTTCTTTGCGTATCGTCTAGATCCAGTCCGGTTCTAATTTTGACACCATTTGAGAATTTTGACTTTCTCTTCTTATCCTCCAATTACTTCGCCTTTGTCCATTTTACCGATCGAGTCTTCATCTACCATTCCGATCAGTTTTCCATTACGTTTTGTTTTTATTTTTCTGCTCATTTCCATCTCCTTGCTCTCCTCTTCTTTTTATTTACATAGCTTTTTACTTCTTGATCGCTCTGTTTCTTCTCCCTACATATTATAAATTCGAGAATACATAAGTGAAAGGAAAATTGCGAAAAGATGTGACATGACCGATCTTTACGATCATGTCGCTTTTCTCTTCTTTTCCTTAACTTCGTTCCCACCTATCTTCTTTCATGATCGTTTTGCAATGATATGGCATCTCCTTCCAGTTTCTGGCCCCTTTTCCTTGATTTTCTCCATTTTTCGTTTTCCACTATATTTTCCTCGATTTTTTCTCCTTTCCTCATTGCGTTACGCTCATTTTCGAGTTTTTCGTACCACTTTTTAATGCAAATCAATGAGGCGTCAACACCTCCAACAAGTCTGTAAACATGTTTTCAAGTTCATTCACCTGCTTATTTTCATCGACCCTCCTCTATGCCTGGCAGCTTACGCAGTAAACTTGCTGTCTCTTTGAAAAGTATGCCAAACCATCGACTTGGCCATGCCTGTTCCTTTTGCTGTTGAATTCGAACAGCCTAGCAGTTTTCTAATCGCTCGTAAGAAGCCTGGACTTCGTTGCTTTAGACGGTTTCCTATCTAACTGCGACCAGTTTGCTAGTATGGTGATCATTTCATGAATGCGGGCGGTCAGAGCCTAACGACTCCTTTTTTCTGGCTCGTTTTGATGAGACACCTCCCTGCTGCCTACTGGTCTGTCATTTTTCATGAGCGCATGCCTGATGGGAAATGTTGGGCAAGACTTGAAATGAATCTTCATGCCTACATATTTTACGCTGGATGGCTGTTTTGTGAATCGCTCATGTTTATATGCGTGGTAATGTAAAAAAATGGTCACTTGGTTGCGTAATCGTTTTACACTGAACGCCTATTTGCTGGCCTGCGACGGGCCTAAACTCTGTCATTGCGCTCCGATAACAGCGAAATTTATGACACCGCGCTCCCTTTTCGTTACGACGATCGCTCATTCCAGCTCTTTTTTCGCAGCATTTGGCAACACAGCCCGGATTCAATGGATCTATTATTGCCCATACCACAATCTTTTGGCCACCGCATGTGATGTTTTGCTCCGCTGGACTTGTGCTTTCTTCGTTTCTATAGAAGCTTTTCACGGTTTCTGCAGTTGTTTTGCTCACTCTTTAGTTCATATTTGCCGTGTCTAAGTAGGACTCGATGGCTCTTGTGGGCCTTTTTGCTGCGTTATTCGTCGCCGATCAAAACAAAGCCATTTCTGGGTCTTTAGGAGAGGCACTGAAGCGTGAAGTATGTCCTTCTTTCCTCGCTTTCTCTCACCAGGTCTCTTACGTTGTGTATTCAGAGAATTTCTCCTTCAGAGTGCCTCTTGTAGGAGCAACGGTGACATTGCGAGGCGTGTCACATCCTCACCTACATTACATACTGGATCGATTTGTATTAAAAAATCACAAATAAATTGAATCGCTCAACCAGAGAGATTGACGTGTGGAGGACAGCCGATGTTCAAATCAGTGTTTTACCACTGCAACGAGTCCCGTATCGCTTCATCGACAACGATGGGTGGTTGGCCTAATCGACCATTGGTACAAATCATGTCCTTGGCCTATACTAGTGAAAGTTCGTCTCTTGTTGTGTCATGACCCTTTTTTAATTGATCTTTAATTGCTTTCCAATCAAGTCGAAAATGAATGCGATAGGTGTGCATGGTGCAACGATTTTCAAAGTGACGTGGATGCGGTGTAAATGTTCCGTTTGCTGGGGGTGTTAATGCAGTAAGGACGGGCATTTTATAAAAAGTTGCCACTTAAGCATCCCGAAGAGAGCTTCCAAACTTCACCCTTGGGCTTGAATTTTTGCCTAAGCCTCATCGAACAAGGAATGAAGTCTTTCCCTCAGTGGGCATAGGCAAAAATAGCGTCCATAATGGGATGTTCCTCCTCCTCATTGCGATAGCACCGCTTGCCGAAATTCATATATCCTTATTTTCCTCAACCTTTTGGTTCTGTACTTGTAAAACTGGTCGGAGGAGGTATGGTAAGGCGATGAATTCAGGTAGGAACTCCTCATTCCGATATTTATTATCATGTTTAGGCGAGGTTCATTGACATTTAACAGACACTACGATTCCGAATGGAAATAGAATGCGTGGCGGACGAATTCTTAAAAAGAAACAATCAACAAAGATGTCCCACACTTACAATTCAACAATTATTATGTGCAGACTCGCACAGTGGATTTTCTTTCGAAAGGCGTCTCATTTAATTAATTTCACTGCTCAAACTTCAGTATGCCTTATATTCTGCCCTCCTTTTATGAGCAATCAATCCACCCAGAAGAATCGTTGACGTAAATCTCCTGAAAAAGCCTTGTCCGTGTGCAAGCTCTCTTCGCACTCAAGCAATCCCTAGCCGTTTCTTTTTTCCCCGGCCACAGGAGCACCATTTATTGGTTTTGCTGTCGATTGTGAGTCTGCTCTCAATGCAACGACATGCTCTTCACCACGAACTGATAACAACAGGCATAATTCCGTAATGGTAATCAACAGGAACTTTTAGATAGGTATGTATTACAATTATTATTTTATTGTTGCTTTTATTGTTATTTCATTATTGTTACTGTTATTATTATTTCACCTGTTTATTAACCAGTTTATAATCTAACACTTGAGAACCACATTTGCTCGCCTTCTTTCCGCTGCAGTCCAAAGCACATTTACATTTTATATGGACATGAATTTTTATGTTCATTTCCTTCATTTTTCGTAAACTTCACTCGCTGCTCCTACTCAGTCTCTTTGATTTCTCCAAGTTTAGAAAATACCTCTTCTTGCTCCGCATTCAAATAATTCCTGTAAAACTTGTTCGAGTCATTTTGTATACTATTTATATCATACATATGTATGAACATACCTACTTAATACCATATGCGTAACAGTTTTCGTAACAGTTACAAAGGTTCAATTGACATCGCTCAAATCAGTACAGTCTGTTAGATGGAATTCTTCTTAAGCACTCGCTCTGACCGACTAAGACTTCCATTACTCTTTGAAAACAATTTGTAGAGTGAACTAGTACGGAACCGGCCTACGAGAATAAAAAATAACAACGCAAACTTTAGTGACAAGTGACTGTGTAAGACAAATTGAATGCTACAAACTTACGATTTTGAATGGAAGAAGAATGCGCGGCGCACCCCAGAAAACTTTGAAGTGATGAACGCCACATCCTTCACGCTCCGTATAAGGTAATGTGACAACCGAAATTTATGTTCATGTCATATGCTTCACTTCTAGCCTGCCTTCTCAGCATTCGATTCTAAGCATTCGAAAAGTAGTTAACGTTTCACGTTCAGAAAAATGTAATCAGTCTGTTTACTGCTGAAAATGATGTTATACTAATTTAATGTGTTTTACTAGGTTACTGATTGCATAAACAACAGGTGCCGTGAAACGGATAGCTATAGTTACTACCGTGTTTACGATTATATCAATTGAACTGCATATGAATATAGCCAATATGAAACGTGATTTCCATGCTGTCGTAAGAGGGGGGGGGGGACTATGGACAAAACTTTTGACCCGGACGGGACTTGAACTCGCACCTATTCATACTTCGAATGCAAAGGGTTATTCATAAGACTATCAAGCCCATTGCGGATTCCATTAGTGGTATAACTATCGTATTCAATCAGCACCTTATCAAAAGCTTTATCAAAAGGTGAGCTTAACAGTACCACGTCTTATGCTTTCCGATACTAAACGAACACGCTTCCTATACTTTAGTTTAATCTGTATCCATGTTTTTGATATTATTTGCAATCATTTTTCTTATCCAAGGCTGCGCTTGACGGTAATGTAGCGCATACGATTCTAGAGGAATTTTTGTAACGTTTTTGAAAAACGTTACAGAAATTTCTCTACGTTTCCCTCTCGTTTCCCTTTCGGATCCATCTTTCACTCCAGAATGAGGTCTCAGTTTTCGGAACATGTTATTTAAATTCATTTGTATTGGTATATCGAGATGTATTGAATATCCTAAAATTCAAAGAATTGAAAAAAAGCGGATTTTCAATTCAAGCCAGCATCGTGGTTATGATATTCATGACCTCTCGTTCGCGGTGAAGCCGAGGTGACACTCGTGGAGAAGGAGCTGTCTAGGCCCTTCTCGAAAAATCTTCATTTTTCGCATATGTAGAGATTGGGGTACTAAAATAAACTGTAAAATTGTGAGTGCCCTTTCCATAAATCCCATCCACAGAAAACTCTAAAAACTTTCAGAAAATTACGGACAATTGTCGCAAAATTGTTATCAGGTTTGGGCTGAATAGCCAGTCACGAGCAGTTCTATGAATGATTTTCCACTAACATCTCGACCAATGGTCGGGTGGACTTATCGCATAGCTGATGTAGCTAAGGCTTATTTCACACAAGCCACAGTTATCCATCAACGCCTTACGTGAGCTGAGCTCATGCATCTCCTCACTCAATCACCTGAACGGATACCTTCCCAGGTTTTTCTGAGACCAGTGAGATTTGCACTTGCTCATATAAGAAAAGGCGCAACTATGACAGTTTCATCACGCTTGATTGAAAGCCATTGGCTGAGCGCGAGTGAAAAACATCCCTTCTTGAAACATAGGAGGTTATTGAGCAACCCACAAAAGATTTCATCCGTGAACCAAAAGACCAAGGTTCGACTTCTTGGGATCTGAATGTGTAAGACAATGTGAGACTTCCAAAGTTTATTCCAAAAGACCAAAACAACTTTTACAAAACCGGTTGCAAGAAATGGTTGCAAAAGAAATCTGAGTCTTATTGGCAAGCTCTCGGCTCCTGGCGCCTTTATCAAGCCTGAAAATGTACAAATCAGATGTTATTTGTAGGTCTGTTTGAGAGCTTACAGTCGTATTTGTACTTAAGCAACTTACTGCTGCCACAGGACCGCTGTACCTACCACCACAGTGGGTGTTCCTGGGATGAAGTGTTACCGAGCTGCATGGAAACAATTCACCCCATCCTTTCTCGCGGCCTCATCCGCCTAAAAAAGCTCTATTTCTATTCCCACTTCACCCATATTCTCATTTTGTCTCCATGCTCGTCTCGATCTCGTTCATCCATGACGTTTTCGTCAACGTCGCTTACTTCATGAGTTCAAGGTTTTCAATATTATTTTGAGGGATTCTGGTTTTCATCTCTGTTGCTGTTCGCTTTGTTCTTTCTCTTTCTCGAAATGAGAGGAGAAGGCGACGTGAGTGGAAAAGATCTAATTTCATGAGATTTTCGACTATTGAGTGAAGGACAAGACAGTGATAGGGAAAATGTGGGTCATGGGAACTCCCAAAGTGGATCTCTCAAATGAAGCCTATGGATCTAGGAAGACTAGATTGGCAAAATTCCTGGTAAGAAGAGTTTTAGGGAGGAGTCTTTTATCAGCTGCCACTTGTTTTAACACAGCCCGCCCCTTTCTAAAGCGTCCCACCCCCTTCAAAATCAACTGGGTAAGGGCCTCTCATTATTCAATTTTCGACCAATACACTCCGATTTTCCTTTTCTTTTCCACTAGTAAGCACCTCAAATTTCTATAGACTTTTCATGTTCCTTCCGTATTACTCCTACCATTCTTCCATACTGCTGCTACCTGACTCTGAAGATGAGGGAAGAGACAGATGGAGCTGAAAGCTGAAGTGCAATACAGAGCACACAAGTTCATCCATTAGGCTCCATTTCGTACAAGTTAACCAAGCCTTCGTGAGGATGTTAATTCTGGATAGCAACCCCTCTTGATTTGTTCCTTCAACCCTCAATAATGGTGAATGGAATCCAAATCGGCTGGAGAGACCCGTTGGTGCCGATGGACACATCTGGCTGGAACACTTAATTACTGCCGACTAAAGGCATAAAACTCACAATAGCAGCACAAGAACTAGATCGGCGTTCGCACACCAGCCATTACTTCGTGATCGTAGTATGGTTCAAACCGTGAATGAAGCGTCGCGGAAAACGAAAACTTCCACTCGTCAGCAGAGACAGCAAGTATTACAAGTGCAGAGCTCTTTTAACTGTTGTGAAATAAAGGATCCCGAAAATTTTACATCAAATGTCTTACGATCAGCTGTTGCTGTAATTTATTGTGCAATTAAGGCAGTGAACGGAACCAACACAAAAAGAAAGGGTGCTTCCGCAGTGAGAGGTGGGTGCATCCCATTATGGATATCATTTTTACCCAAGCCTAGAAGGAAAGAGAAATCCAATCTATCAAGGCTTAGGCAAAAATATACGCCTGAGTGTGCAGATTTATTCCTCATAGATCCCTCTAAGATGCCCAGATGTGCGAATTTTCATCAGATGCCCCCCGCATTGCGATAGCACCAAAGTAAGCAACAACATGGACACGGATTTCGGGGTGTGTGCAGATATGACATCGAATCGCTTCGCGGCGTTTCACTCGGCGCCACCAGTACAACTTGCGAATCGATTGCTCTTAAGAGCCCGGCAGAGCGTGGCTGCGTCACATCTGCGCTTCCACCCATGCCACACTGCCTCGCTTGAAGGCTGCCATGCCCTGCCACTGGCACTGGCACTCGCACCCGCCGCGCCGCTCGTCGCGGGCGGTCACGCGATTCGCTGTCATATCTGCACACACCCCGGATTTCGAGTTGTTGTGCATTTGTCCCTTTGCCCTGCAATTTCTCGCCAATATCTATGTCCGATCAATAGAATTTGTGAGGCTCAAACGTAGCCCAAGTACTGAACGAGCTCTGTAGTCTGTGAATTTTAATGACCGTTCTGCTTTCGCCATTTTTGCGTTTAACAAGAAGCGCACCGCTTTGCAATAAAGATATGCAAATACAAATCGAGTGTGGCAATAAGGTAGAAAACTTAATACGAAGTGGACATCATCTGAGTAATAAAAAATAATAAACCTGACTGCATGTCACGAAAGTTTAATTTTCGTATAATTTCGCAAATTTCCACGCAGAAGCGAAAGGATATCGCAATGGGGACGGGCCTCCCACTATGGACATTATTTCTACCTAAGCCTTAAGGCAGAAAGCGACCCCTTTTTCCCTCCATTGAGGCTTAGGATAAGTTGTACGCCTGGATGTGCAGATTGACCCCTAACGGATCTCTTCAAGGTGCTCAGATAAGCAACTTTTTATAAGATGCCCTCCCCCCCCCCCCCCCCCGATAGCACCCTTGCATGATACAGTTAAGGCAGAATATGTATATGGTTTGCGAACAGTTTAACTCCGTGAAACGGTGCCTTTTTCTGATCAATGCAAGACGCAGATCTCACCTTACTCATAAACTTTTATCAAACTCTCAAAAGAACATATGCTTCGCTAGGGTAAACAATGTGGAATTTTAGTGGTAATCAATAAGGCCAGATAATGGGTTAATTACACATAAAAAAATTGTCATAAAACTAAGAATAAAAGGAAGATCTCTCTTTGACATAGTTAGTCTGCTCAATGCAACTCTGCTCCCAGCCAAATACGTCAAAGTCGGCCGCGTTTTCGCGCAGTGTCTTGTACCATTCCGAACGAGCCAAAAAACCGTCTCTCCGAGATCTCATGAATATTTGGTTTTTGAAGACTGAAAAAATACGAAAAAATTGATTTAAAGCTGAGAGAAAAATAGAATGAAATGTATACTCGTAGTGAGTTCATGGTGGTTATGGTAGTTCATGGTGGACTTTCATAACCTCGTCGTTCGCGATCGGTGTCCAGGCGATACCCGTGGAGGAGGAACAGTCGTCTTTTTTGAAAGGGTGTGTACCCTTACGTCAGGATTTCGCACGACGACGAGCGGCGTGCGACTCAGTGTGTGCTAGCTATGCGCGTCGCGGTAGTTGGGTCTTACAACGGTTACAACGTAATGCTAGGGGCGCGAGTCGCAGTTGGCTGTAATCGCTTCGGGACCCAACAACATGGCGCCTTTAGCTCGTCCGCATTACTTCGTTTGCGACATGCCGCAGTGCGAAATCCTGACGTAACGGTGCACACCCTTCTTGAAAAATCTTCATTCTTATCGTAGGCGCACAGACTGGAATAACATGTAATCCAAACAAATTGGTAAACTTTACTGCCTTTTCTATGAATCTCACCAAAAAGTCGAGGGAGAATAGGAGTTTTTTTCGAGCCTATATAAGTTCTTACTTTCTTTCTTGATGCCCACCCCCTGTCTCATATGCCTTTCCAGTCATGGGTTTCCACATTAAAATACGGGGTAGATCGATTATACCAGCGAATACCCATATGCTTTTTGTTAACTTAATATACTTTAATTGATTAGAAAACAAGTCAATCGACAGAACTTATCTCGAGATCGTCTATGTTTTTTTTCTTTGTGATTGACCAGCAAAAATAATAATAATATCAATAATAAATTGGAGATTGCAATGCAAGTAAAAAAACCAGCCTAGTGAGTTAAGTGAGGTTTTGCTCTGGGTGAAGCTCCCGTATTCAACCGCGAAAAACCCGAAAAAAGTTACCAAGCCTTCCATTCCTTGTGTCATGACATGCCTAACTAGATAGAAAAGGGGTGACCACCTGCGTGTCACAACTAGGGAACAAACAAAATTATA
The DNA here is from genome assembly GCA_963978905.1 of Trichostrongylus colubriformis. Classification (NCBI taxonomy): domain Eukaryota; kingdom Metazoa; phylum Nematoda; class Chromadorea; order Rhabditida; family Trichostrongylidae; genus Trichostrongylus; species Trichostrongylus colubriformis. Next base: position 9,494,959 of record OZ022259.1, on the reverse strand, counting down.
ATTTTTCTGAAGGGTACATGCACAAATTCGAAGCGCTTACTGCATTGAGCGAATGTGTCTACAGCACTGACGCATCCTATGGAATTGATTGACACTCGGCGCCGTTTTTTTTTTCAAGAAACCTGCAACCCATATATGTATGTATGTCATCCTACACATTAGCTTGTGTCCTAGCCTCTAGTTCTCTCTCATTTTCAGCATTCGCAGTGAATATATAGTAACTCAATAGCTATCGCATGGAATATCCCTTCTTTTTTTCTACTCCTTTTACCACAAATTGCACATTAATGGACCAGCGGCGATTTGGTTGCAGGCTTTCGTGGTAAAAACAAAGCTCGCTCAATAGCATCAATACATTGGGCGGACTAATTTAAGGACACCATAAGATCTGCTTTTGCTGTGGCTCCAAAATAAGAATGCTGCATGTTCAGTAAATGCTGTCGAGTAGACCCAAATTTCCTGATTGCCAATTTAGTAATTTTACAATCTCTTGTTCACTCACACAACAGAGTACGTATTTTGGCTCCTTACGAATCTCGGCTTATGCTTATTAAATTTCCGCACGCTCTCCGCTTTTTATTTTTCTCATGTCTTAGCTTTTGAGTTTTTTAATGTTGTTCTTTTTTTGATTTTTGATAGCTGCTGATTTTCGCCGCAGACCGCGATGCGAAAGTTGTTGCTCTGTTCTCGGTAGCGTAATTGATTAGCACATAGCCCCGGAAAGTATGAATTGCGGGTTCGAGTCCCGTTCGAGACCGAAGCTTTTGGCCCATAACTCAGCATACTTGTAACAATTATTATTATTGTTATTATTATTATTAGTATTATTAGTATTATTATTATTATTATTACTATTTATCATTATTATTATTTATTATTAGGTGTTTATTATTATTGCTATTACTTTATTTATTTCTTTATTATGCACGCATAGTGCGCTATAATATTAGGCAACAATTGTAAGCAAAGAACAGAACACACTAAACACAATTTAACATAATTAAATAACTGAATTTACTTACGTGGGAGTCTCCTTGACTAAATATACGCTAGGAATCTTCAATACCAAAAAAGCGAGTAAGTCGACATTTCTTATTTTGCTTTCAAACGTACGGGTATTTGACGCTTCTAACAGATCGCTTGTCATAGTTGGAGCCATCTAGCACTTTGAAAAACAGTGAATTATGAACCTTATGTCGTTAATTTCTGTTTAGTTTCGGGCACTGTAAAGGTATGAAAGTTTTGCGGCTCCTGTTAGGCCAAAATAACCACTATTTACTCGGCCTCAATTTAAGCCCGCTATTATTATTATTATTATTATTATTATTATTATTATTATTATTATTATTATTATTATTATTATTATTATTACTTACTATTATTATTAGGTTGGACGGGAAGTTCTGGGACACTTTTTGTTTTTTCCTGTAGAAACCTGTAAAGCTTCGGGAGCATTTGGTAGTGGGGGGTATATGAAGCGTCTGAAAAGGGCTTCTGAATAGCACATTCATATTCTCTACGGCTTCAACTAGCAGTGAATTTACGGCAATTTCGCGAAAGGTGCGAAATTCACGAACACCGCCTCGGTTCCTCAGCATGCGAGGCCACTAACAAAATTAACCAGTCGATGGACCCAGGTACTGTCTCTCATATGGCGGCAGCCCGATGGCTCGATCGGCTCAAATTGGAACAGGAAAATATTCAAAAAATTGCATTGAGAAAAAAACTTTTTTTTTTGAAAATTTTCAAAAAAATAGGAAACTGTTACCATCCAACACGACAGCCACTGCCGATCTCTACTGCAGGCAATTGGACACCGGAGCGCCAAAACTTACCGGAAAAATGGACCAAGACCAAGGTTTTTCTCACAAGGTGTCCCAGAACTTCCCGTCCAACCTAATATTATTATTATTATTATTATCATTATTATTATTATTATTATTATTATTACCATTATTATTATTATTATTACCATTATTATTATTATTACCATTATAATCATTATCAATTATTATTATCAATATCATTATTTATTGCACAATATAACTTGTGTGAAACCAACAACATAACAATTAACTCTTGGAAAAACTCCAGCTAAAAAATTAAACACAAGAAAATCGTGAAGATATATGCATACATTAAAGTACAATCTTCTGGACCGACTGCAAAGCATCACGAGTTAAGCTTACTCGAAAATTTCTCGACTGTGCTGTAGCGCATAGACAAAGTTCTCGCTTACTAGTTAAGGATAATTCTGCAGAGAGCATCTCACTGGTAGAGGAAGGGACTAAAAAGGACCAAATGACAGAAATAAAGGAACTTCGATAAATGATTTCCTATCAGTTGGTGGATCAAGTATAATCGACGATTTTTTTTGAGGTGTGGCGGTAGCATTTTGGAACATCAGAGGAGAAGCGGCGTTGAAGACAAGCTCAGGGAGCCGGAAACTATGGGTCTACACAGTAGAGTAGGTTGAAGGTAGTGGGAGGGACGGAACGAAGAAATGCAGTCTCTGCTGTCTTTCTGTCCAAGGTCAAGCCTGTTGCCAGGAAAATTTTCGTGTACCACGACTTCTCGATTGACGCTCCTAGCCGATGCTAGTACCTATTCCTATACACTTGATTCGTTCCTCCTAAAAAAAGGTCTTTGGTAGATAATGATGCATTATTACCTAATTACCTAGTACAGAGTGTGTTATTCGATTCGCTTTTTAGAATCGCTCCATTGGTCCAAAAATTGTTGAAAAGTGTAAAGGGGGATCATCGAAAGAATTTAGAAAATATGATCCATCGCTGATGATTCGGCGACCCATAAATGTCCTTACTCCTGTACATCCATGTAGGATATTTGAGAACAAAATGGCAATTGAAGGGCTCTTTGAGGGATTCGCACAGAACTTCCTCAAGATTGTCGTATTTGCAAAATAGGGCACTCCAAGGTGTTGAAGAAAATAGCTCCTTCAGTAGAACCTCCCTCCCCTCATCTCCTTCACGAAAAGCAGATGCGAACACCCCCCCCCCCTTTCTGACCTTTACAATACTATTAACTGTTGTCGGATTGTATTTAATGCTATGCATTCATACCGGAAGCAAAAAGATACTTATATCACATTTTTCACACGGGCTCGCTGTGAAATACCTTTCGCTTTACATCTGCATATTGAAAGTTTAGATTCTAATGCTCATCCCTGACCCCTGTTGGTACGACCCCCTCCTGTCCAGTTGAACACAACCTCTCCCTGCTGAGGAATCCTTGACTCCCGGTGCACCCTGCTACAGAACCTCTGGAAAGCAGTTTGTTCCCAACAGCCCGACCAATTTCCTTTATGCGATTCTTGACATTTCTTGCCTCTACCACTTCCACTGAAATTCGCTGTTGGCCTGTCATTGCTATAATAGTTACTTCACAAGTCAGCTGGGTGTTTGCTTCTACTGCAATCATCCGAGTGCGATTTTCGCAGTCTGCAAAAAATGTTTGCACTACTTCTTCTCGCCAATTGACGATTGTTTCTGCATACTACTCTCCCACTTATACCGGTTTTCCTCTGCATTGCACTCTTGAAGGCATCCTCGGTAGCGAAATTCCATGAGTTCATTCTCTTATTTAGTTAATATCTTGGAGGAATAGTAACTGTTTACATCACGTTCCACTGACCCAAATACTCTCAGACTCGAAATGTGGACCGATCTCGCCCCAATCCCCACCCATCTCACTCCACACGACCATCCACGGGTCTCTACAATGATGTCAGGATTTCGTACTCAGTCGTCTCGCAAGCGAAGTTATATTGACGAGTTAAAGGCGCCGTGTTGTTGGGTCACAAGGCAATTACATACGAATCAAATGTGTATGGCACCCCTAGCGCATTACCGTGTAATCGCTCTAAGACCCAACGGCGCGCATAGCTCACACACATACGGCGACGCACGTCGCTCATCGTGGTGCGAAATCCTGACATAAGGGCGCAAACCCTCTCTTCACGGCACAAATTGAAGTGTCACTTCCACTATATATAGTTTGAAGGTACAAAACTTTGTAAACCTTTGTATATAGTTTGAAGGTACAAAACTTTGTAAACCTCGTTATATACCTGCTAACTCATGCAACTGCTATTTCATCAGGTAGATACAAGCTTTATAGCGACTAAATCAATGCCATAATTCATTTGGAATTAGGTTGCGGCCAAAAAGGTTTTGCGACGTGACCGCCCAAGAAACTTGTCTACAAAGCCAAATCCTATAAACTCACATCTACAATATTTAAAGACCGTTCGTGCTTTAAAATTTTCCACTCTCTACCTAATATTTATATATTTTTTGACCAGATATTTTTTGCTGGGTGGCGGACGTAGCGGAAAAATGACGTTGCGCCCGCCAGAACGTTTGTTTTTGTTTTTGTTATTGGTCCGGAGATCAGGATAAATGCTCTCAGGCCAACAGGAACCTTTGATCCTTTAGGCCCGGGAACTGGAACTGGTTCCTTATCAGGGGATAAAAATGACTTGTATCATCACTTGGCTTTCGGAACTGTAGACCATGTCGCATTCACATACAACTACGATCCTAAATGGAAGTACGATGTGTGACGTATGCCAAAAATTTAATCATTGCTGAATTCTTTATCTTATCTTTTTCTTGGATAACAGTTAGGGACGACAAGCTCAATCAATTTGTAATAAAACGGTGATAGGCGGCATGGAATAATGTTGAATATACCAATGTAATGGACTTGAGCATTGTTTTGTCCCGAAGCCTCATGTTGATCTAAATATGTAAGAAATAATGTGATACCTGCAAACTTTTTATTCTAGAAGACTCAAAAGGTTTTCACAAAATCGGTTGCAAAAGAATTCTGAGCCTTAGAGGCAAGTAAAATTCTGCTCCATTATCAGGGATTCCTATTAAAGCGGTAGGGACAGTAATCCCGTGGCAGCAGCATGTTGGCATAGTACAAACAAACCGGAGCGGCTCTTAACTAGAGTCTCTCAATAAGATTCAGTTAGTATCATTTCGGGCTTGAGAAAGACGCTAGGCGCCAAAAGTTTGCCTATAAGGCTCAAGATCCTTTTTTTGCAACCGGTCTTTTTTTGCAAAAGCTTTTTGAGCTTTTCGGAATGCAATTTTTATAGGTCTCGCATTGTTTATTATCATGCATGTAAAGTAATGGATTAGCGCATATGCCCTGACAGCATAAGGCGAGTTCGAATCCGGTCCGAGACTAAAACTTTTACCCAAAACTCACCATAGTTGCAACAACTCTGAGAGGAGTATTTCTACGTTATGTCGTTTTTTTTTTGAGTTTCCAAGCTTTGTGAGGCTTATTAGAGCAATCGAAGCTTTAGAAATGTTCTGCGTTCCAATTTCATACTATCCTGTAACGTTTGGCACACACTGAATGCATTTAGGCCGAAAGCTGTCCAAACAAAGTATTTGATTAGCCTTGTGTGCTGCTCGTTATCGTTGAGATAAGGATCGATTATACCCATGGATATATGCCCTTTGAATAATGAATTTTGATGGTGCCCTTCCTTCATAATTAAAACATTGTGTTGGTTATTTGAGACATTTTAGTTTCAAACAAGAAAGAAGTGAGTGGGTTTGTTGGTAAAGCACGTCTCTAAAATGAAGGATCAACTTAGTGGTATAATTAATTTTTAGGAAGCCTTAATTCAGAGAGTTAGACCAGTTTTCGCTTCGCATAAGCCCCTAGCCCTTATGCATAACGTTCATACTTTGCGGCCGGTGGCAGTGTCCCTGCGTTTCCGCCCACGCCACTCTTTCTCGTTGCCTGCGTTGTCTCTGCACCTTCCCCGTGCCGCTCTGCCTAGCCGCCACTGAACGCAGCCTTGCCCTGCCAGAGCAAGGTATGAAGGCGGCCTTAGACGGAAACTCATCAGAATCCAATGTTTTCCTCCAGTGCTCGTGAGGACTAGCGCTTCATTATGGAAAAAAATTGTCCGAAATCTTAGCACTATGGATCAATAACTTCATGCGATGATAATCATAAATGTGTTTATGTTTAACTGATTAATTGCACAATTTGAGATAATTTTATGTTTTCCACATGTTCGGCGGCTTAAGAGTGCAAGCGTATTCAATTTTGAACTATATTGTTTATCTCATTCTAATTGGCACTTTCTGGGTATGGTACTAACCAACTTCTCCTATTAAAGACACCGTCAGGGGTTATATCACTAGACTAAAAAATAATTGGAATGTTAAAGTGATCAGTAGTGTGACAGTAGAAGGGCCGAAATAAAAGGGTCAAAAATCCTAAAAATAGGAACCCGAAAACCCTCTCGACTCCCTACCATTTGCCCCCTCTGCATCACTAGCCCTGGGGTAGATGCAGAGACAAGGGTCTATGCCAGCCAGCCGCGAATGTTGCCTCGCCCTCGCATGGACTCGGAATATGGATATGTTGCGATTTGGATTGATGCTCGCCGCTCGCCCGTGGTGGCCACGCAATTCTTTGTCGTAAGTACACACATCCATGAGCGGAAGAACGCCGTAAAGACCCTTAGGCGCGCTTTTTCAATGAAAGTTCCGCAACCGATCACCTCTGCTGGACTTATATATTCGTTCAAAGAGAATATATCTCCTCAATTTTCACCTTCTCGTTACCCATAGTGATACATTTAAGACAAATATAAATTAGCAGAAATTATTGCTTTATAGCATTGAGAGTTTCCAAACGCTCAACAACGCCGCTTTCACATATTATTCAGCGCTCGTACCATTATCGAATCGTGATTAGTCATAACGATGACGAAGACTTCATAGATTCTGGACGAAGCGAAAAGCGCTACAGAATTGTCTGCTTCTCATTGTTTTGTACTTCTTCCTCAACTGATATTTTGTTAGCCAATGAGGGAGCCTGGAGTACCTCGAATGGCTCCGTCTCCCAGGGTCCGCAGATGGATCCCGAACTATAATGCGTCCACGCTAAGCAAATATACCCCTCGTGCTTTGGAAATGGGTTCTACTACTGACAATGTGGCTAAGTGGCTATTGACGTCACACGGTACTTGTCGAAATCGCTGGATTGGAAGGCAATCAGGTTCCTCTTTTCCGCCTGCACCTCACCTACGACAAGCAGCAGCGTGAGCAAAATGCCTCGTTGATGGCTCCGCATCAGAAAATCGTTGGAGCTCTCGAAGCGTGAATGTGCTGAACTGCCACTCATTCAGCTCCATGATTTCAAGGAGGTGAACCCTCCGTTGCTTCCAAATGAGCTGCGACCGTGAATCCTTTCGGTTGCCCTGGATTATTCCATGACATCCAGCGTTCAAAGGAATAGTGCACGAAAAAATGAGCTTCTCTGTTACTTGTATTTGCTGGATAAGGGCCGCATGCAAAGTTTCACGCGGAAAGTGAGAACCCTGCTCGTACGTCTCCCCAAAGTGGCGGGTGACGGGAAGGACCAGATGGTGGGAACAGAAGGTTATGTAAGCCGTCCCACACTCCGTTTCCGACCGCGATGGACGACGGGGCGTGGCATCCGCCCGGAGAACTTTCCCAGGGGTGTATACCGGTAGAACAGGGAATGCGCGCGGCCGCGTCTAACGCGCGACAAGACATTGCGAAATAGGGGAGGTGTGTTGGATGAGACCTGGAGCGATCCTAACTCCTCGAACTTTCCTGTCGGTCGAGCATCCTGACATCTATCTCTTGTAATTTTCTTCTTCGCTGGCAGACTTTCTGAACGAGCAGGTTCCTTGAGTAGGATCCTCTTCGAAACTTCGCCTCTTTATACTTTCTGTGCCAACTGCATAGGCTTGTTATCTTGAAGTCACTTCAATTCGACTACCACCAAGAAACCCGCTGTTTTCAAGAATCCTTCCACCAGATCCGTCTAACGCACACTCGATTCAATATAAAACTGTGGGAAAGTATCCAACTATTTGTACTTGTGCGCATTCGAATCTTTGGGGTTTATTTGGCCATGTTAACTCTGAATCTAACATCCGTCGTTTTTGATTGGGCGAAAAATGACGGTGCATCCTTCTCTGCTAGAGTTGACTTCTGAAAAGTACCCACGTGCTTTGGTTGCGCCATTTCCATAACAAGGTATCTGCATTTCCTTTGAAATCTGCTTAAAATGCGTTAAATGAAATAACTAGTAATTCCAGTTCACTTGCGAATGATATCGAAGAACTAGAGTGTAATATGGAACACTTTTGGAACTTCTGCCATGGTACACGCACAAGAGTCACTTTACTACTAAACTTCCGGCGAAATGACCAAACGATAAATTTACGTCATTCAAAAATAGGAATACAAACTCGCGACAGGATCAATACTTTGATCGAACGATAACTAACATCAAATGAACTGTCCGGAGGAGGTGTAGTGTAGTTGAATTCGTAACTGATAGACGTGATGCCGCCGTCGACGACGGTGCCGCAAAGTGTGAAGGCGGCAAGAGCCTGGTCTCCGCCGTTTGCGCAGAAAGCTCGACCCCTAGCTGTGTCTTCGGGTTTCTAAGTCCCGCTGCATAGTCGTCTGTAGCTCTGTCACATTACCACTTAGTCCAACGTCGAACCGCATCTATGCCATGGAACGTTCGACCACTCTGGCGGTCTTAATAATGGCGTTCCCTTCCGATTCCCCCCCCCCCCCCCCCCACCAATCAACGTCTCACTTTGTTATGTGGAATCTGCAATGAATCTTCGCTTAGTGAATCGCTTAATGTTTGGATAATTAAATACAGTAGATTAACATTAGTGAATAAGAATCATGCATCATTCCATAAAAGACATCAAGGGTAGAACATTTCCTCTTTTCTGTGATGTACCACGTATTCCATCTATCAAGCCTTCCAATGTCATTAGAATCATTCCGATGGCCTATACAAAGTTCTACGGCGGTCAGTTGAAGGAGAAGCTGTCTGATATACATACCTCATTACATATAGTATAAATAGAAGTTAATTTTAAAAATAACAAATAAACGGGGCACTGAAACTACACCGATGGACGACATGGTTAGGCCGTTCACCGACTACGAGAAACACATGGCGGTGTTTATGATAGTGGCACCACGGTGGGAGATGGACAGCACGCCTTTCAAAACAACTGCCCATTCTGCCTCGACAGCCGTCGCTTTGAGATAAGTAATGTTCCGATCGTGACGTTGAAGGGTTCTGTGTTCGTGTTCGATCATTTCCTTCCACCTACTTTTGGCTCTCGATCCACTCAATCTCTATTCAATTTCTTATTAATTCACAGTTTTGACTACAAGGATGCTGAGTTGTGGGCAAAAGCTTTGGTGTCGGACGGGACTTGACCGGCACTTCGTCCTTTCCGGGGATATATGCTAATCCATTAGGATATTGGGAACTTTTGCCCATAACGCAGCATCCTTGAAGTAACTTCCGCATCGCAAGCCGCGGCGATAAACAGCAGTTATCAAAAATCAAAAATATCACAGTTTTGAGTTTTTCTGTTTTAAAATTTCCGAAAAAAAATCAAGTTATCCGTGAATGAATTGCCCATTGATTAAAGCAACAAATAAGGAAATCATTAGGTGATTGTCCGTATGGTTAATAGTAAACAAGCAAACATCGGTTTTGCTTATCGTGCGCTTGTATTTGATATTGTTTTCGATGGTGGTCTGCTTCTAAATGTAGCGCCTTCATGGGCCGGCCGAATTTTTCAATCACCAACTATTTTCCACAGATTAATAGACTTTTATAAATTTCCTTTCTTTTGTTTCATTTTCTTCTTTTGCATTTCATTATTCAGCTCCCACTTTTCTTTTTCCATGGAATTTGCCAGGACATTTCGTTCAAAAAGAAAGCAAAGTGTTCATCGCGCCACATCTGTTGTTCTACAAACGCTACAAACACCTAAGGATGTTAGAAAGTCAGTGCTGTGCTGCCGCTAAAACCTTTAAATATGAGAATCTCAAATAAAATCAGATGCTATCGCAGTGAGGGGGGGGGTGTTATAAAAAATTGCACATGTAAACATCTTGAAAGGATCTTTTTGGGATCATCTGCACACTGAGGCTTATATATTCCCTGTGCCAGTAGAGGAAAGAAGGGTTACTTTCCCCTTCTGAACTCAGGTAACGATGATGTCCAAAGTGGGATACCCCCTCTCAAATTTCGATAACACCGAAAATTGCTTTCAACAGCTGAACATTTTTCCCTTTTGAAAACTGGCAGCGTACCACATGGCGGCATAGTTATTATGATCCGGTAGTCGATTTGAGTTCCAATCTGAACGTAAGCTTATCTGGCGGAATCCTCAACAAGGTCTTATACCTGTTGAATAGGCGGGGTCTTGCCGATGTTGTGTAATGCCTTTTCGCCTTTTCGGTTAACCGACATCTTCAACACTTACATGTAGCATGTAGTTGATCCGGGTGTATATCACTAGGACAAAACCGTCGCGTGGCCGTGTTCTGCACGCGACGGGATGGTGCGAGCTATGCGCGCCATATTGGATGGGTCTTGAAGCGATGACACTGCTATACGCCTCATTCTATGCGTAATCGCTTCAGGACCCAACTAATGCGGCGCGCATAGCTCGCACCATATCGTCGCGTGCCGAACACGGCCACGCGACGGTTTTGTCCTAGTGATATGCACCCTAGTTGATCCCTCTCTGCGTCTGCTCGTCCGCAATTTTGGAGCGAAGGAGGGGAGTGTTTTGGAGGTCGCTTTTAAGAAGAAAGAGGAGCATCTACTCAATACCATGCTTGTCTCTACCCACGAAATGTTCAGGCGAGACCCCACCCCCTCCCCCCCCCCCCCCACATTCCCTTTCCCACCCACAGACCATTGGTCCTTCATCATTCAGTAGCCTCTACTGGAGCACAGAAGACGAACGGAGGGCGCAGCGCTTTTTACCTCAGTTCTATCCAGCCCTTCGAAAGATGAAGTGATTTTCTCAAAGAACAAGTAAAAAGTTCGGTGTAACCCTAGAAGACCGAGCAGTGAGTCCTATTCCAGTATCGATTAATTTACGTTATTGATCGTATCGATCCCATGGTGAACACACACACGTAAGTGTCGGGTAGCGAACACCAGCGTAACAATAGGCTTTGATCGTCATTCACGCAAGCGCCGGCTGTTTCTCTCAGGTGCTACACACTTACATATTTGCCAGAGGGATTAGCTGTTCAAGCGCGCGGTACGAGCGACGAATGAATGTCCGTCACGCGTCCGTGGGTCTAATGGTTGCAATTTTCAGTTACTGCAACAGCCGCCTTTTACGATCCATGAATACTTTGCCAGTGACATAAGCTTCAAACTCTCTGCTATAAAGCTAATTACCCAATATGAGCGTGCCTAGATCGCTCCTTTCAGCGGTTCGACATTTTGAAAGTCTCCAGCACCCTCAGCCACCGGTTCTATAGCGAATCTGGCAGAGGGCCTCATGGGGAGCAATTTTATTCCCTCCTTTGAATATGGATAAGTTTTTTTGGCTCTCTTCCAGCTCACCCCTGTCAATTACAATAAAAGAGCCATCCACAAAGCAGTGAGAAGTGATTGCTTCCAGCCCGTTCACATGAAAAAGCCAACATGATCTCTATGAGCCGCCACACAAAAACAACATTTCCATCTTGCAATTCCCATTTGTGGAGAATGTCGCTGCTTCCATTCAAAATCGCCCAGTTTCTAACGAGTCCTCCTTTTTTCAAGTGAACCCTCCCATGAGCTCTCAAAGTACTCTGTCACCGAAATGGAAGCAATTTAAACAGACTGATGAGACGTCTCATGGACGTCTTCCTTCGTTTGCTTCTTTTCCAGTCGATGGAATACTTCATCCTTTATAGCAGCTCTCATTGATAGTCATCTTGTTGTTTTGTGTGTTTGTTTGTTTGTTTATTGACGTGAGCAATAGCCCACGCAATTATAATAGGTTTGATAATTGTTTTGTCTACTTTGTGGTGCATCACAGGTGCGAATAATGCTAAAGCGCATTGTCAAACGGTCTAGCTTTTCTGCTGAGCTTACAATCATTCGGACTCTTCCAATCCCATTGAAACCTTCATGCCTCGGTTGCCTACCAGCTGTCGCAGCCTAATTCAAGATATCTGAGACGATTCGGAAAAAAGAAATGGTTCCTATGACTCTCGATTCGGCCCAAACTTCACTGGTGGTGAAAATTCATAGTCGTTCACAAAACTTGATTCAAGAGCTAGATGCCCTCTTTAATGCCATCATGCTCGTTCTGTTTTTGAAAACCTTAGCATGAGAAACTTTTCCATCGTCCTTCCATTACACTGATCTATGAAGAGAGGCTTTTAGAGGCAGTGGGTGCGATAACAAAAGTATTCAGGAAGGAAACATAGGTTCAATTCGATTGCGCATGAAATCAAAGCAAGGTATGCAGCGCGCTTATCTGTGAAAAGCGCACTGAAACCGATTAAGAAGGCCATACGGAGGTCTAATGCCTCAGCCATCATTCTAATGGAGCGCATCATAAGTTGCGTGTGACCGCCCCACATCACGAATCAGCCTAGCGCTGATCGATACTGAATTATGCGGCAGGCGGACACGACTACGATCAGAACCACGTAGAGATAGGGCCTGATTTGTACAATTTTTCGGTTTTTCTCTCCAAAATCACGTTACTTCGTACCTCACTTCCATTTTCAACACCATTGAAACTATTTTCATAAATATCGCACTCAATGTTTACAGCTTCTGATCAACTCCTCAGATTGTCCAGATGCTGCGTATTAGGGCTGACTTTCATCGAGAAAGCGGTAGAGATATCGAAGTATTACAGCACAATGACTCTAAGGGCGTATTAATTAGAGTTTGCATGCTTAAGCCTCACCATTCAACTCTCAGCCTCATCTGAGCCGTGCAATCGGTCTTGGGCATCTCTGATGCGAAAGAATTGGCCCTCTGCTCTAATCTACCCATTTTTAGGCAAGACATGTAATAAAGCACTCTATAGTACCACATACTTGGTAGTCCAGTACGCGGCGCAATTTCTCAGATTATAACCTACGAACACCTTCTTTGTGGCCACACAGCCCACTTGCTCTGTAAAAAATGATCGTTAATAAGTACTTCGCTGGACTTTTTCTTTTTCGCTTTGACCGCTGACATTGTGAGTTAACCAAATGCTAGTCCTTCAACTTGACGAAAAAAAGGAATGTCAGTTGCCTGGGGGCTGATGGGGGTCGCTGTCGGTCCGATCCCCACTCATCCCATTCGACATTCGCACTTTTCAACCGACAAGATCCTCTCCAGTAGTGTCGTCAATCAATAATGTTTATTTTTCTCGTTCTATAGCCTTTTCTGTATTGACGTCAAAAGGGCGTTCTCACTTTTCGCACTATTGACTAACATTCGCTACTTTGTGTGTATACGTTTCAGTTAGTATGGTTCTATTCAACGTCAATAACACGGCTACGCCCAGAGGTTTTTAAGCGAATTGCATGGCTCAAATAAGCCGATGTGTAATGTTCCAAGTCTACCATGTTAACATATTAATTCCTAATATATGAAGCTTAGAGTGGAATATTGAAGTTGCTATTGCCAACATTATTTTTTTAATACTGCAATTCATGTCTGATACTTGATGTAGATAAGACCTCATTTTGTGTGAATGGGGTTCACAGAAGTATAATATACTATTGCTTGCACCAGAGACGCCACTATTACGGTATACTATTGGGTCATTCCATAAGTAATGTCGTTTTTTTTCCAGCGTAAATTTTTCCTATGAAATTACAAGTTTTCGCAGCATGTCATATATCATTCGAAAGAGGTTTTCCTGCTCTACAAAATGGCATGTTTAGTTTTCGAGTTTGTTAGAATGGGGCCGACATTTAGGCTGGCGAAGAGGTAGGTCCAGCCGATAAAAATTGACCAAACCGGCAATCAATTGAAACACTATATTTTAATTTAGGAAAATCAACCAGTCATGTGTCGCGTACTTAGCCCTGACCTCTTCTACAATTTCCAATGTTTAATTGATCAAGAAGTCGTGTCGTTATTTTACTAAAATCTTTTTTTCGAAAGCACTCACATTTATTCAAAATGAAATTTTTTCTTTCAAACTTCTTGATTAGAGTTGTTTTGTGTTTTATGAACCACTTCGAAGGACTCTTTCTGCTCTATCGAAAACATCTTTCTAGTTTGTTTTGGCTGCGATTCAGATTGAGTTTTAATACCATGTGATATGGGTCCAGTTGACATTTTTCACAACTTATTTTTTCCATGAAAAAGTTAAGGAATCCGGTCAGTGGTATTTCCCTGTTCCTAGGCACCACCTGTTCTTAACATTCCACCACTCTTTCAACTGATTGGTTGAGAAAATTTTCTTGCCTTTGTTCGAAGAAATTGTCTGAAATCACCGAGTTGTGGCGGAAAAACGAAATGTGGAAAAAGAGCGACGTGACTTTTTAAGCAACCGACTGGTGGAACTTACAGGAGAGGTCGGGGCTAAGTACGGAACACATGATTGTTTAGATTTCCTCAGGTAAAATATTGTTCAATTGATTGCCGGTTTGGCCAATTTTTGTTTGCTGGACTTACCTCTTCGCCGGCCTAAATGTCGGCGCCATTCTAACATACTCAAAAACTAAGCAGGCCATTTTGTAGAGCGGGGAATTCTCTTCCGAATGATATATAATATGCTGCAAAAACTTGTGATTTATGGCAAAAATTTTCGCTTGAAAAAAAAACGACACTACTTATGGAATGACCCAATACATACTGTATTGTTGTATTATTAGGGCATACTGTATTATTACTTGGCATGCAAAGGACAGAAAAGCTTAAAAATATTGGTATCAGTTAATGAAGTCGCCTTCGAAAAAACCCCATAACCTTGAAACCATTAAAAGTCAGGAACCACATTAATGATCGCAGTAGGTGAGGAACCAATAATATTCACTAAACCTTATGCCAGTCAAGATCTCTGCGGTGGTCCAATCAGACCTCTCATCCCTCCGGTCCCGTGAACTGGTACCAGAGTCGTCTACGAGAGTAAAAACAGTGGCTTTGAGACAGGTGACTTTCACAAAGAATTAATTTTACGGACCAACTCATCTTCAGAAGCCCCAACGATTCCGAGTAGAGGACAAGTGCGTTAAGGAAAATCACTGCTCCAAACCTCAAAATCTATCCTATGGTGTTTACGGGGGGCATCCTATAAAAAGTTGCACATCTGAGCATCTTTGAGGGGTCTCGGAGAGGTCAATGTGAACACTTAAGAGTACATATATTTTTGCATTTGCCTTATCCTTACTGGAAAGAAAAGGAGTGTGTTTTCTTTTATGGAGAAGAAAGAAGGCCTCGAAGTGACAATTGTTTAGATGTTATGCTCGAAATTGCACTTTTGTGTAAGTCTGAAACTGATTCGTTGCAGGCTGAAGGGCATGACTTAATTATTATTTGCCTGACAATAAGTGTAAGGTAGTCCGCGGCTAGTGTTGCTGGGGGCTTCCTTTGTAGGTATAAAAATCTCAGCTTGCACACCCTCCAGTCACTGTATAGACCAACTCGCAATCTAATGCCTTTGCCATTTCAGAAAGAAATCATAGCTGAATTGTTGCTGAATAATCGTACACACCATATCTGTAGTAGAAATTTTTTAAATGAGTTCATTAACTCATCCCCTTGTCATAAGGTGCGAGACCTTTCACTCGGTCTAGAATACAGCATGGGATTTACCGCCTAATGGAAGGTAACAATATGGATAGTTTGATCGATCTCTGAAAATAAAATTACAGGTATCAAACGATACGACTGAAGGGCAAAGCGAATGACTGATCAAACAACACAAAAATGGACCTCCATGCCATCCGCTGGTTCCAATCACTTACGTGTCTCCCCTCTGCCACATCACTGCCATATCGATTGTTTTTCTTTTTATGCCAATAAACTGAAGGAGTTACAAGCTAAAGCTCTCTCGTCCGTCACACTCATCAACATTGGCATAAAGAAAAACAATCGTCATGCCGAGGTCTCAACAGAACATGGGAGCAACTGCCGTATCGATTGGCGTGGCGCACATGTGTGATGTGTTGCGGTCATACGTATCACCGAACACTCTCGCAGAAAGGCTGAGAATCTGTGCTGGAAAGACTGAAAAAAAGCTTAGCGTTGAATCTGATAAGAAGTGCAAACAGTGCTCTGAGCGCAAAATATACAGTCCTCGGGAACGCCTCTGTTTGGGTGTGTACCCTTAGGTCAGGTTTTTGCACCGTGGCATGTCGCATGCGAAGCTATGCGAACGAGCTAAAGCCGTCATGTTGTTGGGTCCCGAAGCGATTACAGTCAACTGCGTACCGCGCCCCAAGCACTACCGTATAATCGTTCTGCGACCCACTACCGCGACGCGCATAGCTCGCACACACTGCGTCGCACGCTCCTCGTCGTCGTCCTGACAAAAGGGTACACCCTCCCCCTCTTTCCCTCGAAGTTAGCATATTTGCCTTCACAATCAACTGAATTATCCGTCCTGTTGTCTATGAGCAAATTTTAATAATTTCTTCCAAAAACAACCCCTTGGCTCGCTCAATGAAGTATTAGAACCACACTATAGAGGAGCACTTGCAGGTAATTCGCCTTTATTAGAGACATTTCGTGGAAGTTCCCACGGCAACGGCAACGAAATGAGTGATCTTGAGAGTATGGAGAGTTCACTAATCTACCCCGAGGTAAATGCTAGCGCCTTTTCTGGCTGTGTGGAAATGAGGTGGACATGACTCAAGATGACCACGTGACGGTCCGCTGAGCTTCCTTACAGTCTTTCTCTTCCTGTATCATTTCTTGTCATTTCTCCCCTCAGTTTTTTTTTCTATTGGACAGTGTTTCCTGGGTAATTATCATTCAGTGCTATTTCCCCGTTGCTTCGGAACTATCGCGTAATGTTGCTGAGAATATCGCCGAGCAAAATTTGTACTGACGTACTTTCAGGGTATGACAATCTTAGATGAGAGGCCGTCCAGCTACATCTCACAGCAGCTGAAATATCTGCCCGGGCACAGCCTCGACAATCCGTCCTACAAACCGAGACGTGTGCTAGTCAGATATCGTGACGGCAGGCTGTTGTCGGGTGGGTTTTCACAGCCTTATTTTTACTTTTGAGCCTAAACTATCATCTCACATCCATTCACTGAAAATCGAATAGATTAATGATCACATATTGAGCTGGAACATCATGGAATGATAATATTACCGTATTAGGTTGTTTGTAAAGTTGTGGCGTTCTATAATTTCACGTGTTCACAAGATAAATTCAAATTTGAAGCGCATGATTTCAGATCAACCCACGTATTGCGCATTTTAGATAGATTGCAATCTGCTAATTCTGAATAGAGGCTTCTTAAAGATTCTATAAGGTCTTTGAATTATCAGGGGAATTTCAACCACAGTAAAGTGGACAATTTTTGTCCACTTCAAGGGTTCTTGTTTAGTCGAACCACAAGTTAAGCAACTGCAAATGTGAGCATCCTAAAGAGAGAAGCTAACTGTTGCATGTAACATTTTGTATTTGATTGAGAAGTAAAGAAATGAGAATAGGTTGTTTAAATGTTTAAAGCGCTCTAATTGAAACAATGGAATGCAATATGAGTTCGAATTTGCAGGGGATATCCTAATGTACTAGTCTGTCTGATACAGAAGGGGTTGACCACCATAGGTTCTGATTCTCCAAAACTCAAAAACTTGGTAGTTCGCGACCCGGGAATTGATTCGAGGAATTGCAGCCTGAAGCTCTTATTCATCCGCCATACTCGTCAATTCAGCGCTAAGGCCGCGGTCGTATTCACCGCCGGCAGGGCGTGGCTGCGTTCTCAGGCAGCGGGGGAGAGTGGCACGGGGGTGGTGCAGAGATGACGCAGGCAACGAGGAAGGGCTGCATAGGCGGAGACGCAGAGATCGCAGCCACGCCCTGCCACCGGCACTGCAAAGTATGAACGCGGCCTAAGTAAACCCACCTCTCCATATTTCTTTACAACCAGGGTCAAGCCTCCGTTGAGGAATCCTCAACGAGGGGGTCGTATTTGGTCCGCTAGGAAGGGAGGGTCGTAATCGTTTAGGTAGGCATTGATCAACAGAATTTCTAAGGCTGAGGGTCTAAAGTGTAAGGAGAGAAATGATAAACTGACTAACTGGGTTTGAACCCAAAGCTAATTTAACCTAATCATCATAGAAACCTCGTGCATGGCGCGATCCACAACGAAGCCAACCAATACCAATAACCCTTTCATTGGTCCGCCGGCACCGAAACCACGTACAGAGACACCTCCGAAATCCACCGATTAACCACGAAAAGCGATATCTATCAACGGGTACCACCGTGGATGTACACTCCAGAAACAATGGGATGAAAACAAAATTTAGCTGATATGGATTTTTTCATATCTTACTACGATCGCAAGTACGTAATCTAGTGTTGGCGGCCACTATGCGGACCGGAAAAACGTTTGTATTCATTGAGAATGTGGATGAAATCCTCATGCATGGCGCATCCCACAGAAAAGCTGCCCGACGCTTCTCGCCTTTCCACTAGGCCTCCGAGAGCGAAGGATGCATACTGGAAAATTTTCAGTAACAATGAATCGATTTTTGGGGAGATTCATGGGAAGATCTCGCAAATTCGACGAAAAAAAGCTTTCCTCAACTGGTTTTTCTTGCTTCGTTTTGAAGATATGGCACAGCTCAGATAGTCATTCGAAAGCGACAACCTAGCAGACCCTGCTTCACCAAAACGAACTCATATGGTTAAGTTTGAAGGAAGTTATGGCCATTTCCGTGAAACACTTCGAGATTTTCCTCATCAAATCCTCATCAACCTTCCCTCAAACTAACTTCCTTCGTTTTGAAGATATGGCATAGCTCAGGCAGTCGTTCGAAAGCGAAAACCTAGCAGACTCTGCTTCACCAAAACGAACTCATATGGTCAAGTTTGAAGGAAGTTATGGCCATTTCCGTGAAACACTTCGAAATTTTCCTCATCAAATCCTCATCAACCTTCCCTCAAACTAACTTCCTTCGTTTTGAAGATATGGCATAGCTCAGACAGTCATTCGAAAGCGACAACCTAGCAGACTCTGCTTCACCAAAACGAACTCATATGATCAAGTTTGAAGGAAGTTATGGCCATTTCCGTGAAACACTTCGAAATTTTCCTCATCAAATCCTCATCTGGAAACCCATATCAAGAACTAAGCAACCATTGGAGCAAGCAAGTGGCCAATAGATAGGTCTAAGAGAATTATTAGGAAAACAGTTTACAGCTGTTCGAAAGATGGGCTCAGGTAAAGTTTAAAGTATTTTTGAAATGTTGGAATTTAGTATGGGGAAGATAACGCGCTCCAATCAGATCGCGACGCATCCGCACCTATTCTTTTCGCGCATAATTGTCGGATTCGTTCTTCTTTTTGTTTACTTGTTTTTTTATAATGTTCTTTCGGTGTTTAGGGAGTTAGGGTGGAAAAAGTAGTATTCTGCGCTCTATCCATAGCGTTAGAGACGGTCTCCAACGCTATGATTAGAGCGCAGAGAGGCCGTAGCACTAGCCCAATTGGGCTCAAATTTTGCAATGAAATGATTTTGATGAGGCAAATTCAAGTTTTTTATTATTCCAGTGTTAGCCTAAGTCTGGGGGAAGGAGATTCCCTTTGCGTAGGCTTAGGCGAACACGCGTAAGTGATTGTTCAGTCCAGTTGAAGCAAATCTTTTGTAATATACCAATAAAAAATATTTCGTTAATTATTTACTGCATTTATTTATTATTTATTACAAAATGAAAACTAACAATAACATATATGAAAGGGGGGGTCGTATTGAGGCCCCTTTTTTGGGGGGGGGTCGTATTTTTTGAAAACTTTCCTCATCTCGACGCTTGACCCTGTTTACAACTCCTTCAATAGCAGCGTGTTCAGGAAGCATGACTATTTAGAGTCGACTTTTTACGATTTTGCGAAATGTGAATTGGCAACCATTCATAAAAATGAGATATACAAATATTCGTAACGTTGCAAAAAACGTGAAAAATCGAATGATGCTCATTCTGTGATAAAAGATGCAATTCTAGGCGAGTTATGATTTCTCGAAGGTAAACAGCGGAGTCCCTCCAAAGTTTCCCTTACAACCTAGTTGTAAGGGAAACTCGAAGTCGCCATGGCTAGCAACCGTAGACGCTAGTATATGGTTTCATGCTAATAGCATCCCGGGTTGAAGCCCGTCTATGCTAATAAAGTTCTCCACTTTCCCCTTTGTTTAGCAGACCTGAGACATAACGTATCCTAAAGAGAGCTCAACGATTATGCCCTTTGCCCACTTACTATTACTTTGCTTATTGCAGCGTTTACTCGAACTTCAGTTGAATAAAGGCCCAACTTCAAGCTAAGAAGTAATTAGGATAAGCGGAAAACTTGCAGCAGACTATTCCTCAAGAATTTCTCGATAATGAGGACCCCGGTTACTGCCCGCGTTGCCCTAGGAAATGAAATCATCTGCCATCGCCA
This sequence comes from Trichostrongylus colubriformis, assembly GCA_963978905.1. Lineage (NCBI taxonomy): Eukaryota > Metazoa > Nematoda > Chromadorea > Rhabditida > Trichostrongylidae > Trichostrongylus > Trichostrongylus colubriformis. The sequence continues at coordinate 9,474,506 of OZ022259.1, read as the reverse complement.
TCAGGCTCAAGAACATCCGCCGCGTTCCCGTCAAATGGAATCAGATGCGTGATTTCTATGATCGACTTTCTTACGCACAGCATTTTGGAAGCCTTCGCTCTTTTTTGTGGAAGGCCCTGCTTTTTTTCTGTCCGAAAAACCACGATTCTCCCTTCTTGTGGGTCGACCCTACAAGCGAAGCTGATCATAATGCGCACTGGAACTTTTAAATATCGTTTTGTAAGATTCCAGAAAGTAAAGCGTTTGGACTACGTATATGAGGGTAAACAAATCCGGCCAGAGTTTAATGCACTGAAACGCGTCTGTTCTGAAAGCTAGGACCTCTTTGCCCCACACAATGTCCAGCCACATTTTCACAAAATGTTTACTCCAGGATGTGGCGGTGACGTGGAGGTGTTCCATCCGTTGGAGCTGGAGCGTTCACAAAACACCGGATTACCGATCCGTGGTATCGTGGCAACCGTATTCGGTGGCAAGGACACGGTGATCGGTATCAAACCGGTTGAAGGAGGAGGTGAGGTGACACTATTTGCCAGCACTGTTTGGTTATAACAATTACAATTTGGAGCGGCCTGCTTAGTCACAGCCAAAGATTTTGCAGATCACTTCCTCGTTCATGGTGAACACTATTGCTGCCTGCTTCATCAGTCGTATCTCGTTGAAGGTGGATTGGTGCCGGAACATCGGATGCTTCGGCTACCCTCTCCAATTCGATCGCTCAACGTCGAGCGACACGGAAAGAACGACGTAAGTTGCGGATTCTAGCCTGCCAATATAAACAATTAGTGAGAAGAAGTGAAATCCACCAAAGTTCAGAAATATCAGCGGGTGGAGCGTTCCGTCGGTGGGCGGAGCTCACCACCCTTGCCGTCCCAACCCATCATATTCCAGCCGTTTTCAGCTCCTTCTCTCATTTCTTCTCGAAAGTGGAATATTCCACTACAGTCTCAGCACAAACATGGAAGACACGACCTTCGAGTGTCTACAATGCTATCGTTGCACGTAAGTTTATGCAGATTCTTTACGTGATTTCAGAAACTTGCTTTCACCCACGCACTTCAGGCGTCCAATTCAATCCGGACTGCTGTGGCGAGATGGCGGAATCCTTCACGTAGCCTACTATGATGGCTTCATCCGCGTCGGTATCATCACCGAAGAGTATGACGATATGCTGCTTGTTCAGGTAGGAATCCTTTGTTGAGTGTTGTGGTAGGGCACCAGACGACTGAAGTGCTCGTATCCTCTGCGTTTCTGTCCGACATTATCCATACCCGGCTTTTTTTTAGCGTTTGTCTGTCTCTAAAAACAACGTGAACACATTGTTGGATGTGATTTTCACAGAAATCAAGCGTCTTTCGGACTGTGAAGAGGTCGAAAAGGAGAGACGAATGAGTATGTTGGAAAGGATGAAAAGTCTCAAAGCAAAGGTGGGCGGGTTTTCCTTGAGAAAGTCCTGACTACTTCAATGCATCCTCCTTCATTGAATACGCCAAGCGCTTTAAAGATAGCTGATTCACCGGCATCTGGCGGAACGCAAAATGGGCAAAATGAAGAAGACGACGAAGAGATACACGCTGCACATAATGAGTTCCATTCGCTGAAAATTGAGTTCCGAAATCATTCGGTAAGCACGCCTTGATCAAAATTCTCCCAACACACTTCATACCAAGACTGAATCTTAACTCATTATCTTCCACAAGTGGGATTTATCTCCCATAATCGTTAAAAAGAGGGGTTTACACAGGAAATATGCGTATGAGCGACAAGGTATGCTCCGCACATACTAAAGTCATCGTCAGAGGTAATGTTGACGGATTGTGGAATCATTGTGAAATATAAAAGTGGATTTGATTGGTAGAAAGAGAATAGAAAGGAATATAGCGATAAAAAACTCGGACAACTGGAACCCGAAAACCCGACTTTTCACTCCTTCCCTTTCGCCCCCTCTGCATCACTAGCCAATCGGGATAGATGCAGACGCACGAGGGGCCAGGTCAGCCAGCTGCGAAGCGAGGCGGAGGAGAGAGTCGCAGGGTGCAGGAGTTACCGCTCACCGCTATGATTCCTTTAGTCGACCCTTGGGAAGACGAAGCACGGTCGTACCTGAGATCCGGCAGGAATATGAGGGTAGGTCGACTATTGTGAATAGTTGTGTATGTAATAAATATAGTTGTCGTAAGCCTTGTACTTGCTGTCGTACTTAGGGTAGTATATAGGGTAGAAGCGAGAGCCTGTACCTCCTGAGAGCGGCGGCCATGCTGTGGAAAAAGCCGTATGTCCCCGGGCAAGCCCACGTGGACAGTCACAGCCCGCAGGCACAGCAGCAGGGTGGAGCGGGGTTCGGAGATCCGGAACCACGGTGCTGTTGCGCTGACACCTAGGAGGGCAACCGCTCACGAAACACCACCTATCCTGTGTTTCACCCGGCATCTCCAATTGATCTTCAAACAATACCGAATGTAGACAAATGGGACACATCGAAAATGAAGCGTTTTCTTTACAGCAGCGACTTCCGAAATAAAAATAAAACGCTCTGCTACTCAGTTCAGTTAGGATAAATTTACATGCACCGCGAACCAGTAATGTATTCAACGAAACTATCGGCATTCTAATTAAGCTGCATGTCTTTGAACGAAGGGCACCAGCACTTTTATGTAATTGCATAGTAACAAGCGAAATGGCAGATTTTCTCAACTCAAAGAAGACGCCTTTCTTATTTGAGGTTCGAGCGGATCGCGTGTCTCAACGTCTGATCGCATTGCGGAAATTGCTACTCCTCTCGCAAAAAGCTGTAGAAGCTCATAACGCCATGACCAATTCCATATCGCTGATTCAGTCTGTAAGTTTGATTTAAGAGCCAGGATGTTCCAGAAATCTTCTCGAGCAAGCCGATATTTTAGGAGCTGGACGAGTTAACACGTTTCTCTGAACTCCATGATGAATGTTTGGAAAGCGGAGATTTTGATCTGATCGAGAAAAGTCAAGCGGTATTCGAAGAACGAAAGTACACGGTACAGGAGTTGATGCGTAAGGCAAAAGCCGATGACATGAAGACACTGATTTCCGAATGGGAAAAGAAGGTACATCTGCACACATAACTTTTCTAAATGTTGATAGGGAGCAGAGATGAATGACAAAAGGGGCCGGTGCGGTCAGCGTCGCGCCGTATCGCGTTCGCGGTGCCATGGCAGCTCCTCGAGCTCAACGCTCTATGGAGTGACGTTATCAGTAATGGCCAGTGAAACCAGGGCACTATCAGGTATTAGGAAGATGGTCGCTTCAATACGACCCTCTTACATCAACAGAAACACGACCCTCCCCCTTTTTAACTTCCACCCGCAACTCCTAGCCCACAGCAGAGTAAAGCTTGCACATTTCGAGTGAACCCGAATGAAACTGAAAATAGTGGAAAATGGGTGCCTTTTCACGACCTATCAAAGCGAACATAACAACGGAACATACACTTCATACAAAAAGGGAAATAAGGCCGGTTCTAGGGATATCCAAGCCTGGTTGTCCATTTGAGTCATCTCCAATGTTAAGACGATCTGAGGTGACCTAGTGATTCACAAATATAAACTTAGAAGCAGAATGATTCCTCCTTCTCCTTTTCTTTAAAACTTTGCTTCTTTGAGGCAATCAATAGCTTTCACTTCCATCAGTGGCAGTGATCTCATCGAGGATGAAATCCAATGACGACCAGTTCATCTGATTTAACTGTGAGCTTCCTGCAGGATTACGTTGCCTTTTTCAGGTCTCGAGCATCATCGAATCAATGAACGGGAGTAGTGATTCAGCTAAAGACATGCGTCTCATTCTGTCACAACATATTTTTGAGCATCGCGCTGAAAAGAACGTAAGTTTCCCGAAATCCAATATCATATACAACACTCGAATGTGGCTTTTCTACCCATACATTTCCTGACATCATTCTAAGATGCCCCTCATTGTAATTGCACCCCTAACCTACTATTTTCCCTCCGCAACGCTGGCCTGTTACCTCTCACAAGCTCTCGAGTGCTAACAGTCCAGCGTTGCAGGGAAGAAATGCGCACGACGACATGCGAATTAGCGATCATGCGATTTGTGCGATCACACAGAATCCCTGTTTCTCAAGGTATAATCGCACTCTTAGACAACAAGCATGTCTTTCAAAGCGAGAGGATATTTTTGACGGAAACCTCGTTAAGAGAGAAGCTCGTGAATCTCTAATATCTAATAGTCTGTTCTTTGCGTGCTATGTAGCTGCAGCTGAACTTTAGCTTTGCTACAGTAGCACCTATTAAACCGCGTCCGTGATTGGCGATCGATTGGTGCGATCTTTCGCCTTACATGACCTAGTATAGCTGTTTGAACCATGTGGTGTATCAGCCAGTCAAAACTTCTTTATTAAATGCGGAAGCAGGCCGTAGTGCCTGTGGATCATCAGGCGTGGTCTGACGCATGTCCAAACTCCCTCTGATTGGGTCTATTCACCAATGGCTGGCACATCTTATCCGACAGAGTGGGGTGTGTGCAGATATGACAGCGAATCGCTTCGCGCCGTTTCACTCGCAGCTCCACCAGTACGACTCGCCGTATCGATTGCCCTTGGGAGCCGGCCGAGCGTGACTGCGTCACGTCTGCGCTTCCACTCATGCCACACTGCCTCGCTTGAAGGCTGCCATGCCCTGCCACTGGCACTCGCACCCGCCGCGCCAATCGCGTGGGCGTCCACGCGATTCGCTGTCATATTTGCACACACCCGACAGAGTGATATAGCGGTGCATATTATAACGCCGATAACGGTGTCATTATAGCGCTAATAAATACTTAGTCACGGGAAAACAAGTGTAATTTCGAGAATCGAGAAATATCCGTTCAGGATCACTTCACACATTTTCTTCTCGACGAAACTTTACGAGAACCGACGCTTTATTGTCTGTCTGGTCTTACTACACTGGCAGTGTACCCACGTAAAGGAAAACGGTATGTCCAGTTTTTTTGAGTCACAGCAATGAGAGCATTGGGTACGATAATTAGATTGAAATACGGATACTGAGCAATGGGCAGTCGTGAAAAACCCTTAAGAACTGGAAAAGCCCGAGAGGTGAGCTGTACCCGCTAGTTCTTTTCCCGCGTCCCGCCCTGGCTTATCGATCGTCGCGGCACAATGTGTGACGTGCGGCGTTCGTGTGCAGTACAACACGTACACATTTGGAAGCGTGACTGATTCGTGAGTCCTCCGTAGGGCCTTGATAGGTCGTTGGGACAGCGCTTTCCGTTGTAAAAAGCGAGACATGCCTTGTACTCGAGGTTCAAGCGCTCATTTATGGAAGAACTTGACCCTGATGAGTAAGTGCTTCACGTACCCAGCAACTGGAGTGTAGATGTGATCTTACCTTTCTTTTTCCGTGGCCAGAAACTGTTCAGTTTCCCCTTAGTTAACTACTTAATCGATGGTCAGAACTGCATTATATTAACTTACATATCTTGAGGCTTCTTAGAACTATCGATCCGTTGCTATCAACAGGGAATTACAGAACCTTCGGCGTATACGCCTCAAGGCCGCGGTCATACTTGCGGTGCCGACGGCAGGGCGTGGCTGCGTATCTCTGCGATTCCGCCTACGCCACCCTACCTCGTTGCCTGCGTCATCCCTACACCTCTCCTATGCCACTCTCCCTCGCTGCCTGTGAATGCAGCCACGCCCTGCCAGCGGTGAGTGTGACCACGGTCTCACACTTGTATTGGGTGAGGTCAAGCGAGAAAGCGTCTGTCGCCTCCTTCAGCGGGTGTGTGCACTTATGACGGATTTCCGGGCGGCCGCACGCGACGAGCGGCTTGGCGGGTGCGAGTACCAGTGATAGGGCATGACAGCCCTTCAATCGAGGCAGTGTGGTATGGGTGGAGGAGGCAGGTTGGCATGGGTGCAGGAGGCAGTGTGGCATGGGTGGAAGGGCAAAGGCTGCGCAGCCACACTCCTCCGGGCTCTCAAGGGCATTCGAATCGGCAAGTCGTACTGATGGCGTCGCGAGCGCGACGCCGTCAGTACGACTTTCCGTCATAAGTGCACGCACACACCCTCCTTCAGCAAATTCCCAGAAAGTACTCGCCGCTCATGGTGACCCAATTCGAGTGTGAAAACGATCACCTCTCTGAAAGTTCGACCAATTGCGGAAAATTTGTGTCTCAGGAGCACTAATTATTATTTTGATATTTTTGATTCTTGATAGCTGCTGATTATCGCGGGTGTGCGCAGTGTGACAGCGGCGAGCGGCGCGGCGGGTGCGAGTGCCAGTGGCAGGGCATGGCAGCCTTCGACCAAGGCAGTGTGGCTTGAGTGGAAGCGCAGACGTGACGCAGTCACGCTCGGCGGGCTCCTAGGGCAATCGATACGGCGAGTCGTACTGGTGGCGCCGCGAGTGAAACGCCGCGAAGCGATTCGCTGTCACATCTGCACACGCCCGATTATGGCCGCAGCCCGCGATACGAAATTTACTATAATACAAGGATGCTGAGTTTTGGGCAAAAGCTTCGTTGTCGAGCCCGCACATCATACCTTCCGGGCATATGTGCTGATTCATTATGTGCACTGCCGACACTAATTATTATCGTTGTTGGATTTTGTTGACAGGAACGCCTTCCCATGAGGCTCCATTTTAGGGTAGCCTCTATCTCGCTGGATTCATCTTATGAAACTCGTCTCACCGCCGCTTGTCTGATGCGTGGTGTCGAAGGTGTTTACGTAACTGATGACAAAGAAGTCTTTCCTATCTACTTTTATCGGTATGTCTCTCAATACACCACCAGCTGTTATCGATTTCCAGTAATCAAGCGATTTTCCATGTTTACAGTCGACGCGGTTCTCCACCGTCATTTCGGTGAGAATCCCTCTATTGCACGAGTGTGATCTTTTCCTTTCTTTTTGTTCAACATGGATTTCTCTGCTTCAATTTCAAACATTCAGCGATTTCCCTTTTTTTACTCCTCATCAAGATTCCTTTCATACCTAATGACTGGTTTCATGCGTGCATAATTGATTATATCGATTGCAATGATGTGACTTTTTAGGGAAAAACGTTTCTTCGACGCTGGAAATCCCATTTCTTTGCCTTCATTTGATCACTTGACTTCTATACTCATGGAGCACGATGGAATGGTATGTTCCTTTTAAATTTATGGATCCCTCCAACTTGTTAATATTCATGTGTGTTGGAACAATCACTATATCTTCCCCTTGTGGTCGCCCTGTTATGTTAATCGTCTGTAGTGGCCTATTAATGGATCCTAGTGATTACAATTGAGGATGCTATAAATGTTACAGCAAAGCGCTGACCTACCGTGAACTTCAGGCGTAAGTCAAATTGTAGTGTTGTGGTGTTGGTGCAGTTGCACACTCCACCCTCAACCACACGCCAAACATTGGGATTTTTGCAGAAGCGCTCATAGCTACATATTGTTGTGGTGTAAGGCCGCACTTATGCCTAGCTCTTGAGCACAAATAACTTAAGCGACCGGAAAAACCATTCAACAAAAAAAAAAACAGAAACCAAGCAACAAAACCCGACGACTCAGAGATGAAACCATAACATAGTACGCATTTTGGAGTATTTAGCGGAAGTGAAAGCGTACAAAAATATAACAACAATTATTTCTCGTATATACAAATACTGTGGTAAATCAATGCAATGCTGTGACACTTATACTCCTTTGAAAAATATACCATAGCTAACGATCACCAAAAGGATTTAAAGGAACCGGAAGGGGTCCGAAACAAGAGGAAGATGCGAAGAAATGAGCATTTTGTAACGAATACTCAAGGTTAGAAGCGATAATAGGCGGAAAAACCCGGACTCAAAAGCGCGACGCTGCGGTGTGTATTCGCATCCCATTCGCATCAACACACTGACTTTCCGAGTTGTCCGCTGTAGGAGACGGGCCGCGGGCCAACGTTAGTTGTAGCACCTAACTCCCAGCGCACTAGAGTGGCCATTCCCAACTACATTAGCATTCATGTAAGTACATCTAGAAACAATAAGAAAGAACAAAAGGAAAAAATTAAGGAAAGAACTTTTAATAAAAGCATCTCCCCTTGGCACCATGCCAAGCCGTCAAATTGGCGAGTTGTGCAATGGCGACCACTTAAACTTGTCCACACTACGTCTGTTCTACCGTAAGCAAGTACCCCCTTCCGGTGTCTTTAACGACAACTCAGTCAAAAGAGACAGTCGTAAATGACGGTGGACGGCACTGAACCATAATGCCGGTATTATTAGTCGACTGCCTTCGACTATGATCGCAGTAGGCAGTGCTAAAGTGTAGCAGTCCAGAACCACCTTCTAAAACTCAAAAGCTGTCGAAAACCTATGATCAGCTGTTCAAAAACTAAACAGATGTGTTCAGATTCTCGGTAGTAGCTCTGGTGGACTGCTTCATTTGGCATTCGATCCGGAAAGAAGATATGATCATTTCATCGTAGCCAGGTACGCAGATTATCTCTAGGAGCTAGACAAGGAAATGGACATCAGAAGGCTCTGAAACATAACTGAGCATTTCGCTGACGCTTTGCTGGACCCGTTGCGAATTGGTCGCGCGCCACGAGGCGTAGCCTTGCTCTTCTCGCCTGAGCTGACCTGAGTCGAGTGTCCTGACGCCCGTCTCGCTTCTGCAATTTGCGGGATCACTAAATCGCGTACAAAGCTGTAAATCGGCCTGTGATCTGCATCTGACGATCCATCGATTTGTTTTAATCTGCTAGTCTACTTTGTCGTTTTCCCAGCATAATTCACTCCCACTTTTCAGCAGTCTTATGGCTCATCCATTTTCTCATGGCCCCATAAATGATTTGAAGATTCTCTCAACAGAGGACACCTATCTAGCTCTTCATTGTTCTGACAGTGAAGTTGTGATATCGGAACGAGATCTCGGTGCGTTCTCTCTGTTCGTTTACTGTTCTAATGCTTATAGTTGAACGCAACGACTTCAAGATGACTAGCAGTTATAAGAGCTATTGAAATTCGGCTACACGACGCAGGCCACGAAAGTTCGCGATTTTCCGATTTTGCGATACCGCGATTTTCCGTTGTCGCCGGATCCGCACGCGAACTTGCAAGACAGGTCGCGGTACGCGAATGAAAACGCGACGCAGCTAAATCGCAAAATCGCGAAGTCTGACGGCGTTCTGTAACAGGTAGAAAGTGCATTCATGTGCGAACAGTGGCAATAGCGCTCCTATAGTACGCGGGCGCGGGAGAGGGTCGATTGGTCGAAGACTCGCGGCGCAGTCAGTACGAGTCGTTTGCAATTCCGCTCAAAACGCAATGGGCTTGTACCGTAAGGGACCTTTAAATATCGCAAGTTGAAAGCTTCGGGAGTTCGCCTACCTCCAAAGGTCCCTTACGGTACCAGCCCATTGCCTCTTGCGCGGAATTCCAAACGACTCGCATTCGCCGCTGGCGGCCGCGCGAAAATTTAACCAATCGACCCCCACCCCGCTGGCGCACGGTGCGGCAAAGCTGATACTCCATCTATGTGATTTCAGATCGCTGGCATCGGGTCACCTATCACTCAGGTGGTGCTATTTGCCTTGCCAGTACACCATTTTCCCTCGATCATCGCGGTGCATTCGCTGTGACTGGTAGTAAAACTTATGTAAGAATCAAGGCATTGCATTACACTGAAGGTAACTGACTTCAATTGCTACAACCTTGAGAAACAACGGGACGGGAGCCGATGCGATATTGTGTCGCGCGATTTTTGAGTTTGCTTATCACGAATTCAGACAATCTCGTTGGACTGCACGATTTGGGACAATCACGAGTGACCGACGAGAATGGTAAAGATGTTGAGGTAAGCCCAAGTACAGTAGTCGCTATGCGGAACTCATTGCGGTTCTTACAGGTGCTTAATGTAAGCCTTGATCCAACAATGGAATGTCGACCGCTCCCTTGTAAGCTACGATACTCAGTTGGATATGCCGATAAAGCGATCAGGTGTGTGCGTATATACCGCTTCAAACGTGGGATAACGACATGGCAGCGTGGTCGTGTCTAAAGTGCTTTTTCCATCTCGGACGCTTGCGGTTGCGCGCACTGCGACCGCTGCGCAACCGCAAACATCTAGTAAAATACATCGAGACTTTTGCCTGACACTCAAAACTTATCGAAGTCGCTTCCGTTATAAGCACTCAATTTGTGTTTTCAGGACCTATGTTGCTCTACTCACTGGCCAGCACGAATTCACTGTGTCAGAAAAGTTCATTGCTCAAATAGAACCTCTTCACTGGGTTTCACTGGTACTCATTCACTTCAACAATTTTCGGCATTCCCGTAGAATTCAAAGGATTCTATTAAGATGATCTGTTTCCATGGACGCCCTATGGGATGCTATGTGGCCAGTGGAAAAACGTTACAAGTTTGGAATGATCTTGATCGACATCAACATAAGAAAATGAAAAGTGAACGAATGGAATTGAAGAAGGTAGCGCCTAGACTAGCCTTGCCCAGTATCCTGCATTAGGCCGCGGTCTTACTTTGCGGTGCTGGCGGTAGGGCGTGGCTGCGTATCTCTGCGTCTCCGCCTATGCCATCCTGCCTCGTGGCCAGCGTCATCTCTGCACCTCTTCGTGCTACTCTCCCTCTCTGCTTGTGAACGCAGCCACACCCTGCCGGCGGTGAGTATGACCGCGGTCTTGAGCTTATCTTTTGAGAAGAAATTTTGGGACCGATTTTCACGTAAGTATTCCAAACAATCTGCTTTCGGGAATGACTGGAATAAACATAAGGTGCCCCCGTAATCTTCGTACATCAATCAGCAATTACATCGTATAGAGCTGCAGTTCTCCGAATCCGATTTGTCGTGACGCATGGGGCATGCGGCGCGGGCGATCGCGCCCTCCGCGCTCTCACTTTAGCGATTGATTTTTCCGCCATAGTGACCAAATGACAAACGCTTCGAGTATATCCTGCGCCGCGGTGTTCCACGAAGTTGCGAAATTGTTGGGTCAATACCTACTAAGTCCCCCACCTTCCACTAGTCAAAGACAGGCGCAGGAAGTACGGTTTTTCCTGATACTGAGCGAGAATTTGAAATACGCTTTTCAGATGGAAGTGGCAATTACATCGATGGCTCGAGTCGAAGGTCGTTCGTATTATCTGTTGCTCGGCTATAAAGACAGCCGAGTGCAGATTTTTGAAGAGCGCGGTAAAGGAACCGGCAAGCTTGATTCGGTCGGATGGATCGACGATTGTCACCCAAAGAGTGACATACGACCTGTAACCGGTTCGCTTATTAATCTAATTCTCTTTGACAAAAATGTTTTGAAAGTTTGTGATTAGTAGGGTACATCGGTGGTCGAGGATTCCTCGACAGGGGTTCGTATATGACGGGTGGTAGGGAGGGGCGGAGGGAGGTCGTTATCGCTGAGGTCAACGATGATCCAGGATTATACGAGAAGCGGAACGTACCGTTGGCTGACACAGCTATCCGATCAAATCTATTTGAAAAATTAAATTAGTTTAGTTGAGGATTACGTGAAAATTCATTTGCAAACGGCAATCAACACAAAAATACATAGTAACAGCGTACTCAGCAACTGTATAATCCGGCTGTAGTATAGTCCATTACGGAGCGCCTGATAGGGCATGGCCTACGGACCTGGATGAACGTGAGTCAAACCCTTCCGCCCCGCCACACTTTCTCACTCTCGCCACGTACTGCAACTCTCATTTCTCACCCGAGTCCGTAGGCCACGCCCTGTCAGGATCTCCGAAATGGGGACTGTCACTGATATTGCCATAGGGGGGAGGGGTCGTTTTCGGGCTCTCGAAGAGAGGGGGTCGTACCGAAGCGGCCATTTTCCTCGACACCCAGGAGTGCACTGTCAGTGGGTACGTATTTATAGCAGCCGAAGGGAGTACTCGGGTTTTCAAGGCTTAGATCTGCAATCTGACCCTATAGTGCTGCGAAGGAGTCAGGAGTTCAAGATTATGGCGATTATGGCGCTTTACGCTTCTTTGAGCTCTATGCCATGCTGTTTCCGATACCAGTGAGCGCGTCATATTCTGCATGACCATCATGCATCATAGATCCTTGTGGCTCTGACCGATACTTTAGTAATGAGCGCTCCGCGAAAGGAGAGAATGCTGGACCCATTCCTTACGTTTTTCAGCCATTTGATTCGGATTCCTCCTTTGTGGCTACTCTGCACCCCTACTTGGATCGAACAATAGTCGAGATCTGCCATACTGCTATGTTTTGAGATGATATTCCAAAAACCGAGCTTTTTGATACCCTCCAAAGTATAAACATCACAATTTCCAAGGGACTCTCTGCTGCCTCTCTTCGAAATACATTCAAAATACCGTCGAAGGAGATAAAATGACGCTTTATAGTTCTCCGAGTACGTGCTGATCCACTGTCATCTGGTGATCGGCTGTTCATACTCTCCTTGGCCGGTCCATACATTTTCATTCATTCTGCGCTGGTCGAGGCCGGCAAACTGACCGAGGTAAATAACCGGTTCAAAATCGGTTCAAAAACATATAGTAATGTAAACGAATCTTGATTTTCACTAGATTAGTTTCTTTTCAGCTTATCTTTATTGTGGCCACTGAACATGAGATGGCAAGCCCTCGTTCGTTCGAGTTGCTCGACTCAAGGTCACTATCTCTTTTCTTCATTTCAAAACTGTCATGAGCCCAATGCCGCCAAATTTTTCTTCCAATGGGTAACTTATGAAAATCATGCAGTTCGCACCCTCACTAGACGCTCTTCTACCCATTTTCAGCTCTGCAACGTTCTTCTGCACCACTCAGCTTGTCCTAATAGCATACGTACTATGTCAATCACCACGTGTTTGCAACTCACACATTGCAAACTACATTGCGAAATCGTCGTTTAATCCTTTCTCAAACTGCAAACAGATTGCAGGTTTTTTGTTAGGTACTGCGGCCTAGGGTGATCCGCTTCACGACTGCACTCATACAGTCCATTTCAGAAAAACTGATTGGGCGTGTCCTACGGACTTGTGTGAACGTGTATCAAACTCTCTCAATTCTCTCACCCCGCCACACACTCTCACTCTCGCCACGTACTCTCACTCTGGCCATTCACCCAAGTCCGTGGGACACGCCCAATCAGTTTTTTCGAAATGGACTACAGCTGATAAGCGCAAACGGCTTCAAAACACAAAGACAACCGGACGAAAAACCTATTTTCTCCTTATTCTTCGTTTACAACCACTTTCCGTCTGAGATCCAGGAAGTAATGTGGTTGCGCATTGCGTATGTGCAATTCTAACCTACTGCTTTGCAACCGCACGCGTGAAAGACCCACTTGCCCCTTGATATATCAAGTGTACAGGATTGCCTGAAGAGACTCACCACAATTATTTTACCTCATCATCAATTTATTTTTTATTGGAGTTCTCATTTCAGGCCATTCGAATTTGCCGTCTATGGAAAAGGAATCGCTATGCATAAACTCACAGCTGATGAACGTAAACGGCTTGAAAAATACAAAGATTTCGAATTCTAATCATTTCTTCAGAAAGCTTCTATACACTTGTTGGGCATGTATCTATTAGGTTGGTGCATGATTAATGCTGCATTTTTTAAGTGAAAAGTGAAGTTTTGATGACTACCAAATAGGGAACAGTCCTGATTGCGATGGTGAAAACGCTCCCAAAATATCATTTAAATAGTTTTTGCTGAATTTCACCATTGTTTTTGTTAAATAAAATTGCTGAAAAAAGCGGCATTAATTGTGCTCCAACGCTATAATTATTCCTCCAGTCACTTTTTCGCCTTTGTTCTTTTCTATTTTCAAGTCAGATTTCTATGCTCACGGAGACGTAGTAGTGCCTTAACCTCTAGCAGATTTGTTATCACACATTTGGTTGACCATGTGCATTCGATTGCGCAACTATTATATTTGACCTCAGTCAATTTTTCGAGCCATGACTTTTATATTGCATTGTATGTGTTTCGGGTATTATCTTGTGCCTTTTCTTTATGTTTGGGTTTGTTACATTGTGATAGATTGACGTTCACTTATGAAAAAAAGATTGTTTGAAGTGGTTTCCTACATTTTATCGATATTTCTACTAACGCAGCGCAAAATTGGAGAAGAGTTGTATATGTATCAAATAAAAGACATTTTTCTCGCGCGGCAAGGCAATTAGCGTGGACGATCCTGTTGGGGAGTTTTAGTGCACCAGGTAGAATCGGAATAATCCACGGAAAGGAAAAAGCAGCGTATTTATCATTGTCTCCGCCCATGCGAAAAGTTCAGCGGGGAGTTCAAGAAATGAGAGAGGGATCGAAGCGCAGGAATCGGAGAACTTCAAAATTCGAAGAACCTGCAGAAAATGACACGACAGCTATCGATGCAGGCTAACTTCAAGATCGTTCCCACTGAATATGTATATAAACATCTCTCTAATTTCAGTAATATGAACAATACCTCAATGCTAAAGTTGAATGGGCATCAGTAAACCCGCTTACCCATCATGAAGAAATATGCTCAGAAAAAGGATCCCGCAATCGACTTCGAGCAACCCTTCACTTCCAAGAGACTTCAGTTTGAGTAAAGAGCGCAAAGGGAGATGAGGGAAATAGTTATCAGCGTCATAATCAGCCCCGGACAGATGGAGGACTTAATCTCCTCAGACGAAACCAGACATATTAAAGTGCCGTGAAGCGATTATTAACTGGTTTGTAAAGTTCCCACTGTACCTACTTTGAAAAATAAAATTCAGTATTTTAAAACCCCTTGTCAATCGATCAACCAGGTATTGCCCCTCATTGAGCCGTTTTCATACCTTGCGCCGATGGCGCCAGCTTTGACGACGGCGATCGAAGCCGGCAACGGCGGCACTCTAGCAATGTGCTCTGTTTAAAACGCTCGAGCGAACCATATTACAGTATGATGATCAAGCCGAGAGCCCGCGCAAATCTGTAGCGAGATATAAACCTTGGCGATAATCTAGTCACAGAGCCAAACTGTGGCAAGGTGAGCATTATAGTATTGTTGAGCAACTGTGATGACTGTTGCATTGCGAGGTTTATCGTGTCGTGGAGCAGAGTACAGCATTGTCTACGGGGTTTACTCTACTGGCTGACCTCATTTCCGTTTGTGTTGGAATAAAGAATTTTTCATCGTCGTAATCTTCTCTAAGACCCATGCTCTTTATCTTCACCATCCCACCAAACGCAGATGATGGCAGTCTTGAGATTGAGATTCTCTTTTCCCTTCAAACCCACGTCACCGACATCAAGCAGTTCTCTCGCACCTTCCGAAGTTCTGTCACCCGGAAAATTCATTGCTGAAGCTTGTTTTAGAGGCAAAATTTAGTCACACAAAGAATATTGACAATGCCCGTAGAGCAGATAACATGTTTACGCATTTTGTACGACCACTGAGAAAAGTTCGCCGTCAAATAAATACAGCAGGTACTGAGTCCCCAACCTCATAAATTTAAAGGTCATTTCGAGTGAATTTCATGTGCGCAGGCAGGTTTACCGGAAGTTTCCCCCATAGTCTGAAAAACATTAAAAACAAAAACAAAAGTACACTTGAACGAGGATTAGCAACCAATTAACGTAAGGAACTACAACACAAAACTCAATAAAATCGTTATAGAGAAACGCTGAGATCTTCAAAGAGGCAAATTCCAAAAAAAAAGAAAAAAAAAAGCAAGAAAAGGCATTCACCAGAGTTAACCCACCCCGTATTTAGATACCTACCCAGTGCATGTTCACACATCGAAATCATCTTCAGCAGGCCTCTTTAATATATTCGTTACGTGTTCAGGACGAAGTTGCTGAAGACTGTCATCCGCATAGGCCGAGGAAGCAGGCGGTAGGCCCACAGTCAGCGACGAGTTGTTCGATAGCAGATCTGCGGTTGTTCGATCCGAACCGCGCCATTCGACATTCGGCTGCAGTAGACAAAACCTGAAAAAAGGGCCGAAATCAGTACTGTCTACCTCATACATGGAAGATGGGGATACCACTAATTCATTACTGCAAAGGAAAAACTCTGACCTGTCATTGGGTAGCTTCAAGCCGAAATTGTGGCGGATCTGTGGCAATGGCTGAGAGTTTCGTTCGGCGGCTATTTTGAGAACATAATCCCGGCTAGGGTGACCATCGTTCAGGAAACCTGCAGTGGAATTCAGTAAAATCCAGAACAATCACATTGACAAAGAACAAGCAGACAATTCAACGATACGGGCATATTACGAAAGATTAATAATGCCTTTACTAGCTATATTTCCTTACTGCTGAATTCATTCAAAAGAACTGCTCGAATGTAAATATCAAGACACTATACGAAGCCTTGATGAAACTAGAGTACCTTATTCCACCCTAGAGTCCACTAGCTCCATGGACACAGCGTGGTTCATTATAGAAGAGATCATCAGACGATAAAAACTGCATCCTGGTGTCAGTGTGCGTCCATAGTTTTTAATACAGATACAGGGAAAATAAACACAGAAATTCAGAGCACAAAATTAATATAAGGCTCCGAATACGGAGGGGGATGATGCAAAACTGATGAAGAGCGCAAATTCAAGTTTGCATACGAAATACTAAAACGATAGCCAATACGATGTAAACATAGGAGCAAAAAGCTCAAACTCAACGGCTTACAAGCATCACTTATCTAGACTCACCGCTGAAGTCCACAGCTATCTGTACATCTGGTTCATCGATTACCATTTTCCCGCAATGTTGTGATATCGCCTTCGCATGAGTGAGTAAATTCGAGGTAGTTGAATACAGTAACTGAAAATACAACTCGCTGCAAAAGCAAGTGATAAGTTAACCTGACTTCATCAAGTGCTTCTCAGTAGCTGCGCTTTGAGTTACCCATCTTCGATGAGGGAGACCACCGCTAAATCACCCCTTAGCCCTCAACTATCTCTACAACTGCGAGATAAAAAGAAAAATTAATGAGTAGGCAGTAAAAAAAGACAGACACTGTCGCAGGATTTTTTTTCATTTGGGATGCTGTGATAGAATTCGCGAAATGGTATGACACTGACGAACCCTTCAAGAAAGTGGATAAATTACATCACTACCCACCACCGTTCGAGATACCAAAAATGAATTGATCACACAGTGATGGTTAATTAAAGTAAGCTCACATCCAGGAGTAAATGAACAA
Organism: Trichostrongylus colubriformis; assembly: GCA_963978905.1. NCBI lineage: Eukaryota > Metazoa > Nematoda > Chromadorea > Rhabditida > Trichostrongylidae > Trichostrongylus > Trichostrongylus colubriformis. The sequence continues at coordinate 9,457,352 of OZ022259.1, read as the reverse complement.
CACGGGGGTCGTAGTCTGTCACTCCAGCCTCTTCCAATATCGCTTTTACATGAGCTATGTCACGGCTTGCATCCATTGAAGTCCCATCTCCTCCATCTGCGTCATCCACATAAGTGGACGCATCACCACCCACACCAGATCCACCAGCCCCAGACATCACTGTAATTCTGTGATCAATTTAAGAAACATTAGATTGATAAATAGTCGTCAATTTTGCACTAATTCATCAATCCTGAAGATGCGGTCTGAATAGAGTTACATAATAGCCAACGCTATCCATCACTCATTTCCACCGTCGGTAGCGCAGGTGCAGCTGGGAAGTTAGAGGATCCGGGAGGGGTCGGGAGAAAGAGGAATATGGGAAAAAAATGATCGCTCGAATGGGACATTCGAGGTTAAAAGGAACAATCGCTAGAGAAAGCCGGCTTCAAAAGCGCGACGTGGGTCTGCAATCGCATCTCCCGCGCTCTCTTTGAACTACAACATCTTTCCGAGTTGTTCGTTGTAGAAGATGTCACTTGTTGTCTCGTGGGGTGTGTTTAATTCGTTCAAAACGATGTGAAATAAAAGAACAAACAGCAGCAATCAAGTGAAGTATGAATAGGAGGATAAGCGAAAGGATGAGAAAAAGGCGTTCGTAGTACCGAAAAAATCCACTGAATTCATACTCAACGTCTTTGCAGTGTGTGTGCCATGTCTACAACCTGACGAACTGCAAGCGCTACGGTAGGTCTTATCGTGGGACCAAATTGACCCTCCTCCAAGGGTCTTTAATTAGGAAACACTATGTGGTCGACCACGAATCTCCTTCACCGAGGGGCTTCTCTCGCTGGAGGATCTCGAGCCGTTAGAAGGCAAGGCTACGTAGTGCGACCCCAGATGGTAGATAAGGGGGTTGATCGCGGACCAAAAGGCACCATACACCTGCCCTGAGCTTCAGGTGGATTCAGGGGATGGCCTTGTTTCTGCTGTGCTGAGCTGATTCATACCGTCTGTATCCATGTAGTGCTTGCATACATGTGGGAGCGTTCTGTATAGTGCAGTTGGTATCATGCATTCGGTCCAGCCAAAAGCTTGCATTCTAACGACTGGGAGGTACATGAGAGCGGTTTGGGATCGCCTCCAACAATAAACAATGAACCCCATGTCCACTTTGGGAGAGCCTGGATAACTACACGGAATATACCCAGCCCCCACGATAGAGCCTGGCAAGTAATCGTAGGTCTTCGTTATGCCGAAATTAGTAATGGAAATGGGCGTCACTCCCCTGAACCTGGGGGAGTCCCCAGTACGGCAGCGTTTGGTAGGACCACTCGGGTGAGACTGCTAAAATCTCAGGGCTATGACAGGCTAAATCGAGAAGGACTAAGATGACGATCTGTACTTTCAATGCACGAACCCTTGCATTGGAAGAGAGTATCGAAGATCTGATGATGCAAGCCAAGAAGATCAAGTACGACGTCATCGGACTGACCGAGAGGAGGAGGCATCGCACACTACACGCCGTTTATGAGACTGGAGAAGAGCTGTTCCTTGGAACATGCGACAGGAGATGCGTTGGCAGTGTGGACGTTCTCCTCAATACGCACTTGGCCAAGCATCGATTCGTTCGAAAATCTGACAACGCGAATCGGACGCTTACGATTGAAAAGATGTGGCTCAATCCTGGCTTCGACCTTCATCGCCTACGCACCAACAACAAGCGACCTCGAAGCATTTTTTGTGGGAGTGGAAAAGTTTTATAGAGAGACGTTACTGGCGCTCGCTCGCGACACTCGATAAGCAACGGGACAACGGGTGATACAGACGCTTCCCACTACATGCATGGTTCGCAGCCACAACATTCTTGGGCGATTGGACGAAGGATTCCGAGTGAGCTACATTACTGAAGTTTTGACTGAAGTTAAGCAGTTATATAAAGAGACCGGTGAATTGTAACAGCACAAAAGTAAATAGAAATATCGGAAGCGTAGCATGGTATCAACTACCTCGACCACTCCTGAACTTCGGTACGGTTCGAATGTACCTCCTTGATAGAAGAGATAAAATAAGATAGATAAATAAAAATAAGATAGATAGATAAAAGAGGACGCCAACCTGGCACAGTTATAGAACAAAAGAAAGATCATCGTTTATTAAATACTGGTCGAAGAATTACTGTTCGCAAACACTTGGCCAATGATGAGGATATGAAGCAAGAAGATCTTAACAAAGCAATCAATAGTGTCAATGTCAAAGAACAATAAGGATTAGTGAGAAAGGTAACTGATAATGTGGCAGATAAAAGGTGTATTGATCGAAAACAAATACTGCAATTGAATACATGGTGATTAGGAGTTCATTACATTTCGCACAAAGTCAGCGATGTTCACATTGCCATGAGAATCGTTGTGACCCGCTAGAAGCTGATCAACTTCTTCATCAGTCAGTCGTTCACCTAAACGACCTCAAATGAGAGAATTCCTTGAATAGAGCTTCTACATTGATGTCATACATACCCAGAGTAGTAAGAAGATGGCGCAGCTCTGCCACATTGATCAGACCGTTGCCCTCCTTGTCGAAATGGGAAAGGCCTTCAACAAACTCTTCGACAGAATGCTTCTCCCTGAACATGGTACTTTGAAACCGTGGACATATGAAATAATTACGTAATCTAGTAAGCCTGCTGTTGGAAAATGAATAAAAAATGTTGACGAATAATGACAAAATGAGCAACCCCTCCGAAAACCCGGAGGAAGGACACCTTCATAAGCAAAATATCCGAAAGTGGACCGATATATTTGCAAAGAGGTTTTTCCCAGTAAACCTCGTCCTTAAGCAAGCACCGCCAGGCCTGGCAATACCTTCTCAAATTTACCTCCCTTATTTATGTGTAACCCTAACAATAAATATTCTGTGAACATAGCCATCATGTGAAACCGCTTTCCTTTCTACTAATCGTTGACTGGAAAATTAACCTCGTCGCTTCTTTTGGACGAGAGTTTAAGACGCGCGAGGAAAATAAAAATATAAAAATTTCCACTGAAAAACAAACACAGTAAACATGAAAAGTATCAGTATCACAAAGAATCAAAACTCACAAATGGTAAAAAAACAGAAACTGCTGGAATCTGAGATTTTCTAAAATTAAAAATAGACATGAAAGCTCACCTATTCTTGCTGATCGACTGGAAAATCGGAACGAAATCCTCAAATGAAAGACGAGCTTCCTTTTCATATGCGGCACAACATCGTCCAATCTCAGCTTCTGTTGGATTCTGTCCAAGGGCACGCAACACGTCACCGACCTAAACAGCAAATGATATGACTTATTTTAGAATGAGGCATTTGAAAAAGTAAGGTAATGAGCACACCTGTTGTACACTTATCTTCTCATCTCCTCTGCTATCAAAATAGCAAAACACCTCTCGACAATCAGCTAACTGGTCATCCATTGCACTTACCATTGACTAAAAATAATTCTTATGTTAACGATAAGCATTAAAAATGAATGATCAAGTAATGAGTTCACCGAAATCGGCCAACAAAGACAGCATTCATGAATTACATCAAAATTTATTACAGAAAAATGAAGTTCACATCATCGAAGATTTTAATATATATTCAACAGAACAAAATTTATTCTAGATGGAAACTCCAATCAGCGTACAGAGACAATCGATATAATTCCTAAGCATCCGCGAACACTATCGGCTGACTGACCGAGGTGTCGAGTTGGCTGCACGAACCATCCCCGGTGAGTCATCTGCACCCTCGCAGTTGCGCACAGTATTTCCAGCCGATGACCCCACCTCAGCCTGTTCACCAGGATTTCTTATCGTATAGATGAAGTGATAAGAGTGAATTAAGGCTATACAGCGCTTCAAAGAATAACTGGTAGGATCAGGCTTCCTATCAGGTTGGCAGCGAAGTTTTGTAACTTTTCCCTTTTCAATGCAATATAAACTGGTTTCCATATGATCAAGATTCCAGTAATATCTATGTAATGTATCTAGTCTTGCATAGAGCGTACGTTATGTTACTCAACGACAGCAGTGGTCGCTTTGCTTAACATGAATGCCGCGTTGTCTGAGACTGACTCTCGCGTTTTTGGACATGTCCTGAAGTCGTCTGGCATGTCTCACATAGAATTAGCATCCCCATGAGATTAAAGTTCCGCACGTTTTTTAATAAAAGAGTAGAACACATATGAGCAACAGTGTGGAACCAGGGCATGAAAAACCTACAAGCGAGAAAAGAGCTCCGGGTGACAGTATTCTCAGACGCAAGGAGAAGAAGATAATATCCGGGGACGATGAATTTCATACAAGGCTGGAAAGACTGAGCAGAACCGATGCTTTTCTACCCAGTTACTGCAGTTGTGAAGCAAAAGTCGGATCTTACGGTTATCAGCTCAAGTTAAATTGATTTATTAACTTGCCAACGTGGATGAGTAAGTTTCGTTGTACTGATGAAACGTTGGCTCGGATGTGGTTAGGGCTTAATGATGGCAGATGTCGAGTTGCTCACAAAGATTTGCGTCAACTGTCTCTCATCTCTACACCAACTCATGATATGGCTCCTCTACAATGTCAAAAGAAATGCAGCAAAACTTTCAAAGAACGGAAATAGAGATGGCTTTTACCGTCTTATTAGCTCCCCTCCAGGTGTTAGTGAAGAAGAGTAAGGGGATTTTAGGGGTCGTAAATGATTATTTCTTCTGTGTGAAAGATCGCCATCTTCTGCTCTCTGCAGAGAATGACGAGTTTCGAAGGTGGCGAAACTTTCTTGCCAGCCTAGTAATACACATCACTGGTGCCACGAACAACGAAAGAAACCACAAGCCCATCACGCCGTAGGGTGAGCTCTGCGTCACTGTCCGACAGTACATCTAAAAAGCAATATAACATACTTAATTTCACTAACAACGAAGGCCCATCGAAGCATGTTGAGTTTTCTGAGCGGTTTTTTGCATCGTAGGCATTTAATTGATGTATGTGATGCATTTGCATCACATATCAATTAAAATCGGTGTCAAATTTGGGTGAATGGTTATGAGAGGACCGAAAATAAATGACAAAAGTTGCTTGGAAGGGACCAATTCGACCAGCTTTTTGTAGTAATTTCCAGTAGTGGCGTTCCATATCCGCCTAATAGAAGACTCCCTCCAAACATGCCTCAAAAATGCAAAGTGAGTCGAAATTGTGGAGACTACGAAATTGCTGAAAAAGACACGAAAACTTATAGGGATGCACAGGTTGGAGCCATTGCTGGAGCCGCATGGTCGATGTGCTAGCGTCATAGACTCTCAATGGATTGCAAGGGAGGGTGTTCATGGTTCAGTCCCCTGGGTAGAAAGGATTTTGCATTTTCGGATTTTCAGAGTCCTACACTGAATTTTGACCGAATTTCGAGACAGTGGAGTAGACATGGGTACATAGCCACTTATCTACTTTTCTTATACAAGAGAAACTTCATGAACAGCTAACCGTTTCGATAAAATTAAATGACAGCCCCCCCCCCCTCCCCCATGTGAACTGCACCTAGCAGCACCATGAAATGGCAAAAATAGCACATATTTTCTGGACAGCCGCGTCGTCGCACGATTCATTGACACCATGAGCGAATATAGGAGAATTATTCATTTCGCTCGCCTAGGTCAGTTTGTCTTCTGCCAGGGACTTCTTTTCGTTGAATGTTCCAGACTATGGTAGTAGTAGTCGTGATGGCTCAATTTTTCGCATATGAGTCAAAATCTCGATCAGGAGACTGGAAACTCTCCTAAGGTGGTTCAAACTCCTAAGCGCAAATAACATGCGCTTTGCGGAAAACGCCTGCTTTCCATGTGACGAGGGCTGTCAGGTCTAAAGAGATCGTTAAATACGAAAGAAGCTGAAATACGGTCACTTGATACACCAAAAATTAAATCTGTACGTGGATTGCTTGTGAGGCCATTTATGAGCAAAGAAAGGGCAGAAGTTGGAAAATTGCAAACATTCGATAAAGGACCACTTTTGACACTCCCGAAACCATTCAGCCAAATTTGACGCTAGTTCTTTGTCTCCGGATGCGCCACCACTAACGTAATACGCAACGACCGTAAACACTTGCACAAGAAAATGTTCCACACACCAACGAGCTCCATCCAACTAAGCTCAGGCAAAAACCCACACTGCTGGCCCAATGTCCCCACCCCACTCTAGCACTCATCTTCGACCTTGAAAACATGATACAAGCTCGCAGTCCATGTCCCTATCGTTACTCGAACATCTACAAACATTTAGAAAATGTAATGGATGTAAGTAGCTTACTTAAAAGTACGTTATAGTGCGCCATGTACATAAAACCTGAGAAGAACGCGTGGATGACTTTCAACGGCAATCTCACGCTGCACCAACGTTCCTGAGTTTGCTCTTCTGGAAAACATGATCTTTTCACAGAATCTCGCTAACTTTATCTTGCAACTTTTTCTGTGGGTTTTTTCCCTGTCAGATCCCTATTTCGATTATCGTGGGTATGAGACTGGGGAAGCTGAAACAGTATCAAGTGAACTAGATCGAATTGTGACTTCTAGCTTCTCCAGAATGCTCTCAGCCTTTTACGACAAAGACAGCCCACCCGGAAATTTCTCTTCTTAATGTAACTCAAGCCATACCTGTTATGGTGTCGTTCATTAGGCTACTAAAGTAGACCGTAATCTCAGCACGTTTCACTTGACATTCAATGTGCATCTCTCCGCCATTACTCACTTTCAAAGTCTAAAGTATGATGGAACAAGCGATGACCAACTGCTCTGTTTGGCAAAAAAGTATTAAAAACACATGTGGACTTACAATGTTTTTGGGACCGACATTCTTCAGTGATTGTAGTACTCTCATAACAGCTTTTACGGGAGGAAAATAAACACCCATCTGGAAAAAACAGGACTTATAACTGAAGCACAAATACCTGCAATCGACCCACTGTGGCATCAGGAAGATCTGGGCGGTCGTACTTTGGCCAGTGGGCTGTCTTCAGCAACTTTATTGGAATTACATGCGTGGTCATTCTATCGCGAAGCTCCAGTTGGAGGAAAGGACCCTGAAACCACCCAAAAAGTGTAACCGCGCAGGTCATTATCGAAACGTCAATACGTAAGGACTTACCTCCCCTGGATTCTGGCGCAGCTTCATCTTCAGATGAGAGCGAGACCCAGCAACGCTTTTCTCGAAAACTTCTATATCGAGTTCCAAAACTATCTCATTCCTCTCTTCAGACATTCCGACAAAGTTCTGAATTGCCAACAAGATCATTCCAAAATGAGAATAAAGAGGTATATGCCGCTCCGATACTCCATAAACATTGTGTTCGACAGGTTTCCAGAAAACCAGTGAAGAAGAATTTTCGATGAACGAACCAACATCAACAAAAACAGGATTTTAAACCCACATATACATCAAAGTCTGGCCTTGGAGGAATCAAAACACTGAGGAAATTCCCTTGTCCCTGAAGTGTCTCGTTCGCTACGAAACACATCCCTAAAAGCAAATATAGTACTTGATCTCCCTCTATTAAAAAAGCTGAGCTTACCATCTAGCGTAATCCGCAAACCACATCGTTTTTTACACATTCGTGCGACTGCACCAACACATTCTGAGAGGAAATATATCCCTGGTAACCTTTCACTTCAATAATGTATTTGTATTGAGAAGCCTCACTTGCGAATGACTCGACGCTGCCTTGCTCAGAGAGAACGGCGGAGAATCGCATCACTGAAGTCTAACCACCGCATACTCGCAAGCAAAAAAATAACCGGTGGTACAACGAGTTTCGAACTCAAAAATATCCAAAACACATATACTGCACTCACTTTATTGAAAATAAGGTTCACTTTGACTGATCAGCAAGAAGGGAGACACCGGATTTCTACAAAACGAAGGATATCATCAACATCACACGCAAAAAAATTCAACAAAAGGTCACAAAAATATACCGTAATAAAGAGCTCCGCTGACAACATCGGAGAGAATGGGGATTTCATCAGCGAGATACGTCTAGTCTTGTTTGCTCCGTGAGAAATATGCTCGAGCCAAATCCTTACAGTTGGACTTCGTGCGACAATGCGAGACAGAAACGGTATAGTGGCCCATTCCCCAGAGGATAGATCGCTTCGGGATGCCACATGATTCACATAGAGTACCTTAAATAGCAAAATCGGCAAGAATACATTATATATCACCACAGAAACGTAAAAATACTTACTGCGATATTGTGACGAAGAGCCACATTACATAAAATTGTGAGCACGCGCCGCCAATTTTGCAAGTCATCTTTATGAAGACTACCACGAAAAAATGTTGCGATAGAATCGATGATCAGCACCGAAGTCTGAAACATCAAATTGAAGAAACGAAGGATACCACTTACAGTCCATTTCGGAGCGCTTGATAGGGCGTGGCCTACGGACTTGGGTGAGAGTGTATGAAACCTTCTCACCCCCCACACACTCTCACTCTTGCCACTCGGGCCACGCCCTATCTACGCTGTGAAATGGACTGTACTCATGCAATTCTAATCGCTTTTTGAACCGTTGAGGAGGTGCTTTTCGAGGGAAATTCCGGTGCTGCTAGAAATTTATACTCGAGAGTAGTTAAACATGAAGAACATGAGTATGGCACTCGCTTGGCAAAAAGGCGCTGTGGACACACGCGACATAAGAAGTTGGATTGATGCCAAAAGCTTTTGCGCCTTACCAGAGCCATATTCTTACTCAGGAAGACTGTCCTCAAAGACGAGTTTCGAGGATGATCCCACCTATTTTGTCGGACTCTGGCACCAAACAGGTGTAGTCACCGAATTTTGCGGCCGGTTTCATGCCGGATAAGTGCCATCTTCGGGTTCTACGAGTAAAGCGACCTCGAATTTGGTTGGCATTGAAAATAAAAGGCATCTCCGAACTCTCCCCGTCAGGCGCATCAAATTGCGAGGTGTTAAGGTTGGCTCGGGCAAGTAGAGCCACAACAAGACGTGCTGAATTGAGGACTACGAATACTAAAAGCGTTTCCATCGAGGTCAAGAGTTCAAAGCGATGTTATCTTTGAATTACAGATTGAGTAGGTTCTTTTCACATTCATCCACTCCAACCAATGTTGTGAGAATCTTCAACCTCTCTCTCCTTTGATACACCTTCTGAGCGGCTCCTTCATCAGTGGAAAGAGGTTACCTTCTCCAGCTCTTCATTAGTCCGTTCTAGCTTGGTTAGTACGTGCATAAACTGCTCCATAGTGCTAGGTGATGAGATCAGCAAACGTTGCAATGCTTCTTGAACATTCTCGGCACGGAATTCTAAGATCTGGAAAAGTTTTCGGAATCGTGACCGATAAGGAGTGCTTCCGAAACCTCGAGAAGGAAATCGACTGTATATGTACTTTGATCAAGTCGCCTAGTATTTTGTTAAACTATCCACAGTAATCGTTATAGGTTGTACGAAAAGTGTTCGGTCGGGTTTTAACTCACTGGTACGTAAAATCAGCAATCGTGGAAGTAGGCGTTTTTCAAACAACGTGTTGGTGATATCGTATGATTGAATTCTCTCACTATTTGCTGAGGGTTCTTAGTTCTGTATCTATTATTTGTGTTCATATAGCCGCTGGTATTTAACTTAAAATCTAGTGGTGATTCCCTAAAGAGTAAAGCTAATCGAAATACAGACAAGTATTGCAGCATTACATAAAGTTCGTGAACATTCTGTCAGAATACAATTTTGTGAACTCCGTGCTATGTGAATAAACGGGCTTATGGACTGGGGAAGGGGAGGCGGCATTTGAAGCCACTGCACCTGAGCACATCCGGCCGGCACATTAAATCAATTTGATAAAATGCGACGGGACAAAGAACCTCCCGCAAGAAATAACTGTAAGCCATGAGATGCAGAATCTGCGTAATAGTAACAGAGGAATGGGAGGAGAGCTGCAGAATGGATGGATCACTTCTCCCCTATTACTTCCCATACTTCATGACATCTCTCACCCTTATTCAGAGAATTTACGACAACTGAGCATGTATCACATGCGAGAAAACACATCGAAGATTCCAAGAGATTCTGATGCATAGAACATCTTGAATCCACGCTCCAACCGCGTCTCATGGGTTAACGGCAGTCAGTAATTTTCTGGCGTCTTAAGGCCGGGTCAGTCTTTGGATTCTGCGATGTCACACTTTTGCACGATATTCTGCGATCGATTTCGTACGCTCCGACTTCGTTAGGCGGCGTTTATACCTTGCGCCGGAAGAAAGTGGCTGCTCGCCCAGGCAGCGAGGCAGAGTAGCACGGGAAGGTGCCAAACGGCGCAGGCGAAGACGCAGAGACACGCAGCCACGCCCCACCGCCGGCACCGTAAAATATGAACGCGGTCTTACGGAGTCGCGACACCGCAAGTCGCGGGTCCGCAAAATTGCGAAGTCTGACGTATGTTGTAGCTCGAGTTCGAGATGGCAGAGACACCCACGTCTTATTTATAGTCAAGATTACCAAACCACCTAAACTGGAAAGAAGTCAAACCTGATGAACTCTTTTCACAGAGAAGCCTCGTTCGGTTTCAACACAGACGACATTATGACCATTTGCAATCGAAACAGCTGCGAACTGCATACTGAAATTATAACCAATTGCCTTGTGACTGTGATTTGTACGGATACTTCATGACCATCCAAAATTAACTTCAAGATAAAAAATAACCATATCTGGGACTTGCCACATCCTGCTTTCCCTGATATTTCGGTTACTGTCCCAGGAATAAAGCCACCGCCTGAATCCTTCGATTGGAAACGGTTTCCACAGAAACTTTAAAACTAGCTAACAAACAAAATTACCAATCAAATCATCTAGAAGAGGACAACCTGACGACAATGGAGCCGAGCTGGACGATTCGAAATCAAGCAGTTCCCGCGCATTTGTGAAGCGCACTCGCGGACGTTGTGACATGTCTTCACTGTAAATAATTGACACATTTAAACATAGTTGTAGGGTGGCTAGTGAGAGCAACAGCAAATACAGACTTATGATTCAGCCTATTTCAGTACTACTGCGAACCGTACTGCACAATCAACCGATTGCGCCCTCATACTTTCGCCATCCGAATTTAACAGGGCTGAAGTCGCAATTCTGTGTGGGCCTAGACTGGATCCTTACCAGGTTTTCGAAACTTCCACTCAAATAAAGAGAGAACCGAATAGCCCAAGATAAGTGAGTTGGATTAAGATCGCTTTCCATTTCCGCGCTACACTTGAACAAAAGAGTTTAGCCGATTTCTCCAATACCAACGATTCTGACAAACTGTAACTTAGGATGGGAAAGAAGCTCTGACGTGGATGAAACGTCGACCCAAAGTTGCGTCTCCCCCCCCCCCCCCCGACTTTATTTGACCCCATGAAACTTCTTAATCAGTGCGCAGAGCTGATAGTACCATAATACACAATGGCATACTAGAGCACAAACACGCTGAGCACAAAAGACTACGGTGATGTACGGCAACCTCGCAATCATCCACATCACATTATAGCGAGGTTTCTGAACGCCTTCTCTGAAACCATTTGCTATGACACCAGACACTAGATGCGAATTTCAAATCAGCCAATAGGCAGTGTCCAAGCTTTATTCGATACGGCAGTAAAAGTACATACAAGGCAATGTAATACATAGGAATCTGCATCAATTTCACACTACACAAGCACCACTGTGACTGATATAGAAGTGGTTCACAATAATTCTAAATTCGCGCGCAATCATGAACCATCCAGCCCGCGCGTAGCTTGTTTTGAAGCTGCGCGCGGGCTGAACACGAATGCAGTACCGATTTCTAGTAAATCTGATCACAATCGCGCGCGCGTTCCCCTATGCGCACTGGGATTGGTGCTGCTTTCGCGAGAGTTTCCTGTCCTTGTTTCGTTTCGGTGGCACTGGACCGGTGATGACTTCCTTAACCATACTTCTTTTGAGTAAATTAACATAATGATGAAATACGTCCTATAAAAAGTATCATCAGGAGTCTCAATATCGAATCTGCACACCTGACGACCGTAGAAGTACTTGTATTGGTCACTGCGTATGAAGTCCATGACTCCTTGTGCACCCCTGGCATCAAACTGCTCCTGGAATTTGTCTAAGTTTCGTTTCAAAAGTCATAAAATGTTCGAAATTTTATTGAGATGACAGTTGCGCAGGTACAGTTCGGAGTGTCGATCCTCCCAAGAATCACCGTTTATTACGCGCTAGCGATGCGAGTGGCCGCGATGCATCTTACACTAACTTTGAGGTTGCGACACTACGTATGCGTTATGGCAAAAAATGAAAATCGCGGGTACCCCAATCCGCCGAAAATCTCAAATCGTGGATACGTGGATAGTTCATTTTCTTGATCGATACCTAACTTATCCTTGACGTCCTAATTGACAGATAATCGGTTCCGTCTGAAAACCAGAATTGCGGATATTCTCATTTTCTCGATCGTACGTATCCTTTTTTGACGCTAAATATTCCAAAATCCCATTCAGATAAGTATGAATGCAGTCTGACAGGTGAATCGGTATAATAAAAATTTTCATCACAAAGTCCTCGGATACATGGCATCTCTGTTCTACTAACATCGACTGGTGCGCAAAAGCACCGCACAATTTTGTAACCGCGAAAGATATAAAACGTAAATAGACTGCTGCGTAAAATGTCTACATCTCAAATCACTGAAATGTCTTTTGGGTACAAAGTCACCAACCTGGATACTTGGCACCCAAGGATTGTGTTCCAGCCTAAGTACTTGCTTACTACCAATCAGATCAAGAGCTCCTACTTCAGGTGGAAGAACAGTAAGACGGTTGCCTAAAAATGTGGAATAATGAGGCGACCTTCTGCAGTTAATATTGCGCAGTTTGTACTAAACAAATCTGAACTCGCTTACGGGTATCTTGCACTCGTTTTCAAAATCGCGTTCCAAGTGGCATAGTTACCAGGGTCAGATATGGGAGAAGAACTCAGAGGGTCGCAGGTTCGCACATTGGCTTGGAAGAAATCGCTTTTTGAAAATTCCTCGACGACCACCCCTTTTCGATTAACTTTCGTGGATTTGGGCGATGCTATGATTACAAATTAACAACATTCTTAAAGGCAGCATTAAGGGGAAATCGGAGGAAAAATAAAAGAAGTAGTGAATCTGAAAGACGAGATGCCTAGTAACAGTACAAAGGAAAAAAAAAAACAGATGGAAATGGCCAAAAACCCGGGAAATAGGACCCCTTCTCTCGTTGATCCTCAATGTGGACAACCTATCCGTCAAGAGGAGGATACTCCGAACGAAATTTTCATTGAAATGCTGCCAAGTAAACACAGGGGATGTTTGGAAATACGACAGCATCTATTCTCTGGAGTGAGCTTCAACCTAGAAGTGCGAAAGCGCGGTGCAATACCTTTGATCTCACCGCACATACCTGGCAGCTCTCATCGTAGACGACCAGATATCACGTCGATAGGAGGCAGGGTCGATTAACAAAAGGCGGCAGCTCCTATCCGTTGCGCCGTTTCTAAAGCTCGGAGGCGCACTTTTTCTCCGGGATTTGACACAGATAGCCTTCTTAGGCTCATAGTTTCCATGTGAATAACTTCTTTCTCAATAACCACATTACCCCTATGCTGTCTCTACAGAGACTTCTTGCTTATAGGAACAGGTGGCTTCGGAAGCGTCGATGGGTAGTTTCAAAATTTTTCACGACGCTTGACCCTTATCCCCACTTCTTCACGCTTAGGCTTGCGCAAACTAAAGCCTCCATCTACTGCGCTCTCGCCACCGGGGAAGAGATGCATACTAGGGAGTTCAAGTGGTTCTATAAACTTTAAGCCTAGCACTCTCAACGTCCGCATAGAAAGGTTGAAGTGAATGCCGTTTTCACAAATAATGCAGAATAGACTCATGTAGAAGATTCTTAGAAATCTGCGAATGTACTATTGTTAAACGAGTACTGCAATTCATAGTCCATTAAATTCACCTTGAATGTGCAACTCCTTCAGATTGGTAAGGTGTCCAATTTCTCGAGGGATTGTCAGTAGATCGTTGTCACGCATAACCAGGATCTGAACAGCAGAGGCAAATCGGCCATTAATAAGCTTCATCTTAGGTGACAATGTCCCGCGAACCTGAAGGTTACGGAGATTCATCACATCGCCGGGTAGCATCTCGAAATCATTATCGCCGAGGTACAGTGCTCTCAGAGTATCTGAAAATGTAGAGAATTCCGAGTTAAGCTGAGCGCATAATAGAAAAAGGACTAGAGAGAAAAGATGGGTCCCATCTGAGTGGCTCCTAACCCCCGTGGTGGTCCTATGATCTACATCTTGTTCTGAGGTTTCTTCCTTCGGTTCGATTAATAGTTTCAAATAAATATTCGAGGAAATGTGAGAGCGGAGTATAAAGTCATTGATCTGTTGATCTTTAAATGAACACATAGGTTCAGAAAGCACTCAAGTGACTATGCCAGAGGATGAAATGCCTCGCCCTTGTCCTATCCTTTTCATGCCTCCAGCCCTTTGAATGCTATCCAGAATTAGGGAGTTCCCACATTTTCTCCAAAAAGGAGTTAGCTACGATGAACTACAACAAGTTTAATATAACGAAGTCACAGCCGTATTTCTGGAAGAATATTTTTAGAGTGTAAGATAGCCAGTTATTTTCAGAGTGTAAGATAGCCGGTTCTTTTTCGCAGCATGCTTCCTGCTGTGGGGCCTGACACAAGATGGACGAGCACGCAACCAGGCGTAGACCCCCCCCCCCCCCACCGATTGTATTTTGTGTTGGAGGTGGGAGTCTATCTAGGTTTGGAAGGGGTCACACTTTTAAGAGTTCATCGACAAAACCTCAACACCCACGCACTCTTGAGTAGAGTAACGCAGACGGACCGACAAAATTAGCGAAAGGCATGAGGTAATAGTCCCGGATGTGGAATGCGAGCTAATATGGGCTTCACGTTCAGTTTGAAATAAGTTTGCAAGCACACTGCAATAATCACTGGGTGACTTACTTTTTTAAGAATTTGTGACAAACGGTCGTTTCGCTCTCGTCTCCAGTCTTGCGGGCGCGTTCAGCGATACACCTTCGTTTGCCGCAAAGTATGAACACGGGGTCATAGGTAAGGGCGGGTGATAATCTGGTCTGTCAGGCTGACGAACTTTACTTCTAGTATTCCTAACACACTTAACTATAATCGTTTTCAGCGCTCCCCAATATAATCGCTAGCTTCCGGCAATAACTGCTTGTATTCAATTGAAGGGTTGACTACGGCAAAAGCACCGCAGTACATAGTGTGGTAAGTATTCAATTGGTCACTCTAGTGTGATGAAAAATGGATTAAAAAACAGAATTTCACCTATGAAAAAGAAGTTCCCGGGAAGGCTCCTCTCATTGAGGTTGTTGTAAGTAAGGTCAAGAATTTCGAGTGACTTGAAGGAACCGAATCCTCGCGGTAGAACGGAAAGTCGATTCATCCTGAAAGGTTTCACATAATTAAGCTGGAAGAAAAAATGGGTCAATTAAGGCGAGGGGGAGGACGCAAAATTTTCAGCGACGTCGAAGCTTCTCTCCCTCCCTTGGCTCAAGCTCAAGAAGATGACACAGATGCTTTGGCAGATGCTTTTTGCAGGAGGAAGGGATATGAATTTCATAAGGATGGAAGGACCTTCGACGTCGGTGGAAAGTTGCTTCTCCCCCTCTCCACTTTAAATGACCCGAAAAGGTTTTAATGTGTAATTAGGTATAATTAAAGTGGCTTGAGAAATAATCAGCACAAAAAACTAACCCCACGTTAAGAATCCGAAGTTTTGAAAGACTTGAAATTGACGACGGTAGCTCTTCGATCATATTGTTCCATAAGGTGAGCACCTGAGCAAGCTACTTTTGGAAGATAATCCTCTTATCTCCAATATCCCCAACTTTTGCATATTTTCGTCATTTTATGACATTAACGTGCTTACAAAGACGAACATTCCCAGCTCCCTCATCTACTCAAATTTTTCACATGTATGGAGTCAGACAATAGACTTTTGGGATAGCAAACAGAGTCGGTATTAGACAATCCCCGCGAATTGGGTATGGTAAATTATTCGTTGGATGCCTATACAATTTCAAAGGGACGTTATCCTTGCGATTTCGAAATCTCAAGATCGTAAGGTAAACGCTAGTTCTAGAGTTATCATAAGTTCAAAAAAAGCGTTATGAGAAAAAGGAGGGGTTCATGACGAAGTTCTTGTGCTGTCGCAGTGAGGGGCATCTCGAAAAATGCTGAAGTGTTGAACAACCAGGAAATACTGACAGGTCAATCTGTACGCTCAAGCGTATATTTCTGCCTGAATCTCATAGGATGAGAGAAGAGGTTCCTCTCTCCTTCTACAACTCGTGCAAAGGAGCGTCCACAGCTTGGTACCCCCTCGCCCCCCCCCCCCCTCCCCCCTTATTTCGACAGCACCCGAATGCCGGCTCTGCCGACGTAAAAGTAGGTCGCCGTAATTCTAGTAACTATATACTTAATGACTGAACTGTTATTATCAAATCGTGAATGACCAGAACGGGGAAGAAAAAACTCAGTGCTTTTAAACCTTCGACCGACCTGAAGGTTTTCCAAATCCGCGATATTTGGTGGGATAGCAGTGAGTTTGTTGTGACTCAATGTTAATCGTGTCAAATACGTCATTTCAACTGAATGTAGCACAGTTATTTAGCTTTCAAACTATATTAAGCCGTAATCAGATGAAAGTAAAATTTGTAAAAGGGAGAAAAAAGAAGTGAAAAAGAAGATAAAGCTGTAAGAGATTTCTTACACAGTCGAGGAATGCCGTTTAGCGATGTCAGGTTCCTGTCGACATGATCGAGCTCGGTATTGGGTTCGTCTTTCTTCTTGTCTTTGGGCATTGTTGACTTAATATAGACAAATGAATGGTTTCCCTTAACCAAGACGGCAACTTCGAAATGGATACATATTGAAATGGGAGTGAAAGCAAGCTTCTGTAATAATGGGACACTTCAGGTCTGCATCAACGAATGAATATTCCACTCAGACGAAAAAAAGTCTGTAAAGGTTTGATAGAAGAAGTGAGCGCGAGTCAGTAGGAGGTGTATTTTTACGTGAACCTAGGAAAGGAAGGGGCTGCGGGGGCGGAGGAACTACTTCTGCCTACACCCGTTCAAACATTGTGCTGAAAGCAATTCTAAATTGAACTAATTTCCGCATCGGGCAAAATTCTACTCAATAATGGGTAAAAGTTCAAAATATCTAAATCATTGAAATGATGTTAGCACCATTGAAATGATGAGATGTGCGAGAATGGGCACACACAAGCTTTCACGTCCTAAAATGATACCTCAAAAAGTAACAAGAACAGAATCATTAGAAGTTACTGAAATTATCATGAGAGAATAGTAAACATTCAAAACGACTCAGGCACGATTCCCTTCGCTGTACGGGAAATGTTGGCAGCAGCCGTCACCCCAGCTGGTGGGTGGCCCTGCGCTGTACACATTACGAAATAGTCTGGCAAATGAAGAGGGGACAGGAACAGCATCGCGTTCAACGCATTCAACGTCTCCGATGGGGGCCGGGGCGACTCCGCAAGAAGCAATGGTCCCTTAACTGAGTGCTAGACCATTTGAATTGGACAACATTGGAAGCATTGTTCCCGGAAAGTGCTAGGAGCACGTCCGAAGCGCATTGTCTCCCTTAATTTGGTTGTCTTGCCGGAATGGTGTAAGAAGTTGACATCATATTCCGAGCTGCAAACCTAATGTATAGCCCATCCGCTTCAGCTCTTGCCAGAAGAGCTGGAAGCGAAGGGCAGGTACTTTCGTAGGGGAGCCTTTTGTGCTCATCCCAAATGTAGGCTCTTTAGGGGCTGCGCGAACACGAGGTGGGGTGGATAGGGGTACATTAGGCCAACAGCGTGGAGATGGGTTCGTTAGGCTAGCAACGTTGTTAAAGCAATGGAAGGCAACAGCTTTGTCACCCTCGCTCTTTCTCGTTCCACAGAAATAGAATTTTTACAAAAACAAAATCTGGTAGCACTTACCTCAGCCTTGCGACACCTCCAACCCGCTGCAGTACGAATGTACGATAACCGGATGAAAAACCAGTGGAGTCATTTGTTTTCCAAGCATGAAGACGTGTTCACGGATTTTGTGGGATACGAGTACTGTTCCAAGAAATCTGATATATGAGCAGTGACTCCAATATGCAGAAACCACATGATTAGGCCGAGAACGTTTATTGAGTGGGACCACACAAACACGGCAATATGTGAACAAACAAACAATATAAAGCAAAACAAAGGGGAAAAAGGTCGTCCCAACGAGGAGGGAGCTTGGCCTAGCGTTGGTCACAAACGGTCAGATCACCCTGAAAAAGGCTCGCTCTATGTAATGGCTCCCCCGCCAGTCACTCAAGTCCACGCCTTTACTGTGCCCGCCGACTGATGGGTAGCCCGCCTTTGACACCATCAACTCCTTTCTCGAAGCATATTGTTCTAAAGGGCGGACTAATCTAGTAACAAGCGGTAAACACACCTACTCGAATGTTACGGGATCAAATTCCGCATCAATGTTCATCCTGGTCAACCAAGCTCCCATCCTACCGGGTTAAGTAAATTGGTACTACTCATTTGGGAAGATGAATGCTTCGACGTCAGCTAGCGGCTGGCTACTACAAGTCACTGTATATGCCACTTTATATTCATGAGCTCCCACAGATTGCGAATGGAAGTAAATGCATAGTGCATCCCACAAAAAGGGATTGCTCTCAAAATATTTTGTCTTTACCTTCAACCCTAATCTTCAAAAAGGTATAGACCTTTCCTTGCGCATTCGCATGATGATATCCCATGACCAACACTTGTGAATATGCCACCACACCTTGAGAAGGACATTAAAATCGCCTCACCTGGTATTCAAGCGATCACTACACTTCATACAAGCGGACCAAACGATTTAGCTATTACGAATGCTACAACATCACCAAAACGAGCCACATGTAATTGTTATTCAGCTGCACTATACAACAACATAACAACATCAACAACAAATATGTAATCTCGAGAGCTTCAGATAAGCTCCCTCACCCGTAGTTTCAATCATTTCTACTACAAAGATATGAAATCACGAAGCGTAGAGTTCTAGGGCGCAAAAAAAGCATTAGAATGTCGATAAACTGCTTCGAGACAATAAAGTCCACGAGGAAATTTCAGATCTATGAAACAAAAGAAGAGACATTAGCATCACATGGCAACTTCTAATACAGCCTTAGTTCGAAGAGCGAGGCTCAGGCTTGAGAAACAGAAGTCACGGAGAACAGTGCATAACAAGATGAACTGAAGAATCTACGCGAGATTTGACTACCATCACAAAATATCAAGTTTCGAGAGAACTTCAATGAAACAATCATGTTACTTTTTAATAGAACAGCAAAACGCTTCTAGTAATAAGAAACAACTGCTATTTCGACGCTTCCACAATTTTTATCAGGTCAAGACCCACTTTTGCTAGATAAAGCATTGCCGATTTAAGCCTGCTATCCTCATCGATTCCATTGAGCCTAACCTCAATAACGTCTTCCAAGTTTTCTTCAGCGCTGAAATCGAATCAAATCTAGCATTTATCAGCGATAAAGTAGGAGTGCTGGGAGTGGGTGAGGATTGCCATCAACAACCGCGGGCTCTTGATTTTCAGGGAGTTCGCACTGTATCCAGCCTTCCCTTCGCTATCAAAATCCGTGCGCAAAGAAAATCGCGAAAAGCCTACTAGAAAGCTAAAGAAGGGGCAAGAATATTTGAGCCTACGTGCACATTTAGAGAGATTCATAAGACTACATGCCAAAGGAATCATTGTTTTACGTTGTAAACATCCTAGAAGGATCTTCTCGTGAGAAAATCGTATGATAATAAGCATTGACAGGTTGCAATGTTCGTTAAGAAAATCACACATGCAATGCAAATCTGGATAGTCTGGACGAAGGAGAAAACACTTTATGCAACTCACTTTTCACTAGGATCCGACAGGAAACATTCAGGTTTCTCTGATGCCATAAAAGTCAAACGATCCAGAACAGACGTATGCGAAATGAACTCAAATATTCCGAAGCTTTTGAAAGATTCCTGAACATTGAAGTTTTGAGCCCTTTAAATTACATTATTCTCCATTTTTTACAATTCCAACTATTATAACGGTCTACCTTGTTTTCAGCTATTGTCATAGCTTCATTGAAGGCTGCAAATCCAAATGATGCGAAATCAACTTGCGACAACACCAGAACTGTAGAGATTAGGAGATCATCAGCCGTTTCAGTGAGCAGTAATCGTAGCGTTTCCAACAAGATGCTGGAGAGCCAGTGACCAGCAGCTGGGTACGGAATGAACCAGAAACTTGCCTACAACACAGAGTGTACATCGAGTATGCTCATCATAAATTTCAAGGACAAGGGGCAAACATCAAGCAATCATCCAACTTCCATAGTCGTTCCGCCTTCAGCGATTAAAGGGCTTAGCGTCCACCAGCTATTTTCGACAATCGTTGGTAGAAAATCAAGAGACGATCGAACCACAGCCTGAGTGTTTCCAAGCTGAAAATCGTATACCTTGTCACGCTTTTACAAAACTTCCCTGAAGTTCAGATCCATTTAGAAATTTGATCTTTTTATTCGTTCATGATTATATTAACTGCTACGAAGAATGTTCATATTCAATAACGAAGGTCGAGAATTCATTCTATAATATAAATTTTTGAAAAAAAATCATATTAATCAGCATTATTACCTGAAAGTGGGCTGCTATTATCACTGCTAGCAGTTGCGGCTTCTTTTCCTTCCCTTGCTTTAGCTCCTGCAGAACGGAGATAGTACTGCAGCTTAAGGATATAGTTGACTCAGCAACAATGAAAAAGACCCACCGAAGTACTGTATTCGATGCATTTTGCATATTGGCGAGTATATAAGTAACTAGTAGCGATGAGATACACAGTATCTTCTGAGCCTGAAACTCTTCAGAATACCTCAGCATTGTACATAAGGCCAAAAAGCAAGCTTTTGGCGTTAGTCAATCTCTTGTTAGGATGCGCCAGGCGTTTTAGATCCATTACGAAACGTGGCGGGTAGTGAAGGCGCTATGGCCTGCACAATGAATCAGGGGGCCGGCCGATGCACAAATCAGTGCTTTTATCCTCTCACAAGGGAAGGACCCGAGGTCGCAGTGGTTGTTCGGATTAGGATAGATAAGGTCCGACGTTTTTTCGAACCGTTCTCTAGTCTGCTTTTCAGATTTGCAGAACGGTCCTCTGAGCAGAGTTACAAGACCATTTTTCGACGAAAGTCGGCTGAAATCCTGTCCACAAGCGTGTGGATTGTCAGCAGCCGCCTGGCAGAGAGGTAGGTGTCATGCTCCATAAAAAGAAGAAGATGGGTCGGGTCCTTGGGGTACTCAGCTTTTGCAATTTGTTGAGCTTCTTCTACTGACTGAAGAAGACACTTCTAATTCGATATTCCCTCATTCCAATGGTCCTCTCGGTATCAGGCATGTTGAAATGGCAAGCACTTTTCGCAACTATGATGTCCGATCAATAGCTTGAATGCATTGGCATTTTCCTTTTCATGAAGGTTCCTCTTTTATGTCTTGGAAACATCCCCAAAAGTGCTGTCATGTACAAAAAGCTTATATTCATTTTCCGCGTACCTCACTATCCCTATCTTCAAGATCGCAGGAACTCTATGATCCAGCTTTTTTGATAGGGCAGACTCCCATAGCGCACAAATTTGACCTTATCGCGCACAACGAACATAATACTCCCGCCCACGGGGTCGAGTAACCACGCTGCGCAATTTCCGTCAAATCGAGTTTTTGGCCCAACTTCGGCAAATTAGGGGTGGCCATGTTGTAAGTGAAAATTTTTTGAAACCCTCTATAAAGAAGCCATTAACCATAACACAATATCCAGAAGGTATCTATTACAGTGCCCATGACAAAGAATTTACGTAAAAAGGGCCTAATAGGGGCATTTGCTCGGCAAGGGTGAACAACGTCTCCTTTGTTTAATGTGTTGCCACCCAACATACAGTCCATTTCACAGCGCTGAATAGGGAGGGGCCCACGGACTTGTGTGTGTGAGAGCGTGGGCGCGGTTAGAGAGTCTGACATACTCTCACCGAAGTCCGTGTGCCACGCCTCATCTAGCGCCGTGAAATGGACAGTACTATCACTTTTTCCAAAATTCGGTCAAATTGTCGAATAGGCTTAAAACTTGTCCCATAGGATAGTTAGATCCCCTGAACACAGAAATCGAACTGCTTTTGCGCAAAAAGGTCTGGCTCGCGCGCTATGGGCCTTCGAACCTACCAAGTGATTGCATTATTTTTTTTTGAAAAAAAAAAGCTCCATAGCTCCGCTCATAGAATCGTTCTGCAAATTTGAGAAGCACATTCAATATCAACGCCCAAAAATACGCTGGACCACATGTATCCCATTACGAAGGGCCACTTCGACATCGGTTCCTTCCCTTATCAGATGAGTCTGGTATCAATTCACCGGCCTTGGAATAGAAGGCTCGAACGGCCCGGGTGAGCATTGGTGCGGGATTTGGTTCTTGCACCACCTTGAGCTCATTACATAACTTGAAATTGGAGGAGTTGACCTGAGCTTACCCGCTAAGTTTGATCCATGACGAAACTCTGGAGCTAGTGGAGATAGCTTGAGACATAGGGTGGCTAACGAAGTAAATACGCCATGTCCCATAAACTGAAATATTAAAGTTATGAAATAACAAAAGATAAGTCGAGTACGTGATGAATCGCCCTCGCTCTACATAGGAGGTAGACATTGATCTCCACCCAAAATCGCAAAGACTCAAATAGAATGTGGTCCTTACAGCCGTTAGAAACTTGAAATTGCTCTGAGCTCTACTATGCACATGATAACGGTTACATTCCACTATTTTAGGAGAACTCACACTTTTACTGTGCTCAAAATCAGTTTTGAATTCTTTCTGACGGGTAGCCTTGAACGAAGGGAGCCATAGCAACAGGAAAGAGTCTGAAACACAGTAAGCAGTGCAGGGATGAAGCAATCGCCCTAAAATTTCCACAAATATACCTCAGGAAAAAAGTGAACGCTTTTCACGAATTTCTTCATCTCATGAAAGGTGGTTAAAGGTGATCAAGGTCAGAGCATGATTAGAACTCCAGGGAAATATATAATTTTATGGCAGGATTTTCCACAACGATTTCTGCATGATTCAGCAAACATAGGGAAATCATAAGAGTTGAATTTCACAATTAGACAGCAATGCAGAAAAGAAATCCTCAAGAGTGAGTCAATAAGAGACTAGAATCGGAATTAAAATCCAAACACCGCAAAATGAGAATTAACATACTCCACGTAAGTGATGGCATCTTCAGCCTAGCTATACACAAAGCATAAGCGACCGCACGTGTTACTGGTGGTGACCACTTGTCGGGTAAACTTGCTACGAGCTTCTCTAGAAGCACACCAGAGCGTTCAACTCTGAAGAAAGATTGGAAAATTCAGCGTGATTATCGTAACATTGAAAACACGCTGCTACATTTCACCTGTATGTTGTCGAACATGATCTCAAACAAAGTTGAGGTTGAATACTTACTTGGCTCCAAATATCGGAAGCCCTAGTTTAGCTGTGACAGCTGCGAAGAACGGGTAAGTGAGACTGATGAACTTATTAGCATTTCGATCGCACTTTTTTCTTGTGTCCTTGCTGAAATCTGCGATGAATAAATACTTCGGAACATAAACAAATGTGAAACTGTATTATACGATCTACGTATAAGAAGGAATCCCATCAAATTTACATACGATAGTACAGGCACTAAGCTAACGAAGCGCCAGACAGGTATTCATCATATATTGGCGTGATTGAGCCTTAAGCCCGCATTTTCGAAAGGTGTACAAGTTGCACCATAATGTTTATGGGTGTTTCGGGTGTTCTTCTGATTGCATCGCGTAAACCGGCCACAGCTACACCCGCATTCATTGAATGTAGGTACTCTTCTCATCACCAACACAAACCTATCAACGTACCTGTCGCCCACTACATTCGTCAACGAATCACGAAATGCTGACCGAAGGATCGCATCACACACAAAGAGGATGTCCTCTGGCATTAGATTACCAAAATTCATTGTTAGAAGGGAATTTCCAAATGTGACTGAAAAATGTAGAAAAAATTGAAAATGAGTGCCCACAAAACTTATTTATTGCACTTACTTAGACTGTGGCAGTATGCTGAGACATATATACACGACTTATGTCTACATTACACTAACGTACACCTAAGACATGGGGCCCGATTTCCTGTTCAGTCCATGCACAACCTGTGCCTCGCACGGAAACAACCGCTGTGAAATCCACATGCTGCTTAACGTGATACCGGGTGAGGGCCGATTGGTCGAATTTTTGCGCGACCGCCCGCGGCGAGTGCGAGTTGTTTACAGTTTTATCCGTTGAAACAGCAACAACCACAACATATAAGAACTTCCGAAGCTCAACCTGCAATCCTTGAAGGTCCCTCTTGATACCAGCTGCATACTAAGCAGAACACCAACCGACTGGAGAAAGTCGTACTGACGGTGCCGCGAGTCGGACGTCGCGAAGCGAATATTCGAGCAATCAACCCCCACCCCGAATACCACCACGGGTGGAGACAGAGCCGACTACGCCGGCGTACTACATAACTTATCATGTGAGCGACTGCCGGCTAACAAGAGCGTGTTGGGGTGCACAGACCCTATACCTGAACATTCCCCAATGCCTTCAGTGACAACCGACTCAGCAGTCACATGAAATAGGAGTATAGGTTGAGCGGTGTGGAACCATCTGCCGATTCTGCACTATTTCGGTCACTGCATTTTACTGCAGAACAACCCTCACAGAAACGTAATCCCCAAGTATAGATTTGAAAGAAGCAAACCTCTAGAATCTGTTGGTGAAACTTACATAGGCCGTGTGGTGGCTCCGGTGACTTGTGTAGAGTGTCCATCAAAATGCCCTAAAACATGGGCAAATCATAATAACAGCCGAAGGAAGAATGAAAAGACATTTCTTCCAAAAACGAAAAAATGGACGGGTTCAAAACGCCGCCACCCACCGAAACCGCGTTAAATGCTTGCGGACGCATTGCCAGAAACGCTAGAAGCACCGCTGAGGCTTTGTTCGGATTAGCGTCAGCCGCTTTTCGGAAAAGCGCCACGCCTTGATCGATTTCATAGTTTTGGAAAAAGCCTAAAACAGGTCAAAATATTGAAAATATGAGATCCAGGACGACAAAAAATATCCTTTTATAATGCTCTTTGGGAAGTCTTCCTCGTAAAATAAGGAGAGTTTTCAAGTTCGAACTTTCACTGCTGCACTTACATCCGTACCCTTCCATGTTTTCTACTCCTCTTTGCTCATATTCGTCAGCAACCATTTCTATAACTTTGAAGATGAAATCACGATTGTCACGTATCCTGAAAGCTCTCGACTAGAGGCCATTCTGTAAGTCACGATTGACGAAAGGTTCTACTAACACTTCATTCAAATAACTGATAGCGTCGTCATACTCTCCAAACTTGACTTTCATTTGTAACTCAAGAAGCTGAAAATGCCATAGATTTTGGAAAGAAGTAGAGCATCAGTGTCAGTTGCAAAAAATACATAGCGATTAGACCTGTTTGAACTCATCGCTGATATCTTTCCGTATTGCTGAAATCATAAGCATGCGGTATCGTGCTGTCGTGTAACTGTCAGACATCAAAACACGAGTTCGCAGGTCTGAAATTGCAAACTGCTCATCACCCTTAAAGAGCATACAGAAAATATGCAGAGCATCGATGAATTTGCCTGAATTGCAGACTCTGAGAAATCTCGTTTTGATGGCGAACATTTATAGCCAAGGGTCAATGTGGGATGATCGTACTCTCATCACCAAGAACCATGACCACTCAAGGCAACTCTGAACTTGTGACACAGCGGAGTGCGTGCATGGGTATGATGAGTAGGTTCATTGAAACATCGAATCGCGACCCATCCTTTATCACCAAAGTGCGTGTTCGTGGACGCAAGGACGGCCGTAAAAGGGTCGACGAAACATGGTTCTCACAATTATTACAGCCACCTCTGGGGATGCACGAGCAGTTTCGCCCTGCACAATTTTTGCAGCATACCAGAAATTTAATTTCCTATATTTTCACTAACGAGCAAAGAATAGCGACCGGATTACTAGCTGTTTGATAACAACAACATAGATCACCACACATAAGATTATAAGTGCCCGAGAGAGCTCCCATACAGTCATGCCCACACTAAGGCAACAATAAGCTGACGACTGTAAATGGAAGGAAATTACGTGGGACAACTGACAACTACAGTACACTGGGTTAGACCTAATTTTTTTTCTGTCGGAGAGCTACTGAAGGCAGCAGATCAATCAAAAATGAGAGCACGCCGTACTTACCAACATCTTCACCTTCCCATTCTACTTCGAATCGCCTCCTCTTTCGCTCCGAATTAGCCGTTTTCGACATTGAGGAGTCAGTTCTGTATGATTCACATGGGATAGTACAACAGCGAAGGTGCCTTACTGTCTGCTCGCCGACACGCGCGTTTGAGAAAGGAGGTAGATATCAGCTACTTGAGCTTGGAGTGAAACCAAGCAGTACATACCCAAAGTCTCTCTCAAATAAACTTTTTATATCAAACTTTCAAGAATTACATTTGATACTGACATATCATTGCGTCAAGTAAAAAAAAAACTACCGGGAAAACAATTGTCGATTGGAATCAGATGGTAAAATGAGGTAGATCCAACCGACTTTGTGAGATGCAAGTACGACTTCGTGCAGAGTGCCCCGATAGAAGAGGGTTTAGTGACGATAAAACAATGTAGAAAGAGACCAATATTTGAACCTGGGGCATGCCTATACATAGTCACACCGGCAATGCGAACGAGGCTATATTTACATACAAATAAATATGCGAATAAAGGGTCGAGTAGTGAAATCATGAGGAATCCGTACAGGCAAACAATAAAATAAAAACTTGGTAACAACGCTAGAATCAGCAGCAATAACAGAGAACTGCTGCGGACTGGGGCAACTAATAAGCTCCAACGAAAGAGATTCATTTGAAATTCACACGAAAACAAATCGTGCTCGACGATCCGAACTTATCCATCGGGTTCGTTAGAGCCTCTTATGAGGATCCTCGACCCGATTGTAGATGAAGATGTAGCCAACTGTTGACGAAGTATCTATCACTTCTACCTCGGAAGTCTAAAATACATACGCGTTGCGCATGATCACATTTGATGTTACAAAGATGGAACACCGAAATTCAGTGATTTCTAGTTAACGCGTTGAAGACCGTGTAACACGATGTCGTGTCACAGCCGATCTTTCGGTTGCTTTTCAAAGTCTCGATGTTATTTTTTATATTATGTACCCATGATACATATACATGTTTTCAAAAGCGTTGTGCATGGAAGCTGCTTTCAGTTGCTGACTTATATTTAAAGGCACACCACGCGATAATCACATTAGTGTCTTACTTTCTTGGGGGAAGTAGGTCCTTAGATAGGTGACCAGATTGCACCCTTGTTGCGGCTCTGTAGTGCATCCTCGCGGCGATAATCGCGCTCAACCCGAGCCGAGTTGAGCCCATCGAGCCGAATCACTCCTGGCCTTAGACGAACAAATTTCCAACGTGGCTCTCACGTGGAGAAGGAAAATTGCGATAAGACAAGATAAGGCGGCGATATCAATAGCGAAGGCAGCTTCAAACAGGGGAGAACACGTGATACCGTAGCATTTTGCGCGATATCATCGGGCAAATCTCTTCTACAATTTCCAATACTCGTACGGGGACTGAATACAGGGGGTTCTATTTTTAGTAGATGTGGAGGGATTTGGTTCATTTTTCTTCACTGGTGGATGAAGCAGAGCCTTTACGTCCAGTAATACGCGCGATAACTCTCACAATTTATCGCGTGGTGTGCCTTTAAGTAAATATTATACATGGGGTGAGTAATTGCCAGTGAGTGCATTTTTTGGGCTCACACTGGGAACAAATAATACAAAAGCAGAGCTATATTGAATTATTAGGTTGTAAGGAAAGTTCTGGCCGCTTTTTCGCGTACACAAGAAATTTAAATATCAGAGCGCGTCAACATGAATCAGCTGACACATTGTGCTCGTTAGATAGACAAAAAGTTGCTCTTTCAGAATATATGTTTTATTTGGAATGCCACAAGGTTTTCGAATTTCTAGGGAAATTTTAAAGTGCTGCCAAAATGGCACTTTTAAGATGACTTCACTTCAAGAGTTCTTGTTTAGCCGAGTCGAAGCGAAGATGACCACAAATGTGAATACTGCAAGAAGAGGGGGTGAATCACTGGATGGAACACATTGTCTCTGGTTTCAGAAGTGCAGAATTGAGAACGAGCTGCTTGGATTTTCAATTGATCAAATCGCTTTAACTAAAACGGCAGAAGGCGATGAGCGTCCATATTTGTAGGGGATATCCACAAGTATTGACCCTCAACAAGCAACCTCAGTTGACCACCTCAAGTGACCTTGATTTGAAAAAAAACCAAAATGGGTGCCGCGGGACCCCTCACGGCAGTCATGCGCAAGCGCATTTTTCACAAATCCTCTTCCACTAATTGAAGCAGTTGCAGGGTAAGGCCCTTACTCGTCTATCATGTTCATCAGATCTAGCGCTAACTTGCCCCACTTCTCGAAACATCTGGCCAGCTCCTTTGGTAGCAGTATGTTTAGAAAGAGTGACGATTTGGAGTCGACTTTTTTTCATTTCGCGCAATATAAATTATCAGCCCTTTATCAAATTGAGATATGTAGGTATGCTTAGTGTTGCCAAGAGTGTAGCGAATCTAATGGTGCTCATTTTGTGAGAAAAGATGCACTCTGAGCCGAGTTAGGATCTCTCGAAGTTGAAATTTTAATAACCGGCCAAAACTTTCCTTACAACCTAATATTTCCCCTACTATCTTACCCTATATATAAACCAGGAGTTTGGTATGTCTGTGTGTCTGTCTGTCCACCCTGTGGTTAAATTACCCAAGTTTGAGGTACAGTCCATTTAACAACGCTTGGCAGGGCGTGGCCTTCGGACTTGGGTGAGTGGCAAGAGTGAGAGTGTGTGACGGGGTGAGAGAGTTCGATACCGCGGTCATTTTGCATGCTTCCATGTGTGACGCGCAGTAATGTGCGCCAGCTCAACTGGTATATAAAACGCTACGTCTTTCTGTACGTCCCTCAGTCCCTCAGTCCATCCGTCCAAAACGAAATTAGGTATTATATGAAAAACGACCTGTGGAGAAGATGACAAGCTTGGAATGGGTAGGGCATGGGACACGAAGTAAAGACCACCACGGATCGTGTCAAGCTCCGTCCATGGTGGACGGAGCGTACTCTGAAGTGGTCTGTTTTCAGTCCTAAAATTGTTAATTGGGTTCGAATGTGCCCCAAACGTGGGGAGAAGATGGATTAAGGTCAGTTCAGCTTCCGAAGATCGAGAAAGAATTCTGGGCACAGTGGGCGGAGCATTTGTAGGGTTGGACGGAGCTTGGACGTTACATGAAAAACGACCTGTGGAGATAGGAACAAGTCTTGGATAGGTACGCCATGGAACAAGAAGGAGAACCCACGCAGCAAGATAAGCTTCTTCCACGGTGGACGGAGCGCGCACTGAAGTACTCTGTCCTCAAAAAAAAGAGCAATTTCGATCGACCTACTGACGCAGATGATGTTTCGCGCACAGTAGTGTGCTCGAGATTGTCACAATTGTAATGATTTAGTGCGAATTGTTGCACTAAATGGCAAATATAATCCCACTACCGCAATCAGGAAAGAATAATTCGTAATAGCTGTATATTTCATCTCAGCGCATTCATGGTCTCTGTACGTTAACTATAGATCATTGCACAATTCCAACCCGGAAAAAGAGGTTTTCAACAGGAGGTGATTTTTTTAGGCTGCGCAGCACTGTGTCGTGAGCGAGAGGGGAAAACGTGTATTCTCACGCGCCAGACAAGCGTAAACGGCGCGGTCGTCAAAGTGTTTATGTAGCCTTAGGTTGCTCTTAAAAGCTCCTGTTTGGAATCAAAACAGCTTTTGAAGCTATTTAACCTATAAACTTTCTAGACGCAATGACGTGTACATCACCCCATGCATTAGATAGGGAATTAAGCACCGTACGCAGATCAGAAAGTGATTAAATGGCCATGGAAAAAATAAAAGGCTCTATGGTTTGATCGAGGTCCCATCCGATGCCGAATCCAAGTGGAATTTGCGCGACAACCACACTTGCCCAGTGAAAGGAAACAAACGAAGAAGAATATCTAAACGCCATGCAGTATTTCCGCATACACGTTCGAGTTGGAAGACTTGGCAGATTGGTTATTTCCGGTAAGCCTACGAGATCAAAAACCAATACAGAGCAATTCTCTGAAGGGTTTTCTACACACGAAAATCGCAAAAAAAATTATCAATAAAAGGAGAGCTTGAAAAGATCATGATACCGGAATTCCACCTGAAGGTGTCTATTTGGTTCACTGAGATAGCAGACTTGAGTCACCGTAATAACTATTTAAGCAATCATCGCAATGATGAAATAAGCAAAACAATTCAGTTTACGTGAATAGTAACACAATACTAGATATTCAATGCCCACCTTTGTGATCGTACTGTCATTGCAATCCAACCATTCACGTCTTGTGGCATCTAAGGAAAACGTGGAATAATGACCTGAAAAAGAACAAAGACGATATATTCTGACATCACACATCCTTCACAGGAGCACTCATAGCACAAGATATGTATTGATTTTGCAGAATGAAATGCGAGAGTGACACACGTCTTTTTCCAAGGGATGTGTTCCTACTCACGAACTAAGTTCGTTCAAATGAATTGCATACTAGTCTCTGTTACATATTATGACAGAACCGCTCAAAACAACCCCATTCAGCGAAGCAAGGCCAGGCATACGCGTCAAGAATGACAATTGGCGTATTTTGATCAATTACTTCATTTTGCTTGTTTCATTCGAATCAAAGCTCATGCTGTTACTACAAAACTACAAAGAAAGTAGAAGAAACGGTACCGTGACAAAAAGAAACTTACCACTAAGTAACGAATCTCCATGATGGCAGATGACTGCCGCCAAGGAGTATACTGGGCCATCTGCAGCATTAAATACATATGGCGGCTCAGGAGTGCGTGCAGGAGAATTTGAGTCCTGAAGAATTTTCTTCATAGAGAAAAATATCTGGCCAGTGGACTCACCTTCCGAATTTCACGAACATCCTTGCGAGGACGTAGACTTCTCCGAGACTGAAATCAAAGGGTAAAAAATGAGTGATACAGGCTATCTAACTGGAGAGCAACTCACACTTGATTGTTCCACGCTAACAGCTGGTTGGAAGTGGCAACCACTGGCATTACAGATGAAAATAGCCCCTCTGTCGTCGTTACATTCATCTCGGTGCAGGTCTGAAAGAGCGATGCTGAGACAGAATTGTGTAAACAAGCAGGAGGTAAACACGTTGTATAGTCACGTAAAGAGATTAGAGTTCCTACTCACGCTTAGGAGGGGAGCCACTTGTACTCCATCGAAAAAGAGGTCTATACTTCAACCACTTCCCTTCAAGGAACGTGTAAATGTTCACTCCAAGATAGCAAGCCGCCGCAGCCAACTCAACTTGCGTTCCCCATTCACCATCTTCGGACATCTTTCTGAAATTCTTGCTAGTATGATCCGATGTCCTCTCCACTCAATCGCATTATTATCGCGCTGAAGACTGGAGCGACCACTGAATGACCACTAAAAGTAAATCAAACCACTCGAGGTGAATCCATTTCCTGAAATCCCTAAATCGGCGGGGTTTTGGAGATCGCCCTGAAGCACTGGAAAATGGTTGATGGAACGGTGAAAAGAAGGTACCGCTTCATCCGTATAACTGTCATGAGGCTTCCAGCTAGATCATCATAGGACTTCTAAATTTATCAAAAAACAAAATTTCCACAGTTCCATATTGTATCAACTCGTGGCAAGACATAGAGATGAGGTTTCAGTCATTAAATAAACGTTCAATACTTGAAGGAGTATACGAGCAATCCAGCAATTACGTTGCAACTACTGTCCAGACTCTCGAAAAAAGGTAATCGGTAGTGTCAATCAGATGAGTACAGTGGATCCCGCAAAGTTTCGTAGTGCTGCTCATTCAACTTTTTCAAAGTTGTACAAAATGAGGTCATGCGTTGTCGTAAAGAAAGATAGGTTCCTCCCTATCATCCAATATTGAGCGCATAATCTACATTGTGATTCATCTTGCGAGCCCCTCCTAGTATTTTCCAGCTACTTTGTTCTTCTTGTTGTTTTTACATATTTTATGTTTTTACATATTTTACATATTTCTTGTTTCCCTCATATTTTACATCACAGCAACCTCATCATCTCTTTCCCTCGGTCCTATTGGAACCAAATTGCAATTTCTCCCGCGAGCACCATTCGATGTTAGCACCCTCCGCTAGTTGGAGGAGAGGGCGGGTTATCTACGTCAAGTACATTCGAGTAGCTTCAGTAGCTTGTGATTGTCATGTCTACCACTGTTTCTCCTAGCATCCATGTCGCGTTGGAACCAAGTTAGAAGTTTTTTCGCTCCTGTCCCATGCCCTACTCATCCCACACATCACCCCATCCTTTCAATCCGTTTTTCGCATTATGCCCAAGTTCCGGTCACCGTAAAATTTATCCCAGTTCCATGGCGCTAGTTACTGCTGACCACTCCCGTTTTTCTCCCGTCTCTGAACCATCCTAGAAATAGTTGCAATTTTTACATAGAGGTTCATCACGACTGAAAACACGCTCGCGCGGATCCTCGCTCACTTCAAGTACATTCAAAATAGCTTGGAAGTAGACATCCCTAACGATTTTTCTCGTAATCTCTGTGCCGTGTTTCAGCCGAGGTATGATTTTCTGCTGTAAAAACCGCCCCACTATTCCGAGCCTTTTCCATGCCTTTCAAAAACGTATGGCTAACCTTGATCCACCTTTTCCTCGTTTGCGCCACTTTGATTCCTGATTAAGAATTTCCATTTCAAGAAAAGAACTTTCAATACACGCTCCGCCCACCGTGAGCGAAGCTTAGCTTAGTTCGTTTGTGCTCCTTTATTCTTGTCTCTTGGCCCATACATCTCAATAGTGACCCTATTTTCAGGATTGTTTTTTGTGAAATTCCCGGTTTGGTGACAGACGAAGGAACGGGGGGACAGACAGGTGAAGCGTTTTATCGAATGTAATCGTTCTAGCACAATCAGAAACAGAACGGATTCAACTCACTGAAGATGTGTTTCCATATCCTGCTGGCTTGGAAGGAGGCTAGCGAATTTAGAGCAATGTTGCGACATGAAGGTAACAAGCTGAAATTACCAAATGAAGCTCGAAATCCAAGATAGAGAAGGACACGAACGAAACTCCACCTTCTCTCTTAACTTGAAATGATCTTTCTCATTTCCGCCGGTTACCCACCAACACAGAGTACGAAACAAACAGTTGCCATCACCTCGAACTTCACAGCTCAATGGCATATCTCGCAGGGAAAATGCCACTTCTTGCCCAAATGTACGCTTCCGCAGCCTAGAACGAACAAGTAGATAAGAATACGAATCATGGTTGGTAAAGGAAATAATAAAACACACTCAGGAGAGCCGGTGTATCTGAAACCTAGCTGCATACACCACGATTTTTGGCATTCCTCTGTGACCGGTCGGAAAAACAATGTATTCCTTTCCTAAATCACAAGAATGACTTAGAACTGAAACCGCAGAATTTAGTCAAGACGCATTCGATATTTGCGGTCAAGATTACCTCGTATTCACCAAGTACGGAAATCTGTTCTGGAGTTTGAAGTACTTCAGCACCTCTGTTGGATGATGGACGAGAAAAGGGCCGCAAAGGTTCGGTTATCAACCGGGCAAGAGACTCATTCGGTTTTGATGAAGCAGTCGAAGCACTGATGGAATCCTTGAAGTTACAATGTTTCAGGTCTTTTAATATAACAATCAACAAGGAGTAACTGCCTTAGCGATGTTTCGCAGCCACCATATGAAAACGACACCGCAGTTTCGCTGATAGAAAGAATCGATAAAAGGCACCACAGTCACCAAGAATGAACGCACTTTAACTTCTGCAACATCCTCAACGCGAGATCGCTTCCTGGGTACATCTTCGTGGTCGTCAACTTGCAATGTGTCTTCGCTACGGGCAGAATACTGCGGTATTGACGGATGAGAGGTGGAGCCGAATGCCTGGAAATAGCGACTTCTAAATGTTCTGAAATGTGACCTTGTAAAGATGTCCAAAAAATTACAGTGTGATTTTCGGCGGAAGGAGCAGCTCTCTCAGAAAACGGAACTTTCTGAAAAAATACGCAATGATTAAATAGGTCAAAAGTATGTATGTTTTCTTTGCGAAAACATCTCACATCGGAGTCCGAAAGATCCTCGTTCAAATATCCACCGCTCTGCTGCACTATGCTTGAATCAGTTCCAAAAGATGCATTACTCAATGGAGTGTGAATAACGTTTTCTTTTTCCTGTAAAAATTAACACTAGTAGTATAACTAATGAAACTGTGACCAAACAACTTTGGAGACAACTATGCCCATGTACGACCTCTTCATAACGATGGCCGTGCATTCATATAATTGTGGACCGTGTTTTCAATAGAAAAAACGATGCGAAATTCGGAGAAAACGAAGAACTTGTATGTTAAGCCCTTTTGTAATACTGTGGAGGCTGTCACTCAATATATATTAGAACATTGAAGCGTTCTCCTAGACGATCAGACAAGAAGATAAGCAAACCACCTGCGCGCCAGAAGAAAGCGGTGTCGCAACAGCGTCCACAGCAATGTCACAAGCATTCAGTTTTCTCGGAGATCGTATCGGGTCTGCCACCTAAAACATTGAAATAGCATACCTTTAAAGCCTGATAAAGGATCATTACAATAAAACCATCGCAAAGGCTTTCATAGCTAAGCAACCTTTTCTAACACGGCGAGGCGGGGACGATTCATCTTCAGTGGTGAAAGAGCTGCGCGAGATCGCATATACGAAGGCATCTCAGTAATATTACTAGAGCCCGGAGTAGACATTCCGACCTTTTCCTGTTAAAAAAGGACTGAGAATAATTCAAAGCAATTAACAGTTTAACTAGACAAACCAATCTTACTGTTCAAAAAACATACCGGTGGCATTCGTTGAGCCGTTGGGTACTTCTCTGTGTTCTCAGGACTTCGGGCAGTTTCAAGAATGAGATAATCGTCGCCGTTCTCATGCTCCACAGCTACGAGGGAAGGCTCTCCGGCTGTTTTAATGTCGCTCCGTGGAACGAAGGGGATCTCGTTTTCTTTTACCACTGCGGCACTGTCATTTGAGAGAGCCATTTCTGAGCTGTGGCCGTTCGGTTTTGATCCAGCAAAAGGAGAAACTGATTGCGTTACACTTAAAAAAAAACAATCAGAAACCTAATCGCAGAAATGGTTCACATGGTGACAAAGAGGCCAACACGTAGAGTCACAATTATTGTGGATGATCACCTCTGCCTGGCTTTTCCCTCCTGCCTTTTCATTTCGGAATCGATACACAGATCTTTCAAAAAAAGCTCTCTGCTGACGCCAACCCTTTCATCAATTTTGCTTCCTCCACCCTCACCGAAACGATAGCGCTTCACAACCACGATTAGGGATCTGAAACAAGTAGTCAGAATATTTGGCAACGTCTTCAGAATTTATGAGTATCAAAGAGTAAACAGTCCGATAGACCATGGTGTCGGTCGAACCAAAAAAAAACTCTGTTATTGATGTGGGAATTGAACATGACTACTGTCGAAAAATTTGGGGAAAATAATCAAACTCACTGCGGTAAGGTAGCAAACGCTCGGCTTACAAACCCCGATCCTTTACCACAGGTGGCACAATTGTACTCTACCGGATCTCGAGCCAAGGCATTTTCTATCATTCTTTGAATAGATTGACCCGCTCTGAAACTTCATAAACAATAATTCACATTCCAGAATGGATACATTATGCACGAACTTCAGAGTCACAGTGAGATCAATCGCATCATCGGTATTTTCACTTGTGCTTGCACATCGCTCGCAATTAATTCTGAAAATTAATGAGCATAATTCTGCCAGTTAAAAAATTACGAACGACTGACCTATTTCTTATCTTGTGCTGGAAAACACCGGCAGGGTTTCTGTTCACTGATCTTGGTGAAGTTGAACACTATACTATACATATTTGAAAAAAAGCAACTATGTAAGCGGTATATGTTCAACTGGCACGCTGACCTCGGGCGCTCGATTCGTACTCTGACCATCTATAGAGCGATTGAATTTTTTAAGGCGCAACGCTTCTTTTTCAAGGATTTCCAAAGTCTTCGCCAGGAATTCGTGCGCATCCTTAGAACACTTTTAGTTGACTGTGCATCAACATAAAAACAAAAAAAAAACTGGAATCAAACGAAAAAAGTAAAACTATGCAGGCGCATGAAAAGGGTGGAAAGGGAGAAGCAGATTTAATCTGCTTTACCTGCTGCACATTAGAACCAAAATCTGGATCTGAGCCTAATTCTTTTCCAGCAGCCGTCCTCAGAGCTTCGAGAACCTGAAATGAAAAGAAATAGAAGCGATAGAAATAAAAATTAGAATCCACAGAGCTGCAGACCATACCGAAATCTTCGTAGCAGACCCATACTTGCTATCCAAAACTCGGTCTGGAGAAACAAGGTTTTGCAGCACGTCATTAAACCGCCTACAAACATGATTTTCTCCACCCTTTATTACACCTACATTACAATCGTTCCATTCATTATACAAAACATACCTCACAAACTCCGAACATTCATATCCTTCTTCATAACGCTGCTGGATCACTTGCATGCGATAATAGAAGGGAAAAACAGACGCAAGTGCTTGCAATGTAGCATTCATATAGCAGGAGTTTGTCAAGTTCTCAAGCCTGAGTACAAAGAGGTAAAACGGGCATTAAAGGGCAAAATAACAAAAATCAAAATATAACGAATACTGATGGTCTGCGGAACTGCTAGGTCACCGTGGCCACTCAAAATGAGATTTATGTTGCCTAATGCAATTTCGAACGGTGATCTCAATCTGCTGAACGATTCCAAGAGCTACGGTGGTCAAAGGCATTACGGCGCAAAATATATAACAGGCCTTCTGCGACTTGTGAAAACCGCCCTGTAGTGCTTTGATACCTAAAGGGGCAGCAAGTACCAGGTTGTGCACGGATCCTCAAGACCAAGGTTCGAATGCTTGAAACATGGGCTTTTTTGATTTTCCTTGATGTGTTTCTAAACGCTGCAGAACACTTTCAATTCTCTAAAGGTGATCGTGGCCTTCACTATACGCTACTAGCACTGCAGGATGCTATTTTGCCTACTGACGACCCTGACCTTTGAGAGACCCATGATCCCAGATAATTGAACAACCTCGTTTGTTTATGGAACCTGTAAGCATTGAATTATGAGGCCTTTTGTGAGCATTTATGTAAGGCCGACAACAAGTGACTGGAACAAAAGAAAATTTTTTTCGGCTACAGCACAGCAAGCCCACCTTCGATTTTGAAGGTGATGAAAAGGTGTACTATTATCTAACCTACCAATTTGGCTGGAAAACTGCATTTGGGGACTGTTACTCCTTGAATACAAGTATGGCAGCTGTTACTATGTGACTACTGTCAGTGAGCAAGATTCACGCTTGAAGAGGGCTTCGCTTGAGCAGTGAACCTCGCAGAGGGTGATCTAATTGGTAAGGACTTAATATTACAATTGGCCAAAGTCTTTGTATGAGGAAATGCTTTGAAAGAATGGAAGACACGTCCAATATGATGAGAAAGTGCACTAGGTACCCCGCAAGTACAAAGGGATTGAGAATAGTTGCCTTGTTCATGGCGCACCACCTCACCCAGAGTGGCAGCATGGATGCCCAGCACGGAGCGGTATATCTTCCTGTGGAGCAAAAGGATCCTTTTATTTACACACTTTGTATGCTTGTAATGTAGTCATTTAGAGTCGTCGACGAGCTCAAGACGACCCAAGGCACTGACGTCAGCTCGAAGCAACCGGAAATTTTCAAAGCAGAATTACTCGCGAACATTTCTAGAAAATTTTTAGTAAATTTGAGTTTTGCGGCTCAGGTAGTTTCACTGGATTCCCTGATAATCTCCGAAAATTTATACTCATGCTGATAACTTAGTGCCCTGCGCACCCAAACTCGTTGATTAAATGGTTGCTATGAATTAAGAATCCCTAAGTTTTTGGTATCTCTCCCTTTTTAATTCGCACAGATACTCAACAGCACCCATAGTTGGTGGAGTCGCGTAATACTTTGCGGCACCGGCGACGACGGCTGCAACTGAACCCGGCGGCAAGAGTGTAGCCGGCACTATTGCGGGACCCTGTATTTGTAACGCTCGATCGAACCATACCACAAAATGATGAGCCCGCGGCTAATCTGCGGCTACGACCGAATCTTGGCACAGCGCCAAACTGAGCCTTGATTCTCGTATGGGCTTTCGCCACAGATTTGCATGCGCTCTCGCCACGATCATCATACTAGTACAGTTCGGTCGAGCGATGGATAGAGCGCGTAGCAATAGGGTCGGCGTTACCGGAGACGGGAATCTCGCTTGCACCGACGTCAATCGCTGCCGTCGACGA
This sequence comes from Trichostrongylus colubriformis, assembly GCA_963978905.1. Lineage (NCBI taxonomy): Eukaryota > Metazoa > Nematoda > Chromadorea > Rhabditida > Trichostrongylidae > Trichostrongylus > Trichostrongylus colubriformis. Next base: position 9,418,560 of record OZ022259.1, on the reverse strand, counting down.
CGCTGCCGGCGCCCCTTACTATAAAAGCGACCTGGGCCAGTGATGCATATCCCGTGAACGATGCGAACTAGCCGACGACGGTACCAGATCTCTTTTTTTGGGTACAATCCTAACACCAAATTGGATATCCATGTATTCGAAAAAAAGGATCATGAATAAAATTGTTTTCAGTGAATACTCACCCCCGATAGGAGTATGGAGATGGTTGTTCGGAAGAAGTAGAAGGCACAGAGACAGTAGATACAGAATCCTCCACCTTTTCAATTTCTTTTCTTTTGCGGGTCGGCGTCATCGCACCCCTATAGCTAAATAGAGATGCTCTACATTTAGATAAGGAATAGGAAACAATTCGAATGCATAATGAGTACGAAAAGAAGTACCTGCTTATGTGCTGAGAGCTTTCCACAGAATCTTTGTTTCTCGATACCGGACTCATAAGGCAACGAGAAGAAGAAACCTAAAACAAGAAAAGATTAGGAACGAGTGAAATGATAGAAATTGCTACAAAATGACGAGACTATATACCGAGTCTGTTAGAAGCTGCGGTCGCGGACTGATGATATCTCCTGGGCGTCGCGGTTGAAGGGATTTTCTACTAAAAATTATTACTGTTGAAATATAAGCTCTACATGGGTACACGCTGGTCACATTTCGACGTGCGATGGATCTTACTTCGAAAGCGTCCTCGAAGATCCGTAAAAAGATGCTGAATTGAAGTCGTCAAAATTGGCAAAATCGTCGTCTGTTCTCTTAACAAGAACGTCAGATCTGTGTCCTAGATATGCGAAAACGATAATGAGCTACCTGATCTTGACTAAAATCGTTCGCAAGCCTCTTAGCCCTGAAACATTTGCCATGCGGACACTAACAAATTTCAAGCTTCAAAAAAAGCCGTATTTCTACATTTACATATAGAACAGGATAGGCTCACAACTCACTACATCACAACCCGAAAAATCATAAGCATGAATTGTAAAAAAAAATCAAGTAATATTCCTGAAAACGAGTATGAGCACTTACAGTGATGCGGAAGGTGGGCTACTGTAGTTGTTTCGTTTCGACTTGAAAGTAACCGTATGTGGACGAGGTGTGAACGGCGCTGTCACTTTGATAGCACAACTCTCCAAGGATTTCTTCTCCATGAGCGCTATCACGCTTCCCTGAGTTCCCAATTCAGAGCTGTTTGCCTTCGTGGCAGCTTCATCCGGAAGGACCACCTCATCTTTTGTAGCAACATTTTTCGATCCCGACCAGACACCGTATTTCAGTTGTTTTTGATGGGTTTGTTTGAATGTATCCCTGGGATCAACCATCACAGCTTTCGTGGAAGTACTTGGCTCGCCAACGTCATTCTCCCGCGAAATTTCTGCTCTATTTTCCTTCAGACCAGCAGAACCTGAGCAATCGTTTTTCGAGTGCTTGTCCATGTTAATGGATTGCTGACTTCTTTGACTAGTTCGGCTACGCGCCTTCAGACTCGAGGTGGAAGTGCCGCCTAAAAACTATTGTATTACTTTCGTTTTCGAATGCACACGACCAAATGGCAATTACACTACGAACCTGGTCTTACAGTTTTGTTCTGCCGCGGTTTTTCATTGACAAACGATAGTGGTCGGCTAGAACGTAATAGCGCTTACATTACAAAATCTCCTATCACGAACAGAAAGGTGTACATACCTTATAGCGACCGACTGATTGTCATTTTCTGGACGACTACGGAGCATACCTACCGGAGAAGTAACTTCAGGAGCAGAATTTTGATCAGGACCTTAAAAAGACGATTTCTTAGAAGTTTCTAAACATCCCGGATTCCCAAAATCCTGGAAGAGACAAAGGAAAAAGGAAATAGCTCACTTGCACCCCTTGGGAAAATTTTCGCTAACTCGTCATAAACGTCTCTGATCCTTTGAGAAAGCTCGGCTACACGAAAAACCAATTTTCGTTTTCTGAAAATCCTCAGAACTGCATGGAACGCTCCAGTAAGACAATGCCCTGTTCCAAAGAGTACCGTATGTGGTGCCTAGCAGGTAACTGTTTTGACACATTGAATTCCAGTGCGAATTGTTTGGCAGTACTTTTACTCGGTGGCTTACCCAACCGGTTGAACTCATTTGCGTAGAATTTATGCTGAAAAATGTATCAGATACGGTACCCGAACAAGAGAGACAAATAATCGGAATCTGAACAAAGACAGGGAGTAGAGTACCTCCACTCCTCCGCCACAAATAACTTTGAAGGACTTGTCGCTTGTATCTACGTATAGAGATCCATTGAAATTTTTCACAGATGTGGTATCGTAGTGCTCCAACGTGCATCGTACCCACAACAAGTCCATCTGAAACCATTCAGAACAATCATGGCTGAGATAAACTCATAAAATTAACCAATATGAACCGATGCTTGTGTCGTAATTCGAAGCACGCCGGCTAAACTATTTGGAAGTGAACGTCGTCATGGTTCATGGAACGAATTGATACAGCCAGAATCGGTAGAAAATGAATTATACCCTTCCCGAAGCCGTCCATATTGAATTTGAATACTGCTTACCCTGAGCCACTTTTCCTAAATCATTCCGCGACAGAGAGGGCGATTTTTTGGAGACATCCCGTTTCATTCTGTACCAAGAGGTAGTTTGACCCGTAGATCACGAATACATTAATCGTTTGGCTCAAAACCACCAGCTGGCCCTTTTCAACGAAATTCGCTTTGGTCGCACTACCTCGGTACAGGATGCTGTCATACGTGCGCGAACGAAACGATTTCACGCAGAGCGAATTCCATTTTTTTTTCCACGGGTCAAACCGTGCCCAGGTACGAGTTTTTCACCAGGTAGAGATGTCCCTCGAAAATCACTTCTCGACCGCATTACACGAGAAGTGGTGGCATTGTTCGGGTTAGTAACAACCAATTTGAAACGCGACCATACACACAAAACCCCGGTACCTCTGGTACAAGTGAACCAGAGTCGACGAAACGCAGAAAACTAAAAGTAAACTTCAGAAAAACCTTGTTGGGGATTGAGGATATGGGATATGCGGCGCAGAAGTGGTTTGTCTACTACGCCAAACCCCTTCTCTCTGCAAGCTGAGGCAAATCCAAACATCCTGGCTCACGCATGCCGCATCCCATGTTTGTTGGATCGTTTTTGATGTGGCAAAATGAGCTTGTCCCCACACTTACATGGTCCACTAACAAAACAAAGAACGGAATGCGAGATTCTCGTTAGGAAAGTAGCACTTTGCAAGCAACGTAACTGATAGAACTAGTCTGGTACAAGAAGAAGGTCAAGTCAAGGCATGTTTCGCGATATTCCCCTCTGTGGGCGGATTAACCGTTCCGCAACCACCAATGTCGGACTTCCCGATTTTGCAGTGTCGCTCTCTTAAGATTCTGTAGTGCTGCAACTTCGCACTAAAGTGACAGAGAATTGGGAAATCGCGAAGTCTATTACCCGCTTTAGACTCCTTTCAGAGGGATTTGCATTTTTGGGGAAATGGGGAACTTATGGAAAATAGAAAAGGTATTTTCAGATTGGGACAGATGTGAAGTTTGCGTTTTTGCGGAAATGTGGTGGAATGTGTAGAAAAGGATTAGATACGTATCGATTTCCAAACTTCGTTTAGTTGAGAAAATTAGGGAAATGAAAATACCACATTCCCGCATTTTGGCGCAGATTCCGCATTTCAACAAAAACACGAACTCCGCATTGCCATGATACTCCCTATCGTATGTATCTATCCTTCGTACGAAGAAAAACAATTTCCACACCTCTCCCGTCCGATGCGTAAGACCGCTGTCAGAGTCCGCGTTATTGCGATTTGGCTCCGCATATGCGAAATTGCAGCACTGCAAAATCTCAAGATCGTAGAAATACGTGCAAACATGCGACACTACAATATCGTGGAATCGCAGTCTGACGGCGATCTAACTAGTCCTTTTCCACAACTCCAACTTTTCTTAAAAACGGGAATTACACCACTATAAACACCTAGCGTGAAAACTAGTCATTAACGCACTAAAACTGGGATAAGGGAACAAAACAGAATCTAGTTGTGAAAGCACATTAACCAGAGAATAGGTGATATCATTAGTCTCTGCGTCAAGCAGAGACTTGGCGAGATTACAACGTTAAACGCTATCCTTTCAGACTTAACACTGTCGAATCCCAAAATTATACGTATTTATTTTCTGTGTTTCATGCTTTGTAGGCTTTATTCTTTTCCCGCACCATAGATGCAACCAAGCCAGCCATTCAAGCTAATAACATACCTATGAAACTGGTGTTACAGGACGATATCCATAAACATTTCGACTAGAACATCATGTTGAAAAAACGAAGTTGCCGCTCAAAAAAAAAAAAAAAGAAAATCGTTTGGTACGAGCTGCTCGTGAATTTAAATCACACAAAGACCGCGTCTCACAACTTGCACAATACAGTAGGCTGAAATCGCAAAGAATTGTATGAGCATGAGAAGGAGCCATTTATTCTAAATTAGCGATAATAGTGTCCTAACATTTTTTGCTGATAAAAAAAGATATGATAGGTATAAAGTAGAAAAATGAACGAGTCATAGAACAAAATGGCTGATTCTGGTCGAAAACGGACTGGGATGTGCTATGTGCATCGCACCTATGATGAAACATTTATTCGAGTGCAACTTAGTCCACTGCAGCTTGCGAAGCACAACTCATTGTTCTTATCATTTCAGACAACACATTAGCGGACAAGTGGTAAGATATATAAGATTTGCTCTTTTTCCACACCCCGGACAAGCAGGTGGCACACTTCGCGATTCCGCAGTGTCGCGTGCGAAATAGCGAGTTCGCAAAGTGTGACTACTGCCGTACCGTAAAGGTGACTTGGAATTGAGCAAGCGCGTCACTCCCATCGAATCGGTGAGGATGCATGGGTTTACAGTAGTAGTAGTAGCCTTTCCTATTCGAGGAGTTTGAATAAGGACGAAACGAGAACAAGTCTTTCTCATTTTCCCTACCTTTGCATCGTCCTGGTACAAAAAGAGCCGGTTTTTCACCAGACCATTGAACATTCGTTGCTTTTTCATCCCCCAGACGAGTGCAGCTGCGTCCCATCAATGTGGAACAGATGAATAGCCTCACATGTAGCTCTGCGCTACTCGATATCTTTAGTGAGTAAAGCCTGTTTCTCTTACAGCCTTTTTCCGCTTACCCATTGTGTATCCATGAGGGGGAAAAGGTTGCGGCCTAAGCCCAATGTTCATAGTTTGTTTGAGGAGAAACGGCGTTAATCATTGCCATCGCCATCAACTTTTTCGCTATTTTACACATATTCACAGAAATAATTGCCAAAGCTATTGAACTATTGTGACCGTCAAATGCTCTTTCATGACACCACGGGGGTATTTCCTAATGTTACGATGCTGTGTATCGGATATTGCGTGCAATATCAAATTATCGCCCTACGACATATTGAAACTGGAATTACTCAAGCCAAGAAAAACTTGTACCATTCACAATCAGTTTTATGGTTTCATGTGCCATTGCATGGATCCACATTAGTGAACAGAGCACCAACGGCGCCTATAAAGGCGCTGCAGCGCTGATCGTGGCAACCCCAAGATGTTCGCTATAGCTCTACGTTGTCTTCTTCTAATGGCTCTCCTTATCAGTTGTGCCCTTGCCGGGGATCCGTGCAGGGAATGCACTCCACCTCCAGGAGGTTTGCTCATTTTGCTTTGTATCTTCGTTTTCGCTAGGTGCTACGAGGATCGGGTAAGGGGCATATCATCGAGGTTTAGAGGCAACGAAAAGCAGTCGAGTGTGTACTCTTATGTCAGGATTTCGCACCGTCGCATGTCGCAAGCGAACCAGTGCGGACGAGCTAAAAGCGTCATGTTGTCCCGAAGCGATTACATGTCAACTGCGCATCGCGCTTCTAGGATTAGCGTGTGTAGTTCAAAGACCCAACTACCGTGACGCGCATAGCTCGCACACACTACGAAGCACGCCGCTCGTCGTCGTGCGAAATCCTGACATAAGGGTTCAAACCCACAGCAGTCGACTGTGCTCCTCTACGGCCATGGAGAGCAAGGCTTTAAAGACCGTGAGGCTTATGATTCCATTCCTGCGTCAGAGCCCTGTATGTGTTGAACGAGAGGGTTTCTTCGTAAAGTAATTCAGTCTCTGAGGTGACTGAACCATTTCTGCAACCCTGAATGCCTGCTGCTCCCGCTATGGCAGCCGCCCACAAAGGGCGTCGTCGCAGCGAGGTGCGGCGAACTTAAAGGAATCGTCCACGGAAAATGAGTTTTTGTGTTACCCATATGTTTATGTTGTATTTGCCTAATGTTGGCCACATGCAAAATTTCACGCGAAAAAATGTGAATCTGGCTGAGATACAGCACCACAAAGTGCGGTCCCAGTGGGCGGGGCCTCCGTGTAAAAGCCTCGTCCCGTCTTCCGCCGCCGTTGGGAACGGAGAGTAGGACTGTTTACGTAACCTTCTGTTCCTACAATGCGTCTCCGACCACGACGGACGCGGTACGAGGCTTTTACACGGAGGCCCCGCCCACTGGGACCGCACTTTGTGGTGCTGTATCTCAGCCAGATTCACATTTTTTCGCGTGAAATTTTGCATGAGGCCAACATTAGGCAAATACAACATAAATACATGGGTAACACAAAAACTCATTTTCCGTGGACGATTCCTTTAACCGATCGAGTGTCCTGGCCAACACTCTGGAGCCCGCACAAGGAAATCGTTCACCCTTGTTCTGCTGCACCCTAGCCTTAGGAAACATCCAGCATCACACCTTCGCTCATAATGAAGGCGTATGTATATTACTAAACATTCAGCACGTCCACAGTCCCCCCCCCCCCCCCCCTCCCCCCGGCATAGTAGGTCAGGACAACCGGTTTGATCAGATTGCCGCAGCTCGCAGTTGCAAGTAGCGAGGCACATGACGCGTGCGGTGACGCGATTCGTGTTAAGCGGCTACTCAGTTCGAGTGTTCTGACCTGCTTCCAGTAGCACCTTCTCCTCATATTTTCTGAAAAGAATTACCGATCCAGGGTATTTTAGGGGCATGCAGAGGACCATCTGGAATTTGCTATAGAACAAAGCGCTCTGTTCCCATGGAGGATTCCAGCGCTTCGGAAGAGTATGGAATATCCGATAGCACAGAAGATAATTGAGAGAAGATCGAGTTTTGGTCCAAATTCATAAATATTCTCAAATCACAACTGTTCATGCATGACTTGAGCTTTATTTTTAGGCAAGCTTGATTTTGAGTATTGAAATGACTTTCTTTTCATAACGCACATCAAACTAGTGACTACTCGGTGAGGACGGTAACGAATGTGCTCCTAAAAACACGAAATCATGATTCCCACGAGTGGGAGAAGAATCAGATCTTTAATGAACAGGATTGGATAAAATGATCATTCAGGAATTGCGCTGTGCACTTGTCTAATGCACAGATATGTAGAAAATGGAAATTATGTAGAAGAGAAGGAGTAAGTATGTACATGCTAATTCAAGATCCACGAACTGCGCATGGCGCAATTAATGGTGAAAGGCTCCAAGCATGTTAGGTTCAAGTGACCCCCCCCCCCAATCTGGGCTCCGCCAACAAGCGGTGGATATCCAAAAGACTCCCAGCGATACGACGTGGGAAAAAACTTGAACAGGGCGAGAATAGCTAGGAATGGGAGCAGGGTGAGGTCCAATGACGAGGAAATTTTCTAGATTTACGACCTGTATCCTTCTGAAACTACGTGTTCCTAGTGCGAAATCACGTGTTTCTATACTCAAAACGTCTCCCCCCCCCCCCCCGCCCACCCTATAAAAGCTTGTCAACCTATAATCACAGCGTTGTCATCTTAACCTAGAAATAAGCTAAGAATGATTATCGATCGACAGAATTCTTTCAAAAAGATTGTCTAATAGGTACGAAAGTTACACAAAAAGTGGTGTAGCCTCGAACTCGGGGATTTCTCGAGATCACGATACCCTGAGGATTCTTAGGCCCATGCTTCACACTTGGGGTCACACTTCGTCGTAGCCTAACAGTGAACCAGTAAAGACCATCAAACCATTTGAGAGTATCGGATTTCTGAAATAAGCTCGAATTCTTCTTGCTAAATACCCTTGATCTGGTCGATGGATAACCATTTAAAGACACAAGATGGAAAATGACGTATATGACGGAGAAGTCTGATTGCTCTCCAGTTCACAAGACATCGCTTTCGAACCAAACTCAAATTTTCTTCAGGACTAAATAACTAACAAGTGTACCTGTTCATTAATCACCGTAACAACGACTTATCACCCGAACATCAAGACGAGAGGTAGCAACATGGGCAATGACAATATTAATACGATATGACAATAGCAATGCGATATGCTGGTATTGTGTTCAGATGGTCGTGGTCGCACAGCTTTCCTCATCTTTGAGCTGCATACGTCGCACAAACTCGGATAAAGCTGCATCGAAATCACTGAACTGTGGATACACAATTAATTGCTTCCGGATCCATTTTGAAACCCGTGCTGTTGAGATCGCTTCTGAACATAAACTACGATCACCTTAATCTGACAAATGAAACACAAATTCGGTACTTACTCATGCTCTGTTCAGGCTTCGCTTGCTCCATCAATCTCTGATCTATGAGAACTAGAGCTCCCCAGTCATTTCTATGTCGCAAACATCTAAATGCCGACGTATGCCGAGCGAATACATGAAAAAATGAAAGTTCGAACCTGCCTAGAGCCTGGTTAAGTGCTCGATATGCTTGTGAGACATACCACTGGTCTCCCGAAAGAAGAGCCTTTGTTTTACAAAACTCGTTGTTGTAAGCCTTCTTTTCTTTTACCTAAGTAGTGTTGGCGATAGCTAAGCCACTAATTGTAAGAGGCCAAAAGGAGAATGTGTTTATTGAACATACCAAGTCATCCATGGCATTAGGAAAAGGGATTCCTACAGATATCACTACCCTTGCAAGGTCATCAGTGAAGTCTATGCCTTCAGACACCTGAAGAGAAAAAAGAATATTGCAAGAATTGTTCACAAAACAGGCTGTCCACTAACAAACCTAACAACTACGCACGATCCACACGTACTTTGTGTTAATTAAATTAAGTTCAGATTTGTCTGTGGCCTCTTGGGAGATAGGATTGTAGACCCTTTCAAATAACGAACCTTTCCTCGGAAGACAGCAAACATAAGAGCACCATCTACATGGCGACCATAGTTTCCAGGATTTCTCACTGCGTCTTCATATATCTCCATAACGCTGGGCAAGTCTGAAGAACGTCGAGGTTCTTTCACCACTACCTAAACTGTGCAGTGACCCGAATAAAGACCAAGAACAGTGGAAGTACATACAGCCGTACCTTCCGGGTTTGAACCTGGCGTAGTGCAAGGGTTATTTCCATATGTTCAAAAAGCTGATCTAGTAGTCGGTAGCTGGGTAGGAAACAAAGAATCCCCTTCGGCACAGTCACAGAAATGCGGCTAAATACATCACCGTAACGAAAAAAAAAACAAATTGACAATGACTTCAGTAGTGAACGAATTCACTGAAGAATGGCACTGAAATCAACGATGCTCTGATCACCTACCAAACTGTTGATGCCAGCTCACCAATGAACCTACTGTTGGCGTCGTTTACATTTTGGTAAGTTGCACACAGCGTGTATCCATTTAGGCTCTAGATCGGTACCTTATACGAAAATTTTGGTAGTTTTACATAGTGAGAGTGATGAGTAACTAACCACGGGCAAGACGGAGGCAAAAATCTGATCAGCAGGGATAACTTGATCACCTTCCATCTGGAAATAATACATTGAAATGTGCACGTTATCAACCACATCCATGCAAGCGAGTCCTCATTGAGTCTCACTTCGACAGTCAAACGCTAACTCACCTGCGAATGGAACTTGAGTCCCAGTTCAGTCTTAAGCGTGTCGACAGGACACAGTGTGCCAGATGCAAGGATGACAGATCGACATTCACCGAAAGCACTGGTAAAAGCCTGCAAAATCGAAGGCCCAGACATGAGAACATCGTACCAACTACAGAGGTGGCTTACCAATTCTGGACTCATGCACCACAGGCTCAAAGACGTTTTGTAGCCGGCCAGAATTGGATCGTGACACGCAGGACCTTCAGTAGATGAAAGCCACACGTCTGCACCATCGCTTTGACTGTAGTTTACATTTTTAGGACCTTCCCAGCGAGCTTCTCCATGAGTGTCCGAAGAGTACTCATTAAACCTGTTCATCGGTTCGCTGCTCACATTCATCCTGTAAAAACGAAAGGAGCTGCCAAAATTTCTGTCAACGAAACTATTTCACAAGACGAATGGTCACATGTTTCTACTGGTCGTTCGGGAAGTTCCTGCGGGTTTCAAATGCTCGACTTTCTCATTTGATTTTTGGTTCTTCCATCGGGTTGCCTCTATCATATTGAAGCGCTCTTCTCGCTCTACCAAAAATACAGGGTGGGGCAAAATTACGGAAACAAAGTTGATGCTACCCAAAAACCTTATTTCAGCTCGAACAAGAACATGAGTATTACCGATTTACTCTCCAGAAAAAACTGAACAAACAGTACTACTTTTTTTGAAACCATCTCCATTTACTTCGATATAGGCTCGAAGACGCTCCGAAAACGCGTTGACCGTGGCGAGGAGATAGCCTTCATCCAACCCATCCCATGCTTTCTCCAGCGCTGCCTTCGAGTAATTAAGGCCGGGATGGGGTTTTGAGCATGCCTTATGCTCGAGGACACTCCATACAGAGAAATCGAGTGGGTTGAGGTCCGGTGAACCGGGAGACCATTCATCAAAGGCAATGAAACCTAGGAAAATTTCCTGCAGCGTTGGTTTCTGTTCTTTTTGCTGTCGGCAGAAAGAAACTGGCCTTCTCCTTGCTTGTGGGCCTTCAGTTTCCAAGTGATCTTTCACAATCCTGCCCATCTGTCACGTGGAAATCGACATTTCTTCTGCCATCTTCCAAAGCGACCACAGTGGCTTCAAACGCAGACGATCACGCACTCTCTTGATGTTCGCCCTGATCGTGGCAGAAGTCGGTTTTCCACGTCCTGGTCGGTCGGAAAGGTTTCCTAGCTCTGTAAACCTTGCGATTGTTTCCGATACAAGACTTCTTGATATCTTCAGACGACGGGAGGTGCTAATCGCTCGGAGTCCTTGGTGGTGCAGGTAGGTGATGGAATTCCGGTGAGGAGATGGCCTCGTCATTTTGAACCGAAGATGAAATTTTTTGTGCTGGTTAGTAGAGATGGTTGCACTGAATCGATTAAGAACAAGCAGGAGCTTCCCGAATGGGAAAAGCGCCTCAGGGGTCAAAGTTCCCGCACCCGCGCCTTGTTTCCGTAATTTTGCCCCACCCTGTATGTAGTAGCGTTCATGGCATGAAGTAAATTTTTTAAAGTCTCTCAAACAGAATGAACGAACGACAGCTTTACACCTGGTCTAGAACATCCTTTTTCTACCGCTAACAAACAACCCATTTCTTAACCGCATTGGATCAAGCACGTAGCAGTCAGCCTCATCGGCGTGGCGACGGTATAATGGTTACGACTGCTCTACTCCACCACATCTTCATGGATCCCATCGCATACTACGGCTGGAAAGTACTACGAAAGGCTCGCAAGATGAATCACAAACTGTAGATCATGAGCTCAATACTGGCTGATAGGGAGGAACCTATATTTCTTTACGACAACGCATGACCTCATTTTGCATAACTTTGAAAAAGTTGAAGGAGCAGTGCTACGAAACTTTGCGGGATCCACTATACTCATCCGACCTGGCACTACCGATTCCCTATTTTTGAGAGTCTGGACAGCTTTCTTCGGCATAAATGCTTTAAGGCCCAACACAGTGCTGAGACGACCTCCGAAAGATTCATCGCATCTGGCACAGTTTTGAACGACCGAGATTAACAAAGCTCCTATCTTGTTGGCGAAAACTTGCTGATTCTCATCGACAAAGATGTATCATCCGAGATAAGCGCTTTGAAAACGAGGTCACAAATTGCAAGAACTTTCCGAGCGACCTGATACAACTCACTTGTACATGCTTCTCTTTTCTTCGTCCTTGAAAAAACCAACAAAATACAGCCACTTCTCGACACAAACTATAGCTGTTGAGCTGACTTTCATTTCGACATCGCGATTCTCTTGTCCGTCTCTAGAAGCTGAGATAAGCCCACTGAAGGCAGCCTAAATTGATAATAGACGATACAAGTTTCTCTCATCAGTGTTGAAAGTGAGCGAGTTGTCCAATTCTGTTCTCACTGGGTTTCTTCCTCCAACTTTGACCGCAGCATTGAAATAATACCCTGATAGATTAGAAAACATGCATTTCCCTTACCTGAACTTTTTCATATCGAGCCTTATTATCTGGATGTAAGTGGAACCTTTTCAGATCTAGATCAAGATGTGCGTGATTACTGAAAGTAGAAATTTTTACATAGAGCAGTGGAACAAACGAATAACTCCTCACACTGTCTGCGAGCGCCTCCCCGATCGGTCGGCTTTTGAGCATTCCAGCAATTTGGCTGAATCACGGAACCATTTAAATATGTCGCTCACAAGTATTGCTAACTGAAAGATTACGATGCGATAAACCTCTTGCGACCACAATCGAAAATTACCGTGGTTATGTGCTTTTGATCGTTCGTGTAATTTTCTATGGTTGTGTTGATTGCCTCCTTCTCAACACCTTCCATCAAATCAGCACCAGTGGCACATTTTTCGATTAGATTGAAGGCAAGTTTCTCTATGAAGGAGTAAACGTATAGCCACATCACAGGCGCTCGTAATCATTGAATTTACCTTTTTCCCTCAGATTTGCCAAAGCATCTGCGATTTCCTTCTCAAAAAATGTGAAGCTCGCGGCCTCCCGACAGTTGTCCTCGATATTGTGAGCTTCATCCAATATAACTACACTGTTCTTCAGAAAAACATCGGAGGAATTGCGTATAATCGGATCTGAAAAGATCGAGAACAATGATAGAAAGCACAACGATGTCATAGCTGAACGAACCGACAAGGTAACTGAATGGGCAGAAAATGAGATCCGCATCTTGGGTAAGTATCCGTGTGGATGAAAAATAAGGGCAGATCGGACTTGGCATCGATGACAGTGTTTCCACCAATTCTTCTATATCGAACACCACAGCATCCTATGATTTGGAAACCTTTTGATAAATGAAATGGCAGAGTTCAAAATGTAACGAATGAGTCTTTCGTTTACCATTTGCTGCAAGACGTTTCGCACACTAATCGCCCTTTCATATTTTCCTTTCATGGCATCTTTGAACTGGCATCCAAGCTGAAACTGACGAAAACGTTACCGTATTAGAGACATGTATGGATTGCAAAACAGCCTATAAAATAACGATGAGTGGTCTCTCGACAGATTATCTGAAGCGCGGAAACTTGCGATGTGGCAGCAACTGTGTTCAGCGGGCAGATGGCAGAAAATGGGGAGCAGTCGTTCTTTAGGAAGTCTCGCGACTCTCAGGTCTTTATTTGCCGCAATACGTATGTCTGTAGACTTTCCTTGTACCCGGTGACGACAAGCACCGGGCACGTGGTCTGCTGTTTCATCAACAGAACGCTATGTACGGATTTGCCATATGCTCACTTCTGCATTATAGAAATTTAGCGATAAAAAAATATATTCTTACACCGCCAGAAGAGATGAGCTCTTTGCAGTGGCCTGATACATCTGCCGATTTTCGAGCTGCTTGATTGATGCACGACTGTTCTCGGCTTGCTAATATTGTGTGACTGTAAATGGTTGTGTTGAAAGCGCTATCACGGCAATGGAAAATTTGTCCCGAAGGAATTTTCAAAATGATGAAAAATTAGGATTACAAAGGGAAGGTAAATCACAGGAAATCGTTTTGAACCTACCTTATAACACCTCCATACGGAAGACGAGCGAATTCTCTGACAACTTGCCCAATTTGCTTGTGTGTTCTGGTACCATAATAAACACGAGTCCTACTAAAACGATCAGAATCTAGACCTTGCACGGGAAAGAACTGTGAGAGAAAACTAACGGTAAACATGTGCACGACTTGTCAATTTTCGGCGTCGGCTGATCTTTTGATGAATCAGTTTTCTGAAATATAACAGTGCAGTCATATCTCGTAACCTTACTGTAGATTCCTTACTATACCTTAGATACCTTACTGTACATTTGCAGTTCAAAGAAGGTCCAGAAAGTGATGGTCGTGGGATCGCTTGGTCAAAACGTATAATCCTTCTACGAAGTGGAAATGGGCACAACGGCAAAGGAAGTGGAATTCACATTACCAAAACCGTGGTTTCTGCGGTTATTTTTCTACTGCTTACATTAGTTATGATGTCTCAGAAAAATACCATCTAGACGTTTTCCAGCTATGTTTCACTATGAAATTAAATCAAACCAACCCCATACTGTTGTGTTCGAGGGCTGTAGGCAAAATCTGAGAAGAACTCTTCGTCATCTAAAGCATGCATGATGTGTAATAATTATAATTGTGACCGAAACGCCACTAATGAAACTACTTACACGGCAGAGATTCTTTGATACCAAACGTCTGGGGTTTGATCTGAAAATTAATGTCTCGTAGTCTGTCACCTTCTCGTTGAGAACTGTTGTCGGCTTCCTACCTCATCAAAATCGGGCTTTCTATCTGCATTGCACAAATCCCCTTCTGCAGGTTCCTGCTTTGCTGTAAGCTTCATTAAGAGAAGATGATATGATAAAACTACGTAAATGAATCATTAGTAAGAGATAAACTTACCGGAGGCGTATGATGCGCCACTGCCTTCACCATGTGTAGGACAAGTTAATACAGCAGACCGCCGCTTTTTCCGGTAGTCATCCAACCAAGCGCAACTTGAGGCCAGCAAAGCCATTGTTTTTCCTGATCAAAAACGCTTAGATAAACTAGATTGTCTGCAATCATGGCTAGCCCTAAAAGCCATGTAAGTAATAAAATGAATTTGTGATTGCTTAAAGGCGAAAATATAGAATACTGGATTTGTTTCATCTTTTCATCAGTTTCATTGAACTACGTTACAAGGCTATTTCCATCATCGAAATTCATACCACTTCCTGTTGGGCTTTCAGCTAAAAAATTTAATCTCTTCGTGAGTGCCGTGATCATGCGCACCATCATAAGTTTCTGTGATGGATACGGTTTCATTCCGAGAGGTAGGCGCACATCATAACCACACATGGGCAAGCTTTCATACCGTGTATTGTCGATAACCACTTTTTCACTGCAATAAAAAATCGATCACTGTCCAGACGTCATTCGAAGTGTCAGGGAGATACCGCTTCCGTTTTGTGGGCTTGAATATTGCAGCTGAATTTGTGTTCGGTGATCCTCTAACACCATATTCACCCGGATCATCTCCGACGCCGTCCGTCCAGGGATTTCCTTAACGCAGAAAACTGATCCATGAGCGAACCGACACTTTTCGTGCACTTATGACATGATAGCAAAACAGAAATATTGAGTTTTGACTTATTAGGAGCAAAGAAGAGATAAGGGAAGTATCGTGATGATCACCTCGATAGCCTCAGGGGTAAGCAGTGTAAGGAAAAAATTGGACCCGAGCGACTTCTTACAAAACGAGCCCTAACCAGATTTCGGCATGGGTTTTTCGTTGTGGATAGCGATCCTCACTCAACCCAGCTATTTGCGACCTTCCGCCTTTCGGGGATTTCCCACCAATGCTTGACCCCGTAAAGCAACGCCTACAGCATAGTTCAAAATGAACTATTCGCCTTTTATGGCGAGAAATACGGCAAGAGGTTTCGTGAAAAATGATTGAAAGCAGACATGAATCACGTACTGTTGTTCCTTCGGCTTCGTCGTTTATTGCCCCGCCTCTGCATAGGGGTATAATTGAAGTTTTCCATGAAACTGAAAAAGTAAACATCTTTTTGAAAATCCCACACTGGTCAAAGAGTGAATGTGGATACAAACAATGTGAACAGAGCATTCAAACCCAATTACCATCATAATCAAAAGGTGAAGATAAAAAAGAACTAGAAAGAAGTATGATTGTGGGCCAAGGAGCCGCAAAGTGGATGAACAACATTACCATTCCCCAATCACCACATCCAAGAAAAGCTGATGAATGCCACCATTTTTCAAACGCAAACCACCTTTTCCAAAGAAAGAAGAAATTATATCATGCTATCCTTCATCCACGCTGATTGTAGATTCGAGCGAAATGAGGTATCCCACTAAATGACAAGTGGCTAGCCAACTTTAACAAATTCCAGGTTTGAGCGACTAACTCCGAACCTACTATGGACGACGGTGACAGCGCAGTGATGCTCACATCCGGGCAAGGAGAACTTTGTTAACCCACGTAGTAGTACTGAAGCAAGAGTTGTATTCTTCTGAGAGAGCCTGATATAGACTTTCCAACTTTTCGGCACGCACCCTGTGACTTGAGATGCCGGAATTCACGATTTTGTGCGCGATCCCCCAATCCTACGATGCTACGAACTCCCAGCGAAATCACACAATCGTTAGGCAGTGTTCATAGTTCACGATTCAGGCGATCGCGCGATCTACGCGATCGCGTGATCGCCTGAATCACCCAATCAATATGTATCTTTTTCCTTCCGCCTGAATCGCGTGATCGCCTGAATCGTGAACTATGAACACTGCCTTAAGTCTATCAATCGCCTAACACGAAAAATGTCACTTCGTCATGAATACTCGCAGTGAAAACGTTGCGAATTTCCGCAAGATTTGTGCCTTCTTTCGTCGGTTGTGTTCAGAGTTAGCGATTCAGGCGATCAAGCGATCCAGCGATTCAAGAAATAATATGATAAAGAAAGGATACGTATTGATCACGCGACCAGAGGATCAGGCGATCTAGTTGCCAATCGAATAATCGCTAATGCTCTCCTCTTCGCCTCAATAGTCTGATCGCTTGATCGCGTAACCAATACGTATTATGATATCAACTATTGCACGCACCGTTGGCCGGCCGTGATTGCGTAACCCCGCGTCTATGTCGTCCTTCGCCGTCTGGGTCTCTCGGATTTGCCTAAGCCTTTTCAGGGAAGGAGCTTTGGCGTCGCGTACTCTGGCCTGTCTGGTGTCTGACCTCGCGGCAGGAAGCGTGTTGCCGAAAAAAGCCAGCTGTCCTCAAGCCGGTACGCAGTCACGGCCGGCCAACGGTGCGTGCAATAGTCTATATCTACGTATTATTTCCCTTCCTCCTGGTTGCCTAAACGCCTAAATCGCGAACCCTGAACAATATCTTCACGTAGGACAGATGTAGGACTGACGAATTTCCGAGCATCATAGGACTTCAAAGTCGCAGAATTTTGGGCGAAAAAAGCGACACTGCACAACCGAAAAGTCTGACACCAGCCTGAAGTTCATGTTACACTGATCCAAAACTCCACTATACATCCGCGCTTGCGACGCGACAATAACAAATGACCTAACATCACAATACGGCACTCCGAGAAGTGTCTGAGATTCCCAGGAAATCAAATAAAATCGTCCACCTGCGGAGGGCACATGGGTAATATCAAAAAGTCCCTAATAGATGCTAAGGGGGGAGGGGTGATGGTGCACTCCACTGAGCTCGGCGTCCGGCACTATTGCTTAGTCAGCCTTACCTTAACTTTGGGAGGGGCCATACTTACCTAAAGCAAGGCTTAGGTGAAAATATACACTCAAGTATACAAACTGATGATGTGGCTCCGAGTGAGCGACGAGAGCGCAACAATGAGTGTCCCCCCCCCACTGCAGAACCACCTAAGAGTCCAACGGATCAATCTGTTTCGAAACCAACAGGCTTCAAATGCAAGAATGATAAGTAGTTCGGAAGTGTGCACTAGACGATTTCCGAGCTCAGTTCAAAAACTCGTGCTTGGCGGCGAATGGTGTCGCGCGCGACGGCGATCGCGGCACAGTCACGTCGGCTCCGCCCCGTCAACCGATCAATGCGTTCCGTAGAATTCCGTTGGTTCAGCTTCATTACGCTGACGTGTTGCATGGAAACGTCGCTTGGTCTACTCCATTGTTTTGTCCCGGTGGCTTTTGTCATCCGAATTCGCACTGTCGGAAAGCATTCACTTTTTTCATCGATTATTGCATACATCCATTGCCATATTGGCCATTTTTTGTTGAAGCCCGTCTAGGAAATCAAAACTCACTACACCATAAAATCCTGTGCAGGATGATTCGACTGCGCACCCTTTTTCTACGATTACGACAAGTGCCACGCGACTTCGATGTGACACCTCTTTATGGAAGACTTTCTGTTCGCTATTTTTCCACATTGGAATTGTGTAGTGATCCATGTTTAGATACATAGGCCATGGGTCAGATAAAGTCGGCGGGGAGATGCAAAATCTTCACCGACGTCAAAGCTTCTTTCCCTCCCTAGCTTAGGCTAAGCGGATGAGACCTATGCTTTAACAGATGCTTTTTCATGTGGGAGGAGGGGATTTCAATTTTAGCCTAAGCTTAGAGAGGGAAAGGAGCTTCGACGTCGACGCAAAGTTGCGTCCTCGACTTTATTTGACCGGCAGACGAGACCTGTCAGGTACTTTTTTATGTGGAGGAGGGGATATCAATCTAAGCTTAAGCCTAGGAAGGAAAGGAGATCCGGCACAAAGTTGCGTCCCTCCCCCCACCCTTGCTTTGTTTGACCCTAGACCAGATTTGAGCCGAGATGAGGCAACATGCGCCTGTTCCAAGATATTCTTCCCCAATGAAGGTGTTTGGGATTATAGCAAATTTAGTGTGATAATATCGGACTATGATTACAGATTCTGAAATGATCCTTTGCTTCGATAATGGCACTATGAAAGCATCATTTTTGCAACCATCATTTCCATTGTGAGCCTGTGAAGTGCGCTCAGTACCATTTACTTATCCATGTATTTAGATATGATTCAGCCATTGGAAGCAATTCCTATGGGCAATGCTTTCAACAACAATGTATTCGTACGATATATACATTGTATAGCAATTAGATTCAAATAGTTGAAAAGAATCTGTAAAGTGGCTGTGACACGACGTTGTGTCACACGGTCGTCATCGTGTTAAATGTTTGCTACTTAGCTTGAATGTGGTATGCAGCTTTTTGTCGGATATCCTTTGGAACTGGTTCGCATTCTCCTGCACTCCCCTTTGTTCATTTTTTCTTTGTTAGCTTGTACTTTACTGCTTTCGCTGTATTTGTTGGAACTTTACTACTCGATGGAAGGACCTGAAAGTGGGTGAGATAGTTCAGCAGTTCTCAAGTTTTGTTAGGTTTCGTTTTTGAACGGGCGTTTTTCATGCCCTATGCCAGAATAACAATTGCTTTGCAGTGTAATTGGCTTGCGTGGAGGGACGGGAGTGGGTGCTGCTGTAGTTTTGTGTCGTGTGGGGTTGCTTGCATCTCAAGCCCAAGTCTTCCTTAGTGGAAGCCTTTACCTCTATAAAGTAAGGCCTAATGTACTATTGAATATGCAAGCTGATCTTATAATAGAACGGTTTCGAATGAGGGATGACAGCGCGACATCATTAGCTCAGTGTAAGCGGTTCACGCATGCCGGAGCTCCTTCCACTATTAGGCTTAAATTTTTTGTTTTGCTTGTGCGAGGATGAGGGTTCAGGTTCAGTCGTGTAAGACGCGAAATCCTATGTTGACATATCTCCCAAGTTCATGTAACTTTTCAATCACTGGTACAAGTCGATGGAAGTTCTCGCAAACTCACTCGGCTTCAAAAGCGCTATCGAATCTTGGTTAACAGATAGGCACTGTTTCGACCACGTTGTTCTTAGGCAGTGTTCATAGTTCACGATTCAGGCGATCACGCGATTCAGGCGGAAGGAAAAAGATACATATTGATTGGGTGATTCAGGCGATCACGCGATCGCGTAAAGCACGCGATCGCGTGGATCGCGCGATCGCCTGAATCGTGAACTATGAACACTGCCTTAGCGTCCTACACTGATGGATGCATACTTTCTATTGTTACGCTCTTTGCAGTTTAGAAGGGTGCTTCATAATATGAATGCCGGATCAACAACATATGCAGTGAGGGGCCAAAATCGATAGAATTTTGCCTTATAGGCTTTACGCACCGGAGTGGAAGATTAGGCCGTTGCGACTTGGTGCGCGTTACGTTGGGCTGACGCACCGAAAGTAATCAAAGTAACGGCAAACATCTTACTTTTTATAAATGACATAAGTCAACAATGTATTGTTCATATAAATAATGAATACAACGTGAACCAATAAAAAGGATGAATTTTTTGTTTTAATAGATCCTATTCGAGATGTCGGAACGACCTTCTTGTCCCATTCAGCGCGATGGCAGTGTGCGATTTGGCTCATACAATGAATTAAAAATACTTGAAATGATAAATTCGACAGATCGTGGAATATAAAAGTAGGAGTGCTCAGAAGTACAAAATAGAGAAAGAACGAAATGAAATAGCGAAAACCGTAAGAAATGGAAACCCAAAACCCTCATCTGCTCTTGCGCCCCTCTGCGTCATTAGCCAATGGGGTAGATTGCAGACGGGCGAAAGGTCAAGTCAGCCGCCCGGGAACGTTGTCCTTCCCTCCACAGTAGTCATCAGCGGATGGACGGCAGCACGGCTCGATCGCGATAAAGCCGCGCTCTTTCCATGCGAGTTTCGTTACTGTAACTTCGAATGCGAAATCGCGATGTTTGGAAATTGCCAGAGGAATTTCGCACTTTACTCGGAGGGCTTCACTTACTCCGAGTTGTTCTATCCAAACACAGGTATAACATACAGCTCCAATTTTAGGACTAACGAGCCGTCATATTGTAAGGCCGTCATATTGCTAGCTTCTGCCGTGGTCTTAAATGCTTCGACGTAAAACCGTATATCGCACCGAGTCACACGGCCTGACGTCGTTTCTTTGGGCATACGTGCAGATAAGGGACTCACGAAATTTTCTTACTTCTCGCTC
Organism: Trichostrongylus colubriformis; assembly: GCA_963978905.1. Taxonomy (NCBI): domain Eukaryota; kingdom Metazoa; phylum Nematoda; class Chromadorea; order Rhabditida; family Trichostrongylidae; genus Trichostrongylus; species Trichostrongylus colubriformis. The sequence continues at coordinate 9,397,573 of OZ022259.1, read as the reverse complement.
CTCGTTTTTGAGGCCTTTAGATGAATAGCCGTGCGTGTTCAGAAGTGATGCTTTGAAGCGTGTCGATCGATCCTCTGTGCGCTATTTTAAGCCATTCAGAATCCATATGCTTCTGTGAGAAGATGAATCGCTCCTCGTTGAACAGCACCTTTTCTCGTGGTGCTACACGCAGTGGCATATTTACTGTTACGTGGTGCACGTCCCGCTTATCAATTAGCCTGGGACCATTCCTGACCCCTGCAATTACACCTCCTTCCCTGTTGAGGAATCCTCGATTCTGTACTCTGTGTATTAAGGACCCCGAAAGCATGGGTTTTCTTGTGCCGGCAGGGAAGAACTCTGAGTAGGGTCTAAAAAGTTCACTGTGTTTAAGGACAAGGGTTTTGCGCTACGCTAAAGCTAGCTGGCCTGGGCAAAAGTTCATCTGGCCCTTGGACACTCACACTAAACGGGTTGTAGCTGCGCCGCTGCTCCTGTTTTGATCTGTGATCAGCAAAGTATAAGGTTTTTATGCCATCTGGGCTATCTGGGTTGGCGGTGGAAAGGTGGCTGAGGAAATCCGAAATTCCAAAAAGGATGATACTGAACAAAATGTTATCCCGGCGGAACACGAAATGCGCAAACTCTCTATTTCATCGATTTTGCTTGTGTCCAGTTTTTACTCTTGCCTTCTACCTCATTTTAACTTATGTATGCAGGGTGTGAAAGGGTTTAGTTGTAAATGGGAGGGGGTAGGGTTCAGTTCAAAACGATTAATTATGAAGCGCTCTGTGAAGCTCTGGAAATCCCCTTTTGAAGGTTCTCTCGTGAGTGGGATGAGTTGGAAACAGTTCGATGTTCGAAGCGCTCGACTGGACATTTAAAGCGCGTCCGCGGAACCGCGGTTGTCTGTTTATACGCAGTCCGTGACACTTCTACTAGTCATAAGAGGGATGTGAAACAGGTTCAGCTTGCAGGAACAAGCAGGTTTTGGCAACGGGTTCGTATTCAAAACACATTCTGAATGGAATGTTCGAAAGGTATTAGATCATCAGAGCAGACTGCTTTTTTTAAGGCATTAGTTTCTAAGACTACTGTAGGATTTTTTGCTATGTTTTCACCTTTTCCGTGCTACTTATTCACAGTGATGAATTGGACGCTTCTTTTCCTGTGTTCCGCATTTTGTTGTTGAGGGGTTGCCTGTGTCTCAATGAGCTTTCATTTAAAAAACTTTCATTTCGATACGCACGTACTTGATTTTCACTACCAACATGCGAAGTTGTCTAAAAGATGACGAAATTAGGCTGTGACGATGTGGGTCAACATTTCGGCGGCGTGTGATCGTTTGCTACATGAAACTTTCAGGAAAAGGATGTACGTAGTACCTCCTATTATCGATTATGTGCATACCTTCAGTATTTCAACAAATCGCCTCTGATTATTCTGTAGTCTAATTTATACCGGAAGTTCAATCTGGAGTATTAAACGAGACCCCCTTTCGTACCACTTAGCAAGCAGTCTTCAGTTCTTTTATGCAGACACGCATTACCTGTCTGAGGTGGAATTTTCAAGCGAAAACGTCTTTTTCGTCCTGCATGGAAACAGCCGGATGACTCGAATGTTGTGAGAACTGCCAAATTACTCGAATGTGTTGTGTGCTTATATCAGTCTCCTGAGGAGTTCGAAATTTGCTTATGTTCAATGGACACGAAAACGGACTTGATAAAAAGCTGTCACACGCGTCGATCCAGTCTCGTTCATTCTAATAGTTTCACCGCTCTAGAGTCAAGCTGGTGATCCCAGACTTGTTTGTGTTGGAAGAATGATAATATGGACTTACATGGGGGCCACCATAAATGACTGTGTGGTACAAGTACGTGTCCCAACACCATAGAGTTTCTAAATGGAAGGGATATTTTGGCGGATCCCGAAACAGAAATTCTCCGCGATAAACAATTTTCGGCTCAGTGAGGGTCTGGGAGGGGGGGGGGGGACTCGACTCCACGTATAAGTCGCAGCTCGCATATACGTGAAAACATGCAAAGGATGCTCCCACGTTTTCGTTTCCCAAGCAGATGTGAAGGAAGGGGATACGAATTTTGTTCAAGCCTAGGGAAGGGGAGAAAGTAAATCCGCCGTGGACTGACACGAGTTCCATGTGGAGAAAGGTTCAATCACCCGGAGCTTCTTTCCACTCTCCAAGCTTAGGCTGAATTTCACGTCCTTGTGGCAATGTTTGTCATTATATTTTGTGAGCATGCTGTGCGACACGCTATTACTTAGTTGTTGACCCTGAAAGCCCCATTCGACAGACATTGACCATTTTTAATTCGGTGCTGTTGCGCCCATAATACTGAAGCCATGTTCTTAGAATATAACCATTCGCAGATGCCCTACAAAACACGAAGTATTGATTTCATCACTCTCCATTACATAAAGCACATCATTCGGATTTAGTTTGTTTGCGTTCAATTCTGCACACTGCCACCGTATCCCTTATGCGACGTGTACTAAGCGTATAGGCGATGAAACGTGGTGCCATTCGATGCATTCGCTCTCCGTTACTTCTGTCGAACGGTGCTGCTTATTTCAGATATCATCTTCGAAATGGGTGACGATCCTTGCGAGTGTCTGTTTAATCATGAAGCGGCTATGAGACGACTTTTGTCGCTGGTTAGTAAGTTCACACTGTTTTGCCATTCCTCTAATGTCTATCTTTGTCGATGTCGCTGTATTGATGTCGTTTATGAAATTGTTGCGCTCAGTGTGTTTTGTTGATGGGAAGTTCTGTTTCTGTACAGGATCTCTCGATGTGTGTTTCTCTTCCCTTTCCAAGGCTACCAGAATTCACAATTTGTTTCAATAGTAAAAGGCATACACAACTGCTGTACTAATGAGGTCACGCATTATTTTTCCGTTCGCACTTTCATAATCCTCGTGTTAGGCTAGGTATCCATAGCATGCATAAACGCTGACGAAATCCGGGACACATCGATAGATATCCCTGGCGAAAGGGTAATGGTGGTCTGTAAGCTCAGCTACTTGCGTAGGTGCTAGGCGAGCTTCTAATGAAAGAGCATAGCCGTCCAATTCGATCACCGGTTGACCAGCAACCGCACCATGCTTTCAGGGGAGGTATTTAAATTGATTTATAATCTTACCAGTGACTACTATCATGTTTCAAGTAGTATGGGAGTGTCGGTAAGGCAGTGTTCATAGTTCACGATTCAGGCGATCACGCGATCGCGTGGATCACGCGATCGCGTGCTTTACGCGATCGCGTGATCGCCTGAATCACGTAATCAATATATCTTTTCTTTTCCGCCTGATCGCGTGATCCACGCGATCGCGTGCTTTACGCGATCGCGTGATCGCCTGAATCACCCAATCAATATGTATCTTTTTCCTTCCGCCTGATCGCGTGATCGCCTGAATCGTGAACTATGAACACTGCCTAAACGGACAAATGTGCGGCGGTACTCACTGCCGCGACGCATAAGCTCACGCGTCGCGGCCTCCATCATGGCGCGCGCTGGCATGCTTATGAGCTCTACGTCTTCTTACCACATCGGGCAAGGCTCTTCGTGAGCAGCACATGAGATCTTCGTTTACTAAGGTGTGTGTAAAAGAGTGACGCTCGCTGCTAAAGCGGCGAGCCAAGAGTCGCGCGCGCTTCGCGTGCATTGCAAGGGAAGAAGCCTCGACGTGGGGGCTAATATGGGCCGTCGCCAAATATCGTTGTTGAGTTTATGACATCGGTGAGAAGAAAGCGGCACCTGTCATCACAGAATGTATACTCAAGTGTGTATTTTAACCTAAGCCTGCAAAGGAAGGAAGCCCCGACGTGGGGGCTAATATGGGCCGTCGCCAAATATCGTTGTTGAGTTTATGACATCGGTGAGAAGAAAGCGGCACCTGTCATCACAGAATGTATACTCAAGTGTATATTTTAACCTAAGCCTGCAAAGGAGGGAAGCCCCGACGTGGGGGCTAATATGGGCCGTCGCCAAATATCGTTGTTGAGTTTATGAGATCGGTGAGAAGAAAGCTACACTCGTCATCGCAGAATGTATACTCAAGTGTCCATTTTAACCTAAGCCTGCAAGGGAAGGAAGCCCCGACGTGGGGGCTAATATGGGGTGTCGCCAAATATCGTTGGTGAGAGCAGTGAGACAGAAGCAACTCTGCATTCGCCGCTATAGTGCGCCGACCCTACAACAACGGGAACCGAAGGCTCCCGCAATTACTAAATTGGCGATTTAGAACCCCAATCGCAATGACGACGGATCATCCTCCTCTACTTCACCGTTGCTCCACAGTATCCTCCGTCTCGTCGGACTATCCGATGAGATCAACGTTGGCTTCCGTACCAATCATGCATAGTACACGCTGCGAGTATCTCGCCACGTGCACTCTCTTACGCGGAGTGCGCAGACGGAGCGACGAGACGGGAGAAAACCTGTGCCCACTGACGACGAACCGCGACGCAAGCCTACGCGTTGCGGTAGTGAGTACCACCGCACGTTTGTCCGTTTACCATTCCCCGTAGTGTGGAAGTAGGTTGATATGGAAATCGTAGGGCGGCGTTCATAGTACTGGAATCTGCGTGGTCGGAATTGTGAAAAGGATCAGATACTATCGATTAGGAGTGTGGAAATTGTGTTCTTGTGAAAATCTGCGTTTTCGTGAAAATGCGGGTTTGGAATCTTCATTCCTCTTATGCTCTGTTCTAAGCTGAGCCTGGAAATCATACGTATCTAATCCTTTTCAACACATTCCACATTTCCGCATTCACACTAAAACGGAAATTTCGTATTCACCTAATCGATACGTATCTTTGATTCTCCGCAGATTCCGCAAAAATGCAAATCCTACCACTATGAACGCTGCCTGGTAGCAATAGCCTACCCTTCAGGAAATCCAACGAACAGCAAAACTAGAGCCTTATGTACAGTAGGCTTCGTTGTTGATGGCATGTCGCTCTGGTGTTCGGTACCACGCTTCCTCGGGGTGCTTTTTATTTATATACGTGGGCCTCTCGCTTCCCAACATAGCAATCGTTGCGACATATGGCGTACAGCTTCCTGTTACTGATGACTGATGCAAAGTGTGAAGATAAGGATATCGCAAGATAATGTTTTTTTTATTTGAAGAAGAGGCTGATGGGGTGCTAAAAAAATTCAGGGTTACCGCTTCTGACTGATATTAGCGGCACATATCTTGATATGCACAATGTACAGTGAAGTGTGAGGAACGGGTTGAACTCCTTGGTCGGCATCTTTAACCAACATCAGCGAGGGTATAGACAAATGGAAGACACGGTTTTCAGTGGGAGATGACCTAAGCATGAGTCGAAGGTTGTAGTGTCTAGTGAGGCACTTGGGAGGGTTTGGACGATAGCAGGAATAGACCCCTACGAGTTTGAAATAGAGTTCAACATGTGCGTACGTCGAAGTTGCATTCTAGTGTAGAATGGAGCGATTGTGCGCCTGGATGTGCACATCATAGTATAACTCAAATTTGGTTATATGGATCGAGCCCGTAGTGTCTAGTGTCATTTTCAAATGGAAAACTGTTTTTATATCTTACACAGAAATGTACCATAAGCAGATGCTGTTTGCATTGCTGCTCGGTCATGTGCTGAGTCCCCTCCAATTTGTGATTTCAATGCTTAAATAAATGTGGTTCTTGAGTATACAGAAATATGGTAAAAACTAATTACAGCTACGCGACACCCAAGACTACTGCACCGATTCCGAGTGCTTGACTGATGGCGGCCCAACGGCAATCGCAAGCAATTCGATATTGTTGTGGACAATGCTGTGGGGTTTTCTGGCTTTAGTCCTCTTCTTTATGCGTCCAAATTCGATGCGAGGAAATCCTAATAGGAACGAAAAACCTGGACCAAGCAATGATCACGTGAGTGGTTTCGTTCAGTGAACTAAAATGGTTGCAAACTAATTGAAGGAGAGGGGGAGGAGTGAGCAATTTGTTGAAGTTGAACGGTAAAGTCGTCAAACTTTGCGATTTTGCGGTGTCGCGGCTCCGCATGCGAAGCTGTGGCACTGTAAAACTTCAAGGTCGCAGAATCGTGTACGCACGCGCGACACCGCAATATGTAAAATTGCGAATTTCGACGGCGTCCCAATATGTTGGACGTGTTATTATACTCCGCAGATATCACAAATACACTAGAGTGATCTGCTGGGCTTATGTTACAGTTCAATATTCGACAAGTTCCCCACTCCCTCTAGCACCGTCAACGTTTTCACGGCGTGGAAAAACGGAAGTGCCTGCAAACAGCCTCTCAGATACAGATATTATGAGAGGGAAGTGAAGGTTGTGCTATGATTTCAGAACAATCATCCACCGCCGCCTGCAATCATGTAATCACATCAGCATGCAAGTATTCCCGAGACTTCCCCTTTGCAGACATTCGACATTGTACACACGTTGTAAATATCGATACCATGTCTTCCGCGATGCCTTGTGTATTCTTATGCATCTAGTGGGATAACACATATTCTTCTCCGTTTTCCGTAATGCATACTGGTTTCATCTTGCCGTGATCGTGTGATCGAATTAATCGTACGCGCGCATCTCGGCTTCTAATTGGTTGCAGCATTTTTCTCCTCTCCCGTCCATTTATAACAGAGCCCCTTTACGCCGATATCACACAATCTTCCTAGACTGCGAGTCTGTTAACTGTAGTTGGTATTCTAATCACTATTCTCACATACCAACTAGTCTGATTACGAATGTGATTCGCTAGATACTATTCCTTTCCTTTTTCTGTATACAAACTTCTATTTGGTACAATAAATTTACATGGGTGGACGAGATTTATAGCTTTGTATAGATGCACATACATAACATATATATTATTATGAGGTAATCAAAAAGGAAGGAAACAACACAACCATTACCCGCGAGGCGTGTGGAATGTCGCACGTAAATGATATTTTACGTGCCTTCATTGAGAATTGGCCGCAAAAATAGCAGACGCACGTTCAGAACGATTGAGAGGGAGTACGCAGGATACGTAAAATCACATGAAATAAGGTGTCACCACCTTATCAGGAATTTCCCGACGATCCTGTGGTACTGCCGTGAAGTACTTCACATCTCTCGAACCATCTTCAGCAATCGATAGAACTGCGGCGACGTTTCCGCATCGATAGCAATAGTTGGGCGCTAAAACTGAACACTATTGATCAAAGTGGAGATGTGTCGGCGCAATCATTGTTGTCGCTATTTTCCCAAACAGTAGAAAGGGCGTCCGCGATCTATTGACTTTCCGTTGACGTTTCTAGCACTATCCAACTGGAAAGAATTATAGCCAATTAACCAATTAAGCCAATATTTAGGTCGCTTCACAAAAAGCGCGTAATCTCAAGAATGCCAGTGAGTAAATATCCAGAGTCTTCATCTTTCGAGCCATTTTATAGAGCTGCATCACTCTGGTTTGAATTAGGCAATTGGAATCGCTAACATACCGGACCAAACAGTGCATAGGCTTTCATTGAATAGGTATCGAAAGCCTTCATCAACGAGTTGGTGAGATCGACATATGAGTTCTAGACCATTGGTGTGCAAAAATTTCCTCGCCACAGTTCCGCCAAATATCTGTAACAATTTACTTGGCCTGTCTGAACTAAACTGGTCTTTCGTTCAGGATATTACTTCACAGTGAGTGTAAGAAATGAAACACGATTTTGTGCTGGTAACCTCCTAAAAGGTTCACCGGTTGTAAATTCGATGAAGTTAATGTGATAGAGACACAGCTTAAGTCTGAGAAATGTGTAGAAAGAGAGCAATATAATGAAGAAGAAACATAGCCGAGATTTCCTCACCCATCCTGCTCCTCGTTGACTGATGACCCACTCTTCCTCATTTTCGTCAGGATCTGACCACATGAGATCGCATAAAGGGCCCTCAAACAACAAAATAGAAAGGTGGATGACCGCGTCAATCATTTACGGAAGTCACCGACTTTTGTTGGAAGTTCTACTGCTCGATTCAAGTTCAGCATTTTATCAATCGATTTAATTTCTGGGGAAAGACCACCGTGAACACACAATATAGAATCGTCTATAATAGCACCAACTGGTAAAACGTCGAACACCTGAAATAAAGAAACACCTGAAAGGACAGCATGACCAAGAGAGAGCCAAGGCCCTGCTCTACATACTTTTAACAGGACTGCGACCAATCACTCGTAAATACATAAACGGTAAAACCGCTTTCAACCGGCAATTCATCTATTGCATGTGAACTTGTGACCATTCAGAAACTTACAGAGTTCTTACTTTAGTCGTGATTTATCAGCTACCCTAGTACAATCACTAAACTACACAAATATATACAAATAAAACAATGATCTACAAAGCTTATCAACTATAAGTGGTTTTAGAGCATGCAAGATGACAAACTCATTGCGTCCGTTACACTGTCTTGGTTTTCTTTATTAAATCAGTAATATGCCGGAAAATTCCAGGAAATTCGCCTGGATCCCCTTAAACTGGTCGATACCTTACTTCTCCTTCTAATTTCTCTGTTATCTTACTTATTGCTCTTGGCTATTTATTTCTTATCGGAATATATGAGAGACTCGTCCTCACTGCTAACATCGCTCGTCACGACAGAATATGCGCTTCGTCCCGTGTGAAAGGAACGTGAAAAGCGCTCGTCGTCAGCGTGTTGAAGAACAAAATCTTAGGCGTTCGACGTTGACCATTCCTTCAAAATGCGCCGCGCATCTTACTCCTACTCAGTGATGGCATTTAAATGAGATACGGTTCACACATTTGCCGAGGTTGGCCGATGAACAAGTCAGGGTTTTTATTCTACTTCTGGTAGCAAAACACGAACCCTGGGCTATGGACAGAACGACGGTTAACTTAGGCGGGATTGATTTGGAAAAGACAGCTCAGGAGGAAAGTTCGTCAAAATAAATGCACCGACTCAATGATTCAGCCGAGATGGAATTCCCTCGTGCATCCCCATCTCTTTCTGAGTAAGTCATCATGGGCCACGTTTGCAGAGAACAAAGGAAACGCGAGCAAAAAGAAGAGAATCTACTGTTTTCCTGCTTTTCCAAGAAATGAGTACGAATATAAATATCAAGCTCCCATTTGAACACAGTCTCACTACAATATTTTGACATGTGGTCGGGGAACAAAAATTCGATCAAATACAGAGAGCCTAAGGTTAGAGATTTAAGAAGAAGGTAGAATAAAACATCAAAAATGATCTTTGCTGGCAGCGATTTTAAGAAATTTTAATTTAATTCCGGAAGAAGTTAAGGCCATACTCTCAATATGATTCACATTCTTTCCCGAATTCTTCTTCGACATATCACATCGAAAATAACACGAGGTAGAAAATCGTACCTTACAACACCATCTGTAGACCATACTGTGACCGTACTTTTGTTGGCACTCATCATAGAAACCATAAACAGAAGAGATCTTCCGCGATTCGTGATTACCACGTAAAAGTGTCATACGATCTGGATATCTATAAAAAGTGCTGACGGGTAGGTTATTGATTTCAAGCAAACCACGCGCTCATGGCGTTCACATAATCTGTTTACACAGCTACGGATTGCATAAACACAAAAATTTTTTTGGGCGATTGATAGACACTTGGAAGGCAGAGCTATCAAGCTGTCTATCATGGGTTGCAGTGCAAATGAGGGATCTCGGCACAGCTTGAAAATAGCACTCAATTTTCGAAACCTTAGCTGGATTATTGTTCCTCTGTAAGTGAAATAATCAAATAATTAGTGATGATGCCGTCTGTAATCTTTGTACTCAGGTTTGAATGCACATGATGGGAAATATATTTGCGAAAAAAGCGGAATCTGCAAAAGGTGAAAGGGAGCCATGGCCTGAAAACTTGCGAAGGGCCTTTCTCGTTATAAGCTTCAAATAACGCCTAGTCGGTAAACTTCGCGTGAGTTGGCCTCGCCTATGAGCAAATGCACCATGTGCCGCGTGACTCCGATCACCACGACAGTGATGCAGAGCGCGCGTAAAAATTCGTAAGGTCGCGGTCATACTTTGCGCATTGGCGCCGGCCACGGCTACGTCGTCTCTGCTCTCCGCCCCTGCCACACTGACTCGATGCTCTGAAAGAGCCACGCCCTGCTGTTTAAAGACACGCTGGCATTACCGCAGAGTATTAGGCGACGTTCATACTTTGCGCACCGGCGGCGACGGCGTCAGTGCGAAAGTAAGAACGCGGCCTTACCGCGGTCAAATACTTGGAGGATAGAGTTTTTGTCTCTTTACTGTGCACCATATATAAACTATTCAATTAGTGACCTGCGACTATTACGACATACACTGTTTTACTAGAAATAGTACAAAGGAATTACTCAATACAAGGTCTGCAACTATTCGCGGTTGATCACAAAAGCAGAATAGACAGACACAAACGTTAATTTGGAACCACGGGATACCTCTATTGCAGTGAATCGGCATTGAAATTTGTATTGATGTAGTCGCTCTCGAAGACACCGGAAGGAAGAAATTCGGTGAAATGTGGAATATGAAAGTGGGAGCGCATAGCATCGAAACAGTAGAGAAAGAACGAAATAAACAGCGCGAGTGATAACCCAAAACAAGAGTTCGAAAACCCCATTCCCTTTCACGACCCTCCGTTTCACTAGCGGGTGGAGTAGATTGCAGACGGGAGAAGGCTATATCAGCCGGTCGTGCGTTCCCAGCCTCCCCGGCAACTCCCCCGACGGATGAACGGCAGAACGACTCACTGTACTGCGAGATACTGATAAGAATCCAAGCCGCTTCAATGCAAGTTTCGCCAAATAACCTTTTTCGAAGTAGAAGTTTTGTTTTCAGCCAATATGTAATCACAGTTCTCACTTTCTCTTCACCCCTCTGGATCCTTTAAGCTTAATACTTTCTCCTTCACTACATTTGGGAGACTTTGTAACTGAAATCTAATATCCCCACCCCGCTACTATTCGTCTAATTGTAAGATGCATCAAAGTATTTTGTCTAAATGATGCAACGCCGACTGTTGTGAAACGGTAACTGGTTGCTTAACAATTTCATTGAGAGTCAATATGAATTCTTTGACGATGTAACATGTGAGCAACGTTCCATTTTACGTTGAGCATTTCCACTGTCCTTGTGATTAAAATCGCGCGCTTCTCAGTCATAAGGATTTCCGCATAAAATGACGCATACAAATACTGCTTTGCGAGTTGCGATAAGTAGAATGGTCAAAATTATGAGCGCGTGTATTCGGGATACATCATTGAGCTCTCAATAATCTCCTCCACATGCCTAGGTACTTTGAAAGCTTCCCATTTCACAACAGTGCAGGCTGGACATCACGTAACTGGCATGTGTTCAAGATATGTTCAGTTTTTATTTTGAGCTATTCGAGAATGCAATTTCTACTCTTACCACATTCCACAAAAGAAATAATGAATGCCGATGTGGAACGTTGAAATGTTTTATTCCAAAGTATTCAAAACGTTTTTACTAAACTGAAGGTATTTGCGAAAGAATTCGATCCTTGTAGACCTACAAGGTTCAAAATCCTCTTGCAACAACTTTTTGTGATCATTTTTTTGTGAAAGCTTTTGCGAGTCTCTTGGAAGAAAACATCCCGAGATCTCAACTAATTCCATGCAGATTTAAATCAAAATGAGGCTGCAGGACAGTACGGTATACGAAAGAATCTAAATGAACCTACTTCAGTAACAAGGCAAACAGCAGCGTCGCAGTTTCTAGGCTATAATATCCTCGATCTACATAATCGCCCATGAAAACGTATTTCGTATTTGGCACTTCTCCACCTGAATATTATGATTTTAGTACAATCCAGGAGCGTATCACAAGTCTGCAAACGCACCGGTGCGAAAAAGTTCCAACAAGTCGTAAAACTGCCCATGTATGTCTCCACAAATTGTTACTGGGGTTTCAACAGGAACGACGTTAGGCTGCCGTATAAGACGATCGATAAGGCTGAAATAATAAAGAACGGTGCATTGTAATGGATTTCACCATGATTCTTGTTCATAAAAACTCAGTCCGACTTCCTTCTCTTCGGATATGAATATATGTTTCTAAATGTGCTATAAATCCCTCGCAAAAATGATGTGAGGATCACTTTCAGAACGATAGCGTGCACTGACCAGATCAACTTAACAACAAATTCACTCCTCATTAATAAGAAAAAAACTTGAGCAGGAACGCTGATCTAATCTGTGAATGTCATTGGATGGGTAAGTATGATATTTAACTAGCTACTCGATGGCATTCCCAAAATCCCAAGAAATAAAGATCTATCTTACAAAACAGACCCACACCTTGGTAAATAAGTAAGCAGAAGCTTCCGGAGGCAACCGATTAAAATAAAACAGGGTGTGGCAGGAATATTTCGCACTCTCATTAAGTAACCAGATAATTTGTCATAAACGAGTGGATCGGATAACTGTCATCGAGGAACAAAACGGCGCAGAAAAAACTGTGTCAATTTCGATCAAAATCAGATAAACATTCTTACCTACTACAAAGTGAGATCATATCCTCTTCGGGTAAATATTTGCAATCCTTTGCTATTACAATCCATTCATCTACACAAGCATAGCGTTTGCTTAAAATAGAGACTATTAGAGCTATAAGCTTTCTCACATGAGAAGAGACACTGCAACTTACACGCTCCGGGAAGGCAGCTTGTCCTCATTCAACACACCTCTGACTTCATCTGGTACCTCCGAGTCGGAAGGCATAATAGTAAAAGTTTGGTTCATGTCGACGTCGTGCATTTCGAGTATACACCAGTCAACAGGAAAACGTTGAGCCGAGTACTACGGATTAGCTGAAATTAATCAAACCAATACATTACAGTATCTCCGAATAAAACCTAAGGGAAAAAAGCACGTGACCGAAAAGAACGGTGTTACAATACATCCAAAAAGAGATAGATAAACTTCATTTGAAAAAATAAAAACAGAACAACAACAAAACAACGACGATCTACCATCTTACATTTACACATTTTACTCATAAAGCAAAGTAACCTAGAAGTTTTAGCAGAGGAGTCAATGCCATGAATGGCAATCAAATGAGTTACACGAAACGACGGACCAAAGCTCGTTTTACTTCTGAGAAGACGCGCAATTTGTTCAATTCTGGTTCAAACTATACCAATTTCAATCAAGTTTTCACCGAAGATTTATGACTTTCCATATATCCTAGAACATGTATCATGCAATGCCTGGTGATAAATATAGGAGACCGACTTGAGCTGCACAGCAAGTAATCCGAGCATCCCTGCTCCACAGAGGCATTTGAGAAGTCGAATAAATCAACTACACAACAATAATAACAAAAGATCACAGTCTATCCAGTTTTTTTCAGCTATCCATGACGACACCGACTTGCGCAGCTCGAATGGGCCGGTCTTTTAAAGAGTACCCAACCTTTGACACGTGCATTACATGCCCAGGCTCCACTTTCGTATCCTACAAGCTTGCAGTACCGACGTGATCTAGATAGCGGAATATGGAAAACGAGCCTACCTCTCCAGCAGGAACTTGGAATACGGCTTCATGTAAATTGGGATCGAATTTTTCGCCCATGGGATTTACTTGAACAAGCCCATGCTTCTTGAATGTTTTCAACAATACGGTCTTGGTCATAACAATGCCCTTATGAAGATCCGCGAGGGTTTTATCGGCAGATTCAAGTTGCTCAGGTTTCAGCGAGTTCACAGCCAAATCCAGAATGTCGGCAACCTATGGTCACAGAAACAACGTTACCAACGTCGATCAGACTTCCACTATTTTTTCGGTACCTCCAATAAATCTTTGCAAAAGCCCTGAATAGCAAATATTCTTGCATCTTCAGTTTGCTTGAGTCCACGATTACGAACGTTCTCTGTCTCAGCTAGCGATCGCTTGTATTTGTCCTAAAAAACCAAATTACAAGCAAGAACAACTGAGTCACAGTCATGCAAAGCAAGGTTTTGATCAATACAACCAAATTAGGAGGATAAGCCCATTTTGAATAAATATAGTGTTATTATATACCAAGTTTACACTAACTCTTACAGATAAAATATAAATTAGAAAACATTCATGAAAATTTAACCGCTAGTAAAACACCTGCCACTGTGAACCTTCTTCAAGCAAAGTATCGTACTCAGTTAGCAACGCCTCGAATGCTTCCTTGGGTATAACGAAGTCATCTGCCTCTTCCTTACCTGCTTCTTTTTTGACAATCTCAAAAAATTCCAACCCTGAAATCAAAGAATTAAGGTTGACCGAAATATCTTGGACCTATAGTACGCATACGTGCACAAAACCTACCACTCAGTCGTTGCCCGTCAGCCTTTTTCAGTGAGAATTTCGGCACTTCATTTTTGTCTGCATTGTTAGCAGATGTAGAGCTGAACCATAACGGCATCCGTAGGGTGGACCGAAAGTTAAGGACCGGCCTAAAAACATCAAAATAGCATAGCGATGTTCATAACAACGAAGGTACAAAATTTCACAACTCGTTAACATGAGGACACGCCTTCGGGGAAGCACTGCGCGATCTCAGACAGTGCGAGAAGCTAGTAAAAAGACCCCGAAAAACAAGATTTGTTGCTTTCGTTTTAAAGAAATGATTTGTTAAGGGTGACAGCACATTTACTATTAGTTGTAAGGTGGTTTTGGCCGGTTTTCGCAATTTAGTCTCGGAAGATCATAACTCGGCCCAGATTGCATCTTTTCTCACACAATAAGCACCATTCGATTCGCTACACTTCTAGCACCATTATGTATTCTTGCATATCATTCTGATGAAGGGCTGACATTTGCACGAAATCAAAAAAAGTCGGTTCCAAATCACTATTCTCTTTGAACACACTACTATTGAAGGAGCTGCCCAGATGTTTGTGAAAGTGGGCTTAGTTAGCGCTAGATCTGATGAATATGGTGGACGAAATGGCTTATTCTGCCACTGCTTCAGTTGTTGAAAGACGATCTGTGAAAAAAAAAACGCGTTCGCGCATGGCTGTACCGAGGGATCGCGCAGCATCCATACTTTGGGCTTTTTAGAGCTACTTGAGGTAGTCAACCACTTTTCTATGGGGAAGGAATTTTTGGATGTTCCCTGCAAGAGTAGAAGCTCATCGCTTTCTGCCGCCTTAGCTAAGGCGATTTGATGAACAAGCAATCATTCTCATTTCTACTCTTCCGGAACCAGGGTCAAAGAGTTCCTTCCAATGCCTTACCCGCTCCCCTTGCAGTATTCAATTTGTAGTCTTGCCTGGGGATCGACAAAGCAAGGACTTGTGAAGTAAAGTCATCCAAAAGGCGTCATTTTCGCAGTACTCTAAAATTTCTTCTAATA
Organism: Trichostrongylus colubriformis; assembly: GCA_963978905.1. Classification (NCBI taxonomy): domain Eukaryota; kingdom Metazoa; phylum Nematoda; class Chromadorea; order Rhabditida; family Trichostrongylidae; genus Trichostrongylus; species Trichostrongylus colubriformis. The sequence goes on along the minus strand of OZ022259.1, from coordinate 9,382,214 downwards.
AATCGAAACCTTGACGTATTCCAAAGAAAACATATATTCAGAAAAAGAAACTTGTTGTATATTAAGGGAGCACAATATCATGTAAGTTGATTCATGTTGACGCGCTTCGAGATTTGAATTTATCTTGTGAACGCGCAAAACTGGCCACAACTTTCCTTACAACCCAATATTTAGAATTAGCTCCTAGTAGTCGATTCATCGTCTGCACACCTTGAGAGCACAATTAGATGACTGCTACCAGGTGAGAGGAAATTTCTTGTTAACTGTATCTGCACACTGTTGTGCGGATATTGCCTTTTGTGTTTCTCAACAGATTCGTTCCAATCATACATATAAGGGACACTTGGGACCTCGGAGACGGAGACAGTATTCATTCTTGGAGCCACGCTTTTCTAGCCAAGCTAACATAAAGGTAAGAAAGGCTCAACATCGACCCAAGACAGTGTCGGTACTACAAAACTACCAGCTATTTTTGATACGAGTATTCAGTGCCTGTGTGATTCTAAACAAAACTAAAGAAGGCATAGGATCAAACTGGGGGCAAATGGCGACGATTAAGAGTATGAAAGAAACATCCGTGATCAGGTTTCTAAGTCCAATAAAAAGAGGTCAAAGGAATTGTTTGCCTGAGCTGTTACTTTGTGGGTTGCATCACAGAGAACGCTCGTCACCATTACTCTATTCAACATGTACACATCAAGACGTAATCATTAACTCCTCAATGAGAAATGAAGCTTGACCTCAGCCCGAGATGAGTTGTAGGAAAGCAGTCCGATATACTTCCGAATGTGGGGACAAATGCACTACACGACCTTTTTCTTCATAAACATCTGTCCCCAGTAACCTAAACCTAGTAACCCACATCGGGGACATCAAGGTTCATCCATTGGTTGCCAGCGGTTACTCTGTGGAAGTGTCAAGTCTGGTACAAGCACTTTCACGCCAAGCGTGAGGGGAGTATCAGTGCTCATAAGGCATTCTGGGAGGATCTCGAATTGTTATTATGTCGACTCAGGGAGGTTAACTCTTGCTAGCCACTAGAGAATGCCTATAACTAAATAACACACTACTTCCCTTTTCTTCAGCAATCTGTTCTCAGGGGCTAATCGATATCAATGAACCACTGAGAGAAATAGTTAATGTATTAGGTTGTCCCAAAAGTCTTGTCATATTTTCCCAAAAAAAATCAGTAACTCTTGTTCACTTCGAGGCAGGTCCAGGCGGTTCAGGAATATGGTAGAACGTTCTCTAAGCTTTCTAGGAATATATATTGTCCCACCAGATCCCGTGGAGAGAGCTACAATGCCCGTTGTCGATACCCACCCAACTCGCGGTGTCATCTATTATGAGCGGTCTTGCGGCACCAAAACGACGGAAGCTTGCCACTCCATCAGCGCTGCATTGGGCAAGGGATGTGTGAGCTACGTGACCGTGCGCCGCTGGTTCATCAGCTTCAGCAATGGCGAGATTGACATGAAAGACAAACCACGCTTGGGACTGTGCTGGTTCTGGGACGAGGAAGGAATGCTTTTCCGCGAGGTGCTGGTACAAGGCGAGACAGTCACCGCTACCGTATGCACCCACCAGCTCCAGCAGCTCGCCGTCGAGTTCGAGAAAAGTGCCGGAAAAGTCGCGGTCACCCTTCTTCATGACGACGCCCGCTCCCATTTCGCGAAAAGTACCCAGGCTAAGTTATAGGAGCTCGGCTGGGATGTGCTGCCCCACCCACCGTACTCTCCAGACATTGCCCCTTCTGGCTATCACCTTACCCATCCTCTCGAATCCTTCCTGGCCAAGAGAAAATTCGTTGATTATGACTTGCTTGCGAAGGCGATCGCTGACTTCTTCGACTCTCAAGCCCAGAGTACTGAGAGAAGGAAATCAACGATTTTCCTATAAAGTGGCAGAGGGTTGCCGATAACAATGGTCAATACTTTGTTGCCTAATTATTATTTGTTGGACGAAAAAAAAAATAAAAAGTGATGATCGAAAAAATATGACAAGACTTTAGGGACAGCCTAATAATTGGATAGAGGCCTTCCACTTCGCGCTGCCGTCCGTCACTCGTTACGATCCCAGAGTCTTTTTACATTCAAGAGCATATTTTTGCCAGTGCCTTGATTGAGGGATAGGGATTTACCGCTCAACTAAAAGTCTAGGGAAAACCTGGGAAAGAATAACGCTAGACGCCGAGCACAGTGATGCGCAACCCCATTTACAATAGCATCACAACTTTTCCAGTAACACTGGAAATAGTAACAAGACATGTAATGAGGAGAATCCCAATGACTTCACAGTATAAGCAGTCAAAAAGTAATAGATAAACTTCAAAGCCTACAACGCGACCACAAACTACAAAAGAGGAAAAACAAACTGACCTGGAAGATAAGGTACAAGTAGAATAAATACTGGGTAAGTTGTTCCTCAACGCTATTCCCATCAGACGTCTGGCCAACATTCTGAAACTGAGTGCAAATATCCAGACTACCTTTTCATTTGCACGCGCGATGCGTACAGTGCTACGAGAAAGTTGCGAAGTATGATGGAAATATTTGAAATAGAAACATCTTTCGAGCGATGGATGATGCCATAGAACGGAAATTAGACGTCAAAACGTAGACTGCAGACCAGACACTATGCTGACGTCTAATTTTTCAGCAGTACAAATCCGGAGAATCACCGCTACGCTCTCCTGCATCCTCAGTTGGTTTGTGAAAGGGTATTCCACTTTGGCATCTGGCGCTAGTTTTTTGGCTCAGTTCAGACGGAAATAAAAACCTTTCTAAAGTGAGCCTCAGGTTAAAATATGTGTACTAATATAATTGTGTAGGGGAAGGGTACTCCACGGCGATCGGCATACGGCGCTAATTTTGCCTAGGCATTTAGCCTAAGCCTGAATTTAGGTGGAACCCCTATCCTCATAAAGTAAGGCTTATGAAAAATTTAGGGTCAAATAAAGTCAGACTTTGCGTCAACGTCGAAGCTCCTTTCCCTCCCTAGGCTTAGGCTAAAATTGGTATTCACCCCTTCCACATGAAAAAGCATCTCTCAAAACATAGGTCTCATCTGCTTTAGCCTAAGCCTAGGGAAGGAAAGAAGCTTTGACGTTGGTGAAAATCTGAGGCAAAGTTGCGTCTTCCCCCCCCCCCCCCCCCCGACTTTATTTGACCCAAAATATACACTCGGGTGGTGTGCGAAGATTGTGGAATGGTGAGGGACGACAGCGCGACTAAGAGTGTCTCCCAACTACACTAACACCAAAATATACAGTTGTGTTCAACTTAATGATCAGAGAATAGTTTCGAGCTCTAGGTAGAACTAACGTTCATAGTGGGATGCCTTCCGCTCTCATTGCGATAGCACCTGATATCCTTCGAGCTGGATGATGCTCTTAATGGTTGCACAGAATACTCTATTTGTAAATTATAAGACTCATTTCCGTCGTTCGTCCACGAGGAAACTACCAACTGATTCAGAGCGTTTGGTACTTGTATTTCTACGCTTTTTGTCGTTTCTAGATAAACCGATCTTCGATAAGGCCGTGACATGACTGAGGACGACGACCAGAAGGGATATACTTGGGAAGCTGGATACGCGGATGGTGGGTCTTACATACGTCGATCAACAACGATTATTAAATCGCCCGTAAAGTATGATTTGGTCACTAATAACGGAACAACCTCAACTGCCTCATTTCAAGATGAAACTGAGTTGGAAGAACAAGTTTAGCTCGAATGTGTCGCCTTTAGCGTTAACACGGGCTCAAATATGCTCGGGAATCAGATTGACCGTAGCGAGGGAAATAGGAGGTATTTAGGAAATCCCAGACCTTCTTCATTCCATCTTTCGTAGTGGAATAGAGAGACTTTGTGGGTGGTGATCTAGGAAGGAGGGTAAATATCAAAGGTAGCGAAATTCAAGTTCTGGACCGAACAAGTCTAAACGACCTTGGCTCCTTCTAGAACGCTAAAATGTAGTAGATAAGTCTGCCCTCACGCGATTGCGCGTGGCAGACGCAGACGCGATCTTCAAAGAACCAAAAATGGAGGAAATTGAGGAAGCTTTGGTTTGCGGATTGCATAGAAGCGAGTAGCAAGTAGTGCTGGGATCGCACGAGAGATTAACACAGAAACTTTACACTTAGCAGAGGAAAGCGAACGAGCGAGAAGGAGAGTCGTTGTTCAACGGCGGTTTCAATCCTCTTTCCACAGCTTCCTTTGAAGACTGCGTCTGCCGCGCGCGACCGTGTGAGGGCGGATACATTTTAGGGTAGTACCTTCCCCTAGGCCTTATACTCAACTGATTGGGATTACGCCAAATCGGCGTATCTGAGATCTGGAGATTTTGGCGAGGCCACGTCACATCACGTCAGTCCATGTGCATTATCGCATATATCCAAAATCGCGGATACGCTAATTTTCTCTATCTACGCCATCCATCCGACGAGAAATCGCCGTGAATCCCGAATCGCGGATACTCCCTTTTTTCGGTCATTACCTATCTTTTGCTTGAAGCAAATAGTCCAAAAACCCCATTTGGTTGGCCGAACGCAGCCTTATCCGTAAGCACAGGGAAACTTTTCTCAAATTGTTCAGATATTTGCCTTGTTGTCAATTTACCCATTGCGGAGCGAATGTGGGGCATTGGTGTTTCAAAGGTAGGAATGGGAACCTCCCAGTGGTAGTGACACGGGTTGATCTCTCAGGACCTGATTGCTAGTAAAGTATATTCAACGTCATGCGTATCCAGTCGTGCCGACCATTGTCTTTTCCACTTGGAGAGGAATTTGTATCTTGGAGATCTATGGACTTATCCCCTTCGCCAAGTACTGCGCGTTTTCCGAGCGTCCTCAAGCCTGTGTGGATCACCGACTACAGGTCCGAAGCGGGGTTATTCCTCTTACTCGGTTCCGAACGAAGAAGAAATCAGTGTAGTTCTCATCGTTCGAGATTCATCATCTTTTCATGGGACGGTTATTCAGTTACCGTTGTTTCGCTACATCCTCTCTTCAATACTGCTTTGCAATAAGCACCTCAACGAAAGTCGCTCTGATACAAAGCTTAGCGAATAGTTTGAAGCTCAAAGGAGATAGGTGCTATAACAGGGTATGTATGAGTATTAAAGTGAATATAAGGACCTTTGTATTGTGCGTTCTAGGTTTGAACATTCGCGAGGTTCTCGAGGAGGATGAGGGTGGATCAATCGAAAAATCTATCGCCAAGCTTGTTTCCGAGGCACGGAAGAAGCATCGTACGATTGAGAAGCCGTCAAAAATTCGTTTGGGCATAGTAAGTTTCGGTGTTTCTATGCGCCTTTTTGCAGTTCATACCTTCTACCTAGATGCGATATGTATATGTCGCTATCGACTGTTCGCGATCAATGACAAGCAAAGTTATGCCACCGTCACGATTTTTTGTCACAATGAAGGTAATACCAATCATGAAGATATTTTCAAGGTTTCCTTCTAGTCGCCTAAATACTTCGAGATGCAGGGGAGAGTTGGGGGTTCTCTTCGATCACTAATGATTGTTTTTCCAAGGAAAGATTTGTTATTTTATAGATCCTCAATACATTTGTTGACAAGTTCTTCGAGCAAAATCCAATATCTCAACTAGGGATAATTATCGTCAAAGATAAGAAAGCTGAACGTTTTGTTAGCCTCACAGGTAGAACTTTTGCACTAATGTGAAGTGCTTCGTGTTATATTTGATTGATTTTGTATAATTTTCGATCTTAAATCGGATTCCTTGTTTCTTTAAAGGTAACACAAGAGCTCTGAAGGACAACCTGGGCTCTTTGAATGAAGCTATATGCAGCGGAGACTTCTCGCTTCAGAATGCCTTGCAACTTGCTCTTATTAATTTGAAGTGAGTTTTGTTTGTTTGAACTGGATTTTTCTTGGACTTATATTCTTCCAACAGTGATCGTTTTGGTGAGTGCTGCTGAATATGAAAGGATTAGATTCTCACCGACCACACAATGCGTAAGATGTGGACCACTTCCATGCGAATAAAGTTCCACAAATCAGAGAAAAGACTGACAACTTTAATGTGTACACTCCATTTCGGAGCGCCTGATAGGGTGTGGCCTACGGACATGGGTGAGTGGCGGAAGTGAGAATGCGTGGCTAGAGTGAGAGTGTGTGGCGGAGTGAGAGTGTTTGATACACTCTCATCCAAGTCTGTAGGCCACACCCTATCAGGCGCTCCAAAATGGACTGAACTTTTTCGTTTTATGCGGAATGAGGTAGCACAAATCAAAAGAATCAGACCGCTTCAATGGGTAAATAAACGTTGATCGAAATTTGGTTCTGTTGTTCTACTTTTTTGTTGACCTTTTTTGATGTTGCTTAACTACTGAAGTGCGCTGCTGATATCTTGATCTGTTTATGGGGAACACGGAATGAAACGTAACCAGCTTAGTTAAGCAGACTCTTGAAATCGGTGTCTAGTGAAGCGAATCCATCTGTAAAATACCTGCTCATTCGGATGCACTACACCCACGTGGATTAGGATGTTTAAGTGTGACCTTCAATTTCAGAAGTCTACCTGGACATGTTTCTCGTGAAGTGATTGTGATTATGTCGAGTTTATCTACGGTGGATCCCGGGAATGTGTTCTCCACGTTCGAGGTACGTTTTCGTCTCTAATGTCCCGCTGGGTCTTTCTTCTGACAGCGTCGATAATCCATTCTACGGATGTGTTCTATTACAGGTTCTGAGAGGGCATAATATTCGGTGTTCGGTAATCGGCATAAGCGCGGAATTGTTCGTTTGCAAACAGTTGGCAAAAATCACAAATGGTCAGTGCTCATTGAATCAGTTACGTATTTTTTCTGCGAATAAAATTTGTCAAAAGTCTTTCCAAGAAAATAAAGATATATTCCTTGTTTGGATCTTTGATAGAGGCATGAAACGAAATATATTCCCATTTAGGAAGATACGATGTGGTTTTGGACCCAGACCACTTCGAACTGCTCCTCTCACAACACACTGCTCCTCCACCATCGACGAAAGCAGCTGAATGTAACGCAATTCGAGTGGCGTTCCCGCCTCATACAAACATTAAACAGCGCTCATTCTGCGTTTGGTATGGGTTGTGATCCATTTACCAAAGTCTCAGTCCACTGTCATGTTTTTTAGCCATCCGATGTCTGCACCTCTGTCGACATCACGCGGTTTCCTGTGCGAACAGTGCGGAGCACGCCACTGTTCGTTACCAGCTGAGTGCCGGGTCTGCCGGATGACGCTCGTTGCCGCACCACAGTTGGCCCGAGCGTTTCGACATTTGGTTCCTCTACCTGCATTCACTCCTGTTTCTGTGACTGAAGGGTAAATGCAGTTTCATCTGCTACGTCTCTTCACAGACTATGCGAGAACTTGTTTTTTCAGTGAGTGTATGGCATGTGAATATCCGCTGTCAGGTGAAGGCTTCACATGTAAATCTTGTGGAGCGATCTTTTGCTTCGAATGTGACATACTCCTCCATGAGAGCCTTCATGTCTGCCCGAACTGCGTCTAGAGTGAAGCAGGTGAAGACGGCAGTGATTGGGTTCATGTCCTATTCAGGAGCCTCGACTTGATGTTTCAAGAATGCAGTAAGCCTCCATAGCTCCAGTGTATCGGAAAGATATAGTGATGATATGTTACAGTTGTGATGTATGTAGCTCATAACGGGTTTTTTATGAGTAATTTGCCACATTTTATATATCTACGGAAATTTATGACATGCAGAATTTCAATCCTTGTTAATGTAATGACAGCATGCAGCTGGACGGCTTCAAGGCATTGCTCGCGCTGGAGCTACGCTAGAACCTAGTAAAAAAAACGATGCTACACATATCTAGGGCAAAAATTAGCACAGTGTGAATTATTGCGCTCCATGGTTGTACGAGGCGCAGATGGGATTTGGTCAGAAGACTCTCATACTATATTTATTCGGCTTAGTGTGGCTGGCGTGTGTGTATTTGACCGGAAATTCGTATCTGGAATCGCAGCTAAGCAGGTACCCTGAATTTTACAAGTGATATAGGGGATGGTAAGGGGACCCCAGCGGTGGTGGACCGAAAATGATAGCAGCTTATAAGAGCTGATAGGGAGCTTCGAGATGCGAATGTCATAATATGCGTTTCGCCTTTCGGGTTGCCTTTCCGACACCCATAGGTAATTTGAGAAGTGAGGCGGGACATTAGCGTTGGGTGATTCAAACTCATAACGGTTGATAGGATTCGATAAATGTCGTCAAATCCGTTTCGCTCTTCTGTTTAATAGTGGAATGTTCACGCTCAAAGGTATTGCAGAGTAAGGGGGCCCAGTGGTGATTCCTTGAAAATGATAACGGCTTACAGGGGCTGGTAAGAGCCACTGGAAAGTGGATGAGATAAAATCCAATACACCGCTTACCGCTACATACGACTGCTGTAGTAAATGCGTCTGATGCTCAGTGCCATTGGGTGAACATATTCATTACCTGTATATCCCTACTATATATAAAACGCTTCGTCTTCTGTACGTCCCTCCGTCCGTCTGTCCGTCTGTCACGAAATTAGGTATCATATGAAAAACGACCTGTGGAGATGGGGACAAGTGTGGTATGGGTAAGGCTGGGACAAGAAGTAAAGACCACATATGGGCCATGAGCTCTGCCCACGGTGGGCGGTGCGAGTCCTGAAATGTTCCGTTTTCGGACCGAAAATTGTTAAATGGGTTCGAATGTGCACGAAACGTGAGGGAAAGATGAATTAAGGTCAGGAATGAGTTTTCTAAAGTCATAAAAGAGGCGTGGGCGGAGTATTTGTAGTGACGGGCGGAGCTTGAGCATTACCTGAAAAACGACTTGTGGATATGGGGACAAGTGTGCTTTGGGTAGGGAATGGGACAAGAAGTAAAAACACATATGGACCAAGTTGAGCTCCGCCCACGGTGGGCGGGGCGAGTCATGAAATGTTCCGTTTTCAGACCGAAATCTGTAAATTGGACTCTAATATGCCACAAAGTGGAGGAGGGGGGGTTTAGGTAGCGATGAGTTTTTAAAAGTCAAGAAAGAATCCAGGACATGGTGGGCGGAGAATCTGCAGTGGTGAGCGGAGCTTGGACGTAACATTAAAAACAACCCGTGGAGATGGAGTAAATTTTGGAAAGGGTAGGACATGGGACAGGAAGTAAGGTGCGCACATGAACCGTGCCAAGCCCCACCCATGGTGGGCGGAGCGCACACTGAACACTCCGTCCTCAAGAAAATGTGCAATTTCGACCGACCTATTAGCGTTCATCGTGTTCCGCGCACGGTAGTGTGCGCCACCCAACTGGTAAACCAGAAGTTAGTGTGTGTGCGTGTGTTCGTTTGTTTGTCACACAATCCACTCTTAACTCAGCTGCAACGTGGAGTGGTCGGGTAAGTTAGGAGTGGGTAGAGGTTGACCAAAGGGCACGAAGCTCATAGGAACTTAGCCTAGCCCCGCTCACCATGAGCGGAGCTTGCGCCGAAAACGATGAGTGCTCAAATTTAAGTCCTCCCTTGGGTTTCAAAATTCGGGAATGTCAGGAATGTCGCGCAAGTAAGGACTGGATAGGTCCTGACCAAAGTGTAGGGAGCACACAACAAACAATTTGGGAACGGGCCTGTGAAGGTCGGGCAGGCTAGGGTTGGGTAGGGTCCAACCCATGTGTACAGAGTACATAAGTTCTGAGCCTAGCTCCGCCATAATTCCAATATTGTATCACACTCACTATGTAGCTGTTTGTACTCGAGTTCTAACGCTAACTAAAACCCGTTTTCGGAGCATCTGGATACTTTTCAATAGCGGTGTACAGGACGCATCATGATTCGGAGTGGGCTTTTCACGATTTTGCACGATATACATAAATCATCAGATTTTAACAAAATGGCGAAAGCGAATATTCATCATGTTGGCAAAAGTATGATAATGGAATGGTGCTTATTTTGTGAGAATCTGGGCCGAGTTATGATCTCGAAGACGAAATTGCGAAAACCGTCTGAACCTCTCTTACTACCTAAAAGTTTGGCCGCCACCCAGTGAGTGTGCACTCAGCGCTTTGGTGGCCATAATTTGCCTTCTTTTATTTCAACTTATGATTTTCTGAATTTGGAGAGGCCATGGCTCCAATACGGTGTCATATATTTAGTAGGCTGTCGCACGTGACTTAGGGTCAGTGCAATTTGCGCCGACCAGGGCAAGCGCACCTGTCGAGGTTCTCCTGATGTACACCCGTGGTTGAAGGCACTTGATGGATAAATATGGCATGCAGCTCCAGGCATATCAACAGATGCAGTGATAAGTTAGTGAATATGACCAAGCAAGCTCAGTTTTTGGATTTGTGGCAGCTTTTTTTGCGATTTCTCATCGGTGTCATGCATCGTATAGCTTTATTTGAAGACATTAAATGTTTTTGCGGAGCGGAAACAGCAACCACTCGAGCAATGCCTTTGAAGTGAACATTTGAACATTTCGAAATCAGTTTTGAATAAATTATGATCGCCGGTTTTCCTATCTCGAAATTACTGGTATTTGTGGTTGCAATTCGGTACATTTGATTACATTGTTCGGAAAGTAATAATTTCGATAAAATGTCATGATATTAATATAGTAGATGAGAATGTTTCATGGTATTGAATCAAAGTGAGAGAACGCTTCGTATTCCATCCGCGCCACATCTTCAATACAGCGTCAAGCCTCCGCTGAGGAATCCTCGACAGGAGTCGTGTTTGGTCCGCTGGAAAGGGAGAGTTCGTAATTGTTGGGGTAAGCAGCGATTAACGGGAATTCTCGGGCTTAGGATCCAAACAAACGGCAAATAGATTGGTTTTAGGAAGTTATCAAGAGAATAGTTTACAATATTCTGGTAAATGGTGTCTAAGTAAAGTTACAAGTATTCAGAAATTGTCCAAATATAGCATGGAGAAGATACCGCGCTCCATCTGATCGCCACGTCACTACCGCAATGGCGACGGAGCTCAATTCTCTTCTCGTAGTACCTCTTTCAAAAAGTTTCTCATCGTCAGAAAGTAAGAAGTCAGGAAGCCGGTGAACAATTACAAACCGTAAACGCAAACGACTGCAGTAAGGCAATAACTCAAGAAGAGCATAAGCTTTGAGGTGGAGATCGCTTTGCACTAGCAGTGAAGCGAGCTTGTAATTGATGAGACAGCAAACTCCACCACCCCCTTTCCCTTCTCTGTCAGAACGTATAACATCATAAGGAAGACTGCATACGTGAATTTTTGATTTTAGTGTTCAACCATGTTTCAGTGTTTCACTATTGACGGTTCGGCTTCATTAGCAGAAAGGAACTGCTGTAGATGATGGAACTTGTTTACTAGATCCCGGTATTGAAGAAATTACGCACTAGATACAATGACTCACCATCATATTAGGCGTTTCCCGGATTCCTGGTAAGTTCAACATTGTACTTACAAGTGACCTCGGTATACAACCCATTCGCATTTAGTTTTACCTTTATTCTTTTCCTTTTGCTAACTGCCTTTGTTCATAGCCAATTTTCCTTCCTCAGTCGTCATACTCTTTCGGATAAAAACTTTCGTAAAACCTGCACTGCGAAGTAGACGCGCATTTGCCGAAGCTTGCCGCCAGCGAACCGTAAATGGAGGCACTTCTTTGATTGAACGTGGTCGCTCAGGGTTAGCTTTACCGGTTTAGATTTCGGTGTCTGTACACTCAACCTTCATACATTCCATTCCGCGCGCCTGATAGGGCGTGGCCTACAGACTTGTGTGAGAGTGTAATAAACACTCTCACCCCGCCACACACTCTCACTCTCGCTGCTCACCCAAGTCCGTAGGCCACGCCCGCGCTCCGAAATGGACTACGTCATTCAGTTGACTTTCCTTTCTAAACTTAATTGACGTTCAGAGGGTCCTTTCGATTACTTTTTTAATGAGTTCATATGCCTCATTTTCGAAAAAATTCGCTCCAGCCACGTCCGTTGGACCAAGGGTCTCTGCCAAGGTATTCGATGATGCTTTGTCGTTGTTGGACATCTTAGTACGTATCGCTGGAGGCATTATCAACTCTTCCTGAAAGGCTTAAACGTGCTAAAATTAGAACTCACTGAGCACGCGACCGCAGCTGGGAAAGACAACTAGCTAAATCATTTCATAAGGCCAGTTCATGGTATGCGGCTGCTGGTTCTGTGTCTGAGTACAATAATAAGCACTTCAGGTAAAGCTACCTTTCCATACTAGTGCAGGTTTTCACAGCAACCTCAAAGGAATTGTCCGCAGAGATTCGACTTTTTGAAGATTACTGTGCACCACGGATCACATATACTTGATCACCACGGATCACATATAAGTTTTCAAAGGTTAAGTTCCGGCAAAGATACCCCATTTCAAGTCTGTTGGTGCTAGCAACGGGGAAGGGGTGGGGGGCTGGGCCATCCCGTTTGGGTTAGTGGGGGCGAGGGTTAGGCCGCAATAATCTGTGGAATAAAGCGATGGCGGTCACGTAATATCCACTAAAGACAAAAGTCGTTTACGGGAAAATGAGTTTTTATGTTACCCACACATTTATGTTGTATTTGCCTAATGTGGGCCGCATGCAAAGTTTCACGCGGAAAATGTGATTCCGGCCAAGATGCAGCACCACAATGTCTTGGTCGGGTGGGCGGAGCCTCCGAGTAAGTGCCCACCCCGCGTTCGCGGCGGTCGGAGACGCATTGTAGGAAGGGAAAGTTGCGTGAACGGTCCCACTCTCCGTTCCCAACCGCGTCGGACGACGAGACGTGGCTTTCCCACGGAAGCCTCGCCCACCCCGCCAAGAGTCCGGGAAACTGTATCCCAGCCGAATTCTCACTTTTTCGCGTGAAACTTTGCATGCAGCCCTTATCAGGCAGAAACAACGTAAATATAAGGGTAGCAACAAAACCAATTTTTCCGTTGACGATTTTTTCAAGTTGGTGATATCGCGGGTAAAGATGGAGTTCCTTCCCTTTTCTATGGAACACCGATGGGTGAATGGCATTTCAAGCTCTATCACTGCTATGAAACCCCTTTTCAAAGACCACTTCGACCTACCATCCTTTCCTAGTAGGTTGTCTAATCTCCCAACACTACAGGCCATACAGTGAACACTACAGCCCCGCTATCAAATGATCACTGAGCCAACAGATTCCGTTCTGACCCGATGTATGAAATGTGTCGACCGCCGAATCATCTAGACCTCCGAAAAGTGGCAGAAGTAATATGCAAAGGTAAACGACCAAATATCCGTCAACAATAAGGCTTAAAGGCACACCATGCGATAATCAAAGTGGTCCTTGCCTTCTCAGGGCAGGTAGACCTCTGGATGGTTGTGGAATGCACCCTTTTCGCGGCGCCATGGCTCACCCCCGCCGCGCACGGTCTCGTCGATCTGAGCCGAGTTGAGCCCACAGAACCGAATCACACCCGGCTTAGACGAGAGGGAAACTTGCGATTACACAAGATAAGGCAGCGATATCAATAGCGAGGGTAGCTCTAACAGGGAAGAACAGGTGACATGGCAGCATTTTGAGCGATATCATCGAGCAAAAACTAATTTCCAATCTCCCATTCTCGTACGAGGACTGAGGGCAGGGAGCTCTATTTTTGGTGGTGTCGAGGGGTTTCTATTCATTTTCTTTCACTGGTGGGTAAACCAGGGCCTCTACATCCTGTAATACGCGCGATAGCTCTCACAATTTTTCGCGAGTGTACCTTTAAGCAATAAAAGCTCAAAAAGTGAACATGGATCGTACTGCAATATCAGTGTAAATGTTTCGACCTTTGATCGTGAGCTACGATAAATCTTGAGTAGTGATGAATGCGGAGATGCCAATTGAGCTAGCGCTCAGTACTGCGCCTATCGCAATCCAAATTACGCGATGACCTCTATAATATTGGTTGGTCAGAAACAGCCATTTCCACATTACGTTGTTCTACCATGTTATTCACGCGGTACTGTACGACAGCTCACCTGCTTAGATGTAATAGAGACGTCGCATACGTTTGTGTGGTTTTTCAAACATGATTTCCAGTTTTACCATCCGATGTGTATTCACACACAGGATAGTATAGTATTCTAGCGTGGGTGTGTGATGGAGGACTCGTTAGCAATCGTTACCTGAATGCAATTTATAGAAGAAACTGCACTATTGTGCGTAATGGATTGTATTTTCTGGATTCTGATTGGAAGCGTACGTGTTTACGAAGATTTACAACGCAGTGCATGGGTTATGATGCTATATATTACTTTCGGGTGGGCAGCAGTGATAGCTAGGATCGGCACTATTCAACTATTCCCACCCCAGACACCGCGAGTTGGGTCAAAAAATAATTTTTGCTAAAACTTTGCCTAGGGGGGTTATTTGGGGTGCTGATCACGAATATGACATCCGTTCTTGCCGTTTGCGCCAAATTGGTGCAATTGCACCATGTTGGTGCAACAACTCGTTTTCGCCATATTCGCTGAAACTTTGCCTAGGGGGGTTATTTGGGGTGCTGATCACGAATATGACATCCGTTTTGAGGCATTAGCGTCGTTTAATTCAATTACACTGCTAATATGGTATAGGCACCACACTGCTCCTGTAGGTGTTGCCTAAGCCTTGAAGGGGAAGGAAAGGTTTCCTTCCCCTTCAAGGCTTAGGCGAAAACTGAAAACCAATGTCGTATCCGTGATCAGCATTCTGAAGCTCCCAGATGGCAATTTTAGCCAAAATTAGGGAAAAACAGTTGTTGCACCAACATGGTGCAATTGCACCTATTTGGCGCAAACGGCAAAAACGGATGTCATATTCGTGATCAGCACCCCAAATAACCCTCCTAGGCAAAGTTTCAGCGAAAATTATTTTTTTGACCAACTCGCGGTGTCTGGGGTGGGAATAGTTGAATAGTGCCCTAGGATCTTGTATTGACTTGGCGCTTGACTGACATACCATTTGTCTTTTACATAGCCGTTGTTAGGAGTAATCAGCTTGCTGGTCACAGTAAGTTGATTATTGACAGATCAGTCATGTAGAGCCATGCTAATGCTACACAATCACTGTCACCCACTCATACTTCCTAGGAAACTTGTGCAGCTACGGGCAGCGTACACAGACAATGATTGCGGTGCCACCACTGGAATCTGCATTTTCTGGGGACGACTAGTCTTCGTGAACAGGATGTTTGAAAGCTGGTGGTCATTTTTTCAAGACAACGCAATTTTCAATTTCTCAGTAGCAGCCAGTTGACCGCTCAGCCAGGCTTCAGCCATAACTTTAGACCGCCGCATGTTCCAGCTGTAGCAATGAAGCTCTATTGAATCTTTATGACTTTTTTGACGAGGCCTACCCCGTCGACCCATTGTCAGATGAACACTTGTCGTTCATACACCACCTACCCCTTTCACCACTTACTTTTTCAGTAGGAGTTCTGCAGTAGGAGTCTTTGCCCTAAGTTGCGTAGCCGTGCTTTGTCTTTCCATTTGAAGCAGTGATTTCCATCGTAGCGATCTTACATGCACCAAGGTCCTGATTTACGCGCGAATAATCTAGACTCTTTCACAAGTGGGGAGACTGTGTTATGGCATACTTGTGCAGAAATCTATATCGTGGGCTTCCGAGCAGACAACATCAAGCGCCCGCAGAGAAGCCCATACAACGGCACAGAACACGATTCTTAACATTGATTCTTAATCGTAGCATGGCCCACGGATGTGTCTGATAAAATGAAAGACCATTTCATAGATGAAAAGGTTGAAATTGTTCTATCGTCTGTATACTTCAGATAGAACCGCTGCACTGAGTGTTTTTAAAAGCGTACAGGAGATCCAAGGGCCTTTGCATTTTGCTAAGACGAAAAATCTGGGAAAGGTGGAATTCTTTAACAACCTCAAGGAAATACGATCAGATGGTGAGAATTCTCCATACTTAATAATAGTTCTGAACAGTGCTCCTGGGGAAAGTCTGCAGTAATCACTCTTAACAAAGAAGAAAAGGCTAGTGAACACTTGGGGCGTGAAAGTGCACGTTTCGTGATCACGTTTACAGGCAGCGCATAGGTTTTCAGCTGCCAGCTAATTGTATGTGAGATAGCGCGCAGATGGGACACACTATGGCAGAGGAGAGAGTAGCGCCGCCTAGTTACCGATGCTTGACAAGTGAAGCTTCAGGCCGCGTTCATACTTTGCGCACCGACGCCGTCGCTGCCGGTGCCGGCGTAAAATTGACGCCGCACAAAGTGTGAACGCGGCCTCATGTGCGCTCGATGCGATCAGCTCGTTGTACACCCGTTTGTTTTCAGGCGCGGCCTTTGTACTACTGAACAATGTTGGCCTTTTATCGCTGAAACTCCCTTCACTCCGAAAGATCACTTTTTCGAAAGCGACGAAAGCAGTTCAGCTGCACTCTAACGACGAATTCGACACTTCAGGTTTCATCAGTCAAATGAAAGCCAAAGGACTTCTCGATCATGATATCATTAATACTACAAATTCAGGTGTTTATTTTATTTCAGACCCTCCCTGTACTAATTCATGCGCTTTGAGGTGCGCGTTGATTTTGTGCACTAACACTACGCAATCACGGGTGTAAGTTAAAAGTTTCACCATAAATGTGCCAGGTACGGGTGAGCTTGATTTAGTGACACAGTGTAGGCATGTATGAATTGAGATCGAGGTGATTATGTTCGGTTTTCTGCGGAATACCGAATATTCGTATTGTCAGGAATTAAATAAGCCACAATCAAGGATGGCTATACTCCTGGTGGAGTGGTATTTGAATTGGAGAAAGAGGAATAATCCTGATCGATCACTTCTTTTTAGCTGTTTTTGGACCGGTGAGGTAGCCCCTGAAAAAGGTCATCATTCGACGATCACGCTCTGTTTGAAGTAGCAACAACATGGTTATCGATTGATGACCAGGGAGGACACCTTTAAAGACACCGTCAGGGGTAATTTTGGCACATTGAGGAGTAAATGTGGAATATGGTAGTCGAGGGCTACAGAGTAACAGTAGAAAAAGAACGGAGTAAAATGGACAGAAACCCGTGAAATGGTGACCCGTAGGCCCTCTTTATCACTTCTTCCCTTTCGCTCCCTCTTCATCACTAGCCGCCAAGGATAGATGCGCAAGGCGAGGAGCTAGGTCAGCCAGCCGCAAACGCTGCCGCCTCCTGGCAGCAGCTCGCCCGGTGAATGCATGGCGGAGTGACAGGCGAATCTACGGGATCAGAAATGTCGCGTGCCCGTGTTCGGCACGCGACGGGATTTTGCGAGCTGTGCGCGCCGTATTGGATGGGTCTTGAAGCGATGACGGTGCTCTACGTCTCATTCTAGGCATAATCGCTTCAGGACTCAACTAATACGGCGCGCCTAGCTCGCGCCATCCCGTCGCGTGCCGAACACGGCCACGCGACGTTTTTGTCCTAATGACATACACCCTGACGAACCGGCGCGGGCTCTTTCAATGGGAGCTTCACCACAAATCAGTTGCTCTGAACTGGATTGTTACGAAGAATATGTTTTTCCAGTTGTCATTTTCTCTTGACCCCTGGCGGTGCCTTCAAATGAACAGACCGACAGCATTAGTGATGTAGAAGGGAGGGAAGGTCGTATAATCGTCCTCGCTTCGAGCGGAGCAGGGGCGAGGCTGTTTCTCAGAAATTTCAAGCAGCGAAAAGCTTGGCCATCATGCGCCACCCATAGCCTAGAAGGGTTGACGATATCTTTCCGGGCCGGGCTCATCAAGAACATTCATCGAAGTTAGATTCATCAGATTACGGCCGAATCTATAAATTCTTAGTGTTCATGAACTGACGTTTCAGGAGTCTTGAATAGCCTGGCGACGGTGATCGTCCTTCAACTGTTGTTCGTTATAATGCTATTTCTTGTCGCTTTAGCTATTTATCATCTGATAGTCGAATTCCGGGCATGGCGTGTGTTGTCCAAAAAGGATAAAGTAAGCAACGATCTTGTCTATTGAATATTCTTACAAAGATGTATATGCTGCCTGCGAAGTTTCACACGAAGAATACCCAAAATACTGCAAAGATGCATCTCCTGAAAGTCGGAACATATTTGTGCACCTGGATGCAGTTCCGGGAATGTCGACGAGCGCGAAAGCCAGGGTGGATGGAGCGTTGCATGGAGGAAAATCTTAGAAGAATATGAATATCTCAAAAGGGGCACTTCCATTGGCCACATCCGTATAGAAATATTTTAAGTTATTCAAGGTGACAGTGAGCTGAGGCGCTCGGAGGCGGAAACGAGCCGGAGAAGTCACTCGAATCTAACATGTCTTGGAACTTTTCACCGCATTGCGCCATGTACAGTTTTTGTAGTCTTGTAGTTTTCGTGCACCATGGTTCTCCTAAAAAGTAGCAAGGCACATTCCAGGATTAGGGAAACATTGCATTTTACATGACATAGTTCCGTAAGCGGGCAGGGAAGCTGTGAACATATCGAAGCGCGATGATGAGACATCGCAGCGCGCGGAGCTCCTGAAGCCAGCTCAGCCACACCTGAAGCTCTGACCCGCCCACCCAGACGTGATTATTGGCAGTGAATGTGCCAACGATGGCAACAACTTGGCAAAAGAGGCTACGATTTGAGTGATAATACAAGGTAGGAAGACACGAGGGAACAGGTGATATCCCAGAGTTTCTTATGATATCATTCAGCGAGAACTGATTGATAGGCTCCTTTCCACGCGGTAATCACGTCCAAGGCCAGGTGTCAGGATGTATTTTGATTTCGGATTTTCTTTATTAAAGTGTTCCACAGCCCCTCTAATTTTATAGGTTAGCGCTTCAACCCACGTAAGGTGATCCTGGAATGTGCCTTCAACGGACCCAAGATTATCGCACCCACTGATTTTCATCCATTATCAACCGAGTGCATCATCGATTTTGATTGATTGTTATCAGGATCTTATCAGGATTAATCCCTCTTGAATTTTACTAGGATATATGTATGCATTGCATGTCGGCATGTCGGACTTCGTCGTCCGACATGCCATTTCGTCGGTGAAGAATGGTACAGCACCTGGCCCCGACAGGATTAGATCGGAACATCTTGAGAATCTTCCGCCAGTCATCGTCGAAACACTGGCCCGACTCTTCACACGCTACCTGTCGAAATGCAAGGTACCCACCTCATGGAAAACCAGCAGGACTGTGTTGCTGTATACGAAGGGAGATCCACACGACATTGGCAACTATCGTCCAATCTGCCTGCTGTCTGTAGTCTACAAGCTCTTCACTCGAGTTATCTTGAATAGGATTGGTAGAACTTTAGACGAAGGACAGCCATGCGAGCAAGCAGGGTTTCGGAGAGGGTTCAGTACAATTGATCACATCCACATGGTCACTAGGCTCATTGAAGTTTCGCGAGAGTACAAGATGCCGTTATGTCTCACGTTCATCGTTGAAGAAAGCCTTTAACTCCGTTGAGACAGAAGCGGTTATCGAAGCCCTGGGAAACCAGAGTGCGCCTACTCAGTACATAAGAGTACTTCGTGACCTCTACAGCAACTTCACGACCAGGATCTCGCCATTCTACAAGGAAGTCATCATCGACGTGAAGAGAGGGGTTCGACAAGGCGACACCATCTCGCCTAATTTTTTCAGCGCCGCTTTTGAGAACGTCATGCGTCAACTGGAATGGGAGGGAATGGGAGTGAAGGTCGACGGCCGGCATTTACACCACCTCCGCTTCGCTGACGACATTGTGCTTATAACACTGACGATCCAGCAAGCGGAGCGAATTCTGGCCGATTTCGACAGCAAGTGTGGAAAAATCGGTCTGCAGCTGAACCTAACGAAGACGATGTTCATGAGAAACGGGCTGGTACCTGATGCCCCATTCACGCTCAACGGAACGAACATCACCGAATGCTTCAGTTATGTGTACCTAGGTCGGGAAGTCAATATGATGATCGACTTAGCACCAGAGCTGAGCAGGAGGAAAAGAGCTTCTTGGGGAGCCTTCAAGACCATCGAGGGAGTAGTGAAGAAGACGAAGAACATCCGGCTCCGCGCCCATCTTTTCGATTCTGCTGTCCTTCCTGCCCTAACATACGCCTCGGAGACTTGGACTCTACGTAAGCAGGAGGAGCATGCGGTTGGCGTCATCCAACGCGCCATCGAAAGGACTCGGAATATCCCGATACACGCAAGTGTAGAGGGGAATCCGGAGTTCCGAACTCCGTCGTCGATCGAAGATCAGGGACGCCGCCGTATTTGCCAAGCAATCGAAGATTAGATGGGCCGGACACGTCATGCGATATCGCGATGACCGTTGGACCAGAGCGGTTACCGACTGGATTCTTCGAGACGTGAAACAAACACCTGGACGACCGCCGGCCCGACGGTCAGACTTCTTCACGGAAGCTCTACGCGAAGGAAACGAGTTGCTGCGTGTCCCTGGAGCCAGAAAGGTTCACACTTCTCCGGCTCGCGACAGGGACGAATGGAGACGTTGCTGGCGCCCGCTCGAGACACTCGATGAACAACGGGACGACAGGTGATACAGGTGATGTAGCATAAAATTTTTCACATATTTTATCTATACTACTTCCATTAATCTACAGTACTCCTAGAATAATCATTATATTTCAGTTCTTTTCAATAAGGATCCAAATGCTCTCTCGTGCAATGATATTGTGCTTTCAGGAGTATACTCGATATCGTCCTCCACCAACAAATCACTAGTTTCGCGAGCAATATGAGAAATGTCGTCACAATACTCAAAATTGAAATTCCTCTGAAATAAAACTTAAATCGAATGTGGTCCGCCACGGATTTCAAGCATTCATGAATTTTGATATGATTCAATTCGATCTTCTATTGGTTGTTCTTCTCTGCCATAGAGTGTTCTACACCCTTCCGAGCCGTAAAAACGGGGGCCTTTGTGCTATTGCAAATTCCAGATGGTCCCCTGCATGTTCGTGAAGTGCTTCAAATTCAGTAACTTTTCAAGAAAAGAACCTACTACGTCGGGGGTGGGAGGGCGGTCATTGATGTATGTCAAATAATATTAGGTTGTCCTAAAAGTCTTGTAGGATTTTTTTCGATCACCATTTTTTATTTCCATCCTCCCGGAACCCTGAGTTTTGAAAGTCGATGAAATCAGCGATCACCTTTGCAAGCATGTCATTATCAACGAATTTTCTCTTGGCCAGGAAGTATTCAAGAGGATGGGTAAGGTGGTAGTCAGAAGGGGCAATGTCCGGAGAGTATGGCCTGTAGGGCAGGACATCCCAGTCGAGCTCGTGTATCTTGGCCTGGGTACTTTTCGTGAAATCGGAGGGGGCGTCGTCATGGGAGGGTGATCGCAGACCTTGACCGCGGACCTTTTTTGTAGCTTTTCTCGAACAGCGACGGCGAGCTGCTGGAGCTGGTGGGTGCATACGGTAGACTGTCTCGCCTTGTAACAGCACCTCATGGAAAAGCATTCCTTCAGCGTCGCAGAAGTAGCACAGTCCTGAGCGTGGTTTGTCTCCCATGTCAATTTCGCCGTTGCTGAAGCTGATGAACCAGCGGCGCATGGTCTCGTAGCTCCACATTTCGTGCCCAATGTTGCGGTAATGGAGTGGCAATTTTCTGTCGTTTTAGTGCCGCAAGACCGCTCATAGTTGATGCACCGCGTGTTGGGTGGGTAACGACTACGGGCATTGTAGCTCTCTATACGGGGTCTGGTGGGTCAATATATATTTTCCTAGAAAGCTTAGAGAACGTTCCACCATATTCCTAAACCGCCTAGACCTGCCTCCAAGTAAACAAGAAATATTGCTTTTTTTGGAAAAATCTCACAAGACTTTTGAGACAACCGAATAATATTCACCTAACAATGTTGTGAGCGAAGGTGTGAACGTGGGTATCTCCTAAGGCTGGGGTGCAGCAGATCCGGGTTGGATGATCTCCTTGTGCTTTCCGTGGTGCTGGACAGCGCACACGTATTCAGATAAGCAAACCCCACCACGATGATCTCTCTTCGTGGGCATCTAATTCACAGCGGGAGCATCAAGGCGTTCCGTATCAGCCGTAAAACCTTGCTCTTCATTGCTCTACGGGATTATATCGACGGAAAATGTAAATGCAAAGCAAAATCAGTGGAAACCTCTTGAAAGTGGCCAGCATTCTCTGCATGGATCCACGACAAGAGCACAAGTGATGAAGAGAGCCATAAGAAGAGAAAATGGAGCGATAGCAGCAAGGTTTTGAAGTTTTCTCTACCAGCGCTTCGCTGCCTTCATAAACACCGTTGCTGTTTTGATACGACGTGGATCCATGGAACTTCACATGGAACAAGAAAAC
This sequence comes from Trichostrongylus colubriformis, assembly GCA_963978905.1. NCBI lineage: Eukaryota > Metazoa > Nematoda > Chromadorea > Rhabditida > Trichostrongylidae > Trichostrongylus > Trichostrongylus colubriformis. The sequence continues at coordinate 9,359,922 of OZ022259.1, read as the reverse complement.
TCGTTGTGAACGGCAGAAGTTTCTTCCTGACTTCGGTAATTCCAATTTCAATATGTCGTAGAGTCATAACACTGAGAAATGCCTCCATGGTGTAAAGTGGTCGCAATAACTGATTGGTTTTATGAGCAACCAGCTCAAACCACGCAATGTACCTTGCGCATCGCTCGGCACTGTTAGGAGTAGCTACACATAAGGTGATCTATACAGAATTTGCTCAGTGAGGTGGTTTAACAAATGCGGCGTACAACATTATTGAACGAACAGTCATACAAGTGGATCTTTCTGCAGGTGCGACCAATCAGCTACAGAGTTTAAGGTTCTGCGACACTACTCCATTGATGAAGTTCATTGTGGCCTGTTACATGTCTTTGTCCATTTGCACTTAGTTTAATACTATTGCATACTGAGCCTGACTGGAATCAAATGCCGTGGTAGGGGAAATGTGGTTATATAGAAATCTGCAAAATAAGTTATTCACATGGAAACTAGGGGTCTGTGAAGGCTACTTGTGGCCAAATCCCCATAGAAAAGTGCGTCACGAAGTAGAGGAGCGTCGTAAGGCCGCGTTCATACTTCAAGGTGCCGGCGGCAGGGCGTGGCTGTGTGTCTGTGCATCTCGCCTTGCTGTCTGTGAACGCAGCCACTCCCTGGCGGCGCAAAGTATGAACGCGATCTAACGGTTAACAGTTGATGCCTTTGGATGACAGAGCCCGCCTTCCAAGATCGACTTTACCGAAAAATTACTGACAGTGATAGAGATAATGTGGTTATCTAGAAACTCCGAAATAAGTCATTCAGATGGAAACTAGGGGTCTATGAAGTCTACTTGAGGCGGAATCCCCATCGAAGACGTGTAGAGTAATAAGCATGATGACAGAATGATACTTATCGCATCCAAGCAATGCCATATCGATCGAAATGATGTCGATCTCAACGTGTCGGGTTTCGTGGTGAATAGTCGACCGGTTAGTATCGAAGTTGGAATGAATGACACAACTGTATTACGCCAACCCCTGCTTTTGAACTGAACTTTTCTGACACTCATCACATCTGCACGCTTTCTTTTGTGCTGACGTCTAGTGCGGCGTTAGCACACCGTAGAATGACTACATGGGTACTAAGCAGGTGTGTGAATGATTGGCTGGTACTATCAAATCCTTAGTGATAACGCTAAGCATTTACAAGTATGTTAAGTTATAGGCGAAAAGGCGAAAACTTCGGTCTCGGACGGGACTCGAACCCGCACTCTAGCTTTCCGGGCATACGTGCTAATCCATTACACCGCCGAAACCCCTTTCATCTCAACTCAACTTCTGAATGGTATGTTTACCATAGCTTATCAGCACTCACACGTGTAACGTGTTGATCCGGTCGGCCAATATCAGCATCGAACCGTGAAGCTGAAAGCTTGAGTAGATACTGACTTTGACTTTTTTATTCATTGATTTTATTTTTTATTAGTGTAATGGATTAGCACATATGCCCGGAGAGCATGAAGTGCGGGTTCGAGTACAGTTCGAGGCCGAAGCTTTTGCCCATAACTCAGCATTTTTGTAACAACTTTCGCATCGCGGCTCCGGCGAAAATCAGCAGCTGCCAAAAATCAAAAATATCAATATTAATGGCTGACCATTTGGTTGCTAATCCTCGTAAGTGGTTATTTTTCTTTATCGGCTCTCTTATCACAATCATTCATTTGCGGACGGATAGACAACTTACGTCCCGACCAACCGACGTAACGACTGAAGTATCGTCAAACAAGCACGCAAAGATAGTGGTTCATAGATAAGGTTGTTCGGAAGGAAATGCAAATAAGTCCATTTTTCTCTCCTACTATTGAATATTCTTCAAAACAGTACTATGTATTAGAAAGAGATTTTTATTGTGCATCTTTTCATATATCCTTGTCTATGTCTACTTTGTTTTTTCAAAGAAAAAATAAGTTTCATTAACTTGACGCCGACTTCCACGTCTTTCATCCTCCAAGCTTTCATTACCGTTTTCAAAACCTTGCTCGACGCTTTATACTGCCAAATCCATCCGCAAACATATTACGCATTGCGACAAATATTTATCGCTTATCGCATTGTATCTTGCATTTTTTGAATTTTTTTTTTCAAAATTTTGAGAAAAAAATTGAAAAATTCTTTTTGGGGAAACAAGGTAAACATGGACAAAAATATTTCAAAAGATGCACAATAAAAGTCTCTTTTTAATAGGCAGAACTGTTTCACAAAATCTTCTATAGTAGGAGAGAAAGAAATAGACAAATTCAGCGCGCATTCTTTTCGACAACCTAATAATAGAAGGATTTTGTGAACATGTGTGGACGTATAAGGTTGCGGCGATATCCATGACAAACACGGTTTTCTCTTTAAATAAGAGTTTGAATTAAATATTGGCAACCTCTCGGGACCATTATGGCTTTTTATTCCCACGTATGTACGGGTAACTAGTTATTTCTTTGTTGCCCACAGTAGCCGTTCTGCGGCATTATAACACATGGAGATCCTTCCGTAGAGTAAAGCGCAAAGTTCTCGTGCCTCTGTAGTAATGTGGACGAGTGTTGAATATCCTTGCCGAATGTCGTGCACAAGTCCCGAGAGGCAAACGCGAGAAGGAATTCTAAAATTGCCTGAAAACATCCGAAAGTTATAGTCGAGACAGTATTCTCCACTGAATCACAGAAGAATCACCACGAGAAGGCTGTTTTTACCAAAGAGGGCCCGCAACGCAACAGCCAGACTGAATCGCTTGAACACCATGGTAAAAATGCTCTCTTGATGATACGATATGATATGATATCGATTCATCGAGTAGCTAGCACAGTGGGTCTCATTTCATTACGCTGCTCTCCGTCTGCGGCATGTTACTAACATGTTCGTTTTCGCTATCACTGCCATCCTTTCTGATGAGTTCTGTAGTATCTGCCAACGGCAAAGGTATGACAGCTTTGTGATGCGGTGATTTCAGCTCTACTAACCCTCCTTCTCGTCTCAACCCAATGCGTTTCGGACATCCAGAACAGCACGTTCGTGGTAAGTACTAGAGCTACAATCGAGCCCTTTCCGATTGTTGCTTTCAGATGAATCTGGAGGATAGGCACCAGAGTCGATTGCAGCACCGTGCAGGTGCTGCAATCGTGAAGTGCAGGTGGTTATTTGTGTTGGAAAAAGGGACGGTCGCAAGTGGGAGGGAATTCTCGCGAGGAATCCTTGAAAGCAATCTAGCTATCTCGCTTATTTCTTATGCTTTTGGGGGATCAGGTGTAGGGTTAAGCCTGGCGTTGAAGTAATTTTTTGAGAAAGGTGCTGCGATCACGCGATTATTCTTCTGGTGCTGCCTCTTCCTAGATTCGAGATAATTCCCCAGAAAAGGTCTTCGATCGATAATCATTTACAGCATTGCTACCTAGGTAACAAGTTCCACTTTATTCGGTAATCATTCACAGCATTGTTACTCCATGTAGGAGGTTCTAAGCATTACCGACGACTTTCGCCTCGTCGTTTCAATGTAGGAATTCTTCAAAAAGTCTCAAGAATACAACCACCCACCAACCAGATTAGGATTCCCTCCTGATACTTCAACTCATGTTCGTCCGTGATTGGGTGATATCTGGAAAAACCTGTTAGTCGATAGAAATTCATTAAACTAGGTTCTGCGGCTATCGAATTACGAACTCTTCGGGAAGAGGCACACAACTTAGTATACCGACAACATCAGTCGTGGAAGAGGGTGAGTGGGGTGGGTCGTCGCATCGTGGGGTTCTCTTGGGGGTGAGAGGGGGGGGGGGGAAGATCATCTATGAGTCTGCGTGAATTCAGGTTGTATGGTTCCATTCGAGCGCTCTGACGCTATCGCTAAAAGCTTTGCCACGAGCAGCCATCGCGGTTCGTCTTCTATCGAGCAGGTATTGCCGCGTGTATTGATCAAGGGACCCTGCGTTGCGGCAATCGCTTCGCCGGGTATAATTATAAAACACATGTATGCAATGGGCATGGCCTGATGGTACGCGATGAACTGTGTTCATTGTCAAAAATTGGACTCAAGTCAAGTGAACGGTTTCAGAGATACAGATGTGAATTCTCGTCGAGGTGCTGCACTCGCGACTTTGTGAACATCTTATTCACATCTCCTCCGAAACTGTAAGGGACCTTAGTTTTTCTGTAAATTTCACTGGTTACAGGTGTAAGAATTCGTATGTAGGTCATCCTCAAAACAAGAGTGTGTAGAAAATGGTTCCCAAAGCGTGGTGTAGTGGCCAAAATGGGCTCTCAAGTATTGAAAGCAGTGTGAACAAAAAATGTACATGGTCGAGATAGGATCATACGATTTTCATCAACCCACTCGCAACCGTAGAGCCATATGTGGCTGACAAACGTTTCATAGGATTCCTTACAGCACCTTATGACATTCGAGAAAGTTTTCTGGGCTCAAGACACCGCAACGGGTAAATTCAGCGAACTGTGGGATATGAAAGTAGGGGTGCTCAGCAATGTGACAGTAGAGTAAGAACGAGACAAAACAGCGAATAACCCGAGAAGAAGAAAGGGTGTTACGGAGTTTGATGTTAGTATGGAGTGCTCTTGAGTGTGGCGATGGAAATATTGCCAGAATTTGCTGAAGTGCGACTAATATAGGGTTGAAAGAGGAGAAAAAATAGCTTTTCTTGGCATGTCCTGTAGAAGCTCCATCCCCAAGCTCTTAGCCATTTCTTCTAGGCCTTTCTGTAGTGCTGCACTGCTAAGCACCTCTAAATTCATTTTGACTGGTGGTCCAAGATGCGCTTTTATTTACTCTGACTTTTGATGGCATTCGCTCTATAATTTGCCGGTAATTATTCACAGTCTTTCAGTTTGTAGCAGGGTGCGGCAGTATCAAAATCGATTTCTCTGGGTGATGTCACTAATACTACCACCTTCAGGACATCGCAAGCCTCTGTACCAGACCGCTGCTTCCCTCTAGAGGTGCTGATACGTGTTCCCAACAACGGCACCTCTCAGCCAGACAGACCAGTGAATGCTTCCGCTGATGCTTCTGCCAAGAACAAGTCGCAATGTGTCGAAGAATCGCCATTGAACGCTACCAAGGCCAGAGCTGGACGTTCAGTCAACGGTCACCTAATTTACTGAATTCAATTTTTAGCTTTTATAAAGCCAAAATTGGAGAACGGATAACAGATCTATGGTAGCACAGTAAAGTCGAGCGATTATCAATACCCTTCACCACGAATGAGGTGATAACACAGGCAAATCGTCTGTAGTAGGCGGGCGCATCATCCCGCGCACGCTGCGCCCACTTTATTGCCTAATTGTACGTGAAAATGTTCCCACCATAAATACAGGATATGCAAGCATCAAAAGGTTACTGTCAGCTACAAAAACAAAATGGAAAAATTAAAGAAATCAACGAACAAAGTTCAGATGGAATTGGCAACTTTCCGAAAGCTCTGAAGGGGTTTGGAGTCGTGTTTTTCTCTCCAGGTCGTCCTGGTCGTAATGGCTTCCAACCAGACCTCTCTGGTCGCACCGATCGTTGTGACGTTCTGCCTTATAATGGGAGAAACTATCCTGTTAGCTTCGTCTGATAACGGCCAGCTTGATTTGGGCTCGTTGATCCATCATCGATAGCACTTCGTCCAGTGTTTAGACAAGCTGTCCTGAGCATCTAATTTCGAGGCCATTGTGACATTCTTTCATGAGAGGTTTCTTCTTTGTTGACCGTCTCGTAGCGACGGGAGCTGCCGTAATGGTTGCCGGACGTTTTACAGAAGATGCACTTGATCCTTCCTTCGGTTGATCTGTAGAAGCCGACGGCGAGTTCTGGGGCTCACATGGTCCGCGACCGTTTTGCAGTTATCAATAGTCATAGCCATGACTGAGATCGAGCGATTTCCCTTGTGTTTTCAAGGTTGTGTGGTCCTCCGCGACGTAGGTCCTATCCTTGATTGACCTCTACTGCGCTTCAAGTATTGCGTGGTCCTCCGCCACTCTATCCGAGACTTCCAATAGCTCTTCATCGTTTAGTAGATGATCATATCTCGCTGTCTTTCCTCGATGTTGATATAGCATCTTCTGTAAAAATGCCAGTAGTGCTAACATCTAACAAGATGTAGAGACCTTCCATTCCGACATTTTTCGAGTGCGAAACAGTAACATTAGATTATTACGAGACTGTCCTGTATTGGCAATCGAGTCAGGAAGTGCCCGGGAAATCCAACCGTATATCTTTACCATTACCTCATACTTGGATAATCGGACACGGAATGTAGCGGTCAGCAACAAAATCAAAGGTCAATCGAAAAAATGAAGGGATCGGATCCCTCCGTGACCTCAAATGTCTCAAGAGTTCAAAGGACAAAGTTGTGACTGATCAAAAGGGTTTTTGCACTTTTCCGGAAGTTCCGGGGTGTCCGAGGTCATGGTTTTTGCCGTCTGACCACCATGGTCACAGCGATCGTGCGACAGTGAGCATTTTATGAGAGTTGCTTAAGAGCATATACTTCAACCTGAAAACCTCAGTTTTAAAGGACCATGAAGTGTTAGGTCTTAAATCCTTGCGAGTGAGAATTTATATTAGGTTGTGCCAAAAGTCTTGTAGTATTTTTCCGAAAAAAATCAGTAACTCTTGTTCACTTCGAGGTAGGTCCAGGCGGTTCAGGAATATGGTAGAACGTTCACTAAGCTTTCCAGGAAAATATATATTGACCCACCAGATCCCGTGGAGAGAGCTACAATGCCCGTTGTCGATACCCACCCAACTCGCGGTGTCATCTAAAATGAGCGGCCTTGCGGCACCAAAACGATGGAAGCTTGCCACTCCATCAGCGCTGCATTGGGCAAGGGATGTGTGAGCTACGTGACCGTGCGCCGCTGGTTCATCAGCTTCAGCAACGGCGAGATTGACATGAAGGATAAACCACGCCTGAGACTGTGCTGGTTCTGGGACGCGGAAGGAATGCTTTTCCGCGAGGTGCTGGTACAAGGCGAGACAGTCACCGCTGCCGTATGCACCCACCAGCTCCAGCAGCTCGCCGTCGCTGTTCGAGAAAAGTGCCGGAAAAGGTCCGCGGTCACCCTTCTTCATGACGACGCCCGCTCCCATTTCGCGAAAAGTTCCCAGACCAAGTTATAGGAGTTCGGCTGGGATGTGCTGCCCCACCCGCCATACTCTCCAGGCATTGCCCCTTCTGGCTATCACCTTACCCATCCTCTCGAATCCTTCGTGGCCAAGAGAAAATTCGTTGTTTATGACTTGCTTGCGAAGGCGATCGCTGACTTTTTCGACTCTCAGAACCCAGAGTTCTGGGAGAAGTGGATCAACGATTTTCCTAGAAAGTGGCAGAGGGTTGCCAATAACAATGGTCAATACGTTATCGCCTAATTGTTATTTGTAGGCAAAAAAAAAGTGATGATCGAAAAAAATACTACAAGACTTTTGGAACAACCTAATATTAACTGAAACAAGTATCCAACAAGACGGCTGAAAAGAGTCCGGCGAAAAATGAGAATTAGCAAAATGGCCAATACAGTCCAGTTCCCGACGCCTGGCAGGACGTGGCCCTACGGACTTGGTTGAGGGGGTACGTGACGAGAGCGAGAGTATGTGACGGGGTGAGAGAGATTGATACACGTTCATCTAAGTCCGTAGACCTCGCCCTGCCAGGCGTCGGGAAATGGACTGTAACCTGAAGTTTACGAGAAATACGATGACGAACAATACAATAAGCGGTCGAACAATGATGGGTTGTACTGGGTGCAGGGACTATGAGAGACTTCCTATGTGGGGTGAAAAAGAGTGACTCTAATTGATCCGTGCGCTTCATATAGCGCCGAGCGCACGCGATCTTATAGATCACGGGCAATTGTGCTCTTCTGACAGGATTTGAATGTTTTTAGAGACGCTTTTGAAAGGCAGTTCTCGAGAAGAGCTCAGGAAGATGAGGAAGTTCCATTTTGGGAGGTTCGTTATCTTTATTTTCCACACGCCTGAATGAATAGGAACCAAAGATCTCGCTTTTAATAAAAACCAAAGAATAAGCTGTGGGTTGGAAAAGCTTGAAAGATGGCCGAAAATGGGAGAGACACATCAGCGATTAATGAAGATAGGATCTGCATTTGTTCTATGGCTTTATCACTGTAAATTAATGAATTAAAGGCACATTCCAGGATTAGGGAAACATGACCTTTCGCATGACCTAATAGTTCCCCAAACGAGCAGGGAGGCTGTGCACATACCGAAGCGCGATGATGAGTCATCGTAGCGCGCAAAGCTCTTGAAGCCAGCTCGGCCACACCCTGGAGCTCGGGCGCGCCCATTACAGACGTGGTTGCTGGCAATGGCGGTTGCAATGATGGCAACAACGTGGCAAATGAGGCCTACGATTTGTGTGATAATATAAGGTAAGGAAGAGATGCCAATGATAGAGGAGACATTGACATGAGGAAACAGGTGATATCCTAGAGTTCCTTCTGATACCAACCAGCGGAGACTGATTCAAAGGCTCGTTTTCACGCGATAATCTCGTCCAAGGTCAGACGACAGGAGGTCTTATATTAGGTCTGTGCAGAATAAATGGCCGAAACGTAACTGGCCATAACTTCGCTCAGACGCAACTTTATTTGTCGAAATAAAAACCATTCGAATCTACAGAATTTCGCCAACGATCTGGTAAAGAAAATATGCTCACGATCAAATTCTGGATTGCGAGAATTAATAAAGTCAAGAATGGCATTTTTACCGTGCATAATTTTTCTGCCGCAGGTTTGCATCGGGAACCCGGAAAAAGTGGTAATCCGTCAGGGATAGGTCTGGGGAATAAGCGGGGTGAGGGAGAGGCTCGATGCCTAACTGCATCATTTTTTACTGAGTGCGCAAAACAACGCAAAACCCCACAGTTCGCAAGTCACCCTGCAGAAACTGATCGAGACTCTCCCTCACCCCCTTATTCCCCAGACCTATCCCTGACGAATAACCACCTTTTTCCGGTTCTCGATGCAAACCTGCGTCAGAGGGAGTTTGCCGAAACGATGCATGTTGAAAATGCCATCGTTGACTTTATTAATTTTCGCAATCCAGAATTTTATCATGATTGCATATTTTCTTTACCAGATCGTTGGCAAGGTTGTGTAGATTCATATGGTTTTTATTTCGACAAATAAAGTTGTGTCTAAGCGAAGTTATGGCGTTTTGAAAAAAGTAGTCCGTTTTGGCCATTTATTCTGCACAGACCTGATATTTGCCCTTTTCGGGGACTTTTTTCGAATTTTTCTATGTCGGCGTATTCCTCAGCGACTCGGATTTCATAGTTTAGCGCTTTAACCCACTCAGGGTAATCCTGGAATGTGCCTTAAGTAAAATCGGCTGAATATATACAACGAGGCTGACCAGTGAGTTACAGTGCAAACGATCCGCTACTCTCAGCTCCTCAGCTGCGAATTCCACTACTAGTTCTTCCAAGCTCTGAAATTACCAGTTTTAGCTACGCGATGTACCTCGCGCGTCACATGGCGTTGACGAGGAGTTTTATACACATGGGATGATGTTAACAGAGTTATCCGGCGTTGTACCCTGGCAAGGATAGCTATGAATTCACGGAATTCACAATCATGCAGGTGGACCCATTTATTAGAGCCCAGTATTGTGGCCCAATACTCTACTCAGTGCTATCGTAAGGAGCGGACATCTCTTTATGGAAGCTATATTTGCATAACCCTAGAAAGCGGAAGTCACCACTGCTTGTCTCCGCTATCGTTCAGGCAGAAATGTGCGTCTGAGATCACAGAGATCTTTTGGAGATGTTTAGAGGTACAAAAATCTATTAGATTCCCCTCTCATTGCGATACCATCCTTCAGTCCCTTAATGCTGTAGCTCATTACCCATTCCGGCCTTCTGCGCATAATTCCATTGACTGAGTTGACTACAACTTCTTAAACGATTTGCGATCGCTTCATGTACTCATTTAACCACAATTTTACATATATAGCCTATCCGTACGCCCACTCCCTGCGAGACATCTCATATCCGCATATTTCTTCTGCGCTGACATCTTGTGCGAGGTGCTCTTGGCTTTTATATAGGTGGATGGGCTATCAAAATGTTACAAAGGTCCAAGACTCGAAAATCTAGTATCTCCCTTGGACTGAGACCGATTTTCTATGCCATCTCCTTACCACAATCATTCTCTTGCGGCCGGACAGACACAACGACAAACCGACCGACAAACAGGCTCGCAAAGTTAGTGGTTCCAGGGAAGGGAACGCGAGTTGGATAAAACGACGTTCTTACAAGAGCAGGATTTTGGACTACGCTAGAAATGCTCAAAGGCACACTCCCAGATTACCATGAGTGGGCTAAAGCACTGAATGATTAGGTTGTCCCAAAAGTCCTGAAGGGTTTTTTCGAAGTCGCGCTGGCTTCTTTGGCTATGCAAGCTTCGGAAACTCACTCTCAAACCCCGGCACAGTTAGATGGCTGTGCGTCAAACTTTCTGAGAACTGCGATACACCGAGAGTCCTGTAATGTGCTTTCAAATGACCCCAGACTCCATCCCCTTACTCACCTTCGTCGAAGTAGCCTCCTTCCACTCCACAGCACTCCATATGATTTTCTAGCACCAGAATACATATGTTCATTGCTAGTTTTTGCTTCATTAGAAACCTTCACTCATATACAACCCCTCTGACTCATTCCTCAAAACCCTACACCTATTCCATCTCTTTTCGAAACCCTTCAGATACATATAATAGCGTTTTCGGTCTACTCCAGGATATTAAAACCTCAAACGAATCAGTCGCTTTTCAGGGAAGTGCCTGTGCTCGGAATCTGTCTGTGCGTGATTGTAGACTGTGCCCTGATCGCTCTCGTTTGTGTTGCACTTCACATAGACGATGACGATGTGGATGACGAAGTGAGTTATTGTGGGAATTAATACTATGAAAAGAATCCGGCAGTGGATGTAACACACGCGTAACTTCCTGTGGTCTTGCGGTACCACGAGATACTAGGCTTGGAGACAAAATTAGGCGTAGTTGGGTAGATGTTACACCTGGTTCCGAGCTTTTTGATAACATAGATCCAGCTGAGGCCATTATTGTTAACCTTGTCAACAAACCTTCCAAAACCTTCGAAAGATCGATATCATCTTTTTGGGACTATAAGTGGTAAAATTGAATCCCTGCGATGAACTCAGCTCGGAGAGTGCGTCCAGAAAAAAACGAGTGTACCAGCTGATCAAGTTGCGAAAAGTGCGGAAAGTATAAAAGCAAGCATGAATTGTTCTATTTAAGGATGCAGAAGAGTTCTTGAGCCTTGAAAACATTCATGAGGCAACGACTCTACGAGAAGCTGAAACTCAAACGTCTCTCCACGAACAGCCCATCGTCGTCAATCGTGTGGAAAAAGGCGTACAAACGACATTGCCGTCCGATGAGAAATCACCGGAAGAAATCCAAGCACTCAAATTTGACCAACATCGTCAGAGTGAATGTTGAGCGTCTATGGTCCACTGACATCTCCAGAGGCAAATAAATTTCTTGAGACGAATGCACTTTTTTATTGCACTCATATGAAATAGCCTACCTGTAATTGTAAGGGGTATATGTTGTGGAGCCTATAATCAACCTGTCAGGTGTTTCATGACATCACAGAGTCATTTTCCTGAGCGGACTGCACCTAAATTTTTTACAGCCGGAGTTGCCTCTTTTCAAAATTGTGAATCAGATAATCTCCAATCAGTAAGTTTGCCCGTGCAATAGAGTTCACAGCCTCTTTTTGAACTGAAGATCACTTGGCGTTTTACACATGCTCTGACAGTTTTCAACCTCTTTCTCACCATTTTCTCGTTTTTCGTTTAATTTTTTTTTCTTCCTAAGACATCTCGCTCATGTGCAATTATTATAAGTAACACTATGTGGATTTGAAAAAAAGGGGGTATACGCTTCAATCCATCGTGGACCAGATAATGCAAATTTCACGTGAGTCCATCTTAAAGACACCGGAAGGGGTAATTTTGGCCTACGGTAACAGACGTAGGTCGGACGAGTTTAAATGCCCGCCATTGCACAATCTCGCCAATTTGACGCCTTGGCATGGTGCCAAGAGAGGATGTTTCTATTATAAATTTGTTTTTTCCTTTCACTTTTTTCTTTGTTCTTTCTTATATTGTTTCTAGATGTACTTACATGAATGCTTATGTAGTTGGGAATGGCCACTCCACTGCGCTGGGAGTCAGGTGCTACAACTAACGTCAGCCCGCTACCCGTATCCTACAGCGGAAGACTCGAAAGGCAGTGTGTTGATGCAAATGGGATGCGAATACACACCGCAGCGTCGCGCTTTTGAATCCGGGTTTTTTTTCACCGATTATCGCTTCTAATATTGAGTGTTCGTTACAAAATGCTCATTTGCACCTTCCTCTTGTTTCGGACCCCTTCCGGTTCCTTCAAGATGTAAAAAGATTTTACAGTGGGTAACTTCATCTGCTTCTCCCTCCTTACCTTTCGTAAACATAACGCCAGTAGTTACAAGTATGCTGAGTGATGGGCAAGAGCCTCGTTCTCGGCCGGGATTCGATCCATCCTCGGAAGCATGGAGTGCGGGTTTGAGTCGCGTCCAAGACCGAAGCTTCTGCTCATGACAATACTTGAAACAACTTTTACATCTCGGCTACAGCGAAAAGCAGCAGCTATCAAAACTAAAAAATATCAAAATCAATGACGCCAAGACTTTTTATGAACATCACGTCTTCTACTTCTATTATTGCTATCTGTATCAATATGTGTTTAGAGTGCTTCGATGGTTTACCGCTGCTGCATATCGACAATCGTACTCTTTGAAACTCCTTCAGCCTCCTTCAGCCTTTGAGTCTCATGGTCATAATACGAATATCGGCGCTTTGTGTCTACGGAGGGCTGAATGGTGCATAACCCATTAGCAGATGACGCCTACACTTTCTAGCTCTCACAATCAGCCCATCTTTGTTGAATTGTGCTGTGATGTGAATCAAGATGCACGGTTCGGAAATGCTTCCATACAGCGCACAAATTATTTTTTGAGCCCGCTCAACTTTCTTCTAAATTCATTGGAAATTTGCATATCTTCAGTTTATATATAAACACATATACAGGGGGTGCCAAAAAAAAAAGTAATTTTGTCTCCTCCACTTTCGACCCCATTTAGCCAAACTACAGTAAATTCTATTGAGGTATTCTCATCCCCAGAATCAAGAGCAGACCTAACTCTATCACTATACTCCGTGGCAGCCTCCTGCACGAGCAGGAACGGGAGCAAGGAAAGACTGAACAAGATGTATCACCTCAACTGGGCAAAATCCGAATTTTCTTCGCCCTCTTTCACAACCTTGCTGACATCCGTTCAATCTGGGTACCTGAGGGGATTCATACCGGATGGTGTTCTTTAACAATGCGTTTTTCCCGGGTTCCCAGCGCCCTTCGTTTCCAAGAGCCAAAATGTTCCCCTACCACTGAAACCCCTTCGGAGGCGGATTTGAGGCATGAAAATGATACTTTGGATCATAGCAGCCTTGTCCAAGCAGCAGGGGCTCTGTGACTTCCAAGAACCAAAGGGCCAACCCTCAGGAAGCTTCCCACAAAAGACCTACCACGGAGCTTGGCTCCACTGTTTTTAGCGAATTTTTAAATGTAGGTACTCCGAAGCCCGACTGCGCCGAATGAAACCTCCATATTTTTATGAACATGAACGTGAGGAGCCACAGCTTGTTCCTACTTTTAGAGGAACATTTCGGGAATGTTTTGGCCCAATACCTTTATCTCTTTCGTTTCCCTACGTTTTGTACAATTGGCAGATGTGAGCCGTGGGCAAAATTACTTTTTTTTTGGCACCCCCTGTATACATATATGTACATACGTATCAAAATTTGAGTATTTTGCTGCTTAGTACCTTGTTACGAAAATGACATCAGTTGTAGCGTAGACGAAAAGGTGGGAAGAGACCAGCATCGTTTTGCCATCAGACAGCAATTGCTCCAGAAGTGAACAGTATACTTTTACGAATAAGATACCTAATAAACTTTTACGATTAGGATACCAAATAGTAGTTTGAAGAAATCGTTCACGGAAAATGATTATCTTTGTTACTCATATATTTATGTTATATTTGCCTAATGAGGGCCTCATACAAAGTTTCACGCGAAAAGTAAGAATTTGCCAAGATGCAGCTTCCCAAAATCTTGAGCGGGTGGGCAGGACCTCCGAGTAGAAGCCTCGTCGCGCGTCCGCCGCTCTTGGGAACGAAGATTTGAACTGTTTATGTAACTTTCTGTTCGTAAAATGCGTCTCCGGCCGAGGCGGACGATGCCGTGAGCGCTTGCTCGTACGCCCCGCCCACCCGGCCGAGACTTTGTGGTGCTATATTTTAGCCCAATTCAATTTTATCGCGTGAAACTTTGCATGCGGCCCTTGCTAGACAAAGAGAATATAAATACATGGGTAACAAAGAAACTCTTTCTTTTCGTGGACGATTTAAGCTGTGCAAGTTCTCAGCGAACTCGATGAAAGAGTTCGTGGCGCCAAAGTGGTCCAAATGGCACAGTAGACAAAAAATAGACGTCATTATGGACCACTGAGCATGGAGAAACCTTCACTGAAAGCTGCCTTTTGATCTCATGTGATCTTATGGGTTTGTGATGGTCTAATAGTACCAAAATTGCCTAATCTGTTCCAATCTTGAATATGATTCTTGCAGAGCACTATGGGACGTTAAGCGCATCAGGCAGAACAACTGCTCGGTCTGGTTGTGCGAGGAGTTCCGGGGTAGTCATACACGAAGAAATCCCTAAACAAAGCACGCTACTGACCTACGACTTATTGGCTTTTTGTTTCACTACCTTACCATGATATCGTAGGAAAAAAAGCGAGCTCTCCGAATGAAGACTTTTCCTTCTGTTTTTCTTTTTTTTCTGAAATTAGATAGCGAAGTATAACCCATCAGTTTTATTTAATTCGCTCGCCGTTTCTGGAATTTCGGGAGATGATCAGGCTGTTTTACTATGGTGGCCAACCTGTAGCTCTTCACAGGGTTGGCCGAGTGTAACCATAAATTTCCAGGTAAAGCTGTGCTCTCTTCTCCACGATGGATCGCAGCAGCCTGAAGTGACCCTAGTGGCTGGCCGGACTTTTGCCTATCAAAGACACCAGGAGGGTTGAGGAGAAAGTGAGAACTGGGAACGTATGCTCTCTGAAATTATGCCTTCCACTTGGGAAAAGGTGATGTGTAGCGGAACTCGCACTGATTAAGCTTGGCTCAGGTCTTACCACTATACTGCAGCGTGGCGTGTCGTTCTGCAAGCACGGCGAGCTTTGCCGGCGGGACAGCATTCGCTGCTGCCTACAGTCCATATCTCGACCCCTGGCAGGGCGTGGCTCTACGGACTTGGGTGAGAGAGTACGTGACGAGAGCGAGAGTGTGTGGCGGGGTGAGAGAGATCGATACACTTTCATCCAAGTCCGTAGGCATCGCCCTGCCAGGCTGTGGGAAATGGACTGTACTTACCCGCTCGCCGTTTGTAGTCTACTCGCGGCTAGTGACGCAGGGGGGCGCGAAAAAGAAGGGTGTTCCCCGGTTCCCATTTCTCTAGTTCGTTGTTTTATTTCCTTCTTTCTCTACTATTACACAGCTGAGCACCCCTATTCTCATACTCTATAATATGCCAAATCTGTCCCTTAGGAAAGAGCATGAGCAGGCCTGGTGGCCAGGGAGAGGGGATGTCACTGATAACTTCTCATTATCTTTACTAAACATCTTTAGAAGGATCACATTATCATTGCAGCTAACCTATTAGAACAATAAAAACATTTGCATTTGCCTCCCCAATATTTAGGTTTCATTTGTGAAGGCTTCTGAAACAAAATGTTTTGAGAAGCTATTTTTCATGCTGTCAAGTCGTTAACGGTGCATTTTTCATCTGGGACCACTTCTAAATATGGACTACCGCACTTTGATAAGTTTATCGGAAGCTCGGAAACGTACCTGATGCAACGCTGTGATATTTATTGACAAAGAATTTCTTAGGTTGACGTAAGCCACAAGAGAACCAAGTAAACTAGTCTTCTTGAAAGGATTGGGAGAAGGAAGGCGTGGAGGGGGGGGGGGGGGGGGTTGAAAGGGCAGAATAAGCAGTAGTTCATCCATGTGGGTATCTCTATGTCGCAAGTCTTCTTCTACTTCCAGTTTTTACAATTTCTACATGGTTCTGACAGACAGTCCGAGATAAAATTAGATCTACAACTTTTCACATAATTAGATCGCCTTACCAAGGAACGAATGTGACCAATACAGGAAATGCACGTCACATAGATATACACGCAAGGTTTCACCATCATCGCCATTCATAATTAACTGAATGAGCGTTCTGTGGGTTGGTAGGCCGTTAAATTCCGATCGATTAAAGTCCGTGCTGTAGAAAAATGGCAGCGGAAGTGAACAACTGAAATCTTCAGAGATTGATGAAATTTAACGAGAAAATTCGTTCGACCCTTGCTCGGTCTCGACAACTTCTACTCCTCATCTCGTTCGGGGCAGAGCAGCGACGAGCTAAATCCCTCATTACTCGTCCTTCCTCTCCTCTACCTACTGAATCATTCATGGCGTTCTAGGATCGTGTTCGTCTGAGTGCACTCCGTCTCGGCAACGCTCTATGGCCAGCGGCTGCCCAGCACTCAGCATCCGACGTGCTGTCTGAGGACTGGCTGCTTGTCTGCCGTTTCCGTTGCTTGCTTCTTCCGTCATCGATCTTCCCACCTTCCTACTACTGTATCGCATGTCTACCTAACGCCCCTTGTGTACATCATCATCATGTGGTGTACTCCTGAAATAGTGGGAACATCTGGGAAAGAGAGCTACTCTGCTTCAATTCAAAAGATAAAAATGAAAAGAATGCTCCCAGTAATTACAGAGCGAATGAATCGCTTGAGGTTAACTATACAACCCTCGAGGTAAAAGATTAGCAACTATAAAGTTGCTGAGAGAACAATTTTCTTTGGAAGCATTAGGTAACTTTCCAAAATTAGTACATATAATCTCCAATGGGAGGTAGTTTATTGACAGTTCTCATGAACCAGAGGCAGTTTGAAAATCCCTGCTTTTTCACATAACTTCTTGAAGGAAATATCAATGTTCCTCTAGGTACACTCAGTAGTTACTCTTTCGAATAGAAGA
Organism: Trichostrongylus colubriformis; assembly: GCA_963978905.1. NCBI lineage: Eukaryota > Metazoa > Nematoda > Chromadorea > Rhabditida > Trichostrongylidae > Trichostrongylus > Trichostrongylus colubriformis. Next base: position 9,342,725 of record OZ022259.1, on the reverse strand, counting down.
AACATTGCTGGTAGATTCCAGAATTTTCGAAATCAAGAAAAATCGATATATCGATTGGGTTCAGGCATTTCCTAGTACTCAAAGCAGTAATTGATAACATTATTTACAACATTTGTTTGCTAGTGGACCGCTCAAGTAATGCTACTTGTTATATGCTTACTTCATATGCTAGCGTTATAATGTGAGCTTCTTAGGGAACTCAAGAAATCGATTTATCGATCATTCACGAGTGATCGTCAGATATTCTGTACAATCTTAATTCAGTGGATGTTTCCTTACAATTAGCTAATTAAGTTGTTCGGATACAAAAGCAGCTTTTCTTCTTCTATTTTCATTTGTCGGTGTACAACTGGAATCTAATTACGTCAGATAATTGAAATGGTAGAAGTAGAAGATTTGTGATATTCTATGGGGGGGGGGGGGGAGGAGGGGGGAGGGACATAGAATAGTAAGTGCCCTCACATAATCGCACATGATTCAGCTGCCACATGCAAATGGGAGTTCTGAATTTATGTGAAGGTATGTAATTGTTCATATCAACAAATTGCCCCTCCACCCATTGATGCAAGAGCTCCCTGAAGTTCCAAACCAACCGAATAATAGATTTCTTCGAATTCATTGACAGGTAATAACAATCGATAATTTAGTGTTCATTAACACATAAATTCTTTCTGAGAACAAAATCGTCTAATCAATTCAATCAATACCATTCAATATCTATGTACAGACTGACAAGATACCCTGATCAAAGAGATTTCGAATTATTAGAGACCATCACTGATTGCGTGATTGAGATCAGTGGACGAAAGTGAACAAAGGATTAATGGCATCGTCATCTCACCACGGCAAACGAACCGGTAGAGCACACACACACACTCTATTTCAATCGAATAAATCAATCAATACAAATCGATATAAACCTACATGATGAGTACAAGTACATGATCTTATCACATCAAAATTATTGAAATTTAAGTTCTTGGCTGAGAGTTTGACTGGTGTGCTGGCTGTGATCAAAGTAGCTCGGTAAACCGCTGAACGGTGGTGGACATTTACCACCGCCGGTGGATTGCATGAGACGTGGCGCTTGAGGCGCCCCGTTTCGACAACGAAATTGGGACCTGAAATCTCTGTAAAGGACTAGCGAGAAAGTGTGAGACTGATATCGAGGAATTAGATACAACAGTCTGGCACAATTGAAAATGATCTTCTGATCCCATGTTTAACAGTAGCTGTTCCTACTTCGTGTATTTTGGGGCTGAATCACGAAGATCTTGAAAATATCGCGTGTATTATGAAGTTGTAGATGTAATGAAGCACTAAACTACACCAGTTTTATTCCCTTCAAACGATTTTTCTTCTTGAGCGTTTATGGTTTGAAGGGTGGAATAGGTCATGCATTTCATGAACTGGTGGTGTGTGCGGTCGCGTGGCGGCTGTTTTACTCCACAGGGGCTTAACAGCGGTTACCACTAAGACAAGTAACCTTCCCTCAGCTTCAAGTTTTTCATTTTCATAAGCACTAGCATTTGCTCTTATAATTACCTACAGGGTGATTACGCGGATCGGATTTGTAATTTCATAATGAATAGAATGGGCGGAGGTGGTGTAGTGACAGGTGGCGCGAACCCCACTCCCATGGTGCAGGGATCAAATCCCGCATCAACGCCCGCCCAGGCTGACCAAGCCTTCCATCCCTCCGGGGTCGTCGAATTTGTACCAGAGTCGTCTGGGAGGATAAAAGCACTGGCGTGTACATCGGCTGGCCACCGCAAGTCATTGTATAGGCCACATCACATTCACCTGCCATCACGATTCTGAATGGATTTAGAATGTGCGGCGCATCCCAGGAAGGGATTGACTAACGCCAAAAACTTTATCCTTTTTTCCTTTTAATGAACAGAAATATAAATAATAAAAGGGAAAATGGGTAATCGGAGAAAATAGTTAGACGAGTTTAGGTGAACGAAACCTCGTTGAACATGCTGCTTCCGAAAAGCAGGGTTTGACAACAATTAAAGCAAGCTTTGACATATCCGAAAAGAAGGAGCAGTAAGTACCTCTTCTGTTTTTGTCGCTGATTACAAAACCACACCCGAACGACATTCTTCTTGAGATCGAGCTTATCTGCAATGGCGGCAATTCGTTCACCGGACGGTCGAGGCTGTTGTCTGCAAATGCAAGGTTAGTTGTCAAATTGACGCCGTTTACGAGTACCTCCGAGTTCACCTGAAATAATCCTCAAGTAATCGTTTCTCCGGTGCTGCAATACTGGTTCGTTTCCGTTTTTTGTCGGTATTTGGCAGAATCCCTGAGATATCACCACAACCGTCTTTTTGCTTCACAGCTTCCTCGGCCTGAACATGGAGGATGCCATGGATCCATGAGAAAGTCGAAATATCAGTACCGCTATGAAGTTACCAACCTTTTCCAACCAGCTGTGAAGAATCGGTTTCAGAGCCACCATGTTGTTATGGGACAGGGTCAAAGATTCGAACCGACATATCGTCGACTGTGAAAGTGATCCAACTCCAGGCATCTTCAAATGGGCTAAGGCTTTACCAACATCCGCCTGAAAATTGAATGTGTACGAGGAGTGGCCATATAGTAAATGAATTCAGCAGATTTAGCAAGTTTTTCATTAGTGACTGATGATACAGTGGAGAGGTTCCTCAGTTCCTAATTTCCTTTCAACAGAATTATCTTCCACTCTTCGTCGTCAGTCATCCCATCCCGTTCCATACAATGGTTACAGTATTACGGTTATTCAATTATCAGCTATGAACATCGGGTCTCTAACTAATTGAAGTCCACTGCGTTTTAGTCACTTTGTGATGGCTCTTCTCTTTACAATTAGCCTTAAATTACTTAGTTTTGAAACAATATTCGTATTGAGCTACCGTTTAAAACATTTATTCAGTCATAATCATCACTAGAGAATGTGTTTAAAACTTGGCATGCTCTACTTTCAGTCCGAGTTCAACTCTATGTGTAACAACCTCAACTGTATAAACCTGGGCTAGATAAAAGTAGCAAACTCGAGATTGAACTCCCCCCAGGCCAACCAGCCCTTCCATCCTTTCAGCGACAATTCGATGTTGCCAGAATTGTCCAGATGATAAAAGCACTACATTGATTGCTTTCCACAAGTTGTGCAAAGACCAAGTACACATTCAAAAGCGTCAACGATTGTAGAGCTAAGTTAACTGCGTGGCGCAATCTCAATGGATTTAAATAATGCCGAACGCTAAACCGATATCCAAACTCCCCAACGCTTAATCGGACAGTCACAAATTTGTTGATTTCGATTGAAATGCAACGCTTCTCTCTAATTCATCTTTTTTATTAATCACCGGGAATTTTGAAGTATCGTAAGCGCCTGTAAGTACACGCTGGACACACCTGTGTAACTCCGAGTTTTATACGTCGTTGCTTGAAATGCTCAGCGAATCGTTCCAGTTCCCGTGGATCGGTATCAATTTCTGAAATGAAAAAGATTGCATTATCCCGGATCTGGGTGTAATTCAAACCTGTAAAAGCCTTGCACACACCAGACGCAGGCGCAGCTAAGGGATATCGAGTGACTTGAGGTGGTATTGCAGACGGAAACGTCGATGCCATCGGATACTGAGGAAAATGCGATGAGGCACCGTAATTTTGCATGGCCATCACCTTTAAAAATATGAATTTTTAATCAGCGCACGAAGATTTTTGGTCCCACTATACCTGTTGCAGTGGGGTCATTTGCTCCTGTTCCGATGAAGTGGGCACCAGAACAGATGGATCAAAACCTTCTGATGTCGGCAGTCCATGATAGATGTTGGCCGGATCGTTGGTAGATGTCATTAGGTAATTACTGAAGCGATTTATTATTTTAGAGCTGAATACAAGAGATGGCGTCATTCTGGACACACACCTGAACATATCGTGTGGTCGCATCAGTGGATTCGTGATGTTCACCTTGACATCCATGTCTGCCAAAGCGACCTGAGCGGCTCGCGCTTGAAATAGCGGATCATCGAACGAACCGAATAAGGAATTGTTGAACTGAAATCGATCCATAGAATAATGATGGCGGCCAGGTTACAGTATAGGCCCAGGGTGGTCGATTGTCAGAAAATGGTAAACGACTTTGTGGTAGTGTCGGCGGGAACTGTGTGGAAGGGACAGTGGGCGGACATAGGCGGAAATCGATGCTTTGGAAAACATCGCTACCGTAGTCCATGTGACAGAGACGTGATATAAAAGACGTCGTCATTTGTTAATAAAATCTTCCACAGGCCGGTCTCCAAGAAATTAATTATTCGAATAAGTACTTGAGCTGGCAACGTAGGAGAAGAAGCGAATGGATTTGAGCTTGGTCTTCTTTGCGATGACGAAGGAAGGTGCTGGTATACCAGCGGATGTGGCCCATCAAAGATGTGACCCTTTAGAGTAGCTTCTCCGGGTAGCATGGCAGTGAGAAGCTGAGCCGGATGGTTGCCTCCGGCTTGGCAATTCACATTTTTGATGCAGTGTTGGTGAATAATTGACTAATGTTATTAATTAAGTATCAAGTGTTGTTTTTCGTCGCTTGTAAATTTATGAGCGGAACCAATTTTTAATGCAACGACGCCATAAAAGACGCAATGAAGTTGAATAATGCATAGCTGAAGAGACATTATTTAGGTGCACTAAAGCGGTTTGGACTGCCCTACAGCTGATCTTTGGAGAGCTGAAAAACGGGATGGTTTCTGAAGGCTATGCGTTGAAGCGAATGGCGGGAAAATCGCTGAAAAAATTCAGCATGGAATAAAATCCCACAACGAGAACCTAAACAAAAGTGGTACTGACCGGTTGCATTCGATTTCTGTAAGCGGTTGACGGTGAATAACGACCACCAGAGGTCTGTCCAATAGAACCGCCAAGTTGTCCCTGAAGACTGTTCAAGGACGGGTAGAGCCGTTGGGGATCCTGCATTGCAAGTGCGGCTCGTTAGCGGGCGGTGCGCTTGCCCGCCCACTGGACCCCAGTCGGCCAATCAGCGACGACCGCCAAACGCACTACAGGTACCTAATGGACGGATGCGCCGGATGTGGGACTGTAGCTAACCCTCCTAGAGATTCTGGAATTTTCGAAAACGGCTTGGAATCGGAAAAGCTCTGGGCGGTCAATAAATCGATTAAGTGTCTTGTGAAAAATGGCTTGTTTCGATTGAACAGGTGTTATGGTGCACTTATTGAGTAGTTAATAAGTGCCGTTAATTTATTTATGAATGAAAAACAATAAGAGTGGAGAATTTTTCAGCTGCCCACATCTCGCCTCACTCCACACATCGCTTGATGTATTGGTCATGCGCTTGATTACACGCTGAAATATTAAACACGGCCGGCAGTTGACAATTGACAAGTTTCTTCGGCCATGACCAGAAGGCGTGGCGCTGAGCACTACGTCGTCATTTGGCAACAAATCATAATACTGATTATTCCAGTTTTGATTGCTTTCCAGACCAAAAAACCTTCGCGTTCATTACAAAAGTGGCATGCCCGGCATACCAACAGATATTCATCTCTCCTAGTTCTCGAGAACTCGACTAAGTAAGAGAATCATTGAATCTCACTAGAAGCGCGCAGCAGTCTTATAGAGTAAAACCTACAAAAATACCAAAGGGATACCAGGCTACGACAGGAACCGATTCTCTGGAGAGGCGATGGATGTGGCATAAACTAAACTCGGGAACTTGATGTAGACGATTCTAGAAACCAGGCTGAAAACTTTCCCTGGCCTCCGTAACTTCAAATATAAAGATAGCTCGCTCAGGTTGTCAAGCTATGAAGTGAGCTGAGCATCTGACGTGATTCCAACAGTGCTGTTCTTGTTCTTAGCTTATGCAATTTCTTTTCAGAGTCTATTGAAAGTTCGGAGAATCACGAGACTATTGAATATAATTGAGACGTATTCCTGACGGGTTTACGAATCTTTCTCGCTAGAAGGATTAAAGATTAATTACATATAAAGAAATCACTGAAAACCTGTGACGACTTCAAGTTTTTCTCTTCTTAGAGGCACCTTTAATAGAAGCAAATAATGTAAAGAAGGCCCTACAGTAACCTTAGCAAGGTCACAGTACAGCTGCGCAGACAAGTGAGTACATAGTAGAATGTCTACTGCTGCTGCTACTGCTGCTAATCGCCAGGTAAAACAAACGCTGTATCCGATTGCATCAGAGGTCACCTGGGTGGTACATAGGTGATTCATAAGCGAACATAGCCATAAAACTTAAAGAATATTTTTTACACCTCTGAAAGTTTCTAGAAAGGGTTAAACATTCCAGATCACTGGAAAAGAAAGTAGTTTGTAGAATTTCTTTTATAAATGTAGCGTTCAAAACGGGATAATTCGCTTTCGTGACAAATGCGACATAAGTTGTTTACTCCAGTTGATCGGTCAACACGGTCACATGCGCGTTTTAGGTTTGAGCAGGTTTCTGCGAAAGGGATCCCAGAATCTGACGAGTGTTACAACAGTTTCGAACTCATCTTGAATTCATATGCCATAAATGGACTTGAAATGTATGAAATTCAGTGCTGACTCTATGAACGTGTTCTTTATTGTGCTCAAATCCCGCCTTTCTGTGATTTTGTGCTCCAGTGGAAATCGCAGAATTTTCAGGAGTTAAATACCATTTGGACTTTCTTAAGACATTGTCGTTTACTCTTCTTACTTGAACGTGAACCTGCCTGGCGAATAGAGCAGTAGAATACTCTTGAGGTGTGTTATATCAGCTGTGTAATCGAATAAAACCGAATTTGGCACAATTAGAAAACGACGTTTTCAATTTCCCTTTTTACTTTGTATCGCTTTCAGTACTTTCCTGAGAGCTTTATGACTCCAGGTGCATTTCCCAGCACATACTTAGATGGTAGCTGCTGCTGTGAAAGGCAACACTAGGCAGTGACTGAGCCGACAACATTTAAAAAAGTAGCGTTATTGGCAGCAGCCGATCGGTTTGAGTCCGCCACCCGTATCATTGGATATGAACGCCTCCAGCGATAGTCTATTCTCGGTGAACGAATAATTCACTATCGTTTGGGCGAAAGCAAGAGCGGACGAGAACACATACATACACACTCACACATTCGTCCATACACAGTCAACGGCTTTTGTGACAAGCGTTTTCTGTTCAGGACCTTCTTTGTATTGTCGCCTATGTTTGCTCGTCAAAACTCACCTGGCACATGTGCGCGTATATTCTGAGGCTCATCCCTGAATCAATAGCCTCTATTACGTGCTATAACCTCAAAAAAAGGGGGGGGGGGCAACTTGGACGTTGAACTATAACATGTTCTCACAATGGTCCTTGTGTAGATATGTGACATCTGAGGAATGTAATTAACAGGTCCATCATGTGTAGGCATGTTACTGTTCCATGTTCAACGAACTGCCCCCCCCCCCTTTTTTTCAATAGTATGGTACCTCCTTGAGACATTCCGTAATATACTAATATAAATAGTATTCCATTCGAGGGTATTTTAACCTTTTGGGACAAATTCCACTCACATCAGGTGACCTAGTTTCCATAATCTTTTTCATGTGAATACCTTGCACTTTATAATTAGTTAATAATCCGTTGTTGAACGTCATCCAGTCAAGATTCTGATGTCCATTACACGAATTTAATCTCGACCGATTGTCTCGGCTATTCAGTATGTGGATTCAAACGCAGCCACCACCACCACCGCCACCACCATATAAAGCTGTCGTCAGCGTCGTTCCATCATTCTGCCCAGAATCACGTTAACAATTCATGAAGTTCTATTGTGACATCTGTGTATGGTCGTCATGTGTCAATGACGTTAAGAGAGAAGCAAGACGACTGAGAGACGCCAGGATGATCAAGATGATTGTGAGGAATCATTAATCAGCCTCATATAGTATAACCACCTGGGGCGGCATTCATTAAAGTAATAATTAACAGGTCAGTTCCTATCGACGTCTCTGAGCTTACTAGCAGCCATAGCCGCCACCCGTTTGAGTACCACAACTCAGGAGTTTTCTAGTGTGGATCTCACTTCATAAGTCTCTATTTAGCAGCGTAATTAACGGTGGGGGGGGGGGCAACTTGTTGAAGAGTGAACAGTAAAACTTCTCTACATCTTAGAAGAGTATCATGGCTTTGCAAAAATTGCTATGATCTCTTTTTACTACTTCACTATACTTTATATATGTTCTCGTGTTAATGTTCAAAATTGAGCAGAAGCCAACCCCCCCCCCTTGAAACAGCACCACAATCATTCGTTTCTTTTGCATTTGTAAAATCCTTCGCTTTTAGGAGCCCTATCACTTCACCCCGGATGACCAAATAAAGGCTATTGCGTTTCTTTGACTGTACTCTATTGTACCTCCCTTGCTCCTGTTCTGTTCTCTTCAGTAATCCTGCGTTTATATTCCTCGTTCGGACACAGATGGTTCTGTCCACGGTGTTTTCGTTTCTACGCTCCTGTTGGTTCTTTCCAAATTTGAGTTTCTGTGTAGATGTACCTCTGATACCAAAACAAAATCTTCTTTAAGATAAGCAAAAACTCAACATACAACTCAAAGTAACTTTGAAGAAATGAGACTTAAGATTTATTTCTGAACGAAAGCGGACATCTTCAATAAGGGACCAAAATCGATACACTCCTATCTGTTCATCCCGTCATTTGAGCACTACCCATTGTTTCCCTCGCACTTCATTCGCTTTCCTACCCCACGTTTCTGATTATTCACCAATTAGGAACAACCAGTCCAAAAAATAAAAGCGATTATCTGGTCATCACGATTCAGTTTCTTTTATTCTCCTCCATAATCTCCTTTCTGTCTACGTGAATCATCTCATCTTCTTCACCCTGATCCCTCCTCACCCCTCCATCATCTTCCATTAGCGGCGACTACCGTAACGGGCATCGGTTTCTGTTGCCACGCATTCCTTTCTCACAGTGAAGAGGTCCAGGCCAAGCGTGCGTCGATAAGGAGCCAATACATAATGAATGAAGCTGAGCGCTAGCACGAGTAGTCGTTGATATTCCATATTGAGATGGTGTTTGCTCAATAAAAAAGGTTACGGATCCAAGCAAACCTCCTGAAATCGGATAGAAATATTTACTTTCACAATGAATTCTCCAGTTTGCTTTGCACTTGAATAGAGAGTTTCAGGAATTGATGGAGCTTTAGGTGCCCTGACACCGCCCCAGGTAATGCATTGTTGAATACCATACTGGGACTACTTAAAGGTTATCGAAACCCATTCATTAATGCACGTATCAGCCCTGTACTGCTACTAAACTGCACTTTTTGTCCTAATTTTACGAAGTTAAACCCATCTAGGGCAAATAGTTATGTAACTATGGTCAACATCCTCATCCCTTGAAGCAGGTGTTGGCTTTTGTCCACAAGCGTCGTAGTCTCATTTTTCAAGGTTGTTTTGAAATGTATGTTGAGTTTATGTTGAAATTCAGAAGAGTTTTGTTTTGGCATTGAAGGTGCATCCCAGATCTTTTCAGCGTAATAGCCCACACAAAATGAACGAGGGAGGCCTTTTAGGGGAATTTATAGGATTCAAGCGCTTTGCATCATCCCATCGCTATTTCGTACAATATGGCCTCTGCTCAGTTACTGCCCTTCTATAGACAATGCTACTACTGTAATGCAGCGGTAGCACTTTCGCCGATGTACTGCCGTTATACTTTATTTCATATAATCTTTGGATCATTGATTTGCACTTTTTTGATAATTTGCATACACATAAGTAGACCTTAATCATCCTGATGCGACTTTCATGAGTTAATTGACGTAGATTAGATTTCCTACAAAATGGAGTGGGATGGCTTAAACATAGGAATAATTTCAGAATGAGTATAAAAGGTTCCACATTCTGATCGGAATAACCATACAGCAGTTATTTTCATTATTACAAAAACGGCACTTGGTTATAGAACTCATCTGTGGGAAGGTGAGATGAGTGGTCGATCTAAAAATGCAAATGGACCGGAATCGAGGGACTTGCCTTTTACCTAGAAAACTCGTTGATTCATTTATTTTTCCCAAATTACTTGCATAACTTGTTTACTCGTCTGTTGTGTTACGTCAGCTTATATTTATCTTTATATGTATTGTTTCACGTATCTTCTATAATAATATTCTTCATATTTCCATATTTATTGATCATTCTCCTCCAATCCTTCCATCTTCAGGCATATACCGTTTCCAAGTGCTTGTCCCGGGTGTTCATTTCTTTGATTTCGCAAATAAGTTTTGAGTTCTAATGTTGATGTGATTGTCAGCAGATTCTAACCACCGTTCTGTAGGTACTGTGTGGCAGTGATACGGTAGTGGTACCGTAATTGGAAGTCATGAATTCTTTTGATTTTGCGTGATACCGTGACGCAAAGTCCCCTCGAACTTCGTGCCAGTGTCCGTGCCGGCGAGGTTCGGCAGTGTCTTTTTACTTGGCTATTGGGATCGCAGGCGCTTGATCAGAACCTCATAGGACATCTCATGGATCGTAATACCTACAAATGTCCTCGTTTGATGTCCGTCGTCCATATGTTGCTGGCGGGCCAGGATTAACCACTGCCGCTGTAGTCGCCTGGACAGCAGCGCCACACTAATTAAGAAAGAAGGGCGGTAAGATCATTAATATAAAAGAATGTCGCAACGTGGCATGAAACGAGCCGGAAACATGCGATGCGACCGATGGCTTGTCGCCGCTCGATGAGAAATGTCCCCTCGTGGACCCATAAGGGATCCTGGTCGAATTTCATTGGAATATCCTCCTAGGGAAGGGGCATAGCTTGTTTATCCACCCGAATAGATACCGTATCGTTCAACAATGACGCATGTAGGTGTGCCGTCGTTTGAATACGTGTTGTGCGGAGTGCTCCTCCGTTGACGACGATTCATGGACAAAAGGGAACGGCTCTTGTCACATTTCCGACCTTTTTAAAAGGCGACTACCGTAATCTCGGCATTGTGTTGCATGATTCTACTGCAGCTGTTGACTTCGGGTTAGCAGTTCTTCAGGTGGAGCGGTACGCATGACTTCTCTGTATGGCCTTAGAACGAGGTAGACTAGCTGACAAAGCAGCCGGACCTAAAAAGTTTGAATTGTGGACTTAGTCTATAGTTTGACTTCATTTAGAGACTGCACTTCATTAAGATGAGATTTCAGAATTGCCAGCCCATTAGTCGTTTTATGGACCATTTCAAATGGGCAAAATTTGCTTTCCCCGGAAAAACCTTTTTGTACCAGAAATTGATGAAAACACCACGAAACGGGATCAAACACAATCAATGAGTTTAGGAAAGATCAGCAAATCTCTTTAGTACCGTAATCTAGCCACTTCGCAATTTCACGTGTAGTTGCTGCACGCACACTGACACACGTGCGAGATTAGAGGCGCGGAGGAGGAGGTGGTGGTGGTAAGCAAGTCGCGTGTGAGAGATTTCTCGTTGTGTTAATGGATTCGTCAGATGAGGCCATGTACGTGACCACGTCAGCACGCATCATGCACGAGAGTCTCCCGCATTACGATAGTAACAGCCGGCTGCGCACAGCCATGATGAAATCATGCACATGATTACACAGCTTCACCTAACCCTCCCATTCGCTCTGGGCTCCCATCTTCTCACAAAAGATCATGTGGGCGCGAAAAACACTCAACTAAGCCCCACAGTCCTGTGTTGCACTGTTTATGCCCTTTCGGAGGCTTCCATTAAGAACTATCAGCTGGATCTTCTCAGCCAATTCATTGACGATTTAGTTAAAGACGAGCCTAGTAGCGGCGACGATAATTATCACGGTCATGGAGTGAATACCGTAATAGTGTCCGCGAGGGGGACACTTGACGATGCGACCTTTAATTGCGTGTCTCTGTGTGTGGTTCTATGAAGGCAGCAAGCTGGCGCAGATGGCACGATTCACACACACGCCAACCCAGCCATGCAGAATGGTCTACGAGCAGCATTGCACGCGAACAGGTGAATACGCCAACCACACGGCTGCGGTGAGGTCAGCTTGCACAAGGGACCGTTTCCAAATTGGGATAAGGTTACTGGACCGGATACACGATCAGTAATTCGATCGGGGTGTTGGCTATTCTAATCTTACACATAGTGTTGTTTGGGATTGCAGGTGAACCCTGGTTATTCCTTCAAGCTCCCCTATATCATCATATTTTCCGAAGAATCGTTGCTATTTCTGCTGCAATAGTTGTAGAAGTTTTTGGGGGGTTCATCAATAAGGGAGAAATACAGTATTTGCAAACTGACCTCTTCCGTGTAATGCGACAGCCCTCAGTAGGAAGGAAGGAGAACAAGAACCGTTTTTAGGATTGATTGGATGGCTGCTCTCTTTTGAGGTTTCACACAACCATTATCAAGGTCATGAAAAGTTATACTGAGGAAAACCTTGAGTAACGCCCCCTCCTTATCTGACTATTTTTGTTGGGTGGTATTCGAAAAATTGGTCAGAAAAAACACGATCGGTAACCAGAGCAATCTAAATACCTACAGAAGGTATAGAGGATTGACGGCATTTTTTTTTTGAAAAAGCCACATGATCACTTCAAAATCTTAAAAATAGTATTCTGTTCATAACCTTCAAGGGTTTATCCATTCAAATACGACACCATCTTTCCAGCCCGAACTACGCCCCCCCCCCCCCTTTTGAAGATTCGTCATCTCTCCACACAGGCCATCATGCGCTTCATCTTAAATGGAACAGTTGCGGTAGCGGACACGCTGGTGCGCCGATCACATCATATCGAAATGAAAATTTACCCGCCGATACTTTGGTCAGCTGTTTTCCACTAGATTCCAGTGATCTGATGATTTTTGGCTGCGTCTGGTTCCATGTCCATGTGAAAATCAAGCGTGCCACGAGAATTTTGTGAAATTCACATTCGTTAAGTTTTTCTTTTTATGCTTTCGCTGATGTGCACGTAAACAAAACTGTGCGATGCGACATAAAGGCTGATACCCTTGACGACTTGTAATTTTCATGGATGTGAAAGGAACTGCTGCCGAGGAGCCGATACATGCCACACACTGTACTTTCACGAAGGGCACTGAAATATCGGCGCCTCCTGCATTACACCATCCTTCCGTTCTTACGACCATACGTCCGCTCTTCCTTCCATAAACCGAAAAATCCATCCATCAGAAACCAAGTATAGCCACACCATCATGAACCCAATTGTGTAAACAAGCGATTCCCAAAATGTGTACTTCTCATGTGCATTTGTGACAAATCTGCCAAGCCGCTGTTTGTTCATGCATAATCGTAACGTTTATACTCTTTACCAATCCCTAATTCCTTTCGGCTGTACCGTATGCGATGGTGAAAAGCTGTTAAATATCAAATGGTCTTCGCAACTCGCTTCGAAGACACCGGAAGGGAGTAATTTTGACTTACGGTAAAACAGACGTGGTTCGGACGAATTTGAGGGGCCACCATTGCACAAACTCGCCAATTTGACGTCTTGGCATGACGCTAAGAGGAGATGCTTTTATTATAAAGTTGTTCTTTTCTTCCACTTTTTCTTTTGTTCTTTCTTGTATTGTTTCTAGATGTACCTACATGGAACCTACTGTATTTAGTAAAGGGCGTTCCACTGCGCTGGGAGTCAGGGGCTAAAATTAACGTTGGCCCGCGCCCTGTCTTCTACAGCGGACAACTTGGAAAGACAGTGTGTATGCGAATGTGATGCAAATACACACCACAGCGTCGCGCTTTTGAATGCGAGTTTTTTCGCCGATTATCACTTCTAACCTTCAGTGTTCGTTACAAAATGCTCATTTCTTTGCATCTTCCTTTTGTTTCGGACCCCTTCCGGTTCCTTTATGAGGCTGATTATCATCGAACACTTCACATATGTTTGCAAGTACGACGAAATACGACACTTACATATTGCATGCGAAATGGATCGTATTTGTACGTTAAGCTTCGCCCGTTACGGTAAACGATCCTACGCATGATTTCTACCCAGAAAGGTCGTCGCGAACAATCGTCATCGGCGCGGGAGCTTAAAAAGAGCAATTCCGATGCATACTCAATCAAATCGATGTCGTTATGGAGGTCATGATTGTGCGGCGAGAGTCCGCGAATTGCTTGATGAGCTCCCGAACAAGCACTGACTGACGACGCCAGCGGTCAAGCTTTGATGTCTTTGTGTGTACAGACAACGGTACATGATCGATGCGCTTCAGCGGCATGTAGGTTATTGCGTCACGCGTATACGTTACCGTAATCTGCATCACTGTTGTAATTATGTAATTAACTCATTATGAGTGTAGTGACAGTTGAAAGAGATCGCTCCATCAAACATTGGCTCTAATACACTGATCTGGAAAGTAAAGGTGGTGGATCTGTAAAGTATTTGAGGTTAGTAACAGATGAATAAATGTATAGATAAATGAATAAATAAATAAATAAATAATAAATAAATAAATAAGTAAATAAGTTAATAAATATGATGGGTGCACAGCCTCTCCACCACATCCGAAAATACTGCCATGTTAATGAATTTCAGAGAAGAAGTGGCGTACCAGGAATAGACTGTGTTCTGGGTAAAAAGGGTGTCCCGGAGGCAATAATTATGTCAAAGATCAGTGCTTTTGTCGCCATTCGAAACCTTGTTTTCTTAGTGCATCGGTTTCTAGCACTGAAAAAGCTTTCTCGCATTGGTTGATTTGTTTTTAACGCTTTGTATATCCAGTCCATCGATCTTACACCCTTCAGTTTTACCAGCATGGTCATTGAAAGTGGCTGAACGAAGAGCGGTGAAGACCTAGCCAAAAGTAGCTACCGTATGCCATGAATCGGCTGTGCTCGTTGACTTCGTATCGTGTTTAGCGACAATTAGAGGCGGCGGAAAATGGCCATTGTGAAAACAAAGCGCAGCGACAACGACGACAGCACCGATTCAACGTTGACGACACTAACGAATTCAACGCGCGCTTAGGGACGATCGCATGTAAGCACTTTATGGGCGGGTGCTCATTTTAGGCTAGGTGGGTTAAGCACTGATCAGGGGTGGACCAGGAGTGTAGGAAGAGCGTGAAATTTTAGGGTTCCACTTTATACATATCAGAGATTCTACGCCCTGTGTTAATCCTGCTCTTGAACAGCTTGCCCGTAAATATTCGTCATCCTGACTGATATCATGATTTGGGATTACCATAACTCAGCGCTGTGGTTCCTATAGACCTAAATTGCAAATCCACGGATGTGCAATGAAACTGGATTACACAAAAACATGAAGGTGACAACTTCAGCATAGGACACGGTTTTCTCCGAGTATTAATTTTTGCATCGAAAAAAGGATGTCAGGAGGAGCGAGAAGAGTATCTCAAAAGCCACTCATTCCCCACGAGTACGTGGCATTAGCCGTGATTGAAGTAACTACATAAGAACACCTCCAAAAATAGGGTAACTGAGATTTGTAAGAATAAGAACTCATGACCGATTCTCCTGTGACTAACGAGGTCAGCATGCTCAAACACCTGGGTTTACCAAATTTTATCTATGCCGGAGAAAAAAGGCAGATTTAACATCTGGCTCCAATATGAACTGTATGATTAATAGACGTACTTGGCGAGTCAGGACAAAAAAGGGCATTAGTGTTTTCTGCTAATCGGGAAGTAGTGGAGTCTCGGATAGTGAAATGCGGTGCACATTCCGATTTTGCGTAGATGTTTAGGAAAAAGAGAGACCATGTGCCTTTCCCTATGTTTACCATGAAACGCGAAATTTCAACGAAAACAGGAGTGCAGCACCCCTATGGCTGCTTTCAGTTCCCTCCACAGTCAATAATTCAATCCTTAAAGGGATGGCGGTATACCGATCCGGTTGATTCCCTCGTCTATAAAACTGGTCGATAAAAGAAGTTCTTCAAACAGATTGTCATGTGGCTTTCAGGTGGCGAACACTAGTAAGTAAATCTGGGCACGTGCCCAAAACCTGATTCCTACAGCAGAGCTTTAGACATGTAGACAACTTCACTTCTTGAGTGATCAACCCCGGTCATCGTATTGACCGGATTACAATAATCGGCTGATGGGTGTGTCGCCGATGTCGTGTTGTTTGCACAGAGGGCGGATTAATGGTGATCGAGCGATTATCGCCTTCCGGGAGCCCCGGCTGTCTGACCACAGAAGGGGTCGTGGGATCACTGAGCAAGGTCTGAGAGTGATGGTTCCAGGCATACACTAATCTCTGTATATGGTCTAGATTATCGCAGATGCCAGCAATTCTGGAATGAAACAGAAAAGGAATGTTATAGAAAGAGGAGAGAAACCATCACCAATGAGACCATGGCTCCCAGCGATATGCTGGAAAGGGAGACGAGAAGAACCTGCTTGTCGCTAATTTTTGTGGATGTCCACTCTTATCATTTCAGATGCTGAAAAAATCCAAGGTATCCCACCTGTCCAGAAATGGAGTTAGAGCAGAGTTTTATAATTTGAGCTTTGAGACTGAAAGTGCCGAATTAGCATACGCCCTGCATGCTGCGGCCTCGGGTTTGGTCATCTTCACAACTTCTAACTAGGCTGCCTCCGACCTCAGTCACCTGTGGAGTTTATTAACTTCATTACCCGCCATTCCTTACTTCTATCTATTGCTCTAATTTATGTTATGAATCATGTTCTGTGCACTTCAACAACCAGCTACAATTAGGGTCAAAAATATAGTCTCAAGTAGAACTAAATGCTCTTTAGAATGCTTCTCTCTAGAATGCTCTTTAGAATGCTTCTCTCTGATCGGCTACTTACAAATGCTTCTTCTAAATAGCGTGTTGTGCATTCGAGTAAACAAATAAACAAATAATTAAGTGAATAAATAAATAAATAAATAAATAAATAGCAGTAGGAAAAGCTTTGTTGGTGGGCTATTCTCTCAACAACGCTTCATGCGCCTATCCTTAAAATCTGTCCACGTGATTTGATTTTATAGAATATCCAGACATAGAACTATGGTTCAGCGTGGTGGGGAAGGCTGGTAGGGTCACTGACGAATGTTTTAAATTGACATGCCTCACTATCAGGGCTCACCGGAGACAATGATTTTGAACCTACATGATGCAGAAGTTTACGACTGTGGTATTTTTTCTCTATTAGCTGAACTTCACCAGTGTTCAGCGTCTGCGAGCTAGGATGCGACCAGCACTTGTGGGATGGTGGTCGTCAATATATGTCTGAAGCAGTACGTACTTCATGGCAAGCACCATCGATTCACCGAAGCGCGAGCAGCTGTAACCAGCCACCGTTATCAATGAGCGTAGTGACAGGTGGGGGTTTTCAAAGAGGAAAGCGGCACACACCTGGATTATGTTAATTGCTGCACACGCGCTCGCGGTGGACCATTAAATGATCATCCACTTCCGAATTATTAAAGGCGGATTCGCGCACTATCCAGGACACGAGACAATCAAGGGGATGTGACTCCACGATGCTGTGATGAGTGGAGTTGCAATGGGCGGTTGCGGCACATGGTAAAGGAGACACAGCACCCGATAATCCAATCGAGTTGATAATTGGAATACAAAGGACAAAAAGACAGTGAGAGTATACTCGCTTTCTTCGCACCCATGCCCTAGCGCATATGAGAAAAGCCACAAAACACGATTGGGTACTCAGTGAAAAGAGTTATTCGTCCTAGTCTTTTCGAACTTGTAATAAACGCGAAGCAGGAGTGTAGTCTCGTCACTGGTTGTAGGAACTTGCGTAAACTCCGAAATCCAAGTAACCGACGCCTCCTAGAACGAGCAAGGTAGACAATGGCGCAGAAGTGTGGACTTGAGAAAAAAGAAAAACTGAGGATTTGTTGTGATTTTGATGGGTTTAAATTTTAAAATCACTTTCCTATTGTAACGCCCATAGAAATGATTCAGTGAGAGGGAACCCAGTGACATAAGGTAACGGAGGGAACCCATCTCAGTAAAAGATAGAGCGCCTGAATTTGGATCGGATTCGAGCACCTGTCGGCAAGAGCATTCCGCCGACTCTTCCCTATTAAGGTACCACACAATTGAGATCAAGACGGTCATGGTATCTTATGATGCTTATTCTGGTCCATACAATGAGGGCCAGCCAATGAAGAAATAAGTAATTTCCTGCTTTTGCACCTCCACGTGGGCCAAGGATTAATTTTTTGTCGCTGGAGGGATAGATCGATTGGCTGGAGGGCAAAAACTAACACCGCTATTAATTCGGCGCAATTTTGAGGAAAGAGCAGTGTAGCGAAAACGTGGCCACACGGATCAGCATTTTAGCATCCGATACCATATTTACAACTTCATCCAAGGTTCACACTTTTGGTGTACTTATCGTTATAAGTATATAAAAAATTATAAATATAAATTATATTAGGTTGATTCATAATAAATCGGACAAATGGTAGTGATGATTTCTAGAGATCATAACTCAGTAACGAATTAACGAAAATGGACGCGCGAGGTACCGTTGGAATGAGTATGAAAAGCTCTTCAAAGTACCGCAAAATAATCACTCCAAAGTAAATTCATTCCGCCACAATGCCGCACGATTTCAAGCGGTCCAGAGACCACATCCGCAACGTCATACTATTCGCTATCTATATCGCTATCTGGCCAGGAACCCGCGGATATCGGCAGACGTCTGATAGAAGTTCACAAGGAGCATGCCCCCGGCAGAAGTACACTGTAGTTGTAGCATTCGAAGTTTGCGTCAGGCGACTATTCCATCGAAGACGAAAACCGCGGTTGGTGGAGCGTACACGGCGTAGAGTACTGGGAGCTGCTCGATGAAGGTACCACAGTATCCGCCGACGTCTACGTTCGTCAATTACGAGAATTGAAGGCCAATGTCCAAAGTTCGCTACGGCGGCGGTCACATGTCTACTTCCAGCACGACAACGTGTCTACTTCCACAGACCGCACTTCGCAAGATCGACCAAGGCCGAGCTGCTGTCGTACAGTTGGACCGTACTTCTATACCCACCGTACTCCCCAGACCTGGCCCCTTCAGATTTCCACCTTTTTTCCCACAGCCAACGCCACATGGACGGCCAAGACTTCAAAACTCGCGACGAGGTCAAGGCGGCACTCGGCAACTTCTTCGAGCTCCAGCTTCCGGCCTTCTGGAGCAAGGGCATCCATGATCTGCCTATACCGTGGCAGAAGGTCATCGATAAAGATGGAGTATATTTCAAGTGAATCCCTGTTGTCGTAAAAAAGTTGTACGACAATGATTAAAATTGGTCAACTTGTCCGATTTATTATGAATCAACCTAATAAATTCTAGCCCCAGTCTAGGGCAAAGGAGAATCGCGCTGAGTGGACCAGAATACTGCGAAACTCCTCCTCAGAGCGGTTTTCAATTTCCGGTGAAGGTTAACCTTCCTTGACCCCAGTTCTGTTATGTAGTGCCAGGTTGCAGATTTGCAGGCTACTTTTTTTGCTTCCCTCTTATTAAAGGCACATTCCAGGATTAGGGAAACACTGCAGCCCTTTCACATGACCAAATAGTTTCCCACGCGAGTGTGCGGGCTGTGATTGTAAGGGGGCACGATGATGACTCATCGCAGCGCATGGAGCTCCAGAAGACAGCTCGGACACACCCGGAGCTCGTGCCCGCCCAGCTCTCATTTTTGCCGCGTCGTTTGGAGTGTCGTTGGGGGATATTCAGGTATCAGCTGATTTCTTGTACCGAATCGCTTATTCGGCCATATATTCTTATATTCTCTATGATTTCTAGTTCAACATTCTTCATTTTCAAGAGGTAAGTTAATTATCGTGATAATGCCTTTGTTTTTCGTTAGTCATGCATGCATTCAGTTCGTATTGTAGCGTTTTCATGACCTTTTGTCCTTTTTGTGGTTTTGTGTTTTGTTTCTTGTTCATGCTTGTTGTTTGCGACCTATTTTTCATTACTGTGTCATTGATGCGTCCTTATTTTTGTCGAGGACACTCTTTGACATAGTTGTGAAAGTTTTGGTCGCAGTGGAATCTCCAGTTCCCCTCATTTTGCCAGTGTGGTGAGTTTTTAAAGTTTGTTTTGAATTGTTCTTATTTGATTTGACTCGATCTTCATTGAAGTGTCCTTGATGTGCTTCTGTGATTGTCAGGAGCACTCTTTGACACTGGTTTGGAGTTCATGGTCACTTTGTTTTTCATCTTTTGCTGGTTTTTTTAAAATCTCTTTGTTCATTTATTAGTATTTCTCACTTAATTGACCCGTTTTACATTGTAGTGCTTCTGATATATCTTTAATTTTGTTAGAGCAGTCTTTGACATTGTTTTGCACGTATGCTTCTTTTAAGAATGCACTGTTTTTGAAGAAAGCCTCACGCACTTTGAAATTAGCTGCACCGTGAGTTGATTTTGGTATTTTTTATAACATTCGATTGTTCTTCTCATGTGGGAACACGATCAAAACAGGTCGCAAGTAACAAGAATGAACAAGAAACAGAACATCAAACCACAAAAAAGGACAAAAGGCCATGAAAACACGATAATACGAACTGAGTGCATGGATGACTAACGAAAAACAAAGGCATTATCACAACAATCAACTTACCTATGAAAATGAAGAATGTTGACTAGAAATTGTAGAGATGATAAGAATGTACCGCTGAAATCAGCTGATCGGCCCATCCTTGTATTATAGTAAGGACTGGATAAGAATAGAAAGGAAGAATAGTAGCAGCTGAACATAGCAGAAAGATTTCATCCAGCGTGAAAGCAGAACAAGGAATACGTGATTGGAGCAGAAGCTGATTATTCAGGAAGAAATCAGCTGAGCAGCAGTCGCATCGATCTCCACCACGAAACTTGGTAGAAAGCCGAGTTTTTGGAAACTCGTCCAGACACCATTTTCTGAACAATAATCTCGTACAATTTCAAAACCAATAAAGCCTTGTTTTCAGGGTCTTTAAGGATTTCTTTCGTTTTTTCTTCGTTTTGGTGTTCTTCAGGACCCTTGACTTTATATTCGAGCAAAATATCACGCGATTATAATCCTAGGATGTGCCTTTAAATCACATAGCTCCCAAGTGTAGTGAACCCGAATACAAGATGACTCATGGATGCGCTCGCCTGCGCGGCGGATATAAATGAGTGGTGGTGCCGAAGAGAGGGCTTCCGAAGGAGCGGAGCTGAATTTGCTGTCCCTAGTAAGTGCTGCGCCCATACAAGAGATGAAGAAATCATATTTATCATAAGAACGGAGGATAAAACAGATACGAAGAATAAACGGAACAAAGGGCCTGGCGAAGGTATCTCGGTCTATAAATAGACGGTGTCTAGGCGAGCACACGATGAGTATCTCTCGAGGTAAGGGAACAGCAGTGGAGTATGGTCTGAGGGCTCCATCTGAGACGGACAGTGCGACCATGCGGCATCTCCGCAGGTATCGCGACTGCCTACAGCATTGTTGTCGTTTCCTGAGGGCGCGTCGTTATCTTAGTTTTCATCTCGAGCCCGACAGCCTATATTCTTCTATATTAGTTTGAGGCTACCGTAGTCATCCCTTTACGCCTCCCTCAACTACAAGAGTTCGTCCCGGACTTGGAAAACTAACTCAACTCGAGCGGCGTTTGAAGGTGATCTCTGGCATGGCCCCGTGCGAGTGCAGCAGCTAGGAAAAGGTGAGTGACGGCGACGGTTTATGTTACCTCGACGATAGGCAGCTAGGATAGTGATAACTTATTAATGTGAGAAATCACAATAACGAGAAGATTTTAGAAAACAAAACACTTCAAAGACACGAAGATCTTTCCTGATTAGCATCCTGGAATTAGCGTGTCCAGACGTGAAGAGGACACAGTGAAGTGTGTGTTTTCGGCCTAGCGAAGGAGTGTATCCCAGTGTGCGAGAGACCGCAGTGACTCGACCTGACCTAGAATGAACTGCCCGTGGCGGCATCTAGTGATAGCTACGTTCAGATGGAGGCGGTTGTCGACCAGAGTCGACGCTCCCTGCTCTATTTCTGTGCGCATGGACAAGAGTATTACTGCGTCCATTTCGCGATCTTGGATAGAGTCTACGGTTGCAATCTCAACTTGCCGCTGTGCCGTAAAGTCTACTAGGAGTCTGTATTGTTCGCGGTAGAAGGTAATAAGGCAGAGCTGATTTGGGGTCACTCCCGCCCGGAGTAAGTGGTCTGTGAGGGAGAGACCGTTGGAGCTTCCTCTACTTAAGGTAGGATCGCGTCAGCGCTCTAATAGAGCTTTCTTTTATGTCAATAAACGCGAATGGAATGCGAGGGTTAGGAAAACGGACGCGGTCCAGTAATAGTCGCCGGTGGTGTGGTTTGGCTCCATTAATCTCGTTCCTTTCGCGCAGAGCCTTCCTGAAGAAGTTCGACCATCAGGCAGGCGGTCGTCGAGGTGTTCGTTTGACGTCCCGAGGGATCCAGTCGGTAACCGCTGTGGTCCAACGGTCATCGCGATATCGCATGACGTGTCCGGCCCATCTAATCTTCGATTGCTTGGCAAATGCGACGGTGTCCCTGATCTTTGATCAGCGACGGAATTCGGAACTCCGGATTCCCCTCTGCACTTGCGTGTATCGGGATATCCCGAGCATCGTCCTTTCGATGGCGCGTGGGATGACGCCGACCGCAAGCTCTTCCTGCATACGTAGAGTTCATGTCTCTGAGGCGTATGTTATGGTACGACATATCCATCCTGCTTCAGATTGCTTCTAGGCAGTTGGACATAGCTATCGAAGAGATCCGAGTAGAAGTCGTAGATGACCTTCTCCATTGCCCTCGGGAAGCAGTGACTGTACCATCCGGACGCCGGTGACCGGTCATATTAGCCTTAACTGGCGAAACTTCGGCTGGTATTGCGGATGCTCCTCCCAGCCTCTGCTGCTTCGGCCAACACTGCCGCTCTTCTCTTTTTAACATCTTCTTTTATCGCCTCTCAGCATTGCTTCGCAAGTTCGGACGTCAGTTGGTCGCCTACGGCTCCACGTTGGCTTATAAGCTCGAGAGTTTCCGCAGAGAGACGCCTTGGTGACTTTTATACTCTCTGCCCTTCTGGCACGATCGTGAAGATGCTCAACGAATCGGTAGTACTCGTCGTCGATGTTTTCAACAACAAAATCCTCCCATACACCTGAAGAGAAACGAAGTGTTCCCAGTTGATGACTGACTTGGGTCTTTGCTCCTTGAATTTCGCGGCTCTCTCTCCACGTGTCGAAAAGAGGAATTTTGCGCGGATTAGTCGATGGTCTGATCCGGTATAGTTCGCAACAACGTCGCTCAGACAAAACCTTCGATTGAAGATGACGTGATCGATCTAATTATGGAATTGTCCACCGGGTGACTCCCAAGTCCATCACAGATGAAACGGCTTTTGAAACTGTGAGTTAATGAATGGAGTTAATCGACAATAATCTCAGACAGCCTCTCACCCTGCTCATTCCATTCCGTTATGTGAGCCCGATGTGAAGCTCATTGTTCGTTCTTCTGGGACCGATCTTGGCGTTGAAGTCGACGGCGATGACCTCGAAGAAGGTTTAGTCTTCCTTATAGAACTCTCCAATTCCACATAAAATGCTTCGAGCTCGTCCTCGTGGTAGCTTGATGTTGGTGCGTAGGCGACGAAGATGGTCAGAGCCGGGACTGAACCGCATCCTTTCAATCGCAAACGTTAGGGCTGTCAGATTTTCGTACGAATCGATGCTCATGGTCAAGCGCGTGTAACGAGAACGCCCACACTGCTAACGTCTTTCCTGTCGCATGTTCCATGGAACAGTTCTTCACCAGACTCGTACACGGCGTGTAGCGGATAATGCCTCCTCATCTCGATCAGTCCGATGATGTCGTACTTGATCTTCCTGGCTTGCATCATCAGATCTTCGATACTCGCTTCCGATTCAAAAGTTTGAGCGTTGTGAGTACAGATCCCATCCTGGTCCTTATCGATCTAGGCAGCTTGTTGTAGCTCTAAGATTTTAGCAGCCTTTCCGAGCGGTGCTACCCAATGCTGCCGTATTGGGGGTCCCTCTGGTTCAGGGGAATGAGGCCCATTCGTATTGCTATTTTGGGCAAAATGGAGACTCACGAGTAGCTTGCCAGGCTCTATCGTGGTAACTGGGCAAACTCCGGGTAGTTAGTCAGGCTATTCCGAAGTGGACGCGGGGTTTATCTGTTGACGGCGACCCCGGACCGCCTCCCATGTACCCCCCAGTCGTTAGAATGCAAGCATTTGGCCGGACCGAATTCAGGATACCAACTGCATCATACACAACCCCCACACGTATGCAAGATACGTCTGCATGGATACAGATGGTATGAACCAGCCTAGCGCAGCAGAAACAGGGATTCCATCCCCTGAATCCACCTGCGTCTAAGGGCAGGTACATGATGGCTTTTGGTCCACGATCAACCCCCTTCCTCCACCTGGGGTCGCGCCACGTAGCCTTGCCACCTAACGGCTCGAGATCCTTCAGCGAGAGAAGCCTCTTGGTAAAGGAGATCCATGGAAGGATTCATGAAACAGATGCAAGTAGAGTAAAGCAGGGAGATCGGTGCACGCGTCCGAATTGAGCAAGAGCAGTAAGTGAGTGAGTTTGGCTTCAATCGTAGTAGTAGCCAACTAAAAGGAAGCTAGTATGTATTCAGACAGCTTAAAATTTCCTTGACACACAAGACATTTTCTATCTTCTTTTGACCTACACCCGTTAGTTGATGTAACAAAGATGTTGACTGCTAGTTTTCATGAACTAAAACAAGTTTAACATGACATAAAGTTTTACATGAAAACAAGTACTTTCAACATGACTCTTTTCCATTTACGTACCTCGGCTTCTGGAAATAGCTGCCTCTTTGAAGTATCACCTCGCCTTCTCAATACGAGCTCCTCGAAACTTCGCCACTCACATTCTCGGAAATTTGAAGATTCAAATAGTGACTTCCTCGAGGAATACCTCGAGGTTCGTGCTACTAGCTGGCCCTCCATTGCAGATAATTTCACAATTACTTCTTTCCCGATGGTGCCCATCGAGTCGTCTTTTTGGTAGAGGAGAGGGGGCTTAGACGTGCAAAAATACCTGTACAAACCCATGAAGGTATCTGTGCGGGATCCTCTGCATCTTCCAGCATATCTTCTGAGATCTGTACGCTCTGTTTACCACTTTTCGACTGATAACTGAGGTGTTTGCTGCTGAGATTCAAAGAACAGCCCACAATTGTATTTCTGTCATACTCACTTTTACATCAAATCCGTTGCCATAACTTTCTTCTTCCGCTTCTTGATGTGCGTCTGAAGTTGAAGCGTAGACGGAATCTTAATCAAACTTTCTTCAGGTTCCTTCTGTCCACTTCTGCCTTCTGCTGCTATTAGAAGTGCGCTACTCAATCGCGTATTGACAGAACCTTCTTATCGACACATATTCGTTGTTAACTGCAAAGTATTCTCAATAAGTCCGGGCCTCACCCAATCAAGTTTCAAAACGTGCAGGAGAACATTCAAATAGTATTGAAAACATTATAAAAACTGCGACAAAGCATGGCAAAAAGCAAACACGTCGGAAGCACTGAAAAAGCTTCAATTTTCCTAAGTGTGCTGCAAAACAAGTATAGAACATAACGTGCGCATTGTTTCCTGAAACGTGAAATTGCAGCAGCGGAAGCAGCTACGCCAGTATGATCGCGCACTTCCTCCCACGTGCCATTTCGCTTTCTTTCCAACTTACGTCTCTGTCGCTCAACTTCCCTCCCTTTTTCATGCCACTTCTGCACAAAGTTCTAGGCATTGCTCATGGGAAGCCTTCCATAAATTGCCGAAGAACCCTTATAATCACTAGCTCAAAAACTCAATGCAAGGGAAGAGTGCAGAACGTACAAATGCGCAAAGGGAAGACTTTTGCAGGAAGCGCGCTGCTGCGTCAAGGTTTATCAATTGTCAGACTTTCTTCTCTTTTGTCGCTCTGTTTAAGCACTCTGCGTAGAAGAGAGCATGCGATCTACCGCCCGCGGTGTGCGGTTGGTAGCAAATTATAAGACGCGAATAGGTTCATCCACGACATCAGGTTTTTTACAAGAAGTGCTTTGTATATCCTCGGTAACCAGTAATACATTAAGGAAACCTCTCCTCCATCGTCAGCCTTTAGCGCTTACTGCTATGCTGATTATTGAGTTATCACTCGCTTCGATACACATTTGAAAGCTACATCCGTCCAGATTTGCGAAAAAGAACACGACTTCGGCGTTATCATGCGAACGCATACAAGTTCCATCCAGTGTTCATATCATGCTATTTAGGTCACACACAGGAGCTAGTTTAAGAATAACGCATTGCAGTGTAGGCATAATTACATCCAGCCTAGGACTTGCATATTTTCATCCATTCTCTGCCGATGTGGATGACTCAGCTGCCCTATGTAGACCGATAAGACTCATCTGTATCATCAAAGACGTCCGGAATCTGCCTTCACGCATGGTTTGGTCGATCAATACGTCGTATCTCACTCAGTTTTGAGGAACGGTTGGAAGTGCAACAGTCTCACCGTGCTGGGAATAGCTTCTACAAGTGTGACGCTGTGTATAGTGTGAAACCAATGAATTCGGAATGAAAGTGTCATGTGTTTAGCTAACGAACTTTATGCCACCGTAATTTCCATACTGCTAGCTAAAATTGCTCAATCTCATGCATGCCCAATCTCATGCCCAGACACCGGCAGGGGTAATTTTGGCTTACGGTCGAACAGACGTAGAGTGGACGAGTTTAAGCGGCCGCCATTGCACAATATCGCCTATTTCAGCCTTGGCATAGTGCCAAAAGGATATGTTTCTATCATCAATTTGTTTTTTCCTTTTACTTTTTGCTTTGTTCTTTCTTATATTGTTTCTAGATGTACCTACATGAATGCTAATGTAGTTGGGAGTGGCCACCCCACTGCGCTGGGAGTCAGGTGCTGCAACTAAAGTTGGCCCGCGGCCGTCTCCTACAGCGGACAACACGGAAAGTCAGTGTGTTGGATGCGAGTGAGATGCGAATACACGCAGCTTTGCGCTTTTGAATCCGAGTTTTTTTCGCCTATTATCGCTTCTACCCTTGAGTTTTCGTTACAAAATGCTCATTTCTTTGCATCTTCCTCTTGTTTCGGACCCCTTTTGGTTCTTCTAACAACGCACTCGGAGTTTAATTATGTTCTTTATGCTCTGTCATCAATTCCATTTCTAGAGCTATAAAGGATGCTCGTGAGCGAAGGGGAGGCCATATAGATGATGGTCGTTAACGGTATATACCGGCATTTTGTGCTTTACTGTTTTTTTGTAGAATACTCCTGAAAAGGTGGCCGCCATGTCACTTGTTGTGAAGGGTGTAAAGGATTGCTGTTTTGAAATTATTGGTACCCATTAGTCTATAAGACACTGTATGCTTCTCGTTCAGATGGCAAGCGGAGATAATGCGGCGAGCCGACGTCGTTGGCTCAGGGATCGAGGAGTCGACAAGACGACATCACCGAGACGGCTTGGTGGATTTCAACTGTGAACTGTGGACCTCTAAGTGCGATCTCACCACGTGTCGTCCTTTCGTGCTCTGTGCATGGTTCTCTAGTAAATCCTACTGAACCTACTGCGCTCGTTGCTTTACTTGGTTATTGCATTTTTCCCTAATTGAAACGCTCCCCCGAACTGAGAATAGTTCACAACAGGACAGCATGGACAACCTTGAACTTATCCAAATCCAAATACTGGACTACAAGAGTTTGCACTTTACTGTTTTCCTCCTTACCGGTTCAGACTACTTCCCTAGAGTGAGTAATAACAGCATCGACACTGTTGTAGAAAATTGCTGCTAATGTTTATTGGTGAAGGCAGTGATCACATGTTTTTGGGCACGATTTCCTCACTACTTCGCCAAGACCATCTTGATCATTACAATATTTCTTGTACATGTCCGCACAGATATTGTTCAACATCCTGTCTTCGCAATTCTGAAACGGATCCCCTGTAATTCAAGCGATGAATTTGCAGCGGCGGCTGTTTTCTGAGAGCCCGCCGATGATGTACTATTAAGTGAGCATATGTGTCACCTGAGCCATTACTCCTTCTTGAGTGAAGACATTGAGAGCAATAAAGGCGAAGAGCACGTAGAAAAGCATGCTTGCTTCAGATGCAAAACTGGAGCTTCGACAACATCCATCCCTTATATATAGCAACAAACGTGCTACTTAGGAAAAGTGAAGCTAATCGCCGGATCTGTTTGTTCCACCACAGAATAGAGCAAATACAGAATTTCTTTATCCGTCCACTGTCTAAAATCAACATTTAGAGCTCATGTGACACGGCACCCATCCCGACTTTCCCCTGATTTGGGAAGTGCGCCCAGTGGCGGCGCTGTGGAAGCACTGAATATTTTATAGGTATCGTTTGATGGATAATGACATAAACACGACCTTGAGTTTTCCAGAAATTGTAAGTTCTCCGGTGCTTCAAAATTTCGACTGTTCTGGCTCTCACTCCAAACTGTAGAGCAGACAGTAGCGAAAACGCTTCAAAAAATGCCACGCTAATTTATCCAAAAGAAAAGCACTTGTTTCCTTAACACGAAGGATCACCGAACTTCACACACCAGGGTCAAGTCTTGCTTCGGCGGTTATAATTGAGAAATACAACCCCCACCATGTTCCTTCTGGCAATGTTGGTATAGGAAAATTGCCTCCCATGAAGAAAGCAATCCATAGCCCCACGGAGATGAGACGGATCGGTCGACATAGAGCAGCTGAGTCATACATCTCGGCAGGGGATGGATGAAAATATGCAAGTCATAGACTGGATGTATATGCCTGCATTGCGATAATGCGTTATTCTTGAACAAGCTCCTGTGTGTGATCCAACCGGCATGATATGAACACTGGATGTAACTTGTATGCGTTCGCATGATAACGCCAAAGTCGTGTTCTTTTCCGCAAATCTGGACGGATGCAGCTTTGAAATGCGTATCGAAGCGAGTGATATCTCATCAGCATAGCAGTAAGCGCAGAAGGCGTAGTACGCAAAGTCCGAGAATGGAAACCTGGATCGATGACCAAAGATGACCTGCAGTCCCCCAGGCATCACACAGTCGGGACCACTCTGACATGCACGTGAGCTGGCTTTTGGAGAGTGGCAGCGCAAGTACTTTTTGCTTATCAGACGCTTCTTCACGATATTTTCGAAACTTACTGTAGCGCAAGGAAGGAGGCCATAGCAGTACGACAGTCAGGAAAGAGTCGTCGAGAACGCCCACTGGTCCTTACCAAAGACACTTCAACGCAAGCAGACCCAATGCTGCCAAAGCTGCTGAAGAAGAGCAAAAGTGAAGGAAAACGAGAAAATTTCTTCAAAAACACCCAAAATGAGCCCTCGTTGACTTCAAACATTGTAAGAGATTACCGTTCGAAGCATGCATATCCCGCTGGTAAGCTTGGCATGGCAGACTTGCACTGTCATTCCTTAAAGGCCAGCTCACGTGCATGTTAGAGCGGTCCCGATTGTGTGACGCCTGGGAGACTGTAGGTCACCTTTGGCAGATATCGATCCAGGATTCCATTATCGGACTGTGCGTGCGATAGTAGGTAGCAAAAAATGCAATACTGTGCACTAGTGCGGTTATGGATCGCCTTGTTCAATTGCAACCATTTTTCAATACCAACAACGCCAGTGGTGGAAGATAGGGGTCGTCGGGGGTGGTGCACTGTCGCGTGTGCTTTAATTGTTGATTCTATACAGTGGACGGATAAAGAATCCCTGTATTTGCGCTATTCTGTGATGAAACAAACAGATCCGACGATTTGTTTCACCTTTCCCAAGTTGCACGTTTGTTGCTGTATATAAGGGATAGATGTTGTCGAAGCTCCAGCTTTGCATCTGAAGCAAGCATGCTTTTCTACGTGCTCATCGCCTTTATTGCTCTCAATGTCTTCACTCAAGAAGGAGTAATGGCTCAGGTGACACATTTGCTCAATTACTAGTACATCATAGGTGGGACCTCAGAAAACAGTCGCCGCTGCAAATTCACCACTTGAATTACAGCGAAGTCGTTTCAGAATTGCGAAGACAGGATGTTGAACAATATCTGTGCGGATATGTACAAGAAATATTGTAATGATCAAGATGGTCTTGGCGAAGTAGTGAGAAAATCGTGCCCAAAAACATGTGATCGCTGCCTTCACCAATAAACATTAACAGCAGTTTTCTGCAACATTGTCGATGCTGATATTATTCACTTTAGGGAAGTAGTCTGAACCGGTAAGGAGGAAAATTGCAAAGTGCAAACTCTTGTAGTCCCGTATTTGGATATGGGCAAATTTCAGGTTGTCCACGTTGGCCTGTTGTGAACTATTCTCAGTTCGGGGAGTGTTTCAATTAGGGAAAAATACATTAACCAAGTAAAGCAACGAGCACAGTAGGTTCAGTAAGATCTACTAGAGAACCATGCACAGAGCACGAAAGGATGACACGTGGTGAGATCGCACTCAGAGGTACAGAGTTCACAGTTGGAATCCACCAAGCCGTCCCGGTGATGTCGTCTTGTCGACTCTTCGATCCCTGAGCCACAAAGGTCGGCTCGCCGCACTATCTCCGCTTGCCATCTGAACGAGAAGCATACAGTGACTTAAAGACTAATGGGTACCAATAATTCCAAAACAGCAATCCTTTACATCCTTTAGAACCCGCGACATGGCGGCCACCTTTTCAGGAGTATTCTACAAAAACAGTAAAACACAAAATGCAGGTAAATACCGTTGACGAGCATCATCCACTCGGTCTCCCCCTTGCTCACAATCATCCTTTATAGCTCTAGAAATGGAATCGATGACAGAGCTTGAAAAACATAATTCAACTCAGTCTGCGCTGTTAAAAGCATGAGATTGAGCAATTCCAGCTGACGGTATGGGCTTACAATGGCTTTCGATGGCAACCCTTCTCAATGGAACAGGACATTTTAGCTGAGTGGGGTGCAAAGTGAATATTGAAAGATTTATTCATATGAAAACTGTGGAAATTATCGAACCTTTAGAAATTTGATTTGCAATAAAGAGTCATTGCTCGAAAAACGAGCAGACCTGCATTTTCAGAGCTTTCAGTCAAAGACACACTTTGTGGTAATCATGTTAGCCGCCGGATTCGCCTGAACATGTAGACACTCTGGTAGCCCTTCTATACTTCACCTTCTTTGTGCCGCTACTGCACGTACACACTGCGCCAAGCACGCTTGTATCCTCGCCGATCCCTCCCACCCACTATGAACACACCTGGCATTGGACAGAACATCCTCGTACGTGGCGTTCACATGGCAAGGAGGCTGGCCAGCAATGATGATATGACAAGATAAGCCACAAATTTACATGGTTGAGGCAACGTCAGCAGGACGATACGAGTGATATCGTTGAACTGTGAGTGATGTTATCAAGCGAAGAATTCCCTTCAGGCAACATTTTTCGTGCAAGGTCTGTAGTCAGGGAGCCTCGTTTTTGGTGTTGTCACGGGTTTTCGTTCATTTTCTTTCCACTGGGAATTGAGTAAGGGCCCGACTTTCAGTGGTGGACGCGAATGCGCTCACAATTTACCGCGAAATGTGCTTTTAAATGAATTTTTCACCCTTTTCACCCTAGTTCCACTCAGCTGAATTACTTTGCTCCATTGTGCGCCAGCTGCATCCAAACACAAAAGTAGATCTAATAAGAAATGCCAAAACTACATATAGTCTCGACTACTACCAGTTGCGGTCAAAAATATATGCGGTCTTGGATCCTGACCATAGCTTTGTTTGACATATACATTTCCGGTCCAATTTTTTTTCGTCAGGTGAATAAAATTTTCTATTTTCACCTCGTGCCCTAGCCAGCCAAAATGCTTGGCTTTGCTAAGTCAAAGCAGTCTTCGAAACCCCCAAAAAAATCGAACAAGGTATGTAAACGTTGACCATTGTCAAGGTATACTTCACAACCGCATTAATTTTTGACTGTTAGTAAACGTATAAAGCACAAAAACATAATCAGTACCAGCCGCGTACTTAGATGACGAAGGAACCGGTAGAAGCCAGTACCGATTGTTCTTTACAGACTTGGCGTGAGAGCTTGCACTCTCCCAGAGCAGAATGAGTATACGGAATGTCTAGAAAGTCGGTGTATACCCACTTCGCGGTGTGCTCTACACCGCGAAGTGGGTATACACCTATTTCCCTAAAAAAGGTATAACCCTGACTCGTAGATTCCCATCACGTCATTTTTTATCATCCTTTGATCTTTTTTGTCTCATAATACTTCTCGAATAAATTCTTGCCGATGTCTTTCGTTCCGAAAAAAGCGCTCTCGGCGAAAAAGGGCGAAAAAGAACACGCCTTCGGCGTTATCATGCGAATGCATGCACGTTACCTTCACTGTTCATGTCATGCTGGTTAGGTCACACGCAGGAGCTGGTCTAAGAATAACGTATTATCGCAGTGTCGGCATAATTACATCCAGTCTATGACTTGCATATTTTCATCCATCCCCTGCCGAGATGGAAGACTCAGCTGCCCTGTGTAGACCGACACGTCTCATCTGTGTTATCACAGAGGCAGACTCCATTTCATTAGCACACCTAGAATCTATTTTCACGCATGGCTTGGTCAAACAATACGTCGAATCTTTATCAGTTTTGACGAACGGTTGGACGTGCAATAGTCTCAACGTGCAGGGAATAGCTTCTACAAGTGTGACGCTGTGTATGGTGTGAAACCAATGAATTCGGAATGAAAGTGTCATGTGTGTAGCAACGAACTTTATGCCACCGTAATTTCCATACCGCTAGCTAAAATTGCTCAACCTCATGCCTTTAACAACGCACTCTGAGTTTGACTGTGTTTTTTATGCTCTGTCATCGATTCCATTTCTAGAGCTATAAAAGATGCTCGTGAGCAAGGGGAGGTCGAATGGATGATGGTCGTTAATGGTATTTACCTGCATTTTGTGTTTTACTGTTTTCATGTAGAATGCTATTGAAAAGATGGCCGCCATGTCACTGCTTTGTATTTTTCCTTAATTGAAACAATTTCCCGAATTGAGAATAGTTCACAACAGGCCAACGTGGACAACCTCAGATTTGCCATAAATCCAAACACTGGACTTCATAAGTTGGCACTTTGCAATTTCCCTCCTTACCGGATCAGACTACTTCCCTAAAGTGAGTAATAGCAGCATCGACAATGTTGCAGAAAACTGCTGTTAATGTTTATTGGTGAAGGCAGCGATTACATGTTTTTGGGCACGACTTTCTCACTACTTCGCCAAGACCATCTTGATCATTACAATATTTCTTGTACATATCCGCACAGATATTGTTCAACATCCTGTCCTCGCAATTCTGAAACGACTTCGCTGTAATTCAAGTGGTGAATTTGCAGCGGCGACTGTTTTCTGAGGTCCCACCTATGATGTACTAGTAATTGAGCAAATGTGTCACCTGAGCCATTACTCCTTCTTGAGTGAAAACATTGAGAGCAATAAAGGCGATGAGCACGTAGAAAAGCATGCTTGCTTCAGATGCAAAACTGGAGCTTCGACAACATCCATCCCTTATATACAGCAACAAACGTGCTACTTGGGAAAAGTGAAGCTAATCGCCGGATCTGTTTGTTCCACCACAGAATAGAGCAAATACAGAATTTCTTTATCCGTCCACTGTCTAAAATCAACAATCAGAGCCCATGTGACACTGCACCCATCCCGACTTTCCCCTGATTTGGGAAGTGCTCCTTATGTCGGCGCTGTGGGAGCTGAATACCTTATATGTATCGTTTGATGGATAATGACATAAACACGGGCTTAAGCTTTCCAGAAATTTCAGGTTCTACGGTGCTTCAAAGTTTTGTCTAGTCTGTCTTTCACTCCAAACTTGTAGATCGGACAGTAGCGAAAACGCTTCAAAAAATGCCACGCTAGTTTTTTTCAGAGAAAAGCAGTTGTTTCCTTAACACGAAGGACCGCCGAACTTCACATACCAGAGTCAAACCTTGCGTCGGCGAAGATTTTTCGAGAAATACAACCACCATCATATTCCATCACTGGCGTTGTTGGTATAGAAAAATTGCCTCCCCGAAAATGGAAATAGCAATCCATAACCACACTATAGCACAGTATTGCATTTTACTGCTACCTAGTCCGAAAATGGTATCCCGGATCGATGTCTGCCAAGGATGATCTTCAGTCCCCCAGGCGTCACACAATCGGGACCACTCTGACATGCACCTGAGCTGGCTTTTGGAGAGTGACAGTGCAATTCACTTTTCGCTCATCAGACGCATTTTCACGATATTTTTGAAATTTACTGTAGCGCAAAGAAAGAGGCCATAGCAGTACGACAGTCAGGAGAGAGTCGTCGAGAACGCACACTGGCCTTTATCAAAGACACTTCACAGCAAGCAAACCCACTGAACCCCCACAATACTTTCCGAATTTTTTTTGGTTGAAATTCTATTTCGCTCTGCTAAATGGAATGCGTCTAAGCTATGTATCAAACAAATAATTAAATCGTCGATAGTTGAATGCCAGATCTCGCTCCTGCTTACGTAGTCTTGGCACACAAATACAAAAAAATTAGAACAGGGAGTATGTGGTTTTTACTAAAGTTCAAGGCATATTTCCGGAATTATAATCATTAGATGTTCCACTTGTGTGCTACCAAAGCTGCTAAAGAACAGCAAAAGTGAAGGAAAACGAAAAAATCTTTAAAAACACCCAAAATGAGGCTTCATCAGCTTCAAAAGTTGTACGGGATTATCGTGTCGAAGCATGTATATTTCTCTGGTAAGCTTGGCATGGCAGACTTGAACTGTCACTCTCTGAAGCCAGCACACGTGCATATCAGAGTGGTTCTGATTGTGTGATGCATGGGGGACCGTAGATCATCTTTGGCAGACATCGATCCAGGATTCCATTCTGCAACTGTGCGTGCGGTGCTAGGTAGCAATGTGCAATAGTTATGGACTGCCAATTTTAGAGATACAATTTTTCTATGCCAACAACGCCAGTGATGGAAGATGGGGGTCATTGGAGGTGGGTGCAGTGTCACATGTGCTCTAACTGTTGATTTTTGACAGTGGACGGATAAAGAAATCCTGTATTTGCTCTGTTCTGTGGTGAAACGTGCAGATTCGACGATTTGTTTCACGTTTACAAGTAGCACGTTTGTTGCTATATATAAGGGATAGATGTTGTCGAAGTTCCAGTTTTGCAACGGAAGCGAGGATGCTTTTCTACGTGCTCATCGCCGTTATTTCTCTCAATATCTTCACTCAAGAAGGAGTAATGGCTCAGGTGACACATTTGCTCAATTAGTAGTACATCGTGAGTGAGGCCTCAGAAAACAGTCGCCGCTGCAAATTCATCACTTGAATTACAGCGGAGTCGTTTCAGAATTGCGAAGACAGGATGCTTAACAATATCTGTGCGGACATGTACAAGAAATATTGTAATGATCAAGACGGTCTTGGCGAAGTAGTGAGGAAATCGTGCCCAAAAACATGTGATCGCTGCCTTCACCAATAAATATAAACAGCAATTTTCTACAACAATGCTGATGCTATTATTCACTTTAGGGAAGTAGTCTGATCCGGTAAGGAAGAAAATTGCAATGTGCAAACTCTTGTAGTCCAGTATGTGGGCAAATTCGAGGTTTTCCACGTTGGCCTGTCGTGAACTAGTCTCAGTTCAGGAAAGTTTTTCGATAAGGGGAAAATACATTAACGAGTGACATGCCGGCCACATTTTCAGAAGTATTCTACAAAAAAAAACATTGAAACACAAAGTGCAGGTAAATACCATTAACCACCATCATCCATTCGGCTTCCTTTCCCACGAGCACCCTTTACAACTCTGGAATTGGAATCGATGACAGAGCATAGAAACATAAATAAACTCAGAGTGCGTTACTGCACTGCACTGCAGAGAGCTACTGTACTGCCGATAAAATTTGCCAAGTCCGGGGGTCGGTGTACTTAATAATATGTCAGCGATGCGGGCAAAAGTACGTGGGAGAAACAAAATGGCCCCTTTTTAAGCGACTGGACGAACATCGCAGGGCCTTGCAAAACCCAGCATCATCCATGTGACAGTTTCTCCAAACATAGGACCCAAAAGCATGCCCGCGAAGCACCCCCCACCCTTACCGCTAAAGTACTGCACCGCTCCATAGAAAATACTGTGGAAAGAAAAAACCTCGAGGCACTGGAAACAAGACGGTTATCCACAAAAAAAAATAGCAGAGATGAGCTAAGTGACTTTCTTGAGCTAATCACATGACTACAGTGTTATGCACTGTGGAATGAGTGTGATATCAAATATTATCACAGTCATAGCACATCTGCGCTTAGCTAACGGTATAGGCTACGGTGGCTTGCATTTCGTTAGTCACACACTCGACGCCTTTCATGACGTCCATTCTGAACTTATTGGTTTTTTAAACATGATTTTCCTCCCTCTTTCGCTCAATCTGACGCGATTTCAGCTACACTTTATCTTTTCTAACGTATGCTCGTTTACAGTGTGCACTGTTTTGAAATGCACTTTCCTTCCTTGCTCCTTCCCGTGCTTTCTTGCTGTGCCTTGTATTGATGCGGATTAATCCACGTTCCATGCGAATAAATCTATATCCCAACATAACAAAACACTACTATACAGGTAGAACACGATAACGATGATTTAAAGCTGGACTGTGAATTGTACAAAAGCTCGGGAAGGTCAAAAGCACCGAGGTAGATGTTCCGGTTCTGCCCACAACACCGTACACAGCGTCGTTACAGTTGTAAGAGCCATTCCTAGCACGGTGAGATTATTGCACCTCCAACGCCCCTCAAAACTGGCTAAGCGTTTTTACACTCAGGTGAGACGCATTTTCGAGAAACCATAAAATGGATGCTGCGTATGCTGACTACATGGATTCTGCGTATGCTAACAGATGAGATGTATCGGATTACATAGGGCAGCTATGTCATCTATCTCGGCAGGGAATAGCTGAGAAAAGGCAAGCTCATAGAGTGGATGTCGACACTGTGATGATACGTAGTTCTTAGGCCAACTCCTGAGTGTCCTAACCAGCATGATATGAGCACTGGATGTAAGGTATACACGTTCATATTATAACGTCGTAAAGTGTTCTTTTTCGCGGTTAGACGTAGCTTTCAAATGTGTACCAAAGCGAGTGATATCTCAATAATCAGCATAGCTGTAAGCGCTGAAGGCTGAGAAAGAAGAGAGGTATCGTTAATGTATTCATGGACACGGAGGAATTGTAATGCGCTTCTTGTAAAGAGCCTGGTGTCTCGGTTTCACTGAGCCTACCTGCTTAGCCGATGGAGTCAGGAGAACGGAAGACATTGGCAAGAAGGATAAGGGGACAAAAAAAATCAATGAGTGATATCATAGGGATCTGCGAGTCAGGGCATGGTTTCTTGGGAAAATTAGAGCACACCGCGAAGTGGATATAATGTCAAGAGAAGGTGCCCCTGATCTCTAGCCCGCCACTCCTTGGAGAGTCAAGAAAGCCCGCAAAGGTCTATAAAAGAACGCTCCGGCCACCCGGAAGAGAGTTGCTGCAGTTTTCATTCTTGACCACCCGAAGTGCAGGGGCGCGGTGAAACCGTCTACTGCAATGGATGATGGTGGTTAATGGTATTTACCTGCACTTTGTGTTTCAATGTTTTTTTTGTAGAATACTTTTGAAAATGTGGCGGGCATGTCACTCGTTAATGTATTTTCCCCTAATTGAAAAACTTTCCCGAACTGAGACTAGTTCACGACAGGCCAACGTGGAAAACCTCAAATTTGCCCACATACTGGACTACAAGAGTTTGCACATTGCAATTTTCTTCCTTACCGGATCAGACTACTTCCCTAAAGTGAATAATAGCATCAGCTGTAGAAAATTGCTGTTTATATTTATTGGTGAAGGCAGCGATCACATGTTTTTGGGCACGATTTCCTCACTACTTCGCCAAGACCATCTTGATCATTACAATATTTCTTGTACATGTCCGCACAGATATTGTTAAGCATCCTGTCTTCGCAATTCTGAAACGACTCCGCTGTAATTCAAGTAATGAATTTGTAGCGGCGACTGTTTTCTGAGATCCCACCTATGATGTACTACTAACTGAGCAAATGTGTCACCTGAGCCATTGCTCCTTCTTGAGTGAAGACATTGAGAGCAATAAAGGCGATGAGCACGTAGAAAAGCATCCTCGCTTCCGTTGCAAAACTGGAACTTCGACAACATCTATCCCTTATATACAGCAACAAACGTGCTACTTGGAAAAGGTGAAACAAATCGTCGGATCTGCTCGTTTCACCACAGAACAGAGCGAATACAGGATTTCTTTATCCGCCCACTGTCAAAAATCAACAATCAGAGCACATGTGACACTGCACCCACCTCCAGTGACCTCCATCTTCCATCCCTGGCGTTGTTGGTATAGAAAAATTGTACCTCTAAAAATGGAAAAGTCAGTCCATAAACTATTGCACAGTATTGCAATTTATTGCTACCTAGCACCGCACGCACAGTTGGAGAATGGAATCCTGGACCGATGTCTGCCAAAGATGATCTACAGTCCCCCAGGCGTCACACAATCGGAACCACTCTGACATGCACGTGAGCTGGCTTTTGGAGAGTGACAGTGCAAGTCTGCTATGCCAAGCTTACCAGAGAAATATACATGCTTCGACACGATAATCCCGTACAACTTTTGAAGCTGATGAAGCCTCATTTTGGGTGTTTTTAAGGATTTTTTTCGTTTTCCTTGACTTTTGCTGTTCTTTAGCAGCTTTGGTAGCACAAAAGTGGAACATCTAATGATTATAATTCCGGAAATATGCCTTGAACTTCAGTAAAAACCACACACTCCCTGCTCTTATTTTCTTGTATTTGTGTGCCAAGAGTACGTAAGCAGGAGCGAGATCTGGCTTTCATCTATCGACGATTTATTTATTTGTTTGATACATCGCTTAGACACATTCCATTTGGCAGAGCAAAATAGAATTTCAACCAAAAAAATTCGGAAAGAATTGTGGGGGTTCAGTGGGTCTGCTTGCGGTGAAGTGTCTTTGATAAAGGCCAGTGTGCTCTTGACGACTCTTTCCTGACCGTCGTAGTGCTATGGCCTCTTTCTTTACGCTACAGCAAGTTTCAAAAATATCGTGAAAAAGCGTCTGATAGGCGAAAAGTGACTTGCACTGCCACTTTCCAAAAGCCAGCTCACGTGCATGTCAGAGTGGTCCCGATTGTGTGACGCCTGAGGGACTGTAGATCATCTTTGGCAGACATCGATCCAGGATTCCATTCTCGGACTGTGCGTGCGGTCCTAGGTAGCAGTAAAATGCAATACTGTGCTATAGTGTGGTTATGGATTGCTATTTCCATTTTCGGGGAGGCAATTTTTCTATACCAACAACGCCAGTGACGGAATATGGTGGTGGTTGTATTTCTCGAAAAATCTTCGCCGACGCAAGACTTGACTCTGGCTCTGAGAACTATGAAGTTCGGCGATCCTTCTTGTTAAGGGAACAACTGTTTTCTCTGAAAAAACTAGCGTGGCATTTTTTGAAGCGTTTTCGCTACTGTCCGATCTACAAGTTTAGAGTGAGAGACAGACTAGTCAAAATTTTGAAGTACCGTAGAACCTGAAATTTCTGGAAAGCTTAAGCCCGTGTTTATGTCATTATCCATCAAACGATACATATAAAGTATTCAGCTCCCACAGCGCCGACATAAGGAGCACTTCCCAAATCAGGGGAAAGTCGGGATGGGTGCAGTGTCACATGGGCTCTGATTGTTGATTTTAGACAGTGGACGGATAAAGAAATTCTGTATTTGCTCTATTCTGTGGTGGAACAAACAGATCCGGCGATTAGCTTCACTTTTCCTAAGTAGCACGTTTGTTGCTATATATAAGGGATGGATGTTGTCGAAGCTCCACTTTTGCATCTGAAGCAAGCATGCTTTTCTACGTGCTCATCGCCTTTATTGCTCTCAGTGTCTTCACTCAAGAAGGAGTAATGGCTCAGGTGACACATTTGCTCAATTACTAGTACATCATAGGTGGGATCTCAGAAAACAGTCGCCGCTACAAATTCATCACTTGAATTACAGCGAAGTCGTTTCAGAATTGCGAGGACAGGATGTTGAACAATATCTGTGCGGACATGTACAAGAAATATTGTAATGATCAAGATGGTCTTGGCGAAGTAGTGAGGAAATCGTGCCCAAAAACATGTGATCGCTGCCTTCACCAATAAATATAAACAGCAATTTTCTACAGCTGATGCTATTATTCACTTTAGGGAAGTAGTCTGAACCGGTAAGGAGGAAAACTGCAAAGTGCAAACTCTTGTAGTCCCGTATTTGGATTAGGGCAAATTTAAGGTTGTCCACGTTGGCCTGTTGTGAAGTATTCTCAGTCCGGGGAATTGTTTCAATTAGGGAAAAGTACAAACCAGAGACATGACGGCCTCCTTTTCAATAGTATTCTACATGAAAACAATGAACACAAAAGGAGGTAAATACCATTAACGACCATCATCCATTCAACCTTCCCCTTGCTCACGAGCATCCTTTATAGCTCTAGAAATGGAATCGATGACAGAGCATAAAAAGCACAGTCAAACTCAGAGTGCGTTGTTAAAGGCATGAGGTGGGCAATTTCAGCTAGCGGGTGGCATAAAGTTCGTTAGCTACTCACACGACACTTTCATCCCAAATTCATTGGTTTCACACCATACACAGCGTCACACTTGTAGAAGCTATTCCCAGCACATTGAGACTATTGCACGTCCAACCATTCCTCAAAACTGACTAAGATGCGACGTATTATTTGACCAAACCATGCGTGAAAGTAGATTCTGGGTGTGCTAATGAAATGGACTCAGTCTCTGTGATGATACAGATGAGACGTATCGGTGTACATAGAGCAGCTGAGTCATTCATCTCGGCAGGGGATGCATGAAAATATGCAAGTCATAGACTGGATGTAATTGTGCCGACACTGCCATAATGCCTTATTCTTAGACCAGCTCCTGTGTGTGACCTAACAGCATGGCTGGCGCACACTTCTGTGCGCGAAACACCACGTACGTCAGTGTACCTCACGATATTGCCTTTCTTATAAGGACAGAGTTTTTCAGTGCACGTTCCACTCACCGTGCGAGTAGCTTGACTCAGTACATGGGTGCCGTTATTTCTTATCCAACCTGCTCCTATCTCCACAGGTTATTTTCATGTAGCGTCCAAGCTCTGCCCACCACCACAAAAGCTCCGCCCACTGTGCCCAGGATTGATTCGTGACCCTCAAAAAATCATCGCCGGTAAATCCATCTTCTATACTTTTGGGTCACAGTGAAACCCCATCTACAATTTTCGGTCTGGAAACGGAAGTCTAGGTCACACCCCGCGCAGTGGGCGGAGCTTAACATGGTCCATGTGTGATTGTTACTTCTTAACCCATGTGCTACCCATCCACCACTTGGCCACATCTGCACAGATCGTTTTTCATATAATACCGATTTTCGTAAAAGACGTACAAGGGGACGGACCGACAGCTGAATGGACGGTCAGACAAACGAAGCGTTTTATTTATTGTAGGGATCATCACATGTTTAAGATACAGTGGTTTATGCTAATTTTTAACAGCCAATTATATCCATTAATATATCTCATGCACCAAATTTCAGTGACCTGTGTATTTAGTTTTCTTTGCACATAGTCACGCTTCATAATGTTTGCTGGTCCTTTCCTTTTATTCATCATTTCTCGCTCGACCATCCCTGAAGGTGGGCAAGACGCGCTTGGCGCATATTGCAATGGAAGGAAATTCACACGTGTGCCCAGTAGGGTGTCGCCAAAGATCGTTGCTAAGCTTGCATAAATGGTATATGCATACCACTCTCGTCTCACCAATGATGCGAGACGCCAAGAGCAGAGAACATTTTAAGGAGGCAAGCTCCTGTGATAAAATTGTGAGATGTTGCGAAAAATTCGCGATTGGTAATGCTCGCTCTCGGTATGAACCGCCGCACATCCTTTGAGCCAACGCTGCCCCGTATCTTTTTCCTGTATTCTTTGAAGTAACTAACACGCTCACACCCTCAACTTATGCTCTGCTACTAACCACCATCGCGGGTAGTTGGGCCTGCTATTTCCTGAGCAGAGTGCCCGAACAGAGCGACAAAACTGAAGGAAGTCTGACATCTGATGAGCCTTGTGGGACATCTTTGTTCCGAGAGACGGGAAATCCGGTTTCAAATTGTCATGTGCGAACCTACAACACCAGTTCAGATTAATTTTTCGAATTGAAAGACGGACGAGGCGGTTGTAATTACTATATCTCAGAATATGTTAACCAGCTTGTTAACCACCGTCCATTTGTTTACACAGTTTACAGTATGTTAAGCAATCCGATCTCAGTAGTAATTGGATGCAGTGAAGTGATACATGTCACACTATACCTATTGTATAAAAATTGTATAAAATTGTAATGTCGTGAAGTGATGCATTTTGAACTACCACTATTGTAAGTAGCCGGCACTGGTGTGAAACTTTGCAAATCGAGCTCACCAGAGTGATCAGTGCCTTTGAAAACACCCATATGCAACTTTCCAGAAGAAAGTAAAATGTTGACCTCTTTCGGGTACGACAACCGACGTCACTGGGATGAACATCGTGTGGGAACTTTTCTATTAGTGACGGTAGCATAAAAGAGTAGCACCGCAGCACTGTCCCAGTAGTGCTATCGAGTTGCTGCTGGTTTTATGCTGCAGAAAGTGGTGGGCTCAAGGAAGGGGATCAGCGGGGCGAGCCCTCCAGCATTCGTGACAGCAGGATAGCAGAGTAGCACCGCAACAATGTTTCACTAGTGCTATTGCGATCATACTATTTTTATGCTGCATCGCCGCCCGATGGGCGAGCCCTCAGGTACTAGTATACCGCAGCATAGATCTGTGATGGTGATGGCAACATCGCAACATTAGTAACATTGGCAGAATGTGCTGCTAGCTTGGCAGGGCGTCGTGGAACACCTTCGCCCTCATTAGCAGCTCGATGACAGTGTTCCGAAGCTTAGAAGTGTCTTCCTAGTGCTATGCTGCTGGACATCTGTCTGAATACTGTACTATAGCAGACATTCTTTAAATTCTATAGACATTTTATAAATCACTCTTTTACCAGCTGTTGCTGTGAAATCTTACAACGCATTTCCATACAAAAATAGGAGTACTATTTGAAAAAACACCAACCTTTTTTGGTCGAAAAGAAGGGCTCCTTCAAATTTATGCGATGTATGGCTCCAGGCAGGTTTGAATTATGTGTCATGAAAATACTCAAACAAACTGAATTTGCTGTAGGCCAAGATCCGAAGCGGGCTCTCGCTACCGCCATCATACTCATACTGTGATTGGGTCAGCATTTTGCAAACGGAGCGCGTGACCAGAGTGCCGCCGTGATTGGCGGTAAGCACAAGATTTTGATTCCCACACCGTCGGTGCAGGCGTCGGTGCGCAAGGTATGACCACGGCTTAAGTGGATATATTACGGAATCGTTTGATGGAGGAATCAAAGTTGATTGTTATATATTTCGGTACTAGTCTTATTATCCCTAATTCCTCACTTTTACCATGACTTTTTTCCATTTCCGTATCTCAGCTTCTGGAAATAGCTGCCTCTTTGGAAGTGTCACTTCGCCTTCTCCATACGAGCTACTCGAAACTTCGTCTCCCACATTCTCGGGAATTTGAAGGTTTAAGTAGTGAATACCTCAGGGAATACCTTGAGGTTCGTGCCGCTAGCTGGCCTCCCCACTGCAGATAAATCCGCAATTTCTTCGTTCCTGATGGTGCCCATCGATTCGTCTTTTCGGTGGAGGGGGAGGGGGGACTTGGAAGTGCAAAAAAATCTGTGGAAATCCATGTCGGTATCTGTGCGAAATCCTATGGCATCTTTTAGCATATATTCTAAGATCTGTACGCTCCCCTTGCCACTTTTCGACTGATATTTGAGCAGATTGCTGCTGAGATTGAAAGAACAGCTCACAATTGTATTTCAGTCATGCTCACTTTTACCTCGAATTTGTGCCATAACTTTCTTGTTCCACTTGTTAATGTGCGTGTGCAGTGGAAGAGGAGACGGAATCTTAGATAAACTTTTTCCAGCTTCCCACTGTCCACCTTTGCCTTCTGCCGCTATTGGAAGTGCGCTACACAATCGCGTATTCATAGAATCTTTGTATTGATACATATTCCTTGTTGACTCAAACTGCAAAGCGAACTGCGAGGTATTCACAATGAGTCCGGGACTCAAACAATCGAGTTTCAAAACGTGC
Organism: Trichostrongylus colubriformis; assembly: GCA_963978905.1. Taxonomy (NCBI): domain Eukaryota; kingdom Metazoa; phylum Nematoda; class Chromadorea; order Rhabditida; family Trichostrongylidae; genus Trichostrongylus; species Trichostrongylus colubriformis. Next base: position 9,298,381 of record OZ022259.1, on the reverse strand, counting down.
ACGAAGTCGTTCACATAATATTGAAAACATGGAAAACTACGAAAAATATGGCAAAAAGCATACACGTTTGGCGGAAGCACTAAAAAAGCTTCAATTTTCCTGAATGTGCTGCAAAACAAGTATAGCACATAACGTGCGCATTGTTTCCTGAAAGGTAAAAATGCAGCAGCGGAAGCAGCTACGCCAGTATGATCGTCAAGACTACTTGAGTTAGTGCTGTTGCCACGTCCTTCCACGTGCCCTTTCCCTTTCTTTCCAACACATTCCCTTTCCTCGTCTCTGTCGCTCAACATCCCTCCCTTTTTCATGCCCACTTCTGCACAAAGTTCTAGGCATTCCTCATGGGAAGCCCTCCATAAATTGCCGAAGAACCCTTGTAATCACTAGCTTAAAAACTCAATGCAAGGGAAGAGTGCAGAACGTACAAGTGCGCGAAGGGAAGACTTTTGCAGGAAGCGCGCTGCTGCGTCAAGGTTTATCAATTGTCAGACTTTCTTCTCTTTTGTCGCTCTGTTTAAGCACTCTGCGTAGAAGAGAGCATGCGGCCTACCGCCCGCGATGTGCGGTTGGTAGCAAATTATAAGACGCGAATAGGTTCAGTACAACCGCAACATCAGGTTTTTTACAAGAAGTGCACTGTATATCCTCGGTGACCAGTAATACATTAAGGAAACCTCTCCTCCATCCTCAGCCTTTAGCGCTTACTGCTATGCTGATTATTGAGATATCACTCGCTTCGATACACATTTCAAAGCTGCATCCGTCCAGATTTGCGAAAAAGAACACGGCTTTGGCGTTATCACGCGAACGCATACAAGTCACATCCAGTGTTCATATCATGCCGGTTAGATCACACACAGAAGCTGGTTCAAGATAACGCATTATCGCAATGTGGGCATAATACATCCAGTCCATGACTGGATGTATTATGCCCATATTAAACGACATTTTATAAATTACTTACGTATAATACAGGATAGAAATAGAACTATGAAAACTTATTGGGCTATTAACAATATCAACATAAGCAGAGAACTTTGCACCGTCAGGCACGATAATATGAAATTATATACGGCGGATTTTACGGATATGTTTACCAACTTGGAACATAAATTGATAATTAATAATATGCAACAATTACTACATTTATGTTTTAAGAATTCGGGAAAATCTCTTATTGTTACTAATGGATACATGGTTTACTATACTGAAGGCCGTTTATTTAAAGATAATTTTAGATATTATAATAGCACCGACCTTCTTTTCTTAATAGATTTTTTATTGAAAAATAGTTGTTGTATTTTTGGAGGTAAAGTGTTCAAACAAAACAAAGGTGTTCCTCAAGGTGGTAACTTCAGTCCACTTTTAGCCGATCTCACCCTTTCGGTGTTAGAATACAATTATTCTAAAAATACTAAGTATAGTAGTAATAAATTGTTCATTCCATATAGATATATGGATGATTTATTAGTCCTGCACAATCAAAGTGAAGCAGATATAGATAAATGCATTAAAGAGGTTTATAAGGATGCCATAGAGGTTAAAAAGACTCACTACTCCGAAACTAGCAGCAATTATTTGGATTTAACTATTGTAATAGATGCGAACAAAGTCATTACCAAATTGTATAATAAAACGGATGATTTTGATTTCAAAGTTATAAGGTTTCCACACTGCGATACTAACATTTCCATAAACACTAAAGCATCAGTCATATATACAGAAACCCTTAGGATAGCCAACACCTGCACTGAATTACATGTATTCTTGGAAAAGGTACAGGATATGTTCACTTTTCTGGTATGTAATGGATATTCTAGAGAATTCATAACGTCTAATGTTATCAAATGTATCTATAAAAACAAGTTCATCGGCTATAAGTATGATATTATAGATGATCTCAATAAAATTAAAAAACTAGTAAATACAATTTTAGGACAGCCTTCTGTTTAAACTTAGTGTCCCAACCCTCACTTCCTTCACTCATCTCTATTCCTAACACCAGCTACTACTTTTAACCGTTCTGACATCACTTTATGTACACCTTTTCATTAGATGGACATAATCCGTTTTATTCACTGTCTTTAGCGCGTTTATTTAGGATCAGGTTGATGTCGCGCCCCAATCAACTAGTGGTTACACGAGGTGTTGCCTGCCTGTTGCCTGACTATCAAACCTATTATATTATGTTTCGCCTTCTTGGCGGGTTTCTTCGCATATAAATGCTTGGGCGTTCTCTCTTATTATTTATCTACGACTCATACTTGTATCTTTATTAATCTTCACCCATTTACATTTACTGCTCTTGTATATGCGTAAATTTATTGCAGTTCGGTCATATTCTTTCTACTCACATCACTAACCAACGCATATTGCTTTAAATGTTTCAGGATTATTTTATGATGGTTGATTATTGGCATGTCTGGCTCATATAGTTATTGTGGACATATATTACCACTGCACAGGTATGCCTTTCAAATTTATTTCCTTTTGTTTTACTGCATATATTAACTATTATTTCTTTCTTTTCTTTATTGGTGGAAGTATTTACTTACTTGTTTATTTATTTCATGCTTTGATAATTTGTTAAACGGTCATAGTTTATTTTAATTTCTTACACCTTTTTTAACTACTCGTTTGTTTTCATCAGCACCTCACTCACTGACGAGCCTCCGGGTGCTGATGAAAACATAGTGGTTCGTCTGAGTTAGGAGACGAAACGAGCCACTAAAACATTTCTTTACTTAAAATTACATTGTAATCACTAACTTCTTTTCCTTTTTTCCTTGCATATTTCCATCCCCTGGCGAGATGGATGATTCAGCTGCTTTATGTCGACCGATCCGTCTCATCTGTGTCATCGCAGATGCAGAGTCCATTTCATTAGCACACCTAGAATCTATTTTCACGCATGGTTTGGTCAAACAATTCGTCGCATCTTAGTCAGTTTTGAGGAGCGGTTGTACGTGCAATAGTCTCAACGTGCTGGAAATAGCTTTTACAACTGTAACGACGCTGTGTATGGTGTGAAACCAATGAATTTGGGATGAAAGTGTCATGTGAGTAGCTAAAGAACTTTATGCCACCCGCTAGCTGAAAGTGCCCAGCCTCATGCCTTTAACAACGCACTCTGAGTTTGACTGTGCTTTTTATGCTCTGTCATCGATTCCATTTCTAGAGTTGTAAAGGATGCCCGTGAGAAAGGGGAGGTCGAATGGATGATGGTCGTTAATGGTGTTTACCTGCATTTTGTGTTTTACTGTTTTTGTAGAATACTCCTGAAAAGGTGGCCGCCATGTCACTGGTTTGTACTTTTCCCTAATTGAAACAATTCCTCGGAATGAGAATACTTCACAACAGGCCAACGTTGACAACCTTAAATTTGCCCAAATCCAAATACGAGACTACAAAATTGCACTTTGCGATTTTCCTCCTTACCGGTTCAGACTACTTCCCCAAAGTGAGTAATAGCAGCATCGACAATGTTGCAGAAAATTGCTGTTAATGTTTATTGGTGATGGCAGCGATCACATGTTTTTGGGCACGATTTTCTCACTACTTCGCCAAGACCATCTTGATCATTACAATATTTCTTGTACATATCCGCACAGATATTGTTCAACATCCTGTCCTCGCAATTCGGAAACGACTTCGCTGTAATTCAAGTGATGAATTTGCAGCGGCGACTGTTTTTAGAGATCCTACTTACGATGTACTACTAATTGAGCAAATTTTCACCTCAGCCATCACTCCTTCTTGAGTGAATATATTGAGAGTAATAACGGCGATGAGCACGTAGAAAAGCATCCTTGCGTTTGTTGCAGAACTGGAGCTTCGACAACATCTATCCCTTATATAAAGCAACAAACGTGCAACTTGGAAAAAGTGAAGCTAACCGCCGGATCTGTTTGTTTCATCACAGAATAGAGGAAATACAGAGTTTCTTTATCCGTCCACTGTCTAGAATCAACAATTAGAGCACATGTGCCAGTGCACCCACCCTCAGTTTCCCCTGACTTGGAAAGTGCACCCAATGGCGGCGCTGTGGGAGCACTGAGTACTTCATATGTATCGTTTGATGGATAATGACATAAACACGGGCTTAAGCTTTCCAGAAATTTCAGGTTCTACGGTGCTTCAAAGTTTTGACTAGTCTGTCTCTCACTCCAAACTTGTAGAGCAGACAGTAGCGAAAACGCTTCAAAAATGCCACGCTGGTTTTTTTTTTCAGAGGAAAGCAGTGTTCCTTTAACGCGAAGGATCGCCAATCTCCACATACCAGAGTCTAGCATTGCGTCGTCGAAGATTTTTCGAGAAATACAACCACCACAATATTCCATCACTGGCGTTGTTGGTATGGAAAAATTGCCTCCCCGAAAATGGAAATAGCACATCATAACCACACTATAGCACAGTATTGCATTTTACTGCTACCTAGTACCGCACGCACAGTCCGAGAATGGATTCCTGGATCGATGTCTGCCAAAGATGATCTACATTTCCTCAGGCGTCACACAGTCGGGACCACTCTGACATGCACGTGAGCTGGCTTTTAGAGAGTGGCAGTGCAAGTCACTTTTCGCTTATCAGACGCTTTTTTCACGATATTTTTGAAACTTACTGTAGCGCAAAGAACGAGGCCATAGCAGTACGACAGTCAGGAGAGAGTCGTCGAGAACGCACACTGGCCTTTATCAAAGACACTTCACAGCAAGCAAACCCACTGAACCCCCACAATACTTTCCGAATTTTTTTTGGTTGAAATTCTATTTCGCTCTGCTAAATGGAATGCGTCTAAGCTATGTATCAAACAAATAATTAAATCGTCGATAGTTGAATGCCAGATCTCGCTCCTGCTTACGTAGTCTTGGCACACAAATACAAAAAAATTAGAACAGGGAGTATGTGGTTTTTACTAAAGTTCAAGGCATATTTCCGGAATTATAATCATTAGATGTTCCACTTTTGTGCTACCAAAGCTGCTAAAGAACAGCAAAAGTGAAGGAAAACGAAAAAATCCTTAAAAACACCCAAAATGAGGCTTCATCAGCTTCAAAAGTTGTACGGGATTATCGTGTCGAAGCATGTATATTTCTCTGGTAAGCTTGGCATGGCAGACTTGTACTGTCACTCTCCAAAAGCCAGCTCACGTGCATGTCAGAGTGGTCCTGATTGTGTGACACCTGGGGGACTGTAAATCATCTTTGGCAGACATCGATTTAGAATTCCATTCTTGGACTGTGCGTGCGGTAAGAGGTAGCAATAAATTGCAATGCTGTGCGATAGTTATGGACTGCCCAACAATGCCAGTGATGAAAGGGGGGTCGTTGGAAGTGGGTGCACTGTCACATGTGCACTAGTTGTTTTTCGACAGTGGACGGATAAAGAAATCCTGTATTTGCTCTATTCAGAGGGAAACGAGCAGATCCGACGATTTGTTTCACCTTTTCCAAGTAGCACGTTTGTTGCTGTATATAAGGGACGGATGTTGTCGAAGCTCCAGTTTTGCAGCAGGAGCAAGAATGCTTTTCTACGTGCTCATCGCCGTTATTGCTCTCAATATATTCACTCAAGAAGGAGTAATGGCTGAGGTGACAATTTGTTCAATTAGTAGTACATCGTAAGTAGGATCTCTAAAATTATTCGCCGCTCCAAATTCATCACTTGAACTACAGCGAAGTCGTTTCAGAATTGCGAGGACAGGATGTTGAACAATATCTGTGCGGATATGTACAAGAAATATTGTAATGATCAAGATGGTCTTGGCGAAGTAGTGAGAAAATCGTGCCCAAAAACATGTGATCGCTGCCTTCACCAATAAATACTAACAGCAATTTTCTACAACAATGCTGATGCTATTATTCACTTTAGGGAAGTAGTCTGATCCGGTAAGTAAGAAAATTGCAAAGTGCAAACTCTTGAAGTCCGGTATGTGGGCAAATCCGAGGATTTCCACGTTGGCCTGTCGTGAACTATTCTCATTTCGGGAAAGATTTTTGATTGGGGGAAAATACATTGACGAGTGACATGCCGGCCACATTTTCAGAAGCATTCTACAAAAAAAAAACGTTAAAACACAGAATGCAGGTAAATGCCATTAATGACCATCACCCAGTCGGCTTCCTTTCTCACGGGCATCCTTTATAACTCTAGAAGTGGAATCGGTGACAGAGCATAAAAACATAAGTAAACTCAGAGTGCATTGTTAAAAACATCAGGTTGGGCAATTTCAGCCAACGGTACGGGCTTACGGTGGCTTGCAGTTCGTTAGTCACACACTCGACGCCTTTCATGACGTCCATTCTGAACTCATTGTTTTTTGAACATGATTTTTCTCCCTCTTTCGCTCAATCTTGATGTGAAGTATATGTTTTCTCATAACAACTTTGAAAAGTGTTCTTTTTGCAAAGTTGGTTGGACGTAGCTTTCAAATGTGTATCAAAGCGAATGATATCTCAATAATCAGCATAGCAGTAATCGCTGAAGGCTGAGAAAGAAGACGAGGTATCGTTATTGTATTCCTTGACATGAAGGAATTATAATGCGTTTCTTGTAAAGAGCCTGGTGTCTCGGTTGTACTGAACCTATCTGCTTACCCGAAGGAGTCGACAGAACGGAAGACATTGACAATAAGGATAAGGGGACAAAAAAATCAATGAGTGATATCATAGGGATCTGCGAGTCAGGGCATGGTTTCTTGGGAAAATTAGAGCACACCGCGAAGTGGATATGATGTCAAGAGAAGGTGCCCGTGATCCCTAGGCCGCCTCTCCTTAGAGAGTCAAAAATGCCCGCAGAGGTCTATAAAAGAATGGTCCGGCCACCCGAGGGTCAGTTGCTGCACTTTCGCCTTGACCACCCGAAGTGCGGGGACCCGCTGAAACCGTCTGCTGCCACCAGCCGCCAGATTTGCCACCGTCATCAGACGAGCGTCGACATCATCAGCCGTGCCTCGACACCATCTTAATCCTACTTGCTACTCCCGACTCCTGCATACTATACGGCTGTATTCCGTTGTTTGTTATTCTCTGTCGCAAATCAATCGTTGATAACTGCTGTTGGCATTTAAGGCCACTGTGGAGGAGATCGGGTTACACACTACATTGGAACCTAGCCACTCCTCACAGTCGTATAGAGTTATTTCGCAATAATCAATAACCTTTTGACTTCGTCGCCATGTCCGTTACTCGAAATAGTGAGAAAGGCGATTGAGTGAAGTCGAACCGGTTAAAATGTATGACTGCAGGACGAGTGATCAAGCCGTGCAGGGCTCAAGCAATTGGAGAGACAAGGTGCAGAATACGGAGGATCAAGGCACCGAAGTGTGTACTAGGTTGATTGAAACGGAGTTAGTAACAGTACCAAGTGATCAAATAGAGAAGGCAGTTTCAGCGATCAGGAAGGTGGGCCCGAAGATCAGAGGGGAAAGGCCAATGCAAGGCGATCACAGAGCAAACGGTAATTAACCAAATTAGTGGAGCATGCGGATCTTTAGAGATTCCGAGAGAAGGTATGGAAAAATACTGTAATTTGTGAAAGCAATAATAGAGACGCTCAGAAAATGGGATCATGACAGTAGATGATTGGAATGATTTCTTGATAGTAGTGGAAAGAGATGAAGATTTGGTTACAGAGATTTGGAGCTTTTTGAGCAACGATGTTTTGCAGGTACGAGACATCGTAGCAGAGATGCAGGAGCTGTAGGACAAGCAAGCAAAGGACAGAAGAAAGTTCCGATGAACTGTCGGATGATGTCATAGAAGGTGTGAAAATGAACAGTGAAGGAATAAAGAGGCTCTTTCCTGTTCCATGGTGACAATGACCGAAATTTACAGATGACAGCACGGGTGGCAGAGCGGAGTCGGGCAGCAACACATAATGAAGCACCTTGCGTGCAGCACTCGAGAGAGCGTTCGGATCCCTTGGACACTGCCGCGAAGCTAAGCGAAACAGGTCTAAACAACATTGAGAATTTCCTGAAATTCTTGCACGCAAGTAGTAGCGCCCACCCTGTTGTCTTCCGAGGCAAATCAGAAGGTATTTATAAAGAGTTTTTGCGCCGATTCCGTAGGAATTATGAGTCTTTAGGGGACGGAAACAAATTACTACATGAGATTCTAAGTGATGATCAGCTCAGGAAAAAGCAAAAATATATTCTTGGCAATCCCACAGCACACACTGGAAGGAGAATTGGTGGTCAGAGAGATGGATAGACTGCTTTCCAGTGATTCAACAGCTGCCAGCATGAAAGCTCAGGTTCGAATGAGCTCAGGTGCTTGAAGATGAGACCGAATCAGTCAATCTCAGAGCTTTGTGTAGTGCTAGAAAAGCTTGGTCGGAAAGCGAAACCCAACCGCGTCGTCGGAATGGTCTTCAGAATAAGCGCAGATTTTATTGGATAGTTTGAAAGACTGGCGAGAACACGTTCAGTTGTTAAGTATGCTGCATGAGTCTGATCGGAGTAGAGCGTACAGAGATATCAACCAATCAGCCATTATAAAACAAGCACGTACAATGTAAGGAAAACAGAGGAGAGGCATATATACAGGAGGGCAATGGCGAAAGAGACTGCAGAACTTGACGGGCGTCAGACCACTTGTGAGGACAAAAAGAAGGAAGGCGCTGACACTCGAAAGTATTTCAACTGTTCAGAATTGGGACATATTGCCGGAAACTGCTCATTAGGAAGACTCATTGTGAATAAAATTAAACAGAAACATGCGACTTCAATTGGAAGGGCAGAGGAAACCCGCATATTGGACATGGAGCGACGAACCCGTTTAATGGAAATGGTGACAGAGAAATTTCTTCTGCGACAAATCTGGTGGGGATGAAGACAACCACCTGGGTGGAAATGGTAAGCGGTTCCCATGTTCTACCTTGTTGAAACCTCGGCATACCAGGCCTCTGAAGAAGACGTGAAGGTCGAAACATTAGGCCAATAAAGGTTCCACATCTAACCTCGTATTGGCATACAAAAGAAAAACAATCGGCGCCACGTACCCTTCTTCCTGTTTCCTCCGAAGTAACTAACACGCTCTCACCCTCAACTTTTGCTTTGCTACCAACCACACATCGCGGGTAGTTGGCCGCATGCTCTCTTTAGCGCAGAGTGCTCAGACAGAGCGACAAAACGGAAAAAAGTCTGAAAACGATGAACCTTGACGCAGCAGCGCGTTTCCTGCAAAAGTCTTCCCTCCGCGCTTTTGTACGTTCTGCACTCTTCCCTTGCCTAGAGCCTTGTGTATAATAGAAGTAGCATGGAAAAGGGAGGAAAGTTGTGCAACAGAGAAGAGGAAAGGAAATGTGTGTGGAAAGAAAGCGAGGCGGAATGGCACGTGGGAGGACGTAGCAACAATGCTGACTCAAGTAGTCATGACGATCATCCCGGCGTAGCTGCTCCCACTGCAACATTTTTATGTTTAACGAAACATTGCGCTGGACTTATCGGTTCTCAACAAATACATATCACCTCTTAGGTAAAGCTCGAGGGTGTGGCCGGAATCCTCCCTTTTTTTCCGGAGGAAAATTATATAGGTTTTCTAACTTCGAGTTGGGTTACCACCACGTTATTAATATACATCCTTCCTTTTCCCGATATGTTGGGGTCACCTGACGGCGGAAGTTCTATAAATTCCTAGTTCTTCCTTTCGGCCTAGCGCCGGCATTGTTTGTTTCCACAAAAATCTTCAGACCCCTGCTCAGCAAATGGGGAGTGGTATTTTCATTGCACTGTATGTTCTTGGACGATGGATCAGGCCATATTGCAGGCCATATTGCATCAATGTATCTCATAGTTCTTCCAGAGTTGAAGAAGAGATGGTGAGTAATCATGTCACAGGTTGCCAGAATACAAGCTGAACAAGCATCGCTGCACTCCCATTGGAAGATTTCTTCAGGAAGGAAATGTGAGATAATGAGCTGCTTTTTTTTCAAAACCATAAAACTCACAGCAGTTTTTGAACATGCTTTCTTGGTTTTTTTTGGCGCTCTGAATGCAGATCCGGAGCTGTTCCACACACGGGACCCAGATTACCATGTCTACTCTCCTTCCCTACCTTGGGTACTTCCTCTGTGTTAGAGAGTTGTTTGCTATCTGACTAACCTTAGGGCAGTTGCCGATTATATTTTACTTTCCAGCATTGCCTTTGGCATTGTGATAGCCAATGTACCGTTCTCATTCTCAAAAAGGGATGTATAAAATCACACTTGCAGGATTTCGCAAGAAAATTTGGGATTTAGGCAAGATCCTACATGCTCAGGTACATCTCATGTGGATCCCCAGATCCTTCAATGTGAAAGCGGGCACAGCGACCAGATTCGTAGGTCCAGGCGAATGGAGTGTTTCTAAAGCAATATTCAGAGAGCTCGAAAACAACTGAGGCATATGTACAGTTGACAAGTTTACGAGTTTCTGCTCGAGAAAATGCGAAAAGTTCTTTCACAGGCTTTAGTGAGAAAATTCCACAGACCGACCGTTTTTCTAGCAACAAAGGACTTTGGCGGAGTACATCATTCTATTGGTGGGTTCCATCTCCTCACCTTGTTTCTAAAACATTGGCCTGGGCAGTAGTGATCTTATCAAGGACATCTTGTGCTTCCCAGTATAGCCATCCAACCTGTTCTTCCCTCATTTAGAGACAACGGTTCACGGATATCGGGACTCTAACAGATTGTATTTTTTGTGGCTGGCTCCTATGTACTCGGAGGCTCTTCTCCATCCTTCACTTTTTACTGATCCAGTGAAATTTTGCATCCCTTGCTATACTCTCTTGATTACCCCATACGGACTCTAAAAATTTTGCTCCCGTGCGTAGTTTCGTTGTAGAGCATCGGCAACGAAATCCTCATTTCCAATAATGTTTAAAGTTTCATGACCAACTGTTTCATGAGTATGAAATAATCCTTCTACTGAATCTTCACATACAAATCTTCATTTTTCATTTAAATTTTATCTCAGACATGGTCTCAACACAAGTAAGCTGTAGCGAATCGCAGAAAAAGAAAAAAAATACTTCAAATGTAGTAAACTTTATCTGGCACATACATTCCGGACATGACTACTTGAAATCAAACTTTGCGCCTACACCTACACAGCATCAATCCACGATATTTCTGTGACAGATTTCCTATGTACAGTGAACTGTGCCCTAGCTTAAGGGCACAGTTCACTATAATATGAGCATTTTGGTTTCATCCACGATATAGGCCTTTCCACAACTGCAGAGCATGTGCCATCACCGCGGCGCGAGGGTGAGTTCCAAGCGCGTAAAGAACCCGTAAATGAGATGGCGACCACCGTCTCAAGATGGCCTACACCCATCCATGATTCAACCAGCGGGGAACCGATGGCGCCTACGAAAATAAGAGACATGATATTGACTGCGATAAGATAGTATAGGGGAAATTCTCATAGTAACAGCCAACTTATCGGATGATATCACCATGCGAAAACTTGTCTAAATGCTTGTCTCTGACTGGAAACTCGCGAAGCAGAAGGTCAGAAACACCTTATTTTTAAGGTGTTTGAGGGACATCCTTGCCTTTTCTTCACTTTTGTGTTCCTCAGGACCCGCAAGTCCTCATGAAACACGACCAAGCACGAAAATTATCGCGAACTGTGCCTTTAACAATTCTGATCCTTATAATCATTAGTTAGAAACACTGTGAGCATCGGTGGCGATGAATTCAATCTCTCATTATAAACGACAATAAGAAATGTTCAATTGGATAGCGGCATCGGATTGAGCGTATGGTCATCCACTCTCTGAATAGATCTTTAGGGCTAGCGTAATGTGCAGGATAGCTGATCACGGTGCCTTGTCCATTGATACAGGCTTGTGAAGATCTCTATAAAAAGAGAGTTCCTTTTCCCCGTGGATCAAATGTTCGACTGAAAACCGATTAGGGGAATGCTCAGTGCTCCTAATATATGTAATTTCGTCTCTCCATCTATGTCTCTCTGCCTGTCTGCCGGCCTGTCTCTCGCGAAACTGGCGTAAGATGACCAAACCGATAGAAATGGGGAATAGCTGGGAATGGCTAGAGCACGGAACAAGAATTAAGGAGTACGTACATATGAACCAAGTTGGAAGAATCGTCCATGAGAAAATATCTTTATATGTAACTCATATATTTCCGATGTATTTGCTTACTGAGGGCCGCATGCGAAGTTTCACGCAAAAAAAGTGAAAATTCGGCTGAGATACAGCTCCCCAATTTCTCTGCCGGGTGGGCGGGGCCTCGCAGTGAAGGCCCCATCCCATCGTCCGCCGCGACTGGGAGCAGAGAGTGAGACGTTTACGTAACTTTCTGTTCCTACGATGCGTCTCCGTCTGCGGCGGACAAAAGGGTGGGCACTTGCTCGAAGGCGCTTGAATGTGCTCTAGCGCGATCATACAGCGCCGAATTTGCGTCTTACACTGCTATAAATTGGTGTAGAATATAAGTCAATTTGATGGAGCTTACCCCACGATTCCAGATACCCCGCTCATTTTGAACTCGCACACCAGCCAACCTAGCCAGCACACCCGTGAAAAATGCATCCTCCACTTCGAAAACCTAAAACTCGTACGAATCAGGGCAAGAGAGGGCCATACTCATAAAACGAATAGATTCTACAGTATGGCCTTCGAAAAGGGAAAGTAAACGATAATGTCCATGTCTGAGTGGATGCGCTTTGTATCGACGTTTGGAAGAAGTGCGAGAACAAAAGTACCCTGAGATTTGGAAATCGGAAAAGAATACAAGAAAAAAACTTTCCACCTTAGCCATTCCAACGACCTCGATTAGTGCTGCCAAGGCTGCTGGAGTCATTAAATATGTTGGACCATTGCAATAATCGGGAAGGTATTGCTCAGGATATGATGAAATTGGAATGTACCTTGAAACCTTTCAATGTGGGAACAAACTGGTATCGCATGTTTTTGAGTGTCATAATTACTTAATATAAGTTCAAAATATCCCTTACCATGGATTACCAACTTCACGAACAGGCCGGACATTTTGAAGAACATAGCAGCGTATTGATCTTTCACCAGGTTCCCCAAGATGAAAAACCAGCTGAAATAATTTCAGTGAGACTTCCAGATGGTTAAGGAGTCTCAAGTGAAGTGAAGGATCTTAAGGGAAGGGATTCAACCTCCCATGGAACTTTGAATGAGACCCAGATGGATCGATAGAGCTCCGAACACTGATTACAATGTTACAACAAAAATTGCAAAATGCCATCTTGAAGGGATAGGAGGGGTCAAAGTTTGCGTGTGATGTCTCACTAGCGAGGAGCTTTGCCATCAGCATGGCGGTTGCCGAACCATCGACGACCACCGTGACTCACGGGTGGTGATCCGGATCTGCAGGATAGAAGTTGAAGGTGTGCTCCCCGCCAGCGAGATTTTTTCGCATTTTGTGTTTCATTGTCAGTAAGTGCTTTTTTTCCATTCCTGAACCTTCCTTATACTGGTATTTATCGCACCTATAATTTACTTAGCCACTTTATTTATAACTACTAACTTTACTCACAAAGGAAGGAAACCAGTTCGAAGTGGCCATTTGTAGTAAGGCACATACCACTTGATGCGCATTTGGACGTTGATTTCAAAACTGTGTTCAATATACGCCAAAAGATTCTGTAAAGGAAGTTATGGACGTTCACCTGAATGAATAATGCTATTACATGGTACGTTCGGAAGCCCACAACGCGCGAGCCAGTCATTCTCGTGCAAACTTAGTGTGATTATCGTATTCAGGGAATCGAATTACCAAGTGACAGGTTTTTAACCAATTCGAGAATTAGACCAAATTTCGGAAAAATTCACGGGCTATTAGGTGGCAACACACTGAACAAAGGAGGAGTCACTGACACTTGCCGAGGAAATGCTCTTACTTGACGCTTGTTACGACGTTCAGTGCGATGGGCAAGTGTAACATGTATGTATAGGTTATCTTGTTCAGTTTGCAGGATTTTTGCGGAAGAAAATTCGAAAACTACCACCACCCCCTGGCCACCCCAATTCTTCGCAGTTGGACCAGAAACTGGATTTGGCTGAAAATCTGCACAGAGGGGTGCACGGATATTGTAATCCTATTACGCAACAACGCCTAATTCGTGTGGTACGGGAGTCTCTCCGACCTGGTATCCTTCCCTTGTGCGTAATGTTACTGATTATATATAAAGTGGCAGAGTAAATTATGGGTGCATAGGTACCAGTACAAGGAAACGTTCAGAAATGAAAGAAAGGCACTTACTGACAATGAAACACGCAATGCAAAAAAACCTTTATTGGCGGAGAGCAAAGCCTCACCTTATATCCTGTAGATCCGGAACACTACCATTGAGTCACGGTGGCCGTTGCTGGTTCCGCAAGGGCCGTGCTGATGGCAAAGTGGTTCCTCGTCAATGACATGTCACAGGCAAACTGTGACCCCTCCCAACTCGCTTCGGAATGGCAATTTGCAATTTTGGTTTTCACAGCTGTAATCAGTATTCGGAGCTCTATCGATCCATCTGGGTCTCATTTAAAAGTTCCCTTTCCTTGTGAGATACAAACTGCGTAAGGTGTAGAAAAGAGAGAAACCTTGTCTAGAAGAATCACAACGTCAAGATCCACCTTGAGCACAAACTTTTTGGGATGGTTGGCAGAAATCCAGAGGTATGCAGCCAAAATCTGAGAAACTTGACTGTATGTATATAAATAAAATGCACCACGCATTCAGTAAAGCGAAATAAACGGAATTAGGTCTTTTTCACCCATTGACTTCTTCAGTGGGCGTGTTTTCTGGCGCTGGCCTTCTACTGCAGCAAGAAAAAAACGAAAAGAAGCGAGAGGGAACTCAAGAGCACTGACCCTCTTCATACCGTCGATTCTCAAATCTCATCTACTGAGGGCAGGTCAGGGGTTGGCCAGGATAAAAAATAGGGACCAAAAAGGACGCTTCATCCACAGCTCTGACGCGCTCTTCACCGTGAATTCTCAGCCGGTAGTCTTCCGAGGCCCATAGCTTCCATGTGGATGGGTCATTTCGGAATTTATCTATAACGACATTATCCCTATCACTGTCTTAAAGGCATATGAAGATGAACTTGGAAAATCAGGATTAGGTAAACTTATTCTCCGTAGATAAATGCGCAAATTAAAGACAGTGTTAGGGGTAATGTGGGTGATAAGGAATCCCTAAAAGAAGTTATTCACTCAAAAACTACGAGTTTGGAAAGCTTATTTGCGGCGAAACCCCCGCGAAGGGCGCGCCACCGATGACAATCGCTACCCCTTGCGGTGCTTTCGAAAGGAGAGCAAATAAAAACAATAAAGGCGACTCGCAAGAAAAGAAACATGAACGCTTTATTAAACAGGCTAAATGCTAGATATGCGGACTGAAAATTGAAACATTTAAGCAACATAAAAATGCCATTTTGCGAAAGACTTTATCAGAAAGTACCTTATAAACAAGATTGGAATATGATTCCGGCACGTCAACTTGCAGGATATCGTTGTATCTTTCCAATTCTTCCTTGGCATGTATAGAATCAGGGTCACTGCCTATCACAAATATAAGAGACACAGTTTTGTCCTGCAAGAAACGCATGCTTCCAGTGTCTATTCATGTCATTGAAACATTTGATGTGTTTGGAACGCCAATAAGAAAAAGCGCACAAGCGTGTAAGATCGATACCACCGTATAGCAGTCACGTACTCCATATCATCATCATCGACAATAAAATTGGAAATATTGCCTTTTCGACTCCCCTCTGAAAGACTCAGCGACACCTGCCTGCTATCATAGAAGCATGCCGCCGTAGCACCACATCTTCTGTCGCAGTCGAGGTAGGGGGAGTGATCTCAAACACCCAAAGCTAAACAAAAACCACCGAAAAATTTGACTTGATGCTGCATTTTTCGATCCCGGCCTTGGAACTTTGTCTATATGGGTTGTTTGAGGTGCTAATCACAACTATGGCATCAGGTAATGACGTTGACGCCGATTTGGTGCAATTGCACTAGAGTGGTACAATTGCACAAAAGTGGTTCAACAACTTGTTTTCACCGAAATCGCTGAAACTTGATTTGACCGTGGAGGTTATTTGGGGTGCTGATCACTACTACGGTATGGCATCCGTTCGCGGCGCTAGTGTCGTTCAGTGCCACTACAGCCTTGCTAATATAGTGGTTGCACCACACTGCTGCTGCAAATTCGCCTAAGCCTTAAGAAAGAAGAATCCTTTTTTTTCCCATTGAGGCATAGGCAAAAACATACGTTTGAGTGTGCAGATTGATGATTATAAAATAGTATCAGATGAAAGGCGACAGCGAAAAATTACGCTCCCCAGCTGCATTAGCATTACTACAGCTTATGAACAAGACTGACGCCATCTTGACCTAAACGGCATCCGTTCCTGAATACATGGGACATTCGTGATTAGCACTGTAAGCGAATTTGGTAAGCAAAATTTGTTGCGTCAACCTCGGGCGATTGCGCGCAGTGGCACCGAAGTGAAAGAAGGATATCATATTCGTAATCAGCGCCCCAAATAACCTCTAGAGGAGACTTTAAGCAAGAATTTTTTTGACTAACTCGCTGGTCTGGGGTAGTGATACATAGCTGAATAGTGCCGGAAAAACTCACACGAACTGCTTTCGATAGCAATGGATTTGCCCATGTTTGGCGGACTGCCTTACGCATGCTGACATCATCGGGCCTCGTGAACACTACCACTATAACCTGCGACTCATTGTGTATGGTAGGTGAAGAGAAGTTAATACTGAAATCATGCGATGCAGTGGATATTTTGCGAGGAGAACACAAATGGGTCGCTGGACGAGTTCTCTTTTGCCTGTGTTAATTATATCACCTAATCTATACTCCTCATTTGGAGCTTACATATAAGAATTCCCGTCGTATTATGTTTGCACGCAACTACACGTAGGGCTCGTACTTACGAGGGATGGTCGACAAGTCTTCCTGAACTTCCTTCCTGAATGAGATGCACATCACTGCATGCGCCTTGGGACGCTTGACTCAAATTTGCACGCCCATTCCGCGGAACGACTCTGCGAATGAAGTTGTAAAGTTCTTTTGGGAGCAATGCTATTACGTAGTAAGTGCAGGTGCCCGTAGCACGTGAGCAAGGTGTTTTCACGCAGAATCAATGTTGCTTTCGTGTTCAGGATTTGAAATTATTCTAGAAGACAAGTTTACGGCAGAATCGAAATTTCTACCAAAATTAGGAAAGGAACCTGGGTAACTGAGTAGCAGCACAATCAAAAAAGAAAAAGTAGTTGACTTCTGCCAAGAACATGCTCTTCTTCAAAGCTTGCCATCCGCGATCGCTGTGATAGGCATTTGGGTTAGGTATGCCAGAGTTATCTTTGTCGCAGATGGAAAATTTTGTATGTAGGAAATGCAAAAAAAATTACCGTCACCCCTGAAGCTGACAAGGGAAGGACCTCAAAATCAACGTCCGAAAATACGTCGGACCATATGTATCCCATTCCGAATGGCCAGTGCGACCGTGGGTCCTTCCCTTGTGAGTCGAAAACTTGACCTGTCGAAAAATTTGCGCATAGGGTCATTTCGTCACCCTGAACACGAATATTGTGATAGTTTGGGCAACAACACTACGAGCGGGCTCAGTCAACCAGGCTGAATCACTGCGTTAGCTAGGGACTCGTAGCTGGAGTGCGGTGCGCTGAAAAGGAGTTCACAGTTACTGTATGTGAGGGCATCTTTGAAGGTGTTCGCGGCCGAAAAGGGAAAGTCACATGAAATGCAAAAACAAAATCCGCGAATTCCCAACCACCTGACCAGCACCATCGACGTTGACTACATACTGTGCTAGGCTGCTGCTAGTGACACATAGCATTTTCAGGCATTTATCTTATCATTTGCATTGGCATACCTGTCCTTGCGGAGGGGGTACACTCAGAAAAACTACCATGACTTTGTTTACAGAGTCCGCAAATTTGGAGAAAAAAAAATTGAGTTCACTGTGGACGTATACGGTGGCGCGCATCTCATTGCAAATAATCGGGCTGACCTACTGCCTTCCCCAGTAAGTAGTGAGGGGCTATCGCTGTAAGGTGATCTGTTGCGGGTCGAGGGACTAATGAATACACGATCCTCTCGCTGCGGAGTGTACATAGATAGATGGTGGTACAGGATATTATGACACCCTTCTCTCCCAAATAAATTCAACTCCCTCCTTGTGAATTATTTTCCCAACGCTCGACGCATACTTGAGAATTTAGTCATGAACGCCTCTTGTGGGAATGAAGCGACGTCCTTCTCCAATATTTAGAGAAACGTATGTTATTTTCCATGGGAAATGAGTTAAAAACTTGTTAGTTCGAGTAAAACTTGGCAGCTTTTCAAAGAGAGTTTCCTACCCTCTGGTATTGCCCATAATTGAAAACTCACGACTCTTTATCAAGATATAGGAGCTTATAGTACAAGTTCCAATTCAAAGGTCGTTGCTCACTATTTATTTCTTCGAATGTGAGTTTGTTTGATATAAAAGCGACAATTCCTGAAACAGCATTCTGTACTCAACTCGGTGCACATATGCATGTTCTAATATCATTCCGTACAGACAGAGAATTACTAGGTCAGCTCACTCGCACTGGGTCACCGCGTCACGCGAACACGCAGTCAACGGCACATTACAGACATATCAATGGGGAGAGAGCCTCACTGATATCCATGTGTGAATTCGTTGGTGGTCGACCGCTTGAGGGCGGTCTTGCCACGCCCCATCGCCTGCAGAGAAGGTGGTGAAAGCACCCTCAAATGGTTGACCACCAATGGCGGTGCCAGCGAAGCCTCTTTCGGTAAACCTGGAATGCTTTTGAGTGACACTTCCGTTTGTGGGAGGGACTTGGCTACGCCGAATTTGCCTATGGGCAGTGTATCTCTCTATTACACAGGAAATCGCAGGCGACCTATGAGGCGATGCGTGCGAGCTGTGGCATCCTATGTAGTTGGAGATGAAGCATAGGACACGATAATCCTTTTACAGACAGAACCCAGCTGCACATGGTGCCCCTAGCTCCTACGCATCACGCTGAACGCGCATGCCTCACCTGTCCCTGCGATACACACCCGACGGTCAGCATAAGGCCTCGTTAACAAGATAAAATACGCCCTCCACTGCTCACGCGCCATGCATCGGCTACTTGGATCCCTGATCCCTTCACCGTTGACATATTGCACCTTCTTCAAGCTTCTATTATGGTTCCTAGACATTGATTGCCCATATACAAAGGAAATATGGTGGGTGCTCCGTAGCTGTTGAGAGTCAAATGAGCAAATCAATTAATATTCTCTACAAGCACGCTTTTTTCAGGACGTAGATAATGACCAGTTGCTCAAGGAACTCCCCTTAAACTGAGATTATAGTTCGCTATTGGTCGCGTCGCATGCGGCGCAGAACGCGGTAATTTCCAAGCTTCAGCTGTGAAATCTGCTGATTCTCTTCGAAAAACCAAGCAGTATCCTAATTCAGCTGCTGTGGGTGCTATACAACCTACGGACAAGGGGGAAAATGCGGTTCGCACTTCGAAAAGAACACTCATCAAATTAGAGGCCCTTGAGATCATGCTTCCGAGGGTGTCCAAACCTCTTATTCGAAGACTGCAGCGTGCCATTCCGAACGAGCCAAATGCCCGTCTGCAATTGAAAGGATGTTATCAAACACTACTGGAGCCCTTTTACAGCAACCAGCGGCTGAGCGCGGTGACCTCTATCTCTATGATATAATAGATTAGATGCGCACACCTTACTAGATTCTCTAAATCGAAAGATAGATATAGCATATCTACCGAGAAACACGTGCGCGAAAGGAAGGCACGTCTGCGCGTGTTGGGTTAATTTTGTTCGGGTGAGAAAGTTCATTGTATCGTTTGAAGTCAGTTCAAATTAAATAGTTATGAAGTTACCAAATTCGGTAAAAACTTCTTACTCACCAGTGCCGATGACGACCACACAGAGAGCACGTATTAATTTTGTTCTTGTCACTTTTAACGTCACCTTCATGCTAATATTGAAGCTTCTTGCTCTAAAGCCCGTTTGATTCTTGTGACATCTATCTGAAATGGAAGCTACACCTTAAAGGAAATTTCCGCGACACGAAAAAAGTTTCAATAGGTTGTAAAGGAATTCGCAGGCTCCCAGACGAAAAACTGCATATAATAGCTTCATATAAAAAAGCTTCACATAAACATAAACCTAAACATATTATAAGGCTAAAAAACTCGTAGAGCGTAGCACTGCGACCTTTCCGCTTTAGCTGTGATACGCATGAATCATCTGCTCACCCGAATCGTGTGTGCGATGAAGATAGGATTCAAGTCGATTATTTATTTCGCCTACTTTGACTCTCTCAACATATTCAAACAGCAGTATAAATTATCCGATGGTGCGGTCCTAAAGCCGTGTTCATACTTTGCCCACCGGCGTCGATTTGATGCCGGCATCGGCGGTGACGGCGTCGGTACGCAAAGTATGAACGTGGCCTATGGGGCCTGACACTCAAATATGCTGAGATATTCACATTCCATGTCAAAATAAGCGTGGATGGATTGAATGGAGGGAGTCCATAGAAATCCTGTGCGACAGTTCAGGACGCTTAAGAGCAAGGAGTACCGAACAGTGGCTGCACGGGACTGAATGCTGAACGTAACAAACGTGCACGAAAGACAGTTGCACGTAGCGAAATGAGGATGTTACGATGGACATGTGGCTGGGCGTGACAGGACAGGGTCAGGAATGAGGACTTGAGAGTGATCATGCAATCAACTTCTGTCTTGATGGAGTGAGAAGCAGCGGTTGCGCTGGCATAGACACATGCTGGGAAGACCAGAGGACCACTCCACAAGCAAAGCGCTAGAGTTCGAAGCGCAAGGAAAACGACCACGCGAAGCACCAGTGAAGGGATGGAAGGACGTCATCAAGAGCGACCTCTTGAAGGTGAAGGCCACGGCGTAGAATGCCTTGGATAGAAAGAAATGGCGACGTCTGACAAGAACAGCGAGCCCGCCACTGCGCGGGTCTAACGTTAGGGAGAAGAAGAAGTTAACATTCCATGAATATCCCCATACTAGGATGGTTATTTTCTTCAGAGAGATGTCACACAGTTTCTAGTATGTGCCATTACATGCTTCTTTAGGAAATGGGATCGATTCAAGCTTTATATTCTCGCCTAGGTTTGATAAATGGTTATCTTCTCATTCATTTCTCGACTCCCAAGTTTGTCATTGAAATCAGAAACACTAGCTTTGGCGAGATTCTTTTTATGAGGACAGCCAACGATGGTGGAAGCGGGAAGTCAGTGTGTAGGAATTTGATCGAGGGTATTCTGCATCTGAAATAGCAGTAGTTGGTACATATCCTTGAACAGCTCGAAAGTTCCTGATTTTTGTGAGGAAATCAACATGGCAACCTTTTTTTCGAAATGCCATGGAACGTTCAAAATCTTGTTCACATTCTGTTATCAAAGGACCTTGCCGAACTTAGAGGGAGAACCGCGTCACCAGATTAGTAAGTTCAGAATACGCTCTCTTCTTCCAGTCCCAGAAAGGCCCATTAATGTCAGACGGTACCTCTGTGGCAGCGCCTTTGAAGGAATCGTCCACGGAAAATGAGTTTTCGTGTTACTCATATGTTTGTGTTGTATTTGCCTAATATGGGCATTATGCAAAATTTCACGCGAAAAATGTGAATCCGGCTAAGATATAGCACCACAAAGTACGTCCAGTTGGACGGGGCCTCAGAGTAAAAGCCTCGTCCCGTCGTCCGCCGTGGTCGGAGACGCATTGTAGGAACAGAAAGTTGCGTAAACAGTCCCACTCTCCGTTCCCAACGGCGGCGAACGAGGGGACGAGGCTTTTACTCGGAGGCCCCTCCCATCCGGACGTACTTTGTGGTGCTGTATCTTAGCCGGATTCATATTTTTTTCGCGTGAAACTTTGCATGAGGCCCACATTAGGCAAATACAACATAAACATTTGGGTAACACAAAAACCCATTTTTCCGTGGACGACTCCTTTAAGTTGAGCCAGCCTTGTCTCCTTTTGAGGAGTTGGGCATTTGAAGGTTCTACAGATCCGCGTAGCAGCTCGAGGCTGTCCAGGCTGCTGGTGCATGGTGGTCTGGGGAGGGCACTTTGCAGTCGGCCGCTGGCCACTTTTTTCATTAATTCTTTGGTCATCAGTGTTTAAAAAATTTGAAGCGCGCGTTATTGACACATTAATCATTCAAAGACAATACTGTTGGCGATCAGCAAACGTCACTTCTGTCATAGTGCCATTTACATACACTTACTCAGAAAGATGCTCATTTGGTCAGAATAGGACCTAGCAGATTTGCTTTAAAGCCCTTGGGCCGATACGCCCATTGTCGTGTATCCCAAATAATAATTCAGCCCTATTCCGCTGCACCTCATTTCGGGCAGTTCTATGCACTTCATTTATTCACTCATTCGCCTACACTCCATAGTGCACCACATAACGTTACGAAGAAAATTACCAATTTGCAACCGTATTTGACTTATTGCACCTCGTCATGTACGATCTATGTACTTCGCACTCACACTCAGAAATGAGGTATTAATAACTTGAACTAAAGTACATATGGCAAGAGAAGAGATTTTCCTCGTACGGAATGCGCTAAATGTGCTCAAGTCGAGACCCAGAACGCGATGTGGTAACATACTGGGGCATGTTGACAATTTAATCCAAGCGAAGGTAATCGTTCAGAATCAGAGGAGGGCAGGAATAGGGGCTCGTGCTGCATAGTTTCCGTGTTCCATAATTGGCCCTCTTTCGCTTTGTCTTCTTTTGTTCCGAAATAGACACTTGCAAGCACGATGTCGCCGCGGCCACATCGAAGAGCTTACTGCGTGATATTTGCCCTAGCTGATGCCCTCTTAAGCCCACATTCCGAGCTCGCGAAATCGAATTTGAATCTCGAATAGTTTGACACTATGCTTAGATTCGAATTCGTTGGCTAACCGGCATCATACTGTAGCTGAGGTTAGGCCGCACTTCATAAACGGAGCGAGTCATTAGGGTGTCGCCGTAATCGGCGGCTGGCACATGTTTTTTCGCCGTCATCGCCGTCGGTGCCGGCGCTGGTGCGGCAAAGTATGAATGCGACCTAGCGGAGCGCTATATTTGCTTTCAAAATTTCACAGTAATGTAGTAGCAGGAAAAGGCAAGCAGCGAATGATAGTCAGGTTTGTGCCAGTGCAGTTGTGTCTTGTGAGACTGGCGCATGGGATCACTCTTTTGCTGAGAGGTGCCTCTTAAGTGAGGAGATATCCCAAAAACAACTTTTTTGTTCACTTCTGCCTTTTCACCTCCCACCAACTTTATCTAATTTCTGCAACCATGTAGATTTGTGATACTAGTATGAGATTTTTCTTCGAGGCCGAAATGCACATCAGTTATCCGTACTCGTAGGCATACAACGAATAGATAAAAGGTTACTGTGCCAACAATATGCAAAATGTTGCAGGTGCCGAACCAACGCGTATAAAAACATTGTAGGGCGCGCTGACCAAGATATGGTATTAGGTTGTTGCAAAATTAATTTCGGAAATGGACCGTATACTTCAAACTACAGGGGGTGCCAAAAAAAAGTAATTTTGTCTCGTATACTTTCACCCCCACTTTAGTCGAACTACAGCAAATTCTGTTGAGGTATTCACATCCCCAGATTCAAGAGCAGACCTCACTCTATCACTATACTCCGTGGCAGCCTTCTGCACGAGCAGGAACGGGAGCGAGGAAATAGTGAACAAGATGTGTCACCTCAACTGGGCAAAATCCGAAATTTCGTCGCCCTCGTTCACAACCTTGCTGAGGTCCGTTCACTCTGGGTACCTAAGGGGATTCATATTGGGTAGTGTTCTTTAACATTCCGTTTTTTCCGGGTTCCCAGCGCCTTTCGTTTCCAGGAGCCAAAATGTGCCCTTACCACTGAAACCCCTCTGGAGGCGGATTTGGGCATGAAAATGATACTTCGTATCATAGCAGCCTTGTCCAAGCAGCAGGGGCTCTGTGACTTCCATGAACCGAAGGGTCAATCCTTAGGAAGCTTCTCTTAAAAGACCTACCATGGAACCGGGCTCCACTGTTTTAAGGGGACCTTGATACCGTGGGTGTTTCGAAGCCCGACTGCGCCGCTTAAAGGTTCTATATTTTTATGAAAATGAAAGTAGTGAGTCTCAGCTTGTTCCTGCTTTTAGAGGAACATTTTGGGGATATTTTGCCCCAATACTTTCATTTCTTTCGTTTCCCTATGTTTTGTATAAATGGGAGATGTGAGCCGTGGGCAAAATTACTTTTTTTTTGGCACCCCCTGTACTATAACTCAGCTTAAACACAAGTTAATTAATCGAGGTAAAAACCATCAGAATCTACACACTTTTGCCGACGAACAGGCAATAAATCTAAGCCTTCACTATAAAAACTACTATCACTAGAATCTACGAAGTCAAGGAAGGCACATTCAACATCGTCTAAATTAGTAAATTGTTTCTGACGCAGATGAGAATTGAGGGCTCGAAAAAAGTGATAGTCTGTTGGGGAAAGGTCGGGAGAATACGCTGGGTGAGGGAGAACTTCTATACCCAAGTGGGTCATTTTTTGCCGAGTGATTTGTGAGGTGTGTGGCCTTGCGTTGTCCTGCAACAGGATCGGCCTTCCTCTATTCACCACCGCCGGCCACAATTTTTGCAACTTTCTATACATTTGCTCCAGATCACAACAGTAAGACTCTCCTGTGACTGGCTGACCAGGTTGCAAGAAACTGTAATGGATTACACCTTCACAACACCACCACACAGTAATCATAACCTTTTTAGGGTGAATGTCGGGTTTAGGAAAAGTTTTGGAGGAGCATCCCTATCTACCCAGACTAATCCCGCTTCCTGTTATCATAAAGAGCCCATTTTTCATCTACAGTTATAATATGGTTTACAAATGGCTCATTTTTATGGCGAACTAGGAGATTACATAGAGCAGGTGTCGAAACGTGCCAGACGCTGCTCAACGGTCAGGTCATGAGGCACCCACTTCGACATCTTCTTCACCTTGCCGATTGTCAGCAAATGTCTGGCCACTGTAGAGTAATGTACGCCTAGGTCTTCTGCTAACGTACGAGTATTCGTCTACGGATTTGCTTCGACGGCTCTCCTTAAATCTTGATCATTAAGCGATGACCTGCGGCCGCGACCCGACTTCTCTTCGAGATCAAAATCGCCAGAAGCAAATTTTTTAAACCAGAGCTCCGCTGTTCGTCCGCAAGGAAAATTCGTCCCAAAAACACTGCTGAGATTACGAGCTGCCTCCGCTGCGGAGTGTTCCAATTTAAACTCATAAAGCATGATGACTCGATAGTCGCGTCGGTTCATGATTATACGCAGCCCTGGAAAAGGCCGGCTGGAAAGCTTAGAGCGACATTCATAAAAGTTTCTGAAAGAGCAGAAAAAAACCCACCAAATGGTATGCCTGGCGTTCCTTGGGATGGAATAGTTCAGGGTAAAAAATCTACTTATTTATACATACCTTAAAACCAAAATTAATCTTGCAACAACCTAATAGATACATAGAAGCGGACTCATTGTCTCTTAAGTTACAGAACAACTTCAACATCTTGGTCTGCATCTCTATTCAGTAGGCGACGAAAAAAGCGTGTGAAGCACGAGGACTGACTCGGTCCTAAACTGAGTCGAAGAGATGAGATCTTTTGCACCTGGACGAGAGCGGAAAGAGTGGGCGCCATTATGCCCAGGTTTGAAATTGAGACAAAGATTTCCGTTGGATTATCCCCATGGAAAAATATGCGTCCCTTCGCAAACAGATAAGGTCCTCATCTTGTTGGCCTGCTTTCATGCTCTGAGGCCTTCCAGCAGCACCTCTTGCTATGCGCTCTACTTGCAAAAGGTAACCCAGCACGCTTCCCTTCATTTCACTCAATATTTCAATCCACAGTAATCAAATAGCAGATGATCGTCCGGAACTGTTATAAATTCATTGCGGAAGACGAAGATGTAAAAAAAATAAAGCAAATTGAGAGAAGCAGAGGAATCATCAACGCTCATTCACTATGACGATCGCACTCGCAATAGTATTGATGATTAGAGTAGAGATTTAATTTAATCACAAAACCTTTTAATTTAAAAAAAACCTACAAAAACTGAACAATGATGGAAAACTTTGGCAAAATCAACAAACACACACGGACACGGAAGGCTCACTGGACAGGCATTAACACGTACTAACATACATAGTAAGGTAAAGGAATGTAGTGACATTACTAGGGAATGCAACCATGCCACACCATTTTTCCAGTTGTTTCCATAAACTGTGGTCTTTTGCCTTTTGTTTTTGTGTGATGCTTTTATTGTGCTAGGTCATGCTGAAATAATAGCGGCTCATTGAACGTAATTTAATTTTAGCCTAAACATAGAGGGGAAGCACCTTGAAGGTAGGTGAATCAAATTCTTGCCGCAAAAATTTAGTTAGTACTTCGCTTTTAGTGAATCACACTCCTGCAGGCTTTTTCTTACTACCTAAAATTTGACAAACCTTTCAAATCAAAATCGGCATTCTCATCCCTTTAGGCCGCGGTCGTACTTTGCGATGCCGGCGGCAAGGCATGGCTACGTATATCTGCGTCTCCGCTTATGCCACCCTGCCTCGCTGCCTGCGTCATCTCTGCACCTCCTCCGTGCCACTCTCCCTCGCCGCCTGTGAACGCAGCCACGCCCTGCCTGCGGTGAGTATGACCGCGGCCTTAGGCCGCTTTGAGACTGTGCAGTGATGCCGGCATGCATGCTGGCTGTAGGGCGTGGCTGCGTCTATATGCAGCGAGGCAGAATGGCCGGAAGGAGACGCGAAGACCGCGCAGCCGCTCCATGACGTCAGCACCACAGAGTATAAATAGAGCCAATGTAGGAACGTAAATACATGGCAAACGATGCCAGGAGAATATGAGTTTAAACCTAAGCCTGGAGAGCAGGGTTAGTTCTAGGTGAGAAAACTATTTTTTTCTAAACAAGAAAGCCCGTTTCAGCCACGTCGATACTCCTCCCCTACCAAAGCTTAGGCTGAATTTAACACCCTCTTTCACACGAAAAAGTCCGTCATTATCTGCTGTAGGAAGGAAGTATTGAAAGCGTGGTAAGCAAGTTTTTACGTATAAGCGAGCTTGCGACATACATAAATGTGCAGTCGCACCTACCTCCGACCCACACTGACTCTATGAATGCGACCTTAGAAACTCTTCTTGGGTGCGTCTCCCTTCGAACATGAGCTCTTCATCAAAGTAAACGTAATCAGCACATGTTACAAATAGAGCGCGTCGCGACAGTTACCATTGATAGGTAAGTGCCCCCAGCACCGCAAGGTATGATAGCAACTTTAATAATATCACTGACTTTGGCATTGCTACTGCGATTAATCCATAGCCAGTTACCGTAAGATCTGAAAAATATCCTCATCTATTTTTTCTACGTATATCTAATGACGAACCTTATGCGGGGATCTAGGGGAGCAGACAAATTATTCAAACAAACCAATAATAAATGAATTATCAATAGAACCAATGTCTGAAACCCGCGCAACGACTTTACTTCGGGGTATCAATAAGCAATCCTCATTCTCACTCGGATCTACAGTCCATATCACAAGTGATAGACCTGAGGACTCGGCTGAGTGTGTGGCGTGCTCAGAGAGTTCGATACACTCTCACCCAAGACCGTAGTCCACGCCCAATCTGGAGCTGTGAAGTGGATCGTATGTACAGCATATTGCAGATGTTCTTTCTATCACGAAACGGTAACACGGTACCCACAAAACTAATAAAAATCGAATAAGGGGATGTATAAATAAATCAGAGTGTACTGTGAGCCAGCATACCCGTTCACCAAAAGTGAAAGCTCCAATATATTCTGTTCGCGGGCCATGCATAAGTGCGAATTGTCATAAGCCGCATGAATCTGCGAATATGATTAAAAACGCATCGATTTGCCAAGCACGAATCTGCTGTTATTATTTACTATTTACCCACTTAATAGCCCAGTCTACGCATTGTTAATTATGTTTCTATTTTCTCACGTAATACGTATTGTTACAGAGTGATATTCAGTTCCTTATACACCAAGTGTTGGTTCAGCCGAACACTTTTATTACCAATTACCTAAGCCAAAAGAAATGGGGAACGGGTGTTTGAGAAGACATTTGTAACCACAACTTTCCGCCACTTAACCTGCTTACTGGTGATATAACCTTGAAAAGGAAAACCTAGTGCATATGCGCAAGAATCGTAAAACTTCAAACTATTTATTACGAACACATATGACAGGCACCGCGGCGTGGTATCATTAAGGTCGAAAATTCGCGTGACAGCGTGATGAGGCCCAGTGGTCGCTTTAAGACAGAATCACCTCTGACTGCTTAGTTTGAACGCATCCATCGGCGGCCTACACGCGGCCAGTGGAATTTTCTGTTCTAGTAAAACACTAACCTGCGTCATACGTTATTCATTTATTACTTAGTAGTGTTGCAATTATTTAGTGGAAGTGCCTTACATAAATACAAAAATGCCTTACATAAATACAATCTGTCACGGAATTCAATTGACACATACTTTGCACCTGTCCACCTAGAATAAGATTACAATTTTCAAACAACAATTTCAAGACAAACCCGTTTTTTATCAACACAGTTCAATATTGTAGCTTAATACGTATGTCAGCAACAATCTATTGCAAGAATCTTTCACAGTTCTAAAAATAATCTCAGTTAGTCTAATCTTTCATAATGAAAGACATTAAAAAGTGCTCGATTGGATAGCGACATCGGATCGAACGTATGATCTTCCATGCTTCGAGTAGATCTTGTGGGCCAGCATTATGAACGGGATAGCTGATCACCGTACCGTGACCATTGACACACGGCTGTGACGGTTTCTGTAGAGTACATAATGCATAAACAATGAGAACACATGTTTTTGATCATTGATGAGCTTGAAGGCACCAGTAGGGGTAGGGAACACTGAGATCGGGTAGTACATGTTCTCTGAAAACGATTCTTCTACTTTACAGGGGGTCATATGTGGCGCAAATCGCATTGCAAGAACGCAGCTCAGGGTCTTATAACGACCCCGCAGCTCGGCAGGCCGCTATGCGGTTATGCGGCCGGAGGAGTCGCTGTGGAGGGGCGGGACAACGATCGCGGCCGGCTGGTTCAGACTCTGGCCTGTCTTCATTCCACTCCGCCTAGTGACGCAGACGACGATAGAGAGAAGGGGGATTTTCGGGTTCCTATTCCTCGGTTTTTTCGCGGTTTTATGTCGTTCTTTCTCTACTACTACATTGCTGAGCACATCTACTCATATTCCACATTCTGCCGAATTTACCTCTTCTGGTGTCTTTAAAGTGCTCTCCCAGAAGGCAATATCTCTTTGTGTAGTTCAAAGAACATTTATGCACGTGATCGCAGCGCAGGAATATTGTATAGCTTTTCAGCGCACTTCGGGCTCTAAAACCTAGGAGCAATCCTGCTTCTATGTGAAAGGTGAGAATTTCAAAGAAGTGCAAGAGCGCATGGCACTTTCGTTTTTCAACTGTGAGATTAGATAGATATAGATAAAGCATACCAAACGATCCCAGAATCCACGTTGTTTTCGTATCCGTACCCCAGCCAGTCTGGCTAAAACACCAGTAAAAAATGCGTCTTCAACTTCAAAAACCTGAAATTCATCCTGACTGTGGTTAGATTGACCTTACATAGGAAGAGGAAGCAGTGGAAATGATCTATATGAAATGATGAGGCGCTGTGGAACGTAGGGAAAGGAGCAAACTGTATGAAAAAAGATCAAAGAAAGAGGGATAAAGCTTTCCACGACATTAATTTTATCTTTTGAGATGCCCCACTAACGCGACTGCATTTATAGCTGTAGTGGCATATCTGAACCTTGCCTGTAACAATATACAGTCAGATCACCTGACGTGACGAGATATCTTTAATCGAGTCCCAAAGTAATGGAAGCCTCTTGCCGTGAACGAGAACTTATCAAGAATTCCATAGGTTGCACGCGTCGAAATCAAAACAAACTTGACAGCAGAATATTCACACCAACCTTAGCCTCCCATACAACCTCCATTAGTGCCGTCAAGGCTGCGGGTGTCATTAGGTAAGTCGGCCCGCTACAGTAATCGGGCAGGTACTCTTCAGGATATGATGACTCGGGAATATACCTGAAAAATTCAAGTACAGGTACCTGAAGCTGCTCTCAAGTTAGTAATGCCAAATGCAAACCGAACGTTGCATGCTCAAAACAACAGAGGGAGATTTGTAGTATGGTTGTATGTAAAATTTTTCAGAAGTAAGTTGAATGGAGAAAACCCTCACCACTTACTGCCAGTTTCACGAACCGGGTAGGCGCTTTGATGGACGTAGCACATGATAGATCTTTCTTCTGGTTCTTCAAGATGAGCATTTATCTTAATTTGAAATTATGAGGCTTACAGGTGGAGCGCAAAGAAGATTTATGAAAAAACGCATCGATTCGTACAAAGGTACAAAGAGCCGTCAAGTTTTTTTTTATAGAATGCATTAGAACCTTGTCAAGAAGAAGCACCACATCAGAATCGACTTTAAGCACATACTTGTCCGGATAGTTGGCAGCAATCAATCGATAAGCTGCGAAAATCTGAACAGTCACTAATGAAGTATGTACTGAAGCCAAGCATTTAAAAAATTCATTTATAATAGAAGTTTCATAGTTCCAATGCCTATAATAGGATATACCACATCGCACTTTCGCAGCATTCGTCGGATAGCATTAATGAGACAAAGCTGACTTTCTTTTCAATGCTTTAAACTTATGACGCCAGCGCCACAAGGAGAACTTCGGGGAGAGTCATTTTTGTACCTAACGGTTATCGTTGACTCCGCAAATTGCCTAAGACCACCATCAGACCACGCGATTTTGCGAAACCGCAACTTTGCCTTGCCGTGGCTACACACACGATGTCGCGACATTGCAGAATCTCAATGCCGCAGAATCGAATGCTAAGGCCGCTTCCATACTTTGCGCACCGACGCCGTCACGCGCGTGCCGGCGTCACGCGCGTGACGGCGTCGGTGCGCAAAGTATGGAAGCGGCCTAAAGTGCGATACAGCTAGTCTGACGTCTGACGGCGGCTAAAAAATAGTAAAAGCAATTTTCACGGCACTGAAAATGGGGAGATAGGGATGCGTCCAGAAGCGAAAGCTACTCGCCACTATTCAACTATCACTACCCCAAACATCGCGAGTTGGTCAAAATATTCTCGCTAAAACTTAGCCTATGCGGGTGATTTGGGCTGCTGGTCACGAATATGACATCCGCTTATGGCGTTGGCGCCGATTCGGTGCAATTGCACCTAGTTGCTGCCAGGTCACGCCACCGTCGAGGACTCCTCGACAGGGTGATCGTAATCGTTGAAGTAGGCAGAGATCAATGCAATTTCTCAGGCTGAGAGTAGAAAAGTAAAGGGGAGATGTGATAGAACGACCAACTGGGTTCAAATCCAATACTAATATTTAATTTGATTTTTTGAAAAACTCGAAGGAACAGAGAGCAGCACCCCATATCGGAAACAAGGTGAGACACAAACTTTCAAGATAAGTGCTTAAGACGATATTGTAGAGAGAAGAGCGCAAGAACAACGCGAAAGATATAGTCAAAAGCTAGGCTGACTCCTTGGTCCTCTAGGATTGCGGACTGCGGACCAAACGCTCACAATTTATGCTGTGGTGCGAGGTCAATACTCGATGTCTTGTTCACAGTCCAAAATCCCGAGACGACCACGAGAATAGTTTACCCTTTAACTTGATGGATCGTCGATGGAATACTCGTGCATGGCGCGATCCACAACGAAGCCGGTCAACGTCAATAGCCTTTCCGTTGGTCCGCTGGCACCGAAACCACGTACGGAGAGAGCTCCGAAATCCACCGATTAGCCGTGGGAAGCGGCGTCTATCCAAGGGTATCAGTGTGGATAAATACTCAGAAAACCATGGGATGAAAACATAAAGTTAGCTTATATGCATTTCTTTCATAGCCTAATACGACTGCAAGTACTTGATCTAGTGCTAACGAGCCACTAGCGGAGCGGAAAAGCGTTCGCATTCACTGTGAACCTTAAGGAAATCCCCATGCATGGCGTATAACACAGCGAGGCCAGTGGAGGTCAATCACACTCTGCTTGGTCTGTTGAGAGCAAAAGATATGCACTGGAGGAATTGCAAACACAATGGATCACATTCTCCGAAATTTTTCTCCACTGGATTTCCATATAAAGAACTACGCAACCATTAGGGAAACCAAGTGACCAGTAGATTGGTCTAGGAAAGCTATGGAGAAAACAGAATACAGTACTTCGGAAGACTGAGTTTAAAGGGACCGGAAAGGGTCCGAAACAAGAGAAAAATACAAAGAAATGAACATTTTGTAACGAACGCAGAAGGTTAGAAGCGATAATCGGTGAAAAAACCGGAATTCAAAAGTGCATCGCTGCGGTGTGTATTCGCGCCTCATTCGCACCATCGCACTGACTTTCCGAGTTGCCCGCTGTAGGAGACGGGCCGTGGTCCAACATTAGTTGCAGCACCTGACTCCCAGCGCAGTGGAGTGGCCATTCCCAACTACATTAGCATTCATGTAAGTACATCTAGAAACAGTGTAAGAAAGAATAAAGGAAAAAGTAAAAGGAAAAAGCAAATTTATAAAAGAAACATCTTCTCTTGGCACCATGCCTCGGCGTCAAATTGAGGAGTTTGTGCAATGGCGGCCACTTGAACTCGTCCACACTACGTCTGTTCTACCGTAGGCCAAAATTACCTCCTTCTGGTGTCTTTAAGTAAAGCTACAGGTATTCAAAAATGCTCAAATTTACCACTGAGATGATACCGCCCCCCCTACCGCAATAGCGACTGCAGTGGAGCGCATTATATGTCTCCTACTCAGTTTCCGACTTTCCTATCTTTGTTTTTTCTTCCTTCATCTTTGCCGCAAACTGGGTGGGGGTCGATTGGGCGAATTTTTGCGCGGTCGCCCGCGGCGAGCAGTGCGCGAGTGCGCGTTGTTGGTAGTTTTGTCCGTTGGAACAGCAACAACCACAACATACAAGAACTTCCGAAGCTTCCAACCTGCAATCTTTGAAGGTTTCCACGATACCAGCTCACTGCATGCTGAGCGGAATACCAACCGACTGCACAGCAAGTCGTGCTGACGGCGCGGCGAGTGCGATGCCGCGAAGCGAAAATTCGACCAATCGACCCCCAAACCCGCAAACTTGCTGACTTTTGAGCACTTTTTTGTCGTCAGGGAACGAACACATTACCCATGGTTGGCGACGCCGGCGACGACGGTTCTTACTTCTCTCATTTTGTCAGGAGTTTGGCCTCGGTGGTTTTCTTACCGCAGGCTCCCGACCTCCTTAATGAATCGCAGTGGTTGGGTAGAAACCACAGAAATAGCGGCACCTGAAGAAAATGGGGGGGGGGTCGTATGAAAGCCCCTTTTGGGGGAGCCCTTTTTGAAAATATTCTCGACGCCACGCTTAACCCTGGCATCTGCACCAACTTGTTTTCACCAAAATGGCTCAGACAAGGAGGTTATTTTGGCTGCTGATCACGAATATGACATCCGTTTATGGCGTTGACGCCAACTTGGTGCCATTTCAGCGATTTTGGTGAAAACAGGTTGTCGCACCAATTTGGTCCAATTGCATAGATTGATGCCAATGTCAAAAACGGATGCCATATTCGTGATCAAAACTCCAAATAACCCCGCTCCTTTGGAGGAAATTTTAGCGAAAAATATTTTTTTGACCTACTCGCAGTGTCTGTAGTAGTAACAGTTTAATAGTCTTCTCTACTGATAGTAAGCAGCAACTGATGTGGAGTCATATAAAATAGAAGAAAAAACGAAAGCACGGTGAAAAAGAAGAAAGTACCTTATAAACAAGATTGCCATATGAATCAGGAACATCAACTTGCAGGATGTCATTGTATTTTTGTATCTCCTCCCTGACTGGGAGAGAGATATAGCCGGTACCGATTAGGAATACAATAGATACAGATTTATTCTGGAATAAAACTTCAACAGCTACAGGAGAAGAGATGTTTTTGCACTCTTTGTATTTTTAGCAATGCGTGGGTAGCAAGAGGACAAAATCGCTTCCGCGCGTAAAATCAATAATCATGGCATTATGAATCAGAGCAACCATTTCCTCATCGTTATTTAGGCTATGATAAACTGGAGAGTTCAAAATCGATAAAAGGAGAAGAAGACAAAGAAACACTCACTTGAACAGATTCCGAGAGCAGCGGATTTGCCCATGTTCGACGAATCGCATTGCGAATAGTTATATCCCCCGGCCTTGTGCACACGATTACTATGACGTCTGACTCATTGTGAATTGTCGGAGAAGTGAAATTGAGACTGTAATGGACAATCACCATTACGCCCAGGAGTGACAAAAGTGAATATGATTAAACTTGGAAAGTAAGATCACCACCGGGAATGGTCACGTCCACCGACACCAGTGGTGAGGTAGGGACAAAGTGTAGGTTAACGTAAGGCAGTGTTCACAGTTTTGGAATTTGCGGAATTGTGGAAAAAAGAATAGGTACGTATCGATCGGGAGAATCGCGGAATTTGCGGAAATGAAGAATTGGAAAGCGTCGATACGTATCTAATGCTTTTCCGCAAATTCCGCAATTCTGCATTTCCACAATTTCGCAAATTCCGCAATTCTCCCAGTCGATGCGTATCTTAATCGTTTTCCGCAATTCTGCAACCCCGCAAATTCCAAAACTGTGAACACAGCCTCAAGACATGACAAAGTAGTGAAAAAGACGGAACGAATCTACTGTAGCGCTTCAGATGACACCACCGTCGCGGCGCCAACTGGACTGCTTGCGTCCTTTAATTTTTATGAGACGCTCATATCAAATTTGGTCATACGAGCTGGTTGGCGGGAGAGCGCGGCACCGTCAAAGCAGGAAATTTTTGTGACCGCGTTCAATTTCCATCATGGTTTCAACCGCGAAGGGACTGTTCAGGATAACGATTTGCAATTCTGTCAGAGGTTATCATAAAATGAAAGGCGCATATACGATGATCTGATCGGCCATTGACAATTGAAGCAAAGACTATTGGTAGTCTTCCAGTATGAGCGAAACAGTGGGTGAAATGCTCAAGGGGCAAGAATTTTTGTATTTTTTATATTTACCAGCGCGCCCTACCGCTGACGTTCGGGCTAATGTTGTAGTGGTATAGTGATTTTTCTTTTCATTAAAACAAGTTAGCCAAGATCAGAATCTTATAAAACTCACGAATGGACATCACGAAAGAGGAGACTGTAGTATAGAGTCCGATTGGGAGGCCGCTCCTCGATAACCTTCTCTTTGAATATGAGCTCATTTGATATCAAACCGAGGATAACTGCAAACAGAGCTACTGATTACCACTATTTCAAAAACTGCAGCAACACACTACCCATCACACAGATGTGGAAATCCGTAAATGATTAGAAAACTGATGGAACAGCAACATATAACCTGAAAAGTGAGCTCTTAGATTTGACCCCTGTATTCAGCAACATTGCAGAGAGGAAAGTGAACCTTAGGCCGCGTTCATACTTTGCGCCGGCAGAGTGTGGCTGCATTCACAGCAGCGAGGCAGAATGGCACGGAGGACGTGCAGCGACAACGCAGGGTGGCGCAGGCGAAAAGACGCAGAGACACACAGCTACGCCCCGCCGCCGGCACCGCAAGTATGAACGCTGCCTTAGGTTGCGGTTATATACTGCCGTCTAAATCTACAACACGGAGGAAGAATGCAGTGCGAGTTTTCCACGGTCGACTCGTCCTTTGTGTAACCGTTTCAGACTAGCGTTGCGGGACCAAGTTCCACTATCCCTTCAGCTTGGGTGTATGCAGTCAGGCACCGTGAGCTAATCAGCCGTTGGGGACGTGCGCTTTTATTACCACCGTAACGAAGGCCATTCGACGTATCTTCTGCGTCCTGCAACTCGTCTACGTCATAAAACCCTCAGATTTCCGTAATTGATAATTACCCTAAAAAGGACATTATCTACTAAACAACCGCTGCACGTTATGTATTCAACTCCAGTATGATTGTCATGCAACCTCTTCCCCTCACCTCCGAAGTATAAGCAGTGCTTTCTACAGTTCAAAATGTAGAGGACACGAAGGAAAAGATGCGTCGGATGGGCTGCGTTAGGGTGGAAGTATCAGCCCCTGCGCTCCATCGGTTAATTAGTGCACGGGGCCGCGCCTAATGACCGTCTCCCCTAAATCTTATCTACAGGGGTCCCAAAACTATGGGCGCCTAAGTTCATGCTTTGCTGCATTCCTCTATACAAATTGCATCAATGCTTTTTCTTTTATTTGCTGCTCAGTAGGTGCACAGGATCTTCTTTTACCAGGGTGCGCACTTGTCGGGGTGAAGCTCATGATAACTTCGTGATTTCGAAACTTTTTCAAAGGGACTTCGCGGTCACTCGCTTCTACGGTGACATGCACCCCGCCGTACTGTTACTCAAACAAAAACTTTTCATGGCCCGAACAGTTAAAGGAAACCCATTGTGGCCGTCAACGTCTAGTAGTATACCATGCCGATAGGACGTTTGGATACCTGTAAGCGGGTCCCAGCAATGATTTGGGGTTGACACGCTCATGGCTTCCGTCGATTTCGGCGCAAAGCTTACGGGAATGTGAACATGATGAACACGCTGTTAGGCATAATAGAGCACTGGTCTACTAATCCTTCGGAACAATACCTGGTGAGTTTAGCGGCAAGGCGCTTTAGTTTATAGAATCAAATTAATATAAAAGCGCTGCCAACCCAATTTTTTCAAATTCATCACTTTTCGAAACGTCCGTCAAACCTCCCTAAACATGATTCCATTGATGTCCTGCTGGGATCCTCAATAAAAGCAACGTTTGAGGGGTCAGTCATCCTAGTATGAAGTCACATAAGGTAGCGCTTGGAAAGATCTGGGAAGGAATGTTTGGAAAAACTTGCGTATCTAGGGCGGTTGAGTGATGAAGAGACTTTGAGCTTGTATCCCTGTTAGAGCAGGACAACCAACGGTCTGACTGCTGTGCATTGATGGATAAGTTATGAGTGAAGTTGTGAGTGAGTTGATTTTTCATTCACTCTATTGATGTCAATAAAATATTGCAATACGTTGGCGCCCATAATTTTGGGACATCCTGCAGTATCATCGACTGCAATGTCGTGTGATATCCTTTTGTCGTTTCGAAAATATTCTCTTTTTCCTCATGCTTCAGAGAATATAGATGACAAATGATATAGATTTAAACCTATAATGTCGCAAGAGCGACTCCAGTGGGATGTAGGTTTCAGAATCTACCGCAATTTCCGTACTTCTCCTCTATGAGCTGTTGTTATTTACAGTCCATTTACCGACGGCTGGCAGGGCGAGGCCTACGGACTTGTATCGATCTCTCTTACTCCTCCACACACTCTCACCCAACTCTGCAGGCCACGCTCTGCCAGCCTACGGGAACTGGCTATACATTGTTATTCCTGCTTTTCCACCCTTGAAGATGCCGAGACGAGCAGGACTGCGCAGAATCTATGATAACTCTGAAGGGCTACAAAGTCAACTCTGCCTCTGGATTAGCGATGCCCCAGTTGGGTCACGGTTAATGTAATAAACCCTATTTTCCCTATGATGTAATCATAGATATTATTACGAAAAACAAGAACTGTGAAAATAGAAAAGTGAGAGGAGGAAAGGACTGCCACAGAGCATTACCACCAACTGAAACGCGACTAGGTGGCAGGTCATGAATAGAGCGCGTTGCAGCAGGCTCTCTCGGCAACGTCGCAGAGTATGAACGCCACTGGGTGTGTGCCATTAGGACTGTAATTCTCAACGCGGCTGACGCAGTGCGACAAGATTTATGCGAGCTGGGCCACCTTATTAGTTGAGTTCTAAGGCAGTGACTGACGATGTCTCACGTCTATTTCGAGTGTGATGGCTTCAGGAGCACATTAATACAGCGCCGCTGGCTAAACACCTCGTGTCGCGCGCCACATGCCGCCACGGAATCCGTCCTAATGGCGCACACCCAATACAATATGATGCACATCACTGCTATGCGGTATGGTGACACCGCCAACACTTAGGGATCCATCCGATACGGCGCGCATAGTTCGCACCATCACATCGCATCGCACACCGCACGTCGCAAAGCGAATTTTCTGTCAAACTGGCATAAACCCCTATGCAGTATGATCCTTTGAGTTCTTGGTTTTATATCAGCACGCACCAGAACTCTCAATATAACTATGTCTTCATTGAGGACCTTATCTACAGCTTGCTATCGCAAAACTCAATTTCAGAGGACATGAAATTTTTGGATAACCATCTATTAGGTTGATTCATAATAAATCGGACAAATGGTAGTGATGATTTCTAGAAATCATAACTCAGCAACGAGTTAACGAAAATGGACGCTTGAGGTACCATTGGAATGAGTATGAAAAGCTCTTCAAAGTACCGCAAAATAATCACTCCAAAGTAGTTTCACTCCGCCACCATGCAGCACGATTTCAACCCGTCCAGAGATCACATCCGCAACGTCATACTATTTCTATCGCTATCTGGCCAGGAACCCGCGGATATCGGCAGACGTCCGAAAGAAGTTCACAAGGAGCATGCCCCCGCCAGAAGTACAGTGTACTTGTGGCATTCGAAGCTTGCGTCAGGCGACTATTCCATCGAAGACGAAAACCGCGGTTGGTGGAGCGTACACGGCGTAGAGTACTGGGAGCTGCTCGATGAAGGTACAACAGTATCCGCCGACGTCTACCTTCGTCAATTACAAGAATTGAAGGCAAATGTCCAAAGTTCACGGCGGCGATCACATGTCTACTTCCAGCACGACAATGCGAGACCGCACATTACAAGATCGACCGGGGCCGAGCTGCTGTCGTACAGTTCGACCGTGCTTCCACACCCACCGTACTCCCCAGATCTGACCCCTTCAGATTTCCACCTTTTCTCCCACAGCCAACGCCACTTGGACGGCCAAGACTTCAAAACTCGCGACGACGTCAAAACGACACTAGGCAACTTCTTCGAGCTCCAGCCCCCGGCCTTCTGGAGCAAGGGCATCCATGATCTGCCTAACCCGTGGCAGAAGGTCATCGATAAAGATGGAGCATATTTCAAGTGAATTCCAGTTGCAGTTAAAAAGTTGTATGACAATGATTAAAACTTGTCAATTTGTCCGATTTATTGTGAATCAACCTAATATTTGGCTCCTTCTTCAATTTGGGTGGCCTAATTGTGGAGTTACTTCGGATCATTCTTCGAGAGCCATGATGGAAGGGTGACAAAAACGCAAAATGTTGAACATTTCATCATTTTTTTTCCTGAATTGAGACGTGGTAGACCTAGTTACATACCTGTACCAGTGACGATCACACAGAATGCATGCAGTGGTTTTGTTCTAATCACTCTCGAATTGAACATCATACTAATACCAAACACCTCATGGTACTAATAAATCAACTTCATCTCTTACCTGAAAAAAAAAAACAGATGTAAAATTTTGCAGAAAAACCATTATGTTGTATTGTTGTTGAGAGAGGGATAAGAAATACAAGCCATGGTATAGGCGTGATTTAAACGATGAAAGATGCCATGGATACACCACTAAAAGGTGAGAAGGATGAGGAAGAGGGAGGATTCAACGAAGACTTAACTCGAAGGAGGTTGCTCCAGGACATCTCAACAGTGAAACACTGGAAAAACGAATTGGGAAATACAACAAGATAAAAAAGAAAAGATCAAACAAACCAAAGAATTATTACGGTGTACGAAATATATGCGAAAGCTGTCACGTGGCAAGAGTGGGAAGACGCAGTTTCAGGCGAGAGTTATCAGCATAAAAGGGAGCATGGAAAACCTCCCAGATCTTCTTGCTGTTCATGCCGCCAAGAAGGGAATGCCCACTAGCTGCTTCTTTTCCCCACCAGATCTCCTATTCGCAGTGCCTCCCCCGACTAATCAACGCTGGATTCTTTTCCTATCCCTCTCTACTACATTATTTTCTTTGTAAATTGTTTAACTTGTCTCACAGTTCGTTGTTTTGTAGTGTGGTGAGCGATAAACGTCATCGTATCGATGTGTGGTACCCCAGTAACCGTCAGACGCTCGTATTCCTTTGAAAGAATTTTGGACGAAGGCATATGGTGACCGAACCGGTAGAATAGAACGTACATCGACTTGTTATTGGTGCCATTTGTTGAGAGATCAAACAGAACGGCTGGAAAGGTTGTGATCTATTAATCAAGAAGAGACGCAGAGCCACATAGGTTGGAGTCGTGCTCGACTGGACGATCAGCAATCTCCTGCTAGGCGTCCTTATCAGGGTCTGTGTGTATTTTCACAATCGTTTCCGGTGTTCGAGGAGTTTTCGCCGATTAATCGTGATGAGTGAAGTGCGCTATAAGTTGATATCAGCATTCATGTTTCAGAGACATGGACAATGTGACGCGAGACAGTGGTAGGTCCGTGGCAAAGGAGAGTACACTCACCAAAGTAAGCGACAGTAGAGGTGCAGGAAGAATTAGAAGAAGTAGTGAAATAATTGCGGGACATGTGAAATTGAGGAGGGGCTGGTAGAAGCCAGCATAGTAGGTAAGTGTAGATTTCAGTTGGATAATGTGATTGGGAAACAAGTTAAGCAGGTATGTTAGGCTTCAGGTTACATAAGGCAAAGTGTAACTATGTACCATCAGTATGGTCAGGAATTGTGTCGTGTTCAGAGGGCTTAGGGAGTTGAAAGAGTAGAAGGTGTGAATGATTTCGGGACATCACGGAAGTGGACGGGGAAGTTGTAGCAAAACTATGCGAAGTATCTAAATAAAAATCTATCGCAGGCTAGAGAAGCACTGGGAGAGATTCACAGCTTGAAGGAAGCCCATACTTGGTCAAAAGCAGTCAGGATGGTAGAAGCTATGGAAGCGGGCCCGAATGAAGGTTGAAATATCTCCAGAAAAAATATTTGAAATATCTCCAGAAAAAAATGTATCTGCGAGGTAATCACGATCGATTTCAGACAAGGTTGAGCATGGTCGATCGTGCAATGAAGACTGGAAGAGTCTGGAAATCGCATTGGAATCCTCCATTGGGACAGGAGTACAAGCAATATGAAAAGGTCAGGCTACATCAAGTATTCTGGCAATGATGCAGGCAAATGCTTGTGTTCACCCTGGAATTCACGGAGAAAAGCGGTCGATTGGCGGAATTTCATGGTATTCCATGGATGAGAGTAAAGAGGATTACAAAGTCCAGATAGTGCAATCCGTAGCGGAAGTGCACGAAAGGATTAATGAGTAAAATGAGTGCATACGGAAAAAATGAAACACGAGCATGATAACAGAAACAAGGTACCATTGGGTAAACTTCTGAAGGTGGGAGATCATGTGTATATGCTAGCACCTAGAGGAAAACCCACTGATTCTCACCTCAAACTTGCGAGCGGGTGGGCAAGCCCTTTTCGAGTACTTGAACCTAGCGAGAATTTTGCTATCCCCACCATCATACATCCCCTATGATCGAGTAGAACAGCTACGTCCAAAGGAAAAAGTGAGGAATTAAGGTAATAAAGTCAGTAAAATAGCCTTCATTCCAGAGTAGCCGATGAGCGCTCCAACTTGGAGTATCCGTGCAAAGACGGATGCCTCAAACAAGTCAGTTTGGGTGAGCTGAAGGACATACAATTTTCGAGCGCGTTCTCGAAGAAGCCATTTGGAGTCTTGTGGGATGCCTAAGAGCCGCTGGTATCTTCGTTCGGACCGATATCGATGTGACGTCGAAGTTTTTCCGGCAAGATGGGGCCACGCGCTCGGAACAAGAGGCACTAGGAGAAGTCCTCAGATTGACCTGATACAAGTGTCTTGACTGGCCCGAATCTATCTGGTGACCGAGGGCATTTTCAAGCACAAAAAAATGATTTTTTCGAGTTTGAAAGGGCTTACGATATCGCTTCAAGGAAGCTGAACAAGGAGCTTGAAGAGGAAGAAAAAAGAAAAAGGTGTATGAAGGATGGACCCACGATTTTTGCAGCCTTGGAAAGTGCTGACTCACTCGATAAGGACGGACCTAAAAGAGGAATCAATGACAGGAGTAACAACATTGCTCTAGCATCGAATAGAAATCTTGACAGAATGGACTTCAAATGTAAACTGGATAATCGTTCGGCCGCTGGACAAGAGTTTCCAGTAAAACGAATTTGTGCTATAGTTAGAGCCCACCGGCAACACTTCACGGATGAGGGGGGGGGGGGGCGGCAACACTTCATGGATAGGGGGGGGGGCATGGATGGGGGGGGACTGTAGAGGATCGTAACAGCACTGCCTCCGATTGTCGAAATAACTGCCAAAAATTGGAAGTCGATGATCGATGTTTGGTCCATATTGAACGAAGTTTCGAAAAACAAGCAGGACTGGGTCAATTAGCGGCTACAGCTACTTCGAAAATGGAGAATGGATTTTTTTTGCAAAATTGGGAACCCGGAGACAACGTCGTCTTGTTATGGTACTGACTGCACGGTCGCGTGCGTAAGAATGTCGTACGAGGCTATCAGGAAACGAGTGTTCGCCGTGTTGCCATTCCAAGCTGAAGAGGAAAGAGATCGTGACGATGAGGAAATCGACTTTTCAGGTGGTGGCATGTGAGGGGGGAGGGGTCGAACTCAACCTGAGAGATCACAGGGTGACCCGCCGGAAAGACGCAGTTTTGGGTGGTAGTTATCAACATAAAAGTAAGCATGAGAAACCTTCTAGGTCTTTGCTGCTCACGCCGCCAGGAAAGGAGCACCCTCAAGCTGTAACTTTTTCACAAGGACTCTTGATCGACGCCTGGATTCTTCCCTAGCCCTCACTACTCCTACATTACATTCTTTGTAAATTATTCTATTTCTCGTTTTGTAGTGTGGAATGAGCGATCGTATCGGTCTGTGGTGCACCAGTTACCATTAGAAACGGTCGTATTTCTTAGAGAGAACCTTGTCCAAAGGCACAGTCACAAGAACACTGGTTGGGGTCAAATCAAGAATTTTAACTCAGCATCCTTGTATTAACTTTAACAACGTGGGCGGCGGCGGAAATCGGTAGCTGTCAAGAACAAAAACCCTCAATAAACCTAATACATATACATGCATTATAGATATATAAATATATAAATAATTGCGACATATATAACTAAATAAAACAAAATTAGCAACAAAATAGCAATAAATAATAAACGAATAGAAATATACGGATCAATCGCCTGACGAACCTTAACATTATGAGAAGAAAAGAGGTATCAACATGAAGTTTAAGACAACGGGGGGAGGAGGTAAATTTGGCAAGTGGAGGCTTTGGGACTGCAGGTGCTCAGCTATATAAGAGTAGAGAAATAACGACATAAAACTGCGAAAAAACCGACGAATAGCAATCCGAAAATACCCTTCCTCTCCCATCGCTCTACGTCACTAACCGGGGTGGGCTGCAGACAGGCCAGAGGCTGATCAGCCGGCCGCAATCGTTTTCCCGCGCCTCCCCGGTGACTCCGGCCGCAGGACCGCAAGACGACATTCCGTGC
The DNA here is from genome assembly GCA_963978905.1 of Trichostrongylus colubriformis. Classification (NCBI taxonomy): domain Eukaryota; kingdom Metazoa; phylum Nematoda; class Chromadorea; order Rhabditida; family Trichostrongylidae; genus Trichostrongylus; species Trichostrongylus colubriformis. Next base: position 9,254,670 of record OZ022259.1, on the reverse strand, counting down.
TGCGAGATCGTCATGGGACCCCAAGCCGCGTTTTTTCAATGCTATTATATTTTCGCCACGTATGACCTCTTCTGAAGTTGAAGCTTCGTTTCCAGAGAACATGAACTCCCAAATCTCAGTTTTCCCTTACCCTACTGGTGCCACTAAGTCGTATATGTATGTGAGCAACAAACAGTTTCAGCCAACATATCATGTCTCCTCTGAATTTGACCAGATTGCCTCTGACCTGGGCACAAGAGGGCATGGGAAAACGTTTGTCGTGAGTTGCACGTGATCACCGCACAAAACGTCCCATGCCCTCATAGAAGAAGATTTAAAAGCATCGATTCGATCGTTAGGAGTGGAACAGCCTTTGGGCTTTAAAATGCTTCAAACGAAATAGTCGAGCATTCCCAAGTTCGAATAGTCTGGAGCGGCATTGCTGAAAAACGACCGTGCGACGACATACCAAAATTCCGCAAATCCAACGATGTTCGAGCCAAAACCGATCAGCGGGACTGACTCGATGATGTCATGAAGAGACACGAAAGCCATTGTGGATGGATACCAGCGAGATCCAGCTCCAAGCTCCGAGGCGGGATTGCGACAAGTGGCTTTAGAACGGCCTCCACGACTTCACCAGTCGCAGCATTGACTACCAAACAACATGAATCTTGATCTGTTCGACATTCCTTCTGAAGTAACTGGAGGACGAAGCCTGCACTACAACTCACAGCTTATTCTATTCTCTTAAGCCTACCTTGACGAATGTTTGAGACGATTCGCATCACGGTCACCTGCTTGCGACGACATACGCTCTCCCGCCGAGTGTGCATTGGCCGAATGCAATCTTATCATATTCCACGAGCACAATTTGATTTGTCTGCTAATCATCTATACTTTGAACAAAATTCGTACTGATACCTCCTTACTAGTCGAAATGGTAAGACTTCGTCAAGGTCAATTTCTGCCTCACACTGTGTATAAGCGAAACAAAATGTATGCAGATAATTATGGAATTATATGCTTACCAGCTGGACTAGCGCAAGCTACTGCGCGTAACATCATGGGCGTCAATGGGTCGAGGTATCTAGGCGATAGAATTGCTTTTTTTTCTACGAATTTACTTATCGTTAGTACCCATTATCACATCACTCTCCGCCGTTGTGGACGGGTTTCCGCTCCTTTGCAAGTGTTTGAGATAACTTGGACATCGGACATTTCTGCCGATTCTGCCGATTTTATCCTGATTGCAAAGCCGCGATGGAGCGAGTTATGATTTTTGTTGTACGGACCCCCACCTAGAATGCACTCTTCCCACTGTGCCCAGGCCCCTTCATTGATACTCAAGGTTGACCATAGCCCATCTTTTCCCCACGTATGAACCATATTCGAGCACAAGCACAATTTTTGTCCTTGAAGCGAACGTTCCAGTTTCACGCTCCGCCCACAGTGGGCGGAGTCTAACTGGTCCATGTGTGGTGTTTACTTCTTGTCCTATGCCCTGCCCATTCCGAACCTGTCCTCATCTCTACAGGTCGTTTTCCATATGATACCTAATTTCGTGACAGACGAAGACGGACAGGCTGCGGACGAAGTGCTTTACTATACCAGTTGGCTGGTGCACACTACTCTCCGCGTAACATCATGAGAGTCAGTAGGTCTATCGAAATTGCTTTTTTAAGATAAATATACTAAGTAACCATCACCACATTGCGCCCCGCCCACTGCTGGCGGGTTTTCCCTCATTTTGAGTGTGTTTAAGATAACATGGACACTGGACATCTGCGCTGATTTTCTCCTGATCTCAAGGTGCATTTGAACCGATTCATGAATTTTTTTTGTACGGACCCCACTCAAGGTGCGCTCCGCCCACTGGACCTAGACCTCTTCCGTGATTTTCACAAACCCATTCCTGACCTTGATTCATCTTTCCCCCACGTTTGTGTTACATTCGAACCCAATTAGCAATTTTCGGTCTGAAAACGGGTAATTCCAGTGCACGCCCGCCCACCATAGGCGGAGCTTAACTTAGTCCATGTGTGGTATTTACTTCTTGTTCCATTCCCCACCCATAACAAACTTGTCCCCATCTCCACAGGTCGTTTTTCATATATTATCCAAAGAACATGAGAAGTATAGAGATCCTCTCCTTTCTAGGTCAAGCCAAGCAACTATTTCCCTTCAGAATCGCAGTAGCCTTCTAACATAGAGTAGCGCTCAAAAGTCTTCGGCCAAATGGTTTCTCACTTGGGTTTTTCACTTGCAACTTTTTTGCGACTGGACCGATCTAAGAGAAATTTCAGTATGTTGTACTTGGAGACACTGCATACTAAATATACTATTTTGGGGCTCAACAGCGTGAGTTAAGTGATTAAATGCACTTTTCTGTTTTTGGGGTGCCATCCCTATGCCGTTCCGCTGTGCCGCTGTCATCAAAAGTCGTGGTCTTTCTACAAAATATTAAGGTTCTCCGAGCCTTGCTCGTTTTGTTTTTCTAAAGAAAGCCGTTTCTCTTGAACAAGCCTTTTTCTTTTTTTCTGTGTTCTTGTAGTAAATTCTTGTAAAAAACCATGAAAAGAGTCAAACGTCACTCAAGCAGAAGGAAATGTTGACAATAGGTTCAGGCACCACGTATTGAAATTTTGTCAAATTTGGTCAACTAGAAAAAAGTTATGGCAAGAAGTGTTTGGCCGAAGACTTTTGAGCGCTACTGTAACTGCTGCCTCTACCATTCTACTCGCAGTAAGAACAGAGTTATTAAATGCATAAGGAGGATGTCACAGGTATATTCGCTTGAAATGATGTTGGCTCTGAGGAATACAAGAATAAATTCCTTGGATGAGAATATGCAGGACTTTTCCCCTGTAGATGTGGTATCTACCTCAGCAGAATGAAGAAAGATCGCTGTTTTATTGAGATCTGAAACGTGTAGCGTGAGAACTGTTGTTTCATTGAAAGTCGAATGTCCATACTGAAACGGACAACTGCCTTGTCCAAAGGTCGCAGTGTTAAGATTGGCCAGTGCACTGATAAAGCTGCGGCATGGTTTAAGCATGATGCACTTCTTACGATTCTTCGTGATTATCACTCATCGCTGGGATCATGGGATTGAAGCCCCAAGTTCTCAAGTAATATGTAACGAACAATATTCATTTGAGAGATAATAGGCAATGCCTCAGGAGCGAGACCGATGGAGACAATTTGACTGACGTGGTTAGGATGATCGATTCCTTCTTCAAGCAAACCCAGATTCAAAAAGTGTTTTACAATCAATGAGGGAGAGATAGGAGAGATATGCAAAACAAAATCATCTGCGAAAATCTTTACAATAGATTGGAAGTGGCGACGCCACGATATTATGTAATTCTTGCTATGAAGCTGCAGGAAAATTTTTACGACATTATGAGAAATCCCTTCTTTTTTCTCAAATTTTTTACACCTTGAGACCAGTTTAATTTTTGAAATAACTTTATCATTTGCATTTATTGGTATTCTCTCGTAGCTATATACTTGCTTTCTATAAATTCGAAGAGTAGAATAAAATTTTAGGCTGCAAAAATAAAAATAAAAAGAATTCTGATTTGCCCATAGTGATGATGATTCCTGCAAATGCGTCGTTCGCATTGAAGCAGGAGAATACAGTACACGGGAAAAAGATGGAAACGGAGCTCACTACAATAAGTCGTTATTTCTAATGTATTCGTGGAACTGGAAAAATAAGCGGATCATTCAGTAGGTAGTCCTGAGCGGCCACTCCTACATCCCCCCAATGAAAATTTCTGGAATTTCCCAGGGAGAGGAGGGTAGGGTTCGCTGACATTTCGAGAAGAAAAATTGTATGTTGCAAAGTTCTCCTCAATAAAATATTATCTCTTGAAGACTATGAATTGTACTGTTACTATAGTACCCGCTAGAAGCAAAAACAAACGATTAGCGGAAACTTCTGGTGGCAAAAGAACTGTACGTGGCCAGTCACATAATGCACTATGCTGCTAACGCGAGAGTAAGTTCCTTATCAAAACCATTAGGTGCATAAGGCCTTTTATCACGTGACTGTTATCGCAAAAGACCAGGACAGTGGTGCATTACCACAGATAGGGGATCTCAGCGTCGAGCAACGGCTCAGCGTTAATGCGATAGAAGATTGATAGCGAAGTAAAACAAACACAAATGAGTCAGAAAGAACAAACACAAATGAGTCAATCTCTTTTTGTTATCCACACCTCTTTAAATCGGAATATCAATCATTTCAAATATTTACTCAGGTTACCAAATCATTGCACTTTAGTTACTCCGCGTTCAAATTCCAGGATAGGTGGGTGAACATAAATGGGAACAGGTCTGCTGTCAATGAGTCGTGCGATTAACTGATTTCATTTTCTGCGAGGATCTGAGGTGTGTGCCATTGAGACAGGAAATTCGCTTTGCGGCGTTTGGTGTGCGACGCGATGGCGCGAGTTATGTTCGCCGTACTGGATGGGTCCTCAAGCGATAATGGTGCCCTACGCTTACTCAAGCGTAATCGCTTCATCAAGTCAGTCATGGCGCCCCTATCTCAAACTATTTCGTGGCTCGTCAAAAGCGGCCACGCGAACCTTCGGTCCCAATGGCACACTCCTTTAATGGTGACAAATAGCGACGTTGAAGCTAGCATGGTCTGTGCATCGAATTTCGGATGAATGTCCACTCAGGTTGATCAAGCCTTGCAGAGCTGATACCAAACACTTTTCGCTCGTCAAACACGGCCACGTCGAATTTCTGTGCTAAGGGCGCGTTCACACATTGCGCCGGCAGAGCGTGGCTACATTTACAGGCAGCGAGCCGAAGTGGCACAAGGGAGAAGCAGAGGCGACGCAGACAGAGAGACGGGTGGCACAGATAGAAATGCAGGGACACGCAGCCACGTCCTTTCGCCGGTACAACAAAGTATGAACGCGGCCTAATGGCACAAGAAGGCCCAATGGCTAAGATCCATGTCTCTAAAGTATACCCCAAGATTCTGGTGTTGCATACATGATGGCTTGCGTAAAACTTACTTATCGTAAGTCCACTCAGAATTGCGGATTCTCTCGACCATTTGCTGGGCCTTCTACTATGACTTACGGATCCTACCCTTTGTATGAGTTGGCATTGCCCTTCTCAGCACTTCCAGAGACCGTTGAGGGAGGGATGTCGCGCTTGTTAAGTCTTGGTTAAACTTGGGCGAAGTTCGATATGTTTACTTCGAAAATGGTGGCATCTTCTATCTCTTCTATAGTATACCTTTGTCTCACCCATATAAAGCACGTTCTCGTGTTGCCAGCAAGCAGGTATTTATTGAACCACAACTTTACTTACCGCATAAACAATATTCAACATATGTGCACCAAGCCTTCGCTGTGCAATATAGAGCAGACACGTGAGTGGGCCATAAAAATGGGGTAAGAAATATAATACAAGAAATAGAAACAGAAGAAATAGGAATGTGGAAGGTGGAGTAGAGGAAAGAAGAGAAGAAAAAGCTATGTTAGATTAGTGGATCGAATGATTCACCTCTCATTCCGATCGCCCACGCCTTCTTGTAATACGAAACTCCCGCAGTAGGATTATGGATGCCTTCGGTTGGGTGTGCTTGATATGAACTGTACCGGACACTCTCTATGCACCGTTATCTTCTTCATGGTCACTTCGGCAAATCATTAGATAACGGTTTTTATATGTATGCAAAGTACACAAAAGCTCTTATCTCTACCATTAGGATAAGTAGCAAAGTGTAGGGGCCAGACTTCATGTCTCCAAGGTGAACATGAGTCATTATTTCGGAGTGGTTAACTGTTACTCAGAGGTTGAAATCGAGGTGTCCGGTGGGTACCACTGGTAATTCGACTCGCGGCATTCGGCATGTGGCGCGATGCTGCGTGGCCAATGCCAAGTGCCGCAAGGCGGATCGCTTGGATGGGATTGGATGAGTCCCCGAGCTAATATGGTGCTCTACGTTTCGCTCTGCGTGTAATCACGTCAGGACTGAAGTAGTATACTGCCCCTATCTCGCACCATATCGTTAAACGCAGCCGCACAAATTTTCTATCCGAATGGCACACACCTCTGAGCTGATGGGATCAAATTTCGGACGGATGTTCCAGGTTGGTCAAGCGTTCCAGGGTTGATACCTGTTTCTTCGGAGATCATAAAAATTGAGTTATACAGCTGACCACCACAAGTAAATGCATAGTCACAGTGCATCCATTCCACCACATTTCTGAACACAATAGGAATGCTGGCACATCCCGAAAAGGAACTGGTCGATGCCGAAAACTTCGAGCTTTCACTTCAGAGTTCCCTTCACTGAGGATTTATATTCCATCGAAGTAAACTGAGTGGTTGGTTAGAAGGTAAGCAGTGTAACAGTCACTGGAAGCAGTAGAATGATACATACGTATTGAGCAGAATGTTGCCTGGCAACGCTTCTACTAGGCAGTTCAACTCCTCGAGAGGACTACATCTCTTTGGCGCGATCTGGATGATCAACGGAATAGGAAAAGCAAAATGTCGAATTTAATAACTTTGTGTTTCCTGAATTCTGCGGTATTACTATAGAATTTGTAAAGGTCTCCACCAATTCGAATGATTGTTCAAAGGAAGAAAAGACTGGGAAAGAGAAGTGGAGTAAACCTCTGCAATTTGACAACATCAGAAATAGAGTGCGTATACCAACATTTTTATAATACCAACATTTTTTCTTGTCTTCCAAGAAATACTAGATTTAAAAACAAATGGAATTGAAGAGGTAAGAATCATAAGAAATAAACAGCGTTCTTGCCTGTCAGATATGACGACCATATAAAAAGTTGTAGAGATGAAATCTGTTGCTGAACATGCATTTCCGGGAGAATTGATGTGGCTTTGAACGGGAATCGGTCATAGAGAAACGTCGAATCTCGTTGAAATCTAACGGCCGATAACCAAGACTACAGAGGCTAGCTGACGAGACTACCAATTGCCCAGCAACTACGGCTACTATTCCTTCTGAGTGAACATGCGCCAGTGGATAGGATAAATGAAGAAGGATTCTCACGAATGTTCAGTTCACCCATCCGAATCTCTTAATGACATTTCTCCAACTATTTGACTCCACGAAGAAAACTGTAGTCTTATTCGAGCGTGATAAATACTCCTGAGAATACGAAGCAACTAGATATAGGAGTTTGTGTGACCCCCTGGATCATCCACTGGATATGCTGCAGGTGATGATTTGACGGGTTTTGCTTCTCAACCCATTTAAAAATTGATTTCGATGGCCATCTATTCATTTAAGGGACTGACTACCAGTGAAGGTCGCTTTTGACCAGATCATTTTGCCGTGCATCTCAGAATGCACATAGATAAACCGATGAGCAAGTAAACGCACACGATATAATTGAATAAACGAAGAAATAATTAGACAAACTCCCTGGTCTATATAGCCTGGAATTCATTATGAAGCTCGAGATGTTGTTGATGGCATGTGAGAAGCCTTTCAGGAAATACCTAAGAATCGATGGGTTTTGTAAGGATGTAAAGTATTCACGTGGTCGGAATCATCATGGAATAAGTAGTGAGATTTCCTGGCTTGGTTACTGTTTCTGGTCGCCTCTCAACAGCTTTCAAATCATAAAATGAAAATATTAAAAGAAAAGTAGCGTGTGCAATGTAATTAAAAAACGTGTGCTGAATCTGTTTGTTTTTGTTTCGTTGTAATCAGTTGTGTTTGGGCGGAACTATGAACTGCCGAATTTAGGAAACGCAAAGCGGCGGATACTTTTTGACCGACTTGAGCAGCAAGCTTGAGAGACATGATCACTGTGTTTGATTAAATGATGCACAGGCGTACACATCACTTGTATCCAAAATATGAATAAATCACTAATTTCAGTTCACGAATATCCTTCAAACAGGTGTCTGATTATCTTGCACCAGCTTAACTGAAAGTACCCGTGTCCCTTTGCTCCTCCCTTATCTCCCGGTTGAAATGCGTTTTATCAATCAGTTTTAGATTGCTTCTTGACGCTGGTCACAGTACGATAGGCAGTCAAACTGATAATCTCTATAGTTCCCATACTACTATGATATCTCACTTTCCCATGACTTACGACGGCAAACACTGATACACCAGAGGGCTGGCCCGCACTACAGGATGTGGCAAAAGTATTGACTGATTGAGAAAGCGCTATCACCTGGAAGAAAAGGAAGAACAACATGAGTTCCACTGGTATATGTGGTCCACGAATAGCCTCTACGACATCACCACCAGCAATGACTCTCACTTATCGAAACTCGACATTTTATACAATGTTGAACTCGAGGCATCGAGGCGAATCCAATGCTTCTGATATTTTCCCATTTTATCTACTTTGAACGATATAATGACGGTGCGACGGTTTGTGTTATTAAGTTGCAAGGCGTCGATAGTTCGCAGAACGTGAGCGATATCGTATTAGGTTGTCCCAAAAGTCTGGTAGGATTTTCCCAAAAAAAATCAATAACTCTTGTTTACTTCGAGGCAGGTCTAGGCGATTCAGGAATACGGTAGAACGTTCTCTAGGCTTTCTGGTAAAATATATATTGACCTACCAGATTCTGTTGAAGAGCTACAGTGCCCGTAGTTGATACCCACCCAACACGCGGTGTCATCTACTATGAGTGGTCTTAGGGCAGCAAAGCAACGGAAGCTTGCGACTCCATCAACGCTGCCAAGCCACGCACGGGACGCTCACACGCATTCGAAGACGAGACGCTGCTCTCCGCCGTTCGCGCCGATCCTGAAACCACCATGCGCCAGCTGGCGGAGAGGAATGGACAAACACCCATAACCGTAAATCGTCGCCTTCACGAGCCTGGTTATCGGAAGGCGCTGTCACGATGGACCTCATGCCCTGACTGATGCTCACGAGAGTGCCCGTGTGAGCATCTGTCAATCGCTCCTGCTCCACCCGCATCGCAACGACTTTCTCGTCCATCTGGCTACGGGCGATGAAAGCTGGGACATGTACGATACCAACGCACCCCGCGCCTTTTGGCAGCTACGTGACGCTCAGCCGCCAACGTAGCCCATGTCCGACCTCCATCCGAAGAAGATTCTACTCTGCTGCTTCTGGACGCGAGAGGGATGCTCTTTCATAAGGTTCTGGCACATGGTGAGACAGTACCCGCTTTCGTATACACCCACCATCTCCAGCAGATAGCCGTCGCTATTCGAGAAAAGCGCCTGAGAAGGTCCTCGGTCACCGTCCTTCATGACTATAATTGATTGACGAATCTTCTATCTTCGTCTTGTGCGTGGTACAGTGTTTAGGTATGGCGGATCTTTATTTCCAGAATACAATCGAATAGGTAATTGTGATGCCGTAGGCGACAGAACACCGTTCAAAGAAGGATTGAAAAAATCCTAGTGAAACAGTATATACAGGGGATGCCAAGAAAAGTAATTTATTCTATTATATTCTATACAAAGATTATATAGAAAAGTATTCTATACAAAACATAGGAAAACGAAAGAAATGAAAGTATTGGGGCAAAATATTCCCGAAATGTTCCGCTAAAAGTCACAGATCCCTTGCTGCTTGGACAAGGCTGCTATGATCCGAAGTATCATTTTTCATGCCTCAAACCTGCCGCCGGAGGGGTTTCATGGCACGTTCCGGCTCTTGGAAACGGAGGGCGTTGGGAACCAGGAAAAAACGGAATATTTAAGAACACCACCCAATATGAATCCCCTCGGGTACCCAGAGTGAACGGACCTTAGCAAGGCTGTGAACGAGGGCGACGAAGTTTCGGATTTTGCCCACCTGAGGTGACACGTCTTCGTCACTCGGAACAACCAACCGTTCCTGCTCGTGCAGAAAGCTGTAACGGAAAAAAGTGATAGAGTGAGGTCTGCTCTACACTTCAGGGATGAAAATACCTGGTCGGAATTTGCCGAAGTTCGATTAATGTGGGGTTGAAAGTGGAGGACAAAAATTACTTTTTTGGCACCCCCTGTATATTGTCTGGTGTATGGTTAATGTTTTGGCTAAGCTTCTGAAAATGCGCTTCATGTTTTGGCTAGGCTTGTGACAATGCGCCTTATGTTTTGCAAGAATGCGCAAGAAAATCTAGCAAGCTTACTGAGCAGTTCATGTTTTGAAAATGTGCTTTATGTTTTGGTTAGGCTTGAGAGAATACGCTGGAAAGAAACTACCAATCGCGAGATAGTCGCGATAATGACAACGCCCGACCATACGTTACGAAGTGTACCCAGGCCAAAGCTATAAGGAGCTCGACTAGAATGTCCTACCCCAACCGCCATACCTTTCAAACATTGCCCCTTCTGACTATCACCTTACCCATCCTCTTGAATCCTTCTTGAAGAGAAAATTCGTTGATCATTACTAGCTTGCAAAGGCGATCGCTGACTTCTTCGACTCTCAGAACCCAGAGTTCTGGGGGCAGGGAATAAACGATTACCTATGAGGTGGCAGAGTGTTGTCGATAACAATGGTGAATGCGGTGTTGCCTAATTGTTGTTTGTTGGAAGAAAAAAATAATAAAAAGTGATGATCGAAAATCCTACAAGACTTTTGAGATAACCGGTACCTATTTATGGCAAAAAATCTGAGAAAGGCTAAGTCATTGATGAAGTTTATTACCCACGCATAATCGTAGTTTCTCGCATTCATCAGTCTTCGTCTTTTACAAATGCTCAAAATAATCTGACTCTCCTGTGCGACTTCCAATCTCCTACAAGATTTGCTCATTCACTACTCATTTGGGGGTGTGTATAAAGTGGTACGAATGACTTACTTCGCACCTAATGTGCGAAGAAGTAGTTACGCTTCCACCTTATGTGCGAAAAAGTAATTACTGCGGGGCGAAAATCTGTGGTCACCCATTTATGTAAGTTGCCTACAACAGCCACCAAAAGAAAAATAATATGAGTAAAGGAAACTAGTAGTCAAGGAATTTTCTTATCGGGTGCTACATGCCGTTGCAAACATTTATTACATATTTATTACAAGTGCTACATGAAGACAAGGCAAATCAAAAGTAGACTTAAATAAAGAAAATTTCGGTCCTGTAAATAGGTCATATAACTTTTTTAGTAACATATTTAGACATTTTAATGCAATATGCCTTTCCTTCTACAGATACACCGAGGCCAAATCCCGTCACCTTTGAGTTTATATTCATACAAGGGTTACTGATTGAATACTGGATGTGTTTTCACAAAGTGAAGCTTTTTTTTTGCCTTGTAACACAGCATATAAAATTCATTTGCTCTTGGCTTCCTTTACTCATATCAATTTTCTTTCGGTGGCCGTTATGGGCAACTTACATAATTAGGTGACCTCAGGTACTCCCCCCTCGTTAACTACTTCTTCGCACATTAGGTGCGAAGCGTAATTACTTTTTCGCACATTAGCTGCGAAGAAAGTCATTCGTACCACTTTATACATACCCCTCATTTGGTCTTGTGATCGCCATGAACGGAAGGGGTGTACCAGGGTCGGAGAATGGTCGACGATCGTCGACCGTGGGTCATATTCTGAGCTGAAAAGTGGGCGCTCGTGTTTCAGAATGTAAAAAGGGGGCGTTTCTGGGATGGAAAGTAGGAGAGAGTTCGTATTCGAATATTTTTCTTGAGGAGGTTCTCAACACCCACGCATTTTCAGGGAATTTTAGGGCCGCCCAGCCCAACCCTAAGGAGAGTCTTCAATTGGTAATCACACTTAGTACTAGGTAGCAATGTCATAGTTTCCGGTTGACGTTCATTTTTGAGGGGACGGTCCGCGGCTAGTGTATGGATGCGGACGCCTCAGATGCGCGCTTTACTTGGGGTGTATTTTCTTTTTGGAGCTTCACAGCCGAAATATTGTTTTGAAAACGACTGATTGCTTAAATAAGAATAAGTTAAGCGGAGGGTAGCCGATAAGATGGAGGACCGAAGGCACAATCCTCCATCAACTCGTATTCCCTACTTGTGGAATAGAGGGTCATCTCTCGCAGGGCGAGTACTCTTTTTTCGCAAATTTCTCTTCCACCAGGAACAAGACCGAATAAAACAACGATTCCCTATCGATTTTGGAAAAGAAAATCGCGTATTATCTGTGAGTCTGTTGAAGTGGAGGTTGATTGATACTGATTGTGTTATATTCAGATGTGGCAATAGAATTAGAACGACAGTAACAAAGGAAATACACGACTAATCTTCCTTCAGTTTTTCACAGCTGTAGTCAGCAAATAGGAACATGATGACTGCACTTAACACGCAAATGAGAAGTGTGTGGAAGAAGTTGAGACCGACGACAAATATATGCATTTCAGCCAAACGTTGCATAGGGAGTAACAACACAAAAACAGCCAGGGCCACGACACTAGCAGACAGAAGGCGTGCAACGAATGCTGAGCACGGCCACTGTGGATGACCGTTGTCTTCGAATTCGTCATTTCGACCTCGACGCCTCAGTAGTTGCCATACGTGTTCCGTCGTCATGAAATATCTGCAATTACGAGGTCGATTCTCTTTCACAGATCTCATTGGAGAGCGCTCTACAAGGATTCCATTAGGGACACAAAAACTTGGCTGATTGTGGAATATGAAAGTCGAGGTGCTATCTGCTCTAACAGTAAAGAAACAGCGGAACACAACGGTGAAAATCCTGAGAAAGATGACCGCCTCCTACTATTAAGGACGTGTTTTCGCTTGCGCTGCATCACGAACGGCTCACTGAGGGGGTGATGAGGATGATGAGGACATCCGAATCGTGATCATTGCGCCACCCTCTGCAGCTACTCAGCTATGGGAAACGTACGACCGAAACCCAACTTAAAGAGGGGGAAAGATCATTATAAAGAGCCAAACTGCACTTTTTTCGCCAGCATCACCACAAGTTATCTTCTCAAACCTCGCAATTTCTTTTATTTAGATCATGTTGCCTCAGCTCCGATTATTTCCAATACCCTCGCTGGTGCCTTTGATGAGGTTCTGCTTTTTTTCGAAGACGCTGAAGATTTGACCTAAAGGCGGGTTAGGAGTAATCAGAGTAATGGAAACTCTTAAATCCAAATGGAAGGAAATGGTCTAGAAAAACCATATATATTGGCAAAATTTCTGGTTGAGAGTCCTCCTCCTGCCACTAATGGCCCGGTCCCATCTCTGACTTGGCCCGCCATCTCCGGTAGTCAAGTCAGCGCTGGAACAGAGATGTCTTATCTCTCGGACTTCGGACCGTTTCTTTCCGTTGTCTCCATTTTCATACAGCTAAGCACTTTGACATTCATATTCGACAATCATTTCATATTCGGCATGATCCACCACCACCATTGCCTGTAAGCGGAACTTCTCAGAGGCAGTGCGACTACTGCATATCCGGAAGATCAATCAACCAATCTGAAAGGTTATGCGTTCAAAGCGAGTCACTTCGATTGCTCTGGTTTTGGATTCTTTAGACAAACTTTGCCACAGGAAGAAAATATCTATTAATTAGGGAACCTAGGCGTTGAAGAAAGTGCTGTGAAGACCTTTCCGTAGTTACGTAAGCGATGTCCACTCGAAACATTGAATAGCGCGACTAATGCCGCGCTCGTCTTCATTTTTCGCTTCATATCATGTACTACATATGCACCGACCTGTCACAGGAACATATCATGCGCTACGCATGCCGTGACCTGTCACAGGTCCGTTGGCTCCGATCAATACGTCATTGTTATCGCGCGTGATCAAAACTTCCACTCCAAAATGAGGAGTAGAATATAGACCAGCTTTTGGGTTTTCAGTCGTTTCATTCGACTGTCCCTTTACTGCTGTACCACCGAGTACACCAACTTTCATTATGGATGAGCGATACTCATTTCCTCTGAAGGCGTTCACTACGCAGGGTATAAAGCGATGGAATGAGAATCCTAATTACCGATGATACCGAAATAATATGAAAATTGCCATAAACATGAAATCAGAAGTGTTCAAAGATCAGCGCATAATGACATCAGTACTGCCTAAAATGAATCAGGTAGGTCATCTGTAATGCAATGGTTCTCCTCGAGCAGGCACGCACTGTGCGACTGCCAAGTACTAAGAGTGACGCGCACTTACTTCAGGAGAATGTACAAAGTTACGGTGAACACCGCAGTCAGCTCGATATGTGCGTGTGGAGGCCACAAGCGATACATTTTAGGCAGACGATCCGGGTCCATTCGGAAAGCCACCCTCTGCCCAAGGGGAGTGGCTTGAAAGGCCTGAAACATGTTTACTTAATCGACACTTAACTACACTAAGCCAGAGGTTTCAGAGGCTACAGAAAACGTGAAAGTATTCTAGTAATCTAGCACCCAACGGAAAATCCACATCAAGCTTATCAAGAATAACCACTATATGTTGACAGAGCAAAACTCAAAACAATGAAAAGTAAAGCATAAAAATGGAATAGGCAATTCAATGGTACGTGCTCACTTACTTTGTCCACCAGTGGGATCATTTTATGACTAAAAATGAACTGGGATAGGTAGAAATTAACGACGGTGGCTATCGATAGTCGTATCACCGTTTCAGCGACTTCTCTAGGGCGAGTGGTAGATGCGGACTCTCGTAAACGTCGCAGCTTCTCCATGATCATGCTCATGGTGAATTTTTCATAGCGAATAAGAAATGAACTGCAAGAATTGTTTGAGAAGTTGGTAAAGTTATTCAGCAGACATCACAATCGCAATCGGCCAATCAACAATTCCTAACATTCATGCGCAAGGATCTTCATAGGCGGAAAACTTGTGTAGAAAGTGTTGGGTATCAACCATATACATACATACATACATATGTATATAGTGCCACATAAAATATATGACCACATTCCAGGAGTGAAGGATATGGAAGAATAATTCATGGATTGGAGGCGGCCAATCCTTGCCCATGTAGATTAAGTGACCTTTCCAAAAGCTAAAATTTTCAGAACATCGCAAAGAATTTAAAAGTGGTGTAGGGTCTATGTGGATATGAGGAGGCAATTTAGTGGAACTGCTCCTATAAATCCTTACCCCAGTACAATCAGAGCAAACCAAGAAAAGTGAGAAGGCGAAACAGAGACAGAGGAAAGAAAATCAAGGTGGTTAAGCACATACCCAAATGTTTCTCCATGTGTCAAGAACTGCTAAAAATTCCTTCGAGGAAAGGGATTCCTCTTCTACCATTAATTACTAGTTTTTTTGGCTGACAGAGATCTTGACATAGCAACGGAATTTTTGGAGTCGTACAAATTTCAGTCGTCAGCTGATAACCACTTCTGGTGCACTTTTTTATTCCATGAAAATTCTAACGAAACTAAATCACAAAATGACAACAAAATACACTAGCCATTGACTCACAGAGCCAGCAGTTGATAAGTGGGTGTAACCATTCCCCCGACAATTCTTGTGCCTCTCAGCTGGCAATGAAGGTAAGATATTTCATTGTTTATAAGTGCGAAGGCAGAAGTGTTTTTCTGAGAGTTAAGAGACATTCGATGGTCAAATTTTCACAAACTCGAAGAAAGGACCTGCGAAGTGGAAACACGGTCGATTGAGACGTCGGAATCACATCGTCTTAGGCTAACCGTGCGAGGTGATCGATGGCGCAGCCTTGACCTCATATACTCACAAAGTAGTTCGGAGCATCGGAACACCGGATTCATCCGATTCATTGGCGAATAAGGGTCTAAATGTGAATGGATCAATGCGAGACTTATAAAATTTATTCCAAAAGGCTCAAAAAAGCTTTCACAAAATTGATTGCAATAAAGTGGTTGCGAAAAGATTTTGAGCATTCCGCGCTCACCACTTCTACCAAGTCTGAAATGCTACAAACAGATCCTATTACGAGAGTCTGCTCAAGAGCCGTCCAGGTGTATCTGTACTTTACCGACTTACTGTCGCTATGAGAACACCGTCCTTACCGCCTTGTGAGAACAAGGGGCTTCCCATTCAAATTTGAGGTATTCATAAATGCATCATGCTTGCCTTGCTGTTCCTGTAACGAGCCCCACTGATGAATGAATGTTACACCTTGCAGGATCATCTCGGCGTTTACTATGGGCATTTCCCTTCCACTACTGGCTCATTTTTTCGTGTAAAGATTAGACGACGAGGTTGCGTGAAAAGGATCAGAATGCGCCAAAATCTAGCTTTGCAGAATTGCAGTAATATGGAGAGCAATGGACAGTTCAGTGAAGCCCTTCCGAAAGGGTACTTCTGAATTATTTAAGAGCCATTTCTGTCTGGTAAACTTCCCCATAATTTTTCGTTACGAATGAGAATTTTCAAATATAAGGTGTAAATGTAGTAAATACACATCAGTGAGTTAAATGGCCTAACACTTCCATCCACATTGCGGTGGAAGTTTTATGTCGTATATTAAGGTCCTTCGAGTGAATTTTCTTTGAAAATATTTGAAATAAATGAAAATAAGTTTTATCAGTGACGACCGAATTTTCTAATGACAGTTTCCCTGTACCGTTGGTTGTGCTTGTTTACAATTACATAGCCATTGTTTGCTGATGACAATATAATTAATAGTGCCGTTGACAAACAATAGCAACAACAATTTTGAAGCATTTCAATTCTCATTTTCTACTGACTACCCTAGTAGGGAGCAAAAAATCGTGGTACTAATTGAAAAATATCGCAGATCTGGTACCTTCCTTCAAGTTATTTATTCATTTATTTATTGCATTCTCTATATGTACATGAGGCAGAACTAACGACCGAAACAAACTCTCGCAGCCATATCAACAGAGCAAAAACACAAAAAAAAAAACGGGTTAGTAAGCACAAAAATGCGACACAGCATAGAAACGAAAATTATTGTACATAAGTAGGAGTACAGTATAGGCACATATACCGCATGTTCGATACACTACGAATCTGTTCGTGTATCATATAAATGAATACAGGAATAAATAAATATAAAAATAAATGATACTTCATTTCAGGAGCTCTTTTTCCATGCAGACGACGGCCCTCGAATTGGTCTATTCTGTGGTAAATTATTCTAACATTTTGTTTCCAATCCATATGAAGTGGATAACTGAATCTCTAAAATGCATAATAATCATCTTGCTCGGTAACTTAGTCAACAACAGCAACACGTTGTAAAGAAATGAAAATCCTGTTCGAAATAGCAAGTACCATAGATCACAGATCACAGGCGAACAGCTGAAAACAATAAAGTTGATAGCGTGTTGAAAACAGTCACAACGACTCCTTATCGAACCATTGCTTGACGACCGTGAATTATTTGTACTCATTAACTATGTATAATCCCTATACAAATATCATCAATCGGGTCATGGTAGCTAACTACACCGCTGTGAAGAACACAGAAAACGTTCTCGTCAATTCGCTACACTTTCCTGGGTTTTTTCGTATTTTTTGGATCATTCAGACCAACATGTGGCTGACTGCTGCTGTTATCTTCTTGGTTGCCATTCTCGCATTTGAATGGGTGAAGACAGTTCGCCAATATCCGCCAGGTGAGTTACTGAGCCTTCTCTCATGCAACAAACATCATTCAAATGACCCATGCAGTTCAAGTAAGTAAATAGCCAGCCCTGGAATAGTATATGACAGACTTCTTCACATTATACAGGGTGGGGCAAAATAAGTGAAACCAAATTGATGGCACCTTAAACCTTAATTCAGCTTGAACGAAAAAAATAATCCGCTTTATTCTACAGAACTGAACAAACTGCACTTGGCGAAGATGTAGTCTTCGTCCAACCCATCCCATGCTTTCTCTAGCTCTGCCTTCGAGGAATTAAGACTGCGATGGGGTTTTGAGCATGCCTTAGACTCGCGGACACTCCATACAGAGAAATCTAGTGGGTTAAGGTGAACTGGGAGTCCATTCATCAAAGGCGATGAAATCTAGGAAATTTCCCTGCAGCGTTACTCTCTCTTCCTTTTGCTGTCGGCAGAAAGAAACTGTCCTTTTTCTTGCTTGTACGCCTTCAGTTCCAAGTGATCTTTCACGATCCTGCCCATCGATCACGTGGGAATCGACATTTCTTCTGCCATCTTCCGAACTGACCATGTGGGCTTCGAATGCAGACGATCGCGCAGCTTCTTGATGTCCGCCTTGGTCGTGACAGGAGTCGGTCTTCCACGTCCTGGCCGGTCGTAAATGTTTTCTAATTCTGTGAGCCTTGCGATTGTTTTCGACACAAGACTTCTTGGCACCTTCAGACGACAAGAGGTCAACCGCTCGGAATTCTTGAGGGTGCAGGTCGATGATGGAAATCCGGCGAGAAAATGGCCTCATCATTTTAGATTAAGGAAGAAATTTTTGTGCTGTTCAGTAGAGAAGGTTGCACTGAATCGAATAAAAATAAGCAAGAGCTTTTCAAATCCGAAAAGCGCCTCAGGGATGGAAGTTCCGCGCCTGGTTTCCGTAATTTTGTCTCACCCTGTATATCATCACTAACTCGAACATTCAATATTTACCGTTCAGGTCAACTTGTTTCCCCGTCTTTTGCAACATTTCTCTTTTCAAATCTTTCTTATATTTTCTTTGAGGTCCATTCCCTTTGCCTTTAATCGGCAACCTTCATCAGATATTGGTGGCCAAAATGAGGAATCGAGGAATCGTTGACCTCATGAAGTTTTGGCAGAAGGTTCGTTGTTCATTTAGTGATTACTTGCTGTGTTATCGTTTTTGACACGCATTATTGAATATTTTCTACGCATTTCACTTCTTGCTCCTTTCCTCATTCTCCTTCTTTTCTTTCACTTTCTTTTCTACGCATGCCTGTGATTTGGAAAAATGGATGCGGTGGCTTTAAGGGAGCAGATGAGTGTAGGTATGTACACTATAAATGAAGCATACACTGAAGGAAGATGCACGTGAGGTATTTTGCTGTGAAAGACGCATTCGGAACGTCCGCACAGGGCCTTAAGACAGTGTTTGGGGTAATGTGGGTGATACGGAATCCCAAAAGGAGTCATTTAGTGATAAACTACGGGTCTGAAAAGCCTATGCATGGCGAAATCCCCCGCGGAAGGCGCCCCCTTGAGCTGTGGCGAAGGCGGCCTCGTCAGGGCAAGCCGCCTTGGTTTAGGGCAGCACGCCTCTAGGCGACGTCATTAGTGGCTGGTCACGGTGAGGTTGGTCAGGGAGATCGCCAGGATTGAAAGTATCGCAGCGCGTTTTTTCACTTTCAGATTGAAGCTCACCACATGAAAATAGATGCTGTCGCATTTCCGAACATCCCTTCATGTTTACGTCTTGGTAATGCCAATGGAAAACCTATGGGGACTACCCGCCTCTTGACGGAAAGGTCGTCCGCGCCTAGAACCAACGGTGGGAAGGAATCCTATTTCTCGGGTTTTTGGCCATTTCCACCCTTTTTCTTCACTGTCCTGTTACTAATCATCTCGGATTTCATATACACTACTTCTTTCACTTTTCGTCCGAATTTCCCCTAAAGCTGCCTTCAAGGAGGTACATACAGGCAACACTCCATATGTTACGTACATCCGCCACACATAACAGAACCGCGAATCGCTGACTGATACTCAGTAATATTGCGCACGCTTAAGCAAAAAAGAAACATCCTTAGGAGTAAATTTTTTAAGAGGTTCCGAGAGGGAGGACACGGTATATCCATTCTATCGTTATCTGCTAGCTCGTTATCGATTAGCGATTGACCAATTAGCAGTTAGCACGTCCACTTCACTCATCTGTGTGAGGCCTGTATGCCTACGTGTTTATGTCACAACGAATCTGTTAAGGAATATGGCAATGTGATCACATTCTGGTTGGGACCTATTCCAACCGTTCACATATTGGACTATGAATTAGCGAAGGAAGAAATGCTCACTAATGGATCCGCGTACACTGATCGATTCGCCCCGTATATGATTGATGTGAGACGAGGTATGAAACCTGTAAGAGAGGCATCTTATTCTCGTATAATTCCAGTAAATCTTTCAGAAGGACGTGGTACAGTATTCTCAAGCGGCGATTTTTGGGCTGATCATCGTCGATTTGCTCTGCGAACATTGCGAGATTTTGCTTTCAAGAATAGCATAATGGAAGAGCGCATTATGGACGAAGTGCGACCAAAGTGGGCATACATATATGCAGCATTACTTGTGTAGCATATTTTTCCTAAACTGCTGTGTCCAAGCACCAGTGGCTGCAGCTCCGACGCTGCTCATTTGTTCTTCATACTGAATTTTTAAGCAGCTGATTCATAGCGATGCTGAAAGTATTGGGTTGGGGAATAAGTCCCCGCCGTTTTTTTCAACCCCGTTTTTCACAATGTTTCTTTGATCTTTCGATAAAGATTATACATGTTTTCGATAGAACTTTTTTTGCTCTACAAAGCACTACAATTTGTTTTTCGATTCCTTCGACAACCTAATATTTATAAGGTTTGGAAATGAAGTAAGCTGAAGGCAAAAATCGGCACTTGCGCACCTCATCTTTCTCGTGTGTTATCGAGATCAAAAAATGTATGTGTATATGTTTTGATAGAGCTTTCTCAGCTCTACAGAATGGTGCTACTTTTTACTGAAATCGCTCAACTTTTTGCTGTTTCTAAGGCTCACAAAGGCAATACTCACAAATGTGTACATTTTCGTTATTTTCTCTTCCTCGCCTACCATCGAGATTGGAGAGGTTGCGCATATATGCACTCGATAGAGCTTTTTTCGCTCTACAAGATGATACCACTCTTCTCTTGTATCCTCTCATAGTTTAGCATTTAGAAAAAAGTTTCTACCTGTTTTTCAATTCAAAATTGCGTAATAAAAACGAATTTTTTCGGCAGAATATTTTAGATCATTCGATAGAGCTCTTCTCGCTCTACAAGATAGTAATTACGGTTTTTGTTCATACCGTTTTTTGACATTTTTAGATCATTTAAAAGTCGACGAAATCGAGCAATTTTGTCGCATGGTGTCGAAAATGCTTGATTTCGTCGACTTTTAAATAATCTAAAAAATGTCAAAAAACAGTATGAACAAAAAACGTAATTACTATCTTGTAGAGCGAAAAGAGCTCTATCGAACGATACAAAACAATCTGCCAAAAAAATTTATTCTCATTACGCAATTTGGAATTGAAAAACACGTAGAGACTTACGCCCACATGCTAAAATATGAGAGGATACAAAAGAAGAAAGGTATCATCTTGTAGAGCAAAGAGAGCTCTATCGAATGCATATATGCACACCCTCTCCAATCTCGATGGTAGGCGAGGAAAAGGAGATAACGAAAAAGCACCCTTT
Source organism: Trichostrongylus colubriformis (assembly GCA_963978905.1). Classification (NCBI taxonomy): domain Eukaryota; kingdom Metazoa; phylum Nematoda; class Chromadorea; order Rhabditida; family Trichostrongylidae; genus Trichostrongylus; species Trichostrongylus colubriformis. The sequence continues at coordinate 9,233,440 of OZ022259.1, read as the reverse complement.
TGCGAGTACTGCATTTGTAAGTCCTAAAAAGAGCAAAAACTTGGGCGATTTGAATAAAGAGTGGTACCATTCTGTAGAGCTGAGAAAGCTCTATCGAAAACATATGCACACACATTTTTTGATTTCGATGGCAGACGAGAAAGATGAGGTGCGCAAGTGCCAATTTTTTGCCTTCAGCTCACTTCATTTCCAAACCTCATAAATATTAGGTAGTCGAAGAAATCAAAAAACAGATAGTAGCATTTTGTAGAGCAAGAAAAGCTCTATCGATAACATGTATAAGCTTTGTCGAAAGATGAAGGAAACAATGTGAAAAACGGGGTTGAAAAAAACGGCGGGGACTTATTCCCCAACCCAATATATTTCACCGGCTATGGTTGTCGCAGTGACTGGGCATAACTGAAGTTTGTGAAGGTCTTTAGCATAGAGTTTGTCTTTGTTGAGGTCAGCATCCTCAATAACCTACCTAGAATAGTTTTTATGCAAGTAAGAAAACATCGGCCGTTTTTTAGCTGTGGTTACCGCACGCAAGTAGTATGGATGCACTCCGGCAAACATGATAAAAAATGACATTTAATCAAGGAAAAAATACTGTATCGAAGCATTAACCACTGTTCTGCATCTTATCGGCTTCCGTCCGAAGCCTACCAGACTCCAATTCGCGCCATGCACACGTCAGATCTGAATAATGGCGAAATTTCTTGCTAACTGTGCCCTTAAGCTTGTCTTGTCTGGTTCTTGCAATAAAAATATGGGTAATTTTTAAGTGCATATTTACTTTGGAGCGGGCAGTACTTATAGTAGTCAGTAGTTTGAAAATGGCCAATTTTTTTCTTTCTGTATAGAAAACGTTCTGCTGAGGTTAACAAGCATGTTGATTGCGTTAGAGTCTAGACCTCTTATCAAGGATTCCACAAAGCTTAGTTATGTGTTTTAAAGGCACACCACGCGATAATCACACCAGTGTCTTACTTTCTTGGGGGAAGTAGGTCCTCAGATAGATGGCCAGGTTGCACCCTTGTTGCGGCTCTGTGGTGCATCCTCGCGGCGATAGGCGCGCTCAACCCGAGCCGAGTTGAGCCCATCGAGCCGAATCACTCCTGGCCTTAGACGAACAAATTTCCAACGTGGCTCTTACGTGGAGAAGGAAACATGCGATAACACAAGATAAGGCGGCGATATCAATAGCGAAGGCAGCTTCAACAAGGGAGATCAGGTGATATCGTAGCACTTTGCGCGATATCATCGAGGAAAAGCTCTTCTACAATCTCCAATACTCGTACGGGGACTGAATACAGGGAGTTCTATTTTTGGTGGTTGTGAAGGGATTTGGTTCATTTTTCTTCACTGGTGGGTGAAGCAGGGCCTTTACGACCAGTAATACGCGCGATAGCTCTCACAATTTATCGCGAGGTGTGCCTTTAAGGGTGAGTCCATAGAGGGTTGATGGAGTGCACTGTATAGGTGGAATACCAGTGATGTAAAGAGAGGATCAAACCGCCTAAAATACTTGAAGTCAAGCTCGTCTTGCGTCTACGATTTCCGTCATAGCGCAGTTTCACAAAGGCGTTTGGCTAAAGATAGGACATACAAGACGTGGAGGGGAAGTGAATGAAAAACCAAGAGGCAGTGACACGCAGGACGAGAAGGAGAAATGAGTGAGGAAACGAGGGCACTGACACGCAGCACCATTCACAATCATGTGGATGGTTGAACTATCGGGTGAAAGTAGTGGAGTGAATTCATAGGCTTGACCCTGAAGGCCCTGGATCACCCTCGCGGCACGATGAGGGTACAGCTTCTGCAGCACCTTTTTACCGGGATACGCGAAGGTGATGGAGTGTGGCTTCCGAGGTTTTGGTGCTCAATTATGAAATTCGGGAGAGAGATGCACAAATTAAGGAGAAACCGAAGGAAACAGCCGAATGCATCAGAAGTATGTCAATTTGGTTGCAGTTGATTTTGAGTTGGTAGGAGATTACAGTCCGGAAACATGTAGGGGTCGCTCTTCAGTTACTAATGTATAGTAAGTAAACGCTAAATGTAGCGCGTGGCTCTAATAGGCTAGGCAGTGAAAGATGTCATTTGGCTGCATTATTGAGTGGAGATTAAGCATTGCGTTGAAGAACATTCGAGAAACCTCCCCTCAAACCTACACTTTCCATAAGGCCCCCGAGACAAATTTTGTTTGCATGTGGGAAATGTGCTTTCAAGTAAGAGTCGTCGATCGATGTGACAATCCATCGACGACGTTTTTCTTTTTTCAAAAACTAGCTCATCGCCTTTGAAATCCCCAGAAGCACGAGGATTCCTGGAGGACCTTTCGCTCTAAATATGATCTCTCTCCTTCCAGCTCAAATGACCACCATCTTTTTTCAATCCAGAATACGTCCCGCCCTGTTCCCATAAAAACGTGCCCCTTTTGGAACTTCTCGGCCCTCGTTTGACCCCAGATTCGTGATTGTTATGGTATGAGAAAAACGTAGACATGTATCTTCAAGCCCTTTCTACATGGCGATAAAGGTTTCTGCGTACCCAAAGCATCAGAGGGCGATTGTATGTATCTGAGCCGGATTTCCTTACCCCTTTTCTACTGTTGATGCCATCAGAGTGTCGTTCCTGCTGCCTCTGTGTATATGTATCACTATAAATGTAGCTGTTCCAACAATATTTTCTATTTTTCATTTATTACATTATTTTTTATTTTCATTTGATTTTCTGGTATTTTCTTGCTCCATGTCTAGCTTCTCGAAAATGGAAAATGAGATGGCAAATGGGCAAACGACGATAAAAGCTAATGACTTCATTGACGTCATCATTGGCAGCGTAATCAATCGAATCATATTTTCTGAGAGTTTCACAGAGGTCAGCCTATGTAACACCTATTTACCTGATTAGTCGTCCAGACCACATGCCATCTTCCACGATAAACTACGCATACATACAGGGGGTGCCAAGAAAGTAAGTTTTGTCCTTCACTTCCAACTCCGCATTAGTCGAACTTCGGCGAATAACGACCAGGTATTTTCATCTCTAAAGTAAAGAGCAGACCTCACTCTATCACTCTGAGCTCCGTTCACTCTGGGTACCTCAAGGGATTCATACTGGGTGGTGTTTTTGAATATTCCGTTTTTTTGCGTTCCCAACGCCCTTCGTTTCCGGGAGCGAGAACGTGCCATTACCACTGAAACCCCTCCGGAGGCAGGTTTTACGCAGAAAAATGATACTTCGAATGATAGCAGCCTTGTCCAAGCAGCAGGGGCTCTGTGACTTCCATGGATCGAAAGGCCAATCCTCAGGAAGCTTCCCAAAAAAGACGTACCACGGAGCCTGGCTTCACTCTGTTAAATGAACCTTGATACTGTAGGTACTCCGAAGCCCGACTGCGCCGAATGAAAGCTCCATATTTTTATAAAGGTGAACCACAGCCCGTTCCTGCTGTTAGAGGAACATTTCGGAAATATTTTGCCCCAATACTTTTATCTCTTTCGCTTCCCTAGGTTTTGTATAATATTCGGATGTGGGCCGTGAGCAAAATTACTTTTTTTTGGCACCCCCTGTAGTAATGAAAGAGCCCAAAAGGAACGAAAAGAGAAAAAAATTTCAAATCACATAGAAGTGGTACTTGCTTGCCTTATACCTAACAGAGCATGGGCATACTTATCAAAAACGATGCAAAAATACAAGTCCAGAAAAACGTCTCCATACTTTGCAAACAAGTGACATATCAAAGAGCTTCATGAGCTGGAAGGCAGCTGAAGAGGTTGATCGGAAAGATTTTTTGTGAATGTTATCTTCACATCAGATTGCTCGAATAATCGTCTTTGTAACTGCAAAATACAGTTACAATACAAAAGAAGAGTCATGCTAATGACCATATGATGCTGAATAATATGATGCTTCTACCATCACTCATATTCACAAAGGCTGCAAAATTCTCAGAAAGTAATGCTGCCTCAATGGTCTTATTTTGAAGATTAGAAAATCATGAGTCTAGACTGCTGACATTATTACTGCAAACTCAAATGAAATGCATTGTAGTCGGTCGTAATTCTGCGCTCATTTTTTGAAAAGGAGCAGTGCGATATCGGTGCACTGGTGAAGTGAAGCCCAAAAGATATACATTGAGAGACCAACAAAATCAAAGGTAATCCGAGAATATCAGTTGAAACTTTTCCCACACGTAAAAAGAAACCAAGATATTATACAGCTCTCACACTCACCGTCTTCCTTGTTTTGCTTTGAAGCACATTTTTCTCTGAAGCAATTTCTGCGGAATTAGTTCTTTTAGGGATGTAGAAAGATATTGCGGGCTAAGGTCGTATGCATCGCATCTTCTAAACCTTGAACATGGAATATTAAATATTCAAAGATGAGCATTCACCAAATTAAAGGAGTAGTCGAGGTGAGCTAGCAGGGGTGAGAAAGAGAACCAGTAAAGTGTTATCTCGCTCGCGTCTAATAGGATCCTTTTATACTCGTCGTGACGTGCGATCATCGTGATCTCGGTTATCGACGTAAACGAAATGGTGTCGATTTTCAACAGTTTGTAGGTGATGGGTGGGGTTCATATCCTAAAGTGTGTGGCACAATTGCTTTGAAAACGTCGGTCGTGTTGAATTTGATGCTTTTTCTGTGTAACACCGCATGACAGTGCCTCAGCAAAATGTGGCTTTCCAGTTAAGGTGCCAAAACAGCCTTCTAAGCTTCTCGAATTCTTCTCAGTCGATCTCATTTTCAGGAGAACAAGGCAGAATTCTTTAGTGTGAAACATCGATTTGACGATTTAATCAATAAAACAACGGCACTGGATTTGTCGCTTGGAAAATGGACCCTCAACATGCCGCTCATCAAAAGAAGGTGGAAAACGCTCATCGATCCTCAAGACGATCTCCTCGCGTTTCTCAAAAAGCGGATAACTCAAAGGTTTGATAGTCACTCTATACAATATTTATTTGTGGCACATCTTGAAGATAAAATGGGATATAGAGTTTTTTGATTAATCCCTTGGTGGGCTGCACCCCGCTTTCTATGTAGTTTCATACAGAATCAGGGTGGTGGGTGAATGCAAGGGCAAGACGATGAAAAAGTCAGTGTTCGTATTTTCTCGCACAAGGTTGATACCACTTCACCTATCCCAAGGGGATGGGAGGCTTGATTGGCATAGGGACTGGGGCGAGATTTGATATTCGCACCGTGCGTGTGAGACACCTGTCGATGCACCAAATCCGCCCTTGTATGCTATTACCCCTTTTTTTAGAAAAAATGATATCGCATCTGGAAAACACTCCTTGGACGGTGATGGCAATGATTTTGTTGATGCATTTTTTATAAAAATGGAAAAAGATCAAAAGGAAGGACGTCATCCATCAGAATCATATAAGTCAGTTGCATAACGAAGTTTTCACTTCTGTAACGAATTCAAGCATTCAAAATGGAAGCGAAAATCGCTCAGGGAGGACGAGTTGTTGTATGATGTTTTCGACTTATGGATCGCTGGACAGGAGACAACAACGATTACCATATTATGGGGATTAATGCATCTGATCAAGAATCCAGAGGTATGCTATCTCAAAAATTTTGAATGAAACTCCATGTATCATTACTCAGTGCCTGGTAAGAATTAAAGGCACCAATAGGGGTAACGGAATTCGGAGATCTGGCAGTACATGTTCTCTGAAACGAGCCTTCTACTTCAGAAGAGGTCACATGTGGTGAAAACCGCATTAAAAAATCGCGGCTTGGGGCCTTATGAACCCCGCAGCACGGCATGTCGTAATGCGGTTATGCGGCAGGGGAAGCCTCCGTGGAGGGGCGTGACAACAATCGCGGCTGGCTGGTTCAGACTCTGGCCTGTCTTCAGTCCACTCCGGCTAGAGACGCAGAGGACGAGGGAGGGAAGGGAGGCTTCGGATTCCTATTCCTCGTTGTTTTCGCATTTTTTTTTTGTCGTTATTTCTCTACTCTTATATAGCTGGGCATCTGTACTTCCGTAGTCCCCCAATTTTTAAATTTATTCCTCCCGGGTTTAATTTAGCCGGCAAAAATTGGTGTCTTAAAGGGGTCAGTATATGGCGCAATTCGCGTTCACAGGCACGTTCCTGCTTTTCAACGGAGCTCTGCGCTGATCTATTGACCTAAAAACTTCCACGAGTGAGCGGATTACGTGCTGCGCATTAATGCCATACATCACAGATTCGCCTGGTTTCATTAGACACCTCAGCAACAGGGCACGGCGGAAAACACGTCCGATCACGAACGAAGTGAGCTGCGGATCACATTTTTCAGCCCCAGGCATTCGCATCTTATTCACTTTGCAATTTCTCTGGACTTTATATTCATCTTCAACAAGCGAATGCGATAAGATAGGATAACATAGAAATTGTACTAGTGAGAAAAAACAAATTATAAACTTCAATAGGGAACAGAAAGCTGGTAGGGAAGGGATTGCTAAACTCCGCGTGACACTATCAAGTGAAGTCCCGTTCGAAAGCCCATTTCCAAGCTGCAGCAGGGAAACCTTAGCTGAGGGGCTTATTTCTGGTGCTCATGGAGTAAATCAGCGTCTCTACTTCCACCACTGGGCGCGATAGCACTACATATGGCGGGCTGGGTCTTGAAGGTCATCAGCCACAGTGAGACGTCATAGGTCTTAAAGGAACCGGGAGGATTAGGAGAAAGACGAGGTGGGAAAAATGATCGTTCAGAAGCTAACATTCGAGGTTTAAAGCAATAATTGGTAGAGAGACCTAGATTCAAAAGCGCAATGTTGTGGTCTGTATTCGATCTCCCGCACATCTCTACGGACTGCAACATCACTTTCCGACAAGCTCGCTGCACAAGATGTCATTTGTTGTCTCGTAGGGTGTATATCGTTCATTCATGATAATGTGAAATGAATGAAACAACAAATAGCAGCAATCAAGTGAAATAATGAATGGAAGAATAAGGAAAAGTGGAATTCTAAACGACTGCGGCAAGTCGTACTGGCGGCGCCGCGAAGCGAAAATTCGACCAATCACCACACACCACTCGCCGTATTGTCTCATTCTTTCTCTACTGTTACATTGCTGAGTACCCCTACTCCCATATTCCACAGTCTGCCAAATTTAGCCCTTCAGTTGTTTTAAGGACATCTTGACCTATTGACTTTCGCGATCCCTTCAAGCTTCCCCTCCACGCACCAACGAGAATTCACACCTCGAAATGTATCTGACTACGAATTTCGAAAGGATTTATATCGTCATTATCGAAATGAATGAGCATTTGAGCTTGGTAAATGATCGTGAGCAGACTCTACGAACATGTGCATCATAGGGCAAGATTTCTGAAGGCAAAATGCGGCGTTCGAAACGATGTGACGAGCGAAAAGCGCTTTATTAGTTGAGTTCTGAAATGATTAGTTCTCCTACCCTCATACATATTAGGTGTGGGCACTCCCCAGCTCGGTCGCACAGCGTCGCGCGCTATTTGCGAAATCGCACCTCAACGATGTCATTCACCCCTGACATGATCCGGTAGCTAATGGTCTTATATATTGGGTCATTCCATAAGTAGTGTCGTTTTTTTTCAAGCAAAAATTTTTGCCATAAAATCACAAGTTTTGGCAGCACGTCATGTATCATTCGAAAGGCGATTGTCTGCTCTACAAAATGACTTGCTTAGTTATTGAGTATGTTAGAATGGCGCCGACATTTAGGCTGGCGAAGAGGTAGGTCTAGCCGGCAAAAATTGGCCAAACCGGCAATCAATTGAAACACTATATTTCGCTTTAGGAAAATCAACCAGTCATGTGTCGCATACTTAGTCCTAACCTCTTCTACAATTCTTATTATTTACTTGATCAAGAAGTAGCGTTGTTCTTTTTCTAAAATCTTTTTTTCTAGACTGTTTTGGCTGCGATTCAGAGTAAATTTTGATACCATGTGATAGGGGTCCAGTTGACATTTTTCACAATTTATTTTTTCCATGAGAAAGTTGAGGAATCCGGTCAGTGGTATTTCCCTGCTCTTAATCACACCCTGCTCTTAACAATTCACTACTCTTTCAGCTGATTGGTTGAGAAAATTTTCTTGCCTTGGTTCGAAGAAATTGTCTGAAATCACCGAGTTGTGGAGGAAAAACTGAATGTGGAAAAATGACGGCACGACTTCTTGATCAACTAAATATTGGAAATTGTAGAAGGGGTCAGGACTAAGTACGCGACACATGACTGGTTGATTTTCCTAAAGCGAAAGGTAGTGTTTCAATTGATTGCCGGCTTGGCAATTTTTGTCGGCTTGATCTACCTCTTCGCCAGCCTAAATGTCGGCCCCATTCTAACAAACTCAGAAACTAAACATGTCATTTTGTAGAGTAGGAAAACCTCTTTCAATTGATATATGACATGCTGCAGAAACTTGTGATTTCATAGGAAAATTTATGCTTGCAAAAAAAACGACATTACTTAAGGAATGACCCAATATTAGGTTGGCAACTAAGTAATTGCGGATTTTTAAATACTGCTTTTTCCCTCAAAACTGCTTCCCACAAAATTTCTTCTGTACATATATATGTAGTACAAGTCCACACGCATCTACAGGTATTGTTTTCTTCCATCTCTCGGATAACCCTTTTCGGCAAAATAAAAATATCAAAAGTCACCTCATTTTCACTTCCAATTTTTTTCTTTGAATGGCGTTAGACAGGGAAAGGGAAAGGTGATAATCCGATGGAGAAAGATCAGAACTATAAGGCAGCAATTTTTATCCAAGCTCGAGAAATTTTTGAAAAAAAAATTTAAAAAAATTTTACCACTATTGAAAAAATGACTCGCCAAAAAATTCTCGAGTTTGGATAAAAATTGCTGCCCCATCCACCTTATAGCCCTGATCTTGCTCCATCGGATTATCACCTTTTCCTTTCCCTGTCTAACGCCATTCAAAGAAAAATCTTTTTATAATTTTTTTATTGAAAATGTGGTTGACCGTTGATATGTTTATTTTGCCGAAAAGGGTTATGCGGGAGATGGAAGACAATAATACCTATAGATGCGTGTGGACTTGTACTACATGTGTATGTACAGAAGAGATTGCTGGAAAGCAGTTTGGAGGGAAAAAGCAGTATTTAAAAATCCGCAATTACTTAGTTGCCAACCTAATACATAGTTAGTAGCAATATTTAATGAATTTCAGGTTGTGAAAAAAATTCGAGCCGAGCTACATGCAGTCACTAATGGAAATCGATCGGTTTCATTATCCGATAGAGAGCACACTCAGTATTTGAACTGGGCAATACTGGTAATACCCTCTGAGTTGTTATGTACATGAATATATTAGAAGGTATATCTGGAATAGCCCATGTCCAGAATAGCTCGAATTTTAGCAAATGTTTACAACTGTGAAACTATTGGCTATCCAGACTTTCCTGTTTTGTTTGATGGAACTTTGCAGTAATATGGTCAGTACTTCAGGAGATCCATCGACTGGCAGCTATACTGAATTTGAATCTGTTCCGTAAAACTAGGCAGGGTGGGCTTGTGGGTGGTCATTTCGTTCCAAAAGGCACTGCAATCGCTGCTGAGATGTCGACAATAATGAGCGATGAAGAGCATTTCGAAGAGGCCGATAAGGTAATTTCATCTTTGAATGGAAGGGCGGTTTTCAAACTTCAAATTGATGACGATTTCCACAGTCAAGATAAGCATTGGATTTGTTTCTTCTCATTACAAGGAGTGAAGTTTGATGCGAAAAATCTTGACCAGAGGCAGTAGGTTCGATAATACGGCTGGCCACTCGAAATGAAAGTAAGATGCTCAGTGGTGTGGAAGTTAATACAAGCGAAATAAATGGGCAAAACTAGGGTATAGGACCATTCGCCCGTTGCACACCCATGAGACGAGTGTGTCTACTGAGTTTTGTGCTACCGTAGTATCGGCTTGACCCCCGGGGAAATTGACTCAAAAAAAACTGACACGCTTATTTGTAGGCGTTTAGAAAACGAAGGCGAGGCGCAATAAGCGGACAGTTCGTATTTTGACGTACAGCAGCGCCCAAAAGTATTCGGCCAAATGGTTTCTCGCTTGAGTTTTTCACTTGTAACTTTTTTGCGACTGGACCGATCTAAGAGAAATTTTTGTATGTTGTACTTGGAGACGCTGCATACTAAATATACTATTTTGCCGCTCAACGGTGTAGATTACGTCTTCTTCTTTCTTCTTCTTTTTCTTCAGCGTTTGTCCCACTCCATTGCGGGGTCCGCTTTCCTGGTACGTTGACGCCACTCTTCTCGATTGAATGCTTGTGCCGGGGTTATGCCAGCTAGTCCACAGTCTGCACGTAATGTGTCGAGCCAGCGCTGCTTGGGCCGTCCTGTCGGCCGCACTCCGTTCACGTTGAGGGAAAGGCCTGATTTGCACACGGCGTTTTCATTAGCTCGCAGGACGTGGCCATACCACCGCAGCCGAGCTTCGCGTATCTTGTCGGTTATTGGAGCCACGCCGAACTTTTGCCGTATGGTGTCATTCCGAACATGCTCCAAACGCGTTATTCCGGCCGTCCAACGCAGCATTTTCGTCTCCATCACGCTCAGACGTGCTTCAATTTCTTTAGTAACTGGCCACGTTTCAGCTCCATAGACCGCGACTGGGCGCACGACGCTTCTATAGATCTTCGATTTGAGTCGTTCTGGTATATTCTTGTCGCAGAGAACGCCCGTCACCGAGCGCCACTTGGTCCAGGCGGAGCTAATGCGTGAATTGACTTCGTGCCTCAGCTGCCGTCGGATGTAATCGTCGAGCCAAGATATTTGAAGCTGGTTGTACGGGAAAGCACAGTGCTATTGACCATAATAGAGCTTGAGTCGTTCATGCCTGTCGTCATATACTCAGTCTTCCCGACATTCAACCTAAGTCCGAACGCCGCCAAGCGATCGCACCATGCTTGCACTTCCTTTTCGAGTTCCTTTTTGTCTTCGCAAGCAAGCATGACGTCATCAGCGTACAGAAGTGTCCAGGGGGGCTTCTTCTGAAGGTCTCGCGAGATGGTATCCATGACAGTAATGAAAAGGAGTGGCGAGAGGGCTGAACCTTGGTGTACTCCAACTGAGATAGGAAATTCCATCGAGATACCAGCTGGGGTTTGCACTCGGCTTTTTGGACTTGAATAGAGTATACGCACCCACTCAATAAGCTCTTCCGGAACATTGTGCTGCCGCAAGGCGTACCATATCACTTCGTGTGGCACTCGATCAAAAGCCTTTTCCAAGTCTAAAAAGGCAAGGTGCACAGGTTTTTGTTTTTCGCGATGTTTTTCCAGCAGCATACGTACAGCGTGAATGGCATCTACAGTACCACATCCGGCTACGAATCCACATTGGTTGGAAGAAAGTTGGATGATATCGCGAAGGCGGTCATCAACAATACGCTCAAAAATTTTCATACTGTGAGATAGCAAGCGGATTGGACGGTAGTTCTTGCACTCTGCGGGACTTCCTTTCTTTTTCCAGATCGGGATCGTCAAACTCTTCTGCCAGTCTTCAGGCACCTTCTTCTCTTTGATGATTTGGTTGAAGAACTTCGTGAGCCATTCAGCTGCGTTCCAGTACCGTGACTTCCAGAGATCAGCTGCTATGTCATCAGGTCCTGTCGCTTTTCCTGGCTTCATCTTCTTCAAGGCCTTTTCAGTTTCATTAACTGCAATCTCCTGGACAGGGCCAAATATTGGTGGTGCGGAAGGGATGGGTGGATGGGTAAACTCCTCTGTGCATATTTGCTCGAAGTATTCACGCCATCTCGGTGTAGATTACGTGGTTACATGAAATTTTTTTGTTTTTGGAGCACCATCGCTATGCCGTCCCGCTGTGGCGCTGTCATCAGAAGTCGTGGTCTTTCTACAATATATTGACGTTCTCTGAGGCTTGCTCGTTTTGTTTTTGTAAAGAAAGCCGTTTTTCTTGAGCAAGCCTTTTACTTTTTTCGGTGGTCTTGTAGTAAATTCTTGTAAATAAATATGAAAAGAGTCAAGCGGCACTCAGTAGAAGGAAATGTTGGCAAGAGGTATGGGCACAACATATTAAAATTTTGTCAAATTCGGTCAAGTAGAAAAAAAGTTATGACAAAAAGTGTTTGGCCGAATACTTTTGAGCGTTACTGTAAATTTGTAAATTTACCACACCCCTTCTGCTTGCGCATCGAAGCTCCCTTTTTCAGAAACAAAGAACTAAAAGTTTTGACAGAAAGTAGGTCTATGCTATAGTTTGTCGCTGCCAGAACATGTGTGGTCCAGTGTTAAGAATCGAAGTGGTTTTAACCATGCTGCCGCATTCACAGAGGCCCTACAAGGGAATGCTCGGTTGTAAGATGTGAACTCTTTTATCTGATCAACCTCAATTTTCTAATTGTTCCTACAGCCATTACGCCACCTCAGTGTAAGATGACGGCACTCCCTTTATTCTATTTGTATCTCTGCTTTTGACACCGAATTCCTACGATAAGGAAGCTCTGCTCGGTAAAAGTAGTAGTGTATAAAATATGTTATAAGTAGTGTAGTATGTGTTGGCTGACGGCTCGCTGTGCAAATACTCGTTTGCGCTGATCTTTTTCCATATTTTTTGGTACTGTCCGCACTTTTCCTTGAAATTTTCAGTTCAACCCCGAGAGATATAAGGAAGGCGGTAAAGCTCTGGAACAACGAGTGATTCCTTTTGGTATTGGAAAACGATCGTGTATTGGAGAGACACTGGCGAGGGCGGAAATTTTCTTGGTTTGTTTTCAATTCATTTTGTATCATAAATTTTATTTTTTCATTAACAGTTGGCCGTTGACATGAAAGAAGCAACAGGTCCATGAGCGACTTTCCTTGAGATGATGATGATGCAACTTTTTATCCATCACTGTAACTGAATGTTATGTTTTTCTCAGTTTCAATGCTGTATCTTCATGCCATACAAAGCTTGTCAACTCTCACTTATACATACGTGTTACATAAGGTGACTTTCATACTCTGCGGCGTTGCTGGCGCCCTTACGGAAATTATGAAAATCCACGGAAAGTCGAAAAAAGAGGTGCCAGACGGAGATACACCATATTGCATCCTGATCGATGAAATGACATTGGTTCTTATGTTATAAATAGAGTGTGTCGCGCTGCCCAACGTCGCAGAGTATGAAATAATTATGTCACACATAATTATAACATAATAAGGAGACTCACTGATGCTGGTAAAGTATACGATGGTTTGAGTGGACAGAAAGGGCTAATCCGTTTAAAAGCCTGGGGTTCGTACAGATAATGTGTGGCACGATATGATAAAAAGCGAGCTCGAGGGTATGCAACAGAACCCTCGCACGTTGGCTCGTCCACCTTCAGAAGTGAAGTGAAGTGGTGCGTATGACCGCCATACATGGAAGATTACTGCATGCCGATCGATATAATAGTAGTGCCGTGCGTCGGTAAATCGTCCGTACCAGAAACCACTGAGTGGGCCCTATTCTATTTCTAGCTTTTGTTTTTGATGCTTCTGCACGAGGTTTTTAGGTGGAAGATTTATTACGGCCACGTTTCGACCTTTCCGTTGCTGTCAAAGGCCTAAACATGGCTCAGGGCTCGAGAAATGCACACTCTCCCACCAAACCCCCCATCCCCTCCAGCACTTCTGACATCGTGTTAGAAGCGCCCGCAAAAACCCAGAAGTTCGAAAGCGGTCGAATCAAAGGCTCACCTTTGATTCGACCGCTAGAGTGCAGCAACGCTACACTCTGGCGGTGGAGATTGGAGCGTTTGGTGATAGTGTGCATTTCTTAAGCCCTGAGCCATGTTTAGGCATTTGACAACGACGGAAAGGTCGAAACACCAAAATATTCCACCTAAGAACCTGGCACAAGGCAGAAACAAGCAATTCCGAGGTTCTACGATGAGAGGACTTGGACTAGCACCTGTGCTTCTATTTCAGCTCGTATGTCTCTCAGTGTAGCGCTAGGAACCGTCGTTTCAATGGCCAGCCAAAGTCCGTGGGCACAAGCTTCTATCCAGAGCTCTTCAATGAAATGATAGATTTCCTACCACAGACAGATTATCTTTATTGACATCTCATCAACCTGGGATGTTGATCTCTTCATAACACTGTCTAGGTCTAGCGTTCAATAAGCTTATTACGCATTTCAGATTTTGGCCAATTTGATTTCTCGTTATGAAATGTTCGAAGATCCTGAAGCTCCAATCGACATGGAGTCTGTCACGCCTATTGGAATGATGCACCGGCCCAAGAACTTCAACGTTATTTTGAAACAGATTTTGTGTTTCTGATGCGCTATGGCAGCGTGCAGCTTGTGAATTGCTTATCAAGTCGTGATAAATTCCTTTTGAGCTATAGGTGCCGTTCATCTTTTTGCTGTCTTCTGTAGTCGAATACTAGCCTAAGATCGGCTTAGAAATGCACCAGCTGACTCGTGTATTGACTGCTTCTGGCGAACTGGTACATGTATATGTACTGTACTTATATTTATAAGCGGAATACGCATTCAAACTACCACGTGTACGCGGGTTAGTATGTTTGGTCTCGCCTTCAAACCATGCTTGCATTACTGGAAATGCACTTTAATGCACTGTGATTAGTTCATGATCAGTAGGCTTCATGTTTTCTACTTCAGTCCTGACGACATATGCTATTATACAGTGTTTTAATTTCATCATGACTTATTGTAGTGCTGAGTGTAAGTCAAATGCGTGTTGTTCACGGAAATTCCTAAAGAATTCAGAAACTTCGTACTTCGTTCGCAGATTCGTTTAGTAAATGAAGGGCAGTTTTGTGATCATCGTTCGAAACTGCATCAGGCCATGCATTATGTGTGATCAAAAGCCCGAAGGGACCTTACGGCTTGAAGACGTGCGTTGTGCTGTTGCGTACTCCGCACACGTGGAAAACTACATCACATATTCAAATCTTCCCAACTTCACGAGCATGTCGCAGTGTGACCATGTCGTAACACTGGAGGTACTTTATCACATGACGGCTGGGCTACCCAGCATCCTTCTAACGAGC
This sequence comes from Trichostrongylus colubriformis, assembly GCA_963978905.1. Taxonomy (NCBI): domain Eukaryota; kingdom Metazoa; phylum Nematoda; class Chromadorea; order Rhabditida; family Trichostrongylidae; genus Trichostrongylus; species Trichostrongylus colubriformis. The sequence continues at coordinate 9,218,423 of OZ022259.1, read as the reverse complement.
AGAGCGTAGAGCATCGGTAGTGAATTCATAGGGTTGTCAAATGTGTCCATAATAATAGGAAAAACACTTTGAATGTATGATGCCAGCGCTGCACCATGAGTTGAGAAACCATACCCTTATCAGTTGCATGACCGATCATGCCTGTAACCTGAAGCCCGGAAGATGCCAAACAATGCTCTTTAAAAATTAGGTGTGGCAGAAATGCTCGCAAAATTGGTACCATATCCACAGAAATCAGCGAGCAACTGAGTTGGGTAGGCAATCGGAATTTCAAAGAAAGTGTTTCCACAGCGATAAATGTGGAGTGGTCCGTAATTTATGAATCAACCCAGTATTTCACCCGATTTGTTTCGCAGGAAAAAGGCTGAAAATAAAAGAACGAAACAAACCTTTTTGGCATGAAACTAGAGAACGGTGTACATCACCGTATAACTGAACATTGCCTTCTTCATGCAGATCTTAGCACTCGCAGTATTCTTCAAGATAATCGTTAATATCAAAAATCGTAGCGTTGTGAATTTCTTTGATTAATTAATTACTAGAATTGCTAGCCTGGATTAATCATATCCAATGAATTTGATTGAGTAGTCACATTATTTTCTTGAATTCAATCTTTCTGAATCCCCTCATAATTTGGGTGAGTTGTAAAGATCGCCTTTTGTAGAAAGATCCAGTTTGTAGAGGCACCATAAAGGCCAATAACAAGGAAAACCTGAAAAACTGTGAAGGAACAAACAACTCGCTATGATTCTCCTTCGATCTTTTACTAAAAGTCATTGCACTTCTTATGATTATTTCTCTATGAGTGTTATTAAAAGCCTGCTATCCACAGCCAAATCAATTATTTCACGAGTATTGATTCTTCCTATATGCATATATGTATTATATTATATCACATCCCTGTATAACGGCTATGACCACTGGTTATGGCGGAAATGTAACGAATTTTCTCCTCATACGTATCCTTTTTTACGATTTTCCGTTTTTCGTTGGTGCTTTTAGCTATGTGGCTGATTGCCGCTGTACTTTTCTTGCTCACCATTTGTGCAATTGAATGGATGAGGAAAGTTCGACAGTATCCACCAGGTAATGTAAAGTTATCGTGCTGATTGCGAAATTACAAATGTAAAATATCACAAAATTGAAAATCATGGTGCGGAGCAGCGACGCCGAGCTCGTTGTGGAACGGGAATCTCCATTTTTCATGACCATCCGCTTATAGTGCCACTGCATATAATTTTTCTGATCATGTAGCCAGGGTTTCGGCCACACTTCTGTAGGCAGTCTAAGGAAACCTACACTGAAATGGTTCGGAGAGTTTTTTTTACGATTCCATCTGCGATTCATTCGAATAAACGTTGGAGACTGTGAGTGCAATATCTTGACTGCTTATGAAGGGGGAAGGGGGAATATTCTCGCTATCTATGAAGTCTACACATTTATGCACATTCTAAACAGAGCGTTTTAAGAAAGACGTTCTTGAAGAAACTTAGCAAGCTTTAACGCAGCTAAATCAAACTCTTAGCAGCTCCTCAATTCCACGCGAGCGCGTATAGTGCTGGCCAGGCTCGATACGGTGATGTGACGCATATAAACGAGAGATGAGTGCTTAGTTACCAGATCTTCAAATTATTTTCCTGCAATTTTTCTCAAGTTTCGCACAAATTAGCGCGGTAATTTTTGCGACACTTTGAACATATTTTTAGAGTCTTCTGGGACTCTCAGAAACTCAAAAACTCTGAGAACAGGAAAATAACAGTTTATATATTATGAACATCTCGAACTATTGCGAACCAGCATCATGAGACTGGGATGGCTTACATTTTCTCTGTCTTGTGTAGATTTTATTTTAACTTTTTTTAAAAACATTTTATTCTATTTTATCCAGTGTAATAAAACATTGGTGTTTGAATATGAGTGATAAAATTAATTAAAATTAATATTCAAAATAAGACGTATTTTTGCCATATATGAGATAAATAGATAAATGGCTAAACAAAAATCACAAAAGTGCTGCGCAGGATTTTCCTACAGTTTAGTACTACTAGTACTAAAAACTGCTTTCATTAGTTGTACCAGCTATTAATATCTTCAGATCAAACAGTTACACAAGACTACATCCATAACTTTTTTAAACGGTCCCTCTTTCATTTTCTTGCTTCAGGCCCGTTCCCTTTACCTGTGATTGGAAATCTTCACCATATAATGATGGGCAAACTAAAGCACCGAGGAATCGTTGACTTGATGAGGATTTGGCAAAAGGTTCGTCGACCACTTGCCTAGATCGATGGGCTGATCCACAATTTTACCTAGAGATTACAGAAGTTATGAGAGGCAGCGGGAAGGGTAGGGAGAAAGTGAGAACTGGGAGTACATGCTCTCTGGAAACAAACTTTCCACTTCAGAAAATGTGATGAGACGGAAAACTCACATTCAAAAGGGCGGTTTGAAGTGTTATTACGATCTCGCAGCACGATATGTCGTTCTGCAGTTCATCAACCGGGCTATTTCCCGGCTAGGGCGGGACAATGTTCGACTCCAGCTGATTTAGCCTTTCCACCCGTCTGCAGTCTACCCCTGGCTAGTGACGCAGAGGGGAGCGAGAGATGGGGTCGACGTTTCACTTCGTTCCTACTCTACTTTTATATTGCTAAACATCACTACTTTCATAATCCACAGTCTGCCATATTTACCTCTTTCGATGTCTTTAAGGAGTACGGTAATGTTATCACATTCTGGTTAGGACCTATACCAACAGTTCATATATTGGATTTTGAAACAGCAAAAGAAGAAATGCTCGCCAATGGTGCTGCTTATGCCGATCGATACACTCCGTATATGATTGACGTGAGACGAGGTAAAATACCTATGCGTAGGTATTACATACCTATTGTGGCTGACCCATTCAGAGGGACGAGGCACTTTATTCTCAAGCGGCGATTTTTGGGCTAATCATCGTCACTTCGCCTTTCGAACGTTGCGCAAGTTTGCATACGAGTCTAGCATAATGGAGGAAAGAATCATGGCTGAAGTCCAGCCAGTGTGAGTGTGTTTGCTATTTCGAAACGTTTGTGTGTACAAAATGAATTCCAAGCCGAAGGCAACATAAGCCGGACGCGATGAGCCTAGGTTTCACTTCCCATTCAATATTATGGAGACACTTCAAATTCTTACTTACCCCCTACAAAAACCTATGTTCGAGTACACGTTTTCGTCCGTTCTCGCAGGACCGCAATCAGCAACAGGTGTTCCTAGGGCTTAAAGGGATTCGATTCATAGGCTGTGCAGAGGATTATGAAGTGAGACGTAAATTAAAGGCATCCAGCTAGGGTGAGAGCCTCAGAAGACACAGAAATCCACCCTAGCATGGCGGCGGGGTGGCGGCAATTGAAATAGTCGACCGCGGAGTCGGGGTCGTTTGAAAGAAGGCTGGGAAGGTGGGGGTCGTATTTTTCGTGACTCACTTTTGAGTGGTTATACTGGGTTGTGCCACAGGTGAAATCCGTGATTGTGCACCATTTCACATATCATCCGAAAAGGAAACTGCCATACTTCACAAAGAGGAAGGTGCAATTTTAGGTGTCCTGTCCTAGAATAGAGCCGATTTTTAGGCTGGTGAAGTAGTAGGTTTAGTCGATTAAAGCTGACTAAGCCGGCAGTTAATAAAAACACCATGTTGTACCCATTGTTATCCCTGACTTCTTCTGCAAGTTGCACCAATTTCTTGATCGAGAACTCACGTCACTATTCCTACGAATTGCTTTTTCCTGAATCACTGGATTTAATCTAAAATAAAATTTTCTTTATTCAGAATTGCTTTGAAGATCATCCGAAAGGTTGTTCCACTTTGGCTGTGATTGTGACTAAATTCCTAAACGATGTAACGCACGCAACTCTTTTAGCAGACTGGTTGAGGAAATTTTCTTGCCATAATTCGATCAAATTGACAAAAATCAAAGAAATGTGGCGGAAAAGCAATTTGAAGAGAGTGACGCGAGCTCTCGAACAACAGAATAGTGGAACTTGTAGAAGAGATCGAGGCTAAGTAAGACGCATGATTGATTGCTTTTTCCATATCGGAATTAGAGTGTAGATAATAGTCAGCTTGGTCAATTTCTGTCATCTGTACTAATTCACCAGTGTGAGAACTGGCTCCAATCTAAGACACCGAAAACTCGTGAATACCATCGTAAAGGAGACAAGTCCCTTTAGGATGATATAAAAGTGATGCACGAACATGTAACTGTCGAGTAGTCAGGGCAGGAGTCATGTAATCGATTTGGATCGATTTGTTACCAGCCAGTTCTCTTGATCGATCTTTTCACCTCGCTGACTCTTCAAATACCTCGAAACGTTGGCTGTGAAGCGACTTCAGAGGCCACGGGGGTTGTGGGGTCATCATGGGTTCCTACGCTCTGTAAGCGGTTTCGGCATCGCACTGCATCGCCGCCTGTTTTATTCGATGAGAATTTTCTAGAATCTAGTTTCTTTTTTTATTAGCTACATTGTACCCTCAAAATTTTGTATTAAAAGTTGGTGGTTTACCTTGAAATTCAGCCTCTGCAATCTGGAGAAAGTTCTGGTGAATGGAAAGGCGAAAATAAAAGCCAATGAATTTTTTGACATCATCGTTGGCAGCGTAATCAATCGCATCATATTTTCAGAAAGTTTCACAGAGGTTAGTTTGTTGAAAACATTTCATCATCCATTAATGGGGGAAGAATCTTGATCGTCATCTATGGAAGGTGGCATTAATCTCGGACCACAGCCTTCAACAGGTGGCCAAATGCGCTTACCAATGACGACCAAGGTTCAGCCCGCTCCCTGCCGAGCTTGTTGTACGCCTTTGAACAGTTCCATAGAAGTGCCTAATTTAGGAAAACATGGACGAGTTCCTCGCTGTGAAACGTGGATTTGACGATTTGATCACGAACGCCAATGCCTTTGACATGTCGCTCGAAAAATGGACGCTTAACATGCCGCTGCTCAGAAGAAGGTGGAAAACACTTATCGATCCTCAAGACGTTCTACTACAATTTCTTCAGAAGCGTATAACTCGAAGGTAAAGTGAAATAGTATTTATTGTTTAGATTTTATTTTGCTCATCTGAGCGGACATAAAGACCCTTCTTTTTAGCGTCAGAAATGTTTCTACTGAACTTACAATATTCCTCTTTTGATAAAATAGCACCGTAGGGGAGGGGAGACAAATAGTAGCACCATGCACATGAAATATGTGCATATCATACATACTTAGCCGTTTTCGGTCGAGAGGATCGGGCAGGGCTTGCAAGAAAAGCGGTTTTATGAAATAATGCGAGCAGTTTGGTACCCTTAGCCTTGGGTTAGGGGTGTTTGATTGGCTATGACGGAATACGCTATGATAAGCCGGTCTTCCAGCATTTTATTCAATGAAACACTCTCAATATGAGAGGTTCAAAAAGGATGAAGGATTTCTGAGGATGGAACAGTATGCTTTCCTACTGAGTGGCTTCCTGCATCAAAAATGCTCAAAGCCCAATAAAACTAACATAGAGCTCCTTCATTTCGATTAACACACAAGCACTTCTCAAACTCACTTAGTACATTAGAAAATAAGTATTAACTGTGGGTCAGCATCAAGCCACTAATGCCTCGCTGGCCCCGTTGAGAATAGGCCTACTACTACACGTGACCTGACCCACTTCGAGTGTCTTCTTGCACACCCCCTAATTCCGGATCCTACAACTACCGCTTCTTATACTTCGGATTCCATTTCTAATTTTACTGAACATGTATTTTTTGTGAAGAAATCACCCTTTTAACAAGAACTGACAGCACTAATCCTATGTACACTGATCTACATGGACAAGAGCTCCGGTGGATATACCTTTTCCAGAAAAGAAGAAATAGCATCTGGGGAACACGAGTTGGTGGGCGATGGCAATGATTTCGTTGATGCGTATTTCATACAAATGGAAAAAGATCGAAGAGAAGGACGGGATCCTAGCGAAGCATATAAGTTAGCTTTTTTTACTCCATCAAGATCCATTCAAAGTGATTTGGGATATAATGGATTTATAACAGTGAACTATAAATTCGCCAAGAAACAAAACTACTTTAGAGAGGACGAATTGCTATTCGATATTTTTGATTTATGGTTCGCTGGTCAGGAGACGACAACGATCACTATATTGTGGGGCTTGATGCATCTGATCAAGAATAGGGAGGTATGCATTAAGAAATCTCTTGTGTAATTGAGTTTAGCCGAGTCACTGTACCAGATACAGTGCGTGAACAGAAACACGGCAAGAACCGAGAGGTTTTCTCACTCCCAAACAGAAATCAGAAAAAAAGCTGGAAGAAGGGCAATTCGGTCGAGTTTCCGCCACATTTCCCAACACTACTTTGAAAAACTGTCAACGGACAAAGCGCAGTTTAAATTTTCGCACTCAATGTTGACTTGCTTTTCACTCTGCGTCCCTGACCACATGACTGCCTTTTGTCAGCTCCTCAGCTCTCTAACCTCCAAACCTACTCGGATGCCCCATCCTGTTGGCCGCCCTTTTGCGAACTCACTTTTGTAGTCTTGTATATGCGCGTCTGCATTCAACTTTTAGTAAGCAAATAGAAATATGTGGGTAACGGAAAAACTAAAAGGAGTCGTCCACGGAAAAGAATAATTTTTTTGTTACCCTCATACTGATGTTGTACATCATATTTGCCTAAGAAGAGCTGCATGCAAAGTTTCACGCAAAAATGTGAGAATTCGGCTAAAATGCAGCTCCGTAAATTCTTGGCCGTGTGAGCGGGGCCTCCGAGAAAAAGCCCGTCCCGCCGTCTGACGTAACTTTCTGTTCCTACAATGCGTCTCTGACCACGGTGGACGACGGAGTAGGCACTTGCTCTGAGGCCCCGCCCCCCCCCCCCCCCCGGCCAAGATGGCGCTGTATCTTAGCCGGATTTACACGTTTTGCATGAAAGTTTGCTTGCGACCCAAATCAGGCAAATATGTACAACATATTCATATGGGTGACATAAAAACTCATTTTTCGTGAATGATTCCTTCAAATCTCCGTTGGCGATTCCTTTAGAAGCTTTAAAACCCCACAAACAGCGATTAGACAAGTCAAATCCGGATATTATAAGTGTTGCCAACCACGTGGTCTGCGTTTCTGTCGCTCGTTTCCCTCTTTTCCCTCTCCCTACCTTTTCTGCCTTGCTATCTCATCGAAGCCTCGTGAAGCCCAGGCGCGCGCGAAAGATAGCGAGAAGGGCTGTCTTTTTCAATTGTTTTCAGCCGTTTATTTCCTTTTTTCATTAGCTAGCCATCTGAAATTTCTGCTTTCAATTCAGAAGCCAATCCCCATAACACAAGATAGCTGATCTAAGATACTGTCTACCCAGGCGACAGGATACTAGAATTAGGTCACTGCGCCACGCGAAGTGTATTGCATCACCGCACGCAACAACTGCCTTACTAGACCCGTTTTAGAGTTACCATACGCTGAGGAACGCAGCAACCGCCTTCTCACTTGCCCTTGCCCATTTCAGGACCCCATCGCGCACCCACCAATGTACGCCCTTAGTGTGACCCCGGTCTTTGAGTGATGTTTGGAGTTACTTCCACTGTCTCCGGAGAGGTTCACTCCGATATCTTTACGAATCGAATTCGGTTTCACGCGGTATTACCGCCATTTCAATTGGAAATTTCAGGTGTTGAAGAAAATTCGAGCAGAGGTGCTAGCTGTCACTAATTCGAATCGGTCGGTTTCATTATCCGACAGGGAACATACACAGTATCTGAACTGGGCAATACTGGTAAGTGGTCCTTGAGCCTGTACAAGTCGTCGATAGGGTACGCCTAGTTGGCTCCGAATTTTCATTATTAGTCAGTTCACGGTTGCATTATGATTCATTACACGAGCTATTTTTTTTAGTTCTGTGTGATATTTTGTAGTAATCTGGTCTCTATATTTCAGGAAATACATCGACTAGCCTCTATACTGAACATGAATCTGTTTCGTAAAACCAAGGAAGGTGGCCTCGTCGGTGGCCATTTCGTTCCCAAGAACACTGCGATCGCTGCCGAATTGTCGATGATAATGAGTGATGAGAAATACTTCAAAGATGCCAACAAGGTAATTATTTCCATTTAAGGAGTGTTCAGAAGAGTGGATTCGTAGACGTTGGTCCCATGAATGTGTTAAAACTGCGGAAACAATCACTTACAATTAGTTGATCCTCGAAATGGAAAGTAGAGATGCTAATTACGGAAGGAAAGACAACTATATGTCTGATAGAAACTACAGAAAGTCAGCTCCTGTTCTACCCTCTTACTTTGAAGGCAGATGTGTTTGCTCGCTTCTCGTATCACTGATGTATCGATCGGAGCGGCGCAAATCTGCAGTACGTAAAGGTAATGCGCAACGCATATCAGAACCGTTTGAGGGCAATAACGCTGAAGACTATGAACAACGTGTGTGGGAACTTTTTCACGTCACGTCGAGAGCGCCTTTTACTGCGAAACGGGCCGTTTACATAGTGTTATATCCTGGCTTTAGTTTACATAGTGTTATATCCTGGCTTTACAGAAACATGATCCCCTGGGCAGCCAAACCATTGTACCTTCAGTTTTGGTTAAGTACTCGTACTTTCTGCCTCTAGAAGAATAAGTGTGTTTCATAATAACCGGTAGAAATCCATACAGGACATATGTAGCGTGTTTTGCGATGAAATGAGCAGTCGAAATTTAAGAAAGTGTAACGCAGGCTGGATGACCCATTCCAAATCCTATCACCTAGCGAGCGCATCGTGTACTGCGTGCGGACATCTCGCAGATTCACATGTCCTTAGGAAGGGGGCACACAAAATTCTGTCCGCGACTCGCAGGTAGGAGTCCCATTTTTAGGTGTTTTATGTATTTCATTTTTTTTCGCGTGAGCTATGATTTTGCATCACGCCAGCTCTGCCTTCATTACCAGGGTTGACAGACTTTGTTCACCCACTGCCCATGACTTTTTGCTAAATATATATGTATGTACATGGAGTGTAGTGTTTCAGATCTCACCAAGCATGTAAACGTGATACGTGCCTACAACCACTGTTTTTCCTTTCTGTTTATCCCCTTATTTGAGTATTGGAATTTCCGTAATTCCAGTTCGATCCAGAACGATACAAGGAAGGTGGCAAAGCTTTGATGGAGCGCGTGGTTCCTTTCGGTCTTGGAAAGCGATCATGCCTCGGAGAGACGCTGGCGAGGGCAGAAATATTCCTGGTTTGTTTTATTTTCGAGCCATTCATTAGTTTGCCTTGTAGGTGCATCGGCAAATGATTAGGCAATAGATCTGATGAGAAGACAGGAACCGAGTGTGTATGGCATCTAGTTTGAGTAACACAGTGCTAATTTTTTACGGACTGCATCTGCACATCCCAAGTCGGTCAGGTCACGCAAGGGAGCGACCACGCCTCTTAGCCGCGCTAGCTCGCAAGGAGACTACTTGGCGGGGCAGCGATTTATTTCGTAGGGGGGTGTTCTAATTCGAGTATCCTGACGCGCACTTGTCAATCATCGCTAACCGGAACCTTGCTACTAATGATGAGTCCTGCTTAGGATGGAAGCCTAAGGTGGTTCTAGTTTATCCGTGATGTATTCAAAATCCGTGAAAAATGCCTTTTTAAGTTTGAACGTGGCTTCCAACTGATCGACCCATCACCTACAATGTTCGATAGCTCGGCTACCAACTGACGTGTTACTGCTGTGAAACCATCAGTGTCCATACCAGCACGCGCTATATTTGAACCCCCTAAAAAGCAGTGATAGAGGAAATGTGGGTGATGGGAACTTTTAATGTAAGTCACCCAGATGAAAGCTACTGGTCTGGGAAGGTTACATGTGACAAATTCCCGGTGAGGGGAGCGCTTCTGATTTGAAAAAAAGCGTCTTTTTTAACTGCTACCAACATTTCTATCGCAGACCACGCCCGCTCCCATCCCAGCCCGCCCCTTTTGAGAATCAAGGGTGGGTTGTGGGTCTTATTTCTCCTGTTTTTTTTGTCCGTTTCATTCCGTTTTTTCTTTACATTCATACTACTGAGCACCTCAGCTTTCATATGTATCACAGTAATCTTTTCACCTTTTCACATTCGGCCCGACATCCCTATCACTGCCTTTAACGTGGAAGTTGGTACCCTTTGGAATTCACTAAGAAAGGTTTTGCAAAACATCTTCACTAAGGAGATTCTCTAGCTAAAAAACCTTAAAGTGGTTGATAGCGAATTCATAAGGCGCTACCCTAGGTGGCCATAGGGGTTAATCCCTTTGTACGTGCCTTCAGACAAAGGATGAATCAGGAGATTCACACTGCGTCGGCTGTGTTTAAAGGAATCGTCCACGGAAAATGAGTTTTTGTGTTACCCATATATTTATGTTGTATTTGCCTAATGTTGGCCTCATGCAAAATTTCACGTGAAAAAATGTGAATCTGGCTGAGATACAGCACCACAAAGTGCGGTCTAGGTGGGCGGGGCCTCCGTGTAAAAGCCTCGTCCCGTCGTCCGCCGCCGTTGGGAACGGAGAGTGGGACTGTTTACGTAACCTTCTGTTCCTACAATGCGTCTCCGACCACGGCGGACGACGTCACGAGGCTTTTACACGGAGGCCCCGCCCACCTGGACAGCACTTTGTGGTGCTGTATTTCAGCCAGATTCACATTTTTTCGCGTGAAATTTTGCATGAGGCCAACATTAGGCAAATACAACATAAACATATGGGTAACACAAAAACTCATTTTCCGTGGACGATTCTTTTAAGGAAGTTCTGGGGTTTCAGTAGGATTTTCTCCCATGGAGGAACTCCGGGATGTTGGTTGTGTGGTAAATGGTTATCGATAGTACAGACGGGAAAAGGCTGCATGTGTTACGAACTGATGATTTGACGTTTCACCAGTTTGCGAAACGTTTTGAACAGCTCACCCATAACGGAGTCACCAATGCAGCCTTTTTCCTTCGAACTGCCCAGGTCCTCGAAACTGAGGGTCAGGCTTGTGTCAAGGAATCCTTGACACAATTCGTATTCTGGGTTTAAATTTGGGTGGGGGCCTGGAATGGGGCTAGTTTTATGAAATTTCCCCAACAAATCTTCGTAATGTCGAGGAGGTTTTAGGTGGGTGAGCCAATCTGTAAAAGAAGTCGTCAATCAATAATCGTACTAAGTATTAGGTGACAATGATATAATTATTGATAGACGTTTAACTTCATTAAACGATAGACGTTTCGTTTCATTTTGCAATAAATAATGAACAAATGCAATAAATAATGAACAAAATATTCATTCATCGATATATTACAAGAAATTTGCTTCAACTGGACCAAACAATCACTTACGCATATTCGCTAAGCCTAAGCAAAGGGAATCTCCTCCCCCAGGGATTTTTTTTTTTGATGAGACGGATCGAGTGTACGAGCACAATGCCGCAGTAGAAGCATCGACCTTGGAAAGCAGGGGTCATATTTTCCACTGACACCAGGCTCGCAGCTTCAAATCAAAAACAGACTCATAATCCCATCCACTTTTTCCTCGGTATATGTATGGCCCCAAATTTACCAGGACGACTGGCAACACCAAAATCGAAAACGAAAAGTGCATCATGTACTTTAGATACTGGCGAACTTGATTTCTCGTTATGAAATGTACGAAGATCCTGATGCTCCTATTGACCTGACGGACTCCTCACCTATCGGAATAATGCATCGACCAAAGAGTTTCAATATTATTTTAAAGCCGGTTCTTTGGCAGTGATTCTCGAGCTGTAGTATACATTTCCAACTGATTAACCAAGTACTTCATAGTGTTCAATAAATCATTTCATTGTATCTATCTGGACTTTTCACAGTGGTTTTGTTAGATCTAGAGAGTGGTCTAGCTAAGAGTCTTGGATTGAACGAGATCAACCAAAACTCATTCCCAGGAACCGTAAGTCCACTCTGACCCATTTGAGAAATCAAAAACAAACCCCTACGTCATACCTACAAGAAGTGGGCCCATTAGAATATCACTAAACGTGTTCTGGAAGTCGGTTAGGTCACTCAAACACCAATCACACTCAAACTCGGAGATTCAGCTTGAGAGGATATGTAGTGGGTCGGTTGGGCATCTCCCATTTATACGATAGGCTATCATAACCTTTATATAAACCAGGAGTTTGGTGTGTCTGTTATTTTGTTGGTGTGTCCACTCGAAACTCGGCATAACGTGACGTGAGAAACAAGCGGGAATGATCTGGTCAAGTGTGGATCGGATGGGGCATGATAGGAGATGTACAGAGCGCACATGTAGTATGGGGGACTCCACCTACTGTGGGCAGGGCTTGCATCAAAATGTTCGGTGTTTGAGCGAAAATTCTATAATTCGTCTCAAAATTGCCCTGTCCTTAGGAAAAGTGTGTGACAGCAAGTTTAGGGTATTTGTAGCAGTTAAGCGAGTTCCGCCTCCAGTGGACGGAACGTGCTCTAACAGACGGTGCTCACCAGAAATGTTCATTACTCGGCTCCAGAGCAGGACATGCGTTGAAATGTTTGGTGTTTGGGTGGAAATTACTACAATTCATCTCAAAAGGTCCCAGTCGTTGGCAAAACGGGGTGAGGGCAATCTTCTGGTATTGGTAGCAGTCACGAGAAACGCGCCATTAGTGGGCGAAGCGTGAAATCAAGCGACGAAATCGTTGTATGAAAAATTATATTTCTTCTTCAAAGCGGTCTAGGACCAGGTGAAATCTGAAGCAATGTGTAACAGCCAGTGTGACAAAAATATATCAAATGACAGCGGTAGAACGAGCCTTCGCCTGGATGTTGGTTTTTGAGGAAAAGGCTGAAAACGGCTCTCAAACCATACCAGAGGGAGTATCCTCATAGAAGCAGCGACCCACACTAGTAGGTGAGCGCGATTGCGGAACTAAAAATTTCATGAAGTCGTATTGGCTAAGATTGATCGAATTCATCGATCACAATGTAAAGAGCCGAAAAGGGTACATACCCTTCAGTGATTGGAGTCATAGAAGTTGAAACTCTGCAGTATCAGGTGCCATCGACCATAGCTGTCGACTATCGTAAGGAATGCCGGTCAATGTGATGGACTACATCAGTGAGTGAACAAAGTTGCAGGAGCATAGAGCGCATACCATAAAGATCGACATCTACTGCTATGATGGGCATTTGTAGCGAAGGATGTAAATGGGCATTCCAGTAACAGAAATATAATATCTATAGATTTATATAGAGGCTACTGCCGCCAAACACATCGTTGAGCAACTTCTCGCCACGTCACTTAACCCACAGCCCACTTCCCACCACTGCCGCTTAAAGGCAGCTTTAGGGGAAATTCGGACGAAAAGTAATAGAAGTATGTAGTGAATATGAAAGCCGAGATGCCTGGTAACAGGACCGTGGAGAAAAACGGATGGAAATGGCTAAATACCCGAGAAATAGGACCCCCTTCCCACAGTAGGTTCTAGGCGCGGACGACCTTTCCGTCAAGAGGCGGGTGTCCGCATAGGTATTCCATTGGCATTATCAAGACGTAAACATGAAAGAATGTTCGGAAATGCGATAGCATCTATTTTCATGTGGTGAGTTTCAAGCTAAAAGTGAGAAAGCGCGCTGCGATACTTCCAATCCTGCCGATTTCCTTGACCAACCTCACCGTGACCAACCACTAATCACGTCGCCTGGAGGCGGGCTGCCCTAAACCGAGGCGGCTTGCCCAATCGAGGCCGCCTCCGCCACAGCTCAAGGGGGCGCCTTCCGCGAGGGATTTCGCCATGCATAGGCCTTTCATACCTGTAGTTTTTCACTAAATGACCCCTTTTGAGATTTCTTATCACCCACATGATCCCTAACACTGTCTTTAACGCGATGAAGATCGCGAACTTTACTCGGGCACTTCACGAACAGATTGCCTGCACTTATTACCTGTTCGTCAGTAAGCCTTCAACAACCAAGAACCTACACATTTCTGGTGTATCGACCAGGAAAGAACTCATGGCAGGTAATCTCCGTTCCGATTTTCCGATTTTTACTTATCCATTTATGAATCAAATAACGCCTTCAATTTTTTAAGCCTTTTCAATTCCAGCTATCATAACATAACTAGGCGTTCCCAAAAAACCCAAAAGAATGTCACTCTACTCTCTATCAAGAAATCATCTCTGTATCTTTTTCGGAAATTGTGATAAGCTTTAGTTCCTACGACGAAAATGTCGTTTACCCAGATTATTGTAATGGAGAGGTGCTTGAAAATTGCTTAAAAAAGCCTGTTCCAGTTCACCTATGTTTTAATACACATAAAAGCTGCAAAAGGAGAGCTGGAAAGTCCAGCCAACTGGGTGGATAGGTCCTGCCTTCCCACAGAATCCAATGCAGCACAAAACGGAAAATTAGCGGAAGCAGAAGAGCTTGATGAGTAATGGCAATACTCTAATCACTCAAGCAATTGATACCTTGTAATCTGCCATATAGAATGTCAATTTGTCAAAACAAGAATCGCCTTAGGAAGACCTCAAGAAACGCCTAAACCCGTTACAGCACACCTTGTGCAGCACAATATACATCAGTATAGCGAGGGGGTAGCACCAGTTTCTGAAAAAGAGTGCGCTGGAAAATCGCTGTTTTCAACACAAAGTCCATGTACTGTCATTGTAACGACTAGCCCCACATCTGGTTAACTATCTGCTCAAACAATCGACGCGTTGCGATTGCAATGAACCACCGTTCGAGGCGTTGACGCAGACCCAATAAGAAAAGCAGAACAAACTGTTTCATCCAAAAACCATAGAGAAAGCAGTGAACCTCCGTCAACAAAACCTACACAAGCACAATTCCTCTTAAGAAAATCTTTGACAAATTCTCTCAGAAATACCATAAAACTGTTAAAATCTATAAATCATCTGTCTCAAACCTTCCAGAGCCTCCACCACTTCGGTTAGAAGACAGTTCAGTAGCGTGATCCCGAATGAATGCGTAGATAAGGATTTTATTATGTCTTACCGCTTTTCGCTGTCTTTTCGCTTGACCGGATTATTTGGCCCTTGTCCATTTTCCTTGGTTCAGTTCAACTGAATCAGCAAATTTTGAGGAGCTATGTATAGACATTATGAACCTTAACCAGCTACGCTGACAACAAGACATATGCATAATTCGATCTAAATTCGACAACTATACTATATACAGTTGAAAGTCCCTGTTTGAAACCCTTAACATCGATAACAGGAAACAGGGGGAAGGAGAAAAACATCTCCCAGTAATCACGTTGGAAGAAAACAAGCCGCCAGTGTTTTCTATTCGTAATCATTGCATATTCATTTGATAAGGATCGTTACGATTTTGAATCCAGACAGGCCAACTACGAAAATCATCTTTTTGTTCGAAGTTTTTTCATCGTTATCTTTTTCCTCATTTTGATTACACGTCAGACGTTTAGACTACCGATGATCGTGATTTTGAGTGTGACATGCTTGCTGATATATCTCTACATTAAATGGGTGCGCCATATTCGTCGATATCCTCCAGGTAAGATGAAGCAGCAGTAGCAATGAAAGTTGAATGAATAAATGTAATCATGGCATCATTCATATTGTCTACTAAAGAAGGCTGCTATTAATTAATGTATCCATTCCTTTATCTATTCGTGGAGCGATCCCACAGCAAAAAAAAGTCTGGGCTTGAAATGGTCGTTATAAGGTCCTGTTTTTGATTCACTTCGAATAGATCCATGAAACTGCTTCTGCACATGAGAAAAGCCATGGATCCCAGGTGTGCTCTTTTGCCGAACGAGGTTTTCAATTGGATCAATTTCTATTGATGGCCTGATGTTTCGACCCTTTCGTCGTCTCCAGAGGCCTAAAAAGTGGTTCGAAGTTTGCTGACCCTCGACTTACCCGATCAAGCGCTAAAAACCCTTAACATTTCGGACTTACCCACTCAATCCATGGAGAGTCAAAAGAAAGTAGCATTTCGGACTTACCCACTCAATCCATGGAGAGTCGAATAGACGAAAGAAAGAAATTGAAGTTACTCCGTGATCCACCGCGAGTGGTAGGACGTCGCTACCGACTAGCGTTAGCATAATGTGCGACTGAGAATCACTATATCTACAGCGGTGATGACAAATGACGGTGCTGTTAGTCGTGACATCATTTTAATCCACAAAGCGGTACAAATGATAGGAACTCACCGGTGACTGCAGCTTCACTCAGCAAAGCAGCACATGAGTAATCTCAACATCATGCCGAGGTTTCAAGATGAGAGAACTTGGAGAAGCAATGGATCACAATTTGTGCACCAACTGCTATTTGATTCTGTAGCTTAAATGAGAAAGTAGATTCCGAGTGGACTTAATGTTCTCCCTCGGGTGTGCGCAGATATGACGGCGAATCGCGTGGCCGCCCGCGGCGAGCGGCGCGGCGGGTGAGTGCTAGTGGCAGGACATGTCAGCCTTCAAGCGAGGCAGTGTGGCATGAGTGGAAGCGCAGACTGACGCAGTCACTCTCGGCCGGCTCCCAAGGGCAACCGATACGGCTAGTCGCACTGGTGGCGCCCTAGTCAAACGCCGCGAAGCGATTCACTGTCATATCTGCACACACCCGCAATTTTTCAGGCAAATTGCTTTTTGATTCTGTAGCATATATGAGAAAGTAGATTCCGGGTAGACACAATGCTCTCCCTTCTAGTAATCACGGCATGATGTGTCGATTGTCTTTCTTATGCCAGTACGAGTTTAGTAGTGAGATCTTTAGTGGCATGACGTCTCGACCTTCTGATCCTCTTCAGGGGTCCAAGGGCCCGTAGCTCAGGCCTCAGTTATATGTGTTCTATGAATTTCGCCCGTACTGACTCTGATATCTGATGTGCGAGCTACGGTACCTCCGCTGGTGGATCTTGGCCTTTGAGGAACAAGAGAAGATCGAAGCGTTAGACCACTGGAGATTCCACTTTTTAACCTCTTATTGGTATATAAAAGACAATTTTCGGGTAGATTCAGATAAGCTTCGTGTTGCATTACATTCGGAAGAATGATTTCAGTATAATGACTTGACGGAAAAATAAGCTCACATGAATGATATTATTTGGAACTAGGTTCTAGGAGAGGTTTTGCAACATTTTTTGTCAATTTTTTCTCGTTTCCACGTCTACCTTCCGCTCCAAAAGAAGGGTTTCAATTGCCAAAAAATTATTCTGGTATTCATATTTACTTACACACATACATTTTTTATGTGTTCGTTTATTTACACACTTACACATACACTATTTGCTGATATTTGAAAGCTGGAAAATTCGAAAAGGCAAGTTTTTCTGAATCGAAAAAAAGTAAAACATGATTTTGAAAGCTTATCGTGGCATTCACTTCCCACTCACTCCCGTCGCACGCATTGAGCCTGGGGGCGATTGTGAGGGAAAAGGAACAAAAGCCAGCGGTCATTTTGATATCAATGTTACAAAGATTAATCTATAACTTTGTGTATGCATTTTCGTTATTCGAAAGCAGTTGATGGAGTTTGTACAAAGCCATGTCCACTATTTAAGGACCGCTTCCTCTGCCCTTGATCGGAAACCTCCACAACATAATGCTTGGAAAAATCAAATATGGAGGGATCGTTGAGCTTATGAAAGTTTGGCGAAAGGTCTGTTAATTAGCTCAAAATTCATGATGCGAGATGAGTAAGCGCCTATTTTTTGCGTCAATTTTAATGCAGAGAATAGAAGCTCAAAGAATTGTCTTTGAGGCGATAGGAGGAAAAGGCACAGCGAGTCGTAATGTCGTTCATCCGCCGGGTTAGTTGCCGGCAAGAGCGGGACAACGTTTGCGGCCGGCTGATTTGGCACCTCACCCGTCTGCAATCTACCCCCGGCTAGTGACGCAGAGGTGTGCGGAAAAGAAGAGGAGTTTCGGGTTCTTATCTCTCGCGGTTTTCGCCGTTTAATCTCGTTTTTCTCCTCTGTTACACTGCTGAACACCCCTACTTTCATATTCCATGATCTGCTGAGTTTACCCCTCCTGGCGTCCTCAAAGAAACCATTTCTTACGAATACGTAACTACACCATGTGCCCAAAAACCTTTAGCTGAACAGCCTCACAGGGCCGCGCTTTCTAAGAGGGTGGCGATCGAAAAACTCACTGAACCTATTTGATCGTTCAGGAGTACGGCGATGTCATAACGTTCTGGCTGGGTCCGTTACCAACGGTTCATATTTTGGACTTCGAGATAGCAAAGGAAGAAATGATCGTCAACGGTGCTGCTTATGTTGATCGATTCGCACCATATGCTCTCTATGCTAAGCGAGGTACGGTATCTCAGTACGTCAAGTGATTCAGCCTTTGGGTATGTTGTCACCAGAGCGATGAGTCACCGCCGAAAATTTGGACTCATCTTTTATCAGAATTATCACTCATGTTTCGCCGGCCCGGGTATAACAACGTGCCGACTCTGATGTACCATCAGGATGCGGAAATGCACGGAAAAGGGTTTGAACTTTTTCCAGTACCGCTTTTTGCGAATTTGCAGAAGGACGAGGTACGGTATTCTCGAGCGGCGATTTCTGGGCTGATCATCGTCGTTTCACTTTACGAACATTGCGCGATTTTGCATTGAAGAATAACGTCATGGAGGAGAGAATTATGGATGAGATCCAGTACAAGTAAGTGCAGTTCCTGCGCTGTAGGAGGCTCTTTTTTGGAATATGATCACAGATTCAGAGAAAAAACATAATAATTTACCAGTTTATAGTTTTGCTCAATTGGAGAAAACCATGGTAAATGGACAAGCGAAGATAAACGCTGGCAATTTCTTCAATGTCCTCGTCGGCAGTGTCATCAATCGGATCATCTTTTCCGAGCGGTTCACTAAAGTACGCTTATAGTAGCTTGGTAGTCTGATGATGCCAGTGCCATCTGGGCAGCATTTTCATGTATTTTGCCCAATAGTAGCCGTATGCACAGTTTCACGCAAAAATTTGGGAATCCGGGTCAGATACAGCTTTTAGGGACCGAGGAGATAGGGCCTGCCCTCCCCGTCGTCCGCCGTGGTCGGAGGCGTAAAGTGGGTAGGGAATATTACGTACACAGTCCCACTCTCCGTCTTAAGCGGCGGACGACGGGACAGGGCACTAATTTGGAGGCCATGCCCCCTCGGCCGCCACCTTGAGGAGCTGTGTCTTCGTCGGATTCTCACTTTTTCGCGTGAAACTTTGCATTCGGCCACTATTAGGCAAATGCGAAACAGATATATGGGTAACAGAGAACCTTCCGTGCACGATTCTTATGAGTGGAATCAAATCTACTGTCAGCTGGAATCGCTGATCTTGAACGCATGATTAGCAACAATTCGGTTAGTCCAAGGTCATATGTGAGCAGGTAGTCCTTTCCACAATTGCGAAGGGTGTACCATCGCTAGGGTGAGGACTAAGCTTGTAGAGGACCCTTGAAACAGATGTCGCCCAACCTCTCAAGATGGCCGACACCCGCTATCACTTTGAGCAGGGGAGCAGCGGTGGCAAGTATTGGCAAAAGAGGCATGCTATCGATCTCGATAGGATAGGATAAAAAAGTTTCAATAGCAAACGCAACGTTTTTTATTACCATGTTAAACCTAATTCTAAGAGGCTGTCACTCGTCCAAACCGAAGGGCGGGAATACTTCAGATTAAAGGCACCAGTAGGGGTATGGGAAAAGTGAGAACTGGGAGTACATGTTCTCTCATACGAACCTTCTACTTCAAAATAGGTCACATGTGGTGAAAATCGCATAAACGCGGGTTGTGGTCTTATGACGACCCCGCAGCACGGCATGTCGTCCTGCGGGCCTGCGGCCTGACGTGTCGCCAGGGAGGGGCGGGAAAACGATCGTGGCTGCCTGATCCAGCCTCTGGCCTGTCTTCAGTCTACCCTGGCTAGTGACGCAGAGAGGCGCGAAAGAGAAGGGGGATTACCGGGTTTGGTTTTTTCGCAGTTTTATGTCTTTCCACTCTTATATTGCTGGATACCTCTACTGTGTATGTCGTTCTTTTCCACTCTTATATTGCTGAATAACTCTACTTTCATAACCCCCCCAGTTTGCCAAAATCACCCCTTCCGGTGTCTGTAAGGGTTTCTGGAGGGATTCCCTGATTTTCTTTTTCGTGTACTTCAGAGTCTCCATAATCTTCACTGAACACGATGCTCACGAGGACACCATGGACTGTGCCTTTAGGCCACGAAACAAATATGTTGACTGAGCCATTGCCTCACCGTCATTTGCGCCAAACAGATTTGGAGAACTCTGTGTGTATTTTTTTTAGAAAAATAGTGAAGAATTCTTCGAATTGAAAGAGATGGTGGATAGACAAATAATGAGCATGACAACCTTTGATATGTCGCTGGAAAAATGGACAATGAATTTGCCATTTCTTAAAAACAAGTGGAGAAGGCTTTTGGAACCTCAAGAGAAACTCATCGAATTCATTCAGAAGAGACTAGTCCAAAGGTTTGTTTCACAACTATAATAACTGGAATGGTCAGACTCAGATAATGCTTGAATCGTCGTTGCAGAAAAGAAGAAATCGCATCCGGCACACACACTTTGGATGGAGACGGTAACGATTTTGTTGACGCCTTCCTGATAAAGATAGAGAAGGATCGCAGAGAAGGTCGAAGTCCTACTCAATCATATAAGTAGGTAGTACGTGAAAACATTACAGTTGTTCTGTTAAAAAATATTTCTTCAAAATTTTTGCGCCAGTCAAAGGCACAAATCGCGATCATCAATTGCAACTAGACTTTTTCTGGCACTACATTTCGTTTAAGCAGGCAATCTTAAGTGTACCTTTTTTGCATTGTGACTATGCGCTATCACGGCGCTTTACCCGACCACCAAACCCGCGCTACCCGCGCCCTTCAAAGGCACATGGAGGGGGCAAGATAGGAGAGCATATTTCAAAGCACTGTTCTCTTTACACGTATATTCGAACACAGAAGAAACTATGTGTAGCGAAAAGTGCGTCCTTGCAATTTTAGCGCGTATACCCGTATACCCTTCCGATGGGCCGACGCCACGGTTATTTGACTTCGCGTGGGGCGAGATTGATTTCAATCATGATGATGTTAAACTTGTGAAACGGTGCACAGCAACAAGCAAGTGAGCCAATGAAAGGGAAAGTAAGCGAAGGAGTGAGAAAACGTGTGAATAGAATCAAAGACCTAATGAATTCTCACCCACATCGTGGCGAACGTCTAAGACGTCGTGTGTGCGAAGTAAGGAATTCTAGGCCATTTTAACCACCGTATGCCAAAATCGCCCCTCTCGGTGCCTTTCAGCTCAACTGTCCATCTAGGGAACTCAAGTGGGCGTGATTAAAACCAGTTTGGGACCCGGGAATCTACTGACCTAAAGAGGTACGTCGACTAATCTGTTGATCGCAAGGCGTGTCTTTAATCTCACGTACGATAACCTTTGAGTCAAAATGGTTTACTGTTGTGGCACCATCATGCTCCACCACACTTCAAACGGTGCTACACCTCTGCCCCGAAAAAGGCGATGCTCACCCTCAAGAATCGCACTCCAAGGAGGCCCCAAATGCATGAATGTGGTGCTCACGAAAGAGTGAGAAAGGAGGAATGTTCCAATTCTGATACTGTACAGCAACACGCCAGCTCCCGTCAATCCTATCATATCTTCTTCACAAATACCTGATGCTCATTCCGAAATCTGTTTCTTTTTGTTTACTTCCCTTCATAAACACATGAACTAAAGTAGCAATACAATACTCACGGTATGTAGTATTTCTGTGAAATCAACAAAATAGAGTGTGTTTTAGAGAGGATGAACTACTTTATGACGTATTCGACTTATGGATTGCTGGACAGGAAACCTCGGCAATCACCGTGATGTGGGGATTCATGTATCTGATCAAGAATCCCTCCGTAAGATATTCTGAGAACATTTTAGCTGAGCATTTCTAATTTTTGGAGATGGGAATCCATGATCGGTTGCACATCGCACTTCACTTCGGTGCAACTTTACGACTGGCGCGACTGGTGCATTCGTTTGAAGCCACTTTACATATAAGATTCTCCACTATACTGAGCCAACCAATACAAAAGTGAAGCTGATTCGTTCTTCTGACGTCGATAGCCTCTTATGAAGTTAAGGAGTGGAGAAGTGTGCGGGAAATACTTGGACTCTAAAAGCACCGCCCGGTAGGAAGAAAGTGAAAACAGGGAAAACATGTTCTCTGAGAACAAACATCCCACATTACAAAAGGTGGTTAGTGGCAGGATTCCTTTTGAAAAAAATGCGGTCTGCATCTACTCCAACGGGCTACTCCATATATTGCCTGCATCTACTCCATCCAAATGTTGCAAAGGGGCCTGACAAGGAAGGAGTGAGAAGGGTTCGCTTTCCTATTTCTAGGGTTTTTGCCGCTTGATTTCCTTCTTTCTCTACTATTATACTGCGGATCACCTGTACTTTCATATTCTCCATTTACTCCAAAGCGGCCAATTTCCCCCTTGGTGCCCGTGTGGGTTCAATCCGAGAAAAGAGGAAGGATTGTAAATATTATGAGCTTTTATTCGTAGTGGTCTCAGCACAATGAACCTTTTACTAAGCTTTCCGTGTGATCTTTAGTCAATATCCTGTATGCGGTCAGACATCACTCTGTCGAAACGGAAGATCGAGAACCTCCGTCTCTGTATGAAATCGTGTGTGACTCCAGCTGCACATTCAGAGGCATTCGAAGTGTGGTGAAAGGGGTCGGAGGGGTGAAAGAGAGAGCTACTACTAGGATGCTGAGTAGCCCATACCTCAGCAACCTAGTAGAGACTGTCGCATCGCGGGCTGCGGCGATAATCAGCAGCTATCTAAAATTAGAAGTATCAAAAATCGGAAAGAGAGAGCGTCACTCGATCAAGCCACTGTAATTCAATTGGTCCTTTTTAACGTCATGTGTAAGTCAGTGAAATTCTAGTTCGAACCACGTATATTTGCGAATCCCACATGGCGACGGAGTCTAATTCACTTGTACCGCTGAATAGTCAATAAAATATGTAAAGCATCAGTTTACAGATCGTAGAGAAAATTCGAGCTGAAATCAATACAGTCACCAATGGCAATCGTCCTGTTTCTTTGACCGATAAGGATCACACCCCTTACCTGAACTGGAGTGTACTGGTGAGCTTTCTGCCCTTCGTTTTTCCAAAAAGCTTTCAGCAAAGCTTTCATGGGTCTTCCCTTCCACTTTAGAACTTTCATAAGCGACACACACGTATTTAAGTGCCGTTCAGAGCAGGGATAACCCGTTTATATGCACAGCTCTCGTAGATCTGTAGATATTAATACATCTTTAATTACTTGATCAGGCCGTTTTAGTGTGTTACTTGATCATTTTAGGAAACCATGAGATTGGCATCCATAGTGAACTTGAATCTTTGGCGTCGAACCGTGGAAGGTAGATGTGTTGCAGAGCATTTCGTTCCTAAAGGCACTGTTATCGCTGCTGAACTGTCGGTGATAATGAGCGATGAAAGGTACTTCAAGGATCCAAGCAAGGTGATTACATGTATTTGCGTGAGAAAAAGGGTATTTCAGCTATTACCTGGAAAACAGAAAAGTTCTATAAAAAATGAGTATTTCTGCCTACACGTAACTCTGGAATGGATGCTCCGTTGCAGTTCAGACGCTCAGTGCAACGATCTGTAAAACTGTACTCATACTTTGCGACACAGTCGTGCGACACACGCAACGCACCCGCATTGCGACTGCTCTAGCTAAATTGCATACCGGCGCTGGTGTGCATAAGCAGTTGTAGAACTCAAAGTTTGCACACGCGTGAGCATTGCGACTTTTTCGCAGGGTATGAATGCAGCATCATTCGCTCATGGTCTTACGTCGGAGCATCACACCCACATTTCCAAGCGCATTCTTCCTTCAATCATAGATCCAGAATCCTCCAAAACTTGCAACAATCTTTCGTATACTCGTATCTCCGTAGAGTCTTATAACGATACCGGGCCTCCGCCTTTCGTTGAAGAAACTTACAGCTCATAAGAATCGCATCAAATTTATTAATTTGAGAGATTTCATGTTGGAAGTTTCAGTTTAATCCTGAAAGATATGAGGAAGGCGGAAAAGCTTTGGAACAACGAGTGATCCCATTTGGTATCGGAAAACGGTCGTGCATTGGTGAGACACTCGCCAGAGCTGAGATATACTTGGTTAGTTACTGAGTTATAAATTAAGTATCGCATTTTTCTTGAAAATGGGATTTGAAAGTTCCCTGTTGTAAATGCTGAGACTGTTCAGCGACTGAATCTGTTGCATAGCACATGCTCATCTTTTGCTATCAATCTCAGAGACTTAACCGGCAGCACTCCCAGGTGTCGAGGAAAATAGTCGCTTAAAGGAATCGTCCACGGAAAATGAGTTTTTGTGTTACCCATATATTTATGTTGTATTTGCCTAATGTTGGCCTCATGCATAATTTCACGCGAAAAAATGTGAATCTGGCTGAGATACAGCACCTCAAAGTGCGGTCCCAGTGGGCGGGGCCTCCGTGTAAAAGCCTCGTACCGCGTCCGCCGTGGTCGGAGACGCATTGTAGGAACAGAAGGTTACGTAAACAGTCCCACTCTCCGTTCCCAACGGCGGCGGACGACGGGACGAGGCTTTTAAACGGAGGTCCCGCCCACCTGGACCGCTCTTTGTGGTGCTGTATCTCAGCCAGATTCACATTTTTTCACGTGAAATTTTTCATGAGGCCAACATTAGGCAAGTACAACATAAACATATGGGTAACACAAAAACTCATTTTCCGTGGACGATTCCTTTGAGTATGACCCCTTCACCCCCTAAGAGAGCCAAATACGACCCTCCTTTTTTGACTACTACAAATTCCAGTAGCTGTTGCCGAATTGTGTAATTGTAATGTATTTTATATACGTTTATACCTGAAGCAAAAGGAATTTGTTCGCACCAATTCGCTGCGATATACCCTTCGCTTATTAAAAGTTCAGATACAAAAATTTGTCGCTGACCTCTGCAGCGACCCCCCCCCCCTTAGGCCGCTTCCATACTTTGCGCACCGACGCCGTCACGCGCGTGCCTGCGTCACGCGCGTGACGGCGTCGGTGCGCAAAGTATGGAAGCGGCCTTACCTCCCCCCTTGTCCGCTCAAATACAACCGCCCTTTTCTGTCGAGGGATTCTGGACTCCCGGTGTACCGAGCCAAATTCCAAAATTCTAAGCCTCTAAGTTCGTGAGCTGCTTCCAGAGTGACTTTTTTCATTTGCTTGAGTCAGTAAAGCTGTCCAAATACGGATTCAAAGCAGTGTGACAACTGAATGGTTTATTCTTGACGCATCTTAAAAGTGTTATCCAGTTTTGCCTAGCTTACCCCTTTAATCTTTCTTCTGCACGAAGTGCCTCGAAGGCTTAAGTTTCTGCGAAGAAGTTGTCCAAAGTACCTAGAGCGATCGTGTTGTAGCCCTGCGAACTATGTATTTGCTTGAATTGCATTTCAAGGCGATGTTCTAGATTCTGGCCAACATGATCGCCCGCTACAAGGTGTATGAGGATCCCGAGGCCCCAGTCGACCTGGAAACCACTACACCAATCGGACTAATGCATCGACCAAAGAATTTCAATATTATTCTGAAACCTGTTAAATAATCTAGAACTTTTCTTGCGCTTCCATTAGATACTGCTCGAAAGCGCTCTTGTAAGTACGTGTGTGACTTTACTACTCTCTACGTACTGTTGGAATGTTGTTTTATAACTTGTAAGATCGTCTGCTATAGAATCTGAAGATCTGGACCATGGCTGTAGCTTCTGTGTTGACAAAATCGTAACATTCCTGTAAGTAATGTAAACAGTCCTTGTCTGCTGTTTTGAGCATGTATTTCGTTCGATTATTCGAAAGGAAAGTAGACCCTCTATCAACACGCGAAAAAGCAACAAATAAAATGATCGGAAATTAGACTTGTATTCCCGCGTTGTATTTGTGAAGAACACAATTTTTCTGGCCAGCGTTTTATGCCATATTGATTGGAGTTTCGTGGTTCTGTAGTGTGCATGTGCCGATCACACGTACATAGCACTTTGACCACTCAATTATGGCGGGAACACTGTGGCGGCCAGAGTCAAGCCTATTGTAAAGCATACAGCATGCCATGACCATATTCTTGGACTTCTGGTTTTCCTACACAGTCAACATACTCCATATTCCTTGTTAAGCATGTCACTTTTTTACTGCCTTCACCACTGCACTATATATCTTGGAAGTCCATATGCGTAGATATTCTGATGCGCAATCATCATTGGGGAGTGAGCGTTTGCCTGACTCCGTCGTTGTCAATCAGTCCCTATCCCCAAAAAGTCGAAAAGTGTCACATTCTTTCGATTCTTTAATGAGTGCTGGTGAGGATGTGGAAGAATTACGAATTATAGAATGTCCTGAGCCACTAGATCACTTCCTTAACTGGTTTCAATATGCATTAAGAAGGTCATGAAATCACAACCATTAGTGAGTTGATGATAGAGAAAGCATTCCGCGTTAATGCCTTTGAGTTGCGCCATGCTCTTCCAATTCGCTTTGAAATAGTCGTGATGATTAGGTAGCGATGTACAGTCTCTAGAGGGGTGCGAGACCTAATTTGCTAGTGCCATTGCTGATCCACTATTCGACCGCCATGTGTTTATAGTGGGCGCGAAATGTAATTGAATAGTCGAATAATTTACCTCTAGCACTCGAAAACTGTAGGGATGAAAAGGTTCTTTGAAAAGCTGGAAGATGAAGCATTCAGCTTCATGTAGCTCTCGACATCCATGCAGAACAGAAGTGAAAGTAGAAGTTTGGTGGCCTAATGCCTACACTCACGCCGATATTCTTATCCCCCAGTTCCCGGACGTACCGATCAGCTTGCATCGGAGTTGTTGGCCGGGATTGGCATTGATCCAGGATCTGATTTCTGGGAAAGGCGCCATCTCTCATAACACCATCTCCCTTCCCCGTGTATTTCATAAGGATGAACTATTAGGTTGGCAACTAAGTAATTGCGGATTTTTAAATACTGCTTTTTCCCTCAAAACTGCTTTCCACAAAATTTCTTCTGTACATATATATGTAGTACAAGTCCACACGCATCTATAGGTACTGTTGTCTTCCATCTCCCGGATAACCCTTTTCGGCAAAATAAAAATATCAAAAGTCACCTCATTTTCAATTCCAATTTTTTTCTTTGAATGGCGTTAGACAGGGAAAGGGAAAGGTGATAATCCGATGGAGAAAGATCAGAACTATAAGGCAGCAATTTTTATCCAAGCTCGAGAATTTTTCGAAAAAAAATTTTAAAAATTTTTTACCACTATTGAAAAAATGACTCGCCAAAAAATTCTCGAGCTTGAATAAAAATTGCTGCCCCATCCACCTTATAGCCCTGATCTTGCCGCATCGGATTATTACCTTTTCCTTTCCCTGTCTAACGCCATTCAAAGAGAAATCTTTTTATAATTTTTGTATTGAAAATGAGGTTGACCGTTGATATGTTTATTTTGCCGAAAAGGGTCATCCAGGAGATGGAAGACAATAATACCTGTAGATGCGTGTGGAATTATACTACATGTGTATGTACAGAAGAGATATCTGGAAAGCAGTTTGGAGGGAAAAAGCAGTATTTAAAAATCCGCAATTACTTAGTTGCCAACCTAATAATATTTTTTCTTGTCGAGCGCTCTTAGTCCGTTGACAAAGACCTAGGTTGGGAGAGTCATAGCACTAGAGCCTTGTGTGTGAGGTCAACTCCAGCTCAACAGACTGCGTATTCGGAAAATGTGCTGTAAATGTCTGGAAGGATGAAAACAGCAGTCTCTCGAAGTTTATGAAAGACCTAGCTATATGTGCCAAAGAGCTCGAGTATTCTGGTTAGGAATCATATGTATGTGTGGCTTTTCCTGAGAGAGTTGGTCTACAAATTCATACAGGAGAGACTTCAAATAATTCGGTTGAACAATAAGGGATAGGGAAACGGAAACATCCGACAGTCGGCCGTTAGGGCGACCAAGCGTTCATCTCACTTGGATGCGGAAGAAGAAGAAGAAGGAGAACTGATCGAGAGATAATATATTGCCCTACAAGGGCAACCCAACCGTTTTTGCACTCCCTGTCACTGCTGTAATATCGTCATTTCTACTCAACTACAGACCACACTGTATTTCCTCTTCGGTTACAACATGATCAGTGAGTCAGAGGCATGTTCTCGTGTGGCAAGGTCGCGCCTCGTTCTCTCCCTTTTACATTTCGCTCCTGTCTCTATAACCTGTTTTCCCCATGTACAGACATTGTGTAAAATTGCCACTAAACGTCTTACAATCGATTTTCTGTGCCACCGTCCACCTTTCAATAGCTAGTTTTGTTTTCATAACGGTTAACACCAGATTTGAACTTGGCATTGATCAGTCGGAAAGCCCGTATTGTCGTGCTAGCCATATCAGTTTGATTGCTCTTATCGTACTGTATCGAATACAGTACCCATAGAGTTCGATAGATCATCGGTTGACGGCAATGGTCAATCTTCTGAGTGCGCCGTGTACTGGACTTTTATTTCAAATGGTTGAGTTACTGCATGACTATCACGCCCGAGGGATTCGAAGTAGTCGAATATAGGACGCCATATGAGGCAGTAGCCTGAAATTCAGGTAATCATATTCTTACTGTAGTACTTTGTGAGTTATGAGAAGTCGCTATATTCTGTTTCAAATTGTTATGCCATTCGAACGCCTACACTTCAATAAACCTGTTGGAATCGAACAGTTAATTGGTACATTTTTTGAAACAGTAACACGACGCTCGAAACTTCTAATTACGGTATTCATGCTTGAGAATGTTATGACTTATGAAAAGCGCGCTTGAGAAAGAAAACCTTATGTAGTTTATAGACAAAAGTGATTCATTCATTCCCGAACACTTTCCCTTTAGGTGAAGTTTGCATCCACTCCCACCATCGCTTCTTATGGCTCTTCCTCCTTTATTCGCATGGTCTGATTGAGCTGGCATGTAAATTCATATGCCCTCACCCACTTTCGGATAGCTTTCTACTTGATCTTCATGTTTCTCCAGTCGTTTTCTTCATTCCTTTCAAAAATATCAAATAATTCTGAGATTCTATTTCATTGTTGAAGGCTGTTGAAGACAGGCAAATGTGAAAATTTGTGGGCTAAGTTTTTGAGAGGTCCCCACAGATTCCGAATCTGATTTGAAACATTTTTATTTCATCTTGTAGGCTGGTGAAAGAATTGCTCACCACTATCGGGAAATGGAAGCTCAGCATGATAGCTCAAGATTGCATAACTTGTTAATGCTGGAAGTTTGGTCAAAGCACTTCACACGTTTCTGCTAGGTCTTGAACGAAGCACGCCTTCACGCCGCGGAGTCGTGCATTGCGTGTAACCGTCACACATTACCGAGCCGCGTGGTGCCAATTTGATAGTGTTACTACACGTGCGAAACAAGTACGTAGGCGACCAGAAACGGTGCTACAAAGAGCCCCATTGTCAAGTTATTGATCACCATTCCGCCCATAATTAATACTGATCTAAGGAATAGAATGTTATGCCAGGAAATATGGTGCGCGCCATCAGAACAGAAAATTCGCCTTGCGGCATCCGGCATGCGACGCGATGGTGAGAGGTCTACGCGCCTTACTGGATGGATCCTTAGACGATGATGGTGATCTATGCCCTATTCCAGTCGTTCGCTTCAGAAGTCAACTAGTACGCCGCCCCTATCTCGCACCATTTGGTCGCGCGTTAAACGCAGCCACGCGAGATTTCTGTCCTAATGCCACCCACCCCCGGGAGATAGAGCCTAGCCATTCGGATCTATGGAACATATATACCGTAACGCTCAAAAGTATTCGGCCAAACACTTTTTGTCACAACTTTTTTTCTACTTGACCAAATTTGACAAAATTTTAATATGTGGTGCCTGAACCTATTGTTAACATTTCCTTCTACTTGCGTGCCGCTTGACTCTTTTCATGGGTTTTTACAGGAATATACTACAAGACCACCGAAAAAAATAAAAAGGCTTGGTCAAAAAAACGGCTTTCTTCACAGCGAGGAAGCCTCAGACAACATCAATTTTTTGTAGGAAGACCGCGACTTTGATGACAGCGGAACAGCGGGACGGCATAGGGATGGCACTCCAAAAACAAAAAATTGCATTTAACCACGTAACTTACACCGTTGAGCGCCAAATAGTATATTCAGTATTCAGTGTCTCCAAGTACAACATACTAGAATTCCTCTTAGATCGGTCTAGTCGCAAAAAAAGTTACAAGTGAAAAACCCAAGTGAAAAACCATTTGGCCGAAGACTTTTGAACGCTACTGTATGTAGCTGTGATAGTGACACCTCTTGGTAACATTATACAACTGTTGAAAATGGCTTTCTTTTTTATGGCTCTTCATTCATCTGCTGATCATTATGAAGTGGTGGCTTGCAGCTAAACTGTTACACAGGGAATCTTCTATGTTTTGAATACTACGAGAATCTTCTCTGTCATATCGTTAGCGATGTTCATCATCTTAGCGCTGTGATTAATGATGATCTGCCTCTGATAGGGCGATAAGTGCATGCACTATTGATTTAAAATCACCAGAACCTGTTGATGATCATCAACTTCTCGTAAAAATATTATGGATAAAATTCATTCTCTTTGTGGCACTGTCATTACTTTCCTACACGACCTTCTGCCTTTCGTTCGAAAACCTTCAATAATTTCTCCTCTCATATAGTCTTATTGATGAAAACAATTCGTCTCGAGTGTAACAGAGCGTCGATACGATGCAAGCTGGCATTCGGACGTGTGGATTTTCCACATTTTGTAATGTTTTGCTATTCTTAAAAGTAGTCGTCTGCAAAGCATAAAAATGAAGGATAAAATTTTTGACGTTAATTATATCCTTCCATGGGATGAGCTGCGCATTCTATGCAGTTCCTGCTTAATAGTGGTGGCAGGTGAATGCGACTGGGCCTGTACAATGACTTACGGGGATAAGCTTGTGTATATGTCAGTGCTTTTATCCCCCACAGGAATCTGGTACCAATTCACAGATGTTTAATGAATGTACGGTTTGGTTGGCATGACAGACGTGTGCGGGGTTTGATTCCCGCACCTTGAAAGTGGGAGTAGGAACCACCTGCCATTACATGACCTGCGCCACTGTTCCACTGTATCAATCATGCAAACTTTTGAGTTCGAGCTATGGACGAGTTGCTCACGACGGCTCAGTACTACTGTAATACGATATAAAATGAGATGGCGTATGACAAAGGTATCATTCGCTGCAATCCCCACACCTCGTCTTCTGATTGCCGTATGGAGGCAGAGCCGGGGACGGAGTAGTCAGCCAAACCTGGCGCAGCTTGCTCAAGAGCGCAGAATGCTCCTTTCACGTCGAGAGGAACGACGTAAATCTTCCTGAACCCAAAGTTCTGCTTGGGCTTTGATGAGCATACCAGTACCGCCCATTGCCTTCAACAGAAAAGCTGGAGATGTTTGGGACAGTACTTAAAAGTCGATCATCTCATCCTTGATTCTTGGTGCATGTTGAACCGACCTGTCATGGTACCAATGTAAAGATGCAAGTATTTGATTTCATTGTCATCAGCTGCCGTTCATGAAAATGCTTTTTCCTAGAACTCTCCAAGTTCTATCTTCTTGTAACCTCGGCATGATGTTAAGATCACTCGTGTGCTGCTTTTCCATTTTTCTTGAATTTCAAATATTTTTACTGTTCGCTGAATGCGGACCTATCTCCTATACTCAGTCTTCTTCTTCTCATCCCTTGCGTAAATCCTGCACCATCGCAGGCTCCGCAACTTCTCTCTGTTTCTGCGAAGGGCGTCCACTGCCGTGGCTTTTAATCAGTAGGGTCCTTCTTGAACACCCTTCCATCTCTTATTTGATGCTCCCCATGGTCACCGGCCCAGCACTCCGGTCTCTCAACCTCTTTATATCGTCAATCTTCGGCCTTCTGGTAGCCCACCATCTTAGCCGCTGCCCTTACATTTTTAGGTGGAAGGAACAACTGAGACCATAGGAACGTCTTTTTGCCGCCCTTACGTCGCCATTTTTGACCTTGCGGGGTAGCTTCCCGTCGTATGCCCGTATCAGCATCTTGAAATGTCACCTTCCTGTTTTCAGAATCCCTCAGCAGGAAGAAAACACCCGGTGAAGAATGTCCACCACTGGACATTCTGATGTCGACATGGAGTCGGCGTCGGCGTTTTCTCCATCAGAACCGGCAATCGACGAAGTTTTTGTGTCGAAACACAATCAGAGCGCTGAAATCTACCAAGTTCGGCTTTCTTCATGTTTTTCACAATCCTGCCGCATGAAGTTCTAGCAAATTCTAATATTCGGCAGCCAACTTTAATGTTTACTTATTGTGTCTCTTATTTTAATGGCAAAGCTTCAACTATTCAGATTTTCAAAGACGATGTTGACGCTTTGCTTTCTGGAAGGACTCCACAGCACGAGCAAGCCGCACTAATACAGGTTATTTTCGACAATAAAAGATAAAATCCACTTTACTGCAATTGAAAAGTTGCGCACAAGGGAAGAGGTTAGGGTAGTGAAATACTGAAGTATGGAAAGGCACTGCGATGTGTGCTACTAGGACAGAAAAATTGCGTGGTCGCGTGTGGCGAGCTATCGGTGCCGCCTATTTGGGTCATAAAAAGATTGCGCCTAAAGGCGTGGGATATCGTCATGGTTTCAAGGCTCAACTAATGCGCATCCGTCGCGCCTAGCTCTGGAGGTCGAGGCGTGAATTTTCTGTCCTGGCGGCACTCTGAAAGGCACTAGAACTCCTGCGGATGAGAAAACAGATTACACTGGTTGAAGAGCTCATATTCACCTGAACTTGAATTCAGGACCTTAACTTTCTTATGAGCCACAGAAAAGTATTAGTTTTACAGCGAATACTCCACACTAGCGAGAACTTATACGTCGTGTTTGAAGATGAGAAGCAGCATCTTATGGGTGATGTCCTCTTGTCATGGGCAATGAAACAACAAAGGGTATGTTATGGTTATGGATTTGATAACAATTGCTGCCCGTTAGATCACTTCTCTCAAATAGGATTTTTGTTTTTCACCATTCTTCGCACGTAACAATGCAACAAGACTGCAGGTCTCATGCAAAATTTTGCGAATATTTCGCTCAATTTTGTGAATTCTGTATAGGAACATGTAGAGCGGAAAATAATGTTAAAGACAGATCGTCGAACTTTTTTTTGCTCTTTCAAAGGCGATTAGGAAAAATACGAACGGAAATGATGTTCTTAGAAGTGAAAAGGCCAGTATAGTAGAGAGACAATCTGTAGTAGAAGTGGAAAGAAACGCCGTCTGGGGTCTTTGCTGCCATCTCATCGTGCTTCACCTGCCAAGTTGCTGCGAAACAGAACAACGTGCCCGAGGAGCTGGCATAGCTCCTCGCCATCTGCATCTAAACCCCCTAGCTGTTGGTGATGTAGAAAAAGCGAAAGGGTAGTAATGAGAAAGCATTCTATCACTCGCGTTTTCTGGACCGTCGTTCAATTCTTCCTTCGCTGTTACGCTATCAAGCGTCTCGAACTGCGTATTCAACAATCGCTCAAAATTACGTCTTCCGGTGTTTTTAAAATTACCTCACACAACCTATGGTACTATATAATATGATAGTCTAGTAAACGTAGAGTGAAAAAAAAGTGCTGCAATGCAGTGACTCTGACGGAAAACGTGATCGGAGAAGAGGTAGATTCAAGAGAAACTGCGAATCCTAGGATCTATTTTGATGCTATAATGACCTATTGGGTGGAAACTGCAACTCACTCTTTTTTTTCAGGTAAGCATTGGTACGTTATGGACGCAGCAGCTTCACTACAAACAGTTGGACGTGATTCACCTACAGTAAGTTTTGAATTTCTCTCCGTTCATTCAGCGCGATCGCAGTCGTTGTCATTGAAGAGCCACCCATTAAAGAATAGATTTATACAAGTTTTTAGTGTTGTTGAGTTGTATCCACGGCTCGTCGCTCTTTTGGGGTACATTTCATGAGGCCCTTTACCAATTTCACGCGTTACCAACTTCTCCAACTTTATAAACTGCGGCGCAACCAGTATCGAACGAGGATTTGTTGTGAAAGTGCTGAATAAACTTTGTCAAAGTCAAACCAGCTCGGCCAAAATATATATCTGGAGCTCTCATTCAATGAATTTTCATGCACAGCCTCTATTTCAGATTCGAGTATTTTGGAGAGTTACTTCAGCAGACTTTATCAGGGCTCACTTATTTGAAGCAATACTTTTCCAGCCCTTCCTTCGATGAGGTACGGTTAATTCATTGATTTGACCAAACGAATAAGAATAAGTAGAGGAAGGTGAAGCGAATGGGTGAGCAATCAGAGGAATGAGAGATTCAGATTTCCTGAAGGAGAAGAGGCAATTTAATAGGAGAACCAAGGATTGTGTTGTGGCGAGAGAGTAAAGTCGAAAAGCAGTAGCGATGGAGACGTATCAGAGAAGGGAATATCGTTTGAAGAAGGATCAATCCTCCTCGTAGCATTTCTTGTAAGGGAGAAGTATAAGGAATTGCCAAAGGATGAAGCGCAGCGTCGATCGTTTTTTAAAAACCGCCACACATTCCGTGTTCATTTGAAGTCGTAGTGATATAGGAAAGCGGTTCGGCCATTACGACGACTCGTGTGATCATGATGTCAAGCCAGCACTTTTGTCTCTCCAAACGGGATTCGTTCCTATTCACTAACTCGGAAATGATTAGGTACTCGGATGGCGTCTGAGTGTGTGTGTGGGGATGGAATGAAATGGATCCCCCGACACTGGCACATAGTGGAACCGGGCGCCACTAACAGTCACAGCTGAAAATATTTGCAGATGTGGATTTTAACCATAAGTGTAGCCCACGCTTTCATATCTCGTTCATTTTTTCTGTGATTTGAAAGCAACTCTTACCCGATGAAGCAATGTATCTCAGCAGTGCAGGGTGCAGGTTAGAGGCTAAAAATTTTATGTCACTGAAAACTCTGGAATTGACCAGCGCAGTGCATCAGAGCTAAAAGTGGTCATAATTCCAAATAACGGACAACAAAATCTTAGCCTTATTTCACATATGTTCGTTCCGTTGAGTTATAAGCTTTTCATGGAAAACTAAATTTTTCGAAATGGTTTGATCATTTTTAGATTTCAGTTAAACAAGTTTTCCAGTCTCTAGCTTGCTCACCCTATTCAGCTGAAATACTTTGTTTTACTGATTAACAGTTGCCTCCGAAAAACAAAAAAGAATTGGTAGAGATACGTAATCGTAGACCGAAGTTATAATGGTTGTAAAATCCAGAACGGCATATATTTTTGACCGCTACTGTATGTATAGCACCTCCAACCTTGTCTGAACAATTCGGAACAATTGATTCTTTAGATTGCGAAATTCCACAACTCTTTGGGATTCTGACAATGGTTCCCTTACACTTTATAATTTTTCAGGCATACAACCGCTTCTGCAGTATGGCACATTACTTCCTGTACTACTCCGTAATTGTTAGTCGACAGCCACCATCTGTAGTCGTCAAATGCGGTGAAGCAGAGAATCATCGGCGGAGTCGATTCTGGTTCAACACCGAAATAAGGTCTTGAGGTTGATGAAACGATAGAAAACCTTTGGGAGGCATCATGCTTCATTCGACCGATGGGTTTCCCATTACCATGGATAGAAGGGGCTTAGTGTAAAGCCAGAACGCATTTCTCAGTACACTCAAACAGTAATGGAGACCCTTGTATGAGGGTTTTGCGAAATCTCTTTTTGGAATGTCCTGCACACTCCAGAGAGACTAGGCACTGCAATACTGCCAATTTAGTTTTGAAGCTGCGTCATAAAATTTCACGCGAAACGTTCCATTCGTGAAGCATCATGCACCGGGTTTGTTGGGAAGCAGGAGTTAGCTTCATTTTTGGGATATGCTCAGATACGCTTCCCATCATGGCTGCCACCTTCCCCTTTTCCGCCATGTTGCACAGCAGACACGACTGAATGAGAGGCGCTGACAGTCCGCCTTCTGAATGACATTAGAATCATATTGTTAGAGTACTCCGAGACATGATTACCTGCGGAAAGAACCATTTTAGCCCATTTCATCGGTCCAGAAGGAGGTGCTTCCTTTCCTTTAGGATGAGCAGCAGGCGCCCGAGACATTTGACCCATTGGAGTGTGCGATGGCGCAGCCTAGATCCTTTACGCAGAGACTGCAGCGTTACAAAATCCAACGTAAAGAATGCGGAGAGGTGTCTTCGGAGTATCGGAGCTTATAATTACGCAGTGAGATTGAGAGCAGAAAATGTGTCAGTTGAAATTTCTCAAAGGCACCACCACCACGGGGACATCTAGGTCAAGTGTTGAAATAAAAGAATAGCACTAGGTAGTGCAACAGTCTAGAAAGAACTCAATAGGACGGCACATACCATAAAATAGGAACCTCTGCTTCCCACTGTTCTCACAAAGGACGCATTTTCGGGACGAAACAGCCAAGCCAAGCCGGTTCCAAAGAGCCATTCTTCCATGAACGTGTTCGCTTTGCAAGACGCTTGATTTACCACTGCTTCCTAAAGCCTAGTAAAGTTTCGGTCTGCGCATCTTGAACATAAAGATTAGGCCACGACATGAGAGATTATCTCTTCAAAGGAATGGTCCCCGGAAGTTCCATGACAGTGATCCCTCTCAAAATCACTTCACGAGATGTAGCACCTAAACAGAAGCACAAAACGGCGAGAGAAACGTGGTTCGAAATTTCACGTGCAGTGTTTACTTGCTTCCCACTCACTCTGCGTCCCCTGCCGCCGCCACTCTGCAACCAGGTCCCTAGTGGCCATGCCTCTACGGACAGCCCACCTCGTCGGACGCTACTTTGCAAGCTGAATCTCAGCCGGGTTCTCGGTTTTTTAGTGGAACTTGGATGTGGCTCGTAGCAAGCAAAAACAATATAAATGTATGGGTAACACGAAAATTTGAATTTCCGTGGACGATTCCTTTGATTATACGAGAAAGTAAATTTAAGGCAATTTCCGGAGCAACGACTGGTGATGTAAATTTCTGGTATGATAAAAATGTTGATTTCCTTGTTACTATAATGAATTCGCTGGCACGGAACTGGTCACTGAACCTATCGCAACTTTTCCGCCACCCAGTAGTGACGCTTGTTCTACATCCTACGGTTACTTCACCATCCACGTCGCACGAGCCATCGTAGGCTAGAGGTGTGATTGGAAGGTCGAAAAACGATTTCTTGCAATGTTGTACACACGCCGTCTCCCGCTTCGCGCTCATTTTCAACCTCATGTCTTGAATCTCATGTCTTGCCTGAACATGCTTCCCTACCATGAATTCAAATCAACCCCCCCCCCCCAGCAGGTGTGTACCCTTACGTCAGGATTTCGCACGACGACGAGCGGCGTGAGACGCAGTGTGTGCGAGCTATGTGCGTCGCGGTATTTGGGTCTTATCGTTAGAACGATCACGCGGTGATGCTAGGGGCGCAATACGCAGTTGACTCGTAATCGCTTCAAGATCCCACAACATGGCGCCCTTATCTTGTCCGCATTGCTTCGTTTGCGACATGCCGCGGTGCGAAATCCTGACGTGAGGGTACACACCCCACACCTCGGTATGACCGTCTTCAGTAATATTCCCTACATCTTATGAAATGCATAGACAATTACAGGAATCGTGCGCGGGAATATGGGGTTCCTTACCCATATATCTATATTGTATTTGCTTATTAAGGGCCGCATGCAGAGCTTCACACGCAAAAGTGAGGGCACGTTCAAAATACAGCCCTTCAGAGTGGCAGACGGGGGAGCGGGACCTGTGAGTGAGGTGTGCCGTCTCGCCCTCCGCCGCAGTCGGAGAAGTAAAGTGGGAGTGTTTACGTGATTTTGTGTTCCGATCCTCCGTCTCCGATCGCGCCTTAGCTCCTCAGCTTTCTGTCTGCACTCACCCGGACGCTCCGCCCCGTTGTCCGCCACTTTGAGGAGCTGTATCCTGGCTGGATTCTCACTTTTTCGCATAAAACTTAGCATGAAGCCCTTATTAAGCGAATACAACATACATGTATGGGTAACAGAGAGAACTACTTTTCCGTACACGATTCCTTCAAGAGCTCTGGGCAAACAATTTGCCAAATATTTATGTCTTTCTTTTGTTTCACTCAATCACGGCATTTCAGGGTACTTGGTGGGCAAGCGTTTGGCGTGGAAGCGGTCGGTGAAGGAGCAGAAGTTAAGTGCTACTTGATCACGGATGACACAGCAAAACAACTACTAAACAATGCTTATTTGGAGATGTCAGTATAGAAAATAATTGGTTATTTAATTAATTATCACACAATTTCAGCTCTCACTCATAACCCACCTTTAATGTCTAGAGTTCCCGGTTCACGTCGATTCAAGTCTATTGTCACCGGACGTCGTTTGTTGTCATCGCTGGGCTCTCGATGCTTACCGCTACCGTCGAGTTTTCGTCAAAAAACACTTGTTGTCGCGTAAATAGCTCGATTTCGTCACTTCATCAGGATAAACAGTGCTGCGGTGGGGCATCTGGGCGGGGTTGGTGGTTCAGAAAGCGTAGGTCGTGGTGACATATCAATTCATAGTAAGGGTAAGTTCGGGCTTGTACATTAATTTTTCAGCCGAAACTGAGCAGGGACTGAATTTTGGGATGCATATCTAGGGAAGGGACCACAACACCAGTGAAACTGCCCATTTTCGCGCTTTACCTTAACTCCGTGCTTCACATTTTCCATGTCGCTTCATGTTCATCATTGTCACCACCTTCAATCCATTATTCATTTTTATTGAATTTCTCATGAATCTCGAAAGACTCGGAACCAGTGAAGTAAGCATATTGAAACTAATTCGCAGGCTCACGTATGAGTGATGACTGGCGTGTGAAAATTGGTTTTTTTTAAGATTTGAATCGGAGGAGTTTTGCATCGAACCACCGTCGGCTGTGTTTCAAAGGAAAGATACCCGAGGACTTAGGGCGAAATTCGACGATATGGTGAGTCTTGGATAGTTTCTCACTGAATCTTTTAACTCAATGGAACTTGCACCTCTCATTTCGATCCTCTGCTCTGGAGTATCTATAACGGACTTCGTTTCAAAATAGAACTAGAGAACTAGCAGCAGTCACCAAATACAGTAGTAAAAGCAGTAAATCTACTTCGGTTTAAAACTAAAGTAGATGCTACTTAGTGCAGTAGTGAAAAGTGCGAAATGGAATGGCCGAAATCACCAAGAGTGGGACTCCTATTTCACCCACTAATATTTGTGTGGACACCATTGCTGTACGTTGCACCTGTGA
Source organism: Trichostrongylus colubriformis (assembly GCA_963978905.1). NCBI lineage: Eukaryota > Metazoa > Nematoda > Chromadorea > Rhabditida > Trichostrongylidae > Trichostrongylus > Trichostrongylus colubriformis. The sequence goes on along the minus strand of OZ022259.1, from coordinate 9,179,013 downwards.
GTATTGATTGGAGTCACACGAATCTGTGATATGTGACATAATGCATGATGGCATGATGCGCTCGCCTGTGGAAGGAGCCTTTGGGTAGTAAGTCTGCTCACTGTGAGGCTTTGTTAACACAATGGAGATTTTGTATAGACATATTTCGCGACTAATGGCCGCACGGAAACGCAGCGCTTTGAGGAGCGTCAGTACACGAGGAGAAGTCTTCCGCTGATTGCGACATTTTTACGTAAACAGAGAGCACTATAGGCTCAGCCAGGATTATGGTTTATTGCGATAAGCAAACCAAGTAGGATCTTAGTTGGTAGCTAGTGCTAAGAAAGCACAGCACCTCAACCATTTTTATTATGTTTCTATTCCTTTTTCGAATCACCTGAAGAGTAGCAATAGTGGAAGTCCAGCTTTGCTTTCGGCTACAGGCTTATCATATACCATTTCAGCGTGTAGCGAAAAAAGCTCAGCTTCGACGGGACTCCGTGGCATCGAAGCGATACTGCCTTTGTTATAGCATTCGATTGAGAACAAACTGTGGTTTGGAACTTGTAGGCAAGAAGGTGAGAAACTTAGACCTTACTGGGGGTGAAAATCTCGTTATGCTACTGTCCGCAGGAAAAGTTACAACCCCTTTTGACTTTTTGTTAGATGACAGGCAGTTATTGAGCTTACAGCGGTAAAGCTTTTGGTGTATGCCGATCTTATTCGGATGCGCCATATATTCTTACTCTATTTAGAACCGTTATGACATTATTTAGAACCGTTAAGAAAAGTCTATTTAGGTGCCTGTATAGTGACGCGCTGAATGTCATAAGTAAATATTAGGTCGGCAACTAAGTTATTGCGGATTTCACTCGTAGATGGTTTTAGTTGAAATTTGAGCTTTACTGGCGTAGGCCAAATGTTAAACAAATATTGATATCTAATAGTAGGCAATCCTGCTATCAATCAGTAAAGAAAATTTCTTGATCGGTTGCATTATTTTTGGCGTGTGTTGAAAAATGGAGAATCAAAACATTCATTTTCGTCATATTTTGCTTTATCATTTCCGTAAAAGGAAATAATCGTATCGCAAGCTTACAAAAGTTATGTGCTGTTCATGGTGCCGAAGCCTTATAAGAAAGGCAGTGCCAAAATTGGTTTGCCAAATTTCGGTGTGGTGATTTTTCTCTCAAAGATGAGCAGAGCTCTGGTCGTCCAGTTGAAGTTGACAACGACCTGATCAAGGCAATATTTGATTCAGATCGTCACAGTACAACACGTGAGATTGTAGAGAAGCTACAGGTATCACATGCATGCATTGAAAAGCATTTAAAACAATTTGGGTGCGTGTCAAAACTGGATATATGGGATCCTCAGGAACTGAAGGCACCGCATTTAATGCAACGCATTAACATCTGCGATTTGCTAAAGAAACGTAGTAAAAATGATTCATTTTAAGAAGAATCATCACTGGCGATGAGAAATGGGTTGCTTACAATAATGTCCAGGGAAAAAGATCGTGGAGCCGCTCAGGTGAACCAGCTCAAGCAAGAGCAAAAGTTGATATTAACCAAAAAAAGGTTTTGTTGTCAGTGTGGTGGGATTACAAAGGAATTGTCTACTTTGAACTCCTACCATCCAACCGAACAATCAATTCTTACATTGCACAATTGAGAAAATTAAGCAATGCAGTTCAAGAAAAGCGACCCGAATTAATTAACCGTTAAAAATTATTGGATTTTGGTTTGGATGTTTTGCCACATCCACCATAAAGTCTTGACCTTGCACCATCGGATTAATTTTTGTTTCGATCATTGCAAAATTCTTTGAGTGGTAAAAATTTCAGTAGTAATGATGAGGTCAAATCGCACCTGACTCAGTTTTTTACTGATAAAAACCAGAAGTTTTATGAACGCGGAATTAATGCTACCTGAAAGATGGCAAAGGTCATTGATAAAAACGGGCAATACATCACAGAATAAGCTGATTTATTTCTAGGAAAAAACGTCTTCGATTTTTAAACAAAAATCCGCAATTAATTAGTTGCCAACCTAATAGTAAGTAGATGACCATGAGTGCTTAACGGATCCTATAAGTTTTTCAGACCCTTTATCCAAGTCTTCTCTCTTTCAGGTATCGCTCCCATTCGCCGTCTTGGTGGGGCCCAAGTCCGACGTCGAAGCGAGGCTTTTCTTGGAGCGATCCTTCGCTGATCTGGTAAGATATTACCGTAACAACTGCTATGGTTAATTGGCTCATTTATAAAAAAAAAAGTGCTTCACATTCGTATGGAAGGTACCCAACATTGCTCCTTAAACAATGTATTAGGTTGTCCCAAAAGACTTGTCATATTTTCCCAAAAAAAAAAATCAGTAACTCTTGTTCACTTCGAGGCAGGTCCAGGGACTTCGAGGCAGGTCCAGGGGGTTCAGGAATATGGTAGAACGTTCCCTAAGCTTTCTAGGAAAATATATATTGTCCCACCAGATCCCGTGGATAGAGCTACAATGCCCGTTGTCGATACCCACCCAACTCGCGGTGTCATCTATTATGAGCGGTCTTGCAGCACCAAAACGACGGAAGCTTGCCACTCCATCAGCGCTGCATTGGGCAAGGGATGTGTGAGCTACGTGACCGTGCGCCGCTGGTTGATCAGCTTCAGCAACGGCGAGATTGACATGAAAGACAAACCACGCTTGGGACTGTGCTGGTTCTGGGACGCGGAAGGAATGCTTTTCCTCGAGGTGCTGGTACAAGGCGAGACAGTCACCGCTACCGTATGCACCCACCAGCTCCAGCAGCTCGCCGTCGATGTTCGAGAAAATGCCGGAAAAGTCCGCGGTCACCCTTCTTCATGACGACGCCCGCTCCCATTTCGCTCCCATTTCGCGAAAAGTACCCAGGCTAAGTTATAGGAGCTCGGCTGGGATGTGCTGCCCCACCCACCGTACTCTCCAGACATTGCCCCTTCTGGCTATTACCTTACCCATCCCGAATCCTTCCTGGCCAAGAGAAAATTCGTTGATTATGACTTGCTTGCGAAGGCGATCGCTGACTTCTTCGACTCTCAGAACCCAGAGTTCTGGGAGAAGGGAATCAACGATTTTCCTATGAAGTGGCAGAGGGTTGACGATAACAATGGTCAATACCTTGTTGCCTAACTGTTATTTGTTGGACGAAAAAAAATAAAAAGTGATGATCGAAAAAAATATGACAAGACTTTTGGGACAACCTAATACATAGTTAAAGTCATGCATGAAAAGACGGTCTTCTACTTACCCTTTGCAATCGTCTCATAAGTACCATACCACTTCACGTTGTAGCACTGGAATGGATGCCTATCTGACCATAGATGTAGGCGATAAATGCTCTAAACAATAACTCATGAGATGTGTCACACAATGACCTTCGATGAAAATTAGTCGTGACAGCGAAGATCTAACGATCAGTTACCGACCTTGTCATTTCGGCAATTTGGTGGCCTCCTTCCTCTTCGTAGTGTCGTTGAGACCCGTACACGTGAGAACGTCGGTGGCACCTCACAATGAGAGATTGGTTATGTGGTTATGATGCCATATGTTTCTGCTTGCTGATGTTCCGCCTAGACGGCAGAGGGAGTCGTAAAAGAGGCGAATAGGGTCCATCGTGGAGGTTTCACCCAAGGAGCCAGGGAAAGAAGATAGCAGTATCGCAACGCTCCAGGATGCATCGACAAGTGCAGCTGAGAATGGCTGTTATTTGCAGTTCATTTGCCTTCGACGGGAACACATCGCAGTAAGAAGGGAGGTGTGAGAGAAGGAAGCTCAAAGTAATTCTGTCGTGCTTACTCTATAGATCCCTTTTCTTATAGTTATGAATGCACACGTATTGATGTGCGCTATTGCATCAAAAGCGTAGACAGAAACGGGAGCGCGGCAGAACTTTCAAATCAAGTAGCGCAAGTGAGGGAAGGATAGGGCGGCCGCATACTTCGGAGTGCGACCAATTCCGAATGTATCCAGAAAAGCACTTGACGCACGCGGAAGCGCAATTTGCTAGACGCGGAGCCGTTTCCAGTGTTCCTTCGCGCACCAACGAAATGTACTGAGGATGAGTCCTCTTATATGATTCGATAATTCATTTCAGGTTCGACATCCACTCTCAGAGATTCCAACACACGTGTCTTGCACTGAAATGGCTGATGCTTTAGAAATGAAGTTTCAGGTGAATCATCTTCACTTCAGTTTTATACCTATCTAAATTATGTCTATGCGCTGGTTAAGGCCATAGTGGAAACGCCTCAAAAGAACTCAGATGGCCCAACCGTTGTGCAGCCCCGGATGTTCAGCATGCAGGTGTGCAAAAGCAAATATTCTGTTCATATTGAGTCGTGGCAAAAATAGCGGTGGTTTCGAAGCAAATATTGTAAAATATCATGACTTGCTTTAAAATGTTTTCAATCAAAATACCTAAAGAATCAACACATTTCTGCCAACGAAAAGGCAGTCTAGGTATTCTAGCAGCACAAAATTCTGGAGTTCTGTAAAAGACAAGATCGTTGAATGCCTTCACTTTGTCGTCTCGGTTTCGGAAAAATTTCTCGCGTAGGAAAATTCTGTGATGCTTGAAAAAAAGATAATCCGTAGGCGAGGGTTTGGTGTGTATGGAGGATGGACGAGAGCTCCATATCTCAACTCTATTATTTTTTTTGTTTTGATCAATGAAACCTGTTGTCATGGAGTGGGATCCCACCTTTCTGTTGATTGATGCCGACTTAATCAGATGCCATTTTTGGTGCATTTTACGATTCCCTCAGAGTACTTCTCTGCTGTGATGGTTGCCCCTGGAGCATCGAAGCTGTGTTGGATCAGACCGGCTCTAGACCACAAAAACCGTAACCATGACCTTTTTCTGGTGCAACTCCGGCTTTGGAAGGTGTTCAGAAGCTTCGTCGTGATCAAACCACTGTCCTAACCGTCGTCTATTGTCGTACTGGACCCATTTTCGTCACCAGTCACTATGCTTTGCAGAATAGAAACGTTTTTGATGATTCCTTGTTATTCTGTGCCAACCAGGATTTCATGGAACGTTTATGGATCGACCGGTGAACGTTTGAACAAATCGTTGTGGTCAATCCTTGAAAGTTTGGAGCTTCCAATCTGTATCTCATCCGGTGAAGGGCCCTGCCATTCCCCTTCTCTCCAACCCTAGACCTTAAACTTCAAAATATAAGGGGAACCAACCCACGACGTTCCAGTGGGAGTTCCCATTCCGCTTCTTCCAGTGATCGAGTATGGAAAAATGAGACACTAGTGGCACTCGAGACCCAGTGTTGTCATAATCCACACAGCGAAATGAAAGGCAAAAACTCTGTTGTGATGGCCATGCATTCATTTCGATTGTTTAGCTTCGAGTCTTTTGTGTGGATAAAGAACGCAAGATCCTTTTTGTTCCCCAACAGATGAGACGAACAAAGTTCGTGACGACGAGATTGCTGATGCGCATACAATTTATGTGGGATCCACGTTTCAAGTTTTTTGCCCTCCAAATTTTCTTCAAATGACGTGCTGCAGTTCCGAAATCAATTCCCATCTCTTCAGCATTTTTCCCTGTTGATGCTCTTGGGTTAGCTTCTATCTGTGCCTTAGAGTCCTCGTCTTTAACTTCCGATGGCCGACCTTGTCCTTCCTTATCTTCATGGTTAAATAATCATCTCGAAATTTGTCGAACCACCTACGCGTGGTACGCTCATTCGAGTACCTTCGCTCCATGCGTTAGTATTACTAGCTGCTCCTGCAGCATTACGGCCAAGTTTGTACTAGTAGAGCATGATGAGGCTGATTTTGCGTCTTGACAACACCTAAGCTGGTAGAGCAAAATGGTAGAAGAAATAATGGCAGGGAGACGGGAAAAATTTAAACGATAGCTCGAAAAATGTGCTTTCGAACGATATATTAATTTACTATATTTGCCTAAGTTTTCAACGAATTAATTGATCTGAATGAATTTCAGGCTAAACAACATCTCATGAATCGTCTGAAACCCACTCAGCAAGGTTTCATTGCACTGGATAATTTTATGAAGGTGAGTCTTTTTATAGGCTTTCTTGTTCTTCTTCTCCTTGGCGTTGATCCCACACCGTCGCTAGATCCGCTGCCCTCAATAGATGTCGCCACTTTTTCCTAGCCAAGGCATCCTCCTCCACCCTCACTAAGTTCAAAACAAGTTGTGCCAAGTGAGAGAGATTTCTGGACGCAAATCCCCAACCTGTCTTTTTGTTGATAGTCCGGTGATTTCTTCCTCTTGATCGTTTACCCGCTTGTGGATTACCAGCCGAAGTTTTCTGTCCGTGTTATACACCAGCTCCGAATACAGGAGAGAACTGAATAACTCTTCCGTCGTTGAGCTTGTACTCCAGCTGCCCAGATTAGCCGCTGTCGTCTAACTTTTTGGAGCCTTCGGGGAGTGCTTTCTACTAAAATGATGGTATGGTTAGACAAGGCAAATATGGCACGAAGGCACGCTTTTGACTTCGGAATGAAATGAAATCATCGAATCAGTGAGTAAATAACAAGTGATGAAAGGAAGCGGTTTAGATATGTTGGGATACAATTTCGGCTAATGGCCACCAGTATATATGTTGGGCCTCAAAACATATTTGAGGTGTGGGGTGTGAGGTAGCGTTAGTTGTGGTTTTTTCGAGACGATCCAGAACTGCCCATTGGAGTGGAGATGAAAACTTTCAGCCTTGAATCGATAAGCTTCTCATACAGCTTTACGGTATGCACTGTCAACTTCATCTCGCGCTAGACAGAGCATTTCTTTGCATCCCCTTTCTCTGCATGAAGATGGGGACGATGACGCTGGCCCTCCACCCATCTGAGAACTTCCCTTCACCAGGTGAATTCTGAGGAATCGATTGAGCTCATGCATCTATCGATACCCTATCTGGGCCTATTGCCTCCACATACTTTATCTTCCCAAGCATTGACAGGCCTCCTCATTCGCTCTGGATAGGATTGGAACACGCGTGACCTCCCTCTTTGAGCCTCACTTATAGGGAAACTGCTCTTTCAGAAACCCATCTACACCACGTTTTTACCTCGGCTCCTTAGGATGACACCGGTGCTGCTTTTTACGGCTTCTACCATCCCGAGGACTTGAGTGGCTCGATGTCAGGCTTTAGGCAGCCTGAGAAAACTTCCCCGCCACTCTAACTTCCAGCTTCTCGTACGAGGCATCCATCCCCGCGTGTTCCTGTCGTTGGCGACAGCTGCCTTGGAGAGTGTCTCGCAGTGTTCATAGGTAGTTCCTTCTTTCTATTCACCACTCGCTAAACCTCCTCGTTCCAGTACCATGCCGCTCGATTCGCTCTAAAGCTGCCGCGAGTTTTACACAGTGTTCCATTCGCGCACCATGATATCACCTATTTTCCTTTTTCAGGTCTCTTGAACCGAACCGCATTCATCTGGAAGACTAGCATTCATCACCTCCCTTTATGGATTAACCCTCTCCTCTCATATAGCTTCCGCGTTGTATCCTACGCTCAGTTCCTACCTTTTTTCTTTGGAAGGTTCATGGCAGTGTCTGCTAGGAGATGCCTGTTTTCAGCGGCCAATTGCCTAACCAAGTAGTATCTTGATATCCTCTGCACTTTCTAATAACGGTCTCCTCATGAGCACGCGAATGCCATACCATCGTTTGACGCCAAGCATTTGACAGCAGAGCTCATGTCTTTATTCGTCTCCTGCGAATCATCTCTGGGTTGAAGTGTCTGGCTAAATCTCGTAGTCGACCGAAGCTGCTGAGCTCATAATCCGAACCGAATTCGTGATGAGGTGGTTGTGGCCAACAGTGTTTAGGTTTCTTTGCAACCCCCTCGCCAGGTAGTTGTGAATGTAGTGGACTCCCTTATAATTAATCCATCGTTCAAATACTTATATGAATCAATCCTTAACTTATAGTTGCCTGTCGCCGAGGAGTATCAGCTGCGAAAAAACTCTACAACTGAAGGCGAATGGAAACTGGTTCCGTTCTTCGAATGGTTCTTCCGATTAGCCGAGATTGTCAACAAGTATCTGTATAGCATGTGGTACGATGGGTCAGTGCCTTTGCCATACTTCCAAAGTTCAAAGGCAATAGGAATACAGTAAAATGATATCGCATGCATGATCGGAGAGTGGGACCCTAAATCCTGGAAAGCACGACAAGTTGCCTCCGTAACTCGTTGCATTGGACTCGAAAACTTTCAAAAAAAATTTGTTGCGTGGTTCACCTTAGAAAGGAACGCCTACTGAGTTCACCAGCAGCACTGGCAAGCCTACGACGGATAAGGAAGGAATTTTGTGTTTTTGTCAGTGCTTTTGTACGTCATCTTTCATATCTACCCGAACTTGAGAAAAAGGGGTATGAGTGGATGAGATGCGTTAGAATAAGGGACAGAGTGAGGCGAACATAGAAACCGCACAAAGCTTAATGCTATCGTAACTTAATGGTCTATAGCATCGACTCAGATATTGGGGAATAATCTATAAAAGAATTTTTAGGCTTGTCTATGGCTTCTGCAGTAAAGAAGATGCGGAAAACCTTCTCCGATGTGTACCACGATCGGTGTTATTGGTTCGATTCTCTGACATCGAATATGCAAAAATTAAAATTTCTGTGAAGGACAGAAATGGAGGTGAGTTAACTACCCTCATGCTAGTAGTGACACCGTAGGTAGGTTGTCGGGCCAGTGAGGCGGTGGTAAGAATAAGCGTGCCGACACATATGATCCGTGGCTCGGATCCAGAATCGAGCTACTCACGCTCAGGCCTTCTATGTCCATGAGGTCAATTACGTGGGAGTAGTCATCTAGGATATGAAAAACTTCCTCTTTAATTTATTGAGGCTGTAATGTGAATTGATACTCTGCAACGCAGTTCCGACGATCCCGATCGCCGCAACGCTGTCGTTGAGATCTCGCGATCAACTTACGTTATCGCAGGCCATGCGCTGACTGAGTACATGAAAATACTGGGAGAAGCACAATACGTAATGCGATACTAGCACTGCACCGCACAAGCAGCACAGAGTATATCGGTTGCGTGACCCTACGTTGCAATTGCGTTGCGGCATTCACGATCGCACATCTAACGAATGTAGCTTCATGTACCGTCAACATTTTTGAACTATTTCGTATTGTAGAGATTTATGTGTGGAATACGAAATATTTCAAAAAAGACTAAAGATGGGATATAAAGATCGTTAAATTTCGGTAAATTGTGGAATAATTATGGTTTAGAAGCGTCAAGATGTAGGGGAACAGTAGAGAAGGAACGGAATGTGACGGTCAATCCGAGAAATAGGAACCCGAGAGCCTTCCTCTCATTCTTTCGCTTGCGCTCCCACTGCATCACTGACCGCTGAAGGATGATGCGGATGGGAAGGGCTAAGCAGCCCCGAGGATTGCTCTCCTTTGCAGCAACTCGCGAATCGGGACCGCAAGGTCACAACAAAAACGTGAGTGTCGTCACAAGTCATCTCCTCTAATCTCGAAAGTTCGCTTACAGAGAACGTATATTTTCGCAGCTCTCATATTCTTCTCACCCCAGCAATGCGTCAAGGTGTGACCCCTCACAGTACTTAAAAGCATATTATGGTTCTGCCCTGGTTTCACTTTCCTAAAGATGTTTACTGTATTGAGTTTTGCTGATGAACAGGAAAAGAGTGAAGGATACTAAAGTACTTGTTGCAGACATTCGACATCATTGGTATGAACATAGCGACCTGAATGCAAGAGTTCTCTCTAAGGAACTGTTGGTGAATCAACGATTCTCACAAATTGACTTGATTTATCCGGACATAGACATGGAGGTAGGAAAACTCTTTCTTCGACAAAATCAGTTGAATAGTACGATTATGGGCATTGAACGGTCCACAAACTCCTCTCTTGATTAGGTAGAACAGATGGGAGGATGAGGGCAAGTTTTGAATACTTCCGTATGCATGCAATACCCTCTAAGGTGTTTTTGAAAGTTTTTGGAATGCAGTGGATGCTCTGACGTGTGCGAGATTCACACCAGCCATCATGCACTCCATGACAATGGGCAAGATTGTAAATCGAGGAAGTATTTTACGGAATGTCATACTGTATTCAAACTCGTTGCCAGTCACCACTCAAACCCAAGCGGAATCGGATGACAGAGTCATCCGATTCCGCTTGGGTTTGAGTGGTGACTGGCATTCCGCTTGGGTTTGAGTGGTGACTGGCAACGAGTTTGAATACAGGTGAATACTGGCTACGAGTTTGAATACAAGAGAAGAGTGATAGAGTGTTTATCTGAAATATCTGGCCCATACAGCGGTGCCAAAAAAAAGTAATTTTATCTCCTCCATTTTCAACCCTACTTTAATCGAGCTTCGGCAAATTCTGACGAGGTATTTCCATCTCCAAATTTCGGAACAGACCCCACACAATCATCAAACTCCGTAACAGCCTACTGCACAAAAAGGATCGAGAGCTTATTCCGAATGAACATGATGTATCACCTATACACGGCAAAATCCGATATCTCGTCACTCTCATTCACAACCTTCCGTTCTATCTGGGAAGAACCGCAGAAATACCGAAGATGAATAGGGTCTATGATACCTCTTTTTGAGATGGGTCGAGTTTTTTTCTGATCGCTCTCCTCGCTTGACCCTGGTAGCGGTCAGCAGAGCTCATGGTTCTGGCACATCGTGAACTTGAAATATTGTCCTCGGTGACCTTTTTCTCCCGGGAAGATGAGGCTGGGCCTCGCCAGCTTTCCCGTCACCTGGCACAGAAGCAATGTCCATGGTAAGTCAAAAACGTCTCATCTATCTAAATAAATAAGCAAATCTGTCAAATTTACGATCAGAAACCTATTGGCTCAGGTTGCACTTGGAGGGCGGGAGAAGCCGCGAGTACGAGTTCCACGGAATCTGCAGCCAGACGAGATCTACTTCGATAATCAGGGCGCCGCCACATCGGCTTTCTAGTCTCCAACTCAGCACCAGTTCAATATGATGCTATTCTTGCCGTCTTTTTTATGTGATATAGTCAATACTGACCAGATTGTGAAGTTCACAACAATGAACAATTACACTGATACTTTATTATAGGTATAACTCCTTCCTATATATGGGATCCGTCGACCCATTGGTACCCCATTGTCGTGTGAATGTTGACTATGAAAGCATCTACGTTTGAAAACCCATGAATAAATTCCAAATAACTTAAATAAGTGGGTAGACGGCGAAAGCAAGATTCAGCTAGTTTTCGGAGCTGGCACAGAATACGAATATATTAGATGGGTGTCTGTCTGAAGTCTTGGCGGCATATGCGTCTTTTTTCGAGACTTTTCTACCTCAAAGCATTTAGTGTATATGGGCAAAATAATCAACGATATCTTCTACCACTCAGCCCTAATGATTGGGTAGCTGCTCAAGGCCATCTGCCCAGAAGCTCACTAGCTACGGTTCGAGAAACAAATGAGTGTCTATTCGAGTGCAGCTACAGTGTTGATAAATAAACTTGTAACTTCTTATGTATTGCTCAAAGCCCTCGTTAAGTATTAATCGGAACACCCTAGGAAAAGAGAGTTAGTAGAAAGTAGAGCTCCAGAGCTCGGCTTTTTCTTGTTCTCCGCCTTATCTTTGCAGCTGATGGTATACGTGACCATGTTGGAAGAATTATCAGCTGGTTTTCGGAAAACGGTGAAAGCAAGATTGAACAAGTTTCTGGCGATGCTTGGCGCAAGCAGTCGTTACAGTACATAGTATCGCCTGGTTCAGCTCTGATTGTGGCATTCCTGAGAAAAATTGGAGCAAATAGATCTTACCTGAAATCTAGCTATGGTCACACATAGAGACGACTTCCCTCTACTCTGCTGGTAGTGCACTTTCTCGTGATTAACAGAGATTACCCAGCTTTCATCTCTAACCAGAATGTCTCGTAAATTTCCTGACAATGGGGGACAGAGTTACAAGTTTTCTAGCCGCTCCACGGCCTTGTCTGACTCACTGAGTTGATAAGGTACTCCAAGTGCCTACAAGTTTTCGAAGTATGGCCATTTGATACTCTGCCAATATCGTATGGGTAGACTTAGTACTGTTCTTAGTCACAGCATGGTGACCCTCAGAGTCGCTGTCAAACCTCCAAGGATATCATCTTGTACAGGGGACGTCCACTCACTTGTGGGTGGGTAGACAGTAAGATTCGCATCTCCTGACCAGTCCTATGGAGGCGGGACATCGTATAGAAGAATGACAGATGGCATCAATAACAAATGCAGCATAGCTAATAGCATTACCATGGCCTACCACGACGTAGACGCAAAGTAAGTTCTGATGTCTAATGAAACAGTAACAATAATGTCGATCAATGGTGAAACTTTGTTTAGGAACAAAGAATTGGTTTACCGTCCATTTCGCGCGTATGTACCTTTAGGCGGAGGCTAAACCGAAAGGTAATCTTCTTCTGCGTTCTATAAAATTGCTGCTTGCACTATGTACAAATCACACTCTGTCTCACGGCAAGGGTCCGTCTTTCGGTATTGATGTGTCGTGTGGGCGAAGATGGAGGCGAAGATGAACACTCTTCAAGGCGCAGTAACCAATTTTACCTAGAATTCTTTCCTATGTCATATTTCAGACTGGAACCCCTGCCCCCTTAATTAGAGCTCAAGTAAAGGGATATATTTAAGTGTACAAGCTGATAGCTGTGCCCGTCCCTCAACCACATCAGCGCCCTAAGGCAGTGTTCATACTTTGCGCAACGACGTTGGCAACGGCAGCAACAGCTGCAAAACTATGTGCCCGTTGTAGACAACGGCGGCACTCTGGTGACGCGTTCCGTTTGTGAGGCGCTCGACCCACACACACTGCAGTATGATGACCGTAGCGCGAGTTCGAATCAAGCCACGAGTTCAAATCAAAATCTCGGCGTAGTTTGACACTGTGCCATGAGTCGAATTCGATTTTGTGTGTTCTCGCTACCTTCATCATGCACAGTGTGGCACTAGCAAAGATTCGAATTCGAATTTGAATACGATCATAATACTGAAATGTGATTAGGCCGAGCGTTTCACAAAGGGGTGCCGCCCTGGTCGACGGCGGGCACAATTTTACCGCCGTCGCCGCCAGTGCGTCGGTGCTCAGAGTAATACGTGAACGCGGGCCTGGCGTTGACGTAATACTCTGCGTTCACCTCTTGGCGGGAGCGTTCACCATAGCTAAAGTCGAAGGAGCTTTGAAAATACGACGCCACCCGCTGCCCAGTCTCAAACGCAGCAAAGGATGGTCAACAATGCCGTTCACCCTGAGTAAAGATGCGACCTCCCACAATCAAAATACGACTCCTTCTCAGCCAAGCAGAATACGCTTCTCTGTAGAAGATCTATCGGTCCATGCTGCCCTACTTCCTCACTGTGATGGCGCCGAGCTTTGATTGGCACAAATATCTCACGAAGTGACTGAAAAATGCCTTGAAAGCTAAAAACAGTAAGCCACGCAAAAAACTGGCAATAGGAAGGGATTGAAACACTTGGTGGGACGTGTGGGGGTGGGTCTTTAGTCAAGATTGTTATTAAGGTCGCTTTACCTTACTTCGCACCTTGCTCGTCAGGTTCGAGCGAGGCATCAAGGAAAATTTTAGAAAAATTCTGCTTCCCTAAAGGGGGCCCCATATGACGCGTCCCCATTCTTCACGTTCCGTTATTCCTGCGGTTTCTACTCGGTGAAAGATTCATCAAGAGATTTAGAACCTACGGTTGGAAAAGTGACCCAACCCGTGACAATGGGAAAAGTAAGAACCCAAGAAAATCAATACGTAAATACCGAAAGAAAGCGTCCCGACCGTGGCTCGTAAACGGGTGGATCGTTATTGGTACGACCCCGCCTTCCTTGCAGCTAATTAATTACTTTTGCTTCGCACATGAGGTGGAGGTGACCCCAACCCCATAAAATGAGTTAAAAACAAATACGACAAGCAATATAAATGGGACAGTTTTCTTGAAGAAGTGATTCACAATTTCGCAAACTTTTTAAAACATGGTCATCTTAAACTCTATTCACGGAAAGCAGCATAGTCGTTATAGCTATGAGCTCTGACTTCCAATGGAACTTCTAAATGCACATTAACATCAGAAACAAATTATGATACGTTCTGAAACGGAGTGAGGTGACAAATGATGGAGAGGCTTTCTTCTGCAATTCCTATGACAGCAAATTATCTAACTGAAAGATGGTCTTCTTGCAAACGGAGCACTCGCTACTCTCCTCTGGGGCTTCACTCATAAGTGGTGGTCATTCGAGGCATCTTGAGGTCGTGAGGAGAGCCTTTAGGCCAATTTTAACACCTCAGTGAGAGGTAAAGGTTAGAGGTTATCCAAACAATTTGGTGAGTAATCTCTATCATTTGTTTGTTTTCAACATACATTGTATGTTATAATGTTTCCCACTGCTTGTGTCGATCCTTTCACTCTAACTGCTTCTTCCTATATTTCTCAGCTAGTTGGGGTCACCTCGCACCTCATGTGCGAAGTAACAGTAACTAGCTGCGAAAAAGGCGGGGTCGTACCAATAACCGCCTTCCCTTCGTGTACTCCTCCTCTGATGGCAGAGGAGAATGGTTCAATTTGTGCGGCAGGAATAGTGTATGAAAAAAGAAGGATGAAAAAGCTAGAAGTTAAACGGAAACCATGCAATGCACTCCCGACGATCGCAATAAAGAGCAGTATCACCACTATAGTCAGCCATTCGAGGTGATGCAGGCCTAATATGGTTCAAAAGTGTAAACCGGAGACGTGATAAAACTGACTGGCTGGGCTCAAACCCGAACCTGATATTTTATTCATTTTCACTAAAAAATTTAAAAGGATATAAAGGAACCCTGCAAATAGAAAACAAGAAAACACACAAAAGTATTAAGATAATTGCTCGAGACGACATTGCTGAGAGGAGAGTGCATGGACATTGCAAAGATAAACAGAGGCAAAAGGCACGCTGTTGCCTTGGTTCTCTCGGAATTGCGGACTGCTTACAAGATGTCAAGCCTTACTAATGTTGTGGTGCAAAGTAGATATACGGCACCTTATTAAAATTCCTCATTTCTAAGACAACCAAGGGTATAGTGATCCCTTCAAACTAATGGATTGTCATTGAAAACAGCCATGGGTCACACCATGATGCATTTTCAAGAAACTGTGGGAAGAAAACAAAAAAGCTGGCTGACATCAGCTTCTTTCATATCTTACTACGATTGCAAACACGTAAATTGGTACTAGCAAGCCACTATGTGGGGCAAAAAGGGTTCTTTTTTTCACTTCATGGGGTAGGGGTTACCTCGCACCTCATGTGCGAAGGAACAGTAATGAATTAGCTGCGAGGAAGGCGGGGTCGTACCAATGACGATCCACCAGATACGAGACATGGTCAGGGCGCTTTCTTTCGGTATTTACGTATTGGTTTCCTTGGGTTCCTACTTTTCCCATTTTGTCACATGTTCGGTCAGTTTTTCAACCGTAGGTTCTAAATGTCCTTGATGAATCTTCACTGAGTAGAAACCGCAGGAATAGCGGAACGTGAAGAAGGGGGACGTCTCATATGGGGCCCCCTTTTAGGGAAGCGGCATTTTTCAAAAATTTCCTTTGATGCCTCGCTCGAACTTGATGAGCAAGGTGCGAAATAATGTAAAGTGACTTAAATAACAATCTTGACTAAAGACCCACACCCACACGGAGGAGTAGGGCGGAGGGGTCAAAAGGATCGTCTGGGGGAAGATGTTTGCGCGGGTGGAGCCGCTTATAGGCAAACGGGGCAATCTCGTGTGTAGAAAGTCGAAGGAACTCTATCGATTTTCTCCCTTGGAACACTATTGCCTGTGTAGCACATTTCAGCCTCACAGTCAGTGGCTCATCTTATGAGTCTGTGTGGCAATTACAAAGCACACTTTTTTTTCGCCCTCTCAAGCACTCCGTTGTCTTCAACTGATAACTCCACGCCTTACAGCGGCCTAGAGATCTCTCACTGCCGTCATTATGATTTTTTTCTGACTTTGTTGCTCTCGTTGCGCTTCGCTGATCGTTTCGCGTTAATAAATTCATTGGTAAGCTTTTGTGCCCCGCATCGAACGATATTTGGAGCACATTCGTGGTCCTTTTGCACATTCCTGTATTTCTTTCGGCTTACAAGGCGAACCGCTTGACTGTTACAAATCCTTTGAAGTTCGAGCAGCAGAGACTGAGCGGATCGATTGATAAGCCTACTGCTGACTGGTGGACTAGTGGCCGAATAGAGAAACCCGAGGCACCGCACAATGAAATATTACCGATTACCGTTAATTAGCCATGTACTATGAATGTTGAATTGTTTTCTTAGGGTACCATGTTGGACCAACCACATTAAATTTGGATATATATAACTATCTTCGATACTCTTTGTCTGCTACCAACTTCAGCCTGTTCTGTGTTGCTCCTAGTGGCAAGGGAGGAGAGATTACTGATTGCATTTATCTGCAACCAGTCCTGGTGAAATACATCTGACATCTTTGTGTCGTGTTTTTCTGCAACACGATCGATTGTGCTATATTTGATGTTGTTTTATCGACTGATAGCAATCGCATCTGACTTGTATACCCCTGGCCCGAACTTGCTCAGGAGAGGGAAGCATCTGAGGATTGTGACTCCCAATGGACCTCTATCGTCTCCAAAACTAGTGGACGTCGTCAAACAGGTCAGTGAATCTGAAGGCGTTCCGGATTGTGTGAAAAGCTGCTGCTGTATCTGTAAGCTAGTTGGCTGCTGCCATCGATGAAAATTAAGTTCTTCACAGGCGACTTGAATCCTATATGGACTTCGACGAAGAAAACAAGCACTCACAGTTACAGAGCCGGACTCCTCCGTATTTGAATCACTCTCGCGTGATGAAATCGAAGAAAAATGATCAGTTATAACTAATAGTGTTTCGAAACTACAGGGTACCAGCTTGAGGAAATACAGTGTGCTTTCGAAAGTGTTATTGACATATTGTATCATTTGTATATTGATTACTATCTTTCGCGGTCTATAAGGTTGGTAAAATGGTAGCTGTCAAGAATCGATCATTTACGGTAATTTCACCTTATTTTAGGTTTCAAAAAATGGCAGTCGAATGGCTCCTCGCCTCCGCAGCAGTCCTGGGAGGAGAATATGTTCGAGGGGATCGCTTTCCACTGAGGAGAGACTGCAGAGACAAGAGAGTCGTCAAGCTACATCTAAAGATCGAATTGCTATGGAGCAAGTAATTGCCTTCTGATAAAACTGAGAACATGATTATATGTATAAGTAACCTTTGTATCAATGGTTGTGCTATTTTGTTGACAGGAGGAAAATTCCATGACATTGAGTGGTCTATGAGGATCATCACCATCAACAGAAAGTTCCTGGAAATGGTCGAGAGTCACGGCTTACATCAGTACGTCAGGACAGTTACAATACGTCAGGACAATTACAAAAATTGATAGAACTTCAGACCTTTCATTTCAATCACTAGTTAGCAGGGTCCAGGATAGGTGCCGGAGGACTCGCTAACACTGAGTTTAGTCAAAGTGGTCATATCTTCCATGACACTTATGCCTTAAATCTAGCTTTCAAAAAGGCTAATTTTGGTAAAAGCCTATCTTCTCTAGATTCTATGTATTGATTGGACCGTCCATTCTCAGGGCTCAATGTTAGCAAGGTATGAACTGTTTTTATCTGTACTTCATCAGAGTAATGGTCTTTTCAAGTCCTTAAGGAAGATTCAAGCGTGCCGTCCTTTATTCATTCCCCTTCTGATAGGAAGATGAAAGTCTGTCAAAAATGTGAACCAATACATTGCTTGCGGACGTAATCCTACAGGAAGATTACCTGCTTTGCCCAGTGGAACTCCGTTGGTTCCTGAATTTGATCAAGCTTAGTGTTTTATCACCAATTTGTACATTCACCAATTTCAATCACCAATTTGTGCATTCAAGTGCATGTTTTCGCCTAATAAATGGAACTAAATGTTAGTACAAGTCTAATAATTAGAATCAATTTGATGCTTCGTTTTGCCTCTGACCCCAGACGAACCATTGCCTTCACTAACCCCTGAGTCTTTTTAGTGAAGGGGTTGGTGAAAAACAATCTTGTGAAGAAGTTTGAGTGTGATTATAGAGAAAGAAAAATAATTGGGAATTAGAGATCGGAACAAAAACTAAAAAACGGGGAGGGAATAAGGTTAAAAGGGGTTGAAGTGAAATGTCAAAAAAATGAAGGTAGCTAGAATGCAAAACGAGAAAAATAGGCAAAACCTTTGAAATTATTAGGTTTGATAAGCAGCTAAGAAGAAGAGGTCAGATGAATGGTCGTGGGGCAGCGGAAGAATAGAGGGAAGCGCAAATGGTTATGCAGTAGGTGGTGATGAAAGTAAAGAATTTATTGTGAATTAACAAGCATCTGGATGACTTTAGATAAAGGTAATGTTAGAACTTCACAACAGGAATGGAACCGTCCGTAATTACTGATCATTGAAACAACAAATGAACTTTCTTACAAAATCAATAATGGTTTTACATTGCTTGCTATAGAGATGACATACACAATAACATACATACTTATTCTTATATAACCACTTTATAATATTGGCCATAACAAAATCCTCTGACTATTCATCACCTTCTAGTGTTACAACCACATCATTAATTTTTTGCATGATGGTTTTAATGTTGGCGCATGTTTCTGCAACTCTTATGGTTTCCGAATTACGGAGCCTTCAATGATTATGAATATACTGGTGCTATTGTGAAGAAATCTTAATACCTTTAAAACAAAATCATCTGCTTTATTATATTGTAAGGTTTTTTTTCATTGACTATATCTATTTTTAGATTGGAGTAGTTACTGCTGAGCTCAGTCTTATTGGTCTTTTTTTAATCCAGAATATTATTGTAAACTACTTTTAATCTGACTTCTACTTCCGCTTCCGCATGGTTATGTATGACTAGAAGATCATCCATGTATCGATAAGTAATGAATAAATTCACTACTTCAATCCTTTGTTGTCTAGCATAATTATACTCTATTATTGACAATGTTCAAACAGTTTTGTATTTTCACCAACCGCCCTCACTGAAGAGCCTCAGGGGTTGGTGAAGAAATGGTTCGTCTGAGGTCGAAGGCGAGGCGAACCATTAAATTTATTCCAATTATTAGTCTTCTCCTAACATTCAATTTTAGTCATTGGACTTCACTGGTGTACACAGAATGTCCAGGGCAACCCGTGTTCTGTGTCGCACCGGTTGCGTTTATCGGGTCTCATCTTTGTAATCATCTTAATCATTATGACTTTATTATCCTTTATCTCATCAATTATTGCCTCTCTTCACCGATGGTGATATCTGTGACGTAAAGGTCCATTGCGTCGATAAACGTTCTTCTTAACGCGTCGCTTGACGTTTCTTGTTGTTTCTTGCTCCTTATTCCCAAACTAATACTTTAACACAGTCCACATTTCTTTAACTTCATACTATAGGTAACATTAACAATTTACCAATACCTCTAATTAACAATACTAATTAATCCTTCTATTTACTTCATACAATTCTTTCCTAGCTTTCTTAGAATGACTATTTTCACTATTATCGTACTCCCTTTTTCGATTACCGCTACTTCCGCCAATTCTATCCTGTAATTAACATGTATCAATTTGGCATTATTCAATATTAAGTTAATCAATATATACCTTTCCTTCATCATGCCTTCCTTTCTCCATCACTGCTGCCATTAAGAGGCTCTCAAGTTTACATGATTCCCATTTGAGAAATCCTTCCTTAACTTAGTCGCTTGCATGGTTTATTATTCACCTCTTACTCACGTATCTCGAGTTTTTCATCTTGCTTCTTGATGATAATTCTCGGATTGGAGTGCCATTCCAATCGGAATACTCCATTCCTAATTTTATAGTTAGTTCCGTGGACTTGAACGTCTAAAGTGCATAACATTCATATATTTATGAATAACCTCATTGAGGGTTGTAACACAACTTAACTAGTCTATTCTAAATCACCTCACCAGCGCTCCCTGATATCTCCTTATTTTAATCCAAATTATGTTTTTCACATTGATTTCTGGAGGAACCGTCTTCAATCTTATACACTCGTCGCGAACGTTTTTTCCTAAAATCCAATGCGACACATAATCACCAATAAAAATCATATATAAGTTATCCACCTTAGGTTCTCGTGATCGCTGACCTTCACTGTTTGACATCGTATGACTTTTACCTTCGCCTTATTTTCGGTTATATTCCGATAAGTTCGCCCTTCCTCTTGTAATGAAGTGCTCCCAAAAAATGTGTGACGTCTCTGCCTGAATTAAAATAATAAGATTGTATTGGCCTATCGATTTTCTTCACTTACTCTGAATTGCAAGTTTTGCCATTAGAGCCCGCACGCTTATACCAAGTTAAAGGGTTGGGATCGCCCTTCTTTTTATATCTTAATATTACTTACACAATACGAAATAACAATGGTTGTACCCTCATCTCACTACATCCTTTAAGAACATCAATTCATTCAATGGCAACTTTGAACCATTTGGTACAAACAGGTTTTTCACTTTTTTGGACAGAACAGTTCGATTTACATTTTCATCAAATCCTTTCTTCTAAAATAATATAAGTTTTGATTTTAAATGCTATACACAAACAGTTTAAACACATGCATACTCATCGGTTCCATGTTAGGCACAGACATTTTTTATTTTCTTATCCCAATTCAGTTTCTCCATTTCGGATTGAGCCAGTAAGATTCTCAAATCGGTTTCTGCGCAGGAGCGCAATCTTAGTCACTATTGATCAACACACTTACATAAAGTATCCATAGTCATACATCCTATTGTCCTACCTCCAAAAATCTTCATATATACTCACACACGCACACACACATTCACTCACACACGCATCAACATAACACACACTCACACACACACGAATAACTCAAGCTTCATTCTTGACAAAGAATAGCGGAATAAAATCGGGAGTTACCAAGGGTTTGGGTCAAGCGATGATTTGCTCATGAAGTTATCTTGGTTGAAACCACGGTACCTCACTCACAGTCGACGTCGATGGCGTAGAATAATCGGGTGTTTGGGCATCCTCAGGCAGAAAGGACGTCAATAAATGCTTAGCAAACCAGCACAAGTCTTCCATTCGGAGTTGCACTGGACAAATCGTAGTCTTGGAATGGCGATTGGGTGTCAGAACTCGATGCGGCCCCTAGGGCTGTGTAAGCAGTACTATCACATAACCTGTGCTCAAAGGTAAATTTATCAAGGTTGCTAATCTGTTGTGGGAAATCGAGAAGTAATTTCTTGCGTGAAATTGTGAACTTTTAGGATTATTGGTGGATCATGGTGAAGATGTTAATCCCATCGCCGGTGACCGCTAATATCGACTTGGTGACCGTCACACGGTTCAGCTTCGACTTTGTATTATCAATTACTGATTGCATTATTACATTGATGTTGTAATACTATAGCATTTCATAATAGGGATGATGTACTGGACATGCTCAAAATAAATAAATTATCCATCACAATATGCGTTGACAGAAGCAACGGGATAAGCATAAAGGGAGACAGGTGCAATGACGAATAGAGTGAGTAGGCTGCACAAAAAGTGGAAGTGTGAACGTGCTTGAGCAGGGCTAACTCCTTGTGACAAGAGGTGATCAAGAGATCACGAGATCAAGCCAATAATCTATGGATCAATGACGGGTGGATCACAGGACGACATTTTACAATTTCCTTCTCTGAAAGAACACGTTAGTTTCTTACTTAGTAACTTTGTTTATGTTGAGGAGTTTGGGCTGTTGCTAAACATAGAGTTGTTGTATTCTTTGTGGACAAAAAAGCGCTACTTGTAGAATCTTGTCATCGCGGCTTCGCTATCGTTATTCGGATACGTTGCTGGAAAAACGCAGACTGGTGGTGGAATAAATAGCTCAGAGTGGAAGATTCATTTGGCAGTTTCATGTGGTATACGCGGTAAGATGGAAAAGAATCCCTTATAGATAACTCGCTGCTATCACCGTACTATGTCCAGTCACAGTACTTAGGTGCTGAAATGGTCGCATTTGGAAATCAATTTCATATTGTGACAAGCCCCCTGCATTTAGAAAGACCGCAGTGAAGACATACCGTCACACCTGGTTGAGATCATCAACGAAATGAGTAATGTAGGATAAGTCTTCTTTTACGGTGCCTCCGTGAGTTAAGGACAAAATTCACAGAGTGGTGTTGCAATCACGATTGGAGACATGTTAGCATTCGTGTATAGCGCTCTAAAGAAATACCACAGGACTACGCTGTGGCCGGAGCATTGCGACCAGCAGGTTCGTAACTGATTTTGCAATGAAACCGTTTTGCATCATGTAACGAACTGAAGTCAGGAGAGTATGGAAGGGTAAGTTTGCGCTAGTGCAGATGAGTCATGTGCCTTTTTGTGATAGCACCCAAAGAGAAAGAAGGCACGAGGAATGATGGGCCAGGAATTGAGGATACAGATGAAAGTGACATTGTTGTGGCAGATTCGCTAGTGGAGGAGGTTTCAGAGTCAGAAGTGAAAACCGTTGGCAAGAATTACACGATTGAGGTATTCGAGTATGAGCTCGATAATAGCAAGCTAGAGTATAGTTTTGAGAGGAACATCTCGGAGAGACGAATCCAGTGGCTTACAAGAAATATTCAGTGGTACAGGGCTTATAATCGATGGTGCTGTTCCGATTGTGCCCTCAGTGAGGGCACTGAGTTGTCGAGGAAAAGCTGGAGGTCGTAGTAACAGCAGCTGTGCTTCGGTTTGCGTGTTAGAGATGCGCTTTGGTTTGCGTGTGAGAGGTGTCTCTTGGGGGGTGGGAGACGGGAAAGTCAGGGTGCGCCATTGCTCACTCGCAAGGACGAGTCTATAAAGGAAACGTCATAGAAGCCGCCGCACCAGCCATCACACCGGGGTTTTGCACGTGGTCAGCAGTGAATACGCGTTTCGAAGCACTTTTCCAACTCTTCATTCACAAGCTTTCATTCAGGATGTTTCGCGATGGGCCCAACAAACTGATCTTTCCATGTTTGGGAAGTCTTCTTCTACAAAGTTACTGAAGAGCATCAAGCCCGCTGTGGAAATCGTTTACCCCAAAGATTGTTGATGGACATGGTAGAGCGCCACAATGAGGTGACTACGTGATCTTGATGCGACAATCAATAGGAGAGGAGCTTTATTTGACCGCTGATGGAGCCTAAGACAGCGTGTACTAAGCCAGATTTCCATGTGGTGCTCCACCGATCGGAGATGGGTATGATGACTATAATTAGTTATTTTGACATTGGCTGATGTTGCTACCGAAAACTTTTCCAGATAACACTAGTAAGCTCATAGAAGTGGAGGGTTTAAAGCGCATGATGCAGTGGGTGAGTGGACAGGGACTGAAAGTGTCGTCGGTCACGACTGACAAGCAATTGTGCACGTGGTGCCGCGCTCCGAGAACTGAAGCCTGAGCTCGGTGTAAACAGTCGTTATCATGACAGATGGCACCTGGTGAAGTGCGGACAATGAGCTCAGGAAGATGGAAAGAATATCTGAACTTAGTGTCAAAAGTTGTGCCACGCAAGCTATGTAGGCGCGCCGGCGGCGTAATCAACCAGTGGATAAGAAGATAAAGAAGCACATGTGGGCCACCATTGAGTGTAGTGCTAAATCAGGAGCCGACTTCAGGGCCGCGTTCAACGCTTGCCTTATGCACGTTCGCGGCGTGCATCGGTCGTCACCGGTCTGTCATCCTTTTAAATTACTTATTATGCATCAATCGAGAGCAACTTCTAGGACGAGTTCTCTGGCACCATCGCCAGGTGCTCACACGGTCGCCTCCCAGGTCTACAACTCGAGGAGTTCAGTGTGGAAAGGGAGTTCTACAGGAAATTCCAGAAGATCATCCTCGACAAAACCCTCCAAAGAGATTGATCGAAGGCGGGTTGTTGTGGATCATACATATGTGAGGCTAAGAATGTGTTTTACATAATATACTGCTGCGAGGGAATATTCTATCCAATTGCAACGTATCCGCTGCATACCCTGATGGCCACAATGCACTCAATCACTAGCGACTAGCGAAGAGGAAAAGGAAAAGAAAGTGCCGGAGATCCGTGAGATCCAGAAAATACCTGAACAGGAAATCCAAGTTAGTTCTCAATTCTCCAGTCAAGCATTTACGAATGGACTAAGTTTTGAAAGAGCTCCTCTCGGATAGACTTGGATACAGGATTTGACACGAAAGGTCGGAGTGCCACTTTTCAATGAGTCGTGTACCCGCGCGATGCCGAAGAAGAAAGGAATATGAGCTGTAACCCGCTAAACGGCTTGCATCATACATCCACTACCCATTATCACTTCAGTTTTCAATAATAACTTTAACCTCCAATTCATACGACTGAAATACAACTTTCAATTTTTATTTCATTTCATGAACACTTTTAATTTCACATGATTACATTTCACATCCAACAGCTGTATTGACTCACGCCACTCTTCGTGGCCGCGTTCGGCTCTCCCGTGGCCATCCGCTGCTTCTTGAACGGAAACCGTAAGTAGCTCGACTAGTGGGCGAGTTATGGACCTGCTTTGAATCCAAAGTATATCTCACAGCTCAAGGGGTGAGTTTTTATTACTGTCACGTGGGCAGGCAGTTCTTACCTTCTATCCATGCCAGACTGGTCATAAAACCAAAACAAACGAGCGATAGGTGCAATAGTGCAGACCCCTGAATGGACACAAGTGAAAATACAGATCCACACTCGTGCCACAAGAACCTACCTGCTTGTGTCTTCTACTGGCTTCTTTCTTAGCTTTCTTTGATATTCGATGGTGCGCATCACCATGCCCAGGACCTGAACCATGCACAATGACGCACACGCACATACTAACAACAAGTGTTGTGCATCAGTCTTCGGAGACAAACACCACATTATTAAAAGAGTCGGTTCGAGGATGCATCGCCCTGCTTCCCGCACCCTTGCCTTCAAACACTCCAATGCCTGACACTTTCTTCCTTCCCTGCGCAACGCTTCTCGGTAGCAGACATTCTTCTTAACAGTGCTGAACGGTATACACGATTCGCAGCATTCCACATTCCACATTCATGATAGGTCTAATTTCTGAGCCAGCAACATGCAGAGGCTTCACATAAAAATTCAAATTTTCATGTTGTATGTTTTTGAAATCAGCTTCACCTATCGTTCTTCTTAGCCCTCCTCCACCCCGCCCTTCCCGCCTCCGTACGATCCTCTCCACGAGCTCCGGCTCCGGATTCCCAATAACAACTAAGCATGCGATTCCTTCATCGGCCATTACTTATGGTTTCATGGCACAAAATTGCATGCCATCGCGTGATTCATCGAAATGAACCACGGTGCTATCCTAATGAGGAGAGCGCCTCATATGATACTGACCTTCCATGCATAACCGACGTGTGGATTTGCAGGTACAGGTGGTTTTGTCCAATCCTTCGCGGAATAAGAAGAGGGTACTATCCCATTCTACAGCTTGCACAAATGTAGCGCCGGATGTCGAGCACTGTGTGGTTCCCGACTGTCGTGAACGGAGTTTACAATGACTCATCGATAAGCATAGCGCTGAGGATAAATTGGATGAGGGGCATCCTACAGGGCTGGAAAGAGGAAGGAGCTCAGTCGAAGAGGCGACTCTCCTTGGTAATTCGGCATGACGGTGACCTCAGTAGGTCGCTGGTATTAGACTACAGTAACAAGCGATGGCGGAAAGAGGATGCGAGGTGAGTCTTCCTGCTCGTCGCGGACCAATACTAGGAGGGTATTATGGAAAGTAGGAAATTGAAACAATAGAAATGAGCTCAACCATGTCGTCGTAGGAGAATCTGTAGTTAACACTTGCATGTACTGTGTGAACGGCTTTATTGAATGTTTGTGAACGTAGTATAATAAACATATGATGCAATGAGAGTCCAACAGACGGAAGGACCACCAGAACCCTTTAAAACAGCAATGCAGCCTCGAAACGGTGCATCGGCCGGTAATCGAGCCCGGGCCGCTTGCGTAGCAGGCGAACATTCTCCATCTGAACTACTGATGCAATGAAGCTATTACACGGAAATTTATAACTCCTCTCTCGCCATGGCAAGGGATTTTATGAAAGGATCGTCTGAGCGATAAATCAGCTCTCAAGAAAACCATGGGACGACATTATCTGAACGATAGTAAAGTTCAGACACTGCAGTCGAATGCGAAGCAATGGTAAATTCGAGACCACTTACGTGCGTTGGAAGCACATTGGAAGATACAACAGTATTACGTCTTACAGACTTCCTCATTCCTCGGGCAATATAACACTGTCTCTTCCTAGCGCTACAGACAGTTCGAGCAGAAACGGCGATAAAGGTTTCCTCCCTCACATCTTTCAATCAAAAGAAAAGGCAATCGAATATTCCAATTCATTACATTCTTCTTTGCAGCAACTATGAAATTTTGGACATGACTATCAACTTCACTAGAACTGCGAAACTATCATCAAAACAACATAAATCAGAAATCATTCACAGGAAAACACCCGCGCGAGAGCGAAATCGTTTTTATGATGAACAAGGACGTGCGAGAAGAAAAGACTGGCAACACGTAACAGCGCTCATACGAGACCCGGATAATGTGGTGCGGTCACTTCAGGTGAAAACTATTAAATCATTAGCAGAAAGATCACTAAACATGTTCACACCAATGGAGTTCGAACATGAAAACACTGATAAACCATATAACAAATCTTTGTTGTCGTAACCATAACCATAACTGTGTTATAACCATATAACAAACCAGATAATCCTCCGCGAAATGAGCAAAAAGAGCAAGAAAGCGGCAATAATACGGTAAATCAGAAAATACGATTCACGACTAATCACAACAACACCACCTCGCGCCAACGCGGCAGAGAGCGTTCCTCGCAGAGGGAGGAAAAGGAACCCAAGCTATGATAACAATGCATCCACATCGACACGATCAAGAGCGCTGAGCGCCCCATCGACTTCAACATATCGATCGGGAGCGATGAGCACCGATCGACTTTCTCACAATGGAAACACTGCATGCTAGCCGCCATCATAGTCACTTGCATAGGCATGGCACAACCCATCGAAACGGGAACGACTATTACGTGCATGAAAGGAGGCATAGAACTACAGCTCCCGAGGGAAAGAAGCCTTTTAGAGGTACGTGGAAACGCTCACTGTATGCACCTAAAGCAACCAAGTCAGCAGCTTACCTTACAATTTCCACCTGTGTAGCAACGGTAACCCTGTCACTCTGTACTTTTGGCTCCCAGACGAGCCCACTCTTCTCTGCCACGCGGATCCAACACTTTTGGATATGAAAGTTTATCCATGCACAGGATATAGCAACCTGTACCTTGCTGTACTTGTGGCTTGAAGAAGCTTGAGGCTTACTTGTCCGTTGGCTCGCAGTGAGCAAACTAAGCCTCGCTTCTTCTCCCCATCACCTCTTATGCTGCTGTTATATCTTTATCATACTTACCTTAGGTAGATAGCTCATTCTACAAAACTTTTATAAATGAGTGGTATTTCACAGTATACATGCTCTGACAACGAGCAATGAACTCTAACACAACAGGTAACTAGAACGTATCACTGTTAGCCTTCAAGTCGATTTGTCGACAACCTGAAGTAATGCTACACACATATCAGGTGTTTGTAAAGACGCTGCAAGGGAGTATAACGGATGCGTTCCATCAAACCTGCCCACCAAGCCCTTTCTGCGAACAAATTTGTCGCAACACTTGTTGCCACATGATTGCTAACACGAAGTGTTGACCTCGTCTAGCAATAGCAATCATGGCCATAGTGATAAAATTACGGTAGTAACACTACCGTAATTCTCTCCCTGGATTTGAGTATAGGAAGATTGTACAAGCAATACTCAAGTTATACTTAAAACTTTCATTGCCGGAAAAGAAAATGTTTTTTTTCGTTTTTTTTATAAACGCGCTTTTTTTCCCGCTGAACTGCTTTCCTACAATTTCTTCTGTACATGTACATCCAGTACAAGTTCACACTCATCTATATGTATTATTGTCTTTCATCGCCCAGATAACCTTTTCCGACAAAATGGATATATCAAAGGAGTACTTTCTGGGCCTTATACTATATGATTTCAAATGTGGCCTCCCAGCAACCGAATCCACTCGTTGTATCGCTGCATTTAGGGAGGGTTCAATGTCTGAACTCGTGGCACAACTTTAGTTCAAACGCCTTTCAGAAGGCAATCACAGCGTCAAAGATTCTGACCGGTAAGGACGCCCATCGGAGGTCGACAACGAACGATTGCGGGTGCTGGCTCGCAACACTGTACTAACTGCAGACCTATTTTGTCAGGAGCTGGATAGGCTCCGCGAAAACCATAGAGAAGCGTCCGAACCATGTCGTTTCCTACACGATAATGCTCGTCCACATATTGAAGAAGTGACTCGCCAAAAAATTCTCGAGCCTGGTTGGGAAGTGCTCTCTCATCCACCTCACAGCTCCTGATACTACTCCATCGGATCATCATCATTTCCTTTCCCTATCTAACTTCATTCAAAGAAAACCTTCGATAATGAAGATGACATGGATCGGTGGTTGTGCAATTTCTTCAAATCAAAGCCACATCAGTTCTATGCCGATGGCATAGCAAGTTTGCCTTGAAGGGGGCGAAGAGTGATTGAACAAGGCGCGATTACCTTGTTTCTTAGTATGCTCTGTGTTTTTGTAATAAAGTGATAAAATGAATTGCTTCAAAAAACGAAAAAAAAAACTTTTTTGACAACCAAATTTTACATGGTTACGTGGAGTCACGAAAGACAAAAATGTGGTAAGAAAGCTATGGAGAGAAAATGGCTCGAGTGACCCTGTTCAGATGTCCTGTCACGCACCTCATGAAAAGTGCTACTGCGATGTGCTGCCTCCATTCCCTACATTGTGACTGCTATTGACTTCATGCAAACTGCATAAGATGACATAATAGATCTACATTTATTAGCTTCGTCTCCAAATAACATAGTATTTACATGCGAGTAATACCCATAGTAGTGACAAAAAAACAATAATCAGTGATCTTCCGAGATCAATGGTGTGAAAAAATAATCGATGAGCATTATCGTATTGCTGGATGACTGAGATACTGTGAAAATCTGCTATATAGTCAAAATATCACCTTTATGGGCTTGGCTAGGCTACAACATCATACAAACTCCTCTGAGAATCGAGCAACACGCACATAAGAAGCTCCCATGAGCAGTCATGAAAATGAGTGATAGAGCATCCCCCCTGACCTTCTTGGGTGCGAGTCTTTCCCTGCTCAACTGACAAGTCTCGGAAAACCAGAGTCCTGCATAAGCAAGAAATCCCAGAAAGAAAAGCTCCCGTATATATGGGGTGGGATCACAAAAACACTAACCCCCGTCCAAGCCGTTGTGCGTCAGGACACCCCAATCGGCCACACGGCTACGTGATATTTCCGCACGCAACAAGCGCCTTATCGGATCCATCGTGAATTCACCGTGCGCCAAACGCGAACGCCACCCCCTTGCGTGAGCTGGCTCGATTCGGGTGTCCTAATGCATACTCAGTCAGATCGATACGAATTTTGAAAAATGGTGATAACATAGTGATGAGCGAAGTTGCAAACACTTCCTTTCTCGAGGTCGATATCTCTGTGCTCGGATCCCCGGAGTGAGCTGCCTCAAGACTTTGCACAGCAATAAAGTAGGTTGGCTGTTCAGCCAGGACTGCGAATATAGGTACCACGTTATCAGGTAGTTTTGTAATAAATATCAAGTGGCACCAGAATCACAGATAGTCCTACTTGAGTAATCACCAAATCTTCGATTTCGCTTGCGTTGCGCTTTGCTTTGCCGCTTAAAGGCAGCTTTAGGGGAAATTCGGACGAAAAGTAAAAGAAGTAGTGAATCTGAAAGTTGAGATGCCTAGTAACAGGACAGTGAAGAGAAAACGGATGGACTTGGCCAAAAACCCGAGAAATAGGACCCCCTTCCCACCGTTGGTTCTAGGCACGGACGATCTTTCCGTCAAGGGGCAGGTAGTCCGCATAGGTTTTCCATTGGCATTACCAAGACGTAAACATGAAGGGATGTTCGGAAATGCATCTAGTTTCATATAGTGAACTTCAAAGCGAGAAAGCGCGCTGCGATGCTTTCAATCCTGCCGATCTCCTTGACCAATCTCACCGTGACCAACCACTAATCACGTCGCCTGGAGGCGGGCTGCCCTAAAACCAAGGCGGCTTGCCCTGACGAGGCCGCCTCCGCCACAGCTCAAGGGGGCGCCTTCCGCGGGAGATTTCGCCATGCACAGGCCTTTCAGACCCGTAGTTTTTCACTAAATGACTCCTTTTGGGATTTCTTATCACCCACATTACCCCTAACACTGTCTTTAAAAGTAGAAGGTAAAGAAACAGAAAAGGAACGAATAGGGCGGTGCAAAGCGCAAAACCATTGGTTCCAGATAGAGAACTATGCATACCACCTTTGACCAATAAATACGATAGCGGATTCAGTATCAAGAGATCTCAGAATCATCTGTGAAGTTCACTTTGCTATTGCGTTTCGGTGAAGGTGTGAGGTTGCTATTCACATCAGGACTGGTTTTTCCTTCTTGTCGCCCAGAAAGGCTTCCTATAAGAAGGTCCAGCTTCTGATTCAGCTCGTTGCGGATATTTTGTATGGCTTCTATTGAAGCAACAGTGCTATCGTGAGGCGTCTCAACAGCGACCCGAAGAGGAGATTCCGGAGATCTGAAAGGCACATCTCACGAAATGAGTAGTCTCATTGTGGTAATCCGAAAGCTAATGATATCCCCAGAAATTCCTTGCAAAACTTACTTCAAAACACCTTTTGGGATAATTGGGCTCATCATAATCCCATTGATAGGATAACTGAATGCTGTATCGGTTTTACGCAACGCCGAATGCCGCGATTTCTCTGAACCACGTCGTCCTCCAATTAGCATCGCCCTTTCTGCGGAACCGATGCCACCACTGGCTTCTGAACAACGACGCCGATGCACTTTGCGTTCGTTTTCTGAAAATTGGCCAGTTACGATCCTCCTCTGACTCTGTTCGGAAGCATTTACTCTTTCGCACTTTCGAGGGAAACCGTTCTTACATTATTGGTCATCTATGCCTTTCTTAATCTGCCTGATGATGGATGTGCAAAACACTTGGAGTCACCGCGCCACCCGAATGACTTTACGTTATGAATCGGTCGCGTGTGCCTGCCTCTACTCGAGTGTCCTGTGGAGCATGTACTCTTGCATGTAGATTCACACCATGGCGTTCGGCATGCCACCGAATACGTGCGTACTGGGGCATCACATGTAGGTGAATCGTAAAGCGATTACCGTGTACCAAACCTCATTTTTTGGTGTAGGACATGATAATCCCTTCTGGTCCCAAATTTAAAAGGTGCCCCACCCCAGCTGGCACGCATCCCCTCCCACGCAGCTTGAAGGCTGCGAATTTCTGGCATAAGCGAACACAGCTCTCTCCTCGTCTACCCATGGCTGATCATGCCTGGTTAGCAGGGTGCCGACTAATGAATAGGAAGTTGTTCTAATGATTGTGTTCATTAGCACTTTTCATAACGGCAGCCTTCACAGTTGTGGAGTTTTTGTTTTTGCGGAACTGGGGCATCTGCAGAAAAGGATCAGATAAGTATCGCATGGATTAACTGCGGATTTTGCATTTTGTGAGAATGCAGATTTGTGGAGTCTGCAGAAAAGATTTGATGCGTATCGATCGGAAGGAGTGTGGAAAGCGAAAACGCGGAATCTGTGCTCTTGTGTGGAAGTCGATATGCAGAATTGTGGCTCATTCATTTCTCCAATCCTCTCGTTTCTTTGGAGCTCGGAAATCAATAGGTGTCTAATCGTTTTCACCACGTTCCACAATTCTGCATTTCCACAAAAACGCAAATTCCGCGATTCTCCCAATCAATACGTATCTTTATCATTTTCAGCAGGTGTGCAAAAGCGCAAATTCCACCACTACAAACGTTGCCTAATCAACAGGTGATAGTTTCAAGTTTAAGCGGTGATGGATTACAACTTTACTGCTTCGAAACGCACCGCATGGCTGATTGTCCTGCAAGATTTCTGGCAAAGTCGAGTTGATAGGAGGTGTGAACAGTGAGACGGAATCCGCTCTGTGATGAGAAATATCAACATGGATTCCAGTAATGCGAGCAAAGACAAAGGAAATATTAGCAGGTGAAATTCCCTAGATACCTTTCTTCCTCGTCATCGTCGTCAGTTGTGGAGAGGCGGTCTTCTTCAGCCACCGATGCACGGGGAACTCGATAGCTGAAAACACCACGGCTCCTGAATCAAATGATAAATAGGAAATATGCTTGGATTCACAACAACAGTTCATTAGTCGTACCTAGTACTGCTCATCGTACGCATGATGTCTCGCTTGACCGCATCGATGTGAGACGAACTGCGTACGATCTCACGGCGTCGATCGTCTCTTAATTCATACCTGCAATACTGGTATGTATTAACAATACGTATAATTCAGAAGAGTTATGTTCGTTTACCAGCTGCCACCTATATCAGAGCGCGTCGGCCGTTTCAAAGGCCCAAAGGCAGCGATGGGGAATCCGGACGAACAGAGAAAAATGTAGTGAATATGAAGGTCGAAGGTGCTTAGTAATACGATGGCGAGCAAAAGCGGAAGGGAATAGCTAGAAAAGGCTTCCCACCGCTGATTCCCGAGCCAACCAGGAATCACATCATCTGGGGCGGGGTCTGTCATCCAAATGTGTCAGCTGTTAACCGTTACACTGTCACTACAGCTCGGGGCGCGCTTTTCGACGGGAAGTTCGCCATAAATAAGTTCATTAGACCCATAGTTTCAGTGACTTTTTTAAGGAATTTTCCAATAGCCACATTATCCCTAATGCTGTCTTTAATACGTGCCCCTTGTGGTCGACCACGCCTCCATGTTGGCGGGTCACATGCTGCATATGATCATCACAGATTCACCTATACCCGATCGATAACCAGCGGGCGGTGCGCCGCGCACAAAAACAGGACCATGAAGCCTTACATGAATGAGAATGGGCTCCTGGTTTTTATTTCGTTTTTCGTCACAAACACTCTGCATAGTAAATTCATTTACCTTCAAAAGGTCGTATAGTCATATCCAGTGCTTTCAGTCATCTATGCCCTGTTTAACAACTCATACGCGACATTGGTCAGCTATGCATATGTATAAAGAACTGCGCTTAAAACCTCACAATTTTTAAATAGCAGAGCAGTTCTCATGACGGTAATGTCTCCAATGGCACGGTTCCACACAGAAATATCAACCACCTTTCACCACCTTTCAGCGAAGGAATATGCCCATATCGGGTCGGTGCTTTCTCAAAAATATTTGATCAAGCAAAATGTGGGCGCATTTGTTTGCAGGTGCTATGTGACGCAGAAAAAAAGTAATGTATCGTCAAAGCAGCGTAGCGAGCGTATGCACCTGGTACTGGGTTCTACAGCTGATCCGTACATAACATCACAGGTACTTATTTCGCACTTTCGTGCTGTGGAACATTATCTGCAAGTTCTGTACTTGTGGCGTAGCAGAGACATATGTCACCCCACAAGCACAGAATAATGTCGTATGTAGATAATGTTGCACAGCAAGAAGGTCCTAGAGACGTTATTTAGACCACTGCAGGTCGAGTGCGACGCACTCCACCTACAGTGGTCTAAATGACAAATGAGGCGTGGCGTCAATGGGTGTATATCGTTAGGACAGAAACGTCGCGTGGCCGTGTTCGGCACGCGATGGGATGATGCGAGCTGTGCGCGCCGTATTAGTTGAGTCCTGAAGTGATTACGCATAGAATGAGGCTCAGAGCACTGTCATCGCTTCAGGACCCATCCAATACGGCGCGCATAGCTCGCACCATCCCGTCGCGTGCCGAATACGGCTACGCGACGTTTCTGTCCTAACGATATACACCCTGGCGTCAATCAGTCCCTTGATGGGATCCATTCAGAATCGTGATGGCAGGTGAAGGACCTACGGGGACCGACCGATGTACAAGTCAGTGCTATTGTTCTCCCGAGTAAGTCCGGTATCGAATTACTTACAACGGAGGGATGGAAGGGTTCGTTGGTATAGGTGGGTATTGATGAGGGACTCGATTTTCGCAGCTATCAAGGGCGAGAGTGCGTGTCAAGTGTCACTGCACACCTCAGTCTTTACAGAAGTCTCGCTCAATAGGAATGGTAATGTTGGATATTCTGCCTACCGTAAACTGCTGATGTCCTGTTTGATCTCCAATAGGTCGTCCTCATTCACTCCATCCATTTTCATGTCTTTCTTCGTTTGATGGATGAATCTAGAAGTACACTATTCAGCTTTTTTAAATTTTCCGTACCAGAACTTTTTGAAGGCAAGTACACGTGAAAATCTATAAAAGTGCAGCAAACTGAGAACTGAATGAATAGATAATAAATGTGGGATAAAAAGGCATTACCTTGCTACCAATCGCTGAATAATGTCCGCATAGGTAAGCGGCTTCTTGTTGGCATCATCATCGGGATTTTTCTCAGACTGAGCTCGCTTTCTAGAGTACCCGGGCCGCTGAACGAAAGTCTTTAATATTACTATAGATCTTGTCTAAAATGGAGGATAGAATAGGAGAATTTCGAGAACAACACGAAAATCTAAACTTGTTGTTCAAATAGGAGCTCACCCGAATAGTTGCACGACTTTGGCTCTTTGAGTATGTATATTTGCCAAGCATCCAGCGTATCGTGTTTAGAGCCGAAAAGAAAAAGTAGTAAATTGCCTAAATGACAAAATAAATACGGAAATACATTTTTAATCCTTTTCTTTCTGGATATGTCATGCTGTTTGAAATTTCTTGGATAATGCGCAAAACGCCTTACAATTAGTGATCCGCGAGTGTCTTCTCTACTTGATAGCGGAGATACCCCTGATGCACCGATCGCAGGGGAATTGCGCAGGTTAATTTTGAAAACTATAAAAAAATGCATGCCATGTAAATTGCTTCAGAAAGAGCCGAGTTTGCAATCAGTCACAGATTAGTAGATAGTGGTACTCGTAATAATGCTCATATCGTAATTTATAATATTTTGGATATATATTTTATAATTGTCATAAAGAGCACCTTTGGTGTGATTATGATGTTGAACGGTGGTGATAGGCTGGATCCTTCGTCAAAATGTGCCATCCATAATTTTGTTCGGTGGAACTTCCACTCCAAATCGGCGTGGTCCTGAAAGGCACTTGTGCTGGTTTCGCATCCTTCCTTTGTTATTCATAGCATTATTTAAGTCTTAATTTAGTTACCTATTTATCATTTATCGCTTTATCGCTGAGCGAACTACACTAAACATGGAATGAGTCTCACGCTTGGACCAACTCTATCAAACGTACGTGCCCTTCTTTGGACTTATCAAGGGGGTGTGATGTAAACAGTGCCAGTGCGACATGACGATGTCTCAAACGGCAAAGGGAATGTGGCGTTTCCGCTAAGTGTGTGATGAGGAGTCAGAGCCAAACATCGGAAAGTGAGTTGCCGCATCAGTTCCTCATGCAGCACAAGTGTTGAGGCATCCACACAAATTGAAACCCTTACAATGAGAATGCCGGAGCATTGTCCGACGGGGGGTCGTAGACAAAGGCTGACTTACGCGCTAGTTGGTGCAAGTAATGACTTAATTCATTTATCTCGGTACATCGAAAACAGCTATTTAATTTTAACATTCGAAAAGCTACAGTAACCTGCGATTGATTTCATATTAATCCCAAGATGTTGCATATCAAATGGATAGAACGAAAAATCTGAAAAATAACTGACGTTGATGATTTGGAAAGAATGGCTCATCATGGCGATGAGCATGTTCAACAAGACAATGATCGAGGTGCAGTGATACATGATGAACATCGCTCGACCGACAGACTGCGTCAAGTGATGATTCTGAAGACGAAGCGGATTAGTGTACAGAGCAACTGAGCTCGGCAAACCTTTTAACTCAAAGCCCACCTCAGCCACATCCGTATCCTCGACTTTGGTGATTGAAAACAACGACCACAGTAGTGTAAGGTAGGAATCGGCGATGCTGAATAAGTTGCTTTCATCAATTCACTGGGATTCGCAACTTTATAAGCACTTTTTGCAGAAGGGAAATTGTGCATAGGCTGAAGGCACAAAAGGCCAATTAGGCGGTCAAGATATTACCCACGTCAGGCACCCCACCTTCCACTTCTAAGAGGAAACAACACACAAGAACATTGTATTAGATAAATGGTTTCCTAAAGACGAGCAACCTTGGCTTACGTGAGCACTTGCAATTTGTTCAAATTGCCAGGATCGAATTAAAACACCTCGGCGACAAGACAGCAGGCGTGCAAACCACCTAAGATATTTAATTCAAAATTCCATTTTTTTGCCATTACATTTTTTCATTCCTACTCTTTCGTATTATCCCTTCCGTTGATTCACACGTCCGATTGTTTTTTACTTCGCTTATTTCACACCATCATGAATGAAACCAAATTTGCCCTACGCGACATCAAATGACGGTGGCATGGTGCCTCTCTGCCCGTCGCCAGCAGACAACTCGGCCACTAAGCGTGCAGCTTTAGGTGAAGCGCCTAGTTTCGCATTAACGCGATTCACTTGAGGTGAACGCTTCAGCTTCCCAGAGGCGCCTTTTTATCTCTCCTGAATACGACATGTTCGTATACAAGAAACGGTGTTTCCAAAAACCCTGTCGTTCCCTGTCCTCTTCCGATGACTTTGATTCACGTCCCTGCCAACGGTGCATATTTTTCTATGTACCATGCTGCGTGCATAGAGGAAGCATAACATAATTTGGAAAAATCGAACATGTTTTTTTTCGAATCACTAAAAAAATGAATGAAAACTCACGATGAGAAGACATTCGATTCCAGCATACAGCTGTCAGGTGTCATGCAAACAGGTGTGTCCGGGTCATAATACCTGAATACAGATGTGTAGGATCTCACAAACTTTCAGATCTCTTCAAAACCTAAGGAAAGGAAGCAAAGGTGAGATAATGGGAAAATATCGTGTTACTGAGTAGAAGGGAGCTTACCAGTAAAGTTGGGCTAAACCAATGCTGAAACTGCTGATAATCAGAACGAAAATAAAGCAGAACTTGGCGACATCGACTAGCATACATCCGAGCGAGATCTAGAAAAAATGGAGTGGTCACGTCGTTAATTTCATTTCACTTTGTTTTTCCTCCCTACGGTACACCAAATGCCCCGCCCCTTCATGTCACCGGACAAGCCAAGGGAGCAATCAGAATAGTAGTGACCAACCCCATGAACTTCATTATTTTCTATTCATTGCTAGCGCTAGAACCCGCCGTTGATTCAGGATGCAATACAGGTTCGCAGCCGGTGGTTGCGCAGTGTCTAATGATTTTAGAGCTGTTTAAATCTTAGGATTGAATCCTGTGAAGGCTAAGCTCGCTTCTAGCACTACATGGTACACGAGTTCAGTAGGAGGTGGAGCAAGGGCAGGGGGCGTTGGGGAGCGTGGCTGAGGCCGTGCTGTGATGATTCCGATGGACCTTTCACAGTCATGGTTTTCTTGGTGTAAACTACTTTTGTACAGAATATTTGTTTGCACCTTTACCTCGGGTGCAAGTTGGGGCACACGATTTTGGCCCAGGCCTGCGACTCTGTGACAGCTTCAGGCCTTTGCGCTGTGACATAAATTATTTAGACATTTTCTTCATGTAAATCCTATCCTCCTTGCAATCCGTTCTGTTGTATTGATGAAGGGGCGATGCTACCGGACATGATACTTGATAAAAAGTGAATTTCAAAATTGAGAGTAAATTAGAATAGAGTCTCCCATACTTCATAGAATATCCAATTTGTTGGAATCAACTGTCACACCCAATTTTTGAAATTGTTACTTGGAACATGATGTTAAAGCGGTGGGCGTGGTTACCACTTGACCTGACGGAACTACTGACTGTGTGTTCCAACCATCACCCCAGGTGGAGTGCTCAATAAAAGAAATCGGGAGCAGTTGATTTGGCAGATTGTGGAACATTGAAAGGGTGCACAGCAGTGTAAGGGTAGAGAAAATACGAAATAAAACGACGAAAAAAAAAACCAAGAAGTATGAATTCGGAACCCCTCCTTCACTTTCGCGCCTCTCTGCGCCACTAGGCGGGGTAGATTGCAGACGGGGGAGGGACTAAATCAGCGCCGCGAACTATATCCCGCCTTCGTCGACAACCCTCCCAGCTGATCCAGCTGATGAACTGCAGAACAACACGCCATATAGGGAGATCGTAATAAGGCCCCGAGCCACGCTTTTTCAATGCGAGTTTCGCTACACATCACCTATACTAAAAAGGATGGCTTGTTTTCATAGAGCATGTACTCACAGTTCTCACTTCCCCTTACACCCTCACTTACTCTCAGACTTCATTTGAGGGCACCGGGAAGGCCCAGGGATCTGGACATTCCGGTGCCTCTAAGTGAGGACCGAGAGTAAGTGAGGTACTGGAGAAGTGCGATGTAAAGGTGGTAACGAGAATTCTGGACAAAAGCTGCATTCCTGTTTTCATCCCAAGGTTTCCTTTATGGTAGGTATTTTGATGAATATAGTATTTGCCCTTGAATGAGCTTAAAGACTATCCTGTATATCCCGCATTATCTTTGCACTTACAGCCCTTTATGAAAATGGTCAAGAAAGTGCCAAAAAATATGAGAAATATTCCAAGCGGGACTCTCGAATTGAGCTGATTCGAGCGAATCCCAGTTAAACAGCTCTATTCTCACCTGTAGTGGTCCGAGATATGGATTAGTCTGGAAGAGGTAGATGATCCGAGCGAAGCTGAAATTGATTGTTGTAAAAAGCAACGTTTTCATACTTCCATGCAATAGGTCTTGAAGCGCTCAACAGTAATTAGTCCAATAGCCACTGAATCTATAAGTACCTGAAGACATTTCCCACGGCGAAGAGTGCCTCAGCGACTAACATCGGTTCATAAGCTTCCCAATACGTACGAATCGAATAACGTTGTGGATAATCCAGGTAACTATATATCCAGTAGGCACTCAATCTATAAGTGCCGATTTTTTCAATTTGGAGTTCTTAACTTTGATTTGAGAAATAAAATGCCAGGATTGCTTAAAAAACTCGATCTATTGCTGTTCAGAAACTAGTGCAAGGATGTTGGCGGTGAGAATGAATTTTTTCGTTTTCAAATTTTACTTCCACTACTCCCAAGACGGAGAAAGCAATGTACCTTACGGAAATCGTACATAAATATAGGCAGATCATAATGAAATCCAACCAATTCCACCATTGATGAACGTATTTGGTGAAACCCTCTTCCCACAGCTGTTTGATTTCTGACCATAACATACCTGAAGATGGAAATTTATAAAACTAAAGGTAGACCCGGTTCTTATGTTTCGGTCATAATATGTACGTAGTATAGTAGTTATAATATCGAATTACTAAACATCCCAAGATGCAAACAATTTTTCATACTTGAGTTTTTCGGAACACAAAGAAATTGCCATTAAGAACTTACCCATAACCCAAGCTACCACCAATGATTCGATGAATGTTGGTGGTGGACCACGATCTGATGCTCTTGTTGTCCCACCACCCTGTGAACGATAGAGATAAAGATGTAAACTTAATCAGAACATACGAATACCAGTAACTTGAAGGTACATCACGCGATAACCAGATTAGTGTTTTACTTTCTTGGGGCGCGTAGGTCCTCAAATAACTGCTCAGGCTGCAGCTTTGTTGTGGCTGCACCCTCAAGGTGTTGTGCCTGCTTGAACGCAATCAAGCCACGCCCACCCAATCAAATCGAACCTGGCCCTAGTCGAACGAATTTACGACGTGAAAGCTGCCTTCATCATCGAAGTGGGTGCTTCATTAGATTATCTTCTCTTATCGCCAAGTTTCCTTCTCCCACGTGAACTTCACATTGGAAATTCGTTCGCCCAAGATCAGGTGTGATTTCGCTGTGTGGGCGTGGCTGGGTTGTGTTAAAGCAGGCACAACACCGCAGGGATGCACCGTGCAGCCGCAGTGAAAGCCAGGCTGAGCGGTTACATATCTGAGAAACTACTCGCCCCAAGTGAGCCACTGATTTGATCATCGCGTGGTGTGCCTTTAAAGTCATTTGGGACAGCCTCTGCATTTAAGTTTCAGTTCCAACGCTTAGGCGGTTCCTTCTTTTCCCCTCTCCACCGGAACGACAAAGCCGATAGTAGTGCCCAAGCAAAACCTTTGAAGTCTCGAGGATTTTTTGTGGAATTTCCCACAATACGACCCCCCCCCCTAATGATTGACGCTTCCGACGCTGCCTTATCTATACTCAACGGACGATAGTCAGAGTTTGCGACATAACATTGTAAGTATGATTACCAGATTATCGACCTCTCAGGGGGCACCTTATTGCTTCGAAAATCACTCTAGAAGCCGTGATCAACAAGGACTTCTCAAGAAAGTTAAAGCAATAAGAGTCCCCCACTTCCCGACACAAAAATCAGTCTTTCTAAGATTCCTCGAGCAATGCCTGATCGTGGTAACCCACCCTTCGGAATCAATTTATCTGATACGGGCAAAGGCAGGGCGATGGCAAGTGGAGATGAAGTGTGCTTCAAGCACCTATCATTCCGCTTGAAAGTAGAAAAATGAAATCTGAGTGCATTTTCAGCTAGCCCTGCAAGCCGTTCCATGGATCAGATGTCAGGTGAGCTGCGTTTATATCAGGGGCTCATGGCGCTGTCTGCGAATGGCACGGTGTTTCAGTGGTTGGTGGCCCGGCGAGGTCTGCTAACAATGAGATGACTGACATCATCTAACCCCATCGAATCAGACGTGGCTTGTTTCATAAATTCAGCCAAAATTAGACGGAGGGCTCAAGCCTAGTTGTATCGACGAGCATGGCTTTCAGCACATTTAGACAGACTTCTCTGTTTGACTCGTTGTCGATTAAAATAAATTTCGCGTTCCCGCAGAAAAGTTCTGACCTTCCGCTCTCCTTTTTCACTTCGATAGCTTTCGAATGTTGCCAGTGTGAGTAGAAGCAGGAAACAACTGAAGGAAATCGAGTAGTAGAGGAACTTCATGAATGGTGAACGAACAATTCGTCCAATGCGGCTTTTTGGCATCTGAAATGTTTCAGCTGAGGTGGGATTACAGTGAGTAAATCATCAAGAGCTATAGTATCAGCCATTTGGAAGCAGGTTCTGGAATCAGGAAAAGGAAATTCGCTGACAAGATTGGAAACAATCATAATTTCAATAACACCGACAACCAGTGGAGGGAGCAGTGGACTGTTAATGAATAAAACTTAAGGGAGCAGTGGACTATTAATGAATAAAACGTAAAACTCAAACCATTGATTATTATTCACCCCTTGTTTATTCAGTGTAACTTTAACGGCACAGCCGCGATTACCTCTCCTTCAAAAAGTGTCCGATCA
Organism: Trichostrongylus colubriformis; assembly: GCA_963978905.1. Classification (NCBI taxonomy): domain Eukaryota; kingdom Metazoa; phylum Nematoda; class Chromadorea; order Rhabditida; family Trichostrongylidae; genus Trichostrongylus; species Trichostrongylus colubriformis. Next base: position 9,137,435 of record OZ022259.1, on the reverse strand, counting down.
ATTTTCAAATCGAGGTTCTTATCAGGGACGAGGCTTGAATCGAGGAAAATTTTCTAAAAATACGACCCCTCAAAAAAAGGTTCCCGGTATATACCTTGCGCATAATAAAACAAACCTGCTTTCTTACTGCAACGCAACAGTCAGCCCTTAGTGCGCTAACATGGGAAGGCCAGTTGGTCACACTGGCCAATCTCAATGAGGTGCTTATCGTCCTATGCGTTTTGAGACGCTGAACTAAAATTTTTTCTCCAAATATGCGGGATCGGTTTGCGAACGAAGTAGTGAAAGCCTTATTGAATGAGCAATGCTGTTAATGGTAAGTGCAGGGCTTGTGGGACGCGAGCTAGGCGTTTTCTCGTCGAACCAATGTTGTCTTCATGTTCAATAGGATAAATTACCCTGGAGACAAGTTTTCAGCCTAATCGAGATTTCGACCGATATTCGGAAGAATCCCTTGGTAGGGTACCCAACCTTACCAAGGGATTAACCACAGTAATACGTCCTATTTTTTCTATAACCGAAACATACTCACAATAAGATTTATTGGATTTTTAACATACTTACAATTAGGATTAGGTGTATGTCAAAATAGAATTAGGTCGCAGCAAACACGCGTGGCAAATGCCAAAAAAGAGCTTTTTTCTTGACAAAGATCACCAACCTCCTCTTCGTTGAATGCGTTGCCATCCAATTACCTACGCATTTTTCCCGAACCTTGGTTAACTTGTTGCTGCTAAACGTGTCCCCGTGTGCTATTCGAACTGCTGAACATTAAAACAGGATCGGCTCTGTGCGAAAATATGTGGCTCGCGCGCTACGGGGGCCCCCTACGTCACAGTATAGCCCATTCAGGAAAACCTTCCTAACTTCGTTTGCAAAGTCGTTCCACAAATTTGGAGAGCAGATCTGATTGAACGTCTCAAGACGCAGACAGCGATGTGTACCACATTGAGAACATCTATAATATTTCAACTCATGTATTGACCTTCCATTGTAAGGCCGACCCAACTGAAACGAAAAGGCTTAGTTAGCAGACCATACGGTCGCGGTCTGCTTCACTTCTCTCCTCGCGTTCAGTTTATTTCTTTTCTCGATTTCTTCTCTGAACATTTCGATAAAGAATACCAAAAATTGCTTGGAAAGCCACAATTTGAGTGTTTTAGAAAGTTTTTCCTGGTTTTATAGATTCATCATAGAAAAGTTCGGTCTCACCACTATGTAGCAGACGGCCAACACAGGCCAAAGGATGATCAGAATTATACAGACGATTATATTCCATGCAGAGCCACGTTGTTGTCGTCCTGGAAAGCCTTCATACCAAATCGAAGTGAGCAGTTGTTGGCAGTGTGGATGGGAGACGAACTGTAAAACAAAAATCATTTGTGGTGTATAGTAAGAAGAAACACCTGAGGGTAAATCATAGGCTTCACTTTCTCGAAGACATTCGAGAATTGACTTAGTGACGCATCGAGCATTAGATACTCCGCCAGTAAGTTAGGGAGATCCGAGGAAAAGCTGGCTGCGCGGGGTCCACGGATAAAGGGGCCATTTTTCCGAGGCCACTATTAACAGTGAAATTCATTGGCATTGGAAAAGTTCACTACATCACGCGTCAGTTCACTACATATCGCCACAGTTGTGATTATCGCCGACTTTTACGTCTGTTTTCTCTTCCGAGCACGCAGTCTCTCCTCTTCCACTCCTTCCCCGTTTTCCCTCCACTCGAAGGCTCGTTCATTACTGCAGCGTCTTACAGTGACAATTTCGAAGTTTCTTTCGGATAGTTCATTGCTTTATTGAAGCCTCACCCGCCGGGGCTTCAAAGACATTTCTGAAAAACGACCCGCAACTTACTGCCTTTTGTTCGTATTTGATGGCTAGCTTCAGACGTGATAAGCTGAGCTTCGACGACCACACGTCCACATTCTCATCATGTGTATTGCAGTCTTTGTTCAGCACCGCTATCACCTAAAAATAAAGAATGGCTTCATATAAAAATAAAGTAAATACAGATCAAGTAAAAACTACAAGTTAAAATTATACAAAATTAACAGATTAATTTTGGCTTACTTCTTCGCTACTCCGACACTGACTGATGAGGTCACATGCGAATTGCTTACACTGTTCGGCAAGCTGAAATCATTGACATTACCTTGGTTCGCCTATTTTTCTATTTTTTCCTTCCACAGAGAGAGCTGCCCTCAATAGCTTGTTTTTATAGTTTCCAAGTACTATGATGCGTAGTCGACAATGTGCGATAATAATCGATAACAACGCGTAGTTGATAATGTAACTGTGAGGGAATGCGCGCCTGAACGATCGAGCGACGCTTGCTGCGTATGTACCGAAATCGCGGTTGGATCTGTAAAAGTAGCCCAATCGTGCACTCGTTTACAGCGAAGGTCTCTTGTCGTGAAGATACACTGCCCGAAAGTATAATGGCTCTCAAATTCGAAATGAAAAAGGCCGCACGAAAAGGGTAGACGTAAGGCTTTTTCCTTTTCCTGCGCCAGATCCACTTTTCGCGCCCTCAATGCTTATATAATTCGTGCGACTTGAAAGTTGCGTCGTATTCGTGTATGATTGTCTACCAGTATGTGGCGCCTATCTGTTGTGCCGAACGCTAGGATAAACTGTGAGTTATTTGTATTGGTGATCAACTACACGAGTTTCAGAAGGCAGCAAGCGAGAGCTCCATTACATGAGGGCCAAACCGAGATGGCAATATAAAGTTTTTCTGAATGACGTCGCCTTCAATGTGCTTTCGGGCAGTGTATCTAACGTCGTTCAAAACCAAGCCAAGCGGTGCAACGCCGAGAGCACCGTTTACAAGGACGGTACGGCGGTCTAAAAGAATGAAACATCAAGGGTTTCAAGTATGCTAAATCAAAGATGTAAAGCAGAAGAGCCAAGAGGTCGCCCATGAGATGAAACAAACAAATCGTGGTAGCGTGTTCAAGCCGCCACGGTCGGCTACCCAAAAGGTGGCCATGTGATCTTAACACACTCTATGAATGTCTTTGTATAAATATTTTCTAATAAATACAGCTATAAGATACGATCGATTGTACGCCGCCTTCTTCCTTTTTACTAATCCCACGCCGATTTTCTTTTTCCTTTTCGCGCACCATGCCCACTTTTCGCGCTCTCATTGCCTATTTAAGTCATGAGATTCAGGAGTTGTGCGTCCTCGTGTTTGATTGTCTACCAGTGAGCGGCGCCTACCAATTGTGCCGTAACGCCAGAATAAACTGTGAGTTATTCGTATTGGTGATCGACTACACCAGTTTTACAATTCAATGAAGCAAGAGCTCCACTACAAATGAATTTTGATCTGCGCGCGCTGATGCTCGTCCCCTGCTGCGAAGAAGATTCACAAAAAAATCGAAAACCTTCGTTCGACAGTTCTTCCTTATCACTTGTATTATACTAGTCTCGCGCTAATGGAGCACCACCTAGTCTGCTCTCTATCTCGCTTTTTTGGAGAGGAAATGACAAGCTTATCAAAGTGTCCTCAGAACCGACACGCAATGTTTCTTCCACTAGAAGTCTGTGAAGTTCCATAGTAGGAGAATGGAACGGACCTGGATGCGATGACAAAATGTTGTAGATAATTGTGATGCATATTACGTTTGATGAATGTAGCGGTAAAACAAGAAAAGGTAGGAAATCAAAACCCTCTGAGATGGTTCGGAAGTTATTGGCCAACCTAATGTTTTTCAAAAAAGGATGTGATAAACTATAACAGGTGGCATTTCTTCTTTATCTCCAACCTGAAGATATGTTTCTTTGAACTCGTGTTCCACTGCAGATAGGTGCTGTAGCTCCCAACTCAGTTTGAAGGCGGAAAGTATAGGATCAGGGCTGAAACAAATCTATTTTTCTGTATTTCACACACTTTTATACCTAACACAGCTCAGTGTACGTGTCTCTTATCATCCATACTAATAATCAGTACTATGCATATATACCTTGTGAGGCTCATCCAAGCCGGACTAGCCAGCGCTCGGTAGGTATTGATGCGCTTGAGGGAGTACTGCAGTGAGTCGTTGAGCCGTTCACGATCGCACGTCTCGCAAATGCAAGAGTACCTCAAAGGGGTTAGGCGATTCAGAATCGATATTTACACTGATTTGATTCAGAATGACCGCGTAGCTCTCACCGATGTGGTCTTTCGATCCGTGCGTCCTTCCTAAGCAGCATCTGTAAAATCTCGAACTGATTAAGTTGAGCTGCCAGTATGATAGGCGATATGTCACTGAAATGATCATGATTAATTGGCACTTCTTTGCTAAGCACCTTCTCATTGGAAAACGATTCCAAGAAGAGCTATGGAGATTTTTTTACAGTTCCAGGACGGCTAGAAGAAGCTGTAGGCTTTCGTCGTAGGCTTAATCAGTATACAATATTATTTTCGCAGTCACCTTGACCAGAAAACTGCGCCAAATAATAATTTTCACATTTGGTTGTTGATTATGACCTCGGTGAAATATTTGCAGGCTATTCACAGAATCTGCAATCGGCTTTATCTTTTTGTCTATAGAGCGACAGATGAATGGTTTCAACCAACCCATCTCTACAGCGTTGATCCCCTCACCTCAAGGCGCCGAGGCCGTTGCCGTCTAGACACTCTTCGAAAGCACCATGAAAGATATTGTGTACACCAAGGAGATGAGGAGAAGCGGGATTGAGTCTACCATTTAAGAACGACGTTACGTAAGGAGATGGCGTGTAACGCAAGACGGCGGGAAGGCGTTCGAGAACCGCTTGGGGGTCCTGTCATAACTCACCGTCCCAGCTTGAGTAAAGTTGATCAAACGCTACAGCTGGCAGTAAGCTGCGTTGTACACGCCAACTTCCTACGCGTTCGATCAATTTCCGTCGAGTATGCAAGGCTCGGAAGACTCCGTCTGTGTCTCTTTCTCTCTGCTCTTGCGCGCTAGAGAGCACCCCAATTCGTCGTATGTCATCGTAAGAGCAATCGCCTATGGTTTGCCATCCGTGCTTATTCAACATCATGCTACCATATCTTACATTGTTTTGCAAGCGACTTCACAATTTTTTATTTTCAGGAAAGTTTTTGTATCAATAGTATGTGGAAACTTGGAGTATATCGCATTTTGAAACAACATTCTAATCGGTTCTAATCTCTCTTTTTCTCCATTATACTACAACCATGCTTCTTCGCAGGACGCTTCTTTCGGAAGAAGGACAGGCTAATTCATGTAGACGCGCTTAGAAATTTGAGTTTATCTTGTGAACGCGCGAATGCTGCCAGAACTTTCCTTACAACCTAGTAAAAAATAGCAATAGAAAAAGTAATGAAAACAGTAAGAATAAAAGTAAAGTTGTAGGCTATTGATGCGATAATGCTGAGCACACAGCGCCAAAGAAAAACGTATACAAACGTCAATTTTCATTTTCTAGCACAAACCGCTCTTATCCACGGGCCGCTCTTATCTATGGGACTTTAGGGTACTAATTTTCGTCATTGTGTTTGGTTTCTTAGGTACATTTTGTACTTTGGTGTAGAGAAATTTCTTACAGTAGCGACTCAAACTGAAAACCTCATATTTGAGCAAGTAATTTCTTACGAGGGTCTTCAGAATCCCTATTCGACAGAACAGCTGCTAACATATGTACTGCAGTCACTGACATTGCCACCTATCAAAGTAGAATGTCCCGCCACTGCAAGTGTATTGAATTAGGAGATAGGAATCCTGTTGTCTACTCACCCACAGGTGGTTGGGCGCTCACCAAATGAAATTATGTCCATGGAGTTTTGAAAGCCAGTCCATAAGCCTCCATGCAATAAGAGAAACACTCTACCCATATGGCACTTGACAGCCTACCAAATGGTCACTGCTCTCAGGGGGTGTGAGCAGTTTAGATGCCTCACCAGCGGTAAATCAGACAGGACAGCAGTATGAGTGTCTCAAAATCATCTCTGTGCTCTCCCCGATTAGCAGAAGACCTGCGAGGGATTAGTATTGAAGATCGAAGCTGAGTACTCTACGAACATCTCCACGTACCATATGAAGGAATACTACTAGCAAAGTAGTGGAGAACCGTCCCCACAGATAGCAATAGGGCAGTCAACGGTAGTGTTTTACACAGTCAGGTAGATGGTTCTGCACTTTGCACATCTGATTGATAATTCGTGTATTTATCATTCCACAGTTATTTTCATGTGCAGTATTTCATAGAAGGTGTTCATATTCTAGTCGGCTATTTGGGCAAAGACAACCCTGTAAGGTAATACGCTTACGCTCGCTCGCTTACGCTTCTCGCATCGCTTGAACACTTGTCACAGGTCGGTCCTCGGTTCTACAACTTGTTCATCGCACACGACAGTCGATACTAGTTACTTCAGAGGTTACCAATGGCTAGCACAATCCATAGTCGCACGCATAGGAGTGGGAAAGAGAGGCCTGGAGCAGTCGCGTGACAGCAGGCATCAGACATTTCGATCTTGAAGCATTCTCTGAAGGGCGCAGATACTCTTTCTCCCGGTATGTAGGCACGAAAAATCCTTTTCTTTGCGATCTGTAGCAACCACCGATCGTACCCTCGTGCGGGTCATGACAGGTCCACTTGTTGTAACAGCTTTCTTTCGTTGTTTCGAAACGATTAAAACATTGTTTCTGCGCCTCCATTTTCGTCCTCAAAAACTTATTTTTTCTATTCAAGAAGTAGAAAACCAGAAAATTGTTTAAATTAAGTCTTTCAAAAATGCGAATCAGTTCCTACTGCCCCAGCTGCCCTTAAAAATGATTCGTAGAAGGAACTCGTGCATCAGGTCAGGTGACACGAGGTAGACGATGGGAAAAGCAAGATACTGGTCAGACGCGCGTGCGCTGTGACCTAATTCTAGTGTTCTGACGCCACCTGTCCTTAACCAGATGACCAGATAAATCGTATCCAGCTACATTGTAAATGGCAGTCTTTGGCGGTCCGAAATAGGTGAAAACTGCAATTATGTTCCCACTTGAGCTTGCGAGCTTGGATTCCCTCATAATAGGCTCATAAAAGCAATGTGGGACTCACACAGATGCGAAAATCAAAGTCATTGAAACAGTTATTGTAACCGATGCTCTTGCTTCGCCTTACATTCCATAAAAAAATGGTCCATTATCAGCAATTTTGACTTATAGTGCTTCTCGGAAGTATGCTTGTGAAATTCCAGTGTGTACTATGAACGAAAATGTAGCGCAGCAGGGACCGATGCAACTTCTCACAGCATGACGTGGGCGCCATGAGCAAATATTAGGTTGAGTCAGTATGAATCAAACAAATTGACAAATTTTATCGTTATACAACTTTTTAACGACAACTGGGATTCACTTGAACTACGCTCCATCTTTATCGATGACCTTCTGCCACGGTATAGGCAGATCATGGATGCCCTTGCTCCAGAAGGCCGGAAGCTGGAGCTCGAAGAAGTTGCCGAGTGCCGCCTTGACCTCGTCGCGAGTTTTGAAGTCTTGGCCGTCCAGGTGGCGTTGGCTGTGGGAGAAAAGGTGGAAATCTGAAGGGGCCAGGTCTGGGGAGTACGGTGGGTATAGAAGTACGGTCCAACTGTACGACAGCAGCTCGGCCTTGGTCGATCTTGCGAAGTGCGGTCTGTGGAAGTAGACACGTTGTCGTGCTGGAAGTAGACATGTGACCGCCGCCGTAGCGAACTTTGGATATTGGCTTTCAATTCTCGTAATTGGGAACGTAGACGTCGCGGATACTGTGGTACCTTCATCGAGCAGCTCCCAGTACTCTACGCCGTGTACGCTCCACCAAATGCGGTCTTCGTCTTCGATGGAATAGCCGCCCGACGCAAACTTCGAATGCCACAAGTTCACTGTACTTCTGGCGTGCGGGCATGCTCCTGGTAAACTTTCTCTAGACGTCTGTCGATATCCGCGGGTTCCTGGCCAGATAGCGATAGAAAGAGTATGACGTTGCGGATGTGGTCTCTGGACGGCTTGAAATCGTGCGGCATGGTGGCGGAATGAAACTAGTTTGGAGTGATTGTTTCACATTACTTCACAGAGCTTTTCATACTCATTCCAACGGTCCCCGTTCGTCCATTTTTGTTAACCCGTTGCTGAGTTATGATCCCTAGAAATCATCACTAGCATTTGTCCGAGCCATATCGACTCAACCTAATACATGTACCACCTAAGGGTTGCAGCGCAACGTCTTGTCGCAACGTCTTCAGGATGTGATGCAGGGGTCCTCCTGCACCACAGCCTGAAGAGCAGCAGAGATGGCTCTCTAACATCGATCCAGATCCTTTGCAGATCGTGGAACATTTGCGCTTTTCCTGCTTTATGTGTACTTCTTCTCAAACAACTCCCTGCTTCCTTTGCTCTTATGGTTCATCTCTAGTAGAAACCAGGACTCACCTCGAGTACTCAGCAGACGCAACTTCAGCCGGATCGAGGTGCTCTGCCCATCCATCGCCAAGCATTTCACGAGTTATTGACGGATGATTCACTTGCATTTCGACCAACCGGTAAACGCCTAAATAGGTGCGTATGTTGGACTGATTTTCACTTGAATGTTGATTTCCTGATAACGGCTGATTTTCATCGGAATCTGCTCAATGTACCAATTTCCTGCAGACAATTATTTAGCTCTCTCTTTGACTTTCTAATTAGTTGTTATTTTTTAATTTTTATGAATGACTAAATTTCTTACATCTCGTAATTCTTTCCTGCTTGAAAAGGACTTAATCTTAAAACTGAGTGCAACTGAATTTTATACACAACGTATTTTACTCAATTATTTCCTATGGTCTTCTCTCTTCTATCTGGCACTGGCAATGTAACGCGGTGAAATGTGACCTCACTGCCATTGGATATCAATAATCTAAATTAGGTATCACATAGAAACACATTGAATGGAGCCGACGATGTGCTAGGATGAATCGTGTCCCAGATTGGAGTTGAAGGAGAAATGAGGTCTTTTTGCGCCCATCACGGACAGCGAATTCCTTGTCAATTATTCAAATATCGCAACTAGATTTGTCAAGGTTTGCGACGAATTTTTCATTTTTGAACAGCGTGGATTCTCGACCTTCGCGCATAACCTCTTCTATTTGCTATGCGGTCCGAGGTCACACCTGATGAACCATTGCACATGTGCCATGCGAGTTTCTTTTACACTTCGCTTAAAATGCAGAAATGAACAGAGGAGCAATTCAAAGGATTGAGCTGAAAACCCGCTTCATGGCAGACTTCTTGCTGTCATGCTTTCTTCACCTCAAGCTGCCAAAGATTGACCGAACAATTTTAAAGTAGCCCACAATGAAAAAACTGGAAAACTTTGTGAAAAGCGGCCTATCGCTGACCTCAACTGACAATGACTACTGTAGATGTACCATTCTAGCAATACCGACCGTGGCTCTTTAAAAGGGAGGAGTGCTCGCAGAGTGGTGTAAGGGGAATGTCGAGAGCCTCATATTGCGGAGAGTCCCTCCAACGCGACGGTGTGTTCTAACCGTCGTGATTTCATCCTTGATTATCATCCCGTGTCATTATTACTTACTACTATACAATAGAATCTTCGTAAAAAACAGAAATTTACAAATTTTTGAGTTTTTGTCAAATGTTGCTTGGAATGATTGACCAGCCTTTGACCTACGTGATTCTTGAACTCAGATGGTAAACACTCAAACGGTTTATTCCTCCCGAAATTCGTCAAAAAACAAGTAGCTAGAGTAAAAGGATCAAACTTTATCTTTCATTTGCATCAAGCTTGGGTGTACGGTTGCTCAGTGACTCTTGACATTCTGGATAAAAATCGTAAACCTATGAAATAGGTTGGAAGCTTCATTCCATCTTGCCAAGGGCTACTGAGGTTTCACTGATAGACTGGATGTTCATCAGAGCACCCAGCATTGACTGTATGAATGGACAAAAGAGAGGCGTGAGAGACTGGGAAGCACATGAAATTTATAGAATGAACACTTTTGAATGCCTGGTTAATAAAACAAAAAGTCATTGAAGACAAAATTAAGATTCATTTGAATCCTGAATGGGATGCTTCAAAGTGCCTAGAAATCTAATAGACCATTTGTTTTAGAGATACTTTCGCTCTGATGTTGTATCTCACAAATATAAAATAATCATACGTAAAAAAAATGAAAATGGGTTTTCCCCTGGAAAAGCAAAAAGGAAGACCGAAAATGTACCTTCCCGTATTGCGCACAACAGAGCATTTCCGATTCGTATATCAGGCTGCTTGAGGAGCAGATCAACGACCTAAAATTGCAAATTTTACTTAGGACGCTGAAGTTGAACATCGACTATTTAGGAACGCACCACAATAGCAGTGGTTATGAAGCTTATAATGGTATTCGAAAGCCAGACAGCTTCGGAACAAATCTTTCAGATCGACATAGTTAGTAAAAGAAATGGAAGGACAGCCGCTTTTTGCAGGTACATTCGTGTAAGGAGAGGAGGGAGGAGAGGTACGCGTCTTCTGGCCAGGATTTGGAACACCGCGATTTGGTGGAACAGTGTTTTTTGCGCAAATCTGATAGACTTCAGAATTTTCGAAGAAAAACTTTATGGATCACCTCGATATTCTCGTTGTCGACGGCAATCTCCAGCGCTGATCGGCCCATTGAGTCAAGACAGTTAACGTTTAGTGGCGTTTCGCCTTCTTTCTGAAAAAGTATTCTTTCATCTGACGTGAACAAATTTCCAAAACACCTTTTTACATACATAATTTAACCATCTGCTTCATGTTCTATATAAACTGATGTAGTTAAAATGGTAAAGCTATCTGTATAAGATTTCAAAAATTTAGTAAATAGAGGAAGGGTTTATGAAACTCAATGTATAGGCTTCAGCATCCATGAGTCTATTCGAAGTCGTCTACATAATTCGCTAGTATGGTTTAAAGACACCAGAAGGAGGTAATTTTGGCCCACGGTAGAACAGACGTAGTGTGGACGAGTTCAAGTGGCCGCCATTGCACAAACTCCCCAATTTGACGCCGTGGCATGGTGCCAAGAGAAGATGTTTCTTTTATGAATTTGCTTTTTCCTTTTACTTTTTCCTTTATTCTTTCTTACACTGTTTCTAAATGCACTTACATGAATGCTAATGTAGTTGAGAATGGCCTCTCCACTGCGCTGGGAGTCAGGTGCTACAACTAATTTGGACCGTGGCCAGTCTCCTAAAGCGGGCAACTCGGAAAGTCAGTGCGTTGGTGCGAATGAGGCGAGAATACACACCGCAGCGATGCACTTTTGATTTCGGGTTTTTTCACCGATTATCGCTTCTAACCTTCAGCGTTCGTTACAAAATGCTCATTTCTTTGTATTTTTCTCTTGTTTCGGACCCCTTCCGGTTTCTTTAAGATTATTGATTATTTTGTTTCTTTTGCTCTATTAATCTCAAGGAGCCCTTGTTTGCTGGTGAAGAGCTACCGCTGTACGACCATGATCAAAAATAGATTGGTAATACTCGTAAGATTTAGGATAAAAATGAAATCAACAGGATTGATGGAATTCAGTTACCGTGAGCAGGCATTCTTGTATTGTTGGCTTGTCACCCCGTTCAGCAGCTTCAAGAAATCTGCAAGATGTGACATTTAAAAAGAGCGGCTAAATAGGAGTGAGAAAGAATATTCATACTTGCGTTCCTGCGGTGAAATCTGATCGTGTGTCCGGATGTTCACAGCTGGAGGTGGGGGCATATTGCCGAGCGTGTAGTTACGCATTCGTGGTCGTGGAGATGCGGATATGCGTGACAGTCGTCTACCGGCCGTCGTGAGCATTCTGAAAAATATACAGAACTATTCAGAGCCTGAATCTGAGTGACGCTCTCACTCTAGAATGGACGGGCTGGTGCGGGGTGGGGAGAGTAAGGTGCTGTGGAGGTGAACAGCGATGACAGCGTTATGAGTAGTATTGTGCTCAGGATACAAACTATCCGGATGTACCAATCACTTGTGCATAGCCTAAGCTTCAGTTTACTTGTAAAAGGGTTTCCTTCCGTGAGAAATCAGCCGTAAAAAGTCACCAATTTTCACTCATTTCAGTGGTATTGTAAAGTATTCAATGGGATCATTACGGAGGAGGTAACATTAGAAACCTCTGGCAACACCAAGCCCATCAATGCATTTTGGTAAGTTGAAATATACAAAAACTGGAAAAGAGGATACAGCGCAAACAGCGCAAATGCCCTAAAAAGCTAGGCGAGTTCCCAGATCAAATTCATAAGTGTTTCACGCAGCTGTGGGCGGCGTGCGACGCGATACGAGCGGGCTAGCGGGGGGGCATATGCAGTTGGGAGCCGAAGCGATCACTTCATTCAGGGCGTAGGACACGGTATGGCTGGGTCCTTCGCTCGTACCCATTTATCGCACGCTGCATGCCGCGGTGCGAAATCATTGGGTGAGGATTCTCACTCCATGCTAAGCTATGCGATATTTCCGCGAAAGAAATCACCCATAAAATTTGAGTTTTACTGTTACCCAGATAATAAAAATAATGTATATGTTGTAATCGCTCCCTGAAGGCGGCATGCAATGTTTCACGCAGAAAAAACAAGGGATGCGGCTAAGACAGAGCTCCTCAAAGTGACGCTCGATGGAATGGAATGACCAGGGAGGCGCGGCCACGAGGGCACTGCGAGCAAAGAGGCGACGGTCATGTGGTCAGGGACGCAGAGGGAAGAACTTCATTACAGGGCTCGGCAATGTGAGCCGCGCTCCTCAGACTACTAATGTTGCTCGACTGGGATTCAATGCTTCGATTTCTGTATGGAACCAAAAGAATTCTGTCGGTTCTTTTCGTGTTTCTGTTCATGTTCAGGTATAACTGAAGGGATTAAAAAAGATTCCCAATCATTGAATCCCGTGAGCGATTCCTTTAATCACAGAACAATTGAATAGATCAGGAAAAGCACGTATTCTTCTTTCAAGAGTTCTCAGAATAAATCGCATTAATTGAAAGGCAAGTTAAACGATCGCACTTCTACCTCGCTCGAATTTTCCTGTCCGTCACTTTTTCGAATAGTATGCTAGTTATATGCTTCGAAAACGAAAGCACGAGCAATGGGTCCTCTTCTAATCCCATCTGTGATACATGACGCACATACGCACCACGTGAACTCCTCATTGTAGGCCTTTATGTTTGCAAACTTCACAGTACCGGAATACACGTTTTTCCTAACATGCAACACTCCTCCTGGACTTCCGGCGAAAGAGGAAGGTAGATTCAGTCAACTAAGATACCACGAGTTCAGGTCTGATGTCAGGAATTTCAGATAATTCTTTATTACTACTAGCAATTTTTGAAGTACACTTTGGAGGCGATTTTCATAACCTTATGAACTGAATAGGAAGCAGGAGTAAGCTCGGATCCACCAGTAAAAATGATTGAAGTGTTTTCTTAGTGAACGATATGATAATATAATATATGATATGATAATAACGATATGATAATTATCACGACAGCGAACGAACTGCAAGCAGCGAACTATTCAGCATCCAATTTTGCAGAGGTGTAGTTGTAATGAGAACTGCCACTAGGTATAGAAAACTCTACTTAAAGGCAGCATTAGGGAAAATTCGGACGCAAAGTTAAAGAAGTAGTGAATCTGAAAGTCGAGATGCCTAGTAACAGGACAGTAAAAAAAGGATGGAAATGGCCAAAAACCCGAAAAAAAGGAACCCTTTTTCTCGTTGATCCTCAATGCGGACGACCTTTCCTTCAAGAGGCGGATACTCCGAACGAAGTTTCCGTTGGCATGCTGCCAGGTAAACACAAGGGAATGTGGAAATACGACAGCATCTATTCGCTGGAGTGAGCTTCAACCTAGAAGTGCGAGAGCGCGATACAGTACCTTTGATCTCACCACACATCATTGGCCGTTCTCATCGTAGCCGACCGATATCACGTCGATAGGAGGCGGGGTCGATCATCCAAAGGCATCAGCTCTTATCCGTTGCGCCGTTTCACAGCTCGGAGGCGCACTTTTTCACCGGGATTTCGCCACAGATAGCTATCTCAGGCTCATGGTTTCCATGTAAGTAACTCCTTTCAGGAATTTCTCAATAACCACATTACACCTCATGCTGTCTTTGAGAGGAAATCTCCTGAGGAATGTAATCAATTCCATTCACATCCTCAAGGCTGGAATGTGAAGGAAGTCACTACGCGGCTCGTGCCGCAATTGAATTATTTTCTACGAGTGAAGTGTACATTCGATGGACACATTCATAGAAAGTTGAGTAGTCAAGTAGCGGCAATAGAGAGTTGCTCAGCGTTGTCATTTTTCTGTCGATTCTTGGACAGAGATCTTGGACAGAATTATACCGCCCAGACTTCTTAATTTTTGATGGCACAAGTGCGTTCCCCTCAATAGAAAACATGTAACATGTAAGTGAAAAAAAAGAAAAAATAGCAGTAGAAATTGGAATAGATCATATACAAAGATAAAAGTGATTGTTGCACAATTTAAGACCGGAAATAACCTTGGCCTCATTTCCATTCCCTCATACCTCGGCAGAAAAATTTTATAAGCACAGAGGGGAATCTTTTCTGTTTGGTTTCCGTCCAAGGGCCCGTGCGAAACGGAAACCAAACTAACTCTTTATTAAAAACAAGTAAATAATTGTTAAATAGTTATAACAAATAATTATCTCTCCAAACAGTCACTTAGTTTGAAACAAACATAACTGAAAGTGAATGTTTAAATATGAAGCTTCATTGTATTAAAACCTTTGCAACTTAATCATAAGTTGTAACAGCTATGTGAGCCAAAGGGATATTGTGTATGTGTTACTACTGCACTGGAGAAATCTTATCATGTCTCTCTGGTTAGCCCTATTTGTCATTTTCTTCGTTACTCTACTTTGCTCGCACTTTCCCTTACAATCATTGCTTTCAGCCTCATGCTAGTCGGATCCTCTGGGTACTGAAGAGTAAGTAGTGATGTCCTCGTTCACCTTCAACATTTTGAGGGTCGACGTATCTATCGATCGGCCGCACTTATCGATTGGAGGGGAGCACATCTGTGATATGTGGTGCTTATACGTACCACGCAAAGTGCTCAATGAAGGCTGGAAATGCAAACAAGTTTACAGTTACTGTGGAGCACGCTTCTACACGCAGTCTTCCTGAACGCCAGCATTATTTCATACAGATTATAGTATTATACATATTTCAGCTGTCAGCTTTTTTTTTTCGTGAAATCACCACTGACAGATTCATTCCCGAAAAACGACGTACAGAGAAAACTCAGCTTCGGTTTTCTAATTGAATGACAGCGGCTCCTCGGAGCTTCTTTAAGATGAAGTGTGTTTTTTCCAATTGAGCTCATATTTGGTCAAGAAGGCTGGCGCTGCCGTAGTTGGTCACTTGGGACGAACATTCTTGGTTGCTGCTGCTGGGATAGCATCCTCCCACAACTACAACGCCAAACATCAGTGATGACGAAGCTGTGAGACTATCCAGTTATCACTGTCCCTAGCCCAGATAAGCACTTGTGGAAGCCAGCTCATGCTTTAGTCGGCCCCTCATTTTCCCTTATGCTTTTGTATTGAACGAGTAGAAAAGCAATCGATGAAAATGCTAATAAATGATCCCATCACTCGTGAATTCAAGAGCAGTATTTGGATTTAAGTGCTACAAGTTTAAGTGCTTTTATCAGATTTGTTGTTCGTCATCATCGGCTGTCTGTATGGCAACAGCTTGTGGATTGTCTAGAAGCCATTTGGACTAACAAAAGATCAGTACGCAGTAGGGCCACCAGCGTACACATTTCCGCAAAGGGTAAAGTCGTGATCATATAAGGGAATATTCTAGTTCCCATTAGACCTCATGCAAAGGATTACATTGAAATAGTATCATCCCCAGATCGATCTCCAGATCATGCTGGCGTGAGTGATACCACATCCACTACATCAACTCTGCTTTCAAAATAAATTGTGAATAAGAAGAAGGCTCGAGCGTTACTTTAAAAAAAGCCCATTGAAAAAGTGTAAAAAATATGATATGCACTGAAACATGTAACTGTTTTCCTGCATTCATTTTCTATTCAAAAAAGTGGCTAAGAGCAGTGACAAAGCGCCTGAAAATTTCCGAACACTAAAGGTGTACTGACGTTTAACAGTGACCGATATAAAGGCATCGGCTCAGTGACCCTTGCTGACATGCGCCATGCATCCATATCTGGAGTAAGCAGTGATATCGATTGGAGATGAGTTGTTATAGAGATCAAGCGCGATCCCAAAGACGCATGTGGACCCGAGGGCCTAACTTTATACTCAAAAGTGGTTGCCAGAATTATCATGAGAAACTCTGGGAGCTTGAAAAGTGAGCTCTCTAAACTGTTTATCCATGTCGTAAGTGTGATTAGTGGTGTTTTATTGTTCCCGTTGGCAAGGAAAGTGATATTTGTGATTTGAGCTGTGTCCCATAAAGACACCGCTGGGGTAATTTTTGCCTGATGCGGATTGTGAAAAGAAATGGAAAGTAGTGCAACAGTAAAGAAAAAATGGAGTGAAGTGGTCAAAACCCAAGAAGTATTACCCTCTTCTTACTACGGATCCTTGTCGTGGACGTGCTTTCGGCCCTCTGCATCACTGAAAAAGCTGAAGCAAACGGTTAATCCAGCCTTGCCAACGCGTTGACACTGTCGCCAACGTTGCCTCACCCTCCAGGACATCTTGGCCATAGGAAGGCATACCACCGAGGTACATCCAAACGAGGCCGTAATGAAAATGCGAAGATACGCTTCAGGGCGAGTTATGCCACAAATAATCACTTTAAAATTCGCCATTTCGTCTGTACAGTTGTGTCTTCCAGATTCTGGTTTGTGCCACTTCCTCTAGCTTTTAGGTGATTACTTCTTGCGATGGAAATGTCTGACTAGCATGTTTCATGATTCGTCTGTTTGGCGGATTGTATGGATTCACATGACCTTCGAATCAGCACCCTCGTTTACCGAAACTCTGTTTTTACACCACAGCTAGTTTGCTTCAATACTAAAACATGTGAAACGTATGTGCAGGTGTTAGTAAAGAATGGCCTCGTAGTAATACGGAGATTTTTTGAACTTGTTCAAATATTAAATATTAAATATTGCGAAATATTTAGTGTCGCCTTTGCTCTTTGACACAGGATTGATTTCTTATGTATCACCAACAATAGCGAACGCTACTGCTTAATCCCTAGGGAGCCGATGCAGTGTTTATGAAAAACCACGAATAAGCCTCTTGTGGTAGAAGTATGAGAGTAAAAGTGAGTGTGAGAGGAAGAGGAGCGAGTTAGCGCAGTAGAAAACTCCAGCTGAACAGAAGAGATTCACAAACTCTTATGGTCTAACTAAATGAAGAAGTAAACCGGGTTACGAGTCTATTCTGAGATTACGTATTATTTCGGTCGAATATCCCACTGTGACCACTTAATATAACAGTCAAATATAATAAAACTGGGCCTGTAGGTAAAAAATAGCATCGAATGTTGGGAGGTGTGCCTCACAGTCTGAGAGTGATTGACAGTTGACCAAATTTTCATGCAAAAATCCACGAAGCCTTTGGTGCTGACCTTTCTTGGGGTGTGCCATACATTATTCTATTTTCTTTAATTAGCAACAGATCATGATTGAGAGGAATAGCTGAAATAGAAATCAGTTCTTATCTTTTCAAAGCAGTCTGTTACTCTACAGACCTGGCAGACGGGTTTCAGTGGTATCCTACATAGCCGTTGATCTATTCCATACACGAATTTTATATTGACTCCGGAAGCAGTGGAGACAATGATCTCCCCCGCAAACCAAACACTCGGAAATATAGGGCACCGTATCTTTTGGATAGTTCTGTCTAACATCCTGGGAGGAATCCCTCCCAAAATGAGGAAATAAGAGAGGATAATCAATTCCACATTGCTAAATTGTGAGTATTTTAAGAAGAATCATGGCATCCAAAAAAAAGATGCTTGCAGGAACGATAGAAAGTACAGTACTCTTCAGGTCACTAAATGTGTGCTGGTCGACGCTAGTAAATATAAAAAAGATCAAATTTTCCGAAATCCGCATGAAATTGAAATGCGAAGTGCATCATGAGTAATTTTCATGTAAAGGAAAATTCAAAATTGCCTTTCATTGGTGTACCAGTAATAGCAGTACATATCCTGAATAGGTGACATCTCTGAATAGGACTCTCCAAAAGACAATAACAAAAGAATCGAATCGAGGGATTAGAGAAGTGACAAAAATGACATGTGTCAGCTAAGTAAGCGCGAAGGAGTTGCAGCACCCATCCCTTTGCGATTTGTCTGCGTTCCGCCTCTTTCGTCGCAGTTTTTCTCCGAACACAACTGATTGAGCCGTCCTCATTTCCCGGCGAGTAACGCCAAGACGGACAGGTCACTGATGGCTATGAAATACGAGGCTGTCTCTATCATGAGCCTCTAACCCTACCTTTCAAGTAGTCCAGCTCATTTGCAAGCTGTCGCTGACCATTTTGATCACCCACGCAAAAGGTACTGTTCTATGGGAATTGAGTGGGGATGAGTGTGCATGGCGCAATTCATAAAGGTATTGCCGCGATGATGATCAAAGGAGGTGGGATCACAATCCACTCTTGCGCAAAAATGTTCTCAAAAGTATGAAAATATTGCACAAAATAGGTGAGACTTCCAATTTTGAATGATCAGTCTCGAAGAGTCCATTATTAGTAAAAAGGAAAGATGTGGAAGGGGGTAGGAAAGGCATAATGGAGCAAGTGTTAGTCCAGCGTAGGTGATTATAACCATATAATTTATTCTTGTCGGACCAGTGTTTTGATGATAACTGACGGGAGACTCTTCAGGTATTCCAGTCTGATCCTGTCGGGGCCAGGTGATGTACCATTCTTCACCGACGAAATGGTGTGTGGGACTTCACAAGGGAGAATTGATGGTACGACATATCCATCCTGCTTCAGATTGCTCCTAGGCAGTTGGACATGGCTATCGAAGAGATCCAAGTAGAAGTCGTAGATGACCTTTTCCATTGTCCATGAGAAGGGTACCTGTGAAAACGTTTCCTATTCCAAATCTTAGAGGCGCACCTTTCACCGGAAGCTGCGCCGCATAATCTCCTCATACATGACTCACCCCAGGGCTTCTTTTTGTCCCCATAACCCCTGCCACTAACAGAAACGAGAATTGCAGGGCTTCCTTTTGTCCCCATAACCCCTGCCACTAACAGAAACGAGAATTGCCATTTTAGAACCTCAGACATAACAAAATAAAAGTAAAGATAAAGGATAAGTTTCTTCGAGCGTTGATTCACCCCATCTGTGGGATCTCGTGGTGGCGGTAAATGCGTTTGGCCTATGCAATCGCGGGGCCTGCCAATGTACAAGTCAAGGCGAAGGTGATCTAGTGACAGGTAACGCGCACTTCCACACTCATCGTGCGGGGAACAAATCCTGCATCAAACCCCGCGCAGGCCAATCAAGTCTTCCAACTCTCAGAAGTTAATGAATTGGCACCAGACACGCCTGAGAATATAAAGGTACTGACTTGAAAAGATAGCAAAATAAGGAATCATAAATATGTAGGAGCTATAAACATGCGTTTGCTTTCGCTTACTTGGAAAATCCAAATTCATTCATTCCGCTCGACGAATGTTAATAGAGCCAGCTTCTGAGAAACCTGAGGCTTCGACAAGAGCGCGATTGAAGAGTCGACTTGCGCATTGAGAAGGTTGAAGGCGACATCATTCAGTTGATTGGATTTACGGGAAAAATTGAGGATTAGCCTCAATGCTGAGAGTGCCATGATTCTTTTACCGACCAGAAATGTCTCAGCAGCGCTTACGAACTTATGCCTATTCAAACTGATTTGAACTCTATTGAAACTGGCGGAAATAAACTAACTCACCAACTTTTTTCAGTTGTGGAAACGATTAATGGTTAGGTCTAGCGCAAGGATACTCTTTGAGTGAGTCAACAAGCTCATAAGGGAAACCGAAAGCGAACGAAATCTTGAGCAATGAATTATCATGAAAAATTATGCGAATTCTGGACAGGATGAGCCGTCTGCGGTACCCACGGGTGTGTACTCTTATTAGACCGCTTTCATACTTGGCGCCACCGGCACTCTTGCGACCGCTCTCTTAACTATACAAGGCTAGATTGAATTATACTACAACAGTATGAAGATTGTCGCGGGAATCTGTGGTGAAAGCTTACTGCAGCAAAGTGTTAAAGCGGCATTCGGCCAGGATTTCACACGGCGGCGTGCTGGTTGGGCCCTTCGCGTTGAGCCAGAGGCATCATACCATTTGGGACCAAAAGTGATTGCCGTGTTTCATACTTGCGGTTAGGTGATCAATGTCAACCCGACTGGATATACAGGGTGGGGCAAAATTACGGAAACATAGTTGATGCTACCCAGAAACCTTATTTCAGCTCGAACAAGAACATGATCATTACCGATTTACTCTCCAGAAAAAACTGAACAAACAGTACTACTTTTTTTTGAAACCATCTCCATTTACTTCGATATAGGCTCGAAGACGCTCCGAAAACGCGTTGACCGTGGCGAGGAGATAGCCTTCGTCCAACCCATCCCATGCTTTCTCCAGCGCTGCCTTCGAGTAATTAAGGCCGGGATGGGGTTTTGAGCATGCCTTATGCTCGAGGACACTCCATACAGAGAAATCGAGTGGGTTGAGGTCCGGTGAACCGGGAGACCATTCATCAAAGGTAATGAAATCTAGGAAAATTTCCTGCAGCGTTGGTTTCTGTTCCTTTTGCTGTCGGCAAAAAGAAACTGTCCTTCTTCTTGCTTGTGTGCCTTCAGTTTCCAAGTGATCTTTCACAATCCTGCCCATCTGTCACGTGGAAATCGACATTTTTTCTGCCATCTTCCAAAGCGACCGCAGTGGCTTCAAACGCAGACGATCACGCACTCTCTTGATGTTCGCCCTGATCGTGGCAGAAGTCGGTTTTCCACGTCCTGGTCGGTCGGAAAGGTTTCCTAGCTCTGTAAGCCTTGCGATTGTTTCCGATACAAGACTTCTTGATATCTTCAGACGACGGAAGATGCTAATCGCTCGGAGTCCCTGGTGGTGCAGGTAGGTGATGGAATTCCGGTGAGGGGATGGCCTCGTCATTTTGAACCGAAGATGAAATTTTTTGTGCTGGTTAGCAGAGATGGTTCCACTGAATCGATTAAGAACAAGCAGGAGCTTCCCGAATGGGAAAAGCGCCTCAGGGGTCAAAGTTCCCGCACCGGCGCCTTGTTTCCGTAATTTTGCCCCACCCTGTAGACTGATCCTACAGAGTTCGCAGCAGTTCCTGCGCCTGTATGAATGGGTCCTGCTCTATGCCCGTTGAGAGTTGATAAGACGGCATTTCAATAATTTTTACTACGGTGTGTGGTGTGAAATTGTATTGGGTGCGCCTTCAGGTCTGTGAGCAGCTCCCACCCTAATAATCCTAACTTTGATCTCTCTGAAAGTCATGAACTTTGGACCAGTGGAATGCATGGCATTGCCATACGATCCATACCTTTGCTGAAGGACGGAGTAAGTCCATAACCCCAAGCCCGCGCAGATCCGTAACTCTTTATAACAATAACGGACCGGGCTGTTTTCGCTCTCTTCAAATAGTGCAACTCCATGTGTTGCACTTGGCCACACAGGACCGTATCTTTTTTCTACATATGAAAGTGTCGATGTCTGAGAGCTAAAGCTTTTGGAATACGTTTTCGAATATGGAGAACAACATATCTGTCAGTTATTGCACCATTGTAGAAATATGTCCGTGTTTCAACACCACTACCGAACAATTTAAATTTTTGTACAACTAAGAAGTTAACACCACAGCCAATAGAAGAGTAACTGTGGCCGATGCTCATCTGTAGAGGTGAGCAGATATCCTGCAGACCTCCAGTTATTACAGAAAAAAAGTGGGATGCTTCGTGGATGTTCGAAAGAACCACCCAAATATTACGGTGACCCATATTTCCCGAAAGTTTCGGCGGTGAACACCGGATCTGCGGTTTACGTACTATTGCCTTAACTGTTACCGAAGTGGTTATAAAAAGTTCAAGTCTTTGTAAAATTTACAACTGCTCAGGTCATTAACATAACACCAACACTAAAAAGAGATTTCATGTATTATATAACTACCAGGTAATGAACACCAGGTATTTTTTATGTGAAGACCGTTATTGCTCAGTTTGTTGAAAAAAAAAAACATTATAGAAGTACAAGCACATGTATAACGCTGCAAAGTGAATTTGTTTTGTCATATTTTGCTGCATGTGCTGTTCCAAAGCGTGTTGTCAAAATCCTATCTATTTCAATACTTTTTGTAGGAGCAGGATCCCAGAAGGGGATGTTATTTTTCATATTGGAAAACATATGGCGGCAGCATTTGACCACGATACATTTTCGAAAAAACAAAAAAAATTGTAGTTTGAATTGCTTGTAACACCAAGTGTTACAGCGGTACGTTTTGGGTCAAAGAAATAGCTGAATTTACTTACTATACCTCAAGGTTGGTTTGATTTGTCTGTAGATATTTGTTCGATTAATAATGACTACCTGAGAAATAACAGATCAGACAACACAATATGATATGAATATATAACATAGAATATGAATATAATATGATATCACAATAAGTTGTAGATTGTATAGGACTGTTCGAAAAGTACTCACGCTATAGAAGAATTCCTGCCGTTGAAGCTTATCGATTGAATATGGCGACGGCCCATTCTAAGTTCATATTCGATAAGCAGTGTATGGGTTTGATGTCAGCGACGGTAAAACGATTTTCACTCATAATAAGAGATTTTTTTGTAGGCTTAGAGATTTTGCTAATAGATATGCGGAAGTTTGAGTACCGAGTAGTACAAGAGCAGTACCGATGGAATTATAAAAGGATGAACAGGACAGGTTTATGTGCTTTTTGTGGTAAGAAATCGTGCTATATTGTAACTAGGCAGTAGCAAAATGGGTGGAGGAAACCATTCGAGTAGATAGGAAATACGAGAAATGTTCTGCGAAAGAAACTTTAATTGCACTCCTTGTGGAGCCCCTGCGATGCCTTTTGAAACTGCGAGTTTATCTTTTTTGAAGACTGTTCGTTACAATTAGAATACCTTCCTTTCATATTGCTGCTTCCATATTTCCAGTTTATGTTTGTTGAAGGAGCATTCCAGGATTACCTTAAGTGGGTTCAAGCGCTGAATTATGAAATCTGAGGCGCGGAGTAGTACGTCGAGAAAGAAAATTCCAAAAGAAGTCCCCGAAAATGGCGAGAATAAGGCCTTCTGACATTTGGCCTTGGACGAGATTATCGTGAAACTGAGCCTTGGAATCAGTTTCCGCTGGATGGTATCGTGAGGAGCTCTGGAAGATCACCTGTTTCCTCATGACGTCTCCTTTATCACTAGCATCTATTCCTTATCTTATACTTATTATCAAACAATCATAGGCCTCATCCGTCACGTTGTTGCCACCGTTGAACTCGTCATTGCCAACAGTCACGTCTAGGGTGGGAGTGCCTAGGCTGCCTGGTGGAGTCGCGTTTGCTTCTTCGGCTCTGCACGCTCCAAGAACTGACACCCACGCGTCGGTAAAGGTACAGCCCACTGGCTGGTGGTCGAAGTATCCGACCACGGCGGCAGTTGTAATACACCTTGATAATCCTGAAATGTGCCTTCAAGTTTGATCGAGAAGCAAGTCCTGACGCTATTTTAAGAGTAATTTTTTTAGTACTTTCAAGTACATTATCCGCTATTGCTTATTCCACTTGAGGAATAAGCTAAACGGTGAGCTTCAATAATGTCTAATAACTCGTAAGCGAAAGAGGCGGGGCTCCCCCAATTATGCGGGCTATCTCACGACAGTGAGTAGCAGCCTATTTGAAAATATATATATCGAAATGGACGATATGGAGGAGGGAGCACAAGACAATGCGGAATCGCCTAAGGAGGAAGCTGTGATGAGGGGCTTGTAACAAGTGGTAAACGAAAAAGTTTAGTTTGTTCAGACTTGAATGTTTTTTTGATTGCTAACATTTTGTTACTGTTGACGTACCGATGGTGCACCTCGAGTGCAAGTAAATAAATAAATAAATAAAAAGGCATGATTAGGACACTACTGCGAATGATTAGGACACTACTACGACTAAATATTCCAATGAATCCTCTTGATTTTCCTTATGTGTGATCTTCTTTCGCATGTGAACCGAGGGTTGCCGTGGAATATATGAGTATGCATGTCCAACCATCGGGTCTAGAACCAAGTTCCTGCACCCGCCAGAATTTGATCTGTTGTCGAGCAGTGTTCGAAAGCTATTTAAGTAGATGACTTATATTTCAAATAATGTAGTTGGATAATTCGGTTTTCCCTTTGATTATTTTTTCTATACACTAATGTCCGATTGTACCTATTAAAACAGAGTCAGTACCATGTCAGGTGGAACAATTTTTAGCTCAAATCAAATGCGTGCCTCTCAAAGGAGGACGTAAGTTCCACTACCATAGTCAGACGCAAGGTAACTGTCTGCGAGCATGTCTCGAATAGAAGTGATTTGGATGAAACGGGCTGTCCAGAATCTCAGAAAATGGCAGGGAGTGGTGAATGACTCGGGTGTATCTGCCATAAAACTACTGCTGCAGCAGAATACAGGAGATGAAACGAAGGCGAATGTGCAGGCTGACGGAAGACGAAGCAGCTCAGCTATTCAACAGAACAACACATCTCAGTAGGAATGCAAGCGTAAGTCAACAACACACCTCTATTGACTTCTACTCAATAAGCAATCCAGTATGGATTAATACATCCTTTACTGCCGGGTAGGATTTACCAGAAAGAAATGCAAGATATCATAAAATGCTTGGAACCGGCTGAAACAGGAAGCTATGCGTCTGCTGTCGGAAGTCGAACGTTGAGATCAGGAATGCGTAAGAGATGTCGGCTGGGGTAATAGAATTTTCACGGCGCGTGTACGTACGTGTGTGTTAGTAGCTGCTGTTGCTGACGTCTAAGCAGATGTCTCTGGACCTTGATGGGGCTTGAAGGGGAAACTCCGATCACCCAGCCCTAGGGATGAACTGAGCCTAAACAATGAAACAAACCGGCTGGTTGTTTTCCCGTAAACGATAGGTAGAGCTCGACATGATTGAAATCGATCGGCCATGGACTAAAATCGATTCAGTCAATCAAGTCGGAATATCGAGATGGACTCATCAAAAAAGCGAAAATGCGAGAAACGGATTGCTATTAAGGACGAGATGAAATCTGATGAGATGAGAAACGGCACGATTCGCGAGGATGACATGGGAATGTGGGAGGCACATCCGTGAAAGGGAGAAAGCGGTTGTTGCGTGATCTGTGGTCAGTGAATGACTGGCATTCAAAAAATGTAAATATCATAGTGGTACTACAACATGACATGTTGCCTTCTAGCCTCAGGAAATCCAATAAAACAGCAAAAAAGCCACTGAATCAGTATGGAATACTTCGCAGCTTTTTGTACGGAAATAGTGTTAGCACTTCGAGTGGACAACATACTGAAAGCTACGCAAGGGAGTGGGGGGTATCCCACTAAGGACGCTACTTTACCTAAGCCTACAGGGGGTGCCAAAAAAAAGTAATTTTGCCCACGGCGCACATCTGCCAATTTTACAAAACGTAGGGAAACGAAAGAGATAAAGGTATTGGAGCAAAACATTTCCGAAATGTTCCTCTAAAAGCAGGAACAAGCTGTGGCTCCTCACGTTCATGTTCATAAAAATATGGAGGTTTCATTCGGCGCAGTCGGGCTTCGGAGTACCTACATTTAAAAATTCGCTAAAAACAGTGGAGCCAAGCTCCGTGGTAGGTCTTTTGTGGGAAGCTTCCTGAGGGGTGGCCCTTCGGTTCTTGGAAGTCACAGAGCCCCTGCTGCTTGGACAAGGCTGCTATGATCCAAAGTATCATTTTCATGCCTCAAATCCGCCTCTGGAGGGGTTTCAGTGGTAGGGGAACGTTTTGGCTCTTGGAAACGAAGGGCGCTGGGAACCCGGGAAAAACGCAATGTTGAAGAACACAATCCGGTATGAATTCCCTTAGGTACCCAGATTGAACGGACGTCAGCAAGGTTGTGAAAGAGGGCGAAGAAATTTCGGATTTTGCCCAGTTGAGGTGATACATCTTGTTCAGTCTTTCCTTGCTCCCGTTCCTGCTCGTGCAGGAGGCTGCCACGGAGTATAGTGATAGAGTTAGGTCTGCTCTTGATTCTGGGGATGAGAATACCTCAATAGAATTTACTGTAGTTTGGCTAAATGGGGTCGAAAGTGGAGGAGACAAAATTGCTTTTTTTTGGCACCCCCTGTAGAGGGCTAGAGCGTAAAAGGAGCAACTCTTATTTATTTATTTATTGCATGTGTGAACACACATGAAACAACACTATTAAGATAAGTCAAACCACAACACGTCTATCAAATCGAAATTAGAACACGATGGAACCCGAATTAGAAAAGAGAAATCAAAATTAAAACAAGATTGAAATCTTCCTCTCTCTCAACTAAAGATAAGGCTTGCGCGACTATGCAGAGTATGCAGACCAACCCCTCGAAAATCCTTGCGAGATTGTTAAATGTGCAACTTTTCATAAGATGCCCATCCCCTCGTGAGAATAACACCGTTTACTTCATAGCAAGGGCACATTTCATAAAGAAGTCTCCTTACGCAACCATGTTGTGGTGTTCCATCATCCCCCGAGGATCACTGAAAAAAATTGCCCTGATTTCAATCTATTGTTCCCTTCAGAATGAAGACTCCGCTTTGAAGGAACGCCTGTGATTAGCAACTTCACCAGATCATATACATTGAGCCGGTGCTGACCGCTCCTCCGCAACATGGTCAAATAAGATCGAGCTTTCTAGAAACGAGGCAGTGCAAGAGGAACTGGTGTGATATTGAACCGCGAGGTTACCGCGTCGGTCCGCTTTCCACTGTACACTCTCTGATCAGGACCCAAGCCCCGAAGACTAGGGAGAGGAGGCCATTTTCAATCTGAATATGGAAGTGGAGTGTAGACCGTGGTTTTTTCGAATATTACAACATTATCAAATGCCAGTTTCACCACAAAGGTATTTTCATTTATACAGGTTCCTAGTAAGAAACATGATGGTACTCATATAATTGTCGGCACCATTCTGTCCCACTTTGGTGCCACAGCTTCTCACTGGATTCGGCGAATGCCTGGCAGTAACGCCATTTTGCGACAGAATGCTGTCAACCTTGGATTTTTGACCGAGCGAGTCAAAACTCTGAGGCCAGAAGATGAATGGCTTACTTGTGATCTGCTTCATGAATTATCTCTCCAGGGAAAGGAGTTGCACTAGCAGAATGCTTTCCAGTAGATCAGTTCGTTGAGGATGGTGTTGGCTCACATCTTATCAAAAAATCTTATCACCCAGTGGCTGTATCTTCTCACAGTAGCACTGAATGGAGGGGAGTAGAAGCACTTGTCTGTGTCGACTACGTTTGACTTTCATGTCCAGCCTGATCGCTACCTTTCTCATCAGAAGGCCCTTGCCTTGCTCAGTTCGTGGCATAACACTGGGGAGGCGGCGACATTGGATAAAAGTGAACGGATATAAACTCCTTTATATGCTTGGAGAGTGCCATTACACTGAGAAGGATCGATGAACCCCCTTCCCAAAACTCCACCAATGCGACTCTTAATCCTACCTCTTTCCTATAAAATTTATGGTAGAGCGGAGATGGGGTTTTGGAAAACAAATGCTTCATAAGGGGAGGATGTAGCCTGGCAAGACCCCTGCTCTGCCTGTCGTTGATGGTAGGTGAACCATTTACCTCGAATACGACCCCTATCCCTCAAGTTCCATTAAGCTGGTGCATAAGTCTTGCAACACATGCGACTTTTTTTCGGGACGTTGTTAATTGAAATGCTTTGAAGTTAGTGTGAAGGCAAAATAATCATCGTTGGTTTCTACCGCTCGCTTCCACTGACTGAGCAGCCACTCACTGCCCTTAACATAGAAGTTCATAAGCTTCGAATTGGGGAGCCCATCGATATGGATACACAATTCGAGTGCAGCTACATGATCAGATTCCTTGGTATGAAACACTTAGGGCCCTGACTAAGCAGTAGTTGGACTACACCAAGGTAAGAGTATGAGCAGGAAAAACGAAATTCCTCAACTTAGCCTCTTGTTATTCTTACAAAATTCTGGAACGCATATGTGTTGCTTATAGGCAGTGTTTGGGGAAATTAGGCAGAAAAGTAAAAGAAGTAGTGAGTTTGGAAGTCGACATGCCTAGTTACAGGACACTGAAGAAAAAAACGGATAGAAATGGTCACAGACCTGAGAAATAGGACCCTTCCGTTGATTCCCGACGTGAAGCCTTTCCGCGGAGAGGCGGGTATTCCGGACGAGTATTCCATTGACGAGTTGCCATGTCCTCAACGGGATGTTCGGAAATGAGGAAGCATCCTTTTTCTGGAGTGCGCTTCAAGCCAAAACTGAGAAAGCGAGTCGCGATACTTCCTATTTCCACCCAAGCCAATCAATCGCTAGGAGACGGGCCGAGCACAGTAAGGCGGCTTGAGCTGAAAAGGCCGCCTCTGCCACAGCTCGGGGGCGCGCCCTTCGTGGGGGATTTCGCCGCAAATGGGCTTTCCAAACCCGTAGTTTTCGAGTGAATGACTCCTCCTATCCTCCTAAGGATTGCTTACCACCCACATTACCCCTAACACTGTCTTTAATAAACTATTATAGCTGCTTTTGATATTTTTAATTTTTGATAACTGCTGTTTATCGCCGCAGCTCGCGATGCGAAAGTTACTGCAAGGATGCTGAGTACTGCTATCAAAATGGTGAAAAGTAGTGTCAGCCAGTTTTTGCAGTTGTTTAGCTTGAAGGAATCGTCCGCGGAAAATTGAGTTTTTCTGTTACTCATGTATTTATGTTGCATTTACTCAATGTGGGCCGCATGCAAAGTTTCACGCGAAAAAACTGTGAATCGAATTTGGCTAAGATAGAGCACCACAAAGTCTTGGCCGGGTGGGCGGAGCCTCTGAGCAAGTGTCCACCAGGTCGTTCGCAGTGGTCGGAGACGCGTTGTAGGAACAGAAACTTACGTAAACAGTTCCACTCTCCGTTTCCAATCACAGCGGATGATGGGAAGGAGCTCTTGCTCGGAGGCCCCGCCTACCCGGCCGAGAACTGGGGGAGCCGTATCTCAGCCAAATTCTCACTTTTTCGCGTGAAACTTTGCAAGCGGCCCTTATCAAGCAAACGCAACATAAATTTATGGGTTCCAGAAAAACTCATTTTCCCGTGGACGATTCCTTTGATCAGTTGTCGTTGCAGTAGCACTGTTGGCACAATTCTAGTTGTGACCTTCACGATGAAATTCAGAAATCCAGCTATTGCCGCACGTAGGGACGATTCTTCGCTCCGTCGATGATACTGCTTCTCATTTTTAATTCAGAGCAACCAGCTTTATTTTACAGCTATAACTCCTTGCACATCCCTACTATATATAAAGCGCTAAGCCGTTTGTCCCTCCGTCTGTCACGAAATTAGGTATCATATGAAAAACGACCTGTGCAGATGGGGCCAAGTGTGGTATGGGTAGGGCATGGGACAGGAAGTAAAGACCACACATGGACCAAATTAAGCTCCGCCCACGGGGGCGGGGCGTGCACTGGAATGTTTGGCTTTCAGCCCGAAACTGTTGATTACGTTCGAACGTGCAACAAACGTAGGGAGAAGATGGATTTAGGTCAGGGATGAGTTTCTGAAGGTCAGGAAAGAATGCAGGGCACAGTAGGCGGGGCATAAAGTAGTGGGCGGAGCTTGGACGTTACATGAAAAACGACCTGTGGAGATGGGGACAAATGCGGTATGGGTAGGGTATGGGACACTGAGTAAAGACCACACATGGACCAAGTTAAGCTCCACCCATAATGGGCGGGGCCGTCGTGGAATGTTCAAAAATTGTTGATTGGGTTCGAATGTGCTCCTAACGTAGGGAGAAGATGGATTTAGGTCAGGGATGAGTTTCTTAAGGTCAGGAAAGAATGCAGGGCACAGTGGGCGGGGCATTTAAAGTGGTGGGCGGAGCTTGGACGTTACATGAAAAACGACCTGTGGAGATGGGGACAAATGCGGTATGGGTAGGGCATGGGACACTAAGTAAAGACCACACATGGACCAAGTTAAGCTCCGCCCATAATGGGCGGGGCCGTCGTGGAATATTCAAAAATTGTTGATTGGGTTCGAATGTGCTCCTAACGTAGGGAGAAGATGGATTTAGGTCAGGGATGAGTTTCTTAAGGTCAGGAAAGAATGCAGGGCACAGTGGGCGGGGCATTTAAAGTGGTGGGCGGAGCTTGGACGTTACATGAAAAACGACCTGTGGAGAAGGGGACAAATGCGGTATGGGTAGGGTATGGGACACTGAGTAAAGACCACACATGGACCAAGTCAAGCTCCGCCCATGATGGGCGGGGCCGTCGTGGAATGTTCAATAATTGTTGATTGGGTTCGAATGTGCCCCAAACATAGGGAGAAGATGGATCAAGGTCAGGGATGAGTTTTTGAAGGTCAGGAAAGAATGCAGGGCACAGTGGGCGGAGCTTTTAAAGTGGTGGGCGGAGTTACATGAAAAACGACCTGTGGAGATGGGGATAAGTTTGGATGGGTAGAGCATGGGACAAGAAGTGAAGACCACACATGGACTAATTTAAGCTCCGCGCACGGTGGGCTGGGTGTGCACGAAATACTCTGTCCTCAAGAAAAAGAGCAATACAGGCCGACCTACTGACGCACATGGTGTTTCGCGCACAGTAGTGTGCGCCCGCCAACTGGTCTTTCAATAATCAAGGATAGAACGACTCAGCCACTACCACTGGTGCTCGATGTAGAATGGAAGCTGGATGGAGCGTCAGGTATTCGGCCTCCATTCAGCTTTGTAGTGACAATTGATGGCATTCAGATGAAATTTGGTCTAAACCGTCTCACTCAGTTGACATGCAGTGATACAGCTTGGCCTGCCCATTAGTCTTTGGCAGCCATAGCCTTTAGGTAGTCTGCAAATTGTCGTATAGGTACGGTAAGCGTTTTTGTTGCTCATCACATGGTAATCTTAAAATTTTGTTTTGAACATCCCACGATATCATCCTGTTCAATGGGCGTCCAACACCTATGTTCCTAATCCAGGCCGATGAACCGTGAGACAGCGTAGGATAAAGATGGCGTGAACAGTAAGTGCAGTATCATTACTAACACCATTTTTCTCAACTTGGAATCCTGAAGATACTAGTAATAAGTAATATAGGTCTGAAAATGGGGTTGCATTTGAGCCGCTCCCTACTACAATGTATCGAAACCACCTCATACACATACATTTTAAGAAAATCGTCGAAGCTTGCTCTTAATTTCTGTGGTAATTGATAATTGATAAAATTAAGAAGCAATGAAACTACAAGGAATTTGAAGTATCCCAAGACCTATGCAACCCACGACACTCTAGCCAAGACATTCTCAATCGACTAATGTTCGACTCTACGTCAGAAGGAGGACTACATGTTGCTCGTTACGTCGGAGTAGAGTAAGGGTATGGCAACCCTCGCAAACTTCTAGGTGTAGGGTCACTGCGAGCATTCCCATTTCCGAGCACAGTGTGCTTATTAGCACCTCTGGAGCGTTTCATTGCCTGATTCCGAGGAACTCTACTTGTCATTCAATATTCATTTCCATTTCACCTCATTTTATTTCCCGGACATCCACTACATGACGGGGATGAACGTGGTCACCTTGATGAGGTGAGTAACCATCACCTCTTTCCAGTTTACCATCCCTACCTTTATTATATCTCATGTCCCTTATCTACGTGAAAGATGGCCATCCACTTTGACGAAGGGACGAGTGTAGGCGACGAATGCAGGGGGATGTCTGAGTGGTACATAAGTGCTCAACTTAGATTGAATGCCTCCCCCGTCTCCCCTCACACACATACTTATCTACTCAAATCAAATTCACAGCCATCCACGGCACCTCAAAAATCCACTCACACGAAACCGAGCCAAAACAAAGAGCTCGATCCTTAGCCTCTCCTCCTCTAAGTATATGGTTAAAAATTTATAAAGATGGCATGGAAACGAGCACAACCATTTTCCGTGAAATGGGTCACAATATCCTCCTGCGCCGTTCACCCCACTTTTCAAGGTTGAGTTAGGAATAGATGCAAACAGCATCCCTACCAATAAAAAACTACAGGGTGGTCCACATGAAGTGTGACGGGTTGTTAAAATTCCATTTTTGGGCATTTGTAGCTTTTTTTGCTTTCTGTGTTGTTATTCCCTTTGCTCGTATTTTTTTATTTTATGAGGTAAGTATGGTATCACATACCTATAGTTCAGAGGTAGTTACTATGTACAAGCGCGGCATCTCATTTAAGGAGATTACAAAGGCACTCAAACTACATCGCGAGCAAGTACATCGAGTCATAAAACGCTTCAAGGAGACTGGGAGAATTGAAAATGGGCCGGGAGGAAAACCAGAAATCTCGCCGCAAACGATTGCACGCATCCTGAAGAATTTCAGGAAGAAATTGGATGCTTGTATTGAAGATGATGCCGGACATCGACAGTGATATGTAATCCCTTATGTGGAATTTTCTGACGGAAAATTTCCTTATTTGGCTTGGTTAGTGCAAACTTGTGGGTAGTTTTCCCATCAGGCTTCATCTGGACACCTTCTACACTATTCAGGAAAACTTGCTATTCCTTCCTTCATATTCCCGACAAGAGACCGGCTGGGTGGAAGATGATTCGATTGAACCTCTAAAAGTACGATGCAGGCTCCCATCCATCGATAAAATTGAATCAATGTTAAACGCGTGACGCATACTTGCGGGGGTCACAGCAATGTGCACGGTTTAATACATTTTTCTCACATCAAAAGCCATTTCTCTTACCGCCGACTACCGGAGAGGAATGACTGATAAGTTCGAGGAATTTGAAGAAATACCTCAACCATAAGGGTGTATAAAAGACACTGGTCATCGATCAGTCTATTTGATATGCGCCGCGCATTTGGCTTCCATTCAGCGTCACAGTGAAACTTGATGGCAATTAAGAGCGGTTTCGTCTTTAGAATGGCTTTTGAGGATAGTCCATGTGTACGTCAATGTTTTCCGCTCTTACACGAGTCCGCTACCAATCCAGTACTCTGCGGAAAGGGTTATCACAAAATCGTGTTTACGGGACATCCTCTTGTCACTGCACCAAAGCGTCAACAACTGCATAAGTGCAACCCCTAAGCCAATTGTGGGAGGTTTAGTCCATAATCCTTTCATAAGCGGGGTATTACTGGTACTTTCTAGGGTTCACGTATCTCAAAACGGAGCTCACAAAGTTCACCTTACACATGTGTACCCATGGCTGAGGAAGACACCGTATAAGACGTGTTGGGCCAGGGAGAAGCGTGAATTCGAGAAACATCAGAAAGCAAGGCAAGGGATAGTGGAGATGGTTACATGAACAGGAATAAGCTCAAGTAGCCGAATAAATAAGCAAATGGCATGAGCAATCTTCGAACATGAGATCAATTTCTTAGTAAGATGTTTTAGTAAATGTAAATAATAGTAAACCTAAAAAAATCGCGAAAAAATCAGTGGAATCTTTCTATTGGTGCCTTTCTCATGTGAAAGTACCACCGCGTCAGGAGAAGAAAATGATAGTCTAGGGAGCGCAGATTGACGCCGCTGCAGCTTTTTTATGGGCTAACAGACTTACAACAGCCACTGGAAGAAGTCGCAGAAAATGGCGTTTTTGCAGTTAAAACCGCCCTAAAAAGCAAATAACTAGGCAATCAAGTCAATCGGGCCGCTGTTTTCGCCCGAGCTCCACCTCCGCCTGAAACCTCAGCAATAGGCGATGTGGGATCATTTTGTTTTAGTGAGATGGAATATCAATGGATGGAAAGTGAATGAGATTGCCTTCCGGGAAACCGCGCACTTATCTTTTTTTATTGTGAAATTAAAAACTTGGAAATTTGGAATCACAATTTTCTCTCTAAAATCATTGTCAACAACGGGGTATATTCATGTCGTTGTGATAATTTTGCCAATGTTTTTGTAGCCTGGTAGAGTACGGAATAGACTAATGACGACAGGTAGAGTACGGAATCGACTAATAACGACACCTGCAATGAAGGGGGAGCATTATTTGATAATTTGAGGGTGGGGCTGTATTCTGTTTATCGAACGAAGTCTAGAGACAGTGTGGTGCCCAGTTAAAAACTTCCGCCGGGTTCATAACATAAGGTACCACAGAGAATATCACGGCGGAAAGGCATGCTGTAGAGTTCGCGACAGAACACCCGAACTGCGCACCGCGCGTGACACGAGCTTCACTGGATTTCTTGTAAAGAGAGCGGCGACCTCCTTCTTGCATTACTCGGCCCAAGTCGAGTGGCAAGTTTCTTTCTACAAAGTAACAAATAAGCTGAAAAGTCGCGGAACTCAGTGCTGAAAAATCAAAGTAAAGCAGTTAGTGTGAAAAGCGGCGAGAGCTTTTCGTCCGAATTAATAGTAAATTGTAAGCGTAAATAATCCAAAAAAGATGTGAAATTTGAGCTCGTGGGGTAGGAAGAGGCTGCCATGAAGGTGGTCCAGTGTGCATTCGTGTCACTTCGAGTACACCGTTAGGAATAGTCCTGACAGGTTGTGGAATAATCGTGAATGTCGAGATGATCGGTTTTGCAACAATAGAGAAATAAAGGTACGGCAAAAAACCCAAGAAATAGGAATTCGAAAACCCTCATCCACACTTCTCTCCTTCCACACCTCTGCATCCCTAGCCGCTGTGAGGCAGATGCAGAGGGCTGGGGGCCTGCCGTGAACGTTCCTCCGCTCTCGCAGCAACTCGTCGAATATGACTGGCAGCGCTGCAAGACTGCAATAAGGATCATAAGGCGTGCCTTTTTAACTCGAGTTTCGCCAAGGTCACCTCTTCTGGATTCGAATAATTTCGCGAGAAACGAGCATCTCAGCGGTAAAAACTTCCGGAGAGCAACTGTCAGATTTAGAGCACGAAAATAAAAATTTGCCTTGAACGAATTTTCGGAATTAGTGGCCAGGAAAGTTGAGTGATCCGACGGAAAAAATAGTGGTTTCCAGAAATCGGTGCTAATCAATCGCTTTACTAGGACTCGCGGTGTACATCCCTTCCATTCAGTATTAGCGGCCTTTGAATGCGCGATTGCTTCTATAATACTTTGACAAAAACTATAATAAAACTACAAACACAATAACTGATTACGTATTTGGGGGAGTTTCGTAAGCTCGAACAGATCCGTCCGAAAGACGGATTTTTATTTGGCTTGATTAGTGCAAGCTTGTGGGTAGTTTTTTCCATCACGCTTCATGTGGACACCTTGTACATATACTGCTCGGAAAACTTGCTCTTCCTTTCGCTCTCCTTCATTCTATGTACTCTTCGCTTATGCTTTGCATCATCATATGCCGAACGGTGCGTTTCCTACCTCTACCATCAGGAATTCGAAATTGTCGCAATACCACGTCGCTCATATAAACGGCATAGCCTTCGGTGTAATATGTAATAGCACCGATCCTTTGATTCGCTCACATGACGATACGGGAAAGTCAAAAAAGCTCATCGTGTTGGAAACCCCCTCATTCAACAAAATTTAAAAATAAAATGTTTGGCGTTAATCAATCTCTTTTCGATATGCGCAGCGCATTCTGATTCCATTAAGTATTGTGGCGTCGGCTGAATCCTACTTGACCTTCCCAACGAGTTACGGGGGCCAGCCGATATACAAGCCAGTGCTTTTTTCTATACAAGTTGGTACCAATTTCCCGAGCGAGCACTGACGGGGGATTATTTTCCCGTACCGTGAGAGGGGAAGTGCGTATCACTTGTCATTACACCATCTCCGCACTGAAAATCCTTCATACATTAAAAATTTACAACTTTTCTGATTGATGGTTTGTCTTTGATGGCTTGCGATGTCATTACACTTCTAGCACAACGTACTCAAAACTTAAGTTAAGCTAGGCTGTGAGTAACCAAGGAAAGTCAGGTACCGTTGGAACATCCCCACTTTCCTCCATATCCCCGGTCAGAGACCGGCTAGGTGGAAGTTGATTCAATTGAACTCCCAAAAGTACTATGCAGGCTTCCATCCCTTGACAAAACTGCATCTATGTCAAACGCGTGGCACATACTTCCGAAGGTCACAGCAATATGCACGAATAAATACATTTTTCTTACATCGAACCATATTTCTCTTACCGCCGACTACAGGAGAGGAATGACTGATAAGTTCGGGGAGTTTGAAGAAATCCACAAGCATAATGGCGCATGAAAATAAGACACTTGTCATCGATCAGTCTATTTGATATGCGCCGCGCATTTGGCTTCCATTCAGCGTCACAGTGAAACTTGATGGCAATTAAGAGCGATTTCGTCTTTAGAATGGCTTTTGGGGATAGTCCATGTGTACGTCAATGTTTTCCGCTCTTACACGAGTCCGCTACCAATCCAGTACTCTGCGAAAAGGATTATCCCAAATCTGTGTTTACGGGACATCCCCTTGTCACCGCACCAAAGCGTCAACGTGAGTGCAACCTCTAAGCCGATTGTGGGAGGTGTAGTCCATAACCATGTCATAAGCGGGTGTTGCTGGTACATTTCTACGGTTCACGTATCTCAAAACGGAGCTCGGAAAAGGGAATTAACCACAAGCATGTGTACCTATGGCTGAAGAAGACCACCGTTCAAGAAATATTCGGCCAGGGAGAAGCGTGAATTCGAGAAACATCAGAAAGCAAGGCAAGAGATAGTGGAGATAGTTACATAGACAGGAATAAGCTTAAGCAGCCGAACAAAGAAGCAAATGGCATGACCAATCCTCGAACATGAAATCACTTCCTCAGTAGGACGCTTTGCTAAATGTAATAATAGACATTTGAAAAAAGAACACGAAAGAATTAGCGGAGCCTTTTTATCAGTGAAGCCTTTCTCATGTGAAAGTACCACTACGTCGGGAGAGGAAAATGAGAGTCTAGGGAGCGCAGATTTACGCCGCTGCAGTTTTTTATGGGCTAACAGACTTACAACTACCACTGGAGGAAGTTGCAGTAAATGGCGTTTTTGCAGTGCAAACCGCCCTAAAAAGCAAATAACTAGGCAATCATGTCAATCTGGCCGCTGTTTTCGACCGAGCTCCACCTCCGCCTGAAACCTCAACAGTAGGCGATGTGGGATTATTTTGTTCTAGTGACATGGAAAATCAGTGGATGGGATAAGAAAGAGATTGCCAACCGGGCTCTCCGCCAGAAGAAGTTTCCCATATACCGCGCACTCACCGTTTTCTATTCCGAAATCTAACACTTAGAAACTTTTGAACCATATTCTTCTCTTTATAACCTTTGTCAACAAGGGGTTAATTCATTTCATCGTGTTACCCCTTTTTTGTAGTATTTAAAGTTTGAATATGGGCAAAAGCTCAGTAACTGAATGTTAATCATCTGTGAAAACTTAATTTTCCGTGGGAAATCATGCCTCTGATCTCGGTGCTGACCTATGACACTAAATATGATCATCGATTGACGAGTGAAGCTATGTTGTTGGGTAAACGAGGGTGATGGAGAGGTCTGGCTAAGCAGAATTTTTTCGACATCACGGCAATAGTCTTTGGTCAGAAGAAGACTTCACTTTATAGCTTGTCCTAGAAATATTAGGTCGGTGAAAAAGTATCCACCGTTCTGTTCGGCAGACCATAATGTCGCTCACACAATCGATTGCAACGAAACAAAAGCCATCAGATGCTACACACGGTTCTCGACTATTATAGCGCAGATTCTATTTTTTATCTGACTTTCCTTCATTAAAATCTGAAAAATGTTGAAAGGCAATTTTGACATCCTTCTCTCCTTGGAACAGTGTCTGAGAGATGCTATAGACTGCCAAAATTTTTGCACATCCCAGATTTTCGAAAAATGAAGCGGAACTTCCGCACCTTGTTTTGTGAAGTTTTTTGGACTGCTCATCTATGTATGTGGGGGTTTTGGCGTCACCGCAAGAAGCGCTGGGACCTTACTTGTTTGATGGAGGAGAGTGTATTTCCAGTGAATGTTGATCGATTTTTTTTGAAAGGTTGCACTGCTATGTAAAGGACTCGCTTGCAGAATCTTGTTAGTCTACGCTTACGACAGGCTATGAAAAAGGGGCCAAAGCATGATCATTTTGGACCAGTGTATCTCCTAACTTGAACTTGTAAAGCTACCCTTCTGCTATTCAGGGCTGGCAACCTCCCTCACGAAACCAGTCGTTATATTCCTCGTTAGTTCCGAGAAGCTCTGAGGCTTCTGCCACCATTCAAAAATCGACTTCTCTAAGGCTTACAAAACACGGCTGGAATAACGCGCCTTCTCAAAATCGTCTCTGAGCTTTACATGAATATGAAAGAGCAGGTTTTTCTCTACAAAGTAACACACAAATATTCTGAAAAATCGCGAAATTCATGGAGAAAAAATCAAGGTAAGCAGTCGGTGTGAAAAATAGCGAAAACTTTTTATCGAAACTAATAGTAAAATTATAAGCGTAAATAATCCAGAAATGATGCGAAATTAGAGTTCGTGGAGTGAGAAGAGGTCGCCATGAAGGTGGTCCAGCCTGCATTTGTGTCACTTCAAATACACCGTTAGGACTAGTCTTGGCAGGTTGTGAAATGATCGTGAAAGTCGAGATGGTCGGTATTGCAACAATGGAGAAATAAAGGAACGGCCAAAAACCCAAGAACTAGGAATCCGAAAACCCTCACTCCCACTCCTTTCCCTCCTTAACCTCTGCATCACTAGCCGCTTTGAGGTATATGCACGGCTCGGGCCTGCCGCGAACGTTTTTTCGCCCTCGCAGCAACTCGTCAAGCGAGCTTGGCAGCGCTACAAGACCGCTGTAAGAATCATAAGGCGTGCCTTTTCTACTCAGGTTCCGCCACAAGTCACCTCTACTGGATTCAAATGTTTTCGCGGGAATGTCTTTGCAGTCCTCACTTCTCCAAATTCTCAGCGGTACCTTCAAATGAAGTTGGGAGCATAGTGTAAAATGGAAATGGTGAGAGGCTCGAACATGAGCATCTTAGCGGTAAAAACCTCCGGAAGGAAAATGTCAGATCTAAAGCACGAAAACAAAAATTGACGTTGAACGAATTTTTGCCACTTTGTGGCCAGAAAATGTGAGAGATCCAACGGAAAAAATAGTGGTTTTCAGAAATCGGTGCTAATCAATCGCTTTACTAGGACTCGCGGTGTACTTCCCTTCCATTCAGTATTAGCGGCATTTGAATGCGCGTTTGCTTTTACTTTGACAAAAGGACACATGAGATCCGAGATGTTTTCGATGAACGAACCTTCTCCCTGAAATACTTCAATCTGATAACAACTCCTGGGAGTAGGTCTTTTCAATATGACGAAAAATTGTGTTCATGATGACGCAGTAAATAGAATTCAAATTGTTGACATTTTTCTTGTATGTAGAGCGTAGCGTTGAAAAAGGGTCTTGAGAGAGCGGCCTTATTTCCGTTTTAATGAAGCAAAGAAGCACAAAATTTTCAATGGACAAGAGTTTCATATCGACGAAATACTTAAAATTCGAAATTCCACTAAAAAAATTTGAAGGAGCTCTAGCTGTCAACAAAGGGAAAGAGGATATAATAAAAGTGTGGCGAAATTCTTCTTGCCTTTTCCATCTGCCATTTGGGGGAGACTGCCAAAAGCGAATGCGCAGCGTCAGAAACTGTCAAGCACCCTTCGGAGGTAGCAGAGTTAGGAAGTTGCATTTTGGTTGGTTGATTGCGGAACTGGAGAGGTGGATCCTCTGTGGTTATCATCGAGAGCAGGTCTTACCGTACTTTGTCGGTCACTATAAACACGCTCCCCACTCAGCAGATCAAATACGAGCCCCCCTCCTCAAGAATACCCCATAGGCTGACTCCGGATAAGAGAAGGAAGTAGTACGTATTTATATGACGACTGAACCATCCCATCATTTCCAGAAAGCTGCAACCTTCCACTGCTTCTTAGGAGGTGGAGGGAAGTGTTGTGGCCGGCTCTCGAAAAGAGAAAGGCCGTTAACGTAGAACAGGAAGACAAAAATGTTGACACAACGCAGGTTCCTGAAGCTAAGTCAGGACTTGCTTGAAAATGCACAAATTTTGAAGGCATGACGGTAATTCGGGTATCAAGAACGAGGAGCAATGTTCCTTGTGAGGGAACTCTAAGCGGTCTAACAAGATCGTCTGTGACCAAACCCGCGTTGAGGAGGACGCTTTGAGCTGCATACATAGTCC
Source organism: Trichostrongylus colubriformis (assembly GCA_963978905.1). Lineage (NCBI taxonomy): Eukaryota > Metazoa > Nematoda > Chromadorea > Rhabditida > Trichostrongylidae > Trichostrongylus > Trichostrongylus colubriformis. The sequence goes on along the minus strand of OZ022259.1, from coordinate 9,097,069 downwards.
TACGATTTTGCATTGGGCCACTACACGCCTCCAAACTTTAGGCAGAACAGCGGTGGAGCAACGGGTCACAGGTTGATCGGAGTGTGCATATCCGCGTAGCGGCGCAATGTGACTCAAGAGTATTGACTTTATTTCATTCTGGAAATTCCATAAGTTGTTTGGTCCAATTTTTCGCTCTTTTTCCCTGTCGAGCTTTTCGGTTTAAGGGTGTCGGTATATTGGGCATATGTGATCCACAGAAAACGCAAAATTATAGCGATTTCGGAACCCGAAGGGGCAACTCCATCGGTTCTTGGCTGTCTAGTCCCTATTTCCACTTGGCATTTTTAGCTTCGTGATGCATCCGGGCATTCGAGAGGTGAATTTCATGAGGGGCTCACTGCCTGTGTGACGTATGCCCTATGAGCATGGGTGCACTAATCAAAGACGTCATCTACCCCCGCTCCCAACCACTTGTCCTCTTCTCATTTCTTTAATTCATCTGAACTCCCATACAAGATCACTTCTGCGAACCTCTCCCCCGTTATCTAGTCTATATTTGCATTGAAAGCGTGGGCCGGGGTAATTGCTCAACTGTACGAAAGCAGCGATGTTAAGTAGTATCGTGTAAAAAAGAACGGAAAAGGACTGCCCAAGTCAGAAAGGAACTGAACTCCCTTCCACCGCTGATTCCGATCGTGGACGTGTTCTCGCGCTCTTTGCATCACTAAAGAAGGGGCAACAGCCAAGCGGTGGCGGTCGTTGCCCCATCCACCATCTCCCCATCCCCCGAAAGCCAACTGCAATAATGGTTACGCCACACATCGTTTCCTCGCTTTTCGCGAGCTCATTCGCAGCGAATGTATGCTTTCATTCCTAAATACCCGAATTATCCTTCGCTTTTAGAAGCAGGTGGCCGACGAGTATCAATCGGCATCGCAAGTCACTGATTTGTTCGAAAGCCAAGTGAAATCCAAGGCTTGCTAAAGGCAATGAGTAATGCTGAAAAAATCTGCTCTTTTTGTTCCTCGAGCATATTGCTTGAAAGTGGATTGGTTATATGAGGCTAAAATAGGCGAAAATATACACATAATACATATCATAATATGAAGGAAATAAGTACATAATATTATGTGGTTTGTGAGCAACCATGTCGTTTTTATTGTGAGCAAAATTTTGACCGGTTTTCGCAGTTTTATCTTCTGGGGAATCAGAACTTGGCTCACACAGCATCTCTCCTCGGAAATGAGCACCATTATATTCGCCACACTTTTGGCAATATGATGCGTATTTGCTCATCCCATTTTGATGGAAGTCTAACGATTTACATCGCGTGAAATCGTGAAAAGTCGACTCCAAGCCATCATGCTTCTTGAATCTCTTCTATTGCGTTTGCTGTCTGGATATCCGGAAAAGTGTGGATTGGATGGCGTCGGGCCTGACGAGTATGAAGGAGGAGTAAGGGCTTCAGCCTACATCCAGTTCAGCTTTTGAAAGACGATTTGTGAAAAATGCGGTCATGCGTGGCTGATACAAGAAGTCGCGCAGCATGTAGTTTTTCATTTTTGGCGAATCAGGGCTGCTTGAGCGGGTCAATCACATCTCTGTTGGGAAGGCCAGTACAGTGAGATATCTCCTGTGAAGGCTGACGTTCATCCTTTCTGCTGTTTTAATTAATGCGTTCTGATCAATTAGGAAATCGAGCAACTCATTCTCATGCCTGCACTTCTGAAACCAGGGACAAACTATACACAACGCATTACCTTCTTCCCCTGCAGTACTCACATTTATAGACGTCCCTATCACGGCTTCGGAACTCGTGAGATGGGTCTTCGGAAAGGTGTCCATTTCCCCATATTTTGAAATTGTCCTAATATTTCAAAGACCTTATTCAATTTTGATGAAAGCTTATATTTGGGGAGAGAAGCTTTTTATTTTTCCAAAGAGCAGGCATATGTACTGATCTAATCTAACGCACTTTCGAAATTAGATTTATCTTGTGAATGCACATAACCGGCCAGGACGTTTGTTGCAACACAAAATAAGTTTATTGTATAGAAAAAGTAGCGCATGGATATGAGTCACAGGACCAGAAATATCACGTCGACGTGCAGTTTTATGGGCAAATACCGTATCTTACGCCTGAATTTATTTCATTTTCATGTTATCTCCCAAGTGGCAGAGGGTATTCGCGGCATTCTGTCAAGCATTTCTATGATGTTTTTATATTCTTGGTAATCTCGGAAATTTAATGCTTTTCTCATTGATGGCGTCTTTAAAGACAATGGCAAGGGTGATGTGGGTCATGATAAAGAAACTCATGTAGAGAGTTATCCAAATGAAAATTGGGGCTCTAAGAAGACAACATGTGACTCAGTTCCACGGGAAATGACCACTAAAATTTAATGGACACCGTCTTTGACAGGCCCCGCCCTCCTTGACGCAGGCCCCGCCCTAGTAGACAGAGTCGACCTCTTGGGGTCGACTTTGCCGAACATGACGACGGTGCTGCAGAGTATTGAACATGATAGCAGAATGCACTTATCGTATCGTATTGATGACGTATCGATTGAAAGTACGCGGTGTTTGAGGTGTCGGTTTTTGTGGTGAGAACGTCCACCGGTCAATATCGAAGACTGGAATAAGTCATGCAACCGAATTACCGCCAGCACCACCTTCAAAAGTACGATTGTCATAGTGAGTCAGAGTGCTCAGTAATGATTTTGGAAGTGCTGAAGAACACGCCGAAGGAGAGAAACTCAAAGAAACCGTGCAAGAATCCCAAAAATGGAGACTTCGTGACCTTTCCGCACATTTTGGAATTGAGTACTCGAAATATTCTTATTTAATATGATACCCCTACCTTTCAACAGAATTACCTTTCTCTTTTTGCAGGTAACTCTTGCTACGCAAATTTCGTCTTTCCTATAACAAAATTGATAGCATGCCTCTTTTACGAAGTAGGTCCCACTAGTGAAATCGACGGCTAATGTCACCATCCAGAGACGGTGAGCACCATCGTATTCATTGCTTCCGTACGCACGTGCTACTTGTTACCCCAGCGTCATCGCGAGGGTAATTTCTCTGCAGCTGCGGAAAGGGCTACCTGCTGAAGTCGGAATAGTCGAATCATCACCAGTTGTGCTTTGCTAACTTCGACCCGATCAATAGTCCCTATTCATGTTTGTAGGGTTACTGGCGCATGCTATCTTCATTATCACGTCTATGAAGGTCAGAAGTCTCAACTTGTGTTGTCTTCATTGAAAAAGTTATCGAAGTTAAAGCTAATGCCAGAGACAATGTCGCATCGCAACGAGGTGAACCAATACAACATTATTAGTGCCACATTTTACCAAGGAAGAAATTCTCGTTAGAGTTCGAAATTGTTTTGAACAGGTTACTTACAGTCGATTTTCATCTGATCAATAAATGTGGTATACCGATGGGAATAGAAAGTCAGTTAGGCTTTTAACAACAAGAAAAGTCAGAGAACTTTGGAGAATACCGTAGCGAAGTATGAAAAAAGATTAAAAACTGCCAACAGTTGGAACATCTTCTGAAACATCTCCAGAGTGACCAAAAGTCTCGCCGCCTGAAACTGCTATTGCAGTGCTTCATCGATCATCCTTAGGTGTTTTTGGATATATCGCCTTAGTTTATCGTTTCCGTTTTTCAATAACTTTGGGTCCCATGGGTACCCGCAATATCTAAACGAATGCGACAGCTATACCTTGGATGTGACTCCCGTGATTTCACGTGGGAATTTCCCTCTCCTGAAAAGTGACTGAACCAAACATTACATCATATGTAATGCTGAGAATGCTTCTTGATGCGATCGCATTCAAGACGCATAGTTCCCTTGTAAAGCAACAAACATATTTGTGCTATGAGTGGTGCTGATTATACGATGAAAGCTCGAATTATATACAGCGGAGTGAATGGGTGGAGTTGGTGGATTACTTTGGAAACCCTCAGGCACTTTGTTTCGTCTCAGAACCGTTGAATCGCTTCCTCAGACTACGTCTGGTATGTACAGTGACTTCTTTGGAAGACTGTGCCTTGAAAAATGAAGGCGATACCTCAGTCACATATTGAAAACCAAAGTTGGGGAGCTTCTTTGTGGGCTAGTGGAGATAGAACGTAAGGAAAATGCCAGATCTTTGAAACCTCTTCTCCACTCAGCCGTAGACCTATCACCTATTCTCTAGTACTGATGTATCGATTAAAGCCACGTGAATCTGTTGCGCGTGGTAGTGATACACAGCATATGACGGCGCACCTGTGGCAGGAGCACAACCATGGTGTGACATCCAGCGTGGGGCCTTAAGCTAGAATGCTCTTTTCATAGCCAGTTGCGCCACATCACATAAACTACCACTCAAATCGTAAACTCGAAATGATATTGTAGATCGCTCGATTCACCTATTGGAGCAGTAGATCTTTGAGTGATTATTCAGGCTGCTACGTTTTCTGCGTCGCCACTGTGCGCTATCAGGCGCTGCACCTCCTCGATCCCACTCTGACGCCGCCAATTTTGCTCATTTGACCAATAGGGGAGCTCTAATGGGTGGCGTGGATGGGTTCAAGCAGCTGCAGCGCCGTGATAGTTCACCGTGGTAATGCGAAGAAGTTGCAGCTGACTTGGTTCCCAAGGCAAGAAGGTAGGTCAACCCATGTGATTATCGCGAATTGTGGCTGTAACTCATGGGACGTGAAGAAAGAGCAATTTCGAAAGCTATTCCTGTACCTCAAGGAAAGCATATAATCAATATCATAAAATTATACAATTTATCGTGATAAAATGTTTTGAGGGTGAACCTCATTAAAAGCTTGACAAGAAATTTAAATGATGATCTACGTAAGTTTTTACTTTTCTGTATGTCTCTCACATCATTTAGAAACAATCAGGAAATAGTTCATCAAAGCCACCATCCAATCCTCTTCTTGCTCCACTTTACTTTCTGCTGAGTCGAAATTATGAAAAAACTTGACCCCTGCTCCACGCTCTCCCATCGACTTCAGCCGTCTACATTCCGTCCTTCAGTATATCCTATCTGGTTCTTTTGTACGCCGCTTTGGCTGCTCTCAACTCTTTTCTTATTTTTCTAATAATCAGATAAGTTTAATTATTCGAGAAAATGCAAGTAAACTTCAACGCAAAGGCCCATGTTCTGAGTGTTCTTCGTGGATGAAAATCGTTTTCTTCTTCCGTAGCGCTCCTTTTTACCCATCCGATTTCATTCCGAAGGCATTATCACACCTAGGTAATCGTGTGTCGCGCTGTTAAGATCACGAATTAAGACGACAAATAATTAAATAAGTGGACGTATGGGCAACGAATCGCACAACCACTAGGTGAAACTGGATGTCAGAGAATAGATGAGCTAACGACCACTGATCGTATTAATACCCTGTTACACATGCAACTGAATACAGGGCGTCCTGCTAAAATGAGAACGGAACGTTTGGAAGATAACCGAAGGCGCCATGGTACTGAGTTTCCAAAAGCATGTCGAAAAAATGCTTCTTTTCATCGTACTGTTAGAGCATTACAGAAGTTGTCGCTATCCGTATGCTCACACAGGGTAGTAAGGTCGTGCATCGACTGGAGCACAGCTGATAAGGTTAAATTAAGTGTGGGAAACTCGTCCAAAAACACTTTCACCACAGCAGAACTTTACAGAATGAAATCATCGGCACTATTTAGCCAAAGCTGCCCCACTGCTTCTTCAAGCGATGCGGTCAAGGAGGTGATTTTAGAAAACCTTTCGATTTAGCTGTAAACTTTTACCCGGGGGCATTTCTACCCGTAGAAGACGAATATGGTATTCATTCGGCACGGAACCGGCTGGCGCCTGCGCCATAGGCGCCGGCGCCAAAATGGCATCACCAAACTCTCTCAAAATTTGTCCCAAGGGGTATTGAACCCGTAGAACACGAATATAACATTCGTGTGCCAAGGGCGCGGGCGCCAAGCAGTTTCGCGCCGAATGACTGTTATATTTGTGTTCTACGGGTCGAACTACCCCTGGGTACAAGTTTGCAGCGAAATCGAAAAGTGTCCCAAAAATCACCTCCTCGACCACATCGGTTGGAAAGGTAATGGGAAGCTTTGGGTTAATAGTGCCAAATCATTATATCGAGCGTTTGTGACGGTTCCACTGAAGCCTCTACTGCCGTTATTGCAAGAAAAACCCACGCCCAAGCAATTATGGCATGTACCTCTAAGCTTACTTTGTGATCACTTGATAACTTTGGTACACTGCAAATGGATATCGATCATGCTCTAGAATAGCAGTCAGAATCACTAGAAAATAAAAATAGTATAAGAATCGACACTTACAGCTCTCCATCCGGTGACAGGAACGTGTACGTCTCAGTCGCCATCGAGCAGGATCGTCTAGAAATCTGCAAAGACACTTAAGGTACCATCGATATTGGTACAGTCCATTTCGGAGCGCCTGATAGGATGTGGCCTACAGACTTGAACGAGGGTGTACCGAACTTTTTCACTCGCCACACACTATCATTCTTGCCACGCGCTCTCACTCTCGCCACTCACCTATGTCCGTAGGCCACGCCCTATCAGACGCTCCGAAATGGAATATAAAGAGACGGCGACGATATGCAAGGCCATCAACGGAAACGATCGATGTTAAGGGCTCTCGAAAGTGGAAAATTTTATATACGCAAATGTTTCCGGATGTGAAGTATGTGTTATATAATAGATTGAGAGATAAACAGAAGGCATAGGAAGAGCACTGCGTTGACTACACCTTTTAGAATGCGGCGCGATAACGATTAAGCATTCAGAGTCCATCAAGCCTTCTTTGGGATGCGCCATGCATTCCGCTTTCCAATCTCAACGGTACTGGCAGCTGGTGAAAATTTGACATATAAAATGCCTTGCGGTGATAGTTGCTGGTAACAATTCACGCCCTCAAACGGAAGATGCGTGCCTGGTTGCGGTGGATGAGCATTGATCCCTGACTTGGCTGTGGTAACCCCGGCTACGTCACCACCTTCACATCAGGAGTACAGAGGGACCTTGAAATGCGTATTTGGTTCAGAGGAAACACTACGAAGCCTAAGGATTTGAAGTTGTGCCGGATAACGTCTGGCACCGCATGGTTAACCTTGTAGCGGGAATTCGATGGGCATGGGGGTCTGAAATAGTGAAAGTTATTTTCGGAGCCTCATGGGTGTCAACGTCATCATGACGTCAGTTCTACTGTGTCCGGGTATCTCTGCCAGCGATTCTTGAAAGCCCTTTTCCATTCAGAAAATGAAACCACAAATGAACCAGCGATTGCTGGGCTTCCTGCCGGTGAAATATCGAATCCATTCCATTAGAAGCTCCATATGTAATACCTATTCGATGGTAAGATTGGTCAACTATCAATGTTAAGTTGTAGGATAGTTCCTATTTATTCTTATTCTTACTTATTATCTTATTACCTTACTTCTATTACTTATTACTTATTACCTTAATTCTTATTCCTACATATTATCTTACTTATTTTCTCCGCAAGTTTCTGGAAGCTTCCACAAACATCTGTGGATGAAAATTATGGAGTACTCTAGACGGTTCAACACTTTATTTGGATTATTTCAATTCCTATATTTGTAATATTTCAATGTCAACGTCTGCGATGAGAATGGCGATTTTTCTTAAAAGGTCCGCTGCTTTTTTTCAACAAAAGTGCCCAGTATTAAACGTGAACTCATATAAAAAAAAATGCAATCCTTCAAGAATCAATTTTTGATGTGCGAGATAGATTCGAAAGTGAAAAAAAATGAAGAAAATCTTGCAAAAATTCCCCTATCACCTATGTAATACAATTTAACTTGATACTGTTTGATACCAGCGGTCTAAAATAAATGCTATTTCTTGCTGTTGCTTAATATTAATATTTCTGGTGCTTGTAGTGATAATGAAAATCAAACTCGAGAAAATTGAGAAAGAAAAAATAAAACGATTCTATGGTGCGAACGAAGAAGAAGCCCAAAACGACAAATGGAGCCAATCCGGAAAACATGATTAGACTGAAAAGCAGTAATAACCCAAACATCGCACTTTGCCCTTTTCCTGAATATCGTTATCCTCACTTCTCGCATGAAATTTTCTGGCTTCCCTCGTCTCGGATCCTACGAATGAGAAAAACCATAATGTCTCTAAGGAATGCGGTACGACGAAGTCTACCATGTTCAGTCGATTTACTTATTCAAACCTACCTACTCAAAGCCACCAAAGTCAGGAGATTTTTGTTTTGTATATGATGTATAGATGGTCAGAACAGGACTATCCCCCTGTTTCTTAATTCTTAGCTGAAGAGGATGAAATCAGGAATGCGGCAAGCTTGAGACACTTTATGCGACAATTTGGTCGATTTTTTGTGCGAAAGTGCTACAGTGTGGTGAGAACAAAATAAAATGGCTGAAAACCTGGGAGAGAGAGACTCCCATCATTCCTCTGACTCCGTGGGCACATGTGCCTTTTGGTATTTTCCCTCACTGACGTATCGATCACACTCATGCGAACCGTGTTGTGTATTTGTCGTGCACAGCACCTGATCTGTAACTATTCAGAAAACTGTGGCTGGTTTTCACTACTCTGGTTAAGGGAGCGCCTTTCTCTTCGCTTTTGCGACAACTAGGGATATTTAGTGAAACAGGGCGCCTGTTGAAGTTTATCAGCCTCTCGTTGATGCGCCATGCATTATACATTAATTCGCTTCGCACCATACTGCTCTGCACCATAGGCACCACACCCTTTGAGTGGTGCCGTTTACATGCGCGTTCCGCTCCTATGTCAAAGAGAAAGCGACGTGCAAGTCAGGGGGTGGGGGACGATTGGTTTGACTTTCGCGCGACGATTGCGAGTTTTTTATTCACGATAACAGCCCACTGGGTGTGTACTCTTATGTCAGGATTTCGCACGAAGACGAGCGGCGTGCGACGCAGTGTGCGCGAGCTATGCGCGTCGCGGTAGTTGGGTCTCAGAACGATTACACGCTAGTGTTAGGGGCTCGATACGCAGTTGACTTGTAATCGCCTTGAGACCCATCAGCATGGCGCCTTCAGCTCGTCCGCATTGCTTCGCTTGTGACGCCGCGGTGCGAAGTTCTGACATAAGGGTGTACAACCCAGCCCACTGCATATTGAGCGGAATTCCAACCGAATTCTGCAAGTCGTGCTGATGGAGCCGCGAGTGCGACGCCGCGAAGCGGAAATTCGACCAATCGACCCGCACTCCAAGTCGGGGTGCCTCCATCACTCCAATAAGAGTGAAGCCACCTCAGAGTTTTCCGTGGCTGTTTGTTGATTAGCCACAAAATTGGACAGGAACCGGCATTTGATCGACGTACTAAGTTTTTGTGGCTCGCATCACCATCGGCACAGCAATGATGAACAAGTGCTTAGTCGGATTATTTATAAATATCTATAAAGCAAGCCGAATTGAAACAACGGCAAGAGCAGGAAAGATCAGTCCGTTTAGTTCGGAGCTCCGACGAGAGCAGAAGGTGCAAATTTGCCCTGCTGCGGAATATGGAGGTCGGGGCATTAGGCAGTACAGCAGCAAAGAAAGAACGCGATCAAACGGCACAGATTGAGAAAAGAGAAGCTCTCTTGTCACCCCTCCCATTTCGCACCCACTACATCACTAGCAGCTAAAAGAACGATGCAGACGACAAGGGGATATGCCAACCAGCCACGAACGCAATCCCACCTTAACAGCGACTCGGCCAATGAAGCGCTGCAGCTTGAAGTGAAGCAGCACGATGAGATCTCGATGAACACTCCAGCAGCGCTCTTTCAATTTCCAGTAGCGCCGGTTCCGCCACAGACTATTTTCACGAGTGGCCACGTCATTCACAGAAAATACCTTTCCCAGTTTTTTATTCATGCATTGCCCCTTCCGTAGCCTGTAAATACTGGACTGGATTGCAAGTGGATTAGAGTAACACGAATTTTGCACGCAGTTGCTGGCTCAGCAAAAATTCCTTCATCATTGACACTCACCAGGTGTATACTTTATGACACCTTTTGTGTTTGGGATATATGACGAGCGCTGAAATTCTGATGATGCAAAAAGGGATTGAACTGTCCAACGTTGATCACTAGGTGAGCTCCAGTGAAATCCTCGCACAAGAAAGTACGAATGGTAATGACCAAAACTTGAATGCGCTCTTCGATCATCTAAGGGGGACTCAGAAATTAGTACAGCCACTCAAGCGTGATGGAAAAGGGGTGCCCGAGGGCATGTTCTTCGAGGAATCTCTGAATTTCTCACAAACCGCTTCGAAATTCCATCAGATTGAGCTGAAACAAGCGTTCCGGAACCACAGAGTATACTATTCATTTGATTCAAGGAAAATTTTTACAATACCTTTCTTAATTCTTTTCTCTTCCACATCTATACTTGCTGCAGAACTTAATTTAGAACTTAATTTTCAAAAAATGATCTTGTAAGTACACGTATATATCGAAATTCACGTATCGAGTTACATATATTTCTTATAAGTGAAATTTCAGGAATTCAGAAAAAGTCATTTTCAAATGGGAGAAAGGTAAGAGTGGGTAGCTGAAGTAGGCGTAACTCAAGAAATCGTAATTTTATCGCTGGCAAAGAGATTGAACATCCGGATGGACTCTTCACTAATGCTGAGTGTTCCCGCTGAGAAGCTCACCCATAGAAGCTCCCAAATACACCCACGAAATTTTACCTTTTTTTGGGGCTCCAGTTTTTGTATCGATATATGACTGCGTTTTTGTGGGAGTTTCATAAGCTCGAACAAATCCGTATGAGAGAAATTTTTCATTTCCTTCATTTCGATTGAATGGCACTAAGGCTAAATGGTATACATATTTCAGCTAAATGATTACGCTGACTTCGATTCGATGCCCATTAAAGGCGAAATTTGCATCTCACGGGTTTTCCATTTTGCATCCATATGAAACAATGTTGATTGTGAGACTTCTCCAGTTTGAACAGCACCTTGCCAGCGAACACGAGGAGTCGAGGATTCCTCGTGGGGGTGGATGGGGGGAGGGGGAGAAGGGGGGTAAGGGGGTCGTATATGCAAAGATCAGCTGTAAGCGCTAGAATACAAGCTTTCAGTAAGCATATGATGAAAAGCGAGGGATATTTCACAGCAAATCCATGTGATGAAATGTGAAATGAGAACCTTTTTTGCTCAGGTAAGTATACATAGGAATAACAGATTGCAACTATACACTCCGGCAACAGTTACTGGTATTGTAGCGATCAAAAAGAAGGTGGGGTGGGTCGTTGGGGTCATACAGTGTGTCCCAGAAGTATAGGTCCACCCTATTTTTCATCCATATCTCCAGAATGGATAAGCGATTCCTTTCCAAATTTTTATATGTGGTACCTGATCACTGTAGCAATCAAGCGCCTCAGTAAAATTGAAGACATAAAATTGCAAAATTTTATTTGATTTTTTTTTCAAAAATAAGGGTGTCCCAAAAGTATAGGTCCACTCAGCTTTTCCGCCTTGCTTCCATCGAAAGGTAAGTTGTGAAGAAGATGTGTTGACGCAACCTTCTGAGATTTACTCTACGGTGAAATGCCAAGCGGTACGCACTTTTCCGAGTACGAAAATGGGCAAATTCTGGCCCACAAGGACGTGGGACTCAGCAATCGCAAAATTTCTGAAAAGATGGGCCTATCCCAAAGCTTGATCAACAGCTTCTGTCGTACCATGGACCTGTACGGAACGAAAAAGGGAAGTGGAAGGCCGTAGGAGCTTTCTGAGAAGCAGAAGCGACGAATCCTCCGATTCCAGAAAGGGTGTTGGTCGGCTGTGCACCTAATGTTTTTATGTACCGCTGTTTATATGGTAGTAAATTACTTTCTAGAACGTCTTGCAAAGCCCTGGAGTCTATATGATGCGTGATGAATAGTATCCTGCTCTAACCAAAGCGAGAGAAGGCGGTCCCTACCATACCACTACCACCAGCAAATCCGCGCCTCAAGAAGTAGCATGGCTCCTTCCCCAAATCCCTCCAGTAACTAGCTAAGCCGTCCGAGCCGTCCAAATTGAACTTCTTCTCATCAGAAAAGATCACCTGCAACACCATTACTAATGCTGTGTGAACTACTACGTCAATAATGTAACCCTGCAGACTACCTCATCCTATTGATGGGTCCAGCTGACATTCTACTTGGCAAAATGGATTCGAGCCTCTTCGTGCGCCCTCGTGAGGTATGGCAAGGACGAAAACCATCTTCGCTCGATGTGAGGAGACGACTTGAGCAGACGGTGCACAGTGTTTTTCGATACAGCAGGTGCCAGTTCCCTGCACCGTCGACAAGCACCCTTTCTGGAATTGGACGCAGCTTTGAGGATCCGACGCTCCTGCTTCTCAGAAATCTCCTACGGCCTTCTACTTTCCTTTTTCGTTCCGTACAGGTCCATGGTACGACAGAAGCTGTTGATCGAGCTTTGGAATAGACCCATCTTTTCAGAAATTTTGCGATTGCTGAGTCTCACGTCCTTGTGGGCCAGAATTTGCCCATTTTCGTACTCGGAAAAGTGCGTACCGCTTGGCATGGCACTGTAGAGTAAATCTCAGAAGGATGCGTCAACACACCTACCTCACAACTTACCTTTCGATGGAAGCAAGGCGGAAAAGCTGAGTGGACCTATACTTTTGGGACACCCTTATTTTTGAAAAAAAAATCAAATAAAATTTTGCATTTTTATGTCTTCAATTTTACTGAGGCGCTTGATTGCTACAGTGATCAGGTACTACATATAAAAATTTGGAAAGGAATCGCTTATCCATTCTGGAGATATGGATGAAAAGTAAGGTGGACCTATACTTTTGGGACACACTGTATTTGGAGCGGCTAGTTTTCTCGACACCTTGGAGTGTCCTGCTTCAGAAGGCAACTTGTTACTGGACAGAAATACACTTCAACTGATGTATAAAATCCACATAAGAAGAGGCAGCGAAGATCCAAGCATACTTGTACCAATTGGTAACGGCAAGTTGCTAGTAAACCAAAAACAGTTGTGGATCGTTCCTATTGTGATTCCCGTGTGCTGCGGGGGCTGTTTCGTATTAGATGTTCATTGCTGAGAATAGTGTGTTCATTTTCATACACCTCAATTCTTAAAAAACGAATTTGTCAATTTTTTTTTTGCTTATATAATGCGACAAATTGAATATTCAAAAGCTAAAAATTGAACAAAAACAAGGAAATCAGAATTAAAAATGAATTTGAAGTCATCTTATCGTGATAATGGCAATGATGGTCTACTCGTCGGCGCTCAAGACCAGGTGGTGTTCCCCAAGAACGAGCAACTCAAAACCATCCTAAAAAATGCCACTATTTTTGCGGAGGCGATAACACCTCAGATGAACTGTTCGATAGAGTTGCACGCTTTTTTTTAAGCTCTCTGCCCATTCGGCTTTCTGGATGCTTCTAAAAAGTTAATATAGATGAGGTTGCAAAATTATTCTACAACCCAAGAAAAGCATACCTATTGCATTAAAAATAAAATGCATAATTTGGGATCATGCCTGGAGCCACGGGATCGAGTGCCCTTATCAAAACAGATTTAATAGACTGCATGTTCAAAGTGCAAAGTGCTCAGGGCGCACATTGAGGTGAAATGACCCAGCAAAAGGTGACGATATGTGATCTAGTGCTCGAAAAGTACAGATTAAGAAGTTCTGAGAATTCCTGAATATTGTGAGTGCAGTGAGTGCACAATATGTGGAGTCCAACGCGATCCAGTAGCGCACACACGCAATCAACGCCCTCGGCATGCTACGAGAAATTCGAAATAAACTGATAATACGCAAACAAAGACGACGTGCACGCAACCCACGTCCGACGAAATGTGATATGCCCAGCTCTGAAAGGCCTAACACGTCGTCCAAATACGAGCTGGTACACCAGAAAAGACGATGGCACGCAGAGAGCCCACATTAGTGCGAGGGGCATGCTGGGGTGGGCTGGACTCCTATAGGGATGCAGCGCACTTTCAGAGAACATTCTCAATGTTTTTGAAGTTTGGTGAGAGACTCAGCAATATCGCAGGTTTGTAGCAAGGAAAAAAAGTTTCGTGCAATCAAAAGTGTTGCATGTTTGCAAGAGTTACTTCACCTGTCAATTTGGCGTTTGATTTCTAGGGACTGAAAAAATCTGCTTAAAGCTAAACGCCCGCCGTTATCACTCTCTCGAGATGCGTTCCGCCCTAGGCGTCGTTCCCTATGAGACGGACCCATCTTTCATGTAGAGTCGATGTTTTCCCGAAAGATTCTCATAAAAATGCTTCAAAAAGCAAGCTCTATAATTTTACATTACTTCGCTGCTAATCGTTGCAGCACTCGAAGCGAGAGCTGTTACAAGAGTGCTGACTTATGAGCAGAAGCTTTGGTCTCGAACGAGATTCGAAAACACACTCCATGCTTTCCGGGTATTGCTAAGGTGAAAGGAGTTCCTGTAGTGTAGTGGATTAGCGCATACGCAAGGCATTGAGCCGAGATTTCAATACCGCCCGAGACGAAGCTTTTGACCTATAATCCAGCACTTTTGTAAAAAAAACACATGCTTTATAAACAAACGGAATCCATTTGGATCATGGCCTCGAAGGCCAATATAGACTGGAGCAAGGATGCATGTTGCAGTGGCCTGGTATGTACTGATGAGGGACATGAGCACCCAGGAGAGGCGTAAAATCGTCTCGCAAGATTTGGAAGGCACTTCAACAAAAAAAGCAAGCGTATGCATTAGGGTCTGCAGCCCTGGTCTTGACGGGTGTGTACCCTTATGTCAGGATTTCGCACCGCGGCATGTCGCAAGCGAAGCAGTGCGGAGTAGCCTAAAGGAGCCATGTCGCTAGGTCCCGAAGCGATTACAAGTTAACTGCGTATCGCGCCCCTAGCATTATCTTGTAATCGTTTTAAGACCCATCTACTGCGACTCGCACACACTGCGTCGCACGCCGCTCGTCGTCGTGCGAAATCCTGACATAAGGGCACACGCCCGGCCTGTCTATTCGAGCCTAACCCGCTGCTTGCCGTTCCAACGCAACACTGATAGCGAGATTTCAACACATGTTGCGTGGTATACCGTGACTTCGTACGTAGAAGCAATTAGCAGATTTGAAAATGTCGTTCAAATCTGCATTTTCATGTACATGTAATTTTAGATGCCGTGGCCACTTGCGATCCTGCCCTATGAGCTTTGCGAGACGATGTCTCCGTCCATTGCGACATTTCTACCATCCTTCGATAAATAAAAGTGATAGACATGAAACCATACAACTTAGATTATGTATTTATTTCAATTAACACGTTGACGACCGTGTGGCACGACGTCATCTCGCAACTCCGCTTACCCCTTCTTTTCCAGATTGTAGTCCATCTTTTCATATTATTCGTCCATCATCCCATACATTGTTCTCGAAAGCATAGCTTATGAAACTAGCTGTTAGTTGTTAAGTTATATTCGGATATATGGGTGTAATTAGCTGTGAGCGCACTTTTCATAGTCACATTGAAAACAGTCGATGCAAAGCTACTGAACTGTACTAATATCAAATTGAAGGAGTGCTCTTGAGCTTGCAAGCATTTAGTCTGATATTGCTACAGTAAATAGCATTATGACTTCAAATAACTCCAGTTAGGAAAGAATAATTTCCAATAGTCGTATGTTATCAAGTTTCAGCGCAGTCATGGTCTCTATATCGCAACTAAGGATCATTGCACATACACAACTGGAAAAAAGCAACAAACTGAAATTTTCAAGAAAAAATGCTCCTCCAAAGAACCGTGGCAATGCCGTGAGCGTGGGAAAACTGGGCGCGGTTCCACGCACCAGACACGTGTAAGCGGTGCGGTCTTCAACGCTTCATGGAATGAAGTGTGTGAATTGTGAGAGCTGTTATGCCGCATTTTGATATAACATCTATATATACTAAATTTTAAAAATCTGCGGATACGTTTTGGCCTTTGACATCCCAGGCAGTCGATGCAATTATTTTTATATTTCCATGCGAATCAGATACCAGTTGAAAGTTCAGGAATGACCGTAGACAATAAGAGGCGCAATGGCCAGCTGTGGGACATTGGTAAGCTCCCATTCTACTTTTTGGTTTGCGATGGACATGTTTTCTGACGCGCTGCATCACCGATGTATGAGTAGAAGCCGCTCGGTTTTGTGATGTGAGTCGGTCATGCATAGTACTTACGTGCATGGAGACGTGGTCAATCTAAAATGACTCTTGGCTCATTTCCAAGTCGTCCATTCCCCGCACTCGCATTACGCCTTCTTTGTGTATTGTAAGCATACTCTCCCTTACTAACCAACGTGCAGAAACATACTATAAATCTTTGCATTCAGTGAAATCACAGAAGGTTCGATAGTCTAGGCAATAACTCATCGACAGATTGTCAACCTCGTTCGAATGCCACCACGATCGCAAATGCAAGTCGAATACGGCAGTTACAAATGGCTTCTCTAGTGACTATTCTTTCGATAAACGAAATCCCATACTCTTTCGATAAACGAAATCCCGATCGAACTTGAACATTGCTTGAGCTACCAAGCTTCCATTTCGCAGAATTATTTAAAGGCAGAAAAGGGGGAATTTTGTTAGATTGTGGAATATGAAATGACGCTACGTAGTGGCGTACAAAGAACTCCGCGGAACAGCCAAAAAATGCGAGAAATAGAACCCCGCCTTAATTCTTCCATTTCACCTCCTCTGCTTCACTAAACGGTGGGGGAGATGCAGACGGCGAGGGCTCTGCTAGCCAGCCGCTAACCTTGACCCACCTTCGCAACAAGGGCTGCAGCTCGAAGTGAACCACGAAAAGTTTGCGAAGAAGGCCTCAAAGGCGCGCTTCTTAAGGAAGTTCCGGTATAGATTATGTCTTCTCAACTAGTCTTTTATTTTACGAAGTACGTCTTGTTCAGTCTCAGTTCTGCTCTTCTTCCATCCCCTTTCTCTTACGGTAACTTTCATAGGTGGATGACCTGCCTCGAATTCTAAAATCGTCGCAATTTGAGGAGATTACGCCAACGTAAGCGTGTAGCACGAACCTTCTGTAGATGCCACTTCCCCGGATGCGATTCCAAAGTCTGGAAAACCGACAAAGCCGAACACTTCACTCTTCATTCTGTGGTTCCTTGCAATAAGTGCAACATACTATGACATAGTGTGTTTTAGTATGCTTGCCTTTCTTTGCTCTATCGTATAGCTTTAAAAAAGAACTATTAAGACGTTGTACGAATCCCCAAAGGAGTAGGTCTGAGCAGCCTTTCTTAGGTTTTGTCCTTACCATGGACCACATTTGATGGACTCTCTCTGTGAGCATGGGTCCAATTTCTGCACCCTAGCAATTTCCTTACTCGATATCACTGAATTCTAGAATCTCCCCTTCCTTCAACGTGTATTTCTTGCTCACGATTACTGTAGCAAAAAAGTAACCCATACCCTGGGAATATACCAGTGTAACTATTTAGTCCGAAACCGTTTTTCTATTCTGAGCCGACGAACGCCGTTCCAGAAAAGCCCTTCACATATTCACTAGAACCTATGGAAATACAAACTCTAGCGCTCTAGGAATTCCGTGGTCAAGGACAAGAAGGGAGAGTGCAGATATTAGTGCGAAGATACCCCATGACACGCATTGCTGAAGTGCAAGATTCTCTCACCTAGCGTCTCTACGAAATCTGCTCTCCATAACTCTTCCATGGGAAAGTTCGGGACGTCGCACTAGTGTAAGGTGCTCACGTGACCCTTGGAGGAAGAGAGAGGGATTTCCGCTATCTCCAGTGGTATCGTCCACGGGAATTCCAATTTTTCTGTTACCCATATATTTGTGCTGTGTTTGTATACAACGAGCCAAATGCTACGTTTCAAGTGCATGTACAAGGATCCAACCGAGATACAGCTCCTCAAAGTTACCCTTGGCTAGATGGAGTTGTCCGTGAATGCGGTGCAAAGGGGCAGAAGTCAGTCAGTCAACATTGAACGGGAAATTCGGGACTGCACTTCTATTCACCGACGACTGTTGAAAAATTCCGCGTTAGATCGAATGAAATTTTTGAATCTTTTTGTTCTCTCTTTGAGTGCTGTATTTTCCATCGATTTTGAGAGGAATTAGAATCAAAGAATTTCGTTCACAATCTCTTTTACTTGCAATGCGCATCCTAATTTGCATGGTTATGGCATGTTGAACAGCAAGTGTACATATAGGTATATGTCGTAAGAGCGCAGTAACAACACAGAAAACCTGTGTTATGGTTTAGGTAGGTAAGCAAGCGTTGCTGCGAGCGAAGTTGGAAGACCTCAACCGCGTGTGATCTTGAAAAGCCACAAGCTATCGAGCAGCATAAAGGAAAAGTTCCTGTGATGAGTTTCACCGTCTCCCGTATGGTCTTCAAATGAGGAGTAACGAAGAATGTTCCAGCACGCTCTACACCCTATGTGTATTTATGAGAGAATATAGTAAAGAAAATTAGAGCTCTGCAAAGAATTTGCATGCGTGAAAAGAATTTTTGCATCAATGGGAGAAAAGGAAGGACAGGGGTAGGGTAATGGACAGTCAAACGGAATACTTGACGGCGATGAAGCTTCTTGAGGTACTGCGCACATTTGACAAGCCTCGCTATTGTAGGTGACTTGAGTTGAAGCTAGGGCCATGAGTGGGCCGGGTTCCACATCACTGCAACTCCTCCTCCACTGAAAGTTTAGGTGACTCACGCTCCCTCCTTGCTTCAGGAGGCAAAAATGTGATTGCATCGTCTTTTTGCTGAAGAAGCTATGCATAAATGCGGATGGAAAAATTGAAAAAAACGAACACGAAGACCAGCGACCACCCAGAGGCTTTTTGCCAAATGAGTACGTCGAACAAGAAATTGCGACGACACGAGCGAATTTCGCTGAATTGAGTTTGCCTGAGATACACTCAACAAACAAACGGCCACGTGCAGCGAAGCATCGTAAAGTAAAGCCTCAGGGAGGTATACATCGGCACCAGACAGCCTTGCGCGGTGGAATGGGCCATGAAAGGTTGATTCCAGCAATGATGGCTTTTTCGTCTGCAAAAGAACTATGCAAGGAAGTGGATCAAATGAATAGTACCAAACTTCGAATCTTGTGGGACTTGGAAAAAATTTAACAAACACAAGTTGACAACAGCAGGTTTAAGAGCACTTTCAACGAACAGCCATGGTGATTGGCAGGCTTGTGTGGGAATTGGAACGCCATCGAGCGCTTGGTCTAAAGGGCAGGGTTAAACTCATGACAAGCAATTCCTTCGCATTAAGTTGACCTCCTCCCAGGAAATAGCTTGCAATCATCACTGTCGAGGATAGAGTTCATGTCATGCATGGATATCACCTCCCCCACTCCCCTAGCCACCGGCTGCTCTTCTGGTAAATTGATTCGATAATCGATGATTGGTAGTGGGTAAAGGCTTTCTTGTCCTATAAGGTCGTGGTATCGGAGATTCGGAAACGATTGTTCACACACTCCTCCCTCACTCGCACCTCCTGGGAGTGAACAGAGGTAGACTCCTCGTATACTATTAGGTTGTTGCAAAATTAATTTCGATTTCAAGGCATGTAGAATAAAAAAGATTTTTTATTCTGAACTATTCCATTTCAAGTGAAGTCAAGCATGCCATTTGGTGGGCTTTTTCTGCTCTTTCAGAAACTTCTATGAATGTCGCTCTAAGTTTTCCAGCCGGCCTTTTCCAGGGCTGCGTATAGTCACGAACCGACGCGACTATCGAGTCATCATGTTTATGAGTTTAAATTGGAACACTCCGCAGCGGAGGCAGCTCGTAATCTCAGCAGTGTTTTTGGGACGAATTGTCCTTGCGAACGAACAGTGGAGCTCTGGTTTGAAAAATTTGCTTCTGGCGATTTGGATCTCGAAGAGAAGTCGGGTCGCGGCCGCAAGTCATCGCTTAATGACCAAGATTTAAGGAGAGCCGTCGAAGCAAATCCGGAGACGAATACTCGTACGTTAGCAGAAGACCTAGGCGTACATTACTCTACAGTGGCCAGGCATTTGCTGACAATCGGCAAGGTGAAGAAGATGTCGAAGTGGGTGCCTCATGACCTGACCGATGAGCAGCGTCTGGCACGTTTCGACACCTGCTCTAATCTCCTAGTTCGCCATAAAAATGAACCATTTGTAAACCGTATTATAACTGTAGATGAAAAATAGGTTCTTTATAATAAGAGGAAGCGGGGATTAGTCTGGGTAGATAAGGATGCTCCTCCAAAAACTTTTCCTAAACCCGACCTTCGCCCTAAAAAGGTTATGATTACTGTGTAGTGGTGTTGTAAAGGTATATCCATTACAGTTTCTTGCAACCTGGTCAGCCAGGCACAGCAGAGTCTTACTGTTGTGATGTGGAGCAAATGTATAGAAAGTTGCAAAAATTGTGGCCGGCGGTGATGAATAGAGGAGGGCCGATCCTGTTGCAGGACAACGCAAGGCCACACACCTCACAAATCACTCGGCAAAAATTGACCCACTTGGATATAGAAGTTCTCCCCCACCCAGCGTATTCTCCCGACCTTTCCCCAACAGACTATCACTTTTTTCGAGCCCTCAATTCTCATCTGCGTCAGAAACAATTTACTAATTTAGACGATGTTGAATGTGCCTTCCTTGACTTCGTTGATTCTCGTGATAGTAGTTTTTATAGTGAAGGCTTAGATTTATTGCCTGTTCGTTGGCAAAAGTGTGTAGATTCTGATGGTTTTTACTTCGATTAATAAACTTGTGTTTAAGCTGAGTTATAGTAGTTTGAAGTATGCGGTCCATTTCAGAAATTAATTTTGCAACAACCTAACGCCGGCTCTGCTTTGAGGTGAGTTCGTCTGTGACTGTGGTTTGCGTCTCCTATCTAAATTCTTCTAACGTATGTGGATTTGTTTTGTAAGTCTGAAATTGTGTTTGAGGGATGTATCGCAATTATCCTTGACATTCTAGGCTCAGACGAAGGAGACCGAAACCTTAGCCGTATAAAGTTACTCAATATCTTGGTTATGGCTGCAAGAACCCGACACATATTGAAAAAACCATGCCGAGACTTATGGAAAGTCGAACTTGGACAGTGGTAACGTAACAAGTACATAAAAGTAAGAGTGGTGCTGATCAATCGAGAGGGCTATCCATTGTGTACAGCGTCCGGCGTTATTTTGCTTTGGTTATTAGCCCAGGCCTCAACCTATGGAGGAGCGCTTACCCTTTCATGTGAGCATAGTCAAATTATACACTTTTCGTCGCTAGTAGGCGGACTGAGTCAAGAAAGGCGGCTGAAGCTAAAAAGGCCGCCTCTGCCACAGCTCTGAGGCGCGCCTTTCGCCGGGGATTTTGCTGCAGGTAGGCTTCCTAGACCCCTAGTTTTTAAGTGAATGACTCCTTTTAGCGATTCCTCATCACTCACATTACCCCTGTCACTATGGTTAGCCATGAGTTTCTGAAAGACATGCAATAGACCTGCGAGCAGTGGGAGGAGCGGACCTCAGATGGGCGGTCCTTGTATTAAAAATTATAAAATTATATTACAAATTTGGATAATATAAAAAACAATAATAAAAATTTATAGGCCGGTCCCAACGTGGCATAGAGGCAGGAAAAAAACCGGTAGAGATGACCAACGTTCAGGCTATTATGTGCACACTTTAAGTGCTCAGAGACCCGCTTAAATGGATAATTGGTCAAGATATAGAAACCTTCGAAATACTGCACATCAGCAAGAAGTCTGGTCATGCATGAGTAATAATTTACAACGACAGCAGAAAAGGGCGGAGTGCCAGAAGACCACAGGGAACTACTGAAATCTCAGCACCCTCAACGTTCTTTTCCTCCAGAGCCCATCGAGACTAATGAGATTTCCTCGCCACTTCCACGTTCTCTGCCGAAAGAAACCTTTAGTTGGCTGTCGAATTACACCACTGACGCTGGTTACCCTCTCATCGTAGCTTTTCAAAAGACTTGGACCATCATAGACACATTGCTGGAGTGAGAACGAAATTGCGTGAGGCAGAAAGCCGTGATTGCCCATGAGCTAATCAACAGTGTTGAATGACCCCATAGAAACGGTTAAAATACCCAATTTCGTTCCATCTCTACATGTCACGGCACAAATCCCAAATGAAAAATGAAGGATTGAGCTACTTCTGCTTTATGCCAGACGATATGTTTCACGTATAAGGCCTCCTTCCATACGGTAACGTCGAAGACTTACATATAATGCCAGCGGACCGTATAATACTTAGCCTAAGAGCTTACCAGCCATAGTTCGAATCAGCGTCTTGACCAGAGATCAGCTTGGAAGAAAGGGTTACTCAGGATTGCATTCACGTCAAGAGACTGTGAAAGAGAAATGATCACCTCTAGTTGCACTGCCGCCTCTGCTTGTTTCTGACATACGACTAAGTATCATGGCAAGTAAATTCTGTAGTCGTTCGACTTTTCTTCCACTGGAACACTTTAAAATACACCTCTTACATGAGGTACGATAAGTTGCGATTTCACGACCGCCAATCTTCTAACCCTCTCAAAGGTTTTGAAAGGAGCGTGGGAGTAAGCTGAGCTCACTCCGCCTCCGTCTGCTCCAAGTCTCGTCTGGTACGGGTAACCCTGCATAGATTGCGCGCGTCAGGACACCTATGGGTAGACACGCAAGGTGAATTGCATTACTGCGCTCGTGAAATGCCATTCTGGTCCCGTTGTGAATCTTCGCGTGGTGTGGTGAGTGCTGCGACCGCCACGTTCTCTCTTTCTCGACTCAATGCGAGAGTTTTGGCGCACCACGCTTAGGAATTACTCAACTATTACTCGACCGAGGCTAAAGTATGAGACTGAAAGGATTCAGAACTGAAACCATAAAAGAGCATGCTGGGGTTTAAATAAAAATGCAAGTAATAGAGAGCTGGCATGTATCCAAAAACGTAGAAAGGAGTCATACTTGAATTTCGACTGGTAGTTTATTCTGCTTTTGATAAGTAACTTTATCAAAACCTAGTTTTAGTGACTTTACCAAAACCTGGGTTTCTAAAGCTGTGTAAACGGTTTTCGTAATGAGTACCTCACCCCAATGTGTTGGCTACTTGGTTTCCCTAATGGCCGCGCTGTTCTCTTCAGTTGGTACCAAACAGTAGTAGACTTGCCCGCGGCTCACTTCCGCCAAGTATACAAAATTAAGAAAGAGATATAATATTAGGGCAAAATATCCCTAAAATGTTAATGCAGATGCAGCAGCAGGCTGAGGCTTACAGCTTTCACCGCCATGAAGGTATGGAGCCTTAGTCGGCTAAGTTGAGCTTCAGAGCACCTACGGCATCAGGGTCAGCTTTGAACAGCAGAGTCAGCTTCTGTGGTGGGTGGTTTCTAGAAAATTTTCCAGCTTTCGTCGAAAGCTTCCTAGGAACTGATCCTTCGATTCATGGAAGTAACAGAGCTCTCGCTACTTGGGCTATGCTGCTATGAGCTGAAGTGTCATTTTTCATGCTTCAAACCTACTGCGGAGGAGTTTCGATGGCGAAGGCACGTTATGCCTCATAGAAACGAAGGGCGTTGGGAACCCGGAAAAAAACTATCATTTGAGAACACCACCCAATATGAATTTACTCAGGTACATAGAGTGAACGGACATCAGCTAGGTTGTGAGCGAAAGCGACGTCTTTCGAAAAGTGACAAAATTCAGATTTTGCCGAGTTGAGTTGGCACATTACGCTCACTCCTGGAAGAAAGTCTCAATCCTCCTCGTACAGAAGACTGTTGCGGGGTTTAATGTTAGCATGAGGTGTGTTCCTGAACCTGGGGATGAAAGTACCTTGTCAGAATCTGCTGAAGTTCGTCAATATAGGGTTGAAAGTGGAAGAGAAAAAGTGACTTTTCCTTGGCCCCCCTTACATGCAAATCCTGGCAAGGAAAATTTGGATAGTTCTTGAAGTGCCTCACTTCATGCAGTTGTATGTCAAAAACAAAGACCAAAGGAAGGTAAGTGATGTATTTGAAGTTAAATATGTAGTGAAGTCGGATGTATATACCCTAAAGTCTGATAGACCAGTCCGCCCTCACGCGAGGTCGCGCGCGGCTGCGGCGGACGCAGGAGCAGTCTTCAAAACACAGGATCGCTATGCACTCTTCATTCTTAATAAAGATGGAATTGTAGAGATTGTTTATTCAACTTTATTTCTAATATGTAAAAATACCAGGTATCAATATCTTCGTTTAACCCGTGTAGCAACGATCATTCTTCTTAAACTCTACGCAATCTCAATTTCATTTTCACAAACACTCATAACATAAAAGCTCTCACTCATTTCATCTAACAGTAACTCTTGGTTCAAGGCTCTTAGCAAACTGTTGACAATCGTCTCCTCAGAAAGCGAGTAGAAACTGTTGCAAACTAAAGCAGCTACCTCTCCGTACCTCATCCTTTTCCTGATGCCGCTTTTTGTATATGTTGGGTTGGGTCAATTTGTTGGGTCAATTTTATCCGTGTACTGCTGATCATAAGTTGTGCATTTCGAAGGGCTTGATAACTAGAAGGGCTTACATCAGGCGCTAAAAGTTGACGTGGCAAGCAGAAGCGCGTTGCAGAGGAAAAAGAAGGTGGCTCGTCAGCGAGGCTTAGTGCACCATTGTCATAACAGAAATGAGGAAAGTTTTTATTCAGCCGCTGTTTCATCGCCAAAGCCATCGTTGCATTGAGACCCCTGTTGAACGACGATTTTCTCCTCACTCATTCACTTTCCTTTGCCAGCTGTGAATTTCTGTGTTCACCTTTCGTACGACCCAAACTTTACTTCTACCCCCTCTATTAATTAACAAATACAATACACAATACAATACAAACTCTTTGTAATACAATTCACAAATCATAGCTTCCTCAATTTCCTCCATCTTTGGTTCATTGAAGACTGCGGCTGCCTGTGCCGCGCGCGACACCGCGTGCGGGCGGACTTATCTATCAGACTTTAGGGTAATATAAATGCAGTTTACGTAGTTAAGTCGATGCATCTTCCATTGAATAAATTTCCATTTGAAAGCAAATGGGAGACCTAGGCAAGATAGAAGCTAGTCACTGTGACAGTCCGTAATATAAAGTTTCAGTCTCAGGAGAATATTGATTTTGTCGTTTCTTTGGTAAGTTGCACAAGACGGATTCCGCAGGCCGTAAATCGCTTACCACCGTAACCTCGTTTAAAGGACGTAAACGCGTCCTTTAAAGAGGCAACGCGCCCTTTAAAGAACTTGAAACTGGCGCGGTCCTTTAAACAAGGTGAAGAAGTTTCCATCCACGTCGAAGCTCCTTTCCCTCCCCGGGCCTAGGCTGAAGCGGATGAGACGTATGCTTGGGCAGATGCTTTCTCATGTAGGAGCAGGGGATATGAATTTTAGGCTAAGCCTTGGGAGTGAAAGGAGCTTCGACGTCGATGGAAACTTTCTCCACCTTGTTTAAAGGACCGCGCCAGTTTCAAGTTCTTTAAAGGGCGCGTCGCCTCTTTAAAGGACGCGTTTACGTCCTTTAAACGGGGTTACGGTGGTAAGCGATTTACGGCCTGCGGAATCCGTCTTGTGTAAGTTGCTCGTTTATATAGTAGTAAGTTGCCTTCACGCACTCTTCGGAACACTGGTCGCACCAATTGCGCATCACCCACCTCTTTATCATACGAATCATATGTAATGTTATCCTGTAGCTAGTCAGTGATTTGGGGATGACGCGTAACAATTATGTAATTTTCTAGTACACAGTGTGGAGAGGAGAGTAAGGGCAAGTTAAGGTGATAGAGTAACAGTAAGTAACAAGAGAACAAGGAAGAAAAAAATTGGAGAGACTTTTAATATGAAAAAGCAGAAGAATAGAAATAGGTTTAATGAGAGCCTTATGCGTTTTACAATAAATTGGTATAACGGTGTTTGAATGTGAGACTCAGTGGGAAGCGTCAAGAGTTTCATATGAGAGCAGAAAAATGTTCTATATCCCTAGAATTTTTCTAGCAATACGTGAATCGATCACTCTATTACGTTCTTAACTAATTCTTAATTAACTAATTGATAGTAATAGTAATCAATATTAATAAATAATGAAAATAAATAACTTAGTAATGTTCTCGAATTGATTATTAATATTATATTTTTGGAAAAAAAATTTATTTCTGTATATACATCCAATTATGTCAACTGCTATGTGGTCCTTATCAAACCATTCCTAACAAAGATACCTTTTTAATCTATTAATTACGAATATACCATCTAATTATTAATGTTTTGATCTCTCATGATCATGTTCTTGCTATTGCTTGTCATCATTATGTGGTAGCGGATCTTCCGCTAAATAGATGGAACCCCAGGGCCTCCGAAGACGACGATTCACTAGAAACGTTAGGCCAATTCGGTAAAGGTTCCACCAATCAACCTCGTAAGGCACAAACTAATTAACAGCCCACAACTTACAATGCCGAGGTTGCAAGAAGAAAGAAGCTGGAGAATTTTTGATTTCTTAGTTTTTCAAAGGGTTCTTGGATTTTGGTTGTTCTGCAGACTATTTTAAGGTTTTCCGTATAGATAACAGAAGCTATGTTCCTAACAGGAGTGTTAGTTTTCCCACGAGGAAACCTGTTGACCATGAGGAAATCGTTTGTAGGAGCTTTTTCAGTGTCGCGTACTCTGACCTGTCTGGTGTCTGACCCCGCGGCAGGCGGGAAGCTTTTGCCGAAAAAAGCCAGCTGTCTCCGAGACTAATATCGTATGATGATCGTGGCGAGAGCCGGCGTATTCGAATCTTGGCGGGGGGAGGGTGTGGGTCTGAGGGAAGGCTTCGATCTCCTATTTTCGCTCATTATTTCGCAATCGCAGGTTTGTTTTCGAGTCAGTGAACGTCTTTTTTAAATACTCTGTTTCGACTGTATTTTGAGTTTTCTCATTCTGCACCCGCTGATTCCTATTCTTTTGCCATGCATTCCTCTTTTCGAAATGCATGTACGATCCCTCCAATTGTAACGTGATGACATCTAATTTCTTCGAACAAGAGCTGCTTTGTGAAAGATTGAATGCATAATTCGATGTGGAGCGTCAAGGTTTCACCGTTGTTGGGAAGGATGGAACCGAATGGGAAGGATGGAACCGAACATCTTTTTAAGAAACTTAGATAAGCCGGCTCGATTGCTTGCATTGGATTATTAGTGAAAATTGTAAACACATAACTTGACATTATCATTGAACTACTGTTTAATGACGGTCATTACCGTTGGAAGCAGTCGCAACCATTCGATATCTGTGCGTCTGAGTCGATGTGTCCCTACATTTCTTGTTAGGTGACGGCCGTGGACGATCCTTACCGGAGCCGTATAATCGATTCGGTCGAACTGGAACCCTGTTTGTGGGACCAATCTTGCAATAAGTATCGACTCATTGATAAAAAGAACAATGCGTGGTCGAGGATTACGAAATCCTCAGGGATTCAGAGTTCGCTTGTTCAGGAGATATACTGTAAGGTATCCTAGATGTATTGCATTTCATGCGATGCTTTATCTATTACAGTTGCAAAAATTAAAATCGTATTGGTTTTGAAGCCTGCCGCATCAAGGTATGTTGTTTTTTTTCAGAATTTGTTATGTGTATTGAATATTTTTCATTGCTATTCGTATATTTTCCATTATGCTTCATGTTTATATGTTTGTAATGCTTATTTCATGTCCATTTTTCAGGTATTGCTCATCGTCGAAGTTGGGACGCGTTGCGCATCAAGGTATGTCGCTTTTTTTCAGAATTTGTTATGTATATTGAATATTCTTCATAGCTAGTCGTATAGTTTCCATTATGCTTTATGTTTATATGTTTGTAATGCTTATTTCATGTCCTTTTTTCTGTTATTGTTCATCGTCGAAGTTCTGCCGCATCAAGGTATGTTGCTTTTTTTTCAGTTTCTGCTGTGTTCTTTGACAAATTTTGCTATGTTTGAATTTTTTGTGCTTCTTTCATGTACTTTTATTACCTGCTTTTTCTTTAAGTTTCCTTTACCTGGAACTTTCAGATGCCCATTTTTCACGAGGAAGTTGAGAGCTACTGCAGCAACTACTGTTCAGTAATGTGCTCAACTACGGCGGTCCCCCCCCTTCTCCCAGTGCGTGGGATAAGTTTTCCGACGAGCTCATAGAAAGGGCCGCGTCGGTGGTCTTCGTCGCATCTATGGCCATAATTGCAATGTTGTTTGTAAGTTTCTTCTGCTTGTGTTTGTAGCATTTTGCTTATAAAGTTTTTTTTCAGTCTCTGTGCGGATACGCTTACAGAAATTACACATGCATCAGAACTGATCCGCGGCACAGAGCAAGAAGAGGGCACGACGCAATCACTAATGAAACTTTCCAGACGTGCCCGATAGATGAAGCTGTAATATGAATTTTGTATTTTGTTCGAAATTAATATTTGTTCATGGTACCCTTATGTAACTGAAGTTGTAATATGAATATTGTGTTTTGTTCGGAATTATTATTTGTTAATGGTACTTCCTTATGAGACTGAAGTTGTCATATGAATATTGTATTTTGTTTGAAAGTTTTATTTGATCATGGTGCTCCCTCATGAAACTGAAGTTGTAACATGAATTTCGTATTTTGTTCGGAATTTTCATTTGCTTATGGTACTTCCTTACTAGATGAAGATCTATTTCTTTTTGAATTGTGCTTCTTCGATTCCCTTTTTCTGTGCTTGAGGAAGAAAATAAATGTTTGTAATATTTGTATTTAACATTTATTTACAAAAGAAAACCATTACATCTGTAAGTGTAATGAAGTTATGTGTTGTGTCTAAATCTATGTGTTGTAAGTGTAATGAAGTTTGTATTCAATAGCTTGGTAATATCATTAATGCACTGTTTAATGGCATTCATGATTGCCGGACGCACCAATCGATATTATGTGAGCAATCGGTTTTTTCTACTGCTCTCGTCAAGAAATATTTATCATATTTATCAGCGCATGATATGCATGTTTCCCACTCGTAATAAAGGACACTCAAGGCTACACTCACAACGATATAACACGAAGAATGCAATTTGACGTTACAGGATAACCTCAGTAGTTTAATACAATGCAAAAGAAAAGTGAAAGAGCAAACTAACGAAAACAAGTTACCGAATAATCAGGAGAATATATACCACAGTATCTATCAAACACTTTCACAAAGAAAAAAAAGACTCGGAAACACTTAGGACGAACTGCAACTCAGCAGTTTTCAGGCCGCACTTTACCCGTATAGCGTATAACAATGGGCTTTTATGATAAGTATTAAGCTTGGCTTGATGTTCTCATTGGCTTTGCAGGATCCCTTTCGAAGCCGGCTCATCGACATGATCGAACTAGAGCCATGTTTTTGGGACACGTCGTGTGACGTATACCGCCTCATTGATAGGAAAAACAAGGCATGGTCTGAAATTGCCAAAATTCTCAAAGATGCAGGATATGTCCGCTCAGGAGTTATACTGTACAGTGTCTAGATGTAGTGTACACTATGCGATGCTGTATATTGCAGTTGCGGGAATTAAAAGTGTTGAAGAACCCTCAGAGACACATATAAGAAAAAGAAGGCTAATGCGATGAGGACTGGATCTGCTGGCACTGTACAATGGCATCTCGCGGAGCAGATGTCATTTTTAGACAAAGCAGAGTGGGGGAGGGGTTGGTTGCTCCATAAATAGTGAGAATTGGATCAGTGTGGAAAACTTGTTCGCAGGAGCACAGTCTCTAACACATGACGAAGAGAACATTGGCAGTGAGCTCAATGATGCCGTGAGCACCGGACGTTCGAAAGTGCTCTCATCGGCTGGCTCATCTGCTGGGAGCCAAAGTCCAGTGGGTATACCGGTAAAAGGAAAGGAAAAAGCGGAGAGGACGGTGCATTTCATAGGCATCACTGGCACTGGCTTTACTTCTGGCATTGACAGTACTGGGCATTACGTGATTTTTAGAGAGCCTTATTCTTAGAAACCTTGACAGCAGTCCGAGCGGCATCGCAGGCAATTATAGCGAAGCTTAGAGAAACACGTCATCGGAAGCGGATACGAAAGAGGATACGATAAATATACGAATTTTGGTAAACGCACACGTTTTTTACATCGTCATCGTCAACCGAGAATCAGTCAACTATGCTGATGGTGAATTCACCTTTGCTAGGTCTATGGATTGGAAGTTTTTTACGCGACATGGACGAAAGCGAAGCCCTCAGTAAAATGGAGCGAATAAGTACCACTTTATTTGAGGGAGAGGCTGGGGCGCCAGAAGCTCCAGTAGTCATGTACGAGGAGGTGTATGGAACCGAAGGGCAGTCAAGTATGCTTTTTGAATGCAATTAGCATTTTAGGCGATTACATTTATTTTGGCGATTACATTTGAAGCTGAACTCATAAAATCAATAAACCTCTACACTTCCTGTAATGGATATTCGATACGATTCATTCAATCCCGATACTTATTCGAAGCTACACACATGTAATCAATAAATTTTAATTGTTTTGATACAGATATAATCTAGATATGATATGATCTTATCTTTGATATAATAAAATTCCGCAAGTCTCACATTTCATTACACACTAGATCATCATGAGGCCTCGGGACAAGACTGTGCTCAAAATTCTTGGATGAACTTCGATGGTTGTGCAAAGGAAACCACCCACAACTCGCTTGTTATCACTTTCGAAGGAAGAGGTGCATTTTTCAGTGGAAGATATCTCTATTGAAAATACCCTCTATTGAAAATACCCAAATTAGGATCCACAACACATGGGAGGGATAACAGGTTTATTTTCCGAAAAAGCGTGATAACGCGACAATGATCGGAATAACAAGAACAAGGGAATGTGCGGGAAGGAAACGTACTTTCCATGCCATGCCGCTTAAAAGTACGCATATTTCTCAAACCTGTATTTTCGCATACTCCGGGAAAATGTTAACCGTTCCTTGAAATCTCAAGCATTGCTGAAAGCAGTGAAACGCATTTTAATGAGATGAAAACTCTTGAACTATAATCCCCCACTAGTGTATCAAACACAAAATAAATGTCCAGATTAACACGAAATGTTAATCAGTCTGTTTTGACGGAAGTGTATACAAAATTTCTAATACATTGACAAAGAATTAACGTAAATAAGCACCCAACAAGCCATAACCAACAAAGCAACGCGTCGGACCGTAACTCACATGCCGTCATCAAAAATCAAGACAAAAGTCGTACCAGCAGAAGAGCTTCTTACGCTGAACCATGTCTTTCTGGGTCACAGTAGGCAAAATATGCTGCATAGAAAATGCACACAACTATGCATATCAACAACAAAGAAATAACTCTACAAAGAAACAACAGCTTGTAATATAGCAAAGGAAAAAAACCTCAGATTCTGGAATGGGTGTGCGGAGTCGCCATCAAATCATCTTGGCACAAAAAATCGTGCGTGAAGCTACGGCATAGCAAAATCGCAAAGTCTAACATCAGCCTAATCAGATAAACCCTGAGTAAACAGCAGCCGACAACAATAACGACAAACGACGACGGCGAATGTAACATGAAGTACTTCTTCAGATGCACTGAAACGAGTGTATACAGCAGTTTGCAACAACAATGGACAATAAAACTGTGTATGGTTTCAAGAATTGCAGAAAAAGCCTATCTTCAAAATGGTAACAACTTCCTCGTGTCTTCCTGGCTGACTGCTATATGAACATTTCCTGGCAGCAAGTTGAACTTGTAACATACCGAAAGGCTATCTGGGCCTGCAATGTGGATGATGGCAGCCGCAGCCGTCGCTATCCCACCCCAAAATACATTGTTGGAGAGATCAAGCGAACACAGCTTGAACAGATAGGCCAGTAGAAAGAAAAGCGTACAAATGCTTATAAGATACCAACATATAGAAATACAGAAAATGCACGACTCTCTGCACAGTATTCGACCCCTGTTGTGCCACACAGACATATCGTACTACCATGGACCTGTTCACACTATGGAGTAGTAGTGCGCCTCCACCCAGTACAGAACAACTGAATCAAAATGCAGCTTTGATTGAAAAAATGCACAAAGCGCCCTATTGAATTAGCTCCCCATGACGCCAATCCACTCCCCCCCCCCCTCCCATTTGATTGCTTTGAGAAAGGTGGAGCCACGTAACAGTAGAAACAAATGGTCATTTACGAAAGGTTCCGTTTGGAAAGCTTCTAGGCAAAGAAAATTGATATGATACAATTGACACATCACGCTGAGTGGGATTTCAGGAATGGAGCTCATTGGTCCGCCGCCTTTGGTTATTCGATTCAATATGTTTGAAAGCCAAAGAAGAGTGTGCGTTAGGAGTCAAACTAGATCAGGTCACATGAAGACGCGACAATCGCTCCCCTTCACGCGTGGCACGATTCGGAACAGGACCAGTTATGAACGCGGCGACGCGGTGACCTAGTTGGACAAACCTGGGCACACCCCAGAAAACACGCCTATTACCATGGGAAACCTTCGTCTGTTATAGCCATAACAATTGCAGAAAATGATAGCCATGTGTCTCAGAAAAGAACATGGTTGTATTGGCCAAACAATGCAAATTTTGCTTGAGTTCAGAATAAGGCAGTATGGATGGGGAAAACAAAAAAAACAACAACGAGAACGTGCGAACTGGTTTATTCCCTCCTCCTCTTCATCAAACAGCTCTATCGGTGTGACGTTCAGAAAGCTCTATCGGTGTGACGTTGTGTAGATATGAAACAGCGGTGAGACCTCTCGCGTGGTATCAGGTGTACATGGTGTATTACGTCGGCTGCGTTACAGTGCCCTCAAAGACCGTCAGTGCTCATGCGTGTTGTCACTTATGGTAGCATTATCGTTTTGCTACCATAAGTTACAACACGCACCAACGGATTTTGAGGGCACTGTAGCGCAGCCAACGTAGTACACCATGTACACCTAATACCACACGAGAGGCTTCACCGCTGTTTCGTACCGGGTGTATGTCGTTAGATCAGAATAATCGCGATGCGGCGTCGCGCCCGCGACGTTCGCTGACGGGTCGCCGCTTTCTGATTGGAGAAACGTTTCGCTTAAATGTACATATAAGTAGCCGTTCATCCGTATCCGAACTTTTTATATCTTTTTTTATATAATAACATTTTTCTTTGCTAGTTGTGGGGGAAGGCCGCTAGACCAAGCTCGGCGTATTTTCACATATGCCTTCAGCCTGAGCCTTAGTTTAGGGGGTGGGGGGACTCTCACCTTCCTAGAGTGAAGCTCAGGTAAAAATATAAACTTGACCAGACAAATACAGAGTATACTGTGGTTTTCAAGGAGTCCAGCCTGAACTGAGTTTGAATGCAAAGCTTCCATAATAACGTGGTTTGTTGCACTGGATTATGAAGTCACGTAATTTTGATTAAACTTTTTGTTGATGACGAATAAAGAAATCTTTTGGGGCACAAGATCGCTAAATTATCGTTTTTGCCCACCAAAAATGTAATGTGGCCTGGAAATAGTAATGTTCGTAACGTCTGAACGGGAACAAAGTCGTCAACGTTGGCGGATTGTGTACTTATCAAAGCCAATGCACGGGGCGAGAGTGCAATGACTTATATCTATGGACAGTCGCTGCGGAATGAACTGGGTTTCTATGGTTTCAATTCACTCTCCTATATTCGCGTTTTCCTCCGTGGGAGCACTGTAGCTCTGGCGCAAATGCGCTGCCCCAGTCGGAATTAGACAACCCGTGCGCGATCGTCGCACGCCGCGCGCGGCTGCGCGATTTTTCTGTCCTAACGACATACACCCTTTCGTACCTACACAACGTCACACCGATAGATGCTTTTGAGAGAGAAGGGGTGAGTAAACCAGTTCTCACGTTCTCGTTTATTTTGCACAGAAATTAATTGTGTGTTTGACAAGAAAACCAACACTTTCTTAAGTAAACTTATTTGTATAGGATTTGATTCTATGGAGATTACAGAAATCATAAGCTGCACCATCAACCAATGCCCTAGTGGCTATTCGATTAGCTGCAATCGCAAACCTTTACAATATGAACTTTTATAAGCCGTATCCATTTTTGGAATGAATAACGTTCAAATAATTGTATTTGATTGCATTCTACTACTTGAACAGCATTCTATTACTTGGATACTTGCACCAATTCTGCACTAATAATTCAGTTTTTTCAGTCTATATGTATCTCTAAGTGCCTTGGAGAGCCCCACGCACACAACACAACCCCTGTAGTGCCATAAATTTACTTTAAAGACAGTGTTCGGGATAATGTGGGTGACAGGGAATCCCATAAGGAGGCTTTAAGTGAAAAACTACGGGTCTGAAAGGCCTATGCATGGCGAAATCCCTCGCGGAAGGCGCCCCCTTGAGCTGTGGCGGAGGCGGCCTCGTCAGGGCAAGCCGCCCTGGACAAGGGCAGCCCGCCCCAGGCGACGTGATTAGGGGTTGGTCACGGTGCGGTTGGTCAAGGAGATCGGCAGGATTGAATGTATCGAGCGCGCTTTCTCACTTTTAGCTTGAAACTGACCACATGAAAATAGATGCTGTCGCATTTCCGAACATCCCTTCATGCTTACGTCTTGGTAATGCCAGTGGAAAACCTATGCGGACTACCCGCGTCTTGACGGAAAGGTCGTCCGCGCCCAGAAGCAATGGTGGGAAGGGGTTCTATTTCTTGGGTTTTTGGCCACTTCCATTCGTTTTTTCTTCACATTCCTGTTACTAGGCATCTCGGCTTTCATATTCTGTACTTCTCATACTTTTCGTCCGAATTTTCCCGAAAACTGCCCTTAAATTTGAAAAATCCATTGGCTTAATCCTAGTCGGTATACGCTTCTACGTGGCATGGAATGTTCATTCATCAGTACATAACTCAGTCTACCTTAGGAATATTTTACGGGTTCTTTGACAAAGGCGCCACGAACACTGCCATTCGTAATATTTATTTCGATGCTCTAGGATTTGCCTTCAATTACTCAGATCCCTCTCATCCGATGTTTTCATGAATTTCCTTGCGTGATATGTCGGCGACATCATAGACGACGTTCCGTCCGTCAAGGTGTCCTGGACTATCAAAACACTCGTCTCATCGCCGGAGCGTGGCGATATGACTCTGGCAAGGTCACAGCGATCATCGTTGGGCCATACGATCGCCCTTCTGCTCACCTCAACGACATCTATACGAGCCAGACGGCGATTGCAATTATTTGACTTGGCGGCGTTCTTTTTCGCCTCGCCGCGTCTCATCAGAGTTTGTAAATAAATTCGTAATAAGTTGCCAACTAGGGACCAGCAGAAAGTTTTAGGAAGGTCCAGAAGAGACCACCCGCAATGAAATACTTTCCATCTGTCCCACATGAAACATGTCACGTAAGGTCCTAATACACGCTGAGGGAGAATGATAAGTGTTGAATGATTTCGTTCCTCAAGTAACTTTCAGTCAACACACTCATTTGGTCAGCAACAGTCGTAAGAATCTACCACGAACCTGTGATTAGTACCTTCCTAGAGAAAAGCTGATGCTGTTCATTATCCGTGAAGGAGAAAGGTTTGTACGGCTAAGCTGAGACTCGATACTTTGACAACATGGGTGGTAATATGTAGCTGCCGTAGCCACTTCGCTTTTATCGCCCATTATTCACTCAGATAAAATATTTGATACTTATTTCTCCCATGCTTCTGAAAAAAAGAATATCTTCGCAATCAGGGATGTATTTCGGATAAAAGAAGCCCTACGAACCCTCCAAAATCGTTGATTGTCGGACGAATTACTCGGTTAAATGGCGGCATCTTATCTGTTACCCATCGCAATGCTATCGACTTAGCGCATCCGAGTAACCGATAAGTAGTCAGCGATTGACAGCTTTATATGACCGGGTGGAAGTTGTCCGTATGGGAATGCGGAGCGGCCTCCACACATATCTTTCAACTTGACTCCTCTGGGAGCTCGCCATCGCGTGCGCTATCAACCCACGTCGGAAAGTTTGTTGTCCTCGTTGCTCATAAATCCTCTCGTTGGCCACAAGGCCATATATTATAGCGCATGCGCGAGTTTGTTCGCGTGTTTATAGTGATGAGTATGGCGCCGTGTTGCCTTGATAAAGAGAAGGCGTTATTTTGTTCATTTTTTTGCGACTGCTAGATAAGTTCGGGCCCTCAAATCAAAAAATTCTGGCCATAGCTTAACGTTGTTGCTTCTTTACCTTGGTGTTTTATTGAATGATGTTTTACTTATTTTCTATTAAAAATGCTTCTATTAAAGATTCCCCAATCTCAGACGTCTTACCTATACTCGGGCCGTCTTCTGAAAAGCTCATCATTCGATAATTATAGCATCTACGTGTACAATGTATGTATGTATGACTATCTACTGGCAACCTTTCCTAAAGATCGGCTCACCAGCTCCAATCCGATTTTTGAAGCAGTGAAGCTCAAATGCGCCATTGTTACGATCACATACCGCGGCTAGGGGCATGGCGCGACCAAATAGTACCAGTTCTTAGAACTTACGATATAATCTTCAACTGATCAACGGAAAATCACCGATTTGAGTGTTGTCGCGATGGTGCTGCTTTGCATGGAGATCCTTCGCTCTCAGGCGGGACCCTCTTGGGCTTCGCTCTCATGGCTATGCGAGAATCGCGGCAGGCTCCTAAGTATATTGCCAGATGGGGCTAACCCGAGGCTTGATCCTAGGCCTATGTTTCGTGGAGAGACCACTCAAAACTGTGCCACTTCTGTCCAAAAAGTAAGTATTTGGTGGGAACACAAAAAATATCCTTTTAGTCTTCCATCATTATACAGACTTGTTCCCTCCTCTCTTCATTTTGCACACAGTCTTGCTTTATAATTGCTCCATAATACATGATACAGCGTCTTCCCTGCTCAGGATTTCCAGAATTTCTTTTTTTAGGTTTCTTCGTCTGCCCGCCAAATGATTCCTGGTTAAGTTTCTTCGTCTGCCCGCCAAATCGAACGAGGTGGAACAGTAAAAAAAAGGATAATCCAGATTTCAAGACAATATTTCATAGCTATCGCGAATTGCGTGTTTGTTAACGTCCCATTTTACATGGGCAGGGAAGGACCAGCTCATTTAAATGCGTTTATGTCATGGCAGTCCAAGAATTAGTTCCGATAATTTTGTAGCTAATTCAGTTCTATGACCGCGACGTAGCAACTCTTAGCAAATCCCAGATTTTTTTTGAATGAAAGTGTATTCCTTCTTATATGAATGCTTGTAGTACACTTGGTCGAGACCTGCCCGTACGAGCATCCGCGGCTATGGGCCCCAATTACAGGTGGATCGCGGGCAACCAGTTTTAAAACTCTGAACCCATCCTCTGAGTTTTTGGTTGGCTTTTTTATTTCTTACTTTCGGTGCTTCTCCACTGCAGCGATAGTTAGAGAGTCTATTTTCACATTCAGCGTTCAACCAAGTGTTCATAGCGGTCTTGGTGCTTGCGATCATCCTCTACTCGTTGAAGCGCTTGTGACATACTCTAATCAAGTGTATACCCATGACTCGGCGCATTCTTGTGCCCTCAAGTATCCCACTGTTCTATTTGAATGAATTCTGAATCAAAGTTTGAGCGTTTGAGTTTGAATTTAATTGCGATGGAGTTCAAATGCTCCCATACTACGCTGAATAGTGACCACCGGTTTTTTATAGCTCTCCATCCATCACACTCGCCTCCATTCGACTCCTCGATCACTCGTGGCGAGCTGTGCCCAGTCAGAATTCTTTTTTGCACTTAGCTCTTTGGACGCATCATTTTTCAGCCTGCGACACCGTCTTTGAATTTCTAATCGATTTCAGCTTACAGAAAAATTGATGGGTTGTTCTTCAACCACTGGCGGTGATTTGTATGCCCAATTGCTTGCTTATACTTTACAAAACCATTGGAGTGTCCGATGTCAGCAGCGTCAATAGTTCCATGCCATTCAAAAGATAAGCAAAACTTTCACGTGGTGTTTCCATCGTTATTGAATGCTTCGAAACAATCGACACAGAATGTCACTCCACACTAAATGATGTAACCCAGGGTCATAACTCAACATCGCAGTGCACTCAACTGAACGCTGCAAAAGAAGGGCTAGTTAATTGTTTTAGTGTTGCCTCGTAGCCAGTAAGTCGCCCAAAAGGGCTTAACCGGGTTTTCTGACGCTGCTATTTAAGAAAGCTCCTTGGAGCTCCTTGGAGCGTTCTGAAGGTCATGGTAATCTAGATGAGTCGCTAGTTGGCCAACGTAGGGATCCTTCACAAAAGATAGCGTCATTTCAGAATGATTGAAGCCGAGCAATGTGATAGAACTCTCAGCGATTTTCCTTTCTATGACAATCATTGTCTTCTTCCCTACAGAATCTGTGCGGGAGCTCTTCTTATTCGCTGGAGATGGAATGAATCGCATTGCAATGAGCGGTTCCCGTAGAAAGCAGAACCCACATGCATTCTTGATGTACGAGTTCTTTTGCTGGTGGAGAAGCTTTTTCTTTGCTTCACTCAAATATTCCATTTACTGAATAGAAGAATCCTCAACATGCATTTTCTTAGTGACGGAATATGTTGTATAATATTTCCTCTCTTGCACATACTTATAGAAGCGTCCTTCGCAACACTAGCGGACACGGTAATGCACAAAGTTAGGTTCCTGTAGCGAAAGTAGCTTGCTGAATCCATCGACCCTTCCTTTAAAATTCGCCATCTTTGACTACCTCATAGTCCTTTCTATGAAGACCATCAAAATCAAAAGCCTTCTTTCCTAAGTCACGGGTACGAACAAGTGGCGACGCTTCCTCTTGATGGTTCTGAAATGAAAACCTGCATCATTGTCGATTGGACCAAAGAAGACTTTCCGACCCTTCCCCCCTCTAAAGTTGATAAACGGAATCAAAATTATCGGGAAGGTTGAAAATTTGATTGCTACTCCCCTTGCAAGTCATTACGTAGACCGAGTCACCTCACATGTCACCATGATCCTTGATTCTCAGTGGAAATCAAATGTGTGGCACATTCACAAAAGGGACGAGTTACGTCGACTTTGAGCCTCATTGGCTCGCCGTGGCAAATGGTTAGGTGTACGTGACATCATGGCTACTCACATAGGGTGGGGGTTTTGAAAACTGCTCGACCAGAAACTGCAGAGCTTGTAGTTGGAAAAATTTCGAGCTTTTTCCCTCTTGAAAAATACTACAAAATAAAAAATGACTATGTAGCATCGCGATTGATACCCTCGCCCTCATTTCCAAGAAATTTGGGACCCGTTCGTTTTCGTTAGATTGCTGAAAAGTGTGCGGACGATACCGATTGCAGGGATGCATTGAGCATTTCCGATGTTGCTTTGTGATGACATCAGCGCTCCCTAAGTTCATATTATTTATTTAAGTATGAAAGCAAATATAACTGTGCGTGCTGAAGAACACTGCGACGAAACGGAT
Source organism: Trichostrongylus colubriformis (assembly GCA_963978905.1). Taxonomy (NCBI): domain Eukaryota; kingdom Metazoa; phylum Nematoda; class Chromadorea; order Rhabditida; family Trichostrongylidae; genus Trichostrongylus; species Trichostrongylus colubriformis. The sequence continues at coordinate 9,057,623 of OZ022259.1, read as the reverse complement.
TACTGAAACAAAGACGCATTGTAATAATTGCTGCAACAGCTTACTTTGAGTGATGGGTACTACAAGATTAGAACATTGTGCTGAAGCAACACATTACAGTTACGAGTACCAACCGATGCGAGTGGCTTAGAAGACATTGGAATTCTCACCTTTTCAATTAGACTGCCAGTTTTTCTGCTCTTAGCGAATCGCCTTAAGCGATAAGTACTGGAGAGGTGGATGAGAGACATACACGCTGAAGGTTGAACAGTAATGCCTTTACGTGAATTCACCGTAGTCGTCATTTTGCTTCTTCTATTCAACACCTCCGTTTCACCAGTCGTGCCACATCAGAAAAGGAAACCCCTCTCGGCTCGTGGATAGCCAATTTTTTATAGAAAAATATGGGTACGTATGGATACAGCGGCCTCTTCGTAAGCCACCTTCTACAGACTTGTAGATGAATTTCAGTGAAACTGAGTCGGTATGAACAGCTCTCAGCTAGACCTACGATTTCGTAGCAACACTGTCGTTTGGCTATGTAGTATTGATTCTTTTCTTGTTACAAATGAAGCAACTACTTCTTTTTGCGAGGAGCCGCGTACTTACAATTCGCTCGCCTTCGTTGAGATGATTGCATGGTTATACATCTCAGACATAGCGAGGAAGATTTCGATACTATTTTTACTACATCTTGTGAGATCCAACCGTAACTCAGCTTGCTATTCAAGTGATAGGTTGGATTATTATATTATTTAATTATTTGTGTTTTCATTTGTTAATGTCCTACCTCACTTTCTACATAATATATTGCCGTCACCCTCATAGACTGCTCCGCAATTCCTGTGAGGGAATACCCAAGTTCTGTAATTACTCCTACTACTGCTGGTCTTGGCAAGCCACTTTATTTGATAATTACCCTTTACCTAGAATCAAATTTGCGAACGTGAAACGAACCAATTTGGTTATGCTAACCACTCGTCCTTCCCATCCCAGCATCTTCCTCCCACCGGCCCCGAAATCTATGGAGGATCGAGTCAATCTATTCCGCTGAATCGCATTGCATGATTGCTAATTTGTCTAATAGCAATCGTTGAGGAGGAGTCAATTTCGTACGCATCATCCTCCTTCTGCCAAAGCGACCGGCCAGCACATAGCTCAGCGGACGGACGTCGGCGATCGTCTTAGACGTTCACTCCCATTGGAGGCCCATTACAATTTGTCTCCTTTTATGTGCACGTGGGCTTTCTTCACAGAAAGAGTCTATGTGATTTGACGAAGAAATAGGCCACTCCGTAAGAGCTTGCTGGAGTCAATTAAAAAAGGGGCTTGAATTTTGAAGTCCTTGAATATTTATTCACCTCAGTGAAAAGGGCAGAATGAATTGTCAACGGTCCAATTGGCTACGCTGCTCTCTAGTATTGTTAGCTTGCTTCTGAAAATGCTATCATCAATGAGTAATAATTATCGTTTAAAAAGTTCGCGAACGTGTATCTTCATTGACAGTTTTTGGTATCCCTTGAGAATCCTGGATAGTTTTCCATCGTCAAAGGAAAGGAAACAGGTGCTATCATGAGCCTCAACCTCGATTCCTCTTATTCTTATCGTCGTGTGTTAGATTTCTTCCCAATCCATGACCACATCAGTCCATTTCGATATCAGCTTCGAGACTGCAAATGCTATACGTTCTTTATACTTTTCTTTGCTTCTTTGAATTCATATCGATGTCATGTGTATTCGATGCATACTATTATGTAATAAGCATCTTGTTAATGCTTGTCTTCAAAGAATCAGCGCCAACGAGAGGTTTTATGGATAGGAGATAACATGCAGCACATTTTTAGATGGCAATACATCAGACTTCATTTGAAATTGTTGCATTAAAGTCCATGAATGCATTAGACATTTGCATTGGATTCCAATGCAATTTCATCGGAAGCATGCTTGCCTTCATTTCCATGCCGGTAGGCCCATAGGTTATTTTTCGGGTCAATAATCTTTTGATATTCGGCTATGAACACCCTTTCCACTGCTTTAGAAATTGTGTCAAGTTCACCATCGTACAGGTTGTATAACCAAAGACAATGGAGATTCCGATACCACTTTGGAGGGAACTTCAGAGGTGAACTGAACTGAGCCCCGCTCAGTGTGGGAACGCGTGCTATGAAATTTCCGGTAATAAGGTTGATAGAAACGACATAACGTCACCATGTTTTACAATGACCACATGAAGCCCTGAAAATGCTCGCTACAAATGTTTTTTGTGCTTCATGGACAGCTTATCCGTGTTGACCAGCAGGAAGATGGATGACTCCGTGAATTCATCTGGGCGAAGAAGTTACAATCTCGAGTAATGGATTACCGATTAATGGCAAGAAGACTGATTGTTGTTACCCTCTTACTCATTTTCACCGCATTCTACTCTTTCGTCTGCACATCTGCATATATGAAAGATAGATAAATAGTTGATGATGTCGATTGACTCACTAGATTTAATTCCATAGCTCATAAATTTTTGTATTGGGATACTATGTGGCAATGAAGCTTCTGATTGAGCAGCTCAGCTTTCGGACATCGCCTCGCCACTACTCGATCGCCACGACGCGATTGCCAAACTTTTTTTACAACTGTAGTGGATTGAGGTGCGAGTGATTATCTATATTTTCGCTCATTCTGGATGTGGAGTCACCAATGGCACCCTTGTTGCAAATAAATCAATTGATGCTGTGCATGAATCTAGTGTGTTTCAGTTTCTGTTTTTCTTTTCTTTTCTTGCGACACATCCTTGTGATGTATTTACAAATAAATAAATAAATATCCGGACTATCACTAATTTTGCTCAAATGGTGGCCCTTGTTTCGAAAAATGTCTGCTCGCGACGTTGCTGTGCCATTACGTTGGCAGAACACTTTTTTGGTACACCTAAGCAAACACAGCATTCCGTCGCTTGTATTTACCTAGCGGTCAACTTATGTAATGGAAGGCGCTAAGGCATCTGAAAATCACGTAAACAGGTTAGTATCAGGCTTAGATGCAAAGGTTAATAACAGGGTCCACGCAAGACAGGTAGCTAGGCAGGTGTTTGTTTGTCGGCGTTCACATAACAATCGAAGCTTGTCATTGTCCTTTCTGCTCTTACCAACCCATCAGCATGATTTCTTCAATTCCTCATGTGTCCGAAGGTTTTTATATCCTGTGTTTTACGATTTTTACAATTCCACGAAGATGCCGCCGTCGTTGTAGTTGGCTGTTGGGTGCCGCCGACACGACAGGATGGTGTAATCCGAATTAACTGCCGCGTCTATGTGTGTTTTTCGTTCGGAAAATGTTTCATTACATTATCCTTGGCGATCAGAATGCAATTCACTCACTGATGTATCGAAGCGTTTTCGAATAAAATGCTGCACCGCTGTGAAATTTTTGCAGCTTTTGAATATGGATGTATTCAGATTTGATTTGAAATTGCATGCCTTTGAGTTTTTAGTACAGTAATATATAAATATCATTTGGATCCTCCTGGCTTGTTATCTTCAAGGTATAGTTGGTCAAGGAAATCGGCAGGACTGAAAGTATCGCATCGCGCTTTCTTACTTTTAGCTTGAAGCCACCGCATGAAAATAGATGCTGTCGCATTTCCGAACATCCCTTCATGTTTACGTATTGGTAATGCCAATGGAAAACCTATGCGGACTACCCACCTATTGACGGAAAGGTCGTCCGCGCCTAGAACCAACGGTGGGAAGAGGTCTTATTTCTCGAGTTTTTGGCCATTTCCAGCCGTTTTTTCTCCACCGTCCTGTTACTAGACATCTCGGCTTTCATATTCACTACTTCCTTAACTTTTCATCCGGATTTTCGCGAAAGCTGCCTTTAAGTGTCAGTGTGGCACAGTGGTACATACCGTGCCATATCGCATGCAGCGAACTTGAATCAGGTGCTTCCTTTGTCAGCCTCTCTCCAGAATAATTCCTTTCTCCTACTGAAAATTTGGCTGCTCCAACTCTTCCCATCTGTCTTCCCACCGAAAGATGCGCCCACTCTTTAACTTCAAATAAGCGTCAATCGCCGTATATTACCTCCCATGTACCAACTGCTCCCTTCATCCCACTCGAGTATTCCTCTACTGGTGCCAGACGCTGTTTATTTCCTCTCTAGGGGCATTGATTAGATGCGGTTGTCCAGAGGGGTTGAGGCACTTGTGAAATATTAATCCCTTTTGCGTACCTGTGTGATTATGACCGAGAACTCACCCTGATTCCAAAACATGGTGTGAGACACTATCCATTTTGTCTTATATCTATCCATTTTGTCTTATATAGACATATGAATAGAAAACAGTGGCATATTGAACATTTTCGGAGCTCTGTTCTTTGTCAAAGTTTCCATTCACAGGTTATACACTTCGATTTTCGACTTCCATTTTTCTAAAAGCTATTATAACTAGTGATTTAATGGAGCGACGTCTTCCTTTTGATGCTTGATGTTCCCAAGCACTTATATTAGTTTTTTTTATCTCATCTTCATGTTTTGACTTCTTTTGCAACAAGCCAATCATCCAAATCTCTCAGTTTTCTTTTTCTGGAATTGATCACTGATGAGCTGATGTAAATGATAAGTTTGCTCGCATGTGGTTCTTGCCGAGAAATGGCACTGATGAATTAAAAACTAGCACCAGGGAAGCTGTGGCTAGTATGTCCTGAATTCATTTCGGTATAAACCTTGCTCTGAGGTTCTTCAGTAGCTTCTCTGACTTCCTTAAACTTTGGCTGGCAGTGAGTTTCATCGTGTAATTCCGGGCACTGTATCTAGCGGGCATGGACATTCTCTTTACGAGGAGCCACACCGCCAAGGGCCATGGGACCGACTTTGGCTAGACCTTGAGCGCAGAAAGAAAAGGAGACAACTATATCGCACATTTCCCTTCAGCACGCTGCCTAAACTTGTAGACGTAGTTTCAACCAAGTTTGATAAAACAAACTGATTGCACAGCTATTTAAAAGTCTACATTCACTACGCGAGATGGAAGTCAGCTCTCAGTCGCAATAGCAAAACAGAAATGTGACTCGGTATTCATCAGCCTTTTTTTATTGAGCCACGCATCCTGCTTCCACTCAAAATCATGAATCGCAGTAACATTTGGATGCGATTAAGGCCTATGCAATGACTTGTGTAGCTCCCCAGTCTGGTGCCAGATCAGCGCCTCCGAAAGCCTAGAAGATTAGCCTGGCATGAAAGGACTTTGGACTCGAAATCATGCCGAAGAGCGGCGCCACTTGCCCACTACGCTACACACATCCGTCTTTTGAGCCATTTGAAACGGTAGATGGTGTTTCATCCTGATGAATCTTCGTGAATACCTCACGAAGGGCTAGCATTGGTCACTGGCAAATCCACAATGTGCTATAATAGTGTAGAAGTAGTTTGTTCCCAGTGCTGTCCATATAATTGGTGATGTTCAGTTGTCTGCTGTCGAGTTTGCTTAACGTGAACGATTTGGGGAACCGGCTGCCTCGAACAATTCTGTCACTGCCCTGCTGGTGCCTGTCGATGCTGATTCTTCAATTTTTTAACATTCAAGGCTGATTATTGAGGAAATGTTCTCTTATAACATCACATAGGTACGGGGAGTCATCATAGTGAATATAGCCCCTTCCTCGGATGGGCTGTGCATTTCGCTTCTGCACTCCTTGATAACCAATTGGGTGATTTTGCGAGCCTCCTCTGATATAGTGCTTTCGGGTGTCCTATTTGAAGACTGAAGTAGACTATTTGTTGAGAATAGAATCTGTGCGGATTATGGCTCAAGCTATCAAGCATAAAGAAGTAAGCTCTGTAGCCGTTACGGTAGCACCGCCTTAGACGTCTCCCGAGACCCAATTCACCCCACTGCCTCGATAATGGCTTTTTCCTGATAATTCTGTGGCATTTAAAAGATCATAATTATAGTAAGCCAATCATCACTCATTTATAATAATATAGCAATAGGGGTCGCGATAAGTGCGGTAGCAGTGTTGTTCATCAACCCTTTCTTGTACACACCAATAGAATCCGGCGCATTTTTAGATTTTTTTTTGATTTTTTTAGAGATTTTTTCATCGCTCGGCGGACCGTTATTGGTGACTTGGTTTGGTTAAATTTGGTGTCACTACTGTTTCTAACATCATCGTTTATCATACCTCCAGTGGTGCTCTCAGTAAAGTGTATAAATGAATGAAGAAATAAATGAATAATGAAAAAGTAAATAAAGTAACAGTATCAGCTATAAAACTGCTTCGTTATTTTTTTCCTCGTCCAAAGAAACAACTCCACCTGTGGGTCCTTCTTTTCCTCTGGAGAAACCTAATTGAGGTACTTCAATAGCAGATTGTATAATGATTGGTATTCTATCTATCGTCGCAGTGAAACTTATCATTAAAGTATCGCGGTGCTATTGTTTCTATTTTTTTCAATGTTATCATTGGAGTAAATGTCATTTTTGAAATTTTAGATACGGTACTGGATATTACCGCGCGATTTTGTTCACCGTTTCAACAAAAAATACGACGAGAAATGCATTGATGGGCAGTAATATATATACTGATCTTGATGATTGCCTCGAAGCGCCAATGCCAATGGGAGAGTCCGTATGTATTTTGATGAGGTGGCAAACTTTCACCAATACTACTAATGCTAGACCTGCACCGGTTTCCGCTGCGGCCCTTTTTTATGGCTTTTAACTTGGCTGACTTTGATTTCCTTTATCTCGCGAAAGCTCGCTATTGCCTTCGCTAGCTTCTGAAGCACGCGCCTACCTGAAAAACCAACCATTCATCGCCGACTGTTGGGGAGCCTATTTGCTTCAATTGATCCTACAAGTTTTGTTCTTCCCTTGTGTAACACACATGTTTCTATGTACCGTACCGTGCAATAAAATAAATACGTTAAATAAGTAAACAGATAAACTCGTGGAAACCATACAGTAGATATGCCACCTGTGGAGTTTTCCAGAACCACGACTAAAAGGTAATCTACGTCGTCGATCACGCGGCTGTCAAGATGTTAATCAGAGGAATCCATCAAATACGTGAGTTTGTGTGGTGGTGGCAGGGCGTTCCCACCACATCGAGAGAGGACATCGTCGTCGGGGCAAATTCGAAAAACCTCGCCGCGGTCGCCACCCTCTCCCGTCGTAGCCCTCCTCCACCCGTCGTCACACAGCCACATGTGAAATTATCTCGCACTTTATGGCATTCAACATGACTCAACTACTCACCCACCCGCTCAGCCGCCACTAGTAGTCGAAGTGCAGTATTTGCTTTTATGGCAACCACCCCATCGATCGAATATTAATTACTCAAGTGTACGAAAGCTGTGATGGCATGTGGTAGGGCGACAGCACTTCTCCCTATATAACTATAATTATTCAACTGTAACTATACATGTCATACTATTCGTAATGACTGTCTATGACTGAAATGTCTTTGACAATGTAACTTGACGAAACTGCACTGTTTTAGGCCTGAAAAAGGTATCAAACTTTGAAATATGGCCGAACATTTCGAAAAACTTTTTGAGCCACTCCAGGGGTCTTTCTAATTTTGTAAATTTTTTTGGTGTTTCACACTGTTGTTGAAAATTCTTACCGTGTTGTATAGTGCTGGTCGGCTGGTTGTTGACCAGCTGATTGCTGACTGTTGCTGCTTTTACGTGCGGTTTCTTATCTGATAGCCATTATTGTCCAAATCGATTGACGTGCCTTTCTTCAGCGGCGTTCGTTGCAGTTATTCAATGGAAATTTCTCTTTCCATATTATTTGTTTACATTGCTATGGGAAATTTCCATTTGAGTTCGAGCCGATCTGTTCGCTTCTACTCAAGCTGGTTTACTTTTCGTATTTTTTTTTGTACCTCGTCGTCTTCAAATCTTTTGCAAATCAGGGCCGAGACTGAAGTATTTTAATGTGAGGAGTTATCGCTCAGAAAAATCTTATTCGCTTCAGGCTCTTGAGGGTTATTAAAGAATATTGAAAAATACTAGGAGGAGTGGAACTTTAATGGCAAAGTGAGATGGTTTCATCCAGGTAACCATTTTGACTGGTTTTGCACCCATATTACCCATTTTTCCCTGTCTTGCCTTTGAGTTAATTTGAGGGCGGTGTGCACACCAAGGAAATAATAGTTCTATGAAGCCTTTTCAGCTCTGTTTATTTTTCAGAATTTCAGCATATTTCGCTTTACATTTTGGCTGTTGAAGAATGCGGAAAATGATTTGTACTGAGCTGAAATCGGGAGTGAAATGAAAAAAAAAGCAAATTCCATGTATACGTCCGTCTTCAATGTTTTGTGAATTGCTAATGAGAAAATTGAGTGGATAAGGATTTGTACAATTAAGAGGCGGTTCCGGTGCTGTCTGCTTAGTTGACAACAGATAGATACAAGGTAGAAGTGGAGAGGAGTGAAAGTCCCGGATGGATGAACCACTTCTAGTTAACGCGAAACCCTCCCAATGCATATAAAAATTTAACCGCTCTCCTTGAGCTTAGGCAAAATTCTACCCTACTCTGCCAATGTCCCCTGCTCACGCCCGCACTGGTTTTTCATGTGTGAAATTGCCCTTTTTCCACTTCAGTTATGTCTCGATTTCGCTGATTATTGTGCTGTGCAAAACGCCCATAGAACTTTTTCTATCGATTTCCCCATCTGGTGCGATGCACTATTCCAATAGTCAGCGGGCGATGTTCTTGTCGAAATAGACGTGAACGGGCCAGGAGACGGCCGATGCATATTGCTGTACATGATGGACACTTGCTTGATGGCTATGGCAGTGTACATTGATGCTTACGGTGAATAAATGACATCCAGCACTTCAAAGGTTCGCGACATTCTTACAGAAGACATTCTCACTCGATAATCTGTTCCAAAAAAGAGCTACATCGTCTTTGAATGCTTTACTCCCTGTATATATCAATGACACTATGAGGGGCGATTTTACCCTACGGTAAAATTGTACTCGCTTGTATTTCGACTTTACTGAATATTTTCAAGCATGAGTCTACTGTTTCGTACTGCTTAGCTTCTTCTCCCTTTCATTCTTTCATTGCTTTTCTTGTTTGTTTCTATTTGTTGTTTCATTTATTCCATATCATCACGAAAATTAATTCTGACTTTTTTGTCAGTCGCCAGCAGTCGACTTGGCCAATGAAATGTGCAGTTCGAAATGAAGCGCGCTAGGATCGAAATAGCCCCTAAAGCCGGGTTTTTCAACGCGAGTTTCGTTACATATCACCTCTTCTTGGCTCAATTGGTCGCTTACTGAGCATAGTCTTCTCGAATGGGCTTTCCTTCTTTGCACCCTCTCTCGGTGCCTTTAAAAGCTGGGTCGTGAAAATGAGAGCTTCGATCCAAGTGAATGCATTTGAGGATGTATCTGATTTATTCTAAGTGTTGCGGTGGTTGGCCCATGTGGATATCGCCTTCTACAGAACTAGGTCTCTGTCAATTGAACGGTAAGATTAGACTAGAGAGATTCATCGAATTTTTCGGTCCCCCACCCATGCCTAAGATAACGGCTCCACTTTTCACTGCGCCGTCTTCGTGAAATTCGTACAGTCACAATCCAAAGGTGCGTGCATTACCGCTTGTATGTCTACCCCATCTTTGCCCATCAGAGTAACTCATTCCAAAAACTAAGCGGCTTCTGTTCTTTATCCCATCGAAACCAGTTCAGAAGAACAACATTTATTCGTCGTTTCTGATGCAATACCTCAGCAGACATGGAGGGGGAAATGGTGTTCAACTGATCTTTGTTTGATGCGACTAATAATACGAAATGCAAGAACGAAAGCTTTGCACTACCCCTTTTGAAAACTTTTCTGTTTACTTCTCGGCCAAAGTTATTAGGGGCCAAAGAGCCATAAAATGATTATTGAAAAATATCGATCTTAGTAATCTTTGTCAACTGAATGAGTAGCGGTTTACTGTTCTTATATGAAAATTCAGCACATGAAATATGGAATTCTACTTGATTTCGGAATGAGTAATTGCGATGCTTCTGAAGTTGTTGTGTTTTTAATGATCTTGGAGTGTATTAGTATTGCACTTCAAAGTTCAAGTTCTATGATGGCGAAAGTGATTCTAATTGTTCAAAATTTCCTTCGGAATGAAAAAAAAACAATCCTGAGGTCTTTTTTTGTGAGTAGTGGAATGAGTGCAGTCATGCTCATTCGGTCGAGCCACAAAAAATTCTGTGTGTCGGATCAATTTCCTCTATAGCTTCTCATTTTTCATTCTGATGAGTGGCCTTGTTTCTCCCTTTTGCTTTTTCTTCGTTCAATATGACTGTTGTTCTGCACGCACAACCTCATATGTAGATGGCTTGGATTCAGGCTTCAGGCTCAGATGAAGTGAGTCGTTAAAAATGGTTGCGACGGAGTCGACGGAGACGGATATTCTGGAAAAAAGTTATATTGAAGAACAATAGTAGACGCGCACCAGATAAGAATTTCGGCTGAGCTTCAAAATATTTCCCGTCTCTCTCTTCACAATCCCAGCATATCCCAGACGAGGCAGAGTCAAGCATATTATCCATAGTATGTCAGACGAGACAGAGTCAAGCATTGTATCTCCAAAAGTGGCCGCGTTACTACAACCCCGCTTTGAAAGGTTTGGCAGTATAACCCCCCCCTCTCCCGGACCCCTAAAAAGGGACGTTCAGCATCCTATTTTCAAAAATGGCATCGATGGGGAAGGCATAATCCCGAAAATTTCCAGTAATTTGGCTCAACACTCATTTTTCGTTTCCTTCTACCTTTCTCTACACGCCTATACGATTAGCACCCCTCCAACGGGTCTTAACGATCCACTCCTCCTCTCAAAGATTTTTGCTCCTGACACTGCATGTAAAGCCGCCATTTGCTTTATCCCATGTGAACGTAATGCGATGGTCTTCAGCGTAGTACCCGTATCATCGCAAGCATGCGATGTGGCACATCGAATCCCCACTGAGCCACTAAGGTGTTGCGGTAAGCCCGAGCTTGATCCTAAATGAAGCCCAGACTTTGACGAAAACGTAAAGTAGCCTCGAGCATGTGCATTCAACGGATCCCACGCGATTAAGCTGGCCCGTTGTCACCGCTCACGGACCTCATTATAGAAGTCGAGCGCTTGGCCTACATAGCAGCCACATAATATGCTCGTAGTCGATACGCATTTGCCAAGAATCACCAGCTTCAAGCGACATTTTGAGCTTTTTCGCGTTGTATATGAGCTGCAGTGTCGTGCCATTCGTGAGTTCGCTTTTTTTACTGTTTTCAATAGAACAGTTTCTTTGCAATTGCGGGGGTGACATCTGTTTTCGTTTTCCACAGCTGTGCAGCTGGATCATTAAACCCGGAGCCGTTTTCCGATGATTTTTATCGGCCGTTGCAGTTCATAAGCTGAAAAACTATTTTGCATTCCCATGGTAACGGCTGCAAGTACACTTGCACCCTTATTTTAGTATGCACTGCAAGTTTGCGTCACGCAATGGGCCTAAAAATGTACCAGACTAGCCAGTTACGCTGCAATATTCAATTCCCGGAAGGTCCGGTCTTAGTATGGGAATATTTCTGAAATTTCCCACGTTCCAAGAGTGCTATCAGTCGTGCTCTCTCATTCATTGAAGGGCAATCTCCCATGTTCTTCGAACGCTTTCTCTGTCAGGGTTCCAATTTGCGCCTCAGAATAGGGTGGTGAAGACAATCGCCCAATTTTCCTTACTTCGTTTGTCGCCTTCAATTTTAATTTCAAATTTTCTGATTCAATGACTTTGTGATGACTCAGCGAATACCATGACGAGCTTTCTTGAAATGAATGGCCTTGAGAGCAGTGCAGTGGACTCACAATCAGTAGATACCTCGGACGGATCACATAAATCATTGAAAGAAGTAGCTCAGACCATGGTTAGTCGTCCAAGCTTCTTCTGACTCTCTGGATGCGCGAGTTGCCATATTTCAAATATCGAATTACCATCTGTCATCCAGCATTGCACTTAGCATTAGGATTTTATTCGTGCGTCCCTTCCGTCTGACTAAATTCATCTACATTTTTAGCAAACAGAAACAAAAAAACATTTTCATCGACGTTCCCTCCACCCCCAGTGTATCCGACGCTCAATGAGCGTAAAGATAACGACTGAAGGCTACAAAGATAGCTTGTCACTCATCCAGAATAAAAATGGTGATCTTCACAAGAACTGCCGTGAAGAAAAATAAAATGAAGTTGCCAGAAACCTAGAAAATGAAACCCGTATTCCCACCTTTGATCCTTACGCGGCCTTATTAAAGAGTTACATGCCGTCTCCTTGAGCTCTTAGAGTACCTTTGTAGTCATCAAGTCAACCCGTTGGATGAATAAAAAATTTTCATTCTTCATGAAGCTCAGTTTACTTCCTTTCATCAGACATAATGGAAAGGGCTAGGTGGGAGCACAATCCAATCTGTAATCTGATCCTGCAATTCTATGAAAAACAATGTGGGTACGTTGTAAACAAAGAGCATAAACATTTCCTTAACGTTGGAAAGGATATGTTAGACATTCGAAAGCCAAAACGAACAGTGGCGATTTTCCGTTGTAAAACTCCAAATAACCGTTCCACTTTACCCCCGACTTCCGTGGCTATTACATTGTGTTGGTTTGTGGTATTTTCTCGCGAGTGCTCGTACCTATTCTGTTCGCTCAATTACCAATGTTTGATCACGATGGCTCCGCCATGTCCCATTCAACGAGCGACGGCCATCGTACGTCGGCCGATGGCCCTATACCCATTACCCTTCTTTCTTTACGTCTTCAGTCAACGTACAGCAGTATAATGCGACCGACCGATCCCACGAAGTGAAATGGCGCGTAGGTTTCTCACCTTTGCCGAACGTTTCCACAAAGGTATACGTAATGAAAGCCATATCCGGTGACATTTCTGCGTGGTACAACACAACAGGGTCAGTTTTATCACTGATGCGCCATGTACTGGTCTTCTCCCTTGTATCACGAGTATTGAAAGACCCATGGGCATCTCCACTGTAGTCGATCCATCATTTTGAACCTTTAATCCAGGAAAGTTTCAGTTGAGCTGAAACCTTCCCGTCTGAGTAATTAGAAGTTGTTTACAAACTTTATACTTTCTATATATACTTTATATGTACAATATTATTTTCATATTTACATACTTATACATTACTATATACATACTTATACATTACTTCACATACTCATACATTACTTTATATAATATTTTTTCTATATGTACTTTTCTATATTTCCTCAGACTCGAGTGTCAGTAGCATGTAACTGAGTAGAATGAATAGCTGAACAGATGTTTTCAGAGAAAATTGACTGTCGTAATCATTTAGTGATATTATGAACCAATATATGACTATAGATGAAGGTGGGGTACTGCCAGATGGCGCGCACTTTCTCTCTCATGGTGCGGGGATTATGTTTCGCATCAATGCCCGCCGAGGGCATCCAAGGCATCACCCCTTCGGTGTCGATGAATTGCTACCACACTCGTCTGGGAGGATAAAAACACTGACCTGTACATCAACTGGCTACCGCAAATCATTGTATAGACCATATCAAATTCACCTGCCACTACGAACTGAGTGGAACTAGAATGCAGGGCGCATCCAACAAGGGACTGATTGACGACAGAATCTCTATGCTAGTATCCTTTATATGGGGATAGTTTCGTTCTCACTGATACCCTTCGTACTCGGTAACACTTGCTAGTGGAATACTGATGCACTTCCTCGATGTACTTTAGAGCGCCGTAAACCTCTTTCCTAATAGAATTTCCTCAGCAAAAAGATGCCACGAAGGACCTTTCGTTGAAGTGGCTCCTAATGTGGAAGATTCATTCATTTAACGAACCAAATTTGCTAATGCTTTGTCACTGAAATGCCCTCTGAAAAGGCATGAATCGAAATTAAGAGAGAATTATGTGCGTCGAACCTTCACAGTTATTTGGCCAAAGTTTTTTTTCTCTTATTTGGATAATTAGCTCCATAGCTAGTGATAATAATAATCACTATTATTTGTTGGTATTTCTAGTAAAAAATAATAATTTCGCAATATTAGCTGTAACATATGCAGTTCACAGTGATGCGCGCGAGATGCGAATGACGGCCATCTTTTCAAACCACGTTTCGCCGCCATTTACCCTTCTGACCTCAAATATTCGTTTTAAGATGAACATTTCTTCTTGTTTCTTTTCTTTATACCTTTCCCGGTAGTATAGTGAAAAAAAGAAACAGGAAGGAAAGGAATTCTCTTCAAATCCTCGGACAAAAAAAAAAGTTCTTTCTCAAATGCATCTGGAATCGGCTACTGGGTGCCGAGTTTCGGCTGACTCGAATTCGGTTATTACCGGCCTCAACTGCCGTGGTGTTCCCGTTGTGGTACCCGCGTGTGAAGCGGTGTAGCCGCTGCCAGCTGCAGTCCTTAACCCAATTTGAGTGTTCTGACCTGCACTGCTTGGTACCACGAGCGGGACACAGTGTGATGTTCCAGAAATTTGCTCGTGTATGTTTCTTTCTTTTATATTTCATATCTAGCCGAGGCGAAATTACACTCTGGTCATCTCGGTCGATAAATGGTGTTTGGGGTTATGGTTAATGCTCTTTATGACCGTTAACCAGTGAAGATTCTCTCGACTCACGCTGTACCATTACCACACTGGTGATTGTGTGACAAACCGCATATAATATTACAGTTCAGAATCACTGAATAACGAATGAACTCTACTAATCTGTTGAATTGAAATTCCACGTTATTGAATTTCCGATTGCACTTCCATGTCCATACCTATATAGAAGGGAATTTAGTTTTCTGAGTCAGTGGGTCATGAAAGTCGTCCATTCTTTATTCATGAGCTATGGATTGTTTATGTGCTGTCGTTAGCATAACAAAGTACTAGTCGATCCTGCTGATAAATAACACCTATTAATAAGCAAAAAGCGTCGGACTACTCCCATGAAAAATCCAAGATCCATTGCTTGGCGGTGAGCAATCATTATTCGCTGAAGATGCGCCATGCACATGGTCCTTCATTGACCTGAAGCAGGCCAGGCACCAAGCGACACCTCTAATCACTTCAACATTTGCCGAAAATTCAGTAGAGCAGATTAAAAGTATAGTTGTTTACGCAATCATTTCAAGTATCGCATTCAAAAAAAGAAAAATAAGACTGATTGGCAATTATTTCGAAACTCTGGGTAAAACCTTATCCTAAAATATTATTCCCCTTCGGAGCTAATATTAGGTCTCTGCAGAATAAATGGCCAAAACATAACTGGCCATAACTTCGCTCAGACACAAGTTTACTTGCTGAAAGAAAAAGCATTCGAATCTAAAGAATTTCGCCAACGATGTGGTAAGGAAAACATACCATCACGATCAAATTCTGGATTGCGAGAATCAATAAAGTCAAGAATGGCATTTTTACCGTGCATAATTTTTCTGCCGCAGGTTTGCATCGGGAACCCGGAAAAAGTGGTAATCCGTCAGGGATAGGTCTGGGGAATAAGGGGGGTGAGGGAGAGGCTCGATGCCTAACTGCATCATTTTTTTACTGGGTGCGCAAAACAACGCAAAACCCCATAGTTCGCAAGTCACCCGGCAGAAACTGATCGAGACTCTCCCTCACCCCCCTTATTCCTCAGACCTATCTCTGACGAATTACCACTTTTTCCCGGTTCTCGATGCAAACCTGCGTTCGCCGAAACTATGCAGGTTGAAAATGCCATCGTTGACTTTATTAATTTTTGCAATCCAGAATTTGATCATGATGGCGTACTTTCTTTACCAGATCGTTGGCAAGGTTGTGTAGATCCGAATGGTTTTTATTTCGACAAATAAAGTTGTGTCTGAGCGAAGTTATGGCGTTTTAAAAAAAAAGTGTTCCGTTTTGGCCATTTATTCTGCACAGACCTAATAATCTGAACACATTAGGATGTGAATGTGTCGTTCTGTCCGTGCTCTATCCTCCTTATGTTCATCATTAGCCTTTGATGTTTGGGTGGCCGCAATTAGAATCGATTAGGATGTCGACACGAAGAATAATTGACTGTCTGTCTGAAAGATTCAATCGCCACTTCATCACGCACGATATGCTTGTTTGTGGAACAAAGAAACTTAAGAGAGCCTTGAAGATCCAGCACTCTACATCAGCCTAGCAAAAAAAGTACTATGGGAAGTAGTAAAGCAGACTTTCTTATTCTCCCATTGTTTTGCTTTTTTTCACCCCTCATATGGAACGACACGAAGCAACACCCGTTGACATGTGGGGATGAACCTGGTTTGAGAACATCATCGAAGGCGGCAGTTTGCTGGACGATAATTAGCTCCGACAGATGGTTCAGATCACGGTGTGGAGTGGAACAAGAAGCAGCGAGACGCGCATTTCAAACGCCATCCACTTCACCATTGCGACCATCTCTAAGCCTCTACAATTATGGGAGCTTTCGGCGATATTCCCAGAGCACTCATGAAATTGTCTTAGGTCTACGGTATTCATTCAGATTACTGATCGGCTTTGCGTATGGTACTGTTCATTATTGATACTACTTTTCTAAAATTTGTTTACGTATTTGCTTGCTAATTATTTATTTACGTGCTTGCACTAGACCATGAATCATGAAAGAAAGTAAAATCGGTCATGAACTTTCCTCCATCCTAAGCTACAGTGGTCGATATCATGTTAATCGATAATTTTTCATTTTACGACAATTTTTATTCTTTTTTCCGGTTTTTTGACTGACTCAGTTTGTCGTTTAGAAAAATAACATGACCTTTCCCACTTGTTTCTGTAGACTTTACTGTGGCAAGTGCTCAGCTCCTTACTTCCATGCCCGTAGTGAGCATCGAATTTATTTGAACCCCTTGGGGCTGATAATCAAGCCCAAATGCCTCGAAATAATTGACACTGATGACCCTCACAGGGCATTAAATAGATGACTACTCATCGGCACATCCTTTTTATGATCGGAGAACCATAATAAATGGAATTATATGCTATACAATCGAGTTTCAAGAATGACTGGATGACGTGCGCATCGCACTTCTGCCCTATTGTGCCGCTGACTGTCATAAACGTCAGTGCTTGCTGTGCACTTGTCCTACTTATGTGTTTAGCCGTGTATCTTGGACAAATTCAAGAATTCTCGAAGGTTCGAATTCTTCATAAGTTCTGCAAATACATGTATATCCCTTTCACCGTATACGATTATAAAATACGTAATCAGCGACGTACAGGCAGCAAAAGAGGTATGTCTTGAGGATCGCCGGTTGGTTGCAATGAAAGCGTCGAACACTTGTGCTAACAGCTGAAGTATGATGCATTAGTAAGTGATATTAAGTGATAAATAGTGATATCACGCGATAGTGGGCACTATGGCATCATCAAATAACATTGCTACCATCAAAACAAACGGCACAATTTTTGATGCAATGACTTTGCCAACGGACAACAAGCGATCAGCGATATCAATATTCTCATAACTCCTTCCAGTTAATTGCTTCGTACTTCATTTTCACCAGGTAACTACGGTATTTGGTAATTTCAATGGTTCCTGATCACGTGACGGTTCCACCCAGGATCTTCTTTATCTCTGTTTTGCTGTCGTTACCTACTTCATAGCTCTTTGCATGAGACACTCTTCACGCGAAATCTTTAATTATTATTTTTTTCAAACGGAGCCTCTAATGAATAGTATCTTGTTGGGAAGGATTTACTAGTCAAGTGTGAGGTCGCCATGGTGATGTATCCTGTCTCATTAAGAGCTGCTAAGCTGCTGTTCTCGGAGGTGGTTCCCCATTAATTCGCTTGCTCATCCTAGGAATTTCTTACTTTGTCAGCAATGGAAGCTTTGAACAAAGGCTTATTTTTCCCTCGTCTTCCAGCTTCCTCAATTTTCCTCCGCTTCGTATCCTTATCTGCGCTAAAACTTGAGAGGTGGTTCCTGACTGTTTAGAAGAATGATCCGCATGGAACGATCTTTGTGGGAAAAACCAGCGACTAGCTGTCAGAGAAGTGCGATAGAAATCAGAAATGCAAATCGGTTCTTGTTGGCTTGAGCTTGTATGGCTGGAATTTCTTAGAACCATTTCTGTATGAAAAGTACGCTCTGTAGGGCTTTTGTCGGGCAGAATTGCTGGTGGACACTGATACAGCATCTACTAGCAACTGCCATCTTTGACGAATAACTTTAAAATCGCCACAAGACCCTCTATTCCTCGAACACACTAATTTTCCATGCGTGAAAAGTCTCTGCTAGAATGAAGAAGGGTTTTAGTTTCCGAACAACCTTTTGTAACTTTAGGACAGTCTAATGACAAGTGGCGTCGTGATCATCACTAGTATTGTCTAGAGATTGAATCCTGGACCAGAAAACTCCTGCGCAGGTCCACTGAGCCTTCCATGCTCCCGGGTTACAAATCGGTCCTGCGCAGGTCCACTGAGCCTTCCATGCTCCCGGGTTACAAATATCATTCCTGTATGGAATGTGTAAAATGCTCTTTAAACATCGGTTGGTCCATGCAATTCTTTGCATAGGGCACGTGGCTTTCAAATGTCACCGTATTGCGAATCAAAATAAAATGCGTGGCGGGATCCGCAGAAGATTGGTCAAGGTCGAATTACTTATCTCCGTCTTTCTGAGGCTTTTTTTAATGGACTGCTAGATATGCTAGATAAGTACATGATTAGAACAGCGTGAATCAAAGGAAAAAGTTAATTATGATAAATACTCTCCTTTGCGCAATTTTTTCCTAAACTGTTTGAGCACGGCTGAGACCGAACCAAGTTCCATAGGAGCGAGAACTGAGAAAGTACCTCATTGGGGAAGAAAGCGTGGGGTGGGCATAGCAGCTGGAGCCGCTCACCACCCTGCTCTCAAGGTAACACTCGTTGAGGTCTCCGGCCAATTGAATCCAGTTAGAGGGAAAATTGGCGCCAGGTACATTCAAAAGGATGAAAAGCATATTGCGCCTCGACTGGCCGCCTTTCTTCCCGCATCTCACTTCGCTTTTGAGCAACGCTGTGATGCTGGCGAAGTCACCGATGTGGCGCACTGTGGGAAGGGATTAAATAAAGCACATGTTGGCCATGTCCTCTCACTTAGCAACCACCTTCAAGCGATTCCACCTCTTTCACTGGGACGTTCGCCACTTGGCGATTTCCCAGCAAATTTTCTTTTTGGTGCTCTTCACGGTAACTTTGGCTTTTACACACCACACTATCTTTGTTTTAGTGGGCACTCTACGCAGTTCTCTTTCGCATATTTTTCGTTTCACTTCTGTAGGCTCACACTTCAACTTAATTTCGGCTCATCCCAAGGAAAAGGCTGCAATTATCTTTTATTGTCCTCCATTCCTTCCCTTTCTGGTGATGTTATTAAATTTCGATAAGAACAAACAATAAGTTGTTTTCATGGCCCAATTTAATCCCTTCTGTGGGTGAGAGACCCACTTCAACAGCTTACGACATGGGATATGCAGTAGCTTGATGGCATTCCACGTTCAATTTAGATAAAACGTTGCTTTTCGTCAGTAAAATGAACGGGTCGGAAAGGAGATGGCTGGGCAGATTTTACGCTACGCGTCGGGTAGAAAAGATTAGATCACTGTACCTAAAGAAATCCTCCGGTTGTCGTATCTTTGCGTGTTACCGTTATCGATACTGTTTTCTGCCTCTTGCGTTAAGACCCTTTTTTAAGCGCGGGCTCTCCTTTTGCCTTCCCCTGCCCACAAGAGTGCTCATCCACTACTGCTGAATTACAGCAGAATTTCTTAATTTTCACTGTTTTTACGGTTTCTATTTCTTTTGTCTTTTAAGACGCTCCGCTGGACGCCTCGTCTTCATTTTGAAGAGCGTAGCAGCAGCCACGAAAGACTGATCCATATGATCCATACTGTACTGGTTTCAAGTTTTTATACCTTACTCAAATTACATCTTCCTTCACGACAACATTCCTTTGATTTTTCCGAATCCATTTTTACACCATAAATTAGACAAAGATTTTTGAGAGATAAGTTTGTTATTCATATTTCTAATGCCGGTATATTGAGATAAATTTAATACGCAGAAAATTGAAAAATCACATACGAGATTTTTCAGTTGAGGAGAGAATAAAATAAATTATATATTCAAGGATTGACCTTCGCGTCATGAATTTCCTGGTCTGGTCCTTGGCATAGAAGCCAACGCGACACTTACTCACCTTTCTTTCCACCCCTGGCATAACTGAGATCCATAATCTGCCTTTATAGCGCGTATTTCCTGTCCGTGGGGATGATTGCAGAGCACAACAGCCAGCTTTTGCTTCGCACGTACACATGCAGTTGTACAAACAACATATTCCTATTTCACTGTCTCCATTGAGGCAGATTCGATAATTCCCAGCGAGCTTCCATATTCACGGCTCTCTTCACAAGTCCTTCATGTTTTTCATCCGAACAATACATCGCATTTTTCCAAACTAAAAGCCATTCATACGTTGTCTGCCGCTAGTTTTTTTTTTTGAGCTACTCTTCAGTGTGCTACCTGTGGCGCTCGTCTCTTCAAACGGCCTTTCACCTCCCAACTGTTCGGGCCACCATGTTAAGCAGATGAAATTCATCAATAACTCTGTCATCGTTGACGTTAAATGTCATATAGACGATTAAACAAAATCTCGTGATTGCCGAGCGCCCTTAGTCATTTTTCGTTGAACCAGTTTTGTGGCTGATGAGCCCTTGTTTTGCCTTCTCAATGAATCCGCCTTCCTTGTCATCTCAATTCCACCCTCGCTTTTTCAAAGAGGAATTTGCTGTCACCCACCTTTCTTCACAATGAACGTAGGTAGTGACAAAAAGCGCCATCATCAGTGGCTGGGTCGAGGGCTCAAGCCTCCGAGTCTAACCAAGCCTTCCATCTTTCAAAGTTAATGAATAAATACGATATTCGTTTGGTGAACATATTCGTGTACATCGGCTGTTCTCTCGATCACTGTATAGGCCAAATTGCATTCAAGTACTACTAGGATTCTAGACAGGAGTGGAACGCATGGCGTATCCAGGAAAAGGTTGAGGTATCGTTTTCTGCCCTTCATTTCCTCGTGGTCATCCACACGACCGTGCGCTTTGCTTGATTGTATAAATCCTATTTCGTCCTTTAAGTGAGCCCGCTCGTAAATTAATGTACCTCCAATAATTGCACGTATTAATTAAAAGTTTAACTGCTTTAGCTGATGACGTCGCTGTGAGCCTTTCATTGATACACCACCCATTTCGCTTCCACAGAAAAGCATGCCTTCGCTTTACGGAAACTTCGTGGGAACACGTTGGCGCTCTGAATTCTTATTCATCCAGCATGAACGTTTTTCCAGCCGCTTGGAAATGTAATAGTAATAATCGTTTAACGCCACACCCGAACCGTGTGTCGGTTCTGTGACTGGGATCGAACTACTCATCTCGTACACACACTATTTCTCGCATAACCACTTTGCTATGCATTATGTTAACAACCATCTACCATCAGCAGGAGCGCTGTGATTAGTGTATTTGTTATGTGAAGTGAGAGTGTGGAATAGTAAAGGAAGGCGCACATGGGGAAGCTTTTCTTCATGTTTCCTATTCTCTCTACTATATTTCCCTCGCCCTGAATCCTCAACTTGAAATCTATGGAATGCTCACTTCTATTTCCTCCAATACCACCTTTCTCGTTCAAATCTCCTTTTTCATTTTTTTCCTTTTTAGTTTTTTGTAGCTTTTCCTTTTCCTGTTTGCTTTTTTCCCGCTAGTTTTCCTTTTTTACCCTTTCGCCCCTCCCCTTATTTCCATATGCTCACTGTCCTCCTCAATTTCGTTATTTTTCAATGCTTCCCCTTTGCACCGTTGTCTCTCACTTTCTCGTTGCCTCTCGAATATCCTCGCGCAGTCCAGGTTGTCCGTGGCTCCGCCCACGAACTCGATGCCTGTCCTTGAGGGTCGTCGTCCACCGGCCAGCCAGCCCCCGTCGCCCCACTCGACCGGCTATTGTTCCGTCATAGTTGTCTTCTATAGAGATCCACAAATATCCTTTTGAGCAGAAAAATGCTTATTCATGTTGATTCGTTCCTTAACACAGCATAGTACAGGGAAGTATAGTGCAGAGTCTAGTTCCTTGTTCTATCTCGTGGTTCGTGCCACGTGAAGAAAAGTGCAGAGCTCATCAGACCCGAAGTTCGCCCTTTTCTTCCTAGCTTACCAGATTTTGAATTCATCTGAAGTATTCATATTTTTATTTCCTCAATTTCTTCTTTATACTTATTATTTATTGTGACGTATTTTTGCTGGATTTACTTTGGCCATCAATATTGAGTGATAGTAACCAGTTCATTCTCATGTTCTCGGAGGAAGGAAGGACGTCCTTTCCTTTTTGCCCGCACTTGCCTTTTCGATGTTTCTCCGAGCCGCCGGGAGTCTTTTTTCCAAAGTGCTTTACTCAAAACCACTTCAGACGTGTCCGTCTGGCACCTCACAGACATTGTTCCAAATCAGAGACTGTATAGAGCTCCGTTATTGTCGATCTCTGCGGACTTCTCCTTTTCGGTCTCTTATTTCCTTTTTTTTATCTTCCGCTTATCCTTTTTATTCATAAGCTTCCCTGCTCTTGATATTTAGCTGGGCGAAAATAGAAAAAAATTCTGGTATCTACCGATTGCTCTTTTAAATACATATAATCTACCTACTTCATGATTGTCTGTGGCTACTATATACGTTTGTTCGTGATCACCCACGCGACCCTGTAATTTGCTTGATTATATGAATCCGTGCTTGATTGTATGTGATTCTGTGTATTTGTCCATACACAGCTACCGATCATCATCGGGAAGGAAGCCGATGGCTCACAACAGTGGCGAAAGATGTTTTCAGATAATCCTGGAACTCATGTAATGATTTTGTTAACCCTTCTGCTGGTAAATAAACTTCTACATTAACCAGTAGCGACATGTGGCGGCGCTCCCACTAGCACGGCCCGGGGATCCATTTCCGAAATAACGCCCCCTTTGGACAAACCAAGTCGTCCATCCCCTTATGGTGGATCATTGTCTACACACATATTAAAAGGCTAATTGTAAGAGCGCTGACTCACACATCAGCTTGCCCCTGCAGTTCATTGTGTAGGTCGAATCGCATACAGAAAACCTGAATGAAAATAGAATGCGCGGCGCATCCCACTAGGAAATGGCTAAGACTAAGTGCCTCGCTTTTGATTCCGTATCATTTTTGTTCTACCACCTCCTCAACTTCTTTCTCGTTATTTTCACTTCCACCTTTTAAACAAATATTTAGCCATTGTTTGAAGTGTTTTTGAGCCTGGTTCTCAAGCGCACCTCATCGTTACGGTTTTTCTCACCCACTGTACTTGAGAAATCGATTTTATTCTATTAATCGGTCTTCTGCTGGAAGGGTGCATATTCAAGGCTAACAAATTTGTACAATGCATGAAAATCAAGTATGAATCCAGCGTTATAACCGAATATCGAAGTAATAATGCACGAGTGTGACTTTTTGTTTAGCTTTCATGTCATTTCCGGATAAGCTTGACGCAGGTTTTGTGGTTACTGCAAAGATTGACTGAGGCTTAATCCCTATCATTCTGCTGGTCACCCTTATGGTCAGAGATCTTACGAATCTCGGTCATGGGCAGGGACAGCCAATAAGCTTGTACATGTAAAATTACTAGGAATTTTCCCAAATTTCCCAGATTCCCTGAGTGATTTTGGGTGCTGGATGGAATCCGAAACTTAGGCTAACTGAAATGTCCACTCCAGCCCACCGTTCCATACCTCCGTAACTGGTGAGCCATTTTGGACTCCACGGACTTCTAGTGACAATGTCTATTCATTCAAAACAATGAAATTTGAAAATTCCCTCATAATCTGGCCCTCGTGCCTGTGCTGTATAACATGAGCTCATAAAAACTGCACCCGTGATACCGTAATGTTTCTGATAGAGACAGCAAACATACTGCAAATGCCGTTTGGTTCGAGACCGTGTGTATGTACATTCTTGTGTAAATACACCATCGAAGTGACACCTGCGCACTTTACGTAAACCATGTTAGGTCAATACTGCTCATTGCACGCTATCGAATAGTTCACCATACTTTCATTGCATAGATGGATATACCCAGTGTGTTTGGATCGAACGATGAAGTGCTCGGAGACGTTTGTTCTTTTCTGGAATGCGCCATGCTTTCGACTTCCAACGAAATAATAAGAATCAATTAAAAACCTTGGATAAACGCGTCATCTGTTCCTACAAAATGGCTTTTCCGAGCCATATAACTAATCAGTGCCCTCATGCTCTCAAGGAAATGTGGCTGTCATGGTTTCCATGTGAAGGAGTGCACTGCTGGGTTCAAATTGCACGATCTATACAACCAATTTTGATACTTACGGCTTTGAAGTATGTACCGCTTCAAAGATTCATGACTGGGTAGAAGGCTAGATTGGGCCGTGGGCAGAGCTTGGTTCCTATGCTGCGTTTCATCGAATTAAGACGCCGGTTTTTTTCTTTTATTTACCAATAACATCTTCTGCGCTATATTCACTTTCTCTGTCCGATTTTGCCATTACCTTATTCATTTTCCATTTCATACACCCAATTTCACCATAAAGGTGGAGGTTCAAATGATACTAATCAAATCGTTTTGTGAAAAGGAACCGGTTCTAGTAGAATTGATTTACTGCAAAACTTCAAGTGCATCAATCTTTCCGTCGTCATGAAACTGATGTCGCTTTGCTGCTTGTTTTCTGTTTCATATTTGTGATTAAAAAAAGTAAACCGGAGAAGGTGTTGCGATGGGTGTTGCGCGGACTTTCGTGGGCGTATATGTAAATAAAATTCTTTGAGATGGATATTTTGTTCTACTGTGGACGCTCATTTCACTTATTGAGCCATCATTTCGTACATCCTTCTTGAAAATTCTCATTGATATTTCTCTTGTTTTTTACTTCTGGAATTTACAAGTACATACATATGGACTGGAAGTTGAGAATCATTATTGAATGCCACCGGTGTCGTCTGGTCCATCAATGCGAGAATACTATAATGTCTTCATACTCTTCAGTTCAAGTTGTGTGCATGCACATTGCCATGATCTGGGACGAGGCTCATCGATTCATCGTTTCTTACTTTATGTGTTCTCAAACCATCAGCGTGACTTGCAGTCAGAGGATCAATTGAATCTTCATGTGAAGATTGCCGTCCTACTTCTAAAATGATACATTGATGCACAATACATGTTTGCCAAAGAATGAATTCAGCTGGGTCGTCACTGGTTGGAGAGAGCTGAGGGCGTGACCTTATCGCCTCTTTGCAGGCGAGAGGGTGTGGCAAAAACACTCATCAACGCTTAACCACTAATGACGATCTAGTTAGGCCCCTTTTTCTGCAAGACGCGGACGTAGTAGTTTTGGTGCGGGATCCAGTCATTCTGCAAAAAATTCGCTGTGAGCAAATTGTTGATTCACTGTACTTGACCGAAAATGTACTATTACAAATCATTACTCTGCTCGTATTCCTAGGTATTCCTGAGCCCTTATTCCTTGCCATTTGATCACTGGCGCATAACTATGAGGTAAGGTTGCATGAATGGTTTTTGAATGGGTCATAAAAAGACATGAGCAGTTCTGTGGCGAATTTCAAAGCGTCGCAGTCACACACGGGTAGTACGCCAAAAGCCTGAAACATCGTTGAATTCAGCAAGCTGTCACTATGTACAGGTCCGTTTTCAGCGATACAGATTTCATCATTCCTTCAATCAATGCATCTCCACAAAAACAGCACCTTCCCTTTCCACACCATACATGACTCATTCAGGCTCTCTTCCGTCTTTGTACGCGATTTCTCTTCTCGTTTTATGTGTACCTTTTACGATCCTTGAAGGCACAGTTCACAGTAATCTTCATCAGTCATTGCGCTCAAATTTCTAAAGATGGGGACAAACTCAAAAGAAAGTGGAAATCGAAAAAGATCTTCAAACCCCTAAGTAGGGCTTTCGCAACCTTCGACCTTCAAAAAAAATCGAAACAGGGCCTTCCCGACCTTGGACTTTCAAAAACCTATAATCATGGCCTTACCGACCCACGGCTTGGACGATCATCTCACAGAAGTAGGGGTTTGCACAAGTTCTACTTGATTATATCCCCCGAAATTCAGCCATACTACCCTTCTAGCCTCACAGCGTGACCTTTGTCAGAACTTTATTCATCCTATCTTATCACCTTCCAATGTTATTCGATAACAAGCCATTTCTGCCAAGCAGTAACCATCGCTGCTCTGCTGGTCAAATCGATGGTGGGTGGCAGCCATCTTGAAACGAGCGCCGTTTTTTGCACGGGTTCTATACGCGCTCATTACTCAATCAAGTGCCCTGGTAAAAGTACACGCAGCAGGGACCATGTGCACTCGGATAGTCAAACTAAGAAATGTAACCAGGATAGTCAAATTATCGTGAACTGTGTCTTTAATGGCACGAAAGGATCATTCGTACGTTGTGAATGTCGTCCGTCCGCCGTTAGCTTAAGTCATCAATTCAGATGCGGCCACGATGAAGCCGTCGTCGATATTCCGTCGTGAATCGTCGCTGAAGGCCGTTCGAAATTGGCTGCAAACATGCTCACAACCATTGCTCATCATCGGGCCACCGTATTGCGGGAAAACCTATCTGGCAAAGCAGGTACAGCTCCCTTCCAGCTTTTCTCTATCGTTTTCGATTATCCTCATTTTTTCAATTTTTTTGAGGCATCATCACCAGTTAATTTTTTTAAAAAAATCTTCATAAATATTACTCACCTTCTCACTTTTGGCATCTACAAGTACACATGGGCTGGAAGTTGACAATCATTACTAGGTAGTAAGCGTTCATTGGATGCAGGAGGACAACAGTTACGTGGGAGTGTTACAGTATTCCTCCTGGGGAGAAGCTCTTGGTCAGGAGAGCTTGAAGCAGGTTGCTATTATGCTTAAATAGGCTTCTCCATTACGTTAGAAGGGCTTCGCCTCTTCTAAAGATACTTTTCTCATTATGTCGAGCTACTGGCCTTCTTCTAATCAATACAGCAGCCCTTACCATTAGCCTTCATAATCCTTTCTTTCAATGCAGTTTTCATTTTTACCTTTAACTATTTTTACCTTTTTCCTTCCTTTCCCCGTTTCCGGTAATTCGGAGATCTCTATATCTGTTTCTACTAGCGAGAAACATTTTCAGCGAAGTTCCTTTTCCATTCTCCTTTTTATGATACCTTATAATGACTGAAGGAGGGTTGCGTGCTTTTCCTGCTTTTTTAATCCCTACGCCAAGGTTCTTTGCGCTTTACTTTTTTCAACCATTCACTGCAACAGGTCTATGTATTATAGTCCGTACTGAACACCGTGATTGCTGTTTCATGGACGGGGTCCATTGTAATGAAATCTTCTCGATCCAATATCCATGGAATGGCGAACGAGACCTCCGTTGATTCCGGATCCTCACCCTCGCCTTGCCCTTAATCAAATTCGCCATTCAGCGATTTCGTTACGCGATGACGGCGACGTCGAATTCGTTCGGCAACTTACTCTACTCGTTGTGGCGCACAGAGGAATTACGGATGGCCGCCCCCGTCGTCCTAAATCGGATGTGCCCTAAAATTTCAATTGACCCTTTCCACCATGTTCGAATGAGCTCCCATAAGTGGCGCCTTACTGCCACGCGAATGCACAGTGAATGTCGTAAAAGTACTCTCGGAATATAGTTCTTGGAATGTACTTGTAGTAAGAAGATACGTGAGATGTCGCCCTCCTTTGCGCTGACTTTTAGTTCATGATGGAGAGTGACAATATCTTCACTTCCTTGGACAGAAAGGGACCTGGATCGCAGAAATGAAGGCCTCTAGAATGGAGTACAATACGAGGTCAGGGATTTGTCCGCATTATGTCGCTCACTGCGTCAACGTCATCAGCTGTTCTATATTGACAGATGACCTCAATACGATGTTTTGAAAAAGTGAAGTCTCACAGAATTCAATTGGCTCTCTAGCAGTCAGGATGACTATCGAAGGTGAAGCCCAATCGTGAAGCCGAGAAAGGACCATGCATACTATCTCAGGTTTGGAAGAATCAAGTGCTAGAGTTCGGTTGAACGTTGAAAACGGGAAATCGTGCCAAGCAGGGCGACAAAGAAGGAAACAAAATTAAGTATCGACAAAACCATTCGCAGGGAAGCCATTCATCTCTCGGTCTGGCCGAGAACGTTATGGCAGGGAGTTTTTGCTTGGCGGCGCATCACCAGCTTATCGATCGGAGGCACATGAATCTGTGATGTACGGCAGGCATACGCAGCATGCGGGGTGTGTTGCAAGTGTTCCGATTTCTGGAGGTCGGCACCGAACTGGGTCACCGCCTTTCGCGAATTGTCCGAATGGTGGCGTGTCCTGCCGTCTGGGCTCTCCCAGATTTGCCTAAGCCTTTTTAGGGGAGAAGCTTTGGCAGCGTTATTTACCTGTCTTTACCTGATTGCAATCCGCCGCGCAACCTGACCTGACCTCACCAATCGGAACACTTGCACTCCACCCCAGCATGCGCCCGCTTGCAGACGCAACTGGTATGCCATTGTCTGAGAACAGTAGAGTTTTTCTCGTGGACATTTTTTTTTCGTTTGATAGTTGGCATCTGGACCATGGATCGGGTGTTCTGGTACAAAACTTAGACAGCGAAAGTCTGCCAGGCTGCCTGGCTTCCGCAGCGGTACCACTCGGTCACGTCCCCTGTGAAAACCACCCTTATGAAGGGTAGGTCGTTCTCATCATACAAGCAGGCAACGAATTTGAACGTGGGCATTTGTTCTAGTTTTTTATGGAATATTTCATTTTCATCTAAAATTCATTGCCTTTTCAATGGATGTAAAAAGGTGGACAACAATGCATTCGGCGGTGATCATTCCATTCTCGCTTTTGTTTCAATTTAAGTGGGATGCGCACCTCACTTAAATCCAGCCGGTCTGGTATAAATTCACAACCCTTGAAGCCTGGACGACTTGATCACTCAAGCTTGGCGTTGATTCATGATTTGATCCCCGACCATGCTTGGAGAAACGACGCCACTTGTTATTAGACCCCTGTTGGGTAACGAAACTCATCGACCAAAGCGAGAAAAAGCCCGTGAAAAAAGGTCTTTGAGATCATTGAAATTTACGAGCAGGCGACAGCTTCAGCAAAGCTATTCGCGTGCAACCTTTTTCTTTAAATTCCGAAATAGAGGTGTTTTTGTTACACACACATCAAGTCGTTTTCTTTTTCCAGTCGGCTTTGAGAGGGCTTCCACGTAATTTCCTTTCGCTCGAATTTCATGCATCTTCATTGCTAGACATTTTTCTCTGACATTCCACTAAGTGCTGCTCGTTCGTACAATGGCTAATTGCTTTACGTCCCAAGAGTAAATTTGGGTAAAGGAGATGGGAACGTCGCTCACTAGAAATAACGAAAGTGTCTCTGCCATATGAACGAACCTCATTGAAGACAAGGCTAGGAATGGGGTTAAGAGATGCGTTAAGAGATGGACGTGACCATTCCTCTTTCGAAAGGCTATCAACTGTGTCATGGCAAGAGGTCGGATCATTCACTTGAAGGACCTATCCACATGGAGATTGCTTTTTCTGAATGAGAGCCTTGAGCATTATCACGCATT
Organism: Trichostrongylus colubriformis; assembly: GCA_963978905.1. Taxonomy (NCBI): domain Eukaryota; kingdom Metazoa; phylum Nematoda; class Chromadorea; order Rhabditida; family Trichostrongylidae; genus Trichostrongylus; species Trichostrongylus colubriformis. The sequence continues at coordinate 9,027,942 of OZ022259.1, read as the reverse complement.
AATGAAGGAACCTCAGTGGGGTCCGTGTTTTGGATGGTTCATTGGAGTCCTATTTGATTCATTCATCGAGCATGCACTAATGCCGGTCTCTTTTGTTTTTCATAAGGCGAGTTGACCTTCTATCACCTGAACTTTCGGGCGTTATGGGTCGTTGTGAGAGTTTTCAAGAGAGGGGGGGGGGGGGACATTATACGCACCAAATTTTCTCAGGAAGATGCTTGTTCTTGGTTAAGAGTGCTCAAACTCCTCCTTGTCAGTATTAGATTCCAGCTCCTCTCTTCATGAAACCAAACCTTCATGAAACCATCGATGCCAATTTCTATTTTTCTGCTATTTCAGCGAGTTATTAAATGGAAATTTTTATTAAAGGTCTAATAAAAGGTCTAATAAAACCTTGTTGTCAGCTGTCTGGTAATATGCCGTTAATTAAATGCTTATCAACAACCTCCTCTGCATAGCAGAAACTTCTCCGTTCCTTTTTTGTAAACTGTAAATTTACTATAAATAAAAATACCTTCAAGTGGTTTTTCCTTGTTCTTTGTAGCCTTCTCATACTTCTCTTCTCCATCTCTTGGCCTTTTCTTTCTTTCATTTTACTTTCCTTCATTTTCTTTCTTCTTTTTACTCAAGTAATCTCATATGTATGTACTGCTTCAACAGTTATGACTACTCGTAGCGGATGTGATGTCCATTAGGCTAGGCTGAGTCGCGATACTGGGATAGTTCCGTAATGTCAAGATGGTGCTTTAATGCAGCCGGTCTGTCCATAGTCAACCCTCACATCAGTCTCTTAATAGACGCATGTGGTGGTCGATGTTCGGGTCAATTGCATACGCACGGGCGCCTCTAAACAACTGAGACGAATTAGCATCTTTCTCATCCATTCCACCAGCGTTCCCCCCTCATGCCTATTCAGGGGCCATCATTCATGGGCCACCAGCTATTCTTCGGTCTCGTAAGATGTGTCGCTCGAAAGCAATCTTCACTCTGTAGATAACGCCCTTATACTAATGGAGACAATTAGGAGAGCTTTCGCAGCGCTAATAGGAGATGTGCTCTCAGAGATCTAATATTACCCTGGAAGGGATTAAGTGACTCCAATGTGACTCCATAAATCAGCTCAGTATAAGAACTGGACGTTTTGTTAATTTATTAGGGACTTACGTGAACAATGAGAGATTGTTCATCGAACGATAACGTCCGTGGCTTCGTCTGGGATGTGAGACCGTTCCTATTTTCAGCATTAGGGAGAGCACCGCTTTGCCAATTCGGCTGGTCGTAACAACTCCACTTTACCCTCTGAACCTCTGAAAGTTCCAAATGACCTATGCGAGAAACTGACAGCGGATACTCCGCTACTCTTTTACTCGATCTCGTCCCTCAGCCGGGCTTCAACTCGGCAAAACTGTAAAACACTTCTGCTGTCGTAGTTTTCTCGAATTCCGTTTAACTGTGCTCACAGCACGTAGCGCCGGCTTTATCTTGCCGAAATTCTAAAGGGGTTTCGTTCTCGGGGGAGCACTCTGCTTTGAAGACAGTGGTAGGGATCAAGTAACCAATTATTGAGGCTGAGGACGAGCTTGAAAGCAGACTGATTTGGTCTGTTTCACCAGTTAATCAAAATTTGGTAAATGAAAATCTACTGGAATTTGCCACTCTTAATGCTATAGTGGGGGGCTTCAGAACTTGTGGCTTTATCGCCTTCTGGGCGGTATTGATCGATGAACGCAAGGGATAAATTGAATTAGCCCCCATTAAGCACACTTGAAGATCCGCATTCACTGATTTGATCAAGTAGGGTTATGCGTAATAAAAGGTGATGACTGTCATCCTCATACGGACCGAATGAACGGAACTGCGTCCAACATTCTAGAATCACATTAACTCACATACATCTTTCGCTTAATAAGATAGATCTAGATCCAATAGCTCGTTCCACACAATTACCCAGACAAGAGGTACAGGTGTAATCCAGTTTCTATTTGTACCCGGTAATACATCATGTTCTAACAATGAATGAGTCCACCGTAATGAATAGAAATGAACCTGCCTCTTGTATTATCTTGAATGTAATATGAGGCTCACATGTGTATATATTCTTTAGAAAATTCGTATTCCTAGAAAGAAAAGATATCCCGTGAGAGAGCACCATTAAACACAAGTTTACATATTCTTGTACGGGATTTCTCGGCTGCTTTCCTAATTTTCCCTCAGAACCACTAGCGGGATGAGGCATTTGGTGGTCTGAAGTCCTGAGCCACGGTCAAGCTTTTGAGGAAGACGGTCCGATTGAAACGTCAGGCTGTTAATAAAAAATTCCATCTAATAACTTGTTTGCATAGCAGAGAACTTGAAATTAACATTGATACCAAGGTTTCACGAAGACAGAAGTTGGAATTATGTCCTATTTGTTAACATGGTATACTGTAATCAAACCTACTGCTGTCGTTTGCTGTGAAAGAATCACTTGATTGATCGACTGGTTGATTTGATTTGAGTTTGAGCAATTGATTGGTGGATTGGTCGATTTGAGTTACAAATAGTCAGCTTAAGAATCTCTTTCTTTATTTTGTGTTATTGAAAATTGTCGTCTGCTTATGTCTAATCCTATTTCTTCCTCCCAAAATATTTTTGTCATTTTTGGATCCTACAACATATTTCATGTAGACGGCATAATCAGATTTGATTTTCAGATTCAGTCCAGCGTGGACTGTGTGGCTGCTCACTACTGCCTGAACGAATCTTCAGAAACTACCGAATCGGCCACTCTGCTCCGCTCACTAGCCGGCCAACTGACAAAGCGCTTTCCGAACCTTGTCCTGCCGAAACTCTCTACTCTCACACTGCTAGCCGACTATGATCATGCCTTGGAGCAGTACCTCACACTGCCGTTGGCATCACTGCCTCGTCCTGCCAAGCCATTGTTCATCCTGATCGACAATATACTGCCACATATCTACGATTTAGTGCTAGCGGTAAGTGAATGACTTCACTTGGCTCTCACGTGGTTACTCTAGAAGCTCATTGTCAATACATACGGTGTTGTTTTCGAGCGCCTCTCATTTATGAAGAGGCTTTGTTCCGGGCCACAAGGGCGCATTGGTGCAGCTTGACTGAGCTCAATTCTGGGCGATACGGTTTGTTGAGTAAACAAAGCGAGCGGCATCTCAAGTTTCAGTGAGGGCTTCAACAATACTTTCTCTGGAGGAACACTAAACACTAAGAACAGGGCCACTTGCTACGCTGAAAAGAAATCCTTTCGCAATGAATATGAGGCTGGTGGTCGAGAATATGTTGTGATGTTCGGCATTCTGACCTGGGATAGGACTTATTGCTCCACAGACCAACCTGTAAGAAAACTTCTAGTAGACGTAACGGGCGAGTGCCCATATGATTTTGAGGCCTTAGTAGTGTCTATTTCCAGCGCTAAGGAACAGTTGCACGGCCACCTTCAATTTAAAAGCAAAAGGTAGTATTTCGCCCAACAGTGATAACGATACTGCAGAGTGAAAGTATATTAGATATGGAAATTAATCCTCTCTGTGACAGAGAAAATCGATGTCACGTGGATATAGGGTAAAACAGCAATAGCGGCTCCACCCCATGGTTCACTCCCGTTCCAAAATTAGCTAAAATTCACATTCATTAGCTTACTGTCACTTCTTCGTGTCATTCCCCTCCTTTGCTGACTTCTTTCAAATGTGCTGGCTTGGAATTCGGATAAACTGGCCTGGAATGCCCTTCTCATATCCACACAGCTCCAAAACTTCTTCCAATATCATACCCTATATATAATCATACATAAACGAACAATCACCCTAAAAATTGACGCACACTGCAATGTACAGACCAATCTCCTGTACCTCGTAGTAAGCGGCTCATTCAGCGGCCTTTAGCGAGAAGATGCGAGTGAGCACCTCTCCTTCTAAGAAAATGTCGTTCTGAAGTAATGAATTTTTTTTTTGAAAAATTCTTGTGTTTGGGCTTTGGGTTGAAGGTTCATCACACTGATGCTGCAAACACCCTCTAGAGCGACGAGTAATTTTGGTGATTTTTTTTTTGAAAGAAGGTTGGAATAACTTGAATAAGTAAACAGGTCTTTCGACGTGAAATCTCTCTTTTTTCTCTTCTTTTATCGCATATTTGTTTGTCCTTCTGTGATACTGTGACAAATGAGCACTGTTTGAAGACTAATGATCTTATCGACTTCTATCTCATTTCACTATAATGAATCCTTTGATTCGCATTCCAAAGAAGGGAAAGGGTAGGGATACTAGTATTCATTTTGCGAGTTTTCTATTTTTGTTTTCAAAACACTGCATTCTATTCATGATTGCATGATTTATGATTCAGTTTATGTAGTACACTAAAAGGCGAAAAAAATTATGGGCATCTGCTCGAGTGCTTTTAGCGTGAGCATTTAGGCAGTTATTACACTCGTTAAGTCTCACAATGCAATGCCATCAATTTTTGTTGTGCTTAATATACTAGGCTTTTCCATGCATTGCCTATGCGCTGTAAACTACGATTGAGGCAGGAGTGGCTGTGTCCCGATTTTTGGCATGACAGTATGAAGCCGCTGTTTCTGGATTTCGCTTCGACACAGGTTTATTCTGGAAAATAGCGCCTGAGAAGTTGCTTTCTCATTTTCCAGGGGTCAATTGAAGTAAGGGGGCGCAACATCTTCACCGACGTCGAATCTCCTTCCACTCCCTAGGCTTAGCTGAAGCAGATGAGACAGATGCCATGGCAGATGCTTTTTCATGTAGGAGAAGGGGATAGAATTTTATCCTGAACCTTATGGCGCTAGGCTCGCTTGAACTCCTTAAAGCCGCATTCTGCTAACCAAATCACACCTGGTACTGGACGAATCATCTTCCATCGTGGCAAAGGAAGCTTATGAACCTCCATGTTAAGTCAAAATGAGGTGGAAATACTAGTAACTAAGACCAGGTCAACAGGATAAACATGTAATATTGTTGAAGTTTGTGTGATACCATCAAGCAGGCCCGTGCCTAGGCTGCAGTACTCGTAGGACTGTGTTTTGGCCTCGTCTTTGGTATTCCCAGAGCTTTTCATTACTTCTTCCCTCTCAATTTAGGGAATTAGGACTTCTGCTTTCAGTCATGAGCGCAATAGCGATTAATATTCATTACGAGGTGTGCCTTCAAGTTAACCATGATAACATCCGACCGTCGCCTGCGGACCTCATACTCTCCGAAGTGGGTGGTGCTGCACCCGTTCACATCTGCCTTTGAGATGTCGGCACAATTTTTTTATGTGCTCCAATCGCCCTAATCCGTAGGCGGTATCCCACAGAGAGGCTGGCGCTATTAGATAGCGGCGTTTACGACGGCCACATTTGCTCGATGATATACAGTGATTGACGTAAACATTAGGGTAATTGAATGGGGTGCTGAGAGGTTTTAGGGCGCGTCAAGGCGAATGAGGGTTTTTAATAGCTTCAAGGAGACATGAACACTCAATGGGGCTGCTGGCATGTTTTTCTGAGATCCTGTGAGGGATTTCTAATAACTGAACGATTTCTGTATGATATGAGCATGTTCTGTGGCAGCATTGAATTGTGTAGAGAGTAAAAAGGTTTCTGGAGCCCTCACTCGTGGCACCTCCTTCAGATAACGAAGGTGGGGCTATAGGGAGAGGGGAGATATGAGAACGGCATTTATCCATATTCTCCGAATTTCTTCCCTATCTGTGACCTAAGTGAAATTCATGTCCTGTGGCTCGCAACTAATTTTTCGGCGAATTTCGGTTGAGCTGGGTGAGGATTTAGATGGATTGGCCTGAAACCTTCCCTCTCTCCAATCCACGTAGCCCCCATAAAGGTCAAGGATTTCATTGGTCTCCTGGATTCTGCGTGTACTGCATAGATAGACGCATTTTCTAGATAAATCGCTCACTTCCATCATGGATGCGCCTCGCTGTAACGTCAAGGCCACTTGCTCCATCTGATCAGTACAAATTCGAAAGATTTCATGATCTCGTACTGAGCGACTGTGAGTTCATTTCAGTTCCTTTGCAAATTCTTATGCCGCCCAGTTATTGATGTGGCTTTTGAACATAGAACTATGGTGCTGGCTTAATAATCTTCTGGGAATTATTTCAAATAGTTTAATAGTTTTTTTGGTATATCAGGTATTGATGAGCTGGATCGTTTCATCGAGGTACGCCTTCCTCAGTGTCTTCACTGCGAAGTACTGGATGCCTGTGATGTAAGTGTTGCTCTCTGATTAATGATTTGTGAATTGGCTAAGACTGTTTTCTTTTTTTGTGTCAAGGGTGCGTCCCTTCCTGTATTTTAAATTAAATCTGCGTTATTCCATGTCATTAATCTTTGTCGCTCTTCAATATTATTTTCTAATTTTTGCAAGTGTATATACAGTAGCGGTCAAAAGTTTGGAAACTTTTGAATTTTTAACCTAATTCGATTAAGAAACAACCGAGTTGTCTCAAATTCACATGGTATGTATAGAATTGAGTAGGAAACACATGCGTGACATCGCTTGCCGATAATCGATTAATTGATATACACTATGTGATTTACTCATAATATGGCGCGTCAAAAGTATGGAAACTCTCTTGTAACGATATCATCCCGCTGCTGATTTGTGAAGGTTGCAATTTTTTTCATAGTTTTAGGTTAAGTTATGGCACAGTATGTCATTTTCAGATGGGATCTCTTAAAGAAGTAGCATTAGCTGTGCAGGAGGCGATTGTTCGGGCCATTAAATCTGGAACGCCCAAGAACCTTCTTGCAGAGTAGTATCACCTCGCTAAAAGCACGATCACCAAGATTTTCAAGCGCTACCAAAGGCAAGGAGGTGTAGTGAAGACTCATCGCTCAGGAAGACCTCGTAAAACAACACCAAGGGACGACAAATTCATCGTAAGGGCTTCGCGTGTTGACCCGCGCGCTTCGTCGACGGACATTCTCAAGCAAGTAACAAATTTTTTTGGGCCTTTCTGTCAGCCAAAGTACTGTTCAGCGTCGTCTGAGAGCTGGCGGATTATTTGGAAGACGTCCCAGCAGGAAGCCACTAGTGAGCTCAAGGAATAGGAAGGCGCGACTGAGTTTCGCACGTCAGCACCATGCCTGGACCAGAGAAGAGTGGGGAAAAGTGTTGTTCAGCTACGAATCGAAGTTCTGCCTCTTTGGCAGCGATGATTTGAAGTACGTGAGGCGTCCTGTGAACAAGAGAAATCATCCAAAGTACCAGGTACCAACAGTGAAGCATGGCGGAGGTAATGTGATGGTATGGGGATGTTTTGGTCTATGTGGCGTTGGCCCACTTTTCCGTATCCAAGGGTATATGGACTCGTCCGCGTACAAGGGTATCCTTGAGAGTACCATGCTTCCTTTTGCTCGTCAAAGAATGCCTAGGGAATGGATTTTTCAGCATGACAATGATCCGAGGCATGGCTCTCGCCTCGCGACCGTCTTCATGAGATCGAATAAAATTACTGTCATGAAGTGGCCAAGCCAAAGTCCGAACCTCAATCCGATTAAGCACCTTTGGGAGGAACTTCAGCGTCGTACAAGACACATTCCAATGAAGAATTGCGATGAAAAGTACGATATTTTGTTGAAAGAAGGGGCTTCGATTCCTCAGTCCAAAACTGATGCTCTGATCGAGTCGATGCCCAGAAGGTGTAAGGCTGTCATTGATTCACGCGGTTATCCGACGAAGTACTAGTTTTTGTCTCGTATTCGACGTTATTAGGTTCGATTTTCTTTGCTACTGAGAAGTTTCCAAACTTTTGACGCGCCCTTTTTGAAATAAACAGCATTTCCTCACTCAAAATTTCCACTCTCAAAAAACGACGTTCCACATCGTGTTCTCTACTTGATTTTATGTCTATTCTGTGAATTTGAGACAACTCGGTTGTTTCTTAATCGAGGGAGGTTGAAAATTCAAAAGTTTCCAAACTTTTGACCGCTACTGTATATCTAATATTTCTGTAATTTTTAGTGTTTTTACTCTTCAAAAAGCTATATTCATTTTAAGAGTTCCTGGTTTTTCGTCGATCAACTGGCACGTGCCATCGATGCCAACATCGTTCCACCAGATCGTGTACCATGTAGTGTGAAGGATTTAATGGACGACATCTGTCTCGCTCTACCTCAGCGACTGCCCATCTACCTTCTGTTGATCAAAGTTTGTCATTTTATCATAGCTAGCACAGATTCTTCTGATTTATAGCAAAAAAACTTGGAGAATAAGATTCCCAAACTCGCTGAGAGTTATTCTTTTCAAAACCAGTTTCTGGTTAATACGACAGGGGTGTTTCGTTTTCGAAAACTCAATTGCAAGAATATGAAAACAAAAGTATGAAAAAGCATTCCAACAGCTGATGAAATGGAAACGCTGTTTTGTTTGTAAGAATCACTTGTGGGCAGGCAGGCTGTCAGGGTTTACCGTATTGTTATGCAATGGCTGTGATTTGTTTAATTTAATTTTTTCGTATTAAATGTCACATCAAATGTAACATTTTATTGTGAGGGCAGTTCGCCGCCTGTACAGATAAATGAAACATTTGAGTGAAGCTGCGAATTCTACAAAAGTCTGCGCGTTCTAGGCCTCTCGACAGCCACCACCATTGAGCTTTTTCTATGCTGTCGCCCAGCTCATCATACGAGAAAACGTGCAGATGATTGAACGCGAGATCAATTCCATCGGCATCGTTTTACAAAGTACAGGTGATTTTTCGTCATCTTGAACATTGTGATTATTTTGTTCTAATTTTGTCTAGTATAACAGCAAATCAGAATCAAATGATCACCTCAGCTTTTTACAGTTTTTCTATAACATTTCTGCTGATGAACGCACCTACGGCCGCGTACATACTTTTCGCAACGGCGGCGACGGCGTTGATGCGCAAAGTATGAACGCGGCTTACGGAGAACGTTTCAGATCCATTAGTGGTATGTGGACCATGGTCGGATATCGATGGCGATCTCGCAGCATACCACACGGCTTGGGCTGAATTCTTCAAGACTAAGCGGCGTAAAACACCACAAGATGTCGTGGAGCTGGCTTATCATCTTGCGCATTCAAGTGAGCCTGCTAATAATCGTAAAATCTCAACATCGTGTCTACTACTCGGAAGGAATTGTAGGAAATTGTTGAAGTGGTCTACGTCTTTTCTTTTATATTATCAAGTTTTTTTGTATGGGTAACCTTTCCCTCGCTGTTTCGGTCCATCGGAAGCGCAGGGAGAATCAGCATGTCACGCCATTGTCACATCTGATGCCCTCTCTATTAAGTGAGTCAAGAGGGCGATAATTAAGAGGTCAATCTGGCGGAATGTGTCAATCGAACGCCGACATTATCAGCCGAGCGCATCAATTACGTCAGCAAACGTTCATAATTGTTGGCAGATTGCCGAGAGTTGGAGATTTCAGTTTAATGCAGTAGTCAAAAAGTTTTAGAAATGTGGCCCTCCAAGTATACGAGCCTTTTTCGGGACTGCATAAGATTTATGATCTTTCCCGTAACCTATTACAGTTACTTTCACTACCTTGTCTTAGGAAGTTCTTTTTCCCAAAGTTATCAAATTCTTGACTAGAAATGACTCTGTGGCTAGAGAAAGTGCCGAGAAAATCAATTTTTAATTCGAAGATTTCTTGCGCGTAAGATTTATGTAAGTGTCCGAGAGGGTCGAAGCTTTTTGAGACCGACCATCAAAGCTCTTGCGAATTCTTAGTTTTAAGGTTTCAAGTGACTCAACCCTCCCTGAAAACGTGATTTTCAGCGGTTCCTCCGATGGACTCAATACGTACACTCTCGTCTGTCGGTGCAGGTGATCTCATTCTAAAGTGTTCAGTGATCGATATCCCTACCTCTGTGCTTCTGTCCAAGGCCGGTGCTTTACTACAGGACCTCTCTCAAAATGTGAGCTTCTTCTTCTCAACCGTTCTCATTATTTGTAATATTGCGGGCTCTTGCGTTTTCCCATGAATCCCTCCCTTAATCCTCAAATTGGAAATGCGAGACATCATTAGGCGCACATAATTTGCTCAGCGTCGTCATAGCCGTAGCGCATGCAAATTCGTCGCTTGACGACGGTCAGCGTAGGTATGACAAATGGAATAGGGGTAGCAGACGTTTGGGCGGCCTAAGCCCATAGGGAAATTAGCTGTCGTTTCGTTAGGGTTGTGGATAGAGTTGAGGTAGATTTTCATTTGGGATTACTGCTCCGTTAGTGAAAAATAATTCTTCTGAGGCGTTTCATATCACGAAATCGCACGTACTCGAGAGCCAGAAATTTTTGAGTTTGCTCGAGAAGAGTCGGTTCAGAAAGAACGAGCAGTGGCTTACCTGTCGTAACTGCACGGCTATTTGATACTTCTGGCTCCATCTTCCTCGTTAGAAAAGGCTTTCCATATCACTACATACAAATGGATCGTTTTGTCACTATCGATGTATTGTTACGCATCATATACAGCGCTGCCATTCAACCCCACATTAGTCGAACTTCAGCAAATTCTGGCAAGGTATTTCCATCCCCACATTCAAGAGCTTACCTCATACTATCACTAAACTCCTCAAGAGCCTTCTGCACGAGCAGGAACGGGAGCGTCTTCCGAGTGAACATGTTATGTAACCTCATCTCGGCAAAATCCTAGGATTCACCACCCTTGTTCACAACTTTGCTGTGGTCCTTTCACCTGGATACCTTAGAGGATTCTGATTGGGTGGTGCCCTTGAACAATCCGTTTTTACGGGTTCCCAACATCCTTCGTTTCCAAGAGCCAGAATGTACCATTACGAAATCCCTTCAGAGGGGGTCTGAGGTATGAAAAATGACACTTCGGATCATAGGAGCGTTGTCCGAGCAGCTAGGGCTCTATGATTCCCATGAACCGATGGGTCAGTCTACAGGGAGCTTCCCGCGGAAGCTGGCTCTGCTGTCTTAGGTGAACCTTAATGCCGTAGCTGTTTTCTAGCCCAACTGTGCTGATTGACGGCTCCTTCTTTTGTGACGGTGGAAGTAGTGAGCCACAGCTTGTTCCTGCTTTAAGAGGAATATTTCGGGAATATTTTGCACCAATACCTTTATCCCTTTCATTTCCCTATGTTTTAGCAAAATTATTTTTTTTTGGCACCACCTGTATCCACTATAAAATTAGCTGGGTGTCCATAATGTCTTAATGGTGAAGTTCACCCAATGAATATTTATTTATTGAGGCAGCAAAAGGTTGGTGACTGGGATTGTGCAAGGTACCCGTAAAGCAAGGTTGGTCCCATTCTCAGCGGGTTACATTTTCGAAGCCTCAAGAATGAGGGTTGCGTTCTTGAATTGAACTACTGTCACTCAATATGTGAGCGTATTTGTTCATGCAATGCTCAGTTATAATTTCAGGACGATTTCATCTACTTGTGTTGTACAGGGGATTTGGAAAAGGTGATGAAACACATGACAGCGCAATCAGATATGGTAAAAAAATTTGCATTGTTTTTTTTTTGGCAAAATTCAAGCCCATCAAATATGTAGCTTTGTCATCATGCCGAGTATTTTGCAGGAGCTTTCACTGGGTCTATTAGCCGCATCATCTCGTGGTCGACTACAAATCTGCAAAGCCATACTTCAATATCGGCCTCAGGTACTGAACGAGTTAAAAGCATTGGGCATGGAAACAAATGAACTTATCTATGGTGTATGTCTGTTTTATTGCATTATGTTACTATTTGACATCGTTGTGCTATATCCAACGGGTAGCTCTAGACTTATTAATGAGAATTATGAAGAATCGCAGCATACTGTCAGGAGTTATTGCTCATTTCGAACAGGAGTTAAATGCTTATTCAATTCGAACTCAGATCTCAAGTCACGTTTGTAATGGGCAGTGGAATGCATTGAGAAGTGCGGCATGCAACAATCATTTAGGAGTGCTGGATCTTTTGATAGGTTAGTTAATTACCTATTCGTTTGTCAAATACCTACTTAAATAAGGTATGGTAAATATACCATTCAGAAGCTGAGTTAAGGTGAAAGAGGTGTCGGTAGTGTAATGGATCAGCATCTATGCACGGAAAGCATGGAGTGTGGGTTCGAGTCCCACGGGCACCGAAGCTTTTGCCCATAACTCAGCATCCTTGTAGTAACTTTCGCATCGCGAGCTGCGGCGATAAACAGCAGTTATCAAAAATATCAAAGAAACTGTGACGGTAGTGCTTATACTTTTTACAGTTTTTTTTTCTCGGTGTCGGCTCATTTACAAAACAACCACTAACCAACTTCAACAGTACAATTTGAATTTCAACAGGTACTTATGCCTCAAACCCCAGGCACTTGATAGTGTCATTAGTGCTGTTTAGTATTCAATTTACTGCTGACATATTGCCAAGTAATTGTTGCCTAATGGACACAGCGGCCATCTGGATCGGCTGTGCTGCTCTCTGCAACAGCTAATCCACACCCATACACGTACTCTTACGCGAAGATTAATTGCCATCTAAATATTTATTGCTTTGCTGAAAGACATGACGTCTAATCCTAGTCATGTTGCATGTCTAAATAGCAGTTTGGAAAAAGAGGGAGTAGTGATTTTGATAGGTTATTTTTTTGGTGCCTAATGTCGAATGACGATTACACATATGGATATTGCCATCGTAAGAAAAAAAGCAGTAAATACATATACGAAAAAGAGAACGGAAGGAACCATTTGCTGCATCATTAAATACTTTTTTTAGAGAGTGGCGTTAATGTTGACGAAGTGGGTAGTGGAGAACGAACAGCGCTTCGTGGAGCAGCCTGGTAAGCTCTTCGATGTTCCATTTAAGCTGGCAGTTTCATACGTCCACTCTACGATCTTCTAGGGCTGGTCATCTCGACATCGTCAGTCGTCTTCTGGAGGCCCACGCTAACGTTGATCGTAAAGATTCCGAGGACCGTACTGCTCTGATGGCAGCCGCCTTCATGGATCATTGGGAGATTGTCGATATGCTGCTTGATCACGGTGCTAATATATCGGTAGGTTTTTTTCTTTTTGTCTACTTGTTCATACCATGCTTCTTAGTTTTGCTGTTTCTTTGTTTTTCTTGCAGCTCTTCTATGGTATTTTCAAGAAGTGAATTTCCATAGCTTTTTATTGTTGGAATGCGTAGTGGACTTTATTTTTCTATACATATAGTAGAAAGGATATTTGATGATTTGATGAGAAGACCCATTCAAATTCTAAGCGGCAAATTGACCTTTGCGAAAAAATCTCCGATGCCTTCATGTTGCTCCGAGATTGCTGAAGCTCTGATTATCAGTTAGATTGTCTGATTGTGACTGCAACCCTTTCCCTGTGCAGGCTACCCTCTATTGTAAAATATGTATTGTATTCAATAATTTCTTGATCTACTCCGTTATTTAGGAAACCGATTCTGCTGGAGCTACAGCGCTCCATCTGTCACTCTCAAACGGTTCCAAGACAGAAGCTCACGACAAGACTGTTCAGACCCTGATACGGAGTGAGTTCGTTGTTTCAATTCAGGTCATCAGTGGTTGGCTTACCGTAATTTTTGTTATGTTCGCAGGTATCAGAGTCTTACAAGGTGCACTGTGTAACAACCAGTTTCTAGTACACTCATGCTGTGAATCCTAACTGGATTATTTCAGGAGGAAGCGACTTGACACTGGCAGACGCACATGGACGTGTTTGCATTCACCTGGCCGCTTATCATGGTGATAGAAATTTGGATTCTTTGATAGGTGCCACATGTATCGACGTGCAGGTAAATGGGATTATGAGAAGCGATTGTGCGTTTCCGTTTACTCCACTTTTTTCTGTAGGACTCTCTTGGACGAACTCCGTTGATGCTCGCTGCAAGTCAAGGTCAGCTGGATGCTGTGGAGCATTTGACGAAAAATGGTGCGTCCGCTGATGAAAAAGCAGTCTTTAGATCATGGGTCTAGAAAATATTTCTTCAAATCAATATTTAGGTGCCTACATCGACTGTATCGATTCGGATGGTCGGACAGCGTTTCAGTTGGCAGCAATGCATGGTCATCTAGCTGTCGTTGATATGCTATTGGCTCTCGGGGCGGATGAAGCTCATAAGGTTAGCGCTTAACATCCTTGGGCCAGATTCCTAATTTGCGCCCTACGATTGCTCTGTATTGAGCAACACTGCGAAAACGTAAGCCCGCGTTCATACTTTGCGGTGCCGGTGGCAGGGCGTGGCTGCGTCTCTCTGCGTCTCCACTTATGACACTCTTTCTCTTGCCTACGTCGTCTCTGCACCTCCCCCGTGCCACTCTGCCTCGCTATCTCCGAAAGCAGCCACGCTCTTCTGGAGCAAAGTATGGCCTAAAGATGACTTTACTCACTGAGCCACACCTTTCCTGATGTGCTCATTTTCTAGGATAACGATGGCGCTGTCGCACTGCATTATGCCGTAGCTCACGGTGATGTCACCCTGTGTAAAGCTTTAGCCACCTCGGTCACGGTGCGTGCCACAGATCGTGCAGGAAATCATCCGCTTATCAACGCTTGTCAAGGCGACAATGAAGAGGTTTTTCTCACCAAATTTGTCGAGCCTTGTCGCATTTTCCGCATTTTCGTGGCAAATATCCGTCAATGTTCCAGGTGGTCCAGGAGCTTATAAGTCTCGGAGCAAACGTGGAGCAACTATCACTTAACGGTCAGAGCGCATTACGGGTAGCCGCGTTGTCCGGCAACACAAAAATTGTCCGTGTAAGTCCCCACTTCACCTATATATGTACTTCTACAGACTTCAAGGGTAGTTATTGTATAAGATCTTTTAAGTCCGAGATTTTTTTGTTATCTTTTACCTTATAGTTGCTTGCTGAACATATCACAGATTGGGAACAGCAAGATATGGATGGAACTCCACTCGTACACACGTTACTTATCAACAAACAGGTGCCTTCGTCAAACTTCTATTATTAACAAGATCAAAATATCCCATAGGCAGTGTTGCCCGCTATCTCCCACGAATGTAAAGCTTCCAATCAAGTGGTTATAAATGTCACTAGACTGAATAGATACTTTCAGACGGCTATGGCTGAATTGCTGCTGACACTCGGGGCATTCATCTCAGCCAGAGATGCGCATGGACGTACGTGTGCACACGTGGTGAGTACTCTGATGTGCTTGTTATAGAAGAAATTGAACACGAAAATTGAAGAGCGGGCGAGCGGACAGAAATTTTTGAGCTGGTGCGCAGGCTTTAGACCGCGTTCATACTTTGCGCACCGGCGGCGGCGTCAAACTCACGCAACCATTTGCCCGCCGCCGGCGACGGTGTCCACAGATAATGCGAAATTCTTGGCCCAATCACATTACAGTATGGTGATTGTGGCCGCATCGAATCCTGGCGCTGTGCCAATATGGTGATCGTGGCTGCTACGTGTATTGGCACAGTGCCAAGATTCGAAGCGGCCACAATCACCATACTGAAGTGTGACTGGGTCAAGAATTTCGCAAACGCTGCGCATTATCTATGGACGCCGTCGCCGCTGGTGTCGGCGTCGGTTTGACGCCGGCACCGGCCGTGACGGCGTCGTTGCGCAAAGTATGAACGCGGCCTTATGGAATATCCAATTTCCACTTGGTTTTCTGACCCAATACCCTTTGCATCACCCTTTGCATCATTCCTCCTCTTGCAGGCTATGGTTTCTTGTGTTTTCCTGATAATTGATAATGTCTTTGAGCTCAGAACCGCTAGCACTGATCTTATTTGGTAATTAGGTATGCGCCATAAACGATATGTGTGGTGCTCGGATGTTGCGACGTCTCGCGGCATCGTTCGAAACAGTGGATTCTGGTGGTCGAACACCACTGCTAACAGCCGTATGGAATTGTCATGTGGAAATGGCTGTTTACCTTCTCGAAACTGTAGGCGTCAATCCAAATGCCGTGGACGAACAGGTTTGCGACTTTTTTATTTAAGATTTACTTTTATTGTACAAACTTGCTTTTCTTCATGGATTGGCTTCTGAATTTTTGAAGAAAAGCGTTCAAGAGTTGTCTGCGAGAAACTTTTCGGAGTACTTTTCGTGAGCTTTTCAGCCGCATTAAAGGCACATCACAGCATGATCATATCAGTGGCTTACCTTCTTGAGGCAAGTAGGTCTTTGAGTAACTGCTCAGGCTGCATTTTTGTTGCTGCTGTACGTTGCCCCCTCCTGGTGTTATGCCTGTTTGAACACAGCCAAGCCACGCCCACCCAACCAAATCACACCTGGCCTCACGAGCAAATTTCTGACTAGGCGCGATAAGAGAAGATAATTCAGTGAAACAGCCATTTCGATGATGAGGGCGGCTTCCACTTTGGAAATTTGTTGGTCTGAGTTCAGGTGTATTTGGTTGGGTGGACGTGGTTTGATTGTGTTCAGGCAAGCACAACACCGTGAGGGGGCACAGTGCAGCCGCAGGAAAGATATAGCCTGAGCACTTATCTAAGGACCTGCTTGTCCCAAGAAAAGAACAAAACACTCGTGAACTACTGTAAGTATTTTTTATTTTAGGGAGCTTCCGCCCTCTCTGTGGCTGCACAGCAAGGAAATCGTGAATTAGTAGTTCTACTTCTACGAATGGGTGCCGAGCCGTCATTGAAAGATCTAGCAGGGCGAACGGCATTAGACGTGGCCACTATTTACGGCCACGATGCGATCAGAGCTGTGCTTCAAGTTAGTTTTCATAGATTCTTTAAGAATTCATGTTGATGCTGATGTCCACTTGCAAATCTGCTGTACCTTTCTTGTAAATTACTGGCAGGTCATCCAACTAAACATAAATTTTCAAAACTTGTATAGACTGTAGATGTGAATTTTTCAGTCAGCAAGCGGCTCAGCGGACTCGTCAGGATTTGGCAGCGTGCCGAATTCGCCGTTGGATTTCAGATCGCTTGGGAGGAAATCGCTGAGGAAAACGCAGAAACTTGCGGTCACCAGTCCGCGACTTCTGAAAAAACCTGTGTAAATTTTGTTTTCTATGAAAATCTCCTTAACAAAACACTTTCCGGTCATCTAGTCACGGTACGATTCTATTCCACATATGTATATGTAGGCAGAATATGAAGAACGTATTAATAGATTTTTATTATTGAGATTATGTATCGCATTTGATGTGTCTTTGTTTGCTTGTTCACTCGAAATCTCTTGGTCTCTACATATGTGAAGACGTAGAAATTTTCTCAAATGATTAACACTGCACAGTGACTTTGAATTTTGCAATGAAGCTTTTTACAAAGGTACGTGTGTGTGGGTGGAGGCAGTTGGGGCGAGATATATGAACGAGGTGAAGCCTCTGACTAGTGTCAGTCAGTCATGAATTCATCGCTTACAGAAAAGGAGAAGATTGGTGACGGCCATCAGAGGACAGCTAGAAGGATCGCAGGCAGATGTGGGAACGCAAAATGAAGATGTGATTAAGACAGATATCGAAGTATACAATGTACAGCACAATCCACAACATATCGCTGTGACTACTCAGCTGAACCTCATCTGTGTGGCAAACCGGCGTTATCTCTGCTCCTCCCGCAAGTGAACGCGTCTTGTCGTTGTGTTGCGTATGACCGCCACACCTTGCAGATCCACGTTGCTCCGATCAATTTGTATGTCAATAGCGCCAAAACCTCGAACAAAAGTGACGAGGAGAGTAGGAATCAAAAATTTTAGACTTGCGCTTATTTCTTTTCGTTTCTTCTCTGCCACACTACTTTGCGCCTCTACTTTCATACTCAACAATCTGCAGGGTCGTTCCTCATGATGCCTTTAGTACGTGCTTCCTCTATGTTCCAAAATAATGGTTTGTCCTGGTCTATATAGGTATTACTCAACGTAACTAAGTTGCTTCTATCATCCATCATGCTAATTTCTGTAACTATAAGAATGATGCTATGCTTTTTTTTCTCAGATGACGACTTTCTCTTACATCCCTCTTCCTCGTCCTTCTTGCTTTCGTTGATCATGCTCGCTACCCTTGGTATGCTTCTTCGTTATCATGATCTCACGCAATGTGAGGTTAAGGGCAGGGAAGAACCTTAATTTCGCACAACTGATTCTCATAAAGAGTTTTTTGGCATTTCATAGTTTACTTCTTTACCGGTCTTTATTTTGAATGCGGAGATATCGGAGAAAACACTGCCTGCAGCATGTGCTTCACAGACACTATGTAAGGTCCTCTCACGATATTCTGTACTTACTAGTTTTATAGTCATATGATCGCTATCTGGGCTGCTCATTGTGAAACCAACTACCAACTAATGAAAATCAGTCAACAAATCAGAGAAGTGAATGTTCAATCGTGTGACTGAACACCTTGTCAAGAGCAAGGGAATTTGAATTTACATGGTTATCTATGTTCCTACTACCTGGGCCTATTACAGGGGGTGCCAAAAAAAAGTAATTTTGCTCACGGCTCACATCTCCCAATTATACAAAACATAGGGAAACGAAAGAATTGAAGTAATTGGGGCAAAATATTCCCTCCTCTAAAAGCAGGAACAAGTTGAGACTCACTACTTTCACTTTCATAGAAATATGGAACCCAAGCGGCGCAGTCGGGCATTAGAGCACCCACGGTATCAAGGTTCCCCAAAACAGTGAAGCCGTATTCCATGGTAGATCTTCTGTGGGAAGCTTCCTAAGAATTGGCCTCTGGTTCATGGAAGTCACAGAACCCCTACCGCTTAGACAAGGCTGCTATGATCCGAAGTATCATTTTCATGCCCAAATCCGCCTGCAGAGCGGTTTCAGGGTAAGGGCACCTTTTGGCTCTTGGAAACGAAGGGCGCTGGAAACCAGGAAAAAAAGGGATCTTCAAGAACACCACCCAGTATGAATCCCCTTAGATACCCAGATTGAACGGACCTCAGCAAGGTTGTGAACGAGGGCGACGAAATTTCGGATTTTGCCCAGTTGAGGTGACACATCTTGTTCACTCTTTCCTTGCTCCCGCTCCTGCTCGTGCAGAAGGCTGCCACGGAGTATAGTGATAGAGTGAGGTCTGCTCTTGAATCTGGGGATGGTAATACCTCAACAAAATTTGCTGTAGTTCGACTAAAACGGGGTGAAAATGGAGGAGACAAAATTACTTTTTTGGCACCCCCTGCATTCTTCTCTGATGCTATCATTTTCCTGAACCGCGTCTTTCGAGCTCTTTCCGCATGTGTTCTACTGGATTGAAGTCTGGGGAGTGACTTGTCTACAGGAGTGGTGTGACATCCTGATGCTTGGACACTTCCTTTACTTTTCTCGACGTGTGCTTGTATACTACAATCCCCATGCTTGACTGAAGAGCGTCTCGTAATACCAGATCCCATAACTTTCGAATAGACTGAACTTGTTTCTCTGGAAAGAAAGAACTTTGCTTGAATCCGCTGGACTCCAAGTGAGATGGCGCGGCCCGGAGGCAAACTTAGCTTTTTTATTCTTCAGTGTTATAAGCGGTTTCTTGGCTGGACGAAGTCTGTAGATCCCAACATCGTTCCAGCTTCTCCTCACAGTCTATGGACTGATTTTGCCATCGCTTCCAAAAAACTTAGCGGCAATGTCCACAGCCATGAAAAAGGGAACGACTTTTGGGCGATAAATAATCTATCTCGCATGTAAGGATTGGAGCGAAGTACTACCGTTCTCTCTGCAATATCAGTAGAACCTTCAATCTTGCACCATTCCAAAATTGAAAAAATCCCTCGATGTGTTCCCCCCCCCCCCGTTTTCTCAAAGTAGCGTTGACCTTCAGTCCAGATTCTTTCATTCTCACGGCCGCCTCATGTATATGTATAGTAGAGGGAAGGCAGCTTTCCTTACCATCATCTTAGGCGCACCAGCAGTAACTCTAAAGGAAACAAAGCCTCAAGGATAAGTTTAAGAAGCAAAAAAGGTAAGACATAGTGAAATGGGAAGCAGAAGCAGTTGAAGTCATAACAAAAACTGGTATATTACCATTTATCACACTGTTTTGCGTCGCAACGGTATACATAGGATGCAGTATCTTCAGGAAACATACGAAAATTTCGTCTCGATTACTAATGCAGAAAAAATTCAACTGAAAAACCATTTGGCAGAAGATTTTTGAGCGCCAGTGAGGCAATAGCTATGACATCACGTGCATTTCGAAGACTTTTCATGCCTTGATTACCTCTTCTTGATTACGTGAAAAGCAGAAGGCACTGTTCACCTGAAAAACATGCTATTTTGGAACGGCCAAAAATGGTAATTCATATGAATTATGCAGCTGATAATCCTATGTCTCGACACATTTAAAAAAACAGCCAATTAGTAGATCATCGTTCGCGTTAGGGAATCGGACACAATAACATGGAATTCAAAGAAGCGAATTATGTTAACTGTGAGGATAAAGGAAGGTTCAAAAGATAAGGTATGTCAGGCGCTACTTGGGAGAGGCATCTTCAACAATTACCTACGCTGACGTGCACAGCCTCGTACTAATAAGCGAGCAAGTCATTCAACGAAACGAGCAGGGACAAGCGTGATTTACGGAACCTCGAATGGCCGGTGGAGTTTAGTGTACACACTTTGAGAAATCGTCAACGTTCGAATTCGGGGACTACATCTCTCGATGGATCCTTGAGGAATCAGAGTTTTTGCATGTCCTGCATGCATTTATGGCATGGTACACGCATAAGTAAATAATTCAATATAAATTGAAAACAGATAAATTTTAACCATACAATGCTACCTGGCTCTCGAAGTGGTTGCTTCTATTGTAATCCGAACGTTCTGAGTCGTCGGTTTCACACTGAGAAGCCCAGATACCGAACTTTTGACTATAAAACCAATAAGCACCGGATACCATGCGAGTACCATGTAGAGTATCTATCATGAAGATCTTCTCGTTCAATTATGTCTATTATTATAATGCGGCACGAAAGGTAAAAACGAGTTTACGCTAGGGACCACATCACATAATTTCGATTCTGAGTTTTTATTTTCGGAATGTAGTTCAAGTTTTACGTCAGCAGTCAACAGACTGCAGAGTAGTGAATTAGCCCATTAAGAGAAGAAGAAGCCTGTTTGTCAACTACACTAAAAATGCTTAAGATGCTGCTGTTGTTTGCTGCAGCAAGCAAAAATATAGGCTGACAACAAAAATCAAACAAAAATAATAAATCTACAGCGCTTCACCATTGAGATTCAGGCTAAATTTTGATTTTGCAAGAAATTTGCACCGAGGGGTAATCTCATCTCCTTCGATCGACATCGTGTTCATTTTAGTCCATTTATTTTTGTTTTTCTAACAGAATGATGGTGTGATGGTCGACTTTGCTCAAAATTTATAATACTTCGTGTGATAGTTTCATCTCACTCAATATCACACTCATTTCGCATGAAAACATCACCTTATACCATCTAACGCTCGTTTCCAATAACGTCACTTGGTAAAGACGAACAGATGTGGGCCGGGTGTGTGATGATGCCGTTATGTGAAATGGGAATGATACTCGTACTCACAGCGGCAAGTTACCGCTGGGCAGGGTCAAGCGTCCAGATGAGGAAAATTTTCAAAAAATACGACCCCCCCCCCCAAAAGGGGGTCTCAATACGACCCCCCCTCTTTTACGTCTATTATTGTTATTTTTCGTTTTGCTACAATCTGTTGCATTTCAATAAAGGATTTTTAAATGTTAACACAGTTTTTCTCAAAAAACAGCTTTCCGTGGCAAAGAAAACACCCTCCCTTCCTTCTTCCCACCCCAAGAAAACTTTTTGCGATCGAAAGGTGGAGAACACAATTCCCTCCCTTCCTCCCTTTCCCTCCCACCCCAGGGAAAGAGATCCCATCCCGTTCTTTTTTGCGATGAGAAAATAAAATCCCTCCCTGCAGAAACCAAAAAGTCCGAAAAAAAAACAAAACGAGCGAATCGAAAGGAGTGCAGATAGAAACACTTGAAACACATTCGAAATAGAAACGACAACACAAAGAATCAAACACATTTGACTGAATTCATTGTTCATTTCAGGCGATGTGCGACGCGGCGATCGCGTTGGAGCGCGTTATCTTCCCCGTACTAAATTCCGACATTATCAAAACACTTCAAACTTTACCTAGAGCCCATCTTTCAAGCAGCTGTGACCTGTTTTCCTAATAACTCCCTAAGGCCTATCTACTGACCGCTTGCTTTCCCCAATGGTTGCTTAGTTCTCGATATGGGTTTTTTGATGAGGATTTGATGAGGAAAATTTCGGGGTGTTCCACGGAAATGGCCATAACTTTCTTCAAACTTAACCATATGAGTTCGTTTGGGTGAGGCAGAGTCTACTAGGTTGGCGCTTTCGAATGACCACCTGAACCATGCCAGATCTTAAAAATGAAGGAAGTTATTTTGAGGGAAGGGTGATGAGGATTTGATGAGGAAAATTTCGGGGTGTTTCACGGAAATGGCCATAACTTCCTTCAAACTTAACCATATGAGTTCGTTTGGGTGAGGCAGAGTCTACTAGGTTGGCGCTTTCGAATGACTACCTGAACCATGCCAGATCTTCAAAATGAAGCAAGAAAAATTCAAAAAAGTGTGTTGAGGAAAGCTTTTTTTCGTCGAATTTGCGAGATCGTTCCACGAATCTTCCCAAAAATCGATTCATTGTTACTGAAATTTTTCCAGTATGCATCCTTCGCTCTCGGAGGCCTAGTGGGAAGGCGAGAAGCGCCGGTCAGCTTTTCTGTGGGATGCGCCATGCATGAGGATTTCATCCACATTCTCAATGAATACAAACGTTTTTCCGGTCCGCATAGTGGCCGCCAACACTATATTACGTACTTGTGATCGTAGTAAGATATGAAATAGGTCCATATCAGCTAATTTTTCTTTTCCTTCCCATAGTTTCTGGAGTATTCATCCACGGTGATAACTGTGGATAGATTCCGCTTCCATGGCTAGTTAATAAATTTCGGAGGTGTCTCTGTAGGTGAAATCGGTGGCAGCGAACCAATGAAAGGGTCATTGACGTTGGTTGGCTTCGTTGTGGATCGCGCCATGCATGAGATTCCATGATGATTATGTTAAATTAGTTTTGGGTTCAAATCCAGCTAGTCAGTTTTATCATTTCTCTTCTCACACTTTAGACCCTCAGCGTAAGAAATTCTCTTGATCACTGCCTACCTCAGCAATTACGACCCCCCCTCCTCCTGGCGGACCAAATACGACCCCCCCTGTTGAGGATTCCTCAACGGAGGCTTGACCCTGCCGCTGGGCACAAAATTTTAGTAAACTCGGTGCCTGTTCGGGATTTTGCGTCCTGGTTTTCCTACGTTCTTTAGTGAAGAAAATCGAAATCCCTGGGTACGCGTTTTGAGCAAATTCGATTATCGACACTGTTCTGGTGCACCCTTCCAAATGTTTTTACTGATATTCATGCCCAAACACATTATGTTACGAGGCGAACAGCTGCGAAGCAGCACATGATCATTTACATACAGTGATCTAACGTAAAAGTAGAAACTAAAACCACAAATAACTGTAAGAAACCCAAAAAACTCACTATCAAATATATTCCTTTAGTAACAGTTGCGATATTGTCCTCAAGGCCAAATACCGAAATCAGATAGTAGAACCCTGGAGTGATTGCCCATAGTGCTAATGCGCCAGCTTGAACGACGATCTAGATTGCATGTGGCCGTTAAATCACAGGAATGTGTGTGCAAATGCAGCAAATGTGTGTTGCACTGGTCTCAGCAGCTTGTTTGTTTGGAGTCATTACTTTCGAAACCGTTGAAATATATTCATATTCTAATGTTGAGCTGCTCCGGAGCCTCATGATTATCTGAATACTAAATGAGAGCGAGAGGCTCCAAAACGTTTATTCAGAATATCAAAAGGCTCCAAAAACCTAAATTTCAAATATGTTTGCTAAAGTGCAAGGCCTACCACTTTCTTGAAGCTTAAAATACTCAAAATAGTCTGGCTTTGTGCAGCTATTGCAGCACGTAATATAAGTATACTTTGCATATCAAGAACTCACACTGCTATGTACTGTCCAAATTTTTTGCGTTACCTACTTTCCAAGGCATCTCTTGGAGTAAGAAATGGCTTCATTCTGTCGTATCCTAAGAGACACCGGACGGTGTGAATATGGCAGATTGTAGAATAGTAGCAAAATATGGAAGTGGGGGTGCTCAGCAGTGTAACGGTGAAGAATGAACGAAATAAAATGGCAAGAATTCATAGAAATGAGAGCCCAATACCACCTTCTCACTCCCTATCTTTCGCCCCCTCTGCATCACTAGCAACTGAGGATAAATGCAGAAACGGGGAGTTAAGTCAGCCGGCCGCGAACGTCGCCCCGATCTGGCGACAGCTCCCCCGGCGGCTATGTGGTAGCACGCGCAGAGCTGCGAGATGGTGATAAGACCACAAGTCGCACGCTTTCAGTGCAGGTTCCGCCACGCACCACTTTTCTGAGCTGGAATGCCTGATTTCAGAGAGCATGTCTTCCAACTCCTTTTATTGCCTACCACTGGCGGTGCCTTTGAATAGCTCACCCCCTTTCTTTCGCCCCCTCTGCATCACTAGTCACTGAGGATAAATGCAGAAACGGGGAGTTAAAGACACCAAAAGGGGCTAATTTTGGCTTATGGTAGAACAGACGTAGTGTGGACGAGTTTAAGTGGCCGTCATTGCACAAACTCGCCAATTTGACGCCTTGGCATGGTGCCAAAAGAAGATGTTTTTATTATAAATTTTTTTCCTTTACTTTTTACTTTGTTCCTTCTTATATTGTTTCTAGATGTACTTACATGAATGCTAATGTGGCAGGGAATGGCCACTCCACTGCGCTGGGAGTCACGTGCTACAACCAGCGTTGGCCCACGGCCCGTCTCCTACAGCAGATAACTCGGAATGGATGCGCTGATGCGAATGGGATGCGAATACACACCGCAGCGTCGCGCTTTTGAGTCCGGGTTTTTTAGCCTATTATCGCTTCTAACCTTCAGTGTTCGTTACGAAATGCTCACTTCTTTGCATCTTCCTCTTGTTTCGGACCCCCTTCCGGTTCCTTTAAGTCAGCCGCCGCGAACGTCGCCCCGATCTGGCGACAGCTCCTCCGGCGGCTATGTGGTAGCACGCGCAGTGCTGTGAGATGGTGATAAGACCACGAGTCACACGCTTTCAATGCAAGTTCCGCCACGCACCACTTTTTCGGAGCTGGAATGCCTGATTTCAGAGAGCATGTCTTCCAGCTCCTTTTTTGCCTACCACTGGCGGTGCCTTTAAATAGCCTGGGACGTTACTCCACTGTAATTATATTTGATGTGAATATAGCAATCACGCAGTAACCAAGAATGAATGTTGTTGAGTGATAATGTGCGGAACGTCGCGTAGCTCGTCTTTGCTGTTTGCTCTGGTGATAATCGCTTTATTTTCAGGGCTCCAGTTTTTTTTCCGCAAGGTTTTTATCGAGCGATGGCATTTGATGGTCAGGTAGTTCCATGAGCATGTTCTCGTGTACGCTGATTGGAAAACTGCTACTGGGGTGGCCAACCGGATTTAGTAGTGCTATACGGTCAACACGTTTATAGAGCGATCTCTTATTTCTCTAACCTACTTTTGCCCACAGCCTTAGCATAATGGGCTTCCTGTGCGGGTTGAGCCACTCATTCCAGTCTATTAGGAATGCAGGAGTGAACGCAATATAGCTTATACGATGACTTAAGGGGATTACCCGCCAATTCACCTACTTCGGATGGATGGAAGGCTTGGTTGGGCTGAGAAGCCACTGATGCGAGATTTGATATTCGCACTGACGAGTGGGAGTGCGTGTCACCTGTCAGTACACCACCCTAATAGTGAACTGTATTAATATTGTACACTGATATTGTGATACTGTGTGATATATTCAGACTGTCATCAAAGCCGTGAGGTAGCATTCGCATACAGGGGGTGCCAAAAAAAGTAATTTTGCCCACGGCTCAATCTCCCAATTATACAAAACATAGGGAAACGAAAGAAATGAAAGTTTTGGGGCAAAATATTCCCGAAATGTTCCTTTGAAAGCAGGAACAAGCTGAGACTCACTACTTTTATTTTCTTAAAAATATAGAACCTTTAAGCGGCGCAGTCGGGCTTCGGAGCACCCACGGTATCAAGGTCCCCTTAAAACAGTGGAGCCGTATTCCATGGTAGGCCTTTAGTGGGAAGCTTTCTGAGGATTGGCCCTTCGGTTCATGGAAGTCACAGAGCCCCTGCTGCTTGGACAAGGCTGCTATGATCCGAAGTATCATTTTCATGCCCAAATCCGCCTCCGGAGGGGCTTCAGTTGTAAGTACACGTTTTGGCTCTTGGGAGCGAAGGGCGCTGGGAACCCGGAAAAAACGGAATCCTAAAGAGCACCACCCAGTATGAATCCCCTTAGGTACCCAGGGTGAACGGACCTCAGCAAGGTTGTGAACGAGGGCGACGAAATTTCGGATTTTGCCCAGTTGAGGTGACACATCTTGCTCACTATTTCCTCGCTCCCGTTCCTGCTCGAAGGCTGCCACGGAGTATAGTGATACAGTGAGGTCTGCTCTTGAATCTGGGGATGTGAATACCTCAACAGAATTTGCTGTAGTTCGACTAAAGTGGGGTGAAAGTGGACGAGACAAAATTACTTTTTTTTGGCACCCCCTGCACATGTACTTGTGGTTTGACTTCGAGTTCACACCTGTTGATTTTCCACCTTGACCTCCTCAAGGCGTGTCGGAGCAATTTTTGTCAACTATTCTCAAACGTCACATTCTTCCTAGCTTCTCAGTTTGTGGTTGGAAAATTCCAGATTTTGTTCCTGTGTTATTTCAATAATCACTCGTAAAAGACAGTAGGAGAACGTTTTTTTTTCTCATGAACAAGTAATTTAGGGCCTGAAGGGTTAAAGACAGTGTTGGGGTAATGTGGGTGATAAGGAACCCCAGATGGAGCCATTTAGTGAAAAACTGCGGGTCTGAAAGGCCTATGGCGAAATCTCCCGCGGAAGACGCCTTCTTGAGCTGTGGCGGAGGCGGCCTATCAGGACCAGCTGCCTTGGTTTAGGACAGCCCGCCTCCTAGCGACGAGCTCTCCATGATTGGCTGGGGTGGGAGCGCCAAGGCGATGCGGCCGGCTGGAGCGATCGGGGCGCGCTTTCGTAAACATAGCGCCGCAGACCCTTTTGTAATCAGCTGATTATCTTTTTTCTGTGTTTTTGATTTTTGCGCTTACCCGCACAGTTCGCGAGTTTTTCTTTTCTTTCTTCTTTTCTTTTCCATTAACACTTCTTTGTTGTCTTCGCTCGTCTGCAGTCAACGATAGGATGCTTTTTAAGTTCTTTGTATTGTTTCCACGCTGTTTTTGCGCACTGATTACCTGGATACCTGGCAGAGTCGTGCGGGCCACCCGCCTGTTCACGGAATGGTCGTCCAGGTCGAAAATCAGTCGTGGAAAAAGGGTTCTATTTTCGAATTTTCGGTCATTTACTTCCGTTTTTCCTTCACCGTCGTACTACTATCATCTCGCCCGTCATATTCGCCACTTTTATCGCATTTCGTTCGATTTTTCCCTAACACTGCCTTTAAGGAGACTAATACAAAAATGCAAAAGTCATAACCAACCTGCAACAGAAAGCATTTCGAGAATTTGCTTTGTGCTTTACGAACTGTATCTGAGTAGAAGTTATGTTGAAAGTGTGTGCGTAGAATAAAGTAACATGCGCACACTATGAATAGAACAGCCCCGTAATAACCGCACAAGCAATAGTACAATGCGTTCTGAATGAGCAATAAATCGTCTAATTTTCATCGAAGAAAAACTGCTCAGAGAGAGACAATGTGCAGTCGAAGCGAACAGAGTGCGCAACAGTTGCAAGACTAATTAAAAGGGTCACACATATTCACCTAACTATTGGGGGATTAAGTTGACGGGATCAACTGTTAGGCAGTCCGGGCGTATATCACTATGTCGAAATTTCGCTGTGCGGAGTCGCACTCGCTGCGCCATCAGCGCGAGTTTTGCAGCCGATTTCAAAGGAATACCCACCCATTCCACTCAGGATGCAGGGGGGTGGCACTGTGGCAGCTCTTCAAAGTAATCATACTATGCAGTAAGTAGGGGGGGGGATTATGATAATTTGCACATCTAAGCATCTCTGAAGTATGCACACTCAAGCGTATATTTTGCTTAAGTCTATTCGTAGTGGAATGCCCCTCACTGCGATAGTGCCTAGAATATATAGGAATACTCTGAACACATAGCACCTTAAACACCTCAAACAATAGGAAAACGAAAAATCCTTAGATAAAAAGCATGAGCAACATAGCAAGTAAAAGAACAATATAATATGGTAACAATCCTAATTAGTGAATACATAGGTCAATTTAGTCATAAAACGTAAAAGGGAAGGTACGCAATAGCGCGCGAGAAAACAATTCGCACTTGCCGCGCGAGTTTCCATTCAACGACATACCCTCGGTTGGTCGATAAGATTCGGGACATTGTGCATTTCTTTCTTGTAAATCACCGGAGGAATCCAGAAGATTCGCTACTTGTGAGATGTGTCTTACTAAACTCCAGCATTGCGATTAACTACCAGCTCATTTGTGCACCGCTTCTCTCAAGTATGATACGAATATTCTGAGGTGTTTGAGGAATAATTCTTTACGAGCTTTGCTTGGAATCTTCCAATTGCCGATACAAAAGTTTTGTAAGGTTATGCATACATTGTCAACCACATCACATTCGCCCTTTGCCACGCCTACGAGAAGGTTTCTGAGCAGCCTAGCCGTCATATGGCAGAGCACTCTCGGTCCGCGAGATGACACACTAAGGAATGCTCATGGAGTCAGGAAGACCTGAAAGTATGAAGTTTTCACCCACAGTCGCTGAGCACCTAATAGCCCAGCCTACGACTTGAATGATACATGTTCTCTCGAATTTCCTTGAAACCTCTGCGTTGTTACCCGACATAGTCGCCAACGATGAAGAGGAGAGGACATGTCAACCAATCCACAAACGGTGAGGGTTCTTCTTAACAGATCTGGGAATTTTGGCAGCCAGAGCTCAAGCAAGCCCACAGAAAAAGGTTCCTCCGACTTGCTTATTGAACAGAAAGAGAGTTGCGCAACGAAACCTCTTACTTTCTGATGCCCATGTCTCGGACGAATTTCAGGATATCTAGCTTGCTCGTTAGCTGGAGAAAAAAATCAGAGATGGAGGATTTTACAAGTTGTGTGGGAATTCTGCGCTTCTGTTCCGGAGGATACTTGGGAAAAATCGAAGCCTTTCGCTTGCTTATTTTTTTAATGATAATATCTTTCAATTATATCTAATATCCGCCCGTATAGTCTCAACCTCGCGTTGACTGATAACCTTGTATTCTGCTTTTAGTTCACTTTCCGTAAAAAAATGGCTAGCTGACCAAAGAAATCTCAAAACCTACTTTCAACTTTTGGTAGACCAGAAGTCATGAAGTTCCGCAGGAGGAGACTCTAAAACCCGTAACTAACGTGACAATATGCGGTGTTTGGTCGTTCGGACAGTTTCTGCAGTTTTCGACCTCTAATCTCAAATGCGCATATCCCGTTTCATACAAAACTTACCAGTAAACCATAAGAATTAGCAGATTTTTGTCAACAAGACAAGAGCTTGCTTTTTGCCCAGAAATGTGGAGGTCTAAAGGCGATGGTTCGAAGATAGCTTTAGCACCCGTTTGAATCTTGTACCGTTTCTCGCGAAGGAATCTGTCCAGACGCTTCATTAAATGGTTATCAGTCGGGCCAGGTCAGATAAGCATGGTGGATCCCACAAAGTTTCGGTGCCCCCTCTATCCAACGTTTTGAGGATTGTTCGTGCAACATGGGGCCATGAGCTTCCGTGAAAAAAGATATCCTCATTCACAGCCAATACTGAGCTTATGACTTGCAATTTGCGATGCAATTCGCGAGCTCGTCATAGAACTTAGTAGCCGTGATAATTTCGCCGGAATCATGAAGCTATGGTGGATCAGAGTAACCGTAGATCACAATACCGCCGTCACGCTGGAAAAGCTGGTGCAGATCGCCGTCGATTGTCTTACAAAATCTGGTTCTCATCATATATCATGATGTGGCTAGGAACTGGGTAGTTTGTGAGCCGAAGAAGAAGGAGGTACGGACATATTGTGGAGCTGCGCTGCTACATTTTTCCTACAGACTCTAAAAAATTCATTTTAGGGCATCAACGTTACTACGTTCGAGTACAGCGACTGAGTGGCTTCAGTGTGGCATAGGCAACCCCAGGAAAGAGCCAAAAAATTCAGGAAGTGGACTAGTCGAAACCGCACGAATTTCCCGAAGGACCCCGTAGATAATTGCGACACATAAACAAAAATTGGTAGAGGTTCTCCGAAACTTATGGATCAAGGCAATTCGGAGAAACGGTGTTTTTATGAAGTGTATGCTTTAACCAGTCACACAAACGCTAGATTAAACCCAATTAGAAATAACAAGCTCTCCGTTCATGAGAAAATAATTGCCTGGTGCAAGGCGTTTTCTAGACCATGATGAGCTAAGTTAGCATGGATTCATCTTTTCGGGATTGGTTTCAAGTTTTTCGAGTTCGAACATCCTGAAAAATTGAGCCACCTCATCCTACACGTCCGCAATGGTAACAAATTAGCAACATGCATTCTTCATAGTCCGCCTGGTAACAATACACTTGCAGCTCATGATTAGGTGGCGATTTCATTATGTTTATTTCTTATTGAGAGAGCCTCAATGCTGCAAGAAAGCCTATCAGACTCACTTGGAAAAAAGCGCTGGAAGCTCCAGTGAAAATCATCAATAATAAACCTGGAGGAGTAGCGACGGTGTAGAAATATCCAACTTTCCTAGGTCTGGAATGCTTTCCGAAATATGAAAATTGCCTCTCCACTAAATGGTACTCTAAATGGTACTAAATTCATGAAGAGTGGGTAACTCACTTCAAAAAGAGTAGAGCTCGGTGAATGTTGAAAAGCGTCAACAGCATGCTTTCTCCGCTTTGCACCATGACGTTCAAGGAGATAAGCAGTGTGTTTAACCAAAAAGGCCATACGAAGAATGAATATCCACTTTGTTCCATCATGCTCAACGTCACTCTCTACATGAAAATTATTCACTATGGCTTTTTGGCCTACGAATTGTATGTAAAGGGGATGGGTAGGCTTGAGCTTACCTGATTCACTATAAGTGCGAGCACCGAACCAAAGATATATACGAGGGCTTGCACAATAAGAAAATTCTGATAATATGTGAGGGATATATGATTCAACTTTATGCGGTGAATGATGTGTACAAAAACTAAGAATGAAACGATACTAGTTAGCAAGGTATTGGAGTACTGCAGAATTTCGACAGCTTTTTCAGCTAGATCCATAGCTCTGGAACGAACATACGCGAATGTACACTGAATATCAGGGGCGGGAATCGTGATTGAAACCTCGAGACCGAAAAACGTTGTTTTCGTCAAGCCGGTTTATTGTGATAACTGTCAATCTCCCGCAATTATATATAATCGCAGATATGTAGTATCAAGTCTTCAAACAAGTTTGCTCACTTCTCTGATGCATTTTGCTTGGACTGTATTGATTTTGTTTGCTACACGAGTGAAGGAACCTTTCTTGGGAGGCCATATGTTTGCACCTTTTCGTCCTCTTCGAAAGCCTTAGCGTGGCTCGCAATTTCCCATCAGTCAGGTCACCAAATGATCGACTTATCCCTGCAGAAGGGTACCTGTTAGCTGAGTTACAAATCAAAGGCATGCAACCATCATAAGGACCCTAGAAAGGAAGAAACTGAGGTATCTCACTAAAGCGCTATCCAAATACATGGTGTAGGGAAGAAACTGAGGTATCTCACTAAAGCGCTATCCAAATACATGGTGTAGGAAAGAAAAGGAATATAACCACCAAAATGGCAAGTTTACAACGGATACAGCATGGAGACTGCATTTTTTTACCTTTTACTCTAAGCACCATCTTGATCGATAATATCCAACCACTGCTAAGTAATGGATGCCATTCGCTTAGGCTGAATAAGGCTGTCGACACTTTTTGCGCACAAACTCCAGATCGATAGTTAATTTGATGATGCTTGTTATCGTTATACAACGGATGTGGGGGTCGAGGGTTGCCTGGCTAATTCAAAGTTACGAATCAAACTTGTAATTATCGCAGCTGCCAAAAGTGGACAATCAAGGTCCTCTGATCGATGTTGGGAAGATACTTGAGGATCCTCTGCTTGCCTTTCCTCTATATGAGTGCCACGCGGGTTGAGACGTAACGGACCTTGAGCGATAGTTTGTACGCACCGAACTTCAAACTTTAAAAAGGGTGAGTAGACAGCAAGAGCCAGCTTAATCTTCACAGTATGCATCACAAAAGCTTTTAAATCATCCTACTACGCACGGTATGTATGGTTTCGTGTATGTGCCTGTGCGAACCGTGTGAATTCATTGAATTCTTGTCTCAATTTGCAGCAGCGATGGAGCCGAAAATTCCACAAGCTGGATGAGTGGGAGTAGACCGGAAATATTAGCGGCGAGTGAATGGAACCGATACCTGTTGCCGAAGGCTAATAAGGAGCGTCGGGAGACAATCTCGCCGGATCTGTGATGCATTCCAGGTTGACAGTAGTGCTGATACTTTCATTCATACATTTATTACATGAGTAACTCATGCGAGGGGCCACAACAATGCCCAAGAGATGATAAACATAAAACTGTAAATCATTGGTCACAGTGGCAAACATAACGATAAATATCAAACATGAGTAGACAAGCAAACGAGAAAAGGCTAAAATCAGAAGAGGTAATAAAACACAAAAGCATAGAATAAAAGGAAGCAGTCAAAGTGAGGGATACTGTGCATGGCAGCAAGAGGACATCAGCGGTGACAAGGTAGTACGAGGACATCGATGATAGGTGACTGGAACTGATAACAGCAGATAAGAAATAGCTTGAGAGGATCACCAAATCCGTGCCACTTTTCGAATTAATACACTGAGGACGTTGAATCATCGTGGGAGGGCACGCTTTTAGCCACGAGAAATAATGCTTCTCATGTAGCTCAAAGAAAGTTCCTTATTCTTTTAGCACATATTACAAATTTTCACCTGTAAGAGCTTGACCGCTTTACTCTGCATACTCATAGTTGCGATAATATCTGGTCGGTACCAGCCTGTGCGAAGCTGCAGCCATAATTATTTACATCCCGTTTCGCAGTCAGCTCATAAAAGTAGCTCATGGTTCTGACTGATTGTCTTGTTGGCTCTTCTGCTCTTGGTCTTATTTCGGCCATTTTGGCGAAGTAGCATCCACTGAACCGAGGAACCCGTAAGTGTAACGGGCATAAAAGGAATAATTGAAACCGCTGTTTCAGCGCTCAAAACCAAACATCATCGACTTCTGTTTGAACGACAGTAAAACTCCTTACAACGGTGGAGTGTTAGCACTCATGGTCCGGCCAGATTATATATCCATACTATGCTCTTTATTATATTTACTGATCGGGAACGTACGAAGTGAAACTTGCAAATGGACACACAGAGATCCATTACCTATATATAAACCAAAAGTGTATGTGTGTATGTGTGTATGTGGAG
Organism: Trichostrongylus colubriformis; assembly: GCA_963978905.1. Taxonomy (NCBI): domain Eukaryota; kingdom Metazoa; phylum Nematoda; class Chromadorea; order Rhabditida; family Trichostrongylidae; genus Trichostrongylus; species Trichostrongylus colubriformis. The sequence continues at coordinate 8,994,371 of OZ022259.1, read as the reverse complement.
TGTTAGCACACGTGATCCGGCCAAGTTACATGTACATATAATGCTCATTGGGCGGTGGTGTAGTGAAAGGTGGCGCACAACCCACTCTCATGTTGCGGTGATGAATTTTTGCACCAACGCCCGCCCAAGCCAAACAAGCATTCCATCGCTTCGGGGTAGGTAAATTGGCACCAGATTTGTTGTATAGGAGGTAAAGCCACTGCCTTGTACATCGGCTGGCCACCGCAAGTCATTGTATAGGCCACATCAAATTCACCAGCCATCACTATTCTGAGTGGAACTAGAATGTGCGGCGCATCCCAGGGAGGGATTGATTAACGCCTGAAACTAACCTTTTTACGTTTATAATGCTGAATATTATATTCACTACTCGGAAATGTACGAAGTAAAACCTGCAAATAGACACACATTTGAGATTCAGATTACCTATATACAGTAGCGCTCAAAAGTCTTCGGCCAAAACTTTTTTGTCATAACTTTTTTTCTACTTGACCAAATTTGACAAAATTTTAATATGTGGTGCCTGAACCTATTGTCAACATTTCCTACTACTTGAGCGCCGCTTGCCACTTTTCATGATTTTTTACAAGAATTTACTACAAGACCACCCAAAAAAAAGTAAGAGGCTTGTTCAAGAAAAACGGCTTTCTATACAAAAACAAAAAGAGCAAGCCTCAGAGAACATTAATATTTTGTAGAAAGACCACGACTTTTGATGACAGCGGCACAGCGGGACGGCATAGCGATGGCATGCCAAAATCAAAAAATTTCATATAACTACGAAACCTACACCGTTGCGCGCCAAAATAGTATATTAAGTATGCAGTGTCTCCGAGTACAACATACTATAATTTCTCTTAAATCGGTGCAGTTGCAAAAAAGTTACAAGTGAAAAAACCCAAGTGAAAGACCATTTCGCCGAAGACTTTTGAGCGCTACTGTACATATAAACCAGAAGTGTATGTGTGTATGTGGTGTGTGTGTTTGTTTGTCACATAATCCACTCGACTGCAACGTGGAGAGGTCGGGCAAGTTAGAAGTGGGTAGGAGTTGACCAACGTGCACGAAACTCATAAAAACTAAGCCTTACTCCTACTACGGTAAGCGGGGCTTGCGCAGAGATGGTAAAAAAATCGGGTGAGTGAGGAATGGGCTTGTAGAGGTTGGGCAACTTAGGGAATCCGTAGAGCCTCAACACAACCGCAGCCTGAATGGGTCGGGCAAGCTAGGAGTGGGTAGGGGCTTATTAAAGTGTACGGAGCACATAAGAACTAAGTCTAGCCCCCCTCCCTACCGTAGGCTCCATCCACGGCAGCGGGTTTTGCACGGAAGTGGATGGTTGTACAAATTTAGGTCCTCGCTTAGGTGCCAAAAGACGGGCAGGTTAGGAAAGAACATGGATTTCGGGCAAGTTAGGATTTGGTAAGAGCCAACCCACATGTACGGACCACATAAAACCTGAACCAATTCCTATATCAATACCACGCTCACTACGTAGCTGTTTGTCCTCGGTTACCATCAAAAAGTGATGTGTTATGAGCAGGTCAATCTCTCTGCATTCAGCTGCGGCCAGTGTTTCTCATACTACTGATTTATGCATGTCCTCCCAAAGCATTAATACTTCAAAAGCCATGTACTATGCCTTCTGTCCTCATAGTTAGGGCCTCACCGTGTCAGCCACGGCACTTTGCCCATCGCAGCTTTCAGTCCGCACAAGAATCAACTACTCTACCTCCTCCGTTATGCTACCAATATAAAACGGATGCATAAACCAATACCAGCACTTACAAGATAGCTCTGTGCCCTCAGCTGTCACCCCTGCTTCTGCTATATACCTATGTTTTCGCGTAGAGTTTCAGCATTACTGAAAATCAACTAGCCTCTTTTCCCCATATTCAACCCCAAAGTGAGCTACCAAAAAAGAAAGTGGGGATCGAAGATAACAGCAAACCACGAATTCCGCAATCAAATGTCCCATTCTGTTTTTCTGTCATTCTGTTTCATAAAAATTTTCGAAGTTATTTACTCAGCAACGCAGCAATCACACGGGCAATTGAACTATTGTAAGCCTAGCGGCGTTTTGAAGATCAAAGATCATATGTATAAAATTCTCGGTGAAAGAAGCGCCTCCGAGCTCTCGAAGAGACACCTCCAACTGCTGCCTGCTCCTTTCTACATGGCTCGCCCTGTCCTTGATTGTGCCGTACCCACTGGGGTAAACGGTGGGAAGGGGGTCTTATTTCTAAGATTTTCATCTTCCTTATTTCTGTGCTACTGAATACTTCAATCTTCTTTTCGTATTCAATCCTTCCACTTCTTAGAAGGGGATCTGCCTTCAGTGGGCAGGGGTAGGTGGATATGGTATCACTTAGCTCCAACTGAAGCCGATGATAATCATTTACAAACCGCCTATTACCCAAATAAGGGCCCATTCTTGCTCCATCGCGCGCGGAACGCTCGGCTTGCCGCGCTAGCGTTGAGTCGAACGTCGTTCCCCGCTACAAAACTGGTGAAGCCACCCTACGGAGGGGGCGGAGCCGCCCCACGAGGATTTGTCGGCGTCAGCAGCCAATCCGACTGGTATTTACGAGCTCAAGTTCGTAATTCCTTGCGTTTGAAAGCATTCAATTTCTGTGGCAGTGTTCAACCACAATGGGAAAGGTTTCCTTCCTCCATTGGATTAAGGCAATAAGAGGCTCACCTCTCCCCCCCCCCCCCCCCCTCCCCTCCACTGCATTAGCACCGCTGCAGTGGCACCGAACAACATCAGCGCCTCAAAAAGTCATATTGAATGACGGTGATCAGTGAGTTAAAAATATTTCTCTTAACCCGCTCGTGGTGTATGAAGTAGCGATACTTGAATAGTGCCATTTTTACCTCCTTCTTTGCAGATTCTTGGCCTCACATGACCTTCTGATTCTCGCACCTCGTTATCGTACCTTCATCATAGGTGCAAAGGGTTTGCACTACATGTGCGGAAATTTTCTTCCGTACCGCATTCTACATATCCGAAACGAGATGCCGTCCCCTCTGAACGCATGTGGCTGCATCAGTTATTCTGCAAGAATTATTTTTGAACTGATTCGGATGTTTGATTTGCACTGATTGAGAATCTACTTCTTGTTCGTCCGTCGTTGATGCCCATGTATCCCTGGTGGACTCCACTTCGGATCCTACTAATCAGCACATGAGAATTCCAAAGCATATTCTCTTTCGATGTAGGTTGGCGGTTCTGGTGATTGTTTTCATTTTTCATGAGACTTCCCCATTATACTGACCGACGGTATAATGAACTCGACAATTTCATTTTATATTCTACTTTTCCAACAGTGACTCCAACAACAGTCAACTGTTATGGATTTCTCGATCGACGTTCACCATATGGGACCTCTTCGTCCTCTCCTTCCACTCCAAATACGAGCCCTTGGGATTCCTCCACCAAGGTTTGCACCCGGTATGCATGGGTTTTCGTTGCCTTTTACGAGTGGCATGCAGCATCATCCCCCATTTACAATGAAATCGAACTCCGTCTGTAAATACCGTTCCTCCCATGTCTGTCTACCATCCCCGCACTCGGTGAGATGGTAAGAATCTTGATTGAAAGGTATTGCGTGGAAGTGTTGCTTTTTACCTGCAGAATGGCTACATATGCATGGTCCCCCGTCTATTACGGTTAGAAGGGTCTTCAAAAATTAGCGTGATCTTCGTTCGATTTTCTCACACTAATGGACTGAGGCTTTGTTCTCGCGGTCCCTAGGAAGTTGGAAGCGTGAGGCTAAAAACTACGTGATAAGGTGTTCCTAAGAAACTGTTACCCTTTATTTCTGTCACTTTTCGTTTTTTCCGTGAGACCCGTCTAGCTCGACTGCTCAGCATTCTTTAATTTCTAGTACAGATGCATAAATGCATATTTATCCGCAGAGGGATCCATGTAATGATAAAAGAGAAGCTTTAAATTATATAGGTTGGGCGAAGAATAAGCAATAACATCACTCGCAGATTGGCGGCTTTGTTCTGATTAACTGCCATGTCCACATAGAAAGCAGATGGATGGTGATTGTTTATCTGAAAAAGATGAAGCTTGTGCTTCTTGAAGTGGCAAAATTTGTGAATCTGCTGCAGTTTGCAGGTCCCGATCATTCACCATTATAACTTATTACTACAATATCAAATAGTGCTTGCATATTGCGTATGAGAAACGATAATACGGTTTTCCAAAGAAGCTAAACATGCTAAGCGTCCCATTTCTAAAGCGTACCAAACGATTTCACCTGCTCTTAACAGCGCGTCCCCGGCGGAACGCACTTTGTTGGTCAGGAAGGGCACTCACGTGAGGATGTAGCTGGAAACCATTCCTCCCCACAAATTCCGGATTTACACCGATCACATCTTTATCATGGCCCTGTGCTTGCCCTGGCGCACAACGCCGTTTGCTCTATAGATTGTCCACCTTCCAAAATGAGCGGGTAAGCTCGACATTGCTTCAGCCGCTGCGCTGCGTCACTTGGGATTTAATTTCATCCGCCTGCTTTTTAATCGCAGGAGACAGATCATGGGTCACCTTGATAATCACTTGAGCCTTTCCTTCTCTTTTCGCACTTTCACGCCCATTCTTAGATAGAACTTGGAGAGCCCTCTATCACCCGATTGCTCGCTATGCTCGTTATGAATATGATCGGAAGAACTCGCCGTTTCACTTCATGCCTGATAACTATCGCTTTGATAACAGCCAGTAAAAAATCTTTTGAGTTTGTGTATTTCTAACACTTCATTTGCAGCCATGTTGGCCAAACTGCAGTGTAATAGCTAGGTGTACCAGCTTCGAATCAAAATGAAGCAGAGGTCCTAGTCCGCTTGCTTTTCTTAACAACTCTCTATCTATTTGTGTAGATTTCAATAGGGTGACCTAATTTATGACCCTCTCAGGCCCTCTGGCCTCCTAAAAACTCGGCTGGAAGTACCTACCCATCCACCGTGCTCATCTGAAGTGGCCCCTTTATATTATTCCTCTTGTGAGCCGTAAATCTGCATCGTAGTGAAGAGGTGTCTGACGACGAGGAAGCGCTTATTTGTCACAATAATATATAATATTTGGTTCTATGTCGACAGAACCAGAAAGGTGGCTACGCTTAGAACGTCCAATGAATCATGCTGACCAGTGTTTATATAACAGCGCTTAGGACTCAGCTACGAAGAATGGGATTATACTCTCAGAACTTTTACCTGGCTTTCGCAGTCAATACTTCATTTGCAACAGAAACCTTTTGCGGAGTTCGTTTTATAAGCCCAGAAACCGACCATTTGACTATAAAAGCAACAATTACAGGATACCATGCGAGTACCATGTAAAGTACCTATAAAGATACTAGCTTGTTTGCTTATGTAATAGGTTGGTGCTTAGTTCAACGACATCTGCGCTTTTTGAAGCTTTCAGATACATATAGGCAGTACAATCATCGCTGTCTTCTACCACTTACTCCCATTGACTGGGAGGCCACTCAATACCCGCTTTTCAAAAGTTCACAAGCTACAATTTGAGAAATTCATCGATACACAATTCGAGTGAGCCTAGAAACTGAACTTCTTACTTCCTATGTAATGCACAGCGTCTTGATTAAATTAATTGGAATGGAATGTCCTGGGATGAGAGAATAGGATGCCCCAGGATGAGAGAGGATGGATGAGAGAAGATGGAGCGGAACTTGAGAGCTCAGCTCATTCTTGCTTCCTGCCTTATTTTAGCAGCGTGCTAGCTTACGTGGCCACGTTGAAAGGCAAGTTAGCTGCTTTTTGGAAAACGGTGTAGGCAAGCGTATATAGACTCTGCAGGTGTGTGTCACAAATAGTGTTAAATACGGCATCATCGGCTGGTACAGATCTGATTGTGACAATCCTGATAAATCTGAATAAAAGCAGATAGATTTGCTCTGAAATCCAGCTGCTGCTACGCGTAGAGACGAATTCCCATTGCTCTGCCAGTATGCACCTCCTTCTGGTTAACTGAAGGTACTCAGTTTTCATCTACAATTATAAGGTGTGGCAGAAAAAGAATAACGGAGTTTTCAGTCATTCACACTGCTGTCTTGTCTCACTCGCTGAGTTGGTAGAGTACCCAGCTGCTTACTATTTCTCAAAGCCATGGCCACTTGATAGCCTGCCAATTGTCGTATGGGTAGAATCATTGTTGCTCTTATTCAGCATAGCGACCTTCTGATTCGCTTTTGAACTTCTGCGCATATCGTCATATTTGGTGGAAGTCTAACCATATGTTAGTGGGTGGATAATAAGATTCGCATCTTCTGACCCACAAGTGATGGAGTAACGGGAATGTAGCACGAAGTCACTCGAATCGAAGTACCAGTGAGTGAACGGTAATACCATTATCGTTAGTTACAGTATCATTATCGACTGTGTGACAGTCACAAAATCCCTGTTCGCTTGATGCGTTTCATACCTGTATCGCCTTGTAATTGGAATAAAATGTAAATTCATGTACGGCATGAATTCTAGCATATTTTTATGAGTGATGATATATTTCTCGGCCTCGCGCGGAGTGTAGCTATTAAGACGATGCTCTAGCTTTCAGGGGGCCTCCTGCCTAATTGTACAAAACATTTCGCTCTATGTCGAGGCCGATAACGGCTGTGATGAAGTTTCTCTTACCATTTCACTGAGTCACCGCGCATGCAAGTGCCAGAGTAGGCACAAAGCGCACGTTCCCAGCGAGGTCACTTGGCAACGCCGATCAAGTGTGAGTCAAGGTGTGAGAGGTGTTTTGTGAGAAATGAGCGTAACAGCCATACTCAGACGGTCAAGTTGCCCCTGAACATTTTCAGCGACTCTGGTGATCCGGCTGGGTGTGCACCACTAGTAGAGAAAATTCGTTCATTGGCGCCTTTCGTGCGACGCAAAGGTGTGAGCTAGAGGCACCGCATTAGTTGGGTTATGAAGCGATACTGAGCAATATCTAGACGTAATCGCTGCGACCCAACTACAACTAATAACTAATACATCGTGCCTGACATCCGTCGCGCGCCACACGAGGCCATGGTAATTTTCTATTGTAATAGACACAACTGATCCAGCCAGTTCCGCCACGTTCGTGGGCGGGGTACAAGAGCAGCAGAAGGGATAAATTTGACAGGCTGTGAAATATGAAATTTTCATCAATATGGAAGTATGAAAGTAAGGATGCTCAGCAGCGTAACAGGTAGGAAGAACGAAATACAACGGCGAAAAAACCGAGAAATAGGAACACCCATTCTCTCGTTCACTTCTGCGTCACTAGCCGGGGGTAAACTGCAGAAGGGCAAAGAGGCTAAATCGGCCAGCTGCGAACGATGCCCAGCTTTCGCCGGCCACTGGTCCGGCTAATGAACTATAGAAGGACACGCCGTACTGCGGGATCGTGCTAAGACCCCAAGCCGCCCTTTTTCAATGCGAGTTTGGCTGCACATTACCTCTTCTGAAGTGTGAGGTTTCTCTTCAGAAAGCATCTATTCTCACTTCTCACTTTCTCCTCACTCCTCTCGGTACCGTTGAGAGGTTGAACCATCCCCCCCCCCCCCCGCCTTGTGTATAGCTTTACCAGAATTTGGTGATATACGCTGTTTTGGTGCGGATACCATCCCAAATGTCTCCACAGATACACTTGCCAATAAATCTGCTTGTCAAGTCGGGTTTGCCACGTTCTTGCAAAAGAACACGCAAAAAAAATTCAATGGAGGCAATTAGGCATGAAAGCAGAACTGCACAGAACGTCGAAATGAAGCGGATAATCGCGAAGGCGCTTTTCATCTGCTCAGTTTATCATTCTCGGGTAGAAGCAAGAAAAGGCAACCACCAATAACTGTTCCATACAGTGCTCTGCATGATGATACAGCCACCTGTAAGTTGTCCACAAACTTTCCTCCCAGAGCGAAAAGTTTTACAGAAAAACTTTGATGAGAAGTGTAGCCAGCATCCATGCACCAACACAAAATTCCAGGTAAGAAACACAAAAAATCCCTTAACTTGTTTTCAATATGCCGTTTACTATGCTGCAAAATGACACAGCCACTGAACAGATTGTAGCAACTGGCAACGAAGGAATAACAAAAAAGGGAAAATGCTGGTACCGCGAACACTCGTTCCTCCAATGCTTCGAATAGCCAAGTATTTTGATTTTGTTTTTGATTTTGATCTTTTTTTTGGTTGTTTTATCTCACACCATGACACCTCCTCCTTTGAAGTTCTTTTCGAAAATTCAAGCCTGTCCCTTGTGCTATAGTGCCGGCAGCCGTCCGGGACGTCATAGCTGAACCTTTTTTTCATCAGAAAGGGAAACCTTTCTCAACCTGGAGAAAAAACAATAGGGAAAAGGTATGCAAACTCATGAGAGTTTCTGGACACTTTGTGAATGGCTGTATCATTACTATACAAAGCTCTGTATCTAATAAAAGGGGAGCGCAATTCTCTATGGGATTTTGACATTTGATGGACAGCGTATTGAGAATGTTTCAGCAGAGGTATAATTCAAAAAATTCGTCCTAAGGATGCCACAAAAAGCCGATGATCAGTTGAGATCATCATTGAGCAAAGCGCCGTTGTGTACTCCATCCGAGCTACTGGAGAAGGAAAACAGTTACTTTTTCAACCTTCTGCGGAAAAACTTCATTCGTTAACGAAGTGTGCAATAGTTTACGATGAGGAGGCCGTAATGGTCTTTTGAAAAGATGATTAGGAACTTTAGGAGTAAGTGCAAGCCAACATGTCCTATACAGCCAATATTCATTACGGCAAGAGCAGATCTTATATCAGCAAGTTATTTTGAAATTGGTGGCTCATATAATACAGCCACTCTGCGCTGTAAGAGAATATGGGAACTTACTATCATATAAATCCCTTTAAGAAGAGTGGTGATACCGTTGTTTAGGCGGAATACTGAAACTAGGAAATAGAATCCTGGAGTAAATGCATACATTGCTAATGCGCAAGTTTGAACGACGATCTAAACTGTGTAGCTTGTGAACAGTACAAAGCGAGTATAGTGTAGATATAAGCGAGTATAGATTGCATGTAAAAAAAATCTTTTTTCGTCACGAAGAATAGTACAGAGAATTTATCTGCCATAGCCAACCTGCAGTAGAAAGCATTTTGTTAACTTGCTCTGCGCTTTTCGAACCATATCAGAGTAGAAGTTCAGCCGAAAGTGACGACGTAAAATAAAATAACAAGTGCATGCAATAAATAGAATAGCTGAGTAATAACCGCACAAGCAGTAGTATAATGTATCCTGAGAGACTATCTAATCATTTCATTTCCATAAGATCTACAGAGAAAGGCAATGCACATAAGAAACAACTGTGCACATAAGGCCGGCAACGCGTGGCTGTGTTCACAGGCAGCGAGACGGAGTGGCACGGAGGACATGCAGAGATGACGCAGGTAAGGAGGCAGGGTGACATAGACGGAGACCCAGAGACACACAGCCGGGCCTTGCCGCCGGCACCACAGAGTATAAAAGCGGTCTAATACTTAAGCACTGTCATGTTCCGAAAACTCATGCTCGTTTCAGTGTCAGTGTGAGACTTGTGAGAACTTATACGCCTGAAAACCTACAAATCTCAAAATCTTTTTGCAACCAATATCGTGAAAGCTTTTTTGAGTATCTTGGAATAAAACTCTTGGAATTTTCACGTTGTTCCATATAATGGCTAAATTGTCTGCTCAATGAATTCGAATTGCTACAAATCTGCAGCCTGGAGTAAGTGGCCTCCCATAGAGTCAAAAGAGTGAGGGTCACTTGGATCGGTCACGAAAATCATTTTCCCAGAACCACTATGAGGAGATGGTGCTGAAAGTGAAGTGAGATATGCTGTTGATAGCCGCACGGCCTGTGTTTGTCTGTTTGGTTGTTCGCTTATTGACGTATGCAACAGCCCACGTAATTATAATAGGTAATTCCAAATACAGTGAACATTTAAAAAAAACCTTGAAACTGCGGATCCCCAGCACAGAAAAAGATACTCAAAAAGAGCAACAGCAACAAAAACAAAACGAAAATTGTGTGAGCAAGCGAGAACGAGAAAAGAGTGAAAAACAGGGTACAAACTGTGGACCGAACTTCTCTAGAGCTTCAAACTTTCCATTCGTGAGTAGTCAGTAAATTGACGAAGCAGATTGAGTACCGACCCACATCTTCGGGTTTGAGTTGACTCCGAGAGAATCTTCAATCTACGATGCCTTGCTGCAGGTATTCCTCGTGATCTGCTAGGTAACTTGACCCGTGCAGGATAGTGCGTAGGTGAGAAGCCTACTGTTACCCTAATAAACTTACTTCGAAGAAGACGTTCGAAATGCCAGTCAACACCACACATAGGAAAGCCATAGGAGCAGTAACGATATAAAAATGTCCAACTTTCCCAAGTCTACAAATGATTCTCAAAATATAGGTACATTATACCCGTGCAAAAAAATAACTTACTTCAAAAAGAGTAGAACTCGGTGAATATTGAAAACCGTCAACAACATACTTTCACCACTCATCACTATAATGAAAAGGGAGGTGATCAGCGTATTCAACCATAAGGGCAGTACAATGAATGGATAGCCGCTTTCTTCCTTCGCACTCAACGTCATCCGCTAAAGGTAAAAATAATGCGCTATAGCTTATTCCATATTCTAAAAATAATTCGCTAGCTAATAATACTGTTCACGTCCTTTATGCCCAACACTAACGTTGTGTCTGAGCTCACCTGATTCATTATGAGTGTAAGCACCGAACCGCATATGTAAACGAGGGCCTGTACAACAAGAAAATTTTGGTAGTATGTGAGAGAGACATGGTTTAATTTTATACGATACATTATGTATCCAAAAACTAGGAATGAAACGATGCTGGTTACTATGGTATTGAAATACTGCAGGATTTCCACAGCTTTCTCGGCTGAATCCATTGTTCTGAAAATATACACAGATTTGGCGAGGTAAAGCGGATCGGTGAGTATCGAAACTTTGAAATTAGAAAGTATGAAGGCATTGAATGAGCTGCTTTTGTAAAAACGCTACCGTATTTCGACATATGTACATATATATGAACGCGTCCTAACCCATTATGAATAGGTCAATCAGAGCATCGTGATATTTGTCGCAAACAGCAGCTGCAACTGTTGCTATTCCAGTTAACAATCCACTTCTAGTGAACATAAACTACAGGTGAATATTACATAATTGGTCTATTTTATTCAGAATAGACGAACAAAATAATCATCATCAGAGCAGTCACACTAAGTTACTGTTGGGCACGGGGATATTTCCTTTTCTCAGAATGAAACTCTAGCTAGGAACTTCATCGTGGTTAGTTTGAGAGGTTTCACCTTCTTCCTCATATTCTGCTTTAGCGGTAATGTGGGTGATGAGAATCCCTGAGGGGAGTCATTCACTCGAAAATACGAGTATGGAAAGCCTATCTGCGGCGAAATCCCCCACGAAGGGCGCGCCCCCGAGCTGTGGCAGAGGCAGCCTTTTCTGCTCGAGCCGCCTTACTGTGCTCGGTCCGCCTCCTAGCGACTGATTGGCTGGGGTGGGAACAGAAGGTATCGCCGCCCGCTTTCTCAGTTTTGCCTTGAAGCGCACTCCAGGAAAGGGATGCTTACTCATTCTCGAACATCTCTTTGTGTTTACAACATGGCAACACGCCAATGGAACACTCGTCCGGACCACCCGACTCTTCACGGTAATTCTCCACATCGAGGACCGACGGTGGGGAGGGGTCCTATTTCTCGGCTTTTTGGCCATTTCCATCCGTTTTTTTCACTATCCTGTTACTGGGCCTGGGCATCTCGATTTTCACATTCACTACTTCTTTTACTTTCCTGCCGAATTTCCCCAAACACTGCCTTTGAGGTGGTATGCCAGTGAAGTATGGGGAACAGAGATGCTTACTCTCCTCTCTACTGAACTCTCTGTAGGATACACATGCACACCGTACACAACTTTTATCTCGAAATTCCGTAGTGGGCGTTATTGTGGGTTTACACACAACAGCTCCTAATTCAACCCATGCAAAGGTTGATCAGTGGATCAAGCAATGGGGTCCATTTGTCGAACAAAAGCTCCGTATCCCGAAATGTTTTGAAAAATACGACTATCGCCCCTAAGAACAACTCCACTGTCAGTCTCTACAGCCACTGCGTTTTCAGCAGCCACTGCGTTACTATATCTGCTGTTTCGCAGCTACTTCTCCGAGCAGCTCCTGTGCATACTCCCCCCAACAAGCATCTGTATGGATGCGGATCTGGAAAACAGGAACTTCCGTCTCCTACTGCCGCTCATCGGATGTGTCATTTGTCCAACAAACGCTGCCGGAATGGTGGTAGAGTCGCTTAGCTCTCGGCTTCATCAGGTGAGGAGAGGACCGTGTCCACGGGCTCACTTAGAACAGAAGTTTTTCTTCGCTGTAAAATGGACATAAATTCCATGCTCATATCTCCTAATTGTGCGGTGTGCGAGTAGGAAGGTTTATTTGCTACTCAGTCTGCACTACGGGATTATCAATAGATAGATAACGCATGTATCAAAAATCATTTATTGTTTGGTTAGTTGTCTGGTATCAATAACGGTGGGTAAAGCAGCAGTAGAGCAGGGTCTAGAAAGAAACAAACCTATCGCACCGACATTAGGTGAAAGGTCAGGGCGAAGTCGGTGAGCCAAGAAGGTATGATAGTGCAGTTGGGATCGTTAATCAGGAGCATCTACACGGAGACAGTTCTCATCACTATCAAGTGCAGTTCCTGATAGACCTTCTAGGTACCACAACAGAGACGTATCTACCTTTCTGCATGCCTTATTGCCTCGTGAATTGGCTTCGCGTAGCGACAACATGAAAACGTAAATTTAAGAATTTGAGACGTTGTTTCCGTTTTCACAAACTCAGGGAAGAACATCGCTCTATTCCTCCATTGGAGGACCCGGCTCCATCACATGCAAAATGAGGTAGAAGCATAGTCTTTTGGAATTTTCTTCCACAACATTCCCATTTCCCACTATAGAGGTGATCCAAGAAATGGACAAAACAGGTGGAGCATCGTAAGAAGGAGCTGCGTCCAGGCTATTGCTTCACATGAAGTAGCATCTGAACAAGTCCTGCATGGCAAGCGAATGCCTTTCTGATCACGGGGATATTTGTATCATTTTCTGAACCGAGTTACAGTTCTCATCCATCTACCCCTATCCCTTATGTATTAGTCGCTGATACGAATTACGTGCATACGGGTTAGGCTTGAATAAGTAATATTGGGTCATTCCGTAGGTAATGCCACCTTTTCCATAGGAGGATTTTTCCTATATTATTGTATTGTGCAGCATTTTACATCGATCGGAATAGATTTGACTGATCTACCATATATTTTCTTCAGTTTGGATCTATTGAAATCAGGCCAACTTTCACGCTATGAAGTGGTAGTTCAGTCAATAAAAAGAGGCCTGGCCGGCAATCGATTAAAATCTCATGCGGTGTATTGCATAAACATACAGCCACTTATGAACTGTCTGAATACTTCATTTACAGAGTGATTCGGAAAAAGTCTCCAGGCAAAAAAAGTGGCTACTAGTTCGACGCAAATTTGCGCACCAACACTGAATTTTAGCTTAGAGACATGGAAGATTTCTCCTTTTATCTGTTTTGGAAATGCCGCTTTTACTATTCTGCAACATGATGTAGCCACTGAGCACATGTCAACAAAGAAACAACGAATAAGAGAAAAATGGTGATTCTGCGATCACCATTTTTCTCTTTTTCGTTGTTCGGTTGTTGGTTCGGTGTTTCGGATAATCCATTGCTTCGGTAGCCGCTAATTTCGATGATCTAGGTCCCGTGAGGTTTTTTTCAGAATGTTTTCAGTACACTTCCTGCCACGCTTCAGTGACAGTCTCTTCAGACTCCTTACTTTTCGGCATGAAAGTCCCAGTTATCTTCAATCAGATAAATTTCGGGGCCGTTGGTCATCTGTGTCATGGGGTTCATTCGGTGACGGCTTCACCATGATCCAGTGCTCCGGCTAACATGAAATGGCCCATTGACTTGCATGAAAACAACATTTTGGTGAAAAATGTCGAATCGTTAGAGGAGAGAACGGTACGTCACGCGAAGACTCGGTAATCGGATGGTTCATCTTTTCGAGAACGAAACGAAAATTCGAATGACTATTTGATCGCACACCATGGCATTTTCTTCCTTGACGTTCTTTTTGAAAATTTGGAGGCACACTTCGCGATAACCGAATGGGCCGACTTGTCTTCCTGGAACAGTAGATCCTCATTTAACTAGTCAAGCTGCACCTTTTTCGCGTCGCCACCGTGAGCTATCACGGTGCTACACCTGCTTGAACCCACTCCGACGACACACACGAGAGCTCCCTTATTGGTAAACTGAGTTAAATGGGTGGAGTCAGGGTGGGTTCAAGCAGTTGTAGCGCCGTGATAGAGCACCGTAGCGACACGAAAAAAGCGCAGCCTGACTACATATCTGAGGATCTAATGTTCCAAAAAGGAAAGTCAACTCATTTATTAATCGCGAAGTGTGCCCTTGAGGGGTGTGTTGCAAGTGTTCCGATTCTAGAGGTCGGCACCGAACTGGGTCACCGCCCTTCTCGAATTGTGGGAATGCTGGCGGGTCCTGCCGTCTGGGCCCTCCCAGATTAGCCTAAGCCTTTTCAGGGGAGGAGCTTTGGCAGCGTGTTTTTACCTGTCTTTACCTGATTCCAATCCACCGCGCAACCTGACCTGACCTCACCAGCCGGAACACTTGCACTCCACCCGAGAAAAATCAGCCATGTGTCTCGTACTTGGCCTCGACCTCTTCAGAATGCTAATCGCTCTTTTTTGAATCGCTCTTTCCAAAGCAATAGGACTCATTTGAATCGAAGATGCTTCTTGTGGGTACCTTGTCCAATAATAATTTATGATTGGGTCAAAGGCTTTTTCTAGTCTGTCAAGGATTTGTTTCGCTATTATTTCGAGTGTGATTCAAACTTAATTTGAGGAGCATGTGATAGGGGTCTAATTGACATAAATTCACAATTTCTTTTCAGCAAGATGTCAAAGAATTCGGTTAACTCTCAATCTTTTCCTAAAGATAATGGAGGAAGGGGTTTGGGGAAACTCGTATTGAAAAGCCTTTACAGAGAGGCTGAGACTAATGCGATCCTAGCGCGCTTCACTTCGAAATGCATGCTTCATATGCTTCAGTGGCCGAGTTGTTTTTTGGCGGCGGGCAGAGAAGGCCGACGCCACTGTTATTTGATG
Organism: Trichostrongylus colubriformis; assembly: GCA_963978905.1. Taxonomy (NCBI): domain Eukaryota; kingdom Metazoa; phylum Nematoda; class Chromadorea; order Rhabditida; family Trichostrongylidae; genus Trichostrongylus; species Trichostrongylus colubriformis. The sequence goes on along the minus strand of OZ022259.1, from coordinate 8,979,086 downwards.
TGGTATAGGGCAAAACACATTTTATTCATGATTATGTAAAACAAATGAAACAACCAGCAGCAATAAACAAGTGAAGTAGAGAATAGGCAAGTAAGCGAAAGAGTGTGAAAAAAGGTGTTGGTGATGAAAAATCCGATGTATTCACACTAGACATTCTAGACGTTTTGGCAAGGCGTCGTGTTTGCCATTGAGGCAAGCTGAACGAATTGCAACCACAGCGTCACCTGAGCCAAAATCGCCTCCTCCCGGTGTACTCAATGTTTCACCAGTATTTCAGCGGCGTCGTCTCGAAAATTTGCTCTACTTGATTCAATGAAATCGTCAATTTCAGTCCACCATCCTTAACAGTTTCGCCTCAGTGCGGGACACATGATCGATCGACCTTTGGAAACATAGTGTTTTATTGGATTCCCGATTTGGTCAATTCCGATTGATTGGACATACCACATCCCCAGCCTGAAAATCGTCAGAAATCCTACACATGAGGAAGTAAAACACAAATTCTAATGAGGTGGACAAGTCTCTTTCTACCTACAGGGGTACACAAAAAAAGTCACTTTCTTCACTTTCAACGCCACGTTAGTCGAACTTCAATGGATTCTGAAAGTATTTCCTTGCGATCACACCTCTAACTATCACTATACATTGTGTTCAACATGTATAGATTCACCTTTTTATCTATTTCTAGAATAAACCAACGATCATTCTCCAAATTTTTATCAGTAGTACCTGATGGCTCGTGTGATCGGTCGCACCAGTGGCGCTGAAATTAAAGAATCGCAAAACTTTGATTTCTTCATTTTCCAAAAATGACAGTGTCCTGAAAGCTAGATTCACTTGACTTTTCTGCCTTGCTCCCATCTCTTCCCCTTGCAGGTGTAAATTGTAGAGTTGATATGGTAATGCTTTTCGTCTAAGATTTGTTCTGTAGTGCATGCCACGCAGAGCACGCTAATCGAGCCCGAAAGGGGACAAATGAGGAATTGCAAGGCTCCGGATTTCTGTAATCGCGCAAACCAAAGAAGATGGGCCGATTTCTAAAGTTGCTCAGTGATTCCTGTCTTCTGCGACACGAAAACTAAAACCGGAAAACCGTGGCTAATTTCTGAGAGGCAAAATCGTCGAATCCTAAACCAGTTCCACAATGGGTGTATAACAGCTGTACAGGGAACTTGCACCTAGCGAGTCCAAAAGTGTTGTTGCTAAAATGACCCTTCATATCGAGTGAAGGCGATTTTCGTGCACGTCATACTCCGCTGACGCCCACAAAGAAGCCCAAAACCTTTTTGTCAAGGAACATTTGAGACGGACGCATCATTGGGACGGTGTAAGGAGCACAAATACTTTATTGACGTAGAATAGTTCACGGGGTACTAGTGATAGCGTTGCAGGTGATCTTTTCTGATGAGAAGAAGTTCAAATTGGATTAATGCGATGGCTTGGCAAGTTAATGGAGGGGTTTGAGAAATACTTTCTAAGGCGTTGATTTGCTGGTGATGCTATGGTTTGGGCCGTCTTCTCTAGCTTTCGTGGGAGAGGGCTAGCAAAAATCACACATCACATGGGCACTACTACTGCTCATCAAGACGCTCTTTGAAGTGATTGGTTACCATTTAAGCAGCGATTTTTATCCGTTTGCTGTGAATTTCAACAAGGCGCCCTCCACAAAGGCGTGGTTTAAAGCGAAAAATATCAGCCTCTTGAAAGGTCAACCAAGTTGCCAGACTCAAATCAGATCAATTACGAGTAGCTACGAGTTCTTGAATATTGTTGCTGTTGTTGCTAATTCATTGTTTCATCGTTGAAAAACTTCGAAATCTTAGGTGAATATATACTTTTGGGACACACTTACTTCGAAAAGAAGGTGAGTAAAAATCTGCCAATCTTTGTCTTTAGCTTCACAGGTGCATTAATCGCGGCAGTCATTAGGTACTACTGGTGAGGATTTGGAAGGAAATTGCTGAATTATTCTAGAGATGTAGATGAAAGATAGGGTGAACTCCTTCTTTTGGGACCCGCTGTACTCCATAACAGGCTTCTGTATGAGCAGGATCGAGAGCTTTTTCAAAATGAACATGGTGTGTCACCGCAACTCGGCAAAATACGAGATTTCATCTTTCATTGCCTTGCTGAGGTCTGTTCACTATGTGTACCTGAGGAGATTCATATTGGGTGACGTTCTTGAAGATCTCCCTGTTCCAAGTGACCTACGCTCTTCGTTTCCGAAAACCACAGAGTGCCATCACCATCGAAACCCCTCCGGGGGCTGGTTAGAGGCATGAAAAATGACATTTTGAATCATTGTAGCGTTGCCTGAACAGCGAGCGCCCTGTGACTTTCACAAATCGAGGGTTTAGTCTATAAGAACTTCCCCACGAAACACCCACCACGGAAGCTGGTGTTGAGGCGGATCTTTATGGCATAGGTGCTCTAAAGCCCAACTGTGCCCACTGTAACCTATCTTCATGACGGAGAAAAAGGTGAGCAAACCACAGCTTCTTACTGCCTCCTACTGGATTCAGAGGAACATTTCAAGGATATCCTGCCTCAATGCTACTTTATCTCGTTACGCTCTGTTTTGTATACTTGGCGGATGTGAGCTGAGAAAGTTGCTCTTTTTGGCACTCCTTGTATGTGTGACTTGCTGCTATTACCGTAACTCTCATAGAACTCGAAACGTGGTGTTTGCTTGAAATCAGCGGACATGGAGATGGTACTGATTGTGAGAACTCCTTAGTATGTCAAGTGCTCACCGTATATCAGTCCACCTTTTCAGCTTTACTTGACTTTCGGAAGAGTTGGCTCATTTGGAACCGAGACTTTTTGAGAAGGTCGTTTCACAGTGAGAAGTCCAGAAATTGACCACTTGATTATAAATCCGATAAATAAAGGATACCATGTGAACACCACATATACTATCTATAATAGCACTATATTTTTTTCAAATGTTTAAACGAACAAACATCCAAAGTACCAAAATAGCTCAATCACTGTAGATTAGCGGAGTTGTATATAATAACCATACTGGACTCGGGCTGGCAGGCTAACGTTTGCTAACTTCGACATATTTTCGCAAAGTTCGCAAGTTCGATCTACAGGGCTCGAAGAAGAATTGCGTGATTATATTGTGCGGCGAAAATATGTTAGAGTAAGATACAGTGCGATTTTTTAGTATTGTAGAACAGGACAAAAGTAAGGAAGTTACACAGCTAAGAAACTTGTCAGCTTTTTGAACATGAGCTCCTTTTATATAACGACCTGGAGCAAAGCACTGTGGTGGTTCACCAAACGCACTACTGATCACGTAATCATGCTCTTGTCGAATTTATTGACAACATGGTCACGTAATCATGCTCTTGCCGAATTTATTGACATTTCTTGGTTTCAAATACCTGAACTGAAACTTTCAGCTGTAGTGGAGAGTTTACGATGCCGTCATGCCCGCAGGTACTTTCTCCCGCCTCGGAGACTCAATTTTCCATTTCCTCGAAAATGATGATAATCAGACAGAGGAAAATGAAAGTTTCCTATACAGGGAGATTCGTCTTGACGAGCTCTAGCCATCGGTCTGTTTTTCAGGACGATTGGACCGATACTGGTATAGTTATGGCAAAAAGTCGGTCAAAACCGTGTTAACCGTGTACGACCCGTTTATTTAGCAGAACTTAGGAGCGGTATTGTACAATCATAACTGACCACAAGATATATGCCTCCAGTTGTGAAAATGATGTTGTCTTCCAAATTGAATAGCGAGCCGAAAAGCGACAATACTGGCCCCAATCCCAACAATACTAATGCGATGGTTTGTATCAGAATCTGAATGCAAATGTCTTTACAGTGGTTTTCTCGTCCTTACAATGTTAGAAGATTCAAAGAGTACTAGGAGACTTATGACGGGAAATTTTGATGGTGCATGAGGTATGGATGCAAGAGCCAAAGTAAAAGTTACTACTACTTTTAGGTTGTGAGGAAAGTTTTGGTCGGTCTTAAAATTCCAACTTCGGGAGATCATAACTCGACTGAGACTGCATCTTTTCTCACAGAATGGGCACCATTCGGTTTGCTACACTCTTGGCAACATTACGCATACCTACATATCTCAATTTGATGGAGGGCTGATAATTTATCTTGCGCGAAATGAAAAAAGTCGACTCCAAATCGCCATACTTTCTGAACACACTGCTGTTGAAGGAGCTGTCCAGATGATTGGGAAAGTGAGGCTTAGTTAGCGCTAGATCTGGTGAATATGATGGACGAGTAAGGGCTTTAACCTGCGACTGCTTCAATTACTGGAAGAGGATTTGTGGAAAATGCGCATGCGCATGGCTGCTCCGAGGGGTCGCGCAGCACTCATTTTTTGGACTTTTCTTTTTCAAATCGAGGCTACTTCGGGGTGGTCAACTAGGCTTCTTTGTTGAGGGCCAACACTTGTGGATATCCCTGCTAGTATGGACGCTCATCGCTATCTGTCGTTTTAGTTGAAGCGATCTTATCAATTGGAAATACGAGCAACTCGTTCTCATTTTTGCACTTCTGCAACCAAGGACAGACTATTCGATCCAATGCTTCATCCCCTCCCTTGCAGCATTCACATTTGTGGTCACCTTGCTGGTACTCAGCTAAATAAGAACTCGTGAAGGAAATCATCTAAAAAGTGCCTTTTTCGCAGTATTTTGAAATTCCCCTAATAATTCAAAAATTTTGTGGCATTCCAAATAAAAAATACAATCGGAAAGAGCAACTTTTTGTCTATCTAAGGAGCATAATATATAAGCTGATTCATGTTGACGCTCTCTGAGATTTGAATTCATCTTGTGGACCCGAAAAACCGGGCAAAACTTTCCTTACAACTTAATACTTAGAACGAAATTCTCTGAAAGGATTTTGAATGACGACACTCTTTCTCAAACCACTGAGAAGAGCTACCTAGTGCATAAAATTCTAGTTACTCCACCTTGCACCTCCAGGACAAAAGCAACACTGTTTCTCTAGATATTACGTTATTATTGCGCAAGAAAACAATAAAAATTGCATAATATGCGTCGATCAGAAGATGAACCCTCGCAGCTCGGTTCTTGGAGCCTTCGTGATGCGCAAAGGTGAGCTTTGCCGTAAGGGAAAACTCTTTATAAAAAATCATATCTTCCAAAGCACAACAACACACCTGTAATAATAAGCCTTTTGAAAGCTTGTTTTGTGCTTTCCTAACCACATCGGAGTAGGCGTTCACACGAAAGTGACGGCGTAGAATATAAAAGCATATGCACATAACCGAAAGTATAGTGACGTAGTAGGCGCACATGCAATAGTACCTTATGGTGTCCTAGACGATACTGATTCAATTCATAGAATAGTAGTGTAATGAGCGGAAAGTAATGACACAATTTTTGCTCACAATTTTCCTCAAGGGCAACCGTCAATCCGATAAGATTAGACGACCCACCTTTCCGAGGCAGAGGATCCTTGTATAACTATCCAGGCTGTGCTCTTTTGTACCGCTTCGGTACGCTATCACAACCTTTACTCCCCTCACGGCACAGGAAGGATCTACAGCCCCAAAAAGGTAAGCTGAATGATTCGACTAACGATGTATGCCTCTGAGTAGGAGGGAGTTCAGTAGTTCTCGATTATGGGCTATTTTCAAATTTGGAACTGGAATGGGTGGTAGTGTTCAAGCGACACAGAAACTCCCTTCAGGTTCTAGCTTTGGTGTAACCTCTAATCAGATCTGGAAGAGTTCAAACCGTATATAGTAAGTGGTTGGGCCAGTTGGTGCAGTCTTAAAGAAAGGTTCCAGTTAGTAATTACACGATCTCTGACTGTTATTCTCTCGAGTCGAACAAATCCCCTTTTTGAAAAGTGCGTCGATAAATGTATCTACTGAACGGAACCTTTCATGCCATTGTGAAGGGTAAAATTTCCAGAGTGTTTACATTTGGCGAGATTGTTGAACCATATCATTTTGTGCTCTTGGATACTTGTATCAATTCAGTGTCTTCTGTTATCTAGTGGGTCAGGGCTTGCGGGCAGGTGAAAAGTGATGATCCCTACTATATATAAAACGTTTCGTCTGTCTGTACGTCCCTCCGCCCGTCCGTCCTTTTGTCCGTCCCTTTGTCTCACGAAATCAGGTATCGTATGAAAAACGACCTGTGGAGATGGGGACAAGTGTGGTATGGGTAGGGCATGGGACAAGGAGCAAAGACCACACATGGACCAAGGTGAGCTCCGCCTACGGTGGGCGGAGCAAGTCCTGAAATTTTCACAGCGAAAATTGCTAAATGGGTTCGAATGTGCCCCAAACGTGAGGGGAAGATGGATCAAGGCCATGAATGAGTTTACAAGGTCATGAAAGAGGCGTGGGGACAGTGGGCGGAGCATTAGTAGTGATGGGCGGAGATTGGGCATCACATGAAAAATGACCTGTGGAGACGGGTACAAGCGTTGATGGGTAGGGCATGGGACAAGAAATAAAGAGCACACATGCATTAAGTTAAGCTACTTCCACAGAGAGCGGAGCTTACACTGAAGTACTCCGTTCTCATGAAAAAACCAAGTTCGATCGACTTACTGACGCACATGGTGTTTCGCTCACAGTAGTGTGCGCCAGCCAACTGGTTTTATTAATAACGCCCTTAAAAAACTCACTTCGAAAAAAGCGCTTGCTATTCCAAAGAAAACAGTACACAAAAAGGCCAGTGGACCAGTGACAGTATAGAAATGTCCGATTTTGCCAAATCTGGAAATACTTTTCTCAAATGGTACACTATCCACTAAACGTAACCGGCGACTTGCTTCATGAATATCAAAACTCGATGAACATTGAAAAGCGTCAGCAGAGCGCTTTGTGCAGTTTGCACCAGAACGTTCAAGGAGAGCAGTAGCGTGTTCAACCACAAAGGTGTCGTAATGAATGGATAGCCAAGCTGGTCCTCCATTTTCAACGTCACTCGCTGTAAAATAAACTATTTACTATGGCTCATAGCATATTTCATGTGAAACGTTGCTTGTTAAGGTTACCTCATTAAGTAGAAGCGTAAGTACTGAACCACATATATAAACAAGGGCTTGCACAACAAGGAAATTCTGGTACTGTGTGAGAGAAGCATGGTTTAATTTTATGCGATGTATCATGTAGGTATAGAGTAGGATTGTCGAGACACTGGCTACAACCGTGTTAATAAGCTGAAGAATTCCTACAGCTTTTTCAGTTGAGTCCATGCTCCTAAAATAAATCAATCGTGGTAAGAAGGAAACAAGGCGAAAGTGGTCATAAGTATATTCAGGGGAAAATATGTTGACACCTCCAATTAAGCCAATTCTATCAAGCGGAATACCGTATTTCTAGGCCTTCAATCAACTCTAAACATGCTGGACAAAACATTCTAACAGTTTCCAATAGCAACAATTAGCAGCTGCTATACTGTTTTCGAGCGATGTTTATGGACTATACCACAGGTGAATAATAAAAAGAAAGCTGTAAATGAACTATTGTTGGGCATGTTTCCTTCCGCAACACAATCACCTTTTGTTCGTAGCTCAATGACGTGCAGTATAAACCGATTGGGATTAGAGGGAATTCCAGAAGAGGCCAACCACGAAACCCTGAATCGTGGTCTTCTTCACTTATCCTAATTATAGGTTCGCAATACGACATGATTCCACTGTGGTGCTACCTTCAATGTTAATTATTATTTTGCTGACACAAAAAAGCTTCTAAATTAACACTAACAATTTCATGAAGAGATACTTGGAGCCTAGGCAATAATTTCTTTGAAAGTGCCCAAACATCGCTGTTGAAAGTGCCTGCTTGGGTAAATGTTCACGAGAATGTGCCTAACTAAGAATTTATGAGGGTTCTATGGTGTTCATCAACATGTTCATTGAAAAGCCTTTTTTTTGTTCATGACTCACACCAATTAAGTACTAAAGACACAGGTACGAAACATACAGTAGCGGTCAAAAATATATGCGGTTCCGGATTTTAACCATAACTTTGGTCACCGTTTACATATCTCGTTCAAATTTTTTGGTGTATTGAAGGCAACTGTCATTCAGTGAAAGAAGGTATACCAGCCGAGTAGGGTGCAGTGTGAAGGTGGAAAAAATTATTTAACTGAAAACACTGAAAATGATCACCACCGCGCTTCGGTGCTGTCAGGATTCCAAAGGACGGGTAATAATGTTTTAGCCTCAGTCCGCACTATTTTTTGCATAACGGCTTGTTTCGTTGAGTTATAAGCTTTTCATGGCTAATTGAATTTTTGAAAGGTTCGGCCATTTTTAGGGTTTGCAGATAGATAATTTATTACCTTCACACTGCATCCTACTCGGCTAAGATACTTTTTTCATGGAGTAGCAGTTGCCTTCAAATTACTAAAAAAAAAGAGTTTGTGAACGTCGGCCAAAATTATGGTTATGTCCAAAACCGCATATATTTTTGACCGCTACTGTATAGTTGTTGTTGATTATCTTCACCGTCATCTAAGTTGGAATAGGCAGCCAGAGTCAGTGAGCTCAGGAATGCCCATCAGATCAGCGTCCGCCCACAACCGGAGAGCCAGCTCTGCGCTGTGTTTCCAGTGAGCAGTTCTCGAAAGGTACCACTTCGATTCTGAAAAGTCACCGATCCAAGAGTCTGGAAGACAACATATTCAAGTGCACTACCCAGTATGAAGTCCTCGTTCGAGTGTGGGCAGACCTGCGCAAGGCTGGATGCGGGGAAGATGAAATGGCGAAGTTCGCAGCGTAGAAACAGCGCAATATGATTTGACGAACGCTCTCGACTTTATTGTTGAAAAAAACTGTTATGGAGTTCAGGAATCGTGGGAAGTGTGCCCTCGGATTCGAAGGTGACATCAGGTGAAATTTGATAGTTCGTTTGATTCACTGTTGAGTAGGGAGAAAAAAGAGTGCTTCATAATATCACATGTAAGGGCTCAGTGCAAACTGCAATTCACTTTATAAAGAATAAAGCTCTATCAATTAGAAAATAACCACTGTGAAACCTTCTGCGATTTCGACCACTGCATCAAGAGAGCTTGTGGTTATAGGCACCCACTCAGGCATCTCTATGAACGGATAGCCGCTTTCTTCGATATCGCCCATGGAAATACTGGTGTAGGGCAAATGCCAGAAACTCTGCTTTGTCTCTATCTTCACGGACCGTGGTAACATTTGAAATAAGAAGTGCTGTTGCATAGGATTTCCTAACTAACCTTGATGTCATCAGCTTATAAAAAGCACTTCTGTTTTTGTTCAGGTGTTTTTTGCACTGTTAAGACTTCGTCAAGTGAAGCTTACTTCAAAAATTAGGATCCCTACTATATATGAAACGCTTCGCCTGTCTGTTTGTCCCTTTGTCCGTCTTTCCGTTTGTCACGAAATTAGGTAGTATATGAAAAACGACCTGTGGAGATGGGGACAAGTGTGGTATGGGTAGGGCATGGGACAAGTAGTAAAGACCACACATGAACCAAGTTAAACTCCACCCACGATGGGTGGGGCGTGCACTGGGATGTTCCGTTTTCAGCCCGAAAATTGTTAATTGGGTTCGAATGTGCTCTAAACCCGGGTAGAAGATGGATTTAGGTTAGCAATGAGTTTCTGAAGGTCATGAATGAAACCTGGGCACAGTGGGCTGAGCACGTAGTGGTGGGCGGAGCTTGGTTGTTACATGAAAAACGATCTGTGGAGATAGGGATTGGATGGATGGGGCATGGAACAGGAAGCAAAGACCACACATGAGTCGAGTTTAGCTTCTAACACGGTTGGCGGGGCGTGCATTGAAATACTCTGTCTATAAGAGAAAGAGCAATTTCGATGGACCTACTGACGCACAGGGTGTTTCGCACACAGTAGTGTGCGCCAGCCGACTGGTTATATATAAACCAGTTGGCTGGCGCACACTACATACTGCCGCATCACACGTTGGACAACAGTAGGTCGGTCAGAATTGCTCTTTCCTGTGAACCTGAAACTTAAACATCACCGCTTATCTTCTTCAGCGCGTGGTTCTGTAGCATTTCCATCTCTCTCACGTTACTAGAGGTCCATTACCACTATACGACCCTCACGACCCTCCGAGCATGAACCGCTAATTTAGATTGATAACGATTTATACTCACGATCTACAGAATCTGTTACCTCTTTGACGTCCAATAGTCGCTCTCTCTATCTTAAATATGCTCGAACATTCCTGGTCTCAACACCATCTTACATCGTATTGTGTTTTTCAATTCAGGCTTCGTCCACCTCGACGCGGCCCCATTCCTCGCAAGCGCACATACAGTAGCGCTCAAAAGTCTTCGGCCAAAACTTTTTTGTCATAACTTTTTTTCTACTTGACCAAATTTGATAAAATTTTAATATGTGGTGCCTGAACCTATTGTCAACATTTCCTACTACTTGAGCGCCGCTTGCCACTTTTCATGATTTTTTGCAAGAATTTACTACAAGACCACCCAAAAAAAAGTAAGAGGCTTGTTCAAGAAAAACGGCTTTCTATACAAAAACAAAAAGAGCAAGCCTCAGAGAACATTAATATTCTGTAGAAAGACCACGACTTTTGATGACAGCGGCACAGCGGGACGGCATAGCGATGGCATGCCAAAATTAAAAAAACCACGTAACCTACACCGTTGCGCGCCAAAATAGTATATTAAGTATGCAGTGTCTCCGAGTACAACATACTAAAATTTCTCCAAAATCGGTGCAGTTGCAAAAAAGTTACAAGTGAAAAAACCCAAGTGAAAGACCATTTCGCCGAAGACTTTTGAGCGCTACTGTACCTTTCACTATCACTCATCATTTTCCACCCCCATACTTTTGGAATCACGATACGAATTTTTGTTAGGAGTCCGCCCCCCACCACAAAAGCTCCACCTGCCGTCAAAATTTGTCTTTTTTCGTAGCGCTACTACTGAAACTTCCACTTTTTCGGTCTCTAAACCATTCCCATATTAAGTGGAATTTCTGCAGTGAAGTGGAATTTCTGAAGTGGAATTAAGTGGAATTTCTGCACCACCTATTTAATGCCTGCTTCACTCACTGTGGGAGAATCTACGCACAATTCAAAATTGTTTAACATAGGTCAGACGTTATTCGTCTCTACCGATTCCTTCTGGTCTATGCGTTGCGTTAGAATTGAGTTATGATTTTTGTTGAAGGCAGCGCCTGTACAGAGTGCTCTCCGCCCACTGTGCGCGGGCTCCTTCCAAACTTTTCAGGAAAGAAATCGCCTGAGCTCGCCTTTTCCCCGTGTTAGGCTCATTTTTGAACCCAATGAATAATTTTCGTTCTAAATACCAAGTATTACAGTCAAGGCTCCGCCCACCGTGTGCGGGGCTTAATTTAGTTCGAGTGTGCTCCGAACTTCTTGTCCCATGCTCTTCCCATCCCCTCAGGCTGTTTTGCCTAACTTCGTGTCAAGGGAACGGATAGCGCGCCATGACCTGAGAGCCTTCCATTTCATAGAAGGGATAAAGATGCGTCACAATTGTTAAACCATCCTCTGGTTGGGTCACTTTACTATTGGAATAGAAGGATGCGGAAACGTCCAACAAGTACAGAAGCCTGTGATGGCGCACGCAGAAAAAAGTTAAGGAAAAGAAGATGATGATTGATATTATATACTATCGTTCCTGACGCAAATTTGTTCAAATTTATTCCATAAATTCGAATTCAAGCTGAAGAGATGAACGTGTACAGGAAGCCTCATCAGAATCGTTCTTGATCCATTCACATGGCGGACTTCCCTGAAAAGTACTGAATATATCAACAACAGCGTACTAGTTGTGAGGATTCCGCAGATGTTTTGGTAACTGAACAGAGCTTATAAACACGGACTTTGGTCCGTTCCAAATTTTTTGAAGCTACTCCATTAGAAGTTCTGGAGCCACTTCACTTCCGAGCTGATAGCCGATGTAAAACAAGGAATCGTGAAAATTCATGAACCCACATCCGCAAAGACTTCCACCAGCCGAGTTCCAGTAGCAGTCGCACACATCACCCCATGTGTTCAATTCGCCATTCTGACATATTGGGCGTGAGCAGTCCGGCATGGTGAAATTGGATGTACAAGAGCAACTTGTGACACCAGCAGTTCCATCATTTTGACACACTGTAACGAAGTCAGGAAGACTATAACATTACATGATAACATTCGTCTTCAGAAATGATCAGTGTTTGTATGTGTCGGTAGCCCCAATTTTTCTACAGCATACCTTTCGGCTCGTTTTGTAAAAGGTCACCTCCATGAAATCTTTGATTCGATCACCCTTGAAAATGGCGAAATGGAGGGAAGGATCGCCGAGATCATAGTATGGATGCTGTAAGCTGTGCTTTTGTGTTTGGGGTGATTGTTTCACGTCGCGTTGTGCGCCACCACGTGAATTTTCTATCCTAATGGCAAGCACCCCGATTCTGGCAACTACAGGGGGTGCCAAAAAAAAAAAGAAATTTTGTCTCCTCCACTTTCACCCCACTTTAGTCAAACTACAGCAGATTCTGTTGAGGTATTTTCATCCCCAGATTCAAGAGCAGACCTCACTCTATCTCTATACTCCGTGGCAGCCTTCTGCACGAGCAGGAACTGGAGCAAGGGAGTGAACAAGATGTGTTACCTCAGCTGGGCAAAATCCGGAATTTCGTCGCCCTCGTTCACAACCTTGCTAAGGTCCGCTCAATCTGGGTACCCGGCGGGAGCCATACTAGGTGGTGTCCTTGAATATTCCGTTTTTTCCGGGTTCCCAACGCCCTCCGTTTCCAAGAGCCAGAACGTGCCATTACCATTGAAACCCCTCCGGGGGCAGGTTTGAGGCATGAAAATGATACTTCGGATCATAGCAGCCTTGTCCAAGCAGCAAGGGCTCTGTGACTCTCACCGAAGGGTCAATCCTTAGGAAGCTTCCCACAAAAGAACTACCATGGAACCCGGCTCCTCTGTTTTAAGGGGACCTTGATACCATAGGTGCTCTGAAGCCCGACTGCGGCGCTTGAAGGTTCCATATTTTTTATGAAAGTGAAAGTAGTGAGTCTCAGCTTGATCCTGCTTTTAGAGGAAGATTTCGGGAATATTTTGCCCCAATACTTTTATCTCTTTCATTTTCCTATGTTTTGTATAATTGGCAGATGTGAGCCGTGGGCAAAATTACTTTTTTTGGCACCCCCTGTACTGTCAGACTAATTCAGAAGATAGACCAGGATGAAAGGGAACGGCGCTGCTATCCTGAATGCGCAGCTATGGTTTTCATCATCAAAACGAACTTTTTCCGTTGAACTGTGGCTCAATACCGCGACAATTGGAAACCACAGATTTGCGAAAATTTATTAGAATCTCATTAAAGGACCGGTTACTGCCATTAGCTGTTATTATATGAGTACGAGATGATTTTGCGCCTCTCTCAGTTTTTCCAAGAAAATGGGAATGATATTCCGTGCCTCAAGGCTGCCCTTCAGCTATTTCTTACCCATTGATGATGTGACTCCGACAGGCACCACTCGGTTCACAGTAGTTGTTCCATCACTCAAAGTGACCTGAAAAAAAATTTGTCTTATTTGTGATTTCTGTGAGTTGCTCGATGATACCCATTCATAAATCTACGGCTGTATGAATAACATCTCCGTAGTGAGAAAGCCACCTCATCAGCCTTCTTCTACTGCTGAGACGTCACGTATCAACTTGCTCCAGAGATTTTCGGCTTATTCACGCATTGTATAGTATTGTCGCCTTCCAAGAGACCAAGATGGCGTCAAAAAGGTCAGTACAGCGATACTGAAAACGATGGGTGTGCTACACAGGGTTCCTTGCAACGTTGGCACGTATTCGGACAAGTTGTTAGACGACAGGCTTATGAAAATAAATCAAGTACACTATGTACTATAGGGGCGGCATACAAGGAGGCTCTTAAAATCACACTAGAGAATGAATCCTTACAAACATATGAACGTGTCTGGTTGTTTACAGGATGTATATGTTATTCAAAAACGTCAACATCACATCAAGAAAAAAACTCTGCTAAACATTGAAGGGTGTTACCATCACCTTGTTGTGATTTTCTTTTCCAACTGGTTATTGTAACATGCTTTGGTTGAAGACCTGTGTAACTCCTTGAAGCTCTAGCCTTGACTGGATTCGAGTAAAAGCTGGTGCTGCCAACGAACCTACTACTTTTATTACCAATCTTGCAACTTGCAGTGTAGGCGGCCCACGATCTCCACCACCTGCACTTCCACTCCCCGTCACCTAGTTCCCCCCATCAGCTACTGCATTATTTCCGGTTTTAGTCGCTAACTTATTGACCTCTTTTAGTTGTTTTATCGGTTACCTTGCAACAATGATATCGAAAAAAAAGTTCCGCCTTTTTTTGTTCATTGTCTATTTCCTTTTCAGTAGCACGTTCCGCGATTTGTGCAGACGCATAGTAAAGGTGCAGTCTGAGCAGTTATTCAAGGAACTACTTGCAAAGTAAGCCATTAATCATTGCGTGGTGTGCCTCTAAACGATGCTAAACGACGCTTTGCGCGGACTAATCCGCCGCCAGGTGTCGAAAAATGTGAGCTGTACTGTAAGCATAGTCTATTAGGAATTTACAAACGAGTTCTTCATGGTGATGGAACCCTACGGTGCTTGCCGTGTTGAGGTGACACATGAGATTCACTCGTAAAAACCTCCCGATCCTCTTCGTGCAGAATGCTGTCACGGAGTTGAGTGATAGTATGAGGTGTGCTTTTTATAATTTGGGGATGGAAATACCTCGTAAGAATTTGGTGAAGTTCAACTAATGTGGGGTTGAAAAGAAGAAAAAAATTCTCCTTTTTCGGCATCCCCTGTATAGAAGTTCTTCATTCTGTCATTATTAGATGTGCCCAATACGAGCGACAGCTTTTCTGGCTTCTTGGAGCATCTCTCAAAAGAATTAAAGCTTTAAACAGAGAAGGATTTCAAAAACGAATTATAACAACTTTGGGGGTTCTAAGGAACAATTTTGTGAATGGAAAAATAAGAGTAGCCCAGTGATTGTTGAGAAAAGTGTGTTTAGTCCAATGTTTCCTGTTTGTTATAAATACTTGTGTTTGAACAACGTTATGTTAATCTTCCAAAGTTAGACTGCTCATAACTACTAGTACTTTTCGACCGGCCTAATAGTTTGGCTTGTTCTGGTTTGTTTACATACGACAAGAAATCCCTATCCTAACACTAACATGTTTTAAAGAGATGTGATGGCGTCACTTGTGAGTGGGCGAGGGGAATTACGCCAAAAAATCGCGCCAGCGGCGTCGCACTCGCGGCGCCACCAGTACGACTTGCGAATCGATTTTGCACTTGGGAGCCCGGCAGAGCATGGCTGCGTCACCTCTGCATATGCGCATCCACCATGCCACACTGGCCTCCTGCACCCACGCCACCCTGCCTCCTCCACCTTTGCCACACTCTCTCGCTTGAAGGCTGCCACCACTGCCACTGGCACTCGCTTCCGCCGCGCCGTTCGCCGCGGGCGGCCACGCGTTTTTTTGGCGTAATTCCCCCCACCCTTTGTGAGTGAAGCCATGGCACTCCCTTTATCATATTGTTTTTTGTTCTGCGGGTTTTCCGCGCTTTATTTTTGCGATGGTTTTTTCGTGTGCTAGAGTAATGATAAGTAGTATTGTGAGGCGATTATCTATTTCTATCCAAGCGAGCTGAGAAGGAGCTCCGTAGAAGGAATCACGTTCTGCTGTGAAAGAAATTGTTTGGTATTTTCTCCCCGTAAAACGTCTTCCCTCCAAAGCTCCTTCCTGCGCCCTGAGGGTTGTGTGCTAGAGTAATGATAAGATCCAAATGATGATAAAAATGATAAAGAACCATTTTCGAGTGCGACTCTAATGGTAAATGAGCGCAATAAATTGTCTATCAGAGCTACCCTAGCTTTAATACATATGACCCTTACGTTCTTTCTTACTTCACTCTCTTTTTCCGCCGTCCACTTCCAATTATTTGACAAGTACCGCGAACTTTTTAATGTTTGGGAACGAAGGCGAGGTATAGCGTGAAGTCGAGAAAGTCGTCCTCATCATTACGATCTCGTCCCATTGAACTTTTGACTGGATCAGAACACCCCCCCCCCCTCCATCTCCATACACAAAACCTAAGGCTAACGATCGAGCAGGGGGTGAACCTCAACCCTGAGTGGATGAATGTGGGTGCTGTGTTGGTGATGTATTGATACTACCCTTCTACAAAAATCAAGCCAAATTAAGGCAAACAACGCGTGCCATACTGCACGTGTGGGCAAAACCAGTGGCCCAAATACAACCCCTCGATCCACGCTGCCTCCTGCATAGAGGTCCTTCCGTAAAGGTATGACACCAATGATTATTACTGTAGAGATATTACTCACCGTTACAAAATTTGCACCAGTACTCATTGCTGGAAAAACACTGAAGGCGCTATAGCCGAATGTACATGCTTGCCGTGATGAAACGCGGTAATTGGCGTCTGTACTGCTTAGAACTTGCCATCCAGAAGGAAGTGTGAACGCAATGGAAGGCCCGGTAACTGAATGAAAAGCTGGCGTGCTTCGTTCAATAGGTTATGCGCTGGAGAGCAACAGAAATCCATTCCAACCATAATCTGGTGTGGCAAATGCTGTCCATTCGTCGTCTGTCCTTTCGTTGATGATCGTGAATGATGGAGCAATTCCGTTAAGAATCACTGCCGATGCTGAGTAATCGTAGGAGTTAATACCCGAAACCACATATTTTGATGCACCACCGAGCTTGTATACCGCACTGTATCGTCCAGTGACCACGAGAGGAGTCAAAGCTGTACCATCGTCTGAAAATCAGTCTTACTGCAGTACAAAGCCGACTTGTTTCACATTTCTCTCTTAACTGACTCGCTTGCTTTGATTACGTGGTTCTCATGACTACATTGTTCTATCACTTCTACCACTGTTCAAGCAACAGCGCCCTCTACGCTCTCGTCTGAGCCTAGGAATCCGAAAATTATTGAATTGCCAACATTTTCTACAAAATGGTTCATCGCGGGGCGATGAAATGTACATAGTTGCAGCAGACTTAACCATAGGGCGAGAAATCTTCAGGATATTTTCAGGTCGAATTGTGGGTGGGGAAGTGGGGGCGGGAGGGTGGTCGTATTCCCTGAAGCGCCTTAAGAGTTCATCAACGAGCACTCGTTCAGTGACTGATTAGCGATGAAACGGCTCCAAAAAAGATCCGTCGATCAATTATACCTAATACTAACAAAAAGTAACAATGCTATGTTATGATTATTGGTTGACGACCGTGTTTGAAGAGATACCTTGAGCATGGGCGTGGATATAGGAGCAGGTAGCATAAAGATCGTAGACCTTTTTTCCTGAGAAGTTCCTCGCCACCAAGCTTTCCCTTGGTGTTGAATTTGAGCACAATATCCCTCGGATGGGACATGTACGCATTATGGTTATCGTAGGATGCGTTCATTTTCAGGGACGGCCCAACGTTGCTGCCCTCGAAGACAGCGAGGCAGAGTGGCAGTTGAGAGGTGCAGAGACGACGCAGGCAAGGAACCATGGTAGCATAGGCGATGAAGCGGAGACATGCAGCCACGCACTGCCGCCAGCACTGCAGAGTATGAACGCGACCTTACCTTTTTGTAACACTACCAAGATTCCATGCACCTTTCCTCAGCTTTTCAAGGTACCGTTCAAATATAGCGAATAACTCAACAATACTCATGACATTATTATCCCTTCAAAGTGGCAAGTCCTTCTAAGGCTTGTTTCCAGGAGGTGAATTCCGGAGGGTGTGTGGACATATATTCTCCGCCGTACTTTCATGCAAGTTATGCACCTACATGAGTGGACTTCCGTGTTCGTACGATTCGGGTATTCTAACACAAAAAAATCATCTCACACCACTTCCAAGCTTCGGTGAGCCGAAAATAAGTAGATTGATAATGGTCAGGTAAAGGACACCTCTCAATACATTGGTCCCTTTTGAGAAAATAATAACCAGTCAATCAAAGCCACACAAGTCTCTCGAAGTGAATACACAAACCTTTCGTCACTTTAGCCAAGTTGGCGCCTCGATAACTTAGAAAAACGTATCCAGTAGCACCAGGATCAACTGCTACGGGTGCATTACCGACTTGAGTGGGAGCGAGAAGGGCTAGTGACGTGACACTGGAGATCATATCCGAGAACACCTAGAAGAGATAGTAAAATGCGGAAATCGATAATCGATTGAGAACACGCTACACCACTGTCTCCCCGACCACTTCGCTACTGCATGGGCATTTTAGGATTGTACCGCAGTGGTCATCCCAACTCCTCTCTTCCAGCACAGATGCGCGGTACTTTTTCTGCTGCTTGTTGCCAGCACAAAAAAGAAAACAAAATGGAAAAAGCACTACACTAGCTGACCCGAAATGACTAAACGGACATATTAATCATCGCTCGCTTTCTTGTAACCATCCGTCCACGCTGATATTGGATCCGCCTCTCCGAGACTAAGTACCGACCCTCTGAGAAGATTCCCTGATACATGCTGCACTTTGACGGCCTTTCTTAGGGAGACACCTTGAAACAGAAAATAATGCCTTGGTGAGAGAAAACGTGATTCATGATTTTACTGCACCTACGATTCTATATTCGGCATTATCCACATATCCACTTGATGGGTTTTTTGGACGAACGACGAAGGGTTATATGGGTGTCCATAAGTGGGACAGACATGCTCATCAAAAACAAATACTCGAAAGTCGAAAAGACGATATGTGGGGCAATCGGCACGCTTGGACTTCTCGGCACGCTTTACTGTGGCTTATTTTATTACGCTCCGCCTCTACATTGCGACCATGGTCGTTGCTCGCACGTGGATGTGACCAAGAAAGGGGTGCCCCTCCTCGTTACTTTCGCCGTTTCTAATTCTTTCCCTTCTGCCACGCCACTTATCATCTCCAGCTTTGTTCTCAAAACCGATCGAGTTCCCCTTCGCGGTGCCTAATCGCGCATTTGCCAAGCGAGCAAGATCACTCACAATCATAAATTTCAAATGAGCCTTACTTGTTGAAAATCCATCTACCGAGTTTCGGCAATACAATCATTAGATTACTCGAATTACACGTCACCACCACAATCCCATGCATATAGCAAACTCAGATGCAGCAATTAGCTAGACTCACACTGATTCCAGGTGGGGAGCTGTCTACAAAAAGAATATTCCCTCCGGTAGCGAATACTGCCGCTCGAAGATCCGTGAAGTCATCATATGCGAGTTGACCGCTTGTCTCATCCACAGCAATAAGATACATCTGAAACATGCATGATGTGAAGACTAACTACAGTTTCCACCATCAGAACACCTCCATGCAATAAACCTCAGATCCAAAAGGCGAAAAAGGCCCAAATACAGTTAGCAGCTGTGACTATGAGCGTGGCATCGTACCCCCGAAATCTATTTATTTCCGGTCAGGCCAACGTGGTAGATCCCTCAAATGATCGGGCGAAGGGTACGCTGCGCTCCGCTTCTCTAATGACCGTGTCTAAAGCTAAATGGTGTACCAGGCGAATCAACCTCAAGAGAATAAACATTTTAGGCTAATACTGATGAGAGCTCCTCACCTCTCCCTCTTCAACTGCGCCTCTACCCCTTCGCTTAGGAAAGACATCTAAGTATGGTGGCGGTCCTAAAAGAACGCGAAAATAATCGCTCCCACAACTCCAACAGCACCTGTACTAGTGATCTTTGCAAAAACAAATTTGCGGGCTCCAGGGGTGTGTACCCTTATGTCAGGATGCCGCACTGCGGCATGTCGCAAGCGAAGCAATGCGGACGAGCTAAAGGCGCCATGTTGTTGGGTCCCGAAGCGATTAGGAGTCAACTGCGTATCGGACCCCTAGCATTACGTTGTAATCGTTCTGAGACCCAAATACCGCGACGCGCATAGCTCGCACACACTGTGTCGCACGCCGCTCGTCGACGTGCGGCTTTTAGCACTGTCTCTTGAAAAGAAAAAACGACTTGTGAGCGTGCATGGCACATTCTGGAGCATCGGCTTGTGCCGACAACGCGTATTCAACCATGAAGGATGCAGTGAAATATTGTGAGTTACTGAGAAAGCTTACCTCTTGTCTATAGTTCCGTGATACGCTGATGAACTTCTCCAAATTCACTTGCATGTCTGTCTGTTTTTCCGTGTAGAACACCTAATCAAGGCATAAATACACATAAAATAGCTTCACAGGCATACTCCTATTGCACAGCGTGGTAAAAATGAAGATCACTGGGCTGCCAAGCATAAATGCTGCGCGGCAGTCCCGCATTCTTCAGCATTGCAATGCTGTCTCAACATCATTTCCTGCTCTTAAGGAACCATAACAACCCACAATTAATCCCCGAACAAGGCGTCCTAAACCGTTAACAGCGGTTTGGAACACATCGACCATGTCAAATGGCTGCCTCTTCGGAGCGGTACAGAATGCATTCGATTTCATTGCTTTGTTGAATTCCTCGTAACTTCCGCCAATATAAACTGGTACAGCTGGAAAATTACTGCTTCGCTCGATTCCGTCGGTAATCGCTTCTCTAACAGCCTTCTCAATGAAATGTAACGAACCAATTTTGTTATCACAGTACAAGATCAGCTGATAACGCCAAATTGTGGACGGTTCGGCTTTAACCGACACCATATCACTTGCATCACCCAATAGTAAGCCTTCCAAACCATAATTATCAGAATCCACGCCAATTATTACTGTGTAAGTACGATACTGCACATCCACTCCTTCAGTGGATGCCTTTGAATAAGGGCAAATTCCTGGAAATGTCTCAGTATTCACGAAAAGTAACACTTCAATGTGAACGTCTCTATCCGCTGACTGCACCATACCTATTTCACATGATTCTCCAGTGAATCCAGGATCACATTCACAAATATATGAGCGTTTCGATATGTCATAAATGAGGTGACCCTTGTCTGAGCAGTCACGTAGTTTACCAGTTGGTCCTGTAAGGAAAACCTCGTTGTTCTATAAGGTTGCTATCCCTCTACATTCAGACGACCACACATGCAACGCGGGTGTGTGCAGATATGACATGCGAATCGCGTGGTCGCCCGCGGCAACGGCGCGGCGGGTGCGAGTGCCAGTGGCAGGGCATGGCTGCCTTCAAGCGAGGCAGTGTGGCATGAGTGGAAGCGCAGACTTGACGCAGTCACGCTCGGCCGGCTCCCAAGGGCAATCGATACGGCGAGTCGTACTGGTGACGCCGCGAAGCGATTCGCTGTCATATCTGCACACACCAGTGCAACGCAGGATCTGACATTGTCTTGTTGAGCGTGCCAATGTTGCAGCGCGATGTTGTGAATGCATTGTGTCCATTATACTCTACGCCACAGTCGTACGCGTACGTCGCAGACTATGAATGCTACATAAAATGTGACTGGTTGGGAAAGAGAATTCTCGCCATGCTTCATAGCTGTAGCTCATCACTAACACTACAACGACTAACACATGCAATGATTATGATTATTTCATTGTTGATTATGTTATTGATCAGCGAATTTATCGTTGATAGCGGATCCAGAAGAGCCAACAGTCATTCTATTAGGTTGTTCCAAAAGTCTTGTAGTATTTTTTTCGATCATCACTCTTTATTTTTTTTTTGCGTCCAACAAATAACAATTAGGCAACAACGTATTGACCATTGTTATCGGCAACCCTCTGCCACTTTATAGGAAAATCGTTGATTCCCTCCTCCCAGAACTCTGGGTTCTCAGAGTCGAAGATGTCAGCGATCGCCTTTGCAAACATGTCATACTCAACGAATTTTCTCTCGGTCAGCAAGGATTCGAGAGGATGGGTGAGGTGATAGCCAGAAGGGGCAATGTCTGGAGAGTATGGCGGGTGGGGCAGCACATCCCAGCCGAGCTCCTATAACTTGGCCTGGGTGCTTTTCGCGAAATAGGAGCGAAATGGGAGAGGGCGTCGTCATGAAGAAGGGTGACCGCGGACCTTTTCCGGCACTTTTCTCGAACAGCGACAGCGAGCTGCTAGAGCTGGTGGGTGCATACGGCAGCGGTGACTGTCTCGCCTTGTACCAGCACCTCGCGGAAAAGCATTCCTTCCGCGTCCCAGAACCAGCACAGTCCCAAGCGTGGTTTGTCTTTCATGTCAATCTCGCCGTTGCTGGAGCTGATGAACCAGCGGCGCACGGTCACGTAGCTCACACATCCCTTGCCCAATGCAGCGCCGATGGAGTGGCAAGCTCCGTCGTTTTGGTGCCGCAAGACCGCTCATTTTAGATGACACCGCGAGTTGGGTGGGTATCGACAACGGGCATTGTAGCTCTCTCCACGGGATCTGGTGGGCCATTATATATTTTCCTAGAAAGCTTAGGGAACGTTCTACCACATTCCTGAACCGCCTGGACCTGCCTCGAAGTGAACAAGAGTTACTGATTTTTTTTTGGAAAAACACTACAAGACTTTTGGCACAACCCAATATTTAGCGCGCCTCCATACTTTGCGGTAACGGCAGCAGGGCGTGGTGCGTTGTCTTTGCGTCTCTGACCGCCCTCACTCGTTGCTAGTGAACGTAGCTACGCCCTGTCTACGTCACCACCGCTGAGTATGAAAGCGATCTACGACTACCATTCCCAAAACTTCAATCGACCCAATTCTTGGGTGGCTCCAGGGAATATACCGATCTCCGGTGTTCGCCTCGCTACTGAGATATGCTCACCGGAACCGGGTCACTCACCTGAAGTGCTAAAGTGTTATCAATTTCCAGATCCCTCGGTAATTACCCGCCTATTACGAACGGGATTCACCTCTATAAAATGGGCTACGCGATTGACTGCACTCGAAGTCTCCCTTGCTATTCGTTTGTCGGCAGTTGGCAGCACTTTCCACTGTACTTTTGGTACACACAAAAGAACGCATCTCGGATAGACCATCAGAAGACGTGTACTGAAAAAGGAATTGTCTTTTGAGTATCATGAATGCTAAAATGGTACAAGAATGAGTATTTTGATTGAAGCAGCTCCTGAAGCGCGTTTTTCGCTGTCCAACTAATCCCATTATGGGTACTCACATGTGTTTTGCACGAAATACATCATAGCCATCTCCATCACATAATCTACCTCTGTTTTATAGGTCTCACCTGAACATGGTACTTATTCTGTGTCCCTGCTGCACATTGAGCACTTGTCGAACTGTTGTCGACACAGAAAAATGGTATGAAATAGGCGTCACCAGTATCAGTCACGAGTTGCCATTGTTTTGCATCGTAGAGCTTCACTTCATTACCTCCACAATCACGAATATCCATTGATAGCTGAAAACACAATGAACGTGCTTAGTTGTTTAAGATATTTCACAATTATTTCGATATAAATAGATGGCTGGATGGCAGAAAAAAGCTAAAATTATTGGAGAGACATAGCTCACGAATGCTCCGCACGCCCTGCTCTTGTTCGGGTGTATATCGTTAGGACAGAAACGTCGCGTGGCCGTCTTCGGCACACGACGAGATGGTGCGAGCTATGCGCGCCGTATCGTGTGGGTCTTGAAGCGATGACAGTGCTCTACGCCTCATTCTATGCGTAATCGGTTCAGGGCTCAACTAATACGGCGCGCACAGCTCGCACCATCCCATCGCGTGCCGAACATGGCCACGCGACGTTTCTGTCCTAACGATATACACCCGCTCTTTAAGAACGTCTAGTGACGAAGAGGAGCGCGAAGGAGAAGGTGTACGGATCATTACCTCTCGGCTTTTGTGCCGTATGAATTCGTTCTTCCTCTACTGTTACACTGCTGAGCACCACCTTTTCCAATCCCACGATCTGCCCAATTTACCCCTTCCGATGTCATTGAGACATCATAGTGCGCGACAGGATACTCAATCTATACTACTGGGTTATTGCGCAGTGCGCATTGTATCAAAGTGCGCGGCAAATGTCCCCTTGTGAACAGGCCGTGGGATGAAGACAAGGCCACCGCCTTCTTGCTTATGTGACCCATTCGAGTGCTCTGTCGCTCACACACAGGCAGACACAGCCTCCCCGAAAATTTTCATATATGAGATGTCAGCTTGATATTAATACATGTTGCCTCCCGAAAGATTCAGTGAAACAATTAAAACTCACATTAGTTCCTGGGGTACCACCGAAGATAGTAACTCTAGCTGCAGCACCATTCACTGAAAAAGCAGTTGCAATGTAGAAAGAAATTGCATATAACATTGATCGAATCCCTACCCACACATTGAGGCCCATAGCCAATAGAATTCAGAGAAATCCCACTTTCAATTAGCCGTAGGGCATATACAAGAGGTGCCAAAAAAAGTAATTTTTTCCTCCATTTTCAACCCCACATTAGTCGAACTCCAGCGAATTCTTACGAAGTATTTCCATTCCCAAATTCAAGAGCACACCTCATATTATCACTGAACCCCATGGTAGCCTTCTACACGAACAAGATTGGGAGATTATTCCGAGTGAACATGATGTGTCACCTCAACACGGCAAAATCGGAGATTCCGTCGTCCACGTTCAGAGCCTTGCTAAGGTCCGTTCACTTCATGTAGCTAAGGGGAGTCATAACGCGTGCACTTCATATAGCTAAGGGGAGTCATAACGCGTGGTGTTCTCAAACATTCCATTTTTTCAGGGTTCCCAGCGCCCTCAGTTTCCAAGAACTAAAACGTCGTTACCACTGAAACCCCTCCGGGGGGAGGTTTGAGGCATGAAAAATGATACTTCGGATCATAGCAGCGTTGTACGAGCAGCAAGGGCACTGTGACTCCTACTAACCAAAGGGCCAATCCTTAGGGAGCTTCCCACAAAAGACCTACCACGGAACCGAGCTCCACTGTTTTAAGTGGACCTTGATAACGTAGGTGCCCACAAGCCAGACTGTGCCGACTGAAGGCTCCATATTTTGTGGAAGCTTAAAGTAGTGAGTCTCAGCTTGCTCCTGTTCATGGAGGAACATTTGGGGAAATTCGTCCCAATACCTTTATCTCTTTCGCTTCCCTATGTTCTGTACATATGCATGGCGCATGTGAGCGTGAGCAAAGTTACTTTTTTGGCACTCCCTCTATTATAAGGGCCTTAGAAAACAAAAGCTGAATAGAAATGGTAGAGTGAATCGGCGCCGGCTATCGAATTGCCCACTAATGCGCTAAGTTACACAGTAAGAAAACAGTTTTTGTATCTCGCGAACGATTGCATTTCTTCTGTCAGGCTTCAAAGAAAGTTGTGGCCGGTTTTTTCACGTCCATAAGTAATATTTTTAATTTTTTCAATGTTTTTACAGCTTTGCGCGATGCAAATCGTCAGACTTTAATCAGGGTGGAACAGGAAAGGTGCTTCATGTTGGCAAAGGTGCGACGAATTGATGGGTGCTAACTCTGTGGGGAAAGATGCAGGCTGAGTCCATTTATGAATCCCTAACGATGAAGCTGTGAACACTGGCTAGAACTGTCCTCAAAGAAATCGTCCTTGGAAAAATGAGTTTCACTGTTAACCATGTATTTGTGTTGTATTTGCCTAATGAGGACCGCATGCAAAGTTTACGCGAAAAATGGGAATTTGGTCAAGATACAGCACCACGAGGTCTCGGCCGGGTGGGCGGGGCATCCCAGCAAATGCCCACCCTGTCGTCTGCCGCGGTTGAATACGCATTCCAGGAACAGAAAAAGTTACGTAAACAGTCCACTCTCCGTTCCTAACCGTGGCGGACGCGAGACGGGGCTTTACTAGGAGACCCCGCCCACCCGGCCGAGAATTGGGGAACTGTATCGCAGCCGAGTCCTCACTTCTCCGAGTGAAACTTTGCATGCAGCTCTTATCAGGCAAATACAACATAACTATAAGGGTAACAGAAGAAACACATTTTTTCCGTGGACGATTCCTTTAATCCCATCATTCTCATTGAAAACGTGTTCATACAACAATTTCGCGAATTGGCGAAACAGCAACTACGCCACGCTGAAGAATGCGAAGCGTTTGCCATTGTATTGCCGTGGTTGGTACACAGCAGAGTTCCAGGGGGAGCGAAAGAATAATTATAGAATGACCAAGTGGAAATGCTGGGCATGTGATCAGTCCCGTTGCAACGCAAAAATTGCCATTGTGTATGGTTACAGGGGTAACGGCGGCATAATCCTAAATTCCTGATAAGAATCTAGACATCCAAACTAGCCAGAAAGGGGAAGGAATAAAAGATGATCAGAAGATCTGCTACAGGGCGAAAGAATGAGCACTATAATCTGAAATTTTAACTAATAAATAGATGACGGTCACGGGAAGTTCGCGATCGTGGGATCGAAAGCAGCGCGAAGGTTAAGTAGTATACCAGTACAGTCCCAGACACTGCAAAAAAAAGGGGTAGTGAGTGCTGTTTGGTTGACTGTTGACGCTGAACTTACAGCTGCTGTGAATTCGAGCAGTGAATGAAAAATGATGACTAGAACCCCAAGAAATGAGTCGCTTACACACCCTCGACGACTTAGTTGACGCGGTTTCCGGGCACCCCATTATTTCATATCGGTCGAAGCCAACATCGTCGAAGATGTTTATGAGTCATAAACTATTGTAAATTGAGTACGGACTCCCCTCAATCTGACGAGGCCAAGTAACCCCTCCCACTCCACTTCGACCGATTAGAAAAATCGGCAGCTTTGAGAAAGCCCAAGCTGATGGATCAGTGGATTACTAGTGGAGTGTTTGGAGCACCCCTTTCACTGGAAATCGTACCACATATAGTCTATTTGGACTTCTGTTTCCATTAAAAGAAGTATATTGTGCCTTCCAGTGCACCCACGAGAATCCACTTCATTCAACATGACCGAAAGCATACCTGTATCAGGACCCGTAGAAAGTTGCTTCATGTCCAAATCCACATATTGAACCTTTAGTTTGCGATCCGTTCTGCAACCACAAAAATCATACATCACGATGAGGCCGCGTTCATACTCAGCGACGGCCCGGCGTGGCCGCCTTCAAAGGCAGCGAGGCACAGTGGCACTGGGGAGGTGCAGAGACGATGCAGGCAACGAGACAGGGTGGCCCAAGGCGGAGACGCACAGGCAAGCAACCACGCCCTACCGCCGGCACCGCAATATATCAACGCGGCCACAAAGGTAACATACACAGGAACATGAGGTTTTTGTTACACATATATTTATGCTGTATTTGCCTAGTGTGGGCAGCATGCAAAGTTCCACGCGAAAAATGTGAATCCGGCTAAGATACAGCACCTCAAAGTCTTGGCCGGGTGGGCGGGGCCTCCGAGCAAGTGCCCGCCCCGTCGTCCGCCGTGGTCGGAGACGCACTGTGGGAACATACAGTTCCGTAAACAGTCTCACTCTCCGTGAAACTTTGCATGCTATTCCCAATCACGGCGGATGACGGGACGATACCTTTACTTGGAGGCACCGCCAATCCGGCCAAGAGTTTGGGGGGGGGAGGGTGTATCTTAGCCGAATTCTTACTTTTTCGCGTGAAACTTTGCATGAGACCCTTAATGAGCAAATACAACATAAATATAAGGGTAACAAAGAAACTAATTTTTTCCGTGGACGATTCCTTTAAAAATATTCAAACGAAAACTTAAGACCATTTCGAGCCGTTTCTGAGCAATGTGTCAGTGAAAAAATAGAGGAAAAGAGGATGTACCTGGGTATCCACATTCTTACGTGAACGTCTTTTCCAACATCATACGTCATGTTCACGTAAACATTGAATTGATCCGGTTTCAATGTAGCAATACCCGAGAAGAAGTTCGATTTATCCTGGGAAATTCACACAATTGATACATATTACTCACGCGAGTCATAACAGGGAACATTCTGAAAATCAGAAAGGGGCCATTGCAGTTAAAGGAATAAGAATGCAGGTCCGGTGGGGAGCAATCGAAGAAAGTTAAAAGTAAGCGATTCAAGCGAAAAACTCACAGTATGCTCAAGCGGTACAATAATTTTATCGGAAGAACTTTCGAATGTAACAATCATTTTCGCGTCACCCAGATCGAGAGAATCTGAAGGCATTCATTTGCAAGCATACTTGTTTTCACGATTAGTAAGGCGTGGTTCATTTTGCGGACGTATAGATCCATCTGCACCCATTTAACGTGTACCCTTATGTAGTTGTGAGGATACCAGTCACGAGACTTTCACACTGCACTGAGGCGACAACCCTTCCCTATTCTTGGTATGTTCCGCTACGTCAAGTATTCGCACCGCAGCGGGCGGCGTGCGACTCCATGTGTGCGAGCAAGGAACGCCTCATCAGGAGATATCCGAAGTGATTACCTCATTTCGAAGTAAGACACGATAGTACTTCGGGTCCTAAGTAGTTAGGCCGCGTTCATACTCTGTGGTGCCGACGGCAAGACGTGGTTGCGTATCTGTGCGCTCCGCCTGTGCCACCCTGTCTCGTTGCCTGCGTTGCCTCTGCACCTTCTTCGTGCCACTCTACCTCACAGCCTGCAAATGCAGCCACACCCTGCAGGCTGAGTGTGAACTCAGGACGCCCTAGCTCCACCCTTTGCGGCACACTTCGCACGCCCCGACGTGAAGCCCTGGCATAGGACCCTCGTCAGATTTCGCGATTTTGCGATTTTGCGTTTTTTCTTGAATTTTGCGTTTTCGCGATTCCTGCGATTATGTAAGTTTACGATTATGCCATTTTGCGGTGTCGCGATGTCGTGCGCGAAGTTGCGGCAACACAAGACCTCAAGAACGCAGCAACTGTGTAGGTGGAGTAACAGCCAAGCTAAGCCACAAACATTGTTCGCATTTTAGAACACTACTACACTGTTCACATTTTAGAATAATGCAAAAGAATTTCGATCCTCACTGTTTGTCAAAAACAAGTGAGACCAATTCTGTACTCCTCCGATCACGAAGCCGCTATATACCGATTTGCAATTACATCGCGTCGCTCTAGGCTGCATTCATACCTTGCGGCACCCGGCGCCGGTATGGCATGGAAAGACGGCCTAAGGAGCAGATTGCGACGTGGACGGCGTGGACGCCGGTGCTGCAAAGTATGGAGGTGATCTCGCACGTGACGCATCCAAATATGGCAATAAAAGCTATTTCGCCCCCGCTCATGTGTCCAAGGATCAGTTTGCCACGACATTTCCCTTTGGTTCCAATGATCACCTGTAGGATATCTACACGGAAAAAGCAATGTATCGCATCTCCGTTCACGAAGTGCTATTTCACTAGCAGGGCAGATCCGTTCCTCATCTCGGGAGCACCCAAGAGACGAGAAATAGCTTCGCGCGCCATCGTTCGACCATTGTCTACGAGTATCACCGGTACAAGGGAGCGAAAATGGGAAGCTTAAAGGAATCGTCCACGGAAAATGAGTTTTTGTGTTACCCATATATTTATGTTGTATTTGCCTAATGTTGGCCTCATGCATAATTTCACGCGAAAAAATGTGAATCTGGCTGCGATACAGCACCGCAAAGTGCGGTCCCAGTGGGCGGGGCCTCCGTGTAAAAGCCTCGTACCGCGCCGCCGTGGTCTGAGACGCATTGTAGGAACAGAAGGTTACGTAAACAGTCCCACTCTCCGTTCCCAACGGCGGCGGAAGACGGGACGGGGCTTTTACAAGGAGACCCCGCCCACCCGCCGAGATTTTGGGGAACTGTATCTTAGCCGAGTTCTCACTTTTTCGCGTGAAACTTTGCATGCAGCCCTTATTAAGCAAATACAACATAACTTTAAGGGTAACAGAAAAGACTCATTTTTCCGTGGACGATCCCTTTGAAGACTGGGACCGCAATTTGTGGTGCTGTATCTCAGCCAGATTCACATTTTTTCGCGTGAAATTTTGCATGAGGCCAACCGTAGGCAAATACAACATAAATATATGGGTAACACAAAAACTCATTTTCGGTGGACGATCCCTTTGAGCATCGTTCATGGTGGAATTCCAGTGAAAAGGAGATAAGGCCGGTTGATTTACTTACAAGGCCAAGGGCTTCTACCACGTCCGCACTGAAATTCAAATATCATGATAATCATTTCCTCACCATAGACGGAAGTAGTGGCGGTGATGGTGACTTGCAGGTTTTCACCGATTTCCAAGCTGCCAAGGCTAGTCTCTGTAGCCACATATCGCATACTTCGGGCAAATAATAAAGACTGCGATGGTCCACTAGCGTAGAGCATATTCAGGAGCTGAAAGCATCTTTGACCATTGATATGCTATTAGCTTGGCAGTGCAATTACCACTGCAAGCATACTACTCGTATAGTTGACAGTGCTAGGTATACTTATCAGTATACTCAGCAGTGTTAAGAATACTTAAAAGTGTATTTAGCATCTGAGTTAACTTAATCCAGTCAAATCCCAGAAGTAACTACTATGAACATAATAGCTAGGGCTCACTTCTATGAAATTTGTCGCATTTCCTTGATCGCTGACTATGAAATGTCCATTACTCGCAGCTGCAATTTCGTTCAGTGGTGCTGCTGTTCGCGATAAGCTCAGCTCTCGACTTAGCGATCCCTTATCTATCAGGAACACAGTCTGAAAATGCCATTAATATTAGGTTGTAAGGAAAGTTCTGGCCGCTTTTTCGTGCTCACAAGATAAATTTAAATATCAGAGCGCGTCAATATGAATCAGCTGACATATTGTGCTCGTTAGATAGACAAAAGGTTGCTCTTTCAGAATATATGTTTTATTTGGAATGCCACAAGGTTTTCGATTCATTAGGGAAGTTTTAAAGTGCTGCGAAAATGGCACTTTTAACATGACTTCACTTCAAGAGTTCTTGTTTAGCCGAGTCCCAGCGAAGGTGATCACAAATGTGAATACTGCAAGAGGAGGGGGTGCATCACTGGATGGAACACATTGTCTCTGGTTTCAGAAGTGCAGAAATGAGGACGAGCTGCTCTAATTTTCAATTGATCAAATCGCTTTAACTAAAACGGCAGAAGGCGATGAGCGTCCATATTTGCAGGGGATATCCACAAGTATTGGCCCTCAACAAGCAACCTTAGCTGACCACCTCAAGTGGCCTTGATTTGGAAAAATCCAAAAAAATGGGTGCCGCGGGACCCCACACGGCAGTCATGCGCAAGTGCATTTTTCACAAATCCTCTTCCACTAATTGAAGCAGTTGCAGGGTGAGGCCCTTACTCGTCTATCATTTTCATCAGATCTAGCGCTAACTATGCCCCACTTCCCAAAACATCTGGCCAGCTCCTTCAGTAGCAGTGTGTTCAGAAAGAGTGGCGATTTGAAGTCGACTTTTTTTCATTTCGCGCAATATAAATTATCAGCCCTTTATCAAATTGAGATGTGTAGGTATGCATAGTGTTGCCAAGAGTGTAGCGAATCTAATGGTGCTTACTCTGTGAGAAAAGATGCACTCTGAGCCGAGTTATGATCTCTCGAAGTTGAAATTTCAAAAACCGGCCAAAACTTTCCTTACAACCTAATAATAAGAATAAACTGACACAAAAACGAACACTTCGACCAAACTTCGTGGGAGACTGAACCCTAAACTTGTTTATAAATAGAAGTCGCTCTGATTGCAGCCAATCACAAATCACATCGTCTGGAGGCGGGTCTGCCGTTTAGAGGCATTAGCTGTTAACCGTTAGCCGTCTCTACAGCTCAGGAGCGCGCTTTTCGACGAGTATCCCCCAATAAATATGCCTCTTACTGTTAGGTCCCTGGTGCCCATGTGCATGACTTATTCTAGGGTTTTCCCGAGAACCACATCGCCATCCCTAATGCTGTCTTCAAGGGAATCGTTCGGGGAAGTCAAGCACTTTTATCCCATATATTTGTGTTGTAGTTACTTGAAAGAGCCGCATGCGAGGTTCTACATAAAAGAAGAGCACCGGTAGAGATGGAGCTCTCAAAAGTCGCGTCCAACGAGGTACAGCGACCGAGACGGTGCCCATACCATAGGCAAAAAAAGATGGTCAGCGGCCCAGAGTGAGAAGCAAATCATCATTGGCGCAAAAATGTGAACTGCGCTCAGCGCACCAGCGGCCCTTCAAATGCCGCTCGGCGGAAATTTTCGTGTAACTGTTCAGGCTGCCCTTTTTAGCGCCGCCAAGTTGCGGCATCCCGGCGCTATACTTGCTCGATCTCACTCCAACCACACCCACTTGAGCTCCCATATTGGTCATGTGAGCAGAGTGGGTGTGGTTACAGTGGGTTTGAGCAGGTGTAGCGCCGTGATCGCACCGTGGCGGCGCAGAAGGGGTGCAGCCTGGAGGTTTACCCAACGAACTACTGCTCCAAAAGACTTATCTGATTATCGCGCCGTGTACCTTTGAATAATACTCAAGAGAAGGGAGGTCGTAATAAGTGTAGTGAATGAGGCGACTGTGATCATCGATCGACGAACTTTTTAGATCAACCTGGCCTAATTGCAAGACTTTTAAGGTTTCCCGGCTAGACGGGTAATCAGATGGTTATGTAATACCGGAAATATTGCATCTTGTAGGGGGAAGGGTCAATGCACATTTCATTCACACACTATCATCTTTATGATAAATGCAGGTCATTGATTGATGTTCTCTGCAAATGCTTCACCTTGCCATGTTTGCGTCGGGTAATAGCTATACAATACAAGACGGGCTTGAATATCACTTTGTCCACTCTTTGATTCAATAGATCATCAATTTTACATGTTTAAAAAGTGCTGTCTCAAACTATATACCTTAACGTTTTTGCTGACAAGGGTTGCGTACTGTTTATACTCGGCACTTCTAGGCAGCTTGTCGAGACAGAAGACGATAAGCGAATTCTCGTACACTTTGTCGGAACTGGCGACACTCTGAAAAACAATCGTGAGAATGCAAGATATGATCCTTCAAAAAATAAAGATTAAGGAGAAAGTCATTGGATTATCAGTGCAGCAATATAGAGAGGTGCCGCCGCGTTGCGAGGAAGGGGTCCCGTCCGGCCATTCAATTCAGCTCGTTCTCCCCAAGTCACTCATTTGGCACTAAATTTATTTCGGGCACACTCCTTAAAGAACTCGAGGAGGTGACTGCAATCACTAATAAATGTAGGTGAATAAAGGTTGGCTGATGGATAAAAAGTTGGAGAGACCTTTTAAACCCCTAAAACTAGGTCTCTCCCTGCCAGTTATGAAATTGATTATTGCAAGAAATCAGGACGCAGATAAAATAGAAACTCAAGAGAGGAAGAGGGACAGAGCAGAAGTGGGCAGCTTGCAGTGGTTTCACAAGCTCCGATTGCCCCAGTAACTCCCTTCGGAGGTTGCCGAAAGAATCACGAGCCAAGTTTGCAGCATCGTGAAGTATTAGGTTGTCCCAAAAGTTTTGTAGGATTTTTCCAAAAAAATCAGTAATTTTTGTTTACTTCGAGGCAGGTCTAGGCGGTTCAGGAATATGGTAGGACGTGCTCTAAGCTTTCTAGAAAAATATATATTGACCCACCAGATCCCGTGGAGAGAGCTACAATGCCCGTTGTCGATACCCACCCAACTCGCGGTGTCATCTATTATGAGCGGTCTTGCGGCACCAAAACGACGGAAGCTTGCCACTCCATCAGCGCTGCATTGGGCAAGGGATGTGTGAGCTAAGTGACTGTGCGCCGCTGGTTCATCAGCTTCAGTAACATCGAGATTGACATGAAAGACAAACCACGCTTGGGACTGTGCTGGTTCTGGGACGCGGAAGGAACGCTTTTCCGCGAGGTGCTAGTACAAGGCGAGACAGTCACCGCTACCGTATGCACCCACCAGCTCCAGCAGCTCACCGTCGCTGTTCGAGAAAAGCGCCGAAAAAGGTCGGCGGTCTTAATCCCGTGACGACGCCCCCTCCGATTTGACGAAAAGTACCCAGGCCAAGCTACAGGAGCCCGGCTGGGATGTGCTGCCACACCAGCCATACTCTCCAGACATAGCCCCTTCTGACTATCACCTTACCCATGCTCTTGAATCTTTCCTGGCCAAGTGAAAACTCGTTGATTATGGCATGCTTGCAAAGGCGATCGCTGACTTCATCGACTCCCAGAACCCAGGGTTCCGGGAGGAGGGAATCAACGGTTTACCTATAAGGTGGTAGAGTCTTATCGATAACAATGGTGAATACGTTGTTGCCTAATTGTTGTTCGTTGGAAGAAAAAAATAATAAAAAATAATGGTCGAAAAAAATCCTACAGGCTTTTGGGACAACATAATATAAGATATCAAAGAATAATATTGGCTTCAGTGGATCAAGAAGTGCCAGAATGATGGGAAACGACCGAAGAAATTTTAGAACAGATGCTTTTTCGAAGCGAAAAAACGACCAAAATTAACTCCACACCCAATATTTTACAGTGAACAAACGCGCAAAGTTTAGGGAGGTATAACTTGCATGAAAGGCGTGTTTCCAGAATGGCCGAGTAGCCGCGGGAGGTAAGGCGACAGCAGTGGCTTGGTTTCGCCGTTGTCCCTCTCCGTCAGTGATGCAGCAAGCGTAAAAGCACGTTCACTAAGGAAAATAAAGGAAGTAGGCTTTGGTTCTCAGAGTATCCAGCCGTTTCATTCCGTTCTCTCTCCACTGCTGCGCTACTTAGCACTCTACTCTCATTTTACCAAGTGACTCAGTATTTCTCCTGATGCCTTCTAGCAGTGGCACAGAACATCGGTGACATACTTTGCCAAGAAAATATTAGAACTTGCCGTAAGTGCATCCAGAATCTGTGAGCTTATACTTTGTGCGGTCCCAGGTACAGTTGCGTAGCCGTATTGATTATAAACAGCAATACGGAAGCTTCTGAGAGTTTAAATTAGAAGCATGGTGGTTCATCTTTTCGCAAAAGGGACAACTGACGTTATATTGTTTTCAGGATGATAGGCCACGTCGGTTTCGTTGACAACCTCGAACCTCACCACACCAAAGTATCCAAATGCGTTGACATTCACATTGTTCAATGTGGTCACAGCAAAAACCTACAGCGAAGATATCGATTGATAAGTATTGTTGTTCATCACTATTTATTGCTATGTTTATCTCTACTTTTATATTATTTAGTACTGCTTATTCGAGGTAGTGAATTTCACCAATCACATGAATACCATCACTTTGAGCTTTGACATTCGCTCTAATAGAAAGGAGAAACCCAACCTCGTAGAAGGCAGACGGCATAGTGTTAGCGAATCCATAAGCAAAAGTGATTGGATTGTCAACCGGGAAGTTGATCGGAGCTGAAAAAACGCAAGCGGTATTTCTAAGTCTGACTGACCTTGCTGATGCGTCTTCATGCTTTGCAACATTTTTACAGCATCAGAGCAGTTTGAGTTCACTACCGCTTTCAAGGGAGAAGTTGGTCGGAGCTACCGGAGTACAATCCCAGATATTGCACTTTTCAAATGAGCCGTGCTTGCGATTCCCAGACAGCCTTTCGACAACCTGGATAGAGATCGCCGATTTATGGGCAAACTGTTGAAAAGGCCTGTTTGAGGTATTGTGCAAGGTGGCAACCAGGGACCGCTTTCGTACATAGTCGTGGTATTTCAATAACCTGAGAAAATTACTCTTCAAATACACTGAAAAATTATCTGTCCATATTATGAAATAGTTCTCAATGGTGCTAGATCTCAAGATGGTTAGATGTGTCCAAATTTTCTCTCATGATTCTGCAACTTATATTAAGCAACTTCACATTAATAGTTCGTTAATAAAAACGAATAGTATATTTCCCAGTGTAGGACATCATTCTGATAAGGTGGATAGGCGAACTATAAATGAGAGGTTCCTTGATGCGTGTTGCTGTACATTGCCTGGTTGATTGCGCTCATTCTCTTCACGAGTGAATTTGGCCAAAACTTGGCATGGTTGGCTATAGAAAAAGTGCTCAAAAGAATCCGTCCACGAAAATCCCATAATTCTATTTTCTCTCAAAATCACCCTCGTAGCAGTACATGAACAGAAATACGAGATATAAAATAACCGAGAAGTCCCCTTTTTTCGAAGCACAATTCGAAAAACCGGAGGAAGAGTAATTCATCTGAATTCCGTCGACAAATGTCAAACGTTGCTCCAAATGGATTGAAATTCCGTCATGCAACAGTTGTCAATGGGCCAGGCGCAGTTCACATTTTCGAGCCCAATATTGATTTACTTCTCACTCCGCGTCCCTGACCATGTGACCACCGCCTTCTCGCTCCCCAGAGCCCTTGCGTGCGTGTCCCATCGGACGCCAGTTCCTGTCGGAGGAGCTCTAGCATGTAATCTTTGGGTACCCTTGTCGGATTCTTGTTTCTTTTACAGAAACTATACATGCAGCCTTTAGTAAAAAAATACATCATAAATATAAGGGTTGCAGAAGAATTAAAAGTTCTGTGAACGATTCAGGAGATGAGAAAACATTAACGTCTTACAAGGAAGGCCCATCAGGTCATGGTAAGCTTTTTCAAAACGGTTTTTTGCATTTTATAGCGTCACATATATAAAGCAAAAAACCGGTCTCGAATTCGGCTAAATGGTTTTGGGGGGCCCAGAAAATGAGTAACAAAAGTTGCTTTGAAGAAACAATTTTGACAAGTTTGCTGCAATGCTTTCCAGCTGCGGCGCACAATATATTCATATCCGAAGATTATCTTCAAATCTACGCCAAAACCACTGCGAGCTGTTTCAGTAAAGTAGAATCACTTATGGTGATACTAAACGAAGCAAAGAAAGCTAATGGGGATGCATAGCCTGTCAGTGGTTGGATGACGAAATGGATAGTAGGATGTACTGGCATTGGCACGGTAGAAGAGGCGTTGTGGTTCGACTCCCCTTGACTCTTGCGCTTTTGCATTTTCTTGATTTTCTCTGTCCATCGCTAAACTATTTGCGCGCAAAATGACTGCAATTTTCGTTGCTCGGTGGTTCGTTGATGGTTGTCGGGCCTGATGTGACCTCATTTACAAGCGTTCAGTGGCTAACTTATTTGGACCCTTCAGCGCCCCTAGCACTCCTGCCAGGCGTTTTCGTGCGAAACTAATGTGACACTCTTGCTCAGGAGTCCCAACTAGCCCTAGATCCAGAATATTATTCAAACTGAGATTTTGACCCCAAACTCGTGACAGTGGGATGGACATGGGCACATAGTCACTGTTCTACTTGTATAAACGAACAACTGGCAGCCTCGATCAAATTCAATGGAGCATGTGCAGAATCAACGCATTTCAAGTGAACTGCACCTAGAAACACCATGCGATGGCAAGAGATAGCAAATATTTCCTTATATCGGCCAACCATCTCCTTTCATTGAGTGCTCTTTACTATGGCCGTAGTAGTACTCTAGTGGTCGCCTACTTTTTCAAGTTGGGTCAAAATCACGATTAGGCTTAAAATTGTCACCTTGGGTAGTTTGACCCCCTGAACATGAATATCACGCGTGGTTTGCGGGAAAACGCCTACTTTTCCTGTTATGGACGTTGGCAGGTCCAAACAATCATTCGCCTAGTACGCAAAAATACTGAGGATAGCGGTTCCCTGACAGAATAAAAATTGATTTTGCACATATTCTGCACGTGTGGTCATACATGAGCACAAATGGATGAAAACTAGAAAATGCAAAAATTGGTCCTCAGTGGGGATCGAACCATGAACCATTTTCTGGGCCCCCCAAAACTATTTAGCCGAATTTGAGACCGGTTTTTTGCTTCATGTATGTGACCCTATGAACGAAAGACCGTTTTGGAAAAGTTCATCATGACCTGATGGGCCTTCCTTGTTAGGTAAAGTCATCGTGCTTTCGCAACCACTACATGTGCCTCTACAGTAGGCAAAAAACAATCCTTCGAAAACACTGAAACCAATCCGAATGGAAATGGAATCAATTGACAATTATTTTGATACTTTCCACTAAAAAAGGAGCACCGTGGCAATTCGACAAGCGGTGTTATATGAGACAAAACGATAAGAAGTAGTCAATCCACATGCTGGTCACTCGCGAGCACGGTTATGGGGAACCCTATCGCTAACGTATCAAACACTATATTACGGGAATCTGTGATGTATGGCGCTGCACACGCTTGCGCAGAGCTTTGTTGAGGAGCTAGAGAGTACGCTACAGTCCATTTCGGAGCGCCTGATAGGGCGTGGCCTACGGACTTGCCAGAGCATGTCTCAAACTCTCACACTCCGTCACACACTCTCACTCTCGCCACATAC
Organism: Trichostrongylus colubriformis; assembly: GCA_963978905.1. NCBI lineage: Eukaryota > Metazoa > Nematoda > Chromadorea > Rhabditida > Trichostrongylidae > Trichostrongylus > Trichostrongylus colubriformis. The sequence goes on along the minus strand of OZ022259.1, from coordinate 8,940,934 downwards.
TCTCACTCTCGCCTGGAGCCACGCCCTATCACGCGCTCCGAAATGGTCTGTACATCGTGAACAGCGTCACAGATGTCATCGTGGCCTTTATATTTAGCCCCCGTATTTCCCCTCTCTAACCACCTGAACTAACGTTTAATCAAAAAAGTTTCGAACATCTCGCTCCGTCCTGATCAATATAACTACTTCCTACATCCCTCACCTGAGAGCCACATCTCACCCACTTTCTTACCTGGTATGGTGGTAGTCGTTGGAGAAGCAGAAGTGGTGGTGGAAGTACTAGCAGTGGTGGTTTCCGTAGAGGTGACGGTACCTGTAGTACTAAGTGTGTAGGATGATGTAGAAATGGATGTACTAGTAGGTGTAGCTGTAGTAGATGCAGAAGTAGATATGGTTCCAGAAGATGTTGATGTAGATACTGTACTGGTTTGGGAAGAAACAGTAGCAGTACTACCGGAATAGGTAGGAGCGGCTGTTGTTGCAGTGGTAGTCGTAGCTGTAGTTGTAGTGATTGGTTGTTTGTAGCCTAAATATGTGTTGATCAGAAACAACTGTTTTCAACGAGTATCTTGGTCCTCATCGATTGGAATGAATTTGACCTTCAACCTAAAGAAAGGTGAAGCATGTGCGGAAATGTAAACATCCGGAACGCACCACAGTCGGAGGAAGAAGGGAAGCGGGGTGCAGCAGTTGATTATGAAATAAGGGAGTGATGGTTGGGACACACGGTCAAGGAGGTCACTAGGTCACGTGGTGGCCACGTCCATCCGCGCGCGGCGGATTGCAAACAGGTGAAGACACGCTGCCAAAGCTCCTTCCTAAATAGGCTCAGGCAAATCTGGGAGAGCCCAGACGGCGAAAGACCCGCCACCCTTTTGGGTAATTCGCAAAGCTTCGCCGCGCGCGGTGAGCCGACCTCACTGTCGCGAATAGTGAGGATCGCTCCTCAGTTCCCGTGGCGCACGGGTTTCCGTGGGTTTGACTGCCGCCTCGCCACGTTGGTCAATTTCCGTGATCGTTCGATATCGAACGACTGCTGCGCATCGCGGCACCATCACGGACCTCCCCGGGGCAGTCTTCTCTCTGGCTCTACAGGCGTGTGGCACGTCGTTATATTCTCTTGCAAGTCACACGGGCCTCTCTGACGAGGTCGGCGGCGGCACCACGGGGCTTAGTCCCTTAGAATCAGCTAAGAAATCGTCCCAACTTCGGAATTTCCCACGAAACATGCCAGTAGTGTCGTCGGAAGGGGCTCGTAGCAAGAGCCCGGCGTGAGTTATCTTTTACTCCAGGTTTTGTGTTTTATTGGTTACGGTCTTAGTTCACATAAATTTATTACTACTCTCGTGTGTTCCTTTCCAAATTCCTTGAGAGGTTTTCCTACGATCTTTCTTGCATAGTGTGCGTTTGTGTCATGCAGTATCAATGTTGTCGTGTGAGTTGGGATTATTGGGGAAAGTTCCCAGGCGTCAGCCTGGTTTGCTCGGGTATCCGGTTCCCTTCTAGTTCAGCATTAGGACCCCGGGAGGACAGGTTAGGCGCGGTCCGCAATTACTGCGGGCCACCCATGGGGCGCCGTTTGCAACACTCACTCCGAAGACAAAATTCGTGTGTCTCAGCATACACCCGAAATAAGGTACTAAGTAATAGTACGACAGTGAAGAAAACGAAGTGGAACGAAATTGAGTGGCTAAAAAGTCGGTAAGCAAAACAACCTCTTCGATGGACGTATTTTTCCGTGCATGCACTCGCTGCTTAATCAATCATGGCCGCGCGGATCCGTGGTGTGGCAGGCTCGCACGCACGACACGTGAGGCGCTCACTTGCTGGGGCAGACCCTTGCCTCTCCACCTTATTGAAGACACCGCTGGGGGTAATTTGGCAAGTTGGGGGATTACCAAAGTAGAGGTGCACAGCAATGTTAGAGTGAAGAAAGAACGACATAAAACGGCGAAAAAACCGAGAAATAGGAACCCGACCTTCCCTCCCTTGTCCTCTGCGTCTCTAGCCGGAGTGGACTGAAGACAGGCCAGGGTCTAAACCAGCCGGCCGCGATTATTGTGCCGACCCTCCACGGCGACTTCCCCGGCCGCATAACCGCATAACGACATGCAGTGCTGCGCGGTCGTCATAAGACCCCAATCCGCGTTTTTTTAATAGGATTTTCGCCACATATGACCTCTTCTGAAGCAGAAGGTTCGTTTTCAGAGAGCATGTACTCCCAGATCTCGTTTTCCCTTGCCCTCACTGGTGCCTTTAAGTAGGCGAGCGCCGCATCTTTCTTCGCGTACTATACCCGAACTATACCACATACCGTTTTCTTTGACCCTACACTGAATTATTATAAGCACATTCCCTCTTTCAAATATCCTTGTAATTCCGCTTGCTGCCCTCAACGGACATATGTATAGAGGAAAACACATATTGCATTTTACCCTTTTGCTAATAATGAGTAAATAGACAGTACCATCAAAGCATTTGAAGGTCACATAGCGCTTCTCCGTCTTCAAGCTGGAATTCACAGAAACGCTGAGATAAACCTGAACAGACGCATAGATGTTGTGAAAAAAAACTGTGTTCGAATTTTGGTCTTCCTACACCGAAGGTATGTTGTAGGGCAAGCTTTTCGTAGCCCATCTTCATTGGACGTTGCTAGGTGTTTTGAGGTCAGAACTTACAGGGCCTTTGAGCGGAACTGTCTGGTGTCACCTGCCCTCCTTACTACTGCTTTCTCTTTGATATTTACACGTGACAATGGCAACATGGGTGATAGCAGATAGCCCCACCCACAAGTTGCTCATGGCTACCGATCTTTCACCACTTATAAATGCAGTTTCCATGAAGTGGTATTTTCTGGAAAAGGAAGACAGGATTTCTGAGCCAAGCAGTGGTGAACATAATTACAATTAGTAGTCTCAGGGTACACATTCTTTCGGAGCGTTCAAAAAAAAAGCACTACAAAAAGCTCACCTCCGCCCACAACAACTTCGAATCCGTGGTGTTGCACGTGATGGGTTCCTGAAAGTGTGTGAAGGAATCAGTAAAGTTATTTTAAATTCTTAGGAGGTCCCAACCAAAGAGTGGAGGTACTTGAACCACACGGTGCATTATAGTAACAATTCTACTGAGCATTATAGAGACCTACTTTAGTAATCATGTCGAAAGCTGCCGGACTCGATCGGATCACCATATCCATGTTCTGCTTTACCCCATTATCCATGAAAAACACAGTTTTTGTGACCTAAACATATTAAGAGTTATGCATTTTGCCAGAGTACTAAGAGGTGCAGTATCCAAAAATGAAGGTCCATTGTGCTTTATTCAAAAACAATAATTTAGAATAGTATAAAAGTAAAATATAATCAATTTTTACTACACAGGGCAGCTTTTCCTGACTGAAGTCGTTGAATAAAAATCTTTCTCTATCTGAACAACTCGATATTCAGACATTTTATACAACAATATATTTATGCAAGCAAACAAGCAATCCTACGGATAATTCAATAAATCCACATTCTACCTACAGTAGCGGATAAAAGGTTGAAATTTCGTGTTTTTTAATCCAGCTTGGACAAAATTGAAGGCAGCTGTCTCAAATTCCCAACGTCTTCATGCTCCGCTTCACTTTGTAGGAGGAATTTCCATATACAGATGCATGCAATAGCATATTGAACTGCTCTAATGGTTTGTATAATTACCCCTTAAATTTACAGAACAAAGATGCAGTAGAAAAATAAAGAAGCAAAATATCGAACGAGTAAGAAAAACGAGATGTGATAATTAATGATAAAGCGTAAGATGTAGAAGAGGACAGAAAATTAGAACTGTAATAGAAGTAGAGGAAATAGAAAAAGCATGGAAAGGCTAGAAAGAACAATTTCTCTACTACTTTGACTGATTATCGCATTGGGCTATGGAAGCTGTGCATTTTCTTGGACCTGTGATGATGAAAGTGATTCCATTGATACTACATCACTTCCGAAATGATGGATTACTGATTACAGCTAATTTTCCAGTGAAACTCATCCTCAAAATCTAAAATCTGTATCTAATGCGACATCAACGTATGCGCTGTAGCTCCTAGGTCTTTACCCTGACCAAGCAATTTTTTCCAAGGAGTAGTAAAGTAAACGAAAAGCATGCTTTCGGTAACTGTCGCATTAGAAAAACTGATTTTCCTTCGTATTTTTGTCGAGCAAAAGGAATCGTTATATTCTCGAGATCATCCTGTACGTCGTCCAGTTCACCTTTCCTTGAATGTCGAGAAAGGAATCAACGTCGGGCAATGAAACGATCTTTCGTGTTGGAATTCGATGCTTTGGTCATTCGTTAACAGGATGCCACGCGAGCTTCACACAATTATTTTGAATGGGACAGAACTTCAATTCCTTGATAGATGAACCCTAATGTGGCCCTCTTTTCCCCCTGCTAGCTGCTTATGCACGAAGCCTACTTGAGCCTTTGTGGTCGAGGGTCCCTAACGAGTTCTTTCGCTGTTGTCTGCTGCATGATCCTCAACCTACCAGCCAGCTTTGAAAAATGTTCCGCTAGACAGAGAAGCCTAGGACAGTCATCACTTGTTGCAATATTGGGGTAGGAAACCGCAAATCAGTCCCTCTAAACCCTCAGGAGAAGTGCGGAAGTTTGTGAAGTTGTCTCTCGTTACCTTCAACTTTGCAGCACTTTCCTGATCAAAAAGCAATTGGCAAGAGGTTATCCAAATGATGTTGAAGCAGTGGGTTTTCAAACTTTTGATGCAATTTATCTTGAAATCTTTCGATTTCAAAGTTTCGATTGAAGGCACCTCGGCTCATTTCCAGCCGAGATGGTTCAAAAATTAAGTTCTCGAGTTTTTGACCGCAACTGCATTTCGCACCATCTTCGCATTTCGTGATGCAGTTATTTTGAAATATCAAACCACTAAATGTTTTGAAATAGATTTCAGTAATAAACTCATAATAATCGAGACTGATTTTGTATTAATAAGCAAAATTAGTAGAGGTAGTAGTAACTCTGCACGTCAGTAGATCCTAGCAAAGGACCCCACGAAATGTAAATTCTAGAAAACCACGAAAATCACAGACCTGTATATCCTTGAAATTTGCACCGTTTTTCTCAGCATGCACAACAAAATAAAATGCATTTCCTGAAATTTCATTTTCAGTGGGTGAAAAAAAGTAGACGTCACTCCATGTGCATAGTATATCGTGTGTTGCCTTTTTTTCAAAGTGTATTTATAAAAAATTTTCGTTGACTATTCTTTCTTACAACTTTAGAAACTAGATTTCGTAAATTGACAGGCCCATAAAATCAGTTTATAGAGACTCTACTTGCTTTTGTAGGATCTGACAAAATCGGCCACAAACGCCTTTATCTCCTTCCCTGCCTGTTGGATTGTTTTGTGATGTGGTCTCTTTAAAAAAGTGATGGTTTAAAAAAAAGTCGCCACTCGATAATCATGCTTGTAGTAAGTGGTTATCGAACCGTCGACACGGGGAAGGAAGGTCGTCGGACGGACAGAAGGCGAGATGGGCAGGGTGGATTTTTCATAAGCATGGGTTTCCTTGTTTAATTTACCGTGCCAAATCATCTAGTTTTGTGTTCCCAAATCGAAGAGCCCCACCTAAAGAAACAAAAGAAACAAGGCAGCTCCCAAAGATCATCAAACTCCGGTAGAAGTTTTCTACAGACGAAGCGTGTTCCGCAATCTTGGCTCTTCTGAATACTATCTTTTTGTTGGTAGACAGCATTCTGGTAGAGAAATCTGGGGTCTTCTCGTCTCCCTTGTTCTACCCAATGGCAGCAAAAAGTTGATTACTAGCAGGCTCGTGTCAGTTATAGCTAATTTTGTTCAATAACGCTAATTTATTTGATGACTGGCGATAATGGGATTGGAAAGTAATTGAAATCAAAAAGGTTAATCTTCACTACATGTCTTGCAGAGACTATACTTTCATAAGATTTAGAACACTATGAGGTTATGACCCTCCTACGAATTCAGCGCTGCTGGTGCCAGTGTTCTCCATCAGCTGACGAAAATCGATAAAATGTGAATCAGAGAATTTCGGCCAACCAATACCTATTGTCGGTTGATATTTAGATGAATCAATGTTGGCGTCCTCCACAAAGGATGAGTATAAGCGTAGTCCTGTGTTGTTATAATCCGATGCAAAGATCTGAAACACGGCACCTCTTAAAAGCACATTCCAGGATTATCAGGATATCACATCTCCTGCCGTGGATGGATAGTTCGACCCAAGCCACGTAGGCTGTACCCTTCCCGATGCGTGGGTGTCACTTCCTGGAGCGTGCAGAGCCAAAAAATCTAGCGCAACAGCTCGGCCCCGCCCACCCCAGCCAGGGTCTGCCTTTACTCTTCGACTCTTATCTTTGACACAGGTAGACCAGCTACAGCCAAGATCTTGAAATTGGCAGTAAACCAATCGCCCCGCGAAGTAAACCCAGTACTGAGTGACCTGACCTCACACTAGGCACCGGAACACTTGCAGCACACCCTCGGCTGGAGTGGGCGTGGCCGAGATGTTGCGCTAGATTCTTTGGCTCTGCACGCTCCAGGAGCTGACATCCACGCCACGGTAAAGGTACGTCCTACGTGGCTTGGGTCGAACTATCCATCCACGGCAGGATATGTGATATCTCAATAATCCTGGAATGTGCCTTTGAATTACAGCCCCTTCAAAACATAGAGATAAAGCAAGAAGTGCGGAGGTAGCGCTAAGAGTCGTTTCACGGTCAAGCCATGCAATGTTTCCATCCCTCGGTAGCCGATCAGTCAGTTCCAGTTGCATATGAAGGGGGAAACTTAAATTGAACGTTACTTGGACGCTAGAAGCGGTGGACTTGACCGCACTCAAAGTCTCGGCTATACTGATTTGGATTCGAATATGAGGCGCGTTCTAGAACAATTAATCATGCCTCTCACTTGACCCCCTCCCGGTCTGTCACTTAAAGACAGCATTAGGGGTAATGTGGTTATTGAGAAATCCCTGAAAGAAGTTACTCACATGGAAAATATGAGCCTGGGAAGGCTATCTGTGGAGAAATCCCGGTGAAAAAGTGCGCCTTCGAGCTGTAGGAACGGCGCAACTTATAAGAGCTTCCGCCTTTGAATGATACACCCCGCCTCCTAGTGACGTGATACCTGGCTGGCTATGATGAGAGCGGCCAGGATATGTGGTGAGATCGAAGGTACTGCAGCGCGCTACCGCAGTTTTAGCCTGAAGCTCACTCCAGGAAAAAGATGCTGTGGTATTTCCAAATAATCCCTTGTGTTTACTTGGCAGCAGGCCAATAGAAATTTCGTTCGTTCTTGACGGAAAGGTCGTCCGCGTCGGGGATCAAGGAGAGAAGGGAGTCCTATTTCTTGGGTTTTTGGCGACTACCATCCGTTCTTTTTTCACTGTCTTGCTAATAGGCATCTCGACTTTCAGATTTACTACTTCTTTTCTTTTCGTCCGAATTTCCCCTAATGCTGCCTTTAAAGCAGCTCAAGCTTCTAGTGATGGGTAGACAAGAAATACATTCACCGTAACCGACTCACCCTTGCCGAACAGGATGCACCTGGGTTGCTAAGTGTCAGAGTACATTCATTGCCAGTGGTATTTGTCACGAGGAAGATCAACTGTCCGTTTGACAAGCCTCCATTGAGCGGCTGAAGAGTGCATTCATACGTTGAAGTGATATCACCTGCAACGAATGTAAAAGTAGAGGCATTGAGTAGCACGGCAGCGAGTCGTAATGGAATTGCCAAAAGCTGGAGAAATAGGACCACTATCCTCTGCAGACTCCTTCCGCAAAGATATGCTCCGGCGGGCGTCACTCATTGGCAAACAGCTACATGAAAAGGCGCGAAGTATAAACGCGGCCTTTCCCTCCCAACAAAGTACTTTGTCAATGGGCTCAAGACAAGCCTTTCGAGGCGCTTTGGATAGAGCAGTTCTTTCTCGTATATCCGGGTCCATTTGATAATTTTTACACTCCTCCTGTACAGCCATATAATCTCAAGGTCGGCATCCAATCTTTATAATAGTTTATAGATTATGTGATAGGCAAACAGAGCGTTTCTGTTTAATTCGAGTGACTTTCGGCGGTCTTTGAAAGAGCAGGCACATTCCAGGATGATAAATTCAGCTGAAGAGCGCAAAGGTGAAAAGAAATCACGGATGTGAGACCTTTCCGACCTGCAAAATCGCTATCGAAATAGTCACATAGACGGTTTTCCAAAAGTTGGCTTCCTGCCAATCAAGCGTGAATTTTCCAAAGCAAAGGTTTTCAAAAATTACATAGAAAATACACAATCTTCCTCTTTCCTACCACTTTTAAGAATACGCCAAAAACCATGTATGAAAGTAAAAAGCTTCCAAAGGATGAGAAGGAAAACGCTCGACTATACTGAAAATGCTAACTTGGAAGCGAAATTGCGAATAACACCTTGCACGGAAAACATACAGTAAAACCAGGAGCAACAGAATGAGAATGAAGAAGATGGCAGAGAGGTATTATAAAAAGAATAAACATTTCTCCGTGAACAGAAATCAGCTGTTACCTAAATATCCCGAAATTTTTCAGCGACCCCCCCAATGGACACAGCATTTGACAAATAGCGTCTTCTGCCTAGTACGTTGGGCGAGGACAAGCCAGCGTTGCAGGTATGATCGAGTTCGCTTCATGGGCTGCGATTACTTAACCTTACGCCTCGTTACATGCACAGCTGTGTTCGCATACGAGACTGTCTGCCCATGGAAGGACTAAAAGGTAGGGCTACAATAGTTTCATAATTTTGGAATGTGCCTTCAAACGAATCAACCCTAATCACTTAGGAATCCATACAAATATTTTCCAGAACATTAGGAAACTGAAACACCGACCTTCAGTGATCACATACGTATCCGTCTGGCTGGTTTGCCATGAGACCGTGACAGGTTCAGTACAATCCGTTGAAGTGCCCAAAGCCAGCGGCTGATACTGATAGTGCGATGAGATCACTACGTCGGTGTACTGTAAACAGAAATATCGGATAGCACATGGTATCCATGAAATAACAGCCAACAAATATCATTAAAATCAGCAACGAACTCTAGAAACGGAAGCACTGGCGAGTTGGAGGACTAACACAGGAACAAGGGAGAATGCAGGTCGAAGGTGCGATCCGTAAAGGGAAGGTTGACGAGAAACGGAGAAGAAGGAAGGACACTCAGCCGGAAGCAGAGTTTCAGAGAGAGGCACAGTAAAGGAGGAAGCGGTGTACGGTCGAAAGTCGAATGCGCAGATGTACATTGCGGAAAAATTTCATAAATGAAGAAACGGTGAATAAGAAGAAAGAAACGCAGAACGATTCGAAAAGAATTGGGTCAGAAAAATGGAGTGAACAAGACATGGAGATGCACGTTTGAAAAGCAAACAAAGGAGAGAGAGGGTTATAATATCAGGAATTTATTGAGTAATGATATAACGAGTAAGCACTGCCAGGCGGCCCATAGCGAGCAAATGGACGGCGTTTGTCTCTAAAACAACGCTAGAAGGAAGTGAAAAGGAGGCGCTCCTTTGCTGAGGGTTCCTCCTGCTTGCTGCTGGGTGTATATCGTTAGGACAGAAACGTCGCGTGGCCGTGTTCGGCACGCGACGGGATGGTGCGAGCTATGCGCGCCGTATTAGTTGAGTCCTGAAGCGATTACGCCTAGAATGAGGCGTAGAGCACCGTCATCGCCTCAAGACCCATCCGATACGATGCGCATAGCTCGCACCATCTCGTCGTGCGCCAAACACGGCCACGCGACGTTTCTGTCCTAACGATATACACCCCTTGCTCCTCACAGTGCAGACGCAGACGCGCAGATAGCGTTCGTACTTTGCGGAGCAGGCGGCAGGGCGTGGCCGCGTGTTCCTGCGTCTGCGCCGGTGCCACCCGGTCTCGTTGCCTACGTCGCCTCTGCATCTCCCCGTGCAACTCTGTCTCGCTTCCTGTGAACGCAACCATGCTTTGTCGCTGCAAAGTACGAACGTGGTCCCACATGGATCCAGCAGCAGAGAGGACAGCGAGAAGGCAAACAAAGAGTTTTGAAATGATCAAGAGACGTTACCTGGGGTTCATCATTAGGCGCATATTTCTGAGGAACAAAAAGTCCTCCCGTAGTGAATGCTAAATCCTTCAATCGCTCGTACTGTAATACAAATATTTTATCATTTATTACAAATATTAGCATTCTCTACTCTACATTTTCGCTGGCACAGCAGAAGTATTGAGATTGAGAAAGACTTTATATTTCAAAGCAAGGTGCTCTACATACGTAGTGATGAACTAGTTTTTTAGAGACAAAAATTGTGATCTACTCAATATGACAAATACCTCATCAAAAGTTACCGGTAGGGAGCTAATGGATAAAAAAAATTTCACAAATAGGAACACCACCCTTTGTAGAAAACTGAAGTTACTGACCTGAGGATTGACCTTTCCATCGAAAAAGCAACGAATAAAAGTCTCGTCCGATATCCAAATAACATTAATCTGAAAGGCACACTGTTTCGCCTGGCAGTGTTTCAGTTTATATTGAGTCGGTGCATATTCACTGCAATATTTCCGAAATTCTCAGTAACTGTGACGATGCCGGGTTTTCCCTGGGATTACCCACAAGGGCCACGTAGAACGCTCTCGAATGTTCCTGCTGCAAAATCTATGAGGCTCTACTTCACCCTGATAGAAACTCCATTTGACTGGAAATTCCATTTCTCGATCCATCAGTTGCTTCTGACTTCTATCTCTTCAGAACGCTGGAACATCGGCGGAAAAAACGAGCTTGACGACCTAGTGGACGTGAAATCGCGAGTCTTTGATATGCAGCCTCTGACGGTTTTGTCAAATATCATTCGGGGATACTAAAGCGTGGGATACATGACATATAAGGGGTGCCAAAATGGGCAATTTTTCCTCCTATACTTTCATAAGTCCAGCTATAGCGGATTCTGACGAGCTATTTCCATGCCCAAATTCGGAAGCACACCTCACACTACTATTACTAAACTCCGTTACAGTCTTTGCACGAACAGGATCGCGAGCTTCTTGCGAGTGAACATGATGTGCCACCTCAACTATGTAGGTGAGACTTCGTCATTTACAACCTTGCTAAGGTCCGTTCACTCTGGATACCTGAGATATTTCATACGGTGATGTTCTTAAAAAATCCATTTTCTCCGGGTTCCCAACGTCCCTGGTTTCCAGGAACCAGAACGTGCCATTACCATTGAAACCCTTCCGGACGAGTTTGAGGCATGAGAAATGACACTTTGGATCACAGCAACGTTGTCCTAGCAGCGAGAGCTCTGTGACTTTCATGAACCGAAGGGTCAGCCCTCAATAAGCTTCCCACGAGAGATCCACCACAGCAGTTGGCTTTGCCGTCTGAGGCCGACCCTGATGCCGTAGGTGCACTGAAGCCCAACTGTGCCGACTAGAGGCTCCATATTTTTATGAAGGTGAAAGTAGTGAGCCTCAGCTAGTATCTGCTTTTATGGAAACATTCCAGGAACATTTTGACCCAACGCTTTCATCCCTTTCATTACCCTCATTTTTGTATGCTTGGCGGAAGTTAGCCGTGAGCAAAATTACTCTTTTTTTGGCACCCCCTGTAGTGGCAGGAACGCTGGCGCTTGTACCAGAAATTGATATCCGCTACAGTACTTATGAAGTAGTACGCTTCTTAGCTGAAATCGCATGTTCTACAGAAATTATGCTTCTGATATCACTCTGATATCAATATCAAATGCTATCACCTCTTTCTCCATCCTTAATCTGCGGCAATTTGTTGTTGGCCTAGAAGTCCTATATTCATTGTGTTTGACTTTTTCGTGATATGAAAAAAATTGAAGAGGGTGTCATAGCCATTCCAGTTAGTGGCATGCACATGTAGAAAAGATTGCCTGAATCCGGTCAGGCCACTGAAGCTTGCGGTGGCCAATTCACACGGAGAGCGGTAGAGGATATGTCGCCCGAACAAATACATGAACATTCTCACAAATACGAACAAAATTAAAGACTAACCAACGCGAATGCCTAACGACCCCAAGCGTGGACCTTATGGTTAGTAGCCAGCTACCTACCATCGTCAAACCGGGTCAAACCTGAAGTTAGGGATATTTTGGGGAATACTACAAACCCCTTTCTCCCAGCCGACCCATTTGAGGTGTCTGGGCGTATCGCTCACACACTCACGTCGTTTTACCTAACTCGAAAATCGGCTAATCTGCTCCCGGCCTTAAATCTGGTCCACAGTACGTGACTGTCGACGATTAGTCGATTAAAATTTCAAAATACGACCCCCGCCCACTTTCAAACCCAGAACACGATCCCCGTCGAGAATTCCTCGACCCATGCCTGACTCTGCCCCTACTCACCCGTATATTGAATGCCACAGCGAGCTCCTGAAGTTTCTCCCGGTACAGATCGTCATCTGCAGGAGGGAACTGTGTTATAATGGTCACCGCCGTATCACGCAGATTACGGTCTGAAAAAATGCTGTGTATTGAGCACAAGGAGCACAAGGAAAAAAGAAAAGAAAAAAAGAGAAAACAAAGCGTAAGGGGATGATAGATTGGCTTTCGTCAATCTTTTCGTACTTAAAGACACCAGAAGGGGGTAATTTTGGCTTACGGTGGAACAGACGTAGTGTGGACGAGTTAAAGTGGCCGCCATTACACAAACTCGCCAATTTGACGCCTTGGCATGTGCCAAGAGAAGATGTTTCTATTATAGATTTGTCTTTTCCTTTTACCTTTTCCGTTGTTCTTTCTTGTATTGTTTCTAGATGTACTTACATGAATTCTAATGTAGTTGGGAATGTCCACACCACTGCGCTGCGAGTCAGGTGCTACAACTAACGTTGGACCGCGGCCCGTCACCTGCAGCGGACAACTCGGAAAGTCAGTGCGATGGTGCGAATGAGGCGCGAATACACACCGCAGCGATGCACTTTTGAATTCGGGTTTTTTCACCGATTATCGCTTCCAACCTTCTGCGTTCGTTACAAAATGCTCATTTCTTTGTATTTTTCCCTTGTTTCGGACCCCTTCCGGTTCCTTTAATCCAGACCTTCACTTTCCATTTGGAATTAGGTACAATCCTGAACACCCACGCGGTCCACACAATGGCTGCTGGTGCTAGTTAGCCAAGTGTTTCTGCTGCCCACATATTTATGTATGTACGTTCACCCGGAAGTAGTAATTGACAGTCCCAAGAGCAATTTGACCCTTACGTCGTACGTGCTGCATCCCCTTCAACCCGCCAGAACGCTAAACGCTGCTACTGGGCCATAGACAGTCAGAATAAAAATGGTTTGATATCTCGACAAAAAAATGTGATAAAGCCAATTCATCTCTCAACCTGGGAAGGATTATCGATCTAAGCCTAAGAAACGTTTACATTTTACTGAAAATGAGGAGGATTATAGAATTCCTTAGGCATACTAGTCTCGTTCGGAATCGCAATATTAGCTGTGCGTCTTACTTAGTTCATGACTACAACTGGACTTTTAAAGACAGTGAAACGTATCAGTGTAGATGTGCACGGAGTTGATCAATGTTCTGTAGATGGATTCGGATAAGACCTTCGGTTGGGAAAAATACACAAAGGCAACGAAAACAAAGGCTTCCAGTGTATGGGTTTCTATTTATTTATATTCTTACAAAAAGCTTTGACACCCGATGGTTAATGCAGAGTGCTGTCGGTATTTGATGGGCCAGAAAATATTTAGCATTAGTCATCATTTCAACGAATTAAGCAATACTATGTAGTTGTTCTTTCTGAAACCGACCTGTTAAGAAAGTGTACATTGGTCTGTAGAATGGTAGATTCACACAGCCATATGTACTTGGGTACAGCGACGTCTCGTCCTTTAAGCGTTGCAAGAACGTGACATTTGAGACGCTATTAAATTGCACATCTGAAACATTAGAATAAAATGATAGGTAAAAGACAAAAAACAAGGTAAAAACATATCACCCATTACTACCCTTAGGGGTCTGCACTTATGACATGAAATCGCTTCGCGGCGTCGCACTCGCGGCTCCATCAAAACGACTTCGCCAAAGTCGACTGCAGTTCCGCTCGGTATGCAGCGGGCTGGTATCGTGAGGAACCTTCGAAGATAGCAGGTTGGAAGCTTCGGAAGTTCTTATATGTTTTTGTTGTTGCTGCTTCAACGGATAAAATTACAAACAACTCGCAGTCGCCGCTCTGCTCGCCGCCGACGGCCGTGCGATTTTTTGTCATAAGTGCACAAACTCCTACCACAGATATCGTGGACTGGGCAAAAAAAATTATAATTTAGTTTAAACATCATCCACAGGGGTTATTTGAGGCACTGATACGAAGATTGCCTCCGTTTTTGCTACTGCATCGAAATGGCACAACAACTTCTTTCCATATGATCCGCTTACGACTGTGGTTATTCAAAGAGCCTATGAGGAACATGAAATTCATCCCAGCGCAAACACCGCTTGGCTCCAAGATGTAGTCAGTCTTGTTCCTTTGTGGCTATAGTGGTGTTTATGTAGCTGGAACGGAGCACTTTTTTTTCGCTGTTGGCTTTCACCTGATTCCATTCCACCACCAATCTGCACAACCGAAAGTATGTTTTAACCTAAGCCGTATTGGAGAAGAAGAGGCTCTCTTCTTTCATGAGGTTTAGGCCGAAATAACGCCGGACGCCGCGCACAGGGTGCTGTCCCCAACTGCTTTAGCACCGTTCTAGCGGCGCTGGCCTATGCCAACGCTTCAACTGAATCTTATTTTCATGACCAATGGCGTATATATCCGTATACGACTTTTCAGCGAATTCAATGAAAAAAAAATCGTTGCCCCAAAAAAAGGCCGTATTCGTGATCAGCACTCTGGGTAACCTCCCAAGGCAAAACCCACTAAAAACATTTTTTAGCTCAATTTTCAGTTTCTAAAGAAGTGGCATTTGAATACTGTGCAAAGATAACACAGAATAAAGCCCATAGAAAACGTATATGATACCTGTAGACTACTTTTTAATAGCTTCACATGTAAATACTAAAACACAGGCAAAAGGTGGCGTTCGATTTGTCTTGAGAAAATGAGTAAGGGTGCTAGCGCGATGAGAAGAAAGGGGTATTTTACTGAGAACACCACTGAGCATGCAGGGTGACCTCTCAAATATGCGAAGGCAAGCAAGTGTCCATAATATCCCCTCTCATTGCAATGGCACTTAAAGAAGTATAAAAATTTTGGGAGCGCCTAGATATTCTGCAGTGCGATATTCGGTAGCAGGTAATGCTTAGACAGAAACAGAGGTAACCCATGCGAAGTGCTTGCCTGCACACTCAAATGACACCTTCCCTTACTGTCACGAAAATTCGGTTACGCCTTCTTTCTATTTCCACTTATAGGGGCTTTTTAAAAAGCACTTCCAGCCCGAGAACTGAACTTGCATCTGATGACCTCACACGTGTTTTGCAGTGACCCGCGTCCATTCATGATAGTGAGGGCATCAGTTCTGTCTAATCGCTACCTTTAAGACACCGGGAGGAATAAGGAGCAACTGAGAGCTGTGAATATATGTTCCCTGAAAACAAAGCTTCCACGTCAGGAGAGGTGATGTGTGGCAAAACTCGCATAGAAAAAGCGCGGCTTGGGCTCTTATCACGACTCTGCAGGGAATGCTGCCGTTCACCCGCCCATGTGGTTGCTGACTAGGCCGGCACAACGTTCGTGATCGGCAGATTTAGCCTCTCGTCTGTCTGCTGCTACCTTCCCCCGGCTAGTGACGCAGAGGGAAGCGAGGAAGAAGAAGGCTTTTGGGTTCCTATTTCTCGGCTTTTTGCCATTTTATTTCTTATTCCTCTACTGTTACACTGCTGAGCACCCCTACTTTCATAATCTATAATCTGCCTAATTCACCCCTCGCTGTCTTTAAGAGACCTGGGGATTGGCGGAAAACGGACGGTGCTATCACGAAAAGTAAAGTGGAGCTAAGGTTGAACCAGTACATTGCCAAGGAAAGAAAGTAAACAGGCAACCTGTGCGTAAGAAAAATGAAAGTTTAGAAAAAAAAGAAAGAGCTCAAATACAAAGCGAAACCATCTTGATGATTTAGAGTAAACTACTCGCCATTAACCAGAAATACTCACACTGATCAGATGGATTGTTACCATCCCTGTAGACTGCCATATTGTACTTAGCATAGCGAAAGTTTCCGATATGACGATTAACAGACTGCAAATTTGGTATTGAGCATTTCAGAATGTTTTTGATCAAGAAGTCCTTGACACTGACGAAGTATGTGGTAGTTAAACAGTTCAATCCAAAAGTATTAGGTCTGTGCAGAATAAATGGCCAAAACGGAACACTTTTTTCAAAACGCCATAACTTCCCTCAGACACAACTTTATTTGTCGAAATAAAAACCATTCGAATCTACACAACCTTGCCAACGATCTGGTAAAGAAAATATGCCATCATGATCAAATTCTGGATTGCGAAAATTAATGAAGTCAACGATGGCATTTCTAACATGCATCGTTTCGGCGAACTCCTTCTGACGCAGGTTTGCATCGAGAAACGGAAAAAAAGTGGTAATCCGTCAGGAATAGGTCTGGGGATCAGTTTCTGCCGGGTGACTTGCGAACTGTGGGGTTTTGCATTGTTTTGCGCACCCAGTGAAAAATGATGCAGTTAGGCATTGAGCCTCTCCCTCACCCCGCTTATTCCCCAGACCTATCCCTGACGGATTACCACTTTTTCCGGGTTCTCGATGCAAACCTGCGACAGAAAAATTATGCACGGTAAAAATGCCATTCTTGACTTCATTAATTCTCGCAATCCAGAATTTGATCATGATAACATATTTTCTTTAACAGATCGTTGGCGGAGCTCTGTAGATTCGAATGGTTTTTATTTCAACAAGTAAACTTGTGTCTGAGCGAAGTTATGGCCAGTTATGTTTTAGCCATTTATTTTGCACAGACCTAATAAATAAGTTTCAGGAAATGACGGCGATGACTATGTGGACACCGACTGGTGAACCGTGCCATGCCATACGCTATCTGGAGCGCTCGATCGGATGAAGAAGATTAATCAGTGGACAAAGATCAAATCCTTCTGAATCCGATTCATTTGTGAATCGTCACAAATTGTTTTTTTTTCGGACACAAAGACGTACAAACATCTATGCAACTTTTATGTAGCGTGCTCGCTAATTCTAAGCAAGTACTAAGTGTGACACCTCGAGCAATATCGAGTTTAAAGAAGAGTATGGGATTCCTCACAGTACCTCTTGAAGGTGAGCATAACCGGCTTTGCCCCAATAATCCGTGAATGCATTGTAAATCACGAGATTGAATGTGGACTGTTTCCCGAACACAGACGCCGGTGCTGGTGATAATATCACTAAATGTGCTCGATTACTTCTACTGTCCTCACACCTAGGTAGCATCGAATAATAACCCACCCGGATCACAATGAGGTCCAAGATAGCCTGTTGGACAGTTGCAATATACCGTTCCATTGTGGGAGTATCCTCCATTGAGACATGCAATCTTCTCACACCTACCACTATCACTATCTGAATTGATGAAAGTTCCACAAAGAATATTGAACAAGCGGTAAAAGTGTTGTAAGCGATCAAAGTGTTTCTTATGGGATGCCCATGTACTGTAAAATGAGTTACGCAAATGTGCTCTGAGCCCGTACCGTAGAAACCTGTTTTTGGTGGACCACGTTCATCAACCAGTGGAAAATATTGGGTTGGAGAATAAGTCCTTGCGGTTTTTTTCAACCCCAATTTTCACATTGTTTCCTTTATCTCTCAACAAAGTTTATACATGATTTCGATAGAGCTTTTTTTGCTCTATGAAAAGATACTATCTGTTTTTCGATAACTTCGACTACCTGATATTTATGAGGTTTGGAAATGAAGTAAGCTAAAGGCGAAAAATTAGCACTTGCGCACCTCATCTTTCTCGTCTGCCATCGAGAACAATAAATGTACGTGTATATGTTTCGATAGAGCTTTTTCAGCTCTACAGAATGGTACTATTTATTATTCAAATCGCTCAACTTTTTGCTGTTTTTAAGACTCAGAAATGCAGTACTCGCAGAAGTGTGCACTTTGGTTAGCTACTCTTCCTCGCCTACCATCAAGATTGGAGAGGATGTGCATACACGGTTTTGATAGAGCTTTCTTCGCTCTACAAGATGATACCACTCTTCTTTTGTATCCTCTCATAATTTAGCATGTAGGGATAAGCTTCCACCTGTTTTTCAATTCAAGATTGCATGATGAATATAAATTCTTTTGGCAGAGTGCTTTATATCATTCGATAGAGCTCTTTTCGCTCTACAAGATAGTAATCACGGTTTTTGTTTGAATAGATTTTTGACATTTTTTAGATCATTTAAAAGTCGACGAAATCGAGCATTTTTGACACAGTGTGACGAAAATGCTCGATTTCGTCGACTTTTAAATGATCTAAAAAATGTCAAAAATCTATTCAAACAAAAACCGTGATTACTGTCTTGTAGAGCGAAAAGAGCTCTATCGAATGATATAAAGCACTCTGCCAAAAGAATTCATATTCATCATGCAATCTTGAATTGAAAAACAGGTGGAAGCTTATCCCTACATGCTAAATTATGAGAGGATACAAAAGAAGAGTGGTATCATCTTGTAGAGCGAAGAAAGCTCTATCAAAACCGTGTATGCACATCCTCTCCAATCTTGATGGTAGGCGAGGAAGAGTAGCTAACCAAAGTGCACACTTTTGCGAGTACTGCATTTCTGAGTCTTAAAAACAGCAAAAAGTTGAGCGATTTGAATAATAAGTAGTACCGTTCTGTAGAGCTGAAAAAGCTCTATCGAAACATATACACGTACATTTTTTGGTCTCGATGGCAGACGAGAAAGATGAGGTGCGCAAGTGCTAATTTTTCGCCTTTAGCTTACTTCATTTCCAAACCTCATAAATATTAGGTAGTCGAAGTTATCGAAAAACAGATAGTATCATTTCATAGAGCAAAAAAAGCTCTATCGAAATCATGTATAAACTTTGTTGAGAGATAAAGGAAACAATGTGAAAAACGGGGTTCAAAAAACCGCAAGGGCTTATTCCCCAACCCAATACTTCAGCTTGTACAAAAAGAGCCGGTGCAACGCGCCGCGCAGTTCTCGGCTTGGGCTATCTTCGAGATCACTGCTGTCGAGATTAAATACGAGTAACCAACCATGCCAGTATCTATGGCAGACGCAGGTGCCATTTGGCAGTCGATAACCTCCAATTTGACAGTCGTCATTGTTGGGCTCACAGTAGGCTGAAAAAGTACACGTTAAGTATCAGAGAACAATGAGTCAAAAAACATATATTAGGTTGGCAACTAAGTAATTGCAGATTTTTAAATACTGCTTTTCCCTCCAAACTGCTTTCCAGCAATCTCTTCTGTACATACTCATGTAGTACAAGTCCACACGCATCTACAGGTATTATTGTCTTCCATCTCCCGGATAACCCTTTTCGGCAAAATAAACATATCAACGGTCAACCTCATTTTCAATACAAAAATTATAAAAAGATTTTTTTTGAATGGCGTTAGACAGGGAATTTTTTTTGAATGGCGTTAGACAGGGAAAGGAAAAGGTGATAATCCGATGGAGCAAGATCAGGGCTATAAGGTGGATGGGGCAGCAATTTTTATCCAAGCTCGAGAATTTTTTGGCGAGTCATCTTTTCAAGAGTGGTAAAAAAAATTTTAATTTTTTTTCAACAAATTTTCGAGCTTGGATAAAAATTGCTGCCTTATAGTTCTGATCTTTCTCCATCGGATTATCACCTTTCCCTTTCCCTGTCTAATGTCATTCAAAGAAAAAAATTGGAATTGAAAAAGAGGTGACTTTTGATATTTTTATTTTGCCGAAAAGGGTTATTCGGGAGATGGAAGACAACAATACCTATAGATGCGTGTGGACTTGTACTACATATATATGTGCAGAAGAAACTTTGTGGAAAGCAGTTTTGAGGGAAAAAGCAGTATTTAAAAATCCGCAATTACTTAGTTGCCAACCTAATGGAAAGAACGTAGATATTCTGAACCACTGGCTTTAAAATGTACTCATAAGCTTCGCCGATCACTCGGGCAAGAGTTCTCTTGCCCCAACTTTCCGACGAACCATCATAAATGTAGTCCCCTTCTCATACTTCAACGGAGATCACAACCTATCCGGTTTTTTCCACAATGCCTTGCTATTGAAGATCAAAGTTATATTCTTGGAGGCACACTTCGAAATACCCTAAAGTCCCATAGATAAGAGCGGTTGATTTACCGGCAAAAAAATTCTTAAAAATTCTTTAAAAGAATTTTAAAAATGAGCATTGTTTCAAATTTCTCTCCACCAACAGTCACTCCCAATGCAACAGTAAAATTAGATTTCTCATAGCCGGTTTTGCAATTTCAACTTCGGGAGATCATAACTCGGCTCAGACTGCATCTTTTCTCACAGAATAAGCACCATTTGATTCGCTACACTTTTGGAAGTATTATGGATATTTGCATATCTTATTTTGAAGAAGGGCTGATGATTCATAGAGCGCGAAAACAAAAAAGTCGACTTCAAACCATCATTCTTTCCGAACACACTGCTGCTGAAGAAGCTGTCCAGATGTATGGCAAAGTGGGGCATAGTTAGCGCTAGATCTGGTGAATATGATAGACGAGTGATGGCTTCAGCCTTCAACTGCTTCAATTACTGGAAGAGGATTTAAGGAAAATGCGCTTGCGCATAGCTGCCCTGAGGGGTCCCTCAGCACCCATTTCTTTGGGTTTTTCCAAATCAAGGCTACTTGAGGTGGATGGTCAAGCTTGTTTGTTGAGGGCCAATTCTTGTGGATATCCCCTGCAAGTATGGGCGCTCATCGCTTTCTGTCGCTTTAGTTAAAGCGATTTGATCAATTGAAAATTCGAGCAACTCGTTCTCATTTCTGCACTTCTGAAACCAGGGACAAAGTGTTCAGTGCAATGCTTCACCCCCTCCCCTTGCAGCACTCACATTTGTGGTCAACTTCGCTGGGACTCAGCTAAACAAAAACTCGTGAGGTGAAGCCATCTAAAAAGTGCCATTTTCGCAGTACTTTATAATTTTCCTAATAACTCGAAAAACTTGTAACATTTCAAGAAAAGCATATATCCAGAAAGAGAAACTTTTTCTCTATCCAAGGAGCACAACTTGTACTTTAATTCATGTAGACGCGCTTCGAAATTTGACTTTATCTTTGAATGCGCGAATGCGGCCAGAACTTTCTTTACAACCTAATAAAAAAATAGCAATAGAAAAAGTATAGAGAACAGTAAGAATAAAGGTGAAGTTGCAGGCTATCAATGCGATAATCATGAGCACACAGCGCCAAAGAAAAAAGTATACAAACGTCAATTTTCATTTTCTAGCACAAACCGCTCTTATCTACGGGCCGCTCTTATCTATGGGACTTTAGGGTATTCAGATCGAATTAGTCAATTTGTCAGTTTCGGGCGGTAGATCCGCTGGCAATTATTGAGGCTGCACACTTACTACACCGTCACGGTGCGTCATCGTTGCGCTATACCTTCTCGAAGCGCGGCTAGCTTCGGTTCGAGCAGGTGTAGCCTAGTGACGGCACCAAGAGGGTGCAGCTTGGATAGCCACACCAGGATCCACTGCCCGAGAACTGTAAGTCATTCACTCCGATTATTGCGAGCTGTGTCTCCAACCATAATTATTGCTGGACTCTACGAGGGAGCAGTTGTCATTGTCGAAAGAGTTTTATATGCTTATCTATTCATGATTCTTGAGAACATCCTTTTTCGAAAGCGAATTCCGTTTCGTCATATGCTGCCCCGTATCATTTGGTTGAACACCGGGGTAACTAGCCAAAAAGTGCTATCGAAAATCGGCATTGAAAAATGTATTAAGAGCGTTAATTCTTATGATAGATGTTCTTCTTAGTCTGATAATGGAAAGGCGGTCAGCTATGTGCAGTTTTTTTGGCAACGGTCTGAAATTTCTGGACGATTAGTCACAGAAATCAGCTGATTTACAATTTCTGCACGTAAAGGACTCCCATGAACCACCTCCCGAACTTTTATTTCATTGGTCTGACTGATTCCATCTCACTGACTTCGCCTAATCAAGTTATTATTAATCAGGCCCTCTTCAAAAAAACGTAAAATAACACCTACGAGTGTACAATTACGGCAAAAGTATTGACACCCTGAGAAAGCTTCACCATAATTGGAAGAAATGAGGTGTCAGCATGGGTTTCACTGGTATAACGAGCAGTTCCCACTAAAATATCATATTATGTTACCAGAAGTCGGAGTCCCATTGGTTTTAGCACCATGAGGAAGAGGGTGAGGAGGTGATCACCAACAATGAACAACAACAAAAAGGAATGGTTAACATTATTTTGTACTAGAATTTAAAGTGGCTCGTTTTTAAACCATCGCATACTCCAGGAAGAGGGACTCAAAAGCAGCCAGTGATTGTGAGGAGTAGCGCAGGCTTCGCACTACAAGATGCTTAGAACGGGACAATCGAATATTCTAATACCCACTAAATCTGGGAGAGACGCTTTTGCAAGACATGCTGCGTGGTACCGAAATTCCACAAATGTGGCGAAATTCGAGTCAAAACCGACCAGCACAACTAAATCAACAATGTCTCAGCAGGAAGCTGTCAAAACCCACAAGGAGTAGTTGCGGCAGCTATGGTCCTGGGACCGTCTCTGCGATTTCACTACCTCGCAGCGCTGACCACCAAAAGCAAGAGCCTTAACCCGCTCAATACTCTTTTTGCAGTATCTTGGAAAGCAAAGCCTGCACAACTCCCACCATTTTTCTCTGTTTTATGAAGTCTGCTTTGGTGAAGGTTTGGGACGATTTGCATAACGCTCACCTACTCCAGACGACATGCACCCTCCCTTGCAGCCTTCGCGAATGTATATGGGTCAGAGGGGATCATAACATTCCAGGACTACATGATGAAATGTTTGATGATCATCTACCTTTGACCAAAATTCACGTTAATACCTCCTTTCTAGCCGAAATGGCAAAACTTTGTCGAGCGCTCAATACTTTTGCCGCACCATGTACTGAATACGTAATGAAATACACGCATTAGTTCTTATCTGGAACTTACCTGCCCATACCGCTAACAGTAGAAACAAGAGAACCTCTGATCCCATCTCCTGAAACATGCCAACTGATTGGAAGAACCATACAGAGCAGCAGAAACAGAGAACATGCTTTGAATTTTTAGATTTTAAGCTGGCTGAAACTGGGAGATTTTGTCTAATGGAACATGTGAATGTAAAGAATTTGGTGAACAGGGTGTGCCTGTGAGCCAGTCGATTTCAGTACATTTCAGCTGATAAGCTATCTGCGATGATGGCATGAGAATTTCCCCTGTTAAATGCGAACGAGCATCAAACAATCTCCAAAAGTCGATATCAGATAACATTTTCTCTGTTACTAATGACAAGCTCGAATAATAAGACTTTATGATATGGAATACCTTTACCTTCTAATAGACTGGGACGATTCCTAGTCATGGCGTGTATTGAAATGTTTTGGAAAAAAAGCACAAATGAGAAGTATGTATTACATAATCTATAAATAGAATATAAGCTTCGGCAAGTTTAATGGAGTCATGTTCACTATTCGAGCTTACTTGATGCTCCTTTGTTCACGATCGATGTTCCTTCTGCATCTCTCCGAGTTCGGAATGACTTGTAGTAGTGTTTTCCAAAAAGTGATACTTTGCATGGAATCTTCAAAAATATTTGTTCACTCACCACACATAATAAAAACTTTATCTCAAAACATTCACTATGAAAAAATCTAAAACTCCGTTTTGATGAACTGGGGAGCCCGAAAGCAAATTTGGAAAAGCATTCACCCGAGGGCTCGTCAAATGAATAGCTATACAGGAGCAAGTGGCCAAGTAAATATGTACAAGGGTGACGTCGAAATCTCCGTAGATCAAAGTGAACTGCCTAAAAAGTGAGAAAACGAAAAACGAAAAGGGATTTCTGCTAATCGTTTCTCAAATTTACGTACAGTTGCGTGCAATTGCTGTACCATGCATCGACTAAGGACTCTTCTTTTCACACAAACGCTCACATAATAACAGGAATAAAGATGTTTTTCACTTATTAACCCACCCGAGTGTATAGCGAAGTGGGGCCATTGCGACACTTGTGGGATTAATGTACGCCTGAATCATCCGAGCTTTTGGAGTGGGACAGCACTAATTATCAGACTTGTTAGGAAAGCAGAGGACACGGTCCCGTTTATTTATTGGTCCCAAAAAGTCATAAGGCTAGCATTCGAATTCACCAATATTCTGGAAAAGGCACGGCGCATGCCACGAACTGATTCGTCGACGCAAAAGCTTTTTCTAGCATATTTGTTTCCGGGATTGGAAAAGATATGAGCTAGTTGGAAAAAGAAATACAAGTATTCTGTGAAACATCTGCAATTCTCACAGGATATGTTGCCTGGAAATGGATGGCGATAGATTGAAGCAAGTGCTTCATCCCGCTTTATACCAAAATCCCGAGCCCAGTTCATTCAGTTCACTTTTGTTTGCATTTCAATCGGTCACCGCCCACAATAACCATTAAACAACAATTCGTTAGTACAACATTTCCGCGGCATTCGATAGCAACCGGTTCCCTGTTACTTCACAGAATCGCCTCCTTCATATCGTTCCTCCCTCTTTCTGGTCCAGAATTGTGCCAGCTTCTCGTATAGATTTTCGTCTCGTATATTCATTTCTTTACTAAATCTGCCCCGATATGTACTATCCCAAACATAGCAAGGAAAACTGCCGCTAATCTGGATGAAAGTCTAATTCAAAGCGTATCAGAAAAGGATCACTATAGTCGCCAAGTGATCCATCAATCATGTCTACGGACTTAAAGATTGGACAGAGAACAGTATCAGAAAAGCATGCTATCGTTACTTTGAAAATTCGTAACCGATAATGGAATTTTTCGAGGAAGTGGTTTCATTGGAAGAAAGTTTGTTGCAGGTAGTCCATGAACCATGCTTGTAAATATGATTAGTAAGCAACTGAAAGATACGGAGCAAACTCAAAAACTAATAGATCGCAATCGCAGAAGAATATCTTCACATAACTACATTCTTGGGGCGGAGGTGGTGTAGTGACAGGTGGTGCACACCCCACTCTCCTGGTGCGTGGATCAAATCCGGCATTAACACCCGCCCAGGCCAACCAAGCCCCCTCCCTCTGGGGTCGGTAAATCGGCACCAGACTCGTTTGCGAGGATGCAAGCGCGGACATGTACATCGGACGGCCACCGCAAGTCATTGTATAGGCCACCACACGTTCACAAGCCACCACGATTCTGAATGGAATTAGAACATGCGGCGCATCCCAGAAAGGGATTGATTGACGCTTAAAACTTTATCCTTTTTTTAACTACATTCTTAATTCATTCCGCTTTGAAATTTCCCAAAGTCATGACAGAGCGACGTCAGCAGCAGACTGAGTATTGATTTTACAACTCAAGGCAGTCGTAGCTCACATGAAGGCACCAGGAGTATTAGTCCCGTCACTTTTTAGTTGGCTGGTGAAAAGGAGGATGGTGGTGCCAAGCATGCCGAATAGGAAACAGAACGAAACCAAATGATTGGAAAGTTGAGAAACTATATAGCTTCCTCTACTAATTCTCGTTGCAACGTCTTTTCGGAATGCTTTATCATTGGAAGGGTGAGCTAAACCAGCTCGTTGCTGTTATACCATCCCTCACCTTCACAGGCGTGGCGAGTCTGACGCACACACACTTAAAACCATGGAAGGAGCTTGAAGTGCGCTTTCAAAGGCAATTTACGTCAACACTGTCTTTTTGGACCCCGTGTGTTTGTTTATGCGAACATGCCCATCCACTACTGAGTACCCAAATTACTCCTCCTCGAGCTTCTGAAAGGGGAATCTCGGAATCTCAAATCAAAATCACGTCCCTGTTGTATTGCTCCACGCATGCTAAAAGCGAGCACCGTTTTGGTTTTCGTATGTAAATAGAATTTAAGAGGGCTTTTGTGCCAATGCCGTGCCAAAAGACGTGGGCACATATTTGTGCTGAATTTGCCTTTATGTGGGCCACATGCGAAGTTTCACGTGGAAAATGTGAATCCGGCCAAGATACTTCACCACAAAGTCTTGGCCGGGTGGGCGGGGCCTCCGAGCAAGTGCCCACCCCGTCGTCCTCCGCGGTCGGAGACGCATTTTAGGAACAGGAAGTTACGCAAATATTCCTACTCTCCGTTCACAACCAAGGCGGACGACGAGATGGGGCTTTTACTCGGAGGCCTCGCCCACCTGCCCTAGAATTTGGGAAGACGCATTTTATTGTTGGCCGAATTCTCACTTTTTCGCGTGAAACTTTGCAGGTGGCCCTTATTATGCTAATACAACATAAATATATGGGTAGCAGAAAAACGCAATTTCCGTGGAGATTCCATTAAATAATTGATTCACATGATTCAAAATAGCTAGAACTAAAAAGTCCATTACTTTTGAACTTTTTAGTTCTAGCTATTTTAGTACTGTTGAGCTTCTCCGTTACCTGAAAAGAAGAATCGATTTGGGGTGAGGCTCCATAAATTTTACAAATATTTTTCTCGATTTTTGAACATAGTTTTGACTTGTGATGGGCAGGAAGGTGATCTCCAAAATGGCATTAAGTTATCACTGCAGCACAATTTTCCGAGCGCACTCACTGAAACACTGATTATCATCGCAACACAGAGAGTGCTTAGGTTAGAGGTACTAGTAAATTCTGACCAGCCTGACGTCTTACTTGTGATCGGAACCGCGACCTACTCTTCAGGATGAAATTTTAGCGAAGAAATTCTGCGAACCGAGGTATTGATAATCGATCAGTACCGATTATTATGATCATTCAATGTTCTCTTGAGGGAGAACCGGCTTCCACAGTGAACTCTATTTTCTTTAGCAGGAAGAAAACTCGTTAAAAGACACAGTGCGCGACCTTGCATGACGAGAGCGAGCTTTACACTGCCTTCTGTATGTGGTTCCACCCATGAAACAACCATCACCCCCTGATTCTCTTTTGATAACGACGGCGCCCTTGACTTCTTCCCTTTTTTTCGTAAGCCTAAATCTTGTATTGTAATCACATGTGTAAACTACACTATATTTTCCATTTCATCTATTTCAGTATAACAAGCTCATGCAACCTTCCCTTTTACAAATCTCTTCTCCTAATTATTTGAAGGAATACAGTAGTAGAATACATAAATATCTATCGGAATGCACCTGAAAAATTGAAAGCTTTGATTATACTTTGATCTCAAAGAAGCTGAAAGTAGGTCCCATGAAATCCTACTCTGAACCACTTGAACCGTTGCATACAGTTTTCTTTCAGTTTAAAATTTAAGTCCAGTGTAAAACTCTCATCTATTGTATTTGAAATGTTTGCGTTTTACGAAATTTAATTAGTTCTCTAATATTAGGAGTGCTTCTTGATCAACTTTTGTCTGCCTCGATCCTACCTACAACTTTGCATTTATTAAAGCACGTCACAGTACGTATAAATAAATGAATGAATGAATACACAAATACATACATACATCCCGCTTTTGTTAGCTTTTCTCTTTCCTTTTTGTGATCATACTAGTCGATTGCTTTCGTCGCACTTTCATGACACCTCGACATTCTTCATGTTGTTTTTAACTGGTTTATCTATGGTAGACAATGCATAGCTTGCTGTGACTTTTTTCTCACATGGTACTCTTCGCCATCTTGCGAATAAAGATCATCAATTGGGCGAAGAAACAAACTAGTTCCAAAAAATACACGCGATTTCAGAAACGCCTGAAATATGGATTGGCTCGACTTATTGTTCACATTCTTTTCCTTTTCGTATATGCATACTCAAAGGCAGTGGCAGGGGTGATTCGACTGTTTCATTCCTTCCAATCTTTGATACTGACCGGTGGACGCTTTCACCTCGAAACCTGTCACGTCAAGAACCACGTCATTTCGATCGTTACGGCTTTAATACGGCACAATAAGTATCGTTCTGTTATCATCTCATTTCTCTACACCTCAGTTCTTCCGCAAAGTCAACCCCAGGAGACGGGCCGCGATGAGAAAAGCGGTTGGATCTGAAAAAGCCGCCTGCACCGCAGTTCAGGAGCGCTATTTTCGCGATGAATTTCGTCGCAGATAGGCTTCCTGGACCCCTAGTTTTCGAGTGACTGACTTTTTCAAGAGATTCCTTATCATCCACTTTACCCCCACCACTGTCTTTAAGATGGGATTGAGCAAGGTATTCCCACTCTACATATAAAACGCTTCGCCTTTCTGTACGTCCCTCCGTCTCTGCGTCCGTCTGTCGCAGAATCAGGTACTGTATGAGACACCACCTGTGGAGACCAGGATAAGCTTGGGAAGGGTAGGGGATGGGACAAGTAGTAAGGCGCACCATGGACTAATTGTAAGTTAAGCTCCACCCACAGAGGGCAAAAAGTGCACTGGAATGTTCCGTTTTCAGACCGAAAATTGTTAATAAGGTTCTAATATAACCCAAACGTGAGAAAAAGATTGGTCAGGATCAGCGAGGAGTCTTCGAAAGTCATGAAAGAGGTCTGGGGTAGTGGACGGAGCCTATCCTGAATGCGTTATCCGCACAACAAAAATTATAGCTCGGTTCCAACGCGGTATAAAGTCTAGGAAAAAATTGGTGGAAATAACCACTCACCATGCTACCTTCAACACACGGAGCTTCGGCATTATAAGAAGAACAACCAGTGAAGATGGAGTAAACTGCAGATGGGTAAGGCATAGGAGAGGGAGTAAGGTACACCTGTGAACCACGCTATGCCCCGCCCGTGGTAGGCGGAGCGTGCACTGAAATACTCTTTCAAGAAAAAAAGTAATTTTTATCGACTTTTGATTTGACTTGTTTATTGCATGGGCCTGAGACCGATCGAATTTTGATCGATCGGGCTCAGGCCCATGCAATAAACAATTACAATTACGACTCACTAGCACCCATGGTGTTTCGCGCACAATAGTGTGCGCCAGTCAGCTGGTATTGAATTATGTGCTGCATCCCTCCCCCGAGTAACACGTGCTAGATAGTTCGGTTTTCGACAAGTCATAAGGAATAGGTTGAGGAATTTCACTATCTCAATAGAGTGATGGATAGAAGCCATGCAAGGAATGCATAAGTGCGTGATCATGGTTCAAGGCTCTTCGATGAAAACTGCTTTTCGTAAAACCCAAAACTGCTCATCTGAATCCCGCGTGGCATAATACTACTGTTTTGCATTATCCCCAATACATAGCGGGTGCGTGCACTTATGGGGGAAAATCGCTTCGCGGGGTCGCACTCACGGTTCCATCACCATGACTTGCTGAATCGACTGTCTTTGGGAGCCCGACAGAGCGTGGCACCTCTGCACTTCCACCCATGCCTCACTGCCTCCTCCACCCATGCCACCCTGCTTCCTCCACTCATGCCACACTGCCTGGCAAGGCTGCCATTTCCCGGAACTGGGGTGTAGGTTGGGACACACGGTTTGACCTAGGCCTGGGACCCTGTGAGAGCCTGTGGCCTTTGTCGTGTGACATAAATTACTCAGGCAATTTGCTCATATAAATCCTATCCTCCTTGAAGGTTTGTTCCGTTGTTGTCTCTAAAGAAAACAGACATAGAGAACGAGTTCAAGGGGTGTGCATGGCCACCGCGTGACCCAGTGGCCCAACTGACGTGTGTCCCAACCGTCATCCCTTGCACTGGTATTCGCACCAGCCGAGCGCTCGCCGCGGGCGGCCACGAGATTTTCCGTTATGAGTGCACACACCCATACATGGCTCTTTGATCATCTCTCTGTTGATCCTTTCCAGATTTTATTAAACGTCGCGGGCGGTGGTGTAGTGACAGGTGGCGCGCACCCCACTCTCATGGTGCGGGGATCCAATCCCGCATGAACGTCCGCCCAGGCCCAACAAGCCTTCCATCCCTCATGGGTCGGTAAATTGGTACCAGACTCGTCTGGGAGGATAGAAGCACTGACTTGTACATCGGCTGGCCACCGCAAGTCATTCTATAGGCCACACCACATTTACCAGCCATCACGATTCTGAATGGAACTAGAATGTGCGGCGCATCCCACAGAAGGAATTGATTAACGCCAAAAACTTTATCCTTTATCCTTTTATTAAACGTCGCAGTAGCGGTAACGTATAAATTATACGGCAGTTACATTATGCATCCTTATGTGGGAGGAGCTTGGCCACGAATAGTTTCTCGACCGGTGAAGTGAAATTTACGTCACCTTGGTCTCCTGGCTCTATTCCACCTCCCTTCTCCACAACCAAATTCATGCTTGTCCTGTATTTGAGCAAGGAGACATGTTTGAACGTCACCTACCTTATCTCCATTGCTTAAAATGAAGAAAAATTATCATCAAAGGTATTCAGTATGCTGCCGCTTTTCGTCATTCTATGCTTTGTGCCAACGATAGCTGCTCTTGGACGAACACAAGCAGTCGGTGTCAGAGGAATGCTCATATGCAACGATAAGCCAGCAGCCGATGTGGAAGTTAAGCTTTACGATGAGGACAAATGTGAGTTCTTTTCTGCACCAACATTAAAGATACCGGTAGGGGACAGGGAAGGAAACATTCCCGGAAAACCTTTTCCTCGTCAGCGAATATTCGATCCAAGAAGAGATAGTGTGCGGCGAAACTCGCGTTGAAAAACGCTTTTTTGGGAAACTATGTACTGCGATTCAGGGGCGCTTTTCTTCGAACTGCAAACTTCAGTGGCCGAGTTGCATGCTGGTGGAGGGTAGATAAGGGCGATGCCACTGTCGTTTGATGTCACGTGAGACGAATTTGATTCCACTCATGAGGATGCTGAACAAATGAAACAGCAAACGGCAACAAACAAGTGAAACAACGAAAATGAGAATGAGCGAAAAAATCTAATGGATTCACACTCGACGTCTTTGTGAGGCGTCGTGTGAGCAACTGGCAAACTAACGAGAGCAAGCGTGTATCGTAGACCAAAATCACCCCTTCCGGTGTCTTCAGGTGTCAGATCATGTTTACAATTAGACTTATTTGAACATTGGTGATGACTAATTACCAGCGCTTACAACTGTTGGGACAAGAGCTTATGATCAAAACTGATAAGTGTTTGGCGAATTTCCCACCCTAACCGAAAATGTCAATTTTTAGAAATGAAGGCTAATTGGAAATACTATTGAACGGAAAAGGTTATAGAAATTGACCTTATGTAT
This sequence comes from Trichostrongylus colubriformis, assembly GCA_963978905.1. Taxonomy (NCBI): domain Eukaryota; kingdom Metazoa; phylum Nematoda; class Chromadorea; order Rhabditida; family Trichostrongylidae; genus Trichostrongylus; species Trichostrongylus colubriformis. The sequence continues at coordinate 8,909,576 of OZ022259.1, read as the reverse complement.
TAGGTTGGTTCATAAGTTTGGATTGCTTTACACTGCTTGCTCTGCTGACTCAAAGTTCAGTTATTTGCCTGATGATGGGACACTCACCATCACCATTCCGAGTAGCTGATCACCTCATTGGCTCGCTTTTCTCCTTCTGCTAATCCAGCAGTTTGCGAGGGATCCCTCGAAACCTGAATTTTATTGAGCACCGCTCTGGTTTCTAAAGAGACAGACCGTGGTTACTTAGATGGATGTACGCCTCTCACCTGACGAAATAACTTTGTCATATTTCTCACAAGATTAGCTTTTGTTTTAAAGACTATCACTGTTCACTACCCGTGCTTCACGCCAAGCTCGTATCTCGAGAAGGACCGCAAAGGGTGTAGCCGTCGATAAATAGGGCATCCCGTTGCTGCAAGGTTCAACTGAAGCACGATTTGAAGTGAGGAGGATCACAAAATTTGGACGAATTTGATTCCACTCATGAGGATGTTGAACACTCATGGGGATGTTGAACACAAATGTAGAAGCCATGTTCGACTCTCTATGAACCTCGGCATTGCTTTAAATGTAGTATTTAGTGTTCAACTGCTTGGAGGTTGTTAACAATTCTTTATCGGTTGACGTTTCGGCGAATTCGCCTTCTTCGGAGCCTATACAAGATTAGCTTTCCAAACGGGACTCTGACCACAAAATGTAGAGTTTGTTTTCCACATGTGATGAGCACGCAACAGCTCAACCCACAGCTTGACGTCGCCATATTCCCCTTGTCTTTTTACTGGACCTCGGCGTGGTTATCCGACAACGTCACCGGCTGTGGTGAATGAGCACTGTATGCTACTAATCAGCAGAAGGCAGGTGCTCGGCTTTCACGAGCGGGAAATTCCAACTGCCAATATTCCATCCAAAAGAATTTCCTTTTCTTGCTGATGAAGGGCTAGGCCATCTGGCACTGCAAACTCCTGCCATCCTGCTGCCTCTGGGGAGTTCTGCAGTAAACGGTTTGTTCGTATAGCCGTTCGTATGGAAAAGGAACGAGTCAGATTCTGCTTTTTTCTTCGCAATGACGAACCATTCAGCAAAGAAAATCCAGGTAAAATAGAAGACTTTTATGTAGGCGGTTCTTGCTCATCCATTTAACAGCCCTAACCTTGTGCTTACAGATGACCACATATCCTGCTTTCTAGGTGAGATGCACAACAATCAGATCCAAGAAGTTTTGGCTGCCGCTACTTGCCAGGCATTTTTGCTGGCTTACTTTTGCTAATTGTCCAAATTCCAGTTTTGTTTGGTAAAAATTGCTATTTCGTCATCGAATCGAATTTTTTGCATTAGGCGGCGTTTGCTTCGAAGTTATCGCTTACAATAACAGGAACAGAACAATGTTTTGTAACAGAAACATCAAATTAATCAAGTTTTAATTTTGATGTCTCTGTTCCAAAAATATTTCGCCAAATATGTCAACGTAAATTGAACTACATTTTTTATATAAGCTACAGCAAACTTGTTCACAGTCTAGGAGATATAGCGGTTATTTCATGTGCAGTCGCTGCACTACGGTCAACGTACCACTGTTATAAAATGCTGATCCCCGACTTCAATACTGCGACATAACAGCTGCGCTGAAATTCACACGGCGGAAAAAAATCGTGTTCACTCCCTAGCATTAAGTAAGATCATTTTAGTAACACCCGATGAGTTAATGGCTGCTGGAAAGACGGACAGCAGTGGTCACTTCGAAATCAGTGGACATGCGGCCGAATTTACATCGATAGAACCGAAGCTCAACATCTATCACGATTGCGACGATGGTATAATGGTGGGTAATACTCTTTTTTCCGTTCCTACTGCTTAGGCTGTATAGTGCTTTGGAATTTGGTTTTTGTAAATCTGCTTTGCTTTGTCGAAAGTATCAGGTTCGGCGATCATGATGCTACCAATCGCATTTAAATTCAACAATCCGAGCTCTAAAATGTGGTATGGGTCATCATGAGCTTCGAAGAGCCATTTAGAGCACTTCGCACTAATCGTGCATGGCGAAATAGTGCTACGCTGAACGTAAGGTGCCTTTCCCTGCATAAGTGCGATGGAGGTTATTACAAAAATAAGTATTAATGGGACCTATTGCGTAACGAGTATGTTTATGTCGCGGGAATATTCTAATCCTGATCACCGATGCTGGCGCCGACAAAAAGTTGACGCCAGCGCCATTTGGGCACCACATTTTCTCACAAAAAGTTCTGGAAACCCAAATATGTATAAGGATTGCTCGCCACCTTGGTCATAATATGACATTTGATTCTGCTGTCGCTCTCTTCCGTGTCAGAGTGGAGGAAAAATGGCAATTATTGCAGCGTATTTAGCATCTAGAGGACATAGCACCAAGCACTCATATCATACATAGCAACCATCAGAGTCCTGAACAATAGGGTGAGGCGACCTACGACAGAAAATCGCGTAGCAGCCCGCGGCGAGCGGCGCGGCGGGTGCAAGTGCCAGTGGCTGGGCATGGCAGCCTTCAAGCGAGGCGTGTGGCATGGGTGGAGGAGGCAGGGCATGCATGGAAGTGCAGAGGTGACGCAGCCACGCTCTGCCGGGCTTCCAAGGGCAATCGATTCAGCGAGTCGTACTGGTAGCTCCGCGAGTGCGACGCCGCGAAGCGATTTTCTGTTGTAGGTAGCCTCACCCCTGAGCAATGAATATATGCTAAAATCGTGCCTGAAACAATCCTTCTTCTCTGTAGGTGGAGTAGGATGGTTTCAGGCACGAATACATATGTCTCGACGAGGATCACTTCTAGCTCAGTAGCACTTATGCCCAGAAAGCATGGAGTGCGGATTCGAGTTCTGTCAGATACCAGTGCTTTCGAACATAACTCAGCACTCGTGTAACTAACTTCTAGTCCATTTTACGGTTCTAAGCTTGTGACAACTGAATAATGACCACACAACTATTCAAGGGTTTCCACTTCCTTTTCAGCCGTGCCAACGCAAAATCACGATTCATATTCCAGACGCCTATATAAGCAGTGGAGAGGTGAGTTGTTGCTCGCTATAAAACATCGATCTAATTGATGACGTAGCACTGTTAAAAAATGGAAATAGTGACGTCAAAGCACTGTTCGAGAATTGTTATCGCACTGTTTAGGTGCCAAAAAAGCTCTTCGATTTCGGCACATTTCAACTGGCTGGCAAATACTCGGGAGAAACCAGGGACTGCCTTCATCGAGCATAAATCGAGCTTTGTGACATCGAATGTCAAACATCAAAGAATGCACATTAATCTGTAGAAAATTTGTCCATCAAATTTGATAAATTGATATTTGAAGCAGGATCTGTGCTGCAGAAAGAACCGCTCCACCTTAATGCCGTAGATGGCATCTTACCTAAGCCAGTCAAGCCTTCTATTTCTCAACATTATTCCTTCCGTACTTACGTAATCGGAAAAAATGAAAGACACAGGTGATCTGAGCAATCCCTCCAAAATGTATGATCGAATATACGTTCACATGCTACCGTGATTGTTCGTGTATATGGCGTTCGTGGCGCATCCCGAGACTAACAAACATCTGACATGTTTTTTTCTTTCACCGACACCTTCTCCCTTTCACCCTTACGATCCTGAGTTCTAAATTCCTCCACACTCTCCTTTTTTGCCAAATTTCTTATTGTTTTGATGAAGCTTTGTGAGCATTTCCATCAACGATGATTTCACCTTCGCTCGTGTCGCGCAGTACTTCTAGCCTATAAAAAATAATAAATAAAAAATTTAGTATGTTGACGGTTGCACTCCTTCTGTGTTTTGTACCGATGGCTGCTGCGCTTGGACGAACACAATCTGTCGGTGTGAAAGGAGTGCTTATTTGTAATGACAAGCCAGCAGCCGACGTTGAAGTCAAACTCTACGATGAAGATAAACGTGAGTGTTCGCTCTCATTATGAAGGAATATAAAATTATAGCGAAAAAACTTCAGCTTCTGGTATCACAGTGGGAGAGTTTCCGAAACTTTAGCTCTCTAAAATTTGCATGAATACCTTCGATATTTTGTAAAGTGTAAAGTGACTTCATAACTACAGTATAAATGATGATCGTAGAAATCAGTACCGTATAAATTACCGCTCAAAATTCAAGACTTCAAATAAAATGCCGATTTAGTGAGAGTGAGATGAGGCAAAAAGGAGAAGCTTATTCACAACGCAGTTCAGCAAAGTATAAGCAAAGGAAAGCGAGAAACAGATCTTTGAGCCGCTCTAACCTCCATTAAAAAAGATCGAAAGCGATCAATACGGTAGTTTGATAGGCGGCTGAAGGGGAAATTATCGGTGGTAAGTAATGTGACAGTTAGACAAAGTCAGTGAAATGGTAATTTCGTGAAAAATGGCATCCTACATTCAACCGGTGGTTTTGGCAGCTGTACTTCCTACCAGTATTTTGTAAGCACCTGGGTTCGTCATGTGTGGTAGGTACACGCGGAGGGTGTGTACCCTTATGTCGGGATTTCGCACCGCGGCAAGTGTTGCAAGCGAAGCAACGCGCACGAGCTAAAGGCGCCATGTTGTTGAGTTCCGAAGCGATTACAAGTCAACTGCGTATCGCGTCCCTAGCATTCCCATGCGATCGTTCTAAGACCCAATTACCCCGACGCGCATAGCTCGCACACAATGCATCGCACGCCGCTCGCCGTCGTGCGAAATCCTGACATAAGCGTACACCCACATGCGGAGCATGAGCAGTTACCTGGAGGCGGAACCCTGCAAAAGCGCACTATGTTGCCGGGGTAAACATACGTTATGGCTACAGTAAAGCTAAAACGGTGCGGAAGATGATGACCTACCCTCTATTCGCATAAAAATTTTAAATAGCAGAAGCGTTCATGTCTACTTTAGCAGAAAAACACACAAAGAAATGGTTTTTTAGTGAGTCCTGATGAACTGATGGCATCCGGAAAAACTGATAGCCGTGGTCATTTCGAAATTAGCGGACACGCGGAAGAATTTACATCGATAGAGCCAAAATTCAACATTTATCATGACTGCGATGACGGCATCAAGGTAATAGCGTTTTATTTAATCGGGCCTATTATCCTACCTTCTTTGGACTTTCGATTGTATTACTTATTATTATTGCTACCATTATTAATGCTTATTTATTTATGTATTTATATTACTATTAATTTACTATTATTACCAAATATTATTATTACGACATATAATTCGTGCAGCAAACCTTAGGTCCTGCACTACAGGAGCCCATAACAAAATGTATTGATCCAAATGGCAAAAATGAAATATTAAATGCTAAAAAATTCCTAATTACAGCCGTGCCAACGAAAGCTATCTATCCATATTCCGGACGCCTACATAAGCAGTGGAGAGGTAAGTTTAGCACCTGGCGATTGTCAGAAACTTTCAGTTCGTACTTAAAGTATCCATTGACAATTCTCAGAGTTCACTGTCATTGCAGTCCTTGTAGAGCCTGTATAAGGGGCACTGACACTGAGTGATAACTTCTTCCTTATCACATTATTTATCTCTTATTCAGGTTCCGAAGAAGATCTTCGATTTCGGCACATTCCAATTGGCCGGCAAATATTCAGGAGAAAGCAGAGACTGCATCCATCGAGCTTAAAACGATACAAACGTTTTACACATACTTTATCTTCTTGGTTGCCTACTAGGCGCTGATTGGGTTTTTTGTGAGATTTTGTTGATTGCTCGGTATAATAAAGGGTAAGGGAAGTGGTACTTGGCGATATTATGCTGTGGGAGGCATCATGCATTCGGCTTCAGCCAGGAATCACAAATACATATAATTGATAGCTGTTACAAGTATGCTGAGTTATGGGCAGAAGCTCCGGTCTCGGACGGGACTCGAACTCGCACTACCATGGCTTATCAGCACTCACACGTATAACAGGTTGAGCCGGTGGGCCAATATCGGCATCGAACCGTTAAGCTGAAGGCTTAAGTAGATATTAATTTTGATTCTTTAATTTAAGAAAAAACTTTAAGAAAAAAAGCATCATAAGTGATAACATTTTCGGCTCATATTTGGGGTGCGGCCAAGCATGGACCGCCTTCCCATACCAGAAAAAAAGAGGTGTAGAATGAATATCACTGATATCCGCATGTCATAATATGCCCAGAATTCGACAGGATCGCCTTTGGCTTGAGCACTAAGGAAGAGGGTCTGCCGACAGTACAGGAAGATTTGCACGACGATTACCTGCGTCCGACGATATATGCTCTTTCTCGCCGCCTTTGTGAGTGTATATGGGCCAGAGGCAATCATACCTTATTTTAGGAGGGTTTGCAGGACGATTACCTGGGTGTATGGGCCAGAGGCAATCATACCTTATTTTAGGAGGATTTGCAGGACCATTACCTGCGTCCGACGACATTACATCTGTCGAACATCTATACCTCGAGCTAAATTAATGTTGATACCCTCTTTTTAGTTGAAATGGTAGGACTTACTCAAGCAGCCAACACTTCTGCCGCTTTACAGTGCAATTTATGAGCAGATTATCTTTAAACAAGATTGACATGGATTAGCTGATCGCGCAGACATGAAATATTTCGTTGTTGTGGGAGCTTAACTCAGATCAAAGGAAGGACACCACAGTCAAAATTGTACGCTATGCCCGGGTGGGGATCGATTGGTCGGATTTCCGCGCGACCGCTCGCCGCGAACGGCGCGGCGGGTGCGAGTCGTTTTGAATTCTGCGCAAGGCGCAATGGGCTGGTACCATGAGGAACCTTCAAAGATTGCACCTATTTTCAGCGCGGACGGCTATTTGCCTTTGTTCTTATGATTTTTGAGAGAACTGAAATATCAAAGGTGATTTAAATGTCATTGCTCTCTTCCATTCTGCGGTGAGTGATCCATAGAAGTCTCTTCAGGAGTCAGTCAGTCACGTAAGTCTTACAGTGCTCGGAAATCCGTACAGCACACGCCTTTCATCCACCGACTTCGTAAGAGCCACGAAAAACTCGTGTTTGTTGTGACAGAAAACAGGGAAAAGAGATGGTAGAATAACTCGCTTGAACTCAGTCTCGAATTTCCATAGTTTTCTGTGGAATATAAGGAGACTACTACTTTTCTAATATTTTTATTACTATTACTTGTTGTGGATGTTGTTTGACTTTCGACATGTTCGAAAAGCGGGTGCAAATAAATTCTTGAGGAATTACTCATTTGCGGAATTTCAATTTTTGCCCGAATCTTTGCACAAGACCTGCTAAAATCATGTCCGCTCTCAATCGACCGATCCAGAACACTCAATTTCCGTGCTTGAAAAAGGGACTCTGACAGGAAACCACGCATCACAGTTCAGTCTCGCACCCTGAGACCATGCCCTAACAGTTTCGATGAAGAAAATGGGAAGAGCTGGGAAAGGGAGGGACAGACAATGAGGGGCATACACCCACCACAGCACTGTTCATTTGGAGAAGCTCTGACCAGCCCAAAACTCATTCTGCAACTTATTGTCCGTTTATGACTACTCAACGGCAAGAATGTTTCCATCTTCTCTCTCTACAAAATGATATACAGGTATTAATGACACTATAAAAATTATCACATATAAAACTATGTAGTAGTGGTAATTAATTGTCAAGGATGAACGGAGAGCTGGGGACATTCACCAATCTTCTCATTATAATCTATACACCCGAATTCCTTTGGTAATGGAGCAAATTTTTGTATAACTGCTTTTACAAGGGAGCTTATCGTTGACAAAAACAGGTGGTGCGGTGGTAACAGAGTGCTATTACAATTTGCGCGATCCTTCGATCCCCTTCCTTCCGGCCAGCAAAATCTTCCAAATCACGTTGATACAGACCTAGTCGCGACATCACAAACCCCGACATATGCATTGCCCACACCGATGCCAGGGTCATTCGGATTATGAACGGAAGACAGACGCATGGCGCATAATACCGAAATTGGTCACGCCGAAGATTAGGCCCTACATTTTCCCGAAACATTGCCATTAATTTTGAAACGTTAGCGGTCTTTTGCATATCTTATGAGTATATTTCACTTACTGAACTTGTTAATAACCATAAGACAACGATCCCCGTTGCGAGAGCTTTAGTCAGGTTCACTTGGATGGAGGACTACCCCCAGTCAGTTACGTTGACGTACCAAATTTTGATGCACAGCTGGCGCTGATCTGCTCTGCATTCTATTGGGCCATTGCGAATTGGAATGTCGGCGGCATCGTCACTGTTTCGTGATAGCATGCGCCTTATCGAGCATCCCTCTATTCATTGTTCGCATCCGTTTCACAACACTAACAACTAGCTACTCGCAAAGAACATCAAAGCGCCCCTGGCTACTGGATTCTCACTGAAGTATGGTCTAATAAAATGATCTTACTCAACTACTGCCTTCTCTCTGAATCTTATCTTCACCAGCAGTTTTCTGAAAAATTCCCGACGATCGCGTCAGTATGATCTTTCGTTCACTCCGCTACTTTCCGAAAAGTTTTCTTAAACAAAAAATAATTTAGCCTGTGTAATAGGTAAAGGTGCTCAGATGGTTAGTGCTTAGTCAAAACTACAGAGAGCACAGTGCGGAAAAAGTTAAGACTTTCGACAGCATTGAGCATTTTTCTCACAAAAGGGTGTGCTGAGCAATAGAGTAGGGGCATGCAGGGTGCTTAGTTCAAATTCCAACTAAACAAGACCGCGACCGGCTCTGAAAAATTGGACATCCACTATCTTCGCTCCCATCCTATCCGCCGACATGCTTGTAAAAAATTTCGTGGGTGATTGGTGACTTGTGACCGATGCGGCCAAGATTTTATACTTATTTATGTCTCTTCGTTTGAAGTTCTCTTACCTCTGGAGGACGAGTACCCTCTGGGACTTTTACTACTCCTGGCGAAGCAATCGCCCATATGAGCACCTTGATTTCAGCTTCATCGATTATTTATGTTTGAAGACACCGGAAGGGGGTAGTTTTGGCCTAGGTAGAATAGACGTAGTTCGGACGAGTATAAGTAGCTGCCATTGCACAAACTCGCCAATTTGACGCTTTGGCATGGTGTTAAAGAAGATGTTTCTAATACAAAGTCGTTTTTTCCCTTTATTTTTTACTTTGTTCTTTCTTATATTGTTTCTAGATGTTCTTACATGAATGCTAATGTAGTTGGGAACGGCCACTCCATTGCGCTGGGAGACAGGTGCTACAACTAACGTTGGCCTGCGGCCCGTCTCCTACAGCGGACAACTCGGAAAGTCAGTGTGTTGATGCGAATGGGATGCGAATACACACCGCAGCGTTGCGCTTTTGAGTCCAGGTTTTTTCGCCTATTATCGCTTTTAATCTTGAGAGTTCGTTGCAAAATGCTCTTTTCTTTGCATTTTCCTCTTGTTTCGGACCCCTTCCGGTTCCTTTAACTGAACCGTACTTCGAGCTATTTGAGCAGCTTGCACCATCATGAATATTTGCGGTCAAAAATCTAAATTCTGCTAAGGAACTTCTGAAGCTATTCCTTCCAGTAGTCCCGTATTTCATATGCTTTTCCTATGCACTCACTTTAAATGAGTTATATTCCAGTAAACAATTTCGCCTATGTTATTCATGAGCTTCGAGGCCTTGAGCTTGAGCCTCAAAAAGTATTACTTGAGAGACCAAAACGAATCAGGAATGGACTATGTAAGCTAAGCACTTCGGAAATCCACTCGGAGTGAGGCATTGAACACCGAAACAGTTTTCTGAAACCGTTGTAACACTTTTTTTGACGCCAGTGTTCCTTGAACGTAAATTCATCAGCACTTCCCTCCAGATCCCACCGTTATTTTTCGATTTCTCACTAGATTGGTTAAAGGAATCGCCCACGAGGATTCAGGTTTTTTGTTATCCACATATTCATGTTCTATTTGCATACCAAGGGTCGCATACAAAGTTTCACCCGCATATACAAGAATCCCATGTAGATAGAGCCTCTCAAAGTGACGATTAAGCGTTGTTCTGCTTCCAGGTTTTTTTTTCGATTTCTGTTTTGGGATGAAAAAAATTCTCGGTTCTTTTCGTGTTTCCGTTCATCGGTATTTAATAGAGTAATTCTGAGAGGAATTAGAGAAAATTGAATCTCGATACACACTTCCTTCACCTACCACTATTGAAATACAGCCACATTCCCTTGAAGCCATCGCTGATCTTGCAAATCGAGGGAAGCTGTGAGATCACTCCTTTCTCGCTGTTATTTTACGGATGTTTCATTGAAGTTTTCAAATCAGTTATCATATCATACGGGATTACCAAGCCGTGCACTGCTTTGGATATTGACTTGCCGCAGCACATTAAACTGGCCATTTCGGAATTTCGTTTCCTTTGAATTCTCACGGTTTTGCTTGTTCTCCAGTTTCAGTGATACCGCATTCACTATGAAGCACTGTCATTCCCTTATCCTGTGAATATGAGTATGAATCTCACGATTCGCTTTCCTAAATTGATGGTGCACCCATTAAGCCATTTGTTACCAAATAATGCAACAATATCTGTTAGATTTTGATATTTTTGATTTTTGATAAAAAATCAAAAAACCAAAAATATCAAAATCAATACTAAAGCTTGCAGCTTCGATGCCGATTTTGACCAACCGGCTCAACACGTTATACGTGTGGGTGCTGATAAGCCATGGTAAATATACCATTCAGAAGCTGAGTTAAAGTGAAAGGGGTGTCGATAGTGTAATGGATTTACACATATCCCCGGAAAGGATGAAGTGCGGGTTCGAGTCCCGTCCGACACCGAAGCTTTTGCTCATAACTCAGCATCCTTGTAATATCTGTTAGATTGATCTAAGAATTTCTCTGACTGGTTCTAATTGATTTTTGACTGCGAGGCCCAGCAAATCTTGATATTATTGAGTGGATGATGGGCTTGTACCCGTAATCCTTTGAAAAGTTTCAATATTCTGCACTTTATTATGTGCTTGTTTTATTCGAAAACATTCTAATGAGTAAGCAGCTCGCTATGCACATGTAGTCGTCTACGATGTTTCTTATTGAGATTCTGATTTGGAGCTCTGATCAACAATAGCTGGAAAGAGCCGCGTTTGAAGACTAGATGAATGACGCAAAACCCTAGCAATAAGATCTTTCTTGTCTTGTTTTAAACTTATGCGGTGTAGTAGGAAAGCGAGTAAGCTCTTCTCCGCTCGTCGGCGAACGCAGCCTCGAATTTCGTCAATCTTCCAGCTGTCAGTAAATGAGCTCAGTTGCTAACGTCATACTATGGAAAAAGCAATGAACACTGCTTGCAGCGGAAAGCAAGAAATTGATCATCGCATTTTTGTTTCGAATCGGTCTCATGTAGCCATCGATCTCGGCTCTTCGTTGGTTGCTGACTGTTGTCCTTTGGTTAGAAAGCCGCTCAGCAACATACATTGCTCATCAGCTGCGCACTTCCCGTCCAACTTCCTCACCAACTACGACCCTCTTTTTCCAACCTGAAATGTGACCCCTGTTGAGGAGTCCTTAATCGATGCTTGACCTTGATTTCCTCACTTTACTTCTAATTTTGTGTACTTTGCCGATTTTTTTCGAAGCACCGTCGACTTTTATAGGAAAGCTTCGGCGTAGCCGTTTTCTTCGACCCTCCTCGATTAGCTACAGCGACGCGATTCATCACTCATTCGGTCAGCCTGCTTCTTTGACACAGTCAATTTTCACACTTCTTTGCATTTTTCTCAGTTCAGACACTTCCTTAAATCTTTCGATTAAATGTAAAACGGAGTCAACGCGGATCCAACTAAAATTATTTCAAAATAAGGCATATCGTAGGTTTTCCGCTGGGAATAAAACAGCAAAAAAGCCTATTTCTGTCCTGTGACTCACCTTCAGACTCCACAACTTACTTGTGGCCAGCTGGCCTTAATTCTCATCCTTAGTGTCAATATTCTTCAGAAATCCTTCCTGTAAGGACGGAGAGGCAAAGACGTGAAAACGCCGATCTTTCACGTTTCACCGAAGTCATTCAAGTGAAGTGAAACCCATCCAAAACATCCTTATGGTGACCAAGATCATGGAGCGACTGAAGATGGTTTCTAGAATCATCTAGACCTATTGATATTTCATGAGTGATGGATTGAACCGATTTCGTGGCCCTGATTGAAGTCAGGATGGCCTTCGAAAAATTCCTCCTGATCGGTTGCGGGGCTACCAATGATCTATTGCGAGCTGAGAAACGATCTCATTCGAGCACTGCGTGAGTGGGGGAGAGTCACCCATGGGGTCATCCTGCTCTAATTGAGCAATAGTGTTTGGCCCGAGTCAGTTTTGCGGTGCAATCCCCTTACGCAAGGATGTGCGTGAATGTGTTTGTGAGTGGTTAGGTAATCCCTTACAATATTCCGGTGCTGCTCGTACGTAAGTCAGCCTCGGTGCTACTCCTACCCTTATTTGAAGAACGATTTGATGCCTCTTCCGTTTCGAGAACTCACCCTTTATTCCTTTCAGTCTGGCATCACATCGAAAACGCCGCTTTGAGGAAATGTCATCGCCTGTCTGCGTCCAACTCACTACCAAAATCAGCATTTCGTGCAATTATACAGCTTAAAGGCACCAGAAGGGGTAAGGGAAAACTGAGATTTGGGAGTACGCGTTCTCAAACAACGAACCTTCTACTTCACAAGAGGTCATATGTGGCGAAAATTGAGGTTTTATGACGACCCTGCAACACGGCATATCGTCGTGCGATCCTGCGGCCGGGCGAGTCGCGGAGAGAGGCGGGAAAACGATCGTGGCCGGTTGAATCGGCCTCTCGTCTGCAGTCCACCTCGGCTAGTGACGCAGAGGGACGCGAGAGAAGGGGGATTTTCGGGTTCCTATTCCTCGGTTTTCACAGTTTTATGTCTTACTTTCTCTATTCTTATATTGCTGGGCACCTTTACTTTCATAGTCCCCCAATTTGCCAAATTTATCCGTCCCGGTGTCTTTAAGTCCGAGAGCTGGAGATCACGAGAGCTTGTAAGCGTGGTTGTTTGAGCTTGCCAGGAAAACTGCCTATAGTGGAGTGGAGAAGCAAAAAACACTGAAATTGGAAGCATCTACGATGACTGCTTTCGGCTCTGAGCAAGGGCATCATGTAGTCGCTACGGGGTTCGTAGTAATTTACTATATCGAAGAAGTCAAACTCTAGTTCTCATCGAAGTAAATAGTAAACTTTGTATAACTTGCAAATCAAGGACTACAAGTGGGGCAAAAGCTAAGCTTCACCTCTAGGCTCGCACCCACAAAAACTTTCCATTTAATTATGTACTACAAAAAAAGAGAAAAAATGACCGCAGTAGCTACAAACCTGAGTCTCTGGTAAGGAATACTCCATTTAGAGAGCATAACTACCCTCATTTCAGACAGCTAATCGAAATGGTGACTGTTGCACTGGTAGTTGAACTTATTTCGACCGTACTCTCGTTGCTATGCTTGCCAGTCAACATTATTTTCGTTTACGTCATCATGAAGGAAAGGTACGTGAATTCAGCTCGTAGTAACCGTGTGGCTACACGAGCCGTTGAGCCATTTTCAAAAAGCTACCGGATGTTTGACTTTGGCTCCCTCTCGCTTCGAGCAGAGTATAATATTAGTCTAAATAACGATATAATGGAAACGATATAAGGCCAAAACTTGGAGGATACATATGATACTTCCCCATCAATGATCATTATCGGGACGGTTGCGCCCTCTGTATCAGCCGGACGTAGCCAGGGTAAACGGCTGAGCCCAAACTATGGCCACTGATCCACCTACCCCGGCTACTTCCGGCTGTGCTACGATGCACCTGGTGATGGCCACGGGGAAGAGACTTAGGCGCGTCTACTAGTGCTAGTTCCGATACAGTCTTCTTTGAAAGTCACCTGCTCAAAGAACGTGCCTTTCACTGCTGATTACATAGATGAACCCTGAAAGGGTTATGGAAAAAACGTGTAATGAGCAAACCATGGTGGTTACCTCTCACCCATACGAAGTTACATGCATCGCTAGTGTCAAAGCAGTGGATGAGGAAAGGCATAGGCCACTTTGTTGAACCAGGATAGCAGTACAAAGGCGCTGTGCATCGCGAATTTCACCGTGAGATGCAAATCTCACAGCATTATCACCCTTCAGCGGACTGCCTGTCTTTCAAAATCTGGCACAAAGTCAATACTTTCCTCCCATAGAGCGATTTTAATTCAATTTTGTCAAGTAAGCATAATGTGAAAGACTCACAAACTACAAATTCAACCGCCAACCGAGCTTATTCTTTACAGGCGCCGTTCACATACCCCATTTTCATCATCTTTCTTCCGGCTCTGCATACATCTCTCAATGGCAGACATCCTCATGACACTATTCGCGACGATATTCTTCAAATTCCCAATTTTTGGCGTTTTTCCGGAGGGTTTCTACGAAGAAAACTGGTCAGTAATGCCAGTGGCGGGTGTTAATTACTTGGGACATTCACAAGCCATTGGAATCATATTCATCGCTGTAAACAGGTTTGTCGCTTTACTGATTTACACTGAAGTAATTAAGCGCAAAGAAGAATCAGTACAAATACATTATTCTAAAATACTCATAGCACGATGTTCCGGAAATTTTTTTTGCTATAAAATGTAGCAAATGTAAGCGCGCATTCGCACTTCTACTTCGTATACCAACTTAAAATCACAAAGCGAGTGTATCTCCATTTCTCGAAAAATGCCGCTCTCGTGATGGTGCAAAATAACACAGCCACCTCACGTTTCATCGCTTTGCATATGTGCATGATGAACTTCTTTTACTGTTTTGGTGCCTTTCATTTTCAGGTACTAGGAGAAGGTGATTCGCTATCTGCCTTTAAAAAAAAAGCTATTACAGCCAGAAAAGGGCTGGTGTCCAATCGCCAGATCGCGCAAAACTTGGGCCGATGTCGAGCATTCTTTGATATTTTTAGTAAGTACCCTGCAGTGCGTGGAACTGTAAATAGTACTGTATACCCTGTTTTGTTTCCGATAGGAATATGTGCAACATTTTTATGAAGGACTCAAATTTTATTGAGTTATGCTCAAAATTATGATCTTGCTTGAGTTCCAGTGTGTCAAAAAAAACTGTTCGTTGGGTGCCAAAAAAGTACAAGTCCGCTTTTGGCCGAAAATGTGAAGCGCATTATTAATGACTAGAGGACGTTGCGAAAACTGAGCCATTTTCGTCGGAAGGTGAAGCCGAGCAAATCGGAATAGGATGCGTAACCGTGCAGAAATTTGTATCCTTTCATCTTATTTTTCCTCTACCTTGTTATTTCTGATGAAAGAAGCTCCATCGCAATGGACTGACGGCAGCCGATCATCTCAGAGAGACCGGCTTCAGTTTGCAAGAAGAAACATTATAGGATGAAGTTCATGGCGTGGGCCCAAGAACGTGGCTGAATCTTCGTCCTCTCCCTAGGGCCGCTTTCATGCTTTGCTCACCGACGCCGTCTCCTGCGTCGATTTGTCGCCGTCACGCGCGTGACGGCGTCGGTGCGCAAAGTATGAGAGCGGCCTAAAAGATGGAAAGATGAACTCTTCTGATGTCTGAACCATTATGCTTCGCCGAAACCGACACCAATGTCAGTGTGCAAACTCATGTTACCCGACGCACTAACGTATGGTACATCAGCCACCAAACGCACCTTTCACCTTACTGGCAAGCAATCTCGATCTTTATATGATGGAGAATAAGTGGACTTTCACGATACAAAATTGGCATTTCGAAAAAGCTGGGAAGTTCAATCATAATGTCATCGATCACCAAATGGACCAAGCTGTCATTGAAAACCTTATATGAGTTTAAACGACCGCAGTTTTCAGGTCATTCGGAGGTATGGGCCAGTAGATTACTGAAATATGTCCTGGCTGTGCATTTTGCACCATCGCAAAAGCGGTGCTTTTTTTGAATGAAGATATACAGGGGGTGCCAAAAAAAAAAAGTAATTTTGCCCACGGCTCACATCTGCCAATTTTACAAAACGTAGGGAAATGAAAGAGATAAAAGTATTGGGGCAAAACATTCCCGAAATGTTCCTCTAAAAGCAGGAACAAGCTGTGGCTCCTCACGTTCATGTTCATAAAAATATGGAGGTTTCATTCGGCGCAGTCGGGCTTCGGAGTACCTACATTTGAAAATTCGCTAAAAACAGTGGAGCCAAGCTCCGTGGTAGGTCTTTTGTGGGAAGCTTCCTGAGGGTTGGCCCTTCGGTTCTTGGAAGTCTTAGAGCCCCTGCTGCTTGGACAAGGCTGCTATGATCCAAAGTATCATTTTCATGCCTCAAATCCGCCTCCGGAGGGGTTTCAGTGGTAGGGGAACGTTTTGGCTCTTGGAAACGAAGGGCGCTGGGAACCCGGGAAAAACGCAGTGTTAAAGAACACCATCCGGTATGAATCCCCTTAGGTACCCAGATTGAACGGACGTCAGCAAGGTTGTGAAAGAGGGCGAAGAAATTTCGGATTTTGCCCAGTTGAGGTGATACATCTTGTTCAGTCTTTCCTTGCTCCCGTTCCTGCTCGTGCAGGAGGCTGCCACGGAGTATGGTGATAGAGTTAGGTCTGCTCTTGATTCTGGGGATGAGAATACCTCACAAGAATTTACTGTAGTTTGGCTAAATGGGGTCGAAAGTGGAGGAGACAAAATTACTTTTTTTTTTGGCACCCCCTGTACATAAAACAAATATGCTTGACATTTTCCAAGTCCAAAGCATCTTTGATGTCCTGATCCTAATACTGATGATTCAGATTAACAGCGGTATATTTCCCAATGAAACACAAGCAGAGATGGTGGACACCACAGGTGAACTATAATATAACATAAATCAGCATAATCATAGTTAAATTATAAAATGAAAAAAAGAACAAAAATGAAATATAAATATATGAGCGACTCATAGTTCCCACATGCAATTCAAAAGTTCGATCGCTGTTGTAGGTCACGACAATTTTAATGGTGCTTCAATGGACCATTCCTCTCTTATTCACTATTCCACTATTCTTCACCGAATTCAGTTTTGTTATGGATCGATCGACCGGCTCAGTTACCTTCTCCTCCAAAGATGTAATTTTTCATAAGGTTTGTCCCGTTCAACAGTAAAAACGATTGAATTCTTCATCAACAAAGTTGTTAGTGCCAAGTTGTTAGCGCTTGACCATGCCACTCACTTGAGCGTATGGTCGAGCGAGGACTAGCGCTCAATCCTCTACTAGTCTCGGTCCCCTTAGTAAGAGCAATATCTCATTAAAAGAAGTGCGATGCAGTTCAGGCGCCCAACTAAAGTTGGCTACGCCGCCGAGTATAGGCGCATTTTCAGCAACTTTAAAGAGAGTGATAGAGGTAATGTGAGTGATAAGGAATCGCTAAAAGGAGTCATTCACTCAAAAACGAGGGGTCTAGGTGGCGTATCTGCGGCGAAATCCCCCGCGAAAGGTGCGCCTCTGAGCTGTGGCAGAGGCGGCCTTTTTAGCTCCAGCCGCCTTTCTTGGCTCGGTCCGCCTCCTAGCGACTGATTGGCTGGGGTAAGAATGGAAGGTATCGCGGCCCGCTCTCTCGGTTTAGCTCGAAGCTCACTCCAGAAAAAGGATGCTCCCTCATTTTCGAACATCCCTTCGTGTTAACGACATGACAACACGTCAATGGAAAACTCGTCCGAACTAGCCGCCTCGTCACGAAAAGGCTCCACGTCAAGAATCAACGGAGGGGAGAGGTCCTATTTCTCGGGTCTTCGGCCATTTCCAATCGTTTTTCTTCACTGTATTATACTAAACATCTCGACTTTCATATTCACCGCTTTTTCCACTTCGTCCGAATTTTCCCTATCAATGCCTTTAAAGACACCGGAAGGGGGTAATTTTGGCCTACGGTAGGACAGACGTAGTGCGGACGAGTTCACGTGGCCGCCATTGCACAAACTCGCCAATTTGACGCCTTGGCATGGTGCCAAGAGGATATGTTTCTATTATAAAGTTGTTCTTTCTTTTACTTTTCCGTTTGTTCCTTCTTATATTGTTTGTAAATGCACTTACATGAATGCTAATGTATTGGGAATGGCCACTGCACTGCGCTGGGAGTCAGGTGCCACAACTAACGTTGGCCCGCGTCCCGTCTCCCACATGAAAAACACCTTTCAGGCATAGGTTTTATCTGCTTTAGCCTAAGGCTAAAGAGGGGAAGAAGCTTTGGGTGGGTGAAAATTTTGCGCCTTCCCCCGACTTTATGCGACCCTTCTGAGATTTTCAGGTTCAGAAATCCACAATTAAGAAGATCCATGGGTAAACAAGCAAAACATCTCATTAGAGAACAGTCTAAAGAGGAAATAATTCAAAAATAGGGTTCAATCAGGCCGAAGACAAGTATTAAAGTGAACGCAGCGTGGCTCGGCCATGGAAGCTTGCAGTTCAGACGGAAGCGCGCCCTGGGGCAAATAGCGCCCCACCGCGCGTTTTTCAAACGCCGGTTTCGTTACACATTGTGTCTGCCGAACCCATATGTTTGTTTACAGACATCATTGTTTTCGTAAGTGTTTTTCCGCCCTTGCCCCCCTCCCGGTGCCTTTAAGCAGTGAGAGCGACAAACTCATACTGATGCTTTCAATAAATATTATATACATAACAAAGCCATCCTAGCACCGATCCCAGCTACAATTATCAAAACAATTCAGGTGTACTTTGTTGGACTAGCTATCCTTGATGGAATCGTCGTCAACACTATTGTATCTGCTCTATATATTGCAATTTTCATCAGGTATCATTGTGATTCCCAGCATTGTTAGATGACTTGTGCTCAATGCCACTCGACATTTATGACAGCAAAGGTCGTATTTACAGGGTTCGAAGTCATAATGTTGTGCGTAGACCAGGAGAATTAGCTATGCGCTTGGCGCTATCCGCTTTCATCATTTTCATATCCTATTGTACTCTTGGGGTAAGTCGAGATTCGTACACATCTGTGAATGCACAACGCAAATAGCTCCAAAATAACTTATAAAAGCAGCAGACTACTCCTGAAAAGATTTACCCTACAGACCCCACGGAGCGATGCAAGATAGCACCCCCTTGAATCCAAGACCACTTGGCCTTACAAGGGTACCTCTTCTATTGTATGTAGCCACTACCGTCGGAACTTGGTCTGATGAAAAGTTTTACTCGCACCTTGCTGGAATACCGGAAGTGTCTTCCATAGTTTCCTATGACTTTGTCAGCAGTGGCTACTGTGAGATCATAGGCCATACTTTACCTTAACTTATTCAGTACGTGAAAAGAAATTCAGAGGACAGATTTGTTCTACCGTCCATTTCATAGCGCTAGATAGGGCGTGGCCTGAGTGGCGAGAGTGAGATTGCGTGGTGGGCTGAGAGAGTTCGATACACTCTCACTCAAGTCCGTAGGCCACCTATCAAGCGCTCCGAAATGGACTGTAATTCCCAGCACAGCCATCATTTCGCTGGATAAAATCATTGATCAACTAAACAATAGATTACCTTGCCGTATCATTAGGGATCAAGTGCATATCCTGCAAGAGCGTTGTTGAATTTCCTATCATTTACGTAGACAATGTACTATGGAAGAGGTTCCATGGAAATAACTGTAACGTTCAGACCCGCAGTTTGTGAAGGCCACTCCAGTGAGACCATTTTTGAAGGATTTCTTCGTGGCGCTCACGGGGAACAGCTCGACTTTCGTATTCAACAACTTTCCATATTTGGTCCCACTATCCCCCCCCATACCTTTAGTATTCCAATCCGGTCCGCCAGTGATTAAATCATAAAAAGAAACAGAAAACTCATGGAAGCAGCAAGATTCGATCTATGGCAACATGAGAACAGCAAGACTTAAGTAAAGAAGTATCAGACAACTAAATTAAAAGCGAATGCAAGTTAAAATTCACGCACATCAGCATCGCCTCATCTCACACAGTTATTTCACTGTATTGCAGATCTTTTCCGTCCTTGCGGCAATGACACGTCCAGAAGATGCTTGGATGTATCGCACGCTGTGGTTTGTCGTCAACGATGTTTTATGTGCCAGCAATGCGCCTATTCTGCTGGCATTGAACAAACCAATTCGTGACGTGTACATGAGAAAAATAGGAATGTTACGAGCGAAAACTCATATAAAAGGATCTCTTGTGAGTCGTGTGAGCCATCCTATGCCTGATAATCACTAAGTTCCTAAAGGTCAAATAGCCAAAGCACTGCGATCACAAAAAGTCATAGGCTTTTTAGGGAGCGGTTGAATAAGGCTTTGTTCGGAAGTTCCCATTACAAGGAACCACTAAGGGGTGAGCATGAAACTAAACTTCGAGATGCTGCCCTTCCAGCTCAAGCTTAAAACATGTCACTCCTAAGTAGAGCAGTAAAAGATACGCTGACCATTTTGGTGCTAAGAATTATCCGGTTATTACTGAGCTTAAATGGCTGGTACTCCTTTCCATTATGACACCAAAGAAACCCAACTCCGGGTGTGTGTACTTATGGCGGAAAATCGCTTCGCAGTCGTCGCACTCGCGGCGCCATCAAACGGCGACTTGCCGAATCGATTGCTCTTGGGAGCCCGGCGTGGTTGCTCCACCTCTACACTCCATCCATGCCACACTGCCTCCTCCACCCATACCACACTGCCTTGCTTGAAGGCTGTCATGCCCTGCTACTGGTACTCGCACCGTCGAGCCGGCCACGCGATTTCCCGTCATAAGTGCACACACACCCTCTAACTCCTTGACGCATGATTGACGTGATTGACAACCAACAGATTTCCGTGTTGCGACGAAATTTTGCAATGGGCTAAACTGCGCTGTACTTGCTACCATTGCTCTTTCTCTTCTACCTTCGTTTCGCGTTTCTTTCTCTTTCTTTTATATTTTCCTTCCCTATAATTCTTGTGCTAAGATTTTCCAGAGGTGCTATTCCGAAAATACAGTATCATTCTAAGCTGCAAAATTACTGGTTTTGATGTTTCTCAGTTCTCACAATTCATGTGTTTCTTATTACATGCTTCCATTTTCAATTAGGGAAATATCGTGCATTCCATGAAGGAAACAATGAATAGAAATGAAACGCGGTAGAATAAATAATTGTAAATAACTTTCTGTGATGAATCACACTAATGTTCATAAGTGAAAGAAGTAAAGAGAGAGAATAAGACAACGAGTAAAACATTTGCAAAACGAAAGATCAGTAACTATCTGAAACGGTGAAGTGAAGTATTTATGATGTATTTGCCTGATAAGGGCCGCATGCAAAGTTTCTTCCGAAACGTGAGAATTCGGCTAAGATACGGCTTCCCAAATCCTTAGCCGGGTGGGCGGGCCGAGGGCACTTTCTCGGAGGCCCGCCACCCGGCCATGACTTTATGGTGCTGTATCCTGGCCGGATTCACATTTTTCACGTGAAACTTTGCATGCTGCCCACATTAGGCAAATACAAAATAAATATATGAGTGGCATAGAAACTCATTTTTTCGAGGACGATTCATTTGAAGACAGTGTTTGGGATAATGTGGGTGACAGGGAATCCCAAAAGGAGGCCTTGACTGAAAAATTACGGGGCTGAAAGGCCTATGTATGGCGAAATCCCCCGCAAAAGGCGCCCTCTTGAGCATTAGCGGAGGCGGCCTCATTAGGGCAAGCCGCCTTGGTTAGGGCAGCCCGCATCCTGGCGACGTGATCAGTGGTTGTTCACGGTGAGGTTGGTCAAGGAGACCGGCAGGATCGAAAGTATCGCAGCGCGCTTTTTCACTTTTAGCTTGAAGCTCACTACATGAAAATAGATGCTGTCGCATTTCCGAACATCCCTTCATGTTAACGTCTTGGTAATGCCAATGGAAAACCTATGCGGACTACCCGCCTCTTGACGGAAAGGTCGTCCGCGCCTAGAACCAACGGTGGGAAGGGGTCCTATTTCTCGGGTATTTGGCCATTTCCATCCGTTTTTTCTGCACCGTCCTGTTATTAGGCATCTCGGCTTTCATATTCACTACTCCTTTTACTTTTCGTCCGAATCTCCCCTAATGCTGCCTTTAAGCTATTGGATGCTGGTAATCCAGTCATTTTCTACTGCTTATCGCACCGCTGGAAAGGCCACCTTTTTTCCGGCAGTTCGGACGATTCACTGTCGATACTCCACTAATCATTTATCAATTTGGCAAGTGGTCACTATGGGGTCAAAGGTAGTGGTAGGGGAGATTTAATTGCATCATTCATTCAAATCTTTGATACTGTGAACATTCACCACGAAAGCTGAAACGGTAAGCATCACGCCAATTTAATCCATACGGCTTTAATACGATACGATAGATATCATACTGCTATCTTGCTCATTACTCCACATCTCAGTCATTCTTCAGCAAAGTTAAACCTAGGGAGCGGGCCGAGATAAGAAAGATGGCTGGAGCTAAGGCAGCGAATTTGCGGAATTGTAGAATTGGGGGAAAACCGTTAGATACGTATCGATTTCCATGCTACGGAGAGACGAGAGGATTGGGGAAAGTAACCGGGAGGCGTCCTCATTTCCGCAAATTCCACAGTTCTGCATTTCAGCAAATTACACAGTTCCCCCGATCGTTACGTACCCATTCTTCTTCCCACAATTCCGCGAATTCCGCATTTCTCCTGATGAATACCTAGCTAATCCTTTTCCACAATTTCCAAAGGCAATTACCTAAAAAGGCCGCCTCCAACTCAGGGGCGCTTTTTTCACAAGAGCAGTATCCGTATTTGTGAGTCACTTTCTGCACTGTTGAAGGAACTTCACTTCACACATTGATAAAATTTAATTTACATCAATCTTTAATCAAGTACATCAAATTCTGAGACATTTTCAATCCCGTCCAGCAGGGCATATTGTGAGGCGGAAAGGCATCAATCAATCATAACAAAGGCGGCATCAGAATTGCTCGCAACGTTGGCTCATCACATGCTTCAGCAGCCGTCTGGCCATCACTGTTGCGCACCATTCGGTCAGCTCCTTTGGAAATCAGGATTTCAGCTGCGGCTTGACGATGACAATATGCCGCTGAAAAAAATATTTTTGGGTCTCCTCAGTGACGAGTTGAAACTGCACTCGATGATCCTTCACCCACACCATCACAGTAGTCCTGCCACGCCTCCAGTGCACCCACGGCTTTCGATTAAAGACACCGGAAGGGGTAAATCTGGCAAACTGGGGAATATGATAGGGGTGCTTAGCAGTGTAACAATGAAGAAAGAACGGAATAAAACGTCGAAAAAACCGAGAAATAGGAACTCAAAACCCCCCTTCTCTCTCGCGCCCCTCTGCTTCACCAGTAGGGGTAGACTGCAGATGCTCGATAGGCTAAATGCTAAATTAACCGGCCGTGAACGTTGTCCCGTCCACCCGGCAACTGCATGGGCGAATGAACGGCAACACACCACTAGCTGTGCTGTGAAACCGTAATAAGACTCCGGGCCGCGCATTCCGTAAGAGTTTCGCTACACAGCACCTCCTCTAAGGTGGGAGGTTCGTCTTCAAAAAAGTGTATTCCCAGTGCTCACCTCTCCCGATGTCTTTGCTTCATTTTCAGTCAGCCACACTCAAAATCATCAGGGACGGTGGTAAAATAGCCGAAACAGACAGTTAGAGGACACATTTACAAACAAGCGGATTTCGTGAAACCTGTTGAACCGGCCTAGCAAGGCTTCTTTTCAAATAAGTGTGATTAAAATACAAGTGAGCTACAAGTTATCATGAAGTCACATCAACACAGTGGTGAGCAGAAGGAATGCTAGCTATTCGTAGTTCGCGGTAACTAAACCGCGAGCGACGAAGAATAAAGCAGTGTCCAAGTTCGACTTTCTATAAATCTTGACATGGTATTTTCTTGATAAGTGTCCTGTTCTTGTTGTTCAACACCAAGATATTAACTGTTCTTGTTGTGTTTAACACCAAGATATCAACTAAGTTTATTCGGCTAACGTTTCGGCCTTGTCGCCTTCGTCAGAGCCTGGAAAGTCAAAGATAATTGCGATATACCCCCCACCGGTGGTCAACGACGGCCGGCTGTGCTTTAAGGTGAGTTCGTCTGTGATTGTGGTTTGCGACTCCTATCCTAATGCTTCTGGTCTACGTGGAACTGTTCTGTAAGTCTGAAATGGAATTGGGGGGTATATCGCAATTATCTTTGACTTTCCAGGCTCTGACGAAGGCGACAAGGCCGAAACGTTAGCCGAATAAACTTAGTTGATATCTTCGTGTTGGCTGCAAGAACAGGACACTTATCAAGAAGAATAAAGCGAATGCAGAGACGTAGCCTAGTTTAATCACCGACAGAAAAAGGCCCGGAGAACTTTCTGCTGCCGATAAAGAACTAGTTTGCGTCCTGTACTCACATAGTCTTTCCACCTCTCTAGCTACCTTCCCACAATGAGGAAAAGTTGCAGCAGTAACTCTCAGTATCAACCGTTATAGTCTCGACGCTACCGACATCTGACCATTGTTCTTTACCGCCAGTTTTGTGTAAGTTACCACCGTCCCCGATTTCTTTGTCTACTGCGTGTTCAATACCATGTGAGCAATTTGATGGGAATACTATAACTGTAACTGGGATGAAATGAGGATTGATAACTGGGCGGTTTCTCAGGCTCTTTCACAATCTTGTTGAAGATATCTCTAAATACCACTAATGACTTCACAACTGACAAGCACTATGAAAGATAAAATACTCACCAAAATGCAGAGGTGTATTGCCTTCTGGATCGACCGCATTTACATCGACTCCTTTTGAGATCAAAAACTGTACCACTCTGTCACAACCGGAATCAATGGCCCAGTGCAAAGCTGTCATCTGAATAGATTATACTGCTTTCCATGACTGTAATGATTCGAACAAGAACATACACCAAGATGCTGATCGGTACTATTTAGCAGCTCCGGCCTTCGACTGAAGATATCCATCATTGTACTTTCATCATCTGCCTTAGCTGCTGTGAACCACAACAAGGCTTCGCGATCACTGACTGACAATGACGCCGCATCCGACGATTCACTCTGAAAAACAGTTTACTCCCGAGCGCTGACAGTCCGACAAGTTAACATTATGTTATGGAAAGTTGGTTCTTAAGAATGCTGAGAGTTCTGCGCGTGGGGCAAGGAACTCAATGCAGCACCATGAAGTTTCAGCGAGTGCAGCGCCCAGCCAAGTATTGTAACCACACACAACTGCTGCATCTACTGGAAAATTCTCGAGTCTTCCCCACAAAAATTCGCCCTTTTGATTTCTTTCTTTGTCCTCTCCAATTCTTTTCATTCCTTCCGAGGACTGAATATCTTCGATTTGTTCAGCCTAATTTAGTCGCCGCAAAAGTTAATTGTATTTGATCTTCTGACAGCTCATTAATGAGAACCTTCCACCACAGTCGAATTTCAAAGGCTGTAGTTGGGGTAACTAGGTGGAATCATCCATTCCAGTCTTTGATACTGACCGGTGAACGTTTTCACCACGAAAGCTGACACATCAAGCACCACGTCACTTTGATCAATACGGCTTTGATACAGCACGATAGGTATCATTCTGCTAGCATGCTCATTACTCTACACCTAATTCTTTGGCAAACCACCTTAGGATCCAAGCCGGAATGAGGGAGGCGACTGGAGCTAAAATGGCCGCCTCCACAAAAGCAGCAGAGGCGCTTTTTTCGCAGATTTCGCAGCAGGTAGGCTTCCTATACCCCTAGTTTTCAGGTCGACATCTTTCAAGGATTTCTGATCACCCATAGTACCCCTACCACTCTCTAAATACAAAGTCGAAGACTGGAAAAACCAGTAGAAGACCGAATCTTGTTGAAATTCGGGCGAGGCTACTTCGCTTGCTCTTCCACCATACCTCTCGGTTCTTCTATCAAATTTTCATAGGGTCTGTTCCATTCTTGCAGAATAAAACTTGTTCCAACGAGGTTCGACATCTCCTAGGCCACCTTCAGAAAAAATCCGATATCAAATTTTGTCTCTGATATAACTAAGGGATAGCATCAAACATTGTGCCATTGACCAATCACAAACAGAAATACTGTGCGACTTACTGCAGGGCAGCATTTCTCGATCGCAACGATAAATCCATACCCTCACGCGACGCGTGTCGCGCGCGCACCTTCTCGGGCGCCCTAGCGCGCTTTATCTCCGCGGAGTTGAGAAACATCAAAGTTTCAAGCGTGTTATTTGGCGTTCGTATACGACAATCATTGGTGCTGATGTTGTTGGAGTGGAGGATCGCTCGTCCGTTGGTGCTATTTTTGCCTAGGCTTTTGCCTAAGCCTTAGCTGGAAGAAGAACCACTACCTTCATCTGTGGCTTAGATAAGGGGATACATCAACTGTACGAACTAATAAGAAGTATTGTTCTATTCTCTAAGATAGAAAACGCTATCCAACGAAGAGATATGAGTCTTAGGGGAGCCCTGGGCGAATGAAACACTTTTCACGCAACAAACCTCTTTTTGCATAAGGATATTGCTTCACTCACCCGAAGCACTTTCTCCTTCCTAGGCTCGTGTTGAAGTTCACACCTCTTCCCCTTGACAAGGAAGAAACAAGCTTGACTTAGATTGAAAGTGAGTTTCAACTTACGTCAGGGAGTAGGGAGGAGTTTCGAGATGAAGAGTTTCCTATCTGCAAGAGGGGATTTTTGACGCTAGGAACGGTTCTTCCACCTCGCACCTCCTTTCTCTTCCTCCACCCCGTACCAAACTCGTCATAATGACTAATATAATTGCCAGTGAAATGTGTCAATAGCAGCAGTTCGTCAAATAGTAATTCAAGCAAAGCATTGGAAGCGCGCACAGCACTACGGCCACTGCTGGCAGCGAGCCAGAGAGACTGCGCACGAAAGCGCCGCGTGAGGGTGTGGATTTATTGATAAGATCGCATTTCTCACCATTCGAGGAAACATGATCCAATATTTCTTATATGTTAGTTTTTTGTGTGAAATCGACATTGCAAGGGAAGAAAGTTTAAATTTGTAAAACGAACTATGACAGCTGGCCGGCTTGGTCGGATACCGAAACCTTGTGATGAATGGTGACTCGATGGGTCCCAGCCCAAATTCATGCTGACCATTTTCGACACGTACCTAAAGCGAACAACATTACAAAACTCCTTATCCGAACCATCCATAAGCAATAGAAATGGATAAGCCGCATCGAGTAATAGTGCACAGTGCACGTAAAAAAAACCTCTCGATAGCTTTTTGAGCACTCTGTTCGATCCCTTTTTAACGCTTTTACTGACGAGAAAGGTCTTTCAGGACGTGAGGTATTCTTATAAATGAGGATGAATTTTGCGAATCAAGGATTCCAGAAAGAATCAAGACTGATAATCAGAGTCAATGGGATACGCTGGAAACCAGAGAATGCAAAAGGTTGCCTCTACCGGGGTTTAAACTACAACCGAACTGCTCATCTCACGAGAAAAGCCATTGCACCCACCAGGCTATCCGATCGTTTCACTCGCCTACACCGCAGATAGGTACTATGGGCAGAATTTTATCTTTTCCTGTATTCTGCTTCGCTTTCAATGCGTAATTACAGAACGTCTTTAAAACTACTTGCACACTCATCGCTACAAAAAGAACGCGTCGTGAGCTAGGGATTAGAGTAATCGTTTCGAAAAAAACTTCTTCTTTTTGGTAGTCATGAGCTGCTCATCAACATGAAAATTAGTTACATGATTTCATGCACGCACCGCGTGCAAAAACTGTTTTCAGAAAACCACATAATGAACTGAAAAAGCTCTTATTGAGATCATCCGCTCGAAGTTTTATATCTGCTACATCAAGGCATTTCCCATGTACTTAAAACGTTTAGCTTTCAATGGACTATCCATACTGACAGTTAGATCTTCATGACAGGTTATAAATCGCATCTCTAACAAAATGAGACCCTGATGTAACAGAAGATAAATTGACAGTCGAAAATGACAGCATAGCATATACGTTTACTTAGAATATAGTAAAGTCATCAACTCTGCACCCAAGTCAAATTAATCAACCTTCGGAAGCTCAGAAATTTCCAATGAATCAATTCACCTACGCTTTCATGGCCACCTCTTTCGGCATGTCTCCAAGCTGTGCCCACGCTTCGTACTTCAACCTTCCCTTTGCATCGAAGAATGAGGGCCGATCTGCAGGTTCTGAATGGGCGAAAATGAAATTCATACCAATTTAAACATTGGTATTATATCTCCAAAGAAAGGGGTAACAGACTGACATCAGCTCGCGCCTTTATTATTCAGAAAGCCAACGTCTGATATCCGCGATGAGGGACAGTTTTCCATCTAGAGTAAAGATGCACCATACAGTTTCGAAAGAATCAGGGCATTGCGCATTCTCACTTGGCTCCAAGCCGATCGAATCTTTTTTCAGTAGATTTCATGTTTGGCGACTATAATTATGCATTGAAATGTGATCATTAGAACACTTACGTGCTGGACCAGCAGTAGCTTGTTTGTACAGTCCGTAAAATTGGGTGAGGTCACTACGTTCAAGCCTCCCAACGATGCTCGGAAGGTAAGCGGAAGCGCATCGAAACTGCGTTACCACCGCAGGATCAATCTTTGCCTGAAACAGGGAACAGGATCGAATCTCAGATCATCAAGAATCCTGCGGAAGTGTAATACGCAAATCATATCCATCGTTGTAATAAAACCTGTCACAAAAGACCGTGCAACAATGTTTTTGTATTGCAGACCTATACGGAATGCTCCTAGGAGGTAGGAGCCTCAACTTTCAACTTATTTTAAAGAACTCTGTCTGTTACCATGTCGGAAGAAAACACGAAGACTTCAAAAAAGGAAACACATCGGTAGTAGAACCCAAAAGACTATAAAGAGAGGCACACTATAACACATGCCACCAATATGAAGAAAATCCAGCAACTGCCGAAAAGAAGCAAACTCGAAGCCACAAAATTACATCGAAAAATAAAGTAAGAATAATATAAAATAAGGGTAGAGTGGGGTAAATGAAGTGGCGGGAATAACCAAGCGGCATTTCACTCCATAAATTGCGCATAAAAAGCAAGCTCTATGAATTCTTTATTGTCGCCACAACCACTCTCTTAGCTGGGCCTGCGAGGAGAAAAAAAGGAAAATCACGAACCTCATCAGGGCAGCTCATAATGTCGAAGTCGTCTTCGAATGATGCGCTGCCCTTTGATTCTGGAAAAGTGTGCTGGAGATAAGCGTTTCCGACTAAATGAACACGAGAAAAGGTAACAAATTACCTCGGATATGGACACCACTAACGTATTTCTGATAATATTGTGCCAGTAACACAGTAAACATTCACCCTCAGCCGGTATCCACCACACGCGTAGTCTCGGTGTGGCTGCAGTGCGACTTACCCTGAAATACCATTCACTATCAAAATTCAACGTAAGTATGTCATCCAGTCATAGCAGCCGGTGCTGTCGCAATAAGGAGGTGGGAGGCATCTCAGAAAATGTGCTATACACCCAAGCATCAGTGACATGTCAGACAGGTGTGTACTTTGCCTGAGCTTTAGTGGAGGAGGAAGGAGTTTCTTGGGTCAATGCAAGTGGGGTGGGAGGGTGGTGGGGAGACGCAAAATTTCCACCGACGTCGAAGCTCCTTTCCTCCTCAGGCTTAGCTGATGCAGGTGAGACAGACACTTTTTCATGTAGGAAGAGGGGTTATGAATTTTAGCTCAACCCTGAAGAGGGAGAAAGCTTCGACGTCGGTAAAAAGTTGCGGCTCCACCCCCACTTGCACTGAACTGGTTCCTTTCTCCTCCTTAAGCGGAAAGAGCATCAAAATAAATAGCGGAGCCGAACACAGTGCAATGCCCTTCTGTTGCAATAGCACCCCATGGTTCTCAAGATATATAGAGAAATCATATGTAAAGAAAAATCATGAGCTCGAATCTCTGTAAATGCACGCGGTGAGGGTGGGCCGCATCTAAATACCAGACGCCAGCTGCCGTTCATTGCGTACTGTTGGAAGGTACCGTAAACTTACGCCTGTATAGTCGCCTTTAGTGCAAAGCTTGAGATGGCATCATACCACTGCATGCTTGTTGTGCGTTCTCTCATATCTTTCACTGCTGGGTCTGCAAGATCAGAGTACATTTTCGCACTATTCGAGGCTGCAACGGCGCTTCAGGTTAACGCTTAAGGTTCATGCTGCGGATCAACAAACATCCGAGTGACATGCGCTTCTTGCCACCTGCATGGCAGCGCAACTACTTGAGCGAACTTTTCCGTGAAGTAAACTCTGTCAAGGTGCAGGATAGATGCGAGGTATACTTGCTATATACGTTTATATGAGCTAATTGAACGGGGAGGGCACTCATTTTGGCGTTGTTCTTTTACTGTACTCCTACAAGTATCAGTTAGCACACCAAACGTTTATTTTTGCCTAGCCTTAGAAAACGAAAGTAGGGATTCATTTTCCTGCCAGAGCTTGGGTTAAAATAACGTCGAACGTCAAGTGCAGAAAATCACTCCCTGCGTACTCTTTTGTTCACTTGATTTCAAACTAACGTAGCTCTAACCGCCAACGAGCTAGACTGCGATTTCATTAGCAGTTTCTGGAACACCGTTATTTCCGAAGCTACTTGTTGATCGCAATTTGAATGAAACTGTATGAGACTTATGGAATGACAGTCTCCAATAAAAGTAGTTGGAGAAGTGTGATCTATCGTGCTATTCTTTGCTCATGCTGATGTAAGAGATAGAGCACAACGATGGATGGGCACCAACTGAATCTGCTGGAATCGTGCAAAAAATCTGGTTCTGATGTAGTAGAGAAATGCGAAGAAATCGGTGCAGGTGAGGGCACTTATTTTCTCGCTGTCATTCCTCACATGATACCATCCTGTAATCATCTGTTTCATCTGTTCGTACACAAAGGTGTATATTTTCACCCAAACCTTATCCAGGGGGCAGATACGAGTTCCTCCTCAACCAAGGCTTAGAAAAAATAGCGCCGGTGAAGAACACTGTGTGATCCCCGGTCGGACCGGCCGGTCCGACCGGTCCGAACGGTCCGCACGGTATAACCTCAGCCTTAGCAGTGACGAAGTACTACAACCCCAATCCCCGCCGACGATTATAACTAGGCGTAAGGTTGCGGTAGCTGATAAAGCACGCAAATGCACGGCAGCCGGCGTCTGGTATTTAGTTGCAGCCAAGCAGTCTACACCGTAAATGACGGCTGGACCATATTCTTGCTTGTTTTAGTGGCCTTTGTTGATGCTCAATTCTGTTTTATTTTCTCATCAGTTGGCTTACGCTCTTGTTTACGATTTTCAGGGATTTATCTTTCTTTCCATGTAATCTAGGACTGAAAATGGGATCCATACAATCAAAAGTTGATGTGGACACGATTCATGACGAGGTTTTGTTTAATATATTTATTTCTATGACCATAGTTATTTAGTGAGACACTAACGTGTTTCATGTTTAGTAGTATTAGATGTCAGCGGCTTTTTGTCCGTTCAGCATCGTGAGAAAGCCTTGATACACCTGTAGCGGTTTTCAGTTCTTCAGGTTTCCTCGGCTCCCGTCATGATATACACAAAGGATGGCTGTAGCTTCTGTACGAAAGCTAAGACTATACTGGACGAGGAAAAAATCGGGTAAGTTTCCGTTGTTATTGGTGCTTTCACACTTCAGCTTACATGATGAGACGTTAACCGTTGAATAGGCGCTGATCCCGCTGATAATCAAAATTTTTTACATATACACATTGGGAAGTAGTTTGAAGTGTTAATAAGCCGTCAGTTCATTGTAGGGTACAGTAAATAATTCTGTATTAGGTACTCTGAATGTAATGTGGATCGACTGAAGGAAACAAATCCGGAGCAATATAAGCCACGAGTTAACGGTTTGGTCTATATGACCAGGCAGACGACTATGCCTCAGGTTGGATATAAAACATTTGTAACATATTCGGAGTACAGCTATTCTACATTCTATTTGTGATGCAAACAGCTGATTCTAGGAAAGGTTGCATAATCATCTCAGCAGAGTAAATTTTTTATAGAACCAGCCGTAGTGTGAGCCACAATCACATTACCATTTTACTCAGAAGTCAGAAGGAAGCCTCTTCTCACTCTCTTGGTTTGCGAAATTATAGCAATTTTATCCTGTCTAGATATTCGTTTGTGGACATTTCGTTGGAGGATGTACGGATCTGGAAAAATTACGGGATTCACGGAAACTTCAGGAAGCTCTTCTCGAATGTACAGGAGAGAATAGTAGATTCGAATAGAAGAGGATCAATTGATGTATGATTTGATACGGTCACACCTTGCAACACACTCTTGGCAAATAATTCCTCCATATTCCGCTGCTGAGTTCTCGACTTCTGAAATTTATTTCCCCGTTCGTGTGCCACGTGCTCAGGCAGCGAAGATTCGGACTTTTTTCAGCTGATTAACAGGGAAGCCGTTTTTGATTAGTTGTCATTGAACTTTTTTTGGTTCAATTTTTGTTTCGATTTACAGTTGTAACACGTTCTTTTTGAGAAGGTTTCTTAGGAACCATATTTAGTGCGGCACGAACCTCTAATTCCTTCACGTGATATGTTCAGGTCCATGTCCGTTTGAATGATCTGTTTCCAATGGCCTTCGGATCACATAGACTGCTGTCAGTGATCAGTTGGTCACCATTTTTCTTGTCATTGGTTCAGTGCTGTTTGTTATTTACTTAGTCTTCATTCGTCAAAACATTTGCATAGTCATTTGAACTGTAGTTTTGATATTTACTTCTAGATATGTCTCAACTAGTTTTGTTGTTATTGAAAAATGGTGTTGCTTCCATTGAAGGAAAATGAGGAATAAGTTTCCTTGGTGTTTTTATGCACAGCTTATACTCTATATATGATCTACTGTTACTTCATTCTCTGCCTTCGTCACTCATAGCTTTTACAGCTTGTTGATCATGAAAGATCCCTTTTGTTTAGCCAGCATCGTTTGTTTACCTAATGGGTGTTCACAAATAAATCCAAAATTCTAGTGTTTCTGAAGTTCTGACGATTCACCTATGATCCTCACATTGATAGCAAATAAGATATAACTCGTAACTATCAACCATCCTCAATAATATGTTTGAGCATCGCCCTATATCGAATCTGAATTATATTGATCTAAATCTGTATGAAACGATGACAGACTCTCAAAGTTTTATTTCGAAAGACTCAAAAAAAGCTTTGACAGAATTGGTTGTAGAAGGATTACGAGACCTATGAACAAAATTTCGGCGCTTGGTGCCCTTATCATGCCTGAATGGTACAAATCAGATAAGTATTATATTTACCCAAAGATACTTTGTTGGTTGTCATTCAAACACGCCTCGCCATTTTTAGTATTATAATCGGTAATTTAGCTATTATGGCCGACCATGCAGCTAGTTCAGGCATTCATGTCGTAGAAGAACAATTCTATATTCGCCGCATGGAGGGCACCAAGAGATCTATGGGTGAAAGTCTTTAGTCCATAAAGTATACGGTATGTATTCGGTAAGATAATTTAGGTCCCCTAACACCTCACTTCGCACCCCCTAGCCCTGCGTGTAGGGTTACCCTCTTTGATTGCTTCCACCGACAGCTGACCATCAAGATGCAAGAACTAATGAGATGTACACGGGAAAAAGGTGAAAGTGTATGAATAAGGGAATTCATTCATACTTTGCAGTTCATAACACTTCGTTGATACAAACCTCATTCTCAAGTTTACCATCAGTGACCCATGATCGCACCACGCATGTGTGCCTAAGTATTCTCTTTGTCAGCTAATTAATGCACTAGTGCTAAATGAACATCTCTCTCGCCTTTAGAGGAACTATCTCATAGGGCATAAGGGGTGGGTGAGTTGAAGGTGGGGTGCAATATATAGAGGATCAGGAGTGGCTGATACACATAAATGTTTCAACAGGATTTGAAATCGCGGGCTGATAGGCGATCAATTCTGGAAGGAAAGTAGGAACTGGGTTGAAGATTTGGGCCGCTGAGGGGTTAGTGATGGTAAGGAGACAGGAGTTGGATATGAAACGAAAGCTGAAAAAAGGGTTTTGTTATGATGACCACATGCAACAGAAGGTGCCACATGCATGGTGCCATAGTAGGATGGGAGTGGGAAAAGCTCATAACCTGGAAACATGGAGGGGTTGACGTGAGAGATGGGGGGTTATACTGGGGTAATGGGAGTGGCAGAATCTTGGAGTAGAAAGTTGAAGTGTAGGTTCGGAAGAATTCTTAGCGAAACTGACACCTATGGGAAGAGATCAGCTGTTCTTATCGAACATGTATAGAGAACTCTTGCATGTCCTTTCACAAAGTAAAATGTAAAAAAAGAGATAAATTTTTTTTCAAGCACAGCTGCGAGAGGTTCCCTACAGATTGATTCTTCTGGAGGCAAGTGAAATGTTTAACAACCCCTTATGCATTAATTAGCAGACAAAGAGAATATTTTTAGGCACACATAGGTGGTGCGATCGTGTGTCAGTGATATAAACTATAGGGTCTGGTTTGTATCGATGAAGAGTTATTGCAAACTACGAATGAATTTCTTTATTTATACTTTTCACCTTTTCCCCTTTTTGATGTTGAAGGTCAACGGAGCTAGAAGCAATCAAAAAGGGTCACCTTACAGGCAGGGCTAGGAGGTGCGAGTGAGTGCGAAGTGTCCCACAGTAGCCCTAGAAATATCTTACCGTATACCTTATGGACCGAAGATGCATACCCGGATTTATTGGCGGATTTCCAGTGGGATCGCTTTTGCCACAACCTTAGCGCGTAAAGAAATAGGCGTTATTCACCGCTGTATTACCAGTAATGAGCCAGGAAATGCGCTTACGAAGAACTAGTATGAAAGTACCCTCAGCGATAAGATTATCGTCGTCGATTACGACGAGCCTTCGTCGTCTCACGGTCAGAGACGGCGTTCCATAACGGCGTCCCTGATAAAATGATACAGGGTCAAGCGAACCGACAAATTAAGTGGTCCTCATTCTTCAATTTATCAACGTCTCAGGAAAGATGTTGACTTCTACTTTTTTTTTTACTCGAAGAACATGTTCTTGGGCTTTTACACTTTTTACATCGCATTAGAACAAAATCATTGAACCGCCACAGATATCAAGGCAAGGGTTGCACGAATAAAGTCAGTATTCAGGAGTACACACCCTGAAGATGGTAGCCAGATGTGCCTGAGTGGAGCGAGCTATTCGAGGAACCACTTTTCGGGTCGAATCTATTTCTAGAACAACCGTTCTTCCCCCCTCCCCTCAGGAGGCGTTGAATTCATTTCAGGCTTATTAGAAGGAATAAAAACAATAACCAGACTTGCCAGGCTTTGAGTAACTTACATAGGCTGGATCTCATAGCAGCAACAGTTTTATTCCCGATAAAAGTCGCATGCGTGGCCTATTCAAAGCAATGATGCATCTCATTGTTTAAGTAGCTATTATTTTTATGTCAATAATGTTAATTTTGAATGGCTGTCTCATTCAATACCATAAGCCTACTTTTGAGCTTGCTGTTGCTTTTAACGACTCAATGGAGTTCGTCCACGCTGGTATCATGGGCGGGACCATGAGAGTTTTGAAGCAATACGGCCACGTGCTCCGTTTTAGGTTAAAAGAATCGTCCACGGAAAATGAGTTTTCTGGTACCAATAAATTAATGTTGTATCTGCCTAATGTGGGCCGCATGCAAAGTTTCACGCGAAAAAATGCGGATCCAGCTGAGATACAGCACCACAAAGCCTCGTCCGAGTGGGCGGAGCTTCAGAGTAAAAGCCCCATCCCGTCGTCCGTCGAGCCGGGAACGGAGAATGTACTGCTTCCGTGACTTTCTGTTCCTACAATGCGTCTCCGACCGCGGCGGACGACGGAGTGGGCACTTGCTCGGAGGCCACGCCCACACGGTTGAGGCTTTATGGTGGTGTATCTCAGCCAGATTCGCATTTTTCGCGTGAAACTTCGCATGCAACCCACATTGGGCAAATACAACATGAATATATGGGTAACAGAAACTCATTTTTCCGTGGACGTTCCCAGCTTTCCCTTATGATCAAGCTCACTCTCACATCCAGTCCCGAGTTTCGCCTTTGACCTCAGGTTCCCTCTATAATCGCACCTTGAAGCACATGTTCAATGTCACCATTCACTCTACAGCCCTCGAGCTTGGATGACGCATTACCATATTTTACTTGTTTCACGTGAAGCCTGTATGTGATCCGCAAACAACAAATACAATAGTTGTACAGGAATGAGTAAAACTCAAACTTTAGTCCATTCAGCAGTGCTCCCAATAATGTTGAAGGACTCATCTCAAAGAAGATTGTTCTACTTTCCACGTTCCTCTCGTGAAATCAGAGGAACGTGGAAAGTCCTTCTAGACGAGTTCGCTCAGTGGGCTCTTCAGAGTTCTGAATGAAAGACCTGTTCAAGTAACAGCACCCACATGAAACTACTCGTCAAGAACGAATGAAAATATTTACGTTAGAATGTCTCAACTGCTCACTGAGC
Organism: Trichostrongylus colubriformis; assembly: GCA_963978905.1. Classification (NCBI taxonomy): domain Eukaryota; kingdom Metazoa; phylum Nematoda; class Chromadorea; order Rhabditida; family Trichostrongylidae; genus Trichostrongylus; species Trichostrongylus colubriformis. The sequence continues at coordinate 8,873,098 of OZ022259.1, read as the reverse complement.
ACCTGTAAGTTATTTGCGCCCGCCTTCTCACCGAGATTTTTGAGCGCATTCCGTACGGTCGTAGTCATTGTTCAAACAACCTGTTCATCATGTGCTCCATTCATACACCCACCTATACGCTGTTCTTTGAACTCACCTGAGCCACACCCTGCTGATTCTTGAGGTTTTACAACAATATGTAGCTCCACAGCTTGATGTAAACAATATCGTAATGTTTGGTCCATAACAAATAGTATTCAAGAATCTTCGGTCCCATGCTTCTTCATTCTTCTCTTACCACGTCACCATTTCAAAGCAGCTCGAAATAGAGTTGAGAGAAGCGGTGTTCGCTGATCAGGTGACCCGAGGGTTCCACTCTTCAACCAACCCTTACCCTTTTTTCCCGAAGACATTAAATTGAGATAATATATAATACATCGCGGGAGGGCAAACGAGGTGCAAGTTATTTCCAAAAGGCTTCATGGAACGGAATAAATGAGGAAGGGATGGCGTGTTAAGTGGTTGGCGGTTCATTTACCTGATCGCTCGATCGCCTACCGTTTTCCTTTTTGTACCATTATTCATAAAAAAAATACGATTGCGACCATGGTCCCCGAAGACTGTCGCAATTGAAATGTTGGATACTTTAGTGCTTTCTGTTTAATCAGGACAGCTCGATCACGTATGTCATTATGAACAAAGACAAATAGAAAAGCTTTACGTATGCGCGATCGAAGAATAAGCTGTGGATTAGCCCGTGTAGAACACTGGGTATAAAGAGCAATGTGAACATTACCTATGCATTACTCACATTGCATTAGTAAGCATTTACCATGTGAACTATTTACCCTCCCATTCTGTATAGCCGAATTCGTTTACAAGTGCGTGTTACTCAAGTCATCCTATGACGTTTGAGTACCCAAGTTGCCTCGTAGAGAACATAGGGAATGTTGCCTAGACATAGTACGCGATTCTTACTGTCAGGGTACTGCTCTGTATTACATTTGAAATGTAGCACACGAACAGACTGAACTGGTGACCTCAGAGGAGTAAAAAACAGAACCCCGGTAAATGCAGCATGAACATTTGGAGTACAATGAGACGGAATACGCTGAGTGAAGGACAAGGGTCAGAGAAAGTATAGGGTGTGCCAATAAGGGCCCTCGATCTTTGACAGCTCATGGCGCCCACGTTGTTTGTGGAAGAGTTGTCAAACCTAGTTGTTATTAATCAGTGTATCTTCACAAATCACCATGATTCAATTCAGCCGCGAGCAACGTGTGCAAGCCATTAAAAATTACTACAAAAGTCATTCATCGGTTTGAGCAACGCTGCGCGCGTTCCGCGGAACGTTGCTTCGAAATCGGCAATATGGATGTCGAGGATATGTGGTTTCAGCAGGACGGCCCTACGAGCCATACAGCGCGCGCCACAATGGATCTTCTGCACGAGCCCTTCGGAGGAAGGGTTACACGCGGAGGCGACATCAACTGGCCACCGAGATCGTGCGATTTAACCCCACTGGACTATTTCTTGTGGGGTTTTTTTTTAAATCGCAGGTATACGCAAACCAACCACAAGACACTGATGACCTCAATGTCAACATATGTCACGTCATCGATGAAATACAGCCCGACTTGTGCGCCAGAGTCATTGAAAATTGGTCTTCTCGTATGCGCTCCACCAAGCGAAGCCGAGGTGGCCATTTGAACGATGTTGTTTTCCATACATAATGCCTTCGAAAACTCTTTCAAACAAAAAATAAATTTCATTTATACCTCTCACACAACTTGCTTTACATCATTTTAAAGATCGAGCGCCCTTATTGGCACACCCTATACATTGCGATGAAAAGCGTACTTTGTACATTGTACGCGGACGGCAAATTTTTGCGGCCGTGCTCCTCAGAACGAGTGAGTGCTTCATGGTGCTGCGTAAGATCGCCACATCACAGATGTACGTGGTCTCGATCGATATTCACAATCAGCTTATTAATGCGGCGCGCTTTCAAACGCATCCGCCATCAAAATCAACGGAAAAACGGCCTTGAATCTGGGTCTTTGATTATTACCATTTCATTTTTCTTCATTGTCTACACAGAACAGATTAATGCACTAGACACGCTTGGCTGCAAGTGCTTCCTGCCAAGCCAAAATCTGGAACTACAAACGACAGAAGTGAGCACGAGCGAGCGAGTAACACAGGGGTGTGATCGTCAAAGACATAGTAAGGAAAAGAGCACCACTCAACTTCACACACACCTCTTCGATGCCCTATCTTTCGTGTCATCACATGCGTGAGGACATCAGTTGTAGACAGGGATGAAGCTAATGTGGGTGCTGCGGAATCCCCAAAAGATGTCATTCGCTTCGAAACCAGTGCTCTAGGAAACCTTCGGCTGAGAAATCCCCCGCGGAAAAAGCACTCTTCATGCTGCGCTTCATGCTGCGGAGGAGGCAGCCTTTTTAGCTCCAGACCCCTTTCTTATCCCGGCCCGGGGGGGGGGGGGGGATAAGAAAGGGCGAGGGACGCAGAGTACCCCATAGTCCACATCACGACTGTTTTACAATTTCACGAGCCCAAAATCACAATTACCTAGTCGCCAGTAATAAGTGAAGCCATGTCATGAACAGTGGGTTCAAAACCAGAAAGGTCGCAGGAAGTTAGTGCGGAGTATTTATTTTTGTAATCCGTCTTCATCTCTTACCCTAGTCTCGCGATTGTCCCAGAGGAAAACGTTTGAGAAGGTAAGACGTTTTGTGCATAATTTGACTGTCGAAGTGGGACATTGCAAACAGTGTATTGTTCGATGAACACTGCTTTCAAGTGTGGATGTGTACTTTGCAGACTGTGCAAAGCTGAGCATCTGCTCTAACAAAGGAAAAAAGGTTATGCATGCTTTCACAAATCTCTCTGACACACTTTTAATAGAACCACTTTTCAACGAACTTCCGACTGACATTATTGACAGTTTGCACTTTACGGTGAAGATGCCGGAAATAAAACAAAATCGACAAGAATTTACATAATAGATGTCTGGAAACATACACACACTCGTACGCAGAATTTGTACCCAGCTTGGACTTGACCGCGACGGAAGGGTTAAAACCGAGCTGGGTGTGGTGTACACATACACTTGAAGGCAGTGTTTATGTAACAATACCGATGTTTGCAATGCCCCACTTCGCCAATCAAATTATGCACAAAAAGTATTATTATCTTCTCGAACTTTTTGCTCTGGTAGGATCGCGAGACTAGGGTAACAGATGAAGACGGACACAAAAAAGTAAATACACCGCACTAACTCGCTGCGACATTTTGGTTTCGAACTCTCTGTTCATGATATGGCTTCACTTATTACTGGCGATTGAGTAATTGTGATTTTGAGCTTGTGGAAACCTTGTAAAACAGTCGTAATGTGGACTGTGGTGTACCTTGCGCCCCTCCCCCTTTTACTTCCATTTCATATCACATACTTGCCTTATACCGCGCTCATACTTCGCGATGCCGGCGGCAGGGCGTGGCTGCGTGTCTCTGCGTCTCCACCTGTGCCAACCTGTCTCGTTACCTGTGTCGTCTCTGCACCTCCACCGTGCCACTCTGCCTCGTTACCTGTGAACGCAGCCACGCCCTGCCGGCGCAAAGTATGAACGTGGCCTTGGCACTCTATTCCTTACTTCCAAACTCACTCTCCTCTCAGTACATCGTGCTTTGGCTAAAATGGCTTCCCACGACGCGCCAAATACCACCCACCCTCGTGGATTACTCAACTCAAGCTTGACCACAGATGGACGAAGCTCACGCCAGAGATTGATCAAGGATTGTATCCGTACAGAACGCCAATTAACTTATGCTTGCTATGGACCGCACTCAAAATGAGCATAGACTCATTTCCAAAATATTCTTGATGGTTCACAGATGTACGTGTCTTGGCCTTAGTCCCAAAGCCACGGACTCACAAAGAGATGTGATCTCATCGTTTCAGGTATTGAATTTGATCTTTTCTGTAAACAACAACTGTTTTAACGCTTCTTTATAGGATGTCAAGGATACAGGTAGCCTTGACTTAATACCTTCGAGTAATCCTCTAGATTCACAAAGCCATTTCACTTCCAAGCAGCACAAAAAAGACTGAAGCAGTCAAATGCAAGGAAGAAACTGAAAATTCGAAAAAAAAGTGAACGCCATGTCCTTCACTATTACGCATCACGTATGTTGCCCACGGATAAGTCGTTTACCTAGTATTTGTTTCTGGGAGGCGGACGGTACCTACACGACAATCCAAGTGTTCTGCGTGGAATGTTTGTGTACCGCTATGACGTCTATAAATACACCAAGCCGACTGACACTTGAACTCACCCCTTCCTCGTTCACATCTCCAATGCAGCTGCTTCTTTTGTGAGCTTAGATGTTATACTTAGGTGTACACAACCATATTCAATCAATGTTCGTCGATTTTCAGATTAGTCGCACTACTCGTACCACTGGTTACCTCTCAGTACAGCAGCGGACAATACGGTCAGTTTATAAGCACTTGATGAATGTTAGGGAACGTACTATGAACTGTGATCTTTCACTAGTAGCATAAATTTTCAAACTCGCTTCCAGTTGAAAGTTACGTCCAATAGATCACAAGGAGAATCAAACACCCAAAACACAATCATTATTTGATATTTCTTTACGTTGATGGAGGTCCACGTATAGGACTTCACAGGGTTAGCCACTATTATGAGAGCAAAGTAATTTTGGCACAGAAACTGCAATTCGAAATGAAAGGGCCGAGGAACCACAAATTATTTTTTCTGGGCCCCTACTACGGAATGGGTACTGGATCATTTCATACGGACGTCTTTGGCAAAAAGCACAGCTTTGACACGATCCATGCCCTCGACAATGGCACACATGGCTAATTTGACTCGCTCTTTTTCTGGCGGTTCCACCAGAGCTTTAAATGTGGTTTATTCTAAGCACGCACACCTCTATAGAATGGAGCATATGCAGACTGGAAAACAGGCCCGTCAACTAAATCCAGGAACGAATTCGTTGAACACAGGGTCAATACGATTCTAGACTTGTTCCCTTTGTGTACCAATGCCGCTTCGTTGAATGTTGTCAAGCACTTTTCGAAAAAAAGCAACTCAATCCTTTCAGTGTTCCCGTGATAAGTATTTCGCGGTTGATCCTGACACCCTCCAGAACGGTTCTAGAGGAGGCATGTTCGGTATTGCAGCTTCCATTGCTGACCTTCCATAGGAAGGGAAAACTGCAGCGAGGATCAATCCCACCATTCCCTTCAGTTCCGCGATTCTAGCAGGCATCCATGTGATGGCATGACTGAACTTCTACTCTTTCGTTAAACAAAGTTCACTCAGGGCACGTGCAGTGCGTGCCCACGTGCCCTACCGCAAGTACCACGTACAGTAGCGCTCAAAAGTCTTTGGCTAAACACTTTTTGTCATAACTTTTTTCTAGCAAACTTGACAATATTTTAATATGTGGTACCCAAACCTATTGTCAACATTTCCTTCTATTTGAGTGCCGCTTGTCTCTTTTCATGGTTTTTTACAAGAATTTACTACAAAACCACCGAAAAAAAGAAAAAGGCTTGGTCAAATAAAACGGCTTACTTTATAAAAACAAAACGAGCAAGCCTCAGAGAACATCAATATTTTGTAGAAAGACCACGACTGTTGATGACAGCGGCACAGCAGGACAGCATACGGATGGCACTCCAAAAATAAAAAAATTGCATTAAACCACGTAACGTATACCGTTTTGCGCCAAAATAGAGTATTTATTATGCAGCGCCTCCAAATACAACATCTAAAATTTCTCTTAGATCGGTCCAGTCGCAAAAAAGTTACAAGTGAAAAACCTAAGTGAAAGACCATTTGGCCGAAGACTTTTGAGCGCTACTGTATGTCTTCGAGCTGAGAATCCTCGCGAAGGCTGTCCTATTGAATGGTCATGCATAGTCATCCAAAGTAAGCGAATTCCAGAGATCGCCGCTCATCATTTCGAATTGCAATTTCTGTAGCATAGTTATGTTGTGACCGTATTTACGGTATGCGCCGCCCCTTTGAGTAGGAACTATCCCCGAAATTATTTTTGCGTGAATTTTTGATATGTGATAATTGACGCGTCTAGCCCGTTGGAACAACTCGACCATGAGAAGTTTGCCGGTCGACTTATGGCCTTACTAAAGGCTTAGATTCCGTTCTTCACCGAAATTTTCGCCATGCAGTCCATACCCTTCACAGATAACGCTCTGATTATGGAATCATGGATGCGTGTCAGCACACCTAAATCGGGTCAGGTTATGCAAGGAGCCAACGGTCACGGGATGTCTAAAGCACTTGCCGTGCGCAGCAGCCCTATTTGTATGGCGCGGTGAGCGTGGTGGTCTTTCGAGTGTCCTGACGCCCTCCCGGAATTTATCAGACTTCCTCTAACCACGGTATTGAAACGAGAATAATAAGTCATCAACCAATGACTGACTTCGCTCAGTTCTGAGCAGCAAATAAAGCGCCCAATCAATAACGCTCATGCTCTTGCTCACTCACACACTATGTGTGACATCTACACCTTCTCTCATAACAAAAACAAGGTAAATGAAGTAATACTGTATTTCGATTAGTTCCCTCACAATCCAACCTCAGATTTTCCTCCATCTTTAGGTTCGCAGTTGTCGTCCGGTGAGCCAGGTTATTTGCCTGATTATCAAGGCGACAAGTATACGAGCCCACAAAGAATAAAGGAAACGCAGGAACTAAACAAGGCTTTCTTCGACACCATCGGCGGTCCACCTCCAGCTCCTCCTCTTACACCAGCTCAAAATGGATCAGCCTCTTCGGGTTCCACATATTCGAATCAACAGCCTTTGAATACCATGACAGGCACAAATTATCCATACCAACCATCATCGAGTAGTATGTCAGTCTCCGGTTATCCATACCAGACATCCTCCGGCTATCAAAGCCAGCCATACACCAGTTACCAACCCCCATCATCATCCGGCTATCAATCTCAAACATATCCCGATTATCAATACCAGCCGTCCAGCGGTTATCAATCCCAAACAGCCTCTGGTTACCAGAACCAGCCATCCACCGGCTATCAATCTCAAACAGCCTCTGGTTACCAATACGAGCCATCCTCTGGTTATGAAGTCCAGATATGCGCCAGCTGTCAATACAAGACATATTCCAGTTATCAATACCAACCATCTTCGAGTAGCATGGCAGGTTCCACCTATCCATACCAGACAACCGGCGAATATCAATATAATCCAAGTGTTCAAAGAGCTGGTGATACATTCGGAGCATATCCAGCTCAGTCCACCAACACTTTGCAAACAATTCTGGGTATTTGTTGCTTTTGACTACAACGGGTTTGACATTTGATGATGTTCCAGTGTCGGAAGAAGAACTTGTAACGAAATCGTAGATATTGTACAGAATATGAAAAGAACACTGCCTTTGATTGGATTGATGTGCATAAACAGTTGTTCTACCCCACTCTCAATATAATTGCATGGGATACACTGAACAAAAGCACTCGAATGAACAATACATCCATCGCAGTCATAACTTTTCTACAAGAAAAGTTAACGAAAAAATGAGGAAAATGCTCAAAGCCACTGGTAGCAAGAGTCGATGGAATGCTTCACCAAGGAAGCTTCGGAACGTGATCATAATCACCTATTAGGTTGTGAGGGAAGTCTTGGCCTTTTTTCGCAATTTCAACTTTGAAATATCATAACTCGGCTTATTCCGCATCTTTTCTCACAGAATAAGTACCATTCGATTCGCTACACTTTTGACAACATTATACATACTTACATACCTCTTTTGATTGAGAAGCTGGCGATTTATATTACGCGAAATCAAAAAAAGTCGACTCCAAATCGCCATTCTTTCTGGAGGGACTAGTTTTGAAGGTGACCAGATGATTGAAAAAGTGGGGCTAGTCAGCGCTAGATATGGTGAATATGATCGACAAGTAAGGGCTTTATCCTGTAACTGCTTCAGTTGCTGGAAGACGATTTGTGGGAAATACGCTCGCGCATGACTTCTCCGAAGGGCCGCGCGGCACCCATTTTTTGGGTTTTTTTTCCGAATCAGAGCTACTTGAGGTAGTCAACCGCATTTGTGTGGGGAAAACCAATACTCTTAGATATCTCTTGCGGGTATAGACGCCCATCGTCTTTAGTCAAGCGATTTGATCAATTGAAAACCTGAGCAACTCATTCTCAGTTCTGCACTTCTGAAACCACGAACAAAGTGATCCTTCCAATGCCTTATCCCCTCCCCTTGCACCACTCACATTTGCGGTTGCTTTTGCTAAGACTCCACTAGACAAGAACTCGTGAAGTGAAGTCTTCCATAAAGTGCCATTTTTGCAGTGCTTTAAAAATACTCTAGTAAGTCGGAAACGTGGCATTTCAAAGAAAGCATATTTTTGGAGAGAACAACTTTCGTCTATTTAAGGAGCACAATATGTAAATTGATTCATGTTGACGCGCTTTCAGTTCTGAGTTTACCTTGTGAACGCGAAAAACTGGCCGGAACTTTCCTACCTGATAGTAGTTAGGCTGGTCGAATCCACTTTAACAATTGTTGACCAACTACGATAAGGGGCTTGGAACGTTCAATTCCATGATCGATCGAACTGTACCCTCAACAATAGCTCGCAAAGAGCGAAAAGTGCCGTTGGCCGAGCGAAAAATGAGCAGAGTAACTGAGGAGGTGATTTTGAAAAGTCGCTGACGGTGGAAGATTACTGCTGAATTCCATGTACTGCATATGGAATCGAATTTTATGAATTTTAAATCGCAATCGATCACTAAACTCCAACGACGATGCCTAGGACAATGACGTGTCATGCATGCTAATTTGATCAAGATGTCATGAGCTTTTATGGTGGGAAAAGGAAGGGAAAATGAGTCGAAAATGGAAGGGCTTCTGGAATTGCTGATCAAAGAAACGATAAAAACCCTAACCATTTAAGGACGAAAGTAGCGCATTCCATAATGCCTGGGAAGCGACAACTCTCAGCTTCAAGGTTCATAGATCACAACGGTTTCGAACAGCTACCTTGCGAGAAACCTCCGAACAAGCCGTTTAGTGGTGCCATGACATCCCATAGTACCGTGACGATTTCGCAAACCAGATCAAAAATCTCGTGTAAAAAATCTCACATCTAAAACTGCACCACAAAAAGAAGTCAAAAACTTCACAACTCAATACCGAAAAAGATGAAGTCTGCGTGATTTGTGTTCGAATAGAAACTGAGAGTATAAGATTTATTTTGCCCGAGTCGAAACTTTCACTTAAAATTTCCTTTTCATTTATGACATATTTTCAGGGTCTTCTTCCGCCTACTACACGCCATCGACAGGCTACAGCAATCAGCAGTACAATCCCAGCAGTTCATCCTATGGATACAACAGCGGATCACCCAGCTCCTCTCAGTACTACAATCCGAATTCAAACTCACCTACTCGTTATTATGACCCGGTCCTAAACACGAACCTTGGTTATCCGAATCAAAATCAACAGCAACAATCCCAATACGGGACTGGTTATGGACAGGCAAACACTAATCAGGGTTACTATGGACAAAACCAGCAGTACTCGCCAAGTAACCAGCAGTACGGGCAGTACGATCAACAGAATAGCAACTCACCACAAAGTTGGTGCTGTGGACCAACTTCTACATCGTGTTGCTACCAGAACAGCCCTAGCTTTTCGAATTCTATGTACTACTATGATCCAAGCATGAGCAGCAATAATATGAATTCAAAATATAGTAATGGACAGTATAATTATAATAGTGGAAGTTATGGAAGCTCTAGCACGATGCTGCCATATACTACAACGACAAGATCATCCTATGGGAAAAAGAAGTAGGAAATCCTTCTAAAAAATGTATACTTGTTCGTTACTCAGGAATAAATGTACAGATACATATGTGATGTTTTTGCTTTTCAGTCGGAACTCAAGCACTTTTGAGGGCATTAGTCTGAATGTCGCGTTTAATCAGGTTTCTAAGAAATATCGCTGTCACTGCTTCTATTACGAATGAGCTGAAGTTACGAGAGAATACAGGGAAAAAACCGAGCATTTTTCAACCAGTAAGGGATAAGAAAAGACCAAGATACCCTTTCCCAGCTCCTTCGATTACACAAATCGGAACAAGCCACCCCGAAAATCGAAATCGGTCTCATTGTTAGCAGCGAGATCTCCAGCAAGCAAATCACAAAATCGTACGCAAGATGAGTTAACACGTCAAATTTGCGTTCCCATATACTTTAAGTAACCGTACCAAGCGATGTCTGATAAAAAACAAACTTCATGGTTGAATTTTCATATAGCAAACATATAAACATGCGACAGAACAAAACATAAAAAATTGCTAAGCTAATTTTTAAAATGTTTCGAACAATTTCCGTGCAAAGGTGGTACGATGGACTATAACAAGGCATTTCAGATGAGGTCTTTCGGTTTAAATCGTTCACTATGTTCAGTAGTGTGGAATTGAGCTATAGTGAGCTATACTAGTAGCATAAAGCTTCATATCTATGTCAAGCCTATTACCTATAATTTATACATATTGAAGATATCTGTAGAAGCTTTGTCAGACACTGACAAGCAATAAACTAACAACACCTACATGCACCAACGCTGATGGCGACCACCAGCTTACCCTGTAAACTAGTGGACAAAGTCTAACATCAACAATGGAGGAGTACAAACCTATCACTTTATGTGCTCTAGAAGGGATGCATGCGCTGGTATCCGGAAACGAGGAGAAAGTCGCTTCACAGATTAGCTATTTACCCACTGAACAACTTAGCGTAGTAGCAATACGACACCCTATATTGCAACTACCTTCAATACGTTGTTTTCTGAGAGGCCCATCAAAGAGATATGAATTTACTACACAATACTATCTCTTTTTAATCCCAACGATTGCGATTCATGAGCTCTGCTAAGCTATCCTCAATCGTGATATGCTTGTGTAAAAGATTGCCAACGTTTGCTCGACGTCTAACTGCTCTCTTTGAACCTTCCGTGCGCTTCTCCTATAATATAAGTCGGATATACATTCAATTATGCCACTGATGAAGTTTTTTAAATAAAGGCAATTGAAAATTTTAGCGATTTCATCTCATGGTTTATCCTTGTGCGTTATCCCACGCTGATTGGGAATAGGAATTTCGAACCATAAATTTTCAGAAGTGTAGAAAACAAATAGCGGTATCTGCTAAGATAGTAAAAACAACCTTTCCAGGCATACGCGAGGCTTCTGCCCTTGCCTTTTCTTGTTCACGAAGCTCATCAAGACTAGAGACATTCTTTGATGCGAAGTAATCACTTTCAACCTCCTGAAAAACCATTGTAAATTGTCTGTAAACCACTTCATGGTAAAGCGCAAATACACATAAATAAACAGACTACAAAAAATAAGTACAAGGTAAACAAGGTGAACAAAATAAAACATCGTTCACGAGCAGCTCAAAGTCGAAAGTAGCAGTAATCTGATTGATGGATCCTTCTGAACTCGCCATAAAATATGCTACGGGCATACTACAACTGCACCTTCACTTTCTGAGACTTAGAAATACACTTTGGAGATTTTCTAACTTTTTAAATGAACACCACCACAATGTAAAAACATACGGCTGTAACATATGGCCGAGTGAGCAACTTCATTGCATTGTACTCTCTAGCAAATCGTTGTCTCAACATGGCCACTTGATTACCAGTCACTGGATAGTTTGGGCGACCCGTACTGAAATTATACAAAATCGATGGTGGCAGTTGCAGTTTCTCTCAGATATCTGAAATACAGAGTAGCATAAAGCACAATAGTAAATTCGTACTTTTACCGGGTGTCATCCCAATGAGAACGAGCATTTTAAGAAGGTCAAACAAATCTGTGTCATTCTGCATACTCAAGCGTATATCTTTTACCTCAGCCTTGATGGGAGAGGAAAAGGGTTGTTTTCCACTCTCAAGCATAGGCAAAAATAGCGCTAGACGCCAAGAACAGGGTCGCACAAAGGTGCGGAAGAGCACCGGATGGCGTTTTAATACAGTACTGCTTTTAGTCCTTACTCAATGCTGGTACAGAATTACTAAGAGCTCCTAACAGCAGGCTACAGCCACAGGCTCTTACAATGTTTACGAGACTATATGAAGCCGCACGCAAAATAAAGCGCCAAAATATGTCAATTTGAGTGGAGTAGGGGCTGCTCATGTCAGAATCGTACAGCCCAAGCAGTAACGCTGCCATTATTGGTACTTCATCGTTGAATCGCTCGCAGTTATTCTTCCAGAGAATACCAATCTTACAAATAGGAAAGCCTCAACAACTAAAGAACCCTAAGTTTCCTCGGCTTATATCTTCAGCACTTTTGTGAGCACATCCGGGTCTGACAGTAAGACACATTCAACATGTCAAAGTGGGAGTAAAATCTTGACACACATCGAGGATCCACAGTCTAAGTCGTTAGGTAACCCTGGTTTCGTGGCCTACTGACGGTTCCTATACTCTACCTTCTGAGAGACCATGATACTTTGACTTGATACTGTATATTCAAAAAGTGCACAAGTAAACAAGACAAAATCGGTGAAAAACAGAACAACTCACGCTTTTCTCTTCGGTAGGGGAGGACCACTGTACCCAATTTCCCACACTCGACGATTCCAGTGCGGTAAATTCAAATTGCCACGCAATGCACGTGTCAAGAACATCTGTCAGGCAAGCGAATTAAGGAGAAGGCTTTTTGAAACTATTCGAAGATTAGGGTTCTGAAACGTACACTGAAGCAAACATAACCGGCTAATCACGTCACAAAATCTCTGTCGCTGAATAGTAGTAACTTTTCCCAAACACTGTAGTTACAGTGGGTGAGTCGTGTTGGGCTTGCCAATACATCCAAAAGTGCAATGGTTGACTGGTGTCTGATGCTTGCTTACTCTCAAAACAATCTCGGAAACGCAGATTTCCCCGAGTTTTATGTTTTAGGTGGTCAACTACCGCTTGATCGGTACGAAATCGGACTTATCCGCAATATGTAGGAGTAGGCACTATGTTTTGCTCCAAAAAAAAATACAAGAGAGGAATATATTCTTTGGGGAGCTTAAGTTCCAGGTTTCATTGAAACATTATCGGAGCGGGATTGCCCTGAATCCGCAATGAGTAGGAAGAGTTACTACCTGGAATATACATGAAATGGCATGCACAACATGACTTACCTAACGGTTAAAGCAGGAAAAGGTCTTGAACGGAGCGCTATTTAATGTACTTTCCCTAAACACCTGCGTTTACAATCATTGGAAGCACTTTTTATCCTAAACCCTCGATTACCACGAATCTTTTATAGTTCAAGGGATTTCGAAATCAATCCATTTGTCTATTACTTCATTGAAAGGATATTCAAAAATTGGTGCGTATTTATTGGGGGAGATGGGGGCACTCATTCCACTCAGCGTTCGGAGCTATTTTGCCTGGCTCATACTCCTCCCAACTTACAAATACGCAAAGTATACACATAAGCGTAGAAACTGATTCTTGTAACTGGTATCTCTACGAAGTACTTACACAACACGGTTTCTCGAGAAGTGCTGAAATCGGTTCGGTTGTGCATCTAGTTCCCAAAAGAATTTCCAATTCGATGTGGCTCGAACAAATCCGTCGCCGCCGGTGCGCAATGTATGAAAGCGGCCTTACAAGGAGCATACGCTAGAACATTATGCGCTCCAATGAGAATACCGCGACGTGACCGCACAAGGAACAGGATGGCACATTTTGCCACTCAGATTCTTCTCGTGATGGGTGCGTTCCGCGCGACTCCGTCGCTGAGTATGAATGCGAGTGAATTGAAAGATAATACAAACATATGCAGATGTACATAGTTCATCGCCGAACGAAGAGTTCAAGAACTTAAGACCAGAAACCAATCCAACCCTTCATTAAAAATGTTACAACAAACAATACGAGATGTTATGCCATAGTCTAAACCACAACAGCTAACTTGCGGTGTTACGGGTCACATTTTGTATTTAATAAGCTAGGCCACACGGTCCCTATAAGTGGGTTAGGCTGAGTATAATACAAGCTTGTGATGCTGAAGACAAACTATATACGACATAATTTCCTTCTGAACACAAGTATGCAGACGAAAACAAAGACCACGAGCGAGATATGAGTCACCTATAGAAGAGGCTTAACACAGTATAATGATACTTATCCTTAGCAGCAAACAGATAATAACTACCGATAGTGGTGAATAAATAAAGGGTCAAATAAAGTCGGGGGGGGGGGGGGAGACGCAACTTTGCGTCAACGTCGAAGCTCCTTTCCCTCCCTGGCTTAGGCTAAAATTGATATTCACTCCTTCCACATGAAAAAGCATCTCTCAAAGCATAGGTCTCATCTGCTTAAGCCTGAGCCTAGGGAGGGAAAGAAGCTTTGACGTTGGTGAAAATCTGACGCAAAGTTGCGTCTCCCCCCCCCCCCCCGCCTTTATTTGACCTTAAATAAATTATCCAATAAAATATATAGTGCGCAAAATCAATGATATTGCGATTACAGAGCAAAAACTATAGTTGAAAAATCTCAGTAATCAACAGAAATTGTGAAAATTGAGTTAAACCATACTGACTTGTGGTGAAAGCGGCTAGTTTCCTTAAATCCATCCTCATAGAGAAAGGAAAAGGCAGTAGGGACGAATAGATAATATGGGTGTCCAGGAAAGGAAAATGGGCCCAATTATAAAGGACGGACGGTCGAGCAGCGGAGTCATGCGTTGCGCGCAACCGTCTCATGTTCTGCACAATGCTAATCAATACGCCGGCAACTAGCTGCACGAGAAAATTAATTCGAAGCGAAATGCGAAATCCCGCGTACCATTTTTCCACTTTTTTTTGACCGTCAAACTACTTAGTTGCCTTCTTCCGTGCTCGATGAAACCATTACACCCACTGCCTTCAGATACCATCAGAAAACGGTCGTTTCCAGGAACAAAAATTGCTCTTCTTCCCAGCAGTGGAAGTATTACGGGAATGCGCAAGTACACCAAAACCACACTAATATAAAAGACATTGAGTCGGAAAATTCCACTTTAGTCACGCGCAATGAACAGCTTACAAAACTGCGAAGGGTCAGTCCAAGGCTTGAATAGGGCTGTGCGACATCAACGAAAGTGAAATCATCGATAATCAGTAGAGAATATTGATGGAAATAGTTCCTGATTCAGAATGAATTATGAGAAATTTGCCCCTATGAGCTCCAGATGTGGTGCGCCAATCTCCATAGCTGCCGAAAGCACTTCCCCCACGATAGACGGGCACAGTCGATCGTGTGATAGCGGCAGAGCAGCCGCACGGTCGACTGGGTTAGATTAATGCTGAGAGGTCACGTTGCTCAAAATTCCAGACTGACCCACGCAGAAAGAGTCAAAACGGATTTCTCACATTCTTGCACATTCACACGAGGTTAGGCCTACAGCTCGATCATAGATATACTGAATAGAATCATTTCAAGAATTATACATTCCTTACATTTAAACCAGATCAGGTAGAAACGTGCGAATGGGTCCAAATTCAGATAAAGTTGATGTTGTCGACCAAAGACTAAATTAGCTTACAAATTTCTTAGCCTACCCGAAATTATCACAACATATCAAGAAACAGAAGGACAATGTCTTCAAGGCGACTATTAGTAGATGGAAAACCTTAGCATCATAAAATCTTTGACATAACTATTGCGACCTGATGTGCATCCCTGCTGACCCAATCCGTGAAGCCGGCCGCCGGAGCTCACTTATTAACAGTCGAATACCTTGTTGAGCCCAAGGACCCATTTCGCTAGGAAATTCAGTCCTCAGGCGATCATAAAAAGTTTGCGCGTCATCGTACTGTCCTCGATCGATGGCTGAAATGAGAATTAAAAGAAAATAAATCACTCAGCAATGTAAAAAACTTTAGGTTCGGGCTTCACGGCATCGAATTCCACTCAGCACCGCTTCCCATAAATGTTTCCTTCACATAATAACCAAAAGATCGACCAAAATGTATGCTCTCACAATCGACGACATAATTGAGGCTCTTGAGACATCGCTCTGAAATCCGTCCCTTATCGATCGCCTCTTTAAGCTCGGTGATTCGTAGTTGTATTCCTCGATGAATATTCTGAAGAAAAGTGATAAGTAATAAAGTAATGGCTTGATATATTTGCTTCGATTAACCAAAGAATTAAGTGAAAGCTTGAATTATATTAAGGTGTCCTACCACCGAAAGTTTTTTGCTGGCTGCTGACAAACATAGTATAAGCTGGTTTGGACTCATGGACACGTCACCGGGAGCTTTGGCAAGGTTCCTAAAATGACTCTTTGGTTGAGAAAAACTAGTTTTGCTTCGTTTTGCATTTGTTTCGTGCTTATAGTCCCGAACTCCAGAAAGCGGAAAGACTACAAGGAAGCTGATTCACGTCCCTAGCTACTAAATTCCCAAGTTTAAAACTTACAGATAACTAGCTCCGTCGTGCAAAGATGCTCGTCTAGCCGAGTCGACCACACAGTTCGGTAACGAAGCAATAACGTCGTTTTGTTGAATATACGATGGTAGCGCAGATTCTAAACTTGCTGCGAGATGCGATACATTGGGTGAAGACGACAATGCTGCCACTGATGAATGAGCCGAATGGAGGTCGTCTGCCGAGGAAGACCATGCTACTTGTGTGCTGTGTTGATTAGGATTCTAAAGGAACAGCATTTAATGCACTTGAACACGGTGAACAAAGGCCGTTAGAAAAAAGAAGGGATAGAATTTGGAACACTGCCTACTACTGCTACACGACCGCTATAGTAAGGGCGTGGATGCTTAGTGCCACTGGGCGAACATATCTGGTTTATGCTTTGATCAGCTGTCGATGTATCGACCGCTGAATTGCCCAGCGTTCCAAATAATGGTGCATGACCTTTGCTACCGTGATTTACATGAATGATCAAGATATGATCCAGATTTGTAATAGCAAGGCAAGTGATTTTCTCATGCGGTACCAATAACAATACTGGGTATCGACCGCTAAATTATGTAAAACTCCAAAGTGGTGCATGTTTAGAAAAAGCATCGATAACTGGCATATGGCTTTATCCAGCATGCAGGAGTGAAATGCTCAGACACTGGTTAAATTGTTTCCAACCGATGCTATCGAACACAAAACTATCGGTCCTTAAACTATCCTAACTCCCAATGGTGACCATTACGGCCAAAGATGATATTCACAGGTGTTATGTAAAGTGGTACGGGGACCGTAATGGTGGGTGATCCAAGTATTAGGTTGTTCCAAAAGTCTTGTAGTATTTTTTTCGATCATCACTTTTTATTTTTTTTTCGTCCAACAAATAACATTAGGCAACAACGTATTGACCATTGTTATCGGCAACCCTCTGCCACCTTATAGGAAAATCGTTGATTCCCTTCTCCCAGAACTCTGGGTTCTGAGAGTCGAAAAAGTCAGTGATCGCCTTCGCAAGCAAGTCATAATCAACGAATTTTCTCTTGGCCAGGAAGGATTCGAGAGGATGGGTAAGGTGATAGCCAGAAGGGGGAATGTCTGGAGAGTATGGCGGGTGGGGCAGCACATCCCAGCCGAGCTCCTATAACTTGGCCTGGGTACTTTTCGCGAAATGGGAGCGGGCGTCGTCATGAAGAAGGGACCGCGGACCTTTTCCGGCACTTTTCTCGAACAGACGGCGAGCTGCTGGAGCAGGTGGGTGCATACGGCAGCGGTGACTGTCTCGCCTTGTACCAGCACCTCGCGGAAAAGCATTCCTTCCGCGTCCCAGAACCAGCACAGTCCCAAGCGTGGTTTGTCTTTCATGTCAATCTCGCCTTTGCTGAAGCCGATGAGCCAGCGTTGCACGGTCTCGTAGCTCACACATCCCTTGCCCAATGCAGCGCTGAGAAAGTGGCAAGCTTCCGTCGTTTTGATGCCGCAAGACCGCTCATTTTAGATGACATCGCGAGTTGGGTGGGTATCGACAACGGGCATTGTAGCTCTCTCCACGAGATCTGGTGGGTCAATTTATATTTTCCTAGAAAGCTTAGGGAACGTTCCACCATATTCCTGAACCGCCTGGACCTGCCTCGAAGTGAACAAGAGTTACTGATTTTTTTTTTGGAAAATACTACAAGACTTTTGGCACAACCTAATAGATAACGGCCGAAGATATGAGGAGCCAGCTACCGCCAAGTCGGTGGTGGTTTTGACGTTGACCCTAGAGCCTTGATGATTACAGGTATTTTGGGAAGCTGAACGGGGACCATAATGGTGGGTGATCCAAGTAGATAATGGCTGATGGGAATCGATAAAGAGCGTCAGAAAGCAGTTGTCGCCAAATCCGTTACGGTTTTGTCTGGAGCCTCGACACTTATAGGTATACGCATCTTGGGGATTGGTGCTGGGACTTTGATGGTGAGTGAACCACAATGATAATGAGTGATAAATGTCAGTGGGAAGTGTTGGAAGGCGAACGCCACCTCATTCGTTGCGTCTTTCGGGTTGACCGATAAGCATACTTACTCGATTGTGTTATGTTAGGAGCATCGTGATGGAGGGTGATCGAAAGTAATGACACCTGATTAAGTTGTTGCCATCTCTTAATTTGATGAAGACGGTAGACAGTGGGTGGGTGTCAACTTATTACGCCTGATAAAGGAGAGACAGAAAACAAATGTCACGGATCTGTTGCGTTCCTTCCGTTAACAAGAAACCGTTGAGTATCCTAGGTGTATAAGGTGTGACAATAGTGGTAGCGACTGTTTTTCTGTACTGTAACGAATTATGACTCAATATTTATTATTTATGTGCCTGATTTTCATGACGTTGTGGCCCGCTCATATATACAGCCTTTCGAATGAAGGTGGTTCTAGCTCTAGCTTGGAGATTTGATAAGCTTTGTAAAAGACTAATTTGCCAACGACCAATATTGCTAAAGTATGCATGCTCAGGAAATCGGCCAATTCCCTACTCTCACATCAAAAGTAACAAAATGGCCGCTCGACTATCTTATTTTGAATAGTGGTGGCTTCCTGCACGGTTATTATAAACAAAGCAAAAAGATTGCGTTTTTGTCCACAGGTTTAGCAAATTGGCGGTTTCTGCTTAGACACTGTTCTGTTATCTGTTAGGATCACTATGAGGCATAGTGGAGACATTGTGCATTGTATTTCTTACATAGAGCATTCCCTTGCTGCGTAAGATCTGCTTCTCCTATCCTGCTCACAGTGACCAGATCACAGAAACTCGTAAAATGATGTCCACGTTAGGTCACTCAAGGGTGATCTCCCACTTTGAACGTCATTCAGGATGATTGGAGGCTTTTCGTTGCATAATCACCCTCAGTATATTTCCCCTAATTTACACCTTTCCGCAACATCTTCTTTTGACCTCTCCTAATATTAGGTTGTACCAAAAGTCGTGTGAATTTTTTCAAATTATCATTTTTTTATTATAATTTCTTCCAACAACGACATATAGGCAAGAACGTATTCCATTATTATCGACAACACTGTGCCACCACATAGGTAAATCGTTAATTCCTTCCTCCCAGAACTCTGGGTTTTGAGAGTCGAAGAAGTTAGCGATCGCCTTTGCAAGCAAGTCATAATCAACAGACTTTCTCTTGACCGGAAAGCATTTCAGAGGATGGGAAAGGTGTTAGTCAGTAAGGGCAATGGCTGGAGAGTATGGCGGGTGGGGCAGGACATCTCAGCTGAGCTCCTGTAGGTTGCCCTGGATACTCTTCGCGACGTGGGAGCGGGAGTCGTCACGAAAGAAGGTGGCCGCGGACCTTCTTCGGCGCTTTTCTCGAACAGCGACGACGAGCTGCTGGAGCTGGCGGGTGTATACGGCAGCGGTCTCTGTCTCCTATTGTACCAGCACCTCGTGGAAGGCATCCCTTCCGCGTCCCAGAAGTAGCACAGCCCTGAGGGCGGTTCGTCTTCCATGACAATCTCGCCATTGCTGAAGTTGATGAACCAGCGGCGCACGGTCTCGTAACTCACACATCCCTTGCCCAATGCAACACTGATGGTGTCGCAAGCTTCCGTCGCTTTGGTGCCGCGAGACCATTCATAGTAGATGACACCGCGTGTTTGGTAGATATCGTATACGGGCATTGTAGCTTTGTCCACGGATCTGGCGGGTCAATATATTTGTCATGAAGCTTGAAGTACGTTCTACCATATCCCTGAACCGCTGAGCTCTGTATCGAAGTAAAAAAGAGTTATTAATGTTTTTGGAAAAATCCTACAAGACTATTAGTGCAACCTAACATAATTTCTACCAGTTGGCTGGCGGATACTTCTGCGCGTGATTCATGGCGATGTTGAACCAATATTCAAGTCGTTAGATTAAGCCTGTTCAAGGCAGATTTCAAGACGATGAATGGTTGAGTTCCGATAACTAGTGATCCGTTGTCACAGCAGCATATAGGAAAGCTATTTGAGTACAATTATCACCTGAGGTCTATGACTTTCTTATGACTCATGTTTGTGAATACGTTGTAATAAATGACAGGCACATAAGTTATGAATATTGAATTATAATTCGTTAACTACACGGGTATTTACGCCACTCATTTTGTCGCGCCGCTTCGAGAGAACCCTTGGGTGTGCCGGTGCCTGCGGGTGAGCGGGCGTCATGACCACTTGTGTTGACCGCCCGTGATCATACAACAGTGTTGCCATCAGTAGCTCGTCGCGGCCTATCGAGAATTATTAGTTCATCGCCTTTGCTCCATGGCAGCAGCCCCTCAGAGCCTTGGATCCTGAGAACTATTTCGAACTGTTAGTGTTGTGCTGTTACTGTCATCTTGGTCTGTCCAGCGATGGAGCGACTTGGATTAAAGTAAGACCGTCGGGTGGGTTCACGGTGAGACCCAGAGTGAGTCCACCCATTAGCTGAGTCATTGGTGTCATTTGGTTGCTTTTGAATAGTTTATAAACACTTATTGAGTTTGTTTCTCCCCTGATGATGCAACAAGATGCAACATCCTTATTGAGTGCATTGTGTATCCTCACGTGATAATCACAGGCACTCAATAAGCTGAATAGTGCCCAATGTTCAAATCGAGTACATGACCTTTTCCAGCGGGGTTTCTGAGCAAACGTCACGCTTTGTCTGATTTCCAAACGCCATATGCTAGTTTTTCTATACGACTTTTCAAGAATTCTCCCATGTTTGGGGCCATCCCTGGTAAGATACCTTTGAGGCACTCTACACCATTCCGCTCCACTCTCTTCCTTTCATCCTCGCCAGAAAGGAGTGATAGCACCATGCTCCGACAAAATTACGAGGCCTCTACGACTTGCATCCTACTGTTCTCCCCTTCTGTTTCGCCCTCTCCCATTGTGGTTGATCTTTTCACCCAGAATTTCAGTAACACAATTTACGTATTAAGAACAAACTTACAGATTGCGAACGAATTAAAAACGGATCGGAAGATTTGGAACCAGTCCTGCCACCTGAAAATAACATCAGTACTCGTGACTAGTCGTGATTAGTTCTTATGTTGTGCCTGCTCACAGATATGCAGCCTTAAGGTTTGTATGAGGTTAGTACAATAATTACAGGGTTCCTAAGGCGACAGTTCCTCGTATAAGCCGATTATTTTTTTTCCTGGTCATACAGAGAATTGATGGGGATACACGGGCTGCTCAGATTCGGTAGCTAAAAATTTTACTAGCGAAATGGAAATATTCATCAACCTGTCAATATTGAGTTGTTATCTTCCCTACTCACACTAAATGTGTATAGAACAGGGTGATCCATAACTCGTGCAACAAATTTGCGCTTTTCCAGGGGTTTTTCATATCAGTGTCTACTACGTATGTCAGAATGTATTATATCTATCAATTTCACTATTCGTTATTCATATTGTGAATCAGGAACAAACAAAAAAGCTATTCTTTCGGTGAACAGGACTGGAAGTTCCCCAGTGAGCATCGCTCATCGTGAAGGTTGAACAGGACCCCATCTACCCTGTATTCAGGGGAGAATAATAAAAGGTACCTAGAAGCTTAAAGGGCGGAGGTGGTGTAGTGACAGGTGGCGCGCACCCCACTCTCATGGTGCGGGTATCAAATCCCGCATCAACGCCCGCCTAGGCCAACCGAGCCTTCCATCCCTTCGGGGTCGGTAAATTGGTACCAGACTCGTCTGGGAGGATAAAAGCACTGACTAAACTCATACTTTAACATTAGGTTGTTTTATTTCAATCCCTTTATTTTTTCTCTCTTTCCTTTGTACATCGGCTGACCACCGCAAGTCATTGTATAGGCCACATCACATTCACCAGCCATCACGATTCTGAATGGAACTAGAATGTGCGGCGCATCCCACAGAAGGGATTGATTAACGCCAAAAACTTTATCCTTTATCCTTTTACCTAGAAGCTTCAGAGACACTTTAAAGCGAGAAATTATAGTCCAGGATCCGAGGCTGAAACGCGCTCAATGAATATGAGATCAGCAATAGCAGCAGAAGTGGTGCAAATTAAATATACATGTGCCGCCGATTGTGTTAAATGGGAGTTATGTGGTTTGCACAAAAACGTTTGCGGTAAAGTACACTTGAAAAAAAGGTTGTACCATGGAAATCGTGTTACATTCTTTATAGATCACCCTGAAGGAGGCGAAAATAAGGGTGTCCTTACCGCAAGGGAACCCACGAAATAACTCTGTGCTTTCCAGGCAGTGAAACAGCTAATTCAGGCCCGGTATGGAAAAATCATCAAATATGAAGGCCGAGGTAATTGATAGTCCGAAAGAGAGAAATAATTTAATGAAGCGGTCAAAAACCCGAGAAATAAGAGCCCTTTCCCGCAGATTATTTTCAAAAGGGGCGGTCCGGACCGAAAAAAGGGACGGGCTAAGACAAAACAAGTGACAGCTGCTGAAGAAGACGACCCTTGATAAGCCCGAGGGCGCACTTCCTCATCGGAAATTCTGCACATAGCCTTCTCATACCCCTAGCTTTCATTTGGTGACTCACTTTAGGAGTTCTCATCACCCTCACTACCCATACCACTGTCTTTAAAACACTGCTGCACTTCTGGAGAGTGGATGAGCATACTTTTCAAAGCAGGAATTTCCCTAGACTACAACACAGGTTAATGGATGTTGTGCATATCGAGTAGAAACATCCTCGTATCCCGACTGATGACGTAGATGATTAGCTGATTGGAAAATGTTAAAGCATCAGTACCTTTGCAACCACTGGAAACTTTTCTATTCGATTATCTATTACCTGAATTGCATACTCCGTACAATATTTTTTGAAGAAATGATAGCATTTTTCTGCTTCAGTATTTCCATGAAACTCCTTTCAGCTTTTATCCCTTGCCCCGCTTCACTTGAAAAGTCATTTTAAGTGGAATCAAAGCCTTTCAGATTTTGCTCGCAAAAAGTACACTTGAAGACACTAAGAAAAGGCAATTTTGGTCAACGGTAAGCGGTTCGGAGTTCGTTCAGTAGCTGCTACTGCACACATGATGCCTTGCCAAGACATGTTCTACGAATCTATTGAATTATTTTATCCCTACTATATATATAACGCTTCCTCTGTCTATACATCCCTCCGTCCGTCCCTCCGCCCGTCCGTCTGTCACGAAATTAGGTATTATATAAAAACGAGTTAAGGAGATAGGAAGAAATTTGGGATGGATACGGCATGGGACAAGAAGTGAAGATCACTCATGGGCCAAGTTAAGCTATGCTCACGGTGAGCGCGGCAAATTCTGCACTGCACCTTCCGTTTTCGAACCGAAAAGTTTATTGAGTTCTGATATGACCTAAACGTGGGGAAAAGATGGATTAAGGTCACGGATGAGTTTCTGAAAGTCATAAAAGAGGCCTGGGCACAGTGGGCGGAGCGCAGCTTCAGTGGGCTGTCCATCAACAATAACTTATATTTACGTCGTGACGCAGCCTTGATAACAGGTAAACATCGGTAGAAATAAAAAAAATATGGCGGAGCATGTTATAATTTGTGGTTAAAACTTATAATCGATTTCGATCAGCATACTGACGCCCATGGTATGACGCGCAGCCATCTGGTAAACTATACCGTTTTTCTCAATTTTCACTTATTCTTCCTTTCACTACTTCACTTGTTTGTTTCTATTGTTGTTTCGCATAATCTTAAACGAATGAAACAGATACAAGAAATGGCTTCTACAGCGAGCAGCTCGGAAAGGTGAGGTGCAGTTCACAATGATGTGCTGAAGATGCGAATGAAGCCCACAACGCCGCTGTTTTCAACCCTAATGTCGCTACCAATTAATCTTTCCAGCCACCAATATTTTTGGAGACGTTTCGCTTTTTCTCCCTACCCCTTCTGATGCCTCTGAAGCAGTGCTCCCAAATACCCAAACATAATGAATTCCACATCTTTTCATGTGAAAAATGAGAAGTACTCCTTCATTCACATTTTCGTGAACTAATGAGAAAATGCACCACTGCAGAACCATGGCCAACAATAAAAATGAACACCACAGAAAAATATACAATAAGAGACATCGCCCCAAAAATGCAGGTTTACGCATCTACGAGTATGGGAACCACTCATGGCACACTCGACTCGATGACCAGGTATGCCTCCCATCGAGTGCGAGAGGAATCTCAGAGGACCGAGGAAGTCAGATATCGCAGAATTCTTTCTGACCAACATTGAAAAGACGGATGGGTGCCATATTTTGAGGTAATCCGATTTTTTTTACGAAGTGTATCAGCACAATCCATCAATTCACATGCGCGATCCCAATTTTGACATCATACAGACAGACAAATACAATTTCGACCACTACTTGAGTTTCGATCTAAAACTGCGCCATAGTCAGTGAAAGATCTTCAACTGGCTTAGCTTAGGGTCGGGATTCATGCCTCTTGGGAACCCCCACTTTAAGATACTATCTCCCTCCTAGAAATTCAAAGTTTGAACAGAACAGGCACATTTAGTGAGCCTCATTCATTCGTTCAGCAAAACCATGATTTAGGAAGCGCAGTCCATCTCGTACCCTTTGAAAAACGCGAATGCGTGCTGCACCGTGCAAGGGTGGAAGTATTTCTTCTACACCTCCCACAAACTTCATTAGCCAAGAAAAAGTTGGTAAATGGCAAGTGTTATTAAGTTTGCCCACCTGCTACAGTAAACTCGTCATAAACGGGACGATGCGCTTCTCGTCGTGTAGATGACGAGGGCATCGTCGTAGTCGATGATGACAGCGTCGTTATGGAGGTTGATGGTGACGTCTGTGATGACGACACCGAAGAAGACACTATACTACTCGCCACCACCACCGCTGCCGCTGGACACGGAGAATCCGTTACGCTCTGAAAGCAGCTTTACTGAGAATGAGCTTTACTGAGCAGATGTTAGGCAGCTATTATAATCTTTACTCGTAATGAGCACATTTACAAATGCTTCTTGCATAGCGAGTGAATAAGAGCGCACACTGAATATAACAAGACGGTGAAGGGTGCTTATTTCGGCTCGATGGTATATAAAAAGGATGCTATTTAAGTCTAAAAGATACGCAGAAATTCCAGTATTCTTGGGAACATTGTGCAGCGTTTTCATGTCCTTCAAAAACGTCATTGAATTTCGACGAAATTCTGACGAAGGTACCTAATAGGAGAAGACTGAGCTTACGGCCTCGAAGCGATCACCTCACCTTTCGCTTTGTTTGAGTTAGGGCGCTTTACATTCTTCGAAGGTGAGCATATGTGCTGATCCGTAAACATAGCTAGTTCTGATGTCTCCAACATCTGATAACTCACACGTATACAACATTCTCAACAGATTCAATTACATGTGTTGCGACTTTCGCGTGACTTCCCTGTCATGGTTTCAACACGGCCTCGAGTATATACCGACTTCGAAGGGCCACTCGTCAAACAAGGAGTACCACCAGGGTCCGCGCTGGGGTCTCACCACGCATAGTACCGTGATCGCTGAAAAACCGAACGCTGTCCCATGGGTCGGTCTAATCGGGGGGGGGGGGATCCACTTCAAATTTTCGCACTCGTTTGAATCGGTCGCCGTCTCGCTACGGCTGCTTCCCCGCACAGCTGCCACCTTCGCCAATCAGGATGACGCACACTCCGCAGATGAGAGACTCAGCGCAGACAACTCCTGCCCCTCTGGCAGGAGATGACCGGTAGTGGTGCAGGCTCACGGCCACGTGCCTGACCATGGTCAGCAGAGCTTCGAAATACCGAGTCCCCTAGGTTAAGCAGGCGTCGACCCCTAAGTCTAGTATACTAGGATGGGATGTTTTTCATTGATTGTTGTCATAATTAACACGCAGAAGATTTTGACATAAAAGAACTTGAGTTCTTTCCTTTGATTTCCTTCATGAAAGGGTAGCACGTCCATCGTGCGAGTATTTATCCCCCGTTTTGCGTTTTATTGATTTGCTCTTTCTATTACGCACGTGATTACCTTTTGTTAACAACGTAACGCAAACACAAAGAAAATACAACGTAGTTGACGTGGGAGCCACATTGGGCGAAGACAGCGCAAGTGTCGGTGGGGTTACACGCAGGCGGGTCTACGCAGAGGTCGGCATGTTTATCAACAGGGGCAACTAGGGGAAGGCCCGTCTTACACGCGGGGCACGTTGAGTCTTGATGCGCACCCTCCCGACACCATCTATTGCTGCTTTGATTCTGCTTCACATATTAATAGCGGTCATTGCTGGTGGGCTGCTTCCAACAAACGGGGTAGAAGATCGCTGACGTCACCATCAGCAAACTCACGCCCCAAAGCAGTTCTAGGGCCTCAATCGGATTCTATTGTGTACTGATATCCAGATGTGGAGCCTCTTCCACTACCATAGTACGGGGACAAGATTTGCATTCAGTGACCACTAGGCCAAAGGGGCCTTCCATTGTTCAGGACTGATATTTGGTGCGGGCTTATCCTGAGGATGAAATATATGACTCGCTGACTTGTAGCCTGGCCGGCTCCCGCAAGTCAAGTAACAGCGAAACCACACTCAAAAGCACCGGAACGGGCAACGGAGGAAAGCAGAATCGAAAAGGATGCTCGCTGAGAATAAAAGGTCAGCTTTGAAGAGACAATGGTCAATCGCATCAAGAAGCTTGCCTTCATGATCCTATTAACAAGATTTCATCACGCTCCGCTTTAAGCTGCACGCTTGACTGGCTGAGTTGCAGTGAGACAACGTTGGCGGCTGGCTGGCGTAGCCCTTCGCCGTCTGCTTCTACCTTCGAGCGGCTAGCGACGCAGAGGGGGTGAAAGGAAAGAAGTGATAGGGAATTTTATGTGTTGTCAGTGTTATCGTGCACTTCTTTGTGTCTCACTACTTAGCCACTCCATTTTCATATGTCAAAGGTATCCCTTACTAGGGTGCTTGTATGTCAATATGATCCTACTTAAATGGAATTAGGATGGTTGCCCTATTACAGGGTGGTCCACATGAAGTGTGACGGGCTAAGAAAAAGATTTTTGGGTATTTACAGTTTTCTTTTTGCTTTTTGTTTGTTATTAGTTTTTCCCGTATCTTCAAGGCCCTACTAAGTTGCGAAGCCCCAATTTTTATAGGTAAAAATGGTACCACATACCGATCGGTCAGCAGTAGTTGCTATGCACAAGCGCGTCGCGTCAGTTAAGGAGTCTACTCACTTCCGCCACATATACAACACAAAGGGTGATAAAAGAAAGTAAAAGTATTGAGGCAAACATCCCTGGAATGTTTCTCTAAAAGCAGGAGCAAGCTCAGGCCTATCACTTTCACCGTCTTGAAAATAGAATTTTCGCCGGCAGTGATTTCAGCAACCAATCTTTT
This sequence comes from Trichostrongylus colubriformis, assembly GCA_963978905.1. Lineage (NCBI taxonomy): Eukaryota > Metazoa > Nematoda > Chromadorea > Rhabditida > Trichostrongylidae > Trichostrongylus > Trichostrongylus colubriformis. The sequence continues at coordinate 8,845,230 of OZ022259.1, read as the reverse complement.
CCTGAAAATTTTCAGGAAGAGACTGAATGTTTGTACTGAAGCTGATGGCGGACATTTCGAATGTGATCTATAATCTCTTATGTAGAATTTTCTGACGGTTTGAACGAATAGAAAACTTTCTTATTTGGCTTAATTAGTGCAAACTTGTGGGTAGTTATTTCAGTCACGTTTCATGTGGACTACCCTGCATATTCCGTGAATGAGATATTTGATCGTGGAACATATGCATGAAATGGTTTAAGGGAAAGAATCATGGCAACTGTGGACCAAATCTCTTCAACAACCTCTGAAACTTCTATCAGGCACTAATTGAATAGTCACTCTTTGACAAAAAACATCCTCTAATAGTAAGGTTCTTAAGTTTCCATATGGACTAAGAGTCAGCACAACAAATGGTTTTCAAAACAGAAGTAGCAAACCCCACGAGACAACAAATGACATGTTCTACGGCGAACAACTCAGAGGTGAAGTTGCAATTTGAAGAGTTGTGCGGTAGATGTGATACAGAGCATAACGTCGCGCGTTTGAATGCGGGTTCCTCTACCGATTATCGCTTTCAATCTCGAATGCTCGTTTCGAACCAATGACTTTCCTCCCAACCACCTTCTTCGACCAACTCCTCACGGTTCTTTTAAATACCTTCCACAGTTGTGAGCATATGTATCACATCTTCGATCGGCTGGAAATGGAGTTGATCCCACTCCAACCCTTACATCACGCTATTTTGAATGATAGGGATGATTTAACTAGTTGCATATTCATGAAGGTGTCAGAGCGTGAACGAAAAAAGGCAAAAAGGAGACAACGAAAACCATGTTTGACAGAACTATCCTGGACTGCCATATAAATACAAAAACCCTTCTGTTCAATCGCAATAAAACTCAAAACTGGCGTCTGAATGAAGATGGAACACTAAGGCAACGGTGAGAATGAATTCAATCTAATAGTGTAAAAATGGCGTGACAGATTGAGGCGCAGCAATGCATGCGACAGCAACTGTGATAGGTATACCTCAGTCAGCGCATGTCCATGGTAACGGGTGAAATAAGTTAATGGGTGTAGGAAGCACAAGGCACACTGCGCGCTGGTTTCTCGCGTGCCTCTACACGACAGCGGAGAACAATACGGGATGTCACTGAAGAAGTGATAACATGCGTTGAGTCGCTTGAACACCATACTGCGTGCTTCGCAATTCGAGGAGCCGTCCACGCTGCGCTCGGGGCCGGACCTCAATACAGAACTTCTGACATTCCATCCGTCCCTTCTTTGAATATCTATCACATCTATCGTATCCCTTATTGTCAACTAATTATTTTCCAATGAGAACCCTCCCACTTTGTAAGCCTGTCGCTACCAATACATCGCTTTATTCATTAATTTGAGTCACTTCCAGTTATTACACATCGTATTGGATAATTAAGGTCTACAAATATTGTCAACTGGTAATTAGCCTGAAATTGGTTTGAGAACTGTTGAGTTTATTTTTTTCTCTGTAAGATTATTCTGTTTGTTTGCACTAACGACATTGTCTCAGGTAATGGCACGTGTAGTGGCGCAAGGAAATAAATAGATAAATATGCGAGGAGAGAGTAGAAGTGAAGTTGAAGAATTCTAATTCCGCCCAGATTTTGATCCAGAGCTTATGCATCTGACCTCTTACTCTGTATAAATAAAGATCCTGAACTCTAATAGAGATCCTCGCGACGACGGAGAGTATGGAACGTTGTGTAAAACATTTCACATTGCAGCTAATTTGGGCCAACCATTTTTTGGGCTGCTGCCTTCTCCTCTGGACGAGACATATACAAAAGTTATGCTGCCCCTTTTCAACAAATACTGACTAGTTGACGTGATCGACGTGTATGTTTCAGTAAAAAGCAATGATTTTTACAGCAGCTCCACGGTGATCAGCCGTAGCACTCAGCACATTCACGTTTTGTGACAAACCCCAGAGGCTTACTCACTCGTATTCCCTGGTATACTTGAGAAGATTCAGCGAACACCCTATTTGAGGTTTTTATCATCTTCCCAGACGAACCTGGTGCCCATTCGCTAATGATTCAGATTAAAGATATTATCAAAGTGATTCCGAGACTTATTTAGTTCAATAACCGTGTACACGGCTTTCGAAACTATGTTTGAGCAGAATCTATTAAAGGCCCTACAAGGATTTGAAAGCCACCTCGTTGACACTTCCTCGGGATAGTAGATCGTCGGACAACTGCCCAAATACACCGTTTTTGCGCCCACGGTGCACCATCACGGTGCTACACCAGCCCTCCCACGTCCTTTTAGCTCAAATTATTGATGAGGAACCCAACTGGGCACGGTCAGCGAGGGTTTGAGCGGGAATGCGCCGTGGTGACGCACTGTGGCATGGCGAAAAAGGAGGTGCCTGGATAGTTACCCAAAGATCTGCGCCAGAAGAAGGTAATTTTTCGTTCCACACTTATCTGTACTGCATTGAATGATCAATTCTGACTTTTCCTAATGTGATCATCGCAAGGTGCGCCTTCAAATAACACAAGAAAGCGAGCAAAAATTAAAGCTAATCATTTAGTGCAATGGAAATAATGTGGAGCCAAAAAAATCAAAAACCTGGGAAGTCCATCCTATCACTAGGGAAACCACCTCACACTCCCTCTCTTTCACCATTTACAATTTTCAATAAGCTTGAAGTAATTCTCCCCTCTATCAACACCCCTTCGAGAACGTACACTTAATTGTCCGACATTTCAAATTGCATTCTGTCATGGAAAATCACCAAAAATTGCGTACATTTTACAATTTCTCGCCATGGAGCTGAGTTATGATGTGTATTTGCACATGATCATAGCGTTCGTTTCCTATCTTGCTCGTTTTATTGAGGAAAGCGGCTTTGGAAGTCCTTTGTTTAGTCATTTTACACTGACCAACACAAGTTTCACCAAAACGTAAACCTGTGACTAAGGACAGAATTCGAAAAAAAGAGCCAATCGATACGCTCACTGAACTATCACACGGAACAATGTTAACATGAAAGGTTCAGGTTTTAGGAATAACTCAACGTCAGTGAACATAGGGAAGACACAGGTAATCCTCACTACGGCAAATTGAGCACAAGATGCTACCACGTAATCAATGACGAAAGAAGTATTTGCCGAAGCGACAGTTACGCCGTAACCGTTTGCCCTTCAATGAATCGCCTTAGAAAGAAATCAAACGATAGTTTGCAGACGGTTTGATACTATAAAACTATGGTCATTTGATCCGCCATAGCCCCAATCCTGCCGTAGATAGAGTATCCGGGATGGTATACGTAGTATTGAATAAGATGCTGGAGCAAGCACGACAATTTTGCAAAGAGGAACGTGCCGTGTACTCTTTCCTTTTTTACTTCCATGAGTCAAATTTCACAATCAAGGGGGGGGGGGCGCAATTCCACATATGAGCTGTGGCCACCGTGAGCTTCGAGAGCAACTGAATAGAAAATTGACAATAAACGACTGAGACACAAATCGTCTCATATCTGCTTTTTCGAAATATTAAGATCGGTGAAATGTCATTGTATGAAAGATTAACATCCAGGGTGGCCAAAAACCTTCTGCAGCAGCTGGTTCATCTTTTTTACTTACAGTGTTTCTGAGTTATACTTATGGAAAGTCCGCTCTCGGAAATTTCACCGCCTTCGATAAAAATTCAGTCAGATCCTCCTGAACGCTACACGAGTTCAGGGGGGGGGGGGGGAGCTTGATGTGGAAACCATTGGGCTGTTAGACCATTTGACGATGGAGGTAAGATAAAAATCTACCTACCTTCTTATCGGAGGAGCTTCGTGGTACTGTTGCTGATGAAAAAACTGAGCGTTGTTGCCCGAATCCGTCTGCACACTCTGCTCTGCTCCAGAATTGGACGCATTATAATGAGCATTAGGAAAGCTTTGATTAGCTTGATTGGTTGGTTGTGGATATGAAGGTGTAACGGTCGAAAATCCTTGCCGATTTTGCTGAGGTATATGGTCTTGTACGAGATCATGTCGGGAAACATCAGACGTTGAGATCATCTGAGGTGACTGGTAATGAGCCCCAACATTCTGTTGGTACCCATGAGCATAGTTTCCGACTGACAGCTGAGGGTTTGCCACCGCTGGAGCTGGTGCTGACGCTGTCATGCCAATAGATGACACGCTCTGAAATAACTTTCATGCAGTGACAGGCAAAAACTTTGCACTTTCTGAATTGGCTCAAACAGAGATAGTACGATTGAAAAGTGAAGCAATGATGCTGAACTCCGTACGTGGAGATCAATTGCCCAGGACCTAACAGGTGTATTTGTAGTCATTGTAAGACATAGGGATGATCATTCAAACACAAAAACCTAGGATACCATACTAAAATGACTTAGTGAATTCGTGACATGAAAATCACAGAGAAGAGGCAATCGCCACAGAAAGCAAAGCAGCCGCAGAGCGGCTTGAGCGCAGGTGCACTAAGGCTGAAGCGAGATCTTAGGACGGAAAAAAGTTGCGTTTACGCATTGATTACTTTCTACCGGTTTTTCAGAAGCATATTCAGCAATTTTTCGAAATATTCAGAATTTGATTTGTAGAGAAAAACTGCTCCGTCTTCTAGACACAAAGTATGAGAGAGCTCTCTAGAAGGGACGCTGTTCTAGTCGTTAGTTAGACAGCAAACCATGGTTTGTGGCTGGCACTAGATGCCTCAAAACTTATAGGAAAGCGTCCGGCTTGGCCCGCAATATGACGGCTGGTTTTGATAGGAATATTGCCAAGCCGTGAATAGCCGGAGAGTAGCCTTGCAAGTCAACTCGAAGAGGCAGGGTCCGAAATGATGCGCCCTTTATTTACTCTTTGTTGGTCTATCGTAGACGTCTATCACAAATTAAAGACACCAGAAGGAGGTAATTTCGGCCTACGGTAGAACAGACGTAGCGTGGACGAGTTCAAGTGGCCGCCATTGCACAAACCCCCCAATTTGACGCCGTGGCATGGTGCCAAGAGAAGATGTTTCTTTTATAAACTTGCTTTTTCCTTTATTCTTTCTTACACTGTTCCTAGATGTACTTACATGAATGCTAATGTAGTTGAGAATGGCCACTCCACTGCGCTGGGAGTCAGGTGCTACAATTAATGTTGGACCGCGGCCCGTCTCCTACAGCGGGCAACTCGGAAAGTCAGTGCGATGGTGCGAATGAGGCGCGAATACACACCGCAGCGATGCATTTTTGAATTCATGTTTTTTCACCGATTATCGCTTCTAACCTTCTGCGTTCGTTACAAAATGCTCATTTCTTTGTATTTTTCTCTTGTTTCGGACCCCTTCCGGTTCCTTTAAACGAATCACTTCGCTATATAGCAGTTAAATCTTAACACCCCGTTTCCGATCAGAACCCCCTGCAGTATGCTCCCATTTATTGAACAGTTAAGTCTGGTAGCTTCCCGCGGTGATGCCAAAGAGAAATACCAAGAAATGTACGGAACCAAAAGCAGAAAGAAACTCTATTCTGTGGCTCCTGGATGTGGCTGCTACAACCTAACCCTTTTTTGGTACTCCAAAGCAACTTTTGGAGAAGATATCGTTCCAAGAATAAAAAGATGTCACAACAGCTTTTCGGGCTTTTTGGATTCTGTGGGAAAACATCAATTGAAAGGAGAAGATTCGCAAAGTGACTATTAAGAATGTGGTGCTGAACCTAATCCTTTTGTTCGATTACTTTGTAATGTTGGAATTGTTATTACATTAGTAACTTGTTTTATTAGTTTGGGCCTTTCGAGGTTGATTGGTAGAGCTGTGATAATTATAATTACGATTGTGAGTGTAATCACAACCAACTCTGCTCAAACACGACACGCTAATCGTAAATACAATCGTGCTTGAGCAGAGTTATATCTTCCAATGTTGACTACCCAAAACGGCGGATACTTTTGATAGTTCTCCCCCTGAACTCACCGGCAGGGCGGAAATAGACTATGCCGTTTATCGAATTTCAGTGCGTAAAACCAATAATATCCAGAACAATTTTTGAAGAACTTCGAAGCTCGAGCAACGAGTTCGTGAGCGCAAAACGAAAATCAGTTGTTATATTTGATCAAAAATTACTGTTTCAAATTACGCGGGATTTAATTGTCGCAAGAGGGAATCGGATGGATTTAGGATGGATTTAATTAAGAAGATATATGTGAAGTAACGGAGAAAATGAAAGCAATGAGTTGCAATAGAGCTCACGACAGCCCGCAGACTTACCTCATACATATTTGGGGATGAAGCATTATCGACCGCAAGTTGTCTGAAAATTAGCAACATAAATTCAGGGTGAAGCAAACATCAGCCACATTCTGAGTCCAACTGCTGTATGATGGCCCTTACTATTCCGTGTTAGGATGTTTAAAGACAATTCGATAAGAAGAACAAAGGATTTTGAGCAACTTGGAGAATGAGACAGAAGTGGCGACAAAGCTTCAAAAACGTTTTCTAGCGCACTAGAGGAAATTGTAAATTACTACCGACAATAATGTTCCGTCTTCTAATCGGGGTTCCTGCCAGTGCATTGCAATGTGAACAGATCCGATGGTGTAAAAGTTTTTGGGTGAGTCGATATTCAGTTTTAACGAATTTCAACAAGTTGGCAAAGAAACGAAATCTTTTTACCGAGAGATGAAAAACGCAAATGCTGGAGCTGAAAGTTACTCCTGCCGAATTCCCTATAAGGTCAGTGTTACGGCCAAAAGGTATATGTCAAACTGGTGTCCTATGGAACCGCTGGGGGACTGTGAACGCCATATTTGGGTTCGGGATCATTAGGATACGTTAATATCTTGACTGTATTATAGATCCCATCCGAAACCGAAGTTTGCAAGAAGACTGGTGGAACAAATTGTAGGCTGCCGGCGCCTGGAAACAGGTTTATTGATAAAGATGGCTCTGGAGAAACGCAATGAGTGCAAGGAGATCTGTCAGATAATATAGGGACGCAGTCTGTATTCCATAGAATCCGCTGAGTATATTTGGCTGTCTCTCTGTGTGTACGTGTGTTTATTTGTCACGAAATACTTTCTCGCCTCATAGCAATGATGAGATACTAAATTTCAAAAGTGATAAATGGGTAATAAGAGGAAATCCATGGTGAGAGACCGGAGCCGCAGCAGCTAATAAGGAGAGTCAGAAGGCGAAAGTCGCCAAACCCGTTTCCTACTTTCCGTTGGTCCTGGAGCGTCGACACTCACAGGTTTTGCGGGGTAGGACGGAGACACCAACGGTGAGTGGTCCAACTCGATAACGGTTGATAAGATTCAATAGGAAGCGTAAAAAGGCGCAGACCGCGAGTCCGTTTCGCTTTTTCAGCTGACCGTGGAGTGTTCACATTCAGTTTTTGTAGGGAAAGGACCGATTCTGATGATTGATGAAGGCCGATGAGATTCACTAACAGCTGATTGGGAACTCCTTTAAATACACATCCAACTACCACAATACGGCCACTGCAGCTGAAATGAATCATGCTCAGTGCCACTGCGTGAGCATATTTTCTTTATGTTCTGATATCAGTTGTGGAGATGTAATGAGCGTTAAACTTTTAAGCCTGCCAATAGTGGTGTGTCTTTTGACTCCGCGATCTGAATGATCGAGATTGCGATTTAGATTTGTAAAAGCAAAAACATGGACATTTTCTAATGCGGTACTAGGAGCAACGGGGCGTATCGACCGCCAGGCTGTGTGATACTCCAAATAGTAGTGCATGTTTAAGAGAAAAAATTATGGATAACTAGAAAGTGGATACAATACCGGTATATAGGAATCAGGTTATCACTGAGTGATGAGCCGTTATCAATCGATGCGATCGAATCTAAACATGACGTTAACTGTCTAAACTGCCAGGTGGTGACCACTACGGTCCAAGTGTGAAATGATCAGCGAGCCAACGGATTTGTTCCTAATCCGTTATCAGTTGTAATAAATAGTTGACGGCTAAATCATCTAGACTTTCGAAAAGTGGCAGACGTGATATGCAGTAGTAAGCAACTGAATTATCAACCAACGTGAAACTCAAGCACTTAAATGCTCACAGGCAAGCATGGTTAGAAATTCGATAACAAGGGCGAATGTTTAAAAACTCAAAACTCTGAGCCTACGTAGAATCCCGAAAAATTGTGGCCGTTTGCAGCGACCAGTTGAGCAACCGCTCAGCACTGCGCTCATCGCTGAGGGTAATTATGCGATATGGATTTCTTTGATATCGGTTGCCAGATCGGCTACTTCCACAAAATTCCACCATGCGATTCGCGCTGTACTGTGCCATACCTCAACTGGGAATAAACATAAGTGAGCCAAGCCATGAGAATGAAATGTCATCATTGCGGTCACATAACACGGGATTGAAGATGTAACTTAAAAAAACGATGTCAAAAATAGAAGCCTTGATGTTAGCAAAAAGCAAGTTTTTGATTTCATTAGCGGACTCTAACCTGTTGGTATCTCCGGTGTACGGACGACTTGGATGACTCTGTGTCTGACCAGGCTGCATTATCATACTGCCAGCAGTAGGTGATCCTCCCTTCAATGATCACAATAAAGGAGAAAAATTAGAGAAAAGCGGGAACATTAGTGGCCACAAGGAAAATGAAAAATATTGAGCAAGCCTCCCTTCAACGGCACCTTGCCAAACTCTCCATTACATGTAGCTTAATGATCGGAGGAGCGGCTTATTTAATACTCTACAGCCATAGCAAGTATTAGTTTGAACATTAACACGCTCTCATGATTTGGCTGCAAGGTGTATAATACTCGAAGGAGCTTTTCCTACTATTGCTGCTGACAGAGCCCTTTTTTATTTTTTGAGTCATTTGTTGAGCAACAAATTCCATTTTCTTATCCTCCTTATCTCCTCCGTTTCACGACAGTCTCTCATCTTCGTCTTTTGACAGAGTGAATACAAGTCGTCAGTGCTGAACAATACAGTGCTACCCATTTCTTGAACCCTATAATTTGATATTTTTGAGGCTTGGAATGGAGCACCCCCGAGATAAAAATGTGCATATTCAGTCCGTCTCTTCTTCGCCTACCAAAGCTTTATCAGCTCTTTAAAACAACACCACTTGGTTTTGAAACATCTGAATGCTTGCTATTTTCAAGGTTTAAAAATGAAATACTCAGGATGCTGAAATCTGCATTATCTGCATATCGAAGTTCAGACTGATCTTTTCCGTTCCAAGTAGAATAATACAAGGGAAATAACACATCATTGCTGTATTGATTACTCTATATAAGGGTTTAAGACGAAATAAACCGGTTAAAGGAAACTTCGATTATGACGAAGAAGTTCTAAGCCTTGCCAATATTAAAGAGCGGAGTTACACTAACAGCAAACAACGGAGCTTTGTTGAGCAGAAAAAGCTCTGTCGATTATGCTCATGTGAAAGAACAAAAATCCAAACAGTTTTAGTGTAGAGCCTAATAAAACCCATTGCCAAAAATGAGATGCTCTAGAAACGGAAGGAAGTGTTAATAGTAGAGGGGGTCCACTCCACAGTGCTAGCCGTCCGGCACCATTTTGGCCTTTTTTTAAAGGGGAAAGCTCCCGCCCTTCTCATAAGGCTTGGGCAAAAGTATACGTCTGAGAGAAAGATAATGTAGCAAGGTTACGAGTGAGGGACACCAATGCGACAATGAGTGGCTCCCTTGACTATATTGGCAACAAAGATCTTGTTCTACTCAATTTTGACACCTCCATATCAAACGTAAAACTTTAATAATCAAGTTGAAGTACTTAAGCTAACTCACCGATATCGATGGGTCGACCAGTCTTTTACGGAGATGTGTCAATCGACTGGAATTGGCACCAGGTGATGGTACTCCCAAGTTTGGCGGATCATTCCATCCTGGGCTCATAGTTGCCGGCAAAACAGACTGCATCGACTCCATCTGGAAACATATTTTAGCACAGAAAACAAACTCAAGTGTGAACGAGAACACCGTTTGAGAAAGAGGAAAGGCTATATAAATCACAACATTTCACTTGAAAACATAACTAGTCACGACTCCGCATAAAACCAACTGACGAAGCACAATTTCACGAGCGCCAGGTAGGCAAAAAGTACCGCAAATAGGCGACAATTAAAACGCACCATGCAGTACATCGCACGCAGTACAACCTACCTCACGCAAATACTTTGGCAGTGCGAATGTCGCGCTCGTGTTATTGGGCACCCCTTCAGGATGAGTACTTGCTCAGCAGTTTGATATTCCCTAAATTAATAAGATGTTTTTTCCACAACAACGCGTAGACTAGAGGCTGGATGGATGTAATATTTCGGTTGACTATATCAGATAATAGGTTCGCGAGGCCTATTACTGAAGGGTATGTAGCGGTATATAAATTACAAGAGAAGTGGTTATACATATTTATTACATTAGATACATAATACTAAGACAAGGGATAGAGAGGGGGGAAGACGAGGGAGAGGACACGACGGGCTATGGTCAGGCGACCATCACGACTGCCGTCCGTTCACCTCCGTTGACCTCTGCCAGCTGCTGCGCCGTGGGTGGCACGTGAGGGCGTGGCCTCACTACTCACGGCTCGGACCCGACATCTCCATTCCTTCAGTAAGCTCGTCCTCGAGCTTAGAGTACCATTCCAATGTGCGAACGCTCCGTGTATTCATACGACGACTGGGGAGCATTGGTGAGTAAATATGAGTGATAACATACGGAAAAAACGTCACTGAGTTTAGAGAGCCGCTACACAGCTACGTCTATTCTCATGACCTCTTGATTACTCACATCGCTATGGAAGTATTCTAACTGGACACATGTGATCGGTGCTAGCCACTGAAGGCTGATGGAGAAGCAGTACACGGTAGATAAAAAGGCACAAAGGACACAAAGGTACAACTGCAACTGGTGAAGTGAGAATGCCAGTGGAATGCCAGTGCACTCACTCCCTCGAGAAATAAGCTCGTCCTCGAGCTTTTCATAAAATGAACAATCAGGAACCGATAGTGATGACAAAAGGAATCGAATCAGGATCGAAAATGACGGTGATGGGGTGAATTAAATATAGAAAATACAACTTGAAAAGTCTTATTCTACGAGTTATCCTCATACATATTGTAATTTTTAACCCAAGATTCTACTGTAGTAATACATTGAAAAGGATGAAGATTTACGAGTCAAACAATTCGTAAGAAGGGCAAAAATAAGAAATAATTCTGTTGTATAGCCTTTTTTTTCTGTCTGAGCAAAAATAATGATGATAACAAAGCAGTTATAAGGCACATTTGAAGCTAATTTTTGCAAGAAAAACAGTATAACGAGACAAAAGTTAGTCTTTAGAGATCTTTTTCAATCGGCGACTCACTAATGTAAAGAACTAAAGCGATACGAGTACTAATCTGTGTGTGCACACATGTCGATTAGTACAAGGGCGTAAGATTATTGCAAATAGTGTTTATTGTGTACGCTTTTAGATTCTTTGAACCGCCTATTCAAAGAATGTACTTTTATATTGCGGCAGTGCGGCGAGAAATGAAGTAAAACAAACTGACCTAAGGGCGAACTGTTTAGAATGAACGGTTAGACACCCTTCTAATCATCCGAGAGCTGATCTACTAAAACTGTTTGCTTTTCCTGAAGACGACGCGAACGTCTTATTATAGATTGTTGATTGGCAACTGGCGTTTCCTCATTAAGTGGTGGAATTGGTTGTTGGTTTGGGTTGGAAACTCTAGCTGACAATGAACGTGGGCAATACAATTTCAGACGATTTATATGCACAACTTGTCGTATAGCATGACCTACAAGATGAGAAATTGAAGTGCTGGGGCGATTAACTTCTAACAAGAAAAGGGCCTTTCCATTGATTTGTTAGCTTTTGACGCACTGTGTCGTCATGTAATAGAACTAAGTCACCAATGGAAATGTCCTTAGGGTATACCTTATGTTGTAGATCATATCCTGTTTTGTACTGTGCTGACTTGTTGGCGATCTCGTTTCCTACTTCCATAATTGTGTGTTTCAGACCAGCGGCGAATTGATCAGCAAAATCGTCCGACGTGAACACATGTCTTGTTGGAAGTTCGTGCAAGATATCACTCCAGGTGATCGGACATCTACCATACACAATGAAATGGGCTATAACCTGTAGTAGCGTTGATACTACAGTTGGAGGCGGAAACAATGGGTTGGAGGAAGTCAGACCAAAGGTCTCTGGCTTCCGAGCAGTAAGCTGTGAGGGAGTCAATTATGACTTTCACTAGTCTTTCCGCTTGACCGTTCGCTTTATGGTTATAGCTGGTAGTAAATTTATTGGTTATGCCTAAAGCTTTATTGATTTTTGAGAGAAGCTCGCTGGTATAGTTCGAACCCCGGTCAGACACTATTTCTTTTGGGGATGCCGTGTTTGGATATGACATCATTTACCAAGACTTTGATGACTGATTCTGTAGTTTGATCTATCAGCGGAGTGCAAACCATGAATTTGCTAAAGGCAAAAATGTGGTTGAAATAAATTTGCTACCATCCGGTCATTGTGGTAGTGTCCGTGTGGACGCGTTCAAAGGTTCGCTGTGGAATCGGAAAATTTCCTAATTCTCCGCGAATTATGTGTGGTAAAGGTGTTTTCACCTTTTGTCACACGGGGCACGTATTAATATACGTGGTTACGTTCTGATGTAAATTTGGCCAATAGTATTTAGCTTTTATTGATTTGTATGTTTTATTAATACCTAAATGGGATCCTAGAAGAGGATTATCATGAAATATCGAAATGATTTTTGTTTGCATATCTGCATCTGGGATGATTAAATTAATTTTGTTATGCAGATTGTAATAAAGTGCATTGTTGTGAATAGTATAGTTGTGCAATGTATTGTCGAATTCTTGAGGAGGATCCTCAAGTTCTCCTCTGAGGAATTTCAAAAGTTGGCCATATTCAGAACGTTTTTGGCTCTCTTGAATCTCTTCAAGAGAGGGGAGTGTTTGCGTGACTATAGCATTAATACTAGGGAGTGGATAACGGCTAAGGAAGTCACAAAAAGTATTATGTTTGCCTGCACGATGTTCTATTGTAATATCGTAGGCTTGAATACTAATTTGGTACTTAGCTAGACGCTAGATCTGATCTATGCATAAATGACTTGAGAGGTGCATGATCTGTGACCAGCGTTGTGCGCGCATTTGCTACATAGGGGTAGAAATGTTTTAGCGCGAAGACTATGGCTAACGCTTCTAATTCAATGACAGCATAATTTTTCTCATGCTTGTTTAATGAGCGACTACAGTACGCTATGGGATGTTCTCCTTTGGTTTTCTGATTGTACTGCAGTAAGTAAGCGCCTAGTCCTGTTGTGGACGCATCCGTATGTATAATATACGGTTGTCCGAAAATTGGTGAGACTAGAAGCGGAGCTTGCATAAAAGCTTGCTTGATTGCTACGAATGCTTGTTCGTGGGATTCTGTCCAAACGAACCGTGCATTTTTACTAAAAGATTGTTAAGGGGAGTAGCAATGATAGAGAAGCGTGGTATATACCTACGGAAATATGAAGCAGCTTCTAGAAATGATTTTATGGCTTTAACGTCTGCAGGACGTGGAATTTCAGCAATGCTCGCCACCTTTTTCGGGTTAAGACGAGTGCCATTTCTGCTGATAAGTACACCAAGATACTGTACTTCCGTTTGGAAGAATGAGCAGTGTCAATTTCATGCCAAACTTTCCTATACGTTGAAAAATCTATTCCGAATCAATCAAATGCTGACTTACCGACTGACTTGCAATAATAATATCGTCAATATAAACAAAACAACACGATTTAAGTTCACGAATGAGCTGTTCGCTACCCTCTGAAAGTAGCTGGGGCACCTTTGAGCCCTTGAGCTATTACTGTAAACTGGTATAATCCAAGAAACGAAGTGAACGCTGTACGTTCTTTATGTTCCTTCGCTAAAGGTATTTGGAAAAAACCACTTTTAAAATCGAGTACTGAATAGATTGCCTTACCACTGACAAGATCTAGGATATCTTGCATATGAAGAATACGATATGTTTCAGTTTCTGTTATTGCATTAATTTGACGATAGTCTACTGTGAATCTCCATTGATTCTTATTTGGGCCTTTTTTAACAAGCACTATGGGGGAAGCAAACTTGCTTGTGCTAGGCTCTATGATACGCGTTCTTAGCATTTCTTTGATTTGCCTTTCTATTTCTTTCCGTTTTTCTAGCGGTACTCGGTACGGACGTTGCTTTGGGGTCTTTGAGTGTAAAATAAAATTTATGCTATGAGTAATGGGACCTATATAACGACCAAGATTTCCATCGTTTCCGACGAAACAATCTTTATGTGCAATAGCTTATTAAATTCTTGAAGTTGTGAATTGTTTAAAGTGGAGTGGTTGATTTGAACGAGGTTATGGATTTTTGAGCGTTGTGTGTTGGGAAACTGGGGCAGTTCCTTGGCGAAATCCGATTCTGGAGGGATATATTCGGATGCTTTGACAGGCAAAGAATTTTCCTGATCGAAGTCGTTATTTACGTATACTGAGAATACGGGCTGCCATAACATATCTACTCCTGTTATGGTAGCTTTGCCTATTTTGGTATTTTTTGGTAGAAATATGGGCACAGCATTGGAGTTGAAAATACGTAGGACTACTTCACCATCTACGTTTGGGCAAGAAAGGGTTTTCCCAATTTGGACTCCATCAGGCATGGGGTATTCCATGCTATCAGAAGTGAAAAGTTCCCATTTTCCGGAAAAGATGTTTTAGTGGTGCCCATAACCACACTGTCTGAGCATGGTTGCAGATATGTATTGGAAGCTAGATAAACTGGGTATTTTGGAAAGCTGTAAGTATTGTATGCAAATGTTGTAAATGGGACTGTAGTATTGTCGAAGAAAATAGTGTTGTTGTGATAGTTGATAGACACTGTTTGAGCAAATTGTGGTATAACGTCATTACCGAGAATAAACGAAGAAGGGAAATTTGCATCAGAAGCGACGTAGCAAGTAATCTTGACGGTTTTATCTCCTAAAGTGAGATGGGGGTAAATTGACCAAGAAGCTTCATCGGTGTTCCGTTAGCTGTGATACCCTGTGCGATCGTTGATCGGAAAAGGTGCGCATTCAATTTCCGAGCGACCGTAGCGGAGATTATCGTGAGAGCGGAACCTGTATCGAGTAGAGCTACTATGGATGAACTGTCAAGTACTGCTGGAATGTAAGATCATGGAGGCGGTGTCCGTGCGGTGAATACAGGCGACGTTTGGAACGAAAGTTAAGAAAGGTTTCGACTTGGGAGACTTGGATCTAGACGAAGATGATTCTCGAGGTACTGTGGGCGTCCGTGTACGTTCGTGCTCAGGTATGTTGATCGTTGAGGGTAGTTGAATTGACACATTGACCGGTGCCTGAGTAGTTGACGGTTGATTGATGTGTCCACGATTTGTATTTGTCAAGAAAGTGACGCGAGAGTCTTCCCTTGGTGGAGAAGAGCGTTTGTTGCAGATTGTTGCAAGATAGAATGAGAACGCGATACCTATGGCTTTGAAGCAGTAGCTAAGTGGAATCCGAATTATGGCGAAATTACAGTATAACACTGTTGGTATGATCAAGAAGGTGACGACGATGGACACTATCACAATTGATTACACTACAGTGTGATGTCGGGTCGTCGATTGGTTGCGGTTGTGGACTTGGAGCTGGAAAGTTGGCGATTGGTTGCGGGCTCGGTAAATGTGGACTATCAAGGGGTGTTAGGGTGCTTGATAAAGAGTCTTCGTAGTCAGGAAGAGGTGCACAAGGTTCTACTTGCGGCGGTACTGACTGTGCTCTAATACGCTGTAATACCTGACGATTGGGGATGACACAACAGGAAGGAGTTGCAGAAGATGCTCGGAATTCGCCTCTTTCCCTAAGTTTCTTTTTATCAGAGACTGGGACTAAGCGCGATCTTGAACGTCGCTTGGTTGTCCTTCTACCAGGGATACAGAAAATATGGCCTTCCGTCCGACTGTTTAATAGTTCGGAGTCGGAACTGCTCATATATTGTCACCTAGTACGAGAGAACTAAGTTGGTTACTATCAAAAATGTTTATGTATTTTCAAATTATATTCTAGTTGTTAGTATCAGCGGACCCCGCAACGGCGCGGGACTGACGCTAGGGAGAAGAAGAAGAAGAAGATTCTAGTTGTTAATATGTTATGTGGGAACACTTTGGGGAAACCAAGGGGGTTTTTTTTTCAAGTTTTATTTGTATGGATTGTCAATCAAGAGAAAAGAAAAAAATATTTAAGTAAGTAAAGAAGTTGTTAGTATGTTGAAAGAAATATGTAAAAGACTCACTGATCCCAGGTGCCAATATCCTGCAAACTTGGACAACTGGACGAGCGTCAGAGGCTTGAGCTGGTGTGGAACCGGACCGACTGCTCCCAGTGAGAGCAAGTGTCGGTAATGCTCGTTTTCGAGTTTATATCTACCTAAGAGGAAGCTTTTGCACCTCCCACACGCGGCTGTCCCTGGTTGGTGCCTCCCATACGCAGCTGTTAGGGTTACCGTATTTTTCCGATAGTAGGAGTAGAGTTTTGGGCATATAAAAACTTATTTTCCCCAATTAGTTCGCCACGGAGTGATTATTGCTTCATTTTTAAAGATATTCTACGATATACCATGATTTGGGAAAGAAAGAAAAAAACTGACATTTCTAGCGAGTTTAGTATCAAAAAAAATGATTTTCGTGCGCTCCCATGCGCCTTTGATAGGCGAGGTGCACGAAAGATCTACTTAATGATTGAATGAAACATAAAATTCAAGAATTTGCTAGATTTAGATTGGTACTAAGTTAATTGTTTATGGGAAAGATCATCACGTATATCATTAGTCATTTTAGTGAATTAAGTGGGTGAAAGAAAGGAAATATAGAAAATTATTAATTAAAATCAGAAATTCTTATTTTCTCAAACTATACCTAATATTTATTAATAGGGGCTGGACGAACTACCTAGGGTTGTTGTTTTCGATGAGAGGAACTTGACGAGTTGTTTGAAAGCCTCCTATTTCGAAAATGGTGGGATTGCGCCATGCATCCTAATTTGAGGTATATTGACGTATCAATTGGAAGGTTATAATTTCTATTTACATATAGTACTTCTTTTGATTCATCAACAAATCGAATTAATTCATTATAATTAGCGATTTTTTTGTTTGATAGCCCCAGTTTACGCCACGTATTCGAATTTTCCTACTATTATGACTTATGGTTGAGCGTTTTTTCCTTTATTAACCGAACTCATGCTATTCTATCGCTTGTAGGAACATGATGTAAGCTATGGGTGATCCTAGACTCTTGTTGTATTTCTTTTTGTAGTTCGAATAAAGAAGTGTTATCGCAACTGTCTTGTGTACACATCTCTTTTGGAAGTAAAAAAATATATGGGTGTTTCTTGGCTTACCTTTCCAGCCGATATTTTGTTTTCCGGTACGCATATGTGCCGTAACCCTGCAGCTTACGGCACAGCGTGCCCGGCTGTAAATCTTATTCACAGGAGCAGGAAGCGCTGCTAAACTTGCGTTTTTACACCGAGTATTTACAGCTACGAGGCTGTTTGGGGTCATCGCGGTCATCTGAAGACGATTTACAATCGTTGATCGCTTTCGTTGGAGTCTGGAAGATTTATGACTTCTCCATTCAAACCTTTCCAGACGGGTCGGAGACAGGGTGAGATTAGCTACATCTCAATGCTAGCGCTCGCGGCTCCACAGTTTAATGGTAGCCGTCAGGGTGAGTCGACTATATGGCGGCGAGTCCTTTGTATGTGTGCGGCAATTCATCAAAAACAGGAAATTTATATGTGAGTAAATACTTGGGTACTCTGCTAAACTGAAAAAAAAAACTAAAACACTATAAAACTATTTTAGAGAGCAATTATCGCAAAAGCTTAACTGTCGTTACAGTAAGAACAACTATACCTCTCATTGAACAGGTACTAACTGAACTTCAAAAGGTCATTATGGGAGCGATTCACTGTCGTTACAGTAGAAATAATTATCCCAAAATTCACTTGAACGACACTACCTAGGGGAAAAAAGTGTGAATAGGAAAATGGCCTATTATAAACTATTATATGAGGCTCCTCTAAGAGGGTTTGAACGAGCCTACTATCAACTATAAGGCTTATTTGAAAGGGCCTACTATACTTTATGAAGCTCATTTGAAGATAAGCGAAACTGCCTAACATAAACTAATGGCATGGGTGGCCGTTACAAATGGATCTCGACGCCAGGACTGTAAAATTTGAAATATTCAATGCCTTTGTATGCATTGTTACCCGTAGTGATGTACACCCTACGACACGTGGTGTGGACATCACCACGCTCCTCTATGGAAAATCGGCAGTTGAAAAGAAAAAAATTTTTTTTTGAGAGTTCAGAGACGTATCTAAACTGTTTTCAATTATTCATGGAGCAATATGTATACCTATTACTCACATGAGAGTCGTTCGTTGATATCCGTCGATAGTTTCCATTGTCGTGAACAGCATCTGTCGACAGGAATGACGTTCTGACGAAGGAAGGGTGGAGTATGGGGTTTCTATTAAGAGTTACAAACTGTGGGTGGGCGGGTGATTTTTTTTGAACCCTTTTTCAAAAAAAAAACTATTTGGTACCTTTGAATAAGAGTTATGATTTACGACTGAAGAGGGGAAATTATCTCCCTGGGACCTCCATATCAGATAATAGGTTCGCGAGGCCTATTACTGAAGGGTATGTAGCGGTATATAAATTACAAGAGAAGTGGTTATACATATTTATTACATTAGATACATAATACTAAGACAAGGGATAGAGAGGGGGGAAGACGAGGGAGAGGACACGACGGGCTATGGTCAGGCGACCATCACGACTGCCGTCCGTTCACCTCCGTTGACCTCTGCCAGCTGCTGCGCCGTGGGTGGCACGTGAGGGCGTGGCCTCACTACTCACGGCTCGGACCCGACAACTATGTTTAGGATGCGGCAAAAGTATTCACCCCCTGACAAAGCCGCATCATACTGGGAAGAAGGGGTATCAACATGACACTCATCGATATGATCAACGAACACTTCCAATCAACATGTCATGTATGTTGCTAGAATTCGAAGGGACGGCCTCTGGCCAGGGGGTAGCAGGGGTTCGCCACACAAATCATCCCATTTCTCGTACGAGTGGTCTTACGAATGAACTGTGAAAAGCAAAGCAGTCTTTGCGCTTCGGTATGATCGAAACGGAGTAGTCGAGCAGTTTAATATTCGAGCAGTCTGGAGGGCAGTTGCTGCGAATGGTGTGGCGGAGAATCAAAGTTTCGCAAGTACGACGACATTCGAGTCAAAAACAATCAGGAGAACCAACACAGATGAGATCAGGAAACAGGTACATCCCTGGATGATGCCTCACATTGGACGCAATTTGGATGACATTAGCAGGAACAGCCCCACGAGGAGTGAGTGCGGCACAGTGGTCTCAGAACAGATCCACGATTTCACCATCTCGCAGCAATGACCAACAAACAGCACGAATCCTAACCCGCTCGACATTTCTTCCAGAGAATCTTGGAGGGCGAAGCCTGCACAGCTCGCCACAATCTATTCGGTGCTTTGAAGTCCGTTTTGGCGAAGGTCTTGACGACTTGCTCGATGGTGATCTGCTTTTCGTCTGTGTATGAGTCAGTAATGATCTTATCGAATTCCAGCGGCATTTAATGGAATGACTAGTGATCATCCATACCTGGATCAAATTCATTGTGATACCTTTCTAATTGAAATGGTAAGACTTTGTCAAGGGGCTCAGTCGTGGTCAATACTTTTGCCGCACCATGTATACTATGTACTTGTCTTTTGTGTGCACTATTGCTTGATGGCTTCAGTTAACAGGAAAGGCTTCCAGGTCACCGTGGGCATTCAAGATGAGTTGTATATGTTCATATAAAGTTTCGAACGGGGATCTCAAATCTGCCTTCCAGTTCTTAATGATTCTGGGAAGGAGGTTATGGGGCCTGAAGGATACGGCAACGGTGTCGGCTGACAAGGGAAGGATTCTAGGCCGAAGTGGCCATTTGAAATGAGACACATATCACACGACGCACTTTTGGACGCTGATTTCAGATCTGCATTCCAAAACTACCAAAAGATTTTGTGAGTGGAGTAATGGAACTTTTTGTGAATAACTGGTTATACCATATTACATGGTACGTTCGGAAGTCTATGGCGCGCGAGCCAAACGTTTTCGCACAAAACCAGTATGATATTCGTTTTCAGGGGATCAAACTACCACACTATACAAGTTTTTAGCCAATTCGAGAATTTGACCGAATTCCGGAAAATTCATGAGCTATTGGCTGGTAGCCCATTCAACGAAGCAGAAGTCGTTAACCCTTGCCGAGAAAATGCCCTTATTTGACGCTTGTTACGTACACTTTTGCCATGAGCATCTGTAACAGAATTGTCTAGGTTGTGTTGGTTCAGATGCACGATTTTTTGTAGATAAGAATTCAAAAACTACTACTTACCCCTCCGGCACCTCTAATTTTCCGAAACTGGGTCAAAAACTCAGTTTGGATGGAAATTTGCACAGAGTGGTAATTCGAGCCCCTGAGCACGAGTATCATAGTCGTTTTACGCGAAAAAGAATTATCCAGAAGAGAACCAATCTCTCCTTATTACTCATCAGTGGGGGGCGCGAGATGCTTTAACGGAGCGTAAAAGCGTTTTGCAAACGTTTAGCAAACACTCAAGGCAAAAGCAAAAGCATCAAGGATTCGAACTCTCTATGCACTAATACAACTCATCTTGAATGGCCACGGTGACCCGGGAGCCTTTCCTTGTAAGCTCAGGCGAGTGAATGTTCAATGTACCGACTTTGAGCACACGGTCTGCAAAAAAACCCCATAAAGAGGGAAAGAAGTGTTGTGAATCACAATGATGACAGATCCGGCAGATCGACTGTAAACTCTATGTACTCCTTTTGTCAAAACATTATTTGTCGCTATTCAACTACCATTAGCCCATAATGAATTAATCAGAGAATTGACTCTTGGTGAAACTTCGCCTATACATAGTGGCTGATCGCGAGCGCCTGTCCACAAATATAGCCTCCGTTTTTGATGGTAACACCGATTTGATGCAGTTGCATCTAATCAGTGTAACAGCTTTTCTTCAGCAAATTGGCTGAAAGTTCCTATACGGCGATTATTTGAGGTGTTGATCATGAACATGACATTCGTTTGAAGCACTGGTGTTGTTTATCGTCTAGCAGAGCTGGGTTGTAGTGGGCTTCCGGCGCCATTTTTGCCCAAGCTTCATAAATGAAGGGGAACTCCTTCCTCCGCTGAGGTTGAGCGAATATATACACGGTGCTTGAATGTGCAGACTGATGATTGTGGGATAGTATCAGGTGGAGACGACAGCGAGAAATTGAGTGCTCTCCGCCCAGCCACCTGTGCACCACTACAAGGTGCGCCATAAAACTAGCTGTAGACAACTGTGCTACAGAAATAGCCATTTGAAACGAGAAACGACGAACCCAGGATTACCTACTCGACCTTGACGAGCTACCCGCACTTGTCAGTTTTGAACACATTAAGTGAATAAAGGTTGCTGCCCAACTCATGGTTTCCGTCGTAGTGATAGTTTAATAGTGCCGAGACTTTTATTCTTGCAAGGACTGGCAAGGAGGGCAAAGTACGAACATGTTTAAAGGTACAAATCACGATAGTTTAGGTATCTTTTTCCATCCGCGAGTAGATAGGCACTTCCATAACGGCAAAGCATGTGCCATTACCGCGGCGCGAGGGTGCCAAATGCGTAAAGAACCCCTAAATGAGATGGCGGCCTCCGTCTCGAGATGGCCCACACCCAAATTAAGCCAGCAGTGGTGGTATTTTCGCGGGCAAGAGGCGTAATGTCGAATGCGATAAAGATGGATAGTAGAAACTCCCATTATAACAGTAACCTTGTCGGATGGTATCATCACGTAAAATCGTTGTCGAAATGCCTGCTTCTAGGCAAATTCGTCGAAGGCTTAGGAACACCTTATTTTCAACGTTTTTGAAAATTTCCTTTCTTTTCTTCTACCTAAAGCTTTTCGGAGCGCGACGAGGCGTGAACATTGCCGTGGATTGTTCCTTTCAGTATCGGAAGGTACGCAGCTTCCAGTGAGCAGAAGGCTGGTGATTCTTTCCCTTTCAAAACTTTTTCGAATAATTCTCTTGTTCTTCTTCCATCCTCCATGTTTGGTATTCTTATTTCTTCATCATTCATTCACTCGACAGGTGCGAGCATCGAAAGCGCTTCTCGATCACCTTGGAGGCACAATCCACGTTTGTCCAAGGAGTCGTGCTGATCGCTGATAGGAGTGCGTTTAGAGGTGCCGCCTTCAACAGGGCTCACGCCCGCAAGGTGCAAAGGTCACACACCTCCCAACGCTCTCCAATCGATGACACGGGAGCTCGACTCCTTCGGCGAACGTCGAATGCGCCTTTGAGGGAGGCGGTAGTGGATGGCATCGCTACTGAAGCGCTTTCTCCGTTACTGACGCGTCTACGCCGCACCTATAGCGTGTCGTAGGCGCGCTACAACTCGCGCGGATCACCCCGCTTAAGAAAGGAATCGATCGTACAGAAGAGAAGACATTATGATTCCGCGCTGGTCATTAAATCATCCAACGCACAAGCAACAATTTGAATATCGCTATTCCAAGGTCCAGCGGCGCTCTCTTGTTTTCTTATTTTCTATCTGGAGGTGTACCACCGAGAAAATGGTAGTAAGCATATAGCAGCAAATGGATAATTGTGTGGAACTACCGTGTTGGCAGGCCTTTACGGCATGCTATAATGAATCCTAATCATTCAGGCTATGTAAGACCGCTTCCATACTTTGCGCGTCAAACTCACGCAACATTTGCCCGCCGCAGGAGACGGCGTCCATAGATAATGCGGACCCAATCACACTACAGTATGCTGATTGTGGCCGATTCGAATCTTGGCGCTGTGCCAATACACGAAGCGGCCACGATCACCTTATTGGCATAGCGCCAGGATTCGAATCGGCCACAATCACCATACTGTAGTGTGTTTGGGTCCGCATTAGGCCGCGGTCATATCACCGCCGGCAGGGCGTGACTGCGTTCACAGGCAGCGAATTAGAGTGGCACGGGGGAGGTGCAGAGATGACGCAGGCAATGAGGCAGGGTGCATAGGCGGAGACACCGAGACACACAGCCACGCCCTGCCGCCGGCACCGCAATGTATGACCGCTGCCTTATCTATGGACGCCGTCTCCTGCGGCGGGAATGGTTGCGTGACGGCGTCAAATCGACGCAGGTGACGGCGTCGATTTGAACCGCGCAAAGTATGGAAGCGGCCTAAGTTAGGTGAGTAGTGCGTCGCCTGAAACACGTCAAATGGGTGGCGTACCTGTGTCAATGACGGAGCAAACGTCCCAGTGACAGAGTGACCGCAACATGCGACATACACCCCTTTTGAGTGTTGGGATCGTAGTAAAAATGTGGTTCATCCTGGCGAGGTCGGTCGAGTTGCAAATAATCAGAAACGTCTTACAAAAATCTCCAGGAAGCTCCCTGAGAATGGCCTTGGGAATAGGCAGCTCACAGGAGCCATGTGTTTTGTCGACGAAGGTATACTTTATACAAACCGATGTCAAGATTAATATGAAGCAGCGGTGATAAAGAAAAAACGTTTCACAGCATTTTTATGCTGACGTTTGCTCTTCGATGGTGAGGAATTCCTTTTGATTGTCCATCAACTTGTTGGACCTCGTCGAATGTTCCCGTACAGAGGAGCCCTGCGGTATCTGCCGCTCAGTTATTTTAATGGGTATGATTGAAACTACTATGTAACTGCATGCAGACTGAAGGGATTTATAGGAGCCGTAGACACGTTAGAAATCTTTCCCGTTATATCTGAAGAGTTGCAGTAGTATATACAGTGTGATCGCTGTGAAATTGATGTTTCGAGGGTACTGTAATGTAGTGAATTACTCAAATGCATGAAGCGTACAGAACTACCCTGACGTACGTTTTTGTTGTGACAGATTTGTCACGGCTCTGTCGTGATTTAAGTACGACCTTTCACTGGGTTATGCAGCATGCAACGAAAAAATTAACGCGCTCCACCCAGAAGTAGTGCAATTGCCATTTGGTGAGGACAGAAACTACATACTTTTTTCTTTTCCGCTTACCATGCACAATTACAATGTGACACATACTTACATTGTGAGGCATAACATTTGATTGCCCTCAGAAGGCGCGACATAAACACTTTCCTGAGCCCAGCAATTCCAGGAAGGTGTAGCCTCCTATTTTCCTGTTATACGGGATCCGTTAAACGAATGACGCAGGACGGGACCGCATCGTTCACAACAGGCAACAAGCCTCAATAGAGGTGACTATAGCACACAGTTCTAGTTGACAAAGCTGCAATTTAGACTTTCGCTAAAATTAGTGAGCGTTCCTCATTGTTGACTCCATTGATGATCCGCAAAATTTTACCCGAATTACCTGTCAATGTTCAGAGAAGTTGTCTGCGATTAGATTTTAGAAATGAATTCTTTATTTATTTAGCTATTATTGATATTGGTTAAACACGTAAAAACGTTCAACGGTAGGTACAACATTGAGAGTTCACCTGAAAATTCTCAGAACACTATATAGTGCCGGGAGCGCAACGGTTACGTTGACGCCGTGATATGGAAAAGACTCTATTGCATTCGGAGAGAAGGTCTGGCCTGTGGCTGTTCTGCTTCCTGAGCAATCCATAGATACTCCATAATGTAAGCGCTCCAATAGCAAAGGAATACCAACGGGACGCTAGCAGTACTATCTGGAATTCCGTTCTTCCTGCAGTGGCAACAAAAATTCGAATGTGCATGCAGTAATAATTCCCAAGAGACATCAGCAAAAAAGTCTCTATGAGATTAATAAGATCCAAGAAGAATCGTGCTTCCATAATTCGGCATCTGGATTGCCACTCAGGTCGTGGGGGTGTAGAACGAATGTCATTCCGCGGTTCTATCAAAATCTTAATGAAAGTGGTGTAATTCGAGAACATGTACGAGATTTAGAAAAATTTACCCTCGTATATCTATTAGTCCTGATTTTCTTCCTCTGTTTATGTTAATGGTCGAAGGAGATTCTGGGAACTTGTAAATATTCAACTCACCAGGCTATAAATAATAGTTAAAGCAATGGCTATTGTTTCATTTCCACTTATTATCCATTTGAAAAATAAACTAAGAGGTACGACGAGCATCCAAGAAAGTACCAACATGCCATGAATCACTGCCTGAAGCATAGAACGATGAGAGAAATGGGCTATCAAGGCAACAGGGGCACTAATGGCTCGCTGTTTTGGCTGCGCCTCACAATCAGTGAGTTTTTCAGTTGTTTCGAGCAGAGCCTCAGTTAAGATGTGGGTCTGCTTCCAACTGTATCGATGAGGTCGACTATATACTACTATATATCGACTCCTTCTCGTACAAATCTTGATGCAACTTGACATTTTTCGGACATAATTCACGGCAGATGTGCATCATGACGTAGCACTGGCTCGCGGTACAACATGGATTGGGTTAGCGCGCGTTGCGAGTGTCCTGCTGGTAACGCTGTGAAATGGCTTCGCACTGAAAACGCACCCATGATCCGCAAGAACGGTTCGGAATAAATAGTTTTTTCTCAAGTTTATTGCAGTAGCACCAACCAGAAGCGTTCGTCAAGGTTCCCATTCAATTTGCCTTGATATAACTTTTCGCGCTTCAGCTGTCTTCCCTGCCCGGGCGACGACTTCGAAGGAATCGTCCACGGAAATTTCATGGTTCTGATTTCATGAATCACTGCACAAAACTCAATATCTCAGTATTCCAGAAAACCCTTTGATCTAGCGCAGTAATCGAAAATTTGAAAGAACAACTCATACGAATTTATCAGATAACTTTCTCAGAAATGTCAGCGGGAGAGGCGCAATCTAGAGTTTCGAGATCAATGTTGATTTGCTTCTCTCGCTTCGTTACCGACAACGTGATTGCTGCGCTTTCCACCACAGCCCTCGCAAACCACCTCCGATACCTGCTCTGCCTCCGTAGACAATCTCTTAGGCTTAATATTTCCGCGTGGAACCTTGCATGTGGTTTGTAATGAGCAACTTTATTAAAAGTCGATAGGTACTAGCAACAGGTCTTCAAGCTTCTTTCGAATTAGGACTTGAAGCAAGAGCAGGGTACCGTACCGATACATACTACTGCATTAGCCAGGGCAGGGACGTACGCAGGTCACAACATCAAAGGAAAGCGAAGACTCAACCAATATTGTTGGGAACTAATTGCACACTTCGTTTTACCTCAATAAAGATACTGGTTGAAAATCTAGCTTGCATCTGTTTCACTTTCACTGTATAGCCACTATTACTGCGGAAATATCTGTTTATAAAAATGTAGCACACGATAGAAGTGATAAGGACGGATGGCACAAAAATCAGCTGCATGACTGTTTTCACCGGCTCCACCTGTAAGTACGAATGTCGATTACCAAGTACAATTTTCATTAAGGATTCGAGTGCACTCAGGAATGAATGTGAGTGTGAGTGACTGTGAATGAGTGTATCAAATCTTGTATAAATCGTGATTTTGTAGTGTTGGGATGTAGCAGTATCGGTCATCGTCAAGGTTTTTTACTCTGGATCGGCCTGCTAGCATGAGCCACCCGCTCCATTGTCATTGTCGCTAACGTAGAAAGATTCATAGCACGCACGATGAGATTTCGATGACGCTGTCAGTTCAGGATGGTACCTGTCGTGCTTATCGGTAGACTACTGTGTACAAAATCCGTGGCCTGCAGATGTGGTGAAGTGATAATAATCCTGTGCAAAGCAAGCTACTAATTGTTATACTTATTCCTTCACGACCTCAAACCTCAAATTTAACCCATTGACGACCGTGTGACACGACGTCGTGACACACCATGTTCGCCGCGTGGGACCGTGTGACATGATGTCGTATCACAAACAACCTTGTAACTTATATTTCAAGCTTCATTCCAAACTTCTGTTTGATTGTTTCTTTGTAATGTATAACCCAAATATGAAGGTTTTCTACACATAGCATGGTCCAAGAAATAACTTTTGATTGTTGAATTATTTTAGCTCCTAAATAAAGGGATAAATAGCGATCATTGATCACATTTTTTTGTGGTTATTTCGAAACAATCAAAACAAAAATAGTGCCTGTATCCGCTGCAACGGGCACGGGCTCTTTGGCATGAAATGCAGCGTATATGCACCCTTGCTTTATATCATACAACGCATCGCTTGCGATCATTCGTCTTACCCTCGCACAACTCTTCGAGCCTGTGAGTGGGAGTGTTCATGTATGTTTCCTCGCAATGCAGTAATGTTTCTACAAGCTCGAGTTTGTGACCATTCAATTTCATTTTAGTCACCTTACTTTTACAGTAGAGAATCCAGGGTTGATCACTGCAGTCTGTGCCAAGAGATAAAACAAAAGCCTGGTTTACCACTTGGTGGTCTTCCCCACAAACGGCATGTAAGACGTCATTTGGTCGCTCAAATCCAATTTTGGTAGTAGTCTATCGATATTTTGTTCAGTTCACTTTGATCATTGGCATCCATTCTTATTTGAAAATGTCGATACGAATTTGGTCTATATATTATCATAAATACCGGTGAGAAGCTAATTAAAGTGCAAAAAGGTGAGAATTGATAGCTTCTTTAGAAAGGTGTCTTTGTGGGTCCGTGTGACACGACGTCGTGTCACACGCGGAGTGTGGGGAAATCTCGCGCGGTCCCACGCGCTAGACAAGTGTAAATGCCGCGGTCGTCAATGGGTTAAGCGAACCCCTTCGTATAACACTAGCACAAAATACATAAAAATTTCACTTACTGGTAATGAAGCAGCAATGCTGAAAACCACGGTATAGATGAGCACAAACGGAGTAAAGACTATGTAGAATTTCTTTATCCAGCGGTTCCTGAATTCCGAAAACCTCAAAACTTCAGCAAATTTCCGCGGATCTACTTGCAATTTGGAACTGCTACACCTTCTTTTCATATGTATAATGCTTGGAAATTCCTAATCAGTCTTGCAGAGGAAGTATGCCTCCCTTCATTGATTGAGAGACTCAATGTCGAACTGAGCTACTGGAACAGAGATCTCTGCTGGTTCGAATATCCCACAGCAGCAATGGGTACTAGTATTAGGTGTATGCAGAATGAATGGCCAAAACAGACCACCTTTTTCGAAACGCCATAATTTCGCTCGAACACAACTTCATTTGTCGAAATAAAAACCACTCGAATCTGCACAACTTTTCCAACGAACTAGTAGAGAAAGTATGCCATCATGATAGGGTTTTGGATTGGGAGAATCATTAATGTCAACAATGGCATATTCCCCCTGCATCGTATCGGCGAACTCCTTCTGACGTAGGTTTGCATCGAGCACCCGGAAAAAGTGGTGATTCGTTGGGGATAGGTCTGTGGAATAAATACAGCATTAGGGGTAATGCGGTAATGGAGAAATCCCTACAAGAAGTAACTCACATGGTAGTCCTGGGCCTAGGAAGGCTATCTGTGGCAAAATCCCGGTGAAAAAGCGCCTCTCCGAGCTGTTGAAATGGCGCAACGGATCAACCCTCCTCCCTTTGATTTCTTGATCCCGCCTCCCGATGACGTAATTCCCGATCGACTGGGGTGGGAGCGGCCAAGGAGATGTGGCAGGATCGTTGGTTTTGCGGCGCGTTACGCAGTTTTAGCTTGAAGCTCACTCCAAAAAATAGATGCTGTCCTTTTTCCAAACATTCCCTTGTGTTTACGTGGCAACATACCAATGGGAAACTAGGTCAGACTACCCGCTTCTTGACGGACAGGTCGTCCGCGTCGAGAATCAACAGTGGAAAGGGGGTCCTATTTCTCGGGTTTTTGGCCATTTCCATCCGTTTTTTCTCCACTGTCCTGTTACAAGGCATCTCGACTTCATATGCACTACTTCTTTTACTTTTCGTCCGACTTTCCCCTACTGCTGCCTTTAAGGGGGGTGAGGGAGAGTCTTGATGCCTTACTGCATCAGTTTTTGCCGGATAACTTGCGAATTGTGGGGTTTTGCGCTATCCTGCAATAGGATAGGATGCCTTCTATTTGCCAGCGTCGGCCACAGTTTTTGCGACTTTTCATACATCAGAACCAAATTACGACAATAGGACTCTGCTGTGATAGTCCGACCAGGTTGCACAGGCTAAAGTGGATTACGCCCTTGCAACACCACCAAACAGTGAGGGCTCTTCTTGAACACTAAAGTCTCCGGAAGCAAACCTCGCAAACCAACGGCACATGGTTCTTTCGGCAGGGGATTCTTCGCCCCACAAACGGTTGAGGTTCCAACTGGCTTCGGCCGCGGAGTGACCCTGTATAAACTTATGAAAAAAAACCATACGAAAATGGTACCTTACCTTTCTAAACTTCAAAGCCTGTGAAAAATCTGTCAAAGGCCGCTACTAAAGGAAGTGTGAATTGAAAAGGGCTGAGCATGACTCACAAGATGGTATATTCAGGTTGAGCCGAGCTGTGAAACAGCGCCGAAAAAAGGCTTATCATGAAACGGCCATTTATTCTGCATACACTTAATATTAGGTGCTGGACTTAATTTTTGTCGTTTTTCCGCAAACAAGAACCTAAAGAGTCGGCACCAGCTATCCCAACCAAGTTATTTCCTAAAATTTTCTGGAGCCTCTTCTTATCTCTCTGACATCTCGGAAGATCGAAGTGTACCATGCCGGAGCGTCAGAATCACCCTACTTTGAAAGCTCTCCGATAACGGGCATTGACAACACCAACCTATTTTCATACTTTTCCAACATTTTAAAATAGTGTAGAAAATATGCCGTGCTACAGCCATCTGAGCTGATGAATTTTAGGTCTGTTGATTGCGTTAGTAGGAGAAGGAATTTCGATCCGAGCTGCGAGTCCGTTTTTTCTTTTAGCTTTTCTCGAGTGAATGGAATTGCGCTTGTTAGTGGCTGCTTTTTTCATGCCTCTTTTATTTTGTGGGATAGTTAACCATTGAGAGAATCGAGGTTAATTGGTGTGGCAACCACTTTCCTTTATTCCATGACTTTTCAATTGCAAACAGACGCCTTTCAACACTCAGTGCAGTAACTTACAACTCGTCTCCCAGTTTATATCCAACAGCGCTTACAGCTTCTTCACCTGTATCACCTGTTGTCCCGTTGTTCATCGAGTGTCTCGAGCGGGCGCCAGCAACTTTTCCATTCGTCCCTGTCGCGAACCAAAGCTGTCTAGTGAACGTATATGGCTCCAGGGACACATAGCGCCTCGTTCCTTTCGCACAGAGCTTTGTGAAGAAGTCTGACCATCGGGCCGGCGCTCATCCAGGTTTTCGAATGTCATCAGCGAAGCGGAGGTGGTGTAGATGCTGGCCATCGACCTTCACTCCCATTCCTTCCCATTCCAGTTGACGCATGGCATTCTCAGGAGCGGCGCTGGGAGGCTGCAGGCGAGATGGTGTCGCCTTGTCGAACCCCTTCTTCACGCCGATGATGACTTCCTTGTAGAATGGCGAAATCCTGGTCGTGAAGTGCTCAGAAGTACACTTATGTACTGAGTATGCACACCCTGGTTTTCCACGGCTTTGATAATCGCTTCTGTGAACGGAGTGGAAGACCTTCTTCAGATCGATGAATGTGAGACATAACGGCTCTTGTACTCTCGCAACACTTCGATGAGCCTAGTGACCGTGTGGATGTGATCGATTGTACTGAACCCTCTCCGATACCCTGCTTGCACGCATGGCTGTCCTTCTTCTACTAAAGTTCTACCGATCCTATACAAGATGACACGAGTGAAGAGATTGCCAATGTCGTGTGGATCTCCCTTCTCATGCAGCAGCATGGTCCTACTGGTTTTCCACGATGTGGGTACCTTGCATTCCGACAGGTAGCGTGTGAAGAGTCGGGCCAGTGTTCTGAGGATAACTGGCGGAAGATTCTTTGGGTGTTCCGGTCTGATCCTGTCGGGCCGGGTGCTGTACCATTCCTCACCGACGGAATGGCGTGATGGACTTTGCAAGGGACAACTGACGATACGACATATCCATCTTGCTTCAGATTGCTCCTAGTCAGTTGGACATGGCTATCGAGAAGGTCATCTACGACTTCTACTCGGATCGAAGAGATACGAGTAGAAGTCGTAGATGACCTTCTCCATTGCCCTTCGGGAAACAGTTACTGTACCGTCCGGACGCCAGAGACCTGTTATTTTGGTCTTATAACTGGCGAAACTTCGGCGGGCATTGCGGATGCTCCTCCCAGCCTTTGTTGCTTCAGCCAGCACTGCTGCTCTTCTCTCCTTGAGATCTTCTTTAATCGCCCCTCTGCATTGCTTCGCAAGTTCGGACGTCAGTTGGTAGTTGCATACTGCTCGTGCGGCTCCACGTTAGCGTATTAGCTTGAGTGTTCCCGCGACACGCCTCTTGATGACTTTCAAGCTCTCTGCCCTCCTTGCACAATCGTGAAGATGTTCAACGAGCCGCCTGTACTGCGAGAGAAACAAAGTGTCCCCAGTTGATGACTGTCTTGGGTCTTCGCTTCTTGGATTTCGCGGCTCTCTTTCTCCACGTATCGAGAAAAGGAATCTTGTTCGGATGAGTCGATGGTCTGATCCCGTATGGAACTTCGGAACAACAGCGACATCGTCAGGTAAAACCATCGATTGAAGATGACGTGACGATCCCATCATGGAATTGTCCACCGGGTGAGTCCCAAGTGCATCGCAGATGAGAGGGGTTCTGGAACTGTGAGTTACCATGGGTGCAGTTTATCGACATTATGAACTCAGACAGGCTATCATCCTGCTCATTCCAATCCGTTCCATGAGTCCCGACGTGAAGCTCATTGTCTGTTCTTCTAGGGCCGATCTTGGCGTCGAAGTCGCCGACGATGACCTTGAAGAAGGTGTGGTCTTCGTTATGGAACTTCCTCTCCCAAGCGGTCCTACCCAACGCTGCCGTATTGGGGGCGCCCTCAGGTTCAGGGGAATGAGGCCCATTCTTATTGCTGTTTTCGGCAAGATGGAGACTCACGAGTAGCTTGCCAGGCTCTGTCGTGGGGGATGGATATACTCCGGGTAGTTAGCCAGACTCCCGAAGTGGACGTGGGATTTATTTGTTGAAGGCAACCCCGGACCGCCTTCCATGTACATCCCAGTCGTTAGAATGCAAGCTTTTGGCTGGACCCAAAGCAGGATACCGACTGCACCATACAGAACGCTCCCACACGTATGCAAGAAACGTCTGCATGGATACAGAGGGTATGAATCAGCACAGCACAGCAGGATTAGGAAGTCCATCCCCTGAATCCACCTGCGTCTCAGGACAGGTACATGGTGGCTTTTGGTCCGCGATTAGCCCCTATCCGCCACCTGGGGTCGCGCCACGTAACCTTGCCACCTAACGGCTCAAGATCCTTCAGCAAGAGAAGCCCCTTGGTGGAGGAGATCCATGGTACAGCTGGTTAGCTCAGAGAGATTTACTGGGCCACGAT
Organism: Trichostrongylus colubriformis; assembly: GCA_963978905.1. NCBI lineage: Eukaryota > Metazoa > Nematoda > Chromadorea > Rhabditida > Trichostrongylidae > Trichostrongylus > Trichostrongylus colubriformis. The sequence goes on along the minus strand of OZ022259.1, from coordinate 8,812,625 downwards.
ATTATTCGTGAATAGAATAGATACCATTTTTCTGAACCGTTCACTTCAGTATTGGTATTGGGTTGAAGAACAGGCTTCCACAGATTCTTATTCTCACAACGTTTTATTGATCTTACGCTATTTGTTTTTCGATTATTTAGATTGTTAAGATGCTTTTTCAGCTCTGCGAAATGGTTTGCTCGTTATTTGAATGTTCCACTGTTTAGTGTTTTTAGGCTTACATGCAGCACGCACCCAGCAAAAACAGGCATTTTGGTTATCTTCTCTTTCTCGCCTGTCATCAAAATTGAAGAAAATTGAATGTAAGCAGTCGATAGAGCTTTTACTGTTCTGCGAGAAAGTGCCACTCGTTTCTCTAATCTTTTCTTTTAATATTCCTATGGCTGAGAATGGGGTACTCAGCAAAGCCCATCCGCCCTATTTTCCCTGAGAATCAGGATTCTACCAAACATTCCAATTGGATAGGAAAACCCTCAATTATAGCAGTAGATCGACTAGCGATGCCTTTTTTCTTTCATTTGATTTTATCTAGGAGAAGCAGGAGAAGGACAGCTTCTTGGACCTCGATAGGTCCAAAGTACCTCTTCATTACAAACCGAACGTAAAGCACTCTAAAGCATCTTACCTCATAAACATGAGCATGCGATGGATGTTGAAGATCACGATCAGAAACTGCTCGAGAGAATAGAGAGCAGCGTTGAGGGAAAGTACAATCTTTTCGGTGACTTTGTCGAACGGTAAAAAAGGAAAAGAGGTGAGACGAGTTCCAGAGATCGTCTCTCTCTGGAACACAAGAGGCTAACGAAGCAAAATGTAGTCTGAGCTACTCTTGGAATGGAACTCACCTCATTAGCAATCAACTTCACTATAGCGAGAAGGACACCAACGACTGACTGAATGACGATCAAATTCTGATATTCACTCAGTGATGTATATTTATTTAGCATTCGATATAAAATATAGCTATGCAGTACTAGACCAGAAACTGAGGCCAAGATTGAGTTCGATATTTGAATCCAGTCGAGGATCACCGCATTCTCTACTGTGTTTATATTTTCCATTCTGAAAATTATCAACTATTGAGCCCAAGTCACAGAGCAGAAACCCTCCTTCTTCCATTTCTTTGCTCTTTCCCGTAGTGGTAATGAAACAGGACCTCATTTCCATAGGCGACTCCGTTGATACAAACAAAAAAGATGTTTATCACCGTCTAGGGGTACATGTATCTTGTTTTAGGCCTTTGATGCATGTCATCCATTACATGTTGTTGCATCGAGCATATTAACGCACGTTTAACCCACAGTGGGCGGAATCTGACATGGTCCATGTGTTACCTGTTGATCTCTTAGCAAGACCCAGCCAACCCACACTTGACCCGATCTTTCCCGTTGATTTCTCAATTTATATCGAGCTTTGGGTTAACAGACAGACAAACAGACCCACCAAAACCTGGTTTATATATAGGGTGTGATACCCAATTTCATGTTAGACGGACGAAGGGACGGAAGTGCAGACAGTCAAAGAGTTTTATATATAGTAGGAATTGCGCTGAGAAGTGCGTGCTCGTTGTTTCGTCCAGGATGGAACACGACATCACGCGGCAAAATGTGCTGCGACGTGACCGACCCGGGTGTGTAGCCTTACGAGGAAGGTCTTCCAACTCATGACGCGCTTTTTGAAAGCTGTTTTTTGCATGTATGGGGGTGCGTACAAGAATCATATAACAGATGTCCATTTTTGCTGAGCGGCCTTACGAATGCCAGAAAAGGGGTTGATGGTTCGATCCCCACCGAGGACAAATTTTTGCAAAATTTAGATTTTCAATTTTTGGGCTCGTAAACATTCAAATATGAAGATTAAGTGCAGTTATCACATTTAGAACCCCGAACTGCCCTCTACTGCCAGTTTTCAGCAATTTTGACACTCCAACTTTTTGACCTTTTAGCGCTCATAGCGCACGAACGAGAGGTTTTTGCGTAAAACGGATTCGATATTCGTGTTCAGGAGGTCAAACTTCCCCCAGGAGTAAGTTTCCAGCCCAATCGAAGTTTTGACCCAAATTCGAAAATTTGAGCTGGGCATTGGTATATCTTCGACTGCACGTTCAACAAAGGAGACGACGATATCACTTGTGAAGAAATCCTGACTATTTCCCTTGCTGGTGCTTGGTTGGTCAAGTTATAACGACAGGCATCCATGCTGTGCATATTCCACTGATTTTCAGCGATTTTGTTAGTTACCCACTTCTACAAATAGAAGGGCAGCATGTATCCATGACCAAACGTCTTTCTCGAAATTAGGGTCAAAATTTGGAATTGGCTAGAAATGTGTCCCCAAGGGTAGTTTGACCCCCTGAACACGGATATGACACTCATTTTGCGCAAAATCGCGAATTTCGAGCGCTACGGGCTTTTATGTGTCCAAAAAAGTCAGATCACCAAATTCACTGAAAATTCGTAAACAGAGTCATTTTGGCATGCTGTCAACGAAAATCATAGTCATTTGGCATAAACAGACATATCTGATGATGAAAAAGTGAAGGCAAAAACAAATGCAAAAGCTCGGTAGGGCCGGGACCCGAACCGCCAACCCATGCCTTTCAACCGTTTGAGAGTCCGTCATCGTATCCAGAACAATTGCTGCACCATACCCACATCGGGGCACTGTTGTGAAACTGCTGCACACTTTTAGTACATGGTGGAGGTAAGATCTTATTTTTTCCCGTATTTGACTTTGTTTTGGATGTGAAATGGGAGAACACCTTTGGATCTGCACATGGTCAAGGTTACAAGGAGTATGCGTTACAATAAGTGGGTTAAAATCGCCTTTTTAGGAAAAAAATTTCACTCCTTTTTTGGCATTCGTAGGGTCGCTCAGCAAAAATGGAAGTTAGTTATATGTTTCATAAAGGTACCCCCATATTACGGAAAAAACCGTTCCCCAAAAGCGCGTCATGACCTGAAAGACCTCCCTTGTTAGGCCCTGTTTGACTTTGCCATTCTGCAGCGTCCTACTTTCGCACGCGATACAACGACCATGAGATTGTGCAATGCCGAAGCTATGCGTTCAAAGGTGCGACGCCGCAAAATCGGAAAGACTGACGAGGCTTCCTGTCAATTTTTGTGCGGCCACGCGCGGCGAGTGGCGGGGCGAGTGCGAGTTGATTTCTTCGCGTGTGACTGCGTACATTACGTACTTTCCGTTTGAAGTTTTGGGGCCGAACTAATCATGTCTTGATTAGGACCGTTGTCATGTAGTGTTACTGTTTCTTTTACTTTCATCTTACTATTTTGACCTTTTAGGGTACAAAATTTATTAATTTTTGATAATGGTGAGATAAACAGCCATTTCTTCGAAGGACCTCCATGGTACCGGCCCACTGCGTCTTGAGCGGAATTCCAACCGGCCGCGGCAAGTGGTGCTAATGGAGCCGCGAGTGCGACGCCGTACAGCGAAAATTCGACGTGAGGCTACACACCCGACCGACCCAGACTATCTCAGCCGAGGAGCGCGCTCGCAATGGGACGCACTTACATCACTGAGGGTGCGCAATGAATTCCACCGAGGCATCGGTTTTGAGTTTCTTCCGTTTGCGGTTGGAGAATGAGCCTTTTATCAAGCCAGTTTGTGTACTTCGTTAAATATTTTGTTTTACCACTTAAGCACAACGCACCTTGAACGTAGTTTCGGGAAGTTTTCGTGGCAGTTTTGTGCGAACGAACTGGTGACCATACTTCTTGGAACAGGGCCAGACACTCACATCATCCCGGAAAACCTTACTGGAACGTCCATGGGAAGCGTTTTGGGGACGTCACAACCAGTGCTCCGCGCAGCACTAAGCGATGGCCTGCGCACTGCGCTCCAGTGAAGGTGACAGTGCATGTCGAGGTGGCTTGGAGTCGACTTGGAATCGCTCAAGCCCAAATGTAGGAGTTTCGGGAACTTGTGAGTTTATCCTTCTGAATGACAATGCGGGTGTGTTGCCTGCCTCAGCATTAACCGATGGACGTGTCGTATGATCGACTGGTATCCTCGTAGGGTGAAGAGGCCGCTGGGAAGATCATCAACCGGATAGAGCGATCCGATGAGGAAGATCTTTGGTCACAGATGGCGGGAAGTGGCAAAAAAACGTGACGCTTGACACGAATGTGTACTGCAAGGATGGCGCGACCACCCTGGAAGAGCGGACTTCAAGGTATTCAAGGTATGACCATGCAGGGAAACAGAGTTGAAATATCGCCAGCTATCTTGAGACGTTCGTAATGTGATTAGGGTTACTCTCACTGAAGCGCTATAGCAGCAGAGCAGGTCATTGCTCACCGCCACGCCACGCAGCGGTGAGACGTCACGACGCACGCGCCGCATGCGTTGACCGGTGAACCCTTCTTCTTCCCAATATTGCGTAGAGAGGTCAACGAGCGAGACGATTATACGTCGGTGCCACGAAAATTGTAGATTTTTACATTTCAGAGAGTTTCTCAAAACGTGGTCACACCAAGAACCATGAAATACTTCTTAAGAACATTAAGTGATGCTCGCAAGTAATAACCGACCTTCTTTGTTGAATTCAGCAAAAGTTCTATATATTTCAGCGGTGTAAATACAAAGAATGTCAGATGTGAAAATGGCGTAATCCCTGGAAATAGATGCAGCGATGATGCGTGCTAGTTTCGATACGTCTCTGACGTCAATTTAACGAATTTAAGGCGTAACATTGTTAATTGCAAATTAAACGGTAATCGTCTCACCTCTCAAGTCGCTATATAATGATCCCAATTCACTTATGAAGATCTGGAGAATATTTGGTTCGCACGGCACCTTCTCAAGAACTACATCAAAAGTTATGGACGCATTATGTACACGATTGGCCTAAAGCAGCCGATGTCAATTTAATAGCATCGAATAAGACGGTAATATGATGATAATAGCATCGATTAAGATGCTCAACATTATTATCAAATGACACGTACGTCGTGCTCCTAATGTTGGACGAAGCAGGAAAATTTTGATCTACGAATTATCTGAGCCACAGAACGTCTTCTTGCGCCCCTGGCCCCTCTCCGCTATTACAGTGATCCCTCTTTTTACATCCAGTTTATATGTCTGCTGCCTGGGTAATGTTAATGCAGTTACACAAAAGAGCAATCAACTCTACTCCATTCCCCATACATAACCGATGATGCATATAGGGAACAAAACTGACTTCCAATCAGGATGCTCACTTTCCTTTAGCATAGTGAACAACAATCCTTCTACTACATACTATTATGTGTTACGGAACTAGTAGGTAATTAGTTGATTTTAGTTCGTTAGGTATGGCCTTTAATGCGAGACTGTAATGAGACATTGTGGAACAAACCGCCCGCTCACAGAGGTAACGAGATAGCGGTTTAGTAGTATCCGTCTAAGGTGATAGTGATTCTATGTTATGATAACACGATCCCACTACAATTATAAGGAAAATCCAAAAAATGTGTTTTTTTTTCTTGGAAATTTATCTGCAGATCTCCAAAGATTTTTGGAAGCAACTTCTGGAAGTTCTGGGAAGCGCCGGAAAGATTTACCCTCAAACTCAACGCGTACTTCCAAGGAGAGATGATGGGTCGCCAGAGCAATACACGTCTTCATCAGCTCAGAAGGCTTCTTATACTAAGTGATGAGACTCACCAAACTGTGATACTTTTTTTTATAAGATAACAGCAAAACATGGAGAGTATTTTCCGTCATTTGCCATCAAAAGTTTGGCTCGACTCTACGAGCTACGTGTCAGGATACGAGTTACTGCACCGTAAAAACTAGCTGAACTGTGTTACTGTACAAACGAGAAACTGTCAAGGGCTCTCCAGTCTGCTTGCTGCCTTTGACTCACGCTTCATAGCACGAAATATTGTATTTCGGAATATGGGTGATCGATATCCTTGGTTGATTCGTTTAACATCGTTTTATGAGTTACGAGTTGTTTAATTAGTTCCTTCCTTCCGAGATTGATTGATGGAGGATTTATTGAAATGGCCTTGTGTTTCGATCGAATCGTCGTCTTCGAAAGCCAGAACGTGGTGCAAGGTTCTAGATCACCAAGCGCTTCAACTCCCTTAGCGGTTCCGACATCGCGTCAAGACCACACAGAGAAACCCAAGCAACATGAAGAAATAAATCACCCTGAGGTCCCAGCTATTGAGCGCTAAATCCGCTATAATCCACTATAATGACAACCAGCAGCAGTTAGTAATGACAACTTGTAGCAAGTGGGTTGTTATTTTAGTGCTGTGCTGATGGTCTAGAGTCTCAGATGTGAACCTAGCACCACGTTCAGGCCTCCGAAGACGACGACACGTTAGGCCGTTTCCATAAATGTCCTACCAACTTCTCTGGTGCATGGCTCGACCTAGGTTTCTGGCGCATGACTCATTCTTTATTTTCTCTCAGTATTCAATCCCTCATCCCTTTTTGGTTCTTAGACCTTGGATATGTCTATTGATCATCGTAGATTCATTCACTTACCTGTATTTTTTAAATAAGGATGGTGGATTATTTTTGTTTGTATTCGTTAAACTATCCGAGCTTGAGCTGGAAGATTTCGCTGGTCAATAGAAGAGCATCTATACCGCGTGGCACAGAAACAGTCCCTTTTTCACGGGCAGGGCACTTATGCGGTTTCGTGATGAATACAAGACTACAGATGCTGAATGAACTAATGTTCACGAAAGCACGGCACAAAATGATGAGTTGCTGCGTGTCTTCCGAAGTGAAAAGATTTATGGATTATTATAGTCCGCGACAGGGAAGAGTAGAAATTATGTGACGCCTAACTGAGATGCAGTTCCGAGAACGAAATGGAGGTGACAGATTCCCCCTAGAACGGGATAACTGCTCCGTCGATTGGAAGTCGCGCGAATCGTCCGGTGATGCCCTACACCTCTTGCCAAACGTTCATGAGACAAAATAATATATTACTCTCTCTCTCTGGAACTGCCTGTTTACTATTAGGAAGTCAGGAGACGAGCAAGATACGCAACATGCAAAGAAAAATCGGAGCTCTATTTGATATGTATCATTCATAACGACGAATAAAGAAACTCAATGACAACAATGTGGCTCTATCAGTGCTCAAGCTAAGATGACCACGTTTTAATGTGCCGGCTGGCGCAAATGACGATGATTATGGCGGTGACATATTATTAGGAGTGTGATAGTGTTAGTTTGTGGTCAATGAACCGTGTGAACAGCGCCTAGCCGACGAAAACTTTTCAATGATGAAGCAGGGGCTGTGCTTTGAAATGGATAGAGTACTTTCTGAATCTATGAAAGCCCGGCCTCAAGGGATACCTATTATATTACAAAATGTCGAATCAAATCAATTTCCCGAAACCAAGAAATGTACTTGTCCTGAACGTGAAAACGTCCTTCATGTGAAAAGCATCGAGACAAAATACAAGACGTATTAGCCGAGAATTGAGAATACCTAATTTGTACAGTGCGAACATAGAGTATTGACCACCACAATGATTTGAAAAATTCACTGGCCGAAAGTCTAAGTTCTGCACTTGAGCTACCGATGTCAACTTTCTTAACAAGTTCTTCAATGACAAATCGCTTTTTTAAAAATAAGCTCAGATCTGGCGATCTTTGCATCTGTACGTGGCTGCATATTTTTATACACATATCTATCCTTCCCCAACTGGAATGCCGACAATAAAATACTTTTCGAACCACTGAGCTACTGATGCTCGCGTTCGTGGAAATTCGTCTGACGAAGCTATTTGGGTGAGCTGAATATTGGCAATTGTGAAAAGATTAAGAGAATCAAATCCCTTATGTTCGAGCCAGCCTACTTGTCTTGCTGAAGTCGAAGAGGATATGGTAGTGCATGCTACCCTCGTAGAAACCGTGTAGTTCATAATAATACTTGCTACCTGTTATTTTTGGAATCACGATGTTCGTGGTACCTTGTGTAAGTCTTCCATCAGCCATTACCTCCAGTTGCTTTAAACCACCCTTGTGACAACGTTGCAAGTCATTTTTTGGATGATCACTCCCACCAACTTTGACCATCCATTCATCGGCAAAACTTCGGAGAGGATATGGAGCTGGTTCGTTCAGTTTTGCTATACATAGTTCTCAAAGCGTCATCAGCGGACGATAAGTATCATTCTGCTATCATGCTCATTATTTTACGCCTCAGTCACTCCTCTCGGCTAGTTCGGCCCTAGGAGAAGGACCGAGTCAAGGAAGGTGGGTGGAGGTAAAAAGGCCGGCTCCGCCACAGCGCAGGTGGATCAAGCGACCGAATACTATAGTGCCCAAGCGTTCAGGACAATGCTTGTAGGGCCATGTCTTTTTGGACATTTGTGTACAAAGAGGTGACATCGAGTGCGATGGGCTTTGGAATCCCATCAGAAGTGAGCCATTCAGTCCAAAGCTGCTTCGCCTAGGGCTTGATAAAAGCCCTAAGCGAAGCACCATCCTTTTCCATGTACGTAGGACTTGCCCAAACGTCACTCTACTACGATTCAAAAGGATGTATATCGTTGCACGAAAAGATTCAATGATCTCATAATGTCCTAGCTGAGATAACCACTGGTTGCGTTGTGTGGCGCAAAAGACCATCATTAAGTTAGTACACCTTGTCATTTAGCCTGCGTTACACGTCAATTTGTAGTCTAACGAAGCGTAAACGGTATGGAAACAAGTATTTTTGGCTTGAAGGTGACATAGCAAGTTCCTCAAATTAAGAAAAAGCAGATCCTCGCTAAAGGAACTGGGAGGGTTCAGGAGAAGGAGGAATATGGGATGGAATGATCGTTTTGAACGAACATTCGAGCTTGGAAGCGATAATCGGTCGAGAAACCCGGATTCACAAGAGCGACCTTGTGGTCTGTATTTGCATCTCACGCACATCTCTTCGGACTGCAACATCACCTTCCGAGTGCTCGCTAAAATATAAGTCATTTGTTGTCACGTAAAATGTATTTCATTCATTCACAATAATGCGAAATAAGTGAAGCAACAAACATCAGCAATCAAGCAAAACAATGAGTAAAATGGTATAATGTAATGCATAATGGTAAAATAAGCGAAATGGTAAGAACAAAGGTTCGCGACAAAAAAATCCATTGAATTCACACTTGACGTCTTACCAGGGTGACGTGCGTGCAACGTGTGCAGCCGCTACGGTAAGTCCTACCGTAGGCTGAAATCGCCTCTCTCCGGTGTCTTTGATGAGCTTCAACGTACCGTCCCTCATGTGGGTATGAGGATGACACAAAGCGCAAAAGTTAGTGAAATTGCTCCGAGAATGGACAATCCGGCCTCTTTTACTGGTCTGAGTTCCTTTCGTCACAAAGGAAATCGCAGTACCACTGCGGTCTGTACATGACCATGGACAAGAATTTCAAATGTTGGTAAAATGACAATCACTTGAAACTCTATAAGAAAAGTTTGAAACTAAATGGAGAATGGAGGACTTCATCAGCTCTCAAACAAGCAGCGAAAACTGTTGCATAGCGAAACTGCTCCACTAAGTAGTAGGATAGCTGGTAGTTCGAGTGATCCTGACTTCTGAAAATCAACCCACTACAAACTTTAAATTTTTTCCAGACTACTAATTCTGCTAGATTCTTTTAGTGAGCGTAGATCTGACAGCCGCTGTATCTTCCATGTTGAGTGAAAATATACGCTGCTGCTATTGACAAGCACGAATCTCAAAAAGTTGAAATGAAATTAAAAATAAAGTAAAAAAACTGATAAAACTATGGACTTGGTTTGTGTTGGTTTCAACAAATTGGCCTATCAATTGCGGTGGCGGAAGAACATTGGTCCAACAGTCTTGGATAGAGGGTCAACCATTCTGACCGCGGCTCCTTTTCCAAAAACCAACATTACTGTCCCAATACGTGTGCCCATCCTTGAACCAAATTTGACCATGTTGCGAGTCATACTCAAGGAGGCATATTCAACAAGTGGGCAAACAAGTTTTGGCTCCAACTTGACAGAAAAGGAGCTGAGAGGGCTCAAAAAACTTATGGCTAAGAGAGGAGAGTCAAGGTATAGCATGGGGGACAGAAGTGGCGATTTTGTAGTCATGCCTAAAAATATGGATAAAGCAGTCACCCGTCTGGTCTAACAAGATAGGGATACCTACGTAGAGACCTCTATTCAGTCGTCCGAACAAATCACTGAACGACCGAAAAGTACAATAAAAGCGGTTTTAGGTAGTAAACTCATTGTAGAAACAGTGAGACGGTTCATATCGTCTTTCCCAAGCATTCCTACTTGTTACTCTCTAGTTAAAACTCACAAATTTGGCGACGTACCAGTAGGTAGCCTTACGGAAAGGGATATTAAAACTCGTCCCTTAATTTCAAGGTGCGGAGGACCATCCGACAGAATCAGCTGGCTGCTTTCCAAAGTTTTTTCTCCCTTATTAGGTCATGTAGCATCATATACTGCAAACACTAAGGACTTCATAGCTTCGCTCAACCAGTGCGAAATGCCATCTAATGTCGGCTATGCAAGCTATGATGCGGTGTCTTTGTACACAAACATCAATGCAGGAGATGCAATTGAGGCCCTCATTACTCTTTGACGGCAGCATAAAAGTGATATTTACACCTTCGCAGTCAAGGAAGAACCTTCGGAAATTGCTCCTGACAACTTTGGAATACAACATATTCCAGTTTGATGGTGAACTATATAGACAACACCACGGTCTAGTCGCGGGTTTGCGTTTAGCACCTTTACTAGCAATTGTATATCTGGAGCGTAGATCTGACAGCCGCTGTATCTTCCATGTTGAGTGAAAATATACGCTGCTGCTATTGACAAGCACGAATCTCAAAAAGTTGAAATGAAATTAAAAATAAAGTAAAAAAACTGATAAGACTATGGACTCGGTTTGTGTTGGTTTCAACAAATTGGCCTATCAATTGCGGTGGCGGGAGAACATTGGTCCAACAGTCTTGGATAGAGGGTCAACCATTCTGACCGCGGCTCCTTTTCCAAAAACCAACATTACTGTCCCAATACGTGTGCCCATCCTTGAACCAAATTTGACCATGTTGCGAGTCATACTCAAGGAGGCATATTCAACAAGTGGGCAAACAAGTTTTGGCTCCAACTTGACAGAAAAGGAGCTGAGAGGGCTCAAAAAACTTATGGCTAAGAGAGGAGAGTCAAGGTATAGCATAGGGGACAGAAGCGCAGATCGCTCACAACTGGAATATTATGTTATAAACGATATATTGTTTATTGCCGGCTTTTCTTCGAAGGACCTGCAAGACACACTACAAAATCTAAATTCGCAAGATCCCAATATCAAATTTACTGTGGAAGAGCCGAACAAAGACGGCTTTGTTCCTTTCCTCAATACAAAAGTTAAAATAAACGGATGAGGCAAAGAGCTCTGCTGGTACAAGAAACCAGCGTCAAAAAACATTAATATGCATGCTAGGAGTTGTCATCCCGCCTAACTGAAGGCCAATGTGGTCCACAACCTTATTTTGACCAGGGACAAAGTTTGCGGTTAAAATTCAAATGGAACAGAGTCGATGGAGGAACGAACACTGAGCGAAATCGGCTACACACGCACAAATGTAGGAACATGGAGACCGCATTGCAGCGCGGACGGCATCCCTATGTTAATGCCGTATGTCAACGAAAATACGGCATGGAAAGTCAACAGGGTGGTTAGAAATCCTCGCTCATATTCAACTCATATAAAGCTCATATTCAAACCACCTCCAAATCTGAAACCGTTGCTCACATATTCTAGACCTTATGAGGAAAAAGCGGGAGGGACGGTTGCAGCTACTGCACTACGATAAAATTTGCCAAGTCCGTAGGTCGGTGTACTCAATAATATGGCGGCGATGCGGGCAAAAGTACGTAGAAGAAACAAAAAGGCCCCTTTTCAAGAGACTGGACGAACATCGCACGGCTTTGCAAAATCCAACATCATATTCAAGTAACAGTTTCTCCATGCATAGGATCCAAAAGCATGCCCACGAAGCACCCCCCCCCCTTATCGTCGAAGTACTGAACCGCTCTATTGAAAATACTTTGGAAAGAAAAATCCTCGAGGCATTGGAAATAAGACGGTTATCCCCAGAAATAAATAGCAGAGATCTACATGACTCTCGTGAGCTAATCGCATGACTACAGTGTTATGCACTGTGGAATGAGTGCGATATCAAATATCATCACAGGCATAGCACGTCTGCGCTATTTAAGGGTTAAGTCAGGGTGGGTCAACCATTTCTGCTCCAGTACCAAGGACACCCATTGTGACGGTAAGTACAGTGGTCCTGTGGCAACAGTAAGTTGCTTAGGTACAAATACAGCTGTAGACTCTCAAACAGAGCCTACAAATAACATCTGATTTGTACATTCTTAGGCTTGATAAAGGCGCTAGGCGCCGAAAGCTTGCCTATAAGGCTCAAATTTCTTTTGCAACCATTTTTTGCAACCGGTTTTGTGAAAGTTGTTTTGAGTCTTCTGGAACTACTTTGGAAGTCTCACTTTGTCTTACACACATTCAGATCAACATGAGGCTTCGGGACAAGACAATGCCTAAAAAACAGTTGAAATCGACAGGTATCGACTCACAAAGGAAGACGCTCAACAAAAACTACTGTATCATGTAATTTTGGAATGAAATAAAGAAGTGGGTGATTTGATAAGAACAGCAGCCATCATAAAGCGGTTCGGGAATGATCTAGCACAACTGTTCTCAAAAATAAATCTTCTTCTTGGGAAGGATAGTAAATGGTCACGGATTTGATTTTCACCACTAATTAATGGACATTTGATTAACCGGCTAAGAAATTCAGACAAAAAATGCAGTAAACAGTGTAGCACATGCCAACTACAATAAACTGCCATCTTAGAACGTTTTCTTCAAGTGACCATAGACCCCTGAAGTGGCACAAACTACACTTTTTTGTTTGAGCATTAACTAGTTCGACAATGTGTAAGATATCCAGCAAAAAACGTCTTTATTGGAAGATTAGGCCACGTTCATACTTTGCAGTGCCGGCGGCAGGGCGGGGTTGAATTGCTCTGTGTCTCCGTCTGTGCCACCCTGTCTCGTTGCCTGCGTCGTCTCTGCACCTCCATCGTGCCACTCTGCCTTGTTACCTGTGAACGCAGCCACGCCCTGCCGGCGCAAAGTGTGAACGCGGCTTTACTCAGACGACTCATTAAAAACGTGAATTCAATGCAGTGATTTGCTGTTGATAGGTCGGCTCCATTGTTCATTGATTAGTTCCTAGATTGGAAAGTGATCACGCTGTCATTCCCGTGATCGCACAAAATACGGTCTTGTCAGTCAATAAAAGAAATAAAAAGTACGAATGAATAAGTGCAACTGGAGGATGTAGTATGTAACAACCGAAATACTGTAATTTGTAATCAGTAAATAAGTGTGAGTGCAATGTGATGTGATTTCATAAATATGTGTGTGAATCAAATGCAACTGTTGCGCAACAAGTGTTTTGAACCAAAGGCGCATCGCATCCAGAAATGTTGCACACCGAAATCGTGAAACTTATTCCTACCCACCTTCATCCATCAAATCTTTTTCCTTACGATATTCTCGCATATGTATAGTGTTGTCATGTCAAGAAAATTTTAGGCGTCACTCGCGATCTTACTTCTCGGAAATCGTTGTGTCTCTAGTCAGACTAGATCTCTTTCCACAGAAATGAACCATTCGCTCCCATCCTACTTTTGTCTGTGTGACACATACATGGTGATAAATTGTAAGGGGTAGTGTAGGCTCATCCTTCAAGTGATCGCAGAAAGAATGTCGAGCGGGTTAAGAAGATAAGGGCCATTTGATGGTCACTGCCAAGGCAAGGTGGAGTCATGGATGCGTTTTGAGACCACTATTGCCGTGATCACGTCTTGTGAGCAGGAACTGCTTCATGCTGGAAGTCATTCATATTGGCCCCGAGGTAAGGTGTTAGGAGGCTGCTAGGAGTGTTCATGTCACCTGGTGACATGGTTGAGGTAGTTCTGCTGATTTGCTTTGAATCGAATGTCGTCAAAATTTGGTACTAGGCCACACTGTATCGCAGCGGCCTTTCGAACCGTTCCATTGTCAAGCTGTTCGACTACTCCGTTTCGAACATCCTGAAGATCAAAGTCAGCTCTATTCCTCCCAACCCGATCGTGATTTTTCGAGGCCACTCCTACGACTTTGAACGATTCATGTGCAGGCGAACCTATGAAGTTTTTAGAGACATAATATAGTATGAGAAACACATAAAGTAATGCTGATGCATCTTTTCTTCCTTTTTCTTCCTTCTATGATAAGCCTGAGTCAGGAGTTAATACTTTTCGTGCACCCACCCTGTATAGTAAAATTGCCCTCAGAAATCAAAAGATTGTTGAGTATTGAGAATTTCATAATCTATTAATTTTGTATACAGAAAGAGTGACTTTTCGTCTATCTGAGAAGTACTTATCCAAATAAATCAAGTTGATGCGCCTTCAAATTTTTTTATTTATATTGATAACGCTCAAAATAGAAACAGAAGCTTCCTTACATCAGAATGCTCATCGCAAAGGATGTGCTTGAGGTCATATGAGAAGATACAGCACGTTTTAGCAGCCATCCTTAGGCATGGCACGTGAAGTGGGCGTGGTTAGCGAGACAAGTGCATTGAGCCATGGCACATGCACAGATCAACAACTATGGATTTCAATTATTTTACAAATTTTAGGGATAAGAATGACTTTGAGCAGCCTCCTGTTGAATTTTTTGGTCAGAAAATTCGTCTTGCTACTCAAGTGAACGAGTAATGATCTTCAAATTTTCTGGCCAGACCCTCCTGCTTCACACCGATATGAAGGCATGGAATCAATTGTAGTTGCAATGAAATTTGCAGAAGAAAGAAAAGTTCTTCGAAATGCATATAACTACATGAAGTGCTTCCAGTACTAAACCGCCGTCAGACAAACTTATGTTCTATGACTCTTCATCGTTTAACCGAGTGTATGTGTGCTCAACGACTGTCTGCCATATCCACGAGTGAGAACTCGGTCAATAAATGTATGCGAACAAGCGATGGCAAACAGTGAAACACGGTTGCCCATTCATCTCTACTCATTCGTTTCGATTTTCGCTTCAATCATTATTTCAACAGCCACTGCCAATTCAATGAATTTCCTCCTTGCTATGCAATCGCTGCCAAAATATTTCAGCATGTGATTTTCAGGATGTCGCTATGTCTAGAAAACACCTCAGCTTAATGTTTTGGCATTCTTAGCATAATGTAGACATGACGCTTATATGAAGTCAACCCCGTCTTAACCATTCCCTACTGTATGCGATATCTGGGTTTCGTAACCCGAAATGGGAATTCTTCTGTGGTAATGACGTCATAGTAAAATCTCCGGCAAAGGACCTGCTGGTGTTGATCGACACAGCAGCTGAACAAATGCCAGAATCGATAGGCGATCACGAGAGGGAATGAAGTAGTGCGACTCGTTCGCTTTCAAAAACACATCGACACCAGCCTAGTAAGCCCTATTTGATGTGAGTTTGTGATCATGTGTTCCACGCCTTTCCTCTGACTCATAATTCAACATATCGCATTGTTTAGCATGTTTCCTTTTGTGTTGCATGTTACATGCTGCTTTAGATTCGATCCATCTCTGTTATCACAGCAAATATTAGGTTGGTTCAAAAAATCTGCCACTCCAAGCTGTAGCTAAAATATGGTCTGCTAAAGAGTACCTATCAGGAAAAGCAAACGTGCGCGCTACGTGCACCAGGGGAGCAGGGATCGAAAAATTCTCAGTGGATTGTATTTTGGGTTGGAAAATGCACAGACGTATTTTTTCAAAATCTTTAAGAACTTTCTTTTTTTACGACCACCTCTTTTTGATCTGCTTTCGGACCGATAAGGTGTCCTTAAAGAATATGGTCTATCATTGATCATACCTGATAATAGGTAGCAATGCCATGATTGTTGACCTTCTTCAGCGTCGGCGTCGACCGCGCCGAGGGAGAGAGAGGGGGAGGGAGAAGGGGAAAAGAGGTTTCCGTGACGGGGGAGGGACATAGCTCAGTGGGTGAATCTTTTCTGAAGTAATGTGGCATTCTTTTCTGGCAAAAATTGTTTTATTCATTTTGACGCTCCTTGTTCCAGGCTCAGACAGTAACCCATGCGGCCAGCGATGTTTCCTCTTGCCTGGAGCGCCCCAATGCATACTCCTCTTGTGAAAACGGTCGTAATCAGGATAGTGAACGACGGAAACGGACTTGGACAGCATCTTAAGGAGTACTATTTACTTTTCCGGAGTTACTTCAGATACAAAAAGGTTGACCGCTGGGATATTTCTTAGTAATACATTGGGTACGGGAAACTTCTATACCTGAATGCAACACATGCTGCATGGTGCATTTTGCTGTGTGCAGCCTGCTTCCACCATGTACGTAGAACGATGAAACCTTTTCCTGCGTCCGGAACAGGGCATCATTCTCGTAAATGGGGCACGATTTCTCTCATTTAACTCGTTTTTGACATATAATCGTCGTGAACTTTGTAGTAAGTGTCGGCTTATCGACGATATCGGCATAATCATAGCTATCCGAGCAGAAACCCTAGTTGTACTATCGGACAGAATCTATCCTTCATCAACGTTGTTTTCACCTCCAGAAAATAAGTCTGATGGTACAAGTGATGCTTGTACACTTAATAAGAACCCCGTCAGAAAGCCTCCTCCTCCCCGTGCCTACAGTTCATTTCGGAGCGTCTGATAGGGCGTGGCCTACGGACTTGAGTGAGGGTGTACTCTCACCCCGTCACACGCTCTCACTCTCACCACGCACTCTCACTCTCGCCACCCAGGCCACGCCCTATCCAGCTCTGTAAAATGAATGTAACAGGCTCTTCAGCATTGAATTTGTTGAGACCTCATCGAGCTCTCGTCGGAACAGTGAGCGAACGTCCATAAATAGCTTATACAGTTTCCTCCAACTGACTGCTTGTGTAAGCAAGTCTTCAAAAGCGTGCATCACTCTGAGCCTCACATGTCCAGAGATTATTTTGGCCTGCCAGTCTCGTATTGTCCTATATCTCGGACCGTTACCGGTCATTCCAAAACCAAGCGTCATAATTGCGAATTACGTTTCATTAATCTCTGCCAAGTGTGAAGACACATACGTATGTAGTGCAAGCGCTCAGAAAAACACGGTTCTCCATTGCCTCAAAGAACAGCAGGAATAAGAGCATGCGGGAAAAGCGCCCCTTGCGCTAGTATAAGAAAAGGCAGATAGCTCGGCACGAAGAAATATCTTTCGAGTAAATTTCTACAAAAAAAACATTTCAGAAAACACGAAGCTATGAAAGCACTGACTGAACTATTAGGAGAATATTACGTGGCATGGGTTTGATTAGTATAGTTCTTTTTATATCTACGTAGAATGTCGAATAATTACATCTGTTAACATTACATCAGATGGAGTCTGCGGACTCATGACTCATTCTGGCACGGATAGCATTTTTCAGAGCCTTTATTGCGTTTGTGAAAACATAGACCAAGCATTTTCATGTCCATATCGGTCGGAAAGGGATAGTTCTCTACCTGTCCTCCCTCATGATCAATCAACAAACCACGCACTGAGCCGATCAGAATAAGTAGTGGTTTCTCGAAACGAGTTTTTTGCGCAGCAGGGGAAGGGCTTCCATTTCCATCGTAGTTTCCTAACGTGTTCACTCTACTGAGCGTACAACACTAGTAACGGAAAATCACTCAGATAATCAGGATTTTTTGTGGATCAAAGTTGATCACAGCAGGTGACTGTACGTATAAACTACGTTCCTTTCCTCGAATATTGAAGGCTCGTTCGTTGTTGCCATCTCACCGGTGAGCGCGGTCGCAGTGTTTTAGCACCGAGGTTTTCCTCGCTGGCAAGTGGATCAACAGATTTTGAAGAAATTTCGTCCACTTCCGGTATTGTTCCACTACGCTGACGCTGTATTTTTATTTGTTATTTCTGTGATAGCGACGAAAACTTTGTCATGCATGCATATGTGATGGGTTTACTGCAATTCCCGCTTTATCGCACACTTTTTAGGTGATTTTGGTTCAGTCAAACCTTCCAAATAATCATACTCTATATATAAAGCAGAAGTTTGGTGTGTTTGTTTGTCTGTCTGTCTGTCTGTGTGTGTGTGTGTCTGTCTGTCTGTCCGCTCACCGCATAATATCTCGCGTCGCAGCAAAGCTGGGATCCTGAATTTTTAAGGTAATGTAGGGGTGTTAAGGGGACATCAATGGTGAGGGAACGGAAGTGATAGCACTGATAAGGGCTGATAAGGAGCCCCGAAAGGCGAATGGCGGGAAATTCATATCTCGCGTAGCAGCAAAGCTGGGACCCTGAATTTTTAAGATAATATAGGGGTGGAAAGGGGACATTAATGGTGAGGGAACGGAAGTGATAGCAACTGATAAGGGCTGATAAGGAGCCCCGAAAGGCGAATGGCGGGAAATTCATACCTCGCGTCGCAGCAAAGCTGGGACCGTGAATTTTTAAGATAATATAGGGGTGGAAAGGGGACATTAATGGAGAAGGAACGGAAGTGATAGCAACTGATAAGGGCTGATAAGGAGCCTCGAAAGGCGAATGGCGGGAAATACATATCTCGCGTCGCAGCAAAGCTGGGATCCTGAATTTTTAAGGTAATGTAGGGGTGTTAAGGGGACATCAATGGTGAGGGAACGGATGTGATAGCAACTGATAAGGGCTGATAAGGAGCCTCGAAAGGCGAATGGCGACGCAGCTGTGTTGTGATGGGCCGGTAAGGAAAGGAGGCATTACCTAGGGATACGCCGAGGGTACCAAAAATCAGGCAGGCTAAGAATGGACCTGTAGAGGTCGGGCAAGTTAGGGATGGGTTGGGGTAAGCCAAAATGTACGGAGCACATGAGAGGCAAGCTAAAACCAGAAGTTTGGTGTGTTTGTGTGTGTGTGTGTGCATGTGTCCGTTTTTTGTCACATAATCTACTCTCAACTCAATTGCAACGTGGAGAGGTCGGGCAAGTTGGGAATGGGTAGGGGTTGCCCAAAGTGTGCGGAGCTCATTAAGGACTAAGCCTAGCTCCGCCCACCGTGAGCGGGGCTTGCGCAGAAATGGTTCAAAAAATTGGCTAAATCAAGAGTGGGCCTGTAGGGATCGGGCAAGTTAAGACTCGGTAGGGCCTCATCTCAACTGTATCCTGGAGGGTCGCGCGAGTAAGGAGTGGTTAGGGGCTGACCTAAGCGTACAGAGCATATAAGAACTAAGCCTAGCTCCGCCCACCATGGGCGGGTCTTGCGCCGAAATCGATGAGTAAACGAATTTAGGTTCTCGCTCAGGTGTTGGAAATCGGGCAAGTTAGGAAACAGTCTGTTGAAGTCGCGCATGTAAGGACTGGGGAGGGACTGACCAAAGTAAAGGGTGCACACAACAAGCAAATAAGTCACGGACCTGTGGAGGTTGGGCAGGTTAGGATTGGGTAGGGGTCATGTGTACGGAGCCTATAAGTTTTAAGCTTAGCTCCGCCCACCGTGGGCGGGGCCTGCGCCGGAACCGATGGGTACTCAAATTTATAAACCCTCGCTTGGGTTCCGAAAATCGGGAAGGTCAGGAATGGGACTGCTCAGGTCGTGCGAGTAAGAACTGGATAGGGACAGACCAAAATGTAGGGAGCACACAAGGAGCAGAACGGGCCTGTAGAGGTAGGGCAAGTTAGGATAGCGCAGGGGCAAACACAAGTGTACGGAGCACATAAGTTCTAAGCCTACCTCCGCCCACCATGGGCTGGGCTTGCGCCGAAATCGATGAATAAACGAATTTAGGTCCTCGCTCAGGTGTTGGAAATCGGCCAAGTTAGGGAAGGGTTGTTGAAGTCGTGCGAGTAAGGACTGGACAGGGACAGACCAAAATGTAGGGAGCACACAGGAAGCAAATTAGGAACGGGCCTGTAGAGGTAGGGCAAGTTAGGATAGCGTAGAGGAAAACATAAGTGTACGGAGCATATAAGTTCTAAGCCTAGCTCCGCCCACCATGGGGGGGGGCTTGCGCCGAAATCAATGAATAAAGGAATTCAGGTCTTCGCTCAAGTGCTGAAAATCGGACAAGTTAGGAAAGGGTCTGTTGAAGTCGCGCATGTAAGGACTGGGGAGGGACTGACCAAAGTGAAGGGTGCACACAACAAGCAGATAAGGCACGGGCCTGTGGAGGTCAGGCAGGTTAGGATTGGGTAGGGGTCATGTGTACGGAGCATATAAGTTTCAAGCTTAGCTCCGCCCACCATGGGCGGGACCTGCGCTGAAACCGATGGGTTCTCAAATTTAGTCCTCGCCTGGGTTCCGAAAATCGGGAAGGTCGGGAATGGGTATGTTGAGGTAGTGCGTGTGAGGACTGGGTAGAGACTGACCAAGGTGTTGGGAGCACACAAGAAGCAAGTTAGGTACGGGCATGTGGAAGTCGGGCAGGTTACGATTGGGTAGAGGCCATGTGTACGGAGCACATAAGTCCTGAGTCTAGCTCCGTCCATTACGGGCGGGACCTGCGCCGGAACCGATGGGTGCTCAAGTTTATAAACCCTCGCTTGGGTTCCGAAAATCGGGAAGGTCAGGAATGGAGCTGCTCAGGTCGTGCGAGTAAGAACTGGATAGGGACAGACGAAAATGGGTACGAGTGTGTGGAGGTCGGGCAGGTTAGGATTGGGTAGGAGTCAACCCACCAAACTTATGTACTCTGTACACGTCAACCCCCTGTGTATAGAATGCATAAGTTCTAAGCCTAGCCCGGCCATAATTGCAATATTGGTACCACACTCACAAAGTGACTGTTTGTTCTCGGTTACCATTAGGGAGTGGTGTGTTATTATCAGGTGTATCTCTCGGCAATCAGTTAAGGTCAATGTTTCTTATAGAACTGATACATGCACGTCCTCTCCAAACTTTTAATCCTCAAAAGTCAACTACTACGGAGCGCCTCAGCGCTCACGATGAGACACCTCCAACTGCTGCCGCTCCTTTTAGCGTGGCCGCCCCTCTGCGATTGTGCCTTACACACTTGATCAACGATGGGAAGGGGGTCTTCTTTCTTGGATTTTTTGACCGTTTCGATCCATCTTCCTTACTTTGGTACTACTAAGTGCTTCAAATCTACTTTTGTGTTCGGATCGAATCCTGCCTTTCTTTAAAGGGGTTTTGCCTTCAGTGGGGAAGGGGTTACAGATGGGTGTGGTGTCTCTTAGTTTCAACTAAAGCCGATGATCGTTGGACGTTTGCTCACAATATATACAAGCCGCATTTTATCCGTTCCCTGCTGCAATGTGCGCTCCCTATACACAGGGCCTATTCCTGCTGCAATGCGCGCGAAGCGCGCATGCGAAAGTCGCTCCTCGCTACAAAGCAGAAAGCCCCAAAGCCACCCTGCCGGGGCGGCGAAGCCGCCCCTACGAGGATTGGCCGGCGAAGCCGGCCAATCCGAGTCCAGGAGGGTTGGCCGGCGTCAGCCGGCCAACCCGACTGGTCTACTTTATAATATGAGACAGCAATCCGTTGAAAATTAGTGAAAACATTGAAGGTTAGCGAAGGAACTCCTCTTGGTCCGATCGCACCTGCAACACCAATCTCGGTCTTTACGACCAACACTAATAAGATATATGTAGCTATGTTCTATCACCAGGAGATTTTTGAGACTGAATCGCTGTCCCAACAGTGCTTTGGTGGTTCATGCTCCCACCCACCCTTCTTATCAATTAAATTTTAGTCCACTTGATTCCACATGCCTTCGACAAAGATTCTTACAACACTATGTATGCGACAAGAAGATAGTTATTCATGATAACACTGTTCATACTTTGATTCCGGTGTTTTTACTTCCGTACTTTTTCTCTTCCTGGTGCTCTTGAAGACTGGAAAAGAGCACTTTAGGCTCACGTTAAACACTCGCAGTTCATCAAGATTGCCGCAATTGCACACACGACGCCTTGCCAAGACGTCCAGTGTCGGCTCATTGTATTCATTAATTATGGACAAACACCTTTTTTATACTCCTTATTCTTATTTTAATTGTTCCACTTGTTTGTTGCTGCTAACGCGTGCACCTCGTGGTGAAGTGTACCACGATCGCACCAAAGGCTCATTTTTCAACCCGAGCTTCGCTACACATAATCTCTTCAGAGCCCGAATGTTTTTTAGTCGCTGATAAGAGTAATTTCAAATACGCTTCCCTTCCGCTCCCCCTCCTCTTCCCAATGCCCTTGAGTGTGGATCTGTCGGTGCAGCACAACAAGTTTCGATCTGCCGGTGCAGCACAACAAGTTTCGTACCCACGGTTCCTTCACTGCCGGCTTGCTGTAGCCCTTACCCCGCGATTCACTGAGGTCGTGAAGCGCTCTCGCGCCGATCCGAAGAAGAGCGCAGTCGCACCGACAAGCGAAGGACCCGAGGTCGAAGTGGCTTTTGTAATGGGATACAGGTGGTCCGACGCACTTTCGGATCTGCCTCAGCTTACATGTTAGGGTGTATGTTGTCGCGACGCGAGGTGGGGGGCCACTCACGGGGCTGATCATGTTCAAGACGAGTGAGGGTCCCTGCGTCGTGTTTATCCTAGGTCCTATCATACGGGTCCTGTGCCGATCTCACCTGCCGTGCGGTTCCTGCGGTCCTGACCCGGAGAAATGCCCCTACTTCCTAGACGATCTCTGCGGAGGACCTCCTGCGTGATAACCTGACCGACCTCTGCGAACTCCAAGCTCCTACAGTTCCCACATTGATCGTTTTAGGTGTATTTTGCGTTTGTGTTATTTGTCAACCAATAATCAATCAATACACATCAAAGAAAAGAGCGAATCAATGCAATGTAAAAGACGTGAGAAATAACTGCACGATAAACGTGCTATCTTTACACACAAAACCAAAAGGCAAAAGAACCCAACTCTTTTATATGGAACCTCTGCGAATCATTAACACATCAATAACAATTAATATCAACAAAATATCCTACTCTAAGCCCTAGACCTAAGGGTCGACGCCCTGCCTAAACCTACGGGCCTTGGCACTCCGAAGCCCTCCTGACCATGGTCAGGCACGTGGCCGTGGGCCTGCGCCACTGCCGGTCACGTCCTGCCAGAGGGGCAGGAGTTACCTGCAATGGTCCTCGTCCTCGTCGAGTGCGTCGTCCTGGTGGAGGTGCGGAGGCAGCTGCGCGGGGGCAGCTGCGGCAGGACGAAGGCGATCCGATCCGGTCCAGTGCGGTGAAGAGAGCAGAATACCAACCCAGTCCTCTGCGATTAGGCCCAAGGGACTGCGGTGGTTGTCGGCGGTTACTGTACTGTGCGCGGTGAGACCCCAGTGCGGACTCTGGCGATGGTCCAGGGTGACGGTTGGGACACACGAATCTAGGCCGTGACCCTGTGACAGCCTGTGGCCTTTGCCCTGTGACATGAATAAATCAGACAATTTGACTATACAACAGAACAGACTTGCAAGAAGTACACGATTCACATTAACAAATTGTCCTAAATATCTAAGGCTTAGGTTAAAGGCCACAGGCTGTTACAGGGTCACGGCCTAAATTCGTGTGTCCCAACCTACACCCGATGGTCCAAGTTGACAAGCGGCCCTTGCGAGATGACTGCGCGTAGGATATGACGTCGGGACCGTACGGGGACCAAAACAGAGAAGAAGTCGCACGAAAGTCGCGACATATGTCGTTAGGACAGAAAAATCGTGATGCGACGTCGCGCGCGCGACGTTCGTGCATGAGTCTCCTGTTTCTGATTGGGGCAACCTTCTGCTTCAATGTATAAGTAGCTGTTTATCTGTATCATGACCTTTTTATATCTTTGTTTGATATCCCAACATTTGATGTAGTTGTGGTGGAGGGCCACTGACTGAGCTCGGCGTGCGGCGCTATTTTTACCTAGGTCTTCAGCCCAAGCCTATGCTTAGAAGGATGCTCTTACCATCCTGAAGTGAGGCTCAGGTAAACATATACACATGAGTGCATAAATTGATGACTGTAGAACGGTTTAGAGTGGAAGACGACAGCGCGACAATAAAACTTCTCCGTACATTAGACCTTTTTATACATATACTTCCAGTTGTAGTGTGCAGCTTTGCAAGTGGAAGTTTTTGAATTTCAGTCTTGTTTACTCTTTTACTTTCACCTTGTTCCATATTTCCCGTGTGTTCGCAATTACAACGGAAAATCCCATTCTGTAGGAGCACTGTGGCTCCGGTGCATATGCGCTGTCCCAATCAGAATTGGACAACTCGTGCGCGATCGTCGCACAGCCGCACGCGGTCGTGCGATTCTTCTGTCTTAACGACATACACCCCACCATTTGATAAGGTCTTATGCCAAGAGAAGCATCGTAAATATAAAAATTTTATAGAAGTGTTCTCTCTAGTCAGTCGATGAAGTTCAAACAAATGCAAAAATACCCTGTCAACAAAGGCTCTAATCATCGTCTCCATTGAATGGGTCGTTACATTTACCTCCTTGCCAGACGGCTGCCGACAATTCACTTTTCTGTGGTGTGCTTGGGCCCACGTTTGTCAGTCAGTCAGTCACTGTGGATGTGTGCCATTAGGACAAAAATTCACGTTGCCGCGTCCGCCGTGCGATGCCATGAGTACGAACTACAGACGCCTTATTGATTGGCACTTGAAGCGATGACGATCCATGCCGCCTAATTCGGGCGTAATCGTTCAGGATCACACTAATACGGTGTCCCCTAGCTAGCCCCAACGCGTCTCGCACCACACGCGGCCACGCAAATTTCCTGTACTAGTGGCACATCCGCCACTGTGACTTGCAAAGGAATTATGAAAAGTGTTCTGAATTCACTTTCGACTTCTATTTTCGAAGCTTACCTACGTGAATTACGAGATCTGCTTCCATACTCTCGCAATAGATATTCCTAATCCTTTCAGCGTAAGAACGTAATCACACTTTTTCAGATCGAGAAAGACTTTTTTCACCATTTTAAGACCTAGACGGGCCACGGCCATGTTACGAGCACAGTCGGCCGACGTGGCGTTCGGTCTATGGATTCTAATTACTCTAGTCAATATATGTCAAACACAAGTACTGTCAGAGCTTGTTGGCCTTGGCCAATTCACTGAGGCCGAAAAAAAATATTGCGAATTCGCCCCCGGAGAATCTCCCACATGCGAAAATTGCGTCACTAAAGGATCGGTGAGTCACTTGAGAATGGTTAGTACATGCAGGATGGTGGGGACCATTGTCAGAGATCGAAGGTATGCAGATGACAGTACGGTAACAGCAGATACAGGCAGGCAACATGCTTGTATCTGCTAGTTGCACGTACTATCATCTGCTTACGAATGCTTAAGAGCAAATAGGCAAAGACCGCACTTATGGCCACCCGAAGCATGCACATCAAGGGCTGAAGTCCAGTGTTGGTCTGAGTCTCTCCGTCGACTTCTTCCGCGGAACTTCTGTCCTTTACCTCGTTTTTTTTTTTTCGAAAAGTGAAGCCATTCATTCCCACTACCCTCTTTCCGTACCTGTTCTACTACACTACAGTTTCACTAGTCACTGTCATTACTACACTACAGTTTCACTAGTCACTTTCACTGTTTCACTACAGTTTCCAACAAAGTTCTCTTCTCCAGCACTCTTGACAGATTTCATGACCCACTTTGGCTGAAATACGCCAATTCCATGTGACGACGTTAGTCACAAGCTTAAAGGAACCATCCACGCAAAAATGAGTTTTTGTGTTACCCGTATGTTTATGTTATATTTGCCTAATGTGGGCCTCATGCAAAGCTTCACGCGAAAAAATGTGAATCTGGCTGAGATACAGTGCCACAAAGTACGTCCGGGTGTGCGGGGCCTCCGAGTAAAAGCCTCGTCCCGTCGTCCGCCGTGGTCGGAGACGCATTGTAGGAACAGAAAGTTACGTAAACAGTCCCACTCTCCGTTCTCAACGGCGGCGGACCACGGGACGAGGCTTTTACTCAGAAGCCCCGCCCACCCGGGTGTATTTTGTAGTGCTATACCTTAGCCGGATTCACATTTTTTTCGCCTGAAACTTTGCATGAGGCCCACATTAGGCACACAACATAAACGTATGAGTAGCACAAAAACTTATTTTTCCGTGAACGATTCCTTTAGCCTTCATCTTTAGGAGTGCTTCTACTGTGGTGGTACCACTGAACGTTGTCTACCGTATGCTTGGTATTTTCCAGGATGTGAGCTCGGCGACGTTAAGCACAACAAATGTTGGGGTGAGTGATGGAGCACGTTTAATCTCACGTAATTTCTCAATGACTTAATCAAATAAGGGCGGAGGTGGTGTAGAGGTGGCGCGCACCTCACTTTCATAGTGCGAGGATCAAATCCCGCATCAACGCCTGCCCATGCCTACCAACCTTCCATCCCTCGTAGTAGGTGAATTGATACGAGATCCGTCAACGAAGATAAAAGCATTGACTTGTACATTAGCCGGTCGCAAGTCATCGTATAGGCCAAATTCCGACTGCGATTCCGACTTGGAATTAGACTGCGCGGCGCATACCACACACGGGATTGATTGATCTAAAAACCTTGCCCTCACTCTAGTAACATTTATCGGGGAAAACCCTCACCACAGAATAAGTGAAGTGCGCAGTTTTTCCACAGCTTCAGTAACTTCATGACATATTCTGTATACGATAATTTGGATGCAAAGAGAAGCGAATAATCGTATTGGAGGTGGAATCAAAGACCCAATGAAATAATGCGTAGTGCAATTATGGCACGATCCTAAACAAGGACCAGCATCAGCACCACAGGCTCCTTCCCCAAAACCAAAAGCGGGCCTTCACGTTCCGTGCATGTCTGAAACACAATGCAGCATTTTTGATCATATCGTTCCGTTAATTCCTTATCAACCTACAATTCAGCAATCTTGGTTTCATATTCAACGACCGAACAGACTGCGTATACTCTGTCTCTGAGTATCACCAGACCGACGAGAAGTTGCTGCACTTCTGCCTTTAGGCCGCGGTCGTACTTTGCGATGCAGGCGGCAGGGCGTGGCTGCATATATCCGCCTATGCCACCTTGCCTCGTTGCCTGCGTCATCTCTGCACCTCCACCATGCCACTCTCTCTAGCTGCCTGTGAACGCAGCCATGCCCTGCCTGCGGTGGGTGGGGGGAAATCCGCCAAAAAATCGCGTGGCCGCCCGCGGCGAGCGGCTCGGCTGGTGCGAGTACCAGTGGCAGGGCATGGCAGCCTTCAAGCGAGACAGTGTGGCAAAGGTGGAGGAGGCAGGGTGGCGTGGCTGGAGGAGGCAGTGTGGCATGGCTGGAGTGCAGAAGTGACGCAGCCACGCCTGCCGGTCTCCCAAGAGCAAAATCGATTCGCAAGTCGTACTGGTGGCGCCGCGAGTGCGACGCCGCTGACGCGAATTTTGGCGGATTTCCCCCCACCCCCTGCGGTGAGTATGACCGCCGCCTTAGCGAGAATGTGAGCTCCCCTAGGAAGCTGTCATTGCGCAACCGCGTACGCTCCTGGTGGCGAAAAAAACAACTGCATTGTAACGCACTGGTTCGTAAATTAACTCTTATTATGTGCGTTTTGCAGTGAATATCTCAGCAGTGGTCATCGTAATCAGCATCATCTCTGGAATATTACTAGTGATTTTCATCTTCTGCTTGTGCTACTGCTGCTACCGATGTCAAGCCTATCGGCGAGCGAGAGCCAAAAAGCAGGGAGAAAAGTGGAACTTTGTGAGTTTTCATCCATCATACAAACTGTAACTACACACACATACATAAACATTATAACTTGCGAATAACTGGACCGAAATCAATACTGTGATATAACACTTACCCACTACTACCCAGATCTGTTTCTGCTTAGGCGCGTAAAGGATTTAGCGATTTTTCAGATTAAGAACGACGAAGAAAAGAGATTAAAGACAAAGGTAGGGATATGTGAGTAATGAGAATTCTTGAAGTAAGCACAGAGATGGAAGAATGGATCTCGAAAGACTTATGTGGTTTTCAACAGCTGCCACGTTTTCGCCGCCCCCTTCGTTAACGTGGCCCGCCCACTTTCGGAATCAATGGTGGGCAAGGGGAATCATTCCATGAAACTTTGACCGTTTCTCATCGTTTCCTACTTCTAAGCACCTCGACTTTTATACTCAGTGATCTTTTCACATACGGCCCTAATGGCACCTACCACCGCTTTCGCTAGCCTGCAGTACACGGAGCACTAGCACGGTACACTTCGCGGGGTGAATTCGCGACTGTGTGTTTTACGAGTTTTGTCTGGGAGCATAACGAGCAAACAGCAAAACCTGCAATGTTAGTTGTAGCATGTGAGATCGAACGCAAACTAGATAGACCTTTAGGCGGTTCCCGGTTTCGCAGTCACCTAGTACAGCCGAGAAAACTGAATTTCTCGCAACAGCTGGTGATGACCACTGCAGGTGATCCCACGGAACCTATGTGCAAGCACAGCACAAACAATTTCCACCAAACATGCAGTACTGCCACAACGCCTATAAGGAAATAGAGCCAGTATGGTTGATGAGATGAACACCTCTGTCACGGGACCCGAAAATTTTTGCCACTTTTCTGAAAGTAACTCAAGGCACAACCAGGTACAACCTGGAGCACTATGATCAGCGTAATAATCTCCGGTCACGCGTCGATGGTGCTCCAACGAATAAAAAAATTGCACTTCAAAGAATAATGACGATAATCACTGAATAGGGCGGAGGTGGTGTAGTGACAGGTGGCGCGCAACCCACTCTCATGGTGCGGGGATCAAATCCCGCATCAACGCCCGCCCAGGCCAACCAAGCCTTCCATCCCTCCGGGGTCGGCAAATTGGTACCAGACTCGTCTGGGAGGATAAGAAGCACTGACTTGTACATTGGCTGGCCACGGCAAGTCATTGTATAGGCCCCATCACATTCACCAGCCATCACGATTCTGAATGGAACTTGAATGTGCGGCGCATCCCACAGAAGGGATTGATTAATGCCAAAATCTTTATCCTTTTTTTTAATCACTGAATAAGCCCCTTTCCCATCCATTCGCAGTCAACTTCGCTCCATTTTATCAAGCGATGTGGCGTCGCATCTTGTCTGCAGTAAAGCATCGTAAAACAGCTGGATGATAACCGATTAGTGTGCAAAGAGCTCTTTCGAAGGCTGAACAAACAGTAGAAGTATCGATGAGCACTAGATCGGTCGAATGAACCTCTGACAGATGTATGTTTCGGAAGGAACAGCCTTTCTGAGCACTATAACGACCAAATCCTGGAGATCAGTAGTACAGCGCGCTCATTGTCAGACCGAATCAATTTACGCTGTGAGAGCAGTTATCAAAAGCTGATGGTTCTGGAGGTGATCTCTAACAAGGAAAGAATACCAGGTCGAAGTGACCATACGGTAATGGGGCGTATGTCGACCAAGTACTATTAGGTTGATTCATAATAAATCGGACAAATGGTAGTGATGATTTCTAGAGATCATAACTCAGTAACGAATTAACGAAAATGGACGCGCGAGGTACCGTTGGAATGAGTATGAAAATCTCTTCAAAGTACCGCAAAATAATCACTTCAAATAAATTCATTCCGCCACAATGCCGCACGATTTCAAGCGGTCCAGAGACCACATCCGCGACGTCATACTATTTATATCGCTATCTGGCCAGGAACCCGCGGATATCGGCAGACGTCCGATAGAAGTTCACAAGGAGCATGCCCCCGGCAGAAGTACACTGTAGTTGTAGCATTCGAAGTTTGCGTCAGGCGACTATTCCATCGAAGACGAAAACCGCGGTTGGTGGAGCGTTCACGGCGTAGAGTACTGGGAGCTGCTCGATGAAGGTACCACAGTATCCGCCGACGTCTACGTTCGTCAATTACGAGAATTGAAGGCCAATGTCCAAAGTTCGCTACGGCGGCGGTCACATGTCTACTTCCAGCACGACAACGTGTCTACTTCCACAGACCGCACTTCGCAAGATCGACCAAGGCCGAGCTGCTGTCGTACAGTTGGACCGTACTTCTATACCCACCGTACTCCCCAGACCTGGCCCCTTCAGATTTCCACCTTTTCTCCCACAGCCAACCCACCTGGACGGCCAAGACTTCAAAACTCGCGACGAGGTCAAGGCGGCACTCGGCAACTTCTTCGAGCTCCAGCTTCCGGCCTTCTGGAGCAAGGGCATCCATGATCTGCCTATACCGTGGCAGAAGGTCATCGATAAAGATGGAGTATATTTCAAGTGGATCCCTGTTGTCGAAAAAAGTTGTACGACAATGATTAAAATTGGTCAATTTGTCCGATTTACAATACCGCTCACATTTTTTGAAAAATCGACGGTGGGCGACGGATTAAACGGCACAAACCGTCGCCCCGTCATAACTTCGTTAAAAATGGATAAAATGGGAAAAAATTAGAAGCGTTAGATTCGTCTCGATGTGTCGAATTCAACGACCTATGAGATGTCTCATTTTGATAAGTAGGTCACCAGCTTCTCGGTAAAAGCTGCAAAGATTTCTTTGATTTTACCCTCAGGCAAAACTCCGACCTGTTTCGGCTTGCATTCACATGTTCGATTGCTGCTCGCCCATGTTCTGCACAAACATTATTTTTTAGTGAGTTATCTTCAAGTTTCAGGATACTTTCAGCACGAAATTTCCACGACATTTTCGAGAGTTTTTGAGCTTATTTCGTCAGAATCGAAGGACAAGTTGAGAAAATAACTCACCTGTCACAGACTACTGGTTACGTACTGCAAGAATTACCTTGACTTCCGAATTACAGGCACGCGCTTCTTTTGTGATCTTTGCAGCTTTTACCGAGAAGCTGGTGTCCTACTTATCAAAATTAGACATATCATAGGTCGTTGAATTCGACACACCGAGACGAATCTAACGCTTCTAATTTTTTCCCATTTTATCCATTTTTAACGAAGTTATGACGGGGCGACGGTTTGTGCCGTTTAATCCGTCGCCCACCGTCGATTTTTCAAAAAATGTGAGCGGTATTGTATTATGAATCAACCTAATACAAACGACCACTTTGAACCTGCTTTCCAAGTTTGCAGGGAGACTCTCTGAATCGAGTTGTGAAGGTTTTTGGGCAAACATACTGTATGCTGGAGAGTATACTCGCTCAGAGGCCTGAATTCAGTGACAGGGACAGCATGATATATTGATGAAAGCTGACATTCATGTTATTGTAATGATGGGTGAATAAAGACAAAAAACTGTGTAATTACGGAAACAACTTTTAGCTATGACGACGAGCTGGCTTGTGTGAGTGTTCCAACGCCAGCCGAGCGCATGTCACGCTTCACTTTGTGAAATGAGTATGTAATCCATGTTAAGGGAGCCAAAATAACCAGGAATATCAATTCCTCGCCAAATCGATATTTTAACCCTTTTTTTCAGAAGCGGTTGCCATGAAGTACATTTGTGGCAAGACGCTCACAAAAAGGATCTTATGCGCTTTCGCAAACCAAAAAGAAAGGCTGCTTTTATTGGGATACATGTCGATAAGAGCGAAAGTGTTTTCACCACATACATATGATGATACGCTCTCACCCAAGTCCGTAGGCCACGCCCTATCAGGCGCTCAGAAATGGACTGTATATGACGTTGTTTTTGCTATATTTTAACCTAGTTTGTTTTATCACTCGGGAAGAGGGCAGCCTGCCATTGGCACTTTTTTGATGTTGAAAATTCGATTTGACCAGAAATTCGCCTTCTGAAGCTTCCTTCGAACCGTGAACGCCACGCGGAAATTGGCTCGTCCGGTGTCAGATGTCATTTGCTTGGGTGGGTGCGGTTCAGTGGAGTTCGAGCAGGCATCGCGTCCTGGGAATGCGACGCATGCGACGCCTCAACAAGGTTGCAACCTGAGCATTTATCCAAGGACATACTTGCCACAAAAATGTAAGCAACTAATCTGATTAACGCGTGATGTGCCTTCAAAAGACATTGCTGAGGGTGATGTGGGAAATGAGGAACTTTCGAAATGAATCACCCAGATGAAAATCGAAAGTATGGTTGTACATAAGATGACTATGTGGCGCAGTTCCCGTTGTAGCGCACTCTTGAGCCTCAGAAGGGGCATCTTTCCAACAGACTCCGCCTTTCTTAACCCATTGACGACCGCGGCATCTACACTTGTCTGGCGTGTGGAACCGCGTGGAATTTTCCCACGCTCCGCGTGCGACACGACGTCGTGTCACACGGTCCCACGGGAACACCTTCTTCAAGAAACTATCATTTTTCACCTTTTTCCATTGTAATTAGGTTCTCACCTGTATTTATGATAATATATAACCATGTTTGTATGAAGCTTTCCTCTTTCGAAGAAATATGGATGTCTTTGATGATGAAAGTGAACTAGATCAGTATCGATAGACAGCTACTAGAAAGTGGCTTTGAGCGACCGAATCGCGTCTTACACACTGTTTGTGAAAACGACCACCATGATGGTACACCAGGCTTGACACCAGTTGAATATTTACATATTTATTTATCCCTTTATTCAGAGGACTTCCGACATATGGTCCGGTGCTTTCGGACGCTGATCTTGAACCTGCACTCCAAATTTGCAGAACGATCCTGTAAGCGGAATTATGAAGTTTTTTTTTAGGAAGAACAGTGCTATTATATGGTAGGTTTAGAAGCCCGTAGCACGCGAGCCAGACGCTTCGCGCAAAACCAGTGCGATTTTCGTGTTTAAAGGAATCGTCCACGGAAAATGAGTTTTTGTGTTACCCATGTATTTATGTTGTATTTGCCTAATGTTGGCCTCATGCAAAATTTCACGCAAAAAAATGTGAATCTGGCTGAGATACAGCACCACTAAGTGCGGTCCCAGTGGGCGGGGCCTCCGTGTAAAAGCCTCGTACCGCGTCCGCCATGGTCGGAGACGCATTGTAGGAACAGAAGGTTACGTAAAGTCCTACTCTCCGTTCCCAACGGCGGCGGATGACGGGACGAGGCTTTTACACGGAGGCCCCGCCCATTGGGACCGCACTTCGTGGTGCTGTATCTCAGCCAGATTCACATTTTTTCGCGTGAAATTTTGCATGAGGCCAACATTAGGCAAATACAACACAAATATATGGGTAACACAAAAACTCATTTTCCGTGGACGATTCCTTTAAGTGACCAAACTACGCCATAGGACGTTTTCAGCCAATTCGAGAATTTGACCGAATTTCGGAAAAATTCTTGGCCTACCGAGAATCCCAATAGGCCTTGAATTGAAAAAAAAACGTGTCCTACACGGCAGTTTGGTCCCCTGAACACGAAAATCGTACTGATTTTGCGCGATAACATCTGGTTCGCGTGCCGCGGGCTTCCAAAACCTACCATATAATAGTATTATTTTTTAAGCCTCCATGACTCCGCTCAGAGAATCGTTCTGCAAATTTGGAATGCAGGTTCGAGATCAGCGTCCGAAAATACGTCGGACCATATGTATTCTATTCTGAATGATCACTTCGACTTCGCGTCCCTCCCTTGTTACATTAGGTGTGTGAAGAGTGCAATCCCAAAAAAAAAACACAGCTGAGAAGCATTACTTGGGAAAGCGTGAGAAATTCAACAACAAAGAAATTACATATCTATCAATTTCAGCAGCAAGAGTTAAAACGTACTGAGATGCAAAATCGTCACTCACTTCGCACACAACAACGAGAACGCGAGCTTGAAGCGTATCGAATTAAATATGGTAACGAGAATAGCATTCACGTCGACTACGTCGGAATTTCCTAGTGTAAATACGTAGAATTGATCTTTATATGATTTTCATTATAAAACCAGTTAGCTGTTCATATTTCAGGTCTTCCAACACGGATGAGTCCGAACGGCGATCCAATAACGTGAACGCTATTTTTTGTTATACATTGATACTATGTATATAAAATGATGAATGTGTTGGAGCATTATTGCGCATCGCCTGCACACAGAATATGCCCCAATTTTGCACAATACTTAGTCTTTGTGGACCATACACTCTGCTGCTAAGCATTATGTGTCAACATTTCTTTGCCACACCCCGTAACCTTTCCTCCCTTCCTCCACCCTTCTTTCCCTCTGCAACCTACTTCTCGCAAGATTTAGTACCGCACAATTGCGGGGTCCTCTTTCTCGTAGTAGATGGATGTCTGGCTTCATGATTATTTTGTTTTGGAGTGGCAGAGCCATAATCGTGAACTCGAACAACTGCTTATCCTTGTTCTGTTCTGTCAAGGCGTTTCCCACAATTTCACTGAGATACTATTCTATGACTTCCAACCGCTTCCACATGCATATACCGGGATTATCGGGTAATTCCAACTCCAGCGCGTCCACAGATGGGTGAGTAACGGGCCTTCTAAGACAAATTCATCCGTTGCTATGGGAAACGGATTGGGAAAACTGATTCTGAAGCGCTGCACAGGACCCGAGTTACGGTGGCCGGCAATAACACAAGCTCGTAGGGTGTGTGCAGATATGACAACCAATCGCGTGGCCGCCCGCGGCGAGCGGCGCGGCGGGTGCGGGTGCCAGCGGCAGGGCAAGGCAGCTTTCAAACGAGGCAGTGTGGCATGAGTGGAAGCGCAGACGTGACGCAGTCACTGGTGGCGCCGCACTGAAACGCCGCGAAGCGATTCGCTGTCATATCTGCACACACCCCAAGCTCGTACCATGAGATCAAAAAATCTTATACCAACAAACAGTCTTCATACCTATTTCTGTTAATGTTTCATATATCTGTTCTTTTTTCGCTTTCGTGTCTTCTTTATTACGTCTTATGTCTTTTTTAATGTATTTCTTCGACATAAATCACTTTTTCTTTGTGATGAAGGTGTTGTAATAATTTTAACTTTGTACAATAAGGATCGAATTTGATGTCAAATTTTCGAGACAGAAAGAGAACCACGAAGAATGTGAAAATGATATTGATCAATCATCAGTCTAGTCCTCTTACTTCCAAATGGGCGAGGAACGTACATGAAAAGCGACCCAACTAACATTTTTTTGCGAGTGCACAGAGTGCACAGAGCTCTGGGGTAACCCCGTCTGACTTCGGGGTTACTGTGAAAGTGCTGTTAATTTGCTAACCTCCGCTAACCATTGACTTCGCATCTGGTATGGGATATTTATTTATAATAACATTTTACATCACAGACGTACCACCAAACCAACACAGACTAAAATGCCCCACGCATCTTCCGATCAGCTCCACGTTGTTTGAACGCATTCTTATGACGCTCCTTGATCTGCCTCTGTCGACCACCAGTGTATGTGCCATGCGATGAGTTTTCTGATACTGCAAAAATGACAAAAAAAAAGCTTTCCGCAGCGCAGTAAAACGAATACCTCCCACAGCTGCTCCCGTCGCAGTGGCACCTCTCTTGGCGTTGTTACTTGTATCACCTGAGCGTTTGTAAAAAGTTGTGTTATGAAACAGTAAATCATACCATATCTCCAAAAAAACCTACTCTAAGTGAGCTTTCGATTAATATCAATCAAACCGACATGAAAGCTCTTTTAACTACATCATTACTTACCTGCGGAACTGATAGGTGCGCGAGTGGTGTTTCTGTATTGTCGACCTCTTCCACCTCCTCTGGTCTTGCTCAAATCTCCAACTACCGTCTCCTCTGTTGATTCACCTTCACTCTCCTCCGAGGAAATTTGTGCGCTTAAATCGAGATTTCCATTTATCATCATCAAAAAACATGGATAATGAGGTTTCTCGAACTTTCCCTTGTGATAAGAGTTACTACAAGAGTAGAAGGATGCTGAGTTATGGGCAAAAGCTTCGTCGAACGGGACTCGAACCCGCACCTCATCCTTTCCGGGGATATGTGCTAATCCATTACACTACCGACACCCTGTTTTGATATTTTTGGTTTTTGATAGCTGCTGATTATCGCCGCAGCCCGCGATGCGAAAGATACTAGAAGGTTGCTAAGTTATGGGCAAAAGCTTCAGTGTCGGACGGGAGTCGAACCCGCACTTCATGCTTTACGGGCATATGTGCTAACATCAAAATCAGTACTAAAGCTTTCAGCTTCACGGTTCGATGCCGATATTGGCCAACCGGCTCAACACGTTATACGTGTGAGTGCTGATAAGCTATGGTAAATATACCATTTAAAAGCGGAGTTAAGGTGAAAGGGGTGTCGGTAGTGTAATGGATCAGCATATATGTATGCCCAGAAAGCATGGAGTGCGGGTTCGAGTGCCGTCCGACACCGAAGCTTTCGCCGATAACTCAGCATCCTTCTCGTAACTTTCGCATCGCGGGCTGCGGCGATAATCAGCAGCTATCAAAAACCAAAGATATCAAAATCTGTGATAAGAATGATCTGCTTCTTGGCCGCATGCATTTCCAAAATACCAAGATAGTAATGCACTTCCCCAGTGATCACATGACAAGTGTCCCACTCTCCGGCATATAATCCTTAGAATAATTCAACTGAGCCCATAAATAATCTGCATTTGTTGTACTTAAAAGATGAAGCACGTCTCAGCATTCCCCACTGCACGCCCCCAACCAGACCTAAGCTCGCGGCTGTATCTTACTAGCATCGCAGTTCGTTTGCAGCGCGAGTGAACATTGTGTATGAGTCGATCCAACGATTCCGCGATCCTGCAATCGTACAAACAGCATGAACGCACGATCGCATACCCGCAAACGTCGATGCATAAGGTCGCGAGAGATCTGTCACCAGGTGGCTGAAAAAGGTAGCAGAGCGGGGTTGTGAAAAATTGGAAAGCAGCACGCCCAAGTGAAAGGCACGTTAAGGGCGCCAGCGGCACATGCAAATGCGACCATACATTTACACAGTAGCAAAATGGTAGTTTCGCAAGGTAAAACAGTGGCCCCATGCCATGCAGCGTACAGATCCATTACCAGTGTTTAGCGACTTATTCCATAAATCCATCTGAGGCACTTACTTCAGTGGTTCTACAGTAAATTCCTTCTGTTCATAGCCATCATCGTACTCGTCGTCGTATACGTCATCCTCTTGGGTCTCATAGCGATATTTTTCATAAGTCGGGCGAACCGCTACTTTATCTGCCTCCGACACTTTAAACTTGTGAGTGCTTAAATATCTGAAATGAAAAATATACAAAATGAACATTATATAGTTAGAAAGAACGCCAGAAACAAAAGCTGTCAAGCTCTACACAAGTCCGAGAATCAACTTACGTTTTTGAGGTGGTCATCGGTACCAAACGTTCACCATGTACTCCGACTTGGCCATCATACTCAAATCCTACTTCAGACACACGAACTTTGAGACGTGCCAGAGCTTCACGAAGCTTTTTCATCACCTTCAATGAATCACCATTCACCAAAATGGTTTTTATGCACACAGGAAAACCTGTACAGCCTCAGCCATGTCTTCACGGCATACGACGGAAAACTACCTCGCTGTCCGATTTTTCCTCTTTCGCACTTGCAGCGGTACTGGGAGCTGCAGCATGTGGAGGTGGAGCCAGACTGATGAGACCCTAGAAAAGATCGTTCACTATGGTGGAAACAAGGTTTTAGTCACAGTGAAGTCTAGGGGTATCTAGGAAGAGCCATCACAGCACAACGCACGCCATCACCACATTTCTTATAAGAGAGCATAAACTTCACGGAAATTGTTTCAGTAGACAAACTGGCAGAAATTTATTTTCGCCTTCCCCTCCATTTCGAAACCATTACAATTTCGTCCTGTAGAGGGCTTTCCTCAAAAGGGTTTCGCATTAACTGGCCCACCTTGAACACATTCGTTTTTTCCGGACCCCTTGCTTCTGCTATACTCGGAGCTGAAGACGTCAAAGACCCTTGCGGGCGGGGCATTGCTGAGAGCAGGAGTTCTGAAAGTCAGTACTATCCACTCACGTCAACTCAGCTAGAACATTGTCATCATTGCAAGCTATTGGAAATCAATGATAGAAAAACTGCCAACATCTTAGCGAAAATATCAGACACTAATCATAAGTGTGAAGATAAAGGAACAAGATGAGTGGTTTGGTGTTCAGGGAGGAGTTTACGGAAAATGTAAACGAATCAAAATGTAGAAGTAAATGGTGTGTAGCATCCCCAGTGAAGGGTGAGCACACAGCTGTTCAACTAAGTTTTACGTTGAGCGCCCACCAGCGTACGCTGCACACCACAGATTCGCGTTGCACTGATACATCAGCAATGACGTGCGCCGAAAAGACGTCTAACAAAGGAAGCAATCGGTAATGTGGGAGCCCTTTCAAATGATTTTCGTTACTCTTCGCCGCCACACTGCTGTGCACCTCTTCTTCCGTATTCATTTATCAATCGCACTGAACCTAGTGGCATCTTCTGAGAACATTCTGAAGGCTGCAACATCCCTAACATCAGAAATCTCTTGGCCAAAACCAAAAAAAGTAAACGAAAGAAAAATGTAAAAGTAAGCATCGCTTTGAACCACAAATCTCTTACCATCATTCTGAAACGATAACGCTGGTAGTGTTGGCGGTTCATTTGCCTTTTCATGGGTCAAATCAGCGGCTTCCAAACAACGCAGGGCCATCGGAAGTCTTTCATCCCGTGCCAACAGTGCGTCAATTGCTTGCGGAGCGTCATAACCAAAATGGCGAAGACATAACTGCAATTTCTATTTGATTAAAAAACTAACTAAAGTCACAGTTGGAGATTTGCTTGACGAAACATTGAACTCACAACAGGGATTGATTTCATACTAAAATCGATGAGCAATATGTTCTATGTGTTGTTAAATGGATCACCAGAAGCATTACTGCGGGGGTCGCCTGCACGGAAACAGCTAAGAGGTAGAGAGTTTCCGATTTCGTTCTGGGCGTGTTGGGCGTGTAAGGAATCGACGAAGTCGGTTGACTAATGCAAAAATACACTGAACCTTTCTAACATCAGGAAACGTAGTATCCAACCTATCGTCGTCTATTACGACGATGCCAGTCCATCGTCGTCTCGTTGTCTGAGACGACGTTCTATACGGGAGTCCGTACTTATGGGTCAACGGCCTCACAAGATAGTAGGCCTCATTCGCTTCTTTTCCAACGTCACGAGCAAGACGTTGGTTTGCTCTTCTTACCTGTCCTTATCAGATAAATATATTATCATCTCGTCTATTCTGCCTCATAATAAAATCCACTGAACCGCCACATTTTTGGTGCATCGGCCGAATTTAGCCGATTATCTATTTCTCATTCTATCTACTATCCTTATTCCTATTCTTTCTTTCCAATTTTCTTGTTTCGAATAATATTCGTTTCATACAATTTCCTTACCAATTTCGAAGTTCTCTAGTATTAATTGGCAAATTTTTTCACAAGTTCAAATAAATTCAACGCACTAAAATATAACAAAAATGGCACTCCATTTCCATAGAACCCCCATTATGCTCAGCGCAACGACGCTCAAAAATTTAGTGGCACGCTATCAAAGCTACACAAAAATTGTAGAATATAGCACCACTGACGAGGAAACCTACGACAAATGTAGGACCACAATCGCTCTATTAGAGAGCGGCATAAGGCAGATAAGGAGTGGCAGGGAACGTTTACAAAACCTGTATAACGAGATACGGGACGAGTATAGGAGCTGCAAAAATAAGTCTGAGAAAAAGGACATTATGGCAGAAATAGAGCAAATAGAAGACGAATCAAAAATCCAGCCGACCATAGCAGAGGCGAATGAGATAATATACATGCTCACTGCTAGGCTAGACGAATCTAAATGTGCGGAGGATAGATTAGCCATAAAACTTGGCTACACCACGTACAGAGCCACTGGGAGCAATGACCCAGAAGGCTCAACCCTCAGTAATATTACCCTGGAAACTGAAGGAGGATCGCAAACCAGACCTCCGATATCTGTCCAGCATGAACCAACTACATCGAAGCCAACGCGCCGCTCGATTATGGCTCCTCAAGCCTCCCTACCTAAATTTTATGGCAAGGCGGAGGAGTTTTCCGAATTTTGGGCAGTCTATAAGACCCTAGTCCATGACTGCGATGAATTGCAAATCATCGAAAAAATCATCCTATTGAGAGAATGCCTTGAAGGTAGGGCAAAAACGGTAATACAAGGGATCCAGCCCTTACCGGAAAACTACAATTGGATGGTAGAAACCCTTCACGAAACCTACTGCGACCACACCGCCAATAGGTCAAAAACAATTCACAATCTAGTCTCACTCATCCCAGCAAGTGATGAAGCAGAAAGCTGCTCTATAACCTTTGAAAACATTCAAGTCCTTGTGAACCAAATGGTGTCCGCAGGATACGATGTGAGAAAAACCTGTGACCCAATGTGGTGCGAGACGATTCTGGCCAAATTCCCACGGGAAATCGCTAAGCCTGTACTTATAGCAAGCCAGGCAACGGCAAATTTACCCATCAAGGAACTCTTGGCCTATCTTAAAAAAGAAATAGCCGCTAAGTGCTATGTGGAAAATAGGCTGGGTCATGCTGAGCGCAGACCGGGCTACGAACATGCTAATAAAGTGAACTCAAGTCACTGGCAAAATGCCCGACCCAATCGCAACGAAGACTGCATATTCTGCCATAGGCGACATCTGTCCACGGCGTGCCGAACGGTTACAGATCAAAACAGTCGTCGTGAAGTATTGAAGAAAGAGAACCGTTGTTGGAAATGTTTCTCTTCACAACATAATAGCTTTGACTGCGAAAAGGCAGATTGTATTCATTGTGGACAAAACCACCACGCATCACTATGCTTCAGAAAAGATCAAATGTCGAAAAGGGGGCAAAACGATCTTCGTAATCCATACTATGATAGGGAGGAGATGAACGCTCGAGGTTTCGATCAAGGAAACACCAGAGCAGAGCAATCATCGCTCAGACCCCTGCGCAACCACAGCGTCAACAATAACAATGGTTTTGAGGCTCATAATGGCTTCAACAATCACGGAAATTTTTCGAGCAACACCCACATGAGGACAGAAGTGCCTCAAGCCAAAGAGGAGAACCTTGCCACCTCTCAGCTAGTATTAATGACTGCTGAAGGCAACCTTTGGAACTTTAGGAAGCAATCCTATGAAAAGGTTCTTTTCTTCTTCGATTCAGGGGCGCAAAAAACTCTCATAGAGGAAGACGTAGCCCACCAGTTTGGCCTTCCAAAAGGGAAGACAGAAATCTGTACCATGTCAGGCATTGGGGGCCACGTCGAAAAATTCGAAAGCCATATAATAACAACGAAAATAAGTTCTGCTTTTGGCGAAGAAATAGAACTTCAAATTCAGACAAAGCCCATACTCACAAATGGCTTTGCGAGTGTTAAACTCACCGATCCGGACATTGTTTTCCTAAAAGAAAGTAACATCTGTCTGGCTAATTCCAAATTGCGGGGAGAACACCAAACTCCTCACATACTAGTTGGCTTGGATTACTACCACGAGCTGGTACTGGGCCCAAATCACACTCAGAAAACACCTTCAGGATTACATATCGTAAAAACAATATTTGGTCCCGCAGTGTACGGCAAGGGGTCAACAACGGCATCGCACACAACGTGCAATGTCAGCACTACCAGTAATTTCTGGTATGGAATGACCACGTCTCACGAAAATGGCGGAAATGGTGGAAAACAAGTTCAAACCTGGAATGGGTGAACAAACTACCAGATCAACTCGTTGCCCAACAGAATTCCTACGAGGAAACGAGCGCCTTCCCTTCTCAAAAGGGGAGAATAGTAAGAAAGAAAGGGACGACCTTCCATATAATTGCAAACTTAAGCGAAAGCAGAAACGGACAGAGCAAGCCAAAAGCTTGCCTAATGGTAGCTGGCTTAATAACGATTTTCACATGAATCGTAGACTTCGCCGATGGTCCAGCAACGTCAATGAAAACTGCGTTTTACCGCAGAA
Organism: Trichostrongylus colubriformis; assembly: GCA_963978905.1. Taxonomy (NCBI): domain Eukaryota; kingdom Metazoa; phylum Nematoda; class Chromadorea; order Rhabditida; family Trichostrongylidae; genus Trichostrongylus; species Trichostrongylus colubriformis. The sequence continues at coordinate 8,770,715 of OZ022259.1, read as the reverse complement.
GGTTCCTCGCACTCTTCGCTCAACAACTCCCTCGGAAGTCAACTATGAGCAACACAGGAAAGGTGCCAGGAGACCCTTATCCCCTTCCCACAGTTCCGTGATCTGGAGCCCTGGATTGCCGATATCCAATCTTGACAGACTATATCCGAACAAGAACGTAATGAGCACCATGGGCAGCGTGGGCAAAGCAAGCCTCCACGCTTCTGCATCCAACTACGCACATAAATAGTCAACTCGCTTTAATTACTTATCAGTTACGTTTATTACTATCTTGCTATCACTATTTTATCTTACATTCTCATTAAAGAAAATAAGCATGCAAAAAATCAAAGGCGGGCACAACAAGCACGTTCCGCATGCAAAAATTCCTATCCATTTCCTTTTTTTCAAATTAATCAATGCACTCAGTCAGTGTCGTGCCAACCCTTCAAAATTAGGTTCAAGCCCACCTCGCTGGGGTAACGACCCCACGCTGATCGGCTTGGGGCTGGTTGTCGTCGATCGGCAGCTGCCAGAATGCATGGCGGTTGCAGTGCTACAGGCAAGCAAAAGTGACAAGATATTATAGGCGGCAATGGGGCCTTTCACGGCTCCGTATACGGAATGGGTTTGCAGGCAGGTCGAACACGGCAGCGCCGTCCTCTTCAAGGCGTATATTCGTGATCTTCTTGATCTTATTATTCATCATCTCATATCATGCCTATTTTGCTTACTCGATAACCAGTCGTGTATTACTAATCCTATTTATTTTCACCACAAACGCCAACTTCCGTCCTGCTCTTTCAATCGTCGTCGAGCCACAACCTTCAATCGCACCCAGCCACCGCCAACAAGAACCATCCAGCTTCATCAACCTACCTCCACTAGTGATGAAAAGAAGAATATATATATATCTCCCGCTATTTCACATATGTGTAACTGTAAACTCCGTCGCCGGCGGAGTATCGTCGTCTATCACGACGATGCCAGTCCATCGTCGTCTCGTTGTCTGAGACGACGTTCTATACGGGCGTCCGTACTTATGGGTCAACGGCCTCACAAGATAGTAGGCCTCATTCGCTTCTTTTCCAACGTCACGAGCAAGACGTTGGTTTGCTCTTCTTACCTGTCCTTATCAGATAAATATATTATCATCTCGTCTATTCTGCCTCATAATAAAATCCACTGAACCGCCACACAACCACTGCGCAGTTACTCCCTTAGAGTTCACATCAAAACACGTCTCGTAAAAAATTACATGTTTCAGAGGTTCATGATTAAATTGAATTTTGCGTGAATCTGAATGCCTTTTTGAGAAAAACCTCATTGTAAGAAGGGCGCTGACTAATTTAAGCAAATGGTTTTGAACGGTTCTATCATCAAGCATCCTCCAGTTATCACTTATGACCTAACCCTTCTACATTTCTCATTCTCATTTGGTCTCATTAGGTGATGATGCTTTTTTCAAACTTTTTTATTTGGTGCAAAATTAGTGAGCCTCTAAATTTTTGTGGCGACCATTTGCTACTTCTGCTGTCGTGGTTTTCAAGGTTTTATGAATCTTGGTGAAACATGATCGGGTGTAACGCTATGAGGGGCATCTCATAAAAAATTGCACACCTAATCATCTTGAAGTGATCTTTGGGGGGGGGGCCAATCTACACATTCAGGCGCGTATTTTTACCCAAACCTTAGTGGAGGAACAAAGGGGTTCCTTTCCCTTCCAGGCATAGGTAAGAATAATGTCCATAGTGGGATGCCCCCCCCCTCCCCCCAATGCGATAGCACCCATGATTGGCTTAAACGTTATGAACAAAGCGCATCGCAGTAGTCAATATGATCATTAAGCCGCTTCCATGCTCTGCACAGCCACCGTACAGAGTTACCTTATCGCCTGAAACGCACGCGTGATCGCCAACTCCTAACACTAGTTGAGTGGTATGATACCAGTGATAACAGCAATTGTGGAAAATCGCATTAGTCTCATTTCTATTACTCGTCTTTCGCGTACTGGTCTGCTCTAAATGAGCGTCTTTAATAGAAATCACAATATTGATCGAGAGGTACGTAACTCTAGCAAAGGATATACAGTGCTCTGCATAATGCGACAGCTAATCTGCTCTAAATGAGCGATTCTAACAGAATTCATGGTATTGATCGAGAGGTACTATCTCCCTAGTAAAGAAAACATAGCGCTCTGCATAATTATGCAGCCACCCATAAATTGTCCGAAAACTCTTAAATTTGCATATCCTTCCCCTATTATTCTCCAGGTTGTTCTTTCCTATGAAAACAGGTTCAGCTATGAAATCCCGGACGGCTGCCGGCTCTATCACACAAAGAACAGACTTAAGTTTCTAAAAAGAACTTCACAAGAGGAGGTGTCAAGGTGGAGGATCAAATAATAATTCAAATTTTTGTTCGTTTTCGAAAGGAAGAAGCATTCGAACCTGCCGAATCTTCGTGCCGTACCCTTCCCTCGCCTTGCGTTTTGAAATCTTCACCAAAACCTTATTTTCATGCAAGTTGATGGGCATTCCGTGTCGAGTGGAGCACTCGATTATGGTGAAGCTGTCACCGAATGAACCATCTGACCCGAACGATGAACGACCTCAACCTCTACCTGACGGAAAATTTCTTGGACGTTCATGGAGAAAAGAATTCAGGCCAATTGGAAGGAGTCAGGGAGGGTAAAGAGACTGTCATCGAAGCGTGGCAGCAAGTGGACTAAAAAATTCTGAAAACCTCGTATGGACCAATATCATTGAAATTTTTCGCTACCAGAAGTAATAGAGGACTAGATTCGCGCAGAATCGGCATTTTTCTCTTTTTCGTTACTCCTCCGTCGACTCGTTGCTTTTCGTTGCTCCGTGAAGGCTTCAATCAGGTTGGAGGCTGTATCATTTTGCAGAATAAGTGGTAAAAGCGTTGTTTTCCAAACATGTGAAGAAAAAACCTACGCTTCTTAGCTAAAATTTGGTGTTGATGCGCGAATGCACGTCAACGGCGGTGACTCTTTTCACCTGCAGAGTTCTTCCGAATTACTCTGTAAACGAAGTTTTCCGATTTTTACAGGTGGCTGTATCATTATGCAGAGCACTGTATATGAAGAGCATTTTAATTTCGTGACTAGATTTGTGGGCTATCCGATGAAGCGGTGGTACCTCATAAAATATTGAAAACCTGAGTGTCACTGACTTGTCAATCTACACACTCACGCATATACCTTTGTCTGAGACAGTGATTAAGAGAAGGGAACCCGTTCTCCTCCTACAGCTGAGAGTGAACGCCGAGCAAACTGGGATGCACACTCATAAGGATGACACCTCATTGCCCCTCTCCTACCGGGCTCCGTTCAACAACAACCGACGGAACAATCATTTGACTTTCGAGAAAGATCGGAGAGGTCCTCAACCTGGAGAAAATTAACGCATAAAAATTCTGGGTGCTATCGCAATGAGGGAGAGGGCGGTTCACCATGTTCGGCGTCCGACGCTATTTTTTCCTAAGCACTAGAAGGAGAAATAGTCCCTTCCTCAGGCCAAGGCGTATACGCGTTGGGCAGTGCAGATTACACGTCAATGATGTTTAGGGTCCCAACATTCCATAACATGCTTCCCCCCCCCCCCCCTCCAAAGACAACATTTTTGAAATGTTTTGGTTTTGAAAGGCTTGACTCAATAAGTAGATAAAAGTGGTAAAAAATAAAAAAGAGATAAAAGTAGAATTTTCAGGACCCGCTCGCGCCCAGTGATGATATTTTCTCCGATTTCAAGGAAAAGGAGGAAACTGATAGCAGCAGTTTGACTGCACTCGACAGAAGGTCAAGGCAATAATTCAGTACGAGTAATTGTGGATCGGATCGAGGAGGAGGGGTGATGCTGCCTCACTTTTCATGATGCAAGCCTCACACACAAGTAAAAGCGTGTGAAGGACACTGCCACCACTTCCCTACAGCTCAGAATGGCATATATTTTTCTTCGTATAGAACAAGGGGATGTGAGTTCTCGCTTGAGTATAAGGTGGGGGAGCCTCGAGGTGAGTGAAGCAACTCTCATATGCAAAGAGGGACATCACAGTGAGAGGTGGTCGACCCGAACCGAGTTTCTTAACACTCCCTGGGCCAAGGCTTAAACTCATATCCGATAGTTATGTTTGTCGTTTTATCGCGTGTGTGATGCTATGGTGCGAATACGCCATCTTTGCATCATAGAAACGCGGGTGTGCATCCTCAGGCAGCGGTCATACTTTGCGCACGGACGCCGTCGTCGCCGGTGCTGGCGTCAAATTGGCGGCGATGGCGTTCGTGCGCAAAGTATGAACGCGGTTTATGTCAGAATTTCGCGCGGCGATCGACGTTCGCGGCTGCGCGCAGGAAGAAGCGTCAGGAAGCATAGCCCTTGATTCTTTCCACATGTTGTGCAATAAGTTTACGCCGTTTTTTAAACCCTGTGTATCACAACATTGTTTTCACCTCTTCACACAGTTTATGTCATAGCTTGTTTTGCTCTACGGAACGGTACTATTTATTTTTAATCCTTCAATTATTTGGATATTAATGAGGTTTGGAGTTGAAGTAGGGTGAAGAGACCGAAATTCTTCGCCTACCATCGAGACACAAAAAATTCATGCATACATGCATTCATAGAGCTTTTCCACCGCTATAAAGCGGTAATGTTTTTGATCATTCGATTATTTGTTGTTTCTGATGCTTACGAATGGAGTATTCTGCAAGCTAAAATCTACGCTCTTGGCATATCGTTTGAAGAAACTGGCCTCCGAGCCTGATCGAATCATATAGGAAAATAACACATCATTGTTCGATTTACTATTAGGATTGAGGGTTTTCCAATAAAACTGTTCGGCGAAACTTAGGTTTTTCACGAAATGGGCGTACCGAAAGTGTGAATTTTCGCTGACTGTGAGTACGCTGTTTTCAGCCTCAGAATTGCTAAACTATGAAGGGATTTGACAGTAGTTTTTGTGGTGTGTAAAAAGCTATCGAATGCATATATGGATGTTCACTCTAATTTCTATGCTATGTTAGACAAAGAAGAGGGGATACCGAAAAGCAGCCTTAAAAACAACAAGAAATCAAGGGATTCAAAGTAACAAAGGGCACATTTTCGTGAAGTAAAAAAGCTCTATAGAAAACATGTGTACTAAATTTTGAGCCTTGAGGATAGTCAAAGAAGAGTAGATGCCGGAAGAGCAAATTTCGCCTTACACTACTCCATTTCCGAGCCTCAAGAATACTAAACATCTGAAGGATTCAATGAAGATTTAATAGCATTTCGTAGAACAGAAGCTCTGTCGAATGTTCTTAAACATTTTGGCCAATGATGTGGGAAATTTTGTGAAACAGAGAGATTAGGAGGCAGCACCAACTGATTGCACAATCTAACAGTTTCTCTCCTCTGTCTTCACTTATTGTTACCCCTCCCCCCCCCTACCCTTTGACCACTTCCAAAGGTCAACTGCTTCACTGCACCCACCATTTTTGAGCTGAAATGCAATTTTCACGTAAAACAGAAGAAGAAAGAAGTAAGTATAAGCAATCAAGAATAAACAGTTCACTTTCAGAAACCTCTCGATCTCACCTCAACGGTGTCACACTAGTACAGAAGATTTTCGCACGGGAACTTGTTATCATCTTGAAACTATTCCAACTGCAACGTATCAAGAAGCAAATTACTCGCTTATCGATACTGCTAATGATGTATATCAGCCTACCATCTCTTTCACTGATGATGCTAGATATAAAGAAATAATGCGACGGAGGATGCGAAGAAGACAAATGAGAAAAGCTCAGCTGATTTTCAGAGACAATCTAATGACTGACCAAGAAGATAGAACAAGTTATTATGACCCAGGCAAGTCTTCAGTTTCATTGTTTATGTCATCAGGAAAGGCTGAATTAACAGAAATAGGTTACAGGCTTTCTAGGTAGGCCTCCCAGTCAATCAACTAAATACTGCGATATAGACGCGAATGACGATGCAACACTTTGGATGCTGCTAAGCTTGTCCGGAAAACTGCTCAGAACAAAGGTATTCAGCACAATCAATGGTACCCTTGTTGAAAAGATTCCACAAGAAACGATCACATATCACCTTCCAACTGAGTTTCCGATTCATTCAAAGGACACACGGTTTATACAATAACTTACGAAACCATTATGGTACTAGCCATTGGTTTTGAAACAATGTGAAACCAGTATGGGCTAGATTGGGTGAGGCTACTTACGTCAGAAAATCGCTTCAGCGGCGTCGCACTCGTGGCGCCACCAGTACGTCTTGCGAATCAATTGCACTTGGGAGCCCGGCAGAGCGTGGCTGCGTCACCTCAGCGCTTCCACCCATGCCACACTGCCTCCTGCACCCATGCCATCCTGCCTCCTCCGTCCATGCCACACTGCCTCGCTTGAATAGTGCCATGCCCTGCCACTGGCACTCGCACCCGCCGCGCCGCTCGCCGCGGGCGGCCACGCGGTTTTTTGACGTAAGTAGCCTCTCCCCCTTGGCTGTTAATCATAAGGTTGCTTGGTTGCTATACAGAGAACACAGTCATAGCTGTCTATCTACCTTCCCTTCACCATGACAAACTATTACTTTGAATTTTTTCCAGAATACATTCGGTGAAGAACGTAATCTAGGAGAACGAATCCTAATACGACAAATAGCCGAGAAGGCGTTTAACCATCTTTTTCCACCTATTAAAGTATAAATAAATGGCACTACTTGAGGCAGATGTGTTTGTGACGGTTGACACAAATAAATCAGCTGCAATCGCATACAGATTCAGTGGAGTAATTTGGGTAAAAAATCAGTTTGACCTCACTTGGATGAATTGCGATACGGCAAGAATTTTTTTTTGGAAAATTTGAAATATTTTTTCGTTTCCCTGTGAGAATCTTTGGAACAATCGGAAACTCACATGGATGTATTGCAATGAAAACTGAGGGAAAATCTGCGAAATCTCTTCGACTGCTTGTTGAGCCGAGCTATTCAGGCGGCTGAGATCTCCAAGTCCCTAAAATGAGGTGGCTTACCAATCAATCGTGCCGTCATCTACGAAAGATCAATAGAAGATTGAACTTGAGCGCTCCCTCCTTTTTATGCAATCTTTTATAAGCAGTGCACAAATGATGGATTCCCAAAGAAAAAAGTTTTCAACCTTGGTCAGATGTGAGTCCTCCACAATCCAAATCTTTCGTGACACCCCAGGAATCTCTTGTAGGGACGAAGTATCTGAGGCATTCACATGGCTGCCATCCACGCTGTATCAGACAATATGCGGCTCACAGTCGTCTGGATGGATGGATTGCGCTTTGTACCACGGCATGCTCATCGGTCATCACTCGCGGCTTCCGAAAGGTCCCCCCCCCGCACTACCACAATGAAAGATTTGCAATGGGAGAAACTTTGTGGAACACCCCACCACCGATGTCGTTGGTATAAGATCTTGATCGCCTAAAGGATCTCAAAAATGTCTGTTGAGGATTCCTCAACGCGTGTCGAACCTTGGATGAAAGGCTGTGCACTCCGTTAAGACTCAGCACCCTCATGATCCCAATGCGATCAGGAATCTTGCGAAAGGGGGTCACCAGAATCGTGTCAAAACGGATAAGGGATGAAGGATAAGGTTTTTAGCGTCAGTCAATCCCTTGGGTGGGATACGCCGCGCATTCTAGTTACAATCAGAGTCCTATACAATGACTTGCGGGGCCAGCCGGATGTACAAAGACGTCCAGAGAGTTACATGCCTAATATAGCCAGTGTTTTATCCTCCCAGACAAATCTAGTATCAATTCACCTACGTCGGAGGACGGAAGACTTGGTTGGCCTGGGTGGGGGTGGACGGAATTTGATCCCCGCCCCATTAGAAAAGAGTGCCACCTGTCACTACATCACCTCCACTCATATCAAAGCGGACAATACAAAATGCCGCTGCCTTTGTGTGGAAGCGGTAAATCAGTTTCAACGCCCACCTATGTCCTACTCCTGCCAGAGAGTTACATGCCTAATATAACAACTATGAGGCCAGATCCAGTCAATTTGAAGTTCAATAAATTGAATCGAACCTTCAGTAATCCAGATTTCGCAAGTTCTTCAATGATGACTCTTTTCTGTGATTCGCATGCACTTCCCACTGCTCTCTCAATGTAATCTCGAGTTTCTTTCTGGCAATTCTTCAACAGTCCCGAAAGGTTTTCCTTCTCGTTTAAGAAAAAAATGAACCTAAAACTAGCCGCTGTTTTTTGAACAAGACATATAGACGTCCCAGAAACTTAACGTCTTCCTCAGCCTCGACGTGAGCTTTCTTAACGCTTTGAATGGTAGCTAAATGGAGGGCACGTGAAAGTTTTCGGGGGAATCTTTGCCGCCTTCTTACTCCGCGGAAGTGAAGGCGTGTCTGTCGGTGGCGGTGCGCGGCTACATTCACCAGGCAGCGAGACAGAGTGACACGAGCGAAGACGCAGGGATGACCCAGCCACGCTCTACTGCCGACACCGTGGAGTATAAATGTGGCCTTCCTTAACGGTAATATGGGTTACAAGTTTTATGGAAGGCAGGACACACTCATCGAATAACGATCTGTTCAGCAATGCAAAGATGCAGAGAGGCCAAAAACGGTCATACATTAGGAGACTCCTACAAAGATGACGAGGAAACGTAAAAGGAGCTTATAAAGAATTGATCATGTAAGAAGAAAGGACTTTCCTTTGAAGGCACACCGTGCGATAATCAAACTAGTCCCCCATCCTTTTGGTGCAAATATATCCATGAAAATGCTCAGGACCCACTTCGTTCTTGCAAGGTCATGGCGCTATGCCCGCACGATCTCTACCAATCGCGCCCACCCAACCAAATCAAACCTGGCGATGAGCGAACCAATTTCCGACGTGGTGTTCACGAGGCAGAAGAATTTTGCGAACTGAGATAAGGGAGAAAAATTCTTATAATGAAGTCAACGTTAGTACGGCTAAACAGAGGGTAATGTTGAACATTACGCGATACCATGAAGCACTCGCGATACCAATGATACTCGTTTTTAGGCCACAGTACTCGAATAAGGTGCTGTTAAGGGCCTTGTTTTTGGTGTAGCCTATCTTTTAACCTAATTACTTTTCTCCACTAGTAGGTGAATCAAGACTTCGGCTTCCTATAATGACCGCGATAACGATTGCGATTTATTGCGAAGTGTGCCTTTAAATCAGTTCCTCGGAATCTGTCGGGGGTACCAGTGAGAATATGACGTGATCATTTTTGATGACAGTAAACCCACTTCTCCGAATCCAGTGCTGACTGTATCATGACGATCCTCTCATCTTCAGTGGCACTTAGTAGTACGGCATGGTAAAACTCGACAGCAGACTGATAAAGTTGTGCACGTAAACGTAAGAGACGTCTGAAATATGAAGTGTTGTGCAACGACTTTATCAAATCAGCAAACTATTGAATGAAGCGGCCAGAATAGTGAGATTTCCTCCAAAGAGTTATAGCTGAGTGCACCACGCAGGATGAGTCTGAATGGCAATGACAGGCATGCAAGAAAAATGATCAACCTGAGCAAGACCAAGTCCCGTCACCTAAACAAACGCCTTCTGCTATGAAAGGGTGATCTTCTGCTATACTTCCTACACCCACTTAAGTCTCGCTTTGAAATTTTACTCGGCAGGCTGTGCTATCTGTAACTCCGGACGAAGGAGGTATAGTGACAGCTGACGTGTACTCCCGTTCTTATGGCACGAAGATCAAATCCCGCATAAACGCCCACCCAGGCCAACCAAGCCTCCCAATCTCTCCGTGGTAGGTGAATTGGTAGTGGGCTGGCCTGGGAGGATAAAAGCCCATACCGTACATCAGCTGACCCTGCAGGACATTGTATAGGTCAAATCGCATTCATGTGCCGCCACGACTCTGAATGGAACTAGAATGCGCAGCGCGTCCTAAGAAGGAATTTATTGAGGCCAAAAACTGTACCCTCTACCCCTTATTCGTGGCTCTGAAAAGCAAAGCCTATGCGCAAACAATTTCCTATGCCAGCTCATGACCAGGTTTCAACAGCCACCAAGAAAGACATGAATCATGTATCGAAGATGTCAGCAATATTCACAGAAAAGAAGGAAAAATGATCTGTTCACATACTTCAATGGATAATCAGCAAGCATCATGGCCACGTCGAAAATAGCTTCCGTCGGAAACAAATGAGCCACTTGTTCGACAAATGCAGGAACACTGAATCTCTACAGCTTGAGGCCATGAAAAGCCTGATCATCTACTATCCTGAATGCTCACCCTTCTACACAACTGTTAATTCCCTTCGATAAACCGGCCTGTGAAAGGACATCCACCAGGATGAAACCATCTTTGCACAAAGCCAAAGCAGTGGAGAGCCAGTCATCAATCAAGTGAGCAATCTTCACTTTGGATGCTCCATCACAAGTGTAGAACTCATCCAACAATCGACGAGCGTCCTTTTCAAGAGCCATGACGGACTAAATATTCGCGTAGAAAACGAGTTAAGCGAATGCCTGACTAGAATGGGTACCTTTCCCAACTCCACACAGATTTGGTTTAGCTCGGTAGAAAAACGAGGATCAAGCAATGCCTGCTTCTGAACAACCTGCAACAAAAATACGTATAGAAAATAGTAAAAATGTGACTCTGAAAAATTTCTCAGCGTCTTAGAAGAATGAGAGACAACAGTGTTCACATAGAGCTGTTCCATTCCGGGCCTTTCGAGCGGAGCGCGTTCGAGTGGCCCACTACAGAACCCTTACTTCCCAGAACCTATTATTCAGCCTATACTCTCTAATAAGCTTAACAACGGGAGATGATTTATCCCATGCATTAGACCTAATCTGATATACCATCACCGATATACCACTTGCATGGAAATCTTGAAGGATACGTGGTTGGAGAACAAAAAGGTTGGTTAAGAAGGGTTTATAAGATTCGTTCATCAAGTATCACTCTATGAATATACATGTAAATTGCTGCTTGGCAAAGTACCCTCTGCCCTCTCTCCCCACCCCCAAACACAACAATAGTCCTTAATCCTTGGGACTGGTATGTATGTAGAAGGTTGTTTCAGTATCCTCAAAGCGATTAGGCATCCAGAAAGAAAATTTACGCAGAACGATGCTTGGCCGCTCTTACTCTATTCCGCAACCTATGAAACTCGCAAAGCGACGCAAGGATCACGGTCGACTTAGGACAAAGCACGTTGGAATGTGACGGAGAATGTGAGCAGATGAATCATACCAACTCTCTCTCGAGCACAGCAGGGTAGCTATCATTCCAATCGGACCTTTGTTTGGCACCCCCTCTTTATATCTACTTATACGGCAGTTTTCCTATGACGTCTGAAGAAACGACAGTTGCCTAGGGGATGATGAAATGCTTCAGGTGCTAGCGTTTTAAGTGCTTCCTAAAATACGCTTTTTACGGTAGACATTACTGCCAATCGAGGACCCAACTTCAAAGAAATTTACCTCCATAATGATTATCTTGTACTCAGAGAAGAATGAAATTGAACAAGCCAGTCGCTTAGATGAGAGAATGCCTCGTCCACGAGCGATTTCGACGTACTCCTTCTCAGAAAGTTCCGCATCCTGAACTCTTTCTACTATGTATCTGTCCGATCCTTTAGCAAAAGTGTATGTGGGTATGCTAACGAAAGATAATGAACCAACTGTTTTCTTGTTATATACAGCAATTCGAAGAAAAAGTGCCAGGACAGAAAAGTAGAGGCGGAAGGCCGCTTTCGAAATTGATGGATTCCATTCAAATATCAGCCGATATTCATCTATTTCGAATCGCCTGGATGAAGCTTGTAATTGAAACGGTCTAAAAAACAATTCCAATGACGGAAGAATATTATCGATACCTAGGAAGTGCCTCTAAAACATCGTCAAATGCAACCATGACTTTCGGATCGTGCACGACGGTACTCCAGAATGATGCTGATGGCAGTTGAAGTATACGTTCGAATGTAAATGCCAGAGTATTAGCTGCATCTTGCCAAGCAGGTAAATCCGTCTTGCATACGTTGTAGGCCAAGCGAGAGATGGAAGGGCATGCTACAGGAATGATAAGTGATGCTTCCTAAACTATTTGATTTCTAATGGATTAGAAATACACTAATCAAAAAATTTTATCTGAGAAATCTAAGAACTGAATCAATTCAGGGCTTTATCGGCCCGAGTTCTTACCCTCCTAGGTTGAAAAGAAAATTGTGCATGTTCCGTGAAGACAGGTACATAACTGCTGTGTGGGTGCGCGACTAGGGATTCCCATATTCCCGTAAACCCTAAGAACCAACTACTTACAGCTCGCACGCATCGCATGAGGCGGAATACGAGCGAACTGCCGTCTCATCGAGGTAAAAACCACCATCACGCAACAACCTTAGATCGAGCTCAGCCTCTATATGCATCACATTGGCAAATGTCCCCCCCCCCCTCCATTCCTGCGAAACTGTCCAGGTTTTCCTATTTGCAGCTGCAGCTTGCCTGGTAGTTACTTCCCAGACGATTCTAGCATCTAATGCACTAACGAGAGTGCTGTGAAAGTAAGAGCCAGAAAACCACTCGCGCAGCCCTCCAGCGATATTTAGTGCTACCCACAAGGACCCTATGCGTTACACACTGATTTGACATGTAAGCAGTCTTTGTAATAAAACTGACGGATCTCCAACTTTATAAGCTTGTGATATCTGTTATTGTGAAACACCTTCAGAACCTTTGACTTCGCAATGAAAAAACAGCTGCTACAACACCTTCTCAACAAAATCCAATAGAATCACCAGTCCCACCGCTACCACTTACCAGTTTCATTTTTACTGATGAGCTGATGAGCTCCGGACGATAAAGGATTCCTAAGCAATAGATCTGAGGGCTAAATCCAATATTAATACAACGTTAAAGAGAAACCAACGATGGAAGCATTAGTGGCTACAATCAGAATATCTTGGAACGTCCAGAAATTCAACCGCAGAAGTCACTAATTCCATTTTATTCACATAAACTCTTAAAACAATCAATAAACTTAAATGAATGCTTAAGAACAGAAGGCTTTCAAACAGTACTCAACAACATTTCAGCTGTACACAACAATGATACATCAACAACAGAGAATCAACAGACCTAAAATCACAAACAACAACGACATTATCAAACGTCTGAGTATGTCACGTAATACAAACACATTTGTAAAATTATTCCACAAAAATTCGAAACAGCGGTGGTTAAAATTCGAGCGAGTATAGAAAGAGAACTCATGCATCAAAATAATACATAAAAATAACCGCAGTTAACTTGCCATCCATTCGGATATGGGAGTTGGCGCGCACTCCCACACTCATGATGTGTGGATCGAATCCCTCACCCGCCCGGGTCAAACGCACCATTCTTCATGACGACGCCCGCTCCTAACGTCGTGAGAAGTACCCAGGCCAAGCTACACGAGTTCGGCTGGGATGCTCTGCCCCACCCTCCAAACTCCCCACACATTGCTCCTTCTGACTATCACTTTTCCATCCTCTGAACTCTTCCCGATCAAAAGAAAATTCGTTGATTATGACTTGCTTGCAAAGGCAATCGCTGACTTCTTCGACTCTCAGAACCCAGAGTTCTCGGAGGAGATAATAAACTATCAACCTTCGAGATGACAGTGTTGTCGATAAAAATGGCAAATACGTTTTGTCTAACGGTTGTTTGTTGGAAGAAATATCAATGAAAAGTGATGGTCGAAAAAAATCCTACGAAACTTTTGGGACAACCTAATATTATTTTGGCTTAACATAAATTTTGTTTCTACCCATTTTGGAAGATTTTTTCTCCAGTGGCGGCCAGATCACCGTGACTGTACCATGCAATGATTCAGGTAACCAGTCCAAATACTCTTCAAGAAGGTAGTTCTCGTTTTTCTCGAACTCGTCAACAAGCGCAGCTTTGGTATGGACCTAAGCAAAAATAAATAACGAACCAATAAGTGTCGAAAAGGGTTATGCAAGGAGATGGAACTTACCTCTTTTAGCACGAGAGCATTTAGCAAACTCTCAGTTCTCTTTTGTAATTTTGCCCATGATCGGACCATTGTCGTAGGTGGGGCCAACATTTTTGGAACGAACTGAGCCAGCATAGGCATTACCTAAACACAAACCAATCCGGTTGGGAATCCGGCTAAAAAACATGCAAGCACATTTTGGAAAACAAAACAGAAGTAATTACCTCTCCAGCCAAGAAAAACTGTGCGAAAAACCTGTAGAGCATAATGTCATTCGGGACAGATCTTTCAATCGGATCAAGGCGCCATTCTAATGGACCAAAAGTCACTTCAACACTCTTCACAATTTCATCTTTTTCTGCGTCATATCTGCAAATAACAACACAAATCTATTACCGTGCAACGACATTCATATGTAAGCTTCACCTAGGCTCTGCATCCTTGTCCATCGGAGCAAAATTACAGTATGACTCAGCTAGCCTGGGTAACCATTCATGATCGACCATCAACACACCCTGCATGCACTTTCGATCCCCCAACTGAACGATTTCCTGGTAAATAACGTAGTCGGGCTCGTCTGTATAGAGGACACTGCACGGATCGATGAACACGAATTCCTGAATGCAGGATGTAGACCAAAATATGCTATTTTCAAAATAAAAATGTTTATAACTCGCATGTGAAGGATCGGAATCAGTAGTGTGTGTATTACTACTGCAACTGAGTACTCTAAGGAAAAACAGCACAACAGTGGTGTTAATAGTGCCAGTGACACTGAAGTGCTCAGCATTTCCCGCCTTTTACATCGAAATTTCATACCTGCAGTTTCATAGTTTGATATGCGCCTTTCGGGACTTCTTCGTTATCAGCAGACCTATCCACACGTCGAGCAATGCGATCCGCCAAACCCGCAACCATCATTTGTCTAGAAATAGACTCATCTGCTGCTTTCAACACTACTTCAAGGACCGAGTTAGAAGCTCTACATTAGCTGCAGATGGAAGAACAAGATGAAAAGGCGGAGAACCAAAAATTAAGACCCCTATTCTACTCGATACTGACCGCGGTTGTCTTCTAATGCGTTGCACATTATCGATCAGGCCACGCGGATCTGTTATGATTGGCGGTCACGCACGGCTCACGACCTCACCGCATGGAGAGATTGAACACATGGGAAACCCGTTAAAAAGCTTGGTAAATAGCTTCAGATGTCCCCTTCGTAGCAGAGTATGCCACATAATCCCTGCTTTGACATCCACATTTTTTAAAAAACATCTTCCCCAGATGAATATCCAGTTTATCGCAATCAGCCTCTCCACCTTCAAACACACCTCAGCATTTGCGCTTGCGCATCCGATGGTGGAGGAAGATGCGGATCCATAACAGCGTCGGCCTTTGAATTGAACGATGTGTTCACGATATTAGTCAATTGTGTACGAAGTCGTCTAATTTCAACCATCGCCTTGTGCCTCAGGCCAAAATTAGCACAAGCTACTGGATTCAGCTGTAAAATCAAAGTATACAACCAGTTCGCGCGATATAAAGCCATGTGTTCAGGCCTTTATACTTTAGCACAACAGGTTACCTTTTCACTTTCATAACAGATAACCGCTCTCATCAAAACGAGTAGATCACCCAACCGTCGCCCAGGACCCTAGAAAATGCACAGTACCATATGTTAACTCCAGATATAACCGACTGAATCACCTTTCCACACCATCCTCTTCGCAACTTCAACAATGCCGTCATTTTTTCCTTTGTTTCTTCATCCGTTTGACCTCGCACTGATGAAACAGGCACGAGTGGCTCACGCACTGAAACAGTGCACAAGTGATAAGTATCAGCTTCTGTCTGAAACTTCTATCGACAAAGATAAGCTCATTCATGACGACCGTTCCCACGGCTCTTACTGAATGTCTTTTCTTCAGTGAAACTCCAATAGCTAGGGTGTGGCAAAAATTGGCATCAGACTAGAGCATAATTTGGCTGATTGTGCGCAAAAGTTTCAGTTCATTAACGAAACATAAAAGCTCAAATCAAGAACCTACCAGAAAGCGCCGAAATAAGCAAAATGGCGTAGGGCATGAGATCGTGCTGATTTGCCATAGCGATGACTTTCGCGTAAGCAGGTGCCAAGGGAAAGATTGACAGCGTCTTGCCTAATGGAGTGATACGAGCCTCCGTCTAGAATTTAAGAGGAAAACATACACATTGTTACTAAACGAGGAAACACCACACTTCCCCCCACCATAGGGGATGTGCAACATGAGATACGAAACATACCTTTCCATCCTTTGTGGATTTCACTAGGGCGCCAAGTTTGATCAGCCTTTCTTCAGCTGCCTCTAGCGTGTCGGAGTTCGGAGATGATGGAAAAGGGAAGTTGATAACCTGAAAACGGAACCCAAAAATGAAGAACCTCACACTATCACACTTTCTCTGGTTATTGACTAAAGAGAAGAAGAACGCAGTTGCAAGAATATGAAACTCAGAGGATTTTTCTCATTCACCTTAACGATATTCATCGACTTCAGATGTAAAACAAGTTGGTCCGCAGGCTTATCGAGAATTTCGGGACGAGAAAATTTCTCGAAGGTTTGAAAGACGGCAGAGGAGTAGAGCCTTCAAAAATCCATGAATAAGTTTGCATAACTGCTGGTGAAAAAATAGCATAAAAACACAACGTTGCTGGCATGACTAGGCTCTTGCCCTACTGATAATCACCACAGCTCACAAGAATGGCACTTAGGGAGAATTTACTTTTTCACAATTGCCATATCAGTATTGGGAAAATATTAGGTTGATCGGAAAGTTTTGATAGGGTTGAGATTTTTTTCTATTACTCAGCAAGTAATGCAGGCTAATCAACATTATAATAACCATTGTTAGTTATAACATTGTCCCACCTAAAGAGCAGGTCAGCGATTTTCTTCTCCCAGAATTAGGAGGATTAGGAGTCAAAGAAGTCACCGACCACATGTTCAAGGTGACGAATTTTTTTGCTAGGAAAGCCTCAAGGGGCCAGGACAAGTGGTAATCTGAGGGGGCAGTATCGGGTGAATAGAGTGCATGTGGAACCATGTCCCAACCTAGCTCTTCCAGTTTTGCACAGGTCTCTTTACCTATATGAGGGACCCGTGCAAAATTGGAAGAGCTAGGTTGGGACAAGGTTCCACATCCGACCTATTCCCCTGACACTGCCCCTTCAGATTACCGCTTGTTCCGGCCCCCTAAGGCTTTCTTAGCAAAAAAAAAAAATTCGTCAACAATGACCACCTTGGATAAGTGGTCGGTGACTTCTTTGACCCTAATCCTCCTAATTCTGGGAGAAGAGAATCGCTGACCTGCCCGTTGGGTGGGACAATGTTATAACTAACGATGGTTATTATATTGTTGATTAGCCTGCATTACTCGCTGAGTTGTAAAATAAAATAGAAAGAAAACTCAACCCTAATCAAAACTTTTCGATCAACCTAATATCTTCTTGCCTTTTCTGGACACGGCAATTAAGTTTTCCTTACCTGTAGGCATGACCGGCAGCTATTCGGCCTGCTCTCCCAGCTCGTTGATCAGCAGATGCTTGGCTTATGTGATCAACGACAAATTTTGATACACCCGTAACTGAATCGTACAACCTGAAACATTTGATAAGCCCAACAATTAGAACAAATAGTATTGTAATTCTTCATATAACACTGCAAAGTAGGCTGCTCAGACCACGGAGACCTGAGTCATTCCATTTAGAGTGAAAACCTCAAAAAATGAGAAGGTCATGGATATATCAAACTTTATTTGCTTATATGGTTCGGAAAACATTTCATGTAACAGTCCAGATAAAAAAAGTCAAACAGTAATCAGGAGTCAGAAGGTAGGGAACGCTCACCAAAAACGGAAGAAAAGGAGAGGAAGGGTGAAACACGAGAATGGTGAAGTATAGTGCCTCACAAAGACACGCATGTAAGAGCGTCATATGAAAGCGATGAAACTTCGAACTGTAAGCCTCATACCTGCGTTTCTCGAATCCACAGTCCACCACATATTTGACTCCAGGAATAGTCAACGATGTTTCCGCTACATTGGTTGCAATTACGCACATTCTGCGAAGAGGTAGTTCAAAAAAGTTCACGACAACAACAAATGTAATCCTGATAGAACCTTGTGCCCTCTGGAGGTGGATCAAATACTCGACGTTGTTTTTCTGAGGACAACAGGGAGTACAAAGGCAGACAGTAAAGAGGAGTACAGCTAGCAGGTGGAGGCGGCATCGGTATGTCCTAAAACCATAGGATAAGAAATAATTTCAGTGTTGAGAATGAAGAATAATACTTTGGCGAGAAAACATCCACAATTACTTAGAACGAAATGAATCGTAGAAAAACAGTAAATTACCAGTGCGTCTTCCTGACTCTCCTCTTCTGCATCGTAATCGTCCCATAACGTATCACAGGCACCAGTTTCATGCAGATCTTCACCATCAAAAGAATGAGTTCGCTTAAATCAAAAATATTACCTAAGACTGACTTATGAAATAAAGAAAAAAGTGGAAATAAATAGGAAAAACTTACATCTTCACTGAAATCCTCGAGTTTGAGGTTTTGTGCCACTTCCAGTTGTTTCCTTTTCCACGTTTTGCTACCTCGCACATAAACATGACCGTCCTTGCCAGAATCATACTGTATCTGAAAAACCACCAAGAAATTATGTTTCTTTAGCCTCTCATGGTATTAATGGGATCTGCATCACCTACTGTATATCTGTCTATGAGCTTCTTAACTAAATGTCGGACCTCCTGTTGACCACTAACAAACACCAAGATTGCACCATCAGGAAGGGCTTCATGTATTCGGCATACCTAAAACAGCAGAAAGTTCAGAAGACATTTGCTGCACCACAACCCTTACTGACAATCAGTGCACAACAATCAGTATTGGATGATGGATAAAAAAAAGATATTACAGAAAAGAAACACGGCGAAGGACGACGAACAGAAAAGTAGAAATCTGGATGGGGTAGAGCTCACAAAGACATCGAGAAACTAGCCTTTCTGAAAGTAGCCATGATGTAATCCTCTGGAGTGCGCTTCTCAAAATGCACCGTAACAGGAAATTGTCGTGACTCCACATTTATCACTTTGGGCTCCAACACAGGAAACAGTCTGAACAAATTCGGTGCACAAATAATTTTTGTGAATATTCAAGATGTACAACGAACCTTTTATGAACAAAGTCTGCCAACCGCAAAGTGGCCGACATGATTATCAACTTCAACGGGTTTGAAGTTTTTGCACGCAGCGGAGCAATTCTGCTTAACATGCCAATCAACACATCACTATACATTGACCTTTCATGTGCTTCATCGATCAAGATAGCTGAATACCTAGAATAAGTCACTATGAAAACTCTAATCGAAAAGACTATGAAAGTGCAAGCTGCAATGTTGTATTATGAAACTTAAGCTCTCTACCCCAGTCTCAAAAATTGCAAAAAGGGCACTGACGAAAACGTTGACCACGCCAAAATGTCAGGCCTATCAACACCAATGTAATAAGGAAAATGATGGATCACACATAACGTACTTTTTCAACATTACATCAGACTCCATTTCTTTCATCAGCACGCCATCCGTCATGAAGAGTATCTTCGTCTTGGATGTGCGGTTGCCTTCATACCGTATCTCAAAACAAATAAATGGAGGACGGTTCTAGGAGAGCTAACCTAACGGAAGCACAACGGAAAAAAATGCGACGAATGTACCTGATATGAAACTATTTCTGGTGAACCTAGCTCTTCTCCAACACGTTGTGCCATAGTTATAGCTGCCACTCTTCGGGGTTCAGTGATACCGATCAGCTGGCTATTGCTTGCATATCTTTAAAAACTCTCGTTTAAACCACACTCAGAAATACCTTGATAGAATCTTGAAGTGCATCCAGGTTCAGCCACGCATTGCGAGACATCAGACATAAACTGACCCTGCTTCATAAAGAAACTGCGGAATTTGCGTAGTCTTGCCAGAACCTGTCTCACCACATATGACAGTGACCTAAAAATAAACCGTACTGAGATTGCTACTTGTGGTAAACCTAGCACAAATATATATAGAAGGAAACATAATTAAAAAGGGATGATTATGAAAATTTCCTTACAATGTTGTCGTCGATAGTTTCCATTATCGGTACTTCTTCTGAATATATAGGTAACTGTGAACGTTTATGCTCAATGGCAGGATCTCGCGCAACAAGCACACGCTGCCGCTGTATGGGAGCAATCTGCGGCTGTTGTGGTGCCTCATCGTCCGCTTCTCTTTTTATTTCCTAAATAAGAGTGAGATGATAAGGATACGTCAATGTAAAGCAGGCGGCATTCAGCCCCACTGATTATATGATGAGCTACAACTTTTGCAAAACTGTTGCATAAGCTGTTTCCTCGCGCCGAAGATACCCGCAGACTAAGGCAAAAATGTACATGCAGTGACTCGGATGCTACATGATAGGGCAACAAAGCATGATGTCCTTCTCCACATTCATCCTATAATTTCAAACGAGAGCTTTTCAAATGCTTAAGAAATTAAAAATCAAATTATCTAATTTGAATCAAAAAAGATTGGAAAGGAGACAATGGAAAGCGTAAAAGATAGGTGAGGTCAATCCCAGTCTAGAATATATCTCACATTCTGCGTAATACTTTGCACATGAAAAGGCAAACGAAATCGCACACCTGAACGGGAGTTCTAACTTGTTCACTACAGACACTGGACGATGAACCGGGTTCATCTTCTGCAGAAGGCAGGGGAATCTACAAAAATATTAGCAGCAATCAAGCAGATACCATAGATGATGGTTGATGATTGCGTTACCGATATAACTTATACAGTACCTGGGCTGACGCAGGCGAATCCTTGTCCTCTACGACTGCAACACTGTCATTCTCAGCCGAGTCGGGTTCTGTCTTCTGTTCAGGTGTGTTTGTTGACGAAGTTTCCACTTGAATGGAGGATGAGGACGGCAAGTCATCATGAGCCTGATACGGAACCCAATAAGGGGAATAACTTGAAAAAAAACGACCAAAAACCATTTTGCAGGTCAACAGAGACAGTACTGCTTGAAAGCCAGCCTAGCTCTACTTGTTAACAGCAGGGAAATAAAACGCGACTTCCAATCAAGCTACACATAATAACGGCTTCTGAAGCTCGCACCTTATCATGCAAGACCGTACCCTTCAGACCCCCTCAGACCTTAGGCATTCATTCGAGTTTTGGCAGGGGTTTTGAGTCCGCGATTCAGGGATAAGGGGAGCATTCATTCGATACGATTTCACCCCTTCCGGCCTGATCACTTGACCGCCTGAATCCTCTGACCGATACGTGTATGATCCATTCCGCCTATTCGCCTGATCGCCCAAGATGTAGGGATGATCACGTACTCTTAAAACTGCCTTACCCCTACCACGTGCTCTCTTCCTATAGGTGCTGCTACCAATTTTATGGCCGGTTACGCGGTTACGAGGTATTCACAGGCATAGAAAAGAAGATGTAGTCAAGTGGAAGACCAGTTGTATCAGCGATGAAACCAATGGCTCTGCCTTACACAAAAATATCACTGGTGATAAAAGCGAACAGTCAAACTCACTGTCATTTCGCCTTCCTCATTTTCGCTCCCGTCAGAATCGTCATCGTCTGTGGGATAGTAATTTTCTTGAACGCGTTCCTTTTGATGGATAGTTGGGGGCAGTTTCACTTTTGACGAGCATACCTTCATTCTTGTTGGAAAATTGTCTACATCGTCACCAGAACTACTGTGAACGCTAAAACGAAACTAAGTTTGGGCAAGACTTCGACCGTCCGGAAAATTTTCGAGCTCCCCTTTTTAGAGACCACGTTTTAACCGATTAACTGACCGATCAATCTTCCTTACCTAAAGGGCGAAGACATACTTACTGTTGAGTCAACAATAATAACAACAACAACAACAAAGAGACGAACTTCTTTAACTTGTCCTGCATATGACTTGACGAAGCAAGTTGATTTAACTTCTTCGAATCCAGTTGATACTCAGCTAAGCTCGCAAATAGCTCTTCTTGCTGAAAGAATGAGTAGAGCGATACAGTTAGAAAATGGTGCTCCCTTGCAACATCAGAACATAGTTATTAAGTGCAGAATCATAACCTAAGCATGAGAATAACAAAGATTCAGAAACTATCACTGATAAAGTAGGAAAGCCTATGGAGAGAGACTAACCGTTTGCTTGTTAGCTTTTCGTTGCTGAACCGCAGCCAATTGTCTCTTCATCTTCTTTGTAACCTTCTGCTTTTCCTTTTCTTTGATGTAATTTTTGCCTTTTTTGCCGCCTGTGGCACT
This sequence comes from Trichostrongylus colubriformis, assembly GCA_963978905.1. NCBI lineage: Eukaryota > Metazoa > Nematoda > Chromadorea > Rhabditida > Trichostrongylidae > Trichostrongylus > Trichostrongylus colubriformis. The sequence goes on along the minus strand of OZ022259.1, from coordinate 8,748,366 downwards.
CTTTTTCTTCGGCAAGGGACCGTCATCCTTTACTTTCCGCTTTTTGCCTAAACATTGAAATTCCTTTTTTTCCTATGACGGATAAAGTCGCTGAAGTTCTGTATAAAAACGCTGCTTAACAACGTGAATCTGGTTTTCAGGGTTCGTTCTCTAAAATGCTCTCGAAAGCTGACGAACTGGCTATTCAAAGCTCATTAGTTGGCAATTTGCACACACTGAATGAAAAGCATTGAAAAAGTTTTAAAAAGCTATGAAATGAAATGAAAAAAGTCTTGAAATTCAGCTCAGTGAATCTTATGCAGTATGCGATATAAAAATTTCCAACCTTGGACGCTACGTTTACGAGAAAGAAGGTGGTTTACTCTACCGCGCTTCTTCCCCTCCTGCGTTTCAGGCAAAACCCCACTTAATGATGATTCACAATCACTTCTTAGCATCTTCCTCTCACCATTGTTGCGATGGATGGTGGTATATAAGTTGGATTCCATTTCCCATATCATCAGCCCACAATCCTTGTTTATTCTAATGTCCATTTTCAAGAATACCACATAGACTCATTCATGACCTACACGACGAAGCCAAACTGAACCCATGAACACACGGAAACATAAGTAAAATATTATACTGAACTCACCAGGAAGGACTACCAACTGATTTGAATCATCAGCGTTAGGAAGCGGTGCACTGGGGTCATATAGAACGTGGCTGGCAAGCGTCATATTTCTCTCAATGAAATAAAACCATATGCTGCAATTCTGAAACAAAAGTTAATGTGACAACATTATTTCGACAAAAAGAAACGATGGTGCTAATGTGGCTGAGAGAGGGGCCACTCCATTGCGCTCGGCGTCCGAGGCTTTTTTTATCTAGAAATTCAGCCTAAGCCTTAGTTGAGGGAAAATCATACGCCCTCAGAAAAGGGTTAGGTAAAAGTGAATACCTAAGCGTGGGAAGTGATGACTGTGGGATGGTATCAGGTGAAGAACGAAAGCGCGCAGATGAGTGCTCATTATCACTGTTCAACCCATTAGCACCTTAATGCCACAGAACAGACAAAAAACGAACTTAAATAAGGCGAAAGGTACGAAGACCAAATAAGGTAGTCAGTTGTTGTGTACTAACTGATGTACTACCGATGTACTAACTCCGTGCCTATTTTTTCGAACTTCTAGGTTCAATGTGTCGTCTATTCCGTGACAAGGACGTGCCAGAAGACGATGCGCAATCCTGATATACAGTGTTACATAATATACCGAGAAGAGTTTACAGTACTAACATTAATAAAATTTGCATTGCACAAAAAATCTTCAGCGCTTTTGTGCTGTCAGAAAGACCTCTAGAAGAAAAATTAGTGCTAATGTTGTGGGACATGGGGTGGGGAACTCGTTTTCATCCTTCACCTGACACATCCTGTTCATCAGCTTGTTAACTGAATCCTTTTACCTAGGCCTTAGTTGAGGACGGTTTTGAGACTCCCCACCACCCCACTCCGAAGAGGTTTCGACAAAAAGCCAAGCAAAAAATAGCATCGGGCGCCGAGCAAAGTGAAATGTCTCCCTTCCATTCCCGGCCAAGTGCAACCATGTAGTCTGGAGCATAGGCCGCGCTCATGCTCTGTGGTGCCGGCGGTAGGGCATGACTTCGTGTCTCTGCGTCTCTGCCCGTGCCACTCTGCCTTGCTGCCTGTGAGCGCAGCCACCACCTGCCGGCGCAGAGTATGAACGCGGTCTTAGTCAGAGGGCGCAAGAGTTTGTGCCGGTCGAGGTCATGACCTAGCTTTTCGTCCTCACTGTGCCCAGAATAGGCTTTCCCGGTGACTTGTTTCTTACGTCGTGCGCTTCATGACGTCTTCGACAAGAATGTCGTTTACATAGACGATTTGTGTTTCGGCGCAAACATCGCTGTCAATGGGTCCCTAAGTGAATCTTCCCATGCTATGTTATGCATGTCGTGTGCCACCTTACGTAGGGTCTTCACACAATTCGTTTAACCGAGTCAAAGAAGCCCAAACTTGAAAACATTGCATTTGGCTTCGTTTAAAATAGCGTAAGCCCGAATGAGGAGATTTGCTGATGATGTCGTCACGGGAAGCTCGCTGTATTGAGTCGGACAAAAAGTCCTCGTAGTTTTGCACAGCCACTTCCCAGTGATTTTTCAATAGCCTCTTTCCCAATTTTTCGAATTTTTTAGCTACTACAATGTAGAAAAGCCAAAAAAGTGCGTTAGAATTGACTAGGAACTGAATGACTAATATGACGGCTAGTTGCCGGAGGTATATTGCCAAACAGTGGATATCGGGCCCTACCAAGAGTGAAGTCCACTATATGTAAGTCCCACTAACCAGTTAACACAGCAGTGGAACCACACAACGCAAACTAACCACAGTTCAAGTATGCTGTCGTTGAATGAAAATGAGTTCAATTCAATTAACCATGCTCGATTCACAGAAATACATTTGAATATTAACAGAAGCAAGGAGAGGCGGGAACGGTATGACATGGTGACGAGTGGAGTTGGAGCCATCCGAACGACGCAGGGATCAGGTCCCATAGCAATCTTCGTTTGGGATATCTTTTCAGGATCCGATATCCGATGAAGCGCAAGTAATTCGAAGAATTTGACCATCCGAGGCTACCGGCATACCTTGTGGGTTACTATCACATCACCTATCATTAATGTCACCTTATCACCGCTTATGTCACCTACAAAATCGAATCTTTGCGAGTTTTGAATTTTGGGACAGACAGACAACAAATACGGATATATGTACTAAGTAGATTATATGAAATAGGACCCTTATATTGAATGGGATTGTAAGTCCTGATACTTCCTTTTTTCTGTGATCACTACGCCAGCGATGACTTCGACATGATGACTCGTCTACCTCGCATGATAGCATCTAATTACAGTGTAGCAACACAGGTAAATAAGTCTGTGACTAAAATGGGATCATAATTACACACGAACTCGCTCATGTGCTTTTTATTCGATCACTTTCGATGAGCAATTATCTTGCATTTGTTCGAAAGCTGCGCTCATTTTCTCGGATGTGTTTGTTTTTCTTCCTCTGCCTGAAATAGCTCCCTACCTTATTCCATCTTGGTGTGGTCTTGAAAACACCGGAGAGGTAAATTTGGCAGATTGTGACATATGAAAGTAGGGGGCGCAATAGCAGAGAAAGAAAAAAATAAATAAAACGGCGAAAAGCCCGAGAAGTAGGGTCTCGTAAACCCCCTTCTCTCGCGCACCCCTCTGCGTCACTACCCGGGGTAGACTGCAAAAACGGGCGTAAGGTTGAATAAACGGCCGTACACCTGAGAGGTAAATTTGGCAGATTGTGACATATGAAAGTAGGGGGCGCAACAGCAGAAACAGAAAAATTTAAAACGGCGAAAAACCCGAGCAGTAGGAACTCGTAGACCCCTTTTTCTCACTCACCCCTCTGCGTCACTAGCTGGGGTAGACTGCAGGTTGAATCAAACGGCCATGTACGTTTTACTTGCTTGGCTGGCAACTCGCCAAGCTGCATGATGCAACACGGCGCGCCGTGCTGCACGGTCATGATAAGAATCCAAATCGCGCCTTTTCAGTGGAAGTTTTGCCACGCATTATCGTTTCTGAAGTAGAAAGCCAGTTTCAGACAACATGTTATCACAGTTCCCACTTTTCATTTACTCCTCCCGGACCTTTAAAAGCTTGTCCGCTGCCACTCTTTTAATCGAAGGATGTGGGACTCATTTTTTTGAACTTTTACCATTACGAACTTGGTCACGACACGCCTTCAGATCCTGGTACAGAGGTTAACACCCGACGCATACATTCTACGAGCGAACAACTCCTACTTAACAATAAGCTTATCAGCGAACCATTCGAAGGAGTGGTTCCATTTATCGGGTTTCTGGCAGTTTTATTCCCTTCTTTCCAAACTAGTTACATAGCATTATTCATTTTATATTTAACAACAGGACAAAATACCTTTAGTGATGTCATTGATTAATCCAAAGGTACTGCCTAATAGCAAGATCAAGCACTGCGTGGAAGCAATTTTTAAGGACGTCCTTCCATGACATGGCATATGTTGTCCGTAGAGTTTTTCTGTTACCCATATATTCATGTTGTATTTGCCTAATCTGAGCCGCATGCAAAGTTCCACGCAAAAAAATGTGAATCAGGCTAAGATACAGCCCCACAAAGTCTCGGCCGGGTGGACGGGGACTCCGAGCAAGTGCCCACCGCGTGTTCGCCGCGGTCGAAGATGCATTGTAGGAACAGAAAATTACGTTAACAGACCCACTCTCCATTCCCTACCGCGGAGAACGACGGACGGGGCTTTTACTCGGAGGCCCTGCCCACCCGACTAAGAATGAATTCGGGGAGCTGGATCTGAGCCAAATTCTCACTTTTTCGCGTGAAACTTTGCATGCGTCCCTTATTGGGGAAATACAACATAAATATACGGTAACAAAGAAACTCATTTTTTCGTGGACGATTCCTTGAACATATGACGCAGACTCTCCAACCACCCATTTCTTTACAAAAATTATTATTGCTTCGCTTCTTCGGTGGTGTATCGAGCCTTTTAGAAGGATGATTAGTTCTAAGCGCCGCTAACAAAAAGTGTTGAGCCGCTGTTGGAAAGCTCTACCTAACAATCGCATTGGCAAAACAGAAGTGCCGAAACTTACATCGTAACATAGGTTCTATGAAGAGACAAGCTTTCCTGTTTCTCTTCTTGATTCGATTTGATCGTAGATTGTAAAGATGAGAGGAAACCCGGTGAACATAGGAGCATCACACCTTAAAACGCATCCAACAAACGACCCCCAAAACCATGGCTGCTGGAGCGGCCTTTGAAGCATCTTGCAGTTCTAGCAATACCTAGCAATCCTGCAAAACTAAGGACATTTTCTAAAAAAAGTGCGGTATGACCTCACAGATTCAGAACTACGGGAATCCACATCGGCCTTGTATTTTGGCTTTGCACAGAGTGATAGCCTTGCAGCTGCAGCACTGAATGCCTCTATTTAATCCATTTTATATGCAGGAGTGCCCATGTGCATACTCAATAGGGAGCATGTCCATTTGCGTTCTCACTCAGTCTCCTTGTAACCGTCTACAAACAAAGTCGAACAGAATACTTCCCATGATTAATTAATTGTTTACTTGTACGCCCAACCTCAGTCATCCGAGTAAAGCAGCAAGGTTATCAGGTCGTCGAAAACGTTCCCACGCTGAAAAAGAAATAGTTTTCTTCCGCAATAGTCAATGTGCCCTTGCCTTGATTAAGATTCTGCAACTTTCGAACTCATGGGCTGCATTGTTCAATCGGAAATTGGAATTTCAAGACCAAAAACACGAAAGCAGGATTCATTCTTCTCCGTACCGCCATTTTATGCCAAAACTCTGTGTAAGTGTGCGTAGGGTAAGGCCTGGCGTCGAAGGAAATTCTCGAAAATTACGAGCCTTTCCCGGTTGTACTATCTCTGATACAACACCCTGGACGAGAATTCATGAAAGCGACCCCTCCCTCTCCATGCTTCCTGTCCGCCGACCTCCTCCTCTCGGGTGAGGGCCAATTGGTCGACTTTTCGCCTCGCGGAGTTGCACTCGCGACGCTGTCAGTAGGAGTCGTTTGGAATACTGCTCAAGACGCAAGAGGCTGGTACCGTGAAGGATCTTAAAAGATTGCAGCTTAGAAGTTTCATAAATTCGCCTATGTTGTTGTTGTTGTCGTTCTTTCAACAGATAAAGCTGCAAAGGATTCGCACTCGCCGCGCGAAAATTCGACCAATCGACCCCCACCCCCTACTCCCCGGTCAACACCTACAAAACGATCGCCGCAGGACTGCTGTGTCTATGGTCGAGCCCGTCGATAATCATAAAGACTACAAAGTATGATCATCGATTAACGGCTTTTTCAGAAATCAACAAACTGGCCCAAAGTTCTCTCGAGGCCATGGACATACTTTAAAAATTCTTTGGAATAGGGGGTTTATTAAGCAATAGGAAACGACAATTATACCATCAGATAGCTCCAAAAACTCTCTTCAGGATATACTACTCAGACGTAAGGGGGATGAGTTTCTAATCAGCAACTAATCAGCAGCATAAGCAATCTAATCTAATCATACTAACGAATATCAATATTTGAAAATTCTAGCCTGTTAAGTTGTAGTTCAAAGCTAAGGCTTTCAGATCCGCGAGTATGACCGACCGGTCAGATACTTTATAGTAGGGTTGATCTTTATAGTTCTGTAGGACGGAAGACCCTTTCATCGTCTTTATCGTGAAGCGTTCTTCATATGTGTACCACATCGTTTTTCGACTAGGGAGGGCATCACTCCCTTGCTCGTTATCCTGCTTTCATAGCGAATGCTTCATGCTATCCTCTTGGGATCCTCAGGCACTCGTATAATCGGTTCACGTGAGCTTTGGGCTTCCGCCAGCCAGAGGAGATTTTGAGGAATACGTTTGAGCTGTTGATATTAGAGCAATAGGTTTTGAGGATTGGGTTATATGTTGCCTTCACTTTGAATAGCGTTGAATGCGCTTGTGATCCTTCATGGGCCTGAAGGCACATATCTTGATCTTCGGGTAGTATATCCTTGGATTAAACAGAGTACACCCTTGTTGTGCTGCCAGGATACATGACGGCCCCACTACCGCTTCAACCTCAAAAATGGGTGTTGGGAACACTTACACTAGGTCACCAGGATGGCTTGGCTTATGGCATGGTACAGCAGTAGAGCCCTACTCGAGGCAGCGAAAGTCTTTTGAGGAACGGTGAGCAATTGTTGAAGGTTTTTGGATAGTCTTTTTGGACGAAATATTGGGTCATGACTTTCGAAAACTAGTTTTGATCTATATCTTCACTTGAGTTTGAAACTGTACCCAAACACCTGAGTAGGGTTAAGAAGAAATCATTTTTAAAAGTTGAAATAAAAGAGGATCATTAAATTAACCCGTCCGCACGCCCTCCATTCGTAATGGAGGATGCTCGAACATAAGGAGCAAAGATTCAAAAATCCATTTAGAATAACAGTAATTCTGACATCTATTCAAGTATCTCACCCATGGGATCGTCCGCATGTTTCCAAAAAATTCAAAAGAAAAACCTCAAGTGCCCAAAGATTTGTACAGCCCACATGATACGAGTAGTTCTTGAGAGTCCGATTGGTGCCGAACGTTTCTCCCCTTTTCCTTTACTGAATGTTCCACACGTTTCTAAAAAAATAAAAATAAAATCTTCAAGTCGCTCAAAGATTTGTACAGCCCACATGGTACGAGTAGTTCTTGAAAGTCCGATTGGTGCCAGTTCCTCCCCTTTTCCTTGACCCAATGAACAGCCATCATCTGCCATACCTGCCCTCAAAGACTAATGTGACTTGGGTTAGCAAGGAAGTAGCGCGATATCGAAGTGTGCGACAAGTCGTTGACGTAATTGAGCATCAGGTCCGCCTTCTCGCGACAGAGTAATTGACGGGAGAATGAATACGTGCCGAAAACCATGCTGCAGCCCACCATTGCTGGACGTTCGCATTCCGAAATTCTTCTCATTGACGCTTCTTTACTAAGCCGTAATTCGATTAATGGCTTTGGTAAGCGTTGACGATAAGCTTGTAATTAGTTTTCAAGGCTATTGATAATGACGACATGCCACACCAACAGATTTCATGTAGTAGTGGCTTTGTTACGTTTTTTTGCTAGTTTGTTGCTGTAGGTTATCTCTAGGGAGAATGGCTCTTGATTTATGAATCCAGTACATACATAGCTGCCGAAGAGGCGCCGTCTTGACGTATGAGACCTCATGGTGATTAATGCTGCTGCAGTCAGGTCGTTGTCAATCTGACGATCAGGAATGAAACACGTCCCTCCCTGGAGATAGAGATATCATCACCGCTTCTCTGCCACTGCACAGCTCCAACTATTCCTTGTCTGTGATTTATCCGTTTTATGCATTCACTTAATCATCTCAAGATAATATGAAATTAATTTTCCAAGGCTCTAAGATGCTCATTAGATTGACATTCACAATCTAAGAGAGCCTCCAACCTCGTTATTATGATGAACGACAATATGCTCGATGAATTTGACTCAGTGATGACGCGGCATGCCTTACAGTTTTATGGGAATACTCTGTGGCTAGCTTGGCTCGTACTCTCGTACTTTGACTTGGTGAGGATTAGTTAACCACTTGGTAATGATTATTACCCAGACATCTTCTTATCCTCACAGCATGAAGCTATACGAATAAAAGGATAAAGTTTTTGGCGTTAATCCCTTCCTGGGATGCGCCGCACATTCTAGTTCCATTCAGAATCGTGGTGGCTGGTGAATGTGATGTGGCCTATACAATGACTTGCGGTGGCCAGCCGATGTACGAGTCAGTGCTTTTATCCTCCCAGACGAGTCTGGTACCAATTTACCGACCCCGGAGGGATGGAAGGCTTGGTTGGCGGGCGTTGATGCGGGATTTGATCCCGGCAGCATGAGAATGGGTGCGCGCCACCTGTCACTACACCACCTCCTTTATCTTTTATACTAATATTTTATATAATTCAAGCTCAAGCGATCGTCGCTGACCAGATCCCCTCGGATGCGCCCGCGTTGAATAAGATTTTTTATTGGGTGAACAAAAAAGTAAGGAGTTGATAGCTAATACGTATCCTAATATTTTCAATAAAAATATTGCACCATGTATGCATACCAAAGCTAAGAGATGTCGTTACCATTTCCAAGATGAAATCCGCCTAAACTCAATCTTTTCAAGCGTGAAGAAGAGGGTCTCACTCGACTCGCTGCAGGGGGCGAGGCTGGAGTGAAAGAGGAGAAAGATCAGAAGAGAAAAGGAAGAAAAGAGACAAAGAAAGTTGAGAACCTGAACTCCTAAGACTTTATGCCCTTCTTGTGACTCGACGAATCGCACTGCGGCACCTCGTCTTAAAAGCGATAGAGGATAACCTTCCAGGAGAACTCGTTTCGGTGTGGCCAACCGGCTTGTCATTATGCTTGACCCCGCCCCAAACGGGACCGATTTCTCCGCGGTACCGAGAACATTGCCCTCACATCTAGACGTCCTTCTAGGCCCACGTACTACTAACAACTCAACCAGCAGCCTCTACATTTCACAGTAGTAGTCGCATGTGTGACGCATTCCAAAGGAATCGATTAATTTTACCCTCTTGATCCCTTATCCTGTCAGCACATATGTCAACACTTTTCATAGGCACACGTGGTGTGAGAATAGCCATACGCGGTGTGAGTATAGGCATAGGCATGGTAATTGACGAAAAGTAACTGCACGAGTTTCCGCCGTTGCTTTCTTCTTGATTGTTTATGGTCTGCTATGCCCCTCGAGTCGTGTTGTTGCCGTTCAAACATGTTTGTGACACCATTTACCTCGAAACTTTTTCTCGCCTTAACTGCCAAGAGGTGTTTTTGTTAAACGATTTATCTGTTACTTTCTTCACGCATCTTGGCTACCAAAGAAGCATACGATGATATTTTACACAAGACCGAGGATGTTTCTGCTCTCTTCCAATCGCGCTCTTGGCCACCCAGGGGTGAGGGTTGGGACACACGCTAAGTCAAGCGGTGATCATGCCCATCCCTTTGACGTGTTCTCTGTAACAGTTTTCTCCAGGGATAGTCTGAAAGATAGTTGAACATTGTACGAGCACTGAAATGAGAAGTGGGTGCGACGTTCGACTTCAAGGATTAGTGTCTTCTCAGAAGTAGGAAAGTTTCACTAAGGATTACCTCTCAGAATGGGAATTCACCTTTCTTCCAAGTGTCCATTATGTCGTGATAGCATCACCCACTCATGAATATTGCGGAATAGATGCGGAATAGATTTGTACTGAGGATAGAATCTGCATGAACAAATTGTTGGAATATCCCATGTGACAGGGCTGAAGGCTACAGGCTGTCACAGGGTCGCGGGCCGAGGTCAAAATCCTAATATCAGGAGAAGCAGGGTCCTAGAAATATTGGGTTGTCGAAAAAGACTTTTCGTTTTTTAAAGCAATTCATTTTTACACTTTATTACAAAAACAGAGCATACTATGAGACAGAGTAATCACCATCTTGCTCCACTACTCTTCGCCATCCCTCAAGCAAACTTGTTATGCCATCCGCGTAGAATTGTGCTGGCTTTGATTTGAAGAAGTAGCACAACACCGATCCATGTCACCTTCATTATCGGAAGTTCTTCTTGGAATGGCGTTAGATTGGAAGAGGAAAAGATGATAATTCGATGGAGCAAGATCAGGGCTATAAGGTGGATGGGGGTAGCACTTTTCATCCAAGCTCGAGAATTTTTTGGCGAGTCGCTTTTGCTGTATGTGGGCGAGCACTACCGTGTAGGAAGATTTTTGTCATGTTTCGGACGTTTTTCTGTGATTTTCGCGACCAGAATATACGGCTGCTGACAGTATAGGTCTGCTGTTAGTATAGTGTTGCAAGGCAGCACCCGCAATCGTTCGTTGTCGCCCTCCGATGGGGGACCGGACCGGTCAGAATCTTTGAAGTTGTAGTTGCCTTCTCAAAGGCGTTTGAACTAATGTTGTGCCACGTTCAGACATTGAACCCTCCCCCAAATGCAGCGTTTATACGACGACTGGACTCGGCTGCTGAGAGGCCACATTTAAAATTATATAGTAGAAGGCCCCGAAGGTACTCCTTTGTTATATTAATTTTGTCAAAAAATGTTATCCGGGAGATGAAAGACAATAATACCTGTAGATTTGTGTGATGCTGTACTACATGTAGATGTACAGAAGAAATTGCTGGAAAGCACTTGTGCGGGAGAAAAGCACGTCTTAGAAAAACGAAAAAGCTTTTTCGACGACCTGATATGTGTTATTCTTCATACTCGAAAACATATGGATGTAGTATTTTACCATGCTACTTTTTCAAAAAAGGCGGAAATTGTGTTATGGCTCGTGCAACCCATGTCTACAGGCGGTACGTTATGGATTGATTATCATGCTAAAATTTTAAAATTCTCATGTGAATGGTCGCTGCTGCAAAATTTGTCATTTTCGATCAAATTGTGAAAGCTAAAATATAAACTTCAGGTCGCCCTATGCGTCCTTTTTTCGCAAAGATGCTTCTTATCCTTCTTTAGTTCTTGATCGGCACCATTGCACTCACAGCGAAAATTACTCACCTGCAAGGAATAAGAAAGTCCTTCCACATTTTTGAAGTAAATAGGCACCGACGCCATTCTGAGCACCTTACACTTCATTAGCCCCTATTGTTGACACGCCATGTTTCTTCTGAGCCGCCGTTTTTCATTTTGAAACTCAATTTCTCTTCATTCATTCCTTTACATAAAGGAAATGATGCTCTCTGTGAAGGAACATTCGCGTTCGAGATAATCTGCTGTGAAACTCGAGTTGAAAAGCGTGTCTTTGGTTCTTCATCGCGGTCTCAAGACACATCACCCCTGGCCTTAGCCGAGTTACTGCGATGATGGGGCAACGCACACTACTCGATGGCAAGGTATCTATCCCTTGGCTAGTAGTAGAGGGACGAATGGGAAAGGGTGAGAAAGGAGTCCTTTTTTGCGCACTTTCGCCCTTTCATCCAGTTTCTTCTCTGCTGTTGAACACCAAACTCACTCTTGCTGTTGAACCCTACTCAGCATCCCAATTTTCATATTTCCCTGTCGTCCAAAATAACTCCTTTAAAGGCAGCATTAGGGGAAGGTCGGACGAAAGGTAAAAGAAGTAGTGGATGTGAAAGTCGAGATGCCTAGTAACAGGACAGTGAAGAACAACGAATGGAATTGGCCAAAAACCGAGAAATAGGAACCCCCTTTCCACTGTTGATTCTCGACGCGGACGACCGGTCCGTCAAGAGGCGGATGGTCTGATCCAGTTTCCATTGGCATGTTGCCAAGTTACACAAAGGAATGTCTGGAAATACTACAGCATCTATTTTTTGGAGTGAGCTTCAAGCTAAAACTGCGAAAACGCACCGCAAAACCTTCGATCCTGCCGCATCTCCTTGGCCGCTCCCACCCCAGTCAATCGGGAATTACATCATCCGGAGGCGGGATCGACTTATCAAGAGGCGGGACGGATGGGCGGTTGCGGCGTTTTGCGGCGTTTCTACAGCTCGGAGGGGCGCTTTTTCACCGGGATTTCGGCACAGGTAGCCTTCTTAGGCCCAGGACTACCATGTGAGTGACATCTTGTAGGGATTTCTCCATTACCACATTGCCCCCAATGCTGTCTTTAAGTGACTTCAAGAGCGTGAGAGCGAGATGATCTGATGATACCCCAATTCACATGGAATCCCCGTGAAAGTGAGAAATGTAGTGCATCAAAAAAGTATTGACCAGCGCCAGACTTTGCAATTTATTGACCATATAAAGCCAAAATTGAACTAGATTCGAGATTTTTTTTGTTTAGCGTTTCGCTTCTGTGAGCTTTGCACACGATGTAATCCGCTTTGAGAAGTAAATCATTGAGAGTGTTTGTAGAAGGAACCACTCCCTCGCACCCCTCATCGATAGCCCTGGACGTTTCATTTCCACATGTCAGAGATCATTCATACTTTGGCTAATTCGATATAGTTAGTGCCCACCTGTTGACAACGGGTGGTGCATATGGCACCGATCAACCCTTTTTAAAATGCGCTATTTACATATTCTAATTCCATTCTGTTTGGAGCAGCAGGTGGTTGAATATTGTTGGGACTGAACAATGATTTGGAAGGCAGGAGTGGCCGATGACACAGAGCAGTACATTTTTTCTCCAAAAAAGTCCCCCATGAAATTCAACTTTTTCTGCGACGAATTGATGTTTGGACTAATCGAGCTTTGAGTTTAGGCTATGATCTGTACTGAGGTGGACCAGGAACACTGAATATGTGCGCTACGTGAATTAAAATGATAAACACCCATGAACGGACTTTCTAATATACGTCATGCACGCGTACTCTGCCCAAAATTGCGCCGAAACTAGTGCGCCTGACAGTGGTTTTACTGAGACTAATTTACTGAGTGGATGGAGGTTGTGTAGTGACAGGTGGCGCGCAGCCCACTCTCATGGTGCGGGGATCAATCCCGCATAAATGCCCGCCTAGGTCAACCAACCCTTCCATCCCTACGAGATCGGTAAATTGGTATCAGAATCGTCTGGGAGGATAATAGCACTGACTTGTACATCGTTTGGCCACCGCAAGTATTCTATGGGCCACATCGCATTCACCAGCCACCACGATTCTGAATGGAACCAGAACGTGCAGCGCATCCCAAGAAGGGATTGATTAACGCCAAAAATCTTTATCTTTTATCCTTTTAATTTACTGCGAATGTTGCCGGCAGTAATTTGATGCAATCAATCTAAAGAAGAACCTTAAGAAGAGATTGCCGGAACGCTTAATCTCTGAAAAAGGCCCCTTCTTGCAACGATAAATTTGATAGGCTGAGAAGCATAAGCATCACGTCCAAGCAAGGGCTCTAACTATGATTTTTTGCTACTTCCCTCTTTGAACATATGTGGAGAGAAGCGATTTCCAACTTCCTTCTCTGGAACATATATGAGGAGAAACGCTCTTCACGCGTTTCGAATATCAATGAGCATGCCCTTCCATTCCCTGTTCAAAGACACTATGTGTGGCACTCGGACAAATTGAGCAGCAATAAAATGAAAAACTATCGCTTTCAGCGAGTGAAGCATTTTCGCCCACATGACTGCACCCTTCCAAATTAGCTAACGAGCCCTTAGTAGCTGCTGTTTTATGAACATTCTGAGTCTTTTTTTCTGAGTATTCCATCGCAGTCTCCATAAGAAAGTTAGAAAACGGGTAAAAGTGGTCGGCAAACAACCTGGGTAAGGTGCCAGTCACAGTTAAATAGTCGTTTTTGGGTGCGCTATGTATGGCTTTTGCTTTCCCTTTGAACGGGTGTGGGTTAGGTCAATGTGACAATTTAATATGATCATTTATAGGCAATGCAACATTTCCACCCTTCTCGGCTAATCCATCATCACTGAGCTGACCGATTATCAAAGATGTTAGATTGAAGACCTGGATACATACAGAGGGTCAAGCTGCCCCAGTAGAAGCCACTGCACAGTTTGCAGCTGAGCTCGGCTGGGAACAATGAATACACTTTTCGAGAAAAAAATCTTACAAGAACTTAGAAGATTTCTTGGCTTCCAATGAGAGATCAAAGAAGCATCCGCTGGTGATCAATCCTTTTTCGAGATGCTCCTCTAATTCAGGAGATATCTTCGAACCAGAGTAGTGGGAGCAGCGCTGTTTACAGCACTCTCAAGGTAAATACTTACATACATATACCTGCAGTTCTACACTCTTCGGTCCATGTCCCCTACATATGTGATGCGCGCAGCTCTCAACCCCCTGTGAGAGCAAGGGAAGTCTGATTTTGGTTTGTTTTGATTCGAACGGGTGAAAAGTCATGTGGCTGCAAATATATCCCTTTGATCTAGCTTTCCTCGATTACCATAAGCCCGCGGTCTTTGTTGCACATCGCTCCGTGGCTTGTTTTTGTGCTGTTTGCATCGCAAACTATGGAAATTTGCAAAGAGGCATCTTCACAGCTGCTGCACCTTGAAGGACGTCAAAAACGTTTGCTGGCGGCGACAGTAGAGATAATGCGAAATGAAGTCTGCCAAAGAATTAAATGGTCGAATTAAAAAATTTTCGCAGTAATTGTCATATGCACTTTCCGCATGCGGGGTATGCTTTAAGGAGAGCTTGACATACGATTAATGGCTCTGCTAACTGTCAGATGTGTTTTCTACGAAATTCGTGGCATCAATCTTAACGAAGTCGTTGCGTCATTCACCCACCGTAATTTTGGATGTTGTTGCTTCAAGTATCCCTAAGATAGGCAGCTTGACTTGTCGTCACACTATCTATAGCACGATAATGCGGTTAATCTTGGCATTCCTCCTTCAGTGCGCCATGCATCGTTTTTCATTTATTCTATTTGGATGAGTATGTCTATGACTTCATCTTTTCAAAAACTACTGGCCACAAACAGAGGAACAAAGGAATAAATAAACATGATAAGATGATGATAAAATTTTGATGTCCAATAATTAATCGAAGAGAATAGATGGGCAACAGGCAACAAATGAAACATTCGGCGTCGACAAATCGACAATCTCCTTTTCGAATGCGCAACGCATTTTAATTTGTTAAAGTCGTAGTATATTATGAACGCGATTAGCCTTCCACAATGACTTGCGAGGTCAGTTCCCATCGGTGTACTGTCCAGGTTCTATTCCTCCATACATGAAGTGTGACATCTCACACGCCTCGAAGGCTGGAAGGTTTGGCTGGCCTGGTAGCGCTAATCCACATTTTAATTTTCGTATTACGCGAATAAGAGCGGCATCTTTTTTCGCCAAACCATCTCCACTTACAGGAATAGAATAATTCAGTAAAAGACACACAGTAGCAACAATTCATCCGTAATGAGCGCATTATGAAAGGCTCGCGTTTTTGAAGAGATATCTAATTCAAGGAAACTGGGAGGGTTCATAAGAAAGAGGAGGATGGGAAGAAATGATTGCTTTGAAAAGAACATTCGAAATCAAAAGCGATAATCGGTAGAGAACTCCTGATTCAGAAGCGCGACGTTGTGATCTGTATTCGCATATCCCGCAATTTTCATTACTATGCCAACAAAGTTCTTTAATGAAGTGCTTGCGATTTCACCTTTGTAACTTTTGCGTCTGCTCATGTTTATATTTATTATTTTGCTAAGGCGAACGTAAAAACCATATTCCAAACAGAAAACAGACAAGGCTGTATTTTTATCATGAAATGTTCGGTTCATCACAGCCAAATGTATCTGCTATTCCTACTGTAAGCCAAATATGTAAAATATCCCCTGGAGATTGAATAAGAGCATTCTTGAAAGGGCAAGCGATAGACAATGGCAGGGGAAGGACAGAATTCATACGCTTCAAGCGCAATACATCTATGGCCGTCTTTTGAGCTTTTCACCCTAATTTTTAAAAAAAGTACAAACAGAGAAACGACGAATATGCGATCATTGGACAAGATTGAGCCCGAGTATCCCTGTAACCCTTTATTTGATCATGACTTCTCTGTGGTACTGCCAACAATTTTACAATTTCTTGCATGGCATGGTTTGTGTACGACAAGGATTGAACCCCGTGGCTCCAAATGTGCAGACATTAGCCTGCACCGCTAAACGTCTGAGTGCCATGCTTCGTATGCGCGTGGTTGTATCTTTCAGAAGAATTAGCGAAATCTGTAAAGTTAGACTGACCCTGCAATGCATTCTGCACGGATTGCCCCATCCTATTCCCGCCCCTTCAACCCCGGACAATGAGCTTTGCTTTTTCATGACGACTGCGGTGGCTCAGATTCGTGACGCGAAAGGTCCTCTTCAACGCCTCTTTTAAGGCTTCCCGCTGCTCTTCATTCTTAATTACAGTTCCTTGAATTTCTTGCATTTGGAACGAAATCATATATGTATAGCAAAGCATTCGTAGTAAGCATTATCGAGACATTTAGACAACGAAAACCTCGTTTTTTACATCCTCAAAAAGGGCATATGGAAGTCTTGACGGTATCAGTTGGACCAAATTACTCTCCCATTTTCCCATGAGAGTCAGAAGGTCTGCAATTCATTTTCTATTCTCCGAATATATCTGAACTTTACATCCGGTAACATTTTTCATCTTAGGATCACAAAAGAATGCCCTAGTTGGTTTGATGGCTGAGAATGAACTTGCACTCATGAAGTCACCACCACACGCAACTTGGCAACAAAAGAGAGGCCCTGTTTGCAGAGCGAAGATCGCATTTCAGAGTTTGGCATCTAGCGAAATCGATTTATTTTTATTTATTGCATGTATTTCGAATCCAAAGAAATTTGTATTCATCCTTCCTCTCTTTGTAAGCGCAGAACCTTGATGAGGAGATTATCTGCGATTTCTAGCTAGACTTCAAATTCATCGCGCATGGAACGTCCTTATTTTCATTTTTTTTCCAAAAATTAGTTTACCATGACGAATTTTCCTTTGTGACAACGAGAACAGATAGAAAACGATCAGACTTAAAATTGTGACAGTTATCACTCATTTGAGTTCTCAGTATACAACATTTTCAAGTCGCCGGCCGAGGAAGGTACTTCGGGGTTTCGTAGCTATGAAACTGCCCTCAGTTTCATGCTAGATTTGAATTTTTTCCTACAACACGTCACTTCGTACGTGGTGGTGCAACGCGATCGTAAAGTACGCCTTCGAAGGGTCATTTCTCCTCAAAATTTCATTTTTACATAAAACACAGTACATATGACTTTGCAGTGGAAATTTCCAGTATAATTTCATAAAAAAAAGAAAAAACAACATTTCGTAGACTACGCTTCGAATTTTTCTCATCCGCATATAGATATGGAGTTTGAGTATTGAAATCCATTAGTCAACCAGGACACAACTGAATTTTACGATCTAATTTATCATTTTTATACCGTATCGATTTCATTCATTTCAATTTCATTAATTTCATTTTCATATAATTATAGCTCCCGATTCTGTTCTGTAGCCAATGGCTCCGTATTAGTGCAAGCTCCAATTTCACTAAGTGAACTCGTACTTACAATTAGGAATACTACAATTTCTTCTGAATTCGTGTTATTGTGGCACTCGTTTTTACCGAACATTTTTTAGTTTTTTTTTTGAACTAATTTATTTTTGCTTTCTCCCCACTGTACACTATAGTAGTTGACTTCTTGCGCATATGAAGAGGTCAGCAATAATGGATGAAAATCACCATCGTCTCATTCCAGCCGTTTTAGATGATTACAATTGAAAGAAGAAGGCTGAATTTGTATTATACCCGCATCTACATCAGAATATGTAAATTAAGTCTATAAATAAATTTGCGTTGCAGGTTATTGCCTTGAGCTGAGAAATTTTTTTTTTGTCGCCCCAATTTTTCCAATGACTCGTCCGAAAGAGTGAATGTGAATTTTTCCATGAGCCACGCAAATTATTTTTTCTTTCTACAGGCAGGCTTGATTGCTGGTTCAGACTCGGGCCTGTCTTCAGTTCACTCCGGCTAAGGACGCAGAGGACGAGAGAGAAGGCGGATTTTTGGGTTCCTATTCCTTGGTTTTTTCGCAGTTTCATGTCTTTTTTCTCTATTCTTATATTGTTGAGCACTTCTACTTCCGTAATCCCCCAGTATGCCATATTTACCCCTCCCGGTGTCTTTAAGCAAAGGCTAGTTTCTAGGCCGCAGAAGTTGCATGAGGACTGTGTTCAGCGACTCTCTCTTTCAATGTTCCATGGGCTGTTTCGTCCCTTTTTTCTTCTTCTCTGATGAGTGAGTCAGATCTTCCACTTTCAGCGATGGGCGCGATAATGCTTACAACTTAGCGCGAGATTTGCTTTTCATCAACTCTTAGATTTTTTTTGGAACTTCTGAAGCTTATTGCCTGATAACTGCTTGCTAGGGGTCTGTTTATTGTGTGCCAGTCCAATATTCAAGGATAAAGCTGAAAGAACAATCTACTCTCGGAATTTCCGCGAATTCTAGATCCTTTCAAAACCATTGTGGCATGAGAGTGCAGAAGCTTCGATCTTATTATGTTGTTTCTTGAATGGCTCATATTTTCTGAAGCTTCTATGACCTCACCATAGACCATACATTAAATCTCAAGTAGTCCGTAGTTTATGAGACCGAAGCATATAATTTGGGCCAATAATTTGTACCCATCAATTTATCATGACTTCACTCCGTAATTAATTGTCCAAGTAACTATTATGTCCAAATAAAGCAGAAAGTCGAACTCAAGTTCCTCAGATAAGGACATAGAGTTTCATCACATGTGATATCAGAGGATAAACGACGAAGAATTCCGCTTTGAGCAGTTTTGGAATGAGCAAAGCCTTCTGATGTCCCGTTCATGATAACAGTTGAAAACACCAGAAGGGGGTAATTTCTGCCTACGGTAGTACAGACGTAGTTCGGACGAGTTTAAGTGGCCACCATTGCACAAACTCGCCAATTTGACGCCTTGGCATGGTGCCAAGAGGAGATGTTTTTATTATAAATCGTTCTTTTCTTTTACTTTTTCCTTTGTTCCTGCTTATATTGTTTCTAGATGTACTTACATGAATGCTTTTGTAGTTGGGAATGGCCACTCCATTGCGCTGGGAGTCAGATGCTGCAAATAACGTTGGCCCGCGGCCCGTCCCCTACAGCGGACAACTCGAAAAGTCAGTGTGTTGATGCGAGTGTGATGCGAATACACAGCACTGCGTCGCGCTTTTGATTCCGGGTTTTTTCACCGATTATCGCTTCTAAGCTTGAGTGTTCGTTACAAAATGCTCATTTCTTTGCATCTTCCTCTTGTTTCGGACCCCTTCCGGTTCCTTTAAAGAACTTGGACTATATAATGAGTCGCACGATCATTCACTGCACAACCTAGCTTACATATATGTTCCTGCTCAGACCATTTTAGACCAACTATGTTGGACCAAGCAATCCATCAAATTAGCAAGATTGATGGACTTGATTAATCTGGGCGTGTAAGTTTCTGGAGGCAGTTACATTCGAACAACGTGTCACTGGATGGCGTTTGAAGGCGTGGTCTTCTTCCACAGGAGCTGGCAACACGTGAATCTCGCCAAAATCCACTGGATTTTCTTTACTCCAACCAATGTAATCGTTAAAAATACATCAAGTGTCACGCCGGTCGTGGAACACGATTGAGAGGTGCTCAGGTGTATGCATCGTTAGGACAAGATTTCGTATCACGGCGTGCAAGCGAGAGGTGCCGTATGAATAATGTTTAAGTCCTGAAGCGACTCGCGTGGGCCGCGCCATATCTGGAGCTTCACCGTCCAACGGCGTAAGGCGCGATGGGTGAGAGCTAGGGGTGCTGTACATAGCTGCATCCCAACGTACGATGCCTCTGGCTCCCACCGTACGTAGCACGTTGTGGTGCAAAATCCTCTCCTGCTCCATTGCTTAGTGGTGTAGTAGAGAGTGGGGTAAAATAGTGAAAAACTCAGGAAGAAGCCTTTCTACCATAAAGGGCGTGCTTTTAGTCTTCTGGTTCACTGGAAGGAGGTGATACAGACGGCGAGGCAGCTAGCCCAGTAACTCGTGGAGGCTCCACAGTTACTCGTTCCATAGAAATTTGTCTAAAACACCAATGCGCTCTTTTCTACACGAGTTTCTCAACAGATAATCGCTCCAGCACCCACCATTTTATTTATAGCTAACATGTATCGTTCGATTTGATTTCTTTGATTACTTCTAAAGATCTTCTGTAGCGCTTCCGGTTTCATGGATGACAACACCAGGATCGCGAAGGTCACTTTTATGGAGAAATGATACCGGAGGGTTGCTCTTCACGTACCGCTGTATCTGTGTTTCTACAGTAGGACCCATAAAACATGTGGGGCAACTAGTCTTGAAAGCTATGGTATATAAGAAGAAGAGAACTCGACAAAGGAACCATGAATAAATGAATATGGAAACCAAAAAACCAAAACAGTTCTTCTTTCGAAGCTTGCACATTCATAAATCATCAGGCCTCAACATTTGACGGATTTCGCCCTCTCCAAAGCACTCAGTCATGCCCGAAACTTCCAGAAATAGAGTCCCATATGCTCTATTGCCCAAAATGATGAGGCTAAAAAACCCGTTTGAAGCGCATATAAAGTCAGTGATCTCGAATTCATGAACAACGGCTTGCCAGTCGATGTCCAGTCGATTTCAGGGCCAAGGAAACCCTCTGATACCCCACTCAAAGTTACATAAATTATGTGCCTTTTTCAAAGTTGTGACGTCGAGATTCCACGAATAAAGGTGGCTTTGACTCCATCTGCCTCACCATGCCGTTACAAGGGATAGAATGCATGTCAAGGGAGATTATCGAAAAAGTTATATGACGGAAGGTTTTTTCCTCCCTGAGTGTTTCCAGGTGTAAAGCTCTGTTGAGCGAGAACCATCCATCTATAGTATCCATAGTATAATATTTATGTTTCAAGAGATATGATTAGTTTTCTGAAATTAGAAATAATTCTTGTATAGCAGATTAATGATGTTCCTTATTTATTCTTTTGCAAATAATTCTTGTATAGCAGAATAGTAATGTTCCTTATTCATTCTTTTGCCTGCTTCAATCCCACGTCCAGCTTTCTGTTTTACTGTCACAACAGCACGCATAAATAAATAAGTAAATAAATGGGGACTATCCTTTAAATCTCATCATTTCATTCCCAAGAAACTACTTCTCAAATCAGATTTCCCTCAAGGTTCCAAACGATGTCTTCAATTCCCGGTTTTTTTTTCTTGCTCAGGAAAAGTGATTCTCAATTTTTATTCGTTCATCTGCTCCTATACGATGTAAAATACTAATATAGCACTTCTGAATGACCATTGTGCGATCGCGTGCGGTTGTTTTGGTTACTCTGTACCAGACATGTCTGTGAGACCTCCATCATCACCACGATTGATCATCTCCAACACGGCAGAACTTCTCTCGCTAGCTACATCTGGTGATCGCTATGTAACTACTGCATATGTGCAGAACATTAAGAACTGCAAATTGATAAATTGCTGTTGCACCCCTCACTTGTGAATTAATGAGTAATGACAGCAGGAACAGCAATATTAATTAGTATATTCACAAAAACTAAGCCTCAAACATCGGAGCGATATATTCACTGGCTCATCATGACGTAGCCCCTTACAAAATATTTCGTTCATTCTTTGAGACATTTCTATCCACATACACCTTCTATAAGTGCATGGGTGAATTACGTATGCAAGTCTTTATGAGGCGTGCGGCCTTTTTTCGTTCGAAGAAGAGTTGGAGCTCATTGCCGTTCAGCGTTGGAGCCTGAGCGCAACGCGGGGTACGATGATAATCACCAGCTAACAAAAGCAAACTTCAAACCTTTATTGTTTTTCAGTTTTTTAATCTTTCTGTGCTGTGCTACATTTCGATATGTGACACGGTGTCTCTACATGTAAACTCAAACGAGAAATCAGTTTCTGATTTTGGTGTAGAAGTAGATAAACGAGAAAATGAAAAAGAAATGCATTGGCGCACGCTGAAATGGACTTTGGTTTAATACCTGTATTTCGCATTTGCATTCACTTGATATCAGGAGCACCATGGATAATGGTGAAAAGCTCTCGAGTAATACTTCATCGCGCTTTTCAAAAACCGCAAAGCGAACCCTTTTTCGCGTCCTCAACATTCGTTTCCGCCCAAGCATATTTTACAAAGCCTACGAATTGAATAAGCGGACGTTCTCCATCACGCCTACTCTTCCGCCTACGATCTTCTCTTCCACTTGTGATTCTAACATATCGTGAAATTTTGTGATTCCACAGACGCCAGTTGCTGTCCGTGCTTTTGATCTCGTGAATACCTGAATGAGCGTGACATTGAACAGCTTCGTACTGATCATACTTTTACGTATGCACAACATATTCAATACCCATTACGCTAGGTATCTGGTAGTAATTACGATCACGCAGATATAGAAGAATTCGGGTATGTACCCTTATGTCAGGATTGTCGCACCGCAGCATGTCGCAAGCGAAGCAAGGCGGACGAGCTAAAGGCGCCGTGTTGTTAAGTCCTGGAGCGATTACAAATCAACTGCGTATCGCGCCCATAACATTACCGTGTAATCGTTCTAAGGCCAACCGACGCCCATAGGTCGCTCATACTGCGTCGCACGCCGCTCGTCGTCGTGCGACAATCCTGACATAAGGGTACACACCCGAAGAATTCACTCACGAGTGCGGTGTATGCCAATCGCAAGATCCCCGTCTCAAAGTGCCGGAGGCGACAACGAACATTTCGATTTGGAAGAGATGATCCTTGACGGAACTCTCATTGAAAAAACCCGCCTCGGAGTCTTTACTGCGATCCATTATTTCGAACTGCAACGCACCAAAATTCCAAGTTCCAGCGAGGGTAGGGCTACATTCGCGACTAGCTGAGTTAGCCCCTCGCCCGTCGGCATCTACCCCTACCGGCCAGTGATGCAGAGGGAGCTAAACTTAAGGGAGGTTTTCAGGTACCTATTTCTCTAGTTTTTGCCGTTTTTTCGTTCTCTCTTTGCTATCTCATTACTGACTATTTTGGTGTTGATGATCCATAATTATTCCGTAATCCGCAAAAATACCTCAGACGGTGTCTGTAACGCTTCACACCCAGCTGGTCTCCTGCAATAAGATTCTCGATCATTCCATTCAAAAATTCAGTCAAAGCGTGGCTGGACGCAACGGATGTGAACTCGAGCGCATTAATAGTTGGTTCCTGAGCGACGACGCTGTTCCACGCCTTAAATTGAAGGTAATCGCTTCAAGGCCCAACTATTACGCCCCCTCCCTACATGGCACACACTCTTTGTGTCCGCCACGTACGCGTGGCCACGCGATTTCGCTCTCCTCATGGCACACATTCTTTGAAAAGTTACGCAGGAAACAAGAAGATTGAAACTGCGGAGGCTCCTCTCAAAATACGATCTTATTCAATTTTGTGACATTCTCCTGAAATCTTCTGAGAGTTTCCGGAGGTTTCTATAGGTGTGGTTCATAAAGAAAGTCTGTACATTGATCAGTTCTTCGCGTTGTTACATTCTTTGCGTCGGCGATAACGGTTTTGAGACATGGATTTCGGCACTTTTTTCTTCTTCACGATTACCGCCAGGGCTCCACAGCTGAGGCCGCGGTCATACTTTACGTGTCACCGGCGTCAACTAACGCAGACACGTAAAGTATGACCGCGGCCTAATGATACGGTCTGGCATCTTGGGCTGTGTGGTCCAAGTTTGTTTCATTTACTCTTCAATCAGTTTTGAAATCTTCTCTTCTCGGTTTTTTCCGAACCCAATATCAAGGGAATTCTGACTTTTTTCTTTTTACACCAGTCACGAGACACCCAGGGAATGCAGTCACTCCAAACAAGGAACTAAACTATTCATGAGCACTCGGACAAAATCGGTTGAATTGTTTCCGGAACAAATTACGGAACTTCCGTCAACGATCAAAGGCCACGACATTTTCGTCAGGTGTCGAGGTGTTGAGCATAGCGTGGACCGCAATTAAGCCTTTTTATGCTCGTACCTCTGACGTTGTTACACGAAAGAAAACACCGACAACAGCCGTTTCAACGGCAAGACGCCTCCACAAGGGTTCTGGACATGCAACAACATCGTATCATTCTAACGACCATGATCGGCGTGCTTTTTACGCTACAGCGTAGAACAAGGAAGCTACTGGTGGTGGTTGATCAAGTCATAGATGAAGGAAGGAGACTATGACTCGAGTAATAAAGATCCTTTTTGAAATTCACTTACAAAAAATCTTTGCGGTTGATCCCAACTGAACGGCAGCCTTTGCAACTGCCTAGGATCATGTTGCCTACCTGAATAACGGAATATGATACAGCACAGACGCCAATGACGTACGTAGCAATGCGATAAGAGTGAAGACGATCTAATTTAATCCGGATTGGCCTCCCAAACCAAAATGAGCCTCGTTGACGTATTTTTCAACATTTGGACATTCTTCGCTTTTGCTCCAATGTGGCATGCCGTCGTTTAAGTTTTCAGCTAATTGCCGGCGACTCTACAGGGGGTGCCAAAAAAAAAGTAATTTTGTCTCCTTCGCTTTCGACCCCATTTAGCCAAACTACAGTAAATTCTATTGAGGTATTCTCATCCCCAGAATCAAGAGCAGACCTAACTCTATCATTTTACTCCGTGGCAGCCTCCTGCACGAGCAGAAACGGGAGCAAGGAAAGACTGAACAAGATGTATCACCTCAACTGGGCAAAATCCGAAATTTCTTCGCCCTCTTTCACACCTTGCTGACGTCCGTTCAATCTGGGTACCTAAGGGGATTCATACCGGATGGTGTTCTTTAACACTGCGTTTTTCCCGGGTTCCCAGCGCTCTTCGTTTCCAAGAGCCAAAACGTTCCCCTACCACTGAAACCCCTCCGGAGGCGGATTTGAGGCATGAAAATGATACTTTGGATCATAGCAGCCTTGTCCAAGCAGCAGGAGCTCTGTGACTTCCAAGAACCGAAGGGCCAACCCTCAGGAAGCTTCCCACAAAAGACCTACCACGGAGCTTGGCTCCACTGTTTTTAGCGAATTTTTAAATGTAGGTACTCCGAAGCCCGACTGCGCCGAATGAAACCTCCATATTTTTATGAACATGAACGTGAGGAGCCACAGCTTGTTCCTGCTTTTAGAGGAACATTTCGGGAATGTTTTGCCCCAATACCTTTATCTCTTTCGTTTCCCTACGTTTTGTAAAATTGGCATATGTGAGCCGTGGGCAAAATTACTTTTTTTTGGCACCCCCTGTAAGTCATTTCTTTTTTCTTCATTCATACCTGCCCTTTGCCGCATAAGAAACACTCTGTGCATTTGTTGACACGAATCACCTAAGCTATCTCAAGGTGAGCATATGTGACAGAAGGCACTATTTTAGAAATTTCATCTGTAACAATATAAAATTCAAAACTACATACGAAATAATAAAAATACATTTCAAAATATTTCAGTTTAATACATAAGTAAAATAGGTTGCAGCCTTACATGGACACATGTCCTTCAATGAATGTATAATTTGCCATGAGCGCGCTTCCAAACTTTCGAACAACGGCGTACAGTGTGCAGCAAACTCCTCCTGTCCAGCTCCTCCCACTAGTGAGGTGGTGGATATCACAGTGTCACGTATCGGCTGATACTCATTGATGCAGTGCCCTGCAAGGCTCGTCCATGCATGGAGTGGAGAAAAGCGGGCTCCTTTCTTCAAAGTTTTGAGCAGTTTACTTAAATATTTCAACCTCTGCTTCCTCCATACTCGTTAATAACCCCCCTTCTTTCATTTTGAATTATTGCTCCTGCGACCTACACCACCCCTTTATAGAAATAAAAATCATGTGGCACAACCACTGAAGGTAATCCAGAACCGATAATACTTTCCATACTCTAGCGATTTTCCTCGCAAAAACCCACAACGTTTTCGCGCTCGAACCTTGACGATTCATGATTATGCGTTTAGGCGCATGCTTTGTACCAGAGCTAGGTAATGGAGTATAGCTGTAGCCCACCAATATTCGGCGTGTCCATTTTTGACCAACCATGACCACTTCTCCGTTCTTGTCGATGCTTCATTTATCCGCTTTCATCTATGCCATTTCCCGTGCTCCACACTGTAGATATGCTCGCTCAACTGGTCAGCTCATTTCTTATTTGGCACTGATCGATGCTGAATAACCTCTACCCCGCAGGCGTCAGCGCTCCTGCTTCCGCGGCAGACAACATGGCAAAGATTTCACGTTTCGCTACAATAACGCTTTTACATCACCCTTGAAGTTACAACGTTTAACCCAGACCAGCCTTGCTTTTGAAGGTATCTTATGAAGATGCTGACAACCCTTACGAATTTCGATCAGGACTGAATGCTGCGCATGGAAGGAATTAGGCATTAGGTATTAGGACGTTCCATCCTCTGATTGCTAGTCATTTTCATGTGAATTACCTTAATCCATTCTTCTATTCAGCTGACTGTGACGTAGAATGCGCTTCACTTTCTTACTGCCCTGAGACAAACGCGAAATCGCTGTGAATCCAAGTTAATAGAAATTAACCCAAAAAAAGAATCTCAGAAAACGGATCAGTGTAGTGGTAGACGAGGTGCATTTCTGTTATCGAGTTCGGATTCTGCGGTCATGCTGACCTTTCCTGGAATCTAGCCGCTCGGAATTCGGAACATTTATTGATATGTCGCTTTCCGACATTAATCCCAGCGCTGCTCGTTCCTTGAAATCCGTTGAATGGGAACGGCTTAAAAGGGCTTCCGCATGTTCAGTCGTAACAAAGGGCAATTATTCCCCATAGGACTAAAATCCATTGAATTGCCTCATATGTATGACATAGACATTTTGCTGTTGTCTCTCACCCTCCTTTTCCTATATCCCCTTGTTACTTAATGTTGAAAGCAGTCATTATAGAAATACGGCACAGGCTTATGTAGTACCACCCTAACAGATCTAGGTGCTATCATATCTACCAGCACAGTTTCCCAGTGAGTAAGATCTGTAAAATTTCAATCTTATGGTACTTCCGCGCTATATTTTGTATTGGGTTGAGGAATAAGTTTCCGCGGTTTTTTTCAACCCTGTTTTTTACATTATTTGCTTCATCTCTTGACAAAGTTTATATGTGTTTTCGATAGAGCTTTTTTTGCTCTATAAAATGATATTATCTGTTTTTTGATTCCTTCGACTACCTAATATTTATGAGGTTTGGAAATGAAGTGAGCTAAAGGCAAAAAATTGGCGCTTGCGCACCTCATTCTTCTCGCCTACCAACAAGATCAAAAACTGTTTGTGTATATGTTTCGATAGAGATTTTCCAGCTCTACAGAATGACTTTACTATTTATTTAAATCGCTCAATTTTGCTGTTTTTAAGGCTCACAAATACAATACTCGCAAAAGTGTGCACTTTCGTTATCTTCTCTTCCTCGCCTACCATCGAGATCTAAGAGAATATCTAGCCATGCATTCGATAGAGCTCTTTTCACTCTACAAGTCGGTCTTCTTTTGAATCTTTTCATATTTTAGCATGTAGCAATAAGTTTTTACCTGTTCTTCAATTCAATATTGCATAATGAAAATGAATTTTTTCGGCAGAGTGTTTTGCATCATTCGATAGAGCTCTTTTTGCTCTGCAAGATGGTGCTCACAACATTTGTTTGAATCAATTTTTTCCAATTTTTAGACCATTTAGAAGTCGACGAAATCGAGCAATTTCATCACATGGTGTCGAAAGTGCTCGATTTCGTCGACTTCTAAATGGTCTAAAAAATGGAAAAAATTGATTCAAACAAATGTTGTGAGCACCATCTTGCAGAGCAAAAAGAGCTCTATCGAATGATGTGAAACACTCTGCCGAAAAATTCATTTTCATTATGCAATATTGAATTGAAGAACAGGTAAAAACTTATTGCTACATGCTAAAATATGAAAAGATTCAAAAGAAGAGTGACATCATCTTGTAGTGTGAAAAGAGCTCTATCGAATGCATGGCTAGATATTCTCTTAGATCTCGATGGTAGGCGAGGAAGAGAAGATAACGAAAGTGCACACTTTTGCGAGTATTGTATTTGTAAGTCTTAAAAACAGCAAAAAGTTGAGCGATTTAAATAAATAGTAAAGTCATTCTGTAGAGCTGGAAAAGCTCTATCGAAACATATACACAAACAGTTTTTGATCTTGTTGGTAGGCGAGAAAAATGAGTGCGCAAGCGTCAATTTTTTGCCTTTAGCTCACTTCATTTCCAAACCTCATAAATATTAGGTAGTCGAAGGAATCAAAAAACAGATAGAACTATTTTGTAGAGCAAAAAAAGCTCTATCGAAAACATATATAAACTTTGTCAAGAGATGAAGGAAATAGTGTAAAAAACAGAGTTGAAAAAAACCGCGGGAACTTATTCCTCAACCCAATAGATGCACGGAGTAGTGCTTGCTTGGAATTTGGATGGATGCTCCGCCCGATATTCAACCTTTCCAGAACGATTAGGCAAATAAAAATGAAAAAAACTGGCAGAGTAATTATGAGGGACATTTGAACAAAATAAGTGGTTGCCAAGAATAATGTGAGCGGAATAAGCATAGCGGCAAAAGGGCCGCTACCACTCATATAATATTGAGATCAGATTTCAAGTTAATGTTTGATCAAGTCGACTAAGATTCTCTCTCGGTACTGGTAAACTGGTAGCAAACCACACCCATAAAGCGCTAACATACAATAGCGCTCAAAAGTCTTCGGCGAAATGGTCTTTCACTTGGGTTTTTCACTTGTAACTTTATTGCAACTGCACCGATCTAAGAGAAATTTTAGTATGTTGTACTTGGAGACACTGCTTACTTAATATATTGGCGCTCAACGGTGTAGGTTACGTGGTTAAATGCAATTTTTTGTTTTGGAGTGCTAACCAGATAAATTTCGCTTCTAAAATCGTCTATCGGCCCTTCATTAAATATAACAACGAATAAAATGACTACCGAGCTCAGTCTTAAAAGGCATTGATCAACAAGAGGCGATTTTGACCCAGCTACGTACGGACATTGTGTTTATGTTCTGACCTGTGGTTTGTCCTAATGTCATGTTCTGAAACACACACCTCTGCCTTGAATATTGTCAAAGCCCAGAGATGACATACCTAAATTGGACCGAAATACCTTTACGTACTTTTCCACGCATGCACTGGTTAAGCAGTTTTGATTAATTTCCCCTGTGCTACGGTGCTCCCACTCGACAACCGCTTCTTCTTCACTTGTACAAAAAAGTGTGTCGTAATTACAGAATGTCCGCACGGACATTGTGTATAGGTGCTGATGTGTAGTTTTTTTATGTCATGCTCTGAGACACATATCTTTGACTCGAATATTGTTGAAGCTCAAAGATAACATACCTAAATTAGACCGAAAATGTGAATTGTTTGCGGTATTTTTACTTGCACTCCATTTCGGAGCACCTGAAAGGGCGTGGCCTACGAGAGTGAGTGGCGAGAGTAAGAGTGCGTGGCAAGAGTGAGAGTACGTGGCAGGAGTGAGAGTGTGTGGCGGAGTGAGAGAGTTTGATAAATCTCACTCAAATCCGTGGGCCACGCCCTATCAGGCGCTCCGAAATAGACTGTACTATAGTTGCTGATTTTCGCCGCAGCCCTTCTGCGATGCGACATATGTTAACAGCGTTCGGCGTTATTCATCCGAATTTTCCCAAGCTTATATATCTGTACATGCTGTTGTATCAACGTGATTTGCCATGCTCATTCCGAGTTTGATCCGGTTGGAAAAATTAAATGACCTTTCGATAACCCTACAAATGTGGGTATAACCTGGCTGACACTTAGCCACCGAGCCCTCGCTCATTAGTTCTGAAAAAACGTCATTAAGTCGTTACTAGAAGGTAATGATGCCAGGTGGATTACCAAAGGTTGTACAGGCACGTGTAGTATATGTTTATTACGACGTACCTTTTGTACAATAACCGACCATAATACATCGTAATAGGGGTTTATATACAGACAAATGTGGGCGGTGCATAGATATGGGCTCAATCTTGGACCGAAAAGGTCCAGTGGAGACACTCCTGTAAGGGGATCAAAGAGTGCACCGCTAGGGGATGAAAGTGTGCACCGCGCCAAGGGCAATACATAGTTGATTGCACACTTGTGATACCGCGAGGTCATGCCTGCGGTACCTTTTCAATAGGTGCTTATCTAAGTTATGTCCTAGAGTAAACAACTTGGACTAACATGTTATCATTCAATTCTAGCTGCTAGTTGACAAGAATGAGATATTATGGTTGTGAATCCACAACACTGGGGCGGGGCGAAAAATAGCGGTAGCTAAAATCGTGAATGAAGAAAGTAATCACTAAGCATTTGAGACATACAAAATCGTAGCATTTCAAGAGAAAATACATGTGAATAGGTTCGACGTGACTAGTAAAACCAAAAAACTATTGAGTTGGCATTCAATCAGCAAATCATCTTCCTGAAAACTGAAGAAACTGCTAGAACCATTGCGGCAATGACGATGGCGATTGCGATGAGGGCGACGATTGTCGATTTCCACTGCTCGGTCGCGACATCTAGTAGGTGTTTGAAATCGTAGAAGTTGAACATGGTGACGTTGATGATGGCACGCTTGATGATTTGTTCGGTGAATGTTGTTCTCCAGAGTGGATGGAGCGCCAGTATTCCTGCTTCAACGACGCTGCGCTCATTCTGCGCACATCTCGCTTGACGGATATCTTCTGTCTTGGCGCTACTGAATGAATAATTGCCCTTTTTTCTTGAATGATGGCCGAATTATTCTTTGCAGGAGACAA
The DNA here is from genome assembly GCA_963978905.1 of Trichostrongylus colubriformis. Classification (NCBI taxonomy): domain Eukaryota; kingdom Metazoa; phylum Nematoda; class Chromadorea; order Rhabditida; family Trichostrongylidae; genus Trichostrongylus; species Trichostrongylus colubriformis. The sequence goes on along the minus strand of OZ022259.1, from coordinate 8,717,446 downwards.
TTTTCCTTGATCTCCTGTTCCACTCACGACTCGGTGATCCGAATTGCGTAAAACGTGAACGTGAGATTTTTGCAGATAATTGCAATGGTGTCGTAGTCGTGGTGATATAGTGCCATCGCTACCATTGTCGATTATCGAGTCTGCACGGTTTGTAGCGGAGGCACTCGTAGTGATACACACCTCGCCACTATGTACGCCTCTGGAAGTTTGTCCATGAGAGTTCCGATTTTGCAGCACTGGAGACGGCACTAAAAGTCGATTTCGAAAAATCCTTTCGCTGGTGACATATTTTCTGCCGTGCGTTTTCGCCTCCGTGTCAGACGGTGTGTCAGACGGTAGGAACAAGGGGATCGCTTGAGATTCCGATTTTGTGGAAGCACTCCTTGTCTTGGGATGCCGGCTATCATTTAATTTCTCTTCCTGGACCACAACTGCCACTGACTGATCGGAGCCGTTGGTCTCCATGAAATGTTCGATTATCTTCCCGTCTGCATTGCTCCGGGCATTGGTTCCAATCGATTCCAATCCAATGATATTCTTTGGTAACTTTCTGCAGTCGTCGACCATTACGGGTTCAGATACAACAAGCGAACTGCAGAGTGAGTTCTCTTCCTTTCTCGTTGAAGTAGCTGTAGCGCTGGTACCGGATATGGTATAACCAAAAACTGTCGGAGTGAGCACCAATCCTGACGGTAGCCGTACAGCTGGACTGCTGATGTCAATCACTTGATTTATGAGGTCCTGTCCAATAAGTATGTCAGGAGTTACTTTTGAGCAGCGAAGACTGCGTTGAGCAATAATGATCCTATTTTTTCTGATGAATCTTCTGTCTGCTCTTGACAAATAAGCCGTTTTAGTACCAGATGTCAGCTTGCCTTCGTGAAAACAGACAGATTTTGGGTTTTGGAACTGTGTCCAGCTCTTAGTGTGACCTTGACTTCATTTGAAATAAAGGTTTCCCGAAGCTCCCCCATTCCTGTGGTAGTGAAAGGTATGAAGCTTGTCGCGGGAAGCCTCAACTCATTCCTTGTCCTGGTCTTTATGAAGCTTCTTTGAGCCCCTGAATCAAGAAGAATGGTGATAGGCTGATAATTCCTCGTCCCTTCATTGTATATCGATACAGATGCCATTTGTAGCACACACTGGCTGAAAGCCGGTCGTTTCGACACTGTAGAGATGTCTTCAAGAGGAGCTACGTGGAGAGCTTGCACTCTGTTCATCCCTGATAGTTGGTTGTTATTTCTTTGTGGCGAATGTCTGGAGCCGTTGGTTTGCGTGGAGAAGCCTGACCTTGTTTCTCCTCGCTGAACCGAACTTGGCGGTAGGTCTCGCCTGTTAATTAATGGATCGGTTGTTTTCCGAACGCTCCTCGATGCTGTGCATAGGGAGGAGTGATGATCCTCATTGCACTTTGGGCACTGTCCCATTGCTGCACAATGCTTTGACCCGTGATTCCTATCAAGGCATTTCCAGCATGCTCTTTGGCGCTTGGCTTCCATCCGCCGCGCCTCAGGCGTTGGGTACCTTGTGCACAGCTGTGGGGAATGTGTATCTCCGCACAGGCATTTTTGCTTTGTCCGTTGACTGAAGAACGGTTTGGTCTCGTGATGTGCTGTGTTCATCCTTCTGGAGCTGTTCATGCCTTGACTAGAACCGAACAGGGTATTCGTCGTCAATTCGGTAGTCTCTTGAAGCGTGATGATGTCATCAACGGCCTCGATTATTGCCTTCACTTCGAATCCTACGCCAGCTTCGTTTTCTCTTTTTATAACCTGGCTGCAGATATTCTCTGTAAACTTCGAAAGAATCAGACGGCGCCATACTCGGTCTGCATTCATTAGCACTCCAGTTTGTTCTAGATGCACGATACGAGACGATATGGCGCTCAGTGTGTTGCTGCAGCTTGATGAGTTTCCTTGAGCTCTTAATAGATGCTCAATCTCATTTATCAAGATGTCCGCTATACTAGACGACCTGTCATACTGTTTCTTCAGGATAGTCACAGCGTCGTAGTATTTGTCCCCAATGACAGGGATGCTGCTTATCGAAGCAGCTGCCTTTCCTTTCACTGCTTGTTTGAGGAAAAGGAATTTTTCCTGGTTGCTTAGGTCCGCATCATTGTGAATAAGGGACTCGAAGACTGACCAGAAAGTATTGAACTCTCTAAAGTTCTCAGAAAAGGATGGGATTTCGAGGAGAGGGCGTCGAACTTGTACATTGCGTTCGTAAAAATTGACACTGCCAGTTCCACTGTGAGAGTTCTCCCGGTTGCCGTGAGCCTGGAAGCTGGCGGCTTCCGTGATGAGTGACGATTGCTGTGCCAACTCTTCCTTTCTGAAGTCAATTGTGCTCAGCCACTGTATCACCGTGATTTCTAAGTTATTAGATTCAAGCTCCAGATGTTTGTGTAGCTCGAGCATTAACTTCTCCCTTTCCTTTTGTTCCGATCGTGAATTAATTGTTTCGATCGCTTTCTCAAGGTGGGTATCGTGTAACTGCTTTGCCTTTGTGATACTTGTCATCAAATGGTTCAGCATTGCAGTCTTCTCTCTGATGTAGGCCTCACATTCTTCCTTTTGAGAGGGGAATGTGAATGGTGAGTCCAAGTGCTTCATATTTGCCTCACTCGATCTGATCAAGGTGCAAGCAAGTGTGATTTTGGTTTTGTATACTTGGATCTCTGCCATTTTGATGTTTTATGGCCGTTTTCTTTCGAGAATTTGAAGTTTCTTCGTGCTTCGTTGATTTTTTGCACGGATTTCGGAACCAGTTTATGCGTATGAAGCTGTATGTGTAGCTTCAGTTACGTTTAATTTGGTTTCTAACTTCTTTGGTTCCGTGTAGGATGTTTCCTGCCACGCGGGTCTTTTTCCTTTTTTTTCTGGATTCCTCAGGGAGGACTCACACGGAATTTCAGGCTTCTTCTGTTTTCTCACTGAGGAGAACTTGCGCAGAAGGTTTCTTATGGTTCCTTATGGAGGAATCTCAGAAAATTTCTCGAATTTCTCTCGAATTTGTTCGAAAGAAATGAGTTATTTGAGTCTGCCTGTTGTTTCTTTGAGAAAGAATGACTTAACAGGGCTTTGAATGGAAGTTTTCCGGATCCGTGTGAGGAGTCGCGGATAAACTGTTGATGTTCTTTCTAATTTTTTAGAAAGATTGAGATCAAACGTCTATTTCTCACTGAGGAGAACTGGCTTAGACGGTTTGATTTGTTTCCAGCTGGTGGAAAGTAGAGTTATCTTCTATCTCTCACTGGGGAGAGCTAGCGTAGAAGATTTTCAAATTTCTGTGTTTCTCAGGGAGAAACCGTAGAAGAAATTTGAGTTGATGTAGTTCACCTTCTATCTCTCACTGAGAAGAGCTAGCGTAGAAGGGGTGGTTTTTTCCAACGGCTGATGCACCAATTTGGTGGATTACCAAAGGTTGTACAGGCACGTGTAGTATATGTTTATTACGACGTACCTTTTGTACAATAACCGACCATAATACATCGTAATAGGGGTTTATATACAGACAAATGTGGGCGGTGCATAGATATGGGCTCAATCTTGGACCGAAAAGGTCCAGTGGAGACACTCCTGTAAGGGGATCAAAGAGTGCACCGCTAGGGGATGAAAGTGTGCACCGCGCCAAGGGCAATACATAGTTGATTGCACACTTGTGATACCGCGAGGTCATGCCTGCGGTACCTTTTCAATAGGTGCTTATCTAAGTTATGTCCTAGAGTAAACAACTTGGACTAACATGTTATCATTCAATTCTAGCTGCTAGTTGACAAGAATGAGATATTATGGTTGTGAATCCACAACACCACAACTGAAAAAAATTAATCATCAAAACAGTGACGGATAATTATCACCAGCGATGATGTCCGAATAAGGTAATGAAAGATGAATGAATTACCTTTCTGAGGAACAAAACTCCCCCCCCCCCCTCCCCTACACTGTACGCGTTGACAGGAACTTAGATTTCCAGTCTATTCATCTGTCATGGATTTCCGCCATTACAATTCGTAATCAGAATTCGATGACTTCCACATTTCCAACGAATATCCACGGACATTCTCCGTGATTGATGATACCCCGAACCATCGTTGTGCCAGTTTTTCAGAGCGAAGATAGGCGGCAAAAATAATGCCACTGTCGCATGCATGCTCACCAAGCATGTCCTGTTGGAATTTGGCCCCTGCCTCGGATAGGGCATAAATCATGCGTTCCGCGCACCGTGCTTATTCATTAGATTGCCGGGAATCCACTAGCTTTCCCTCAGCATTTTAATGGGCGCATTTTAATGCATACAGCTACGTAAATTTCCCATTCCCGAACCGAGAAGGTGTGCTTCCCTTTGTCGAGATGTGCGGTTTTTCGCTTTATATAGCATTCTGACGAACACCACCAATCCTTCACTGATTTTCGGGGTCATCAGCTGATCCCATTACAATTAAATGTAGTCAGTAGATTCCATCAAAACTCGCCGTACTTTCGACTCAAACCTTAATGAAAATACAAGGGTATCGCGACTTCGACACAAACCTGGAGAGGGGGATCGTTGTCCTGTTTAATGACTACAACAGAAATACCGATTATTCTGAATGGGCCCGTGCTTCAAATGTTCTTTTTGTTTTCCTACAAAATGTGTTCATGTAGATGAAGCATTCCCTGCTCCACAGAAGCCTGGTGCTCGCTTTTGAATCACTTGACTTCAAATTCATGGGGTCAAGGATCGGAATACCGCAAGGCCAAGGTCTGCATTTCGGTGCCTGCTCTTTTTCGCTCAATATCGAGGTCGAATTCATAGACAAATGTATTCAATACAGCTTTTTTAAAATAAGCAAAAAGCGCAGCAATAGTGTCTGCCTCCCTTCTTTGATTGTTCAATATTCATGAAGAAGATCCTGACTTTCCGGGTATCCCGTTTCTATCAACAATCAACAATTAAAAGAGTTATGTGGAGCAGAAAGCTCCATAAGAACATACAAACTTCGCATAAAAGCAAAGGGGACATCATAAAAAATATGATAAATATCGAAAGAACTCATGTCAGAACCCGGTAAATGCAAGGAGTCCAGAAATGTAGAAATTACACAAACCTCTCTAATCGTCATGAACAGAGCTTACTATTGGTATCATTTTCAAAATCTTATGGGGATCTTCAAGGGAAATTATAGCAAATAGATAAAAAAACCAAGGGGTTTCCTTTTTGTGTCCAATGGACCATGAATAAGTAGCGGTATTGTAGAGCGGTACCGCCTCTAAAGCCAAAGTGGTTGTCCAATTTTTCATATAAAAACCTGATGAGGTTTTTTGCAACTTTTCGCTATCAATATGTACTGAGGTAATGCAATTCGTATTCAAATAAATGTCACTCCAAGCAGTCATTAGCTTGAGGTCCTTCTTCAACTTTGACTTATCATTCGCAGAAGTGACATCGATCAGTTTCTTCTAAGAAGCACGGTTACCTCATGGGCAGGCAGATCGAGCAAATACGATAGAGCCAAAATTGCAACTGCGATGCTCTTTATTCCGATAGTTGTTTCAAAAGCAGTAATCCAAATAGGCACTTCAATTGAATAAGGGCATGAATAAGGCATGGCTCGTCTACCAATCCCTCCTACCATTTTGAGAAGGACAGAGAGGATGTGAGGGCAGAATGAGAGAAGTTAAGTGAGCTGTTCCTACTCTTTTCTTTTGAATTTTTACGTCTCCACCTTTTTCCAATAGTTTCCTTCCGATTTCCACCTGAGCCCTCAAGTGGTTGTTCGCCTTACAAATTATTTTCATTCAAAAATATTCTTAAACACAGCGAAATCATAGAATAATGATTACTGTTCAATTATTCAATCCAAAAGAGGGGGTGTTCCATATGAGAGTGGAAGCACCGAACCGGAGGTAATGGCCGCATTGATCCAAGAGGAGCAGATCCTTTCACTTGGAACCAAAGCAGCCGTATGCCGATTTTTAGCAAACCCTAAGTATCAGGGGTCAGTAAAAGTGGTACAGCTCTAGTAATATGAGTAAGCACCGAGGAATCTTGTTATATTCTCAGTGATATCCGCTCAGTAGCAAAGTAGGATTCACTTTTTTGAATTTTTTAAATTATTACCTCTACCACTGATAATAATCTACTAACAGTAATTCACTTATTAATGATATCCTTCTTACATTTTCTAATTTTTTTTTGTGTTGCTGCTTTCTGTGGCAATAGCGGCTCCGCAGTCGAAAGTTTCTTGATGGAAACAGACAGATGCGAACAGATGTGTTCGTTCAAAAGGAAGACGGATGTCCAATTTGTTTGGACATTGAATAGCTTCCGTTTTTTGCGGATTTCTAGGGAAAGTGTTGCACTTTCTTCATATCCCAAAGGATGGAGTTGCCTGGTCACATTGAGTAAATTTATGAAATTTTCATCTTCTCAGTTGCCTTCATTGCTTTTCGGTATTATTCATGTTCTCCATGGGATAGCAAGACGTATGTAAGTTTGACATGGCTATTTGGATGTTCAACCATATTTGAAATATCTTGCCGAAATTTATCGATAGTCACACATAGGCATAACTATGAATAACTTCGCAACATACGCCGCATTGTGTGAGGCTACTTATGACAGAAAATCGCTTCGCGGCGTCGCACTTGCGGCGCCACCAGTACGACTTGCCGAATCGATTGCACTTGGGAGCCTGGCACAGCGTGGCTACGTCACCTCTGCACTTCCACCCATGCCACACTGCCTCCTGCACCCACTCCACCCTGCCTCCTCCACCCATGCCTCATTACCTCTTGAAGGCTGCCACGCCCTGCCACTGGCACTCGCACCAGCCGCGCCGCACACCGCGGGCGGCCACGCGATTTTCCGTCGTAAGTAGCCTCACCGCGCCTCATTGATTACACTTGCACCACGACTGCACCAGCTGAACCATGCTTCGGCCAAAAGCGGTCTCTAAACATCTTGTTCACTATCGTAGCTTATATCCATTCGACCATTTGTAATGACTTTTCTATAACGTCAGCCGAAAAAACCGTGGGACCTGGTCCCCCACTTATGGCTAGCCATAGCAAACGCTTGTAGCTGATCATATCTGCTCAAGATCTCGTGGGAGGTTTTCGTTTATCTGACATTCCACGCATGGAACCCACAATTCGATCGCAGGATAGATAATTCCTTTTCCGCGGAGGGATGGCGAATATGACACGTAATAGCCACTTTTCACAATGCTTTCATGAGTTCTTTGTAGTGAGATAAGTCGCTCGCATGGGTTCCATTCAGAATCATGACAGCACTTCAGAATGCACATTTGATCCCTAAAAAAGCTAACGGCGTTAAATAGATTTTCGTCTATTCTGCTCACGACGCTGTCAACAGAAAGTGGAACATTCCGCTCCAATACGCTTTGATCAGTTACTACAAGGGACTCGCCATGATTTCTCTGCACGGTACTCTTTGATACTTCGGTCGGTCATGTTCTGGTCAATCTTTTGAGACCTTCATGAAGTTGCCTGAGATTTTTGAACTCCTTAAATTAGTCTCCCTTCATATCATTTTCAGCTAGTTTCTTATTCTTTCATTTCTCGAAGGTTGTATTACCAAGGAATTAGTTCGATGGTAGTAGAGTTCAGCGAAGTGAAACCCACATTTCTTTATATATTATACGTGATTGAGTATGATTACTGGAGATCACGTATAGAATTTTTCTCGAAAAAGTTGAAATCTTCTAGAGAAGTATTTTATCGGAATATCACGGTGGGTGGGCAAGCATCAAATCATAACCTTCAGATTTCCCACCGGATATTGTTGCATTTCTTTGCAATTTTTGGACTGTTGAGGACAACTTCTTCATTGTTGCTATCGCAATGGAGGAGGGTGGGGGTTGCACGTCGCAAAGAGTTTCACAACTGAGTACTTCTAAAGAGTTTTTGTGGGGCACTCTGCACATTCAAGCGTATATTTTTGCCTAATTGTAAGCCTTGAAGGAGGAGGGGGCTCCTTCCCACTTTTGGCTCAGGTAAAAATAGGGTCCAGTATTGAGATTGCCCCCCCCCCTATGCGATAGAACCTGTTCATTTTCTCTCTTTTTTCATTATTCTACTTCCTTTTCATACTTCCCTCCTATTTCGCTCCCAACACGTTTTTCATAATCGAAATCCCACAGATTATCTATAGGTAGCCACTATTACTAATTCAAAACAAGTGAGCTGTCAAGCATGAAACAACATCCTGCAAGCTTCATTAGCCTTCTCTACTACTCACATATTTCAATACTATGAGCTACCCACTTTGTTTTGAAAATATCGAAACTGTTATGGCCTTATAAAGGTCTTCGTTTGGAGGTATTCTGTTTAACTCGTTAGACTGCAGGATGACATTGGATGAGCTTAAGAGGTGAACTTAATCATGTGGCACGCACATTCGCAGCATAAATAATTCCTTATCTCCTTATGAGGTTCACAAACTCTACACATGATGAGAATGACGATAAGGGTGCATCATCCTCCTTTTGTTGCTTGTTCTGCGAAACCCTTCACCCTCCAGCATCTCGTCTAGGCGAACGACAGAAAGGCCATATTTTACAGGGTTTGAGAAGGGTTTCCTCGTTTTTTGCTTCACTATGTACTTTTCAATGCCCCACAAATCACCACTAAGCACAATGACTTACAAGGATCATCGTGAATTGCGGCGTTATTACATTGACGCCCTCGTGCATCGCCGGGAAGGCACTCGAAACTCCCACATTTGGAATTTGTGCATTGCCGGATATGCACATCGGTATTGCTCGCACTAACAAAGTTTTTCCAAAACTTCTGTGACTATGCAACTTTTGCTTGTTCTCGGAGTTTAAGGATCACATGGTTAGTTAAAATCTCCAGCTCCAACAATCTTATAAGACTTCAAAATCACACAGTGATTGCTCACAATAATGAGAGCTAAGCCTCCATTCAGTTCATGAGTTCTTGAGGACGTTCATACTTTGCGGTGCCGGCGCCAGGGCGTGGCTATGCGTCTCTGCCTCTCCGTTTGCGATATACTGTCTCGCTGCCTGCGTAATCTGTGCACCTCCGCGTGTCATCGTGCCTCGCTGCTGTGGACGTAGCCACTCCCTGTCGGCGCAAAGTATGACCCCGGGACGATTTACCTCTTTCGCCTAGTTTTTTTTTGTATTATGATATTACGCGATTTTTTTACTACGACTGTATAACCAACTGACTTGTATTGAAGAAAAGGTTGCTTGGTTTCCTCTGTTCATTGTTGGGCGTACTTCAAACGTTGCTCTACCTCTTCAATGGAATAGAACATATTCTTGTGAGAGGAATCTTAATAGAATTTCGTCTATGGCCACGGTCATACTTTGCGCAGCTGCGTTAGTTGACGCCGGTGCCGGCGTCAATTCACGCAGGTGCCTGCGTGAGTTGACGCCGGCACCGGCGTCAAACTCACGCAACCATTTGCCAGCCGCAGACGACGGCGTCAATAGGTAATCCGCAGAGTTTGCGAAATTCTTGACCCAATCACACACAGTATGGTGATTGTGGCCGATTCGGACCTTGGCAGTGTGCCAATATGGTGATCGTGGCCGCTTCGTGTATTGGCACAGCGCCAAGATTCGAATCGGCCACAATTATCATACTGTAGTGTGATTGGGTCAAGAATTTTGCAAAAGCTGCGCATTATCTACTGACGCCGTCGTCTGCGGCTGGCAAATGGTTGCGTGAGTTGACGCCGGCACCGGCGTCAACTAACGCACCTGCGCAAAGTATGACCGCGGCCTATCTCTGTCGAAAACCATGCTCCTTGAATCCTCATTAAAATACTTGATAACCTAAGGTCTGGACATGATTTCCCTCTCTGTAAGTGGGTATGCACGCGCGCAATGCAACAATGTCACATGTGTGGCCTGCGGGTGTGTACCCTTATATCAGAATTTCTACGACGACGAGCGGCGTGCGACGCATTGTATGCGAGCTATGAGCGTCGCGGTAGTTGGGTCTCGAACGATTACACGGTAATGCTGGGGGCGCGATACGCACTTGACTTGTAATCGCTTCGGGACCTAGCAACATGACTCCTTTAGCTCGTACGCATTGCTTCGCTTGCGACATGCCGCGGTGCGAAACCCTGACATAAGGGTACACACCCGTAGCCAGCTCGTAAAAGGTTGCGGGCGTCGAGACACTTTACACAACCATAAAGATGCACCAAACTACCCGTGTGCAGATTCCACTTACAAGTGAGCGTGTCATTAAAATACTACCACTGCTGGAAGTCGCAGATACCCGTGGCTCCGATCGATGCATTACTTCCAGGATGCATATATGGTGCGCTTCCACAAAATCAACAGGTGAATAGGAAGCTGCAGACGCTCTCCGTGTGTCTAGAAACTTCATTTCAATTTTTTTTTGCATTTTCGCATTACGTAGCACCTCCACTTCATTTTCAGTAGGTGAACAAACTACCCTTCCCACTGGCTCCAATAGAACTGATGGCGATTCAGTGAATTTCAGCTTTCTAACTGGGAACTGCTTAACCACGTGCACTGCAAAAATTACGATCACACTTCGCCGGAGGATAAAAAGCAAGTACGGCCTCTCAGCACAGTCTATCACGATCATGGACTTTGATTGAGCGTACTTTATTATCTCTCGGTTCCCTTTCATTCCGGCACGTTGTGCCTTCATCCACTCTTTTTATCACTCATCCTTTCACCCTCCTCCATTTTCGGATCCAGAAAGCTCTCACCACTCCGTTTACTTCTGTTAACATATCTCCGCTGTCTTCAAATTCATTTATTTTTTTTGAATTTCACATTTTACAATATTTCCAGATTTTGATTATCACATTACTCGACGATGCAATGCGAGAACGATCCACCCTTGTTCGATCTTACGGACAATGCAACAGCACAATTTTTTGAAGCATTAAAATCGTTTAGCGAGTAAGTGAGACTATTCACTCTTTCGGCTTTAAAATACGGGTGCATAGCCATTTACTCGAAACCACTCCGTTGAGGGTTCACTGCATACACTTTTTTAGGGTCTATACTGGTTTCCATCGATATGTGTGCCTGGTCGTTTGTATAATCGGTATCGTTCTCAACACATTACATTTCTACGTATTGAGGTAAGTGAAACCGTACCGCTACGGTATCATTTTGCAGATTTTTTTTTCAGCCGACGACAAATGCGTGCCTATACGATTAACGCGGTACTGTGCGCAATGGCCGTATGTGATGCTCTAACAATGTCGTCCTATTTGATTTACATAGTTAACTTCCGAATATTCGACAGTAATGGCGTTGTCGGGTGAGAGTTCCCTAAATCATTTGCCATATCCACCAAATACAAGAACGCACAAGGCAATGGTCCTCAGGGTAGCATTTATACTCGACGACAGATCGCTGTGGTGGCAATAACGGCAACGTGTACTTTGCGATCAATACTCCGCGCGCTCAATCAAACCTATCGTTTGGTGGCAGCGCTTCTGTGGCGCCAGTGTCGGTCGCGGTAATCCGTGGTTGTGTATAAACGCAGACTCGCAAGAAAACTTCGCTCCGAGTAGCTGAAAAAGGGCAAATCTTAGAAACCTTGCCCCTACAGTATAGGCGATTGTAATAGAGGATCAGTGTCAAAATCATGTACCACAGAGCCTGAAATGAATTTTTCCCGAGCCACACATATGTACATACTTGGCCTACCTAACAGAATTTCTTGAGGGTCAATATCATGGGGGGGGGGGGGGGGGGGTTGGGGAGACGCAGTATGACGCAGTATTTGTGAACTACGGAAATTAGAACACATACACCTAAAACTACGTAAAAAGTCTGCCACCACCTTCTTTCCAAAGTATGTTATAACAATAGAAGTTTTTCGTAAAGGAAAAGGAAATGTGAATTCTGACCCATTACCCATTGCGCCTCCCCGTGAATGCAGATTGATCCTGTCTTGCTTAGCACACTCCTCAATCCTTACCTTGATTTGAGCATCTAAATGCACCTCAGACTGTACAACAACCTTTCCTAGCCAAAAGATTTCCCAGTGACTAGTTGTTCATCTTCTCGCCGACAGATATGATAATACTCGACCTATTCTGAACTGAACCGTTGGGATGGAACTCTATGTTCGTATTATCCACGTCCCTTAATTCCGAGCACTCTTAAAAAAAACCAAAAGCGAAAAAGTTGAAATTTCAAGGAGGGGTAGTTGTTGCATGAAAGCCTCTCACTTTCATTTTTTCAAACACTGAAGAATTCAGTGCTCTATGCCTTCTGCACAATTACATATGCCACCTCATATAGTGCCGAAGATTTACTGAAATCACTTATTTTCTGTAGGAGATGAACAGCGTGCCCCTGAAAGTTTTTTATGCATAAATAACGTGATAAGTTTCTTGCACTCCCATAACTTCCCTCTAAGAGGGCGTAAACTATTGTCAGATAAGAACCCTTATGAATAGAGCATTCCCACCCACACGCTCTTAATCAGACGACGTACGGTGCCCGGAAAAAATTGATGCAGTTGAAAGCCGAAATATCCAACGCTCTTCTGTGCATGCTCGCGCAAACCTTGAATACGATGACCCCCGTGAAGATCCCCGGGTAAACCCCGCCTACTATGTAGCTGACGTGTCATGTGCTGCGCTTGAGCGTCACATCACAGATCAACATTGGTCCGATCATTATGTGCGTCAATACCCTCGCAACGAAAAAGTACGGAAGTACAGCGGTTCCATCACACGTTGTTCCATCACTTCCTTTTGTCTTTTTTCTCCTTCATCTCCAGCGGTTGTCCGAATTGGGCTCACTGTGACTTTGAGGTGGGTCTTTCTCACGTGATTAGACGCTCACAAATCCCATTTCAGGACTAGCTTCGAAGTGGACCAAATTTAAAGTTAGGTCTTTAACGTTAATCAGTCCCTTCCTGGGACGCGCCGCACATTCTAGTTCCATTCAGAATCGTGGTGGTTGGTGAATGTGATGTGGCCTACATATACAATGACTTGCGGTGGCCAGCCGATGTACAAATCAGTGCTTTTATCCTCCTAGACGAGACTGGTACCAGTTTTCCGACACCGAAAGGACGGAAGGCTTGGTTGGTCTGGGCGGGCCTATAATTCGATCCCCGCACCATCAGATTGGAATGTGCGCCACCTGCCACTACACCACCCCCGCCCAAGTTTCGAAGTGGGTTACTACCCTTAAAGACACCAGGAGGGGTAATTTTGGCTTACGGTGGAACAGACGTAGTGTGGACGAGCTTGAGTGGCCGCCATTGCACAAACTCGCCAATTTGACGCCTTGGCATGGTGCCAAAAGAAGATGGTTCTAATATAGATTAGTTTTTTCCTTTTAGTTTTCACTTTGTTCTTTCTTATATTGTTTCTAGATGTACTTACGGGTCAAATAAAGTCGGGGGGGGGGGGGGGGGGGAGAGGCAATATTTTTTACCCACGTCAAAGCTTCTTTCCCTTCCTAGGGTTAGGCTGAAGCTGATGAGACCTATTCTTTGACAGATGCTTTTTAATGTGGGAGGAGGGGGTATCAGTTTTAGCCTAAGCCTAGTAAGGGAAAGGAGCTTCGACGTCGACGCAAGTTGCGTCTCCTTCCTGACTTTATTTGATCCATCGAGATTTTCAGGTATAGAAATGCACAATTAAGAAGATCCATAAGTAAACAAGTAAAATATGTCACTAGAAAACAGTAAAGAGGAAATAATTCAAAAATAAGCTTACATCAGGCCGAAGACAAGCTTCAAAATGAACGAAGCGTGGCTCGGCCACGGAAGCTTGCAGTTCGGACGGAAGCGCGCCCCGGGGCCAAATACCGTCTCACGGCGCGTTTTTCAACGCTGGTTTCGTTACACATTGTATCTACCGAACCCATATGTTTGTTTTCAGACGCCATTGTTTTCGTAAACGTTATTCCGCCCTTGCCCCCCTCCCGGTGCCTTTAAAGGCAAGTGAATGCCTGGTTACCCACTACGACTAATTGGAATGGTCGGTGTACATTACCGTGCGACACGATCTTCGTAGCATCCGTTTCCCCCCCCCCCCCTTTCTTAACTGCATCTCATACTCAATCCTGACAAGTAAGTCGTACGCCAGCCCTTAATGATGAGAGCTAGCAGAAGATTCAATCGAAGCTGGACTTCAACGGTGGATGCGACAACAGTGTGTCTTATGAAGTTGACAGAGAGACGCATTGAACCTAAAACCTTTTTCAGCTACTCTTACCCATGGTTGGTATTCCTCATTGCGCATGTAACATCATCGATAGCTTTGCATACTTGCTCATTATATCTCTCTGTCACAATGGCGTATATTCGATGGACAGCGCTCGATCGATTGGATGCCAAGTGGATTAACGATAGTGCTCTTAGGTAGGAATTCCTTTACACTACACATCTCTTTCAAGCCAATATCGTTCAAATTGCCTACATGTGAAAAGTAGTATTGTTTGAATGGATTACCAACAGCGCCCATACGCAAGCCGCGATGTTTACGGTACGCGTTGCGGTCACATGCGCTGCCAACCGCGACACGCACCCCATCGCACTGAGGCAAAGCGGAAATGATACTCTTTCCATATGGGAGATAAATTGATTGTACATGCTTGGGCAACGTGCTTACAAACCGAGAGAATCTTCGTTTCCCCCAAAATGAGATCTTTAGACATATTTTCTTCTTCACCGCATTTTCTGTTGCGTTTATCTCGATACCTACGATAATGGTGCACAAAATCATACCGGTCAGTGCTGTGCTTCAATCAAATGACACACAGGTATGCAATTTATTCTTCGTTCAATTCTAAGTGATATACATACTTATAATTGGAAATTCAAATCATGCACCGTTTATCCCTGATCGATGAACAAATTTTACTTTATTTTGTGGCACACACTTTGCAAGTGTATATCCGTCACCTTTTACGGCAAAAAAAAAAATTTGATAAAATCAGAACTTGCATTGCCACAAAACAGCCACATTCATATATAATACACTCCCTGCCATTAAGAAACACACCTCGCGATAACTGGATTAGTCGACTTATCTTTTTGGGTCAGCAGTTCCTTGGGTAGCCAGCCGAGTCGCACCCTTTTAGCACCGCCATATGCGCCGTCATGGCGCAATACGTGTTCGAACCCACTCCGACCACACCCATTTTGCTCAGCTGACCATTTTGTGAGCTCAGGTAGGTGAGATCGAAGTGGTTTCGAGCAGATGTGGCCCCACGATGTCGCACCGCGGCGGCGCAAGAAATCTGCCTCGGGGTTCTCCTGCTACCAAGGAACTGCTGCCTCATGGAAATGAGCTGGCTCATTCCTTTATCGCAAAATTTGCTTATAACATACTTCATTGCGTTTAACCTAACGAGTTCACTTCACTGTAGAATCCTAATTGGAACGACACAGCAAATAAATGAAGCGCCTGTGGACAGTCCGTGCCTCTCAAATTTACGGGTGTGGGTCAGATGTACAACAAGGTCACTGCGCCACGTGAATTCCATCACTTCGCTCATCTAGTGCTTTGCTGTACCCGAGCTTTGTCAATTGGTGGCGCGCTAGAGGCCGCGGTTACAGCTTCGTCGCTTGACCAGGCTTAGCTACACACTTCTGAGACCCCATAAGTTAACATATGCTGGCGGATTGCATACGGTGTAAATAAAAGCAACATCTTATACAACATCTCTTATATAAAAGCAACAAGACGCGGCCTTTTTTAGGAGAATACGTGATCGCCTCCGAAATCATCAAAGCTGAAAACTCATTGGAATTCCTCGACGACATTCTCTTTGAAAACGACCCCGTACCCTTTTTTGACCCATAATACGATCTCCTTGAAGGGCCTTCAACCCCTGCTTGACCATGCCAAACTCCAAAACCGTCTAGCGATCGGTTTCTCGTAATTTCGGCCGAAAAGTTCATGCCATTCAAGTCAAGTGTAGTAGGGTTCAAGGTAGAGATCACTATCCAACTTGGCCTCATTCATACAGTCCGGTGAGCTCATTCTTAGCACTTTCTTGCCGATAAGGCTCTCAAAGCAATCAGAGAAGGCAAAAAATTTTCCATAAGCTACTGCTGGCTGGGTTGATCATAACATTATCCGAATCCCTACGATGTGCGCCAAAAAACATCCAAAAAAACCTTAGAGGCACACCACCTACTGAGGGAGTGTTCGATATACACTGTAGTAAAAAACTGTCTGGTGACTGATGAAACCTCTTAATGCTCATCAATCGTATGAATAAGTAGGTTAAACAAGAAAACGAACACATCGCTTCATCTTTCCTAGCGGTCCCGACACGATGTCGGAACCGCTAGGGAATTTGTAGCTTGGTGGTTCAGAATCTCAAATGTGAACCTTGCACCACGTTCAGGCCTCCGAAGACGACCATTCAGTCGAAACATTAGGCCATTTCCTTCGAAAGCCACAAACTAATTAAACAAGTTGGAAACGAACAGTCATCGATATCAAGAACTAATTGTCGAATAATAGCCAATTTATGGGCTTTCCTAACGAAACGGATCACAGCGTCAATTTTTCAGTACGACAACCTCTACACTGTACAGTTAGACGACACTGATTTTAATGGTTGTACACTATTCCGAGCCAATTTATGGCTTACTGGTATCTTCTTTAAGGTAATCGAAAGTTCTTTTGAAATGATCGAAAGTCTTGCAGCATGTTGTTTTTAGGCTGTTCCCTGTGCATTACTACTCTGGTTTACGATAGCCTTGATTTGGAAATTGTGTGAGATGAATGAGAAAAGACGACAGCTCAGAAGAGAAGGCAACACTAACCGGTGCGTTCTCAAGAAACCTAGTGAGGAAAAACAGCTATAACTGAAGAATACATCAAGTTTCAGAAAATGCACGAAAATAAGCATAGACAAGACTACACTGATGCTTATCATAATGTTGGTTGTATTTCTTTGCACGGAATTACCTCAAGGTTAGTTTTTATGACGGAAAATTTACCTATATCATCTGCAAGACATCGCTTGAAGGCAGCACGAGCGATAAATTGGATATTAAGGAAATGGAGACATGATTTCTGTAAACCTATAATAAACTTTAGTAAATCCATTCTCATGATAAACTCTGAAAGTCCAAAAATGAAAGCTTTTTCACAAAGGCTCTAATATGGCGTGCAAAACCTTCGGCTTTTTCAGGAGTGAGCTTGTCAGCGCAGCGTATAACCGCTACACCGCACATTAACGTGTCTCTGATCAATAGCGATAGAGTGCACAATAAAGCAATTCGCTCAAGATTGCACGACACAAAGGCTCCACCGCTCGGGTTTCTGACCATTTCACCTCGTTTGCTTCTCACTGTAGAACTAGACAGACCAACCCCATCATTTTCGAAAATTTCCGAATTATCATTTGTGCTGCTTTCAGCTAAACAATCGGACCATGTTACATTTTCTATCTGAGATCTACCACCCTTGTCCGTAGTGAATTCATCCTCAGAGGAAAATATCCCTGTTCCCGACTTTTTAATAACATTTAATGTAACCTGAATACTGACCCAAAGTTTTCACATGCAGTTATCTTCTTAAATCTCACGGGCAACTCGACAAATAAGGCCGCATTCATACTTTGCGCCGGCAAGGCGTGGCTGCGTTCACAGGCTGCGAGGCGAAGTGGCACGGGGAGGTGCAGAGACGCAGACAGCGAGACAGGGTGGCATAGGAGGAGACGCAGAGACACAAAGCCACGCCCCGCCACCAGGACCGCGAAGTATGAACGCGGCCCAAAGGCCCTCGCTCATAGCTATCAGCTCATTGGTCCGCTTAGCAGTTCACTGCAGAAGCAACTGTTTAGTACAGGTACGAAACCTGGGAGACCCTGTCGCATTACGTTACCAATAACGTAGCTATTAATGAACTGCCTGGCCATGAGCTAAGGTCTTCCTGCAACAGAAAATGCACCCCACTCTCCCCCTCCCCCTCCCATCCCTGACGGCACTATCCTGCACGTGATAAGCGAAGTATATTTCATTTTTGCACGCTAAATGTCTAGCAAGCTGGAAAGGAGATCTCCTCGCTTAAAGGAAGCGTCCACGGAAAATGCTTTTTTGTGTTACCCATACGTTTATGTTGTATTTGCCTAATGTGGGCCTCCTGCAAAATTTCACGCGAAAAAATGCGAATCTGGCTGAGATACAACACCACAATGTGCGGTCCCAGTGGGCGGGGCCTAAGAGTAAAAGCCTCGTCCCGTGGTCCGCCGCCGTTGGGAACGGAGAGTGGGACTGTTTACGACACTTTCTGCTCCTACAATGCGTCTCCGACCACGGCGGACGACGGAACGAGGCTTTTCTCTTAGGCCCCGCCCACTGGGACCGCACTTTGTGGTGCTGTATCTTAGCCAGATTCGCATTTTTTCGCGTGAAATTTTGCATGAGGCCCACATTATGCAAATACAACATAAACGTATGGGTAACACAAGAACGCATTTTCCGTGGACGATTCCTTTAAGATGGATGCTTGGTGTAGCTTGGGGCTGGCAAAGTCTCTGAGAGATGGCGAAGGCCAAAGCTCGAAGAAGTACATAATCATTTCAGGGCTACTGGCGATCTTGTCAGCAATGTATCCAACACAGATTCAGACCATGGTTTATGTGCATGTCGGGGAAGTGCTCGATCTGCTGTCCCTCGTCAATTGCCTTACATCATTCGTGTTATACTGCTGTATGTCGAGCACCTATCGCGCTACAGTTAGAGCACTAGTAATGTCGGCTCGAACGACACCTGCACGGAAAAACACATTGGCAGCGCAGTCGTTGAGACTTCTGATGTCCTGATCCTCAGCTATGCCAAAACACTTGGCGTGGCAATTAAAAAACCATTTCCAGTGATTTATTTACCAGCCTCAGCATAAGGAGTTTAGGTGCCTCATAGTGATCTGAGGAGTGAAAATATGGGATTCCTAGAATTCATACGAAAATCCCAGAGCTTGAAAGCCTTTCAGAATTTCCAAGTTTCAAATTGCATTCACTTGATCCTTAGCAACTTCGTCAGAAGTGTCCCTCTCAAAAATTCATTTGTAGTACCACGATAAGAAGACACTTGACGAAGGCGCTAGAAGCTGTAATGTTGCGTGCTTTTTCGGGAACTTCTTGGATTTCTAGGTTTTTTGCATCATTTTCTCATGATAAATCCTTCCATTCCTGTTGGACTTTCACGACAGGCTGTTACCAAATTTTCACTAGATCTCATTCTCACAAATGTTACAACTTGAGCCCTGATTCGATTTCTTTTCATCGAGCCCCACGTAAGTTTCAATTCCGAAGCTGTGTGTACCTGATCTCACTCCATGTTTTCCACGGAATAGAAACCACGTTGGTGATACGGGTTTGAAGGTTTCTTACAAAATTCTCTATAGCTTCACAAATAACTCTTTTCCTCAACTTGCGATGTAACCGTTGTAAACCTTACATGACACAACTGATGGTCGTGCCTTCCTATTTAACGTGTACAGTGTGTCACTCACATTTTGATACTTTGATTTATGCGAGAAGAATTATTATTACAATTAAAATTTTCAAAAGAAAATGAATAAACATTTCAAAACGTTCAACAAAAACATTACAACAACAGGCTGCTCTGGTGCTCACTTAATGTTACAGCGGTGTTTTTACGATGGAAAAGAGGACGGTTGAAACTTCTTTCCTTCTCCATTTCACTCCGAGCTGATTCACAACGGAAGCACACTTCGAACCAATCTCAACACACTCATACTATGGATGAAGGGAATATATTTCCACCCCCAACGCGTGAACCCAGTCTCCAGTTCTCTTTGAAATACGGTTTTGATGGAGAGCATAGTATTTATAACATGAGGAATACTACAGAAGGATATCTACAAAAGCAATTTCCATGATTAACAACGGGGGTCTAACACCAGACCAGCAGTGAAAATTCAAAAGATTATCCATTAGCTCACAGTTTTACAAATTTCTCGCCACACATGTAGGATACACGACAAAGACTGGATTATTTTCTTCAAGCACAATTTTTATTCATTCAATGCCGCATGGCAGCACGTCGTTGCCTTCGTCGTTGAAACGCTTCCATCCAACTCCTAAAAAGCGTAACGACTATGTCAAGCTACCTCACCAATTTTTGAGTTGTTAGAAAATTGTGATTTTTTTTCTGAAATTTTCCCCAGTGCTACGATCGTTTCTAGACATGACAACTGGGAAAACATAAAAGGATGAAAGGATAAAGTTTATTGGCGCTAATCAATCCCTTGGGATGCGCCGCACATTCTAGTTCCATTCAGAATCGTGGTGACTGATGAATGTGATGTAGCCTACACAATGACTTGCGGTGGCCAGCCAATGTGCAAGTCATTGCTTTTATCCTCCCAGACATGTCTGATGCCAGCTTACCGACCCCGGGAGGATGGAAGGCTTGGTTGGCCTGAGCAAAAATTGATGCGAGATTTGATCCCCGCACCATGAGAGTGGGGTGCGCACCATCTGTCACTACACCAGCTCCTCCCCTGGGAAAAAATATCAGTGAGTAATGTTTTAGAGAGGTGAGCAGTCTGACTTTAATTACTTGGCTGCGCTGACCACAGACTTCCTCATATAAGATGAGAGGAGATCGAAACAGATGTATGAAAGTACCAGAGGGGAATGCCGAAAAAGGAGGAAGGTGGGTATTTCTTGTCAACAAAAGATGCCCCACTTGCATGAAGCTGTAGTTGGGTAAAGAGGAAAATGAAAGAGTCTGAAGTAAAGTTCAAGCCACAGAACAGTGCTTCAGCTGTTCCCCTCTAATCTGCTTACGTGAACTACGTGAACCTACTAAAAAATACAGCAACTCATGTGGCAATATCGCGCCTGAGAGCCGTGTAAGGAGATGCTTGGTTACTGCGGGAGACGGTCGTTGGACGCGGCCCCTTGCAGCTAATTTTCCAATGGGGACATGGGCCGTTGTTGCCCCCCAACACCGACCATTCGACGCATCTTCTGCGTCGGGCAACTCGTCCATAGCACCGAACCCTCAGATTTACGTGAGTGATAATCACAATATAAAGGTTTGCATCATAGAAGCACCGCAAATTACTCAAGGGAAGCTCGTATCACAACTACGAAATGATTGTAATACAACTACCCCAGAGTAAACAAGCAGTGTTTTCCGTTGTATGTAGAGGAGACAAAAAAGTCGAAATGGGGAAAAAATTGCAAGAATCCACGCTTAGTTCGCCAGTGTAATAAAATGAAGTTTGTAAAAGTCAGTGATTTGCAGTTTTCGCTTAACAAGGTCTTTTTATGGCAATTATCAATTACGAACACCTGAGAGTCCGATAATGTGGACGAGTTATCCGTCGTCGCGTTAGGATGGTAGCCACGGCCCATTAGCCTCATTGGCAAATTAGCTGCAAGTGGCCGCGCCAAACGACGTACACCTGCTAACTGGAATGGATGTAGTTTAGTACTGTTGACAACTTGCAAATGGTTGGTCTCTCAGCGCTCAAGGGCACTTAGCAGTAGTACGTTTGGCGCGGCCACTTGCAGCTCCTCTATGGCATACTAGAAACCTGCTTTCTTTTCATGAAATATCCCCAGCCACGACCGCTGATATCACCGGGATACAATTAAATGGTGACCAATGTCATTCTTTCACACAATATGGACGTTCGGTGCAGCGACTTCAGCGAGGTGGTACCAACAACGCAGAGTAAATAATAGCACGACGATAGCTTGATCCACAGTAGCTAAGGTTTCGAAGTCTCGCATCACATCCCTACAGTTCACATCAATAAAACACCGAAAGGATGACGAAATTGTCTGTTTTTTCTTCAAGGAATCTGTTGGAACTGTCGCAGAACTTCCAAACCGACCTAATGAATAACAGGTATACAATAAGAGAATTCTCCAGCCTTGTACTTTAAAAGATCATAGAATATAATTGGAACACCCCACTATACATACATAATAGGGAAACTGATGCCAAAAGAACATTCGACACATGAGCAGCGATCTACAACCTCTGAGAAAAGCAGCATCGAAAGTACGCTATGAAGTGAAAACACCACGTTTGAGCCAACTATGCTTCTCCATATCATCTAAACCATTAATATTCAGGAATGGTAATTAGAAGGCAGTCATTCCTCCATTTATTTTAGCAGCGAAAAAACGAGTTTTCAAAAATGCGTAAAACTTGGTAACCCACGCGAAACAACACCACAGTTGACGTTTACGCTCACGCTCACGAAATTTTTGAGTATATACTTCCGCAACAACATCACCAGGCATTTGCGAGAACTGCATCCGGGACAAATCTTCTTCCTAAAACTTGGAGGGATTAAAATCTGTCTCATTCTACTTTTGGCAAATGATGTGTTATCGCACTAAATTCCGGAGGCGGAGCCATTGGATGTTTATCAGTAACTTATACTTCACAGTTTTGAGGTGAGCTACGTTGTCGTTGGGCCGTGCGTCTGAGAGCTACTGTATGTCTACATACGCGCACTACCGATTTCGGAATAATAAACATAGGGAGCCTTAGTGACTTGCCAGAAACCACTCATATTACTGCAAATTGTCTGAGAAGTGAACGACTGTGGTTGCACTAGTCGACGCATGGGGTTAAAATAGACGGCATCGATAGGTTTAATCTTGAACCATTGCTGAATATGAAAGTAGAGTTGCCGAGCAGCGCAACCCAAGAGGAACAACGGGATGAAACAAACAAAAATATTAGAGTAGAATTCTTGCTATCACTGTTCATCATAGAATATGAGTTTTGAGGCCTTGTGCATAAATGGAAGAGGTGGTGCAGATGGGGGAGCCATGGTGGACGGCGGTACTGTGACGGCTTGGGTCAGCCGACCCGAGCCGTCACAGTGCCCCTGTCCACCATGGCTACTCACCCGGCTGCTCAGCGCCACAAACCGATGCACCATGGCAGAATGACGTCAAAGCTTGAGGCACACCAAAATGAATTTCGTCATAGATCATCTTTTTAAAACTCGCCCGCCATTGATAGGAAAAAAACGTTCTTCTTCTACTCATTGCCCCAAAGGAGACCTCTAGGAGGGGGTATTACAACATTAGCGCTTCTCAAAAAGGTGCACCTTCAAAAATATGCGATTTGCAACACGCTCACTGCTTGACAAACGAGCTGATCCAGTTAGAGCGAGCTCACTTTAATCACAAGAGGGTAGTGATTACTAACCAAAATTCTCTCATTGATGCAAAAGCTTACCTTAATTGATGCAAGTTTGTCCACCAAAACACTCATAGTTGAACTGTTAGGATCACAGTGTGAAACTGCACACGTAACCTGAAAGAGTTACTACAGCGGCAGACGAAGATACAGAACTGAACTCCAAAACCCGCAACACTAAATTCGATCAACTTAGTTCAACAATCTGAGCCATCACACAAAAGAAAAGTGAGGATCCACGCTGGAACACTTCAAATTGATCTGCATGGGACCTTATGAAGCAAAGATAACCCGTTTCCAAGTTACTAGTCACCTTTACGACTGTGCAGCACATGTTAGGCTGAGGTTATACCGTGCGGACAGTCCGGACCGGTCCGCACGGTCCGCACGGTATAACCTCAGCCTTACGTGTCTTTTGTGTGTGCCCACTCTAGCTTCTACTCCACTGCATGTAAACTGTGAGTGTGCGAGCGTATGATTGAGTATCTTATGTAGGAATGAAGATCTGATAACGATTAAGATACATTCTGGTTGAGCGCAAGCGCTATTGCTTCGTTACCACATAAAAGGGAGGGTTGACGGATCCCCACACCAGCACTTGAAAAGAAAATATTTTTGTTGAGGAAACCGAAGCACTCAAGGCACAAAAGCAGATGAATCAAATGGTAATTTGCCGTGGTCGTTTTAATATTTTGGGCTCCATCTACAATCTGCAGCAGTCTCTTCAACTACTTCACCGACTGCGATGGTTAAATGCCAATGTGAACTTTTCATAGCTTTCGTTATGGCTACTACGTCTGTCACCTGTGTAGAAAGTAAAAATACCTATAAACACTACCTGGAATAATCGATCCCTATCGAGTGTGTTTGCGGAACGGGCTACAAATTGCTCACATCTTGCTACTACGGGTTTCATTTCGAACCGTGATGCGACACGCAAGATCAGTGATACATTCGCCACTATAACAGAACATTTGAGGGCTATCAATGCATCTGTAAAACAATCTCGACCATTTTTTCTCTTAAATTTCACAACTTCCGAGCATTTTCAATGATTGTATCTCGCTTGGCAAGACATTGCGGCTAGCGAATACCTTGAGCTGAATGTCAACTCATGCGCAGAGAACGACCAATTATCCTTTTTTGCTGATGCATCGTGATGGCACATGAAGAGATTGCGGCATTCAAGTTCATTTAACACGCGTTACCCGACTGTTGCAGCCCCAAAAATCTGCAGTTAGGCATTTACACAGAGGTTTGTCAGGACGTGACCACTAACTTATTTTTCTCCACCGGTGATAATTTAATGTCATTGATTTCCAGCACAATTCAAAATTAGCGCCATGATAATCACGGTTAACAGGCTTCCACCTGGCAACATTGGTCATAAGTGAATGTAATATCTGTTCAAGATATTGAGTAACTCACCTTGGTAAACGATTGACCAAGGGTAACCCTTTAAAAGAGTTGCGAGGTCAACCCTACGGTAGCGGCGCCGATGACAGCAACGAGAGTTGCGTTCGTAAACAAAGACACAAACAACCTCTATAGAAAAGTTTTGGCGAAAACTAGTTTTTAGGAGAAATAGAAATTTTTGGGGTTGCAACAGTTAAGAGGCGCCGCGCCATTCAATACCCTTATTGAGCTTAAATTGATGATTAAAAGTAACCAGCTACAGACTGATAATTAACACAGTAATTCAAACCAGTTGCGTAGATCCCTATCAATAACCTTATAATACGATTACTTCATACATTCAGGTTAGTTTGCAACGTTTTCGTCAAAATGGAGACGCTGGATGCTTACCTGTGAGGGGTTTCCGCATAGGGCAGAAGAATATACATCGGAAAAATTCAAGCATGTCGCAAGGCTTAATGTCATCAATGATAAGAGAGTTGTGCGATTCTTCACCAAAACAATAATCGGCAAAAAATGATGACAGCTCTGCCAGCCAGCCAGCGTTCACGTAGCTGAAAAATTGGAAGTTGTCTGTCTACGTGAGGCTTAGGCAATTACCATCTACTAAGCAAGACAAGACCTACAATGATGTGTCCTCCACAATAATTTGGAAACTGCGCCATGGTGTCGGTACCGCGAAATTATCATAACACGACTTGGACACCACAATATCTTCGTTCATGTTTCCAAAGACTGAAAACGGTTCAGTGGAATCCTAAATAAGTTTCAGTCATTAATCACGAATGTGAAAAAAACAACGAGACAATTTCATTTCCGGAAACGATGACAGGGAACATTAGCCAGGTGTAAGAGTTCATTTCCACGATTTCGTGATCCAGTGACCTCGCATGCGAATCGCGCATCGCAGAATCATGGTATTTCGAAGTGCGACATTGATTAAGTGAAAAACTACTGAACTGAGACTGAGCGCTCTTCGTCCCCAGCCAGAAAAAGTGAAAAACTCCCCAGCCAAAAAGGGAAGGTAAGTCTTCTACTGTTTGAACGATGCCATCTGGAGGTACGATAAATGCACTTATGGTAAATAAATAAATATATGAAATAACAATGGTTCAGGGGCGAGCTGCGTTCAGTAATTCACGATGTATAATAATAAACACTCCACCCAATATGGCCCCTCATGAAAAGCCAAAAGCGCAAGCCCAGCTAAATGGTAGATGTAACCTAGTCTGCTTTCCGTACATATCCACACTAAAAGAACTATCAGAAAAATTAGAACTAAAACAAATTTATAAGATCAGTAGATAAGATGAGTAGTTTGCGGAGGCCTTCCACAGTTTTTACAAAACATGAGACTGTGCGTAGGTAGAACAAGGTTCTGAGGTAGTTTTGGCAGAAGAGGTGCTCGCGGTCCGGCGTTATTTTTGCCTGGATTTTAGCCTGAGCCTTGGCTTAGAGGGGGCCCCTACCTACCTCAAAGCCTGGGTAAAAACAAACATTTCAGTGTACAAACTGATGGTATTAGCGGTAGCCGCGTGTAATTGCGTACTGCTACGATTAAAGGGACCTCCACCTACAATGTTTCCATAATCGCTACTGACAGCGCGGCTGGACAATTTCTGAATCGCGTGATTTTACACCTCTACTATGTGGTTCAGCGCTCTTAGTTATGTATTGCAAAACATGGACATGAATATGATATCCGTTGATGATATCCCACGGGCAGCATGTTTTGAAGAGTGAGCCATCATACTACGTAGTTTTTCTCTCAAAAACCTCTGAAATTAGGAGCTCTGTTAAGACTTAAGCAGAGATATATGCTAAGTCCTTTTCCTCCCTAGGCTCAGGCTAAAATTGATATCTCCTCATCTCCTCCTTCCACATAACAAAGCATATGTCAAAGCATAGGTCTCATCTGCTCTAGCCTAAGCCTAGGGAGGGAAAGAAGCTTTGACGTGGGTGAAACTTCGACGCAAAGTTGCGTCTCCCCCCCCCCGCCTTTATTTGACCCCTAACTACAGCTACTACTTACACGTGAATTACTTAGAAAAGGAGCACGGAGTCATTTAAACCGTCGAACAGCGTAGTCATCAGCGATAGAGGAGACGGGAGGCTTCGGTAGTTGCGTACGATACACTACCACACGCGACTACCGTTTGGCTCTATACGTAATACCCACAAAATGATCATTGTAGAACGGTTCAGAGTAAGGGACGACGGTGCGACAAAGGGTGTCCCGAACTACGATTAGTAGCTTGAATTGATCGTGAATGAGACCAGGTAATAAGAGAAGGATGTGCAGAGGTCTCAAAGTAGGTTGCAACTGCTTGAATTAGCCGAAACCAGCCACTCAGAAATCTAACCCATTGGTAGATCCCACGACGACTTCAAGAGTTTTTGAGATGAACACTATAAGCTTACAAACTGAGAGCATGGGTGGCGATCAAACAAAAAGACAAAACAAAACGTCACACCCGGTGGGGGTGGCGTGGACGTTGTGCTCAACTGAAATCAACCGCAACTGTAACTGTAACTCGCATGGGTTTCCTCTCAGGACCCCATCCGCGCTTTGAAGGCAATGTACAAGAGAACCAACATCTCTTGCATTATCGCAGTGTAACGGACGTTGCATAAAGAGTATCAGAAACGTCTCATCTACCTGAACCCTCAAATGACTTTACAGGGGGTGCCAAAAAAGTAATTTTGCCCACGGCTCACATCTGCCAATTATACAAAACATAGGGAAACGAAAGAGATAAAAGTAGTGGGGCAAAATATTCCTGAAATGTTCCTCTAAAAGCAGGGACAAGCTAAGACTCACTAATTTCACTTTCATAAAAAATATGGAACCTTCAAGCGGCGCAGTCGGGCTTCAGAGCACCTATGCTATCAAGGTCCCCTCAAAACAGTGGAGCCGGGTTCCATGGTAGGTCTTTTGTGGGAAGCTTCCTAAGGATTGACCCTTCGGATCATGGGAGTCACAGAGCCCTTGCTGCTTGGACAAGGCTGCTATGATCCGAAGTATCATTTTTCATGCCTCAAACCTGCCCCCGGAGGAGTATCAATGGTAATGGCACGTTCTGGCTCTTGGAAACGGAGGGCGTTGGGAACCCGGAAACAACGGAATATTCAAGGACACCTTCTAGTATGAATCCCGCCGGGTACCCAGATTGAGCGGACCTTAGCAAAGTTGTGAACGAGGGCGACGAAATTCCGGATTTTGCCCAGTTGAGGTGACACATCTTGTTAACTCTTTCCTTGCTCCCGTTCCTGCTCGTGCAGAAGGCTGCCACGGAGTATGGTGATAGAGTGGGATCTGCTCTTGAATCTGGGGATGAAAACACCTCAACAGAATTTGCTGTAGTTCGACTAAAGTGGGGTGAAAGTGGAGGAGACAAAATTACTTCTTTTTTTTTGGCACCCCCTGTATAGTGTTTTTTTACCCTGACACGATTTTCCCGTGAAGCTAATGCTATGATGAAAAGTTATATCGCCAGTATCGGGCTATTTTCCGCAGCTAGCCAAAATGACCACAAACATTTGAATAGTAAAAATATTTGGCTATTCAAAAGCATTCGGGAATTTATGTTTATTCAAGTCCGGAGCATTTTAAAAAAAAAGAGAAGTTCTCCTGCGGATGGCTGTCAGAGGAGTAGCCACCAAAGTATCATGAGGCATCAAGTGGATCTTGCAGAGGTGAGGCGGGTCACGCAGTGCGTCAAAGAAACTTTTTCGGGGCAATGAGAACTCCTGAATCGAGTCACGTACAAGAAAGCTAGGAACCCAATTGTAAGAAAACTATATGTTGCTGCATTCCCAATGAAAGGGCTCCTCCGGGCTTTATGAAAGCCGACTTCTTCAACAGCTGTCACTTGTTTTATCCCAGCCCCCTCCTCTTTTTTTGGCTCGACCCGCCCCTTTTAAGAATACACGGCAGGAGGGGGTCACAGTTTCGATTTTTGACTGTTTTATTCCGAATTTGTCATTTCCGTACTGTTAAGCACCTCGACCATCATACTTAATGATCTTTCCATGCTCGGCCCATGTTATCCCCATCACTGCCTCTCAGGCGCCGCGAATACGGCCCGCACTCCTCCTCAAAAATTATTATATCATCGAGTAGAGAGGGTGGAGGAGTAGATAGCCAGCCTTACTAAGAAAATAAAATAGTTGTTGCTGTTCTGTTTATACTACCTAGCGACTCACGCTTTTAAGTCGTCAATCGATAATATAGATACGAATGCGCGAGCCAAACATGGCACCGTTCATGTCTATCCCGTTTCCTCACCCAATCAAAATATAGTACAGTCCATTTCGGAGCGCCTGATAGGGCGTGGCCTAAGGACTTATGTGGGCTTATATCAATTTCTCTCACCCCGGCACACACTCTCACTCTCGCCACTCACCCATGCCCCGTAGGCCACGCCCAATCAAGCGCTCCGAACTGGATTATAGGTCCTATGTTGGTCATGATGGTTGAGAGTACACCGAAAATCAATGGAAATCAAACCAACCTCAGCCATTCTGGTCCCAGCAACGAGATTCGAGCCCTGATCCAAGGGATGTGATTTATGAAATCGATATGATAGCGAAACCAAAGGCTCACACGAGGTAACCTGTCTGGAGTTCATCCACGTTTCGATCCCCTTCCGCGCAAATCCTAAGGCAAGCATACAGGTCAGTGATCAGGGAAAAACGAGGGAAGGGTGGAACAACTGGCCGATGGCTCTACTTCTGAGGTAATAGCAGCTTTTGGTTATTTAATTTATTTATTTTTTTGTGTCCTGTCCTGACAACGTAAGATGGTGCAATGAAAAATGCTTGAGCGAGCGCATAGGCTTGAACTCAAAACTTTGATGCTGGCAAGGCAGATAGTGTCTCTGGCAGCAGAAAACAGGGAAATCGTGGAGTGCAGCTGGACCGAATATGAGGACGCCATTCGAGGTTGGTCTCACCTGTTAGTAACCCTCATTTCAGGGAGCGATGAGCTCCGCGATTTCTATCGTGTTTCGAGACATTGATAGGAAGTGGATTGTGGGTAAACTCACGTGGAAATAAGTCGCCCTACCATGTGTTTGACGACAACAGCTTCAGCTGTAGGCGTCAATAAATGTTGCATTTGTGACGTTGGAGTGTCCATTTACAGCCCTCACTACGCATGTCCATCTTAGCAATAGTAGGTAAGATGCTATGTGCTGTAAACTGCAACTTTGCCTGGTGAAGTTCATCACATCATGCGGCACTCCGTCCGAGAACTCACGGATACCATCGATGGCATCCGATGCTGCAGAGTTTCATGTTCTAGGACTGTAATCTGAAAGGTTCATTATACTCCTTTTCGACTCTTCACTCTGAATCCGATAATTTTGATCGATGGCGGCCCATATGACCTTATAAAATTTTCATTTCTATTTACAACTGCTCATACCTATTGCTGACCATCTCCAGTTTATTTATAGGTTGGTATAGGTTGAGGATGTAAAATTTCATTTTACGAAGTTTCCATTTCAGCAACTGCGCATGCATATTGGTGTGGCTCGCTGGTCATCTCTTGTTTGTATATAGCTCGAGGCTGTGGAATTTCATCTTCTGTGAGGGCACTCACCCAGTGGTATGGTCGATGAGCCGTATTCAGTCCTCTGCACAAAAACCCATATTTTCAATCAAAATCGAATGAGCTTTCATGATACTGCAGTATTTCTACTTCTGTGAGGTTACTCACACGATAATATGGTTCATAATACGTTCCAGCTTCCTACACAAAAACCGATATTTTCAATAGGTATCGATTATTGGTGCATTGCTGTATGATTTCAATTTCTAAGGCCGAGGGCACTAAGTCAATAGTACGGTCATTAACCTTTCCCAACCTTCTGTACAAAAACCGACATTATCAAAAATATCTATTGGACGTTCCACCTACCGCGATCATTTGGAATATTTTTGTCGATAGCTCCTACTTCAGTTTTTACCTGGTTCCTAGACCTCTTTGAAGAAGAACCATAATTTTCCAAGATGAACACGATTTCGTCCATTGCACGCTCCACCCACTGCGGGCGGGTCTCCACTCATATCAGATATGCTGACACCTTAGATCACGCTGAATTGTCACGTTTTTCTCATTCTCTAGGCTACTCTGGAGCCGTATTATTAAGATTTGTAGTGAACACGTTTGCTCTTCCCACGCTCCGTCCACTGAGGGCGGCGGGTCTCTCTCAACTGCTGCAAATATCATGAACTTGTCTTGGTTTCAAGATGAATCATAGAAATTCCGCATTGAGCTGAGGACATTGCCTTGCACGCCCCCCCCCTACGTGGGTAAAGTCCCAAAAGGTCCTTGTGCGCTTTGTACATCTTGGACCTGCCCCACCCAACCCAAAATTTACCTGATCTCCCCCACTTCTTTTTCTGGCCATACCAAGTATCGGGCGGAGAGAACAAACAGACATACCAAACTCTGGTTTATATTTAGGTTATAATCACCGGGACACCGCGGTTTCTCATGGAACTACGTATGAATTCCAGCGATGCGGAGAAAAAGTTCGATCTAGACGGAATGTCTTCTCGCTGCGACCTATCTATTCATCTTACTGCGGTATTTTTTTCGAATGATGGTAGCTGTTCCACCCAAAAAATGGACAAGTGCGTACACTTGCGGAACTGTCATCTCTCCAAGGCCGCATATCTGTTAAAAAAAAGTCTTCTGGAAAATCGATACATTTGCATAATCGCTCCAATTTCTTTGAGTCATGCATTTAGGTCACCTTCCCCTTCATCCAGTAGGCTCTGTAAATTGCTCAACGGCCACTACGATGGCAAGTAGTGTAAATGCACACAATACACTTGAGTTTACGTTCCGCCACGTTGCACAATGAGGTGTTATCAGTAGAAAGTGCACCTTGTAATTTGTTCCTGTTTTATTTTAATATCCATAAAAGCTGTTATCCGCTAATCTCTCAAGGAAATATTGCGATGTCGTTCTACGAACAGGCAGGCTCAAGCGCAACTAGTATTGATCATCGACGGAAATGGGATCAGGTTCGTATATCTCAGCATTGTAGTTGGATATGAGTTGCTAATCTAGCTGCTTTAGGAAGAGTTCGAAAAGAAGGCGTTGGAACGAATAAAGGTAGAAAAGTTAGAAGAAGCTACGAAGAGAGGAGGCAGGCCGAAAGATGAACCGAAAATTAAGAGAGAATTGTTGAAAGCCAGGGATTACAAGGTTATGACGTTATCTGATATTATTTTTATTTTGATTTCTATGGATACACTCGTTTCTGTCATCTCATTGAATATCGTGAATACACATTTAGGTTGATCTTGAATCGAAGCTGGGTCGTTCCGTGGTAATAAACAAAACTACACCAGCAGCTGAAACTGGTGGTTACTACTGTGATGTTTGCGATTGCGTAGTCAAAGATTCAATCAATTTTCTCGACCACATTAACGGCAAGAATCATCAGAGGTATTTCCGTTAACTTCGAGGGATGGCAGGCGGAGAACCTTGATCTTATAGGAATATGGGGATGTCGATGAAGGTTAAACGGAGCACATTAGATGATGTAAAGGAGCGATTCAAACTCAAGTTAGCTGAAAGTAAGCCATCGAGTACAATTCTTCACAATCGATTTCTGTTCATTTGAATTTCTTTTACAGAGGAGTACGAGAAGAAACAGAAAAATTTGGAAGAGATATTAGGTGATGTGTACGAAGAAGAAGCCAAAATGAACGATTATAAAAAGGTACACACATTTTTTGAAATGGACGTTTTCGTATCAGAAATTATCTATAAACTTCGAGCATCCTGATGTTAATTTGTCGGTCTGGTTTCATTACATTTCTAGGAGAAGAAAGCTGAACAACGAAAACGAAAGCTGATCGAATCCCTGCCCGAAGAGGACGATCTGGACCCCGAACTCAAAGCGATGATGGGTTTTGGTGGTTTTGGGTCATCCAAGAAGAAGTAGTTATGCTAAGTGAAGTGACTTCTTCAAGGTTTTTCTAGGTATTGCCAATATCTATTGTGAAGTTAATCATCGACAGATATGTCGCATCTTATTCTTATTCAACTACGATCAAAGATGTGTGTATTTATGCGCGGTAAATGAATTAGAAATGAGAGAATTTGCAACTTTTTTATGGTTAATTCATGTGGCATTATTTTATCATGGTAGCGATCACCAATCTTTGCAGAACCTAAAAGTTTATATCGTAGTATTACTGAGACTCAGAATTATGTGGCTTCATCTTGAATTCGACATTGTTCCGTTTCAAAACAAAATCGCTCAATCGTGTACCTTTTCTACATTAGCTGCGTTGGAGTGACAACCATATTCTGATCAGCCATTGTGTCCTATTTTCTTTTTCCATTATTGCAGTGCGATCTCGGCCATTTTTTTGCTGCATGAAATGAAACTTATAGTTTTATGCTATGTTTGGTGAATCTATTCGATGATCGGTCATGATACCCTTTACTTTTTGTTTTGAACACTTCTCTACTTGCACTTACGGCATTGCGTTGGTTAATGACATAAGTTTTGAGTACTCTCGCAATGCTAACGAGCCGGTTTGACGTGCTGACGATCATCTTAGCCATTGTTTACGTTGCATATGCAGCACAGCCAACATCGTTGGATGAAAAGGTTGGTATTTAATAATCTCATGCTCACACGATATTCGCATCATCATTCTCTAGGTCAAAGCACTTCAAGATCTGCTGTACCGGCAGCCAGCAGTGAGGTTGAACATGGATCGCTGGAAAACCTTTGTAAGGCAGCAACCTCGCAATTACAGTATGTTTGTGATGTTTACTGCGCTGTCGCCTGGAGTGAACTGTCCAATTTGCAAGTGAGTTCCAGGATCTCTGTAAAAAGCGGTACAGCATGCATTGGGAGGGTGGAGCAATTTATGCAGATGAAATCAGGTCTTATCCACTATCATTACTGGGATAATATGCAAGTTTATCCGTTATCGGAGAGCAGGAAGTGCACATCCGCTAGTATACCTGATAATGACAGCTGGAACCTATTGTAGTTCCTTGTTTGTTGTGGAGATTTGTTACACTTATTGGTTGCAGGCCAGCTTACGATGAGTTCATGATAATGGCCAATTCTTATCGCTACGCTCATGCTGAACTCAAGCAAGTGTACTTTGGAGTTGTTGATTACGAGGAAGCTCCTCAGATTTTCCAGGCGGTACGGTTAAGGAGCTTATCCATGTTGAACTTACCGCGTGATAATGTAAGATATTTGTGATCTATTGCTTTATTTTTCAGATGAACTTGAACACTGCTCCAATTTTGTACCACTTTGGCCCCAAACTACAGGGTAAGAAGAAGCCTGATCAGATGGACTTCCAGCGTCATGGTTTCGATGCAGACGCCATGGCACGATTTGTTGCGGATCAAACCGATGTGCAGGTAAACACTTGTTTTCCTATTTTTGAATTGCAAATTAATGTAAGATGATAATCCTTGATTGTTGTGGTAAATTTTTCGATCTGCTTCCATTCATGTGGTGTTTTCAAGTACAGATACCCGATGTCTTTTCACTGACACACCTGTTCCCATTTTTTTGTTTTGAAAGAATTTAGTGCGATTTAAGATTCGTATTCTTCGCCCTCCGAACTACGCGGCACCAGTTGTAATTGTGCTACTTTTGGCGCTTGTTCTTGGCCTCCTTTATATGAAAAGGAACAATCTGGAGTTTCTGTACAACCGCACAAGCTGGGGTCTCGTATGCTTGGTGAGTATATAATTTTTCCTTAGTGTCCATCACTTTCTATCCCTCTTCCGCTCTCAGTTGATGCATTTTTTCAACTTTTTCCGTGTTTAGATTTTTTGAAAGTATTGAATTCCAGATAGCCATTTCTTTTCATTCAAATTTTCTCATTTATCTTGGTTTTCATTTTCGAAATTTCAATATGCGCAACTAACAGAACTTCTTCAGTGTATCACGTTTGTTTTCCTCTCTGGTCAAATGTGGAACCACATTCGTGGCCCTCCTTTCATCATGAACAACCCACAAACCCGAGAGGCCAGTTTCATCCATGGATCGACTCAGTATCAGGTTCGTTGAAAATTGGCGTCGTTCCATTCCCCGAATATTACTTTTTCTGACTCTTCGGGAGGTTTCTGGTCCGTCGCGAGCAAAGTATAATTTCAGCTCGTTGCTGAGACTTATATTGTTGGTGCCCTCTACGCTGCTATTACATTTGGATTTATTTTGCTGAACGAGGCAGCAAGTCCAAGTGTTGAAGTGACAGAAAAGAAGAAGTCGTCGGGCTCCAAGCCATTTTTCGGAATCAAAAATAACAGTGAGTTCGCTACTGTGAGCATGTAGTTATTCATGAGGAATTGTTGTGTTTCAGTGCTCGCATACATTGGTTTGGGACTTGTCGTGATATTCTTCTCGCTCATGTTATCGATTTTCCGCAGCAAGTATCGAGGATATCCGTACAGCTTCTTATTCAGTTGAACTGTCTAGTCTAGAAAGTGAGGGTACCCGTGCCGACCACCATGTCTACATTCCACTGGAAATTGTGGTGTAGCTGTTGTTAACCTATTTATTAGTTATCTGTTTTGCTTCTAGGTACACCTTCCTTTATTGTCATATGGGTTATGCTATTTTATCAGAGGGCGTTTATAACTGATAAATTTAAATTATGATGCTTCTCCTAGATAATAAATTTGTTAATTCATTCTATATTGTTTATCGTACTAGAGCTTGGGAAAACATCGTCGTTTGATGTAGCTACAAATTTTGGGTTCCGAACGTTCCCTGTGAAATACGAGAGTAGGGGAGCTCATCAGTGTAAACGCAGCAAAAAAAAAGGAAAACGGCGATAAAACCGGGAAATAGGAACCCGAGACCCCCTTCTTCCTCGCTCCACCTGTACGCTCAGCGTGGAGGTTGGTGATTGCGATAGTACCTAGTGAGACACGGCTACAATGGATAATGAAACACTCGAATCCAACTACTGAAAAACCTTGCTTTCTCCCGTATGACTTATAACGAAGACGTCAAGACGTATAATGAAGACGTTTGAACCTCATTTCCAGCACAAAATGCTCGCATCCGCATCGATGGATTTATTTTAGGTGCTGTAGTCAACTTGGGTACGCAATCACGGTCGGCTTGAGGTGATGGAATAAGCTACATCCCGGCCGCGTATGATGTCAGATTGACGCCGGCACTGGCGGCGACGGCATCAGTGCGCAAAGTATGAACGCGGCCAAACTCGCGCTGACAAACGCGACTCGGGGATGCTATTGCGGTCCTAGCGCGTTTTACCTAGAATAGCATGTTCT
Source organism: Trichostrongylus colubriformis (assembly GCA_963978905.1). Lineage (NCBI taxonomy): Eukaryota > Metazoa > Nematoda > Chromadorea > Rhabditida > Trichostrongylidae > Trichostrongylus > Trichostrongylus colubriformis. The sequence continues at coordinate 8,681,551 of OZ022259.1, read as the reverse complement.
AGTGCCTGCCAATGGCAGATAGAAGGCGGAATTTTCAAATAACAGACAAACAAGTGAAACAGTGACAGGGAGAATAAGCGAAGGAATACGAAAACAAGCTCGCTTATGATAGAAAATATCCTAGAAATTCACCTTCGACGCCTTGGCAAGGCATCGTGTGTGTGATACCCGAACTATAAGCAAGTACCGTAAATCAGAAATTGCCCTCCTGGTGTCTTTAATATAGTGGTCTTCATGTCGGTCAAACCTCACCATGCTCCTCTTCCGCTCCACTCGAAAACTATTCACTACTCAAGGGATGCCATGTTGTGTTGAGCAAACTGAAGGTACTATCACCGGTGCGATGATACTTTACACTTCGAGGACTGGTTCTAGGTCGGATGACAAAAATATAAAGGCTAAGGTTCTACTCCGTTCTTTTATGAAGTATATTGAAACGTTCAACCTGTCATTCTCAGCTAATTTCGTATGAACCATTGAACCACTCGCTCATGGATGGAAGAGGTTGAAGGAATCGTCCACTGAAAAATGAGTTTATTTGTTACCCATATATTTATGTCGTATTTGCCTCATAGCGCCGCATGCAAAGTTTACGCGAAAAAGTGTAAATTCGACCAAGATACAGCTCCCCGAATTCCCTGCCGAGTGGGCGGGGCTTCGCAGTAAAGGCCCCGTTCCGTCTTCGCCGTGGTTGGGGACGGATAGTGGTACTTTTTGAGCAAGGTTCTGGTCCTACAATGCGTTCCCGGGGACGACGAGTGGTACTTTTTGAGCAAGGTTCTGCTCCTACAACGCGTTCCGACGGCGGCGGACGACGGGTTGGGCACTTGCTCAGAGGCCCCGCCCACTCGGCCGAGACTTTGTGGCGCTGTATCTTAGATTCTCATGTTTTTCGTGCGGAACTTTGCATGCGGCCCACATTAGGCAAATTCAACACAAATATATGTGTAACAAAAACTCATCTTTCCGTGGACGATTCCTTTAAAAAATTCTCAAAATCTCTGGTGCCTATACGGAAGGGGTGTTCTAGAATGGGCATCACTTTGATGAACGCATGTGAGGTGAATTATGCATATGACACAAGATCAATAGGCTTTCCAGATGATGATGTTTTTCAACAACGGCAATGAGGATAGCGGTGGTGCTCATTCGAGATGGTGCAGCTTTCAGGTGCGGTAATGTGCTCCAATGATGGCAACGGAAATATTGTAAAAGAACAGATAGGTCCGTTGATTTACCTGCTTCGTTCTCACTTCCTACTATTCTTCTTCGGAATCGCATTTACCTGACCATGTTGATGTCACCAGTCCTGTATATTATCCATTCACAAGCTGGTCCTATCCTAATGAGGGGGCATCTCATAGAATTTTGAACAGTTAAGCGTCACTGACGTGTCATTTTGACGCTATATTACCAAATGCTATAATATTCAGGCGAATATTTTCGTCTGAGCTCCAATATGAGAGAAAAAAAGCCTCGACCTTCCTGGACTTTGGGCAGGAACTGCTCGGGACGCCGGATAAGTGTTGTGCACCTCCCCTCTTCAGGATAGCACCCCAAGCTGTGGACATGCCTCACACTGCGAGTTGCACATATGCGTATTATCTGAGATGGGGAGCACCAACTTCCGAAAGAGTTGGCAGAGTTGCAAAAATTCGTTATTTTATTTTTCAGAGATTGAAGTGGACGAAAATGTGCGGCAGCTAGATCTGACTAGACGTCGCCTATTGTATGCTTCTAATTTTGACATGTTGCCAAATCTAGAAATGCTAACGTTGCGATGGAATTTGCTTAAAAAGATGGAAAATTTCAATGGATTACATAAACTAACTAGTCTATCGTTGTATGACAACCAGGTGAGTAAGGCGTAAAGACGAAAATATTAGAAATTTGTGCGTAGTGTGTTCCTGCCTGGGAGGAAAGGCAGGGTAGCAGCCCACAATGTCCCGTCATAGTCAGGAGTGTGCGACAGAACCCTCCAGTAGGGTCAGGTCACGCGAGAAGGCGGCCGGCTTCCGAGCGCGTAGCAAACACACTACGGGACCAGCAGGGCACTTCGCGCAAGGTGACCGAATTCAAGAACCCTGTCACGTGGGACATGGCATTCGAACGTATCCATGAGTTCTATAGCCATGTATAAGCTTCACATACGTTAACTAGGTCGCTCAGCGTGATCCGTCGTCGCCACTTCCAAAATCATGAAAGCGACTCCACAAAATCGTAACGACTGATGAAGCTGTAACTGTCACAAAATAGCAGATTGCTCCCCTCTCCATGACACATGCGCTGGAATCCACCAGTGGAAAAGCTGAGAGATGTGAGACAAATCTTCAGCTTTTCTCTAATGCAGGCAGTATAGATGGAGGACGTTCCACTATGGACGCTGATTTTACGTAAGAAAGGAAAGGGAGAGGATACCCTTTCTTCCTTTACTAAGGTTTAGGCAAAAATAGTCAGATGCAGACTGACCCTTCAAAGATCACTCGGAGATTTTTGGGTGTGCAGCTTTTCTGAGATGCTCCCCTCATTGCATTAGCACCAAGTAAACCTTGGCGCAAGTGCTAAGTGGGCATTTGGTATGGCGGATTCACCTCAGGGTTGTTCAGAGTTGGAGAATAGGTGAATAGGCGTACTGAATTACTGAAGAAAAACTGCTACGAAAAAGGAGATGTTGCGAGCGAGTACGCGAATACTTAGAGAGGCGAAAGGGATAAACACGCACCGATCCGCTCAATTCACCAATGGGCGACTAGGACGTACACACAGTCCAGTTCGCGAAGGCTGGCAGGGCGTGGCCTACACAGTTGGGTGAGAGTGTGTGGCGGGGTGAGAGAGATCGATACAAGTCCGTAGGCCTCGCCCTGCCAGCCGTCGCGAAATGGACTATATGTGTCGATTGCTAGCCAAATCACTTATTCGCCCAGCCGCCTCTTGGCCCAATCGACTACTCGACAAGTATTTATATATGTTTCCATATTCACATATTTGTTCGAATGGTCGACCCTGAACGATGTCTGATTGCTTTCACTCTTCAACGCACCCTACTGTGCACGAACTAGCAGCAAAAGTCTGCGCATAATCGATACTAATCGTACAAATGGATTTACACACAGGCAAGTTCGAAATGTAGCAACAGCAGCAGCAACAACGTCAGAATTTGTTTTATGCCTTCGTTATTGACAGCATAATTGCTCTCTCTCTCATTAGGATATGTACAGACCATATCACAGTGCTAGATAGAGCGTGGCCTCGATGTGAGCGCGGTTGCGTCAGAGCACACTTGTTGGTTGTCCGCGAACTGGGACGGTGGTTATCTACCTGAAATTGGCAATAAAGAACAACGGTTAGGTGTCGGTAGCGCTGAAATTATAGTAGTTGAACCAGTTTTTGCAAGGCCTTGCAATGTTCGTCCAGTCGTTTTTGAAGGGGCCTTTTTGTTCCCCCCACGTATTTTTGCCAATATCCTTGACATGTAGCAACGGTAGCTCTGTCAGTCTGTACTTCTGGCTCTCAGTCGAGCCTGCTCTTCTCTGCCACGCGGTTCCAACACTTTTAGATAAGAAAGTTTATCCACGCACAAGATATAGCAATAGTACCTTGCTGTACTTGTGGTTTGAAGAAGCTTGAGGCGTACTTGTCCGTCGGCTCGCAGTGAGCAAACTAAGCCCCGCTTCTTCTCCCCATCACCTTTTATGCCACTGCTATATCTTTATCATACTTCTCTTAGGTAGATAGTTTTCATTCTACAAACCTTTTATAACTAAGCGGTGTTTCACAGTACCACTATACATGCTCTAACAACGAACAATGAACACTAACACAACAGGTAACTAAAACGTATCACTCTTCGAGTCGATTTGTCGACATACATATTATCAAGTATACTGACCCCCAGAGTTGGCATATATTATCGTTAGTGCATCAACTAAAACCCTCCCTCCCACGTACGTCCTCTTAGGGTCTGAAGTGTGAGCAACCGTTTTAGATTCGGAGGTGGTTTGTGGGGAGCGAAGAATTATCAACCACACCGTTGACTTTCCATGCTGTATCGTTGACAAACGGCATTACCATGGGGATGCCGTCCGCACTGGAATAAGGTCTCCGTGTTCGCACGTTTGATCATGTGTATCTGTTTTCGCTCGCAATGCGATCCACCATCGAGTCTGCTCCATTTGAATTCCGGCCATAAACTTTCTCCTCGGTTATAATGAAGTTGTGGACCACACTAGTCTTGTGTTGACCCCTACCGGTCTGTTTAACATTGTTAAAGTAATTTCATGCAATTCTGAGCTGCGTGTGATTTAGTTTGCATTGTGCAATATTAAACATTGATTATCACTCCTTCACACTTTGCGACGCTGACGTCGGAGGGAGTACGGCTTAAAGGCTGCAAAAAAACGAAATGGATACAGAATGCACTGTCTTTCAGTCATCACAATGACAAACCTTCAATCATCATTGTGACATTATAACACTTAGGACAGACAGATTCTTTCAATCATCATAATGACATCATAAGGCTAGAGAAAAACCTATCTTAGCGACAGATAATCAAGATACGAATATGACAAAATTTCAACAATTTCAATTGAATTACCTGCAACGCAAGAGAACGAAAATGCCAGTAATGCAAGAGGACAAAAATACCAGCAACGCAAGGGAACAAAATAATAACAGCAATTGATCAGCCACAAAAATTTCTCAACCAGTCAAAAATTTCGAATGCAACACAGACACAAAAGTAATAATGAACAAACGCATAAAGGTTGAATGAATCGAAATCAGTTGGAAAATCTCCACATGTCACTCACCACTAACAATAAGGCGAACCTTCGTGGGAATTCGTCCGAGAGTCACGAAGCACCTATGCAACCCTCGATTTCGTAGTTCTCACGAGAACCATCACAATGTTAGAAGGACTCGGCAACCATTCCTAAATACATATCACTAATGCAGACTTTATTACCAGTCTGAATGTGAGCGTACTTTGGAAAGCATTTGGCACGTCCATTAGACTCCGCTGGGTGATTACCATTGCCTCAAAAGCCCTCAGCTGCATCGAAAACATATTGCACAATAAAATGGAAAATTTTTTCCCGCTTTATTATTAACACAAAGAAAAAGCTGCTTAATTTCAACATGGCTTTTTGCCATATTCGTGTTTCAGCTTATGAGACGCAGTGCGTATTGGAAGCTTGTTCTCATCTTCGTCGTTAACATTTCCGGTAATCTGAAGATCCAAACAGCGATGATGAAGAATATGATGGCATCTGCTAAAGAAGTACCTCGAGGCTCTTGTTTCTACCTGAACTCTCCATTGCAGGCGCCTCCGCTTCATCCTTCCGAAAGCTCCAAGTCTCCGTACAAACTTATGTCGGCATTCGCGTGGGATCTCCTGTCATCTTCTAGCGTATCCTCAAGCATCTGCACCCCTCCATGCTAGATTCTGACTGATATCCGAGCAGTTTCCAGCTGAGGTTTAACGAGCAGCTCAGTTGTACTTCAATCAGTATCACTTTTACGCTATCGAGTCTGGTGTCACAACAGCCTTTTTCCTATCATTGAAATGCGCTGAAATTGAGCCGGACACGATCCCAAATAGAACTTTTCCAAATTTCTATCGAGATTTTGTTTCAATTCTCCCTTCTGGTGCTATCAGAAGTCATCCTATTCTTACATCCTCTCATCAGCGTCGTCATTTCAGCCCTTCATTCGCAATAAAATCTAATACGGCCACTGTTATCGATAGGACTGTTGCGGCTTTCCATGCCCTGAATTCTTCAATACAACCAGGGGTCGTCGCTTGAGTTGGTCCTTCATTTGCAACTACCATGGCCGAGTTTACAATTTCCACTCCGAACAACCACGAAGACGACGCTCGAAAACAACTAGCTCGTCAACAAGAGATCTTTTGGCAGATGAATAACAAGAAAAAGCGCCTATGCATTTATATGTGAAGAAACCCGTCAAGAAGGCGAATCGTTATACATTAGGTTTGATAGTCAGGCAAGAGGCAGGCAAGACCTCGTGTAACCACAAATTGATTGGGGCGCGACACCAACCTATTCACACATATACCGCGTTGAAGGCAGTGTATAAACGGATTTATGTGCATCTAAGGAAAGGGTGTACATAGAGCGATGTCAGGACTGTTAAAAAGAGTAGCTGGCGTTATGAATAGAAATGAGGGAAGGAAGTGAGAGGGTTGAGAAACTAAAGGTTTAAACAGAAGGCTGTCCTAAATTTGTATTTACTAGTTTTTTTTAAATTTTTTTGAGATCATCTATAATATCATACTTATGACTAACCCTCAGGATATGACTGATGAACTTGTTTTTATAAATGCACTTGATAACATCAGATGTTATGACTTCTATTGAATCCATTATATACCAGAAATGTTAAAATACCCTGTATTTTTTCCAAAAATACATTTAATTCAGTGCAGGTGTTGGCTATCCTGAGGGTTTCTGTGTATATGACTGATGCTTTAGTGTTTATGAAAATGTTTGTATTGTAATGTGGAAAGCTAATAACTTTGAAATCAAAATTATCCGTTTTATTATACAACTTTGTCTTGACTTTGTTCGCATCTATTACAATAGTTAAGTCCAGATAATTGCTGCCAGTTTCGGAGTAGTGAGTCTTTTTAACCTCTATAGCATCCTTATAAACCTCTTTAATACATCCATCTGCAACTGCTTCACATTGATTGTGTAGGACTAATAAATCATCCATATATCTGTATGGAATGAACAATTTATTCCTAGTATACTTTATATTTTTAGAATAATTATATTCTAATGCCAAAAGGGTGAGATCGGCTAATAGTGGACTGAAGTTACCACCTTGTGGAACACCTTTGTTTTGTTTAAACACTTTTCCTCCAAAAATACAAAATTTATTTTTTAATAAAAGCGCTATCAAAAAAATAAGGTCGGTGCTATTGCAATATCTAAGATTTTCCTTGACTAAACTGCCTTTAGTATAGTAAACCATGCATCGATTACTAGCAATAAGTGATTTGCCCGAATTCTTAAAGCATAAATGTAATAGTTGTTGCATATTACTGATTATTAATTTATGTTCCAAGTTGGTAAACATATCCGTAAAATCCGCCGTATATAATTTCATGTTATCGTGCTTGACAGTGCAAAGTTCCCTGCTTATGTTGATATTGTTAATAGCCCAATAAATTTTCTTAGTTCTATTTCTATCTTGTACTATGCGTAAGTAATTTATAAAATGACGTTTAATATGAGAAGATTACATGGAGTTCCTTTGAAAAAGGTTCAAGACTACTTCTACAGGCTCCGGTGATAAATCGAAATTTAACCGGTTTTTATGCAACTTGCAACAGTGCGTGTCTGTTTCTGCTTCATTACTTAGATTGTTTCTTGTGTAAAAGAGTTCGTCTACTGATAAGTGTAAGTTTACTAGTATCCGGTATAAGTTCATGAATATTATTTGTGAATTGTTTAGCAAAGCACCTGGTATTAAAATCATATCTAATACCCATTTCTTCCATTATGATAGTAACATATAATTTTTTACAAATAATACCATGCAATAATAGTTTTACATAATAGTAGTTATTGCTGGCTTTATCAAGACGGAAAAACTCAAATTTTTTATGATAGTCTCTAATGTGATTTAGCGAAACTCCTACCCTTTGGCTTTTACTGTTGTTAAGAGCCAGTAGCGGTTTTACCTTATTATGGAAGCACTTGGTGTAAAACTTATTTAAGATATTCATCTTAGTAGTATTAATTTTGTACTTGTTACGGAAAAAGGTAATGATTTGCTTGACCACATCTAAGTAAGCACACAGCAGTCCAGCAAAAACATCAAAAACACAAAAAAAAAACAAAACAAACACACGTGCTGTTCGATAAATTGCAGCACTGAGAATATCCGCACTGGAGTGGCCGTAAGAACTGCTCCAGCGTTGCTGCCACGTTTTGCCACGTAATCCTATCGCACTCCCTCCATACACGCGCTCTCTCTTCTTATATGCCGCTTTGCCTCTCTCCCTTTTCCATTCTACTTTTACAGGGTTTCACGCATTCAATCTATCAATCTTTCCATTAGCTACCGAAAACCCTCTAGGACTACTACTTCGCTACTAATCCAAAGACTTACTTGAAGGTACCTAGAGAGGTGGAAAGATAATGTGGATGCAGAGACGCAGACTAGTTTAGTTACCTGCGATTTCCTCCAGAGGGCTTTTGGCTGCGGAAACTAGACTAGTCTGCGTATCTGCATTTACTCTATATCTCGTCGCTCGTGGCTCAGTCATCGCGAACTATGAATCAGCTAGCAGATCTTCTTCTCATCGCTATGCTAATGTGACTTAGTAGTTACTGATTCGGCTACTTTACTAATGATCCCCCGATTTCGGCCGTTTTTTCTGATGAATTCTGTCATTGTTCTGCACACCGCTTTCTATGTGGTGAGCAGGTTTTTATGCAACTAACTCGATTCGGTGTGTGCTTCATCGAGAGAAACTCAACATTGCGCAGTTGTTCTCAGAGCGGACACTCGATAACGGACTGCCATCGAGGTTGTGTATTTAAAGTTTAGGTAACAAGAATAGAAAACCTCTCCGACTTACCAAACCTGGTTATTTTGGACCTTTCTTATAATCGAATCTCAAAAATCGAAGGACTTGATACATTACAAAAGCTAAAGGAACTATATCTCACCAGGAATAAACTCACAAAAATCGAAGGATTAGAAAATGTGGGTAAAAAAATTTGATACCAGTTCGGACGTGGTCAAATAAAAATATCAGATTTTAGTTGAAATCGCTTGAGTTATTGGAACTTGCGGATAATCGTTTGAGAAAAGTGGAGAATTTGGAGCACTTAACAACTCTGAAAAAGCTTTTTCTTGGTGCGAATCAGATCACAAAAATAGAAGGTATTATGTCCAAAGGGCTTTGTTCGAGTTCCGCATAGGTACAATGGAAAGAAATAATTTTCAAATAAGAGTTGCTTACCTACCCAACCCACTGCTTAAACTATAAAATATAAGTTTATTAAAGGTTTGTCAGCGCTACGTGAACTGACCGTGTTGAGCTTCATCGGCAACGCTATCCGAACCATCGAGGGAATTGATCGCCTGACAAACCTCGTCGATCTCGCCCTCTCACAAAACGGGATCACACGAATCGCAGGGTAAGCGACAGTTGCTCCGAACAAATGTCCTACGCATGGTTATATAGCAGGGCGATATTGGATTAAAGGCACTACAGGTAAGGGAAAACTGAGAACCTGGAGTAGATGTTTTCTGAAACGAACCTTCTACTTCAGAAGAGGGCACATATGATGAAAATCGCATTAAAAAAAAAAAACGCGGCTTGGGGTCTTATGACGACCCCGCAGCACGGCATGTCGTTATGCGGTTATGCGGCCAGGGGAGTCGCCGTGGAGGGGCGGGACAACAATCGCGGCCGGCTGGTTCGGACTCTGGCCTGTCTTCAGTCCACTCCGGCTGGAGACGCAGAGGACGAGAAAGAGAAGGGGGAATTTCGGGTTCCTATTTCTTGGTTTTTTCGCCGTTTTATGTCGTTCTTTTTCAACTGTTATATTACTGAGCACCTCTACTTTCGTATTCCCCCTATTCCCCAATTTGACAAAATTGCCCCTAACGGTGTCTTTGAAGTAACGTAGCGTTCATGGCGGTGGAATCTGCGTTCTTGCAGAGTTGTGGGATCACGGAAACATTAGATACATACGTCTTGATCAAAAGTGCGAAAATTGCGTTTTTATGGAAATGCGGAAATGAGGAATTCCCGTTTTTTCTAGATGTTTCAGAGGCGGAGCCTGATAATCAACACGTATCTAATCTTTTTCCGCAGACTCCAGAATCCCACATTTTCACAAAAACGCCAACTTTGCGATTCTCCCATTTGATAAGTATCTATCGTTTGCTAAGAATTGGTAAAAACGCGAATCCCACCACTATGATAGCTACCTAAGGCCGCGTTCATGCTTTGTGGTGCCGGCGGCAGGGCGTAGCTGCGTGTCTCTACGTCTTCACCTGTGCCACCCTTCCTTGTCCCCTGCGTCGTCTCTGCACCTAACCCGTGCCACTCTGCCTCGCTGCCTTTGAACGCAGCCACGCCCTGCCGCCGCTGAGTATAAACGCGGCCTCAGTCACTGTCCAGTGTCGGAAATTCGGGTGATCAAGCAAATAAGCGAAAAAAAGAAGATAGATATCGACCCATAGCTCGGCCCCACTTGCGATCACCCAATCACCTATTTGCCTATTTCGCATCATCCAACCACTTACTTATCCGTATAGCACAATCGATGCTATTTTCTCGTGCTGCCTATTTGCCAAGTTATCCGAATCGCCCAGTCGCCTGAATGATCACCATTGGTCAATGTCACAAGTGACTGCAATCATCGCTGCGTTCCGTAACGCACTCACAAGGTAGGCTCCGCGATCAATGCCTCGGCATGCTCGTTCACCCAAAATATTGATCATAAGGCCCACACAGAGTTTGCGTAAGAGCTCGACTCACTCAATTTGCAAGTCTAATTTTAGTTTAATACTTGCATTTTTTTCAAGACTTGTCAACAACGTCGCACTTGTCACCCTTGATCTCAATGATAACCAAATTGAAAAGATTGAAAATCTTCAACATCTCACAAATCTAAAGAGTTTGTGGATACGCAGAAATCGGGTGAGGCATTCAGGAATGATATATCGATCACCTTAAAAACCACACATGCTTGCTCAGATCTCGAATTGGTCAGAAGTTGCCTACTTGAATCGTTTACCATCTCTGAGGGATGTTACACTGGAAATGAACCCCATATATAGGTAGGTCCACGAATCATTCGTTGTATGTGGCCATTTACACCAAAAACATAGTTCTGGTGGAGTACTTCGAAAAGCGCCCTGTGTTTCACTTTTGTTAAATCATGGATAAGGTTGTGTACCGATGGGATAGTATCGTCTGCACAAGGACGTGTGCGGCGTGCAAGACAGAGATGTCTCATGTAGCAGGTTCTAGAACGCTCGCGCCGGGTGTGTGCACTTATGACTGTTTTTCACGCGCCGAACGAGTCGGCGGGTGCGAGTACCAGTGCAAGAATGGCAGCCTTCAAGCGAGGCAGTGCGGCATGGGTGGAGGAGGTAGGGTGCATGAGTACAGGAGGCAGTGTGGCATGGGTAGAAGTGTAGAGGTGACGCAGCCGCGCTCTGTCGGGCTCCCAAGGGCAATCGATTCGGCAAGTCGTACAGATGGCGCCGCGAGTGCGACGCCGCGAAGCGATTTTCCGTCGTAAAGGCACACACCTGATTGCGCTTTATTGCGGGTGCGACACGCTGTAATCGCTGTAGAACCCTCTACATACGGGCTCCTAACTCGCAAGCATCGCGTCGTCCACCGCGTTGCGCTGCACTGTCCCGACAACACACCAATAAATCAGCGATGGATAGTAGCCAAAAAAAGACAAGTGGCGCATGAGATGAGCTCTCATCGGCACGCTTTCTGCGGACAATTGTTTGCTGAGAGCGGGCCTTATTCCGCTCATGATAAACTGATTGCGAGCATAAATCGATACACATATTACATACGTAATGTTGCATGCCTAAGCGCGAGCAGCGTTGACCACGGGGTGTGGCTTGTATGTCGCACGACCATGTCGCAGTATGAACGGGGCGTAAGACACGTAACCTCAGGTGGATACCATGATCTACGCTAATAAGTGCCACAACAACAAAAAGCAAAAGTTGCTACTGTGTAATATAATGGCTGTGGTTTGCAGCACTCAACATTTTTACCGTAATCGAGTTCGAGAAATCCTTCCACGTGTGAAAATCATCGATGCAGTGCCTGTAAATTGGGTGAGCGGTGATCCGTGGCAAGAGTTGACACCTGATGATTAGTGTTGCATGCCATACGTTCTTGAACTCTATACATATCTAAGTGAAAATACATACTTACTGCCGAAATTCAATAAACAAAATCGATATCAATCTTTTGGACACTTAACAAGTAGCAAGTGAGGGTGCTGAAAAATGGCGAAGGCGTCAAGAAATAATTTGTATTGTCTGTATTAAATGATATAGAAGCTGTAGAATTTTTGTCATCATAACACTTTATTGTACAATGTATCGTCATAACAAAATATCATGCACTTATTATGCGATACTTATTTGGCTACGGTGCTTAAGATGATAGGAGGAACCTTTCATCAAGACTAGCATACCCTAATGTACGATTTGATAAGGCATTTACATTTCTGAGCGATTTGTGAAATATTCAAATCATAAATTCAAGCTGTTCAATAGCCATTCAGCAGCACATTAAACAGCAGCACATTAAACAAGAAAGGACTATTTCTTCCAGGAAAGGATTTGGTGTTATTATAAAGCACGAGAAATAAACACGATAATGATATAAAATGAAAGTGAACGAACCTTGACAGCAATACAAAAATGTTGAGAAGGAGTAAGAAGCTATGGTCTTTAGAAGCCCATGCCGAGATTTAGTTTCTCGATTTCAAAACAATAATATGTGATTGAACACTGAAGATTTTGAAATGATACTTCTGTGTTACTCGGACTTCACCTGCTGAGCCATCTCCGTGCTTTTAATCAAGAACCTGACAATGAGCACAGACGTTTCGATTACAGCTCAGATCCAGAACTAACGCGGGAAGGCATCCAAAGCAAGCTTTCATGTAACAAAAAAGTATTGGTATACTGCCTTGAGAAAAAGGAAATGCTCTAGGCATGAAACATGGGTCAATAATCATATACTTTGCAATGATCTTGATGGCACAATTCGTTGTGTTACTGATCCAAACACATCACGCAGCGACTCTGTCCATCCCTAAAAATTTTTAAACATCAGAAGACGCTAAGCTGGTGCTCTGTGGGTAAGGATTCCAAGCAATTCCAATATAATCCTGTTCGACTGCACTTGAATGATACCGAAATTTTCTCTTCTTCATAACCACAAGTGCGTGTACGGCGCAATCAAAGGGAGGAAAAGGTGGGTAGGGGTGGCGAGGCCCCCAAGAAATTGCTCACTTTCGAATAATTTCACCCATAAATGGGAACAGATTCAGTCTGTTTCAGAACTTTTTGATGCATCTTTGTCAGACAAAAATATTTCCAATGAGTTGGAAAATTGCTAACACTTCGAGCCTAGTGAATAAGTTTGAAATGAAGCTCAAACATTCCAATTTCCAGTTTCTGTTTTGAAACTCTCAACAAAAACTGGTGCCTCTCATACCTTCGTGAAGCAGGTACGCTATGCCCAGGGCATGGTATACGTCAGAACTATCCAACAAGTCTTGGCCACGCGAGGCGAATCCAGTAAGAAACTTAGCGCTCAGTGAAACGGTTTGCGAGCGATGGCCTAGCTGGACCTTCTCATGCATACACATATGCCCGTATTAGGTGCAGCGGAATCGGACTACAATGGCATCGGAAAAATGGTCTATATCTAGTGTTAGTACATCACACGGAAAGTAAGATAGAAGAAATAGATTGTAATTTCGGAAACCTTGCCGATTGAAGGAGTGTCATGATTGTTGATATGTTGAGGTGCGCGCCCAGCATGGGCATCTAACACCTTTTGATAGCGTAACTTGCATGCAGCTTCGATCGTTTTCGCCATGGCTGCTGCCGACGGTTCAACATGGAACACATAGCACATGAAGTTCTCCGACGATGTGTGCATAATGAAAGCGCAGTGTCTGCAAAAATTTGTCGATTTTAACATCGAATGACAGTAACCAAACTTCAGCAGTTCGTTGGTGCACTACAATTAAACTGCCTAGGGATAACTCTGTAAAACTGTTAAAAACTTGCACTAAAACCGATCGTGTATGTCACAGCAACGTAGTGTTCACGAATGCGTGGAGCTAGGATTCAGCAGAGAGAGCTTTACATGCGTGCGGAGCGCTCGAAAAGGACAGGAAGAGCTAAGTACTCGCAGGGGTGGGGTGAACGCAGCAACTAGCTAATATCACTACACTTGAGCTAAATAGGACACGCTTTCGAAATTGTTCGGTTCGGTAGCATAACAAAGAGAGACATGCTGTAAAATATGGAGTGGATCCACCGCTAGTGTGTGGACTTGAGCGTCAAGAAGTACAACGAAGTTGTTGAAATTCTCGGTGCAGAAGAAGCCTACGTCAAAACCAACTTGAAGGGATTCACACTCAAAGCCAATAGTAAACTATGAATAATTACAAGATGCAACCGTGAAAGACTGCCAGTAAGAAAGAAAAAGAAAGCCCTTACTTTATATCACGTCCAATTCCTAAGAAAGAGAGGTAGCGCACGCGACATTGTGCAATCTGACTGCCACCAACTTCAGCGATCGTAATGGTGGAAGGTGCTATTGAAACGTCGGAGAGAATCCAGCGTTCTGGTCGTACCTGAAAGAGCAAAATGGCGAGAAGATGCATACATTGCAGAAAACATACTCATACCTGAGAAACTAGCCTATCTACGGCTTCGTTCAGAATTTCGATTCCAGTCGCTCGAGGCACCTGGGTGACCCCGAGGAAATGACACCGTATCACTTTTTTCGGTTCTTCATTTGGTGTCACAAGAGCGTCTGCTAGAGGTACGAGTAGAATTTAACTGTTTACTGAATGTTTCCCATAAAGTCACGATGACTCACTTCGAATCACACGTCTTTCAGGTACTGCATCGATTGCGTGCAAGCTGGTTGGTCGGCGATGAAGCATAAGTCGCTTACATATGTCTCGAAGTGTGTTGGCAATGGTCTTCGCTGGCGTATCGCATCGGAAGACATGGCACATGAAGCGACGTGAATTACGGTCACGGGCCACGTAGGCGAAATCCCTGAATGTGTAAAGTCCTGAGTATACATCTGTGTCCATCACATGACTTATAACTGAAGCGAATTCAGGGCTTTGCTAAACCATCAAGACAAACACAAAGCAACATCACCTCTAGCGCAGAAAAAGGTTGAAGGGACTCGTTAGTATCACAGCCATCTCAAAAGGTTAACAGCTTGGGTCTCACCATTCACTAATGACTACATATGCACTCGGTATAAAAGTATCGAGTATTATGCAACTTGAGCATTAGAAAATCAAAACCAATGCATTAGTGCACCCGAAACCAACACCATCACGATCCCATATACTTAAGTTGAGAAAATACAAAAAATCAAACAAATAAGTTACTGTATACGCACAAAATACCGCAGAGGGCCGACATATTGCTGGAGCACCACCCTACTTTGAAACAGAACAGAACCTATTCACTGACTGAATTGTTGTGAATACTCCCCTAGAGACTCATCGCCACTTTTCCGCATTCTACAAAATTTGCGTGCCTCATTTAACAGCATTCAAATTACCGATGGAGCCTAGGTCCGAATCGCTCCACAAGTTGCGCGCAATTTAAGATGGATAACTAAGTCAATGCTCAAAAATCTATGTACTACAGATGTAGCCTCTGGACTTACTAGCCTTCAAAAGACACGGAAATTATACGAATCTCTAACGGCACCCTTGAGCAGCCTACTACTTTACAAAAATCAGGCCGAAAATCGAGTTCCCAACATCACAACACTGAATACCACCAATCAAAATGCCTCGAAACGCGTAAGTTATGTGAGGAAACAGGACAAGCAAAACACATAATTAATTCGCATCCGTGCCGAAATTTGAGTTGAACCGCTGAGTTGTATTTAATTGAATTTTTCAATAACATTCTAGTTGGTAGTATTATGTGGTAACACTAAACAATTCACCACACCGTGCACTCACCGATCTCTGAAGGTTCAATGAAAAATCACAGGTTAGAAACATACCACGAATTACATAAAAAATAAAGTGTCTCAAAAGTGCAGGATTTCAATATTTCGACTGTCGAGGATGTTCGCGTCTAACACACTGGAATTCCTTCTAATATAACAGGGTGTAGAAACCATTCAAAAAGAAGGGTATACGAATCAGATCAAACCAGATCCCCGCAGGATCATACATAGGATGTTACCCACATTGGACAAACCCCTAACAGCTGGAGGGTAGTGCAGCTGGTAAAATTTTCGCAAAGGAAAGAGTTGTACCGAATAGGACACCCTTTGCTCAATGAGATTTATGAGCTTTCAACAGAGAACTCACTTTTATCCTCGATAATAAAGTACACGAAAATATTTGTGAATTGAGCATACGAAAAAATTGCAGAAATGCACCTACCTGCCGTTGTCCCTACCAACACCCCAAACACGAATCTGCGGAATTTTTTCGGAGTGTACCACCGTCATTGTGTCGGGATCAATCAATGAGAGCTCGTTGTCATCAAGCTCCATGATGAGTTCACGACCCTTCAAGGAGGAGTATTTTTGCGCGATGTCAGAGATTCTCAAAGGGCAGTAACTTACATCTCCCCATTTGCTTACATTATCGATTACATCATTACGTCCTGTAGACAAATCAACGATTGCCCTGGAACAAATGATCATTTCAGGAACTTCCCGCATGGAAACGATATGATGAACCTTGAAACTCTGTGCAACTGAACAACGGAGTTTCGAGTAAATGA
The DNA here is from genome assembly GCA_963978905.1 of Trichostrongylus colubriformis. Classification (NCBI taxonomy): domain Eukaryota; kingdom Metazoa; phylum Nematoda; class Chromadorea; order Rhabditida; family Trichostrongylidae; genus Trichostrongylus; species Trichostrongylus colubriformis. The sequence goes on along the minus strand of OZ022259.1, from coordinate 8,664,994 downwards.
ATGGGACAAGATGACACGTAGAGAAAGACCATTGTAAGGTCAACACTACTGCACTTGGCAAAAATCCACACTTAAAAAAACATTGCAACACAGGAGGTGACAGTGAAAAGTAATAGTGATAGCCAAAGCGATGGAGACGGGGAGAGGGACCTTGTGAAATGAACATTTCGTGAGACAATCTTGAATTTCTAAGCATCACTAACGTGTCAATCGCCACAATAATACACATTTTTGTCTAAACCTCAGAGACGACTGGAGGTATTCCTTTTCCCTTGAGAGCTTAAGCAAAACAGCATCCACAGTATAATGATGCTCCTCCCCTCCTATTGGAAGAGCATCATTACAGTTTAGAGAGATTTTGAAAACGCACTTATTGACGGCTCGTGAACTTCGCTCAGCCGTCAGATCTTCTTCAGCAATTTCAGTCCAACCCAGCGAACGTACGGCAAATCGAATTGGCTGAAAACATTCAAAACATAATGTAGTGTAATGGATTAGCACATATCCCCGGAAAGGATGAAGTGCGGGTTCGAGTCCCGTCCGCCACCGAAGCTTTTGCCCATAACTCAGCATCCTTGTAGTAACTTTCGCATCGCGAGCTGCGGCGATAAACAGCAGTTATCAAAAATTAAAAGTATCAAAATCATTACTAAAGCTTTCAGCTTCACGGTTCGATGCCGATATTGGCCAACCGGCTCAACACGTTATACGTGTGAGTGCTGATAAGCTATGGTAAATATACCATTCAGAAAGCTGAGTTAGGGTGAAGGTGGTGTCGGTAGTGTAATGGATTAGCACATATCCCCGGAAAGGATGAAGTGCGGGTTCGAGTCCCGTCCGCCACCGAAGCTTTTGCCCATAACTCAGCATCCTTGTAGTAACTTTCGCATCGCGAGCTGCGGCGATAAACAGCAGTTATCAAAAATTAAAAGTATCAAAATCATTACTAAAGCTTTCAGCTTCACGGTTCGATGCCGATATTGGCCAACCGGCTCAACACGTTATACGTGTGAGTGCTGATAAGCTATGGTAAATATACCATTCAGAAAGCTGAGTTAGGGTGAAGGTGGTGTCGGTAGTGTAATGGATTAGCACATATCCCCGGAAAGGATGAAGTGCGGGTTCGAGTCCCGTCCGCCACCGAAGCTTTTGCCCATAACTCAGCATCCTTGTAGTAACTTTCGCATCGCGAGCTGCGGCGATAAACAGCAGTTATCAAAAATTAAAAGTATCAAAATTCAAAACATAATTCCCAAGAATTTCACCGAAAATTGGAAAGCATAAAAATGAGGGCCACCGATATTACAATAACGCTACGAGGAAATTGGGTTCTCAGACATACTTCCATTGAAGTTTTTCGATTGAACATAAAAATCCTAAATCTCACCAACAAGGCCGGTCTAATATATAAAATGAGGCCAGCAAGTGAAGTTTCACTCATCAGGTACCACCAGATATTTCAAGCGCCTTCTATAGAATTTGTGCGTCGATAGAAGTCAATACAGCAAACATGCCAATTCTTCACTCCGCATAAGCATGAATAGCATTAGGAGAAATCTCTAGTACTCTAAAAAATGTCAGCGAACTAATCATTCACACATGCTAAGGTTAGAGACTAAATGCATCACAACCAGCGACTACGACTACGAGCATGTGGTTTATGAATAGAACAAAGTAAATAAGAAGCATATACGGTGAACGGAAGCCTCCAAGCCTATGAAATTCCCTTCTATGACTTCATCATATATAACATATAATTTCACTTCATGAGTACCGTGACTCAAGACTAATACACAAATTCAAATAAATAAAAGACTTATACACACTTATACGACTAGCGAGATTGACAGGCCGCTTGTAGTTCTGGCGACCAACGCATAAGCATCGAAAAAGAGAGTATACAAGAGTCGCAGAATCGTAAAATCGAAACTCCAATGTACGAAGTAAGTAGAGCGTCCACCATGCCATTTGGTGGTAACACAGCAACGTTAACCCGGTTCATACACTGCGGTGGCGACGGCATGCGTAGTTGCGTGCCCCTGTGTCTCCGTCTATGCCACCCTGCCCCGATGCCTGCGGCGTCTCGGTACCTCCCTAGTGCCACTATGCCCCAAGGCACGTGAACGTAGCCACGCCCTGCCGGCGCTGAGTATGTACGAACGCGGCTTTAAGAAGATGAGCAGATGGGTATACCGCGGGGTTACACGAGATTCTAATCGTATGGAGAAAACGCAGCGCCATTACCCTAAGCATTAGCACAATTCACAGCGTCTCAGTTTTTGGATGCAGAAGTGACGTTTTCAACCAGTTTCAATCAAATGCCAAAAATCTTCAATACTGTGGATTTCAGGGTAATCAGATGTTGATATCAGCGGAGTCACAACATTGTAAAATCATGGAATTCAGTGCTAAGCAGCAAAATATCAAAATCTCGCAACAACCTAGCGTAGAGCAATGCAACAGCTCATAACCTTCGAATATGAATAATTCAGTGGAAATGTCGAAAGCAGCCTTTAACAGAGGTATGAGGAATCATGGATATTCTCAGAAAAAAGCAGGAAATTTAGTTCATAATCAGGTTACTCAATCAAAATTACTTGAGGACCGTCTACCAGCAATCTTCAATTAATATTGCCTCCGGCTGCGCTGGGCAACAATGGTTTTCTTCAACCAAAACACCACAGCTGAGAAAATTAGTCAAGAACAATAAATATGGGTCCTTGATAGATTCTTCCGAAACGAAAACCTCTCCAACGCAGATTCATAGATATTCCATCACAGTCTTAATGAAGCTCCTCAAACAATAAAATTTATAGGAAGATGGTGCCCTGGCTTTATTCGGCTCATCACCTAAATGGAATAGCTGTTCTCAGCTGTCATTCCTCTAGACTGATGTGGCTGTTAGAGGAAGGCGAATGTAGAGGAAGCAATGCAGGGAATGCACTTTATAGTAGTGCCCCCTCCACTGTACTAGATGGCAAGGGAGGTACAGGTACCTGCGATCTATGAACAGCCACGATTAAACCTATCTCCCTTTCAAGTTTCGCAAACCAAAACCCATAAATATGACTTGATATTGAAAAACATAAAGCGCGAGTTTCCCTATCAATGCCAATCTGACAGACTGCGTGATCTGCAACTACCATAGGGAATTTTTCGGGAAAAGGATTTTCAGTGTGACATTGTCTTACAGCACTATCACAAAAGGTTAATTTGAAAATAAGGATTGTACACTGACAGTTCTCCTCAGCCCTGTACATCCTAGACATTACCTCCTTGGATCTATGGTTTATTTTCGACCTATCACCTCAACGGAAAAAATTTGAGACCCGTATCATGCAAAAATAGCATTGATATCTTACTCTGCTTCCGGCCAGTCTGCATACTAAAGGATCGCACTCCTGACTGACCAGGATCTTCGCAAGAAGCCACCCACAAAATGACAAATGCGTTTCCAAGCCTCTCTACAACAGAATAGCCGGTTCCCGAATATATGACAAAACGTTTTCGTCAACTTAGTATTAATTAGTTTGAATAACACCACCGAATAAGATAAAGGTAGAAAGGTACAACGGCCACATAATAAACTTTCAGCATATCTTGAAATACATGAGTGACAGTATACGGCAAAATATCGCTGCCGCAATGCTCAAGTGCAACCACATTAGGTTTGGCTGTGACAGAACACTTGAACTGATTGCAGTGAGAAGTAAGAAAGACTGCGAAAGTAAGAAATCCAGCCAATAGCCCAACGTGGACAACATAAAATAATGTTTTCGTTATTCCACTCAACTGACTTCGACGTTATCCGTGGCAAACAAATGGCAAAGTGACGAAACGATGTACTAAGCATGTTATTAGCACGGTAACAAGAAGGTACAAATACTATGGAAAGGTGTTGCGAAAACATGCTGTGCTCAACGGCTTACATGAATATGCGCGATTGTCGAACAAATAATCCGCAATGCATCACTTTCCCTTCCCTTCAGCAATTGAAGTGGGCGCGAGCGCTTCTTATAATCTTATTGGAAGCTTACTGCTACAACACGAAGGGAAAGAATTCAATGGCGTCTGGCACTACTATCTCACTGATCGACGACGATAAGCGGCCTCGAAATGAAGCGCTCAGAAAAGAGCGACACCAGAGGATTAATGAACTGCAGTAACTCATTGGGCTTGGAAGCCGTGTGGAGTGCCTTGCCATATAAGTAATGTTATCCTACCTCATGTGAGAAAAAAGCCAACAGTACAAACCATAGAAGGTGAGACGAAGGGAAAATTTTAAATAACTTTTTAAATATAAAATATCAGGCTGACGCTGACCCTATGTGCATTCGGTTTAATCCAGTGTATCAAAGAAATTAAATTCTACGATATTATTATATCATGATGATCTATGGACGATCATGAGTCTCCAAAAACACTCGAAATCACCATAGATTAGGCCTGATTACAGATCCCCTGATTTCACAATTAAGGAGCGATAACCTCCCATGGATTAAATTGTAAACTGAAAACATAGCTGACCATCAGTACACTCAACTTATAGCAGTAACATAATAGTCTTTTCACGCCCATGATAATCCCCTTGAAGTCTGTAATGCAGTCGATGAAATAAAGCTTGAAATAGACTTATTACTTTACGAAATCCAAACTCTTCTTCACCATCGCTCTCTTGCGAATTTTCGATACGTCGTTTTGTTGTCGTCTGTTTGAACGCATGCTCTTCGATGACAGGTTGATGAGGTGGAAGCTGTATCACCTGTGAGGATTGAACACTAGTTACTTTAAATCAGCAAAAATCGCTCACATTAAAGCGCATAAAGGCTAACCCAGTCACTAATAAAGTCTTACTTTTAATTGACGAAAATCAGTGGAAATAAGCCTATAAACCTTTTTTGCCAAACTCTGATATTCTCAGCCTTCCCAGCAATGAAGACACTTATTTCTCTAACCCCCCTCCCCCCCTCCCACCCCTCTCCCCGAGCAAATTTTATTGAAATGACCGGAAAACCCACAGTCGAGTCGGTCAAAGTCACGTCATTTGCCTGATCGTGATTAACATCAACAATGATGACTACATCTGACTACCTCAAAAACATTAGTTCCCTCATGTCTGGTGCAAAACGCACTGTCGCTGGCAGAAGAAAAGCCACCAAAATAATCGTGTTTTAAATCAAGAAATGGCTTCAATCACATCGCCAGGTGATCTAGGCGCAAGCATGATGCGCGGCTGCCACATTAATACACGAAAACAGTGACACCAACTTATTGAAAATTTCACTAAAAAAAGAAAAAATACCTGCGGGGGCGGTGGTGCATCAGCTTGGGTTTCACGACTCTAAATATGTGGTAAAATACAGAATGAAAAAAACAACAAAAAAAAACGAAAGTAAGCATTTGTAAGGCCATCACTATTTGATTTGAGAAGTAGTAATAACTTTACCAAAGCGCGGGCAGAGTAGTTCGAAAACAAGGATGGAGCCTTTAAATTTTTCAGATGATCACCCGCGGTTAGTACACCCGCAACCAAGGAGACGATAAGATAAGCATATCTATTCTACTCACATAAGTTGTCCTAGAATAAACTGGTGGTGGTGGTGAAGGACTGCGCGGCGGAGTCTGAGCGCGCTATAACAAAATGTATTAGTACATGACATACATCGCCCTTGTGCTTGATCGACATGTATCAACGAAGAGCAATATGACTAGAACCTTTTGTTTTCAACACAGCGACAGAGTGACAAGTTCAAATGAACAGGTTGCACTGTGCATGGGGCTTAAAAGGTAAATCAAATCAAAGCCAACAAGATAGTTAAAAAATTCACCCCACATACTTAAGCTGTGAGTAACCGATGCAGAAAATATGACTAAAAATGTTTTCTGATTACTTCCGAAGATTTTCTCGACACGCTCTCTCCGTAGATGTACTCATTTCTCCAGCCGTGCACTCACAATAAGGCTGTACGCTTCAGATCACTACATAAACAGGAAATCCCCACCGAAAGTGAGGGCAGAAAACCATGAGAATATCAATTTTGATGTAAGATACAACTACAAATGCTTCTTTGTTGTTCTAAAGCGCAGCCAAGGTATTTTTTAGTACTCTGCTCTCAAATATTTTATCACATATGGATCGCGCATGGGCTCCGGCTTCACAATTTCTCTATGTCTGTACGTGATTTGGGTAAAAACATAATCTCGCTGTGAAAAGAAGGCACTGGGAAATGCCATTCACCCTCGCACCACCGATATCTCACATATTTGATTACGGATAAGTAAACATAAAGTGTTGCGTACAACACTGCGGGTGCACAATTTAAAAATCGAGAAATAATTTGTTCTTCAGTTTACCAGCGAAGTAGTGGTTAAATGGTACGAAGGACACCTAGTCACACAAAATAAGCTCTAATAACTAACCGGTGGTTCACGCTGAATTGTTCCACTGTCTACATGCCAATAGTAGGAGAACCCAGATGGATCTAAACGCATTAAAATAAGCCTCGGTAACTCCATAATTTCTCACTACAGTCACTAGCCAGTAGAAATGCACATCTTAACACTTAGGGGACGTTTTCAGGAAAAAAAGCGTTCCATTGTGATTGTTATCAATGATGCACCTGGTGATTGTTAAACAGATAGAAGAGGTTACTAAACAGCGGATTAACAGAAGAAAACACCAGACATAAAAAACTTCACCTTGGTGCTTTTCCCACCCTGGTGGTAGCTGCTTCGGTTCCTCTTCAACAGGTGCCGTAACCCGCAGAGGTTTGCTGTAATGATTTTCAAATACCACGCCAGAATCGTGTGACTCGGGAGAGAGCATCGTTTCAACCACCTGAAGAAGATTCCATAGCTAGGACAGCGTAACAGAGAGGGCTAGATATAGCAGAAAATATTTTTAAAAAATTAGATGAAAACACGTATGAAACTGAAAACGGCACATCTATCTTTCTTGGGTGTGGTCGATAGGCAATAGTTGAAATTCTTTAATGGACTGATTTTGGCTTATACATTCACTGAACAAGTTTGCGTCTTTGGGTCCACCTCTCACAGCCTGTTATAATCTTTCGGATTCGCGAATACAAGAACTTTCTAGTTATAGAAGCAACTTATAGAAAAGTGTCAATTCCACAGCAACATACTTCTTCCTCATCAATAACGTAGTCGGTCGGAGGTGGATGGCGTTTTGGCGATTCGGACCGACGCCGTTTCTAGACAAGGAGAAAATCAATAACATAAATTATTGGCAACAAAGTTAGCAAGAGTCTAGAAACCTGATCAAGCTGCCAGTAAAACGAATACGGATCACGATGCTCGGTCATAATAGTCGTGTCGCCTTGTTGACGTATACGAACTCCTGTAAAGAAGTTCCATCTTATTATTAGCTCTACTCAAAAATTTCGCACTTCGAATGTTAATTCTCAATCACGAGGAATTCGACGGTTACTAGTGCCCTCAAAATAACCCAGTCGCTCACATAAACCATCATGATAACATCAGATTGCGGCTCAGCCAACGTTAAATGTGGTTTGCGGTCCGCATATAGGCTTTTCGACCTCACCAACAAAAAGGTAATTATCTTTGATGTATGCTATACGATAAAATGATTTCAACGGTTTTCATTAAGAAAAATTTCAAAGATCACCTTCTCGCGATGCGACCCCATCTCGCGACGCAGCATCAATCGCGGCTAGCGACTGACGAAAATCCTGCGAAGAGTAGTCTACTGCCATGCCGTCGCGACGCGACTCCTCTCGGCGATGTTCGTACTCTAGAAAAAATGCAAACCACAGTAGACTTCCCTTTTGTAGTAAAAGGAGCGAGAGCTTTGGGGATATTGGCGGAATGGTGGAGTCGTTCATTAACCCTGGAAATAACTTCCTTCCTGGGTATAAATAACCCTTTCTATAGTTCCCCAAGCTGATGTGCCTTATGATCATGCTTGTCTCGATTGTGCTGAAAAGTGGATTTCACTGCTGCCCGTATTAACCGTCCTGCATCCGTATGGCGCCGAGAAACCGCCTCTTTGCAGCAAAAACAAGAAAGCGGACTTTCACATAAATTGGAAGAATAGCCATACTGTCAGAAACCTCACAACTTGAGAAAAATGTTTTGGAACGCGAGGAAACGACTATTGATGTAATAACTAAGTGTTCCTGTGGCTTACGTTTGGCAGTTGACATTCAGAGCAATGTAAGAGACTTACCGCGCTTTGAGCTATAGTCGTCTCGTCTATCGTGTTCGCGACGTCTATAGTAATCGTCTGGTACGCCGTAATCACGACGTTTTGTAATAATACGTTCGTTGTAGGTACGTGTCTCCTCTTCAATATACTCTTCTTCCACCTCCTCCTCGTCCTTTTCGTACGATTCAGTACGATACTCGGACGAGTGTTGTCGCTGATCCTGCAAAATCCTCAATTTGGGAATTTTCAAGGCCAACAGGTAAGGGGCTATCATATTGCTCAATAGGATTATCAGAGAGATCAGATATCAGATAGTTGATAATAAGAAAACACTCGAAATATGATTAAAAATGTAAGAAAAGACAACAGAAAATTTGTAAGACATGGTTGATGATGGAAATGGACAAGCAAATTTTAATCTGGTCAAACACTACATATAGCTAAATTTTATAGCTAACTGAGGTCGTTTTTTTTTTCAGATATTACAGACGCATTTTTCCAGTTCGAGTACATCTAGAGTCGAGGATTTCTCGATAAGAGGGTCGTATTTGACTGGATAGGATGGTGGGGAGGTCGTACCTTCAAATGTCAGCGATAAGCCCTAAAGTCTAAATTCTCAATGAGCAGATGAGAAGCAAAGGGTATTTCACCGCAAATCCGTGTGACAAAGTGTAAAATAGATATATTTTCGCCTCAAAAAAGGATATATAGCAGTAACACACATTGCAACTATGCAATCCGGCAACAGTCTATGGCAGTGTAAAGGACAAAAAAGGGGGTCGTTTTCGGTCAACGTAGAGGGAGGGGGCGGTCGAATTGAGACGACTATTTTCCTCAACACCTAGGAGTGCTCTGATTCCAGCTCCAACGATTTATCGAAAAAGTCGTAAGTAATTCGCTGGCAATTCGCCAGATAACCCGGTATTTGCACTGGAGCGCGGAAACGAAGGACCATCAAAGTGACCGCACCAATTCGTTGCTACATATTAGTATACCTGCTTATTATTTCTGCCGAATAACTGTATTACCGAGAACATATGGAATATCTTCAACAGCCGTTGTTAACAACACAGTTTGCCAAATGAATAAGTGCGTAGATATGGTAATTGGCGAAGGGATGATTAATGAGCTCTATAAAAGAGATCGAACACCGACGGATGTTGGCATAGGCTTCTCAAAAAAAAAACAATCCAGAAAATGATACTTAGATTTGGTTGGGATCGTCCGATTGCCAACCAAATCTACGTACCATTTTCTGGATTGTTTGCTCGTCTAATCGATGAAGCCATGGTGAGGAGGGAGTAGGATGAGCAGATTCAAAAAAACCTGCACGACGAGTTTTTTAGAGGGCCGCACCCATGAACTTGTAGCAGATTCTAGAATTTCCATGGCTCAGAGGATGAGAAATGAATGCTGAACGTCCTGGTCGCATGACGGATCTCGATGTGGGCTCTCGCATGTGAAGTAACAGGATCGCGGAATCGCGGGGTAATTCGCAGAGTCGCAAAGTCTATCATCCACAACCTCGCTAAGCGATTACCTGATCAGGATTCGACCGAAATTCGCTTTTTCACTCGCATCAGCACCGGTCGTGGCGCATAGCGATATCAAGTTTGCGGCGGATTCGCGAGGAGACAGCAATGCCCATTAGCCTAATGGGTAATTATCGGAGAAATTTCGTCTGGAACGCATCAACAGAAATAGTCGCCATAGCTCATATTCAATTTAGGCAGCAAATGTATGCTGGCGGTGTCAGATGAGTGTGCAGGATCAAGCGCGCTGGAATGAGTCATGCATTCTATTTCCAGACATATTTGGATGCTCTGGTGGATGCTATGTGGAATCAAAGAATTACTATTAAGGTTTCACATTTGGGATGCAACGGCTTCATCTTCAAACCCTCTATACATAAAACTCAGAGAAGGGTATAGAACACAACAAAGGAATCAACAAACTGCGTACCCTTAACCCATAACCTCCTGACTACCATTTCGCCAAACTTCACTTGGCTGGATTGCAAGAAGTTGTCGAGCATGCCTTTCAAGCCCATCATAGTTGATGATAACTGCCTTAAGCCGAAAGACAGGGAGCGAACAAGGCCATAATCTGTCAGCGCAATGTTCGGGGAGTATGGTGGGTTCTGCTGGACTTCCCGATGTGGAAAACATACTTGACGACTTTTGCAAAGCGATTCTGTCCAATGCGTGTAGGAGGATGACTTCAAAATGTCATGAGGCCTTCTTAGCCTAAAAGACACCGTTAGGGGAAATGTGGCAAATTGAGGGATTACGGAAGTAGAGGTGCTCAGTAATATAACAGTAGAAAAAGAACGACATAAAACGGCGAAAAAACCAAGAAGTAGGAACCCGAAATTCCCCCTTATCTCTCTTGTCCTCTGCGTCTCTGATCGGAGTGGACTGAAGACAGGCCAGAGTCTCAACCAGCCGACCGCGATTGTTGTCCCGCCCCTCCACGTCGACTCCCCCGGGCGCATAACGGCATAACGGCATGGCGAGCTGCGGGGCCGCCATAAGACCCCAAGTCGCGCTTTTTTTATGCGATTTTCACCACATGTGACCCCTTCTGAAGTAGAAGGTTCGTTTCAGAGAACATGTAATTCCAGATCTCGGTTTTCCTCACCCCTAATGGTGCCTTTAAAACACTGGACCGTCTCCATCCCATCAAAAAAAAAAAGGTTCATGGATAACCTGAGACTGAAGCCTTCCCCAATGGCACTCGCATCTATACTATCCTTCCCTTAGGCTGCGTTCATACTCTGCAATGCCGGCGGCAGAGCGTGGCTTCGTGTCTCAGTGTCTCCGCCTATGTCACGCTGCCTGCCTGCGTCGTCGTCTCTCTACCGCCCCGTGCCACTCTGCCTCACTGCCTGTGATCGCAGCCAATCTCTGCAGACGCTGAGTATGAACGAAGCCTGACATGGCGCTGGTTCTCGAGCTCTCTTGCTGCTCTTTACCAGCGGAGAAAGGCGGCAAGGCGTCGACAGCGCTGCTTTATAAGGTCCGAAAAAACCTTCACTTCAGAGGCTTATACTGGATTCAGTTTTCGTATTTTCTCGCAAATGGAAAAACTTATTCGAATAGTGTATCAAGTTGTTTAGACAACAAGAGATTCAGTCTAAATATGAATAAAACTCCATCATTCTATTACTTCAAAAGCCTTGGCTTTATGAATGAACGAATCTACGGAAGGAAAAAAAACGGAGAACATTGCAGTAACAGCAGTAGTGTACGGTGAACTAGAAGGCAGTAGAGAAAGAAGGTGTACGGCTGCATAAAGAGCAACTTCCAAGTAATGGTCCAAAACGCACGCTCTCATCCTTTTTACAGTGAGCTTGAAAGCTTTTAAGAAAGAATAGTGAAAAAAACTGATAACTGACTGTTGGAAAGAAGTGAGAAAGGTAGTGAAAGAGGAGGCTATGCAGCAAAAGGGTAAAAAGCAATATAAAGGAAGAGGTGGGTTCGGGGGTCGATTCTCATGTTTATGACGGTGTAGCTGAGCTCTATGAGAAGCACAAACACTGATTGGCAGTGTGATGGGATTAGCTCGTCAAGTTGTGCGGATGCTTAGCGGTGGAGAGCTCAGGAGGAGGAGGAGGTGAAACCGGCTGGTTGCCGCCGGTCGCATCCGTGTGCTCGTGGAGTGCCGGCGCAAAGTGGTAAAACATCAACCGCACACACCACCACGACAACGACTCAAACTCACGTACGTAAAGTGGCTGGCATCGGGGAAAAAAGACAGAACACACATTCATAATCCCTAAAGCGCGTATTGTTCCAGTTCTAAGGAGGGATCAAGCTGAAGTTGCCAGAATTCCCGCCCGAGATTTCATAGCAAAAACCATGATTAAATCGTAGTGGCTGAAGAACGGGTCAGCGAGCCGAGGAGAGAGGCCCAGTTAGTACACGATACAATTCGTATTTACTGATTTCGTAATCACAGGTATAGGGAGATGAGACGCAGTGCCAAGAGCCATCAGATCGATCCCCTCCTTGAGCTTAGCAAACCTTTTACCCTCTAATTATTCCTAGTAATTCACTCAAAGAGTACAAGACACAGAACAAGCTAAGAATGCATTCAAAGACACCGGAAGGAGTAAATTTGACAGACTACGGAGTATGAAGGAAGGGTTGTTCAGCAATGTCACAGTAGAGAAAGTGCGAGACAAAATGGCGAAATACTCGAGAAATAGGAACCCGAAAATCTCCCTCTACTTCGCTCCCTCCTGCGTCACTGGCCTGGGTTAGACTGCAGACGAGCGGAGAGGCCAAATCCCGCCCGCCGACGTTGTCCCGCCTTCGCCGGCAACTCGCCCGGCTGCAGGACTGAAGGACGACATGCCGTGCCGAGGGGTCGTAAGACCTCAAACTACGCTTTTTCGTTGCGAGTTGCGCCACACATCACATCTTCTGGAGTGGAAGGTTTGTTTTCAGAGAACATGTATTCACAGCTCTCAGTTTTCCCTTAGCTCTCACTGTGCTTTCAATGGCACTCCACGCGATTATCAAGTTAGTGACTTATTTTTTTGGGATGTGTAGATCCTTTGATAACTGCTCAGGCTCCACCTTTGCTGCGGCTGCATTCTGCACCCTTACGACGCTGTTGCCTGCTGAAAACAACCAAGCCACGTCCATCCAACCGAATCACGCCTGTCCTGACGAACAAATTCCCAATGTGAAAGCTGGCTTCATCATCGAAATGGCTGTTCCATCGAATTATCCTTTCTTATCGCAAGTTTCCTTATCCACGTGAGCGCCACAGTGGGAATTTGTCCGTCTAAAGCCAGGTGTGATTTGGTTGGGTGGGAGCGGGTGGAGAGATGAGGTGAACCCTGAGCAGTTATCCAAGGACCTTCTTGCCCCAAGAAAGTATGCCACTAATCTGATTATCGCGTGGTGTGCCTTTTAAAGGCATATACGAAGGAAAAAGTAAAAGAACTAGTGAATCTGAAAGTCGTGATGCCTAGTAACACGATAGTGAAAAAATGGATGGAAATGGCCAAAACCCGAGAAATAGGACTTCCTTCTCTCGTTGATCCTCAACGCGGACGACCTTTCCGTCAAGAGGCGGATACTCTGAACGAAATTTCCATTGGCATGCTGTCAAGTAAACACAAGGGAATATTTGGAAATACGACAGCATCTTTTTTGCTGGAGTGAGCAGGCTAAAACTGCGAAAGCGCGCTGCAATACCTTCGTCTCGCCGCATATCCTTGCCACTCTCATCGTAGCAAACCGGGTATCACGTCCCTTGGAGGCAGGGTCGATCATCCAGAGGCGTCAGCTCTTATTCGTTGCGCCGTTTCTACAGCTCGGAGGCGCACTTTTTCCCCGCGATTTCGCCACAGACAGGCTCATAGTTCCCATGTAAGTGACTTCTTTCAGGGATTTCTCGATAACCACATTACCCCTAATGCTGGCTTTAAGTGCTTCAATTCCAAGCGACGGGAAAAGCGGCATGACGTATCACAAAAGGAATGCTGCAAAATGATTGTTCATCCCTATATGTGTGCCGTCATGACAGAAACATCGGGAAGCGACGTCCGGTATGCTAGGCGGTTGTGCAAGCTAAGGACTGCTAAGGTGGTTGAGTCCTAGTGCGATACCGTGTTGTGCGCCTTATTCTAGGGGTAATCGCCTACGATTCCATCTACATTTTCTGTCACATTCACACACACCTTATCGCTAACTATTCCCCTCTAGTTGTTCTATAACTGTGTCAGATGGACGTAACGAGGACAGAAGAACTTCTTCCTCTTGTTGCAGTTACCGGGATTTTTGTGGAAACTCTGACCAAACGGAATGATATACGATGCACTCCCTCAGCTGAAAGAGCTCACTGAGATCCCATCAAGCACATCCCCCTCCCCAAAGCTTCACGACGCAGCATCAACTGCTCTCGCACCACTCTGTCATGGTTTCAGTCAAGGATGAAAGGAGAAATTGCTGAACCGAGCAACTGTATGCAAATTCTACCGAAGATTTTCTCAGAGGGAAGTGGCGATTTCAAGCAAAAGAAAAAAAACCACCATAATAGTGTTCAAAACGCCGTAGAGATCGTAATGGGAAATATGAGGAAACTATGACTTCACGAGATGAGGCAGTAATTAATGTTTTATTGTTATACCATAGCTCATTAAATACGTCTAGGCGCGATACCAGTTGTGAGCGGGTTCGATATATTTTTACGCCGTTGTTTTGATGGACGGTGGCAAGAATTCCATATAAAAACTGCGATGCATTCGTTAGCTTCGTTTCGGCTTCAATGGCATGATACGGAAGAGGAGTAGAAGTTACTGTAGGAGGACAAGTTTGGCTTAGGGGCTAAAGGTGCTGCCAGCGATTCCTCAGTGGGTTCAGCACCTCTCTAGCCAAATCTTCTACGTCTTCGGAGACAGAGTTACTGACAGGGCTAGCTCGATTAAATAGGAATTTATTCGGGTCACTCAACACACCAAACCGCTCTTGACCACGAATTGAGAGGAAGAGTGCATGGCATGTTTTCAGAGACCGATCGATTCTGCACACGCATTTTTTGCAAGGGTTCAAGTGTTGTGCCATACAATATCAGTCGAGGAAATTGGGGCAAATTGAAAATGGAAAAAATGGTGATAGCTAAGTAACGGCTGCCCTAATACAGACGAAGTTCGAACATACATTAGGCTAGGCGGAACTCATTTAGAAAACCGAAGCATGCTCCGGAATAGAAGGATTAGTTACCGCCAGCCATAGTCACATATCTGCCGTATGCTGAATGAGGGGCATCCCGGGGCCTCGCACTCATTGTCAGCTGGCGATGTCTGAAGTCCTGATGCACTGCGAGCTAATGACTTTGCAATTATACTTTATGCCATTGATTTTGCTACTGCATTGAACTGCGTGAAACTTCAACGAAATTCACAAGAATTCTATACTTGAAGGAAATTGGTGCAAAGAAATGTGCGCTGCTGGTAAGTAGAGGCTAAGGCAACGTCAGGGTTTTATCGCGGATCACATCTGAAAGGATGACCGATGATGTAATTCAAAGGTGTTACAGTTTTGTCAGCCAAAACAAAAGGGTTCTGTAGTAATTCCAGGAAACTTGTGATAAAATTAGCTTTCGCCTTGGCTATGACAAAAAAAAAATGGCAAAAACAGTGTAATTAAACCGACCGGCACGACACGCCTTCAAGTACGCGTATGCGTGGTTTATTTATATTCACACTTTGCGACAAACACGCATTTGGCGCGAACAAACTGAGGCTGCATGGGGTGCGCGTCAGGACTTTTCAACCAGGCCACCGCGTCAAGGGAGTCGCATCGCCGCGCGCGGCATGAGCCCCACATGTCGCTTTGTGGGTTGACCGCGCGCTAGAGAGAACAGTTGCCGCCTTCTCTGTGAAGCACCGTGAAAGCTGCGGATGGATCTCTTCCTCATTTTCTTCCCTTTCCCTGAAAGCTCCTGTAGAACTGTGACAACTGGCTCCTTCGTAAGCGAGGAATAGTCAAATAGTCTATACTTGGCGATGACGCCGGTGTAAGCATGAATTAACGCGTCGTCCTAATGCTGTAAGTGATGGTTCACTGGACCGAAAATTCTATGCCAAACTTTAGATGCACACCAACAACATAAAATAGCGCGGCGTATGTGAGAGCGTACTGGTCGCAGCTGCTGACGTTGCGGCTTCCTCCGTTCCGTGCGTGAGGCACGTGAAGTATGAACACGGCCTTACAGTGTTTTCGCCTGTATTAGAAGAATAGCATGGTCGAAAGGGTTACGATGATGTTGTATATTGTTATTTGTCGATAAAATGCCATTCTCAAAATACAAGCTATAAGCGATTTCATGGAACGTAGATCACTAGCTATGCCTTTGGCTCTGCGCCAATACACGAAGCGACCACAATCACCATACTGTAGTGTGATTGGGTCAAGAGTTTTGCAAACGCTGCGCATTATGGACGCCGTCGTCGGCGGCGGGCAAATGGTTGCGTGAGTTTGACGACGCAGGTGACGGCGTCGGTGCGCAAAGTATGAAAGCGGCCTAATAATGGTTAATATCTTGGTGCTGGCTGCAAGAAACTGGCACTTATCAAACAAGGATGACGAGATGCTTATTGCAGTTCTTTGATGGTTTGGTTCGGACGTGGGACGTTCGGGCGGCAAATAAGAGAATGCATTATTGCACTGGTAAAGGGAATATAAGAGGGTTGTAATGAGTCAAGGACGTGCAAGACGAGAAGAAGGGAACATGTTTTGAAACCCTTCAGCAGCAGCCACGTCAAAATGTACCGGGATGAGAGCAAGGAAGGAAAGAATGTTATGACATTGTATACTGTAAACGAGCATCTGAACTTAGAAAAGATAATGTGTGGCAAGAATCGCGTTGAAAAACGCGTTTCTGGAGCGCTATTGCGATTTTAGCGTGCTTCACCTTGAACTGCACGCTTCGAGTGAGCCGATGCCACATTCCTTTCACGCCCTTTTAATCACCGAGCAGGGAGGATTTGATTTCATTCATGATGATGTCAAGTTTGTGAAACAACACACAGCAACCAACAAGTGAAACAATGAAAGGAAGAAAAGGAGAAAGAGTGAGGAAAAAGTGTGATTATAACAAAAAACCCAATGAATTCGTAATCGACTAGTTTGTAATGCGTCGTGTGTGCATTGTGATGAATTGCAAACCACCGTAACCCACACCGTAAGCCTCCTTCCGGTGTCTTCAGCTACAACATAGCCAGAAATCCAATATGTATGAAGGCTTTTTTGCAGCGTGCATGGCCTGCAGCAGTGGTTTTGCAATTCTGCAGTGAGCAAAGCTCCTAAATAAATCTAATTTTATCAGTATTTCTAATTGCTTCTCTCATAAAGGGTATGGAGGATAATGGAAGCCGTCATGAAAATGAGACCAATATCACTGAGCTCTCCTAAGCCCATTCATTTGACTTTATTGATAGCTGGCCCTCTTTCAAACTGGATTTCCTTGAGATATTAAAAAATTTTTTGACCTTTTAACAGGACTCCGACTCTTTCACATTCCAATATTCAATGGCTGCTCGCTCATATGCCACACAAACATCATTTTCCATTTTCTTGAAATCGCAGGACACTTTTCAGCAAGAGCATTTCACGACATTTTTGAGAATACTGGAGCCTATTCCGTCAGAATCGAATGGGAATAGGCTTTTTGAATACAGCTATTATTTTTTGGAATACTACGGGAAATGGGATATTCTTTCAAGTATGTCAGTCTAGGAGCAAAAGAGGAAATTATGTTGCATTCAGATTCGCCGCACACCGATGTTCAAGGCTTAAAGGATTCATCACTTAAAAAAACCCCTGTCTATAATCGGGAAATCAAGGTGATTCTTGTACGCAGCGAGTAGTCTGCGTGTGGTGAGTTATTTCTTCAGTTTCCGGTTGGATTTTTACGAATGAACAACAAAACGCTTACAAATGTCGTCTCCTTGCTCAAAAATATTCTGCAGTTTCAAGAAAAAATGCACTCGAAAGTAATGTTATATGAATTTCCACTGAACATGAGAATGTAGGGCTTGAGTCGGAGTCCTTTTTTGAAGGTCAAAAAAGGAATTTTCGTAAGCTTCAGAGGGGAAGCCGGTGACCTACTTACCAAAATTTAACAGTTTACACATCGTTGAACTCATTGCATGGAACCCAGTGCTGTTCACTTTTTCATTTCATCCACTTCTAACGAAATCACAACGGTGCGGTGGTTTGTCAGTGATTGTTCCGTTACACGTTTTTGATTAATCAGAAAGAATGAGCGGTGGTAATTTAGAGGACCCAAAAAGAAGATGAATACAAAGGCTGCACGGATTGAGCACGAGTGACGAAGGTGCTAGTGTAGCAAGGTGTCGTGTGTGAAATGTGTGCAACCTAACGAGCTGCAAGGGCTAAGGTAGGTTTTACCGTACGCCTAATTTGCCCCCTCGCGGTGTCTTCAGTGGTAGTGGTAGAGGTAGTAAGGGTCAAATATCAAAGGATTATTGTAAACGAATGTTCGGGTGCCTACTAGTACGAACTGAAGAAAAAATGAAATGGAACGGTCAAAAGCTTAAAGACACATTACGCGCTCGCTGATGGGTGGAGTGACAGTTGTCTCTCCATTGGTTGTCGGCGGCTGGGAGGCGGTCTCTCCACGCCCTATTGCCTGCAGTGGGGCGTGGTCGATCCGCCCCAGCGCCTGGCAACCAATGGAGAGTCAACTGTTACTCCACCCATCAGCAAGCGCGGAAGGTACCTCTAAAAAATAAGACCCTGTTCCCGTCGGTGACTCCGAAAGGAGGCAGACATCATTAGCGAAAAGAACGGGCACCATAGAAACGAGTGGCACCTTCTGTGAAAGTCGGCTCTTTCAAAGTCCGGAAAGCTCCTCTTCATCGAAAATTTCGCCACATATAATCTTCCTGGATCCGTAGCTTTCATTTTGATGATTCACTTCGGAATTTCTCATTATTCACATTACCTCACCATTTTCTTAACCAAGCGGCGAGGTCCAACTTCGAGTTCCTATCGCCTTCAACTCCCTAGGGGCATCAGTACTGCAGAGTAGACGTCTAGATAAAGAAGAAAAATAGCAAGTAAAAGTGGAAACTGATTACTGGATAGGGAAACGTTTGTGGTTGGCTTGTGAGCTTTTTTTTTTATCAAACTGATGATTCCTAGTGTAGCTCTGCTCTTATCCAGTTGAAAAGTTAAAGTCAAAGTCAGAATCGGTAAACAGGCCATTCTAACGCGTGAAGGGTACGGTGGTGAATAATAAATTCCAGAGGGATTAGATTAGGTACGTCAATTCCAGGAGGGTGAAAATTTTGCATGAAAAAGTGAAACTCCGCTGTTTGCAAGTGCCAACTTGAAATTCGGAAAGGAACTATCATTCTGAGAAACTTTTGCTATAACAAATAGTAACAGCGCTAATGAGTAGAGACTCGGAAGAGATGTCTTCGCACAGACACCCAATACTGCTGTCATCCACTTGCCAAAAATCGCATTGTACGGCACCGAGAGCGGCCAAAGGGATTTCAACTAGAGCAAGAACACATAATTACGTCGAGGACACCAGAATCAGCTGATAAAAATAATCAGGCTCGTAAAAAGCTTTGTTTGTATTTGTATAACGCGTGGTTGTGTTTGTGTACACAAACGCTACGTGTGCTTACGTGCCACGTCTCATAAAAGCCGTCCAGTTCAGGAAGTGCTAGAAATTTTCTTTTTTTCGTTCGGTTTGCTGCCTGGAACACTATAGTTTCATCGGCTACAGTATCACCTTCCTTTACTCGTTTGCGCCAACCATTTCTGGGGGAGCGTTTCCCGGGATTACGACTTGATAATCTTGTATGGATTGCATGTTACACTTAGAAACGAAAATTTCTCGACAGAGGGGCTGTTTTTGAAGGGCGGGATAGAGGTCGTAACTGCAGAGGTTAGCAGTGTTTTTGGGCCAGATGGCAAACGGAACGTGCCATCGGCTGACCAGGTTATGTGAAAAAATACTACTGGATTTGAGTGACTAATACAAAAATTACAGAAATGAATATAGTTTTACCATGCAATCGGCATCAGTTACTGATACTGTAGAGGTTACGTAAACATCAAAAGGAGGTCGTGTTTGGGTCCCTGTTAAGGGGCGGGGGGCGTACTCTTGTGGACTATCATGTTCAGCAATAGGAGCTATCGCAGTGATGGGGGGGGGGGTGCATCTCACAAAAAAATCCATTTATGAGTATCCCCGAGGAAATTTTGTGGAGTCAGTCTGCACATGCAGGCGTACATTTTTGCCTAAGCCTCAGGGGAGGAAAGAAGGGGCTCTTTTCCCTTTCTGAGCTTAAGTAAAAATATGATCCATATTAGGATGCCCCGTCATTGCGTCAGCACCCAGCAATAAAAACCCACAGTATTCAAAAGCATACGGCGAGATTAGTCTTAAAAATCACAAATAAAATATAGTTTAACCACTCTAAGAAAACCCCTGAAATCATTATACATAGCAGGCTCTCCTTGTACCAACTGATTTTTACGCCGTGTACGAGGTTACAGCAAAGGATTTGGGTGGGTTTCCGCTTGCTGGCATCACGCAACACTCGACGTTGTCCCCTGTTCCCCTGTTGATGTTGTCTATGTACACTACGAGAATGGCTACAGCTTTCTCTCAATGATGGCAAGCCTTTTTTGCCAGTTAATTCTACCGAAGATTAGCACAATGAAGGACGGGCAGGCGAATCCTTGGCTAGCGGGCTTGGACTAACTTCACATGTCTTTGATATTCCAGTCGCTCACGGTTTCAGATACTGAATGGCATGATGTCTGTAGTTGCACACAGATCTATCCGCTCACGGAGGGTTCAGGAATACTCAAGCTATTGAAGAACTATCAAAAGACACGTCCACGGGGTAAAGACAGCATGGTTTCGCTATTCAAAAGCATCAATGGTGAGACGAATTTCAGAGAGGCTATCTATGACGGAACTCGCATGGAAAAGCGCATCTTGTCATCTATCAATCCTTTGAGTGCAGTAGGTGTGCAATAGCCTGGAGGGCACGGTATTTGTACCACCTGGGTGTGTGGCAAGTGTTCCTGTGATTAATGTGCGGTCAGGTCACTCATGAGCGGGTTTGGTTCGCAAGAACCTTGGTTTACTCAAAGATAAAGGCCAAAAAATAAAGAGAGAATTCGTGAAGTTAAACATGTCATAAGTTAGATGTATACAATTTGAATAATTGAGCTGCGACATCTTCCATTGAATACAATTTCCACAATTCTGAAAGCAGATAAAATATATAGAATCGGTGGAAGCTAGTTACTGTAATAGGCCATAATATAATGTCTTAATCTCATGTGAATGTTAGTGGTTCATAATAGGTTGGTGCATAATTAATGCGGCTTTTTATTGCTACGTTTATCTGTGGTGAAAATTGACGTTTTGACGACTAATACATGGCAAGCAGTCATTTGTTGCGATGGCGAAAACGCTCCCAAATAATCAGTTAAGCAGGTTTTTGCAAAATTTTATTATTTTTTGCTCAATAAAATCGTTGAAAAAAACCCTCTATATGCCCAAACCCAATAACTTCGCCGTTCTGCAAAGTGGTGCACTTAATTCGCATTTCATTTGCATTTATCGCTAAAGGAAATGGGCTTTGGCACAGCGCCTGCTGCTGCACAAAGGAGCATCATTTGCAATGTGACTGCCTGTCACTCACTTGTCAAGGGAAGGTGCATCACAAAAAAAAAACAATAACGAATGTGTGATCACTCACGAAAATAAATGCGTTGGACCATTAGATACTACATATTACACTGCGAAACCCACAAATGAACGAAATCATTCTTCCGCACTTTCAACTGCTGCCGCTTACATGTTACTTTTCCTTAATTCGTTCACATTTTTCATGAGTCACGGTAACCTATTGGGAAGGGCTAAAGGTCCGAATGCAAAGGTTCCCTGATATGTGTGAATCGCTACATATATAAAACGCTTCGTTTGTCTTTACGCCCCCCACCCCTCTGTCTAACCCTTTGTTTGTCACGAAATCAGGCATTAAATGAAAAACTGTGAAGATGGGAACAAGTCTGGAATGGGCAGAGCATGGGACAAAAAGTGAGGAGCATATGAACCAAGTTGAGCTCCGGAAGCGCACGGAAGCGTTCGGTCCCTGGATCAAAAATCGTTCTTTCGCCTGGAAATGGCCCAAGGTGAGAGAAAAGAGATCGAGTTTCTGAAGTCATGAAAGAGGCATGGGTTCATTAGGCGGAGCGCACCCCGTACGGGCGGTCCTTACAACGAAACTTCACGACTCGTTCCTAACGCGACATAGAAACTAAGAAAGATATTGATAGAATGGCTAATGTCCAAGCTATCTTGAACATAATTGAAGTGAGCGGAGGCCGCCTACAATGGGCGGAGCGTGCTATCGAAAAGAGTGCCAAAGGAGCGCAAAAAAGGAAAAGTGCTCAATGCAGAAATTGAAATTCGGTTCTAAAATGACCGAAAAGAAGTGGGATGGTCAGTGATGGCTAGGGTCGTAATGTTGTTCCGGTTGAGTCTGGAGACGGAGAAACGATGCATAAAAGTGAAAGAGAAGTGCTACACAAGAGGTCTGGGCCCGCGACAGACAGGACCAGAATCGAAAATGCGATGTGAGAGTGTATGGAGACTGGCAAAATCTACCTTACAGTATATTCCTACTACATACTATGAAGTAGTGTTAACAGGGAAGCTGCTTATTGAACGACAGCAACGGAGAGCAAAACTGCACAGGGAAAACTTTTATAGACGTTAGCATCGATAGCATTGATCGAAATTTTTAGATTTGTGTGAGGATCACACTACACTTACGGATGAGTAATGCTGCAGGGTACGAGCATTCCTGATATCGATCAAATTCACCCGAATGAATCGAGTTCAATTTTGTGCAAGGGAGGGGAGTGAACCACTATTTTGCTCGTCGTGCCGAGGGTTACGAAATTGTTAATGATGTGATGTGCTAATGGATGCTGACTAAAAATTATAAAAAAACATAGAACATAGACAAAAGCAATTTCGATCGACCTACTGACATTCATGGGCTCACAGTAGTGTGCGCCAGCCAACTGGTGCTATATAGTGAGCATCTCTTTTTTATATCCTTACACCATCAATAACGGATCATGCATACATCTCAATGGCCAAATCAGCCCGGGTTATCTCTTAGCAGTGTAGGGAGTCACAGGGGTGCTCGCATCCCCGCGCGCGGTAAGTCCCTTCCGGGTCTCTGTGAATTGGCCGGACAGAGGGGGGGGGGGGAAGGGTGGGGAGCCGCCTCTTAGCTTAACGTGACCCAATTCGAACGTCTTTTGACCCCCGCTAGAGTGATGAGAATCGTAGGATAGACAGTTGACAGGCAGATTCTGCTTTCTGTTCCTTCTGCAACATTAAACGTGGTTGTTGTGAGTGAGATTTTTAAACTTCTGGCTTGTAAGTCCCTCACGTCAGTTCTGCTTATGGAAGCTCAAGGGAGGTGCAGTTGAAGGGAACGGGCCATTACAGCCACATACTGATCGCTTTTGTAAAGTCCCAAAGAAATGCGTACGTTTGGTGGGACGAGCTTGAAACGTTATATTGTGGGTATAGTTACCAAAACGTTGGTGGGAAACTATTTTATGCTTTATCCTTCTCCCCTGATCATCCTGCGGACAGGGAATTCATTAGAGGACTTCATGTGATTAGTGTATGGAGCTTGAGTGTCCATTACATCTCTTTTACCGTTTTCACAGCTGATGGCACATTTGTAACATTACATCGGATTTCAATGGGAGTTTCCTGGATTTCCTTCTTTGCAAGTGGTTCCGTTTTTAAATTTCGCCATCGATCAGTGAACTGCGAAAAACATCAGAATGTGGTGGGAGAGCGACTACCCCAGCATGCAATAACAAGAAAAACAACGGAATAACAGATGCTCAGATGGCCGCGGTCATACTTTACGTGCCTGCGTCAATTGACGCAATCATGTGCCTGCCGCAGACGACGGCGTCAATCTGACAAAGCACACCGTTTGCATAACGCTCGACCTAACCGCATTACACTATGGTGGTCGTGGCGAGACCTAGGAATTTCGATTCGGATATGAGATAGTATGGCACTATGCCAGGATTCGAAACCAGAATAGTGAGCTCTTGCCACGATCACCATATTGTGGTGTGGTTGGGTCGGGGGTTTCCGCAAACGGTGCTCGTTATCAGATTGATGCCGTCGTCTGCGGCAAGCACATGATTGCATCAATTTGACGCAGACGCGTAAAGTATGACCGCGGCCGAAAGGGAGCCGTTCACGAAACGGATATATCCTTACTATCACTGAATAGTAGATGCCCAAGCAGAGCGTGACTCGTCACAGACGTTGAAGACGCGCTTGATGCGGCATACAAAATGCTACGTATGTCGGCTTCTGTCTTCCGTGCAAATCGCCATGCGCTGCGCTTAAATGACACACATCCCAGACTCAGTGGCACCGATCGATACTCCAGTGATGCTGTGGGCCAGTACACCAGTCAACCTCTAGCCTAACTGATAGAACAGAAGTTCTATTTTACGGGTTCTCTTATTTTTCTCAGAATTCAAACGTTCCTGCGAGAAAATGAAGTCGGTGTGTGGAAAACTCAAGAAGTGTTTACGTTCGACTAGCTTCGTCACGGGAGAGGCAGAAAAAGAGCAACGCGTCTGGGCTTTCTCCCACGACCCCCCTAGACCGCAGCCATATAAATGGAAATTCGTTTATAGGGTCTTACGAAACTGTCCCGGCGATTCTTTGGCCCACCTTTCGTTGCCTTACAGCATTGCCCAGAACTGTTCAAACTATAAATAACTAATTTAGCTTTATAATCCTGTAATGAAGTGGCACCGACGGAGGAGTAGCTTTGCGATTCTGCAATTTAGCGAAACTGCGAACGACTTTGCATGCAAAAAGATCGCAGAGTTGCAAAGTTGTATCAGCTAAAGACGGTTGCCAACTGAAATCGTAATTTGTGCTTGAGATGTGAATAGAGAAAGACAGAAAGGGCATTTTGCCTAAAAAATTTTTTTCTCAAGATTTGGAAATATTGAGTAAAAGTTTGGTAAGACTTCCATTCATAGTTTGGGCCGGGCGTTCCATCCACAAGATGTTTAAGAGAAAGAAAAAGAATGATCGCTTCGCCAGGCTGAATCATCCTCGAAATAAAATGAGCAGATTAGAAAGGAAGAAGGAGAATTGTGGGTGTAGCCACTGAAGTTGCAAAGATAAGAGAAATGTTACGGGGAGCGATAGAAATGATGCGCCTCCCGGAATGACTCAATCGTCACCAGAAAAAAACGTATCGGAAGAGGAAGAGCTCGCGTGCAGGAGACGAGCGAAGAAAATCAGAGACAATTTGCGAGTGTATTGGGTGGCATTAGGGCGAAGGCTTCGCGACGGCCACATTGGCAGCCAGCAGCCACGTCGCTTCAGCTTTCGGTTTTCTGGAAGCACAGCGCCGCCTTCCCTCCCTTTCTCCTGCTTTCAACACGAATCGATGGGTAAGGCAGACGGACGAAAGCCCAGTATGAGCAGTCGAGTATTTTTCGATGCTTACATGCTGCAGGGTGCATTTTATCACCCATTGTCTTCTACTTTTTGTGACAAGCTTTACACGATTGCGTTGGCAAGCGGACCTCATGAGAATGACATTAGCGACACTGTTCGGCTTTGCTGATGTGCTGCAGGGTTGGTTGTTACAGGGCCTTGAGCTTTTCGTAAGAAAGGAAAAAAGATTGAGAAAGTAAAGAGCTCCGCCTTATGCAGTGCTCCTCACAGGCTGCTCCTGAAGTATCAGTTGACATAAGGTCATCCCTCCTTTTCCCTCTCCTTGAAAGGTACAGGATACGCATCTTGACGGCGTTATGCATCCTGGTGGGGGCAACAGATTAGGAACGGTTCTCTGCAGGGTGTGTGCCATTAGGACAGAAAATTCGCGTCGCAGCGTGCATCATGCGGCGCGACGCGTGTGAGCTATTCAATAGTTTCGGCATAAAGCCGCGAACTAAGCCTTATTTCAAATACAGGACAGAGGAATCGTCTCAGGGCCCGACTACATAGGAGTCCCTAGCTAGCATTCATTCGCCACGCAACACGCGCCGCGCAAGTTTGCTGCTCTTCTGACACACACCCCGCTTAACATGGCTTTGAATGACTGACGTTCCAAGATTTTATTTTTCTATATGACGGACATGTCAAGAAGTACCTGCACTTTGGATACCCCTGGCTCTTAATTGCGCTGGTTATTGATCCGTCGGTCGTTTAGAGCCATGTCACCTCACTGCCCTCCTCCCCCCCCCCTCCTCCACCCCCTTCTTTGCCTGGAAAGCTACAAGTTCATCGAAGGTTTCTTCCACAGAAGCCATTTCAGAAGCGTATGAGTAAGAGAAAGTAGGTACCAGTTTACATATTTATAAATTCCTATGGCAAAAAGACAGCCGAAAATCAAGTGAACCCCTTCAGTCATAGCACAGGGCCCATGAGAGTTCGAAGTGCAGTCTTATTGAGAAGTGCCATGCATTTGGCCTCGATCCTTCTCCGAATGAGTATTTGGCCCACGTTTCCTAAACGGAGAATTCACTGGCGACGTTTCTTTCTCCCTTAGGCTAGTCCGAGACCAGTCGAATTACCGAAGATGGATGTGAGTCGTGGTTGGCTTGGGTAGCATTAGGGCAGTAATACTAGCGATGCTCTACAGCCTGTAATCCATGAGTAAATATGGTGAGTGGCAGACGAACCATGCTAAAATTCGAATCTACGTAATCTTATGGCTGAATGGGACTGGGAGGATTGAGAACCAAGAGGCTGTGGATAGCGAGAGGAATACATCGTGGCCAGCAAAGGTGTGCGATGATGGCAAGTCGTAGAAACAGGGCCTCAGAGTTTAGGCTGGGAAAAGTAGGGAAGAATACGCAAATGAATCTGGCACCGAGGACGGATCCTTTATTTGCTCATGCACTAGGGTTGTCCTGAGTTACATGAGGGCAAAGCGAGCAAAAAATCGAGAATCTGAACAGCAGTATTATCTTGAAGACCTTGCTTGGACAGCTGCAGACGTCGGATTCGCATTCGTGGGTGAGGCAAAATGGTTGCAAGCAATATGGTATTGCAACCTGCGTGCACAACACGTTGAGGGAAAACTGAGACATCAGTTCTTCGTCATCCTTGAAGGCGTATTTTACGATATTGGGGTATAGGTGCCCTCTCGGTAGGCTGGGAGCTCGGTCCACAGCTACGTAGGCAGTACTATTAAGCCACGTTCATACTTAGCGCACCGGGGCTGGCTGCAAAATTATGTGCTCGCCGCCAAGTAAGGCGGCACTCTAGTGTCGTGCTCTGTTTGTAACGCTTGATCCAACCACACTATAGTATGGTGATCGTGGCTAGTCCCCATGAATCCGAATTGGAGTATGCTCAACTGCCTGAGTAATATTGCCGCCGTTGCCGGTGCTGGTGCGTAAAGTATGAACGCGGTCTTGTGGAAGCGTAAATGTGACTTTCTGGAGCGTGAAGAGCCAAAGAAAGCAGCACGACTCCACCAAAGAGCCCATGCCGGCCCTCTCCTGACGTAGTAGCTGGCAATTACGGTGCTTTGTGGCAACAGTAAAGCGTGGGAGGCTTATGATTTATGCGAAAAGATAAGAAGGGGATCCCAGTAGTGAAGGAATCGTTGATATCAGGAAACAGGTCTCAAAATTCGTCATGATATCATCTTATTAGAACAGAATTGAAAGCTCATCTTCACACGGTAGTTTCGCACAAGGCCAGATGTGAGGAGGCTTTGTTTTCGCTTCTTTTGGAATTTTTTTATTCGCAATTCACAGCACTTCTTACTTGAAATTACAGCGATTTTACTCAAAAACTACTTCGTTGATATTGGCCTGAGTTGCTCATGACTAGTTGTTGCATGGGCCATTTCTTATTGGGCGCAACTACTACGCATTCATTTAATTAGTACATTTATTTGAAAGCCAAAAATATTCAATTCACCCAAAAGTCAAAATGAGGTTCCTTAAAGAATACAGGACACTATTAGTGCAGAAGTGGCACAGTAACAATTGGTTCATTAAGCTGGAAGTAAAATTAGTTGCTGTTGTTCTTCTGTGTCCTAAAAACTTTGCTGTTCGGTCGCCGGGTCCATCCAGCCCGATTCCCAGGAGAGGGCAGGATGGCCTGACCAACTGAAGAATAATTGTGGTCGTTCGTCATTTGCTTTCCCCTGGCAATAGGAAGACTGGAGGTGGCATATATGTAAGCATTGCTTTAGGTGATCAGTGCATAGGCTCGAAAAATGAACATTGAGCCCTCAAAAATCGAATTTAGGACCGTTTCTTCCAGCGGAGTCTTGCCGTATGTTGTTGACTCGTAAGCCGATCGCCGCAGCTCAGGCAAACATCTACAACGGTGGTATACGTGCTGAATGATCATGCGTAAACATGCAATTCTTAGGAAAACACAGGCACAAGTCTGATTTCAGCGATTGGCCAGTAGCGTGCGAGGAGAGAAGAGAGACGTGGAACACAGTGAGGTACAAAACCCAGTCATGCGCACCAGGGGTGAAGTCATGCGAAGGGCCGCAGCTGATTGGGAACACTGGGGTTACTGATGCGCACAAATAAAGTGAATCGTATCTGGAACAAGCAGTTTGAATTCGGAGTGAAAAGTTAATCAAAAATGAAGTGTGGCTCTCGTGAGTGTGAACTGAAACGTTCTAAGACATTATATGTAGCTTACAGTAGTAGGTCCAATTTATTTGAGATAGCTTAAGCTGTGGCTTGTCCCAGGTTGTGTGAACAGTATGAGGGTCACTATTT
This sequence comes from Trichostrongylus colubriformis, assembly GCA_963978905.1. NCBI lineage: Eukaryota > Metazoa > Nematoda > Chromadorea > Rhabditida > Trichostrongylidae > Trichostrongylus > Trichostrongylus colubriformis. Next base: position 8,636,446 of record OZ022259.1, on the reverse strand, counting down.
CAGCTCTATGCTTGCTAAAATCCATCTCAGGTTATTTTTCATCGCGATGCAGAAACTCTTGGCAGAAAGACAGGCGCACAGACGTTTTATATGAATTAGTTGCTGGTGAAAAAAAAACTAAGGAAGTAAAGTGAACGTAGTAATGACTGGCGCCAGGGGTATCTGCATTCCATGCACCAAATCAATTGACATTGTCTCGAACGTTAGTGCACGTCTTGCTGAAACAGCATTAATGGAATCCTATTAAAATATCCATTTGCAGCGGTCCGATATCTGAATGTATGAAATGCATGAAAATGGAAACGAATTTGGCCCGTGAATTTTGGGCGAATTGTCCCATATCTATCAGTAATACGAAGATCATCCTTCTTCAACACGTAGTGTAAGAAGTCAGTAAGAACCTTACTGGGTTTGAGTCAAGCAATAGGCATGAATATTAGAGGGAGGTCACATTTGTGGTATTTTAAAGCCAAGGCGAGGGATGTGCAAGGAAAGGGGGTAAATAAAGCAATTTACCCTAAAGTCTGATAGATAAGTCCGCCCGCACGCGGTGTCGCGCGCGGCACAGGCAGCTGCAGTCTTCAAAGAACCAAAGATGGAGGAAATTGAGGAAGCTATGATTGGTGAATTGTTAATAACGAGTTTACATTGTATTGTATATTGTATTTTTTTAATATAAAAGGAGTAGCAAGTAAAGCTGGGGTCGTGCGAAAGGTGAACACAGAAACTTCACAGTTGGCAGAGGATGAACGAGTGAGAGGAAAATCGTTGTTCAACGAGGGTTTCAATGCAGCGATGATTTTGGCGATGGAACAGCGGTTGAATAAAAACTTTTCCTTATTTCTGTTATGATAACGGTGCACAAAACCTCACATACATGCGTCTTTCACCTTCTTTTTCCCCTGCAAAACGCGCTTTTGCTTGCCGCGTCAAATTTTTGCACCTGATGTGAGCCCTCCTTCTAGTCTTCAAGCCCTCTGAATTACCTGAACAACTTATGATCATCAGAACACGGGAGGAATAGTAAAATTGACCCAACAAAAGCTAGATATACAAAAAGCGGCATCACAAAAAGGATGAGCTACGGAGAGGTAGCTGCTTTAGTTTGCGACAGTTTCTACTCGCTTTCTGAGGAGACGATTGTCAACAGCTTTTTAAAGGCCTTGAATCAAGAGTCACTGTTAGATGAGATGAGTGAGAATTTCAATGTTATGAGTGTTTGTGACGATGAAGTGGTGTTGCGTAGAAAATTTAAGATGAATGGTCATTGTTACACGTGTTAAACGAAGATATTGATTTGTGGTATTTTTAGATATGAGAAATAAAGTTGAATGAACAATTTCTACAATTCTGTCGTTCTTAAGAACGAAGGGTGCATTGCGATCCTGTGCTTTGAAGACTGCGCCTGCGTCCGCCGCTGCCGCGCGCGACACCGCGTGAGGGCGGACTTATCTATCAGATTTTACGGTATGTAAAATTTTGCCTCTCCTCTGCTACTCTCCACGGGTGCGTACCATTCCGTCTAAAAATCGCGTTGCGGCGTCGCACTCGCAGCGCCATCAGGACGACTGGCCCCAATCGGTTGAAATTGCACTCAGGAAGCACTGGGCCGGTACAGTGAAAAAAGTTCAAAGATTGTAGGTTAGAAACTTCGAAAGTTCGCTTATGTTGTTGTTATTGTTTCATCAAATAAAGCTGCAAAGAACTCGCACTCGCCGCTTGCGGCTACGCGATTTTTAGACCTAGCGAAACACACCCACTCTATTCCTCTACTTCAGGGGTGAAGAGGAAAGGTGATAGGTTATGAGGTGACTGCCGTGTCATCTAATCAAGGTCAAGAGAAGGGAAGAGATTCGCATTGAGTGGGTTCCATTGAGCATGAGAAATCTTGAACTTACTGCCTTACTCGGCTGGGTAGAGCACAGACGGATAAAATAGTATAACGGTCGCTATTAATTTTGATAAAAGTTCTTCCGATGCTAAACTTTGTCCATACTCAGCACCTCGTGTAACGATTGCCTCAACGTGCGGCACGAGTGACCCTCTAAGTCGAGCTAAATGCAGTGAGAAGAGGTAATGAGTGAGTCATTGTGGCAGAGCAGAAGAGAGCAGAAAAACGCATACGTCGCTGCTTGATTTTCAACGAAGTTCGAGGTGTCAGGAAGATTGCTTTCACACTTTTCTCGTAGTAGGAGATGCCTGCATGCGCTCTGTTTATAACTAGTGACCGATCAAGTAATTTCATTCCATCGGGAGTTTGGAACCGATTCATCTACTGAAACAGGACTGGGTCAACATTCATAATGCGGGCGCATGTAGAATCTTCGCTGAGTAATAAGACAAATCAGTCAGCTACAGGCCTGCTTCTTTGGCGGTTAATTATTCTGCTAATTAATATTTTAGCGCACTTCCTTTTTGGCACAGGCCTGTGCTGTGCCACTTTTTGCACCACCATGTACTACTAAGAACGAGATGTACGTTTAAGAAGATAGAAATGGATGTAGCAACCAAAGAAGAGCACATGAAAAGAAGTAGCACCACTTGAACTATTCTCCACTCATGCCGTGACTGGCTTTGTGAAACTAATGACTCATCTATTCACTGCAAACAAACGTAAAGAATTCCACATATCGTCGATGTGTAATTAGAAAAACATTCTCAGAATCGCATTTGCACGTACACTACTGCGTTTATATAATGCATTCGGCACTATTCAACTATCACTACCCGTCAAAAAAAATTCGTTGAAACATCGCTCATGGGGGTTATTTGGAATACTGATCAGGAATATGACATCGGTCTCTGGCGTTGGCGACAATTTGGTGTAACTGCAGCACCAGTATGGTGCAAGAACTCGTTTTCGTCGAAATGGCTGGAACTTAGTCAAGAGGGGTTTTCGGGGGTGCTAGTCACGAACATTACATCCGCTCCAGACACTAGTGTCGTTTAGTTCCACTAAAGTGCTCGTGTAGTAGGGGTATCACACTGTTCCCGCATATTTTGCGTAAGCTTTAAGAAGGAAGAAAATATTTCCTTTTCCTTCAGAGATTAAGCGAACATATACGATTGGATGTGCAAGGTGATGACTGTAGGCATAGTATCAGAAGAAATACGACAGCGGGAAGATAACGATCCCAACTACGTAAGCACTGCAGCAAGAATGAACATGACTGGCGCAATCTCGAGCCGAATGGCGCCCGTTGAAAACAGATGTCTACCGTGATCAGCACTCCGAATAGGCAATAGGTGACAATTTAAATGAAATCAGCGAAACACATTTGTTGCACCAATTTGCTGCAATTGCCACAAGTGGCGCTAACGTCAAAAACGGATGATATTTACGCTGAGCTAACTTAGCACCAAGCCAACATCCACCATAACCCTGAAGGGCGTAAACTTCGGTGTTAGCAGCGGTGCTATCATGCACTAACACTGGTCATGACGCCGAGTAAGGTTAATGGAAGCCCGCCGCAGTGGAAATCGCTAGTCATGTCATCTTTATGTGTTTTCATAATCGCTATGGATAAAAGAAAGACTAAATGAGGCAATTAGCCATCAAGTCGCGGAGTGTGTAACCATACGCTTGCAGAGGATTCAGATTGAGACCAAATTTGTATCGTCCTTCTCTCTTAATCGGCTGCGGATTAATTGTGTGATTAATTGTGTCAATTCTATGCATTCTTTTATTCCAATAAGTACCTTGTCGAAACCAAACATGCTTCATTGTAAAAACAAACATGCGGTTCTCATATAGTGCGCATTTCGAAAATGTGGGCCATTTAGCGCTCAACGAGAGATGGTAATGGATGAAATTTATATCAATGAAGAGAGATCATGGGGTAATATGACTTCAGAATCAATACTCGTACTACTTACAACCTAATAATAATAGGAGTAATAATCAGCACACAAAAGCTGATTATTACTGAGCTGAACTGATCAGCATACTTTTGCGTAGGCCTTAGTGGAAGTGGAAGCGTTCCCTCTTCAGAATTCAATGAGAAAATAGCAGCGAAGGCCGAGCACTGTGACTTCCTCTAACCCACACCAAAATTAGCAACCTGCATCGTCTTAAATGTATGCGTCGATGAATTGTAGAAGTTACTACGATGCTTACAGCGCAACATAGTAAAATCCACGTCGTGATCTTTCTCCTGCTAATCTTGCGTTGTGCGAGAGTGGTGTTTCCTTTTTTTCCGAATCACTGCGAAAGAGAATTAGAGTTCGATTTCGATCACGTAATGGTCTGAACATCAAGGAGGAAAACCAGAGACCGTTCTGGTTATGTTTTCTACGCCTGTTCTATTATCATCGCTCACTCAAACCCACATGGTATAGAGCCCCATGTCAATGATCAAAATCAAAGTCAGGGGAAAGATCAACAGAAAAGCAGCCAAAACCGCATTCAGAAAATGCACCCCAGAGAAGAAATAAACATTTTATCGCGTTTTCTCAGATACACCTGATCCTGATGATAGCTGTCCTTTTCACACTGTGACTCCTACCTCAGGGGACATCGACTAGGTTAAATCGGCGTCAAGTCCAGCATTAATGTGAGTACTCCTTCACTAACGCCGAAGTTTGCGCCTTCTAGGGTTACGGTAGATGTTTGCATGATGTTGAAGTTAGCTCGCTGTATGCGATATTCGTAACCAGCACACCAAATCATCCTACGGACGAAATTTGAGCGAAAATTATTTGTTGACCAACTCGCGGTATCTTGGGGCTAATGATAGGATTAGTGCCGAAGATTCTTCTGGTGATGGAGAACAATGGCGAAACTGACAAGGTATAGAGCATCTGACGCTGATCAGGCCCCTTTTGGGATGCACCGCGCAGTCTACTTTTCTACTTCAAGTCGCAGTGGCATTTCAAGGGATATGGCAAACAAGTCAAAAAAATTGGGGTGGGGTGGGGGAGGGACAGCCGATGAACACATCAATGTTTTTATCTTCTTACTGTGAACTTGGGATCAATATATATTCCAAGAAAAGAAAGGCTCATCTGATTGGGTGGCATTGATCCAGAGTTTGATTCCCGCAGGTAGCGGCGCTTCTTGCCACTACACAATCATTGCCTGGAGAAGGACAATGTTTTTTTAGAAATCCACTTCCACAATACGCAACTTCACCCCACGTTTTCTACATTGTGAGCCTTGGAAGCCGTAATCAACCAGGAATGCGTGCGTTTCCATCAGCTTATTTTCCTATTGAAACCCGTCCACGACTTCGGTTAATTGGTGATTGTCTGAAGTTTCTCTGATTCCCGTGTATTTCTATGGGATAGCCGGAGCTTCTTCAGTTGCCCTGCGGAGGTGGTAGTCTCGAGTCTTGTTGTAGTATGGAAGGCATACATGACTGGTGTTGAGCTCAGGGCATGCCCCATCCACTTCTAGAGCAGAAATGTCCAGAATGGTACCCATTTGGTAGAATGGCCATTATAACGGCCATGATGGAAAACGGTTCGCAAATGTTTCCAATGGTGCTTGCTACAGTGACTCACTCACTCCTATGTACGTCCTCCGTTCACATCTACTCAAAACCTATGTCTCGTTTCGCAAATTATGCTCTTTGTGTGGCTCCGAAACAGAACAGATTGCACGTACACGTCAGTGGACGATGCTGGTGTTCAGTTACAAGCTTGGGACGTACTGTTTACCTTTCAGTGCCGTACTGAACAACAATATGGAGGAAATCCAAAAACCCTTTTGTTTGGCCCTGTCGAAATAGTTTTCAAGAAAACAACGACTCAGTAGTGGGGTCAACATTCTTTGATTCAAATGAGCCAGACCAGTTTTGCGACGGTGCTATTCATATCCCTCGAAAGCAACAAACTTTTTCCGCATCCCTTGATCGCTATGTGTAAATAAGAAAGGTAGATAGTTCACTTAGACGTCTCATTTCAAAACGAGTCGACCACGACGACAACGGCGGTCTTTGAGGCAGGTGCACGCGCCCTTGTGCACATAGGGGGTTTGCGCCAATGACGGTATTTGTTTTTACGGCTTTGAGGTGTGCACGAGAAATGTCAAAGACATCTACGATATTCTATCATTTCGATCATCGATCTTGCGCATGAAGTCTACCGTAGTAGTCCTTTTGCACATAATAATAAATAATAACAAACAATGAAGAAGCAATCTGAAGCATGAGAAATACATCGTAAGAGAAGTATTTTGTGGAAAAAAGGGAACAGTCACAACTACTTAAAAATTGACTACAAAATTCGCGACGGGTGTTTTGCAAGAGAAGCCGATGCGACTGAAAAAAAACAAAGGTAGCCACGCACAGTACTTCCAGTACCACTAACGATCGTCCACTTTTACTGCATTTATTGAAAATATCTAATCAGGAATCTCCTCGAAGGTCTGATTAGTTACAGCAGATACCCTATATCACTCGAAAGCCGCTGTGGCGCCGCTTCGAGCCCATTTGTGATCATTTTATTCGAAAAGATCTAATGATGAGATCTGCAGATACTGGAAAGGACCAAGATGAGTAAAGCGAGCGTATGAATTTTGAAGCTTTGAGTGTTAGGATGTCAGTCCATGAAATGCGAGATCGAATGTGCCACGCACTGTACAATGTCGGATATTTTGTCTTTACAAACATAAGAATGCTACGATGAAGTGAGCGTTTCTATGCTCCGAATAACGTTCTGTACGTTTACGGATTCACTGGAACAGAATAATTAGATATTTCGGGGTTGCAACCAAATCGATGCATGGAAAATGAGGTGTAATAAAATCAATGGAAAGATTTCCGTGAGAGATTTCGAAAGGTCCACAAAAGAAACACAAAAATCACCTCTAAAATAAAAAACTTCACGTACCTGCATACGATCATCTGTGACGAAATTCATCGTTGCAGTGTCGGATCCCTACAATAATAGTTTACGATGTATGAAATCGATAAGCACTTTTACTGTTGACTCACCTGACTAGTCTGTCGCATTCGTTCAGATCTGAAGCGAGCCCCATCGGATCGTTGGGGATTTCTTGCTGTGGACGATTCGTTTGACAGCCGTACACGTGCTCCTTCACCCATCGTTCGCTACTACTGTGTGAGTTCGCGCCGTCGTCGCAGCACCTCTTGTGGAACTCAACCGTGAGCCGCAGCAGCTCAAAGTCGCGTCTGTTTGTCGGTTGTGTCTCGATTTCGTGCTGTTTCTCTACGCGGGGTTGACTCTACGGATCATCAAACAGAAACTCCAACCGGAAACGAACAGCGAATGGCAAAAGAAGGCGCACGGAGGCTAGTTTCAGGTGTGGGGGTGAAGGAAAACAATTACGTTGTCATATGTACATCACAAAAAGCGCTGATTAAGAGCTATCGACAAGGAAGAGATGGATTATTGACAAATCAGTCATGATCAAAGGTGGGGTACTGAGACCGGTCCAAAACCTCCCCCTTCATCCAAAGCACAAAGCACAGTCAGCATCACAAGTATGAAGAGCGAATTGGTCAGCATAAATTGTTTCTCGAAATGCTTCACTGTGATCTCCAACACATCAGAAAAGTGCAGAAGTGATAACAAACGAAAACGATTGGCTATTTTCAGATGATATGCCACTGCGAGCGCGATGAGTAAGTTCAGGATGTCAGGATGGTGCACCGTGATCACTTCCGACGGTCAGTCACGTCCGTCGGGCCTGGTTGCGACTTTGCGTTGTTACGAAATTTCGGGTACGGTAGACTGCAGTACGTCACCCGAAAGCCGTTTGAAGCGTGAGTCGTGAGCTTGTATAAGACGAATCTTAAGAAGAACTCAAACGGCAAAGTGTGACACTTTGTCCTTTGCAAGGTCGCATCGCGGCTTCCTCGCTTGAGCGCATAATGTTCTTGTATGAGAAAAGTTGCAGTACATGTATCGTGGGTGGGAGGCCATTTCAGTGAACAGGAGCTGAAATGGCCTCCCACCCACGAATCTTCACACATCTCAAGATGCAGTCAAAAGCGGAGCTTTTGACTGCATCTTGAGATGTGTGAAGAAGTGCGTCCGTGCGACCTCAAATTCGGGGACGGTGTACAACCAAGCTAATTTACAATTTCTCTAGTGATTTTCTAGCTTGGTCCTTCACTTGACAGTCCCATTCCGCAATTACCACCTTTTCACTTATGTTTAGACTTTACGTGAGCCTTAATTGAGGGGGATAGGAAGTCTCCTTCGAGTAAGGCTTGTGCCAGACCTAGGCGAAAATAGCGTCGGAGGCCGAGCACAGCGGAGTGCGCTCTTAACATCAACTTCTGAGAACGCTTTCAAGAACGAAGCGGACAAGCGGACTGATTTCAAAATCTTGAGACAGTTTTGAGAGCGTGTTTGTGAGTACAAAAAGCATCACGATGTACTTTATGAATTGTACTTAGCAAAAGTTTGATCACTGTTGTGTGTATGTGTGGAGTAACTGATTTTTATTCAAATTGTATGAATTTGCGATTGCTTTTGACAATGTCGATTGATCCATCCTCACCAAACCATAGCATTTTGTTTGATACTAACCTCGCATCATCTAAATGGATCCAAGAAATCAGTTTAAGCCCAAGCCTAGGGAATGAAAAAGGTCCGGCTGAGTGAACCACTTCGTCATACTTTTGGTACACCCCTTGCACTAGTGGTTAATGTCAGCTGTTGTCGTGACTTGCGTACGACCTTCCCTGGAGTTGTAGCATGCGCAAGATAGGAAACCGCGCTCGGGCCTAGAGCAGTCATCCAACTAGAGCAATCATCACGGTTCAACGCTTACCGTAAACGATCTCAGCCACGTGTAGCGCGGGAACTATCGATCCGCTTGTCCCGCCAAGCCAAGTTAGTTGTCTGTGTCAATCGTCGTCCGGAGCGGTCAGTCTCTCAACACCTCTCGATGTCAATGGAACGATGCTGATTGTTGCCGAATAAGGAGATCCCCGACAAGGACGCTAGCCTGGTAGACTGGACATGCTACCCTCTTCCCTAGCGCTCTGGTATTCCTTCGTCACCTCCAGATCGACTAGTCCCCGTGAGTTCATTGCATCAAAGATGATAGTTGTGTTGTAGTATTTACTCTCTCTTATATCTCAATGTCCTCGCTATGTATTGTCCTCACCTTATATGTATTTGATAGTATATTTGATTCTTGTAATAGATTAGTACAATACCCCTCTTTCCTGTAGTGTAGCAATAGCACACATAGTTCATATCACCTTTATCAGTATTCCTCTTAGTAGCGCTTAGGGTAGTCCTCGGGAGGCCCGCGCAGGGGTTAGTCAGCATTCTACGTAGTGCGACAGGGTACTCTAACAGGGTGTGGGCCCTCATAATACTCACGTCCTGCCGTGGTGGCGGTCGAATCACCTGTTCATATTTGTTTTGTATTTGTCTAAATTTTTGAAGAAGTAGAACCTTTCGAGCGAATAACAATTTCCCGATGGGAAAGACGTTAAGTTTGTTTGAATGCTGTCCCATGCTTCATCAAATGCGATCGTGCCATTCGGTCTCGTTGTGAAGAGATGTCGATCCGGCAACGATTATACCGTAACATGTAAGAGAGAGAGTGAGTGCAAATTCTATTTTTTGTAATAATACGCGCTATTATGCCTGCTTCCGAAAAATACTGCTGCCCCGTCTGTGGGGAATGTATTTACACGAAAAGCTTTTAAGGGCATTTGAAGAAGGCTCACAGGTATTCCGAAGAACAATGCGATGAACTAGAGAGAAAATTGCCGCTCCCACCTCAATGTTTGTGAAATGCTCGCTCTGTCATGATGTGTTTCTGGACGCAAGAATGCACCATAATAAGGCAAGAAAATGCGAAAATATGCACTGCAAGATTTTATGGAAGATATAACATATGCTCGCACAAATAATTGTATGAAAGCTCTAAGTGAAGAATAATAAATGTAAAAATACTGTTGTTGGAGTTCAAAGGACACATTCCTTGAAAACCTCATCATTTTATTCGAAGAAAGTCACACTGCGCAATACACTACCGGTTCTGGAGCAAGATGACCAAAAATGAATAGTAAAACACCATAATGGTTCACTATTTACCGTGCTAATGTGATTGGTGGGCGCCACTCACCTTCGCATCCTCGTTTCTCACCTAATACCATCCCACAATCAGTTTACACATTTGAGTGTGTGCCTCAGTTGAGGGAGGAGAGGTTTCCACCACAATAAAGGAATAGTCGAAAAGCCTAGGCAATAACTATCAGGACTGAACACAGAAAAGTCCCCCTCTCCCATCCCCCCTCAACAGCACTCGCCATACAGCATTACAGCCCATTTACACTCAACATACTAACAAAAAACTAACTCCACAATGTAAATCCGGCTCGTAATTGCGTGCGGCACACTACTACACTAACCCTTCCGCCTACAATTATCCAACGATTGTTTTGGACGGTGTTCGACGTCATACGTCTACAAAAGGCGTTTTGTTTAGTATTAAGCATGTTAATAGTACCCGTATAGTTGTGCGTAACCACTCTCCTGAGTTCAACATCTAGCGCTATTATAGAATAAGACTTTTACTCAAGCCTTAGTTTAGGAGGAAACCCGTTCCCCTCAAGGAAGGCTTAAATAAAAATGTGCACTCGACTGAAGAAACTGAATACAGTAGGGTGTTATAAGGTGAGATACGAGCGCAAAAGTGAGTGGTCTCTCACAACTGCATCAGCACCGTGAATTTTTAGGTTTTTTGTTTAGTTTGTTTGTGATTAAGTATAGTTTCACTTCTCAGATCCTCACTCAATATGTGGAATTTCGCAACAACCAACACCCTTCCCCACCCACAAATTATTAATAGCGCTCGAAAGATCTTTAACGAACCTCAGGAGCTTATCCACACCATTTACACAGTACATTACTTAAAATACAACTACGTTACCTGTTACTATCGGCAATTTTTACATCGTATGCCATTGACATCCTAAAATTGTATCCTTACATAGACGGCCAAGAAAGGAAAGGTTGTGATTGGCTTGTGCAGTGAGAACAGAGTAACGTTCAAATTTTGTCCGACGTAAAGCATACTGGCTTTTCTTACTAGGATCTTCATATTATGTCCGGTCTATTCAACTTATCGATCCATCCCAGTCGGCGGCTTTTTGTCGTGAGTAAACTCCTTTTCAAGTTTTTTTCATGGCCACATAATTATGAATCTGCATGTATGATTCACTTTTATTAATAGTCTCCAAAGCTCTGCCATCAGTGGGCTCTGTTGTAGTCAAGGGTACTCTGTAACGAGTGTACAGCCAATGCAGCGCTGCGACGTGACAGAATCATCACTAGGGCAAGATGGATGCTGCATGGGATCTTTTGCCTCACCTTCCCCTTGTGACATTAGTCTCACTTACGAGTGTTTGATCTGTTCTGTAGCATTTTTATTTGCGCTCCTTATCGTTTCTCTCGACTTTTTGGCAAGGCTCGAGAGCGCACTCTTATTTCAGGATGAATCATACAAGCAGATGAAAACATTATGGCGGAGCCAGCAAGGGCAATAAAGCCTTGAAACTCGAAATGGAAACATTCGTTCTCAAAGGGAACGGAAAGAATATCGAGAATTAGAAGATTCCAACAGCAACAGGCCACTCGATTCTATCATCTCGCCCATCAGCCATAAAGAAAATTAAGACGTGTGTTCTGCTGATGATATATTCGTTTTTAGGCGAAAGCCATTGCTTCCACCGTAATGCAGATCCTGTGTGAATACGATGGTATGCTCCCTCGTATCAGGTGCCCCAATACGCTAGCATTCTGACATACTTATATGTGGCAATCACAACCGGGTAGTTGAGTATGAATGCGAAGCCGCATTCATGTCACAGGCATACAGTAGCTGTCGAAAATATGTGTCTCTTATTTTCTGACTATGGCCTTGGTCGACTCATGCACATCCGTTCGATTTTTTGTGTATTGAAGGTATCTGTTGCTCAGTGGAACAAAGTATACCAGTTGAGTAGGTTGCAGAGTGTTGATTAGAAAAATTACCTAACTGAGACGTCTGTAAATGACTCAAAATTTCAAAAATCCGATGAGGCATAAGAAGTTTACAACTTGACGAAACAAGCAGATGTGCACTCTGCAACATGGAACACTCTAAGCACTTCATAAACCATTTCATTGAGGTCTCTCACAGCACTGAGGCACGGAGTTAACCATTCTTAGAGTTTCCTGCAAAATAATATTTATGATCCCCACCTTGCCCTCAAACGGACGAGATACTTTGTTTCATTGAGTAACAGTTGATTTTAAGACAAAACAAAATTGTACGAGACATGTAAACCTCGACCAGGGTTATGGTTGAAATCTAAAATCGCGCATTTTGAACGCCACAGCACGCAGCACGCTTCAAATAACCGTGATGGCATGGAGTTCGCTAGATTTTGCTTGCTTCCTCACAGAAAGCCATTTTCACGACAATCCATGTCGCGAAGAGAACCACTCATTTACTTGCCTTTCTGCTCCCTAGACCTAGCCTTTTATGAAAGCTTCGTCCAACTTTCTCTACCATAGCGGCCATTACTCTTTATTGATGAATACTCACAAGAGAAATCATGATACAGGAACAGGAGAGTCACTTCATCATCACTGCTCTAGAAATGGTAAATACGAAACTAGTGCGTGGGTTCAAAATCCTTATATACAAGCACGTGATGGATCCAATTCAACGTTATGAACAACAAATTTTAACTCGTCGACCTCCGCATTTCGTGCTGGCCTCTAGACAGATGGTGGTGGCTGGATATTGGCGAAACTGGCTATTTTCCCAGGAATACGCTCAAGTTCGTGTATAGTCAGGAAACCATCTTTATCAGCATCCAAGCTGCTTATCACATGAGCTATTTCAGCGTCGGAAAGCTGAAACTTAAGCTGAAAGCTGAAAGTTTAGTTGCAAATTGCTTACATTTCGTGATGACAAAAGCACTTCAAAACAGTCGGCAGTACTTCCTGGCATGTGGTAAACATGAAGTCACGTAAGACTCATTCACCCTTACTGACACATGTAAGTGAGGCGTGAACTGCTGTTCCTCTGGTGGAATCTTGGCTGAGTCTGTTGTTTCAGTGCCGACCTCAAAACGACTCGAGGAACGCTAGAGGGGAGGAGGTGCGTGCCCGATTACTTCGCGAGTCTACAAAATTTCGAGCCATTTTCAAACCAGTGGAAAAAAGAGGAAGGTTGAGACCTCAGGGCAATGATGGTTCCACTTCTAACCTCGTATTAGCATATAAATAAAAATAGTCGAGTCGAATTCAAAAATGAATGCGACGCATCGTAGTCATTCCTTAGCAATGCTAGTGGAAGTGCTGTGCGCTACTCCAAGCCACTGGCTGCTCCAGCAGTACGTCATGCGTGAATAAAAATAAAATAAAGTTTAAAGGATAAAGTTTTTTGGCGTCAATCAGTCCCTTCTGCAGGATAGGCCGCACATTCTAGTTCCATTCAGAATCGTGATGGCTGGTGAATGTGATGTGGCCTATACAATGAATTGCGGTGGCCAGCCGATGTACAAGTCAGTGCTTTTATCCTCCAAGACGAGTCTGGTACCAATTTACCGACCCCGGAGAGATGGAAGGCTTGGTTGGCCTAGGCGGGCGTTGATGCGTGATTTGATCTCCGCACTATGAGAGTGGGGTGTGCGCCACCTGTCACTACACCACCTCCGCCAACTACTTTAAAAATAAAATAATGAATAAAATGTTGTACACCCGCCTTGTTGTAGAGTGTGGCGAAATTGCTGATTTCTTGTGCAGATAGTTTTCCATCTCTGTTCTGATCAATGTAGTTCAGAACCTGATACGCCATTTCCTTATTGACCTCTTTCTGAAATGGGTAGTCAATTCAATCACCTTTGTTTCAAGTGTAGCCGTTATATCTCGTTGTGAACGAACCCTACTCTTTGGCTTATTGTAGTTGAGATGAGCTTTGAATTCATCGTACGTGAGTTGTCCGTCATTGTTAACGTCAGCAACGGCCATTACGCTATCAACGAGTCTGTAACAAATTGAATATCGTTCACTAGTGGCAGCAGCAGCCCTGCAGCTGCTTCAGGAAACCTCACAGTCACACATTTCGGCACACTCGAAGGCACGATGGTTTCAATTTTATCAAAATAGTGGAGGATAAACAAAATATAGCGGCCGAAAGCCCGAATAGGCTCATCTACGAACTGATTCTCGTTAGTCGTCTTTTATCACCCGCTGCATCATCGCAATGACGAAGGCAGTCTTTGCTCCAGCCCACCCCTTGTACGACCTGTTAGGGAAGCTTCTCATTCAAATATACCACCGTGGCCAAACTGGGAATGCATATTCTTTGGAAACAAACCTTTCTTTTCAGAGAGATGCGTAGCGAAGCTCGCATTAAGAAGCCGCGGCTCAGGGTCTTATCACGATCCCGCAGCACGGCGTGTCGTTCTGCAGTTCATTAGCCGGGCGAGTTGCCGACGGGGGCAGGACAACGTTTGAGGCCGGCTGATTCAGCCTCTCCGCTCGTTTGTAGTCTAACCCTGCCAGTGACGCAGAGGGGCGCGAGGGGAGAAAGGAAGGAACTACCATGTTCCTCTTTCCCGATTTTTTCGCCATGTTCCAATCTTTCTGTACTGCGACACTGCTGAGTACCCCTACCATACTCCACACTCGGGCGAGTTCACTCCCACCGGTGCCTTTAAAGGGCACATTTAAACGTGAAAGATACCAGATACCGTCCTTGGACCAGATTCCGCCCATCACCACAAATGTCCCGCTTACTGTTTCTTTCGTGGTTCAGAAAATCATCCCGACCTTAATTTGCCTTCCCCCACGTCTATCTATTTATTTAATTATTCGAATTTCTTTTTTTCTTTTTTTGGTCCCGAAAAATGAAAAAAACAAAAAAAGGAAAAAAGTTTGGGCCATATTGGAACCCAATCGATTTTCAGTCTGAAGATGGAACATTTTAGTACACGCCCCGCCCACCGAGTGCTGAGCTTAAAGGAACCGGAAGGGGGTCCGAAACAAGAGAAACATACAAAGAAATGAGCATTTCGTAACAAACGCAGAAGGTTAGAAGCGATAATCGGTGAAAAAACCCGAACTCAAAAGTGCATCGCTGCGGTGTGTACTCGCGCCTCATTCGCATCATCGCACTGGCGTTCCGAGCTGTCCGCTGTAGGAGACGGCCGCGGGCCAACTTTAGTTGTAGCACCTGACTCCCAGCGCAGTGGAGTGGCCATTTCCAACTACATTAACATTCATGTAAGTACATCTAGAAACAATATAAGAGAGAACAAAGGAGAAGGTAAAAGGAATTAACAACTTTGTAATGGAAACATCTTCTCTTGGCACCATGCCAAGGCGTCAAATTGGCGAGTTTGTGCAATGGCGGTCACTTGAACTCGTCCACACTATGTCTGTTCTACCGTAAGCCAAAATTACTCCCTTACGGTGTCTTTAACTTGCTACACGTGTGGCCTTTACTTCTTTTACCACGCCCTACCCATGCCTGCTTGTCCCCATTTCCACAGTTTGTTTTTCATGTTATGCCTAATTTCGTGACAGACGAGCGGACGGAATGCAGACAGACGAAGCGTTTTATATATGGTAGGTTTTCAATCGAGGATATACCATCCAATCACTCTAGTATAATAGTTTGATCGTGCCACCTAGTGTCGTTGATTTGAGTTCGGTACACAGAATAAGCCCTGCGTGGAAGTAAAAAGGTAAACTACGACAGCAAACATTACATAAGGCATAGGCAGGGAATTCCAACGTATCGGCGAGATAGTGTGCAACGTGGTGTCGTTGGCGTATGCTCGGAAAACACAAGTTCCGCGTGGCAGTAGAATGGGGAACTATCAAGGTCGACATTATAGCCGCATTTCTCAACTGCCTTTGAAGGCAGTTTTAGGGGTAATCAGGGGCCGATATCAAAAGATTATCGAAAACGAAAGTCTAGGAGCTTACTACTGCGAAAGTGAAGAAAAAACGGAATGGAACAACCAGAAACCCGCGAAAAAAGACCTCCTCCTACCACTGTCTCCGAAAGGGACGGGCCGCGTTAGAAAAAGTGGCGGGCACTGTTAAAACAGTGGCAGCTGTTGAAAAAGACGGCCTCCACATAACCCGGGGACGTTTCCTTCAACCGAAAATCTCGACGCATCAGGATTTCTTGATCAGTGGCTTTCACTCTGATGACTCACTTCAAGCGTTTTCCTAGAGCACTTTACCCTCACCACTGCTTTTAACGGAGTTCCAGTCAGTGTACCGTTCAAAGGATTGTCATACCTACATCTGAACCATGCGAATGTGCATGGTATGAAAACTCAGCCCAAGGTCGCGGTAGCAAAACGCTGCATTTCGTTAGCAGCCACTGGTTATTATAATACTTTCAGACAGCAGATCGATTTTTAGTTTACCAGAATGATTCGACTGGGAAATATGTTGTCGTTCTTTGACTCATATAGAAACTTTGTAAGACTGCGACATTTCACAGCGGGCAATTTGAGGGACAAGGAACTGAACGCGTTATAATTTGTGTACCATATCGGAGGCTCAACTCTAACGTTCCTTTCACCTGAAGCAACAGTGTGCTCTGTCTTTGCCACGCAGTCACACTTTACAAGCCATCTCAAAGTTTTATGTTTTACCAACATACCATGAAATTCTGGGGTATAATGTGTATTGTCATTGAAAATGCTGTTTTCAACACTCACCCAGCGCCGTGCTCTCTTCTTGCAGTAGTTGCTTCGTTGAAGTCAATGATACCATCGTTATTCAAATCCATACGCTATAAGCAGAGGCAGGTTTTGGTGCAAAGAAGGGAGGAACAGTAAATACGAAGAGGTAGCAGTTGTGTGACCGACTTGGTGCCCTTATGTCATTATACTTACTAGGGAAGGTATTTTACTTCCCATGGAACTTTGAAATGAGACCCGGGGGGATCGATAGAGCTTCGAACGCTGATTATAACTGTGAGAACCAAAATTGCTACCTGGCATTCTGAAGCGAGTTACGACGGGTCAAAGTTTGCCTATGACTTGCCTGTGACATCTATGGCGAGGCGCTTCTTCATCAGCATGACTAGCGAAGAGCCATCGATGGCCTTTGTGGCTCAGTGGCAGTGCCCCGGTTCAGCAGGCGCGAAGTCGTGGATTTGCTTCCCGCCGGTGCGGCTTTTTTTGCATTTTGTGTTTCATTGTCAGTAAGTGCTTTTCTTTCACTTCTTAACGTTTCATTGTATGATATTCGCGCGTATGGGGTCGAATTACCCCTTTGTACAAATTTCCAGCCGGATCCAGTTTTTGGCCCAACTTCGGAAAATTAGGGGCGGCCAGGGGTTAAGTAGGAGTTTTTTGAATTTCCTTCCACAAAAAAACCTGCAAGCTGAACATGATAACCTAAACATACCTATCACACTTGCCCATCACACTAAACGCACGTAACAAGCGCCAAATAAGAGCATTTGCTGGGCAAGGGTCAACGACTACTCCTTTGTTGAATGGGTTGCCAGCCAATGGCCCATCAATTTTTCGGAGATTTGGTCAAATTCTCGAAGTGGCTGAAGACTTGTCCCATAGGGTAATTTGATCCCCTGAACACGAAAATCACACTGATTGGTTTTGCGTGAAAACGTACGGCTCGCTCGCTATGGGCTCCCAAACATACCATAAAATGGTATTACTCTTTTTTCAAAAAAACTTTCATAAGTTCATCAGGTAATTGTTTGACAAATTCTGAATACAGATTTGAGATTAGCATTTAAAGCACGTACAGCGGTAGCTGTCTCATTGCAAATGGCCACTTCGACAAACCGTCTGATGGCAAAGTGCCTCGCCGATGAGGCGTCACAGGCAAATTTTGACCCCTCGTAACTCGCTTCAGAATGCCATTTAGCAATTTTGGTTTCAAAAGTTATAATCAGCATTCGAAGCCCTATCGATCCACCCACCAAGGTCTCATTTCAAAGTTCCATGGGAAGTAAAACACCTTCCCTAGTTAGAAGCCCCTCACCTTGAAGATGTCCTCAGCAGCGTTAACCGGCTTTCGGCTGATTTCGAATGCAAGTGGGACGAACTCGGCCACATCGAGGATCTGATCGCGGGTTACATCGTACTTGTGGAAGACACCTGAACAGTTTTCAGTTGTTACATTAGAGATGAGAGAATGAAAAAGAAGGATAAGATATACACACAATACCTTTGAATCAAGAGGGGTAATTTGGCAGATCGTGGAATATAAAAGTAGAGGCGCTCAGTAGTGTAACAAAAACAAAAAAAAAGGAAAATAAATCGGTTTAAACCCGAGAAACAGGAGCTCAAATACATTCTCTCTTGCGACCCTCTGCGTCGCAAGTCGGGGGTAGATTGCATAAGGACGAGAGGCCAAACCAGCCGACAGCGAACGAGTGTCGTTAGGACACAAAATTCGCGTAGCCACGTTATACGCGCCGTATTAGTTGAGCCCCAAAGTGTCACCCCTAGGATCCTACTATATATAATCGGCTAAGTATGTCTCTGTGTGTGTGTGTGTGTTTGTCACGAAATTCATATCTCGCGTCGCAGTAGAGCTGGGACCCCAAATTTTTAAAGTGATATAGGGGGTGATAAGGGAACATTATTGGTGAGAGATCGGAAGTGATAGCTACTGATAATAGGTGATAAGGAGCCCCGAAAGGCTAATGGCGGGGAATTCATATCTCGCGACGCAGCAAAGCTGGGAACCCGAATTTTGAAAATGATATAGGGGGTGATAAGGGAACATCATTGGTGAGAGATCGGAAGTGATCGCAACTGATAAGGGCTGATAAGAAGCCTCGAAAGGCAAAGGCGGAAAATTCATATCTCGCGTCGCAGTGGAGCTGGGACCCTGAATTTTTAAAGCAGTATGGGCGGTGGTATGCTACTGTAGGTGAGCTCCGCCTACGGTGGGCGGGACGTGCACTGCAGCTTCCGTTTTTAGAAATTGTTAATTGGGTTCCAATGTGCCCCAAACCTGGGGGGAAGATGGATTTGAATTAGTGATGAGTTTTTGAAGGTCAAGAAAGAATTCTGGGCACAGTGGGCGGAGTGTGTGGGGGTGGGCGGAGCTTGGACATTACATGAGAACGATCTGTGGAGGTGGGAACAAGTGCGCGATGGGTAGGGCATGGCACAAGAAGTAAAGACCATACACTGACTAAATGAAGCTCCGCCCACGGTGGGCGGGGCGTGCTGAAATGTCCTGTTTTCAGATTTAAAATTGTAGTTGGGTTCCACTGTGCCCCAAACGTGAGGAACAGATGGATTTATTTCAGCAATGAGTTTCTGACATAAGATCCTTTTATGTATAACCAGTTGGCTGGCGCACACTACTGCGCGCGACTCATGACTACGTGCAAAATGGGTTCAATGAAAAGCGACTTATCTATATTACTGCCAAAAGCTTTCTTATTAGGTCACCTCGCCTGCTTCTTTGCAATTTGAAAACTCAGCTGAAAGCGAAGGAAGGAAAAATCCACTCAATCCCATACACAACGGTGGTCATGTCGATCAAACCCATTTTGCACAACATCGCCATGAAGCGCACAGTAGTGTGCGCCACCCATTTGGTAAGGCATAAGACACCATCATCGATCCCATCCAATACGACGCGCATAGCTCGTACCATCGCATCGCGTACTGAATGCCGCAAAGCCAGTTTTCTGTCATGGTGGCACAAACCCTAGTACAACTCGCAGTGCAGCGAGGTCGTGATAAGACCTCAAACCGCGCTTTTTCAATGCGAGTTTCGCTATGCATCATCTGCTCTTGAGTGGAAGGTTTCTTCCACTCAAGAGCAGATGATGCATAGCGAATCTCGGGCATCTTTCCCGTCTACGAACTGTCAATTTTTCTGTGAAATGAAATGGCGTTTGAACGAATAGTTTTCATGAAGACTTCACTCTTCCAGACTCTGAAAAAGGCGAAGACGCCGAAACGTCAGTCGAAATAAAGTGATTATCAATCTTGGTTGAAGGTTAAAGCATCCGAACAACCATTATTAGTGGAAGGTTTGTTTTCTGAGAACATGTACTCACAGCTCTCACTTACTGTCGGTGCCTTCAATGGGATGCTACTATTCATACTCTTGCCAGCGGCAATCTGCACAGAGCATGAGCGAAGAAAAAACAACATAGGCAATGTCACGCCCTACCCACGGTGGGCAGGGAGTGTGCTGGAAATTTGATAACCAGCTGAAAATAATCTATCAGTCCCGTAATGCCCAGATCTGGGGAGCAGTTGGGATAAGTCGGTGGTACAATTCTAGGAAGCGTGTAAGTACGGATGGGAACCTGAACAGAGGTTGCGTAAAGGCACACCACGCGATTATCAGAATAGTGGCTTTTTTTGGGAAAGTCGGTCTTTGGATAACTGCTGAGACTGCATCGTTGTTGCGGCTGCACGGTGCCCTTCACGATGTTGCGCCTGCTTGAACACCACCGAGCCAGTCCACACAACAAAATCACACCTGGCCTCAGACGAATGAATTTCCGACGTGGGAACTGCTTCCATCATCGAAATGGCCGTTTCATCGAATCATCTTCTGTTATCGCAAGTTTCCTTCCCCACGCGAACACCACCTTGAAAAATTGTTCGTCGAAGGCCAGGTGTGATGTGGTTCGCTGGGGGATGGCTGGGTTGTGTTCAAGCAGATACAATAGCGTGAAGGTGCACCGTGCAGCCGCAACAAAGGTACAGCACAAGCAGTTATCCAAGGAACTACTTACCCCAAGACAGTAACCCACTGATCTTACTATCGCGTGATGTGCCTTTGAAACAAAAATTTGTTATCTGGCTCCGGCAAAGCTCGAGAGCTTCGTTCAAGGAAGGACGATACCAAGAGAGAGCACATAAACGGCGCTAAGCCGCGGCCACTATAAGCGGGATGTGCGCTGGAACATTACCCCCCCCCCCCCCCCCACACACACACACACACACCTCTCAAATGCGCGCAAGCGGCTCGCGGCAGCGGCCCGCCTAGCCGCGGGCATATTTTGCGTGTTTGAGTCAATTGCCACAATCATGTGCATGCCGCAGACGACGGCGTCAATCTGATAACGCGCACCGTTTGCAATACGCTCGATCTAACCACACTACAGTATGGTGGTCGTGGCAGAACCCACGATTTAGATTCCGAATCTTGGCCTAGTGCCATACCGCGCTACATTCGAACTTGAATTCCTGGGCTCTCGCCACGATCGTCATACTGTAGTGTGGTTGGGTCGAGCGTTTTGCAAACGGTGCGCGTTATCAGATTGACGCCGTTGTCTGCGGCAGGCACATGATTGCGTAAATTGACGCAGACACGTAAAGTATGACCGCGCCTTACGCGAGCCAATAGTCGCACTACTTATAAGACCGGCGAAGCCACAGGAATGACCGGCGTCGGTCGGCCAATCCGCTTGGTAGCTTGATAATCATGCTGGGATATGCTCTCCCAAAGGCGACGTAGGTTAGGTGTTATGTGATATAGCGTTAGGAGTATAAACGATTGTATCGCTTTTAGAAATTGACCTTTCTTTGCGCTATCCATTGACGGTGTGGTGCACCCGGGTGTATATCGTTAGGACAGAAACGTCGCATGGCCGTGTTCGGCACGCGACGGGATGGTGCGAGCTATGCACGTCGTATTGGATGGGTCTTGAAGCGATGACAGTGCTCTACGCCTCATCCTATGCGTAATCGCTTCAGGACTCAACTAATACGGCGAGCATAGCTCGCACCATCCCATCGCGTGCCGAACACGGCCACGCGACGTTTCTTTCCTAACGATATACACCCTGGTGCACCCGACGTCTTTGACACATGTCTCACACATCTTCGCCAATTTAGCCAAGTTTTGTATCCTGCTACTGCGCGAGCGTTTCCCTCGCAAATTGACAGCGCGCCTAACTGTAATAATTATGCTACAATACCCCTAACTCGCAATCATCGTGTTGCACCGCAGACGCCGCGACGCGAATTCCTTGTCCAGCACACTTACCCAGTCCAAATAAAACAGAGTTAATGATAAAAGTGGATTACTTTGGTCAACGATTTATAAGTCAGTTTCCTTTCAATCGTTTCTTTTTTAAGGTCTTTTTTACCTCTTCTTCGAAGGATATGAGATATTGAATGGCATACTTTTGATTTTCGCATCGTTGTTCTCATGCTGCGTCTTCTTGTACCACTTCTCGAATTCATTGAAATTGATGGCACCGTTGCTATCCGTGTCGACGGAGTCGAAGGAGTGTACTGTAAAAGTCGAAACTTATCAGCAATCAAAAAGCTAAGAAACAGGTTGGTAACTTCATTCGTGGATTGAACGCTTGTGATTGTGAGTGGCCGGAGAGTCGCCACATGGCCCGCTTCGCTGTTTCAGCACGAGACACAATCAAATTTGACGCTACATCACTCAGCTTCTCAGGTACCATGAGGAAAAAATGCAACAAAATGACGAATCAATCAAATGGAATCACCGTTTCCCAACACTTCGGGTGGCACCGTGATAGCACCCGCAAGAGTGGTTGCTGCAGCTATGAGGAGGAACAACATGTTTCCCTGGAAAACACATCTTCATTGATGGGTGAGTAGGTTATGCGGAGAACGGTATCAATGGTCACATGTAAAGCGAGTGAAGTACAAGAGAAGCACAGCATTAACTCAGATTGGGGTCAAGAGGGCAAACTTTCACATATCAGAAAGCCTTCAAAGAGTGGAGATACCGTACTTTTAAAAGAAATACATATACCGTATTGTATCAGTGACCAGTGCAAGCGAATTAATTGAAGGTAATGACAGAAAAAGCTGTCAGAAAGAAGTCGGAAAGCAGGAACTTGCACAAATTCTGGGTGGATCCGTAGAGGAGCCGTTGTGGCGTCGCAAATTCTCGGGAGGCGTCGCGCAGGAGGCATTTAAAACCGGAAAATACGCCACATCGGCTTCTCCCTCACCATGGGTACGGAAACATTACTGACCTACAACTGGTAATCAGAACTTCAATATCCTACATTTGAGCTTGTCTTCTCCGACACTCGGCCAATATTACATGTTATAGCAATAAATAGGGTTGAAAAAGACCAGAGCTTTATGGAGATTATTTTCGTTTTACGCTTTTTATTTCCAAGCATTACACTGACTGGATATTCGTTCTTCCAATTGTACAGCTTGCTTTTGGTTCACCAGTGGCTGGAACTTTCATCTGAAAAGCGATTAAATGAGTCACGAAGCTCGCACTGAAAAAGCGCGGCTTGGAATTTTATCACGACAGCGCAGCATTGCGAGTCGTGCTGCCATTCATCCGCCAGGGGAATCGCAAGCGGAGGCGGGACATCGTTCGCGGCCGGCCGATTAAGCCCCTCGACCATTTGCAATCTACCTCACCGGCTAGTGATGCAGGGGAGGTGTACCCTTATGTCAGGATTTCGCACGAAGACGAGCGACGCAGTGTGTGCGAGCTATGCGCGCCGCGGTAGTTGGATCTTAGAACGATTACACGATAATGCTAGGGGCGGGATACGCAGTTAACTTGCAATCGCTTCGGAACTCAACAACATGGCTCCTTCAGCTCGTCCGCACTGCTTTGCTTGCAACATGCCGCGGTGCGAAGCTCTGACATAAGGGTACACACCCTGATGCAGGAGGTGCGAAGGAAAAGGAGCTCTCGGGTTCCTGCTTCTCGAAACTGTCTCCGTTTTATTTCGTTCTTCCTCTTCTCTTACACTGCTGCACATCCATACTTTAATATTCTACAGTCTGCCGAATTTACACCTACCGGTGTCTTTAAGTGTAATAAATGCCTCAAACACGCTTACACCACGGAGAGCTCCTAGCACTTTTACCGTGCGGAAGGGGGTGTGTGCAGATATGACAGCGAATCGCTTCGCGACGTTTCACTCGCGGCGCCATCAGTACGACTTGCGAATCGATTGCTCTCGTTAGCCCGGCAGAGGATATGTACCCTAATGTCAGGATGCCGCACGATGGCGAGCGGCGTGCGACACAGTGTGTGCGAGCTATGCGCGTCGCGGTAGTTGGGTCTCAAAACGATTACAACGTAATGCTAGGAGTGCGATACGCAGTTGACTTCTAATCGCTTCGGGACCCAACAATTTAGCTCGTCCGCATTGCTTCGCTTGCGACATTCCGCAGTGCGGCATCCTGACATTAAGGTACACATCCCCCGGCAGAGCGTGGCTGCGTCACTTCTGCGCTTCCACCCATGCCACACTGCCTCGCTTGAAGGCTGCCATGCCCTGCCACTGGCACTCGCACCCCGTGCAGCTCGCCGCGGGCGGCCACGCTATTCTCTGTCATATCTGCACACACCCTACGGAAGGGCTTTTTTAAGGCACTAGTAACAGACTATTCAGTAGGACGTTACCTTACCCGTACTACTGATATCGCTAGGTTATATCACTAGGAAAATGCAGAACATCAGGAGAGGGCACCTCTATCTTTCAACTAAATGTGACGTATGTTCGCTTGCCGTGCTCTGCTACTCGATCTCATTATCGCTTTCGATTTTTTTCGTAGAATGATGGGATATAGTCGTAGGTCAGCCTACTCGTAAAAAGATCGACTATGTGGTGTTTGCAAAGATCGAGATAAAAGAAGGTCTCACGCAATTGTCCATCTGAAGATGCATATTTTGTTTCACAATTATTCAGTTCAAAAGGATTTTGGAAACATTGATTTGTTCTATCATGCACTTCAACCACACGAAATGAGGCATTTGGACATGCGCTGTCAAAGAGCTGCCTAGAACACGGACGAGGTAAGGAGAATCAGGAAAGCATACTCCTACCATACCTGTGCAGTTGTGAATCGTGATTGATATTAACCTTCACGTTGATCTCTAAGTTTCTGGCTTTGTGGAGCCGGTAATAAATAGCAATTAGTAAGGATGGCGCGAATGTAAGAGATATGAATGAAACGACCCATGAGACGATATTAGCAAAAGATCAAAATTGGTCAGAAACTAGTCAATAGGTCTTCTCACTCTTACCCTAAACCGGCCATCATCAAGGGAGGAATCTGACTATCCACCGGAACCGCTCTACAGAAATTCGGCAGTAGAAGAGGAGTAGTTTGTCTTTGGCACCACCCCCCTACTTTACGCCCAGTCCCATGCTTTATAAGAAACCTGAATGATAAATGACAAGGTCTAGCATCATGATGGCTAGACTAGATCTATCAACGTGAATAGTGGCAATACTAGATTGACCGTATCAATCATCACCCTTATCGTTAGTGGTGCATGATCCCGTTGCGCCGACAAGCTCTAGCCTCCTGCATATTATTAGGTTGGTGAGAAAGTCCTGGGACACTGAGAACTTTTCTTTCAATTTTTAAAAACTTTATTTGAACGTCATTTCAAAACACAAAGTAATCACCTTCTGCATCGATAACACCTTGCCATTTTTTGGTCAGATCACGAATACCTTTCCTCCAGAAGGAAGCTGGTTGTGAATCGAAGAAGCGGGTCACCCCCGATTCAAGTTGAGCTTGATCATTAAATTCCTTATCTCTGCGATTTTGTTTGAGGGCCCTAAATAGGTGATAATCGGAAGGGGCAAGGTCGGGCGAATATGAAGGGTGAGGCGGTACTCCCCATCCAAGCTCCTCCAACTTCTCCCGAGACATTCTTGCAACATGAGGGCGTGCGTTGTCATGAAAAAAGTAAACTTTGTTCCGTCCTGGCCGCTTTTGTTGCATTGCCTCGCTCAACTTCTGCACCTGATTAGAGTAGATGCTTGCGGTTACTGTGGTACCACTTTCGAGAAATTCGTGGTAGAGCTTTCCTTGTGAGTCCCACCAACAGCACAGTATCACCTTTTTTTATGGGTGTGTCTCTTCGATTGAGTCGGAGCCGCTTCTCCTTGGGGAAGCCATTGAGCTTCCCTGCTATGATTCGCGTAGAAGACCCAGGATTCATTCCCTGTAACGACCCTTCCCAGAAAGTCCTTGATCCGGAATCGAATGAGGAGAGACTGAGCGATGCTCAATCTCGATGACCGGTCTGAATCGCTCAGATCGTGGGGCACCCAAGCCGAAATAACCTATAACCTAGTCCACTGTTATCTACGATCGTGTGGCTATTGATCTATAACGTCGATCGACCCACGGATCCTTTTTTCGAATTTTAACTTTTTTTTGAAGTTAGTGTCCCAGGACTTTTTCACCAACCTAATAGAAGATTCGAAGCTTATGTCGGTGAGCTAATGGGGCCATGATATTACCTCTAGTTTCCAGCCCAGTCGAAATCCAAATAAAGTGAATAGTCATCACGGTTGAATTTTCATAAGCTCTCAAATTGTTGACAACATAATGCTAACATTTCTGGACAGTAGAGCTCGTATAATTGCTGTGTGAATGTTCAGAAGCAGATTAGTACTTGCTGAGCTGGCGATCATAGATCCAATGGGTGCCAAAAAAGGGGTAATATCGTTCGCGGCTCACTTCCGCCAAGTATACGAAACAGAGGGTAATAAAAGAGATAAAGTAGCAGCGCAAAATATCCCTGTATTGTTCCTCCAGAAGAAGGAGCAAGCTGAGGCTTACCACTTTCACTGTCATGAAAATATGGAGCCTTAAGTCGGCACATTTGGGCTTTAGAGCACCAACGGCATCAGGGTCGCCTCAAACAGCAGAGCCTGCTTCCGGGTGGATCTCTCGTGGGAGTTTTCCTAGGGACTGACCCATCGGTTCATGAAGTCTTAGAGCTGGATAAGGCTGCTATGATCCGTTGTGTCATTTTTCAGTCACGTTGTAAAAACGAAGAGTGTTGGGAACCCAAAAAACCGATTATTCAAGAACATCACCCATTATGGATTCCCTCAGGTACCCAGAGTGAAAGGATCATAGCAGGTTTGTGAACAGCTCCCGATCCTGCTCGTGCAGGAGGATGTTACGAAGCTTAGGGATAGTGGGGATGTGTTCTCGAATTTGTGATGGAAACACATTGCCAGAATCCGCTGAATTTACACCAAAGTGGGGCTGAAAGTGGAGGGGAAAAATGACTCTTATTTTGGCACCTCCTATAGAATCAGGTGTTGAAACAACTCATATCTGTCAGTGAATATTTGGACAAGCTTACTGAAATTCATGGTGACCATGTGAATCAGGTGAACAGGAGGAAGTGACACGATTGGAGGTAGTGACAGAATAGGCTAACAAAAAGAAGTGAAAAACTATGAATTAGTCCAAACTTTTGGCGTGGAGCAGTAGGAGCCGATGTGGCTTCGCAAGTCTTCAAGGGTGACGGCGGTATTTCCATGATTTGCGCGCTGAGGAATCAAAATCGAGAACGCCACTCCGGTTTTTCCTACACTGTATGCACATGAATGCTTACAATTGATGTCCATAATTCCAAACTTAAGCTTGTCTTTTCACGCAGTCGGCCTGTTTTATACGTAATAGCGTACTGTACTGTTGAGAAAGGTGCGGAAAGCTTGCCTATATCGCTCTAAGTTCTCACGCATTCATTTTAAAAAACTTTACGAGCTCTCTAAAGTGAAGATTTTGAAAATATACTGTGATAGCTGTATAAACTAAAGCTTAAAGTCAATTTTTTTGAGACATTCAGACAGACGGCTTCAAAGCAGAATGAGACTCTATTTGAATGAAAGTGAAGGGCATCGAAGGCTAGCGTAATCGGCTAGTGTATTCAGATTCAATTCACACCGTGGCATAACCAGAACAATCCATTGAAGGGGAGATAATTCAAAAAGTTTCATGGGTAGAGGTATAGATTTTTCTTGAATAATGCTCAGATACATCATTAAACCACAGTTACGATACGACAGGAGCTGTAAAGTGCTAGGCTTCATTTTTTTGCACATAAACAGAAAATCATGATTCAGCAAGGTGCTCGGTGTTGTAAAGTTTCTCTGGATCTAAAAGTGCAAAAAATCATGGCGGCCTTCTTGTGCATGTAAGAATCGTTAAGTAAAAAGTCAATGGTCGTTAGCATGCATGTATCACCGGCTAATGTGACGACTGCGCTTGCATCGGATCAAGTTTATCCAGTTTTGGTGATCGCCTCTACGATAGCGAGGACGAATAGTACGACGTCGCGGAAGAAGAAAATCTAAAGCGAATGAAAAATTAAACCAGTACTCGCATGATTTTATAGTAAATAGTAGTATTCAGGAAGCTTTCAATTAATCGGCTGATCATTGCGGAAGAAGCCGCGATGAAATACAAGTAGGGAAGAAAGGGAATGCAAAAGGGTAGAATCTGGGAACCGAAGGTATAGCTTAGATTCGATTGTGAGGAGGACGGCTAAGGTAGGACTGTTTAGCTTCAGGTTTACACGGACATAATACCGCTTGCGGATGACTATCCCCTCTTTTCGGGTCTGTACCCTAATGTCAGGATGCCGCACTGCGGCATGTCGCAAGTCAAACAATGCGGACGAGCTAAATTGTTGGGTCCCGAAGTGATTAGAAGTCAGCTGCGTATCGCACCATTTGCATTACGTTGTAATCGTTCCAAGACCCAACTACCGCGACGCGCAAAGCTCGCACACACTGTGTCGCACGCCGCTCATCGTCATGCGGCATCCTGACATTAGGGTACAAACCCCCTCTTTTCGAGTTAAGAGGGATCCGTGTGAGTCAGATCTCTCCATGGATTCCGCTTAAAACCGGTGGCAATAGTACATACAAAAACGAAATCGCGCCGCTGTCATCGTCATTGGATGTGTTCAATGCTTGCAAATCATTTCTGCAGCAGCAGGTTTAACTCCCTTCAGTCTCTGGGCTAACCATAAGATAACACCTGGAGCGCCATCTGCGTCATTCAACCGGTTATCAAAGCCACACGTTTTCTTGTCAAACGATGAGGAGTTACATTGAAAACACGTTGTGGGATACTATTCATTAACTAATCGGCTCACAAATCAGTATATCAGCGGATTCTTGCGATTGGAATCGCAGTTGGAGGGGCTGCTCTTCAAAATGATGGAAGCCAAAAAAGCGTTTTAAAGTACATTTATCTTCTCAGATTCGTAAAAAGTTACCTCATAACCTATCACGTGGACATTCGAACCACAATTTCTTGGTTTTTCGAAAAGGAACCTTGGTCAACTACTACCACCACATGTTGTCGAATATAGGAAATGGCATATCATTCTCAGATCGACATTCCCTTCTCCTGTTCTTCTTTTTCTTCTCTTTAAGGGTAAAAATTCTTTAACATGGTCTGTTCACATATTATGAGCCAGCAGATCATCAGAGGGATCTTGAACTCACGTGTGAAGAGAATATTACACGCAGAAGGAGGGTGTGCAATAGCTAATCTTTCGAATGGATCCGTAAAAACTTCCCGTGTATCTCACAGGGTAAAGGAATCGTCCACGGAAAATGAGTTTTTGTGTTACCCATATATTTATGTTGTACTTGCCTAATGTTGGCCTCATGCAAAATTTCATGCGAAAAAATGTGAATCTGGCTGAGATACAGCACCACGGTCCCAGTGGGCGGGGCCTCCGTGTAAAAGCCTCGTCCCGTCTTCCGCCGCCGTTGGGAACGGAGAGTGGGACTGTTTACGTAACCTCCTGTTCTTACAATGTGTCTCAGACCACGGCGGACGCGGTACGAGGCTTTCACACGGAGGCCCCGCCCACTGAGACCGCACTTTGTGGTGCTGTATCTCAGCCAGATTCACATTTTTTCGCGTGAAATTTTGCATGAGGCCAACATTAGGCAAGTACAACATAAATATATGGGTAACACAAAAACTCATTTTCCGTGGACGATTCCTTTAAATCTCGCTCGAGGTTATGGAATCCGAGTGCTTTACAGGGAGGGCAGGGTGCCTCAGCTCTGAACCTGCATGCTTTGACTGACTGGTACCGTATGTGCACGCATTCATAGTATGTGACAATTTGACTGTATCTATTAGGTCTATGCAGAATAAATTGCCGAAACGTAATTGGCCATAACTTCGCTCAGACACAACTTTATTTGTCAAAATAAAAACCATTCGAATCTACAGAATTTTGCCAACGATCTGGTAAGGAAAATATACCATCACGATCAAATTCTGGATTGCGAGAATCAGTAAAGTCAAGAATGGCTTTTTACCGTGCATAGTTTTTCTGCCGCAGGTTTGCATCGAGAACCCGGAAAAAAGTGGTAATCCCTCAGGGATAGGTCTGGGGAATAAAGGGGGTGAGGGAGAGGCTGGATGCCTAACTGCATCATTTTTTTACTGGGTGCGCAAAACAACGCAAAACCCCACAGTTCGCAAGCCACCCGGCAGAAACTGATCGAGACTCTCCCTCACCCCCCTTCTTCCTCAGACCTATCTCTAACGAATTACCACTTTTTCCCGGTTCTCGATGCAAACCTGGGTCAGAAGGAGTTCGCCGAAACGATGCATGTTGAAAATGCCATCGTTGACTTCATTAATTTTCGCAATCCTGAATTTGATCATGATGGCATATTTTCTTTACCAGATCGTTGGCAAGGTTGTGCAGATTCGAATGGTGTTTATTTCGACAAATAAAGTTGTGTCTGAGCGAAGTTATGGCGTTTTGAAAAAAGTAGTCCAATTTGGCCATTTATTCTGCATAGACCTAATACTACTTTAAAGCGTGCTGAATCTCAGCGTACACCGAAAGATACTCCAGTACAAAAGACATCAAAAAAGGATGTCGTGCTGATAATAACATTTCGGCAGAATGAAACTTCAAATTTCCTGTCACCACTTGGAGATTCTACAGGTGTAATTACCCATATTTCGAAGCTTCGAGGCCCAGAAACTCCGTAGCATCGTTCTTCGATCTAGTGAACGTCTATATCTTTTCTAATAGCATGCAAAAAGTTAAAATCGCGCTCAAAAATGCTACGGACCAGCTTGGTTTTCGGGAAAAGAGGTTCTATTCTAGTCTGAAAGCTCAACGCAGGCCATCGCTGTGGGCAAGTGAAGGAGACAATGTGGAGAATGTGAGTGCGTTCTCGTAGCTAAGTCATGGCGAAACGATGCAAAGAGTAATGCCGTGAAACAGGATATGGGGTTTGGAATCCGTACGGGGTTTCCTAATTCATTATTACAAGCCGTCGTCTGCAGGAAAGCTTCAGTAGAGAGCAGATCAAGTGAATTCAATGTCTCACCGAAAGTGAAAGGGTGCGATGCGAAAATTTTTTTTCCGAATTAGAAGAGCTTCTGTGAAAAAAATGCTAATGACGAGTTGAAGCCGCCCATATTCCTCTCAAGCCCCGCCCTCCTCACAAGCTCTGCCTATAATGAATGACGATGACCTCTCGCAGCTTCAAAATGGGTGCATTCAACTAAAATCTGTACCGAAGCTATGAAAGGCTGCACATTATTAGACACTTCCACATCAGTTATCAGCAATGGCGATGGTCGGAGAGGGGGAGTAAGCGAAGGTTATAATCGAAAAGGTGCAAGTGCAGTTTCAGTTCGTGATGGTCACCGGCCTACCTATGGTTTCTGCTACTGAACTAGGGCACACATGATCAGTAACGTTACCACAAGCTTCTGATAGATTTTCCGTTTTGATAATGCTGCCACGCACAATGTACCAACTGTTCGGCGCTTCGTTGTTCTGCGATAGCTCCTCAATCGTAATCCCGTAGTTCGATTCAGCGCGTTTAGCAGGTCACTCAAA
This sequence comes from Trichostrongylus colubriformis, assembly GCA_963978905.1. Classification (NCBI taxonomy): domain Eukaryota; kingdom Metazoa; phylum Nematoda; class Chromadorea; order Rhabditida; family Trichostrongylidae; genus Trichostrongylus; species Trichostrongylus colubriformis. The sequence continues at coordinate 8,604,853 of OZ022259.1, read as the reverse complement.
CATTGTCTTGGCAAGTGCTGTTTTGTAAGATATAACTAGCATTGGACTTATCCTTCTTGCTAGGATAAATTGCCCATACATTAAGTTCTTCAACACGAAATTTAACGAAAGAGGGAATGCTACAGAGTAGAACGGGTCAAGGGTGGATCGAAGGTTGGCAGCAGCATCACTAGGCAGTGAGATGGCCCAACCCGTTTCCAACTGCTTCTCTTTCGTCATAATTTGGAAGCTAATAAATCATTTTTACCCCGCTGAAGTTAAGCCGCTCCCTTATAAAGATACGGGCAGTCCTCATAAAACCAAACCAGTTCCTAACGGCTTAGAAGATCACTTCACTAACCATTCTCACATAAAATAAGCGCTAAGACGATTACTTCACTCGCCCTCTTCATATAAAATAATCAAATAATGGGGGGAGTTCCCTGCACGAAAAATGAATGAATCGAAATGCGTTCATACTTCCAACGTTTCTGAAGGAATTTGTAAGTGCCAAAACATAGAAAACGTATAAAGCCAGCAAAGCAAGAGGATAAGGTTGAGGAGTCACACCGGATCGCAGTAGACATATAAGACACGACGAAAACGTCGTTCAAAACCAGTCTTCTGTTGATGACACTGCGCGCGCCTCCGTCGCCTTCTCATACGCCAGATCCAAGGACGGTCATTAAAAAGCTTTATATGCCGCTGAAGCTTGCATCAAAAGCTGACTGTCGACTTCTGACTGGGGATTTACACATCACTTAATCATCATTTTGAACACTTGACGGCAACTTAAGTCATTACATGTTTGTGATGCTATAAGTTACGTCTCGGGCCCAACTAGCTTCAAATCTTCTAATCACATGGCCTTTGGCAATCGCCCAAAACAAAACAATTGACTCACACATTTTTTCACCATAACTGACATCAATATTGGAACGGGAATAAAGAGACACAGGACCACATCACACTAACACATATTAGAAACAGTCTGAGATGTCAAGTACCACCACACAAAATACAGGGACAAAGAGAATAGATCGCTTGCTGCATTTTCTGTATCACAATTAGTACCTCCTTCCTTGTGGGTATTAGCACGAAGTCCTGTAACATGAGATGTAATGATATTCTTTAGTGATAATATCAAATATTGCACAGGTTTTGGCCCAGGTACAGCCATCGTTGCTATAACTGAACTCTTCAGTGCAGTAACTGTTGGTTCCATCCCTCACTTTTTTGAAACAGAGCGGCTGAAGCCGTAGGGGCCAAAAATCGACGCCTCTTGCCATTTTTGACTTATGTAACCCCATCGGCACCAGTCACTATGTTTAGTGAGAGGCATGGTCCCTTGAGTTGATTAAGTAAATGGTAACTGGTTTTAAATTACTTTTAGCTTGATAACGCTAGTGGTAGCTTGATACGTCTTATGGTGCTGTAATTTAATCATGTACTACCTGATGGAATGACCTGGAGTTTGTTTAATGGCAGCATTAGGAAAAACGGATGAAAAGTTAAAGAAGTACTGAATATGAAAGTCGAGAGCCCAGTAAAAGGACAGTAAAAAAAGGATGAAGCTGGCTAAAAACCCGAGAAATAGGACCCCCTTCCCACCGTTGATTTTCGACCCTAAGGACCCTCCCGTCAAGAGGCGGGTAGTCGGGGAGAGTTTTCCCTTGGCATGCTGCCAACTCGTAAGCACGAAAGGATGTTCGGAAAAAACATCTGTTTCACGGGCTGAGGTCCAAGCTAAAAGGGAGTGCGAAGTGGGTTGCCTGCATGCGTCGCCTAGATGTTTTTGCTTACTTCCCAGGCTGGCAGGGATCTATAGTCGATCGCTAACATCTTTCTACACAACTGATGTTATTGTTAGATAATTGTTTTTATCATCAGTATTTTGCTTATTTGCTACACCAAGGTGCTTTTCATTAGATGACGAAATCATTTTTGGTGGAATTATGGTCATTCTTACTCTGTCACTGTCTTATAAGGTCATAAGATTTTAATCAAATATTTTAGGTTGAGATATTGTTGTGGTAGTTTGTTACGACGTGACTGTGCAGTGTTACTGGTGCTTATTTGTGGTTAAACGCTCACTCGTATTTCGAAGTTTCCATTCTAGATATTCCTCGCAATCAAAGTTATCCGTTTAAAATATTTCTCGCCGATATGCCAAATGAAATGTTAACTCTGGCGAATGAGTATAACAAACTCGCCATTGTTCTTCAGCATTAGTTCATGGCAGCTGCATCGAACGATCATAAACTCTTGGTGAGACAAAAAGTTAATATTTCCGAGTTTTCTATGGGTAATGCAAGCATTCCGTAAACACAAAAGACCATGTCGTGTTGAGCGAAGTTACGATGCTGCCATATGTTTTGATATAGGTTATGATATTATGATGTGGAGATAACTATTTAGGCTCCGATCACAAACTCTTGGTGAGACAAAAAGTTAATATTTCCGAGTTTTCTATGGGTAATGCAAGCATTCCGTAAACACAAAAGACCATGTCGTGTTGAGCGAAGTTAGCGATGCTGCCATATTTTTTGATATAGGTTATGATATTATGATGTGGAGATAATTATTTAGGCTCCCGAGTCTTGCCAATAGCTGGCAAGACATATCAGTCTTTTTATAAATTAAAGGTTGGTGTTGTTTTTGACGGCTATTCACACCATTCCACCTTCTTACCAGTCATCTTCAATCAGTGCGACCATCGTGGCAGAAAGGTAGAAACGAATTTCGCTTTTATCCTTCACAGTCGACTAGTTACTGCAAAGCCTACGATCAGAGACACGTTTAAGCCGCATTCATAATTTGCGCACCGGCGGCGACGGCGTCAAACTGACGCAACCGTTTGCCTCCCCCAAACGACGGCGTCATTGGATAATGCGCACCGTTTGCAAAACGCTCGACCCAACTACACTACAGTATGGTAATCGTGGCGAGAGCCTACTGTTTCGATTTTAAGTCTTGGCAGTGCCATACTAGGCTATACTCGACTTTGAGTTCCTGAGCTCTCGCCACGATCACCATACTGTAGTGTGATTGAGTCAAGCGTTTTGCAAACGGTGCGCATTATCTATTGACGCCGTCGTCTGCGGCAGGCAAATGGTTCCGTCAGTTTGACGCCGTCGCCGCCGATGCCGGTGTTAAACTGGCGCAGGTGTCGGCACGCAAAATATGAACGCGGCCTTATAGAACGCAATAATAGCAGTAGAACAGTTACAGGCATACAAATTGATATCAAATATTGAGTATTAAACCTATGTCAAGCCAAGTTCCGTCATTCTTGAGTTGATGGAAAAAGTACAATCCCATGAGATCCATAACAATGAGCACCAAACTCGAGAGCCTTTGAGTAGCTTCGATTGAATCGCACAGCGGCTGCGAACAACAGTGATATCATTGGCAGACGTATGATCACTTCTAGTAACAATAATGTCGCCGTAGTGAATAGGCTGAACACCGATACTACTGAAGTTCCAGTTCAAAGTATTGTAGACAACACGAAGCTAGCACAAATCACCGTTCACCTCAATTCAGCGCCTGTGACTCGAGTTGATCGCAAGCTATAGACGGCATCTAATGAGTGATCGCCTGCATTATGAAAAGTTCAATATTCGATAGATGGCTGAACTGAATTCGAAGAAACATCAACAGCCGTGGGATGAAACATACGGTAAAAGTCGATTCATAAGCTATAGATAGAAAAGAATATGGCACAAAAAGCGAACAGATGAACCAAATACTTCTATCAAATCATTAGTGGTGAGGAAAGTGGAAGCACTAGGAAAAATGATAGTGAAAACTACAAAGTTAGAAGGAGCAGAACTGAAGGCCAATGCGCAACAACTGTGTTTCACATTTAGGAACAGCAGGAAGAATTGGGAAGAACGCAAGAGCAGCGCACGTAAATGCCATACTTTCCTCCATTCCTTCGATACTTTTGAATTGTACACATGTAAAGATGATCTGTAGCCTATCATGATAATCACGTGCTTATCCTATTACCTGATATGTAATTATATCTATTTTGTTATGTTGTAAAAGGCTGCTATCTCTGAGCTTCATCCGATATTGTTTGGTTGAACGCTTCTGAAGCTCTTGAACTTCTTTAATTATTTATTGATGAGCTTTCGGCATTTAATGCCTTCGTCAGATCTTAAAACATTTCAAACATTTCACATACAACTAATTGCACTACATCTAACATATCACTGAAACATACCAGGAATCGAGGGTGACCTAGTGGCGTGGTAGTGGAAATGAAATGAGACACCTCTCTACTCTGAGATAAAGGGATATCGCTGATTACTCTATTAGTCTCAAAAGGTCACGCAGCTCTTCTTTTGCGTTGATTTCTGGTCTGATTCGGCGTATTTCTCGAGCTTCCATAATCTTCCTTTCCAGGGGTCGTACCAGATGTCTATGGAGGACTCTTACATCAAATGATGGTGTATCCTCGTTCGTATGTTTCAGGGTACGGTGCCTAGAAAAACTGCTATGCGGGTAAGCAGCGGGGTTGGCCAACGCTCTCCTGTGTTCGTCCAAGCGAATACGTATTTCAAGTATTGTTGTTATGCTTACATGTATCCGATATCTCATATATGTCCATCTTAGCCAATCGATACAAAGTGCAAGTGCATGTCACCCCTCCTCCCGCTCTTTTTGAACTCAACTTCTCTTTTTACCTCCATATATCCATACTGTATCACTTTGCCATATTGATCCGATCTCCCGAAGGACCGCCCTATTTCTGAGTAAGCCTGTAGAGGAGTTCGCCTCTGCTAAGACCGCGAGCGGTCCACTCGTCTGCTGATCTCAACTATTCGACTGAAGCAAATAAAAGGTTAGTAATTGACTGGTTCAATAACTATAAGGGATTCCAACCCTTGGATATCTGACTGGAGCCGACCAGCTCCATTACACACACACGGAACGAATGTCAGCAGTTCAACCAATACAATCGAGAATCTACAGTTCATAATTTTGACAACATATAAATTTTGAATTTTACTGGTGCGCGTAAACAAAATCTAATGAGATATTGTAATCACAAAAAGACACAAAGCAAAATTCACAACCCTTATACAATACAGAGCACGACAAAAATTAAAATTGAACACATGAATACATAATACATCACAAGAAAACCACATCATTAATACAGAATACATCACAAGAAAACTACATCATGAATACAGATTATATCACAAGAAATCCATTGCAGCCCGCATAATTGCAGGAATCAAAACCATAAAACCATCATAGTATTATAAAAGACATAAAAATTGCCACCATTTCCAATTAACGCCCGAATTGATAAATGCTAAAAAAGATCACCCAGTACGTAGAGGGTTCAAAAACATGTAGAGCGTTCAGAAACACTAGACTTTGTATAAAGCATTCGAAATCTGAAGAAAATAATGGAATACTGAGGAATAGTCGAAAAATATCTCCTTACTACGATATTCGGAGCTCATTCACATCCTTGAAACAGACCAAGTCTAGTGAAGTATCTGATATATACAAACAGAACATATATCTGATATACAACAGAAATAAGCACAGAAAACAACAGGTGATCCTAGACAGTGAAATCATGCAGAAATAAGCCTCAGGCAGACTAGTGGTCCCAGTCTGCGATGGCTCTACAACAAGCACAGCGTTCAAGTGCTCTCGGTGGAGGTGGTACATACTCTTCTTCCACGAATTCCCAACCATCCTCATCAACACCCTCCTCCTCCACCTCCTCCTCATCATCAATGTTATCATCATCTTCATTATTACCACCATCTTCTTCCTCCTCGGAAGAATGCTCATGTGGTAGAAAGTCAGCGTTAGTATCCCGTTTTGTTGTCTTTCTTTAAAGTCAACTGCCGCCATATCCCAGTACTTGTTTAACTGAGTAATGACTTGATACATAGAAGGTCTAATGGCATATCGCTGCTCATACAGGAGATTCTTCTTTTCTAATGGAACATGTTTCCGCCCTCTGACTATTTCAAATTCCGTATCACGTAGGAAAACTTCCAGACCTCCTCTTTTTCGTATGTGTGGTTCATGTACCGATGAATATCACTCATCGCCATCCATTTTTTAGCACCTGTAGGCTTGAAACGAATTAACAGCTGGAACAAATGAGCTCCTGCTAAATCGCACCAAGTGGCTTGTGGTGGTCCAGGCTTAAACTCTTCAGAAAGGGTGAAAAATTTTCGCACGATCTCCTCCCGAGTCTTTTTCACAGAGGTACTTGGCTGGTTGAGCCGTGGTCTGAACATTATCGCAATCTTTTCTTGGGTAATCAAACCTAAACATATGTGAAGAATAGTACACTTCTCCCTATTTATCAGAGAAAAGCCTGAAACAAAAATGTAAATAAAACCGTCGAGCAGTGACATCATGGTTGATATTCTTCTGAATAACTTCACAGCATTGTAATAAAAATTCACATGAAGCCGAGATAAACTGATCGCGTGAACTAAGTGCAGGAGAAAGTAACCAATCCCTTCTTATCAACGACTTGAAGACGACATCTAAGCGTATCTGCACCGAACAAAATGTGAAGAGTTCAAAAATAAAAGAAGTGAACTGGTGTTACCTGTAAGATTATAGTGAGAAATGTGATGCCCCCCATGATCTGATTTACCCGCAAGTTGCCAAAGTTTGGGAAACTCCGTTTCCGTTTCTTCCTTCGAAATCTGGAAAAACCTGAGTTCCGCTATAACCATCGTGGTCCAAATAAAACTTCGTCGCGAATACCACAAAATTTTACGAGACAACGAGCAGGACACAACGAAAATATTATTCAATCAGCTGCTCCAAAAATAGCCTACGACATGCCAAATTACGTTAGCGCAGCGAGTTAATTATCGCCGCCTCAACCATGCAGCGGCTCCATGATTCCTCACACCCCAGCCAATCAGAGATGCTCTTCGCTAGGAGGCAGAGCGGACCAAGAAAGGCGGCTGGAGCTAAAGTGGTCGTCTCCGCCACAGCTCCGAGGTGCGCCTTTCGCGGGAGATTTCGCCCCAAATAGGCACTTTAAAAGTAATTTTAAGCAAAGTATTATGAATAGCATTTAGAAATACAAATCCGCGACGGTAGCCGTCCTCCTAGGTTGGAAATACACGGACTGGAATGGGTTGGTTGCCCTTAAAGGGTTAATGATTGATCGCGAAGTCAAGAAGGTAAAGGTGAGTAAAGCAAGAACGCAATAGTCTAATATGTGATTATCAATATACTTCGCAGGAAGGAAACTTTGGGATCAAGAGCCCACGAATTTGGTTTGCATGTAAACAAAACAGCATCGAGTAGCTCTACTAGCACGGTAATTACTTTCGAATGCGTCACACCTTGCTTCGTTGCAGAGTGCAACATGAATATATTCAATTTTAAAGCATTAGAAAATGAAAACATCAGAAAAAGAGAAGCTCCCAATTATCAAAAGGAAAATCAAAAATATCCGCGCAAAGAGTAGCCCGAAAAGAAAAATGAAGTTGCCCCATCTGTGGAATTGTCATGTTTACATGAGTTTCGTTGAGTCAAAATAAGGAATTGAGAGGACTGAGTTCTGAGGCAATCAGCTAGTCATAAAAAATAAACAAGATTCAGATAGTCATTTACACTTGTCACATAGAGAAACAATCTAGCGTCACTGATATGTAAAAGGACCACTGGTCCGAAGCGATTACCACTGGTGACAAAGATTCAGATGCATCAGAAGCTGCAGGTTATACAAATATAAACCCGTTAGACGGAACCGGTACTACATCGACAACGTGTTGCCCTTGAAGATTGATGAGCCTAGTGCAGCCCGTGGAATAAAGAGAATAAGGATTCAGTAGACACCAGCTTAATCTCATTAAATAATGAAGTGGCTCCTTTCGCTAAGAACTTTATAATTGGAACAAACAAACAATTCGGTCTACAGAACACTAACAAGTTATTCTGTGACGAGCGAATAATCACATTCAATGAAAACCCTTTTGAAAATGTCAGATTAGTCCAAGCCAGTATTGTCGAAGGATAAAGCGCAGTGATCGCTAAAATCTAGTGCTAACTTGACAGAAATATTCTTCACAAAAAAAGTTGCAATCTGTCATTGCAATAAGGAAGTCAAAATAATAGAGCCTGTTCAAGGCTTCGTCGAGGTATTGGGTGAAGTAATGGAATGTGTTTCAGGAAGGTTGTGAATTTCATGTTAGGCCGTATCTGATTGAGCCCAGTTAATGTCAGGCCATTGAAATCGCCTAGGACAAATCATAGTTGCTGAGAAAGTCGCTAAGTCGGTAATGACTCTAGTCGATTGGGCAGTAATAGTTCAACCTACAGACGGTGGTTTATAGAACTCATACTTTTTGGTAACGGATTCCCTCAATATAACTGAAAAATTTACGGTTTTCTCGATAAACCTGCCTCGCCTTCGACCCTTTCATCCCTACCACAGCGTGTTATTGTATAGCCAATTATCATTTCGACAATCATAGATGTTTGACGGTGTTCAAACCACGTTTCAGTGGAGAGGTACACATCATATTTCATACATTCCATAAGATTTTGATATTGGCTATTCTTTAGGGTGGAGCTGAGATTTGATTATAGGTTGGTGCAAAAGAAATGCGGGTTTTCAAATCTCAACTTTAAGCCAACATAATTTGGGTCAAAGTAAACTCTATCAATTGGAATAAGAACCATTAGAAACAACACATTTCTGCCGATTTCGATACTGCCAGCGTTCGATCAAACAGAATAAACAGATGTCACAAGTATGTTGAGTTACGTGCAAAGCTTCGGTCTCAAAAGGGACTCGAGCCCGCACTCCATGCTTTCCGGGCATATGTGCTAACAATTAGTTATTAGTCACTAATTATCGTTTATTACATACTTATAATAAAAGGTTATTAGAAACATTGTAACAACATTCGCATCGTGGGCTGCGGCGAAAATCAGCAGCTATCAGAATTCAAAGAATAAACAGAATTCGGGAAGTAGGTAGGGGTAGGACATAGGACATGACGAAAGGGGCACTTGTGCACCAGACTAGGCTCCGCTCGCGCTGGGCGGCGCGAATTTTTTACTCGGGAATTTTCGACCGTCTGACCCAAAATCGCCGGTTCGTTTCAAAGGTGCCTGAACGTGGCAAAATGATGTCCCTAAAATCTCAAGGAATTCAGGAATCAGATGCGGCTTACCACCCTTTGCCTCTCCCATCGGAATCTGCATGCCAGCTTTACCCTGCACAAACATCCATCGAGTTCTTTTTTGAGAGTCATCTTTGAGGACAGACGCAATGATGCAAACGAAAACCAAAAGCGATTTATGCGCGAATTTTGAATCCTATTAAAATATTCATGAGGTCACATTAATAATTCGTAGGCTTTGCCGGCGGCAGTTCTTTGTAGAGGAGTCATACTTGGCTTCAAGGAAAAATTTCAGAAAATACGACTTCCTCTCGGTCTACATTTTCAATGGAATTGTTCCTATACTCAAGCTGTTTCACCACGAAGATCGTTGATCTTTAAGTCAATAGCATTGTTACCTAGTACTAAGTAAGATCATCGAATGACTTTTTCGGAAATCGGCTCACCGGTCCAAAATCTTCTCGGAATGCATGGGATTCGATTATTTTCACAGGGAAATTTTAATATACGACCCCCTTCCACTTCAAACCAAACTATGTAGGACACACGGCGATGATTCCTCGGCCCTTTTCTGGCACTGGTCGGAAGTGCCTGGTGCCGGCAGAGACGCAGCGTATCAAATTAACCACTTCCGCAAAATTCAAACGTAACGGGGAGGATCCATGCGAAGGTACTTTAGCAAACCATAAAGAGATGGTCATCCCAAATTATAGTATCAGAGCCGTCGGGAGATTAACTTGCTTGCACAATTCCTGCAAAACCACAAAGAACAGCTAAAAACATATTTTGAAAAGGCTGTACCATGACCTCGAAAAAAGTGCACCAAACACGCTCAATTTCGCAAAACACATCTTCCTCTAGTACAAACAAACTTTGAAGGAATCTTCCTTTATTATTCTCAGTTGTAAGCACACGTAGAAGAACATCTGAGCCGACGTTGAACTTTACTGTTCATGATTTCCAGAAGTTCATTCGTTGCTAGCGGAAACCCCTTATCACTTGTTATTGTCGGGCACTGATATGCAATGAATCGATTGCTTTCTTGTCGTAAACACCACTCAAGTAACTCTGATCTTTGCGGTTCTAAGCAATATAACCTACTCATGGGGTGTTTTTTGATTCGTCGTTGAAGTTGCTATTCAAGACTTCATCTGTTCACAATAGCTCAAACTCTTTATTCTCTTTTCCGAAGATATTTCATATTTCGTTTCCTTTCAATTTTTTTCAGTATTATGCGAAGTCTGTTTGTGATCCTTTTATTCGCCGCACTGGTGGCAGTTGCCCTGTCTGCCGTAATGGCCAAGCATGCAGTTACTGTCCGTGGCCAAGTGATGTGCGGCGGGGTTCCTGCCGAAAACGTGAAAGTGCGCCTTTTCCGTGTTACACAGCCTAAGAAAGATGGTACGTTCAGGTTTTTTTGTGATTCCTATGAGTACTGCTGTGCTCTGAATATCAGACATTAAAGGAATCGTGCACGGAAAAAATGAGTTTCTCTGCTACCCATATGTTTATGTTGTATTTGCCTCTTAAAGGCTTCATGCAAAGTTTCAGGCGAAAAGGCGCGAATCCGGCCAAGATACAGCTCCTCAAAGTGGTCGCCAAGGAGGCGGGGCCTCAGAGTAGATGCCCGCTTCGTCGTCCGTCTCGATCGGATACGAAGAGTGGGACTGCTGACGTAGCTTTCTGCTCCCACTGTGTGCCTTCGACCGTGGGGACGACGGGGCAGGCATTTACTCTGAGGCGTTGCCCCTCGGCCCCCACTGTGGCCCTCACTGTATCTTAGCTGGTTTGTCTAGCCGGTTTGTCACTTTTCGCGTGGAACTCTGGATGCGGCTCTTATTAGGCAAATACAACGTATATGGTAAGCAAAGCACGTTTTCCGTGCACGATTCCTTTGAAGAGATTGCCAGGGCAGCATTCCTAGTGGTGTGATTTACGTTTTTACAAAATTGAGGAATCTGGGATGAATGATAAAGATACGTACTGATTGGAAGAATCGCGCTTTCGTGGAAACACAGAAATGTGGAATGTGCGGAAGAAGAATAGATACATAACGATCTCCAAGCTCCGCCATGTTACGAGAATTAGAGAAATGAAAAACACGTAATACCGCATTTCCACAAAAACGTAATTTCTGCACTTCTTCCGGTCGATACCTGTACGATCCTTGTCCGTATATTCCTCAGTTCCGCAAAACGCAAATTCCACCACTATGAACGCTGCCTAATAAGGACAGTATCACATTGGGTAACCTACAGAAGGGGCAACAAGAGATATTCCTCACTGAGAACTCAACAGGGGAGGGACCTGATGATGAGACTGATGGTTATTTTTCTCCCTACATAGAGTTGGGTCAAGAAGTCGATGAAAAAATCAAGGCCGATTATTTTGAAGCGGCCCAAATAATCGACATTTCTCACGTGTAGTTCATTTGTATTTTGCTCCTATAGGAGACTATATCTATGAGATCGGAATTAGTATTTCAAGTGTTTTAGACTTGAATCAAATTCTCGCCGAAACAACAACCGGGAAGCCAGGAGTGTTCCTTTTGGAAGGAAATACCAACGGTTTCCCGTTGAACGAGACTAGCATGGCGCCAGTGTTGTCCTTTTATCATTCTTGCGATGAAGACGCATCCAAAGTCAGCAAGGTCAGTCACCATTTCACATCCTCAGTTAGCTGATAACAGTCAAATGCCTGGCGCTGAATAAAATGTGATGGTAAGTACTGCCATTCCACTCCAATGGATCTTCACCTTGAATGTAGGAGCAGCGTCGACGGGGGTCCTAATCCCGAAAAAATTCTTTCGGCACCATTCAGCCCTGCTCGGAGTCCCAAGCAGCTCAACGATTATCTTGACTGTTACGGTTGACTGCTGAAGGAAATACGCTGCGGTGCATAATGATACATCCACTTATAAATTGCCCAGAAACTTTCATAACAAGATGTTGGTGAAAAAACCCTCTAAGTACAAAGTGTGGCAAATATAAGCGCGCATCTGCTACCCGCAGCAAATTTTAACTCGAAATCACGAGACGAATTCAACTTCACTTTTCGAAAAAATGTCGCTTCGCGATGGTACAAAATGTGCTGCCACTTCATGTTTTTCTTTTCTTCTCTTTCACTCAATGGAACCATTTTGCTGCTCTAGTATCTTTCTTTTTGAGGTGGTGGGAAAAGGGATAGTGCTACACGACTACGAAAGAGTTTAGTTCAGCCAAGAAAAAGGGCTGGCATTGTCTAATACTGAATCGCGCAAATTTAGCCTGCCATCGCTCGTTTTTTAATAATTTTAACGGGACCCTACAGTGCGTGAGATCAAAAAGATCACTTGAGCTCCTGCTTGTCTTTTCCATAGAAAAAGGTGCAGCATTTTATTAAAGGAGTCCAATCTTATTTAGTTACGCTCATAGGCATGACCTTATAAGGCTTGATGTGTCAGCGAAAACTGTTTATCGGGTTCAAGTTCATTTGTCGGCTGAAAATGAAGAAGACATCGTTTACGAATGGATAATGCCGCGAAAACTGAGCTGATTTCCTCAGAAGGTGGAGCCGATCAGACCGGAGTAGGAGGCCCAATCCATCCAAAAGATTGTACCTCTTCCGTTTCAAATTTTTTCTCGAGGCTCTTTCTCCTAGTGGAATGAGCTCCGATGCGATTGTGTCGACGGCCACATCAAAGGGACCACTGAATATTTCTTTTATTCCCTAAAGGTTGAACTCGACGGAATACCAATTTGCAATCCGTCGTGGTCTCGTCTCGCCATGCGTGTCATAATTAGCACCAGGAAGATCTTTTCGTGCAAATTGATGAGCGAGAGTGGAGCCTTGTGTCGACGAATTTCTCGCAAAATACGACCACCCTATTAAAGGGTTCGCCGATACACGCCTTCTGCAGTATGCGACGAGCAATCCCCATCCTACGATACCGCTCACGTCGCGTGATTAACAAAGCCTTGCGACGGTTTGTTTGCGAAAAACCGTCACACCGTCATAACATCGTTCAAACTGGATAAAATGGGAAGATCTTGAAAGCATTGGATTCGTCTCAATGAGGCGAGTTTAATAATATATGCAATGTCAAATTTTGGTGAGTAATGTTCTTAAAAACTGTGCGAAAACGCGTGATTTTTAATCGCGTGTCGCGCGAAAAACGAAAATCAATTTACAGTGGGAAAACGCGAAAGCGCGTTTTCCCACTGTAAATCGCGCGATTTTTAAGAAGATTACTCATCAAAATTTGACATTCCATATATTATTAAACTCGCCTCATCGAAACGAATCCAATGCTTCCAAGATCTTCCCATTTTATCCAGTTTGAACGATGTTATGACGGTGCGACGGTTTGTTCGCGAACAAACCGTCGCAAGGCTTTTTTTAATCACGCGACGTGAGCGGTATTGTATATGACACAGGACGTGTGGCACTTCGTTATGCATAGGACCTACATTAAGACTGGAACATTTTGAAGGAGCTGGGGAGACTGAACAACTCAATCATTGAATCATGGTACAAAATGAAACGAAATCTTATTTATAAACTTTGTATCAACTTAGACAACAACAGTTTTGAGGTTATTCGAAGAAATAAGGGGTCAATTGATCACTGGAGACCTTTATGCTTTTCAAATTTGTTGAATAGTCTATTTGCCCAGTGGTTGTATCATTTTGCACATTGCAAATGCGGCTTTTTATCGAAAAATGAATAAAAATTTGTAATGAGGTTTCAAGCTGATATTCGGTATGGGTGCCCGTATGCGCACTCACATTTGCTTAACATTATATTGGAGGAATTTCCAAGAAGCATTTTTCTTTGAGACTTTCTGGACAATTTGTGGTGGTGGTATACATACTTACACACCGCAATGTGTAGTGATCCAGCGATAGTGTAAACGAGCAGGAAGCTGCCTGCAAATCTATGTTAGACGAAAAGACTTCTCATCCGCAGTATTTTATAAGAATCCCGCCTCACCACCCTTGCAGAATCCTGCGAAGACTGAAAAACAATTATTTAATAAATTATGAATTCTCAGAAAGGTTACCGCAAGTTCAACTACAACATCCCAACGGAATACGTGAGCGTTGGATCGAAAGCTAAGAAAACCTACGACATGGGGACACTCAACCTTCAGGTCAGCAATTTTCCTCGCAGCATGGTTACTTTTCGAAGCAAACTGTCATCGTCCAGCTTGAAAATTGTAATCACATCGTGGCACGAAGGTGTTTGCTCGGAAGCCTTTAGGATTGGCTATGAGACATCAAAGCTCCGTAATTTAGATCGTTTATGGAATGGTGGATTTCTATGTTTTAGAAGTTTTTTAGCGGATGTGGAGTCACAAAGTCTTTAAGTACGACGCGCGCGACATATGCACGATTCACGGCCATTGATGAAGTCCTAAAATAGCGTGGAGCAGTGCAGCACTGGCTTTTCCCGCCCTTCACCCGCTCCATGCCATGCGATAAACCTCCACTAAGCAGTGCACCAGAAGAGTTGCATCAGGCCCAGAGTGTATCAGGTCCACACAATGACTTCTGGAATGCGGCCGATTTTTAGTGAGCTCATTTCTTTCAGAAACGATGATATCGGTTTCCTTTACGGGTGTATTTCACTATAGTCCGAGGCAATATTAAATCGCGTACCGTATATGTGCTAGCTCAAACAATAGATGAACAATTAACACTAAAAGCTCCGTGGCAGGCCTGAGTACAGCATCACATACTAAGAATTCACCAGTATGTCAACTTTGCAGTGTTGAACCATTGGTTATTTTGAAGGAAAATCACTATTAGAGTGCAGACACGTATTTGCTGATCGTGGTTTGTACAGCAAATAGTCCGTCTGTTTTCAGCTCGAGTTCCCAGGAGAAATACACGACAAGAAGTTCACGGAAAGAAAATCAACTAAGGCTTGAAGCAGTTCAATTTCTTTTCTGAATGAATCATTCCATCATGAGTTATGTCTTTATTTAGTCCTTAGAACATATACTCGAGATAAAGTTGACTGTTAATGGGCGTTGGAAATGTACAAATAGAATAATCTAGAAGTTTGCAAAAGAATGGAAATAGATGGAACTTTTGGCGTTAACCATTCCCTAGCTAGAATGCGCGGCGCATTCTAGATCCATTCAAAATCGTATTGAACGCGACTTGACCGATACAATCAATTGCTGTGGCCTGCCAATGGGCAAACTAAAGCATTTATCCTTCCAGACGAGTCTGGGAATAATTCACCTATTGTGGAGGGATGTAACGTAGCATGAGGTATTTCGCCCGATTTTTACGCACTTGCTAGAACGCTCTCACCATGTAATCCACTCTATTACATATTACACATGATCTTTATGAACAAATCGCCACACCCTTGAATTGTACACTGTCAATCATTGGTACTAACTGGTTCTTCCAAGGCTCTTTACCGCCTTGCTGTAACTTTTGTAAGATAAGAGTTGGTGTTTGTTTGGAACTTTCGAAGTGTGTCCAGGCTAGTGAAGCTTCTAACGACCAAATCGCATCTGGAACATGGGAGTGGCGCATTCACGCAACGCGGTGACACAGTTCGAGTTTCCTGGCCTACATCCACGATATGATAGGAGTGAACGGATCGAAAGGTTGCGTTATCGTGACTGGGTAACACAAATAATCCTCCACAATGGGTGGTCAGGTAAATCACTCATTTTGATCATGATCTCAACTGTGAATGTTTAAGCGCAGATACAGCCACAGCCAAGCATTAGGTCCGTCAATTCCTTTAGAAATACTGAGATACATGGCCACCCATCCCCTCGGCTATACGACTCTTCGCCCTTTTATGACAGATGTTAGTGATTAAGCAATAAAGTTTTCTCCCCTAAGGTCCTTGACTAAAGGGTCGGCCAATCGGTGATTATACTAGTGCAGTACTAGTATTGATATTCAGCACAAGCTGCGATTATCGACTGACGTTTTTTGGAGATCATTTGATTGCCTCCAAATTCACTGTGGTCGGGTATCCTGTTATGAGGATATTTTTTTTTATAGAAAACGATCCTCTTTGGAAGTTTCTGAACCCTTGACTAACCGTGTACAGGCCAAGTATCATTTTGGGGAACTGGGTCATGTTGGTAAACCACCCTTCCTTTTCATGGGACGTTTGCTACGACCTTTTCTTTCCCGGCTCCCTTGAAGACAGCATTGAGGGTAATGTGGTAATTAAGAAATCCCTAAAAAAGTCACTTACATGGAAATTATAGGTGCAAGAAGGCTACCTGTTGCGAAATCCCGGTGAGAAAGCGTGCTTCTGAGCTGTAGAAACGGCGCAATGGATAACACCCGACGCCTTGGATGGATGACCGGCCCCGCCTCCTAGGGTTGACTTTGCCGAAGAATGACGGAGGTGTAGGGCAATTAGCATGATAACAGAGTGATACTTATCGAATAGTATAAAAGCCGTATCGATCGAAATGACGTGGTGCTTAATTTGTCAGCTTTTATAGGTCAGTATCGAAAATTGGAGGGAAAGCCGTTGTTCATAGTTCGCGATTCAGGCGATCGCGCGATCGCGTGGATCGCGAACTATGAACAATGCCAAAGAAACAGTCGAATCATTCTTAACACTGCCTTCGAAGTGAAAAACAACAACGCAGTTTCACGGCAATATTACAAATTTGAAAACTCGACAATAAAAGGTGTTCGGGAAGACAGCTTTATTAATTATTAATCCAGCTCACTACGTAGCATACTTCATTCAGGTGAAAAACCGAGCATAATTATTACTATCACTTCAAGGAATGTGAGGAAATGATTACAATGAAAAAAATGGAAGCAATATTCCTTATTAATTCGTCCACGTCATTACTTACGAGAAGATCAAAGGAAAAATCGGTATAACACAAAAAACTGAGTGATAAGTGACGACAAAAAGACCTGTTAGGATATGAAAGACCGGGATTGTAGAAATCGAAAATTTGACGAAGTTCTTCGAATGGTGTTCAACTCTTTTGAGTATTCTGAGAGATCCATTTCTTATTCAACTGTCACGTCATCATCATATGCATCTGCTCTTTTCGTAGTCTCTGTAATGAGGTCAGCCTTGTGCGCTCTATCTTTCAGTTTGAGGTGGACACTTAAACTGATCCGGTTACCGATGGAAGCGGCGAACGCTACGTTAGTACGCGTAAAGTTCACAATGGGACTGGAAGGCACTGGGTGTGTGCAGATATGACAGCTAATCGCGTGGTCGCCCGCGGCGAGCGGCGCGGCGGGTGCGAGTGCCAGTGGCAGGGCATGGCAGCCTTGAAGCGAGGCAGCGTGTCATGAGTGGAAGCGCAGTCGTGACGCAGTCACGCTCGGCCGGCTCCAAGGGCAATCGGTACGGCGAGCCGTACTGATGGCGCCGCGAGTGAAACGCCGCGAAACCCAACTTTAGTTCGTGCCTAAAGGTCATCAGATGCTAGGCCTTAAAGTTAGTCTTCATCCGATTACGCGCTCACTGACTGGGAAGAGATGCAGTACAAGAGTAAGAAATGTCTCATGAGGTTGGTTCGCAGCCGCGCGACATTTTCAGCGTAATCGTGTAATTGCGTACTGCTTTGAATCACAACCACCCGATTCCGAAATTCTCAGATCAGAAAGGGCTTTCATGGCCGATCACCCATGCAGTAAGTGCTCCTTGACCATCGTCGCAAGTCTGACACACTAGACAATAAGAAAAATGAGAATAAAACGAACCTCCACTGTCTAGGTATACAACCTCAGTATCGGCTGGGAGGTTCAGAGCTCGTTTCTGTGCCTCTACTAGGGCTTTCCGTTCGTGCTGCTCTCGCAACTGAGGGGTTTTCTGCGTTCGAGGCCGTCCATCCTCATTCACCTTCGCGTTCCTTTGTGAAGATAGCTTCTGTTCCCTTTCTTCCGAAACGGGCGATTCCTCCGAATTTTCCAGTTTTCTCGTTTCGATTTCATTGCCGTTTTCGTCTACTTCCACCTCTACAATCTCGTATTCGACGTCTTCCGTTGTCGTTTGCACAGGCGATGGTGTCGTCTTAATACCAATTTCATAAAATATAGGCATTTTATTTAGAAATGAAAGAAACTGGTGCAGTGGAAATCGTTAGTGTGATGTAAGTATCTATTATTTTTATTCATTTATTCATTTACCAGTTGGCTGGCGCACACTACTGCGCGCGATTCATGGCGATGTTGTGCAAAATGGGTTTGATCGGCGCGACCACAATTGTGTATGGAATTGAGTGGAAATTTCTTTCCTCTGTTTTCAGCTGAGCTACTGAATTGAAAAAAAAACAGAGAAGATGGCGTGATAAAAAAGCATTTCGATGTTATTATACTTCAGTCGCTTTTCATGGGACCCATTTCGCACGTCATCGACATGAATCGCGCGCAGTGTGCGCCAGTCAACTGGTTTAGGTCATCATTGGGATTTTGGACAGTTTAGACATCAGTAGTTTTGTATTCGATTGCATCGACTGGTAGCAATTTGTTCACTTGTTGAGCATCTAATTCCTACACACTGATGGTAGATCCATATCCCGATTACCGATGTTTACTGTTTTCGTGAACATGCTTCACTGCTTGGAATTTCACATAGTCTAGCGGTCGATACACAGTGTTGCTGCCTGTACCGCATTAGACAATGATTCCGAATGAAACGCTTGCTTTGCTATCACAAATATTGGTGTATCATGATTATAAATGTAGATCGTAGTATCAAAAAAATGCATCATTTTTTCGTACGCTAGGCAATTCAGCGGTCGATATCAGAACATAAACAAAATATGTTCACCCAATGACACTGAGCATCAAACGCTCTTGCTAAAGCGGTCGTATAGTAGTATCAAGCGATGTAATGGATTTCATCCCATCCTATTCCTAACGGTTCTTATCAGCCACCGTGAGCCGTTATCACTGAGGCCCCTGTACCCAACAGTACCATTGAGGTCCCTGTACCCTTTGATACCTGCGAATGTGAACATTCCACTGTTAGCCGCAAAAGCGTAGGTGAAATTTTCCTTCTCACGCTCCTGATCAAGTCCTATCAACCATTATCAGTTTGGATCACCCACTATTAATGTCCCGTCCCACTATGCTAAACACCCATGAGTGTCAGCGCTCTTGGATCAGCGCGAAAGGCGAAACGAATCTGACGACATTCGCCTTCTCATGCTCCTTATCGAATCTTATCAACCGTTATCAATGCGGGTCACCCACCATCAATGTCCCCCGTCCTACCCTGCAGAACACCTCTGACTATGAACGCTACGGGACCAATGCGAAAAGCGAAACGGATTCGACGACTCCAGCCTTTCTACGCTCCTTATCGAATCTTATCAACCGTTATCAATGCGGGTCACCCACAATTAATGTCCCCGTCCCACCCCTCAAAACACCTTCGAGTGTCGGGACTCTAGGATCAACCCGAAAGGCGAAACGGATTCAACGACTCTGGCCTTTTTACGCTCCTTATCGAGTCTTATCGACCGTTATCATGTTGGACCACCCACCACCAATGTCCCTGTCCCAACCCTCAAAACACCTATAATTATGGGCGCTCTGGGATCGTCCCGAAAGGCGAAACGGATTTGGCAACATTTTCTTTCGGGGCTCCTTATCAGCCCTTATCAGCTGCTATCACTTTCGGTCCACCACCGCTGGGGCTCCCTTGGCACCCCCTACATCACTTGTAAAATTCAGCGTCCCAGCTTTGCTGCGACGCGAGATATGAATTTCGTGACAGACAGACACACACACACACACACACACACACGGACAGACAGACATACTTAGCGGATTATATATAGTAGGATTAGATATATTTACGTGATATTTAGTTGATAGTAATTTGACAGTGGCTCATAATCGCTATAAATCAGACTAATCTATTCCCGAAAATGCTTTTCAAAAATTTGGGTACCTGATCATTAAAAATATATGAATATGTAGTGTACAGAGAAGACATTTGATGAGCTCAGTGTTCTAAAGAAAATAGTAAGGCTGAAAGTGCACGTTAGACCGAAAGTAATGAAAAGCGCGAAAGTAACCACGTGGAGCCCATAGAGTAACCCTCATTTTGACCCTCGATTTCTGCGCTCAGGCGAATTTAGAAAGAGCTATTTCAATTTGCTATTTCCAGCCAAATTCTACTAGTGCTCCAGGGTTTCTTGACCTTGTTCGAAATCACTGTTGTCTTCATTATAAATAAAACGCTTCGTCTGCCTTACGTCAATCCGTCCGCTTCTTTGTTTGCCAAGAAATTATCAACGACCTGAAAAACAACTCAGGGAGATGGGGTCAAGTTTAGGATAGGTAGGGCATGGAACAAGTAGTACGGGGCACACACTGACCAAGTTAAGCTCCACCCACTCTTGGCGGAGCGTACACTGAAATGTTCGGCCCTCGTACCGAACATTGCTAATTGGATTACAAAATGGCCCAAACGCGGGATTAGAGGGTTAAGGTCAGCCACCGTTCTTGAAGGACATGTAAGAGGTTAGCGCTCAATGGGCGTAGCGCACCTTGAATAGGTCGTGCTTACAACAAAAATTCATAGCTCGGTCAACGTACCATAGATGCTGGTAAAAATCCATAAAGATGACCAGTGTCCAAGAGATCTTGAATTTACTTAGTAGAAAGAGACCCGCTTACAATGGGTGGAGCGTGTAATTAGTCGGGTTGTGCTCGCCGCGAAAACTGCGCTTTATTTTGAGAATGGTCAGTAATCCAGGAGGAAAGTGGGGGTGGTTAGCAGTAGCCACGCTAGCTGAATAGCTAGCGAAGTGAATGGGAGACAAGTTCCTGCGGTAGCGGATTTTTTGCGTTGCGGACCCTGAATGAAAGTTCGCATAGGGGTTCCGAAAATCCAGTTGCGGGAAATAAGATGAAGAATGGACCCACAACTGGGCGGAGTTAAAGTGAGAGAGGTAACGACTACTGGACTACAACTATAGGTGAACACAATTGCCCAGGCATATGTGTATCAATCGATATCGATTGAAATTATAAGGTTTGCCTTAAGAGTAGAAGTGGGTAGTGGACCATTCAAACGGGTCAGCGATGTTACAGAGATGAGTGTTCCATGGAGTCGCGGACTATCAATCGATATCGATAGGAATTGATACGTCGGAAATGAGTAACGGACTTCTTCAGCCAATGGGTATGAATAAAAATTCCACGTGCTAAAGGTGATAATCAGTGATATTATGTTTCAGTAGTAATGAGTACTGTGTAAAGCTCAAGAAGGGCAATTCCGATGGGCTGACTGACGCGTCACTGATTCGTGCAGTAAGTCGATCGGGAGCCAACTGGCGAATTATACTTCTCCTAGCACAATCCCCTCTTTGATGTTTTTTTGATATCCCACTTTGATGGGCGGAGGTGGTGTAGTGGCAGGTGGCGCATGCCCCACTCTCATGGTGCTGGGATCAAATCCCGCATCAACGCCCGCTCATGCCATTCAAGTCTTCCATCCCTCCGGGGTCGGCAAATTGGTACCAGACTTGTATGGGAGGATGAAAGCACTGACTTGTACATCGGCTGACCACCGTAAGTCATTGTATAAGCCACATCACATTCACCAGCCATCACGATTCTGAATGGAACTAGAATGTGCGGCGCATCCCACGAAGGGATCGATTAATGCAAAAAAAACTTTAATCTTTTCAACCCCTCTTTGATGTGGCGCCTATCACTTGTAGGGCGTGAGATGGGCGGGGTCCGTGAATGAAATTTTTTTAGTCACCATCCTTTTTTCAAATAGCTCAAGGTTAGTAAAAGCACATGTTTTTGGAAAGCGAACCAATTAGAAAAGTTTTGTTCGTGTTTGTTGTAGTAAACAATAAGCCATGTAGTTACCTTTCTGTGCATGGTTATACGAGTTGTTGTGGATGGTTTAGTATGGGCAGTAGTGCTGCTAGGCTCTGTGGTGGTAGTGGTTCTTTCGGCTGTAGCTGTCGCTTGAGTCCTTCGACGGGTTGTAGCTGCCACAGTCGGCGTTATTCTCGTTGTCCGCTCCGTGGACGTAATCTCTTGACTGCTAGTGCTTGTTAGAGGTGAATGTGTGACCGCTGGTCGTGATCTGATCGCAGGAGTGTATTGTATGGTGGGGGTAAGGGTAGTTGGTGCATCGGTTAGAGTGGTGCTTGTACTGGTACTACGAACAGTGGTTGCCCTGTGATGTTTCCACACCTGTGGAGCACGAGTAGAAGCAGGGAGATCAGCTTCTTCCACTTCACCATGGAGATCCAAGCTGGTGTCTGGACGGCTTTTCACTGAAATAATACGACATAAGCATTTTCGCAGCAGATGTGATGCGTAAAGTTCCTCTGAGCAGGTGCTCAACGCTTTCATGCGACATGCATGCATAAAGGCAGTAGTAGCGGTGATCAAGGCCATATACCAAAAGACTATTGTGGAAAGCCCAGGCTCTTATCAGATTGAAAGTGCAGAAAATTGAAGTGAAAAGGCGAAAAACCCAGGAAGGGAGATCCCCTCCACCCTGTTGATTACAAAGGAAACCGTGCTCTGTCAGCGAAAGGGAAGGGCATTGTTGTAACAAGTGGTAGCGTTGAGAAGATGGGTCTTTTGAAGCCTGGCACGGTTTTTTTCATCGGAAATTTCGCCACATATAGTCTTCCTGGACTCGTAGGTTTCATTCTGCTAACTCACTTCAAGTTCTAGTCACTGCGGGAATCTGCGGGGTGGAGGGAGGGGCCGTATTTTGGGTAGGAATGTGGCGTGGCGTGATTACCCCTACCACGGTTTTCAACAGGGCGCCCACTATATTTACATGGGATGAGTGGTGAGCGCCCTTTCAGACACCAAACCATGTTCATAGCGTTGCTTGCATTGAAAATTTAAAACTGACCTCCGAAAGCAACAGAATCGTTCGCCTGGTCGTCGATGTCATTTGTCTGAAACGTATCAATTTCGTGAATTGCAATACGAGTCGTGGAGAATGCCGGAGTCTTGACAGAAGCATAATTTCAGTCTTTTGAAAAAAGGGGCGTCATACTTGGGGGAGGGGCGTCGGTGGTGGATCACCTACCCCTTTTTGCTGCCGCAGGATGTAACCTGAGTTTCTATCGTAGTACATTTGTCGCAACTGTTACTGGCCGTAAAGCTTCCACTATTTTTGGTTTTCGCTACTGACAATGAGCAGGTCAAAGCCCCGAGTCACACTTAATCTTTGTGGCTGCCTATTACGAGTCTCTTACACGGTGCGCACCCAAACTGCACTCCTACCCAGTGACGCGATCGCCGAAACACATGTGCGGCATATGCCCGTGCAAGGCTGTGCACCTACCACCAACCTGACAGTATTAGTCGCGGCAATTTCATGATTAACTAGCTCATTCTGGGACTAAATGGTTGTGTAACCTTTGTGAAAAGTTCCTACCTGTGGTATGGCGGTGCTATGCTTGCGGAACGTCACCTTACGCCGGGTGCTCGGGAGAAGAGTTGGATGACTGGCAGTCTGGAAAATAGAGAATTTAGTGACACCTGTCATTCTGGGTAAACGTTCTTTTCTGAGTCTGTGATATGGGTCAATCCTCTGCCGCAATTTCAGTCAAAAAAGAAAATTCGAGGAGTGTTTACACCACCAGTTCCGAAAGCGGCTCGCTGTAAGGCGAAGCGTGCGTCCAAAATAAGGTTCGGAACACAGCAGTGCTTTAGGAGCAACCACATATGATGCTCCTAGCTCCCAGCATTCGGTCTTATCTTCCCTTCCCCCCCCCCCCCCTTCCCCCCACGAAGTAAATGTAGACACGGTGGTTATGCATGGTTCGAGGAATCTGCGGGGTGGAGGGAGGGGGTCGTATCTTGGGTAGGACTGTGACATGGCGGGTTTTGTTCTCGGAAGTTCCTCGGGAACTCCTCAACGGCCACCCTTGTTCGAGTAATTTCTGAGTCGATGAGGTGAGCTCTTCAAAATAAGATCGTCAAGCAATAATCACACTTGCCATCAGAAGTAGACTGCAATGTTATGATTTCGATTTTTCTAGGAAGACACAGTATAGAAACAAGTAGATTCGAAGGTGCCGACGGGAATCTTACAAAATTTTCTTCGACTATGCTTGATCCTGGTGCACACTCGTCTACACCACGATCACATTACGCGTCAAATAAAATGCAGCGCTACTGTGGGTGCACATAACAAACCCGATCAAGCGCCATATAAATATTCCGTGAAGAACGAGTCATATTCCTTTCTAGAAGACTCGCATCTCTCATCATTCTTCTACTTTTACTTTTGCACACGGTGCTCTTGATCGCAGGCATCCAGTAATACCGAAGCCCTTCTCGAATTCACAATGTTGCGACAAATTTTATCCGAAGGACTGCAGATGGGTCCAGCCTGGGCTTGGAGAAGGGAAGAGATCCGAAGTGACTGAATCCTTACGTAAGAATTGCACGGAAAATCTGTCCCCACCGATGATACTCCTCCTGGAAAGCCCTAGTATGTTGCGTGATGATACGCCTTGCTGCCGTTTCCTCACATTATTCTAGGATCTACCATATATGGGAGACCCCCATTTACATCGCTATAACGGATCTCTAGGCTGAAACAACGTATTAAAACCGCGATCGGATTTTCATCGATATCCATACATGACCTTCCCAGTGTCACAAGGTCTCGAGTGTAAGAGGACACTCAAGTAGAGACAGATCATATGAAGAGGAGATGGCTTGCTCCTTAGCGCGTGGGCAGTCCACAAAGGAAAGAGCAAAGCACTTATCGCGCGCGGGAGCGTAAGCGTGACGCGATGACCCAGTTCGAGTGTTCGTAGCATGCCTGACCCTCCATCCTGCAGCGGAAAAGATTAGCGAAATAAACGGACATTTGAGTCGTACAAGGAAGGGTGGCAACTCGACTCTTGAGCTATTGGGTTGGGGAATAAGTTCCTGCGGTTTTTTTAACCCCGTTTTTCACATTGTTCTCTTCATCTTACAGTAATATATGTTTTCGATAGAGCTTTTTTCGCTCTAGAAAACGCCACTATCTATTTTTCGATTCCTTTGACTACCTAATATTTATAAGGTTTGGAAACGAAGTAAGCTGAAGGCAAAAATTGGCACTCTCGACACCTCATCTTCCTAGTCTACCATCGAGATCGAAAAATGCATGTGTATATGTTTTCGATAGAGCTTTTTCAGCTCTACAGAATGGTACTACTTTTTATTCAAATCGCTCGACTTTTTGCTGTTTTTAAGACTCACAAATGCGGTACATTGCAAAAGTGGGCACTTTCGTTATCTCCTCTTCCTCGCCTACCATCGAGATTGGAAAGGATGTGCATTCGATAGAGCTCTTTTGCTCTACAAGATGATACCACTCTTCTTTTGTATCCTCTCATATTTTAGCATGTAGGAATGACTTTCCACCTGTTTTTCAACTCGAAATCGCGTAATGAAGATGAATTTATTTGGCACAATACTTTGTACTATTCGATAGATCTCTTTTAGCTCTTCGAGATAGTGCTTATGGTTTTTGTTCAAATTATTTTTTGCTATTTTTTAGATTTTAAAGGAGTGCCAAATCGACGAAATCGTGCATTTTCGTTCGATCATGCTCAATTTCGTCGATTTGGCACTCCTTTGAAATAATCTGAAAAATAGCAAAAAATAATTTGAACAAAAACGATAAGCATCATCTTGTAGAGCAAAAAGAGTTCTATCAAATAATACGAAACACTTTGCCAAAAAATTCATTTTCATTACGCAATTTTGAGTTGAAAAAAAGGTGGAAACTTATCCTTACATGCTAAAATATGAGAGGGTACGAAAGAAGAGTGGTATCATCTTGTAGAGCAAAAAGAGCTTCATCGAATGCATGTATGCACATCTTCTCCAATTTCGACGGTAGGCGAGGAAGAGGAGATAACGAAAGTGCCTACTTTGCAATGTACTGCATTTGTGAGTCTTAAAAACAGCAAAAAGATGAGCGATTTGAATAAAAAGTAGTACCATTCTGTAGAGCTGAAGAAGCTCTATCGAAAACATATACACATGCATTTTTCGATCTCGATGGTAGACTAGGAAGATGAGGTGTCGAGAGTGCCTATTTTTGCCTTCAGCTAACTTCATTTCCAAACCTCATAAATATTAGGTAGTCAAAGGAATCGAAAAATAGATAGTGGCTTTTTGTAGAGCGAAAGAAGCTCATCGAAAACATATATAATCTTTACCGAAAGATGAAGGGAACAATGTGAAAAGCGGGGTTAAAAAAACCGCGGAAACTTATTCCCCAAACCAATATTTAATGCTTCCTTGATGGCCTTAATGAGAAACTCGTTTATTTCCACCACAATACAACGGGTACATTGAGTAACTGTTCCCTTCCAGAAAAGTTTCGATCTACCTTTGAAGTCTTGTCTCAACTGAAACAGCACCCCGGGTGCTGAGTCTCAGGGAATAGTCACATGAAGGGAAAACCGTAGTCACGATGCTGAGCTTTGATTACTTTCAGGGGAAATTTCTCTACTGCGGGTCAGGGAAATTCCACGATGATCTTATCACACTCATTTGAGCGTTACCGATTTTTGAGCAGGACTTTACGAGTGTGAGAAACACACACGCAATCAAAAATACTAAAATCAAGAACTTCTATGCGTTCAGCTTCGACTAGGTTACTTGCCGATGAAAGCGTTTGGATGAGGTTCCCTTTTAGTTCATCACGCGAACTTCAGTGACTCAGCGCTTGTATCGCCCGCTAACGCTGCTTTTAGACAGTGTTGCTGTCTTATATGATCTTACCACCAGCAAGCTGAACTTGTCCAGCGACCTCACGCCTTCCCCCCCTTCTTCGTTGACCAAGGCCGAAGAGGGCGGTGCCTAGCATGGGCGCTAGCCGAGTCGCAGGATTTGCGGGTTCTTGCGACTCACTCTCGCCTGCAGTAAAGGGATACACCCTCTACTATTGTGAGATAGTCTGTCTACTGATAATTAGGGGACTGCAATATCCAAAATTGAAAACCCAAATGTGTCTTGAAATTCTCGCATAAAGTATTTATCGATCGGTTGTCGAGCTGAAAACTTTTTCAAAGAAGAGACATATCACTGCGATAGACCCCGCCCATTTCACCACTAACGTGAGTGATGGCCGCACGCTTCGAAGGTTGTGCATCAGGACACTCGACTGGGCCCAAGCCAAAACCTAGCTCGAGAGTACGTCATGCGAACTGGGTTATCGCGCTGCGAGCGCCTTTATGATCTCATTGTGAATGGAGGAGTGGACGTCATCAAACCTGATTCGAGGGTTTCGAAGCATATTCCTGGGTATGTACCTCGACATCAGAAATTAGTAAAATGACGGGCGGCGCAGAACACGTATGTGCGAGCTAGACGGCATCTAGTTAGGATATTGAGTGATTGCCGTGTCCTAAGTCTAAGATAAGGTAACTATTGGGTTGAGGGATAAACTCCCGCCGTTTTTTGACCCCGTTTTTCACATTGTTCACCTTCATCTTTCGACGAAGCTTATATGAGTTTTCGATAGAGTTTTTCTGCTCTACAAAACTCTATTATATGTTTTTCGATTCCTTCGACATCTAATATTTATGAGGTTTGGAAATGAACTGCGTAAATAACCTAGCGAAAAGGGCGCGCGCTGCGCCTAGATTTGGTCGGGTGAAGCTAGAGAGTTAAAGGGAGTTGATCGTTATTATCGCTCGAATCTTCACATCTGTGTTTCCTACATGCAAGGATGGGGAACACGGCGAAAATGAGGATAATGGTTCACGTCATTCTCGATTTCTAATTTCTCAGTAGGCAAAGCCTTGCATTTTTAAGCAACTAGAAAGCGTACACCAAAGCAAGCGATAGAATAAGAGTGTGAAAGTGTAGAAACAGAAAAGTGAAGTAATTCCATCCAAAAAATTGCTGAGCATGCATGATTTCGCTAAATGCCAAATACTGAAATAGAAGACCAACACAGGAAAATGGTGCAACTCACAGATGGCAAGCTGTCCGAGCTGGGACTGGGCTGTACAGGAGTGGTGCTTGCGGTAGTGCGATGTCGATGTGTGGTGGTGGTCGATGGTGAAGTGGAACTGGTGGTTGTGGTGGTTGCAGTTGTTGTGGTGCTGGCAGTTGTGCTTGGTGTGGCTGTGGTGGACGTGGTGGTTCTGCGTGTGGTGGTATCCTCCTCTGATTCCCTCTGAAAGCGAAGGAGGAATGGTGTGGTGCATGCATGAAATTACCATAATGCCAAAAACTCATTTCCCAATTCTACGACAAAACTGGATGGGTGCGCATGCGGTCGCGTAGCGTTTAACGATATCGGGGGTATACCATAAACAACAGGATTCGGCAGCGCGACGTGCAACGATTAGTGCGAGTGTTTCGGTTCTAAAGCGATTGTGGTGTTCTGCATCTAAAATATTGACAACTACACGCCTTTCGCTTGCACGCCGCAGTGCGCAATCCTGGCCCAACGGTATATACCCGACGAGACTCACGCGACGCGGCCGCAGTTACGCATCTCATGGAATGTCGTAGAGCTTTGCTCAGCTAAACATTTGAAAGGTGAATTAAGGGCAAAAATAAGCAGTCACACAACATAAATAACCACAAAACAATGTGCATGCATATGAGTGCGGGAGGCAGAGGCATGCATGCGGTTCCTTTCGGGAACATTGTGCACACTTCCACGTTTCATTTATTATGGCTAATCAATTATGTTGCACTACATATGAACTACTACTGGAATGCATGTACAATAACAAAACAATGACGATATCAGTTAGTAATCAATGCTGCTGTGGTCCCTTTTCACTCATCGATCCATAAATAGCTACGCGGAATTCGATTAGTCTGCATATGCTGATTAGACCTCACTTCTTCATGTTCTTCTTGATCTCCGGAAGACAGAGCCGGATGCAGAGTGACGTATTTTCGAATTTCGTGACTGAAAGTATTGGCGATTAGTAACTTATCATTTCTTATTTATTGATATGCTTTTTTACGAAAATCAGTTGGTACAGTGCTAGATGAGCACCAATATGGGCACCTCTTTCAGAACTAATTATTTTGAAGTTCACTAGGACTAGCTACAGTGGATAACTTTACTGTTAATGTCCTGGCGCGTTTCATGTACGCATGCATAAATAAATAAATAAATAGGAGGCGGGCCTCATCTTAACTGCCACTGGTAGAGGGACATTGCGGCGTGCGCGGTCCGCAATTACGATTCTGCAATTCGCTGCAATTTTGGTGTCGTCGTGGCTCCGCACGCAAAGTTGCGATACCTCAAAATTTCAGTGCCGCAGAATCGCGTGCGAAAGTGCGACACTGCAAAATCGCGGAATCGTATAATCGCGAAGTCTGACGACGGCCTTAGGCTGCAGTCATACTTTGCGGTGCCGGCGGCAGGGCGTGGCTGCGTGTCTCGGCGTCTCCGATTATGCCACCCTGCGTCGTTGCCTGCGTCATCTCCGCTCCTCTGCCGTGCCACTCTCCCTCGCTGCTTGTGAACGCCCTGTTGGCGGTGAGTATGACCGCGGCCTTAGGTTGCTCTCACAATCTGCGACGCTGTCGGTGACGCCTGTTGCGACGAACTGTATTTATAACTTGTGGACCGAACGCATTTCCTTTGACGGTGATAGTCGATCTAACGTTTCTTCTTCTTTCTCTTTCCTTTTGTCAGCCTTTCCGACTTTTGCAACAGTGCTATGAGAACAAAGTTTCTTGGCAATCATTTGCTATTTTCATCGCAGTGGTTCAAAATATTCGATGAAATGTACTCAAACCAGGTGCGTCACGAGTATTGAATACAGCGCGTCGCAGCGTGTAAAGTAAAAGTTTTCTACATTTCCTCTTCTGAAGCTGTCCTATATTGCACAGCCGACTACATAGATGAAACCCGCTTCCTAGGTGCAGTAAATCCTTAGATAATTGTACGCATACGAGCTTGAAACCAATTTACAGTCCAGTTTCAGAAGGCTGGCAGGGCGTGGCCTACAGAGTTGGGTGAGAGTGTGTGGCGGGGTGAGAGAGATCGATACAAGTCCGTAGGCCTCGCCCTGCCAGCCGTAGGGAAATGGACTGTAAGTATGTGTGAATACAATTAAGTTGGAATAAATATACTCAAATGAAGACTAAATAAATAAATTATGTGTAAGCACACACAAATAGAAAAACCAGAATGCAAATCTCTCCAAAATCCCAAGTTTCCACAAAAGTTTCTGTAACTTCGTACAAGTGAATGGTTCCGAATAGTTTACTAAGGTTTATTTATAATTATTCCGATTTTATTGAGCCTTTTTTTAAAAATGTGTGTTTGAAGCGCTTTTTTTGAATAATTTTCTCTATTTGTCTTAGATAAATGGTATTGTATTGTACGCTATAGTGAACGATTAACTAATTACTTTTGTCTCCTTTCTTGAGTGAATATTCTTGAAAAAAAAGTGGGTATAACTATGCATCAATCCAACGGAAACGACGCCGAACCACGGAGAACAGGTAAATGAATTAGGATCTGCTTTACTCACCGGAAGTCTACTATTTCGGCTGGGATCAAATCTCCAGAGGCGTCCACATCTACCTAAAAAAGGAAGTTCGTGTCAGAGATACGCTTGTGCTGAGACTCCGAGATCGTTATGATATTTAATATTCAGCTAACGTTTAAGCAAATCGCCTTCTTCAGAGCCTTATGAAATGGGGAGCTGTACTGTAGCACCTAGGTGTCTCCACATTTCATAAGGCTCTGAAGAAGGCGATTTGCTGAAACGTTAGCCGAATAATATATCAATTTTTGAATAACAAATATGATAACAATTTCAGAGGCTCAGCACCAAGCGTACTACTGATCATGTCTGAAAATGCCGAGATTAATGGAGAGTCGTACATGAAGTATACTGAAGTGCGCATTATTATTCCCTGGATCGGTTGCATATATTTCTAGTGAACAAGAGTTTAAGTGGTGTTTTGGGGCTAAGTAATGCAGCGACAAGTGGCGTCACTCCCACAAGCATGGTCCAAGGACAAAATCCCGGATCGAAGCTCCAGGTCAATCGAGCTGGCCACCCCTGAGGCATGGGTAAAATAGTACCAAACTCGTCTGCAAGGGTGACTGAAATTCACACATGATGTCCTCATCAGATAGTGTACATAGTGTACAGCTCAAATCTAATCCACTGCCATCCTAAAAGGACTGGCTCGGCGCATCCTAAAAAAGATCGATCATTGCCAAATGATCTGTCCTCCTATAAGCCCTACTTCAGAATCAGAATCCGTTTTCCTCCCATTCCTCTTGCTAAACTATAGTGAACAAAGTTAATTTGCCGTTAACTACATGTAATTTCAGAGTAAGTACTTTCTGTTGATGAACCATTGTAATAAAGATGAGGTGCTCAATTGAGTGTCAGAATAATGACTAGTTGAGCAATGATAAAGAAGGAAATACCTTGTTGAAGAATTCTCTAGTAATCTCAAATGGCACATTGTACTTGTTCTCAATCAACTGGGCCAGTTCATCCACAGTGATCAGTCGATCTCGGTTCGTGTCAAATTCCTGCAATTGCTGCAATTTAAACTACTACTTGGATTGATTTGATGTTCACAGTAGTAGCCAATTCCATCGTACGTCCGTGAAGGATAGGAATAGGAGCGTAACGGCGCTGCTCAAATGTTAGATTCTGGGGTGTGTATAGCCAGAATCCAAAATCCGCGAAGCGGGCGACGCCATGCATGCGAGCTCTGGGCGTCTCATGTATCACACTTGACTTTTAAAGCCACACACCTATAATAAGGCGTAAAATAGGCAATCTTCAGGACGGCGCCGCTGTTCTAATGACACACATCTTGTGATGCCTGCATTGATAAGTGTTTTGTTGGTGGTAGTTCGGGTGTAGGTGCACCATCGAATTGAATCAGAATCCCTTGCGGCTGCCACGACATTTTGATTTACAACGGAAGGGGTGAAATAATTGTCGGCGAAAAATATGCGTGGCGCGATAACCTAATTCGAGTGTCGTGGTGTACACCCTTTTCTATTGAGAAACTACGGAATAATTTGCGAAATGCGAAATTATAAGTTGCTGGGACAGTGATCAGAGCGACCTTTTTCATTCAAAGGCAGCACAAAGCATAAGTGAGGTGTTAGGAAGCGGACATTGCATAATTATTTATCAGAAGCGCGTTCAGTTGCTGCGCATGATCCATGCATCACAGATCCACGTGACCCTGATCGACACATCAGTGATGAGATGCGCTGGAAAACTTGCACATGCAAAAAAATGGAGGAGAAGGTCAGGGGGTTTGCTATTATGGTTTTTGCTGGTGCTGCTAACATTTCCATTCCCATTTCCAACAAAACCCTCGCATCTAATGGGTCCCTGTGCGCTATTCTAGCTTGAAACACTGTGCTTCTTTACTGCATGGGAAAGCTTAAAGGAATCGTCCACGGAAAATGAGTTTTTGTGTTACCCATATGTTTATGTTGTATTTGCCTAATGTTAGCCTCACGCAAAATTTCACTCGAAAAAATGTGAATCTGGCTGAGATACAGCACCACAAAGTGCGGTCCCAGTGGGCGGGGCCTTTGTGTAAAAGCCTCGTCCCGTCTTCCGCCGCCGTTGGGAACGGAGAGTGGGACAGTTTACGTAACCTTCTGCTCCTACAATGCGTCTCCGACCACGGCGGACGCGGTACGAGGCTTTTACACGGAGGCCCCGCCTACTGGGACCGCACTTTGTGGTACTGTATCTCAGCCAGATTCACATTTTTTCGCGTGAAATTTTGCGTAAGGCCAACATTAGGCAAATACAACATAAATATATGGGTAACACAAAAACTCATTTTCCGTGGACGATTCCTTTAATGGTACGCATATTCAAAGTGTTGCCCCAGCAAAATCGACTTACCTTGAAGTGGTCGGTTGCGAAGCGTATAGCACTCAATCGAACAAGTCGAATGAAATCGGCCAGCTCAACTTTGTCCAACTTACCGCTTTTGTTCTGAAATAGGAAATCAGTCACGGGTTCACGAAATTGCAATGCACCGAAAGCTCACATAAAATCCCACCTGGTCCGCTATGTTGAAAAGTGTGGCGGTCTCTTGCGAGTCCATGTCATCTTCCTTTCTTGTCTTCTCTTCAGCTTCGGGCAAACTTACTAGTCCATCACCATCGAGATCGATTTCCTGCGAAGTAATTCATCAGATGAAATTCAGGGTCAGGTAGTAAATACTTCGCAACACAGTCGTCCGACACATGCAACGCACCGCAGCACATACCCCGCGTTCAGTGTGCCCGAGAACGCCAACGCCAGCCGGTGGGTGTGTGTCGGTTTGGTCTAACTAGGTCACTGCATCGCCAATCGAGGCCGCGTCGTTGCGGGAATGCTGTACTTGTGTATCGCATCATGTGGCTATGTAAATCCTGTGCTCCTCTAATCTCACTTCTTATCTTAAGTATTTTTTCTCTCACTTCCCCTCAAATCCAAATCTGCATCGGAGGGTTGTGACGATTAGTCGAATATTTGCGCGCTGACCGCAGCGAGCGCCGCTGCAAGTGCGAGTCGTTTGCAGCTTTATCTGTTGAAACAGCAACAACCACAACATAGGCTAACTTCCGCAGATCACAACCTGCAATCTTTGGTCACGAAATCAACCCACTACGTCTTGAATGGAATTCCAAATGACTGCGGCAAGTGGTATTGACGACGCCGCGAGCGCGATGCCGCAGCGAAAATTTGACCATTTGCCACACACCCGAATCGGCGAGGCGACGCGCATCCCCGACCAATTGTTGGATGTTAGCGTTGACGGCGGAAGCTGTGCTGCGAGTGTGTCGCTTTGTAGTTCGATGTCTGACAGGGTATGAATCAGAGCTCACTCGCGAGAGTTGCTGTCATAACTGCACCCCGGGTACGTGTCATTAAGGCAGGAAAATCGCCTCACAGGGTGGCATGCGATGGGTGCCTGCTAGGGGTGCCGTACCGGTTTGAAACCTAAAGCATCTTTTACGGCGCTCCTCGCTTGTACCCATCGCGTCGCGCGCCATTTGTGGTGATGTGAATTTTCTGAGCCACAATCCGAGACGTCTGTCCCCTGCCCATGACTACGTCTCACCTTCAAAACATTAACAGCGTTTCGTACTGCTTTACTGCGGATCACTGATCGAAATCCTGCAAACTCTACCGCATCCAATTGGCCATCTTCGTTCTCATCGGCTTGATCGAAGAACGGAGTAAGAATCTGGAACAACTTGCATTTCCAGTAAAAGTCTATTGCTTTCGCCTAACTCATGTCCACATTTCAACACTCGTCTAGACTTTCAAGGCTTCCAATAGTACTACGTATTGTCAAAAACCGAAGAAAATGAATTCAAAATTGCCTTCGTCAATTGCCTCGGTACACCACCCTATTCACGTGCTTTACTCTTGAATTTCTTGGAAACTCACATTCTCATCAAACCCATAGTGCTCGAATGCGATTCGTCTGGCTTCATCCATGGTCAGCGTGTTGCTGGCATCAGTGTCGACCACCTGAAAAAGTTCCTTTGACAATCCAGCGTTGAGTTGTGACCCTCAAAAAATCAGGGTGTTCCTTAGAATTTAAAACTCAAAACTGAGCAGATAGATGGAATGGCCTATAATCCGTGCGAAGAGACCAACATCCTGGTCAACAATTCTTGAAGCGGATCAATTTAGCCGATGTAAGGGGAACTTGGGTAAAAGGTCGTCAGTCAAAAACGTTTGCGCTTTTGGTAGTAGTCTCGTTTTTCCGACAACAGAGCGACATAGCCCGTAAATCAAACGAAACACAGGTGTTTGGGGAGTTCTTTCTTTGTTCATCGCCCCACTACCTCTCTGTAATGTGCGTTAGAAGCTATAATTAGTCACGGAGCCTGTCAGGCCGCTTTCATACTTTGCGTACCGGCGGGGACGGCGGCACTTAGGTGACGCGCTCTGTTTACAAAACGCTTGACCTAACCATATGGCAATATGATGTTCGTGGCGAGAGCCACGAATTCGAGGTTTGCATTCGAAAAGTTCGGCACTATACCGCCTTGGTCAGTGGCGAGCACATGATTTTGTCTCTCAGCCCGTGCGCAAAGGATGACACAAGATCACCTACCCGAAGTGCCTTTTTGCTGGTCTCCACTGCTCGTGCACGAACAATCCTTTCGAAGTCAGCGAACTCTGGAGCATTCAGCTCACCGTCGTTGTTGTCGTCGACACTGGCAAACATCTGGGCAACGTCTCCTAAGCAACAAATTTAAAATTTGAGTTTTGCAAGCAGAAAAATCCGAAATTATGTTTGTTGGGATAAACAAAAAGCAACCTGCTGCGATGCCTTCCT
The DNA here is from genome assembly GCA_963978905.1 of Trichostrongylus colubriformis. Lineage (NCBI taxonomy): Eukaryota > Metazoa > Nematoda > Chromadorea > Rhabditida > Trichostrongylidae > Trichostrongylus > Trichostrongylus colubriformis. Next base: position 8,569,440 of record OZ022259.1, on the reverse strand, counting down.
GCTCGAATGCGATCGCTTCCGCCTCGTCCAGCGAAATATGTCCGTCACCGTTGGTGTCGGCAATCTGAAATCTCCATTCTACCTTTTCAGTTTTTGAAAGATGGATATCGCAGGGTTTGGCTCTATTGAGACATCCTCGTCTATTTGCATTCAAATCGAGGAATCGGGGAGCGGAACACATTCACCTTTCTCGGGTGTGTGCAGAAATGACAGCGAATCGCTTCGCGGCGTTTCACTCGCGGCGCCACCAGTACGACTTGCGAATCGATTGCTCTCGGTAGCCCGGCAGAGCGTGGCTGCGTCACTTCTGCGCTTCCACCCATGCCACCCTGCCTCCCCCACCCATGCCACACTGCCTCGCTTGAAGGCTGCCATGCCCTGCCACTGGCACTCGCACCCGCCGCGCCGCTCGCTGCGGGCGGCCACGCGATTCGCTGTCATATCTGCACACGCCCACATTACTCGGCCGATGAGTGCAAGGGAAAAGAGATGGGGGATCAGGTTTGGTAAAACCGAGAGGCAGAGTATTACAACCCTTCAACAAAGGATGGTGCTGATGCGAATTTCCCAATCTCCAAATTCAGATCAAGGGAGCTAACGGGTACTCGTCATTAACTAGTGAGGGCAATGAGTTTGTCCTATCTGCACCTCAACCTGTCCCTGTAATAGCAGAAAGCTCGAATAAGCCTGTTTATCAGCACAACTCACCTTCATAATCTGCCTGGCTAGCCGGATGGTCATTCCACGAATGCGACGTCGTAGCTTGCTGAACTGTTGTGCATCCATTTCTACTGAAGTATTCGGTACTACCAACTTCCAGACACGTTCGACATCACGAGATCCTGCGAAATGCAATACAGTCTGGAGCTTGGTCTCACATTCGAGAAAATGTTTTCACTCCAATCAATCTTTCAGGTCAGTTCCAGCTGTAGAGTTGCTGTTGTGGAACAGAATAGCCTCGTTAGCATCGCATTTTTATTAATCAAGGGTGAATTATAGCCTATATCCAAAAAGAATCTTACCTATTCCATGCTCCTTCAGTATGTAGGCTTGAGCTTCCTGGAGTGAAAGTAGCTTGTTTTTATCCGTATCAACACTCTGGAACCATTACAAAAATTTATTCTCAGAAATGGAGCGAATGATTCTTACGGTGAGGTTTTTCTATTGGTTGGAAGTTTTTTTACTTGTTATGAGGTGATGTATTTTGGTTGTGTAGCGTGCGGCGTGGTGTATTTTTTCGACACCAAATACTGTCTGATGTTGATCAGTTCTGCGCGGAGCTGTGACTTGTGGCGGTCATACGCAGCCCAATGTTCATGGTTTCAGGACGTACCTTACCACAGAGACCTTACTGATTCAAAGGCTCGTTTTCACGCGGTAATCTCGTCCAAGGCCAGATGTCAGAAGGCCTTATTTTTGCCATTTTGGGGACTTTCTTCAGATTTTCCCTTGTCGGCATGCTCCTCAGTACCTCTAATCTTATAATTCTGCGGTTCAACCCTCCCAAGGTAATGCAGTTCAAAGTTTCGCGCCCAATGTTAATTTGATTCTCACTCTGCGTCCCTGACCAGGGGACTGTCGCCTATTTGCTCTTCATTCTCTCTAGCGTCCAAACCCTCTCAGACGCTCCAACCCGTCGGCCGCCACTTTGAGGATCTCTATGTAAGCCGGATTCTGTTAGCCGGACCTTTCTTGGTCGCGTGAGACTTTACCGACGGCCCAGTTAAGCAAGTATAACATTCATATATGGGCAGCGGGAGAACTTGAGTTTCCGTGAACGATTCCTTCAACACTTTTTCGGGAGGACTGACATTATCAGAACCTCTCGATCTATGGTAGCTAGCAAAATGTCTCACACCAACGATTACTAACAATAAGATGAACTATCGGAGAGAAGCAGAGGTGCAAAAATGGAATCTCTTGCCAAGGTATGGTTCCATCTTGTGATTTACTCTAGCATGCTAGTCATTTCCTAGGAGGTATATGCCTGTAAATGCGCTCCAAATCCCTGATAGCACGCAGATACATACATGTAGTTCATTTCGGAGCGTCTGGCAGGGGTTGGCCTACGTACTTGAATGAACGTCTATCAAACTCTCTCACCCCGCCACACATTCTCACTCTCGCCTCTCACCCAAGTCCGTAGGTCACGCCCAGTCAGGCGCTCCGAAATGGACTGTGGCATAAACCCAGGAAACCGTTGGCCAACGAGTACTTTCCCAATAGTCTCAATTACAAATAATGCTTACCTGCATATAACGCAAAGCAGCATTTTCAGCTTTAGCCAGCACTAGTGCACGAATGTCATTGAATTCGGCTGAATCGAGGAATCCATCCTTATTGTGATCCACCTTGAAAGTGGATTCAAAAAGTAGTGGTTGTGGTAGGATATAATAATATGCTTACCTCATTAAACATGCCCTGCACTACTGTTCCTGAGAGCCCGTGGTGCACAAAAGCAGCATACTGAACTTCCGCAAGGCTGAGTCGACCATCTCCATCAAGATCGACGCTTTTGTCGACTGGTGGAAGATTTGGATCGATGGGAAGTGGTTTTGGAGCGGCAGTAGTCACTGGAAAGCTGTCAATTAACCAAATCGTTCAAATTGGATTTCAGTGAGATCCCTTTTACTACATATCGCGTGCACCGCTGAGGGAAGTAAATCCCAGGTGGGCCCGTTTGACTGCGTTGAAAACTAGGACGGAAAGAACTGGCTGGCCTGAACAGCGAAACGCAGCCAATCTCTGAGTTTCTTAGCTAGTGAAACCGTGCTCCTCGGTGTGCTAATAGGACAGCAATTTTGCGTGGCAGTTTAAGCCGCGTTCATACTTTGCGGTGCGGCGGCAGACCTTGGCTGCGTGTCTCTACGTCTCCGCCTGTGCCACCCTGTCTCCTTGGTTGCGGCGTCTCTGTACATCCTGTGCCACTCTGCCTCGCTGCCTGTGAATGCTGCCACGCTCTACCGGCACAGAATATGAACGCAGCCTTACGGCGCGCAGTGAGTGCTTATTGAGAACGTGGAGTCGGTTGGGTCTTGAAGCGAAATAACTCAGGATCGCTTCCATCGCTTCCCTTCTCGGACACTGTAATACGAACTTTCTGTTCTGATGGACCATACCCTTGCCCTTTTCCATTTGACATCTGCAGAATTTTTTTTCTCTTCTCCTCAGATGAAACAGCTTCCAAATAGAAAATGTAGAAGTTTTTTGTACCATGAGATTAAAATAGTTCTCAGCAAGACATTCCTAGATCTCCCAGGTTCCTTTCACTGGTAGTGACACTAGAACATGGAAATTTAGCGTCACAGAAGGGCAAGTTATTACCACAAATGTCCTTTACATCAAGCAACTTTCTTGTTCCCGTAGCCCCTCCCCTCAGTCGCGCTCACTTCGCCAAACCCTAAACGGACTCACTATCCCAGGAGAAGAAACAATTAATCGCACGTACTTGTTACGTCAAAGCGAGAGGGCACGTCTTCGAAGGGAGTGTACCGTCACGTCGGATTCCGGCACGGCCACATGGTGGTGCGTCGTGATACGTTCGAGCTAGGGACGACGCGGTAGATGTCTTTGAGTGATTACCCGATAACTGTATACGGCGCCCATGGTATCACCGTGTAAAGGCAACTGTCGTATTCTGTGCCTCTTTTCGGAAGTATTCATCTCAAGACCCAATTGTAGCGACCCACTAACTCGCAGGTGTCGCGTCGCCCTTCGCATGCCGCGGTGCAAATCTTGACATAGGGGGGAGGGGAAGGATTCGGGTCCTTAATGGACTTCACCTTAAGGATTTTTTATGGGTGTCTATGACGCTTTTCAAGGGGGCCTAAGAACGGTGAAAGCGCTGAAGTATGAAAATGGTTGCATCAACTACCAAGCATGCATTCACGGCCCTATCTCTGCAGGTATACTCCATTTCGGAGCGTTTGATAAGGCGTGGCCTACGGACTTGGCTGAGTAGCGAGAGTAAGAGTGCGTGACAAGAGTGAGAGTGTGTGGCGGAGTGAAAGAGTTTTATACACTCTCACCCCAGTCCGTAGTCCACGCCCATTCAGGCGCTTGGAAACGAACTGTATTGTGACATTGGCTGGAAGCTGCGCATTTGCGTGCTGGATTTTCACGCGTTTGGTACGGTAGTAAAATGAACTTAATTCGGTAGTCGAATAAGTCTTAATACTTTTGCACATCTACACTACACTGCTCAGTTTAGAAGTATAAAAATAAATTCATGCAAAAATCGTGCAATTTGCAATATTACCGGCATTCTGCTCGATAATTGGCAGTGTTGGTGCATTCTCAGTGGTTGTGACGAGTTGCTCGAGTGCTGGTGACATGAGTGTGAGACCATCGGTGGGTGTAGCACGTGGTTGCTGATCGGGAACAATTTCCAGTGGAACCACATGCGGGTTCACAGACGGTGCAGAAGCGGTGGATGTCTCCGATACTTCCACACGTGCAAGAGGAATGGCATCAGATTGTGGCAACGGTAGGCGTGCTCGATTCAGTGGAACTAAATGCTGGTACATGCGACTGCTACTTGAGCCTTATTTAGTGACGATGGACCGACGGAGAATGCCATTCGGACGAGCGTACTGGGGCTGTGTGCGAGAGCGAATGGCATCCTCCAGCCTCCTCCATCTCCACTAGTACTAGTAACTGTGCCCGTAGTAATGATCACATGTGAAGATTGAGAGACATGCATTATTTCATCATGCTATAGCACACGAATGAGTCGTGTTAGGTTAGCGAAGCAGGCAAAGCAAAACAAGGTCTGGGCTGCGTTCGGAGCTCTCACATTCTATCATTCATTGCAAACATGCTTTCATACTAGGCGAAGCGATTGACGCAGTGCAGGCGCTCCAATGAATACATTAGCATGCTCCCTGACGTTAGCGCGTTTTAGGGTTCTCCGGCAGGGGTCGTGTTTTGGGTAGAAGGGTGGGCATTTAGGGTTGGAGTATCCGTATTTTTCAAAATTTTCCTAGACAAATGTTCGACTCTTGAGAATCCTATGACCGTTGAGGGAATCTTGCGCGGGTCGGTTGATTTCAAAAAAAGGATGTCGATCAATAATCTTACTTCGAACTACGTAGGAGTAGACGGGAGCGATGTGATAGAATGATTAATTATCGGAAACCTCTTTCGGAAACACGGCTGATACGTAAACACAGACAGTTTGCGGCGATAGGCGCAGAACGGAGAGGGTGGGGGATCATACGAGAAGAGGAGGAGGGAAGTAGCATTCGGGGCAGTCCCAGGTGGAAAATAGCCGCTTTAGTAGGACACCCCTTCTACTTGGAGTAAATAAGACCTCCTCACTTTGGTCCTAATATAGTAATCGATGGCGCATTGTACAGTTGCGAGATGCTTGATTACTAATGTATTCTTACTAGGAACAAAAAGATATTTTCCTGCGTCGCACGCTGCTCGTCGTGATGCGAAATGCTGACATAAAGGTACACACCCCACATTACGGCGTGTTGTATACGACGCTATGCTTCGAGCTGAGGGCGGCACATTTAGCCAGGACCCAAGGTGATCACCGTGTCTTATGCCAATTCACTGTTGGTCCGAACTGGATTAGGCGCTCCTAGCTCGCACGGTATTGCGTTGCAGGCTGCAAGCCCCCATACGAAATCCTGGGGTGGGGCTACTTACGACAGGAAGTCGCGTGGCCGCCCGCGGCGGGTGCGAGTGCCAGTGGCAGGGCATGGCAGCCTTCAAGTGAGGCAGTGTGGTATGGGTGGAGGAGGCAGAGTGGTATGGGGTAGGAGGCAGTGTGGCATGGGTGGAATTGCAGAGGTGACGCAGCCACGCTCTGCCGGGCTCCCTAGGGCAATCGATTCGGCAAGTTGTACTGGTGACGCCGCGAGTGCGACGCTGCGAAGCGATATTCTGTCGTAAGTATTCCCACCCTGCGAAATCCTGACGTGTAAGGTGGCACAACCGTTGTCGAGCTCGCTAATAAATTCACATCGCTGTCGCCAATATCCAAAGCCCCGTGTCGCAAAGTATAAACGCAGCCAGATTCGATAAGTGCCCTTATACGGTGTGTTAGTGTAAAACATAAAGACATGCATGCAGTGGGAGCTTTTAAATTACTCACTTGCTGCGGTTTGTTGTGGTCTAAACGGTATTTGATTGAACGGCTCAGCGTCACCGTTCACGAAGAAAGCGCCCTGGATTGGCTTCTGGGGATCGAAGCCTGTATAATGTGCGAAAAATCAGAGTTAATATGGTCAGCTGCTTTGAGGGAGCTGTGTAGCAGCTCTGATGCTTGTGCAAACGTTAGAGTGCTGCAAGCTGCTTACTGGAAAATAAAAATTACCAAAATTATTACCCTCCGGTAACTGATCACGTGGTATGAACAAAGCGTGTTTGCCGAAGTGATCTTGCATGAGATCGAGCGCAGGAGGTGCATTGTTAGTATTGCCAACTGTAATGAATGAGTAATGTGCAAGATACATTTTGATGACATACACTGCTCCCTATGGTCTAGGTTGTTTATATGGTACTATTCCGCTCACTTAAGATGCTTTCACACTTTGGGGACCGGTTCCGGCAGCACTCTACTTGTACTTCTTGACTGAACCCTACTACAGTAATATCATCGTGACGAGATCCCTCACAAACCGGTGGCGGAAAGCTCCGCAAATAGTGCTACAGGTTGGCACTGTGCCAAGATCTGAATCCCGCCACGGACCCCCGCCGGGTCATCATACTGTAATATGGTTCGGTCGAGAATTATAAATAGAACGCGTCGCAACAGGGCTGGCGTCGTTTGTAGCTATCGACGCTGGTGCCGGAAAGTATGAAAGCGACCTTACTTGCCGACCTATTCTTGTGTGCATACCACTGCTGTCTTTGACTGGGATCTCATCATTCCGACCTAGCCCGCAAATTCCTCTTCCTCCCTCTTCCTCTCCCTTTGGTAACATTTCTAAAATCCTTCCTTCTAGCAGTCTCAGTGACTCACCAATACCTCTCCCTGCGACTGCGCGCTAGAAAAATGTACAGATTGCATCGCTGATCAAATAAGTTAAATACTGGTAATTATCCTTGTGTCGGTTTCCGCTTCTTCGGTACAATAAAAACACGGGTACAACCTCTTTTCGATGGTCCTTTTATTCTTCCAAAAATTCCGAGATGCTATGTGAAATGCAAGCAAGGCGAACCCCTTGAATTGTTACACAGACCAAACTATTCGAGTAAAGAGACTGCTGGACCTGGGTTTGATTTCTGTTTTAGAAATGGATGTTGCGGTTTTGAAACTGACTTACTTGGAGGCTCACGAACCAATGGTGGAGCGCTGATTACACCTTCGAGAAGCGCTAACAAGACGAGGAATCGCATCCTATAAATGTTCTGTGTGAAGATAGCAACGGCACAAGCTCTTACTCATGAATCATTCGCGAAGTTCACACGAATGGAGGTATTTGGCAGATAAAGAACTACTCAACAAAATCCAATAATAACAATAACAATAACAACAATAATAACAATCCAATAACAACAACCGTGAAGCTGAGAGCTTGAGTAAATATTGGTTTTTAGAAGCTGAATCAAGGTAAAAGGGGTCTCGGTAGTGTAATGGATTGGTACATATGCCCGGAAAGCATGGAGTGCGAGCTCAAGCCCGTCTGAGACGGGAGCTTTTGCCCATTACTGAGCACACTTGCAACACTTTCGCATCGTGGGCTACGGCGAAAATCAGCAGCTATCAAAAATCACGATATCAAAATTGACACTGCTTTTCTAAGATATTCCAAACTTGAACGAACATGCTTCGAGTGCAAAGCGAGTGCACTACTCGTCATCCTTTAATCGAACAACTATCACGTTTCATCAAGGCAGATGTTTACAGTTCAGAGGCAGAGGTAGCGCCTTGTAGGCGGAGTTATCTGGTGCTGTTTTTTTCACATTGGCGTGTAATAACCACGTCACATGTTTAACGTGGCCCATAATTACAGAAACCTTTCATGAGCAAAATGTTTGACAGTGAAATGAACTATGAATAGTATGAACTATCTTACAAATCCATCACGCACCTTAGATCTGGATTTATTATGCATAAAAAGTATTTAGTATTTCGAGTAATCTTATAAATATTTTCCATAGTGTATTCATTTATTTCTCGCTAGTTTGCAAGCGTACACGGATGAAGTAATGATTTTAAGAGAACATGAAACAATATTCGATCGATTTTAATTGAATGATTTTGATCCACTTTTTGGAAGGTGGGCAACGTAGCGTTTAGGTTTCTCATCCTCTTTTCTAGGTCCACGAAATTGGCCAATGCGATGATGGACTGAATGGATGGGCCTTCCCTTCATGGATTAGACCGAAGAATAGTGGCCTTTCAGAGAATGGCTTGAAGAATGGTGGAGAATAGTGATCTTTCAGACAATGGATCATGGTGAATGGGTGGCCTTTCAGAATCGAAGTGATTTATTGAGAGTAACATAAAAAGTGAAGAAAGAGAATATGTCAAGGATGTGTAGTGCAGGGAATAATAATGCTATTGAACGATTCTTTAATTGGGAAAGACAGGAAATAAAACAAAAAATAGAGAACAATGGCAGAGTTCTACTTTAATAAGCAATGGCTAGGGGTGACCGCGATTCGTTAAGTGAAAAAAAATTCTCCAATGCTCTAAGAATGCTCACTATCTTCATTTCCTAGTCGACATGGCGTGGTGATCACTGGCTGATGGATGAGGGTTCATTAGGTCCATTCAACGAAGAAATTTGGTGACATCAGCACACAGTTGCTGGATTTGAAGATGCGTTGGACGAAGGAGCTGGACTGGGTAAACACAATTTCTTAAGAAGCCAAAAAGCTATTTTTAACTAGATCATCGGAGATCCATTATAGGCATTTTATATGCGAGGTTTGGGAAACATCGGCGCTGGAGATACCGAATAATTAAGCCTGCAAAAAACATGGGGCATAAACTGATCGTAGGCTTATGGGTTGAGTCCCAGATGGAGTAACTACCAATTGCAAATCAGTTTCTATTGAAAGCGCCTTGTTCGCTACTGCCACACAATGTCGTGCGAACGATTTGCCACGTCTCCGATATTAGAATACTGAAAGGACAGAAGGGATAAAAACGTAGAAAATAAAATTAATGATCTGTTAATCCTCTTTGGAGAGGTGGTAGTGTAGTGACAGGTGGCAAACACTCCCACTGGCACGGTGAGGGGAAGAAACCTTGCATCAATGCGCCCTCAGGCTATCCAAATCTTTCACTTTTCCGGAAGGGTTAATGGGTACCAACCTTGTCTGGTCGGTTGTCCTGCCAGGTCATAACATAAACCTATAAGAAACAAAACATGAAGTATTTTTCAAAAAAATAGTATATTAAAATTAATTAAGTGGTTCGTTTCGCCTCTACTCATACGAACCACTGTGTTTCCCGCCACCCCCGAAGCTCATCGGTGAGTTCAAATCGCATCCACCTGGCACAACTTTTGGTAATGGAATTGGAATGCACGGCGCATCCCACATAAGGGATTGATCACTGTCGGAAGCTTCATCCTCCAATCCCGCTCTAAGATGTACCGCGCATCACTTCAATTCAGAATTGTACCGGATTCGAATGCGAGTCGGGGTTTGGGTCTAGCCGCTGTAAAGTCAGTTTTTGTCCTCCTAGTCGAGTCTTGTACGAACCAACTCTCTAAGGATGAAGGGACTCACTAGCCGTGAAGCGCAATGATGCAGAGGTCTTCGGAACATGCGAGTGGGAGCGGCGCTAGTTGTCGCCACCTCACTCCGCCTACTGGAACGAGTAGCCGATGTCAAGTTATTCTCATATTGATGGATTTGTTCGAAGAACGGAGATTGAATATGCTGGGAAAAAGGGGCTCCACATTGCTTTCATATCAAGGTGCACCTTGATATGATGCTGGAAACAAAATTCCTCGGAAAAAGATCTGGGGAAGTCCAGTCGTGAAAGTTGTAAAAGGTTCAGAAGAAGCCTTTTGTTCATCTGGAGTCGGTGCTGCTAATGTGGTTCTTACGCTACTGTCAATTTCTACAACCCAAGTCCTGCAGTTGAACTGGTTTGGAAAAAACAAGGGAGTTGTCAAGTTGGGTGGTTACACCACATACATGCATGGTCGGCAGACTATTCATATAGACGTTGGACGAGCCCTTATCCTCCCATCTACCCTACACTTCGCTAGATAGTGGGCTTCAAAGTTCCTTTAGTTATCATTTAGTGCATCAGTTCTCGAAAAAAATAAAAAAAGCAACCCAGGATTCAAGTTCCCCACACCCCACGGTTCTCTAGCCCCCAAACCCAATACAATTTTCACATTTCCACTTCAATTCTCAATTTTTCAGCGCTTACGAAAAAGTTTGTACGAAGATTCACCTACTCGAAACACTGTCATTGTCACAATGACTATGCATTCTTCTATGTATAAGAAATACAATGAAAATGCAGTCTTTTATGTATGTGAAATATCGACTGAAGTGGAACTTATCAAAGCTGTGGTGATAGTAGAAATATGTATCTGATGATTACAAACTGAAGCACCGTTCTCTGCAAATCTGCAGATTTGTTCAAAAAGGGCGAACCTTTGTTTTGTGGGCTGAACAGGGGATTTCCAAGCCGTCGTCGCAGGGATGCCTGAGTGTTACGGCATCTCAAATTACAGTGATGGTCCGAAATTCAAAGCCAAAGTGACGAAAATTTATTCATGAAATCTCAAAAGGAAGAGCCATAGTGACGTTTGGTCGAATTTTATACTGAATACCCCTAAGACCATACTGTTTCAACCTACCTGGCAGTACGCACACTGACCGGATGCATGAGAGCGAATTCTGAGGCCTTTTTTTTTGCCCATACCTTATCTCTATTACAGTCAGTTGTGAGTTTTTCATGTTTTCCCACCAAATTAGGCACTACTTCAGCATAAGCACGAGAGCTCACAAAGGTACGCCGAAGCACCTTTTCGAGTGAGGCTTCCCGAATAATATAAATGGCGGAGATTGCCAGGGCCTGGAGATGCTGGAATACGATTTTGCCTTTGTGTTTCTGTCAAACTTCATAGAGGCCTTTCATCAGTCCACACATTCGCCATTTTGGCATCAGGCTTGTGTTTGTGCCATTGGGAAAATCCGCCTTCGAATTTTCTGAAACGGCAGTTTTGGTCTGATGTGCCATTCTTGGACTCCGAATTTATTTGGGATACATGGCATACTTTAGAAAGATTACTTGACATTACTGAAACGAGGATACGGAGGGTGCCAAAAAAGTGATTTTTTCGTCCACTTTCAACCCCACATTACTTGAAATTCAGCAAATTTCGACAAAGTATTTCCATCCCAAATTCAACATTACACCTCGTATTATCACATAACTCCGTAACAACCATCTGCACAAGCAGGATAGGGAGCTTTTTCTGCGTGAACATGATGTGTCACCTCAACTCGGCAAAATCCAGGGTTTCGCCACCCTCATTCACAACCTTGCTGAGGTCCGTTCACTCTGGGTACCTGAGCGGACTCATATTGGATAGTGTCCTTGAACAATCCGTATTCAACAGGTTCACAACACCCTTTGTTTCCAAGAGCCAAAACGCGCCATTACTACTGAAACCCCTCCGATGGGGAGTTTGAGGCATGATAAATGACACTTCGGAACATAGCAGCGTTGTCCAAGCAACCAGAGCTCTGTGAATTCTGTGAACCGATGGGTCAGTCTTCAGAAAGCTTCCCACGAGAGAACTCCCACGGAAGCTGGCTCTGCTGTTCTAGGCGGACCTCAATGCCGTACGTGCTCTATGACCCGACTGCGCTGGTTAAAGGCTCCATATTTTTGTAAAGGGGTAAGTCGCCTCGCCCGTAGCCTGCACGTAATGTGAAGTTGTAGATTCGCAGAGTATGCAGTCCGAATAACAGGTGTGGGGCGCAACTCTAAGTGCAGTGCAGACATACCACAGTAGCGCTCAAAAGTCTTTGGCCAAATGGTTTTTTACTTGGGTTTTTCACTCGTAACTTTTTTGCGACTGGACCGATCTGAGAGAAATTTTAGTATGTTGTACATGGAGACACTGCTTACTAAATATACTTTTTTGGCGCATCCCTATGCCGTTCCGCTGTGCCGCTGTCATCAAAAGTCGTGGTCTTTCTACGAAATATCAATGTTCTCTGAGGCTTGCTCGTTTTGTTTTGTACAGAAAGCCGTTTTTCTTGACCAAGCCTTTTACTTTTTTTGGGTGGTCTGATCTTGTAGTAAATCCTGTAAAAAACCATGAAAAGTGTCAAGCGGCACTCAAGTAGTAGGAAATGTTGACAATAGGTTCAGGCACCACATATTAAAGTTTTGTCAAAATTGGTCAAGTAGAAAAAAAGTTAAGACAAAAAGTTTTGGTCGGAGACTTTTGAGCGCTACTGTATGTAGGTTCCCGAACAGGCTCTCCCTGGGCGACGGATTATCCGTTAGGATAACTTTCCTTCGTGCTGTGCGTGACAGCCCTGCTTTGAAGTAGACTCCCAATAATTAGCATGGGTATGGTTTTCGAAGAGCTTTTGAGTCAAATGAAAGCAGGTTATTATGGTACGATACGAAAAAAAGGTTAAGGGGATCTTAAAATGGTGAAGTGGTTTGAAAACACTAGGAATGAAGAGTGCGAGTGTGGCTGATCAGATGAAAAGAGAACACAGAATACCAATAGAGAGGATAGATAAGAAGAAACTAAGAATGAACTTGGATGAGATGGGATGACTTGGAACGGGGCCGGTTTGGGCGGTACTTTTTTCCTTCACACCTTGAAATGAAGAACTATGGAGGATAGTTGGACGCAGGTGATATACTCCATGTGTATCGCTTCACGAAAGTGAAGCTAATAACAACATTCTGGTATATAATTTGCTGACGATATGTATTTAACAAATACCTATCAGTTCAGCTAATTATTCCTATGGCTGTGGTTTTTGAGTCTTTAAAAGCATATGACACCTTATCAAGGCTCAAAAGGCAGCGAAAAATGGACTTTGAAGAGATCTGGTACAAACGGATGAAGGAAGGCAAAGCTCACAGGGTATCTGAGAATCCCCGTATTCACCAGCTCCGACTATGTCGCTCAGATGGGCGGAGTCAAGAAGCGGTGCTTATTGCTGTTCGACACATTCGCGTCATTTAACACAACAATTAGTGAACTTATTTCATTGTTCAGCACAGTTAGAGTAATTCCAAGGTAGGGATTAGGCGAATATCAAGCTTTCCCTATATAGTATACGGTCATAATAGCGCATGGGATTACAGGGTTAGGGCGCATGGGGCGTTAGCCGTGCATTAAATGCGTAAATAAAGAACTAAGTTTTTTGGCGTCGATCAGACCCTTGTTGGCATGCGCCACGCACTCAAGTTCAGTGAATAATCGTCGCCTCGCGACGGATTGATCGCGTACAAACCGTCGCACCATCATAACATCCTCCGATACGCAGGAAAAATCTATTATTGCTAACCATGCCACAGCGTCCTTTACATGCTTTTAAGTGTGTCTTGTGCGATAACACAACGCACAACACACAATATTACGTCATAATACGCGAATTCTCCCATTCCCACGAAGGCCACGCTATCGCCATGGTCACGATTGCACAAAGCTGAAACAGCTTTATCGATTTATTACCTTGAGCGATCTTTGACTAACAATAAGACTCAGGCGTTGGTGGAGCAGTAAAAGAACTAACCCAATAGGTCAGAACTATGACTTCTCTTCGAGCAAGCCACAAAGGCTCAGAATACCGAATGTGGGTCTCTTCTAATTTCATTTCGAATCTTATCAAACGCTATCAGTTTAGATGACCCACCATAGATGCCCCACGTGTATGCCTTCAGGACGGGGAATTCGTATGGCCGCATTCAGCGCGCGACGTGATGATGCGAGCTATGGGGGCCGTATTGGTTGAGGTGTAGAGCACCGTCATCGCTTCAAGGCCCATCCGATACGGCGCGTATAGTCGCACCATCGCGTCACACACACAACACCGCAAAGCGAATTTTCTGGGGTGGGTCTACTTACGACAGAAAATCGCCTCGCGGAGCCACCAGGACGACTTGCCAATCGGTAGCCCTTGGGAGCCCGGCAGAGCGTGGCTGCGTCACCTCTGCACTTTCACCCATGCCACCCTGCCTCGTTTGAAGGCTGCCATGCCCTTCCACTGACACTCGCACCTGCCGCGCTGCTCGCCGCGAGCGGCCATGCGATTTTCTGTCGTACGTAGCCTCATACCATTTACTGTCCTAATGGCATGCACTCTCAATGTCTCCGTCCCACTGCGCAAAGCACCTGAGGGTGTCATCGTTCTAGGGTTAATACGAAAAGCGAAAGAATTATGACGACCTTCACCTTCAGACGCTCCTTATCAAAATATCGACCGTTATCAATTTGGGTCATATTAACGCCCCTGTCCCACTTCGAAAGGCACCTATGCGTGTTAGCACTCTACATAGGATCAATGCAAATGGCTACAGAATTACTGTACTCTAAATCAACTAACCCTTGAACCCTCTGCAGCTTAATACGGGCTGGATTTACCTCTCTAGAAATCGTTTGCGTTAGTGGTGAGTTTGCGCTACTTTTTTGGTAATATCCCTTCCACAATTTGCGGAAGAGTCAGCCTATGACGTTAAGCACCCTTTTTAGTAACCCATAGGATGAAGTCAGATTCCAGGCACTCTGGTGACGAGTGGTCATGCAAGGTTTATCGAACCCAGTAAAATGAAAATGCTGGAATTCATACCAATAGGTTATCTATGTAGAGATTGAATGAAGGAGATATAGTACATATGACTGCATAAAACAATATAAAAAAATCAAGCATAGCAAAATACATATTCGAGGCCTGACCGTTTGAAATACTTAGCCACATAAAAAAGTGCCGTGATGGTTCATTTGCAACGTTCCACTAGCGCGATACTTAAAATCCCGCAACCGTGAATGTCCTCATGAAGCTCTCGATAAGAGTCGCCCGGTGATAAGTAGGTGCTTGAGATTGGTTGCTGCCTTTTCGTGGCACTACTCATTAGTGCATTAATGCATCTGAGATTAAGATAGCAAAATCGCCACCCTGAGGCAAGTATATTACTCGCCTATGGCCCCCACTAAATGGGTGCTCAGTCGCGGCCATCTTATTCTATAGGTGCACGTTATGAGTCTTTACTATCCCTGCTCTCAAAAAAATAACGTTTTTGCCTCTTTGTATAGACTTTATTTAAATTAAATGAACAAAAACCAGACTGCTCTAATAACCCAAAGAAAACAATCAAGAGAAGTTGAGCCAGCATCCACATAGTAACCATAAAAAGAAATGGTGATGCTGACATTTTTATGGGAAGAGAACTATTTTCAGCCGAAGAGGTTGAATAGAAGGGGGAGTGCAGATGAAGTCTGTGTTTTTTCATTTTGTGAAAGACTTTTTTCAAAGCACATCCTTCAAGTCAGCTCATCGCTTTGATGAATCCAGTTTGTTGCGCTGTGAAATATTCAAATAGGCTGAGATCTACAATCGTTTCCATCTAGATTGTCTAATAGGTTTCATTTGGTTTTTTGATAAACCGAACAAGGATCCCACTTCAGATCTGCGCGCACTCGACATTCCTTCTGCTACGTCATTTCAGCTACGATGACAGCTCGTCGAATGAGCCGAAATACCAATAAACGAAGCTGATGGAAGCCAAGGGAATGTGAGCCAATACAGGCAGACAAATGAAGGTCGAATATGAAGATGACGTGTTTTGAATTAAAAGGAACTCAGAGACACCATGGTTATTCTAATAACTTAATTCTATAGTCAGTTTTAAAAATATTCAAAATTAATTCTTAATAAATATTCAAGAGTATAAAAATATCTCTCCTCGCTCCCAAACTAAACAAACCCATATGCTCTTCACGAGCCGAAATTAGTGCTCACATGCATAATCTACTCATTTATAGTCATAGTTATATATATTTATATATATATATATTTATTGCATGCACAACAGGTACATGAAGCATGAACTACTGAAATAGCACCAACGAGCAACAACATAGTTGTCAAACGTTGTCTCTAATTGGGTTAAGAGGGGGAAGTGGATTGAAATAGAAACTAGAAAATAAAATAGAAATAGAAATAGACTCAAAAATAAAGGCGGCGCACCCTTTCCAAATTGTATACGTGGGCAGTTATCTTCAAGAACTGCTGAGGAAGCAGTAACTTTCACGTTTCTCTTGTTGCCGTGCGACAGCTCAGCTGGCACCCTGTTTATGTAGTGAAGGCTTCAGAGCCGGGGTCAAGCCATATGCTTCAGAGCTGCACATTCCACAGCATCTCCAGTCTTGTATAATTCACATACCTATTTGACCAATGTTTTTTCTATTTTGGGTTTAACATACATTGATAGTATTGAGTAGACCTGACGAATTTTTAAAGCTACTACGCCATCGCTAGTTTACCGTACGGATTGGAGGATCACCTCGTGAGAATTCAGGCATGGATAAATCCTTAAAATAAAATTCAAGTGCTTAGTAAGCCTACTGGGATGAAAAAGGGGAATAAGCTGATGAAAACACTTAAAATAACTTTTTTTGTTACAACAGCGAATTACTGTTGACGAGTATTCGAGTGGAAACTAGGAAGACGAGAAGAACGAGCAGAGAGGATATGGGCTAATATGAGAGGTTAGGAGCAAAGGAAGCATCAAGACCGCACCGTCAGAGCGGTGAGGAGAAAATGGAAATAAACTGTATTCTCTGTAAACGAACGTTTCAGTCAAAAAGAGATTATCTGTTGCGGAATTCCCATTTAGAAAGGACGTCTAGGGCTTTTGCGATGATATCCCGCGCAAGACATCACCCGAGTCCCTGCGAGGACGGGCAACGTTGACGCTGAGTGACTTAGTCCCTTGCCCTATCCCTCCGGCTAGAGATGCGGAGGGGGTTTTCGGGTTCCTATTTCCATTTCTCGGATTTTTAACTGTTCTATTCCGTTCTTTCTATACTTACACCATTGATCACCTCGAATTCTACGTATATGTCACAGTTATTCCACAAACTCACTAAATCTCTCTGGCGGTGTCTTTAAGAAAAGCGGTAACGATAGCTGCGAAGATAGCAAAAAAAAAACTATCACACACATGAATGCATTCCAATTTGACAAAAATTTTCAACAAGATGTGAAGTCCCTTCATCTAAATTTCTTAATACCGTCGTAGAGGCTACCTTATCTCACAAATGTGCGATATTTTGTAACGATTCCGAGCGACTGAGCAGCGCAAAGAGATCCGGATTCTCGATTGTGACGATGCTGAACGAATTAGGACGTAGCAGGCGATGTGCGAACAGACCGGTCTGACCAGAGAAGTGTGAGTGTTACTGGAGTCGATTGAAAAAGTTTCTCTGCGAATTAGTGAGTGAGCACAGCATGATTCGGCGAAACATCCGGTAATAGTCCACAATAACAAACTTGAGTGATCGCCTGGCTGAATCCGAATAGGCTACTGTCGTCGGGATTTTTGTCTCCTCTTCGATTCAAAAAGACACCTGTCAGCAGGTAAAGCTTTCGGAACTTCTCGGCGAAAGAGGAACGATGACAACCTTTATCATGCACCTCGCGCTCAGCTACATCGTGTTTTCGCATTCACTTAGAATTTCTAAGCGTCTTGATGACCCTGAGGTCTTTCGACTTTAGACTCTCAGAGATAGTTTCCATTACCTAGCTCGTCTACGTAGAGTATCACAGCCCCTCTTTTTGAGCAGTACATACCACATGAAAGGAGAAGTCGTTAACCCTTGCCGAGCAAATGCTCTTATTTAGCGCTTGTTACATGCGTTTAGTGTGATGGGCAAGTGTGATAGGTATGTTTAGGTTATCTTGTGCAGCTTGCAGGAATTTTTGTGGAAAGAAATTCAAAAACTCCTACTTAACCCCTGGCCACCCCTAATTTCCCGAAGTTGGGCCAAATATTGGATCCGGCTGGAAATTTGCACAGAGGGGTAATTCGACCCCCTACGCGCGAATATCATACAAGGAAACGTTTAGAAGTGAAAGAAAAGCACTTACTGACGACGAAACACGAATTGCAAAGAAGAGCGCCCCAACGAGGAGCAAATCCCGACCTCGCGCCTACAGAACCGGGACCCTATGTACCACTATGCCACGTGAGCCATTGCTACATCTGCGCTAGTCATGCTGATGACTAGCGCAGAGCGATGCGCCTCGCCGTTGAGGCATCACAAGCAAACTTTGACCCCTCCTAACTCGCTTCAGAATGGCATTTTGCAATTTTGGTTTACACAGTTATAATCAGTATTCGGGGCTCTATCGATTGATATGGGTCTCAATTCAAAGTTCCATGGGATTTTGAAACCCTTCCCTTGTTAAACACAAAGCATCAAAATTTCGCGAAAAATCAAACTTATCACAACTGCTCTTTTCTATGAGCTTAAAATCAAGGCTGCATGCAATTTCACACAATGTATGTATTCTGCTTTTTGGGCCTATCCATTGAACTGCTCAAATCACATACTGAACGTTAATGAATGGAACCATTAGACAGGCAACCCTCACTCCTTGAGCTATTTCTAGACCACATCAGCAATTTACAGGAGCAATTATCGCCTAATGGTATAGTCTAAGTTATGGGGATCCTGGTGTACACTGCCCGCATTATTCAAGCTTATGTAGCTGCCATCACATTAAGGTCAGCAAAGTAGAAAAGTAAATGCCGGACTATACCCGCTCAGACCGTTAAAACCTTCCATGGATTGAGGCAGTATGTCGC
Organism: Trichostrongylus colubriformis; assembly: GCA_963978905.1. Classification (NCBI taxonomy): domain Eukaryota; kingdom Metazoa; phylum Nematoda; class Chromadorea; order Rhabditida; family Trichostrongylidae; genus Trichostrongylus; species Trichostrongylus colubriformis. The sequence continues at coordinate 8,550,659 of OZ022259.1, read as the reverse complement.
GAGAAGGGGTTGAAAATTCATTGCATGACATTCTGATTTTCCTTGCTCTTACTGTGGTAGTGTTTTCACTTGTAATGGAACTTGCATGCTTGTGCATATAACATAATCCTTGACAGTCTTGAGATATCGTTTCAGAAGAGAGAATGAAGCATATACTGAGAAAATCGCAACGGCACTGAGCTATCGCTCTGAGGTGAGGTTGAAGGCGAGAGAAACAAGGGCTTACCGTTCCTCTTTCCTGTTACACGCCCTTTTCCATCTTCAATGAAAGCCTTTCACAGATGAAGTCTAAAACCTCACCAACTATTGAAAAAAGCCTTCTGAAAATATTTCAGTCTTTGCCGATTGGGAAATATTTGAACGGCAAGAGGTTAGCTGCTGGCTGCACCTGCTTTATCTGTCGACCTACACATTATTACCCTCAAATACTTGTCTCTTTCACTATTTATGCATTAAATTTAAGTGCAAAGGAATGAATGGAGGAAAGCTACATATTCCATTTCTAATAATAAAAATGTATTACTGAACAAATGAATAAGTAGGTTCCCACCCCGAAAAACCAATTGCAAAGGAACTGGTTCAATTGCACGTACTGCAAAGGGCTATATAAATCCATTGTTTGGAAATGTTTCATCGCACTTTGATGACGAAACTCGTATGCTACAAACAATGGGCTTATGAAATGTTAATGCGGTTACTGTAAGCAAAAGGGTTATTCAAGGTGGGTAACGATTAACTTAGGGAAAATTACAGGGGTCCGTGAATGTTAAAACTCTAGATAGTTCTTAGAAAGTGCTATGATCGAGCGACATAGGAGAACCACTCATTTGCTAAAATATGTATGTACTTTCAGGTATGTAATTTTAGATATGGGCGACAGGCAAAACCTTGATTGAAATTCACTGGCAGGGGTAGTTGGGGCTGAATATGAAAAGAGTTGAGGCACTTGACAGCACGCAAATGAAGAAAAATCGGAATGAAAAGGTCAAAACTAAGAAAATAGAAGCCCTTCTCGCCCTTGATCCTGGAAGGAGGCTGGCTACCTTAACGAAGGGGCCCGGCTCCGTTAAAGCTGGTGGCAGCTGCTAGGAAAGACCGCTCTTGTAAGGTCCCGGGGACGCTCCCTTTCACCGGGAATTTCACCGCATGTAGTCTTTCTAGACCCGTTTTCATTTGGATGACTCACTTTCGCACCCCTCATCACTCATATTGCACCTTTCACTGCCTTTAACTCGAATGGAAGTGGAATTGCACCTATGTAGAAAGCGAAGTTAATGCATCAGATGTTGGATTCTCATAGCATAGAAGGAAGTGAAAGTCATCGACGACAATCAGTCGTCATCAAAATGCGCCGTGAATTAAAATTCTGTTCAGATTCCAGGAGGCGTTTCATTCATCACTGGACTACACGATGTTATACGTGGGGTTGTTGATGCCTAAATGAGCGTTCAATCCCTTACATGAGCTTAGCACCGAGTAATCCGCTCTGGATGGATGAAATCCTTGGGTGACGTGGAGGGTGATCCAGCTCACGTATCTTCAAATATGTAGAAGCAGCCCACGCTTTTGAACTCAAGGACAAGCATTAGTCAGAAAATCTTCTAGAAGGGAGCCGTATTTCGACCGTTGTATGGGCGACTATTTGCTTGAGGCGAGCTGGGGACGTTGAGGAGGAAGAGACTGGTATTGGAAGAGCAGTTTCGGCAGCTGAGAAGTACAATATTAATGCAATTAAGTGAAATATTAATTCTCCACGAAATTTTGAGAATTTTTAGAATGTCTCGAAGCTCTCTATCCCTCCATTTACCCTTAGGTCGACATTTGGCTTACGTATCAGAATAAATTCCATGAATTCTTCCATTCGCAATAGGTAAAAAAACTGAAAAAAGTCCCAAAAATCCCATTTTCGATTGGAAGAAACAGCATGAGAGCGAAACATCTCAGTACATTTCAGCACACAATAATATGAAATTGTGCGAAAATGAAAGTAGGTCATATTCACTGCCCTCAGGAAAAGTTATAGGTAGAATTATGCTTTGCATTGTAAGAAGTAGTGAAATTCCTGGGCGACTGATGACAATCGGTTAATGATAGCGCTCGAGAGATTATCATTTGGAAGTGGGAGAGAATCTCATTCCACTAACCCAATTTCGTGGCGATAGCGACAGCATTGTCCGCGCAGGGTCCATAAACGATAATGACGAAGTTAAGTGGTGCTTTAGGAGGTGTGAAAGTGGTGGGCTGAGAGGGTTGTCGGAGAGGAATGTACCGCAAACCACTGTGGCATGACGAAACTGGATCAACATAAAAAGTATATGGAAGATATCAGGCTGGTGGACACATACTAGTTTTCTTTCAGAAACTTGCTACTTCAGAACTCTCAGACATATATACAGTATGGTCATCATTGTCTTCTACCACTTACATTCAGTGACTGAGTAGCTGCTCAGTGCCTTCTGTCGAGAAGTTCACAAGCTACGATTTGAGAAACTCATGGATACATAATCGAGTACAATAAGATATAAATTTCTCATCTACTATGACTCTGAAGACCCTGATTAAGTAGTATTCGGAGCACAAGATAAGAGAATAAATAAGAAGAAGAGGATAGAGCTCATCTTTTTTTTATTTCCCGCCCTACCTCAGCAGTATGCTGGTGCATACATGTGGATATCAGAAGACAAGTCAGCCAGTTTTTGGATAACGGTGAAAGCTAGTGTTACCTGGTCTGTGGACATGTTTGGCAGAAACAGTAATCGTTACAGAAGTACCTACTGGTAAGACTCTTATTGTGGCATTCTTAGAAAATCTGAAGCAAAAAGGTCTGACTTAAAATCCAGCTTTTGCCACACATAGAGACAGCTTCCCACCACTTTTTCAGTAGAGCACCATTTCATGGTCAACAGAGAGGGTGTACCCAGCTTTCAAATCCAGCAATGATGTCTTGCAGATCTTTTTTTCAGTGAAGGACAGCATAACAAAGTTTGCTAGCCACTCACACTGCTGTCCTGTCCGACTCACTGAGTTGATAGGGCACCCGAACGGCTCACATTTCCTGGTAGCTGTGATAATGTGTAATAATGGCATGGATGAATCAAGTGTCACTAATACTTATGGCATGATGACATCGGATTCGCTTTAAGAATAGCGAAGATATCATTTTGTTCAATAGGCTTCCAACTACCTGTGGGTGAGTGAGCAACGAGATTCGCTTCCTTTGTCGAAAACCGATGGGGCATGGGACACTGTAGAATGATAGAAGGCATCAGTAATAAGTGCAGCATAAATATTAGGGGCTGATTCGCCAACTAGAGACCTTGCCAGATACTTGTTATAAATTATGTGTCTTGAAATGAGCGTATGATTTCGAAACTTCCTGCTACAGTGTAGCGACGCCATCTCGTAACAAGGAAACCAACGAAGCATGCTTTAGCTCTTTCTGGTAATTCAAACATGGCGAAGTTGGAGCGCAGAGACGCCGGGTGTTGCAAACTTATGCATTATCCTAATATTAGGTCTGTGCAGAATAAATGGCCAAAGCATAACTGGCCATAACTTCGCTCAGACACAAGTTTACTTGTTGAAATAAGAACCATTCGAATCTACAGAGTTTCGCCAATGATCTGTTGAAGAAAATATGTCACCATGATCAAATTCTGAATTGCTAGAATCAATAAAGTCAAGAATGGCATTTTTACCGTGCATAATTTTTCTGCCGCAGGTTTGCATCGGGAACTCGGAAAAAGTGGTAATCCGTCAGGAATATGTCTGGGGAATAAGGGGGGTGAGGGAGAGGCTCGATGCCTAACTGCATCATTTTTTTACTGGGTGCGCAAAACAACGCAAAACCCCACAGTTCGCAAGTCACCCGGCAGAAACTGATCGAGACTCTCCCTCACCCCCCTTCTTCCTCAGACCTATCTCTGACGAATTACCACTTTTTCCCGGTTCTCGATGCAAACCTGGGTCAGAAGGAGTTCGGCGAAACGATGCAGGTTGAAAATGCCATCATTGACTTCATTAATTTTCGCAATCCTGAATTTGATCATGATGGCATATTTTCTTTAACAGATCGTTGGCAAGGTTGTGTAGATTCGAATGGTTTTTATTTCGACAAATAAAGTTGTGTCTGAGCGATGTTATGGCGTTTTGAAAAAAGTGTTCCGTTTTGGCCATTTATTCTGCACAGACCTAATAGATACCGATTTTTCGCTGGATAGATCCGCAGCGCATTCTGCCTCCACTCGGAGACACGTAGACCCACAAGGGCTCAGAGCAGTTTAATGTTTTCTGAAAGCCGCCATTCAACATATTCTGGTCGCCTGTACCAACAATATGTCAAAGGAGAGAATATGTTGTGGCGACTTGACTCACTGTTGAGACCGTTCCTTGGACAGTGTCGTCAAGGGATTCCTGATCACGAATAAATTTTCCGGAAGTTAAGGATTTTGAGTAGCAGCCGTGAAACACAGCGAGCAAATAAGTAGCTTAGCTTGCCAGATTTGCTAAAGCAGCTGCTAGCTATGAGGACTGTTTTTTCGAAATTTAAAGAGCATCCAAGCAATTTGCACTAAAGCACAAGTGAAATGATTAAACCAGTAGTAGTTGCATATATTTTTCCAACGACCGACAGCGGTGTCAGTTTCGGTTTGTCAGCTTGTCAGTTCATCAGTGTATAGCTATATTGGTCTGTCTGTTCACGTTTGTCAGTGCATAAGTATGTCAATTAATTAATAGAAGAAAACAATGAATCGTTGAGGAGCTAGTTGACATTGGAGGTCATGCGGTCAAGCTTGAGTGATAATATGATTGCGATCTCATACCTCTACTACATAGAACAGCTACTGGGAAAAAGCTACTGTGCGAGCTGCAGACGTCGTGTCAGGAATTAGCACGGTAGCATAGGCATGAATGGGAAGAGCGGTGCTGTCGCGACAAAACCTATTCATTCACACACCGGTTTCTTATACAGCAAAATGAGAATGGAAAAAAAAGAAAAACATAGTGATGGCATACTCCTTAGCTGTAATGAGAGTGTCAGATGAGGAGTTTGACTATGGGAAGCTCATCTGCTAATCTGCTCACTGATAAGACCTTTCTGAGTCGCAAATCTGTTGATGGAAATGTGTTCGTTTGTTTGTAATGGCTCCAAGACACCACAGACATCAAGCTACTGAGTAATCAACTTTTGGTTCTTGTAGGGAAGGGGTGAGCTGGATTCACTAATACTTGCCCATTTTTGGTATAAAGGAATATCAGCGGAATTGGGATAGACGATCAATTTGAAATGGAGTAAACGTTTACGTCTCCTGGACCACTCACATGAGGTGCAATACCCCCTTCCTCCAATTGGCATCTACCTTTTCCGTCAAGCAGGGTAAGCTGGCGTTCCAGGGAATAGCCAAGTCCACAATCACTTGTGAATCAGAATTCTACCCGGGTTCTCCAAGATTCTCGAACCACCAAACAGAGGAGCCTTCGGGTGCTTGAGGGGGTCGCCCACGGACATTTCATGATTCTAATCCTCTCGATATCATCCACTAGATACAGTGCGGGAACAGAAACGCGGAAGGAACCGAGACATTACTTTACTCTAGAAGAGAATCGATGAAGAGCACTGGAGTAAGACCAACTTGTTCGAATCCTCGGCGTACTTCCTGAGCCTTTGGAGTTCAGAGCGCAATTCAAACTTTCGCGCTCAATGTAGATTTGCTTTTCACTCGGCGTCCCTGACCACGTGACTGTCACCTTCTTGTTCTTCGGCTCTCTAACGTTCACCCCCACTCTCACACCGACCTCATCTGCCATTACTTTGAAGAGCTCTATCTCAGTTGGATTCTTGTATAAGAGCGTGAAACTACAGTGTGTTTCACTACTATACGTCCACCCCCTATTTCAGCGGAGTCAGTCCTGAACGCTTTCACCCAGCTCTGTAATGTATGCCATTAGATTCGGCATGTAAGAAAACGGTGGTAAATCCACTGTCAAAAATTTTGGTCCTCGGACTCTATTTTTACAAAAAATTTTTTTAAAAAGTAGGGGGTGGACTAGTGGTGAAACGCACTGTATGCATGCTGCCCTCAGTAAGCCAATATGATATGAATGTGTGGGTAAGAGAGGATGGGTTTAGTTTCTGTGCACGTTGCTTCAACGAGCGGTATGTGCTCTATGAAGAGCGAATGCTTCAGAGCTGAACGGTTCTCTGAGGGAGTCGAACCGAATAGGTAGGATGTCGATCATGTCGTTTAAAAAGGAAGACTTGAAGTGACAAGCGATCAAACAGAGGAATGTCGATTTCGTTCCAACATCAGACTATCGCCTTGGTGATTACCATAAATCGTAATTTGTAATCGGAACAACTAACCCAAATTGCGCAGTGGAAAGTGAGAGCGTCGGGACAGCGAAGTGATAGTCTGAAGTAAGACTGAGTGGTGCAACGAAGGGTTGGTGATCATAGCCGCTCTCAAAGAGGGTCAAGCTGTGCGTTGGAGAATTTTAGCCTGTCGCATAGCCCTTCTCTTTGAAAATGAGTGAATGAATCCGTAAACTGTAGCACTTCTCAAAAGCATCGCCGAAATGGCAGAGAGAAAGGGACAGGGTGATCGTCAACCAAAGCTTCATAAAACCGCTGAATGTACCGTAGTTGCTGTACAAGCTATGGCAAACCTTAGTTTATGCGATCTTTATCTGTAGGTGATCCTATACCGTCTACTTAGTCTTTTCAACCATCTTAAATGCGACCTCCAATCTAAGATTCCTCAACTCCTTCTTTATTCATTTCCAAAGTGGTGAGCGTGGAAGGGGCACTTGTAATGGTGTCAGATTTCCCAACACCGCAAACTCTAAGAATTTTAGAAAAGTAAGTGAAGGAGGGAAATGTATTCCCAGCGCTTTAATATTCTGATGTATTCTTATTCTTTTCGTCCATTCTAATATCCCGTTCACTGGTCCTTACTGTAATCGATATGGGTCAGTGGTATTGGAAGGAAAAGCATTTCTAATGTCTCAAATAATACTTACATCGATAAACTAGTAGCAAGTAGCTCTATCCCAACCAGCATGGTCCGGAATTAAATCCTGGCTCTATGAGCGGCAAAAGTCACCTAGGATTTGCTTCTTCCAGAACCATGAAATCGGTGCCATTCTTGACTTGAAGGATAAAAGCACTCTAGATCAAAGCTCATGCACGGCTAGCCACCGAAGTCAGAGCATAGGTTGAATCGCGTTCGAGCATTGCTCTGATTTCAAATGGAATATAATTTATGAGTCAGTACAAAGAGAGCATGAACAACGTAGAATGCTTTATGTGTTATTGAACAAAACTCACAAAACTGTGCAGCACCCCAAAACAATTATAACTTGTAAATTTTAAGCAAACCTAGCTTCCAGCCCCTCTACCAAAACTCCTTGATTCATTAAAAACATTATACACTCCAGAAACCCGTGTAAAAAGAAGATTGAAAACGACTATGAATCGGTCTAACTGGAATGAGGACATTTCTAAGAAAGCCGACTTGGAAATACAAAAATAAGTTAAGTGGTAGTTGCAGGAGGAGTGACAGTGTCGCGGCTGTCTGGATAATTGCTACTGGGAAAGGAAGAAGCATTTCAAAACAAGTCCTTCATTGAAGGGCTGTTACTATTATTGTACCTAGTAATTGCTTGTATAAGTGAACCGGAAAAAATTTCTAAACGTTACCCATGAAACTACGAATTTACCCGTTACATTTTGACCTTTTTCTACCCCGAACTGGAGGTGATTTCCTTCTCTCTGCTATGGTCCAAATCCAACACCAATGCTCGAACAGGCCAACCATATCGGGGGCGATGCAACAGAAGCAGATTTCCCTGAAAGTAAGGCCGAACAATATATCAAATGGCTGACCTGAACGCATTGAGGCGTCTGCAATCATGTTGGAACAGAAGTAAAATGTACGGCACATTTCCAAAAAGATTAATGCATCAACTACTTCTGTTTGTTTATTCTGTCTCAACTTTTTGCTTTTCTGTTACTATTTTTACGGGGGCGTAGCGGTGAGTAAACTGGCTCTAAATGTAGGTAAAGTGAAAACGGTGTTGGCTGCTGTCTGGCTGCTCGTTCATTGCTCAGTTAATACGTTGCTCGTTGCAGTTGTCACGCCGAGTGAATCATCAAAAATTTAAAAAATTTGAATCATCAAAATATAATAAACTGTACATGCAAGTTTATTCGAAATAAGGGAGAAAATGGAAATTTGAATTTTAAAAGAATTTCAGGGTCGCCTCACTAATGTAGGCTACACATTTTTATTTTGCCTCTTCTGACTGAAAACCAAGAATGGTACAGTCGTTTTGAGCCACCTCATTGGAGCATAATGTCCCATCAGAGACACCTACCCCCTGGTCTCCAGCACTATTTTATCAGCACAACCTATGTTTGCTCAATCTCAAATCATCAGGTTTTCACTCAGATTGCGATGTTTCTGGCAATACCATCGGTTCATCCAAAGCTAACATCAAAAATTCTTTTCTTATGAAGTGCCGGTTGTACCTGACGTGTATCTTGGAAAATAAATGGCCAATCATCTCTATTTCAAGGAGGTGGGCAGACCTCCTTCAAATGAGTGGAGTTCCACCTTAGCACACTTTGGTTGTAATATTTATTATAAGACGCGCAAATGTGGTTATTCATGTGAAAATCAATTTACTTAGTCCACTTATCTTTGGTGACTTAAAATGAAAAGGTAGTCCCGTGTACTGTCTTCTCCATGTTGTCACCAAGCGGTCGGGTTGATCTTTGTACGGTTGAGCAAACGATGACTGAGTGATGATGACAATTGCGGGCGACTGCGCAGCTGTCTGCACTCACAACCTTTTCGTTCACCGCTCCATGTCGTTCATGTTTGACCTTCCCACATTTCTTGTCCAAAGGCGAAAACGTGGACAATTAAAAAGGACAGTAATCGCTTTTTTTAATTGTCGTCAATACACACCTCCTCTACTCCTAAGAAGGTCTAAAACTTCGCAACGTCTTATACTCCCCTTTTGCCTATCTGGTTTCCATTTATCATCTTTCACTCATAGAACTTCACTATATTCATAGAACGCTCATAGAACTATTACCACGTATTATACATAAAATAATTCCTTTTATCTTGCATACACTTATGTCAGACGTTCGCACTCATTTCTATTCACAAGTTAAATAAACTAAAGCTATCTTAAATATTCCTGCCTGCCTTCCCTTACTGGTGAGTACAGAGAGAGGTTATTTCTGAATTAAGCCTCCGTCCAAAGGCAGTGTGAAACAGAGGCTAAACTACTTTCTGCCCCCCCCCCCCCCCCTTCATAAGACAGGACAGTAACAGGGGTAATGTGAGTAATGGTAACTCCGAAACTGCGTCACACAAATGAAAGCTATGGGTCTGAAAAGAACATATGCAGCGAAATTTCTGATGAGAAACAGTGTCTGCGGGGGCTTTATAAAAGCCGTCTTCTTCAACAGCTACCACTTGTTTCATGGCTGCCCGCCCCTTTTTTTTCAGGGCGACTTGCCCCTTCTGAGAATAAACGGCGGGAAGAGGGTGTTATAATTCGGTTGACTGTTTTATTCGGTTATTTCTTCACTTCCATACCATTGGGCACCTCGACCTTCACATTCAATGATCTTCCATATTCGATCCTTCCATACCCGAATCACTACTATCGCTGCCTTTGAACATGGTCTCTTTGTTAATAACTGTTTAAGTCGTTACATTCATCGAAGGAATGAGGCTTTTCGGGTGGATCAACGCCCCACACATCCACTTCCACCTAAACCGTAACACAGCTCGCTTTATATTACGGTAGCCCCGAATTGCAAGTTTTCTGAAAAGTAGGCAACTGAAAATTTTTTTAGTTTCACTGGCACTGTTGTTGTGTGGAATAAGATCCCTATTCGAACTATGATCAGAGTTCTCTTATGTTCTTAAACGTATTTCCCATTTTTACACCATTTCACAACTATGAGGTCACTCGAAAAAAAAGGAACCAGTTTCCAAGGGGTCTGTGGAAGTACTAAATGTGTCTTCCAAATTCGCGCTCCAGGTACATACTCGATACATCTTTAGGCCTACTTCTACATACAGTAGCGGTCAAAAATATATGCGGTTTGGGATTTTGACTATAGCTTGGTTCGATGTTTGCATATCTCGCTCAATTTTTTTGTGTTCTGAAGGCAACTGTTACTCAATGAAATGAAGTATCTCAGCCGAGTAGGATGCAGTGTGAAGGTTGAAAAAATTATTTAACTGAAACCACTGAAAATGGTCAACTCCGTGCCTCAGTGCTGTTAGGATTTGAAATAGAGTGCAACAAAGTCCCAGCCTCATTCCGTATTATTTTCTGCCCACCTGCCCGTTTCGATGAGTTATGTATAAGCTTTTTATGGCCAATTGAATTTTTGGAAAGGTTTGGCTATTTTTAGAGTTTTAGTTAAACAAATTTTCCAATCTCAACACTACACCCTACTTTGCTTCACTGAGTACCAGTTGCCTTCAAAAAACAAAAAAAAAAAATTGGATAAGAAATGTAAACTTCGACCGAAGTTATGGTTAGGATCCATAACCGCATATATTTTTGACCGCTACTGTACGTTTCAAGGGAAATACCAGTATTTGAGTTTATCTCGGTGCGAAGCCACTCTGAGTGCCATTATGAAAAAACGGGAGACTTTTGTGCTCATTTCGATGACATTGAAACCACTCGGTGTCAAGGGATGGTCTTTACGCTCTGCCGTGCCACAAAAGACCAGTGCCACCCGCTAGAGAAGGCTTTTGAGGGCTATTTCATATGATCTTCTTCTTGATTTTATTCGCTTGATTAAACTCCTCTGGTTCCAAACTACAGCGTGCAGAGTGGCGAAAAGAAGAAGTGACGTCACCAAGCAAACAGAGAAGAAGTCTCAGGGCACAGCTCATAACAAAGCGGCGCGACTTCAATTTCTGAAGCTACTTATGAATTCGACGAAATCAAGAGCCATCACGGTCACACCTGAATAATCACATTTTGTTTGTCCGAAGCAGTTTAATTTGTTTGGTAATGACGGACGGAAGTGATAATGGCATGGTTTGCAAAAAGGGTCGGAACGAACTTCAACCATGGCGTTCCGTGGCTGAAGAGTGATGGCTCACGGTACTTTTCGCGTCGCAATAACTCTTGGCTCTGCCTTCCTAAAGGTCATCACAATTGCTTATTTCAGCAGGACAACGGTGCTATTCAACCAAATCACTCGACGAATGTGTAGCCGTAATCCGAAACATAACCGTCCTACCATGAATAATTTGTAATTCTGATCTCATGCTGCGTAGAAAAGAAAAAAGATCGTTGTCTAAAATATCTACGCCAATAATCTCTAGCACTTAAACGAAAAAGTGTCGAAGCAGACAATTACTGAAACCTGGAACAGCATCCATTGAGAGGTTCGTTGAAAATTTCCTGGCACTTTGTCGAACAGGCCTGTTGATGTCGCTATCAAGCAAGGATGAGCCATAAATTACATATTATAGTCCATTTCGAAAAAACTGATTGGGCGTGTTCCACGGACTTGGGTGAATGGCGAGAGTGAGAGTACGTGGCGAGAGTGAGAGTGTGTGGCGGGGTGAGAGAATTGAGAGAGTTTGATACACGTTCATACAAGTCCGTAAGACACGCCCAATCAGTTTTTCTGAAACGGCCTGTATCTTTCTTGCGCGCGCCTTTAGTACTATTGATAGTTCTGTTTTCTTGGGCCTGGGATTATAGGATGTTACAAATTGTGAAGAGGAACTTTCGACAGGACTTTGAAAAATTTGATAAGTTGCCTGTTCTGCAAACCTAAAATTTAGAGACTTCATGAAGATTCCATAAAAGCACTGTCTACGTTGACTTTATTTGGCGATTCAGTGACCTGTCAGGACCAAGCTGTGCTTCTCTAACAGGGAAGGTCTTCCAACTCATGACGCGCTTTTTGAATGCCGCTTTTTGCATGTATGGGGGTACATACAGGAAGCATATAACTGATGTCCATTTTTGCTGCGCGCCCTTACTAATGCCAAAAACGGGGTCGATGGTTCGATCCCCGCCGAGGTCAAATTTTTGCAAAATTTGGATTTTTAGTTTTTGGGCTCAAAAACACTTAAATATGAAAAATAAGTGCAGTAATCACATTTAGAGTTTTAGACTACCCTCTACTGTCAGTTTTCAGCAAGTTTGACAGCCCAGCCTTTTGACCTTTCAGCGCTCATAGCTCACGAACGAGGCGTTTTTGCGCGAAACGGATTTCATATTCGTGTGCAGGAGGTCGAACTACCCTTAGGGGTAAGTTTCCAGCCCAATCGAGGTTTTGACCCAAATTCGAAAATTTGGGCTGGGCGTTGGTATACCTTCGACTGTACATTCGATGAAGGAGACGGCGATATCACTTGTCCGGAAATTCTCTCTATTTCTCTTGCTCAATGCTTGGTAGGTAAAGATAAAGCGATAGGCACTCGTGCTGTGCATATTACATTGATTTTCATCGGTTTTGTTTGTTATTCTCTTCTACGAATAGAAGGTGTACCATGCACCACCGCCAAACATACTTTCTCGAAGTTAGGGTCAAAATTTGGAATTGGCTAGAAATGTGTACCTAGGGGTAGTTTGACCCCCTAAAAACGAATATGGCACTCATTTTGTGCGAAATCGCGAAATTCAAGCGCTACGGGCCCTTTCATGCTCAAAAAGGTCACATCACAAAATTCATTGACAATTTGTAAATAGAGTCATTTTGGCATGCTGTCAACGGAAATTACAGTCATTTGGCATAAACAGACATATGTGAAGATGAAACAGTGAAGGCAAAAAAAATGCAAAAGGTCTGCAACGCCGGGGTACGAACCACCAACCCATGCACATCGTCCGTTTGAGAGTCCATCGTCGTATCCAGTAGGCCACCCGGTCGCCGCAGTAGCCGTACATCGGGGAACCGTTATTAAACTGCTACGCACTTTTAGTACATGGTGGAGACAATCTTTTATTTTCACCGTGTTTGACTTTGTTTTGGATGTGAAATAGACGAACACCTTTGGATCTGCACGTGATCAAAGTTACAAGGAGTATGCGTTACAATAAATGGGTTAAAATCGCCTTTTTGAGAAAAAATTTTTTCACTCCTTTTTTGGCATTTGTAGGAACGCACAGCAAAAATGGAAGTCAGTTATATGTTTCATGTAGGTACCCCCATATAATGGAAGAAACCGTTTCCCAAAAGCGCGTCATGACCTGAAAGACCTCCCTTGTAAGGTCAGTATTTAGTCAGCTTGTCTGAGATAGTAGCCAATTACTGACCATGGAGGCGTCCGTGTGAGCATTAATCCAAAATTTGTTCATAAAGTTATATTAAAATGTCATCGTGACGTCAAGAAGAGCTGTGGGCAACGCGATGCCGTAGCGGTTCTTCCGACACTACACCCAATACTCGTCTGATAAGCGAGCACTTGTTGGCCGAAGTTGGTCGTTTTCTTTTTGATAACAACTTGCGTCACTTGAACCACTCGCAGAAGGTCGCTTAGTTGAGCTCTGCGAATTGACATTGATTGATTTCTCATTTCTGTATGCTGTATGCAATCGATTTCCTACTTATGATCGAAAGTTCAGCTATGATTTAGTGATACGATTGGATAAACTTAATTATTTTTCCTTTGAACAGTAATAGACACCATAGGCATATTACAATCCACTATGCTGCAAGGTTTTCGTTGTGTATCGCAGGAATACTGTGATTTATGAGTGCATTCATTGGTTGTAGCGGCGAAATGATCTGTACCTCTACAACGTAATAGGCACTTCGGTGAAACGCTCGTTATCGGCTTTATGTACCAATGAGATTCTACAACGGCTAAAACCCGTCTGCGGAACACTATCTTGAGCTATTGCAGCGACCTTCATGAATAATTAACTGCGACATGGAAAGCCATTTAAATTCACAAGTTGTACATTCTATATTTCGCTATTAGGTGCCTTATTATAATTTAAGACAATACGTCTTTGGGCGTGCGAAGGTGCTGCTGTGGTGACAGGTGGCGCGCTCTCCCAGTCTAGTGGTGCGGGGATCAATACCGCATCACCTTTCCAGAGAAACAACAACAAATATTTGCTGCGGTTGAAGGCAACATTAACACAACAAGCACAAGGGAGCTGTTGATGAATGTTCATACAGCACTTTCCGAGACGAAAGTTGCCGCTGCTGCGCATCTCCCCACTGATAAAAGTGTTTGAAGGGGTACGTGAAAATGGCTAGCCACTACATCACTGAACGCGACCAGATTTTGAGATGCAAATTCAACTTAGGAATTACTGTAGATTTTCCTGTCTATTGGTATTCATATACGCCTTCTTGATCAAATTCGAATATATAATATATAGAAGTGGAATAAATAATACAGCGTCAATGCCCGTTTGCGCCAATCAAGCCATCCACACTTCAAGGCAGGTGGATTGGTACCACGGCACTCTCAGGTGTCGAGGAAAATGGCCGTTTCAGTACTACACACCTCCCTCCCTCCACAGGGACAAATACGCCTCCCCATTTTTTTTGACCTCCAGAATACCAGTAACTGTTGCCGGATTGTATATGTATTCTTATCTGGAGCAGAAAATATTCATTCAACATTCCCTCACACGGACTCGCTGTAGAATACCCTTCGCTTCTCAACTATTTATTGAGGTTTACATTCTAGCGCCTATGGCAGACCTCTGCAGGTACGACCTCCCCCTCCTGCCAGGGATCCTCGACTAAGGGTGTACTCTGATTGGTACTAGGCTCTGGAAGGATAAAAGCATTGACCCAGTCACCGGCTGGCCCGTACAGGCCGAATCGCATTTATCTGCTACTACGATTCCGAATGGAACTAGAATGCGCATACCAATGAAGGTTTGATCAACGCCAAAGACTTCATTCCTTTCTTGGTAATTTCTGTCTGTTCTACTGGATGCAGACTTTCACTGGGATAAGTGAATGCACTGACTTGGATTAGAGCGCGTAGGGTTGTTAACACGCTCGTGTGTCATATCCTAGCCAGGGTAGATGATCCTTTGTCAAATTAACCATTGAAGTGTTCCGTTCGAGAGCGTGTCACTCAGATGTGAATCAGCGTTCTGATTCGATAATCTCGCTTTCCTTATGGTCAGGGTTAGGCATCGACCTGAAAACATCAGAGCAACAGGGATCTCAGATTTCCGAAATGTGCTGAAAGATTAGGCTTACCACAAGGAGGCTGTTAAAAAGTGCTGAATTGATAATTGTTCTCATAATACAGCAATCACCAACATGTGGTAATACTCACTTATGTAAGAAAAATCAAATCAAAACAAGGCGGGAAATGGGAGAATTTCCGTCAACATGAAATAAACAACATTGCTGATACGGATCTCAGTTGTCTACACATCGCTGATAAACCGTGGCTCCATTACTGAGAAGCCTCTAAGAAACAACAAATTTCATCCACATTCCATCTCAACATTGCCCCACCAACCATTCCTTTACTTTTCATTCCTACTTCCGTTATTTCGTGAACATGTTGCATCATTGAATTTGACAATTCTTGTTCCATTTTATATTCATTTGTTGTGCTAGTTACTGGTGCAATGTTCGCTGAAATGTCAATATATGTACTGGCTTATTAATATTCCATTGATTAGGCATGGCTCCATATTCTGTAATGGTGACGGGCGCTAATCGAGGCATTGGACTTGGTCTCGTGAAAGAATTTCTTAAGAACAAGGAAATTCGTCATGTCATTGCCACCGCACGTGATCCAGACAGTGCCGATGTGAGCTTACAAAGACAAGTTCTCGTTCATTCAATTGTGCAGTTTATTTATACCCCACGTAGCTCGACGAAGGAACGGTTTCAAAGTGCCTCCAAGCTGCAGTGCCTACAGAATGGAAATTACCTTGTTTAGAAACTCAAAGAGATCGGTGACAGTCGATTGAGTATAGTGAAGCTCGAGGTAACCTGTGACGAATCCATAAAGAAGGCATATGTCGAGGTTGGTTCTCTCATTCTGCGCCCGGGCACAATCGCATGATTTGCACTTTGAGCAGCGAAGTCCTGAATTTCTAACTGTTTGGCTAAAGAATGCTAAACTTTGTGCTTTCCCGTGAAGCTTGAGCGGAACTAGTGCAACGCTTGGTGGCTCCGTTGTCGATCGGTTCTGGAGCCGAGTTGAGGGTGGTGTCTGGCATGGGCCGGCTGGCCTTCCACCTCATTCATTCAAATTTCATCTTTTTCTGAAAGGAGATCGCATGCGTTGAGCACCGCAAACTGAGGTGGACCAATTTTTGCGCTTTGTGGTTTTTCGTGAATTTATTATTTTCCCCAATCCTTACGATAGTTTTCATTGCCGCTTTCGCCGTTGTAAGAGCCGCTATCGCAAACACAATCACAGTACCTGCAAAATCTCTATTACTATTTCAGTCTTCAAAGAAATTCTTACAAAATTTTGACCCATTCGAAGGCGCAGTGAATGTGATAACCGGTTTGGAAAGTTTTGATCATGCAGTCAGTATGTTCGTATTGCAATCTGCGGTGAAAAGAGTGTAAGAGGGAAAACTACTCATAAAGATGCTATAGCTACTGTGAGGTATTGCTACAAGACAGAACTTTAAGTTGTAATACTAGTTCATGAGGACTACGATATAATACTATGAAACAGAAGAATAACATGATACACAAGTAGAAGATTAGGAAACCAATATATGAGAAATTTGAGATACAACTACTATTAATAAATAACTGACTCAGGTGGGGACTGTCTGACCTTGAGGTGACGAGGGAATCCTGGGGAGAGGGGAGTAGAATAGCATGACCGGTCCACTAGGCCAGTGAGACTTCCTTGTCGTAGACCTTCTTTTCGAGACGGCGATATCTCAGACGGCTGGCTTATACAGATGTTGAGGAGACGCCACTCTTGACGATGACAGTGACGATTGACTTGACTGGGTGGAAAACCGACGGATCAATACTTTCCCGCGCTCCACGTGGTTAAGACCGTTTACGGTAGGTGCAGGAAGTTCAAAGTGCGGATCTAGCCTGAGCTCGGTTTTCTTCCGGCGCATGCTATATACCCAGGGAAGGTCGTACGCAAGTCACGACATCTGCCTAAAGGTGAACACTTCACATGCGGAGTATTACCGTCACACACCATAGAGCCGCACGGCTTCACCACTCGATACATCAGTGGCGCGATTCGTGGAAGTATGAAAAAAACCACTGCAAAAATTAATTGGTAAAGTAGAGGACGTGTCACTTGGGTAGTGATCTCTTTCAATTAGCTGCTTCTTTAGTACCGCGAAATCTAGCATCTCACATGAAATCTGAATGATCTACCAATCTATCGTGCAAACAGCGTCCTTTGAGAAAAAAGAAAATGTACCGTTCCGATGCTTTAGAAGTACTATGTATTCAAAATCCCTCAGAACCAAAGCGGAGCTGGCTGCAATTTTATAAATTGGTCGTGCGCTGCTGAAACTTGCGCTGCCACTTTCACCGTGCACCAAAGACAGAAAGCCTGAAGTTCAGGTAGAGAAGATCGTTGGTGAACGAGGGCTCACCGTTCTTGTGAATAACGCTGGTGCCCTTGTGAACTACAGCACTTTCCAAGAGCCGAAGCGGGCTGATCTTATCAAGAACTTCAACATCAATACCGCTAGCGTTGCAGTGCTTACACAGGTTTGCTTTCTCTGCATTGACACCATCTCATTATCAACTAAGAAATACATTAATTGCAGGTGTTCTTACCGCTTCTGCGTAAGGCCGCCAAACACGGGGATTCGGACGACTTTTCTGTGAATCGTTCAGCTATCATTAACATTTCATCAACTCTTGGATCGATCACCAATAATAATATGGGATCAACGGAAAGGGGATTGATGGCCTACAGTGTTAGCAAGGTAACAGATGGCTTTGCAACAACTAGGACAATTGCTTTCACCTGGTTCTTCCAGAGTGCATTGAATTCCCTGATGAAAACGATGGCGATAGATTTGGAACCCGAACATATCCTGGTCGCGTCCTTTTGCCCGGGATGGGTGCAAACTGACATGGGAGGATCAGATGCTCATTTTACTGTAAGTATTGCTTCACCTGCTAATTCTCTTCTCACTTGTTTTTATGCCGGTTTATGTTTACATGCTTCTCATTTCTTTAGATCGACCAATCAGTGACGGCGCTTCTGAAATCTTTTTCGCAGCTGAACAAAAATCATCACGGCGGATACTTCAACAAGGAACTCGAAACCATTCCATATTGATGCCCATATTTAATACACACTAGATAATAAATGTTACCACTTGCTCTTCTTCTACTGGGGTACAAGTATGTAGTGACTTGAACTCGATTTCGACTATCCTCGTTCATGGCCTCTGTCGAAGTGGTTCAGATCTAGAAGTTCTGTCTCCACGGAACTTTGAGTTTTTCTTATTCCGATACTGTTCTGTTGTATTTGTTCACTGCACGCCTATGCCAAGTTCCACGAGAAACTCAAAATCTGCCAGGATACACCTTCGAGGTGTGCGACACACCGCTGTCAGAGCACTGTACATTCCTCTTCTGCAAGTCAGCACATACTTTTCTCTGAAGGGCACCGGCAGGAGTAAATGGGAAGTGACAGCTGAGGACATGTTCTCTGAAAAGGAACCTTCTACTTCAGAATAATGGATGTGTGGCGAAAACTCGCATTGAAAAAGCGCGGCTTGAGGTCTTATCGCGATTCCGCAGCACAGCGAGTCGATCTGCCATTCATCCGGCAAGGGGCAGGGCACCGACCGCGACCTGCTGATTTCGAACCTAGCCCCTCTGCCTCCAGCTCTGAAATGTTGATTACAACCACGAAGATTAAAGTCGCAAAATGCTCTCCCAAAGCGGGCTTGTAGGGTTCAGAGTTATGATAACCCACTGAAGGGGTGCATTACTTGAAGTGGTGCATCAACAAATCGTGTGTGCAGCAACGGTGCCCTTGGCTCGGTAGCGCTCTCTAGAGGGAGTGAGCGGCGGGTTTGCCCCTCTATAAGATCTTTTGGTGAAGTACACAAAGCAAATACCAGGTCAATAAGTCATAGCAAGGAAATTTTGTCCTCTCCTTACTCTTTTCGGAACGGCATTTTTCAACTTTAATCCTTATATTTGTGATCAGCACAAGATTCCCCGTTGATCCACATAGGCCCTTACTCGATGTTCGATGTTAAAATGGAACCTTTTTCTGGTTAGTCTTTTATAAATTGCGTTCCGGTCGTAAGACATTTGATGACCGAGTAGCTGTGGATGGTGGAGCAACATTCATTGCTGACGGACTCATTGTCAGTTGACTTGCCGTCTGCGGGGCAAAGCGGATCTTCCAGTAAGGAGGGAATCTATTTCGCAGGCTTAGCACTATGGGGTTGTGTAACCCACAAAAACTGAACTAGCCCGTAATGGTATCCTTAATGTCATAGTTCCAATCTTCTGCTGATTGTTGCCCGCTTGTCTCAATTGAACGCTATCAAAGTAGAAAAATCAATGTCTCGGCCCTTGTTAAACTCTATCGGTAGCTGATAGCATTACTGCCACGGTCAGCATTTTTATGGCCGTCTTGATCACCAGGTTTCGAGTTAAAGATAATTTCCATTCAACAACTGCGGAATTGCGGCACACTTGTCTTGCTATCACCATGGTTCATCCAAATTTCAACGTACCGTTTTTAATCTTTAATGTGCCCTTTTCGAAATTTCACATTTCGTTTGCAGTGAACTGCACGATAGCTGCAAACCAACAAAAGTGCGCATGGAAAATGTCGTTACATGCAAAGCCTTGTGGAATTAATGTAATTCAGCATGGCTCCATATTCTGTAATGGTGACAGGGGCCAACCGAGGCATTGGGCTTGGTCTTGTCAGGGAATTTTTGAAGAACAACGAAATTCGTCATGTCATCGCTACTGCGCGCGATCCGGATAGTGCAGATGTGAGTGAAGTCAAAGTCAATGCTTTCTTCGGATATCGTGCAGCTTGTTTATACTAAAGCCTCGTTCAAATAGGAGCATGGGGTGCTGCCAAAAATTGGTCTGTTAAGAACCTTTAACGTAATAGCTGCCTTTTTTAGGGTGTGAACAAAGGGAAATGAAGCATTTCACAGCGTAACGTCTGTTCGAATCTTACTGCATGAAAGCGAAATAAAGTAAACGTTGAAGCTAGATTTAAAGTTTCATGCTCACATATGCGGTGGTGGTTGGGCATTCAATGGACGGCGTACCGTAATGAGTTCGAATTCTTCTTTTCTCCCTGTGAAACAAGATAACATTGCTTGCTTCTTTCAGTCAAGTCATTTTTCACTTACAATTAGTAGCTATTGTATTCAAGATATGGGGTTGCGTGGCTAATAACTTGACCTCTGAATTTCTGCTTCGCACATTAGATGCGTTGCATCAGCATTATTTAGTTGCAAGAATTACGAGGATACAAAAGGTTATTCTTACCATTTCATGCACATCCCTTTTTAGGATCTTAAAGAGATCGACGATGATCGACTGAGCATTGTGAAACTCGAAGTGACATGCGACACTTCCATTAAAAGGGCATATGCCAAGGTCGGTTTTTTCTACAATCTGAAATGCATGTTTTGCAATACAGGTCATATGAGAATATTTTGCGGAACCGCAACGTCTAGGTGGAGCTATAGCCCTTGGAAGCGGCTCTAGTACTACGCTCAAGTCTGAAAGTCAAATTTTGGGTTGCTTTCCGTCTCGGCTAGTTCTCATTATCTAACAGTTTTGTCTGAGGGCGCTTGAACACAGTTCTTTCTTTACCTATTTATTTCTAGCTACTACATTAATTCACCCTTTAATTTGAAGACACGTTGAGTAGTTGAAGCGATAAAGTGGGGAGTAAGAGGCGCTGCAGAATACACTTATAGGGCGAAATTCAAAAAATCTCCCAAAACACCAAAGATGAGGCCCCTTGGCATTATGCCTTGTGCGAGATTACCGCATGGAAGTAAGTTTTTTAGTCCTTTCGCGGTAGATGGTACCATGTAGAGCTTTGCGATATCACCTGGTTCACCGAGTCAATAATTCCTTCGAAACTGAACTTTCCTCCCGATCTAATCTTTTCGCATATATCGCAGACCTCCTTTGCCACGCTGTTACCAACTTTGCTACTGACCGCCAACAGTCATGTTCAGGGTGGGCAGGCTTGCGATCCATGGTGGATTACGCTGGCTTCTTTGGCCACGCAAGCGCCAGAAACTCACACTTACGCCTAGTTTATTTGTTTGTTTACTGACGTAATAAACAGCCCACTCGATTATAATAGGTAATTCCAAAAACAGTGGAGCAAAAAAATCTTGAAACTGCGGATCACCAGCATAGAGAAAAGTATACTCAATAATAGCAACAACAACAAAAGCAAAACGAAAATTGTGTGAGCGAGCGAGAGCGAAAAAAGAGTGGAAAAGAGAGGGCTAGAAATGTCACACTGCTGTCACACGAGAAATCTTAGCCAACACATATTTTTTTGGCCAAACATCTAAAGGAACTCAGAGGAAATTCATGATGTCGTTACGGAATCTTTATTAAGAATAGTTAGAACCTCAAAGAGAAGAACTTGGATCGGACCTGGGATCTAACCAACGGAATCTTGATTTTGACGTTTTGCGCTATACATAGTTTTAGAAGTAACTCTTGAGGAAAATTTGACAGCATTCAGCGAAACCTCACCGATAAGGATTTTGGATTCCATCACAAGGTCATATGCTCTTCTTCAAGCTAACAAGCTGGGCACGGAGAAAATGCGACGGCGTTCGACACCGTACCTTTGAACGCTTACGCCCCAAATCAAGTTTCCAAGTTAAAGAGATGGGTGGCGTGACATTAGAGAAATAATAGAATGAAACGCTTAACCCAAGAAAGATGTATGCAGGAGCCCGAGGACCCTTTCTCCTACTTCTTTGCGCCTCTGCATCACTAGCCGGTGACAGTAGCTGCATAAGGGCGAGGAACTGAATCAGCCAGTCGTGATCCTTGCCCCTCCATCGCAGTCACGCTTTCTGAATGGGAGTTTGGCCAAAAACCAACTTTTCTAGACTGGAATGTTCGTTCATAGTGGATATATCTTCCCACTTCTGATTTCCTCCTTGCCCTTGGCGGTGCCTTCAAGCACTGAAAAGAACGATACATGATCATACTTTTATGTTTATTTGTAGTTGTTATCTTCTGCATTTTTTTATTGAATAAGAGCGGAATGCCACTGCTTTTTCTATGAGCATAAAATAGGGAATTGGATTCCCCTCGAAACGCAGCGGAGCAGCCAGCACCATAGCTTTGCAGACAGCCACACAGTTGAGACTAGCTAAATCTCTATTTTTGTAAAAATTTCATTTCATTCCACAGCTGATACGAAACTTGGAAAAACACTGAAACTCAGGTGGAGAAAATCGTTGGAGATCGAGGACTGACCGTGCTCGTGAACAACGCTGGTGTCTTTTTGCAGTACTACACCGATCAGGAGCCAAATCGAGATGATCTTATCGAGATCTTCAATATTAATACAGCCAGCGTCGCAGTTATTACGCAGGTCCCCTTCACTTTACTGATACCACTTCAGTGCTCTGTAATTTTTTCGGTCACAGCAGTTCCTACCGCTTTTGCGTAAAGCCGCCAAACATGGCGTTTCGGACGAATTTTCTCTTGATCGTTCGGCCATCATCAACATTTCATCGGCTGCCGGATCGATGACTAACAAGAAAACGGGATCGGATCACAGGGGAATGCTTGCTTACAATGTCAGCAAGGTAATCCAGCTCGTAGTAGGTCATCTGATTGCTGACCCTACTTCCTCCAGTCTGCTTTGAACTCCCTGATGAAGACGATGGCAATCGATCTGGAATCTGAACACATCCTTGTGGTGTCATTCTGCCCAGGCTGGGTGCGGACGGACATGGGAGGACCGGATGGCCATTTAAGTGTGAGTGTTGTCTGTAAGGTCCTCCCTCTATGTTACTATGCCTCCATCCTCTTCTAGTGAGTTTTATGCTTTCAATCCTTCAGGTTGATCAATCAGTAGCGGCATTGCTCAAGTCTTTTTCGCAGCTGAACAAAAACCATCATGGTGGCACGTTCGACAGAGAGCTCCAAACAATTCCATTCTGATTTTAATATATACTATGTGATCAGTGATAAATCCCAGTTACTTATTCTTCCCTGTTTTGTTTCTGATACCGCCAAAACTGGTGTTGTGTTCTTCATCAAAAAATACTCTAAATGTGAAGTGAATCAGGAATTATGTGACAGCCGAAATTCTTTGCCAACCTGAGCATATCCTTCTATTAGGTCTATGCAGAATAAATGGCCAAAACGGACTACTTTTTTCAAAACGCCATAACTTCGCTCAGACACAACCTTATTTGTCGAAATAAAACCATTCGAATCTACACAACCTTGCCAACGATCTGGTAAAGAAAATATGCCATCATGATCAAATTCAGGATTGCGAAATGAAGTCAACGATGGCATTTTCAAGATGCATCGTTTCGGCGAACTCCTTCTGACCCAGGTTTGCATCGAGAACCGGGAAAAAGTGGTAATTCGTCAGAGATAGGTCTGAGGAATAAGGGGGGTAAGGGAGAGTCTCGATCAGTTTCTGCCGGGTGACTTGCGAACTGTGGGGTTTTGCGTTGTTTTGCGCTCCCAGTAAAAAATGATGCATTTAGGCATCGAGCCTCTCCCTCACCCCCCCCCCCCCTTATTCCCCAGACATATCCCTGACGGATTACCACTTTTTCCGGGTTCCCGATGCAAACCTGCGGCAGAAAAATTATGCACGGTAAAAATGCCATTCTTGACTTTATTGATTCTCGCAATCCAGAATTTGATCGTGATGGTGTATTTTCCTTACCAGATCGTTGGCAAAATTCTGTAGATTCGAATGGTTTTCATTTCGACGTATAAAGTTGTGTCTGAGCGAAGTTATGGCCAATTACGTTTCGGCCATTTATTCTGCATGACCTAATAGAATGGCAGCAGACGGCTTTGGGAGGGGGGACCCCTCAGCTGGAGAGTCGCACGCCTTGTTGGCCTCATCTTGGCAACGCGCCAAATATGACAAGCGGAGAAATGATGGTATATTTATACAAATGAAAACATATACATTGTCAAATCAACAGCACCTATGCGATCATCTCCAGCTCCTCCGTGCTGTACACTCCTCGGAATACCAAGATATTGATCCCTGTGTAGCATGACAATAAACGGCAACGACTAGAACTGTTTTATACGAAAACTCGTCGTGGGCAAAAGTGAAAAGTTGCAGGCCAAAGTACAAAAATGAAAAGAAATCTGGGGAAGGCGAGAAGTCGAAGAAGCCGAGATCACGGCGTCGATGGTTTATGTGTTAGCAGCCTGACCACAACGAGAAGCAGCACAGACCGCATTCCCGATAAAAGGCTTTCCAGCAGCTCACATCTTTTTCTGGTTCTGCAACGAAATGATGAAACTGGATCCACTTTCTTTATATTTCAAGAAGCTGCTATGCGATAGTGCTTTAGATTAGTCTGAAACGGTTCATTCCTAAGAATAGCTGATTGTTATCTAGGGCACTAGTAATCATTATTGCCCTGATACCTAATTCATGATACCCAATTTTGGCGTTTGGAAGCGGTGGTATCAGTGGTTTCCGGTCATTCTTGGTTTTTCTTAAAAAAAATTAAAATCAAACCGAAGTCGCCATAAGGTATATTTCCTCAGTATAACAAATCTTTGAGTCGCTTCACTACTACTCCACGACGCATTTGAACGATTCAATAAGAGTTGTACGACGAGCGTAACACAAGCTCTACGGTCAGCTTAGGCATGCCGGAATGCATCAACCTGGAAGCTGGGCTGCGGGAGCGTTTACGCACTACAGTTACTCGTGGTATAAATTAAAGCACGCACTGATCGCCGGCCGTGATTGCGTACCGTCTTGAAGACAGCAGGCTTTTCTTCGGCAACACGCTTCCCGCCGCAAGGTCAGACACCAGACAGGTCGGAGTACGCGTTGCCAAAGCTCCTCCCACGAAAAGGCTTAGGCAAATCCGGGAGACCCCAGACGGCGAAGGACGACCCAGACACAGGGGTACGCAATCACGGCCGGCGTTCAGTGTGTGCTATAATCGATGTCGTTACTCGTACGATCGTGTCGTGGATATGAGTGCACCCTAAGAAGTACAAGAGCAATACCGCATATGCCTACAGCGTCGCTGCTCATGGGGTTACACAACGTAAACATGACTACCGGAAAATAAATATGAAACCCTATATACATATTTGATCAAGTAGCAACAACGAATCGTGCTGCCTTTCAACCCTAGCAAATTTGTGACCAGATAGTATCGCTTGACTGAACACGCACGTTAGGAAATGTCTACTTGTTGTCTCAACGCCCATACAATACCTACCTTCTTTCCTCGCTTTCTCCGCTTCTTTACCATCTTGCTCCATCCTTTTCGGTTGTATCTGTATTGGCTGAACTTGATGACGCTTCACTGTCTTTGAATCTACCGGATTAGACGACAGCACCTAAAATAAATGATTTGGTCTCCAGTCAGAATCTTTTGACTATATAGAGTACAAAATGAGCTATAGCGTTTTGACGAACATTGTCGTCCGACTTCGATCTGGTGTGGACTTTAGGTCGTTGCAGATCGGTCTCTGATTGCGATCCTGGACTATCTGCAATTAGAGGAGAAAAGGAGATCATAAACAAATTAGGAAGGTTACTATGAGGATGCTGAGTTATGGGCAAAAGCCTCGGTGTCGGCGTGTGTGCTATCAAAATCAAAACATCAAGTTCAAAATATCAAAATCAAAAAGCAAAATTACAAAATCGCATCGCGGGCTGCGGCGATAATCAGCAGCTATCAAAAATCAAAATATCAAACTCAAAGCTTGAAAGGACGTCGAACTAGATCATCATGGTAGGAGGACCCTTGGGGACGATATTTTTGACACCTCATCGTACTTCGGGGCTCAAGTGTAGGTGTGGTTTGACTTTTTTTCCATCTAATGCTCGTTCCGCAAGAAAGATGAGGATGACCTTCGCGTTCCAGCAAACGTGGATTGTCTTTGTTTTTTGGAGGAGAGTACTTATGAGCATAAGTGCAGGCTAGAATCGCATGTTGTTGGTGATTGAATCCAGTGCGGTCTTGCAGCACTCCACTGGGCAACCCTACGACCTACCGCCTTCCTAAAGCGATAACCTTTCAATACACTTCTTTTCAGTTCCTATCCTATACCTTGAGGGTTTCAAAGTTTGCGAAATGGAATGAAATGAATGAAATTAACGGCTTTACGGACTGCGTCGAATTGGCAGCTGCAGCTCGACGACACCTTCCTTTTCCAATTTGTTGAAAATAGCCAGACTTGTACCAATAGCGCCGCTGTCGAAATGCTTCACGGAAACCACGTCAGCATCTGTAATTTAGTGCGTTTATCTCGGAATGCGATGACAAATAACAGTAGTTGTCTGAGGCATTCGTACCATTCACCTAATCGGCCTATCGTATCCTTTCCGTCTGAACGTCTGATCGCCTTATGGCCTGTTCGACTGACCACCTGATCCCCTAATCGCCTAATCCCCCGATCGATTTGTATCATATTCATTTAGAACATCCGCATAACCGCCTGATCGCCTAAAACTCAGGCACTATAGCGCGATCGCAATCTCTGAACACTGCCTAACAATTTCTGGTTTATTTACGCAGAAGAATTTTTGTACTTTACGGAGTGTTTTTGCTGAATAACTTTCGTAAGTGTCGACGTAATGTGTGTTTTTTGTTGCAAGTACGTCATGGTCCTAAATTGTAGCGGCTCCCTTGCGCTTGCTATTCCTCTTCGCGTCTGTGGTATTCATCCGTCGGTGTTTCATTCGTAGTATATCGGAGTTCAAATGGAGCGAGTTGGCTGGCAACTGTTTGGATGAAACGTACGGAGGACAATTCCACTTGCACTTCTCGAATCACATTGCTGTGAAGTTAAATTTGAGATTTTTCGTTATCTCCACGTGCTTCGTGAGAGTATCGGTTCCGTGATCAGCACCACAGCGTTCAGTGCTAGGCTTCTGCTGGTCCCGCTCCTGTTATTGATCAGAAGTCTGCGTTTTTCACAGATTTTGGCGATATACTGATTTCTCCATAACATCGGAAAATTTTTTGCCGTATTTTGTGGTGCTTCATCTATAGAACTCCTTCGAGTTGCTGATAAAATCACACAGGAGCTTGTTTTCAGTTTCCGTTTCATTAGGGAATGGGTCTTGTGTTAAGAGTTCCTACGACTGAATAAGAGCGGTTCTCTATCATTCCCTGTCAAGAGAGTTTGCTTGGGCTCTGTTTTGCCAAAAACGTAGTGTATTGAAAGGATTAATCGGCCTCATATCAGAGCCGATCTTAATATAAATAAGTCGGGTCATTGCTCATGTGAGGACTATCCCATACTATATAAAGCTACAATTCCATTTTCTTTTACGGAGAGTGAGCCGAGGTAGTGAGTGATTTTTTCAATTACTAGATAGATTCTGACAAAGTGGCTTAAGAAGTCTTTGAAATGTTGCGAAAAGCTCTTGCTGAAAAGTGCCCTAAAACTTCAAGACAATTCACTGAAAAAAAATAATAATATTTGTGCGGAACATGAGTGAGCAACAGTTTAGCATGAGATTATAGGCCATTATAGGCCCAAAAAAGTCGGAGTCTTGCTAGGGGATCAAAAAGAAATCTTTACAGCTGGTGATACCCTCACAACTTGATCAATATTACCTTTCGGACAGCAGGCGCATGACGATTTATTGCTCATTAGCACATAGATGTCATCATCCTCATGGTCGATCGTGAATTCATGATTAATGGATAGTCCGTTAGCGAATAACCTGAAATTTTACCGAAGGTCTCTGTAGTCAATTATCTACTTGCACATTCGACAGCCAAGCCCATCTTCAGATATTTTACCTCGATTCCAGTACACCAGTGACAGCTTGAGTGTACGGTTAAATTATAAGGAAAATTTACATTCAAAGACAGTGATATGGGTAATGTGGGTGATGAGAAATCTCAAAAGGAGTCATTCAATGAAAAGTTACGGGTCTGAAAGGCCCATTTATGGCGAAATCCCCCGCGAAAGGCGCGTCTCTGAGTTGTGGCACAGGCGGCCCTTTCAGTTTCTTGGCTCGGTCCGCCTCTAAAGGAAGAGCATCCCTGATTGGCTGGGGTGGGAGGGGCCAAGACGATGCGGCATGTCAGGAGCGATCGGGGCGCACTCTCGTAAACATAACGTCGCAGACCCTTTTCTAATCAGCTGATTATCTTTTTCAGTGTTTTTGATTTGTGCTGTTTACCCGTAGAGCTTGCGAGTTTTCCTTTTCTATTCTCCTTTTCTTTTTCGTTAATTCTTACTTGCTGTCTTCGCTCGTCTGCAGCTAACGATGGGATGCCTTTTAAGATTTCATATTGTTTCCTCGCCGCTCTTTTTTTTGCGCATCAATTTTTGGGCTACATGCCAATGGCAGGGTTGTCCGCCTCTTCATTTACTTCCGCTTTTTCTTCACCGTCGTAATACTGATCATCTCGCCCGCCATATTCGCCACTTTCTTCACATCTCTTCCGAATTTTCCCTATGACTGCCTTTAAAGACACCAGAAGGGGGTAATTTATCTTACGGTAGAACAGATGTAGTGTGAACGAGTTTAAGTGGCCGCCATTGCACAAACTCGCCAATTTGATGCCTCGGCATGGTGCCAAAAGGAGATGTTTCTATTATAAATTTTGTTTTTTCCTTTACTTTTTACTTTGTTCTTTCTTATATTGTTTCTAGATGTACTTACATGAATGCTAATGTAGTTGGGAATGGCCACCACTGCGCTGGGAGTCAGGTGCTACAACTAACGTTGGCCCACGGCCAGTCTCCTACAGCGGATAACACGGAATGGATGCGCTGATGCGAATGGGATGCGAATACACACCGCAGCGTCGCGCTTTTGAATTCGGGTTTTTTCGCCTATTATCGCTTCTAACCTTGAGGGTTTATTACAAAATGCTCATTTCTTTGCATCTTCCTCTTGTTTCGGACCCCCTTCGGTTCCTTTAAGGGAATCCCCTTCTAGTTGCAATCATGGTCAGGATTTCGTGGGAGACTCCTCGACCACGTGCCCATATGATAGAAACTCCACCCTCTCATATGTTGTAGATTCAGATTCATGTAAAAGTCTGACTTTGCAAGTCCACTATTTCGCAAGCGAGGGCAAAGAATCGCAAAATCGCAGCGGAATCGCAGTACTACGAAACCTTGAACTTGCTAGAAACCGAAAGTGCACAATTTCGCTGAAACTGCACTTGAAAGCCTTAAATCAGCAAACGGTTGAGCGACTTTGATGAAAAGCAGTACCATTTTGTAGAAAGAGCTCTATAGTAAACATATGCGCATAATGATTCGACGGCAGACGAAGGAGAGAAAATGTCGAGAGTGTGGATTTTTACATTCAAACTACCTCATTTCTAAAATATTAAACAATCGAAGAACATTCGGTGATCCAACATCCAACTAACCACTTCATGCAGATCTCTTGTCGCTCATCACGTCGTATGCCTTCCAGTCGTCGCCCAGGCATCGCAACGGCAATCACCGCTTCCAGCTCGCGGTCAGTCATCTGCAGCACTCGACGCGTAACTCGCGTCATCGTCTCTGAATAATATCTACTGAGAAAATATTATAAATGCAGTAATGCGCATTGCGGATGGTATCGTTAGCAGTGCAATTCGAAAAACGGTTCAGAATACAGGGAAGAGAAACTAAAGGATGGAATGAGCTTCAACAACGGGTGAGGTGCGCGTTACCATTATTTAATTCGTCTCAGTTTAACAATTTTGTAATGATATCAATGGATTTTGCAATGATATTAATTGTAATTAATGATCCCGAGATTTCATTAGGATCGAGAGGCGATTGTTCTCACGTAATAAACGGTCTGCACTTTTGCTCTTCGATCAGGCAATTTTTGCATCAATATTTTCGGCAGTGTGGGGGAGGGGGGGGGGGGGGGAAGGACATAAGAATGTGCGTCATGACAATCTAATAGATCACACGTCACGATTGACCGCCGACTCCTTAAAGACACCAGAAGGAGGTAATTTTGGCCTACGGTAGAACAGACGTAGTTTGGACGAGTTCAAGTGGCCGCCATTGCACAAACTCCCCAATTTGACGCCGTGGCATGGTGCCAAGAGAAGATGTTTCTTTTATAAATTTGCTTTTTCCTTTATTTTTTCTTACACTGTTTCTAGATGTACTTACATGAATGCTGATGTAGTTGGGAATGGCCACTCCACAGCGCTGGGAGTCAGGTGCTACAACTAATGTTGGACCGCGGCCCGTCTCCTACAGCGGGCAACTCGGAAAGTCAGTGCGATGGTGCGAATGAGGCGCGAATACACACCGCAGCAATACACTTTTGAATTCGGGTTTTTTCACCGATTATCGCTTCTAACCTTCTGCGTTCGTTACAAAATGCTCATTTCTATGTATTTTTCTCTTGTTTCGGACCCCTTCCGGTTCCTTTGACGCAGGACCAGTAAGGCACTTGTAGTGAGCCTATTCGGGTGGTGTGATGACACTGTTCGAGCGTTCCTTACCACACCCGTACGGTGAAAGGTTTGATAGGCT
This sequence comes from Trichostrongylus colubriformis, assembly GCA_963978905.1. Lineage (NCBI taxonomy): Eukaryota > Metazoa > Nematoda > Chromadorea > Rhabditida > Trichostrongylidae > Trichostrongylus > Trichostrongylus colubriformis. Next base: position 8,519,971 of record OZ022259.1, on the reverse strand, counting down.
CGGGTGACATTTTGTATGTAGACTACTTGGAATTAGGCTCATAGAGTGAGTAGTTGAGAATCTTTCACATCCCGATCCGCTTAGGCCTATATTCAATGGGGCGTTGTAGTTAGACGAAAGACGTGAGTTTTCACCTTAGTCTAGAATAAGGAGTTTCGGTTGAGCAATATCATACCCTGTGCAAGAGATGGGTTTCCCTTAGGCGGAAATCGTTTCATCCACTGCGGAGTTCCTTCTCCCTCCGCGCTTTTGCCTAGCATACGGGTAACAACGATGCGCGCAATTCGTGTGGTGCTGTTATTTCAAACCTTTCAGAAAGGGTCCTACCGAAGCAACCAGCATTCTTGACGGCTGCTCGGGTTCATCAGTGGTAAAGATCACCGCTGACCGTCAATGTAATTACGATTTTCAGTGGAGTAATTATGACGATTGACAGTGAAATGTCTCCAAATACCACTATTGGACCCCAAAATCCCGAGCAATTGACTGCAATGAAACAATACCAGTTTTGGTAGACAAAATATTGATGTATGCAGTCGCGAACAACGAACAATCACGCGGCGATATACATATATTATGTTGCGGGAAAGTTTTTGCGACATTTTCCCCGAAATTTTCCAGAAGTTCCAGGAGCTCATGTGGACGGATTACATGAAAACGGCAGTCTGAACTAGTGAGCAGTTCATATGGAAGTTCCATTCTCTACATTTGCGTGAAAAAAGCGCGATTTTGCTAGCTGAACATCGATTGTCACATTTTCATGAATATGTACCGACTAGGCTTCATGGAGAACGTGGCAGCCAACATCACTCTAAGCTTACTCAAAATTTTTATTTCATTTTGTTTTCTCCCAATTCGAAACCCTTTCACAAAAAAACTTCAAACTTTTTGTAATATTCAACCAACAAATATATTTCATCATGTGAACGCAATTAGCAATTAAATATAAATATCAAAATGATTTGGGATCTAGTTGGCACAAAAATCAGAAGTCGAAAGAATAAATAAAAATATTGCAAAAATTCCCCAACAATCAATACATTAGGCTAATGTCGACGACCAATCATCTGCATAACTCCACTCGTATTATTTTCTCCGATGAGTTTGAAAAAACAGGAGCCGCTGAATAAATAATTAAGTTGCTGACTATCATTGTCTAACCTTCGGCAGCGAGAATCCCGAGAATTTGCATTTCTGCACACAAAATGTAGAAAACTATTTGCAACAAGGAATGACTTCAATCAATCGCCTCCTCCCTAGCTTCCTTTCCATACCCCCATCTTTTGGCCCATTCGGCACAAAAGAGATAAAATAAAATAAAATATTCCGGGATGAAACTCAAAAAATAGAAGCAACATACGTAAAAAAACACAAAAAGTACGTGCAACACAAAGCAAAATATTAAATGAATAGATAGTGTGCCATGACTCTATTTTCACAGCTTTTCTTGAAATTTCTCATTAGTGGTACAGTACCTCATGAACGTCAAGACTACAAAGTTCTTCAAAGTCATGTAGTGATACAGCTTCATTTTTACGATACACCATCAGCTTTTTTTTTGTTAAAAATGATATTTTTCAGCAGCTAAGAAAACGAAGTCCTAGTGTGGTTTGAATGTTTTCATGTGGCTCTCTCAAGAATATCAACCCAGCAATACATATGTGAAGTGAGGATATGCAGAGTGAGTAGGTGTTACCGAAAACACTACCACAACACGGAAGAACGCAGGCGATTGAAAGTAAATCCATTGCACTAGTACAATGTGAAACAACATCATGTTATGGGGACAGTCATACATATAATCGATGACAAACACATAATAGAATTCGGATCGGCTGAGTATTATCGCGGCGAATTTCAATAGACTGCACTCAACACGATCGGAAACCGCCTACAAAACATCAAAACATCCACACTGAGTCCTCTCGTAGAGCTCATCTTTTTGCGTATGTGATCTTGAAGTGCAAAGGAATAAAGACGAAGGTAGAAAGTGAAAGTATTAAAACTACCACAGGTACAATTGAAAAAAAGCGCTTGAAAAGAAAAAAGGGGAAGAAAAGAAGAAAGAGGCAGTCCGAGGAAAAGTGTAATGGAAGGGAAAACAGAATGGAAGAAGAAGCAAAAGGCAAAGAGTACTCAATGAGATGGGGGGGGGGGGGGGGTAACATAGTGAACGCTTAACATTAACATGCCTAAAACGCAATGTGTTACGTAGGTTGATGCATAGTCTTGCGACAAATGCGCTTTTTTCGAGACTTCATTAACTTAACGCTTCACGCTGGCTCCCACCCCCAATAAGTGGGTAGCTGCTCGAAGTGAGAGTACACGGTTTTCTTCCCCTGCAAATCTTTTGTCAATGGTGGAAGCACAAGAGTATCCTAGCCACTGGGTGTATATCATTAGGACAAAAACGTCGCGTGCCGAACACGGCTACGCGACGTTTCTGTCCTAATGATATACACCCCCTAGCTACTCACACCGCTGTCTAGTCTAACTCTCTACATAGATTAGTAAGGTAACTAGATACATAGATTGGTAAGGTAACATTTGCTTACAAGCAAGTGCTGCTCTATCATGGCATTCCGTCCTTCGAATATACTTTCAAGCTTCTGAGGATATCGTCCTGTCCAGTGGACCTCCTTCCTCCTGTGGGTGGGTGGACAACGAGAACCGTATCTCCTGATCCAAAGCGAATGGAGAAGCGGAAACAACTGAGCCAGACTAGTACATCCGAGGAAGTATGTCGAAGTATGCTTTGAGTGTTCGGGTGATTTATACTTGAAATAATATATTAAAGTAGCGAAGACACAGGAAATTTTGGAAATGTTGCCAGCGTGCGCCCCAACCTAATACAGTTAGTGCCGTAAGAGTGTTAAAAATCGCGCGAAAACGCGTTTTCGCGCGATTTTTAACACTCTTACGGCACTAATTGTATATACCATTTACATGAATGATCCTACCATTCACATGAATAATACTAAAGCTTCTGCTCAACATTCAACAAAGTGCCCTTTCTTCCTATCACTACAGCACCAAAAAAAAGAAACAATAAAGGGGCACAGTAAATGTGGAAGAATACGTTGCAGTGGACACAAAATATGAGATGACAGAGAGTGGCGGAGTCAAAGCAGGGGAAAAAGAACAGAGATGAAAGCATACGCAGACAGACAGAAGGTAAACAAAGAAAGGGCGTTCTATCCATATTCGGGTGCACTAAATACTTTTCGAAATTGCTCGACTTATCAATTCGTCATTTACCAACGTCAGGAAAAATAAGGTAGTTTGGGATATTGCTACGACTCGAATCGAAAACATCTACAGCACTTGAGACGACTCAATGGTGTCTGCCCTCAACCCTCTTTTCATTCTTTTCAATGACATGTTCGCAAACTATTGATTCATGGTGAGAACGTTCATTTTGGTTGACTCATCTATTTAACTACCCTTTTTACATAGGAAACATGTTAGGCATGCCTACCTTAAACTTTTTATGCAGGAAACATGTCGGAAGTCTGGTTCCTCTATTACAAGCATATTTCGGATCGTTATTTCGGATCCCTAGAGTCTAATATAAAGCAAAGTTCACACGGCGAAGGTGCAAGAATATAACTGAGGCGGAACTCATAGCGATCACCAACAAGGTGGGGCGTCCGAGTGGGAGGAAGGCTAGAGAGATTGGGAGCAGAGAGGAGACAGTCACATGGTCAGGGACGCAGACTGAGAAACAAATCAATATCGGGCGCGGAAATTCGAACTGCGCTCAGCGCGTCGGCGACTGTTCAGATGTTGCTCGGCGGGAATTCGAAAGAAGTGCTTTTCTTCTAGTTTCTCGATTTCTGCTTCGAAAGAGAGGAAATTTCTCAATTCTTTACATGTTTGCGTTCATGTACTGTACCTAATAGACTGAATTCACAAGGAATTCGAATCATTGAATTCTGGCAAAAAATTCCTAAATACTTCAGGACTTCCTAATTAAAGACAGTGATAGGGGTAGTCAGGGGCGAATGTCAAAGGTTTGTTAAATGCGAACGTTCAGCTCCTTACTAAAATGAAAGTGAAGAGATCGGGGAAGGAACGGTCAAACACCCGAGAAATAAGACCTCCTTTTCACCCTTGACTTCAGGAGGAGGCGAGCTCTGTCTCGAAAGGGGGGACCTGTCACAACAAGTGGCAGCTGTTGAAGAAGACGTCTCCCTGCCACTATAGTAGTGTTCCCATACCCGTAGTTTTTATACCAAACACATCGGGAGGGGTGAATTTGGCAAATCGGCGGATTATGAAAGTAGAGGTGCTCAGCATAAGTGTAGAGAAAGAATTACATAAAACTGCAAAAAAAAAAGCTGAGGAATGGGAACCCGGGAATCCCCTTCCCTCTGCGTCCATCTGCGTCACCGGCCGGGGTGGACGCAGACAGGCCAGAGGCTGAATCAGTCGGCTGCGATCGTTTTCCCGCCCTTCCCGGGCGACTTATCCGGCCGCAGGACCGCAGGACGACATGCCGTGCTGCGGGGCCGTCATGAGACCCCAAGCCGCGCTTTTTCAATGCGATTTTCACCATATATGACCTCTTCTGATGTAGAAGGTCGGTTTCCAGAGAACATGTGCTCCCAAGTCTCAGTTTTCTCTTAACCCCACTACCACAGTCTACAAAATGACGTATGGAGACTCTCGGATAGATAAACGGAGACTGTATCTGAACAATTGGTTAGGGTGGAACGAACGTCGTCCCACAGGAGCTTGATTGATTTCCTTGAGTTCCCGGCTTTGTTGCGCAGTTTCTGAATTCTATATGCTTTTCGAAAACAAACTGTGTTCGTTGCCCCTCAGCACATGTCCGCAACTGCAAGCGAGGCCCTGTTGCGCTTGACTATTCAAGGGTTGTTTGTTTGTATCGATGAAGGAAATATGGATAATCGATGCATTCACTGTTCTGTTATGTTCATCAGCAGTCATGTCCTTTATATCCGACCAGTTTTTACGTAAGCTGGTACCAGTAGGACATTGACAAAACACACACGAAGTTTCGCAACTGGAGCATGCAAAGCTCAAGCAAAAAAGGAAAAGCCTGTTCGTGCGATTATTCGATTGTTCACGGAGTGGAGACATATTTCGAGACAGTGAAGGGCACGAGTCCGAACAGAGATATGTTTGCCGTGAATGACATCCGAGACGACTTAAAGGCACAGCTCGCGATAATATGAATATCTTGATTCCATCCGCGAGTAGATAGGCCCTTTCACTGCGCGCGAGGGTGAGTGCAAAACGCGTAAAGGACACGTAGGTGAGATGGAGACCACCCTCTCGAGATGGCCCACACTCATCTATATACACTAACAAGGTAACAGTGGCATATACGTGAGTAAGAAGCATGGTAAAACTTCCATTGTAACAACAACCTTATCGGATATTATCACTTCGAAACGTGTTGAAGTGCATGCTTCTAGGCCGCAAACTCGTTGGTGTTAAAGGTCATAAACACCATGTTTTCGAGGTTTTTCTAATATTCCCTTGCTTTTTCTTCCCGTTCCATTCTTCAGCACCTAAGTCTTCATGGAGCGCGACGAGGCACGAAATTAATTGTGAAATGTGCCTTTAAGAAGGGCTCACAGGCAACACAGCTTAATTAGACACCAAGCAGGCGCTGTGCATAGCCGCCGCACATATCAGTCGTGCCGATCGATAGTCCGAGCGGTGCGCGAGAAATACTACTGTGGCAAGGCGGCATTCGGGTCATTTATTTCTATTTCTTAATGCCGCACTAGTTGTGACCTCTATTTTGGTAAGGGTGAAGGTCGACCAAATAATCATGCACATGCTTTAAAGTATTTTGAAACACCGTGGATAAGATAAAATATAGAAAAAGGGAGATATCTGAAATGAAGGATAGTATAGAGTGGAACGGTTCTAAATTTTTTTATTGTTTCGAAGAAAGAAAGTCGCTTGAGTGAAGACATTTGCAGGATTCCTAAATGATAGTCAAAACGAATGGCCAAATGAAGCCGCGTCAACGTCTACTGACTTCCACCAGTACGCTACATTTAATCGACTTCATAAACTCCATTTGTAATCGGCCGGCTTATGCTTGATTTTCTCGAGAATTTGAAACCCTACAGCTACTTATCCTTCATTACGTGGACTTTTTGACGCTGACGTCACTTGGTGTTAATCTGGGGCAGGACCATCACCTGCCCGATGTGAGCTTAAAGGCACAGGGAACGGTAAGGAGAAAACGGTAACGGGGAGAAGTTCCCGTCCTAAAACGATTATCCGAGTATGTTGTGGTCTTCACCCGCGATCTCCCGTGCAACAACGCGAGCTATGTGCACACATCCAATTTTCGAGTGGCTCGCTTCAAGAGACGGGACTACAGGCTAACGCAATCGTCATTTGTTGTCGCGTAGGATGTATTTCATTCATTCATGATGATGTGAGACAAGTGAAACAACAAACAAAAGTAACAGTTCAAGGGAGAATAAGCGAAGAAGTAAGAATGTAAAAGGTTTTGGTAGCAAAAAAACTAGTTCGCATTAAGCACACAAATTACGACATCACGGATTGCGCTTGCCATGATGTCAGGCGTCAATTGCAGCAATCTGAATGAAATGCAAGTATTCACCGTGTGCCAAAATTTCCCTTTCGAAGTCTTCAATATTGGAACTTCAGAACATGGCAGGGAAAGTCTCAAGCGCCAATTTGACACACAATAACGAACGTCATGTTAATGATCAGGGGTGTTCACTATGTTATAAAGGGCCGAGGAAATATCATCCGACGTTCGCAGTCTATTATTGATTCGATGTCATATGCGTGGCTTGATCAGAAAGTTAGACTATTCGTTCTCATAATTCTTTTTTATGTGAATTACGGCATCAAATGCAATGCTTATCAGATTCCTCAAAGTATGGTAGGTCATGCTGATCACCAAATATTGACAACCTTGCTTTGGGTGATTGTTGAGTCCCTCTTTCGGATTCCATCTATAGACTTCGAGCAACTTCTTGTGGCTTCTCGGTAGGTGGTTATTTCTGCGCATATACTTTACATGAAATGCACCACTTTACTCGCTTATGAAGCAATTCGTCTGCTAAGCTACAATTTAGCCAGCCGCGCAAAAAACGTTCTCAATCTGTTTTTCCTTACATCACTCAAACACAATAGCAGAAATAAATCAAAACAGGTGAGTTGCTCCTATGATTATTCGTTTATGAAAAGTAGAGTGAATTTAGCTTTCATATATTGTGTGAGATCGCTCTCATAAAATATTAGGTAGTCTAAAAAGCTTTTCGTATTTTTAAATACCGCTTTTTCCCTCAAAACTGCTTTCCACAAAATTTCTTCTGTACATATATATGTAGTACAAGTTCACACGCATCTAAAGGTATTGTTGTCTTCCATCTCCTGGATAACCTTTTTCGGCAAAATTAAAATATCAAAAGTCACCTCATTTTCAATTTCAATTTTTTTTCTTGGCGTTAGACAGGGAAAGGAAAAGGTGATAATCAGATGGAGCAAGATCAGGGCTATGAGGCAGCAATTTTTATCCAAGCTCGAAAATTTTTTAAAAGAAAAAATTCAAAAAATTTTTTACCACTAGTGAAAAATGACTCGCCAAAAAATTCTCGAGCTTGGACAAAAATTGCTGCCCCATCCACCTTATAGCCCTCATCTTGCTCCATCGGATTATCACATTTTTCTTTTTCTATCTAACGCCATTCAAAGAAAATATTTTTTATAATTTTTGTATTGAAAATGAGGTTGACCGTTGATATGTTTATTTTGCCGAAAAGGGTTATCCGGGAGATGGAAGACAATAATACCTATAGATGCGTGTGGACTTGTACTACATGTGTATGTACAGAAGAAATTGCTGGAAAGCAGTTTGGAGGGAAAAAGCGGTATTTAAAAATACGAAAAAACTTTTTAGACTACCCAATATTATGGCAGTCTCGCTGAGGACATTGCGCGTAACACATGCGTCATGAGAAAATTAACTGCAAATTTGTACCTCGTTTTTTTTTCAAAATTTCCCAAATAATCAACGTAGGTGCATACTCATCTAGGGAGCAGTTCCTGCTCTAGATTTTCTTTGTTTTAGATACCTTTTGAACGATCATGCTCGATTTTAACATAGGAGATCTCAAGCGTTCCTTTCCAACCTGCTCATCCATCTCGTAGATTCAGTAGGAAATTCATACCCTGATGGCAGACATGAAGAAAGTTCAATCAGCTGGTGATAAAGGCCTCCCTATATTCTATACTGTAGTATATGGAACCCTATGTCTGTCCGTCTGTCCTTCTATCTTTCTGTTTGTCTGTCTATCACTCTGTCTATCTGTCCGTGTGTCTGTCTGTCTGTCTGTCGGTCTGTCTGTCTGTCTCTCTGTCTGTCTGTCTGTCTCTCTCTCTGTCTGCCCGCCTACCTACCTACCTGTCTGTCTGTCTGTCTGTCTGTCTGTCTGTCTGTCTGTCTGTCTGTCTGTCTGTCTCTCTGTCTGTCTGTCTGTCTGTCTGTCTGTCTGCCTGTCTGTCTGTCTGTTTGTCTGTCTGTCTATCTCCTTGTCTTTTTGTCGGCCTGTTTGTCTATCTGGCTATTCCATCTATCACGAAATTAAGCAACACATGAAGAACAATGTGATGGATCACGTTTGAATATGGATAACTAGTCAGGCTGCACCTTTTCGCATCGCCACGGTGCGCTATCGCTCGTTGCATCGGCTAAGAACCACTCCCACCACCCACTTTACCCAGCTGACCAACTAGGGAACTAAAGTGGGTGGGCGTCGAAGTGGATTTGAGCAGGTCTAACGCCGTGATAGCGCACTGCAATGACGCGAAAAAGGTGAGTCTGACTAGTTACCGAAGGATCTATTGTTCCAGGAATGTAAGTCGACCCATCTGATAATCGCGAAGTGTGCCTTTGAGCAGATTTGAAGTTCTATGGCAAAAGGCCGCAAATGTGGTCTTTCGAAAGTTCCGTCCTGCTCGAAAGGACCATGCAGGAATAATGATGTTAACACGGAATGCACACGGAATATTTTCGTATAAAAAAACTTTGGCAAGGGAGTGTGTTAGACAAAAAGTTTTTTTTGGAAACTGTGAGATGCTCTCTGCTTTATGATGCGAAGCGCAACGGCAGATCCTTCAACCCTCACATACAAAGCGGTCTCTGGTTGCCGATATATGTAGTTCCCTACTGAGCATAAAGCAGCGTCATATTCAAATACCTCTTTACTCTATCAACTTGCCACAATATTAGGCCTCATGGAAATAAGAGTAATTCTGCAGACAACTCAAAATAGCTGAATAAGGGAGAGGATGAAATGAGAAGAATGCGAAGCTGATTTATTTCGTTTTCATCAGAAGCCGTGGAAGATTATTCACCTATATATTTGAATATAACTTAACAACTAAAAGCTAGTTTCATGGGATGTCCTTTAGACAACAATCTATCGGTACGATGGATACATAATGCTAACTTTGAAGAGCATCTGTAACAGTACTGTGACACGACGTTATGCCACATGGTCGTCAACGTGTTAATATTCCACAATCCGCCAACTTTACCCATCTTGGGGTCTTCACTCGATGATCAGGTAGCAATGACTATGGTTATCAATTGACAGCCTTTCACGCCTTCAGTAAATGAAAAGGTGGGCTTACATAGAAGCGTCTGTGGGTCTCATTTTACAAAAGATTGTCTCGACACTGGCACTCTCCCTCTTATAGTAGGAGGCTGTTGAGCGTGCATACGAAACAAACTTGCACCTTGAATCAGTCGGCTATCAACCTTCCCATTCTAATTGTCGAATAGGTCCAGAATAACTGTAAGAATGGTAATCGAAAAACTCTATAATCCCTGGAATACTAGTATAAGCTATTCAGTTTATGGGTGGAGAAAGGCTTGCTTAAATAATGACGGGTTATCATAAGGAATTTCTCGATGCTATTTTTTGCTTTTAGTAAAAAGCTCATGCCAAAGAAAACACGTTCTCATCATGACTAACCGATTTATTACTAGATTTTAAACAGTAATTTCTTTTTCTGAGTGTTAGCCAGTGCCAAAAGGCATAAATTCACCCCTGCACGATCTTTTGGATTGAACCTTCCAGAATATGTAGAACTGAGGGATTTTTTCTTCCATAAAATATGCAGTGAATCCTCTGAAAAAAGGCTCGAAGCTCTCAGGTTTTTCAACGTGCAATACACACATAATAGCTGTTTTATTCATGAGATGAGCTGGAGACCGTTGTATCGTAATAAATCCACTAACTTCGTTCACAAATCTTCACCATATCCTAGTGTGAAACGCTTTTGGAGGGAATGATCTTCGCCAAAAGATTTGAATCCTTCGTTCTGCCCGCCGACGGAACTCTAGATCGGTTTCGTCCTAATCCCCTCATAACTTTTTCTTGCAGAATCCATTCCTTTCTTCTCGATATTCTTTCCCATCATCGGCTGTCACTGGCGTGGCATGTCAACGGCGCTCAAGAGCTTTCTATCTTCCACGGCTTCTGATGAAAATGAAATAAATAGGCATCGCATTTTCTCATTTCATCGTCTCCCTTATTCAGCTATTTTGAGTTGTCTGCAGAATTTCTCTCCACAGCTTTTCTTCCTTATCAATGCTGACACATACTGATATTCAGTGAGGTAACCCAACAAAACGAGAAAATTTGATATGTTCTTACATACTTCACCTATAAATTACATTAATTAATTAAAATTATGAACTACACAAATATTTCGGTCTCAATGAAACATTATTTTAATATTGTGCTGTTTCGGAGTCTCATGGTTATCTGAATGTTCAAGAACAGTTGCGGCTCCAAAATATTTATCAATAATAAACAATCAATATTAACAAAGTAAACTAAATTATTAAAATAATTGGATAAATCAATTAAATAAATTTATTGTTAACAAAATATTTATCAATAATAAATTTAATAACAAATATTTTGGAGTCGCAACTGTTCTTAAACATTCAGATAAAACATTATTATTTAATTAATTACAAATGTGAAAACGAACCTATTTTTGCTGATTAAAAACCTTTCGTGGAAATAGGAATCCAGCTAACATTCTTGTTGTCGGCGATTGGCCAAGCTGCTTCCCATCACTAGATATTGCATGCACGGCATCAAAAAATAGGGCGGGCCTGCACAGTAACATTTTTGCATTTTCCTTTGGTCGCAAACTATTTTCTACTGGCTGAATTACCTAGTGATTAGCGGCGCTCTTTTGCTTCTTTGCTTGTCCTCATAGTTGTCCTGATAATTTATCTGTTCAATCGTGACATCTCTTTTGAAGAGTGCCGAGCATGCAGGTGTCGTAAACAGCTGCCCGGTTGGCAATGACCAGGTGTGAGGCCTTCGGCTCTTTCGCATAGGTGAGACCTTCGGCGCTTTCTCATAGGTTACCCAAACTTCCTCAGTCACCATCCGGTTTGCTCTTTTGTACGTCTTCATCTTGTGCTCTCATTTCTATAGAAATAGTCTCTGCTATAAATTACTGACAGAGACTCTGCTGACATGGTGTCTAACTATATCCACTGTACTCATTTTAACACTTTGTTTCACAGTGAGTCCGGTAATGGGAAGAATTTCTCTGTTCTTTGAAGGTACCATTAGAGGCTAGGAGAAAATGAGGACTCGGAGGACGTATCTTCATTGAACAAACATTCTAGTCCAGAGGAGATGATCTGGGCTGTAAATAGTGCCCTTCTTCTTTGTCTCTTAAGTCTTTGGTACCTTCCATTTTGACTGTTACGCCATAGTTTCTAGTCCTCGAGTTCTCTAAAGCCTTTTTTTCATTCTCACTGTACCTCTTCTTCCGATCCCGAATTGCTATGCTAACTGCGCTGTCACAGCATCTGGTGTATGAGTAAAGCTTAAACGCAATTCGTCCAAGGTGTCCTTCTTCGATGCGAAGCAGTTGCGCCAATTTTACGCTTAAAGTAGTAAAGGAAGTGTCATTACGCGAAATATCGTACGCTAGCGCTGGTGGCTGATGCATTTGATACTTGTTGCTGTAGCAATGTATAACAACTCGGCCATTGAGGCCCTGAAGCTCGAAGTGAAGCGCGATGAGATTGTGATAGAGGACCCCAGACGCACTTTTTCGAGTTTCGCCACTGATCTCTCTTCTGTACTCGAATTGTTTCGAACGCAATCCAGGCACACCGAACCGTCTTACACCACATTGAGACGGTTTGATTCATGTCACAATGCGCGGCCAGCACGCCTCCTCAACCACCTTCTTGATACCGAGAGCACTGTCATAAAGACATGGTCAGTCACGTATCCAACGATTAGTATTTCTCAGAGGCATCATAAGGGAGAGCGAGTAGTGTCCCTACTATTAGGTTGGACGGGAAGTTCTGGGACACCTTGTGAGAAAAATTCAATTTATTTTAATTTTACTCACATGTAACTTCAGTCACCAAAGTATGCACCATCGTGATCTACAATGTACTGCCAACGCTCAGGAAGATCGTAGATACCCTTCCGGTAGAATTCGGGAGACTTCTGGTCAAAGAAGTTCTGGAGCCCGCTCTTGAGATCGTCGTCATCTTTGAACTGTCGCCCGTCAAGGAAGTGGCTCAACGACCGGAATAGGTGGTAGTCAGTTGGGGACATGTCCGGGGAATATGGTGGGTGGGGAAGCGTCGTCCAGCCGAGGTCCTGGATCCTTTGACACGCCAACTTTGCCACATGTGGGTGAGCGTTATCGTGGAGGAAGAGGTCTTGGTCCATTTTTCCGGTAAGTTTTGGCGCTCCGGTGTCCAATTGCCTGCAGTAGAGATCGGCAGTGGCTGTCGTGTTGGATGGTAACAGTTTCCTATTTTTTTGAAAATTTTCAAAAAAAAAAAGTTTTTTTCTCAATGCAATTTTTTGAATATTTTCCTGTTCCAATTTGAGCCGATCGAGCCATCGGGCTGCCGCCATATGAGAGACAGTACCTGGGTCCATCGACTGGTTAATTTTGTTAGTGGCCTCGCATGCTGAGGAACCGAGGCGGTGTTCGTGAATTTCGCACCTTTCGCGAAATTGCCGTAAATTCACTGCTAGTTGAAGCCGTAGAGAATATGAATGTGCTATTCAGAAGCCCTTTTCAGACGCTTCATATACCCCCCACTACCAAATGCTCCCGAAGCTTTACAGGTTTCTACAGGAAAAAACAAAAAGTGTCCCAGAACTTCCCGTCCAACCTAATACATTTATTAGGCTGCCGAAAAAGTTTTTTCGCGTTTAGAAGCAATTCAATTTTACACTTTCTTAGAAACACAGAGCATACTATGAAACAGGGTTCACCATCTTGTTCTACCACTCTTCGCCACCTTTCAGGCAAACTTGCTGTGCCATCCGCACGGAACTCTTCTGGCTCTGTTCTGAAGAAGTTGCACAACACCGTTCCATGTCATCTTCATTATCAAAGGTTTTTCTTGAATGGTGTTAGATTGGGAAAGGAAAAGGTGATAATCCCATGGAGCAAAATTAGGGCTATATGGTGACGGGGCAGCACTTTTATCCAAGCTCGAGAATTTTTTGGAGAGTCACTTTTGCTACATGTGGGCGAGCATTATCGTGCAGGGAACGAATCGTGTCATTGTTCGGACGTTTCTCTGTGGTATTTGCGGCCAGTCTATCCAGCTCCCCAGAGTGTAAGTCTGCTGTTAGTTGCGAGCCAGCACCCGCAATCGTTCGTTGTCGACCTCCGATGGGGGTCCGGATCGGTCAGAATCTTTGACGTTGCAGTTACCTTCCCGAAAGAGTTTGAACCAAAGTTGTGCCACAAGTTCAAACATTGAACCCTCCCCAAATGCAGCGTTCATACGACAACTGGATTCGGTAGCTGGAGGCCATTCCTGAAATCATATAGTAGAATGCCTCGAAAGTACTCCTTTGATATATATTTTGCCGAAAAAGGTTATCCGGGAGATGGGAGACAATAATCCCCATAGGTGCGTGTGGACTTGTACTACATGTGTATGTACAGAAGAACTGGCTGGAAAGCAGTTTGGAGGGAAAAAGCGCGTATTTAAAGAACGAAAAAACTTTTTCGACAACCTAGTGTATGAAACGCTTCGTCTATCTGTGCGTCTGTACGTCCCTCCGTCCGTTTGTTACGAAATTAGGAATTTTATGAAAAATGACCCATGGAGATTGGGGCAGGTGTGGGATGGCATGGGACAAGATGCCGGAGTTTCTGAAGATCGCGGATCGGACCACACATGGACAAACTTAATCTCCGCGCACGGTGGGCGTGCACTAGAATGTTCCGTTCTCAAATCGAAAATTGTTTATTGGGTTCGAATGTGCTCCAAACGTGGAGAGAAGATGGACTCAGGTAAGCGATGAGTTTCTGAAGATCGCGGATGAATCCTGGGCACAGTGGGCGGAGCAGATGTGGTGGTGCACGGAGCTTGAACATTACATGAAAAACGATCCGTAGAGATGGGGACAAGTATGGGCTGGGTAGGGCATGGGGCAAGAATCTAGGGCCACACATGGACCAAGTTTAACTAGAGTATCTGCTTCGTGTATGACTTTCACACATCGCAGATCAGAGTAATTGTGATCGATGCTCGGCAACGCACAGTCCAGAATAACTCGTCCAGAAAAAAGTCAGCGATGATAGCGATTACCACGTTCTAGTCGGATTATTTATCATTTCAATCCGACTTTTTTCGCTTTCGCTCTTTTAAGCGTTTCAGTTCTTATATTTGGCTGATTACACCTTTCACTGCGCTTGAATTGAGTTTCACGGCCCTCAGGACACCTTCTGGGTAACTTTCTTCTAATCGTCGGATTTACCACAAAAGGGAGTACAAATGGTGTGACGATCACTCTGATCGTCATGTCGATTTGCTGGGCTACTTTCGAAAGCGATGGTGCTACCCATGCTTACTGTAACAACATGATGGACGATGGCGTTGATGAAGAACAGAGACAGTATATCAGTTTACCTGCCGAATACTCGGTCTGTTCTGGTTCGTGCCTGATCCAGCCCGCCATTTTTCGTATGAAACGCCTATTAGTTTTCAAGCTATTGAGTGAAGCATCAATTAAGCTATTGAGTTATTGGTCTCAAATAAATCAGACTTCTTTTCCATAAGAATATTCTGACCGCGGAAGCACACTCTTACGCGTATCAAACTAACGTATCGATAGGAGTCGCGCGGATCCGTGATATACGCCGATCCATGTATGGTGGCCATACGCAGCACATAACGAACTCACTTTTAGGCGTAGATGAAGCAAGGGATGCGCTTGAAAAATAAGTCGCACTTCATCTACAATAACCCCTAAAGGTGCTTCGTGAGGAATATGTATTGGGTCATTCCATAAGTAATGTCGTTTTATTTCAAGCATGAATTTTTCCCATGAAATTACAAGTTTTCGCAGCATAGCATATATCATTTGGAAGAGGTTTTCCTGCTCTACAAAATGACGTGTTCAGTTTCTGAGTTTGTTGGAATGGGGCCGACATTTAGGCTGGCGAAGAGGTAGGTCCGGCCGACAAAAATTGGCTAAACCGGCAATCAATTGAAACACTATATTTCATATTAGAAAAATGAACCAGTCATGTATCGCGTACTTAGTGTTAGTCCTGACTTCTTCTACAATTTCCAATATTCAGTTGATCAAGAAGTCGTGTCGTTCTTTTTCTAAAATCTTTTTCTCAAAAGCACCCATACTTATTCGAAATGAAATTTTTTCTTTCAAACTCCTTGCTTAGAGTTGTTTCATGAACCACTTCGAAGAACTTTCTCCTGCTATATCGAAAACATCTTTCTAGTTTGATTCGGCTGCTATTCAGACTGAATTTCAATACCATGTGATAAGGGTCCAGTTGACATTTGTCACAATTTATTTTTTCCCTGAGAAAGTTGAGAAATCCGGTCAGTGGTATTTCTCTGTTCCTACTCACTACCTGCTCTCAACATTTCACCACTCTTTCAAGTGATCAGTTGAGAAAATTTTCTTGCCTTGGTTCGAAGAATTTGTCTGAAATCACCGAGTTGTGGCGGGAAAAGCTAATGTGGAAAAAGAGTGACGTGGCTGTTTAAGCAACTGACTCGTGGAACTTGTAGGAGAGGTCGGGGCAAAGTACGGCACACATGATTGGTTAGTTTACCTCAGGTAAAATATAGTATTTTTATTCATTGCCGGTTTGGCCAATTTTTGTCTGCTGGACCTACCTCTTCGCCAGCCTAAATGTCGGCGCCATTCTAACATACTCGAAAATTGAACATGTCATTTTGTAGAGCAGAAAATTTTCTTTCGAATGATGTATGATGTGCTGCAAAAACTTGTGATTTTATGGCAAAAATTTTTGCTTGAAGAAAAACGACACTACTTTTATGGAATGACCCAATATATTCCCTCTTCTGAGGATCCTATTCAGTGCATCCACTGCATTTCCTCTCTTTTCAACTCGAGCGTATCTATCGCAGTGATAGCGGTGAGTATAGCAGATGAATCTTTGAGTAATTATGCACCATGCGCCATGCTTATTCGTTAGGTGGCCAGGAGCGCTCGAACCATGACAAGACGGTTAATCGACTCTGGAAGACCATGCGGTCTGTGTAACTCGCCTTTTTGCCTCTTTCAAGACTATTACATTTCACGCCTATCTCATGTCTGGTCTCCCGCTCAATGGCTTCGCAACAGAGAATATCGAAAATATCCAGGAAAATCTGTATTTATTTGTTTTAAGCGGTTTTTCTGATTTCTTCTCACCAGACTCGGTAATGAGAACATCTGCTTTCACTAATGAGCGCAATCATCAGCATGAGATGGACGCCCTTTGGATACACTGCTGAATATTGTACCTTGTGCAATATCTAATATGTGAAATTTATAATTTTTCGACTATTTGCTAAAAAACATGCCAAGCGGAACAATGAGAGCGAGTATACATAAGGTGGAAGAATCCTTTTATTGAGTGTTCACATTTTGATGCCTCCCAGATTCCCAGTAAAGTGGAGGGCGCGCAGGACCATCAGGGAAATGGAAGTGCGCTCAACTATCGTCCACTCCTCATTAGCAGCCATGTGAAGCTGTCGTTCTCTTGAAGCATGAGAAGTGAGTTTTTCAATGTACTCGGATCATCAAGGGAGTAAGAAATGAACCCCGTATTCCGCATATTTTGCTAGGCTAAAGGGTATCAGCTTTCCAGAACTCATTCCGAGTGCAGATTCAATTATTTTTTATTACAAATAAAATCGCCTCTCGTGTAATAGCTGGTAATCTTCATATGCCCAGTCTAAACTTTGTTTATACTTCCCACGCTGCGATGTTGCTGGACGTCCCAGTAAAAGGCACTTTGGCTCAGCACTTAACTTAGGTCTTTATGCCTCAAAGGTACCTCGAAGGAAGTGGAGTATGTCTACGCAAAGGTGTTCATGAGAACGTAAGGAAGACCTTGGTGGCACACTCGAATTGGAGGGCTCGTTTCAAGCACCTAAATCTGTGGTCACGTGACCCATTTGATCACGACACGCTTCTGAGCTGCGGAGATGAGCGAGCACTGGTGGAGTGGTAGAGCAGTGACCGCGATTCTATTTGGAATGCGTTTCCGCAGGAGCTGGGTGTTCATACTTTGCGCCGGCAGGGCATGACTGCTTTCCTAAGCGGCAAGGCACAGCGGCACAAGGAAGATACAGAGACGACGCATGCAAGGAAACAGGGTGGCGGAGGCGGAGAGCAGAGACATGCAGCCAGCCGTCGGCACCGCGAAGTATGAACGCGGCCTAATTGCTATGTGGTGGGGTGTATATCGTTAGGACAGAAACGTCGCGTAGCCGTGTTCGGCGTGCGAGCTATGCGCGCCGTATTAGTTGAGTCCTGAAAGGCGCGCATAGCTCGCACCATCCCGTCGCGTGCCGAACACGGCCACGCGACGTTTCTGTCCTAAGGATATACTCCCCTATGTGGTGTGAGGCAGGTTGAATTGACGATCACCAGTTTTTGTAATATTTTTACCACAAACATCAGAGTATTATTGTATGACACTGCATCATCATATGATACCTTCTAAGGAACGCCTCCACTTGTTGAAGTAACGTAACAGACTACACTGCTCTCCCGACCGATTGCTCTTATCAATGGAGCAATCGGTCGGGAGAGCAGTGTAGTCTGTTACGATAATGAACTGCGATAAATCACATTAACTCCTCAATTCCTGGGCCCCTCATACGAGTGCTGCGAGTCGGATTCTTCACAGCCTACACCTGATACTTCAAGATAAAAGGTTCTCACAAATTCGATGTTCCGCGCCCAAAAGCTCCACGGGAAAACCCTCCCACAGTTACAATATTCTATTTTCACGTGGCAACGCTATTGTACTCATTTCGCATTTTTCAGCTCGGGGAATACGCAGAAGCACACCTTGCGATAACCGAATTAGCTCTCCGAATAGAACCGAATAGAATTTTTTGTGGTGGAGCAAGGTTAGCTATGCGAAACAGGTTGTTGATGGTCGTTCATTTTGTGTGATACCATCAAGCAGGACTGTTCTAGGACTTTTGTGCGAAAACTTTTATCGTAGATTTATTTTGATACATTCAAAGGTCTATACGTGTGGTACAAGAGGATCCGCTACGGCATAGCGCCGCATCCAAAACAGTTGTAAACCAGAGGAAAAGGCCTCTTTCTAAATTCTGATCGTTATCCGAAAGGGATGATGCAGACAGCGAGATCAGCCTTGTTAACGTTGTGCCATCCTCCACGGTCACGCCGTCGAGGCACCACCGCACCGCATCGCACCGGCGAAGCTTCCGTGAAATAGCGCGTCTAGGGGTCTTCACAGCGATCCCGCAGCGCTGCCAGTCACCCCTTGCATACGCCTTGCATGTGTCTGTGAGGGCGGGGCAACGCGCTGTTGGTTGACTTAGCCCCTCGCCCGTCTGCTTCTACCTTTACCGTCCAGTGATGGAGAGAGAGCGAAAGGGAAGGAGTGAGAACAGGGTTCTGCGATCATATATCGGGTTTTTGACCTTTTCATTCCGTTCCTTCTCTACCGTTACATAGCTGATCACCTCTGCTTTCAGACTTCCCAATTATTCCACAAACTGTCAAAATCACTCCTAACGGTGTTTTTGAATAAGAATAGGAAGTTTTTACCGGTGGAACGGTAACCGACGAATCCAATGATCGTGAAACTCAATGACGATGCTTTTAGCTTCCGACGATAATTGCAGAGCTGATGGAACCTCCACAGCAGAAAAAAGCAAACCTAAATCCCAGAATTCTAATTAATGGAACCTCTGCTCGGCTCGTTACTTCTTGCGAAAGAGCTGTTTTTGTCGACATTGTAGCACTGTGCATCGGTTGCAGTCATGTTTTGAGGTGGGACACGCGGCGATGAGATCACACCGAGCTCATCGGTCCGATTGAGCATTTCAAGGTAGCATGACGAATTACGTCACCTGCGGTGTCCTTAGAACACTGCGATTCAAAGTTATCGAACATGCTTCCCACTCCTCAAGTCCAAAATTTCCTAGAGCACTAACTTCCTTTAGAGCAGTCTTTATGGAATAATTCAACACAATTTTGTAAAAAGTTGTGGAAATTGGTTGTATGTGGAACGCTGAAAAGTGGAATCAGCAGAAATCGAATCCACTCCTGCATCTTCCATTTTGAGCGATTTTCTCCGAAAAAATCTATCAACTGTCAGACTTTCGATACTGGGTAACATTGAGGCTGAAGAACAGCGAAAGGACAAATCGATTATTGAGGAATTGCGCGAAGAAGTTTACATATCTATGCCTTTATGACCATTTTTGGTGGCAAATGTGAAGAATTTTAATAAGGGGATGACTAAGAATAAGGAACGCGTCCGCCCAAAAACAGCCAACCGCTTCCGTTTGTTCTCCCTCGTCGTCTCTTCGCCTTCTTCTCTGTTCCTTCCTGTTTTTTTTCTTTTTGAATTTTCATAGAAAGTTGGCGAGCAGTTATTAGAACGAGATTTCTTGTTGAATTTCATTAGTTTCCGACGTATTCGATAGAAAAAAAGAGAACAAACTCGATTTGTATCCTCATACGGTATATAGAACTTAAAATATTGAGCTGAGGAATAAGTTCCCGCGGTTTCCTAACCCCGTTTTTCACATTGTTCTCTTCATCTTTCGACAAACTCACATATGTTCACAATAGAGCTTTCTTTTGCTCTACAAAATGCTACTGTTTATCGGTCCCTTCGATTGCATAATATTTATGAGGTTTGGAAATGAAGTAAGCTGAAGGCAAAAATTGGCACTCGCGCACCTCATCTTCCTCGTCTGCCATCGAGATCAAGAAATGTATGTCTATATGTTTCCGATAGAGCTTTTTCAGCTCTACAGAATGATGCTACCTTTTATTTAAATCGCTCAACTTTTTGCGTTTTTAAGACTCACAAATGCAGTACTCGCAAAAGTGTGCACATTCATTATCTTCTACCTCGCCTACCATCGAAATTGGAGAGGATGTGCATATATGCACTCGATAGAGCTTTTCTTGCTCAACAAGAGGATACCAACCATCTTTTAAATACTTCATATTTAAGCATGTGGGAATAAGTTTCCACCTTTTTCCAATTGGAAATTGCGCAATGAAAATGAATGTTTTGGCACATTGTTCTAGACTATTTGACAGGGCTCTTTTCGCTCTACAAGATAGTGCTTACGGTTTTTCGTTAGATTTCCATTTGTCATTTTTTTAGATCTTTTAAAAGTCGACGAAGTCGAGCATTTTCAACACATGGTGACACGTGGTGTCGAAATGCTCGATTTCGTCGACTTCTAAATTATCTAAAAATGGTAAACTCAATCAGAACAAAAACCGAAACACGGTCTTGTAGAGCGAAAATAGCTCTATCGAATAGTGCAAAACATTGTGCCGAAGATTTCATCTTCATTTTGAATTGAAAAAGGTGGAAACTTACTCCCATATGCTAAAATATGAAAAGATTCACAAGAAGAGTGGCATCATCCTGTAGAGCGAAAAGAGCTCTATAGAATGCATACCTGAGTATTCTCTTCGATCTCGATGGTAGGCGAGGAAGAGAAAATAACGAAAGTGCACACTTCTGTGAGTACTGCCTTTGTGACTCCTAAAAACAGCAAAAAGTTGAGCGATTTGAATTAAAAAGTAGGACCATTTTGTAGAGCAAAAGAGCTCTATCGTAAACATATGTAAGAGAGATGAAGGGAACAGTGTGAAAAACGGGGTTTAAAAAACCGCGGGAACTTATTCCTCAACGCAGTAGTAAATTATATGGTTTTTGTTTTGTTTCTTTAATCGATTTTCTACTGGATCCCAACTGCATTTTCCTTTGAACATCTTGGATACCTGTCCTTTTTTGTGTGTGCGAATAGAATGCATATTGTTCGTACTAGGGAGCAGTGAGCACATAAGGGATGTTGGAATAAAATGATCTACTTTGTGTTTCTCGCACGTGTCTCCCCCTCCCCCACCCCCCTCCTTGGTACTGCTCACAGCTTTCGAAATCATTACGAATGCTTGCACTGGATTTGGAAAAAAGTGTGCATGAATTTTTGAGTTTCTTTCACATTTTTGAGGATAGTGGGAGAAAACTTTTTTGTCGATGGTTTAATATGAAAGGTACTTGGAAACATATGGCTCTTTTGCTCTCCGTTGATTCTTTGCAGGACGGGTTCTTTTGACGCCGCATCGCTTTGTATCGGTCGGAACTACCATGATCTAGGATGAGCGGGAGTCACACAATGCGCAATGAACTCGCAAAAATGAACTGGATAGTCTGTAGCTTGTCTTGATGTAATTAAAAAATAATAGGGTAGTGACAAGGAACGGAAACCTATCCCAGTGTCCGGTCACTGAAATGAGGGAAGATTTCTAGAATCCTTGAGAATCTGGACTTCCCTTGACTCATGAAGGTACTACTCTATGACAGAAAGCACGCACGTTCCTTACTGATAGATTCATTATGTTGCCAATATATGTGAAAATTGTGCGCATCAGTCGGTGCGCCTGTCACGCAGAGCCATCGTAATGACCCATTGTAGGTGGACTCGCTGCTATAAAGTCTCAACGTTTGTAACCATTTCTCGACGCACCAGGCACTTGTCCATACCAAGTCCCAATTTGTGTCGTGTACACTGTCCTAAACGACAAAGGCTTCGCTCAAACGGCGGCTGCTGGGGTTCACGCTTACCCGGCAACGGGAGCTTGGCCTGCACAACTCTGACATCAGAGCCATGTCTAGGGTGAAGGATGTGCTTGCATACGCCGACGAATCAAAACATCGCTACGCAGGGCATCTGATGCGGCGCACCGATGACCGATGGAGCTCTGCCACGATTCGTTGGTACCCGAGAGACCTCAAGCGCCCACGCGGCCGACCGCCTACACGATGGTTCGACTCGATCGCACTCAGAAACAATGTCGTTGATCCAGCTTCATTACAGGTGATTGCCCATTGGACGGCTGTGGCGCAAGATCGTTACAAATGGAATAGAAGTTGGGACCCGCTCAAAGTCAATCGTTTGCTAAGGAACGGGTCGCCTAAGTAACCTAACATAAGTAAGTAACACTGTCCTATACCCCCATTGTGTGTGAGACTTTTGGCCCAAAAAAGATATTGACTTTTGCCCATTAGCCCCTATTAGTTAGAGTAACAAGGGCTCAAGGGCAAAGGCCAATATCTTTTTTAGGCTGAAAGCCTAGGAAATAGCTCACCTGTAGTATCTGTAGTCCCTTAACTCATTTGAATCGCAAGTGCGCGCTCGCAGCGTTTCCATTCGTCTCTGTCGCGAGCGGAAGAAACCTAGTAACTCCTCCTGGCCCCATAGGTAAGCAGCATCTCGTTGCTCTCGCTCAAAACTTTTATGAGACGTTGAGTTGTCAGATGCTCGCTCGACCCTCAGAAGATATATAGGCTGTACCGATATCGAGGGTCACGACATCGCTGAACGTGTCTGGCCCATCCAGTCTTCGGCTCTGGAAAATGCGGCAAGTTCCCTACTCTTCAATTCTATCGCGGATAGTCGACGGAGTCCTGTACTTGTCTGCATCGGATTCTATGTTTACTCTGGTTAATAAGAGTCCTCGAAGGGTGGTTGAGTCATGAACGCCAGCGGAATCCAAGATATGGCGCGGATCTGATGATTTCCCTTTTCTTTACTGATCCCTCGACTGTCTTTAACACTCCTCAAGCAGCTCGCTTGTTTCTTCTCAGCTCTAGTGCTAAGTCATTCATCATATTGACTTCCCTGCCTGGAACACATGCACGTGGCACAAGCAGTCAGTGATGTTCCGCTGAGCGTGAATGAGGCATCATGCCATGAGTCCATTCCTCATGAGCAGCGTCTTCCATCTTCTCACACTCAGAGTTGAAATCAGCTAGCATTCACCCCTCTGTTGGATTGTTGGTGTTATAAGCATGGTGCCGTCAGCAAACGGAGGTGATGTAGATGGCTACCCTCCTCCTAGCCTCCATTACGTTCTCAAGAGT
The DNA here is from genome assembly GCA_963978905.1 of Trichostrongylus colubriformis. Lineage (NCBI taxonomy): Eukaryota > Metazoa > Nematoda > Chromadorea > Rhabditida > Trichostrongylidae > Trichostrongylus > Trichostrongylus colubriformis. Next base: position 8,496,490 of record OZ022259.1, on the reverse strand, counting down.
GGAACTAAAAACTTAGACGAAGTAGTGTCGCCTTGTCGAAAGCTCTCCTCGTGTAGATCATGATCTCCTCGTGGAATGGCGAAATCTTGATTGAAAGTTGGCAGTGCTCATGAAGTACCACCTGGCTGTCAGGGCTATTCTGTCTCAACAAAGACAAATGCCTTCTTCAAGTCGATGTATGTGAGACATAGCGGCATCTTGTATTATCAAGACATTCAAATGAGGCTAGTGACTGCGTTGATGTGCTCGATTGTACCGAACCCTCTCCGAAACCCCGCTTGCTCGCATGGCTGTCACTCATAAAATGTCCTGCCAATCCTATTCAAGATCACTCAAGTGGAAAGCTTGTGGATTACCGACAGCAAACAGATTGGACGACACAATGTCGTGCGGGTTTTTCGTTATATACTGTAGCACACTGATGCGTACATTCATTGCTGATTAAAAACTCATTTTCCCATGCATCTCAGTGGCATCCTGGGAAAGAAGTTTCTGCGCCATCTGATGGTAAGATTGCTGTTTTACCATTGCTGATATACCCCTTTTTCCCAAGGCTTTTTGAAGCATGTCAAGAGAGCAACTTCAACTCAAGAGCGATGTTTTTCTTCAACTACAAACTGGGTCAAACAGCAGTCGAGACAGCTCGACAAATTAACCAGGTGGGCCCAATAGTGTTGGAGAAAGCACTGCGCGACAAAGATTTAACGAATTCCGTTCTGGAGATTCAGCCTTGAAAATGGCCTCGTGGCGGTATACAAAGCAGTACTTGACGAGGATTTGAAAGCGTTGGTGGAGGCTGACACATCTCAAACATTCAAGAGATTGCAGAAAAGCTAGGCGCTGGTAAATCCACTGTTGCGGATGGTCTGACACGCATTGGGAAGGTGAAAAACTCGAGAAGTGTGTGCCACAAGAATTGAGTGATCGGCAGAAATTGGCACGTATCGAGGCTTCTTCTTCACTGCTTTTGCGCAACAGAAACGACCCGTTTTCAGACCGTACTGTCACCTGTGATGAAAACTGGATCATGTATGATAACAGAAAACGTTCTGGAGAGTGATTGGATGCCGAAGAACCACAGAGGCAATTTTCAGAGCCGGATCCCAGCGAAAAAAAAGATCCGGTCATCGGCTGATGTGACCCACTATCACTTTTGTCATCAAGCAAATCCATCACAGCAGAGTTCCACTGTGAAAAAAATCGACGAAATGTACCGAAAATTGCGTCAGATGCAGCCAGCACTTGTCAGCAGAAAGGATCCGCTTCGTTGCACGACAGCGCCCGCTTCACTAATCACTATGCATATATTGAACGAATTCGGGGTTGAAGTTTTACCTCATCCGCCATATTCTCCGGACCTTCCAGAGTCAGCTATCATCTTCTCAAACATTTTCGGGACTTCGTTGCTGGAAAATACTTCATCAATCAGAACCAGACAGAAAAAAGTCTTCCTGGATTCCGTCGAGTCTCGACCTCTCAGTTTTTTCTTTGATGGAAAATATTGAGTGGTTTAACACTGGCAAAAGTGTGCTGATTCGACCTACTGTCAACAGCATGAACACAGTGTACTTGGTAGAAGGAACGCGAGTTTACGTTCACTCTCGTCGCAATGCGCTCGATTTCATTTCAGAAAAAAACAAGCCTCCAATCCTCTTACCTACCAGCTCTTTATTATCTGTCCCATAGCTCTGACGTCTCGCAAACTTATAGCACTTTCACCAGTTTCAAGCATTTTTCAGGGATGATATCCCACCAATAGAGATGACCTCAGAAACGTCATCTCACTTTCCTGCATCAAAAGTAGCATGCCTACAATGGGTTGGGAAACCATGCAAACGGATTGTCAAAGCGCTCGTCAAGATCTCAAAGGATTCAGATGGTGAAAAAAATGCAAAATTTGTCCGGAGATGACTGCTAAATAACGTGACATTCCAGTCTTTCTTGATTCACTAATCGTCCACAAAATTGGCATTTTCGATGCTGCTATGCTGGAAGATTTCCCTTGGGCAGATTCTTTGTGAAATTCGCTTCGGATCATCCTTCCTTCATCAAAGACACCAGTGGGAGCGATTTCGGCCGATTTTGAAAATTAGTCACGGAATGAGCGGGATGAAACAGTGAAAAACTCGAGAAATAGAACTTCCGCCGGAATCGATTATGTGCTCTCGCACCCTCTTCATCACAAAGTACACGACAATCCTGGCTAAACCAGCGTTGTCAAGATTGCTCCGCCCTCTATGGCCATTCCGCCGTCGGCGCCAAGCACACGAAAGGCAACCGGGCAAGACGATAAAAAGCCTAAATCGCTCTTATTAACGTGAGTTTTGTCAAAAATCATCCGTTTGGAAGTCTCAGAATTTGGAGATAAGTCTTTTCAGTTTTTCCTACCTTCATTACCCTAACGGTATGTATTAGAGCCTCTCCCTACACGATGACCAAAGATGGTCATGTTGGCTCACAACCTAAGTAACGGCACCCTCGTGCCGATGGCTCCTGCAGCGATGGAAATCCCATTCATTCAAATTGTACTTTTGGCACGAAAAACCAGAGGATCGCAGACCCTTCGACCTTCAATTGGTGGCAGCACCGACTTTTCCTCTCTTTGTTTTATCCGTGATATTGACCAGAGATTGCTTGGATCTCCAAGCGAGAAAAGAAGAATGAAGATCCATGAAAAGTGACAGGCCATGATGTGAGGATTCCAAGTCGACTTATGAATGGAAGAGTTTTTGCCAATTTCCGACCAGCTCCACTTGACAGTTGAAGGATGACAGTTGGCCGTGGCTTCTGCAGTAATCAATGATGTCGCATGTGATCTTTTGTGACTCGGCCATTTATCTCTATGAAATCGCATCCATTATTGCTACGCTTAAAATAGCACGCAAAACCTATGACTCACTTATTTTGGAGGTTTTTTTTTGACCTTCGAACCATGAAGGGGCGTTCAATGGTTTCGGTCACCGAATCAATGACTGCGACCAATAAAGTCAATATCGGATCTGCCGCCATCCGCTCAAATGGTCGCCAGCTGTATGAGGCAATCCCCACCGAAGCCATGAATGTGGGTTTCACTTAATTCCATTTCCACTTCAAAGGTTACACTTGTATGTGTCGGTCATCTGTTACTACTTCTTGATATGATTTAGAAGTTTCTCAATGGAAAGCAAAATGGGTGACTGCTGTCGGCTGATTATTTTTATATTTTTAATTATTTCATTGAACTCATGCTAGGATTTATTTGAAAAAGTACTGGTTGCCTTCGCATGGGCTCAGGATCCGTCACCGATCAATCACCGCAAGAAACATCTCTTTTCAAGAAACAGAGGACGGGGCATTCCCAGGTGTCGAGATAAATAGCCGCTTCAGTACGAAAACCCTCCTCTATGGGAACCAAATACGACTCTCTTTTTTGAACTCTACAAAATTAATAACTGTTGCCGGATTGTACAGTCCCAATGTGTTTTATTGCTATGTACTCTTACTTGAAGCAAAAAAAATTTATTTCACATTTCTTCACTCTGATTCGCTGTGAGCTATCCTTTGCTTCTCATCTGCTTATTGAAAGTTTAGATTCTAGTGCTTATCGCACCTCGCAGATACAATCCCCCTCTTGTCATCTCTAGGTGTGTACCCTTATGTCAGGATTTCGCGCGACGACGAGCACCGTGCGACGCAGGGTGTGCGAGTTAAGCGCGTCGCGGTAGCTGGGTCTTACAACGATTACACGGTAAGGCTTGGGGCGCGATACGCAGTTGGATTGTAATCGCTTCGGGACCCAACAGCAAGGCGCCTCAGCTCGTCCGCGTTGCTTCGCTTGCGACATGTCGCGGTGCGAAATTTTGACGTAAGGGCACGCACCCGTCATCCCTCTACCCCCCGTCCTGTCGAGGAATCCTCGAGCGCCGGTTATCCTGAGAGGGGATTCGACTGATAGAAAAATAAATGCTCAAGTTTTTTTAACTAATAAATAGAATAGCTTGCACTCATAGGTTGTGCACTAGGGTCAAATGGGTTGAGGAGTGTTAGAGATCGTGTTTTGGGGTAAGTAAGAGGGTCGTATTTGCTGAACAAACTTTCGATGGATCCTCAGAAGACGCTTCTTTGCAGTTTGGGGCCGGTGAGCCTTTCTCTAAAAGTCGATCAATGAACCTACCTCTTAATGGGTAATGGTACTATGTTATCACTTCAGTATACAGAAATGTATGTCATGGAAGAGGATGGGGATCGGCGTCGGCTATGGGGGTGGGGGTCGTATTTTTCAGAAATCTCAGTCCACGCAACCCTTGACCCTGTTGAACACCTTGCGGGGCTGGAGGGTGTTAGAGCAAGGTGCCAACAATAAGGCTTGTCGAAACCGACACGAATAACCTGGTGCCGCCCACTGCTCGATGTGTTCGTCTGTGCGTGGCTCTTCAACGCTTCTTCCTCCTGCCCTCCTCCTCTCCTGTTTTTTACAAGGCGCATATAAAGGGAGTTGAGGAGAGCCTAATTCGATTGTTTGATACGTTTTCTATCATTGCCTTCTCGTTTATTGAATGTTTTAATTTTTCAAGTGCTTATTTACTGAGTTTATACCTTTTCTCGTTGCTCATTCGTTACTCCTGATCTACCCAATTTAACTCTCAAATGTCTCTTTGTAAAAAACCGAGTTAATTGATTTAACATCTTATTACCAGAAGGTCAAGCCTGAGCTCGATAGGGAGTAGTAGTACCTTGTGTAGGTGGGAACGTATTGTATTTGGCAACATAGGGCTTATAGTGGTGCTTACCTGATTCCACTGCAGTCCATCTCCGAATTTATCTTTAACGGTAGCTTTTGGGAGAAATAAGCCGTGGTTGCCTTGAGGGAACCCACTAGCAGATTACACGCGACCTCAAAATTTCTTTTCTATACCGTATATGGCCCCTGATTACCAAACCAATCTGGCATGAGAAGGATCCGAGGTCAAAGTGGCCATTCGGAATGGAAAACTTGTGGTCCGACGTCGTTCCAGGCGCTGATCTCGAACCTACACTCCAAATTTGCAGTACGATTCTCCGAGCGGAGTTTTGGAGGTTTTTTTTTGAAAAAACGATACTATTATCTGATAAGTTTGGAAGCCCGTAGCACGCGAGCCAGACGTTCTCGAGCAGAACCGGGGCGATTTTCGTGTTTGGGAGACCAAACCACCCCATGGAACATGATTATAGCCAATTCCGAACTTGACCGAATTATTGGGTAGGCCTAGCAGGCCTAATGGGTAGTTCAAGATTTTTCCGAAGTTTGGTCAAATTCTCGAATTGGCTAAAAACATGTAGCATGGGATGGTTTGGTCCTCTGAAGACGAAAATCGTACTAGTTTTGCGTGAGAACGTCTGGCTCGTGTAGTACGGACTTCGAAACCTACCATATGATAGTTTGTTTTTTTCAAGAATAAACCTCCATAACTCCGCTCAGAGAATCGTTCTGCAAATCTGGAATGCAGGTTAAATCAGCGTCCAAAAACACGTTTGGCTGTATGTATCACATTCCGTATGGCCACTTCGACCTCGGGTCCTTCCCTTGTGAGAAGCTGACTTGTGTATTCACTGGATACCACAAATTAGGATAGTTGACCTTATCGATTGCCTGATTCAGCTCATCACCACAGGTAAACACGTGGAAACGTCAGGAATACCCGTAAATGGCTTGAGGATACCTGGGTTTGGTTCAACGCTGCAGATGGAGTGCCTTAAACATCGTCCCATTTTGGAACCCTTTTGCACAATAGTCTGCTAGATAAGCAATGAGGAGATCAGAAAAAGTTTAATTCTGAACACAGTGTAATTGCTCAGATTGATTATGGATTTCAAGGGCACTCATCATTTCAGGAAAGAGCTGTACTACCAGAATGGATTCCGAAGATTTTCATTTCTAAGTTAAAGACAGTGTCAGGGGTAATGTGATAAGAAATGCAAGGAGTTATTTAGTGAAAAACTACGGGTGTGAAAGGCCTATGCATGGCGAAACCTCCCGCGGAAGGCGCCCCCATGAGCTAGCTGTGACGGAGGCGGCCTCGTTAGGACAAGCCGCCTTGGTTTAGGACAGCCCGCCTCCAAAGGACGTGATTAGTGGTTGGTCACGGTGAGGCTGGTCAAGGAGATCGGCAGGATTGAAAGTATCGCGGCGCGCTTTCTCACTTTTAGCTTGAAGCTCATCACATGAAAATAGATGCTGTCACATTTCCGAACATCCCTTCATGTTTACGTCTTGGTAATGCCAATGGAAAACCTATGCGGTCTACCCGCCTCTTGACGGAAAGGTCGTCCGCGCCTAGAACCAAGGGTGGGAAGGGGTCCTATTTCTCGGGTTTTTGGCCACTTCCATCCGTTTTTTCTCCTTTGTCCGGTTACTAAGCATCTCGGCTTTCATATTCACTACTTCTTTTACTTTTCGTCCGAATTTCCCCCAAAGCTGCCTTTAAGGTGCTTTGGTGACACATAGTAGCGCCAATTCCATTAGCATACTCCTGGGAACAAATTCGAGTTGATGCCCGTGCAGGCCGGCACACTTTGCAGGTCTTGACCTCCGTAATTTATTGTACATATAAGCGAACTTGCATGCGCAACTTTACTGCGATACGGAATGAATGTGAAACTTGTGGCACGTCTCAAAAAAGGATTTGTTCTCTACATGTATCGTTTCTTATCCTTCCCTCATCACTCTAGACTTTATGGACTAATTGCGAACACCACTTTTCCGAATTTAATTCTGAAGATTCTCTCTAGTCTGAAATCTGAGTAAACCGTGAAGAGGCGGAGAGTTGTGGAATTAGGGGGCGTGACCAGGCGAAATAACAGACGGCACGGACAGCGCTTACCCACATTGTGATGGCACTCCTTCATGATATTCCGTAAATAATTACATTTTTCCAGAAAGGGCAAGTCTGGAATAGTTAGGATGTCATGGCACACTAAATTCTCAATAGTGCATTCGATTTTTCTAAATTGGTCTGCGCAAAAAGTATTTTTGCGTCGGTTTGGCGCGTTCTATTTGTACATTTGTAGCAGAATACTCTTCGGCTGTTGCGAATCTCATTTCGTTATGAATCTTTTTTGATTGGAAGTCCGGCTGTTTTGGCGTTTTCGGCAATACTGCCATCATCTTTCTTGAATATGAACTTCCATCAGTTGCGATTCTTCGTACACACAGACAGATGACTGACTACAAGATGAGCCTGTGTCACTCGTCCATTTAAGGCAGCAGGGCCACTCCGCACGACTGGAGCAGCCTTGAAGTGGTACAGGGCCAGTTCCGGCTTATATGATACTCGTGAAATCTTTATGAAGGCCATTGAAAAGAGGATGGAAGCTCATTTTGAAATGGCTACTTTGCCCTCTCTCAGGTTTCCTTCCTATCTTCCATCTTCTGACCTGCTCCGCTTCTCATTTTCTGCTTGTTTTTTTAAGTAGAAATTAAGCATTCGGCTTATTAACGGTTTCTTGGCGTGCAGCACGCATTTTTCCTATTCGATGCGTTTGAGGTTATGAGTTAGCCGCTCTCGGATAAGCCCGCTACTCGACTAGCTTCGTGTATAAAATACTCCAATAGTCTATATGGGGTTTGATGATCTGTGAATCGTTCCTGAATTGTCAATCACTTTTGGAATACGTTGCGCATTCTACTTTCATTCAGAAATTGTTGTGCCATTTGAATGCCCCCCAGCTCACATTTTCGGGGCCGACCGATGTATAACTGACAGTCTTTATTCTCCAAAACGAGTCATTTACCAATCAATCGACCTCCAAGAGATGTAAAGCTTGGTGTGCTCGGGCGAGAACAGATCTAAAATTTGGTTCCAAGACTCCACGAGTGGGAGTAGAGCCATTAATAACACTCCCCAAAGCAAAGCAAAACAAAGCGATTATTTAGAAAGTATTAGGTTGCAAGGAAAGTTTTGGCCGGTTCTCGCATTTTCAACTGCGAAAGATCATAACTCGGCTTATACTGCATTTTTTCCCACAGAATAAGTACCATTCGATCTACTACATTCTTCGCAAAATTATGTTTTATCCGCATGTCTCAATTCGACGAAGGGCTGACTATTCATATAGCGCGAAATCGAAAAAAGTCTACTTCAATTCATCATTCTTTCTGAAAAGACTGCTATCGAAGGAGCTGACCAGATGATTGAGAAAGTGGAGCTCAGTCAGCGCTAGATATGGTGAATATGATCTGTGGGTAAAGGCTTCATCGTGCAATTGCTTCGGTTGCTGGAAGAGGATTTGTGGAAGATGCGCTCGCGCATGGCTGCTCGTAGGGGTCATGCCGCTTCCATTTTTCGAGGTTTTTTTTTTAAATCAGAGCTACCTGAGGTAGTCAACTACATTTGAATGGGAATGCCACTACTTTTAGACATCCCCTACAACTACGGACGCTCATCGCTTTTTGCCGTTTTTCGAGCAACTCATTCTCAATTCTGCACTTCTGAAAACAGAGACAAGGTGTTCCATCCAATACTTTGCTCCCTCCCCTTGCAGTACTCACATTTGTGGTTGGCTCGTGGCTCGATTAACAAGAACTCGTGAAATGAATCCATTTGAAAGTGTCATTTTGGCGGTACTTTAAAATTTCTCCAATCATTTGAAAACCTTGTAGCATTCTAAGGAAATTCCAAGGAAAACATATATTCAGAAAAAGCATTTTTTTGTTTATTTGAGGAGCACAATATGTGAGTTGATTCATGTTGAAGCGCTTTGTGATTTCAATTTATCATGTGAACGCGTTAAACCGGCCAAAATTTTCCTTACAACCTAGTAGTACTTGAGCGAGATTTGTGATGAAACATTTTCCTAAGACCCAGTCAGAAGCAAGGTGATCAGAGGATAATCTTGCGTGGGTCTACTTCGGGATGTGGTATGAAGGTGGTGTCAGGTAATGTAAGTAATGAGATACAGTGGCGCTCAAAAATCTTCGGCCAAATGGTTTTTCACTTGGGTTTTCGCTTGTAACTTTTTTTGCGACAGGACCGATTCAAGACAAGTTTTAGTATGTTGTACTTGGAGACACTGCGTACTAAATATACTATTTTGGCGCTCAACGGTGTAAGTTACGTGGTTAAATGCAATTTTTTGTTTTTGGGATGCCATCGCTATGCCGTCCCGCTGTGCCGCTGTCATCAAAAGTCGTGGTCTTTCTACAAAATATTGATGCTCTTTGAGGCTTGCTTGTTTTGTTTTTATAACGAAAACCGTTTTCTTGACCAAGCAATTTTCTTTTTTTTCGGTGGTCTTGTAGCAAATTCTTGTAAAAAAAACCATGAAAAGAGTCAAGCAGCACTCAAGTAGAAGGAAATGTCGACAATAGGTTCAGGCACCACATATTAAAATTTTGTCAAATTTGGTCAAGTAGAAAAAAAGTTGTGACAAAAAAGTTTTAGCCGAAGACTTTTGAGCGCTACTGTATGTAGGTTCCCTTTTACGGCCCTCCATCTTTCCCTTCCACTTTGTAAGATGCCGATGTCGCAACCGTACTATCAATTGCCGCTTGTCAGACTTGTTAAATGTCCTCGTTCTTTCGTTACTAGACAAGTTTACTGTTTAACAATTTTGTACTGTAGGCCTATACTTGCTACCAGGCCTTGTGCAGAAGCTGCTAGTTGTCGAACGTCTTCTTTACCAATCTCTTGGAAGAGTGTTAATCCTCTTTGATGTCATACTGACGCCCAGTTTCTAGCTCAATCGAATCATTCCAACTGAAATTGGTCTACGCGTTTCGTTACCCAAATGCAATACAAACTGAATGAATCCATCGCTTTTATAACTTTCTTTGAACAAGTTCTCACCGCTATCTGAGTAAAAGGGTGGGGGCCCTGCATCTAAACCCATATTCAAATACAAACAAAACTATGAAATAAATATTTGGTGTACTATATGAAAAATGATTGTAAGTAGATAATTGTGGATTTAAGTCCTTATTTGGGAATGAGGCGAGCTTTTTGATCACGTGTTGCCGTCCTTTCTCCCATATCCATATAAAGGCTGAACAGCATCTTGTCATGCCTCTTGCAGTGACTTTCCCAAAATTTTTCCCGATTTTCCTTCTTTTTTTTTGCTTTTTCGTCGGAGCCGAAATTTTATGGCTGATTTCTTGTGTTTGTCCTCGGCACCTGGTAACCGTCCACTCCTTTTCTAAATGTCCGTCACTTTCAGGGTTCATAAGTTAATGGCCATAGTGAGTGAGCACAGGAAGCGTTCGGGTGAGTCTTGATTTGTTAGCCTATTTTTAGGTAATAAAGATGCTCTGATAGGTGATCTATTTTATGAAACACTATGCTGATTGGGACTGAAATGACAGCATAGGTTCCCTCATGTGGAAAATCCGGTGGATTAATAGAAATTACAAAACTTACTACACAATCTGGACTGTCCTAAGCGAGTCGAGCCCTCGTTGTGGTCGTTGAAAAGAATGATCTTTGCCGTGTACAGTCCTCTTCCACTTCCTATTCTTTCAGAATTATCGTCGAAAGAAGGGGCTGCACAACCACCGACACCGCGAAACAAAACACTGCGCCTTTTCCGCGAGATGAACTCCCTGGTCTGCAATTTATCCCGGCCAATGAAAGAGCAAACGAGGGCAACGGTTAAGTCAGACTAGCCTAAGCCAAGGGCATGCCATATGAAAGGCCTAGATGGCAACAGAGAAGTACTCCCGGGCACGATCCTTGAAAGATATACGTAGGCCCTTTTTAACCTGGATGGGTAGCTTGAAGACCCAGCAACATACGTGCCTTCTGGAACCTTACGCTATCAGAGTCTTGGCCAGTCATCTAATCCATACGCGATGGCCATGAGTACTTTACGTACAAGCACTTGAGGAATCCTGGAGCTTTTCCGAAAAAGGATCAATAGATCATTTCAATTTCTCATAAATTGCTCTGCATGCGACGCAATTTCTTCAGGTGTCTTCCGGTGGCTTCTGCAGCGATTTTAGCGACGCTAACCGCGGTAATCAAAAAGAACAAGGAGAAGATGTCTTTCCGTGAAGGCGCTATTCGGCAATCGTCACTTTTTCGGAGTTCCACGAAACGGTCCACCAGATCACAGGGCAGTGTGAGTTCCTGTACTGTTCTATGATGCATTAATCTTTGGTTTTTTGCTTCTTTTCGTTAAATCCTGTCTAAGCGGCATTTTCCATCGAATACCTTCACGTTCTCTTCTCAAAGAGCTTTTCACGAACAAAGTGAACATTGAGACTTTCGAAGGGATTTCGGAATGGTGCACTCTGTCGAAATTTCTATCGTAATGTCTAAATAGGGTGCAACGACCCTTACCACCATTTTCAGTTTCACTTTTTTCCGTTGTGGCTTTTTTTTCAAAAGTTCTCTTTGCAATCTCATATCAGCACTCGAAAAGAACAGATCGATTTCGCTTCATTCACACTGTATACTGTAATAGCTTGATGTACTTGTAAGGAGTTATGCTCATTGTCAGTAACAGAACGCAAGAAGACAACTCCTTTGCAATGCATGAGAATTGATCGATCACGGTGGGACTGAGGTAGAAGGTTGCTGAACGCTGCAGAGTCAAACGCTAGTCGAGAAATGCGGGGGGGGGGATGGGGGCGTATTTAGCCCGTAGGGGATGAGAGGGAAGCGTTTACCAAAGAAAGTTGTGCTGAGTGCTGAAGAAGGGAGGTCAGAAGGGAGGAATTACGTGTCAGTTTTCAATTTTTTAAGGGATTTTACCGTATCTCAGTTCTGCTCCTAGCCCACCCGCTTGACGGCGTCGTTTAGGGAGGGAGCGGCAATTATTTCAGGGGTCATATTGTCATACTTTTAATAGGGGTCTTGTCAGTTTCTCCGACAACTGACCAACAATTGGCCGCGGGTTAGCCACGAATTTTTGGGGTTTCTTGGTTATTTTCCAACTGTAGTGCTTCATTATAAAAAACTGTTTACTATGTAAACAGGGTAACTAATCGATACACTCACTGGTAAAGGCTCCTGAAAGGCTTGATGGGGCGTATGTGCAAACAAGATTCGGGAAAACGAAATTATGGAATCAAAGGGATAGGGGGGGCAACGCTCTTCAGAACGATACTTTCAAATCTTTTGAAAGTCGTTCTAAAGGGGTGAATGCATGGCTTAGTACATGTTGATCAACGAGCATTCTACTAGCCTTCCCTCTAGCCTTGTTTCTCGATCTTAATTAATAGCGCAGATTTTTTTTCGTGGTGCCCCGGGCTAAAATCTCATCCCATGGGTTTCAAGCTCAAAGTTGAAAGCTTATAAAAACACCGTCGATTCGTCGACGGGATCCTAACCCCTATCAACCCATTCATGGGAATTCAAAAGCGCGTTATTGGATTCCGCACAGCCCTTCGTATTGCCTGAACCCGCAGACAATCGATAATGGTCTGGTAGCGAGAGATTTTATGTGTGCTGATTCAGAGCAATTATTTGGAGTTCGGGAGTGAGTGACTGGAGCCATTATGGGATGGCAATATCAATCAACAACTCAGCTCCTTGGGTATTTCGGTGCGAAACCTCTTCAAAACGTTCTAGGAAAGGAACTGTAGCCACCTGTTGAGCTAACTGGTTGGAAGATTGGTTACGGAAACGTTCAAATAAGCTTGTACGGGTTCTTTAGAAGTGGATTGAGTGCGAAAAAATTTTGGCGATCATTTTGAAACGTGAAAATATTTATTTCAGCCTCTCCTCTCCAGCGCATACATAGTGTCAGGCTGTTACAAGGGGGAAAGGTTATTATTCCAAGTTTTTAGGGAGCTAATAGCCCGAGGTCATGATCAAGTCGATCAAGGTAGCTTCAAAAAAAACAAGTGGGTTTTGAAATCACCAGCCCTATCCCCTCCCATTTCAAAATTTGTTGTAACTGACCCTTCATCCTCTATCGCTTACTTCCAGTGTGAGCCTGAAACGAGAGACCACACCGTAGAAACTTGGCGGGGACAACTCTGATAGGATGGAATCGAGCGTACAAATTCAGGGCAACAATGCCCTTTTCTCCCGTTCCCCGTGTAATCTCGAGCAAGTATCTCGATTTTCGTGAAAATCGACTGCTATTTTCATAAAAATCCACAGATGTACGAATTTGAATAATGACGCAAGTAAACGCCAAAGTGTTCGAAAATAATGATCCCCTTTCTGGATTGCGCCATGCATTTCACCTCCTTTCAGAATTGCCACTTGAATGCGGTTGCCCCCCAATAATTTGCAAGTGGTCAAGCGAAATAAAAGTCAGAGTTCATGTCGTTCCAAACAAGTTGTGGGAGCAATTCGTTTACCCAGGAAGAATGGCGGGCTTGGTTGATCTGAGCGTACATTGGTTCAGGATTTATCCCGAAACCATGCAAATGGGAGCGGTGCAACTATGTCGTCACCAGATCATCTCCGCCCCATTGAATATATTGATCCGCTTATCCTAATTTATATCTTACAGTTTAGTCGATTTATTTACAATTTTCATAACTCTAGCCTTTTATAAATACCTACGTCGATCCTTGGAAGTGCTGTTTTGTGGGTCTTCTACTGTTATTTATCATGATTACTTTTCTTTTGCATATTTCAATACCTCTTTGACCGTTACGCATACTGCCTTTAGGAATCGACGGAGGGTAACGACTCATGAGGCGTTAAAAAGGCTAACGAAGGCTTGATAGTGTAGGAGGATTTGGATCCCAAGATTCGAGCGACTTGTAAGCGACCTTCCTACCACGACGTCTTCAATTTATTCTTCTACTTAAATGACATCAGGCATCGCCCACCCCATTGCAGTAGCTCTTTGAGTTTTATTTTTAGATTCTTTCGTGCTCTAAAATGCGGGAGCCCGAACATCTCCAATAATTCAATTTTGAGGCGAGTGATTTGAGACCGAAAACTACTATAAGCCCCCACTGTCTGAGTCTCACAAATGGCTACTGAGTAATGGGTTTAATCAAGGTGGACCCGTCGACGTTCACAATGGAGCTACGGCATATCGCTGTTTGCAGGTTTTCGTAGAGTTGCAGAAAGATGCAAGATCTACTGCTGCTGCTGATGGAATTCGCAAGTAATTGAATGCGAAATTTGATTAAATAAAGGCAAATAAAAGCTCTCAGACGCTGGCACTCTTGGTACGCACACCAATTCCCACGAATTCCCACCAATTCCCACGGATTGAGGTAGTCTTTAGTGGAGAGAACATACTTAAGGTACTGATAACGCTAACTTGATAAGAAACCAGCCATAAATTGAAAGAAAAATCTTGCGCAGGCTCGTGCGAGGATCGTACATGCTTAGCGAAGTCTCAAGGTAAGGGAAGCCAAGTATGCTCGAAAGACGTGTAGCGATAATTTGGTATCCCCGAATTAAAGGGATGATCAAGTTTCGATTAATAGTAGTTTGAGAACGAAAAAAGAAATTAAGATGATGAAAGATCGTACAAAGGAAAGTCTGGCCCTTTGGGCCACTGCGGACGTGTTCTTCCGCACTTTACATTACTAACGTATCGATCGTAGCTGCGCATGTCTGTGATGTGAGACAGTAATTCACAATTAAGTGGCGAGCTGGCTCATGGTGAAGCCTACACATAGGGCTTGCCGAACAACGTAGCATCCTTCAATGGGGAATGGCGCGCCGTCCTTAAACCCTTGGCGTCCTGCTGCCTTCACAGTGCAAACATTTTCAGACGGCCATAAAGGTTGAAGATGGTTTCCGGGGTCGATCCATTATTTTTTCAACTGCATAGCGTTTTGGACTTTCCTCCATGGTCGTGATGGCATCTGAGTATGTCCACGGACCGGCCTGTTCTGGTCCCAAAGTTTACAACCAGAAATCGGTAGCCGATACTCGAGAATGTCAACTATCGAATTGCGACTAGAAGAGGTCTGGTTTTCTTTGCCCTCAAAGGGATCAGGTCCTGATCTGAGGGGCCGTGGGAACGTATGGTAGTAGTGAAACGTTCTGCTGGCTCACTTCGGTGGGATTACAAGTATCATGCTCTTTCCAAAACATTTATTTTCGGCCTATGGTCCTTTTGGAAGAGCGGAATGAGGTCTACGCTCATACCAAACTGAATAGGGTTTTCGGGTTTTAGCGTCAGGAAAAAGATACGTATCGATCGAGAAGATAAGAGTACAGCGCTATCCGCGTTTTGGGACTTTCGGCATATCAGCGTATCGGATTATCCGATTTGGGATTTTTGGATATTTCGCGTCGGGTATAAGATAACTCACCATCGAGGAAATGAGAGCAGCGGATATCTGTGATCTGGGATTTCTGGCGGATCGGTGCATCCGCGATTTTAGCTATATTTGCCATAATGTTGACAGACTGAAAATTTTCAAATCACGCGTGATCCAATGCTCTCATTTCCTCGATCGATACGTATCTTATTCTTGACGCGGCATCTCCGAAAATCCGAAAGTGCGGGTAATCCCATCCGCCGAAATCTCATTCGGTTAGGTATGGACACAGCCTAAACGGGAACCGTAGTGCCACTGGGTCAAACAAGTTGTACCGATTTGAATCGATCTGCCTTTTTTCTGAGAGTCTCAACTGACATGGCCTCTATAGGACTTGCTCTTAATGGTTTTGGATCACCCACAATTTGAGTTAAAGTCACTTATCAGTTAGCTATTCAATAAATAACGAATCAGGGCCATCAATACTTCAAATTTAGTGCAAGAACCATTTGTGTACTCCCTACTTATACATCACATTGCAACATTTCTAACCTTCACTTTTGACCTTTCGTTTCGCCGACGACAGCTCCTTGCGATCTGGCTCTTAAGCACCACAATTATGAGTCGGTGGCCGCCAGGGGTGGTAAAAAACCAGTGTGACTCATTGAGGAAATAATTTGTACCATCTCCGACTCTCTGAGGATTATTTCCTACTTCTGGTCTTCCTCGAGAGCTCAGTGAGTGAAAGGCAGACCAACAGAGCAACAAGCCGTGACGCACTGTTTCGTCCCGACAAAAGCGTTGTCGATCGGGATCGGCCACAAAAGTTCAAAGCTCTCAGAAGAAATTGTAATTTTAAGCGTCTACCGACAGCGTTGATGGTATTGGGAACACGAAGAGTTTCGAAGAACTTTGGTAGAAAGTCCATCAGGGACATATATGAAGGAGATCAATCGACCTCAAGGAAACTGAAAAATACGAAAAATAGCATCTCCATGCACACTGAAGATAGCTTTGAATGTATCATTAAAGCATCTTATATCTCAATTTCTGTATTGTGTTGCTGAAATAACAAATATAAATGTTCTTTTCGAGCCTATCGCGGAGTAATTTCTGTGTACAATTATTTATAATCCAAATAAGGCATCAATTATGCTATCGAAGCGACAGTCCAGTGGATCAATATGTTTTGTTGACAACAAGTTGCCGACAATTCTGGCATTTTTGGTTTTCTTAAGCGGAGCCACCGAGTAAAAGCACCTTCCTTTCGTTCGTCGCGGTTGGGAACAGAGAGTGGGACTGTACGTAACTTTCTGTCCCTACAATGCGTCTCCGACCACGACGGACGACAGGGTGGGCTTTCTCGGTAACCCCGCCCATCCGCCCGAGCCTTTATGACGCTGTATCTTAGTCGAATTCTCACTTTTTCGCGTCAAACTTGGCATGCGGCCCTCATTAGACAAATACAATATAAGTATGAGGGTAACAGAAAAACTCTTTTTTTCCGTGGATTATTCCTTTAAGTCACGTCGTCTTCGGTTGGATCGGTAAAGGTCTCTGTGAATTACCATTAAAGCGCTTATTCGTCAAACTTTTGCGAGACTATTCCTTTTCTGAATATTTTCGGGTCCTTCTCTTTTCTGAAGTTCCTTATATTTTTCAGTTTTTTTTTCTTCACGAACTCAGAGGTATACGATAGAATATTGTAGTATCTACAAAATTGAATTTTAATCCATGTACTCACTTTCTATAGTTTGAACCAGAACTGAAAGCTAAACCGAGCTTTTATCACTACACATTAATTGAACCTATTTCATTTGGGGAGGTGGAAGACGCTGAAATTCGGTAGCTGCGGACTGGCCGTAAATGAAGAAGCTATGGATGTGCTAAATGAAAATGAAAATGAAAACTGGCTTGACCCTACATCGCGTCGAATGATAAGATTCTTCGCTGATTTTGTGAGCTTTCGCAGTAGTTGAGACAAGGTTGCAAATGAAAATGTCCGTGAAGCCCATCTCACACAAAAAGCCCGCCCACTCCATAGCCACGCCCCGCTAAGTGAAATCCACAAAGATAAGGATGTGTTGCGACTGATTACAATTATATGTATGTATTAGGTTGATCGAAAAGTTTTGATAGGGTTGAGATTTTTTTCTATTTTATTTTACAACTCAGCGAGTAATGCAGGCTAATCAACACTATAATAACCATCGCTAGTTATAACATTGTCCCACCCAACGGGCAGGTCAGCGATTCTCTTCTCCCAGATTAGGAGGATTACGGTAAAAGAAGTCACCGACCACTTGTCCAAAGTGGTCATAGTTGACGATTTTTTTTTTGCTAGGAAAGCCTAAGGGGGCCGGAACAAGCGGTAATCTGAAGGGGCAGTGTCAGGGGAATAGGACGGATGTAGAACCTTGTCCCAACCTAGCTCTTCCAATTAAGCACGGGTCCCTCACATAGGTAAAGAGACCTGTGCAAAATTGGAGGAGCTAGGTTGGAACACGGTTCCACCTGCACCCTATTCACCTGATACTGCCCCCTCAGATTACCACTTGTCCCGGCCCCTTGAGGCTTTCCTAACAAAAAAAAAAACTCATTACCTTGAACATGTGGTCGGTGACTTCTTTGACTCCTAATCCTCCTAATTCAGGGAGAAGAAAATCGCTGACCTGCTCTTTAGGTGGGACAATGTTATAACTAACGATGGTTATTATATTGTTGATTAGCCTGCATTACTTGCTGAGTAATAGAAAAAAATCTCAACCCTATCAAAACTTTCCGATCAACCTAATATGAAGAGCAGTTGAAGTGGTAGAAGTGACACCAACATAAAAAAAAAGAGAAATGCTAACCACTAGCTGCTATTTTGAGAGCATTGTTATAAGAGAGTTCTGGATTCCTTTTTATTTCTCAATATCCGATTACAGCTTTAAATTTGTGCTACTTGTATTTTCGAACCACCAAATCCACCTCTAAGATATTGTAGAAACATTTGCAGCTGATGTCTCTCGAATCCGCGTTCCAGATCCTTTTTGAAGCTGCGGCACTTTTTCGTGTCTCTCGAATCCGCGTTCCAGATCCTTTTTGAAGCTGCGGCACTTTTTCGCACATGAGAAGTGCAAAGTTTTAAGGAAGTTTCACAGTGGAATTATTAACTACGTACACGAAAAGTCTGAAAAGAAACAGAAAAAGCTGTTGGCATGTCTAGGACTGAAATTTGATGTGACGCATATGTCAAGGAAAAGTATGCAATGTGTGAATATGTTCATCTCTGAATGGCATTCTTGCAATTGTATTATCTGCCGACATCATTTGTGGGAAGGTTTCGAAGCAAATTCAGAGGGAATTGAGAAAAAGGTTAGCCACAAATTACATGCACTTATATCACTAGCTAGAAAAGTTATCCATTCAACACCTTCCGAAAGATTCACGAAAACGAAGTGTTACGGCTTTACCATGCTTCTTTTGTATGCGATTCGAACGCGTCGCCCATCAAAAGCGGGCTCTCGCGATCTATTCAAGAAAACATGTTGTACACGAGAATCGGAACTTATTTGCAGCTTTTTGGAAGAACGATTTCGAATGATGATCAACCTTTTGAAAATCTTGTTTTGCGGACATTTTGTGGGCAGGTGGGCGAAGCCAGTTGGTTGGTATGATCAAGGGCTTGAAGGAATACACTGAAACGCCACGGGAAGGGATTGCAAATCTTGCAAATTGACATGAACATCAAATGGGCAAGCCGAGATTCTCGAATATGACTCGCTCAGCGACCGTAACCCTGCAATTTTTGTGCGACGTTGGAGTTTTGAGAATGGTTTCGACCCAAACGAACACGAAATCTTCATTAATTTTGTGGCTCAAAGACGTACCTCGCGATAATGAGAATTATTGATTTGCCTTCTCGGGGCAGTAGGTCCTTGGGTATTGGGTCGTGAGTCCCTGGGCCTTGGCCGGGGTCAGTGATGCACCCTCTAAGTGCCTCCATAGTGAGCCTGCAAGACGTTAGGCCACGGTCATACTCACCGTCCGCAGAGCGTGGCTGCGCTCACAGGCAGCGAGGGAGAGTGGCACGGAGGAGGTGCCGAGATGACGCAGGCAACGAGGGAGGGTGACATAGGCGGAGACGCAGAAATATGCAGCCACGCCCTGCCGTCGGCACCGCAAAGTATGACCGCGGCCTTACAAGCACGCGACCATTCTGACCAACCTAGCACTCTTACTGGTCAGCTGAGTCGAAAAGACGTGGTAAGAGTGAGTCCAAGCTGGTGTATAGCCGTGATGATGCACCATGGATGCAGAAAGAGCAGCGTGGATTGTTAAGGGGAACTACTACCTGAAGGACGTAGGTCGGCTACTGCAAATCTCACGAGGTGTGCCTTCGAATGAAGTACGTGGCATACCGTGCTGGCTCACAAGGTAATAGACTGCGTATTCCATGCATGACGTTGCCTTTGTGCCACCCCACAAAGAAATCAGCTAGTGTGAGAAGCATAGAAATGGTGTGGGCTAAAAGTGCACTTCGTGAGAAAAGGTATTTTTCAAGGAAGGTGGTGACATGGAGGGTGACCATGCGACATGCGCGGCTTTTGTCGAGGCTTATAATAGCTTCAATGAACTTTCTGGAGATGGGGGGATGGGGGGCCTTTGTCTCTAGAAAACGAGTGCGCCTTCTCTTGACATGAAACATAGTTTAGCAGCGGAAAGTTGCGTCGTCTGCGCGATGTTAGACATGTGCACATTTGCCTTTATTTTTTGGTGCCACTGTAGTAACTGGGTAGGGTTACTGCTGAAAACCTAACCCTGATGTACTTTTTCACCGCTACTGTAAATGGTGCCCGCTAATGACCCAGTATGCATGGATCCCTAGGACCACTCCGCCACTTATAAATCTCATTTTTTCTGCTACGATGTCAAAAGCGTTGCTCTGCTCTCGGTCTCCTTTAATAGCACATTCCATCACCCGTACCCGAGTATGGTGATACTCTCTAGAACAGAAGTCATTGCAGCTTTGTGAAAAGCATTTGTGTTGAAAACATACAAAATAAGGGTTTCCTACATCAGATAGTGAATTACGGACGATCCTTCAAGTTCAGAGGCGAAAAAACAAAATAGGAGAGTGCGGGCCCGAAGAGAGACCAAACCAAGCGGCAGGGATGTTTGAGTGCCAGGCAACTTTCACTATCAAAGAACACAGGATCGCGATGCACCCTTCATTATTAAAACGACAGGATTGTAGAAAATGTTTATTCAACTTTATTTCTAATATCTAAAAATACCACGTATCAAATCTTAGTTTAACCCGTATAACAATGATCATTCATCTTAAACTTTCTACGCAATCTCCATTTCATCGTCACAAATATTCATAGCATCGCAAACTGAAGCAGCTACCTCTCCGTAGCTCCGCTCTACGTGGATTCATCGATGAGATCTACAACAATTTTATTATTCCTCCCGTATATTGCTTATCCAAAGAGCTCGATGACTAGAAGAAGGGTTACATCAGGCGCAAAAACATGACGCGGCAAGCAGAAGCGCGGTTAGCAGGAAAAAAATAAGGTGGAAGACGCATATCAGCGAGGCTTTGTGCACCATTATCATAACATAAGGAAAAGTTTTTACTCAACCGCTATTTCATCGCCAAAACCATCGTTGCATTGAAGCCCCCGTTTAACAACGATTCTCCTCTCATTCCTTCATTTTCCTCTGCCAAGTGTGAAGTTTCCGTGTTCATCTTTCGTACGACCCCAACTTTACTTGCTATTCGTTTTTATATTAACAAATACGATATAAAATACAATATAAACTCTCTCTTCATCTCTTGTTCTTTGAAGACTGCGGTCACCTGTGCGGCGCGCGACACCGGACTTATCTATCAGACTTTAGGGCAACATTGAAAAAAACATTGAACTCAAATTCGTCGTTTCATGCAATGTACTGAACTGCAGGCCACCCTCACCCATACCGTAAGCCTAAATTGCCTTAAATTCTTCCAATGTCTTTAATTTCAACCATGTGCCATTCATGATGTAACTACCGCTATGTGCGCAATCAACAGCGAGCGCTCTGGGTCTGGGGCTGTTTATCGGTGGACCTTCGTCTGAACGGACTTTTTGCTACGTGCTTTCATTTATTTCTGAACTGAATTTAGCTTTCTCTACAGCTACAGATTGACTTTCTGTGTTCAATCTGTTACCACTCACTCTTGAACGTACATAGCTGAGGAGTCTGCGATGAGCTTTATCTGTGTAAAAGTAGCTTACTCGGATGCTCAACTAGATACGGGCTTTGGAGTCCTTTTCTTTAAACCTTAAATTCAACTTTTTTGTAGGTTGATAAGTTGTTACGATAATTATGTGTGCTTCAACAGGCAGTCACGGAAAACGTACAGTTACGATCACCCTATGTTATCCCACAAATACATAAAAATTGCGGCTGTCGGTATGACAGTCTCATTACCTCGCTAGTGGAAAATCGAGTAATGTGTATGTGATTTATGTGATACAATTTGCTACCGCTATTTTGTGGCGAAGAGCCAGAACTGGTAAATATTGTGCGATGAAACGAAGGTTGTGCAAATACGATGGTGGCAAAAATAGAATGTGTCAAATGCGCTCTAGTATTCCATTGTTTTCACGAGAATGTTGGCAACAGTAGTACTTTCCATCTTCTTGTAAGCTCATGAATGTTATTCCATGATCTGCTCTATTTATGCCATAAGTCTGACCATGAAATAGCGTAGATCTTCCTCTACTGTAAGGAATTCCGTACATTTTTTGTCCAACCACCATATTCATATCATCTCTGATCCTCCTGCTTATTTTTGACCAATCCTCAAGTGACATGCTGTGAACATTCTATCGTTACTCCTATCCCCCTTTGAATAAGGAACCTGCTTGCAGTACTGAAATTTATCTTCCTATACGCGTTCTTTCTTTTCTTTCAAGACTGTTCTAAGTGCTCAAATGTGGTCCATTTCGAGAAAACTGATTGGGCGTGACCCACGGACGTAGGTGAATGGCGAGAGTGAGAGTACGTGACGAGAGTGAGAGTGTGCGGCGGGGTGAGAGAATTAAGAGTGTTTGACACACGTTCATACAAGTCCGTAGGACACGCCCAATCAGTTTTTTCGAAATGAACTGTATCATGTCATCCATTACATACTTGTCCATCAACAGCATCACATCGGAACATCGGTTTTTCCGGCAATTCCTTTGAGAAAGGCAGCAGTGAGTAAAAAAGAAAAAAGAAAAGAATTAAAGTCTCCACCTTTTGAATATCCAGGTATTTCAAATCTCTGTTTTGCGCCCGAAATGCTTGTGAGGAAAAGCAGTATTGTAAAAATAGTAGAAATAATAGGTTGCCCGAAATGTTCTCAGCGTTTCGAGTGTTTCATTTCAAACGACCATAACTTTCTTAATACTCGTCAGATTCAATTGAAATAAGCGTCGTTCGAATCAGCACACTTTTGCCAATGTGACTCTCGTCCATAAATGAAAAAAAGTGGGTATCCAAGAATCTACAAAATCCATGAAGCTTTTTTGCCTGGTCCTGATCGATGAAGTTCTTTCCAGCAAGGGAGTTCTGAATATGTTTGAAAAGGTGATAGTCGATTGGTGAATGGTCTGGAGAATAAGGTAGAACTTCAACCCCCAATTCGTTCAGTTTATGGATAGTGATTAGTGAAACGAGTGGGCGCAACGGAGAAGATATGTTCAGGTTGGAAAGACTACTAGATAAATGTAAGAAGAAATTCCTATACTCGTTAGTTCATGAGGAACAAGGAAGTACCTTTTCCACTCAAACAAAAACTATACGATTCCGTACAATCTCCTTCAAAGGTGCGCCACTCATTAACTCATTAACCCTTACTCAAAGTGAATGAATGCTACTCAGCTCAATAACTTATGGATTCTAAGCGGTGTACAAATTTGTTATCAGACAGTCTCCCAGGCAGTTACCGTACCAAGTGAGCTTATTTCTATCACTCATTGCACTGAATTGCTTCAGACTATTCATCTCCTACTTCGTCATCCCTCTTCTCACTGAAGAGCCTCAAGGGTTGACGAAATACAGTGGTTCGTCTGAGAATGAGGCGAAACGAGCCACTTTCCTTTGTAGAAGATTCATAATTTAAAATACTGATCTTCTTCTTCTTATTATTCATGTTGCTGCTACAAAAATGTGTGCACACGTGCAACATTCCCTTCACTCTTCCCTTACGAGTGCGGTAGGACACTCAAATTAGGTCGCACTATTCTCATTGTCAGCAGCCTGCAAAAGCATACTATATGCCATGACTTCTGTAAAGCCTGTAGGTGGCAATTCCAACAGCTGTACAGATTCTCAGTATGGGGTTAAACGAATTTCAAATTTCGTCTATTACTATTAGGTTGGACGGGAAGTTCTGGGACACTTTTTGTTTTTTCCTGTAGAAACCTGTAAAGCTTCGGGAGCATTTGGTAGTGGGGGGTATATGAAGCGTCTGAAAAGGGCTTCTGAATAGCACATTCATATTCTCTACGGCTTCAACTAGCAGTGAATTTACGGCAATTTCGCGAAAGGTGCGAAATTCACGAACACCGCCTCGGTTCCTCAGCATGCGAGGCCACTAACAAAATTAACCAGTCGATGGACCCAGGTACTGTCTCTCATATGGCGGCAGCCCGATGGCTCGATCGGCTCAAATTGGAACAGGAAAATATTCAAAAAATTGCATTGAGAAAAAAACTTTTTTTTTTTGAAAATTTTCAAAAAAATAGGAAACTGTTACCATCCAACACGACAGCCACTGCCGATCTCTACTGCAGGCAATTGGACACCGGAGCGCCAAAACTTACCGGAAAAATGGACCAAGACCTCTTCCTCCACGATAACGCTCACCCACATGTGGCAAAGTTGGCGTGTCAAAGGATCCAGGACCTCGGCTGGACGACGCTTCCCCACCCACCATATTCCCCGGACATGTCCCCAACTGACTACCACCTATTCCGGTCGTTGAGCCACTTCCTTGACGGGCGACAGTTCAAAGATGACGACGATCTCAAGAGCGGGCTCCAGAACTTCTTTGACCAGAAGTCTCCCGAATTCTACCGGAAGGGTATCTACGATCTTCCTGAGCGTTGGCAGTACATTGTAGATCACGATGGTGCATACTTTGGTGACTGAAGTTACATGTGAGTAAAATTAAAATAAATTGAATTTTTCTCACAAGGTGTCCCAGAACTTCCCGTCCAACCTAATACTTATGTATCCATAGACGACATGAAAGAAATTACTTCGCCATGAAGAAATAACAGGACCGAAAAGATCAGTTTATATCTTTATCAGGAATCGAGGAATCTCATTATCGAGGAATCTCGTGGTGGTAAGCCATGTCAGGATGTTGGAACTTCCGTGACATAACATCACTCTTCTTTTACGGGTGCGATAGGACACTCGAATTGGGGCGCAATGCGACGCGAACCGGGTCCAGGCGCCCAGCAAGTGTTTCACCGGCCCCGTAGAGAATGGAAGGCGCGCTAAGAAGCGTGCAGCACTCTGCACGGAGGATCTGTACCGATTTGAATATTACGCACACTCCCTTTCCCATTTGGACCTTAGGAAATGTATTTGTCACCAAACATGGAGATGCTTTGGAACACGGGGCCAGAAGAGTGGGGCCAGATTTAATATTTGTGCAACTCTTGGACCTATTATTTTTAATGTTACTCATTCCACATTGTTGGCACAACTTTTTCTGCCACGGAATTGTTGAAGCCAAAATGTAAACGATTCTCACTGATGTGAGAATCGAACAGTGGACAGTTCCTTTAGGTCCCTTTCTGAGCGGATGTTCCTGTCTCACTACACTCTCAAACTCCTACCATTTTTTCTTTTTTTTCTGACGTTGTTTTATCGTTGGCAGAGCAACAGTACTTTGAGCAAATATCATGGAACTTCTTGTATTCACTACTTACTGTGATTACTTGAACTGTGATTACTTGACGGATTATTTCGGTCCAAAAGTTCTCGCTGTTTTTCACATCGACTATTTCGCCTCGATTATTCAGCAGCTTGGGTAAAACCTTATAAAGAATATACCTGCTCTTCCATACACATATAAGGCCTCAAGGCGATTTATAGAAGGCCCGTTATTCCAACCGTTTTTCCAAGCCACAGGAAAGTACGTTTTGTGTGGTGGCACAAGATGCCTTAGAACTTCTAGGAAACCCCGCAGTTAACCAGGAATATAATGACTGGTTTTAAGAGGGATTTTGCCAGCCGTGTATAACATGAAGGTGGCATCGCAAGTTTGCGTCCCAAGAGACATTGGTCCGAAATGATGCATCCTTTAATAAAAACCGACCAACGAAGATGATTTATGTATAAAAAAAAGCACAAAACAATGTGAGAAAGTTCTCCTTGGTTCCTTGTAAATCTAGAATGTGTCCATTACGGATCATTACTTTTTCGCACTCTGAGGCATCTCTCAGAGGAGATATGTATGGTTCCAGAAAGAGAGTGTTGTCGTAAACGCCCTTCACACGTTTTCAGATTATGAGGAAAGAAAATTTTAAGTGCGAAAATAGGATGTGTACTGTAATCGTAGATAAAGATGTGCTTGATCTTACGATTTTCGTTTCGTTACAATCGTTTCGATTTGCGGAAATATGATCTGCCAAAGTTAGGCAATACAGAACGGCGGATATGTACTTTTTGACCGACCTAATACTTCAGCGTTATTGAAAGACAGCGTTACTGAAAGAAACCAAGCGAGAAAATTCCGTGGAATGTTACATGCCTTTTCTCTGCTATGTATTTTATCAGATGATGAACCCATTCTTACCATCGTCGCTGAACAAGACATTCTCTATCCACGAAGGCAGACTTCTGCAAAATTTCTTGAAAACGGAGGAGAAACTTGATATGGAAAGTACTCAGAAGTCGATGCTAGAATCGACAGCTCCTTGATTAGTTATTTACTCATTCATTTATTATTGTTTATTATTGATCTGTTTATTAATTATCCTGAGCCTGCATTAAGGAATATGGTCTGAGGCCCCTCAAGAACAAGAGAAGCGTCTTATGTTTTTCAGATAAGGTATCTAAATTTATTGCACACCTGATGCTTTTAGGAAATATCTATGTAAGGGTTCAATAATCTCCCTTCAAACATGAGGGAAATCCGCAAATGTGTAACTAGTCCATAGGAAAGCACCAAACAGTAATTTGTTGATGCGTTGATGCCGATGCTGATGATGCTTCTGCTGCCTCTGGGACGTTTACATTATAGCACAGCACCACCATCTTGTTGTCAATATTGTCATGTACTCCTCGTCTCCACATAACATCTCACATTTGCTCGTTTTTTGCCTCTTATATCCTTTTCCATCTCGTATGTCGAAGAAGGAATAACTCAGTGGCAGCTTATGATCTTACGCACATCAAATGACCACAACACATCTTTGACATCACTTACATCAACGACTAATTAATCCCTTGACCTGAGCGAACATGAGCGCCAGGATGTATTCGAGCCCGAAAAGGAAACCGGAAGAACTGTATGCGAGTTGGTCAAAATGAAATCTGATTACATAGATTGAACGTTGATTACATTCCTTGATACCAGCTATCCAGTCTTTATGACTTTTTTGAGCAGCTTTCCCATTGCCTGACCCTTTTGAGGGTTGAAAGCACCCCTCACGCATATTAGAGTAGTCGAGTAAATAGAATAAGACTGCATATTTACTACAGCGGTGGTCATTAGAGAGCTAAAGAACTCAATTATCGTCCAGACTACTATTCACACTCTTTTGGGAGCGTTTTGTGGAAGTGGTAGGCTTTCCTTCTTCCGTCCCCCCTACTGCCATTTTTCTTGTTCTATAGCCGTGCCCATTATAAACTCGTCAAAGGCGGACAAGCATATACCAAAAAACCCAGCTTGTTTTTTTACCAGGTATCCATATATTGGGTCATTCCATAAGTAGTGTCGTTTTTTTTTCAAGCAAAAATTTTGCCATAAAATCACAGGTTTTTGCGACATGTCATGTATCATTCGAAAGTGAATTTCCTGCTCTACAAAATGACATGTTCAGTTTTTGAGTATGTTGGGATGGCGCCGACATTTAGGCTGGCGAACAAGTAGGTAGAGCCGACAAAAATTGGCCAAACCGGCAATCAATTGAAACACTAGAATTCACTTAAGGAAAATCAACCAGTCATGTGTCGCGAACTTAGTCCTGACCTCTTCTACAATTTCCAATATTTAGTTGATCAAGGAGTCGCGTCGTTTTATTTGTAAAATCTTTTTTTCGAAAGCACTCACACTTATTCAAAATGAAATTTTTTCTTTCAAACTGCTTGCTTAGAGTTGTTTTATGAACCAAATCGAAGAACTTTTTCTGCAATATCGGAAACATCTTTCTAGTCTTTTTGGCTACGATTCAGACTGAGTTTTGATACCATGTGATACGGGTCTAGTTGACATTTTTCACAATTTATTTTTTCCATGAGAAACTTAAGGAATCCGGTCAGTGGTATTTCCCTACTTCTAACCACACCCTGTTCTTAACACTTCACCACTCTTTCTACTGATTGGTTGAGAAAATTTTCTTGCCTTGGCTCGAAGAAATTGTCTGAAATCACCGAGTTGTGGAGGAAAACCTAAATGTGGAAAAATAACGATAAGACTTCTTGATCAACTAAATATTGGAAATTGTAGAAGAGGTCTAGACTAAGTACGCGACACATGACTGGTTGATTTTCCTAAAGTGAAATATAGTGTTTCAATTGATTGCCGGTTTGGCCTATTTTTGTCGGCTTGACTTACCTCTTCGCCAGCCTAAATGTCACCCCATTCTAACAAACTCAGAAACTAAACATGTCATTTTATAGAGTAGGAAAACCTCTTTCAAATGATATATGACATGCTGCAGAAACTTGTGAATTCATAGGAAAAATTTATGCTTGAAAAAAACGACATTACTTATGGAATGACCCAATACATAGAAGCTCGGTTCTAATATAGTTGGAGGGAGCGCATTCATTGTCGCGCTGTCGTCCCTCACTCGACACCGTTACAGAATCGAAAGCATCCTTGATTATTTATTTACTCACTCATTTATTCATTTTTTCATCAGTTTGAGTACTCAATTGTATATCTTTGCCTAACTCCTATTCGGAGAAGGTGAGAGCTTCTCCTCTAGAGGCTGTAATAGGTGCGATTCGGGCCGAATATGGATAGATCATCAAATATGAAGGTCGAAGTGTCGAGTAGTATGAAAGTGAAGAAAAACAGAATAAAGTGTTCCAAAATTCGAGAAATAAGACCTTCTGCTCGCCGTTTATTACCAAAAGGGGCTAGCTGGAATAAAACAAGTGGCAGCTGTTGAAGAAGACTGCACTCATTCGAAGGAGGCTGCTATTATGTGCAAAGCCCGGGGCACTTTTTCTCATCGGAAATTTTGCCACACAGTTTCCTTGGACCCTTAGCTTTCATTTTCGTTACCTGGTTTAGGCGTTCTCATTACCTACTCCTATCACTGTGTTTAACTAAGGGCTTCAAATTTTGGGCAGAAGTCGCGCCGGACGCCGAGCACGAGTGGAGTGTGACCGCTGTTTAGTCTGTAAAATGAATTCCGTGCTTTGGTCTCACGTTAGCCCGGTACCAATTCACCTACACAAAGGGAATAATGCTCGGTCGGACTGCGCATTCTATGATTCGGAGTCTGGTCCTTGGAGCATACGAGTGGGGTCACGTCCCGCGTCACACCCGTAGTTAAATCATCCTCAGTAGTCATCCTCAGACCTCACCTCAGTAATTAAGTCATTTGTCAAATATATTAAGGAAGCAGAAATATCGAATTTTCACCAATACATATTTACCCATGACAGTCGGAACCGGGAAGAAAGGTAACGGTCGTAGCTCTTCCAGTCCACTAAAAGCAATTTGTATAATAGCGCAACAGGTGAACCACACAGCCAACTAATGCTATTGCGCTAATCGGTAAACTTCGCATGAGTTTCTATGTTATTCATGATGTAGTTGCTCAGTTAGGACGGTATGCAAAGTTTAACGCAAGAAAAAAGAAGCCAGCTCAGATACAGCTCCTCAAAGTGCTGCGATCGGAAACGAAGAGTGGGGCTGTTTACGTAATTTTCCGTCCCCAATACATATGCGTCGCCGATCGCAAGGGTGTGTGCTCTTATGACGGATTTTCGCGCGGCTGCCCTGGACGAGCGCCTCGGTGGACGCGAATACCCGTGGCAGAGCATGGCAGCCTTCAAGCGAGGCAGTGTGGCATGGGTACAGGAGGCAGTGTGGCATGGCTACAGGAGGCAGTGTGGCATGGGTAGACTTGCAGAAGTGACTCAGCCACGCTCTGCCGGGCTCCCAAGGGCAATCGATTCGGCAAGTCGTATTGATGGCACCGTCAAGCGATTTTCTGTCATAAGTGCACACACCCCGACCGCAAAGGATGACGGGGGTCATTCGTTATTGGGCCCCTCCTCCTCGGCCACCACTTTTAGGACCTAAATCTTGGCCGAACTCTCAATTTTTCGCGTGAAACTTTGCAAGGCCTTTACTCGGCAAACATAATATAATTATATGGGTAGCAGGGTAACTCATTATTCCGTGCTCGATTCCTTCAATAGCGATCAAATAAAAGTAATAGTTGAAACGAATCTGTGTATAAATACCCGCGAATTAGCAGGAGAAAGTTGGAAATGGAGAATACCTTCTTTAGTGGAAGCAGTTGTGCTTTGGGAGAATCCCACTTATAACCGACTTCATTAATCGACGGAGACTTTGTGAACGGCGCATTTCACCTCATTTCGGATTACTTTAGAGCAATCAGTTTTCCATTTCAATGCATTTGACAGAATTCACAGATGTTCCATCTCAGGCAGCACTAGAAATTTACAAGCAATACGAAACAGATTACATCATTCCGGGTGCTAATCACTTGCAAATTCTATTCAAGAAATCATCTCATGGATCGATGTAAAACTCATAAGACCCTTCTCTGCCGCCTAAGCTGTTTCGTAATCTTTTCAAACCCCCAGTATTACCACATGTATTTGATACATCAGAATATTCAGTTCCTTCTCTAACAGAGGGCCATTTTCTGTCATCAGATTCCTTGTTTTACCAAAATTATTTTATAGTTGCTTCCGTTAGTGTATTTTATTGCTTTTTCCTGTCTTGAGGTGAGCAAACTGCCTTCTATGTTATGTTGGAGGATGTGAAACTTTCCCATCCATTCTACATTGTGTCACCATAACGTTGACACTTGACTCAGCGCATTTTCCCAGTGTGCGCAAGCCTTTTCGAGAAAACATCCCAGGAAACTCCTCCCGTCAGTTTCCTCCCATTCAGTTCTTCGTCAAGCTGTTTTCCTGAGTTGCTCTCTGCACCGCAACATATCAGTTTATTAGTAACCAAGCCCGTTGCTCATTTAAACTCCGTGATCATTCCGTATTTGTTTCATGTCAGCTATGTCTCGCCGGCGAACCGATTTACTCTCATGGAAAACGGCAAATATGAAGTTTGTCGAAGATTTTGTCAAGCTGGTAAGTGGTTGAACTTCACTCAAGCATCAGACAACCACGTGTCCTCCATGAAATGAAGCCTTCAGTAGAGGGTTTACCAGAATGACAGCTTGTCTGTCAGTGTTAACAAATCCTTCGCTAGAAGTGTTGACAAACCATCCATTTCATGATTGTGTTTGTTTTTGCCGTATAGGTTTTCTATGGTGGAATATTTATTGGGCCTAAAACTGATTGCCAAATGAGAAAAACCATTTCATCGCTTTCAAAAGCCTGTAACCATTCAACAAGGTCGAAATTCAAACATCGGACTGCCCACATTGGTTTTACCAGCACGGAACCCCTGTTCAACTTCGACGATGCAAAGGAGCAGATAAGACTGCCCGGTCTTGCATTGCTATTGCATAATAAATACAGTTGAAACATCAAACATAATAAATATTCCACCATAACAACCTGTATGGCAAAGACAGACACAATCACATGGATGAAGAAGTGTCCGGGGTTCAAGGAAGACGGACTTGGGGATTACTAGAAAATCGCAGCCCCATTGTATGTCATGGACGATGTTTCCAGTTAATGTGACCATGCACATATAAATCAAGGACGATCTATTAATGCAAATATCAAAATAGTGGGGGAACTGTTATAGCTGCCTGCGTTGGTGTCGAGGGAGGCGATTTTCCCCTTCGGTCCATAAAATGAATTCAGCGATGACCGTTGCTCAAAATACAAAGGCTTGAGGTGCACAGCTGTAGCTTGGAGAATAACAGTACTACCAGTGGACCTACTAAACGCAGTGGGTCAGCTGATGCAGTCATCTTTTGGAAGTTATTTGTGAGATGATCATAGACCGCACCGATTTCTTTGGTGTCCATTGATTCGAGTTATAGTAAACGAGTTTACCAATGTCTCGCATCAGGGCTGCATCAGTTGAAGACACTCCGATTTGTGATGCATGGCTGTAATACTCTACATATAGCACATCCATCTGGTGGCGTAGATTAAAACGAAAGCGCGGCTTCAAATACGTTTGGCTTGCCTAAGCCGCTTCGAGCGCGCGTCTCATTGAGAAACGCGACACAGATCGTCCACCTAGGCAACATGCCTCCTTTTATACTGGTCAAATTTTGCTTGTTACACGATCGGAGCTCTTCTATCACATTCGATCATAGAGGAAGGGCGGCGTTTTGGTGAAGCGGATGATGTAGGGAGAAGTTAGGGAGCTAATAAACCCTGTGAGAGTATTTCAGAATCTTTTTCGGAATTCTTACGTTTTCTCTGTCATGGTAAGCAAAGGATTCAACTTTTTGTATAATCTCAAAAACTCCACTGAGAAAACATGCCCTATTCAAGAAAAGCCAACGAAATCGTTCGTTCAATCGGCTTTCTATTTATCTATTACTTTTAAGTTTCGTTATTCTACGTTTTTACCGATGAAAGAGTCGAGCATTTAGCCATTACTAAGGAACTAGTAGGTTGTCGGGAAAGTTCTTTCGTTTTTCAAAAACTTGCTTTTTTCCCTCAAAACTGCTTTCCAGAAATTTCTTCTGTACATATATATGTAGTACAAGTTCTCACGCATCTATAGGTATTGTTGTCTTCCATCTCCCGGATAACCCTTGTGCAAAATAAAAATATCAAAAGTCACCTCATTTTCAATTCCAATTTTTTTTCTTTGAGTGGCGTTAGACAGGGAAAGGAAAAGGTGATAATCCGATGGAGCAAGTTCAGGGCTATAAGGCAGCAATGTTTGTCCAAGCTCAAAAATTTTTAAAAGAAAAATTTGAAAAATTTTTTACCACTATTGAAAAAATGACTCGCCAAAAAATAGTCGAGCTTGGATGAAAATTGCTACCCCATCCACCTTATAGCCCTGATCTTGCTCCATCGGATTATCACCTTTTCCTTTTCCTGTCTAACGCCATTCAAAGAAAAATTTTTTTATAATTTTTGTATTGAAAATGAGGTTGATCTTTGATATGTTTATTTTGCCGAAAAAGGTTATCCAGGAGATGGAAGACAATAATACCTATAGATGCGTGAGAACTTGTACTACATATATATGTACAGAAGAAATTTCTGGAAAGCAGTTTCGAGGGAAAAAAGCAAGTTTTAAAAAACGAAAGAACTTTCCCGACAACCTAATAAAAATGTCATTATAACAAGATATTAGTTGCTTATTAATATTACTAAGTGAAATTCTTACTCCAAATTTCTGAATTACCTTTAAATCTTTGGATAACATGGAGCGGTGTCCGAAGGAATCTGCATCATGACTTCTACACTTGTGCAAGCAGGCCCTTTCATGATATTCTGGTGTTTTAGAAGTCACAATGCCAGTTTTGCCCAGCCAGCTGTTCTTTTCTAATATGTAAATGCCTTTAATTCTTTTATCTGCTAAATGTCAAATAGCACACTGCTAATCCCTCCCCATGATTCTGTGGGAAACTCGAATGGTGGTGCGAAGGAATTGATCACTGCTCCATAACTTCAGTTTAACTTCTTTACCGAACTAGAATCTCTGAACTGTTTCTGAACTAAGTGGAACTAGAAATGAAGCTACACTGCTTTCAAAGGAAAACCTTTCTGGCAGTGAGTACGCTAATTTGGTCGATCGTCACAAAAAAGCAGCTACCATGTAGCATGGTAGTGAAGGTAAGAAAAAAATGACTGAAAATTGTGAAGTTACGTCTCTAACTGTCCATCGACCGTAGAGATGGACGTGCATTTTCCTTGTCAAGTGAAGTCACGCGTAACTGACAGATGACATGACACATTCATTTAGAGACTGAACGAGGAACGTAGGCTAAGCTTCTTTTTATCAGAATTTTGTTTGTCAATAGAGGGTGCCCTCTTACCCGTTAAGGACGATATTGTATTGAATTTTTCACCATGGAAGGCCCTACGCAGTGACTACTGGGACATCCAGCTTCCTTTCATAGCAGCCATATTTTTGTCATGCGAAAGTATTTTTTCAAAACCACCTTCATGAGTGATCGGCCGTGGAAAAGAGGAAAGCGCTAGTATTAATCTTTCTGTGCCCATTTAAATTTTTACGGAAGTTGATTTCCTCTTTTACAAATTATTCCCTTTAATTTTTTCATGCAGTCGTTATTAGCTGCTTGGACATTTTGTGCTAAGTGAGCAAGGGTGAAGGAACAAAATTTGATTTGTATCATTTCCACCACAACGACCTTTCTCTTGAATTTCTTCAAACAAAAGGATTTACCCTTATTTTTCTGTTTTTAATGCTTCTGCCACGAGATTTTTAGGTGATTCGACAAAGACGGAAAGGTCGAAACGTTGTCCGTAATAAATATTCAAAAGCATTAAAAAACGAGAACTACCAGCAATGCCGAGGTTCTACGATGAGAGAAATTGGACCTGCTTTCCCCTTAATTTGCAGAGCATTCGCTTGACGACTTGCCTACTTCGACTTTGTCTTCTCGCTTTTGAGAATGGTTGATTCGACTCTCTCCTCTTTCTGGACTATCCATGCTAACCATGCAATGGTCCCTTCCATGCCGTTCCCAATACAATGGTCCCCTCCTTGCCGTTACTTCTAACTTTCACTCGTGTCAAGCTCTCCCGTTATTTACCGAGATGTTCGCTCAATTCCAGCACCATACCGCTCACCAGTATTGAATGAGGGTTGCCAAAGAACTGGACCGCTCATATTTCACATTTCTGCTTTGCTATCTTCACTTTCCTGCCCCTCGATGAGTTCATTTTGTAGGAATGTGCTCTTTCATTCATGCATTCATCTCTATGTAGATCTATGCTGAACTACATTTTTTTGTGCCACTTCTCCGCAAATTCCTTCACATTCCTGTGCTCTACGAAAGTGTGCCATCGTTCAGAGGCTTCCGAAACTTAAAGGAACCGGAAGGGGTCCGAAACAAGGGAAAAATACAAAGAAATGAGCATTTTGTAATGAACGCAGAAAGTTAGAAGCGATCATCGGTGAAAAAACCCGAATTTAAAAGTGCTTCGCTGCGGTGTGTATTCGCGCCTCATTCGCACCATCGCACTGACTTTCCGAGTTGCTCGCTGTAGGAGACGGGCTGCGGTCCAACATTAGTTGTAGCACCTGATTCCCAGCGCAGTGGAGTGGCCATTCCCAACTACATTAGCATCATGTAATTACAGCTAGAAACAATCTAAGAAAGAACAAAGGAAAAAGTAAAAGGAAAAAGCAAATTTATAAAAGAAACATCTCCTCTTGGCACCATGCTATGGCGTCAAATTGGGGAGTTTGTGCAATGGCGGCCACTTGAACTCATCCACACTACGTCTGTTCTACCGTGGGCCAAATTACCTCCTTCTGGTGTCTTTAAATACGTGATAAATCTCCGTAGTACTGTGACTTGACCTTTTTTGATCCTGTGAATTTTGCTTCGTGTTCTTTGTTTTCAACATGGCACAAGATACTTCTGCTAAGTCTCAACAGGCGGCAGTTGCCGTGCTAGTCCAGTTGCAAATTGGCCCCACACTGTAGGGAGCAATGCCGTTTTTTTTGCGCGACTTGTCTAATTCGAGTGTCCTGTCGCACGATGCTTATTAATATTCATATATTAATGTTAATAGCCGTTATATGTACGATAGCTTCTCATCACAATGTGAGATTTTCAAGTGTATAGTAGATATAATTCGCTATGAGTGAGCTCCGAGGACCAAGCTAATTCGATCCTTCACCTAAGAGCAGATTGATGGTACCAGACCTCTGTGCTTCGTTAGTCAATTCATTATCGACATCTGTGAGCAGTTGTGGACTTTTAATTGGCAGTGCACAGACGTTAAACAGTTCTCTGTGCCCTACGGACAAATTCATTCCATGTTTGCTGTAAGACGAGCGACAACTTGATTGTCATCAGGAAGGCGTTGAGGGTCAACTTGCTGAAGCCCGGCCAATCCTCCCTCTCCAACCGACCTCTCACCGAGCGATCAAGTGTCACACTCTTCTTAGTACCATGCCGATTCAAGTGTATGGCACGCCAATAATATTTTTTTAAATTTACATGCTCCTCAACTATTGGTTCCTACAGAGCACTGTGTCCACGGGTCTTTTCAGTTTTTCTTCCTCCATGGGACCAATACGATATCAAGCCAACCATATTCCATAATTTACGTAGGAAACACCATATGCTGAAAGCTAAGGAATAACTTGAAAACTGTCAATTATTAGGTCTGTGCAGAATAAATGGCCAAAACGGAACACTTTTTTCAAAACGCCATAACTTCGCTCAGACACAACTTTATTTGTCGAAATAAAAACCATTCGAATCTACACAACCTTGCCAACGATCTGGTAAAGAAAATATGCAATCATGATCAAATTCAGGATTGCGAAAATTAATGAAGTCAACGATGGCATTTTCAACATGCATCGTTTCGCCGAACTCCTTCTGACTCAGGTTTGCATCGAGAACCGGGAAAAAGTGGTAATTCGTCAGAGATAAGTCTGAGGAATAAGGGGGGTGAGGGAGAGTCTCGATCAGTTTCTGCCGGGTGACTTGCGAACTGTGGGGTTTTGCGTTGTTTTGCGTACCCAGTAAAAAAATGATGCAGTTAGGCATCGAGCCTCTCCCTCACCCCCCCCCCCCCTTACCCAGACATATCCCTGACGGATTACCACCTTTTCCGGGTTCCCGATGCAAACCTGCGGCAGAAAAATTATGCACGGTAAAAATGCCATTCTTGACTTTATTGATTCTAGCAATCCAGAATTTGATCATGGTGACATATTTTCTTCAACAGATCATTGGCGAAATTCTGTAGATTCGAATGGTTCTTATTTCAACAAGTAAACTTGTGTCTGAGCGAAGTTATGGCCAGTTATGCTTTGGCCATTTATTCTGCACAGACCTAATACTTGAAACTCAATCGTTACAATACCAAACTCCAAGCTTGAAATATTCGCTTGTTAGGAAGATTTTGACCGGTTTCCGAAACTTCGCCTTCGAGTGGTTGTAACTCGGCTCTTTCTGCATCTTTTCCTACAATGTGAACCTTTCAATTCCTCATACTTTAGCAAATACAAATTTTTTCGCTTATGATATTCTGAAATCTTGACCACTTCTATTGCACAATATCATGAAAAACCGATTACAAGTCGCTATACTTCATCAACCCTCTGTATCCACATGTCTGAGAAAATGGAGGCTTCTTGACATTAGGTGAGAGCATGTTGCGTATTGGAAGGCTCCAGCCTGCAACTCTTCCAGGCCTTGGAGGCCGATCTGTAAAAAAATGCGGTCACATATCTCCCATTTTACGAGTTTTGACTAATACAAAGTGGCTTTTCTCTGGCCACTGAGATTGCTCGAATGATTCAGAAGTCTTATTGAGTTTTGAGAAAAGCATCCTTTCGAAAAAAAAACAGCATTTTAGCTATCGAAGGAGCTCATTATTTTTCTTTTTCTTTTGTTTTTTGAAATTTTTTTTCTCTTTGTAATTTGATCTAACAAAAACAGATGTAAACTGATCTAAGGTCACCGCCTGCTCCATCGAGGCTTCGACAGTGCTTCTTTCCGAGTCGTGAAGGACCGCATACGTTTGCACGTGTCTTTCTCTATTGCATGACTTTGTTCCCAGAAATGTTTAGCAGATTTGGAGGGAAGATTGGGAACTCCGTTCGATGCTGTATCTGGCTATGAACATCTCATCTCGAATGGCCATCTCATGACCTGATAGCCTTCTTAAGCTGGCGCAGCTCCGAATTTGAATTTAACTTTTGAATACGCAAAAAGGGCTACTACTGCCCTTACGCCCTTACAAAAAACTCGACACCATGAGTACAGAAAAACAATAGCGTTATGAGGAGGGAAAGTAAGCTGGAACCTGTAATAAAAAACGCTTATGGTTCGTGGGCCCTTAGTCAAGACAATTTTTTTTGTAACTGCCGATCAACAAGTCCCAATAATGTCGTCTCCCTGCGTTCTGAAGCAAAGGCAAGGACTCGCAGAACTTCTTCATTTACCCAACGGGGCAGCAATCTTCTTGCGCTGCGGCATGGATGTTCCGGCACAAATCCGTCTCTAGCTGTGGCATACACCATTGATTTGATTGTTTTGTTTATTGCTCTTTTACCGATTTCTTATTACTTTTTCAAATGCTGATTGGATATGTTATTCAAGGCTGAAGGATTACCTCCGTGGGAGCTTGAAGAATCAAATAAATAAATGATTACAAGATAGTACAAGGAATTCTTCTGAAATCTTTTCATTCTATTGGGTCTTCTAGAAGGATTTTTTAAGCAAAAATTTTTCCGGTGAAGTCAAAGTTTGCAGCATGTCATATAAAGTTGAAAGAGATTTTTCTGCTCTAATAACTAATGTTTAGTTTATTAGTCTGTAGAATGGAGCCGACATTCAGGCTGCGAGCAAGATCGTGATTTTTCTGCTCTATCAAGTATGTTCCATTTTTGGCATGGCTGTCATTTATATTGAATTTCAATTGTCTGATAGCGGCCCAGTTAACATTATTACGCAATTTATTTTTTCAACAGAAAATCAAAAGATCTGGTCAGTAATGTTCCCCGCAATAGGCCTCATTATGACGCACACAGAAACTGAACATTTCATTTTGTAGAGCAAAAAAATCTCTTCCATGAATTATGACATGTAGGAAAAACTTTTAATTCTATAGGAAAGTTTAAGCATAGAAAACTGCATTACTTATGGACTGACCTAATAGTATGCTGCTCAGGGCGGTATGTATGTGGTGCTGTTCGAAGTTCTCAAGTGCTTAAACTGGAGGAAATGCTCCTAGCGTCTTCACACCATAGGGGACTGGAAAGACATGGTTGTCGAGGCTCTAAACGTGCAGATTCCCTGTGTGGGCAGATTCCCTGTGTGCTTATACATTGTGCTCTACTTTGTGTAAGCTTTTCTAAGAGCCGCTATCCAATCTTCTCGGCAATTGCCCGATTGCTGCTTATCCAGATGAGGAAAACTTCCTGTTATCTGGCTTCACTGATCAAAACAATCCAAACGCTGAACGTTAATCGCCTCTCATTCAGTCTGATAATGCATCAAGGGCTCTAATTTCCACATTGGCTTTATTTTCTATTCACTGTATAGGCTGTTTCTCCATTAAATTCTCTAAAATGTGGGCAGAGGTCTCATTCCAGACAGAGATGATTATACGTCTTCATTCGAAACCTTTGAAGCCACATGTTTTCATCCGATTATTTTACGGTGCACACCACGAGGTAGACGGGACAGCCGAAGATAAGCTGGAAGCCGTCATGATAAGCCCGCCCACTGCATGATTTCATGCTTTCCTTCATGGTTTATTACTTCCCTGAATATACAGTGCTCTGCATAATTATACAGCCACTTATAAATTGTCCAAGAACTCTGTTCGCAGAGTGATTAAAAAAAAGTCTCTAAGTGAAAGATGTAGCCAGTGTGGACGCGCATTTGCGCATTCATACCGAATTTTAGCCAAGAAATATAGAAGATTCTTTACTTAATTTGTTTTGAAAATGGCGCTTATACCATTCTGCAAAATTATACAGCCACTGAACAGATTGACGCATTCTTCAACCGAGAAACAACGAAAAAAAGAAAAATGCTGATTTTGCAATCACTTGGTCCTGCATTGCTTCGCATAGCCACAAATTTTGATGATATAGGTCGATATAAAGATTTTCAGAATGTTTTTAGACCACATGCTGCCACGCTTCGATGACAACGTCTTTAAACTCCCTTACTCCTTCCAATCGGTCCGAATTCTTTTTCCCATGAAACCCAAGATAATTTTCCATCGTGTAAAGATCGAAGCCGTTCGTTAGTCCGATCAGAAGGTCCATTCGGTGACGGCATCACCATGATCGAGTGTTCCAGTTGACATGGGATAGTCCATTAACTTACACAAAAACAAGATTTTGGTGAAGATCTCGAGACGTATGACAGGAGAAGGGTACGGCGCACAAAGGCTCGGTAATCGGATAGTTCATCCTTTCGAGAACGAAACGAAAATTCGAATGATTATTTGATCTCACTTCCTGACACCTCCTTCTTTGAAGTTCTTTTTGAAAACTTAATTTTGTCCCTCGTGCGATAACGCCGGTAGTCGTCGGGATCATCATAGGTGAAACCTTTTTTAATCTGGCAGAACAATCTGAAGAAAAAAACGAAAGGGGAAAGGTGTACAAACTTGAGGGAATGTTCGGACAATTGTCATGGTGTGGTATCAAATAATCGAATTTTTGTTTCGTTCTCGAAAGGATGAACTATCCGATTACCGAGCCTTTGTGCGCCGTACCCTTCTCCTGTCATACGTCTCGAAATCTTCACCAAAATCTTGTTTTTGTGTAAGTCAATGGACCATCCCATGTCAACTGGAACACTCGATCGTGGTGATGTCGTCACCGAATAGACCTTCTGACCGGACTAACGAACGGCTTCGATCTTTACACAATGGAAAATTATCTTGGGTTTCATGGGGAAAAGAATTCAGACCGATTGGAAGGAGTCAGGGAGTTTAAAGACGTTGTCATCGAAGCGTGGCAGCATGTGGTCTGAAAAAAATTCTGAAAATCTTTATATCGACCTATATCATCAAAATTTGTGGCTATGCGAAGCAATGGAGGACCAAATGATCGCAAATCAGCATTTTTCTCTTTTCCGTTGTTTCTCGGTTGACGAATGCGTCAATCGTTCAGTGGCTGTATAATTTTGCAGAATGGTATAAGCGCAATTTTCAAAACAAATCAAGAAAAGAGTCTTCTATGTTTCTTGGCTAAAATTTGGTATGGATACGTGAATGCGCGTCCTCACTGGCTACATCTT
Organism: Trichostrongylus colubriformis; assembly: GCA_963978905.1. Taxonomy (NCBI): domain Eukaryota; kingdom Metazoa; phylum Nematoda; class Chromadorea; order Rhabditida; family Trichostrongylidae; genus Trichostrongylus; species Trichostrongylus colubriformis. Next base: position 8,456,011 of record OZ022259.1, on the reverse strand, counting down.
TCACTCAGAGACTTTTTTGAATCACTCTACTAACAGAGTTTTTGGACAATTTATAGGTGGCTGTATAATTATGCCGAGCACTGTATACATGTACATATGCACTCCATTTTAACCATACTTTGTCTGGTATGATTAAATACTCGTCTACGTGAAGGTCTGGAACCGCCCAGAAGAGGGTCTAGCGGTACCATTAGTTGCTGCACATATGAGCATTTGCACTTTCACCATTTCCCCGAACACTCCCATCCATTACAGACTCAAATTTCATTTATAATTTTCATGCGAAACATTTTTGCGTGAAAATTGCTGTGTATCGGCTAGAATAGACGGTCACTTGCCCTTCTTCTGATGGGAGTGACGAGGGGTGAGATGGTTTGGGCGTTCAGGATGAGGAAATGTCTTTTCTAGATGAACGGACTGTCCAAGCCACCGCTACATTCGATTTTTGCGCTGCTTTTGACGCCAGGCAACAGAGCAGTATGTGAGGACGAAATAAAGCATTTTTCGAATATTGCTTGAAGGGGTGGTCGTGTTTTGATTGTGCAAAGAGGGTCTTATTTGCGGAAGAGATTAATTGCGATCTTCAATGGCCCGTTTTTCTGTTTTTATGGTTGTCATGGAGCTGACCAGATGATCTATGAAAAAGGTGGTCGAGTAGTAGTCACCCTTTGTACTAGTAGTGGTACTATTAAGACTTGGAAAGGTGGGGAGGGATCCCGATTCGTCAGGGTAGGTTCATGAGAGGGTTGCTGGGAGTTCCACATCTGTCTTGGATAATTGTTACCGGGGAGGATAAATTCGCTTTGCGGCAGCGTTTAAACGCCCTAAAATGGGCAGAAAGACGCTGTACTACGAGCCCTATCCGCTTTTCCCCAGATTAGAAGCTCCGTTGTATAATCTTCACAAAACTAGGCCATTCCTCATTTTGCACGTAATTCCTCACGAGATGTATATCGGCTCCAAGCCCTTCTCGCGAATGGAGTATCCGGTTTTTCAAAGTCACATACACATAAGCCGTAGAGGCGTTGCATAATTGCCGCGTCGTTGTTATTTGTGCAGTTATCCGTTCACCGATCGATCCCCAAAAAAGCAAAGCGCAAAGAATCGGAGCTTGACTTTTAGGACCTCGCTGGTGCCTTGAAATAAATGTGTCAAAAAGTGCTTGTTCACCTAAACCTGCTGTTCTGTGCAAACACCCTCCCGGGTAAAGTTTCACAAAACGCGCACTGAAATTGGAGCCGTCAAAGCAGCCGTTGCGGACGAGAGCGACTCGTTTAGGGAGTCGTCTCCAAAGTCCCTGGAAGCCAGACTGCTTTTTCGTTCTGGTCTCTATAGTTTGATTAGGTACGATATGTGCTTTCGCTTTCAGCTCTCCTAGGTACTATTTCCGACCTGCTCTTTCCTTCGTACAATGAGGGCCATTTTAAAGACACAGTTAGGCGTGATTCTGGTAGATTGTGCAATAGCTGCTGAATATAAGAGCCGAGGTGCTCGGTACTCCATCCAGTGAAGAAAGAACAACGAAGCATTTAAACCTCGCGAAGTTGGGGCTGAAAATCTCTCTTTCTCACTCCTTCCCCATCGCCGTCTGCATTACCTCTCTGCATCATTGGCCGTAGGGGTAGATACAGACAGCGAGGGGTCAAACCAGTCCGTCCCACGTTGCCCTGCCCTCTCAACTTGCCGAGCAGATGCAAGGCTCGTGAAGCGCAGCGATCGTGATAACAGTAACAAGACGCTCTTTCTTCAATTTGTGTTTCATCACAGATCATCTTTCTGAACGCAGTTATTCACAAAGGGCGGGAATTCTCATTTTTCGTTCCTCTTTATCCCTAATGGTGCCATTAATACGCCAGAGAGATCATCGGTTTTGAAATTCCCCACGGAGTTCTTCTTCACAATTGCACTTTCAGTAATCAATTTGACCTGTATATAACTTTGAGCAATCAAAGTTATATACAGGTCAAAGGGTTTATGAATTGAAACTTACGATAAGCTGCCAAGGCACATAGTCGCTGTATCGAATCAGTAAGATGGACTGAATCAGCGTAACTCAGTGGTTTGGTTCGAGCGAAGTCTGTCTGGTGAAGCGTTGAAGTCATTTGGCTATACATCTTTCGAATCAGATTCTCAAGAATTTTTTTTTGCCTACTCAGTTTATTTGTTTTTATATCTCAGGGTAATATTTGACCCAATAAAAGTCATAAATATTTAAATGAATTTTGATGAAACCCTTTTATCGCTCGGAGGAAGGGGCAGATGCATATCTTTCACAAGCAGATATAGTGCAATAACTGAAGGCGTCGCGGCGTGCTTCCTCTGTTCGTATCCTGCACAAGCCAATCATCCAATCAGCTGTCCATTGCTCCGTTTTTTTTTGTGAGGCCCAAATTTTCTGGGAAAGAATGCTGCGAATTTGAATAGAATACAGCAATATGCCTTCTAGAGATCACAGTCTAACAATGAGATCTGTCCTTTGTGAACAGCTCGTCTTTCACTATGCAACTATTATATTTTTATATCTATTTTGCAAACAGTACTACATATACCCAACTATAGAGTGCTGTTTTCGATTTGTGAGAATCTGGATGAGCTTCTTAAATATTTTTTCTTCTTCTATTTTTTCTTTTTTTTTCTTCCTTTTTTAATCTGTTGTTCGGTAATGCATGGCCTTCTGAAAATCATTTTAATAGAAAACAAACAATTGGCGAAAAACTATGCGAGCCTTTGAAAAACGCTCAAGTTTCACCAACTTTCTCTCCGCGAGTTGCGGCGGAAACCACTACCTATCAAAAACCATCGGAAAGTTCAATTTCAATTTTTCTAAACACACGAAAGCAAGAAACATTCAGAAAATATATTTTTATATAGCAATGAACTGAATTATTTGATAACTGTAATAAATGTTCGAAATGGCCACCATCGCATTTGATGCGGTTTTTAATTCCTTTCTTCATAGAATCGATAGTGCAGCGGAAGTAGTTAACTCGACGTTTTAGCTCTATGATATTGGCTCTTGAAAAATATAGAGCTGGGATATTCTTGCATTCAGGCACCATATCGTTTCTACGCATGATAGATCCCATCTTTGTATGTTTTTGCCTTATTTTCAAATTTTCATCGATAATATCCGCAGAAAATTGCCCGAGAATAGCATAGCCTCAAATTGGTGAAAAACCGGAAACCCATATTCGGTAATTTTTCGTTCACGTCTGTTTTTAAATCTCATCCGCATGTTATTCACAGTAATGGATACTGTCAAGTTCCAAGCTAACAGTTTTCAACTTTAACTTATATGAACGTTTTTGGCTCACGGTTTTCCATTCCCTACAAGTTTAGAAGCTTGATTGTGATGGCAAGGCAGAAATCGCTCGTCCAGTCTCTTATAACCACATTCTTAGGTCCTTGTCGTTATAGTGCCAAAAAAATCAGTAATTATAGTGATCAGTAAAGCCATAAAAACGGCTACCAAGATCAGCCTGCCTGGATTAGGCGTGACTCACATTTCTCAGTTGCTGTTCAAGCTGAGCATGTTGTTGTAGGCCGCTTGTAAATAAAACTGTATTCCCAGTGGAGTTAGGCTCTGACTCAATTAAGGCGGGATTGCCTTTGGTGGATTTGATTTTTCAGTAATAATGACTAGTATGCTAACCTTAGTAGAGTTTTGCTTCGATGTAAAAATATTGGAAGTATCTGTATGTACGATTTCGAGGATGGATTAAGCAGAGTCGGAGTCTACAGCTATGTGAAATACTTTTAATTAAGGCTTTCGGCTCTTACAAATAGGATTCGTACAGAATTTTTGTGGATGCGATGTGCGGTGCTCCATTTAGGTTCAACCTGTCAATCCTTACCTGATATTGCAGATAAGGCGTGAATGGGGAAGCTCAATCAGATCTGAGATTGCGTCTACAATTGAATGCACTTCTTATGGTGAGGGAGGAGTCACATTAGGAGCTTCATTCTATCGGCACAGCAATCTTAAGCTCATTTTCGCGTCTAGTAATGAATGCTGAGGCCCTTATTGGTAGCGACTAAGAAAAAATGGAGGAAAAAACCTATTAATTCGAACTCAGGCGCACGCCGTTTCAAAATCTGCCACCGTGAAGTCTCATGTCAAAAGACCTGACAAAAGATGCGTAAAATAAGCCAGAGGCGGGAAGGAAGAGCGACAGAGACACAGGTGGTGCAATCAGCTGACCACGTCCAATTGGTTTCTTGGTCCCAATTCGAACAGTCTTAGCCCCTAATTACTTAAAAATTCAATAATTATTCACGCTGCTTCCTATTGCGTCGCAATGGGGTGCAGCGTGAATAGTTATATAACGATCCACCGTCTCACAAAGATCAGTATACCTACTCAAATTATTTCGAGGTGTGCCTTTCAGCGCACGCGTGAATGTCTTTCACCTTAGCAAATCGCAAAGCGCGCTCGCAGAGGCGGGCGCCATTTGATCGTGTACGGGGAAAGTTTGGCAACAATCTCTGGCTTGCTAAGAGGCGTGGTCGCGACATGGTTCTCAACGTCCCTCTACCACCGATGGTTATGGTGATGGGAGGGGGGTCGATTGGTCCAATTTTCGCATCGCACCTGCGGTGTCGTCAGCACGATTTCCTGCAGTCGCTTGGAATTCCCCTCAGTGTGCACTGAGCTCGTATCGTGAGGGATCTCCATAGATTGCATGTTAGAAGCTTCAGAAGTTCTTCTATGTTGTGGTTGTTGTTGTTTCAACGGGTAGAGCTACAAACAACTCGCCTCGTCGCACCGCTCACCGCGGGCGGCCGCGCGAAAATTCGACCAATCGACCCCCACCCATGGTAAAGGTAGCGCCCATAATCTAGCTAGCATGGGATTCTCCATTACCGTAAGCAGTAACCGATAAAAATGTTCGGCACTTTTTACACAAAGCAAAGCACCAGAATCTTGATAGGGTGGATAAGGTGATTTTCTGAGATAATTCCGATTCTTCTTAAAACTTCAGCCCGGGGATAATGCGACCCGTGAAGCACGAATATGACCTTGACTTGGTGCGAAGCCGCCTGGCGCCGGCGCCAAATGGGGCTAGTCCTTAAACTCCTGTAGCGCATGCGCGGGCGCTTTTGCGCAAAATAAGCCATATCCGTGCGGATATTTGGTAAATAGTGACGGATGCTTTTGTATATGGAACAAGAAACATTGAATGTTCCAACAGGACACAAATTTGATTTTGTGACAACAAACGAATTCTAGCTCGTTTGCGCGCTCTGGGTTCATGTTTTGCTTGCATCACTGGAATTTAGGTCTTCTTCCATGGTTTATTGACTATTTCTATAGCTTCTCCTCCCTCCATTCTCTCAATTCTCTCATGTCGCACGAAATTCCATATTCTTGATCCACCTAATGCTTATATCACCATGATATGCATCCGCCTTTATGCTCTCCTTGCCTTGCAATGCTTTTTCCGCCCGACAGGCGAGTCTATGAGATTTATTTCGATTAATCAAATTACTATCAAATCATCCTCCCCGCATCAAACTACGATACTATTTATGGACTGCAGCGGTCCATTGCTAAGCGAGCGGGTGGCAGGTGACTGTGAGCTGTGAGCACAAACGCTAGAAAAGGAAGTTCATACTTTATTATTTGTATTCTAATTCTTGCTCATTTACACATTAATTCTTAAGAGAGTCCACGGTTCAAAGTGAAAAAAAGCCTCATTTTCGGAGCAATCGGCTTCTATTGTTTTCCTCACTTCGTCATTTCGGTTATTACAACACCTGATAAGATCTATTTACTCGTAGATTCTTGAATATTCTTCAGTTTGCACAAATATTTACGGTTCAGTTGGGCTCGATCCTAATTACATGCTATTCGCTTTTGCTAATGGCATTCCAGAGATAAGGTTGAATAGCAGTAACGGAACAGCCTGGAATTGTAATGCTCCTGCCAGGAAAATAAAAGTACTGCATCTCGTGATCAGCCCTTCCTTGTCAACCAAGCCGCTTTTCTTGGCAGCCCCTTAACTATCAATATACTTGAAGGATCGAGATAGTAATTTTCAGCTACTCATCTTACAATAAGTGCTTCTAGTGTATTTACATATAGGCACTCATATCATTCCGAATACAAGTTGATGCACAGCGCATCCCATTACGGGTCACCAGTCAAGACTCAATCCTTCTGCAAATAAAAAAATATTAAAAGTGGCCTCTTTCCATAGCGAGAGAGGTTATTCTCTTCGCAGTCTGAGGAAGAATGAATATGTAGGGCGCCAAAAGTCCACGGGTTTATTCCTCGTCCACTAGCAGCGTTCGCCTCTCCGACCCTTTAAGATGGTGCTCTTTTGCGTCACTGTCTCTCTTGCATATAAGAAAATCAAAGTCAGCTGATCTTCGTGGTACTTCTGACTCAAGGTTTTTAGCTAGAATATTTACTATGACCAACGTTTCGACCCTTCCATCGTTGTCAAAGGCCTTCAGGTCCACTACTTAAAGGAATGGCCAACGGAAATGTAAGTTCTTCTGTTACACATATGTTTTGTGCCTTGTGCGGGCTGCATGCAAAGTTTCGCGCGAAAAAATTTGAATCCGGCTAAGATACAGCACCACGAAATCTCGGCCGAGTGGGCGGGGCCCCTGACCGAGTGCCCACCTCGTCGTCCGCCGCGGTCGGAGATGCATTGTAAGAACTGAAAGTTACGTAAACAGTCCCACTCTCTGTTCTCAATCGCGGGAAACGGCGAGACGGGGCTTTCACTGGAAGGCTCCGCCCACCCGGCCGAGGATTCAAGTAGCTGTATCTTCGCCAAATCCTCATTTTTAGCGTGAAACTTTGCGCGCGACCCTTATTGGGCAAATACAACATAAATAATAGAAACTAATTCTTCCGTGAATGATTCCTGAAGTGTAGCAGCGCCACCATAGGCTAGTACATCGCTAGCGAATACTGATGTATGTACTTACCGGACCTAGCGCTGCTCCATCCAAGTGTAAGAATTCGAGACTTTTCCAACTACCCCAGGGAAGGTTGAGCGTTAGCCGTAATAAACGCTCCACCAAAAAACCCCGATGTAAGAGTCTAAAAACGAATACTACCAACAATTTCGAGGTTCTCTGATGAGAGAACTTGGATTGTACTACGAAAATAAGCTGAGCTCCTGAATGTTCAAATTTTCGGATACAAAAATGTAATTTTGAGTGTTTTGCGCTGTTTTCTCCACCCTATTTCATCGACAAGCCACATAACGCCTGCACTTTATATTGGATTAGACTTCTCATTTCTATATATCCTACGTAAGATTAACGTAGACTCTGCCCCATACTGCGCTGTATCGCACTTTCGAGAAGGGTGCCCTATTTTCAAAACGGTTTATGCTAATGGTAAGCTACTGCTTCACCTCTATAATAAAATATGTTGATTCGGCTCTCAAACTATGAACTGTATAGGGAGGCTCAGTCTTAGGGTAATGACAACGCTGGTTATAAGTACTTCTATAGGATTTCTCAGTGTAGCCAATGCATTTGATCAAAAATAGATGAATTCTGAAATTGCGTAGAAATACTGTAGTAATGATGGGCGATAGGTCATGACGGCCTAGGCGGCTACACTGATCTGTGCAGTGGCTTAGTTCCGATGGGATGATGAGAGTACCTTGGGTGTCCAACACTGGAACGGGTGAGGCAGGTGTTAAGGGGAATAGCCGCTTTAGTACGACCCTCTCCCCCTCTACGGCCACCAAATACGACCCCTCTTCCTTGATTTCTACAAAACCAGTAACTGTTGCAGAGCTGCATAGTTGCAATGTGTTTTATTGCTATATATATTTTCTGAGGCAAAAGGATGTTTAATTTACATTTTATCACACGGATTTGCGGTGAAATACCCTTTGTTTCCCATCTGCTTATCGAAAACTTAAATTTCAGTGCGTGCCTATGGCTGACCTTGAGGGTACGACCCTCTACCTTCCTAGCCGCTTAAATACGACCCCCTGTCGAGGAATTCTCAACTCTCAGCGTACTCTGTTGTAGAAATCTTCACATGACTCGGACTCAGTTTCTCACATTGCACAAGCGAATGCCGGAGGCTGTGTGAAAGTGAGAGTTGAGAGTGCTTGGCGGAGCTACTTATAGTAGGGGGGTCTTTAGTCAGGACTGACCTTCCATGACTCCTGCCTCGCACCTTCTCTAGTTACTTTAGAGGGGTCTTTAGTCAGGATTGACCTTCAGGTCGTCCCTCAGGCGCATTCGGAGAGTTACGAAATAATCAAGGAAGGTGCGAGGCAGGAGCCGTGGATGGTCAATCTTGACTAAAGATCCCCTCCCCCATAGTAAGGTTGCACATCGAAATAGTCTGGATTTGTGAGTGACAGCGAACACGATTGGCACTTCTATAGATGACTTTGAAAGCTTTAAAACCTCGAGATAGCTTGTAGAATTCTCACGAGCGCACTATGGTATTATCGCGGAGAGTAAGAAAGCGGTCGCGTGGCACAATCCTTATAAGTCCCCCCTTGCCCCCCCCCCGTAAGCGAAGGAACAGAATGTAACGGTCGTTCCTGCAAAGAGTTGTGTTTCTCGGGCAACGCTCTAAAAATAGTCACTCGTACGTGCATTGCTTTACATCGTCATTCTTTTCTCTCTCGCTTCACAACTTCAGATGTGTTTGTCATGGGCTATTTTTAGATCGGCATTATGATGTTCTCTATTGTGTAAGCGTGTGCAGCTGATAGCAATCACACGCTCACATACGGACGGACAGTCAGTGCTGAATGCTTTGAGCAGCGATCGATCTGTTGCCCGCTATCAGAAGCCGTGCCACACAGCCTCGTCCAACTCGAACGACTCTCTAGGCATTGCGCTGATTCAGCTTGGACACGTCGCACTCCTGCTCCAACAAAAATCTGAAGGCGCACCTGACCGCTTTCGTGTCAATCCCATCGGACCCTTTTTTGTGCCGTCGGAATCACTATTACCCACGGATCCGTGTGAGAACATGGTGGCATGCACTAGACCGAAAATCAGCACAGATTATGTGAGCATGTTTTTATAACTCATTTTATATATTTATTTATATTTACTTTGTATTTTATTTGGTTATGTTTGGTTGCAGGATTTTTTGCTTGGATGTTGGGGGGGGGGGGGGTCTGCTAAGAAATCAGCAATTTTACATTCCTTCTGAACGAAGATCTTCACTGAATCAAAAGCCCCTTATCCATACTGAAATTGAACCGATCCCTTCAATTCCTCATTATAATATATTTTTCGAAGTTTTCTTTTGATTATGTGATCGATAAAGTGGTCTGAAGTTGTTTCCCAGGTATCGGAATCTTGCCGCAGTAAATAATCTTGACATTTTTGATGCGCACTAAGCAGCGATGCTCATACTCTTGAAATTATGTTGTCTCTTATTTTTTTCAATTTTTTTTGATGATCTCTCAATGCTCTCCTCTCTTTGAATCTTCGATTTTCAACTAGAAATCCGAGGGTTTTATATACCATGTGGCACTCCTATAGGGTGATTTCTTCTGATTATCCTTTACGCTTTTTCAAAGCACATTTATTTAATGACTCGAAATTCCCTAGGAATAGTTTCTAATGGCCGAGGATCTCAACCATTTCACTGAGTTAGCCCGGACTCTAATCGTTCCATTCCTCGATTGCTAACGTTCAGATTAAAGTGGGATTTATTAACTTCTGAAAATCACCTTCATTGGACTTGGTGTGTAAACAGTTTGATGTTTTTGTTTTGGTGATCTGGAGGAAAACGTAAAATATCCAAGCTTGGCTAGTTCATCGATTCAAACTCCAAGCACAACCAACGCATTACACCATGATTCAACCCGATTGCTTTGTGGTCAAAGGAATAGGAAAGGTCGGAAGAAGGAGGAAAATGTGAAGAAATGATCGTTAGCGAACGAAGCGAACATTCTATGGTAAAAGCGATAATTTGTAAAGAAACCCGGATGCTAAAACGTGACGTTGTGGTCTATTCCCATCTCTCGTGCGCGTGGCTTCGAACTGCAACTTCACCTTTCCGAGCTGCGCTCTAAAGAAGATGTCAACTTTTGTGTCGTAGGATGTATTTCATAATTTATGATGATGTGAATTAAGAGAAATAATGAGGAGCGGGAATCAAATGAAACAATGATTGGGAGAATAAGCAAGATGCTAAGGAAAAAAGTGTTCGTGGCAAAGAAAAGCATTGAATTCTCACTCGAAGTCCTGGCGAGGTGTCGTGTCTATGCAATATCTACAACCTAGCGAACTGCAAGCGTTACGGTAGTTCTTGCCGTAGGACAAAATTGTCACCTTACGGTGACTTCAACGTAGAAAACTTTGACAAAAACCAATTCCTTCTTGAAATGCGCGGATTCTTTATTTTCATTCGAAATCACAGATGTCTGGTAATGCGGTTCGGCCTATTCCATGAGTTTCGAGGGCTAACCAATGTACAGTTCAGTATTTTCGTTCTTCTAGACTACCCTGCTACCATAGCAGTGGCTCAAGAGGTATGAAATGCTTGTTTTGAAATGCTTAAAATACCTGAGCTGGCATTAACAGAAGCTTTGCCTGGGACCTTGGAGGTAGAATCGGTGCCATTTCTCCTCAGATCTCCTTCGTGTTATTTGTCTTGTGCATGGTGAAAGTGTCAAGAAAATCTGACAAATTTACGGGGAGTCTCGAAACTCTGACCAATTAGTTCTGAGTTTTTCTTTTACTTCATAGTACACATTGTTTTATAAGATTGAATATAATGTAGCCACCTGATGTTAGAGTTACAGATGAGATTCAAATGGCATGCATAGAAAAACAAACGAGACTCATTTCACATGTGGCCTCGGGGAAGGCAACCTTTTATTTATTTGTGGCTTCGTCTGCGTATTCTGAAAGGATTAGAGATTGTTCCGAGTGAGCTGAAGCATGCACCTAATGTGCCTTTCCATTCGATTACCTTCCCGATTTTGAGTGAAACACTTGTGAATGACGCACTCACTTCAGCTTCTTCCTCTTCCGATCTATGACTATATTTCACATTTTAGTCATGAAGGATGAATTGTTTGATATCGAATGATTTTTGTTGAAATCACCATTAATCATTAATTAATCATTAATTCTATCATTGAGAATCGTGTTGGCGTTCGAATCCGAGTTCCATATATACACAGAATTGCGGAAGTCAAGCAATATCCTAGTCGGGTCTTTTCCGCCCACTTGGTTTTGGTGCCATCTTGTGAACTCCAACTTGGTGAACCTGGGAGAATAGATCTGGGACGTGATCATCTGATCGTGTGAGTGGGAATAGGGCTACATACCTCCCACTACACCATCTCCACGCATGTGCATAATGATGGGTGTGTGCGGATATGACATCGAATCGCCCGACCGCCCGCGGCGAGCAGCGCGGCAAGTGCGAGTTGTTTGGAAATCCGCTCAAGACGCAATGAGCTGGTACCGTGAAGGACCTTTAAAGGTAGGCGAACTCCTAAGCATTCAACTTGCAGTCTTTAAAGGTCCCTCACGGGATCAAGCCATTGCGTCTTGAGCGGAATTCGCAACGGCTCGTTATGATGGCGCCACGAGCGGGACGCCGCGAAGCGATTCGCGTCATATCTGCACACACCCGCATAATGATGATATGGATTTCAGATTTTGAGGATTCCCTGCTAAAGTATCTAGTTCAAGTGAGGTTCACTAGAGACAAGGGCAAGAAGTCCTCCATTAGGAATCTGTTGAAATCCCTGATGGGTTCATATTCAAGATACATCTGTGTGGAAGACCTCTAAGGCTCAAATGACCATAATTCTATTAACAGTCAATGTAAGCATACTGTGGTCGCTTCTCATGGTTGTTTCAAGTATCGATTTAGGCGTAAAAGGGCCAATATGTAGGTTTGGCTTCAATCAAAAACCAGTATGAGCACGCATATGTTCTGTGACACTCTCAAGCTGAAAGATAGAATGAGGCTGAGTCACTTCTCATCGTGGAATTGCATTACTGATTGCCACTGCTGCAGTGTCAAAAATAAAATCTAATGACCCTCTAGGCTATTTTTGGAGTTTCATACGACTTATCTTCGTTAATGACATGTTTACTAAAAGTCAGCCGGCTGAATGTGGTGCATACCAATTGAAATAAGAAACCAAATAGGTAGTCAGACTCAAAAAGCAGTAGATAATTTCCTCCGCTCTCGAATAGATAAAGAGCAGTAGATAATTTCCTCCTTTGGCATGAGTTGGGGGGTGTTGTTGGCTTTTTGGTGTGCTGTTGTTTCTGCTGGAATTATTATGTGTATGTTTTCGGTTTCTCGAGAGGGTGGGTAGTCTCCTTGTCTGGGTATCCTTCTTTATGTGAATGCTTGCCCTTTGTTTCTTTTTGGTCTTTGTTAAATCGCATGCCGCCATTAGTGTGATCTTCACCCCCTGAAAAAGAGCTGACTTCTGAGTAAAGAATGCGAAAGTGCTTCGACAAGACAGCTGTATAGGACGCTAACTAAGCTACTTGCTATTAGAGATAGCTGGCCCCATTTTCCGGCGCTAACTAGCGACTTTTGGTGATTGCCCCTTCCATGGCCTCACGCATCCCATCAGAAAACGAGCGGCGCGTTTTGTTCAGTAAAGACGATGTTCGCTGGCAAAATCGTCTTCCGCTTGGACGATTACTATTTTGATCTCGGTTTCGCTGTGGTATCTCAGAGATTTCAATCTTTTTCTAGGAATACTCTCTGATGCCTGATGACTCTCTTCTTCTATATAATTTTTTCCCACCTTCAGGGAACGTTTCTTTGCAATTTCAAAAAACGGTGCTACCTTTTCATTTCGCAGAGATTCCAAAAAAATAAAAAACTATTGGGTCACCCCATGAAGGGTGTCGTTTTTTTCACACGGAAATTTCTCCTACAAAAATTACAAGTTTCTGCAACATGTCATGAGTCATTCGGAAAAGATTTTTCTTCTCTACAAAATGACATGTTCACTTTCTGTTTCATAATAATGGGGCCGATTTTCGGGCTGGCGAAATGGCCAGTTTATTTTACTTTTAATTTAGTTTAGTTTAGTTTAGTTTTTGAAGTTTTTTGGCGTTAATCAACCCCTTCCTCGGATGCGCCGCACGTTCTAGTTCCATTCAGAATCGTTATGGCTGGTGAATGTGATGTGGCCTATAAAATGACTTGCGGTGGCCAGCCGATGTACAAGTCAGTGCCTTTATCCTCCCAGACAAGTCTGGTACCAATTTGCCGACCCCGGAGGGATGGAAGGCTTGATTGGCCTGAGCAGAAATTGATGCGGGATTTGATCCCCGCATCATGAGAGTGGGGTGTACGCCATCTGTCACTACACCACCTCCGCCCTAAAGTATATTTTACTTTGGAAACGTTAACAAATCATATGTCCGTACTTAACACCGACCTCTTCTGCGAGTCCCACCAAGTGGTTGCTTGCAATGTCACATCGCTCTTTTTCCACATCTAGTTTATCTTCCACAACTCGGTGATTTGACAATTTTTCCGAACCACAGCAAGGAAATTTTCCCAACCAATCAGTCGAAAGAGTGGTGAACCTCAACTTTGGGTAATGAGTAGGGGCGGGGATATTGGCCGGATTTCATGAGTTCTCTTTTTGAAAAAAAAATGAATTGCACAATAATGTGAACTGGGCTGCTTTCACACAATTTTAAAATTCAATGTGAACCACAGCGAAAACAAAAACGGAACATATTTTTGATAGACCAGAGAATAATCCCTCCGAATGGTTTATGAAGCGATTCTGAGCAAGGGATTTGAAAGAAAAGAATTTCATTCTGACTAAACGTGAGTGCTTTCGGAAAAAGGAATTTTAAAAAAACCGACGCGACTTTCTGATCAATCAAGTTTTGGAAGTTGAGAAGAGATCGGGGCTAGGTACAGAACAAATGAGTGGTTGATTTTCCTATGATAAAATATAGTATTCTGATTAATTTCGGGTTTGGCCGCCAATTTTTGTCGGCTGGCCCTACCTCTTCGCTATCCTGAATGTCGGCCCATTTAACATAATCAAAAACTAAACATCAATCTCTGTAGAGCAGAAAATCTCATCCAAATGATAGGGTGGAATGCTGCATAAACTTGTAAGTTTATAGGAGAAATTTTCGTTTGAAAAAAAGGGACGGTACCTACTATGGATTGACCCAGTACTTTTCCTTCTCTCTCTGTAAGGATTCTGAGCGACGAGAGTAGCTAATGAATAAATTATTGGATAGGCGATTTGAATGGGAGGAAATATCTGAATCAACCATGAGGTGCCTTGCTCATATAAATGTTTTCAATATAGTATACGTGGTAGATTACCAATCCGAAAATGGAAGTGGCTAACTAACAGGGTCGTGTTCTTTCTGACGCTCTTACTTCATTTTCATCCAAACAGATTTCAAGAAAGTGCGGTACTGTGTAGGGCTGCGATGAAATAAATCCCCTAGACATCTTGAATGTCATGGATAGGAGCCAGAAGGCACACATTGGGAAATTCGGTATTTAGATACTACAATACAATGGAAGCAGGCTCGATGAGAATATGAATATAACTCCATTCCAAATATTGTTTTCTGGTGTTACAAGATCGTTTTTGTTGTCATATTGCTTGACATGACCATATTCGCCTTTCTCGGTCATCCTTCGTTGTTTCGCCTACCTCCTTCGTTGAGTGACAGTTTGTAATTCGCGATAGTAGTTGGTGTTACCTGGTGATACTCGCTCACTTTGAACGATTTTTTTCCGCTAGGGTGGAGTATGGGTGAAATAGATTTGATCTCAGTGAATAGTAATAAAAAGTTGTGGATGGAGGTAGTGTAGTAACAGATGGCGCGCACTCCTCTCTCATGGTACAGTGATCAAATTACGCTTGAGCGCCCGCCTAGGTCAACCAAGTCTTCTACTCCTCCGGATTGGGTGAATTGGTTCACACTCGTCTGGGAGGGTGAGAGCATCGATTTGTACATCGGCTGACTCCACTAATCAATGTATAGACCGAATCGCATTCGCTTGTCATCACGATACTGAATGGGACCATATGCGCGGCGCATCCCACTGAAGAGATTGATTGACGCCAAAAACTTGATCCTTTAGCTTTTTAACTTATCGCAGCCGAATTCGTCTTTTTTTCGCAAGAAACATTGGATGCTGTCCTTAGTGAGCAAATATTATACAAGTAAGGAAAGTTCTGACCGGTTTTTCGCGTTCACAAGACAAATTTAAATCTCAAAGCGCGTCGACATGAATCAACTTACATATTGTACTCCTCAAATAGTCAATGAGTTTCTCTTTTTGACTATATGTTTTATTTGACATGCCACAAACTTTTCGAATTATTAGAGAAATTTCGAAAGTACTACGAAAATGGGAATTTTCGAAGTTGAGTCCCAACAAAGGTGTGCAACCACAAATGTGAGTACTGCAAGGGAAGGGGTAGGGCATCAGATGGAACCCATTTTTCCTGGTTTCAGAAGTGCAGAAATGAGAAATAGTTGCTCAATTTTCGATTGATCATATCGCTTCAACTGAGACGGCAGCGATGAGCGTCTATACCTGCTGCGGATATCTGAAAGTCGTAGCCTTCCCTGCACAAATGTGGTTGATATCTTCGAATAGCTTTGATGCGAAGAAACCCGGAAACCGCGCAACTCTTCGGAACAGCCATGCGTGAGCCCATCTTCCACAAATCGTTTTCCAGCAACTGAAGCAGCTACAGGATGGAGCCCTCACATGTCCATTATATTCACCTACCTAGCCTTGACTGAACCCCATCTTCTCAATCATCTGGTCGGCTAATTCAATAGCAGTCTGTACAGGAAGAATGGCTATTTAAAGTAGACCTTCCTCTATTTCACGCAATACAAATCGTCAGCCCTTCATCAAAATGGATAGCAACTATGCAGTGTTCCTGCTCATCTACAAATCGGGCCCGACTATCCGAGCCCATAACGTTGGGAAGGCATGGCGTTTGGGCGGATTCGGATCCGATCAGACATTCACGTCACACTGTGCTCCCTCGTCCCCGGAATAAATGTTCATGACCGGGTGACGTGCAAATTAATTTTTTCGAGGTTAGGTTATCATAGTTCGTGCTGGCCAATACAGTACATATGATGGCAAGGGAGTTAAGATTCTAATCGGTTCAATCGTTTATATTATGCATGCGGCGAATTATATGGACTAACGCCCAACCATTCTACTTCCCATTTTCATTGGAAATTGCATTTTGTATTGTATTATTTATGCCCCTATTTGACATCTATCTTTATCGTGATTCTCGGGTATTTATTTTTAATACACTCATTGGTGATCCATTTATATAGCTATCCTTTTAAAATCGATAGTAAGCACGTCGGCCATCTAATTATGAGCGATTCAAACGAAGCTGCAACTCTTGTAACTTCCAAACCTCCTCTCCAAATCCAAGTGCGTTGCCTCCATATATTGGGTCATTCCATAAGTAGTGTCGTTTTTTTTTTCAAGCAAAAGTTTTTGCCATAAAATCACAAGTTTTTGAGCATGTTAAATATCATTCGAAAGAGATTTTTTTGCTCTACAGAATGGCACGTTTAGTTTTCAAGTATGTTAGCATGGCACTTACATTCAGGGTGGCGAAGAGGTAGGTCCGACAGACAAAAATTGGCCAAACCGGCATTCAATTAAAACACTATATTTTACTTGAGGAAAACTAACCAATCATGTGTTCCGTACTTATCCCCGACCTCTCCTGCAAGTTCCACCTGTCGGTTGCTTAAAAAGTCACGCCGCTTTTTTTCCACGTTTAGTTTTTCCTCTACAACTCGGTGATTTTAGACAATTTCTTCGAACCAAGGCAAGAAAATTTTCTCAATCAATCAATTGAAAGAGTGGTGAAATGTTAAGAGCATGTGGTGTTTAGGAACAGGGAAATACCACTGACCGGGTTCCTTAACTTTCTCATGAAAAAAATAAATTGTGAAAACTGTCAACTGGACTCCTATCACATGGTATTGAAACTCGATCTGAATCGCAGCCAAAATAAACTAGGTAGATGTTTTCGATATAGCAGAAAAAGTTTTCCGAAGTGGTCCATAAAACAACTCTAAGCAAGGAGTTTGAAAGAAAAAATTTCATTTTGAATAAGTGTGGGTGCTTCCGAAGAAAAGATTTCAGAAAAAGAATGACACGACTTCTTGACCAACCAAATATTGGAAATCGTAGGAGAAGTCAGGACTAAGTTCGCGACACATGACTGGTTGATTTTCCCAAAGTGAAATATAGTGTTTCAATTGATTGCCGGTTTGGCCAATTTTCGTCGGCTGGACCTACCTTTTCGCCAGCCTAAATGTCGGCCCCATTCTAACAAGCTCATGAACTGAACACGTCATTCTTAGACCAGGAAAAACTCTTTCAAATGATATATGAAATGCTGCAAAAACTTAGAGTTTCATAGGAAAGATTTATGCGTGAAAAAAACGACATTACTTATGGAATGACCCAATACATAAACCAGATCAAGTTGCGAGTTGCTGACAAGAACCCTTCTGCGACGGCACCATATCCTTCGAAAAACTATTATTCCAGGAAGGGATACTATACTGAAAAAGGATTGTCCACCCGAACGCATCTTGGGAAATCATTTGCCTTCTTCTCTAAGCCAACCAACAACCGGCAAGTTGATGGATCGGGAAGGTCGCATTCAACTACCATAGAATTCTGCTTCTTTGTAGCTGGAAATGTATAATAATCATAAAACAGCGAAAAAATGAATCCATTCCTTCAGAAATGCTCTCTCACAGCAAAAACAAGCGCTCAAAGGATGCAAATCCTCGTTTACAATATTTGGGAAGCATTTACGGAAACATGCAGAAGAGCATGTTCAAAAGAAATCGAACTTGAGACCTCCCGAATTGAGCCAAAACCCTTATCGACTCGGCTCTCCAGACGCACAACTCCAGCGCTTGCCTATCCTATACATGCTAAATTGCTCCTCTTTAAACACTTGTAAATCTGCTCCTAGAAACCCGCAGCAGATATGGAATGCAGATTGGTGCATGGCATCTCGAGCCCGATCACTGGTTTAGTCTCCATTGCAACGGCCACTTCGTCCACCGTCCTTTCCTCGTTAAGAAAGGGTGAATGAAATGCATAACTGCACAGTTGGTTCAGAAATTCGCAAAATTTCGTGACGATTGGTCAAGTTGCAGGTAAGGACCAATCTTTTGAGGGGAGCGGAATTTCGAAAAGGAGTCACATGTGGAGATCACAGAAATATACATTCGACCTCAGCAAGCCGGATTTACAGTCCATTTCGGAGCGCCTGGTAAGACATGGCCTGAGTGGCGAGAGTGTGAGACAGTGTGTCGGGGTGAGAATAAATCAAACTCTCGGCCAAGTCCGTAGGCCACTCCCTCTCGGACATGGACTGTATCTGGAAATAAAGTCCACCTGGAGACAACTGGATCATTCTTGAAGTTTCAAAAAGTCGGGCTTCTTCAAGTAGTGTTCCATGGCGAAGTAGTATTCGTCCATTTGGTTCACTCTCTTTCGAAACTGCGTATTCCTTTCCAGTTTTTCTGTATGTAAAACTCAATATACATTGTCAGTCGTCATGTATGTATAATGCAGTAGGCAATTCATTGAAGCCACCAACTCGATAAGTAGGGTGATAAGGTTGGGGGAGTACGGCTCTGTGGATGAGCATTGTGGTTCAAGACTTTACTATGTGATACAGTTCTCTATGGGAAGTCTGTTCTAGCTCCTTCACATCTACGCTGGTCTGTGGACTTGGTGTCGCCGCAGTTGCTCTTACAAGTGAGTGTGCCAAATGCTGCGCATGACCGTTACACATCACAGATTCACGTGGCTCCACTCGTTGTGACAACGTTCACATCACACATTCGTTCACATTTGATTTGCTCACATCATTGTACAGAACAGTGATGTGAACAAAAGCGTGAACACTGAGCGCTCCTGAAAAGATGCCCAGCAAAGAAATCAACAAAAAGGGGGTCTCATTTCTTGAGTTTTTGGCATTTTATTTTACCGTTCCCTACCTAGCACCTCGACTCTGCACTCAGTAATGCTAATTACTGCTGGGCTATAGAGAAATTGTTTGGAAATGAAAGTCATTTTTTTTCTTCAAACTATAGCACTTCCCTAAATGTTTAAGAAACAATGAAAATACCACTGGCTTCATGCCGTTTCGGTAAGTGGATGTTTATTTTGCGTGCACAACACGACTTTCGGAGGCTAATCGTTGGATATGCATGGTGTTTGTGGGTTTCGTGTGCATTTCTATGCGCTAAAGTGTTGATAGTGCAGTGCTTGCGCTCATCAGCTCTCTCTTATGTGTTAAATAGAAATGTGATTCTTTTGGAGTACGGTCACATGTCAAGGTCGAGAGCAGTGGCTGTGAAATGACTTGATGTTCCCACACCGCATCGAGTGTGTGCACTTATGACAAAGTATCGCGCGGCGAGCAGCGCCGCGGATTTATTTACGTGTGATTGCGTACATTGCAACACTCCCTCTAGAATTTTACACCCGGATTGATTAATTCTTAATTAGGATTGTTATCATGTAATGCTATCGTTTCTTTGACTTTCTATGTCACTATTTTGTCTTTGTTGGCACAAAAATTACTGTTTTTTTTTTGATAATGATGAGATGAACAGCTATTTAAAGGACCTCCATGGTATCAAACCCTCGCGTCCTGAGCGGAATACCAACTGACCGCGGTATTTTGCGCTGGCGGTGCCGCGAGTGCGACGTCGCAAAGCGGAAATTTGTCACAAGTGTACACACCCCACCGCATCTCAATTTTGTTGTTTACCTCACTGCAAATAAATCTAAGGGTATATCCTGATCATGATACCTAAAAAAAGGAGTGCATTGTGTTTAGTGGCAGAGTTAACAACTATTTTCAACCTCTTTCAAACAAACGAGATAACTGGGACGTCGGACACCACTACCATCTTTACAGTCTTTGAGCTGCATTGGAGCCAAGTTATGAACTTTTATTGTAAGCAACTTCTCTCCTCCCCCCCCCCCCCCTTCATTCCACCACGGTCCTCTTTTATCCCTCATAAAAACTCATAGCTGACCGGTTGCGTGGTCCTTGCGAGTGTATGCACCTATGACAAAAATCGCGCGGCCGCCCGCGGCGAATGCGAAGTGTTTGTAATTTTATCCGTTGAAACAGCAACAACCGCAACATATAAACACTTCCGAAACTTTCAACCTGCAATCTTCGAAGGTCAATCACGATACCAGCCCACCGCTGAGCGGAACTGCAACCGACTTCGGCGACGTCGTACTTGTGTCGCCGCGAGCGCGACGCCGCGAAGCGATTTTTCGTCATGAGTGCACACACCCTACATAACCACTTACGCGGCAAACTGTGCGACGACGCGACCAACTCCGCCGTTCCCGACTGGAGCCAAGTGGGAACGAGGCGAATTTAACTCGGGATGCCTGAGGGTTATTGTGGGAATATGCGCTTTCCCTTCTTATCACTCGTGGCTATAGAATAAGCTGCTCCGGGTAAAATTATCCTATTTGCTTGCCACTTTTGTCTAACCACTGAAATTGTTTACTGTTTGTTTTGCAAAGCATAATTACAGACTTTAATTATAGACTGTTAGAATTTGCTTTTCTCTCTGTTTGTTGATCACCTTTCATACAAGCATACAAATTTCTATAAAAATATGCATCATTCGAGTCATAGATAAAGAACGATCCGGATTGCTTAATGCCATTATCGCGAAAGGAATAAGAACTATAATAAGAAATTAGGCATAAATTATGATCGTGGGCAATGTAGCTAGACTCCTGAAACGATTTTGATCAACGCGAAAGAAAAAAATTGTAGATTTTATTACAGTATCATCGTACTTTCCATTTACGCCTCGCAAAGCGAACAGTAAGTGATTACGCTCCTGTAACCATACTGAAAGAAAATAAAAAGCCATGACGTCACTAAATTTCTTCAGCAGCAACTTCGCGCCCACTCAAAGTCTTCGAAGTCGCCCGCGTTGCCGTGCAGCTTGTCGCGCATATTGTCGCGTGCACCCCGGACGAGCCAAAGGCCCGTCTCCCTAACTGACTCTAACTCATCTTTTCTCCAGCTGTGGGTCGTTTGGAAGGGAAACAAGAATTTGGATGTGAGTACCGAACATTTGAACGCACGTCGCGCCCACCGTGGGCGGGGCCTGCTCAGTTCGTATGATTCCTCACTTCTTGTCCCATGCCTTACCCATCCAAAAGCTGTCCCCATCTTTCCTGGTTGTTTTCATGTAATGCCAAAAAATCGGACGGATGGACAGACTGAACGAGCATTTGATACATAGTAGTGATGTTGTCTTGCGGGCGGGGTACACCGAGAGTCGAGGATTCCTCGACAGGGTGGTCGTATTTGACCGGATGGGTGGGCAAGGGGTTGTTCTCCAAAAGTCAGCGATAAGCACTAATATCTAGATTCTCAACAAGCGGATGAAAAGCAAAGGGTACTTCACCGCAAATCCGTGTGACACAATGTAAAATAAATATATTTTCGCCTCTGGAAAAGGTAGCAATAAAACACATCGCAATTATGCAATCCAGCAACAGTTACTGGTATTGTAGAGATCAAAAAAGGAGGGGGCCGTATTTGGTAGCCGTAGAGGAGGGTTGCACTGTAGTGGCTATTTTTCTTGACACCTACATAGAAGTACCCTGCTTGCGAGACCGGTCCCTATAAATGGGGACAAGTTTGGAATGTGTAGGGCATGGAACAAGAAGCAGGGACACGGGGATGGACCTAGCCAAGCGCCGCCCATGGTGGGTGGAGCGTGCACCGTAATGTTTCATTTTCAGACCGAAAATCGTTGATTGGGTCCTAATATGACTCAAATATGGGGAAAAGATGGATTAAGGCCAGGGATAAGTTTCTGAAAGTCATGAAAGAGGCCTGAGCATAGTGGGCGGAGCATTTGTAGTGGTGGGCGGAGCTCGGACGTCACATGAAAAACGATCTGTGGAGATAGGGACAAGTGTGGTGTGGGTAGGGCATGGTACAAGAAGTAAAAAGCAAGCATGGACTCAGCTAAGCTCCCCCATGATGGGCGGAGCGGCCACTGAAACATTCGATCCTTGGAAAGTCGTTTGCTCGGCAAGAAAATGGTTCAAACGTGAGGAAAAGTCGGGCTAAGGTTAGCCATGAGTGCTCATGGAAAAGGCGTAGGCACAGTGGGCGGAGTGACCCTGAGTGGGGGTCCGTACAACAAAAATTCATAGCTGGTCCCAACGCAGCCTTGAGACCAGGAAAAAAATCAGCAAAAACGACCAATGTCTAGGTTATCTCAAGTACACTTAAAATGAAAGAAAATCTGCCCACAGTGGGGGGTGCGCTATGTGGTAATGGGTACTAAGTAAATTTATAAAAAAACAATTCCGATCGACTCATCAACGCCCATGATTTCACTCGCACAGTAGTGTGAGCCATGGCTTTTTCCTTTGTTCTATTTTTGCTGCAATTCTTCGATCTTCTTGCCTGAGAATGCTGAATAAAGCTTGTTTTCATACTTCTATGTCGACCAGGATTGTCATGGACCAGCTTTATTGGTCTGGTCCTAATCCACATAGCGAAATAAAAGGCAAAAATTTTGTCGCGTCGATAAGTTTTCGAGTGAAAACGAAAATTTCAGAGTGACAAGGCTCGTTACTAGAGGAGTTGTGGCTGTAACGCTCAGGACTCTTTAGAAATATTGTTCTTGGCTGCAGAAGTGCCACCCGCGTCGCTTTTTGACGCTTCACGACGCCGCAACGGCTCCTAACGCGTGACACTGACCCGGCTTTACTTAATGTCAGCTACCCAGTACACCTGAAAGGAATTACTTAGCTGACAATTCTGATTCTTCTCACCCAAAATCGAGAAATTCCTTCTAGACTTCCCTAAAGTCCTTTTCGCCCTACATGATATTCTTTAATGAGGTGTGTGGCTGGAGTCTCCTTTTTGCTCTGGTGCTTTCTGAGCTTTCACGAGATCAACCCTTACCCCCTGCTCCTTAATCGTTTGAGCTCGACTTTTGCTATACAATTGTTCATAAAGATGAATGGGTGTGAGATTTGTCGATTATGCCCATTGTTCAAGTGCAAACACAAAATAAACTTTTACACGTCTGCGCAGTACATTCTGGGAAGGCTCAGAAATGCTGTGCTTTCTCTCTTTTTTACATTCTGTCCTGGCATTGCACAATAAGGAGCTCGCTCCTTGCGATTGTTCTGAAAAAGCAGAAAAGTGTAACTCCTTACTTTTTCGGGCGAACTCTACGCAGTGATATTCGTGTGTAAGGAAGGAGCTTTTGCGATGGGTGGAATTGAAGTGGGCATGAAACGCGTGATAATGATGGGATACCGCAAGCGGTCCTGTAACGAAAACCTCCTCGGAATGTGCTACGGGGATTTTGAATTGCTTGCGAAATTTTGGTTCTAGACGGACTCGTAGTGGCACTGCATGCATGCTTTTCTTTCTTAAAGACACCGCAAGAGATAAATTTGGCAGACTTGGAAATGATTGTATGACAAATGTGAGAATAAAAGTGTTTAGCAGTGTAACAATGGAGAAGGAATAAAATAAAACGGAAAACTTGAAAACGAGAACCAAAAGCCTCCTTTCTCAGTCTTCCCTTTCGAGTCCTCACTAGCCCGTGGGGCAGACGCTGACGCGTGCGGAGGTACAGTAGCGCTCAAAAGTCTTCGGCGAAATGGTCTTCCACTTGGGTTTTTCACTTGTAACTTTTTTGCAACTGCACTGATCTAAGAGAAATTTTAGTATGTTGTACTTGGAGCCACTGCATACTTAATGTACTATTTTGGCGCTCAACGGTATAGGTTACGTGGTTATATGGAATTTTTTAATTTTGGCATGCCATCGCTATGCCGCCCCTCTGTGCCGCTGTCATCAAAAGTCGTGGTCTTTCGAATATCAATGTTCTCTGAGGCTTGCTCTTTTTGTTTTTGTGAAGAAAGCCGTTATTCTTGACCAAGCCTTTTACTTTTTTCTGGGTGGTCTTGTAGTTAAATCTTGTAAAAAATCATAAAAAGTGGCAAGCGGCGCCCAAGTAGAAGGAAATGTTGACAATAGGTTCAGGCACCACATATTAAAATTTTGTCAAATTTGGTCAAGTAGAAAAAAGTTACGGCAAAAAAGTTTTGGCCGAAGACTTTTGAGCGCTACTGTATGTCGGCCGGCCGCGAACGTTATCCCTCCTTCGCGGCGACTCCCCCAGCTGCGTGGCAGCGCTACTCGCGTGCTGCGGGATTGTGATAAGACCTCGGGTGTGTACCCTTATGTCAGGATTTCGCACGAAAACGAGCGGTCGCGGTAGTTCGGCCTTAGAACGATTACACGGTAAAGCTAGGAGCGCGATACGCAGTTGACTTGTAAACGCTTCGAGACTCAACAGCATGGCGCCTTTAGTTCCTCCGCATTGCTTCGCTTGCGACATGGCGCGGTGCGAAGTTTGACATAAAGATACACACCCTAGACCTCAAGCCGCGGTTTTTCAGTGCGAGTCTCGTCACACATCACCTCTTCTGAACTGGAATGTTTGTTTATAGAGAACCTATGTTCACAGTTCTCATTTTCTCCTTACCCGAAGAGGCGGTGCCCTTTTGTGATAATCCATCTCGCTATCGAATACCAAACACATCCATCAGCTTCAGAAATGTCAAGATTTCATTTTGGAGAAGATATTTCCTCAGATACTCCTTCATCATTCATTTAAAATAGTTGAGGGAAGGCAAGATAGCTTTGCCCTTGTAGTGGAAGCTGCCGAACTCAATTCCTTGCCGTCTATTTGTGTGCTACTCCTTAGTTTACTCCTGCAGTTTGTCTTTACGAGAGGATGAGAGGTGAGCTCCCGGAGTTTCGCGAAGTTTGTCCACGTTTTCCGATAGCTTAGTGTTTGTTTGTGAACGTGCTGTGAAGGCTTTAGACTGGCTTGTTGCATTATCCCTACTATAAGCCACTTAGAAGCAGGCTCCATTGCATCTCCAATTAATACGAAATCGTAGACGTTGGTCATCTACCAAGCAGCATGGGCTCCTCCCAAGTTCAAATCAGCCAACATTAACAAGCAAAAGCTGAGCGTGCCTCATTTTTCAACAGCTTCTAATTCATCGACGATTCTTCGTCTGTCAAACCCTCCCTGGCGGCGGGGCTCCACCCACTATTAACTTCGTCTTTCTCCCGGCATCGCTCGGTTTCTGCTCAGTGCCGCCCAATTTCTTGCCGTCTTCCAAACTGGGAATGCCACGTGAACATACACGATCCACTCGTCTACTATCAAATGCAGATTATTTCAATTACAAAGTATGTGATATTTTGTTACGGCTCGTTCTGTGCTACAGTAGATCAGCTTTCTGCTCAGGACCCCTCATTCCTTATAAAAAAAACTGATTGCGACCCCAGCTCATGTGTGGTGCATCACAGTTTTTGGTTCTCAGCTTCACGTTATGACGATCGATAGCAGGTAGAAAAGGATGAAGAACCAAACTGTACGGTTTCTGGTGATCCCGACCGAATACGCCACGCGCTCGTCGTTTGTTAGAGTCGTCGGAGTATTGATTGTAATTCCATTCAACGAATTACGAGTCCGATGAAATCGCTCTATACCCACTTCAGTGCTGGGTTCAGGGTAATGGTCGGTTTTTGGGGAGCGCCGCGCATTTTACTCCTATTTAGAATCGAAAATCAAATTGAATGACTCGGAATGGTCTGACTTGGGATTTGATACCGAACCTGACACCGCTTGCCATTGCACTATTTCTCGCTAGTTTCGCACTCATTAAACTGGAGAAATAAGAATATGAGCTCTTCCTATTATAATGTAGTAGAGATAGTCCGGTTTTATAACTTTAATTATTTTTCAAATTTCCATCATTTTTAATTATGTGTGCTGAGAAGAGGGCGGAGCACATGTGTGTGAATACTAATGAAGAGTGATGATTGTGTCATTAGAAAGCAAATGAAGGCACCTGAACTCTCGATTGTGTAGAGAAAGTACCCCGCCCGGAGAGTACAGATGAGGTTCCGGACATCCGTATCTCAAACCGGGGGAAATTCAGCAGTTATCGAAAGTCGAAAGGTGCGGAAGATGAAATCAAAGCATTTCCTCTGGCTATTCCGGTTAGCGAAGGCTAGCTCTTAACTACTACTACTAATGCCAATGCTACTGCGGGTTGAAATGCATTGCAGCGGGATGAAAATGATTTCATAAACATTGCTAAGCCGTGTTTCTTGTCCAGAAATAGCTACGTAATCTCAGAATTAGACATGTCCGTGGTTATAGCTTGTTCAAATAAGGTTCTATGTTTAAAATGCATGGGTTTGACAGCTTGCTCACGAAAGCGGGTGTCCTGAATAGCTCCATACTCGGATGAGGGGTTACAACGATGACTGAACTTATCGCGTAGATTAGTTGAAAGGATGTGTGGTGTGTGCATCCATTAATTTCTTGGAGGATTTGATCGGAGGAGGTACGAGAGCACAGCACTTGGCGCGGATCAACCATTATTTATGATAACGTCGTGTTTTCTAGGTCTTTTTGGAATTCCTTGATTTTTTATTGTCATCGCATTTGTAATCTTTAAAGTAGTCCTATTGAGTTATTGTGCCAAAATGTCATGAATCAAGCCGCATTTGACACTTCAGTAAATATGGGAATCCCAGTCGTTTGCGTGACAATCATTCCTTCCGCTTTCATTTGCCACTCGAAGAACTGCACTTTCCGCTTCTCGCTACTGAAATTGGAGATCTCCACATTTTTATGGCATTGGCAGGCATAGCACAGCTCTATAACAGCCGAACAGCCTCATTGATAGTTATTCGTTTTTAAAAGAGGTATATCCTGGTGAAAGAGGGCCTAGGAGCTATGTCGAATTCACCAGGCTATTTCCTTGAAATTTCATTATAGGACAGAGCTCTATATGCACGTGAGCCGCTCTAGAAGGTATTGGGTGGTAAACTTAATTTTGGTCGATGACATCCAGGTAGACATAGTGCACGACGCCATTTTAACAAGTGTGAGCTTTATTGAAAGCTATTTCGCTCGACAGCTGTGACATTTGCTTACAAAATCCCCAAATATTTGCCTATGTTTAGTAATTTACGTTTTTGATAGTGCGCAATCAATGAGGCACTCATGCATTTTCGATCTTCTGCTGTTTGACTCGGTAGTAAGACATGCTGATGCCCACTGAACTGTCTCGAAAGCTTTTACAAATCAGGCCCTGTCTACCTCGGGTATGTGCAGATATGACAGCGAATCTCGTGGACGCCGCGGCGGGTGCGAGTGCCAGTGGTAGGGCACGGCAGCCTCCAAGCGAGGCAGTGTGGCATGAGTGGAAGCGCAGACGTGACGCAATCACGCTCGGCCGGCTCCCAAGGGCAATCGATATGGCGAGTCGTACTGGTGGCGCCGCGAGTGAAAAGCCGCGAAGCGATTCGCTGTCATATCTGCACACATCCGTCTACCTCAAGTAGTTTGAACGATGTAAAGCAACGGTTACTACCTCGAAGCATTGGTAGAGGTGATTTAGGTGATGAGAACTCTTGATGTAAGTTGTTCAAATAAAGCTTAAAGATTGGGAAGGCTGCGTGTAGCAAAATTCCAGCTGAAAGAAGAGCCTCTGAGCTTGGGACAAGGCCCCCTTTTCACGGTCTGCCGTTATTCTCATCCCAACCCGCCTCTTTTGAGAATCAAGGGCTGGAAGAGGATCTTATTTCTCGGGTTTTTGACTGTTTCATTCTGTTTTTTCTTCAAATCATACTACAGAATACCTCGGCTTCCATAAACAGTAAGCTCTTTACATTCGACTCAATTACCTCTATCACTGTCTTTAATAGCAACTAATGCTGAGGCATCGTGACGAACTTATTGAGTCTGTGAACTGCAAGTATTGTTGGATGTTGGCGTCTATACAAGTTGGGGATTACTAATTAAGTAATACAGAATGTTCACATGCACTTGGGAAGGTCTGAAAGAAGTAAAACGGTTGCTACGCAAAATGTACCCCCACTTCAATCACTGCTAATTTACGTGGAGGTGCAAAAAAATATTCTGTGAAGTACCAGGAGTGTCGACCAAATGTGGATCTTTTGTCCGTGGGAAAAGCATCGAAGTCACGGTTAAAACGGAACAATTGTTGCTTTAAATAACTGCTCGTCATTTTGGGATTTGGGAGGCGGGATATTAATGATGTCCTCAGTCACTAATGAATAAATCGAAAGCGGAAAAAGAACAGCATCAGTGAGTGACGAGCTCAAATCCATCCATTTGCATAGAGGCGTTCGGTGGCATTTTGCAAAAACTGTCAAGTATGTGCTCATGCAGCTTGGTTAGGAACTCCCTTTTATACCAGCGTAATCAACAGACATAGTGCTTTCCAAAATAGGCCAGCCCAGGCTCAGCCCAGTGCATGTCCCTAGTGCTACATGATTTTGAAAAGTTGTACAGGTGCGGAAGTAGTTTGGTTTCAACATTTCAAGGTTTCAACAATGGAGCAGTTTTGGCGACGGTATCATCAAACTGTCTGTTTGTTACGTTGTTATTAAAAGCAGTAATAGAGATAATTAGGACCGAATGTCAAAAGATTACTGTTTATGAAAGCCGAGGTAAGAAAGACGGGAAAGCGTTGTACAAGGTTATGCAAAACGATATGGTGGATAGCTTGCACTGAACTTTAGCGAGAATGCTCTTTCTCGGCGA
Organism: Trichostrongylus colubriformis; assembly: GCA_963978905.1. Classification (NCBI taxonomy): domain Eukaryota; kingdom Metazoa; phylum Nematoda; class Chromadorea; order Rhabditida; family Trichostrongylidae; genus Trichostrongylus; species Trichostrongylus colubriformis. The sequence goes on along the minus strand of OZ022259.1, from coordinate 8,427,298 downwards.
AAAAAACAAAAATTAGATTTGACATGTAATAATTATCACTAGAGTTTTTTGGAACGTCACTTCAGAGAAGCAAGGCGGATAATTTGGCGTTCAGGCAGTAGAAATATGGCCATTAAGCATGAAAGCAGGGCTTCAAGAACGATGTGTGATATAGTTCGCAGTCGAAAGATGCGTTCCAGCTTTGTAGAGGCTCTGCTGCTTTGCAGACCCCTCGCAACCGAGTAGCTTCCACATGTGAGCGCTTACGTGTCGCGTATCAGCGCACGCCTCACAGATCTACCTCCTTTCGATCGATACATTCGTAGTGAGGCTCTTCGTAGAACTTGCTCATCAAGTACACCGTGGGCAGTAGTTGTCTCATTGTTGTCTCACCACTTTCCACCCATACCTTCATATTCAACAGTAACCAAATCGTTCTTCCTCCTATTTCTACTCTTTTTGATGTTCAGAGCTACAGAGTGAGTCTGGCTACTTTGCGAGGTTTTGTACAGCCTAAAGTGGAAAATATACGTAGTGGAAGGAGCACGACAGTTAGTTCCGTCAAACGAATCCGATCAAATGACAGCACTAATTGAAACACTCTTTGTTCTTGTCCTCCTCTCCAAGTTGTAATATTGCGCCAAGTTTATCAATTTAAAGCTATAAGTTTTTGACAATGAAAGATAAATTGTAGATTTTATGGTCACTGTGGAAGGAATCTTCTTGGTGTTAGGCTTGGGAGAGGCTTGACACTTCCCAATATCTACTGAATCATGTACTCATCCGTAAGGCCGCGGTCATACTAACCGCCGGCAGGGCGTGGCTGCGTTCACAGACAGTTAGGGAGAATGGCACGGGGAAGGTGCAGAGATGACGCAGGCAACGAGGCAGGGTGGTATAGGCGGTGACGCAGAGATACACAGCCACGCTCTGCCGCCGGCAACGCAAAGTAATACCGCGGCCTAAACCTTACTCCGCGACCTATTAAGGTTGTGCTGGAGCGACGAAGCGGATACCTCACTGACTGTAGCTCATAAACATTTGTAACCAGTGAGTTGTGAGGACGTGGTTTCGAGACTCACCATACCCCACCCAAACATGCTCTTAAATGGGATTATCTCCTATTTCGATCAAGTTCACAGAATCCTCTTTGGCTTCGGTATTCTTCCAAGTCAAGCTTGTAGCTTGGCTCTACCTAAGCATTCATACGGAGAATTGATCGCTGTAAACTAGTTCTCTGAGGCGAAACATAATTTTTCTGACCGTCTGTTTCGGCGAATGGGCGGGTGGAGTGCTTCTGTTTACTGAGGAGCGAATTTTGCCGGAGGACCTTGCTTTGGTAGGGTAGAAGAGTCATGATGCTGAAATTATTCGTTTAGGTTTATCTGTGGAACTCTAGCGTGCTTTCAGTTAGTATCAAAATACATTTTCCGACTTTCAGAGCCTCGAAATGGGGCGAGTGGACGCGCTCGAGCCGCTACGTGGTGACTGGAATCGCGACAAATTTAGGTTCGTTTTGTTTTATCATTTATAGTTGTTGTAGTAAAGATCAGGATTTTCAAGCCTTCGGCTTAAGGTAAGATCTTAAAGCTCGAGAGGCATATTCAAGAGATTTTAGGAGCCTTATGAGAAATACGAATATTCAATGAATGTGAAAAAGGTGAGGAAAGACCCGGGCATAAATTCTAGTAAATAAATCGAAATAAAACATGTGGCGTTGATATTTCCCTACATAATTCATGCACATGCAAAAGCGTTAATACCTACTTCACCTAAGTGATTAATTAGATAAAAGAATCGTCCACAGAAATTCCATGATCCTTCCTGCTCACAGCAGTCACTTTACTAATACAATACATGAGCAGAAACACGAAAAGAGCAATGGAATTTACTGTGTTCCAAAGCGAAAACCTGAAAGATGGGCAAACAACATTTGAAAAGCCGTCAGCGGGCAAAGTACAGCTCAACTTTTCGCGCTTCACGTTGAATTGCTTCTCACTCTGCGTCCCTGACCACATATCCGTTGCTTCTTTCTCCCAGAGCCCTCGTGGCCTCGCCTTGGATTACTGAACTGGTCGGACGTCCCTTTTAGGAGCTCTGTCAAAGCCGTAGGCGGAGGTGTTGTAGTGACAGATGGCGCGCACCCCACTCTCATGGTGCGATCAAGCCTCGCATCTAGCCCGTCCAGGCCAACCAAGTTTTCTATCCCTCCGAGGTAAGTGGTCGTATCAGATTTGTCTGGAAGGATAAAATGTACATCGGCTGTACATCGGCTGGCCCCCGCTAGTCACTGTAGAGGACAAGTCGCATTCACCTCCACGATCCTGAATGGAACTGGAATGCGCGGCGCACCCAGTGAAGGGATTGGTTATGGCCGAAACTTTACTTTTAACTTTTTTAAAACTTATCCCAGCTGGATTCGTCTTTTTTCGTAAGAAACATTGGATGCAGTCTCTAGTGAGCAAATATATATATATTTATTACACGAGCAGATTCGTGCGATATCCAATTAACTTGACCCTAGACAATAAGTGCCAAAGTGACAAGGTATTACATGAATAAATAAAGCACATAAAACGACAACAGTAAGAACAAAGCGATAAGAAAATAGAAAAGGATTTACGGACTCAGGCATTTGTCCAAACATCTTTTAAATGAACAGTAGGATGTTGTAAGCACCCGATGCTTTAGGCATAACTTCCTAAAAAGAGAGATAACCCTATGTGTGAAAAAGTGACGCCTACAATTAAGTTTGGCTCGACCCACATCTATTTTAAACTTGCCGCCTCTGGTTATGGAACTTCTTCGAGACCAAAGCTCTTCAATATTGATGTCAATTTTGCCATGCAACAGTTTATAGTATAGCAAAAGATCGTTCTTTCTACGTCTAAACTCTAGAGTACTTAGCCCCAGATTCTTGTTCCTTTCACTAGCCGAAGGAATTTGAGCGTACATAAATCCAAGCACTCTCACCATTAGTTTCCTAGTAAAACTATTTTGCACTGATTCAATCTTTTTGATGGTTTTTATCTTATATGGGCTAAACACGGGTGTCCCGTACTCCAGAATAGGACGTACGTATGTCTTATACGCGCGCAGCAGGGTGGACGGACTTCTAGTTGTCAAGGCTCTAAATAAGTTGTACAAAGTGACTGTTGCTTTTTTAACAATAGCATCGCTATGAGGATCGAAATCAAGATCACTGGTGATTAAGAAGCCTAGATCGTTTACTTGTTCAACCACGCATAGAGGAGCACCTTTCATCACGTACCCATGTCGGATATTGCGTTTTCCAAGGTGAAGGACTCTCGATTTGGTCTCGGAGAGGGGTAAACTCCAGTCTTCAGACCATTGTGCTACCCTAGTTACGATTCCTTGAAGGTCATTGCAATCACTTTCACTTCCAATAGAACGATAAAGCTTAAGGTCATCAGCGAAAGCGCAAATGCCGATGCTAGTTTGCTCAACTAAATTCATAAGATCATGGAGATAAATATTAAACAAGATCGGAGAAAGGACCCCGCCTTGGGGTACTCCACAAGGTACAGGCCTAGGCATAGAAAACGACGAGTTAATATGGACGGAAAACTGGCGCCCAGACAAAAACGCCGCAACCCACGCAACAATGCGTGGATGAATACCCACGACTCCCATTTTATATAACAACTTTTTGTGTGGAACTCTGTCGAATGCTTTACAAAAATCAAGATATATGACATCAACAGCCTGTCCCTGATCAAGTGCCCTTGTCCAGTCACTGAGGGACTGAATCATGGCAGTGACCGTTGATTTGCCTTTCTGGAAACCGTGCTGCTTCGAAGAAATGATCTTATGTTTCTGTAGATGTTCCAAAACTTGCTTCTTTAAAATCTTCTCAAAAAGTCTTGAAAAGATGGACGTTATGCTGATGGGCCTGTAATTTTGAGGAAGATTGTGCGGGGGTTTCTTTGGAATTGGCGTAACAAATGACAGCTTCCATCTCTCTGGTACCTCTGCCCTCATGAAGCTCAAGTTGAAAATGTGTTCCAGCGGACTACTTATAATATGAGCAACTTTTTTAACAAAATGTAGAGGGATGAAGTCTGGAGTGAGTGAATTGGACTGAGGCCATTCGAGTAACATTTTGAGAATGATATCACGCCGAAACCACGCTGAATCGCTCATCAAAGGAAATCGTTTTGTAAGTGAGGCCATATTTTCATCTTCCTGACATGAATCACAAAAATACTGCTGAAAGGTAGATGCCAGAATCTCTACTTTGCCTACATCGCTGTGGACCATGGTACCATTCGAGGTTAGAAGCGCCAATGTTTCAGGTTTACTATCCAACCTTGATTTCAAAAGCTTGTGAAAAGCATTCTTGTTTTTTGAGTAAATAACTTTCCGGTCAATGTAAGCGTCAAATTTCTTCATTTTCTTATCCAACTTCTTGTTTATCTGCTCAAACGTCGTTTTATCGTACTCATGACAAGTGGTTTGTGCCTTATGCCAAGCTTGCTCACGCAACTGCGCCAACCGAACAAGATGCATAGGTAGTCTCGCGCTTCTTAAGGGCTTCCTAACTATAGGCACAAAAAGATCAATACAATGAGTAAGAATACTTAAGAACAATTCATACTGTGCATCAACTGTATCCACACTATTCAGCGAGCCTAACCAATCTACATTCATCAAATATTGTTCAATATCCTTATAGTTTGCTTTTGCGAAATCTCTTTTGCTTATATACTTCTCCTTTATTGCTTTTCCACTTATTGTGAACTCAACGGCAGAATGATCGCTAGAGCCCAGGGGGGAACGAACACGTAGCTCGCCGATTAGCGTTTGATCATTTGTCAAGACTAGATCTAGTGTTTTACCACGGAGTGTTCCTACGGCAACATGCTGCTTTAGCTCATGGGTTTTACACATTTCCAAAAAGGAACGAGCGCCGACTGAAGTCTGCCTTACCTCAGCTTCGCCCGTGCTGGCCCAGCATATTGATGGATAGTTAAAGTCACCGAGTACTATGGATGGGTGCTCACATGATACCATATCACTAATACCCTTGGTAAGCTGATCTGACATTTTGGCTCCACAACTAGGTGCTCTATACACCAGTACAAACCGCAAGATGCGCCACCCAACTTTTAAATCACAACACAATATCTCATACGCATTTGCTATGGATTCCGAACAGATTTTCACAGGAAAAAAACAAGTTTTCAAAAAAAGAATAACACCACCACCCCTGCTGCTAAGCCTGTCACACCGCAACATGCTGTACGTCGATAGGTCCGCGTGTATAAGAGACGATAAGTTAATGGTGGGGTTGAGCCATGTGCAATCTAGGAGAAGAACGACATTGGCTAAAACAGCTAATCCTTTGAAAGTCATTGTGTAGACCAAAGCGCATTTACATGCCGGTACGATTCAATTAATAAAATAGATTGCTAGGCGAATTCCATGGAAGGCTTGGTGTTTGATCTTTCTCCCTTTATTTTAGGATGACTATTATTGAAACTGTCGTTTTTTCTCATCTAATTGAGGTTACTTCGCGCCAGGTGTGAAGTAGTTTTAATGAGGTCGAGAAATCAGAGGTTGTTATATTTCCCATACTGATGCCATAAGCGGGGTAAGAAGAAAGGTTAGGGAACGATATGATTCAAGCGATTTTCGGCGAAAAAGTTTAGGGAAAATGATGTTCGGGAATAATTTGAAACGCCAGGATATCCATATGCCAACAAGCGCTAATAAACTCCTGAACGACTGGGAACTTTTGAAATTGATGAGTTTAAATGCACATTTGCGACATCTTTGAATTTAAAATCTACAAATACCTCTGAAACTTTTGAAAATATCAAATTGAAGATCGAAATCAAGTCTGATGACAGGATACTTTTGCTGTGCAGTACCTTCCTTATGACAGCAACTCAGGTAGTCAAGGGGGAGACAGAATGTTCCTCTTAGGCCGCGTTCATACTTCGCGCCGGCAGGGCGTGGCTACGTGCACAGGCAGCGAGGCAGAGGGGCACGGCGGTGGAGGTGAAGAGGGACGCAGGAAATAAGACACGGTGGCACAGGCGGAGCCGCAGAGACATGCAGCCACGCCCTGTGTTCGGCACCGCAAAGTATGAACGCGGCCTGAGAGGAATGCACGCAGCTCGAACAAGTAAAGCCGTATGAATTTCAGTGGTTAATATTATGTTAATTTTATATATGCTCAAGTTTTCAGACTTGTATAATTAATATAAGTACTGGGTCGGTGCATAATAAATGCGACTTCTTAATGGTGCATTTTTTGTGAAAATTGATAATTTGACGGCTACCAAATGGGAAACTCCGATTTTTTTTCCGATTTTTCCGAAAAATTCCCAATTTCGATGGTGAAAACGCTCTCGAATAATTATTCAAGTTTCTTGCCAAATTTTTATCATTGATTTTGCAAAAAAAAATCCGCATCAATTGTGCACCAACCCAATCAGTACATGCATGATTATATGAATTTATGGGGCTATAGAAATTGTACTATGATGGCTATCACATTTTCAATTATTGCACCTTCAGCAGGTTATTGACTACGTGGGCAATGTGATGATGTCTGAGTTCTCGCTCATAATAAGCCACCGAACAGCCCTAATGAAGTGCGAAAAGAGCGATCGCAACAATAGTCTCCTTCTCAATTATCTGGTCATTTTGCTGGAGCAAAACCATCGTTGTTAAATGAAATGCATCGTTACTATGGACTAACTTGGTGGTTTGAATACTATAAGGAACCAGCCTGAAGGAAGTTAGTTAATTAACCCGTTTCCGAAAAAGTTCCCATGTTTACGCCGTTGCGACTAGTTCTACTGCCAACGGTTGCAGATTTCACATAAACAAGGCGCTTCAGTAAACATTAAAAATGATCGTATTGATGCCAATAAAGGTTTTTTCGTTTACCAACAGCTCTTATTAAACGTGCCATTTCTCCCATATCCCCGCAATATTACGAAAGCAGTTTTGTGGTCTGTGAAATTCAATGGGTTGCAATGCGATTTTCTTCAAAATATTGCGCATACGTAAAATGGAGGCAGTGCTTACATCTTACAATTGGAAATGTTTGACAGAACTCTTGACATAAAGATAACGTCCTTTACAAGTATTCAATGTGGACGTGAGGACGTGTTAACCTGCGAGAAATTCGAATGTCTAAGGCCGCGGTCATACTCACCGTCGGCAGGGCGTGGCTGCGTTCACAGGGAGCGAGGGTGAGTGGCACCGGGGAGGTGCAGAGATGACGCACGCAACGAGGCAGGGCAGCATAGGCGGAGACGCAGACACGCGCAGCCACGCCCTATCCCGGCACTGCAAAGTATGACCGCGGCCTAACTAAAACGTGACCCTTTTATAAACCATAAACCATGCCAAATACAATAGAAATGTTTGAGGAACAAAATGGAACCGTTTTAACTAAGTTTGTCAGGGTTCTGGAGTCTCAGTTTCATTTTTACGATCTGGCCACTACCGTATCCTGGCAACCAACTTTTCTGTAGCAGCGAGAAATGAGTTTCGACGAAAAAGGAGTAACAATGTGCCCAGTATCCAATGCATTTGTAAAAGTAGTGCAGTTGCCAGGTGAATCTGTGATGTGCGGCAGCGCATGAAGCACCTGACGTGTGCGATTGTGGGTAAAGGACCCTGTCAGAGGTGGCTATCCTTTGGGTGTGTGCAGATATGACAGCGAATCGCTTCGCCTCGCGGCGCCATCAGTACGATCGTTTGAAATTCCGCTCAAGACGCAATGAGCTGGTACCGTAAGGGTCCTTTAAAGATTGTAAATGAAAGCTTCGAAAGTTTGCCTGCCTTTAAACGTCCCTCACGGTACCAGCTCACTGCTCTTGAGCGGAATTCCAAACGACTCGTACTTGTCGCATGCGATCATGCGATTCGCTGTCATGTCTGCACACACCCCTGTCCTTTCCGCGTGTGGTGGCAACATCGCATTAATAAATCAGGAGCGGGTAAAACCGTATCTTGCACACGTGGAGCATGATTCTGGTGCTATGCCACTAAGGTCTGAATTCTTTCGGAGAGTGAAGGATGCCCTTTGCTAGTGTACATATCTAAGGACATTAGATATGTACACTGGCAGAGAGGCTAGGTTAAGTTTCGAAATGGGCAATGATTTTAACCACCTTTTTAAATACTCACTATGCCTCAAGGAGAATCATTGTTGCTTTCAGTCAAGAAGTCCTGGACGCTTTAGATGATATGGCCGATGACGAATCGCTACTTCTCGAAGCATGTCGACAGGATTCGCTCTATCCGATCTACTTTGAGCATATCAACGCCGGCCGAATGCAGGTACGCGCCCTTCATTTCCTTGTGCTGTAATCCTATGTCATGTGATACTATTTCGTTTTTGAACAGCACGGAGGTTGATAACAGATCATTACTGGTTAACGTTTCGGCGGAATCGCCTTCGTCGGAGCCCAAAAAAGGAGGGAAGAAGTCAGGACATGATTTATTCGGACAAATGTCTAAAACACACCCTACTATAACTTCAATGTTATTTTAGGACACACCGTACCTCCACTAGATCCACAGGATCAACCGCTACAGGCTGAAGACTTCGGAATGAATGAGTTCAGAGCCCGGTTGAAACGCTAGTCTTATATAGGGCGCGACTTCACGCGAAAGGCATTCACCTCTGCGATTCATTTTTGGATCCCGTTTTTGGGCTCCGACGGAGGCGAACTCGCCGGAACCTCAGCCAATAAAGATCTGTTATCAATCTCCGTGCTTTACAAAAACGAAATAGTATCACGTTCATAGAGTGCCGAACATGGCGCCTATGTCATGTCTTCCAGTTCTGAAATATCTCCACAGTCATTACATGATCTTTCTTCGATTAATTTTCCAGACTTCAATTCCATTACGTGGAAATTTAAAAGAGAAACTGTGTTTATTTCAGTTCGCCTTGTTGTATCTATTCGCTTTGTGCGTAGCGCAAACGATACTGACGGTGTTACTCCAGGAATGGATTCTTCTTATCTTCCTTGTTGTAGTCGATGTGAGTACAACAAGGCTTACCATGTAGTGATGTGACTGCTTGATTATATATGCCACACTGATAAAAAATCTCCTTAGGAAGACAAAAAAGGGATTGATCAATAAAAAAACGGGAAATCTCCTATGTTAGCGTGGCAGAGGGCGGAGGTGGTGTAGTGACAGGTGCGCGCACCCACCCCAGTCTCATGGAGCGGGGATCAAATCCCGCATTAACTTCCGCTCTAGCCAACCAAGCCTTTCATGGGTCGGTAATTTGGCACCACACTCGTCTGGGAGGATAAAAGCAGAGACTTGTATGTCGGTTGGTCACTGCGATTCATTGTATAGGCCACATCACATTCACCGGCCACCATGATTCTGAATGGAACTACAATGTGCGGCGCATTCCAAGATGGGATTAATTACCGCCAAAAAACTTTATCCATTATCCATTATCCTTTAACTGTGGTAGAAAAGTAGAGTGGAAAGCAAAGAAATCTTTACCAATAAGGGAAGGTCAATAGGTCAGACCAACCAATCTCGATAAGGTGCACATCGCCATATGCTTCTTGAGACGCTTAACTCGAATCTGCTCCTCAAATTCACGGAACAACTCTGCCAACAAAGTTATGAAGGTTTTATGAGTGAGCAGTACTGTTACATGGTAAGTGCAGGGCCCGCAGCCCGCGAGCCTGGTATTTTCGTGCCGAACCAATGTTTCCTCCATGTTTAGCAGGTCATATTACCCCTGGAAACAAGCTTTTAGCGTGGTAGAGATATCGAATCCGTGGGTATGCCTGGGTAAAGCAATGTGGCCGTTGAGTAAGAGAAGTTTTTTCCACATGAAAAGTTATCAGCTGTAACAATGATAATCGGAGCATACCAAACACAGGTACGGAGCGCCAGAAAGGGCATTTTCCTAGCAAGGGTCAACAACTTCCCCTTTTAATGTGTTACCATTCAATGACCCAGGGATCCTTCCAAACTAGGTCGATTAGGCGCGATCCCGATTAGGCTAAAGTCTTGTTTCCACGGGAAATTCGACTTCCCGAACATGAAAATAACGTTTGTTCTGCGCAAAAACGCAAAACTAGCGCGCTGCAGACTCCTGTACTTACTATGTCATGGCATTCAATCATTCGATCATAACCGCTTTCGCGGAGTCGTTCCACAAATTTGGAAAGCCGACTTAAATCAAGCGTCTCAGGAGGCAGATGGCGATGTGCACCTCGGGTCGCGTTCATACTCAGCGCGGGCGGGGCGTGGTTGTGTTCACAGGCAGCGAGGCACAGTGGTTCGAGGAAAGCGAGACAACGATGCAGGTGGTATAGGCGGAGACGCTTGTCCTACCGCCGGCATCGCAGAGTTCGAAAACAGACCTTTTCGAGAGTGGGCGGGCTGACTTTCTGGCCTTTCCTTGTCAGCAATTTTTCTCTCGAGTGTGGCGCCTTTGGAGAAATATATGAACGAAAGATTGGTGGAACGTGATAGTATAGAAGGAGTTCGGCGTTGTTTTATCTCAACCCACGAAAAGGTGACCTTAGAAAATGTACAGGTCTCTGAAGAAACTTAATAAAGTTCCTTGGCAATCCCGACATCTACATAGCAATGCGGGGCGAAAAATGGGACGACCCTGCCCAATTTTTCGGCATAATATGAAGTGCATTTGAAAAAATGTTAATGAGTTCGAAACGGTTTTTCTTGGTCTCTACTTTCACTCGTTTACAACCTGCTTTAGGTATTCATTCTCGGTTGGATGATATTCCACAAAGGTAACTCTATTGTGCTCTCTTCTGTGGTCATCTTATGTTCAGTGGTGAGTAGATAAATACATATGACCAAGGCTGCTTGGGTGTGTGCAGAAATGACAGCGAATCGCGTGGCCGCCCGCGGCGAGCGGCGCGGCGGGTGCGAGAGCAAGTGGCAGGGCATGGCAGCCTTCAAGCGAGGCAGTGTGGCATGAGTGGAAGCGCAACGTGACACAGTCACGCTCGGCCGGCTCCCAAGGGCAATTGATACGGCGAGTCGTACTGGTGGCGCCGCGAGTGAAACGCCGCGAAGCAATTTGCTGTCATATCTGCACACACCAAGGCTGCTCACTGAGCTCGTTCCCTGAGATACGAGAAGCAATGGGAAAAAATTGGCAAGGATGTGTCACACTGTCATCGCAAGACTTGATAAAAAAAAGGACGAGAAAATCGTGCTCCGAGTGACTTACGAAAAAGCAGAGCAAGACAGATTATTCCGCATCAACCGCATCAACATCCTTTACAATTTTCCATAATTACGCTTTCTCAATGTAAGAAGAAGCGACACCCTTCACTATCGCTACCCCAGATACCGCGAATTGGTCAAAAAATTTTTGCTAAAACTTTGACTATAGAAGTTATTTGTGGGGCTGAACACGTATGTGAAATCCGTTTTTAACGTAATTGAGAAAGTTGTTTCACCAATTTGGTGCATTTACGCTTAATTAGTAAAACAACTTTTTCTTGCCAATTTCTTTGAAATTGCTATTTAGTGGTTATTCAAAGTGCTGATCACGAATATAACAGTGGTTCTTAGTGCGAACGCCGTTTGGCTGAAGACTACGCCGGATTTTTAGTGCGAACGCCCTTTTGCTCAGATTACGCTGATCTTGTATATTTGTGCTATAGTGGTGCCAGTAGCTGGGAGCGTCATCTGTCGTCTTTTATCTGATACTATCCCATACTCATCATTCGCACACCGAAGCGAATATTTTCTCACCCAAGCCTTGGAGAACGAAAGATGCTCCTTTTTCTGAAGGCTTAGGCCGAAACGCAAGAGCACTGTTGTGTCCCTACAGTAGTAGCACCCCTGTGATGGCTTTGAGCGAAGCCAGAACCTTAAACAGATGCTATGTTTGTCATCAGCACTCCAAATAACCGTTATGGGTTGATTTCTGCTTTTCAGCGATTTTGGTGAAGAAAAACTGTTGCGTTGGCCAACTTGGCGCCAACATCAATGAAGTTTGTCATATTCGTGATCAGCATCTCGAGTAACCCTTACAATATAAGTTTCAGCGGAAATAAATTTTTGACCTACTCGCTGCATCTGGAATAGCGATAACTGAATAGTGCCAAAAAGCTATTTAGGCTGCATAAGCGGTAAAGTAAAATAGCAGGACGATGTACACAAATTATGCGCGACAGGCTCATTGTCCAACCACGAACAAAAGAATAGCAAACCCGAGTTTTGGCTAAAATCCTTGAGTTTTCTGAGTTCAGAGCTCCTCATTATGAGCCCGCAGCACCGATTTGGTTGCGTCAACGAGCAGTTGCTCCCGAAAATTGTCGCTTGCCATCCCGGACGAGCCATATGCTCTTCTTCCACTGATGAGGAGCTGGCAACTAGTAAGGAAAAGATAGACTGCCACCAGAAGTCAAACGAAAGGGTTATGCGGTCCAAAAGCATACATCGCGCGCTTTACGGGGTAATCTTGAGCTATAATAGCATCTCCGCATGCTTTGGGTGTCGTACCTTCCACCACTTCTGCGTCCATTATGAGATTGTAACTTGGAGAGCCCCCACCACCTTGTTTCCCACGCTTACTTCAAACTTGAACGGAAGGGTCGCTATATGACGTCATATTTTAATTCCACGTTGACATCCGCCAGTGGGAAACCTGCTAAGTTTCCTAATATTTCATTTGCAGCCATATCAGAGCCAGCTTCAAGTCAAAACTAAAGCGGAGGCTCCAGCGCGGTTACTTTTCCAAGCAGCTCTGTACAGGGGGTGCCAAAAAAAGTAATTTTCTCTCCTCCCTTTCAACCCCACTTTAGTCTAACTGGCAAATTTTGACGCGGTGTTTCACTCCCAGATTCAAAAGCAGACCTCACTCTATAAATAAACTCTGTGACAGCCTTCTGCACGAGCAGGAACGGGAGCGAGTAAAGAGTGAACAAGATTGTCACCTCAACTGGGAAGAATCCGAAGTTTCGTCGCCCTTGTTCACAAGTTTGCTAAGGTCCGTTCACTTGGGTACATGACGAGATCCATATTGGGTGGTGTTCTCGAACATTCCGTTTTTTTTTCTGGTTCCCAGTGCCCTCCGTTCCCAAGAACCACAACGTGCCGTTACCATTGGAACCTCTCCCGCGGCAGGTTTGAGGCAGGAAAAATAATACTTCGGATCATAGCAGCCTTGTCCAAGCAGTAGGGACTCTGTGGTTTCCACGAACAGAGGAAAATTCCTTAGGAAGCTTCTCACAAAAAGCCTACCACGGAACCTGGCTCCACCGTTTTAAGCGGACCTTGATACCGTAGGTGGTCTGAAGCCCGACTGCTCCGACTGAGGGCTTCGTATTTTGATGAAAGTGAAAGTGGTGAGTTTCAGCTTGCTCCTGTTTCTAGAGGCACATTTCGGGAACATTTTGCCCCAATACTTTCATCTCTTTCATCTCCCTATGTATTGTATACTTGGCGGATGTGAGCCGTGAGCAAAATTACTTTTTTTGGCACTCCCTTTAGATGTGTGCGCACGTTTGAATGGGATGATCTAATACTCATCTATCATATTATGAAGAATAGTGTGTAGAAAACACCGGAGAAATTACCATGAATTATGTGTGGACTACGTCGCTGAATGACTACGGAATTACGTATGAGGACCTCGAGAAACTAAAAGAGATTTCAATTACTTATAAAAAAAAAGTGGGGCTTTGCCTAGAGAAGGGCAACTCGGAAAACATGAATATGTATGTCAACACCGAATATACATACACATGGACTGATTCACCTGTGCTTTTTCGAAATACCATCACATGATGATATTTAACGCGCGCATAAAATCAGCGGTAAATGAGTAGAGAGATGAATGTTCCGTTAAGAGGACATGAGACGAACTGAAGTGTCGATTGGTACGCGAACATGGTCGGATAGACAAAGTCTTTTAGTGCTTCCATACTCGGCGGGATGCGCGTAGAAAGCGTACGAGCGCTGTGCGGCTTCCAGCCAACACTAGCGCTTGAACGCCTTTACTCGAGGCCGCGGGGTGTGCGTACTTACGACAAATCTTCGCGCGGCTGCGCACGACAGGCGGCTCGGCGGATGCGAGCATCCGTAACAGGGCATGGCAGCGTTCGAGCGAGGCAGTGTGGCATGGGTGGAGAAGGCAGTGTGGCATGAGTGGAAGTGCAGAGGTGAAGCAGCCACGCTCTTCCGGGCTCCCAATGGCAAATGATTGCAAGTCGTACTGATGGCGCAGCGCGTGCGACACCGCGAAGCGATTTCCCGTCGTAGGTACACAAACCCGAGGCCGTTTGGAGAGTCCGCGATACATTGAGCGATGTGATATAGTGTCACTGTACAGGTACATATTCATCACTCAGATTTTGAAATGAATCAGCGCCAACTCAAAATTATGAGGCAAGTGATGCGATTGCGTCCGGTCACGGTTTACCTCTGAAACCGTTGCCCATACCCTGGCAGGCTTCCACAGGCACACACAAGACAGTACAAAATGCAAACAAGAAAGTTCATAAGGGGTTGAGATTTACTGGGACGATATAGGTCAAAAAATGTGGAGATCGAAAATTATTTCAGTGATGCGAAGTTTTCTCAAAAATGACTTTTCAGGTGCTTCTCGCATGTGCTCCTTACATTGTGCACTCATCTTTGACGTTACTAATGCTGTTTCTCTGTTATACATTGCTACCTCTGCCTTTGATTCCTACAGTACGCCTCTAAATTCTTTGTTTTCAACAAGACTATACGCGGTTCGAGGTACCACGCGTATTGATTTACAGCAATCCCTGGGTGTTCAGCAAATTGTTCGCCGCGGACACACTGTCAGACCTCTTTTATCCAATACCTCTTGAGAGTCTTCCGAAGTTGTTCGCGGCGCCTATTTAGCTGTGGCTCTCGTTGCTCCTGTATTTGAAGGCACAGACACTGCAAATAGGTTTGATAATACTGCTATCTGCGAATCGGGATGTGTACCCTTATGTCAGGATTTCGTACCGCGGCATATCGCTAGCGAAGCAATGCGGACGAGCTAAAGGCGCCATGTTGTTGAGTCGCAAAGCGATGACAAGTCAACTCCGTATCGCGCCCCTAGCATTACCGCGTAATCGTTTTAAGACCCAAATACCGCGACGCGCATTGATCGCACACAATGCGTCGCACGCGGCTCGTCGTCGTGCGAAATCCTGGCATAAGGGTACACACCCTGCGAATTGCTGTGGTGGCGCGGAATACCGTAGCTAAAAACGCAGCGGTCTATACCGCGTATAATCATGTGTTTTTACCTTTGATGGTTGTTCATGTGCACCGAAGAACATCATATGTTTGTACTCGCGCTTTAGGCATCGGCTGCTGCAGTCGTTTCTGCAACGGGTCTCTCTATTCAGTTAATAAACCATGCCGATGAAACGATGGTAGGGACTTCATTCGAGTTACTGTTATGGCTCTTAGAAGGGTTTAGCAAAGATGGCAATAGTATGTGCCCTTTTTCAGCTCATAACTCACGCAATTCTTTTTTTCGCTATAAATATTGTTGGATTTTTCGTCTTTTATCCGCTAGAACTCGTGCAACGAAAAACGTTCAGAGAGACGAGGTATGGTAGATTAGCAGATCGCTACCGTATTGCCGACATCCACTTTGCAATTGAATTCTGAGTTTTATAGAAAGTGCGTTGAAACGAGGATGATGCTTGTCAGGGAATTGGACAAACAGGAGAAGATACTACTTAGTGTGCTGCCAAAACACATAGCCTATGAGGTTTTCTGGCTTGAATAGAAAATGTTCGAGAAGTACCTATGTGCTGGAATTGCGTTCGAATGGTGAACGCATGAAAATGAAATGTGATTGATTGCAGGTGAAAGACGACATGGAAGGGCGTGAAAAGGAGCAAATGTTTCACAAGATATACATTCGAAAACATGAGAACATCAGGTGATCCAGTATTACTGCAAATGACATTTGACAAAGTGAATCCATAGCCAAAATGGTGAATGGAACTTGTAGAAAACCTGCGCTGTTGACAAAATCGATAGAGTTTTACTTATCAATAGGTCCTTTTTATGGAAAGCCTTCGGTTTCATACAAAGCGGTGTTTAGGGGTGATTTGCTAAATAATGACTTGCGATGGACAACTCCAGTTCCAGTTCAGGGATGGAGGGCTTGGTTGACGTGGACGGGCACTAATGCGGGAGTTGGTCCCCACACCAGAGTACATAGCAATTCGCGCCACCTGCCACTACATACTACAGGAGCGCTCAAAAGTCTTCGGCCAAACACTTCTTGTCATAACTTTTTTTCTACTCGTCCATATTTGACAATATTTTAATGTGTGGTGCCCGAATCTATTGTCAACATTTCCTTCTATTTGAGTGCCGCTTGACGCTTTTCATGAATTTTTACAAGAATTTACTACAAAACCCCCGAAAAAAGAAAAAGGATTGGTCAAGAAAAACGGCTTTCTTTACAAAAACAAAACGAGCAACCCTCGGAGAATGTTGATATTTTGTAGAAAGACCACGACTTTTGATGACAGCGGCACAGCAGGACGGCATATGGATGGCACTCTAAAAACAAAAGATTGCATTTCACCACGTAACTTACACCGTTGAGCGCCAAAATAGTATATTTATTATGCAGTGTCGCCAAGTACAACATTCTAAAATTTCTCTTAGATCGGTCCAGTCGCAAAAAAGTTGCAAGTGAAAAACCCAAGTGAAAGACCATTTGGCCGAAGACTTTTGAGCGCTACTGTATATACCGTTGCCATCAAAACATCCTATAGCTATCAGATAAACCAATATTACCGATTCCACTTAATATTAGCCCCTTACTGTTTCAGCATCTTATTTGCCGATATCTGTGGATTTACGAATCTTGCATCGGAATATACAGCAGAAGAGCTGGTGCTCATGCTCAACGAACTGTTCGCTCGATTTGACGCTCTGGCAGCTCAGCACAACTGCATGCGAATCAAGGCACGTATTCTTACTTTTTTCCAAAGCCTTCCAACGTTTTGACCAGTGCATTGTGAAGAATCCACCAAATCCTAGTGAGCGAACCGGCCTAGGAACAGAGGAATGAAGGGATTTCGATGTGCTCATCCTGCTTTTTGAAGTAGAATTTCGTCGGTTTGTATTTTGGGAAAATTGTTACGAAGCAATTGAAATTGGAAAAGTGACTCTTGACTCACTGAATTGGAGGAAGATTGCTCAGTTGATATCTGACAAGCCATTTTACCTTTCTACCTTGTAGATCTACCCTTGAAGGGAAGAGCAATTATTCATCTATTTCTTTGTTGGTTTAAAACATGTATATGTTTTTCTGATAGCAGTCGAAACTATTGGTGAACAAATATTGAGACTGATTTTCCACCGAGTAAAGCTGCCGCGCTGCCGCACTGCCGCAGGCTTTCGTGGCGGTCCAGAGTCGATAGTAATGCATGTTCTCGGAGACTCTCATCATTCACGAAAAATTGGTTTCTCCGTTACCCATATATTTATGCTTTATTTGCTTAATAAGGGCTGTATGCGAACTTTCAAGCAAAAAAAAAGAGTATCCAGCTAGCATAGATGCAGCTCCTCAAAGTGGCAGACGGGGGCTGAATCTCAGATTATGTCACCGCCGCGTCGTCCATTGCGGTTGGAGACGCATAGTAGGAGCAAAATATTACGCAAACAGTCCCACTTTCCGTGGCCAACCGCTGCGAACGACGGTAGGGGGGGGGGTCTTACTCAAAGATCCCTCCTTCTGCCACATTGAGCAACTCTGTTTCTCAGACGCTTTCTTAATTTTTCGCATGAAACTTGCATGCCGTTCTTATTAAGCAAATACAAAATAAAAATATGGGCAACCGAGAAACTCATTTTTCTGTGCACAATCCCTTTAAATATAGTGCTCCATAGCCTTCCTCGGAAATTACTCAAATGCGCTCAAAAGAGCTCATGCTTTCCCTATGGCTCGTTCGATGTATCCGCATAGTGACAAATTTGCATAGTCCAGAACAGAGTCAAATGCTACGCGCTTAAAGGCATATTCCAGGATTATTGGAATATCACATCTCCTGCCGTGGATGGATAGTTCGACCTAAGACACGTAGGCTGCACCTTTACCGAGGCGTGGGGGTCAGTTCCTGGAGCGTGCAGAGCCAAAGAATCTAGCGCAACAGCTCGGCCCCGCCCACCCCAGCCGGGGGTGTGTTGCAAGTATTCCGGTGCTTAGTGTGGGGTCAGGTCACTCAGTAGTGGGTCTACTTCACGAGACGATTGCTTGACTGCCAGTTTCAAGATCTTGACCACGTAGCTGATCTACCAATGTCAAAGATAAGAGTCGAAGAGTAAAGGCAGACCCCCAGCTGGGGTGGGCGGGGCCGAGCTGTTGCGCTGATTCTTTGGCTCTGCACGCTCCAGAAACTGACCCCCACACCTCGGTAAAGGTACAGTTTACGTGGCTTGGGTCGAACTATCCATCCACGGCAGGAGATGTGATATCCCAATAATCCTGGAATATGCCTTTAAAATATCTCGAAATTCATTCTTTTCAGATCCTTGGTGATTGTTACTACTGCGTTAGTGGCCTGCCCGACGTGAATCATCATCATGCGGCATGCACTGTTGAAATGGGACTCGACATGATCGAGACTATAAAGTAAGTTTCTTGAATGTAATAGCTGAAAAGGAAGACATTTTTTTTAAAGCAGTGAGTGCAATATTTCGGTATTCAAGAGAGGGAATACGCTCATCACAAATGTTATGATTCCAAGTAAACGGTGTATGGTTTTTTTTGGTGGAAGCACACCGAAGTGACCTAACAGGACCCTACGCTGGCCGTCAGAGCAAGCCAGTCCTCTAAGTGGACGTGTCTTCCACTGCTTACTGTCGCCACACATCACTGATCCACGTGGCTCCGATCGATGTGTCAAACATGTGGCGCGCAGAAAACACATTTTTAAAAATCACTGGGTGGAATAGCCGCGCCCTCTCGAAATTTACGGCCAATTCTCCTTTCTACGCTGCTGCGCTGCTCACAATCTCAGCCTTCATTTTCGACAAATGACCACTACTTGTATCACTTGAACACCCTGCTTTTGATGCGGTACTCCTCTGGCCTCTGGTCATTTTGTAAAACCCTTGAATCGATGATTCGGTAATTTTTGCGTGATTCAAGCTAGAATCAAGTTGCTTCATTCAGATTGGTGAGAGATATGACGCGAGTGAACGTCAACATGCGAGTCGGTATCCATTCCGGTCGTGCTCATTGCGGTGTATTAGGATTGAAGAAGTGGCAGTTTGACGTCTGGAGCGATGACGTTACGTTAGCGAATCACATGGAAAGTGGTGGACTGCCCGGGTGAGTAGTAGTACATGAGCATCTTGCGGAGGGTGGGGGAATTACGCCAAAAAATCACGTCAGCGGCGTCGCAGTCGCGGCGCCACCAGTACGACTTGGGAATCGATTTTGCTCTTGGGAGCTCGGCAGAGCATGGCTGCGTCACCTCTGCATATGTGCACCCACCCATGCCACACTGCCTCCTGCACCCACGCCACCCTGCCTCATCCCCTTTGCCACACTCTCTCGCTTGAAGGCTGCCAGCACTACCACTGGCACTCGCACCCGCCGCGCCGCTCGCCGCGGGCGACCACGCGGTTTTTTGGCGTAATTCCCCCCACCCTCTTGCGGATGGCCGCGCTAAACTGTCCCTTCAAGTGAAGAAGTAGATTTCCTGGGTGATTGATTGTCTGTGATTTTTACCCGATCGAGATCCTTTCTCTCCCAGGAACTTGTTTCGATTTGTTTCAACAGCGAATTTTGTCGAAGTGACTAGTGATCTATATCCTTCCACGTTCACTCATAGTTAATATACATATTGATCGACAGTCAAAAAAGCTTTAGTTTTAAGACGCGTGCACATCACTCAAGCCACACTGGACTCTCTGAACGGTGAATACGTTGTGGAAGAAGGTCATGGAGACGAGCGATCGAAATATCTCGCTGAGCACAACGTTCACACCTATCTGGTCGTCAAAGCCAAGAACAGTCAGGGATCCACACGCCCCGCTGCCAGACTGGTAATCATATACTACATCATGTGATATGTACAGTAGCGCTCAAAAGTCTTCGGCCAAATGGTTTTTCACATGGGTTTTTCACTTGTTACTTTTTTGCGACCGGAGCGATCTAAAAGAAATTTAAGTATGTTGTACTTGGAGACACTGCATACTAAGTATACTACTATTTTGGCGCTCCACGGTGTAAGTTACGTGGTTAAATGCAATTTTTTGTTTTTGGAGTCCATCCCTATGCCGTCCCGCTGTGCCGCTGTCATCAAAAGTCGTGGTCTTTCTACAAAATATTAATGTTCTCTGAGGCTTGCTCGTTTTGTTTTTGTAAAGAAAGCCGTTTTTCTCGACTAAGCCTTTTCCTTTTCTCCGGTGGTTTTGTAGTAAATTCTTGTAAAAAACAATGAAAAGAGTCGAGCGGCGCTCAAGTAGAAGAAAATGTTGGCAATAGGTTCAGGCACCACAAATTAAGATTCTGTCAAATTTGGTCAAGTAGAAAAAAAGTTATGACAAAAAAGTTTTGGCCGAAGACTTTTGAGCGCTACTGTATGTAGCTTCGAGTTACCGATGGAAACAAGAATATAATTGTATTTAATAAAAGTATAATAATAGGATCAAGATGAAGTAAAATAAAAAAGAAATGATGAAGCTTCCTTCTCAGAATATTCCGCTTGTGGTTAGAAGCACTTTGTGCATTCACGTATATAACACGACATCTCTTTTGAAACCGGTACCGATTATGAAACTACTCATATTGATTACTTGGTACCATCCTGACGTCCTTTACTTGTAATCTTGTCTAGGAGTTACAGAGTAGGGTGTGGGGATAAAAAACTGAGGGATAAGGATGAAGAGATACCGGGAAAAAATGATGGGTGGAGAACAAGTGGACATTGGGAGTAAAGGAGAATTCTGAAGAAAAATAGCAAAGGAAAATAAGGGGACGCTCAGCAGGTCTTGCACCAACAACACATATGCAACCACTTTCATAAACGATGACACCATTTTTACATTATTTGGCGGATTCATTTTGCAGTACACGAGAAAGATAAAGGGGTCCACCGTATAGTTTGGTGTGGGTTACGGGCCATATTATGGAGCACGGAAAGAAGAGAAATCCTGTTTCTTGGTCAAGTTCTTTTCAAATTCTCGCGATGCTCCTCTATCATATCAACCTTGGTTTCACTTGGTATAAAATTGCTTTGTGTGCTACTTTAACGCGGCATCTAACGCTGTCTATCTCGAACGCCACAAGTTTTCTCCTCTAGTACTTCGGATCAGTCTGAGCATTCTTCCTAGTATTGTTCTAAAGGTGAGGTATCAAATCAGATTCATTGGTGGAGGAAGAGGATACACCGATAGTTCTTGATTAGTTTCTGCACGTAGTTTCCCTACTTCCGTGAAACTTGAATGTTTAGATAAAAGTGATTTCTGCCAAAAAGGGAAGCCGCCACTAATGGTTTTGCTGCTTCTCATGAGAGGGGAAGGGTCGCGGCGTATTCGATGATAGCTACATTCAACAGAATGATTGAGCTCATTTATCATTAGCGAGTGTCCAACTTCCTCTCGTGTTTCGCAGACGGCTGAAGCCTAATCAGTATCTCCTAGAGATCGTCGGTCACCAGTGACTTCACAAATTTAATGGAGCATAGTTAGAGGGGATGATAGATGGTGTTTAACTTTTTCCTTTGGACTGTACAAAATATGAAATATATATGTCGATTGGCTTAATGACATTTTCAACGAAACGCGTTGTTTTTGCATATTTGCGGTGATGGTTTTTATAACTTATCCAGTTCTCATATATCATCTTGAAAATACTATGAATTACGATGACCCGATCATACCTGCCCTTTCAGCAGATGAATAAAGAGCTCCGTTTAACAGGCCATGCATCAGCGTTGCAAAGAGGACAAAGCCTCAGGTTTGCCTACAGTTCATATGCGTACGTGCTCCAGAAAGTCTAAGTTGTGTATTCAAGGCAAGCAGTGAAACCGACGAAGCCTTTGAAAGACGACGTGGAATCGCATCTGAAGCAAGGAATTCAAGCGATCAATAAGGAGAGCTGGCGACAGACCCATTGCCGTCGGATAACGTTGAGATTCAAGGAGGACAATGTTGAGAAAAAGGTCTTTTACGTTCTTTTTTTTTAAGTAAACGTGTAGAAAGTGGCTGGTAAAATGAATAGAATGCTGAGTATCATCACCGAAGGTATCGTCACACAAATGACCCAAGTTGGCCTAAAGGCGCTCACCTTCGCTACCATGGCATAGATGCCTTAGCGTTCTGTAGGCTGATGAATAGGCTCTGCTGTAGTACTCCTTACTGTCATGTTTTGACACAAGCAGTGCACTCTGTCTTTGGGTTCATGGAAGCCTGTTGTATTATGAGCGCCGATTTTCTTGATATCCTGCGCTGTCTGCGCTGAAGCTGAAAATAAATTATGAAAAAAATTCTGAGGAGCAATATGACCACACCCCTCCACTATTCAATGCCTCAAGGGATTCCTCCACGGAAGAATGAGTTTCTTTGTTACCCATATTTTTATATTGTACTTGCCCAATTCGGGCCGCATACAAAACTGCACGCGAAAACGTGAGATCGCCCAAGATATAGTTCTCGAAATTCATAGTCGAGTGGGCGGGGCCTCCAGATAAAAGTCCCGTCCCGTCGTCCGCCGCGGTTGAGAACGTAGAGTGCGAACGACGGGGTGGGCACTTACTCGGAGGCTCCGCCCGCCCGGCCGAGACTGTGGTGCTGTATCGTCGGATTCACATTTTTTCGCATGAAACTTTACATACAGCTCACATTAGGCGAATACAACATAAATATATGGGTAACAGAAAACTCATCCTCGCGTGATCGATTCCTTTAACTAATCCCATCTTGGGGGCTGTTCCTATGATATATGCTATCCACAGTTGATGCCTCCATGTAGAATCGAGATGGGAGAACGCACCTTTTAGTCTACTTACTCTCGACAGGAATAAGTGAATTATTTGATGCGTGAACGCTCCTTTTTAGCTGAACTCCACTGAGCTCACTTATTCGTTATAGTGGTTATTCCCGTTCCTGCACGTACATCTGCTGCATTACCCAAACACCATTAGAGCATTGCGATTATGAATGCTCATTGCAATTCGCTGTTTTTTTTTTTAAATTTTTCCGAGCTGGATACTGGTGACACTTTGTTTTTTTTTGAACTCTTTATCACTGTAGCTATATGAACAGAATAACGTATAAAGTTGAATAGCACATATATCCCTACTATATATAAAGCGCTAAGCCGTCTGTCCCTCCGTCTGTCACGAAATTCATATCTCGCGTCGCAGTAGAGCTGGGAGTCTGATTTTTTGAAATGATATGAGGGGTGGTAAGGGAACATCAATGGTGGGGGAACGGAAGTGATAGCAACTGATAAGGGCTGATAAGGAACTTCGAAAGGCGAATGGCGAGAAATTGATATCTCGCGTCACAGCAAAGCTGGGACTCTGGATTTTTAAAGTGATATAGGGAGTGGTAAGGGGACATCAGTGGTGAGGGAACGGAAGTGATAACAACTGATAAGGGCTGATAAGGAGCCTTGAAAGGGGAAATTGATATCTCGCGTCGCAGCAAAGCTGGGACTCTGGATTTTTGAAGTGATATAGGGAGTGGTAAGGGGACATCAGTGGTGAGGGAACGGAAGTGATAACAACTGATAAGGAGCCTTGAAAGGGGAAATTGATATCTCGCGTCGCAGCAAAGCTGGGACTCTCAATTCAGCTTTATTATCACGCCATCTTCTCTGCTTTTTTCCAATTCAATAGCTCAGCTGAAAGCAGAGGAATTTCCACTTAATTCCATACACAACTGTGGTCGTGCCGGTCAAACCCATTTTGCACAATATCGCCATGGATGGCGCGCAGTAGTGTGCGCCCGCCAACTGGTGTATACATATGTAAGTATGTATGCACCCATATATGTTTCTTTTCACTGATCATCCTACTGATTACCTATCTCCTTTATTTTTTGAAATTTTCGTTTCATTTTTTGTTGCTCCACTCGAATTTCGATGGAGAGGTAGAATTAGTGTAGCTGAGAGAACTTCTTTTTATGCCTGAGATCGATCGGTTAAATTATCAGGAGATCTGAGAAACTTTTTCAGTTCCTCGAGATCAAGGAATCTGCTCTGCTAGCGCAAATATGTTGTTATTTCTTCATTTTCATCCTTGCCTGTTGGATCCTGATGATCGGAAAAATGGGGTACGGTTTCACTTTGAATATCGATCGATCGGTCACGTAGCATTCGAATTTTATGTATTCCAGTAGCTTCTCAATGTTTATCTGTATGGGTGTTGCGTTTATTGCTCTGGTTTTTCTTCTCATCTATCTCATCACCAAGGCCATTCTGGTGAGTTTCGAATTCAGCATTGAGAATTTTTCGAAAAATGAAGAAAAACTAGCGTCTTTTGAAATTCTTTTTCAGCTACGAAACGCCAAAAGAGGAGCGAAAAAGCTGAATTGTTCGCGAGTTGTGCGGATCGTATTCATTTGTGCCATTCTGATGCTTGCCCACTCTGTCATAATCAGTGTCAGTTCATTACTGCTATCTTCTCCGATTCATAGGCTCATACCACATTGCCAGAAGGTTATATTTACTGCTAGGAAGGGCTGAGAGCGTGTCGTCCTGCCCCTGCACGTTGAGGGGCGTGGCACAACCAGTCCACACCCGCACGCTCTTCTACGAAGAGGTTCACCTCTTTTGACAAACATAAAATGTATCTTTCTGGGCTATATGGCAGCATACAAAATAACATTGTAAACTTCTGTTGCAAAATGAATCCATACTAACCCTGTATACGTTTAACTCATAAGGGAATGACCCGAGGGCGAGTAGCCATTCGGAATGCGATATAGTGCGACATTTTCGGACGCTGATCTCGATATGCTTACCAATTTTGCGGAACGATCCTCTGAACGGAGATATGTTTTTTTTTGAAAAAATGATAATACTGAATGGTAAGATGGGGAGCCTGTAGGGGGCAAGGCAGCAGTTTTCGCGCAGAACCAGGGTCATTTTCGTGTTCGTGGGATCGTTTAGCCAATTCGAGGATTTGACCAAATTTCGGGACAGCTCGTGGGCTGTTGGGTGGCAATAAATTGAACAAAGGAGAAGTCGTTGACCCTTGTTGACAGAGCGAATGCTCTTGTTTGGCGCTTGCTACATGCATTTTTGTCATGGACACCTGTAATAGATATGTTCAGGTAATCTTTGCCACGGTCATGTCATGTTTTTTCTCTTCATGGGATTTTCCATGGTACTTTTGATCGGATTGTGTTTCAGGCTTTGGATACCGATCAGTGCACTTTTGAATGCACGACGGAAGGTCCGATACTGAGCAATTCCTCATGTAACGAAGTTTCATCTGGGCAGGCTGAGGTTAGTGTTTATTCGGATTTGTTCACTGCTACAAGTATCATCAATGAATACTGCACTGCCCTTATCATGATCAGCCAGTCAAGTGCGAGCTTCTCTCAGGAGTTCATTGCGTCAGAACTCAAAGAAACTTCAGCTTAGTTTTTTCAGCTCATATTCGAAACAAGTCTGCTGCTCCTACTATCAACTTGCGTATATCTGGCTTTATTGTCGTCCTCCAAGGTATTTGATTATCGATAAGATTGCTTTTTTGTGCTGCCATTAAAGGCACCGGAAGGGGTATGGAGAAAGTGAAAACTGTGAATACATGATCCGGAAAACAAAACTTTCCCCCCAAAACAGGGAATGTGCGGCGAAATTCGCATTGAAAGGGCGCAGGTCCTGTCACGTCCCGCAGCAGAGTACGTCGTTATGGCGTTTATCCGCCTCGAGAGTTGCTTGTCGGGCCAGTTAACATCCGCCGCCGGCTGATTCAGCCCATCACCCGTCTGCAATCGGCCAGTGATGCAGAGGGGCGCGTAAGAGGAGGGGGTCTCGTGGTTCCTATTTCTCGGTCTTCCGCCGTTTTATTTCGTTCTTCCTCCAGTACTACACTGTTATGCACCCCTACTTTCACATTCCACAATTTGCCAAAATTATCCCTCCCGGTGTCTTTACGAGTTGTTTCATGCACAACTCTGCTTTCTAAAGAGCATTAGTCTACAGTTATACTGATTATAATCGAATGAAAACCATCGTAGTTCCATTTTCCATCGTTTTATTTTAGGTCTGCATGGTAGTTGCGTTGTGCTCCATTGGAATCATGCTGATGTGGATGTTCCCTACCGCTCAGCTCACCAACAGGCAGTTTCACGTGTGGCTTCATCGGAACCAATATTTCAGCAACTTTACAGTCATCGATCAACTGGAGGCGTACTGCAGGTATAGTCGTAAACTTGAGAGTTTTGCACGTCATTTTAAAAGCTGTGTTCAGAGGGCATCTGAAGAATCATACTTAAAGGAATGTATAGCATCATTCAATAGGAAAATCCTCAAAGGGATTGGACTATGTTGTATGTGTCCGTTGAGAGGGATCGTATTTAATATTCTTCGGAAAGGTAATGAGGGTGATCGCAGCTGGAAAGTCATGTTCTCTGTAGATGGTTGGGCTAGTTCCAAAGGAACAATCTGTGGAGCCGTGAACTCAAGAGTTTTCCATGTCATTTTACAAGCTGCGTTTAGAGAGCATCCAGAGAACCATACTTGAAGAAATGCAAGCATCATTCAATGGGAAAATCCTCAGAGGGGTTGGACCATATTGTATGTGTCCGTTAAGAGGGATCGTATTTAATATTCTTCGAAAGAGTAATGAGGGTGATCACAACTGGAAAGTTATGTTCTCAGTCGGGCTAGTTCCAAAGAAACAATCTGTGGCGAAGATTGTGCTGAGAGGCGCGTTCCAGGCTCTTCATCATCATCTTTTCTAGGTACGTTTCGGTGTACTGGGTACTCGCGGTGGAGTGGACGTTGCTCGGTTAACCCTTTCGAAATTTGCGAAAGCACGTACTCCATGATTTCCTTTCCCCTTGACTCAGACATAAAGGCAGTGATCGGGATAATATGGGTAAGAGAACAACTAAAAAGAGTAACCCATGTGAAAGTAGTGATCTAATAAGAAGACTACATACGTGTCGCAATCCTTTGTCTCTCCATTCACAATCAACAGTGGGAAGAGTGTTATTTTTCGAATTTCGACCGTTTTATTCCATATTTCTTGACAATCGCAGTGCTAGGCATATCGACTTTCAGTTATTCTCTCACTCTCGGTCCAGATTCCTTCTACCATCGAGTTTAAGCTGAAGTCATTGGTTGCCCCTAACTCGTCTGGGTTCACTGAGGCAGAAATGCAAAGCGGAGTGTTCAAGTCGCCATGGACCAGTCTTCCTTGTCATAGCTCTTACAATTAGATTCTTGCCATATTTGAAAAAGCGTAACCTAAATTGACTGGTGTGACTTACTATCGTTATCCTGAGGTTTTACCCACCCACTGCTTAATGTAGGAACTCGAAACCCGAATCCAAACGTCTTGCTGACTAAGAGCTCCGTTCCAGTAACCTATCGGCTGTCGACGATCTGCGAATATTTTTCACCGTCACTGCGGCGTTTGCAGTGGTTCTGATTCTGATGCAAACTCGACGATCGGAATTGATCTCTAGATACGACTTCATATGGAAGCTTCAGGTGAGCTAACTTCTCTCTAATATTGATTTTGATGCTTTTGGATTTCTAATGGCTGTGATTTTCGTTCTACGATTTGACGAAGTTGTTACGATTATGCTGAGTTAAGAGGAAAATCTTTGGTTTCGTACAGGACCGGAACACGCACTCCATGCTTTCCGAGCATATGCACTAATCTTTACACTTCCAATACCCCTTTCAATCTAACTCAATTCGAATTTAAGATCCCTTTCACCCTAAAGGTGTACTCCACTGTAACCCAATAGGTCTACTTACCCTCTTGGGGCAGTCGTCCTTCGGCTTACTATCCAGGCTGCACCATTTTTGCGCCGCCACGATCCAACATCACGGCGCTACAGCTGCTCGAACCCACTTGAGCTCCTTTCTTGGACAACTGAGCAAAGTGTGAATGTGGTCAGAGGAGGTTCACGCAGGTGCAGCTTAAAGGAATCGTCCACGGAAAATGCGTTTTTGTGTTACCCATACGTTTATGTTGTATTTGCCTAATGTGGGCCTCATGCAAAATTTCACGCGAAAAAATGCGAATCTGGCTGAGATACAGCACCACAAAGTGCGGTCCCAGTGGGCGGGGCCTAAGAGTAAAAGCCTCGTCCCGTGGTCCGCGGCCGTTGGGAACGGAGAGTGGGACTGTTTACGGAACCTTCTGCTCCTACAATGCGTCTCCGACCACGGCGGACGACGGAACGAAGCTTTTCCCTCAGGCCCCGCCCGCCGGGACCGCACTTTGTGGTGCTGTATCTCAGCCAGATTCGCATTTTTTCGCGTGAAATTTTGCATGAGGCCCACATTAGGCAAATACAACATAAACGTATGGGTAACACAAAAACTCATTTTCCGTGGACGATTCCTTTAATTATGGCGCTCCGCGACGGCGCAAAAAGGATATAACCTGGTTACTTGACCACGAAACTACTGACCTCAGAAGGTAAGTCGACTCATCTAATCGTCGCGAGGTGTGCCCTCAACTCAACTGAATCTTAGTTAATACTTGTATTTATTAGTTGTCGCCTCTACTATGGAAGTCTCGACAAAAAATAATATCACGGACGAGGAGGGGGTAGTAGCACCGCTCAAATAAAAGTTGTGATGGAGTCTATTACCTAGGAAACATTACCTAAGAACATTAACATTACCTATTACCTAAGAAAAAGCCGCGCATTATTCCACATTTATACTCAGCGTGAAGTCGCAGTGTCATGACTGACGCAACGCGTCACACTTCCGCAACTTAGGCCCAGCAAGGATAAGTAGGGACACTTGCTACCTTGTGGCACAAGCAACACAATCGAACGATTTTTCACCCGTATCCTTCACTAACAAGTATGGTTACTTTTAGGCACTCGATGAGCAGCTTGAAATGAAGCGACGACATGGTCAGAATCGATGTGTGTTGGAGAACATCCTTCCGAGCCACGTGGCTAGGCACTTTCTTGAGGATAAGGTCAGCAGCAAGTCGAAGGACCTATATCATGAGGTTTGCATGTTCCTATTTCATACCCAATTCGGACAAGCTCTTTGGTCATTTGAACACTTTTTCGGCTGCAAAATTGCTAGGCAACAAGGCTGCAGTATCACATGAGACCTGCCATAACATTACCGTATCCGACGTTTGCGGGCCTCCGCAATCGCTACCAGACTTCGAAAACTTGTCAATAAAGCAGCAGTAGCAGAAAGTTAGGGTAAACCCCAAACCCTTAGGTAAATGCCAAGACGACCATGTCGAGAAGCGCGGTAAGGAAGCAGAATCTGTTGCATTACTGAAGTTATCTCTCACTTTTCACGCGAAAGTGAATGGAGCGCAGTTACTGCGAGTTATCTACAGTCGTTTGCTGATTGCTCGTTCGAAATAGCCAGCTAGGCGCTCTTCTACTCAATTTCAATTAAGTGGCTTTCGTAAATTGATTGCTTGAGGTCAAATGTTTCTCTGTATCTTTTTACCAGATTTAGACGATTTATTTCTGAAGTGGATGAGTCTGCACAAGTTTCAAAGCGTTTCGAAGCACAAGTAGAAACTAATCACTCGTCAAACAATCCGTTGAAATATCCATTTTCAGGCGAGAGACTACGCCTGCATCGTCTTCATTACGATCACTGACTTCAGTCGTTTCTATATGGAGTTGGATGCGAACAATGAAGGCGTTGAGTGCTTACGACTTCTGAATGAGATCATTTCAGATTTTGATGAGGTACCAAGAAGCTTTATCTTACATTTTTTTACCATATTGATGATATGGAACATAGGTTGTAAAGCGAAACACACGTCACGAACACCGCCTGCTTCGGACGAAGTTAGTAACGTTCATGCGCGAGGTATTTGTTCGCTGGGCGTTTCCTGGAGGATATCATAGGAATGAAAATAGCTCAAACTTGAAACATGAAGAATAACGTTCTAGCGTTACTCAATCCCTTCTTGGAATGCGCCACACATTCTATTTACATTCAAAATCGTGGTGGCTGAAGGATGTGATGTGGCCTATACAATGACTTGCGGCGGCCAGCCAACCGATGTACAAGACAGTGCTTTTAACCTTCCAGACGAACCGAGTACCAATTTGCCCACCCCGGAGGGATGGAAGGCTTGGTCCTGGGCGGGTGTTGATGCGGGATTTGATCCCCGTACCATGAGAGTGGGGTGTGCGCCACCTGTCACTACACCACCTCCACCCCAACTCAAACTTATTGTTAGTAGGCTTACTGATAACTAATTTGAGCAAGTTTGTCATAACTATCGCAGGTGTGTAAGGGCATGAGGAACGATACCCTAGTGTACAGGAAGAAAATGCGTCTGATGTAAATGGATGATGAACCAAAGGAGAAGATTCCCTACTCCAGGTGAAGGGCTCGCTTCAAGTGCGTAACACTTCTAACGATCCACCTATGTGCAGGATTCTCCTGCAAGCGAGCGCGTTATTTGATAACGCATGGCTGCCACGCGCCACAGATCCACGCGACTCCGGCCTATGCTGAACGTGGAGGCGCGACGCCCGAAAGACCTCGCCAACGTAATGACCAACGGATGGGAAGGGTCTCAATTCTCGAATTCCCCGTCATTTTGCTTTTTCTTCGCTAGGCTGCCGCACAACTGTAAACGTTTTGTTAGCGGATGACCGCACAATAATTCCTCTTGTTAACTTTGATATTTTGGCAGTGACTCAATCGAATTTATGGTAATCATTATTTTTTTGCGTAGTATTCACTGCTTTTTGTTGAGAGCTCGAGAGCAGGCTAATTTTCTCTTCTTGTATGCGAAAAAGTTTCAGCTACTTGATAGAGACGAGTTCAAGTGTATCGAAAAAATCAAGACGATTTCAACGACATACATGGCAGCCAGTGGACTTGCTGGGAAGGTAGTTTCTTCATACATCGGTTCCACAACAGATCTTCATAACATCCAAAATATTCAGCCGATATACGGTAACTGGAAATTTTTCAGATCGAAGGCAACGCTCATGTTGTGGCCGTGGCCAACTTTGCTCTACAACTACTAGCCAAAATTAAAGTGATCAATGAGCACAGCTTCAACAATTTCGATCTCCGAATAGGTTTGTTAAAGATGAATTTTCAATTGGAAGCTGGAAGAAATTAAAAAATCCGCACACGATACGCCATGTTGTATTGATATTGTTGAGGACGGCCGCCGTTATTCGGTGGCTTTGAATTTTCTAAACTAATCAATCGGAATTTCTGAATTCATCCATCGAATCGATGTGTTTAAAATATCGTTTGATTCTCCCGCCTGGAAAGACTGTTTGGCGAATGTATCTTTTATAAAAAATTGATGAAACCTCTTCAAATATAAAAGGTATTTGGTGATCAGAAGAGTGGCGTTCACGCACACTATGATGGTCTGAAGACAGATCCCGATCCCGTATCACTGCCAATATAACCAGGCTCTCCATTTTTCCGGGGTACGTGAATTGGTACCATACATGTCTGGGAGAATAAAACCACTGACTCGTAAATCGGTTGGCCCCCGCAAATCATGGTGTTGACTTAACCACGCATTCCTCCGCCACCGCGTTTCTGAATGGCAATAGAATGCGCGGCGCATCCCACGGAAGGGATTGAGTAACGCCAAAAACTTTATCTTTTATCCTTTTTTGGTGGTTAAGGGTAAAGTGCTGAGTATCCAGACAGAGTTCTCAGGGAAGAAAATGTCGACGAAGCCAGTACCTTTTACAAATAGAAGTTTTTTGATCAGTTACAGAATTTAGGGAATATGTCAAGTAAACATCAACTGTTGTGATTGAAGGAGTGTTACCGCTCAATGACTATTCCTCACAACAATAACGAAAACCGCGTCATTTAGCAACTTTGCAAATACTTAAAAAAATCCACGAAAAATGAGTTTTTCTGTTACTCATATATTAATGTTGTATTTGCCTAATAAGGGCTGCATGCGAAATTTCATGCAAAAAAGTGGAATTCGGCCAAGATACAGCTCCCAAATCTTCAGCCGGGTGGGCGGGACTTTCGAGCAAGTACACACCCCGTCGACCACCGCGGTCGCAGAACGCTTTAGGATTAGGAAATTACGTAAACAGTCCCACTCTCCGCTCCCAACCGCAGCACACGACGGGACGAGGCTTTCACTCGGAACCCCGCCCACCCGGCCGAGAATCTGGAGAGCTGCATTTCAGCCGACTCACATTTTCGCTTGAAACTTTGCATGCGGCACTTATTGGTCAAATACAATACAATTATATGGGTAACAAAGAAACTCATTTTTTCGTAAACGACTCCTTTAAAGGCAGCATTAGGAGAAAGTCGGACGAAAAGTAAAAGAAGTAGTGATGTGAAAGTCGAGATGCCTAGAAACAGAACAATGAAGAGACAACGAATGGAATTGGCCAAAAACCCAATAAATAGGACCCCCTTTTCACTGTTGATTCTTGACGCGGACGACCTGTCCGTCAAGAGGCGGGTAGTCTGAACTAGTTTTCCATTGACATGTTGCCAAGTAAACACAGGGGAATGTTTGGAAATACGACAGCATCTATTTTTTGGAGTGAGCTCCAAGCTATAAATGCGAAAGCGGGCCGCAAACCTTCGATCCTGCCGCATCTCCTTGGCTGCTCCCGCCCCAGTCAATCGGGAATCACGTCATCCGCAAGCGGGATCGACTACTCAAAGAGGCAGGGCAGATGCGGTTGCGGCGTTTTTCGGGGTTGCTACAGCTCGGAGGGACGCTTTTTCACCGGATTTCGCCATATGTAGCCTTCCTAGGCCCAGGACTACCATGAAAGTGACTTCTTGTAGGGATTTCTTCATTACCACATTACCCCTAATGCTGTCTTTGAACGTTTGTGTTTTGTTTATTTTTTCTCTACATGTAGGTTTTGAAACTCGCTCTAGATGGGCTGGTTCGAGTGCATGTCTGGTGCTGTGCTCGAGCGCCACACCCCCTTCTTTCGATTTCGATTTTTTTCGATGTTCACAACATGACTGTCTAAAGTACTGTTTCCGCAGGAATCAACACGGGTCCCGTGGTTGCCGGCGTAATCGGGTTGATGAAACCCCACTACGATATATGGGGTAACTCGGTAAATGTCGCCAGCCGAATGGATTCATCGGGAGTGCCAGGGAGAATACAGGTACGTACTGCTCCAAACTTTCAATCATCGGCAACTAATCACTAAGTTGGTATAGATTTTACGCGCGTGAAAGCATTGTACATTTTGCCCTATGACTCATTAAAATGTAAAAGTGCTATAAACATTTTTTATCCGGAATCGGCTCATCTTTACAGGTGACCGAGGAAACGAAGAACATCTTAGAAAAAGAGGGCTTCGAGTTCGAGTGCCGTGGCGAGATCAATGTAAAAGGCAAAGGATTGATGACCACTTATTTCCTGAAGTCAGCTCCCGATCAAGCAGAGCTGTTTATATGAATCTTCTTCTCTGTTGGTTGTTTTGATTTAGAGGCTGCTGAGATTTACTCCACTAGGAGCTACTTATATGTACGCGCGCTTGTGTTTCCATCAGTATACCACGGTTTGCCTTTTCGTGCCTATAAACGCTTAGTAAAAGTACCATCCCTTAGGTACCCAGAGGCTAAAAACATCAACCATCTACAACAGTCTGAAGAGGGTTATTGTGCATTCATCGAACCTAACTGACCTATCCGGCTGAACAAATGCTCAAAGTTGCTCTGTTGTTGTGTGAATCCCCAGTTTTCACCCAACAACTTTAGCTGTTGTATATGAAGTGGGCGTGGCAAGCGTGGTGGGCATGGCCGGGGCGTGGCATCCCATACGCATGAGGTTGTAGCGGGTATATCCTTTTGCATGCGGTGGAGAGCACCCATTAATAAACATGCTGTGATAATTAATATTGTTTTCTTCTCTTTTGCCTCTACTTTCTCAGCTGTAGCCTCAATAGTTTCGTTTTGTGAGCAATGAAGTTCCCATTTGAATTTGTTTGTGAATCGTATTGCTGGAATTGCACGGGTTTCGCCTTCAATTTGTGATCTGTTGCGATGTGTGTGTATTTCTGCTTGAGAATTTTTTGCAGAACTGTTAACTCTAAGAATCTGTCTCACCCCATGAATGAGAATGATGTTTTAATCTGTCAGCGTTTGTAGCATTTGATAATAATGCTTGTCTCCTTACTTTTGATAAAAGCAAGGAAAAATTAATAAATATCTATATATTAATACATATACATGTGGAGTTTTTCATTAAAGGGTTTATGTAGTATAGCGTACTCGGAAAGTATTAGGTAATAAACTTGTTTCTGATCATTCTTTTTCTACGAAAGCGGTTGTACTGAAAAGCTGGTACCGGCTATTCCAGCACTTTCTATAGTTTCTGCAGCTTCTTCTCCCATGTGATACCGTCGTGATAAAACTTCTGTTGTTGAAGCGCTAGAACTATCAACATACCTTCGCACTTCCTAAATTTTTCAAAAACGCATGTCAACGTGTGGGGGTGGATTGGTCGAATTTTCGCGCGAGCGTCCGCGGCGAACGGCGCGGCGAGTGCGAGTCGTTTGGAATGTCGCTCAAGACGCAATGGGCTGGTACCGTAAGGGACCCTCAAAGATTGCACTTATTTTCAGCGCGGGCGGCTATTTGCTTTTGTTCTTATGCTTTCTGAGATAACTGAAATATTAAAGGTAATTCAAATGTTATTATGGTCTCTATTTTGCAGTGAGTATCTATAGAATTCTCAAAAACGTTAGCAGTTGAGCATAGCGACTGATAAGAGCTGATACGGAGCCTCTTTTCACCACGCATGAGATGGTTGTAACATATACATATATGTAGCATCACCTCATTAACACATTTTCATACCAAAACACCATCCCATAGTAAAGAAAATTATAAGGGCATGAGCTGTCGCTCTATTCGAATATGTTTTGAATCGAGCCACTTTCACTCACAATGAGCGTTCTTCATGAGGTCAGTCAGTAATGCCATTAATACATTTCCATACCTATTTTATGGTATTAGATAGAACACTTGTCAGGGCGGTGCAAAGGCGAAAAGTTGGGAGTCTATCAAGAAAACCAGAAAGTTATAGTTGAGCCAAAAGTTCTGTCAGGGTGTGGGACAGGGCGAAAAGTGGGAAACCTATCAAGGAGAGAAAATGCTGCAGCAACTGCTCACATGGACTTTATTTCGAGTGTTTCGAAAGAAGCGGGATCGTTTTGACCATGCTTTGAAGCCTAGTCAATTCTGCATGTGATCAGCACTTCTATAGGGGTTACTTTACAGTTTCAAAGACACCTTCACAAGTACTAAGCGAAAGTTTTATCAGGCAGTATCGCGATAGATATGTTTGAGAGGCGATGTAAAATGATACAACCTCGGAGTCTAAAATAATGCCCAAATAATGCCAAGATGTTACTAGGTGTATCTTAGATCAGACGTATGGCCATAAAGTACCCTGAAGCCTGGTAGATGAGTCCGCCCGCACGCGATGTCGCGCATGGAACAGGCACCCGCTTTCTTGAAAGAACCAAAGATGGAGGAAATTGAGGAAGCTATGACCAGTGAATTGTATTAATAACGAGTTTATATTAATAACGAGTTTTTATTAATAACGAGTGTATTCTATATTGTATTTATCAATATCGAAATGAGTAGCAAGTTGGGTCGTACGAAAGGTGAACACAGAAACTTTACAGTTGACAGAGGAAAGTGAACGAGTGAGAGGAGAATCGTTGGTCAGCGATGGTTTCAATGCAACGATGGTTTTGGCTGTGAAATAGCGGTTGAGTAAAAGCTTTTACTTATTTATGTCATGATGATGGTGTGTGAAGCCCCGCAGACATGCGTCTTTCACATTATTTTTTCCTTGCTAACCGCGCTTGCCGCGTCAAGTTTTTCACCTGATGTAAGCCCTCCTTCTAGTCATCGAGCCCTTTGTAATGCCTGAACAACTTATGATCAGCAGTATACGGGAGGAACAATAAAATTGACCCAACAAAAGCCAGATATACCAAAAGCGGCATCAGGAAAAGGGTGAGCTACGAAGGTAGCTGCTTTAGTATGCGACGGCTTCTACTCAATTTTTAAGGAGACGATTGTCAACACCTTCTTAACGACCTTGAATCAAGAGTCATTGTTAGATGAGATAAGTTAGGGTTTTTACGTCATGAATGTTGGTGACGATGCAATTGAGATTGCGTAGAAAGTATAAGATGAATGGCCGTTGTTACACAGGTTAAACGAAAATTTCGATACGTGGTATTTTTAGATATTAAAAACAAAGTTGAACAAACACTCTACAATTCTGTCGTTCTTAAGTGTGAAGGGTGCATCGCGATCCTGTGTTCTTTGAAGACTGCGCCTGCGTGCGCCGCTGCCGTGCGCGACACCGCGTGAGGGCGGACTTATCTATCGGATTTTAGGGTAATCTCTTTCGCTACCTTTCGGAATGGATAAAGTGAAGTCTATGCGGAGTATGCGCATCTCCCATTCCGCTCAGTGTGCAGCGAACATTTGCCACATTTCACCCTGAAATCTTCATGACCGAGCGCTCATTTTCAGTATCCATATCAGTAATAACCACTGACGTATGCAAAGAGTGTGTGAAACGCATTCATAGAAAAAAATGAAATTTAAAAGCAGTCCGCGACGCCGGGTCCTCTTTAGAAGAAGGAGCGCCCGGCGGCAGCCGGGCGATCCGACTGGTAAGAAATAAGTTAAGTAAAAGGGTGTGGGTCACGAGGTCGAATTTCCGCGCAGCCGCGCGCGACGAGCGGCACGGTGGGTGCGGGTGTCAGTGGCAGGGCATGGGAGCCTTCATGCGAGGCAGTGTGGCATGAGTGGAAGACGCAGTCACGCTCGGCCGTTCTCCCAGGGGCAATCGATACAGCGAGACGTACTGGTGGCGCCGCGAGTGCAGCGCCGCAAAGCGGAAATTCGACCTAGTGACCCCCACCCCAAGTAAAATAGCAAGGCAGCGACTGAATTAGTAGTAATGGAAGAGGGGCAAAACACGGCGGGAATAAAACGATTATCATGAAAAACGACTTGCTAAGCTATTGAATGGAGAAATGTTCTGGGCTTCCCACCTTTCTCCTTCGCAATTCTGTTGAATCCCAGTAATCATGGGAATTATGAGAGACGGAATGAATTAAGCATGCATTTCGCCTAGTAATAAGTTGGCATTTTCGCCACCTCGCCAAAGACCACCAACCGCAACACAGTTGTCCTTACCAACACATCTCTTCCACTCACACTTTCTTTTTCCACAAGTGCTCATGAACCTAGGATGTTAAACAAAACAGCACACCTCCGTCAGAACTGAAAGAGATATCGATTGGTTTCTCCTGCCTTGATGACCATGATAATTATTATCAGAAATTACTTTGAGCGCTGATTTTCACGCCTCCAGCTGTCTGGTCCATTGAATAGTCCATTTTTAGTTCTTCCAAGTTTTTTTGCAACCTGACCTTGCATTTGTTTTCCTTTCTTACCTAATATAGTACAATGATTCGTGCGACTGGTAATGATTAATGATATATCGATATCGATGACTGCCCTAGCCACAACGCCACTGTCGCCCGTCACCAGCGATGCCGATCTGTCAATTTACTGCCGGTTGGTTTTCTTAATTTTTATAACCTTCGTAGGTATCAAATGGTTTCCACATTTTTGCTTTACGATTTTCTGGTGCTACATTTGTAATGAAAACCTACAGCTGATCCTATTTTAGAGCTCGCATATTATGTCGGAGCGGTAATATGGGAGATAGGAAGGCCTTTTTAGGATTCTGACCAACCATCGTGATCTCTGATACTTTGCATAAAGTCGGTAATAAGGTGATGGCGAGGCACGACTTCTGGTTGCGAATCAAATGTCGCCGTGGCAAGCAACCGTCTCCTCTTCCAATGTCGGTTATCTACCCTTTTAGCTCTGCATTTTTTCTGTGGAAGAAAAGTTTCTGTCCATTGTTTATGCTTATGAGCACCTAAATAACGCTGAGACTAAATTTGGGACTTTTTTTGACCATACCACTAAGGAACCAGAAAGCTGTGACTACGTAGGTCACTATTTATATTTCAGGAATAGGCAATACTGTCATCATGGGAGTAAATCTGATGGTTTCATCGTAAAGTTCGCTTTTTTTACCTATACATCCCACCATTCAATTTGCCGCACGGCGCTTTTTGTTTATTTCATATTCACCTGAAAAATTTTGTTTTTTCAGGAAATGAAAATGAAATTTAAAAAAAAATTAAAAATTGGGCAATGAAGCTCCATCAAAGACCACAGTGTATCGCTGGTTAAGGGAATTCAATCGTTGTCGTAGTCCGCTTCCCGACGAGATTCGTGAAGGATGTCCGAAATTAGCAGTTGTTTTAGAAAACATCGATGCTGTGTGCAATATGATTAAGCAAGATCGCCATGTCACCCATCCTAGGATTGAGGCATTCCTAAACATTATTTCCACCAACAAACATACAACTTTACTTGAACACATGGATTTGCGAAAAATATTTTATCCGCTGGAACCCACACAATTTGACAAACGCACCAAAAACGGCTTGTGTCGACAAAATTTTCAAAAATTTATAAAATAAACAAATAGCGCCGTGCGGCAAATTGAATGATAAGTTGTATAGTTAAAAAAGGCGAACTTTACGATGGAACCATCAGATTTACTCCCATGATAACAGTATTGCCTATTCCCGAAATATAAATAGTGACCCACGTATGGCCATTCCTTGTTCAGAAGTTATTAACACATAACGGACCAAAACTGTTTTTGCTCTTTTTGAATTGTGCAGCACCATGTGTTCCACTTGACCACAGGACGGACTTTTTCGAGAACCTCTGAAAGCGTCGATTTCTGGGAGTCAAAGCTATTAGAATACTGTTTTCGAATATGGATAGCAACATCTATAGTCAGTGTACCCTTACCTTGAATACTTTGAAGTTCACTCTTCAAGGGTGGTCACGCCTTCCTTGCATGTTAGGGTAATTGTCATTAAGGCAGAAAATTTGCGTCACGTGATGCGGCGTGTGCCATAATGCGTGCGAGCAGGTTCCACATGGGTCCTGAGGCCGGAACCGTGTGTGCGCGTTGGTATGTGGGTGTGTTCGGCGAGTGGGGGGGAGGGAGATGCGTTTTGAAATGAGCTCGGAAATCCTGACAAGGCAACAGTCTCCGCGAGGGTATTGCACACAGAGCAAGCATCGCAGCTGATGGTTTATTCGATCCAATCGTGCTTTCGCGAAAAAATAAAAATTATGAATTTTATTGGGTATTGGCTCATGGAAGTTGCACTAACTTCATTTGAGAAGCAGAGAATCGGAGCGGTGTGTGTTTCCACACAGGCTCAGATGAAGGAGGTCGGGTGTGTGCAGATATGACAGCGAATCGCTTCGCGGCACCACCAGTACGACTCGCCGTGTCGATTGCCCTTGGGAGACGGCCGAGCGTGACTGCGTCACGTCTGCGCTTCCACTCATGCCACACTGCCTCGCTTGAAGGCGCCCTGCCCTGCCACTGGCACTTCACCCGCCGCGCCGCTCGCCGCGGGCGGTCACGCTATTCGCTGTCATATCTGCACACACCCAAGGAGATCTGGGCTATGCAACGCTCCTGTGCAAAGGGTGGGATGGTTCCATATTTAACATTGTCCTAAAATGAAGAGAAATCATTTTTGAAACGCAATCTTCCGCTTGACGATAAACTTAGACAGAGTAGCGTAAAAGCTTGCATTCCAGAAAGCACCGTGCGCCGCACCCCGCGACGCCAATTTTCATTTCCAGTGAAGCTCTTCCGGGTCCTGGATATCCATGGGCACTTTAGGGAAATTTTTGTAGCAACTTGTCAACGTACCATGTGCCCACACCCCAACGGTTCTTTTGAGAGGGTCGAACCTTGATCAGGAGAACAGCGGATGTGTGAATCGTCAGATCAGGATGTCGCAACGCCTCACACAGGGCGTTTGACACGGTAGTTGCTTCCAAACGCCACTACATGAGGTGACCGCATCACGTTACACTCTCCAAGCAGCGTTGCGAAATTTTCACCTAACACTCCACATAATACCGCTACGTTAACTTCCCTAGGATTTTCTATTATTCCTTCTCATGACTTATCAGTTTTACCCATGTGGTTCAGCCAATTCTGGCGACAACGTACCAAGAATCATTGTCGTAAACAAACAAATCAAAACTGTCAAATATTCGTTGAAATTCCTTTTTTTATGGGCATGTTATGTCCCCCACGTAGCTGTTCGTCCATTGCCATCATTGATGGTGGCGGTAGGCATAGACATGCGAGGATGTCGGCTCCTCGAAAATTGAATTCAAACCACATGCGCCAGCCCGAGACGAATTTGTTTGCGAAAATAGTGCAAAACTCAATCAAATATTCTTCAGCGTGCGAAATTGACGAAGTTTCGCAAGCTCACGTCCCATGTGGACGTGAGCTCTCGCGAAACGCGCGTGCACATGTAGCACGTGTGATTGTGCATAAGGTGATGACGTCGCTAGGCATCACTGAACGTCATCAGACGTCAGCGTAAAGTCCTTTATGTTCAATGGGATTTAGATCTTGGATTAATAGCTCAGAGAACATCCACTACGAGCAGATTCCAGCTTAAAGGAACCGGAAGGGGTCCGAAACAAGAGAAAAATACAAAGAAATGAGCATTTTGTAACGA
Organism: Trichostrongylus colubriformis; assembly: GCA_963978905.1. Taxonomy (NCBI): domain Eukaryota; kingdom Metazoa; phylum Nematoda; class Chromadorea; order Rhabditida; family Trichostrongylidae; genus Trichostrongylus; species Trichostrongylus colubriformis. The sequence continues at coordinate 8,386,483 of OZ022259.1, read as the reverse complement.
ACGCAGAAGGTTAGAAGCGATAATCGGTGAAAAAACCCGAATTCAAAAGTGCATCGCTGCGGTGTGTATTCGCGCCACATTCGCACCATCGCACTGACTTTCCGAGTTGTCCGCTGCAGGAGACGGGCCGCAGTCCAACGTTTGTTGTAGCACCTGACTCGCAGCGCAGTGGAGTGGCCATTACCAACTACATTAGCATTCATGTAGGTACATCTAGAAACAGTATAAGAAAGAATAACGGAAAAAGTAAAAGAAAAAGACAAATCTATAATAGAAACATCTTCTCTTGGCACATGCCAAGGCGTCAAATTGGCGATTTTGTGTAATGGCGGCTACTTTAACTCGTCCACACTACGCTGTTCTACCGTAAGCCAAAATTACCCCCTTCTGGTGTCTTTAAATCGCTATTTTTCAGCCAGCAATCGTCGTAAAATTGACGTGCACGCTCATGTCTTGCCCAAGCACATACCGGATTTCCAGAAGGTTAGTTAAGTGCGATGCACTGAATGATTGTTCCATGTCATCCGGCCTTGGTCCCCTAATTACCGAACTCGCACACCGTACTCTCAGTATCGATTTTTTTAGAAATTTGGATATGCCGGATTTGTTACATTAGATCATCGCGAAGATGGAACTACAAATATGATGAAAGACGGGAAATTATTCCGGTAAGTTTGTTACTGATTGAAGGTTAGCTCCACCGACGAGACGGTACCCTGCCGGTAAGTTATCGCGGAAAACATTGACTTCTCCTATGTCGCTTTAGAACGCCATTTTGCAACTTCGGTTATACATAATTGTAAACAGCATTCGGGACTCTACGGATTCACCTCAGTCTCCTTCCAAAGTTAAATGGGAAAAAAATAAAAAAATAAAACCCCTGGTTCGTAGAGGAAAAATGGGATTCTCTCCTCCTTCTCAACTTGGGCAAAACTATTAGGTTGTTCGAAAAGAACTGCGCACTGAATTTCTTGACTTTGTCGATTTATTTCTCTCCTACTATAGAAAATTTTTCAAAGCAATTCTGTTCATCAGAAAGAGTTTTTTATTGTGCATCTTTTGGTATATTTTTGTTTATTTTTTGAATGTATATAATATTTATAATATATTTTTGAAAAAGGGTACCGCACCAGCTGTGCGACGCAGACAAGGAAACACGGATGGCAATGGCGGAACTCTTCTTCGTCGCTCCAGGAACAGTGGTTTCTTCGACTCTACTGTCACATCAGATGAGAAATGGATCTGCTTCGACAACGCAACGGGAAAAAGGCAGTGGTCAAACGCAGGGAATACTTCAAAACCTACTTCGAAACCGGATATACACGGCAAAAAGATGATGCTCTGTATTTGGTGGAGCATCAAAGGTTTGGTGTACTTTGAAGTTCTGGATTCGGGTCAAACAGTTACGGCGGTCATCTACAAAGATTAATTGAATCGCGTGGACCAAGCACTGCGTCGTCAAGGTGTCGAATCGACGTCGACAAAATTCCTCCACGACAACGCTCGTCCACATGTCGCGAAAATCACTTTGTAAAAAAATGATGGGAAGTCCTGCCTCATCCGCCATACAGCCCAGACCTAGCACCATCCGATTACCATATGTTCCGGTCGATGTAGCACTCCTTTGCCGAGAGAAAGTTCACAAACCGCGAAAAACTCCTCTCTGACTGTCCAACTACTTTGAGTCGCAGCCGGCCGAGTTATTCGAAAGAGGAATCCATTCTTTGCATAAACGTTGGCAACAAGTCATTGATAGTAATGGAGATTATCTTTTGAATTAATCTTGTTTACTTTCTTTTTTATAATAAAAAGTTTTTTGCACTCAAACGCGCATTTCTTTCCGAACAACCTAATAGCTCTCGGTGGGATGTTGGGATGTCCCCCATCAGTGCGATTGCACCTGCTCTATATAAAATGCTTAAATACATAACACTTTAGACACCAGAGGAACACTTGGAGCAAATAACAAACGAACTACCCTTGTGCATCAGAAAAAATGGTAACATAAGATGACGATACTATTTGGTAAATAATAGTCAGGCTTAAAACATCAAAATGAGGTGCACGCCATCACGCGATGAAAACTCACTCAGTGCATAGTTCGTCGCGTGCGCTCGCGCAAATACACCATTCATTCCACGTCTCTACCATATAAGATTTTAATATTCTACAATTGTTCTGGAAGCACTCAGTGATCATCTCCATACTCAGCCTTCTGTCGGTAGAAAAAATGGGGATCCTCATATCCTCATATAACCCTTCCAAAAGACGGAAGTGGTATAGTGACAGGTGGCGCGCATCCCACTCTCATGGTGCGGGGATCAAATCCCGCATCAGCGCCCGCCCAGGCCAACCAAGCCCTGCATCCCTTCGGGGTCGGTAAATTGGTACCAAACTCGTCTGGGAGGATAAAAGCACTGACTTGTACATCGACTGGCCACCGCAAGTCATTGTATAGGCCACATCACATTCACCAGCCATCACGATTCTTAATGGAACCAGAATGTGCGGTGCATCCCACAGAAGGGATTGATTAACGCCAAAAACTTTAAAAACTTTAAAAAACCCTTTCGAAAATGAAATCGATTGTGAAGTAACTGGCAGGCAGGTCACAGATGGCTGGTTATATGATGCCCGTTTAAACCGTATTTTGCTACTGTTTTTCAAGACTTCAAGACCTGCGTAGTTGGATTGGAAACAGAGTCTGGGCCCCTTTCGACGGGGGTCGTAATTCGGGTTGAATGTGTGCAGTAGCATTTTTGAGTGAGGGGTGTATTTCGGATGTTTCTACAAATCCTCGACACTCACTCACTCACCCTTGAGGGGCTTTGAGTCGGTGACCTCTTCAAAACCTTGTAAAAGCAGAACTATCATAAAAGGTCGCCAATCGATAATCGTACTTAGTATTAGGTAGTGATGCTATTGCAAACTTCTATTGTCATACTTTTGGGTGTGTACTTGTGTCGATTTTTCGCGCGGCCGGCTAGCGGTGTCGCGGAGATCTTCGCGTGTAAACGCGTGCATTGCAGCATTCCCTTCAGAGTTTCACGCCCGCATCGATTATTTCTCGTGAGATGGATTGTTAGGATTGTTATCGTGAGATGCTCTCGTTTCTTTCACTTTTTATTTCTCTACCTTGTCCTCGTAGGGCACAAAAGTTATAATAATTAGACAGACAGCTATTTCTTGAAGGTCCTCCATGGTTTCAGACCCTGCGTCCCGAGCGGAATTAAAACCGATCGCGACAAGTTGCGCTGACGGCGCCGCGAGTGCGATGTCGCAAAGCGAAAATTCGACACAAGTGTACTCACCCTCTTTTTTATATTTTTTCAAAACTTGCTCAGGAGTCAGGGGGCTTGACCAGAGTCAGGGGGCTTGACCTCTATCGGAAGCCACGTTGATTCATACTGCTGGCTTTTTATAGTAGAATTTTGGAACTCATCAAAATGCTTTCTGATGATGTCATTTTTTTTGTTGTATAGCCTCCAAATGAATGGAATGGACAGGATCAAGCGTTAGTTGAGGCTCACGGAATTCGTGTTTCGTCCACTGAAAGTAATGATGTTATGTATGGTGCCAAAGGGGGTAAGCGCCGCCATGATGCTTGAATAACAGCGGACAAGACGGAAAAATCCCCGAAACCACGGTTGATTGCCGATCGCATGGCCAGGATAGGATTTTGTTGCGCTGAACATTTCCTCTTCAGATCCAATTTTCGTTTGTACAATGCTTCCCCTTGCTAGAACTGCAAGTCATCCTACTGTTGTCCTCAAAGAGCAGGGGAACGGGGAATGTTCACACATTCACTTCTTCAAATTACAGACACTGTCTAAGTATTGCATTTCACCCTTCCATGGAGCCAAATTATTTGTTCCCTGATCATGTGACATCTTAGCCTCGAAGACCCAAATGATGTAACGGAATCGCCAAAAGGTACATCAAATGTCTCATATTTCATTAACACATACATATTTATGACATGTGAATTCATGTCTGAATATGAGTTATAAGAAATAAATAATATTAAAATAAACAGTAACAATAAAATATAAAATCGAACAAGTGGAACTTGAAGATCACCACCTTGAAATGAAAATAAAGCTATTGCAGAGTGGTCGAACCGAATTGTTTCGACACGCTGGCTCGTCTACGAGAAATGGACACGGCCAAAGTAAACGTGCAATGTCTGAGTACCGTACCTGTGATGTTCAGCTACTGGGTGAGTTCAAACGGATGAAATACCCCACTGGGCAACATTTTATCATGAGAAGAATAGTTCGCTAAATAAGGCAGTTTTTCACACTCTTCTCCCGTACAGTCCATCAAGCATTTGTGTATAAAAAATAAAGGGCATTAAGCATCTAGCGATGATCACTCGCTTTTTGGGATGTGCCAAACATCCTATGTCCAGTCGGGACCGTCGTCGAATTCGAATAGGATTTGGCCCCTGCAATGACCTTTTGATGCTGGCTGACCCACGATTTAAAGACAGTGTTAGGGGTAATGTGGGTGATAAGAAATCCCAAAAGGAGTCATTTAGTGATAAACTACGGGTCTGAAAGGCCTATGCATGGCGAAATCCCCCGCGGAAGGCGCCCCCTTGGGCTGTGGCGGAGACGGCCTCGTCAGGGCAAGCCGCCTTGGTTTAGGGCAGCCCGCCTCCAGGCGACGTGATTAGTGGTTGGTCAAGGAGATCAGCAGGATTGAGAGTATCGCAGCGCGCTTTCTCACTTTTAGCTTGAAGCTCACCACATGAAAACAGATGCTGCCGCATTTTCGAACATCCCTTCATGTTTACGTCTTGATAATGCCAATGGAAAACCTATGCGGACTACCCGCTTCTTGACGGAAAGGTCGTCCGCGCCTAGAACCAACGGTGGGAAGGGGTCCTATTTCTCGGGTTTTTGGCCATTTCCATCCGTTTTTTCTCCGCTGTCCTGTTACTAGGCATCTCGGCTTTCATATTCACTACTTCTTTTACTTTTCGTCCGAATTTCCCCTAAAGCTGCCTTTAAGATTTATCCTCTCAGACGGGTTTTTGCCATCACTAACCTGGAATACATGAGGATTGTTTGTTCTGAGCATGAACTGACCAAGAAATTGATCCTCAGATCTTATTTATGAATGCGGCGCTTTGCTAGTATACGACCTCCACCTCACCTTCTAAAGCCATATGTGCATGTAGATTCACATTAGGTGACCCAGCCATGACTGTAATACATATGCATACGTCCTATATGGAATTTATACACAATGAGTTGACAAGTGTGCTTCAGGCAAAACCAGAGCATACTGAAGAAGTGAGTCGTTTCGTCAACGATGACCTGTTCAGCCAGTGCCAGTTGGCACCAGACAGACTTGTCCCTCTCGGCACATTGCCAATGAACGATATTCCTCGAGCTGTAGCGGTGAGTTTTTGCTGAATTAGGCGTAGTACAGCGTCGTTTTGTGAACGAAGGGGTATGGTGTATCTCACAGTCAGTGCAGGCAAGTATAGTGAACTCTTTGGTAGCGCACTAGTCAGAAGTAGCACTTGCTGGAAAGTGACTTGTATCTTCAAGATAATACACTACAAAATGATGTTTGTACGGAATATGGACGAACAGCAACTGAACATGTGAAAGTGGCCCTAAAGAGTCGCAGTCTCGCCTGATTGTGGAAAAGGATTTTTGTCAGCTATCACCGAGAAGCTGTAATCTAATAAAAGGATAAAGGATAAAGTTTTAGGCGTTAATCAATCCCTTCTGTGGGATGCGCCGCACATTCTAGTTCCATTCAGAATCGTGATGGCTGGCGAATGTGATGTGGCCTATACAATGACTTGCGGTGGCCAGCCGATGTACAAGTCAGTGCTTTTATCCTCCCAAACGAGTCTGGTACCAATTTACCGACCCCGGAGAGATGGAAGGCTTGGTTGGCCTGGGCGGGCGTTGATGCGGGATTTGATCCCCGCACCATGAGAGTGTGGTGCGCGCCACCTGTCACTACGCCACCTCCGCTCTGTAATCTAATAGAATTTAGAATTCTATACGTCGTTGAACTCGTCGCATCTGGGCGAATCCAGCGCTCTCGACTTTTTCTCATTTTGTTCACTTTGAAACAAAGTTTTCACGGTGCCACGGTTTGCGTCGACTAATCCGTTGCCAAGTGTCGATTAATCAGAAATCACGAGCGCTAATGTGGTCCGACTTTTTGAACCCCTTTCCTTTCCATGAACATCATCAGTATTCATTTGGAACCGGTCGTGTTGGACTCCTGATGAACCTGTTGCAAATTCAAAAATTTTTGAACTGTTAAAGATTCGAAAGAAGATTAAGGTCAAGTAAAATTGCGCATCAGCTATCACTGGATATCAGGTGTTCTTGATTGAGGAAGAGAAAAAACCGACTACAAATGATTATACGCTGTCAAATAAACCTTAAAATGAAGGTCTGCTGTGATTAGTCGCTTCGGGATGCGCCAAGCTTCATATTTGACCTTTCCAAACGAGGATCATCTTCCTTAATGTGTTTAACTGCTATGTGACTGAGCTCAACCTGTTTCACTTCCGTGTTTTCAACTAATCGTGATCGTGGTCTTCACAGAAATTGTGCGGTTCGAAGACAACATTAGGTGTAATTTAGGCAGATTGCGGAATAATTATGAAATATGGAAGTCCAGATTATTAGCAGTGTTACCGTAGGAAACAGGATGAAACGATCAAAAACTTTAGAAATGAGCACTCGAAAATCCTCCTTCGTTCTCTTCCCTTTGACCCCTTTGCATCACTAGCCTGGGATCACAGATCCAGAAGGGCGAGGGGCTAAGTCAGCCCGCGTTCGCAAAAGTGCCTAGCGGAAGTGAGGCGGCGTGACTGGCAGCGTTGCGGGATCGCGATTAAGATCTAAATCCCTCGTAAAGCACCTGTGGAGAGAGATCGACTAATTTTACAATTTTTTCTTCCGTTACGTGGGTTTGTTTTACATAATTTTTATTTATTCTACCTTTTTGTCTCCACTAGTCTTAGAATTATGTTCAGAACTTTTTTTCTGGTGTTTACCGTCAGCTGCTTCAACCCCTCACCTTCTCTTCGCCCTAGTGCGTGTTTCAGGAAATAAATTGGCGCAATAGCTTTTCTTTCAAATTAGTGATTTCGTAATTTTTACATACTAATAAGTTAAAGAATAAAGTAAGGATAAAGTTTCTCGGGTCAATCAATCCCTCATGGTGGGATGCGCCACGCATTCTAGCTCCATTCAGAATCGTGGTGGCAGATGAATGCGGTTCCTTATGCAATGACTTTGGAGGTCGGTCGATGTACTAGACAGTGCTTTTGTCCTTCCATACAGATCTGGTAACGATTCATCCCCCAGAGGGATGGAAGGCTTTACGAGTCTATGCGGCATAGATGCGGTATTTGATCCTCGCACCACGACAGTGCAGTGCTCGCCACCTCTCACTGCACTACCTCCGACCACATGAATAAGTATTGAGGGGGAATTTTTGACTAAAGCAGGGAGCCGAAATCACTAAATGACATTGCGAAGGGGTGAAAAATAGAAAAAAATAAAACGAGACTCTGGAGGTGAGGGTTCCTCCTCTCTGTTAGCTCGAAACATTTTTTCATCCAATACGCGTGCATCGCAAGATATGCTTGCTTATCTGGCGAAAATGCTCAGAAAAGTGCAGTCTTACTATTAGGTCTGTGCAGAATAAATGGCCAAAACGGACTACTTTTTTCAAAGCGCCATAACTTCGCTCAGACATAACTTTATTTGTCGAAATAAAAACCATTCGAATCTACACAACCTTGCCAACGATCTGGTAAAGAAAATATGCCATCATGATCAAATTCAGGATTGCGAAAATTAATGAAGTCAACGATGGCATTTTCAACATGCATCGTTTCGGCGAACTCCTTCTGACCCAGGTTTGCATCGAGAACCGGGAAAAAATGGTAATTCGTCAGAGATAGGTCTGAGGAATAAGGGGGTGAGGGAGAGTCTCGATCAGTTTCTGCCGGGTGACTTGCGAACTGTGGGGTTTTGCGTTGTTTTGCGCACCCATTAAAAAAATAATGCAGTTAGACATCGAGCCTCTCCCTCACCCCGCCTATTCCCCAGACCTATCCCTGACGGATTACCACTTTTTCCTGGTTATGCAAACCTGCGGCAGAAAAACTATGCACGGTAAAAATGCCATTCTTGACTTTATTGATTCTCGCAATCCAGAATTTGATCGTGATGGCATATTTTCTTTACCAGATCGTTGGCGAAACTCTGTAGATCCGAATGGTTTTTATTTCGACAAATAAAGTTGTGTCTGAGCGAAGTTATGGCCAGTTACGTTTCGGCCATTTATTCTGCACAGACCTAATATCTACATACTCGGTCATATTCGGTCATCATTCCCTCGTAGACGGTCTCCTGAGAAATGCATGCGGCTGTCCAAGCCCAAATTACAGTCCAATGGCCAAAATATCTCACAATGAATCCATTGTTCACAGCTGACAACTCAGTGAGAACGTAGAGTGCCAGTATTCCAAATCAGCAAAGCGATACCGTAGCAGTAAACATTCGGTTTTGCGATGACCTTGAGGACCAGAACGCTCACGGCGAAAAGTGCTGAAGTGCACCAATACGTGATAAATCGGAAAAATAGCTTCAGCGACCATGTTGGAGGGTGACGGTCGAAACTATGGATAAGGGCTTAAAAAGTATTTTTCTTACCGGCGCCTTTGACGTCCCTGTTATAGCAGTTCCAGAAAAGTAGGAATACCAGAGTCACCGTTTCCTACAGTTTTGCCCTCTGCTTACGTACTAGATTACAGTAATCCACAGTACTGAACACAAGTTAAAGTTGTCAATCAATTGTATTATATTAATATAATTTGTCCTGTCGCGACCAGTGCACTTTACACAACCGAATAGGAAGAAGGCGCAGAGGCTGGAATCGTCGTTTACCAATGGTTCGTTTCATGAAATCAGGTCTCGTGGCGAACTAGGTATTCTAAAAGTATGTCCATATCAATGCGATGCCGGTACTGGTGAACAATGTGATCCAAGCCCACAAATTCATGAAATTGTTCGATCAGTGCCTCAAAAGCAGCAAGGACGGGAATTTGGATTTCAGAAATGAAAAATACCATAAATAAAGGGTAGGGGTTCAAGGAAGGAACGCCGTGGTTCTATGGTACGGCAGCAGATCCCCCAAATGTAGGAACATGCCATCTGTGTATGGTTACCGCACATCACAGGTCCACATGGCTCCGATCGATACGTCAACGATGTGGGCTTCACCAAATTTGTCTACACAAAGATCAGCAAAAGAACAGGGGCCCCATTTCTTGGAATGCAGTAGTGCCTCATGCTAAATGTACCCATTCCTCGGAAGGAGTTGCCTATGGGAAGAGCCTAAGAAGTGGGATGGATTTGACGTGAAGATGGTTGAGATGGGCAAAACACGTTGTCTAATTTTTTTTGCCGCAAACAAGCAGCCACTTCAGTCAATCACCGCACAACTTCACAGAATGATATTAATCTTCATCTATCAACAACAACGCGCATAAACAAGGAAAAAAAATCTCTGAGTGAATTTGAGTAGTCATATAAGTGTATAATATCACTACAAACAAATACAATCATTTATTAATAATAAATTAATAAATAAGCGAAATCGTTGTGTGTACTGCCGTAATGGGCTGTCGTTTCAATCATTTAAGTGAATCATAGTGAATTTCTCCCATTAGGGGAACAAATCAAGGGTTTATTGAGCAGTGAGGTGAACTAATCGTTAAGGTGAGAATGGAGCGTGGATGTGAGATGGAGGCGGGTCGCAAAAGACTGAGGTACACCGGTAAATGGTGAGGAAAATGATTCAATGAGATACACAGTTAGTAGAGCTAACGAAAGCGCTTGTCGTGTCGAGTTATCGATTGGTTAGTACAGGCCACTATTCAATTATTATCTTTCGTATCACACGGTAATCGGCAGTAAAATCACTGGGCAAAGTCATGATGGTCCCATATGAAAGCAGACATTCCATAGGCTCCATTCAATTCCGACAACGCATCGCGATTGTCGCAACGCATTCACCGCACGGTCCATGATCAACACTTTTAGCGCTGACAAAACTAATTGCGCAATACAGACAGTGCGCCTGCTTCGAGTGTCCTGACCCATGCGTTCTGCGTGCGTTGAGACAATCACGATCGTGTCGCGGTGTATACACATATATGCAGCCTTGAGTTGCACTGGTAAGGCTAACCGTCTGATCGCAAGTAGTGGGACCAATAGGCAATATTGAAGAGCGAGAAAAGTGACGGAAAAAGTATAGCCGACAACGTGTCGATTCGCTTCGCCAGTCGTTCCCGTTGGTGACGTCTGCAATTGAGGCCGATTAAAAAATGGCGTCGTTCCCAACCAAGACAGGAGCTTTGGAGTGACAATTTCAAGAGGATTCAGGTCAAACAGAACGCAAATTGGTAGGGGAGTAAACGCAGCGAATTCAGGGGTGGGGTCGACTGGTAGAATTTTCGCGCGGCCGCGCGCGGCGAGTGCAAGTTGTTTCCGTTTCCGAGTTCGGTTTTATCCGTTGAAACAGCAACAATCACAACACACAAGAACTTCCAAAGCTTTCAACCTTCAATCTTTAAAGGTCCCTCACGATACCAGCCCATTGCATACTGAGCGCAACTGCATCGACTTTGACGAAGTCGTAGTGATGGCGCCGCGGGTGCGACGCCGCGAAGCGAAAATTCGACCAATCGACCCTCACCTCGAATTCGGCTGTGTTTTCGCACAGTGAATTCCCTCCGTTCCCCCTTTTGCATGCTTTAGAGCGGCCAAAGTGCATCTGATTATACCGCAGATATAGAATCGTCTACACTGTACGTCTTAACAGAACACAGCATTCCACTCTTTTTTCATCTATAAAGGCCATTCTCCCCGTCGTATTCCTGGGCCACACCCTACAAAAATGGCTCTTGAGCGGAATATGAACCTTCAGGTCGACTCACCGATTGTTGAAGGTTGGTGACACATGTTCCGGAGAATGTAGGTCGTCGACGTCGGTTTGATATGACTGGTGCGGATCGCAGGAACATCTGAAAACACCTTCTTATCATTATGTATCACAATCAGTAAGACTTAGACTCCGTGAGCCCCTGGCTCACCTGGCTCCAAGCGATCGCATCGCACTGGCAATGTTGCCGTTGAGGCCGAATCCCGGTGGGATATAACCATAATCGTTGTCGCGCAACGAAATCAACGCCGATTCCTCCTCATTGGCCGGATTCCTCCTGAAAGAATCGCTTTTTGCCGATGTCATGGGTGCCTTATCTCAGTTATGCTCTCAACGGCGCGTCATAGGATGTGAGATTAGGGCAAGTCAGAAAGCCTCATTCGCGGGAATGAAAGATTTCGTACTCCCTTGAGGGTAAGGCGAGCGACGCAGCCCACGCCACTATGACGTCGTTTACATGCAACTGAGCGCTCATCGAAGCGCAACTTCGCGAATTGCACGTTGACCATAGAAGTTTCGAAAGGAGATACATTCATAGTTTGGGAACGAACCGATGCAGAGTGCTGGTGGCGCTGTGCACCTGAAGGCTTGGCGTCGGTGGAGCGACTGGAGTCGTCTTATTCAGCGTCAGAGGCGGAATAGACAGCGACTTTGGGGGTGGCGGTGATGTCGGTGTGCTGGGTATGTCGTCCTCTCGTGACAGATAACCAACCCACGCCAGTTCAAGGAGCGAACAGAACACGAACGTCATACACGATAGCATCCATACATCAATGGCCTGAAAAGCACATTTGGAGATTGTTCTGAGTATCATTCATGTTGTATTAGGTTGATTCATAATAAATCGGACAAATTGACCAATTTTAATCATTGTCGTACAACTTTTTCACGACAACAGGGATTCACTTGAAATATACTCCATCTTTATCGATGACCTTCTGCCACGGTATAGGCAGATCATGGATGCCCTTGCTCCAGAAGGCCGGAAGCTGGAGCTCGAAGAAGTTGCCGAGTGCCGCCTTGACCTCGTCGCGAGTTTTGAAGTCTTGGCCGTCCAGGTGGCGTTAGCTGTGAGAGAAAAGGTGGAAATCTGAAGGGGCCAGGTCTGGGGAGTACGGTGGGTATAGAAGTACGGTCCAACTGTACGACAGCAGCTCGGCCTTGGTCGATCTTGCGAAGTGCGGTCTGTGGAAGTAGACACGTTGTCGTGCTGGAAGTAGACATGTGACCGCCGCCGTAGCGAACTTTGGACATTGGCCTTCAATTCTCGTAATTGACGAACGTAGACGTCGGCGGATACTGTGGTACCTTCATCGAGCAGCTCCCAGTACTCTACGCCGTGTACGCTCCACCAACCGCGGTCTTCGTCTTCGATGGAATAGTCGCCTGACGCAAACTTCGAATGCTACAACTACAGTGTACTTCTGCCGGGGGCATGCTCCTTGTGAACTTCTATCAGACGTCTGCCGATATCCGCGGGTTTCTGGCCAGATAGCGATATAAATAGTATGACGTTGCGGATGTGGTCTCTGGACCGCTTGAAATCGTGCGGCATTGTGGCGGAATGAATTTACATTGGAGTGATTATTTTGCGGCACTTTGAAGAGCTTTTCATACTCATTCCAACGGTACCTCGCGTGTCCATTTTCGTTAATTCGTTACTGAGTTATGATCTCTAGAAATCATCACTACCATTTGTCCGATTTATTATGAATCAACCTAATACTAAGTGATGCATGTAGCTGTACTTCATATTGGACCAAGCGAGGCCGCAAGAATGATCCAAAACTTGGCCATGAAAGAGATATCGCGTAACTCAATCACGATTTTTTTGAGAATCCTCGCATGCAGTTTTCATTCAAATTTTTATTAGCTCTTGAAAGTGAGTTTGGTGTAAAGCATGTTTGAGTGAGCAATCGAAGCACGGAAAAATGGCCCCGTCCCGAAAACCTTCCCTACGGAGGTCAGCATGCATAAAGTACGATCTCGAGTTCAGCCCTCCCCATCATGCGCCGCAGGATCTATGGGAAGCAAAACCTGGAATTAGTATTCCGTAAACTCACCATCAGCGGCGATTCCAGTGCTTCAGAGCAATATGGCTACTGGGTGAACGCTAAGGACTCAAGAAATGGGTACATGACGGACTCAATAAAAGGGCAGCACGGATGGCAATCTATAGCTTCTCAACAATGCTCCATGTTTGCCTGAGACCCATAGTTGCCCGCCACTAGCCCTCTTAATATGAGCGCATCAGGCATCATGCTTCAACACCTCACCTCACAGATCCATGTGGCTCCGATCGATACGCTCATAGTGACAGGCATTGGAGATCCCGTCTTTCGATAGACTTTATAATTGGGGATCAGGGTGTTCTCTAGCCACTTTTCAGTTTTTGTCCACATCGCTTTGTTTTCCTTCACTGTCGCATTGCTTAGCATGCCTACCATCGATCGTTCAAATCTTTGAGGTCGGGCGGATATAAGCAGTAGGTTAAAGACAAATAAAGACGAAGATACCCAGAAAGCGACTAACTACAGCTGAGGCTAGACCTGTTTGCAACCATGGATTGTACCACAGGTACAATTCGGAAAACTTCATAACATCAGAGACGGAACCAAGGCAACAAGTGGAGTTACGGATCGCAATGCTGTTGCCTTCACCCACTAGCTTAGGTAACAGCCGTGTGAGTGCTTCTGAATTAAAGCATTAAAGTCGACTACTTCGATTGTGGGAGATGTTCATCACTGTCTTATTTTTGATACTATTAAAGGCAGCGATGGGGGTAATGTGGGTGATGAGAACTCTTGATGTAAATCACCCAAGTTAAAGCTACGGGTCTGGGAAGATTACAAATGACAAAATTCTAGATGAACGGAGCAGCTGTGAGTCCCGTAGTAAAAGTCTTTTCAACGGCTGCCAATGTTTTTATCCCAGCCCGCACCTTTTTTTTACCCCAGCCTTCCCCCCCCCCCTCATTTTTTGACAGTGAAGGGCGGGAAAAAGATCTCATTCCACGGGCTTTTGACCGTTTCGCTCCGTTTTTTTACATTCATACTACTGAACACCTCGGCTTTCCTATGCAGTGATCTCTTCACATTTGGCCCGAATTATCTCTATCAGTGCCTTTAAGTCTGCTGTGTGTGTGTGTGCTGACAATGTCGTGATACTATCCGTCCGCATGTGAGTGGTTATGATGAAACGATAGAGGAAATCAACCGTTCATTGTATAGGGCAACTAATGGTGCTTGATAGTACTTGTTACCTATATAAACGCCTACTTAATATACTTGTACCCATTGTGCGATGTGCTGACGTCACAGTAGGTGTCAGCAGAGTGGGATGGTGCATAAGTACGAAAGTTGTTAGGGAAACAATACGGTCAAGGTAGAGGGAGCCACTGTGGAAGCTGAGTCAAGGGATTTACTACCCCTGCACTGCAAGACTTCGAACAAGTCACAACGTGCTTCGCTATTTTTCAAATTATGCGTATGAAGCAGAAAATGGATAATGGCTGAAGCATAAAGGGATACTGTCACAGGATACTAATTTCTATGACCAGTAGGTCGCACCATGATACATCATAGCCTAGCTAAAATTGGTTTGGCTTTGGGCTTATTCTATGAGCCAGTTCCACAAAATTTTGAAAGTCTTCTCAGTAGGATACGATACCAACCACACTTCTGATGATGCTATCCAGACGCGCTTTCGAGCCGAATACTCATTGTGTGGTAAACGTCAGATTTCGCAATTTTGCCATTGACTCCGCGACTTTGTGATTCCGCTATTTTGAGATTCCACGATTCTGGGATATGACGGTACATATTGCGACACCGCACGAGAAGGGGCATCATTGAAAATTTTCGAGGCCATGTGTGGAATTGCGTGTTAAAGTGAGACCGCGAAACTGCAGAATCGCAAAATCGCTAACTCGGATAGGCTGTTACGAGCACGCACTGAATAGATTGAAGGAATATTCAGTGAGAATGAGCGAACTCGTGGTCCGACGTACACGAGCAGCCCCAAAAAAGCAGTGGAAGAGTGTTATCAAAACAGTCCTCATTTAGCTTGAAGTCACAGCATTTCTTCTCTTGAATGAGAGGAAACGGCGATGAGAGCAGCGGACCAGAGTCAAGCTACGCGAATCTCAATGTACGACCCTCCTTTCCAGAAAATTTGCCCCCATTGAGAGTATCACCTCCCCCATATCCCATTGCCATCAGAAAATTGTTGTCAAGCGTGGGAGGTCAGTCAATAAATGACTGGGAACTGTCCTTTAACTCATAATTAATAGGTTGTTGTGCTCCGTTCTAAAGGATGTACCTCATACGAAAACAAACTCGACTCCCCTTACGAACCCATTGGAAAAACGGTGCTCTGTCGAGAATTCCTCGACCAAGCTGGACCTGCATTGGACTGCTGGCCCAGGGCGACTGAATTCAGAGAGACGGGAGTGCTTTCTTTTTTCATCTAAGCATGATTCCCTGCGTGAATATGTGTTTGTCTATTTGTAATATTCAAAACTTGAACATGTTTTTTTAAAGCTTTTCAAAGTTGCGGCACACAACAAAACTTATAGTTTGATATGGGAAGTGTTAATAATTAGTAAATTCCATTCATTACTAGAAATTTAATTCCAGTCATTATGAAGGATATTCGTTAAAATCATAGTGGGATACCCTCGAGAAATGAATTTGATTTTCACATTGCAGCTACAACAACAATTTGTTTTGTAGTAATGAAATGAACCGCGTCGAGTAATGAAGCTAATGTGATCGCTAGGCAACGATTTCTGGATGTCTTACGTAATGAGTACATATTCAGAGGCACATCGCTCTTTCTGAGAAAGTGATTCATATATCTGACTTTCTGTGGCCCACCAAGACCCAATCATCCTCTTATATCTAAGAGTCTTACTAGCGAGTCAAAAATAAATAATTCTAAGGCATCGCCAAGGGGGGATAGGGGGGGGGGGTACAAGGAAGAAAAGCGTATTTCAAATTACTGTCTTCTATTGAAGAGCATTCGAACCTACAAAAGACAGTTTGCAAAATGCGTTGGAAAACGCGCTATTGCGATTTTAGCGCGCTTCATCTCAAGTTGCACGCTTCACCTCAAACTGCATGCTTCAGGGGTTCGATTCAACTGTCATTTGATGTCGCGTAGGCGAAATTGGTTTCATTTATGAAGGTGTCAAACTTGTGAAACAAGCGTGCAACAAAAAAGTGAAGCAATGAAAGAGAGAATAAGCGGAAGAGTGAGAAAAAAGTGTGGTCATAAAGAAGAAAATGAAAAATGAATAAAATCGCACGTGAAGGCGTTTTATCGAGGCGTCGTGTGTGCAAGGGAACGAACTGCATGCCAATAAAACGCTTAGCGTAAGCCGAAACTGTCCTATCTCGATGTCTTCGAAAACAGTGGTACAGTGAGTTCGGTCCGAATACGAAAAGATTGTTGAATATGGAAGTGATGAAAAACGGAATGAAACGGTCAACCCGTGTTGATCGGGCAATGAATGGAGTCTTCAACTAGAGCCATTTTTGCTTTGATCATGCGGATTCTCCCCATATGTTTCCCTACAGGTTGTACGGTAATTACCTACATCATCCACGTGGGTGATACACGAAAGGCGAGGGCATAGTAGCAGGAGATTCCAAAAGTGTCGCAGAAACTATGCAGCAACCTATTAGTTTTCGCAAGATTATGAATCGCGCAAACGCCACAATGAAACACCACATTTAAATTTGTTGACGCTCAGCACATAATCAGAATACTGCACACTGTGCCCAGGGACTGTAATGCTGCTGAATACGAAACAGAAGGCGAGAGTAAAATCTGTGATGATGTTCAACAACGATTATTTTATGAAAGGGGTAGGATACTGTTCATTTCATTTCGGAATGTGCGGCGTCTAATGCGGTATTAACGGATATGACATCGATACTGCTCAAAAATGCAGTAAATAGCTTCAGCTTCACAACCTCTCCATTCGGGCAATTTCGATTTTTTTTGGATATTTTCAAGCAAAATGTTAGACCCATTCGAGTCTCTGTGTACTGATTTATTTGGTTCTCAAAAAAAGTGGAGAAAAGGTAGCTGGTTGCGTATACCTACAACAATTGCATTCCATGTTACGCATAAGGCTGACCAAGAAGTGCCCATAAGTGACTAGACAGGAGTGTCACATTGTGCAGGTCCAGATCTTATAGACATGTCAGTTTCTTTTTTCAGTGAAAGGGTAGCAGTAGACTCAACACTGTGATTCTTTGCCGGAAAGTCGGTGCTCAGTTGCACCCCATCCCCCCCACCCCGCCTCTCCTCCCATTCAGTGCATCGTGTTCGAAGTCGTAGAAGGGAGACCCAGATCGTCTACTGGGAAGACATGAGATCCACAAAAGAGGCATAGGTCAGTGCCCTGTCTCAAGCCTATGCTTGATTTCCACGGATCAGATTGAATCCGCAGGGCTCACGCGTGATTCGCGCCTTTTGCTACTGCTTCACTCTGCCAGAACCCGAATATTGAATGACTGATTGATGCAAAAAAATTTGAACAATTACTGATCCGACTGCTTAATTGGACTAGTCGGATCAGTAATTGTTTAAATTTGACTTTTCGCCACCGGAAGCCCATGATGATCCTATTTTACAAGGTAATTATCTCTAGTTCTTCGCATTCCTTTTTGAGATTTGCTTATCATTTGTTCTGTAAACTCAGTCAATCAACTATCTCACTAGTAATTTTTCTTGTCTGAGAATGACATTCAAGTGTACTCACTCAAGGAGATACATGCCCAAAATAAATTTGCAAGGGGATTACGCGTTGCGTGTGACCGCGAAACATCACAGATCCAGTCGCTTGACGGCACTTTAGTGACGTGTTACACCGGACATTGAAAATATATAAGGTTTCACTTTTTGGGCTCTGGCTGCTTCTCTCGCTGTTTTTCTTCTCTAATCAAATATTTTTCACTTCTAACATCATACTCTATAATCGACCAAATAAGCTGCATTCAATTGTAGTGGATAGATACTCGATAAAAAATCTTTTTAAATTTGCGAATTCGAGATCTAATCTCGTTTGCAACTCACCTTTACATAGGAGACACGTGGAAGATTTCGAATGATGTTACCGAATTGAAATGTCATCGCCAGCAACGAATTCACTCCCAACATTGTCCTCGCTGGAATCGCCTTGGATCCCAGAGCGAACGAGATCCATGCTAAAAAGGAAAAACATATTCAAATATTGTTGAGAACAGGAAAGGATGAGAGAGTGGCATGCTAAAAAGGAAAAGCATGTGTCACTTTAACGAATCAGTCTTGAGATTATCAACGGATATGACATCGATACTGCTCAAAAATGCAGCAAATAGCTTCAGCTTCACAACCTCTCCATTCGGGCAATTTCGGTTTTTTTACGGATATTTTCAAGCAAAATGTTAGACCCATTCGAGTCTCTGTGTACTGATTTACTTGATTCTCAAAAAATAAGGAAAAAAGCGAGTTGTTTTCCAAGTAATTGGTACTCGAATACCTAGTGAAGATCCTAATGTTTCGCTGTGCCTTCTCTCTCCTTTGCTAAGCCTTCTCTTTCCTTTGCTAACAATAAGCATAACGATGTCGATTTTGCAGATACACTTATCAAGGTCCTATCACAGATTTTTGATGGAATTAGAAATTCGAACTGGAATCGCTCTACTGTCTAAGAATCCGATGACATGCATCCAGCTTCTCACGGCTGCCTATTAATATTTTACTGCTGAAACCTATTGTGTAGCTGTGGTTACTACCATCCCTTTTTCCAAACACCACAACGGGTCGAGTGGAGAAAAGTCAGACTGAGATTTCGTTGCTGTGTGCTAGCTGCAGTCTCTGAGAACTGGTTTCTGATAAAATGGTTACTCAAATGAGTATAGCGAATGCCTTTGATCCGCAATTCAAATTTCCGCGCCCAAAGTTAATTTGCTTCTCACTCTGCGTCTCCGACCACGTGACCGTCTCTTCTTTGCTCCTTGAGCCCTTTCCACCGCACCCCATGTGACACCCCACATAGGACGAGCTATATTTCAGCCGGAAAACCTTTGGAACCGAACAACCTCTTCGACCCGGTATTGTGGTGTTAACAGAGTTTTCAGTAGCAACAAGTACAAAACAGAGACGGAAAGGCGATAGAGAAGGACGACTGTCTGAGATTTGTGATGAGTGAAGATAGCAACCGGCCATGCTTCACATTTGCTTTCATTCTCTGCCACGTGCTCATTTAATAACTTGAGACCCAATAACGTTTCGTTCCACTTCATCGAATTTTCTAAACGCAGCATGAAGAGAGTGAGTAATCACCAAAAAAGTCTACACAATCATAATCTTCACTGCGAAAGATGAGAAAATTGTGAAACAAGGAAGCGTCGAATAGAGCGCAATTCAAATTTCCGCGCCCAAGGTTATTGCTTCTCACTCTGCGTCTCCAGCCACGTGACCGTCTCTTCCTTGCTCCTAAAACCCTTTCGACCGCATCCCATCAGACGTTTCACCCAGTAGGAAGAGCTATATCTCAGCCGGGCGGCTATTAGTAAGCAAGAACAAATCAATCTATGGGTTACAGAGAAACTTAAATTTTGTTTTTGTGGACGATACCTTTAGTGTGGGAGATTCTGACCTATAGCAGCCGATAAGTGCTGACAAGGGCGTCGAAAGGCTTTGTCATTAAGTCAGGTCCTCCACAGACATCCGAAGGCAACTGGATTTCGTGGTCCTCTGACGGCTCTGCGCCTCCAGTTTATTTCCACTGTATGCCCTTGACACTCGTGCATTTTTGCGGTTTCTCTTCTCGTCGTGTTTCCACGTGGGTGCAGACACTTCCCCAGGCGCACATGATGAGTTCCACGAATGGCTCGTGCAGTGTACTGAGACCACAGCTATTTTCTGTCAATTTATCTCATCGTCCGCCCCAAACCACCGTAACTGCGCCATTAGGAAAATTTTCTGGATGACATGAATTTTAGTGAAAGTTTGGTAAATATCGCCCGGAAACGAGATAGAAACGCTCTGCAAATTCAATTGTGGCCAGTTACCGAAGAGGTTCACCCAGTTGCAGAGATTGGCATCATTAGAGCCAATATGTATATTGAATAAGCACTGCTAGGTTATCCCAGATTGTCTTTGCGATGTTCATTCTCAAGCAATTATTGAAAGTAGTATAGCATAGTATGGGCGGAGGTGGTGTAATGACAGGTGGAGCGCACTCTCACTCTGATAGTGCAGGGATTAGGTCCCGTATCAACGCCCAGCCAGGCCAACTAAGCCTCTGGGGTCGGAGGATTGGTATCGTACTCGGCTGGGAGGATGAAAGCATTGACTTGTAAATCGGTTGGCCCACGCAAGCTATTTTCACTGAGTAGAACAAATCGCATTCATCTGCCTTCTACGAATGTGAGTGGATCCCGTGGAAGGGATCGATTAGCTCTATAAACTTAAATCTAACATTTATAGCATATTGTTTTTCGCAAACGGATGATGAAGTAGGGCGATATTCCATAAAGTAACTATATGATAAAGATTATATGAGAGATTCATGTATATGGGGATAGTTTATTGGGTATGGGAACATAAACATGGAAGCACTCAATTAGCTAGTATTTTTTGGTTAAATGAGCATCCCAAGACTATCCAATCGGCCAATCAAGAACGAAAGCTAGATCGGGATTTGCTGCTATCTCTGAAGTTCACCGCGCCACTAGATCCCTTTGCTTGGTACTGGTGTTTTCAATGATGTGTTAAATTTACTGCAGTTGTGAGTATGTGACATATTCTGAAAAAAAAAACCATCGATTCAAAATATAGGCA
This sequence comes from Trichostrongylus colubriformis, assembly GCA_963978905.1. NCBI lineage: Eukaryota > Metazoa > Nematoda > Chromadorea > Rhabditida > Trichostrongylidae > Trichostrongylus > Trichostrongylus colubriformis. Next base: position 8,365,642 of record OZ022259.1, on the reverse strand, counting down.
GTTCAAGAGCTTCGGAAGCGTTCAACCGAGCCATGAAAGGGTTGTTCTATGCAGTTTGTGGTGTGCGGCCAACCTACCATCCCCCTTGGTATATTGTTTGGTTGCATTCTTCCGAAAAGCTTGATTTCCTTATATGATGAGCTTTCGTCATTTATGCCTTCCTCAAATTTTAGGTTTTCCAATCCCGCTGCTTATTCTCATAGCAGTTTTTTCGGCACTGTATCCTCAAACATAGTATGAGCGAGGATGCTCCATCATTTGAAGTGAGATTCCTCCATAGAAATCTCTGGTACAACCCCTTCAGAGGAAGACTATGGAAGCACGGGAAGTACCCCGAATCAAACCAGGACTCGACGCAAAGAAAGAGCTACGTGACCTTTCGAGGTAATCATCAAGATCCTCTTGCCCAGCGTATGAAGACATCCCATTTTTCATTTTGAGCATCGCGCCGATAGACCCCCCTACTCTTGGTCCTGGTATGCTTCAATGATGTGTTAAATATACTGCAGTTGGAGTATGTGACATATTTTGAGATCTGAAAAAAATCACCGATGCAAAATATAGGCAGTTCAAAAGCTTCGGAAGCATTCAGCCGAACCATATAAGGGTTGTTCTATTCTGTTTGCGATGTCTGGCCAGCCTACCATCCCCCTTGGTATGCCAGACAACGAAAAGCTTTCAGGGCGCCACTGATTTCATCTCTGCAAGATGATGCGATACTCAAAAAGAGCTAATTTTTAGCAGCGCCGATTGAAGATTGCCACATTCGCATAACAATTAGATGACGTAATTTATGGGTAGCAAGCGGAAGTCATTTCCAAGCAGAAAAAGCGTGATGTCAGCAGTAGTGGTGATCCCAACGTCAAAGTGGACGTTGTCAACGTCGTAATGGAGAAGGCTGAGAGAGTTGAGATGGACCTTTCTTGTGAGCATCACATAAGCGAGGAGGTCATTATCTTGGACCAGGTGAAGCTCAGTCGTCAAATGGCCCTAGTAATGTCGGCTCAAGATCTCTTTTATTCACGGTCATCGTTCCCGCTGGGAGAGATATTAGCATTGGAATTTCGTGAGATGCTGAATCCCCTTCAAAAAGAACAGCCAAACAGGTACGATGAAAGCGATGAACAGGAGACCATCGGCAGAATTCATGTTGTCTTTTTCCTCTTCCAGAAATTTTGGGCTCATATGTTATACGAGAAGTATAGGCACCTCACAGCTCCTTACAGGCGGTCTGAGCTACAGCATAGCTCCTAAGATTGTTTTGAAAAGCCCCTTTGTTTAAAGGAACCGGAATGGGTCCGAAACAAGAGGGAGATGCAAAGGAATGAGCGTTTTGTAACGAACACTGAAGATTAGAAGCGATAATCGGTAAAACCCGGATTTAAAAGCGCGACGCTGCGGTGTGTATTCGCATCCCATTCGCATCAACACACTGACTTTCCGAGTTGTCCCCTGTAGGAGACGGGCCGCGGGCCAACGTTAGTTGTAGCACCTGACTCCCAGCGCACTGGAGTGGCCTTTCCCAACTACATTATCACTCATGTAAGTACATCAAGAAACAATATAGGAAAGAACAAAGGAAAAAGTCAAGGAAAAACAGCTCTATAATAGAAACATCTCCTCTTGGCACAATGCCAAGGCGTCAAATTGGCGAGTTTGTGCAATGGCGGCCACTAAAACTCGTCGGAACTACGTCTGTTCTAGTAGGCCAAAATTACCCCTTCCAGTGTCTTTGAGTTGTGTTTCTCAAGTCGATTTCAAACTCGCACACAGAAAGAATATGTTTTTCCTTTCTTGTCTCTACCCTCTTCAAGGCTCACTCTCTGAGGAGTCTTTCTCTCACTGGCCGGCGCTTAGAGCGAATCAGCCGTCGTACTGAACTGTCTTCTCCGACGGGTGGTTAGAGATGCATACCACGGAGCGTGAGAAGCTTGTATGATCCTATATTTAATGACCCGTTGCGACCCTTCTACTAAAAAATCCCCTGTGAACCCTCGCGGGTGTTCTTGTGCTCTTGGGTAACTTGCCCAAGAGGGTTAAAGGATGGGGGAGAGCAAACTGTTTGGCGGGACACCGGCTATGTAACTTGTTCGACGAACAATTATACAGAAATTATTCCACAACCATAACCACCTTTCCTCACCTCCCGTCAGTGCTCCATGGGTGTGACGGACCGCTCCGTGCAAAGGAGGATCATTATAAATAGGCGAGCTCCCCTTTACTTCAGATCAATAAAACAGCAAGTACTCAGTGCTTCACCACTTGAAATGCTTTCTTCGAATTCATTTTCGCTATCTTTCGTTGCTCAAAACAATAGGATAAATGAGTTCCATGTATTGAGATAGCTTCTGATTTTCGCAGCCAGCGATGCGAAAGTTGTTACAAGTATGCTGAGTTATGGGCAGAGCTTCGGTCTCAGGCGATACTCGAACCCGCATTCCAAAACGTGGAGTGCGGGTTCGAGTCCCGCCCGAGACCGAAGCTTTTGCCCAGAATTCAGCATTTTTGTAATAAGCATGAAGTTTTGAGCGCTAATCAATCCCTTGATGAAATGCACCGTGCACTCCAGTTCCACTCGGAACCGTTATGGCAGATGAACACGATATGGCCTATACTATGACTAGCAGAGGCTACCTGAAGTAAAAGTCGGCGTATTTATGGTACAGTCCACCTATCCCTGAGGGATGAAAAGCGTGTTTGGCTTGTGCGGGCAATGATGCGGGAATTGACACTTGCATCGTGAGAGTGGAAGTGCCCGCCACATATGACTACACCACCTGCATTCATAACTTTTACTTAGGTTATCTATTTTGGTTTATGTTCTAACTATTATACGTCTTCGCACACAGTGAGCTGCTGACTTGCGCTACTGCATTTCTCACTTAGGATCCACGGACAATCGCGTCTTCTATGAGAGCTTCCATGACATTCTCGGTCGAAATCAATTCCCTTGTGTAGTCATGTCTTATGAATTATGGTTCCCGCAGTAGTTCGAATCTTTTCGTCTTGCATCACTGGACGGGTTTTTGCCCGAATAGGGCATGCTTTCGCTCATTTGCTATTCACTGAACGAAGGAAAAGGGTTACGAAATGCTGTAGTCCATGAAAAAATTCGAGAATTTCACAATTCCTTATTGTGAAACGGGACTTGAACCATAACAATGTGCATATCGAGCGTCTTGCAGTTGAGATTCTAGTCGACTAGAATGTAGTTCGATTATATTCACCAGGACCCTCCGTTTCATTCACTTAATTTATGACAGATCTCAACGAATAGCCGCGCTGATTCATACATTAAACGGCCCCACCATGCTGGATAAAAGTTATCCACATATGCATTCCAACCGTTGTCAATCTCTGATGGAACAACAATGAAAATTAAAAATACGAAAATCAAGACTACAACACTAATTGAATTCGAAAAATATACGCAAGAAAATAATCTATTGAAAAAAAAAACAAAAAAAAGAGCGGGAAAAATGAACTACGAGATTCCTCCACTTGTACATAATGTAATCGAAGCCGTTTGGTAAGAACGTATAATGCGTAAAATTATTTAATGAAAGCTCTAATTGTGGGATTGAAAATCCGGTGGGGTACGCCAGACACGGGGGTAGTGACTTCCCTAGAGACCGTCGCAACATGTCCACTTTCGTGTCAGATATGGAAAAAGCGATATACTGGGATTGAGAATGGGGAATGCATTTGCTTTGCGCATAGCAGCGTTTCTAAGTTAGGCGCAATATGTTAATTCCAGAAAGAAGTTGCATCAGGGACATACCCATCCATATATGGAAGCCTAGGTGATATGCTTGAGGTGTATTTCAGTGAGGAATGCCTCCGGAATCCACTTCTGAAACGTGTGATCAAGCGCATAAATTATTATGCCTCATGAAGTTTCCTTTTATACTTCTACTCATTTCCTGTTGGCGGAAGTGGTGCAGTGACTAGTGGTACCGCTTCCACTATCGTGGTCGGAGGATCAAGAACTGAATAAATGCTTATCCACGCCAGTCGAGACTCCCCACATTCTGCTTTGGTGACTGGATGGACTTGACTTCTATATTGGGTGGCTCCCAGGTTGCTATGAGGCAAAAAGCATTCTATTACCGCCACGATTCTGAATGGAACAAGAGGGCGTAGCGCTTTTTCAGTGGACTCGGTCAACTCAGATTTTTTATCTATCTTTATATTAATTTGATTTACTAGGGGATTCTCGATATTGTATGTTCTCTGATGAGTGAATATGATTCATCTGGATCCTACCGTTTTATCCAGTTAGAAGTAGCCAATTTTGCACTTACGCAATGTTATTAGGACGCGAAAATCGCAGATGAATACTGCTGTCTGTCACATACAAAAGGATGCTTTCTGACCTTTTTTAATGCCTGACCCCTTGATGCTAATTTTGCTCGCATAAGGAATGAGCAATTCCGCTATTTAAGACAATCTGTTTAGTTTCCTCGTTTACAACCTCAACCGGACCTACACGCCTTTCGAATGATGCAAAACCCATAGAATTTTTGATTTGAAACCTCGCTTATGCTGACAGCGGCTAGGCCAGAACTCGCCTTCCTGCGTATCGAATTCCACCCTCAGCTAATGCTCAAGTGGAAGATGCGCCCAGGGCCCCAGCTCGACGACTCTATCACTGGGATGCAGAAACGCGGCAAGCGCCGGCTATCCAAATGAGGTCTTAATTCCTCTCAGCTATTAGCTCCAGAGACATCGGGAAGGTCGGCTTTGCAGATTGCGGAATATGAGGTTAGGGGTGTTCAGCAGTATAACAGTAGAGTGAACGAAAAGAAATAGCAAATAAACTGAGAAACAGAAATTAATCCCCCCTCCCTGCCTTCTCTCGCGCTCCTCTGCTTACATCAGCTGGCGTTATCAGCCGGCCGCAAACGCTGTCCCGCCCTCGCCGGTAACTCGCCCGGCTGATGAACTGCAGAACGACACGCAGTGCTGTGGGTTGTGATGAGACCACAAGCCGCGCTTTCTAAATGCATGTTTCGCTGAACATCACCTCTTCTGAAGCGGAAGATTGGTTTTCAGAGAATATTCCCCGTTCCCACATTCTCCTTACCCCTTTCGGTGCCTTTAAGAGGAGTTTACTCGTCAAGTCAGTTGCCGGAGCAGTAAAAGACAAAACAAGAGCGCGCTGCACTTGAACCTACGAGTAAGCTGCATGGAGTGGTTGAGATTTTAATCCTCATGCCACGGAACACCGGCTAAAAACAGGCGGCTAGTGGTAAACGAGAAAGCCTGTTATGGACTCGAGGAAGGCGAAGAAATGCGTGGGCAAATGGCAAAAAAGAGAAAGTGAAAAAAGTCATAATTCGGAAAAACTTACATATACAGATGGTTAAATAGGTCGGCAGGTACGCTTGCAGAATATACCAACCGGCTCGCCGTTTGAAATGGAACATCATGGTCAATTCATGCCAGTAGCCGGCTGGATACGGCTAAAACATTAGTGGAATTTGTGATTCAAAATCGGAGTGATGGATTAGGCTTAAATTAGAAAAAAATCACTCGGTGAATCTTTTTTTTAATAGATGCAAAATGTTGATCGTTCAAATTGAAGAGTGAATAGAACAAAAACAAAATAGAAGTAGGTTTCTACTAACAGGGGGGGGGGGGAGGAAAGTGATTTTTTTTTCTCAAGAACGCTATCGGAGCTCACGGCTAAGATTTGATTATTAACGAGTATGACAACAAGTATGACAAGTAGTGCAGCTCTGGCCCTGCAATCAAGTATAGGGTTAAACGCCTTCATACGTAATTGGAGAATTGGTATCAGACTTGTTCTGAGGATAAAATACATAGTGGCTTGTGCACCTGCCGGCCTCGGTAGTTCGTAAGGCGAAATTGCATCCAAATGCCACTGCGGTTTTGAATATGTAGTATATGTGGCGCATCTCAAAATGGATTTATTAAGAGCCTATAAGATTTATTAAGAGTGTTTATCTTCTTCTACCATCAGCGTATCGGACGGGGTGCTTTTTGCGATTTTCGCGAGAATCCAATAGTAGGGGTTCTTCAGATAGAAGCAAAACCTCGCCTGCTTGTCTTGGTGCACCCTGCGTGAATCCAAGATGATCGTGAAGCTTTGTTTACAGAACTTTACGATCATCTCGGAATTTAAGAAAATTGATTTGAAGAGGAGAAAATTGAAGGAAAAATTAATATATGAAACGAATTCTCCACCAGCTTTTCTCTTCTTGCAACCTCGCCATTGTTAGTTGTGAGTTGTTTATCTGATTTGTGACTTTCGAGATTGATTTGTGGAACACTTATTGAAATGGCCTAACGTTTCGACTGGCTCATCGTCTTCGGAGGCGCAGAGGTTCCACCTATTGAGTGGTAAATCCGCTACCGCACTATGATGACAACCAGTAGCAAGTTCTTGACCATTTTAATAAATGTTCCATCAGTCAACCTCGAAAGGCACAAACTAATTGAACAACTCGTATGAAACGAACTTTTTGTGAAAAAAAACTCCAGCTTTCAGGCAGGACAAAGGTCTCTTCAGTAATTTTTTCATAAACTTTGAAATTCAATCTGAGTTTCAGTAAAAAGGAACCGAAAAGAGGCCAAAACCGAAAAAAGTAATACAATGGAAAGCAAAACTGGTGGGATGTGGAATCAGAATCCTTTTAGAAGGAACTCTATTGAGAGCTGCATCATAACGAACCTCGACGTTGCGAACATTCTTGATATCGACCAATTCGTAGTCGGCTAACTCCATTTTATCGCGCATTTTACTGACACCGGACGGGGTCCAAGACATCTGAACCTCGTCCGTATTGTAGCTGAACAAAAGAGAATTCGTAATAATCAATGGAATAAAAAACAAATTTCGGAGTTTTGTAACACGATAGTGATCGACTCACTTAAACGACTCAAAAGTTAGAGAGCAGGTGACGTTGTCGAATGGAAACCTTAACAGAGATAGTAAAATTAGTGGTCTATTTAAAATGACAATAATCAACAAATGAACCGTAAGTGATAAACTCAGTCAGTCATTTCATTTGAACATCTACAATACCACTTACATTTATTAAAAAATCGACACCTGGCGACGGATTAATCGACCAAATCGTCGCACAGCCATAATTTTGTTTACAGTGGATAATGGGAGAAATGGAAGCTTTAGTTTTGTCTCAATGCGACAAATTCAACGATCAAAACGTCAAATTTGGAATAGTAGGCCAGCAGCTCCTATGTGAAAGCTACAAAGATTCCTTTTTCATTTTCAGGCAAGACTCAGACTTTTTGGGTTTACTTTCACTTGTTCAGTTGTTGCTCTCCCGTGTTCCGTACAAACATAATTTTTCAGTGAATCAGCCTGAAGTTTCAAGGCACTTTTAAGCAAGATATTTACACGAATTCTTGGAAGTTTCTGGGCTTATTTTCCCACAATCTATCGAGTAATTGAACAATCAGCCACCTTTGACAGACTACTAGTTGCGCACTGCAGGAATCATATCGACTTCCAAAATACAGGCAAAAAAAGGGTGGAAAGGTGAAGAAAGAAATTTTTGCAATTTCCAGCGGCTGTTGAATTACTTTCCGAATTCGCCTTCTCATAAGCCGTTGAACTTTTCGCATCGAGACGAATCTAAGGCTTCCAATCTCTTCTCATTCTATCCACTTTAAACGAAGTTATGACTGTACGACTGTTTGCGTCGATTTATTCGTCGCCAGTCGATTTTTCGTAGAATTTGAGCGGCATTGTATTTGTATATATAAGGTAACTGACCCACTACAAACAACCGAAATATGAAAAAGCTGTTCACCTTGTTAGATCCATCTCACATGGCCCTTGTAATTTCAGTCGATAATTTGTCCAAACTGAAAACGACATTTTTGGAACATTATTTTTATTGCATTTAAAGTACAATATTTGCTAATTTCATTTAATTCACGGGACATCATCGTACATGGGCGGCAAATCTTCTTCATCTTTTAACAGTGGGTAGAGGTGGTGCAGAGACAGGTGGCGCTCGAGGTGTGGGCATAAAATGCCTCACCAAACAATGTTTAACCCAGCCAGGAGAGTTCAGAGTTTGCTGTCGCACCTGCCATTCAGGCAATCAGACGATCAGGCGCTAAGACGCAAAATCGTATCTATTAGGTCAATGATACTCCTGATCACCTAATCGTCCCGTCGTCTGATCAATATGTATCTTTTTCACCTGACCGCCTAAATCGCGAACTCTGAACAATGCCTAAGATTGTTAGTGAACTCATATGGGAGAATAAAAGCACTGTCTTGTACCATACATCGGGTGGCCGCAACAGTTAACTGTATAGAATCGATTGCAATTACTAGTAACCACGACGGTAAATGGAACAAAAGTGCGCGGCGTATCCCAGCAAGGTGATTTAGGTCAAAAGATCCTCCTTTATTTTTTCTATTTTCACATATTTAATAAAAGCGTAAGCAATTCCTCATTATCGACTGTTTTTTGCGTATTTCATCCAAATATTGATTCATGTAGGCTGGACAAGGTAGAATACTGATCAGTGTTCCAGGATTTTGTGCTATCATTCCTCATGGAGCTTTTCTGAAGGGGTAATACCTTTAGCAAATTCTGGTGAATGATGGGTCGGCCGCTCCGTGTAAACTTCAATGCCCCACTGCTTTACCTTCTTGCGGATTCAGCCCATTCACGTTCAAGTGGGGACGTTTTCAGTATCTCAAATGCACTTTCTCTAAAGAGCAACGCACGACACAATTATCCTCAATTTTATATGAGACTCTCAGATTCCCAGAGTAATTAGTGAATTCGTTATTCCTCGCATTTCAAATGATAGTAGCAATTACGCACCCATCCAGAAACCTGAACCTAACAAGGTCTTTATTTGAACGAACAAGGATGAGCATAGTACACTACTTCAAAATGGGGTTCAATGCGTGATCAATCACTCAAGAATACATCTGAGTGCATGTGCAGCATGTGCAGCGATGACGGAAGGTGCAGAGGGGGGGGGGAATTGGAAGGGGTGCTCATTTCCACGGAAGAAGAGGTTGATCATGCAGGTGGAATATAGCATCTCCACCTTGATGAGTTCTCATCATCGTGAGGTCCAATTTTCAACTTACTCAGCTGCATAAGCATAGCATGGGCGTGAGTGAAGGCGGCTTGAAACATCTCGAGGATATCGAAAATTCCCCAGTGACAAGGCCTTCGACTATAATATTTCTTTCTGTGTGCCGCTATAAAAACCTACATATTCCAATACTTTTCTCGGAAGCTATCAGAAGTGTGAATCATTTTATGCCATGTTTCTGACGATGAAGTGTGGGCACTCGAGTGTCAGTGGAGGCATGTACTGATCAATGGATTCCTCTGTTTAAGGTTCCTAGCTACGACTTAGCGGAAGCTTTTTTTCACTACGAACTGTAGGGGAACTGTAAAGGTTCAAGTCAATGTTCCCTTTCACAGTTGTCTTCGAAGGCGTATTTTACTTACAGTAAGCCTGTACATGGCTCACAGAAACCCAACTGTAAGTGGCTCACTAGAGGTTAGAAGCAGAAAGAAGTGGCCAACACCTGTTCCCATCAAGTTCACGAACGTTCTTGCTGAGAGGCACTGAAAACCGAGGGAAAAATTTGTCAGCATTAGAGCGACCAATAATCGACGTGGTAACCGTGTAAGCCGAGTATGACGGTATAGTAAGTGGGGTAAAAGATCGGAGATTACAGTGACAAAGGAGTAAAACACGCACTTAACGTTACAGTGCAGGTTTCACTAAGTTTCAATAAAATATTCGTATGTGGTTGAAACTGGTAGTCTGGACGAATGGTTGAAACTCGTTAAGAAGTAGCCCTTTTTGGGACACTTCACTTCGAAATGTCAGAATATGGATTACGACTGCTTATTACTTCCGCCTTTCCACATCTCAACATTCGCCGCCTACATTCTGTAGTGATGGGTATTCATTCATAAGAGAAATTCCAGAAGTAAACTTTCAAGTGATTAGGCCTCTGTTCATGACTGCATGAGTTTTCGCCGGTTTCTTCTTTAAAATTCTTTGAGTCATGAAACGCCACTGCTGCCAAGTGCAACATCGAAGTTCTACGAATTCAGGCATGAGAGAACTAGCGTTGCTTGCTTTCGATTTTCGCAAAACATCGTCGCAGGAGGGGTCATATCGAATGCTAGCGCCACGGATAGTCTCGATATTTTTGAGAGATCTATCTCAGAACAGAAAAAATACCCGAAAAACTTCGAGCAGTGGGCAATGATATGCTGGAATAAAGTAAAGGGCGTATATGTGCTGAATTTCGTGACACCTGGCTAAAACTCGAGAGCCCTCGTCACGGTGTAGCGCTAACAGGCCATCGTGAACACCATTGAAACCAAACGGCACCGTGTGCTCCCTGCGATGTGAAGGATCATACTGAACGGAAAGTGTGTCTTTGTGTCCGACTTAGCTAGTGCAACAGTTAGCCAGCCCATACCCTGGTACCTTGTGACACACCAATTCTCAGCTAGAAGCAAGAGAGTAAAACTACTCCAAAAAACCGCGAAACTCTGCCCTACATATTCAATAGAACTGCAAGCTCCATTCATCCCATGTCTATCCATTCCAGCGGATACCGCATCTATCTGACACATTGAAAAATCTGGACGAAATCTGGAAGTTGCAAGAAGGTCCGATTTTGGAGCGCTAATTTCATTGACGCGCTATTGCTCGGAAAGGGCATCGACATGGGAGATGGCAAAGTGCGATAAAACACCATGAGCTATTTCCATTTTATCGATCTGCTCGGTCGTTTTCGGGAAGTATCACAAAAAAACTACTTTGTTTAATGGTTGAGTATTAATAACAAAAAAGGGTATATACTCATGTACGCAAATTCACTTTCTTGTTTGAGTTGTCCTGTGGGCGTGACATGAGAGTGGGCGGGATTTGAGAGTCAAAATGAATGCGTTAAGCATACAAGCTTTTTTGAAAGGAGTTAATGCATCGAAGCAACCGTGTGTGCCGGATTTCAAAAAGGGCTCCATAAATGTCAGTAAGTAATAGAGGTGTACGGAATGCATGAGAGGAACTCACCGGAACCGTTCGCATAGATGAGCAGAAAGATGTTTGGAAATGGACTTCTGTGGATGTCAGCAGTCTTGGAGTTGATAAAGCATGAATTCGGTGTCCATAATTTCTCCAATAGCACACTATTCAACGATAAATTGTATTTACATGGGTTTAACGCCGAGTAATCGAGTGCCGGATCCAACCACATTTCCGAGATGTAGATATCCAACTGCAATCAGTACCCTTAGCATGTATCAAAAATTACTTATTTCAAAATTATCCTCAGGTATATACGCAAAAACGCATTCTAGAAATTTCAATTCATTATCCGAATACATTCAGTTTCATCTCTGAATCAACATCTCTTACAATGGATTTTCATCTGTTGGAATGCAAATTCCAGAAGTTTTGAGACTTTTTGTAACGATATGAATTCTCCGTGAAATTTTCAGAAAATATTTAGTGTGCCAATAACCTCGAAAGCATCTGATCTCTATGATGCCCCGAAACGCGAATTATCGAAAAATTTAGTATTTAAACTATTCCGTATGCGGATATGAAAAGTTTGGCCGTCTACATTTTTTATCACTTCAAAGACAGAAGAAATGATGCAGGAGAAATGAAGAAAAATAAAGAGAAACAAAATTCATATAAGTTCATATAAAATGCAAGTGAGAAGGAAGACAAGGAGAGGTAAAGGAAGCTTGAGGTAGTGTTACAGATGGGCCGGTTGGCATGGTATCAGCACTTATTTATGTTTTCCTATTTTAATACGATTTTACTTGAAATGGCCAGGTATTTATATGAGAAATACAGTAACATTCTAAAGAGTTAGTATGGCCTTAAAATCAATAATCGTTTTCGACTGCATTTCAGTAGATGGCTGAGAGTACGGGAAACTAAAACTAAAGGCTGTCTGTCCTAGGGTTGTCTTGGCTAATTTTTCCTGCTATTCGTCCAAGGACCTATGGATCTTAAGTTTATTAATCCCACCAATAAAATATATTATTTGCGGGAGACCTTTAACACAAGTGGCAACAATGTGGGAAATCTAAAATATCATGTGATTCCAAGTTGATCAGGCTATACCACAGTAATCTGAATGAAATTAATACAAAAGCATAGAAGTGGAAGTCCGTCGAATCCTTTTGAAGGGCTATAACCCTATCTATTGGGTTGAGGAATAAGTCCCCTCCGTTTTTCTTAATCTCGTTTTTCACATTGTTTTCCTCATCTTTCGACAAAACTTATACATGTTTTCGATAGAGCTTTTTCTGCTCTAGCTCTACAGTATGCTACTATCTGTCTTGTGATTCCTTCCACTACCCAATATTTACGAGCTTTGGAAATGAAGTAAGCTGACGGCAAAAAAGTAGCACTTGCGCACCTCATCTTTCTTGTTTGCCAACTAGATTAAAAATGTATACGTATATGTTTTCGGTAGAGCTTTTCCAGCTCTATAGGGTGGTACTACCTTTTACTCAAATCGCTCAACTTTTGCCGTTTTTAAGACTCACAAATGCAGTACTCGCAAAAGTGTGCTTTTTCGTTATCTCCTCTTCCTCGCCTACCATCAAGATTTGGAAGAATATTTTATATGCATTCGATAGAGCTTTTTTTGCTCTACAAGATGATGCCACCCATCTTTCAAATCCTGTCATATTTTAGCATGTAGGAATAAGTTTCCACGCGTTTTTCAATTCGAAATCGCGTAATGAAAACGAATTATTTTGGCAGAGTGTCTTGTATCATTCGATAGAGCTCTTCTCGCTCTACAAGAGGTTGTTTACGGTTTTTGTTCGAATAAATTTTTACCGTTTTTAGACCGTCCGAGTGTCGACGAAATCGAGCAATTTCGACCCCATGTGACAAAAATGCTCGATTTCGTCGATATTCAAACGGTCTAAAAACCAGGAAAAATTTATTTGAACAAAAACCGTAAATAACTTCTTGTAGAGCGAGGAGAGCTCTATCAAATGATAGAAAACACTTCGCCAAAAAAAATTTATTTTCACTACGCAATTTTGAATTGAAAAACACGTGGAAACTTATTCCTACATGCTAAAATATGATAGGATTTGAAAGATGGGTGGCATCATCTTGTAGAGCAAAAAAAGCTCTATCGAATGCATATAAAATATTCTTTCAAATCTTGATGGTAGGCGAGGAAGAGGAGATAACGAAAAAGCACACTTTTGCGAGTACTGCATTTGTGAGTCTTAAAAACAGCAAAAAATTGAGCGATTTGAATAAAAGGTAGTACCATTCTATAGAGCTGAAAAAAGCTTTATCGAAAACATATACGTATAAATTTTTTAATCTGGATGGCAAACAAGGAAGATGAGGTGTGCAAGTGCTAATTTTTTGCCGTCAGCTTACTTCATTTCCAAAGCTCGTAAATATTGGGTAGTGGAAGGAATCACAAAACAGATAGTAGCATACTGTAGAGCTAGAGCAGAAAAAGCTCTATCGAAAACATATATAAGTTTTGTCGAAAGATGAGGAGAACAATGTGAAAAACGGGATTTAAAAAAACGGCGGGGACTTATTCCTCAACCCAATATATTCGGGATCGAGGGGCATTTCAATGCGGTTTGGCGTATAAATACGATGATCTGCGCCAGCAGCCGAGAAGCGAGTAGCATTTTTTTCTTCCCTCTTCCGAACAAGTCTGGTAGGCATTCATCGACTCCAGAAAGATGGAAGGGCTTGTCTGCCCTGTCATTTTCGGTTATGGACTTAATCCTCGCACCACACTGATGGAAACTGTCATAACCAAATTGACATTTTGTGGGATTATGACATATATATAGGTAGTTTCAGGATGTTCATTATTGAAGCTAGATCTCGATATGGGACCACCTTGCTCGATTGGTCAGATAGCTTAACAAAAAATGAACAACAACTGGAAACACACTCAAAACCTAAGGGTATTCGAGAAAATAATTGGAAAAATCGAAAATTTTCAACAGCAATCATGTTTCGGCGGAGTATAGAGGATGAAGATGCAGTTCCAGGAGAATAATTTTCGAAGTGAAGGTTAGGTGAGGATCACATGAAAGCAAAGTGATATTCCCATAAGATATGCCGAACGAGGGAACATTCAAGAGAGCCTCAAGCGATTCTCGAACTGCAACAATTAGAAACATGAGAACAAGCTCACGTTGATCGATAATTTTCTAAAAAACGGCAGAAACGAGGAAATTTTCAATTTTCGCCACTGACTATGTAAAAGTCACCAACACTATGTAGACGATGGACCTCACCTGAAAATCACTAGTAATATCGGAGATCGTAGTGATTTCTTGAACCCATACTTCAACTTTCACCTCCACCTGTAAAAAACGAAAATAAGATTTTTTTTTTCAAAAAAAAACCAAACTGTAAACACAAAACGGCGTCTGAGGGTTCACCTGACCACCTGGAATTTTATGCCTATTGTAGTTATGCATAATAGCGCTGAGAATATAGGAATCGTTAGCGCACTCTTTCGTCGCTCGTTCCACCTGAAAAATGGAGTTTTAATTTCAGCGCGGCGGCAAGTAAAGCGCTTCGCTTGACTGGTTAGCCACTGGAACAACCTTAGCTGGATTGATGATAGGCCGTAATCCTCCATGTTCGTCCACTTCCCAGTCGTAATTACGGCTTAAACGGCGAAGGGTTCGAGAATTCCGTCGATAAACGGATTTCCTGCAGGAACAACCATGATTAAATGGAGATTCTATTTCTAAAATTCAAAAAAAAATCCTACGAAAATTCTCTTCATCCAAATAAGAAGAAAGGAAATTATGAACAGTAATGGAAGAGGATGAAGACCAATAAAAAATGTCGCAGCAAAGAAAGGTTTCTCTGCGCTTCCGTCACCCATGTAGTCTTTCCGTTCAAAAGTACAGCTCCGAATTTTTCATGACCGAGAAGAATCCAAGAAAATACCAAGTTGAATACCTATGCACTTTCGGCTAGAGAGATTTTGACTTTTTGAAAAAGAAATCTCATAGAAATGAATTGCAAAGACTATGTGATATATAAAGAGAGCTCTATGTGGCCATGGGGAGGAAGCACTTCAGATCCATACATATAAATCTAAATACCACAATTACAGCAGTAAAGACACAAAAAGAGAAAGTGGCTGTGAACATGCGGCAGGGTTTCACTTGCATAAGGCTAGGAAAGGAAAGAAGGGTGGGGTGGCAGAACCATTTTTGTCCCCCGCATCTACATTGCCCGTGAAAACTTTTGTGAGCTTCTTTATTTTTGGAAGGGAAAAGTCTGAAATCAGACTTGAATATTAAAAGGCGAGACTAATCTCATCTTTGATACCTGCAACATCTTGATGGATAACGTAGAATTTATTGAAAATTAAGCAAAAATCACAAACGAAACAAATAATAAATAAATGTAAATGTAAATAAATGTAAATGTAAATAAATATAGAATTAAAATAATTGCTTTTATGTCCTCGCCGAAAAGCAGAGGACGGGCTTGCGACATGAATCTCGGCAAGATTTCTTACAAGGCGCATGTCATTATCCGTCCTGCTTTGCAGTATGCGAAATCGCTGTAGCAGAAGCACTTAGATTTCGGGCCACTATTAAATTTCTCTTGTATCTCAGTGATCTCTTATTTCCCCCCCCCCCCTTCTCGAAAAAAACTCCCCCTCTTTCCTTATACCTCTCGCTAGAACTCTCTCTTTTGCTCAGAATCGCTCACCTTGCATTGCATGCGCAACCGACGATTAGCAGCAATAGTAGGAAAGTGATGTAATACATTCGCCGGTGCGGTTTCAAGCCAGCTCAAATCGACCTCCTTTCCATTGATTCCGTGAGGGGAGGGTAGGGCGGCGCCTATGGCCGGTTCCTCCTTCATCTCCACCAATTACTAGCCGTGACCACGCCCATAACAGCCGGGGGCCTTCGGCGTACTCCATACCCGTTTTCGGAAATATCAGTTAAAGTTGCGACAGGCTGTGACTTAGCTGCTCGAGCGCGATCGCCAAGTGACTGGACGAACTTTAGTGTTTGCAGTGGTCGAAGGCGAGTGTGATTAGTTTCATTCGAGCGAGTTTTTAGGCTTGGCTGCCTCGTCTCGATTGAGCGTATCCGATTTCGTTCTCGCCTTCTAATAGCAGCCAGCAAAATGTTAATTAATACCGCTAATTGGCTGCATTTGTCCGCGCCTCGCAGCTCTGAAGGGGAGCCTTCTGCTTGTTCCTTGAGAACGCCAGCGATTACACCATTTAATCTTGTCTGAGGAGCTACTTTGGGAAGAGGTTAGGGCCCAGCGCCCTACCTTAAAAGAGGTGCTTCATTGGCTTCCTGGGAAAACACAGCAGAGGTGTGCAAGTGGATTGGGGGCTTATTGTGTACTCGTAATTCGAGTGACGCCTTCACGAGGAGAATAGCACATGAACAATGAGCGTTACGGAAGTGTTGCGCGCGACAAATGGCAAGGATGGATGCGGCGCATGTGGCCATGGCCAACGTGGAAAACGCCACGGCTGCTCTAACTCCAGGCGCCGAAGATTGCCCTATCCTCCAGAGATTCCGCCTCGAAAGGATGAAGTGCTTTATCAGTGCCAAGCGCACACGCACCACTAAAGCGATGATTTATTCAAAATTAAATTGAAATCGGACACCATTTCACTGCGACAATGACGTGGGTGATAGGAAAACATTTTGATGTTTATGTACCATCTATGGGAGAGATGGCCAGTGAAGGAAACAACGTCCCTAAGCGCCGGCTATGATCGCACGCAATTCACTAGCATTTTAATGCGCATGGGACGGCCTGAAAAGACTTCTCATCAATGAATCAAGCTCAGCGGAACACGCCAAAAGCGAGTCGCCCAAGTTAGAAGTTATGGACTCACCAAAGATTCAGTACGATTCCAAATCCTAAAAAGAAAAATATCTCCACCACCTCCAAGAGGCAACATTAGGATACAAAAATCTCACTGTGCTCGGAATTCCACACTCAAAAGAAGAAGTACCCGTCCTACTTCCAGTAAGTGCGTGATCATTTATTTACACGTCTTCTCTATGAATTCGCCCACATGGTGAAGGAAGCACAAAAAAGAACACACAGTGTTGATCAATCCCTCCCTCGGATCCGCCACGCTCTCTAGTTGCTTTCAGAATGCCACAGGGCATTTAAATCTTGGCCTGCACAATGACTTGCGAGGTCATATGTCAGCGCTATCACCTTTTGGTACCAGCTCACCGCTCTGGATAGATGAACAGTTTCACGTGAGCACCCATAGATCCCGTACCTGATCCATGGACCATGTTCATAAGAGCATCGCTACTTGTCTCTACACCATCTGCATCCGAACCAGTCTAATAGGCAGACCTCGCACTGTGAGGAAACACGGCTTTACCTCTTTTCCTTTTTGAGGAGTCCAGCAACGTTATTTTGTCATTCACTAGTTTTTTCCCGTTTATAAGAATAAAAATGAGAAAATTTGCTAATATTAGAAATCGTGAAACAAAATCTGGCAGGTAATCCAGAGCAGAAAAAAGTTGTTCAAATATCACCTGTGAGAAAACGCGAGAACTTATAAACTAATTTGAGAGAGTCATGCTGAATGCGTTGCTGAAAGCAGGAAGTATATTGAAAAGATAAAATTTCAGGAAGTTCGACGTTGTGCAACGATGGGTTTTCGAGGATTTGAAATTGGCTCCCATGTGGGCGAAAAAAGCCTGGATCATAAGGATTTTTTGCCTCTTTATAAGTTGAGGATTATTTCCATGAGTTCTTTGAAATCAATCAAATCGATTAAAGTGATTGATTTTAGGTGTGTGAGGAGCTCGATCTGGTGTTGTTCGTACATCCATGGGATATGCATAATTGGGACGGTCGGCTCACTAAGTATTGGATGCCGTGGCTTGTAGGTTCGACCTACGTTTATTGAACAGAACCTTCTCAGGTACTGTAGTCGTTGGGGGCGGGGGGGGGGAAGCAGCGAATCGGCATCTGGAAAAAAGGGGCTCGGAGGTGGGGTCAATGTTTATTGAGTGAGGCGAAGCCCTTTTACGCATAAGGTGATTGTTTCACCGTATTTGGCCCTAGGCTCAAGCAAGAGCCCATGCTGCCTAATTGTTTCTTCCAGCACCCACAGCATCCTCATCAAATCGATTTTGCTGATTTCTTTATACTACCAAACTACTCAAACTCTGCCTGAGATTTTCTATTTTTTGGAGAGTGTTAAGGCCAACCCATACCCAAGCGCATCAACAATTCCGATGGCCGTGCATGGAACATCCTGCTGCAATAACTCGAACGCTTCCAGCAATAAATTTACAGCAACTTCTGCATGCAGCCGGTTGATGGAATACCCACGAAAACAGTGGCAGATAACTGCTAGAAGATTGAGATCTTTCAACCGAACCCATCTTTCAAAAAAGTTTCAAGGAAGGGCGATGTGCACTGTGAGGGCGCTCCATGTTCCACCATAGAAGACATTTCCTCTTTTCCATGTATTCTTATGTCAAGATTCCGCGTCGCGGTGTGCGGCACGCGACTTTTGCGCGCGAGATGGCTGCACTGGGTAGGACCTTCATGCACTTGCGCAAGAATCGCGGCCACCGTGTTCTACGTCTATTTTTATTCATTTAATCGCTCATTTAAGTTTGCTTTTGGCTTATTTTCATTTCCTTCAACAAAATTCAACTCTTCAGTTCGCCATTGTTTGATGGTTGCGTTTCACATGCATTCTTTCATTTTCTGTGCTATTTATCATCCTTAGAGGTATCATTCCATATAGAATGCAGAAACAAGCAGTTTTTGGATCTCACATGTTTAATGGGTACTCTTTACAAAATGGATTCGATTACTCGTTCTAAGGAGTACTGATGTGGCGGAATGTTGGGTGTGATTCATGTAGAAGTTAGAAAGCAGAGAAAGAAAGGCTCAAAAATTGTGTCATTCAAAAACTGTTACAAAAGAAAATATGCGATATTTGTGGCAAAGCCTGTCCTGTATTTCAGTGCAGGAACTCCGAAAATCAGATTTGGGTTTTCTGTTTCTTTTTGCATTTTCATATGGAATGAAGCAAATGGAGATGACATAGCACAGGAAATGGAACGTAGAGGCGGTAGTAGAGTGATTCGGTTATCATTCATTCCAATCTTTGATACTGACTGGTGAACTTGTTTACCACGAAACCCGACACGTTGAGCATCACGTACTTTCGGGTGTGTGCTGATATGAAAGCGAATCGCGTGGCTACCCGCGGCGAGCGGCGCGGCGAGTGCGAGTGCCAGTGGCAGGGCATGGCAGCCTTCATGCGAGGCAGTGTGGCATGGGTGGAAGCGCAGATGTGACGCAGCCACGCTCTACCGGGCGCACAAGAGCAATCGATTTGCAAGTCGTACTGGTGACGCCGCGAGTGAAACGCCGTAAAGCGATTCGCTGTCATATCTGCACACACCCCGTACCTTCGATCACAACGTCTTTGAAATGATACGAGAAGTATCATCCAGCTATCATGCTCATTACTCTACACCTCAATAATTCTTCGGCAAAGTCCATCTTGGGAGGCGGTTTCTGTCATCCGAAAGCGTCAGCTATAAACCGTCACGCCGTATAGCTCGGTGGCTCGCTTTTCGACGGGATATCGCCACAAATAGGCCTCCTATACCCCTAGTTTCTATGCTAATGACTTCTTTTGGGGGTTCCTCAATAGCCACATTACCCCTATCACTCTCTGTAAAAGCGCATTTCGCGATAATCAGATAGGTCGATTCAGGTTGTGTGCACTTACGTCGAATTTTGGCTTTGCGACGTCGCACTCGCGACCCCGTCAGCACAGCTTGCCGCGGTCGGTTGGAATTCCGCTCAGGACGCAAGGATCTCGTACCATGAAATTCTTCAGATATTTTATCTCATCCCTACCTAAAACCAATAACTTGTGTGCCTTAAAGAGAAGAAATGGTGACATGAAAAGTAAAAGAAACGATAGCACTGCATGATAACAATTTATTAAGAAATAATTGATTCGAGCACAAAAGTCTAAAGGGAATGTTGCATTGTACGCAACCACAAATCCGCAGCGCTGATCGCCACGCTGCCGTGCGAAAACTCGACATAAGTGTAAACACCCGTCGATTTACCTTCTTAGAAAAGTAGATCCTTGTGTAACCAGTCATAATGCACCTTCTTCGCGTCGCTACGTTGCGCTTTCACAGTGCACCTGCTCGAACCCACTCCGACGCCACCCGCATTTTGCTCAGTTGACCAATAAGGAAACTCGAGTGGATGGCGTCGAACTGGGTTCGAGCAGGTGTAGAGTCGTATAGCGCACAGTGGCGGTGCGATATAGTGCAGCTTGCATAGTCACCCGAGGATCTACCCACTCCTCCAGAATAGGTAAGTTGACCTGTCCGGATATCGCGGAATTTACATTTAAAGACACACCAAGCAATATCAGATTAGTCGCTTATCTTTTTGGGGTGCTGGGTTAATTGCTTAGGCTGCATTTTTGTTGAGGCGTCGTGGCGCATCCTCACCAGCTATGCCCGCTCGAACTCAACCAAGCTGCGTTACTCAACCAAATACACCTCAGGTGGGACGAACCAATTTTCAGCGCGCCATTTACGAGGTAATGAAAAGCTTGCGAACTAGCGATGAGATAGGATAAGGCAAAAATTCTTGTGATGAAAATAATGCTGTTAGGGGCAAGTGATCTCGTTAAGCTGTGCACGATACCACCAAGTAAAGACTCTTCTAGGCCACAGTGCTCTTAAGATAACTGTGGTTAAGGCTTTTTTGATGCTCCTGCTGGTTTTTTTTTCAGTTTTACTTTCTCCTCTAGTGGTGAATTAGAACTGTGAGGGTGTGTCTTTATCTTCGGAATATCATATAGGAAGACACTTAATAAGTGCGACCACCAGCACCTCAAAATAACTCATCGAAATTCTTGTGATGAAAATAATGCTGTCAGGGGCAAGTGATCTGCTGGTTTTTTTCATTTTATTCATTTTCTTGCTCGCAATAAAGAATAATCTGATGGTTGGTCGCTTCTTAGTGGGATGTCACGCACTCTTCATCTATTCACATTCAGAGAGCAGCGTTAAAGACACCAGGAGGGGTAATTTTGGCTTACGGTAGAACAGACGTAGTGTGGACGAGCTTGAGTGGCCGCCATTGCACAAACTCGCCAATTTGACGCCTTGGCATGGTGCCAAAAGAAGATGGTTCTAACATAGATTTGTTTTTTCCTTTTAGTTTTCACTTTGTTCTTTCTTATATTGTTTCTAGATGTACTTGCGGGTCAAATAAAGTCGGGGGGGGGGGGGGGGGGAGAGGCAAAATTTTTACCCACCTCAAAGCTTCTTTCCCTTCCTAGGGTTAGGCTGAAGCTGATGAGACCTATGCTTTGACAGATGCTTTTTAATGTGGGAGGAAGGGATATGAATTTTAGCCTAAGCCCAGTAAGGGAAAGGAGCATCGACGTCGACGCAAAGCTGCGTCTCCCCCCGACTTTATTTGACCCTTCTGAGATTTTGAGGTATAGAAATGCACAATTAAGAAGATCTATAAGTAAACAAGTAAAATATGTCACTAGAAAAAAGTAAAGAGGAAATAATTCAAAAATAAGGTTATATCAGGCCGAAGACAAGCTTCAAAATGAACGAAGCGTGGCTCGGCCACGGAAGCTTGCAGTTCGGACGGAAGCGCGCCCCGGGGCCAAATACCGTCTCACGGCGCGTTTTTCAACGCTGGTTTCGTTACACATAGTATCTACCGAACCCATATGTTTGTTTTCAGACGCCATTCTTTTCGTAAACGTTATTCCGCCCTTGCCCCCCTCCCGGTGCCTTTAAGCTGCTTGGCCATTAGCGACAGTGGAACAATCTTGCTCTCCAGGAGGGGAGCTGTATTAGCTACAAGTAAGCAGAAGCAATTTCAGATGATAGTATCGCTGTGAAACTAACGTTCAATAAGTTTTAAAAGGTCCTACCGCTCTCTGCCTGACACCGGAACTGTCGCTAAGGGCCTAAGAGATAGCTACTGTAACGAGAAGGCTTCTATCGGGTGCTTCCTTGTGCCGCATACCCAAAAACTTGCTGTTATCGGAAGCGACGCAGATCTTCATCTTAACCATAACGCTAGGGTGGGGTCCACGAGGTCGAATTTCCGCGCGGCCGCGCGCGATGAGCGGCACGGCGGGTGCGAGTTCCAGTGGCAGGGCATGGCAGACTTCAAGCGAGGCAGTGTGGCATGAGTGGAAAGCGCAGACGTGACGCAGTCACGCTCAGCCGGGCGACCGAGGGCAATCGATACGGCGAGTCGTACGGGGGCGCCGCGAGTGAAACGCCGCGAAGCGGAAATTCGACCTCGTGGACCCCACCCATAACGCTACGACCATAACGCTTCATAAAGACACCGAAAGGGGGTAATTTTGGCTTACAGTAGAAGAGACGTAGTGTGGACGAGTTTAAGTGGCTGCCATTGCACAAACTGGTGCCAAAAGGAGATGTTTCTATTATAAATTTGTTTTTTTCCTTTTACTTTTTACTTTGTTCTTTCTTATATTGTTTCTAGATGTACTTACATGGATGCTAACGTAGTTGGGAATGGCCACACCACTGCGCTGGGAGTCAGGTGCTACAACTAACGTTGGCCCGCGGCCCGTCTCCTACAGCGGACAACTCGGAAAGTCAGGATGTTGGACGCGAATGGGATGCGAATACACACCGCAGCGTTGCGCTTTTGAGTCCGGGTTTTTCGCCTATTATCGCTTCTCACCTTGAGTGTTCGTTACAAAATGCTCCTTTACATCTTCCTTTTGTTTCGGACCCCTTCCTGTTCCTTTGAAGATAGTGACAGCTCGCGTCATCGATGACCTCACGTTGACAGGACTCCCACGCGACATAGTGGCAACCAGCAATTATGCTACCCGACGTGGAAATCACAGAATCACACTTCTTCCAGAATCACACTTCTTCTGCGCTTCTGGCGTATTCCACTGCATCCATTGGGCCTGTGAATGTTGAATGACATTAACTCTGAGTGACGTGAATTTCTATCGCTTCATAACGAGCTCAAGAAGGATGCGCATGCAATTTCCTGCAGTACGAGCCACAACAGTTGTTTCTTGGTGCTACGCTATCAATATCCCCACCTTTGCCTCAGTTGATCGGTCAAGAAATAGACGTATAATATACGTTTTCTAGAACCTCTATGCCTCCTGCATCTAACACGTTCACGGGCAGACGCTCCTTATGTATTAACCGTGCGGCTGTGTTGATGTACAGATGCATGTTTCAAGATGGTGATTAATTTTATTCACTTTGTCGTAACCAACAATTTTCGATTTGATAATGGCTTTTGCAAAAAAGGATTAGTTATAATTTTACCTAATAAACACTACCGTAGATAGTGAAAGTAACCCATAACGTAAAGTAGGGTCTCATATGATGGCTGTCTATAAGTAGAGCCATGAAGAGATACCCATTGATCCTCTGCTTTTGCATTTGTTTGTCATGGAAAGCCATGGCTGTTTCGTCGAGATATGTAGCACCAGCGCGAGACAGGCATAAATTGGGGAATCCTCGATGAGTCGTATTTTGGGTTGGAAGGATGGAGAGTAGGAGGAGTCGTATTTCGTGAATTTCTTCGTTCTTCTTGCTCCTTCTTCGGAGACGCCTTAAATGCAGATAGCCTTGGAAGCGTTGCACGGTGATGGGGTGTGCTTCCTGGAAAATTTTCTCGGCTCCAGGCTTGACCCTACGTTGCTGAGTCACACTACATGGAAACGCGTTGGCAGTGCTGCTTAATTAACCGTTGTTCGCCCTAACTTGTGCCACGCCGTTTCTAGTATAAAGGGAAATAAAGCAAGTAATACATAGTTTTTATTAGGATACAGTTACCGATTTAGACGTACTATAATATCACCAGTAATGCGTGTAGGGACTTGACCAGAATACTACAGGATCTCCCTTTGACCAGATGGCAAAGGTTGAGACATTCTCTTGCCAGCAGGAGATGAGTGTACTGGAAAGTTTTAGAGGTCTACTTCGTCAACTATCAGCGCAAGTAGAAATGTATGACCTTTGTGCCTCTAGCTTTCCCTCTCATAGAGGGAAAGCCAGAGGCACAAGTTTTTTTCGGGGATGAGCGTTGTTGATTGCCGCCTTGATGATCCATGATACAGGTGTTTGGATATTAATCCGTACCGACATTACACCACATCGTCATGGCCTTTCGCATTTGACATAGAGAAAAGAGAAGCTGAAGGGAAGCATACTCCGGGCACCCAAAAATCTGGAATATTCAGAATAGAAAGTAGATTGATTCGTTTTAATCTTTCTTCGAAAATGGAAGTTTTGGGCGCTTCTGGTATTTTCGATTGAAGCGTTTGAAGCCATTTAGCACTTCGGAAAAATAGGAAGTTGTGACAATACTTTAGTGAAAACCTGTCGCACCTCCTCCATTTTAGCATGAAACTTTTGAGCACTTTCCAACTGCAGCGTTGCGAGAAGAGTAGAGTTCTTCTCGCCATGTTCCTTTTGTATGCAGCAAATGGGTTATGAAGTGCAAGCATTATCTACACGTGTCATTAATTATCAGTAAGAAATCGGAAAAGCTATTGGTCGGATGGGAAATGGAAGTATTATATATCAGTGATCGAAATACTCAAGTAGCGCTAGCTACATAGCTATATATTTCGGCTGTGCGTCGTGATATTCAAATGGGGTTACCTCGCTACGTGAATAACGTAATCGCGCACAACAAGTGCCTCACTGGCCCTTGCCAATTGATAGCGCGCTAAAGGGTGCGGCTAACGCCTCCTCCCATGACGTGACCCGATTCGAGTATAGGTGAATGAGAACTTCAAGGCAGATGGCTAAAGCAATCAATTTGTTTTCTTAATTCTAACATAAGTGTCGTTTTCTACAGGAAAGTAGAGTAATTTCGTAAAAGCAATTCGCTTATTAGATAGCTGTTCCCTTGCATACATTCCTGCATCTGGAGCTATATGGGCTACTCTCTGCGTCACAGCGAAAAATTCTGCGCGACGCTTCAGCCCCTCAATGATCACGACCTTCCATAAGTTAACTCTTTTGAGTCCTGGATGGACATAAGTGAAGAGGAGGAAAATAGAACAAAACGGATAAGCTCTCCACGAGCCTCCACAGTAAACCTCCACGAACGACTTCCAAGTCATGGACAGGCGCGAGCACGTGCCCCTCGTACTTGTACCGATCGGCCGTGTTTGCGATCCTGCGACCACCGTGCCATCGTCAAGTAGCATCTTCCGTACCATGCCGAGTGTGTATCGTTAGGACAGTAAAGCGGTGTGCGGTGTGTGACGCTGCATTTTCCACGGATTGCATCCCATACAGCAGGCCGCTTTGAAA
The DNA here is from genome assembly GCA_963978905.1 of Trichostrongylus colubriformis. Taxonomy (NCBI): domain Eukaryota; kingdom Metazoa; phylum Nematoda; class Chromadorea; order Rhabditida; family Trichostrongylidae; genus Trichostrongylus; species Trichostrongylus colubriformis. Next base: position 8,340,230 of record OZ022259.1, on the reverse strand, counting down.
AATACTGTTCGGAAGGTATACGCCTTTCTACACTCCACACTCCTTTCCATAAAGGAAGTACTACATATAATGGCGCTTTCATTTATAACGAACTTTCAGGTATGCCTTCGGAGACGGCTCAGGCGATCTGTAGCGTTCTTATGGGCAACGTGTTGCTTCTATTCCCACGTCTACGATTCTGTTTCGCTCACGGCGGCGGTTCGTATCCGATCATTGCTGGAAGAGTTGCCCATGGCTATAAGGTTCGTTAATGGTGTCAAAATTACAGTTACGAAGAAGCAAGATGAATTAGTAGGGTAGGATGGAATATTTACATAGTCTCGGTATCCTACGTTGTTTATTAATTAATTTATCTATTCATATACACATGGAGATGTCCCATAAATCCAAGGAAGGAAAATCATTCATTATAAGAACAGGCAATCTCAAGAGATAAATATCAGAAACAAAAGAGAGATGGAAAACAATCCAACAATTCGAAAAAAATCAAATGAGGTCCACGGACAAGGGTGCTCACCGGAGCAATAGGGATATGTTACCGGAAAGAAAATGTGGTAATCATAGAAGGTTGCTTTCCCCGCGGGTAGATGAAAAGTCCAACTCGAGATCTTGGTCCGGTCCGGTTCGACGCAGAGACGCAGTGTTACAGCACTGGGAAAACTTATCCTGTTATCCTATCCCAAACGACTTCATCAGTCACTTCAGGGGAACAAACTAGGGGGACCTTGAGTGAGGGGTTAATCAAACGTGAAGTTCCTCTAACATCTGGAGCACGTAATACAGGTCCATGGGTTATCAGTATTTGAGCAGCCACACTCAGGTTCAACGTGTCGAGGAAAATTTTTAAAAAATGCGACTAACAAAAGAGAGCCTCTACACGACCCTCTCCCCTTCTTCGGGCTCCGCTATTCCTATGGTTTCTACTCAGCAATGCGATCCATCAAGGGAGTTGAGAGCCTGTGATTAAAAATAGCAAACCAGTCAACTTCCCAACAAAATAAAAGAAAAAGAGCTCAATCAAATTCAATACTTGTATTCCTAAACGAAAGCGCTCGTTCTCTGATGACAAAAGTCATACGAAATTTGCGGTAGGGATAAAGGATGAAAAACAAGGATAGAAAAGTTTGAAACTATGTAGGAGCCATAAAATGAGCTCCTCTGCAATCACCACGTCGCTATTACGACGCGACACAGCGATCAGATGGGGGCGTTATTCTCTCCATACCAAATTTGTCATTTTTTCGAATACTTGAGACTTTACTTAGACTCCATGCCTCCAATACATATCCTTTGCTCTCCAAGGTCCAACGGGATGGCGACCGGCCTCGCTGAGTGATGCGCCATGCGTGAGGATTTCATCCTTATATTGGCAATAGAAACTCCTATCCGGTCCGTATAGTGACCCGCTAGTACCAGATCACGCTCTCGCAATTGTATTAGGTTGTCCGGAAAGTTTTCGGACTACATGCATGGTAGGGTTCGAAACAACATATCTTTGTCACCCGATGTTGTGAGCGGACTTAATTTGAGGGATTTGTATTTCAGTCCGGTATATGTACTTGTCAGTAGTATGGGCGACATATCGTCTCCTGTTCCCAGTAGTGCCTTCGCAATGGATTACAAGAAGATGCTCTATCGACCAGTTTTGCTTCTACAATACTTCTACAACGGCTCTGGCCGATGCGCTAACGAGGCCCATCGCTTTCTGCAGGAAACAATAAAGGGGCAAGCCCCCTGTCGCTCGACGTACTTCTACTGGTACCACAGGTTTGACAACGGTGACGAATCACTCAAGAAATCTCGACCACAAACATAGAACAAACGGCTCGTGCTCGCTACCTGTGGGGCTCGACCTAACCTTTTTGTACGCTAACTTCAGACTTTACGAATACTCCTAAATCCACGGTACATGATGTCAATGAAGTTGCTAACTACACAATGTTCTCCGACGTCAGTCCGAACACTTTCCGGACAACCTAATAGTTAGACATGAGATAGTCTCTTTAATCTTTTCTTTCCTCTCCATTCTTCCTATCTCTTTCATTTAATTCCTCTTTTCTTCTCCTTTTCTTACTTTGCAATTATTATACCTCTTATCTAACACTAGGTTATCCTCTTAACTTACTTGTGATTATTTTTGGTATTCTATAAAATAATAACCTATAGTTATGAAATAAGTCTGTATCAGCAAATTTTTTCGCTTGCATCCCATGGTTTCTTGAATGTTCTTCTACAGTGGTACCCGTAGATGGATACCGCTTTCCACGATTTTTCGGTGCTAGCGGACCAACGAAAGGACTGTTGGCGTTGGCCGACTTCATTGTAGATCGCGCCATCCATGAGGTTTCCATCGACAGTCCATCAGGTCTAAGGGTACCCTATTTCCGTGGTCAGCTTGGATTTGTGCACTGTGAAAAACGGTATCAAGTTTAGCCTCGCACTACAGTATAAATAATAAGCGTATGGTTGAAGAAGCTGGGCACCTTGTTCACAGTGCAAAAACCAAAACGACCTCCCCCCCCCACCAGTCGAAGATTCCTCGACGGAGGCTTGATCCTGGCTACACTATCACTCCCATTCTCCTCGTGAAACGCACCTCGACAAATACCTCCGTGGTCATCTTGGATTTGTGCACTGTGAAAAACGGTATCAAGTTTAGCCTCGCACTACAGTATAAATAATAAGCGTATGGTTGAAGAAGCTGGGCACCTTGTTCACAGTGCAAAAACCAAAACGACTTCCCCCCCCCCCCCCCCACCAGTCGAAGATTCCTCGACGGAGGCTTGATCCTGGCTACACTATCACTCCCATTCTCCTCGTGAAACGCACCTCGACAAATACCTCCGTGGTCATCTTGCATTTGTGCACTGTGAAAAACGGTATCAAGTTTAGCCTCGCACTACAGTATAAATAATAAGCGTATGGTTGAAGAAGCTGGGCACCTTGTTCACAGTGCAAAAACCAAAACGACCTCCCCCCCCCCCCCCCCCCACCAGTCGAAGATTCCTCGACGGAGGCTTGATCCTGGCTACACTATCACTCCCATTCTCAAAAAAAAAAGCATATAGCTATGTCCTATCATTAGGGGGTATCATTGTCAGACTCAGGAACAAATTTCCTGCCAAGCACATTACTCATACATTATAGGAATCGTGCAGCCAAAAAAGACTTCCTCAGTTGCCAACAAATCTTGATTGTACTATTTGCTCACTTAGACCATGCAAGTATGCAAAGTTCCACACGAGAAAATGTGAATCACGCTGAGATATAGAGCCTCAGTGGTGGACAATGGGGCGGGGAGTCTGGGTGGATGCAGACGCCAGAGAGCTGAGAAAAAAGGCGCGATCAGAGAAAGATGGGAACAGGAAGTTATGTAAACAGTACCACTCCCAGCCCCCGACTGCGCTGAACGACGGGGCAGGGCACTCACTCATCTAGTCGGATTCTTCGCCCCCGTCGTGCCTCACTTCGAAGAGCCGTAACATAGTCGGATTCTCACTTTGCGCAGATACTTTGCACGCAAACATAAATATATGGGTAACACGGAGAAACTCATTTTTTCGTTCGCACTTCCTTGGGAAAACTAGAATGGAATTGGGGGGGGGGGGGGGGAGGAAGGTCGCAAGATTACACCACATTATAAGATAAGAAAGGTTAAAAATAGATGAAACGTAAAAGCTGGCATCGACAAATATGGGGAAACGCTAACATCAAGGTGAAGAGTCCCTGCACGTGCGTTATGCACTTTGAAGTGCTAGACCTTCACCGAAGGGTCAAACCTTGGAGACTAGAGAGTATTCACGCTGATGGGAGACGGGTGCCATCTTTTTCTCAATTGGTAGAAAGGTTTCAAAAAAACACGTTCGGAACCTCTTGTCGCTGGAGAAGGTCCACCTCTGTACCGCTAGGAATCACGATGAGATATGGCCGACCTCCAAGCTATCGTGTGGTGTGCATTTGAGTCAAAACGGAATATGTCGGAATAGCTGATTGTTTGTTGAGAGTTGCTGAGTGTAGGGGTTGGCATGAAATTGGTGGGACCATGACTGTTTCATGCTCGCAGATTTCACTGAAGTGATTGTGTGGCTTAATCGATTTATTATCGATGTACCCAACGTAAAACTTCTTTTCCTAGCTGAGATCCGTTCAGGTCCGGCCCGACCTCTGTGCTACAGACTGTGCCAAAAGTCCACGGGAGCTGCAGCACCTAATATGGACGGACTCTCTCGTGCATGACCCGACTGCTCTGCATCTTCTGGCCAACACCGTGGGAAAGGTGAGCCTAACTGCTTCAACTGAGTCACTAATTCCAGATGAAGGTGGCGACGCGTGGACGGAAGTCCTTGATGCCACTCGTTTTAGATAGTATCATACAGGCGATCGGGTCATTGTTGCAACAGCAACAACACGTACTTTGTTCTTTCGTCATTTGCAGTAGTCCTTTTTGTGAATTTCACTCTTATTCTTCATTCAAAACGGTATAAGACAACGTCAAAAATGTCAAAACATAACAAGAAACTCAAGCATCAGTAACATAACAACAATTTCAATCTATTGGACGGTGTTAGCTATGGCTTGAGTAAAGCCTTTGCTGTTAAGCGCTTGAAGGACGATAGAGAGCTCGGAGGGGCTATTTTTGCTGATACGCGAGTAATCAAATCCTGCTGTGAAAATGCATGCCTAAATTATGTTTTAGGGCTTGTAAACGATGATTTGAGTTGACCTTTTCTGGTGGTGGACGAAATAATGCGATAGAATCGAGAGGTATTTGCCACGCATTTGTTGCTTAGGAGTCTGAACAACATGCATAAGTCAAAGTCCTAGACTGAAGCGAGGGAAGATTGAAGTATGTGCTCCTTGTTGTAGCATTTGATGTTTCAGAGTATAGGAAGCCTCCTCCGCGCCCATGTCCTCTCTTGTGAACCTGTTCTGGACTTTTTCGATGAGTGCGATATCTTTCGTTTTACTTGGAGAGAACACAGCCGTACTATTTTCAACTGGTTGACGAGTTACCTTTTATAGACAGAGAGGAGTATATCACTGTCCGTGGTTGTCAAATACCTGAAAATCTGAGATGCGAAGGAGTGCTTTTTTGTATATGTGCCTGTAATGACTGGAAAGTCTAGGTCATTGTAGGAGAACCCCTGATCTCTAATCTCGTGCGCCTTGGAGACCGCTACCTCATTTACAAAGTATGAAGTGATCAGACCCTTCAAGGACCTAGGTGCATATGAATTTTTAGACGAGGAGGGGGTATCTGCTAATCTAGAGACCACTGGGCGAGCCTGTTAATACACGATTACAAAACCACAGAATCCTCAGCGGAGCCAATCACCATATAGAGCTTAAGATCCTCGAGAAACTGTTTGCATACAATATAGACACAAGGAGAAATCAGACCCAAATCTGCACGAAATATATTGTAAAGCCTTGTAGATAAGACTCCTCCCTGAGGAGCCCCTCTGTGAGCACGAAAGACTTCCTAATTGGAATTATTCATGTGAACTTGATAGGTTCTATTCCTGAGATATTCGCGAATCCATTTGTTAACTTTTCATGGAAACCTTGCTGTTGAACTTTGTATAACAACCACTTTTGACTAACCTTATCGGCCTCAGTGAAATCGAAACGAATCCCATTCACACGTTTCTTATCATGCAGGGCTGCTGTCCAGTCATTGAGTGGTAGAACGAAATTCGTTGTTACTGATTTTCTCGACAACACCATGCTGTGTATCGGGCTTGATGTTGTTTACCGCAATATGCTGGATTATGTGTTTTTCATCTATTTTTCAGAAAAGTTTGCAAAAAATGAAAGTGATGCTAATGAGCCTGTAGTGAACAAGGTCCGATGAAGGCAAACATTTCAAGATAGGAGTGATATATGAACTTTTCCAATGCCGGGGAACTTGAGAGAGCATAATGGACTGATTAACGCGATATAACAAGAGGAAAGCGATGTCATGGGCAATATTTTTGATTAACTCAAAGGGGATATGATTCGAGGTGACAGGGTATGAGCTGGGCCACTTCATCAAAAGAGCATAGACATCACATGAATCAAAACGCGGAAATGTCTGCATATTCTTTTGAGCCATGGATGAAAATGGGGAAAGTCATTGCTGTCCTCTAGATATACTTTGTCGAGTTCTTCCGCTGACGCATTGGCCTCATCACAATCATAGTTTTCCATCAGAGCTCAAATCAGACAATAGTGATTCGCCGCGCAGCCTTGCCCTCATGTGTTTGAAAAGCGATAATTGTCTTTGGAATGAACTATATTCTTCTCTACCCTTCTGTTGCATTTTGATAGTTGAGTGGCAAACTCAGAGGAACGGCCCTAAACTCAGATCAATCACCACTCAGCTTGACATACTGTAGAGGCAATCCTTATGGTCTATCATGTTCGGAATATAAGCAGTAAATTGGCTTCGGTGAGACTTTGGTAACCGCAAGGCACATATAAGTCCATAGCGTGCACCAGTATGGCAAGAAACATCATACATTTTTCGTCGACGCTAAGAACTCAAAGGAGTCCACCCACTGAATATTGAAGAAATACGCAGAAACAAGAGTGTAATCACATTTGAAAGAGTCGTCTGAAAAGAGGAACGGAAGTGACGGCCGTACCCGCAATTCCGAAGGAAATACTACGGTGATCGCTGTGGCCTATGGAAGGCCCTGCCATTACTTCGCTCATGAGATCCCCTTCCTTAGAGAACAAAAGATCTAGCATGCTATTTCCCCTTGTAGGCTCACAAACGTACTGCTTGAAGACTTGAGTGGCTAAACTACTTAATAGTGGATGTGAAATGTCATCACTACCATAGCAATGCGAAGAGCTGAAATCGGGAAAATTGAAGTCTCCTACAACCATAACTAGAAATGAGACGGACGCTAGGTTACTTACCACTTTCCCAAGTTGCTCATCGATAGAAAGACGGCGGCCGGTATACTACTACGGCTTTTACCCAAGATTCCAAGAGCGCCATATACGCGGCTCAGATTTCATACCCGTTTGGAACAGATTCAGACAGTATAGTCGTATAATCAAATGATTTTCGAATGAACATCGCTACACCACCTCCAACTCTCCTTGTCCTATCACAATGCAAAACAGTATGATCATCCATCCAATAATTTAGCATAGCCGACTTGGCGCTTTTTTCAACCATGTTTAAGTGAAAAAGTTCAAACCATATTCGACAAAAGTCATAATATCAAGAGAAAAACATTTCCTAGGTAAGGATTGGATATTAGATATAAAGCAGAAATAGTAGACGAGACCGACACAAAAGAATTACAATGTTACCTAAAGACATAATTCCCCAGTTTCTCGGTGGGCAATTGTCAGAATGAGGAATATCCGATGCTTGATTACTTGACTTTTATGTGTTACGAAGACACTACTTCTGTTATGTTACTCTCTATCAAGTTCAAAGGCACGTTTTCGGAGATCGCGATCAATGACACGCTGCGCAGGGGTCATCGATTTCCTTATGAACACACTTCTAACCGAGACACGTAATTGTTTTGCTTTGGAAAACGTCTCAAAAAATCTACTATCGGGAAAACGCATTTCATCAGTCTGGGCCTTCCACCTATCTTGCTCATTTTAAAAAGCTCAACCGGACGTGTACCGATATCCAGCTCATAGAAAATGTCGGTGACGCACCTCTGTGTATGCTGTACCGAAACGAAGCCGGTAGTCCCTCGTCGGCTTCTGGAACATCATGTGTGACGACCAAACGATCCCTCTTCACAGCGTGAAAGACATTCAGCGACATCGAAGGCAACTTGCTAAGAAGTTTCTTCAATAACGGCAGTGCTTCATGCGCTTTGAATGCGAGAACATCTTGAATTTCGGTCAATATTTCCGAGGCATCGTCGAGTATCGTGGCACGATAATTACAGAAATAATGGGCGACACAGGCTTTCTTTTCTTGGACGCACCACGTAGAAACGTGGGGTGCTGGGGGTTGGTTGAGACTTCAATAAAAATCCGACCGCTTACGGTGACCGCGCGCACAAGAATGAAAAACTGCTTTGACGCGCTGCCCACTGCGCTACTTTCGTTAAAGTATCCTCATAAATGTTTCAAAAGCTACTACTACGTATCACGACAATAAATCCAAAAGTGCTTCTTATAGGATTATTCACTAACCCGACACGTACTGAGTCCATGCGCGCGAATCTAGAAACTCCCAATTCCCGAGCGCCGAGAAACTGCTATTTTGAGCCGCAAAAAGAGAACTCTCGTCGTCGCTCACTAATTGACCACTGTCATTGGATTGGACGTAATTCTTTTTTTGCTATACTTGGCTTGGAAACTTCATTTAGACGTGTTGCTATGTGGTTCTTAGCAGAGTCTCGTTCTTTCACATGATGCATGCGTAATAAAGCACTGTGCTGTGAACAGCAGAGGTACATTATTCATGGTTCAACGTTACGGGTACGGAGTGGGTAGCTTATCTAACTACGGACGGATTCTAGTGCAAAGTCTCTCTCGTATTACAACAAATGTGGCAGGACATGTCTCTGTCCGATCATCTCATATCTGCTTTACGAAGCTGCAAAACTGTTCCATGGATTAAATCATCTAATGTTTGGAGTTGCTCTAGAAACATGGGAGAATCAGAACTGGAAAGTACGTTTTTTTGCATTTGGTCAAAGAGATGAGTGATAATACTGGGAGGCATACTCTGGTAAAAACGCAGATATTAAGAGCGCTTATCTACAAAGCTTCATATGTTAATGAGATGAAAACTTCATAATGATTGCTTTGCTGAGGATTTGAATGCGACAGCCTGTAATTTACCTGTGTAAATTCTGTATCTTTTTTTCTGCTTCTTAGTCATCTATTTTTTCGCACTTTGCTGTACTCCTTCTTCTTTCCATCGTTCCCACGCAAAATCGGTAAATTACTGAATGTAACAGGCTACAAAGCGAGTTTTTATTCTTCTCCATGAACTTTTCTTACAGATACTGAATTAATATTGCCGGTTTTATTTTTCCAGAAGCTTGAGTTTTTCAAGCTTATGCTTTCATGCAAATCCAACGCGAATCATTTATGCGCCGATGTTCTATTTTTCAAAACACAGATCTCTACCCACTTAGATAAACCCTGCTGAGGTGTAAGCACGGTCAAGCCCCCCTTATTGGTTAATACTTCCGATGCTCCCTGTTCCTTATTCCGAGCCATCGCTTATCGGCGTCCTTTGAGATAGCCTCATTGGTTGAAAAGTTATTCTGATTTCCGGATTGGATCGTAGAAAAATCCTCAAAGAATTTTCAGAAATACGACTACCCTCATTCTAGCCCAAATTCCGACCTTCAAAAAATACGACCTTCCTCGACATGTACCTCCCGCTGTGTGAATCTATTCGGTTCAGCACATCCTACCCATCGTTGTTTGGTGCACTGCCCTTGTACGCTGCTTCAATATCTGTATCTGTGGGCATGTGTAAGCACAAAAAATCTGGGAGACTTTCGAAGTGTTTTTCACATGTGACGTACGACAGGACACTCGAACTAGATCAGGTCACGTACGAAGGAGACTGGAACGCCGTATAGCAACGTGGCAACCAATTCACAACCGGATCAGCAGGGCACTAGTTTCTCATAAGGGCGCTATTCGCGTGGTGCGGTGACCTAATTTAAAGGAATCGTCCACGGAAAATGAGTTTCTGTGTTACCCATATATTTATGTTGTATTTGCCTAATGTTGGGCCTCATGCAAAATTTCACGCGAAAAAATGTGAATCTGGCTGAGATACAGCACCACAAAGTGCGGTCCCAGTGGGCGGGGCCTCCGTGTAAAAGCCTCGTACCGCGTCCGCCGTGGTCGGAGACGCATTGTAGGAACAGAAGGTTACGTAAACAGTCCCACTCTTCGTTCCCAACGGCGGCGGAAGACGGGACGAGGCTTTTACACGGAGGCCCCGCCCACTGGGACCGCACTTTGTGGTGCTGTATCCCAGCCGGATTCACATTTTTTCGCGTGAAATTTTGCATGAGGCCAACATTAGGCAAATACAACATAACCATATGGGTAACACAAAAACTCATTTTCCGTGGACGATTCCTTTAAGGTCCTCTTGCACATTCAAAATCCGGATCGCTTGCTGAGTCTCTGATGTCATATACTAGAATTTTCTGACAGAGTGAGATGAGTGATAGAGCTCCTTTTTCCAGGACAAAATCGTGCTTGGAACCGACTATCCCTTCCCACTTGGAGAGCTCGAAGTAGGAAAGGTAGTTTTAAACTAAGATTAAGTTTTTATTATTCGGCATTTCAATGTATTCAGAAAATGTGACATTGCTAAAACCATCGGAATTTTAGGTGGTTGAAGACTATGATGGTTTTTCGAATGAAGACAAAGATCATCTGTTATGGAGGAATGCCATTGCGATGCTTCGTTTAGACGAAAACTCACTTCGCACTCAACTTTAAATGTAATTTGTTATACCCTCTTGCCAAGTTCAATTACCTCTGTATTTTTTTTGAGTTGTTCGGACAGAAATGCAATAAACTCTTCCGAGTGATCAAATGTGCTGGACAAGTGAAAGTCGTCGGATCACTGCACCCCTACAGCCATTTCCAATGCTTTCTAGTGGCAAAAATCAAAATCATAGCTACGAAACGGTAATTTTGACTCTATAATCAGAAGTGCAGGCGTCACACATGTAGTATCAAGAAAAATTCAAACTAAGAGGAGGGGCCCCTTATTTGGCTTCTAATTATTGCGGTGGACGTGTTTACGCGCCCATCGTATTGCCGTGTCATCCGTCACGCGCAATTCAACTGTGGCACACCGTGGCAAGATGCAGCAGATGACGTGTTTTTCTATGTAAGCAGAGGAGGCCACAGCTCACCTGCGCAGGATCTTATTAAGTCGCTTCGAGCACTACTTTCACTACAAAACGGCTCACCTGCCATTTGTTTTAAATCCTTTTAGGTTGTCCGAAAAGTCTTCAACGTTTTGAGTGTGCTACGTAAACGATCATGACTTTCTTAAGATTCATCGAATTTAATCGAAATAAGCACCGTTCGATCAAAACTCTTTTGCCACTGTGACACTGGTCAATTAAATCCTTTAAAAAAAACTGGGTGATTGAGAATTCACGAAATCCACGAAGGCTTTTTCACCAGGTCCTGGTTGATGAAGTATTTTCCAGTAAGGAAATTTTGAAAATGTTTGAAGAGGTGATAGTCGGTTGATGAATAGTCTGGAGAATATGGCGGGTGAGGTAGATTCTCAACCCGTAATTCGTTCAGTTTGTGGTTAGTGATTCGCGAAACATGTGGACGAGCATTGCCATGCGAAAGAATCGGTCTCTTTCTGTTGACCAGTGCTGGCTGCAGCTGACGCAATTTTCCGTGTATTTCGTCGACTGATTCACAGTGAGACTGTGCTGTGATGGTTCGGTCTGTGACAAAAATTTATAGTGTAATACATTCGCCAAAAATCTTCCTCACGCAACTCAACCTTGATTGCATGCGAAATGCCTGTGAAGAGTCGGGATGTTTTCACAGACCACTTTGGGAATCAGTGCGATCTAACTGCTTTTTTCACGTTCTCGTACCTCTAAATACTTTTAATAGCCGGAATTCAAGCCTATTGTGCAAGGTGCTGCTCACAAAATCACGTATCCTATGGGGAGTTGAATGTATTACGCTTTTTTGAGTAGTGAGCATCGTTATTCGCTCCGCTTCTGCTCTGCGAAACCACAAATACAGAACTCTACCATTCAAACAGCACAGCGGCCTTTATGTTTCCTTCAATAAACACAGAATGTGTATACAATAATCGTCGAGAATGTGCTGTATCTTTCACAATAAGAACTGATTTTAGTAGGCATGGTTCGCTACGAACAGCGATTTTGAAGCTACACCACCGGCGCCTGCATCGCCTGTGTACTTGCCCAGTGCTGCCATTGAGTTCGCTCGTGCCCTTTGTAGTAGTATAGCCTGAAATTCAGGATTTGACCCTTTTGCTCTGAAACACTTGAGGTCAGAGCTTGTGCACACACCATCTGGTCCTTTATCGCAATTATGAACTATGCTTTAGCTTACCTGTGCCTCCTTGACATTAGAGTCTTGACCTGCCCATTTTGCCATGCATGACGCTTGCAGAGCTCGTCCGTAGGAAAATGTCAGTACCCACGGCTTTTTGCCTTTGAGCTTAACTGGCTGGTATCAGCAATACACCCGTCTCTTCAAAGGCACACCATGCGATAATCACATTATTGGCTTACTTTCTTGCGGGAAATAGGTCGTTTTGTAACCGTTCAGGTGCACCTTTGTTGCGGCTGCTCGGTGACCGCCACGATGTCGTGCCTGTTTGAACACAACCGAACCACACCCACCCAACCAAATCACATCTGGTCTCAGACGAACAATTTCCAATGTGGAAGCAGCTCACTCAACGAAATGGCTGTCTATTGCAAGTTTCCTTCTCCACGTGAGCGCTACGTTGGAAACTGTTCGTCCAAGGTGGGGTGTGATTTGGTTGGGTGGGCGTGGCTCGGTTGTGTTTAAGCAGGCACAACACCGTGAGGGTGCACCGTGCAGCAGCAACAAAGGTGCAGCGTGGCAGTTACCCAAGGACCTATTTGACCCAAAAAAGTGAGCCACTGACCTCTTTATCGCGTGGTGTACCTTCGAACAAACAAGCCACTAACCTGGTTCATTGCATTCAAATTCAATGTGGCCTCTTCTTCGGACTGTCCTCCTGAAAGGAACACTATACCCGGTACAGCTGGTGGTACTGCACGCAGCAATGCAGTGACGGTGGCGAGACCGACTTGCTGCGGTGTTGGCTTAGGGCCATCGAAGTTTTGTCCTGAAATAAAAATTGCTTCTGTCTGTTGCTTACACATTATCTATCTTTTCATTTTATAACGGCAAGAGCGATGATTATATCCTTGGAAAGGAAAACGTGATTTTAAGTATGAACCGCCCGAAAGCAGCTGCTCGTCGAAGTTTACTGTGAAAGGCACGCTTCTTATTCGTGTGTGGGATCCACCCTAGCGAGCCCATATGTAACTGCGTATTAGTGTCACGTGTCACAGACACGCATGCTTTGATCGATAACCACTGGTTTTGTGCGTTGCGTGATGGGTCCAATACGGCCCATTTACCAGCTTCGATTTATTAGCTTTTCACATCTGATGCCGCTTTTCCTCGCTTCCTAACCACTTTGCTTGGGAGAAGGGCTTTAGCCACGATTGACCATTCATCTTTATGAACTCGCCCATGGTTTGACATCTCTCTAGTTGCTTCCTTTTACGACCTTCCAAAACTTCAAAAAAGAGAGTGAAGCATAGAAATGCATCGCGCAAACAGAGATTCACAAAAATGAGAAATGTTTGCTAAAAAGGCAATCTAAAACAATACTAGTTGGGTCACGCGTTAGCCAGCTAAGGTTTTAGTCATGGGTCAGCGACTAGCACCTGTAATTGCAATCTGCTCCATGATCCGAATAGAACAACCAGTACTTGGTCGCTCACCTCTGAGGTATTGCAGAAATATCGACAAATGTTTCATAGAATTTCATAGAAACATCAACACAGTCCGAAATGAACGAGCGTTCATGTTTATTGGAGCAGTCCCAGTAAATTAGGCTTCACGGGAAGTACCAATACACGGGTAGCTCACCACGCAAGTCAAGTTGTCTTGTGGCATTGCCAGGGCGAAGTGGTACCGCGAGCCAAGCTGTAGGAACATCGTGACTCATACGACGTCAGCTCACCCTGCTGATTCGAAACGTGCGGTCATTAAGGACATGCTCAAAACAGCAAGTGTGCACTGGTAGTGAGGAACGGCAGCAGTCGAAACGTTTAGCTTGGGGCACTGCTACAGGAAATGGCTATGCGGTACCAATACGTTGAATGCCGGCCAAGAGCGACAAATGTCATCCCAAGAAAAATCGCCTATGTGTATTCCGGTATTCCGTTTATCTCCGATGGGGTTAGCGCTGCAATACATCGCAGTATGGTTCAAGCACAGGTACAAATTGATGTTGTAATAGTGAATACCCCTAATTACAACATCAAACGTCAACATGTTTGTAACAGATTATACGATAGGCAGTGCATAACGCCAAACTGCGTTACTTGCCCATGCGGGAAGCTAGGAGATTGTGATCGGGCTCGCGTTATTTATGAGCTTATATAGGGCTTGTAAGCACGTATTTTAGAGAGCTAGGAAGGGTACTGAATATACGTTTCAAGAAACATCTAGCTTGGAAAAGGTGTTATGTTATAACCACCCCACTCAGCAAGCATAAAATTGCGAGGCATAACTGAAAGATGTTATGTCCTCTTTTTTGGAGTACGAGACGGAAGTTCGCTACGAAAGGTAGTGGAATCATTCTGGATTTGCACAAGAAAGCCGCGAATGATTGGAGGAAACGAGTGTTTTTCGATTCGCAAGGAACTCCTGTCTCTTGTATTACAGGTAAAGGTGACGTGCACGGCAGCGGTTTCTGACGTACAAGAAACATCGATTTAAGTGAGATACATTCGTCCTCACTGACACATGTATGAGGCGTGAGCTGCTGCTTTGCTGGTCGAATCTTAGGTGAATCCGTTGTTCCATCACTGGGTTGTCCAAGAACGATCTAACGACACCGGAAATGCTAGAGGAGAGGAGACTCGTTTGGATACCTTGCTAGTCAAAACTTTCAAACCATCTTCACGCCTCAGAAGAAAACGAGAAGGTCGTAAACTTAGGACAAAAAAGCCTCACTTCTAACCTGGTAATGGCATACAAAAACAGTCAACTACTAATTGTATTTTTTTCCGTGACCATGATTCCAGTCCTCCTCTATAGCAGTTCCTGCCGAAAGCCTTCCACTACGAATTCAAAGTCAGATCTGCCCCTTATTCGTCAGCCAGCACTGCGCAGACATAACCTGTGAACCTCTAGTAGTTTGGATATGACACATGCCTTGTCTTGCTCCATGTGCTCCAAGCACGGATTCATCAAAGAGTCCCCTACTACCATACTTCCTCTCCTCATCTTCAGCTCCTACGCCTTCACCGATTTTCATCAGGGACGCAATTGGACTCCTTGTCTTTCGCCTACCTCTCTTTACGTTCTGTACAACCATATAACAGAACCTTTGTGGGTGCTCCGTGATCCCGAGACCTTTGCACACCAATTTGTGCTCCCAGCTCCACAGCTTAGTAAATGTAGTTAGTATAGCTTAGTAGTAGTTAATTTGATATTGCATCTGTAAAAAGTCCTTGTTATGCAATTCTACGTTCTCCTTTTTCTTTAGTGATGCGTTGATGTTAAGGAAGCCTCTCCTGATACTCATTATGGACTGAACCAATCGCTGCCACCCCAGCCAATTATGTGAGGTCATCCTTGAGGCTGACAAGATCAAGGTAGTTGTATCCCTGACCTTTCCATGGGGAACCAATTTATTGCTCTTGTTTTTTTCAATATGTAAGTTTACCTGCAGTGACCATGTTCGGTTTCAGGAGTGTTCCTTCTAGATAAACATGGTGATCGTTCAGTGCTCTGTAGTGTAGCAAATGTTTAATAGGGTGATTGAAGTATTGAATAATATTACCGGTAACAGTAGGACAGCACGATCTCAGTTGTCCTTCGACAAGTGTCCAGGTCATGCGGGCCATCGGGAAGAATCTCCGGTTCGACAATCGGTACTAGACCGTTTTGTTGGCATATTGAGGCGTAACGGGCGAGAACCTCAAGATAGTTTTTTTTCCACACAAAACACCCGAAGGTAAATAAAAAGGAGAGTGTACGAGGGAAACTGTGAAACCTAACTTGACCATTGAAACTGGTGTAATTACATCTCTCTATACCATAGCTAGAAGATGCTGGCTTCAGAAATGAGCATCTTAGTGTGTTCATTAGCTGAGCCGCTCTTATGTTAGCTCCAGTTTCGGCGTGGTCGATTAACATCCAAAACTCTGAGAGATTTAACCGCTAAGCCATGCCCCCGTAAAGCGAGTGACGTGCAGATAGTCCAGAATTCAGGTCACCAGTGTTGCGTGACGGGCAATTCACTATGGAAAACACCAAAACAATATGGACCTGACCTCACACTAATCTTTGGAACACTCGCCACGCACCCAGAATGGGAGCGTTTGCTTGATATAACTGAGTGATGTGTACGGTGTTGCATAAGCACACTAGTTTACACAGCTCTTTACTCAAAGGCCTATGACATTAGTCGGAAAGAGAGGACTCGCTCGATCGTCAGCGGTCGCGTTTTGCCCCCACCCTCGGCGTAGTTGGGGTTGGAGGCACTCGCATGCAATGCCAACAGTGATCCAGCGAGGACCCTCTTTCGTACAGAATGTGTAGAGTGGCCGTTGGCGATCGAGACCAGTGGCGATCGCGCGAGTGCTCTCTTTCCGACCAATATCAAATAAGCCTTTGAATATGGAGCTGTGTAAGCTGCTGTGCACATGCAACACCGTGCACACCGCTTGAAGTTGAATCAAGCAAACGCTTCCATTCTCGCTCTGTTCGTGTCCCACTAAACGGAAGGTTAATTAGACAAAGCTGTGTGTGCAAAATTCAAAACGGTTATGTGCAAAATCTAGAAAATTTGTGGGAAAATTCGACAGTACCGATGCGACCTCGACAAGAGCCATATGAGAAGGCGTATTGTAAGAGATTTTGTGAACACAACGCCATTTGGCGAACTGGGCACCGTCCTGAATTGAAAGTTGCTCAGCGCAGAGAAAAATGTGAGTTGTATGTTATATTTATTTGTTGCTTAGGTGCTTCTGTGATCATCTCGTTATGATTGCGTAGATGAGAAGCGCTAACCTTTTTGTACTGAGCACAGCGAGCGTTGAGATCATCCATTCCTTGTGTGGTTCCTTCACCGAACGTACCACCCATTGGAACAACGCCTTTATCTACCTTAACAAAATGATTCCTCTATGTGGTCACATTCTCCAAACACCAGTTGCAAAAAAAGAAACGGGGCATCGAGCACCACTCGTTTTCGGGTTGAGCAGTAATTGGCGCTGCTCACGGCACATGAATGGTCGGACGGGACCGCTATGAACTCTATCTCTTCTTCGACTAGTAGGACTCGGTAGAAGCAGGTGTGTAGCCTAATGTCGAATTTTCGCGCGCCTCACGCCGCGAATTTCTTGCGTGTGATTGAGTACACTGCCTACACTCCCTTTTAAGTTTTACGCCCGAATCGTTATTTCTTGATTAGGATGTCATCAAGTAATATTATTCTTTCCTTTACTTTTCATAACACTCTTTTGTCTTTTTAGGGTAAAAAATATTGTTTTCAGGTGAAGATGAGATAAACAGCTATCTTCGAAGGACCTCCATTGTACAGCCCCCTCAAAGGAATTCTAACCAACCGGGGCAAGTCGTGCTGAAGGCGTCACGAGCGCGAGGCCGCAAAGCGAAAATTCGACATGAGGATGCACACCCTGTTGGAAACAGTGCGAATGAAGGGCGGCGGAATCAGGGTCCAATACCTAAGGCGAGCAAAGAAGAGGGAGAGCAGTGAGCTCCAAGGTGAATGGAGCCATTTCCTTTCGAAAACCATCTAAATGTGGGAAGCGGTTCACCCATCCCGTGGCTCCTGTGTGCCAAATCCGTGGATGAATGCCGTGGTTGCGTCGCGGTCATAGCTCTGAGGCTCGTTCTCTCATCGGGCAGGGCTTTTCGCGAGCTGCGCATAAGATGTGCGCTCATCACGGTAAAAACATGCGACTCTTATCCGTTGAGTGAACAATGACAAAGTTGCGACGCAGCCGCGCTCTCCTGGAAAATGCTTTCCCTCAGAATTTGTCCGTTTAAAACTACCCACAGCTTTTTCCACTTCT
This sequence comes from Trichostrongylus colubriformis, assembly GCA_963978905.1. Taxonomy (NCBI): domain Eukaryota; kingdom Metazoa; phylum Nematoda; class Chromadorea; order Rhabditida; family Trichostrongylidae; genus Trichostrongylus; species Trichostrongylus colubriformis. The sequence goes on along the minus strand of OZ022259.1, from coordinate 8,322,387 downwards.
TCGTCGTAGGCTAGCCACCGCTGGTATTCTAAAGAACCAGTTTTAGCTACGCGATGAGCTGCGCGCGTCACATTGCAGGGGAGGAGTTTCATACGCATGAAAACAGCAGTACTAGTACAATCGACAAGGTGACTCGGCGATCAGATGTATTGAAGCCTAATAGATAGTTATGTCATCCTTCCCGCTTGATCGCTTTGCCGCCTGATAGTCTGGTTGTCTGATCGCCCAATCGCCTAGGGTGTGTACCCTTATGTCAGGATTGTAGCACCTCGGCATGTCGCAAGCGAATCAAGGCGGACGAGCTAAAGGAGCCATGTTGTTGGGACCAAGAGCGATTACAAGTCAGCTGCGTATCGCCCCAATAGCATTGCCGTGTAATCTTTCTGAGACCCAACAACCGCAACACGCATGGCTCGCACACACTGCGTCGCACGCCGCTCGTCGTCGTGCGACAATCCTGACAAAAGGGTACACCCCCGATCGCCTGACTTCTCACCCGATATGATTCTTGCGCCTTCCACCTCATCGCATGTACATTCGCTGACTCTAAACAGCATGAGGCAGCAGTGCTTACGCTTTGCTGCCTCATGTTTGAACGGCCAGCAAAATTTTAGCAGCATAAAGCGAATGTAATAGGTACTGCTCTCTTTGGGCACATCGGTTCAGTGTTTCCCTATGGTGTAGTTTCAACGGTACTGGTCGCTGTATGATCACTGCGAATAAGGATCGACCCAAAGCAAATTGAGGAGTCACTTTGATGCCGGGTATAATTCCTTGATTTTTCAGCGCATCAACGAAGCGCGTCCCGTCGTCACACTTTTGATAGAATGTCTCGTGGAACATGATCACACCAGAGATATACTTTCCGAGATCAGGATTCCCAGTGAATAGTAGCTGAAACGAAAACAATTGACATTGCTTGCATCAGGTTGGCATCAGCCAAATTACTTGTCTGTATTTTCGGCGTTGTTCTTCGGTGTTTTCTGAGCCAATGTTCTTCATCTTCTTTTCCATACTTCCAGTGGATTCGTCGGCGGCTGAAGTAAGGGTTTCAATGTTGGACTAGGCCTAACGACATCCTTGACAATGAGACTCACCTAAAATCCCCTTTCCAGGAGCCACGATCGCATTAGCAATCTTACGAAGCTCATTTTCCTTCTCTTTGGTGAGAAACTGCGAGTAGGAGGCCATCCACCGAGCGTGGAGAATGCAAAATGAATCAGACTGATGGATAAACCATGATACCATACCATGACCCAATTCTGGAAGCTTATCTTCTACGAGCGGAGAGTAGGGGCCATATTCTTGTGCATGTATACCTAACTGTGAAAGAATGAAAAAGTAGTTCCGCAGCGACTGAAGCCTCGTCATGCCTGTGGGCACTGTTCAGAGTTGAATATTAGCGCGATAAGAGAGTAAACTAGCAGTCAGCGAGCTCTTATTCCCTCTGGCATATCGCTGACTCGCTAGGCCATTTCCACCATGAACAATTGGATTTGTTACTTCAGAAATAGATAAGTGGGTTGGTGCATAAATCTTCGAAACTTTCAACATTTTGTGTGATTCCGTTGATTTTTACTTTAGTCAAATATTAACTACAAAGGTGACTCAGAGCATGGCACACTGATTTTCTCAGAATGTATATGAAGTGGTTCCGCCTAGCTGTAACAAGGATTGGCTCAAACTGAAAATCTCATATGAACACGTATTTTTCACAAGTGTCTTCAGGATCTCTAGTTGAGAAACTAGCTACCATATTTGCGCTACAGTCGCTGGGAATGCCACCTACTAAAATACGGTATGCTCCATTCATTTTGGATCAGGAGAAATGGATTCGGTTGTCCACCTACCCATGGGTGGTGCGACGTTCACTACAGAGTATGATATTCCTGGTGGTTCAAATGTGGAACGGAAGATGGGTACGCGGTAGGCTCAGCATTCACTGTACCACTACAACAACTGGCAAACTTCTAAACGCTCATAGCTTCCAATACTATAAGGGACATTGCCATGACGGTGATTCAAGGCAGTACTTTAAGTGGCCACTATGTTTGCTGTGCTGTCCTTGATTGGCTGAAGATTTGCAAAACATTATAATTGCAGATGAAAGCTGGGTACACTCCGTTGATCATGAGAAGGTGCATTTCTGGCGGAGTGGTGGGAGCTCATCCCTAAATAAAGAAGGGTTTCAATTTCCCATGGGACTTCGGAAGGAGTCCTAAGTGGATCTACGAAGTTTCGAATGCTGATTACAAATATGAAATCAAAATCGCAAAATGGCGATGCGAAGCGAATTGAGGGAAGTCAAAGATTGGAGATAATTCATCGGCGGGTCAGTGACTAGTCAGCTGGGCTAGCCGTCAAAGAGTAAAGGCCGAGATGGTTGAGTGATAGTTCGTTCATCCTACGATCGAGAGGTCGCGGGTTTGCTCCCTGCTGATGTCACAGTAGTTGCATTTTGCGCTCCAGCTTCGGAAAGCACATCAATTTCAATTTTTGACGTTTCCTTGTAGTAGGCCCGAACGTAACTGTGGGTATCCTTTTCATTTCAAGCTGTACTTCCACCAATAATATTTTCTGCTTCCAACATTGATAAAAGGGAAAAACCTACTACGAATTGTCAGTATCAATACCACACATCGGCCAACATAAAAGAAATATCCTCATTCTCCACGCTTCAGACTTCCTCTGACTACCACTGTTCACCGCATTTGGTAATCCAGAATGCTCGGGGCCCGATGTCCGTAACTCGTGAATGAGGTCATAGTTTGCAAAATGAATGTGATATTCATTATTGAGAGACCGAATAACCTCGGGATACTACTTGTTGGCCAATTCGATATGATCCCGATTTCGGAAAAGTGGGATGGCCATGGAAGCATAGGTAGCAGTGCGTCCACGCAGGAGAATTTGGGAGCTCTTGCCGAGTAAACAATGACTGTTCTTTTTGGCGCATGTTATTTGCGGTTGTTGCGGTATAAGGTTGCGTTCATACCAAATCGAATGAGAGTTTTGGCGCATCGGCGCATCGGCGCATCCGCGATTTGAGAGAATTGGCGTGCCACGTCACCCTTTTGAACGCGGCACGTGCCAACGTGCGGTTGATTTCTTTTTCTTCTCTTTTCATTTCTTGATCTTTTTCTGTTATGGCAAATATCCAGAATCGCGGATGCGCCAATACTCTCATTTTTCAATCGATATGTATCCTATCCATCACGCGAATGCGCCAATTCTCTCAAATCGCGGGTGCGCGGATGCGCCGATACGCCAATGCGCCGATGCGCCAATACTCTCACTTTTTCGATCGATATGTATGTTATCAATCACGCGAATGCGCCAATTCTCTCAAATCGCGGATGCGCCGATGCGCCGATCCGCCAATGCGCCGATGCGCCGATGCGCTAATACTCTCATTTTCTAGATCGATACGTATCTTATGCATGACGCGAATGCGCCGATACGCCAATGCGCCGATGCGCCAATACTCTCATTTTCTGATCGATACGTATCTCATGCATGACGCGAATACGCCAAAACTCTCATTCAATTTGGTATGAACGCAGCCTAAGCCTCTGCTAAGTATGATTAAGTGATTTTTCCTTTCGCTGAGATGATCGTTTCATTAATAGGCTGGTGACAGACCCTGGCCATTCCTTTTTTTCCGAAGTCAGGGTCAAAATATCGAATGGCCCAAAAAATCATCTTCGTCCGGAGGTGATTCGGTTCTGTCCGTTGCGCTTAGAACCCTAGGATTTTCTTTATAAGGTGGTCCACTGGTCTTTCTAGACTTGTCCATACCATTGCAGACGTTGATTCCCCAACTTTAGGTGGACAGTAGATGTATGCGTGACCACTTATGTACACGTTCAGTTGTGTGCAGCTGCCTTTCACGTATTTCTGTGAAGGGTCAGCATTTGTTCCCTTGCGGCATTGAAGCCCTACCTCCACTCGGTACTCCTTGCCTCTGAGCCTCCTGCAGCACTGCAGACTCCCTTAACTTTATCCATGCCGCGTTTACTCTGGTCTTTACTGCCTGCTCTACACCGCTAAATCCCTACTGAGGTATTGGGATTCTTCTGAGATAATCTATGTCACAGGGCAAAGGCCACAGGCTGTCACAGATGGTAGGCCTAGATCAAAATCTGTGTGTCCCAACCTATGTACACCCATCAGAGGGGACATGTTCTTTGCCAAAAAAGGCTCGGGCCTCTTTGTGCAAGCTCGTGAGATACAGCGTTGACGAAAACCGTGGAGGGGACGATTTCAGCTGATGGTGCCCAGAACTTTCTCATCCCAGGTACCAGTCCCAGCACAGTCATCGCACAAGTTTTTGCAACAGGTCATATAGCGAAGCGTAGGTCCAGCGACAAACTGACCGAACCGGCAATTAATTAAAACAGTTTATTTCAGTTTAGGAAAATCACCCATTCAAGTATACCGTACTTAGCTCCGACGTGTTCCGCAAACTCCACCAAGTGGTTGATCGAGAACTCGCGTCGTTCCTTCCTTTCCCGAGCTCCTTTTTCCGAAAGTACTCACTTTTATTCAGAATGGAATTTTTTTCTTTGAAATTCCTTTCTCAGCGTTGTTTTAAAAGCTATGTGAAAAGATTTTCTTGCTCTATCGGAAACGTGTTCCGGTATTGTTTTGTCTGCGATCGAGATTGGAATGTATTACCATGTAAAAGGGATCCAGTTGACATCATTTCACATATTTTCTTCTATCAAGGGAAGTTAAGGAATATGGTCAGATATGTTTTCCCGTTCCTACTCATTACCCTTTTCTTAACATTTCACCTTTCTTTCAGCGAAATGGCTTAAAAACCAGTCAGAGTGGTTGCCTTGATGCGACGACATTGTCAAAAACATCCAGTTGTGGCGAGAAACCAAATTGGAAAAAATAACGGCGCGGCTTTTCAAGCAACCAATTGGTGAAACTTATGTATGTGGTCGGGGCTAAATACAAGATATTGACTGATTTTTTCAGAGTGAAAGATGACGTTTAATTGCCCATGTGGTCAATTTTTGTCGACTAGACCACCCACCTTGCCAGCCTAAAAATTGGCCTGTAACCGCTAGAGAAGCTAAACAGGTCATTTTGTAGAGCAGCACATACCTGTGACTTTGGGAAAAAATTTTGTAATCATCACCACCTATGGAACGACCCAATGAAATTTTGCGATTCTTTGTTTTCAGTTTCACTCACGCATTATGTTGCGACAGCCACCAAGTGCTGCTAGTGAATATTTGAGAGTTGCTTGTCTGTTCCAAAGATATACTAGATGACGGATAGGGTCAACCTATATTTCAAGGCACACTGTATGCCTTAATTTAGGCTTCACAGTACACATCGTGGTACGAAACCATGACATGAAGGCATACAATCCTGATGTATGCACACTGCTTTGGTAAACTACTTTAATTTTTTCTCGTGAGAGTAATTGCGACGACATTCTTCATTTACACTTCACTACTACTTACTATTCACAAATACATCATCAAACACGTCGAGAATTTGCTGTGTTTTCCTAAACGCTACGAGATCAGTAGGCATGGTTAGCCACAAAAAGAGACTGCGAAGCAGCTTTGTCAGCATGTGGATCGCCGGTGTATTTGCCAAGAGCTGCCAACGAATTCGCCTGTGCTCTTTGCATGAACACTGCCTGAAATTTAAGTGATTGAAGGAATCTTCGTGGGGAAGGGAAAAAACTGAAAGGGAAAAAATTCGTCACCTGAGCAGCCTTGACATTCTCGTCCTTTCCACCCCACTTTGCCATGCATGACGCTTGTAGTGCTCGTCCGTACGAGAACGTAAGCGCCCATGGCTTTTTCGTGGTCAGCTGAACGCAGTCCGGTTAATCTCACATAAGCATGCTCGAGACCATTCGATTAAGCTGATCAACAACGCTTCAAGAGTCAAAAATGGATACACATCCTGTTCATCACGTCATACTTCCGAAAAGTACGCCGAGCAAATAGCTCTACCTACTGTCCTCACCCGGTGGGTGTCAGGTCTGTCTAATCAGGTCAGGCCACGAGGCGGGCGAAACCAGTAGCGTGTTAATTAACGGGGTGTGTGACAATAAGACGAAAATTCGCGTGTGTGTGACGCTCGACGCAATGATGCGAGCTTGGGGTGCAGCACTCCTTCGATACGCCTGAAATAGGGAATAGGGGGTGTGTGCACTTTACCGGAAAATGGCTTCGCGGTCGTCGCACTCGCGGCGCTATCAGCACGACTTGCCGAATCGATTGCCCTTGGGAGGTCGGCAGAGCGTGGCTGCGTCACCTCTGCACTTCCACCCATGCCACACTGCCTCCTGCATCCATGCCACCTGCCTCCTCCGCCCATGCCACACTGCCTCGCTCGAAGGCTCCATGCCCTGCCACTGGTACTCGCACCCCGATCCGCTCGCCGCGGGCGGCCACACGATTTCCGTCCTAGCTGCATACACCCGAGCATAAGACACCGTCGACAATCTTAGGACCCAACTAATAGAGCGGTCCTAGCCCACACCCACCACGTCGCATCCCGAACACCGTGAACTTTCTATCCTATTCCCACACACGCGCAATTCACATAGTACTTGAGAAGCATTTGTCGTTGTGGTGACCCAAGTCATACGGCGCACTGACCTACTTGAACTTCTCTAACGCCCATCTCCTCTTCCGGACAAGTCGCCCACGTGTGATGCTTAAACCTACTTTATTCATGGCATTCAGATTGAGAGTGGCATCCTCCTCGGACTGTCCTCCAGAAAGGAACACTATTCCGGTAACTGCTGGAGGTACTGATCTCTGTAGAGCGGTGACAGTAGCCAAGGCAATTTCATCGTGAGTTGGTTTGTTGCCTTTGAACGCCTGTCCTGAAATGCGAAAAAGATTAGGATGTCGAGACTGATTAAACCTTCCCATTACTTACTCACCAGCAGTAACCATGTTTGGTTTCAGCAGTGTTCCTTCAAGATAGACGTGATGGTCGTTGAGGGCTCTAAAGGGATGCGTAATAGGAAACCTTTATGAACTGGGGAATTTCTAGCCTCAAATCATCACCTGTAGCAGTAGGACAAGACAGTTTCGGTGATCTTTCGGCATCTGTCTATGTCATGCTCGCCATCTGGGAGGATCTCTGGCTCCACAATTGGCACCAGTCCATTTTGCTGGCAGATGGAAGCATAGCGGGCAAGTACCTAAAAGCGAGTGTGTTAAATCATAAATACTGGTCAACCGAGTAGCTGTGTTAACCACAAGGAGGTGTGTGTACGACGCGTTTAGATTCCGCACCGCGGCGTGGGCGAACAGATGCGTTCGAGCTGGGGGCGCCACTGTAGTTGGGTCCTGAAGCGATTACGCGGCAACTACTTACATCGATCTAGTATCATCGTGCAATCTCTTCAGGATCCATCTACAGCGATGTCTGTAGCATCGCATCGCTTGCCGCGGTGCGAAATTCTCACGATGGGATATACACCCTGGAGGTGGGTAGCCTTCCATATGTTTGCTGTATACCTCTGCTATTTCGACAAGAGCCATGTGAGAAGGTGTTGTAGCGGAAATCTTGTGAACACAACGCCATTTAGCGAACTGAGCACCATCCTGTAATCGGAGTTTAAGATTCACATCCTTATAATTGAAATACTCGAGAGCAGGGACTAAGATGAGGTCACTGATTATCCCGATATAAGATGAACATGGTGAACCGGCTTCTTAGTTGAGATATTTGTTCCACATAGATGTACAAAGGTTTAGGGAAATAGGAAATGATAAGAGATATAGAAAAGAAGCCAAGTAGAGGAGAAGTATGGCGGGGTGAGGAAATTTAGGCGAGTTCGATGTCTTTAGGCCGATTTATGCATGTCCTCGGCAAGTCGATCCTCGCATATACTGGGAAGTATTAGGTAGTAAGAAAAGTTTTCGCAATTTCAACTGCGGTAGATCAGAACTCGGTCTAGGCTGTATCGATTCTCATACAACAAGCACCATTCGATTTGCTACAGTTTTAGCAACATTAAGCATACTTGCATATCTCATTTTGATGCAGGGCTGAGGATTTATATAGCGCGAATTCAAAAAAGTCGACCTCAGTTCACCATTCTTTCTAAACACACTGGTTGAAGGAGCTGTCCAGATGTTTAGGAAAGTGGGGCTTAGTTAGCGCTAGGATATGGTTGCGATAAAGGGCTTCAGCCTGCAACTGCTCAATCACTGAGAGACGATTCGTGAAAGAGACGCTCGCACATGGCTACTTCGAGGAGTCGCGCGACACCCATTTTTTAGTTTTCCGAGTCAAAGCTACCTGAGGTAGTCAACTGCATTTGCGTGCGGAAGGACGATAGCTTTAGATATCCTCTACGAGTATAGACGCTCATCGCTTCCGGCCCGTTTAGTTAAAGGCACATTCTAGGATTATTGGGGTATCACATCTTCTGCTGTGGATAGCTAGTTCGACCCAACCCACGTGGGCTCTACCTTTACCGAGGCGTGGGTGTCAGTTCCTGGAGCGTGCAGAGCCAAAGAATCTGCAGCAGCAGCTGGGCCCCGCCCACCCCAGCCGGCAATGACGGTGGCAACGCTGGCAACTACGTGGTAAATGAGGACTACGATTTGTGTGATAATTTAAGATAAGGGAGAGATGCCAGTGATAAAGGAGACATTGACATGAAGAGACAGGAGATATCCCAGAGTTCTTTGTGATATAATCCAGCAGGAACTGATTCGAAGGCTCGTTTTCGCGGGGTAATCTCGTCCGAGGCCAGATGTGAGGAGGTCTGATTTCTGCCATTTCCGTGAGCTTTTTCGGATTTTTCTTTGTCGGCGTATTCAATAGCAGCTCTAATTTCATAATTAACGCTTTAACACACTCGAGGTAATCCTGGAATGTGCCTTTAAGCGATTTGATCGACTGCATATTCGCGCAACTCATCCTTATTTCTGCACTTCTGAAACCAGGGACAAAGTGTTCTCCAGTGCTTTACTCTATAAAGTGTTATTAATCTCAGGCATAATCACCTTCTTATATTGAGCACAGCGAGCATTGAGATCGTCCATACCTTGCGTGGTACCTTCTCCAACAGTGCCAGCCATGGGCACTACGCCTTTGTCAACCTGAAAGCCCATTCGTTGTAATAAATACAGTCGGTGGACGTGGGTTACCGTGTTCCTTCTTCACGTACGATTGAGCGGAACTGGGAACGGAATTTTCATATGAGAAAGAATGGCCTACCTTGATACCGGGTATAATGCCCTGTTTTTTCAGCGCATCAACGAACCGCGTACCATCGTCACATTTTTGGTAGAAGGTCTCATGAAACATGATCACGCCCGAGATATGCTTGTTCAAATCGGGACCCGCAGTGAACAAAAGCTGAAAACACATTATTCGACTGATTCGAACGCTTGGTAGCTATAGTATTCTGACCCACCTGTCTGTACTTTCTACGTTGCTCTTCAGTGTTTTCTGTGCCGATGCCCTTCATTTTCTTCTCCATACTTCCAGTGGATTCATCAGCAGCTGTAGATGATGGCGATTACTTGCCATTCGAAAGGAACCTACCTCAAATGGGGTGCTATCGCAATGAAGGGGGGGGGGGGCATCCCACTATGGACATAATTTTTACCTAAGCCAAAAGGGAGAAAGGAATCCCTTCCTTCCTCCATTAAGGCATAGGCAAAAGTATACACGTGAATGTGCAGATTGATGACCCCCCAAGGATCTCTCCAGAATGCTTAGATAAGCAACTTTTTATAAGATGCCCCCCCCCTTCATTGCGATAACACCTCAGATGGAAATTCACCTAGAATCCCCTTGCCAGGAGCTACAATAGCTTCCGCAATGTGGCGAAGTTCGTCCTCTTTCTCTTTGGTGAGATATTGCGAGTAGGAGGCCATTCTAAACCGAGGGTTAGTAGAAAATGAACTTGTGGCAAGCCGTTTTTTGATATGAGTGGGTATCACGAACTTCAAAAAGATAAGGACCACAACAGCTGACATAGATATCACGTTACGACGAGTGACAGTGATAGCGAAATAACCACACGAATTTTATCATTGACATAGTCACGAAGCGCAGCTCCTCCGTCGAAAATAGTGACAAGGCCTTCGAGGGAGACTAATGCTAAATGGGTGTGGAGGAATATTCGGCCCGTAGCGAGGGTTTTCACCAATTCTAGGGGAAAAAATTCGGAATGGCTGCAACATTCTGCGTACACGGAAAGGGGATTTTGCTTCACGCTGAAGTGGTTCACCCAATCCCAAGCTCCCTCCCTCCACTCGAGTTCCTATCCCCCGTCACCCCGTAGCCCGCAAACTAGAACTGAAATAATTCTAAAGCAATAGCTATGTATGAATGAAATGTGAACCTTGTGTTCCCTCTTTCTCTTGCGATGCTTACTATTACCCCATTTTAGTGCGCTTGATAGCCGAGTAAAGGAACCTTTCTAACAACACGTGTTTCACAAGTCTGTATCTTCTCATTAAATGTTCCCCTGGAGAGAAAGGAAAACCGAAATAAGATTGACGGAGAATTACCAAGGATTGCAAGGTGGTTACGCATTATTGCCGATTCGGTCGATAAGGCGGAATGCAAGAGATACGTATCGATTAGGAGCAAAAGCTAGGATAAGGCGATCAGCCGATTTGGAGACTAGGTATTGCTCGGGGTGGGGGAAATACGCCAAAAAATCGCGCGGCCGCCCGCGGCGAGCGGCGCGGTGGGTGCGAGTGCCAGTGGCGGTGCTGGCAGCCTTCAAACGAGACAGTGTGGCAAAGGTGGAGGAGGCTGGGTGACGTGGCTGGAGGGGGCAGTGTGGCATGGGTGGAGTGCAGCAGTGACGCAGCACGCTCTGCCGGGCTCCCAAGGGCAAAATCGATTCGCAAGTCGTACTGGTGGCGCCGCGAGTGCGACACCGCTGACGCGATTTTATGGCGTATTTCTCCCCACCCTAGTCGATGGGGTGGAGGGAAATACGCCAAAAAATCGCGTGGCCGCCCGCGGCGAGCGGCGCGGTGGGTGCGAGTGCCAGTGTCAGTGCTGGCAGCCTTCAAACGAGACAGTGTGGCAAAGGTGGAGGAGGCTGGGTGGCGTGGCTGGAGGGGGCAGTGTGGCATGGGTGGAGTGCAGCAGTGACGCAGCACGCTCTGCCAGGCTCCCAAGGGCAAAATCGATTCGCAAGTCGTACTGGTGGCGCCGCGAGTGCGACACCGCTGACGCGATTTTTTGGCGTATTTCCCCCCACCCTAGTCGATACGTGTCTTATCCTTTTAACCTGAATGGCGCAAGTGGCGCGAGTGGCGCGTTACAGGTTGTTCATAATTCGCGATAGCCTCAATCGCGAACTATGAACAATGCCTTTGGCGATCAAGCGATCGGATGAAAATAGAGGATGCGAATTGATTCGAAGGATGACAAGCCTGACCCACTGACCGCTTTATCCCCTGATTGATTCGTCGCCTAATCTACTAATTGATTTGGATCCTATTCATTTTCCCCAGTCGTCAAGTCACTCACTCGCCCAAACTGCAGTCGCCAACTCTGAACACTACGCTAGGGCTTTTAGACTCAGAGTGAGCCACGCTCTGCTGAAGCGCTTCGGAACTGCAGACGTGACGAGCACGGCATCCACGACGGATGCGTCACATAGAACAACGAAAAGAACCCGAATCTCAACCGATGAGGAATCGGCGCAAGACGACCAGTTTCTCTCGCACTACACTCTGAAATTACCATAGATCACGTCCTATTGACTTCGGGCCTATATGAGCTGGTACCCCAACGGGTTTAGATTACTGTAACTATTCAGAAACGCTTGCGTCGATTTCTTGTCGCAAATCCTGACAGGAGGATCAGGCTCGCACTTACTGCACTTCGAATCACTCATATGATGTGCAAACAGTACCATGCTGATTATATGACGACGTGCTGCTATGATAAAAAAGGGAAGAAGCCGCTATAGCAAAGACGACGAGCGTGGTCAAGCTTTTTCGACGGATCGACAGACCGATCACATAGGGTTATGGTCTAGGGTATCATAATCAGAACAACTACCGGTTTCTACATCCACTGAGCACGAATAGACATTGGTAACATGGGGATCTCTTAAACGAATTTCATTACTAGACATGGCTTGAGAATGCGGTGAAGAAGGCTGATACGGTCTTGTATCGCGCGATTGTCGGTTTATCGATGCGGTTCCGCGTTTCCGTGTATGCAGCAACTTCTCAGGGGCTCATGATTCCAACAAGACATCAATTTCAAGTATCGGTGCTGTCCTAGGTGCTTCTTGCTCCTTCACATGGCTGAATCTCACAGCATCTTCCGCCAACTCAGCTGAAAACTGAGCTAGAACGTGCCAAATCTGCCTGTTTTGAAGGCTCGCCAGTTATTCGCACAAATATACTGATTTCTGCGGACGCTTGGTCGGCCTTAGGCCGCTTCCATACTTTGCGCACCGACGCCGTCACGCGCGTGCCTGCGTCACGCGCGTGACGGCGTCGGTGCGCAAAGTATGGAAGCGGCCTTAGTCTTCTCTGTTGGGCGTTCCTCGATTCATGGAAGATTTCGAAACGCGATGATGCAACTACTACATAATTCGCCGAATAGCCCGTAAACGGATTATTTCTCGATTCCTCAATCAATATGAAGTGGAAAGAGGTGAGAAGAGGTGAGCAAGGAATGTCTTGAGGAATGAGAAGAAAATCAAATGGGCAGTAGAAGTGAAACTGGCCAGTGTCTCCAGCTGAGATATAATGCAAGCAGGGAGAGGAGAGGGAAGTGTTTTGACTGTTGTTTTTTTTTGACAAAGTGCACACATTCCTCTAAACTGCGTGAAACCCTGAATTCACATTATTCACCGAAATGGACCATCTTATCGTGAGGGGCTGCAGCTCAGCGTAAAGGGGATGGGGCATCGACGCGAATGAACCACTAAAGTGATGAGAAATCCCGGAGCTTGTTCTCCCCTGGACTTCAGCAGAATTCGAGCTGTTATCCCGAAGCTCAAAGATACGAGATAGTAAGGATCAGATAGAAGGCAGACAGAGCGAAACCAAAACGGCATGCAGCTCGGGTTCGAGTCAGAAAAATGGACTTCGAGGCGGAGTCGATTGAGAGGCGCTCGGAGCCCCGCCGACGGGTCGATTGCGCCGTTCGACGACGTGCGGAGCCCTGGATGCCACAAAATTGTGTTTAGCTGTGGCATTTGTTGCCAGTGTTCCTGGCAACAAGTGCAGTAAGACGATGGGCACACTGTTCAAACAACTGTCTGTGGTCTGCTCTGTCTTTCGCTCTCGGGCTGCCAAATATCAGTGAACAATCTATGAACGAGTTCTTGGCCACGACATTCACGTGGCCTTTACGTTCTTTGCAGCCTGGAAATCAATACTACGCTGAAAGTGCACTTTTCCCGAACGTGAGCCATCAACTGAAAATTCCAGAAGAAAGTACAAACCATTCAATTTAAGAAACAATGGATGGCTAATGGAAGCTCATGTACAGATCGAAGATATTCGTATGCACATATGAGCAGAAGCTATTAGAATTGTAACATTCCTACAGGAAACGATGAATTGCAATTAGCCAACCTGGGACGTTTTGGTCCCGGTTCCGGCCGCTCCTCGACGATACCCAGTAGTTCCAGGAACTGTTCGATGAGGAACATAGCGAGTGAATGAACCGAACGATGCTCAGTGAAGGGTTAAGATCAAAAAAACATCGAAAACAGTTTCTATGTAAACATGCACTCGCTTGTGCTTGCCGCTTCTCTTCCACTCATTCGTTTGCCCTTTGAAGATTGTGGTTGCCTCGGTTACTGGCAGGACGTGCCCGTTTTATTAATGGTGCGGGATGCGTCGCATATTGTAGTCTTTTATCCTGTATTGTAAAAACATCTGAAAGTAATCGCAATGATTATAGAGACCGCGAAGTTTACGATCGGGTTGTCCTCACAGGTGGATCATAAACAGCTAACTCGCAAAGCGCCGTCAGTCAGGAATTATTCTAAATCATATACATATGGCAGGCGTCTACTTCCACTCGCCCACTGTGAAACTTCAACAGCCAAAATGGCTATGCATACTACTATTATGATTATTATAAGCCCCTTTCTGAAAAGAGTCAGTAATGGCGATGTTCTTCAAAAACCTCACTGGATTGATCAGTACTCTTTCTCTTGCAAAATAATCGGAATTCTTCGCTTGATTAGAGCAGAACATAATTTGAATGTTCATTTTGCATGATGGGACCTACTTTTATACCGACCTGGTTTGTGAAATGTTGAATGAATTACACTCGAGAAAGACCACCAGGCAGAAGTAAGGAACCATTCATACTTTGCGCAGGGTTTGTACCCTAATGTCAGGATGCCGCATGACGATGAGCGGCGTGCGACACAGTGTGTGCGAGCTTTGCGCGTCGCGGTAGTTGGGTCTTGGAACGATTACAACGTAATGCAAATGGTGCGATACGCAGTTGACTTCTAATCACTTCGGGACCCAACAATTTAGCTCGTCCGCATTGTTTGACTTGCGACATGCCGCAGTGCGGCATCCTGACATTAGGGTACAGACCCCTTTGCGCGGCAGGGCGTGATGCAGCGGTGCAGAGTGGTACGGGGAAAGTGCAGTGGGGAGGCAGGCAACGAGACAGAGTGGCATATGCGAAAACAAAGAGACATCCAGGCACGATCTGGAACCGGCATCCCAAGCTATAGTCCATTTCCCAACGCCTGCCAGGGCGTGGCCTACGGACTTGGGTTGGTGGCGAGAGTGAGTGTGTGGCGGGGTGAGAGGGTATACACGTTCATCCAAGTCCGTAGGTCTCGACCTGCCAGGCACTCCGAAATTGACTGTATCAACGCAACCTAAGTCTTCTACGGAGGTGATCAAAGTTTTGAGTTCTTTCAACGATGTAGTTCCCGGTGCTAGCAATGAGAGTGGGCATCTCATCATGGGACATTGTTTTTACCTTGTTTTTACCTAAAACTAGAAGGGCGAGAAACCCTCTCCTCCGCTTCACTATGGTCCAGGCAAAATACTACGTGTGTGTGCAGATTGACTCCTCAATGATCGCTCCAAGATGCTTAGATAAGCAACTCTTTATAAGACGTCTCCCCTTCACTATGATAGCGCCCTTTTGCTCATTTAGTAACTCCTGTCCTACTGATTACAAAGTGGCTGGTGCCCAGCACGGTAAAAATTAATTGGAACCGCAGTAAAACTAACTTCACACTATTTAATAGGCCAGATCGTATTTCGTGAAGATTAAGTGATTGGTTGATTGGATTTGACCACTTTCTTTCTCTTGCTAGAATATGCTTCACACCTCGTACGTGCAAAGCCATTTTTCCGTTCCATCTATAGTCCAACATGTAGGAGCGGCTCACAGCCTTCTTTCTAAGTGATCATTCAAGTTGTTGATTTTCCATCTGTGCATGCATCACTTTTCAACTTTGCTTTTCTAGGGCTATAACTTGTCAGACCACGGTCACACTACTGCTTTTTCGAGGTATCCCTTGCGAAGTCGACCGTCACGTTAAGAACAGACTCCGATGCAAACACATATTTTACCAGCAGCCAGAAGTTGTGATTTCGTAGTCTCAAAAAACGATCGAAGCAACATCAGGTTCTGGAAATTGCCTAAAATCTTGGTGTAGAAGAAAGGACGGAGCGTTCACCATTGTACCTGAATCACGGTGTCGATTGATGTCGTGCCTAAATCATCTAAACAGCGTTAATCGAAGAGTCGTTTGAGAAATAGCAGATAACTTTGTGATTTAGTATCCAAGTCCGACTTTCCATAAATCTTGGCATGGTATTTGCTTGGTATGTGTTGGTTTCTTGCAGCCAAACCAAGATATTGATCAATTTTACTGGCTAACATTCCAGCGTTGCCGCCTTCGTCAGCACAGCCGGCCGTCGTTTAGACCACCGTTCTTCCGATTCAGTAGGTGGCTTCAAATGATCCGACCCAACAACAGGAGGACGATGGCGTTTTTAACCCACACAAAGTGAGAAACGGGACAAGTTCGTTTGTTATGGCTTGGCAGTTCTCTTCCCTATTAATTTTTGGGCTTTGGGCGTGAATCGAAAGGGCTTCTAAATTGCGCGCTGAGGTCCGCGATTCCCGCGACAGAATTCCAACAGTCACTTCAGAGTCCACATCTCAATGACACTGCAGCCGGTAAGCACTCAGGGGGTCTCATACCTGGATCATTTTATGCTATCGAGACGCTCTCTGATACTAGAGCACAGAGCTCGTCCGGTTTCGCCAATGTACTCGTCCCTAAAAAGTTACAAGAGATAAGGTAGTTCACACCTAATTCATTGCAGTCCCCTACCCGCCCAATAGGACATGCCACACAGTAAGGGGTAGCGCACGCGCAGTCACTACTTCGATTGCGGACCAACTGCTTCTTCAGGGATGTGGGCGGGATCTTGACCACCCCTACTGCATCGTCAAGATCACATCTGTGCATAGCGTCTCTAGTGGCCATGATGATGGTATCGGTCACAAAGAGAAAGAAAACGGCGTCTTTTCGGCTTCCTCACCCACGGACTTTTTTGACTACCCTTCTGTGGTCCAGACAGAGCCCGATCTCTGGAAGGATAGCTATTTGGAAGGGTTATCTTTGAATTGGTGTCCAAAGCCCGAAAATGAATAGGGAAGAGGAGTGCCTAGCCATAACGAACGAACTTGCTCCTTTTCTCACCTTGTGTGGGCTAAAAACGCCATCGGCTTCGTACCGTTACCGTTGGGTCGCGTTATCTGAAGCCATCCACTGAATCACAATAACGATGGTTTCAACGACAGCCGGCTGTGCTTCAAAGTGAGTTCGTTTATGGTTGTGGTCTGCGACTCCTATCGAAATTCTTCTGGTCTATGTGGAACTGTTTTGTACGTTGAAATGGTGTGTAAGGGATGTATCGCGATCATCCTTGACTTCCCAGGCTCTGACGAAGGCGACAAAGGCGAAACGTTAGCCGTATAAACTTATTTAATATCTTGGTCTTGGCTGCAAGAAACTGACTCCAATCAAGCAAATACGCTACAAATCTTTTTCGTGAAAACTGTTAGGTAAGGGTACATAGTATCTCCCTTGGGTTTCTTGTATTTACACGATTTTAGAAAAATTCCTCAATAAACGGCAAGTTGCTATTATTTCATACATTATACCACTTCTTTCCCGCACTAATCGAAATCGGACCAAAAAAGAAGCGTAGTGCATCCTGCTGCGATTTGGGGTTTTTTGTGAACTTCATCACTCGTTCTTCCTTTCCCAGTGGTGCATCGCATATTCTCCTTCTTACTCATGCACAATAATGGAAAGCATCGGTGGCCAAGTTAAACCTTTAAAATGCCCGTCATGTAAAGTGACAGGCTTGAAACTTTTGAGAACAACTTCCACTCTGTGAGGAAATTTTGAGGAAAAGTCCTTCTATTCTTCTGTTGCACGCAACCGCGAATGGGTTGAAACCCATGCCACATCTAAAGTATGTAGGTGAATGAAAGCCATATCTGGGTGCTTTTCGTAGTATGATTCACTTGTTATAGTGACCTGGTTTGTGAATTGATGCGTAATTTTTCCACGGGTAAAAACTATTTACAATACTCCACAAAATTGTTTTGCGCATGCGTGCCTTTGTGGAGTAACCAATTCCAGTAGAGAGTTTGTCAACTTACATCGTTCATGGCATCGTTCATTTTTTCCGTTTCTTAGAGGGTGTGTGCAGATATGGCAGCGAATCGCGTGGCCGCCCGCGGCGAGCCGCGCGGCGGGTGCGAGTGCCAGGGACACGGCATGGCAGCCTTCAAGCGAGGCAGTGTGGCATGGGTGGAAGCGCAGACTTGACGCAGCCACGCTTTGCTGGGCTCCAAGGGCAATCGATACGGCGAGTCGTACTGGTGGCGCCGCGAGTGAAACGCCGCGAAGCCATTCGCTGTCATATCTGCACACACCTTGTGCCACATAGGTTTTAGATTTGCCCTAATTTTTCCTCGTCCGCACACTACCTCCTGAAAGTGAGGGGCGTTCAAAGTGTAGTGTAGACGAAGTGGTCCAGACAGATCCCCAGCACCAGCCGAGGGAAGTACTAGGCGTCAACGAGCATTCTGTAGCGTATTATAGTCCGGAGAACACATCAGAGCAATCCGCCCACAACTCGTTGAGCGACCCTTCTACCGGCAGAGATGGTTTTTTGAAGTGAGAAAAAATTGAGAAACAGATTCAAAGATAATCAGTCCAAAATAACATCTTTATTAATTTCGCCAAATAGCAAACAAACAAAGAAAGAGGAATGATGATAATGTACAAAGCAGAGCAGTGTATGGAAAAGTTTACAAATTTATTGTTCCTAAAATAGCACTGATGTAGGTGACAGAAACCTGATCTATGGACTATTACTTCTGCAAAGAACTCGTATGGCAATCAGCAATTGGGTGAGGCCGTTGATTAAGCAGATTTATCACAGTCGATAGCGCTCTATGTGTGTTTATGGAGTAAAAAAGCAAATGAAATGATTCCGCATGAAGCATCAAACCACCTTATCAGCAAGTACTTTCATAAATCAACAAAAATGTTTTCCCGTTATAGAGTGAAGTAAGCGAACGCTAGGGCTGAAAAGGTAAGCGATAGGCCTATATAGGAAGTAGGTTGCTTCAATGCGGCAGCAGCATGCTTACTGACAACTAGGTAGGGTAGGCCTACGATTATTTTGGATATCTCCAGCCATGGAATTTACTTCCTACGAAGTAGCCTTACAGTCCATTTCGGAAAGCTTGCAAGGGCGTGGCCTGAGTGGCAAGATTGAGAGTGAGCGGCGAGAGTGAGAAGGTGTGACAAGGTGAAACAGTATCCGCTCACCAAAGTCCGTGGGCCACGCCCTATCAAGCGCTCCGAAATGGACTGTACCTGTTTATTTTAGATAGATAGAGAGATAAATTCTGATTCTTTCTGATTTTTTCAGAGGCAGGGGCAAAATTCTGAGTTCAAAGTTCATCTCCGAAAGGTTCAAATTGAGATGATATCCTTGTGGCTAAGCTATGTCACTAGAATGCTTTCTGCAGTACTTTCTATACTTCTATATGTTATAATAAAGGCGAAGATTGTGGAGTGATCAATGGCAGCAATCCAGTAGCATGGTCCAAGCACTTAATGTTGGATCAGTGTCTGCCCTAGTTAAAAAAACTTTCCATTGTCTCGGTGGATGGATGGGATGATGCGATACTTGCCCGGTTGGTCCACGCAAGTGAATGCTTTGCTTTCGAACCCACTTCGATTCAAAGAGAATGGTTGGGTCGTTCCAATAATTCTTCGGTGACACACATCCTGTGCAACTCCGTCATACAACCAATTCTCCTCTACACCGAGCACGTCCGAGTTCATTTGAGTTGAGTTGGAAGCACGAAGTATTCATTCAAGTTCAGGAATACGAAATGGAAGACGGAAACCTGTTCGAAACTGATATTTGAGACTTTGAGGCCTCCCTTAAACAGAAATCAGAGTCAGATTAGCCAGATCAAAATATTTACGAGCCTCACAGGCAGAAACGTTTTACGTGCCGAGATACGTACATTATTCTAGGCCCGTGCTCGCATTCTGCCGTAAATTTATCTGTTTATTTGAACCCTTTCCATCGCGAATGATTCAGGCATAAAGAAAGTTTCGAAGAAGTTGAAAACAACTTCTGGAACGCCTTATGCCCACTGAGAGCCGCATCAGTTCGCTTGCCCAAGACGACGTAAAATACTCATGGAATTCTAACCACGTCATTTGCAGGTGGAATGACAGAATTCCTTTATTCCATGTTCCCTACATCAAATGAATAACATCGTTCAGAAATTGGAATGCACATATTTCTACTCTTGAAAAATGACTTTAATTTCCTATTCTTGCTTAGCGGATGTGCTCCATCGTAATCCTTAAAACCCATCTATCTTTCAGACATTTTTCCATCTTCCAGAGATAAACTATGCGCCAGACCCTACGATCTCCTGCATTGATGGTTAGAAAGGCGTTTTTTTTTTTCGAACAATATACCACGATAAACATAGTAAACATCTTCTGTGAATGAGCTGAACACCGTAGCTGCAGTAGTGCTGTGCTCTGCTGCCTCAAAGCATGTTAAGAGGTAGGGGCCTATATCGTTGTACGGTGTGCGTCGTTCAGAAGTGTCTCCGCCCCCGAATGGACGAGATGGAGGGTGCGACGGTGTCACTTGACCTTACCGATTTTCATCACCGCTTTGCGCGTCGTCCTGCTGTAGCACTTGACATTTTCAAGTCGAATAACACCTTTATTTTCATATTTGAGCGCAATAATCGGCATACATACTTTGACTAGGCAATTTCTAACATTCCCACCCCTTTCAGCCCTAGCGTAAGGTGTATTTACATGGAAGAATGAGTAGATTTTTTGAGAGGAGTCCCAGAGGAAGATAGGTAGGAAAAACGTGAAATTCGAGAAAAAACTTATAAAAATTGGACCGCTAGTTATATGAATTCCATTAATCTCTGCTGCCAGCAGAGAAATCTGAAGATCATCACACATTAAACATTTCAAGGCCCAGATTTGTCCCACTTAAGCATTCAACCACCTCCCACCAGATCAAAATCTCCTGACCGGATCCGATGATACGTGTCGACAAGCCGTGACAACGCTGAAGAAAAGGTGGACGACCACGAATCCTTCTGCTCCACGGCTAATCTTTCGACTTACTCTTGTCCTTTTCTTTTTCCATACGCTCTTGTAACGTATGCCATTGAACGACGGGTCGTCGCGATGACATCATTTCCGCCCATTGCTCGTGACAGGCATGGGTAACCTAAAAGAAGACCTCACTGCACTACTGTTGATAGCCCCTACAAAAGACAACAACAAGAAAAACAACAAGGCAACAAGAAAAATTTTAGAAAATGTGGGATACAGGTAATCAGGAAGATATTTCTTCGAAAAATAAGATAATAGTTAAAAGTAATAGTTCTTCAAGTAAGTATAGATGATTAAAGAATCAATCCGTCACAGTGAGTGCTAGCAAGTGGTCAAGCAGGAACCAATGCGGTGTCGCGAGGCTCCAAGGGGTGACCCACTTACGACAGAAATCGCTTCGCGGCGTCGCATTCGCGGCGTCACCAGTACGACTTGCCGAATCGACTGCCCTTGGGAGTCCGGCAAAGCGTGGCTGCGTCACCTCTGCACTTCCACCCATGCCACACTCCCTCTTGCACCCATGCCACACTTGAAGGCTGCCATGCCCTGCCACTGGCACTCGCACCCCCCGCGCCGGTCGCCGCGGACGGCCACGCGATTTCCTGTCGTAAGTAGCCGCGCGCGGCTCCAAGAAGCACGCAAATCGTAGACTTTGCTAACATGGGTAACGCATCATTTATGAGATGGACACGGTGTGGAAGCTACGGTGGGGATCGCACAACTCGACACCGCACAGGCTCCTCCGGCACCCACCCTTTCCTGGAATATGAACAAGCACGATGAGATCTTGGTTAGAAAAGAGTCATGTGAACCGAGAATTTTCTACGCATGGCTGTTATAAATCTTGAAGTGAACCTTACCTGAGGAAGATTGAGCGAGCGTGAAGAAAGCGTTACCTGTGAAAATAAATCGATTTTCTCACTGAAACTAACTATCAACGCTTATTCAACTTCCTACGGAGAAGAACATGATCGTCTGCTTCAGACGATCATGTTCTTCTCCGTAGGAAGTTGAATAAGCGTTGATAGCTGATGAACAGAACAAGAATTAAAAATAAACGTGTACCTCTCCAATGAAGTCGTTCTTACTCATCTTATCATAGTCCCATACGGAAATGATAATGTGAACCTTCTGAAAAATCTCAATTCGAGTACAGATGGGTCCAACTGTGTGTAGAGTCGGGGGTCATGTCAGGGTCAACCTGCACCTGTACTCGAAAGGTGCGATCGTCGCGACGCATAGGCAAGGCCTAAGGCTGTTGCTGTGACTCGGGTGAGGGTCGATTGGTCGAATTTTCGCTCCGCGGCGTCGGACTCGTAGCGCTGTCAGGATACCGTAGGGGACCTTCAAAGATTGCAGGTTGTAAGCTTTGGGAGTTCGCCTATCTCTGAGGATCCCTTACGGTACCAGCCCATTGCGTCTTCAGCAGAATTCCAAACGACTCGTACTGACGGTGCCGCGAGTGCGACGCCACGAAGCGAAAATTCGACCAATCGACCTCCACCCCTCTGACTCAGTCACCCTGACCACAAGTCTCACAATGTTCCCTGAATATGCGTAAATAAGGTCTCTCTCGAAATAGAACCGTACCTCCATCATTGTTGGCTCTATTTTGAACTGAAAACTCTCGTTATAGTATGGATTGAGTGTGCGATACTTTCGAGACGTTTTCTTTTTGCTCAGCAACTTTCGTCCATGGTAGAGGTAGATTTTCACATAGGGATCTGAAACGGTAACTGCTGAGCATTGTGAAAAATTGCTACGCTTTTGGTTTTTAGTGGAATTGTTGAAGTGTTCAAAGAGTTTCTACAAACAGCAGAATGCCTCTAGCATCTGCTTCAATCAAACTGCTTCATTCGGGTGGCATAAGGTGTGTTTATCACACCTTAGAATGAGTATGGCGTAAGTTTCTAAACGGGCTATTTAGATTTCAAACTCGCGTTATGGCGTTAGTTAATGTAGCGCTAATTTTTTCTTATATCACCTGTGCCCTTGTAAGTGGTTCCAACAGTGTCCCGCTTCTTTTTCTTGGCTTGGATTAGGGCGTAGGCCAGGACAATCGAACTAAGACACAACATCACACGAAGTGGATCACCGCGTGTGATACTTTACTTTTCACTCATTCACTTTACTTTAACTTGTCCAGGCTAACAATAAGCACAAGGGACGAGGGGACATCGAACTTATGCGACCTCGACCTACTTCAAGGGCCCTGACCCACACTCACTTAGGCTTAAGCTTCCCAGGTGTTGTCCTCGTGCGCTTCCGCCAGTTAAGTGCGATGCAAAGCACACGTTCAAGCAGTATCGTAACCATCCGAATATCCCGACGCCCCCTGTGGTTTTTGGTTTGTGTTTTTTTTTGATTATTGTCATTCATCGCATAAGCAAATAGTTCAGTTGTCTCACCACAAACATCAGCTGTTCCAAGACCAATCCATCCGGCGGAAACGATACCAAAATTGGCATCAAAAGGGTGTTCTCTTGGAAGATCCCTTTCAATCAGCTCTTTTCGTCTTTCCGTTACAACAAATTCCTATCCTAATATATTTGCTATCACCGAATAAGCGCTCGGTGGAGGGGGGGGGGGAAGGTAAACATGTAATCTTCTAAGAAGGATGATGCAGACGATGTCGTCCGTCGAGCACATAGTGGCTTTCCCAGTGATTTTTCGGAACACTATGTACTCCGAATGATTGCTCTTCCCGTAACAACCGAATTTCCTTTCGAATAGCTCCTCTTTATGACCAGGAGTAAACAATCCAATGCTGATTCCCGGAGGAAAACGAGCTTTGTTCTAGATCAAGAGAAGATAAACGTGGATTTCGCATGCCTCTTCAGCTGAGACCATTAAATACTTCACTTTTGCTCCTACACTCTCAAAACCCGGCGAAGTGAGCTACATCTAATGAACAACCGCTGGAATGGAGGATACTGACTTTTGCGCTACCCTTTAAAATGGTAAACCTTGAAAGAATCTGAGGGGTCCCAAAATGACCGGATAAGGCAGGATAACATCTCATGTTTGGTCGCTTCAGTGCAACCGAGCATCACCAGACTTCCTCCCAAGGGCTTTCAGATTGGTGGAGTGACTGGTTCACATCCATGAAGCTGGTAGTGTTCTTAAAGTAATGGTTCACGGAAAAATGACTTTCTTTGTTGTATTTGCCTGATAAGGGCCGCATGCAAAGTTTCACACGAAAAAGTGAGAATCCGGGTGTAATACAGCTCCGCATATTCTCGGCCGAGTGGGCGGGGCCTCCGAGTAAAAGCCCCGTCCCGTCGTCCGCCGCGGTTGGGAACAGAGA
Organism: Trichostrongylus colubriformis; assembly: GCA_963978905.1. NCBI lineage: Eukaryota > Metazoa > Nematoda > Chromadorea > Rhabditida > Trichostrongylidae > Trichostrongylus > Trichostrongylus colubriformis. Next base: position 8,298,382 of record OZ022259.1, on the reverse strand, counting down.
TTTGGACTGTTTACGTAAGTTTCTGTCCTTACAATGCGTGAAAGTTTGCATGCGGCCCACATTAGGCAAATACAACATAAATATATGGGTACCAGAAAAATTCTTTTTACGTGGAAGAGCTTTTTAAGCAATGCACAGTTGAAGCCATTAGGTGAGATGCGGAGCTGATGTCTACCGCACTGCTCAATGATGCATGGGTAGGTACTATCTACCCATAGCTAAGGGTAGGCACTATCTACCCATAGCTCTCTTTCACTATCAGGCTATCTACCCATAGCTCTGCTTTCTCATTCACGAAAACTTATGCCACATGGATGCAATACTGCATGAAAACTCCGAGCTACTTAGGATGCTAATTTCTTTCCAACCGGCAATCTTTTTCACTCATGCAGATGCAAAGCAAAATAAGTTTTTTTGCTGCTCATCCAGTGAGAAGCGTCTCGAAGGAAGTTTCCCCCGAAGCACGAGTTTTCCGAGATAACGATTCGAGAAACCAACCAGCCCCCCCCCCCCCCTCCTCCAGAATTGTGAATTACTAGGCCTGTTGCAACCTAATTTGTTTTTGCGTGCTGCGCTATGGGAGGAGCATGACACGCTAATTGATAAATGAGGAGCGGAAAACACGACGAAGGGATTCGGTCGTGAAGCCCTCCTGGCATGCGTGTACACACAAAATATAGGCAAAACATGATGATGCTAAGAAAAACACTTTCCCTCGAGTTTTCTTTTATTTACGAATTCTTATGATGAGATACATTCAAGCGCTCCTTCCGGCAAGCATTTCTCACGAAAAGCATTTATATTCGAATGATCTTTAGGAACAGCACTAGGGATGAGGAACGAAGCTGTAGCTCACATTCAGAACGGCTTGCACATTGTAGTTTTATCAACTAGAGGAGATAAAAATCAGAGGAAGATTCGAAAATGGCGCTCCAATTACAAAAAGGATTTAGAAGAGGAAGAAGAGCGAGGCTCAATATCTGTATTACTCCCACCAGAGGCAACCATCGGCCCCAATCGTCTACACATTAGCATCCCAACGGTAAGTTTTCACACTCACAAGATTTCCTTGGCATTTCGGATCACGGATTGCCACACATACTGAAAATCGTCTAACCGTAGCCTTCGAATATTCTAAAGTTCAAGCGGTCTAATCGTAAGGAACGGATTATAACCCGACCGTCTCTTCTGAATATGCTCTGCCCAGAAGTCCACACGCTACGATTTGAGAAAGCCAAGGATTCACAGTTTGAATACAGTCAATAATCGAATTTCGCACTTTTATGCCCGCCCAACCCCGTCGCCCGCCGCTGTCTGAGAAGCATAATGGGAACAGGAATTGACGTGAATAGTTCCACTCTACGTTTCCAACTGCGACGGACTACGGGGCGGAGCTTCTACTCGGAGCCTCCCCCCTCCGCCGTTTTGAGGAGCTGTATCTTAACCAGTATTCACTTTTCAAGTGAATCTTTTTACGCGACCCCTTATTAAGTAAATACAACATAAAAAAGAAACTCATTTTCTGTGCACGATTCCTTTCAGGAAATTCAAGTAATGCCAGTATGGATTAGAGAGAGCAACGGGGTTTAAGCCGCTACCGGTGAAAAACATTTTCTCATTTACGGAAGTGTTTAAAAGGTCATTGCATGACGTAGCGCATCACAGAATTCAGGATAAATGATGAGGAATGTTATAAAATGAGCTCAGTGACCCCACCTTACTCAAAATATGAAGTTATCTGCCACTGTCGATGAACGCAAGAAGGCCTATGATATTTGCGTCAGCTTGACATTCACGATATCTTCCCCAGGTCCGGTTGTACGGGGCAGACTACTATAGGTTTTACCACCAGTTAGACAGACTCCCTTTTTTCAAAAATTGATGGGATCTACACCAGTTCAGACTTCCGTTTTTTAAAAATTGATGAGATCTACTATTTTAAATCGACACTGACAATCAACTCTCCCTTCATTGACAGCAAAGATCATCATGTATACATACCTAGTGCTACCTAGTGCAAACCAGTCAGAGGACTTTTTGAGAGACCACTCCAGCGTCTCCCAAATCCTAGAAAGAGGTAGACCGTTGACGATCCCACGCGAATGTCTTTCCTCCTTTACAAGCACCTTTTCTTAACCGAAAATACGAATAAAAATACGAAAGGAGGAGAAAGGAAATATTTTCGATCCCTCCACCCCTCCGAAAAAAACCTCACTGTTCCTGGGATGCACAATCCCAATCCATTCGACGATCATGTTATTTTTTAGCAAAATGCCGGCAGGGAAGCTCCCAGACTCGTCTAAAAATGTGAGGAAGGTATCTGTTCAACCTGACCAACCTCTTGGGATCTTTTTGGCTCAGTGGAAAAATATCCTCCTTCCTTCAAGATGACCTGGAGCGATCTCCGGATCAGTCACTTACATAGGTCAGATATCCTAGTAGCTTTCTCATTCATTATTCTCCTTTTTCGTGTCACCTCATTTTTGAGATCTTTTCATAATGCTTCTCTTGAGTATTTTGCTGCTCGTGTAATAAACCATTCGTAGCGACTAGTAGTTTCTGCAGAAAGCGATGTCCCTTTTCTTGTCAGGATTATACAACTCGATACAAATCTTGTTTCTTTCGATTCGATTCGGCAAATATGAATTTCAAATGAAGACGTGTAGTCATCTTCGTCGTCGTCGTCTATGGAGAAACCCGCTCATATAACCATTTGTGGGAATATTCCCAACAAATAAAAATCAAATGATCGTTTCTAAATAGCGTTCGCTGCGAGATGAGCACTTCCATGGATTTATGGGGCGCGTATGTCCGCTTATATCCGAAGAGGCCAATTAATAGCTGTTTCAGCAAAAATAGATAGAAGCAATGCGGCATAAATCCCCAAAACCAAAACCACCTAATGGAAGCAACTATGCGTCTGGTGAACCGGAAGCGAGGGCTTACGTACTTACGTAACCGCAAAGCTATCGACAATCGTGATTTGTGGGATCGGATATGGCAGATGATAGCAAAAGTGATGGATATGCAGGAAGTGAGACGGATTGAGAGAGCCTGGTTGCGCTGGTCTGGGTGTTCAAGAAGGGGAAGTACATGCACACAAATAAAGAAATGCTAATGGTCCACTAGTATGGTGAGTCCTTTTAATCCTGTTAGGAGATCATTCCCCCTCGCTACATCGCCATGCGGTAACGTCACATGATACACATGACCGCTGCACATCACGGATCCGCATGACCTAGTCGATACGGTGGCGGAAGTAATTCCCATCAAAAACGAGTGGAATTAGCCTCCTTGTCTTGCATTTCAGCTGTCTTGATTTACTTTCAGTCTAGACGAGTCAAATAATCTGAGAAGGTTACTTGGCGCGACCAGATCAATCTAAATACCATCGACCCTGAGCAAGGATTGCTCAACTCAGACCAGTCCAGTTAATGCATTTGCATCTCATTCAATGTGTGAGTCGTATCCTGTGGATGGTTCAGTTCTGCGAAGCATACTCACTGTTATGTCTTTCAGAAGGCATAGTGTAGCCAACAAATCTCTACATTGCTACGAGCTTAGATGCAGAAGACACTAAGGAGTATGGTCTGGGTATTCAGAAACGGGAAGTACGTGCCACAAATAAATAAATGGTAGTGGCCCACTAGTATGGTGAGTCCTTTTAATCCTGTGAGGAGATCATTCGCCCTCGCTACATCGCCATGCGATAACGTCACATGATACACATGACCGCTGCACATCACAGATCCGCGTGACCTTGATCGATAATTGGTGGAAACAATCCCCATCAAAAACGAGTGGAATTAGTCTTCTTGTCTTATATTTGAGCTGATTTGGGTGAGAAGTGAGCTCGTTTGTGAGAAAGCGCTCATACATATGATCCAAAAAACTAACCCGAAGAACCTCCGACATCCATTTTCTTCAAATTCCGAGCCTCCATGATGGTCAAGGTGAATGTGCCTGTAGCTGGTCGATACCTTGTCGAAAAACAAATGTCTCCGAGTCGCGATTCCCTCTGAAACATGAAAAATTCTATTATATTACCTACAATACGAAGGTTATCCAGAGAGCATCCTTTCAAAAAAAAGTTCAATAGTTAACTATGTAAACCATAGGCTCTCCCTTTATGGACTTTCTGTACTTTTGCGGCTCATTACTCGTGAGTGGGAATTGCTGGTCCTACTATTCAAACTCAACAGCTAATCCAATTTTTGCTCGTAACTTTACCCACCACAGAGGTAATTAGGTGCTCTCCGGCCTCATTTTCAGCCTATGCGCTCAATGGCAATAAACATTTAGTTGGTAGTGGACTGCATAACAAGACACTAAAAGCACGAAAGATCAAACGAGAACTTGAACGCCTATGGCGTGCCTGAACGCGGGCTGGCATCCTTGAGGATGGAATAAGCCTAATTAAAGAATATGTAATGTTGTACGGGAGAGAAGAGCGCGCGCATTACAGTGCTGTGTAGTCTCTGCGGGTGTATACCCTTATGTTAGGATTTTCGCACCGCGGCATGTCGCAAGCGAAGCAATGTAGAGGTGCCATGTTGTTGAGTCCCGAAGCGGTCGCAAGTCAACTGCGTATCGTACCCCTAGCATTGCTGTGTAATCGTTTTAAGACCCAACTACCGCGACGCGCATTGCTCACATACAAATCCTGACATAAGGATACACCCCAGGCTCTGCAGGTCCCAAATTTTACAGGTGTGGCAATTTTTTTCACATACAATTTTTTCAAATCAACATTGAAACGTCTAGGCTTTTAACGACACATCCACCAGTTGTGGCCACATGAATCGCTGGAAAGCCTTCCATTCATATTTCCTTTTAGCTTCTCAGCATCCTCGAAACTCACTTTATTTCGCCTCTGATAATGAATCGTGTAGTTTGCTCGCTTGGATATATACAGTAGCGCTCAAAAGTCTTCGGCGAAATGGTCTCTCACTTGGGTTTTTTCACTTGTAACTTTTTTGCAACTGCACCGATTTAAGAGAAATTTTAGTATGTTGTACTTGGAGACACTGCATACTCAATATACTATTTTGGCGCGTAACGGTGTAGGTTACGTGGTTATATGAAATTTTTCAATTTTGGCATGCCATCGCTATGCCGTCCCGCTGTGCCGCTGTCATCAAAAGTCGTGGTCTATCTACAAAATATTAATGTTCTCTGAGGCTTGCTCTTTTTGTTTTTGTATAGAAAGCCGTTTTTCTTGAACAAGCCTCTTACTTTTTTTTGGGTGGTCTTGTAGTAAATTCTTGTAAAAAATCATGAAAAGTGGCAAGCAGCGCTCAACTAGAAGGAAATGTTGACAATAGGTTCAGGCACCACATATTAAAATTTTGTCAAATTTGGTCAGTAGAAAAAAAGTTATGACAAAAAAGTTTTGGCCGAAGACTTTTGAGCGCTACTGTATGTAAGTGAAAATATGCGAGCATAATCAAAAAGTAATCGATGCCCATCAATAAGTGCAGTCCAGTAGTCATGTTAAGAGGAAAAACAATTACCGTAATTTTTGTACCCATACCGTAAGCAGTGTATATAAAAGGGAGGGACCGAGGGAATCCCTCTCCATCATGAAATCCTCGTTCCGTGCTGCGATCTTCAAAAGAATTGAGAAAATAGCTCCGAGTTTTTTGAGCAACACATGGTTATGGTTGAAATCCCCGAAAAAATAGAAATTATAGCCACAAACGAGATCATCTTCATCACATAATCACTAAAAAAGCCATCGATATTGGCATGTCGCGGGGCATTTCAACCCCTTGCATGCATTTTTCTATTCAACTGGGTACAGCGCAAATGGATGAGGGGCAACGGTAACTCCTTGTCATTGAGAGAGCACGGGTGTGTACCCTTATGTCAGGATTTTCGCATGGCGGCATGTCGTAAGCGAAGCAATGCGGACGGGTTAAAGGCGCCATGTTGTTGGGTCTCGAAGCAATTACAAGTCAACTGCGTACCGCACACATAGCATTGCTAATCGTTTCAAGACCCAACTACCGCGACGCGCATAGCTTGCACAAGCTGCGTCGTACGCCGTTCCAGTCATGCGAAAATCCCGACATAGGGTTACACACCCAGACAGCCCAGATGAGAGCTGTAATCGTACAATGAGTGCAAGAATTTCGAATGACGAAAAGTGCTACTACTACTACCCTTGCCCATCACACACACGAGGAATAGCTTTGTTTCTAGGGCGTTTGCCTTCACACTCATGGGCTACCTGTCAGTCCCTTCTTGTCGGTCTCATAACACTAAACACGGTTCTCATAAATATAAGTGGCGCAGCAACAGCTTATCAACGAAGTATATGAGCTCGATCCAACTGATCGAATGTATGTCCATCTTCAGGTTGCTTGCAAAAGTGCAAAGCTAGCAAAAATTACGTCTGAAAACATATTTTCACATCACTCTGGATAGATGTCACGTTCGAAAATGTAGCTAAAAGTGCATGGTGGCCAACAAAGAAAAAGTAAAGGAAATCAATCAAAGTACCTGAAATCAGGCTGCGCATCACTTCACCAGTAACACGCTATCATTACGCTCTGGCGCCTTCAGCTCTACCAATGTGTGAGTTTATGGTTGCAAATTTCAACGAAAAAATTGAATTTGATCGTGCGCTTACGCTTTTTTAGCTTTTCTGCTATAAGTCGGTTAATTATCGGTTTTTTAACAAAAGTGACAGGTAATTATGGAACTAGCTCGTCAATATAAGTCTTGGCTACACATTTATGATTGTTTGTGAGTATATTTTACACATTCGCCTTTCTCACAATTTTCAAGTTGTAAAACTTGAGTGGAATTCTCATGCAAATCCAGTTAGCTCGCAATGTGATTGTTCCCCTTTTCTAATCTGCTACGTTCAGAGATGTGAATTTGTTGAAGTCTCCACTATTCCAGAGGAGCCCCTCTTCCATGGTGTGGCCCTTAATAGTTTTCCGCGGGTGATTCTATTTCCTTTCAGTAAAGAGCCTTGAAGAAAACTTTTTAGGGTTACTATTTTCGGAGCGGAGTCTCAACTAGTAATTCACACCAAAGAGTGAAGTAACCAATAAAAAACAATCTTCCCAGTACAGAGACATTATTTGTAGTGGACAAGTGGTAGGGGCAGACAATCCCCCAAGATCTTGGTCGCGCTCACATTTGAGCTAAATGAATCAGTCGTCGGATTGGCTATTTAGATTACAGCCATTTTGCAGGCCAAGGGCAATATATACTAAGTAGCTAGAACATATTCGCTTCCCATTATTCGTTACGCGATCGAATGCTCTTCTTTCTTAACGGAATTGGAATGCAGCCCCTCGAAGAGATTCATCGCTACTGAATAAATTAACTGATCAAATGGATGAAGTGCTTGCTAGACTCGAGCAATACTTGATATGATCGTAAGGGGGTTTACGCGGTTCTGAAAGCTCACTCCCTGCCCTTCCCCCTTGGAGGAATCTTCTACGGAAACCACACTGTTCTAATTCTTCTTTAAATCACTTTACTAGATACAGTACATGAACAGAAACACGAAAAGAATTCGAGAGAAAGCGACTCTTTTGAATTCCCGCCGAGCAAATTTGAACAGCCGTCGGTGGACAGCAATTTGCGCCCAACCTTGATTTGCTTCTCACTCTGCATTCTTGACTACGTGATTGCCGCTTCTTCACCCCTAAAACTTTGGTGGTTGCGCCCCCTCTGACACCACTTCAAGGAGTTCTACCTTAGCCGGATGCTGTTTTTTCGCGTGAAGCTTGCACTTTACTGCCCTTCCTAAGCAAATACAGTGGCAACAGGAAAAAACATAATTTCCGTGGCCCATTCCTTTAAATATTGCCACTACAACAGATTTCCAATGTTACTTTCTAGCTAACGATATTTTTGCAGCTTTGCAAAGCTAGCCTTCGCAAAGCTCAAACCATTCCAAGATCTCAATATGAAGCATTGCGTTTCTTATAAATCAAAATGTTACCGAGCCCGATAAAATGATTTAGCATTTCATTTCCCTACAAAGATTTCGACAAGTTTCACAGTGCCTTCCCCCGCGGGATCACGAGCGAACTCGTAGCTGCTATCAAGGCGTTAGCAATACGTTTTCTCACACAAGGTGTTGTTCCTCGGCCTACATGATAATTCGTATTGTGGGTCTTTATGGGAATTTTTACATCGAGTCGAAACTTATGCGTGGGCGCCTATCGAGAGAAAATGGTGGGAAGTGGATAGAAAGCAAGCTATCGATATAGCACTTGTTACTATGCTAAATTTGTGATATAATGTGATACCAACTGATATAATATGATTTGACATGTGCTAAAACGTGGTATGCTAATGTGATAATTAGCGCTTTCCTTTACTTACGCAAAGGAACCCCACCAAGTCGCATTTTGGTACGATTGCAATCCAACCTTGACACAAACCTACACCAGGAAACTTTGATCCGTTGAACACGAACATAACGCTGTTTCAACGAGAAACCGTGGGGTACGCACGACACGGGCGCCGCATCAAATGAGATGAATCAATTGTTCTTGTGGCGCAGGCGCCAGTGAGTCTTACTCACTCACCCCCCCCCCCCCTCCCCATTTTTTGTTTTGTCTGTCAGTTCGAGATCAACATAAATCCAAGTTGGTGTCCAAGTTCAACATAAATCCAAGTACCACCAATTTTGAATTTTGTTGTTCCCAAACCGCTGTGATATTGCTGATAACTGCCCCGAACGCTTTTTTCCACTTTATGGTTTTGCGGATAAAAGGGAAAAGGTACTCAAATCAAGCGTTATGCCGAATGAGGCGTTGAACACTGTCATCGCTTCAGGACTAAGATGTCCTAACTCGCACTCGTCGCGTTGCACACCGAAAGCCGCGATGCGAATAGTTTTCTCAAAAGCAGCGGGAGGGGTAAGTGAAACTGAGCACTGTGAGTACATCTCTTCGAAAACAAACCTTCTACTTCAGAAAAGATGAGTGTGGCAAAATTCGCATTGAAAAAGCTCGGCTTGGGGTCCTATCACGATCCCGCAGCACGGCGTGTCGTCTTGCAGTCTTGCAGCCGGGAGAGTTGTCGGCGAAGGCGAGACAGCGTTCGCGGCCGACTGATTTAGCCTCTCCGCCCGTCTGCAGTCTGCCCAGGCTAGTGACGTAGAGGAGTGCAAGAGAGAACGGGGTTTTTGGGTTTCTATTTCTCGTGTTTTTCGCCGTTTTGTCGCGTTCTTTATCTACTGTTACATTGCTGAACTACCCTACTTTTACATTCCACAACCTGCCAAAGTTGCAAATTTTTTTCCCTTCCGGTGTCTTTACCAACTACAGATTAGGGCATGTAATGGTTCTACAATTAGTGAATGTGAACGTGGAGCATCTTTTGCGTAAGCATCAAAATCCTTGACGAGAAACATTTTTTTACTTAGCATCGATTTTTTTATCAAAAAAAGGTGTTGCGAACAACTAAAATGGAGCATGAAAATATTGCGAAGACTTACATCGTCGTCATTCTCCGGTTTGCATAGACATCGACAGATCTCGGTGGTGGTGCCGAAATCGATAGTTTCCAAAGGAATCGATAGTTCTCCCATTTTGTCATCTTTCGATAATCGATCATAGTCGTAGACGGTCAGCATAAGCGTTTTCGATTGCAGCTCGTTAAATGGCAACTACAACATTTCTGTTTGAACTACAATTTCTTCCCATTCCTATGACGAGCTCTCACCAGAAGCTTCAATGACATCCAAAGTAGTTTTAGGAGTTACAACTGTGTTTGCTTTCGCTCCCGGGAAAAAGTACCCCACATAAGACGTCTCATGGAAAATCGGGTGTGTTTGTGCGTATGCATTTACAATGCGATCGCCGTTGTAGCCTACACACTCACACACATAACAGTGTCAGCTGTCATTAATATGTGATTACCGTCCCTCTCACCCACTATGCCCATTTTTCGGATGCAAATAATTTAGGGTGTGGCGGCGTGATACCGCTGTATGTGTGCCGTGCCAGTGGGTTCATAAAGATTTTTGGTAACTGAACACTGGAGCACGAAATTTTCGTGTATACAGGGGGTGCCAAAAAAAAAAGTAATTTTGCCCATGGCTCACATCTCCCAATTATACAAAACATAGGGAAACGAAAGAAATGAAAGTACTGGGGTAAAATATTCCCGAAATGTTCCTCTAAAAGCAGGAACAAGCTGAGACTCACCACTTTCATTTTCATAAAAATATAGAACCTTTAAGCGGCGCGGTCGGGCTTCGGAGCACCCACGGTATCAAGGTCCCCTTAAAACAGTGAAGCCGGGTTCCATGGTAGGTCTTTTGTGGGAAGCTTCCTAAGGATTGGCCCTTCGGTTCATGAAAGTCACAGAGCCCCTGCTGCTTGGACAAGGCTGCTATGATCCGAAGTATCATTTTCATGCCCAAATCCGCCTCCGGAGGGGTTTCAGTGGTAAGTGCACGTTTTGGCTCTTGGAAACGAAGGGCGCTGGGGACCCGGGAAAAACGGGATCCTAAAGAACACCACCCAGTATGAATCCCCTTAGGTACCCAGAGTGAACGGACCTCAGCAAGGATGTGAACGAGGGCGACGAAATTTCGGATTTTCCCCAGTTGAGGTGACACATCTTGTTCACTATTTCCTCGCTACCGTTCCTGCTCGTGCAGAAGGCTGCCACGGAGTATAGTGATAGAGTGAGGTCTGCTCTAGAATCTGGGGATGTGAATACCTCAACAGAATTTGCTGTAGTTCGACTAAAGTGGGGTGAAAGTGGACGAGACAAAATTACTTTTTTTTTGGCACCCCCTGTATATATTGAGTGCAGCGCATAACTGATGTCGATTAGCTCTTCGGATCCCTGTTTTGATCAGAACAGTGTGGCTGATCTTTGAAAATCTGGTTGAACTTTCAAAATGAAATAGGAGCCACTAAACGATCGGCAGTGAAGAAAGAAAGGAACACGAACTCGAGAGATGGGCCCACACTCGACTCGTTGATCATGGCGCACATGACAATGCGCGCTCACATTACTGAACGTATTGATCAGCCTAAGCGGATCTGTTATGTGAGGCAGCGGCACAGACAATGGACACGAAACAGCAAACAGAGAAAATGTCAACGGGCCTTGTTATATCGCATCCATTCGAGGCCATTCGGAGCCAGAGTAGTCCCCAAAGTCGTTTGGGTGACAAGAAAGAAAGAAGATTACGGATCAAGTCCGGGAATCTAGCCACCCAAATCCCAAAGTCAATCACAGAACATGGACCTTTTATCAGAGGCAGCGCTGGAAAATGGCAGTATTGAGAGGATCAGCTCACAGAGCTGCGTCTACATCCTGTACTACGAGATAGATAGCACGCAGAGATATCCTCTCAACTCTGCCGAAAGTCCTCAAGATGAGACATGAAACTAGTGAATCTAAGCCTGGCAGCCTCGACGACTCCTTCGATTCAACTGTCATAAGCATTCACCCATACTTTTGGATAAACAAACTCACTGAAAACAGAAAAGTCTCATTGTAAACCGGATTCAGTGAATTTCGTATGATTTTCGTCTCATATTTCTGTTTTCGTTCCGGTAATATGCATACTTTCACGTAGGGATCAGACATCCCATTCCGATCCATTGCAGGAAGTCCATGAGCGTCGAGTATCGTCACGGATAACTGAAAACATGGGACATCACACTTGAGAAGTCATGCAATCAAACACAGCGATTTCCCACACGAACTTCTTCCCCACTTCAGTGGAGGGAGTGCTACCACGTTCGGTTAATGCTCGGGAATTGGTCAATCGTGACGATTGCTAACCTAACCTGATGAGAGCAAAATGCTCAAAAGATGGCGCACAAGCAGAACGCTACATCAACGGAAACTGAAACTTTGCAATGGTCCACTGGAGAATAGTAAATTTTCATTCAAATTTACACTAAAACCTTTGTGTACAGACAGGGCTCCCTTTACAAAGTGTTCAAGAAGTCAAAGACAGCAGGCGAGATATTTCATTTACTAATTAATTTATTTATCACGTCACCTATGTGACATGCCATCTAACTATGCAAAACATCAAGAACGGAACAATTCAACTAAAAAATAGGAGCTGATAGAAAAAAAAGCTAGATAGGCCCGCACTATACCTCTCAATAAATTTAGACTCATAGATTTCGAGATTTAAGAATATTTTGGTTACAAAAATGAAAATAGAGGTGTTAAGTGATCGAACATGAGGAAACGAAATTGGAACTCCTGTTTTCCACCAGTGCCGGTCTATATCAATGTTTAAAGTATTTCCTCGTGCGCATCATCAACGACCGATCAATCGAAGCCACACCAGTGTGAGAAACGTGGCAGTGATACGCAGTCAAAAGGCGGGTTCAGGGAAGGGAAAGGGTATGCGGGGTTTTCGTGACAGTTAAGAGCATTGTGAAAGAGCTTGTGCTCGCTTTTTAAACTGCCTCGTGTCACACGCCTCCTCCATAGCCATGCATTTATGGTTACTCTGTGGTTACTTCCCTGTTTTACTGCATTTATCGACAGAGAGCAGAAGAAATTGGAATCATTATACCTTCTTCAGCCCAATTGCTCCTTATCAGCATAAGCTGTCAGACGGAATTTAAATGTGACATGTAGCAACAGCCACGCCGCTACCGAAAAATTCATGTATTTATTCCTACCTTCTTATCGGGTTTGTGTTGTTTACACTGACAAAGTACGCAACAAAATTAGCTACCCGTTTACGCTGCGGTTTTAGGATTTATGACATACTCGTGATTTATTGCTGCTATACGTCACTGGTTTAGAATGGTTCCACGACTGCAGAAAATGCTATCAAATTTTCGAACATGTGGAATAGAGGAAAAGATTTTCGAACATGTGGAACAGAGGAAAAGAGAGAAATTTGGTTTTGGTCACTAAAAAGGGGGAACTGTCATTCGCTTGCAAACTAGAAGAAAACCTAAACATGGTTGAAACAAAAGGTAATTTTCACTCAACATTGTTATTCAGTGATGATCCATCGTGTGTCCAAATCCATATAATTAGTTTATTCATAAAGAAATTGTATGCAAACAAATCGAAGCCGTACGTGCCTGTTGGAGAAATTTTGCCGATTAGAAGACGAAGAATTTTAAAGGCATAGTTGATACCTAATAAAGATTGTTTCGCTCAGTAATGGAATTGGAAGAGGAGGGAAAAACGGGAGAATCTCAGAAAAAATTGAAAATAGGGTCACTCTTATTGTAGTGGATTCTTGGGGTGTGTACCCTTATGTCAGGATTGTCGCACGACGACGAGCGGCGTGCGACGCAGTGTGTGCGCGCTATCCGCGTCGCGGTTGTTGGGTCTTGGAACGATTACACGGAAATGCTATGGGTGTGATACGCAGTTTACTTGTAATCACTCCGGGACCCAACAACATGGCGCCTTCATCTCGTCCGTCTTGCTTCGCTTGCGACATGTCGTGGTGCGACAATCCTGACATAAGGGTACACACCCGGATTCTTGGTTATATATGAACCGGATTACAGCCTAGAAGAGCACCATAGGACAAGTTTTCATTTGACGATATCACACAAAACTACATAGAACAATGCCATCGGTTCTCTCTGCTGGCGTTACTTCAACTATTATTACAACTGTCTTTTCTTCTCTTTTCTCAGTATGTCATAAGTATTTCTGCAAAGTTTTTGCTACCATTACCACCTTGTTTGAAGGTGGGCGGTACCCCGCTGGAAGAGGTGGGAGGTAACAACATGGGCCATAGGCGCCCTAACGATTCAGAACAAATGTATACTCTCCCAGTTTCGAGTGATCTATACATATGCCTACAATAGGAACCGAAAAACCCAAATTATCGTGAAATGAGCCTTTAATCCGCTTTTCCGGCACACATTCACGCATTTATCTCAGTTACTTATTCCATTAAGGAAATCTATATGTGTAGTAGTTCACTTAGGCACAATCGGAAGCCATCACAACTTTCCAGGTGTAAATACTCAGCAAAGGCACCCAATGCGTCTCCGTGGCTGGTACTTGAGGAAGTGCTCTGGCATCATTAGTGCAGATGACCGTAAAAGTGATTGACTTAAAAGAAAATATTTAATTTTATACAAAGTTCGTGTGCGACCATTACTACTTTACGAGGTCGAATTCCATCGCTGTATGTTGACGAGTACTCGCCGTTGAAATAGGGCCCGTATCGGCAATTAGCTAACAGCACTTCGGGGCCAGAGCTATTCGACCGCCATCGGCAAAATTGTTTTTGACGGCCAATGACGATGAAGGTACGCGATTTGATGAAAAAAAAAGGATTTCCGTCCTCTAAAACTTCGAGTAGAAAACAGGAAACGTGAAAGAGCATTTTAAAAATCTGAATGAATCGAGTAGATTCTTATTTTCACCGCGCATAATGCACAAAATATGGAAGGCTATTTTCCTGAATATTGACATCATTTACTTTCTCGTAGATTTCATTTGGGTGATACATATAGATGATCCCTTTTAAAGCTAGGACCACTACAACACTACAAAGTTTTACGATAAACTCGGCAGAAATTTCATCCACAAGGCTATTCTGCATGCTTTATCCACAAGGCTATTCTGCATGCTGACTACGAACATGAAGTACAGTTATGTCGCAGGGGCCAGTTGACTTCTCTTGACACCATTTTGGGCGGTACCCAGCCGGAACCGCCACTTTCTTTATAGAACTCATCAAAAAAATACTTGAATACTCATTATGAGAGAAACAGAAGTTCTCCATAACTCTGACAACAATTGCAGCATTTTTGGCCCCAGACAGGGACCCATTACGACCTTTTTGATCGTCTTCGCGCTATAGAGGGCCATTTCTAAAAACTAATATCATATTCATATAGACAGGAGGGAGTAAGCAAAACCCCAGCATATAAGTTCTAAAAAACTCGGTGAAGTAAGCGGTAACATTCAAATAGCGGATTTCTAGAGCCCAAACAATGTTTCAAACCGTAGTAGCTAAAGATTATATATATTCAAATCGAACACAGCATTGTTGAATTGGTAAAAAACTATTTTCAGAAAATTTTCGGACCTTCTTGATATTATTCTCGCTTCAACAAGGGGTGCCAAAAAAGTGTAATTTCGCTCACGGCTCACATCCGCCAATTATACAAAACGCAGGGAAACGAAAGAGATAAAAGTATTGGAGCAAAATATTGCCGAAATATTCCTTTAGAACCAGGAGCAAGCTGAGCTCACTACTTTCACCCTCGTCCAAATACGGAGACTTTAGTCGGCGCGGTCGGGTTTCAGGGCACCTACGGTATCAAGGTCCGCTTAAAACAGTGAAGCCAGGTTCCGTAGTGGGTCTTTTGTGGGAAGCTTCCTAAGAATTGGCCCTTCGGTTTATGAGAGTCACAGAGCCCTTGCCGCACGGACAAAGCTGTTATAATCCGAAATGTCATTTTGCATACCCCAAACCCCCCTCCGGAAGGTTTCCACTGGTAATGGCACGCTTTTGTTCTTGGAAACAAGGACGTTGGGAGCCTGGAAAAAGACGGAATACTTGCAAGGCTGTGAACGAGAGTGACAAGTCTCGACTTTGCCGTGTTGAGGTGGCACATCATGTTCACTTGGGATAAACTCCCGATTTTATTCGTGCAGAAGGATGTTCAAAGTTTAGTGATAGAGTGAGGTTTGTTCTTAGTTTTGGGGATGGAAATACCTCGTCAGAATTTGCTGAAGTTCAACTAAAGTAAGGTTGAAAGTGGAGGAGAAAAATTACTTTTTTTGACACCCCCATTTAGCGTCAGCCTTGTCCAAAGTCATTCGCTAGCATCACTGCTCACCTTATTCTGCGCGAAGTCGTATTCAAGACGGAGTCGTATTTCACCGTATTCTCGTAATTCGACACAGGCGGCTCCGTTAGCATCTGGTTGGACGTTAAGCGTTTTTGACGTGAACTCTGGCACGTCATTGATGCTGACGGTCTTGTTCGTAGCAGATTGGTACTGAAATGGTACACCCTGAGATTATGTGACTTGGGCAGCAAAATAAAAGGAAAGCAGCTGGGAGAGAGAAAGAAGGACGCATAGAATGAATAGGTCACTTTCCTGCCTGGCAAAGATCATTGGAATTGGAATGTTATTTGCAACATTTTAATCGATCACCAGCTCTGGGAATCGTCCTCGGAAATTCGAGTCCCCTGTTCCCCATATATTTACGTTGTATTCGCATGCCACGGACCACGTATGAGTTTCACGCGAAAAACAAGAATCCAGCTGAGGTAAACCTCATCAAAGTAACGTTCGACGAGGTGGAGCTTCCGTGGAGGAAAAGCCGGCAGTGACGACTGTCACGTGGTCAGGGATGCAGTGAGATGCAAATCAACACTGGGAGCGAAAAAATGACTGCAACGTGCCCGCCGACAACTGTTCAAGTGTTGCTCGGCGGGAATTCAAACGAGTTGCTGTTTCTCCAGTTTTTGAATTCTGTCGCGGAACAAATGGAATTCCTTAATTTCCTCTCGTGTTCCAGATCATGAAGTGGATCTATTAACGTAATTCTGAATATAACTAAAATCATGAAATTTCCATGGGCGATTACTTTTAATTCATTATTTGTGAAGATGTAGGGTTCCTTTCCTGGTTGATTCTATTAGCTCACAGTTTGCGAATGCTCCAGGCCAATGATCCTGCTGCTCTCCATCTTCCTGTTTCTTTTCAATATTAATGAACATTGTCGCACTTGTTGCTCGTTCAGTGTGGGCATCATTCCGGAGATAACAAAGGCGATGTTCTTGACATTTCAGAAGTGGAACTGAGTCTATTGTGAGATAAACCATGGCAGCTAACTAAATTTTGCGGTGCCCAGCATTGGGAAAAAAAAATTTCTGCTCCAGTATGGGTCAAAAACTCTGAGACATAAGCCTCTTGGAGAGGGCCCCAAGATGGATAGTTGAAATCCCACTTGTCCCGCAGATGGACACATCGTCGGACTGCGTATCGTCGCCGTATATCACGGAACCGTGTGGCACCGATTAACACCCAGCGATGCAGCGCGTGGTAAAACTCGTGCGTGGTGAGTTTGGGAGGAGAATGGGGGTCGCATTTCCAAGGTTTACGTTTATTTTGTGTCATCTTTTCCTCATTGTTGCACTTCTCAGAATCTCTATTTTCATTTTCACTGAGCGACCAAATAAATTTTGTCGCTGCCTTTAAGCGTGAAAAAAGTCATTACCATCACTTTGAGGCCATCCGTTGCTGACAAGAACTAGCTGACTGATTACAGCACTACTTCAAAATTAATTAATTTTCTAGCTAGTTTCCTGTGATTACTACTGCTATGCATGTAATAACATGTGATATGAGGCCGAGGGCTTTTCGTTCAGGTGGTGACGATCAGCCATAATCCTTCATTCTTTTCCCTTCACTAATCGGTTTTTTTTCTATCTCTTTTTATTTTAAATACCATATCCTTTCTCCAACTAACATTGCATTATTCTGTGCTTTGTCAGCTACTGAATAAAAAGTAAGGCAGTGAATGCTGGGTGACTATAGGAGGGTTTAGTCGCGGAAAGGCTTCGTTTTTCTTGAGCAATTAATTTTTGAGCGATTCCTTGAAGATCTACAAGAAGCCTAACACTGAGCTAATCATTTTCGCAACATACACGGTTAGCTGAATACAAACAAAAAGAGAATAATGCAGTACATAGAAACCATAATTATATAGTATTAAGAATTTTTTCATGTGAAATTGGCAACTGTTTCATTTCCTCCGCATGCTGCGTTGTTTAATTGAAAAACTTCATTTAGAAAGGGAACCCCGCTGAGTCAGAGTCGCGCTAATTCTTGCTATTCACCTTTGTTCCCTTTCTCTTTGTTATTGCTGCAGCAGCAACATCATCAGAATTCTAAACAGCACTCCCATGCAAAACAATCATGGATGACATCTATCGAAGCGTAGATTTTCTTCTTTCACACAGCATGAAGAAACTTGAAAATCAAGCGTTCTCATCGAAAGTGGTCCTAATGCTGGAACAAACCTCGGTTCCATATATGAGACCTGAGAGAAGGAGGAAGACGACCTACATGATAAAATGACGAGTGTGAGTCAAGATGACCCAACTAGTTACTGGGCTACGAGCAGGGTACACCGAGAGTCGAGGATTCCTCGACGGGGGGGGGGGGTGTATTTGACCGGATAGGAGAGTGGGGGGGTCGTACCTTCAAAAGTCAGCGATAACCACTCAAATCCAAATTATCAGTAAGCAGGTGAGAGGCAAAGGGGATTTCACCACAAATCCGTATGAAAAAATGTAAAATAAATATATTTTGCCTCAGGAAATGTATAACAATAAACACATCGCAACTATGCAAGCCGGCAACACTTACTGGAACTGTAGGAATCAAAAAGGGGGAGGGGTCGTATTCAGTCGCCGTAGATGGAGGTGGTCGTACTGAAGCGACTACCTTTTTCGACATCCAGAAGTGCCCTGGCTACGAGAATTAGTTTCCCGCGTGTTTGAATTTTTTCTGGTTCCGTCGCAAATTGCCCGGGTGTGTGCCACTAAGATAGAAAACTCGCGCTGCGGCGTTCGGCGTGCAACGCTAGGTGCCAGCTACTATGCGCGCGCTATTGGAGGGGTCCTCAAGCGATGACGGTGCTCTACAAATTATCCGTAATCGCGTTAGGACTCAACTACTACGGCGCCCCTATCCGCGCGCAACTGTGCGAATTTTCTGTCCACGTGGCTCACACCTTAACAACTCATAACGGGACTAACGAGGATCTTTTCGTGTGCAATGAAGCATTTTGTTGCACAGGAAAAGATCCGGCGCGATGACCGATTGGACCCTCCTGACGCAAACCCACGGATCTCCCCCTTTCCACCCTTCTCTCGTACCCCATCCAAAAAAAATGAGGCACGTAGCGCAATAGGGTCAGTGTTAGCAGTCAAAAGTGCATTGCAGCAAACTGTTCTCGAAATGGCTAGCGGGTATTTGGACGCACAGAGAGAATTCACCGCTTTAAAGACACCAGAACGGGTAAATTCGGCAGACTGTGGAATATGGGAGTAGGGGGTACTCAGCAATGAGATAGTGGAGAAGGAACGACATAAAACGGCGAAAAAACTGAGAAATAGAAACCCGAAAATCCCCCTTCTCTCTCGTCCTCTGCGTCTCTAGCCGGAGTGGACTGAAGACAGGCCAGAGTCTGAACCAGCCGGGCGCGATCGTTGTCCCGCCCCTCCACCACAGCGACTCCCCCGGCCGTGCAAGACCCCAAGCCGCATTTTTCAATGCGATTTTCGCCACATTGACCTCCTCAAGTAGAAGGTGCGTTTTCAGCGAACATGTACTCCCAGATCTCAGTTTTCTCTTACCCCTACTGGTGCCTTTAATTTACTGTTGTGATAGATTGATGGAATGGCGTGCTCCAGATAAAAATTTGGAGCAAAAAACAAACAAGCATGCGAAAAAAATAGAAAATTCTTCGGTAAACAGAAGTATGTGAAACCTCAGAATGGAGAATCGCGCCCCCAGAGAATGGAACGTCCATTCCAGCACAGAAGGCACCGACCTCAGAATGAGTGCGCCCAAAAACGGCGTCAAACGGGAGGTGGAGTGAGGGCAAAGTTCCATTTTTGGAGGTGGTCGAAAACTTTATTTCACGGCTTCCGGCCTCCACTCTCGGCACAACTTCGCAACAGCCGACCTCTTTTCAAGGTCCTCCACAGCTGCGTCCATACTTTGCGCCGGCAATGCGTGACTGCGTTCACAGGCAGCGAGGCAGAGTGGCACTAGGGAGATGCCGAAACGACACAAGCAACGAGACAGAGTGGCACAGCCGGAGACGCAGAGACACGCAGCCACGCCCTACCGCCGGCATCGCAAAGTATGAACGCTGCCTACCGTGCATTTTCTGTATGATCAGCAGCCTAGCTGTAAGATCACGAATAAAATTTACTATATGATTTGGAAATATGTGGTGAACGATGTAATAATTTGCAAAGATATTCCATAAAAATTCCTGATAATCTAGAATATGGAGAAGAAAGGAGAGTGAAGTTCAGATATCCAAGCTTAAACATTTACCGATTTTTGAAAAGGTTCTTGAGGGCTTCGTAGTTCTCCAAGTGCTCCGATAGTAATACAGCATAATTGAGTTGCAGGTATTTTCGCCACTCATATTACTTTTTATGACGTCGAAGAGTAATTCATCTACAGGAAACTCTAGGAGTAATAATTGATCTGCACTTTTGGTTTTTAGGAAAGTAGTTCAGAGCTGTACGCTGAAACTGTTATTTCGAGCGTGAGGCTGAATTTTGCTCATTTCTATCGTCACCTGGGCGTAATGATGAGCGAGGGGACTTCCTCTACTACTCGGCAAATGAGTTTCAAGATTATCACCACGGAGACCAGAGAGGCGATGATCTTTTCGCGTGTGAATCACGTTTGAACCTATCACAATACATAAAAGAACAATGACCAAAAGTGAAAGAATGAAGAATGGAAGGATGGCTGGGCCGGCGATAACGAGATGAACACTCATTGAAGCAGAAGGACTAAACTCACACGGCTGGCCGAATTGGTCACACCACGACGGATGGGACAACAAGTGGTGAGAATACGATAGAATGGCGAACAGACGACACCACCAGTCGCCCACATTTGCCCGTTGTCGTCTTGCTGTGTCTACTTATCAGCTGCTGACGGGCGCATACATTACGGAATCATCTATCGGCTCCGTCATGAAACGCCTTATCTAAAAATTGACTTGAAGCCATATGAATGAGGAAATGGCAATGTGAGAAGGGGGTTCAAGAAACCCTGGGGTCCACTAACAGCTTGAAGAAGCAGGATGCTACAGCTCAAAGATGGGCAATGCCGCCGGCTGAACCACCCTTTTAATGAAGCGACAGCCCCTCGATCTTCGTGGTAGGCGGAGTCTTTGTGCTATGGTCCCGAAGCGAATGCATGGCTGTTGCCACCGTAATTATAAAGCTTGTCGGCACTGCGATTTTCCTCATTTCCTATTCGATTGCTTTCTGCTTCGTGTGGTTTCTCTTTTATGTATGACATTTGTAAGTGATTTTACATGTCTCGCATTTCATTTGATGCCCTTTTAACGCGCCTCTACCCTGCTTTGTAATAATCCTTACTATATGCCGACTTGAATTTGTTTCTTATTTTGGGCCCTGACACTGCATAGTCTTCTGCTAACTCTTTCTGTTGAATAGCAGCTGATCCTGATGCGCTTTTATATTTGGTGTTGTATGTGCCATTGGTACCATTTTTATTCTGTATTATTGGAAGGCGTAGTTTGGAAGTTTAACATATGCATTTTGGGTTGAAAAGAGTGCCATTGAAGATCGTTAATGTTTACGAACTATGACTTTTGTTCTTGTTCTGTTTAATTTACTCTGACTTCGTTCTACAACTATTCAGCTTGAGCGCTTTTGGAATATTCGTTGTTTGCAAAAAACTTGACCCATTTATCTACGTTGCGATTTTCTTGTGGATATTATATGCTCATTTCAGCATATCTCACAATGGGCTTCGCCAACCTGTGGTTCTCGCATCCCCGCAAATTCGGTCCGGGATCTCGTTCCTGGTAAGTATCTTCTGTCAGTCTGTCATTTTTTTCTGTATTTTTGAAGTTTTGTGTTTTTTCGTTTTTCCATTGTGGGGATAATGCGACTACACGTTTTATATCGTAAACTCACCTACACGTAAAAACGTGTAGAGGTCGCTTCTGCGATTTTGTTCCTGCAAATAAAGGCAGATCTTTTTCATGTGCAAGTAGGAGAATATGATCTTTAACGTAGGTCTGAAAAGGGAGGCGCTTACGACATGGTTGAAATAACTTTCATTTCAAAAAGGGCATTTCCAGTGTTTCGCTTACACCGCGCTCGTGTCCCCTCGCTAAAACTTACATCATCCTATCAATGCCAGTAAAGTCTTATGTGTTTCTGAGCATTGGCGCTCGATACGCTGTTACTGAGTCATAGGAAGTGAAGTGGCGCCTCTTCAGCTCACATTAACCCGAATTTCTTTGTGATGACTCTGCAAGAAAGTTGTGTGCCGTATATGTCATTTCAATTCAGTGAATCATCTTTCACTTTTTTGCTAGTGGAAGGAGGGGCGTTCAAGTGCGCAGTCCATAGGCGTGATTTGAATTCGGCTGCAACATTAGAGCTGTCTGTGACATATATGGATTTGTGATGTGCCGATGACCGCTAATGCCTAATAACGAAAATAGAAGAACTTGTTTCATACTCAGAGCCTTATCAAGGCACACGTATCACTCTTCTTTTTACATCACAACACTAATAGCTTATGTATAAGATGGCGGTGAGGCACGGAATGAAATTTTTATGTGCAAATGAGTTTTATTGGCTCCCAATCCATGTACATTTTTTCCTGAATGTGCCACTCAGGAGTCTATAATAGGAAGTTTGTGCCAATGTATTAGGTTGTCCCAAAAGTCCTGTAGGATCTTTCCAAAAACATCAATAACTCTTGTTTACTTCGAGGCAGGTCTAGGCGGTTCAGGAATATGGTAGAACGTTCTCTAAGCTTTCTAGTAAAATATATAATGACCCACCAGATTTCGTGGAGAGAGCTACAGTGCCCGTAGTCGATACCCACCTAGCACGCCGTGTCATCTGCTATGAGTGGTTTTGGGGTAGCAAAGCGACGGAAGCTTGCGATTCCATCAACCCTGCACTGGGCAAGGGATATGTGAGCTACGAGACTGTACGCCGCTCGCTCATCAGCTTCAGCAACGGCGAGATTGACATGGAAGACAAGCCACCCACGGGACGCCCACACGCATTCGACGACGAGACGCTGCTCTCCGCCGTTCGCGCCCATCCTGAAAACAACATGCGCGAGCTGGCGGAGAGGAATGGACAAACACCCATAACCGTGAATCGTCGCCTTCACGAGCCCAGTTATCGGAAAGTGCTGTCGCGATGGATCTAATACCCTGTTGAATGCTCACGAAAGTGCTCGTGTGAGCATCTGTCAATCGCTGCTGCACCGCCCGCATCGCAACTTCTTTCTCGCCTATCTGGTTACGGGCCATGAAAGCTGAGACATGTACGATACCAACGCACCCCGCGCCTTTTGGCTGCTACGTGACGCCGAGCCGCCGACGCAGCCCATGTCCGACCTCCATCAGAAGAAGATTCTACTCTGCTGCTTCTGGACGCGGTAGGAATGCTTTTCTAAGAGGTGCTGGCACAAGGCGAGACAGTCTCCGCTTCCCTATACACCCACCAGCTCCAGCAGATCGCCGTCGCTATTCAAGAAAAGCGTCTGAGAAGGTCCGCGGTCACCCTCCTTCATGACAACGCCCTTCCAAACGTTGCGAAGTGTACCCGGGCCAAGCTACAGGAGCCCCGCTGAGATGTGCTGCCCCACCCACCATACACTCTAGACATGGCCCCTTCTGACTATCACCTTACCCATCTTCTTGAATCCTTCCTGGCCAAGAGAAAATTCGCTGATTATGACATGCTTGCAAAGGCGATCGCTGACTTCTTCGACTCTCAGAACCCGGAGTTCTGGGAGAAGGGAATCAACGATTTACCTATGAGGTGGCAGAGTGTTGTCGATAACAATAGTGAATACGTTGCTGCCTAATTGTTGTTTGTTGGAAGAAAAAATAATAGAAAGTGAGATCGAAAAAAAATCCTACAAGACTTTTGGGACAACCTAATAGTTAGGGAGTGGAGAATGAACTCATTGTCGCGCTGTCCTCTCTCGATACCACTCTACAGTCATCGGTTTGTGCACTCAGATGTGTATTTTTTACGTAAGTCCCACTTGAGAGGTAGAGGCGTCCCCATAAACTAATGCTCAGCTAAGAGCCTTAGCTTCAGTTTATGAGGACGCCGAGCACGGTGGAGTGTACCTCCCGCAACTACATAACACCAAAAATTTATATTGATTCATGGTTTGCCTGGAGTGCTTGCATGACGACAATCATGACATTACGCAATGTGATGACTTAATGGTTGTCACTGTTTCTGCTGATTGCTTGCGTTTGCCAGAATGTCTCGACGAAGTGCATTATTCGCAGTGACATTATGGTCTTTTGGTCCATCGCCTAGGCTTTAACGAATGCATTGATTCAAACACGGTTGAGTGTCGTCAAAGCTTTATGGTGGTACCCTCTTTACTGAACATAAAGACAACATGTAAGTACACCTAAACATCTATGTTCAATTTTGCTGCATGGTTGTAAATCGAATTTTTGCTTCTTAATTCGATTATCGCACCTGAATTCTCCGAATAGTAGCAACACTGTGGCTACTAGAATGCTGTTTCGTTCGCAGTTGCCAAGCTACGCTATCTGCACCGTTCAATCCAGTTTTTTGGAGTAAGGTTTTTTGTCTGCCGTGTCAAAGTTCAGAACCTCAATTGCTTGTGCTCATCAAAGACATTTGTATGCTTCGTAACTTTTGCGAGGAGCAATGTTTCGAAGCGTAGTAGATATGGAACGTTTTACATTATCTGGAACAGCTTCGTCTGCAGTCATCCGCTTGTTGCCTATTGTTCACTTCGTCAATGAAGTTGCATAAATTGATGCAAGTTCTCAGCATTCAGTTGGACTAGTTCGAGTCTCACAGTAGTCACTTGCGCAGCATTTTTAATGAAATTATCTTGATTCTAATTCGAGAAATGTGTTCGATGTGGAAAAATTCAGCGCTCTCAAAATGAAATGAGAGTGACAAGAAATGAAATATGGATTCACCATGAAACTTCGATGTATAGACAACCAATATAAGCCTCTTGATATCGTCGCATGGTATGTGAACGATTGCTCCAGATTATTCTCGGGCCTCTTCTGAATTTTTCATGAAATGTCATGGTGCACATAGTTAGTGATCATTGAAAAGCGTCGCAGGCCTATGATGGTTTTTTTTTTTTTGAACGGGGGTTATGCCGAAGTTCATCAAAACGTGTTCATGAAATGGATATCAACACTTGCATCAACTCCGACGTAAAATGTTTTCTTTCGATTTTGAATGCAATCAGAGAAACTTACTGTCAGGTCTGCTCCGGTTCTACCCTTTCAAAACGTAACTGTCTGGATTTTTCCCGTTTGTAATCGATTCTTCTTAACCAGTGCCACAGCAAGTGCAATATTTTCCACTGGGACAGCTTTATTGTTTGCTCCCTAACTCGAAGAGGGCACAGCAAACATTCACTGGCGAAAAGATTGATGAAAAATGGCTTGTTTTTATACTTTTCTTTTGAAATTACCGAAAGCAGCAATTTTTTTTTCATTTAGCCGTGTGTGCTCCAACCACCATGGTCTGATCCGTAAATACGGCCTCGATATGTGCCGTAGATGCTTCCGAGAATACGCGAAGGACATTGGGTTCAAAAAGGTATTGACTCCTCTATTATACCATATTACGCACGCAGGATCCCATTTCTGACAATCTTTTGTTTGTACGGATAGTTATTCCTGCAAGAGCAGAGGATCTCGTCGAAAACGTGGTATTTACGATGTACTCGCGTAGTGAAGAGATCCACACATTTGCTTCTCTTGAAAAATTTATTTTCACATGGTGCTTTCATTGTTGTATTACTGTCCTTATTTTTAGCTGGATTGACGGACGGAAGAGATGGTTCGGCTTTTTTCTATTGTTTTATCGTGTTGGTTATGACTCCGAATAAAATTGTTATGGATATGTGCAGCTCGAACACCAGATATTCTGTTTGATACATAAGTTGCGGTGAAGATGCATTTTATAGAATAAATTGGACATTTGAGAATGTGTTGTTCTTCTTTTGGGTAATGGATCCGGTTGAGGCCGGAGACTGGTTGGGTGGAAGACCACAACAGTTGATATTCCTTACCGGACTTGATCCAAACAATAAGGAGTCACATTCAGCTCTTGTGAGCGCGTTTGGGTAAGTCACATGAATAGTCATGCTATAGCGATTAGAGTAGTTGCAGTGGGCTGAGTGAGAAAGCTTGATCTGTATAGTCCTACTGTTGCTATCGGCCTAGGATCCATATGTTCGTCAATTTGGCGGATGGAAGTATTTTTCTTCAAACTGGAAGGTATAATAGAAAGCATTGTTTTCCTGGGAGCTCTGTGATTGACAACGAAGTGCAGATGATCTGGTGTCAAAGATGGACGCAAGTCATGTTTTCTCAACCGCATCAAGAATTTTGGCTGTTCGTGGATTCATCAGTCCTTGATCTCACTCGTCCATGTAATGTAATCAAGGCTCTGTCAAAGATCCTTCCGCGCAGGAGGAATTATTCTGGGATGGAAAGCGGGGATAGTATTCGCAAAATCTCCATCGACTGATCCTAGAGGAAAACTTAACCGATGAGGTGATTTCTAAAATAAGGTCGCCAGTCCATAATCATACTTTGTATTAGGTGGCAGTGGTATGATTATCGATTAAACGACATTTTGGAGAGACGGCTCGATTATAGACACACACAGCCCTGCGTGGACAGTTTCAGCTTTGGAGGCGTCGTCTAGGAGAAGGGTAGCTTGTTGAAGAGGAGATGGGTGGGGAAATTTCGAGGGGGATCGTACCGACTTGAACCTCGACAGCTTGGTTGCTATGTAAACAGCTTTGCTGATTCGCTATTGAAGACTATATCATGGTCAGCCATTCTTATGCCTAGTTGTACGACCCTATAGTAAGGTGAAGATCCACATTATGCAGAGGTATGAACCGAATCTACTGAGCTTTCAGGTGGTGTATTCTTTCGAATCTCATACAGTAATCTCAGTGTCCAGGGCATTATTTCCTACATTTTGTTGCTGAGTATGGTAACTTTGAGCACTTCAATGGGCTCCTGACGTGGCAAGGTGGTGCACCATCTTCTATGAAAATGCAGTTCCATAGTCTTGAGTTCTGTGGTTAGATGGATTGTGAACAGTGTTGAAAGACCAAAATCAACGACATCAGGAATTTTTAATGTTTGAATACTGACTTACTTGTGAGGGTTGTAGCAGTAATTTGCAATGCAGTGGTTTGTTTTCAGAGTGCGTCTTCAAGATCGTCCTCCACTAAATCTTCGTTTGGTATGCGGTGAATTGGAGTTACCGCAGAAGTCAGACAAAATAAATGGCAGAGGTTTTTCATTGATTTTCTTTTTTTTGTTGTTGTTGTATATGGTTGCTATTTTAACAGTAAGCTAACTTTGGTACCAGGCAAACATCTACCGTAACCCTAAAAGGCGTGATATGGGCATTAGTATTGGGGCATTCACATGATCACATTGGGCTCGACGCCGAATAAAGCCAGTCCATGTCCCCTGTAGAGGGGATCACATGCATGATCATGTTGTGGAATCTGTTCGCCTTTTGGATAGTGCCACGCGGGTCTAATATAGTTTATTCTGATACGAATATCACGATCACCAGCGAAATAGTGACGCCGCTTCGTTCGCCGTCCACCGATGAGTTCACCGAAAAGCAGGGGTCCTTCGGTTCGGAGCGGGAAAACTGACGGGTGTCAAGTTATTGATTGGACGCTGCCTGAACAGAGTAATCGTGTCGCAGAACCCAAACAGGGAGTTGAATGGTCAACTACCAGCTTCCTTGCGTAGTTGACCGAGTATTGAATACAGTCGTTGACCGGGTATTGAATCCAAACCGTCGACCGAATATTGCCGGACCGTCCAGTGGGTGATGTGGCCTGAATGAGTATACAGCAGCAAATGAATAGACCAGGTAAGATGAATCAAAAGACGACTAGCCTGCAGTCGTCGTCGAAGCACACAGCGCGGGGCAGCCGAGCTTATCGGCTCACTGCTCGGTGGCGAGAAGGCCGAGGCTATGAAAATGCGGTGTGCTCGAAGCGGAGCAGATGATCGTTGGTATTGATTGTAGGCCTTAAGGGCGATCGAGGAGGAATAGAAGAATCTCGGCTCAGCTCAGCTCAGCTTTGCTCCGTCCCCCGAGATAGTACTGTGACTGTGACAGCGCGATTACGTGGATATTGAGACCATTAACTCTTCCCCTGTAAACATAATTTTCCTCCAAGAAATCTATGTTTTGAGAACTAAAATCTTCCCAAAAATGTAAACATAGCTACTTGCCTGGGAATCTGGAAAAATCTGGGAAAAGTCGCACTTTGCGACACATGTCTTCCTACTCGTAACCTTATGTGGATGGTATAGTTACAGCTCAGACTCAAGTGCTAACAAGAAAAGCAATAAAATGTATAGTTCGTCTCCGAGGTGCATCTTTTATACTTTCACAAGCAAGAGTCGTATGTATGGACAGGCTAAAACAGAGATCTAGCACCTGCTCGTTTAGAGCGAGCACCATTTCTCAAAGCAGTATTCAATGTGGTTTTTGGCTGCTTCTGTAGTATTCTTTCCACTCTATTCGGTTTTCAGTTTCATTGTGAGTTTTACTACATCTGAGATTAGGACCAAATGATTGAATGAATGATGATAACAGAGGCATTGGAGTCAGAGCCACAGCCGTTCAGTAGCTTCCATCCTCGGTGTCCAAATCAGCACCTAAAAAATCGATTTTCAACATCCTTTCTCAATGATTTGGAAAAAACACCGCTCTTGCACAAAGTGTGAGTACGAGGAGTAAGACCACGATGTGAGTTCTGAAATACCGGCAGGTTGCGCTATGTTGTCATCTTGGTAATCTCTACGGTTCATCGCAGATATTCAAAATGATGCAGGGTGCTATTCTTGGAGTGAGGAGACGAATTCACTGTCTCGGCTTTGCTACAACTCTTACCGAACTCTCAAGAGAGAAAGACTTTGCAGCTAAATGATTTTAGGATAGTATGAGGTGAGAGACAATTGCTTAAAAATGACTATATTCCCAACTAAGTATGCACCCGATGCAATTCAATTTACTGTCCATAACCAATTCTTGTCGACCGCTAAATGATCAACATTTTCGAAGTGCTTACTATACCGAGAACCGGATGCATTGTACCCATAATGAAACAGACTCAGTTTTAGTCAGTCAGTTATCACAAGAAAAGACTGCAAAGTCAAACATAAAGAAGGAATCTTAAACTGAATAAGAAAAGGTAGGCACCGCTTTAGTTTTCATCTGAGTCTTCTGAAACAGTTGGATGGTTTCATTGTGACCTTCACGCAGTGGCTTATTTACGTTTGTTCTTTCCTTTGACCATGGCGATCATAACAACACATAAGGGTGTCATGACTTGTGATCTCCCTTGCAACAGGTTTCCACTATCTTTATTCGGCGCTAAGTTAGGTGAGTGCGTGAGGACACTGTGGACACAGAAGTTTACCCCTTTCAGGATTACGTTAGATGTTTGCCCGGTGTTGAAGTTATCTCCATTTCAGAGCGCTTGATAGGGCATGGCCAACGGACATGGGTGAGTGGAGAGAGTGAGAGTGCGTGGCAAGAGGGAGAGTGTGTGGCGGAGTGAAAGTTTGATACACTCTCACCTCAGTCCGTGGGCCACGCCCTATCAGGCGCTCCGAAATAGACTGTAGCTCACTGTGCTATTCCGATAGGCATTCTGCGTCGCGACTGGCCTTCGAAATATCTGGAAAGGGTGCCAGCATTGATTGTACTATTCCTTGACCTCGACTGGGATCACTCGTCGTGGAATGAGAAGAAAACTGAAGCCGAAAGCAAATGCGCTAGCCTTCGATCAAGTGCTGGACATGCGAGCAGACTAGCAGTGGTGTTGCTTCAACAAAGTTGAGTCACTTTGTCATATCATCCCGAGTTTCAGCAGTTGTCGCATTTGCCTATTCTCACATTCTCCTTCTTTCTCTACCTCGTCCCTGAAGATTCCTGGACATTTGAAGGGATTGATACCATTTTTATCAACAGGTTGATTCATTGTCGGACGTAGGAGTAAGAGCTGGAAGGCTTTGGGCAAGTTTTTTTGTCCACATCCAGACTATGCGAGCAATCAGCATCGAGCATCGTTGACATAAGTACTCAATTCTGTTAGATTTCTCATTGCAAAGCTGGAAGCGGTTTGGTTCCAATGCAAAAACAGAAGGTTATCAGGATTTAGTGACATAGAGCTTTTAGCATTTCTTTGAATAGAGCGTGTTTTCAGGTCCGTTCCAACTTCCGGTGATGATCCTTTAGCTACTGAACGCGCCCATGAACTGTGTCAAATATGCCATCTAACCCCTCGTCAACTGTTTGTGGTACCCATGCTGGGTGACCTTACGGTAGGTGTTGCCCAGCCTCTCCGCCGTGAAAAGTTGATTTATACTGATATGATGAGAAGTTAAGCTTGATATTCAGGGTTATGTAGCAAAGTTGGAATCTGCCTTCCATGAACTAGCACAGGGATTCTATCAACAGAAATTGAAGGTTAGTCTTTTTGTAGGCTCACTTTTACCCGCTGTCCGCGTATTTGACTTCAGACGATTCGTGCTCGTTCTATCCCCAACAATTCTCCGGCACTGGTTGTTCGACAGCTGTTCAAGTTGGCATTCATTTCCGAGCTGAGGCAGGATACTCACACGGCTTATAGGTGAGATTTGTTAAGTATGCACTTCAAGGCTCATTTTTATTTAGTTGATATTTCTTCAACACCATTTTTTCACATTAACGTTGTCAAACTTTGTGGACCCTGTATAGAACCAAGCTTCTTTTCAATTTTCCATGTTGGCTATCTTCAAAATTCAACACATCTGTCTGTTGCTCTTCTAACAGTTTTGCAAACCGCTTACTAATTCCTTGGAGGTATCATCGATCCATCACATGACAGACAAGACAGTAGTAGCGGACTCTTCTTTTCTGGCATTGCTCTAAGTTGCTTATATTTCCAAGCCCGAAAAGCTTCTATTATTCTTATTCGAGTGATATCTATCAATAAGGGCTAATACTTATTGCAGCCCCCGATACTAAATCGTCATCTGAGAAAGGTATCATTCATTCCTGGATGATTTATGTGAGTACGATGCAAGATGCATAGGACTGCAGGGTGTGCGCAGATACGACAGTGAATCGCGTGGCCGCCCACGGCGAGCTGCGCGGCGGGTGCGAGTGCCGGTAGCAGGGCATGGCAGCCTTCAAGCGAGGCAGTGTGGCATGGGTAGAAGCGCAGAAGTGACACCTCTGCTGGGCCACCAGGAGCAATCGATTCGCAAGTCGTACTGGTGGCGCCGCGAGTGAAATGCCGCGAAGCGATTCGCTGTCATATGTGCACACACCCAGGACTGCAGGACCGCCGTCAGACTTCGCGATTTTGCAATTTCGCGGTGCCGCGGCTTCGCAGCGAGGTTACTGCATTGCACAATCTCAAGCTCGTAGTGTCGCGTGCGAAAGTGCGACATCGCAAAATCGTAAAGACACCAATTCGCAAAGTTTGATGGCTGCCTAGCGTCCCTTTTCGAGCATGCATTTCCGATTTCTTCACCTTGCTCTACTTTGGGTGGGGGTCGATTGGTCGAATTTTTGCGCGGCCGCCCCGGCGAGAGCGGGTCTTTTGTAGCTTTATCTGTTGAAACAGCAACAACTACAACATAGGCGAACTTCCGAAGCTTTCAAACTTCAATCTTTGAAAATCCTTCATGGCCCTCACCCCTCTACTTTATTCCCATTCTCAAGAAGAGTTTCTATAAGATGGAGAGTTCCAATCAACTTGGCTGAGCTTGAAATTTTGATAGATGAGAGAAGAGTGTTAGAGTCAGCCCGGAATGCACATAATGAGATGCAGCTACGCAGCTTCTCTGGTAGTGGTACATTAAAGAACGTTGGGAGTTTCAATAGTAGAGTGGGTCTTAAAGGAACCGGAAGGGGTCCGAAACAAGAGAAAAATACAAAGAAATGAGCATCTTGTAACGAACGCAGAAGGTTAGAAGCGATAATCGGTGAAAAAACCCGAATTCAAAAGTGCATCGCTGCGGTGTGTATTCGCGCCTCATTCGCACCATCGCATTGACATTCCGAGTTGCCCGCTGTAGGAGACGGGCCGCGGTCCAACCTTAGTTGTAGCACCTGACTCCCAGCGCAGTGGAGTGGCCATTCCCAACTACATTAGCATTCATGTAAGTACACCTAGAAACAGTGTAAGAAAGAATAAAGGAAAAAGTAAAAGGAAAAAGCAAATTTATTAAAGAAACATCTTCTCTTGGCACCATGCCACGGCGTCAAATTGGGAGTTTGTGCAATTTCGGCCACTTGAACTCGTCCACACTACGTCTGTTCTACCGTATGCCAAAATTACCTCCTTCTGGTGTCTTTAAGTAAAGCTGCAGCTATACAATAGCTCGGAGATACGACTACCAAACTATCAATCGCTCTAGCGATCTTTCCATTCTGTGGTTCTCTAGGATCGCAATCATAATGCGTCATGCAAAAATCCACAGGACGTTTCGTACTGGGTCGCGGTGGGTGATACAGAGCAACGGGTTCAAAGGGAATATAGGAAAGCCAGTTGGCTGGCGCACACTAGTGTGCGCGGAACACCATGTGCGTCAGTATGTCGATCGAAATTGCTCTTTTTCTTGAGAACAGAGCACTTTCTTCATCCATCTTTCCCTCACGTTTGGGGCACATTCGAACCCAATTAACAATTTTCGGATTTGAAAACGGAACACTCAGTGCCCCTCCGCCCACCGTGGGCGGAGCTTAACTTGGTTCATGTGTGGTTTCTAGTTCCTGTCCCATGCCCTACCCATACCATACTTGTCTCCATATCAACGAGTCGATTTTCACATAATACCTAATTTCGTGACAGACGGACGGACAAAGGGACGGAGGAACAGACAGACGAAGCGTTTCATATATAGTAGGGATAGGACACTCAAGGAGATATACTAGATGATAATGCACTGCGTCGCCTTCCTTTGCGTTGCGACACTGCGATCCTGCTTTTCCGCTATTCTGTGATCTTGCGATCACTGAATGGCCGGTTTCAGGATCACAAGATCGCACGTCCACGAGCTGTAATTGCAGCATAATGCACGTAACACCGTTAGATGTGCCGTAACAGAGCGCTTTAGGTGTTTCTATGAAACTTTTTCAATAAGTTGTAGAAAGTTCCGTCTTACATTTCGTTCGCTGGCCATCTCAGTATTTGCAGGAATTATCGACTAGCCTATGAACAATGTAAGGACCATATGGAAAGCTGGGATACAGCTGATATTTACGAATGGCGCAGTGTCGTTGGCTTGCTTAACTATAAAGTGAGTCGGGGAGAAGTTCTGGAAATAGCTTGTACTCTTGTTCGCAGCTTAACTATCAAGTTCAATTTTTTCAGATTTGTGAGTTATCTTTCTTACATAATATGGCTGTTGAAGCGATTAATCACATGCGTCGTCATCAAGCCATTTTCTTCGGTGGTCCAACTGGCGTCTATCCGACGCTACAGTTGGCTAACATTGAACTGCAGTTGTGGAATGCGAAGCAGGTGTGTCTGTTTCTGAGCAACCTACAGAAATTTCGAAGAAACTGTTTCCTAAGATTTCTCATTGCAGTGCTGGCATTTTGCGCAGCTTTTCGAGCAAGCTGTTATCAACGGCCTGACGGCGTTGGCTACTTTGAATCCGGGAACTCATCTTGACCTAGCTGCATCTCTTTACTCGGCTGTCAACAGAAACATATTAGCGCTTAAAAAGAGTAGGTTATTGATTCATGACCAGTGGTTGCTTCTCATTACTGACAGTCGTCTTCGTTTGTTATGGAGATCTTTCTGCAATCCTTTGTATTCAGGTAATCCGATTACAAAACCTTATCCAGTTCCTGATCCAATGGCAAACATTAACAATACCGTAGGTCGTCTCTTAGTTTCCTTTTCATGGATGGTCAAATCGGCTAATCTCTTTTATTGTCGTCACTCTCGGGGAACATAAGGTTTTCAGGTATTCTTCGGTCAGCGCCCATGGAGAATAGGCTATGATGGACTTGCTCCAACTAACGTGGAAGAGGATGCTGTAACTGCAATCTTGGTAAAATCTTCAACAGTCTCTGATAACTTGAAGAACACGTAATGAATTTGGTAGAAAAAAGGGTTTGACGATACTTTCATATCTGCTTCTTATTGCCATTCAGCATCGGCTAGTTGTTAATTATGAAGGAGTTATCTCATTGCTGAATGCGGCTATGGCTCAGTTCAAGAAATACGGTTGTTTCCGAATGTACAGGAAGGGGATTATTGAGGTGCGTTCAGATCTAACCTTTTTCATAAATTGTCACATGATCATAAGCTGAACGGAAGGCACGTAGTTCAGCTTGGAAAACTACATCCTATTAAATTTGAGGCGTTATTGATCTGTCATATTCATAACCAAACCTTGCGGTTTCCCATTTCGGTCGCATATATGTATACATTTTTATCGCTCTTTCTTAGTCGGCGGGCCATTGCTCCACATATCAACTCACAAGGAAAGTTCAACAGCTCAGCCCATCTATTTACCCATAAAGTAAAAGATGATACCAACTCTATTAAAGACACCAGGAGGGGTAATTTTGGCTTACGGTAGAACAGACGTAGTGTGGACGAGCTTGAGTGGCCGCCATTGCACAAACTCGCCAATTTGACGCCTTGGCATGGTGCCAAAAGAAGATGGTTCTAATACAGATTTGTTTTTTCCTTTTAGTTTTCACTTTGTTCTTTCTTATATTGTTTCTAGATGTACTTACGGGTCAAATAAAGTCGGGGGGGGGAGAGGCAAAATTTTTACTCACGTCAAAGCTTCTTTCCCTTCCTAGGGTTAGGCTGAAGCTGATGAGACCTATGCTTTGACAGATGCTTTTTAATGTGGGAGGAAGGGACATCAATTTTAGCCTAAGCCTAGTAAAGGAAAGGAGCATCGACGTCGACGCAAAGTTGCGTCTCCCCCCGACTTTATTTGACCCTTCTGAGATTTTGAGGTATAGAAATGCACAATTAAGAAGATCTATAAGTAAACAAGTAAAATATGTCACTAAAAAACAGTAAAGAGGAAATAATTCAAAAATAAGGTTACATCAGGCCGAAGACAAGCTTCAAAATGAACGAAGCGTGGCTCGGCCACGGAAGCTTGCAGTTCGGACGGAAGCGCGCCCCGGGGCCAAATACCGTCTCACGGCGCGTTTTTCAACGCTGGTTTCGTTACACATTGTATCTACCGAACCCATATGTTTATTTTCAGACGCCATTGTTTTCGTAAACGTTATTCCGCCCTTGCCCCCCTCCCGGTGCCTTTAAAGTAAATGAAACATACCTTAAAAGAACCGGGAGGAGTCGAGAGAAAGAGGAAGTTGGAATGAAATATCTCTGAGGCGGCATAGCACACGGTGCGCTCGAATTAAGGAAGACAGTCTGTGATGCTTCTTTTCAGTGCATCATACATACTGGAGCGGTTCACATTCAAGAGCTGAACGATATCCATTGGAGTATTTCTGGCTTCGCTCAGCGAGCAAATTTCGCATGTCTTGGAATTTGGGACACTACGGATGCTAGAGAGGACAGCGAGCGGTCAAATATTGGGTCATTCCATAAGTAATGTCGTTTTTTTCAAGCATAATTTTTTCCTAAGAAATCACAAGTTTGTGCAGCATGTCATATAACATTTGAAAGAGGTTTTCCTACTCTACAAAATGACATGTTTAGTTTCTGAGTTTGTCAGAATGGGGCCGACATTTAGGCTGGCGAAGAGGCAGGTCAAGCCGACAAAAATTGGCCAAACCGGCAATCAATTGAAACACTATATTTCACCTTAGGAAAATCAACCAGTCATGTGTCGCGTACTTAGTCCTGACCTCTTCTACAATTTCCAATATTTAGTCGATCAAGAAGTCGTGTCGTTCTTTTTCCACATTTAATTTTTCCTCCACAACTCGGTGATTTCAGACAGTTTCTTCGAACCAAGGCAAGAAATTTCTCAACCAATCAGTTGAAAGAGTGGTGAAGTGTCAAGAACAGGGTGTGGGTAGGAGCAGGGAAATACCACTGACCGGATTCCTTGACTTTCTCATGGAAAAAGTAAATTGTGAAAAATGTCAGCTGGACCTTTATCACATGGTATCGAAATTCTGTCTGAATCGCAGCCAAAACAGACTAGAAAGGTGTTTTCGATGGAGCAGAGAAAGTTCTTCGATGTGGTTCATAAAACAACTCTAAGCAAGTAGATTGAAGGAAAAAATTTCATTTTGAATAAGTGTGGGTGCTTTGGAAAAAAAGATTTTAGAAAAAGAACGACGCGACTTCTTGATCAACTAAATATTGGAAATTGAAGAAGAGGTCAGGACTAAGTACGCGACACATGACTGGTTGATTTTCCTAAAGTGAAATGTAGAGTTTCAATTGATTGCTGGTTTGGTCAATTTTCGTCAGCTGGACCTACATAGTCGCTAGCCTAAATGTCGGCGCCATTCCAACATACTCGAAAACTAAACACGTCATTTTAAAAAGCGGGAAATTTCCTTTCGAATGCTATATGATATGCTGCAAATACTTGTGATATATGGCAAAAATTTTTGCTTGAAAAAAAACGACACTACTTATGGAATGACCCAATGTAAGGGTATATAGAGGAGGGCTTGGCAGGGGTACAAACATACAAAGCCTTAGAGAAAAAAAAGAAGAAAACCAATCGTGGCCAAAAAAATTATGCTTGAATTTTGTGGCACCATATGGATCACCCTGTAGGGGTGGTAAGGGGACCCTAGTGGTGGTGGACCGAGTAGTAGCAGCTGATAAAGAGCGAATGTCATTAAAGTTGTTGCACCTTTCATGTAGATCCTAGAGCGTTGACACTCATAGGTATCATACGGGGTAGGAAGGGGACATTAGTGCTAGGCGATATACATTCATAACGGTTGATGGGACTCGTTGAGGAGCTTTAGAAGGCACATGTCATCAAAATCGTTTCGGTTTTCGCGTTGACCCTGGAGCCTTGATTCTCGTAGGTATTATTCGGTATGGAACAGGGACATTATTGGTGGGTGATCCGCTTTGATAACCGTTGATAATATTTGATAGGGAGCGTCGGAAGGTAAACGACGCCTAATCCGTTTCCTCTCTCAACAGACATCGGACTGTCCACACTTGTTGTTGTAAGGGGTGGTAATGTTGTTGTTCGTAATGTTTCAAGTGCAAGTGTGAACGAATGTGTTTTTATCTATTATTAGGTTGTCCGAAAAGTAATGAGACAAATGCAGCGGTGAGATTCAACATTAAGTATTTTTGGACGTCGAAGTCGTGAGAGGACAAAATTCTGGAATTTAATGTTTCAAGTCCAGTACATATATGCCACCAAGGGCATATGGTCCATACTGTTTTCATCTTTCACAAACGTGCTAAAGATGGATGAGAAAAAAAAGCTGAATCGGGCAGCTCTTCTTCTACTCTATCGTTCAGGTAAATCCGCGGATGAGGCCCATCGGCTTTTGCTGGAAGAAATGAAGGATCGAGCACCTTCTCGAGCGACGTGCTTCAGATGGTACGGCAAGTTTGACAAAGGAGGGAAATGTCTCGAAGACTGTAGTCGTTCAGGACGTCCACTGACGCGAAAGAAGCAGCTCATACTTGCCATCTGTGAGGAACGACCTAACGTTACAGTGCGCGAGCTTGCCACCTCCTCGGGTGCTCCCAAATCCACGGTACACGATGTTCTTCGTGCGTCAGGTAAAGTGGCAAAGTTGCTTCGGGTTCTTCCGCACGCTCTCAGCCCTCACGACAAGAAGAAGCGTGTTGAAGTGTGCACTTCTCTGCTCAGCCGTCATCGCACGCTTTCCTGGATCGACTCCATCGTTACCATGGATGAGAAGTATTGTGTCTACGATAGCACGGTGCGCCGAAAACATTGGGTCGACTTCGATGAATTGCCGAAACCGCAGCCGAAACACCCCGATCAACAAGAAGGAGTTGCTCTCATTCTGGTGGGATATTAAAGGCCCGGTGTTTTGGGAACTGGTTCCAACTGGTTCTATGGTCGACTCTGAAAGATTCTGTACTCAGCTGGAAAGAGTAGCTGAAATTCTGCGTAGTCGCCGTCGTGGGAGAGGCAAAATCCTACTCCTCATGGATAACGCCAGGCCACACACGTCGAAAAGGACTCAGAGTAAGCTGAGAGAGCTGGAGATCGAACTTGTACCCCATCCACCGTACTCACCAGATCTCGCTCCATCAGACTTCCACATATTTCGTTCTCTTCAATCCTCTTTTGCTGGAAAAAAATTCACCAATCGGGAGGACGGAGGGAGGACGTCGAATTAGCTGTCAACAACTTCTTGAAGTCGAAGCCTTCGGAGTTATTTGCTAATGGAATCAGAGCTCTGCCGCAAAGATGGCAGTATGTGAAGGAACACAATGGCGAATATTATAGTAAATGATATTGATTTGTAATAAAGTTACCGACGAATCACTGCACTACGACATTTGTCTCATTACTTTTCGGACAACCTAATATCTTCGCAGAGTCGTTGCGCAAATTTGGAGAAAAGATTTGAGATCAGCGTCTCAAGGCACATGTA
Source organism: Trichostrongylus colubriformis (assembly GCA_963978905.1). Taxonomy (NCBI): domain Eukaryota; kingdom Metazoa; phylum Nematoda; class Chromadorea; order Rhabditida; family Trichostrongylidae; genus Trichostrongylus; species Trichostrongylus colubriformis. The sequence continues at coordinate 8,260,002 of OZ022259.1, read as the reverse complement.
GCTATGTGCAGCTCACTGGAAATGCCGAAGCTGACCTATTCTTTCCCTTGTCTGTAAAAAGCTATGGGAGTGCACCACACACAATATCTACTTTCCGTCACCATTATAGCATTTAAGTGCAGTATGGTCTACGTAACATTGATGGAGCTCCTGCGATACTTAGTGTATTTACCCTTCTAGATATCTGGTAACAGTTTACCGAGTGGGGTTGCGAGGTTGGTTGGGCTTCGGAAGGATCATTCCCGGATCGTGCTGTTCGGGGGTGGCACCACACTACCACCGCGCCTCACTGTGATATCCTTAATATACACATATTCAGTATTTGATTTTCACCACAACTCAGTGGTGTTCTTGTCACGGCACCTGTTCGATGGACAACGTTTCCCTCCCCAACCCTTCCTCGTTCATGACCGCTTGTAAGCACGAGATAGTAAATTTTTCTTATTTAGAAAGCCAACGTTTACTATTCAAGTGGCGACTTGGTGCGTGCGCTGCAGCTTTGGGTAGCTGTTGTAAGAGAGGGTATACCACCTGCTGTACGACTAGACATTCTACAGAAAGCAATCAGTGCTTCCTACTGTGTAGCATCCCTCAAGGTTCGTCTGTTCCGATAGCTCAGAAAACATGACATCAAATTGCATTTAAGGACTACGTCTGGTGTTGCGTCCAGTTAATCCTGAATTCGCCAGCAGCTGAAGAAGGACTACGGGCAGTGCTTCAGTGTCAACCACCGGCACCTCCATTCCCACAGGATGACTTGACACCTGCGCAGGTAGTTGTTTGAGGCTTGTCCCTTCATATGTCATTTCATGCACTTGCGTTCAAATACCCTTCGGTGTCGAATCTTCGACACTTTTTGTGACGTCATTACATAGATCGCGAATTGGTCAGGTTTCTAGAGCTTCTGATATGATTATTTCCTGTCGTTTTTGAAGGCTCTATGTTGGCCTAGCTTTATAAGGCGGTGAAATTTTTAAACTAACAGTTCTTTTGTTCACTACGCTCTTTCTTACTAGTTCTTTCCTTCTCCCTTTCTTACCATTCCTTTTTTCACTGTTTCTCAAACCTATGTTTACTATCTTTCAAATCGTCATGGCGTGATCCACCCGATCATGGCCACTATTTATTTCGTTCTTTTGGCACATATGCTGCTGTTATGCCTTGCCATATCAATCTGAAATATCTCTGCTTCCCTGTCCTAACAGTTTTTTTCTGAGCATATTTTGGATGGGTGGGTGTGAACCAAAAGCTTCTAGTGAGCCTCTTCAGTGCGAGCTATTTGCAACTAAAGTATCGTGGAGATTTCTGAAATTATGCCCCCTTTTGAACACAAAATTTTATTGATTTTGCTATCTTCAAGCTGAGATTATAGGATCTTTTATTCGATCCTGATTTTTTTACACATTGTTTTTTTTTAACATTTGCAATCATTGTACAAGAAAACTGTATTTTTAACATTTGCAATCATTGTACAAGAGAACATCTTTGGGTTGTTCTTCCAACATAAAGGAAAATCTCATAGAACCAAAAAGGGTTTCCCAACTATGGTGTCATTCACATGAATCGATCTTAAGAAAGGGGCTGTTTTTCCTGTTGGCAGCAATATTCAATGGGTAATCCACAATCTCGGTGGGGAAGCCACCTAGACACATGCATCGATGTATTTAGAAAAAACGTCCATATCCACTCAGAATCCTTTGGCATAGTTTGGAAACGGATTTGAGATCAGCGTTGGAAAGCGCGCTGAATGATATTTCTTTTCCAGTAGCCACTTCGACCTCGGGTAAGATGTGAGATTTCAAACTCCATAATGGGTCACGGACAAGTAGTTCAAAATACAGTACCGCTCCCATTTTTTGTAAAATCGACAGTGGATTATTCGCCGCTAACCGTCAAACCGTCATAATTTCGTTTGAAGTGGATAAAATGGGAAAAAATTGGAAGCTCTGGTTTCGTTTTGATGCAACGAGTTCAACGACCTATAAAGTGTCGAATTTAGATAACTAGGTCACCAGCTTTCGGTGAAACGTGCGAAGATTTTCTTTTTTTTATTCTAAGACAAGATTCTGACTTTTTTGTGGCTACATTCACATGTTCTTCAGTGAATTGTCTTAAGGTTCAGGACACCTTTTAGCAAGAGCTTTCCACGACATTTTGAAAATTTTCAAGCTCATTTCGTCAGAATCTATCAAGTGATTGAAAAAATACCTCGCCTCCAACAGATACTAGTTGCGCACTGCAGGAATCATCTCAACTTCTGAAATACAGGCCAATCGCTCCTTTTATGATAAAGTCTGATGGCTGATGAATGATTTTGATTGCATGGAAGTGTGAGGATGGGCTGAAAGCACACGAACACGAAATTCTAAGTAAATGCTAATTAGTCTCCCATTACCCTGCGCAGATCAGGTCAATGCTTCGCTGTGTTACCACATCACACCGGTGCGCACTATATATTGAGAACTTCTCATTAATATTAATGGATAGGAGGCTCGAATCTGTGGTAACGCCGCGAGGCACTGACCTGATCTGTGCAGGGTAATTAGGAGGTCATTTAGCTTTCACTTACTCGAGACAACGATATCTAGAGAAGAGGAAGGCAATAAAAGATAATGGACAAAAAGTTGAACCGTTACCGTAAATGATTTCTACATCCTTGGTCATCAGTTTCCCAGCTGAAGGCAGGAGTGTAAAATTCATTCGTGTTTGTGTGTTTTCTGCCCATCTTCACAACCTTTATGTGGTTTTATGGAGGCTTGGAATATGCTTTTCGAATACACCATGTGATTTTTATCGCTTAAAGATGTATTTAAGCGATGAGAGGGAAAATTAATCTGCATTCAAAATACGCTGTACACTGATGTTCGAGGCTCAATCATAGAAGAAGCGCTTGCCTGTAATTTGAAGTTTGGATGATTCCTGCAGTGCACAATCACCCGATCGATTCTGACAAAATGATCTTAAAACTTCTAAAAATGTGAAAAGCTGTTGCTGAAAAGTGCCCTGAAACTTGAAGATAATTCACTGAAAACTAATGTTTGTGCGGAACAAGGGCGAGCAGCAATTGATCATATGGTGTAGGCCCAAAAAACGGGGTCTTGTCTGTGGGTTGAAAAAAATCTCCGCGCTCACAGGGAAGGTAGTGACATACTTTTCCAAATTCGATATTTTATTGAATGTTGAACTCGTCGCACGAGACGGTCCAAAGCTTGCGACGGTTTCCGTTGATAAATCCGATCGATCGTCACCAATTGTCAATTTTCCAAAAGATGTGAGCGGAATCATAGTAGAGTCAATGTGCTGTAACCACTGCTTCTTCATGTAGTCAATTTTGCTGTTCCCTATTCGCCAAATGTTCCCACGTGCTTGTGAGGTAATCATTTGCCACTTGCACAGAATTATAGTATATTTATTACCTTTATTGGTGGTTCATACAATGTTTAATTGTGTGCTGAATTCCCAAAACATCAAATTATAAGTACAAAGGCCTTACTTCCGATAATTTCCATTTATCAACTTTGTGACGCAAATAAACAATAAAGAAACGAAAATGCCTAATGTGAAACATGATTAAAGCTCTCACAGTGTGCTCACTTTCCAAATGAAGTGCAGTAGGTAAGGGAGCGTCATCCGCGACTGCCCCAGACGTCTAAAAAGTCTCGGCGTTGTTGCGAAAAACGTTATCGGCTACGAGAAGTAAGTCTTGAGGTTTAGAGTCCCAGGTGATCTTAGAGTGTTAAAAGGATGGCCTCGACAACAGGGAAATTTTCTTAAAAAAAGGGTCTTTCTCACAATCAGTATATGTGAGGTTGAGTTTCGTTCCAATCAGTTCAGCCAAAATTTAGAATTCAGCTTTGGAAACAATGCTTCATATAACTTACACACCACGATGTTAATTGGGACATTTTGTGGATGAAGTGTTTCCCCGGGTTCAGACGCTTCATGACAGGAGTAAGTGCTGTCAGAGAACGGCGCCTCTGCCTTCATGCACGGACTTCTTGAAATTTCATACTCCATAAATGCGGCGGATCCGAACCTGACCGTCGACACCATTCTAACGAATCCAAAAGGTAACCGAAGAGCAGGTAAACCTATTTCGAACGGCTCGCGGAATATCCCCCAATTTTATAACTTCACGGGAAAACTTCTTATTTGACATATTTATTTAACGAACCAATATTTTCCATGGATTTCGTACGGTTCTTATGTTTGTCTGTGTTTGTTTGGCCGCTTTTGAATTCATTCTCTGGCGAGTAAACCCCGGCACAACATTTTTTTTAAAAGTTGGCGATTCCAGCCGATGACGCATTCGCCGATTGTATCTAATTAACGGCTTTTGATTGCTCCCTATGGAGCACATAATTTGGTTCAATGTTCTATGAGCAACGTCACTACGCACCGGTCATTGCTAAAAATATCTCAGCGTAGACCAAAATACATGATTTTAAGCAGTGGAAAGAACTTTGACACAGAGTGCAACATTAATGGGCTCATCCGTGCTTGATATTACTGTAACTTTTGAGAATTTCGGTGTTCAAATGAACTAGTTTGAGTGAGGTTGCTGAATACTTGCAGATGGCGCAATACCAGCAAAATTGGGCAAAGGTGTTTACGGAACGTCAATTTTTCAGCATACAGGCGTCCCATCTTGAAGGTTTTGTAACGGTTCAGGTGGGTCGTCAGTGTACGTTTGGATGGTGATTCGGATACTTTTTATTGTTAACTGTTGAGTGCATGATTTAGGTAGGATTTCTTGAGAATGAACCTGTGCAGATGGATGCCAGAGTTCCGGTTCGCGTATGTTTGAAGTCGTCAGCTATGCATCCGATCAGGTATGGGTTCCCTAAAGTACATATGGTAAGAAAGATACCGGGACAGTCAGAAGTAACTGTGTGAATGAAATTTTTGCCAAGTTGGTCAGAAGTAACTGTGTGAATGAAATTTTTGCCAAGTTGGAACTTCAGGTGTTGAGTCATCTTCCATAACGAAAGGGTACAAGAAGAGCGGCAGAATCAGTATTTGTTTGTTTCTTTGAGAGAGTAAATTGGAACGCGACATTGGATAGACCCAGGTTTTTTCACGAGTTGCAACCATGTCTTTATCTAGATTCACATATAATAGATTAAACGTTACTACACAGCTGGAGGACAAAATGATGGAAAAGGGGTTGTGTTGAATTCACGGCCTAAGTAACTACTTAATTTCCACTGCAAAAACTTCACGGAACTTCTTTAGCAAATTTACCAGCATTCGTTTGCATTCGTGTTCTATGAAGTCAAGTCACCCCAGAGTTCGAGCTTAGCCAAATCGGTATTTCACATCTTGAACTGCATCAAAATGACGCTAGCTTTTGCTCGCACCAAATGGGTACGTAGTGGCCTCAAATATAGTAGTTTCTTTTGTAGACCGCTATGAGATTTCAAAATAGTTTCAGTGAGAGGTTTACAAGTAAGGTGAAAGGAGGTTTTTGAAAGCTACGCTTGATTTTCCCATATTTACATAGGTTTGGCGGTTACGGTTACCCTCTTTGACGGTTCACTCCATTCATCCGGCGCTTTGTCCCAAGAGATCATTATACGATCCACACATATTTACGGAAAGCCTTAGAAGCAAAGTTTCCCGGGAACTCTTGTTTTTGAAATTTATCATTTTACACTTCTTCTACAACAAACATGTGCAACACGTTTTTTTTCTTTTTTTTTTGGGAAACTAAGAGACCTCTCTCATCAAAGGAATCCTCCACGGAACATTGAAATTCTCCATTACCCATATATTTATTCTGTATTCGCCTAATAGGGGCAGCATGCGAAATTTCACGCGAAAAAGTGAGAATTCGGCTAAGATACAGCTCCCCAAATTTTCGGACGGGTGGGCGGGACCTCCGAGTGAAAGCCCCGCCCCGTCGTAGGACGCTATTAGGAACGGAGAGTGGGACTGTTAACGTGAGCGTCTGTTTCTATAATGCGTCTTGGACCGCGGCGAACGGTGGGGTGGCCCTTTGTTAGGAGGCCCCGCCCACCCGGCCAAGATTTGTACTTTATCTTAGCCGGATTCACATTTTTCCACGTGAAGCTTTGCATGCTGCACATATTAGGCAAATACAACGTAAATATATGGGTAACAGAAAAACTGAATTTTCCGTGGACGATTCCTTTGAATGTAGCATAAAGATGAGGACAGCTTACATGGACTAATAGACTAATACTAATAGTTTGGCTACCTTGTAGTCATAGTTCTTGGGATAGCATTCGCAATATTCCTGGCACGTTCTCACTGTGGAGAGAAGCTAAACCGATAATACTCTTCATTTCAGCTTCTCTGCAGTAGTCGTAGGCTGCGATCTGGAACGACGACGCCGAACCGCCGGTACCGCTACTGTTTCGGATTCCGTGCTGCAGGCTTCGCGACAGTTCGTAACGCTCAAACCTCAGACGAAAACCACTGTTATTGTCATGCTAGATCTGTCCACGGCACAGATCCAGAAAGGACAGTGTATATGGGTGAGTCATAGACGTTATAGTGTTCCTCAAGGGTTAAGTAGGAAGCGGTCAAAGGAAAGAAGGCTAAAAAGCCCATCACCCGCCAATTGAGCCTTTTACGGAATGCACCGTGCATTCTGCTTCCATTCGGACCGTATTATTTCGATGTGAGACCACCTACGCCGAAGGGCGTTGATCCAGAACTTTGATCCCCTGACCACATTAATGGAGCAGCGTCTGTTACCACTACATCATCTCCACATCTCCACTACGAGCCGGTGCATCGTAACGTGGCTGACTTCACTTCGACTTTAATGTGAGGGCGGCTCATATTAATGATGACCTCCTCCGCATAAGCCATTGTTTTGTCCTGACGCGTTTCAGTCATTCGTGGCTGTCCCGTTTGTGTATGACGACTTTGAAGTACGAGAAGACGATCAGTCCTTCTTAAAGGGCGTAGCTTTTCATTCTATCTGTACAGTGTCATAATGAATTCAGATTACCCGTGTGTGTTTGGAGTTAGGCGATCGTCATTCGAAAATGTTCGGTCAATTGGAGTACAACTTTGACAACACACCGTCTTTACAGCCCCAGCGCTTACGATCCGATTTTGGTTGCAGTATGCTAAGGTATGGTGTCTTATGTTTGTAATCAACAGCCACATTAACAGTCTTATGTGTATCTCTTTAAGGATTGCTGCTTCCGATGGTGAACTGGTTGCCAACCCGTCTACAACCCATGTAAACTGCCTTGTTGCCGAAATTGCTGCTGCTACACTTGAGCTAAAGAATACTTGTAACCACAGAGTCGAATCCGTTCGGTATGTCTGCACGGCCACGAACTGTTTAAATCACTTTTGAAGCTTCTCTTTTCTTATCACCTGAAAGCGCTGCACATCGACTCAAAACCTATGGCTGTACCTCAAGTTGACCCTCCCCATTTATTTATTTATTGTCGGTGGGGAAAAGTTGTTCATCAGTGGTGTCTTTACCTTTAAACACCAGAAGGGGATAATTTTGGCTTACGGTAGAACAGACGTAGTGTGGACGAGTTTAAGTGGCCGCCATTGCACAAACTCGCCTATTTGACGCCTTGGCATGGTGCCAAAATGAGATGTTTCTATTAGAAGTTTGTTTTTTCTTTTTACTTTTTACTTTGTTCTTTCTTATATTGTTTCTAGATGTACTTACATGAATGTTAATGTAGTGGGAATGGCCACTCCACTGCGCTGGGAGTCTGGTGCTACAACTAACGTTGGCCCGCTGCCCGTCTCCTACAGCGGACAACTCGGAAGATCTGTGAAATGATGCGAATTGGATGCGAATACACACCGCAGCGATGCGCTCTTGAACCGGGTTTTTTCACCGATTATCGCCTCTAACCTTATGTGTTCGTTACAAGATGCTCATTTCTTTGCATCTTTCTCTTGTTTCGGACCCCTTCCGGTTCCTTTAAGAATGACGCATTACACCTTGGGCGGTATGTTAGGGATAAAGGAATCCACGGAAAAATGAGTTCTTTGTTACCCACATATTTATCCTGTATTTGCAGTGAGAATTCGGCTAAGATATAGCCAATAAACCCCCCAAATTTTTGGCCGGATGGGCGAGGCCTTCGAGTAAAAGCCCGTCCCATCTTCTGCCGCGGTTCGGAACGGGGAGTAGGACTGTTTACGTGACTGTCGGCTCCTATAATGCGTCTACGACCGCGGCGGACGACGGGTTGGGCACTTGCTCGTAGGCCCCGCCCACTCGGCCGAGACCTTGTGGTGCCTTATCTTGGCCACATTCACATTTTTCGCGTGAGACGTAGCATGCGGCCCACATTGGGCAAATACAACATAAGTAAATGATGGGTAACGAAAAACTCATTTTTCTGTGGACGATTCCTTCAAGAGGTATCTTTGTCCTATATTAGCTGCTTGTTTTGTAGCTGTGTTTGATCGATTGCGCTACATATGTTTTCCTGTTGTGCTGTTCCTCCGCTGGAATAATTCGACCTAGGTGGGGACGGTACTGAAAGGGTTGTCGGCCAAATAAGCACGTGTCAGGATGGCCCTGCTTACTTTGTGTGCTCTAGTATTTACGTAGGGCAGTTGGAGGAAGGTTACGCTCGTAATCTCTTAGCAGACAGTTGTGAACATGTGTGGGATCGAAAGAGAATGTGTCAAAATACAGCAGAGTATTTCCCGGGAAGGATGCAGTATAAGGTGGATGTAAAACCGCATGAGAATGCATGTAAAACCATCGGTATTAGTTCAGATTGGATTTCAAGCGTAACGAACAGCAGTCAACTGAAGCCATAGCGGTTCTGTTTGTTGATGAGGATGATGAACTTCGTTCTGAGCTGACGATTGTGGGAGCAGGGAGTGTAGAATCTGGAGAAACGGTGAGTGACCGATTTGCCGATTTGTATATTGTTTTATCAGCACCATATTCGAAAGTGATAAGATTGTTCTTCAGATCCACATCCCCGTTCGGTTTTCTGCACAACTTGTTGGAAGTATCGACTTGGAGTTGGAGGTGAGATAAATCTGAAACTTTTCACTGTACTGACCCTTTTCAGAAGGACTCGATTTTTTCACAAATCAGTAAATAATCAACGGTTTTGCTCTTCTCGGAGCACATTCTTCATTGTATTAGGTTGATTCATAATAAATCGGACAAATGGTAGTGATGATTTCTAGAGATCATAACTCAGTAACGAATTAACGAAAATGGACGCGCGAGGTACCGTTGGAATGAGTATGGAAATCTCTTCAAAGTACCGCAAAATAATCACTCCAAAGTAAATTCATTCCGCCACAATGCCGCACGATTTCAAGCGGTCCAGAGACCACATCCGCAACGTCATACTATTTATATCGCTATCTGGCCAGGAACCCGCGGATATCGGCAGACGTCTGATAGAAGTTCACAAGGAGCATGCCCCCGGCAGAAGTACACTGTAGTTGTAGCATTCGAAGTTTGCGTCAGGCGACTATTCCATCGAAGACGAAAACCGCGGTTGGTGGAGCGTACACGGCGTAAAGTACTGTCGTAAAAAAGTTGTACGACAATGATTAAAATTGGTCAATTTGTCCGATTTATTATGAATCAACCTAATATATCTTTATATTGGGTCATTCCATAAGTAGTGTCTTTTTTCCAAACGAATTTTTCCCTATAAAGTTAATAGTTTTTGTAGCACGTCATATATCATTCGAAAGAGATTTTTCTGCTCTACCACATGACATGTTCACTTTCTGTGTACGTCATAATGTGTCGATTTTCAGGCTGGCGAAGTGGTTGCTTAGCCGACAAAAATTGACCAAATCGGCAATTAATTAAAACATTATAATTCACTTCAGAAAAATCAACCAATAATGTGACCCGTATTCAATTCAGATCCGTTCCGCAAGTCCCACCAATTGCTTGATTGAAAACTCTCGCCTTTTTTTCCTAATCGTTTTTTCGAAAGCACTCACGTTTATTCAAAATGGGATATCTTCTTCCAAATTCCCTGCTCAGGCTCAGCCTTCATGAACTATAGGGAAGGGGTTTTTTTTGTGCCTTATCGAAAACGTGTTTTGATTTTGTTCTAGCTGCAGTTCATATTAAACTTCAAAAGCATGTGGTATAGGTGCAGTTGACATTATTTCACAATTCCTTTTTTTTTTTATTAGAAAGTTAAGGAATCCGATCAGTAGCTCTTCTCAACATCCCACCACTCTTTTAGCGGTACAAGGCAAAAAATTTTCTTGCCTCGATTCGACGAATTGTCAAAAATCACACAGTTGTGGCGGAAAAAACCAGATTTGGAAAAGAGCGATGCCACTTCCCAAGCAAACAATTGATGGAACTCATAAACTTAAATTAGATGAACAAATAGTAGCAACACTGAATTATCAGGGCAAGGTTTTTGGATACTTAATTCTCAAATAAATAGGAATAAAACCTCCCAAGACTTGTATTTACGATTCAAATAAATTTATATAAGTATACACACGAACAACATTGTTTTTCCTCCCATCCCTTACTGAAGAGCACAGAAGGAGGATATTCGCTGTTGTTTGGTTCCCTCTATGGGTCCGTGCGAAACGGATACCAAACCATATCTTTTTGGAGACGCCTACAAATTACTCTATAATTATTTTTCATCAATTAGAATTTGATACTTTTAAAGAAATGAATTGCGACATCACATTTCATATAATAGAAGAGGTCGGGGCTCAGTACGAGACACACGATTGATTTTTCTGAAAATTAATGCTAGTTGTCGGTTTGGCCAATTTTTGTCGACTAAATCAACAACATCGCTAGCCTGAAAATTTCCCATTACGAGCAACCAAGAGATAAACTACGCATTCCATTTTGTAGAGCTGAAAAATCTCTTCCGATTGATGTATGAATTGCTGTTTAAACCTGTTTTTTTATAGGAAAAATTTTTGCATGAAAAAAATGCGACATTACTTATGGATTGACCCAACAGCTTAATATCTTTGAGGGCAGGTGGCTATATTAATGGGTAATGGCAATAGCGAATCGAATTACACTTGCCAATCTGCTAGGGCCGTCGTTCGGTACAGTCGACATCGTCATTCATTGACAAGTTGTGTTGCTTGCTGCTGCTCCGCTCAGTTCGTCTATGAATCTAGCCGCGCGCTTCGACCTTTTTTCCAAAGCTACTCGTTCATCCAAGCTGTGCATGCCGTCATGGGGCCGTAATAGGGAACTTGAAGCGGAGTTCGAATTGCGCGTTAATTGTTTATTTGAATGCAAACATTCATTAAAGTGAACATGTATCCTTCTAGATGCCACGAACCATCCCTTCTGATGTCGTTAAAGACACCGGAAGGGGGTAACTTTTGGCCTGCGGTAGAAAAGTCGTAGTTCGAACGAGTTTAAGGGGCCACCATTGCACAAACTCGTCAATTTGACTCCTTGGCATGGCTAGAATTAACGTTGCCCCGCGGCCCGTCTCCTACAGCGGACAGATCGGAAGGCTTTCGCCGATTATCGCTTCTGACCTTGAGCGTTCGTTACAAAATGCTCATTTCTTTGCATTTTCCTGTTGTTTCGGACCCCTTCTGGTTCCTTTAAGAGAGATATTCGATAGAAAACGGACACAGGCAGAGAAATACATCAAACTGTTGACTTGTTCGGGTTCACTATTGACAACTGCGCGTTTGGATTTGTGTACAGTTTCGGACTGCTGTTTTTTCCATTAAACGCGATGTCGTTGGACTAGAGAATGAAAAATTGAGTGTGTCGGCATCGTTCCCGACATTGGGTCAAAGTCAGCAAAAAAATAGATGGCATTACTCATGTAAGTCAATGTGTTGACCTTATGCATATCCAAATCCTGTCGCTGGACTAGAAGGTGAAAAATCGAGTGCATCGACATCGTTTTCGGCATTGGGTCAGTGTCAACAAAAAAAATAGATGGCGTTACTCATGTAAGTCAATGTGTTGACCTTATGCATATCCAAATCCTGTTGCCGCCATGGTTAACCCGAAATCGTGGCCTATTCTATGGAAGAAACAATTATCGTCAACAAATGTACTCTTTTCATTCAATTACTGTTGATTCTTCAGGCAAGTTACCTACTTTTGGGGGAGACTCGACGTCGAACATGTCGCATTCATCTGAGCATCATCGCCCGAGAACCTCTTAGCGTGAAAAGTGGCGTCTTCAGTATGAATGTGAGTTCTGGATTCGTTGAGCTTACCACGGTCTCTGCTTTAGTTGAAAAAAAAAATAACTCGTTCAGGGGCTCCCTCTAGCCTCCATACTCAATCACACGGAGCACGTAGTCAAGGCTGACATTACTGCGAATGCTAACATCGTTGTTACTCATGTTGAGTGGCTTCTGGTGAGTTTTTTCTCAGTCTCTGCAGCCGTTCGAACTTGTGAATTTTGATCTACTTTTGACTTTGATCTCCGTCGACTCAGCCGTCGATTCGGTAGTTTCGGTGATAATTGTCTTCTGAGTTGATGAATGGAGTAGTTTGAATGGTGCAGCGATCAATCCGAAGATTGAACGGTAATCCAACGTAGTCTGTTCAGCGGCAGCTATATGTTGGGTGTTCCAATAAGATCTGAATGTAGCCCGAACCCATTATACGCCTTTATCGTGTTGCTTGTCCTTTCTGGCCTGATGTTTCTCCTTACCATAGAATGATTTCGTTGTATTGCTTATTACTTGTGAGCTTATGGACCACATTTAGGCGTATTTCGAAGTATTTTCTACTGTAAATTGAGAAATTTAGATGCTGCGAAATTGCTAACCGTGTGGCCAAAATTGAACAAAGACAAACTTCAGTAATATTGGATACCATTACAAATCTGTGAATTTGTGAGAGCTTATAACACTTTACAACTTAGAACACTCTGATGATAACTGGCATAAGTCACACCCATCTAATAGGCTGCCGAAACTAGTGTTATTCATCGTTGCACTCGTACACGGATGCTTTGGTGTCAAATGGCGAATAAAATGTAATAAATGACAATAATAATAAAAAATAATTATGTGATGATATATAGTACAACAATTATAGTAATCTTTATATTTCGTAATAATATTGGGTAGTCTAAAAGTCTTTTCGTATTTTTAAATACCGCTTTTTCCCTCCAAACTGCTTTCCAGCAATCTCTGCTGTACATACACATGTAGACTACATGTGTATGTACAGTAGAGATTGCTGGAAAGCACTCAATTTTCCATCCTCTAGTCCAACGATAGCACGTTTAATGAAAAGAAACGCGGTCCGAAACTTGACACAAATCTAAACGCGCAGTTCTCAATACTGAACCCGAACAAGTCAACAGTTTGATGTATTTCCTGCCTGCGTCCGTTTTCTTTCGTCTATCTCTCACTTAACGACATTAGGAGGAATGACTTGTGGCATCTAGAAGAGGATACACGTGTGGACTTGTACTACATGTGTACATACACATGTAGTGCAAGTCCACACGCATCTGTGGGTATTATTGTCTTCTATCTCCCGGATAACCTTCTTCGGCAAAATAAACATATCAAAGGTCAACCTCATTTTCAATACAAAAATTTTTCTTTGAATGGCGTTAGACAGGGAAAGGAAAAGGTGATAATCCGATAGAGCAAGGTCAGGGCTATAAGGTGGATGGGGCAGCAATTTTTATCCAAGCTGAGAATTTTTTGACGAGGCAATTTTTTGGCAAGTCTTCTTACTATTGAAAAGTGGCTCGCCAAAAAATTCTCGAGTTTGGATAAAAATTGCTGCCCCATCCACCTTATAGCCCTGATCTTGCTCTATCGGATTATCACCTTTTCCTTTCCCTGTCTAACGCCATTCAAAGAAAAATTTTTGTATTGAAAATGAGGTTGACCTTCGATATGTTTGTTTTGCCGAAAATGGTTATTCGGGAGATGGAAGACAATAGTACCAATAGATGCGTGTGGACTTGTACTACATGTGTATGTACAGAAGAGATTGCTGGAAAGCAGTTTGGAGGGAAAAAGCGGTATTTAAAAATACGAAAAGACTTTTTAGACTACCCAATAATTAATTATAATCTTAATAATTTAAATCATGTTAGTAATGAATGATATTAATAAATGGATGAATTAATAACAATGAAATAAATGGCGAATAAAGCGAATAAAATGGTGAGTGCAAAGACAAACTCTGGAAAGGAAAAACCACCTGTAGCAGTGGGTAGTGGAAATATCGTGTTGCAGTGATAATGCAAACTGCTCTCATTCGGTCCACCCTCGATCTCAGTGGTGCAGCGCTCCATTCATGTAATTCATAAAATCCATCGTGGTATTTAGTCCGTCCCGAGTGGGACAGTTGCTCTAGAACTACTCTGAAGGACCCACTTGGTTTGGATTGGGTTGATACGATTAGTCGTCTTAAAAATACAGTGCGTTTCATAATTATAAGGTCACCCCTGAATTTTAGGTTTTCTCAACAACACCCCATTAAGGAATCTTTTCAGTCTCATAGACGGATTCCTCACCTGAAATAACCCCCGTTTCCGATTTTTGGTTGCAGTCTCGTTTACCTTATGTTTTTAAGAGTATTTTTCGTTTTTTGCACCGTTTCATAATTATAAGGTCACCCTGAAAAAAGAAAAAATGTTGAGGCTCCAGCAAGTCTGTGAAGGTGCATATGTCTTCCAAATTCATCTTCGAGATACATGCTCAATTTTCTTGTGGCTAGCTGCTATGTCCCGGGACAAAAGCCCAGATTTGGGATTTTTGTGGTGCCAAGCTTAGCTTGAGAGTAATTCCAAAAAAATCGGAAGCTTCCTGTGCTCAATTAGATAACATCTGAGTCATTCGGTGTCTTCACATATTTTTCATGCTCTGGACTCCCACGTGAGATCATTGTCATTTACGAGAAAGGGATTTTGGGGACCACTTCCTACAGCACCTCCTTCATTAAGCAGATTTATTTGGAGTTGAACCATTCCTTGTCTGGAACCACAGCGCGTACAGTAGTGAGGAAGAGCAGAAACATCACCAAAGAGATAATGAAGAAGTTTCCGAAGCCTACAACACACCCTGAGGCGGCACAACTGAGTCATAAAATTGTTCTTGGGCACGGACTGAACAAAACTGAATTTGCATAGCAGTTGCACCCTGCATGCGAGTAATACCATCTGAATTGTATTTTTGAGTCTAAAAATATTCTATTTGTATGATGCTGTCGTGCAGAGGTCGTACTAGCTTGGTCAGAGAAGTGCGCCAATCTACGGGAGCCTTGGAAATTTTTGTAGGAGAAGGGTGATGGCCTAAGTTCTTTTCGGCAGTGAGCTTGCACTGAACCTTGCCTCTGAAACTTGCAGAATAGACTCCAGAGACTGCTAGAAGATCCTACGAAGGAATCAGTTGCCTTTTGGAGCCGATCGGCTCTTCACAATTGCATCTTAAAGTATGGCAATGCTGTTGCTCACGTAGGTCATTCAACGTAATTGCGGTTAAGGTCCCGAAATACGCACGCTCAGCCATGGATAACATGTAGTCATGGTCTCAGTTCTATTAGAGAGATCTAGAAGACATTAACTCGAATATTTACCCCGATGATTGTCAATTCTGGGAAGCAAAACTGCTGAAACAGGCAATCGTTGAAGACTGGAACAATATCTGTGGTGAGGTTCTCCGAAATTTAGTTTCTAGTTCACCGAATCTGCTTGTTAATGTCGTTCTCAAATAGGAGAGGGCCACAGATTATAAGCTCCTTCGCATGCGCTGTTAACTCTAGCAAATTCTCTGTTTCTTCGGGGTGACCTTATAATTATGAAACGGCACAAAAATGAGAAAATATTCATAAAAATGTTGGACTAAAAGCTAATGTTATCAAAACTAGTATGGGAAGGTTTTCTGTGATGAGGAATCTATAAAAAATACTTGAAAAATTTTCGGTCAGCTGCCTCTCTTGAAAACCGAAAATTTGAGGGTGACCTTATAATTATGAAACGCACTGTACAGTGTGCGCCAAACTGCTCAAAAGATGTAAGGTAAATGCTCTGGTTGCGACTGTGCAATCGGTCTGTGCCAAGCTGTTTTTGCTTGTGCGAATCACTGAAAGAATGCGAAATTCCTCCTTTGAGTTCGTAGAATGCTTAATGAAAACATTACGCTTGCTGTAAAAATGGAAACGTTTTATCCATTAGGTCGATTATCCGGTGCAGTTAAAAAAGAAGAAGGTGGGCTCAGAATATCTCAGTGTTCGGGAATGGATGCTACTCTCACAAGTCCGTCCTCACAAGTGCTATCTCTGTTTCGCATGTTCACCATAGTTTATGTTTTCCGTGCGGGACAAATGGTTTGCTACGGAACTTCAATGGATTATCGGAGTCGTATTAGTGACTGCCATTTCCATCCAGTGAAAGGATATTCACTGTAAAAAAGTTTATGTGTTTTACGTCGATTCCATCTGTTTGTGTTGTTCCAGATCTTTTGGGGTCATTGCTGCCCGTATTCTTCGCACATGAAGAAATTGCACCTGGAACAACGAAGATGGCAGTGAAATGACCTAACGGTCTGTGGCTGAGTAGAAGTGTGTGGCGTATCCCCGTCTCTGGGGTCTTACTTGTCAGTCCTCGAACTAATGCGAAAATTGTGGAGAAAAGGATGTAAAAGTGGTTGTATGTATTTTCTCAGGTAATCAAGAGCCACTTCAGCATGATTAATCAAAAGGATAAGTATCAGGCGTTAATCATGTCGGGATACGCCACGCATTCAAGCTCCATATAAAATTGTGGTAACGAACTGGATGTGACTGAATGAATGATTTGGGAAGGCTAAACCTTTCTCTTCATGGCGTCTATGAGTGAGCACTATCGCTCCTATGGGCGGCCAGTCTTCAGTGCTGGTTCGCCGAGTGTGACGGTTGCTCGTGTTCCAATCGTCTTTTGTTTCATGCTGGTATGCTGGGGATTGCTTCAGCTATGTGTGCCTGTGTGGTTCAGGTTGAAAAATTTGTATGATGAACGACTCAGCCTTGGAACTGAGCGGAAGGAAGTGCGCGGCCCCGGAAACTTCAATTCCATCGAGAGAGTATTAAATATGAAGAACAAACGAGAAATACGGAATACCCGATTTCGTCACTATTCGAAAATCGGAACACTGCCGTAAGCGCCAAGGAGTGCAAGATCGGGCATGCTGGACATGTTATGTGGCATCTCGATGATCCTTGAAGCGGAACGGTTTCCAAGTGGACCCCTTGGACGGTAAGCGAACTACTTACAACCGCGGGTCCCATGGTCAGACTAGATCGTGGGAACTCTGGAAGAAAGCTCTGTCGGAAACATTTGTTAGGCTATTGTGGCTCGTGCGAGGCAATAATGAAGTCCTGCTGGAACACCGTGCCTACGGGACGTCAGGTGAATGGATCATTCGAGTGTCAAAGAGGTGACAGTGAAGTATTGGCTTGTACTAAAAGTTTTGTAAAATTTTTCCGAAGACATCAATAGCTATCGTTTACTTCGAGACAGATCTAAGCGGTTCAGGAATATGGTAGAACGTTCTTTAGGCTTTTTAGCAGAGTATATATTGACTCGCCAGGTTCCGTGGAGAAAGCTACAATGCCCCTAGTCGATACCCACCAAACACGGTGTCATCTACTGTGTTTCCGTGTTTCCAGAGCACCAAAGCGATGGAAACTTGCAACTCCATCAACGCTGCATTGGGCAATGGATGTGTGTGCTACGAGACCGTGCGCCGCTGGTTTATCAGCTTCAGCAACGGCGAGATGGACGTGGAAGACAAACCTTGCTCAGGACTGTGCTACTTTTGGGACGCGGAAGAAATGCTTTTCCATGTGGTGCTTGCACAAGGCGAGATAGTCACCTCTGCCGTATACACCCGCCAGTTTCAGCAGCTTACCGATGCTGTTCGAGAGAAGCGCTGGAGAAGGTCCGCGGTCACGCTCCTCCATGACGACGCCCGCTCCCACGTTGCGAAGAGTACCCAGGCCAGGCTACAGGAGCTTGGCTGGGATGTCCTGCCCCACCCGCCGTACTCTCCAGGAAGGATTCGAGGGGATGGGGAAGGTGATAGTCAAAAGCGGCAGAATGTTGTCGATAACAGGGGTGAATACGTGGTTGCCTATTTGTCGTCTGTTGGAAGAAACATCGTACAAGACTTTTGGTACACCTAATATTTCTAGTCTTCTCTAGGATTTTTTTTTCTATGAAGAGCAGCTAACGTGAACGACTTGTGATACATGGTTGAGCTAGGGTGTTCGGAGAGTTTGGCCTCAGATCATACTACACAGCCATAGCTCATCGTCTAAAGCTGCTTACAATCTGTAATTATGTGACATTGGCTCCTATCCAGAGCTAGGCTGATCCATCGCCATGTCCGATTCCTTCACCATCCTTATGTTTTTCATTGCGTGCATTGCGTTACGCATTTTTCGCGTTTCGTATAGTTAATTTTACTTCTTTAGCTTATCCTTTAGTTGTGTTACTCCTGCACCTTCTTAGATGGAAGCTTGTAGCTTCAAAAATGCGTTTCTAATACAACACTCAATTATAAGAAGAGCTTTCTTGTGAAGGCAAGCATGGGGATTGGCAGTATAGTTGCAGATTCTAGCTAACAATATGATCGCATTTAGAATAGTTTGGTCCATAGTATGCAGTCTTAGATGCGTCAGTACTAGCACTAATGCAAATATGTGGATAGATGTGAACCGCAGCTGACCATTCCTAGGTGGTTGGATATTACCGGATAACGTAGTTCGATCGCCATGATTCCGTTGTTCATCGGAGAGTGATTTCGGGGTAACATATTAGTGCTTCTTCTCTGCTTTCAGGCTGATGTCATAACACCCATCGGGGAGCAATTTTGTGCAAAATCAACTGAAGGTATGGAAGTTTTGATGGTAAGGATGCAGTAGTGTATCAACCATATTATAGATTATTTAATGGAAAGCGAGGTCATCAGCTATTGTTGTGCTGTCACTATTAATGCCTCTGAGGAAGATATGGAGACACCGCTGGGAAGGCTAGCAGTTGAATGGAAGCGGTAGGTATCAAGGGACTTTGTCCTGTTTCGAATATGTTTTGAGGACAGTTCTGATCCTCTTGAGATGTATGACCCTGTCCAGGTGAGAGGAGTGCTGAATCAGCGTGATAGGCCGAAGGCCATGCACATTTTCCGCTTGCGAGACTAACCAGGGAAGGGCCTCCCTTCCCATGGAACTTTGAGAGGAGGTCTGGGTGGATCTACAGCGTCTCTAATGCTGAATGCAAATATGAATTGCTAAATGGCGTTTCGAAGCGAGTTAGGAGGGGTCAGAGTCAGCGTGCGATAACTCATTACCCGGGCAGTGTCTCTTCAAACGCTTGGCTAACGCTTGGTTAGCATCGGCCGATATGGCTCGGTGGTAGTGCTTTCGTCCCATTAATGAAAGTGGCTGGGTTTGCTTTTCGCGGGCGTTAAAGTTTTTGCATTTTGTGTTTTGGCTTCAATGAATGCACCTACATTTATCCTTGACTTTTTTGTATCAGAGTCTCACATAACTGTATGTATTATTTTATTCAAGATCGAATACTTCCGCCTATGAATTTCTCTGTTGTTGCGAGTATGCCGATTGTTATATTTTTCACTTCCCTGATCATCAACTATTTCTGAACCAAAAACAGTTGAAAAGCCGAAAGCATACCCTTTACGGGGGATTTATATCACCCACTTCATCTGAAGGTTTTACCCCAAACGAGATCTCGTGTGGACAATTTTATATGGAAATGCAGAAAGTTGGATTCTTGTTGTACTACTATTCATCACTCGTTACTTGATTTCTGTGATGCTTGAAAAATCATTATAGGGCGGACGGTGTAAGTACTGTACGATCGGTTGTGCCGTTATGTCGAACGCCTCTGATACAGTGCCCAATAACGGTAAGCGGCACGTTGCTGGATCCACGAGCGGCTACTGTGCGAAATCCGATTCGAGTGGCGTACTCGATACAAAGTCATTCCAAAGAGGTAACAAGAACATTAAATTACCATCACCATACATTCAGACTGGCTTCCTTGTGATCATGGTGATCTGCAAAAAAAAATCAAAATGAGTCCGTTGTGCTACCTTTGCGCGATGCGGAGTGTTATGCGTCAGCAAAGTGGAAAAGAATGGAACGCACACAGGTTTAAAGCTATTAGTAAGGGTTTCGGTTTGGGGAAAAAACCACGGAAACCGTGACCATCAAAATTAGTCAGATAATGACGGCAAGTAATCAAAGTCAAACTCACTTTCAACGACCTCAAAAGGATTAATCTAATTGACATAATGAGAAGAATTTCAAACCCAGAACAAAATCAGAATTGCCACAGTACACTTAAGTGTCCCTCTTTCCTGACTTCGCAAGGAGTGCACCAAACACGCCGAATATGATGGCACAATTTTCGAAGGAAAACGAATCTGCGCGATCATCAAATAGCGAATGAAATGCGATAATTTTAGTGATGACCCTATTCGAACCCCTTTAATTTGGGATCATCCGTAATGAATCATTTTTGATGGATTCATTTCAGACAGGTTCTGCGATGTCATTTTAGCCTTTTGCTCACCCGTATATACTTTTCATATCTTCCTACTGTTTTAGGCGATCGAGATAACCGCTTCATTCGATTTAGCCGACATGTTCATGTTTTGTGGTGAGAAGCGGGTGAGTATTTATTCAAAGTTAGATTTCATTTCCTCAAAAGGACATTGTCGTTAGTTTTCTGGAGGTGACGTGTTTTGGGCCTGTTGTGGCTGTACAATACCGGTACTTATATTATGGAGGAACACTTTGAAATGTGAAGGAGACTGCAAATTTTTGATTTTTTTCCATTATGAAATGTTAGTAGTCTCGGGTTGGGAAAATTATATGAAGCCTTTGTGATTGAACGTTTTTTCTTTTTTCGGACTGCCCTTCGTCTGCGGCTTAATGTTCATCGAAAAATGTGCACACAAACTCAAACATCCTCAGCGAAGTCTTCAACTAAAACTTTAATTTTTGACTTTACTTTGATTTTTACTCTCGGTGGGTTAATTAGTGTCTAACGCAAGTTTTTCTCACATACGAAACAGTACGCATGAAACAGCATCTCACAAGACCCACGAGCTCTAACCAGGTTTTTCCCATGGTGCTTTGAAATGGGACCGAGGTGGATCGATGGGGTTTCAAATTCCGACCACAACTAGAAACCGATCAAAATGCCGCTCCCAAGCGAGTTAAAAGCACCAGTAGGGGAAAGGGAAAACTGAGATCTGGGAGTACATGTTTTCTGAAAACGAACCTTCTACTTCAGCACAGGTCACATGTGGTGAAAATCGCATAAAAAAGTGCGGCTTGGGGTCTTATGACGACCCCGCAGCACGGCATGTCGTTATGCGGTTATGCGGACGGGGGAGTCGCCGTGTAGGGGCGGGACAACAATCGCGGCCGGCTGGTTCGACTCTGGCCTGTCTTCAGTCCACTCCGGCTAGTGACGCAGAGCATGAGAGAGTGAAGTGGAGTTCCTATTCCACGGTTTTTTCGCGGTTTTATGTCGTTTCTTTCTCTGCTGTTATATTACTGAGCACTTCTACTTTCGTAATCCCCCAATTTGCCAAATTTGCCCCTACCGCTGTTTTAAGGAGGAGTCAAAGTTTGCTTACGATCACTCATAAGTGGGATACTTTGCTTGAAGGAATGCATCAACGAAGCTAACAGATATATATAGTATATAGTAACTCTGGCCTTGAGTGGCTAGTGCTCTTGCTCCTCGCTCCCTGCTCATAAATTTTGGAGTAGAATAAAAATGGCCCGATATGTCATCAAGCGTCGCTGCAATGAAGAATAGCGCATTTCTCACAGTTCAGATGTGGCATCCAGTAATTGAGGACTAATTCTATCGTGGCACCCTTGAATCTTGTTGTTGAATGATTTCGCCCCCCCCCCCCCTCCCCTCCCCCAAGAAACATTGAAATTGTTGACCGCCCGCGCAATTGTTGAAGGCGAGGCTCTGCAATGGTTGGTGATCGCTTTTCCGGTGGGGGGTATTACCTTGAAGAATAGTGTGACAGGGATCATATTATTCATGAACAAATAGTACACAAAAATTTGTGTTTCCGTTATAAGCAGCGAATGTGAAGTACAGCTGAATGATGGGAAGTTAAGATTATCTGCTGACTATTGAAAAGAGGAATCGAGTACGCCCTAAGTGTCGAAGATCCACGTACACAATTTCGTGCATCACATGAAGTGTTTAAATATTAGGTTGATTCATAATAAATCGGACAAATGGTAGTGATGATTTCTAGAGATCATAACTCAGTAACGAATTAACGAAAATGGACGCGCGAGGTACCGTTGGAATGAGTATGAAAAGCTCTTCAAAGTACCGCAAAATAATCACTCCAAAGTGAATTCATTCCGCCACAATGCCGCACGATTTCAAGCGGTCCAGAGACCACATCCGCAACGTCATACTATTTATATCGCTATCTGGCCAGGAACCCGCGGATATCGGCAGACGTCTGATAGAAGTTCACAAGGAGCATGCCCCCGGCAGAAGTACACTGTAGTTATAGCATTCGAAGTTTGCGTCAGGCGACTATTCCATCGAAGACGAAAACCGCGGTTGGTGGAGCGTACACGGCGTAGAGTACTGGGAGCTGCTCGATGAAGGTACCACAGTATCCGCCGACGTCTACGTTCGTCAATTACGAGAATTGAAGGCCAATGTCCAAAGTTCGCTACGGCGGCGGTCACATGTCTACTTCCAGCACGACAACGTGTCTACTTCCACAGACCGCACTTCGCAAGATCGACCAAGGCCGAGCTGCTGTCGTACAGTTGGACCGTACTTCTATACCCACCGTACTCCCCAGACCAGGCCCCTTCAGATTTCCACCTTTTCTCCCACAGCCAACGCCACCTGGACGGCCAAGACTTCAAAACTCGCGACGAGGTCAAGGCGGCACTCGGCAACTTCTTCGAGCTCCAGCTTCCGGCCTTCTGGAGCAAGGGCATCCATGATCTGCCTATACCGTGGCAGAAGGTCATCGATAAAGATGGAGTATATTTCAAGTGAATCCCTGTTGTCGTAAAAAAGCTGTACGACAATGATTAAAATTGGTCAATTTGTCCGATTTATTATGAATCAACCTAATATATGCTCGGTTAATAGTGAATTGAATAGCCAATGTGGGCGGGACTTTGACGCTTCGAAGTTTTTGAAGGAGTTATTTCAGACTGGATTATTGTCATTCGCCCAGTTTTCGCTTTTTACGATACTACTTGTATCGGGTGTGACTTGCGTCGCATCACTAGGGTTAGAGTTGAACACACGTAAGGCTCGCTTTCTCATTTTCATGCTTCACCTCTTGATAGTGCAGTTTCATTGGACTCGTATTAATATGTAGTTTAGAAGAGTTTGCAGTGGAAAAGTGGCAGTGGTCATATTTTTCAATCTGTTCCCCTTTTTCAATCTATTTTTAGTCTCTTTTTGAACGATTTTTTGGTTATAATAATTCTTCGCCACTATCTGAATATTCCTGACTATTAATCTTCCCTTTCTGCGTTTGACGAGTATTATGTAAATTTCATTAGGACACAGTAATTGAGTTGGTCTCAATAAAATACAAGGGAAATGATATTGGCTTGATTAGTGAAATCTTTCACCTTATTGCACCATGCATTAGCCGTCACGAATAAGTTTATCATTCTTGCTAACAACTCTGGCTGAGGCGGTCATTTTTGTGTGAAAAGAGGATCGCTTCAAACAGAGTGTAGGATGGAGGTTGAGAGAACACTTTACTGAAGATTCATGAAGATGACTAAACTATGAAATTTCTAATTAGATTTAGCTTGTGATTCAAGAGAACGAAATGCTGCACATCAGAATGCTGAGCAAGGCTATCTTGTTGCTTACAACATAGCTTGCTGACGTGTACGATGAAAATATCTACTCTACAGATGGAACAGTTCGAAATGGGTGGACCATTGAGATTAGGTAGAGGCGACAAAAAAAGAGAAAATCACTGTTTTTTCGCTTTTAATTACCAAAGCAACGACTGTCGAGGAAACTTTTAAAAACGCTGTAGAGTCGATAACGCAGGTTGCTCGTAAGATGGTCGGCATAAAATTGACAAGCAAGCATGGCTGTGGACAAACGTCAACGAAAGTTTTGAAACGCTCTATGACATCACAACACCTTGACGTTCCGCTTGTTCGCTTCTATCCTGTCCAGTCACTTCCGACCACATGTCCATTCCAACATCGTCATTTCAGCTGCGTGCAGCTGGTATTCATGAATATTTGTTATGGGCCAGCATTCGCTCCCGTACAGCATTGCAGGCTTTACCACTGTTCGGTACGCCTTGCCTTTGAGCGTTCTGGAGCACTTATCAGGGTGTTCCCCAGCGTAGCTTCAACCGTCAGGTCACTCCCAGGTACCGGAAATGTTGTATCCTCTAGGTTTCCCCATGACAGTCCACTATTGGTTCGGGCATGTTTCGGAGGTCATGAACTTGGTCTTTCTGACGTTCAGTCGGAGCCCATTCTGAGCCGCCCTGATCTGCCAATCCTGTACTTTTACCTGGGATTCTTCCTTGCTTGTCCACACCAGGGCATGTCATCTGCATACAGAATGGTTTTCTGTGGTCATCCATGAGATCTTTTCCGATCAATATAGAATGAGGAGAAAGGGGAACGTGCTGAGGGCCAACCCTCTATGTACTTTTACCGTCATACCTACATTTCATTCAAATCCGTACGGAGTGCGTACAACAGTCTTAGCCACGTGAAACATTTCCCTATGAGGGCGATCAGACGTTTTGGAGTCATCGCAACACGTTGGATTCATATGCCGGAAAGTACTGATCTGGGAATGCGGACGAAGATCTCGTGTTTGTTCAGCAGTCTTCCAGTCTAGGTCTGACGTTGGTAACGTCACCATTTTTGCAATTCCTCTCAAGGCGTGGTTTGTGCCCCAGCGGGGATCCAGCTCACCGGCCTTACACTATTATTCACTCCGCTATCTCTGCCGAATCATTAATATTTCTGAAGATCGAGAACTTCTGCCTTCCATGCTGAAGTTTTATTTTGATACTTTTCTGTTGAAAGCAAATCCATGTTTACCACTACGCTTACCTTGTTCTACTGGTTCCAGTTTCGCAAAGAAGCTAGGAATTTATGTTTTCCCGGTACTTCTGTTGTGTGTCAACGATGGTATATCGCTAGTAGGACAGGCTTGTATATTTACAATGACTATATTAGTCCATAATGTAAGGTTTCATTCACTTACTGCATAACCTAGATTAGCACCACTCCGCTTCTGTGGTGGTTTAGTAGGAGTTTTCCCCCCGATCTCATTCAGATTATTTTCCTCTTCTTAGAGTTTTTGTTTGAAAGGCTTGAGGGAGGAGGCAAGCTAGGTTTTTTAGGAATTTGTAATACATATTGAGTGGGTAAGGAGTAGTTTTATTTATCAACTTTGTTGCCATGACATAAGTATTAAAACTAGGTTTGCAGCCTGCTCGAAACAAAGTCGTTTTGACAGGAAGTGGGATAGTCTCCCGTACGACCATTTATTTAACGAAAACTGAAGGCTTAGTACAGTACAAATGACTTGATATTCGATTTGCATTTTATGTTTCCCTTCAGAAAACTTTTCAATTGCTTCCGTTTGCAATACATTCGATCGTGGTAGTGGTGATGGCACTAACGGCAGGACGGCTCCCCTTCCCGAAAATTGCGTTAAAGTGAGTCCATTGTCCTATCTATTTTTCAGTTCCTAGGAACCGTAATTTTTCTAGTTCAGCTCAGCCTTTAAGCTGCTTCAATAGATAAAGTTTTGGGATTCTTGTATTTCTGAAAAGATACGAAAAGATGGATAAGTTAAGGAAAAGATACGTATCGACTGATTGTGAAAAAATGAGCGCATCCCTAATTTGAGGATTTCGGCCACTCCGCGTCATGTATGGAACACTTATCGATCGAGTAAATGAACGCTTCCGCGTGATCGCGAATTCGTATTTATGGCATATGTTGACAATGTGCGGCGAGAACCCGTAGATTTTTACGGCGAGGCGTAGTCAAAGAGGAAAGAATGATTTATGGTCTTTCATACAGAAACAGGAGAAGCATGCACAGCTCTGCATAATGATAGAGCCACTTATAGATTGTTAGAAAATTCACCTACAGATGAAGAATCCTCCGGATAAGAAGTATAGCCAATAAGAACAGCGTTCCCTCACAAACACCAAATCCCAGCTTGAGAACCCAAAAATTCTTTATCTTCTTTGAAATTGCCGCTTTCACATTGTGCGAAATAATACAGCCGCTGAACAAACCGAAGCACTCAACATCCTTCAGTACGTTATCGAAGTTGTAATGGTGAACATAATCAAACTTTTAGATCACCTGATATAGCGGACGACACACTGCAACACACATCTCGTGCGCTGCCTGCAAATTTGTTTGTGTTGGTTGGTTTTTTTCTTAATTTTTGCTACGTTGTCATGACGTACCATTATTATTGCTGGGTGTGTACCCTTACATCAGGATGCCGCACGATGACGAGCGGCGTGCGACACAGTTTGTGCGAGCTATGCGCGTCGAGTTAGTTGGTTCTCAGAAAGGTTACAACGTAATGCTAGGGGTGCGATACGCAGTTGATTTCTAATCGCTTCGGGACCCAACAACATGGCGCCTTTAGCTCGTCCACATTGCTTCGCTAGCGACATGCCGCAGTGCGGCATCCTGACATAAGCTACACACCCTTATTTCTCAATATTTCAATCCCCTGATAGTATTTTTCACCTGATGGCTTCCTTTTGAATGTCGGTAGCGTCCTTACTGCGAGCCCTGATTGGCGATTTAGCTATTTGCAGTCCCTGTCAACATTGCCGAATGGCTGTCATTTTGAGCTTCGTGTCGTCATAAGAGTCGCGAAGTCATGTAATGTCTCGATTAAGTGAACGAAAATGCTTCAATGTATGTTTTTCAAAACATTACACTAAGAGCAGGAATCTGCAGATGGCTCGCAGATTGCGCGGAGGCCTAATCTGTATGTTTTTGGATGCTTGTTGAGTAGTGCTTATTTGAGTGAGTGGCTTTCGGGATGACATGAAGATAGCCAAGCGCTAATCGTTGATTGAATGCCAACTAAAACATCTCGAGGGTAGATAGATGCCTAGTATTAGGTCTGTGCAGAATAAATGGCCGAAATATAACTGGCCATAACTTCGCTCAGACACAAGTTTACTTATTGAAATGAAAACCATTCGAATCTACAGAATTTCGCCAACAATCTGGTAAAGAAAATATGCCATCACGATCAAATTCTGGATTGCGAGAATCAATAAAGTCAAGAATGGCATTTTTACCGTGCATAATTTTTCTGCCGCAGGTTTGCATCGAGAACCAGGAAAAAGTGGTAATCGGTCAGGGATAGGTCTGGGGAATAAGGAGGGTGAGGAAGAGTGTCGATGCCTAACTGCATCTGTTTTTGCCGGGAGCGCAAAACAACGCAAAACCCCACAGTTCGCAAGTCACCCGGCAGAAACTGATCGAGACGCTCCCTGACCCCCCTTATTCCCCAGACCTATCCCTGACGGATTACCACTTTTTCCCGGTTCTCGATGCAAGCCTACGTCAGAAAAAATTCACCGATACTATGCATGTTGAAAATGCCATCATTGACTTTATTAATTTTCGCAATCCAGAATTTGATCATGATTGCATATTTTCTCTACCAGATCGTTGGCAAGGTTGTGTAGATTTGATTGATTTTATCTCGACAAATAAAGTTGTGTCTGAGGAAGTTATGGCGTTTTGAAAAAAGTGTTCCGTTTTGGCCATTTATTCTGCACAGACCTAATAGCTGGGCTGCTACCAACTTAGCTGCATTCTCTACCGCTGAAAGACTTGGAAAGTCGTCTGCTATGGTGTGGGTCATACTGGGAAGACCAGAGGATCATCTGATGAATCAAGTAGTGCATTTCGAGGGGTGTGTGCACTTATGACAAAAATCGCGCGGCGAGTGCAAGTTGTTTGTAGTTTTATCCGTTGAAACAGCAACATACCATAACATATAAGAACTTCCGAAGCATCCAACCAGCAATCTTCGAAGATTTCTCACGATACCAGCCCACTGCATACTGAGCGGAACTGCAGTCGACGTTGGCGAAGTCGTACTGATGGCGCCACGAGTGCGACGCCGCGAAGCGACTTTTGTCATAAGTGCACATACCCCATTTAGTGATGCCTTCTTAAAAATCCAAAAGTAGAGATGGATGGAGATCCTCTGAAGAAGTCCTCACAAAAATGGGGATGCAATGAAAGATGCTTCATATGACGAGTGGAAACAATGAGAAACGCACCGGACCCCATAAGGGCGTCGACCGTGCATGCATTCGAGTTCCTACGGTTTCTGCATGGTGGCGTAGTGTCATCGAAAGAAGTGAATCAGAATGTCCAGTTAGGATGGAACGGGCGTGTGCACTTATGAAGGGAAATCGCTTCGCGGCGTCGCACTCGCAGCGCCATCAATACGACTTGCCGGATCGATTGCCCTTGGGAGCCCGGCAGAGCGTGGCTGCGTCACCTCTGCACTTCCTTCCATGCCTCACTGCTTCTTGCACCGATGCCATCCTACCTCCTCCACTCATGCCACACTGCCTCGTTGAGGGCTGCCATGCCTGCCACTGGTACTCGCACTCGCCGAGCCGCTCGTCGCGCGCGGCCGCGTGGAAATCTTTCATAAGTGCACACGCCCGGATGAAACATATTGGTTAATTAACAAAATCCCTCGGAAACTCAATGTACACTGCGGTGCATAATGATAAAGCCACTCATAAATTGTTCTTAAACTTTCATAGTAAGATGTTTCTGGGAAACCTCTCAGGTATAGATTGTAGCAAATTTGATCGCGCATCTACACATCAATACCAAACTTGAGCTTGAAATAACAGAACAAATTTATCTTCATTTTTTCAAAAAATGCAGCTTTTCCGATGGTGCAAAATGATAAAGCCAGTAAGGAATTTTAACAACTCGTAAACAACAGAGGGACAATACGCTACTCTAATAATCCGTTGGCCTTCCTTCTCTCCGAATAACCTGAAAAATCCGATTGTCTAGACTCATGTAAAGATTATTAATAAGATCTTGGTCCACTTGGTGCCACGCGTGGATTATAGCCTTTTTGAGCTCCTTAACTCCTTGGATTTCCCTGTTATCTGCATAAATCCGTCGCACCATGAAGCGCCATACATTTTCCATCGGATTAAGGCCTGGGCTATTTGCCGGCCAGGGCAGGAGCCTTATTCAATGACGGCTGAACCATGCAATTGTGCTCTGGCTGTGCCCTTATCTTGCATGAAAACAAGATTTCAGCTTCGATTTTCACGCCAGAACGGGAGAAGTGCACGGCGCATGACCACTTGGTAACCGGGGGAACTCATCTTTTTAGGAACAAAACATAACTTCAGACGTTTCTTCGATGAAATGGCGGCCCACACCACAACGCCCCCTCCTTTGAAATTCCTTCTCAAAAATCGTAGCTTGTCCTTTCTTAGATCATGCCAGTAATATCGGAGTGTCTCCTTCAGCCTTACAAAACAATCTGGAGAGGAAAAACATCATATGAAAGCAAGAAGGATTCTACGACCTAATACCCTACCTTACTCCAGACCCTCGGCTGCATGTTTTGACGAACTGCACTCGATTTTTGCGGTGTTCTCGTGTCATGAATGGTGCTTTCCTCATTTTCTGTCGCGAGATAAACTTGCACTTTTTTTCAGAACCCGCAAAACAGTTGTTTTAGAGACGTTTAGCTCCAAAGAAGACCTGGTATCGGAGCTTGACTTGGTGAAATTCGATACTTTTTCTGAGAATGCGGCGCTTATCCTTCTCGGAAAGTGAAGGAGATCGCACAGAACTCTTCTTAGTTCAGGATCCTTGAGAAAGTTGTCGACAACTGTGTGGCTGCGGTTAAATTCTTGCGCAATTGACGATTTGACTATCCCTCCGCTTTTTTTTGCGACAATTTGGCTTTTTTCGAAATCAGATAGGGGTTTTCCTTCCCCCATTACCTGAAAAAGAAAACATTACCGCAGCAAAACGTTTCAGAAAATACAGATGAGAAGCGACGGAATAACTTAGGGTGGCTTTATCATTTTGCACCATCGGAAAAGCTGCATTTTTTTGAAAAAATGAAGATAAATTTGTTCTGTTATTTCAAGCTCAAGTTTGGTGTTATGTGTAGATGCGCCATTAAATTTGCTACAATCTATACTTGAGAAGTTTCCCAGAAACATCTTACTATGAAAGTTTATGAACAATTTATGAGTGGCTTTATCATTATGCACCGCAGTGTATTTTCTTTTAGCTTGTGTCATGCTTACTTCAGTCTATCAGCAAGCTAACGGGAAACTTTTTAATAGTCTTATCTTTAAATGGCTCTTCTAGGTTCTGCTGAATATTTTCACTGAATGTAATGTTTTGTGAAAGCCAGCAACCTTCTGCGTAGTAATCCTCAGCTTTGGGTCTGGTCTCAGCAAGAAATCTTGAGCGGGGCTCCCGAAATCCCAAATATACACCTATGGATCATAGTGCCACGTTGTCGAACTGAATATTCTCGAAGGACTTTCAATGAAGTACGCCCAGGCTTAAGTTCTTCCTTGCCCTCATCACGTATTCACTTTTGATACAACGCTTTGTGTTACATCCTACCCAGGAAGAGTCGCTGCACTTCAGTGTAGACGAGCAGTCAGCAACGTCAATTGGGCATTGTAACAGCGCTTCTCTACCTAGTGTACGCGACAGCCTCTCTCACCTCGCGGAGAAAGACACAAATCCTGGAGAGAAACCACGTTCGGGACTCATGTTTCTGAGTTTTGGAGGGAAGACACTACTAACAAGTGCTCAGGCAAAATCACACTGGCACCACCTCCAATCAAGCAGCACAGTTCTAAAAAACTAGAAAGCTGTTTGAAGAACGTTGAAACACATTTTATTGCACTTTCTTCCTAACGTCATTCATGTTACGAATTACATTAGCGAATAGAACGAGGCGGGGATACTGTCCTCCATTTTTTATATTGTCCTGAGCCAGCTATCGCTAATTACAGTGATTGACAATGGTGATTATATTAATCATCTACCGCAGCGCAGTGATCAAACCTAAGACGAAAAATGAAGCTGTGACACAACTATTGAAACGCTCATTTCAATAGTTCCAAGGAGCAGAGTCATAAATACCACAGCAAATGTCTGCAGCTGCCAAGAAGATCATGATGTTTCAAAAATTTGATGCAATCATACCAGATAATTCCACTGTACAAATTTTTCTGCGCGTTTTGTTTTGTCAGAGACATAAGTAGTGTAGACCATAGATCATCTTCACAGACAGCTACCTGTTAACAAAATGTCCTTTTTGTTTTCGTCCAAATTTGTTCGAGACCCTCCAGGAGATAACTTCGCGTTTATGCGACTTCGTAATAAGATAAGTGGGAAATCTGATTTGCTTACTCGTCTAATAATATTAGCACATTGCGCTGCAGAGCGATATAATTAGCTCCGACATTGTCGCAACGTTGGGCATTGTTAATGGTTTGACGTCACATTAGTTCGTGAAGTAGTTGATGCAAAAAAGGTCAGCATATCTTTTTACCGACCCTGAGGTATAAAATAGTTGATGCAAAAAAGGTTGGCATAACTTTTTACCGACACAGGGACAAAATTCTTGCGATCGCGCGGACAGTGAACGCATTTAGTGCTGTCACTATCGTGGTGTCTTGCCTCACTGATCCGTTAGGTGATTATGATTAGAGCATAACCTCCTCAGAAAAACTGGATATCCGTCACTTTTGGGGGAACATTGATTAATTCGACATTTCAACTGAATGGGATGGTACGGGTGCTAGAGGGCACATTGCAGTTTTATGGTCTGCACCCTACCATGCAAGCATCCAACCTGTTAGCATGTGCTCCTTTATGGTTCGTTTGTCTGATCTTATCTCATATGCCTCATTACAAACACCTTGCATGAAATGAATGCACATGGAACAGAAACTTAACATTACTGTTATGTACTAGAGTGAACCTATATCACTCTAGTTCCATAATCATGTGCGTTAACCGCGTAAACAATGTTCTATTTATTCACGTCAAGGTGCTGTACCATTCTTTACCGACTAAAGAACCGATTTCAGAAGAAAGCACTGAAGGGTTAACCTACTTATTATGTCTGGAACGATACTTTGGCAGGATTCTCATATCTCTTATTAGGATGATATGTTTCTGCATTCAAATAGGATGCAAAAAATATCTGGAAAGGACTGGCATAGTCATTCCGTTTCTAATGATAAAGAATAGGTCCCCATACGATTTCGGAGCAAGGTGATGGGATACTACGCTCATGTTGCAGGAGACGTGTTTAAGAAACCAGTTGCAATATCCAACTGATCACTTCATTCGATATTCGTATCAAAACCCCTTCACTTTTTGTTCTTAATCTCACAGACATCTTAAAGAGGAAACCGAACTCTCATTTGAAAGCCCGCAGTCCTCATTATTAGTAAAGGGCATTCACAGTCAGGGGTATGACGCATCTATGATACTTTCTGAAATTACTTTGTTGAATCAAGTGAATGACCGAGTGTTTTAACATTTAACATTTATTACATGTCATAAAGTGTTTTGAGTGTTTCACTCAATTAATAAGCTTTGCACTTCCTACTGCATCTTAAAGTTTTCAAGATGCAGAATTCGCAAACACACGCCTTTGAATATTGCCATATCCATAATGTTGACATTAGCTCACTGTCAGTACTGTTCATTGAAGAAAAGCGAGCTTGCTTCAAATCATTTATGAAAAATGCGCGACTGAAGAACCTGTAGGATGTCCACACTTGGTAGGAACCCGAATGTTGATGCAGTACGTTCTTACGATTGTGATGGTGAAGGTGGCTCCACGGAAAAGTCATCAGCGCGCGCTAGGTGACGTCACAGCCACCGCGTGGCGCGACGGTGAGCGATGGCCTGTGCTCCTACCAATGCGCCTCAAGGGATTTACCTTGTTGGTACTTTGCCAGTACACTAAGGGACACATAATGGGACATAGTACACATAATGCTGCGGAAAGCTTTGCTGCTTTGGCAGACATACGACAGTTGCGAGAGCTGCCCTTTTTGGTAGGGCTAGCCTCTCCAGCCGTATAGATTTGCCTCAGCCCTGTGATGTACAGGTTTCAGGAGACTGTGTGTGCTCTGTCCCATGTATAACCATCGGGGAGACACAGAGTAGAAAGTGCAAGCCATCTCATGACTCTGGTGAAGTGACAGCAAGGTTATCCTCATTGAAGAGCAATGTTCGTAGCGCAGGCCACCACACCGTCGCGTCGCGCGGTGGCTGTGACGTCACCAAGTACGCGCCGCATGCACGCGCCGGTGAGTTTTTCCCTCCTCCCTGATGGTCAGTGATTGGAATAGCTCTGCCTCTCATACTTTCCTCCATCGGTAAGGCAGCGGTACTATCCCTTCAGAAGGAAAAGGATGAGAACGATCCCATTTGGAAAATCCAACGCATCAATGCTCAATTGGCCGTTTGCTCATGGTCGAGCAGCTTTTTTGACTCTTCGTTCCTTGCTCGACCTTAGCTCACCCCGAAAGAGTAGGCAGGTCGAAAGGTGTGGGATAGAAAGAATATTGGCGCTATTTTCAAAAGCGATCAACGAAATATTGGCTTGAGGAATAAGTTTCCGCCGTTTTTCATATTGTTTCCTTCATCTTTCGACAGAACTTACATATGTTTTCGACAGAGCTTTCTTTGCTCTATAAAATGCTACTTTCTGTTCCTCGATTCCTTCGACTACTTGCTATTTATGAGGTTGGAAATGATGTAGGCTGAAGGCAAAAAAATGGGCATTTGCGCGCCTCATCTTTCTCGTCTGCCATCGATATCAAAAATTGTATGTCTATATGTTTCCGATAAAGCTTCTTCAGCACTACAGAATGGTACTATCTTTTATTCAAATCGCTCAACTTTTCGCTGTTTTTAAGGCTCACAAATGCAGTACTCGCAAAAGTGCACTTTCGTTATCTTCTCTTCCTCGCCTACCATCGAGACTGGAGAGAATTTGCATGTATGAATTCGATAGAGCTTTTTTTGCTCTGCAAGATTGTACCACCTACCTTTTAAATCCTTTCATACTTTAGCATGAGAAATAAGTTTCCACCTGCTTTTCAATTCAAAATTGCGTACTGAAGATGAATTTTTTGGAAGAATGTTTTGTATCATTCGATAGAGCTCTTTTCGCTCCGCAAAATAGCGTACACGGTAATTGTTCGAATCAATTTTTGCGATTTTCTAGATCATTTAAAATTCGACGAAATTGAGCATTTTCATCACATTCTGTCTAAAGTGCTCGATTTCGTCGACTTTTAAATGATCTAGAAAATCGCAAAAATTGATTCGAACAATAACCGTGTACACTATTTTGTAGAGCGAAAAGAGCTCTATCGACTGATACAAAACACTCTGCCAAATAATTCATCTTCAGTACGCAATTTTGAATTGAAAAACAGGTGGAAACTTATTCTTACATGCTATAGTATGAAAGGATTTGAAAGATAGGTGGTATCATCTTGCAGAGCAAAAAAAGCTTTATCAAGTTCATATATGCACATCCTCTCCAGTCCAGATGGTAGGCGAGGAAGAGAAGATAGGGAAAGTCCACACTTTTGCGAATACTTCATTTGTGAGTCTTAAAAATAGCAAAAAATTGAGCCATTTGAATAAAATGTAGCATCATTCTGTAGAGCTGAAAAAGCTCTATCGAAAACATATACACATACTTTTTTTGATCTCGATGGCAGACGAGAAAGACGAGGTGCGCAAGTGCCAATTTTTTGCCATCAGCTTACATCACTTCCAAACCTCATAAATATTAGGTAGTCGAAGGAATCGGAAAGAGATAATGGCATTTCGAAGAGCAAAGAAAGCTCTATCGAAAACATATGTAAGCTTTGTCGAAAGATGAAGGGAACAATGTGAGAAACGGGGTTAAAAAAACGGCGGGAACTTACTCCTCAACCCAAGATATCATATTGATGCATAAGTCTTGTCTCTCCATGCGGTATGTAACAGTAACACTTGCTGTACCCATGCCACAATGAGCAGCTTGTCTTGCTTCTCAGGAACTGCGATCAGTTTGAGGGCACTACCAGCATGTCAGAAACTGCGAACAATTTGAGTGCACTACCAACAAAGTGTCAGACAAGATAGTAGATGAGTGGCTTAAAATTCTTGTTGCGCTGTTTTTGACTGACAAGTGATCTGCCGGACTTCACAGCTGAGGATGGAAGCTTTGTACCTATGACCGCAGGAAGGGGTACCCTTGGTAGCATGGTGGAGCATCGTCTCCACGTATGGTAATCGCTGGATTTCAAGTCAGACCCATCTGCTCTAGATTTTCTCAGGAATGCAACAGTCAGATACGTTATTGCTGTAACGACTGCTGATTACTGATTAGGCCAAAGAACTTCCAACAGTACCTTCCGCCTTGTTCGAGTAGCAACTAGTTTGCTTACCAAGATGGTCGCGTGTTCCAGCATGTTGTAAAGATGAGGTAGGAGATTACAAAGAGCTAAGCCGTGAGGTTCCGCTTCTTGCTGCGCATTCCCTTCACCTACCGTGCTTCAAGTACTAAATCAGTTCCATAAGCGTTACATAGAAAATCTAGTTCTAGAAAGAAAATCTAGAAAAAGTTTAATTATCTAGCTGCATCAAACTGTGTGTTCATGAGGTTGTCGAATCGTAGCTTAGGAATTTCTGGGCAGAAGGCATTGAGCAGCAACCCAACTCCTGGGGGTGAGTGGTAAAAGGCAAAGTTGATATTATCGCCTATATATCTGAGAGTTTTGGAGTAACAACATCTCGAAAGAAAAGTCTCATGTGTTCTGAATTTGATTCTACTATACTACATTGTTATGCTGTTGTACCACAGGTCACCGCATAGCGAATAGTATGGAAAAAAGTGTAGGTGAGTCCATTCCGCACTGTTTGGTACTATTCCGTGTAAATGCCATAATTCTTCAATCAAACAACGCCAAGAATTTTCAGCTTGCTCATCGCAATCTGATTGCCACTCATGCGTGAGATGTGCGTCTTTTGGATTGCAAGTTTGGGGCTTTACGTGAATCTGTAGTCTGTAATTTTGCGGAATTGTGGAGCTGTGGGAAGGAATACGATACGTATCGATTGGGAGAGTTGCGGAATAAGTGGTATTGTGGAAATGCTGAATCGTAGATTTGCGGAATCGTAGAATCGTTGCGAAAGATATTCATTGATCGATGTCCTACTAAGGCGCATTTCCAATTGTATATTTTATATTTTCCAGTATTATGGTAAAACATACTTAGACTTAGTTCTTCCCGTGCTGTTGGGCACAATGGGCGACGAATTCTCTCCATAGTTGGCGATTCTGCGCCATTTCTTCGCTTTCGTCCCTAGAAACATTCATGCCTCGGAGATCATTATCAAACGTTCGTCTCTCGTCTCCACGTGTTCTCGGGCAGCCTCTTGCTCGCTTGGCACCTGGTGGAGTCCGATACATGGCCTCTCGCGGAATCGATACAATGGCATACGTAGGATATGACCAGCCAGTCGGAGCCTACGCCGTGCCCAATTACGTGGAGGCAATTGATACCGCATCGGCGTAAAACTTCTTCGTTTGTGATGTGGTCCGTATAGCGTATCTTCATGATCCGTCGCAGACATCGCTGGTGGAAAGCATCTAACTTTTTTCTTATGCTAGCTGAATCTTTCCAGGTTTCACTTACGTAGAGTGCTTGGGAACCACAATGGACAAGTATAACTGCAGCTTGATGCTTCGCGAGACTACGGCATCGCCCAAACGGTTGTAAGCGTCGAACTACTCCTTCCGCTTTTGCGATTCTTATACGTGCGTCCACCTCGGCGTCACCATTGCATGTTGCCAGCGTCAACATTACATGTTACCGTATTCTCTAGGTAGGTGAATTTAACCATGACTTCGAACGGTGCGTCATCAACCACGATGTTCGCTTGGATACTGTGAAATCCGAACTGCATGACCTCCGATTTCTCCGCACTGATACGGAGGCCAATTTTGCTCGACTTCCTGCTTAAGCTTGAGGTCATGTGTTGTAGCTTGTCAATATCCTATGCAAGAAGGGCTATGTCATCTGCAAAGTCCAAGCCCGTGAGACGATCTCTGCCAGTTCACTTGATGCCTATTTCCATTTTCTGTTTCATCGCTCTTTTTATGACAAAGTCTAAGCAGACATTGAACAAGATCGGTGAACGAACACATTCTTGCCGTACTCCCGTAGGGATTTCGAAGGAAGCCACACAGCCAGTGTTTGTCCTTACACAACAAAACGAGTTGAGATACAGAAGATCCTAACGACGGGCAAGGGTACACCATACATCCTGAGTATTTTCCACAGTGATTCGCGATGTATGCTGTAAAATGCCTTTTTGAAATCCACGAAGTTGATGCGTAGTGACTGACGGTATTCCACACATTGTTCTATGATGTTGCGAAAGGTAAAGATTTGTTCGCAGCACGAACTTCCTTTTCGGAAACTCGCCTGATCTTCTCTAAACCTTTCATCGATAGCGCTCCTCAGCCTTCGTAATAGTAATACGCAGAATACTCCCCCTGGCACGGACAGCAGTGTAAGGCCGCGTTCATACTTTGCGATTTTGCGATTTTCCTTTGCCCATCTTTAGGTGTGTGTATGTGTGTATGTGTGTATGTATGTATGAGTGTATGCGTGTATGTGTGTATGTGTGTATGTGTGTGTATGTGTGTATGTGTGTGTATGTGTTGTATGTACAATGGAGAATATGTACGAGCAAAATCGCGGAATCGCAAAATCGCAAAGTATGAACGCGGCCTAACGCCCCTCCAGTTTCCACATTCTGTCAGATTGCCTTTCTTAGGGAGTTTGACAATGACTCCTCTCCTCCAGTCCTCAGGGACTTCTCCCGTACTCCAGCAGTGATTAAAAAGAGTTGCTAGCTTCTCTGCCATATTCCTGCCTCCTGATTTTGAAGGCACGGGAAGGCGGTAATTTTGGCCCACGGTAGAACAGACGTAGTTCGGACGAGTTTAAGTGGCCGCCATTGCACAAACTCGCCAATTTGACGCCTTGGCATGGTGCCAAAAGAAGATGTTTCCATTATAAATTTGCTTTTTCCTTTGTTCTTTCTGTCATCGTTTCTAAATGTACTTACATGAAATGCAGTTGGGAATGGCCACTTCACTGCGCTGGGAGTCAGGTGCTACAACTAGCGTTGGCCCACGGCCCGTCTCCTACAGCGGACAACGCGGAAAGCCAGTGTGTTGATGCGAATGGGATGCGAATACACACCGCAGCGTCGCGCTTTTGAATCCGGGTTTTTTCACCGTATCGCTTCCAATCTTCAGTGTACGTTACAAAATGCTCATTTCTTTGCATATTCCTTTTGTTTCAGACCCCTTCCGGTTCTTTTAATAGTTCCGCAAAGATTTCGTCCATCCCTGGAGCTTACCTGTTCTCGAGGCAGTTGACTGCTTGCATAGTTTCACTAACCGTCACTGGACCGATATCGACATTCAGCTCCTCCATCGTGTCAGCTTTCAAAACAGTAGGTTTCCACTGGACTCAGTTGGTTGAGGACGTCGTGGAAATGTTCGAGCCATCTTTCATCTTATTAATCATCGCTCAGGAGTAATTTACCCTTCCTGTCTTTGATGGGCACATTCGAGTTGCTCGACCTTCCTGTGAGCTCATTTACAGTACGAAACAGGGTCCTTGCGTCTCCGCGATCTGCAGCTCGTTAGGCCTCGACTCCTTTTAGTATAAGCCATTCTTTCTTGTCGCGACGACATGTCTTGACAACACGGTCTAGATCACTGTATTTACGACTAGCTTCATTCAATTCTTCTTCGTTCTCGCTTCTTTCTCTAGAAGCCTCATGCGTCTTCTCGTCTATTTTTTGCCATGTCCCATCTTGGATCCATTGTTCTCTCCGGTTACCCTGTCTTCGACCGACTATTTTCTCAGCGCACGCACGAATAGTTCCCTTGAGGTCTGTCCATCTCTTCGAGACTTTCCGGATCGTTCAGTAGGCTGAATCGATTTTGTAGCTCCAACTTGAACGCAGCTGTGAGTGCCGGGTTTCTCAGTTTTTCCATAGCAAATGCTCGAACCTTGGCAATCTTCCTCTGTTTTTCAGCTTGATTTTGATCGCGGCCCTAATTAAGAAGTGAGCCGAACAATGTCTGCACCACGATATACACAAGCGTCTTGAAGAGATGTTCTCCATTTGCGGCTGATGCAGACGTAGTCGATCTCGGTGGAAGTCACTATATCACGAGCTCCACGTTTTCTTGTGTATCCTTCGTGCTGAAAAGTAAGTGTCCCAATGCAGAGCTCAACGTGGTCGCAAAAAGAAGCTCATCGTTCACCATTGTTACTGAAGCGGGTGGCAGACGCAAATGGGCCGATCGTTCTCTTGAGTCCATATCGGTCGCCGCCCGTCTGTGCTGTGTGTCTTGAAGCTGTCCGTAGAAGCCGTTTTTCACTTCATCGTTAGTATCCTCCGTAGGTGCATAACTTGGATGACCGTGATGCGTGGGTGCCTGCTCAAGAAACGCACTGAAATTATCCTATCATTCACGGGCTTCCATCCGATGAGATGAGTTCCACACCTCTTTCACGTTTTTCTTCGTGGCGAGAGAATAAGATAGTTTTATCCTCGCTCAACATACGGCCACTGCCCAGCCAGCAAACTTTGCAGACTCCCAGTATGTCCATCCGGTAATTGTCTAATTCTCGTAGTAGCTGTGCAAGATTTCCGTCCGATTTAGAGTGCGAACACTCCAGGTGCCAATATGTATTTTATTTTTGGGTGAGAAAACCGAACTTAGCATCAGGGTATCCATCACAAGGCTGAAGTCCGCTTCCTCTTTTCAACAGGTTTATGCTTATTTGTCGTTTCTTTAGCTTGACTTTTTACGGCGGAAGGGTTGCTAGCCCTTTGCACCAACTCTCCTCCTTTCTCAGCCGGGCTTGGGACCGGCTACGGCGGGGTTGTTATGTTAAGAGGGGGGGGCCATTATTGTGTCTGCTTTCATTTCTGCATGAGCACTAGGAAGTATAAAAGGAAATGCCGTCTTTTTTCCACCAAAATTTAGGCAGAAATGTGCATTAGAGTTTGCAAATTAACGCAGATTTGTTTAATACTTCAAGATGCCCCATTTTCATTGGGATAGCATCTAATGTTATCTGGGTTGTATATTTTTGAAGTGTAACACGTTAAGTTCTGAAAGCAAGTGAGGTAATCCTGAATAAAAGGAAAAAAAGAAACTTTGCAAAAGACCAGGTGTTCAAAAATATGTAAAAATAAGAGAAATGCCAAAAAGACCGAGGCCTTTACGAAGTGCCTATTTTCAATGGTAAATCGTATAGTTAGTAGTCATGTATCACATCAGCAAATAATTCTTTCGTTAATCAAAATCACAAAGGCAGGTTTGCAAAAAATAAGTCCAACCGCTCGCGAATGATGTGCTGTGAGAAATGACAAGTGCCGCATACATCGATTCCACGCTTTTCACAACTCTTCATTTCCACAAATTCCTCGACTACGAAAGTTCCACAACACCACAGTTCCGCGAATCTCGAAACTAGGAACGCTGCCCAATGTGGAAATGTTCTGTGCTGATCAATAATATCGGTCTCATCGCAGAATCCCGCATTGTGGTAAGCTAGGTACTGAACGCTAGTTTATTTGGTATATCTACAACCTATCACTGTCTGGAATTTCACGCAGTTTAGCCTTAGAAACATCACGTTGCTACTCATATCGAAGTGCGAAGTGCTCATTTGCTGAGCGGTTAGTGCTCAAAGGCGCAGTTCACGACAATTTCCGTGTGTCGTCTCACATATGTGAATAACCGACGAAAACTTTGAAAAATTCGAAAAATAAGGGACGGTAGTAATCTTCGAAACTGACAGTTGAGACCAGTGGTCAGATGTCAGTCAATGCTCTTGAAACCTGCAACTTTTTCTCACTGTGTGCAAAACATGCGATGAAAACCGATACCGAACCCGTGACCTCACGTTTCATAGGCAGCACCAGAGTCACTACACTACAGCATAGCAATGAAGTTACTATTGAATCTCTTTTATTGGAGTAATAGAATAAGGCGCTGGTTACCTTGGGTATCTCTTAGTGTGACTGACGTGTCAAGAATCTGTTATAGTACTGTTGACATCA
The DNA here is from genome assembly GCA_963978905.1 of Trichostrongylus colubriformis. Taxonomy (NCBI): domain Eukaryota; kingdom Metazoa; phylum Nematoda; class Chromadorea; order Rhabditida; family Trichostrongylidae; genus Trichostrongylus; species Trichostrongylus colubriformis. The sequence continues at coordinate 8,218,760 of OZ022259.1, read as the reverse complement.
ACCCTGGGCCACATCATTCGAGCTGTGCCATATCATATCTAGGATCTTGTCACATCATGTTGCCCCGTGTCCCTACTGCCTGCACTCTCTCCACACACTTTATTCCATCTTCTCTGTTGCTCACCCTACCTCCCTTTTCCATCCTACCGTTACAGGGTTTCACGCATTCCATGTGGCAATCTTTCCATTAGCTACCGAAAGACCCTTATAGCTACTAGTTCACTGCCATTCAAAGGCTTACTGGGAAGTACCTAGAGAGGTGGAAAGATGATTGAGTGCAGAAACGCAGGCTAGTTTAGTTACCGGCAGAGAAAGCTCATCGGAGGACTTTATGCTGCCGGTAACTAAACTAGTCTGCATATCTGCATTTGCTCTATGTTTCAACGCTTGTGATTTAGTTACCGCTGGCTACGAATAACAGCAATTCTCTTGCTCCCCTCTATGTTGATGTGACTACACTGGTAACTTCTAGCTCATTTGTATTTTATTCACTCTCATTTAGTAGGGGGCCGAGAAGATTTCTAGGCCGGTCTAATTCGTTTAACGAAATCTATAGTTCACTTGGAAGAAATGTATCCTCAAAACTGTCTGTTTCGGTTACTTCATTACCGTTCCAGGTGTTTCGTTTATCGCTGTTACTATTTGTAATCGGCTAAATATGAGTGTTTGTGTGTGTGCTGCTCTGGTTGCTGTGAATCTCATATCCCGTCACAGCAAGGATGAGACCTTAAATTTGCTAGTGGACGAGTTGTAGTGAACGGAGTGGCGGAAGGAGTTGGTTACGACGGATAAAAGCTGGCGGATAGCGCTAGAAGAGACGTGTCGGCGTGTTCATGGCGCTTTTTTGTCTGACCCAGTAATGCTAATATTAATAAATGTGTAGGGTGGGGCGAAACATTTGTACACAGTGGGTAACTTCAAGTACTGACATTCGATGCACCGCTTAGTTCTACCATATGACCCACGTCCTAGATGGTTTTCGATTGTGATGGCTGACCACAAGATTATGTAACAAACAGCGGTGAACCAATAATTTTTCAGCGACTTGTATGTATTAAACAGAAAGTGCACTATAAACGAAACATTGCCTACGGCGATATCAGTAGCAACGGAATGTTTCCACCGCTGAACTGCCTGAGCTCCTGAAGGGTATTGGATGTTTGTTTTGTGAGCTATCAGTTTTTCAATCACGCAGTACTGCGCCTAGCCTGCTGTAGAACTAACCCGATATGGGCCATTGAAATCGATTATCGATGGCCCCACCACATCTTCCCACCGTGTGACGCACACAGCAGGACACGATGATCGAAGTAATAGTATTATGGAATAACCGCACCGAGTATTCTTATATTTCTGTGGAACTGAACCTAAACTCAATTTGCCATTGTGTTCTGCGTATGAAAAACGGAGGCAAGGTCTGGTATCATTCGAGACTCTCAAGGAATCGGTTTCTGATGGTTCGATGGGGGATTTCCCAGTAGCAGAATCGGGTGATGTAATTTGGATTAACATGGGTGAACAGAGTGAACGATTGATTCGAAGTTGTCATAGAAGAGCATTTACTGACGTCTTTGATCAGGGCTGCACTCGTTGTCGGAGATGAATGCTTGAGCACTGGCTTGTCGGTATTGTCACTGATCCTCGTTGAGCGCGTTCCAGTAATCGCTTACCGAGTATGAATGTCGCCTTAACATGTTGACAACGGCAATGGCCAATGTTGTCCGACAGCTTCTTTCTCGTGGGAAGATGACGAACAATGCTGATGGACAGCGTTGGAAGCTAGGCGAAGCATGTGAAGTTCGCTTTTATTGTTTCAGTAATTATTCCAAGGTTGGGTATTCTGAAGTTCGCTCCCATTTCATTCGAAAAAGTTTGTGTTTCATCCATACACTGTCAACCACCACCAAATCAGCGTACAACCTCAAAATCCAAAGTAACATAGAAAATGCGTGAGTGAACTGCCATAAACATTTACTGATAACAGTTATTCTCTTCCGTTTGTTTCGAACCTCGACCTAAAATTCTAAGGTGTTTTTTCCAACGAAACTCTGAAAAAATACAAGATGAAATCTGTATGTGCGTAATCTCAGACACTGCTGACTGGCGCTTGTTACGCGAGGAACACTTGCGATTTTCTAAACCGGGATTCCAAAATAAGAGGACCAGAATTTTTCGCATAATGTCCAGTATTCCAACGACTCTCCTTGGTTTCATGTATTATTCGAGTCGTTTCAGCCATGCGCGAAGGAGACATCAACGTCGGAAGTATGAAGCAATGTAGCGTCACTCTGCTGACTGATATGTGATGAAGAAGCCATGCTGGTATTGTTATGTATGCTTGAAATTGTTCAAAAAGTTTCGAAAACAGATGAACGCTTAAATTTTGTACAACATCAACAGTTTCTATAAAGGATTGGTTGCTACTAATTGTAAATCTACGTTTTGACAAAGTCATTCTGGATTGTAAAGGGATCGTACGCGGAAATTCCATGGTTCTGTTTCTTCAAAAAGACTACTAGGTTCATTGCTTGAACAACTCTAGAGATATTTCTTTGTTCTACCGCAAAACTCGAAAATCAAAGATCAGCCGCTGTTTTGGATTGCTGCCGGTCAGCTGTATGTGGGAAGGTGTACTATCTGGATATCTGCTCAAATTGTTGGTTTGTTTCTCATAGTGCGTCACCAATCACGTGAAACCGGCAAACCTTTGGATGTATCTTTCCGGAATTCTGATTTTCTCTTCGAAACTCGGAAGGTTTCCCGCAATGGAAATACAAAACAACATAAGTAGTGGTAGAGACAACTCAAACTTACGTGGACTATCTCCTTATTCATGAATAGGAAGTTTAAAGGATGATCGTTCAGAAAGAAATCAAGCAGAGAGAATCGAAGTGTAGTCAAGAAGGAATGGTCCCTAGTGATCTCCCCTTTTTAGTAGTAATTTAAAAGACAAAGCAGGAAATCTTTTCGATTATGTCGTACACGTTTTGTTAATCAGATAATCACCTAGCTTTTGAGTACGGAAGTTTTTTTCGTATTTTTTATGTAGGAATTCCCGCCGGATTTGCTCGTCACGATGACGTCTAGTACGATGAGGACAATTCAAGGTCACGCAATGTTTGTGTAGCTTAAACCGAGATGCCTGGAGTGGGATGTAAGTGGCTTTTTCTCTAGGCATTTCATCAACTGACACACTGAAATCACACCAGCATTTGTCGCATGCGGTACCCTGTTCAAGTGTTCCGGTACTTAGTAGATGCAGTTTTCGTGGACAAACGCTACGGTGGAAACTCCTTTAGTTAGCTCTCCGGGTGTGCCCCTCTAGTTCATAATGTGTACTGTAAGTATACGATAGTATAATTACAAGATTACTCAGGTCACTTCGCACCTCACCTTGCACCACCTAGCATTGCCTGTGTGGTGACCTTGGTAACATTAAGTCGCCTCAATTATGATGAAGGTCTTTTTGTCGAAGGTAGTCAGAAACTGACTCTTATTCGAAATAAAGGGGGGGGGGGCGACAAAAAACAATCAGTGCGAATGTTGTTTATTCATGAAATGACCAATGAATTCACTTCTGCCTATATGAAATAAATACGTGGAGTTTGTGAGCTGACGGAGGAATATACTGTCAGTCAGATGGAGCGATTTGCCTAAAATGCTCTAATAGCAATAAAACATTTCCGAAAAGTAGTTCACGGTTGTGTTGCGATCTTTACATATCATAAGTTGTACTATACATAATCGAAAAAAACATTTGGAGCACAAATTAAATGGCGTGGGTCACTACAGAAACATACAAAAACATTGCTTTACTTCGGAGATATAAGTAATCGTGGAGATACTGGATCCCAATTTCATCAGCTATTTCGGCTACTGACATTGAACAACCAAACTTTCAGATGGCATCTTGAGAAGAAGTAAAAGTCAAGGCATGAAAAAGCTAAAGCTAATTTTTCATGTATGAAAAATATAACTGAGAGGGATGAGCATTTTATCAGCACTAAACCCCATTCCATAAATTTTTTTGGTGATTACGTGCATAGCTGTTTCACAGTATGTATTCTAATGGAACTGTGCAGGAAAAGTGGTTCCTTGTTTCTCATATGAAAATGTCCTCCTCTCTCACTGTGGACTAGATGAAAATTTTCTTACAAGAGAGTGTGAGTTTTGAGGTGCAAGTTCCGAAGTAAAATAATTCTCTGGAAGTTTTGCGGGCGTCCTTAGACACGAACAGGGTCAAGCGTCCAGTTGAGAAAGATTTTTTTTCGTCGGATTCGCGAGATCTTCCTACGATTCTTCCGAAAATCGATTCATTGTTACTGAAATTTCTCTAGTTTGCATTTTCCGCTCTCGAAGGCCTAGTGGGAGGGCGAGAAGCGTCGTTCAGCTTCTATGTGGGATGCGCCATGTATGAGGATTCCATCCACATTCTCAATGAATACAAACGTTTTTCCGGTCCGCTTAGTGGCCGCTAACACCAGATTACGCGTTTGCAATCGTAGTAAGATATGGAAGAAGTCCATATCAGCTAATTTTTCGCTTTCACCTCGTTGTTTCTGGGGTGTATGACTAATGTACAGAATACTCCTGCGCACCTTTACCTCGGACCTACCTCGCACCTCCCTAGCACCGGCCCCACACCTTTGTAAGATGGGTCACCTTGCTTAATTGACTGCTGTGTCTATTGACCTGTTGTCGACAATGGTTGTTACATCGAAACATATGGAGTTCATTATTATTATTTATCATTATTATTTATTATTATTGTTGGTTTTAATAATCACCGAACGATTAACAATAACAATATGAAACAACTAGAAATTCAAATTGTTGTAATAGTTACAAACTGGGACATTTGCAGCAACCCTGGATTTTCTCTGGGGTTGCACCGTTTTCATAACATCGCGCGAATCCGGAACTAGAAGTCAAAAATCGAGCTATCGTCATGAGCGAAAAGCCTGCTGTGGATATCCCACATACTTCTTCTTTCATCCCTTTTCTTTGAAGACACCGAAAGGGGGTAATTTTGGCTTACGGTAGAACACACGTAGTGTGGACGAGTTTAAGTGGCCGCAATAGCAGAAATTCGCCAATTTGACGCCTTGGCATGGTGCCGGGTGGGGGGAAATCCGCCAAAAAATCGCGTGGCCGCCCGCGGCGAGCGGCTCGGCTAGTGCGAGTACCAGTGGCAGAGCATGGCAGCCTTCAAGCGAGACAGTGTGGCCAAGGTGGAGGAGGCAGGGTGGCGTGGCTGGAGGAGGCAGTGTGGCGTGGCTGGAGGAGGCAGTGTGGCATGGCTGGAGTGCATAAGTGACGCAGCCACGCTCTGCCGGGCTCCCAAGAGCAAAATCGATTCGCAAGTCGTACTGGTGGCGCCGCGAGTGCGACGCCGCTGACGCGATTTTTTGGCGGATTTCCCCCCACCCCATGGTGCCAAAATGAGATGTTTCTATTATGAATTTGTTTTTTCCTTTTACTTTTAACTTGTTTTCTCTTATATTGTTTCTAGATGTACTTACGTGAATGCTAATGTAGTTGGGAATGGCCACTCCACTGCTCTGGGAGTCAATTGCTACAACTACGTTAGTCCGCGGCCCGTCTCCTACTAGCGGACAACTCGGAAAGTCAGTGTGTTGGATGCGAACACACACCGCAGTGGCGCGCTTTTGAGTCCGGGTTTTTTCACCTATTATCGCTTCTAACCTTGAGTGTTCGTTACAAAATGCTCATTTCTTTGCATTGCATCTTTCTCTTGTTTCGGACCCCTTCCGGTTCCTTTGAGATTTGGCCTAACCTGGCTTCTGGAAAACTAAGGCAAAGAAAAGCGACTTGTGGTAATAATCTGCGAAATCCTTACCTACTGAAGCCACCTAAGAGCTGCCCGTGCTTCATAATACCATTTTATATAATCATAGTGATAATAATGATAATAGTAATAAACTCCTGAGCATCGATGCATTGTCGACAAGTGCTCAACAGACACGACACCCAGTTAAACAAGGTCACCCCGCATGCCAAGGTGTGGGGGCGGTGCTAGGGAGGTGTGAGGTAAGGGCGAGGCAAAAGTGCTAAGGAGTATTCTGTACAATAGTCCCTCACCCTTGTTTCTGGAGTGTCCATCCACGGTGGTACCCGTCGATAGATATCGCTTTCACGGTCAGTCGGTGAATTTCGGAATGTCTTTGTACGTGATTTCGGTGTCAGCGGACCAACGAAAGGGTATTGGCGTTGATCGGTTCCGTTGCGCATCGTTCCATGCATGAGGTTTTCATGATGACCTCAACGATTACGGCCCCATCCTAGCGCACCAAATACGACCCCCCCCCCGTTGAGGATTCCTCGACGGAGGCTTGACCCTGGACACGAGGGCGAAACGAAAGTGCTCGCGGCAAAGTGTTTTGCAGGTGTGACGTTGGTTGTAGAAAAAAGCCAGTATCTACTGTAAAATTGGAGGCAGCTGTATTTCAGTGACGATTTACCCATGAACTGTAAAAGTTAAGAGTTTCTGATGACATCAAGGCATCCGGTATATATTAGGTTGGTGAGAAAGTCCTGGGACACTGAGAACTTTTCCTTCAATTTTTAAAAATTTTATGTCGACGTCATTTCAAATCACAAAGTAATCACCTTCTGCATCGATAACACTTTGCCATTTTTTGGGTAGATCACGAATACCTTTCCTCCAGAAGGAAGCTGGTTGTGAGTCGGAGAAGCGGGTCACCTCCCATTCAAGTTGAGCTTGATCATTAAATTTCTTATCTCTGAGATTTTGTTTGAGGGCCCTAAATAGGTGATAATCGGAAGGGGCAAGGTCGGGCGAATATGGAGGTTGAGGCAGTACATCCCATCCAAGCTCCTCCAACTTCTCCCGAGACATTCTTGCAACATGAGGGCGTGCGTTGTCAAGAAGAAAGTAAACTTTGTTCCGTCCTTTGTCGCTTGCTGATGAAGAAAAGATGATGCAGTGCTTTTGTCGCTTTGCCTCGCTCAACTTCTGCAGCTGATTAGAGTAGATGCTTGCGGTTACTGTGGTACCACTTTCGAGAAATTCGTGGTAGAACATTCCCTGTGCGTCCCACCAACAGCACAGCATCATCTTTTTTTGATGAGTGAGTCGGAGCCGCTTCTCCTTGGGAAAGCCACTGAGCTTCCCTCCTAAGATTCGCGTAGAAGACCCAGGATTCATCCCCTGTAACGACCCTTCCCAGAAAGCCCTTGATCCGGAATCAGCCTGAAGGGCGCGCTGGTCAATGGAAGCCATTAGTGCTCTTCAACTGGATCAATACTGCTTATATAGACCTCGGCAAAATTGGTCGTTAGTTCAGCGTTATCTACGATCGTGTGGCTATTGATCTATAACGTCGATCGGCCCACGGATCCTTTTTTCGAATTAAAACTTTTTTTGAAATTGGTGTCCCAGGACTTTTTCACCAACCTAATATAAGCGACAATTACTACGGAGTACTCAATGTTCGACTTTCTATTAATGTCGGCATATTAAAACACGATCAGTATGACGTTTGTGTTGAGCCTCCGAGATTGTTATTATATTTATTCGGCTAACGTTTCGCCACAATCGCCTTCTTCAGAGCTTGCAGTGAGCCGAAACATCAGTGATACAACACGTCGAATCCCCTCTTCCGAGTTGCAAAAGAAAACTAAGGGTTAATTGATCCTAAGAGGCATAGAGAAACTCGCTAACCTTTTTGAAGATGTGGAGCTGTAAATTGGCACCTTTAGCTAGGATTTTTGCGGTGGTGTTTATATACGTTAGGTCAAACCTGACCTAACCTCGCGATTTAAAAACACGTATATAAACACCACCGCAAAAATCCTAGCTGAAGGTGCCAATTTACAGCTCCACATCTTCAAAAGGTTAGCGGGTTTCACTATGCTTCTTAGGATATTAACCCTTAGTCTTCTTTTGCAACTCGAAAAGGGTATTCGACGTGTTGTATCACTGATATGTTTCGGCTCATTGCAGGCTCCGAAGAAGGCGATTGTGCCGAAACGTTGGCCGAATAAATATAATAACAATCTCGGAGGCTCAACACAAACGTCATACTACGGAGTGTTCACCGATCTTCAATCTATAAGCAACACAATGGAGTGAGCCATCACTTAGGGAATACCAGTCGATTTTGCGAAATTGCTCCATATTCAACGGGCCAAAGCGGTATACTTTTAAGAATACTGCAATCGGTTTTCACATGGAGTCCTGACCTAGAGTACCTCTTTTACCCTGCTCTAAATTTCGCACATCATACAGATAGTATTGTTCGGAGAAGTTTCACTTTTTTCTATATTAATAGAAACATTGGGCGCAATAAAGCATCAAATACTTTTAAACTGTGTAAAGCATACGCTGTCCTAGAAAATGGTTCGCAGATGTGTACATATGATGCCCCACTTCAGGGAACTTCAAAAAAGATCCAAAAGTACAGCAAAGTTTCACTAAAGTCCTAATGTGTGGGTATGATCCTAATGCTGCATATTCATACTATATACCTGATTACAAGGATCGCTTACATCATTTCAAGTTGAAGCAATTACTGTGCGAGAATGTTTGACAATATGGTGTTCTGTTTTAAGATGTTGAAAGGCGAACTCATGTTGAGGCCGAGCAAATATTGTGTGTTTATACCTTGTGGGCGGCTTGATATTACAGCGAAGATGTTAAATAAATAAGAAACTGAATGGTCGGTAGCTTGCTCTCCTGTGACAGATGTGACAATTGTACGGTGAGATTTGAAATAGTCTTAATTTTTTCGGTTTTGTATGAACGCAAGTTTATCAGCCTTTTCATGCTGTTATGTAATGGAAACCCTCATAATAATTCTAAGGATAATAGAGTTACGAAGGTACAGGGTTCTTAAGATAATGTGCCTGTGAGCGATTTTAACGGCTGACTCCATCATATAAACATAACGGGAGTAGCAGTCGAAGTCAGACCGTGCCAAATGATTTTTGATGTGATGTCACTGATTTTTTGATTCGTTTCTAGAAACGAATCATCAATTCTGCGGATCCTCCGCAGTTAAATACCAATAATTCCAAGAAGGTTTGATTTTTTACACCTGAAGATGTGGTTAGTTGCACATTAATCCCCTTCCCTACTCAGGATCTTGCCTTTTTCTAAATGGAGCGCATAATGGTATGAAACAAATGTTGTGAAATGCAGAGCCCAGAGAACATCCACATCAACTGTGGAAAAGTGGATAGGATAGAGCTATCATGACGAGAGCGTGCTGCTAACGCTCCCGAAAATCTCTGAAATACATGAAAAAGTGTGAAAGGGACGAATACTCAAATGTTGTGCTATGTGAAAGACATCACCAAGAGGAATATAAAAAGGCACCACTCATAATGTGTATCAAGCCTTCTGTTACGCGGGCTTCTCTGGCTTCCGTCTTATGCTTCACAGCACTGATGTATGTACCTTTGATCTGCTCTCCGTATAATGTTATCAAAACCAAAACTCATTATGCTGAGTAGTCGATAGTTGGAAGCTGATAACTGGCAATGAAGTGTAACAGTGTCATGTATTGGGTACTAGGTGGTAATCCAATACTAATAATATTGAGAACTTCTAATGAAATGAATAACACTGTTAACACAACTTAAAAATATCAAAACTGTTAACACAGTTACACTATATATGTAATGAACAAAGTGAGAATGGCAAAAATCGAACTAAAAGATTCAAGAGACTTTCACAAAATCGGTTGCAAAAAGTGTTGCAAAAGAATTTTGAGCTTTATAGGCAAGCTTTCGGGGCGTAGTGCTTTTCTCAAGCCTGAAATGGTACAAATTAATTCCTATGGAGAGACCCTGTTGTAGAGCCGCTTTGGTTTATTTGTACTATGCCGACTTGCTGCTGCCACCGGAACACTATCCTTACGGCCTTGGTGGGGATAGTGTTCCGGTGGCAGCAGCAGTGGTCAGTGGAGAAGAACTGGCTAACTCACTCTGATCTAACCCTTAAAGGCACACCACGCGATAATTAGATTAGTGACTTACTTTCTTGTGACAAGTAGGTCTTTGGAAAACTGCTCGGGCCACACCTTTGTTGCGGCTGCACGATGCATCCTCACGTGTTGTGTCTGATCGAACATAACCGAATCACGCCTACCCAACTAAATCACACCTAGCCTTAGACGAACGATTCTCAATGTGGAAGCTGCTTTCTTCATCGAAATGGCTGTTTCATCAATTTTTCCTATTAAATGTTTCCTTCTCTACATGAGCGCCACATTGGAAAATTATTCGTCTACACACGCAACAAAGATGTAGCCCGAGCAATTATCCAAAGACCTACTTGTCATAAGAAAGTGAGCCACTGATCTGATTATCCCGTGGTGTGCCTTTGAGTAGCGCAGACATGCTATGGCTGTGATTGTTTATTTCTGGGGATAACCTTCTCATTCCCAGTACCTCGAGAACTTTCCTTTCCACTGTAGTTTCGAAGTTTCGGTGCAGTACTCTAACGATAAGGGTAGAGAGCGCTTCGTTCTCTACCCTTATCGTTAGAGTACTGCACCCGATGGAGAACTGGAGAAACTATTACTTGAATATGATGTAGGGTTTTACAAGGCCCTGCAATGTTCGTCTCCAGTCGTTGAAAAGGGATCTTCTTGTATCTCTCACGTATTTTTGTTCACATCCCTGACATACTATCAGGTATACTGGGCCCCGGAGGTGGCGTATTTCATCGTTAGTGCAATAACTGCAACTCTCCCTTCCGCTTTTATCCTCACGGGGTCTGGAGTAGGTGAGCAACCGTTTCAGATGTGGAGGTGTTTTGAATATGAGCTTTGTAGAAAGCGAAGAATTCTCAACCACATCGTTGACTTTCTATGCGGTATTTTCGTTGACATACGGCATTATCATGACGATGCCGTCCGACATCACTGAGAACAATGGAGCGCATAAGTTCGGATTTCAAAAAGAACGCTGCTAGCTGGGATAAGATATTCAAATGAAATCTTGCGCGGAAGAACAGTTTCCTCTGAATTCATAGTGCAGTCACTCAAAAAGAAATATCACAATCAAAAGGGAGCCTTTTTAGGGACGATACTGAGGATTGAGCTTGAGCTGACTTGTACTCTTACTTTACACAGCTGTTGTACTGATCAATTATAGCTATTATTTAGCCATTGACGTCAACTCCTTTGGGGTAGACATTGAGCTTCCTATGTTGACGAGCTGGATTGTTGGTATGTCTGGGACATAGGTAATCTTCGGTGCGTGCAGGGCTGGCCTCACCTTCTTTTGTTCGAACTTACAATGCCTACAATTCTGAATGGTTAAGTGTCGGCAAAGTATGCATTAAGACAGCATTAGGGGTAGTGTGGTTAATGATACATCCCTAGAAGTCACTTACATGGAAACTATAGGTCTAAGAAGGCTATCCGTGGAGAAATCCCGGCGAAAAAGCGCGCCCTCCAAGCAGTAGAAACGGTGCAACGGATAACAGCTGACGCCTTGGATGACAGACCCCGCATCCAAGCGACGTACCTGGTTGGCTACGATGAGAGCAGCCAAGAATGTGCGGTAGGATCGAAGGTATTGTGACGCGCTTTCGCAGTTTTAGGTTGGAGCTCACTCCAGGAAATGGATGCTGCTTTTTTTCCAGCGTTCCCTTGTGTTTACTGCCGACATGCCAATGGAAAACTCGTCCGCTCTAGCCGCCTCTTACCTAAGAGGTCGTCCGCGTCGAGAATCAGCGGTGGGGGAGGGGTCCTATTTCACGGGTCTTTGGCCATTTCCTTCCGTTTTCTTTTTCACCATCGTATTACTTAGCACCTCGACTTTCATATTCACTACTTCTTTTATTTTTCGTCCGAATTTCCTCTAATGCTGCCTTTAAGAATTGAAGTGTCAGGATTATTTGTGTTCAACACCAACTTTAGAGATCAGTTATTATTACTCCAAAAAGTGAGTATCAAAATGTGATAACAAAATTGCAGAGACACTTTTCTCTAATAATGTCACCTGCCCAGTTTTTTGTCTTTTGATATCAGAGATTAGTTGAGCATGTAATTAAGTATGCGCAGTATTTCTGTTGTTATTCGGAGTTTGCACATCATGATATTGCTCGGAGAGCACGTTAAAGATGCCTTGATCCATTAAAAGCTTTGGTTGGCCATTGCTATGACGCCAACTATAAACGATGATACCAGGTCGAACTAACACGAAATTCCTACGCAGGATTTCAAAAATCGTTCACTAATGAACGAATAAAGACGTGGGACACTGGATTAGCACAGATCTATCACACCACCCATGGTTTGATGACCTGAGATCAGGCGCAAAGAAAGTGTCAAGTCAGAATGGTGATATGGAATGAAAGCAGGGTGAGCTATCCGTGCTGCTCAAACCTTTTGTTCGATAGAGCAGTTTTGAAGTTGGGTTCTTGGGCTCCTCTATGAGTCCTTAGCCGCTTGTGATTTTACAGCATCAAAATGCCACTCCTGCATTCTCACCTTTACATTACTGGTCAACCCTATGAATCTGTGGATGTGACACGGTCTAGGGATGTCACTGTGATGAATGAGATCAGCATCAGGACACTTCAACTAGGTCTCCGTCTCACGCGTATTGTTTCGGCATATGTGTCGCAATGAATTGGCCACTCCTTAAAGGTCACGACAGCTTGCTCGCGGACCTGAGCCGATTAAAGTGTCCTGACGCTCATCCACGAATGCGTGTTCGACGAAGAAATATCCCTCTCACAATGTCTGAAATTTGACCACAGTTCCTGGTTGCCAGCCCTACACGCACCGTAGATCACCTATGTCCCAGACATAACAACAATCCATCTCGTCAGCTTAGGCAGCTCGCTGTCTACCCAAAGGAGTTGACGTCAATGGCTAAATAATAGCAATAATTCAATAGCTCAACAGCTGTGTAAAGTATGGGTACAAGTCAGCTCAAGCAATCCTCAGTATCGTCCCTAAAAGGCCCGCTTCTGATTGTGATATCCCTTTTTGAATGAGTCCACATGAATTTTATTTGATTATCTTATCCCAGCTAGCAGTGATCTTTTTGAATCCCAACTCATGCGCTCGGTTTTCTCAGTGGGCTGGAAACCCCATCACACTTCTCTGTCCATTCAGGATGCAGTGATTTCTCATGCATGTGTATGCACCCAACCATGGCATTTTCCACCTCCTAATTCCTAGGCTCCAACGTTTTTTTCGTTAGGCTTACGGTAGTAATTTGCTCTCCTTTAAAATGCTTTCATTGAATTTTTGCCCCACAGTTCCAAATTTCGCTGTGGCACAATTACGTGACATTTTCAGGGTCAAGCGAAATTTTGAGCGAAATGCCTCATTGGGAATTTGACATCATTTATTGGGTCATTCCATTAGTAGAGTCGTTTTTTTTCCAGCAAAAATTTTTGCCATAAAATCACAAGTTTTTGCAGCATGTCATATATCATTCGAAAGTAAATTTCCTGCTCTACAAAATGGCATGTTCGGTTTACAACGGCGCCCACATTTAGGCTGGCGAAGAGGTAGGTCCAGCAGTCGAAAATTGGCCAAACCGGCAATCAATTAAAACACTATATTTTACTTGAGGGAAACTAACCAACCATGTGTTCCGTGCTTAGCCCCGACCTCTCCTGGAAGTTCAACCAGTCAGTTGCCGAAAATGTCCCGTCGCTCTTTTTCCACATTTAATTTTCCCGCCACAACTCGGTGATTTCAAACAGTTTTTTTCGAACCAAGGCAAGAAAATGTTCTCAACCAATCAGTTGAACGAGTGGTGAAATATCAAGAACAAGTGGTGCGTAAGAAGAGGGGAATACCACTGACAGGATTTCTTAACATTCTCATGGAAAAAATAAATTGTGAAAAATGTCAATTGGACCCCTACTACATGGTATTAAAACTCAATCTGAATCGCAGCCAAAACAAACCAGGAAGATGTTTTCGATATGGCAGAAAAAGCTCTTCGAAGTGGTTCATAAAACAACTCTAAGCAAGGAGTTTGAAAGAAAAAATTTCATTTTGATCAAGTGTGGGTGCTTTCGAAAAAAAGATTTTAGAAACAGAACGGCACGACTTCTTTATCAACTAAATATTGGAAATCGTAGAAGAGGTCAGGACTAATTACGCGACACTGGTTGATTTTTCTAAAGTGAAATGTAGTGTTTCGATTGATTTCCGGTTTGGCCAATTTATGTCGGCTGGACCTACCTCTTCTTCAGCCTAAGTGTCTGCCCCTTCTAACAAACCCAGAAACTGAATATCACATTTTGTAGAGCAGGAAATTTACTTCCGAATGATATATGCTATGTTGCACAATCTTGTGATTATATGGCAAAAATTTTTGCTGAAAAAAAAAACGACATTACTTATGGAATGACCCAATATTTTTATCTAATTTCTGTGTGTCACACTAATCCCACAACTTGCGCTTGGTGATTTCTGTGAAAATGCAGGAGTGCAACCTGTGACGGCAGTCTGCTGTGCACCATGGATTTGATGTTTGTTGTTGGAAAACATGTTTGAGGTCCAGGGACCAAAACAAACCAAGGGAACAACATTAATATATGTGCACTGCAGTTTATGAGCACCAAGAGCAGTGCAATGTGATACCCGCCGTACTCGAGATGAAAGTCGTCCCTCCGCCCCTCATGACTGTGCTCTATGCATAGGCGTGACACTCCCGGCTATACCAATCCCCTTAGGGAGTGGAGAGACTTCACCTGAAATGGGCGGAACAAAAGGCGGAGTTACGAAATACACACACGATGAAGTGCTAAGGCGGATTTGGCTGTCAGTAACGCAGTGTCACACCGTTCATTGTGGTGTTCGTGGAGTGTCGTTCTGAAGTCCGAAGACCTTCTGAAGACGTGATGACGATCAGACGGCTGGTGCTTAATCTCGCGCTAATCGCTACCGTGCTATTCACCGACGTTCACACGCAAAACTGTAGTGATGCCTGCTTAGAGGAGATGGCAAAGCTTCGACTTGAAGACATCAAGGTAAGCCTGATTCGAAGCTTCTAAAGTTGGTAGGGCTGAGGCGCCATTTTCGGCGAATTCATGCACTCCAGCGGTCTATTTTCATCATCAACGTCATTTAATAGCACGCATCCGGTCATTAGTCGCAGCCGCAACCTTTAGAACCTCTAGGAATATCAGTTTTCGAGATGATAAGGAGTCACCGCAAGAGCACGGCTAGGCATCACGGTACAATTAAGTCCATATTTTCTATTTTCCTTGCAATTTAGCAGATTAGGAAACAATTTCAGTATTTTTCTCAACATATCCTTGCCTTGCTTTCGCAGATTTCGCCGTGCAAGTCGGATTTGGATCCGCCATTGTACTTTTGCATGTGTCGTGTCCACAGTTGGTATGAGATTTCGGTGCTATATCAATCGGAGGGAAATGTTTTGTGTACGAGGAAGTAGCTCCGGGATAAGCAACCCTCCTCTAAAGTAATACGAAGCTCTTCTGTCGCTTAAAAAGGACTGATTTTCTTATCCCGAGCCACTTCTGAATCAAAGCTTGAACAAAAGTCAGGCAGACATGCTGCTGTCCTCCCTTTCCAATTTATATGTATAATGCCAATGCTTCTGATATCATGGTGGACCACCAAATTTGACGCGTTTTCAGCGGTCGTCCGTAATACGCTGAAATCCCGCTGATGAGTTAAAAAAATCCGTTATTTTTTAGACGCGCTACATGGCCGGCCCGATCTCAACCGAGCTATTGGTTCGCAGGTAACCGCACTCTGACGGCTAGAGCTGTATTAGCATATCGTGTGCGAGAAATTAAGTGCCAACTGCGCTTTCGAAAAGCTTCATTATCCAGATTTGAGTAGTTCTGATTAATTGATAGTTTGATCATTTTACGAGGCTAGACTATTAGGTGTATGCAGAATAAAAGGCCAAAATAGACCACTTTTTTCAAAACGTCATAATTTCGCTCAGACACAACTTTATTTGTCGAAATAAAAACCATTTGAGTCCACACAACTTTGCCGATCTGGTAAAGGAAATATGCCATCATGATGGAATTGTGGATTGCGAAAATTAATAAAGTCAACGATGGCATTTTCAACCTGCATCGTTTCGGCGAACTCCTTCTGACGCAAGTTTGCATCGAGAACCCGGGAGAAGTGGTAATCCTCACGGATAGGTCTGGGGAATAAGGGGAGTGAGGGAGAGTCCCGATGCCTAACTGCATCAGTTTTTGCCGGGTGATCTGCGAAGTGTGGTTTTGCGCACCCGGCAAAAACTGATCCAGTCAAGCATCGAGGCTCTCCCTCACGCCCCTTATTCCCCAGGCCTATCCCAACGATTACCTTTTTCCGCGTTCTCGATGCAAACCTGCGTCAGAAAAAAATTTGCCGATACTTCGCTTTGTAAAAATGCCATTCTTGACATTATTAATTCTCGCAATCCAGGATTTGACCGTGATGGCATATTTTCCTTACCATGTCGTTGGCGAAATTCTGTAGATTCGAATGGTTTTTAATTCGACAAATAAAGTTGTGTCTGAACGAAGTTATGGCCAGTTATGTTTTGGCCATTTATTCTGTATACACCTAATACTATGAAACCTGTCACATTTCAAGAAAAAATACATTTCTCTGACATGAACGACTAAACTGTACGATTTGCATGCAAAGCCATCTCGAGATAGCTATGCTTCATCGGCCGAGATTACACATATGCATCCAAAGCCAATCCTACTAACGATAAGCCATCTGAACGCCACCTGAAAAACTGTGCTCTCTGTGCACTTCCTGCACCGTGCGCCTATGACGACAAGAACCGATGCTTTTCGAGAAATCAGAGCGTTCGCTATCATGTACGCACATGCGGTACACCACTAGATCTGGAAAGCGAGCTATCTCGATCCGTTTGGCAAAAAATGTAATTTCTGAGGTAGTACATAATGGTTGTGGTCTCATTACAGATGCGCCTACTGAATTCGATGGGCATGCAAGAGCCACCGAACGTAGACTCAGTGGAACTTCCACCGTCAACGATTGAGGAGATGATTGAGGGATTGGAGGAGGCCAATGGGAAACTCGAAGAAGATCGGGAAGAAAAAACCTTCATCATGGCTGTAGACCCCTCAGGTACGGTACTTACTTTCATTTACTGATTTTTACAATCTCATGTATCTTTTAGGTGGTAGTGATCCCGATATGTTGGTCGCACGATTCCCTGTCTCACTCACTACGATGGTTCGAAAAGTAGCCAGGGTTCGTTTGGTATTGCAGTCCCATTATTCTACAGTACCCTATCAAAGAATTTAGGCGTATCTACACGTGTACCTGCATCTCGAGGATCCTCTACTCGAGCCCGAAATCGTGACGGTGGTGGTTAGTGAGCGGCTACTGAATGGAGACGTGAGTGAGAGCATGCACTTCTTTCTGAGCTTCACCGCAGGTCAAGTTTTTGTCGAGGAATCTTCCGCAGGGTAGCCGCACTTTGATTAGTTGGTAAGGGGGGGGGGGTATATAGAACGCAGAACGAGTAGCACGCGGGCCACCCTCTGCGTTTTACGACGATTTTTGAAGGAGTCAAAGGGAGTCGCAGAGGAGTCTGTGTGTCTGACTTCGATTTCCTAAGAGCTTGTTGTAGGTGAGATATGATTGCTTGGTTTCAGATTGGCGATGTCGTCGCTACAAAAACAATTGAGTTACAGCGTAGCGGTAAAGTTGTCTTGCCGTTGAAATCTTCTGATGTGGAAAGGTAGGTGCCTTGTGTATGCTCTGCTCGACCAACTATATTCACTTTTCGTTACTTCCTCGTCCGTCTCCATGTTCGAAGTTGCAATTCATGAGTCTCACAATAAGGAAGATTACAGTCACGGTGCAGAAGGGACCGCTGCAGTGTCGCGTCTCGCGTTCCTCAGTTCGATCCTTCGCTCTCGCGCTGGAATGCCGCGTGTAATACTGCCCTACCCCCACAAAATGACGCCATCATGTTGTCTCTTATGGTATTTTAGCACTCAGAGTGTTTGGAATGTTTGAAAATGAACGAAATGGGATTCCACTAAGGTCACCTAATCATTTCGTGCTTTGGGCTGCATGCTTGGTGTTCAGTTAATTGAAATGGAGTCCAGTAACAACAACAAGCCACACGGCAACATGATGTTCTGTGACCTCATAGTGGCTCAGTCCATCAAAATGCTACAACGAACTCGAAAATACCTATTTGAAGCTGAGTAATAAATCCGTGAACTATATGGTTTAACTTCATCGGTGCCCCCATCATAACATCAATTTACGTCGAACGGTTCCACGTCTTCTTGATATTTAATATATAATACGGTATGCATTACTTGCACCTTTGTGGATCATTACCTTATCACATGAATGGGGAAAATTAACGAGCTCCTGTCTCTCACTGTCCTTCACGTCATTACACGTCCTTCTTCTTGCACTTTACTGCTGTTTACTTCACTGTCTGCGAAGGTTTTTCCGGTTACTTCATTGTCTGCGAAGGTTTTTCCTGTGCTCCTGCAGATTCGTTGTAGATAGTTTTGGCCTTTCTGCAAACGTTGCTCGAGTCTTAATTTATGGGCTGGGGAAGAAATTGCAACGCCACTCACTTTTTGTGGCCCTATGCACCCCCACTCATCAAACGCAGTTGAAGGAACAACGTAGCTGGATGTGTCTTGATTATGAAGTTGCTGTAGTTAAAGGAACCGGAAGGGGTAAGAAA
The DNA here is from genome assembly GCA_963978905.1 of Trichostrongylus colubriformis. Lineage (NCBI taxonomy): Eukaryota > Metazoa > Nematoda > Chromadorea > Rhabditida > Trichostrongylidae > Trichostrongylus > Trichostrongylus colubriformis. Next base: position 8,200,061 of record OZ022259.1, on the reverse strand, counting down.
CAAGAGGAAGATGCAAAGAAATGAGCATTTTGTAACGAACACTCAAGGTTAGATGCGATAATAGGTGAAAAAACCCGGACTTAAAAGCGCGACGCTGCGGGTGTATTCGCATCCCATTCGCATCAACACACTGACTTTCCGATTTGTCCGCTGTAGGAGACGGGCCGCTGGCCAACGTTAGTTGTAGCACCTGACTCCCAGCGCAGTGGAGTGGCCATTCCCAACTACATTAGCATTCATGTAAGTACATCTAGAAACAATATAAGAAAGAACAAAGTTAAAAGTAAAAGAAAAAACAAATCTATAATAGAAACATCTTCTTTTGGCACCATGCCAAGGCGTCAAATTGCGAGTTTGTGCAATAGCGGCCATTTAAACTCGTCCAAACTACGTCTGTTCTACCGTAAGCCAAAATTACCCCCTTCCGGTGTCTTTAAGTGGTGGTAGGAAGCCCTGCTATCTTATCTTCAGATAAAGTCCGGTGCTCAAGAATTCATCCGTTTCTCGGGTATGACAATTGTTACCAGACCAATCTAGACGCGTGCGGCGACCTTCTGCTTTGAGGGGTCGTATTGCTAAGACGTTTCACTACGATGGTTCTCACCAACGCGGCCACTTTTGCCGGTATGGCGCTCAACCCTAGCCCTGGATGGGATCTGTATATTTCTGTCCTTTCCAGACACGTCTAAGATACCATTCACTGACACAAAGTAGGGCAAGGCTTGGCTGGCCCGCGCTGCAAAAGAACGGGAGTTTGATCCTTCGACTATGATAGTTTGAACGGCGCCAACACCTACTTACACCTTTTTCATCGTCGCAACTTGATAGCAGTTGTTACTTGCCGGGTCGTTATGTCAATCAAATGCGCATCAAACTACTTCTTCTGAAGTTTTTCATAAAGTCTGCTTCCACGGGCGGGCTAGTATTAGTAGGCTCCACTTCCTTATACTTACTAACCTTCTAATGGTACACCTTCGAACAATGAGGTTTCCTCAATGGTACCTGAAACTAGTCGATTCAATTAATCGTTACAGGCGCCGCAAACCTACAACTCTAAATAATCAGTTTTTCTAACTGATATCTAAAACTAGTAATTTATGATTTGTGTTAACAAAGAGAATTGCTCGTTACAAGCGTCACAAACTTGCAGTGCTCACAACACTGCAAGCCACTGTCACTAGCAGTGATAATATGAGTGATACTATGTGTATCCTCTTATTTGCTACTGTTTGCAAAGATCTTCGTTGGCAAGCTCGTCTAAATTTACCGAAAGTCGTTACCATGTGAGAGTGTCTAAAAATTCAAAATACTGTACAGCTGATGGTAATCATAGGTGTGCGCGCGAATGGATTGAGTGGGGAATGGGAACGTGGGGTCGGGCTGCCTGGACGGCCCAGTTCTGATTGCCGCTCTTTGTTTGCCCATTAAGCTGAGGGAAAGGAAAATGCGGCCACATTGGTATGGGCTCGTAATAAGAAGGTGACCTAGCAGGATCATCCATTGAAAAAGACATAAAACTTTGTTGCTTCCGCCGGCGGAATCCAGAACATTCAGCTAAGGAATGGGCGAATGCCAGCAAGCGTGACCTGACCTGAAGTGGTTATCAAGACGTTAGACATTTTCGATAGGAGGGAATGGCGACGTCTGACAAAAGCCATGCCCTCCACATACACATGATTAGGCATTATTGAGGATTTATCAAGTGAGAAGGGGATCTGGGGCCGTCAGAAGGAGGGGCCAGTTCCGAGGAAATCGGAATACTCCATCACCCCTCAAATGACTACTGTTTTTATTTTGTTTTTTGTTTTTTTATATATTTTGGAGGCTCATCAGGTGGTCGAAAACTCGTCGATCGATGATCATGTTTAGAACATTGGCGGCAGTACATTGTCAGTCATCTGGGGGGAAAGATTTGTCACCATGAGATGGAAGGTTCCTACTTCTCAAGAAATTTTCCGATGAAGGGCTTCACCCCGACACCGCACCTCCAACGGCCGGCACAAGAAGGAGAGGTTCGATGATGATCACGTAATGGTGAAATTAAGCTGATATCACGAAGAGGTCCATCATTTGGTAAGGCGCCTAACTAAAGGTGCAGCCTCTCGCAGTGCCAATACATATAGATCAATCACTAGCAGTGAGAATGTATCACTCATTGGCCTTGTTTATTATGCATAATTCCGGGTGGGTAATAGTTGTAATCGACCAGCATCTGACAAACGTCCTTCAAAAGCCTTCGCTAAAGATGAGGGTTAGATTTGGTTGGAGTTGCACGCTCATTCGGCGGCACTACCACCCTCGACCAGGTCAGAGATGTGATCTGAAGCGGCTCAGGTCAAAAACAATCTGCTGGATTGCAGCTAAATTGCGATTATATCGCCAAATCATGTTGAAGGCTGCTGATCTTATAAGCAGCCTGTGCGCGCCTATAATTACTCCAGCTAATCCTAACTAGTATCTGGGGAATCGTAATATGTTGACATGAAATGATTCCTAATTGGTCATACATTGTGAAACCAATTGCATATGAATAGCTATCCTCATTTGTAAGGAAACAGTGATCGAATTTGGAAAACATACGTCATTAGTGTTGTTTTCAATGTGGAGAAAAGGTGGAATGGCAAATCAGAACTGGATTGACTGAAAAGTACACTTTGCAGACTACGGTTGCATTTCTGTGTAAGTACAGCTCCATTTATTCATTGTTCATACTTTTTATGGATTCATTGATGGAACACCTGCTACCATTTTGGGGAAGAGCCGGTTTCTCCTTGCGCCAAGTCACCGCTCACCTCGTACAACTGTAGAAATTCAAAACATTGGGTATTTTTGTAACGGGTATCTCGGGTGTGTGCAGTTATGACAGCGAATCGCTTCGCGGCGTTTCACTCGCGGCACCACCAGTACGACTTGCGAATCGATTGCTTTTGGTAGCCCGGCAGAGCGTGGCTGCGTCACTTCTGCGCTTCTACCCATGCCACACTGTTTCGCTTGAAGGCTGCCATGCCCTGCTACTGGCACTCGCGCCCCGGGTATCTCAAATGCCGATGTTCCAGTAGAAGCTGAACAGTTTTTGAGAAATGTGCGCAATTCTCCTCGTCATTCATGAGCTATAAAAGAGGGCAACAGGGCTGCAGACAGGGACAAGCTCGTCGAGCAGTCATCGGTAGGCTTTAGAAAACCGGTTGGTTGGAAGAGACTACATACATTCGGTGTCATCTAATGTCATTAGATTCACAACCGGTTCACAGATTTTTCACATAGCGCACCCATACCATCCATCCTCTCAAGAATGGCGATGGCTAACTCTCTTGATTTCGAAAGACGCTCGATGGCCATTGTTTTCTGGAAACGAACAAGAGGATCTACCGTTATGTTTTCGGGAAACTTCCTATGCATGCTTTGAAGAGAAAGAGAAAGGTCTTGTCATATCGCAAAATTTTTTTCGATTTGACATATTAGCACTTTTGAATGTACTGCTGAGTACCATCAGCTCCCATAGAGTGAGGTGATCTAGGGATTATTCCTATTCAAGAAGATGTACGCCTTAAATGGCGCCAGAGAGATTATTCCAAAAGATAGCTGGTTGTTGTGACCTTTAGATTCTAGTGACCGTACATTGGTGGTGTTCTCATTGCAAGTAACTGTGATCGAGTGAGGGTAACTGATCCAGTAACCGTGCGAGCCACAGTCTGGACCACTGCTACAGAATAACTTCCTTTGCCAGGTAGTATGCGGGTCGAATCACATTCATATGCAGCAACGATTCTGAATGGGAGTTGACCGCGTGGCGCATCCCCTGAACGGTTTGATCAATATCCACTGCTCTGCCTCTCATATATACATAGTTCAGTATTTTATTTGCGGCTTAATTCAATTGCCCCTGGTTCTTGGTACTCTTCGCCGATAATTCCCGATTAATGAGCATTACCTGATCGTGCAAATTTCATTGCAGTTGAAGCAGAGGTAAGAATAGCGAAAGCTGCGTGTAGGCAGACATTCTTCCCTGATTTATAAGCACCAGGGCACACGTTGTCGAGAACACTCGACAGAACCAGGGGTTGTGCTAATGGTTTTCTTTGACCCCGCGCTATATACCGATCAGAATCAAGTGTTATGCGAGCAACCTTTGATAGGAAGGTCACAAGTGACAAGGCGTGCCATCAAGGTAGGGAGGAGGGTTTACACAGTACCTGAAGTACTAAGTCAAATTATTTAGTAAACCTTAACAACTTCAATCTGTATCACCCTCACTCTTTGCTCAGAACTAGTGCAATTTTCGTGCTCAGGGATTCAAACTACCACATGGCGCAAGTTCTCAGCTATTTCGAGAATTTAACCAAATTCCGGAAAAAATCCGCTGGCTATGCACTGGGTGGCAACACATTAAGCAGAGGAGAAGTCGTCGATCCTTGCCTAGCAATCTTCTAATTTGTCAATTTTTACATATATTTAGTGTTATGGACATCTGTAATAGATATGTTTACAGTTCACTTCAGAGCGCTGGATAGGGCCTGGCCTACGGACTTGGGTGGGAGTGTATCAAACTCTCTGACCCCTGCCAAACAATCTCATCCAAGCCCGTAATCCACGCCCTATCTAGCGCTGTGAAATGGACCGTAGGCTGCTTTTGTCATGGTTGATTGCTTTTTATAGATATTTCAAAGAGTTGTTCCTATTTTTCAATTTTACATGTTTGTCTATCGGATTCCTATCTTAGGATTTATAACAAGAAATATTGTGTCCTATACTTTCAGCCACGCTGTAGCGGTTATTGTATACCCCATTTCGCAGCGCCTGACAGGGCGTGGCCTACGGACCTGGGTGAGTGGTGAGAGTGAGAGTGCGTGGCAAGAGTGAGAGTGTGTGGCGGATTGAGAGAATTTGATACATTCTCATCCAGGTCCGTAGGCCACGCCCAGTCAGGCGCTCCGAAATGGACTGTACATGGCAACACTATTGGGGATGTTTTCCGGAATAGAAGTGAAAGCCTTACGAGAAGCAAAACAGGTGCCTTCACGGTCTGTTCCGGGACCTGTTTCCCATCCATGGTCCTGACACGCGAACCGCCACGACCACCTCCGTGCCATGCTGCTGATGGCATCATTTGGAATACTCCTGTATTCATCTGCGACGTGCGAGAAACACGCTATGCATGTGGAACCTGTGCATTTAGAGAAATTCCTCAACACACTCAGAGATTAGCTTGGCAGACTTTGGAAGCAGATTCGGAATCAGCGCCTAGAAGCGCGTGGAGCCATGATTTTTGTTAAGCTGTGTGTCATCACGGCCAAAATATTATATGGAACAATCTCCATCTACGCACATCTGAAACACGTCAATTGTTTTGCTTCATCCACGAAACGATTCCCCATGGGGATGGAGAAAAAGACGCAGTAGGTCATGAAACGTGGTCTATTACAGTCATTAAATTGAATGACGTACACACTACAAGAACTCACAACAAACCCGGAAGCAATTTTACTCATGAGTGTGGTCACTACGGTAATCAAAGAGACTTTTGTTTTCCTTTCTCACTACAAAACGTTCGAATCGTAATGATTTCATCCCATGCCCAGTAGGTTCACTAAGTACTTCAGTCAACTGCGGCTTTCAAGGGAAATCAAGTCCAGTGTAAGGGTCACTGTACCTTCCAAGACCATGTCCAGCGAGGGTAGTTAAAAGACATAGGAGAATATGCTAAAGGCACAGTTCACGATAATGTGAGTACCTTTGCTCCATCAGCGAGCAGATAGCCCCTTCCACAACTGCAGCGTGTGCCATCATCGCGGCGTGAGGGTGAGTGCTTAACGCGTAAATAAGATGGCGGCCACCGCCTAAGATGATCCACACCCGTTTTGGAATCAACAAGCGCGTGAGCGGTGGTTTTCATGTGTATGGGAAGGTATGATATCGACTGCGATAAGAAATGATGGGAAAAACTCCCACTCTAACACAACCTTATCGGATAAAATTATCACTTTGAAACTTGTCCAAATGTTTGCTTTCAAACTGCAAACTCGTCGAAGCCAACAGTCAGAAACAATTTATCCTCAAGGTCTTTCGATAAGGTTCTTTCTTTTTTCTTCAAACTTGTGTTTTTCAGCACTCCCAAAGTCTTTATGGAGCGCAACGAGGTACTAACATTATCGTGAGCTGTGCCTTCAATAAGATTTCTAAAGGAAGATTTACACGGGAACTAGGGGTGTAACAATAAAAAGCCTATTTGTGGCAAATTCTCCGCGGAAAAACGTGCCTCCGAGGTGCAGGGACGGTCAAGCGGCTAACAGCTGACGCCTCTCGATGGCAGACTCCACCTCCTACTTTGCTGAAGAATGACTGAGGTGCACAGTAATGAGCATGACAGCGAAATGATACTTATCGTATCGTGTTAATGCCGTATCAGTCGGCAGCGGTGCTCGACGTGTCAGCTTCGTGGTGAAATCATCCACCGACCAATATCGAAGATTGCCACGACTGATAAAACCGAACTACCCCCACCACTGCCTTTAAAATTGTCCGTAGATGGTTATGGCGTATTTGTTTAGTACGGTTCAAAAATGATTCGCGGGAAATAATCATAATGCTGCAATACTATATCCTGAATGGAACCAGAGAGCTGTGGACCAAAGCGGTGGAGGACCTCAATTTTTTACGCTGATCTTGCTCTTCCTCCAACATTGCGGCCCGAACAAGTGGCCTCACAGTAAGCGATTCGCTGTCATATCTGCACGTACGGGTGTGTGCAGATATGACAGCGAATCGCTTCGCGGCGCCTCATGTACGACTTGCGAATCGATTGCTCTTGTTAGCCCGGCGAGCGTGGCTGCGTCACATCTGCGCTTCCACCCATGTATCTCAGGAGATCTATCTCTGTCGTGCTTTGACTTTTTCGCGTGAAACTTTGCATAGATCCGTAATGAACGGGTACACATAACGGTATGAGAACCAAAATTCAAAATTCTGTGGAAAGGCATCGCTCGGGATAATGAGAAAGTGAGAATTGGGAAGACGTTCCTGACAACAAGCATTCGAGTTCTGACGAGGTGATGTGTGGCGAAACTCGCATTAAAAGCGCAGTTTGAGGGCTTACCACGACGACCGAGCACTGCGAGTCACGCTGTCCTCCGTTTGAGGTGTTGCATCGGCGAAGGTGGGACAACGATCGCAGCCGGCTCATGCAGCCTCTCGCCCGTCTGCATCTACCGTGCCGGCTAGTGCCGCAGAGGGCGCGAAAGAGAACGAGAAATCCGGCTTTAAGTATATCGGATTTCCGCCATTTATTTCGATCTTTCTCTGCTGGTAGTCTGAGCACCCCTACTTTTATATTCTCCAATTATCCGACAGTCTGCCAAATTTGGCTTCTTCCAGTGACTTTAGTGACCAGAGGGCAGGGCACTTGCCATGTTGAAGATGTAGGACGCTAGAAATAGTCTCTCTTCCCAAACGCAACATTCCTTATCGGTAGCTTTATTTCAGCTCGTTGCTGATCGTTTGTTCTCTGTAAATTATAACAAATCCTAGCCATGGTGGCAGTCTCGCCATTAATAGTTATTTAAGTCTTTCAGGTGGTGGAAATCAGAGCCAATTCTCGGACTCTACGTGGAAGCTATGTTAAACGGGGAAAACATCGCGGTACATCCACAGCAAGATCGTCATGCACAACATGTGAGACAACGTTTTCTTTTCAATCGCCTTATGTTTCAAATTGCAATCATTTGAATGGTAAATAATGCAGTGACACCGATTGAGAATCTAGGATCTATTCAAGTAACACTGAAACTCCAATGCATTTCTTTAAATCTTTAATTACGACCTCATTCCTTCATTTATTATTAGCACTTTCATTAGTGTTTCAATTTTGCGAATACAGCTGATTTACTGACATCCTGTATAACTAACATATCTCTACAATTGCTCTGAATGAGCCTGGGGCTAAAGCTTTCAATCATTGGTAAAGCAGATCATCTCGTGTACAGTGAATATAAACAAGGTGTGGCAAATATGTATACAGGGGGTGCCAAAAAAAGAAGTACCTTTTTTCCTCTTTCTTCAATCCCACGTTAGTCGAACTTCAGCAAATCCTGACCAGGGGTTTCCATCTCCAGATTCGGGCACACCTGATACTATCACTAAACTCCGTAAGAGCATCTGCACGAGCAGGAAAGGAGGCTTCTTCCGAGTGAACATGATGTGTCACCCCAACTCGGCAAAATCCCAGGTTTCGCCACCCTTCTTCACAGGTTTGCTGAGATTCGTTCACTCTGGGTACCTGAGGAGGTGATGATTGGGTGGTGTGCTTGAACAAACCGTTCTCACCAGGTTCCCAACATCCTTCTTTCCAAGAGCGAGAAGGTACCATTACCATTAGAACCCTTTCAGAGGGGGTCTGAGGTATGAAAAATGACACTTCGAATTATAGCAGCGTTGTCCGAGCAGCTAGGGCTCTGCGACTTCCACGATTCGAAGGGTCAATCCTAAGAAAGCTTCCCACAAAAGGCCTACCACGGAACGTGGCTGTACTATTTTGAGCGGACCTTCATACCCTAGGTGCTCTGAAGCCCGACTGCGCCGACTGAAGGCTCTGTATTTTGATGAAGGAGAAAGTACTGGGTCTCAGCTTGCTCCTGTTTTTAGAGAAACATTTCGGGAAGATTCTGCCGATACTTTTATCTTTTTCATTTTCCTATGTTTTGTATACATGGCAGATGTGACCGGTGAGCAAAATTACTTTATTTTTTGGCACCCCCTTATGTATATGCAATTGGGAAGCTCGGAAAGATCCGTAGGGGGGAATAAGGTGCTCAGAAGTGTAACGGATTAGTACAGTGCCTTGCAAACCTTGCTATAGCTCCAACCTAGTTTAAAGCGGGCGTTTCTCATAATTCCTTATGACATCAATTCATTTGAATTGATATTAGCGCTGTTAATGAATGAGAAACAGCTCGAAAGCCCTGATCCCTCATTTAATAGAAAAATTGTTCTGGTAATAGGATGTTTTAAGCATTAACATTAACCTTCATTTCAGTAAAGATCCTCCACCAACATTTCTAGCATATTTGAAGGATTCAAGTCATCACTATAAGTACATTTATATTGTAAGGATAATAGCGTTGAAAACTGAATAGCCTCATGAACCTAATGTGGCCTCTTTTATCAGATTTTCCGAGCACATGAAACACTAACATTTTACCCAGTATGTGGAATTCATGACTCATTTCAGTGAACATGTAGCTACAGACTGAATGACGTTTCCAACACTGAATTCCCTGTGGAATTCATCTAGTTCATTAAGTTGTTTGTGTAAGGATCTTCTTAACGGGCTAACATTTAACAAGCTTGAACACAAGTGAAGCTTCAAAATCTATTTCATTTGAACTCAGAGGGTTTCACAAAAATACTGTAAATGAAATTCGGGCATATGGGATAGTTTTTGGTCCATAGCGCTTTTCACAAGTCTGAAATAGAGCAAGTTATATCGATAATGTAATAGGCTTGAGAAGGGCGCTAAGCGTCGAGTGCTTGCCTACAGGCTCGAATTATGTATTTTCGCAGTATTTTTACTATTATTTGAAACCTTCCCGAGTATTTTGATGGGTTCTGGAGCCTCATATTATTTTGCACACTTCGATTGACAAGTGCTTTGAGACAGGACAGTGCTCAAGCTCGAAGAGTAACTGTGAGGGTCCACGTGGTCTCTCTCCATGTAAAAAAGTAGTCATACGCAACTCTTTCGGAATTTTCCCCTTTTGAGGTTGTGCTGACCTCTGGGGGAACCCTCTACCCCTATAATCCTATAAAGCTTGCAACCATCTGTTAGAAGCAGATCAGCTGAGGTCCTATGTGGTCGGAGCTGTAGCACATTCCATAAGTGGGGGGGGGGGGGGGAGGAGGAGAAGGAGCTACGATCGTAATTATGGAATGTGCTCCAGCACCGGACCACATAGGACCTCAGCTGATCTGCTTCTAGCAGATGGTTGCAAGCTTTATAGCTTTATATTTCGAGCAACATTTAGCAGCACCACAGTTATTCTGTCGGTAATTACCAACACTAATGTTTCCAATGTTTGGCCTAAAAACTACCTCTCTTCAAATGACAGAATTTTTGTGCACGGCTCACTGACCACTAAGGTTTGTGTGGAGCCGCTTGAAAAAATGCAGATGGCCTGCGGTTTTAGTCCAGCCTTCGGTTTCTTACTCACTTGTGAACTTCTGTCCTCCTTGGATATCCAATAGGGGTTATCTGTTCGAGCAATCATGGCAGCGGTACTAGGGAATCCATGGGATATACCCAGACCTCACAGCCTTATGGGGATTGGGAATAGGACATACCTCAAATGATCTCCATCACCGATACATATCTGTGCAGTGACCCTTGCAACATGTGGCCAAACCTGAGTAAACGCTTCAACGGTTGATGCGTGTCACTCTGCTCGACTTATCTCAACATGGTTGTCCCATTTAGGGACTAAAATGGCCAGCGACAATGTCCAGTCCAGAGAAATGTGTTTCTATACGAGAACCTGATGAAACTTTTCGCTCATTTTCCAAAATCAACAATTCAACATTCCTCCATCGACCCTTTACCAAATCATGAATCCTCCAACAGTGAACTCGCAGAAGACTGTTTTGCTACGCCCTTCAGCTGCTTAAAGAAGGCACCAGCTCCTCAACAGCGGAGCAAACTTTTAATCCGTAGGCGTTAGCGCACCTGAGCGAAAAATTTAGGTTTATCGCTTCGAGTCAAAATCTCTCTTATTATTTATTTTGGGTGTCGAGAAGTGAGTGCAAAGTCCTAGATACCGTTGTGGACATGAGTTTCCCTCTCGAACATAGCTAACAAGAGCAATTTGCAGACGATGTTCATGTCGGTGACGTTGGCATCGGAGGCGATGTCTCGTGGAAAACGAAGTTCGCCCCTCGTTTGTACGCCGGAAGACCAGGAACCAGGCTGCTGTCTCTACGATCTTATCGTGCGCTGAACATCCTCTTTTTTGGGTACATTGAGGTTTCCCTCAATTTTCAACTGCATAGTCTTGTTTCAGGTAGATTTTCAACAAATCGGTTGGAAATTCATCATCGCACCACACAAGTACAACGCTTATATGTGTCGTGGCGATTGTTCGGTGAATCATACACATGTGAGTTGGTCGTGGTCCATGCCGATTCCTTTTCAGGACCATCTCATGAGATCCTGAATATTTCGTTATGGCGAAAAATTACAGGTCAGTCGATCAGGACATACCAAGGTGGCAAAGTCGGGCATTATCACGAGGCAAAACGCCACTGGGAACCAAGGCATGTGCTGTCACCCGGCTGAGTAGGTTTCCTTTCACAATTTGTTTTCATATCTATTTCTTTTTAATATTTTCATTTTCTCAAAATTGCAAGAAATCTAAAGCAAGAAACGCCATTATTCGTCCACTTCATAAAAAAGCTCAAATGTTAACTTTCCACATTCTTCACGTAAGCTTTGAACAGTGAACGTCACATGATCGATGAAGAAACAAATCTGATCGGATTGTTGTCCGATTATTATTCACTTTATGCTATCGATATTTACTTCATGTTAACTAAATTAATTAATTCTATGGTTAAACGTAACGAAAATAATTTGGATGCTGGATTTCTTATGGGCGAGGTTTAAAGCAGCCAGTCCCATTCGTAAATGTGCATAACAGTCTCCTCAATATCGTTTTCTATTTTCCTCTGCTATCCTTTTGCATGGGCGGAGGGGTGTAGTGACAAGTGACGCACAACCCACCCTCATGGTGCGGGAATCACCCGCATCAACGCCCACCCAGGCCAACCAAGCCTTCCATTCCTCCGGGGTCGGCAAATTGGTACGAGGCTCGTCTGGGAGGATAAAAGCACTGACTTGTACATCGGCTGGCCACCGCAAGTCATTGTATAGGCCACCACATATTCACCAGCCATCACGATTCTGAATGGAACTTGAATGTGCGGCGCATCCCAGTGAAGGGATTGATTAACGCCAAGAACTTTATCCTTTATCCTTTTATCCTTTTGCATCAATGACAGCTGCCTACCCAAGCGATGACAGTGCCAGGCGCCAGTCTGAAAATCTTCCAGAAGTTGATCGTAGTTGACATTCCGGAAGGGGCATAGTGCATATAAGCCAAGATAAAGCTGCGGGCGGAACAAGAATCAAGCCATAAGTCGAATTTTTCGATGTTTGTGAGCTGATGTCCATACAGTTGAGCACTCAAACAAATCGAACCAAAACAGCATTAACAGTCGTGGAATCGTCATGTGCTCCAAAAAAACAGAATAAAAGAGTTTCTCATTGGAGAGTGCAAGTTTAAACAACTGCTAAGGTAAGCTAAGGCTGCGTTTATACCTTACGCCGGCAAGGCATGGCCGCATCACAGGTAGCGAAGCAGAGTGGCATGGAGGAGGTCAGAGACCGCAGCAACGTCTTGCCTCGTCACCGCAAAGTATTAATGCGGTCTAAAGGGAATTACAATAATTAGGCAATAAGCGCCCAAGTTGGTCATGGTGCCTCATTCCCTAAGAAATTTAGGACATGATCAACGGCAGATACCATGCCGACCTCCCACATGTAAGTGACTTACCCAATAATCACAAAGACAGGAAATAAAAGAATTGCTGAACCTACAATCAGCAGGAAGAAAGAAAGGATATTGGTGGAATCTTCCCAATGGAGCGATGGAGCGAAGTGATATTCCATGACTTTACAAAGGAACAAAAAATAAGTAATAGTCATCTATTGAGCTCTAACTCATGGGGGTTTTCTGTAACACCTGCGAATGAAACTTGAAGAGATGCAGCGATTTGATCAGTCAGTGCTGTGGAGTAATGCACAAGCTTTTCATTCAGAGCTTTAAGGAAAATGGTAGGTAGAGAAATATTTTTCCAGACGCTACTCATGCTTCAGACGAGAATCTTTTATGAAATCGACTTAATGTTCTCTCCTCCCTGAACTATTATAAAAACTGTTGCTTTCAGACATTCATTAGGTCTCCATGGAATCCAGTGCTCTTTGCCAGTATTGCTCCTAATATCCTACTATATATTGGGTTGAGTAATAATTTCCCGCGTTTTTTTTTGCCCCTTTTTTCACATGGTACCCTTCATCTTTCGACAAAGCTTATATACGTTTTCGATAGAGCTTTTTTTTGCTCTACAGAGAGCCACTATCTGATTTTCGATTCCTCCGACTACCTAATAATTACGAGGTTTGGAAATGAAGTAAGCTGAAGACGAAAAATTGGCTTTTGCGCACCTCATCTTCCTCGCCCGCCTTCGCGATCAAAAATGTATGTAAACCTGTTTTCGATAGAGCTTTCTAAGCTGTACAGAATGCTACTATTTTTCATTCAATTTGCTCAACTTTTTGCAGTTTTTAAAACTCTGCAGTTTTTAAAACAAATGCAGTACTTGCAAAAGTGTGCATTTCGGTTATCTTCTCCTCCTCGCCTACCATCGAGATTGGGCAGAATGTGCATATATGCATCCGATAGAGCTTTTTTTTTGCCCTACAAGATGGTACCACTATCCTTTTGTATTCTCTCATAATTTAGCATGTAGGAATAAGTGTCCATCTGTTTTTCAATTCCATGTTGCATGGTGAAAATGAATTTTTTGAGCAGAGTGTTTGTACCGTTCGATAGGACTTATTTCGCTCTACAAAATGTTATTTACGGTTTCTGTTCGGTTGGCTTTGCCATTTTTTTATCATTTAAAAGTCGACGAAATTGGGCATATTTGACACATGAACTCGAAAACGCTCGATTTCGTCGACTTTTAAATAATCCAAAAATGACGAAAATCAATTTAAACAAAAACCGTATATGACATCTTGTAGAGCGAAAAAAGTTCTATCGAATGATACAAACCCTGTCGCGTAAAAATTCATTTTCATTATGGGACATTGAATTGAAAAACAGGTGAATTATTCCTACATGCTAAAATATGAGAAAATACAAAAGAATAGTGATATCTTCCTGTAGAGCGAAAAAGAATCTACGAGAACATATTTAGGCTTTGTCGAAAGATCGAGGAAACAGTGTGAAAAACGGGGTGAAAAACCGCGGGAACTTATTCCTCAACCCAATATAATACGCTAACAAGAGAAGGATGGTAGGTCGAAGTGTCTTTCTGAAGTGAGCCTCATAGCAGTGATAGAGCTTGAGATGCCATTCACCCATCTGCCGTTCCATATACAGGGTGCGCCAAAATTACCTGCGCGGATATCCACCGTTGTAAAAACGGGTAAACGAAGAGTTGCGGACTGATTTTTCCGCGACAGTTTATTAAAAGCATTCAGTATCAAAATACATGATTACAACTAAAAATGTTCTCCTTTGGCACGGATGCAGGCTTTGAGACGAGATGGAAAGTCGTCCACCGTGGCGCGCAGGTACTTCGGGGAGATTTCATCCCATATTTTCGAGAGCTCTTTCTTCAGAGCTTCGATCGTGTGGCGGTGCCTCGAGCAGGCTTTGCTTCCCAAGTAGAACCATACAGAATAGTCCATCGGATTAAGATCGGGACTATTCGATGGCCAATCCTGAGCTCTGACGAGGTTTGGGAGGCTGTCTTGACACCACTGCTGTGCCACCTTTGACCGATGAGCTGGTACTGAATCTTGCTAAATACGATTGGACCAGATCCGGAATGACACTTTGTCCACGGCACCGGTGTTCTTCAGTACCGTTTTCAAGCAAAGTTCTGTAATGATTTTGGTACCTCCTTCGATGAAAATGAGTGGCGACCTGGCTTCATACGTAATGGCAGCCCAAACCACGTTTTTCTTCGGATACCCAGACGTTTTTGTATTCTCCTTTTCTCGTTTGCCTCTTCAAGGGATGTGCAAAGCACTCGATCATTTTGCCGGTTGAAGGTCCATTCTATCGTGAAAAGTTTCTCATCGGAGAAAACAATGTCTAGGTGGCCCGCCTTTCTGAACTGTTTTAAGAGCATGATCGCAGGGGATAAGAGCCAACCATTTTGTAGGAAACGAACGCTGATGACTGCGATCTTGAGTGATGATAGAAGGGAACCGAATTAAAAGCTTGATAGCCATTTGACCCCTCATCGCCACAAAAAATTAATGCATCAAGCACCAAAATCCCGCGCAGGTAATTTTGGCGCACCCTGTATGATGTGCGCCTCTAGGAACGGTGTTACAAGCGTTTTAAGAGGAACAACTCACCATAGTTGTGATAGGCAAAAGTGGTCCATTGATGCATTGATAGCTTAGGTTGTCAGGCTCAACATCAGGAAGTCAACAGCTCGGATCCTTGATGGATATGCAAACTCACATCTTGTCACAGAAATGTTCTTCGAACATCGTGATTCATTTTGTTTGCTCGTTTGACCTATCTAAGAAAAAGTGTTTCTTAAGAAACGATTCGGTTTCCGATGTTTTATATACAATACACATATCCATCTCTTATTATATTGCCCTTATATTGCGTTACAACAAATATGTTAATCTAGAGCCAAGAGGTAGAAATCAGGAAGGCTATTATAGAAGGGCGAAAATCAGATAGAATTCAGCTTACCACAAACCTAATGTTTTCAGGCGTCCACCAGGTGGAATGAATCAGATTCCTCTGGCCCGGGCACCAGGCGGTTTGTGTAGAAAGGGTGTGGTGTTCCTTTTCAGTGATCAAGCCACACCTATGGACGAATTTTGGGCAATTTCGGTGACCCACCCCTTTTTGGTGCCGACGTCTGTGGGCGGGCGCAAGGCTGCTTCGCGACAAATGACTGTAATATCCATACATGCATGCTATATGAGTCGAATTACCCGCGGAAGCAAGTTTTTAGCCAAATAGGGCTGCCCACGAAGATCTTCGACCTCATCAAAATGAGGGGTGATGAGGTTGCGTTTCTCTTCGTCGCACCTTTACAATGGATCACTTATGTCTTGTATCATAAAAGAAAATTGTCTCATTTCTCCAGCTTTTTATAGATAGGTCGAGCACAAAACAAGGCAAATCTCTACTTACAAGGTTCGGGGAGCATTTCTGACAAAATGCAAATCAGCGTGTCCAAAAAGGACCTGAACTGGTGACCTCTCTATCCTTAGCCCGCATCTGACCAAATGGCTAACGACGTTTCCATGGAACAGCCTCGCCTGTCATATAATATCCGCCTGTCATATACAGTAGCGCTCAAAAGTCTTCGGCCAAAACTTTTTTGTCATAACTTTTTTTCTACTTGACAAAATTTGACAAAATTTTAATATGTGGTGCCTAAACCTATTGTCAACATTTCCTTCTACTTGAGCGCCGCTTGCCACTTTTCATGATTTTTTACAAGAATTTACTACAAGACCACCCAAAAAAAAGTAAGAGGCTTGTTCGAGAAAACCGGCTTTCTATACAAAAACAAAAAGAGCAAGCCTCAGAGAACATTAATATTCTGTTGAAAGACCACGACTTTTGATGACAGCGGCACTGCGGGACGGCATAGCGATGGCATGCCAAAATTGAAAAATTTCATATATCCACGTAACCTACGCCGTTGCGCGCCAAAATGGTATATTAAGTATGCAGTGTCTCCGAGTACAACATACTAAAATTTCTCTTAAATCGGTGCAGTTACAAAAAAGTTACAAGTGAAAAAACCCAGGTGAGAGACCATTTCGCCGAAGACTTTTGAGCGCTACTGTATATGTGGTAAGTTGCTCCCCTTGGAACATATGTAACTCTGCTCCTAGAGCTGCACAGCATATATGGAACGCAGTTAGGTAAATGGCGCCCGGGCCCTATCACTGCTATGGACCTCATTTCAAAAAGCCACTTCGACCTACCATCCTTACCTTGTAAGTATGTCCGTGCGTGTGGAATTCTGTGTGTGGGTCTGTCTGTTTGTCACGAAATTTATAACTCGTCGCAGCAATGCTCGAACCTTGATTTTTGTTGGTCAATTGGGGAGTGGCACAGGAACACTGATGTGTATCGGTCCCGATAGCAACTGATAATGCTGATAGGAAGCGAAGGCGGATGTCGCCAAATCCGTTTCCATTTTCGCATTGATCCTACTGCGTAGTGCACACAGGCCTTTTTCGGGGTAGGACGGGGAGTTAACGGGGATGTTTTAACTGGGATAACGGTTGAAAAGATTCGATGGGGAGGCTTGGTGAGAGCTACTTCAACCAAACAATTTTCTTTGATTTAGTGCAGTCCCATCCTATCTTTCTGACGCATTGCTGATACCATCACTATAAAAATGTCCCATTGTTTAAGCGTTGAAATTACTAACCTATTCTGTCTTTTCCATGTTTGCATAGGCAATAGTCTGTGCTATAGCGATTTGAACACTTTTCGGAAAGCACTGTATCTGTTGATTACGCCGGTCAAACGAAGAATTCCCAACCGAGCTGCAAGAGCGTTTGTTGACGGTTTTTGCAACTCGCTACCAGATGTCTCTGTGCGAGTTACTGGATTTGCACTTGTCACTCACTGTTTTAATCAGTGCTTGTAGACATCGGGTATCCTCTTCTTTCTGATCCAAAATGCGGAGCAGTAGTTAGGGCCACAACCTTCCCATTTTGATTGTACATAGTTTTAGTGCTTGTGCTGGACGTAGCCACAACCACTTGCGAGTGAAATTGATACAATAGAGCCACATTTAGTCGACAGTCACAATACATCGCACAATATTCTTTTCTGACCCTCACATATGTATAATTGATCCATGATTAGGAGGGGAGGGGTGTACTCATTACGTGACAACCACACTCCCTTCTTCTGGATCTTCAGCTTTATGTAAATTAACATTACCTCATCAACACTCAGTTTAGTAATTTCCAACTTAACTCCAAGCTTACATTCAACAAAGCTTTCAAGTCATTGGCGTAAAATTTTTACCTTCTCACTTTCTCTCTTCTTGGCACTGGTCGCTGTACTTTCTCTTCTTGGCACTGGTCGCTGTTAACTTGAAATCCATTACTTTCGAATCGTTCGAACCAGTATTGATGTTGAGATACGACGAAGCCTGATCTCTGTGAACTCTTTGAAAGTTGGATGAATCTCAGCAGATTTTATCTCTAAGTCAACCAACAGATGAACTGGATGTTAAAAATGCAATTCTGAGTACCTCAATGGTGACCGCAATCAAAAACAAATAGATCGCTAAACCCAAGCGAGAACTGGATGTCATGGGCAAATATCATAACTTTCTCTAACTAGGGAAGGGTTTCAAATTCCCATGGAACCTAGAAATGAGACCCGGGGGGATCGATAGAGCTTCGAACGCTGATTATAAGTGTGAAAAGCAAAATTGCCAAATGGCATTTTGAAGCGAGTTACGAGGGGTCAAAGTTCGCCTGTGACACCTCATTGGCGAGGCATTTTGCCATCAGCACGGCCGTTCCTAAGCCAGCATCGACCACCGTGGCTTACTGGTAGTGTTCCAGACCTGCAGGATTGAGTTAGACACTACCAGACACATCAAAATGCCATTTGGCAATTTTGGCTTTCACATTTGTAATCAGCGTTCGAAGCTCTATCGATCCCCCTCCTCCCGGGTCTCATTTCGAAGTTCCATGAGAGGTTGAAACCCTTCCCTAGTAAGAGTCACACTTATTGACCTAGGCTTCTTATAAGTGTCACTAACCAAATTCAAGTATACCACGTAATATTACACTTATAATTAGGGCATGTCAACCATTAGGTCGTCTAACGCATCGGAGAAGTGAAATCCGAAGAACGATTCGAAGGTGCTATACTTTACAGATATGACGCCATACGTATGATATACATGAACGGCGATAACCAAGTGACGATGACACGTGTTCCTGGTATGATAGCTCGTAAATGTACGTGTTCCTGACTTGCGCTACACATACACGTATTTCACTTCTGCCCTGGCTGATACTGCTCCAGATCCAGAGTCATGTGTTCCGCTCGTCATGTCCTCCTAGCCGCAGGCAGTTTGATCGTTTTCTGATAACTGTACCTCTGAGTGGAGCGATTCATGTTGTGCGAGTCTCTAGACTAGTCAGTTGACACAAGCAATGCAGCCATAGAATCATTGACCACATCAGCATTTCGGTTGATCACTTGATTACCGATATGAACATCATTTAGTTACATTGTCTACATTTATTCTGCCTTTCAACCTGAACGATTCTGATGCTATTAATAGAATCAATGATCATTATGTATTCTTCTTATCCTGTTTATCGATGTCACTCTTTTATTTGCGATGATTCTTCAGCATACTTCATCACCTCACGCGTTCAACATTGTTCGTGATAACTATAAATCGCTTCTTTCCGTAAGGTAGTAAGCGGTCAACGGTTGGGCATGAGTTTTGCTGTACGTGGATATACCTGAACGCATTGATGGCATCCACCATGTGATTCGCTCCGCCGTGTACTTTTATTCATCGGCACTCAATCGCATCATAACTTGCATTAAATTTGTTAATTTTTCCGAAATAAAGGATTCCGACTATTGAGCCTTATTTCAGAAAGGACAGAAGGTTGGAAGGCAAGATGACGCTCTATTCTGTTCGGTCTTATAAAGTTAGGCTGTGAGCCTTTAGTTTGAGAAACGATCAAAATCGCGCCATCTGTGATGTGTGGCAGGGGTGACGGTTGGGACACACGAATCTAGGCCGTGACCCTGTGACAGCCTGTGGCCTTTGCCCTGTGACATGAATAATTCAGACACTTTGACTATACAACGGAACAGACTTGCAAGGAGAACACGATTTACATGAACAGATTGTCTGAATTATTTAAAGACACCAGGAGGGGGTAATTTTGGCTTACTGTAGAACAGACGTAGTGTGGACGAGTTTGAGTGGCCGCCATTGCACAAACTCGCCAATTTGACGCCTTGGCATGGTGCCAAAAGAAGTTGGTTCTATTATAGATTTGTTTTCTCCTTTTAGTTTTTACTTTGTTCTTTCTTATACTGTTTCTAAATGTACTTACGGGTCAAATAAAGTCGGGGGGGGATGCAAAATTTTCACCCACGTCAAAGCTTCTTTCCCTTCCTAGGGTTAGGCTAAAGCAGATGAGACCTACGCTTTGACAGATGCTTTTTAATGTGGGAATGTGGGAGGAGGGGATATCAGTTTCAGCCTAAGCCTAGTAAGGGAAAGGAGCTTCGACGTCGACGCAAAGTTGCGTCTCCCCCCGATTTTATTCGACCCTTCTGAGATTTTCAGGTATAGAAATGCACAATTAAGAAGATCCATAAGTAAACAATTGAAATATGTCACTAGAAAACAGTCTAAAGAGGAAATAATTCAAAAATAAGGTTACATCAGGCCGAAGACAAGCTTTAAAATGAACGAAGCGTGGCTCGGCCATGGAAGCTTGCAGTTCGGACGGAAGCGCGTCCTTAGGGCAAATAGCGCCCTATGGGGCGTTTTTCAACGCCGGTTTCGTTACACATTGTATCTACCGATCCCATATGTTTGTTTTCAGACGCCATTGTTTTTGTAAACGTTATTCCGCCCTTGCCCCCCTCCCGGTGCCTTTAAGGCTTAGGTCAAAGGCCACAGGCTGTTACAGGGTCACGTCCTAGATTCGTGTGTCCCAACCTACACCCGTGTGGCAGTCATACGCAACTCGTGACACTGTCATCAAGAGACTGCGCGCCGGGGCTTCGAGCGCCTTCAATTTGAAACGCCCCACAGCCTTTCTGTTCGGAGTCGACATTGGGTGAGAAATCATACACAAAGGCTATCTGCTAAATACAGTGCTCTGCATAATGATACAGCCACCTATGAATTGTCCAAAAACTCTGTTTGCAGAATGATTTTAAAAAGTCTCTAGGTAAAAGATGAGCCAGTGTGGACGCGCATTCGTGCATCAACATCAAATTGTAGTTGGAAAACACGAAAAATTTTCTCTTCATTGGTTTTGAAAGCGTCGCTTTTCCTATTCTGCAGAATGATACAGCCACTTCGGATTTTCTCGTCGCTTTTGACCTCCATTTGCTGAAGCTGTATTGCTGCTGTAGGCTGATCATTTTCAGGTAATGACAGGAAGAATACTGCTCTCTGACTCGAAAAAAATTAATTTGCCCTGAAATAAGACCTGCAGACGTCCAAATGTGAAGTCGCGCGAAAATGAAGACAGTTTTGCGCACTCCTCGGTAATTTCAACTAGGATTCTGCAGGGTATGCAACCAGGAGTTTTGAAGGTCCTGCTACGCCTCTAGAGAGGCAAGCGCAGCATTTCAAAAGATTAGTCAAGTTTTTCTAGGTCAAACTCGGGAACAAGATCTTCGCCGGAGCTCAATGTGTCAACAAGCTGTTTATAGGAACCTGAAGAAGTGCAAATTCATTTCTAGGCGAGAAAAGAGGAGGGCAGTGTTCAAAACCCCAGAGTATCGCGGAAGCAGGGTCGGTTTTGCCAAGAGATGGATTAGAGCAGATCGGATGAGGCGCTTGGTAAGTGCAAAAATTTGTACACCTTTCCCTTACTGTTTTTTCTCCGTGCTGTCCTTCATTATAAGGAAAAACTCAGATATGACTGCCCGGGCGACTACCGGCATCGAGGGAGAGCTTTTGGTCTTCAAAAGGACCTTCAAAAAAGGAGGTGTCATGGCGTGAGGCCCAATGATCTTTGAAAATTTTGCTTCGTTCTCGGAAGAATAAGCCGCCCGATTGCCTCATTTTTATTCTGCCTGACCTGGTGATATATTAAGTTTGAAAATCAAGCTCACTATCCTCCTGCCTTTTGAGCTCGATGTCAATTCCTTAACATGCTACCCACCTGCCAGTTCCACGTGGGTGGCCGGTAAACCCGTGTCCCGAAGTTTTGGTGAGTGCCTATGGCCCCTGATGTGGCGAAGGGCATCATAGCCGGCTGATGCGGCTCTTGTCAAGGTCACGCATTCAGCTTCCAAGGCAGAAGAGGCAGTTCTTTTGAAGAACTGTCTCCAAGGTCCATACCATATATCACTTCGGTCCTGCTACATGTACTACCACATACCTTAACGTCATAATTATTTTCAGAGGGTACCTCCCAGTTTAAAAGCATGTCGTTATTAATACATCGCCTCATTAACTTAATTCAGTTTCAGTTGTACATCGTATTAGATAATTTAGGTCTAAAAATATCATCAGCTGGTAATTAGCCTAAACATTGGCTTGAATACTGTTGAGTTTTCTTCTTTACTCTTTGATATTATTCTGATTGTTAGCACTAGCGACATTGTTTTGGTAAAGGCTCGTCTAGTGACGCAATGAAATAAATAAATAAATAATATTCGTGCTTCGTACCATTTTCTCGTCGTGCGTTTTGAAATCTACACCTAAACCTTGTGTTTCGTGCGTAATGAGCCATTTCGTGTCAAGCGGAGCCCTCCATCATCGTAGAACCACCGAATGGACCTTCTGACCTGGGCGACGAACGGACCCGACCTTTATCAGAAAAAGAATTCGTTGGAGTTTTATGCTGAGGAGGAAGGACGTGGAGAGAAGCCATTTCGAAGAAGTTAGGGAGTTTAAAGAGACCCTCATCGAAGCATGGCACCAAGTAGACTAAAAACACTCTGGAAAGAATTCATTGGGCCTCGATGGTCAAATTTTTTGGATTTTCGATATGAAGGAGATCCAGCTGCTTGTGATATTAGCATTTTTTCCCTTTTTGTTTTTTTTTCTCGTTTTCGATAATTCAATCCGTCCAGTGGCTGTATCATTTTGCAGAATAGGAAAAGCGGCATTTCCAACAAAGAGAGAGAAATTTTTTCTGTGTTTCCCAGCTACAACTTGATATTAATGCGCGAATGCGCGTCCACATTAGCTACATCTTTTGCTTGAAGACTGTTTTTTGGATCACTCTGCAAACGGAGTTTCTGAACAATTCATAGGTGGCTGTATCATTATGCAAGGTACTGTATGTCTGTCCGTCTGTGTATGTCTGTTAATCACAAAATTTATATATCGCGTCACAGCAATTGAGGGACGTTTCGTCTTTCGGGTTGATTCTAGAGCGCCGACACTCATAGGGGTTTGATGGGTGAAACGTAGACATTAATGGTGTATGGTCCAAATTCATAACGGTTCCTGAGATTGAATAGGGAGACTCAACAAGTAAATTTGGTCAAATTCGCAACAGCACTATTCAAAAACAGAATGGACAGTTGTTTTACCAACGAATGTGCCCTCGCACCTTCGCCGTTGCTTTCCTAGCCGTTTCTTAGGACAGCAACTATCAATGCTAATCAGCGAAATGGAATGTGCAATATGCATTCACATCTGCATTGATGATTAGCCTTGGTCCGGGTCTTATGAACAGAGACTATAACCATCTTAAAGGATAAAGGATAAAGTTTTTGGCGTTAATCAATCCCTTCTGTGGGATGCGCCGCACATTCTAGTTCCATTCAGAATCGTGATGGCTGGTGAATGTGATGTGGCCTATACAATGATTTGCGGTGGCCAGCCGATGTACAAGTCAGTGCTTTTATCCTCCCAGACGAGTCTGGTACCAATTTACCGACCCCGGAGGGATGGAAGGCTTGGTTGGCCTGGGCGGGCGTTGATGCGGGATTTGATCCCCGCACTATGAGAGTGGGGGCGCGCCACCTGTCACTACACCACCTCCGCCCATATAACCATTTTACGGTTAAAAATGCAACTGTCACAAGTGATCAGTGTGGTAGGAAGATATCGTGCAACTGAATCCTGGAAACTTTAATATGTAGGAGTACTTTGCATAGCGCTAATAGTCTCGGAATATGCCCGTGGACTTGCACGGTTCTGTTACCATTCGAAAGCGTACTTCAAGACCGGTCATCTGTGTTAGGCGTTAGCTTGACCGCACCGGTCGATACAATCAAGGGCAGACTGTAGCTTACCGGCCGTCACGAAAGCCTCAGTAGATTTGGCGATATTGCCTGCCAGTATCAGTAGTTGTCATCAACGTCTACAACGTCTCCTACCCCGTGTATTGTGCGTGAAAATCGAAGTTCTGTTATTTCTATAATGTGAGATACCATTTTTCAATAAAAGCGCACACAGACACATACATACACACCAACAATGGCATTTGGCCCATTACGTACATGGGAATTTTGACGAGACAGGCTGATCCCTTGGCCTGAGGCTCATACCGTCTGCAGAGCCTTGGTGCAGATTGTGTTCGGGATAATCCACTATTTCTCGATGAGCCGTCTGTCCTTTTTTTAAGCAGATCTAGATTTTCGATCGTTACCAGAACCGCTCGTAATCCGTCAGTGAAAACTAGGAAGAGCTTACATTACAATTCTTGAAAGCACACTACGCGATAATAGGATCAGTGGCTTTTTTTGGATCAAGTAGGCCATTGGATAATCGCTCAGGCTGGACCTTTGTTGCCGTTGTACGGTGGGGTGTATATCGTTAGGACAGAAACGTCGCATGGCCGTGTTTGGCCGCGAAGGGATGGTGCGAGCTATGCGCGCCGTATTAGCTGAGTCCTGAAGCGATTACGCCTAGAATGAGGCGTAGAGCACCGTCATCGCTTCAAGACCCATCCAATACGGCGCGCATAGCTCGCACCATCCCGTCGCGTGCCGAACACGGCCACGCGACGTTTCTGTCCTAACGATATACATCCCTGTACGTTTCTGTCCTAACGATATACATCCCTGCACCCTTTAACACAACCAAGCCATGCCCACTCAACCAAGTCATACCCGGTCTTAGACAAAAGAATCCCCAGCGTGTCGCTCACGTGGAGAAGGGAACTGACACTAAGGGAAGATAATGTAATGAGACAGCCACGTCGATGCAGAAGGCGGCTTCCACATTAGAAATTCGTTCGTCTAACGCCAGGTGTTATTCGGTAGGGTGGGGATTGGTTGGTTGTATTAAGGAGACACAACACCATTGGAGTGCACCGTGCAGCCACAACAAGGGTGCAGTCTGAGCAGTTATCCGAGGAACTGCTTGCTCCAAAAAAACACTGATCTGATTATCTTGTATTGGGCCTTTAAGCAGCGTAACAAAAAAAGCGAAAAGGATATGTTTCGCTGATCATCTTACATACGAATGTCTCCGAAAGACATCGTGCGTACACAAATTTCTCGGAATCTTTTGCTTCTTGTAATCCACTAACCCTTTGACCCGTTGTATCCTTATAAGGCCGAAGGAAAGGAAAGTAAAAAAGTAATGATAAGAATCTAGTTAGAGAAGAGTATTCCCACACCAGTGCTATTAGATGTTGTTTTATTCAAGAGGGTACTACTGGACTGTGACATTAGATTGCTAATGTACAACTTTTAAATATCGATGTCTCTAAGACCGATCGCCCACAGACCTCTTGATCGCTTGATCGCATTGCACGAACAGTACGCGGGTGTTCTGTAATACTCATTTTAATTTTGTGTGGTGCTGAACCAACGAATCCGCGTTTCGATTTGAGTGCGAATCTAGTCGTGAGTAGTCGTTCTTCTACCTGAAAAAAATAGGACGAAAAGAGGCACAATCGCATAACCTGTGCGTAGGCCCCAAAAAGTTTTAAATAACCCACGCTTCAGCGATCCAACAAACGGTATACAAGCTACCCGCCCACTTCTATGTATTGTACCAACCTTATTGTTTTACAAAAAATCTACAGCAGAGATGCCTTTTGTCCTGGGTCCGGTGACTGATTGTGGGATCGAGATTGTCTAACTCTCTATCATTCAGCACCAATCGACTTGACCTCCTCTCCTACAGGGTTCATACAAAGCTGAGCAGTACTCTCTGCAACTTGTGTGTTTTAGACTGTGAAAGAGAAAGCAGCCTGATAGGTGAAGTTGTTAACAGATGAAACCCTCAGTGGAGTGTAATCGATTCCAACCCAGTGCATGTGAGGGAGAGCGCTTCTACATTTTCGCCACTTCATCGCTTTACACGTGTGCAGAGTCACCATCGCAGAAGCGGAAGCAAAAGTATTTCTCAGCTCTTTTTTGTAGAGATATTTCGTGTTAAGAATACACTTCTTGCATTTTTTTTTGAAAATGCCGCTGGAACCTCACACTGATGATATGAGCGGAATTGGCATCAAAAGTTGCGTTCCGGCCTTCATCGCCACTCGCCTGGATGTGTTCATCTGCTGGTCCGACGATAGGGCTGAGTCCTGCTTTCATAGTCCGCAGCCGGCCAAAATCACCCAACAGTGTCTTTCAGGACAAGGTGACTCGTCATGTCATCAGCTCTATGGTGAGCTGACCCATAGCCAAACCTCCTATTTGCGAGTAGGAGCCTGTTCATTTAAATATGTTACAATTAAGCACTCCGAGACCGGGGTCATTATGTGACTCCTCTCGAGTCCAAGAGTGTCAATGTTACTATGATGCCTATCAAGCATTTCGAACAATGGTTGTAGAGCCATGTCGTTTTGGACATTTGTGTACAAAGAGGTGACGTCGAATGACTCTGCAGAGCAGCTAGGGTACATTCGAGCGCTGTGCAAGTGGCCAAGGAATAATTTCGTATTGGTCAGATGCGCAGTCTTCAACATGTAAAGAGTGCTTTATCACAACAGCACTCTTTACAGCAATGGAACTAAGAAACAGGCTCCACAATAGCGAATGTGTTTCAGAGAATCGCGTGATTTGCCCCGATGGCAAATATTTGGGGAGACCGGCCGCGTTTTGATAATGCGTATTAATGAACATCTGACCAGTAAGTGGAGAGGAACAATAACAATCGCACTTGGAAGGCACAAGAGTGAACATCACAGCGGGAATGACTTTGACATTAAGTGCAAAATTCCGTGACATGAGAACGAGATTTCATCCAGGAAGGCATGAGAAGCGTCTTGTATATCCGTCCAATAATCTTCTATAAGTATTTATAAATACAAATAAATTTCAATCCTTCGTCTACTCGACGTTTCCATGGATTGAATGGGTGAGTTCGAGATTCCAGGGGCTTTTAGCGCTTGATCGGGTAAGTCAAGGGTCACCTAACTTCCAGCCACTTCTTAGGCTTCCGAAGACGACGGAAGGGTTGAAGTGACAGGCCGTTAATAAGATTGATCCACTTAAAAACCTCGTTCGGCAAAGCAGCACACGGCTAATATGAGTGTTTTGAAAAAGTCGCGTGGACCCAAACACTGCTTCCCTCCTCCCTTACAATGAAATCAGTTCTATCTGAGGTCTTATATCGCGCAGTACTGAGCGAATCACACGGTGAAATTTCCTAATGTGGGAATAGTCGATTTCGCTTTTTTGCGTGAAGCTTGCGGCTCTTCCTGAGCAGATACAACATAAATATATGGGCTAGCAGAGGAACTCATTTCTCCGTGCACGATTCCTTTTAGCCTCACCTGTGTTTAATAATTCAGTTGCTTGCCACTGCATACCTCTTTTCTTCCATTTTTCGGAAGTCAAGATGAGTTAGCGGGCGACATGTCTGTTGTATAATGATGGATCAAGAAGAAATTCGTTGGCTCACTGATCATTTTACACTTGTCCTGCACTGGTCACTTCTTGGAAGTTTAGATAACTTGCGTATGACATGTTTTGTTCGATCACATCGATTGGTAGCGATTTGTACACTCAATGAGCACGTAATTCTTACATATTGGTAGTACAGGGGGTGCCAAAAAAGTAATTTTGCCCACGGCTCACATCTGCCAATTATGCAAAACATAGGGAAACGAAAAAGATAAAAGTATTGGGGCAAAATATTCCCGAAATGTTCCTCTAAAAGTAGGAACAAGTTGTGGCTTCCTACGATCACCTTTATAAAAATATGGAGCTTTCATTCGGCGCAGCCGGGCTTCGGAGTACCTACAGTATCAAGGTCCGCGTAAAACGGTGAAGGTAGGCTCCGTGGTAGGTCTTCTATGAGAAGCTTCCTGAGGACTGGCCCTTCGGTTAATGGAAGTCATTAATGGAGCCTCTGCTGCTTGAACAAGGCTGCTATGATCCGAAGTATCATTTTCATGCCTCAAATACGCCTCCGGAGGGGTTTCAGTGGTAAGGGCACGTTTTGGCTCTTGGAAACGAAGGGCGCTGGGGATCCGAACAAAACGGGGTCTTAAAGAACACCACCCAGTATTTTCCTCAGGTACCCAGAGTGAGCGGACCTCAGCAAGGTTGTGAACGAGGGCGACGAAACGGATTTTGCCCAGTTGAGGTGACACATCTTGTTCACTCTTTCCTCGCTCTCGTTCCTGCTCGTGCAGAAGACTGCCACGGAATATAATGAGTAGTGAGGTCTGCTCTTGAATCTGGGGATGAAATTACCTCAACAGAATTTGCTGTAGTTCGGCTAAAATGGGGTTGAAAGTGGAGGAGACAAAATTACTTTTTTTGGCACCCCCTGTATATCGACTTTCCAGTGATACCTGCTTGTCATTTATCTGAACATGCACCATCATCATATATTCTAACCGTCGATGAGCCTTGATACTCCTAATACCGCGTCAGGAATGGTTCACTTTCTCTTGCTATTACAAATCTATGCCGCATTTCGATCATTCTCATGGATCGCTATGTCTAAAAGCAGATGCCACTGTCTGGAAGGCTAGACAATTTAGCAATCTCTACATCGCCTCAACTTATATCAGAGCATAAACAAATTATTCAACAGAGGCAACACAAAGTAATCTCCCAGTGACATTGAGCATCATACACTTCAATTGTAGTAGTTGTATTGCAATAGCTGGTGGTTTACCGGAGTTCCCATCTAGCTGTTAGTGACTCTTATCGGTCCTTATCGGTCACTACTGGATTCGATGCATCACCATTAAAGGCAAACCACCGATAATCAAAGTGGTAGACCCTTGGATGGTCATGAAGATCGCACCCTTTTCGCAGCGCCACGGTTCATCCTCTCCGCGCACGGCTTGGTCGACCCAAGCCGAGTTGAGCCCACCGAGCGGAATCACACCTGGCCTTAGACGAACAAATATCCAACGTGGCTCTCGTGGAGAAAGAAGCCTACGATAAGATTAAATAAGATGAAGATGAAGCAGCAATTTTAATGGCGAAGGGTGCTTAAACAGGGAAGATCAGGTGATATCAAAGCATTTTGCGCGATATCATCGAGCAAAAACTCATTTATAATCTTCCATGCTCGTACGAGGACTGAGGCCAGGGAGTTTATTTTCGGCAGTTGTGAAGGATTTTGATTCATCTTTCTTTGGTGAGTATAACAAGACCTCTACATCCCGGAACACGTGAGGAAGCTCACCCAATTTTTCGCGAGGTGTGCCTTTAAGATTTCTGTACCACTCCCTACAACAACTGTTGGTGTCAACACTCCACTGTCAGTTGGGAAAGCCAAACGTATTTGTGAAAACTTGCCTTCCTACGCTTCGAATCAAATCCTATCAATCTTATCAGCAGGTATCAATTTGGATCATTCATTAAGAGAGACGCAAACTACTCATGAGTGTCAACGTTTCACGGTCAACGTGAAAAGCGAGATATTCAGAGGCTCTAGCCGTCTGACGCTCCCTATCGAATCTTATCAACTCTTATCAAGTTAGATCATCCACCGTTGGTGTCTTTGTCCCGTGCCCAACATCTCGTGGAAAAATTAAAAACCAACTTTGGTGCGACGTGAGGTATGGATTTCCTATGAAGTGCAAATTATACACAGACACACACACACAAACGCAGATACACAATTAGCCGATCATAATAGAAGGATAGGATAATATCTCACTGTCCAGAGTGTAAAAAGTCGGGCCGATTTGCTGAAAGGAATGAATGAAAGTATTTCACCAATCGAAATTTTTTTCGCCTACTTACCATGAAAAGGTGGAGAACGACTAGTTCCTATTCAAGTCCTGAGCATGGGTGAGATTGTTGAGCAAGAGTCAATTGAATTGAAGATTGTGGTATTTTGAGGAAGGGGACGTATTTCAGATTAGATGGATATACTGAAATAGGGCACCGTATTGCTCAAACAATATCCAACACAACGTCACCCACATTGATCCGTTAACTGAGTGAAGGGCCAGTCAACCTAATACAGACTGATTTCTATTATGTAACTTGTTCCGCCGTATTTACTATTAGCGAAGAGTTAGGGTACTAATTTGAGCATAAATCTTATATAAACATACTTAGTTTTATAGGTTACAAATTAGGATGTACGCCTGACGTACGAGAAAACAGAAGGATATACAAGCAATCGAAGCATGGTTGCAGCTGATATTAAAACAATGAAATATGTTAACCAAGTGGCACTGAACTTCAGGCACACCATCTATAGTGGCCGTTTGTAAGAGTAAGCGGTGTACCGTATTTCATCCCATCCTTTTTACAGGCTTTTATCAGCCTTGTTAGTCGTTATCAGTTTCGGTCAGTCACCATTAGGAGCCTTGTACCACATACTACTACAACTAAAGGTGTCAACTCCCTACAGTACCGCTACTAATTTGTAGTCAGTCGACACCAAAAAACGAAAAACCGTGGTTTTCCCCGTCTTGCAATTAATTCCTTTAACCTCTCCCAAATATTTTAGAAAAGATACCAATGGAAAGCTCCGCTCTAGACGATTGGAGAGATTTGTGCAATTTCTACATTTCTCGATTTCTTTGGCATAACATGAGAAGTTTTCGCAAATTTAGCCCCTTTACCACGGGCTATTTTCGACGACGTCACGGAGTCATAAACCCTCCACTTCGACTGTGAGTTTCAGAACAAATGTTTCATAGTCAAAATAATCACGTATCCGAGAAGAGCATGAACACGTGATCATAATTGGATCTCTCGCATTAGATTCAGCGTGTTAGGTTTTCAAACTGGGAATGGGTTTGAAAAATTACTTTTCTATCGAACTTATCATACCTTCAAAGCTCTGCATTTCAAGGAACAAACACCGTTTCCAACGCATTAAGGTGTGGTAATGACAGGTTCTATTTAAGTTGAGAATAAGCCTTCAAGGTAAGCACCACGTTCGCTTTCGGTGTTCCATACGCTATGGATATTCTCTGGATTTGGCCATTTCACAATAAAAAATGTGTGTTCATAATGAAAATGAGCGTCACTGGATCATCCCAACAGCAGATATACTGTCCTTAATAATTGCCAGCAGCCAACTGTGTGCGACTCTCGGTTTTATAATTATACCGCCTCCACTCGATTTTCGTGCTAATTGACTGGCGACCTACGTCGACCCCTCACTATCGATCTCATTGATTTACCACATGTGTACCACACCACACGTGGTGGACCATCTAGGAATAGGTCTCATGGTGTGTTCGGCGTTTATGGATACTAGCAAGTTCTAACAAAATGTTTCTACAGTTGCTATGGACGAGGCACTTTCAATTACCCTACTATTCCTCTGCATCTACGAGATCATTTGAAGCAAAAACGCGTATCAGTGCCCCCGGTACGCAACCGTGGGGCCGAGTCTATAAGAAACCGGTCGACTCAGCGCAGAGCGCCCAGCAATTCACTTGCAATCATTGTTCGGCTAAGCAAGTAGACAATTCGACGATCATTATGGTAACGGCTGAGCCAGCTGCCGATCCAATATCGCATGCCGTCTCATTATCCGATTCGTTACCTGTTAGATCACGTCATAATAACTCACTGTGCATGCGATCGTGATATATGATAGACTGCAGACTACATATGTTTTATTTATAATTATATAAAATTACATTACATCATTAACTAAAATATTCACAGTAATGTCAATTACATAATGTTGTTAATTACATTATCTACAGTAATATCAAATTACATTACATTAAATCACATTATTTACAGTAATCCAAATTGCGTCACATTACTAATTACATTATTTACAGTAATAGAAGAGGCATAGGTAAATATAAAGTGGAATACACAGAAATACTTAACAGGTTGTAATCATGCAGTATAATTGGATCGTACCCCGCTTCGTCCTGAATTGTATCATGGGACCCAGGTTGCCCATCTCGTAAGGGTCACGTAGCCGTCTCACACGGCTATTGAGTGCCTCTTCGATGCTCTTCCAATTGTTGTCCTGCAGGTGCTCGATAACTTCATAGTATTTACATACACACCGGAATACCAAATTTTCGTGATCGCTGCGGTTTTGGTTTGAGTGTCACATAGATGCAGAGAAATAGTAGAATACTTAAAAGTGCCTCATCCATAGAAACTCAACGAACAATTTGGTAGACCTTACTTGTATCCATCAACGCCTAACACACCATGAGACCTATTCCTAGAAGGTGCTGCCGTACCACACGTGGTGAAACAATCAGATCGATAACGATGGGTCGACGTAGGTCGACAGTCAATTGGCACGAGGATCGAGTCGAAGTAATATCCTACTATATATAATTCGCTTAGTATGTCTGTCTGTCTGTGTGTGTGTGTGTGTGTGTGTGTGTGTGTGTCTGTCCGTCTGTCACGAAATTCATATCTCACCTCGCAGTAAAGCTGGGACCATGAATTTTACAAGTGATGTGAGGGGTGGCAAGGGGACACTAATGGTGGTGGACCGAAAGTGATTGCAACTGATAAGGGCTGATAAGGAGCCTCGGAAGACAAATGTCGCCAGATCCGTTTCGCCTTTCGCGTTGATGCAAGAGCGCTGGCACTCATAAGTGTTTAGCAGGAGGGGCCAGGGACATTAATGGTGGGTGACTCGCATTGATAACGGTTGATAAGATTCGATAAGGTGCGTAAATGGGCTAGAGTCGTCGAATCCGTTTCGCTTTTCGCATTGATCCTGGAGCGCTCATACTCACAGGTCTCTTGCAGAGTGGGACGGGGACATTGATGGTGGGTGATCACATTGACAACGGTTGATAAGATTCGATGATGAGCGTAAAAAGGCCAGAGTCGTCCAATCCATTTTACCTTTCGGGTTGATCCCAGAGCGTTCACACTCACATAGTGTTTTGTGGAGTGGGACAGGGACATTGATGGTGGGTGATCCACCTCGATAACGGTTGATAAGATTTGATAAGGAGCGTAAATGGGCTAGAGTCGTCGAATCCGTTTCGCTTTTCGCATTGATCCTGGAGCGCTCATGCTCACAGGTCTCTTGAAGAGTGGGACGGGGACATTGATGGTGGGTGATCCACATTGATAACGGTTGATAAGACTCGATAATGAGCGTAAAAAGGCCAGAGTCGTCTAATCCATTTTACCTTTCGGGTTGATCCCAGAGCGTTCATACTCACATAGTGTTTTGTGGAGTGGGACAGGGACATTGATGGTGGGTGATCCACACTGATAACGGTTGATAAGATTTGATGAGGAGCATGTGAAGGCAAATGTCGTCAAATTCGTTTCGCCTTTCGTGTTGATCCAAGAGCGCCGACACTCATAGCTGTTTAGCAGGGTGGACGGGCACATCTATGGTGGGTGATCAAAACTGATAATGGCTGATAAGATTCGATAAGGAGCGTGAAAGGGAAATGTCACCAAGGCCGGTTCGCTTTTGCGGCTAACAGCGGAATGTTACTTTCGCAGGTATTGTAGGGTACGGGGACCTCAATGGTATTGTTGGGTACAAGGGCCTCAGTGATTCGAAATCGGCTCACAGTGGCTGATAAGGAACCGTTAGGAATTAGATGGGATAAAATCCTTCACACCGTTAACTACTACTATATGATCGCTCTAGCAAAAGCGTCTGAGTCTCGGTGCCATTGGGTGAACACATTTTATGTTCTGATATCATTCGCCGATGTATCGACCGCTGAACTGCATGGCGTTCCAAAAAATGGTGCATTTCTCTTGATACTGCGATCTACACTGATAGTCATGATACACCTATATTTGTGATAGCAAAGCGAGCGTTTCTCTGGGAATCATTTTCTAATGCGGTACTGGCAGCACCACTGGGTATCGACCGCTAGACTACACAAAATTCCAAATAGTGAAGCATGTTTACGAAAACGATAAACATTGATAAGCGGGATATGGATCTACCATCAACGTGTAGGAATTAGATGCTCAGCAAGTGAACAAATTTTTTCCAATCGATGCATTCGAATACAAAACTATCGATCTCCAAACTATCCAGACTCCCAATGATGACCTAAACCAGTTGGCTGGCGCACACTACTGCGCGCGATTCATGTCGATAACGTGCAAAATGGGATCGATGCAAAGCGAGTGATGTATATTAATATCGAAAAGCTTTTTTTTCATCACGCCATCTTCTCTTCTTTTTTCCAGTTCTATAGCTCAGCTGAAAGCAGAGGAAGGGAAATTTCGCTCAATTCCATACATAACTGTGGACGTGCCGATCAAACCCATTTTGCACAATATTGCCATGAATGCGCGCAGTAGTGTGCGCCAGCCAACTGGTTTTTACATATTCAGTCACGTCCACAGCCAAGGGACACGAGGTTTGTTATAATGAGCAGACACAAACAGGGTCAACGTCACTGCATCGGATCTAGGCCGCTACTCGCGGTTCGGTGTCACTGAGCCATTCCCATATGGTTACCTTTTCTTCGAAAGTCCGCGACGGTTTTTCTGTAAAGGAGGAGCTGCAAGATGACATGGCGCAGTCGTTCAGCACCAGCAACGAATAGTCGTCATCGAGGTGTCCAGAGCACGCCGGCCTTAGCCTAAATCGTCACCGTGTAAGGCGGTGACCTCAGCTACAGAAGTAGCTACTGATCTCACCAATCCGTATATTCGATTGCCTCGTGTTATATTGTATTGCCTACATCCTGTATCTTTTGTACCTTTTTTCGTGAGCTTTCCTACCATATCCTCACATCTTTGATGTCTATTTGAGGCAGTTCACGATAATATGAGTATTCTGCTTCCATCATCGAGTAGATAGGCTCCTCTACAACGGCAAAACGTGCCATCATATAGGAGCGAGGGTGAGTGCTCAACGTGTTACGAACATGTAAATAAAATGGACCACTACTCCATCAAGTATGGCTCAGGTAGAAATATACATTTAAGCTGTAAGGGATTCGCCGCGTCAGCAGCGAATGGGTGTTCCTCCCAAAGATGTTTTCCTATGACTCATCTGAACCTTTCAGGGAGTGGCGAGAGAAGGATGCGAGAAGATGAGGAGACAGCTGTCTGCACGGTCCGAGGATTAACCTGCCCGTCGGAGATCTTGTGTATTACCATATATCTTTGTCGGCTATTCATTGTGTGTATTACTTTTGCCTTCCCAAATGGTTCCACACGTAGACATATGTATTAGGTTGTGAGGAGAGTTCTGACCGGTTTTTCGGATAAAATCAAATCTCACAGCGCGTCAACATGAACCAGCTTTCATATTGTGCTCCTTAGATGGACAAAAAGTTCCTCTTTTCAATATATTTTCTATTTGGAATGCCACAACGTTTTCGAATTATTACGGGAATTTTAATGTGCTGCAAAAATGGCACTTTTTAAATAACCTCACTTGTTCAGCCGAGTCTCAGCGAAGGAGACCACAAATGTGAGTGCTGCAAGGGGCGGGGGTTAACCATTGGACTGAACACATTGGCCAAGGTTCCAAAAGTGCAGAAATGAGAACGAGTTGCTCGAATTTTTAATTGATCAAATCGCTTTAACTAAAACGACAAAAAGCGGTGAGCGCCCATACCTGCAGGGGATGTCCAAAAGTACTAGCCCCCAACACACAAACTTGATTGACCACCTCAAGTAGCCATGATTTGGAAAAACCCAAAAATGATAGCCGCAGGCCCCTCAGAGCAGCTATGCGCAAGCGCATTTTTCGCAAATCCTCTTACTGTAATTGAAGCAGTTGCAGGCTGAAGTCCTAACCCGTCCATTATATTCGCCAGATCTAGCGCTAACTAAGCCTCCTTTCGCAAACATCTGAACAGCTCCTTTAGTAGCACCGTGTTCAGAAAGAATGGTGATTTAAAGTGGAATTTTTTTTTATTTCGCGCTATATAAATCATCAGCTCCTAATCGAAATGAGATATTGGAATATGCATGATATTGCCAAACCAGTTGGCTGGCGCACACTACTGCGCGCGATTCATGGCGATGTTGTGCAAAACAGGTTTGATCGGCACGAACTTGGTTGTGTATGGAATTGAGCGGAAATTTCCTTTCCTCTGCTTTCAGCTGAGCTATTGAATTGGAAAAAAGCAGAGAAGATGGCGTGATAAAAAAAAAAGCATTCCGGTGCTATGATACTTCAGTCGCTTTGCATCGGACCCATTTTGCACGTTGTCAACATGAATCGCGCGCAGTAGTGTGCGCCAGCCAACTGGTAAGACATAAAACCGAGAGTCGCACACTTTTTGGCTGCTGGCAATTATTAAGGACAGTAAATTTGCTATTGGGAGTTGTTTTATCAAAATTCAAAAAGTAGAATCTGTCAGTAAATGCGTCTCAATGCGTTTGAGAAATAATTCAGAATGTGTACTAAGATATAAAAAGAATATAGATAATAGTGAAGAACTATTGTAGAAGCAACCAATCAAAACAAAAAGGAAACAGTGAAAAATGGCAGTGGTGAAGCTGAAGGTGTAAATGAGGTAGGACAAGTACACTGACGTGTTTCGCCTCTTCATCAGACGAGTCAATGATAATATCAATCCTGAGGCTCTTCAGTGACTAGGATTTATATTCAATAAGATGTTAAGTAAGATGATGATGATGAGATGTTTCAATAAGATGATAAATTCGATGAAAAAATTATTTCTTAAACCAATTGTCAGTTGAAAATTGCTGAACCCTAACATGAGAGATACCATTATGATCACGAGGTCGCGCTCTTCTCGGATACGTGATTATTTTTGACTATAAAACCCTGTTCTGAAACTCATACTCAAAGTGGATGGTTCACGGCTCCGTTTCATCGTCGAAAATCGCCTCTAGTAAATTGGGGCAAAATTTGCGAAAACCTGTAAAATTAAGCTAAAGGAGTCGCGAAATGTAGAAATTATATAAATCTCTCCATTCGTCACAAGCAAGGGTTCTAGCATCATTCGCAAGAGATTTGGAAAACTTTGAAGAATCGTAGCAAAAAGAGGGAGAAGCTACAGGTTTTCCGTGTTTTGAGGTATGACCATGGATTGGTAGCGGTATTGTAGGGTCAACGCGAGAAGCGAAACAACCTAATTATTTTTGGATTTGATGATCGATGCTTCCTGCTATTTGAGATCTCGTACTCCGTTTTCTTATTCAAATTGTATTCTAGTTGTATAGATGTACTGGTGTTTTTTTTTTCAGGTTTACCGCAGGAAAACGTTAAGCGGAGCCGGCACAGTATATTTCGCCAGCAGGATTGTTGAATTTCGAGTTGAGTTTTTCGCCTAGTCTATTTCACATTTTCTTCACACAGTAGTTTTGTTTGAGATGTGTAGCAGATCATTTTACTCTTGAAATACACTATGCAGCTCAATCAAAACCTGGAAAAATAAAACAGTTGTGTCTTTTTTAGTTTTGTTTTTGTTTGCAAAGGTCTCTTTATTTTTGTTTGAGTTGCTTTCCAAGGCATTGATTGAGATGTATCGTTCACTTTTAACTTCGGAAGACGACCGTGATTGCTTAAGTCCGCAATGTGAATTTTCAAGGCTTGACTTTAATTTCATAGCTTACTGTATTTCATGGTTAGGTGCTAGAAATGCACAATGGATAGTATCCGTACCGCAAAATGTGCAACAAAATCCTTGTGACTACGCCAAGTGCGTCGAAAACCGTTAGGAACAAACTCGAAATCGTTTTCATCAACCAGTTGCTATCGCTCTTCATTATAGCAGCATTGCTCATCCTCAGCGTAGCCGCGGTAAGTTTCTTCTGCTTATGTTTCAATCATTTTCTTTACAATATTTCGTTGAATAGCTGATTAATCTGTCTCTACCGCAACTGCACGTGCATGGAGAGTATGGAGAGCACCGGGAATAGAAATAATATTACAGTGTATTAATCATGTTAGATCTGTGACTAGGATGTGTTTTTTGTTGACCTAATTTGTTATTTTGGTATTTTGATGTCAGATCTTATTTACAGAGGAGAATGGAAAAAATAAAAATTTTTGGAAAATCTATTTGCAGCGCACAACCATTACAAGCACATAAAACACAGCATAAGAATACCTAGCGATTATACAATCTTGCGGCGTTGTGTATGTTAAAAGGGGAAGGTCGTATTCGGAAACCCAAAGTGAGAGAGTCGCTACTGAAGCGGCACTTTCCTCGTATCTTGCCTTGAGGAACAACATTCCACATTCGACGGAGACACTCGACTCTGACATTTGGCGACTTCCAGAGATTCACGCTTCTTTTCAAATACGATCGCCTGTTATCAGTTCAGATCGCCCATTGTTAACCTTCCCGTCCACGCCGCATGGCACTCATGACTGCTGAGGCTACAGCATTTGCTAATGCTGTACCAGAAGCAACAAAGCTTGTTGACCGCTAGACCATCTGAAAATTCGAATAGTCGTTTACGCTCTGGAAATTGAGAACATTAGTAGCCGCTAGATGGATTAACCACTATCATGAAGAAATTAGATGCTCTGAATGGTTGCAGTGCGTCCCATCCATTAAATCTGATCCATAACTACGCTAAACTGTCTGAACTCCCAAATAGCGACTGTTATAACCCCAGGGTTAAATATAAGGAAAATAACGAATTCGTTTCTGATCCTACAGGATATCGACCGCTTAATCACTGAACTATCAAGCATCAGTAAGGCTGTTTGCTTACCAAGTGAGCATGATTCGTGCTACGATATCAGCAGAAATCTAAGCGGCTGATAGGCAACGTTAAATGCCGAATAGTGACAGATGTTGGTAAAGATACCAGTTGAGCTAGCACTTCCACCTCCGCTTATCACACAGTGTGGAGTTACGCCATATAAACTTTGTTTTCGGTTGGTCAAATTCGGCTTTCTGCACTTCAGATAAGTCTACCGCGTGATTCGCGAGTTACTGTGCGACAGCTAAATTGAAGTAGTGTAAGCGGAGAACAACTCTTAGTTTGTACTCATTGAAAATTCACAAATCACGTACCAACAATCGCTGGATCTTCATTTCTTGAAGACTTATGGAGAGTGGTAGGAGGACATCAATAGTGCCTTCTCACAACTTATAACTACTAAAATAGGAAGGGTTTTTGTTCCGAACACTGTTGCGTGTTTGATG
Source organism: Trichostrongylus colubriformis (assembly GCA_963978905.1). Classification (NCBI taxonomy): domain Eukaryota; kingdom Metazoa; phylum Nematoda; class Chromadorea; order Rhabditida; family Trichostrongylidae; genus Trichostrongylus; species Trichostrongylus colubriformis. The sequence continues at coordinate 8,161,072 of OZ022259.1, read as the reverse complement.
GGTCCCTCAGGCTCAGGCAGGGCCTTGTCGAAGTATAGACTGACTGCGCCAACTAATTCCCAACTGTTTCTTGCATTTGAGTTTCCTCTCAATTTGATTAGCTAGATTAATTCTTTCGCGGTGAGCAGGGAGTGAATTTATTTATTTTATTCATTTAAAAATACACTCACACGAGTGTGCCTAAGTAAGGGAATATGGCATATTCAAACGCACCGTAGCAGATAACTAGATGGATGAAACCAAACCAAAACAGACCATAGAAAAGAAAACAGCATCACTGAGGACTCGAAACGATTACAAGAAAGCGCAAGGAGAGAGGAGAAGGATAGGAGAGTGCCCACTGGCCCTTGAGATAGACCAGATAAAGAAAACAGAATTTGATCCACAGCTTCTAAACGTGGGTTACTTCCAGAACCAAGGTAACCAACCCAGTAAAAGCAGATAAAGATTACCAATCCCGTGTCCACGAGAATACCATGCACTGCACTACTTATGTATGCATGGCTATATGCGAAATGACAGGGTGGATGATGCTAGAGATAACACTACTCGACAAGAGCACTAGGGCATGCAAGTCGAACCACGGAACCAGATTTTCGGCTGTTAGGTGTTTCTTACCTCTAACAATCTTATTCCAGGCCCACCAAGAAAAATTAAGAGGGAAGCAGTGGGCATGCGTGCAAGCCATAGTAGGAGTAACCAAAACTAAATGTAATCGAATCAAGGCTGGAAAACAGCCGGACCTCACACAATTAACCAAAAAAAGTAGTGATCTAGAATAGCAGCACACCAGTAGTAGTAGTAAGAGCCGGCCATGACAGATAAGTAGCAAACTACGATCGGAAAGAGAAAATGGAAGCAAGGTAGGAAAACGTGATGTTGGACCATAAAATAGCAAGGTAGTAAAATAGGATGTAAACCATATTTGCCTATTTACAGTCGACGATCCATCAGGAGGTGTTGCGGTGATAATCGTAGCACACAAGTCGCACTTTGTAAGCGAACGAAAGATAAAGCTCGAAAAATAATTATCCGAGCTCTTCAATACAGGTGCCAGCCAATCCGAAGAATCCTTGCTGCAGTTGCATTTTATCGAGGCCAAAGAGAGTGGGTGATAACACAGCCGCACGCGGAGACAGATCGATGATGAATGACGATGCTAAGTTGATGATCCATCAGAAGTTGTTGCGATGATGATCGTAGCACAAAAGTCGCACATTGTAAGCGAATTCGAGGGATATAGCTAAACCACACATCACCACATCTCTTCCTCTGCAACAAGTTAGGAAGCACTGCAATGAGAATTGATCCTAACTGGCATCTTCAAAGTTTAAAACCTGAAGTAAATTAATTTTTCTAATCTCTCTTTGAATACATGACTATTCCTAGCACTCATAGCTTCCCTAGCAAGTAACTGGAACTATCGTGCAACACGATAAATAAAGAAATCGAATAGTCGACTAGCACTTTTATTCTGAAGTTTAGCATAGTGCAAATTGAATCCATTACCTCGCTCTCTACCTGGCCTGAACACCCAATACTTGCTCAGGGTCAGTTTTAATTTCTTCCGAAGTAACCGAAACCCAAAAACAAGACTAGAGACTACTCTTCGACATCGCAAAGATCTCAGCCCAAGCCACTGTAGCCTTCCCTTGTATGTAAAACCGCCTACAACATCTCTTATGCACCCTAAGAAAACTAGTCTAGTGAACACCTGTTGTACCCTCTCAAGTTTCAGTATGTCATTTCTAACAATAGGATTCTAAACTTGGGAAGCATACTCTATATGTGGCTGAACATAGGCTTTCTGAAGGCGAACAAGAATATCAGTTCTGTTACAGCGGATGTTACGAAAAACCCCAAACAGGGAAGTAAATGCTTTTTTAGTCGTTTGTTCCACATGGGAAGAGAGTTTCAAGTCAAAGTCGATTAAAACTCCAAGATTTTTGACAGTATCACAACTTCTCAGGGTAACACCACTCATAGTGTAATTAACTGCCGCTCCTTTCCCAATGTGCAGCACAAAACACAAGTTCAAATTGACTAGCAGATCCAAGTTGGCAGCCCACCATGTCAGCTCCTCAAGTGATCGCTTCAGAGTGGTACGAACTGCTTCACAATTTGATTCATCATATGTTCCGTACAACATAACATCATCTGCGTAGATTTGTACTTTAATGTCAAAAGAATTTCTTAGACTATAACCAGATCCAAAGTATATATCAAAACAGAAGAGGGGACAAAACTCCTCCTTGTGGCATCCCACTAGAGCAGTGATGCTTGTTTGAGAACTCACTGCCCACCTTCACTGTCATGCATATGTCTTCCACATAAATACGATGATAGCCAATTCAACAGGTTTCCATCTATGCCAAGACTTCCAAGTTTGTGCAATAGCTTATAATGGTTGACTCTATCGAATGCTTTAGTCAAGCCAACATAAATTACCTCAACAAATTTACCTTGACTAACAGCAAGATGACAGTCAAAAATACTCAACGAGATTAAGAAGCTCGCACCTGGGAAAAAACCATGCTGCTCTGGTGGTATTAGATTGAGCTTATAACAGGAAAACAGCTTTTCCCTTATGATTTTCTTCTTGACTGGCGTCGGCGTAATACAAATAGGGAGAAACTCGGACACCAGTTTCGCTCCAGAAGCTTTGGGTATGGCAGTGACTAATGCTTCTTTTCAAACCACAGGCACCTCACCCAGCATAAACGAACCGTTAAAGATGCTTGCCAGAGGCTTGGAAAGAGATGAGTCGCACTTTTCGAATACAAAGGCACAGTTCACGATAATATGGTACCTTGGTTTCATCGGCGAGTTTATAGCCCCTTCCACAAGGGCAAAGCGTGTGCCGTCATCACGGCGCGAGGGTGGGTGCTCAACGCGTGAGGAACATATGAATAAGATGACGGCCACCGTCTCAAATAGCCCACACCCATTCTCGATTGAACCAATTGGTAAGCGTGGCTTTTACGTGTATGAGAGGCATGATATCGACTGCGATTAGAAATGATAGGAAATACTTCCATTGTAAAAACAACCACATCGGATATTATCACGTAAAAACTTGTGCAAATATTACATGCATTCAAGCTACAAACTCGTCAATCCAAGATTCAGAAACACTTTCTTTTCAAGGTTTTACAGAAGTTTCGTCGTTTCTTCTTCAATTTTGTGTTCTTTAGCACTCACAGAGTCTTTATGGAGCGCGACGAGGCATGAAAATTATCGTGAACTGTGCCTTTAAGTAGTTTGCAAATATCAGAAGGATGGGAGTATACCATATCACACTTATAGTCATTCCGCATAAGGTTAGAATCAGGCAGTCTAGTAATAGTATTCTGTTTGGAGAAGACACTCGCAAAATAATCACCAAGCGCATTTGCTTCGTCAGCGTCAGTGTAGTGCCCACAACCCTTGCCATCAGATATAGGAGGAAGGCGATAACCCCCCTTCACTTTATTATTGACATAAGCGTACAAACGCTTCATGGAGGCATGAGATGACAAACGGCGTTCATAATTATTCTAAAATTTTCGAAGATGGAAGTTGATATCACAACATACTTTCCTATAAAGAACATCATTCATCGGGTCAATAGCACTTTCAAAAATACGCTGCTTTTGGCAGAGTAAATTGCGAATGTGATCGGAAACCTTGAGACAGATGGACCATGATAACTGAATGGAACATGTGACGCAAGATTGTATAAACAATCAAGCAAAACGCGACATAAGTCAGACGCCGAAGTATGACCATCAAAAGCTTGCAACCAATTAACCTTGACGAAACTTCCCCTCAAAGAGACATGATCTACACGAAAGAAGTCTGGTCTAGGTAGTATGCTGAGGTAGGGAGAGACTTGTATCCACAAGAAAGTGTACCATAGAGTGATCTGATGTGGCTGAAGGGGGGAAACGCCCTTACATTGCTTACAACAGGACTGTACGCAAGGATTACATCGAGAATATTTTCAAAAGGAGCGGGTTCTTTACAAGCTGCATAAACCATGAAAAATGAATTCATGAAAAAACCAAGAAGCGTCTCAGATGAGGCATCAATGTGGTCCTACTATATATAATTCCCAATTCCTTATTCTAAGTAATTAGGAATTCAACTCAATCAATCTTAAAGTCGAGATCACCCGAAACGATTGTGTTCTGCCCTGAAGATAGTAGAGCCGACATAAAAATTGTGAGAGCTATCGCGCGTGTTACAGGATGTAGAGGCCCTGGTTCACCCACCAAAGAAGAAAAATGAATTAAAACTCCTCACAACCATCAAAAATAAAACTTCCTGCATTCAGTCCTCGTACGAGTATGGGAGATTGTAGAAGGGTTTTTCCTCGAAGATATCGCGCAGAATGCTACGATACCACCTGTTCTTCCCTGTTGAAGCTACTTTTTCTATTGATATCGCTGCCTTATCTTGTCTTATCACAAGTTTTCCTCTCGTCTGAGCCGGGTGTGATTCGGCTCGCTCGGCTCACATCGACCAAGCCGTGCGCGGCGCCTTGGCGCCGCAAAAAGGGTGCAGTCTTTACAATCATCCAAGGGTCTACCTGCCCTGAGAAGTTAAGGACCACATTGATTATCGCGTGGTGTGCCTTTAAGTCCAATAACGCATCATCATCACTATTCGAAGAATTGGGGGAACGATAAGCTAGAATAAACCTGGTGCGGGATCCAGTGTAATAGTACCTAACAAGTCGATGCACTAAACATCAGTCTTGGATGAGTTATCAATTGGCACCACTTGTAAATAAAGACCGCTTTTGAAAAAAGAACACGCTCCTCCACCCCTGCGCTTGATCTGTCCATGCGAAAAACACGTAAGGGAGAGGTTCAATCAATTCTGAGTCCTTTATTCGGGATTGAGCCGGGTTTCAGTAATAAAAAGCAGATCCGGCTTCTTTTCGGAAAGAAACATGTGAAGGCTATCAATCTTATAAGAAATACTACGTGCATTTAACAAAAAACAGGAAAGAGTGACCGAGGGATCATGCAGTTTTATACTTTTCCCGACTCTCTACTAGGTAGATCCGAGAGGCATTTAAGCTCGCCCTATAGACTACCCATTTCTTCCTGCCCATACCTCTATTTCTTTCCTTTGCCAGCTGCCTCATCTCATAATAGAGCCTACGCTTCTCTACGGTCATACTCCTCCGCACGATGACACTGGCGAATCCAGCACTGCGTAGCTTCCGAGAATTGATCCACGCTTTGCGCTAGTGTGAAGTGGAAGGAAGAACAACCTTGACTAATCTCGGCCAGGCTCGATCATACTTATCCATTCGAAATACTTCTGCAGGCCTATATTCAACATCGAGGACTTCAAGTATGTCCCTCACCTTATCTTCCAGCTCCCTCTGTCTTCTCGACGGTGGGAGAGCCATTCCGGACTCATCTAGACCTGCATGTACTAAAGCACGCATCCTCTTTTCTTTGTCCACCGATTCAGCAATTTCCTTGGGAATTTCATCAGCAAGGACTGCGAGCCTCCTCCAGATAACTGGATCCTTGTTTCTAACTGGGATTTCGACTACAAATAGTTTGACTTCGATTTCTGCTCATAATATCCAACTGTTTTCTACTGACCACTGTCACCACGGTTTCACCTTGAGGGAATAAGATTCTTTATGAAGAGCAGTTGAGCTAAAGCCTAGTGCTGCGCGATGGATTTGAGCGAAAATAAACTCTTCTCTGCTTTCAGCTGAGCTATTGATTTGGAAAAAAACGGAGAGCGATTAAAAAGCATTTCGGTATTAAGCATTGCATCGAACCCACTTCGCACGTCATCGACATGAATCGCGTGCAGTAGTGTGCGCCAGCTAACTGGTTTAGGTCATCATTGGAGTTTGGATAGTTTGAAGATCCATAGTTTTGTGTTCGATTGCATCGATTGGTAACACATTGTTCACTTGCTAAGCATCTAATTCCTACACGTCGATGATAGGTCCATATCCCGCTTGTCGGAGTTTATCGTTTTCGTAAATCTAGCAGTTGATACCAAGTGTTGCTGCCAGTACCGCATCAGAAAATGATTCCTTATCAGCCCTTATCAACCGTTATCAATTTGGATCAACCACCATTGATGTGCTCTACCACCCTCTGAAACACCTATGAGAGTCGGCGCTCAAGGATCGCCTCGAAAGGCGAAACTAATTTGGCGACATTAGCCGTTCGAGGTTCCTAATCAGCCCATACCAGCTGCTATAAGTTTCGATCCACCACCGCTGAGATGCCCTTACCTCCCCCTATATCATATATGAAATTCAAAATCCCATCTTTGCTGCGACGCGAGGTATGAATTTCCGGTCAAACAGACAGACACACACAGAAATACACACGCCCACACCAACAGACACACTTAACCGATTATATAAACTAGGTTAGGTTACATCATGATTATCGATATATGTAGATCGCAGTAGACATCGGTGTAGATCGCAGTAGGCCAGGATCTCATCCACCTACGGAAAAGACAACCTTCGCGCACCACTACATATCTCGGTCAATAATTTCCAAAAGCACCTTTACTGCCATTTTTGGCCTCGTGCTTTTGTTTGCCTTGAAGGTTTTCTGAGTGGTCATCTTCTGCTCTGCAGGCCTTTCCAATTATTGGTTTCCACATCTAAATTTGAGGCTGATGGATCATACCAGCGAATACTCAATTGCTTTATTATTAATTTAATCTACTACAATTGATTAAAAAACTAGTCAATCGACCATACTGTCTCGAGTTAGTCTTATGTTTTTCTTTTGCGACTGACCAGCAATAAATAAATAAATAAATCAAGATGCGATCTGGATTTGTAATGGTTGCGCGGTGTAGTGGTTCTTAACGCATACCACGAGCAGTGAAGCGTATAGACGACCAGACTATGTCTCAATAACATTGATTGTACATATCATTGTAATAAGAGGTATCCACCGCTAAATCATTTAGACCTCCAAAAAGTAGTGGCCTTCATCAGCAAAAAGCTATGCAGTGGCAAGGGCCAAATTATCGACAAGCAGTAGGCTTTAGCACTAAGCGCTCAGCGAGTGAACACACTTCGCACTCCGATATAAACAACCGAAACGGGCGTGGCCGGGCCGCGTTTATAGTTCTGGAATATGCTGAATAGTGGGAAGAAGAATAAATACGTATCGATCGTAAGAACCGTGGAAATGCGGAATTGTGAAATTTGCGGAAGTGCAGAACTGTGGAACTTGCGGAAGTGCAGAATCATGGAATTTGCGAAAAAGAAGACACTTTCCGCTTCTCAGTTTCTCTAATCCTTTCGTCTCTTTGTAGCATGAAAATCGATACGATCTGATGCTTTTCCACACATTCCGCAATTCCGCATTTCCACAAAAACGCTAATTTCCCAGTCCTCTCAATCGGTACCTTTATCATTTCCACAGATTCCTTAGTTCTGCGATTCCGCATATCCCTGAACTATGAACGCTGCCTCACAACCGCCTAGCTGAGTGAAATTTCGAATACTGATAGCGCTCGTAGAGATACCGGTTGAGCCAGCGCTCAGTACTGCGCTTATCACAGAGTGGAGTTATGCGATATGGACTTCTTCGATATCGGTTAACCTATATCGACATTTCCATCTACCACGTACATCAGGGTGAACCATTCTCATATCATTACGATACACTCCCATGGTGCAATACACTTCAGGATACATGTATGATAATTATTTTTATTATACACTAAAGCCCATCCACAAGCATGATCTAAAAAAACGGTAAATGGATCTTAAATGATGAGTAAAAGGACGACTACTCTTATTGCTTGGTTGGCAATATTCCATATCCGAATATGTCACCACTGTTTGCGTGGCTTGGGTGCAGCACCACCGTGGTTTAACGTTTGAAAAAATGCACTCCATGCAGCTGAAACGAAAAATCTTAGGGCCTGGCAGTTACACACAAAATTTATCGGAAATCCGAATTTTTGGAAGGATAGAGAGGACAGCTCAAAATTTTGAAACATCAAGAGCATACCATTTAACAGTTCTGGATTCTTCTGATTGAGATTCAAGGCATCCAATCCGTTAGCTATTTGATTTGAAGCAGCTTGTCCTACTCTAAAACGCAAAAAAGAGCAACAAATAGAGGCAAGATTAGACAAGCAAACATTTTTCACAACAACATCAAAACTTCCTTACTTACCCATCTCTCGGATCTCTCGAATACATGTACGGCAGTGGCTGCACAACATGTGGTGATCCTTGCGGTCCCTTTTGCAGAGCTGCGGGTGGAAACGCTACCGTCTCGAGCTCCTTCGCAAAAATGCCATTCCTAGAAAAGGAATATCAAGCTTCAAGTCGTCAAACAACACGACATGATGATGTAAAGTTAACCACAAGACAACGCAGCGTGCCATTCTCTTCGAAAAAAGACCACTTTCAAACACTTGCTTTTCTTTTTGGACGGCGAAGGAAAATTTGGTGAGAAAGTGCCTGCTCTTACGAGTACCTATACGTATCAATGAAATACCACATAAAAGTGGTAGGTTATAGGTAGGGTAGGAAGGGAGGTAAGAAACATGCCTTGCCTTCTCTATCAACCCTAGATCAAGCATAGTTCAAAGCCTAGGGTACCATTTGGGTGCTATTAGTGCGGTAGTGGGATACAACTGATCACTGGTCGCGAATAGGGTAACCGCGCGCGACAGTTCTTCGCTGGTCTCATTGCGTAGAAGCAGAACGGGACCAGCAATGCACTTCAGGTTCAATGGAGCAATTTCACGCGGCACGGGGACTACTCCGACCCTACCACCGGCCACTCCCAGTTCCAAATTCAATGACACGCTTAACGTGATCACAAAGGTCCTAAGGAGTTACGGTGGTCAGTAACATTACTATGGCGCATCTTGCTCGTACCCATCGCGTCGCAGGCTGGACGTCGCAACGCGACTTTTTATCCTGAAACACATACCCAGATTCTCAAAGGCCTTCTGCACAAGCCAAATCAGAACTTTTTGCTAGGCAAACATGATGCGACGTTCAGCCCAACCTATAGCCGACGTGAGTGTGATGGGATGATGCACTTGACTATTCGCCTTCACTATGCTGATGCCTGTCCTTCCCGCGCAAATGAGTGTGGCACTATCAGAACACCTCCATCGTGGCATGCAAGGATTCGGATATAGCAAATGATATCGGTAACCATAACAGCGTTGTCTAAGCCTTCGGTGGTTTTTCAGAAAAGGCAACAACCCGTGGAGACTATTCTGCGAGACACCCCATCAAGGTTCCACAGTCGCTTCAGGTCGACATACCGTACGAGATGATATTTCATCATATTTTACCTAAATGAACGTCCAACAAAAGCAGGCTTCAAAATACTTATTCAAAGAATTCAGAAGACCCCTTTAAAGTCCCAAAATTTTTGAAATAATTCAGCAATATTTCGGTGTTTAATACCTTCTTCAGGCCTAAAACTGTGGAGGTTAGCTCAATTATATGATATACGTTGTATATCTATTTTGGAGCCTCATGTTGCTGAACATTCAGACAATTGTGAGACTTCGGATCAGCACAATATTGAAATTTGCCTAATTATTCTCTTTATTCCAATACTTTGTGCTTCGTATATTTGACTGATGTCAGTCACGAATGGAGTGACTTTTCCGGCACTCTTTGTACAATGAAAAGTTTGTGAGAACAAGTTCAAAAAAAGGTCATATAAGAATTACCGCGTTTTTTCATGAGCTCCGCCAACTCCGCGGCCTGAACGAGGTGTACCTTGGATCGCTAATGGTGGGACTACCCATCCCTCATGTGGTGGTCGAGGGTACTCTCCGGAAGGGGAATTGTAGCCAAACATCTCCTAAATGTCACAAAGGTACAAGAAAATCACAGCAGAATCGCCTTTAACAAGTACAGACTGTGAAAACATCAAGGATGACTTACCCTCGTAGCAAAAGAAACTGGCAAGATTGGCGATTCATCGTAACCAGCGTTACTTTGTGCATAACCATATGACGATAAAAAATCGTTGATGAACCCAGGCGGGATATCCTGTGTTGACGATCCAGCTTGCTGACTAGTTTCACGTTGCACAGCAAAAGTCACGACGACTGACACATCATCAATTACGAAATGGTTTGCTCTAAACAAATTATATATAGCACATGAAATTAACACACAGATAGGACATCTCTTTCTGCGATCCGCACCTTGGTCGATGTAATTGCTAAAGCCTCATGAGTACCATGAAATACGGAATGCTTCTCTTTAGCGTAATGGAACGTGCACATACCTGACCATTTTATCAGCGACTTCCGCATGCGTAAACGTAACGAAGGCAAAACCGCGGAACGGACGTGGAATGAGCACATTGACCACCTCAAAAACAACATGAACGCAGATAAGTGATCACTCGGATTAGCAACACCCTCACCGCTGCAGATTCAATGACTTTTTTAGCCTCGTTGGTGAAGAACTCCCGCAACCTTGCTTCCGTGATTTTCTCAGTGAGACGACCAACAAATACCTTATTGATCAAAGTTTTCCGTGGTGCGGTCGTATAATTTCCACTAGAATCCTTCTGCTGAAAAAAAAACTTGCTTCATAGAGTGAGCAAAACAACAAAGGGAGGTATTTTGAAAATCTCTGAAGCTATCGTCTCACGTCCATTACTACCTGCAGAGTGAAAGAGAGTAACGAAAGTTTCACCACAAAGCATGGAAGAAAGCACCTACTTTCTGATCAGGTATACGGATTTCACAGCGCCTTCCATCGATCATGTGATCCATAGCCATTACTTTATCCTCCTCCTCTAGGGTACTCATCTGCACAAAACCATATCCCTTGGAGGTTCCCTCAGCAGTTCTTTTAACCTACAAGAAATACATATATGCCACCCACTTTCCTTATTTCCCCGAGCCTGCCTCTGCAAACTGTGGCCGACAACACTCCTGCTTCTGCACTCACACCAATATTCATTCATCGACAAACACGAACAATTAGCATGCAATAGATGATCTTCTATCTTGGAAGCATACGTGCATAGGGCCGCCAGAGAGAGCATAAGGTCGCCGTCAAACTTCGCGATTTTGCGGTGTCACGGCTCCGTACGCGAACTTGCGGCAACGCCAAATCCCAATGCGAAAGTACGCCGCAAGATCGCAAAATCGCGAAGTATGACGGCCACTTGAGACACAAAAGACCAGTGACGAGTTTTACGTGGTTTCAAAAGCGCCTGAACATCACCACTAACGTTTAGGCTGATTCAAGGAGCTTGGAAACATCTTCGCCTCATCTGTCACAAGAGGTACGCGGAACTTTACTGGATACGTGTCGCTAGGGCAGGATCTCGCAACCGGCGTACCGCGTACGATGGAATGCGAGCGAGCTCGTGGCGCCGTATGTAATGAGTTCTGCAATAGGTTCGGGCCGTTTTTTATCCGCATATTCTCTTGGTCTTTCGAGGACTTCATATGTAATTTCGACAGAGTGAACATACGATTTCGTATTTTCAATCCTTCAATTGTTGACTTCGCAAGGCTTAGAAGTAGAGCGATTAGCGGCAAAAATTCGCACTTTCGACATTTTCTCTTCTTTGCCTGCCACTCCGGTCCAAAAATATATGCCTAAACGTTTATGATAGAGCTTTTTTGCTCTTCACAACAGCGCCTTTTTTGTCCAGAAAAGCTGACCTCTGAGCCAAATCGAATTATGAGAGACTGATAAAACATCGTTTATCTATTTCTTGCCAAATTAGAGTTTTTCGGTCTCAAAAACTGTTTGGTGAAATCTCGATTTTCAGCGAAAAAGGTTAGAAGCCGAGTACAGCGCCTCATTTCAGGCGTACAACACACACACCTCGATACTCAACTCACATACGACACCCCTACTTCCCATCGCGTTCCCAGCACACGCCGCCATTCGAAATCCTTTTCGAACGATACATACCCAACTCCACCCAGTGTCTCAAGCACACTCTTCACAACAGTCACTCAATTACGACAGAACTGATTGTTACTTTGAATCACTGTCCGTGAGAATATAGTCACTCGAAATCAGCAACACACAAACATAGAAACGATTCACACAAACACCGGAGACTCACAGTCGATACTCACGCACCTCTGCAAACGAGACGGTTCCGAAAGCTTCAAAATACTTCTTGAACGCCTCATCAGTAGTCTTGAAATTCACGCCAAGCACGATGAGATCAACAGGACGGCGCGGCGTCGCTGGCACCGAATCACGAGCATCGGCGGTACGCTTGCGACCGAGTCGGCCTTCACCGTCACTGTCCGAATCTCCATCACTGGTACCGAGTTTGCGACGCTTCACACTCACATCCGAACCTAGATACGCCTTTCTCGCCTCACGCAACACATTCATTTCCAAGGAAATATCAAAAAAAATCACCACTCGACACATTCTCCTGCACCAACACCAGATACTGTCTCTGCGGGAAGAAACAAACAAACCGTCTGCTTCACAACCTCGTAGTTTCACTCAAGCCGAGCAGTCACAGAAATTGCACAAAAGATAGGATGATAACTTCAAATTCACAGACAGGTGGCTGACATACTCAGCCAAAAACGCTTGATTAGAAGCCGCGACAGAAAGATCGAATGTGTTAGTGGTCCAGAATGAAACTAAACAGTATGAGGGGTTATTGAAGGCTCCGAGTGTAGGGGGACTAATATGTGGCTTAACCGGACACTACTACTCGTATCAAAATTTCTAAATGTTGCATATCAGCTGTCGAAAAGACAAGCAATCTTTCGAAATGCTCTGCAGTTTGTCGACAGTCAGAGCGAATAACTCTCTCTTGTAAGCGGTTTAACATCGATTATTGGCGACAAAGCAGGACAGCAGAGAGCAGATGACAGCATGTGTAGATGGGGAAATCTGAGTGGAAGAGCTGGAGGAACGTTTGCGACGACGACGGAAGAAGTGACAAAGCAGCGGTTGTGAAGTTACAAGTAAAGTTCCTTAAAATGGTGCTCATCCCTAAGTAATGGGTATTGACACAATCAGGCGAACAATGTGGTGCAAATAGCGCCACCACTGACGCTTTCTCGACCACATCCAATTGACTTAATAATGTCTACGTCATGACCTTCTTTGGAGAGACGAGTCACTCAGCAACGAAGGATAATAACCAAAAAGCACGATACGAAGCAGATATAGTAAAAGCTAAATTGACGTAATACCAACATAACAAGTGTTCAGCAATGTCACAAATTCATGGATGAGAGCGATGACATTAATCTGATCAATCCATTACGTGTAAGAAGATAAGAAAATGAGAAGCCGAAGCAGGCCAAACAACAACTAAGAATAGCTGGAATAACACATCGGTTTGGAAAATAAAATAAGACAGAAAAGCAACTGAAATGAATCGTCAAACCTCGTTCTGAGCGCGCATTCGAGGTGATCACTATGAAGACCTTATCGTCCCACCCATCAGCAGGAGGTAAAAGCTTGGATCCAGAAGCGTCCACCCTAAAATAATAAATATCGACCAGCAGGTGATACAAGTGATAATTCTAACGTACGCGACTGCTCGTAACGCTCCAGTTTTTGGGTTTTTATATTTCAACCCGGTAGCACCAGGATATGAAGACTGAAGTGTTGTCATGAATAAGCTATTATCCGGCGTGGTTGGTAGCTCCAATAGATCACCTTAATTATTTCACTTGAGAGCGCGGCATGACTCCACGATTTTCGAACAGTACTATGTTCGTTGATACTGCTAACGACCCGCATGAAATGCAAAACGTACCGTTCTTATCCGCAACGATAACAAATTCTGAGTACTTCACAAGATTATTCTTGTATCCAGCGTCTATGCTCCCGTCACCATGATTATGCGCTCGTTTCTCTCCAGCGGAAACAGTTGAATCACTCATGCCTGAAATATCACTCTGAAAGATATCCATAATCAGTTCACGAAAAAAAAGCAGTTTGTAGTACATGAGCACCACAGTACGTAAGATAAGGCGAATATATACGTGCTTCCTTCAGGAGCATTCAGGCAAAAAGGAAAGGAAATCAGTCAAAGCAAGGAGGGGTAGGAGAGTGTATCATGATAGAGTATTCTGAACTTACAGAGGACTAGAAATTTCGAGGTGGGTGAAATGATTTTTGCGTGCAAAACAGGAACTCAGAAAAGAAGTGGCTTGCTCGCTAAAACTAAAGCGATGGCCGGTACAATTGCGTACCACACACCAGTTACCGTAATTCTCCGCCTGAATTTATTCAGTAATCGCTTCGGACAACCTTGAACACGACTTCATTTCTTATGACGCTGACTTACGCAATTATTCGACAACTACAGCTCCAGAAATCGAGAGTCAGAAAAACGATCAATCTTTCTTGATGCCTTGCCTGACGAGTTAACCAGTATGCTAGTCACAAGTGAGACATCCGCTCTACGCGTTGACAGTAAGCTGGCGTAATTTGTATCATTTAGGCAGAACGACTCTTTTTTTTACTAGATTTATTCTGAAGATCTATACAGAGGTATTTCGTACAGGATACAGGCGTAAAAAGTGGCAAAAATGGTCAGGATGTTTGGGTTTTATTCTGAGTCTGGGGATGGAGCAGCAACTGCGGATGAGTCACTCTCTTCTTACGAAGGACCTCTTCGCGAGATAGAAAATAATTCAACCTTTACAAAACTGGAGCCCCTGCTTCTCTGGGCTTAAGGTAAAATCGATATTCTCTAACGGCACAGGAGGCAAAACTTTCACCGACGTTGAAGGTCCTTCCCTCTAGACTTAGGTTAAAACGCATATCCCTTCCTCCGACATGAAAACGCATTTGTTTCACCAGCTTTAGCCTGAATCCAGGGAGGGAAAGGAGCTTCGATGTCAGTGAAGATTTCGCGTCTTCCCTGCTCTGATTGACCGCCCCCCCCCCCCCCTTCGGTTTGTTCCCTTCGTTTTCCGACAAATGTTTTACATTGCCTGCTCTACAAAATGCAGCAATTTTTTTAATCATTTCGCTGTACATTTTCGAAGCTTAGAAATGGAATACCCAGAAGGCTAAAATCTACACCATTAGCATCTGCTCTTCATTTTATCGAGGTCTAGAAGCTGGCCTTCATCACTCCATGTTGTATCGGATGAGGTGAATAATACATCATTCAACAGTCCACTGTTATAAATAAGTTTTTTGGTCAAACAAAAATTTTACTAAGACCCAGATTGTAAGCGAGAGAGAGCACGTGCCGAAAATGCGGAGTCGTTCATGGGTATTACATTTAGACGCCTCGAAAATGACAAACAACGAAATGATTCAGAAACCAATAGTGCTGCATTGTAGAACTGAAAAAAGCTCAACTGATTGTGAGTACATATATACAATTTATGGGAAGACACAGAGAACGTCGTAAAAAAAGAGGATGTAAACCCGATGAACTCATTGTACAACCTAATACGTAGACGAAGAGTAAACGAAAAATCCATAAGATCTATGGCCGGCAGAAAAGCACCATCTCGTGAAGCGAGGACAGCTGTCCGAATGACGGCAACCCTATTGATTATCGACACTTTGGGCTCTCGCCGGGATGCAATAGGACACAGCCAAAATGACGGGTGAATGGGCGCAGATGTATATGTACACATGTACTCCATTTCGTAGGCTTGATGGGGCGTTGCCTACGGATACGGGTGAGTAACGAGAGCAGGGTCAAGCCTCCGTCGAGGAATCCTCGTTGGAGGCTTGACGCTGCTCTCTTTGGGTCGTAATCGTTGAGGTAGGCAGTGATCAACGGAATTTCGCAGGCTTAATAAAACTGCATAACTGGACTCGAACTCAAAACCAATTTAACTCAATCATCATAGAAACGTCATGCATGGCGCGATCCAGAACGAAGCCGGCCAATGCCAATAACCCTTTCGTTGGTCCGCGGGCACCGAAACCACCTACGGGACACCTCCGAAATTCACCGATTAGCCGTGGGAAGCGATATCTATGTAGTCGAGAATGCTCCATTTCGTCGACTTTTAAATGATCTAGAAAATGACAAAAATTAATTCAAACAAAAACGTAAACACTATCTTGTAGAGCGGTAAGAGCTCTATTGAATGATGCAAAACACTCCGCCAAAAAAGTTCATTTTTATTACGCAATTTGGAATTGAAGAGCAGGTGGAAACTTATTCCTACATGCTAAAATATGAGAGGATACCAAAGAAGGGTGATATCATCTTGTAGAGCAGAAAAAAGCTCTATCGAATACATACCAGGGTATTCTCTTCGATTTCGATGGTAGGCGAGGATGAGAGAATACCGAGAGTGCCCACTTCTGTTGTGTACTGCATTTGTGAGTCTTAAAAACAGCAAAAAGTTGAGCGATTCGAATAAAAAGAGTCCCACTGCAGAGCTGAAAAAGCTCTATCGGACACATATACACGTACATTTTTTGTCGATGGCAGACGAGAAAGATGGGGTGCGCAATTAGCAATTTTTGCCTTTTTTTATTTCATTTCCAAATCTCTAATTATTAGGTAATCGAACAAATCGAAAACCAGATAGTAGCATTGCATTTTGTAGAGCAAAAAAAAAAACGCTATCGAAACATATATGAGCTTTGTCGAAAGATGAAGGAAACACGGTGAAAAACGGGGTAAAAAACGGCGAGAATTTATTCTTCAGCCCAATAGAACGTGCTCCATTTCATACTGACACTTATTAACAGGTCCCATTAAAAGATTTTTCACTCCCACCTCGCACGTTCATATTCTTTCATAATGTCGCATGCTGATTATTGGCGGTACGAAGAAATGCACGCTACCTAGGACGTGGGATTCAGCCTATGTGGCGGTTTAGTGAATTTTGCTGGTAAGTCAATGCAATGAGAGTGAGGTAATAATGGGAGGGTCCTACTTTAGATGATCGGCTAAGTGTGTCTGTTGGTGTGTGTGTTTGTCTGTTTGACTGGAATTTCATTTTTTGCGTCGCAGCTGAGGTGGAATCCTGCATTTCACAATATAGGGGATAGTAAGGGGAACCCAGCGGTGGTGGACCGAAAGTGATAACAGCTGATGAGGGCTGTTAAGGAGCCTCGAAAGGTTAACGTCGCCAGGTCTGTTCCCCATTCGGGTTCAATTCAGAGCGCCCACACTCATAGGTGTTTTGAGGGGTGGGGTACATCGATAGTGGGTGATCCAAAATGATAGCGGCTGATAAGATTTGATAAGTAGCGTCAGAAGGCCAATGTCGATAAATCCGTCCCGCTCTTCTGGCTAACAATGGAATGTTAACACTCACAGGTATCACAGCGTACCGGGACCTTGATGGTGACTTTTCGAAACTTTTGGCTTGAAGGGGCTGATTAGGAAATGGGGAGGGGATAAAATCCGGTACACCGCTTACTACTGTTATACGACTGCTATAGTGAATGCGTCTGATGCTCAGTACCACTGGATTTGTTCTGATATCTGCTGCCGATGTATCGACCGCTAAAAAGCCCAGCATTCCAAATGATGGTGCTGACTTTTCTTCATACCACGATCTACTAAATGGATGATCAAGACACGATCTAGGTTTGTGATAGCAAAGCAAGCGATCCATTCTCTCATGCGGTGCCAGCAACAAGGGTGTGTACACATTGGTACGAATGACTTTTTTAGCACCCTATGTGCGAACGCTTAATTACTTCCTCGCACCTCATGTGCGAGAAAGTAATTAACCAGCAGAGGTCAGCCATAGACTGCTTAACTCATTTGTAATGTCCATAAAGGAAAAATTAGAGCAGTTTTATTATAGTATGAACTAAAACCCTCATTACATTTACGAAATGTTCAATAGGTAACAAATAAAGCTAGTAGCAACTCATATTAAAAGTGTGAAGATACAGCTATCCTCTTGCATGACTCCCTTACGGGCATTCTATTACGTTTCATAGAGATTAATAATATGTGATATGCCATTAGGGCATGCTATGACATTTCATCGATTTATTCCACTTATTTATTCCACTCACTTATTTTTTATCCATTATTCCAACTATTTTTTTTATTTGCAATGCTGTGACTTTTGAAAATGTTACAATCATTCCCATTCAACAGCGTCCGACGGGTTACGATAGCACCATTGAACTGAACTCCCTTTTTTTCGAAAAAAATCCTCTAATCAGAATTTCATCCACTTTGTTTTTCCTCTGTAGACATTACATTTAGTTAGTGAGTTGAACGGTCTATGGCTGACCTCTGCTGAATAATTACTTCTCGCACATGAGGTGCGAGGAAGTAATTAAGCGTTCGCACATAGGGTGCCAAAAAAGTCATTCGTACCAATGTGTACACACCCCAGCAACAATACTGGGTATCGACCGCTAGACTGTAAAATTCTGGATAAAGGTGCATGTTTACAAGAACGATGAGCATCGATAACTGGCATATGGATCTACCACCAATATGTAGGAAATAGATGCTCAGCAAATGGACAAGTTGCTACCAATTGATGCACTTGGATCCAAAACTGTCAATTTCCAAACTATCTAAACTCCCAAAAGTGACCACTTCAGCCGAAGGGTTAGCCGATTAGTGAATTAACCCATGTCTTGAACATTGATAGTCGGTATCATTGTAAGTAAAGGTATCTACCGCTAAATCTCTTGACCTCTAAAAAATGGTGACCTTCCTCAGCGGTAATATCTTCGATATCGGTTTGCATTTATCGTCTATATTCTAGCATCTATCGTCTATATTCAGAGAATAGATGCTCAGCAAAAAGTCAACATCGATCATTTCCCCATTACATAATTCTATTGTGTTATTCGCGCAGTATTGTGCGATAGCCCAACTGGTAATAGAATATGTTATGGATCAAGAGCAATAGAAGTCACGTCTTACTTGAGACGTTGACGAATGGAAGAGTGCGGATCACTTATTTTGATGATACGCTTGATGCCGTACCATTCGAGTGGGGACGCCGCTATAGAAAGTCGGCGCAGACAATGACGAGGAGGATCGTCGTGATCGTCGACGATACTCCGCGAGCAGCGGAGTTCAGCGTCAAGTACTTTGTTATGCATGGCGACGTTAATATGTTCTTTCTATTTGTAGAGTTGTAGGCAGGGTTTAGCCTTGGTCGAGGAAGCCATGACAGGGGAGGTCGTATTTGGTCCGCTGGGAGGGAAGAAGGGTCAGGTAAGCAGTGATCAACGGAATTTCTCAGGCTGTGTGTCCAAAGTGTAAAGGAGATGCGAAAAAAGTGACTAACTTGTTTCGAACCCGGAACTAATTCAATTTAATCATCGTAGAAACCTGCAGGAGGAACTGCATGGCGCGATCCACAACGAAGCCGGCCAATGCCAATAACGCTTTGGCTGGTCTCCTGACACCTATATCATGTGCAGAGATACCTCCGAAATCCACCGATAAACCGTGGGAAGCGATATCTATTCACGGACCACCGTGATGAGTACATCAGAAACTAATCGCTGCAAGTGAAAAATTAGCTGATATGGAATTCTTCCACTACACGATTGCAGGCACGCAGTAGTTATGGTCAGACGTGATGCTAGCAAGCCACTATGCGGTTCGGAAAGGTATTTGCTCTACTGAGAATGGGAAGGAAACCCTCATGCATGGCGCATCCAGCAACGAGGCCAGCCGAGGCCAGCCAACCTCTCGTTAGTCTTCTGAGAGCAGAAGATGCGTACTGAGGCATAACAGACCCAATGGATCATTTTTTCCATATATTGGGTAGTCTATAAAGTTTTTTCGTATTTTCAAATACCGCTTTTTCCCTCCAAACTGCTTTCCAGCAATCTCTTCTGTACATACACATGTAGTACAAGTCCACACGCATCTATAGGTATTATTGTCTTCCATCTCCCGGATAACGCTTTTCGGCAAAATAAACATATCAACGGTCAACCTCATTTTCAATACAAAAATTACAAAAAATTTTTTCTTTGAATGGCGTTACACAGGGAAAGGAAAAGGTGATAATCCGATGGAGCAAGATGAGGGCTATAAGGTGGATGGGGCAGCAATTTTTATCCAAGCTCGAGAATTTTTTGGCGAGTCATTTTTTCACTAGTGGTAAAAACTTTTTTGAATTTTTTCTTTTAAAAATTTTCGAGCTTGGATAAAAATAGCTGCCTTATAGCCCTGATCTTGCTCCATCGGATTATCACCTTTTCCTTTCCCTGTCTAACGCCATTCAAAGAAAAAAATTGGAATTGAAAATGAAGTGACTTTTGATATTTTTATTTTGCCGAAAAGGGTTATCCGGGAGATGGAAGACAACAATACCTATAGTAGATGCGTGTGGACTTGTACTACATATATATGTACAGAAGAAATTTTGTGGAAAGCAGTTTTGAGGGAAAAAGCGGTATTTAAAAATACGAAAAGACTTTTTAGACTACCTAATATTAGTGGGAAGATCTCGCTAGTTAGACAAAAAATTTCTTCGACTGCTCCCCTCAAGATAACTTCTTTCATTTCGGAGATATGGCATAGTACAGGTGATCTATCGAAAGCGGCAGCTTCGCCGACCCCAGACAGCAAGACCGCACTCATTTGGTTAAGTTCGAAAGAAGTTATGGTCATTAGAAGTAAAACGCCTCAAATTTTTCTCGACTGAATAACCGTATCGAGAACTGCGCAATCATTTGGGGATCCAAGCGACAAATAGATTGGTCTGGGGAAGCTATTGAGAAAACAGTTCACAGTGCTACGGAAGGTGGAGTGGAAAAGAATTTTCAAAAATTTAAAAAATGTCCAAGTTCAGTATGGAGAAGATGCCGCGCCCCATCCGATCGCCGCGTCGCCACTCTACTGCCGTACCTTCCAAAGCACTGTGAACTGTTTTCTTAAGAACTTCCTCAGACCAATCCATTTGCTGCTTGATTTCCCAGTAGATTGCGCAGTTCTCGATATGGGTGTTCAGTCAAGGCAAACTTTGAAAATTTCGAAGTGTTTCACTTCAGATGGGGCGCAGTGGAGCGTATTACATAGCTCTTATTTAGTTTCTAACTTTTCTATTTCATCCTTTATCGCTGCCGATAATTTGCATTATTTTCAAACCTTCTCCTTTGTCATCAGTGGACGAGCATATTACTCGGATTTGTTACGCTCTTACCTAAAACCCTTTTGTTTTGGCATATGACTACTGAGTTTTGTTGGGCTTTATTTCTCTCATTTTGTCAGAAGTTTGGTTTGGCCTCAGAGTTTTTTTTAACCATAGGTTCTTAATTTTCTTTGTGAATCGAATCGCACTGGCTGGGTAAAAAACACAGAAGTAGCGCAAGCTGAAAAAAAGGGGGAGTGGTCGTCGTACGGAGCCATCCTTTTGGGAGGAGCGTATTTTTGAAATTTTTCCTCGACTCCACGCGTGACCGTGGTTGTAGAGTAGAGGCGGAGGTTGAACGACTCTCGTTAAGTATGACTGGACAGCGCTTGAGAGCTGAGATAAGATGCAGTCTGAGCCGAGTTATGATCTCGCGAAGTTGAAATTGCGCAACCGGCCGAAAATTTCCTTACAACCGAATAGAACCCAAAAGCAGCCAACGTGGTCTAAAATTCATGCCCCAACCTCTAACAGCCGCAGTTTCGATATGAGTGCTATCAAACATCGTGATTTTGCAGTATCGCGGCTCCCTATGGAAAGTTGCGACAAATTTTAAGTCGCAAAATCGCGAGCGAATATGCGACACTGCAACCGCAAATTGGCGAAATCTGACGGCGGCCTGTGAGATGTGGGTCAGCAACAAAGGATTACAAGCTACTTATTAATAGTCAATCTAAATTACAGCATCCAAGGGAAACTTATATACACCACCCTACGCAAAAATATAAGCAGTGATCAAAAGTGCATTCACGGGATATATGATGAAAACCCGTCTCAGATAAAAAACGAAATAATGATAGCTCAAACGCCATTCGGATATTCGTAAAATGGTATCATATCAAAACATCACGCGAAATAAAACTCAAATTCCTATTCCAGATGGACACAAAATCAGAAGAAACTTCATAGGAGTAGGAAAGTGAGCAAGAATTCGTAAGCTTCTGGAAAATTGCAATGGAGAATCAAACAAAACTGGAGAAAGCATCATCAAACTTCAACAGCGATCAAGCTTAAAATAAAAACACCCACTGAAAAACTGCGCAGTGCGCAACACGTATAAGGAGTCAAGCGAAATGGAGAGGTTACTTGGCTGGACAATGATCCTCACATATCGCTTAAAAACATTGAAATTTCCAAGAATAAATAAAGGGCAGAGAGGAAGCATTATATGTCAAATCAATTCAAAAACAACAAAGAGAGACTGTCATAAGTTAGCGAAATTGCGTGGGTAACAGCTCTTCAGAGGCAATTTCAAATGTTGATAAAAGCTTATTGCTCCCATTGTGTCATTGGTTCTTGATACATCTCGTAGGTTGAGTATATGATCTGACCAGGTTCCGCGCTACCGGGTGATAAGCCGTGATTATTCGGCGAGATCGATTCATTCACCGACGGTGACAGTGAATGTGGACTGAGTCCCGTTTCTGATGATAATACTTCTGAAAACGTAGTAATCAGAAGAAAAAGTTAGCAAATATGGACGTCTTTGAGGTTTGATTACCATTTAACTGAGCACGTTGACGCGCCTCTTCCTGTGCTCGCTTCCTTTGACGTCTTTGAGCATCCCGCATTGCGTTATATTGTCTCCGTTCCTCACTAAACAATGCCGTGTAATGGAAGGATAAAACTTGAGCTTGAGACGAATCGAACCTGTTCATTCGATGATATTTCGCTCTTGCCTGCTCAGCTCTTCGCGCGCGTCTCATCTGCGCTTCTGCGATCGCTCGCCGGGTATCATCGTCAAGATCATCAAGCGGGCAAGTTTCAGCCAAATGACATAATTCTTCGTCCCTCTGTCGAGCCTGGGATACGGAAGCAATGAGCTGAGTACAACAGGTTGGAAACCTCCTACAGGTTCAAGATGCACCAATTGGAGAAAGCATTCTCGCCCAAATTTATATCTCATCAATTAGGAAGCTGTCATAATGACTTTAGCACTTTGATAGAGCCAATAAATGACCAAAAAGCCGTTACCTTTCGTAATAGTTCGGCACGTTTGGCGTTTTGTTGTTGCCGTACCTCTGGTCGCATGCTATGGTATCTATGAATAGAAGTTCATAATCAACATTGAGTATACGTTGTGACACAGAGGAGCAACAAGTGATTACCGTATTCTAGCTCGCTCTGCACGTTTTGCTTTGCTGATTTCGTTACGCTCTGCCACTGATAAACCACTTGTTGACACGGGAGCGGAAGGCCGACGTAACGATAGTGGCTGCGGTTGCGATTGAAAGCGGAGGCTCGCCCGAGATGATTCAGGCTGAAAAATTTGAAACCTATAAATTTCAGGTGTGTGACTTTGCGCAGTTCGGTGAATCGCAAAAAGTAAGGAGTTCGTTCTCAGTTCACAGAGAAGAAATGACTGCGTTGTGCATATGACAAACTTTGCGCAGTGGAAGAATGGTTACGCTCGCTGCACTTGTTGTTTGAAACAGCACCGGAAGGCTAAGAGACGGCCATATGAATTTTGAGCGAAAGCATGGCGAAGCAGCGGAAAAGATTGAATTAAACAAATGAAACCTTCACGGAGATTGCAAGTTTCAGCATTAAAGTAATGGAAAAACCACTAAAAGAGTCCAGGCAGCCAATATCGATATCCTTCCATACTGATGCTGCGAGCTTTCTTCACGCAGTTTCACCCCACTCCTTGTTCTCTCACCTTATTTGACATAACATTACATCCCACACTTCACATCGAGAGGAAATCAGTTTTTACTTGAGCTAGCTTCGCACATTACAAACCATTTCAATTGCGCAACAACCTCTTTGGAATTTCCTTCATTTCCTGGGGATCTACAGCTAGTGTGCGCTCAGCGACGTCAAGGCTAACTTTCATGGCTACACCAGCTGTAGAGTATCGACTGCATGACTATACGCACGGATATGAGGGTAACTAACCATGTCATCAATAACTATCTCATGGGATGCATAAAGCGCATGTGATGACTCCAACACCATTGAAGATGACGATGGTGCCAGCTCCATCTGAACAATTATGCAATTATGGAGCAATCGAGCACAGATACGGGAAGCGCTGTTACGAACCTGATCTTGAGAGTTGGCAAATGTCAGCGGTTTGCCCTGGTCCTCCACATTCGATAAAGGCATCGGCTGCGGGTGGATGAGAAACGGTTGTCCGTTTGTGATTGCTCTAAATCGCCAAAATTGAAGCGTTCAGTGAGTCGCAGGGGGTGTGTGGCCTTTGGCTCGTCCGGGCTGGCATGCGGCGCAATGTGTGCGGCCAAGTGCGCGGCGTCGTTGATTGAGGCGCGAACACGTAAGAACACGTAAGGCTGTGTTCATACCAATTTGAATGAGTTTTGGCGCATCCGCATAAAGTGAAACATACGTATCGATCGACAAAATGAGCGCATTTGCGCATCCGCGATTTGAGAGAATTGGCGCATTCGCGTGATGGATAAGATACATATCGATTAAAAAAAGAGAGTATTGGCGCATCCGCGATTTTGGATATTTGCCATTCCAGACACCGACTTTCGATAAGATATGGAAAAATCAAGAAATGGAAGGAGGAGGAAAAGAAATCAACCGCACGCGTTCAACTGACCGCGTTGCTAGAGTGACGTGGCACGCCCAAAATCTCAAATCGCGGATGCGCCGATGCGCCAAAACTCTCATTCAGTTTGGTATGAACGCAGCCTTATGGAACGGGTAAAGGCTGAGGTAGTTGGGATTTTATTGGACACAGACTTCTCATTCCTTCCATTAGCTTCCATTAGTGGGTATAATATGATCTTTCCTTGTGTGATACTTCTATTTACCTAATAAAGATAAGGAGACAAAAACAGATTACATTACATTTCAAAATTAAGTTCCTAGAGAGAGCAATAAGTAATCTAAGTGCTAATAAAAGGGTGTTGCACGAATAAGGACATAGAATCGAAAAAGCTCAACTTTAAAACACGATGGAAAGGAGAGCCTTGTTCTTAACAAAACGCTTGAGTATCTTGATCTAAATCAGCACGATTGCGAATTCGCGCTCCAGTCATAGACGACAACGTCGGACGTGGAGTCGCGCACCTTGCCGCGCAAATTGTCGTGTGCCTGCCCGGACGAGCCAAAAGTCTGTCTCCCAGTCGCAGGAATACAAATGCAATTACCGTAATTGCTCCTCTCCTCGAATAAGCGTACCATCGACAGTTCGCAACTCAACAGGTTGCCCGTTGGCATCAAGCCCGGTGATTAACATCTCGTGCAACGCTTTTTCGTCGATCAGTTGCGAAGGCTTAACCGTACAGTTTAATCCGAAAGCACAAAATATAGTGTACTACCAAAGTGTGCAAAATACTGTCGTAACGAGGGTGCGGGTCGCGAGGTCGTATTCCCGCGCGGCGAGTGGCGCAACGGGTGCGTGCGCCAGTGGCAGGGCATGGCAGCCTTCAAGCGAGGCAGTGTGGCATGATTGGAAACGCAGACGTGACACCCAAAGGCAATCGATACGGCGAGTCGTGGCGCCGCGAGTGCACCGCCGCGAAGCGGAAATTCGACCTCGCGACTCCCACCCCGTAAATAATACCTGCACATAGACTTTGTCATCAACGAGTTGTCCATCGTTCGTAATCAAGACTTGGTCCCCATCAATGAGTTGGTGTTCCACAGAGCTGAATCGGTTCGTTTGCGATTGTTGCTGCTGGCGCGCTAGAGCCATATGAGCCTGAAGAATCATCATATGTTTATCTTGCCGATGACTGATTGATGCTATCCTTCGACTGTGACACTGTACATCCTAAGACTTCTTCTTTACGCAGTGGTTCCATGATGGAGGGCCTGAAGCCCTCCATCACGGGACCGTACAGCGGGATCCCCCCTATTGTGTTCAAGAAATGCGCCTCTTTCCCTAGCCAAACCTTTAACTCATATATTCAACATCTTCCTCATGACAGTTGAAGTGCCAGAGGTCTGGAAGGAGGCGTTGGTTACGGCTCTTCCCAAGGTTATGGAGTATACAGGGGATGCCACTAAAAAAGTAAATTTTCTCCTCCTCTTTCGACCTTACTTTAATCAAACTTCGAAAAACGAAGTATTTTCATCCCCGAATTCAAGATTACACCTCCTACTATCAGTAAACTCCGTAAAAGCCTCCTACACGAACAGGATCGGGAGATTATTTCGAGTGAACATGATGTGTCACCTCAACACGGCAAAATCGGAGATTTCCTCGCCCCCGTTCAGAGCCTTGCTAAAGTCCGTTCACTCTGGGTACCTAAGAGGATTCATATTGAGTGGTGCCCTTGAGTATTCCGTTTTTTCCAGGCTCCCGACATCGTTCGTTTCCGAGAACCAAAACGTGCCATTACCACTGAAAACCATTAGGAGAAGGGTTTGAGGTATGAAAAGTGACACTTCGGAGCATAGCAGCGTTGTGAGCAGCAAGGGCCCTGTGACTCCCACGAACCGAAGGGTCAATCCTTAGGAAGCCCCCAACGAAAGACCTAACTTGGAACCTGGCTCCACTGTTAAAGGCGGACCTTGAAACCGCAGGTGCTCTGAGGCCCGACTGCGCGTCAGAGCACCTGCGGTTTCAAGGTCCGCTTCAAGGGCCTGAAGGCTCCGTATTTTGATGAAGGAAAGGGGTGACGGTTGGGACACACGGTCAGTAGGGCCACTGGGTCACGCGGTGACAATGCACATCCCTTAAACTCTTTCTCTATATCTGTTTCTCTCCTAGAGACAACAACGAAACAAACTTCCAAGGGAAATAGGATTTATATAAGCAAATTGTCTGAGCAATTTATGTCGCACGGCAAAGGCCACAGGCTTTCACAGAGTCGCAAGCCTCGGCCAAACCGTGTGTCCCAACCTACCCCCAGGTGAGAGTGGTGAGTCACAGCTTGCTCCTGTTTCTGGAAAATTCCGGGAATATTTTGCCCCAATAGTTTTCCCTTTCGTTTCCCTATGCGTATACCGGGTGGATGTGAGCCGTGAGCAAATTTACTCTTTTTTTGGCACCCCTTGTATAGAGTCTATGTATTTTCTAGCGTGACTTCGCAAGAGATGGGTGCTAGATGACATACCTGTTCACGTGAGGAAGCGACCCTCTGCGGTCCTTGAATGGAGTATTTTGCTAGTGTCACGGTATGGCTTTGTTTATTCATCGTTGTGATGGCTTACTAGTGGTGTTAGCTAATAATGCATTATTTTGTCTCCTTTGGATTTGGTTTGCTTGTTTTTCCAAACTTTTTAGTCCAATTTTTTCTCTTTGGAAGTCAGGCAGAGTGATTTGATGTGTTCTGTGGTATTAGGTAAAGGTCATGGTGCAATCGAGGGGGTATCCTGTTTTACATTCCAGTCCTTATGCCTTTTTCCTACTACTTCAGCTAGTAGTATTCTCGTTCGCCGCAAGCCCGTTCCACCCCTTATTCGATGCAGGTGAAGTGCAAAGCGGCCATGAGTCTCATGCGTTAGGCCGCGGTCATACTTTGCGCAGCTGCGTTAGTTGACGCCGGTGCCGGCGTCAATTCACGCAGGTGCCTGCGTGAGTTGACGCCGGCACCGACGTCAAACTCACGCAACCATTTGCCAGCCGCAGACGACGGCGTCAATAGATAATCCGTAGAGTTTGCGAAATTCTTGACCCAATCACACTACAGTATGGTGATTGTGGCCGATTCGAATCTTGGCAGTGTGCCAATATGGTGATTGTGGCCGCTTCGTGTATTGGCACAGCGCCAAGATTCGAATCGGCCACAATTATCATACTGTAGTGTGATTGGGTCAAGAATTTTGCAAACGCTGCGCATTATCTACTGACGCCGTCGTCTGCGGCTGGCAAATGGTTGCGTGAGTTTGACGCCGGCACCGGCGTCAACTAACGCAGCTGCGCAAAGTATGACCGCGGCCTTATTAAGCACAGTTTAGAACAAATCGATGATTTCATAATAGTCCCGATGAGATTTCCTATATTTGCTTTCATACTCCTTACAGTCGTATTAGTCATCGAAATATAGTACGGCAACGCTCATACAGTCCCTATATTTCTTAAATTGTGAACAAGTGCGCTCTCTATGAGAAATTACATCAACTACGACCTTCTGGCGCAAACAAGAAGGTTTTTGCGGCAGCACTCAGAAACCTTTGCCTTAAGTTCCAAGAACGCCTTGTCCATTGGCATCGTATACGATCAGTGTGTGGTCCTACACGCGATACAACTCTCAAAACGCACATCATCGTCAACGGCTTAGCAACCGCACTTCTTCTCCATCTCACAAATAATACATATGTAAAGAGAGTCAATATACCTGCTTTGTCCTTTTGATAACTTCTCTTTCCATTTGCTCGAAAATATCATCTGTGGTTTGAGTAACCTAAACAAAGTATGAACATAGTAAAACACCAGAGCGACAATATTACTAGCGAGAAACCTGAGGATTCGAAGAATTAAGGTTTTCTTGTGACGAAGTCATATTTGAAGATTCCAGTAGTGATGCTGCATTATTGTGTTGAAATGAAGAGCTCAGACCAGACGAGTCTGTTATACTGCCATCTAAAACACGAACACATCGCCATGTGGAACCATCTCTAAAGAATTTTCGAGCTTACCTATGGAACAGTCCGAACTCATTGCTCCCCCGCGACCAAGTGCGCGCATCTTTTTCGCTTGGGCACGCCTCATGTTATACTCCTAAGCAAATCAAATTGTGTCAAAATGAAAAATTGTGCCAATCAAAAAAACCAATTCCATCATGTACCGAACCTTTCGCTGCTCAGGCGTCATTTTTTGATACCGTGCTCGAGCCGCTTCAGCTTTGCGTGCATTTCTTATCATGATCTGCTGCGCCTAGAATACAGTACATAAATAACCTTCACATAATCTGCTCAAAAAACCACAAACTTTTTGCAAAGCCTCGGCAGAAATCCGCCCTGCCGGTGTGGAAAGCAGAATCTCCTCTTCAACTCGACGCTTTCGAAATGATTCAGTACGTCGTTGATTATACTCACGTCTTTCCTCCGCTGTCATACGGTGATACCTGAATTCAAGAACAATAATACTACACTTAATTTGCTCCGATTATGGTTACTCCGTGGAATTGTATTCCATGCTCACCTAAGCCTCGCTGCCTCCGCTTTCTTCGCATTTGCCATTTTGATATGTTCTCTAATTGCCTCGTTGTCAAGGATTTGACCTTTCGGCGTATCAGGATCAAGTCCTAAGGCACGGAGCCGTCGCCTCTGATTATAAATCCTGGAAGTTTTCTCTTGCAGTGGACTGGGGAAGACACTCTCGAACGCAAAAAATTCGAAGTGAGACATTGTCGGTGAGGGGCTTACTTTCTCTCCGCTTCACTCATGCGCTGATAACGTGAACGAGCAGCTTCCGCACGTCTCATTTTCGCCCTCTGTTCTCGAAACTTTCTAATATCCATCTGAATGTGATGTTTTGAAGAAGTAATCCCCAGTGTGTATCCCGCGGACTCACATGCTCATTGAGGTCGGGAAACAAGTCGTCTAGGTCCTTTCGGTCACGTTGCCTTCGTTCAGCCTCCCTCTGTTTTTTCTTTCTGTTGTCCATATCCTCATCTAGGCCTCTTTCAATGTGATCATATCTGAATCGTTTTGATTTCTTGACTGACATTTACGATGAAAAATGGAATTTTCAGATGTGTAACACAACTAGGCTGATCGGCTAACGAGAAAAAGGAATAGGCAGCGTTTCTAAGTTGAAAAAAAAAACGATTATCTGACGAGCTGTATTGAAATGAGGAACACTTCACTATAGACTCTATAGTACATTTTCGCAGCGCCTCGATTCATATATTACGACGGCGATAACGCTTCCGAAAGATTAAAAGTGGAATCGTGAAAGTGGAATTTAATATTAGCGAAAACAACTAACTCGTCATGCTCATGTTCACTGTTGTCCATGGTCTGCGAGGAAGTGCTTGGCTCATGTTCCACAAAATATGTGTCAATAAAGGCATTCATTTGGTCTGCCTGTGCTACAGCGGGGTGTTCCTTTGATAAGGTAGCAGAAGATGAGAGCTGAAAAATGTATTCAATGCGCATAAACTGTTTAAAAATTGTTGAAATGAACTTACCAAACCATTTCCCGATGTGCTAATAGAAGGAGAGAGTTCCGGGAGACGGCTCTGTAGTGAACCATGAGGACTTAATTCTGCTGATGTGGAAGATGACATAATATTAGATGATACCAGTAACTATAAGTGCAGCTTTCGGAAACCTAACAAATCTTACAACAAGTGACCACTTACATATTCATTCTTGCGATCGAGCGAGAATAAAGCATTCGAGTTCCCATGAAACGTTGTTGGTGCTGGCGTATAATAAGTTGTCGTCTAAAAATGACTTTGCAAGAGTGATGGCGAGCAGAACTTAGAGACGAAAAGGCATGGAAAAGAAAAAAGTTAGACAACCTGAGGATGAAAAGCAAGATTTGTTTGTGAAAATGACGAGACCTCGGCGGGTGTAAGCGTTTCCAATATTCGACCATGTGGCGAGGAACTGTCTCTAGGAGACCCCGCAGTTATATAGATCGGGTGCTGATTCATCTGAAATACGAGCATTGAAGGAAGGAGTTTTTGAGACGTCCGCATTTCCATCGAATCAATAAGGAAAAGCAGGTATAACAGCGTACAACACCGCGAGACATACGCAACAATAAAAAATGGCAATCAAGTTTATTGAGTTCGCGGGCTTCTCAGAATTCGCTTACACATTTGAAAATCATGATAAATAAAACGGAAGAGATAAGACAAATCACCATCTAATGCCTAATTCAAGCAAAGATCCACGATAAGCTCGCGCATCTAGCAAATTAGCACATTTCTTAAAAACGCTGCGAACAGGCACACAAAATCAGTGTAAAACCTTGGAGACACACATGAAAGTGACGAAACAAAATCCTTCCTACCCTCGGGTGTCAGTGATGAAGAATACGGTACTATGTGAACGTCAAACTGGCTTCGAGGTGAGATAACAAAAACGAATAAACATAACGCTCTTTGAAAACTGTCAGCAAAATACCCTCGATCAGTTTTGAACGAAGTCGATATGCAAATATACACTTACATAACGAATGTTATAGAGAGGATCAAACGCTTTAAGCCCGAGATGGTGGTGCTCCATAAGGATTGATGATCTGCTGCTGGATATGTTGCCCGTTGACCATCATACCACCGGTTGTATAGGTTATCTGCTGCGGTGCTGACTGTTGATGGACCAGTTGTTGACCGCCTGATGTGGTAGGAACATGTTGTTGAACTACCAAATGACCCGATGAAGATGGCATCTAGAAAGGATCACGATACTGCTCGAAATGAACTGTATCTACACAGGTCTACACAGTGAAAAAAGAAAAAGCAACAGAAAAAAGAAAGCAAGAAGGAAACCGAACCAAGGAACAAAGCGATCTCTCAATCACCTGTTGTTGACCAACAGTGACGTGAGGGCCTTGTTGTCCTTGAATAGTTTGCACTGGAACTTGGTGAACCGTATGAACGACTTGTTGATGTGTGACACCATTCGAAGAAGCGAGTTGAATCTGAAATCGTTGGGAGGTCATAATGTTGTTTGACAATGTAAGTGCACAGTCATTCAATCAGTGGAGTGAGGTTAGAGATTTCTTATCCCACTCCCGAACTATTAAAACGCACAATCTCGCTGTATTCCAACTCGACGCAAAGCGAGATCGAGTAGTCCTTATTTTGCGCAGAAGTGACGGATCAGCGTCGCTTTTCGTGTCCCTCCCTTTTTTTTATGGTAGCCTCTCTACTTTTCTTCAACTAGAAACGTCTGTAAGGATACGCCCGGGGAGTCACTATTCAAACCATAATAGAAAGGTACTGACAACCTAAAAACAGAAGAGTACTTGAGGCGCAACACAACTTCGAAAATGAGTGATAGTACAGAGAAGAGATAAGCTCAGCCTTGCTAGCTAGTAGCACAGAACAATAGCAATTCAGCAGCATAAATAGCACATAGAAGAAATCATCACAACAAACCTGCTGTACTTGACCCTGGCCGATATGAGTAACCGGCGTTGACGACCCTTGCTGGATGATATATGTGCCACCCTGAATTCCTTGCGGAGTTGGAGTAGTGGCCACCGGTTGGGAAATCACTTGCACAGCTTGTCGTTGCTGGCGCATAATTGCCTGAATACGTCACTTATAACCCATCAAGAGTCATGCCTTCTTTAAAATCTATCCCGAAAATTATTAGGCCTACCTGTTGAGCTTGCTGGGTCTTTTTCAAAACATCCCGCTCGATCGCAGTCAAAGCATCCTCCTCCTGAAAAAATGAGATGACTAACGCATAGCAAAGAACACAAAGCGTGAGGATTCATGTGAGTGAAAACTGTTTAATAGCCATTCAGCAAGTATGAGAAGAGAATAGGAAGTTACCTTTTTACAAGATCCTGTCAAAGACCCACCGCTCGATGAAAGCATAGAATCCATACCTTCCATACGCCTCCGTTTAGGCGTGTACCGTTTTTGGTTATAAGACTGTAACAAACATAAGTTTCGTAACTATGTGAAGACAACGCGTTCCCCCTATGATTTAATCAGCTCAAACCTTTCTCTGATCCGGTGTCATTCGTTGGTACCGTAGTCGAGCTGCCTCAGCTCGCTTTGCATTGCGCACCACAATTTGCTGGGCCCTATATATGGAACATTTCTGAAGATGATCTAAATTTTACCATAGAAATATAATGAAATGAACATGCCTGTCCAAAGCCTCTCCATTGATCCTTCCAATGGGCATGGCGAGAAGCATTTCCTCTTCCATTCTACGACGTCGGAAAGCTTCTGTACGACGTTGGTTGTATATGCGTTTCTCCTCCTCGGACATACGATGATACCTGAAGCAATTGCAGTAACTTGCATCATCTGGGTTCCCAGCCCAACGACAGACTCATAGTGCTGACGTGCTCACGTCCCACGCTTGATCAAAGAAATTTTGGAGGTCCTCCAATGGTTTCAATTCAGATAGCAATCTTAAGATTCTAGTCAACTACACACTACCTTTGCCTTGCCGCCTCAGCCTTTTTAGCATTTTGTGCTTTGATATGAGCTCTAACTGCCTCTTCGTCTTTTATAGGATCACCGGTACCTCCAGCGGCCTAAAATTCGTAGCGTCAAATCCATATCCCATTTAATTACACAAAAATCTTGCTTGAACCAAAATATACTGTACATCGCAGTGAAAGTAAGACCTCTGAAACCACCTTTACGGCAGCCAAAGCATTTTGCATCTGACGCATTCGGCGGCGATTGTTGTGCGCTCGACGTTCCTCCGGCGTCATTCTTGCATATCTTAACAAAAAACTTGTTGAACACTACTACTGCTGGAACCAGAATTTCATGAAAAGAAGCAGGATGACCTTTGACGAGCAGCCTCTGCCCATTTAGCTCTCATTCTCTTTTCTCGAAGTTGTTCAGTGATATCTGGATCCTCCTGAACTGATTTGATGAGTAAATGGGGAAGATTTAAAGGACCGTGCATGTTATCAAGGTTTCCAAATGACAAAACAACACAAAGAAATTCTTGAACGCTTCTAGGCTACCGAGGACTCCGCCATAGTAGCGCCTTAGCGCGCCGAACGATAAGTACCCAAACTTCGAAAATGATGGGCAAGAAAAGAACCTATAGCATCGTCCAAAAAGGATGATGTACCGGATAAAGAGAGAGTTGCGACTTAAGGTGACTAGATTATGCATTGCATGCCGAACATTTCGCTTCATAGAATCCAAGCCATCAAAAAGTAGCTAACCTGAATGTCGTTGGTTTCTCTGAGAATCGATTCCAGTTCCTCGAGTTCTTTTTCCCTCTGCCGTTTCCTTTTTTGTGCCAGGGTCCTCTTGAGATTCAGCTCTCGCTTCTCGGCAGGAGTCAAACGGTGATATCTATAAACACAAACGTGATCAAGAATACAAGCAAATGCACTCCATTTTTCAATGCGGGAATGTCATGATCGGACGAGCGACGAAATTTAACAGACCTCATTCGCGCGGCTTCCGCCTGACGAGCTTTCTTCAAGCGCTCCTTCTCAGCTTTATCCGGAGAGATAGGGGAGGTTTTCGCATTCACGTTCACTCCCTTCACATTTGCAGTCGTAACTAACGTGCCACCTTGATAGGAAATCTGCGGAGTAAGCTGACCCACCTAAAAGGACCATTTGTGAGCATTTTGAATCATTCACAAAACCTATTCATTAAAATACAACACCTGCAACCCTTGAAGTGAGTGGCTGGACTGAACCTGAATAGGGACTATATTAATAAGGAGAGGATTCTGAATAAACGAAAAACGAAATACCAACCTGTACTGTTTGATGACTTGGCGTTGCCCATGTGGACGTTGACGCCGGCTGATCCAAAAAGTATGTGTCAAGCAGCTGTGAGATTCTTTTTTCGTCGTTGTCAGAGGAGAGACGCATTTGCGTCTGCGTGACTTGACCTCCACGGCTCGATTGAGGAGTTTGTTGAAGCTGAAAACAGGGGAATAGAATCGAATTTTCCGCGAATGTACGAAAGACGCTTTGTGTACTTCACAAGGGGGTACAAATTCTTCTTCGGAATTGACATAGTGTTTTAGTGACATGGTGACAACAATGAAACACCAATACACTGTCCTTCTCATTTAATTAAAATAAGGCGAGAAACCACAGTCGGAAACAGTATGTCATATTTTTCTGATTCTAGCCATTTCGCCAAGCTTCTTACCAGCTATAGCCAGACCGTGCCAGAGCGATAGCTTCAGCTGTGATTACCAGTGAGGACGCCGCTCAAGAGGCAAATAAGTAAGTAATCTAGGAGGTAACACAAACTAGGAAAGCCTTCTCGGTAAAGCATGATACTCACCGTGATCGTATTGTTGGGAATGAAAGCTGTGGAGCTAGAAGAATGAAATGGTGCTGTAGACGAGGTTGTATATGTCGATGATTGGTACGATGAGGGGTGGAACGACATCGCCTGCAAATCATATTATCATGAACATTGAGCGCTTGCACTCATCCCACTATTTTTGTACAGTTACACAGGCATGTTTTCACATCCACTCGCGCTCTAACAGTAGGGCTGATAGGATGTTCTGGGACACACGCCCAACGACCACCGGTTTTCTTGCTTATTAACGCTCGCAAAGAGCATGCAGCAAAATTTCACCTGTCGTGCAATGCACTTTGGAGAGTAACTACATATCATGACCCTTTCCATATGAAAGGAATCACGACTGAATAAAGCTTGTGGCAAAGAGCACTTGTGCTGCGCAAGGGTGCGATGACACACCAACATTGTATTTGAGAAGTATACATTCTTGAGAGAAAATATTTTAGCATCACTGGTACCACTGAACTGATAACTACTCGATTTCCTCTTTTATGAAAAAATCGCAATCGCCACTGAAAACGCCTCTGTACCCAAGACCTTTACAACGGGCAGAATACGAGAAAAAAAAAAGCCGGAAAATCTAGCTACACGTTGATTTTTAAATTTCCTGTCTATCGAAGCAAATGATCTAGCCTCGCCAGTAATGAACTGAAAATCCTATTAATCGTTTCAAACCACAAGAGAGAAAAGGTCCCTTGAACAAGCATGGATAAAAAACTCGTGAGAAGAGAAAGGTGGATGCCATTCATGAGTTGAACAGTCCCGATCACCCATAACAAACTCTGCCCGTCCTTTTCTGAGTCTCTGAATTTTCTTTGAAATGCACCCCACACTTCACAGTTATACTCTATCGCCTTTCCTGTGGAATGCGGTGGAATTTTGTTAAATACAAATGTATTGATCGTATACAACGTATAAAAGAACAAGAGCCAAACTTCATACCTGCTGCCCCTGTGGAGCACGAGGATCCGTCGTATAGGTTGTATACGTTAAATTCTGATTCATCTGAAATATACTACTTTGCGATGGAGGATTCAATAGTCATAACAACGAATATGATAGCGAAACACAGAAAATGGAGCTGCGCATGAGATTATATGGTAACGTCACACACACTCAAGTGAGTATCTTATGGATAGCATAGTCAATACGTTGTCATTTCAACGTCTTATTACATTATGTTGCATGAAACTTCGATGAAGGCTTGGCAAGCTAATGTAGTAGGTTTTTTTACCAAGTTCTCATCCTAATTAGCCGGAAGAACGATTGATACTTTCGCAATAACTCAGTTGCACTGAGTGACCATCGCAACGGCAAGCAAACGGAAACTCAAAAAGAGCCATCCTCTCCGCTGGCACTTGTTTTGCCTTCTTGTTTGATTGTCCCACACCCGTAGTAGTGAAATATAACTGTCACCTATTATAATATCTGTTCACAATCACTCTATAAACAACTAATCCATTCAGTTTTCTCCTCTTAAGTTTACTTCCCTTTCCGTCCGACTTCCTTCCGGCTTGAGAAGTCTCCAGCTGCGATATGCTTAGACTGTGAAAGATATCCTCTTAAACCTTATCACTACAGGCTACACACTTCGTAATCTTGCGGGGGAATCTCTTCTATATATGAGGCAATAATTTGTGAATCTCTATACCCCTTATTTGAACTTAAGATGTCGTGATAATTTTCGGGATGATGTCGTTGCTGAGAGGAACTGAAACTTTCACTTCGACATAAGCGCTAAACGATTCGTCATTCGCAATGACAAGTGGCTTACTTCAAGGCATAAAGTTACTATGACGAGTGGTACATTAGTCTACCCAGCAGCTTTCCAATATACCATGCAACCAAAAATTTGAGACCAGTATGAATTTTTCAAAGTAAATATTAGTAGTGGATCTTTTAAATTTTAGATAGATTTTCAGATGCGTTAACAGGTTAAGGTATAACAGCATCCTCTTTGGTACTGCTCTCAACAACTTTGCGTAATTCTAAAAAAACCTTCGATTGTTCTTTAGCGACGAGATTTTTTTAAAAGTTAATGCATATTGACAGCTCACAGAGTAGAAGTCCGACCTTGACCAAAGCTGGTTTTGTACGTGACAGGTGTTCACACGACGGTCAATCAGAACGCTTACGTAGTCAACACCTTCAAGTTCAAGATCGACGAAAAAGCCAAAACCTGTACAACGTTAGGCTTGATAATTTCAGTTCAACAACGAACTAGTGACGATGAAAAGGGAGGATACCCTACTGGCACCTATGGCAGTCACAGTGCCTCCCATGTGGGCACTGCCGTTAACCTATAGTGAGTAGACCTTCTCCATAACGCATGCCACTCCGTCATGGAATATTTCCAGCTGCCTCCGCCACCTTCTGCAACCCAAATGCCCTCTTCCGAACCTTGCTATGACTAGGGTTGCGACTGCTAACGTAGTGCTGTTCGCATGAGATCAGAATAGACCGCGCCACTTAATTGAATGCGGGTATGAGGAACAGACGTGGTAATCGACCCTGTGGCACTTCTTAGAGCGGGTTATCTCTTTCCCTTTCCTTAGTTTGTTGAATCAGGTTGTGCTAGGATCGAATTTATGTGTTCATATGAAATGGCTTCTCTAGGATGTGTGTGGAGCCGTGAGACCTAATACCTATGTAGTGCTAAAACCGAGGTTTTGGCTCATGTTTGCGGTAAATGCTACAATCTTGGCTGCTGTCGCAATGAGGGAAGCATCCCATTTTGGCCACATTCATACTTTGCGGCACCGACACCGGCACCAGTGGCGGCAATGTCACGTGTCGCTCTCGATCACGGCTGTAGTACCGCGACACGCTCTGTTTACAATGCTCAACCGACCCATACTACATTATGCTGACCGTGGCGAGAGCCCGCGCAAATCTATGGTGAAATTACGCGGGCTCTCGCCGAGGCGAGACTCTTGGCTTACTGCAAAACCGTGGCAAATTCACGCGCGCTCTCGACACACATTTGCACGGGCTCTCGCCACGATCATTACACTGTAGAACGGCTCGCACGAGCGTTATTCACAGAGCGCGCCGAAGTGCCACCGTGCTCGGCAGCGGGCACGTTATGTTGCCGTCGCTGGCGCCTGCGAGATCCGCAAAGTATAAACGCGGCCTTCGGACGTTACTTTTGGCTTTAAGGGGAACTGACCTTTTCTCGCCGAGGTTTACGCAAAAATGTACGCTTCGGTGTCAAGCTTGACACCCTCATAGATGCTCAGGCGTGCACCTTTCATTAAATGTTCCAGTCTCGTTTCTGACTCAGTGAAGTTTGCTCTAAACACGACAGAAAAATCATGTTTGGAGAGATGAAGCGAGTTTTCTGGAGGGAAAGGAGGAGCAACAGCCCGATGGTGTGAGTTCTCGCTCAAGCTGGGGAGCAGCTCCGCGAAGGGGACGCAAATTCTTTGTGCAAAAAAAGTCTCGCATTACGTTTGAGTGACTCACCCACCCAGAGCTTCTTGCCCCTGGGTGCGAGCTTTTGTGCCCATGAGCACTTTACCAAGATATTAGCTACCCACAGTACCACATAAATTCATACGGCAAGCTTCTTTACCCATAACTTTTAGATCTACACTTACTAAAGCAGCAGATGAGTGCACCCCCTCCAACACACCCCTAAGCAACAGCATCCCAGTCATAATGGTTCACACCCGTATAAAGCGTAGCCATCAGTGCGTCACTCGGTGCTTAGCACCACACGTCACTCCACGTACAACATGGCAGGAAAAAGCCGAGGCACCAAAAATGGTCTGCATCCATTTAGAAAAATGGCACACTGCGACCTGCAAATGTTAGATGCCTCCGTTGTCAAGACCATGTAACCACTTTGACAATGACAAGTGATTTCATAGCTGTTCAAATCATTTGTTAGTAGTGTAATGACGGGAGTTAATAACGCCAGAATGACGTGAATCTATTCGAAAAAAGGACTGAATGCCCGGTGCCAATGTACTTGGGGGGGGGGGGGGCACTCAGCTGAGCTCGACATCCAGCTCTATTTTCGCACAGGCTTTCAGCCTAAGCCTTAGTTTGAGGGGGATCCCGTACCGCCCTAAAGTTAGGCTCAGGTAAAGATATTTCCTTGTGTGTTGAAAATGATGATCGTTGGACGGTTTCGAGTGAGGGACGGCAGCGCCCCCCCCCCCCCCCCCCTCCAGCTAAATTAGCACCGAATGCCCCATGCGTGCAGTATTTGCGAGTCATACAGACTCATTACGTATTGAATATGAAGGCGTAGAGAACTGAAGGACCCTGCGCGAAGCAGACGACGGCGCTCACCCCGGGAAACCGCAGCGAGCATAGCTTTTGGCAGTCAATGACCACATGAAGGCAGCCAGTTGTTTGACTAGTTTGTATTCAATGAACCCCTTGTAGAGCCCTTGGGAAGCACTGCTCTTTTCAAGTTTTCGTTCGTCCCTATTTGACGGTGCAGTGCATGAAAAACATGCGACACAGACAGAACGCTGCTAGGAGAACAGTGACTCTGAGGTCATGGAGGGGGTACAGGTTTAAAACAGGTGGATAGTAGAACCTGTAACCTACAAGTGGTGAAAGGTAACCGGACGCAGTTGAACTTATAGTCAGGAGAGGAAGATGGGGAGATGTGTGCATCGAGAGGGTTAACAGATCAGTCAGAGGGGCAAGGAACACCGTAGGTAAAGTAGACCTGTGCAAGGAGCCTGTCTTGTAGAAGACATCCTGTTCCCTGAAGTTGAAACTCCTGCTCTTATCCTAATATATTGCATAGTGCGCATAGCGCCAAGTGGAAATGGTCTTTGCGATACTGTGATTTTGCGATTTCGTATGCGAATTCGCAGCACCACACAATGGTCAGAATTTGTACCAAAACCATGTGGGAAAATGAGAAACAATAGAGTTGATCGCTTAATTACCGTTTCGGTCCATTCACATTTCCATGTGCAATCGAAACAAGTCTATAAAGGTGTGGCGCGGAAGGGCTTGGGACTTAAACAAAGGGATAATTGCGAGCCCGATATGAAAAATTTATGTAGGCCTAGGAAGGACGAAGCTCCAGGAACAAATCACTGTTATTACCCCTCCCAGAGGGCAGAGGTGCTCACAGACCGCCAGTGGCTATTGCTGTTCTGTTTGCAAATACCGGCGGAGCACTATTTGAGGGAATGACAAAGTGATCAGACTGCTTGTAGCCGCACGCTGGTGGACATTTCAGTGCGTATTCACGACGCAACTTTACGTTCTATGACTCAGGACAGGATATCGCGCACCATTGCTCACAAGCACCTAAAGACATGACAAACGTGGCCGGGAGGATGTGAGTTCAGCTTAAGTCTGGGGAGAGAAGAAAGCTTTGGATGAGTGAACCATTTTTTTCACCTAGAAAACTTCTTGCACATGGGACTCGCTTACCCACGTCGAAGCTTCTTTCCCTCCTTAGGCTTAAGCTAAAAAAACACCCCATCACATCAGAAAAAAAACATCTGCTATAATCTGCTGTACACACAAAGACATGGAAGCCTCCTTTACCCGTTTCCGTATGCGAGCTTGTGACACAAACGTTAAGCCGCGTCTCCCTCCCCCTCCCCCGAGCCACATTGACCAGGTAACCTTGCTGACAAAGTTGGATTCGATCTTATGAGCAAAGCCAGGGCAAAGCGAAGCCATCTACTCACTGCGCCGTCCTCGCCCGTTACCGCACGGGCACTGCACCCACTTCGTACCCGTGCCGCTTGAAAATACTAGTTCGCGGATAGACCAGCGACCATCCGCTTCCAGCTGATGGCGTTGGGATGGTGCAGCCAGGAGGTGCCCGGTGGTTGTCGTCGTGGGGCAGACTGGCGGTTGCGAGGTGAGGGCGCTGAACACAGCGCCGCCGAGAGACCATCGGGAAATGGGAGGACGCAGACACGTAGCGGAGAAAAGCGCGTCGTTGACGGGGGGACACGACGGCCAAGCACGGCGTCACCGTATCGATCGAAGAGGGCGATAGGCGAACAGCCAACGGCGAATGGAAAACGACGTCGGTGTATGCGCAAAACACATTGGAAGACACTTCAGTAAGAGCATGCTAGTAAGAAGATGCAGTAGCAGGCTGACAGAATCACTCGACGGCTGCACAGAACTGACCCGGTCCGCCTCGCGGCAGCCCACACAGGCCCTCGGGCTACATCTGACACATTTCTCACAGCCACATCTGCCTCCAGGATATGGAAAGGAATTCGGACGTACAGGCTACTGAATAGGGCGCAAAATTGACAGAAGAAGAAAATACGCGAGAAAACAACGAGTGACCACAAACGGAAGCAATAAATAGCTGAAGCGGCCCTAAATTGAAAATCAATTATCCCAGGGGATATCGACCATTAGTTAGCATGATTAGACAGCTAATATCAGGTGATTTTAACCAGGTAAAACTTCAGAAACATACTGTAGCTTCCTCTTGATCTCTGGCCAAGAGTGAACAGAGAAGGGAGAGGTGGTAGAGTGAGTGAGAAGGGGGACGACTAAGCGGCGTCTGTGTCTGTCTGACCTGTCTGTCACTCTGCTTTCCTCGCATACTCTCTCAACTGCTCTCGCACTCTGTCGTCATCGCAGTCTCCTGTGACGGCATGCTCCCTGCAACTGCACGCTTTGTCTGTCCCTCATCACTGGCCACGATCTCTCGTCATCGATTCGGCCCACCGCCTGTCGTCTCAACGTCCTCTTTCTGTGGTGGCCTCCGAAGTCGGGCGATATTCGAGGGAAGTTCTCATACGCTCAGTCCCCCCCGTCGTTTAACCCGTAATGGTCTAGGATCTTCTCCCCCCTCCCTCTTCTGGTCACCGCTATTTCCAAGCCAACGATAGACGTAGGGAGGGTGTCCCACTGTCTACCTTGGAATATGCGCTTACAAATCTTGAGATCGCAGCCGCTAGAAACGTATGCGGACAAGAGTCCTCATCAGCTGAGGTAATCAACTGGTTGGGAATTGGAGGAGGTATCCGCAACATCGTCCGAAGTACGTCTTGGGGCTTGGTTTGAACCACCCTTTTGCTTGGCAGGCAATGGAGAGCATGATTAAGGGCGCACCTTGCGAAAAACTGTGAGAGCTATCGCGCGTGTTACAGGATGTAGAGGCCCTGGTTCACTCACCAGTGAAGAATATTGGATCAAAACCCTTCGCATCTACCAAAAATGAAGCTCTCTGCCCTCAGTGTACGAGTATGGGAGATTAGAGATGAGTCTTTGCTCGATGATATGGCGCAAAATGCCACGATGTCACCTGCTCTTCCCTGTTGAAGCTACCTTCGCTATCAAAATCGCTGCCCTATCTTGTCTTACCGCAAGTTTCCATCTCCACGTAAGGGCCACATTGGAAATTTGTTCGTCTTAGGCCAGGTGTGATTCGGCTCGGTGGGCTCAACTTGGCTCAGGTCGACCAGACCGTGCGCGGCGAGGGTGAGCCGTGACGCTGTGAAAAGGGTGCAATCTTCCCAATCATCCGAGAGTCTACCTGCCCTGTGAAGGTAAACGACCACTTTGATTATCGTGTGGGTGTGCCTTCAAGCAGTTTTTGAAGGATTTCGTATTTCGAAACTGGAAAAGGAGGTGGTTTTTGATTCGTAGAAAAATTTCTCGAGGGGTCCTTTTCAACGAGCACCTGTCCTTTTCATCTATTTATTTGTTCACGTGTTAGAAATGACAGGGCGAAAATTAGGAAGATGATAAGAGCAAAAAATGCTCCGGTAAGGAATGTAGAAACGGAGAAACAAAAAAATAAGTGACGTTCCTGTGCAACACATGGTGTCGCACTAGTTTCAAACAATTTTCTGGTTTTTGATAAGGTACCGTGGTCGAATGCCGTCACCATATAATTTCGAATATGGAGAATAACATATCTTTCTGGGACCTTTCTCCCCTAAAAAGTACACAGGACTTTGCGCTTTTGAGCAGCAGTAAGCAATAACAAAGCAAATACTTTGTTTGTGACGCTGTACAGTGCATACACTTCTTATGATGAGTTCTTTACAGCAACAGTCTCCACTTGGGAAATATTTTGTGCTGAATTGGCTTACTATTAGATCTACTTCTTCCTTGACTTTGTCAAGGGCCTGAGCAATTATAATCTTCACAAGCTCAAGCTGCGCTACACATGCATTTTTTATGATGGCTCTAGGAGCATTTAAGGCAATAATACCTCCCAGAAACCGAACATTTGGTGTTTACCGCCGGAGCTCTTGCACGTGGATATGGGGCACCATAATTCCAGGATAATTTCTTCTACACCCTCGCAAAAATCACACTTTTCTTCAGGATAACTGAAGATCAGGAGCATGTCTACTCACCTATACAGATGGAATCCCGGAATTACTCTTCTGTTGGATGTGGCGCTAACTTCTTAGTTGTACGAAAATTCAATTTGTCCAGTAGTGAAGACGAACCAATTTTACAATAGTACAATGACTGATCTATGTGTTGCCTTCCACATCCAGAAACTAAGCCTAACAGCTTTATGTAGCTCTCAGTCGACGCCTTCATATGGCCCGACAAAAAAAAAAGACGGTCCTGGCTGGCCAAGTGCAACACATGGTGTTGCACGATTTGAAGAGAGCACAGCCAGTTTCGGTCCGCTATGTGTTAAATGAATTACCCATTGAAATACGCTCGATAAGTGTTAGCTGAATAGTTGCTTGGACCAGCCGCAGCCAGAATTGACAACTAATGTGAACCAAGTAATAAATGATCCAGTAGGTGAAACATATTAGGTTGTAAGGAAAATTCTGGCCCGTTTTTCGCGTTCACAAGATAAATTCAAATATCAGAGCGCGTTAACATGAATCAGCCTACATATTGTGCTCCTTAAATGGATAAAAAGTTGCTCTTTCTGCATGTAAGTTTTATTTGGAATACCACAAGGTTTTCGAATTAACAGGGAAACTTTAAAGTACTGCGAAAATGGCAATTTTTAGATGACTTCACCTCACGAGTTCTTCTTTACCCGAGTCCCAGCCAAGGTGACCACAATGTGAGTGCTGCAAGGGGAAAGGGTGAAGCATTGGATGGAACACATTGTCCCTGGTTTCAGAAGTGCAGAAATGAGAACGAGTTGCTTGAATTTTCAATTGGTCAAATCGCTTTAAAGGCACACCTGGCGAAAAATTGTGAGAGCTATTGCGCGTGTTACAGGATGTAGAGGCCCTGGTTTACCCACTAGTGAAGAAAAATGAATCATAACCCTTCAAAATCACCAAAAGTAAAGCTCCCTGCCCTCAGTCCTCGTACGAGTATTGGAGATTGTAGAAGAGATTTTCTCGATGATATCGCGCAGAATGCTACGATATCACCTGTTTTTTACCTGTTGAAGCTACCTTCGCTATTGATATCGCTGCCTTATCTTGTCTTATTGCAAGTTTCCCTCTCGTCTGAGCCGGGTATGATTCGGCTCGGTGGGCTCAACTCGGCCCAGGTCGACCGGGCCGTACGCGGCGGGGATGAGCCGTGGCGCCGCGAAAAGGGTGCAATCTTCACAACCATCCAA
Organism: Trichostrongylus colubriformis; assembly: GCA_963978905.1. NCBI lineage: Eukaryota > Metazoa > Nematoda > Chromadorea > Rhabditida > Trichostrongylidae > Trichostrongylus > Trichostrongylus colubriformis. Next base: position 8,116,618 of record OZ022259.1, on the reverse strand, counting down.
GGTCTTGCCCTGAGAAGTTAAGGACCACTTTGATTATCGCGTGGTGTGCCTTTAACTAAAACGGCAGGAGGCGATGAGCACCCGTGCTTGCAGGGGATGTACGAAAGTACTGACCCTCAACACAAAAACTTGGTTGATCACACTCAAGTAGCCTTGATTTGGAAAAACCCAAAAAATGGATGCCGCGGGACCCCTCAGAGCAGCAATACCCGGGCGCATTGACAAGTCCTCTTTCAGTGATTGAAGCAGTTGCAAGCTGAAGCCTTTACTCGTTACCATATTCAGCAGATCTAGCGCTAACTAAGCCCCACTTTCCCTAACATCGGGACAGCTTCTTCAGCAGCAGTGTGTTCACAGAAATGGTGATTTGAAGTCGACCTTTTTTCAATTTCGCGCTATATAAATAATCAGCCCTTCGTTAAATTAAGATATGCGAATATCCATGGTATTACAAAAAGTGTAGCGAATCAAATAGTGCTTATTCTGTCAGAAAAGATGCAGTCTGAGCCGAATTATGATTTCCCGATGTTGAAATTGTGAAAACCGGTCAAAACTTTCCTTACAACCTAATATTCACCGAACTTACTGTTAGATTACGCTAACTTATACGCTACTTCAAAGTCGCACCATAAGGTCTTTGATAGGAACCTACATGGGTGTGCACCCTTATGTCAGGATTTCGCAACGCGGCATGTCGTATGGGAAACAATGCGGACGAGCCAAAGGCGCCATGTTGCTGGATCCCGAAGTGATTAAAAGTCAACTGCGTCCAACTACCACGATGCGCATAGCTCGCACACACTGTATTGCACGCCGTTCGTCGCCGTGCGAAATCCTGACATAAGGGTACACGCCCGAACCTACATAACCCGGCTATGATTTGTTCGCCACACATGTAAACAAATAGGAGTCACAAGAACTTGCCGAAACTTCAACACACGGGCATACGGGCCTAACATGTGGAAAAAACAAGTTAGATCGATATTTTTAGGTACATAGTTTTACCTCACCAAAACAACATCAGAGTCATGGAATGGAAGGGATTGGGGTATTACTATGGGAGGATCATAGCTCTCAAAAGTATTCCTCAACTCTGTGCTTGACGCGTAGAGCGTGCCATCCTTATACAGGGGGGGGGGTGTATAATGTAACGTCAGCGGTAGGTTAGTGACAAGTAAGTTAGACGTGACACGTAAGTTCATTCCACATACAGCGTCTGCTCCTCCTCTCATTAGGATATCACTAAACGGTTTTTCATCAACCACCGGGAGTTTCGTTGTCGATGAAGCAAAACATGAGCCGGCGGCTGTCAGCTTGTTAGTATCATTATCCTAGAGAATATTCGCTCCTATTCACATGAAATGTTAGCAGATACACCGCACATTCATCGAATTCAGGTCTTCTTCAAAGTCACTTAGTAAGGTCATATTTCAACAGCCGGGATATGCAGTCGCCCACTCCTTTCAAACAAGCCTGACAGTGGGGTTAATGCTTCATTGAAATTGTGATTTGTTTTTATGAGGCTGCTCATTTATGATATCGCGTGAGATTTGTTTGTGTGGCTGAAAAAAGCTAATTGTGAGGTCAGTTGTGTGAAGGCTTCAGATAAGTTATTTTTTTATATTTTTCATTTCTATTATCATTTCATTATTATTTTTTATTTTGTTATTTTTATTTTTTAATTCCCATTTTATTGCATCATTGATTCAGAGCAAAAAGTCGAGGTGCTGAGAAGGAAATAACAATCGCTGAGTCTACGATTCCTTGTTTACTCAGGCTCCGGATGACCTTTCGCTCTTTGGCTGCTTCTATTATATCTCGACGAGCCTGCTGCTGGACATCTGACCGGTGCCGATTGCAGCCGTTTTCCTATGAAGTCCGTGCATTCTCCATTAAGACGTCTAAATAGGTGTCCAGGAGTTTTTGACACACTTCGAGTACACAATTTACGAAATCACTAGAGTCCATAGATTCTGTAAACACATACTAATCTACCGAAATAATGTAAGAGTTCCGTTTCGAGCAGCCTAACCATGTCGAGAAAGTCATAGCCACTTCACACTTTGTGTCTTCAGGATTTTGTTGAGCAGGTTTCGGCCGGTTCTATGTTTCCCTGCGAGCAGGAATTGTAACAACATCAGCCAGGATTGTACAGGGTGGGGCAAAATTACGGGAACTCAATTGATGCCACCCAAGATCCTTATTTCAGCTTCAACGAAAAACTAATCATTACCGATTTATTCTCCAATAAAAAACTGAACAAACAGCAGTACTTTTTTTTCGAAACCATCTCCATTTACTCCGATACAGGCTGAAGACGCTCCGGAAACGCGTTGACCGTGGCGAGGAGGTAGTCTTCGTCCAGCTCATCCCATGCTTTCTCCAACGCTGCCTTCGAGAAATTGAGACCGCGATGGGGTTTTGAGCTTGCCTCAGACTCGGGGACATTCCATACAGAGAAATCGAGTGGATTGAAACCCAGTGAACTAGGAGACCATCTATCAAACGGGGATGAAATCCAGAAAATTTTCCTGAAGCGTTGGTCTTTTTTCTTGCTTGTATACCAGTTTCAAGTGATCTTTCACAATCCTGCCCATCGATCATGTGGGAATCGACTTTTCTTGTGCCGTCTTCCGAAATGGCCGCGCGAGCTTCGAACGCAGACGATCGTGCAGCTTCTTGATGTTCGCCTTGGTCGTGACAGAAGTCGGTCTCCCACGTCCTGGTCGGTCGGTAATGTTTCCTAATTCTGTGGACCTTGCGACTATTTTCGACACAAGACTTCCTGGTACCTTCAGACGACAGCAGATATCAACTGCTCGGAATCCTTGACGGTGCACGTCGATGATGGAAGTCCGGTGAGGAGATGGTCTAATCATTTTAGATGAAAGAAGAAATTTTTGTGCTGTTCAGTTGAGAAAGTGCACTGAATCGAATAAAAACAAGCAAGAGCTCTTCAAATTCGAAAAGCGCCTCAGGAATCAAAGTTCCGCGCCCGCGCCTGGTTTCCGTAATCTTGCCCCACCCTTTATTTAAGTCCCATATAAACCTCGGAAATTCCAACATCATCAATCGGCCGCACACTTCCCGTGATTTAAGGACGTTGCTGTCGTTGCTAAGGGAACACCTGATGAATCTAAAATTCCAGAACTTTTATTGCTTGAAGAGAGCGGCGCATGTGCTGCTCGATCGATGAGGAGACGTTGCGCGTGCAAGTGGTCAATGAATCGTTATTAATATGCTTACTATCAATTTGAGTGATTAGTAAAGAAAAGGGTCGTTAATGGTAAAATTTTTGGACTCTCCGTCAAACGATAAGTAGCGTAATTTGTGAATGGAGGTCCTATTCCAATGAAGGGAATGGGCAACTTGCTGAGTTTTGAACAGTAACATCATTCCCCACAACTGACATGTCAGTAAGGCGGTGTTCATACTTTGTGGTGCGGGGTTAGGGCATCGTTATGTGTCTCTGCGTCTCCGTCTGTGCTATCCTATCTTGTTGCCTGCGTCGTCTCTGCACCTCCTCCATGCCACACTACATACCTCGCTCCCTGTGAACACAGCCACGCTCTGCCGGCGCAAAGTATAAACGCGGCCTAACCTACCTTCGATATCGCAGATCAAAGCCAAGCGTCATGTAGCGTAAAATTATCGAAAAATACGAACCATTCCCGAACAGACCGCGACATAACATGGCTTCCTCCTCATTACTTACTGAATTGTTAAGTATGAGTTATTGAATGACCTCATTTTTGAGAAACCCAAAAAATATGACCATTTTCCACCGTTGGGAATCCCTCAGCCATGTCGTAGATAAACACATATGATTTTGTGATCTAACACTAAGCTTACTGTTCAACATTCAACGAGCTGACCCCTCTAGTTGTATGGTACTGCACTAAAACAGCTGATTTCGGGTGCAGGCTTGCAATGTGCTGTAATGAATCGCATTAAAGGGGGAACCTAGCAAGTCTGTGGCGTGAACCACATGAACAACGCCCGGAGTGAGGGTATATGGGCCCACTGGCACCATGCCTCACAAGCCACGCCACCGACGTTGTTCCTGGGTTAAGAGACGATCATATGTATTAGCCAAGTCGACTGGCTGAGCGTTAAGCTAAACAGTTCTCAAGCTATTACCCAAGCCGCAAATCTATTGCCTCGAGCGGTGCTGAGGATTTCATTCTAGGGATCATAACAAGGCGAGGAAATTACTTAGCGAAGCAGTACATCTGTGGATCCTATGTAGTAGTGAGAGGCGTGGGTGGAAAAGGGTTCCTGTCACTGAAGCGCTCCTGGCATATTCCTGTTTTCTCCTAATCTATTCTGCGTGTCGTCTGACAATGTAAACGACCAATGGGTCAAACACAGAATTCCCAAAATTTAGCAGCAGAATGAATCTTGCTTTAACTAGCTGATGCTTTCTATGGCTTCGTTCATGCCCGAGATTATGGTGGTTCATCTAGCATGCATGCTCAAGAGTGGCGCGTCTGATGTGAGATTCCTCCCTTTTTTGGGAGGATCCTAGCAGCAGCATAGGAATTTGTCCACATTGGTTGCATTTTTTTTGATGTCTCATTAACAATATCTGGTTAACCACTGGAATTTCTAAAATGCTGTAAACGTCTGAAGTGGACAGCTCACAGGTGAATTATTAACCTCGTTGTAATACCCTACTTTCACGACGGGAAGCATGGGGGGCAAGAGGTGCGGTAGGAGGAGAGAGGGTTCACGGACAACCTACACTGCTGATTTCCGCTTTGTCTCTGATCGGCCTCTTTTTAAGTGCCGTTCTCGTGGAGGTTTAAACGCAAGAGGACTTGGTTGAGGTAAATCGCATGAAGTCATTTCGAGTTCTTGTTTCATAAAGTATATAGATTATATAATATGATAATATAATAAATGTATCAGATTCGGTGTATCAATCTCCTTTTGAAATGCGACACGCATATTACTGTCACTTTGAACGGAGATTACATTTTGTTGCGATTTGGATCACACATTTTGGCCATTTGGACCAAACAATTGGTGAAGGGAAGGGGAGCAACCGGAAGAATATACTTACAATTCAAAGTTTCCATCCCCCTACGCGTACGTGGTAGCACTCTACTAAGTTTAGAGGGACGGATGCTTCATTTGTTCGGGCGTATATTCACCCAGGGTCTGAACCCTGGACTATACTTGTGCGAGGGATGACACTTGTCACTACGTCACTTTCCCTTGCTTCACGGAGTCGAGAAGACGGGTGTGTGCCCTTATGTCAGGATTTCGCACGACGTAGTGTGTGCGAGCTATGCGCGTCACGTTAGTAGGGCATAGAACGATTACACGCTAATGCTAGGGGCGCGATACGCAGATGACTTGTGATCGCTTCGAGACCCAACAGCATAGCGCCTTTGGCTCGTCCGCATTGCTTCGCTTGCGACATGCCGCAGTGCGAAATCCTGACATAAGGGTACACACCCGAGAAGTCCCAGTGGCCCAAGCCACTGCATGGATAATGGATAATGTGTAAAAAGGATTAAGTTTTTGACATTGATTGATCCCTTCTTTGGGATGCGCCGCGCATTCTACTTCCATCCAGAATCGCTGTGGCAGGTGAGAGCCATTTGACCTACACAATGACTTGCCGGGGACAGCCCATGTACAAGTCAAGGCTTTAATACTTCCTCGCCTACGTAAGGTGTATAAAACATACAGAAATGTCAGACGCATCTGTCTGATAACCAAGGATTAGGCTAATAGGAAAAATCCCTCAGTAGCCCTCAGTTATTGCTCAGCAAATAAAATTCGTTTCAAGTTACCAAAAACTCTACTTGTCTTTGCGAGCGTCGCGATTTCGGAAAGCATCGCCGATCAGCTCAACAAATCTTAGAAATTTCAGAAGCAGGTACATCCTGTCGAATAATGAATTTAACATGCCTTTCAATAAATATTTTCAACTGTGACATAGCTTTACATATGTTCATATATATAATATCGACTATACCTTCCTGCACGTCAATTACGTGAGGGCGTGTTACTGTTCAAATTCAATAAGCTGTCTCCTCGTTAGTAATGTTTCGAACAGATATTATTCATGAAGTGCAGGGACACTTCTTCAATTAATCAGATGTTTTCCTTCGGAACGTCAACAGTGATGAACATGTAGAATAATTTATTTTCCAAAATACAGCGTAAGAAGTATCACAAGGTATGGCCGCAGCGAGGAGAAACAACACTGAAAAAACTCAATCTGTCTTTTTTGGCTCATGGCTTTGGAAGTAAGATTCGATGGTTGTGCACGTTGGATCGATAAAATTTTTGTAGATCACAGTGGCACCATTGAACATCGGCAGATATAAATACATGAGAAATGCGATCTGAAATAAGTAAATAGCCTGGCAAGGGAAACGAGAAAGTAAAGAGAAAAAAGAAAGTGCGATGTAGCTCACTTTAAACAACCAATAGAAAGGAAATGAAGAGAACGAAGAGAAGTCCACGATTGAGAACGACGCGAACACGATCCAGTATATCAACCATTGGGTGTCGTCCTCTTTGATAGAGGATCGAATCGCCTAAAAAGTGATTTCAAACTTGCCTCACCTAAGAAAATCAAACGTATGGGAGCTGAAAACCAATTGAGTTATCAAGAGTCCCGCAAGCAATCGAATTCAAAAAAGCTTCAAAGTTTCCCGAAGCTGCAGAAAGCGGGTACGCTATATTGTTCGGCCACTGAAAATGACTGAGTTGCCGGTCTTGGTGCAGTAGGGTGAAAACTAATAGGAATGACCAAAAACTCAAGATTGGAGAACTTCATCCCTCCGCATTCTCTTCGTTGATTATCAACCGCGTGGATGCAACTTCATGTGCACTGCATTCTAGCGATCAGAGCCATGCAAAATTGTGAGGCGTGGCGGTCATGAACCCTTTCGTGGAGGCCGAGCGAGGCCTAAGGGAGATGGCGGAGTAAGGCTTGCAATGTCGCTTCGCCTTACTGCCTTCTCCAACAAAACTTCCAGAGATTTTCCTGAGTATGTCCCTCCTGAGCCGAAGAGTTGTGGGTGCGTGCAGATATGGAATCGCGTGGCCGCCCTAGGCGAGCGGCGCGGCGGGTGCGAGTGCCAGTGGCAGGGCATAGCAGACTTCAAGCGAGGAAGTGTGACATGGGTGGAGGCGTAGACGTGACGCAGTCATGAGCGGTTGGCTCCCAAGGGCAATCGATACGGCGAGTCGTACTGGTGGCGCCACGAAGCGATTCACTGTCATACCTGCACACACCCATGAATTGTTATCAAGGCACAAAACGCTCGTCCGAGTCCTTTACCGTAGGCCGAAACTACCCCGTTCCGCAGCCTTTGAAGTATAGTGCTAGCCTTAAGTTAGACAAAACGTCATGCGTGTGAGAACAATATGTTGTCCTACAAATGCACAAATATGGTAATCAAAAACGGCAAAATGGATAAGTAGATAAATGAGCAAAATACCTTAATCGACCGCCAAGCCGGATACAGGAAACCGACGATATTGGAGATGATCTGTGCCAACGCATTTAGTATTATATAGATAACGAGAAAGAGAACAGTTCCGTAGACTAGCTGAAATTATATTTTAATATGAGAAAGATTAAGCGCTCAATTAGCCGTAGGATGTGGATGGGGGAGGGGAGGGTGAACCCATGTCGATGCATTACATTTAATCATATATGAAGTAATGCCACATAGAGAATGAGATCCTTGCTTATTAAGTAGTATTTTTTATCAGATGATATCTCAGACGAGAGCCAAGAGATTGAAGAAAATATGCAGGTCAATGAGAGTTCATATTTTCACTCTTCCAACAGTTTTTTTGCACAAATGACCTTCCGTAAAGCTAAGAACAGTTTAGAAAAAGAAGGAACCCCACTCATGAACAGTGAAAATTTGAAAAGATTCAATTTGAGGCTTTTACCTTATCCCCCACAAGATCGAAAAATAATCTGAAGCACTGTCAGGGAAAATTCCGTTGTCTTCGATAGCGCGACAACTTCATTGGTGCTCAAAGGCGAACGTCAGGGCCTGTTGAATGATGAACATAAATATTAAACAGAGACATATTTTTTTCTGTTTGGTTTCCGTCAGGGCCCGTGCGAAACGGAAACCAAGCTAACTCCTTGTTAAAAACAAGTAAATAATTGTCAAATGGTTATAACAAATTACCTCTTTAAACAATCACTTAATTCGAAGTAAACACAATTGAGAGTGAATGTTTAAATATAAACCTTGATTGTATTAAAAACCCCTTGCAACTAATTCATTTCATAGCCTTACACATGCTCGCCAAATGATATCGATTGCACCTTCCTGACACGTCAGTAAGGCCGCGGTCATACCCACCGCCGGCAGGCGTGGCTGCGTTCACAGGGAGCGAGGGAAAGTCGCACGGGGGAGGTGCACAGATGACGCACGCACGAGGCAGAGTGGCATAGGCGGAGACGCAGACATACGCAGCCACGTCCTGCCGCCGGCACCGCAAAGTATGACCGCAGCCTGACGTGAAGGCGCGTTACTATTCAAATTCAAAAAGCTGTCCCCTCATTAGTAACCAACGTCAGACGTTACGATTTTGAGATTTTGCTATGTTGCACTCTCCCACGCGATTCCGCGGCGTTGAGAGACTATGATGCTTCGTGCACGAAGTCGCGGTACCGCAAAATCGCAAAACCGCGGAGCCGTTGAACCGTGGAACTTCGAAGTATGACGTCGAAGAAAGGAGGACTGCCCAGAAATCACGACGTGCATTCAGTGGTCTTTGTGGAAGAATATGAAGCAGCCAGTGTTCACCAGTGCCATTCTGGGAATGCGCCATCAACTGCGACTTCTCATTTGTATCGTAATCCCATTAAAGAGCGCATTTCGCCCCATACAATGATTGGTGGGCCTATACAAACAGATAGGTGGAAAGAGAGATCGACGACCCAATGGGAGGGAGATGGATTATATTGGTTTGTAGAACAACCCGTACGCGGTTTTCATCACAATCCTCTGGGAGCTTCTAAAATCTGCAGTGGGTGAAGTTCATGAAGAGGGCACCCAGTGATTTAGTAATCTATTAAGGTTATTATTTTAATCTCTACCCTGCGATTGAGAATACTATTTTTGAGGACTTCGGCTGCTTCTTTACGAGAGTCTAGCACTCTAATGCAAACAATGACATAACCACAATGAGCTTAATTAAAATGTATTTTGAAAACATTTCCCTCTCACTTGAAAATTCACTTTTTCTCTTCAGTTTTCAAGTACTGCTTATATCTCCCTATATCATTACAAACAAATATAAGCAACAACACCCAAATCAGTATCTACCCAAGCTTTCTGCTTCACAGTTCGATGCCAATACTGGCCAACCGGCTCAACACGTTATACGTGTGAGTGCTGATCAGCTATGCTAAACATACCATTCAAAAGCTGAGTTAAGGTGAAGATGGTGTGGTAGTGTAATGGATTAGCACATATCCCCGGATCAAAATAAGCAACAAAATTACTTTCCGTGAAATGAAAACCTAATTTCGGTGTAGAAGATAGTTACAACAGAAAAGATGAAAAATGGCACAGTCCCCCATAACCTAAGATATATTTCGAAATGCAGAACGTTCGTGCCGTTTATTATTCTCTGTGTTTCACAACACTCTTTTCATCATTCGACAGGGTTTTATGCATTCGATAGAACGTTTCATTCTGCCACACGGACTGATACAATTTGTTTTTCGAATCTTTTGATTGTTTAATATTTATGAAGCTTAGAAATGGAGTAATTTTAAGGCAAAAATTATCTTTTTCAGCCTATTCCTTTTTTCCCTCTGTACCATTGAGGTCAAAAAAATGTATACATGTGATTCGACAGTGCTTTTCAGCTATACAATTAGTTGCTATTTGTTTTAGATTATTTGATTGCTTTTTGTCCTCAAGGGTTGGAAAAAGCGTAATTTGTGGGCGAAAACTTACGTTTTAGGCACGTCGAGTTTCGGAAAAGCTAACCGTTTCTACGTCAGATGAAACCAAATGATGGAAAAGGAGATCTCTGAACCTTTTTGATGAGATCTCGATTCCCAGCGAAAAAGGGCGGGTAGCGGAAGTGAAGGTTCTTGCTGAGTACCCATTTCTAAGCCTCGGAAGCACCAAACTATGTATTCAGTGATGGATTCGAAAGATGAAAGACACCTTCTTATGGAGAAGAAAGTGCTCTATCGAATGCATTTGTGGATATTATTTCTGACGTCGATGGTAGTAGAAGAAGAGGAGATACCGAACGATGAGATATTAATCATCAAACACTACATTTTGTAGAGCTGGAAATATTCCATCAAAAACTATGCGCTTATATTTTCCCCTTGATAATACAAGAAGAAAAGGAAGTGCCAAAGGTAGGAGTCAAAATACTCCCTCTCTAAGTCTCATAAACAATAAACAATCAAGGGATTTAAAAAATAGTATAGTTTTGTAGAGCAGAAAATGCTCTATCGCATGCATGTGCAAACTCTATGGAAAGATCCTTGTAAAACAGATTAGAATGAAGAAGGGCACGAAATTCTTGCACAATCAAATAGAAGCGTGCAGAAGCCGGTGAGTTTTGATTTACTTGAGGACAGCGGGTAGCGCCATATAAAACTAGAGATGCTCAGCAGAGTAACAGTAGAAAAACAACGGAATAAAACAGCGAAAGCCCCGAGAAACAGGAACCAACCCCCTTCCCCCCTTCTCTTTCGCGTCTGTGCGTCACTAGCAGAGGGTTGTCTGCAGACGAGCCAGAAGCGAAATCAGCGGGCCGCGAACGGTGCCCCGCCCTCGCCAGCAGCTCGCCCGGCTGATGAATTCAAGTACGACACGCCGTGCTGCGGGACTGTGATAAAGCTCCAAGCCGCGTTCTTCAGTGCGAGCTTCGCCACATATCACCACTTGTGAAGTGGAAGGAGTGTTCTCAGAGAACAGTATACCCAGTTCTCACTTTTCCCTTTTCCCTACCAGTGCCTTTGAATCCATATAGACACAGACAAATATGAAAAAACTGTCAGCATTGGTATATATGTTTACTTAGTAACGAATGTAAGTAAATGGGAGTAACTTTCACGTAACCGACCTTTTCTCTTTTGATAGCGGTCTTCTCCTCAGCTGCTGCCAGTACTTTTTCAATAAACTTGTCTTTATCGTACATTTGATCGGTAACCGGTTGTAGTTTGTGCGATATAAAGTCGATGGCGGATTCAACTTGCGCTACCATGCCTGGAATTGAGTGAGGCATATTTTGGAGAAAGTTGTTACAAGGATGCGGAGTTATGGGCAAAAGCCTTGGTCTCGAACAGAACTAGTATGGAGTGCGGGTACCAGTTCCGTCTGACACAAAAACTCTAGATTTCGGAGAGTTCCGTGGTAGTTCACAAGAGTAGAGGAGTAATGCAGCGAAGAATGACAGTATCAGGTGTTCTCTCTAAACAGATATGCTTAATGTTGTTATGCGTATCTTCTTATGATCTCTCACTTTCATGAATTGCTAGAAAAACACTTCACTTACATTCCTCTCTCAAAATTTTAACAAAGGGCAGTGTTTTAAAGTATTAGGTTGTACCAAAAGTCTTGTAGGATTTTCTTCGATCATCACTTTTTATTATTTTTTCTTCCAATTTATTATTTTTTCTTCCAACAAACAACAATTAGGCAATTACGTATTTACCATTGTTATCGACAACATTCTCCCACCTCATAAGTAGATCGCTGATTCCCTTCTACCAGAACTCTGGGTTCTGAGAGTCGAAGAAGTCAGCGAGGCCTGTACGAGCAAGCCATAATTAACGAATTTTCTCCTGGCCAGGGGGGAATCAAGAGGATGGATAAGGTGATGTCCAGAAGGGACAATGCCTGGAGAGTATAGCGGGTGAGGCAGCACATCCCAGCCGAGCTCCTGTAGCCTGGCCTGGGTACTTTTCACGAAATGGAAGCAGGCGTAGTCGTGAAGGAGGATGACCGCGGACAACGGTGGCTGTCTCGCCTTGTACCAGCACCTCGTGGAAAAGCATTCCTTAAGCGTCGCAGAAGTAGCACAGTCCTGAGCGTGGTTTGTCTTCGATGTCAATCTCGCCGTTACTAAAGCTGATAAACCAGCGGCGCACGGTCTCGTAGCTCTCACATCCCTTGCTCAATGCAGCGTTGATGGAGTCGCAAGCTTCCGTCGCTTTGCTGCCCAAGACCACTCATAGTAGATGACACTGCGTGTTGGGTGGGTATCCTACGGGCACTGTAGCTCTCTCCAGAAACTCATGGGTCAATATATATTTTGTTAGAAAGCTTAGAGATTCTTCTACCATATTCCTGAACCGCCTTGACCTACCTCGAAGTGAACAAGAGTTATTATTTTTTTTTTTTGGAAAAATCCTACAAAAACTGAATTACCATTGACGATAAATTTGAACTCGTCGCATTCCCCACGGGAAAATTTTTTTTCTTCGCCATTACAGATAAATGTAAATCTGGTGGCATTAAAGACGTCGTTATGACGTCAACGCCCTGCAAGTGACCAGGGCATCAAATGAGTCAGTGCTGCGTCATAATCAAACACATTTAGCGGTGAGAAATAGTCTTCAGAGAAAAGCTTCTAAACGGAAGAGGCTAAAATACTAGAAAAAAAAATGCTTATTGAGTTTCTACAGTTCACCCGTAACAGCATGAGCAAAACCCAACTAGGATCAATTACTGAGCATCACAACAAATACGCAGCCTCCTATGTTTAAGCCACCGAATAGGGTGTGTACCCTTACGTCAGGATTCCGCACGACGACGAGCGGCGTGCGCAGTGTGTGCAAGCTATGCGCGTCGCGGTAGTTGGGTCTAAGAGCGATTACACCCCAATGCTAAGGGCGCGATGCACACTTGACTTGTAACCGCTTTAACAACATGACGCCTTTAGCTCGTCCGCATTGCTTCGCTTGCGACATGTCGCGGTGCGAAATCCTGACGTAAGGGTACACACCTCACCAAATGCGCCTCCCAGAGGACCATGGAAAAATACCGTCGAAAGCCCTTTATTATCAACACGTACATTCCCAGAAAGGGAAAATTAGGGAAAATTTTTTTTGAGGGGCATTATCACCTGTACAGAAGGGTTGACTTGGCCAGGCACAGTTCGCTAGTATAGTACTGGTGATCATTAATGTCAGAATTGAAATAAAGAAAAGTAGGGAAATAAAGAAATTGGAGTGGTATAGTGGGCATTTCAGGCCAATGCATCTAACTTATCTTCAAACACATCCAATACAAGCCAGTGAAAGTAGGGGGGGGGGGGGGGGTAATATGGAAAAGGATTGCGAATAGACAGCGGGGGGTGGATTTAACCTAGGCCTACATTGAAAGGGAAAAGTCCCCCTTCGCTCCCCATGCCGAGGTAAATAAGGCGGTTCATTTCTGAAAAAACCTTGTTTTTCTGATATGTATGGGAAATTAATGGAAGAAATAGTGAAATCATTTCGATAAAGGTGCACTGCTGGCTTTCAAGAGATTCAAAAATAAAGAAAAAATACCACTCAACTGGAATCGTAAAAATATTCGTTAATATTCGAAAAACCAAAAAGGAAAGAAATTTTTAGCAAAAACGTGTAGTAAACGAAGTGCAAAATGAACGCGTGCTTGAAACTCACATAAAAATCACAATCAATAGCACAAAACAGTTTGAAAACCTGAGCTAAGAAAAAAATGGGAAGTGTTGCAAGCAACGAGTACCCTTATACCCTTATCGAACGGTTTATTCTGCACCTAGTGAGAGTAATAAGCACCAGCAGACACACACTGTTGACAGAAATCCACAGTTTTCATATAAAAAGGGATATTTCATATGAGGATTCGAAAGAAATAGTAAAAGGCAGACTAGACAAATAGACTGAGCAAAACTGGATTGTTATGGGTCATAAAGCGAAGAAGGCCAGGTGAAATGAGGAACGCTAACCTCGAGCCTCACTGTCCAACTGTTCGAGACGTTGACTTTCCGTATCGGCACTCATAGTGGTGATCTCCGATAAATCTAGAGAAAATCAATTTTTTAAGCGTGAAACCGTGCATAGGAGAAAGCGCACAAATACATATGGGACGAACAAATGCATTTATCGCTCTGCATCATAAATGTAAATGTATCTGTATGTGTCAATGACGATCGATTAGATCGCCGTTAAATGGCTGTTTTTATAGACCCGTGGAAGCCAAACGAGGCAGAGATCCCCGCTAACATCTGCTGGCATCTAAAGGCTCATGATCTTGAAGTTTAGAATTCATAATGGCTACTGAAGGAGGTGATTTCAGAGCGTGGAAAGAAACTATGAAAAGCTGGTGTTGTGCCAAGATGAGCGCGTTTCATAAAAACGTCTTGCTGAACGCGTCTGATTCATCGACAAAACAAACACACGCGGTTGTGTGATACTAAGACTGTCTCACACCCTGGAGGACGAGACGGCAAAGTAAGAGAGCTATGACCATGGACAAGCTTCCTGATTGTGTAAATCACCTGATTCTGAAGCATTGCTTCATTGAGTAGACAACAACATGGTGTGCTGATTCTACGTGAGAGAGGATAATAAACTTAAAATTATCGCTTAAATTTATTTGCCCATGACCCACTTCGCTGAACTCACTTCGCACAGATTAGACCGTCATATGTGATAAGGAAGGAGGTGACGAAGAGATAAGTACTGCAGCTTCCATTAGCGGGCCCGGCTATGATATCCTGAATGGAAGGCCGCCAAAGCAATTTAAACCTTCATCTCCGAAGTGGAAGAAATTCGTTGGGGAGAATAGACACTGAAGTGTACACCGTCCATCCTGCAAATCCCTTGTAGGCCAAGTCATTTAAATGAATCGTCCACGGAAAAAGGAGTTTCTCTCTCACCCATATATTTACCATGTTGTATTTGCCTAATGTGGGCCGCATGCAAAGTTTGACGTGCAAAAGTGTGAATCCGGCTAAGACAAAGCACCACATGTCTCGGCTGGGTTGGCGGAGACTCCAAGCAAGGGCCCACTCCGTCGTTCGCCGCGGCCGGAGACGCATTGTGGGAGCGGAGAGTTACGTAAACAGTCCCAATCTCCGTTCTCAACCACGGCGACGAAGGAACGGGGCTTTTATTCGAAGACTCCGCCCACTCGGCCGAGAGTTCGGGGAGCCGCTGCAATTCCACGTGAAAAAGTGGAACACGTAGAACTTTGCTTGCGGCCCTCATTAGGTAAATACATACAACATAAATATATGGATAACAAAGAAACTCATTTTCCGTGGACGATTACTCTATAGACACAGCGAGATGGCAATTTTGGCCTACAGTAAAACCTAACGTAATGCTTGCAGTTCATTAGGTTACGCACATAACACGTTGCCAAGACGTCGAGTGTAAATTTTATGGATTTTTTCATCACGAGCACTACTTTTCTCACTCTCTCGTTTATCTCCCATTCATTATTTTGTTTAATGCTGCTGCTTGTGGTTTCACTTATTTCGCATCATCCTGAATCAATGGAACACATCCTGCAAAACAACAAATGACATCTATACGGCGAGCAACCGAGAAAGTTGATGTTGCAATTCGAAGAGATGCGCAGGAGATGCGAATACAGACAACTTGGTTCAGGTTTCTCTACCGATTATCGCTTTTAACCTCGAATGTTCATTCTGAAAAGACCAATTCTTTCCGTTTTCCCTTTCTCCGATCCCTCCTAATGATACTACGTTGCTGTATGGAAAACAAATGCATGGCGCATCTCAGAAAGAAATGGCCACGCAATGGATGCATCACAGTTTATTCTTCGAATAACGCCTTAACTTCTCTTTTCCGAATCAGAAACACAACCGAAATACATAAAACCCAACTTACCAGGTAAATGCTATGCAACAGTAGGACAGCTAACCGTGTAGAGGCGCTTGGTTTTATTCATTTCCGAAGTTTTCCTTATAGCTGGTTGATCGACTCCATGAGACCGTGATCAGGTGACGTAGCTTGAAGTCATGTATTCGAGATCCATCAGGAGGAACACAGACGCCTCCAATTGGGTCAATACACTCAGTCAGGTACTGACTCTGAAAAAAATCGAGATCATTCTGAGAGCGTAATTCATTCTGATAATTGAATAGTCAACGAAATGATGTATGCGTTCATTTCACCTCACAATGTATTGGGAACTAAGTACATGACGCTATCCGAGCAAATGCCAGATGAATTCTTCCTCCAGGCCAGATCACTCGGTAGTGTAGGATAAGCCGTGCACGCATCCATATCGATGATGACAACGAGTACATGGCGCGTTTCAGGAAGTACCTTTCACATATCCTCACAGCACCATTTTTTTGAGCTCGACCAAATCACTTTGATGGTTTGAAGAAATTGTCCTCAGAAAAATGAGTTCCTCTGGTACCCATATATGTAGTACTTATGTTGTATTTGCCTGTTATGGGCTGCATGCAAAGTTTCACGCGAAAAATGTGAATGCGGAGAATACACGTTAGGATGTGCTTTGCGATCCGGCTCGCAAAGCACATTCTAACGTGTATCCTGATTCCATTCGGGTTGGACGGTGTATTTGCTAAGTTGGATTTCTTACGTCCCTGAGAAATCGTCGCGCTTTTACCAAACCTCGATGTTATGGCACCCTTTTCAATTCCTCTTTCGCTTCTCTTTCCAACTATATTGATATCCCTGTAAGAGAACGCTTTGATCGTGTGTCTGCAATTAGTATGAGGTGCCACCTGATCAATCCAGTTCTTTATCCATGGGCCCTATTCATTAATACTGCTTCGATTGAAAAAGCCCCTAGTGCCTCTTTGTCGATTCCAATTTCAACGACGATAATCAGGTATAAGAGGGATTAGAACTTAGGAAGAACGACACCTGGGTTCAAAGGCGTCAAGAAGTGCGGCGAGAAAGGAAGAAAATAAAATGCATGTGCCAAAAACACTAAAATGGCCCTTGTACCGTTAGTTGATTTTGTGTTTATGTTTTCTGGCCCGCCATACCAATGACATGAGGTGTGGTGGTCACATAGTACTCAATGCGCGCATTTGATGGCGGAGCGTCATGAGACAATGGTGAAGCATTCCGTGGTCAGTCTCTGGCTCATGTCAAAGATGTCATAGAGCTTCACTGAAAAACAGGTTGTCTTAATTATACGGTTTACAGTTTACAACATTTCACCTCGAAAAAACGTGACCAGCGCCTTTTGGGGGAGGTGTGTGTGTGTGAGTAGCGGGTGAGGGCCGATTGGACGAATTTCCGCTTTGCGGCGTCGCACTCGCGGCGCCGTCATGCGAGTTGTTTGATGTTCCTCTCAAGACGATGGGCTAGTACCGTGAAGAATTTCTGAAAATTGCAGTTTGGAAGCATCAGAAGTACGCCTCTAGTGTTGTTGTTGCAGTTTCAACAGATGAAGCTGCAAACGACTCGCACTCGCCGCGGGCGACTGCGCAAAAATTCGGCAAACCCGTCCCCACCCGTAAATAACACTCAAATGTCTCAGGCCTGCTCGTCGTCAACGACGGCTAGCAGCGAAGGACTAGCAGATCCCTGTACATATAAAGACTGAATCGAATGTGACTGAAATCCCGTAACTTTTTTTATGAGTGGAAGCGGAAGTGAAAAGAAAGCGAACAAAAGGGCATGGAGTCACGCATTCGGACAAGTGCAGCCATGCGCGACTGATTGGTCTATTGTTCTAGCACTTTTTCAAATGCGACAGATAAACCTCTTCGTGCCAGCTCAAGAAAAAAATTTTCACTTGTTGGTGTCATGGTGCTCACATGGTCTACGAAGGTAGCTTCAAATAGGTGGGTGCACAACAGATTGCATCCCTTGAAAAAGCTTGATTTTTCAGGAAGAGCGGAACCTCTTCTTCTTCTGCTGTTAAAGGCAGAACATCAGTTAATCCTTTATCCCTGCCACACAACCTGCATAAGTCTAAGCCTCCTCCTTTGTCATCGGAGGACGAGCACTTTACCAATGGTCGGCGACGCTTACGCTTTGGAATATACGTACTGAGCTTTGTTAAGTTCTTATTCCTCTTATTTTGTCAGGAGTTTGGCCTCAGTGTATTTTTTTATTGTTTGACCATAGGCTCTTCATTTGAGCACTGGCTGAATAGAAACCACAGAAATAGCGGAACCTGTCTGCAATGGCAGAAGCCTTTTTTCTCTGAGACTCCAAGTCAATCGCGATCCTGGCCATTCTTTGATGAACCATCTGCTCTGATTCTTTTCAATATCCGAGCCATGGTCCATTTTGAAACCGGAAGCTCGCAATTTGCAGCTAATTTCGTGGCGATTTTCACGGAGTTCGATGTCAAATTGGACAGCCAGCACCTCTCGCGCTCACGAAAGGACATTCCGGGATTGATTTTTGTTAACTGCTGCAACTGTACTTTTAGGAATTTTGTGTTCTTAAAAAATCAGCCGATAACTCTTGCCAACGTTGTGTAATGCGTCAGCTCAATCTCGATCTCCGCTTTTAATCCGGTGATGCCATACAAGAGAACGTGTAAATATATGCAAATTATAAAAACTAGGAAGGTAGGAAAAGTCAAAATCTTAAAGTCGACTTTAGTTGTACGCCGCCAAGAATGCCGATTCTTCTTGCAGATTTCCTAGGAACCGCATGTTATTGAGGCTCCATCCTGCCGGCCACCACTTTAAGGAGCTGTATCTGAACCGGTTTCTCACTTTTTCGCGTGAAACTCTGCAAGCAGCACGTATTAGGCAAATACAGCATAGATGTATAGGTAACAGGGAAACTCTTTTTCCGTGCACTGTCCTTTAAGAAAATCAAAAAATTATTTAGTTTATTTTTCATTTATTTTTTGGCGGATGTGAGCACAGAATCATCAAAGATGACGTCGTATCGAGAAATCATCCCTTAAAATTCGAAATGAGCGCAGGGAACTATTGGGTGGTGTGGGGCTCTCCAAGTGTATGATCCCACAACGGGTGCAGAAGTAAGATGAGATAAGAAAAGGCCAGATGATGATCTGGGTGACACTCATGATCTCTTTCCTGAACTTGAAAAGCGGGTGGATGAAATCAAATCCCAAGTGACGAAGCGTACAGGCTGGACCATCGCCGTACTTTCTCGCATAGCGACGCTCCTCATACAACCGTCACCCGAATTGTGCCCAAGAACTGAAGATGGTCCACAGGATATGTGATAGGGAGCCTCATCCTCTTACAGAAGCACTAGTCCAGGATCGAATTGACGCCTGTAGCAACAATGTACTGCGCTTGACATCACCCACGATAGTTAAACGGTCATCAGCTATCAATGAAAAATGGGTGGTCAAGCGATGACGAGACGAGTAGGCATGTGAGCAGCTACGTGGATCCGAGACGTGCGCATCATGGTAATGGGTTTTCGGGATGAAGCCTTTTAGCGGTTCTGTTCAGTGTGCCAACGACTGTCTCTCTACAGCGTATCACCCCTCTCCCGGGGAACACATCAACAAATGGATGGCAACACCCAACCAGGGTGTGTACCCTTACGTCAGGATTTCGTGCCGCGACGTTCTGCGCATGCGTGGCATTTGCGCGCGAGTTGCCTGCTCTTGGTAGGGAATTGCGTTAGGAAGATGGCTACCTACTCCTATTTTTATTGATTTCACCGCTATGTTGAGCTTGTTTTCGAACTGTTTTCATCTCATCGGGCAGGACATCTCGGTTAAATTTAGTTCATTTGGGTGTTTTCAGTTCACTTATGGCTGAGAAAAACGTTTTGCATGCATCCATTCCATTTTCTATGCTCTTCACCGTCCTATGTGCATAATTTTTGCACGTCTGAACTTTTTCTGCCTCATACGTAATATCATAGCATGAATAAAGTATTTTGTATCGTATCGATTCATAGCGCAATGCGCGTCGGGCGTTTGCGCTGCTCGGTCTAGGGGGAAGGACCTTGGACGAGTGAATCACTTCCACCAAAATGCGAAAGTTCGTTCCGGCACAAGTAGGTGGTCTCGCTTACCTCGGAGGTCCCTTTTTCTAGGCTGGGGCAAAAATTATCTACTCTAATACCCTTGCGTTGATATGCTAGAAGGCGACACCCAGCGCAGGAAATGGATTAAATGCATGCAAAATGCTATCATCAACCTTTAGTGATCTAAAAAAAGTACAAATGCAACAAATTCAAGCTAATCCTATATAACGAGATGAAAATGATTTGAAACAAGCTCAGAATAGCGGTGAATTGAATAAAAATAGGCGTAGCGGTAGTCGACCTACCGATGGAATTACACGCGATTTCCATCCAGTCAACTTGCGCGCAAACGTCGCTCGCCGCACACGGCCGCGCCATTTTCCTGTCCTAACGACATACACCCCGGAAGGGGGGGGGGGCGTAATTGAGTCAACAACACGTTGACCGATCCGAGTTTCTAGTTTAAATGTACGGATTAATTTCTTCTCATTCAAGAACTTAAATTGAATATTTTATAGTTACTGATTCCAATCCGAATAACAAATGTGTATATGTCAACATGTGAATTTACATCGAGTCTATGCAATTAAAATTATTTCCAGAATTGATATTCAATTTCTGGTGTAAAATATTAAGCAGAAAAAATACAGGCAGTTTGCCCACAACCAATTGGTTTGCAATTGCATACATAGATTGTATACTAGCAGCTTAGTTTATCGAAAGTTTTTATATATGTAAATGTAGGCCAATAAATGATTTTCCATTGCTCTTCGATTTTTTTGTAGGATTTTTGATTAACTCTGCTTTCATACTCATATTCACCAAAGCTCAGGGATGACGTAGCCTAATCTCTGCTCACACCCGTTCGCATGAATTCACTCCAGAGCAGCTTATGAGATTAGCAATGGCAACCGTGATACGACCACCACGCTCGCTAACTTTTCTTTTCAGTTGCACTTGCTCCATTTTGCAGAAGAAGCTTGTCAGGTATTTAAGGAGGACTTACTTCAGTAAATGAAAGCAATGAACGATTTATAAAGCTGAAATAGATCCGAAATGCTGAATTCGCGCAGGCCTGTCGGAATGTGGTCGTTGTAGACTAAATTTCGAATGGAGTAGGAAGGTCGAAGTAAGGAAATCAGGAGCAAGTTTCCCACCTTCTGAGCAATGAGGTTGCGATGTCTTTCCGTTCGCACAGGGCCTCCTTTCCTGCGTAAAATGACACTGAAGATCA
Source organism: Trichostrongylus colubriformis (assembly GCA_963978905.1). Taxonomy (NCBI): domain Eukaryota; kingdom Metazoa; phylum Nematoda; class Chromadorea; order Rhabditida; family Trichostrongylidae; genus Trichostrongylus; species Trichostrongylus colubriformis. The sequence goes on along the minus strand of OZ022259.1, from coordinate 8,095,451 downwards.
AGAAAATCCATTAAATTTTTCTATAAAAAAGGAGAAGCGCTGCTAGCACAGAACATGAAACGATGACGAACTTGGCGCTTATTGTTAGCAATAATTTTCGGGATGCGCCACGTTGGATGCTTTCACTCACGTGTTTCTCAGTCTTTTGTCCTCCTAAGGTTTTGTCTTGGCCTATCTATCCTCAAGGTAAGAAGGCTTGGCTGGCACGGACGGCCATTGATCAGAGCTTCAATTCACAATCGCACAAGAGGGAGCGACGTCACTAGCGTTTATAGAGACACAATTGAAGTTCCGATTATGGTAGTCATGAAATCACTACCGAGTATGTAAACGTACTGCACTGCATTTCCATTGCGAAAGCCCATACGGTAACGATTTTTCGAACAATTCTGAAGGCTTCTCACTTTTACCGATGTTTGGCTGTCAACCTAACAGGCAGTAAAGGAATATACCGATCATGTCAACTTTGGGCCGATTTGAGACTTCGCGAATTTGCGACGTCGCGCTTGATGCGATAACGCAGCGTTGCGAGATCTCGAGGTTCGGGTTGCGGGCGAGTATGCGACATTACGAAATCGTAGGGTGTGGCGTTATGTCGGACTTTCGCTTTGCGGCGTCTCACTCGCGGCGCCATCAGCGCGAGCAGCCCCAGCAGGTTTTACAGGACTACCTACCACAGTACCAACCCATTCCGCTCAGGATGCAATGGAGTGGCTCTGTGGGAGTCCTTTGAAGATACTTTGATACTTTAAATAGTAAAATATGGTGCTATAGTGATGAGGGATGTATCTTATAAAATGTTGCTCGCGTAAGGATCTCTGAGGGTCAATATGCGCACTCATGCTTGTCTAATCCTCAGTGGAGAAAAGAAGGGTCCCTTCCCCATTTATCCTTACGTAAAACTAGCCCTTGATGGGATGTTCTCTATCATTGCGATAGCACCTGGAATATATAGAAATATTTTGGAAACATATCACATTAAACACTTCAAGCAAAAAGAAACAATAGAAACACTGTAAAGAATGTAGGAACAGACCTTTGTACATAAAAAGACAATAGTAAAATAATTAGTAAATGAAACACCATAACACGATTACGAATAACTAATCAGTTAAAAACTATTCGTGCACAAACTTTAAGGATATTGCATAGAATGGCAAGCGAGAAAACAACTCGCGCTCGTCGCGTGCAGCCGCGCGAAAATGCGACGTAACGACACACACGCGAAATTAATAATCGTAAGATTGCTCGATCGTAGAATAACAATCGCACAATCGCTAAGTCTGACATCAGCTACTAGCGGAGCATCAACACTTTGACGGAAAGTTGGTGGATACATGAGTTGCTCCAACTGGTAGGCAAAATTCTTGGCTGTGGAAAGCTGTGAAGTCGTACCTGTTCAATCATACGGGGTGAGAGACGAGAATCTCTTTGGTAAAATCACTCATGAGATCATCACATTATGTAGACAGTACCGTGGCAAGTTTTCCCCCTGATCAGTGCACCGTGGATGGCAACCCCAATAAGGCGGCATGCCGTGGCTTGACAAACCATTGCACTTTCTATGCACTCTGCTAAATCTTTTCAGAAAACCCGTAGAACTCCTTTGAAACACGTTTGAATACCGCGCCTTTTCATGCTTCACAGGACCCCTTCAGTTTTTTTATCGCTTCCTTACAGCGGTCATCTGCTATATGTATGTTATCGATGCTCTTCACTGAAGCTCCAAGCATGGATGTGAAATGGCTTGTGGCTGATGCCCGATCTCTCTTGTGCAAGCTTTGTGCGCACAGCTTCATCAGACACTTTCCTTCTTTCCTTCAATGTTTTTTAGCTATTCGTTTTCCGTAGTTCACGCATCATTAACTGTGAAGCTGACCATTAGTTGAATTGATTTTAAGATGATTGATTGATGATTTTAATTTGTGATAACTGAGATTTTCGATGCAGACTACGATGCGAAAGTTGTTATAAGAGTGCTGGATCATGGGCTAGAGCACTGATCTCGCATAGGGATCGAAGTTGCACTCATGTTTTTAGCGCATAGCTGCTAAACCCATTACTACCGAGACCTCCTTCCACCTTAAAAGCAGTGATAGGGGCAATTCAAGAGAATATGGAAAGATCATGAAACATGAAAGTCGACTGAGTGTAGTCGTCCCAACTTGATTATTTTAAAGACACCGGAAGGTGGTAATTTTTGGCCTACGGTAGAACAGTCGTTGTTCGGACGAGTTTAAGGGGTCGCCATTGCACAAACTCGTCAGTTTGACGCCTTGCATGGTGGCAAGAAAAATCATTTCATTATAAACGTTGTATTTGATGTACTTACATGGATGCTAATGTAGACGGGAATGGCCACTCCACTGCGCTGGGGGCCAGGTGCTAAAATTAACGTTGGCCCGCGGCCCGTTTCCTACAGCGGACAACTCGGAAAGTCAGTGTGATGATGCGAATGTGATGCGAATACACACCACAGCGTTGCGCTTTTGAGTCCGGGTTTTTTCGCCGATTATCGCTTCTAATTTCGAGTGTTCGTTACAAAATGCTCATTTCTTTGCATCTTCCACTTGTTTCGGTCCCCTTCCGATCCCTTTAAAATTGAGAAGGTGAAGAAAATCGGAATAAAAAAAGAACCAGAGAAATAAGCCCCCTTCCGCCGCTTAATCTCAAGAGGAGCGGGTCGGGCCGAGAAAAGGGCGAGCTGGGATAAAACAAGTGGCAGCTGCTGAAGAAGACGGCACTCATGGAGCCCGGAAGCACTCATCGGAAATTTCGCTACATTTAGTCTGCTTAGACCCATAGCTTTCCTTTGCGTGACCCAGTTCGGGAGTTCTCATTACCTCTCACTGTCACCATAGCTTATCAGCATTCGCCAGTGTAGCGTGTCGATTAGCAGAAGATTTCTCGAATACTGCTCTCCGCCCCTTCGGTTTCTCTCCTTAGGATTGACGGGAAACGAGGGACGACCACAGGCCGACGCTGTTGCTTTGAAGCGTGGTAATCATAGGCGCTGTCACTTCAAGTTTTCATGCTGTCAGGCGGCTTTTCGGCCCACTCTTCCATTTTCTTCACGAGCTCTTCGCTCTGCGGCTCTGTTTACATTGCTGTCCGAGTTAAGGAACGGCTTCACGCCACTTGTCAAGCAGTGTATATGCGCTATTTCTAACCATTATTTATGCGTGTGTCATCGGCATGATGTCAGCTTCACTCCTTAGCTTGACACATGCAACAGCTACATGCCTCCTCTCCATTAATAGAACAACAAGAACGCTTGCCAAAACAGGTCTTCATGTATCTGCTAAATCTTCACATAGGTTTTACCTTGATATCATCTACGATCTCCTTTTACTAACATCTATCAATTAGAATTGCAAGATATCGTAACTTATATTATCCACCATTATCACTATTTACCTATCAATATTGAAAATTCACATCGAATACACAATCTCCACTCAGCGTTTATCCTATCATTATTATCATCAACTGTCTGCTGTCAATATACCTTACATATGCATTACAAATGCACTATCTACCACGTCGAAAGGACATTTAAATCAGAATGATTACACACTTTTTACTAGCATATTATGTAATAACTACTTTTACTAATCAAAATCTTCCCACTCTAATTTTCTTCGCATTGATTCACTATCATATCATGCACAACCAACTTTTACTACGGTCTGAATATCTATCGGAGTGGGAAGGTCATTTTAAAGGAGATGTCTCATCCTGCGTTTATGTCGATTATTAGTAACTACAACTTCTTATATAAATCCTTTTACTCCTACGAGCATACTATCTATTTACTACGCTAGAAGGACGCGTTGAACAGAATTTATACGTACATGTAATACCCATACATTCAAGTATCTCCTATTACTAATCGAAACTTTACACACTTCTTATCCTCATATTACTTACCATCTACTATGACCACAAGCTATCTATCAAAGTACAAGGCTACTACGAAAACGGGATACTCATGAAGCTTCAATGCTCGTACAATTTACCATAACTACTGTTTATCGAATAAAATGGAAAATTCATACTGAGAATGGGATCATTTTCATTAGCCTGGGCGGCTAGAGGTGGCCTAGCTCCGTTTCTGTGATAATTACTATATGTAAATCCAGATTTTTACCAGTCGCATCACAGTGTCCTAGCTACACGGACAGCTCTTACAAGAGACCATTTCTTTTAATGATACTTCATTTCCATATTCATTTGTCTTTATTTCATTTTTTAGCATTCACTACTACTATTCACCACCTCTCGCTGTCAGGGATATAGCGTGCAGGCAAGAAAATTGGCCGGTACAATCCCCTTATCGTCCCCACTGTTCCCCGGTTGTCAGCGATTCAACTCTGATGTCAAGCAGATTAGATCGAGGAGGCAAATCTAACACGGCATAAAGGTGGAAGAAAGCTTGGAAAATGAGCTCCGTCTCTCCTGTTGCCTCTCAACAGTTTCCTTAGTGAAGCACTATGACCCATTTCTCGACCTTGGCCGTAACTACTGCTTCAGAGTGTCCTGGATAGGGATGTACGCCACTAGCACAGAAAATTCGCGTGACCGCGTTCGCCCAGCAATGAGATGGTGCGAGATGGGGGTGCCGTACTAGTTGAGTCCTGAAGCGATTACGCCACGTTCATACTTTGCGGTGCACGCGGCAGAGCATGGCTGCGTGTCTTTGCGTCTCCGCCAATCCCACTCTGCTTCATCGCCTGTATCGTCTCTCCACCTGGGATGTGTGCACTTACGACGGATTTTCGCGCGGCCGCGCGCGACGAGCGGTTAGGCGGGTGCGAGTGCGAGTGGCAGGACATGGCACCTTCCGAGTGAGGCAGTGTGGCATGGATGTAGGAGGCAGGGTGGCATGGCTACAGGAGGCAGTGTGGAATGGGTGGAAGTGCAGAGGTGACGCAACCGCGCTCTGGCTCCCAAAGGCAATCGATTCGGCAAGTCGTACCGAGGCGCCGCGAGTGCGACGCTGCGAAGAGATTTTCCGTCATATGTGCACACACCCCTCGGCCTGACCCGTGCCACTCTTTCTTTCTACCTGTGAACGCAGCCACGCCCTGCCGGTGCTGAATATGAAAGCGGCCTTACGTCTAGAATAACCCGTGAAGCACCGTCACCGCTTCGACTCATTTACTCGGAGCGCATAGCTCGCCCCCCCCCCCCCCGGACGCCGTAGTGAATTTTCTGTCCCAGTGGCACACTCCTAGTAATGCGTACATCATATACGCAAGTCGTGGGTTGTAATATAGCCTGCATATTCAGATGCATTTTGCTCATTGTCTGAGCACGATCAACTACGAATGGTACAAATGACTCAAAAGCAAGTGCTATTGCGTCTATACTGATTCATGCATTTTTGAAGAAAAAAAGCAGGACTAATCGCAACGAAAGAGAACGTTACTTTGTCCATTGGGTCAATTTCTGCATTAGCGCAATCAAGCTTTTTCCATTTTCCAAGGTGAATTGTAAAATCAAGCGTAACTAACACGAAAGCAAAAACACGATCACTAATGTGCTGCCCTTGACGAGCCATTGTGTAGGCAGAGTGCAAGTCACCGAAGAGGGTGATTTTTGCGGATTGTAGAATATGAAAGGCGCCAACAAGAAATAGTGCAACAGAAGTGAAAGGTGTTTAAACGGAGAAATGTAATAACTAGGATCACCTTTTCACTACATACCTTCTGCTCTCTCTGCTTCGCTGGCCGCTTACGGTTAGATGCAGATGGTATAGGCAAACAGCCGCGAGCCTTGCCGCCATCTTAGCAACATGGCCAGTTAAAGGAAGCGGAAGGGGTCCGAAACAAGAGGAGGATGCAAGGAAGTGAGCATTTTGTTACGAACACTGAAGGTTAGAAGCGATAATCGGCGAAAAAATCCGGATCCAAAAGCGCGACGCTGTGGTGTTTATTCGCATCACATTCGCAACAACCCACTTTCCTAACAATACTAACTTTCCGAGTTGTCCGCTGTAGGAGACGGCCCGCGGGCCAACGTTAATGTCAGCACCTGACTCTCAGCGCAGTGGAGTGGCCATTCCCAACTACATTAGCATTCATGTAAGTACATCTAGAAACAAAATAAGAAAGATAAAGGGAAAAGTAAAACGAAAAAACAACTTTATAATAGAAACATCTCTTCTTGGCACCATGCCAAGGCGTCATATTGGCGAGTTTATGCAATGGCGGACACTTAAACTCGTCCGAACTACATATGTTCTACCGTGGGCCAAAATTACCCCCTCCGCCACTGCAGTCGAAGGGGATCGCTGTAAGATCACCGTAAAGACCCCAAAGGCGCGCTTTTGAACTCGGGTATTCAGCACAGATTATTTCTTCGTAACTGGCCTTTTCATTTACAGAAGACATGGCCATCAGTACTGCTTTCCTTCACCCCATATTCCAGTACCTTGATCACGAACAGATTGATGAGGAGACTATTCTCTCCACAAAAAAAATGTCTGAGCATCAATTCACGACATCCACTAGACAATTCCCTAGGCGAATAACTAGCATTGCACTAAACTTTGAGATTCCTTTCAATTTGCTGGCTCGTTTTAGGTCTAAAATGCGTATCTTATGACTGAAACCCTTGAGGTTGTTTTTCATGAAACACCTACATAGTGAAGAATCCTTGGGGATTACTTGTATGTTGCCCGACTTAGTTATCAAGATTCGTTCTGCAAAGGAATGGAAAGAGCCTCGCATAACAAATCGTTTCGTATTACTCCGGGTCGGTTCCTCAAAGACATCGATTTTGTTATTAGACAAAAAATAAATGATACTCTTGCATGTCAAACTCCCACAGAACCAACGTTCAATGATTTGATTTTTCAAGAATAAAGGTGGCGGGCACGATCGCACGTTGGTAGCATAGCTTCGTGCGTATGACTTCATAGTTTACGTATTTCTCTTCGAGCGCGTTTTCCACCGCATACCACATCTGCCCCTCCCCCGCAGTTGTCACTTGTTATGAAAATCCTCTCTTTTGAACAGCCAAACTGTCGTACCCACTGCCTTCCAATGACAAGGCGTCGGTAGTTTGAAGCAACCGTGCACGGAAAAATGGGTTTCTCAGTTATCCAGTCCATCACTTGTGCATTTTCTTACCTCTTTCTACTTCTGCGTCCATTGTGTTATTATACACTTGGAGAGCCCCGCGCCACCCCCAATTGATCCTTGCGCTCACTTCGAAATTGAACAGGTGGTTTCGCAATATGAAGCCATCTATGATAATTCCGCGTTCACATCCGCCAGTAATAAAATCTTTTGAATTTATTAAAGGATAGTGCACAGAAAAAATAAATTCCCTGACCCATACGTTTATGTTGTATTAGCCTGATAAGGGCCACATGCAAAGTTTCACGCGAAAAAGCGAGAACACAGGTAAGGTACAGCTTCTCAAAGTGGTGGCCGAAGGAGTGGGGTCGCTAGGTGCGTCTCCAACCGCGCAGGACGAAGGACCAGGCATTTACTTTGAGGATCCGCCTCTTCGGCAACCACTTCGAGGAGCTGTATCTCAACCGAGTTTTCACTTTTCGCGTGATACTTTACATGCGGTCCTTATTATACAAATGCAACATAATTACATGAATAATAAATAAACTCATTTTTGCACGATTCCTTTATTTCCGTGGCAGACCGCAGTCAATACTCGCTAACTGGGGATATTTTCTAATAAGTGTTCTATATTATCTACTATTTTTCTAGTAATGATTGATTAGCCCACTGCACTACATTTTCTTGTCATAACGATTATTTACTTTGAACATGTTTGCGAGGTAGGCAATCGCGCACCTGGAACTCACTGCAGGCGGGTTCTTATGGCAGTAACTTGGACTGTACATATAAAATGAAACAGTTGTGTCTGTAGTTAAGCTTTATCTTCGATTTTGTATGCTTTAGCTTGAGATGAAAAAATTGATTGGAGTGAAATTTTTCAGCGAGTCTATTAACAAAGGCATATTTTTAGTATGGTTTCCGTTTCGCACAGATCCTCAAAAGAAGAGAGAATATTTCTCTTTGGGTTGTGCAGGCTGTGCAGTCGATTCAGAAACATAAGCATGTAGTTAGAATTCTCACATCGATCCTATACAATTTAAAAAATCAAGAAGCATGGAAAGGAAAAATTCTGAAAAGCTGGAAGACAAATCTACTGTGTACTAACGATGTGTACCAATTGTCCGCAAGAGATTTTGCGGACAGTTAGTACTCACTATCATGTTAGTTATCTATAATTGTCGTGCAACATTTTAATATGAGCACGTAACCACCAATGGACCACCCATGGTGCCCTCAAGTATACGGCGGTGTCCTTCAGATTTCAAAAGGAAACTTGCGAACTTGTTGAAACCTTTCAGCATTTTCTGTTGCTGCTGTACTCCTGAACTAAACAGATCTTTTCTAGCCGAATGAGGGTAGAGCAAATGCTAGCTGTGGTGACTTCGGTGAATAGGTCTTTCTACACTAACAGAAACTAACAATAAAACACTCATCTGGAATAAGTGGCATGAAATCAATAAAAAATATTAATTCGAACATCGCTAATGAAATGACCATCGCACCAGTTTCATTAACACACTCATATCTTCACTTTTTCTCAATTTCTACCCTTCATTCACTTCATGAAATTGCATAGACTTACAGCTTCCAACCGAGTGCTTTATTGTACCACGAGACGACAATTGACTGGCATACCACAAAGTAGCCCTTTTATAGGGAAAGACTGGCATATCACTCAGTAACAACAGTGAGCACAAACACAAGTCCTTATTATCACAAGCCACGTCTATGACAATCGTCCCATGGGTAGTGAGCGGTCATCTACAATACCTGCCCTCTAAAATGCCATAGTGGAGTGAAAAAAAGTGACAATAAACAACTACATTCATCTGGTCAAATGTCCATTTTATATATAGACTTCAGTGTTGGCTTGATTTCAGCTCGGTAGTTGTCGATTACGTCGCTGTCGTGTTTCTGACGGTATGGTTGGATTTAATTATAAAGCTGCTGGGTTCGAAGTGTCGCGTGCTGGGGAAGCTTTCATCTGGTGCGTTCGTACTTCCTGTATTTCGCAACGTTTGGATGTGATGGTTGAGTTGTCAGACTGAAGGAATGCATTTGTTCTGCTTTGATAGTTGTGCGAAAACACATCTGATTCGCATATCGTCGTTCTATTGTTCCATTCACAACGACACCGTAGAAGACGTTTCCATGACGGGAGAGAATCTTTTCGGATATCCATTTCTTTTGTTTCCATTTGTTTCAAAGTTTCTTTCGGCGGGCGCAAGTATCTCTGAACGGACACTATGGTGAAGGTTGAACCGTTCCTCTATCTTTTGGTTCTTCTGGGTAGGCATGCGTCAAGACCTAGTGAGCACTGTGTAGGGAGTTCGGAGTTGGAGTTTGAGGAAATTCGGCCGGTGATAGTCTCTTAGGGGATGTTGCGCAGAGGATGCTCTTGTAGGCCATGGAAAATTTTTCTATAGCCTCTGCTGTCGCTTCGGCGTTTTTCAGCTTCTCCAATTCACTTTCAAAGGTGTCACAGATCTCAAGTTTGTCAGTTCGACTGTGGGTGGTAAGGTAGGGAGCAGATGTGCACTATACCATGTGTTTAGCGGAATCCCGCAAATTCTGATGAAGCGAATTAGTTTCCATTGTCCGAAACAATAGTATAGTTTCCAAAAGTTTGGACTGTGTGAATAACTTGGAGATCTCGCATGGTGGCCCTGCTTGTAGTTTAAGTCACTTCAATGACTTCCGTCCATTTTGAGTAAGTATCACAATGGATGGATATACCAATCCTCTTACTGGGTCTGCGAAATCCACATGCAAGACCATGACATCCCCTTGTTTGACCATGAGTACAGTTCTGTTTTGATAGGTGCTTTAGCGGCTTCTTGACAGCTGTTGCAATTCAACGAAGTTTTCTATTTCCTTTGTAATGTTCTTCCGGTAAACATAAGAGCGAGCCACACTATTCATCTGGGACATACCAGAGCGTCTTTCGTGGAGCAGAGTCAATACGCAGTTTTGAAATTTCGAGGGGATGACAATCCTAGGTCCTAAGAAAAGGCAGTCATTTTGATGTGAAAGAGATTGACGAAGTGCATGGTAGCACTTAATCTTTGGGGACGGCTTCTTTGAGCACTTGTCTTCACGAACGTACTGAATGACTTCCCTCTATCCTTTGGGGCTCTTGACTGCCATCGAACTCATATTGGTGGGGGTCTGTGCTTCCAGTGTTTGGCACTCGAGTTCGGCATCAATTGAAGCATGTGCGATGACGGCATTCTTCGCTTGCTCCTTTTGGTCAGCAATCAAGCGTGAGAGGGTATCTGCTTATTCAAAATCTGTGGTTTTTCTGTACTCAATTTTGAAGTCTCTCGCGCAGTATTAGAGATCAGCGTAGGATACGATTGGCTGTGTATGGTGGTAGGCAATCCTTGCTTTCAAAAATGGTGACGAGTATTTATGGTCTGTGAGGAGGGTAAAGTGGCTCCGAATAAATATCGCTGGAACTTGCGAACTGCATATATCGCTGGAACTTGCGAACAGATCAGTGCTAGCCCTTCTTTGTCATGGCCATATTTCTTCTCTGCTTCTGTGAGGCTCCGGTTGGCATGGCTGATGGCTTTTCCAAACCATCTGCAAATCGATGTAGGATCACGGCTCCATTGCCATATTTGTAAGCTTCAGCTGTGACAAGCAAGTCAGCTGGGATGTAGCTCGGGATCATAATGTGTGAGCAGAAGTGAGAAGGTCACAATGTTTTTGATCTTTTCAGATACCTTGTAAAGTTCTTGGGACTACCTGAACGTTACGTTTTTTTCAATAGATCATCAGGGGGACGGAATTGGCGATCCCAGAATCGAAGATTCCGTAATAATTCAGTATTCCGAGAAAAGAACGGAGTCGTGCGATGTCATATGGTCGTGGCATCCTTGTAATAGCTTGAATCGTGCCAGGATCTGGAGGTCTACCATTTGTGTTAATGAAGTTTTCGAGATATCTACTTCTGACATCTTTAAATCGCGTTTTCCTTCACGCTCATGGAAAACAATATTGCTCGATTCGGTGAAAGAGAGCTTCATAGTTGTGGAAATGATCCGACGCTGTTCGTCCTGAGGCTAATATGTCATCTAGCTAAGCGATAACTATTTTAAGTTCTACTATCATAGAATCGATGTTTTGTTAGAATGTATCTGGCTGACTTCATGCCACATGGCAGGCGGTTGTAGCGGAAAAGGCCACGATGTGTTTTGGAAGTGAGAAGTTCTTTCGAATTTTCATCCACTTCATTCTGTGAATATGCTTTCGCCAGATCGATTAGCGAGAATAATCAGCAGCCGTTGAGCTCTTGCGAAGATCTCTTCCTTCTTCGGTAATGTGTGTCGATGGGGTGATAATGAGCCAATCAGGCCACTGGAGAATCCACACAACCGGCTGCTGCCAGCTTTTTTTTACCCCCACTACTGATACTGTCCAACTGGAATGGCTTATCAGGCTTCAAAAACAGTTTTGCCTTTGCATTGGTACATCGTCCACGGTCTGGATTAAAAGCGCGTGTTAATCGTGCTTTCAAACAACAAGATCAGTGGGTCCAGTGCTGTGGCTTTCCAGCAGTTGCATTGATCATTGAGTTGAAAAATGTACTTCGGCACTTGTATACACCATTCAAGTCCCAAAAGGTCGGTTGCTTTTATGACATAGCTTTTCTCGTCGTCCGATGGGTTGATGAGGTCAGTCAAGAATTGTGAAGTCGGCCTGGAAGCTTCCTTTGCTATCAAATGGTGAGATTGGCTGTTCACTGCTGGGAGATTCAAACTCAGAGCGAGCACCCAAGATTGGTCCATGTTTTGCGGGAAATCATGGTGATGTTTGCTCCTGTGTCAAGTGTAGGCAAGTTGGTTGTCCATTGGTGTGCTTTTTCATGTAGGCTATTGCAACTTCGACAGTAAAAACTACATTCCTGCATCGGAACTTTCGTTTCGAAGATGGCTCTTGCCTTTCGTCCTCACAAGATTTTTGGAGTGGAATTTCCTCATCACCTTCCTGTTCAGAGGGAGGTTTTTCAAAACTCACATGCTCTAGTTAGGATGTGTGGGCACAACAGAGGGGAAGAATGACTTTATTAGGCAACACACATCCTTTTATACACTCCAGCCCGCTCATCAGTCTCCCCAACTGATCCTTCATCATTCTTTTCTCTTCACCCGTCTCTCACGCTCCCTTACACCTCCCCTAGTGACCATGCGGTCACTCCAGGTACAACGTTTTACTCCAAGGTGAGTAGGTTCAACTTTATGCTTACCTCCACCTCACCCAACAGTGTTTCTACATCACAGTATTGCAACATATTTGTTATTAAACGGCGTTCACTGGGAATCATTCCCGATCCCCTCAGGGGCCGGGCTCTGGCTTCGCCGTGAGACCCGGCAGCGGCACCTGGACCGCCTCCTTCCGGATCGGCTGCGGGTTCGCGATGGCCTTCTCACGGACCAGCTGCGGCTTTTTAATAGCCTTCTCGCGGGTCGGCAGGTTAGGATGTGTAGACACAACAGAGGAGAAGAATGACTGTATTAGGCAACACGCATCCTTTTATACACTCCATCCCGCTTATCAGTCTCCCCAACTGATCCTTCATCATTCTTTCCTCCTCACCCATCTCTCACGCTCCCTTACAGCTTTGAACGACCTGCTTCTTTGCTAGCTTCCGTCGATGTGCAGCATTTATCTCCCTTGTCTTCATCTTGCGGTTATCTCACCGCAAGTAATAAATGTTTCACATCCGTTGATAAAGTCATCGAAAACTGAGAGCGGATCAATTTCCTCGAGACGATTCATTTTGGAGTAGTCGAGGACGAATTTCCAAGTGAGATGTATCCGTGAGATCGGCTACGAATACAAAGCAAGGCATTCGAGTGATTCGCTGTCAACATCCTCTATGCATGCCTCCTCAAACTTCTTCTTTACAGTGTTTCCGAAGTGGCGGGTGGGTATATGGGTTCAATATATGTATTGGAAGACAGGATGTAAACTCGAATCGCTGTCGAATAAGCGTTTTCTTCGCTTTGAAGAACTTTTTTAGTGTTTCAACAGTTGTGGACAGGTAGGATCTCCTGTCCACAACTGTTGAACCACTGAAGAAGGTAGGGGTAGAATGTCTTCAGGTTCCAGCGGTAGGATATGCTCCGAGTACTTATTTACGGCCTGACGTTTCGACAGGATCGTCTTCCTCGAAGGCCCAATCCACCACCGTACGAGTGGGACAACGCCACTCCGACTTAGTTGTAATTAGTGAATTACAACTTCACTTAATTATATTCACTAATTACAACTAACTCGGAGTGGCGTTGTCCCACTCGTACGGTGGTGGATTGGGCCTTCGAGGAAGACGATCCTGTCGAAACGTCAGGCCGTAAATAAATATTCCACCTAACAACCTCGTTGGCACAACAGAAGAACTTCTAATACAATATCGATGCCGAGGTTATACGAAGAGAGAAGTTGGAACCTGCTCCGAGTACGTTTTGTGCGTTAACTTGTCTAAGTTGTCGATAATGAGCTTTCATTTTCCACCTTTTTCTTTTTTTCCTTTTCGCTGAAAGAGGAGATCCTGAATCATATTGTTGAATCGTCACGAATTACGGCGTCAGTCACTGGGGTGCATCTTTGAATGCTACTGGAACCGTGGCTCGGCATGTCGTCATCCTGCATTCCTACAACTGGTGTAGTACAGTTCTGATCACCAGTGTTACAGCTTCGAATCGAATGCTTTATTGTTGCACGACACGACAAGTGAGTGGCATAAAACAACTAGCCCTTTCATAGGGAAAGGTTGACATATCATTTATTAACAACGCTAGGCACAAACACAAACACTTGTAATCACAAACCAAGTCTATGACAATGTCCGCATGGGTAGTGAGCGATCATCCACAACACATAGTGATCCCAAATTTGTGCAGGCTGCCTGTTTGCTTTTCAACTATTTCAGAAACCTTCATTTTTAACTCCATATTTTCTTATTTCTTATGACTAATCTCTTGAAAACTATAGGATGTCTATGGAGTACGTCACCTGCAAGTTACCCCCACACCGATCCTTGAAAAAAGTGCCTACCAGGTGAAGTGGTAGCAAATCTCGAGAAGGCAAAAACTTCTACAAGCAGACTTGTTTATTCAGCAGGCATCCAGTTGATGTGCTTCAAACGATCAATTAGTGTTTAACGCTATGTAAAAATATAAGAAACTAAACGGCAAATTCTTTTAACAAACCTTTAAAATTGATTTGAACCAAAGTATCTTCAGGCACGTTCCAGGATTATTGGTTTATTTAAGCTTCTGCCGTGGTCAGATAGTTTGACCCACAGCCAGTAGGCTGTACCTTCACCGAGACGTGAGTGTCCGTTCCTGGAGCGTGCAGAGCCGAGGAAGCGAGCGCTACTCCACCAAGCAGCCCAGGCCCACCGACCTCAGACGTGACTTGTTGGCAGTGACGGTGGCAACGGTGGCAACAACGCAGTGAATGAAGCCGATTTTTTTGTGATAATATAAGATAAGGAAGAGATGTCAATGATAAAGGAGACGTTGACATGAGGAAACAGGTGATACCCCAGAGTTCCTTGTGATACCATCCAGCGTGAACTGATTCAAAGACTTGTTTTCACGCGGTTATCTCGTCCATGTCCAGATGTCAATAGCCTTATTTTTGCTAAAAACCGGTTTTTCTTTGTCGCCGTATTCCTCAGAACCTTTACTACAGCATTTCAATCGGCTCAAGGTGACCTGGAATGTGCCTCAAAGGCACACCGCACGATAATCAGATCAGGGGTTCGCTTTCTTGGATCGAGTATTTTCTTGAATGCTCCTCGCATTTGCGTTGCTTCCATCTGAGGTGAGGTGACAATTGTGTGCGTCTGGATGACGGCTAGGACCCCGGTCGGTAGGGACGCTAGGACACGCAGTAGCCATGCCGGTCCCTTCAACGTGTTCTCGGCAATATGTAGTTTATCTGGAAATATCCCGGAAAGCCCTTATTTCAATTTTCTCACAACTTGAAAGTTTACTTTCTTGGAGTATTATGTCACGGTAGCATCACCCAGTCATCAACACAGCGGGACAGACTTGCACGGAGGAATTTACATGAACAAACTGTCAAAATATCCTGTCACAGGGCCTAAACCCCAGGCTAACACTTGGTCGCAGGTGTCAATATTTGCATATCCAACATACACCCCCCAACCCTGCCCCCTCCTCCCACGGTAACCTAATTACTATCTTGTACTAGCTTTGACACATTATCTCCACCCTCTAGAAGAAGACGAAAGACTCCCTGAAAGCAAAACCTTTCGAAGAAATGTTCTCCAAGAGCATGAATGGGAAGTGTGGGAAAGGCGCGATAAGGATTCTCTCGTTCACCAGAGGCATTTTTCATTTCTACAAGATTTCGCAATTTTAAACATTCCTGGGGAGCCTAATAAGGGAGGATTGGACAACGCGTTTTTAGTGAAAACACAATTTTCAGTGACTACGGAAAACCCGCAAATTCTCAGAATTGGAAGTATTCAAACCTTCATGTTTGGGGTGGCACACGGTCAGTGTGTGCTTCGGGATACAACCTTATGTCAACGTTTTATTTCCACACATAGACTCTCCCTGGGGTGCTCTGAACAGTGGAGTTGGGTCAATCGCGATACGCAAATTGCGCCACAGTGCGAATTCCTTATTGGTCTCTCTGTAAATGTGCCACCGCCTCCTCGCGTAACCTGACCCAATCCAAGTGTCTTGACGCACACCCGTCTACACTATTAGGTTGTCCCGAAAGTTCTGGAACACCTCGACCACTTTTTCAAATTTATTTCTTTACAGCATGAACACATTTCAGTCAACAGGACATGTCATTCTACAGAGTAGAAAATTTTCTTCCGAATGATATATGTTATGCTGCAAAAGGCTTTATGTTGTAAAGAAAAAAAATTTGGAAGAAAGAGGTCGAAGTGTTCCGAAACTTTCGGGACAACCTAATATGTCATTAAGGAATGGTCCATGAAAAAATTAGTTCTTCGTTACTCATATACTTATGCTGTATTTGTCAAATGTGGGTCGCATGCAAAGTTTCACGCGAAAAAAGTGAATCCGGCTGAATTACAGCACC
This sequence comes from Trichostrongylus colubriformis, assembly GCA_963978905.1. Classification (NCBI taxonomy): domain Eukaryota; kingdom Metazoa; phylum Nematoda; class Chromadorea; order Rhabditida; family Trichostrongylidae; genus Trichostrongylus; species Trichostrongylus colubriformis. Next base: position 8,079,267 of record OZ022259.1, on the reverse strand, counting down.
ACAGAGTCTCAGCCGGGTGGGCGGGCCCTCCTAGCAAGTGCCCACCCCGTCATCCGCTGCAGTCGGAGACGCATTGTAGGAACAGAAAGTTTCGTAAACAGTCCCGCTCTCCGTTCCCAACCGCGGTGGAAGATGGGACGGGGCTTTTACTTGAAGGCTCCGCCAAGCCGAAAGTATGGGGAGCCGTAGCTTAGTTAGCCGAATTCTCACTTTTTCGCGTGAAACTTAACATGTGGCCCTTAACAAGGTAATACAACATAAATATATGAGTAAGGAAAAACCTCATTTTCCCGTGGACGATTCCTTCAAGTCAGGATAGGTTTTTAAGCACAGGTCAACTCCGACATCAGGTGACAATGCCCATACCAAGTAAACTCTGAATTTTGGTTGAACAAAGGCGGTATTCTGCGACTTCTGAGAATTCCTGCATTATAGCGAAAGACAATGGATTGGTGTAGGGACATGTGGCATCACTTCCACTCGCACGATACTGGGATAAAGCCAGTTTAGCAGATCCTTCCATCCCTACGATGAATCGGTATCACACGGCTTCTCATCTGATAAAATAAAAACGCTCTCTTGTAGATCAGCCTGTCTCTGCAAGCCACTGTACCCGTCAAAACGCCTCCAGATGTCAGCAAGGTTTGAATGAGCATTCTGAACCGTACGCAGGATGGCTGATTAACTTCTGATTTGAAGATACCAGCTTCGTAGCTGGTCTTGTTTGTTTAAAAAGGGCAAAAAATGAAGATAAGAATGTGTGAGGGTAAATACGTAATCTTTTCAAATACTTATAATACAAATGGTCATGTTGTAATAAATTCTATACACTACAATTCCAAATAAGAAGCGGGTGAAATATTAGGTTGTAAGGAAAGTTTTGACCGGTTTTTGAAATTTCAACTTCGGGAGATCATAACTCGGCTCAGAGTGCAACTTTTCTCACGGGATAAGCACCATTCGATTTGCTAAACTCTTGACAACATTATGCATACTTACATATTTCAATTTGATCAAGGGTTGATGATTTATATTGCGCGAAATAAAAAAAAAAGTCGACTCCAAATCGCCACTCTATCTGAACACACTGCTACTGAAGGAGCTGTCCAGATGTCTGGGAAAGTGGGGCTCAATTAGCGCAAGATCTGGTGAATATGATGGACGAGTAAGGGCTTCAGCCTGCAACTGCTTCAATTACTGGAAAAGGATTTGTGAAAAATGCGCTTACGCATAACTGCCGTGAGGGGTCCGGCGGCACCCATTTTTCTGGATTTTTCCAAATCAAGACTACTTGAGGTGGTCAGCTAAGTTTGTTTGTTGAGGGCCAATAATTGTGGATATCCCCTGCAAATATGGACGCTCATCGCCTTCTGCCATTTTAGTTAAAGCGATTTGGTCAATTGAAAATTCGAGCAGCTCGCTCTCATTTCTGCACTTTTGAAGCCATGAACAAAGTGTTCCATGGAATGCTTCACCCCCTCCTCTTGCAGTATTCATATCTGTGTTCACCTTCGCTGGCACTCGGCTAAACAAGAACTCGTGACGTTAAGTCGTCTTAAAAGTGCCATTTTCGCAGTGCTTTAAAATTTTCCTAATAATTCGAAAACCTTGTGGCATTCCAAATGAAAAATATATTTAGAAAGAGCAACCTTTTGTCTATCTGAGGAGCACAATATGTCAGCTGATTCATATTGACGCGCTCTGATATTTGAATTTATCTTGTGAACGCGAAAAAGCGGCCAGAACTTTCCTTACAACCTAATATATGGAAGGGATCGGAGCTAATTATTGTGGCAATTATAACATGCAACTTAGTGAAATGAAAACGTTAGCTTTATCGTCATAATGAATTGGCTGGCACGCAACAGTGGTGACCTGACCCAGCCGGAATACATTCCTATTTTGACCCATCTGAACGGAATCATAACTTAGTGGCACATCGCAAAAGAGACTGATTAACGATTGATCCTTTACTCCTTCCAATCTGGAAAAGCATTTCGTATAGCTTTTTCTGCGATCAGTGGAGCCATTCCTTCGATTTTGCAGGACAAAAACCGATGCAAGTTTAGGAAAGGAACCTGTTGACGGGAACTAGTGGGCCAATATATCTGCATAGAAGTCTTCAAGAGTTTGAGTTAATCTGGTCAGTGCAGACAGACCCAGAGAGACAACGGGGAAGAGGTCGACGTGCAAGAGATCCTGATAGCCTCCCTTTTGCCACGAACTCCTTAGGAGTGTTCACTCACACGAACCCTTTTTGATAGCTTTTCTCTGTACATGGCTTCTTTGAACTGTACATTGTATGGTAAGAATTTCGTACCAATTTCAATGCCTTCAAGGGTTAATGTCGATGTCCGCGGAAAGTGCAAAGTGTACATACTATGGAAACACTGGCTGAGCGTTGCAGGCCATTATAAAGGCTCAATCGCATCCAAATGAAGTTACGAACCCGCAGGTGAGGAATACAAGGCGCAACCTAGTAAGCAGCTAGCCATGAGTCAACCTTGTTGTAATGAGGGAGTTTTTCACTCAATGAGAAATGAATACAGTTCTTCATTATATGCAGATTTATTCAATGTACTTATTCAGTATTCTAATCAGATCCCTCTACCACTATTACTATAAAATAATCGAATTGCCAAATTTGTTACTCATGGACGGAAATAATTAAACAGAAATAAATAAAATTGTGGGAGTGCTTGCTTGCAATGCACATATGAAATAAAATCCGCAGAATGCCATATTGAAACCCCCAATAATCTTGACCGCATTGAGCAATGACCGAGGTTTTTTCTTCAACAGTGGTCAACAACTGTTGAATTTACCAGGCAAGGGTTTTGATATCACTGGGTTGTTAGGGTTTTGATATCACTGGGTTCAGTAATGAAAACGGAGGCAATTGAATAGCTGGTGCCGAAATGGAGAAGATCTGAATGCTGAAAAAACTGAAATCTGAACTGGGAAGAAGTATAGAAGAAAAATTCAAAAGGTTTCTGCCCTTTCTAGCGTTATTATCCACTATTACACGACACAAAGGCGCTAGGTGACAGAACCACATTAAGGGAGAGAAAAAAGCAAGAGGCGCTATAATTGGGTTACAGTGCTACTACTACTTAACAGCTGGGATGTGTGCAGTTTACTACATACATAGTTGCTGTGGGAGTGGTCCTAGCCTTTTAAGGAGCCCTCAAGGAGCACTATCGTGGTTTGTGGACAATTACGGTAGGGTAAATCTGTTTAAAGGGCTGATCATCACGAAATGTGCCATTCAACACACTTTTTGACCCCATTACGATATCAAATGAATGACTATGGAGTGAAGCGCATTTCAAATACGTTTTTCAGAACCACATTCCATGATATATTGGGTGATGGAGCCCCATTTGGGTAGAGATAATGGTGCGTTCTTGCACGGGTTGTACTCCATGAGCGGTGAGTCGTTAAGAGCCAATCCCGATGGATAATAACCCATCCTTTATGGGTTGATCGTGTGCCGCTACTTTTCACCTCTCTCGTCTTTTTTGTATCTTCGTAAACCATGATAAAGATCAGGAGCAGTACTGAAGGCTAATTGAAATAGTTTTAGGCGGGTTTTCCTACTTTTCCTTCTGCTAGCTCACCAGCAAGCATTTCCATTTTCATTTTTCAATGTGTAGCCTACACGAAGTTTTTTTGAACATCAAATTTTTTCGTCTATAGAAACGAGGGACACGAGATTTCGCTTTCAAGAGGATTATTAATGCATGAAGAGACCCTGTTTCCATCTGTCCCAATTCAAGAAACTTTCTGTGTGGTCTCCTGTTCAGCCATTCTACTCAAAATGAGAGTATTCGAAAAAGGACTTGACATTTCTCAGATAACTTAAATTTGGCACTCATCCATTCAGGATAAGAACAGTGGAATGCTTGTACTGAAAGGCCAATTATTCCCAAACTCAGCTTGCTACGTCTACTAGGTCTTATTCACGCATCGCACTTCCTATCCGGGTAGGTACCCATAGAGAAGCCACTACTCTTCATCATCGTCTACGACACATAGCTCATTCAATCAAAATTACGACAGCGTGTTTACGAGCTTCCGTCCCCCCCCCCCCCCAAAACACTTCTTACAGCAGTTCTTTGGGCACTTCGCCAAACCTGGTCTTCGTGTGATAAACTGAGGACGACAACTCACAGTTATTGGCCATGTCGGAATGTACAGCAATTTTCAAAGTTTTTTGAGCATTCTAGGGCTAGCTAAATCTTTCAAGCAACTTCTGTTAAGTACGTGGTCATGCAAATAACCCTGTCAGGGACATTGCGAAGGAGATTGAAAGAATCGTACACGGACATCCCATGGTTCTACTTTTCTCCATAATTACTTCGTTAGAAACACTACATGAACAGACATACTCATTGTTGCAGAGATCGAGATGTTGATTTGCTGCTACTTTGCTCTCTGACCACGTGGCCTCCGCCCCTTTGCTCCTAGAGCTCTCATGAGCGCTGCCCCTCGACTTGAGGCTTACAAGGAAGGCCCATCAGGTCAAGGTGAGCTTTTTCAAAACGGTTTTTTGCTTTTTATAGGGTCACATACATGAAGCAAAAAACTGGTCTCAAATTTGGCTAAATGGTTTTGGGGGGCCCAGAAAATGAGTGCCAAAAGTTACATAGAAAGAAACTATTTTGACCAGTTTGCTGCAATGCTTTCCAGCTGCGGCGTTCAGTATATGAATAGCGGAAGACTGTCTTCAAACCTACACCAAAACCATTGCGAGCTCGCTCAAAAATGTAGAATTGCTTATGGTAACTACTAAACGAAGCAAAGAAGACTCATAGGGGTTGCAAGTACAGAGTTCTCGCAGTGGTTGGGTGGCCGAATGGATAGTGGGACGGACGGGCATTGGCACGGTGAAGGAGGCGCTTGCGGTTCAACTTCTGTCGACGTTTTCGCTTTTGCATTTTCTTGATTTTCTTTCAGCGCTATACTAATTCCGCACATGCAACATGACTGCAATTTTCGTCGCTGGTGCACGAAAGTGACCTCATTTGCAAGCTTTCGGTGGTTAAAGTGTTTGGATCCTTCGGCGCCCCTAGCACGCCTGCCAAGCGTTTTCCTGCGAAACTAGTTTGATATTCGTGTACAGGAGACTCAACTAGCCCTAGATACAAAATACTATCCAAATTGAGATTTTGACCCAAACTCGAGACAGTGGGGTGGACATGGCACAAAGTCACTGCTTTACTTGCACAGACGAACAACTAGCAGCCTCGATAAAATGCAATGGAGCATGTGTAGAATCGACGCATTCCAAGAGAACTGCACCTAGCGACACCATGCGAAGGCAAAAGGTAGCAAATGTTTCCTTATATTGGCTAGCGAGCTCCTTTCGTTGAGTGCTCTTTACTAGGGCAGTAGAAGTACTATTGGTCGCCCAAATTTCCGAGTTTGGGCCCAAATCACGATTAGGCTGAAAACTTGTCATCTAGGGTAGTTCGACCCCCTGAGCATGAATATCACACGTACTTTGCAGGAAAACGCCTAGTTCCCCTGTAATGAGCGTTGGCAGGTCTAAACCAATCATTCGCTTAGTACGCAAAAATACTGGAGATAGCTCCCTAAAAGAATAAAAATAAATTTTGCACAAATGTTGCACGTATGGTCTTACATGAGCACAAATGGATGAAAACTAGAAAAAAGCAAAAATTTGTCCTCAGTAGGGACCGAACCATCAACTATTTTCTGGGCCCCCCAAAACCATTGAGCCAAAATTGAGACCGGTTTTTTACTTCATGTATGTGACCCTATAAAATGCAAAAAACCGTTTTGAGAAAGCTCACCATGACCTGATGGGCCTTCCGTGTTAGTGGGAGGACGAGATGCGTCGGTCAGCTTCTCTGTGGGATGCGCCATGCATGAAGATTTCATCTACTTCTCAATGAATATAAACGTTTTTCCGGTCCGCGTAGTGGCCGTTAACATCAGATTACCGCACTTGCAATCGTAGTAAGATATGAAAAAAGTCCATATTAGCCAATTTTTCGTTTTCATCACATTGTTTCTAGAGTATCCATCCACGGTGGTGCCCGTTGATAGATATCGCTTCCCACGGTTAATCGGTGATTTCGGAAGTGTCTCTGTACATGGTTTCAGTGTCAGCGGACTAACGAAAGAGCTATTGGCGTTCACCGGTTTCGTGGCGGATCGCGCCATGCATGAGGTTTCCATGATGATTAAAATGAGCTAGTTTCGGGTTCGAATCCAATTAGTCACTTTTATCATTTTTCCCCTTACAATTCAGTTCCTCAGCCTGAGAAATTCTGTTGATGACTGCCTACCTCAACGATTACGACCCCCCTCCTAGCGGACCAAGCACCCCTCCGCCTCCCCGTTGAGGATTCCTCGACGGAGGCTTGACCCTGCCCTCGAGTACCCCCGTCCCGTCGGTCGCCACTACCAATGTAAAATTAAAAGAGCCTTCCAAAAAATATTGTGAAAGTTTTCCCACAACCTGTCATAGAAACGTCTCAAAATATTTTACCAATATTTATGTTTTTTTAATGAAAAATGAGATTTCCTCATCATCATTTCGACATTTTGTATTGTTTTACGTTCTCTTCCATGCAGTAGATAATCAAGTTGACACCAAGTAACAACTCTTATCTGGTAGTATAAGATCTTGTTCTCTAATGACTCCGGAACACTCGTCGATATTAACCAACCGTTCACGATTGTAGGAACCGCTGCACTGATCAGTTTTTTGTTCTATTTAGTATGTCCGATTCCATATTCCCAAAGCCTACTGGCAGTTTACTGCGGCTATTTCGATTTCCATTTTCCGAAAAAAAAAATGGTATTGATCGCTGAATCCTCGTAAATAGACACTTCTCTGCATAAATCCGCTTGCAATGCTCAATTTAGTAGCTCATTAGTGGCCTCGAGGGATTTGTATCTGGTCTGCCCCAGTAAACGTTGGCTGAACATGAGCCACTTCTTAGAATACGTAATCCTCTACTGCCCTTTGCTGAATATCTAGAGGAGTGCTGCTCTGAGCAATCGTTACCCGGCCTCGTCATAAATTTATGCGTTCCCTGCTCCCTGGGGATGGCTCCAACAGGCGTTTTTGCACTCGAATATCAATGGCAGAAACATGTACAATTCAAGCTGAAGTTACATAGAGGCTGAAGTTTGAGAAAAAGTCGGAAGCCGTCTAGACGAGTTTTGGTAGCCGGCGTTCAATAAGTGGCAGATCGAGAGCTCTGCGCTCTCCAGCAAAAACTTCTCACCATAGGAGGGTTACAATTCGGCAGATTCGAGCAACACTGAGCCGTAGTCTTGTACCGGGTGGACGAGCCAGCCATGAAATTCTAGCAGTTTCGTCGGTTACTGGAAAATATATAAAGTAGTTTAAGAAGTTCTTGCGTATTCGAATGCAAAATTTTACGAATTTTTTTGTTCTTCCTTAGGGTCAATTCTGGAACAGTTTCCGAAGTTTTTGGAAAAAATGAACAAACGGAGGCGCCACACCTCTCTCGTGCATCCTTTACATCCTTCTTCTCCTGCTCAAAAACGACCCGTTTTTTTAAGCGCATCGTGACATGTGGTGAGAACCGGTTTGTTAAGGACGGGTGTGTTCACTTATGACGGATTTCTGCGCAGCCGCGCACGACGTGCGGCTAGGCGGGTGCGGCTACCATTGGTAGGGCTTGTGGCAGGCTTCAAGCGAGGCAGTGTGGTATTGGTGGAGGAGGCAGGGTGGCATGAGTGCAGAAGGCAGTGTGGTATGGGTGGAAGTGCGGAGGCGACGCAGCCACGCTTGCCGGGCTCCCAACAGCAATCGATTCGGGAACTCGTACTGATGGCGCCACGAAGCGATTCTCCGTCATAAGTGCACACACCCCTCTGGGACAATCGACGACGATCTGCCAATGGTAGGACAAAGGTCAAGCTCGTAACAGTAAGCGTCGGCAGTATGGCGACGGTATGGTGCTCTACGGCTGCTCTGATCCACCATAGCTTCATTAGTGCCGGCGAAAGTACTGCGGTTGCAAAGTGTTCGAGAAGCTGGCGAGATGCGTCGCAAAGTGTAGAGGAGTTCAGAATTTTCTAATAGAACGGAGCCCATCTTTCTTTATGATAACGTATGACCCCATGTTGCACAAACAACCTCGAAAAAGTTAAATGAGCTGGCCTACGAAATTCTGTCTCGCCATCATACTCATCTGCCTTGCCTCCCACCGATATCCATTTCTTCAGGCATGTGAACAGCTTTCTCCGGGAGAAACGCTTCAAAACCGAACAACACGATGATGAAGCGACCTTCACCGACTTCGCTGCCTCTAGATCTTCAATAGGGATAAGCGAGCATGTGCTTTGTTGAAAAAAAATCTGCTGATTCTAATGGTGGTTATCTCGATTGATGAAATTTTGCACGGGCCGGGATATTCACCTTCAAGATTGGAAGTCGAAAACGCAGGAATTTTATGAACGACTCATATATATGCATTTTATTGAATGATATTATATTATATAAAAGTTTATAATTATTGTATTTTATATATTACTTGCTTGTTTCATGTGATGACTTATTTATTACTTGCTATTTTTGATCGCTAGAGGTTTTTATGGTCAGATCTTTCGTTTATCGGCATCGATCGCAACTAACTACTACTAACTAATAAGAAGGAACTAGTAAGAGGTGACAGACATCTGAGTGTAGTGCCATCGAGGAAAGAACGCTGCGTCGGTAATACGGCATACGCGGCATTTCCACAATGAGCGCATGAGGACCGTGGCGCGGCGCGACGTTGCGTGGGTTCCTCATGCGCTGTTCTGGTCACTTATTCTGCCAAACTTTAAGAAAACAAGAAAAAAGGGGAGGAGAGGTTTTGGGAAACCACTTTTGGTGATAATTAGATGCAGCACGCGCTATTAAATAAAGAATCGTCCACGGAAAATGAGTTTTTGTGTTACCCATATATTTATGTTGTAATTGCCTAATGTTGGCCTCATGCAAAATTTCACGTGAAAAAATGTGAATCTGGCTGATATACAGCACCACAAAGTGCGGTCCAGGTGGGCGGGGCCTCCGTGTAAAAGCCTCGTCCCGTCGTCCGCCGCGGTTGGGAACGGAGAGTGGGACTGTTTACGTAACCTTCTGTTCCTACAATGCGTCTCCGACCACGGCGGACGACGAGACGAGGCTTTTACACGGAGGCCCCGCCCACCTGGACCGCACTTTGTGGTACTGTACCTCAGCCAGATTCACATTCTTTCGCAAAATTTTGCATGAGGCCAACATTAGGCAAATACAACATTAACATATGGGTAACACAAAAACTCATTTTCCGTGGACGATTTCTTTAAGCATTGTGTCGCGTCGAGAAAAATATAAGAAAGGAAAAAAGAGGAAAAGGAAGGAAGAAGAACGCCTCGGCATTTTTCCCTTCAATGAGGATAGGAAACATCATTACTCAGTGACTTCAGAAAGCCCGTCACACGTACAAAATCGGGAACCTATGCCGAAAATCCCGAAAATTATCGAAAAAGCACATGATGCTTCAATTTTTATCCCCGACCCTCCCACTGCTCAACTCAGCACAATCTCACACTTTTCTGAGCCTCATCGCCGAACCTGATCCCAAAGGAAGGTGACAACCGTTTCAATGCTCGATTTGTGGGTCTGTCACCATCCACTGTTATAATACTAGACAAGCCTATCCCAGCAATTGGATCGTATTACTAAATGGGCCATATTTCTACGCTATGGGCTTACTTAATGCCAGTTTTGTTGAACTGAAATTCCCTCTGTCAACGTAAGTCATGGGCAATTGCTTGAACCTTCTTACAAGCAACTTTGCCTTGAAATTTGAAATCCCAGAAGGAACACGAGTTCATCTTCCAAATGTCACAAGTAGAAAAGATGTGACCATTTTTGCCCTATTAGCTGGGTACCATCTGAGGCATTCTTTAGAGCAAACACGCTCCTATGGATCCGCCTTAAATGTTCCACATCTTTGAAACATCTTGCATCCACAATTCTTCAAAAAATGCATTAGTACATCATGCAGTAATCTTCAGCATCCGATTCTTCTCAATTTTGTCAGGTCCATAATTTTTGGAAACCGTTAGTATTAGGTTGGCAACTAAGTAATTGCTGATTTTTAAATACTGCTTTTTCCCTCCGAACTGCTATCCAGTAAACTCTTCTGTACATAAACATGTAGTATAATTCCACACGCATCTATAGGTATTATTGTCTTCCATCTCCCGGATAACCCTTTTCGGCAGAATAAACATATCAACGGTCAACCTCATTTCCAATACAAAAATTATACAAAAGATTTTTCTTTGAGTGGCGTTAGACAGGGAAAGGAAAAGGTGATAATCAGATGGAGCAAGGTCAGGGCTATAAGGTGGAAGGGGCAGCAATTTTTATCCAAGCTCGAGAATTTTTTGGCGAGTCATTTTTTCAATAGTGGTAAAAAAATTTTTAAATTTTTTTTTCAAAAAATTTTTGAGCTTGGATAAAAATTGCTGCCTTATAGTTCTGATCTTTCTTCATCGGATTATCACCTTTCCCTTTCCCTGTCTAACGCCATTCAAAGAAAAAAAATTGGAATCGAAAATGAGGTGAATTTTGATATTTTTATTTTGCCGAAAAGGGTTATCGGGAGATGGAAGACAACTATACCTATAGATGCGTGTGGACTTGTACTACATATATATGTACAGAAGAAATTTTGTGGAAAGCAGTTTTGAGGGAAAAAGCAGTATTTAAAAATCCGCAATTACTTAGTTGTCAACCTAATATATAGAACGCCTCGTCTGTCTGTCCGTCCCGCCGCATCTGTGCATATGGGGACAAGTTTGAGATGGGTAGGGCATGGGCAGGAAGTAAAGACACACATGGACCAAGCCAAGCTCTGCCCACGGTGTGGAGCGCGCACTGAAATGATGCCTCTAGACCGAAAATTGCTAATTGGCTTCCAATATGGCCCAAACGTGGGAAAAGATGAATTGAAGTCAGGTATGATTTTTTGAAAGTCAAGAAAGGGGCCCGGGCACAGTGGGCGAAGTACCCCGAAAGTGGCCGGTCCTTACAACAAAAACTCATAATTAGGTCACAATGCAGCCTTGAGACCACGAAAACATCGGAAAAATAATCAATCTTCGGGCTCTCCTAAACACACCTAAAATGAGCGGAGAATCGCCCAAAATATGCGGAGCGTATTATTAGTCGGATGATACTGAGTTCAAAAATAGCAATTTATTGCAAAAATAGCAACCATAGCGACATCAACAACTGAGCATTCCTTCTTTTCAATTCGGCTCAATTACACTACCTGGTTGCCGTGCGAAATAGAAAAGTTCGATAATCTCAAAGCTAACATTTCAGGGAACAGATTAAGGTTAGCGGGGCAGCTCCTCTAGTAATTGCTCCATTATCGCCCATAACGGAAATTTGCTCAGCAGTTATCGAATGTTGAAACTTTCACAAGAAGTACCTACTTTCTTTGCATTTCACACTTTAAACTCTTAGAACTTTCCCCTGAGAGCGAGCTAATCCTTTCTTCCTGTCTGACCGAAATTCTAAAAGATTCCTCGTTCTACAAAAAGAAAAAAAAATACATCTTCGGAGGAATGGTCTACGTTTTCTCGATGGGGGAATGGTCAGTATCCATGAGATTTGCGTGTGTCAATCTGCAGGACGAAGGGGTGGTTTGGTGGCAAATGGAGCCGTTTACACGCACATCCCGAGGATTAAGTGATGGCTAGAGCCCGCTCAAGCAGAGAAAACTTTCCTCGACGGTGGGCGAAGTTGTACCTAGCGTGGCTCCGTTAGCTAGTGCCAGTTTGCATCTCAATTAAACTGCGATTCTGAGCGGAAGTGAAATCGTAGCGCATCGCATACCAGAACTAGGAGATCGGCACTATTTTTTTTTCTTCACCCTTTCACTTGCAACCAATAGCCAAGATTTCATCAGTATACTTATTTTTACTATTATTTTATTATTATATTATACTTGTTTATATTTATATTATATATTTTATTATTATACTTTTACTTATTTTATCAATACACTTATTTTTTATTCTTCGTCCTCTCACTTGTTACCCAATAACCTGAATTTTTCGATTTACTACTTAGATCTTCGTTCCAGAAAATCCAAAACCTTGTTCTAGTGGAACACCTACTTCCTATTCAGTTTACTATTTCACTAGAACTTTACCAAAAGATGCCTCTGTAGTGGTCCCGGCTGCTCTGCTGCTAAGCCACAATTCAACGACAATCGCGCGGCACCTCGTTCAGCTTTCGTGTGCTCGTTTTTTCAATGCCTCCACATAGAGTACTGAGCTCCTCCCATTGCCGGCTAGCCGACACACGAGGCGTTTTGCATAATCTCTCGTATAGGTTTCGTTGGCTCGCATTGCTTCGCCTCTACGTTAATCGATCGTTTGCGTTCATTTTGGATCACCGAGGTGGCTTTTGGGGTTACACGGGAAAGCTGATCTGACCTCCTGCTCACTTAATTTATTTATTTATACTTTTTTTCGATATGTATCTCTGCTTAGCGTGTTTAGCTAGCGTAGAAGAAGCGGAAATGGAAGGAAACAAAAATTAAAATTGTTCGGGGTGCTTGAGGCCCAGTTCACTGACTTGGCTTGCCGAAAAGAATCAAAGTAATACATAAGCGGATTGATAGATGTTTTTTCGTTTTTTCACCGATTTTCCCTTCCATTTATTTATTTGACCATTTTTTGATTGAATTTATTGAAATGGAAAAACCTATCATCTGCCAATTGCCATTTAGTGTGAGCATTATCAAGAACGTAGTAGTTGAAGATCTTAATGATAGTAAAATGAAGGGTAAAGTTTCGAAGATTCCGAAAAGCATCTCTGTCTGGGGCATTTCACGTTGATACACCAGTGTGCAACTGCCGTAAATTCAGCAGACTGTGGAATATTGGATAGCAGTAGAGAAAGAACAAACTAAAAGGGCGAAAAATAGAAACCCAAGAACTCCCTCTTCTCTTTCGCGCCTCTCTGCGTCACTAGCCGGGGTTAGAACGCAGACAGCCTAGAGGCTAAGTCAGCCGGCCATGAACATGTCCCGCCCTCGTCGGCAACTCGCCCGCCTGATGAACTGCAGAACGACATGTCATGCTGCTGGATCGTCATTATACTTCAAACCACGCTTCTCAGTGAGAGTTTCGTTACACATCAACTCTTGTGAAGTGGAAGGTTTGTTCTTAGAAAACATTCATTCACAGTTCTCACTTTCCCTTACCCCCCGTGTCCTTCAAAAGCGCCCTCCGCGATAATCTGGTAGGTAGACTCACCTCCTTGAAGCACTGGATCCTATGGTAACTATCCACGATAAAGACTTTTACGCTACCACGAGGCGCCACCACGACGCTACACCCGTTCGAACCGGCTCCAGTGCGCCCGATTGAGCTCCCTTATTGATCAACTGAGCAAAAGGGGTGGAGTCGGAGTGGATTTGAGCAGGTGTAGCGCCATAATAGCCCACACACGACGCATCTTGAAGGGTTACTTAAGGATGACCCCCTGAAAAGGGCAAGTCGACTGACCAGTTATCGCGAGTCTTTAACCAACAAACATTCCAGCCCAATTCCCATATCCATGTAACAGGACGACAGATGAAGAGTAGCCAATCGATTAAAAAGGATTTTTGACAGGTGTAGAACAATCAATCATATCCGCTGGGCTTATAGAACTACTGAAAGTCTTTGTATGTCTGAAGAACTTTGAGAAAACCACTGCTTTCGGCATTTCAAAGTGGGAATCTTTTCTATTATGGAAAATCTCCCAACACAGTTTTAACCACTTCTTGTACCACTACGTGAATGCCCACTCACATTTTGATCTCTGGCTCCGGCATGCAACCGTTCGCGTTTTTCCTTTTTATTGTTGTATTTGCAATTTCTCTTTCTCTCATGAGCTTGAGTTCAATGACGTCTTCTTCCATGCTAGTAACCCTGATTCATACGTTCTGGATGAGCACGAAAAAAACTTAGTGACCTCGCTCTGAGCTCGCTGAAAAGCAGTTCTTCCCTCGCTGTACCGATGAATTTTTTGAGTTCCCTGTTTCCTGTCATACATGGAAATGACTCTGTTTAAGCCTAAGTCACGTATTTAACGAACTTATAAAATGCCGCCGTGCTTTCCCTATTGAGTCTGAGGTTTCTTATCCCTTGAGAGAGAGAAACGATCATTGAAACTGCCGACGGGCCACCACGGCTTTCCTCCAACTCAATACCTCACGAGACTTCCTTAGCTTCAATGGGACTTTGCGGCGAGAAAGGCGCTATCAAGCAAGAAATACTGAACCAGTTCGATCAGCGGCTTCATATGTTTTCGTCAAATTTAGTCAGGAATATCATGCGATTCGATGATGACCTTTGTTTCTCCAAGGCCATGATCAACTGAATTCCTCAGAGCATCCAACCAATGTGAAGTGGAACCGCTTTCCCCGTTAACAGACTTCCCCCGCCGAAGCTCTGTCTCGGAGAAACTTTGTATTTTTTAAACTAGAAGATTGTACTGTGCCATTGCAGTATGTGATTAGAGTAGTAGAAGTCGTTAACCCCCTCCCTGGAGGAACTCAAAGGGCGGCAGAAGCGAGTGACGCAGCTTATATGTATTTGGCCCCGTCACGATCCCATAGTCCTTCTTGCGAGAGGTTTTGACTTGGTTTAGCTGTAAACAATCCAAAAAGCATGTACGAGGCGTACTCCAGAAGAATTGAATGACCTTAAGCTTTACCGATCAGTGGCTACGCCGCTTCAGTTGGTATGGTCGATGGAAAACATCAACTGGCGCATTGCCGGCTTCCACAAGTCACTACATCGCCTCAGTTCCGCAACTCAACTGCACCTGTGATCTTGAGTGGTAGTTAGATATGTGGCGTATCCGAAAAGGATTGATAAGGGTGAATGCCTTATCTGCCTTATCTTTTCATGTAGAGATAAATGAATCCAGCTGAATTTTCAGTTTGATGGAAATTTCGTGAAGAAAGAACCTTCTAAAAAATAACTTGAAATGTTCGTGAAATAGGAAACCCTGCTGCCCCTGTTACAAGTTTCTGCAACGGCTTCTGTTTTTGCTTAACCATGAATTTTGCATTCGCTTCTCTACGATTGATTTTTTATTATAACTTGCTTTCCTATCCGGAAATTGAGCTGCGCAAATAGCAAATAGGGCCATAGCAACCACAGTTATTGCACTTTCTCCACTCGGTTGAATTTATGGCTGCAGTCATATAAATCGTTTCCAGTCCCAAGGGTCTCGTCAACAACTGCCGACCATGTATGAACACTATTGCTCAACACTTCCTCAACTAAACCGCCATGAGACAGCCCTTCCGGCAAATAACAACCTTGTAGCTTAGCCACCACAGATCGGTCGTCAAATCCGACTTATATCTACTCGGCAGGAATAGTAGGTGGTTTGTAGGATCATTTTCTGAGTTCTTTTTGTGTCTCTATGTTTCTGCTTTGTCTATCTTTCCACCCTTTTGTATGTTTCTGTGTTTGTGAGGCTGCGCCTTTCGCTGTTTTCTGGAAGCTTCCAGAAGTTGTGGGTGAGATTCATGAACGCGCTACCTAGTATTCCCCACTCGTATTATCGCAAGATTATTTTCTGGGTCATTTAACTAGTAGCAAGAAATTGAGAAGAGTAATTATGCGAAGTATCATCAAGGTGTTAATGATTCTTTTCGTTTCCTACTTGAACCAACCAATCTTCCGTCTTATCAAGGTCGGTGGACAGACATCGCGGCTGTCTGAAGAGACAGAACTTTCATTCAAGAGGGTCCATGCGAAACGGAGACTGAACTCTTATTAAGATGCCGATATTCGGACAAAAGCTTCAGTCTCTCAACGAACTCTGTGTTGCAGTATCCCTGAAAATTAATCTTCGATTATTCCTTCATTTTCAAGTCGAAAGCAAAATGAATACATACTCCCAAGATACCCGAGAATCGAGGATTCCTCGACAGGGGGATCGTATTTGAGCGGAACGGAAGGGTGGGCGTCGTCCCCTGCAGAGGTCTGTGATAAGCGCTAGACCGAACTTCCAATATGCAGATGAAGCGACGGGTATTTCGCAGCGAAATTGGACAAGGAAATGTGAAATAGGTATCTTTTCGATTCAAGTAAGATTATATAGCAACAAGACACATTGCAACTATACAATCCGGCAACAATTACTGGTACTGTAGAGGTCAAAAGAGGGGTGGAGTCGTATCTGGTAGCCGCAGAAGAAGGGGGGGGGGTCGTACTTAAGCTACTCTCCTCGACACTTGGGAGTGCCCTGGTTATAACCCCTCAAAATAAGGACTTTAGTATTCTCAAAAAACCAATGCATCATTTTATTTTTATTTTTTCTTGCATATAAACTGACCACCATTAGTAATAACTATATATATGAATAACCAAGTACCACTACGATTCTGAAAAAAGTTTAATATGTGGCATAGCCCAAAAAAATTATGAAGGCCAATTAGATATGCATGAAACATTCAGCAATATTGATTCGAAGCAGGAAACATTCAGCAATGTTCATCCCAGACAGAGGCCCTATCCTACAGCACATAATCAATAGGTGTGTGTTTGACCGGAAATTCATATCTCGTGTCGCAGCAATAATGGGATCCCGAATTTTACGTGTAATATAAGGGGTACCATGGGGACACTGATGGAGGGTAATCCGTCTGATGGTGAAATAAGTGAAATGATGAAGCGGTAATCTTTGATCGATAATCTTTCGGGAAATTTTCGGGAAAATACATGACTTAGGCCGAAAGAGAGCTGTTTCCATATATGACAGGGAACAGAGGACTCAAAAAAATTCATTGGCACAGCAAGTAAAAACTGATTTTCAGCGAGGTCAAGATGAGACTGGAAAGTTTTCTTGTACTCATCCAGACCGTATGAAATTTGCCGAGGAAAAGGCACGTGAACTATATCCCTTTAGAGACGTAGTGCTTTCGAATGAATGGTTTCCACACTGACTTGTGTAGACCAACAGATGTACATGTCAGTGTTTTCGCCTCTCAGCATGCATATGGTTTGAAGGAAGTAATAGGGATAATTCGGGCGGAGGGCGGAAAGATCATCAAGTTTGAAGGTCAACGTTTTTAATAGAGCAAAACTGAAAAAAAAACGGAATGAAATGGCCTTTTTCCCACAGTTCATTCTCAAAAGGAGCAAGTCGCCGAAGCTCGGACTGGGGAAAAACAATTGATAGCTGTTGAGGAAGACGGCCCTTTCAAAGGAATCGTCCACGGAAAAATGTTTTTTTTTGTTATCCATATGTTTATGTTGTATTTGCCTAATGTGAGCCTCATGCAAAGTTTCTCGCGAAAAAATGTTAATCTGGCTGAGATACAGCACGAAAAAGTACGTCCGGGGGACGGGGCTTCCGAGTAAAAGTCTCGTCCTGTCGTCCGCCATGGCCAGAGGCGCATTGTAGGAGCAGAAAGTTACGTAGACAGTCCCACTCTCCGTTCCCAACGACGGCGGACGACGGGACGCGGCTTTCACTCGAAGGCCGCGCCCACCCGGATGTACTTTGTGGTACTGTATCTTAGCCGGATTCACACTTTTTAGTGCGAAACTTTGCATGAGGCCCACATTAGGCAAATACGACATAAACATATGGGTAACACAAAAACTCATTTTTCCGCGGACGAATCCTTTAAAGTCTCATGCACTCTTTCTCAATTTCCCCTTATATAGTCTTCTCGGACCTCTACTTTCATGTGCGTGACTCAATTTAAAAGTTCTCATTACCCTCTTTATCTCTATTACCTCTATTACCTGCCTTTACATACAACTGAGAGGGATGAAGGCTAGATTGGCGTGAGCGGCATAGATCCTGAACTTGGTCCGCGAACCAGATGAGTGAAGGTGGCACCACTTGTCAGCACACTACCTCCACCAATACATCATGATACTGCTACTAATTCATGGTCAGTCGACACCAAAAACACGGATAAATAATAACTATCCATTCTTCAGTGTTGATTTACCATGAATTAGTAGTGGCATTGCACCTTGCGCCCAAACATTAGATCCTTGGGTGCACCTTTCTCGCGTCGCCCCGGTGAGCTTTCGGGGCCCTACATCCGCTCAAACCCACTGCGACGCCACCCACTTGAGCTATCTTGTTCGTCCATTGGGCAAAAGGGGCGGCGTTGCATTGGGCTCCAGCAGGTGCAGCGCCGTGATAGCGCACCGGGGCGACGCGAAATAGGTGCAGCCAGACTAGCTACCCAAGGATCTACTGTTTCGAGAAGGTAGGTCGACACACTTGGCTATCGCGACTGTGCCTTTGAATATATACTTGAATCGGTCTAACTTCATGGAACTTCTGTGTCAAGCAGTCCCCAGGCGGTCCCCATAGGGACAGTTGGCCTTTTCGAGTCAACAGCTGTCTGTTCATATGTGATGTCACTCGTTAGCGGGCAGCGAGAACGAGAATGGAGAGGATCGTTGTGTTGCCGGCCGCGGTCGAATGTCGACAGCTAAGGCTGTCTTTTGTTATTTGCAATGCTAATCCCTAACCAACTTGGAGGCTCTTCAAAATTAAACTTCCTCCGCATGACAGAGGAGGAACCGAATGAATCTCCGACGTACAGCTCACTGCAATTGGTCTTGATTCTTTCCGCAACTTTTCAGCGATTGTTAAGCAGGACAGTGGTGAACAAGGATTTATGTGGAGTTCTTGGACAGTTTCACAAGGGACCAGGATTTCCAAAAATATAGAAAAAAGGATACTCACAAGATAAGAGCTTCACTGGATACACGAAAAGGAGCATTTCGTACTAGTGTAAAGTGTAACATCAGATCCAGTTTTTAGCTGCCTAAGTGTTCCATTAGGAGGGCATTCAATAAATGAGCTAAGGATGTTCGCTCCCAAGAAGGTGGGGGGGGGGGGGGGGGGAGGGGAGAGAATGGTGAAGGATGAACAGGGTTATCACAGACGACGAGACTGACGGGCACGGGCCTTACTAGTGCGGCACTGCGTGCAGAGTGCGGCGAATTAGTGCGGTCAAAAATCAAACATAATGATCGCTCCTTGTATTCCTTCGGCCTTTTCGAGAGTCTGCGAGTTCCCTCTCTTCCCAGCGATGAGCTGTGGACATTTACTATGGCGTCATAAGGACTTAAACCCATTCAATGAGATGCAAGAGCTGGAAAGCGCAGCGACCGCCTTCTTCATTCAAAAAAAAAGCCTCCGATGGCTTTAGCGTTTCGAAAGCGCCTTCCCACTCACTTCTGAGCCGCTTTCCATGCAGCCTTTCTTTCATTCCTTCGTATGGATGGAAGTAGTGCAATGGTTAAGCGCAGTGATTTATAGTGAAGCAGCACACTTTTGGGGGTGTGACCTCGTTCACGCCAACTAAGCCCTTCCCTCGATTAGCCCACTCGTACCAGGCTTTCAGCTCTAGACTGCCTCTAAATCTCGACTATGAAGCTAACATGGCAACAAAAATTTTTTATTGAGCCTATAAAATTTATGTGCAGTCTAAAATCGAAATGGGCTGAAATGCTCACCGAATCAATAGGATGAATATGGCAAATTCGTTTTTGAAAAATTCTGTCGCCAATCGTACCCTTTTCATTCAGCTTTTTTAGCAATAGGATGAATTCAGCCCTTCATGAATTAGCTTTTTCAGCAATAGAATGAATATAGCAAATTCGCTTCTGAAAAATTCTGTCTCCAATCGTACCCTGTTTCCCTTGATCTGAAGTGATCTAATTAGCTTTTTCAGCAATATTCAAATTTGAAGTCTGTACATACTTATACAGTAACGTTTATGTACTATACATTATATGCTAGCTCCGTAACCGGTAATACTTTGTTCACAATAAGTTTTCGCTTTTGCCTTTCCTATAGAGTGTATTATGTACTTGATAGAGTTTTTTTGCTCTACAAAACCCGTTATTTATTTTTGAATCATTTGATTGTTGTATTTTTTAAGACCTGGGAATGGAATACCAATAGATAAAAATCTGCACTTCCAGTGAAAAAGCTGTTTTTCTTGGTTCCATGAAGTCTATAATACATCATTGTTCAATTTATTGATCGCACACCTTTTTTTGTCGGCTTATCAATATGCTTCTTGGCTAATCTTTCGGATTCCGGAATGTCCGAATGTACTGCGTCCGCAGATTAGTGGTTGTGGTAAGATAAACGGCGAAGGAAACTGACTGAAGCCAACATTTGGAAGCGGCAGACTTTCGACTCAGAGTTCTGACAGAGGTATTACAGAAAAAGAAGCGAGCAGCGCAGACCCACATGCATTGTTTCTATTCAAAATCACAGATGTGCATTCGAATGCCATCTGTAATTTGAATAGAAATACATAAGTTCAAAACAGTATTGAACAAACAACAATTGCTCCATACCTTCGTCCTTGGGGCTGATACCTACTAATCCTTCATTATCCACTGCAGTTTTGCTTGTATTTCTTGTCATTCCACTCACATCATGTCGCTTTCTGATCATGTTTCATCTACGAAGCAATCCACTCATGCCTTTGAGAGTTGTCGCTTGACACTCCGCTATGTTTACTGTTGCTTGGCTGGCTTCCTGTCGTCCATCGTTTTGATCCCATTCCATCGCATCGCGGTTCTGCAAACGCTTTTCCACTCCGAATTTTTTTTTGAAGTCTTCATTAGTGAACTTTGCAAACTTGGCAATAGACAACGTGGTTTTTCGATGGGATCGCACCTCTTCAGAGAGCACTCTGCGCATATGCCCAACTATAGGACTAGGATGCTGTTTTTATTATATGCCTTTTTATGCGATTGAAGGATGTGCAAACAAGCGGCGTCGCTTTCACTGGCATATCCGAGTATCAAATTTCTTACCAGTTCCCGTCCAAAACTGCTGCTTTTCAATTTTGATCAATTGGTAACAGGTGGAGCCCAGGATGCTCAAGTTGGGTCACCACGTGCGCCAGATATCTTGCCAATACCATTGTGACTTAGCTGAGAAAGTGGCCAACGAAAACTACGGCAACCTCTATTCAATTCGAGTGTCCTGGTCTAATCCGCTATTCTCTTCTGAGAGAATAGGAAGAGAACACTGACTTGTTCATTCACTGCCTCCTATCTTTGAAAGAATCGTTCACGGAAATCCCATGATTTCAATTCCTCTTGAAATCACTCTACGAGATACAAAACATGGTCAGAAATGGGAAAAGATCCGAAAAATTTCCTTTGTCCTTAAGCAGAAATAGAAAAACTGGAATAAGAACTACTCGTTCGCATTCGCGCCTAGCAACACTTGACCAGGCGCTTCCGGGTGCAGAACGCAATTCGAAATTTTTGCCCCCGATGATGGTTTGCTTATCACTCTGCGTCTCTGACCACATGATCGTCGCCTCTCTGGTTCTAGGCCGTTGTGGCTGTGCCCCTGCAACCCCCCATCCCGTCGTTCGTCTCTCTGAGGAGCTCTATTTCAGCCACATTCCTTTGTTTTCACGTTAATCTATGCTTGCAGTCCTTAGTAAATGCGACACAAATAGGTGAGTAACAGAATAACACGAATCTCGCTACTGCGATCCTGACGCGCTCCAACTCGAGCTGCACGCTTCATTGGCCCTAGCCGAGTTGCCTGCTGGCGGCAGGTAAAGAAGACCCACGTTCCGAATTGCACCCTACCGGTGTCATCATGGTTTCCGAAAACGCCTTTTACCACCTAACATACAACGTACTGACTTTTTGAACTCCTTACTTCCGCCAACATTAAACCTTCTGAATGAACAGCCAAATGATACGCCCACCCTCACCCTTAGAGTAATGAAGGAAATCAGAAAAAGGCAGGTTTCTCAGATGGTGAAGCGACTTCCGAAGAGTTAATTTGTGGCGAAACTTGCGCTGGAGGGAACGCCGAGGCTCTCTGACCCAGCGCTGGCTCTACCACCTGTATCACCCGCTTCAGTGATGCAGAGGGCGCGAAAGCACGTCTCGCCAAGGATCAGAGGCTGGTGGGGGCGTTATTTTTGGGATCTTGGCCGTTTTCTTCCGTTTACCACTAGAAGTGTCTTTGTTCGTTCTCCTGTGTGTCCTACTTGAGCCTTGCACATTCCGAATTTACTGAATTATCGCTATTCTGGTATTTCTCGGTTGTCATGAGGATAATGAAGGGATTCCTTGATTTAGACATTTTAATCAAGCCACTCGTAGCTGTATCGCGACAGACATAGCAAATAACTTTTCTCTCGCTGTTCATTTCTGAGACATGACGAATTTCGAAATCCTTCGTCCATGTTACCATGGGGCTATGATTTTGCGGTACTGCTCCATTCTCATGTCAGTATGGGCTCTGGACATGATCCAGAGCCCACGTCTGATATGAGGATGGAGCAGTACCGCATCATAAGCACTAGGATGAACCAAAAATACCATGTAGCGCTTTTTTCCCGTCACATGTCATCCGTGGTAGACATGCTTCCGTAGCGTGATGGGCTATCCTAAATGTCAATATGCCACTTGATGGGTGGGATTCCCCTTGCTAACCGTTCATTTTGTTCCCATCAGGGCCTGCGTTGTATTGCCCGCCAGAGCACCTGATGTTGGTATTTATCACACTATAGCATCATGGTGAGTTGAGGTCCTGTTGAAGTTGATAAAACTAGCAGAATTGAATAATTAAATTGCTTTTCAGAGCTCTATGAGATAAATAGATAGGTAGACAATACCGTATAGCCTGAGAGGTTTTCCATTTTTTCACTTTAAAATAAGCCATGAACTCCACTCAGTCGAGATCATGGAAGCGATTGGAAGCCTGCTAACCGCAGCACAAGAAGCACTGGGTAGATTTCGCAGCCTTTTTTCCTGATACTCCAATTCAAGTCTATTCTGCGTTCTCAAATTGAAAAAAAAACGATTCCTTTAAAGACACCGGAAGGGACCTTGGCAGATTGTGGATGAAAGTAGGGGCGCTCAGCAATGCAGCAGTAGAGAAGGAATGAAATAAACAGCGAAAAATACGAGAAATAGAACCCCAAAAACAGTTTCATCTCTCGCGCCCCTCTGCGTCACTGGCCGGGGGTAGACTGCACACGGGAGGAGAGGCTGATCGGCCGGCGCGAACACTGTCCCGCCTTTGCCAGCAACTCCCCCGGGAAGAAAGACACGCCGTGCTGTGGAATACGACTCCATGCCGCGCTTTCAATGCAAGTTCCGCCACACATACCTCTTTTGAAGTGGAGGGTTTGTTCTCAGAAAACATGTATTCCCACTTTCTCCTTACCCCTCCCCGTGCCTTTTAAGACACATTCCGTGCTCGCTGATGGGTGGAGTACATATGACTCTCCGTTGGTTGTGGACGGCTGGGAGGCGGTCTATCCACGACGCCCTACCGTCTGCAGTGGGCGTGGTCGATCCGCCTCCGGCGCCTGATGACCAATGGAAAGTCAACTGTTGCTCCACCCACCAGCGAGCAAGGAATGTGCCTTTAAGTGATATGATTTCCTTGGACGCATAGTCATACAGATGCTACCAGCGCTGCACGATATGTAGTGGACTGCTCTCCATGCATAAACAATAGCTATTCAAATATTCCAAAGGAATCTGCAGAATCGCTTTTCAACGTTTCCTATCCTGTCTTTTCACAGTTATTGGCGAATTTCGTTATAGCTCGTGTCACGATAGTTCTATATTGTATATTTATCATTTTATTGAGTTATAAGGTAGTTTTTATTAAGTTATAAAGTCTTATTGTGAAGTGAGAAGCCAAATGCTTGGCATAACTTTCTTAGGCCCTCGTGATATAAACTTATCGTCGCAACTGTTTTTTGAATAGCTGGAGAGCTTTGCTCCGAGCTAACTCGATTTGCGCTCAAGCACAAATCATCGCATACTTCGCATAACCCCATGTCTTCATCCAACAGTTGCTACGATGCTCGAATCGAGCCATATTGTGCCCGGGTATTGATTTTTACTGTGCAAGTCGCATTTGTCCGTTTCATATGGCAATGATTTTTCATCATTCTCACTATTCACTAGAATGATCCCAAATAAGCCAAGTGAGATTCCCACCCTTTAGATCCAGTCCATGTGAGTAGAGAACAAGCACGAGCTCGACTATTAGCGCCTCTCAGAGATGCAATTCATAGGGCAAACTACCCAGCGGTATTTAAGAATGAACTTTGTAAAATATAAAGGATGAAGTTTTGAAATTGATCAATCCCTGGTCAGTATGCGCCGCGCATTCCAGATCCATTCAGAATCGTGATGGCAGGTAAATGCGATTTCCCTGTTCAATGACTCGCGGGAGTCGGCCGATGTACAAATCAGTGCATCAACACGGAAGTGAACACGGAAATCACGCAGGTTCTGCGCCAAAACGCCTGACTTGCGCGCTTTAGGCCTCCGGACTTACCATGTAATTTAGTATTATATATTCAAAAAACCTCCATAACTCCAGTCATAGAAACGTGTGGCAGATTTCAAATGCAGATTTGAGATCAGCGTTGAAAAGCGCGTCGAATGATATGGGTCTCATTGCAAATGGTTAATTCGATCTAGTAACCTTGCCATTTGACCTGCGTATCTCAGGCACATTTCCGAATCATATCAGGTGATCGAGACCATTCTCAAGAAGTAGAGGTGCCTGAAAAGAGAGGGACTGTGAAGGTCTTACTGAGTGACGCGAGTGGCGCATTAATGAAAAGCCGTGACCATTCGAACTAGCCATGTCATCGTTGCCACTATTAATATTGGTACTACGGCCTTCCGTCTCGCTTGTGGTCCGAATTCGTCCTCTTCCTCGCCGCACCCCTCTCCGTCTACACTCGGAATTTGTTCAAGCCTCACAATCAGCAGTTTCACATCGCTTCACTCTCAATGCTTCAACGGGTCTCTTCTTATTTTTTCTGTATGCTCGGTTCACTGAGCAACTCTACTCTGTTTGGTTGCTCAACCACACAGGATGAAACAATGGGATGTATTTCCAAAGGAATCGGATGGAGGCAGTGTTGGCTCACGGTGAACACTTGCAGTTCGTTCATATTGCTGCAACTGCACACTCGACGTCTGGCATCGAGCCATGCATATGTCGTAATTTGGAATTCACTCCAAAAGTTTTATTCAGATTGGACTTCTGGTCATAAAACCTTTTTTATTCCTACTCTTTCGCTTATTCTCTTTTTCATTGTTTTACTTAATTGTTGCTTCTGTTGTTTCACTTGTTCCACATCATAATGAATGAATGGAATACGTCCTACGCGACAACAAATGACAATTATGCCGACCTGTGGACCCGATTCTACAGCGGGCAACTCGAAAAGTTGATGGGTGTAACCATGCGCGGGACATAGCGAATAAGGACGACAGTCGCACTTTTTAACCCGAGTTTCGATACCGATTATCCCGTATAATTTCGAACATCCGTTTACGGAGGGACATTTCTTCCCCTTTAAGTTCTTCTCTCTACCCCACTCGGTGCCTTTAATACATGAATATCAACAGGAAAACCTCATCAGAGCACGTACTTGAACAGTAATCCCGCAAATCGAACAAATAAATAAATAAGTAATCCCGCATAAATAAATAAATAAATAAATAAACATTCTAGGCCGTTACGATTCTTGAAAAACTTCAGTGAATAGACAATTTCGACCTATAAAATTTCCGAATTTGCCTCTCCCGAACACTGAAGCCTTCTTAAAGGCCAATTCAGTCGCCTAAGAATCACGAGATGAATATAAAAATAAGGAAGTAACTAAGCAGTAGTTTTTCAGAACACATCAACGGCCACCTCTCTCATCTTCTCTTTCTTTTCGAGGTTTCCTCGTTTCCAATGACATCAGCGAATATTCTGGATCATAGAGCATATGACATATATTATTATCTCATGAAAATGAAGAGGTATCTCAAGCAGAAATAGTCCACTAATGGTAAGTCCGAGAGGCTACCAAAAAACATAAATGTAACCCATTCCGTCAGATCTTTCCATAACATGTGGCGCATGCAATATTCTTCAAAATGGCAGAAGCACGCAGAGACGTTTCGCTGTCACCCTTACACATTTTTATATTGCACAAGCTATCTGATTTCAAGAGCTGCGTTTATAGTTTTGCGACCTCGAACTTTTCTTTGATTTCCCATAAAAAGCTGAAAGTGGCTTAAAGGAATCGTCCACGGAAAATGAGTTTTTGTGTTACCCATGTATTTATGTTGCACTTGCCTAATGCTGGCCTCATGCAAAATTTCACGCGAAAAAATGTGAATCTGGCTGAGATACAGCACCACAAAGTGCGGTCCCAGTGGGCGGGGCCTCCATGTAAAAGCCTCGTCCCGTCGCACGCCGTGGTCGGAGACGCATTGTAGGAACAGAAGGTTACGTAAACAGTCCTACTCTCCGTTCCCAACGGCGGCGGAAGACGGGACGAGGCTTTTACACGGAGGTCCCGCCCACTGGGACCGCACTTTGGGGTGCGTTATCTCAGCCAGATTCACATTTTTTCGCGTGAAATTTTGCATGAGGCCTACATTAGGCAAATACAACATAAACATATGGGTAACACAAAAACTCATTTTCGATTGGACGATTCCTTTAATAACTGGGCGTACTATAATGTGATTGTATCGAATGCAGCGCTAGAGAAGTTGCTGCTGGGATACAGAAGCAATGAGCAGAGTCTTCACCACACCCATCATAAAAATGCCACGTTTGCGTTCACCATTGGCTCCTCCTGCACTCCACCGACTGTCCCCTCAGAATGGATGGCTTCTAAGCCCTGCGATTTGGCCGAACACAATAAGTTGCGTGGGCCAGTCCATGCACTCGATCCTCTGATTTTCAGCGATTAGCAGCGCCGGTACCTACCACCTTATTGATTTTGATTAAAATCAATAACGCCACTACGTGGAGTCCTTCGACACTATAAAAGCGACCAAAATCTTTGGTCTCAATCAATCCCTTGTTGGAATGCGCCGCGCACTCCAATTTCTTTCAGAATCGTGATGGCAGGTGAATGAGATTTGGCCTACACTATAAGTTGCAAGGGCCAGTCGTTGCACAACTCAGTACTTTTATCCTCCCAGACGAGTGTGATATTATTTCACCCGTCCTGGAGAAATTGAAGGATTGGTTGGCCCGAGCGCGCTTTCAAGTGGGATTTGATCACTGCACCATGAAAAGGGTTGTGTGCGCCACCTGTAACTTCTCCACCTCTACCTTCGGCTCTATACAGTTTGGCAAGTGCGCACTGTTTTATTTCGAAAAATATCGACCCTTTACTGACCTGGCTACACATTTTAGTCATCAAAAAGGCTAAAGGGCATTCAATAGCCCATGTGGGTGTTCCAATCTCACATAATGGGCCCATACAAAGCATGGATTTGAAGTGCGTGTGGGGTATGGACGAAATGGGAAGGATCGTCGAGCGCTCCTTGATTTGTTATGCGTCCTCGCAAGAAACGATGGCGGCGAGTGCAGGCCACTATTTCGTCTCGTGGCCACATCAAATTGGGCCTATTGTAGTGCTGCACTTATGACCATGGGGAATTCCACTTACACTCTGTTTTTCCGTCATCTTACCCTGCCACTCCCGCATTGTATGAGTGGTGTATTCTATTCGGATGTATGTTTATAGTGTCATATTAAGGGTCACGCTATCCGTCCCCCTAAATCCGATTCGGTCAACCGGGCACACTATTAGGTTGTCGAAAGAGTTTTCTTCGTTTTTTGAAGCAATTCATCTCTACATTTTATTACATAACACAGAGCACTATGAAACAGGGTAATCACCATTTTGTTCTACCACTCTTCGCCATCTTTCAGACAAACTTGCTATGCCATCCGCGTAGAATTGTTCTGACTTTGATTTGAAGAAGTTGCACAACACCCTTCCATGTCATCTTCATTATCGATGGTTTTTCTTTGAATGCCGTTGGATTGGGAAAGGAAAAGGTGATGATCCGATGGAGCAAGATCAGGGCTATAAGGTGAATGGGGTAGCACTTTTCATCCAGGCTCGAGAATTTTTTGGTGAGTCGCTTTTGCTATATGTGGGCGAGCATTATCGTGTAGGGAAAAGAATTGTGTCATGGTTCGGACGTTTCTCTGTGATTTTCGCGACCAGAATATACGGCTGCTGACGGTATTGGTCTGCTGTTAGTATAGTTTTGCGAGCCAGCACCCGCAATCGTTCGTTGTCGACCTCGAATGGGTGTCCTGACCGGTCAAAATCTTTGACATTGCAGTTGCCTTCTCAAAGGCGCTTGAACCAAAGTTGTGCCACAAGTTCGGACATTGAAACCTCTCGAATGCAGCCTTTATACGACGACTGGATTCGGTTGCTGGAGGCCATATTTGAAATCATATGGTAGAATGCCCCGAAAGTACTCTTTTGATACATATATTTTGCCAAAAAAGGTTATCTGGGAGATGGAATACAATAATATCTATAGATGCCTGTGAACTTGTACTACATGAGTATGTACAGAAGAAATTGCTGGAAAGCAGTTTGAGGAAAGAGCGGGTATTTAAAAAACGAAAAAACTTTTTTGACAACCTAATGTATTATATCGAAGACACCGGAAGGGAGTAATTTTGGCCTACGGTAGAGCAGACGTAGTGCGGACGAGTTTAAGTGGCCGCCATTGCACAAACTCGCCAATTTGACGCCTTGGCATGGTGCCAAGAGGAGATGTTTCTATTACAAATTCTTTTCGTTTTACTTTTTCCTTTGTTATTTCTTATATTGTTTCGAGATATTTTGAGTGTTCGTTACAAAATGCTCATTTCCTTGCATCCTCCTCTTGTTTCGGACCTCTTCCGGTTCCTTTAAAATTGTTTGTCGAAATAAGCTATTTTATGAAAAACGACCTGTGGAGATGGGAACAAGTGTGTTATGGGAAGGGCATGGGACAAGAAGTAAAGAGCAAACATGGACCAAGTAAAGCTCCGCCCAAGATGGGCGCGGCGTGCACTGGAATGATCCGTTTTCAGACCAAGAATTGTTAATTGGGCTCGAATGTGCCCCAAACGTGGGAGAAGATGGATTCAGGTCAGGGATGAGTTTTTGAAATTCATGAAAGAGGTCTGGGCACAGTGGGCGGAGCGCACCTATAGTAGGCGGTGACCACATAACTAAGTCATAACGCTGTCTTGAGACAAAAATCGGTAAAAATAACCTATGTTCAAGCTATCTTGACCACACTCAAAATGAGCGGAGAACCCCTACAATGGGCGGGGCGTGCTACAATCTGTCAGCAAAGTTTATGAAAATATCAATGCAGATTGACCTACTGAAGCCAATGGTATCGCGCGCACAGTAATGTGCGCCAGCCAAATGGTATACATGTATATTAATACCATCATCGTTATCGTAGATTGGCATTCTCCTTGTCACTTTCACTGTTGTTATTTATCCCATTATTTTTACTTCTATTATAGCTAATTATTTCTTTGTGCTACAACCAATTTTTCAGGTGATTAACACATTAGAATAGAATAAGGATCGTCAGTAGAGGTAAAACGTCATAAAGAGCAAAGGCGGAGTAGAAATATGGATAAAGTGTGTGTGAATTTCAAAAGGAGTGCCCGTAGCCCGGATAGCCTTGCAAGGGAAAATACGCTCTGGCACTTTGTGGTTCTGAAGAGAAGCTGATAGTATGGCGCATCATGTGGCATAAAAGTCGCTTTCACCTCTAGCAGCATTCCTGTCTAAATGAGTAATTCTCCGTAATCCCTGTGCTGTAACCCGTTCTTCTATGAAATGTTCCATTTATCAGTCTTCACCAACTTCTTTGTCCTGCCCCTTTCATTCCCTGCACATCGTCTCCCTCGAACCTTATCGAACCATCTTCCTCATTGGTTTACTGTCACTCTAATTTTAGGTTTTAAAAAAAAGCTGACCATGAGACGGATGAGAAATGGCGAGTAGCATCGTGATTAAAAATTTATGGCTCTGTGAAATACCATATTTAGAAGGTCAAGAAAGAGGTTATTTGAAAAATTGAATAATTGTCATCAAAAATTTATAGCTTTCAGAAATGAATTTTTGTTTAGCGAGCTACGCGTGCAGTTTATAATCACTCCTTTCCATCTCAAATTTCCCTTAATCGTTGTTTTCAATGTTTTGTTATTTTTAGCTATTCGGCGTGATACCTGGTATAATACAGCCGTAAATTAAATTGAATGAAAACATCTGTCTTTATTGAGCATAAACACAGAGCAGCAGGGTGTTAAGCATTTCTCCTAGTCTGCTTCGTACTTTGCAATTCTTCCAACAAATGGGCTCTTTACCTAAGCATTCATTCAGTTTTCAATGTTGAAGCGATTTTCGCCCATTTCCACTAAGAAGAAATTCATTGTAGCATGAAAGCGCAACTAGCAACCCATTCTATGTGATATTCATGCTCCTCACAGTGAGTTGCTAGCGTTATCCATCAATTTTCGAGAAGAATATCCTCATGTGATACTTCGAAAAGTTTATTTCATACAAGAAATAAATTGAAAAAAAAAAGCGATTCTTTCATGTATGGAATGACCCAATACAAATCAGTGATCCTCGCATACGAGCCTGCTACCAATTCAGCCATCCCGGAACAGGACCCCGGGAATGGCGCCACTTCTCACTTTCACTTCTGTCTCAGTAATGTTACGTACTATTTTGATATTTTTGATTTCAGGTAGCTCCTGATTATCGCCTCAGCCCGCGATGCGAAAGTAACATAACTCAGCATCCTAGAAGTAACTTTCGCATCGCGAGTTGTAGCGATAATCACCAGCTACCTGAAATCAAAAATATCAGAATTGATATTTGCTCAAGCGTTCAGCTTCATAATTCGATGCCGATATTGGCCAACCGGCTCAACACGTTATACGTGTGAGTGCTGATAAGCTATGGTAAATATACCATTCAGAAGCTGAGTTAAGGTGAAAGGGGTGTCGGTAGTGTAATGGATTAGCATATATCCCCGGAAAGGATGAAGAGCGGGTTCGAGTCCCGTCCGACACCGAAGTTTTTGCCCATAACCCAGCATCCTAGTAGTGCAACTATGCTGGGAAAGTACTATGCTGGGAAATTGAACTACTTTAGTTTTTAATTTTTCGTCCATCCCGTTTCTTTTACATTGGAGCATTTGAGATGTGCGATATAGACAAGGCTTGAAATCCTAATTACAGACGTGTAGTTTGTTTGTCACTATCACATTGGGTTAATGAGATAGGAGCGTGACAACATTACATTGCTGAAGTCACTCAAGTGAGCCCGCAAATGTATGAAAAACTCGAAACTACGTCATTCGATAATACACAGTCCTGCTCACTTTATACTTCATTTCATCGATTTTCGTATGAACTCCGCGGATAATTAACAACTATTCAGCTGTAATTATGCTCTCCCCCCACCCCTGCCCACTTTATGCTCTATCGATGATGGGAAACCAATCGTTCCTCCCTATCAGATCTTCGAGATGATGACAGTTTGCCAACGACACTTTTTCATTTATGCAGTAATGCAATAATGCAGCAAACGATGAAATCAATCTTTTATATAAAACAGAAATTTTGTATCTTTGTTTGCTTGTCTATTTGTCTGTCTGTTTACTATCTGTCTATTATGAGAACAGCCAGATGAATCTTGAGATATAGGTAGGGAGCTCCAAACAGTGCCACTAGTGCATCTTCTATGTGGGGCCAATCTTGACCGAATCTTGCTTAGGCCAAGCAATTCCTTGGTAAAATGGTACTAGATTCACGTGGGAGGGCAATAACACTGACTTGAACATACATCGGTTAGCCCGGTTACTTATCGGTTGCTCTTCACACAGATCTAGTAGCGATTCCGTGTTCATGGAGCATACCAAGGGAATGGGATTGTGGTCTTGGCGCAAGAGGGACCGATGCGGTGGCGCTGCGCGATTCTCCTTTTTGTCTTCTCACCACGCCCATCATAGACATGCTGAGCGTGGTGTTGTGTTTGCCACGTTGTACCGGCCCTTCCGTATGACCCAAGATCGATCAACCCGACCTGCGTATTTTTTCATCGTGTTTCACAGAAAAAAAGAGGGATTGCGATACCCAGCACACCCACCACATTCCAATTCGTGGGCCTGAACCCTGAGCTTCTGTGAGATGCGCCACGCATTCCAATTCCATTGAGCCTGAGAAAAGCTAAGCTTTATCGGTGGTGGAAAACCAATTGATCGTACCGGGTGTGTGCAGATATGATAGCGTATCGCTTCGCGGCGTCTCACTCGCGGCGCCACCAGTACGACTTGCGAATCGATTGCCGGCAGAGCGTGACTGCATCACCTCTGCGCTTCCACCGATGCCACACTGCCTCGTTTGAAGGCTGCCATGCCGTGCCATTGGCACTCGCACCCGCCGCTCCGCTTGCCGCTGGCGGCCACGCGACTCGCTGTCATATCGGCACACACCCGATCGTGCCCACCAGGTCTTCGAGGCTCTTCCAGATGATGACAATTGGCAACCGAAATTTTCTTTTTCATTTATGTTGTTATGTCAACTGCCTGTACTGCACTATATACGCCTTTATAAGTGTATTCGATGTCGTTCCATCATATAGATACACGTACATAAATGAATTACAGTAGACTGTTATATAATAAATGTAAGCATTATATTACAAGTATACATACCTTATTGATAGCTGTTATTATAGCGGTATGTAAACTGCAACAGTTTCATTGGCAAAATTCGGATACGGTCGACAGCGTCCCCGAGCCGTAGATTGATTTCAAACCATCAGAGGACCATCGGTCTAATTTTCTCTTTCCCCCGTTTTCGCTCGTAACCAGTAAATTTACACCACTCTTTCGAGATTGCCAGATCCTCACGTCTCAACAATGCGATTTCATCCCGTGACCACTTCCATCCAGCCTAATGGATGTTGAGACCGCCGGGAGCGTGGTGCCTCATGCAAGCTTCGGCTCGTTCGACATAAAATCAAAAATTGGTGGGTAATACCCCATTGTCGCCGGTTAACAATTGGTGGATAACATTTCGCTCTTGCACCACTAAAAGCTACATCACTTGCTTGGAAAACATGCATGTGACCAGACGAATTATATTAGGTTGTTCGGAAAGAAATTTGCCTTGAATTTGTCCATTTATTTCATTTGTTTTTCTCCTACTATAGAAGATTTTTTAAAACGGTTTTCTCTATCAGAGGGTGGTTTTTATTGTTCATCTTTTGATATATTTATGTCTATGTCTGCTTTGATTTTTTTAGAGAAAAAAGGAAAAAATCGGTATTTTATAAAACGTAATATTTCATGAATTGTAATAAAAACTTAGGCTAATAAGTGCGTCACGTGGAGAAAGTGAAGAAGCAGTCATTCAAAAGAGGACTCGCTATTGGGATCATTGATTACTCGCTGTCATTCTTGTTAATAGCCTCTGATAGCTCTTGTTTTACGTATTCACCGCTGTAAGTCCATATTTCAAGTGGCACGCTTCCGCTAGAACATTTGTCCTCATGCCAATTAGCAGTAATTAATTAATTGATCCATCAACGGACAACGTAAAAAGTAACATATTTGCACGTCATATTGGGAGACTAACTCACTGGCATCTAAGCGTCTAAATGAAATACAATGCTTGCGACGTCCAAATTGCATCAAAAATGAATGGAAGTGCGCAGATCGAGAGGAAATAATCACTACTACATATAGTAGGCCTAGGCAGATTCTTCAAGTAGTTTTATAGTTCAGGATCTACGAATATTGAATAAATTTCCGCTGAGCGTTGGAGAGGGGTGCCAATGGTTTAATGAGACACGCCCCTTCATTAACGTGACCCACCCTTATCAACATAAGCGTTGGAAAGAGGATCGTATTTATTTTCTGAGTTCTTCTCTGTTTCTATCCGTTTTCATTTTTGTACTATCAAACTCCTCTTCTTTTAAATTCAATAATATATTCTGCCCAGCTACTCGCATCACTTTCGAGAAAAGGATTCATATTATCTGCAATTGACTCTTCAAGGAACAACTAAAACAATAAATTTCTTTGCTCGCTCTACTGCCCTGAGCCTTTTGGCTGAGAGCCCTTGCATCTCATTTGCATGACAGATTAAAGAAAGCAGGAGGACTGATTGTTCAGGAGGCAATTCACTTAAACTGCCAGTGAATATCAGGGGTCCAACTTCACGCTTATAGATCTGCGGTGAGAAGCGCGTTTCAGACCATGGGACCAGTCGCGACTATGCGCTCATTTCGAAAACCGTATACCATGTGCATGGCCCTATGCGTGACCGCCTCCCATTCATTTTTGTTGTTTTTTCGCCAATGGCATACATAATTGCGGATGAATGTTAGGAATGATCTCTATGCCCGTCTTCCATAGAAGTTGGGCATCTCTTCAAATATGTATACAGGGGATGCTAAAAAAGTATTTTTTGTCCTCCACTTCCAACCCCACATTAGTCGAACTTCGGCAAATTCCCACCAGGTATTTTCATCCCTAAAGTAAGGAGCAGACCTCACTTCATCACTGTTCTCCGTTACAGCCTTCTGCACGAGCAGGAACGGTTGTTTGTTGCGAGTGAACAAGATGCGTCACCTCAACTGGGCAAAATCCGAAACTTCGTCGCCCTCGTTCACAACCTTGCTAAGCTCCGTTCACTCTGGATACCTGAGGGAATCCATACTAGGTGGTGTTCTTGAATATTCCGTTTTTTCCGGGTTCCCAACGGCCTTCTTTCCAAGAGCCAGATCGTGCCATTACCACTAGAACCCCCCCCCCCCGCGGGGGCAGGTTTGAGGCATGAAAAATGATATCTCGATCATAGCAGCCTTGTCCAAGCAGCAAGGGCTCTGTGACTTCCAGCCAATTTTTAGGAAGCTTCCCGCAAAAGATCTACCACGGAACCTGGCTCCACTGTTTTAAGGAGACCTTGGTACCGTGGGTGCTCTGAAGCCCGACTGCGCTGCTTGAAAGTTCCATATTTTTAGGAAAGTGAAAGTAGTGAGTCTCAGTCTGTTCCTACTTTTAGAGGAACATTTCAGGAATAATTTGCCCCAATACTTTTATCTCTTTCGTTTCCCTAGGTTTTGTATAATACGCGGATATGGGCCGTGGGCAAAATTACTTTTTTGGCACCCCCAAAAATATGGTATGGTCGTGTTTTCTGCCGATAGGTGCCACAGCGATGAGAATTTCCTACGCCTTACTATAGGCACAGTCGCTTTAAGACCGACCACTGCGATGGCCTTAGCTTGTAATTATCACGTCGCACCCACATGAGAACCCGCGTATTTCCTGACCCAAAAGAACACATCCTCTTCACTGGCATTATCACTGTTTTTCATCTTCTAGGAAATCTTCACGGCAACTCTAACTATGCAAAATATCCTCATTTCGTATTCATTCGATTCTTCACCAGCGTGAGAATTCCTGAAGTACTTTCGATGCCCTTCGCCTCATTCATGGGATTAGAGTGTAATTGCTCACTTAGCTCGTTGTCAACATCTTTTTCGTTTTCGATCATGGGCCCCAAATTGATGTGTGTTTGTGACGCTTTGATGCACTCGCGTGGCTCTCGTAGCCCAGCCTCAACAATCAGCCAAATGTGGTATGTGTGTGTTTTCGTTCGGACACCAAAAGAGCCGCCCTTTTTACACCATCTGCTCGTATTTTCATCGGAAACAATTTTACTTTTGAAAAGGACCTTTTGAAACTTGGAACGCAAGAAATCCTGCCATCGAAAAGCATTACTTTCTACTTAATTCGTACAATCTTTAAATATTGAGTCCTTCCATGATATTTTTCTTACCATCCACCTTTTATCCAACCCCATCTCGCTCAGCCTTCTTCTTTTTCCCTTTATCCCGCACCATCGCTGAAAAGAAGATGCCGAGTAATGTTTTTTACAACTCGCGTCGTTTGTCAATGCTGTTCGTCAAATAAAGATCGATTTTAGTAAATCTCCGAATTATAGATCCAATGAGATGAGCACTGATGTCGATGAGGCGCACACGCCACGGTCCCAGCTCGATTTACCTTTTGCTGACAGGTATTCTCCACTGGAATTTTTCGCTAATTATTGGCACTTTATGATACATATATGTATAGGATACATATTGGTTTGGCAATATTATTCATGATATGCTTATTGACATTTAACAAGTTTGAGCTTGATTCTTGTTTCTCATCCTGCTATAGATGACTCCGGGAATTTTTTCCTCGAGATAACCTCTGTTTTTTCTGTCAATGAGTTTTCTGAGCTCAATCGGAGGGTCCCATTCGCATCAGCACACTGACTTCCCGAGTTGTCCGCTGTAAGAGACGGGCCGCGGGCCAACTTTAGTATAGTAGCACCTGACTCCCAGCGCAGTGAAGTGGCCAATCCCAACTACATTAGCACCCATGTAAGTACATCAAACAATATAAGAAAGAACAAAGGAAAGAAAAGGAAAACAAATTTATAATAGAATATCTCCTCTCGGCACCGGGCCAAGGCGTCAAATTGGCGAGTTTGTGCAATGGCGGCCACTTAAACTCGCCCGAGCTACGTCTGTACTACCGTAGGCCAAAATTACCCTCTTCTGATGTTTTTAACAAGGTCCTGTTAGTTGATCCAAATTCATTCCGGCTTGCTTCCAAACCAGGAGCAAAGGGGGAAGTGGTAGATCGCGCAGTCAATACTCACTGCGCTTTAGGTATAAAATTTCGAATCATATCCTCCTGGAGGAAAAGCAGCCATCCATCTCCCCATGAACCACCTTTTTTGTGAAGGTTCTAACCACCGTGGACTGAAATCGAAGTAATGTGTACCACTTTATAAAGATTTCTAAAGGAGTTACTAGCGAATCATTTTCTACAAGTCACCTCTACTTCCTGGAACCAACAGCATGTTAGCAGTGCTGCTGTTTACGAAATGCTGATTGATGTTTAATGACATTTCAAAAGTCCCACAGGAGAGATCTATTTTCAGAACCTAAGGCATACAGAAAACACCTGTCATATATTTCCATTCTATCGCCCCTGTTATCGTGAGGAAAATGTTTTTCGATTCATAACAATAACGATGTGTCATGCCGTCCACAATTGGAAAAGAATAAAAATCGCATAAAGTAGAAACATTGAGCCCAAAAAGAAAACAAGGACGGAGTAAGCCATGAATCTTTTTACGATCGAAATTTTTAGTGGAGGGGTTTGTATATGTCAAGCAATTAGTATCCATAGTTCACCGTTGTATCGCATATTTTTCAAAAATGATTTTTCGAAGACTTTTCTCTTAATTTATCCATCTCTCTTGGATCAGGGTAACCGTGATAGATCAGCATGATAAACCTTCTTTGTGGTGCGCCATTGCGCCACAATTTCCTTTTCTACTCGCAATTGTACTTGATCGCGATTTGGCCCTTGCAAGAAATCGCAGCGTTCAGCTCATGTACTACGAAGTGTTTTTGTCCCGGTTTAGGTATGGTACCATTCACCGACCCCGTAATCATGGAGGGCTAAGGGGCGTTGGCATAATATTTGATTACCAGACCGGGCTAGTGCTATGGGTCCCCACATGTCACTGCACCTTCTCCGTCTTACCACGTTGACGACGATGTCGGTGAACGTTGTCCAACAGCCGGTCAGTCCCATGCAACAATGTCGGACAGTGCTGGCCGGCAGCACTGAAAATGAGCCAAATCATTTAAAAAAACGCGATTTCTTGGTTCTAATGAATGCTTCAATTTTTGGCCACTCTAAATGTGGCTTCGCGTTGTCTGTTTACTTAATGAAGTATGACATCACTCATGAACTGTGGACTTCCTAAGCACAACCACTAAGTTCCGCAAATTAACAAATAAAACAATCATTTCGAAACTTATTAATTATGACTGAACGTAAAACATTTAAGGTCATTGCATCCGCCGCAATTTGTAGCTTTCTTTGCTGAATCACGACTGAATTCACGAATTTCCGGGAGATATAATACCAATCAATTTGAATAGATCCCTACAAATAAGAACTTTTCCTCTATTCAAGAATCTTTATTATTTTATTTGATCCTGTTTACTGTTCTGAGCTGTTTATTTATCACTGAGATTTGAACTGCTAAGCGGCGCTCGCCCCGGAGAAACATGCGCTTTGTCTCTTGCGACAGCAACGAGAAAACGCGCTCGTCGTCAGTGTGTTAATCTATTCTTTGCACGGTCATACCAGGGTGGGTACCCTTATGTCAAGATTTCGCCCCGCGGCATGTCGCGAGCGAAGCGATGTGCACGAGCTGAGGTGTCTCGTTGTTGGGTCCCAAAGCGATTACAAGCCATCTGTGTATGACGCCCCCAGCATCACCATGTAATCGCTCTAAGACCCAACTCCAGCGCCGCACATAGCTCGCACACATCGTCGCATGCCGCTTGTCGTGGTGCGAAATCGTGACATAAGGGTACACACCTAGAGACGAAAGACAGCAGTGCAAAGATCGGTCACATTCAATAATAGGCGTTTACGACTTTGGCTGGTCGATGCGATCGAAGCAATGCGACGAGCTAAAGGCGCCAAGTTGTTGGGTCTCTAAGCGATTATGAGTCAACTAAGTGTCGCGCCCCTAGCATTACCGTGTAATCGTTCTAGGACCCTACTATCGCGACACGCATAACTCGCAACCACTGTGTCGCACGCCGCTCGTCTTCGTGCGAAATCCTGACGTAGGGGTACACATCCGTCATACCACTATGGATACTGTGCAGTTGATCCTCTATATTATGTAGTAGATCGATCACTCCAAGATGCGAAGATGGGAACATTTTATAAGATACCCCCCCCCCTCATTGTGATGGAAGTTTCCGCAAATTTCCCCAAAACACTTTGGTTTTGTATATTCTAAAAATTTATGGTGTGTGATATTAATAAGTTGACAAATAAGAAAAACGAAGGAAGAGGCAAACACAGCAGAAGCCCCTGAGGGAATTGGTGTTGATGATTGAAAAACGTCGGCTTCAATACCCTTCAAGGAGAGGAACTGAACAGTGAAAATGATGGAATAACTTCGTTCGCGAGCCAAAGGAAGGGATGAATTTAAGCTTGTAGCAACGGGTAAAAGCTTTACTTGCTAGACAAACAGTCCTCTTCGGTGCTGATTCCTTCTCGTACATAATCCCGAGTCATAAGCATGTGAACCGTAAAAATGCTTTGATAAAATGTTGATTTTTTGGAAGAATCCTTGTCGACGTTCCAAATGGTCTAGCAGCTCGATGTTGTTTTACCATGCATATTTGCTTTACTATGATTTTTAAGAAACTTATTATTTCATCGCCATGATTATTTTCTACTACAATAGCGCTCCCTTTTTTGAAGAATTCGACAACTGGTGACGGATTAATCGACGCAAATCGTTGCACCGTCATAAGTTCGTTCGAAATAGATATAAGGGGAAAGGGTCTAAAGCATTGGATTAGTCTCGATGCAACGAGTTCAGCGACTTATAAAACGTCGAATTTGGTTGAATAGGTCAGCAGCTTTTCGGAGAAAGCTTCAAGATTCCTTAACCTGCAGCAAGACCCCGACTTTTTTGGGCCTACATTCGCATGTTCAGTTGTTGCTCGCCTCCATGTTGCTCGTTCCACACAAATCCTTTTTTTCAGTGAATTAGCTTCAGGACACTTTTCAACAAGAACTTTTCACGTTATTTTCGGAACTTTTGAGCTCATTTTGTCACAATCGATGAAGCCACTGAAAATATCACTCACCTTTTACAGACTACTAGTTGCGTGCTGCAGGAATCACCTTGTCTCCTGGATTATAGGCAAGCGCTTCTTCTATGATAAATCGTCAAACATTAGTATACGGTGCATGTTAAATGCAAATCAAAACTGATGTCTTCAAAAAACAGACTTTATGCCTTCATAAAATGATAGGTCATTCCAGCTTCAGCTTAGTAAGCTCTAGAATAGAATTTTGTGAATCAATTTGTGTGGTGAATTTTTTTGGACTCTGTCAAGGCTGAGAGCAAAAATCCTAAGTGCCGAAGAAATGCACATGTCGGATGTCATGTCTGATTCGATTTGTGAACAGAGTGCCAAAAGCGATGACGAGGCCATCGCGTGTGCGGCAGCAGCTCGTTCACATTCAGGGAAGTTGTTGAATTGCATGAGAGTTGCTGATACGTCATAAAAAAAGAATAGATTATGTAGCAAGTCAGATAAGCTTTCGCCAAAGGGAAAAGTGGATTACATCCGACCCACAAATGAGCATGAACTACTGGAACACTAATGTAGATTGACACCCTATCCCTTGATTCCGATCCCGGGGGAGGGGTGGGGGGACGAAGATGGTTACATCCAACAAAAACAATATGTAGTGGTACAAGTCGGGACTGAACTTCAAAGAATAGCAACTTTCTCTTCAACAGCAACTGTTTCAAAAGGTCGTTGCACAAACTACCCTCGCCGAAGAATCGATTCAGTCTCTTTTTTGAAATTTGTTAAAGGGAAGCATCTGGTCAGAGGCTCCGTATAATGCTGAAAGACAGCATCAGGGGTAATGTGGTTATGGAGAAATCCCTACAAGAAGTCACTCACATAGTAGTCCTGGGCCTAAGAAGGCCACCTGTGGCGAAATCCCGGTGAAAAAGCGCCTCTCCGAGCTGTAGAAACGCCGTAAAACGCTGCAACCGCCCATCTGTTCCGCCTCTTGATAAGTCGATCCCGCCTCCGGATCACGTCATTCCTGACTGACTGGGGTGGGAGCGGCTAAGGAGATGCGACAGGATCGAAGATTTTGCTGCGCGCTTTCGCAGTTTTAACTTGAAGCTCACTCCAGAGAACAGATGCTGTCGTATTTCCAAAAATCACCTTGTGTTTGCTTGGCAACATGCCAATGGAAAACTAGATCAGAATACCCGCTTCTTGACGGACAGGTCGTCAGCGTCGAGAATCAACAGGAAAGGGAAAGGGGGTCCTATTTCTCGTTTTGGCCAATTCCATCCGATGTTTCTTCACTGTCCTGTTACTAGGCATCTCGACTTTCACATTCACTACTTCTTTTATTTTTCGTCCGACTTTCCCCTGATGCTGCCTTTAAAGGACTCCTCACACGGAAAAATCCCGAATCCATTCCCCTGCTCAGGAAAATTACAAGAAATGGGTCCATTTTTCTATCATGGACATGACAAGAACTTGAAAATGGTTCCATGTTTTAGAATCGCTACATAATTCAACATTGTGAAGTATTCCAGGAGTACTTCACAAGTACTCCTGGAATACTTCACAAGAAATGCAGGAGAAGCAAACCTGCTAAGAAATAGAACTCGCTCCCTTGTAATCTACAGCTCAAACACCTACCCACTTTGCTCTGGTACTTGTATACCTGACCTTTATATATCGTGATGAGTAGCATTTCCTCTTCCTACTACCCTTCCCCGTATCGCGCGCCATGGCAGAAATCAGCATCTATCAAAAATCGAAATCATCAACTTACTTTCAGCTTCTTCAAATGTTTCCTTTTTCTTTTTTCTTTAATCGGCGTTTCCCTCAGCACCTTTCGTTATTGAACGGAATAGCCAGTGTACGATTATCGTGATCTCCGCTTTCGACCAGGTGCGGAGGATGGAGTAGGGGCGAAACTGGTTTCGTAACATGCACCTGTTGTGGAGCTTTTCGCCATGCCCTGAATCTTATGAGTGTCAAGCAAATAACAATAGTGAAATAGTAATGAAATAATAAGGTAACAGAGAGAGTGAATGAAAAATTCGGAAAACGTGTCAAATAAACTAATTCAAAGACAATCCGTGATTTCAGGAAAACCCTTCGCTCATCTCTTATCAAACATGTGAATCGTCAGAAATCACCTGGTCGGAAGACGGTCTCATTTTCGTCAAAGAACAACGACAAGAAAATTTCAAATGGTGCGTAGCTTATTATGTTTTAAAAAACAACCACTGATAGGTGCAGGAAAAAAGTACTGGCGAGATGGCATAAAAAAATATATGAACCTCTTATCATATAGCATAGTAAGCGCTGCTCATCATGAGACCTTCTAGCGCATTCACTCGTAGTGGGTCGGTTATAAAGAAGTGGAAAAATGCTATATAACTGCCGGATCCCCGAAAAGTTGAAGCCTCTATTCATCGAGTTGCTTCTGATGAAGAAGTGTTTCCGGTGCTGCGTCTCACGGATAGATCCCGTCTGCGCACTGTGGATCTGTTATGTGTAGCGGTCATGCGTAGCACGTGTGCACTCAGGCATGGATAATTCAAGGAAAGGGAAGTCCCGTAGGGCCTTATTAGGTGCCGTTAGTTACCATAAAGGGTACTGAGTAAAAAAAACCAGTGAAGCAGTGAAGTTGGTATTCACTATGAAATCTTTTAGTTCCTGCATAAGCTTTTTTTTTTGAACCCTTCCTGGTACGCTTGCATATTTCCTTACGCTCCTGACAAATGTTTCTTATTCACCACATTTCCCGGATATTATAATATCCATAAAAAATGCCACTTTTTCAGTTAGCGACTGTTGGCACTACATGCAAACTGGAACTGAGTTCATAAAACTCCGTGGACCGACCAGACACTTTCGACGTCTTTTCAGGTGATATTTCAAGCATATTTGAAATTTATCCCGTTTACTCAGTTTTTAAGTGGAAGTCGACGAAAATATTATTGAAAAAGCTTCATCGAACCTTTGATTACAGTCTTGATGCCGACTTGTCGCATATTCGATGGACTCCTACCAACAAAAAGCCTCATAAAGCACGGAGTAAGGCGATGATTTTGAATTTATATCCAATTTGATTCCATTTTTGATTAATGTTTTTCCTTAAATTGTTTTTCCTCAAATAGGAAAATGTTATCAGTGCCATTATTATTTAACACTGTTTATAAAACCGCAACGACCGCAATATGATATTCCGAGAAACAAATATCATGACCGCTCTTGTCGCGATGTCCGGGGAAAATCTTCAGAATCATGATAGGGGCGTGGTTTGTGCGACAGCGTTGATCAATGCCTTAGGCTATGTCCGGTACTCCACCTCCATTCAGAATTACAGAGGCATTGGAACGCGATTCGGCAAATTATTGCTAGTCTCAGATTAGCAAGATAATACCTCATCCATCCTGAAGTGATTGGGAGGCTTGGTTAGCCCGGGCACTGACGCGAGGCACGCTCCCGCTCGATCTAGAGTTGATCCCGCACCATGCGAGTGGGAGTGGCGCCACTTGTAACTCCACCATTTCCGCCGCAGTACTCACAGGATTCACCAACTGACTTTATTTCTGCAGGAGCATCTGTTCATTACAGGATAAACAATTTTACTACAGAACTGAGCAATGAGAAACTACCCAAAAATTTTTGATTTGCAACAATCAGCACAAGTGCTTGATAAAATCAGTCTAAATATAAATATTTAAAAAATTTATAACCAAGAACGAATAAAATGCGTATTTATAATCCATGAAAATTTATCTGAGCTTTTTTTAGTTGCAATAGAAGATATTCGAGAGATTCGGGTCGGAAAGAACACCGAACAGTTACGGCACAGCGACGCAAATTACGGCGATCTCCAGGTGGATGTTCTTACCATACTCTCAACTTCACTCGACGTCGATTATTTTATAAAACTGATTACTTATTTGTCATAGGATGAGTGCCTGTTCTCCGTGATCTACGGTGACAGCTACGAAACGCTGGACCTCGTGGGCAGTTGTGCCGATGACGCGAACATATGGGTCACCGGTTTGATGGCACTTATCTCTACCAAGTGTAAGCACGCTTATTTACATGTTTATTTGCTTCTTCGAATTTGCGGAGATTTGCACGTAAAGAGAACGAAGTCAAGGTCTATATGACCAGATAAAAGGGTTCGAAAAGGAATAGCCATACAACATGAGATAAATTGTTCAGCATTAGAGTAGGAGAGAGGCGAAATGCACCAAAAGACCGGAGTGACCTATGTATAACAAGAACTACCCCTTCCAGGGGATCGGGATATTCCTCTTATGAAATCTCTTTTTCTCGTTCCTACGATTTAGAAAATCTAGAAAACGACATTTAGAACATGTAGCTACTAACACAAGGACAATTCGTGGCAAAATGGATGAAATTAAGCCTTGAAGGTTATACAGACCGCAACTGCGCGCAAACACTTCCGGAAGGGGAGAGCGAGAGGGGCACTCGATTTGGTGCCTTTCAACTCGTCTTAAAGCTTAACCTAGCAGTGCTTGCACTTCACTGGTCTGAAAGAATTTAGTGGGTCGTGATATTACTCGTCACTGCCTTTAAATCATTCAAAACAGTAATGATAGTTGAAACACGACGGAGCCTTATGGAGTTTCCCACTTAGTTTGATCAACCTTGAAAGGTTTCATGCCCATCTCAAATAGCCAAGAACTGGATGTCTGAAATGCATTTGGAGCCTTATGTGTTGCGCTTTATTTAAAAAAAAAACAAATTACCAAACATGGGTAACTGGGAGGCAAGGTCGGAGCTGTTCAGAGTGACAACTCCAGCAAGACCTACACTTACTA
This sequence comes from Trichostrongylus colubriformis, assembly GCA_963978905.1. Classification (NCBI taxonomy): domain Eukaryota; kingdom Metazoa; phylum Nematoda; class Chromadorea; order Rhabditida; family Trichostrongylidae; genus Trichostrongylus; species Trichostrongylus colubriformis. Next base: position 8,034,803 of record OZ022259.1, on the reverse strand, counting down.
AGCTAGATCCTTCATGAATAGATGACACGGACCAAAATTAAGCTCAGCCACTAATAATACGTATCCATCACTATCACGAACTATTATCATTACCAGTAGCCTTGTCATTCTTGCCATTGAAATCCATCCATTCACAGGCATGTTTATTTATTGTTTCGAACAATTAACATTCCAGACGACTGCAAGCCAACAACTATCGCATGGGCTACATTACGCGAACGGTAGGAAGGCTTTTCACGTTCACATATCTGCTTAACCTTTGCCAATATACCTGTGAAAGTGCTTTTTTCATATTCCTTGATTGTTCCGGTTTGAATTACAAAGAGCACGGGATACTCCATTCATTCTTCTTCGAAGTTTTTTCTAGATTTACAGCAGAACTGAAGGCGTAGTTCACTGGGAAAAGTTTTGGTCATTCATTTTTGTTTTTTTTTGGAATATGAAAATTTTGCTAATCTAGAGGCATCGATGTGAAATTCTGTGATTTCAGTTGGTTAGGCAGCGTATTCGACGAGGAAGATCCGGATGGTAAAGGTTACATTGATCAGAACACTGCCATTCAACTGATACGACAGACGAACCCGACTTTGTCGCTGACCAAGATTAAGAACAAAGTCAAAGTGGGTTTCTTGTATGTTCACATTTTTACAAAAAAATCAAAGGTTTCTTGAGGAGAAATGTAAAGCAGCGAGTGACGCCACTATCGCACATATGCTCTGTAGATTCGCAGATTAGGCTTGACCCACATCTCCATGAATCATAGTACTGAAGGAATAAAAGCTTTGATTGGAATTTTGTCTTACCCGGGTCATTACCGGCATAGGCCAGCCACGCAACCAAAAACTGCGGCGGTTGCGAGTAGGATCAAATTGCACGGCGCTGCCTGACAAGAGTTTGATAAATATCGAGGACCTTTTGAATATTCGATTGGAATTTACCCGTCGTCCACCGATCAGGATTTCCTGCGAAGTTCACTGGAATTCCATCATCCAATCCTTTCCGATTGAGACTGATAAATGTCGAGGACCTTTTGAATATTCGATTGGAATTTACCCGTCGTCTACCGATCAGGATTTCCCGCGAAGTTCACTGGAATTCCATCATCCAATCCTTTCCGATTTATCCTCAAAGATCTCATGTGAAGGCTATCCATCAAACACTTTTCAGTAGCACCTATGCATCAACTTTCAGTGAAATTTACATCGTTGCGATACCCCTCCTTAAGGTGTTCCCTATCCATTTTGCACCCTTTCACAGCTTCTGGAGGCTTTTAAACACTCACTATGCTGAAGCCCATCGGAAAAAGCGTCACACATCTTATATAGGTCGCTTTAAGAAAAGCTGACTCAAAGGTTTCCAAAGCGAAGGTCACTAGCTTGCATTTCTGAGTCTACCACGGCTCTCGTTTCCCAGCGCAATGGCTTATTTACAGCCCTTTTTTGTGTTTTCTAACAGCTCCATTTTTGAATTTCCATTCATGTAGTAATTAAAATCGAAACGTTCCCACCCAACAAGGAAAGTAAACCCAGCTTCGTTCTGCGAAATGATAAAATGGTGACTGAAACGGACTTTAATACGCTATACGAGCACTTATTAAAAAATATTTCTATGCGCTCAGTAATCAGCAGTATGACCCTCTTGTAATCATTATGTCTTCGAAAAAACTTTTTTTCAGGAAGCAGGAAGTGCGCTTGAAGGCACAGAAAAAGGAAGAATTTACAAGGAGGAATTCATTGAGTTGTACAAGGTCAGTTCAACTAAAACCTCATGACTTGTTTTGCGAGCTACACTGCGGAGAGATAACGTTAGGAATTATTGCTTAGACTGGCCACTCTAAGAGGAATCGTGCACGGAGGAATGAGTTTCTCTATCACCTATGTATTTATGTGTACCTGTTTAATAAGCGCCACATTCAAAATTTCACGCGGAAATGTGTGAATCCGGCAGAGATACAGCTCCTAAAAGTGGCGGTCAAGGGCGCGGAGCCTCCGAGTGAGTGCCCTGTCCCGTCGTCGGCCACTGTTGAAGGCGGAGCATGGGACTGTTTACGTAATTTTCTATTCCCACTACGCGCCCCAAACTGCGACGGACGACGGGCGGAGGGCACTTACTCGGAAGTTCGCCCTCACGCTGAAACTTTGAGGGGCTGTATCTCTGCCGGATTCTTTCTTTTTCGCGAAGAATTTTGAATACTGCCCTTGTTAAGCAAATACAACATAACTATATGAGTAACAGAGAAGCTCTTTTTTCCATGCACGAATCTGGAGTAAGTAGATACACAAATCTTTGAGCACTTCATACAACATATGGAGGTGGATATGGTATTTACTTACAGTAAGCTCTTTCCTCTAGGCTGAATTGTTTACTAGTTGCCGTATGGCTTTCAGAGGTTCTGTATGGAGTTGCGAGTTCCATTTCTGACTTCATGTTTTTGAAATTTATCAGGGTGATTCTTAACGTTAATGCTTCTGCCACGTGGTTTTTAGGTGGAATATTTATTCCGGCCAGCGTTTCGACCTTCCGTCTTTTCAAGGGCCTAAAGCTAGCTCAGGGCTTGAGATCTATCAGAGTAATTTTGGAGGGAATTGAAACCATTAATTTTCCGTAGACGATTCTTTCGAATGTCTTTGTCCTTCTCTTCCCCTTCCTATCGATATTCAGTGCTTATTATGATGTTTAATTCGTTAATATAATTTTATAGGAAATAGCAACCCGACCGGAGGTCTACTTTCTAATGGTACGCTATGCTAATAAAGACTACCTGAGTTGTCAGGATCTGCGGCTTTTCCTCGAGACAGAGCAAGGGGTGAGTTTTGCTCACACTGCTAAATGTTCCCTTTTCAATTACAGTAAGAATGTAAGCAAAAAATCACCGAAATCGTGCGCTTTCTTACTTGAAAGCCAAGAATTTCAGATGTCTGGGGTAACAACGGAGTTCTGCGAGAACGTGGTCGAGCAGTATGAACCAGCACCAGAAGCTAAAGAAAACAATTTTATGACCGTAGACGGTTTGTTGTATATTTGATACTATTTTCCGTCCCATTGCAGGCAAATCGAAATTTTCTTAAAATTAAAAAAAAATCAAAAAAAAGTCAAAAAGCAAAACTCAAATGCTAGCATGTGAAGCCATTTATGCCTCCTATTGACGTTCATGAACAGACGCATTCTAAAGGAATTGTTCACGGAAGAATGACTCTTCCTGTTACACATATATTCATGCTGTATTTGCCTGAAGTGGGCCTCATGCAAAACGTGAATCCGCCTAAGATATTGCCCCACAAGGGAAGGGGGGGGGGGCCGGGGTCCTCGACCGAGTGCATACCCCGTCGTCAGCCGCGGTCGGAGATGCATTGTAGGAACAGAAAGTTACGTAAACAGTCCCTCTCTCCGTTTCCAACCGCGTAGGATGGCGGGCAGGGCTTTACTCGGAGGCCTGGCCGACCCGGCCGAGATCTGGGGAGCTGTATCTTAGCCAAATTCTCACTTTTTGCATGCGGCCCTTATCAGGGAAATATTAGGTCTATGCAGAATAAATGGCCAAAACGGACCACTTTCTTCAAAACGCCATAACTTCGCTCGGACACAACTTTATTTGTCGAAATAAAAACCATTCGAATCTACACAACCTTGCCAACGATCTGGTAAAAAAAGATGCAATCATGATAAATTTCTGGATTGCAAAAATTAATGAAGTCAACGATGGCATTTTCAACATGCATCGTTTCGGCGAACTCCTTCTGACCCAGGTTTGCATCGAGAACCGGGAAAAAGTGGTAATTCGTCAGAGATAGGTCTGAGGAATAAGGGGGGTGAGGGAGAGTCTCGATCAGTTTCTGCCGGGTGACTTGCGAACTGTGGGGTTTTGCGTTGTTTTGCGCGCCCAGTAAAAAAATGATGCAGTTAGGCATCGAGCCTCTCCCTCACCCCCCCCCCCCTTATTCCCCAGACCTATCCCTGACGGATTACCACTTTTTCCGGGTTCCCGATGCAAACCGCGGCAGAAAAATTATGCACGGTAAAAATGCCATTCTTGACTTTATTGATTCTCGCAATCCAGAATTTGATCGTGATGGTATATTTCCCTTACCAGATCGTTGGCAAAATTCTGTAGATTCGAATGGTTTTTATTTCGACAAATAAAGTTGTGTCTGAGCGAAGTTGTGGCCAATTACGTTTCGGCCATTTTTTCTGCATAGACCTAATAAAACATAAATATGTGGGTAACAAAGAAACTTTTTCCGTGGACGATTCCTTTGAGAAAGGGACAGTGACTAGCACGCAGTTTCGAGGATACAAATAGCACAAATACAATATAAAAGCAGTGAGGCAGACTGCTGCAGAACAGCGTTGTCGGACTGTTCATCATCATCAGAGGCACATTTTACGATCACATGGATGTAATGTACGGCTATACGGTTAAGCTAATTAGATCGTAATGTAGGAATAAGTAAAAGGTTTGTGGTGGTAAAATCCTTTGATGGGGTGCGCCACGCATTCTAGTTCAATTCAGAATCGTAACCCGTGTATCATTGTATTCAGCCTATACAATGACTTACGCGCGGCTTTTATGCCCGTAGACGAGTTTGGTACCACTTCATTTGACCCGCAGGGATGGAAGGCTCGGCGGTCATCTCCGCACCATGAGAGAGAAAGTGCGCGCCACCTTTCACTACATCATCTCCGCCACCACCGGATGTATGAGATGAGCAAGGGGCACTACAGCATAGAATGGCAGGATTTCACTGAATCACTTCAAATCATCAAATCACAAATCGAGTTACTACAGCGCTCGAATCATTCGTCCTCGAGCTATAAAACCTGCATGGTCACTCCCCCTGAGGGCTTTTTCCACCTACTGATGCACACTAACGATTCACATGAATGATCGTCGAAGGCGCCCTATGTAGACTGCATGGAGCATCAGAACTTTCGCCTTTGTTATCTTCTGGGTGGAAAGTCTCACATTTGAACCAACTTTCAGGGTTCACTGCCTTTCTTCTCTCCAAAGACTGCTCCGTATTCGATCCATCACACTCTAAAGTCTGGATGGATATGAAGCTGGTGAGTAAACATTTTTCATTAACAGTGCTAGAAACTCGGCAAAAAAGGAATGAATTTGGAAAAATTGTTCCGTTTCCAGCCGTTCTCGAGATATTTCATCTCTGCTTCTCACAAGACTTACCTTGTCGAGGATCAGCAAGGAACGGCCAGCCTTGACGGTATTTCCAGTGCGCTGAAGAGGAGCTGTCGAATGATTGAGAGTCAGCTATACTTTTACATTTGTTATCCCACATAATGTTCGGCCTCTTCAGGCTCTGTGCTAGCCGCTAGTGACTCTTACCCTACGCGGACTGGTTTCTACCCACCTCCTGTGCCAAGTTATTCTTAGAGACATTCCATATTCTCCAGTGAAAAGGATGATAATCGACGTGGATTCCTGGTGGGAATAGTGCGAAACCTTTACTATTAGGTTATCTCATTCAGACATGCACAAGCTTTTTTTATAAATAAAATGTTGGTATTTAACGGCAGGGTGGTGCGTTTGAATGCCTTACACATGAATTCCATTGGAAGTTGTAGAGACATAGGAATGCATTTTTCGACTGAAAACTTTGTCTCATTGATCCAGACCTTCCTGGCCTCAAGCAACTGAGTAACAGTAAAAAGGCGATCATAGTGGAGATTCGAACACGATCAGAGCTTTCAGTCATTGCGCCGCCTCTGTCACCATCTGTTTATTTCAGTTGATATCTTCGACCCCTGCGAAGCTAAAGGAGAAACGGAGCCGATGATCCAGAATGGTATGGTCGCCACCAGTAAAATTTCTTTAACTCAAGCTCTCCGAGTTATTCGTGAGACAGCGTTCGAAAGAACACGGTAAGGAGGAGGTCTCAAACGTAAACATTATTCCATTTCTTTTATATAGTAAATTATGAATGGACATACAACGCATGGTACTATTTCAGAGCTGGTATAAATCACACAACCCTAAGAGTGATATTGTGCCAGTCTGAAAGGATGAAACAAAACTATCAAAATCCCTTAAGCTTATTGAAATAATTCAGGCACTACCCACCAAAAATGCTATAAAATTCGTTTGCTTATCGCGAGACAAAGTGCAACCATCTATAGGGGGAATGAGTAAGTACTCAAAATTCCCACTGATTGATTGATGCACGAGTGGAATCAACGGCCACAAGTCTGAGGGAAAGCCGAAAGGACCATGATATCGGAAAGGCAAAAAAATAAAGATAAAGAAGACGTAAAAAAGAATATCTGAGAAATCTATTTCATCGATCGTCTCCTTCCGAGATGCGTCGCGCATGAGATTTTCTCCTTGGTCTAAGCTCCGAAATAACCAGCCAATGTACAGTGTCTGGGCGATCTCCGAAAATTTTTAATAACTAAAAAAATTCCGCATCAAAAATAAACGGTGAGGAGAGAGCAGACTACCAATCGTTGATAAAATCGCTATATACGCTCCGACTTGAATTTAGCGGGAGCTGGCAATTTTCTCTTACGATGATACCTACCGTAAAGCTTGCACTTCGTACGGTTCCTGACATTGCCCACGACACCTTGCTAAGATGTCGAGTGTGAATTCAATGGATTTTTCACCACGAATACCTTTTTTCTTACCTTTCGCTTCATCTTTATCCACTGTTTCACTTGATTGCTGCTGTTTGTTGTTTCAATTGTTTGCGTAGTCATGAATGAATGAAATATATCCTACGAGACAACAAATGACATATTCTACAGCGAGTAACTCGGAAAGGAGATGTTGCAGTTAGTAGAGATGCGTGGGAGATGCGAATACAGACCACACAGTCGCGCTTTCAAATTCGGGTTTCTCTAGCGGCTATCGCTTTTACTCTCGAATGTTGGTTCCAAAACGATCATTTCTTCCCATCTTTCCCTTTCTCTCGACCCTTACAGGTTCCTTTAACACATATGTTTTATTAATATCAGTGACATACTAGCCAGACACAATCGCCTTTCCCGTTAAGTCAAAATACGATCTTCTCCAACAGAGGATTCCTTGACACGAGTTAACCCTGCCTATGGGAAACAAGGTTGGCTGATTCTTGCAGCATGCAACACAATGACACTTCCATTTTCCATGTCACAATGTAAATTTCTACCTGTGTCAAAGCACACAAAGTCGGAGGAGTTGGTATATGTACTCACGACCGTGCGGTTGATCATCTTTATACGTCTCAGTTTTCTTGGATTTCCTTGTCACACTGCAATGGTCAGTACCTTACATAGTTGAATTTATTTAGGTATCCACTTCTGCTTCGACTCTGCGTTCACTGTTCTGAGGACTGGCAAAAAGTAGCAGCGAAGCTGATAGTAACTCATTTGGGAACTAAGGTACATAATTATTGATAGTATTATTCATTCACCTTCCAAAATTTTCGTTACTGTATCACTCCATCGAAAAGTTGCTTGTTATCGTAAAAGCAAAGTATGTAATATAAAATAAGAGCTCCAAGAAAGGTAGGGGGCGGGGCACCCCCTAGTCGTTTGATATGCCATTACTCAAGTCGAAGTGATTGAAATGGAAATCGATGACATTAAAAAATCAGTGAAAATTCATTTTGCAGTTGTACCTGCCTACAGCTGATCCTACCGATTGGAACAACGAGAAAGCAATTCCAACTCCATGGGACTTCCAGTCACGTGTTCTGATTATGGTAAGATACCTTGGCAACGTTTTTCCCCAGACATAATGGTGGTATTGACGGCATATTCCAAGCTTGCTACGTGGGGTACGTTTAAAGACACCGGCAGGAGGGCCATTTGGTATTTACGGTATGGGATTACTGTGGCTTGCAGTTGCCGCAATGCACACACGACATCTTGCCATGACGTCAAAAGTGAATTCATTAAAGGCACACCACGCGATAATCAAAGTGGTCCTTACATTCTCAGGGCAGGTAGACCCTTGGGTGATTGTGAAGGCTGCATCCTTTTTGCGGCGCCAAGGCTCACCCCCGCCGCTTACGGCCTGGTCGATCTGAGCCGAGCTGAGCCCAGCGAGCCGAATCACACCCGGCATAGACGAGATGGAAACTTGCGATAAGACAAGATAAGGCAGCGATATCAATAGCGAAGGTAGCTTCAACAGAGAAGAACAGTGATATCGTAGCATTTTGCGCGATATCATCGAGGAAAAGCTCTTCTATAATCCCCAATACTCGTACGAGGACTGAGGGTAGGAAGCTTTATTTTTGGTGGTTTTGAGGGGTTTTGATTCATTTTTCTTCACTAGTGGGTAAATCAGGGCCTCTACATCCTGTAACACGCGCGATAGCTCTCACAATTTTTCGCGAGGTGTGCCTTTAGATTTTAGTTGTAGTCACACTTTTTCATACACTTAGCTTATTCTTTATTTAATTGTTTTACTTGTTTGTTGCTGTGTGTTAATGAAATACTCTGTACGAGGCAACAAATGACAAGTCAACTCGGAAAGTCAGTGTGCAGTTCGAAGTGATCCGAATACATACCATAGCGTCGCGCTTCTGAATCCAGAATTTCCCATCGATTATCGCTTTTGACCTTGAATGATCGTTACAAAATGATCATTTTCTTTCATCTTCTTCTTTCTTCGCATCCCTTCCGGTTCCTTTAACTGCACAATCAATTACTAGGAGGTGACAACCTCTTGATTGTCACTGGTGGAAGAGATCGTGAAGTGTTAGGACCGACATCTCAATACGTCGAACAAATGCCCTTTATTTTTCATTGAATAATCAAGATATGCACTAACTTTAAAGCAACGTAAGGAGCCCATTCGTATATTTTAATGCCGTTACATATTTTTGTAGTCGTCGGATACCTTCCTCTATCCTCCAGTAACCCTTGTCCTATTTAGCTCCCAGAAACTTTTGTAGATATCTATCTGGCTATCTGAGAGTGAACAAACATAGGCAGATTTTGTAGCTTGGAGATGCAGTTTAGTAGGAACCCCTGACGAAGCACACTCTCGGTCCACTACATATCATTTCAACTCCTGGCTGAACCAGTCAAAATGGGGGATCAGAAAATCTTCTTGCCTAGCAGAGCGGAGTAATGCCCTCACTTTGTTGATACAAATATGGATGTACGAGGACACCCGAATAGGGTCACCCCGCCATGCGAAACGCGTAATCGCGCTCGCGCCCAGTCCCCCGCTGGTCCCGTTGTTGATTGGCCGCGAACGAGTGGCGGTCACAGTTTTCTAGCTGGACCCTACACACTCTGAGTGAAAGCTGGCGCATTCACAGGAACTAATATCGTCCGCTCCTTTCAGGGGAAACGTTTGTGCTGCTCCGCAGAAAGCGGTGAAGTGTCCGAAGATGATCATGGTATTGCTAGCTGTTCGCGGCGGAAATCACAACGGTAATATTGAAATTTCAGAATTTTCCGATTATTTGATATATTGAAGGCAATAGTCAAAATTCTACCGTATAAATATCAGGATACGATTGTGTCGAGAACTCTCCGATTTGGTGCCACCGTTTCTACAGGTGAAATCGTTACACGATCTCATGGCTACAGCTCCAAATTCCTTAACAAGTACGTAAGTGCTATTGAGCTTATTTAACAGCATAAATCTCGGGAATACTATGAACAACAGGGTTTTGTAAGCGCTTTGGCTCATTAAAGACATCGTTAGGGGTCATTTTGGCAGAAAGCTCAAAGGAGTCGTCTGCGGAAAAATGAGTTTCTTTGTTACCCATATATTCACGTTGTGTTTGCCTAATAAGGGCCGCATGCAAAGTTTCACGCAAAAAAGTGAGAATTCGGCTAAGATGCAGCTTCGTCGTCAGCCGCGGTTGGGAACGGAGAGTGGGACTGTTCACGTAAGTGTAATGGTAATTGTTTATTGCATTGGCCTGAGCCCATGCGGAAAAATTCAGATAACAAGCTCAGTAACTCTCGTTCCTACAATGTGACGGACAATGTGACGACGGACAACGGGATGGGCATTAGCTCAGAGGCTCTGCCCACCCGGCCGAGTCTTTGTGGTGCTGTATCTAACAAGGAAAGGCTCTCGGGTCCCGTGGCCATTCAAGAAGAGTCGTATCTCTTCCTATGCAGTTTCAAACGGGGATCCCAAATCTGGCTTCCAAATCTGCTAAACGATTTTGGGAAGGATGTTACGGACGCGTGAAAGATACGGCGCAAGCGGTTGTGCTGGCCATATATGTCTCGAGAAAGAACGCTTTCAGAGCTCGGATGGAGCAGCTGGTAGGAAGTCGGGATACAATTTGGGATACGAGAGTTCAGTTTCTTGAGGCATTTGCTGGTGTTGCTTTTGTTATTCTGTGACTGTGAGGAATTTGGCGTTATTTCGTAAAACGACAATGATCGTGCTCAGGGGCTCGAATTACCACTCTGTGCAAATTTTCAACCAAATCGAGTTTCTGGCCCAACTTTGGGAAATTAGGGGTGCCGAGGGGGTAAGTAGTAGTTTTTGAATTTTTTTTCTACAAAAAATCGTGCAACCTGAACAAAGATAACCTAAACATCTATTACAGATGCTCATGACAAAAATGTACGTAACAGGGGTCAAACAAGGGCATTTTCTCGGCAAGGGTCAACGACCTCTCCTTCATTGAGTAGGTTGCCAGCCGACAGCCCATGAATTTTTCCGAAATTTGGTCAAATTCTCGAATTGACTGAAAACTTGTCCTTTGGGTGAATTTCATATCCTGAACACGAAAAATACACTGGTTTCGCACGAGAGCGACTGGCTCGCGCGCTATGGGCTCCCGAACCTACCGCGTAATAGAATTATTTGTTCAGAAAAACCTCCATAACTTCCCTCCCAGAATCGTTTAGCAGATTTAGAGGACAGATTTGAGATCCCCGTTTGAAACTACGTAGGAACGTATACAATTGAATTGAATGGCCACGGTGACCCGTGAGCTTTTCCTTGTAAGCCAAATTCTCACTTTTTCGCGTGAAACTTTGCATGCGGCCCTCATTAGGCAAATACAACATAAACGTATTGAGAAAAAGAAACTCATTTTTCCGTGAACGATTCCTCTAATAATTGTAAACTATGATAGTCGAGGTGATCAGTAATTTAGCAGTGGAGAAAGAACGAAATTGAACGGTCGGAATTATTAATACGAGAACTGTCCATCTCACACCTTCTATTTTGCCCCCCTCTGCATGAGTAACTAGTAGAGGGAGATGCAGACAAGTAAGGGGATGAGTTGCACTAACCGCAAACGGTGCCTAGATCCTGCAGCACTACGCCTAAACAATGCGGCACAGCTTTAAAATGGAATGCTGCGAGATCACGATAAAGTCCTAAAAGCACGCTTTTACAGTGGCAGTCTCGCTACCGATCATTTCTCCTAGAGTAGGGTGTTCGTTCACAGAAAAGTTGTTATCCCAGTTCCATTTTGTCCTGACCCCTGGCATTGCTTTGAAGCATAGAAAACATTAGGGGTTCTTTTAACCTTACTATTCCCTTGGTATCAGAATTTTGTGGCATCGGGATGCGATTGACGGGTAGCCTCATGTCTAATTTCGTAGCGGCGTCGCACTCGCAGCGCACCACTTGCCGCAGTCGGTTCCAATTCCGCTCAGGACGCCCTGGGTTGGTACCGCGGGGCCGTTCAGAGAAAAAGCCGTTTCCCATGATAAAGAAAAAAGCTATGCCTGCATGTTTATTTGATTGCATGTTTACGTATTTTTCCCCTGTAGTGCTCGCCGTATCTTGTAAAGCCTTCAAGCGTGAAGCGTGGAACTTTCAAGGAAGTGGGCGCAATGTATGCAATCAGACGCGAAGAAATAAACTCACAAAGGCCGCGCGAGAATCCGATATAAGGCTACACACCCCAATTTGGCCTAGACAATAATCTCTGAAGGTCAGCCACGTTCTAACCAGTGTTCTTATACTTCCGGGCTAGATTAGTATCTTCATTGACGCAAATAAATGAAGAACTTTACTTTTATATGGCGGTTTGATCCAGGGTTCAATCAACGGATCATACAAGTGGAAACGGCCCACTTCCACTCAACTGAATTAATTAGGTTTCATTGATCACTACTTATCGTAACCATTCCAGTGAATCCAAGACAGCATGTGGCAATTTTGAGTGAAACCACTGCTCTTCGCCTCACTCACACCTATGCACAGGAATTTGGGCAGATGTCTAGGAATTACGTTGTATGGTGAGCTGACTTCAGTTGTTTTCTCTAAAAATTCCACGAAAAGTGCCAACGAAATGCGGTTTCACGCCTGTGGAAGGTAGAATCCGAAGCGCAAGATCAAAGCAGAGGTCACTTTTGATTCCTATTCACGCTAAGCAACTGTCACTATAAATCTCTAGAATCTACCGGCTAGATCAGGAATCAAATAAATCGAGAAGGTTCAAGCCTTTATCGAGCAGTCCTTAGCAGAGGTCGTACTTCTTCCGCTAGGAAGGGAAGGGGTCGTAATTCTTAGGATCTAGTACTAAATTGACGACTATTGTTGCATTTTTATGTCACTAGTCATAATTAATCAGTAATACTTTCGTTGCTGACAGCTATACTTTCTATTAGTTTTATTTCAAAATCATTCATTTCATCAAAAAGAGTAGACGATACGCCGACTTTTCAGTGTGGAACCGAACCCTTCCCGAACAGATTCATCCAATCTCAATCCGCAAGAATTCTGGAATCACGGCATACAACTAGTCGGCCTAAATTATCAGACACCTGGTCTCATGGTTGACCTGCAGGTTTGTGATATTCCAGTCCATTTATAATTTCTTTTGACCTTTTTACAAAGTGACATCGTCTCCGCTCCTTTGCATGCCGTGGAGTGTAGCGGACACGCCCCAGCGGTCGTCCAGCTATGTAAGATGGGTGAAGTCACTTACACCAGAAAATCGCCTCAGCGGCGTCACACTCGCGGCGCCCCCAGATTGCACTTGTGAGCCCGGCTGCAGCGGCGTAGAGCGTAGCTGCGTCATCCCAGTGCTTCCACCCATGCCACACTGCCTCCTGCACCCATGCCGCACTGCCTTGAAGGCTGCCATGCCCTGCCACTGGCACTCGCACCCGCCGCGGGCGGCCACGCGATTTTTTTACGTAAGTAACCTCACCCATGTAAGATTCCTCTAACAGCGAACTTACAATGCTCTTCTGGTAGATTGTAAATCGAAAAAGTCGGCGACCTAATTTTGAAACTGTGGAAAAAACACCTAGAAAGGCCGAAAAAGATCAAAACTGGTGCATATTTGAATCAACAATGGATGTGTGTCAATAGGATACAAAATTCGCGTGGAAGCGTTCGGTGCGCGACGCGTTGATGCGAGAGAGCTGCTCCGTATAAGTTGAGTACTGAGGTGATCACGAAAAGAATGACTGGTAAGGCATCCTCATCGCCTTACCACCCATCTAAAGCGGCGCATATAGCTCACACCATCGCCACGCACGCCGGACGCCGTAACGCGAATTTTCTGTCCTAATGCCACACACACCCACCAACAATAAGCATTAGATGAAATGTCGTGCAAATATTACATTTAGGAAGGGCGTTTCTCAGAGAATGGTGGTTGCGGTTACGTGCTCAAACCGGCTATAATGAACGAGGACCTGTTTATTGCTAGCGAGAAACCTCCAACGACACCTCAGGTAAATAAGTGACTGCAGTATGTGAAAGTAAAGAGTAAGTAACAAAAAAGTAACTGTGTGGTCGCACGAATGAATACCTTTACGTCGACGAAATAATAATAGAACTCCAAATTTTTGACGACACGTACATGAAATTGAAGCGTGGCCTAATTATGCAGAAAAGAGCAACAATTCACTTAATTCGGGTATTTGACTATACTTCCTTGTACCCTCTCCCTGGTTGTTACTATAGACCCCACTGTGCTCATAGGTCTGTTTTACGTTTATTATGATTTCGTAGCCAATTGTAAAGGCGCACCCACGCGTGCAATAAATAATTAAATAAATAACGATTGGGTCTTTTTTTCAAATATTTTTCAACGAATGCTCGTCATCCACTCACCCATACACCGTTGAGAGAATTTGTGGCCAGTTGGTCATTAACAAACACTCCAACAAGCTCGAACAGACTTTAAAAGATCACCAAACGATAATTTTACCAGTGCTACCTAGTACAAAGTATGATTACCAATTGGGACCTTTTCTGGGGGACCGCTCGCGTATGGACACAGACAGACTTGCGGCCACTGTTTCAGAGACATCGACTAGGAGTAGTTTGTCAGAGATCAGAGAGAAAGGGTAGAGTTAGGGGCATATTTTCCATGAAATTCTCGAGAAGGGTCGTACCGCAGATCCCCTCTCGGAAAGGAGCCGTACTTCGCAAAATTTTGCCTCGATGCCAGGCTCGACCCTGCCCTATGCGCTTTTGTAGCTTAGCCATATCACATACCGTTTCCATGTTACTGCTCTAGACAAGGCAGGTACAAGCAAATATCGATAGCTCTGCAGGTGCACGATGGCACTCGAATTGGTTCATCGCGTCACTGGAGCCGCTTCACCACTCGCGACAGGTATCTAGCTGTTCCCCTCCTGAATAGAGGACGCGGTGACGGGCGCGGCCACCACCTCCTCACGTGAGCTGGCCCAGCTCGATTGTACTGTAGAACATCTACAAATTATAGCCACTCGTACTCTACAACTCCGGTGTTCCCATGCCACAGCTCCTTCATAATCCCATAAGTTATATAGTCGTTTACTAGAACAAATTCAACATTTAAGAGTGGGCCAAATCAACAGGGGCAGAGCAGAGTGTTGATCTCATGTAAAATTATTGAGATGGGGGAAACGAATTTATTCTCCTCCCCTTTCTGTAAGAGCACCTCCAATAATCTACCGTCAGAGTTTCAGATTCTTCATCTACGAGTTCTCTCCGGCCAGCAGTTGCCGCGGCCAAGAAATTCAAACGCCAAGGTGCTGTCCGAATTTCACACTTACTTGCTACCATTCGCGTATTTTATTACGAATTTTTTTTGTAAAGTTTGTAGGAGCACATGTAAACGAGCATCTTTCCTGAATAGGTGGGGTATAGTATAATATATTCGTTAAGAACACTTGTCTGTGAAGCTTCTGAATGATCTTTTTGCAAACTGTCATCACACATTTCTCAAGAGGCACACGGGAAATTTTAAACGGAACAATTAACTTGACTTTTTTTCAGGGAGATTCTTCGGATCCATTTGTGGTCATTGAGATATTTGGCATCCCTGGTGACTGTGCCGAGGAGCGAACGAAAACTGTCAGAAACGACGGTGAGTTGGGGTAATTTCGACAATTGAAAAAACCGTTCACAGTGATGAATACCCTCAAAAGGAGTGCAGCTTTATTTGGAGGAGTGCAAAGTACTCATTGGACTACGATTTCTCTAGTCGTGTCTCGATTGTTGATTTATGCGTGATTCACCTATTTGTAAGCTTTAGATAAGCAATTTCTTTGTGCGAAAGGACACTCGAATCGTGTCACTGTGCCACGCGAATCGCGTACCGAACGACAAGGGTCTCCCTGGTACTCTGTGATTAGCCAGCGCACCAAAGGGCGTGTTTGCCGCCTCCTAGCATGGCTAGTTCTAATTCGAGTGTCCTGTCACACACACTGTCAGAACCTGCTACTAGGGCCCTTTGAAGTCTTCGCTCTAATTCTACAAAAACGATGATTTCGTCGCTCGTTTAAAACCATAGAAGAGGTGCTATGTAGCGATGCAGTGCAGTAAAGAAAAAGTGAAGTGAAGTGACCACAAAATAGAGAGTGGTGCTTCCATCTAGGGTCGAGCCTGGCGTCGAAGAAAACTTTCGAGAAATACGACTTCTCAAAAAGGGGTTTCCGATATGACCCCCTCAAAATTTCACGAAATACGACCCTCTACCCTCACTTCCTGTCCGACTCCGACGACCTGTCCGGTCAAGGCCTCCAAAACTGTCGCGACAGGGCTGTCTATGTCCATACCCGAGCCGACACCTCCTCTAAAGAGGTCCCCATTGGATAATCATACCACTCACGTCTGATAAAAATTACGATTATCGATTGACGGTTTTTCAAGAAGCCATCTCATCGGTTCATCAGAATTTCCCCCTAGAGGGGCAGATCCGTAAAGGAATAATTCTTGAAGAATTTGAGAAATACGACGCCCGCAATTTCTAACCCAAAGCATGACCCGTCTGTCGAAGAATCCTCAGTGGGGCCTGCATGCCCCCATCTTCTGTTGATTCTTGCCACAGTCGTTTTGAGGTGCGCCGTGTCAGTGAGTTTCGGTAGAACCCTCGATGACCTGCTTGGTGGCATGCATTGAATGATGCGCTCGCTCGTGTATGGGTTCGGCCACACACAGCCACTTACACTGCCTAGCTTTCCCCAGCCGAACACAGTCTATTTAGTTTTACTAAACATTTAAACTTGCTTTTCCTGACTCCTGGGGATCTCCTGCCTTCGCGGCTGAAGATTTTGTCCACAGTATCCATGTTCCAGCAAAGGAAGTGAATGCAGGTTCATAATGCGCATTGCCAGAATTGCCTCCTGAATGTTTCTCCGCGGCCAAAAATTAATTGCCGTAGCTGTTTGTTTTGTAAGTAACCCTCCGCAACACTCACTGCGGTGGCTACGGTCCACTTGGCTCAGCTCATGCAAGACGAATCGACCAAGCTCAAAGACTAATGTCACCATTCTGAGCTGCTTTGCTGCGATAATGGAATGACGTGGTGGTGAGATATTGACGATGCATGACACAGTCCATATGGTCTTCTTTAGACTGTCATAAATACAAGAAAAAGTGAAACTAGTTAGATGAACCTAATTGTGTTAAAAACCCAATTGTTTCAAATTATGCAAATTATGGTTGAATTTTTAAAAGACTTATAAGCCGCTTGTGCGACATGCTGTAGCCTACCTCAAAGGAACCGGAAAGGGTCCGAAACAAGAGGAAAATGCAAAGAAATGAGCATTTTGTAACGAACGCAGAAGGTTAGAAGCGATAATCGGTGAAAAAACCCGGATTCAAAAGCACGACGCTGCGGTGTGTATCCGCATCCCATTCACATCAACACACTGACTTTCCGAGTTGTCCGCTGTAAGAGACGGGCCACGGGCCAGTTAATTTTAGCACCTGATTCCCAGCGCAGTGGAGTGGCCATTCTCAACTACATTAGCGTTCATGCAAGTAAATCTAGAAGCAATATAAGAAAGAACAAAGGAAAAGGTAAAAGAAAAAAAACAAAATCTATAATAGAAGTATCTCCTCTTGGCACCATGCCAAGGCGTCAAATTGGCGAGTTTGTGCAATGGCGGCCACTTAAACTCGTCCGCCCTACGTCTGTTCTACCGTAGGCCAAAATTACCCCCGTCCGGTGTCTTCAACAAAAATGGTATTAAGAAACGCGCGCATCCAGGATCGATTGATTGTTGCTGAAGACACATTTCATGCTTACCGGATGAACAGCGTTATCTGGATTTTCTTCTGTAAAAGATCATGTTCTCCTCGGCGTTTTGCACGCTGCGAGTGTGACGAAAACGTCTTCCTACGACCCCACCACCAACCTCTATCCGACAAGCATGGAACGTGACTTCGGGAATAAAACAAAAAGGCATGGCGTATTTTGAAAAAGAGTACTGCTGTATCAAATTTCGTTGTTTTAGCATTGTATGACTCATTACAGTGGACGAGCAAGAAGTAAGCATATGCTCTCAATTATCCATTACTATTTCAGGCCATAATCCATCCTTCGACGAATCGTTCCAGTTCCAAGTATCCGTGCCAGAATTGGCGTTGGTACGATTTCTGGTGCTCGACGATGATTTTATCGGTGAGTGGGGTCATTCTAGGAGCTCGCGGAGTTTTGAAAACTGCTTTCAAACTCGTTTCAAGCTGAATCTCTTTTTTTCTTGGGAACTGGGACTTAAAACTCGTTCTAATTCCGTTTTCAGGTGATGACTTCATTGGACAGTATACGGTACCATTTGAATGCCTACAACCGGGTAAGAAAATTTATAATACCATAAAAACAGAATCTTCAAATATTTCGATGACAATTACTGACGGGCAGTGGACCAAGAGTCTATTTTCGGAACTTGTAAACAACGTTGGCAACAACATAAAATTCACAGGTTGACAGAAAAAATAAGTTGCTGTTACGAGCCCACAGCAACTTCGGTGTCTGTTGATTAAAATAAATGGTGGACAGAGGTGGCGCGGTGATAGATAGTGCGCACTCCTGCTCCGATGGTGCAGGGACCAAATCCCGCTTCAGTGCCTAGGCCAATTGAACCTTTCATCCCTCCGAGGTAGGTAAATTGGTACCAAACTTTTTTGACTGGCCCCTGCCAGTTTTTGAATAAGCCAGATCGCATTCGGCGGTCACCACAATTCCGAATAGCACTAGAATGAGCGGTGCATTTTAACAAGGGTTGATGAACGCCACTAAACTCATCCTTTCTGACATTAAAAACGGTAAAACGGTCTGACATTAAAAACGGAAAAATTAAGGAAGCAAAGCTGCTAAAGAATTTTTTTAGTATTCCTTTGTAATTCATATGAGCGCTGACTACGATAAATTCTTGGCCAGTAGTTCGGAGGGACAAAGAGATCTGTGTAGAGTTATCAACTTTTCAATTTTGCACTAAGATTATTCATAATACTAAACAACACTCATAATCCCAATGTAAAAATTGTAGCATTTTTGGCGAAGGATCTATGAATTGCGCTAGAAACCGCCGAATTAGAAGCACCTTTCACTTACTAGTATTTTCTGCCGTGCCCACAAAAGCGCTTAATCGCTGGGATGAAACCATTTTCAGAATTTCCAATTCCTTACTTTCATCGTAAAATTTCCTGACGCATTAAATATTATCGTAACTGGTCGTTTTGTTGATGAGCCGGGTGTATGAAATGATGGGGATAACCGAAAAAATAATTTATTCCGAGTAATCACACAGTTGTTGAATATCGTCATAGGTGATTCACCCAATTCCAACTTCAATTCCACTTTCTCCTCTCTTCTAATTCATTTTTCCGCTATCAGTGGAACGGATAGCCTATTGTCTTTTTTTTTTTGCTAAAACTTCGCTTTTAGCTTCGGAAATCCAACATGATGAACACTCAGCTTCAAGAGCACGCAGGAGAAAATAAGTGAAATGGAAGTGTTCTAGAACGCTGAGGAATTACCGGACAGACGGAACATTCCACTTTGTCGAAGCCTTTGAGTGATTCCAAGCTGTTCAGAGTACCTTCCCAGCTATGGGCCTCACATAGGAACATGAAAAATGTGGTTATACAGCCCGAGGTTGCAAAAACAATGGCTGAATGCCATAACTTCATTCTAGTGGAAAGAGATATATGATGTTCGAGCTTCTTTGATGATCCAAGAACACGAGCGACGCCATACGTTCCCCAGACGTCAAAGGACGTGCGACCAAAAAGAAGAGAAGCTCTGCGTGCATTTGGGCGAAATGGTCGCCATCGAATGGATCTCATGGGGCAACAAATGATTACTGATGATCGTCGGCCAGATCACTAACAAGCCCCTTGTGCAATCCTTCGAAAAATAGCGTAAATCCCATTTTCCGCAGCGAAAAAAGACGAGTAATGCGATAGGCATTGTTCCTGTGAGCATTTGAGCCCACGGGCGGTAAACGTGAGCCCAGGAAGGTGCTATGGGAGCGGAAGGAGGAACAGGAGGCTTCGAATCTGGGTCCCGCCTGTGCCTGTAGTTAGGAGGAGTTTCACAGTTCACACACCATCACTCCGACATCTGCTGGTGTCATAGTTCATGGTTGTCCACAATGTTCACCTAAAAAGCTCAAGAGAACTGAAGTCTTTAATTCAACTCCTCTAACCCAAAAATTTTTAAGAAAAGGAATTTTTTGTGGCACAACAGGTTGGTGACTTCCCGCAGGCATTCCGGACTATACTGTATAGTGCTCCCGTAAAGACCTTGGTAGCAGTAATGTGAATAACGATGAGCGAGTCACCCAGTTGGAAGCTGCAGGTTAGGAAGACCATACGCAATACCTGGTGAAAAGAGCGCCAACGGGCTTCGTGAAAGTTGTCTTTTCAACAGCTCCCACCTGTTCTGAGGCAGCCCGTCCCTATGTGGAATCAGCGGTGTAAAAGGGATCTTATTCATTGAGTTTTCTACTGCTTTATTCCGTTTTTCATCACTTTCTTACTGCTAGCTCGACTTCTTTTTCACAATCTTTTCTTATTCGGCCTAAATTCCTCTAATGGTGCCTTTAAATGAAATTAGTCGCACCGAATATTCCACGATAACTGTGAGGTCTTCAAATTTCAGGATTTCGACATGTTCCCCTGTTGAATAACGAAGGTGATCCACTTCCTAATGCTACACTTTTCGTGCATATCGCCATCACCAACAAACGTGGAGGAGGGGTAAGTGCTGACCGTTTACATTGAGCGATACCAAGTGTAAGCCACAAGCTGTACGAAATGGGTATACTCCAGCACTGCCGCTTTAGGGAAGGATCTCTTCCGAATTGTTCTTTCTTCAAAAGCATAAACCAGTAATATCTTGAAGAATTTCCTGATTACGGTACACCTGAAACCCCGTGAGATTATACCTTCTGCATCTTCACAGTAGTATACCGTAATTACAGTTTGTTTATTCAGTCGGCGTTCGAATCTAATGATACCGTGGTTGCACCACAAACCCGACCAGACGCCAAAAATTTTGGTTAACCTATGACCCATTTCTGAGGAAATTGACGTTTTTACCTTACGCTTCACCTTTGCACAGGGTTCTGTGTTGAACACAAGCGGCTGTGTACCCTTATGTCGGGATTTCGCACGACGGCGAGCGGCATGCGACGCAGCGTGTACGCGTCGCGGTAGTTGGGTCTTAGAACGATTACACGGTAATGCTAGGGGCGCGATACACAGTTGACTTGTAATCTCTTCGAGACCCAACATCATGGCACCTTTAGCTCGTCCGCATTGCTTCTCTTACGACATGCCGCGGTGCGAAATCCTGACATAAGGGTACACACCAAACACAAGCATATAGCAGTATTGGTCCTTTCCGATTTTAACTAGGATGCATGTGTTGATTTGACAACAATTTCGATTACGGTATACGATTGTGACGTATGCGGAACTTATAATCTTACGTATCTCCCTGACTGATGAATTGTGTGGTGCCCGAACATGGAACACTCCAAAATCTTTCATTGCTAACGAGTCGCCATAAGATCAGAGTCTGAAGTGGGCGTGCTCACCATTGCTCCCGACTGGGGCGGAACTAATCAGATTAACGTCGATTTTTAGAAAGCCAAGAAGCGAGGCATGTCAGTCAAGCGTAAGTCCAGTCGAGTGAACACCGGCATGAAGCTGGTCGGAATCAAGGTGAGTTATGCCTTGTCACCTGCAGTTTCCCATGATATCTGATCAGCACCACACTTCTATAATAACATGGGACTTTCAGCGATTTCACAATTAGCAAAATGCCCTTCATTTGAGCTCGCGGTTCACTGGGAGTTCGAGAGCTAGTTTTTGTGTCAGTGCGATGGAATCTCGAGTGCTTCTAGAATCAGCAGTTACATGATGATCTAGCGATTTTATAGACTCGTAATTTTGAGTTTGAAAAAATTTGTTCCGAAAGTTTTATTCAAAGTTTTCTTGCTCAACAAATCTTTTTTACTCAATCGTGCTCAACATTTATACTGCAGCGTTTTAAGAGATTTTTCAACTCTCACGATTAGAGCTCAAACTTTCAAAAACTCTTCTCCTTCGGTAACAGTTTGTCTTGCAATAAAATTGACTGTATTTGTGGGAGCAAATTCGCTCCAAATATCAATAATGAGCTCAAGGGAGGTAATATATGCGCCGCATGAAACAATGAAGCTTCATCTTTCGAAATTGTGCTCCGAGTTATGGGCAAAACCTTTTGTCTGGGACGGGACTTGAACTCGCAATGACGAGTCTGAGACTAAAGCTTTTGCTTATAACTGAGCATACTTGTGACCTTTTTTCGCATTGCAGGCTGCGAAGAAAAAACATCGAAATCAATCGATTTTGATATTCTTGAGTGTTGATAGCTGCTGATTTTCGCCACAGCCCGCCATGCGAAAGTTGTTACTAGTATGCTGAGTTGGGCAAAAGCTTCGTGTCGGACGGGACTGGAACCTGCAATGGGAGAAGTCAGACACCGAAGCTTTTGCTCACAACTCAGCATACTTGCATCAAAAACAATATTTATACTTTGATTTTTTTATCGCTGGTTAAGACGACGTGAAAGGACTCTCGGTAGTGTGGTGGATGAGCACATATGCCTGGAAGGCATGGAGTGCGGGTTTGAGACCGGTCCGAGACCAGAGCTTTCGTCCATAACTCAGCATACTTGTAATCAAATTAATGCATTTTATCAGCAGGTGATTGGTCAATATCAAAAGGAATCGAGAAACTCTTGTCGTTATTAGGTTTGCACATGACACTCAGTAGCTACGCTGCAATTTTTCTTGACGAGAACAAGTTGCCTTACCTTTAAAGGCTGGGCAGAAGAAAATCTCCCTGCATCTTGTGTTACATTCGCTGTCCTCACATCATCGAGGGTTAGTTTTGTTTGGACAAGATCTGTCTCAAGGGGTCTTGGAAATTCTCCGGGATTGCACCAATCCATATCAGTGTCATACCTACCTCCTCTCCCTTCTGATGAGCACAGAGGTAGGTTATCTGTATATTTAACGTCCGCCTAAGGGCTCGTGCGGAACTGAGGTTAAACCACCCCCCCCCCCCTTTCTCCAAAATACATTTTTCAAACACCAGTTCTTTGTTAATAATTATTTATTCCTCTATACATACAGGGCACTCCAAGTGCCAAGGAAACAGCTGCTATAATACGACCCCCCCCCCCTACGGCGACCAATACGACCCCTTTTTTTTGACCTCTACAGTACTAGTAACTATTACCGGACAGCATAGATGCAATGTTTTTATAACTATATATCCTTTCCTTAGGCCGAAGAATATTTATTTTACATTTTGTCACACGGATTCGCTGTTAAATACACTTCGCTTCTCATCTGCTTATTGAGAATTTAAATTTTAATTATCGCTGACCTTTGAAGTACAACCCCCACCCTCCTATCCGGTCAAATACGACCCCCTATCGGGGAATCTTCGACTATCAGCGTACTCTGCATACTAGCTATGTACACTCACGAATTTTCGATCTTTTGAGACAGTTAAAATACATTCTGTAAGTATAAACCTTCGGGTCTTCCACCTCGCACGTCACTGCAACTACGCCAGCTAACACTAAAAGGAAAGCTAATGAATGACGCATCTCTCGTGCAGTTCCTCCATAGTCCTTGTAGCACCTGGTCACGATGTGTTGCAAAACGAAAAGGATTTCTGATCGTTGCATAAGTAAATTGGGTACAATTTTTGAGTTTATGCTTCTTGATCCACGCTATTTTTGATATTTCCAGACAGTCGATGACCAGTTCAAAACAGCAGTCGCTCCGCTTTGCGAGTCGATCGCTATGCGAAATAAACTCGAAGCGGCTTTGGTGAGTTGATAATTGGAATTTCCCGTTTACTCCCTCACTGAATATTTCCAGATCGGCTGGCAAGAAGAATGCGGACTAGGCCCAGCCGGTACTATACGGCAAGGAATCCGTCTCATTCATTCACGGATGATGACTTTGGCCGTAAATTGTGGGTTCTGACTCCAGTAGAGAAGTGTTAGGGGGGGGTCGATTGGTCGAATTTTTGCGCAGCCGCCTGCGGCGAGCGGCGCGACGACTGCGAGTCGTTTGCAGCTTTATCTGTTGAAACAGTAACAACAACAACATAGGCGAACTTCCGAAGCTTCCAAACTGCAATCTTTGAAAATCCTTCACGGTACCAGTCCATTACGTCTTGGGCGGAATTCTAAACGACTGGTGCTGACGGCGCCGCTAGTGTGACACGCGTAGCAAAAATTCGCCGATCGACCCTCCCTAGAACAGCAGTACCCTGTATGTTCAACCAAGAGAGGCTATGGTCAGCTGGTGAAGTTTGCATGGGTAGCTGAGCATTTCGTTAATCATTTCTGGACAGCGCAAAACCCACTATCTACCACGCAAACTCCCGAAAATCTCACTAGAACTTTGACAAGCCCAGAAAAACTGGCTGAAAAGCTATCTTCAAGATCTGGCCTCAGAAGTAAATTGTCACAGCAATCCAAGAGCTGTATGGTATGGTCAACTCGTCCGATCCCACTGCCAACTTGTGGGACCAAGAAAGAGGGCCTCTTTACTGTTATCCCATGAATGACAAAGAGGCCAAAAAGGCGGAATAGCCGTTACTATTGCTTTCATGACATCTTAGACATGAATAGGCGCCCATAAAATTCTGGTGATAGCTCGCTTACCTAAACATGACCGCACTAGACTTGTAGTTGTTTTCTCCCCGAATGTGAAGAACTTCGAAGTCCTGTGCAATGATCCATTTTCGAAGATTGGCAAATTATATAAAGAAATATGCTTGATAAGAGCCGGATACGGACTGTCGCGCGAAGATGTGGGAATTAGGCCAAGATACAGCACCTCGAATTAGCGGACGACAGGGCAGGGCATATTAGTCGGAGCAAAGATGAAGTCTCCGCCGCGATGGGAGACGGAGAATGGTGCTGTTAACGTAAGTTTCTGTTCCCACTCTGTGCTTCCGATCGTGCCTTTGCTCCTCAGCTCTCTAGCGTTCACACCCTCCCGGACGCTCCGCCCCATTGTCCGCCACTTTGAGGAGCTGTAGCTAGCTGAATCCTCACTTATTCGCGTGAAACTTTGCATGTGGCTTTTAGTGGGCAAATATTAGGTGTATGCAGAATAAATGTCCAAAACGAACCACTTTCTTCAAAACGCCATAACTTTGCTCAGACACAACTTTATTTGTCGAAATAAAAACCATTCGAATCTACACAACCTTGCCAACGATCTGGTTAAGAAGATATGCCATCATGATCAAATTCTGGATTGCGAAAATTAATGAAGTCAACGATGGCATTTTCAACCTACATAAATTCGGCGAATTTTTTCTGACGCAGGTTTGCATCGAAAGCCGGGAAAAGGTGGGAATTCGTCAGAGATAGGTCTGAGGAATAAGGGGGGTGAGGGAGAGTCTCGATCAGTTTCTGCCGGGTGACTTGCGAACTGTGGGGTTTTGCGTTGTTTTGCGCACCCAGTAAAAAAATGTTGCAGTTAGGCATCGAGCCTCTCCCTCACCCCCCTTATTCCCCAGACCTATCTCTGACGGATTACCACTTTTTCCTGGTTCTCGATGCAAACCTGTGGTAGAAAACTATGCACGGTAAAAATGCCATTTTTGACTTTATTAATTCTCGCAATCCAGAATTTGATCGTGATGGTATATTTTCTTTACCACATCGTTGGTAAAATTCTGTAGATTCGAATGGTTTTTATTTCGACAAATAAAGTTTGTCTGAGCGAAGTTATGGCCAATTACGTTTCGGCCATTTATTCTGCATACACCTAATATAACATGAATATATGGTAACAGAGACCGTGTACATTCCCTTCAAGCAAGAAAGTTTGCCATCACGTAATGTGTTATTCACCACCTCGAATCTCCTTTCTTGAGGTCGATCTATCACGTCCTACGATGCTCAAAGCGTCTTGCACTACGAGTTCGAGTTAGATGACAAAGCAAGTCTTTATAATCGCTGGCTCCTTTGTTTAAAGGAACTGGAAGGGGTCCGAAACAAGAGGAAGATGCAAAGAAATGAGCATTTTGTAACGACCACTCAAGGTTAGAAGCGATAATAGGCGAAAAAACCCGGACTCAAAAGCGCAACGCTGCGGTGTGTATTCGCATCCCATTCGCATAAACACACTGACTTTCCAAGTTGTCCGCTGTAGGAGATGGGCCGCGGGCCAACGTTATTTTAACACCTGTCTCCCAGCGCGGTGGAGTGGCAATTCCCAACCACATTAGCATTCATGTAAGTACATCTAGCAACAATAAAGAGAGAACAAAGTAAAAAGTAAAAGGAAAAAACAACCTCATAATAGAAACATCTCCTTTTGGCACTATGCTAAGGCGTCAAATTTTATTTTATTTTATTTTATTTACTTGCACCCGAGGTGCACCATCGGTTCGTCAACAGTAACAAAATGTTAGCAATAAAAAAAACATTCAAGTCTGATCAAACTAAAGAACTAAATTGGCGAGTTTGTGCAATGACGGTCACTTAAGCTCATCAGAACTACGTCTGTTCCACCGTAGGCCAAAAATTACCCCCTTCCGGTGTCTTTGAGGTCTTTATAGTGAATAGGACTCTTAGGGGGTGATGCGGAAAACCGGGAACGCTTCATCAGAAAAACTTCTATTCAGTAAATAGCAATACCCGATGGGACAACCTTGAATCCATCGTGACACCCATATTTCGCAATTTTTCCACATAAACATCGAGGAGCAAATGTCACTTCCAGCCACTCCACCCTCTTCGCCGTCAGCCGGTTCAGAAACCAGTCGCAGTCAGGACGTTGTGCCGTCTTTCATGATCGACAGTGATGACAAAAATGTACGAGCTAATCGTTTCTTTAGAGAGTAAATTATCAACTAAGAAGCTGATTTTCAGTTCCCTGTGATTATTGTGACTGGACAGATCCCCGATCAGCTACAACGGACGTTCCACAAGCTGAAGACGTTGATTGCACACTGTGTAGCCACATTAGGTCATGCTGACACTCTCTTAACTAAGGTACACCGTTTAGACACTATGCCATGGCTCCTGCCAGAAATCCTAGAGATTGCAAGCGCTTGTGACAGGATGTAGGGACTGAGAGGTCAAAAGTGCCACTTCGAATTAGCCACTTCATCATTTATGAGTCAGTTCGATCACAGAGGGCGCCAAATATGTTTACATGTACAACGAATATCGACTTTGCAATTTTCGCGAAATGTAGAAGCGCATCTTCATACTGATGCATCTTTGTCTTCTAGCGAAAAACGAATGCATGGCGTATCCCTAGCAGCAATTGACCAATATCGATCTTTTTTCAGATCGAGGAGTCAATTAGGCATATATCAGAAAGCCACGATGGACTTGCCCATCTTTGCTTGGAAAGTGGTCTCAAAGGTCAAAAAGCGACTAGAGCCGCCGAGAATTTCACTTGGAATCTCAGGTACACCGGCTTAGAAAGCTCTCAGAAGTCGAGCTCATTGTCTCATTTCTCGTCCTTGCTCAACTAATGGCCCATTCATCTCAAAAATGCTTTTTTTTTTCAGACTCCTCAAATCCCAACTGTGTCTGGTCAGCAAGAGTCAAGATGAGGCACAAGACATCATTACGCAGGTAGTTTTACCGATCATAACAGTAAGATCTTGGTAGTTCGAAAATGGTAGAAAACGTAAAGCATGAAAAACCGCACTGCATGGGTTTTCTGAGGATAGAGGTGTAAATCAAAAAAATTTGAGATGACGCAGTGAATGTGGAAATAGATGCGTTCATACTCTACGGGTCTTGAATGCACCGGGGTAAGGAGAAAATAAGAACCGGGAAGATATACAGTGCGTATCAAAAATATAGACGCACCCCCAAAAATAGCGTAACTGAGTTTTGTAGAAACTCACGACCAATTCTGCTGTGACTATCGTGATCAGCATGCTCGAAAACCCAGGTTTACCAGATTTCATCTATACGGAGAAAATTTGAGCAGATTTTAACATTTGGCTGCCATATGGACTGTATCAAAAATATAGACGCACCTGACGACTCAGCACAAAAGAGGGACATATGCGAAGAAAAATCGCTGTTTCAAGAAAGAAATGAGTATCAGTAAGTATTCTGCATAATAACCTAAGTTGCCACGTGGTCCAACTTTGTCGGAGGTCGAGCAGGCTCAGATCCGCTCCCTGCACACAGCGGTTCTGAGCAATCGTGAAATCGCTCGCCAAACTCGTCGCTCGTCAAGGGCCGTCGTTCGTTATTTATACTCACCGAAGTCCTACGGGAAGAAGAAAAGTTCTGGCAGGCAGAAGAAGCTGACTCTTCAAGAAGAACGTCAGTTCGGTCGAATGGTGTCCAATTCTCTAGTGAGTGTCAGTGACGTTCGTGCCAATTTACCGGCTGCCGCCTCTAGAATGACGGTGTGGAGAAGCATCAAGCGCAACAAAAACATCGTGCGATGTCGTCTCCGTTCGGCTCCGCGGCTCACACCGTCTCACAAAAATGCCCGCCTGAAGTTTGCCAAGATGAACATGGCAACGGATTGGTCAAGAGTGAGGGTCTTTTTTACGAGGCTTCCTGCATGAAAATTTGCTTTCCAGGTGATACTTTTGAGAGAAAAAAGTTCAATCTAGACGGTCCAGACGGCTATGCTTATTATTGGAGGGACCTACGCAAGGAACCGAAGTTCCTCAGCAGACGCAATTTCGGTGGAAGCAATGTCTTCGTGTGGGGGGGATTCCACCAAAGGGGAAGCTTGAATAAGCTTTTGTGTCAACATGCATGTCTTCGTCAGACTACCAGGATGTGCGGGAGCGTCACCTGATACCTGTGTTGGCGGATCGAGGCGAAGATGACTTTATTTTCCAGCAGGATAACGCCTCCATCCATGTGAGGGTCTACAAAATCGTGGTCAAGCGAGTGGAATGTAGTTCTTATGAACTGGCCTGCGATCTCTCCTGACCTAAACCCGATAAAGAACATTTGGAGAGTTTTGGTCCGGCAGATATACGGCTAGAGAAGGACCTTTACTAGCGTAGGGGACCTCAAATTGGCGGTCGCTCAGGCTTGGCACCGTATAGACCCACAGTTCTGTATAGACTGGTACAATCGATGCCAAACTGTTTCTTTGAAGTTATTTCCAAACATGGGGGACCCATTAATTATTAGTGTGCTTGTATTGTTTTGTTATCATAATAAATGATAAGGTGCGTCTATATTTTTGTTACAGTCCATATGTGAGTCAAATGATAAAACCTGCCCAATTTTTCTCCAGTATGGGTGAAACCTCGTAAGTCTAGGTTTTCGAGCATGCTGATCACGATAGTCACAGAAGAATTGGTCGTGAGTTTCTACAAAACTCAGTTACGCTATTTTTGGGGTGCGTCTATATTTTTGATACGCACTGTATTCTCTTCGAACAAATACGTTAGTCCAGAAGAGATTATCTGAGGTGGAGTTCCCTCTAAAGAAGCGCGCCTTGAGCCCTCTATCGCGATCTCACAGCGCTCCAATCAAGTATCCGTTGGACGAGTTGCTATAAGAACGGGGCAACGTTTGCGGCTAGCCGGTTTGTCCCCTCGCCCGTCTGCACCTACCCCCATCGGCTAGTGATGCAGAGAGGGAGAAGGAAAGCAGTGAGAAGGAGGATGTTTGAGTTGCGTTACTTTCAGTTTTCAACCGTTTTATTCCATTCACTCTCCACTCATACACTACTGATTACTCCGAAGTTCTATTCCTTCATTATTCCATAATCAGCCAAGTTACCTCTAACAGTGTCTTAAAGATGACTGGCCTTTTTCGCAACATGTTTGCTGTAACGGAACCAGCCCCCAACGAATGAATTCGTGACTCCCTAAAGCTCCATTTCTGAGAAAGGTCAGGGTCAGGCAAATCCGGGACAGTAGAGACGGCAAGACAAAATACGCGAGCAGGCTGCACATGGAGACTTGTTATCTCACAATCATACCCCGCGATGCAATCGGTCCTGAAATCGAACTGAAGAGCGGGAAGTGGCAGTAGTACGACAGGATCGCTGAGTATTATGCATTACCAGGGACGCTAGAAAGCTGTGTCTGAATTTTTGTTTCAGTCGAATGATTCTAGCAATTAATCTCCGAAAAAAATAGAAAAAAAACTTTGAGAAATACAATCTGCGAACAAACCTCTCCATCCATGGATAATTTCTCTGAAGGGAAGGAGATATATTTTTTCTTAATTTTTCTTTGTGTGTGACGTGGGCGAGGGTGTGGGATTTCTGGGAGCGAAGCGGTGGCGGCCTCCTGGTAGGCGACGCAGTGTAGGAAACAAATCGAGCTCGGGCACTAAACTATATCCCCATTGGCAACATCAAAAGTTGTTCGGTGAGGTTTTCAGCTTTTCGGCGGTTTAGTCCTTCAGCATTCTTGTTCGAGTAATGTACCTGATATCATTGCTATATCTAGGTGATTATAAGCAGAAATAGGATCATAAAATTTTTGTTCGTCTTCCTCAGGAAGCAGCTTGAATTCGGGTGTTTAGGGAAGTATGTTTACCTTATAAATGTGTTGTGGCTCCCATAGAAGGTTTTCTGAGGCAGTACGCGGTGAAAAACGAGGTCTCACACTGACCAGCAGACGGCCAAAGGCGAGCTCCTCCCATAAACGAACGCGTCATTCGACGGCGTACCACATATAACACAGATCCGCGTGTCCCCGATCGATACTGGGTGATGAGATCCGCTACCTCAGATACCTCAGATATTGGCGAAGACGAAAGTACATGGTGGTACCATTTCTCAGGCTTTTGGTCAAGTCATTTCCCCTTCTCTGCTATGATATTTGGCTCCTCTGATCTCATTTAAACCGAACAACAAGATCATCGCTCCTTTTACCATCGATGGCACCCCTTCTTCCAACACACAATTTGAACTCCCATCATGCAAATGGGGAACAGAATAAGAGGGAGGGGTTTACCTCATTGGTAATCCTGACCTATAAAGATCTCAGGGTAGCTCATACATGTTATTATTCAGGTGAGAACAGCTTACACCCATTTTCCAGGTCTTCGACACCGGTGGCGTATTGGGCATCCTGTCACCGAAAATGATGGGCCGTAGCGGTCGACGATTCTCACGTGTCATTCACGATCCCATCAGGGATTCGGCTCTCTGAATTGACGCCAATCTCACGATTCACTAGGTACTCAAGGAAAACCAATTGAACACACATACGTGCACATCAGATCTCTAATTTGTTAAAATTTAAGAATTTTATCGAAAAAAGTTGGAGATGAAACATATTTCTATTCGCTGCAATCAACTTTTCACATCAAGGCCGCATTATGGTGACCATACCATACCACACCGAACCAACATCGATGCTACGGGGAATTTCGTAGAATGCACTCAATAATTGTTGCCCAAACCCCCAAATACGCCATACATTCCTTTATTCACTGGAAAACGGCGTACCAATACCAGCCTTCACTTAATACAATGATCATCCCAGTTTATTCCAACACAGTTGTTACGGAAAGTCGCGATCACACAATCATTGTTTTATTTATGAGTTCCACGCATTGTATTTATACATATTATTTGTTAAATAAAGTTTTCTTTATTTTTCTCAAAAGTTATATACAGATCATACGAGGTGAGGTCAATCCGAATCAGATCCACTACCATAGGCACAAAGACCAAGCAGTCCATTTGTAGGTTTCACATCCGGAACGGATGGTGTTGGAGGAGGAGGCGGCGGCAGCGGCTCGGGATAATCATCGGCCGCTTCCTCCTTTACTTCCAGCTGAAAAAGTATCCTTCAATAAAATCCAAATTCTGACAACCACGCTTCATTTATATCCTACTGGCAGCACTAGCAGAGAGCGGTGTCGTTTGCCATTTGCTAGTGGAGAGATGAGTCTACTACTTCAATCGCGATTACCCGTTCTCCCAACACTTTCAAGAAACCTAGGAGATAGAGAGTGCTGCTAGCGTGGTAGCAAAAACCTAAATCTTGAAGAAAACGTCCACGAAAAAAAATCATCCTTGTAACCCTATATTTATGTTGTATTTGCCTAGTAAGGACCCCTGCAAAGTTTCACGCGAGCTCCCCAAACTCTCGGCCGAGTGGGCGAAGCCTCCGAGTAGAAGCTCCGTCCCGTCGTCCGTCGTGGTTAGGAACGGAGATTTGGACTGTTTACGTAACTTTCTGTTCCTACAATGCGTCCCCGAACGAGGCGGACCACGGAGTGGGTACTTGATAGGAGGCCCCGTCCACCCGGCCGAGAATACGGGTAGCTGTATCTTAGTCGGATTCACATTTCTCGCGTGAAACTTTTTATGCGGTCCACATTAGGAAAATACTACATAAAATATGGGGTAACAGTAAAATTCATTTTCCGTGGACCATTCCTTTGAAGAAAACTGCGATTTCGGATCTGAGCAAACCGCGATCCATCTCTACCTTTGATTGCATCCTCTATGCTTCCTCCCCGAATATTCCAGTAAGCATCCACGGATGCGCCAGTTCTGTTCGTCTGGGTCACAGCGGCGTGGTTCCCCGTTCTCAAATCATGAGAGTATCCAATTATGTTCCCCTTCTAATCTCTCTCCTGATCCAAACTCCCTTTTCTCTCACCTATACCTAGTCCAACCTCTAATCAATCGTGAATCACTGTGGGGCGTCAGTGCAAACCGATGTCAGCAGTAGATGTTTAGTGAACCGGTGAGATTCCGTCCACGCCCCAGGCGCAGCCCTG
Source organism: Trichostrongylus colubriformis (assembly GCA_963978905.1). Taxonomy (NCBI): domain Eukaryota; kingdom Metazoa; phylum Nematoda; class Chromadorea; order Rhabditida; family Trichostrongylidae; genus Trichostrongylus; species Trichostrongylus colubriformis. Next base: position 8,002,395 of record OZ022259.1, on the reverse strand, counting down.
GTTAGAGGCGCATGGTCAAAGGTACGAACTGTTGCGTAACCCAGGTCTAACTAGAATGCCATCGCCTTCATAAATTAGCGTGGACGAAATTAGTTCTGCTGACAACCACACAAATAAGGAGGAAGCTCGAGCTAAACAGCAACTCTACCGATGCGCCTTAAATAAGCTCCATACTTTACGAGCTGTAACTTTTAATTCCGATAAAGACGGAATAGACTATACCTTCTTCTTTTTCACGATCACCATTTTCGATAACAACGACTTCTGATCGCTTGCACGTTTCGGAGGAGGATCATTAGCGAAACTCGGCTTTATATCAAACGGCTTGATATCTGCAGGTTCAGCCAACTTTGATATCTGAAAAAAGATACCTTGATGATGTGACATCCCTGGTCTACAGGCATCGACAAAATTCGTAAATTCCGAAATTTCTTTCTAAAATCCATTGTAAATTCGGAAGTGAATAATCATGGAGTGTGGGCCAATTGTATTGAAAGAATTGGATAATGCCATCATGTAAGTCTGCAGGAAATTGTTTATATTATACATGAATCATGGTCGCCATTAAAGTACTTGGAGGAATCGACCACGAAAAAGATTGTTTTTATATCACCAATATAATTACGTTGTATTTGCCTAATGTGAGCCGCATGCAAAGTTCCACGTGAGAAAATAGAATCCGGCCAAAATACAGCACCACAAAGTCTCGGCCGAGCGGGCGGGGCCTCCGAGCAAGTGCGCACCCCGTCATCCGTCGGGTATCTGCCGCGGAGCTGTTTCTTAGCCGAATTCTTACATTCTTCGCGTAAAACTTTGCGTGCGGCCCTTATCAGGCAGATACAACATGAATATGTGGGTAATGAAGAAACTCATTTTTCCGTGGTCCTTTAGATTTCGTCTAAATTCTCACGGATGGGTGAGTGTTGCATGTTCTCATTTCCACGTGAGGATGTAGTATCCTTCCCGCAAAAAGTCGTTGAGGCTAGTATGACAAAGATTACCCTAATGAAGTGAGCACCATGCAAAAAATGAGCAACGGCTAGTCTCCATTGGACGATCATAGCGAAATCCAACCCGTGATAAACCACATTTATACAAGATCTTTCCTTTTTCGTGGTGCATTTGAGGAGTTCACTACTTGCAGGCTATCAGATAACATTGGTCGACGCGGTAGGAAATACGAAGCTAAGGCGTGTTCGGGAGGGGGGCTTTAGTCAGGATTGACCTCCCACGACTCCTGCCTCGCACCTTCCCTAATCACTTCGCACCTCTCCGAATGCGCCTGAAGGATGACCTCCCTAATTGCCTCCGCTTAAGTCAACATTACAGCGCAAGGAACAGAAAGCGTGGATTTCGGTTGAGACAAAGAGAGATTTGCAGAATCAATTGAAATTATTAGGTTGTAAGGAAAGTTCTGGCCGGTTTTTCGCGTTCATAAGATGAATTCAAATCTCAGAGCGCGTCAACACGAATCCGCGACATAATATGCTCTTTAGATAGAAAAGTCGCTTTTTCTGGATATGTTTTATTTGAAATGCCACAAGGTTTCCGAATTACTAGGGGGATTTCGAAGTACTGCGAAAATGGCACTTTTTGGATGACTTCACTTCACGAGTTCTTGTTTAGCCAAGTCCCACGAAGATGACGAGAAATGTGAGTGCTGCAAGGGAAGGGGGTAAAGCATTGGATGGAACATTTAGTCCCTGGTTTCAGAAGTGCAGAAATGAGAAAGACTAGCTCGAATTTTCAGTTGATCAAATCGCTTTAATTGAAACGGCAGAAAGCGATGAGAGCCCACACTTGCAGGGGATGTCCAAAAGTATTGGCCCTCAGCACACAAACTTGGTTAGCCACTTCAAGTAGCCTTGATCTGAAAAAACACAAAAAAGGATTGCCGCGGAACCCCTCAGAGCGGCTTGCGCAAGCGCATTCTCCACAAATCCTCTTCCAGTGATTGAAGCAGATGCAGGCTGAAGCCCTCACTCGTCTATCATATTCACCAGATCTAGCGCTAACTAAGCCCCACTTTCCCAAACATCTGGACAGCTCCTTCAGTAGCATTCGGTTCAGGAAGAGTGGCGATTTGGAGTCGACTTTCCTTCATTTTGCCAACATAAATCATCAGCCCTTCATGCAACTGAGATATGTAGGCATGCATACTGTTGCCAAGAACGTAGCAAATCGAATGGTGCTTATTGTGTGAGAAAAGATGTTTTCTCTGAGCCGAGTTATGATTTCCGAAGTTGAAATTGCGAAAAGCGGCCAAAACTTTCCTTACAACCTGATATCAAGAATCCATGAAAAAAGAGAGATAAAGTAAAATGTGAAAAATGGAACAATGAGTCTGAAATGGAAAAGAACTAACGGAGAAATTCGAGAAGTAATTCTATTAATTTTCTGATATTCTGATCTTTGAGTCCAAAAACGTTCGTGAGAAACAAAATACTTTCTATCTACGTATTTCTACTCTTATATTACTAACTTTCAAATAACTTCGAAACTCTCTTTTTTTCTACTTCATAATGATTCCATTCAATTCTAATGATTCCATATAGCTGGTGTAATGAAGATCTTGATTAGTCACGTAGTTGATGAACCGATGAAGACAGATCGGCCAATTAGGCGAGGTCATCCCTTAGGCGCATCGGAGAGGTGCGAAGTGATTAGGGAAGGTGCGAGGCAGGAGTCGTGGGAGGTCAATCCTGACTAAAGCCCCCCTCCCAGGCGTGTTCAAGAGGTGTTCACCGAATTTACGCCGAGCAAACCCACATATTCCACTCGATGGCTTCTCCCCAAGAAAAAATTAGCACGCTAGCAAAAAATATACAGAGCCAAAAATCCTCCACGGAGATCCTTTACAATTTCCTTAACCGGAAAGTGTATATGGATGCCTGTGCACAGTAATCGGACTAAGGTAAGCTCGGGTGCGTGCCATTAGGACAGAAGATCGGCGTGGCCGCGCTTCGCGGGCGACGTGATGGTACGAGCTAGGTGCGTCGTAGTACTTGAGCCCTGATGCGATTACGCCTAGAACAGGAACCGCCGTCATCGCTATACGGCGCGCATAGCTCGCATCATCCGTCGCACACACCGAACGCCGCAAAGCGAATTTTCTGTCCTTATGGCACACACTTCGGTAAACTCCAAGTCAAAGAGTTACGAAGACTACTGTGAATTTGGATTCAGTGAAAACACGCATTCTGAGACCTAGGAATCCGCGTCACACTAGATGTGACAACTTATTTTGAAAGAACGAGCAGAAATGTCGCGGAGGCAATGTTAACATATCGAATATCATGAGACAGCGAAAATGAACTCAAGGAAAAGCACGTCTAAGAGAAACTTGAAAGAGGGAGGACCAATGCTATCCTGACGTCCACAATGCTTCAAAAAGTATAAAATAATAACCACAAAGTTAATATTAGATAGGTAAAGTAACGAACCAGTCCACTTGTACCGGGTTTGCTGAGGTCCTCTTCTTCTCCACCTTCTTCCTTCAAATCTTCAATCCGTTTCATAATTTTACCATCAGCAGTTTTACCATATACTTTCCTTAACATAATACGAATTAGGCTGTGAATATAATGACGAAAACGCAAATTGACGTAAGTACCTAATCAAAGCTTCGTCTTCCTCCTCCTGCAGTTTTAATTGTTCAGGTATTGACAATACTGGTTTTGTAGCTTCCAGAAAATCTACTACATCAACAGCCTCTTTGTTTCTACTAATCTCTTGGAGATCTTCCAAGTTCCCTAAAAAAGGAAATATATATTTGTGCATCAATTACAGCAGACAAGTAGGAAAACAGAAAGTGAAAGAATATAGGGATTATGGAGCCCAAGTACTTACCCATGGCTTCCATTTCTGCACGACTTAACATCGTTCGTTTCTCGAGCATTTTCATTGGGTCTTTTTTATCCTCTTCTTCTTGAGCTTCCCTTGCTTTCTCAGCATCTTGATAGAGCTTCATTGCCTCGAATAATCGAGTAGCACCATGCTCCTGAAATTGTAACTCTATTTGAAAATCAACAAAATCGTGACGGTCTCCATCAGGCTGCAGAATATGTTGTGAAAATTTCTCGTCCAATAGTGAAAACTTCAGAACAAATTCGAAAAGTTGAAAGGCTGAAAATGAGATTCTGAAAAATGCGATGATGATCCTCAAAACCCCTCAATGCCACCGTATGGTGACGAACTACTATAACATGGGAAAAATAAAAGATATTCATTTGATAGAGTGAATATTTCAAAAATAACCTCTGGTCCGCTCATTTTAATTGCATAGAATCTCTTCGAATACCCAAAGAAATATAAGCTCTCTTGCATAATCTTCGCGACGTGATGCCAGTTACTGGCGCTGGGATCACTTATGTTAGTTAACACGTTTTCTTGAAATCATGTCATAAACTTGGCCTACAGGATCAAAATCAGCGCTTCGTTAAACAGTCCAATCATAGGTGGTTACACAGAAAATCAAATATAAGCGTCCGGATAATAAAAGATAAAAAATGGCCTGTAACTTGTGAAAAAATTCTGTTGGAAAGTTCTGGTGCAAACAACAAATGGCACAACACTCAAAAAACTTACATTTTGATAATCACAGTTCTCTAAGTCAGTCTTGAAAGTGATTTCCGCTAAGCAGTTTGGACACCTGAATACAAAAATGTGAACAGTTGCCAACAGAGAGAATGAAGTGCGTCCAGAATGAGTAAAAAGACTCACTTGAAATAAAACCGAAAAAGCCTCAAGCCAAGATAATCTTCTCCTTCGACAGTTTCACGTTTCATATTAAATTTCTTCCCTTTATAAATGTATTCGTGGCAGGTATTACACTGCATATTGAACGGAGTCATGACTCGCTGCACAAATTGTCTGAAAAAAATAGCATAGTTCAAATGAAAAGCAATAGGAGATATGATCACTCGAAATATAAACTAAGGAGCACATGAGCATGAAGCAACAATTACCAGGGAAATTAGCAGTATTAGCTATAATTTAGTCTACTTTCTTTGCGAGCTAGTTCCGTACGTAAAGCGAATAGCGGGGTAGCTTCAAGAATCTCCGATAAGAATTGCACATAGTCACTGCAATTGTTCGTGGAGCTGAGAGCCTTATTCATGACGATACCTGACCCCAAATCGCAAAACTCACACACTCCTAGCAGGCCAAGCTGGGATCAAAGATATAGATCCACTTTGTTTCTACAACTCTAACTTATCTTGTATGACCATTTGCTTTACTTCCCAAAGCCAACCCTACCACGAGGATGTGACTGCAGTGGTTTTTTTGATACACAACTCCCGAGATTCATAGAACCAGCCCATATTTATCTAACAATGATAAATATGATTACTCTCGTGTCTAATAATTTATGTAGCAAAATGTGCCACAAAAAAGAGCGACAAAAAGTAACAAAATCCTTACGGCTTCATCCAAATGCCTGAATGTCCCCTGCCTATTCCTTCCCACTATTATTGTACCGACAATCATAGCAGCATGGTGAAATGCAAGATTATGAAATGGTCGCAAGTAATACACTAAAACTGAGGTGGCCAAGCGGGAAAGAAAACCTCTCTTCGAGAATCATGATTCAAATTGCCAAACAACATGAACACACTACTTTTTAGCAAAACGCATACCACACGAAACATTGGCCACTTTTTGCAAAACGAACGGGAAGAAAAGCCAGCTGAGTTTTGTTTAAACCTCATTGAAACGTTAAATAAAACCAATGCTGAATCTATGTACACATAAAGAACCGGCATCAAGGAAGTTGGCACTTACCTAGACCTAGTTCCCTTCGCTCTGGGCAACTTAGTTGGATCATAATCTGGTGGATAATATTTCTGAAAGATGAAAATGGAAACACGGAAGCAAAACGAATAAAAAAGTAAACCGTAAAAGGAACCCAAGCTCCTTCGAAAAACCGACCTGGAATACTTTACGCTCCGTTCCAGTCATCTTCAGAGGACGTTAACCTTACGTTATGGAAATAAAGAAGAGTTCAGCCTCCTAGGAATAGTAATATCGAAAAGAAATTACGTTCCAGCCCGATTCTCACTGGAGCATTGCGACAACTCGTACACCACCGCGTACATTCGCGATGGCCGCAAGGGACGTCGCTTCCAACGGCAGTGGGGTGAAGATGGCTAGGGCGTAAAAGGTGACATCTGGAGACGCTTTTGGAAAGGTGTAAAAGAATAAAAAAGATCTTGGAAATTGGGAAGGTTATATAATCGAGCAGAGAGTAATAGGCGCGCTGAAAGTTCCGGCTGAGGATTTCTAAAAGAACCCCGTATGGACAACATATCCTCGATTCTATGATGGATCGCCATCTTTGTGAAGGTTTTATTATCTTATTTTCACAGAAAGTTCCAAACTTTGGGAGTCTTCCAGTAGTCCAGTAGGACAAGTAGGCAAGCGCAGCTAACAGAAAGTGCTAACCGCCTACTTATCAGCAGCAACTGAATTTGCTGATGAAGCAATCTCAATGAGACTAATTTGTACCATTTCAGGCTCATAAAGGCGCTAGGTGCCAAAAGCTTGCTTACATAGCACAAAATCTTTTTGCAGCCACTTTTCCATCCAATTTCGTGAAGGCTTTTTTGAGCCTTTGGAACCAAGCAATTTGGGAAGAAACCCATTAATTTCCACATTGCTCACACATTTTTAGATAACACAGTGTGTGTAAAGACGCAATCCCATTGTGGGAACTGTGACCATCCACGAGTTGAAGGAAACTCAGGTTTGGAAACCGAAAACTTGAACAGCCACTTTATCCACGGTTTAGTATTCAGCCAGTGTACTGCATAATCGATTTCTGGGCACTATCCCACTATTACTACCCCACATACCGGAGTTGGGTGAAAAAAATAATTGTCGCTGAAACTCTGCCCGGGGAGGTTATTACAGCGCGCGGATACAAATTGGTGCTTAAAGGAACCGGAAGGGGGTCCGAAACAAGAGAAACATACAAAGAAATGAGCATTTCGTAACGAACGCAGAAGCTTAGAAGCGATAATCGGTGAAAAAACCCGAACTCAAAAGTGCATCGCTGCGGTGTGTATTCGCGCCTCATTCGCATCATCGCACTGGCGTTCCGAGTTGTCCGCTGTAGGAGACGGCCGCGGGCCACCTTTGCCTGACTCCCAGCGCAGTGGAGCGGCCATTCCCAACTACATTAACATTCATGTAAGTACATCTAGAAACAATATAAGAAAGAACAAAGGAGAAGGTAAAAGGAATGAACAACTTTATAATGGAAACATCTTCTCTTGGCACCATGCCAAGGCGTCAAATCGGCGAGTTTGTGCAATGGCGGCCACTTGAACTCGTCCACACTACGTCTGTTCTACCGTAAGCCAAAATTACTCCCTTACGGTGTCTTTAAAGTCCATTTCAGAAAAACTGATTGGGCGTGTCCTACGGACTTGTATGAACGTGTATCAAACTTCCTCAATTCTCTCACCCCGCCACACACTCTCACTCTCGCCACATACTCTCACCCTTGCCCTTCACCCAAGTCCGTGGGACACGCCCAATCAGTTTTTTCGAAATGGACTATGTATGGTGACCAGTCATTTCAGAGAACGTCCTCTTAGGCAGTAGAGCCCATGCGATGTGTGATTTTTGCTATCCGCTCCTTCCGAAGTGAAAAAAGACGGCCCAAACCATAACACTACCACCTGCAAGTCCGCCTTTTGAAAAGTAGCCTGCCTCTTTTTCAAATCCCTCCAATATCAGGTCAGGCTATGTTCTGTTTAATCCGCAAGACCTGCGGAAGAGGTGATGTTGACTACGATATAGGCACAGCTCCAAATTGAACTTCTTCTCATCAAAAAAGATCACCTGCAACGCTATCACTGATAGGTCGTGTACTATTACAACGTCAGTAAATTATTGTTGCAAACGGCCCCATCCCACTGATACTTCCAGCTCACGTGATCCCTGCAAAGAACACTTGAGCTTTGTGCTTGCTCGTGAGATGTAGCGTGGACGAAAACCGCCTTAGCCTGATGTGAGGAGACGGTTTTAGCAGACGGCGCACGGAACTTTTCGACACACCAGGTACCAGTTCCCTGCACAACCATCGTACACCCTTTGTGGAATTGAAGGCAAGTAGGATTCGACGCTTTTGCCTTTCTGGAAATTGTCCACTTCCACTTCTCCTTTTTGTTGTGTTCAGGCAGAAATCACTGATCAAGTTGTCTCACTTGGAGTCGCTTTGCGGGCTCTGAGGAAATTCACAATCAGAGGAGCCAGGCAAATTATCAGTAAACTCAGCTAGGATGATTGCTTATCAGCTTACCCACACGAATGTTTACAGACGGAGTCATTTTGCAAACGCTTCCCCAGATGTGAATCGGTTGGGCAACACGACTAATCACCATATTTCCCTTGTGCTTTATTCGGTGAGGTAGTGCTCGAAGAGATAACCATTCCCCCGAGTCGGGATGTGCGATACCCAACCGTATCCGGTAGCTCGTGTGGCTTTCGACGTCTTCGCTTTCGAATTCTCCACGATTCGCTATCCATCAGGTGACGGCGACCAGGTACGTGCAGTTTCAAGTGAACGTGAGAAACGTTTTCGAATGACTTCTGGTTCGATAAATATCTCCTGCCGTGCTTTTAGTTTCAGTATAAAAAGCCGCTTGCGTAGGATTAATTTTCAGCGAACTGCACCCCACCTTCAAAGAAATGATTCTTGGCAAAACTTGCGTCCAAGAGCGCCTTGTCAAACGCGAGTTTCGCCACAGAACATTTCTTTGAAGCCTTTGGCTTCTTACTGCAGCTCCACTGTTTTGCTTCGTCGCTTCAGAGTAACCGTGGAAAGTGATGCGACGATTTAGGTCTCACACCGCTCTCATACTTTGCGCACTGACGCCGATGCCGGCGGCGACGGCGGTTGAACCATGTGCTCGCCGCTGACCACGGCGCGCTTTTGGTGGCGCGCTCAATTTGAAACGGTCGACCTAACCATATACGGTATTATGACCATGGCGAGAGCACCGTCCAAGAAGGTCGGGGGCGTGGGAGATGCAAGTTTTCGTCGACGCTGAAGCTCCTTTCCCTTCCTAGGCTCAGGCCAAAACTCATTTTCTCCCCCTCCCCTATTCAAATTTGACCCTTCGAATACATAAGCTCTCGCCAATATCATCATACTGTAGTGTGGTTGGGTCGAGCAGCGTAAACGGAGTGCGTCGTAGAGCGCCGCCGCGATCGGCGGTGCCAGGGCGGGTGCGCAAGTATGAACGCGGTCTCAGCTTGCTTGAGCGCAGTGTGCATTACCCCTTCAGTGATGCGGAAAGCTCGCAAGCCTTTGAATTTTTTCAAACAGGAACAGAGAGCGAAATATAATCGCTGGAAGATATGACTGCAATGTAATATTTCGAAGTTGCTGATTGGAATTGCTGAATTCATCTAGTGAAAGAGATGTACACAAATAAGGGCCCTGTGGCTTTTCATGGTCTCGCAGTGGCAGGGATGTGTGCAGATATTACAGCGAATCGCGTGGCCGCCCACGGCGAGCGGCGCGGCGGGTGCGAGTGCGAGTGGCAGGCATGGCAGCCTTCAAGCGAGACGGTGTGGCATGAGTGGAAGCGCAGACGTTACGCAGTCACGCTCGGCCGGCTCTCAAGGGCAATCGATACGGTGAGTCGTACTGGTGGCGCCCCGAAGCGATTCGCTGTCATATCTGCACACACCCCAATGGCAGAGATCAGACCCCACCTTGACATGTACGTTCCCTGCTAAACAGCTAACACTCTTGAATGGACCACCCTGAGCTGAACACCGGCTATTTCAACCAAATAATTTGCTCAACACCTTTAGTGTACTGAAGGAGTAGAATTTGTGGGAAATGGAGTGTTGGGAGACAATCACTTAAATTTCCAAGCATTTCGATCAGTTCAGCACAATGACGCTGAGTGAGTCATGATTTTCATATTCTCTGTCCAAAGTATTTCTCTCTCTCCGCGCAACCAGTTCTTATTTATGACCCTACCGTTAATCGTTATCAAGGACGTGTCGTCATGTGTGTCGCGCTTTTGTTATTTCACCCGTCGACCGATCATCTCTTTCCTCGTTCATTACCCATAGGTATGCTTGGAATGTCGATCCAATTCGTAAGATTTCCTCCTAAGTGAATTCACCTCTTTCGTTAGTGTTTTTGAGACCTGATTGCGAATTAATCGTATATTTTATTAGAACTATCCTGTACTGGAATATCACTGCAATTTGTTAAGTTTTATTATTTTATAACAATTGCTGGTTTATATATAAATAGATTATGATAATTATTGCTTGGTTTTTGTATGCAGAAATGCGATTTCGGAGTTTTACTCCAAAACGCTCGAATGTATATGTTTTCCAAAGTGATTCCCAGAGAAGGCAAGCTCATAGGCGAGCTCTGCGCGTAGCTTTTTCCTGAAGCATGGGAGGAATAATTTTAATGACCTCATAAAAAGCTTTTTCAAGGGTCAGAGGGAGGCTTCACTTCATAGGGTATTGACTCAAATGCTGCCCATGAAGCGGTAGAGCCATTTACACCTTGTGAGTGCAGCGTTAGTGTGGAAATGGTAGATAGAAGAAACTAATTGTTCTTCAGTAACTTAGAGGTTCATTTAACTAATGGCCGTGCGTAAGAGTAGTCAATTCGTAGCGAGAAATGGTGTGCGGTTTGAACTTTTAGTGATTTCAAGTAAGTTTTGTGAATGATACTTTCCTGCTCTATTTTTCAAGGGTAAAGAGATGGTACTGCCGGCTTGTAAAGGTTTTCTAAGAAAGGTCGCACATACACTGCTTATTTCTTTAACATGGTACTTGATGTAATATGCAGCATGACCAGGCTCAAGACTGCGTCGAGGAATCATCTAATCGGATAAAAAAGGAGTCAGTCGATAATCGTATATTGTATTATGGGCAATGAGCTATGATTATCGTCGGCTGAAGACTTTTTGGGGAGCTGCCTCGAGCAGAGAGAGATAGCCCGAGCCGACAGCCTTACTTACATAGATGCGTCGACTCGGGAGAGGAGAGGTGTCAGATAGGAGCTGGGGCTAGGAAGGGTCATATTTTTCATGAAATTTCGAGAGAGTTGTACCGGAGATCCCTTTTGGGGTAGGACAGACGTTTTTTTTTTTCGAAAAAATTCTCTACGCCAGGTTTGACTCTGAATATAACCCCTTTCTTGGATGCAGACGTGCTACGACGATAGCCCTGATGATATAGCACTTATTCCACAGTGCATGCCACTGTGGTCATGTGATGTTTATTGTTTATCGAGCCCGTTTGTCAGAATTCAACACATATCAAATGAAATACCCATGGATGAGCAAACAGCTCAAATTAGTATAAGCCATGTGCGACACCCCACAATCTATGTGTAGTTTGATTAAACCAGATCCTATTTGTGCTCAATATGTGAGATCGTTACATATTTATTCGGCTAATCTGAGTTCAGTCAAATATTGTAGCCGAAAAATCCAGTGGCATTGAAAATCACATGAATAAAGGAATTGTGCGACAAACGGGTTTCACCCGAACAAGAAGTCGCCTCAAAAGTTCAAGGACGTATGCATACATTTTTTCGATACACTTTTCATTTTTCTGATCTTACCTGATATACTCTTGCCAGTCTTTCATTACTACTCCTTATAGGCAGTGTATATCTAAGTTGGTATAGTTGATAAATAGGATGGTGTTTTAAAAAAACATGGAAAAATAAGTTCCTTCGTTACCCGAATAGTTATGTTGTATTTGCTTGATGAGGGCCGCATGCAAAATTTCGCCCAAAAATGTGAGAATCTGGTTGAAATTCAGCTCCTCAGGGTGGTAGCAGAGGGGGGACGGCAGATTAAATGCCCGCCCGTCCGTCGCTGTCGGAGAGGAAGAGTAGGACAATCTTGGTTGAAGCTGAAACATCTAAACTACCATAATTGAAAGATCATGCCAAGATTCATTGAAAGTCGCACATGGACAAGAGTAAGCTGTTTACGTAACTTCATGTTCCCACTGTGCGTCTCCTGTATCTCAGCCGGATTCTCGATTTTCGCGACTTCTGATTTTCCCGTGAAGTTTTGCATGCGGTCTTCATTGAGCGAATACAACATTTAATTATAGGTACCAGAGAAACTTATCTTCGCGTGCACCATTCTTCCAAGGTACATTCCAGGATTATTAGGGTATCACAGCTCCCGCCGTGGTCACATAGTAGTTTGACCCACAGCCCTCTGGCTGTACCATTGCCAAGGTGTGGTTGTAAGTTCCTGGGGTGTGCAGAGCCGAAGGAGCAAGGGCGACCCCACCAAGCAGCCCAGGCCCGCCCACCCCAGACATGACTGTCGGCGATGACGGTGGCAACGGTGGCAACAACGTGGCAAATGATGCCTACGATTTGATAATGTAAGATAAGGAAGAGATAAGGAAGAGATGCCAACGATAAAGGAGACATTGGCATGGGGAAGCAGGTGATATTCCAGAGTTCCTTATGATACCATCCAGCGGGTACTGATTCGACGGCTCGCTTTCACGTGATAACCTCGTACAAGGCCAGATGTCTGAAGGCCTTATTTTTGCCAATTTCGGGGACTTCCTTCGAATTTTTCTTTGTAGGCGTATTCCTCAGCACCTTCAATTTCATAATTCTGCTTTAACCCATTCAAGGTAGTCGTGGAATGTGCCTTCGAGCTTTGTGGTAAGAAAATGAATGGCCTTTCGACGAAATGGATCCAGCGGTTTGTGTCTCGTGGTGGAAGTGAAGCCGGGGCGATGAATCGGAGCGCAGTGCTAGGGTAGGGCCGAGGTCGGGTCTAGTGGATAGGAAAATTTTTGAGAACACGAACCTCCTGAATGATAACCACCCTACCTTCCAACCCAAGATTCAATCTCCCGTTGAGGATTCCCCATGAAAGACTGGCACTACTGGGACGCTCTCAAGTCCTTCAAGCTCAGATTTCAAAGCCATGCTCGGTCGCGAAAAGTCTTGTAAATGGAAGTTGATTTCTATCCTTGATCATTAGTCTTCTACCGGCAGAAAAACCCCTCTCATCAAAGCTTTCCGTCGTTTTCAGCACGAATGGGAACCAATAGCCGAGCTATGCATGTTGAAGTAAGGGAAGTGAGAGCGGCACGTAGCCCATCGTTTTCGAGTGCTTAGGGAATAGACTCATTCGCTTGATGCGGAATACCCCTCTTTCTCATAATTAGTAGCTGCCCTTGAAAGATGCAAAAACATCGCTCGTGCTTTCCGGCATCATCCTCGTGTAGATGGGCGGGAGAAAAGGCCTGTAATGATTTGTTACCAGCCGTAATATTAGGAATATTAGTTCCTATATACCTATCCTATATCAGTTCCTTTTGCGTCGATAGAATTCGTACAAAGTTATTTATTATATAAAATTTATGAATATAATCATAAAACTTACTGGACCTTGAAGATTCCTTCCCCGACAACGTTTCAAATGTATCTGGACCTGTTTCTCTAGCAGTGCAGAACTGTTTTTATTTTGTTTTGTTATTTACTAATGCGCATTATATGTAGCTTCCATGTCATTTACTTATATATGATTGCTGCAATATTTTTCACAACCGTGCTACTATGTATGCCATCACGTCCAAAGGAAAGTCGTGACCGGTTTTTCGAGACTTTACCTTCGAAAGATCGCAACTTGGCTCGCCTTTTCCCATGCGATCAGCATCGTTCGATTTCCCATGCTTTTGACAAATGACGTATGGTTGCTTTCCCCATTTTGAAGAATTTTGATGATTCGCATCGCACGAAATCGTGCAAAGTAGACTCCGAATCATCATGCTTTTTGACCACGCCGCTGTTGAAGAAGTTGTTGACATGCTTCGAGAAGAGGGGTTTAATTAGCGCTAGGTTTGATGAGTATTGTTCATGAGAGAGGGATGTAGCTTGCAATTCGTTCAATTTTTGGTAGACCTCCTGTGAAAAATGCGGTCGTGCTAGGCTGCTCCGAGGAGTCGCACAGCACCATTTTTTGAGTTTTGATGAATTGGAGCCACTTGAGGTACATAGTTAACCATATCTGCATTGGTAGGGCCAATCCTTTGAATGCTCTCCGCAACCCTTTTCTGAAAAGTTAAACAATTCCTTTTGTTGCCTCTGATTCTTACCTGGGAAGGATGAGCTCATTAGAACTGGGACGAGGCAAACTATTCTCAGGCAAGATCAATCGTGAGCAGGACTTGGAGTTATGCACTGGCTTTGATCGACTTTGGGCTCTCGCGCCAAGTTTTAAAGGCTTCATCGTTGTTCCGATCTTTTCGCTTAAAAGTTGAAGCACTGTCATCCTAAAATTTTCGAAAAGTCCAAATTTCGCAACATGGCGTTCCTCATTAAATGTCAGGAATCCTCCAGAGGCTGGCTCCCTCTCCACTCTGAGTCGGACCGCAGGAAAAATCAATCGCGCTTCTTAGCCGTTAAGTGCATTTTATCGATTCTAATCCTGATTAGAAGCACTTTTATCAGTGATCTGAGTCACCGTCAAGTAGAACGATTATTTGATGGACTTGTGGTTTTTGAGTAATTGACTTCACATTTTCTGTCCAGCTCTGTTGTCGCTCCAACGGCCAAGTATTAGTTGGTCGAGGGGGTCGCCGTCCTCGTCAAACAGCTGCCACCTACATATGCCGATGTAGTTTTTCATCTTGTGAAAGTGCATTGCTCTCAGCCTCTGACGGATGCAGCCGCCGACACCAAGACAATTTCACTGTTCGTTCCTTGGCACTTGCTCTTTCGTGGCAAAGTAAGTGAGAAGAAAGTGTCATTTGGGTTCGGGCAACTTTTACATATGCTCTATTCAGTTTCAATCGTTTTTGCAAATTTTTCATGAGGACAAATGAATGGCTCATCCACGAATTTCCCTTCTTCTAACTCCTCTTCATTCTTTCACGCGAGTTCGAGTTTGACGCTGATTTCTCTCCTACAATATTTGTGAAGTTTTCTTCTACACTGTAGGAAATTTTCGCGAAATTTACTTACGCGCATTCCTGGAAGCTACCACTAACGTCCATGGCTGAGGAACTTCCATGACTACTGAACAATCCAGTTGGATCTTTCAGTCTCAATGGCTGCGATGAAGGGGACGATTTCTAGCCAAGGTCCTTGGCTATCCTCCTCTACGAGTTCTGCGTAGCTCCACCACGCACGCAAGGGCACGTGCGAGGTGCTGCGAATTAACGACTTTTCACAAAACGATTTCAGTTTCTTTCGGTTACCATCAGTTACTTTTTTCTTTGACAGTCTCCAACCTCTGACCACATCGAGATAAAATAAATAATCTTCATAAAATTGCTTCAATTGCTATAAATTAATTGCCAAATTCTTCACCGCTTTCTCTGTGCAGAATTTGTTGAAAAGAGAGGCGCTGTAGATACGCATCGACCTTTCATTTTCGGTTCGAGAATTTGCTCAAAAACAGTCAAAAATGTTGCAAAGTTTTTCTTTCAACCTAATTTTTCCGTATGTATGACAGTTCCTACTATTTCTAAAAGCCAACCAAACCTTCAGTTTTATGAATGAGCTGTGAGATAGCAGCTTATGTGCTGCATACAACAGCCACACAACGCAGCTCCATGCGGATTTATGTATGCTGTGTGGCGGTTGGGTGGAGGTCGATTGGTCGAATTTTCGCGCCGCCGCCCGCTGCGAGTGCGAGTTGTTTGTGGTTTGATCCGTTGAAACAGCAACAACCACAACATATAAGTATTTCCGAAGCTTCCAACCTGCAATCTTCGAAGGTACCGCACGATATCAGCTCATACTGAGCGGAATTCCAACCGGCTGCAGCAAGTGAAGCTGACGGCGCCGCCAGTGCGACGCCGCGTAGCGAAAATTCGACCAATCGATCCCCACTCGCGGCTGTACGCAACATATATGTTCCTTGTTTTTTGGCGAGCTATAATTCAGATTCTGGTCAAAGTTTTATACATTTAATCCGGTTCATCTGGTCCACTAGTGCAGTTGTTTCCCGTGTCGCGATCTTCATAGCTTCCTCGTTTTCACCTGTCCTGAGTACAGATAGAATCTCGCTGAACAACCCAATTAGTTCATGTTTGCCAGTTACTTTCTTACATTGTGAATGATTCATCCTATTTGCTCATTCCTTCGATGATCCTATTTTTTCTTTTTTAATATCTTTCTAGCGAAATGTCGAATGCTTATGAGGCATCGATGACGCAACCCACACAAAATACTCCCACATAATAGTTGATTCGTCAGTTCAAAAGAATTTTTCCACGGACGTCCAAGTCAGTGGCCGAGGGGCAGGACTCTGTGTGGGTGTGCCGGGTGAGGGCCGGTTGGTTGAATTTTCACTTCGCGGCGTCGCACTCTCGGCGCCGTCATACGAGTTGTTTGGAATTCCGCTCAATACGCAGTGGGCTAGTACCGTGAAGGATCTTTAAAGATTGCAGTTTGGAAGTTTCGGAAGTTCGCCTATGTTGTTGTTGTTGTTGTTTAAGAGATAAGGCTGCACACGACTCGCACTCGCCGCTCCGCTTGCCGTGGACGGCCGCCCCAATCAACCCCCAATGGGTGTCCCTCCCGTCGTTCGCTGCGGTCGGAGACGCATAGTGAGGACAGAAAATACGTAAACGGTCCCTTTCACCTCTTCAACCGCTGCGGGCCACGGGAGGGGGAGCACCCTCGGAGGCCCCGCCCGCTCGTCCGAGAATGTCCGTGGACGCCCTTTAACTCTTTCCTCAAGGGAAGAGGATTTCTCCTACTACTATCCTCCTCTAAAAATTTCTTTTTTTTTCAAGATCATCCACAAACCCACTTGAAGTGATAAATTTGCTTCGCTCACTATGAGAGATCTGTCCACTAGGCTGTACTCGCGCTTGATTCATTTCAGCCAAAATTTTCAGTCTGAAAAGAGTCATGAAAAAAATTTTTGCCTCCATCAGCATCTATCCCGGCGCAAACCCTCCCTACGAAAACAAAGCTCGCCTTAAAACTCTCCTAACTGATTTTTCCTCAATCTCTGGGCTCGCTCGCGATTTATATTCTGTAACTTTGACCGAGACTCCGTAGTTGTGCTCCTGCAGTTTTGGACATTCCATTACATTATTCACTTGCTGAAGCACACGTTTTTATTGTCAGACGTTTAGAAAGTGCAGGGTATCCATAGTTATAATTTTTGTCCAAGCAGGAAATATTTCAAATGTCCTTCATTTTTATTTTCATTGCTTTCCAAATCCATCCATAATTCAAATCTACCTAGATGTTCTTCCTTCTCTCATGTCGTTTACGCTTTTGCATTCCAATTTGGTAAGGTGGATGTTCTCGCATACAATTTAATTGCCTTTTTTATACTGCTGACTGAGGACCTCGTTTATGTCTATAATTATTACTTTAATAAGACATATGTAGAGAGACCTATACTGGGTAGCTCACATATTCACCTTGATCGTAATTCCGTAGTTGTGCTCTCGCAGTACAAATAGATAAATAAATGAATAAATAAATAAATAAATCTCCTTTATTTGACTTTAAAAACCCTTCAGACGTCTTCCTTCTCACACTTGACACCTTTTCCCAGAGATCCACATTAATATGCCAACAGCTGAGCCAAACTAGAGCAATGGGTATGACCACGCACCATCTTTCAGCATTGATGAGCTTCTGAAACGGTACCAAGGTAACCGAGGCATCAGCTTACGGATGGATGAAGTGTTTCATACAAATGTGATTACTATACATTAATGCAGTTTCATTATATCCACAATTTCACTGGCACGATGTAGCATTTTAATCTGCTTTTTCTCCCAGCTAGAGCTTTTCCTACTAATTTGTGAGAAAAGAATTCTTCTTATAGCAGATTCTCTTTGCTTAGCCACGGTACGAGGAGATTCCTCTTCAGCTGGTAAAAGATATGGTCGAAGAAGCATTGGGTAAAGGGTGATGCAGTGACAGATGGCGTGCACTCCCACTCTCATGGTGCCGGGGTCAAATCTCGCATGTATGCCCGCACAGGCCCACAGAGCTTTCAGCTCTTTCGGGGTATGTGTATTGGCACCAGATTCGTCTGGAAGGATAAGAGCACCAACATGTGTATGGTTCTCTCCGCAAGTCATTGTATACGCCAAATGGAGTTCACCTGCACCAAGATTCTAGATGGAACTAGAATGCGCAGCGCATCCCATCCCAAGCAACTGACTGATCCCAGAAACTCTATCCCATGGTAATTGTATGATAATTACATTTACACAACTGGAACCACTCCATTCATGCAATAGCTCGCTCGAGTGATATTTTATTCATTCGTTATTTCTCTAAATTCCCCTCAGGAAACACTGTGGGGATTCGGTACAGAAATATTCCTACGATCCCTTCTTTTTAAAAAAACAAATGGAAATGAGAAGCTTTTCACTGACCAATTACTCACTTTCATGGTATTCAAAGTGAATGACTACCACACCCCTGATGGTTGGCAAAGAAACTGGACGGTCACAGCTTATGCAGCAGTGCCCAGCAACACTGGAAAAGGTGGGGGTTGCTAGGTCGAACTTTCCGCTTGCGGCGTGTCAGAACGAGCCGTTGGGAATTCCGCTCAAGACGCAATAGGCTGGTACCGTGAGGGACCTTTGAAGGTTGCAAGTTGGAAGCTTCGGCAGTTCGCGTACCTTCAAAGGTCCTTCACGGTACAGCTCATTGCGTCTTGAGCGGAACCAAACGACTCGTACTTACCGCGCTGCTCACCGCGGGCGGTTGCGCGAAAATTCGACATAGCGATCCCCACGCTACTGGAAACAGTGATACAACAGTGCTGTACGATGACTCACTTTTGCAAATTTTGTGTGTTTCCACAGATTTTTTTATCGATCTGGTGTAACCCAGGCGTGATTTTCTCTGTCAGATGGCCTTCACATGTCTTGTTGTTGCGATGCTGTCAGAATAGAAAGAGGGATTGGCAATATCTTATTGGCCAATTGACCTCGGTCTGCAGAAACGCGGTTGGCTGGCTGCGGACATTTTGAGATATTGCCGCAGCTGCTGCCCTCCGATATCCCTTCAGCAGCCTTTTTCCATCTAACTGCTTTTCTGTTTTGTGATCTGTGACAACATTGCTTTTCTGAACGTAAGAATGTTTAAACAACTTGCTTCCAACTTTTTCAGATATTTGAATTTGCAGTTAGAAGAGTTCTCATATTTTGTGTTTTTGACTCAGTTTTAATTTTTGTGGTTATTTTTTAAAGCTTGTTTTCCATGCTCCTTCCAAGTGATGGAATTTCAAAGGAATCACCCAAGGAAAAATAAGTTTCTTTGTTACCCTCATATTTATAATACATTTGCTTAGTGAGGGCTGCATGAAAAGCTTCACGCGAAAAAACGAGAATTTGACTGAGATACAGCTCCCAAAACTCTTGGCCGGGTGGGCCGGGCCTCCGGGTAAAAGCCCCGTTCCTTCGTCCACCGCGGATGGGAACGGAGAGTGGGACTGTCTACGTAACTTTCTGTCCTTACAATGCGTCTCCGACCGCAGCGGACGACGGGGTGAGCACTTGCTCAGAAACTCCGCTCACCCGACCGAGACTTTGTGGTGCTGGGTCATAGCCGGATTCACATTTTCCCGCGTGAAACTCCGCATGGGGCCGAAATTAGGCAATTATATGGGTAAAGAAAAACATTATTCCGTATTCGCTTACTTCGAATAAAATTACCCACTATTTCGTACTTACCTTATAAATTCTTTACATTACTCTCTTGATACTTTGTGATGAGAGACTGACAAAAATTACATGAAACGGTTGGAAATACTAACATATTCTCCTCGTCAGTGGACGAGTACTGGAGCGCGCTGCACCACTGAGTATCGATTGGAGTCTTGCGCATCTGTGACATACGGCAGCGGTGAGAGTTTGCTTCCGGTAGGAGTTGACCCCTTTGACGTCTGCCGGCCAACGTAGGCCCTTGTTGGAGGTTTGAGAGCTCCCTTGACTGCGATTTTTGCTACAGATCGTGCCAGAAGTCAGCATGCAGTTACTGTGAACCCATTTAGCATTCCTGAACATGTGAGTTATCGTTCCACCTGCCTCTGGAGAAACCAGTACCATTGCAAAATGGGCTCTGGCGATTCCATTGCTTTTTCTAACGCCTTCTCTTAATGGCAGCTGCTCCAGCAACAGTCTCTGTGACTGATATTTTTATCGATGACTTTTCGTTCGTCCTTTCATCAATCTCGACGACTATCAATATTTTATACAAGTCTGTCTCTATCAGTCCAACTGATCAACTTTTTACTGTCTCCTTTGAATCACCTACACAGACGCTCCCCCAAGGTATTTCACGTAATCTCGGTAGATTTAGCAGTTTCGCTGTGACACTGACAAACAATAAATAATCCATATAAGCGGTTCTAACCCATATAGGTTATCCGAAATCGGCCTATATCAATTAGTGCGCCACATACAAACAAGGTGTATGACTAATCGTTCCATTACTGCGATCAGCGATCAGTGGACTGGTTGTATCCAAGTCATTATAACGATTCACATCACTATATAGCTAAAACGACAAAGAATTCGGCATTGATCAATGACTTTTGGGATGCGCCGTGCATTGTATGTACATCCACTCAGAATCGTTGTGACAATTTAATGCAATCTCGCCTACACAGAGCCCAGTATTCAGGGTTATTAGTGTCTGTCACAATGGTCTTGTTTTGATCAGGGTTGTATGGCTAAGTTGGCATGACGAGCATTTCCGAGATTTGGTTCGGTGCCATCGCTACTGCTCTAAGCGGATGTGCCATGTGCTGCGTATCACTGTCACACATCACAGACCCGCGCTGCAGCGATCGACATGTCAATAATGCGGGAAGGCGTCAGTAAGGCCAAAAAACGGAAAAGAGGTTCATTTTTCAAGTGTTAACCCCTCCACTCAATTAGCCCTTTTTCTTTCGTTTCCAACGCTCTAAAAAATCGTTGCACCCACATATCCGTTACCGGTGCAGCTCATCACGGAAATAAATGATCTAACTCATTCAACCCTTTCCCTCCTATATGAACCATTTGCAAGCGAAACGTTCTGATGTGTTCGGTGTCCCTGACGGAAATTTCCGAAGACTTTTGAGTGATTACAATTGCGTTTTAACGTTTGAAAAAAGCATGTGGCGCCTAAACTATCCGGTTATGTGTAATAATAATCAGCGACATTCATAGCGCCATCAGCATTGCATTCCATACTGCCAGCTTCCCGAATCATTTATTCATGGACATGTCAACTCTTCACAGGCGGAGGGGTGCTTTGCCTTGCCCACCAACTACAGTAGCGCTCAAAAGTCTTCGACGAAATGGTCTTCTACTTGGGTTTTCCACTTGTAACTTTTTTGCAACTGTACCGATCTAATAGTAAGAGAAATTTTAGTATGTTGTACTTGGAGCCACTGCATACTTAATATACTATTTTGGCGCTCAACGGTGTAGGTTACGTGGTTATATGGAATTTTTTAATTTTGGCATGCCATCGCTATGCCGCCCCGCTGTGCCGCTGTCATCAAAAGTCGTGGTCTTTCTACAGAATATCAATGTTCTCTGAGGCTTGCTCTTTTTGTTTTTGTGAACAAAGCCGTTATTCTTGACCAAGCCTTTTCTTTTCTCTGGGTGGTCTTATAGTTAAATCTTGTAAAAAATCATGAAAAGTGACAAGCGGCGCTCAAGTAGAAGGAAATGTTGACAATAGGTTCAGGCACCACATATTAAAATTTTGCAAAATTTGGTCAAGTAGAAAAAAAGTTACGACAAAAAAGTTTTAGCCGAAGACCTTTGAGCGCTACTGTACATAGGAGAACCTACAATCCATAGCCGAGCTGTATATTGTTTTCGTATTTATGGTAGGTTCTAGTAATACCGAGGCAGTGTGCATCCACAAATTGCAATTTTGACGCATTAATGGCGCTGTCTTGGTAGTATCGATAGCTTAGCGAACATTGACTCCTAGAACGCGAGAATGTAGGGGAACCCGAGATACTTGAAAAACAGAAAGGGGTAGGAAAAAAGGAAGTGTTCGTAATGATAGAAGAAGTGTTTTTTTTTTGTGAAACAAGCATTCGAGGTAGGAAGGGATAATCGATTGCTGAACCCGGGTTGAAAAGCGTGACATTGTGGTCTGTATTCGCGATCTCCAGCGCATCACTGCAAACTGCACGTATCACCTTGCCGAGTTGCTCGCTGTGAGACAGCAGTAATCGTCGTTTGTTGTCATGTAGGGCTTATTTCATGCATTCATGATGATGTGGAACAAGTGAAACAGTGTAAAGGAGAATAAGCGAAAGAGTAGTAATAAAAAGCGACAAAAATCCATTTTGACTAAAATAATTGAAGTGAATTATAAATCGCGGCATTTAAAAAAGGCTTGGCACTATGCCAAGCGTAGTGTGTGCAGCTGCGGCAGTCTGAATGAACTGCAAGTCACACAGTCAGCGAAAACGTTCTTCCCTCTGTCTTTAGAGCAGCTTTTGACACCCTGTAAAATAATGATGATTTGATCAGAACCTGCCCTCTGAAGGTCCTGCCTACTCATGTGACGAAGCGGATGCACCATGAGCTTCACTTGGTGAATCACCCATTCGCAGTGTTGATGTTGACTCATCGGAGATTAACTAACATAAAAAGGCGGTGAACGCTGCTTGTTTGATGGGCTCGATCATGCTTAATTACACGTATTTCTACGACAATGTCCATCATCAGTCGCCTTGTACAGTTGTCTTTCGAAGTCCGGTAGGAGGGAATTCAAAAAGTATTCTCCGATCTGAATTGAAACCTCATGTTTTTGCTTTTTCAAGATTTTTGTGAGTCGGTAAAACTCGAGTATCCTCTCAATGTTTTAGTCGGATTATCCATTTTCGAACTTAGTAAAAAATGAAATTCATTTCGATTGCGTGCCCTTCCATCTATCTACTTATGCTTGTCTATGGTTTGTGGTTTCTTCTAAACAAACTATATATCAGTTTTGCTGATGCAGAACATAGCGCGCACCTTCGGTACAGTCCAAAACGGGGGTCAATGTGGCTCGGGGGGGGGGACGGGGACGGGGGATACGGCTTCACGACACCCCCTGTGGGTTGACGACCAGCTCCTTCTCTGAAAAGATTTAGGCAAATCTGAGAGAGCCCTGACGGCTAGAGAACACGCCCTCAACTACAAGAACGATGCTGCCGATACGGCAAGTCCGTCTCCCTCGAACCACATTGACCTCAAAGCAGGCATATTTGAATTCCTATCTGCATGCAAAGATCGAGTTTTCACTTCACATTACCACATGATTACGTTATGTGATGCGCACAGTATTGTGCGCCAGCAAAGCTGGTTGACTCATATCGCGCGATTGTTGCAACCAGCCCATCTACTCAACCTTGATCTTTGCTTCGAAATCGAATCCGTTCAGGCACATTCCATTGTGCGCTCGCTAATTTTCCATCAATGGCTGCCGCGTATTTGCGTACAGCTTACAGGATCGTAACCTTACGCCTAATTGTAAGCGTCATGGAGCAGAACTTGGAGTGTCGTATTCACTTTGTCACTGCGTAACATTTGATGTTCTCTCGGTCTTCGGGACTATTTTTCTATGCTTTTGCCAATGCCTTAGTTGAGGAGGGGGGGGGGGGGGGGAGAGGGGAATTTATTTGTTCATTTTATAGAAAGACCTCGCTTGAATTATTGGCTGTCATGAAGGTGATAGAAGTCCGTGCATTTTGCGTCGCAGCATAAACCCGGCAAAGCGTAAACCCGAGGCCTCTTGCAGCCTCAAGCGGTGCGGAAAACCGCTTAGATTCAGTATGCTTCAGCAGCGGAAGGGCCTATGAAATGAGTTCACAAAGCAGCGACTAGGACGGAGAACACTTAACAGTGCTGTGCAGTGGTGGGTTGAACACGATATCTCAGTTTGTGCTCCAAGGCGATTAAAACCAGGCGTGAGGTTATTGTACCTGCAGGGAAATACACGGCAGCCAGTGATATACAGTTAGGCCGCGTTCACGACGGCGTCTAAATCATGTGCCCTCTACGGCAACCAAGGCGGCACTCTAGTGACGCGCTCCGTTTATAAAGCGTTCGACCCAACTACTACTACAGTATGATGATTGGGGCGAGAGCCCACTAATCCGACTTCGACTTTTGGCACAACGCCGAACTATGACTATTCAAATTTGAGTTCGAGGGCTCTCGCCTCGATCACCATGCGGTGCTGTGATTGGGTCCAGCTTTTAAAAAAGGGGTGCATCATCAGAAAGCCCATGTGGTCGGCGGCGGAAACTTGTTTCCGAAGCCGTCGCCGCCGGTGCGCAAAGTATGAAAGCGGTCTAGTGATTATCCATTTTAGTGGGTGACGGTTTTGTAAACTCGACTGTCTCGCGCCAGACCCGCTTGTGAAGATAGCACTCATTTCTGAGGCATTGGCATCCAACAGAGTCAATGCATGAATGTCGATTGCGTGGAACATCCCTAAAGGCTTCGCACCAGCCACGTTATTCTGCGCCTTGGTCGACCTTGATGTTTTAACTCGTTGTTGATGCTATAGTTTTCAGACACGACAACTTGTCTAAATTTATAAGTCGCCAAAAAAATTTTTTTTGCCCTGTTTTTATTCATATCCTGCTTTTACGAAGATGGAGTGTGCACAGAGCAAGTTCATCTGAATAAAACGAAATGTTCCAATGACCCGGTGATTTCCATATCATTAGAAGTTATTTCGAGTATTCTCCATAAGGAGGTGATTATGCATGACGTGCATAATTTCATCTGATGCAGTCCGATAATGTGCAGGTGTTCATTATTGGCTATTTCTTATGCAAAAAGCAAGGTGATCATTTAGAATGCGTCACCATTCTACTTCATCTAAGCCGCGGTGTTCCTTGATCGCAAAAAAAGGAAAGCATTTGGCACTGATTAACCTCTTTCGAAATACGCCACGGTTTTTTTCCTTTCAAAATCATAGTGGTTTGCTCATACACAATAACCTATATGGGTCAGGGGCCAGCAGTTTACAAGGCAACGTCTTCATTCTCTCATTTGAGCCTGGTGCAGATTCATCAATCCCACGAGGTTGGATGACTTAGTTGGCCAGTGCAGTAATTGATCCAGGCGGACTTCCTGCTCATGAAAACTGATGGCGGCACTTCTCAATTCATCGCTACCGATATGTCTACTTCCCTTAATAAGTGAATGACGGGATTATCTGATCTTTTTTTCTATTTTTAATTCTCCAAAATTGGTTTGAAACGATTCTCCAGGTCAGTGAGGTTCGGTAAAACTAGTTATGATCCTGTTTTGCTAACAATAGGCCTACCGATAGCAGTGCCCCTCTCTCTCCTGACCCCGCGCTATCTTGTTTAGAATCTATAACTGTTTTGAAATAATTAAACAAGACCCACAGAAGGGAAAATTGAAATTTGGCATCGCCATCAAATGCTGATGAAAGTCATATAGACGAATGGCTGATTCATGGTAATTCACGGAGCATGAAGCATCGCACTCTTACGGCGCTTTTCGATTCATCGTTCTCGTGAATTCTAATTAATAAATTCCTGAACATTCGAAAACATCTTCGAATTTCGCTACAAAACGCTTGTTGTTTAGCATCGACTTCGACCCATTGCGTTTATTTCGGTTCTTTCTAGGCAGCCTTAAAGTTGGCGTAAGTGGCGTAGCGGCAAAAGATGCCGTTCCATATGGTCTGAGCTCGATAATCACCCCGATCAGCCATTCATCCGTCTCTGTGAACAGAAACACCAACTGGTGTATCAGCTGGACCTCGTAAGCCAGTGCAGGAGCCAAATTGCATTCAAAAGCCACTACAAGTCCGAATGAAAGTACCCTAAAGTCTGATAGGTAAGTCCGCCCTCACGCGGTGTCGCGCGCGGCAGCGGCGTACGCAGGGCAGTCTTCAAAAAGCACCCTTCATTCTTGAGGACGACAGAATCGTAGGAAATGTTGATTCAACTTTATTTTTAGTATATAAAAATACCGCGAATCAAAATCTTCGTTTAACCCTTGTAACAATGATCATTCATCTTAAACTTTCTATGCAATCTCGATTGCATCGTCACAAACATTCATAACATAAAGACTCTCACTCATCATGATTCTTGATTCAAGGCCCTTACAGAGCTGTTGACATTCGTCTCCTCAGAAATTGAGTAGAAACTGTCGTAAACTAACGCAGCTACCTCTCCGTAGCTCATCCTTTCCCTGATGCGGCTTTTGGTATATCTGGCTTTCGTTGGGTCAATTTTGTTGTTCCTTCCATATACTGCTGAACACAAGTTGTTCAGGCATTTCAAAGGGCTCGATAACTAGAAGGAGGGCTTGCATCAGGTGCAAAAACTTGACGCGGCAAGCAGAAGTGCGGTTAGCAAGGTAAAAATAAGGTGAAAGACGTATGTCTGCGAACTTTGTGTACCATTGTCATAATAGAAATGGGGCAAAGTTTTTACTCATCAGCTTTTTCATCGCCAAAACCATCGTTGCATTGAGACCCCCGTTGAACAACGATTCTCCTCTCACTCGTTCACTTTCCTCTGCCAACTGTGAAGTTCCTGTGTTCACCTTTCGTACTACTCCAACTTTGCTTGTTACTCGCTTTTATATTAACAAATGCAATATACAGCACAATATAAACTCGTTATTAATACAATTCATTAATCATAGCTTTCTCAATTTGCTTCATCTTTGGCTCTTTAAAGACCGCGGCTGCCTGTGCCGCGCGCGACACCGCGTGCGGGCGGACTTATCTATCAGACTTTAGGGTAAATAGAAAGTGTGGCGCTGATGGAATGTGATAGGTTAGCGCCACGTGCTTTTGTACCCTCACCGCAAAACATCTAGCGGAGGTTTGATGGCACAAGAAGAAAAATGACCAGTTTCAGGACTAAAATTACAACCTCCGGAATGGCATGCCCGGAATGAATAATCGTTTTTTGTGCAAAAGCTGTACTTTCAGAGGCATCGGAAGGGGTAAATGCGACATACTGTGAAATGTGAAAATAGGGATGCTCAGCAATGTAAGAGTAGAGAGAGAACGAGACAAAATAGCGAAAACTCCGAATAATGGAAACCCGAAGGCCCCCTTCTTTCCCGCACCCCTCTGTGTCTCTAGCCGGGGTAGACTGCAGACGGGCGGAGTATCTCACCCTCGCCGTAGACTCGTCCTGCTGATGAACTGGGAATAACCCGCCGTCCTGTGAAATTGTGATAAGGCTCGAGCCGCACTTTTTCAGTGCGAGTTTCACCGCATATCACCTCTTCTGACGTAGAAGGTTTGTCTTCAGAAAAGATGTAATCACAGTTCTCAGTTTCCCTGACCACTCCTCGTGCCTTCAAAGTACCGGTTGCTATTCGGCACACAGCCATCCATTATCACTGCCATATCAGTTTCCACGAAATTGATGGTGATTCATAATGGGTCGTTAGAAGGCCACAGTCTACCTTCTCCCATGTTCCGTCTCATCGTAATTGCAGCGATGCGTCACCTATCAAAGGGTTAGTGTGGGAAGATATTCGTTGACGTTATCGATGACACAATGCTATCGGCGGTTCATATCAATGACTCAGCTGCAAGGAAAAGACGGCTGATTACCATGGCTTAATCAGTTCGAGAGGATTCCTTCTCAAGCCTTATCGGTCGAGGGGTTTCCATGTGACGAGGGATATGAAGGAACTCATGAATAAATAAACGGAAGAAAACCGTCAAGCATTTGATGGCAAAAACAGGGTATTCTAAAAGGATTGGGCTTCACGCTAAGAGCAATCGAAGTGTTCAGGAAGAAGATGGAGGTTTTCGTGAAGAGAGGGCATCTTAAACGCAAAATATTTTTGTTATCAGTTGGGAAAAAGGTCGCAAACCACCTTTTTGCCACAACTTCTATGAATGTGGTCGTTTTCTGGGGCCATTCGATAGCCCTGCACATGGCGAGTCAATTCGCAGTAGGATAGAAACATGAAGCATCGGATGTTGATCGATTCATATCGGGGATGTGCCATGCTTTTCCACTACCATTTATAATCGTTCTCACAATTGGATGCGGACCGGACCGTCAATCATTTGATGGTCTCGTTTTCGTGAATTTTATTGATGGCCATTTGATGGCCCCGGCTTCAAATAACTTGTGGGAGTCTTCCTATGTGAAAGTCACTGATTTCATCTTTTCGGCCAAATATTGTACCATTACGCCGACTCCGTGAGGGGCAGAAGGGCTGTGATTCAGAATTTTCCGAACCGTGCGAATATGTACATGGGAGCGGGGCCTATCACCACATCGTCAGCCATGTCGGTCATGCAATCAACATTTTTTGAGAATTTGACGACAGAGCCTTCAGCTTCAGCGTTTTCTATTGAGGTGACTATGCTGAGAACTTTCCACCTAGACTGAAACCAATGAATCTTCATGAATCCATGGTAATTTTAAGGACTCAAAGAAAAAAACAATTATTTTCGCTGAATTGGCCACTTAGGAAGGTGGCTACTATGGTCTCACTTCTGGTATTCTATTGGAGGTTGAATAAAAATTTTTTACGATTTTTATTGAATGGCCGAGTTTTATGGATAATGTTATTTTGATGCCATTGAAAGCAGGCAATCCTTTGCATATTTTGATTTATGGCACTCACAGTCGTATCATTGTGGTTCTATGTTTTTTCGTGATTCACTTTGTTTTTCAGCTGTTTTATGCTGACAAGCAGCTCATTGCTTAGATATGACTCATATGTTCGTTGCCGTTTTTAAAGCCAACAAAATGATATTTTTCAGAATGTTTTTCCTTCAGGCTGCTTTCTCCACTTCCCTTATGACAAGGCGTTCAGTTTCAGCAGCAATTACTTTTGAACTAATCAGATGCGAAAACTCCTCACTAAATTACATATACATACATCATCCGATGCTCGTTTCTAATTTTGATTCTCCAGAACTTGTTTGGAACGATTCTCCAGTTCAAGGAGGTTCGGTAAAACTACTTATGATACTGTCTTACTGACAATAGGTCTATGTAAGAACGAAGTGGAAATTGTTGGCATCCGAATGAAGCCAAATCATCGAAGGTGATTCAACAGAAGATCGAAAAACCACCATATAACAAATGGCTGAAAATCCTGCTCAACTGATTATATCCTTTCTCCTTATCATTTTTAAGCAGAGCAGTACTAGCCAAAGGTTTGCTGCGAGAATGTTTTGATTTATACGTTCTATTCAAAATTATTTTTGAAATTTGCGACGACGGAAGTTCAGCAGATATTTCGCAGCTGCTTGTAAGGCTAAAATGATCGTCATTGTCTGACTAATAATTGGTCATCTGCTTCGTTTTTCATCGAGATGAGAGAGCCGCAGGAATGATCAAGGAGGGAGTGAGATTCTCAACGCTGTCGCACGACGGTTGACCGCTCTCCCACTCGAAAGCCTGCAGACCACCCCCCTCCCCCACCTCTATAAGAGTTACAGTATATCCTTCTGAGTCCTTAGAAATTTCCGTCGTAGACGGAGTTAACCCCTCAGTTCACGTAGCGTATTATAACTGTCCGACGGAATGCACAGATGCTTTTGAAAAGGTCCCTTAAGCGGACCACCGAATGGGACCCCGCACACCTTACCAACCAAAATACGATTCTCCACCCAGTGGATTCCTCGACATATGCCACGCTTTACTTGGGGGCCCATTTCGACCGTGTAGTGTTCAAAAGCGGAACTCGTGGTGATTGCTGCATCTCATTTACCATCGTAGGCAGGGGTGTATGCCATTATGACAGAAAATCCGCGTGGCCGCGTTTGATGCGCCACGAGCTGGTGCGAGATAGGGGCACCGTACGTCTAGTCCTGAAGCGATAGCGTCCCGAATGAGACGTAGAGTACCGCTATTGCCTTAGGACCATTCAATGCTGCGCGCATAGCTCCCACCATCGCGTGCATGCCGAATGTCGCAACGCGAATTTTTGTCCCAATCGTACACATGCCGTGTCCTGGACGAGATATGATTCTCGTAATCAAGCGGCTGCATGTTATCACCAGCGATGCTGTTAATCTTCGATGATCTCATGTCTGGCGGAGGCGGAGCTGGACATTATGTGGATAGACGTTAATTAAGACGGCAGTCTATTTCTTGCTGTCAGATAATTGAGGCGTTTATGGATCGCTCTCTCTTTTATTTATTTCACTGTTCCAGCGATACCAGTAGAAGAGGTCGGAGTAATAAATATGTATGTAGAATAAAAATGTATGAAGCATGAACAATAAGTATACATGAACATATAGAAATAATAAAAAGTGATCAGAAAAAGGTGAGACCCTGGACTTCGATGCTCATTGCAAATGTGGGGTCTCATTTCAATGCAGTCCTTGGCTGCCAAATAAAATTTGATTCAAGCTTCACGATGTTTCCTTCTCGATCATAGTTTCGATAGCAAAAGGCAACAATAATAGATGATGATAATAAGTTATCAATAATAACAATAAATAAATTTCTCATGCCTTATACTAGTTTCGATTCACATGTGTTTTGTTTTTCTTCGTTTTTTATTGATTTTATTATTTATTATTAAATTGCTTAACTGTTTATTCATCTCCATGCTCGCAAGTGAGCTCAACTGTCACACGGGGCGGCATGGAAGGCAGAAATCGATGCGAATATCAAATAAAAATATGATTTACACAATGTTACTAGTTCAATTCCACGGGTTTTTGATTTCATATGTTATTCGATTTCGATTTCTGCCTTGCACGCAGCCCATTCACATTTTTGTTAATGGTTGATTTTCTTCGTATTGTTGCTTGCACATTTCCCATTGCAGCGGAAATCAGAAAACTTTTTTGAACATTTTCAATAGCCCCATCGAGCGTACTCTCTGACGGTTTCCAGCGCTTCGCCATAACCCATCTGATGCAGTTTTCCGACTTAGCAGTCTGTGTACAGTGCGTGATATGATGTCGAGAGCGCCGTTGTGATAGTTGGTGTCATTGTCGGCGGTTGTGGTGTTGATTCGTTGTCTACCGTCCGTCCGTCGCTGCTACCACGGCGACCATGTCGCGTCAAGAAGAGCAAAGACCAGCCACCAAAAACGGGATGGTTTTCGGGGGCACGATCCGGGACATTCAAATGGCCATTACCCCACTTCCTCAGCTACTCTTCTCAACATTTATGACCACTGAATTGGTGGAGCGGAACATCGCTTCAGTTCTGTGATGTTGTTTGTCTACCGCATCCACCTACTCGTGCTTATCGGGGTTGCCCTCGTACATTAGTGAAATCAAGCCCGACACTTGCCGCCTGCCGAGACCTCTAGCGCTAACCTTGGGTATTGTGGTCTCGTAACATCATTTTCGCTTCACTGATTTATTGCGTTATCGACTACTTCATTTGATGCCGACTCCTTAGCGACTTAATGAACTGTCCCCTGAACCTCTCTCCCTTATCACTTCACTTCTTTGTGGTATTATGGAAAACCGTGGAAATGGTGAAAAAGATTAAATACGTAGCGATCGATGATTCATGGAAGTGATGTAGACTGATTAGATGAAAATCAATTGATAGCCAGCCTTCGCATGAATTCTTTCAACTATAAATGATACCTACTTCCCTCGTATATACGGAGCCAAGAAATTTGTAATCTAATCCTTTTACGCGGATCCAGTGATTCCACACGTCTGCTGATCGATATGTATCTTCTCACTCAGGTATTTTCACGAGTGTCCCTTACATCCACAAATACTCCTGGTCAGTGAAGAACTCGTACGACGGAAATGTAAGCTGTAGTCTTAGTTAGCCAACATTACTCGTACTTCAGTGGCGCAAAGCCGTGTTCATACTTTGTGGTGCCGGCGGGAGGGCGTGGTTGCGTGTCTCTGCGTCTCCGCTAGTGGCACCCTGTCTCGTTGCCTGCATCGTCTCTGCGCCTCTCCCGTGCCACTCTGCCTAGCTGCCTGTGAACGCAGCCACGCCTTGCCGGCGCAAAGTATGAACGCGGCCTAACTTGCTTTCGCCAAAGCATCATAGGGTGTTGTTCTAAGGAGCTAAAGTTGGCTGAGGTACTAACGATAGGCGAATGGGCGATGTGGATAAGATACATATCGATTGGCAACTTCGCACATTTGCCCATTTGCGTATTAACCCAAACAGTCCTAAGGTAACAGCGGAGACAGAATCACCGGAATCGATACAGACTTCTTTTGGTTTTTTGCCTCATCCCCAATCGATACATATTCATTCCTTTTTGCCTCCTTCTCTCAATCGTCAACTCTGATCAATGTCTCACATAAAGGAAATAGGAAAAGAAGGAAGCGGATTAGGTCAACAGGTCAATGTGACGAACAAGGGACAGCCCGTCTTGTGACGCAATATTGTGTATTTGTGCATTACACCTAATACATGTAATACCACGGCATACACTTTTTCACTTGCACTAGACCTTCTTCCCTTTGGCTCGGCCCAAAATTCGCCTTCCCTCTCTCAGCATGCATTACTCCATTCGTCTGAAGTGCTGTAAAAATCACACTGTCGCAGCGTCTTCCACGTGTTATTAGATGTAACTGGTGCAATGGAACATAATACACATTACACGTCATAACACCTATGCACCTCTTTCTAACTGACCCACTAGAACCAATGCATATAGTGATGGTGATATTTTCGCGACTCACGCCGTTGCGCCTGTGTGACGCCACTTTGACCTCTCGCCAAGTAAGCGAGCCACTGACCAGGCTGTAGATAAATTATGTTGTTTTTGATTGTGTTGTCGATGAAAACAACGCCACCGTATCCTCCACGACGGTAGCGCCAGCGCTCGATGACGACGCTCATGCAACCGCAATCCGGCCCGATTTTCGAACCGGTTCAGCCAACCGCCTTTTGTGCGACCGATCCATATCACATCGCTTTCATCGGTGATAACAAAAAAAGTTGACGAGTTTTCCTGCATTAAAGCTGCAATCAATTGACTTACCAATCCACAGAAATATCGAGTTCCATTAATTCTTCGCCACGTTTTTGAAAGGAATTGTTGGGTACTCTCAATTCAGACGATTGGACGTATAGGTGGAAAGAATGGGATGCTATCGATTGGGCGATCGCGCGACTAGGCAATGAGGCAGAAAAAAGGTAAATATCGATCCTGACGACTGCCTGCTCGCGATCGCCCATTCGCCTGGTCGATACGTATCTTCAGCTCTTCGCAAATGTTATCGCGACGTGGGGGGAGGGACCGTGTATTACTTTTGCCTAAGTTTTAGGAAGGCAAAGGAACCCTTCCCTCGACCATTGAAGTTTTAGGCAAAGCATATGCCTGAATGCGAAGATCTACACCCCAGTGAAGCTTAGGGATCCAACGATACACCTCCCCCCCCCATTAGGAAAGCACCTCCCGCCAATTCGCCCGAACCGCTCATTCACCTCAATCGTCAAATCGTCAACAATAAAGAATGCCGCAAAGCCTTTCCAATGAGGGCCATTACAGCATTCGACGATTTTCAGCCGTACACCGTGTGTACGTCAGTCGGCTACGGCTGGCGTTTATCTGGTGAGCGTTCATTTTTCGGGGCACTCTTTATCGCCTGTCCTTGTCATCGTCGTTATCAGTGGACGATCACACCCTTATCAGCAGATTTGCAGCATTATCGCTTAGTTTCCTTTTTATATTTTCGTGAACTAATCACACTTTCATAAACCATGGCTGTTCTCTTTGTGCCAGCGCACATGATTTATCTTGCAGTTAGATATTGTGAAACATCCATATGTTCCTTTCTTGGTCATTTTATGCTATTATCTTCTCTGTTCCGTCATCGGTACTGGTTTTATTTAACTGTTTAACCGGTAAATGCCACTCTCTCTGAAGTTATCATTAGGCGTTATTAATGGTCTACTTACGACTACAAAATTAATTTTCATCGTTCAAAGAACTTGTTGCCGCTAATTAGTTCACTTCGTCTACAAAACTGAAAGGTGTAGTTAGACGTCGGATATTGCATTGATTTCCGGCGTCGAAATCGTTTAGGGTTAGAATGGGTAGACACAATTTAAGATTTCGCGAGCTCGAGGAATGAGTGCGTATCCGAAATCGGAGAACTGAATAGTTTTAAGGGTAAGTTTTTGTTGAAAATGAATGAAAAATTGTCATGCCAAAGAGGTACTAATCGAATTTCGAAGAATTCGGCGAAAGTCTTCTTTTCACACACTGGGGTTGTATGTTGAAAGAAAGTACATGAGTTTCATGATCCCTTGTACTATTCAAATAGAACCGACAGTTTATTTGCCATTTATAGTTCATAAGGTTTAAGTTTCATCTTATAGGGTCCATGAAAGCATCTGGATTGCATTTCAGAATGCTGCACACTATCAACCAAAGCCGCGTTGATTGGCCGCTATTTTTACAAAGAATAGTAGGTGCCTTAGCAGTTTTCCTTTATTTTCCTTCTTCTACACCATCTCTTTCTGAAGTCTCTTTCCAGATGAATTCTTCTTCGTTAGGCTCGGTATTCTTGTATGTGCTGTTGTTTTATATGTGATTTCGTTGCAGAATGACAAAATTTGATTTGCCCTGGTATCTCTGGTGTTCCTTTTCAATTTCCTTTTCTCTTGCATGGTCAGCTCGGTCCCGACTCGCGGGTGTCCCTCGCTTTGTGTAAAGAGCTAGCGATCTATTACGATTCGACGTACGTTTTGCAGGCAACAATGTTGATGGAATGTAGCAGGGTTGAGTAGTTGCCATATTTCCTGACTGCTGCCTTGCAAAAGCAGCCTTAATGAAAACTAATTGTCGCATTAACTAATACTAGCTATTTACTTTGCAATCAATATTCAAATTGCAGCGGAAACTACGGCCAGTTCACTTTCCATTTTTTATTCTTCCTCGCCATTCCGGTATTCAATCAAGTTATACAGTGACATTTAAAATTATGAGATGTTGTTCGCAGTTTCCTTCATTTCTTACTTCGTATGTTTCACGAAATATCCATAATTATTTTCTTCAAGAAAGAAACTGAAAGACTGCCGCTTAGCAAAATTTAATGTGGTATTACTCTGTAATTTCAGTCACACAATTCGAATTTTGATTTCGAAATTTTATACATAGAGAGCTAAAACATCAACGTTGAATGTGGTTATTGTCCGCCGCCCGCATAAGTTGCATAGGACCATTTACTGCTACTGGTTTCCATTGCCATTGGCTTCAACACATTTCCGAGAGGCACGAAGGCCATTTCCCATTACTGGCGTCCAGCACCGCTTAGTGAGGGGCAGTTCTTCGGCGGCGTCGTTCGCGCGTTTGTTTTCGCTGTTCGTGCCGCTCTTATTGTGTCCTTTGTCGTTTCTGAGGTTCAGAATTCTTATGGAAACTGAGTAATTTTCAGTGTTCCTGTTATCGTCGTAAGTCCGTTGAATGGCTTGATAATGCTCCCTCAATATTCGATTCTCGATCGTAAAATTGCCGTTGTAATGAACGGTACACAGTTTTTATTCGAGACCTGTTTTTGAGATGAGTGCTCTTCAAAGTTGTTTAAACTTCGCGGCATCAGCTCCCTCGATCAAATTTCATTTCGCTAAGGAAGTCAAGGACATTGTAGCTTGTGACTCCGTAACCACGTCAAATGGGCGTGACGGATGTGTTTCGCGATGTTGACACCATTTTTAAAATACACATTGCGCCAGCAAATGTGAGTGTTCGCAGGTCAAATGTCCTTGACAGTGGCTATTCATGGCAGGGTGGTACCTTTCTCATCCATGAAAGATTTTCTGAAGCACTTTCTGGGGAAATTTAATGTGTTTGCTCCCTTTGTGGACGACGTGTGCAAACTTTCTGCGCTCGGCGATGACCTCTTGCTAATCCATCGTTTGTTTGCTGCCCGGCAGCTACTCGACATCGCCCATTACATCTCGTTCTCTTCCGTCTAATGCTTTGTTTCTCGTTCTCTCCCCATCCTATCTCTCCTTCCCAAGATGTTGGCATCATTCAAGGTTTTACGTTGCGTGCGACGGCGGCTTGTGCTACTGCTCTGTCACCGTTACGTCGATTGCTTGCTAGATAGCGATAAATTGCGGTGGTTGCGGCAGTGGCGGCCCCGTCAGATTATCAAAGCCGTTAATCTCATTGAATTATGTTGTCTATCAATGAATGAATCCCAAAGTGCCCGCGGAACAAAACAGGGATGAAATCATTTGATCGCTCTTTGGGTGTCTGCTCTACTCTACTCTACTACGGAGCTCTAGTGATTGTGAGATAATGAGATCTTCATTCATCAAGTTCGCTGAGGGGACTTTTTCAATCATGCCCGAGGTTTGTCCGGTTTTCCAGTGAAGGATTATCATGCGCAATGGTTCTACTGGTGCTACCACCAATAAATTATCACTTTTTTTCGTAAGAAATCGCCCAACAATAATGATTGATTGTTGGGTCGTCGTCGTCGTATTCTGTGCTTCATTAATCTTGGTAGAGGTGTGGGATGGTCGAATATACCATGAAATGAGTAGGAATTGGCATCACAGTCACGACAGCAACCTTGTTTTGAGTTTGTTTTCTGCTACCGGACGACACTGTGTCGAACAACCGATCAAAGTCCAGAGGAGGGCACGGTTGGTTAGGAATTCGGAGTACAATCGGTGATCACGTCATATAGACTTCTGCGACTTATTCACATAAGCCTCTTATTCACATCATTTTGGCAACCAGTTTGTTGTGTTCTGGTGCTTTTTTTCAGAGCTCAGATATTGATGATGTTG
Organism: Trichostrongylus colubriformis; assembly: GCA_963978905.1. Classification (NCBI taxonomy): domain Eukaryota; kingdom Metazoa; phylum Nematoda; class Chromadorea; order Rhabditida; family Trichostrongylidae; genus Trichostrongylus; species Trichostrongylus colubriformis. The sequence goes on along the minus strand of OZ022259.1, from coordinate 7,965,685 downwards.
TAAAACAAAAGTAAAATGGTGTCGCTCGGCTTATCAGACGCTGATGCTGATCGATGCGTAATCGGTTGCTTTTTCTTTTTTAAAGTTCTGATGTTGGACATTTGTTCGCCAAACCCACGAATTCCGAGCGACGAAATGCATTCCCTCACATCACAAGGAAATCATGTAAAGGCAAATCGCGGCGATACTGAAATATCGTTTCTTTTTGAATTAAACACGTGTGAATTGCTGACGCAAACGTGTCAATCGTACAGTGTCTTCTCAGAATTGGCCAGGGTGGAGAAAACCGTATTTCAGCAGTGTTTTTTTATTGCGGTCGGTCATTCAAAGACCTCCTTATGTGTAGATGTGATTGTTCTATGGCTCCTAAAGCGTACTGTTCGGTGAGGTGCGGTGTTAATTCCGATTGGGGTTAACTACTTTGCTCCTTTACTTTAGTATTATTTGAATAAGAGCTTCATCCTCAGCACAGGGGGAGCAAGAAGATGACCTGTCTTTCATGACGCTTCGCATTTGTTTCGAAGTTTGAGTGGCTCACGTGAAGAGGAAGTAGTTGGCTGGTTGTTCTCTGCTCTAGTCTTCCCATATTTCCTTCATTTCTCCCTTTTTAGCCCTTACGCCTTTCTTTTTTCCTGTACATCAGCACGTATTCTATTTATGGCACGAGGGGGGCTCGTTAGGAAACATTACATTCCCTCATCTTCTTATGTCTTTAATCCTTATACCGTTGAATGTTGCTTTTGCTGCGTCGCTCTTCGTAGTCGCTCTACCCAGTGCGATATTACTTTGTTGTAGCTAATCTGACATTTTGTTACAGTGACTACTATTGCATAGTTATGAAATTAATGGAAGTTGTGAAATTGGCGAGTCTGGGGGGGGGGTCAGGGGAAAGTGGATTTACGTATGTGTGGTCCATGACTGCGATTCCGCAGACTCCACATATGCAGGGTAACGTTGATTCTCATGATTCACCAAAACGTACCCTTCTACCTCTCCTCCTTCTCGCTTTCACTAACTTGCTCCATGGCTTAGTTTATGGTGTTTCAAGAATTTGTTGAGTTTCTAACAAATGCAATGGAGCAAGTCGATGAAATCGGAGCACCCAAATTGAACGTGAAGCAGTTCCGGATCCAAATTTTGATGGACTGGATAGCTCTAGCAACTCTGATTGGTATGCATGTCTCTTCATAGATTTTTCTCTGCTCGCATTTGAAGATCTTGGATCAAAGGGCTTTTAATGCATCGCAATAAATGGAATATACAGCAGTTAGCAGATTACCGTAGAAGTAGCTAACAGTTGCTGTGCAACATGCACTGTTCACTCTTTCGCGTTCTGTTTCTCATAGCGGCGAGTTATTGCTGGTTATGATTCCACTTACCAGTAACCACACGTCATTTAACAACAATCAAAGATAAGCAGATCTTTTCAGACAGAATATGTATCATTTGTACAATTGTATTGTGCTGTGCGACAGCTTCTTCTGCCTTGGGTTGTTCCTTCTTGTCATTTTTTTTAACCCTTCTTAGTTTATGAAGTAGAGTGATTGCGGTGATTGCACGCCTTCTTACGTGCTTTTGGAGCTTTTTGTTGGGAGTTAGATTGACCATTTCGTGGACTTGCTCCTGTGTATTATGTATTTGGGATCAGGCGCAGCCGTTCAATTAAGAAATTTTCATTCGGTCTGCGCCCGCTCTAATTAAGTTTTTACAGAGTAGAGGACATTCCGCAAGAGACATCATAAATAGAGCCGCTGCTCCATTGCCTTTTCTCATCCACTCTTGATTAGTTTTTACTGAGAAGATGAGAAAATGGCTGACGGATATAGTAGGATCCCTACAATAGTAGCCATTGGGCAACGTTTGCAGTGATGGAATCTCTGTCTTCATCGAAATGTGGAATCTGCAGAAAAAGATTAAATACATATCGATCGGAAAAATTTTGTGCTCTTGTGGAATGCGGAAGCGTGGAATTTTCATTTTTCTAATTCTCTCAACTAGGCGGAGCTTGGAAACCGCCCACTTTCACAGAACAAGATTCCGCGGTTTTCCCAATCGACGTTCTCCTTCAGCTCCACGATTCGGCGAAGGCTCATTCCATCACTATAAGCCTACTAGGTGTAAGATTTTGAATCGCGTTTGTGCCCACAATGTAAGTGATTCGAAGACTTTTGAGAATTGATGATGATACACAATAATTCCAATACATTTGCAACCGTTTCGCTCACGCAATAAGGTGGGAACTGAATGCGCATAAACTTCTTTTGAGATCTCTTCCCCCATTGCTTCACAAGTACTGTTCAGAGCTGGCAATCATACAAACGAATGAGCGAATATTCGAAAAGGATACTTTCTTATTAGTCGTGTAAGCGAATAAGACGGTAAACGAAAAGGATGTGACACGTGTTGACTCCATCCTTTGGGCGATTTAGACCAACTGGTGAAAGTGATAATGTATGTATCGAATGAAAAGCCATTCATATAATCTGTTCAACCAATCAATGCGTGTCGAATCTTTTCCGCCTATTCGCATGGGTCGTCACCCTCGATAAGCCTAGTAATAACCTGAGCAGGTCAGTAAGGATTGCAAAGTAGGAAAGGTCTTAGGCTTTTCACGATAGTTTGCCCTTCACTGCATCCCTTTTAATGTGTCTCGAGTGATTTCTGGCGAACGGCATGTTTATCCGTGTGTTCGTTGAACAATATGTATACCTCCTGTTGTCTATGTATGCTGTGCACATATTTGTCACTGTAGTTCATTGTTTTTTTAGGGGGGGGGGGGGTAGCGAGTTTTCACGTTTTTAAGTGTGAAGCATTATAAGCAGTCAAAAATGAATAACTTCCCGGACGTCTCCTAAGGCACTGTTCATAGCTCGCGATTTAGGCCCGTAGTAGTAGCAAAATCTGGCGTCTGTAATACTGTATAGCCTTATAAAAGTACGATCCCGATATTTGGCTCGAGGTGCATACATATATTTTTGGATTATCCGCATATTTTGTGTGCATTTACAAAATTGAATGTCTTTGTTTTAAATTATATATTCCTCTTGTCCGCTTTTCGTCTGAAAATATTAGCTTGTGGTATCCGCCGCCTCTTGTGGACACTTCTTTCCAGTCATTCTTTTATGTTGGGGTATGCGACTTACGTGGAAATTATTACCTAGATGAATGATTCATCGTCCATGCACTTTGTTTGAAGTGACTCATTAACGGCTCTAACTCTACGGTCAAACCCAGCGATTACTATCTCTAGAGCAAAATGGCTATTATTGAGCCACGACAATCACTACAACGCAGAGGGTTCGTACCTCTTATGAGTCAGTTAGGTAAAGTACCAGACCATTGAGTGACCGCAAACAAATTTTGACCCCTCCTAACTCGATTCCCAGTGGCTTTTTGCAGTTTTGACTTTCATATTTGTAATCGGTACTCGAAAACCTATCGATTCGTCCAGATCACCAATCGATCACATTCTATGAGAATTTGAAACCTTTCCCTGGTCAGGCGGACTAGCTCCTTATTTGTGTGAGCACCCGGTACCTACCGTCACCCCTCTTACCCTACCTAATGGTTTGGCCGATGGACACACGTACATACGGCAGGCTGGGCAATGGTTCGTTATAGGTGATTTGTAACAACGGAATGATTGAATGTTTTCCTGTCACTCCACTCTTGCATCGTGGGTTACGCTGCCAGATGGATTTATGGTACGGAATTCCTATATCGGCTGGCATATTCGACGGTATCAGCGGTCACGGCCACTCAGCCGTGGCGAACGACTACACATCTCTGTGGCTTATGAGTCGCCCTTTTCCATGTCTTGCGCTAACGTTGTACAAAGGCTTTCGCCATTTTGCAAGTTTCTGAGTGGTGCTTTTGTTTATGCATTCAACTTCTTCGAATTTTTTATTACATAGGTCACCAAGATAATAGACCCCATAAAAAATAGTCTTTGTGAAAAGCCAAAGTAACGTTTTTCATCCTTTTTTTCGGAAGTAAGGTGAAGGTGTTTTAGTGGCAGATGGCGCCGCTCACATTCGATTGGTCTGAGTCTCGGATCAACTCTCGTTAAGATCAGCCAAGTTTTCTATCCTTCCGAAATCTATAAATTGGTATCAAACTAGTCTAGTATGATGAAAACGGCGACTTGTACATCTGCCGGCACCTGTTGGCTACAATATTGGCCGTTCAAAACGCCGCTGCTTTCTGAATTGCAGTAGAATGCATGGTGCATTCCAAGAAGGGACGCCTTTTTGCCTGTTATCCATCTGTTTCGTTCGTATGAGAGATTTGAATGCGATGAGACTCATTTTCCTTGGGTTCAAAGCATTTTCCAAGGCGACAACGGCTGTTGCAGTATTTCCTGACTCTCCACAGAACAGACTCCTCGACCTTTGTATTCAGCAACTTCTCAAATCATCTGTTTTTCGTGCAGCATTCTTTCCGATTTTGCTACAATAGACTCGATGTTTGTCGAGTTCAGCATTTATTGACACGGGTGGATGAACACTTTTCATATCCATACCGCTTTCTGTAGAAATATCAATGGGAAACTGGTTTTAATGCACTTTCGTCCAAAGAAACATGGATAGCCCCATGCGAACGGAGAATGAAATGGATTGAGAGGTAATGGACGTCGGGTGTTGAGTAGGGACAATAGGCTAGCAGAATGGCTTTCGCCAAATCCGAGAGAGAAGAAGCTCGAATTGGTGAGAGAGCTTACAAATATAGAAAGTAGTATTTACATCGTGTTAGAAATGGTTCTTCACCTCAGAGTCCCTCCTGATTGAGCCGAACGTAATCGTGCCCCCACCGAAATCTTAAAGGAAGCAGGAGGGGTTGGGAGAAAGGGGAAGATGGGAAGAAGTGATCGTTTTGAAACGAACATTCGTGTTCGGAAGCGATAATGGGTAGGGAAACCTTGATTCAAAAGCGCGACGTTGTGGTCTGTATTCTGATCTCCCGCGCATGTCTTGGAACTGCACACATCGTTGTTCAATGCAGCAAATGTCATTTGTTGTATCAGGATGTGTTTCGTTCATATGTGAAATGAGTGAAACAACAAACAGCAGCAATCAAGTGAAAAAGTGAATGGAAGAATAAGCGAAAGGGTAACAAAAAAGGGTTCAATGTAAATAAAATTCCATTGAATTCACACTCGACGTCTTAGGCCGCGGTCATACTTTGCGCAGCTGCGTTAGTTGACGCCGGTGCCGGCGTCAACTAATGCAGCTGCGCAAAGTATGACCGCGGCCTTAGCAAGGTGTCCTGTGGGCAATGTGTGCAACCTAGCTAACTGCGGGTGTTACGGTAAGTCTTACCATAGGGCAAAATTACCCCTCTCGGTGTCTTTAAGTGGTGCCTGCGAACCTAAACACTTTTGTGTCTCTCAACTTTTCATTTCGATTGCTCTCCTAGTTGGATTTGTGGGCGCCGTTTGTGAGGAGTGAATCTTGAACTACAATTCTAAATACAGGCACACATATATGTGCTGTATGGCTCCTGAATACATAGCATAGTAACTATACCTTCAACAGTTGAATATTTATCTAGAAGTGTATCGAAAATGGTGAAAGGTTTCGAGCTAATCACTACAGAAAGTACAAGGATCTGCAGCAGTAGATCCAATCCATCAGGTGTATTCAAAAACGTGCTGCTTTGTTGGAAGTGCGAGCAATTCTTTGCTCCGAAGGCACGGAACGTTCACTTCTCCTTTAAACTGAAAAGGAAACGGCATATACACTGCAGTTTGGTTTTTGGACCCAATCGTTTCGCTGGCACTGCTTTTCCACTTTCTAACGAGGGAAAACTGTCAACCACATGAGCAAACGGAGATTGCCTTACTTCGAGTGACCCTCCACAGTACCACACGAGGCTGCTATAGAGTCAATAGCGTAGCGCTGGTAGAAGTCTCGGACAAAGATGGTTAGATTCGACCGCCCTCGCGAGCTTGAACAAGCCCCTGACTCAGATCAGGGGGCGGTCCGACTCGCACTGGGGGCGTGGTCGGGATTTATGTCTTGATGCAGCGGCCACAAACACGAGGGATAGCTGTAGGTGTATTCGTCAGTTCAACGAGAAATCCGCTTTTACTGACCCTCAGTTATCCTTACTTTCTCAAGCAGTCTATCTAAGTCTAAGACACTCCCCACAAGTTATCTGCTGAAGATGTTAAGATTGTTCTGACATCTCAAATGTAAAATTCTTCTTCAGTTATCACGGAAGGAACTGCACGAATCCTCAAGAAGATGATTCTCTGACATTGCAGCCCGAAGAGGCTATAGTGATGGATCTCGCATAAGCTCTACGACTCGTTCCATAAAGCTACTATTAAAGTGACGTAAATGAAGTGATTAGCGAATGCAATACGCACGATTCGGGCGCAGCCAGCCCGTGGCTAATTCAATGCTGCAAGAGCATCTAACATTCATTCAGTGTCTGTGTCGGGTGTGAGTGTTTGTCTTCTAGCATTCCGCAGCCGCTGGACGGTCGTATCGCTTACCTGCCTGCTATTTAAGCCACGTTTCAATGATCTGTTGTGTTCTCTGACGTCGTTAAGTGCTGAAAATACAAAGTTGCACTATTGTATTGATGAGAGCTCCTGAAATTCGTCATCAAAACCATCATTTCCACACTTGTCTCACAAAATTTAATTCTGATTAATCTTCTCTCAACTTGTTGTACTATCTACTAGGCCCATGGTTCTAATTTTCGCTTCCAATTCTGTTCCGTTTCTTGTGTTTTTGTCTAATATGGTGTCTGGACTAATAGAGAATTCAGCAGAACAGAGAACGATGTTGTTGCAGCCAATATGCTGGAGACAGCCCGCTGCCTCTTTTTGTGATGGCAGTAGTGTGATTATGGTCAGGAATATTGTGTTCAAGCGTCGCAGCCTTCATCAAGCATTCTCATCGTGATTAGTACTCTGTTTTGACAAACAGTACCGGTAAATTGGGGGGTTGATATTTACACGGGTGGTGGAGACGCATACTGTGGACAGATAGGAGTAAATACACAACATTGCCCTATCGCATTGCGAGTGCAGTCTCAGCGCAGTTTCCACCGTCCATTTCTTCTCCGTGCGCTTCTTCATCGAATTTTGTGTCCGTATGATTGATTTCTGTTTCTTTTGTTCCTTTGTGCATTGCGTTATACATAGCTTTTCGTGAGAGTCAGCTTTCAGCACGGTAATAATTAGTATGTGATGTTTTTTTTTAGGGCAGAGGTAATGAACTGTGAAACAAAGCATGCATTACACTGTGCGGCTATGCTCGGATGGATTCTAGGATTTGCATATTTTTGTGGCGTTTTCACTGAACCTCATTCCACTGTAACGCAGAGCCCTTTTGAAAGGTATGTTTGTTTTGTTATTCATAGCCTGATCTTTTTTATTCCCCGAGTTACCCTTTGATTTTTGCTAGATGGTTTTGCTCTAGATATATTTGGTTAGCATTGGCAAGTGTAAGGATTTTTCACTTCGTTGGCTATCTTTCGCTTTGTTGCCCATTTTCGAGTTACGATTAGTGATTGCCTCAATTGCTCTTGATATTCGTTTCATGCCTTTTTGTGTCTTATTTTTGCTTATTCTTACACCCATTTTTTACTTCTGGTTAGACGCAGTGTGGGCTTACTAATCCTGTACAAGGGTTGGTCGTATTCGGTATCAGGGAGAGTATCTGTCGAGTTTTTCCGATTTGTCGCTTGACCACATTCAAAATACATTTGTATGCTTCCTTTGCTGATTTGCCGGGAGCCTTTTTCTTTTTCTTTTTTTCTGCGATGTAGGCCATCACTCCCTCCAATATTGTTGGAGTTGTATTTCTTGTTTTCTAGTGTCGCGCATATCGACCGCAATCCCTCCGTCCAGTCGTGTTCTTCTGATTAATGGCGTTGCGCATTGTTGACAATACGGCTTCAATGTGTGTTCTTAGTTAGCGAGAGCTAAACAAACAGGATAACGTACATAGGCTTTATGTGTTTTATCGATTATACTCACGATATTCTAGTTATGGATACACTTGGACAACATTTCTGTACCTCTTGCGTTTCACCGCGTTACTGGTGCTGCCGCAGTGCCTCTGCAATCTTCTTGGCCTTGTTCTATTTAACGCATTTAGGGAAAAGGTACGGATCCATGTTGTGTCGTACCATATTGCCATTATCAGATAGGCAATGTTACAGGTACCATTGAAAGCTGCACCGTTGCTGTCACCATTTGTATGTTTTCGGGTAGTAACAAAGGGTCATTTTCCGCTACTTGTCAAGGTAATGATTATGTTTGCTTATTTGTTTGTTTATTTATATATTTATTTAGCTATTCATTTACACCCGAGGGTGTGCCATTTGCGTGTTGGTAAAGGTGTCAAAACGTTGGTGAAAAATGGTTAGTTTGATAATGACGGGCTTCTTGCAGCGAAGGTGTCAGGAAATTGATGGGAAATAAGATTGTGATAAAATGAACTACTCTACGCATTAGTACTGCGCGCACTCATTCATGATACGACGCGTTTTCGATCTTATCTCTATTGTCTGCAGCAAGGTGTATTGTCTGCGGCAAGGTGCAAGGAACAGAAGTCGCTCACTAAATATTTGCGGTTCAGTGGAAGGGTCTGAATCTCTCACGGTTTTTCGTTAGGCTTTTGCTCAGCTTTAAGTTGGACAGAGGAATTTCATTCGCACTGAATGGTCTAGGGTTAAATGGACGTCTGTGAGGATTTGGTCAGACCTCTTCCATCCGGAATTTTGATGTCATGGCACCTCAAAAAAGTGTCATTTCAGCATTGCAATCGTTAGCGCCACCTACACAAGTCACCGAGCGATCTGCTTACTCCCACGTAAAGATTATTTTGTTTTTACGATGGTGGAATGATGAGTAATCATGCCAGTTGTACTGCGGTATTGCCAGCGTATTGTTTGTCATCGATCACTAGTTGAACTCTATCAGTGTTCGGGTAATTGCGCCGTGCGTGACTCACTGCAGATAGTTGGAAGTCGACGAAAATTGCTAGTGGAGTGGATCACAAATGATTGGAGAGTTATTATATTTTTAAATGGTCAACACCTGAATGCAGCATGGATAGGGCATTACTATTGTTGTGAATACGTGTGAAGGGACTTGAAGAAGGGAGTGTGAAGGGACTTGAAGAAGGGAAAGGGATGATGTGTATTTCACTCTTTGTTGGACCACTGAATAGTGCCATGTTTGAGTGGTTGCAGCTATAACCAAACGCACATTCATCCGTACATGATTTTGCGCAAGGTCGCTTCCATTGTTATCTTTCTGACCTGAATCTCCCCAGCTAGGTAGCAAACTCGCCCAGATCACTCCAAAGATAGCATGCTTCCCTCGTACAGCTTTCGTCGGCAGCCGTAAAATAACGGTTTCCAATCGTTGTCTTCAGACACCTGTTTCCTATCATACGTATGTTTACAGTGAGAGAGGAACTGCATTCGAAAGAACAATTATGTTGCGAACGATAGCTGCCAAACCCAGACTGAGTCCATTGATACGAAGGTAGTAGCCCTAGAGTGGAAAAGGCATCTGTCTCAGATTCTGGTTGTGCTGTGATCTGAGCAGAAATGAATCTGGCTACTTTTGCGTGGTTCGTTCGTCTCGTTCCCATTTTAGGGAACTTTTATTTTTGAGTCTATCCATGATCTCTATGTGGCAGCCGCTTACAGATGAAGCATCCCGTTGAACAGTTGGTGGGAGGGGAAGGTGTGAAAAACATTTAAGTGTTGCATAGTGGCGGCATGGCATAATCTCTTGCTTTATGAATAGTGGACATCGTTTATAACTCAAGTATTTCCCCTATCCATCAAGCACATCTCAGTTCATGTACGCATGAGCGTTTTTGATCAAATTCGTGTGGGAAGTATTTTGCCGACTGCTGGGTTTGAAAAGAGTACAGGTGCATAAAATGGATTGTTTCTGCGAATATCAGTCACTCTGTACAGCGGATAGCGCAGATTTTGGTTCTAGTAATTGTAGCGAGTTGGTGCGGAACTGAGAACCTTTTCAAAGAACCGATATGAAAAGTGCTATTATCATAAATCTTCAAAACCACTGAAAAGATCGAGGCTGAGTGCGGCACTCAGTAGCTGAAGTGTTGAGGGTGCTCTATGCAGATAAGGAAAGTAATTGCTTCAGTTCGCTTAAAAGTGGTCCTCCTCAGTAATGCTGCTGGGGCTTACGTTGATGTGATCGAAAAACTGTTGATGGGATCGGAATGGATGATTTTTCGTCTTTTCCAGTCCTCGAATGACGCATATACAGGGAGTGCCAAAAAAAAAAGTAATTTTGCCCACGGCTCACATCTCCCAATTATACAAAACATAGGGAAACGAAAGAAATGAAAGTATTGGGGCAAAATATTCCCGAAATGTTCCTCTAAAAGCAGGAACAAGCTGAGACTCACTACTTTCATTTTCATAAAAATATAGAACCTTTTAGCGGCGCAGTCGGGCTTCGGAGCACCCACGGTATCAAGGTCCCCTTAAAACAGTGGAGCCGGGTTCCATGGTAGGTCTTTTGTGGGAAGCTTCCTAAGGATTGGCCCTTCGGTTCATAGAAGTCACAGAGCCCCTGCTGCTTGGACAAGGCTGTTATGATCCGAAGTATCATTTTCATGCCCAAATCCGCCTCCGGAGGGGTTTCAGTGGTAAGTGCACGTTTTGGCTCTTGGAAACTAAGGGCGCTGGGAGCCCGGAAAAAACGGGATCCTAAAGAACACCACCCAGTATGAATCCCCTTAGGTACCCAGAGTGGACGGACCCCAGCAAGGTTGTGAAGGAGGGCGACGAAATTTCCGATTTTGCTCAGTTGAGGTGACACATCTTGTTCACTATTTCCTCGCTCCCGTTCCTGCTCGTGCAGAAGGCTGCCACGGAGTATAGTGATAGAGTGAGGTCTGCTCTTGAATCTGGGGATGAAAATACCTCAACAGAATTTGCTGTAGTACGACTAAAGTGGGGTGAAAATGGACGAGACAAAATTACTTTTTTTTTGGCACCCCCTGTATATTCAGTTTTCACGACTGAGAAATTTCGCGTCTAATTACTCGCGGAAATGTCTGAATTCGTTTCGATGAAAAAGTCTCCAACTATGTAAACAGCCTCGGCTCCACGGCATTCAACTTCTGCTGGGAAAATAGGGAGGAACGTGTTAGATTTCTATGGATACTACTTTTATGAATGCAGTCTGTGATGGTTGCAAATATTCGAAGGATACAAGAGCAGAATGTATCTGTTGGCGGTTATGATTTATTGCAAAGCAGTTATTGCTGAGAACGAATATTTTATATGACTGTAATGCATTGATTAGAACGTATAATAGCCAGAATTTCCGCTGCAATGACTCTTTTCGAGACGTATGGGAATAGCTTCGTATGAATTCATGTTGAAAAATGGTGTGGAGTAGAGGGCAGTAAGAATGGTTTCCTTGTTTTGCTAGCTATCATTTACTAGGTTTTAATACTTTGAAGAAATGAACATTGTACGCATTTGGACGCCTCCGCAGCGCTATGATGTTCCTGCATTGGCTACAAACGTGTTTGCGAGAAGGTGTTGGAATGTTCAAGACTTTCAAAATTGTTTCTACTGGAATGAGGAGTTTATTTACAATTGAAATAATTGGGAGAATATGACAGACAGTACTGACTTGTGCATTTCGCAACAAGTTTGATGGAAGAAAGGGGTTATATGAGCAAAGTTTAAGGTTATATGAGCACATGAGCAAAGTTTTTAATTTTGGACAGGACTCGATTGCGCGCCATCGCTTTCTGGGCACGGAACATTTTGGTCCCGACATCCTCCTTCTGCCTTTTTTCAATGCTTTCCATTATAATTTTGTAGAGCGTGGATAACTCAACTCGTTACTTTGGCGGACCATGGCTCATCTTGTTTCTAGAAAGCTCGTGGTGCACAACATTGCTGGTTTATGGTGTCTCTGCTATTATGGTAGATATCGCAGACATTAGTACGATTAGTTTTCGCTCGGTCTGGAGGAAATGAGAGATCGATGGTCGGCACAGTGCTTGCGGAAATGAAAAAATAGACTGGCTCACGTCTCTGAGGATTACATAAGGATGAATGAGCAGAGAAATCCGCTTTATCCAGTTTTTCTCTTAGATTACGGATAACTTCTTTATGACCGTAGTGATGCTCAGTATTCCCGTTCAATTTTCGTTTTGAAACTGAACGTGCAGGTGGGAGCTTGCGTGTATAGGAAAGTAGCTCTAGTTCAAAAAAATCTTACATTATGCTGTTTGGTACTCCACTGCCTTTTATCCCATGATTCGGACCTAATGAAAGTCGCTCTGGGAGCTCAAGCTCGCTGGTTGGATGAATCGTAAAATCAGGTGATCTAAGAGCAGAGGTGGAGTACATAGCTAGGGTTGAATGAAGTGTGATTGCTGCGGCTGGGAAAGTTGGGCCAGGAAACTGATTCTTTCTCTACGAATCCATGCTCTGCTCTTTTTATAGTTGTTTTTGGCACTACTTTTGCTGGCTCATTAAGTATGACTCCGCAATTTCAGGAAAATATTGCAACTAATATGAAGACATGTTACGATGCAGGCATAGAAAATTTTATATTTGAGGTGAGTGAGAGCATTATTATCGCAATTATTTTTACCAGAAAGGGCGATCTATCACCTGACATTCGAGACTTTTGTTTATTTGTGATGATCGACGAACAACTGAAATGTTTGGAAAGTGCATGATAGAGACTTCAGTGAGAGTTTCCCAGTCCACTGTCTGAAAGCCAAACGAGATTGGATTCCCATACCTCCATATCAGCAGCGAGCGCGGTAATGGCTAAGTACTTGGTACGATCGCTTGAAGGAGGAGTTTGTATGAGTGGACGTGAATAGTGAAGGCGAAAAAAAGTTTGAAAGTTTAGAAATATGGTTTAAGGTAGGTCTGGTGTTGATGGAATGTTTTTTCTCAGTGGAATAACCTTTTTTTTTTGATAAGGATGAATTTGAACTCATGGCGAATACGATCATTCAGGTCGTTACTGACAAGGCAATCCATTTGCCGCCTCAACCCCGAGTACGAGAAGTTGTCGTTCCAACCACATACAGGTGAGGTTTTGCCATATACCTTTACCTGTCCATATCACTGATAGTATAGTAGTCAAGGCAGTCATTCGGTGTTATTAGCTTCCATCTTAAAGGACGAAAAGCGGCGCAAAGTTCAAAGCCCGTGCTCTCCAATATTGCTTAGAGGATGACGTCAACATACTGCAGGTGATTTTATTTCAAAGACAACTATGGGTTATGTTTATTGATAAATCCTTAAAAGAAGTCACATGAATACTATAATTCTGAAAAGGCTAGCTGTGGCGAAATCCCTTTGAAAAAGCGCGCCTCCGAGCCGTAGAAACGGCGCAACGGATAACAGCTGACGCCTTGCATGACAGACTCCGCCTCCTAATGACGTGATTCCCGACTGGCTGAGGTGGGAGAGGCCAAATATATGCGACAGGATCGAGGGCATTGCGGCGCGCTTTCTCAAGACTAGCTTGAAGCTCACTTCAGAAAACGATGCTGTGGTATTTTCGAACATCCCTTTGTCTTTACGACTTGGCAAAATGCCCATGAAAAACTCGTCCGGACTGCCTCCTGGCGAAAAGGTCGTCCGTATCTCGAAGCAGCCGTGGGAAGGGGGTCCTATCTCTCGGGTTTTGAGCCATTTCCATCCGTTTTTTCTACTGTCCTGTTACTAGGCACTTTTCGTCCGAAATTCCCCTAATGCTGCCTTTAATCAAGGACAGTGATAGGGCATAATGGGGGTAACGGGAGCACCCAAATGGGTCACGCAAATGAAAGCTAGGGGTTTAAGGACTGTACGTGGCGAAATTCCGATGAAAAAGAGTGTCTTTGGGATTGATAAGAGCCGTCTTCTTCAACGGTTGTTACTTGTTTTATGGTAGCCGCCCGCTTTTCCAGGGCGACCCGCCCCTTTTGAGAATAAACGGCGGAGATAGGGTGTTATCTCTCGGGTTTTTGACCGTTTCATTGGGATATTTCTTCAGATCCTTCCATATTCGGCCCGTATCACGCCTTTAAGCAGTACACCTGTTATCTCCTACATGTCGCAGCTTATGCCATTGGAAAGCGTTAATGTAGAATTGATGAATATTTCAGGACAATGACTGGATTGTTCATCTAGATGAGGAGACGTTATTAACAACCAATGCGGTAAGCGTTTAATTTTGCTTCCGAACGAGTTTTGATCTTATCGAACACCGTTATCGTGCATGTATGAGGGTCGTGTGCTTTATGACTTTCATAAGGACCCTTAAGACTCGCGCCGTGTACTTGTTAGGGACACAATGCATAGGTATATCAACCAAGCATTACCTCTACCAAAAGTAAGGCACGCTTGCTAGTAAGGCACTTAGTATGAGCTGTGCCCCAGGAATCGTTCTGATCGATTCTGGAATATGAAAGTAGAAATGCCAGTAGTGCAACAGTAAATAAATGGTGGAATGAAAGGCATAAGAACCAGAGACACCAGATCTCCTTTCTACCTCTGATCCTTATCGAAAACGTGCTTTCGCGCTCTTTGCATCACAGAGGGAGGTGAACGGCCAACTAAGCTAGCATTGTCCCCGACTTTCTTGGCTGTTCCACCGCACCGAAACGCACCCAGACCTCGCATTTTATGCGACTTTGCCACAGGTCATTCTTTAGAGGTTACCCTACCATTTGAGGCGAACATACATTCCCAGTGTGATTTCATTTTCCGTGACGATGTTTTGTAGACTACAATATGCTACAAAAAAAATTAGTAATAAGCGATCACTAGTGTTTCAAGGTTTACCAGCGCAGACCATACGATTCCTTCGACCATATGAGATTTTACTATTTCTTTTCAAATGTGTTGCAAAAATAACTCCAGTTGACTCCATGTCCGTTTCTAGATATGTGGTATTTTGAACTTCTGCGAAGATGGTCGTCATCAGTTCGGTCAAGGTGTCATTACATATGCGAGCGGGGAAATTGTCAACTGGTTAACGACTTTGTCGGATTCCTTCCGGTACTACTTGCTATCGTCGAAATTTCTTTTAGCTTGTCCTATCCTATCATTTTATTGAATGTTACAGTGTTGCGGACGACATGGGTAAACTGCGACTTCAGTTCAAACTTTTTCATAAACCACTCTTCGGTTGGAAAGGCTCTTTCGTTGTGACGCAAGTAGGTTTCTATCTTGAAATAGATTAGGTTTTTGATAAGTGGTTAATGATACTCACAGATATAATATGCACACTGCGATTCATAATGATACAGCCACCTATAATTTGGCAGGAAGTCTCAGGGAAAAATTTCCAAAAATTTCTCCAAATATAGAGTGTAGTCATTCGCACATCCACACCATATTTCACCTTGAAATCGCAATGCAATTTTTCTTAATTTTTCGAAAAAAAAAACAATGCCACTGTTGCGATGATGCAAAATTATACAGCCACTGGGGTAATTGGAGAATTCAACAAATTAAAACAAACTTAAAGATCAATAAACTGATCCCGTAATAAATTGGCCCCTCATTTCTTCGAATAACCTCAAAACTGCTGTTATGTACAGTAGCGCTCAAAAGTCTTCGGCCAAAACTTTTTTGTCATAACTTTTTTTCTACTTGACCAAATTTGACAAAATTTTAATATGTGGTGCCTGAACCTATTGTCAACATTTCCTACTACTTGAGCGCCGCTTGCCACTTTTCATGATTTTTTACAAGAATTTACTACAAGACCACCCAAAAAAAGTAAGAGGCTTGTTCAAGAAAAACGGCTTTCTATACAAAAACAAAAAGAGCAAGCCTCAGAGAACATTAATATTTTGTAGAAAGGCCACGACTTTTGATGACAGCGGCACAGCGGGACGGCATAGCGATGGCATGCCAAAATTAAAAAATTTCATATAACCACGTAACCTACACCGTTGCGCGCCATAATAGTATATTAAGTATGCAGTGTCTCCGAGTACAACATACTAAAATTTCTCTTAAATCGGTGCAGTTGCAAAAAAGTTACAAGTGAAAAAACCCAAGTGAAAGACCATTTCGCCGAAGACTTTTGAGCGCTACTGTATGTTCATAAAACAAGCGATGCCAGCTTAATTTTTGCGCGATTTTAATACTATACAATGCTAGCCTTTTTACTTGGCCGAATTAACCTCTTTCAAAACCATGTAGCATCATCCCTTTCCCGTAACCCCAAAAAACAGCAAAATGGTTCCATCAATTACACATGAAATAGGGGAGAAAACATGGGGTAGCTGTTATTTTGCACCGTCGCAAAAGTGGCATTTCTTGAAAAATAGGACATATTTGTTTTCGTGATTTCGAGCTAAAATTTGGTGTGAATGGCGGATGCGCGCTCACATTTGCTGCACTTTATACCTGGAGGGTTTTCGAAAAACATCTTGTTATGAAAGTTCTTGAGTAGTTTATAATTAACTGTATCATTAAGCACCGCAGTATACATTATTTATGATAGTAATGAGTAATGTATGTGCACATTAAAGGTTGCTGCGGAGCGAAATGTATCGTATGACCACGGTATGGAGGGATCAATAGCTGAGGATTGTTTCTTTTCAATGATTGCTATGAAACACGGGTATACTTTTGATTTCATAGAAGGTCGGTTTTTCGCATTGTTATTTTTGAAAGCACTCGTTCGCATAAATCTAAATCATTATTCAGGTGAAATGCATGAGAAAAGTCCATTTACGATGTGGGATTTTCTGCAGCAACGGAAGCGCTGGCTACAGGGAATTCTTCTAACAGTCCACTCACCACGAATTGCACTCACTCACAAGGTCTGCAAGTGAAAATGACTGAGTCTTACAGGTGTATCTTGACATCTTCGACACTCGTTCTATTACAGGCGCTTCTCGCATTATCTTTGTACGCGTGGGCAACGATGCCCCTGACTTCTCTACAAGTAGGTTTCTTTGATTGCATTCTATCATGATACCGTCGAATAAACATTGTGGGCATATATCTACTAAAAGTAAATATTGTGGAACACATTCCGGGGGGGGGGGTGGGGGGGATTGCATCATTTTCTGAAGGAATTGATTACTGGCATGTGCAGAAATGAAAACAATGTAGTGTTTTGCATAAAGGGCTCAGCTATCGACTATCATAAAAGTATTAGGTCTGTACAGAATAAATGGCCAAAACGGAACACTTTTTTTCAAAATGCCATAACTTCGCTCAGATACAACTTTATTAGTCGAAATAAAAGCCATTCGAATCTACACAACCTTGCCAACGATCTGGTAAAGAAAATATGCCATCATGATCAAATTCTGGATTGCGAAAATTAATGAAGTCAACGATGACATTTTCAACATGCATCGTTTCGGCGAACTCCTTCTGACGCAGGTTTGCATCGAGAACCGGGAAAAAGTGGTAATCCGTCAGGAATAGGTCTGGGGAATAAGTGGGGTCAGGGTGCGTCTCGATCAGTTTCTGCCGGGTGACTTGCGAACTGTGGGGTTTTGCGTTGTTTTGCGCACCCAGTAAAAAATGATGCAGTTAGGCATCGAGCCTCTCCCTCACCCCGCTTATTCCCCAGACCTATCCCTGACGGATAACCACTTTTTCCGGGTTCCCGATGCAAACCTGTGGCCGAAAAATTATGCACGGTAAAAATGCCATTCTTGACTTTATTGGTTCTAGCAATCCAGAATTTGATCATGATGACATATTTTCTTTAACAAATCGTTGGCGAAATTCTGTAGATTCGAATGGTTTTTATTTCAACTAGTAAACTTGTGCCTGAGCGAAGTTATGGCCAGTTATGTTTTGGCCATTTATTCTGCACAGACCTGATACACTTTGGGTATATCTCTTTTACGTACCATTAAATTAGACTGCGCTCACAGTTTTGGAATTGGAACTGCATAATTGCGGAATTGTGGAAAGAAGATTAGGTACGTATCGATCGGGAGAATTGAGGAATTGTGGAAATGCAGAATCGCGGAATTTGCGGAAGTGAAGAATTGTGGAAAGCGTCGATACGTATCTAATGCTTTTCCGCAAATTTCGTAATTCTGCATTTCCACAATTCCTCAAATTCCGCAATTCTCCCAGTCGATGCGTATCTTCATCGTTTTCCGCAATTCTGCAATTCCGCAAATTCCAAAACTGTGAACAAAGCCTTACCAAACTCAAAAAATCTCAGTATCGCAAAAAAATCGGCAGAAACTTCGTCTATAAGAGCTATTCAGTACGATACTCATTAATGTGACATTCGTTTTCTGCACCGTGGGCAATTTGGCTTCATTTGAAGTATTTTCTTACCAATTCGCGAATATGATCAAATTTACCTTACTGGCGATACTTAGCGTCAGAACGATAGAGGATATATGCGGCGGTGTCAGGTGCCAATGGCTTCAACAGTCAATATGACTTCATGGTCAGGGTACTGAATGTTCTGTGTGGACGTTACAAATGGGTATAGTGGAATAAAAATGTGGTCCAAGATTGGCGAGATAGCGTCAAGTGGGCGCCAGCGATTAGAACGGACATCATACCGTGATCAGCTAACCCCTCCAGAAATTTCCTATTTTGGGGTTGCATTACTTTTATAGCGCCGTCGTTCTAAAGTCGCGACTATTGTGCAACAGAAACATTTTAAGAATATTTATATTAAGGTATTCCTCTGTCCGCTATTTCCCCTTCCTCGTTGTCTGCCGTTCGATTTTGCTCTTTCGTTTGTTGGTGCGGTGAATCTATACATGTACATTTTTGGAGTGGTGAAGTCATTTTCGCATAAATACAGGTATATTCATTCTCTCATCATTGTTGCCAGGCTCAAAAGGTGCAATAAGAGTTTCTACATTCATTATTTTTTACAGGAAGAGTGCCTTCCGACTGATGATCTATTTAATGGGAGCCCTAATGACAATACCATTCAATGTTATCATTGAGAATGCAGCTGTTTTGGTTGGAATGTGTGGTCGGAAAGATCAATTCTACATAGTAAACAAAGATATTCAAACCGTATAGCATCTCTGTGATGACGCTATTCGAAAGGCCAATGCTAAAGCGCAAGGAAAGGAAGACGTTGGGTCATTAATAGCTCAAATTCTTTTGCATATATACTATTTCTTCGTAATCTTCTCTACACTTTTTATAACTAAATTTCCAACAACCACTGCATCGCTGCTTCCAGCAATGCATTTCGTGCCTCCTTTACTTAAAATAACTCGGTTGCTGCCATCTGCCTAATTGTTTGTAGTAGTTGTTCGATGTTTGTTTGTAAAGCCTTAATTATTTTTACGTTATTACTTCGGCGCTTTGTAAGATTATGACACATGTGTGGACAAACCGGATGTGTGAGCTCGGATGCGGATGGTATGCACTCTGCATAAGTGTGGTATGATATTGTATACTAAGCATGATTACCGAATAGAGATTATCTCATCGGTCCTTAAATCACCAATAGAAAGAGGTGGTGTCGAAGATTTCTCGTCATAAATACGACCCCGCATTTTCCAGCCCGTGCGACGCGCCAAAGATTTCCCTACCTATGCTTGAAGGCGCGCACATTCCGCGATAACCAGACAGGTAGTCTCACCTCTTTGGGGATGTAGATCCATGGGTAGTAATCCAGGCTGCACCGTTTTCGCGCCGTCACGGTGCCCTTTATCGGCGCTACAACTGCTCAAGCTTACTTTGACTCCACCCATTTTGCTGACCATTAAGAGAGCTTGAGTGACTGGTGCCGGAGTGCATTCGAACAGGTGAAGAGCTGTGATGGTGCACCGTGGCGAGGCGAAAAAGGTGTAATTTGGATAATCATTCAAGGATATACTTCTCAAGGAGGTAAGTCGCCCTGTCTGGTTATCGCAGAATGTGCCTCTAAACCTGAGCCGATTTCCTTTGTCAGTCTCGGTACGATGGTTTCGTTCCCGCCGTTTCTTTATCGGAATTCATATAGCATAATTGTGAACTCGCACCTATAAGGCCGCTTCCATACTTTGCGCACCGACGCCGTCACGCGCGTGCCTGCGTCACGCGCGTGCCTGCGTCACGCGCGTGACGCAGGCACGCGCGTGACGGCGTCGGTGCGCAAAGTATGGAAGCGGCCTAAGGCGCGAAGCCGCGACCACGCCCATTAGCGCGACCGTATTTCCTTTTAATATTAGAGTTAACAGGCTTTTTTTCAATTCACATGTGTGTCATATTATTACGAATCAATGTCGTCGTGTAAACGTTCCGATTCTATAGGCTAATTTTTTGTACGAGTTTGTTCTTATAAGATGATCCGGTTGAGATTCCTGTGATTTTTTATATATTAGGCTTGTATGACACTAGAGAAATTATGATGGCTAATTATTTCTTGTATTATAATTTGTGTTACTTGCTGACTGCCCTTTTCGAACGCGGACATGCTGTTGTCTCCATCCTCGCGCTCCCCTCCTTCATTTCTCGCACCATAATTCGAATCTCTTACGTATTATGCTCATTGTCGTTTCCCTTTGTATTGTTTAAGCATCACACTATATTAGTTGTCTCGTATGTTGAGCGAGGGGGATGCCCCTAGTGCCATTTGTTTTGTTTGGCTGACGTAACCGGGCCATGATCACGCTTTATGGGTTCGTTGCGATATGGATCCGTAGCCAATCATCGCCTGGTTAGAACGGCAGATTTCGTAGTGGTGTTTTGTATTGTAGAATCTAAGCGACTAAAAGAGATGTTATGCATAAGTGTGCGCTAGTCGCTCTGAAATCTGTCGCATACGATCAGGGCGAGACTCTTTCGGGTACCTCTCCAACCGCAGCCACTTACGTACGGGTTGTTTTCAGGTGTACGGCTCATCTCAGATTTAGCCGACATCAATTGCTTAAGCTTTCATCCATGACTTTTTCCGCCTTATATGTTTACAAGTGATTGCCAATGAAGATTCTATATAAAGATGTGATTTTCTTACACTATTACACTTTCTTGCACCCAACACCGCCATCACCGTGTGGCAGACATCAAGGAAAAAATTCAGGGACTCGAATTTTCCCATATTCAAAAGAAGTTCAAGAAGAATGTTCAGACAGTTACCAAGGTATTCCATGATTGTGATGAATCGTGGTTGGCTGAGTCCTTGTCAACAGAAGCAAGAAGTCTGCTCCGTTGTAGATGTCGGTTGGGGTTGACTGCGTAATGAAGTTCATTATTGGTAGCGAAACTGATCTATCCGCCTCCAGAAGTGGGGTTTCCACAAGAGTCTATGTGGAGGTACAGAGCAAGGATTATAGAAATCTAACAAAACTGAGGGAAATCAAAGTTCCCTGGACTATCTTATCACTTATCAAAATGACCGCGCTCATCATCATTAAAATACATAAATCGGGATTGGCGTAAAATACAAGCACCGAAAGGCACTGATAGGTGTAACGTCTGTAAAAAGAACCCCTAAGTGAGTCATCTGAATGAGAACTGGAGGTCTAGGAAGGCTGTGCATATTTATGTGGCGAAATTCCCGGTGAAAGGAGCGTCCCGATCTGGAAGCTGGCGTATTTTCAACCGCTATCAATTGATTTATCTCGGCCCGTCCTCATTTTTGACCTGGCCCGCCTCTGGAATCAGTAGTGGGAGGGGAGTCTCATTTTTCAGGATTTAGTCCGTTTTTCTTTACTTTAGTACTACTAAGCACCGCAACCTCCATATTCAACGATCTTCCCATGCTTGTCGCGAACTATCCCTTCCACTGTCTTTAAGGCATACCACTGTGCTACACAACACTATTTTCACAAGTGATGGGTGCCTTGAGCATATGTGTGATATGCTGGCTGCCCTATGCACGTTGGTATGGCGATAAGGTATCAGCAATTCAAAACAAGATGTATCGTCCATAATGGTTTCGTAGTGCACGACGATTGCAATACTTAGGCTCCGTTTATACCCAGCTGAATGATACCGGATTATCCACGATTCAGGATTTTTGGCGATGCCATGTACCACAGCGTCAGTCTATATGTTATTGCAAATACCCAAAATCGTTTATAAGCCGAATTGCCGAAAATCCCAATTGAGCATACGCTCATTTGTTCAGTCGCTATGTGTATCTCATTGACGAAAAATTTAATTGGTGACTTGCGAAGGACAGCAGCTTTACTACAGTGTTTTTATCCTTTGTACAAGTCTGATGCCAACTTCTCGACCTCCATATATTGGAAGGTGTGGGTAACTAAGTAAGCAACACTGGTCCAGGGTTCGATCCCCATACAATACTAGCTGCAGCGGCGCCACTAATCATTAAACCATCTCTTACCCAGAAAATTAAGCAGTAAGAGCTGCAGCCATGGCAGTATAAAAAAATGTATGAAGGACTGGTTAACGATATGAACCATACACAGTCCTATTGCACTGAAAAACAAATGGGCTATTTGGTAACAACTTTCTTTAGAGAAGCAAAACAGTAGTTCCCTTTCCATCACAACAGCCAGTGTAGCAGGTATTTTAACTGTCGTAGTGGCCTGACAGTAACAATATCATTATCTCGTTACATTTGACGAATTCATTCGTGCAGCTGCCACAAGTAACAAGTCACCCTCCGATCCCTACCATATGTCCGGCCCGAGATCGATCGACGATAATTGATCCGAGTTCGTGAAACCAGAAAGTTTCATGTGAGGGTTGTTTTGCGCGTCGATCAGTTTATTACTCCCTATAGTTTATAATCCGTGTCACGCCGAAACAACAACGATATCCAAGGCGCGAATATTTCGGCTTCCGGGTTCGGTGAAGTCTACCTCATTTTGTCATCTCTACTGTAATGGCAATTCTAATATTATTCCTTTGTGCCCTACCAACCTTTGCTCAGAATTCAAATAGTGACATAATTTCTGATGCAGTTAGCTCTGCGAACCAGACATCTGATTTAACGCCTCCACCACTCACCGATCAAGTTTATACCACGGGCTCTCCGGTTCAACCAATATCTCCGATTGTTATACAGCCAACTATCCAAGCAGCAGCCTCCTCAACTACAGCATTGCCAGTAAACACGGTACGTAGAAGCCATGTGTTTTTCTATTTCAAAACCGTTTGTTCAGATTCTCATGCAAATTTAAGGGTTTTGCTTTTAGGATGCCCTTTTGACTTGTATGGGGAAAGTGAAGCTGGCGTGCTTGGTGAATCTATATGTGAGGCGACTTTTGGACAAATATGTTGGAACGGGACGATTGGACAAAATCAGAGACGTCATCGAAGCTGAGGTACGAATTAAAAAAGATCTTTCCCAAAATATTTTCCGCCATAGGTCTCACGCCAAGTCATCGTTTGCGATAGTGGAGCAGGCGTAACTTTTTTCCTAAGTTATAGAAAAGTCTCCAGCAATGTCGGAAAGTTAAATGATGCTAAAATTTGATCATATCAAACTTGAAGCCATTTATACGAACTCTCATTGAAGCGTTGCCGTAGGAGTCGGACTATTGGAGACTTAATATAGGGAACAGTAGTGTCTCAGCGAATGAGACTTTGATACCAATGAATAAAATAACAGTATTCGCATAATTCTACCTGCTCTTGAAAGAACATGCTACCAACGGGTTTGTTGTGTTCGCAGAGCTACAATTTTTCAGCACTGGCCGAAGCAAGCATTGCCCAATGCCTGAGAGAAAAGCATTTTCACTGTAAGCCAATTTATGAGCTCCTTAAAGAAGTCAATCGAATTTGCAGCTAATCAAAATCATGAAAAGAGTTGACATAAGAAGTCGTGCGTAAACCTCACACAGTTTTCCTGTCTTATTGCAAATGACGGGTAACGAGATAATTGAGACAAGATTTCACTGTAAGCCAATTTATGAGCTCCTTAAAGAAGTCAATCGAATTTGCAGCTAATCATATTCCTCTATTCCATGTTTATGAACGGAAATGGATGTCTCACATCTGAAAACAGCTTTTTTAGGCCGACAATATTTGTAATCCAGAGGAAAATATAGCTATAGATGCATTTTTGGCTAATTACACCTATGCGATCCTCGTCGCTGAAAGAGGTGATGATCTACAAATATGGTTTTAGAATCATTCTAAGTTACATTTTACTTTACGTTTAATTACGTTTGCATAGTTATGCAGATGATTTTCAAAGTTAGCTAGGAAGATTGAATAAACGAAATACTGGTAATCATCTTTCTAATTTCTCCAAAACGACTCTCAGTAGAATTATTGCCACATGTTCGCACTCATTACATTTATCGTTGAAAATTATTTAGCTACAACTAATCTTACCAGCAGCGAGAAGGATCAACTGAACACAATGGAAAACTTGAACGACACAATCGGAGAGCGATTTTTTTACTTGCGCAAATTCAGTGTGAGCCCTTTGTCGGATTTGGTCATTGTGATTCTACAAAGAATTTCCACAAGCAAAACTTCAAATGAGAATATACCTGATGTGAAGTCTCAAACCTACTTTGTAGACCTCATCAAAATTATGAAAATGTATAAAAACATTAGGTAATGCTGAAATTCTGCTGGAAAACTATGTGGATTTTGGAGGAAAGACGGTAATGGTTTGTTCGCAACGAAACTTCATCCCTTCCTAGGCATGGATAAAATATGTACCCTTAGTTTGAAGCCATTTCTTCGTATTGTACCCTCCCACCATTATCTTTGGACTTTGCTGAAATGTGAATTTGCACATTCGCCCAAAACACCCCCCCCCCCTCCGATGTCCCACATAGCGCCTAAATAAGGCCGCTTCCATACTTTGCGCACCGACGCCGTCACGCGCGTGACGGCGTCGGTGCGCAAAGTATGGAAGCGGCCTAAAAAGGATGCCACCGTTACTTTTACTGTGAGCCATCAGCTTTTTTCGAATGCTCCCTCACCTGATCTGGAGATGGCTGGCGCACGGACTTAATTGACTCACAGTAGTCCAATATGCTGTACAGTGGTAAAGACCGATCACCTTCTGAAAGTGGGCTTTTTCGGACGTGATGGTTCTCTAGAGACTTTCCGGTGTGATTCTCCATGCTTTTCCTGAATACCTCAGATTTCTAAATGATCACATCGTAAATGTTGTAGAATTAGGCCTCGGTCATACTCACCGCCGGCAGGGCGTGGCTGCTTTCACAACAAGCGAGGGAAAGTGGCACGGGTGAGGTGCAGAGATGACGCAGGCAACGAGGCAGGGTGGCATAGACGGAGACGCAGAGGTACGCAGTCACGCCTTGCCGCCGGCACCGCAATGTATGGCCGCGGGCTTACAATTGTTCATCCTACATGGTACAATCGAGAGACATTTTACTGTACTTTTCAGACAATCAATGAGTCAGATCGATCAACGCTAACGAAGGCTTTCAACGACATAATGAAGACTTTCACCAGCTCCAGCGCGCCTAACGCCACACTAAAGGCTGTTGCTGCACTATCACCATCAGACATGGCACAAATAAGGGTACCACGTCACTCCGATTCTCTGATATTTTTTGAAGTACCATAGCACCTTTCAGAGTACCGACGACACCAACCGTTTTGGTCTCGTTATGGACCTTCTTAACGCTTGTAATATTACGGACAGTGTTGCCGCTGCTGATGTCACTCGACTATTTGAAGTACCACCTGTAGTATAATAAAATTATGAACGTTGCACGAAATTCGTAACATATGCATGAAAGGACATTTCGGAATTACCTTGAGTGGATTAAAGCACTGAATTATGAAATTGGAGGTGCTGAGAAATACCTCGACAAAAGAAATTGAAGGAAGTCTAAAAAATGGCAAAAATTGGGCTTCCTGACATATAATATTTATATTATATACATTGCATGCACAACAGGTACATGAAGCATAAACTACTGAAATAACATATGACCTTGGACGGGATAACCATGTGAAAACGAGCTTTCGAATTAGTACCCGCTGTATGGTATCATGAGGAACCCTAGAAATATCACCTGTTTTCTCATATGAGCGTCTCCTTTATTATTGGCATCTCTTCCTTATCTTTTATTATCACAAAAACGTAGTCCTCATTTCCCATGTTGTTGCCACCGTTGCCAGCGTCATTGCCAACAATCACGTCTGGGGTGGGTGGGCTTGGCTGCTTAGCAGGGTCGCGCTTGCTTCCTCGCTCTGCACGCTCCAGGAACTGACACCCAGGCCCCAGTCAAGGTACAGCCTAGTGGCTGTGGGTCGAACTATCTGACCACGGCAGTAGTTGCAAAACCCCAAAAAATGTGGAGTGTGCGGTGCAGATCCGGATCGTATCCCAAACTCAAAATTTTACCCATAAGGCCGCGGTCATACTTTGCAGTGCCGGTGGCAGGGCGTGGCTGCGTATCTCTGCGTCTCCGCCCATGTCACCCTCCCTCGCTGCCTGTGAACGCAGCCACGTCCTGCCGGCGATGAGTATGACCGCTGCCTAACTCAGCAACCTTATAACAAAATACGTATCGCAGACGCCCATGTGGTCGGCGATAATCAGCAGTTATCGAGGACAAAGATGTCAGAAATCTTTGCTTATGGCTGTCCTTGATATGACTGCAACTTATCACCAAACCTGAGAGACGTCACGTAGATGTCGTTCAAAACCGTGTGCGGCCGCTTGTTCAAACTTTCACTCCCGTACCTAACATTCTCTTCCTAGTTGGTTAACCAGAGGTTATCCGCTATAGCCCTACCCGCCATTGCTGTTCGTATAAATCAGCCGCTCGTAACCATTAACAAGCAAATTTCCCTTCACTTGTCTCATCCGTTGGAGGCACATTACGAATTCACGGCACACTTGAACAGGACATCCTTGAACTGTGACCCTTTCCCTAACCTTCAAATGCTTTATTGGAACTTTCCTTTCGCCACCTATTGTTGGCCAAGGCCGCGTTCATAGAAAACGCTTTCGGCGCTTTGCGGTCTAGCGAAAAGGAGAATCACGTCGAACAGAAGAATCGGTGTGTGCGCGATCCTGCTTTATCTGATACCTCGAGTTTTGACGTTTTTGACGTCTTACTTGTGCAACTATAACAAACAATCATTTCATTCATGTCCAAACCCTTTCCCAAAATTGAAAACGCCGGATCGCTGATTGTCGATTCCCTCAAAGCTGATTATGGACGCTACCCGACGGCTACACTTCTTTCACACTTCTGAGAAGAATCAAATAACCTTGGAAACCACAGACACTATGTCTACACAACCGAGACCACTAAAACAACTGCGCAACTTTATTTACAAGAAACATGAGCCACAAGTCAAAAGCCAGCATGTACAGAATATTGCAAACACAACAGAGTATAACGGCAACAGTAATTGGATTACGCTCCAGCAACTTAAGGTTCATCAGACTTTCCCGGCTCGGCCACACTATCCTCAGTATCTGAAAGAACAATCACCCACTCATAGCACACCCGATCAAAAAAGTAGTATTTCAACTTACTGTTCGACGTTTTCTCATCATTAGCCTGAACGGAGCAGTCGGAACCGTCTTCTAGCAGACTTCCTTCAACCGATTGATCCTTCACTGCATCATCTCCATTAGCAATTTCTTCCGGCTCCTCTTCCACTGTCTCAACATCTATATCTTCATCGGATTCTTCTGAAGGTGCATCATCAGCCTTCATAGGACTTTCAGCCTTCTCCTTTGGTTCTTCTTCAGCGCTCTTCGACTCGTCCGCGACACATTCGAGTTCGCAGACTTTTTTGGCAGCCACACATTCGGCCTTGTCAGGTGTCAGCTCCTCCAGCCCATCATTCCTCAAGGACTCGTCATCATGCGCCGGCAGCCAATCAGGCGGCGCCACCTCGACCTGCCTCCAGCCTGCGGGTACTTAAGCTGCTGCCATCCAGCAGTGGCAGTCATTCCCGGCAGTCACCACCTCACCTCCTCACCTTCCCCTTCTTCCTTCTTATGTAATCCTATTAGTAATAAATATATATAGCCCATGTGTGTTGTACCTCATCGCATACCCCACCGCTACACCTACCCCTTCAGTAATAGACGTCATGAACCTATTATCTGATATGGAGGACCCAGGGAGATTTTTTTTCACACCCGTTTTCGAAACTAATTTTTGCTCCCTCTCTTCTCTTTCAGTAGAATGCATTCCCCTCCCAACCCATATTCCCTTCGACTCAACCAACGACTTCGTCTTCCCGCGCAGAAGATGGAGAAAACGAACAACGACTTACGTAAGTAATTTTTTTTCTCTCGCGAACAATCATAACAAGGGGTAAGTAATAGTTTTTGACACCTAAAATGGTGTAATTAAGAAGATTTTGACACCTAAAACGGTGTAATTAAGAAGTCCTGGCGACAAGTTCCCCTTTCTTTCTTCTCACGGCGTACCAGTTGATATTATTAAGAAGTATAATTCACATAAAAGGGATAATAAATCACTATAGTAATCAATGACACCCGGCAGACCGCTGCTCGGCTGTCAGTTTCATAAGACGCCCGCGCTAGCTACAGTATACCAAACTTCCGATCAATCTCTACACGTTCCTCCAATCAGGTCGATATAATAGCTTCGACTGCAATCAGTCAAGTAGACCTGTGGAATAAGTGGAAATTGAGATAAGCTCAGATACAAATGAAATATGAAACGAATATGTTTCACCAAAAAAAATGAACTAGATGAAGTACAATGAAATAAGAATAGTATAATTGGTACAAAACTGAATAGAATACAATGAAGTAAGAATAGTATAATAGGTATAAAATCTGGTGTAAAAACCGGTATTAGTATGTGGGAAAATAATGAAATAATAGAATTCGTGAAATCGCTTGAATTCCTTATTGACAACCAGTATTTACTAATCGCTTGAATTCTTTATTGACAACCAGTATTTAATGAGTAACCATTTTAATTGCCGAATTTTTGAAAAGGACTTGCTCGCCATTCTGCGCACTTTTTCTTGAGAACTAGCTATTCTCACTCACTATATGACCCTTTGCTGCTACGATACCGGTTCAGAGACGGTACTAGGAGATAGACAGCAAAATCATATATCTATGTATCTCTCCTATTTCCGAGTGTATAGTGAAGTTTTAATGCCAAGGCGGCCGCATTACAACGCACCTTGGCACATGCGGATCGCCAACCAAGATTTATTAGTCTGGATTGCGAAACTCACTCGGTACCTCGGTGAGGCAAAGAGATCCAACGTTAACAGGTGTCACTTCGGCGTCATGTATACATCAACTCTGACAGCCGCGACTCCTAACCCAACCACCGCGATCGGATTTCGCAATTAGATTACGGTATCTGGCCAATTTCTTAAGCTTAGTCTGCATTGAAACTTTCCAATAAAATGGGACAAAATGGGACATGCTACCACACTCCATAAACTCTAAGATCCCAAAGCAGTTGCTAGTCTAACAAACCACCATAGAAACAGATGAAGTCACTTCAAATTAAAAAAAAAATAACAATTCCATGTTCACTTCAATCTTTTCGAGCGCGCTAACAAGGCTGTCAAGTTAATAATTGTTAACCCGCACAGTCACTCCAAACTTCACACTTTGCTCACTTCACCGCGAAACTCCTCACTCTCCTAACACTTATACAATTTCAAACGTTATCCAACTGTACTTGAACGAGGCAATTTTGAATCGCAGCAATAACTTAATCTAAAAAACCCAATTAATGCCAAAACCTCCACCCCTATTCAAATATTAAGCTTCTATCAAACAAAACAAAACCGTTTCACATCACCTAACACCACTATCCGCCCTTCACCCCCATGTTCCAATGAAAAATAATCAATTAATAAAAAGTCAACATTAAGGTTCTTCATTGATGTCCTGCGGCATGATCATAGGCTGCTATGATATCAATACCCTTAACTAAAAGGCCTCCCTTCTGAGCATTTTCATCCATTATTAAAAGTAAAAACCATGATAGATCTTCCCACTACATCAGCAATATCATCACAGGGGAACAGCATGGCGCATCCAACAATGACAACCATAACGATAGTTTTGTATTTGGTCTTCCACCCAAACACGCTAACTGTGCAGTACTTAGATACCACCATTCAATGAAAAACAAACCCTCCAAACAAGTTCCAGAACACTTAGGATCCCACCACATGGCGCCATAGAATAGATCGATTAGCAGCAATCCCCCCAACATACCCTTTCCAGGACACTCACACTTGCTCTCTATAGGCATAACTAGTAATAAATCTTCCCAACACAGCAATAATACAACTAGAAGCCAACTACGTGGCGCAATCCTAATTACCTCAAGTCATATCAATTACCACAGTCCAAATATCCCTCCTCCCTCATTCATATACATTCTCAAAAAATAGATATAATAATAGACCTTCACAACGTATCAACAATACGAACAAAATTAAACAACATGGCGCAATCCATAAAAACAAGAGAAAATCACCTACTACAAAATCAAAATATCATCCTTCTACTATCTCTAACCTTCCAAACAATTTTTTTAGAATACTTAGAACCACACTCACGGCTCAATCTCGAAAAGCTCATTAAATCATCTTGTTTCATATTCCAATCTTTCCTAATTTTAACCCATTCCTTGAACGCAACAAATGTAACTCATTTCACTAATAACCAGTGTCTAGAAACCCATTTCTCCATCAAAATAAGTTTATGAGTTGATTGAGTAGAAAAATCAACTATATTCATTTCTAATCTGAAAAGAAAAAACACTTCTTTCAACAACTATAAATACTTTTCTATCTAACTTCTCAGAATCATCCCCTTCTCTTCACCAAATATTGTTCGCATTTATGGAAGGCCCAAGTACTCCCCAACCAACGATTCCTGCAAAGTATTTCGATCAATAAAGAACTACCGTACTCCGCGCGTCAATAACGTATGGAATCCCTAAAGTCTGGTCACCCCCTGCATACTACTTTACATTGCAGCCAATTTTTCTGTCTTTTCGCCATCGAATCCTTATTCTTCGTTTGAACTTCTCCATGTCGGTGGGCTCTACCTCTTCCTCTACTTCATCTTTTGAGTAGCTGAAACACCGCAGAACACTGCACAATCCAGCTCCAACTGATTATCCTCCTTCAAAAAAAAAGCCTTTCTACGTTCATAACCCTTCATTTTCTCGCCCTACTACCTTCTAAAACTACAAACACTCGTACAATTTCAACTTTTTTTTTGAATAAACGCCCCTACAGTCCTAATTTTAGAGCAAAAATCAATACACATCAATATACTTATCACCGTACACAACTCCTCGACCACGTAATACGGTAACATTTGGCTCCGCCCCCTACAGTAAGCGTCCTAGAGATCAAAACCAATTACTTCCGAAAACCAAGGAATTATTCAAATAATCCATATAAAAATTATAGAATTTCCTCATCACACTTTCGAGTTAATTCAATAATTATCCCAAATCATAAGCCACTGTTCAGTTCTATACCTTTTTGTTTGCTAGTGTTTACTCTCTCATATCTCCAGCAAGTACTTACTCTTCCAAGTAAGCAATTGTGGGCATCGGCTAAATCAAGCTGACCTCTCGCCCACACTGGCTCGGTGCAATGTATAACTTCTTGATTAGAAATTTCACCGCAACCATATAACCAAATTCTGTACAATGTCTCCGCTAAAAGTGCTCACCACATTGAATTAAATTCAGAACCATATTTCACGGTGATGAATAATGACCCTATGCTTTACCATGAACAATGCCAAGATAGCCGCCATGCAGAATTCAACGATAAAATACAATTTCTAAAGCTTTAAATGGAAGATATCATAAATTAGAACCAGATATCATAAAACAAGACTTCAACTTTCTATTAGGTCGCATATGCTCTTTATTAAACTTCAAAATCCAATCTATAAAAAGCATAGCTCAAATTGACCCCACTAGCACTGCTCGTATCTTATTACAAAGGGACGATATATTTGCCTTGGCTACGGAAGACGTTTTAATGATTTTTAAATGCATAGAAATCATTGTGGATGAAATCATTTCCGACCACAATATAGAAGGTACATGTTATGTCTACACACGTGTTCGATCCGGGAAAACCCACTATTTTATACAACCAGGGACAAGGGATCTCATCACATCCAGTCCAGAACTGACTGTGAACGCCTAACATTTGGTATCTACAATGATGGAAAACCATTAGAAATCACCCTCAGGTTTCACCCCGGTTACTAACATTCACTTGAACCTTCCTAATGAGTTCGCTCGCCAAGACTTCATTTTCAACGCTCCACCCATATTCCATTCAGACTTAGCAGATATCTACCTCATCAAAGGACATCTTAACTCTATCGACAATTTCGAAACTGTCAAATCAAAATCTGCCTCTGTCGACATAGATCCCACATCCTTTCCACTTCACCGCGAGCTTGCTAACACAGCTCAATTCCTAGAGGCTAACGCAGGACATGTTCTCCAAACACAGAAACAGAAAATTCAGGAGTCTACTGGATTACATAAGTGGGTCGGGTCCGCACGCTTGTTATCGTTCTATTTGGCATACTCTTCCTCGCAATGCTAACTCTCCTCTATATCCAAAGAACCGCCGTTCAACTGGCTATTAACATAGCTCTCAAATCCATCCCTATTGGCATCTCTTTCATTGTTTCATCAATCTTTAGTAAAAAGAGTTCACTACCTTCAAATCCATCATCCGCTACGGATAGACCTCTTGTCACGGCACGAAGGCAACGCCATGCTAGACAAGTATTCAATGAAGCCGCTGAACCAACTAGTATTTCAGTTCAATTCCCACCATTCTCAGATGTCCCACTTAACGATATGACATTTCTTTGTGCAGTCAACAAACAACACTCCGAACAAATAGGATCCAACAACCATCTACTACCTCCCAAAAGCTTGTGCCTACCAAAAAACCCACCCCAGCAAGCTACAACCCTCCCCATATCATCGACCAAACTTCAATCTCCAACACCCCAACCAAGGCGACAAAGATTTCTTGAGTTTTCTCCCCAGCGTATCGTGCATCCTCCGGGCATTCACCAATCCACTAATGTATATCCAAACCCACCTCAATAATAAGCACATCATAGCACTTATCGATACTGGCTCCGCTATATCTCTCTTTGGGAAAGTGTAGCCCGACAGATCAAAGCATGCATTCTCCGACCTTCTGTTGCCAAAGGAATCACCGCAAATGGTACTCCAATACACCTCCTTGGACAGTTTACTCCAACCCTCCTCATCGGTGACAAAACGGTAGAATTTACATGTTGTGTCGCAGCAGATGAAAACTACTCCTCTCCTTCCATCTTAGGAAACGATACCATTCCTCAACTCGCTCAAAAACTATTAATAGATTACGGCGCGAACACCATTTCGTTTGACGAAACAACCATCCCCTTCGTTACCACTACACAAGACGATCATGACCTTTTGAAACTTGCGGTTTATCTTGTCGAAGATACCACCTTACCACCCTTCTCTGATAATGCGGTTATAGGAACAACCAACACCACATTCCCTCAGAGATGGGAAGTTTTTACCACACATGACCCAACGAGCCCCCTCCCAAAATGGCTACTCGTTGGTAGAACCCTTTCATGCCCAAATGCAGAAGGATCAGTTCTGATACGCATATATAATTCAAACCCTGAACCCACACGTTTGCCGAAAAGCACCACCATAGCCACCGCAAGCTTCGTAGGCACAGATATGCCATGGCCACCAGTATTTTCGATCCAACTCAACCAAAATGCTTTATCACTATAACATATAAATGCCGGATATATCCCCTCCACCGCTGATTTCTGTAACGATCTACCCCTTTTTCCAAATTCTCAACCACCCAAACCACTTTTGAGCAGAATTCAGTATAATCACTCTACTTTACACAATAACCATTTTCACGCTTCGAAAATTTTACTAAGTATAAACTTAGTAAGTATAATCAATGTTCCGTAGGTAACGACGGAAATTTCGGTCGTTATACAGGACCCATTACCCACAGCATTAATTTTATCCCACATCATAAAATCCCCAAACAACACCCTTGACGGGTACCTTTGGAAAAATGACAAGAAACAGAGGACCAAATCAAAGAGATGCTAAGAACAAGGATCATTGAACCCAGTACCAGTCCATTTGTATCTCCTACAGTATTGGTTGAAAAGGGACCAAATAAAGATCAGTGGAGATTCACAGTGGACTATCGTCAAATAAATGCTATTACAGAAACAGAGACCTATTGTATCTCCCATATGCAGAACATTCTAGATCTTGTAAATGGTAAAGAGATATGTCCCGTTCTCGATTTTAAAAGTGGTTTTTTTTCAAATCCCTTTAACGAAGGAACATAAGGAACGTACGGCCTTCTCTTCTTTCATGGGACTGTACCACTTCACTGTAATGACACAAGGCCTCGAAGGTGCCCCAGGCACTCAACGAGTAGCCAACCATCTAATACGCGACATCAAAGCATGCTGTTTCGCTTACATTGACGACATTATCATTGCCAGTCAGTCAATTAGCCAACATCTGCTTGACCTAGAAGAAATATTTGTACGTATAAGAAGGTTTGGTATGAAACTAACTCCGGAAAAATGTTCATTCTTTCAAACCGAAGTACAATACCTAGGCGTGTTATTAGCAAAAATGGCACTCGCCCTAACCCACAAAAAGTAGCTAGCATTGCTCAAATCCCAAGCCCCAAAAACGTGAAAGACATAAAGTCATTTCTTGGAGCTGCCTCGTACTTCCGTCGCTACATCCCGCGCTTTTCTATAATTGCAACCCCACTAAATAATTTGCTTATCAAAAGCACACCCCTCATACGGACCACAGTCCACGAAAAAAAGCGTCCCTAGCTCTCAAACAAGCTCTCATTAACACTCCACTTCTTGTTGCCTCCAGTTTTAGACAACCATATATCATACACACAGATGCGTCCACTATTGGCTTAGGAGCATGTCTACCACAGACCCATCCCACCACCAAAAGCGAACAACCTATCGCGTACTGTAGCTGCTCCCTCAACAAACATGAGAAAAACTATGCTGTCATTGAGCTCGAAGCTCTAGCCATCGCTTTCGCTCTCACACATTTCTACCACTACGTAGCAAACGCACGGATAACCTTGGTAACAGAACTCGCTCCACAAAAATCACTTCTTCACAGATCCGATTTAGTCGGCCGCCTTGCCAAATACCAAATTTCAGTTCAAGCACACGACCTCACAATCGAATATCGCGCTATGAAACACAATACATTTTGTGATTTCCTCACACTTCCCAGCCTATAAACTCCATCATAGCAATAGGCATGATCAACAGGCAACCTTCCCTTGCAGACATTCAGGAAAGCCAAAGAAGCTCAAAATACGGCCAGCTCATCAAATACTTGAACAACGAGATAGATGAACCACCGCGAAAATTTGAAAACGAATCAGATCATTTCTCTATACATTGCAATTTTTTTATTAAATACATGATAACCAAAAATTAGCTATTCCAGGTGAAACTATTCCAGGTGAAATAATTGGTAATCATAACAATGCTCTATGATACACCACCATTAGGATCATATCTAGGAATACAAAAAAAAAAGAAAAATATTTCTGACCAAGTCTATACCACGATGTTTCCACGTATATTACTTCCTGCCTAATTTGGCAAAAAAAAAAAGTCAAAACTCCATTTAAACACATCACACGTGACGAATTGGGATCAATACCTGTACCCCAGTGCCCTTTCGCAAAAAAAAAATCCAAATTCGTAGTGTGTGCACCACTCATATAACAAACCATTGAGTTGGTCACCAAAGCTTCCATCAACGATGTCATCTCACAACATGGCATCCTCAAGGAGATCATTTCAGATCGTAGTTCTAACTACTACAGCAAAATGCTCATAAGAATCAATAAGGCGCTAGGGGTAACTAATAGTTTACTACCAGTTATAATCACAAAGCTAACGGCCAGGCGGAACGGTTGTGAAAGTCACCACTGACTCTTTCACTGCCTATTGTCCCGATACCAGAGACGTCTGGTCGGAATTCCTCCAACCAATAGCATCTGCATATGACTGTATAAACGTGCAACCACTGGTTACAGCCCATTTTTCTCTCGTGGTATATGGTCGCTGCCCTGTCACGTGGAGTCCTGCGCGAGCTTCCGGCTCGACTCATGTTCGCCTCCGACGACTTTGAGGCCCATTTGCAGCCGGCCCGAAAAACACCATCGTGGAAGTTGGCAACAGGATTGCGAATAAGACTGCGATACAAGACAGGATATGACCGCTCGCACAAGGTATAACCCACGGAACTTTCCATTGGTGATTTAGTTCTCCTATACGACAACCAGTTCGTCCAAAATTATCAAACCAATGGAAAGGCCTGTTCAAGGTTGACGATATCAACCGTCCTAACATAGAAATTGCTAACATAATAGGTCGTCTTGTACGACAAACTGTTCATATCAATCGCCTCAAATTGTATTCGCCTCGTTCCATGTCGGCTAACGTTTCCACTCCAACCCCATAACAACAAACTCTTTTGAACCCCGAGGAAACATCAGCTGCCAGTGAACAAACCAATGTAAGACGTTCGCGTCGTTTACAAATTAAACAGGCTGGATTCAACACCATGGACGAATGAATTAGAATCATTCACTTGGTTCTCTTAGGTCAGTTTGTCTTCTCTTCCATTAGCCGCAAAGTCGCGAATATACTATCTTTCTTTGAATTGGCGGTTCAAAGAAACACATAGGGCAGCCAAAACAAAAAAAAAACTTCTTTCACACGCCCGTGTGCTAATCGACTATTATTATGAACAGATTAGTGCACGTATTGACTCGTCTCGTATTGTGAT
The DNA here is from genome assembly GCA_963978905.1 of Trichostrongylus colubriformis. Lineage (NCBI taxonomy): Eukaryota > Metazoa > Nematoda > Chromadorea > Rhabditida > Trichostrongylidae > Trichostrongylus > Trichostrongylus colubriformis. The sequence goes on along the minus strand of OZ022259.1, from coordinate 7,928,909 downwards.
TTATATGCAGTGCCTATTTACTCTAAACGCACATTTCCATGTTATCCTTCATATGCAACGTATTCACATATTACAACAAAAACACCAAAAAAATAATATAATCATAACCAAAAAGGGCTATGTACACATCTATTCTCGTGTTATTTTTGTTTTTCTACTAAATTGTTTAACTCATAGGACCCACAATTTTGCTGTCATTTATTCACTGCTTTAACAAAATTATACCAGTTTCGATGTGTATCATTCTAACTCGTAGAGTAAATTTGCTATTTTTCCCCTATGTCAACACCGTATGTCATCTATCTACCGTATACCTATAACAACGCTCGAGGACGAGCTATCTCTCCAAGGTGTAAGTGGTCGTCTTACTGTGCTGGAACACTCTCAGCATACACGCGTATGATAATTCTTGTGTTTATTCTTCATACGACGTTTTCATTGTAAAGCCTCCACATCTCAGCATCAAGAAGTTAGTCGCTAATGAATGACCATTTGATGACCATTTGCCAAGAGCGAAGACGTAGTCATGTAGTGGCTCTCTGACCTCAAAGGCATCTGTCCATGTTGCATATTATTGTCATCGGTCATACCTATCTCTATGCAGTGAAGGATACTAACTCTTGAAGTTGTCATGCTACTTCGAGCTCGAGGACGAGCTCACTGTAAGGAATGGAGATGTCAGGTGTCAGCTCCTCCAGCCCATCATTCCTCAAGGACTCGTCATCATGCGCCGGCAGCCAATCAGGCGGCGCCACCTCGACCTGCCTCCAGCCTGCGGGTACTTAAGCTGCTGCCATCCAGCAGTGGCAGTCATTCCCGGCAGTCACCACCTCACCTCCTCACCTTCCCCTTCTTCCTTCTTATGTAATCCTATTAGTAATAAATATATATAGCCCATGTGTGTTGTACCTCATCGCATACCCCACCGCTACACCTACCCCTTCAGTAATAGACGTCATGAACCTATTATCTGATAGCCTCTACATCTCCCAACTTTCTCTTCTTCAGATTTCGTGGTTTGTCCACATCCTGAAACCAACAACTAAGTCACTTCTCAACCAGTGATCCCTAAATGAAGCATTAATAGCACCATAACCTATCCCCAAAGACCTACACTGACCTTGACGGACGCCGTTTTCACGGGAGAAACAACCTCCTGAAGTTGTTCAACAACGTTCGTTGACGACATCTCGAAGTTGTGCGCAAGTGTAAGCGAGAACCAGCACTGAAGAGAAATGACGCGACGCCGCCTCTGGTTCAACCGACGCCACCTTTCCGCGTAGGACCCGCCCACCTTTTTGAAATCATCATTGCGTTGCCTGATATCGATCGATGGTTATACGAATTCAAATGCCATTTTTATGAAATTTGTGTTAAATATTGTGGATATTATGATATGTTTTGGTTGGAGTTAGCGAAACAGCACAGGGAGGATCAAGCATGGGTGCAGGAATGCTCGCTGGGAGCCATATTTTCATATTTTGGATCGGAAAGGAAAGAGCAGACGTGTTTCTAAAGGGTTTTTCTCAATACTATGCTTCAGTCTGAATGCGCACGATACATTTACAGACTTCAAAGAGTGCGTGTGGATAACGAACTTGATTTTGGCTTTGTTGTATGATTTTGAGAACTACGACTTAACGAAATGCCCTCTGCCAAGTTTATGCGCTGTTTGCTATCAGGCTTCCTTTACCTCAGTCCGGAAGTCGAATCAAGACCCACTGTACTGTGTTTCGATTAGCAATGGCCTATTTTTTAAACACATTGTGTTTTCAGTCCCGTTGCGTCCACAGCTAATGCCTATATAGGAAAATGAGCACAGCCTGGACAATCTTCTTATACCATATCATTTGCAGATTCCTCGTTTCCTCACTCTGGCGGGGTTATGATCACGGCGCAGAAAATACACTGCAGGCCATTAACTCTAAAAAAATATACAAACGTGTAAAATACGGGTGGACTTTTCTGGATCAGGAGGGCGAGTAGTTCATAAATTGCCTGCCAAGGACTTTTTCATAAAATGAAAAGTGAATATGGGTTGGGGCAGAGGTCCTTCAACCATCAACGCAGCTGCTTTCCCTCTTAGAAACAAGCAAAACCCGAATAAATGCCCGCCCCGTTCGTCGCTGTCATAGACGAGGAGTGGAACATTTTATGTGACTGTCTGTTCTTACTATGCGTCCCCGACCGCAGCGGACGATGGGGCGGGCATTAATTCTAAGTCCGTCCCCTCTGCCGCCACTTTGAGGAGCTGTATCCTACAAGGGGATACGAGGTCGAAGTCGCCATCTGCATTGGACACATATCTCGACACGCTTACGATTTTCTGAGCGGAGCCATGGAACATTTTCTGAATAAATAATACGGTTGAATGGTAGATTCGGGAGCCTGTAGAGCGTAAACCAGGAGTTTTCGCGCAAGGCCAAAGTCATTTTCGTGTTCATCGGATCGGATAACTTCATGAGACAAGTTACTAGGCGATTCGAGAACTTGACCATGTTTCGGAGAAATTCATGGGCTATTCTGTGGGCACACAATAAAGAAGAAGTCGTTGACCCTTGCCGAGCAAATGTTCTTATTTGGCCCTTTTTACATAAATTTGGGATCATGGGCATATGTAATAGCTATGTTTAGGTTATTTTTGCCATGCTTGATGGTTTTTATGTGGAAATTTTCAAAAAATTCTTACTGAGGACATGGCCACCACTAATTTTCCGGAATTGGACCGAATCTGGATTTGGCTGAAAATTTGTTCTGAGGAGTAACTTGACCCTCGTGAGCGCGAATATCATAATCGTTTCACGCAATAATTCGTGCGAATTAATTATGGGATTCTGCTCATATAAACAAGCTTGATCACAGAGATCTCCATGATCTTGTATATTGGGATAGTAAGGAACGCGAAAAACGAATATAACACTTATAGTACCTGACAATCCTTTGGAAATGTTTTCCAGGCATAAATAAGAAAGCCTTATGGGAAGCCAAATATAATATTACTACCAAAAATAGAGCAATTAAAATCACAATATTCAACATTAAAATCTAAGATTTTTTTCTTTTAAAGTTTTAAACTTTGAAAATTTTTTCTGTCGTACGAACAATTTTTGCTTTACACCATATGCAAGATAACAATTCTGTAAAAAAGTTTTTAAGGGATTAAAACAAGTATTTGAGAACCATCGCGGGCATACCATCCATGATGCCATCTCATGCGAATCGTCACGACTACCTCTACGCTATGCTGCTGCTGGGTTCTGTGCAGATATGACAGCGAATCGCGTGGCCGCCCGCGGCGAGCGGCGCGGCGGGTGTGAGTGCCAGTGGCGGGGCATGGCAGCCTTCAAGCGAGGCAGTGTGGCATGGGTGGAAGCGCAGAGGTGACGTAGCCACGCTCTACCCGGCTCCCAAGAGCAATCGATTCGCAAGTCGGCGCCGCGAAGCGATTCGCTGTCGTATCTGCACACACCCCTGCTGCTGGGATGCCTTGATCTTCACATGTATTTGTCTGCGACGTGAGCAGAAAACACGCCCATACACGGGGAACCGGTGCATTCAGGAAACCCTCCATAGCTCCATTCAGAGAATCGTTTGGCAGATTTGATTGCACTGTCCAAAAGGGGGTCGAGTGATATGAGTCTCATTGCAAATGGCCACTTCAACCGTCCTTCGTTGGCTGAATTCTCACTACTTCGCGTGAAACGTTGCCGCTGCCCTTATTAGGTAACTACAACATAAAATATGGGTAACAGAGGATCTTATTTTTCCGTGCACCATTCCTTTAACCTTTCTCGATGTCTGATTTGTAATTTGAGTCTGATGTCGTTATTTTTCGTTTTATTTTCTTAACGGTCCATCTAAAGTAGCCTACTCTTCTTTTTATGGACATGTATTGAAATTGTCCGACGAGAAGGTGGTCGTTCTGTAGCGAAGCGAAAGTTTTTGACTCAAGTGGAAGCGGCGATATTGAAGAAACCAGTTTGCCGCATATAGCGCATTTTCCCTAACGATATAGGAGGAATTCACGGCAAATATATGTAAACCTCCTCGACCTTCCATAAATACATTCCCAGTTGATTGTTCGTCCGCATTCACCATGCTCTTCTGCTTTTTGGCACTTCTTCTCACTTGTCAAGCACAAAGTGACTATGATATCTCAAACGAATCGTTTGAAACTGCCGATGACAACACAACGCTTCCTCCCGCTCCTTTAGCCCCAGAGAAAAATACCACAATTGACGAAACTGTAAATATTGCTGCATTTCTAGAGGAGGCTTTTCCTATCCCAAGTGCAAACCTTTCACAAATGGTGGACGCGGCGAAGGTGAGCTTTGCTTTCTGAATAAGTAAGACAGTGCGTAAGCGCAATTTCAAGAGATTCTTCAAGACGTCAATTACATTTTTTATTTTTCGTGTAATATATTATGCGCTATTTGACACTGCGAACAGCACTTGGAATATCTGCAAAATGAGAATCTAAAAATATTGTTGTGAAACTCCTAGATTTTCGTTGCGCCTCAAATGTGACGGACTAGATGTGTTCGCAAAATTGTATTAGAATGTGGAAGAAATTTCTCGAAAAAAAAGCTGCTGAGTCTATGCGCTCAGTACCTTCCCAAGCCAGAAAGATTCATTTGGTTCGGATTGTTTTATTTGTTTTTGAGCTTCTGAGCTAGTTCTGACAGCTTTTGGTTTCATTTACATATTCCCGTCTTATTACAGAATTGTTGGTTAGAACTTACCAACCCGTCTTATTACAGAATTGTTGGTTAGAACTTACCAAAAGTTGACGTGACTTTTTACAGCTAACAATAAGCGTAGGAGACTCATCTATATAGATTGTGCGATCATTACCTTGCTTTCGCCACCACTACGATCCCTACCTTCATATTAGGTTGTAAGGAAAGTTTTGGCCGGTTTTCGCAATTTCAACTTTGGGATATCATAACACGGCTCAAACTGCATCTTTCCTCACAGAGCAGGCAACGTTATTCTCTATAGTTTTGGCAAATTATGTATAGTTGCATATCTCATTTTAGTGAAGGGCTGACAATTAATTTTGCGCGAAAGCAAAAAAAGTCGACTCCAAACCACCATTCTATCTGGACACACTGCTGCTGAAGAATCTGTTCAGATGTTTGGGAAAGTGGGGCTAAGCGCTAGATCTGATAAACAGTGGACGAATGGACGAGTAAGGGCCTTACCCTGCAACTGCTTCAATCACTGGAAGACAAATTGTGGAAAATGCGATGGCGCATGGCTGCTCCTAGCGGTCGCGCGGCACCCATTTTTTCAGTTTTTTTTCAAATCGAGGCTACTTGAGGTGGTCTACTAAGTTTGTTTGTTGAGTGCCAATACTTGTGGATATCCCCTGCAAGTATGGACGCTCATCGTCCGCCTTTTAGCTAAAGCAATTTGATTAATTGAAAATTCAAGCAGCTCGCTCATTTCTCCCCTTCTCTTGCAGTACTAACATTTGTGATCACCTTGCTGGGACTCGACTGAACAAGAAATCGTGAAGTGAAGTCATCCAAAAAGTGCTATTTTAGCAGTACTTTCAAATTTCCCTAATAATTGTGGCATTCCAAAAAGAGTATATATCCAGAAAAAGCAACTTTTTGTCTATCCAAGAAGCACAACATATAAGCTGATTCATGTTGACGCGCTCTGAGATTTGAATTCATCTTGTAAACGGCCAGAACTTTTCTTACAACCTAATATGTGCGATTTCTTCGCGCAGATCCTTACATACCTTGAACTTTCATTACTGCCTTTACTTACGGTATCATTCGATGTTTCTAAAACGCATTCCCTTGCTCTGGATAGTTCTGATTAGTACGGAGGACAACTATATTCTCTCAGTAGACACCATACCCTCTTCACACCAGGTTTTTACATAATGTGGACCTTACCCTTTTTGCCACTTGTATCCCGACTTGTATACTCCTCCATTGAAGGCACCGGGAAGGGTAAGAAGAAAGTGAGAACTGTGATTACATCTTCTCTGGAAACAAACCCTCCACTTCATGTTAGGTGGAACTCATAATGAAAAGGCGCAGCTCAGAGTTTTATCACTATCCCGCGACAAGGAGTGTCGTTCTGCACTTCATCAGCCGGGTGAGTTGCTGACGAAGGCGGGATAAAGTTCGCGGCCAGTTGAAGCCTCAAGGTACACTAGTATCAGAGGAATCCTCGACAGGTCAGTCGTATTTCACGGGCGGGATGGGGGCCGTAATTCCAGAGGTCAGCAATGGTCCCAGGCTAGATGATAAGGAAAACGTGCCGTCAGCTGACCTATTATGGAAGTGCACATGATAGATTTGAGTGATCAACACAAAAATTTAATGAAATACTTAGTAATACGATGCAATCGGCAATAGCTACTAAAACTGTAGAATGTAGATGATGGAAGGGGGTCATACTTGTGTCTTCGTTGAGGAGCAGGGGGTCGTACTGATACGACCATTTTCCTCCACGTGGGTGTGCCCTCTTTAGTCTCTAGCCTGTCTGCAAACTATCCCCGGCTAGTGACGCAGAGCGGCCCGAAGGAGAGGGGTATTTTTCGGGTTTCTACTCCTCGGGGTTTTCCCCATATTATTTCATTCTTTGTCTACTGTTACACTGCTGAGCACCTGTGCTTTCAGGTTTCACATTCTGCCAAATTTACCCCTACTGGTGTCTTTAGGGCGCGGGGGTGCTGATGCTTCCATCTTATATCACTTGTTTCTGTTTTTGCTACTGGACTTTAGAATTCTGCTCGTGTAACCACACAAGTTAAATGTACCACTACTGTTGCGGAATTGTTTTTCGTTAATAATAACCGTGAAAAAAGCGGACTTTTTATTACAAGTAATTCTTCAAATTTGCTCTGGCCATAACGACCGCGTGGAGAGAACGAGAAACAAAGAGTCACTCGTGCTATACCGAATAAAAGCAATAGTGTGCCCTACTCACGGATCCGAATGGGTAATTCATTTGAAACCATATCATGAGCAGGCCGTGACAAAATTAGCATTCAGGCCCATAGGTTGAAACAAAGATTGGGAATGGGATGCTTGATGTGGTTTAGAACAACGCTCCTAAGGGGTGGGACGTCTGCTTATCACCAACAAAATCTTGCCTCGGACTATCACTTAAAGGCAGTATTTGGGGGAATTCGGCACAAAAGTAAAAGAGGTAGTGTATGTGAAAGTCGATATGCCTAGTAACAGAACACTGAAGAAAAAACGGATGGAAATGGTCAAAGACCTGAGAAATAGGGCCCCTCCATACCGTTGATTCCCGACGTAGAGCCCTCCTGTGAAGAGGCGGGTAGTCCGGACGAGTTTTCCATTGACATGTTGCCATGTCCTAAACACGAGGGGATGTTCGGAAATGAGGAAGCATCCTTTTTATGGAGTGAGCTTCAAGCCAAAACTGAGGAAGCGGGCCGCGATACCTTCTATTCCCACCCCAGCCAATCAGTCGTTAGGGGGCGGACCGAGCTAAGTAAGGCGGCTGGAGCTGAAAAGGCCGCCTCTGCCACAGCGCCGAGGCGCGCCTTTCGCTGAAGATTTCGCCGCAGAGAGGCTTTTCAGACCCGTACTTTTCGAGTGAATGACTCCTCTTAGGAATTCCTTACACCCTCATTACCCCTAACGCTGTCTTTAATATCGCTTACCGACAGAATCCATTTTGAGGCTGTTGCAGGATTTTACTATAAACGTGCTGTGAATTTTGAGCACCCAAGGGAGGGATTCTTTTTCTTTGATTTTTTTTTGTCAAACACTTTATACTTAACCCATTACTTCCGAGCATTCGCCAACAATTTCTATCTCAGAACTGTAGGCGTCATTCTAACGCCTTCTTTTCGAAGCACTTGTTGGATAGGCTGAAATATAGGCACAGCATGTATGTATTTAATTTTTCAACTAATTTTAACGGTACGATGTGAAAAGGTAGCCAGGATGACTGTCAAAACCCTTTTGCACTCTTCACATTCATAACAAATCATTGGTTTTCTTTCAGGAATTTGTACGTAAATATCTGACGGATGCCGAGTGGTTGAAATTGAAGAAATTATTGCGTGTAATCAAGGAGATCGGTGGTAATCGACGTGATACTCATCGTGCAATCAGCATTTATCTTGGTCGAGTTTTATCACCGGAAAAACGTCGCGAGATTGAGGATCGTAAGGAGGAGCTCAGAGCCACGTTTGGTGACTTTTGATCAACGTCGGTACATTATTTTTACACTGTTCTTGCCACTCTGTTCATTGTTCTCTTTCATCTCAAGATCATGTTTTCTCATGTACGTAATAATGTAAGTATAGTTCGTTTCGGAGCGCGTGATAGGGCGTGGCCTACGAACTGGGGTGAGGGCGTATCAAACTCTTTCACCCCGCCACACACTCTCACTCTCGCCACACACTTCTACTCTCGCCACTCAGGCCACGCCCTATCAAGCGCTCCGAAATAGACTGTAACCATATACGAATTCATATCCTGCATATAATTTATGACACTGTTCATAGTTGTTCAGTTGTTTCAGCCTGTAATTTCTTTCGTATGGCCTTCAAGGCCCTCAATTCAGGGCAAATGAGCTTCATAACGTCAAGCGATAAGTATTCTGATCTAGCTCAACGGGATTGAAATCTAGCTATGAAGGGTGAAGCCGTGAGCCTCCGCGATTTTGCGGCACCGCACTTTCGCACGCGATACTGCGAACTTAAGATTTCATATTGCCGCAACTTCGCGAGTAGAGCCGCGACACTGCAAAATCGCAGCCCGCCAATTTACAAATAGCGATTGTGTAATGCATCGATTGATTTCCTTTAGGGAGTTGACAGACAATGCATGAAGGCTACCTCATGTTGTGTATCTCGCATTTTCTCGAGTGGATTGTGAGTAGCATCGTATTCGCTACATCTGAGTGACAATAGGACTGGGCTGAATTGCAAAGCGACGCCTAGTGGTGTCTTAAGAAACAAAATACTAGGGCTTCATTCTATTAGGGTGTCCACAAAGTTCGTTGGCCATTCGTTTTTTCCAGAGCTTGTAAAGATAACTCACCAAGTTGAACTTACCGGTCCATGATATAATCTCCATACATACCCAGCACCCTTCGCCAGCGAACGGGTAGAGAGGCAACTCGATCCTCCCAAAAGCCGGCCGGCCGTGACTCGACCCAGTCCTCGATCACGTCCTCGAGGTCGCCCTCGTTCTGCAGCTGTTTTCCGTCCAAGAAATTTTGCATGGACCGGAAGATGTGGTAATCGCATGGATTGATGTCCGGGCTATACTGTGGATGCGTGACCGTGTTGATGCCCAGCCTGTCCAGGACGGCCTGAGTATCTTTCGCTTCGTGGGGGCGGGCGTTGTCCCAGAGCAACCACGGATTCGCAAGTTTCTGGAACAAGGCGGCAGCTTTCACCTTGACCTCCTGCAATTATTAAGAGAGGGTCTCTGCCGTCACTGTGGCATTGTTGGATAGGATGCTGTAGTGGACGACGCCACTGATTTTATCACCTATCACTGATTTTTATCTTCGATGCCATAGTTTCCATTGGTGAAGCGAGTCCACCATTTTGACATTCAGTTCTTAGAAGGGGTGTTATCACCAAACTGCTGACTCCTGGTCGTGGCCTGACGTCTGGAGATACCCAGGTTGTAGTAGTAGTGGTGACTATCACTCATCTTCACTGCTTTATTGTGGGAAGAGCAGGAAAGGAAATTGAGAGCTAGCCTGCTCAAAAGTTAGCCCATCGTGAGTACTTTCAGTATTGGGGAATCATTATGCAAAATCACAACGCGTTGCGTAACGCGACGCTGTTTACAAATGGCCAACGAACTTTGTGGACACCCTAATATTCTGTACCAACCAATACAGATATGTATTTGACCTTCCAACCCTATCGAAAACTGTCACAGAGAAGCTTGATATCGGATATGGAGATCTCCTATCTTCAGGAACTCTCAGTGGCTCAAATAAAAAGAGAGAAAAGTACAATTATCCACAGTGCATGAACAAATACAAAAGAATCGTCCACGGGAATTCCATGATTCTTGTTCCTCTTGAAACCACTCTACTAGATACAGTGCTTGAACAGAAACAAAGAAGAAATCTAAAACCTGGGAGATGAGCAATTCGCTTGAATTCCCGCCGCAACATTTGAACAGCCGTCGGCCGGGCACTTCAAATTTTCGCGCCCAATGCTAATTCGCTTCTCACTCTGCATCCCTGACCACGTGTTCATCGCCTCTTTGCTCTTCAGCTCCCTTGCACCCACACTCACTGGGACGTCCCACCCCATGGGTTCCATTTCGAGGAGCTCTATCTGAAAATTGAAAAATGATTGTGAAAATTTTGAAAATTGTGAAAATGAAAATGTGATTTTGAAAAGCTCTATCTGAAAATTGAAAAATGATTGTGAAAATTCGCATGCGGCCCTTACAAGAGTGGAACGTGAGGTCGAAGTGGCCGTTTGCAGTGTGATACATATGGTCCGACGTATTTTCGGAAGCCGATCTCAAATTTGCATTCCAAACTTGCAAAACGATTTCCTGAGTTGAATCACAAGGCCCTTTTTCTATGAATGTCGGCTCAAGTACATTACGGGAATGGGTCAGTAGCCCACTGAAAGAGAGGTATGTAAGTGTGACGTGAGTGTTTGACACGTTACACTTACAGTAGTTTTGGACAAACTGTGACGAAATCTTTCTTATTTGCTGTCTTCGCAGTGGAAGCCTTCTCTGCTTCAATCATTTTGTAGTGGAATACCACATTTGCTCATAAAATGTTGAAAACATCCTTTTGAACTGACAAAGTATTATATTAGGTTGTCCCAAAAGTCTTGTAGGATTTTTCCGGAAAAATCGATAGCTCTTGTTTACCTCGAAGCAGGTATAGGCGATTCAGGAATATGGTAGAACATTCTCTAAGCTTTCTAGTAAAATATATATTGACCCACCAGATTTCGTGGAGTGAGCTACAGTGCCCGTAGTCGATACTCACCCAACACGCGGTGTCATCTACTATGAGTGGTCTTGCGGTTGCGTCTCCATCAACGCTGCATTGGGCAAGGGATGTGTGAGCTACGAGACCTTGCGCTGCTGACTCATCAGCTTCTGCAACGGCAAGATTGACATGAAAGACAAGCCACGCACAGGACACCCACACGCACTCGACGACGGGACGCTGCTCTACGCCGTTCGCGCCGATCTTGAAATGGCCATGCTCGAGCTGGCGGAGAGGAATGGACAAGCACCCATAACCGTAATTCGTCGCCTCCACGAGCCCGGTTATCGGAAGGTGCTGTCGCGAAGGACCTCATGCCCTGACGGATGCTCACGAAAGTGCCCGTGTGAGCATCTGTCAATCGCTGCTGCTCCGCCCGCATCGCAACGACTTTCTCGTCTATCTGGCTACGGGCAATGAAAGCTGGGACATGTACGATCCCGACGCACCCCGCGCCTTTTGGCTGCTACGTGACGCCTGGCCGCCAACACAGCCCATGTCGACCCTCATCCGAAGAAGATTCTACTCTGCTGCTTGTGGACGCGGAAGGAATGATTTTCCAACAGGTGCTGGCACAAGGCGAGATAGTACCCACTTCCGTATACACCACGAACAGCGATGGAGCTCCAGCAGATCCCCATCGCTGTTCGAGAAAAGCGCCAGAAAAGGTCCGCAATCATCCTACTTCATGACAACGCCAGCTCCCACATCGCGAAAAGTGCCCAGGCCAAGCTATAGGAGCTCGGCTGGGATATCCTGCCCCACCCGCCATACACTCCAGACATTGCCCTTTCTGAACAACACCTTACCCATCCTCTCGAATCCTTTCTGGCCAAGATAAAGTTCGCTGACTATGACATGCTTGCAAAGGCGATCGCTGACTTCTTCGACTCTCAGAACCCAGATTTTTGGGAGAAGGTAATCAACGATTTGCCTATGAGGGGGCAAAGTGTTGTCGATAGCAACGGTGAATACGTCGTTGTCTAATTGTTGTTTGTTGGAAGAAAAAATAATAAAAAGTGATGATCGAAAAAATCCTACAAGACTTTTGGGACAACCTAATACAATCGAACAGTTGCGAAAAGTGCTTAACATTTGTATGCCTTATGCCAAAAAAAAGTATCGAAATGCGGTAATATCTGAATAGGAGTGTCTTGTGTAGCCAGTGGAAGAGGTTCAGCAATATGCAAAAACGGTATCCCTCAAGGGTCCAAACCATCGTTTTCAGTTTACAGAGCGTGACACTTACTTCCATGCCAGAAGCCTGTTATCGGTACGATTTTCTGTATGGTACTTGAGACGACGTCCGTCGAGAAAGGGCTTTGTAAATGAACCCAGAGAAACTCAGCATCGAAAAATATGTCGGTCCATATGTATCCTATTACAAACGGGCACTTCGACCTTGGGTCCTTCCATTGTTAGGAAGCAAACACTGCACAAATATGTAGGTAACAAGAACTAGAATTTCCATGGGCGATTCCTTCATGGAATGAGATCCTTAATTCAGGTACGGCGATCCGAATCCCCAGCCAGAAATTTATTCTATCTTAAACTGTACACCAATTCGAAAAATCATGCATCGTTGTGTGAAGTAAAAACATTTGCTGCCTTCGGCATTGAAGGCCTGATAACCTCATACTCATGCTTCCGCGTTATTACGCACCTTTGTCCTTTTTTAAGTCGTGTTTGGTTCCACTTGGATTGCTGCGCTGCGGCGGTCAGAGTTTGTCCATATTAAGCCCCATTTCATGTTTCACAGAGCAGCAACAGAACTAACACACAGAGAAAACTCTACAGTATGGTAAAGGCACGACAATCATATAAGTGGCTTACTTCCCTTGGGCCTTGGATAAATGCTCACCTGCACGCTTTTTGCGGCTTCGCGGTGCACCTTTACAGTTTCGGGCCTCCTAAGTATAGCCAAGCCACGCCCACGCAACAAATCACAACCGGCTTTAGACGAACAAAATTCCAACGTGGCAGTCATTTGCAGAGGAAAACTTGCGACTTAAGACGACAGCCAACGATTTCAATAGTGAAGGGAACTTGAGCAGTTTGGAACAGACGGAAACAGTTTTATTTGCTTTAATCATCGAGCAAAGACTCGTTTTTAGACTCCTATACTCACACCGGGATTATGGACAGGGAGTCTTGTTTTCGTTTTTTATGAGCGGTTTTGATCCACTTTCATCTTTGGTGAGTAAAACAGGCCCGCTGCTTTCTGTAATGAACGAGATTGCCGGTGGAAAGCTTCGGAAGTTCGCCCACGTTGATGTTGTTGCTGTTTCAACAGATAAAGCTGCAAACGACTCGTACTCGCCGCGGGCGGCCGCGCGAAAATTGGAACTATCGCCACACACCCGGTGATCCTGCATTTTGCTACGCCGCTGTTTGTATCCACCGCACTGAAACATACCTAGGAGAAGCGGTGATAAAGAGTTAGCCAAAAGAGCCTTTCAATGCGACCTTCGCCACAGACATCCTTCAAAAGTCGTTTCACCATTTGGCTGAGCATCTTCCCAGTTCTGATTTTCCTCACTACCCGGCTCTTGAAAAAATTTTATAGTAAGAAAATCCAATAATTCTGAGAAGTAGGGCATCAGTCAACGCAACGTGGAACTTCCTAGAAAAACGCATGCATCACGAAGCATTGACGAAAAGTCAGGAAAAACAAATAAAATACTTTTATACACTCCGATCTATAGATTGTACCATGTGGAAAGAAAAGAAAAATAACAATTACCATTTACATAATGATATGTGCCGAAGAAGGTGCTAAAAGCTTTTGCCTTATCCTCGGGCTGTATGGCTAGTGATCCGGTGATTAGTTCGGGGTCAGGTCAGCCATGGATATGTCTGCTTCACGGACGATCTATTACTGATCTCAGGGTGAGGCTACTTACGCAGGAAAATCGCTTCGCGGCGTCGCACTCGCAGCGCTAACAGTACGACTTGCGAATCGATTGCCCTTGGGAGCCCGGCAGAGCGTGGCTGCGTCACCTCTGCGCTTCCACCCTTGCCACACTGCCTTGCTTAAAGGCTGCCATGCCCTGCCATTGGCACTCGCACCCGCAGCGCCGCTCGCCGCGGGCGGCCACGCGATTTTTCTAGCCTCACCCCTGATTTCAAGATCTGGTTATAAGGTAATCTACTCATGGCAAACATAAGGCCAAGAGAGGAAGAAGATTTGTGAAGGTAAATATGTAATAAAGTTGGATGTATATGATATATGTATATGAAATGTATATTTCTACTAAATATAATTGTCAAGTGAATGCAGATAAGATCAATATAAAGGGTGGAATCTAGTCATCAAACATTCCATGAAAAGATTGAGTTTCATGAGACCGTTAATTTCGGCGTTCCTATAGTAATAGTAATTTGCCGCCAAACTGGTGACCTGACCTCTCGGAACACTTGCACATTGGAACAGAGGCGAACATAATCGAACAAACATCTGCATAGATGGGGTGTGTACCCTTATGTCAGGATTTCGCAAGACGACGAACGGCGTGCGACACAGTGTGTGCGAGCTATGCGCGTCGCGGTAGTTGGGTCTCAGAACGATTACATATTAATGCTACGGGGCGATACGCAGTTGACTTGTAATCGCTTCGGGACCCAACAACATTGCGCCTTCAGCTCGTCCACATTGCTTCACTTGCGACATGCCGCAGTGCGAAATGCTGACTTAAGAGTACACACTCGCATAGATGTATTCAATAATTCTCAGTATAATCTCAACATTCTGCTTATTTCTACACGTAATAGCTGCAAGGATGTCCAAACCTGACTTAATTACCTGATTTGTACGTCAAAATCTGAAGTTAAAATTACAGTAGAAAATAAAATATACATATAGCAAAGACGATTATGAAAGAAGGCCTAGGGGAGTGGAGGATACAACACAGAAATTAGTCAAGGGGTTGATTTGGCAGAGTCTTTTAGCGCATGGGCTTTTTCGAGAAGCTTCCTTAGGTTTCCCCGATCCTCCATTCGTCGAGTTTCATCGTGGCCACCCACGAATTCTCCACCAATAAAGAGCTGTGGCACCGTTGTCCGACCCGAGATACGTTTGAGAACTGCCTGGAATATACTGGTCTTTCAATAAAAGCGAAAGGAAAATGAAGAGCAAGGGTTTGTCATGCATACCTGCATAGCTTTCATTTCCTTCTGTTTGTCGAGTTCCACAATTTTCAGATCATTAATTGCATAACTGCTAAGCAATTTCTTCAATTTCTTACTATATGGGCAGTACGTTTTGCTGTACACAACTACCTGGAAGCGTTCAGTTGATGCTACTTTCTTCTAATTTTCTTCTTCCTCATTGGAAACGTTCAGAATGGTCAACTATAATATTTATATTTATTTATTTATGTTATTTCTAAAAGTACACCTTGTAGTAATTGGAGTAGTCTGATTCCCCACCAGGGGTGTACCCTTATGTCAGGATATCGCACGACGACGAGCGACGTGCGACGCAGTGTGTGCGAACTGTGCGCGTCGCGGTAGTTGAGACTTAGAACGATTACAACGTAATGCTAGGGGTGCGATACGCAGTTGACTTTTAATCGCTTCGGGACCCAACAACATGGCGCCTTTAGCTCGTCCGCATTGCTTCCCTTGCGACATGCCGCAGTGCGAAATCCTGACATAAGGGTACACACGCCTCTGAATGCATCGAATCGACTGATACGCCTCATGCTTCAGGTCTTTGATCATCTCAAAGAACTCTCCCTAAATTCATGCTCACGAATCAAAATGATTTACCTTATGTTTGTGAATGTCTGTCGAAATTCGAGCCGCAATATCTTCATCCTTACTCTCAGCGTAACTAACCTAAAACACAGCACAGTCAATTCTCAAAAATCAACAGAAGAACGAAAAACAAAGAACTCTTACCGCAATGAACGTTGCTGCAACAAAAAGGAACAGTGGCTTCATTGCTAGAACTTATGCTGAAAAAATCCTGAGATTAATAAGAATCATCAGAACCGGATCTATGAACGACGGACTCCGTCGGTAATTGTGAACGTGCCAAAGTGTCACGACCACCTTGGCTTGTAGAAAAGAAGGAAAAAAGGAACAGGTCTTGTGGAAGATAAGATTATTCTGATGGAAAGAGTCAGCACTGCGATGAGACGGTGTATGTCTATTAATTGATTTATTTATTTATTTATATTAATATTGTGCTGTTCCGGGTCTCATGATTATCTGAATGTTCAAGAGCAATTGCGACTACAGAATATTTATAAAAAAAACTCAAAAGACCCCTCAAAGTCTCAAAAGCTCTTTGGATTGGACGCCGAAATATTGCAAAAACAATCCAAAAGCTTTTAAACTTTTGAGGGGTCTTTTGAGTTTTTTGAACAAATATTCTGGAGTCGCAATTGTTCTTAAACATTCATATATTTATTTATTCATTCAAATACGCATGGAGAAGTGCCATTAGTCCGGAAAAGCAAGACTGATTGACGTAAATCAAGCAGTACAGAAAATGAACAAGAAAAAAAAGCAAACAGGGAACTAACCAACAAACAAAAAAAAAAATCAAAAGAGGTCGACTGGTGTGGGTTACCTTCCCGAGGCCCACGGATATGTTACCGGAAAATCATGCGATAGTGCAAGAAGATTGTTTCCTCGTCGGTAGATGAAAGAGTCCCCGTGAAATCCTGGTTCCCGTGAGGAATACAGAGAGAGGACAATACTGGGGTTTGCTGGCAACTTAACCCGAACGAATTCGTCCGCGACCTCAGCCGAACAAGTTGAGGGACCTCGGACCTCGGACCTCGGTACATCGAACCTGAAGTTCCTCAGACAACTAGAGCACGGAACACCCACGCAATCACTGCTACATATGTTACCAGGGAAACGCTCCTCGTCAATGGGAGAATACATTTATTTATTTATTTGAAGGCACAAATAGTATTGTGGGAAACAAAATCACAAATGAACTTCCAATGAACATCAAGAGTCGAGAATGGATTGAAAACACAGCAATTAAGCAATCTGAGGTATGGGAAAAAGAGAAGATATAATACAACACCGAGTGGCAAGCAATAATTGGAGAGAGTTTAGGAAACCCCTAAAGTAGAGTGGGCAGTAGCCATCTTCTTGAAAGCGGGTAGTGACATACCTAGTTTGTTGGGATCTGAGAGTACTCTATTTGGGAAGTTGTGAAACCTGACTTGAGTTCTGGTTACCGATGACTGGAGTTTGAAGTTGCCTTTTCTTGTTCTGGACTTGACAAGTTTAAAGAAGTCTGATGAGATTAAACTGGATCTACCAGTCAGTATCTTAAAAGCCATAATCAAATCAAATTTTTTCCTTCTACTAGATAAAGTAGGCCATTTAGAATATATTCAAATAAAAAAGGCATACCGACGTCATTATTATCATGGTATTCGAAAATACCACTCCACAGGGGTATTCACTATATGTGAAGCAAACCTAGAATGGAATACGGGGTCACTAGATCAGAGAACACTGTGAAAGCGCACTACAGTATGAAAGGGAGTAGATAAAAATGGGCACCAATTAACTATTACAACCATAGAAACCACCAGTGAAGCAAAATATTTTCGCTGAGCGCTCCTCACAGGAGTTGTTTAGGGCGCTGTAAACATGATTCGGAAAGGTCGTAGCGTACCGAAATAGATAAGAATATCATAGTGGCTGATGTATACTAACAAAAGAACAAAGAGGTGTGTAAAGATTCTGAGACGATATAGAACCTGGAGTTTACCATTCTTGTGCTACACATTGTTGACAAAGCGCCTTACCGATAGCGCTAGGAATAAACAAGGGAAACAAGGGGTCACCCTGTCCCCAGCAAAAATAGATTCATAGAACAAAGAAAGTGAAAGAGAATAGAACATGACATCATTGTAATTCTAGCAATCCATTTTTCAGTTATATGTTTTGGAGTGCAGAGAAATGCCGTCGCGCCCTTGTCGCCACGGATAGCGATTATCATGTGCTATTTAGGACATCAATCAACTGAGAGCAGTTAAAAACCCTTGTCGCGCGTTGCAGGGTACACAAGGCATCACAAGGGGGAGGGGAGGGGAGGGGGGGGGGGGGGGGATTTTCGAATCGACGTTAAGACACGATCCACGAAAAATCCTTTCCCATACTCCAACAAGATCGTGCCAGTGTTTCAAAACATGCAAAAAGAGATAAATGGAACGGGTTCCAGAATTGATGGTGTCTGCTGGGAAAAAATGGGCACGAGTAGAGGTTTTGGAACCGTATTCAGAATTCTTTAGTATTGTAAGACAGCCACACAACCCACCATCTTTGGAAAAGACCCAAAAAACTAATAATATAGGAGGCGGTAAGGAAGTAATGGAGCTGAATGGTAGACGACAGCAAAGTATGCGCAAAAATTGCTTAAAATCTTTTTATCCTTCATTGAAAGCTGAAAATAGCAGTGGTCATTACTCCTGTTACTTATTTCTGGAAACTTTAGAAAACCTGGGAAAAAATCCAAAAAAAGAATTCGGGAAGAAATCGAGAGCTGCAGAAAACTTATGGATGTATCTTTGTCTTTATAAATTGACGTAGACAAAGTCCACGTGGGTATGACAACTCCAAAGAGAAGAAACATCGCGGACTTAGTGAATGGTGCATTCCAAGAGGTGAATAAAAAACAAAACAAAACAAAAAAAAAACATAAAAAAGAGCAAAGCGGACAAAAAGAGAGGAAAACTAAGAAAGTAGTGGCAACGTCATATATCAGAAATGGAGGAATTCTCTGCAGGCACTGACTTTCATGCTAATGCTTTAAAAGTTTCAGAAAAAAAAATGTATGACATCCTCACGTAGTATTTTATTGAGAAAAGGCTACTATTCTGATTGAGAAATATTTAACTTGGACCTGAGTTCTTACTGCCGGACACCTGATTTTAATAGCACCTCCGCGCGTTTTGGAGTAATTTAGACTAGAAAAGTCACCCGGGTTGATCGAAGTCTTATTGGTAAGGATTTTAAATGCCATAACGAGGTCATTGATCTTTCTTGAAACGAGTAGACTCGGGAGTGAGTTAATACGACGACGTACGACACTACCTGGAATAAACTGATAGCCCAGACCAGTGCATCGCATAGCCAACTTGCGTGTAAAACTGCTTTGAACACTTTCCAGGAGAGAAACATCCTTTTTCTTGTAAGGAGAGAAAATAGTTGTTCCTGATTCCAGAATTGGTCTGACGTAGCTTTTGTAGGCTCTGATGAGGGTTTTAGAATCCTCAGTTCTAACAGCTGTGAAGAGATTGTAAAGTCTACACATTGCTTTATGTACAATTTCTTTGTAATGAATATCTTAACATCCTTTTTCTTGTAAGGAGAGAAAATAGTTGTTCCTGATTCCAGAATTGGTCTGACGTAGCTTTTGTAGGCTCTGATGAGGGTTTTAGAATCCTCAGTTCTAACAGCTGTGAAAAGATTGAAAGTCTACACATTGCTTTATGTACAATTTCTTTGTAATGAATATCTTAAATACCGTAAGATACTGGGCTTTATAATAGAAGAAAATTCAGAGTCAACAATCCGAAGCACGGTCCTACGGAGTGAATCAAGCTCAAGACATAATAAAAGCCTCCCGTAAGGAGATAAGCTCCTCCGCTGACAACAGATACATTAGCGCTCAAAAGTCTTCGGCGAAATGGTCTTTCACTTGGGTTTTTCACATGTATTTTTTCTTGCAACTGCACCGATCTAAGAGAAATTTTAGTATGTTGTACTTGGAGACACTGCATACTCAATATACCATTTTGGCGCTCAACGGTGTAGGTTACGTGGTTATATGAAATTTTTTGTTTTTGGAGTGCCATCGCTATGCCGTCCCGCTGTGCCGCTGTCATCAAAAGTCGTGGTCTTTCTACAAAATATTAATGTTCTCTGAGGCTTGCTCGTCTTGTTTTTGTAAAGAAAGCCGTTTTTTTGACCAAGCCTTTTCCTTTTTTTCGGTGGTCTTGTAGTAAATTCTTGTAAAAACTATGAAAAATGTCAAGCGGCACTCAAGTAGAAGGAAATGTTGGCAATGGGTTCAGGCACCACATATAAAAATTTTGTCAAATTTGGTCAAGTAGAAGAAAAGTTATGACAGAAAAGATTTGGTCGGACACTTTTGAGCGCTACTGTATAGTAGAATCCTATTTATAGACGAGTAGTGATTGAATGTAACGACACTGAATGCCGACAATTTCACATAGTCAGTGACACCATTTTACATGACTCGTGACATGATCGGCATTGTTTATCAAGCATAAGTAGTTCGTGTCATCTGGTTCGACCCAGAATCGACTCAGGTCATGAGTTCTCACGTGCACACCCTTTATCGAGGTCATCGCATTTTTTCTGATATGAGAATATTCGTAGGGTACGGAGAGCATCGTTATGAGACTACAAGTGCGCGCCTCAGTGTAACATGGTCTGGGCTATGCTATGCTTATCAAAGAGCCTGATTATAGCGAGAAATGAAAGGGATAGACATTGGGTGAAAGGCGCATTCATAAGACTGACAATTAAAGCCCGTTTGATACTGGGGACCAACACTATCGTAGAAAGGACGATTCATGATTCTAAAATTAGGAAAGCGAACGGGAAGGGGAATGACAGCTCAGCCTAAGAAGGAAAGAGCTCCGAAAGGTGGTGAGCTGTGCAACCAGTTTCCACCGATCTCAAGGCTTCTTGATTTTTCTGTTTGGACAAATCCCAGCTACTGGTTTACTGCCTTTCCCCCTGCTTCTATGCACGCCCAGCGAATCTTTTGAAAACAAAGAATCCGCGTAAGTGTAAGCCTGGTGTGTAGGACGTTGACTGTAGAGGCGTATTTTTCGGTAGTTAAGACGGCAGTGTAGTGGTACAATGCTGTGTAACTATGGTGGGTGTGTACCCTTACGTCAGAATTTCGCACGACGGCGAGCGGCGTGCGACGCAGTGGTGCTAGCTGTGCGCGTCGCGGTAGTTGGGTCTTATCGTTAGAACGATTACACGTTAATGCTAGGGGCGCGATACGCAGTTGACTTGTAATCGCTTCGCGACCCAACAACATGGCGCCTTTAGCTCGTTCGCATTGCTTCGCTTGCGACATGCTGCGGCGCGAATCCTGACGTAAGGGTACAACCCCTTATGGTTACAGTCATTTCCCGACGGCTGGCAGGGCGAGGCCTACGGACTTGGATGGACGTGTATCGATCTCTCTCACCCCGCCACACATTCTCACCCAAGTCTGTAGGCCACGCCCTGTCAGCCTTCGGGAACTGGACTGTAGCACACTGGAAATTGACTTCCCTCTGACTGTCTTATGGTTATGAGTGTGCTTCTCAGCATCAAGCGAGGCCCACCCTTGGTGCTAGCCGGATGATTTAGTGGGCATCAAGAATTCTAATGAATACGGTAAACTTCTACCATAATGAATGAGAAGCTGCACGATTTTGTTGGAATACCAGATAGCTCGAATTGTCTTTAAACTACAAAAATGAGAAGATGAAAACTTTCAAAGGGTATAGGCATGACTGGAACGCAACAGATACAAGGATCAGCTACGAAAAGCCGATGATTTCCCAGAACAATTCAATGAACTCCATTGCCGGACATAAATGACACATGGGACCGCGTACGATGCTTTTACCCACTCAATGTAGCTGGTTGAGGGTTACAACATTAGTAATGACCAATCAGGACGAAAATCAATCTTTCTCCCAGCGGACATGAGAACCAGTTCAAGCTCCTGACCACTCGTGAGAGATGCGAAGAAATCTTCTCAGATTCCGATGGCTGACAAGGAGGATCATTAGAATGCGGAGCGTGAGAGAGGGGTATCCCTCAAAAGTAGGTATAAACTTGAAGGCACATTTCGTGATAATCGGAAGAGTCGACTATACTCCTCGGGACAGCAAATCGTTGGGTGACTATCCAGATCGCATCCTGTTTGCGCCGCCGTGGTGCGACATTACGGGCTACACCTGCTCGAAGCCGCTTCGACCACTCGCACTTGAGCTCCCTTACTGGTCTCCTGAGAAAAAGGGGGGTGTGATCATGGTGGGTTCGAGCAGGTGTACGTCCGTGATAGGGGTGTGTGCACTTATGACGGAAAATCGCTTCGCGGCGCCATCAGCACGACTTGCCGAAGCGATTGCCCTTGGGAGCCCGGCAGAGCGTGGCTGCGTCACCTGTGCACTTCCACCCATGCCACACTGCCTCGCTTGGAGGCTGCCATGCCCTGCCACTGGTACTCGCACCCGCCGAGCCGCTCTCCGCGGACGGCCACGCGATTTTCCGTCATAAGTGCACTCACCCCCGTGATAGCATACTTCAGTGGCGCAAAAAGGTGCAGCCCGCTTAAGTACCTTCCAAGGTGATGAGGCGGCTATCCTGATTATAGCGAGGTGTGCCATTGAGCGCAGAGATAAGGTTAAATTAAAACTTCAGTGTGAAATGACCTGAGGATTTGTGATTGATTTTTTGATCATCATTTGTTGATTTTGATCATGATTTTTGATCGTCAGTATGTCGTAAGTGTGATGAGTTACCTTCCAGTTGTGTAACATCTAAATTTTTCCCGAATTCATTGTGCTTTTGATAACAAATGGTGCAGAATTGAAACATAGAAGTTTACTGAGTTGATGGGGCCAAAAATATGTTACTGCTAGTCTTCTGCTAACTAAAACAGGTAATATGTAAGGCGTAGTTGCCGGCAGAAGCTCGTCATGTGCTTAAAGGCATATTCTAGGATTGTTAGTGCATTACAGCTCTCACCGTGGACAGATAGCTCAACCCACAGCCAAAAGGCTATACCCTTACCGAGGCGTGGGTGTCAGTCCTGGAGCGTGCAGAGCCAGATAAGCCAACGCGACTCCACCATGCAGCCCAGGCCCACCAACTCCAGTACTAGTTGTTGGCAATCACGGTGAGAACGGTGGTAGCGTGCCAAAACAGGATCGCGAGTTATGTCATAAGATAAGATAGGGGAGAGATTCCAATTGTAGGGATGATTTCATACCCAGCTAAATGAGATTTCTGGAGCATCGGCACATTCGCGATTTGGGATTTTCCGTGGCTATGCCACGTACTACCACGTCAGTTTATTTACACCGTGGCAAATAGTCAAAATCGCAAATGCGCCGATCCCCCGATTCTCTGAAATCGCGGATGCGTCAATGCCCTCATTTCTTCAGACGATACGCATCTTTTACTTTACGCCGATCCGCCAAAAATCCCATTCACTTTGGTATGAACGCGGCCTGGACGGACCATTGATTTGGGGAAACAGGTGATACTTCAAGGTTTCTCGTGGCGCCATCCAGCGGAAGCAAACTCAAGGGCTCACTTTTACGGGGGTGTACCCTTATGTCAGGATGTCGCACTGCGGCATGTCGCAAGACAAACAATGCGGACGAGCTACAGGCGCCATGTTGTTGGGTCCCGAAGCGATTAAAAGTCAATGCGTATCGCCCCCCCCCCTGATTACGCCGTAATCGTTCTAAGACCCAACAACCGCGATGCGCATAGCTCGCACACACTGCGTCGCACGCCGCTCGTCGTCGTGCGAAATCCTGGCGTAAGGGTACACACCCCATTTTCACACGATTATCCCGCACAAGGCCACATGACAGGACCCCTCATGTTTGCTGTTTGCAGGGGTTTCTTTTGATTTTTCTTTGCTGTCGTACACTTCAGCACCTTCTACTTCATAGTTCAACGCTCTTGGCCCTCATGATAGTCCTGAAATGTGCCTTTAAAAAGGGGAGACCCTCTGCGTTATACATCTTTTTATAGCTATGACTATTTCATGTGAGTGAAACAAAAATATATAAAAATGAAATAGCAACATCACGTGCTTACAAGGTAATAAAATCCCAAAATATTTCGATGGTTCTCGATAGAACGCTATAATCAGTCATTCAACATTTCAGCATAAAAATTTAAATACAAGGCCTAACACAGTAAAATTTTTGGCTTGATCTATGAGAAGTTAAAGCGGTCGAAAGCTTAGCTGATGTGATGTGCATAATACGCTGTTGTTACGCTCATTCATGCTTCGGTTACATTCTCAAAACAACAACCGCAGAGCAAGCCATCAATCGATACAACAAGCGGAAGTTCAATAAAAGCAATCTCATTCGTCGTGAACGGATCAAGGATGGATCGCCCTTGCCATTGATGATCAATTACTCTGCATGGGTGTTAGGTGGTCAAAGCTTACCGTAATCTTTCAATTCCCCTTGCCTTCGTTGCAAGTATTCTATAGATTAATTGCCGATAGAGCCACTTGCATCTCCGCATAGTGGATGTAGCATCAGAGGAATCGACCAACACCTCATAGGTATCGTCCACGGAAATTTAAATTTTTCTGTTGCCCATATGATAATGTTGTATTTGTTAACTAAGGGCAGCATCGAAGTTTCACGCGAAAATGAAGGAATCTGACTGAGATAGAAATCCTTAAAGGAACGAAGGGAACCGGAAGGGGTCCGGAGAAAGAGAAAGATGCAAAGAAATGATCATTTTGCAACGAACATTCAAGGCTTGAAGTGATAGTAGGTGAAAGAACCCGGATGCAAAAGCGCGACGCTGTGGTGAGTACTAGCATCACATTCGCATCACTTCGAACTGAACACACTGACTTTCCGAGTTGCCCGCCGTAGGGATGTCATTTGTTGTCTCGTAGGGTGTATTTCATTCATTTATGAAGATGTAAAATAAGTGAAAGAGCACACAGCAACAAATTGAAAGCGTAAGAAAAAAGTGCGATGACAATTAAAACCTAGTGAATTCACTTGACGTCTTGGCAAGGTGTCGTGTGTGCATTGCGGCAACAGCAAGCCACCGTATTCCCATACCGTAAGCCAAAATTGCCCTCCTCCCGGTGTCTTTAAAGTGGCGGTAGAAGAGGTGGGGCGTTCGGAGGGGGGAGCAATGAGGGCCCTAGGAACAGAGGCAACCGTCACGTGGTCAGGGAAGCACATTGAGAAGCAAATCAACAATGGGCACGAAAATTCAGCTTCGCTCTTCCCAGCGACGGCTGTTCAAATGTTCGACTGAAATTCAAATGAGCTGCTCTTTTTTTCCAAATTTTCGATTTCTGCTTCAACAAAGGGAATTTTCGTTTTTTTTTTTGTTTTCCTGATCATGTACTCAATCCAGTAGAGTGGTTTTGAGAGGAATCAGAATCATGAAGTTTCCGTGGACGATTCCTCTGAGGAGACACCGGAAAAGAGCTTGTGAGGAGACTTAACAAATATTGGCACATCGTGCATATGATAAAAACGTGGTCCGGAAAAAGTCCAGTGTTTCAGATCGCTTTTTGGTTGGTTTGTTCATCACGCTCACCGTGCTGCCATCTGCCTTTGAATGGGACAAGTGGTAAACGGTGAAAAATGTCCATTAAAAGTGTTCGTTAGCAGGTCCAGGAAGAGATCTGTGGCGTGGTTCCAGCGGGCTCTCGACTGAGCCTCCCTTTCGAATATGAGCGCCATGTTCTGCGTACGACCGCCGCACCTGCCAGATCCATGGAACTCGATGGAGAATAGATGGTGTCGACAGAAAAGTATACCGCAGAAGTCGGCAAAGGGATAGGGTTGCTGGTCATTTATATTACGTTTCTTCGTAGTAACGTCAACTCTATTTTCGTTTCGAATGAAAATTTTGAAATTGAAAAAATTTGAAATTTTAGAAGATTTTTAGTGAATTCATCTCTCAATGTATGAAGATTTATTATAACATCTTCTAATTGCGAGAGAATGTGAGAGAGATTGAATATTAGCAGCTCAGAAAGGATTATGCGCACTAGGGGCGTTAGCAGCACGCGGTATGCGATATCAAGTCTTCAAAAAGTACCTCGCTTCGGGTGTCTACTAGCACTAGGATTGGTGAATTACCGTACTGCCGAAGCTCTAGTCAAAAGTACCCGCTCTTCCATATGCCTTGTGGCACCAGGACTGGTAATATATGAATACTGCCGAGTCGCCAAGCCGTGGCGCAGTGGAGAATAAGTGGAATGAAGCTGCTGAAATCCCTACCAACCAGGAATTATCATCGAGGACGGGTTTTTGCGCACACCCTCTGCATTGCTCTTGGGGATACAACGGTCCCGCTGAGCCAAGGATTTTTCAGTGCTATGCACTAACTACCATTCACTCAATTTTAGAACACCAAGTATCCCAATTTCCAATACCTTTCTTCACGTTTCCGCGGTCGGAACCATTAAGTGAGACGAGAAATCTCGCCGTAATCGTAGTTGGTGATTCTCATTCTGAAAGAAAATCGGCGAAAGAAGTGTACGAAGACAGTCACAGGATGGAGCCGTGGAAGTGGAAACCATCTAATGGCCGGTTGAAAAAGATGGCGTGTCTTATATGCATTGTTCCTTGAAGAAACCTGGACGAAAATGACTACAACCGATGCTATTCCATTAAAGAGGAGCAGCGGCGACACATAGAAATCATGTGATATCGTTTCAAATGAATAAATAATTAGAAACGTGAATCCCTTCCTTATGCGATTTCTCCTTAATGCTTGAGAGAGCGAAGAAATGGTAGGCGATGTGGAATCGTTTGAGCAATATGAAGGACGTTTGGTATTCGGTCAGTGTTGCGTTTGTTCCGGACGGTTCCTTCTTTTCTACCTATATGGTAACCCTTGCGGTTTTGATGTGCACCACCCACTTTTATCAGGTGCTATAAGACCCTAGGTGCCTTGAAATATTAGGCTGTCCCGAAAGTTCCGGAACACTTTGGCGGACAAGGGTTTCCGGACCTTCCCACGATGGATAGCCAGGACATTTGTCGATTGACTTTGAGCAACGTTCCATGCCATAGGTATATAAGGATTCGCACCTATCCACAAAAGGAATAGAGCTCGAAATGGACGAGACGTCACTCCGAGCATTGTACCTCTACGAGTTCTACCGAGGGAGTTCCATAAGGGAAGCGGTCCAAATAATCAGCGTCGCATGTGGAGCAAGCACAACTATCCACCGTTGGTCCACCCGCTTCCGTCCTGAAGATATAGCCCTGATAGATCAGCAACGCAGTGGCCGTCCATCTCAGCTGACGATCAGCTTCTTAGGAGAACTGTGCAGGAGAACCCCACGGCAAGCACACGTGAAGTAGCCCTGCTACTCGGTTGTGGGAACACCACAGTCGATCAGCATCTCACTCGGCTGGGATACCGGAAAGTGCTCTCGACTTGAACACCCCATGCCCTATCCCACAGCCGACATCTGGCAATATTCACCCGGGACACCTTGGCGACGCTAGGCTGGGAAGTGCTACCACATCCTCCATATAGCCCCGACCTCGCACCGTCTGACCACCATCTGTTCGCCCCTCTACAAAACTTCCTAAAGGGGAAACAGCTCAAAAAGCAGCGCGACATCGAGATGGAGGTCGAGCATTTCTTCGCGAGGCAGTCTCAACAGTTCTGGGCGGATGGGATTGGCAAGCTTCCGGATAGATGACAGAAGGTGATAGATAGTAATGGTGAATATCTTGTCAGCAGAAATGTGTTTATGTTGTAAAGAAATAAATTTGAAAAAAAGTGGTCGAGGTGTTCCGGAACTTTCGGGACAACGTAATAGATTGATCGGTTTGATGCTTCGAAGGTTTGATGCTCATTGCGGGTTGTCGAGCTATTGGTTTGTGAGAACTTCAGCACGATACCTGCAGAGACTGCAGGCTCTGCAGGTATTCTGATAAAGCGCCGGCTGCTGCCAAATCAGGAAACGAAAATTCTACAATGATTTGCAAGTTATCTATTTACTGTGTTGGCTAAGCTTTCAGAGGGTGAATTACTGTATTTTTTGTTCTTCCATACGTACCAAACGCGGCATCTTCTCAGCAGAAGTGCTGCCTTTCTCTTCATTTTGTGGTCATATACAGTCGTTCGGAATAATAGTTTTACATGGTATTAAAGAATGAATAAACTATGCCAGGTGTTAAAAACTCTTCAATAATCTGCAGTGATGAGAACGAAAACATTGATCTCCATAATGCGACAACCGAATTACATCGACAATCGGACAAGAGTATCGGGAGAGCGCGAGAAAGAATTCAATGTACAAAACGGTAGAAACTCCGACCGACCACTATTATTTGTGTAGGGAAGAAAAGGAGATTTGATTCTGACACCTAGTTGACCTCCATTTTTCACTTCTGCATATGCATCGCTTCAATTACCAGCCGCTTCTTTGAAATTTGCAGTGTACGCCAGATTTATAGGTTACAAGGTCGAATAGGTCGAATAGGTATTAGGTCGAATAGAAAATGCCAAGAACGGCATATAGCGTTTTGAAAGTGGTAAAAGTATGACGGCATTAATAATTCTATTGTGGACCAAATGCGACATTTTGCCACGGAATATGCTGCTATTAATGGCGCAGGAGCTAGAACAATGGAAATATGAAAATAAAGCAATCATCGACCGTTGCACGCTAGCATGGTACGCTTATAGGTCGTCGTGCTTCTTCAATCAGTTCACAGTTCAGCCCACGCTTCCAGAAACCCTGATTAACGCGGTATTTCATCGAGTTCGAATTTAACGATGGAGCTGGCGATTTGTTCATGTTGACGAAGGCGAGTGAGTTGTGCTGCCAACATTCACAACTCAGTCATGCAACACCTTCCCATCAGTTCGCGATTTTTGTGATCTTTAGACAATGGTTTTTTGAAGATTCCCAACCTCGGCTTGAAGAATGAACCACTAAAGAATTTGTTGGCCCTATATTTAGAGGGTGCTGACAATGAGTGCCTTCACGCACGTTCACGAGGTTGCCTGTGTAAATCACAGAAACATGATCCTTATTATTTAAATATTTCCTCGATCACTTTCGATCTCTTGATTTTTGTGCCCTAGTCGGAATCTCATTGTGTCATTGTAGCATTTAGAGGCACACCTCGATAAATTATGAGCGTTACCATACCCTTCATTGAAGGCAGCGGTCCTGGTTCATCGAAAAAAAAACGAAGGAAACCCTCTAGGAACTCCGAAAACAAGGCCCCTCACACAAAGGAGTACTGTAGCCTAGAATAAAATCTTTGTTCTATGGCATCCCACATAATTCAGGTATGGCTGGCGTGGGTGAGAGTAGTCGAAATGGCTTGGAGCAGGCTTGGCACCGTGACATCGCAAAAATGGTGTACTCTGGGCAATTACCCGTGGATCTATATAACCACGGAAAACTCTAATCAAATTATGACGTAGTATGCCTTTGATGGATCTGGTGATTCCGCTAAACTGCTTCTAGAATATTGCGTGCCAAAACCTTTGAGTGTGCAGATTCAAGTCTGAAAATGAAGTTAGGAGCGTTTAACTATCCGAGCAATTTTTCAGTTATCGCTATTCGGTATAAACGCAAGGAGCTCAACTCAGGAAGTACAAGAAAACAGCAGAGTTTAGGCGATAGCTTCAAACAAGAAGTTGAAACGTGTTCTCTCGCTGTAATTCCGGCGCACTCTCTACTACTTGCTTTTTTTTACTCACTTATTTTCGGTTTGCTTGAACTTTCGTTGAAAGGTGTTCCATTTATGCATACTACGGATTTGATGCGACAATGATGCTTGCAGCTGAGTTTTCGCTGCTTTTTGACAGGTATTTTCCTTCGGTTTTCTGAGTTTTTTATTGCATTGCTTACACACAAGGGAAGGATGTCAGGTCGAAGTGGCCATTTGTAACGAGGTATATATCACCAGACCCGTTTCTGAATGGTGATCTCAAAACAGCTTTCAAAATCTGCCAGACGATTCCCTGAATGGATTTATGGGGGTTTCTTTTGGATGAACGGCTACACGTTGGAACGTGGTTTTCACCACTGTGGCGGTAGTAGCTAGAGCAATCATGGCGGTGGTGTGGCTCAGATGGTTGGAGGTAAGCACTCGGGCTTGCTATCGCAGACCATGGATTAGGTCCTGGGCTCGGCAGATTTTTTGCATTTCATGAAATCTCTTTATTTTGTCTTTCATTTTCAGTAGGTGCTTTTCTTTCATTTCTGAACGTTTCCTTGTACTGGTACCTATGGCACCCATCATTTACTCTGCCACTTTATTTATAACTACTAAGATTACTCACAAGAGAAGGATACCAGGTCGAAGAGATTCCCATACCACACGAATTGTGCGTTGTTGCGTAAAAAGATTATGATATTCGAGCACAGGGAGTCGGATTACCACTCTATGTGAATCTCCAGCCAAATCCAGTTTTTGGCCCAACCTCCGAAAATTGATGATGGCCAGGGGGTAAAGTGGTAAATTTGAATTTTCTCCTACAAAAAATCCTGCAAGCTGCACAAGATAACCTACACATACCTGTTACACTTGGCCATCGCACTAAACATACGTACAAACGCCAAATAAGAGCATTCCTTCGGTAAGGGTCAACGACTTCTCCTTTGCTCAGTGTTGTTCCACCCAGCAGCCCGAGGATTTTTCCGAAATTTGGTGAAATTCTCGAATTGGCTAAAAACTTGTATCTTGGGGTGGGGCAATTTGATTCCCTGAACATGAAAATCGCCCTGGTTTGCGCAAGAACGGCTGGCGTGCTATGGGATTCCGAACGTACCATGTGATAGCATTTCATTCAGGTAAACGTTCATAACTCCTTTCAAAGAATCGCTCGGCAGATTTTGAAAGCTTATTTGAGATCAGCATGCAGAAACACGTCTGATGATATATGTCTCTGGCCACTTCGACCTGGTATCCTTCCGTTGTCAGTGCCTCTCAAAAAAAAATTAAGCTGTTGACGAACTTGAAGGCAGATTGTCTTGCAGGTCATCCAAAACTAAAATCCAAAGCGTCAACCTCTTTATAGTGATTCTGCCTTTACAAACGCAGAGCACGTAGTTTCTTGAGATGAAAAAGGAACGGATGGATCAGAACACTTTGGGAAGAGGATTTCTAGGCATTTGAGGAATCGAAGTGGTAGATTATAGTAGCATCTGAATGATTCCGTTCAAAGATTGTTAGTGCAGCAACACTGACAGTGCAGCTATCATATCAGCTAAAGCAATACGAAAGTAAATGCGCTTTTTGTATGAATAAAGAAGACGAGAAGCAAAAGGCAAGGTCCTTCAGGATTCAATCATCGGGTGGAGATTCCACGCATGGAATTTTGGCAGAACTGGATGCGGAGGATGCATCACAATTAGCGGCGCCATTGAGTAGCGGCACCGCATTGTCTCCTCCTGCACTACCCAAATGTCGTATGTAGGATATACTGTAACTCCTCAACGGAGTTTTTGATGCAAATACGCACTCGAAAGCGTCTTCTGAGGAAGGGATGTACGGTGAACTGTGAAGCCAACGCAGAAAGAAGTGATTGTCCAGGTTAATATACATTGGAGATGAGGACGAGGCACTGACGGTGTGGTCACTGTCGGGAAGAGCAGAATACTCAACATTGTAAATGTCGGAAACCATAAAATCTTCAAATTTTCAGAAAAATCTCTTTGATAAGAAGATAGAGGGTCATACTTACCCGGCCAAGGCCAATCGAACCGGAAGCCTCTCTCATCACTTATAGCTCACCATAACTTCTGTCAAAAGCGGAACTTTTTCTTGACATTGCAACTTTATGACCGGTCACACTTTTTCATGAACGATATCCGTCCGGTGATAGCCCTCATTCCCACAATGCCTATCCACCAGTATCACTGGGCACGAAACTGGTTTTGATAGTGTGGACGACCGCCAAACAAAAAAGCATGTAATCGGTACGTTTGAGACTGATAGCATTATTTTTGGATCTGTTCAAAGGCACCGCAAGGGAGTGCCGATTTGAGAGTTTCTGCGAGGGAAAACGTGTGACTGACTGCAGCCGCTCGCCGTCTGCATCTACCCTTCAGGAGCTAGTGATGCAGAGAGGGCGAGAGAGAAGTAGTGAGTTTTTGCGTTCCTCGAACTTTTGTCCATTTCATCCCGTCGCTCCTGTACTGGTGCACTACTGAGTGTGAGAGCATCGACTATCATATTGCATAGGTTGTTCACATCTGTCGATCGCCCCTAACGGTGTAATAAGAAGCCGCTCTCGCTGCTCGTGCTCGTGCGCGCCCGGGGACGTGCGGGAGCTGGCGGCCGGTCCGATTTTTGCCCCTGGGACCACGGGGACTGCTGCTCCCAGGGGCAAAAATCGGGCCACCCGCCAGCTTCTGTCAAAGCGGAACTATGCCCGTGGTGAGGGAGACGCGGCCCGCCCTAGATAACTCGTCCAATTCGGGACAGCTCTTCCAAAAGAGGACAAACTCCTCGTTCGGCGATGCCCACATGCCCAGCGGCCAGCGGTTAGCCTAAGCCTTGGGAAGGAAAGAGCCTCGAAACGTGCGCATAACTCGTCAAAATCGAGACAACTCGTCCAGAAGACGGAAAACTCATCCACGCAGGAATCCCTTCGTCCGTCCGTCCGGCGGGCTCAACTGCATACAACAGTATGTACGTGAAGACAAGCAGCAACTTTGTCTCCGACTCACGAAAAATACAAGTGAACGTGCGGGCTCTTCATATAATTGAACTCTCAGGTTTTCTTCTCCCTTATATTTTATCACTGCCCAAAGGTTTTTAGGGCTCGTTCGTCAAAGCATAACATACATATAACAGGTTATATATGTGTATGCACACACATATATAACCTGTTGAGCTGGTTGGTCAATGTCGGCATCGAAACTTGAAGCTGAGAGCATGAGTATTAGGTCGTACCAGAAGCCTTTCAGGATTTTTTCGATCATCACTTATTATTACCAGTCGGATCGCCCAGCTGCCGCCGGGCGCTCCTCCTTCCAAGGAAGGCCCGTCTTCGCCGGGCTCCCTTGAAATTTCATTTTTTATGAATGTATTTACACACTCTTTACATAGGTCAGCGGTTATTACTGATATAGACACTTACACTGAGCACTCGGTTATAAAGATTTCAAGGTGATATGTGGAAACTGTTCGGTGCACACTGAGCAGGATGGGAGAAGCGCATACCTCCTGCAAAGACTTAACTCTATCCAATCGATAGGTAGCGAAAGAGAACACAATATGGCCATACGTCTGATCAAAGATACACCTAGTAACATCTTGGCATTATTGTGGGCATTATTTTATCAAAAATTAATTCAACATGCATTGTCTCATTCTCCTAGCATCCTCAAGAGACAACTCCTCGCTTCTCTTTGAAGGCCGCAGTGATAGAAGCTTTCTGCATAAGACCGGAGAAGGAAACGGAAGATTCAAGGCGAAAGAGTTGGGAAATGCATAAAGTTTCAGTTATGCCTGCTTTTCTGCAGCGCACATGGTCCACAGCCGGCATGACTCCGCAAAAGAATTTGATCAGATCTGAACATTAGGCCTCATGTGTCGATCGACATGGAAGCAAACCCATATAGATTTGGCAGAGCCGGTACTGCAGCTTCAAAGAGCGGGCACTGGAGTAGAGTAGTAACTACTGACGCCCTGTATGTAAAGAGTGAGTAACAGTGATAGAAAAATGAAATCTGAAAGGGCTGGCGAAGCCGTCTCCCTGAGAAGAAGAAGCGGGCAACAGCGGCTTGGCGATCCGACTGGTATCTGTACGATAATCTTAACAGGAGCTGCTCAGCAATGTGATTTGGCAACGATTATTATATCATTGTTGATTCACACTTATTCGCATGTCCATTGGTGCACCCATTAATCACAGAAATCAGAGAATGTACCCCCTTGTGAGGTCCACCATCCGCTCCGGCCATCCAAGAACTTCATGATAGGTGTATGAGCCACTCATGGCTTGTGACAAAGATTGCAATCGTTTTGATTTACACAGTCACCCATTTTGTGATCGGTTCAGTTCAAGAATGAGGTGAGGGTACGACATAGGTGTTTATATAAGTTGGAGATGCTATCACTACGATAACATGGCCTTACAATGATACTCCACTACCCATCGGTTTCTCCGGGCCTAGAGCGGTTGTTTGCTCTATCATTCCCTAATCACAATCACTCGTTTGCAGAGAGATAGACATACAGACCGACATACAAAGTAAATGGTTTTTATAATAGATCTATCCATGCACTTCCTATCCCACTCCTGACATGACCATAACAGATTGTCCTTCAGGCATTTTCCAATTTCGTGAAAGATGTATACATCTTGACTAATCCCACACATTGCAGCTTGAACGGAGCCTCTAGCTTGTGCTGGAACCAAACCGCGAATTCATGTTGTAAGCTCCGCCCATTCAAAAAACGGTCCCACTTTGGACGAATCTTTCAATCACTTCTAGCAACCCGTGGCTGACTTTATCCCAGCTTCTTCCCACTTTTGAGCCATTTTGG
The DNA here is from genome assembly GCA_963978905.1 of Trichostrongylus colubriformis. Lineage (NCBI taxonomy): Eukaryota > Metazoa > Nematoda > Chromadorea > Rhabditida > Trichostrongylidae > Trichostrongylus > Trichostrongylus colubriformis. The sequence goes on along the minus strand of OZ022259.1, from coordinate 7,894,626 downwards.
AGCTATATTATAAAACTTTATTTAAGCACCGAATGTTTCAGCGCACGTCCAACCTATGATAGGCGGGGCGTAGCACCGTTTACTTGCGCTCTTCTGGTATCGTTTATAAGCGCCCTCTTTGTCCTCCTTGAACCGAGTTTTTAGGCCACGCTGGAACGGAGTTATGAATTTTTGGCTCTAAGTTCGGCCTACTCGGATTACGCTCCGCCCACTGCACACGCCTCCGACCATATTCCAACTTTTTTCCACGCCTGGGCTATTTTGAAACATGAGTTTGATTGCTTTCAGCTGACACGATTTCAACGTACGCCCCGCCCCGCCCACTGTGGGCCGGGCGTAACATTGCCTATGTGCGCCCAACAGACTAAGCCGATTATATGGTAGTGATGAGATCTACTACTTGTGTTGGCTTCGCTAATCACTTGAGCAATAGCAACCTTCACGATAACTGAAGTTGCGCCACGCGCAAGTTCCTATGATGCTCCTGGAAACGGTTTTGCCAGTGATATCCATCACAACCTGAGCAACTGATGTCTACTATAGGAGCACTTGCTTGGGCATATGGGGCGCCGCGACTTTTGTATAGTTTCTAATAAATTCCATTCACAATTTCTTCGAAAGAATTGCAGATCAACAGAACAACTACTCACGTCGCGATTTACAAGACATCGAAATCGATGCTTTCACATAACCCGAAAAAAAAAGACGGTCCTGGGTGGGCCAAGGGCAACATATGATGTTGCAGGATTCAAGAAATAAACAAAATCGTCTGGCCTTTCGGGCTAGAAGAGCAAAACAGCCTCAGTCTGTTATGGGTTAAAACAACCTGATACCTTCCTGAGATCATGATTCAAGCCCGCCGTCACACTTCGCGATTTTGTGATTTTGCAGCGTCGCACTTTCGCACGAGATACCACGACCTTGAACTTGTGCAATGCCGCAACAGCACGTGCGAGGTCGCCACACCGCAAAAACGCCAAGTTTGACTGCCGCCTAAAAACGTGCTGTGTGTGCCTTTAATTCTTCGAAATGGAACTATACACACCGAAAACAGTGCGGATACATTTGCACGCTTAGTGCATTCATTCCCTATAACCAACACAAAAAGCACATGTTTATTATGAGCATCATGTGTATACAAATCAGCACAAGAAGGAACTGGAAACGTTCAACTACAACAACCCAGAATCAAAGAACACTCGCTGTACTTCAACTACAAGGGCACTTCATGGTCGTGTTCACAATTGGCATCCATTTTTGGTGTCAGCGCCATTACAACTTATATTGTCACGAAATGCTTCGCCGTGAATTGCTTAGAAACTTAAAATTTGGTCAGTACCCCGATAACAAATATGACATTCATTTCTCGCACCGCGTGGTTCGAAGCAACTCTGTTACTATCTTTCAATTTTTTAGAAACCACGTGCTAAATGGTAGAGACGCCAAACAAATGCTATCCTCGTGATCAGGACATTAGCTTTATAGCAGATTCAGTACGAGCTCCTTTTCCTCAGTTTCGGGTTTAAGGAGAAGTAGTAGTTGAAGATTGCCAAAAATTTTGAAAAATGAGCTAATGTGAGTAGTTAACTGAAGTATTAAAAAATATGGAATCACATATGATGTTATTATATGAATATTTCATAACCGATCACAGAATAACTCCTTGACTAACGAGTCCTTTGTCCATGAAGCGCTTGCGGGAAAACGACAGCCACCACTGCAAAAGCTATTTTTGAGCAAATCGGTTCAATTGAATTGTGGTTCGAGGTGCAGGTAGACAGTATCTCGCACTAGTTCATCTGTACGGTTGTATGCTGTCATATCATGAAACATATCATAAAAAATCATCGTAATAAAACCACAAAAAGGTTTCAGTAGAAAAATTATTTGCGCTTCAAAAAATCGAATACGACCCGCACGTTAGATCAGCTCGCTCATTATACGAATGCCCTGGAGTAGTGTAATTATCAAGGTTAATGTAAAGTAAGCAAGGGACAAATGGATGTAGTGGCGGACACCACCACTCTATGGTACGAGGATCAAATCTCGCATCAATGCCCGCCCAAGCCAATCAAGCATTTCATCCCCCGGGATCGGTGAATTGGCAACAGACTCAAAAAGGAGGATAAAAGCACTGACTTGAACATCGGCTCGCCACCGCAAGCCATAGTATAGGTTAAATCGAATTCATCTCCCACCACGATTCTGGATGGAACTAGAATGCGCAGGGGATCCTAACCATAGATTGATCGACGCCAAGAATTTTATCCTTTATTCTTTACAAACCAACTGTGAACAAGGCAGTGACCGCTATTACTTTGACTAACTACATGCGACTTACACAGATACATCGTTTTCAGAGAAAATGTCATATCACTCGGTGGGGTTGTGGTGATTCACAGGCACGATGACAAAACTGTGTCATGCAATCATAACAGGGTCATAAAACGAGATAGGAATGGCTTTTTGCATTTCCTTCACAGGAACGTTGATGCGGCAAGAACTTGTCCAAAACTACGAATCAAAATTTCCTAATTCTGATTATTTATCTAACGATAGGGTGTTTTTGTGAAGGAAATGCTGAAAAAAGCTATTCCTATCCTACTTGATTCAGAAGCATAAAGCATATTTCGTACGTATGAAAGATTGCGGGAATGATCAGAAGCAGAACCTTTCTTTTTGGATAAGTCGGAAAATGTAAATAAAAAATTATTGCCCAACCGAAATATTAAGCAGGTACGCATGAACAAAAATCGTTCAAATAGATACAAAAATAAAATGAAGTTAAAGAAAATGATAACCTTGCTCGGTTTCGTTGAAGGATCAGGGAATGCTAGCTCGCATAGCCTTGCGCCGAGCTCTTGTCTCATTTGTTGTAAATATGCGCGCATCGTTTCTTCTTCCTGCTTGTTTGCAGGGGCCTAGAAGTTTTTAAAGTGAAATGTGGTAAAGCAACCATAATCAAAAACAAGCTATTTTTACCATCAATATTACAAACTGATGGAAAATCTACCTTGAACATGTTATTCAACGGGAAGTCTGCTTCGCCAGGTATAGGCAGTTGATGACTCAGAGCCAACGCTGCCAAGTCTTTTTGACCAGAAATTTTGTTTGGACTCTGAAGTTAATATTAGGTGATCTAAAGTTGAAGACATGAAAAGACAAAATAATGGATTACAAGATTCAGGTAACATGTTAGGATCCATACCCGTTGCAGCTTTCGCAGACATTCCGTGATGTATAATGTAAGATATATCAGTGTCCTATCGGAGGGTCCTTTGATTTCGAATTCACGAAAGAAAATATTAGGTTTGAAGTACATAAGCGCTTCATCTATGATATCCACTTCCGCATCAGTACCTGAAATAGTGAGTTTCATCAAACAGAGCACCTGCCTCAACTGTTTTGAGTAAGATCACTGAGTTCTGAGAATAAAAAGCAAACGAGTCCTAGGAATAGTGGTCACATAAGGAAAGGAAACCATACGAGGTGCTGGTCCTTTGAAGTTTGTGCGTAACGGCAGAAGCGCCATATTCGCAACCAAGAGCTCTGGTTCAATCTTCGAATGATAAGCCTTAACATATGAAATCGATTAGTAAGGCAGATGAAACAAGACATGAAGCGAAAATCAGGATACTGAACTTACCGGCATTGCGCTCAATGCTAACTTTTTCTTTATAACCCTCTGACCTAAAGGCGTCACATATTTAAAAATTCGACGGTGAGGATTTGACACAGACAAGCACGGAAAGAACCGTTTCATCAAACAAGTAAGAAATTCCGTAGCTATCACTATTTATACAAATAACTTCACAAATATGACAGAAATCACATAAGAAATACCCGGATGAATATCTGCATAAACAATCTGTAAAAGCAATCAAAGACAAAGGTAGATTATAGTAGCTATAAAGTAAAATGGCAACAGTCAACAAGAAAGTTACTTAAGAAGGCAGCACCATTGCGAGTCTGCAAAACATTATGAATCAAAAAAATCAGGTTGACCCAGAAGACTTCTCAGTCTCCGAAGCCTGTATGCGATCAATCTGTTCAGCAAATGACTGTTTCGAAAGCAGCATATAATCGAATGGCGTAATAGTTAACAATGATACCCAACGTTCCAAGGCTTTAAAATTTTCCGCAGCAAAAATAAAACTTCTACCAGTTCTGAAATAAACTAAAACGTACGAGCACGAGACAGAACATGTGTAGTGAAATAAGGGAAACTCACGTTTTGTACTTCACTTCAAATGTGAAATCCTTTCCCAACTTGTTTTCATCACAAAGTTCGATGAAACAATCCTCAATTACGAGAAGAAGGAACGGCGGTTCGGTATCATCTTGCTTATTGAACACGAATAGAAGATTCGCTTTCAAAACCGCAAAACATGGCCGCCAGCGGAAATCCTTTGAAAAAAATCTAACAATTTTTCAGAACCTCATATTGAAAATCAAGTGATCACAGTTTGTAGCTATTCGTTATAAAAAAGGACATGAAGAATCGCATAGAGTAATTGAGCGCTTTGGAAAGGCGAACACAGTGAACGATATTCCACGATACAAGATAAAGAGAAGAACTGATGGTTGTAAACCTGGCTATTGTATACAATGTGGTGCTATCGTGAGGAAGAGAGGGGACATCCTACATAAAAATAGCACACCACAGCATCCCGAAATGATCTGCGGGGTCAATCTGCACACTCAAGCGTATATTTTTGCCTAGCCTTGGTGAAGAAAGGAAAGGATTCCTTCCCCCGTCAAGGTCTGGGTGAAACTAGAATCCATAGTGGCACTCCCATCATTGCGATAGCACCTAAAGAGCAAATACAACGAGTAATTATTGCATCTGCGACAACACATTCACACAGTCCAAGATGCGGTGATAAAGTACTTCTGAGGGGGTGGACTCTCTGCGCGACGTCCAGCGCAATTTTTACGCTCAGATTTTTAGCCTGAGCCTTAGTTTAGAAGGAAGTCCCTACCCCTTCCTACAGTGAAGCTTAAGTGCGAATACATCAAAAATACACTCAAGAACACAAACTGATGGTTGTGAAACGGTTTCTAGTGAGGCGAGGCGACAGCGCGATAATGAGCTCCTTTCACCCCCCTCCCCCAACTTCAATGGCTCCCAAAAGACCCTCGAGAATGCGGCGTAGAGAACCGGTCGCCATACAAAGATTCAACAGACAATTACCGCTTACCCACATGTGCGCAAAGCATAAGCGTTTCAAAAGACGACAGTTCAGAATTGCTGTTGACCTCGCCGTGTTTTTATATAATGGGACCACGGTTACAGCTTGCGACATTTTGCATTTCGGATGAAGATTGTGCACGCATCGCCCTGCGATTGCGCATATCACATCGTACGATTTCATAACCCGAGCACGGGTGTGTGCAGATATGACAGCGAATCGCGTGGCCGCCCACGGCGAGCGGCGCGGCGGGTGCGAGTGCCAGTGTCAGGGCATGGCAGCCTTCAAGCGAGGCAGCGTGGCATGAGTGGAAGCGCAGACGTGACGCAGTCACGCTCGGCCGGCTCCCAAGGGTAATAGATACGGCGAGTCGTCCTGGTGGCGCCGCGAGCGAAACGCCGCGAAGCGATTCGCTGTCATATCTGCGCACACCCCTCGAATACTGTCTAGCTGTCACTACCCCACACATCGCGAAATAGGTACAAAACAATTTTCGCTGAAATTTCGCCTACGCGCCACATTAGCGCCACAACTTTTTTACCGAAATCACTGAAATTAGGCCTTTACGGGTTATTTCTATATATCTATAGGGTCTGATCACGAGAATATAAAGTTAATTTTTGGTGCTGACGTCGTTCAGCTCAAGATTACACCAGTCTTGTTCATCTGTGATGTAGTCCTGCCGATGTAGCTAGGTGGCTCTATCTTCCTGCTGTCGTCTTTTACTTGATACCATCCTACAATCATAGTATAAATTTGAACACTCGAGCGTGTATTATTCGCCTAAACTTTAGAGAAGAAGGAAAGGTTCCCTGTCTTCTCAAGGTTGATGCCATTGTCTGGGCAGTGTGGGGCCCTGCACAATACTAGCACCGTGCATTGGCACTGGCACGCGCCCACGTAAAAAGGGACATCAAATTCGTGATCAGACCCCAGATAACCCCTGTAGACCAACTTTCAGCGATTTTGATGAAAACAAGTTGTTACATCAATTAGGTACAATTGCACCACTTTAGTGCCAAACGCGGATGCCACATTCGTGATCAATACCCCATACAACCCTAATGGGCAAGGTTTCAGCGAAAATTATTTTTCATCCTATCCGCGGAAGCCATAACGAGAGCCTAGGCGAGCTGTGACCATGCCCCTTACAACTTCCTTGACAATATTGTAAATCCTAAGAGCACATCAGACTTGAACTGGCGGGGGAAATTGGGTGCTATGTTATAATTAGACAGCTGCAGCAGATGTGTGCCATTTTCTTCCATTTTGAAGAATGCCCTCAGAATCAACCCTGCTTCAAAATAGCAGAGGAAGGTAAAGCTCTGGAACAGATGAAGAGGTTGGTAACATACGTACACACCAGGAAAATTATACTGTGGAAAGGCCTCATAATCTCGCCCGAGTATCCTATTTGAGATCAGGGAAACTGCCGCATCTGGCGAGGAACCGAAGGGCAATCGGTGAAAGAACGAGACAACTGGAAGGATGACGACAGGCACACCACGTGTTGAACCAGAGCGTTCAACGGAAGAGTCCTCAACACTTCGGATCGAACACCGGGAGTAGTCATTATTGGCCAGATTTTGTCGCGTAAACTCGAACAAGTTATAGTCACGAGTTGGCGCACATTCCTCGCTTTATCGTGGCCCAATGAACTTCTCTAGCTTGCTACAGAATGGATATCTCGCTAGCGCCCGATGCTCAACAGAGCGACAGGTTACAACATTCAAATAGGAGTATGTAAAAAACCACTTAATTCTGGCAATCGAACAGGATACGACTAATCTCCAAATACTCCAGCAAAAAGATATCAATTCCATCACAACGCAAACCAGTCCACCAATGATCGAATTTACGTGGATGACCTTCCCGGAAGGATGAGTGAATGCGAATCGGAAATCCTTTTAGATCGCATTTATTCCATTATTTACAACAGAACCTCATTTATCTCAGCGAATGTTCGTTCGTACGTATTGCCCACTTGAAAAAAGCCTGACCACTTGATGGATCTCGCTGATAACAACAACTGTTGCTGTAATAACGCATAGCAATTCCTAAGCAATATATGCGGCGCATATGGGGTCACTCAGTCACCCCAGTTGCGATCATGTCTTCAAGGTATTTGGCTAACATTATCCTAACTCAATAGTTGCGCTGGTCGCGACCTCTCTATAACTACCTTATCAACATTTCAATGAAAAGTGCAACACCATCATGTGTTTGCACCTCATGTCATTGTTTCGTGGCCCGACTTTACGAATTCGATATCTTTCCGTTGCTTCCAACGTCAATTTCTTATTTTCATCACATACTCCATACTCTGCTTAGTATGCTACACAGGATACAAGGTCGTGGTCGGAAGGTTCATCATGACCTCTTTCTCTTTCCATTCGTCCAGTGTTTCTCACAAGACGCAAACGCATTAATCCATATCAGTCAATATCGGACGTATGTATGTGTTGTGGTATAATGAGGTTTGCTATGATCGTCCGCTGCTTATAAAAATATTGTGTTGTGGTCAAGTTCAAATGTCCCCCCCCCCCTACACACCCACCGACGATCCTCAACTCTCCCTATACATTGGAGCAAAATGGTATTCAAAGGAATCATCACAATCAGAATAATATCAAAAGGCGGTAGAGATACAACACCTAAAAGTTTGGGCACGCTCATGACGGGGGGTGAGGCCGCGAGAGCGTGGAGCAAAACGCTGGCGGTCACAAGTTTTTATTTCATTGGCTTCATTTTTAATACCACACATCGCGCCAACCAGCCCGTGACCACCACCGCTTTGCTTCATGACCCTTGAAGTGCCCGCCCACGATACCCAAGTGGACGAAACTTTGAGGAGATGTATCTCGTTAGATTTTGACTTTTTGTGGCTTTTTCATGTGGTCACTTAATAACTTCAGCTTAAGTGGGATGTTCACTTAAAGGCACACCACGCGATAATCACATTAGTGGCTTACTTTTTTGGAGTAGGTAGGTCCTCAGGTAGGTGCTCAGGGTGCACCCCTGTTGCGGCTCGATAGTGCATCCTCGCGGCAATAGGCGCTCTCTACCAGGGCCGAGCCGCGCCCTCAAAGCCGAATCACACCTGGCAGACGATCGAATTTCCAACTTGGCTCTTACGTGGAGAAGGAAACTTGCGATAAGACAAGATAAGGCAGCGATTTCAATAGTAAAGGCAGCTTCAACAGGGAAGAACAGGTGATATCGTAGCATTTTGCGCGATATCATCGAGCTGAAGCTCTTCTACAGTCTCCAATACTCGCACGAGGCTGAGTGCAGGGAGCTTTATTTTTGGTGGTTGTGAGAAGTTTCGGTTCATTTTTCTTGAAAAATTCGCATTTTATCTTATTTGCCTATCCACCCGGTTTATACAACATTATCTTTAGACTTATCAGAAACTGCTTATCAGAAACTGTTAAAGTGGAAAGTGATAAAAGACACTGCTTGATTTATCGGTAAAGACTCTGCTCATTTATGCATCAAAAACTTATTTTCCATGCTTATGCTTCATAAAAAATCTAGTGACATGAAAGCTGGCGAGACAGTCCACGTGCTCAAAGAATTTGGGGAAACGGCGTTAGAAGCGCTTGGTGCCGCCGCTAATTAAGAATTTTTCCAACTTCGCAAAAACGCTTTTACGTCGAAGTGGCATGCTCACTAATCTTAGTGAAGGGGTCAACCAACGGACAAATTTTGAGAATTTCTTATCCAATCCGTTTTGACGTGAACTCCCTGGCGTGGGCGCGGTTTCGAGCCGAACGAGCGTCGCATTCATGTTCTACTGGTCGGAACGTTTCCCGAAAACACCTTGTCTAGCCCATCGAGGTCCGAGGTGGTGTGAATGCTAGGAGTAAAGCGTGCAAGGAGTTGATTCACCCATCCCAGAGCTTTATCTTAGCATTAAAATCTAGCACTGTAGTCATGTTAGGCATTGTTCATAGTTCGCGATTCAGGCGATCAATATGTATCTTCTTCCTTCCGCCTAAATCGCGCGATCGCCTAAATCGCGAACTATGAACAATGCCTTAGAAGAAAGATGTGTTTAGAGCAGTGTTACATAATAGGTGTTGCAGTACCTGTTGCAGTTGCAGATTAGCTGCGAAACGCCGTTCAAAACTTGGATCGGCGGCCAATCGATACAGTGAACTAGCATTGGCCAACATCTAAAAAATGAAGAGATACCTCGTTATTCAGCTAATTTTATTATTAGCGTTGCAAAGCAACGGGCAGAAACCAAGAAAGAACTGGTCACAAAAGTCCTTAGAACTTGAAGGAGATGGAACGGTTAGTTGTTCAACAAGTGAACCTATCCTTTAAAAAAATAGGAAGTGAAACATTTCAGTTCGGTCTTTGCGAGAATGAGTTTGGTCAATCGTACTATTTCAAGGAATATGAAGGACAAGAAAATTCATGTCTTAAAGATGTGGCGAAGGTGAAGTACAGCAATTTAATCAATGAAACAGGGTGAGCACATTTCTGTCAGTGACTCATTCAGCGACTTTTTGCCATTCAACAATGAGTATGCTTGGGAACTAACGCCTGCAGAACGGAAGAGTCGAGTTCATCGATATATTGGCGATATGTCTGATTCGAAAATACCGCATGAGTTTATAATATGATTTATAGATGGGCTTACGTTGAAATCGAAGTTTCACCACGAATAACTCAAACTCATGGGCAAGGATACGCAGTGGGATTTCTAGAAGGTAACTGGATTATTCTCACTGCAGTTTCTGGAAATTTTCCAAAATATTCTTGTTTTAACAGTAAGCATGAGTTTTGCGCTTAAATGGACGATCAAACAACCAAGACTCGGTTTTAGCGTATTTGGGTGGGGGAGATGAAAAGGCAATTCAGTGTATTCGACATACGGCCCTGACCTAAGGCTGCGTTCATACGCAACGTATTGAGATTTCAGTGATTAGCATGTCGACATATCCGCGATTTGAGGTCTTGAGCAATGCCACATACCATATCTGCATTATGGCAAATATCCAAAATCACGGATGCGCTCATTTCCTCAAACAATAAGTATCCTTTCTTGACGCTGAAAACCCAAAAATCCTCGAACGTTGGCTATGGGCGCAGTCTAAACTTCAAAAAGCAAAAGGAACCATTAAGATCATTCAAGCTCAGGCAAAAACATCCGCTTATCAAATGGGCGACTTCGGTATAAAACCATCAATGAAAAAAGTATTGCAAAAAATCGAAGAGCTTCCTCAACAACAAACAATCGAAGAGCACCCAATTGTCGCATGAAGTATTCTGCATTTCTCCTCATGCTGCATAAGAAAAAAGAAAAATTAACCCAAAATTGTCGCATGAAGCAGTCGAGCATTTCCCCTCATGCTGCATAAGAAAAATGAAATGAAACCGTGAGATATAATGTTTCCTGTGAACTACACTACTAGTTTGTTTACCGTGAAATAATAATAATCGTGTTGGAGCGTAGTCTTCCTATCCTATGGAACTTGGTCTAAGAAATATGAAGGAATGGAACTTCATCGTTCCAATCCTTCATATTTCTTAGATCAGTAAGATATCAGAAGTTCCTCGCTATTTGAAGGGGAATGAGCACGTTATGGATGTAGCAATGGACTAGCGCACGCCATTGTACGCGTAACATCATGGGCGTCTGTGGGTTGGTCGGAATTGCTTTTTGTCTATAAATTCACTCAGTACCTCACCACACCACGCTCCGTCCCCTTGGGGTGGCATGCCGCTCTCTCCAATGTATGTTCAAGATGGCTTCTCGTCGGTCATTTCCAACGATTTTCTCCTCGTTTCAGGACTGCGTTGGGTTCGAGCGTGAGTATTTGTTGTTCGGGCACCCGCTTGGGGTCCACTAAGCCTAGGTCAAAGTGGTGTGGACATTCGTTATCCTTACAGATTTTTTCTAGACATTGCCGCGTTGGGACGAGGGTACACCGGGAGTCGAGGATTTCCTGACAGGAGGGGGGATCGTATTTCACCGAACAGAAGGGGGGGGGGGGGAGTCGTCCCTGCAGAGGTCTGCGATAAGCGCCTAGAATCCAAACTTTTAATAGGCAGATGAGAAGCTAAGGGCATTTCACAGCGAACTTGTATAAGGAAATGTGAAATAAGTATCTTTTTGCTTCGAATAAGATAGCAGTAATTTCCAGATTTCCATTAATTTTCATGATTTCCAGAAACTAATCGGACCTTAATCCATCTTTTCCGCACGTTTGAGTCACATTTGAACCCAATTAACAATTTCCGGTCTGAAAACGGATTATTCCACTGGACGCTCCGCCCACGGTGGGGAGGGGGGCTCAGTTTGGTTCATGTGTGCTCCATATTTCTTGTCCAATGCATTACTCCTCCCAAATTTCTTCCCAGGTTGCTTTTCATGTAATGTCCAGGCTCCGCCCACCACTGCAAGAGGTCCGCCCACAGTTGGAAGTCCTTTCCTTTCATAGCTCCAGCTACTACTTATTACTTCTCTTTTTCTTCCGGACTCCAGATCATTCTGAAAATCTGTTGCTATTTGCAGTGAGTGTCATTCGACTAATAACAAGCTTCGCCCATTGTGGGTGGTTCTAAGTTGATTTTGAGTATGTTCAAAATAGTGTGGACGTTCGTTATCCTTACAGATTTTTTTCTAGACAACGCCGCGTTGGGACCCAGTTATAAGTTTTTTGTAAAGACCGCCCACCCTGGGTGCGCTCCACCCACTATGCTCAGGCCCCTTTAATGACTTTCAGGGACTAATCGCTGACCTCAGTCCATCTTTCCCCCTTATTTTTCTAGACACATAGGAACCAAATATCAATTTCCTATCCGAAAGTGGGACATTCCAGTGCATGTTCCGTCACCGTAAACGAAGCTTAACTTGGTCCATGTGTGCTTACTTCTTTCCCATCCCAACCCATCCCAAACTTGTCCCACCTTCACAGGTTTTTTTCATGCAACCCCTGATAGCGTGACAGACATAGGGCGGACGGACGGACGGACGGAGGTAGGGAACAGACAGACAGACGAAGCATTCCATAATAGTAGAGATTGGTTGAGGTTTCGATCGCAAACATTGGAATTTCCTCGCAGCCAATTTTTGAAAGGTTGTAAGTTTGTCCAGAGACGATCCTCCTCTAGACCGAAAATGAGTTTCAAAACTTGACGGTTTTCTTTTCGACAAAGGGTCAGTTGTGAAAGGGACCTTGTAGAAGTCGCCTTCGGCGAGGTTTGTTCCCATTCAGATCGTATACTCGATTAGTACACAGCTCCGAAAGGAAATTTTTCAGTATTTTCGACATGTCTCTAGAATACTTTTTCTGTACCGTTAGATTGACGGCTGGCTGGATTGTCTCGGTCCCGAACACGCTCAAGTACAGCAGTTTATCGGCAAGACAGATTACGAGATTACTGAGGAGATCCTTCCGACGACAGACGTAGACTAACTCTAGTTAACTGGTGATCTGTCCTTTTATAAGCTAAGGGCGGAGCTAATACATCGATCGAACAAAAGGCAAGACAGAGCTTCAAAAATGAGCGGGAAACAAGGCAGCCGATCCCATCGATCGGATTAGTGAGCAAAATAACATGAGTCATCGATGGAACATGGCTATGGGCATGGCTTGGATACTCCAAATAGCATAGTGATAACATACAAAAAGAATGGCGTAACAAAACAAAACATAACGGTTAGGAAATTACATAACAAAACATAACTGATATCTACACGCCCCTCCTCGAGGAGCCTGACTCCGGCGGCGTCTTCTTACTTGTAGTGTTTTCCCTTCTGCTTCATCTGATGAGCCTGGCGAGCGCGTTCGGTTTTGGCGTCCCGGACGTACATGACATGCGGCTTGTCGATCTTCGGCTTCTTCTTTGGCGGCTGGTCCTTGGTCGTCGAACTGGTGGCGGGTCCTTCGACATCGGTGGCGTCACTTTTCTTCTTCTTCGCGGCGAAAAAGATTGGCAGGCATAGCGTACTCATGGCGAACTTCCGTATTTGATTCGAGAATACCTCAGCTTGCCAAGGGTGGAACTTGTCATCAACACGCCTAGGACTGACTCCGAGACTCGTGGCGGGGTGTCCCAACGGCACCGTCGTGTCAATTGTGCCGTACGCATCAACGACACGTGCGTCAAATCCTCGAGCTGGCCCTGTCAGCACTTCCACCACTTCCGCGCAGACTTTCTTCACGGCAAGCCATACCTCCGTTCGTCTTTCCTCATACGGTGGGGGTACATATCCAATGTTCCACCGCATTGTAGATGGCGCTCCAGGGCGTGCATCACATGGTTGAGATGTAGCGTAGCTGGCATGGTGTCGGGCCACACCAGGACGATGGCTGCAGAGATCGGCTGCTCGTTCAGCTGCGACGCGAGACCATCCAAAGTGGAGTATACCATCACCTTCGCTTTATCGTTTTCTTCGAGTTCCTTTTCAGCTCGCAGGAACGACAGTGGCAGAGCGACAATGGTTGGATTCGCCGGAGAGTCGTCGTAATCCTTCGGTATCTGATCGAGTCTCTCGATTGCTTGGTTGTAGTACGACTCGATATGGTATCCGGGGAATGAAGGGAAGAGCGGAGGGTGGACAACGCGTTTCCCTTGTACCTCTTTCAGCGCTGAGCTGAAGGCGTAGCAACTGGAACGATGAGCTGCAATCGCATGGGCGAGTCCCAGGACCGTTAGATGCTTCGAATCCTTCGCTAGCAGCTCTTCCTCCTTGCGTCGGTCGCCCCAGAACGGATCGAGTACGATAGAGGCGACGTTTGCCAGCTCGAACATGTTGTTGACTGGCTTTGACCTGGCCAAATCAGAGCGTAAACTCGGCAAGGCAGCTTGAGCCTTGGTGCGGAAGATGTTACATGTGCACGGGTGGAACAGGTGGAGAGGATCTTCCTGCGGAGGCCCCACGTCGACTCTGAAACAAATCTTTTTACTCTCTTTACAGTAAATTGTGCCCTGCTTTTTCTTTGGCCTGCCTCTTTTCCTTCTCTGTTTAACAGTTTGTACTGGATCATTATCAACACCTACTGGCAGCCTTCTAAGGAAATCGAATTGTACCTTGATCGGCTCGGCATTACCAGTAATAGAGGTCACTGATGCGCTGTTGTCACTTATTTCGATTATCCTGAAGGGGCCATTCCACTCATTTACCAGTTTCGGATGGTTTGATGCTGCTTTCTCCATAGGAATACGCATGTACACTCTCTCCCCTACGGCGAAAGGTCGTTCCACGACCTTATTACTCTTGTCGTGGTAACGCTTCATTTCTTCACCCACACGAAATACTTTGGCTTGATTCAGGGTGTTGGTCACCGGCATTTCAATTACATTTTTGCCACTACGACGGACGGTGTCAGGAGAGACTTCACACTTAGACCCTAAAATTTCGTCTTTATTTGTTTCAGGCATGGAATTGGCAACGGTTTTAGTTTTTTCCAGGTCGAATATATACACGACGAGCCACCACCGCTGAGTGACTACTACTGGAGGTTTCTCCAGGCCGTTGTTTCTTATGTGAATAGCGTCCTCTTACAGGTTTATCCCCTACAATGAGGCGATTTTCACGCGAACTTGAGCCGCAGTCTTCTTTTAGCACTAGATTAAATTTCTTCAGTGCATTAGTTCCGAAGACTATCATATCATCGTCCGTTTTCCTAACGAACATGGCCACCCTTAGAGGTTGTGAGTTTCCGGATTTCACTGTAAGACGCACTGCGCCCTTGAACTCCATTTTGTTGCCTGAAGCGTCGTATGTTGGTCTTTGCTTGGGCATAGAGATCTCTTCTACATCCTGATCTATATGGAACCCTGCTTTTTGGGCTTCGACCAGTATTCGTAGTGGCATGATACTTATCTGAGACCCAGTGTCCAGAAGCGCTGGCCTCGTTCTGCCCAAGAGATCCACTTTAGCGACACTTTGTTTGCCAAAGAGCTCACCATATGCGCTAGATTTGCTTCGAATCTTGTGGCAGTTCCATCGATTTAAAGTGGCGGTAAACGTCCGTGTTTCCGCGGTGTTCTTCTTTGAGAAAAACCGGAGGAAGGGGCCTCAGCCGGTGCGACATCACTGGATGGTGGTGTTTGTCCAGTTTGAGATTGTCTGCGCCGAGCATTTTGGGCTTTCCAGCAGTCTCTCCGGAAGTGACCGTGCTTCTTACAGAATGAACAAGACATTGGTTCTTCATCCCCGCTTGGTTGCCTGCGCTGCTCAGCTGGGAAACTAGTGGATGCTGGAACAGGTGGAGTGGAGTCATCAACCTCTTTCTGTCGTGTGCTCATACGATTATCGTTGTTTGAACGGACCGAGGATCGTACAGCATTAGCCACTTGACGGCTTCTTTCGATACATTGTGCAAGATCCTTGACCTTTTCATAAGCTTCTTCTTGCTGAGATTGCTTTAATGTGCTGAAGAGTTGAATATACTCCTTCCAATCGGTAAGTTGCGTTATCAACTCCCCTGCTCGCATCATCGATAGCTCCTTTTCACTCGCATCCGGGTATACTCTGCGAGTTAGTTCCTCGAGTTCCACACAGTAATCGGTCACGGAGAATCGTTTTCGTAGCTGCTTCAACCTTATGTAAGCCTCCATGCGATGCCCAGAGTCATTCTCCTTTAATTTGGCTCGTAGCGCATTTACAAACATGACGTAACTACCCTCTCTATGATTCCGGGGTAAGGTTTCCATCACCGCTTTTGGATACCCTTGTAGCTTTGAGCACATAAGGTGAATCAACATATCGTCTTGCAGCCCTAGCCTACCATATTTCATATGAAAGGAGGTTACGAAGTTTTCGAACCCTTTCCCGTGAGGATGAGAGAAAGGTCCTACTTCCGGTAATGCCATAGCCGCTAAGGTTGCGCCCACACTCGAGTCTTGTGAAATTTGAGGTAAAGTTGAAAACACACCTCTGCTGCTCGGCAGTGGTGGCGCGTTCGTGGGCTCCCTGCATTCCGGCGGCTGCAAAGAAGCTTGATTAACCATTTTCAAACCATCACGTTGCAGTACCGCGTTATTGGCTCTATTATTTATTCTGAATGAGGAGAGAGACTGACCTTGCTCAGCTTCTGGTAGATTGAACCGCATGAGCTCGGTGGGAGGGATAGTCTCTCCTTCTCTTACATGTTGCATCGCACTTCTGAAGTTAAGTGCAGCCGGTGTGGCTGGTCGGTAGAGATCCATCGGTTGCTCTCTCTGAAATGAAGGCATAACATCACCTTCAACCCATTTGGCAAGATTGTTTTTCACTGTGTTCACGACCTGTGTTGAAGCCACCTTTAACATACTCGCTAGTTCTCGCATACACTGATCGTCGTGTTGTGCTTGTGCACAAAACTTCTTGCTCAGTAATCAACTGCTTCCAGTCGTAGCTTTCCCAGCGCGAAATTTGCTCTACGAACTGATCAATTTTTGATATCTCTTCATTAATGGTTTCGCAGCTTTTACATGAAAGATCCAAAACCACCTGAACTACATCATCGCGGTTTTTCTTGGATAACCGTGTGTTACTATCACTCCAAAGCATTTGTGGAACCTGCTCTGGAAGTTTCTGTAGCTCCTGCACCTCTTCTTGTATTGTCAATATTGAGGACCTTACCTGTGCTGTCTGCTGCGAGAGCTTCTGAACTTGCTCCATCAGCATTGACACCTGCGATTGGAGCGCTGTGACACGAGTGTCCTCACTATGTTCTAGGGAGAGCATCTCCTCGACTTCTCTATCTATGTCGTTATCGGCCATATTCTGAAACATATGTAGTATATACGGCTCAATGACCGAGTCCGAATAACGACAACGAAATACGCGAAACCACGCGGATCAATACCCGAATCAATGTTGTGTTAGATACTTCTATTCTCTAACGCCGTCGACTGGCTCCTGGTCGTGACTACAGATAACCGTGGCACAAAGAGTAGCTTCGCAGTTCACTACTACGTTCCCGCTGTTCGGTCCTAGCCGATCTCTTATGTGCACCTTCGCTTCACTCGCGGTAGCAAGTCGATCGTTAGTCCACGCCTATCAAAACTTGCGAAATTTAGAGCTGTCCCACTAGCTCTGCGACAAGCCGACCGTAAGTCCACGCTTACCTACGCTTGCGAAATCTGGAGCTGTGCCAATAGCTCTGCGACAAGCGGACCGTAAGTGCACGCTTACCTACGCTTGCGAAATCTGGAGCTGTGCCAATAGCTCTGTGTCAAGCCGACCGTAAGTGCACGCTTACCTACGCTTGCGAAATCTGGAGCTGTGCCAATAGCTCTGCGACAAGCGGACCGTAAGTCCACGCTTACCTACGCTTGCGAAATCTGGAGCTGTGCCAATAGCTCTGTGACAAGCCGACCGTAAGTGCACGCTTACCTACGCTTGCGAAATTTGGAGCTGTGCCAATAGCTCTGCGTCAAGCTGACCGTAAGCCCACGCTCACCCAGGGTCAAGCGTCCAGTTGAGGGAAATTTTCGAAAAATACGACCCCCCCCCCAGAAAGGGGGCCTCAATACGACCCCCCTTTTTTTGTTCCACTTCTTCTGTGGTTTCTACCAAGCCAGTGCGATCTACCAGGGAAATTAGGAGCCTATGGTGAAAAAACACTGGGGCCAAACCAAACTCCTGACAAAAGGGAGAAAGAAGCACCTAACAAAACTCAATACTCATATTCCAAAACAAAATCGAAGATAAAAACCCAACAATTCCAATATTTATATTCCAAAACGAAGTTGCCGACCAGTGGTATGTGCTCGTGTTCTGATGACGAAGGACAAAGCTTAACACAGTCATGCAAGTCATGGGGCAGAGATAAAAGGTGAAAAAGTAAGAATAGAAAAGTGAAAAAATGAAAGAAACCGTAAATAGAAGCCTCATCTGACCGCGGTTCAATAGTGCGGCTGCGACGCGGCGATCACGATGGAGCGCGTTTTCTTCCCATACTAAATTCCAACATAAAATACTTCAAACTTTACCTAGAGCCCATCTAGCAAGCAGCTGTGAACTGTTTTCCTAATAACTTCCTTAGACCTATTTATTGGCCGCATGCTTTCCCTAATGGTTGCTTAGTTCTCGATATGGGTTTCCAGTTGAGGGTTAGTTGAGGGGAAATTCGGAGTGTTCCACTTCAAATGACCATAACTTTCTTGAAACTTAACCATATGAGTTCGTTTTGGTGAAGCAGAGTCTACGAGGTTTTCGCTTTCGAATGACTACCTGAGCTATGCCATACCTCTAAAACGAAGAAAGTTATTTTGAGGTAAGCCAGTTGAGGGTTAGTTGAGGGAAATTTCGAAGTGTTTCACGGAAATGGCCATAACTTCCTTCAAACTTAAACGCATGAGTTCGTTTTGGTGAAGCAGGGTCTGCTAGGTTGTCGCTTTCAAATGACTACCTGAGCTATGCCATATCTTCAAAACGAAGCAAGAAAAATTCAAAAAAGCCAGTTGAGGAAAGCTTTTTTCGTCGAATTTGTGAGATCTTCCCACGAATCTTCCCAAAAATTGATTCATTGTTACTGAAATTTTTCCAGTATGCATCCTTCGCTCTCGGAGGCCTAGTGAGAAGGCGAGAAGCGTCGGTCAGCATTTCTGTGGGATGCGCCATGCATGAAGATTTCATCCACATTCTCAATGAATACAAACATTTTTCCGGTCCGCATAGTGGCCGCTAACACCAGATTACGTACTTCCAATCGTAGTAAGATATGAAAGAATTCCATATCAGCTAACTTTCCGCTTTCATCCCATTGTTTCTGGAGTGTCCATCCACGGTGGTACCCGTTGATAGATATCGCTTTCCACGGCTTATCGGTGAGTTCCGGAGGTGTCTCTGTACGTGGTTTCGGTGCTAGCGGACCAACGAAAGAGTTGTTGGTACTAGCCGGTTTCGTTGTGGATTGCGCCATGCATGAGGTTTCCATGATGATTAAGTTAAACTAGTTTTGGGTTCGAACCCATTTAGTCAATTTAATCACTTCTCCAATTACACTTTAGACCCTGAGCCTGAGAAATTCTGCTGATCACTGCCTACCTCAACAATTACGACCCCCTCCCCTCCTAGCGGACCATATACGACCCCCCCTGTTGAGGATTCCTCAACGGAGGCTTGACCCTGCGCTCACCTAAGCTTGCGAAATTTGGAGCTGTGCCAATAGCTCTGCGGATGCCTTTGCACTGGTGCCTCAAAAAAATCGGGCAGAGTTCCGCCTTGTAAAACTGCTTCTCCGGCCCACTGAAATTCAAGAAGTTCCCTTCTTGATTTAGTGGTGCTATCCCACGATGGCTGTCCGACTCCACCGCGATCGGCGGCACTCGAGTCGGTTGCACTGTATGAGAGTCGGAGGGGAACTCCACTCTCAGTGCCAAAGTTTGCCTAACTTCCTTTCTGTACTTCCGCGTGCGACCAAGTTCTTAACACTCGGCCCCCATGTACCGTTAGATTGACGGCTGGCTGGATTGTCTCGGTCCCGAACACGCTCAAGTACAGCAGTTTATCGGCAAGACAGATTACGAGATTACTGAGGAGATCCTTCCGACGACAGACGTAGACTAACTCTAGTTAACTGGTGATCTGTCCTTTTATAAGCTAAGGGCGGAGCTAATACATCGATCGAACAAAAGGCAAGACAGAGCTTCAAAAATGAGCGGGAAACAAGGCAGCCGATCCCATCGATCGGATTAGTGAGCAAAATAACATGAGTCATCGATGGAACATGGCTATGGGCATGGCTTGGATACTCCAAATAGCATAGTGATAACATACAAAATAGAATGGCGTAACAAAACAAAACATAACGGTTAGGAAATTACATAACAAAACATAACTGATATCTACATTTCGAGCCTCTGCCGAGGATTCTTCGACACATGATTACCCAACATGGTTTGATTGATCTAACACTAACTAATTGCTACCTTGTGATGGAGCTGGTTCAGTTTTCAGTTTTTTCAGTTGGACTTCTCATTCATGGCAAGCATGGGTTGAGGAATGCTTGAGAAACGTCGTGTTTTGTGCTGGAAAAAGGGATGTCTTGTTTGGGGAGAAACTCCATCCTAGAAACCTCGACGACATACCTCTACTAAAAAGGGAGGCGTAAAATCTGTTCTTTGAAAACGAACATCCGAGCTCAGAAAGGATAATTTGTAGCGAAATGGCGTTGAAGGACATGCCTTTAGAGCGCTATTGCGATTCTAGCACGCTTCACTTCGAACTGCAGGCTTCAGTGGCTGAGTTGTCTGCTGGCGGCTGCCATATATGCCGACACCAATGTCATTTGGGGTCGCGTAGAGTGAATTTGATTCCATTCATGACGATTTTTAACAAGTGAAACGACAAAGACCAATTAACAAGTGAATCAATGAAAGCGGACAACACGCGAAAGAGTGAGAAAAAAGTGCTTATCATAAAAAACCCCCTAATGAAATCAAATCCTTCGTCCAGACTTTGGTGTCATGTGTGCAATTGCGTCAAAGTGACTGAACTATGAGTGTTACCGTGGCCAAATTGCCATCTCTGTATGTTGCGAGTCGATAATCGCAATTTGTGCTAGGCACTGGTGCTGAGCCTCCGTCAGAATTCGCGATTGTTGGGATCACGTTTTTGCCATTTTGCGGTATCGCGCTCTTGCACACGATTCTGCAATCTTGAGGTTTTGCAATGACGCAGTTCCGCGTACGCCGCCGCGACATTAAATCGCGGGTTCACAGAATCGCGTGGTCGTGAAGTTTGACGGCAGCCTTATGATTCTCATTTTTGGAGACTCTATTCTTAGAGTAAATTTTGGGGGTCCGCAATCATCGGGAGTTTTCCTTACAATTAGCGCAGTGTTCGACCCGGACTCACTTTTGCTGATAAGTTCAAGGTGAATGGCAGATTGCTGCGGCGATGTCTCAGTCAGCCTTTGCGTTATCACTTTCTGCACCGAGCAGTGGTTTTAAAGCGAGCAAGGGTCAACTGTACTTTGATGCGAGGAGGTTACCTTGCAGAGGTTGTATCTTCAACGATACCTTGGGATAACTTTTTAAAGTAATATCGATGCCGAGGTTCTACGAAGAGAGAAGTTGGAATTCGTTACGCAACGTACCGCCACATTACTTCTCCTTGGGATAACGATTCTGAACAGAAGTCGGAGGATACGCGTTCTGCAGCTGATTGGGCGAATTTGAAGGAGATGATCTTAAAGACCATTCCGTGGTAAATTGTGAGTGCTATCACGTTCCTAGTGGTAGAAAAGCTCCTCATTTACCCTCCAAAGAAAAAAAACGTAGGGAAACCCAGCACCGAGAACGAGGCCCCCCTGACTACAGACTTTGTACGAGGACTGTAAGCTGGAGAGGAGTCCTTGCTTGTTGGTGTCACTCACAATTCAACGATATCACTTGCATCGCCCTGCTGACGTTTCCTCAAACACAGGAACTCGTGACTACTCCTATCTTATGGCAATCGCTGGCTATTGCCACATAAATGCCACATTGAAAAAAATCTGCGTCTATTGACAGGGGTGTCAGGAGTGGGTGGGCAGGATCGGAGAGGATTCGAGCGGGCTTGTCGCCATGAGAAGATGCAGTGGTGGCGCAAAAAAAAAGGTTGAAGCCTGTACAGTTATCCGAGTATCTATCTGCCCAGGGTGTGTGCAGATGTGACAGCGAATCGCGTGGCCGCACGCGGCGAGCGGCGCGGCTGGTGCGAGTGCCACTTGCAGGGCATGGCAGCCTTCAAGCGAAGTAGTGTGGCATGAGTGGAAGCGCAGACGTGACGCAGTCACGTTCGACCGGCTCTCAAGGGCAATCGATACGGCGAGTCGTACTGGTGGCGCCGCCAGTGAAACGCCGCGAAGCGATTCGCTGTCATATCTGCACACACCCATCTGCCCCCAGCGCGTTAGGCAGCTAATCAGATGATCGCGGAGTGTGCTCCCAACGAAACTGGCGTTGAAAGGCGCGCCTCAGACCGTTCATCGCTGTGGGGCGTTGTGGGCCTCGCCGTCTGCCCTTTATTGACACAGAGGGGGCAGGTCCTTACTAGGCTTATTTTGGGAAATGAAGTTCTGTTCTCGGGATCTTTATCTTTCATTTGGTTCTTCTTCTTCACCTTCACCATGTATACTTTTGTAGATCGAAATGAGCTAAAATTGAGCGTATGTCAAAAAATGGAGCCAGTAAATTATTTTAAAAAACTTACGCCGCGTTCATACTTTGCGCCGACAGGCCGTGGCTAATATCACAGGCAGCGAGGCAGAGTTGTACGGGGGAGGTGCAGAGACGACGCAGCAAAGACACAGGGTTGCACGGGCGGAGACGCAGAGACACGTGGATACGCACAGCCGCCGGCACCGAAAAGTATGAACGCGGCCTTACGGGGTGCCTTTTCGCTAAGCATTTCATCCTTGCACAAGGTACGGAAAAACTATTCATACAGTGGGAGTAATGACCTTTCCTATTGTGAGGACTTGATTCGCTTATGCGGTTTCAATGGAAGGTTGTGTTACAGGAAGGGCAACACGTGATTTGATCCGGCTACATGTGGCTAACACTATTGATGGTTTCTGTGATGGAGCTGAACAGTTCTGCGAAGATCTTAATGAATTTCTCTTGGAAAACTATTTGTGGATGCAGAACAACATTGCTAGCTATCCAACCGATCGCTATTGGAATCAGGTGAGCCGAAAGCAAAGAAAGCACCCTATCTCATTCGTTGTGTGTCCCATCTATTTTCATCAAAGTTCTAAAAATTGAAGTCCCAACCTAAATGCGAGTAATTTCCGAAGGAGAACTCCGCATACACCAAAAGTAGAGGTCGGCTGGATTATCACTGGTGGGAGAGAGTTGGTGGCGTGGCCGTAACATTCTCCCAGCGCCTACCGAAAGTTATGGAGCTCGATTCCTCTTTCCAGTGGAAATGCGGGTGGCGCTTTCGGTATTCACCTGACGACTTGATACTTGAATTTGTGTGCACCCCAATCATTGGAGAGCGCGTTCATCTGCAAAATCGGTGTGGAATAGCCACATCTGCTTTGAAGGCTCATTCCAGGATTACCTTGAGTGGATTAAAGCGTTGAACTATGAAGTTAGAGGTGCTGAAAAATACGCCGACAATGGAAACCGAAAGAAGTGTCCGAAAATGGCAAAAAAAGCCTCCTGATATATCACCTTGGACGAGATCACCACGTGAAAACGAGCCTTCGAAGCAGTTCCCCCTGGATGGTATCATAAGAAACTCTAGGATACATCACTTGTATCCTTATGTCAACGTCTCCTTTATCACTGGCTTCCTTATCTTTTATTATCACAAAAATCGTAGTCCCCGTTTCCCACGTTGTTGGCACCGTTGCCACCGTCATAGCGGACAACCACGTGTGGGGCGGGCGGGCCTGGGTGTGTACCCTTGAGTCAGGATTTCGCACTACCGCGAGCGGCGTGCGGCGCAGTGTGTGCGAGCTATGCTCGTCGCGGTAGTTGCGTCTAGCACGGTTACGTTAATGCTATGAGGCGATACGCAGTTGACTTGACCCAACAGGCACCTTTAGCTCGCCCGCATTGCTTTGCCTGCGACATGCCGCGGTGCGAAATACTGACCTAAGGGTACACAACCGGCGGGCCTGGATTACTTATGGTGGAGTCGCGCTCGCTTCTTTGGCTCAGCACGCTCCAAAAACTGACACTCACGCCTTCGTAAAGATACAGCCTACTGGCTGTGGGTCGAACTATCTGATCAGGGCGGGAGCTGTAATATAATACACTAATAACTCTGGAATATGCCTTACAACTAAGTTTGATATGTAGATAATCGTGAAAGTCAAGTGATTACTATGCAGGTTAACTTAACTCTGAACCAACTACTAGGATTGATCGATGGGTATGAAGGAAAGCTTGGCCGAAGACTGTCAGCAGAGGAAGTTGTCGCCCATCCTATCTAGTAAGTTCGCTCGTCTATTTCAGGTTTTAAGAAGTTCTGAGACCCACCACCCAGTGTTGATGAGATATTATTTCAGCCTTCTCCAGTTAGCTGGTGACCTTGAAGATTTAGCGGTGAAATTTAGAAAACCGGAAACACCACGCAGCCTCCTTGCAGGGAATGGACACTGCTCTGCCTTAATCAAGGTGGGTATCCCGGATACTATCTGAAGGAACCATTGAAGATACTACATAGTTTAATTACGATGCATACTTTTTCTCCCTGCACATAACCATGCTTAATTTACCCCTAGTGTTTCTTCGCCATTGTTTATTTAGTCTCTATGAGCCACACGCAAAAATCCATGTCGCGTTGCGAAATCGTGACCTGACAATACTTACCCTCAAGAGCAAGCATTGGCTGGCGCGGCGCCTCTCGGCTCTCGCACCATTCAAGCTGTGCAGCAACGGTATATGTGCATAATGGGTGTGTACCCTTATGTCAGGATGCCGCACCGCGGCATGTCGCAAGCGAAGCAATGCGGACGAGCTAAGGGCGCCAAGTTGTTGGGTCCCGAAGAGATTAGATGTCAACTGCGTATCGCACCCCTAACATTACATTGTAATCGTTCTGAGACCCAACTACCGCGACGCGCATAGCTCGCACACACTGTGTCGCACGCCGCTCGTCCTCGTGCGGGATCCTGATGTAAGGGTACACACCCGTGCATCGTGAGCTCTGGGTTAATGGGAAATTTTAAAAAAAATTTCTGGGAAAGAGTGCGATTGCAATGTTCGCACGTACCATCCATTTCGGAGCGCCTGACAGGGCGTGGTCTACGGACTTGGGTGAGTGACGAGAGGGAGTGTGGCGGGGTGAGAGAGTTTGACACACGTTCATCCAAGTCCGTAGGCCACGTCCTGTCAGGCGCTCCGAAATGCACTACATGTCTTTTATGGGAGACAGTTTACCGTTTCCATCCCATCCTTCTTCAGCTGCTTCCCGACCACTCCGATATTTATTTTTCCCATGTTACGTGGACATCCTATTCAACTATGCTTCGTGTTCAAAAAAGGTACACATTCAACACAGGAGACCCGGGAAGAAGCTATTCTTTCAGCGGTTATCCAGGTAAGTTCCAGCCATTTACAGTCCAGTTCCCGTAGGCTGACGGGGCGTGGCCCACAGAGTTGGGTGAGAATGTGTGGCGGGGTGAGAGAGATCGATACAAGTCCGTAGGCCTCGCCCTGCCAGCCGTAATTGAAATGGACTGTACTTAGGTCGTGCTGGCATGCCCAGAGTAAGCCTTCTCTGTAGACCGATTTATGAAGTAATGGCTAAAGAAGTAATGACGGAATTCTCGTTGGGCCAGCTCAGCATTTCCTTATGTGCTCAATCCACCTGAACATCGTGTTGTATGCTTTCCAGCATTTCAGGTACAATCACATCCAACGATGACTTCGTTCTGACGTCTGCTCGCCTAGCAGTTCTCGAAACTACTATTAGTAATTATAATGAGAGGCTACAACGTTTTATAACTCCGCACACCGTACTTTGTTGGATGAGAACGCAGGTAAAATTCTCTGATAGCACTCAAAATTCGTAATTATTAAAAAATTTTCTCATGTTTTTCTCCACATTTACCTGCTACCTTCTCGCGTTAGACGGGTGTAGGTTGGGACCCACGAATCTAGGCCGTGACCCTATAACAGCCTGTGGCCTTTGACCTAAGCCTTAAATGTTCAGACAATTTGTTCATGTAAATCGTGTCCTCCTTGCAAGTCTGTTCCGTTATATAGTCAAATTGTCTGAATTATTCATGTCACAGGGCAAAGGCCACAGGCTGTCACAGGGTCACGGCCTAGATTCGTGTGTCCCAACCGTCACCCCTCGTTAGACCAACCGTCCGATGCTGCCAGATGTATGTACAGGGTGTCACAAAATTATGGGCGCCAATGTATTGCAATATTTTATTGGTATCAATGGAGTGAATGTAAAATCAACCCACTAGCAACTTTACTCATAACTTATCCTCCAATGCACAGCAGTCAGATTGTTGGTTGTCCTGCTCTAACAGGGATACAAGCTCAAAATCTCTTCATCACTCAACCGCCCTTGACACGCAAGTTTTTCCATACGTTCGTTCCCAGATTTTTCCAAGCGCTATCTTATGTGACTCCACACTAGGATGACTTACTCCTCAGACCTTGCTTCTAGTTGAGGACCCCAGCAGGAGATCGACGGAATCATGTTTCGTCGATCTCCTGCTGGGGTCCTCAACTAGAACTGATGTTTCGGGAGATTTGACGGACGTTTCGAAAAGTGATGAATTCCAAAAAAATCGGGTCGGCAGCGCTTTTGTATCAGTTTGATTCTATAAACTGAAGCGCCTTGCCGCTAAACCCACCAGGTATTGTTCCGAAGGACTAGTGAGACTAGTGCTTCATTATGCCTATTAGCGTGTTCTTCATGTTCACATTCCCGTAAGCTTTGCACCGAAATCGACGGAAACCATGAGCGTGTCATCATTGCACCCCAAGTCATTGCTGGGACCCGCTTACTGGTATCCAAACGTCCTATCGGCATGATATACTCTACTAGACGTTGACGGCCTCAATGGGTTTCCTTTAACTGTTCGGGCCATAAAACTTTTTTTGTTTGAGTAACAGTACGGCGGGGTGCGTGTCGCCGTTGAAGCGAGTGGCCGCGAAGTCCATTTGAAAAGTTTCGAAATCTCAAAAATATCATGAGCTTCACCCCGACAAGTGCGCATCCTGGTAGAGGAAGATCCTGTGCACCTATTGAGCAGCAAATAAAAGAAAAAGCATTGATGCAATTTGTATAGAGGAATACAAAAAAGCATGAACTTAGGCGCCCATAATTTTGGGACATCCTGTAGGATTACAATGTTATTGTGTTACCCAAACACTAAGTCTTTCTCTTCCTTCACTTTTCTAGTTTACTGCGCTTTCTTCTGCAAACTCATTTCCATAATTTTTGTAGCGAGATCAATATTCAAAGGGGTGTACGTTCACGATGGACGATAGCAGTCAACGGAATAGGGTACAACTGGATGTGAAAAACGCTGCGAGCTTTCAAGGACCCTACGGCGTCTACAGTGTGGAACTAACTGCTAGCGTATAGGCCTCACTCATCAACGAGCTCGAATACTTAGTACTGCCATGTATCACAGACCCGCATCGCTCCGATCGATACGTCATTGAAACCGTACGCGTGAAAACGGGCCGCACTTAGTGTTAATTGTCCCTGCTGCTATTCTCGGTGAACTCCCAGCTTCGGGTATGGAAGTGAGAACTCAAAAAATTTACCGCGTCTTAAAGGCACACCACGCGATAATCAGAGTGGTCCTTACCTTTTGAGGGCAGGTAGACTCTCGGATGGCCGCGAAGATTGCACCCTTTTCGCGGCGCCACGGCTCACCCCCGCCGCTCACGGTGCGGTCGATCTGAGCCGAGATGAGCCCATCGAGCCGAATCACACCCGGCTTAGACGAGAGGGGAACTTGCGATAAGACAAGATAAGGCAGCGATAGCAATAGCGAAGGTAGCTTCAGCAGGGAAGAACAGGTGATATCGTAGCATGTTGCGCGATATCATCGAGCAAAAGCTCTTCTATAATCTCCAATACTCGTACGAGGACTGAGGGCAGAGAGTTTTATTTTGGGTGGTTTTGAGGGGTTTTGATTCATTTTTCTTCGCTAGTGGGTAGACCAGGGCGTCTACATCCTGTAACACGAGCGATAGCTCTCACAATTTTTCGCGTGGTGTGCCTTTAATGATGAACTATGAGAACCTGAAAATGGAGCTTGTGTGTGAAATGGAACGACCTGTAGTGGTAGACTATTAAATTGCTCCTAGCGGAGGATATTATGGTATGGTATTGAAATCGACACTCTCATACGGATAATAGCAAGTCATTTCATGCAACTGACATCTCGATAGTGAGATCTTGTTAGAGAAACCGGAAGCGGTATTTCGGTCCACTGTAGGATAACCAACCACAGAAAAAGGGGGAAAAAGACGGAATGAAAAGGTTCAAAAGTCCAAGAAGCTCTCTTCTACTCTTTCTCCGCTAAAAGGTGATGCACGCAGCGAGCGGCTATGCCAGCTTGCCGCAAACGTGCCCTACCCTCGCAGCAACTCGGCCCGATGCAGAAGCTCGAGTTGATTCGCAACGACATTGCGATAATGTCCACGATGCGCGCTTTTTGATGTCTGCTTCGTATTGTCTACTGTAAACCTAATCCATACACAGGAGACGGGTGAGGCTACTTTCTCCGGAAAATCGCGTGGTCGCCCGCGGCGAGGGCGCGGTAGGTGCGAGTGCCCGTGGCATGCGTGGCAGCCTTCAAGCGAGTCAGTGTGGCATGGGTGGAAGTGTAGAAGGTGTGCAGCCACGCTCTGCCGGGCTCCCAAGAGCAGTCGATTCGCAAGTCGTACTGGTGGCGCCGCGAGTGTGCGCGCGAAGCGATTTTCCGGAGAAAGTAGCCCCACCCACAGGGGACATGTCTTCCCGGTTCCTGTTTTCTGCTTTACCTATAATGGTCATCGCCAGGTATGTGATGATTCTTCATAACCTGCGCCTGGCTGGGACGGAGCTCAAACTGCATGGCAGACAGGGTGGTCAAGGCTTCAATCTTCTTTTCGGTAACGCTGACAATAAAGGCGTTTACGTTCTGTGCTCTGTTCTGCTCTGCTGACACCTGTCATTTATCATTATCCACTGAACCACCGTTTCGCGGTAGAAAAAAGCTAATGAACCTCCACAACAGTAATGCTGCTTTTGCTTCCAGGTTGCTCATCGCCTTGCTTCGACAGGTCTCCAATGGGCGAAGACGTTTTCAAAATTCAACTCGGGCACTTATAATAATCAGTGGAGCATTTTAGACTATAAGGTGTTCAGAAGGGGACGGTTCGATCATTTAACGCATGGACTTCTTCATGTGCTTGAGCAGCTACCGTAATGAGATTTCTTGTTGAGTTTTTGTTGCTTTTCGTAAGGAATATCTTTTAGCAACCACACTGCTCATGCCGATCTGACTCATCTGCTGCTACGGCAAACCTACTGGCCAAGTTACAATACCCCGTCAGTTGATTTTGCTTGGCTAGTACATAGGATGCGGGTCGCTCAAACTGCTGAAAATTCATTTATTTCAGGTATTTCCCAAAAATCTTCCTATGGTCTGAGAGTGATCGAATGGTAAAGAAGTTTGGTGATTGGTATACGTGAGTAAGAAATTTTGCTAAATGATATAAAAGTGATCATACTCGAACCGAAAAATTATCCCGCAAAGATCCCTCCACCTTTTATTGGATTTCAAATAGCCAATAGTTTGATTAGACATAGGTAAGTAGACACTGTTATAGATGATTCTGGACAACTGCAAGATGTTTTTGTAATATGAAAGTCAAGGTGCTCAGCAGTGCAACAGCAAAGAAAAACTGAATGAAACGGCAAGAAAATCGAAACTGAGTATTCCTACGCTTCCCACGATGGAGGACGTGTTTTCGCACCCCTTGCATCTCTAGCCGCTAGCTGATGCAGACGGCAAGGGCCACTGGACCATCCAGTCACGGACTTTGCACGCTTGCCCAGCCCGGCACAGCGCGAAGCTCGAAGCAGCCAAACGAGGCGGCGATGGCGCCACTGGTTATCTCTTCAGAACCTGAGTTTGATTCGCAGAAATGTCTTTGCGGTACTGATTTTCTTCTTACCCTAACTGTGTACTGAGTGTCAGTACCGGTCGAAAAGATATCGATCGATCTGTGGAGGTTTACCGAAAACCATTTAGCTTCACAGAGCGCTCAAAGAGGCCTGTTGTCTGTTTGCCGTCATACACACTCTCACTTGAGCGTTCTATTTCCCTTACCCACGGTCTGCCAGGCCGCTTTCATATTTTGCGGCATCGGCGTCCACGGCGGGGGTACAAAACCATGTGCCTGTTGCTGACAGTGACGGCCCTTCGGCGACGCGCTCTGTTTATAATGCTCGACCTAGCCAAACTACAGTACGATGATATTCGCGAGAGCCCGCGTAAATCTATGGCAGTCGAGCGCAGCAGTGTGCGCTAGTCATTATTTTATTAGGTTGATTCATAATAAATCGGACAAATGGTAGTGATGATTTCTAGAGATCATAACTCAGTAACGAATTAACGAAAATGGACGCGCGCAGTACCGTTGGAATGAGTATGAAAAGCTCTTCAAAGTACCGCAAAATAATCACTCCAAAGTAAATTCATTCCGCCACAATGCCGCACGATTTCAAGCGGTCCAGAGACCACATCCGCAACGTCATACTATTTATATCGCTATCTGGCCAGGAACCCGCGGATATCGGCAGACGTCTGATAGAAGTTCACAAGGAGCATGCCCCCGGCAGAAGTACACTGTAGTTGTAGCATTCGAAGTTTGCGTCAGGCGACTATTCCATCGAAGACGAAAACCGCGGTTGGTGGAGCGTACACGGCGTAGAGTACTGGGAGCTGCTCGATGAAGGTACCACAGTATCCGCCGACGTCTACGTTCGTCAATTACGAGAATTGAAGGCCAATGTCCAAAGTTCGCTACGGCGGCAGTCACATGTCTACTTCCAGCACGCAAACGTGTCTACTTCCACAGACCGCACTTCGCAAGATCGACCAAGGCCGAGCTGCTGTCGTACAGTTGGACCGTACTTCTATACCCACCGTACTCCCCAGACCTGGCCCCTTCAGATTTCCACCTTTTCTTCCACAGCCAACGCCACCTGGACGGCCAAGACTTCAAAACTCGCGACGAGGTCAAGGCGGCACTCGGCAACTTCTTCGAGCTCCAGCTTCCGGCCTTCTGGAGCAAGGGCATCCATGATCTGCCTATACCGTGGCAGAAGGTCATCGATAAAGATGGAGTATATTTCAAGTGAATCCCTGTTGTCGTAAAAAAGTTGTACGACAATGATTAAAATTGGTCAATTTGTCCGATTTATTATGAATCAACCTAATATATAACAGTTGAAATAGGTTTGCGAAGTTCTTCATAGAAAATTTACTATTTCCTGTTACTTGGAGTGATTTTAAGCTACGACAAGACCCCAAGAGCGCTGATCTTCGCTAGAGACCAAGGATCAGTTGTTGACATGCACACCATGATCAAGTTGATGAGGTGAGCTTTTCTTCTTTCGTACAGTTTTCTTTACTGGATGAAATTCAGCGTTTTCGTCATTTAAGGAAGGTCTAGTGTCTATCTACCAATCTAAGGAGAAAAGAAGACCTGAGTGTATTAGACCTCCAAATTCAGTCCCCGGACTATGGGAGTGATGGGAGCAGTGTCGCTCATCACTAGGCCACTTCTGCCATGCCAAGTAGCTCCCAAATGAAGTGGCGGAATGGCTATAGCGAGTGACTGTGCATTGGCTTACGGATGAAATTTCGTAAGGGCCATCGCTTTTGAGTACACCAGAAGGGGTACTTTGGCTTAATTGAGACCTACCGTAACGTTTGCAGTTCGTTAGGTTGCACACAGTGCACACACGACACTGCTGAGACGTCGAGTGTGAATTCAATGGAGTTTTATAGCACGAACACCCTTTTTCTTACCATTTCGCTTATTTTACCATTCATTGCTTCACTTGACTTAATGTTTGCTGTTGTCGTTTCACTTATCACACATTAACATGAATGAATCATCGTACGAGACAACAATGGGCATCTCCTTCATCAAGCAACCTGGAAAAGTGATTTCGCGGTCCGAAGGAATGCGCTGGAGATGCGAATACAGACCCCAAAGTCGCACTTTTGAATCCGTGTCCTCCAGCGATTATCGCTTCCAATTTCGAATGTTCGTTTCAAAACGATCATTTCTTCGCTCCTGACCCCTCCTGGTTCCTTTATCCTTACTGATACCGTCTTGCAGGATAAAGGCATTGTGTATGCCACGTATGACTCCAATGACGCTACGATCTGCAAGGCACACTTCACGTTAGTCGGGAAGGGGTGCTCAAACGGGCTATCGCTGTGAGGAAACTGTTGGACGCGTTTTCGCTTCGCCCGTGGTCTGCCAAAGGAGGGCGACGCGCCACTGTGCCCGTACAAATGGTCGGTGTACGGGCTGATGAAGACCGAGCTCTACACCCATCAGTATTCAGCAAGCGCAGTAGTGCCATGTGTTCATGAAAACTGACCCCCACGGTTGACCAATTTCGCAAAGGCGTCATTTAACGGGAAAGTGCATTTTTCCTTGAAAACCACCAAATTCGGTAAACCTTGAACAAAACATCGCGTTGTTAATCTTTCAGATATTAGTTGTTGAAAAACTAGTTACGGCTTGAAAATTCGCCTGTCAAAGACATCTGATGTGGCGCGAATGCATGGCGCATACATACTTTAGGTCTATCTGTTGTGAACACTTAATTTATTTCAGATCAAATAACTATACCATGGACCCGTTATCACGTTGTGAATGCGACCCTCCGTACTCTGGTGAAAATGCGATTTCTTGTCGAAGTGATCTCAACCCAGCAAATGGTACCTATCCATTCCCAGCTCTCGGATTTCGGGATCACGGTTCCACTGATATGAAGGTGAAGCTTATATCCAATTTAACTGGTAGGAGTTTTTTTTTTTGGACAGAAAGAGATTCAGGTAACCGATTCAAAACTGATGGAGTCACTGATGTTCACGGCTATTGCCGGCCCTACCTACGATCCGACACCGGTTTTTGACTGGAGAAACACGTCCCTTGCAAGCATTATACCCCATCATGGCCAACCAAATCGATGGGCGTGAGTAATTACTTTTGTTTTATGTATCAGTCTTGTTTCAAAGAGTCGCTGCCATGCTTCTATATGTGGGACTGAGTCTAACCCGCAATCTCCAATTGTGGCTGGGAGGAGGAGATGGTACTTTTGAGGAAATTCCACATCATCTTGGTGTGATTATGAAGCTTAAAAATGAAATCGGAAGTACTCGGGGCAGGCAGTGGAGAAAGGATAGGAAAGAAAGAAATTATTAAGAATGAGGGTATCCTTTTCACAGCAAGCTATTTTTCGTATTTTTGTGCACAGGTAGGTGCCCTCCGCAAATGGCTCTGGAGCTTCCCTCCTTGACTTAGGCCCGTTGAGTTCATTCCTTCTTGTTGTTCTTGGGGCTATCATACTCTCTGGTGGTGCGCTCACAGGCAGCGAGGCAGAGAGGCACGAGCGGAGACGCAGAGACAACGCAGCTACGCACTGCGTCCGGCACCGCTCAGTATGAACGCGGTTTATCTATCTGCGTTTCAGCCCACTGTGGAGATATGTAACATCGAGGCGAAGGCAAGATTATAAAGTTCCGCTTCAACGTATACAGTACCCTTTACCGTCACGCTGAATGTAGAGGCGCACACGCAGACACTTTCACACGTTCAGGCTACAACTCTGTAAATGCATGGATCCGAGTAGCTTACTTTATTTACCATCTACCCCGCGGCTCCTTTCCTTCCTGAGCTTGAGTAAAATTCACTCCACCTAGCTCACAGACCTCTGGTCGTATAGCCATAATCTTTTATGGCTTGCTTTGATCTTGCTGGAATGTCGACTTGGACGCAATAGCTGCACCCCTACTCCACTAACGGGTGGGGGTCAATTGGTCGAATTTTCGTGCGACCGCCCGCGGCGAACGGCGCGGCGAGTGGGAGTCGTTTGGTATTCCGCTCAAGCCCAGTGGGTGATTGCACCTATTTCCAACGAAGGCGGCAATTTACTTTTCTTCTTATGCTTTCTGAGAGAACTGAAATATTAAGAGTAATTTAAATGTTGTTGTTCTCTCTCATTCTGCAGTGAGTGATCCATAGAAATTTCTTCAAGAGCATTAACAGTTGACGAAACCTATCAAGATAACACAACAATCAACAACAACCTCAAGTACAATAGAAGCAGGGATAGCTGTGCCTTTAATAGCTTCGAAGGACGATAGAGAGCTCATATTGCAATCTCAGGAAATCCTAATTCACAACATATTGCTGAAAAGGTGCAATCCTCAAAGGTCCCTCACGGTACCAGCCCATTGCGCCTTGAGCGGAATTCCGAACAACTCGTACTGACGACGCCGCGAAGCGAAAATTCGACCAATCGACCCCCACCCGTTACTCTGAGGCGCTGCATCTAGGCCGTCTCTCTCTTTACGCGTGAAACTTTGCATGTGGCATCTGGTAAGCAAGTAAAAGATTGAGTTTATGCCATGTGACTAAGGAATCAATTATGTGGCTAGCATACTGTAACATGAAATGTCTGTTCGTGCGCTTCCACATTCTATTGAGTGGCAAAAGGTGACTGTACCCAAGCGCCGGGACGAGTTTGCGTATAGTAACCTTAGAAGATTTGGAGTCGCCCCATAATCCATTCAGAGCTGGAAACAGCCCTGATGATGAGGTATTTTCCAGGAAGGAAGTTCTTAAAATGTTTGAAAGGTGATAAACGGTTGGTGAAAAGTCTGGAAAATATGGCGAGTAAGGTAGAACTTCAGTCCTCGAATCAGCCGTCCGCGAACGTTCTTCTCTTTTCGCCGTGAACTTGTCCGATGCTAGGACCACAGCTAAATTCAGTAAGACTCCAAGCGGCGCTTTTTCAGTGAAAGTTTCGCCGCACATTGCCTTCTCTGGAGTAGAAGATTTGGGTACTATTTACCCAAAGCTACCCCACTGCCTCTTCAAGCGATGCGGTCAAAGAGGTGATTTTTGAAAAACCTCTCGATTTAGCTACAAACTTCTACCCGGGGGTATTTCGACCCGAAGAACACGAATAGACATTCGTTTGGCGCGAAATCGCTTGGCTCCTGCGCCATGGGCGCCGGCGCCGGCGCCAAAATGGGGTGGATCACCAAACTCTCTCAAAATTTGTCCCAAAGGGTATTTCGACTCGTAGAACACGAATATGACATTCGTTAAGGGAGAGACTGCATGGCGTCTGCGGCATAAGCGCCGGCGCCAACATGGCGCCTATGGCGCGGGCGCCAAGCAGTTCCGCGCCAAGCGAATGTCATATTTGTGTTCTACGGGTCGAATTACCCCTGGGTACAAGTTTGCAGCCAAATCAAAAAGTTTTTCAAAAATCACCTCTTCGACCCATCGGTTGAAGAGGTAGTGGGGTAGCTTTGGGTTAATAGTGCCAAGATTTGTTCTCAGAAAACGTGTGTCCCAGTTCCCAGTTTTTTCTTACCCCTACTGGTGCCTTCAAAGGAAGGTTCGAGCCTGATCGCGATTTCTGCGCGTATACGAGGCTATTTGGTTTGCGAGTATTGCAAAATGTTTCTTTTTGGGTATATCGAGGATCTTTGTTTTGCAGCTTTGAACCTGTAACACATCGGTGGTCGCACTCGCTTTACCACAGCTTCACCGACGACTCCCAGAGCTTCAGTGAGGAGCAGGAATTCTCTTCACTAGCTTGATCTGGTCAACTCTTGTAGTGTTTTTGCAATTAATAACATGGTGTTGTCACTTCACTTATGCTTGAAAGTCATTGACTATGTTGGCTCTCCTTTTCACTATTGTAACTTGTTATGGTATTCGGAACCAACAATAAAGATTACACAATATCCGCTCTGAGGATGTAGATGACGGCGGGCGTCGATTAGCGAATTAAGGACAGCATTAGGGATAATGTGGTAATGGAGAAGTCCCTCCAAGAAGTCGCTCACATGGTAGTCCTGGGCCTAGGAAGGCTACCTGTGGCGAAATCCCGGTCAAAAAATCAGCCCTCCGAGCTGTAGAAACGCCGCAAAATGCCGCAACCGCCCACCTGTCCCGCCTCTTGATAAGTCGATCCCGCCTTCGGATGACGTAATTCCCAATTGACTGGGATGGGAGCGGCCAAGGAGATGCGGCAGGATGGAACGTTTTGCGGCGTGCTTTCGCAGTTATAGCTTGAAGCTCATCCCAAAAAATAGATGTAGTTCCAAACATTCCGTTGTGTTTACTTGGCAACATGCCAATGGAGAGCTAGGCCAGACTACCCGCCTCTTGACGGACAGGTCTCCGCGTCGAGAATCAACAGTGGAAAGGGGGTCCTATTTCTCGGGTTTTCAGCCAATTCCATCCGTTGTTTCTTCAATGTCCTGTTACTAGGCATCTCGACTTTCACATTCACTTCTTCTTTTACTTTTCGGTCCGACTTTCCCCTAATGCTGTCCTTGAAGTGCGAACACAGAGGCAACAGGTAGGCGAACCGGACAACATGCGATGTCCACACTGGAACGTGATGGTGCCTTGCTTTGTCGGGATGCTTCACATGGCTGCAATTCGGCGATGCCGAGCTCGTTCACAAAAGTGAGGATGTCAAAGTGTCGGGCGCGTGCCCTGCGTTGCGGCACCGATGAGAGTTACGATGGTGTCGCATCCTATGAGCGCAGTGTAACATGATCATATTGCGTTATCACATACCTAACATTATGCGTTGACGTGCTCGACCAGAGGTTTCGCAGCACTCGTGGTACTCTTCAAAACTGATGCGCTAGACAAACCTTCAATAATAATTACATGATTTGTGTTTTCCAATAATCAGCAACTTTTGGACTCCAGGCCGGGACTCCAGGACTCCATTTTTGGCGAAATACTGGAGATCAGGTTATGGGCACTGAACTAAAGTGCATCGCACTGATTCCTTGTTATGACTGCTGCAAAATGCTGTTTTCAAGAAAAAACTACCAGATTCTATTTCTTAGAAAAAAAATATATTGACCTTGACTCAAGGGCCGCTCCCTTGATTTCCTCTTAGTCTTGAGGGCGCAATTTTCGATAATTTGATGATTGTGGCTTCCGTTTCCACGGTAATGCTAGGGGACCGTCCACAGTTGAACTGTAATCGCTTGGAGTCCCAACAACGCGCTTTTGGCTCGTCCGCACCGTTTCGCTTGCTACACGCCGCGGTGCGAAATCACGACGTAAGGGTACACACCCCTTGCTAGCCATTGAAATGAATGGTATTACATATGTATGTTCCTTTTTTCGATTCACTTTAATATCTCCAACGATCCCTCCCGTACCACTCATCAGGCACAGATTGTGTTTAAAAACAAGAGGAAATCGGAGTATCGACAGCACTAGAGCTGTGAGTAGCTGTGTGAGTGTTTGAACATAGCGGTTGGGTTCTTTTGGCTTCGTGAAAGGCATATCTGTGATACAGCTTACGAGGGAGCTCCTTCAAAATTTCTAATGCTGCAAAAGGGAATATAGCCTTATTGCGGTCGAAAGAAAGTTGTAGAGAGGGAGTGAGAGAGTGAGAGAAAGAGAATTGAAATCGGCATCGAAGAGGCTTCGTGCTGAAGTTCCAAATGTCTCACGACTGATGGTGTGAATCCAGCTTTTTGAAACCCTTCCGAATACCCCTCCATTCTAAGTAAACTCACTTGGCTAGAAGGCAAGTATTGAAAAGGGACTCATTGATGTTGTCGACCCCTCCTTTCTTTCTTACTTCATTAAGCACCTCCTTCACCATATTACTTTGTCCTTGTCACTTAATGTATGTGGGTAACTTTGTGTTAAATCTGGAATATATCGCAACGAAAACAGTGATCCATGGAACTATCGTATTATCGTTGGTGAGTATGAAACAATTCAGGATCCACAACCAGGGCGATATTTAGGGATACACCACACTCTTCCGCTCTGTTTTCTGGAGATTACTAAGACGGAAGAGTGACGTCTGGGAAGGGTGTGTACACATTGGTACGAATGACTTTCTTCGCACCCCATGTGCGAACGCTTAATTACCTCCTCGCACCTTATGTGCGAGAAAGTAATTAACTACGTGCGAGAGGTCAGCTATAGACCGCTCAACTTCATTAACTGAGTGTTATGTCCATAAAAGGAAGAATTAAAGCACTTGTATCATAATACGAACTAGAACACTTGTTACACTTATTACCAGATATTTTCCAAAGAGGAGCTACTCGCTAAGAAATCCGGTCTTGTTGCATATTGTCCAAATACCGTACTAATAAGCTTATATGGTTTATTAGCTTCACTTATTACCTATTGTCATTTCATAATTTTCAGGCGGAAAATTTCCTAATAAATTTACAAGTTTGTGCAGCATTCAATACATCGTTCAAAAGCGATTTTTCTGCTCTACAAAACGATGTGCTCAGTTTTTGAATATCCTAGGATGATGCCGATTTTTCAGGCTGGCGTAGGGGTCGATTCCGTTCAGAAAAATTGACTAAACCGGCAATTCAATAAAACACTGTATGGCACTTTAGGAAAATCAGCCCATCATGGGTCCCGTGCTTAACCTCGACCTCTTCTACAAATTCCAATAATCGGTTGATCGAGTACTCACGTCGTTCTTTTTCTAAATTCTTTTTCCGAAAGCGCTCACGTTTATTTACGTTCAAATTCATTGTTCAGCATAGCCTTATCAGTCACTCGGAATTTTTTCTGCTCTATCAAAAGTGTGTTTCGATTTTGTTCTGGATGCGATTCAGATGGAAATTCAAAACTATGTGATGGGGACCCAGATGGCATCATTTCACAGGTTATTTTTCCAACAGATATTTGAGGAATCTGGTCGATCTTGTTACCTCGCCCCTATTTATTACCTCTACTTGATGTTTCACCACTCTTTCAGCTGATTGGTAGAGGAAATTTTCCAGCCTTGATTTGAGAAAATTGCCAAAAATCGCCGGGTTGTGGCGGAAAAGTCAAAGTTGCAAAATGA
This sequence comes from Trichostrongylus colubriformis, assembly GCA_963978905.1. Taxonomy (NCBI): domain Eukaryota; kingdom Metazoa; phylum Nematoda; class Chromadorea; order Rhabditida; family Trichostrongylidae; genus Trichostrongylus; species Trichostrongylus colubriformis. The sequence continues at coordinate 7,855,881 of OZ022259.1, read as the reverse complement.
GCGAGGCGACCTCTCAAGCAACCAGTTGGTGGAACTTATAGAAGAGGTCGGGACTAAGCACGAGACACATGGTTGGTCGATTTTTCCGAAGTGAAAGGTGGTGTTTTAATTAATTGCCGGTTCGGTCAATTTTTGTCGACTGAACCAACACTTCGCCAGCCTGGAGATCGACTCAGTTATGACAAGCAAAAGAACTAAACATGTTGTCTTGTAGAGCAGGGAAATCTCTTTCGAATGGTATGCGAAATATCACACGAACTTGTAAGTTTATAGGGAAAAATTTCGTTTGAAAAAAAGCGTCACTACTTATGGAATGACCCAATAATAAAAAAAGCTTTAATTTTTCCCTTCATGGACATTACACACAGTTAGTGAAGTTGAGCGGTCTATAGCTGACCTCTACTTCTCGCACGTAGTTAATTACTTTCTCGCACGTAAGGTGCGAGGAGGTAATTAAGCGTTCGCACATGGGGTGCGAAGAAAGTCATTCGTACCAATGTGTACACACCCCGTCTGGGAATTATCGAGGGAGATGATGGTCTCACTCAAAAACAGTACTTCAGTAAAATTAGATGAAAACCTTTATTCTCAGTAATGTAATAGAATATAACTTCTCCTAGACTATACTATAACACAAGAAAAACAACTGAGCCACCCATTTCGAGTGGTGGATTTCTCATTGGCGACTGCTCGGGGAGGGATAGTAGGAGTGACTACCCGGGAGGTGAGGCTTCGCGGAGTAAACGTGGGCGGAGCGTCCTCATGGGGAGGACTCACCCTCGGGACAGGAGTGGTGGTCTGGTTGCATGACAGAACTGGTGGCGCTTTTGGATGTCTTGCCCCGGGCCCATCTCCGCTTTCACACATATGAAGATAGTCTCTGAATTTTGCACTATTGCATGAAGTCCACATGAAGTCGCCATCATTCACAGTGACCACACCACAGACGGAAAAGCTTCGTAAAAATTTAGTCTGAAATGTGTGATATTTAGGGATTAATGATTCCACTATGATCATTATATTACAATGATGATTTTGATCATTACTGCACCCATCGCGAAAATGCTTTGCGCGCTTACAACTCCTTCGCACTACATACAGTAGCGGTCAAAAATACATGCGGTTTCTTATCTCAACCATAACTTTGGTCAGCGTTTACATCACGTTCATTTTTTTGGTGTTTCGAAGGCAACCGTCACTCAATGAAATAAAGTTTCTCAGCCGAGTAGAATGTATTATAGAGTGCAGTGTGGAGGTGGAAAAAATTATTTAATTGATAACACTGAAAATGATCAACCCCTTAAAGTGCTGTCATGTTCCAAATGACGGGTAGTAATGTTTTAGCCTCATTCCGTTCTACTTTTTGCACAACGTTGAATTCTTTGAAAGTTTTGGTCATTTTCAGAGCTTTCAGTGAACAATTTTTCTACCTTCACACTGCATCCTACTCGGCTGAGATGCTTCTCCATGAAATAGTAGATTGCCTTCAGATTAAAAAAAACGAGTTTGTAAACGTCGAATGCCCTGAGAATGTTATTGGAGCACACACTGAGTACAATAATGCTCAATGTTGTAGTCACGGACACTCATAGATGTTTAGCGGGTAGGGTCGGAAAAGGCTTACCTGACGGTCGATGCGAAAGACATAAAACGGGCTGCGGTCGTCGTTGGTCTTCACTCGGTAGGACTGCACGCAGTCAGTGTTAGCCTTGACATATACACGGCGCTCATGAGCTTTTTCTAGATTATCTTGTATGGCTTACAATCAATCCAAGTTTATCAAGAAGGAATGATCGTAGGGACGAGTTGGTGATTTCTCTGAACGGTTGCACCTTAACTTCACTGTATTTGCAGTAGTCATTGCTAACCTAGAAAAAGGTATATCACGAGACATCTTGATGGAGGGATACACAACTTGATTCCTCCTCATCCTCAAGCAACTTACAATCCTATGTTGAGAAACTCCGTTGAGTTCCTCCTCATAGTCAGTGTCTATAAACGACGCCCCTATGGACACGATGCCGACCAAAATGGCCAGAAGGATCTGCTTCATCGTCATAGAGTGGCTACGAGTGGAAGTGCAGGAACAACCAGGCACGAGCCGATGAGAAGCCGATATGATCGTGAGCTATTTAAATACGTAGTCATCGTGATACAGTGATGCACTTTATAACTGCACAGTTTTTTGAGGAAGTCGCCCCCCAGAATAGAATCATGCCGTGACTGTACTGGAATGTACTTTGCTGCCGATCATACATTATGAGCTGGAACATGCGACCCTTAATTTTAGGCGCAAATGAAGCTACACGCAGAGTGATGTCGAAAACAAGTTCTCCCTCATCGACTTACCTGTGAGAGCCTCAAGGTAGCGTTCATACTTTGTGCACCGACGCTGGAACCGAAGGCAACTGCGGCAAAATTATCTGCCTAGTGCCAAGCATTTCGAATTCGAATTCTTGGGCTCTCCCACGATCATCATACTGTAGTATGGTTGGATCGAGCGTTTCATAAACAGAGCGTGTCACTACAGTGCCGCGTGGTCGGGCACATGAGTTTGTCGCCGTCATCGCCGGTGTGCAAAGCATGAATGACGCGACCTAATGCTCGCCTCATTGGTATGACTAGGAGAGTCTTTGCTTCATCTCATCAACCCGCCACACCGGTACAAAAGCGAAAACAGAGAGGATTTGATCATCTCAAAGTAGTTGCTGGCTAAAAGATGTGAATAATATGTAAATAATAATAGTAGTAGTAATGAGGTATCCATGAATATAGACGTCCAGGCATCGGGGTTAGGGCAGTAGCAATGCGTCGAGATGGTCCGTTGAAGTTTTCAGGGAGCTTCTACGAAATTTTATTGCATGTATTGTTTACAACTACTTTACCTGCCCCCTCCACTCTTGACCATGTGTGCTGCTAGTAGGTGTTAACTAGCAAGAGGTTTCTGAACTGTCTTGCAAACAATTTGAAACCAGACCCAAAAGGGGGAAGCAATAGCTAAGAGATCTACTTATTCATGGAGCTCTCTAAACTCGCTTTTGCTCGAGGTGGGTGGGGATGAGGCTTCGTTTTGCCTGCTAAATTGGAATTGAGGCCAAGAAATCGTCAATAAGTCACACACGGAAATCGCTCATGGTGTTTATACAAACAATACTTCAAAAAATTGTGGAAAAGTTAAGCAAAGTGCTGAGAAGCTTATTGATTTAGATCACAGTGGTATAAACAGAGTGCAGAGTGGAGTATCTATCTAAATCGCATGATCGTTACTCATTTCCCTACACTGCTTTTCATGGTTATTCATTCACATCATCAGATATCATAAACATAACATTTTGCAAAAGCGTTCAATTTCTGGTGCTTCCCGGATACATTTGAGAAAAATGCTGAAGAGAATAGAGAGACATTGGCCATTGTAAGTTGTGGCTTTATGGATTCTATCTTTTGACAACTGCACAGCACAAAAATCGTGCTCTTGAATGCTAATTTTAGAGTGGAATTTTCTTGTTTTTCAATACCGACGATCACATGGGGATATGTTCATTGGTGGCTTTGCAAGTGTCTGTGTTGTCATCTGCACACTTCCATTTGTTTGCATGCTTACACTTCACGTGAGCACTTCTCGATTGTGATACTGATCATGTTGACATCCTGGTTGGGGGTGACGGTTGGGACACACGAATCTAGGCCGTGACCCTGTGACAGCCTGTGGCCTTTGCCCTGTGACATGAATAATTCAGACAATTTGACTATACAACGGAACAGACTTGCAAGGAGGACACGATTTACATGAACAAATTGTCTGAATTATTTAAGGCTTAGATCAAAGGCCACAGGCTGTTACAGGGTCACGGCCTAGATTGGTGTGTCCCAACCTACACCCCCTAGTTGGTGATGTGCACTACAAAGCAAAGTGCATATCCAGTGGATTTAAGAAGCGATCATACGAATATATCACAAACCCTACCCTCCATGCTTCTTCAAAGAAAAATAAGAAAGACCAAAGTAATACGTTAAACAAAGTAATTTGTACGGGTGAGAGCATCAACTGTCTTTAGGCTGAAATTGACATTTTCTGAGGAATATTATTGCTTTGTCTGTTCCCAAAATCACTATAAAAATACGATTACAAATTTGAAAAAGAAAGCTGTAAGAGTAGCTGAGACAAACATCGTGTCACACGGTCGTCATTGTGTTGAGAACCCGCACATTATAATTTTCACAAATTCAAGCTGTGCTACGCATGCATTTCATTATTGCTTTTGAATATTAGGTATCCATCATACCCATAAATTGTTGTCAAAATCGTAGTACATGAAACTAGCTTCTAGTTATTAGGTACTATTCAAATACATGGGCGAATAATTGGCGGTGTGCGCACTTTTTGGACTCACACTGGAACCAATCGATGCAAAAGCAAAACTAGTCTGTAGCAATATAATACAAACTAAAAGGGTGCATTTAAGCTTGTAATCATCTAAAGTCATGACTCTTGACCAAAAGTGGAGGCAAAAACACTACCTAGTGTTTATAAATAATAGCTACTCACTCAGATAACCTTTTAATTGCTGTCAGGGAGCGCACATTGAATCATGATAACTAACAAGATAATATAAGGATCAAAAATTCCACCTCCATTTGAGTCATGATCGTATTTAAGTATGGTTTTGTATACCAGTTGGCTGGCGCAGATTACTGCGCACGATTCATGGCGATGTTGTGCATAATGGGTGTGTTCGGCCCGACAACAGCGGAGCGGAGATTTCCTTTCCTCTGCTTTCAGCTGAGCTATTGAATTGCAAAAAAGCAGAGAAGATGGCGTGATAAGAGCATTTCGATATCGGTATACTTCAATCGCTTTGCATGGAACCCATTTTGCACGTAATCCACATGAATCGCGCGCAGTAGTGTGCGCCAGCCAACTGGTCATCATTGGGAGTTTGGGTAGTTTGGAAATCGATAGTTTTGTATTCGATTGCATCGATTGGTAACAAATAGATCACTTGCTGAGAATCTAATTCGTACACATTGATGGTAGGCCATATCCCGCTTATCGATGTTTATCGTTTTCGTAAACATGCTTCACTACTTGAAATTTTACATAGTCTAGCGATCGATACCCAGTATTGCTGCAAGTACCGCATTAGAAAGTGATTCCGAGTGTACCGCTTGCTTTGCTATCACAAAAATAGGTTGTATCATGATTATCAATGGAGATCGCATTATCAAGAGAAACGCACCATTTTTTGGAACGCCAGGCATTCAGCGGTCGATACATCGGTCAGTGATATCAGAACACAAACAAAATATGTTCACCCGATGCCACTGCGCATCAGACGCTTTTGCTAAAGCGGTCGTATAGCAGTATCAAACGATGTAAAGGATTTCATCCCATCCAATTCCCAACGGATCTTATCAACCACTGTAAGCCATTATCAGTTTCACTGAGGCCCCTGTACCTAACAGCACCATTGAGATACCCGTACCCTACAATACCTGCGAATATGAACATTCCACTGTTAGCCGTAGAAGCAAGCCGGCCTCGGTGACATTTCCCTTTCTCACGCTCCTAATCGAAGCTTATCAACCACTATCAGTTTGGATCACCCACTATTAATGTCCCCGTCCCACCCTGCTCAACACCCATGAGTGTCAGCGCTCCTGGATCAACGCGAAAGGCGAAACGAATTTGACGACTCTAGCCTTTTTACGCCCCTTATCGAATCTTATCAACCATTATCAGAAATTTTGAGTTTGGTCTAAAATCACTAGAATGGAGGAGGAAACGGTATGACCTACTCATGACTTTCAAAATTCTCAGACAATTAGTAAAGATAGATCCACGTAATTTCTTCTTAGTGTTGCCAACTAATGCAAGAGGAGCGTCGATAAGAGTTACGACAAATACAGCAAAGTCCAAGTACAGGTTGAAGTTTTTTACAAACAGAGTACGGTCAGGTTTTAACTCATTGTTACGTAAAAATGTGTACCCGGTGAAGTACACCACTTTCAAACAACGTGTTGGCGATTTTATGTAATTTGAATTCACACAGTTTGTATTGTTCTTGGTTGTTTTGGTTGTGTTTTATTATTTGAGTTGTTGCATGTGTTTGCACATGTCCACTAAATAAATAAAATTATCAGTTTGGATCACCCACTATTAATGTCCCCGTCTCACCCTGCTCAACACCCATGAGTGTCAGCGCTCCTGGATCAACGCGAAAGGCGAAACGAATTTGACGACTCTAGCCTTTTTACGCCCCTTATCGAATCTTATCAACCATTATCAGTTTGGATCACCCACTATTAATGTCCCCGTCCCACCCTGCTCAACACCCATGAGTGTCAGCGCTCCTGGATCAACGCGAAAGGCGAAACGAATTTGACGACTCTAGCTTTTTACGCCCCTTATCGAATCTTATCAACCGTTATCAATGCTGGTCATCCACCATTAATGTTCCCGTCCCATCCCGCAAAACACCTATGGGCGTCAGCGCTATAGGATCAACCCGAAAGGCGAAACGGATTTGGTGACATTTGCCTTTCGAGGCTCCTTATCAGCCCTTATCAGTTGCTATCACTTTCGGTCCACCACCGCTGAGGTTCCCTTGGCACCCCCTATATCACTTGTAAAATTCAGCGTCCCAGCTTTGCTGCGACGCGAGATATGAATTTCGTGACAGACGGACAAACACACACACACACAGACACACACACACAGACATACTAAGCGAATTATATATAGTAGGATTCTTATATAATGGTCTGCTGAAATGTTGGTGCATGTTTCTGCTCTCCTGCACTCAGTACTTATTTATCCAGCGGTAGAAGGTGGAAAGTCCGGAACCTTATTTGACTCCGATGAGCATCTTGGGATCTGAACATCCCAAGCCAAGAAAGGGCACAATTCACCATTGAACTTTCCTCACCATTCATTCAGTTGATTGTGGTAACATAATACACCATTATGCCACAATACCAACACAATAATGTACTTGTTCCCAGCGTGTTTCGAAGTCTATGCCGGAAATAAATCAGGATATGCAGCTGTAATAGTTCGATGAGTCAATATTTGTATTCCGGCAATTCGAAATGACAATATTCCTTTTCTTAACTTCCAAAGATTACGTGATCCTTTATCCGTTCAATTTCCCTCTCCCGACAAAATCCTCACAAATTTCCTCTTCCGGAAATGGTGTCTCATTATATGAATTACGGCATGATTATTGATGGCTCTAAAGGGATACAAGGATGAACTTCAAATAGATCAATTAAGATCTGGTCGTGAGGTGGTGAGATGAGAACACAGATAACTACTGGCTTGCTATGCCCACTCATGATTCCTGAGGGGATGTGGGAATGCATAATGCTCAGCCTTTCCCTCAAGATGACGCTCGCCTTATGTCATTTTTTCGGGTTTTGTATCAGGCGCATTTTCAGTAATCGCTCCTGTGCTGATCCAAAGTTTAGGCGTATCCTGAAGTTTGACAATAGCTTGGTAATTCATCGTGTGCAGCATTATATTTCAACATCACACCAGTACTGCGTGTACACCAGACACACATCGCTCAAATGGACCCATACAGTTCGCCACAAATCTCGAGCTATCCACCAAAGGTGTGGGCGTGGGCTTCGTAAATATCAACAGAACTGATGGGTGGTATGAGAATTCTCAACTGATGGATGTTTCGGCTTTCCAGGCTCTGAAGAAGGCCATTTGGCCGAAACGTCAGCCGAATAATCTGTATAATAAACATTGTAACAATCTCGGAGGCTAATCACAACGTATTAGTGAAACTGATGGATGGTTAAATGAGAATTCACATAACGTAAAGAACAGGCTAACGAAAAAGTATCCTCTTCGCTATATTGTAACTGAGGAAGAGGCAAAGCGAAGCCTTCTCCAAGTCGTTTCCGCATGTTTTTGACAGCATGCTGTTTTTTTTCATTTTAATAAGTGTTGCATGTGTTCACCGAGACACACAGTACTAATGTAAAAAGAAAGGTACATCGATAAGTATACTCTATTGTACCTTACCGCACCAAATTAACCTGATGTTAGCAAAAATATTACGGTGGCTTCGCCCTTGAACCACTCTACACGTACAAGTTATTTCTGTTGGTGATTCTTTTGGTGCCGACCGGTGGTTACTGCACCTATTACATTTTTCCAAATTCATTATTTGTTGCGGGCAGTGGCGGTATTGATTGCATCGTACTTCTTCACATTATGCAGCTGTATAAACAGAACGTTCGAGGTCGATGCTATCGGTATTGCGGTGTATTGCAGCACTAACCCTGTCCGAGATAAATGGAATACATAGAGGTGATTCTCCATAGCCCTTTTGCATTAATAACTGAGCAGTGACCGGGGACATTGAAATATGTCATGAATCCGCTCCTCGAACCATGGGGAAGGAGAAAAGCCAGGAAGGCTTTTACTTGAGGTCTCCTAAATATGGGTAGCTGAGCGAATGACGGACGAGCGGAAATGACTATTCACTGTGCGCCACACCCTTTGAGACTTTGCGGTGCCGCGTCCGAGGTGTGTGCAGATATGACAGCGAATCGCGCGACCGCCCGCGGCGAGCAGTGCGGCAAGTACGAGTTGTTTGGAGTTCCGCTAAAGACGCAATGAGCTGATACCGTGAGGGACATTTAAAGGTAAGCGAACTTAAAGGTTTCAACGGTACCAGCCCATTGCGTCTTGAGCGGGTTTTCCAACGGCTCGTACTGATGGCACCGCGAGGCGATTCGCTGTCATATCTGCACACACCCCGCGTCGAGGTACCGTTGTTGACACATGATGGGCTATTCGGTGCCTTTGAAAACAAAACCTATGAACGTAAAGGCGTCGAAAGTCCTTCACTACGGTCATGAGTGCCAGACCACTGCTTGAATGCATGGAACATTTTACAAATGTAAACATGAAAAATGCAACATTATAAATGTTCAGGGCGGAGGTGTTGTGGTGACAGGTGGCGTGACACTCATCACTCTCATGGTGCAGGCATCAAATCTCGCATCAACGTCCGCCCAGGCCAACCAAGCCTCCCATCCCTCTTGGTTCGGCAAATTGGTACCAGACTCGTCTGGGAAGATAAAAGCACTGACTTGTACATCGGCTGGCCACCGCAAGTCATTGCGCATCCCAGAAAGGGATCGATTAACGCCAAAAACTTTATCCTTTAACTTATTTTGTACAGACACTATAATTGATCACAGACGTCGACGATCTCTCACAAACTCATTGACTGCTCGTCGTCGGCGCAAAACATCGGGTTCTTAAAGCGAATATAATAGATGAATATGCAGTAAATCAGCATGATGAATAATAATTCGAAAGTTAAAAACAACATTTCAGACATCGTACCTTGAAACAGTTGTTGATAAGCTTTTTGTTGATTCATTGCTCTGTTCCATGACGTGATACTCCAATTTGGTGAGTGATAAGGTGTTCGCAGTAAATTAACCATGACTGCAAGTAAATTATTTGGTGTCATTTTTCGTGTAAATGAAGTATTTGAGAGGAGCATTTGAATTTAATTGAATAAAGTCTTCTCAAAAACTTCGCAATGATTTTTCAAGAACATCTGGAACAAAACAGCGGTTGAATTAATTTTAGTACAGTAACTTTATGTCTTGAGAACTAATTATAGCCCAAACCGATAGGAGTGTCCATTTTCGGGGTCAGTGATGAATACAGAAACCCAAGACTTTGTATAAGACCCTACGACTCAACGAGTCTTTATTGATCCCTGCAATCATCCCTCCTTCGGAGAAAGGATTTCCCGCCGGTTTACTCCGATAATATGCTGGAGTCAGCATAATTTTTGGTTTTGTTATGTATGTTTAGTGCGCAATCACAGAACTAACAATTGTTGATAGAAACATCTGCGCTAATTGAATGGTTGTGTGTCATGACACTCGAAGTGGGTTACGACACCACGCAAACTACATCACAGAGAGCGACAAATTTCTTGCTGATCTCGTTATGAATCGAAGTCGCCTCTGCCTCGTGTGATCTAACTCAGTTCGAGTGTTCGTTCTGTCACACACCTTATATTGTATAAACCGTGGGAGGGAAAGAGGGGGGGGGGGGGGTGGGATGGTGACAAACCCTCGGCAACGATTGTCTTTGTCTGAGCCTGGACCAAGCTCTAGGGCAGAACAATTTTTGAATCCCAAAAAAGGGAGAAGGGAAAAGGGTACACCTTTTGCGGATTCCTTCGCCCTAGGCCTACCTATTGTCTCTCCAATTCATAGAGTGTGTTTTCGTATAATAACAGAGATGCACTGAGATCAGGCAGAGCAGCAGAATAGCAAAGTTCAATGTTTCCTTCTTTCAAGAGAAGCCTTTGAAATTCCCTATCTCCTCATAAGAAAACTAATTTTTAAGAAGCAATATTTCAATGAGAAATGACGTGATTCTACGTATGCTTGCATTCATAACGACCTGTCTTTCTTTGTGGAGACGAGTAGGCAAAAAACCATCATGTCGATCATTGAGCGATGCTACTCCAAGTTATGGAAACTCAGCTTCAAAAACTGCACCAAGGTAAATTCCTATCTTTTTATTCAGCTAATATCAAAATTAAGTAGAGTTGCAGTCATACCAATTTCTGTAGGCAGAGGTGTAGTAACAGATGGAGCGCAATCCCACTCACTGATTTCTACATCCACTGGTCCACGCACGTCATTGCATAGACCGGACCGCATTCACCTGCCACTACAATTCTAAGTGAAACTGGAATGCGCGGCGCATCCCAGCATGAGATTGATTAATAGTAAAATTTTATTGACATATTATGAATTTTCGCACCTAAGAACTATGTATAGAAATCTGGCGCACTTGGTTTTCAACAAGTGGCTCAGCTTCAATTTCAATGCCCCAAGGATCAGATCCCAAATCAGTGGTTGCCCTGTCCGATGGAGCTTTCTATCCCTCTTGGGTCGATGGATTGCTACCAGAGTGTTATTTAAATAGAGCAAGACAAGAACTTATACAGCAACTGACTCGCAAGTCAGTGTGCAAGCCTGATCGCATTTATCGCATTTCTGGATGCCATGACAATTCTGAATTGGAGTAAAATGCTCGGCGCATCCTGGAAGCTCCGGATCATCTCTGTGCCTTGTTATTTGCTTGCATCACTTTGAACTACTGCGGGAGTTTATGAATTAACTTCTCAGATGCGTTAGACATCAGGGAAATAGTGCCTATGATATCAGCCTTGCTTCATTATTTCCTTACCAGTTGGGCTGGCGTACAAAACTGCGCGCGTCACACATGGAAGCATGAGTTCCGGATAAGGGCCGAGTACAAATCGCCATGTCCGGTACCAATTCAACCGATCAAAAGCGAAAAATAAAATTTGGCCCGTGAAGGCATATTCAGGATTACCACTGCTCCGAGCGAGAAGGAGCAGGTCAACCTGTCATCACACACCCTATGTTGTCGAGGGAATCATACTCACCATAGCAGCGTTCACCTCGTCGCTTTGTTTTGCATAAATACCCTGATGGAGCAGAATAGACCTGTAAGACACATGAGATGAATAGCAGAGCAGCATATAGTCCATACATAGACGACATTACCTGAAAATTAGTATTACGTCAATTTGTTTCCAAACAAAAGCTATACAAGGAGTAGATGATTTTCCGAAAAAATTGATACACAAAAGAGAACAAGATTTCATGGAACAACGTGTGGTTTACATTGATTAGTAGAAAGTAATTGGTTCAAAATAATAACAGGAATACTACAAAAGGGAGAAGGCACAACGAAGAATGGGAAATTTCTAGGAAGTTTGTAGACATTCATAACCACCGTCGGCGAGAACAATTATGAATCTTATAGTTTCTGAGCGTTTTTTCCTTCGAATCGTACCGTGGATCGGAGCCAATGGGAGAACGACTGAAGCTTTAAGCCTTGATCAACCTCGTTATCGTAATATTATATTTATACTATAGGCAGCAATAATCTCCCTAGATCTGCTGGGGATCTCAAAATGATAAAAATAAAAAAATAAAACAAAAATGGAACAAAAAGTTTCGCTGGACCTCAGCTCGATTTTCGATGAGTTGCATAGGGTGTAAGCGGAAGGTGTCGATTAGCATATTGCATACGCGCCAAGTCACGCTGTATGGAACTATGGGGTGAACCCAGGGTAGCGTTGATACTCTTGTCGAGTTCAAAACATACAGCTCATGAGATAAGGAGTCGAGGGTTATGCAAACTGGTAACATTGCTATGAGGAAAGAGGGAGGGGTGCATCTTTGAAAGGCTGCACACCTAAGTAAAGTCCATTTCCCGACGGCTGGCAGGGCGAGGCCTACGGACCTGTATCGATCTCTCTCACCCCGCCACACACTCTCACCCAACTCTGTAGGCCGAGCCCTACCAGCCTTCGGGAACTGGACTGTATCCCTGAGGGGCACCTGAGAGGACAACCTGTGCACTTTAACGTATATTTTTCTATAAGCTTCAATGAAAAAAGAGAGAAATTTCTATCCCCTACTACTAGGTCGTTCGAAAAGTTCGTGCCGTTTTTGCAATCTCAATTTCGGTTCCCTGTTTCATTCCCAGAAAAGCATATATCTAGAAAGAGCAACTTTTTGCCTATCCAAGGAGTACAGCATGTAATTTAATTTATGTGGATGCGCTTTGAAATTTCAATTTATCTTGTGAACACGCAAAAACGGCACGAACTTTCCGAACGACCTAATATGCTGAGGCAAGACAGAGTTCACACTGTCACCTTGCCATAGCACGGTCAAACTATAGAAGGTTCGCTAAGGGTACACGCCCTTCATTCTCTTCAGAAAAGTTTCGAGGTTCCCTCTTCTCTAAGCGAATTCAGGTACCATGGGTTTGTTGATGACTGAACATTGGGAAAGGCTTTCACAGGGCTGTCCTGCTATGAGATCCTTAAGGCTACAGTGAGCGACGGCTTCATTCCTATGCCGCATCATTGTAGATCCAGGGAAGTGAGCTTGCCTAGGATGGAGGAGGCTTCAAAATAAGTCAACCTCGCTTCTCCTAGTCAACCTCGCTTCTCCTAATGTAGAACTCCCAATCCCAAGAGGAAATCGTTTTAGCCACAGCCACTCAGCATTCCTTACCCTCGGCTTGGGCAAAAATCTATCCCAGGCTCAAGATAGTGTCACGTGAAGGCATGTCATCTACATTCAACAATGTGCCACAGACCTGAGGCCCTCGAATAGCTACACAAATCAGCTTTCTAAGATAGCGGATAGAGTAGACGACCGAGTTGATTTGAAGCGATTTGAAGTCACCAAGCAACCCCCCTCCTGAATCTCTGAGTCAGTAAACCTGTGTGGAGTTGGGTCTTCTAGGATTGCCTTGCGTGGAAGCAGCGCTGTTATGTCAAGGAATCGGCCACGTCAGCATGGGAGGGCGTGAGGACACTACAGCTAGGGTCACATCACACAAAGATGCCACGGTCGCGCCCCTCAGCGCCCGCAATTCACAAAGAAGCCAGTGAGGCGCTTGCGAAGCGAGAAGTCACAGGAATCCCCTTCATCCCGTCCCCGCTCCTACACCTTCGTCGAGGTTTCCTCGATTCATTGTCACGTTAGATAGCACATAGGATCAAGATAGCACAAGTAGGAATAAAAAAATTTACAAAAACTAAAGCAAGTGAGATCGCGCCAACTTAAATACCCTCAGCATAGCCATAAATAGTAGTGAACTTCCTGTTAGTCATGCTTTTAACATAAAAAGTGCATGGATGTGCCCACGTGGATTTAGAGGAGAAATGATGCGTTAATACTTGAAAAGTTGCATGACGGCATTCATACGCATGAACGGCTACGGGATACGTCATCAAATACAGGTGAAATCACTGAAATAGTACTTGCTATGGAGCATTAATGATCTGCAGTAGGAATCTAAATTTTAAGAGAATCAAGAATAAAACTGAGTAGCCGATCATCTAAATGCGACTTGCCTAATTTATATCTCGTAATCGGCTGGGCAGGTGGCAAGAAATATCAATGGAGGGCAATCCTCGCCTTTTACTCTACATCGATAGGGATGAAATGTTGGAGCACACCGAAGAATCGGGTTCGCTTGGTTAAGTTAAAGTGGGAAGGAGGAGATTACGAGGCTAGCACTCGGAACGTCTTCACTTAAAGGAAGAAGTAGAAGATGGTGTGGTCAGCGGAGTGGTGCCTGCTGCTTTGGAGATTTCATAGAGATGTGGCCGGAGGAAGTCGTCTAGGTTGACGCCAGAGTCCTGGAGGAGTAGGAACATGAGCATTCAGAATAGCTTTGGAAATGACGAAGACTGGATGCAGGAAAGGCGAAGATTTGATGCTATGCGATGGGATGCAGGAGGCTATGCGAAGGGGGGGGAAGACATTGTGAGATGTGGAACACGGGCATGACTTTACCCGAATGACATGTAGGTTCTTTACGAAGCCTACACAAGAGACCGAGGGAGTAAGCATTTTGTGCAACAGGAAAACAAAACAGGGAAATGGCGTTATACAATGAGGAACTCCCAGTCCCCTGACTTGAAGGCACCACCCACGGTAAGAAGAAAGTGAGAACTGGGAAGATATGCTCTCACTAAATGCACATTTCAGTTCAGAGGGGGTGACTGACAAACTCGCATTGAAAAAGCGCAGCTTAGAGTCCTTATAGCGAAGCGTCGCGAGTTACGCTGCCTTGCGCACTGAACGAGTTGCTGCGGGGGCGTGGCAACGTTCGCGGCTGACTGACTCGACCCTACCCCATCTGCATCCAGCCAGAACGGCTAGTGATGCAGAAAGGAGCCAGTGTGCTGGACTGAAAAAAGCATTTTTGAGTTTTTATTTCTCGGGTTTCCGTTTTATTCCGTTGTTTCTCTACTCTTACACTGCTAAACACCCCTACTTTCATATTCTCCGCTTGTTCCACAATGCACTGAGCTTAACCCTTTCCGGGGTCTCTGAGCAAATACCCGGACCCCCTTGGTTCATGGTGAACTCATATAAACCCACCACTCTTCAACATTAGGCAACGTCCACCTCCACCCTCTCTAATCCTATCGCACCTGAGAAGATCGCCCTAAAAAGCGAGAGCTTGGACAAACACACGTCACTGAAGAAGTAGTAGTGTTTGGTGGCATTCAGTTCAATCGTCGGTGCTACAAAGACTAAAATCAAATAAAAGATAAAATATAAAAATAGTGAGCAGAACAGTACTATGATAATTACGTGAAAAAGAGTTCAATGGGTACTTATTCGGGGTCAGTCTGAACCCCACCTCGGAGCTTACGAAGAACCATGGAGAAGATTAGGAAGGTGGTCGTCAAAAACGAGCAACTATAGGTTATGGCGTTGGATAGCTAACATCAGACAAGAGAAGATACCAAAGTCTGATGAAACTGTCAAAGGCGCAGTACTAAAGCTATGAAGAATACGAAAAAATAAGAGAAATTTCAAGGTGGGCGGAGGATGAGTGAGGGATGACTGTCAAAGAAACAACCACCAAAATAGAGAGGATCTCAGGTCAATGACTTTTTCCTGAAATAAAAGATCTCTCAAGGCAGGTGGCTTAAATGTCAGCCGGAAGAGTCAATTGAGTTTCGGGGTAAATGACATCAGGTAAGATCTTCACAGGTAAGAACAGAACACCCTGTGTGCGTGAAAATTGTTCACCCTCTGTAAGCTCTTTCTCCGTCCTTATCCAGATTCACATGCCCTCTCTACACGAAGAGACTCCATATTTATTAATACTTTTGCAAGTATGAAGATACCGCAATGTGTCTTGTCGTGACTGTGCAATATGCAATGGCAATGGATACTGTGCTTAAGTCACGATAACCGCTCTCTGTCCTTACCCCCACTGACCCGGAACTCAAGCTGAATTCCATTTCATTACTCGTCATAACTTCCATGAGATTACACGCCTGGAGGCTACATGAAAAGAAAAAAGAGGCTTTTCCAGAGGCTTATTTGAATATATATAAAATATACTGAAGAGCAGCTGTCACGGGGCCACACGCCAAAATAAATCAAACAGCAGTCACTTGAATAATGATTCATTGCCGAAATTAGTCAAAGGAGATCTCAGACAATGGGTGCAAAAGGGAAAAGTCACAACTTGTAGGATCTATTCTGAATGATTTTGGAAAATACTTAAAAATCGACTTTTCATACCACTAAAAAGTTCTGTTCGGCAGTGTCCGCCATCTTCCTCGCCATTAGCCTTTTTCAATGAGAACGAGACCAATCACAATGCACAATAACGTGGATAATGGAGCGTGGCGGGGGAAGTCCCATGGGAAGATCACGGGAAGCTCACGTCCATCCCACTCAAACTTTTAGCACTCGAAATCGAGAGATTCGTTGACCGGAATGGATACGTCTTGAGGATTCTTTTAGGTGCTAGGGGCATTTTTGCGGCAGATGTTATTTTTCCGTTTTTAAAATTTACCTTCTTATCTGGACAATAGACCTTACAAGAATAATTTTGCTATTTATATTTATTAATATAGATGTGTTCAGATATATTTCTCAAGTGTCCAAGTTCGACTTTCCATAATCTAGGCATGGTTTATTTATTTATTTCAGTGCATGGTTTCTTTCAGTCTAATACTTTCATTAACTTTGACTTTCCAGGCTCTAATGAAGGCGACCAGGCCGAAACGTCAGCCGATTAAAGTTAGTTAAGTATCTTGGTGTTAGCTGCGAGAAACTGACACTTATCAAGATATGTATCTCTTCAGATTTTAAAAAAAGGTCAGTAAATTAAAGCTTCAAATTGACAGAAAATAAAAGGCAATACATTTCTGGAATGAGCTCATAACAGGTATGATTTCCATGGCGTCGTCATTTGCGTTGGAGCACAGGCGGAACTCGTGGGGGAGGAGCAACCAAAGTCCTCGCCACGTTCATCGAGGCGTAGAGAATAATCGAAATGAGTCGTTAAACTGTACTGGATGCCCCAATGAATCCCACAAGCAGAAGTTTCTGGAAGATCCCATTAAACTGTGGGGATGTCGCAAAAGTTATCTCTCAACCTAATACTCTTATTCAGAAGTAGTAGGACCGAAATGCGATTTTGCCTATACAATTACTTGCGGAAGCTAGCCGATGTGGACAGTGTCAGTGTTTTCATTTCCCAGGCCAGACTTGTACCCAGGGTCAAGCGTCCAGTTGAGGAAAATTTTCAAAAAATACGACCCCCCCCCCCAAAAAAGGGGGGTCTAAATACGGCAGGTTCCGCTTGTTCTGTGGTTCCTACCAAGCCACTAGATCCACCTGGGAAATTAGGAGCCTATGGTAAAAAACACAGAAGCCAAACCAAACTCCTGACAAAAGAGAAATAAGGACCTAATAAAACTCGGTACTAATAATTCAAAACGAAGTCGTCTGAGATAAGAACCCAGCAACTCCAGTACTTGTATTCGGAAACGAAAGCAACGCCGACCATTGGTAATGTGCTTGTGCTCTGATGCAAAGAAGAAGGCTTAAGTCATGAATTACACGGCAAGGATAAAAAATGAAAAATAAGAGTAGAAAAGTCAAAAATTAAAAGAAAAGCTAAATCGCTGGTCGCTACTGCGGCTGCGCGCGGGGATCACGATGGAGCGCGTTATCTTCCCCATATTGAATTCCGACATTTTTAAAATCCTTTAAACTTCACCTAGAGCCCATCTTTCGAACTGATGTGAACTGTTTTCCTAATAACTCCCTGCCCTATCTATTGGCGGTTTGCTTTCCCTAATTGTTGCTTAGTTCTCGATATAGGTTTCCAGATGAGGATTTGATGAGGAAAATTTTGAAGTGTTTCACGGAAATGGCCATAACTTCCTTCAAACTTAACCATATGAGTGCGTTTTGGTGAGGCGGGGTCTACTAGGCTGTCGCTTTCGAATGACTACCTGAGCTATGCCATATCTTCAAATGAAGCAAGAATTCAGGAAAGCCAGTTGAGGAAAACTTTTTTTCGTCGAATTTACGAGATCTTCCCAAGATTGTCCCGAAAAAATTGATTCATACTCACTGAAATTCCTCTACTATGCATCTTCGCTCTCGAAGACCTAGCGGGAGGGCGAGAAGCGTCGGTCAGCTTCTCTGTGGGATGCGCCATGCATGAGGATTTCATGCACATTCTCAATGAATACAAAAGTTTTTCCGGTCCGCATAGTGACCGCTAACGCCACATTACGTACTTGCAATCGTAGTAAGACATGCAAAAAAATCCATATCAGCTAATTTTTGTTTTCATCCCATTGTTTTTTGAGTGTCCATCCACGGTGGTATCCGTTGATAGATATCGCTTTTCGCGGGCCATCGGTGATTTTCGGAAGTGTCCCTATACGTGGTTCTGGTGTCAGCGGACCAACGAAAGGGCTGTTGGCGTTGAATTTCGTTGCGGATCGCGCCATGCATTAGGTTTCCATGATGATTAAGTTAAACTAGTTTCGGGTTCCAACCCAATTAGTCAGTTTTATCATTTCTTCCCTTACACTTTAGAGCCTGAGCGTGAGGAATTCTGTCGATCACTGCCTACCTCAACGATTACGACCCCCCTCCTAGCGAACCAAATACAACCCCCCCCCCGTTGAGGATTCCTCAACGGAGGCTTGACCCTGCTTGTACCGCCTCATCGGGATATAGAAGTCTTGGAGGAGCTGGACTGGACGAGCTTTAATTTGATACTTGGACCATAAGTGTGGAAGCGATGCAAATGGACACTACACCGTCTCACGCATACCGTTTCACAGGCTTTATGGGCATGATTCAGATTCTTGAATATGGCCTCCGTTTGAACTTACTGTAACTCAACGTCTTTTTACTAATTAAGCGGGAGCCAATTAGCGACAAAATGGCCGACAGAATATCATGTGAAACCTCTCAAGGGAAGTGAAATAGAAAATCCTTTTAGAAATGCGTGGGTATTTAACAATGACAGCTAATTGCCAAACATCAGACGTGTAGGTAGTTACGGCCTGTTTTCAAGGTTTCTTTAGCAAAACAAGCAGTCTGTTTAGAAAAAAATGAATAAATGTGTTGAATCATCGGATGTGATACTCTGTTATGACGTGACATTCATAAGATACCTGGGATCAACTATGCTGAAAATAGAAACACGTGATGGAAGTGATGTGTCCGCTGAAATTAATCATCACATGAAAGCACCGTTTTATTTTACGTCGCTTCCTTTCTAGTCCGTTCCGCTGAGTAATCTTCTTAAGACCCCCACCAATGGTGTGATGATAAGTGCTGCGGCTCCAGTTACCACACTCCATGGATTTGGTTTGGAAAGTGGGGAGTTTTTTCGTTCTTCTGAATGAACGACGATCATTTCTTTTTCCTTCAGAGGTGAAATGAGTAAATTTTGGGCCGTACGGGCGGTCTCTGGGAAGGTCGTAAATTAATTGTACCATGTATCAAGTGCCAGGTAACAGTGCTATGATTTGATTCGACAACTTATTTTAGGGGTACCTTTAGTATAGGAACAGGTAGACCTTGAGCCTAGGATATAAAAAACTTGGACTGGAGAGTACTTCCAAAAAATTTTCATCGACATTTGGCCCGACCCAGCTTCGTGGTCGGCATAGTAATTTTAACATCGGCATTGGTCTGGGAAAATGAAACTAAGGGGCGAAATTCTGCCGTAAGGATACACACCCTGTGACAAGTGCGCTGCTCCTACTATCGTTAACTGGTGCTCCGATCCTCGATCCGAGCCAGATCATTCATTCTTACAGGGTCAGCGATTACCGACCACGCTATTGGCAATTGAATTAGCTAGATGAATAACTAAAAGCAATTAAGTTAGCTACGCTATTTAAATTAGCTAAATAAGATTAGCCAGTCAAAACTTTTACTACGGCATTGAGTGCATTCCCCGCAAATTACTACATGGACCAAATGCTCTCAAACACCGTGATTCCTTCGAATAGATGTTAAGTGCATAGCACAATCCAGAAGGAGGCTAATAAAGGCTGAATCTCTTATCCATTTAGATTTTCCACTACTCGCGATTCAACATCCTTGGGATGCAGGACCATTAACGGGCTGAAGAGCCGGAACATAAAACCCGCACCGCGCGCACCACCGACGCATTCCGTCTTTGTCTTGATCGATTCCAAGTGGTAAGAACGTACGTGCAAACTGTCTGGTGGACTAAAAATCCTGATTGAACGCGTGTTGGTTGCCACAAGTCGTTGTATAGGCCGCACACATAGTCAAAGGCGTCCACAAATATTACCGGTAGTCGGGCGCACGGCGCATCGTTAAAAGATATGTATCAGTGTCGGCCGTTTTATCAACTGCCATCTTCAATGGCTCAGAACTTTTGATCGCATACAACAAAAAAGAGTGGATACGACATGGCCGAAGTATTCGCCCACTTGGAGGCAATGAATTTTCATCCTTATGAGGCTTGGAAATGGAACGGCACCTAGGAGAAACTCTGCACTTTCGGCTTCTGCTCTCCAACGCTTATCAGCGCGGTTCAGAAAGCTGCCCTTTCCGCTCCATGTCGAAACATATGAGGAAAATAATACATCACTGATCACTTTACTATCACAATCGGTGTTTTTGATCATTCAAAAGGCTTCCCCTCTCTTACAGCTTCCCTTCTCATATATAACGCATCACTCGTAGGACCGTCCTTGCATCCATCACGAAATAAGGTTACATGAAAAACAACCTGTGGAGATGGGTACAGTGTGAAATGGATAAATTTGGGGAAAAAGAAGTAAGGAGCACTCGTAAACAAAGCTAAGTCCCGCCCACGGTGGGAGGAACATGCACTGAAATGTTTGGCACTCGAGCTGAAAACTGTAAATTAGGTTCAAGGATGGCCCAAACGTGGTGGAATTGGGTTAGGGTCAGCCATGAGTTTTTGAAAGATCAGAATCAAAAAGGATTGGACAGCAGTGTGCACCCCTGATGGGCGTTGCCTGCCTACAACGAAAATTCATAACGCTGTTCCAACGCATTCTAGAGATTAGGAAAAAATCGGTAGAAGTGATCATGCTATCCTGAACACAAGTAAAGTAATCCTGAACTAAAGTGAGCGGAAACTCGCCCACCGTGGGCGGAGCATGTAATCAATCAGGTGATGCTTAGACTAAGAATTGTAATTAAGCACGCAAGTGGTTTAGAGACATGGAGAAAGTGAGTGGTTAGTGGTAGCGAGTGCTATGAAAAGAAGACGAATTCCCGGGCAGCATTTTCGTATCTGGGCGGAGCATAAATAAACTAGCACAAACAGTACATAGTGGTTGCAGTAGTATGTATATAGCATTCAAAAAAAGGTGTGTACAGTCCATTTCAATTACGGCTGGCAGGGCGAGGCCTACGGACTTGTATCGATCTCTCTCACCCCGCCACACACTCTCACCCAACTCTGTGGGCCACGCCCCGTCAGCCTACGGGAACTGGACTGTACTACCTTTTACATTTTCCTCCGTCTATTTATGAAATTTTGCAATACTTTGGAACTTTTCTTTTTCGTCCATGCTACTTTTTATTTTTTATTAATTTATGTTCAGAACCTTTAATTTTTGGAGATCATTATGATCGCTTATGGGTAAACACAAATCAAACAACATGCATATTACTCAAATTTTCTGTTTTTAATATGCAGTTTAACATAGAAAACGTTCTTACATCTTAAACGCTTACTCCGTTACTTATGAGTTTATACATTTATCAGGTATACATCTGAATTTGGAAATCAAACAAATTAAGTTGCCGAATGAAGAAACATTTGAAAATATCATAAAAGTTACTTTACAACCTCGTGGTACGGACGATTACATGAGTAGTTACACTAAGATCACCAAAAACACAAACACATAGGAGCTAGTATTATATGAGACTAATGCCTTCATTCAGCCTGAAACAAGAGCGAGTATGGAAATGAAAAAGGAAATGAGCCTAACTGATGTGGTATGAGCGTGATGACACCCACGCATGAGCACCTCCGACTATACGAGTGATTATTGTTAGAGTGGGAAGCCACAATGACTTCAGCCATGATTACCTAGTATACCCCTGTGCTCTTATATGAACTGTATCTGAACAAATTTCCGAATAAGGGAGTACAGAGGTTTTTCGCCAGTAGGTAGTGCATAGTGCGATAGAACCAAAAAAAGTATCGGCCTCAGCGTTGGTCTTTTTCTGGGGCTTATATGGAGAAGTCCCCTAACCCTATAAATAACATATTCATCATATCATAAGAGTGGATTCTAATCTCCGATGACGTCAAGAGGACTTTCAATGAAATTGCTCATCGCGGCTCTCATGAATCCTCAACAAGGAGCTATTAAAAAATTTGGGATCACGCATGAAGAGAAGGTGTTATGACGTCTTTCCAAGAGACTCTCGAAAAAACCTAGACATCTGTTAAGGAGGTAAAACATATAGGATAGAAAAATAATATGAGATAAAGGGAGCGAAGCCTAGTTTATAGATCGCTTCAAGCAGAAGAATGCACTTTCGCGGCCCGCTATTATTTGATACTCATGCCTACGCATGACCAAAAAAAGTTAAAATAAGGCTTGACGGCATTCCTTCGAGGACATGCTCTTTGCTCTCTGAAAGTAGGGAGGACCAACGCCGTAGATGGAAAGGTATTAAGGCCACACCCAGTAGCACGAAGGATGTGAAATTTCAAGGGATTTTCATGAGAAGCAGTACGTTTTTGATGATTCAATGTTAATCTTGGGGGTTTCCTCTTCAGCAGCAGGAACGAATAGATACTGGGTTGCTTAATAAAATCGTGCACGAAATTTTCAAGATCCTAATTCCTCTCTTCATCTCTTTACAAGATGCAGTTCATGAACAGAAACACGGGAGGAACTAAAAAATTCCTTTTGTTTCAATGCTGACAACGAAAACTGGAAAACTGGATGAACAACATCTCGACAGAATTCCCGCGGAGCATCTTTGGACAGCTGCCATGGGGAAGAGCGCAATTTGAGTATTGTTTCGCTTTCAGGTTAGCGCTCAATATTTGTTTGCTGCCCACTGCACGTCTCCAGACAGTGGCCAGCACCCCTTGCCCACATCATTCCCGCCTCCGCGGACTGCTCCACCCCTTCAGACGCCATCTCGAGGAGACTAGATCTCAACCTTATTCTTTCTGCGTAGAAGTTTGCATGTGGCCCACAGTTAGCAAACACAAAAGACGAGAAGAAGAACTCAAATTTCTGTAAACGATTCCTTCAAGTAGTTTCCATTGTGAAGAAAGGCTGAAATTATGTTGGCAATACCTGTGAATAGATACAAAGCTTTTGAAGCCTTGAACTTGGTATGAGTGCTTGAATTAGACGGAAAATGACAAAAAGAAGGCGAAATTCATTCGAGACGAAAGAACACGCAAAATCGTTTTCATAAAAGTGAAGCACTATGTCAGTCTACTGAATGAGATAAATGGTAAATGGCAAATAGCTTTATGGTCTGCCTACTTTATCAAAGTTTATAATTACTTTTCTGTCAGCTCAAAGAGGGGGGGAGGCACTCAAAAAATGCATAGCTTCGCAACAGACATCTAGGGAGGAAATTGTACCGATATGTCGCATCGTAAGAACAACATCCTATGCACGTTCGTATAATAACCGTGAGGTCTGTAAGGGGGTGGGGGGGGGGGGGGTGGGCACTGAAAACAGTCAATTTCATTTCCTACTCTTGAAGGCTGGTTGAGGAACGGCTGGCGAACCTTCACCTCCATCCAAGTAGTTCGCTACCACCCAAGGTGGTAGCGAACTACTTGGGGTGGGGTGTGCGCCAGGACACACGACTGGGTCAACAAAACGCACACGGATTGGATCGCCGCACACGGCAATTGCTTTCTGGATTGTCCTCATGCTAAGAGACGTGACCGGTGCTTCTGCGCATGGTTGCCTTGAAGGAATCGTGTGCGAAAATGAATTTCTCTGTGAGCCATATATTTTCGGCGTACTTGCTCAATAATGGCCGCATGCAAAGTCCAGGACAAAGTGAGAATCCGGCGAAGATATAGCTACTCAAAGTGGCGGGAAGCGGGGCCCTCGATAGATGCCCACCCCGTCGTTCGCCGCGGTAGCAGACGCGTAGTGGGAAGAGGAAATTATGCACACAGTCCTACTCCCCATTTCCAAGCGCGGCGGACGACGAGGCGGGCACTTGCACCAAGGCACTTCCCCTCGGCCGCCAGTTTGAGGAGTTGTATGTTTGCCGGATTTTCACTTTTTCGCGAGAGACTTTGCGTGCGGCTTTTATTAAGAGGAATTACAATTTATATGGGTAACAGAGAAACTCATTTTTCCGTGCACGACTCCTTTGATTAGGATGTTCTGATACCCCACGCAAGTTTGGGATCGCTATAGGATACCACACGAATTCCGGAAACATCAATAGATTGATTGCAAAATAATTTCCTCTTTTCTAGTTCTTTCCATTTGTTCTTTCCATTTTATTTCATCATTTAGTTTATTTCATTTTTTCCTTTTATTTTCGATCCATAGCTTTCATTTCATTGAAGAAAGGCATGTGAGCCAATACACAAAAGGGAGGCTGCTCAAATAATCCGTGAATTCCAACAGCCGATGTCGAAGCCCATAGCAAACAGGCTTTTTCGACAGAATGGAAAGGAAGAGGAGCAGCTCGCTGGTGCCTTCTACCTTTGGAATCTAATGCCCAGGCGGATTTCTGCAGCGAATAGTTTATGTGAACACTACAGTAGAAATGAAACAGAACCTGCTTCATTCGTGGTGGTGCCCGATATTCTTTTTGAAGAAAATTCAGTAAAAATCGGAGATTTTCGGAGAGGCATTTCTTCCTTATCCATTTCGTAGAGCTATCCTTGCGCTAACAAACCATCATAAATCTGCTCTTTAGCTCTCTTTCTTAAAAAGAAAAGACAAGCTGACCAAGGTAATATCAAAATCGACATCCAATCTTCCTTCGATCAGAAATCGATCAAATTCCAAATGAAGGAAATCAGTACTAATCTTGGTGCGTGTTGTGGATAGTTGTGGTGGACATCATAATGGATGATTGTTGCAAAGAAAAAGAAAAAATAGAGAGCGAAAGTGCCCAAGGTGGTTCGGAACCAATGGATCCACATAATTTCACTTTATAGCACTCATACATATTTCACTTCATAGCATTCATGTTTTAGGAGATTCAGTCAGTTTTGAAAGCTTAGCATTCCGCCTAATTCAGGTAGATTAGTGGTGTTCCTTGTTCAGTCTTCGGTGCTATCGCAATGGGGGGGGGGGGCATTTTATAGAAGTTGCTCATCAAAGCTCTTTTAAAAGTTGCTCATCAAAGCATCTTGGAGGGATCTTCAAGGGGTCAGTCTGCATATTCAGGTGTATATTTTGCCTGTGCCTTAGTGGAGAAGAGAACGAGTTCATTTTCCCCCTCTAGGCTTAGGTCAAAATAATGTCCAGAGTAGTGTGCCCCCTCCCCCTTCATGGCGATAACACCCAGTCTTCTAACAAATTCTTTGTTTCACCTTTGGCTTTGCGTTTTGTGATAGTTTTGGCACAGATAAATAAAGAGGGGAGTCGACCAGATCGAAAAAACTGACCTCTATGCTGATATCTATAGACATTGGCGAGGTAAGTATGAGGGGAAATAAAATGATAGAACGATGGCATTACATATTGCTGAGTGCCATCAGCATCTTTAGAGAATCCATCAAGGAGGAAGCGAAGCGGTAATTGAAAACAAGACCCTCTGTAGCACTTTAGAAGAATTTCTTGAAGAGCTTAAATACAGGGGGTGCCAAAAAAAAGTAATTTTGTCTCGTCCACTTTCACCCCACTTTAGTCGAACTACGGCAAATTCTGTTGAGGTATTCACATCCCCAGATTCAAGAGCAGACCTCACTCTATCACTATACTCCGTGGCAGCCTTCTGCACGAGCAGGAACGGGAGCGAGGAAAGAGTGAACAAAATGTGTCACCTCAAGTGGGCAAAATCCGAAATTTCGTCGCCCTCGTTCACAACCTTGCTGAGGTCCGTTCACTCTGGGTACCTAAGGGGATTCATACTGGGTGGCGTTCTTTAAGATCCCGTTTTTTCCGGGTTCCCAGCGCCCTTCGTTTCCAAGAGCCAAAACGTGCACTTACCACTGAAACCCCTCCGGAGGCGGATTTGGGCATGAAAATGATACTTCGCATCATAGCAGCCTTGTCCAAGCAGCAGGGGCTCTGTGACTTCCATGAACCGAAGGGCCAATCCTTAGGAAGCTTCCCACAAAAGACCTACCATGGAACCCGGCTACACTGTTTTAACCCTGATACCGTGGGTGCTCCGAAGCCGCACTGCGCCGCTTAAAAGTTCTATGTTTTTATGAAAATGAAAGTAGTGAGTCTCAGCTTGTTCCTGCTTTTAGAGGAACATTTCGGGAATATTTTGCCCCAATACTTTCATTTCTTTCGTTTCCCTATGTTTTGTATAATTGGGAGATGTGAGCCGTGGGCAAAATTACTTTTTTTTGGCACCCCCTGTATGACAGATAGAGGACAAAACGAGAGCAGAGCACTGAAAATAGCTGAAGTTCAATTGTGCCGTCGATGGGATCCCCTATGTAGGATCAGAAGCAGACTTTCGTAAGAGGAAGTAAGAATTAATCAAAATAATCCGCCATCTCTAACAAGTCCATTTAGTGAGGGAAGTGAAAGACGCCTCAAGCATTGCGATGAGGAAAATTATTGAGTACGATCGCTTCTGCATGATAGACGTTATTGGCACCCTGAAATTGTGTCGGATCATCGATAGATAATCGTTGTACTACATTCTAGTACACGCTATCATACGGGGTCAATGATTTTCTTCAGATCCTAGGAGACCACCTAATCACCCCCAGAATCACTAAAGAGTAGTAGGTCATTAAGTGTTTTCGACCAATTTGGGTTCCACTTACGACTGCCTGACACTCCTTGAGGATACTTCAGCTTGGGTGTGTACACTTATGACAGATTTTCGCGCGGCTGCGCGCGGCGATAGACGCTACGGATTTCTTCGCGTGTGATTGCGTGCATTGCAACACTCCCTCTAGAGTTTTAGCCCGAATTAACTATTTCTTAATAAGGATTAATATCATGTCTTTTATGCTATCCTTTCTTTCACTTTTTAAGCCACTATTTTGTCTTTGTAGGGCACAAAAGTTATTATTTTTAGATAATGATGAGATAAACAGCTATTTCTTCAAGGACCTCCATAGAACCAGATCCTTGCGTCCTGAGCGGAATTCCGAGTGCTCGCGGCAAGTTGTGCTGACGGCCGCGAGTGCGACGTCGCAAGCGAAAATTTGTCATAGGTGCTCATACCCCTCAGCTCATGCTTGATCCCGAGCCGAATGCCTAGGCCTTTAAATGAACAATTGTCCAGCTTGGTTTTTCCGCAATAGAACAGCTTACAAAAAAAATGTGAAAACGTACCGTGCGCATCTGAACGCAATCTGAACTTTTTGATCATCATTTCTTGCATGAACAATGAGCTATTGGGTTTTGCCTCACTTTACACAGACCGCGTCAGTGGATTTGAAATGCGGGAAGGGCACTCCTCTCTAATTGTAAGATGTCGTCGCCCACGTAATATGGTTGTGTACCCTTACGTCACAATTCCGCAGCGCAGCGTGCGGTGTACGATGCGATGGCTGCAGAGTAGGGCACCACATCTATTTGGGACCCAATATGATAACCTTGTTTTAGGCCTTCATTACGGCAATCACTTTAGGTCTCAATTGCATATGCCCCCCTGTCCATCACGTCATACGTCGCACGCAATTCTGACGTATGGGAGCACACCAGTGGCGCTCGGCGCAATGGGTGCGAATTAGGGGCGTCGTACGTAGTTGAATTTCAAAGAGATTAAGGTCTAGAGTAAGGCATAGAACACTGCCACTGCGTTGGGATCCCAACTTACCGTACACAGATCTTATAGTTCGGTCTGCTCGCAGACTCTCCTTTTCGATATGTTGTGATTTTCGCCTCTTCGCATGTGCGATCGTCAACTTTGAACAATAACAGTGATTTGCTGAGTGAATGGATTTTCTTCGAATTTCGCAAATTTCGAGAAGATAGTTTCACATTACTCTCATTCCAAACTGGTGCTTTATGGATCGAGAGGACATGTTGTTGAACGTAGAACACTAAAATGCCAAATCACCACATATATTGTACACTCCATTTCGTAGCGCCTGATAGGGCGTGGCCTACGAACTTGGGTGGGAGTGTATCAACCTCTCTCACTCCGCCACACACTCTCGCCATTCACCCATGCCCGTAGGCCACGCCTTATCAGTCGCTCCAAAATGGAGTATATATGTATGATATCGAAGTGGGTTGTTGACATACCAGTCATGCGAAGGCGTGTTAGGCCGCGTCAGACTTTGCGATTATGATTTTTCGATCTCCAGGTCACATCTTCGCACGCGATTGTGCGACCTCGAGATTTTATAAAGCCGCTGTGGTGACTAGGCCTAAGGGTGGCCCCTGTGGGTCATTGCAAGTATTGGTTCTGCCGTAGACGGCTTCTATACAAACTAGTATATGCTTGGAAGCATTTATTCACTTTTGCAGAGGTGGTGGTTAGTGGTGGAAAAATGTATAGCATGTTGCATCTCAGGGCGTGCCTCTTGGAATCAGCACAGAAATTTTAGTATGTTGTACTTGGAGACAGTACATACTAAATATACTATTTTGGCGCTTAACGGTGTAAGTTACGTGGTTAAATGCAATTTTTGTTTTGGAGTGCCATCCCAACGCCGTCCCGCTGTGCCGCTGTCGTCAAACGTCGTGGTGTTTCTACAAAATATTGATGTTCTCTGAGGCTTGCTCATTTTGCTTTTGTAAAGAAAGCCGTTTTCCTTAGGCAGGGATAGCCGAGTGGTTAAGGGTGTAAACTCACGTCTGCACTTAGAAAGAGCCAGTGAGTTCGATCCCTGCCGGGGCACTACCATGCCTTGCAAAAAGCAAAAATGGTGACGATACCAGCGTCAGGCCCAGGTTGACAGGCCGGCTGATGGACAAACCTTGTCACATCAAAGAAAAATGTCTAAAGTCGCACAAAGTATCAGTTATAAGGCTAGAAGGACCTCACCGATATAGAGGCCACAACAGTGGATGCCTTAGACAGTAACAAATGGCGACGTATGACAAAGGTTGCGGACCCTGTGACGGCACGGGATTAACGCCAGGGAGAAGAAGAAGAAGAAGAAAGAAAGCCGTTTTCCTTGACCAAGCCCTTTTCTTTTTTCGGTGGTTTTGTAGTGAATTCTTGTAAACAACCATGAAAAGAGTCAAGCGGCACTCAATAGAAGAAAATAGTGACAATAGGTCCAGGCACCACATATTAAAATTTTGTCAAATTTGGTCAAGTAGAAAAAAAGTTATGACAAAAAAGTGATTGGCCGAATACTTTTGAGCGCTACTGTATATGCCATATGGAGAAAATGGGGGTTCTGCCTGGTGTGTGCCATTAGCATAGAAAATTCGCGTGGTGCGCGACGGGATGGTGTGAGATGGTACACTATATTAGTTGGGCCCTCAAGCGATTACGCCTGGGTTAAGGTGCTGAGCATTATCATCGCTTCAGGACCCGTTGCAATACAGCTCGCATAACTCGCACCATCGCGTCGAAAGCCGAACGTCGTAATGGGAAGTTTCTGCCCCAACGGCACAGAAGTGGCTTCTGCTATAACAGCCGCGACATCGCAGAATCGCAAAATCGTGGAATCGCATAATGGCGGGGTGTGAAGTTAACTTTACTGTTTATCGTTCAAGAGAAACCCTCTCTGATGTGTGTGTCGCCTCAGACCTAAATGAACGCTGCGATCGAGCTGCATTGAGCTATGCTGATCGCTGTCGCAAGTGCTGACGTGTACCTCGATGCTGTAGCTGACGCAGACGCCCACTAAATCTCATACACCGGCTGCCGTGCATATGCGGACTATAGGCTGGTACTGTACTCTTACGCCTAGTTATAATCGTCTTAGTGTGCAAATTACCACTGCACAACACTGTTCTTTGTTCGCCCATGTTATATCTTGCGCTTCATACCTTCCGCTGCTGAAGTCTAGAGTGGAGTAGTTCTTCGCACTATCCGAGGCTGTAACGGCGCTACGGGTCACGCTTCAGGTTTGATGCTGCGGAGCTACAAACATGCAGGGTGACATGCACCTTTTGTCACGCAAATGGCAGCGCAACTACTTGAGCGAACTTTTTCCGTGAAAGAAACTCTGTCAAAGGGCAGACGTAGATGCTAAACAAAGGTGCTATGTATGTAGGGTTGCAGGAGCTAATTAATCGGGGAGGGCATTTATTTTTGCGTTGTCTCTTTTACTATGCTTTCCCACAAGCATCAATTTGCATACTCGTACTTCTCTGTCTTACATGGCCTTGGAGAACGGCGGTAGGGGTCTTTTTCGGCCAAATCTTGGGCAAAAACAGCGCCGATTGCCAAATGCAGAGAATTCCCTCCCTGATTTCGAAGTGAGCCGCTTTCGAAGCGCTTGATAGGGCGTAGCCTACGGACATGGGTGAGTGGCGAGAGTGAGAGTGTGTGGCAGAGCGTGAGAGTTCGATACACCCTCACCCAAGTCAGTAGGGCACGCCCTATCACGCCCTCCGAAATGAACTGTAACTCTAGTTGCCAACGAGCTAGGCTGCGACTAGTGTGATTTAACATCAGTAGTTTCTGGAACACCGTTATGTCCAAAAGTGTCATTTTGATCGAAATGTGTATGAAACCGCGCGAGACTTCAATGAAATGTAGACCCAAACCTTCCTATATGAGCTTGGGAAAGTGCTTGGGAAAATGCGATTCATTGTGCTATTCTTCGCTAACGCTTATGTAAGGGGTAGAGCACAACGATGGATGGGCACTGAGTGAGTCTGCTGAAATTATGCAAAAAAAACCCAGTTTTGACGTAAAAAATAAATGCGGAAAAAATATTAAATTGGTGCGGTGAGGGGCACACATTTCCACGCTCTCTTTTCTCACTTAATATCGTCCTATAACTATCTGCCTTCATCCGTTCGGAGACTATAAAGTGTATATTTTATCTGAACCTTACCCATGTGCAGATAGGAGTTTCCCTCAACCAGGGTTCAAAAGCCTAGGCAATTAGCGCTGGAAGTCAAAAGCATTGAGGTGGCCTTCTAAATGCACATGTTAAGCATTGATGAAGTGAATACGGCTCCCCAAATCTTGCTCCAAGACGATTAAAACTAGGCGTAAGGTTACTGTCTCCGCCTACTGTACGCAAATGCACGGCAGCCGGTGTATGAGATTTAGTAGGAGCCCTGTTGCTCTAGACCATCTGTTCGTCATTTCCATTTTAGTGAACCTGTCTGCCTTCTGGTTCATCATTCCTTTCCGCTTGAAGTGGTGGCCTTCCTGATATTTTCTGCTATCGGACATTGCCAGTGTAGTTACTGCTGTATGGTTTTTCAGTAACCAATAATAAGTAGTGCTGAGAGTAATGCAATAATCACTAACCTTTCAGATGACAGCAAAATATGAGCTATTAGACGATCCTACGGGTAAATCGAAAGCTGATCATCATCAAATCAACGTTTTGACACGATCTCACCTATCTGAAGCTTTTCATTTCTTAATATGTGCGGGTGGTATTCTTCTGTGTTACTTCTACTTTGGAATTCAGCAAGAAAGGATGTAAGTTTGATTTGGACATGTCGTCATTGCACGCAGTATCTTCACATTCTCATGCCTTTTATATTTAAATATTTTGGCAATCGGGTCGTTATAACACAGGGAACTATTGCGCGCAAATTGACCCTTATCATTTGTCGCGCCCTTTTCAACCAGGTTACACCGGACGTCGAGGATTGTATTTACCCTAAAGTCCCATAGATAAGAGCGGCCCGTAGATAAGAGCGGTTTGTGCTAGAAAATGAAAATTGACGTTTGTATACGTTTTTCTTTGGCGCTGTGTGCTCATGATTATCGCATTAATAGCCTACAACTTTACCTTTATTCTTACTGTTCTCTATACTTTTTCTATTGCTGTTTTTTTATTAGGTTGTAGGAAAGTTCTGGCCGCATTCGCGCGTTCACAAGATAAACTCAAATTTCGAAGCGCGTCTACATGAATTAAATTACAAGTTGTGCTCCTTAGATAGAGAAAAAGTTGCTCTTTTTGGATATATGCTTTTCTTAGAATGCCACAAGGTTTGCGAATTATTAGGGAAATTATAAAGTACTGCGAAAATGGCATTTTTAGATGACTTCACTTCACGCGTTTTTGTTTAGCTGAGTCCCAGCGAAGGTGACCACAAATGTGAGTGCTGCAAGGGGAGGGGGTGAAGCATTGTACTGAACACTTTGTCCCTGGTTTCAGAAGTGCAAAAATGAGAACGAGTTGCTCGAATTTTCAATTGATCAAATCGCTTTAACTGAAGCGACAGAAAGCGATGAGCGCCCATACTTGCAGGGGATATCCACAAGTATTGGCCCTCAACAAACAAGCTTGACCAACCACCTCAAGTAGCCTTGATTTGGAAAAACCCAATGAAATGGGTGCCGAGGGACCCCTCAGGGCAGCTATGCGCAAGCGCATTTTCCACAAATCCTCTTCCAGTAATTGAAGCAGTTGAAGGCTGAAGCCATTACTCGTCTATCATATTCACCAGATCCAGCGCTAACTATGCCCCACTTTTCCAAACATCTGAACAGCCTCTTCAGCAGCAGTGTGTTCGGAAAGAATGATGGTTTGAAGTCGACTTTTTTTGTTTTCGCGCTCTATGAATCATCAGCCCATCTTCAAAATAAGATATGCAAATATCTATAATACTTCCAGAGGTGTGGCAAATCAAATGGTGCTTATTCTGTGAGAAAAGATGCAGTCTGAGCCGAGTTATGATCTCCCGAAGTTGAAATTGCGAAACCGGCTATGAGAAATCTAATTTTAGTGTTGCATTGGGAGTGACTGCTGCTGGAGAGAAATTTGAAGCGATGCTAATTTTTAAATTTTTTTAAAGAATTTTAAGGATTTTCAAGAATTTTTTTTACCGGTAAATCGAACCGCTCTTATCTATGGGACTTTAGGGTAAACGAACAGGAGAGGCCGTTTTGTTCGGGCAGGGGGATCGTAACTGCAAAGGTCGGCGTTAAGCACTGGGATCTAAACTTTCAGAAGTCGATAAGGGGCATAGGGAGTTTCACAGCGAATCCGTGTGAAGAAATGAGAAATAAATATCATTTTGCTGCGAATATTTAAGAATACGTAGCGACAAAACGCATCGCATTGCAACTATATAATTCAGCAACAGTCACTGGTATTGTACTTATAGTACTTAGTGCTTAGATGGCCCGTCTTCACTGGTTGTGCGGGCCCCAACACGATTTCCATTCCGTTCGTTCTTTCGCGATCGTCATCCAGCTCGTTCGTTGACTTCGTTGGTGGCGACCACAAGAATCAGCCGTTCTGGAATTTCTCATTAGTTTAACGTGTTCAACGAACACATCTCCCCATCTTTTGGGAGGTCTTCCGCGGGGACGTGGACAATCCCAGGGGATCCACTCCACTGTTCTTCTTGTCCACCTATCGTCTTCTCTCCGCATTATATGACCGGCCCATCGGTGTTTTGCCTTCGATGCGTATTGTAGATGTCAAAAAAGGGGGAGGGTGGTAACTGGTCCCGTAGAGGGGATCGTACTGAAGCAGCTATTTTCTTCGATACCTGAGAGTACTCTATTGCCAACGCCTACTACCCAGTTATATCTATCTTCGTCCGGCTTGCTTGTGATGCCCATAAACTGGACACAAACATTACCTCAAATTATTTTCTTGCAGTAATTGTAGTGAGAACACTCGAATTCAGTGATTTTCTGTAAACAGTTGTATTACCCCAAACCCTGCTTTTAAACTGAACAATTCTGACACTCATTACATCTTGGTCATGTTCTATTTCCCGATATTTTGGTTATGTTTTTCAACTACTGAGTCGAATAAAGGCAATTACCTTCTTCGTGTGGCCTATGTCGGCATGATTATCGAGAATTGACTCTCTAGAATTGTGGCTAGGACTGTTTTACGACCTTATTGCCATATTTCTGCTTTTGATCTTTCTGCTTCCTGCTTATGTGATGTTGCGTTAGCTAGTTTCGAGGTCAGCCTGGTACGGTCACCCAATCTGGGCAGTCAGTGTAGATTTGTTGGGTTCCATAGTACATTTATGACACCGAGTGACCGCAACCACTAGCGCAGCTAGTGACGAGAACATCCACAATCAGTGTTCCAGGTACATTGTTTCTTGGAGGAAACTCCTTTATGCGATTACATAGAAACTCATTTTAGAATTTGCCAGTAAAATGGAGTAATGACAGAAAAGGACTTTTCCAGGTACCCGTTGAGTTTCAGTGATTTCTCATTTCAGTGTTCAAGGAAAATATGAAAATGGAGAAAAATTCACCTACACGCAAGCTTTGGTGTTCTTCTTATGCGTAGCAAACACAATTTTCGCGTGGGTTCTCCGTCCTAAGCACGATATTGATACGGTTCCGACAAAAATGTACGGTATATGTGCTGCTAGCTACCTTGGGGCTATGATCTGCAGTAATCAAGCTCTTCAATACTTGCCGTATCCCACTCAGGTAACTGCCCTCATTGTCTTAATGTGTACTTCTGAACACGATTTATGCACTCCCCTTCAGGTTCTGGCAAAGTCCTGCAAACCGATTCCCGTGCTTGTTTTTGGTGTTTTATTCGCTGGAAAAAAGTACTCATGGAGGAAATATGTTTTCATTTTCATGATTGTGGTGGGAGTCGCTTTGTTCCTTTATAAGGATAAGAAGTCATCCAATGAGAAGCAAGTAGGAATCGGCGAGCTCTTATTGGTAAGTCAGCCATTGCTACCATCTGGGGGATTCAGTTCATTTATTTCTTTATGCACGTATTAATTCTTAACATGGGTTCCAAGCTTTTTTGTTTTGTATCAGCGGCAACCCTTGATATTTTCTCAGTCCTTCTGCTTTAAATGTTTACTGAGGATGGATTCATTTCAAAATACTCAACCTGATAACATGCCCTGTTACAAAATACTTGAATAACTTTCGATAATGGCTGATTTTGTTTGGAGTTATTTCGAGGGTTCGAGCCTCTTTTACTGTGAGGTCGCCAAAAATGCCGAGCTTTTTCTTCCGTAAAACGGGCAAGTGTTTCGTCCTGTCATGTTCAGTTTCGCTTCCATTTGTACTTTTACTACTCTGATTCATTTGCTTCCCTTATGCGGTTCACCAAACTTCGTCTCAAACTTATCAGATCTGCTCTATTGACTTATTTTTCGGAAAGATGCTGTAAAATAGTTTTTTGGGTGTGTACTGCTAGAAAATTCGCTTGGCTGTTGTAGCGCGACGCGATGGCTGCGCGCTAAGGGCACTTTGTCAGTGAGGCCCTAAAAGTGATTACAACTAGAATAAGGGATGGTCACCGTCGTCGCTTTAAGATGCAACTAACGCGACTCCCCTAGCTCGCACCTGTCACGCGCCGGACGCGAATTTCCATGCTAGCACTACAGGGTGGCTGAAAAGTATACGACATCATGTTTCTAACTGTATCTTCCAAGATAGGAATCAGATAAACAAATGAATCCAACTGAAAATAGATGACACCTGTGCGACCACTATATCATACAAGGTGCTTGTATTTCAATGCGAGTTTGCTTAGATGCAGGCCATCGCGTTCCAAACTAAGCCTACAGTGCGCCGCAGTCACTCGACGTCGACATCGCTCAACACCTTTTGAAGCGAAAGCTTCGAGGCGCTGGAACTGCCCTATAGGTCTGCACTAGAAGTGCTCCCGTTCAAAGAAGCATATTGGATGGATATCATCAGACCAGGAGGTAGTCCACAAGTGCACTGCTCCAATATCCAGGAGAATGTGCGTGCGGCACATCTCTTTCAAATTGGGGTTATAAGGAGGAGCCCAATCTTGTTGAAGGACGGAGCTGAGCAAAGTGATTAGTGACCCATGGCAACAAATTGTCCATCAAAAAAACTTTGGTGCACTCCCGAGTTGATTTACGACACGAAATTCTCTAGGGACGGTGCAGTGTAGGTTCTGTTTGCAATTGTCGTCTATTTTTCTTCCTAAACCTTCACTATCGACGTGGCTACTCGCTCCAAAGCTTTTTCTTTCAGTTATTATCGTTAACAATGGATGGAACAACAACTTCTATTCAGGACAGAATCAATAAGAGTTATAAGCGTAGCACTCTGAGTATGATGTTTTTCATGAATTTTTTCTCAACGATATATCTTATGGTCGGGTGAGCTTTTGCTATGTAAGAATATGAATTTCCAAATTGCTTACCTCTACTTATGCCTTATTGCAGCTTATTCGTCACGGGCGAGCTTTTTGAGTTTATCGGATTTGTTCAACGCCATCCTCGTGTTTTATTTGAGCTTTGTTTCGTAGCCGCTTCCAGTTGCGGAGGACAGGTATAACACGTTCCTTCCTACAACGGCTTTTCTACGCCTTTATGGGGTCGTCTTTTGTTGTTCGGCTTCATCACTTTTTCCCTTTCAAGTCATCCTCCTTGTAAACTCGATTCCAGTAAGTCGCTTATGATGAATTTATCCCATCTTTTTATTGGGGCACTTCGTAGCTACTTCCCCGATATTCCCACTTCGAGAGCGTAGTATTGGTTGAATCCTTGTTTTGTCCTCAAGTCGTCGTTCGATGCTGATCACTCACATACAGCATGCCGTTTCGGGCCTTTCCTTGTCACAGTAGAGCATCATGTTTCTCTGTTATTGGCCGGCATTCGCTGTAGTATAGCTTGTTCGGCTGTCGCTGAGCATCTTTGAGCTTTGTCAATAAAATGTTCCTACGGATCCCATACACACACCAGGCAGATCTTTCAGAGTAACGCAAATCACTCGCCTTAGATTTCGCCGTGGAGGTCTAGATGAGCATTATTCTGGCTTCTCTAACTTAGCTTCCTTTTATCCGGACACCTTTTTTCTGGCAGCGCTCTCTGTTATGTTATCGGCGCATAGCAAGGCGGTTTCCGTGGGTCCTCGAGTCCATCACTATGGCCATTATCAGCGGGATTCAACGTGCTCTTCGCTGCTGATAGAAATGCTAGTAGTCTGTTAGGCTTTTTATAATGACACGGTTATGGCAGAGGTGCGCCCTTATGACTTGAAGGCACCCCAAGGCGAAAGAAGAACGGCGGAACTGCTTCGTATAAACAAACATTCGATTGGGGAAGGCCCATGAAACTGTCATCGTAAAAGCACTCTTGAGGGTTTTTATCGGGGTTTCGCTGCGCTGCCAACCGCGCTGCCTCACATCCGCTGCACGACTTACTGCAAGGGGGAGGCATGCGGCTGGCTAGCATAGCCTCTCGCCGTCCGCATCTATTTCTCAGTGACTGGTGATGTCGAGTGAGCGAAAAGGAAGGAGGGCATACGAGTTCCTATTTTTCGGATTTCTGACAGTTTCATCCTCTCCTTCTTCCATACTGTTACTCTTCTTAGCATTTCAACTTTCGTATTCCGTAATTTTTCCACAATATAACAAAATCACCCCGTAACGGTGTTTAGATCATAAGAAGCCATCCCTAGGAAATAATTTTCAAGCTCTTCAATTATGTGCTCTTATCTGACTGTGAGAGTAATTTAGTTAATCAAAATTGTGTATGATCGGATGCATTTTAGCTTGTGATTATTTTTTCCATTTTAAGTTCTGTAGATATTTCAGAAATGCTTTTGTTTTTATATGTAGAATGGCGCTGCTCAAACTTGTATTTCGTTTGGTATTGACTTGATTTTCAATTTGATGTTCCAAGTCACTAAATTGCAGTATTTCATCTTCAAAACGATCAGCGAATTCTCTCCTCTCACTTGCTCCGTGATCACAACTACGCGAAAACTGTTCACGATTATCATCTCCGTGGTGTTCATGAACCATCCGTTGCTGGAGCGGCAAAAATGGGCCACTTTCATCGTGTTCTCTGGACTCATTATGGATGCAGTCGATAGCAAATTTTCTAAGAAGAGGCTTCATTCAAACTAGCAATTTTAAAAACAGATGTTTTTAGTTATACTATCAGCCGTATAGCCTATTTCATACACATGTTGTTTTCCCGAATTTTATTCGTTATTCCATCCAAAGGATGTTTCCTCATCAGGGACCATGGGTTAGGTGTTGACCTGGCCTAATACACTGTGATGTGTTAATTAATGTGCAATTCATCATAGATTTTCTATGGCAAGTCATATTCTATTTATAGTGGCGGTGTTTTTTTTTTCTTTCTCCTTTTCATGTCTCATATTACTTACGTATCTCCTTTATTGTTGTTTTTTTCAATTGGTCGTAAAGAGTTTCGATGCTTTGTTTTATTCAATGGTTTTCAGGAATTAGTTTCCAGTAATTACGAGTTGAACTCCGGTTTTTTTAATGGCACTTTTTACAAGTGGCCTTTTTCTGGTAGTATTAGCTGCATGTTTGAGAGACGTTGATAAGACAGTAGGTTCTGCATCAATATCTCCATCATCATGTGAATGGCGGGTCGATTTTCACGTCACTACGGGTATCCTGCATCTAAATTTTTCTGAGTATGTATGTTTCCACTCGCTTTTTACGCTACAAACCCTTTTAGGCATATATCGCGCCAATGTTGGGTTGCTTCATGCGTTTAGTGTAAACGTAGAGCTTCTAAATAGCGACCAGTGATGAAAAAGGAGGAAGAACAGCTCAAAGGAGGTGTCCGGGGGCGCTTTACGGCCAGCCTCGCCTCGTCGGACGTTTCACTATGGGTGGAGGGCTGTGAAACAAAGAGGCGGCGATCAGCGATCGGTGAGTGGGAAGCAAATAAATTTCGGGCGCGAAACTCTGGACTGTGCTCCTGGGACTTCAAACTGGAAATTCAAACGAACTTCTCTTATTCCGAATATTCCAGTCATGGGCTAGAACAGAAAATTTGTTGGTTCTTTCTGTTTCTATTAAGGTACTGAATCTCTCACGTTGATATATTAGTTTCGGACCAGCACACATTTACACAATACCTTGTACATATTTGCGGTGAATATTAGGTTGACTGATGTAACGGTGAAACAACAAAAAATAGAAGACGAAAATAGGCCAAGGTGTCCGCAACTCATGGACCAACCTAATAATTTAATGAGTTTGGGAGGAACTGGAGTCATGGAACTCCCGTGCACGATTCCTTTGGAACGAGCCTCCTTTGGAGAATAATAGTTTGGATGGGAAATGAAGACGTGTTTCGGCTCTGCTGGAATCAGCATCGATCAGAGTTTTCGCCCTCATAAGGCTGTTGTCACACAGTTCATTTCACAGCGCTAGATAGGGCGTGGCCTACGGGCTTGGCTTGGGTGAGAGTGTATCAAACTCTCTCACTCTCGCCACACAGGCTACGCCCTTTCAAACGCTCCGAAATGGACTGTACTTTGCGGTACCGGCGAGAGCTCGCGCGAATCTGTGGTAAGGTTCGAATTTTGGCGGAAATCTTGGCATAGATGTGGTAGATTGGTGCAGACTCCCCTGGATCATAATGCTATAGTATGGATCTCTGTCTAGCGTTATAAACAGAGCGCGTCACCTAAGTGTCGCAGGTGCCGCCAACCGTTCCAGCCCGCAAAGTATGTAAACGGCCTGGAACGGTTGCATTTGCTTCTGAGGGTGTTTTGGTAAAGCGTATATGAGGAGGAAGTAGACAAGAATTCCTTTCGTTCTCGACTTTTGAGCACTGTAGCAATAATATTTCATAAAATCTTGGGTAGATATCTTTACCGCATATTCCTGACAACCTCTTTTTTCATTGAACTGGCGGACAACTCATGATATGACTGGTGTGCCTTAATACACAAGTTATGAGTAATGTTGTGAATGGGTTGATTATTCATTCACTCTATCGACGACAACAAAATATTGCAATACGTTGGCGCCCACAATTTTGGGACACCCTGTACGAGTGTTGTGGAACCTGTTGCAACCAGTGTACACCGGGAGAGGAATCCCGATGGGGGTGGGGGGTGACGTACGGGAATGGGGGCTCGTAATGGCAGAGATCAGCAATGTTCCTAGGCAAGATGTTAAGCGAACACGCCGTCAGCTGACTCGATTATGTAAGAAAAAGTGATTGAATTTGAGCGACTATCACAAAAATTATAATGAAAAAATTGTTAGATATGCTATGCAATGGGCAATAATTACTGATACTGTAGAGGTTATGTATATGGTAAGAGGGGGGGGGGGGGTACTTGGGTCTCTTTTGAGCTGGAGATGTCGTACTCAAGCGGTCATTTTCCTGGAACTTGAGTGTGCCTTGGTTGCAATCGTGCACGGGAATACCATGGCTCCAATTCCTCTCCAAATCTCCAACATATTAACTTGCTCCACTATTACTTTGACCATTACGGTTGACATACCGTAATGGTCAAAAGGTTTTGTTGAGGCAGAAGAACCTGCTGCATTCCACTCCGTAAAACGTCAGGGCTTCCCATGACTTCGAGCAACGATCTCCAGCAGGTATCCCCCAGTTGGTCACGCCTAAAAACTGCACAACTACGTTCGGTTAACGCAACTCGTAGGTCGTCTTAAACTCGTTGATGATGTAGATGACTTTATACGACTTTGCGCCAAAGCCTCCTTCTAAACTGAGAGGAAAGTCCCAGGACTATTCTGTACCGGGATTTCAGCACTTTCATCGTCACCAGCATGGCAACGTAGACTGGAAGTCAGAAATTTAAACACTTATCGAACCCACTACATTACATTCGAAGGAACTCAAAGGCACTGGGGATGCGAGGGGAATCACTGTTCTCTCTGACGGAACATTCGAGCTCAGAGGAGATAATGCGTAGGGAGGAGTTCGCTTAAAAAGTGCGCTTCAGGAAGCTATTGCGATTCTAGCGCGTCACCTCGTGCTGAACGCTTCAATGGCCGAGTTGCCTGCAGGCGGCGCCCAGAGAAGGCCGACGCGACGTCTAGCGCGGTGTGAATTCGACTCCATTTGCGATTATGTAAGTAAGTGATTGGAGCAACAAATATAAACAAACAAGTGAGAAGAATTGGGGAAAGGGAATAAGCGAAAGAGTGAGAAGAAAATGCATAATAAGGTCGCCCTCGACTGCGAGCGTTTACCGTGACTCGAAGTTGCCCCTTCCAGCTGTCTAAAGTGAATGACTTGAGGAAATCCTTATTGTAGCCACATTGAACGTTTACGTGTTATAATGGTCTAGCTGTGTCGTCATTGGGGTGTATGCCATTAGGACAGAAAATCTGTCTTATTGCGTTCGGTGTGCGACGCGATGGTGCGAGTAAGCGATGACGGTACCTTACGCCTTATTCCAGGTGTATTCGCTTCCAGACTCAACCAATACGGCGCTTGTAACTCGCCCCATTACGCCACGCGCTAAACTCGGTCGCACGAATTTTCGTCCTAATAGCATACACCCGTCGTCATTGGTAATGAGCATCCAGGGCGTTTTCCCCACTCCTTCCAGTTTGCAGAGAGCAGGGTGACAGTGACATTCATATGATACGATGAGGCGCTCATTCAAAGAGATATTGGGGTTACACAGCATTGCCTGGTTACCACAAAAATTTGAACACAACAGGATATGATGTAAGCCATTTACTTCACATGTGCATGGTATCAGGTCATCTGTATGAGACAGCACTATCAGACGTTTGAAATTGACAACCGATTGACTGGCAACGGATCGCTTCATTTCTCTTCTTTTCGAGTTTTTTATTGAGCTGCTGTGCAGTTGACAGTGCGCTAGTTTTCTTAATCGCATCATTGTCGAGAGACGTTGCTTCGCTACCTTTTTGAAGAAGTAAGATGACTAAATACGTTTCTGAGATGCGGTGAAATTAGCTTTCTTTTTCTGGATATAGTGTTGCTGCATCTCAAACCGAGAAGCCGAGATGTAATCTCAAACCACCACCACACCATCTTCAAAAAATCGAAAAATTAAATTTCACCGTTACGTCTTTACGCATTTCAGAAACCTAGTCAGTCATCTTACTCCTTAAAAAAAGGTAACCCAGGGTCAAGCTTTCGTCGAGAAATCCTCGACAGGGAGGATGGGTCGTATTTGGCCCGCTGGGAGTTGGGTCGTAATCGTTGACGTAGGCAGCGATCAACGGAAATCCTCAGGCTGAGGGTTCAGAGTGTAAACGGGAGACGTGATAGAACTGACTAACTGGGTTCGAGTGTGTGTAGATATGACAGCGAATCGCTTCGCGGCGTTTCACTCGCGGCGCCACCAGTACGAATCGCGGATCGATTGCTCTTCGTAGCCCGGCAGAGCGTGGCTGCGTCACATCTGCGCTTCCACCCATGCTACACTGCCTCGCTTGAAGGCTGCCATGCCCTGCCACTGGCACTCGCACCCACCGCCCCGCTCTCCGCGGGCGGCCAGGCGATTCGCTGACATATCTGCACACACCCACTGGGTTCAAATCCAGAACTTATACTTAATTTAACCATCACTCAAAAACTCGAAGGAACAGAAAGCAACACCCCACAAAACAGGAACCAGGAAAGGCACGAATTTTTTGAGATAGGTACCTGAGACGATGTTGTAGAGAGGAGGGCGCGATAGGTACTAGTGCAAGAAAGAGAAGCACTTGCTGACAATGAAAGACAGAATGCAAAAATTCTAGTAAACCTTCGACCCCTATTCAGCAGATCCGGCACTCTACTAGTGAGTCATGCTGGTCGCTGATCATTCAGCAACGGCCTGCTGATGGCAAAGTGCCTCGCCAGTGAGATATCACTGGCACACTTTGACCCCTCCCAACTCGCTTCAGAATGACATTTTGCAATTTCGGTTTTCACCGCTATAATCAGTATTCGGAGCTCTATCGATCCATGCGGGTCTCATTTCGAAGTTTCATGGGAATTTGACCCCTTTTCTTGAAAGTTTTCCTCTCTGCCGTGAAAGGGAGCACATTACCCATGGTCGGCGGCGCTTTCGTTACGGAATCTAGATATTAAATTTTTTGAGGCTCTTATTTCTCTTAGACGCTTTTCTCTCGAAATATAAATACAGAGTTTTGTTGGGTTCTCATATCTCTTATTTTGTCAGGAGTTTGGCCCCTCAAAGTTTCTTTTTACCGTAGGCTCATAATTTCCTTGATGAATCGCATCAACTGTATAAAAACCACAGAAATAGCGGAACCTGGAGAAGGGGGTGGAGGGAGGCCCCCAATTGGGGAAGGTCTTATTGTTGAAAATTTTCCTGTCGACTACGCCCATGGCTCAACCTTGTTTCAGGGAGTGGCATGCCGATGGAGGACAAGCGAGAGACGACCGAGTACCGAGCGTGGTGAGCGGCCGCTTACGGGGTACCGCAGCCGCCTTCCCTCAGGGCGAGCCCTGTCATGCCTCCGGCAGTTATGTACTCGACGACGTCTCCCTTGATCTTCGTCCACGGACTCCTTAGGTCGCCACCAGACTTTGCGACTCTGCGATTTCGCGACGTCGCCCTGAGGGGAGCGGCTGCGGCTTTCACACGCGATTCCACGACCTTGAGATTGTGCAATACTGCGACTCAGCGTGTGGAGCCGAGACACCGCGACACCGAAAAATCGCAATTCGTCGGCGGCATAATGCTTCAGTTATTCATGCTACCGCTCTTTCAACAAGTTGCCCCCTCCCCTCAGTTATATCCATTTTTGCAATGGACCATACATTTTACTACCATTCAAAATTTAAAAAAAATAAAAATCCTGGAATGATTGACGGAGGACAGTCGATTTACAAGTTGTAGATTATATCCTCCAACATAAGCCTCCGATTCCCCAACACCACAGGAAACGCTTGATTAAGCTGTGCAAGCACTGATCAGCGAATGGGTGATATTCGTCGATAAGCACGGTTTTGCAATGCACGACATTTCCCGTTGTGAATTTCCCAGCAAGTTTTGAAAAATACGACCCCATCCTTTATCCAACCCTAAATCCACCATTCTCTGTAGAATATCCTCAGCTCACTGCACTGCAAAGAATTACCGTGAGCCAAATGTACCCTGCCGTTCATTCGTTCTTTTGCTCGTCCACGCCACTATCAACAGCTAGGTTACTTTCAAGTACATGGTTATCATGGCTTATGTCGCAGACCGTGTATGGTTCAAAGGAGAAAGCGCGCTCCACTGCTAGGCATCGCCACGTGACCGCACGCGAGTGGCAGCGATCTCCCCACTCGGCCGACATCGCGCGGCTCCGTATTGAATTCCGCGAGGGTCCCGCCGGTGGTGGCGCGACCGCGTCGCGTCTGTTGAGCACCGCTTACGTCATCATTTGCCGATGTACGGCATCGCGGTTCGGTTGATGGCCTCAGTTTAAATTCTTTTTAACTCTTTGATTCGTTTGTTTTATAATATGGCACTCTATGTTTGGGTATATTTGCGCGTTTGTTGCTTCTCTGAGAACTCTTATGTTTGATTACTCTTGACTTCCTTTTTCTTTTATTATTTTTCCTTTTTTTTTTGCTGTTTTCTGCGCCAGAGTTGAGG
Organism: Trichostrongylus colubriformis; assembly: GCA_963978905.1. Taxonomy (NCBI): domain Eukaryota; kingdom Metazoa; phylum Nematoda; class Chromadorea; order Rhabditida; family Trichostrongylidae; genus Trichostrongylus; species Trichostrongylus colubriformis. Next base: position 7,811,397 of record OZ022259.1, on the reverse strand, counting down.
GTATGATCGAAAAATTGTAGTTTCCTTATTTGGATCCAGTTTTGACTTCTGATCTGGTTGTTATGGTAAAGTTTCGTTCATTTCTATTAGTGCATTGAAGGAATTTGCGCTTTAGATTCTTCACCATTCAAATCTTGTAAAAGAACACTGTGCAGTAGCGGAACCGGGTCAAATAAAGTCGGGGGGGAGACGCAATTTTGCGTCAACGTTTCACCTACGTCAAAGCTTCTTTCTCTCCCTATGCTTAGGTTAAAGCAGATGAAACCTATGCTCTGACAGATGCTTTTTCATGTAGGAGAAGGGGATATCAATTTTAACCTAAGCCTAGGGAGGGAAAGGAGCTTTGACGTCGACGCAAAATTGCGTCTCCCCCCCCCCCCCGACTTTATTTGACCCGCGGAACCTCTTGCCGTTGTTGTATCCACAATGTTAAGGATAGTGATTTTGTGGTTGTAGTTAAATTCTGCTTTCATAAGGGAAAGGATATAGTGAGGAGTAGTGATACGGGGAGCAATGAGATCATCCTACTATCATCATTCAATAGAAGTCAGCGGTGAAAATTCTGTGTGTGGGATGTTACTCAGGGAGATGCGACGGCGAGGAAAATGCCCATATTGTGTGCGAAAAGTGCTAGGATAAGATTTTATTATTGTTACTCATTATACCTTCTGTGATAACACTAGAACTTTGAGATCGCCGGGACTTTTCGCTTTCGTTACATTACACATATTGATACTAACTTGCCATCTGAGCGTAAAATTTCTGCTAGTTGGGCATGCACAGCCTCTTGACAAGCACTCTATCTCAAATCAGGCTAGTCACTATATATTTTGTGATAGTTGTCGGCAAATTTACTGTTTTCGTGTGTGATGTGCGGTTTTGCAAAGCTCCGAGCTCTTCTCGTGAGAATGCACCCGTTCTCGTTCCGTGTTTCCAATTCTCTTACATTCTTTTCAGCACTTCATCCTCTCCTTCGTCTTGCTGTGATGCCTCTACTACGTGGAGTATCTCATAGTGGACCAGTTGATGAGCCGTCAACAAGCAAAGAGGTGGGATACACTTGCATTTTTTACAGTGGATTTCCTACTTTTGGTTCCCTGCTTTATCAAAGCTGCGCTTACACTCTGAGGTTTGTTGGCACGATTGCCATAGACTTCTATGAAGTGCGGATAACATCATTTTTCAACAGTTCGCGTGTCATCTAGAATCAGCAATTCGTTGGCCTATCCATAAAGTAATACTAAGGATGTGTTCAGATTGAAAAACTTCCATTTTACGCGGATCTCTACTGGGCGTGTGTAAAAGTCAGGCGTGTAGAAAAGTAGGAACTACACAAGGAAATGCGTATTGGGATAAAAAGTAATGAGTTCGTTAGAGAGGGATGTATGCAAGTTCATAACTTCGGTAGGACAGTGGTGATAATAGTTAAACGCTGAAGGAATGATTTCCTAGTAAAATACCAATACGCCGTTGTTGGCTTTACCAAGAGGAAGCGTTTATGCTTGTTTTCTATAGTCGAATAATCTCATTTCTATGCGAACTTGTCTTAAACTTCGACAGTTCATGGAGAGTGAGTGAGACCATCACTTTTTCCATTGGGAATGAATTTGTGGAGTTCTGAATCACTGAAGTAGCACAAATACTATGATGCCTTGGTAAACGGATTTATGTCGGAAGTATGCCACTCTTCAGAGTCGGGAGGAGAGAATAGCACGAGGAGATGAGTGTTATATTCAGTATATTATGCGATTGTTACGGGCAAGACGATTATGCAGGGAGTCAATGTAAGTCTACCTTCAGTCTTGCACGCTCCTTTAATAATCATTTCGATATTTAGAGAGAGGCGGCACAAAATGGGATACGCTGGTAGTAGTAGTAAACTTAGAAATCCAACAGAAGTGGATGGTTTAGTAGGTGACATAGAAGACAAGTATGTTGAATACTTTATGTTTTTCTTACTGCTTTTTTTTGCTGAAAAGCGTTTCAGCCGGGATCAAGCTATTAATTTCTCTGACTGTAACCTTTCAGGGTGACGGAAGATATTGAGAAAACGCACTCATCTGGATCCGCGCGAGTAGCACACCCAAATGGTTAGTTTCGATGATTGCTTACAACATGAAGAAGATGTCTTCTTTGCACAATGTTTGTTAAATGGGCATTGCGTTCCTAAGGATACCCACGCGACTGCGCTGAGCTGATATCAGACTTCGCGATTTTTCGATATTTCCATTCCGCACGCAATTTCGAAGGATCGCAAAATCTGATGGTCGCAGAATCGTGAGCGAGACTGCGACATCGCATAATCACAGATTGTGAGATCTGACATCAGTCTTGCAGTACTTAAAAAGTTTTCCCTAAGAAATTAAATATTTGAGACTGTAACTGTTTTAGATCAGTCTCAGGCATCTCCATCAGGAAGACTCTCTCCAATAGAAGTGAAAGTGGATGATGAGGTTGGTGTTCAACTATCTTCTTTATGATATTTCTTTGATCTAAACTCGGTTTGGGACAGAATCGGGAAAGGGCTGAGTGGGCGCAACGTTCATTGGAACTCATTGTTTAAATCACCTTTCTCCTTTGATTTCACGAAATAGTCCGATGAGACTGTTCGCCGCCAAAATCGATGTTGTCAGCTTGGTAATCAAACCTTGAGGCTCTGGTTTCAATCATTCTGGTAGCTCTTATATTGACTCTGTAGTGGAATTTTCAGACAGTGCGCTTTTTTGAACACTTACGGTTGTTGACGATGCATTTTTCGTAGCACTGGCGGCTGTAGATTCATTAAAATTTAATCCATTGAAATGTATAGCTCTGCCGCAGTCTTCTTTTTCATGTTTCCATTATTCAGCTTGAGACCGATTATGTTTTCTCAAATAGATTGACTTGATCTTTAAATATTCTAGTCGGCAGCTCCATCGGCTCCCACGAACTCAGTATTATCCGCGACGTCAGATTTGATCGGTGAACATTCTGTGCAGCAGGTTGGTTTGGAGGGTTGATTCGCCTTGCACTATTTCTATCTTCTAAACGCGATAACGATGAGAGCGTTTTGGCTTAGCGCGCGCATGGGACGAAAAACGTGTTTCTCGTTTGACAAGCGGCGGTTAGCAGTGACCGGCATGTCTCATCAGAGAGTATGTCTGGTATTTTTTGAATTGACAATAAATCAACTGTTGATAATATCGTGGAAATGAAGAAAGAAACCAAATTCTTCGATATCTGTCGGAACACTAAAACCTCGCATGGGTTAGGTATGGAGGGCGAGCTGAAGTCTTAATCTTGTGACCAACATAACTCTCCTGTCGATTCTACCTCTCCAGCGTTTCCCATTCTATCAACTCAAAACGTATCGCTCATTTTGATTGTTTTCGGTGGTTATCTGGCCACATATTGGGGTGGAAATATTTTGCATGTGCGCTATCTATCCCTTTCAGGCAACTTGGGGTCCGACAGTATCATGTGCGTCGACACCTCTTTTTGTCTTTTTTTTGAAATAATATTGACGAAACATGAAAACTGAGCTTGTCGTTCGTGTCCAAAAAGATATTGTCAAGCATCAGGAGGATCTAGAAGATCAGCTAAACAATTTTCAGTATTTAAAGTTTTCTTGAATGTTCTCCAGAGAACTGACTGACGTTTTGTACCAGGAAGCGCATATAATAATGAGGGTCGCCGATTTGAAACGAAATGGTTTATGGAGTGCTGCACGGCTTCCGCTATGTGTTGATCCTCCTCGCAACAAAACTCATTGGGATTACGTTCTTGAGGAAATGAAATGGATGTCCACAGATTTCCGAATGGAACGGCAATTCAAACGCACTGTTGCTCGAAAGGTAGTACTTGTTCTATTTATTCTTTGTTGATATTCCACTTAAGAAATTTGGCATTGATCCACCTAAAATTTTGTTTGTTGAAACCGGAATTACGCAAGGGGACATCGAAGCTTTCAGATTGCTGTAGCCATTCAAAAAAAGAGAAGAGACGATGAGCTTGAACAAGAACGAGCTCAACAAAGGGCGATAAGGGTAAGAGATAGCTTGCCTTCTTGTTCATTTTAAATCTCACTAGAAATGCTTAGGATGGCAAGCGGGTCTGCGCGTCAATAGCGAAAATGGTGCGCGAGTTTTGGATGAGTGTGGACAAGGTCGTGGAGCACCGAGCACAGGTACTTTGTATAATAGTAATTGTGCATCATCCGTTACTTGTACCATGTGTTAGTTATGTCCACATTTCAGGAAATTTTGGATGCGAAAAAGCGGAAGGCTTTGGATGCTCACATGGCATTTATCGTTGGTGAGGCCGACAAGCTGAGCTCCATCGTGCAAGAAGGACTGACGCAGGAGAGAGCTTCCAAAACACCTTCTGTTATGTCGCATGATGAGGAAAACGGTGCGTGCTATTTCATACTATCTTTAATATTTGATTATTAAAGCTTGCAAATGTGTAATGTTGTAAGAAATGTTTAAAGATGACGATTTCTGCGTGAGCGAGTCTGAGTCGGATGATGAAGTGACCATAGAACGCGAAGAAGCGGCAATGCAAGAGCAGGAAATTGAAGATGTGAAGCAAGAGGTTTCAGCTCTAAGCAAGGATGCTGATCAAGACATGGACGACTTTTTAGCATCGGTAAGTTTTCATGAAACATGTTCTCTTTTCTATTCCAGCAGTTCGTTTGCCATTTCATGTAGCAGTGCCAATCCTATCGCTGCATTTATGTTGATCTTCATTTACCTTATAAGCAGCGCCATCATTTTCGCTTCACCAAGTTTTCACGCTCTGCTTCAGTTGCCACCTGAGTACCTCGCTTCGCTTGGCGTACAGTTACCATCGAACTCTGCTGATTCGACAGAATCGCCAGCAGAATCCGAAGGAGAAGACGACAACAAGGGTGTGGTGCAAAAAGAACGTTCACACAAATCAGACAAGGTAGAATTAAAAGCATGATTTAACACGGCTATGAACGTATGGGTGATTTTAAGGCTCGAAGCGAACATGACGAAGGAATTGATGGAGTTTCTGCAAAACGCTTAAAACTCGAAGAAGAATCGGATGAAGATAGCGGCGGTCACAATAAGGTCAATAATTCGTCCGCACGGGTCGAGGGAACGACAAAGGCTGTTGAAGAGGACGAAGTGAGTGTCGACGAAGAGGATGCTGACCGGTTACAGGAACAACAGGCAAACTTGGTTAGCTTTTCAATCTGGGCTCTCAGAAAGCTTTATCTGGTTTTCTGGACCCCCTAGCGTTTAGTCGTCTTTTTACGTTCCAGGAAGGAAATGGTGATGGTCGTGGTATGCTCGAAAGTGTTGACTACTCAAAGCTGAACAGTGTGAATAGCGATGAGCGGCAACAGGAATTGGCTAATATCGCGGAAGCAGCGCTGAAATTCCAACCGAAAGGATATACCTTAGAAACTACCCAGGTAGGATGAATCCTCTGTGAGCAGCTTCTCATGACTGTGAAATTGGTGCTCCAGCGTGATAAATGCTTTTGTTCAGGTTAAAACTGCGGTGCCCTTTTTAATCAGAGGCACCTTACGTGAATATCAGATGGTGGGGTTGGATTGGCTGGTCACACTATATGAAAAGAACCTGAACGGAATTCTCGCTGATGAAATGGGTTTGTAAACACCCGATTAATCTTTCTGTTTACAGGCGAATTTTGCGCATTCCTGGTAATCTCAATTACAGGTCTCGGAAAAACTATCCAAACAATTGCTCTACTGGCTCACCTCGCCTGCTGTGAATCCATCTGGGGTCCGCATCTGATAGTTGTTCCGACCTCTGTTATCCTCAATTGGGAGATGGAGCTGAAGAAGTGGTGCCCTGCATTCAAAATATTAACTTATTTCGGTGCACAGAAGGATCGGGTCGAGAAGCGACGGGTATGTAATGATTTTCAAACCTAAGAGCTTCATTTTGATTTCCGGTCAACGAAAATAATTACGATTTTCCGATGGGATGAATAACATGTACATAACCTCACTTAAGAGATTTGTTTTCAATTGTAGTACACTTTTAGGGTTGGTCAAAACCGAACGCATTTCATGTTTGCATTACCTCTTATAAAACTATCACCACTGACATTCGTGCATTCAAGATGAAGGTGTGTCTTCATAATCACGTTTTTAATCCGAGAAAAGTTAGTCCATTTCATTCAGGCATGGCAATATCTGATATTAGATGAAGCGCAAAACATCAAGAATTTCAAAAGTCAACGTTGGCAGGCACTTCTCAATGTGAGGGCTAGAAGACGTCTACTTCTAACCGGTTAGCTTCATCATTTCCTGTACATAATTGAGTTCTATTTTGCATAGCATGTTAAGGTACCCCACTGCAAAACTCTTTGATGGAATTGTGGTCGCTGATGCATTTCTTGATGCCAGCAATTTTTGCCAGTCATGACGATTTCAAAGATTGGTTCAGTAATCCTCTAACCGGAATGATGGACGGGAGCGTAGAATTCAATGCTCCTCTTGTTCAGCAGTTACACAAGGTGTGGTAAAGATTCAACTTTTCCGTTGCTCTATTTTGTACTTCCATCTACTTTCTTTATGATTTGTCTTCGTTCAACTGGTCAGTTCAGGTTCTACGTCCTTTCATCCTGAGGAGATTGAAGAGCGAAGTGGAAAAACAACTTCCGAAAAAGACAGAGCACGTCATCAAATGTCCTTTATCAAAGCGGCAGCGTTACCTCTACGATGACTTTATGAGTCGGAGAACGTCTGTTTTCGTATTTGCTGTTTTAAGTAACATTCAGTCACACGAATTCTGTTCATCTTTCTTTCCTGCCAGTTGGATTTATAATTCTAATGCCAAGCTTTTCCAGAACTCGGGAAAATCTCAAAAGTGGTAATGTACTCTCTGTTCTGAATATTGTTATGCAACTGCGAAAGGTACCGAAAAATTTCACTTCTCATTTTTAATTCGGTGCTTTCAAGAATTATAATTTTGCAGTGCTGCAATCATCCTAATCTGTTCGAGCAACGCTCTGTCCAGTCACCTATGTGTCTACATCGTTTACGAGTTAATGTACCTGGGCTAATCGTAGATCTTGATGAGAAGCTGTTTGGTCGTGATCTCCCGAAAATTTTTGATCTACGCTCACGGTTTACAGGAGTTAGTACACCGAATGTAAGTTCAGGGCTGCTAGGGCTGTCCTTTTTCGCTTACTTTCCTATTCTACGTTCCGGTTAGTGAATCAGTGCTGCTCAGAATTCTCCTCTTCAAAATGTGCATATGCTTCCAAGGAGCAAAAGGCTGTTTGTTCGATTTAGGTTGGCAAGGCACCGCTCGTTGAGGATTTGGCCGAATCAAATGATAGTCGGCCACCTGTAGTGCCCGGATTTCGGCTTCACATGCCAGTTTCAAATGGAGCGGTAAGCGGTCATTTAACTTGAAATTTTTATAACTTTTTCTTTCAGTTTTCTCCATCTTATTGTATTCAGAATATACCGAGCGCTGCACATTCATCAGAGATAGCATCGGTCGTCGACGTAAACGCTACTGAATTGCAGCGTGCAGGGTTTGCTCAAAATGAAATGGTGCTTGTTGTTCGTGATGGTGAAGACACGGAAAGCACGCTGGGTAACAGTGCTAGTGAGTTTCCTTGAGATTGAGTATCTCATACATCAAAATTATGTTCGAATTTTTTTAGGCGCTCCCGTTCCGATGCGAGTGAGGTTGAATGACGGGCGTTTGGTGCTCGATATGGACGGTTTGAAGCAGAATGGAGGTAGCGCGAAGCTTTGTCAGGTACTCTATTAAATGAATGAATGAATATTTTCTCTGCGTATTTGTTGTGAATTGATATCTGTTAAGGTGGTGACCGGTGCGACTGGTGAGAAGATGTTGCGGGAATTGTCCAATAGGCAAGGGGAACATTCGGCAGGAGGAAATGCTCCCGTACCTGTATCGCACGTAGCGAATCCAGCACCAGCTGCTATTGCTGCAATGCCAGGAGGGGCAGCGGCTACAGCTGTAGCTTCTACGTCTGCGAAAGTTGTGAAGCCTGAACGAACCACATATGGACAACCTACAAAAAATCCTGCAGTGTCTGCACACGTGAGTTATCATGATGAGTGAAAAACTTCGAAACGGAGCCGTCATTTTCACTGTTTACAGCCTTTGCTTCGTTGTACTACTGCTGTCTCCAAAGTACCGTTATTGACTGTGTCGACAGCCTCAAGTGGATTCCATTATATGATGCAGAATGACGGTGTCCACGAATATAATGAAGCCGGTGAATCCTTTGTGGATTTCTTTGCATCGTTAAGCCCTCCGTTGAAAAAACGTCGTGTCATGTTACCGCACAAAGAAATCGTCACGGGAGAGTTCGCCGATCTTGTACCGGTTCGTTTGAACTGAACTTATTCACTCATGGAAAGGTTTCCTCGAATTCTCTTCAAAATCCTTTTTTTTTTTTTCAAGGAGGAAGTTGTGCAGCGGTTGGAGGAAAATAACCGACTGAGATTGCAGCGGATTGTGGAACGGTTTGAATGTCAACAGCGCCCTTTTTATTCCCAGGATTTGATATCCTTGCTGAGGGTACAGGTGTTAAATTGTCGTTGGTTTGCCGCTGTTGAAGAGTAGGCACCATATTTTTCAGCTTTAATGTGTTTTTTTTCTTTAGAGCGAGTTGCGAAATACTAACGAGCGTTGGGGCACGGTGAAATTTTCTGCGCCATTTCATGTACAGGAGTATCTTACTGAAAGGATCGGAGAGGTTATGGAACGGTATGTTGCCTTCAGCCTCGTTAGATTTTATGAGTTTTCTCAATTAATAGGAAAAGTCCCTTAGTAAAAGTCCCAGTGTTTCAATATTTACAATTCTACATAAGAGGGGAATTCATTGTCCCTGTGCTGTTTTTGGATTTCTATAGAAACAGTTCTTGAACTAAACATGATAGTTTCATATAGTGTCAAGTTGATAGTGCATTGCGTAATGTCTTTTCGTTTCCTGATTTTCTATAAATTTCGATTTGCAGTAGTTCCGTGAGTGATGAGCTGCCTTATTATAGAACCCGGTCCCTTTTTTGAGCGTTGCGATGCGCTTTTTCTTTCGCAGAGGTGATGGGCCTGAGCACTCGTTCCAACATAACATAAAAGTGCCTCGTGATATCATTGCCTTGCAGATACGTTCAGGGTGCGGCAAAAGTACTGACTGCTTAGAAAAAGTTTTACTATTTCGGTTTTAGTTTTACCACCACTGAAAGAAAGGTATCAGCATGAATTTTGCTCAGAGTATAGGCGACCAACCAGTGTTTCATAATGTGTCTCTGAAATTTGATAAGTCCACCTCTGGCTGGCCACACTGGTGAAGATGGCGACGGAGAGCATGTAGCGTCGGATAGGTAACTATCGTGCAGATCGTCCCAAATTCTCGCCAATGTAGACTTCAGGGAATCGAATAGATAGAGATGGGTAACGCAGACTTCGTCCTCCAAGATACCCCGAAGGTGGTAAAGCCGTGGAGCTGTGCAAAGATCACGCTTCGTGAGCATGAGCTGCTTCCTGCTGGAAGTCATCGGAATTCGGTCTGAGGAGAGGTGTCATTAAGGGCTTACGTTTCTCTCCATCCCATCGTTAAGTCAGTTTTGCCGATTGCTTTCAACTCGAATATCGTCGGATTTTTCGAATTTTTGTGCACTCTCGCAGGGCCTCAATTATTTCGTTTCGTGCATCTTTGAGTGCAGGGCCTGCGCTCTTCGCAGTTCAGTTGCTGCTTTTAAGACTATTTCTACGAGAGCAAGGAACGATTTGTGTGGCAGTCACTTGCCACCCACGGCATATGCTTTTCATCCCCCTCTTGGTCTTGTGTCCAAGACAAGGGCCATCCAAACGAATTCTGGGGGTGTATTATGATGTTAGTCAGAACTATTTATTGATCACATATATTGGTGGAGCTCATACTGGTACCTCGTTTCTTCCTAGTATGTGGCGCTTTGTGAGGCAGTCATTACTTTTGCCGCACTCTGTGTATGAATTAATCGTAATGTACTAGACACTGCCATAAACCGTGTGAACAAAATTGCAGGAATTCTTAACTATGGTTCAGGTTCTGGATCTTTGTCAATCCGGCTGTCACGGATGCTCCAGAGTTACAAGCGTCATCATCAGGTCGAGGGTACAGTTTCTGCCTGGGAAATCAACGGATTGCTGAAAAGTCTCGCAACTGGCTGTCCTCGGTTCATCCCTTGACACACAAAGCTCTTGTTGCTTCACAGCTGCATTTCCCAGAGCTTCGCCTAATTGAATATGACTGCGGTTCGTCCTGTTACTTATTTTTGTTCACCAGAGAATAGTCAAAGAACAGGTTGCATGACTTTTTTAGGCAAACTGCAAGCTCTGGCCCGACTTCTTCGTCGCCTTTATGCACTTAAACATCGCTGTTTGATCTTCACTCAGATGTCACGAATGTTGGACGTCTTGCAAGCTTTCCTATCTTATCACGGGTATCAATATTTTAGACTGGATGGAACGACCGGTATCGAACAGCGGCAGGTAGAAGAGCTGCTTTGCTACTTGATTTACTCTCTCTATGAGCTTGATGCATCTTATCTATAATTTTCCCAGGCGATGATGGAGCGATTCAATGCGGATCCAAAGATATTTTGTTTCATTTTGTCTACTCGTTCTGGTGGAGTAGGTGTGAACTTGACAGGAGCGGACACGGTTATCTTCTATGATTCTGACTGGAATCCTACTATGGATGCTCAAGCACAAGACAGATGCCATCGGGTAAGGACATCACCCTTTGTACTCACCAAGCATTTTTTTCTTCCTCTTCCTTTTGCCAACCTCTTTTTTTCTTTGTTCTCATGAGGCTGTATTTCAGATCGGACAGACGCGTAATGTGACCATTTTCCGCTTGATCTCAGAAAGGACCATAGAGGAGAACATCCTTCGCAAAGCGAATCAGAAGCGTCGGTTAGGTGAAATGGCCATCGATGATGCTGGGTTCACACCTGAGTTTTTCAAACAGTCCGACAACATACGGTCAGTTATTCTTCGACGCAGTTTATTGCATCGCATAGGGCTGCTCCAGTAGTTTTTCTGAACCATAAGTATCACAGGATTAAAGTATCGAAATAATTTTTAGCGACTTATTTGATGGTGATGTAGAGATAGGCGATATTGACGTGGGCGAGCGTCCAAAGAGCCAGAGAGAGGTCGAGAAGGTATCAATTCTTTGTATCTTTTTACATATTCGTCCCCTTTGCACGGAATGCTACACTCCAGGCAATGGCTGCATTGGAAGACGAGCAGGATGTGACTGCAGCAAGATTGGTTCTTGCTGAAACGAAAGCTGATATTGCTGAGTTTGATGAGACGCGAAATGTCGTTGCAACTGAGAACTCGCATGGTGGATTCTTCAGTTGCTTAGACAGTGAGGACCCTCTCGATGAGAAATATATCGAACTAATCAGTCAGGTTTGTTATCAAGTAATTGATCAAGTTATTTTGTCTTCAAACTTTGAAATTACAGCTGAAACCGATAGAGCGGTATGCGGTCAATTTCCTTGAAGCAGAATACAAACCTGAGTTCGAAGAGGAGGTTAGAGAGGCAGAGGTATGTTTTGGGAATAATTTCCTTCGAGTGTTTTCTAGAATTTTTCTTGGTACTGTTTTCGCTTATGTTATTCAGCACTCCTATCTCACGACATCCCAGCTAGTACTCCAGGGCCCTTGGGAGCAAGTTACTCTCTCTCTAGAGAGCGGCCTTGAGGAGACTAAGAGTTTTCTCCAGAAATTTCCAATAGACCGCGACCTGTTATCTTTTCGGAAGTCTCCACATACCGTTGTAACGTCACCATTTGTCAGATACAGAGGCATGACTTGATCATCTAAATGGTTGTTCTGAAACGAATGGCAGGTGCACCGGAAACTATTGAGAAGCAGCGGAGGGAGGTCAGGAGGAAAAGCGTACGCGGGAACACTTCTGTAAACGAACATCCGAGTTTAGAAGAAAATTCGCGCATTTGTAGCGATGTTGTGATCCTAGCGTGCTTCACTACGAGCTGTACGGCCGAGTTGTCTGCTGGCGGCCGGCAGAGAAGGCACCCCAGGCGACATCCGACGACCCACTGTTATATGATGTCGCTTGGGGCGAATTTCATCCATGATGATGGTAAACAGGTGAAACAGAAAGTAGCAACTAACAAGTGAAACAATGAAAGTGAGATTGAGTTAGAGGAAAAGAAAAAAGATGCTTATGAAAAAATGAATTCACACTCGACGTCTTCGTAAGGCGCCGTATCTGCAATGGCTTTAACTGAACAAACTGCAAGTGTCACCGTAGGCCAAAATTATTTCCCCGGTGTCACTGGTGCTTTGGAGAGGAAGTCCTCCCAGCTGAAGACAGACGTATCGGTGTATATCGTTCAACTGCGTGACTTTTAGTACGTGGTTGGTAGAAGAAATCGCCCGCTTTTTGTTGATGTTCTGCAGTTATCAAGGTCAAACAACAACATGATCTCGAGTAGGACTGGTAGACTTGCCTTCTTGAGGCATTAGACTTCGAATAACCATCCATGTTTCACTGCTTGCTGCCCAGCTACGGTATACTATCACGCCGCTACACCCGCACGAACTCGAGAAAGCCATTCCCGGATAGCTTTGGTGGGCTTGTCTAGCCTAGAATCGAGCGGGTGTTACGCTACCTGTTGCTTGCTACGCGGCGTATCCTCTCGCGGAGTTTTGGAGTGAATTTGGTGTGCCGCATGACACAACAAATACAATTCAAAAAAGGCATTCGTTGTAAAAAGTCCATTGCAGCAGCGACAGATTCCGAAGTGCCCCGCATGTTTAGCGTAACCCTCACTCCTACTTCAGCGCAACCCTCACTCCTACTTCAGCGCAACCCTCACTCCTACTTCAGCGCAACTCTCACTCCTACTTTAGCGCTCACTCATAGTTACAAAAAAGGTTTTCTTAGCTTTAGCTGGTGGTTGGTTCACGAAGTGTGCGAATTAAGTAATAAACGGTTGATAAGATCAGTGGTGTTCGCCTGCTAATGTTACCTATTTTAGGCAGTGATCGAACAAAAGAGAGAAGACTGGGTACGAGCTCACAATAAAGCGCTCAACAATGGCGACGTGAGCGAAGGTGTCGAGGAGAATTCCGTACGATTGGATGATGATTTCTATGGGAACGGGATGCTGCTAGATGAGGTACGGTCGCGACGTAGAGGCCATGTGTCAGCTTCTGCTGGAACTGGGACACGAGCTATGCCATCTCGACATTCTAGTCGTTTGGCCGCACCACCTCAAAAATCTTGTTCTCCTCCTAGAAAAACTCTCTCTGGCCGTCGTGTCATTGCTCCTCATTCACTTACTGCATCTCTTTCCTCTTCCCCTATCTTACGCTCTACTGCGCACACTGCAAGAAGGTCTGCTGCTCAAACGGCTGCACGATCAGCTGTTAGAAAAGCTACGGCAAGGGTATCTGGTCAGCGAAATCGGCAAACAAAGACTGATTCTGATGAGTCAGATTTTATGAGCCCGCTACTACCACCTACTAATCACGAAGCGAAGAAGAGGCGTGGACGGCCACCACGGAAGTCTTCGATTTCGGATGAAACTGCCCCAGAGGAGCCAGCCACTCCATCTGTGGTGAAATCTGTTGTGAAGGAGGAACCACCACGATCTCCTGAAGCACCTAAACAAGAAGCTGCTGTGAAAGTCAAATCGCCACCTGCTGGTTCACGAAGTAATGCAACTCTGACATCAGCGTCTTTCTGCGTTCGTCCATCGACGATTGTGGGTTCGGTGCTGACCACGCCAGTGTCTTCGTCAGCATCGCATCGCGCTAACATTACTTCATCGCCATTTAAAACGCCGATTTCGCCGCAACCGCGCTTTCCTGTGCGCATGTTATCTCGGCACTCGCAACTCGACATGTCTCCTCGGTCCTCCTCTCTCTCCACTACGACTTCTCGCACTTCTTTGCAGTCGCCTCCAGTGCGGCTTCCCGTGCGGGTTCTGCAGTCCCCTCCGTCGACGTCATGTCAGTCCAGTCAGCCTGTAAGCGGCAGCGGTCCACCTGTTCAGGCGTCACCACCGCTGCTTGTCCGGCGAACCAGCACTATTGCACGTGTGCCTCTGTCGGTGAATGGAGTAACAACCCAACGAGCTCAACAACGATATGTGGTAGTGGGTCGCTCGTCAAATAATGTACCTGTGGTAATGCCGACAACGGTTCGCCAGCCTGGTGTTATGCCTGTACGGCGTGTAATAGTGCAGGCGAGGTCTACAACACAGGCTCAGACACCAGCAGTTCAACGACCTGGCTTGGGCGAATATGAGCGGCCGAGATTGCAGTTCCGTAATCGCACGTCCAGTCAGAATTCCACAACGGAGCATCAATGACGGAAATGGTAGTATGGGTATGCTCTTATCTGCTCTTGTATAATTGTTTCAGCGCATTCAAGCGACTTGCTACAGGATTCCGCGTATTCCGCGCCGCGTTTTGCTTTCCCTTTTGTACGTGCGATCTCATATTCCGTTATGCACGGTTTCTTCTTGTGCCTTGTTTAACGGTCACTTTCCATGAGGTTTTGTCTCGATTTTCCTTCTCCATTTATCCTTTTGATTTAGTGATATGCAAGATAGTGCTGAAGGACTTCTGTCTCTTTCATATACCCCTTCTAGACTCGAATCCGTTTCTCGGTGCTAATTCCCGTTTTTTAAGTGTTTTATTTTGATTGAAGTTGTGTAGACGGCGTTGTGTAATTGCCATAGAGTATTTCCATTCATTTTATACTTTGTTGTTTCATTCATTATTTGAGTGGCTCGTATAAGCATAAACGTGTATCTTGATGCCGTTGTGTGTTGGGTGTATCGCTGGTGGCCGTCGACCCGTTGATTGTGCGTCGCGCATGTGCGGTTGCGGTCTGGTCCGTCGCTCAGCGATTCGCAGCCGCGGCCGACATGTAGAGCGTGGTCGACGCGGCGACGCATCGCGATTCACTGAACCGCAATCGCTCATCGACATACGTGACGAGCCAAAATAGTCGGCCGCAATTATACCTCGCGAAAAATCTATAGATCGCTTGCTCGAGCTGAGACCGGATATGATTCAATCTAGCGGTCCTGCAATTTCGCAAAGTCGCGAATGTTGCTGTGTTCAGATCAAGTGTCACTGATTGATACGGAGCAGCTTTGCGGCAAATGCGATTTTGTGATATATGGATAGCAGAAATGTGTTTTCTTTGAACATGGTTGGGTTTTATTAGGCAAGCGAAGAAGTTCGTGCGGTTTCTAGTTGATATTTCTATGCAATGTATCGCTGAACTTCGCTGAAATTTTGCCCAGGGGGGTTATTTGGGGTGCTGATCACGAATATTACTTCCGTTTTTGGCGTTTGCACCAATTTGGTGCAATTGCACCACGTCGGTGCAACAACTCGTTTTCACCAAAATAGCTGAAACTTGGCCCAAAACGGCGTTCGCGCTAAAAACCAAGTCATATCCGTGATAATCATCCTGAATATTCCTAGATGACAATTTCAAACAAAGTTGCTGAAGAACTGTTGTTGCACCAAATTGGCGCCAGCATCAAAAACGGATGTCACATTCGTGATCAGCACCCCAAATAACCCCTTGGGCAAAGTTTCAGCGAAGTTCTGCGATACATTGCATAGAAATATCAATTAGAAAAAACCGCGCGAATTTTTTTTTTTTTGTTGCCTAATACATAGCGCCTGATTTGGGAAGGAACGGAGGCAGAGTTTAACATTGAGACAGTATTGCGAAGATTATGGTCATGCTTCTTACAAAATCTTAGTTGATTTGTTGTAGCTTACAAAACAGCGAACAGAGGAATGCTGAGGCTTAAGCTCCGCGTTGTAGGCAGCTGTAGGGGATTGTAACGTTGTAGGGAATTGCTCATAGTGAAGCCAAAGTAAAGCAAATCAGATAAATAACAGAAAAGTTGAAGTTTTCAATCCGCCCTGAATTACATGGTCGTGTTCTACGCTGCGTATTCGTTCTTCCTCAAATGATGGAAGCATTGGCTATGTGTCTAGCAGATTTAGTTGAGGAAACGTTTGAGCAATGTATTATTCGTAGGCACTTTGGTCTGCTATATAGATCTGATATGAGGTGAATGAGATTAGATGGTGTCAGTCTACATGGCTGCGGTTCTGTTGCGCCTATTAGACTCATTCATGTCTGTGTTCGAATTTTTCGAGTTTAGAGGCTACCTCATTTCTTAGAGGAATTCCTTAGAATTACACTGTAGCTGGCCGCACCTGAGAGTTTAATTGGAGAGAAAGGTGCTTTTCTGAGGCCTCTCACTGATTCCAAATGAAGAAAGTAGTTCGGAAATCCAAGCTGTGTGAGGATATCTTGGTAGAAAATTGTGGCAAGGGCAGGATTCATCACTTCCAACTGATGGGGTTGTGAATGCTATAATTGTTTTCTCTGAACATAATGTTAAAAAAAGATTTGTGCTAGCTGATCGCCATTCGGTCAACTACTGTTTGGTTTTCACTTGCCCAAAAAATGGTGTCCTATGGTGGTGGTAATCCCTGATTGTTGGTGGTCGAAAATACCGATAAAATTGAATCTTTTGTTACATTAGAATGTTTTTGAAATTTTGCAATTGGAAGCTTTTCAGGTGTTTGCGTACGACCACAGTTTCATAGATGAGATTATGCCGGTGGGTATTCTGTCAAAATCCGCATGCATTTTCATCTTATCTAAGCCTGTTGACTGATTAATCGAGTGAACTTGGTCATCTAGTTGTGGACGCCATTTCCAACGCCACCGCTGTCGGATACTGAGAACGATGTCTATTTCGACGAGTGCTTGGATCTCCTTTACGATCGCGATTTCATGACCGAGGAGATGTTACCGTCAGAAATTCATGAGCTGCACAATTCGTTGAGTAAGCCTGTCAGTCCAGTGAAACAACCTGGTGAGCTCGCTTACATCCAGTTGATTGTTAGAATGTACCTCAGTAAAGCGCATCATAGCAGGGTAGTACGTGGGAATTCGCGTGTCAACCCACAATTCCGGGTTCATTACTAATTTATTCTTTTCAGTTCCTCCACCCGCTCCACCGCCACACAACACCCAACAGTCATCATCAGACGCAGCAGTGATGAATCTTTTGAATGCACTTCATAATCCACCCACTTCATACACCCCACCGCCTGCTTGCTACAGCCCTACACCGTACTCGCCAGCTGAATTTGATCAGTACATGCAGGGCTATAGCGAGCTTAAAAGTGGTAATAATGGCCATCTTTTGTACTGTCAGGTTTTCTTATTTATATAACTGGTCTTTAGACACAGCAGCGGATACTCGAGTATCGAAAAAGGAGCGCCGAACCTTACCACGCCAGCTGGAACAAAAAGGGCGAGAGTTGATGCGACCAGTTACTCCACCTCCTGCCGTTCGAGAAGAGTACGATTATGAAGGTCCGGAATGGAATATCATAGAGGATCAAGCGTTGTTGTCTGTGAGTGAAACTGTATTCCAATGTCTGCTTCTGAAGTCGTTTAGTATGTTCGTTTCACCGTAGGCTGTCCGACACGAAGAGCTTATGACCCATACTTTCGAAAAGACGAAAACGTCAATGCGTTACAATTGGGAGTTTATCTCTGGATTCGTGAACCGTATCACGCGATTTTACAGGTAATTCAGTTTTGTGCTGAAAAATTCTTAAAGTAGTAATTGAGTAATTAATTAATTAAGAATTTTCCAGCACAGTAGTAATTAATAAATTAATTAATTTTTGATTATGAAGTTTTAATGTTTTGCATGGTGGTATGACAATTTTTCATGTGTGTCAAGATTCTGATAGCAGAGTATAGACCATTTAAGCCTTTCTATAAATTTCATGAACAAGGCGTTTCTTAGAGAGCAATTCAGCGACTGTCAATTTGTTTAGCTAATATAATTCAACAATTAGATTTAAAGACCGTGATTCTTATACCGTCATACCGTAGTCACTGAAGGTCGCTTGAGTGAACGAATTTTGTTTCGAATTTAACTAATGATTGTATTATAAGGCACTGAGTGCGATGCAACTGATTCACACTTAGAGAACATTAAGGTCGCCGCGACAATGTTCAATCCGTTATCAGTTGGTGGTAAGACCCCGTGAAAGTGGCCAGTTGATGGTTGTGGATCCATTAACAAAGAAACCGCGGAAGGTGCCGTTGACATCTGCTGAAATTGGTTGGCACTCATATTTCTTTATCGCAATTGGCTTGGCCATACATTGTGGTATTGAGTCTTAAAACTTCAGTTCATTTACGCAAAGGACGTGTTACCACCGACCTTCAATATGCGCATGATGCCGAAAGAATACGTGAAGCATCCATGTTGGGTCGATTGCGTCTTCTCGACTCTTTGGCTGAGAAACAGAATTCTTATAGGTGTTCTAGACGACCAATTGGTAGGTTTTCAGGCGTGTGCTGATTCGAACTTACCAGTTGATTACTGCGTTATAGAGTACCGCTCACTGGAACCGAGTGGACGTTTACCACCTGCCCAGGAAAGTCGGCTTGCTGCCATGAATATTCGATTCCCGACTGGTTTGACACCACAAGAGATCCTGTCGAATCTGGTCAGTGTGTACTACTCACCCGTAGACGTATTCTATGTAAAATGAGCAATCAAAGTCCCCGTCAGGTGTAATATCAGATTGTGGAATAATGGTGGAATATGAAGGTCGAGGTGCTCATAGTGCAACAGAAGAAAAGGAACTGAATAAAACCATCAAAAACCCGAAAACCCGAAAACGCTTTCTTTCACTCCTTCTCTTTTGTCCCTCTACATCCTAGCTGCTGCGGAAGCATTCGCAAACCTGGCGCCCTCGCAGCAATCGGTATCCGCGAAACCCGAAAACTTAAACGAAACCGCGATGAAGACCAAGACGCGTTTTCCTTATGCTAGTTTCACCACAGGTCACCTTTTTCGAATTCGAATATTCTTTCATAGAGAACATGTTTTTCCAGTTCTATCCTATCCCCAGAGGTGCTTTCAAAATGCGGGAGTCACTGAGAAAATTGTCTTTTGCATTTTATTAATTTCATCGAAAAGCGAGTGAGCCTCTGTTTCATGCCTTGCCATATTAAAAAAGAAATACTAATGAGAGCTTACTCAATAAAACGATTCAGGAGGAAAAAAGAATCGCACACGAAGCAGCTAAGAAGAAGTTGGCTGAGCAACAAGCTAGCAACGAAAGACCGGTAAGCAGGTTCTACTAAAATTGTGTGACTTTTCCAAATTAAGCTTGCTCATTGTAGAATTCGCCTCCTCATCCGGTGATTTCGGTATGCGTTCGACCGCCAGCAGTACCTGCCGGACCCGATATTGTGCAGTCCAGGATACCTATTGTGATACCCGTTCCTCAGCTCGTGGTTAGTTGTAAAAGATGCTAGCTCTGCGAATGTCAAAGAAGTGTGCTATTAGTTGTTTGTGTTATCGCCGTTGAGCAGTTCTCACATCACTGTTTTGAAAGACAACTGAGTAGATATAATCATATTGAGATGTTGCTTTCTTGCAGCTGCCAAGTCCACCTTCCCTGCAGCAATCCATGGCACAGGATCTCACCATGGTACGTAATGGCGTTTTCATCCGCTCTCGACTCCGTTTCAAATAGTTTTAAAGTCACTAGAAGGATAAATTTGGCTAATGTTGAGTTTGAGAATAAGGATGCTAAGGTGGAATAAGGGAATATGAGACCGCGTCACTAGCCGTTAGGACAGATTACGGGTGGGCGTCCCGTCCATCGCCGAGCTTCCCTGGTGGATGAACGGCAGCACCACTCGAAGTGCTGCGGTAATGTAATAAGTTTTCAAGCCGCTCTTTTTCAGTGCGAGTATCGCCACACATAACCTCTTCTGAAGTAATATGGTTCTCAAAGAATATTTACTTCCAGTTCTCGCTTTCTCCTTACCCATCCCGTTGCCATCAACTCACGAGTATTTTTATCTGTGAACACTAGCTTTTTTTCATCTCTTCCTTTACTTCGTTTCATCACTTTATTTCTTTTACCACTTGAGATCATTTTCTTTTGTTTTTATAATTATTTTGTTTGGTTTTTATATATCTTGTATCAATGTTGATCAGCTACTATATATGTGTTTTCAGAATGTCATGCCACAATCGCATTCACCAGTTGGTGGAATGCGTCGTACTTCATCTCATCCATCGGCTGCTGTTGCTTTGGGCAATACGTTGCAGCATGTGCAAGGCTCTGGAGCAAATACCCAACATAATTACGTGGTTGTCAGTCAAGATTCTATTCCACCTTCGTCTCGCATGCAGGTGAGTGTTCGATCTTTTAGAGGACGTGTTGTTGAACATCTTATTTGAGTAATGGATAAAATTCTCACAAAAACATACAAATTAAATAGAATTCTGATAAAACATATGGATTGGAGTTATAGTTTTCGCTAAGTGTAATGCTCATCCTTCCTAAATTCTCTTGGCTTCTTACTCTCTATTCTTCATTTATTTTATTTTGAATAAATATACTGTTTAGTTTGTCACACGGACGACTGATGGAATAGGCCAAGGTGCGCAACCTGTCTACCGCTCTATCTCAAATACTTCGCAAACAAAAAGGACGCCTCCCACTACGCCGTCACTGAGTCGGGTTTGTTTAAGCACACCTCTTTTGGATTTGGACACTTTGTAGAAACGGTATGTGATTTTTAGGTACAGGGAGGCTATATGGCAAACGTTCAATCGGTGCCAGGTAACAGCCAGCTTTTCCAGCCAGGAACATCCACAGTAAGTGGTGCACCAAGAGGAAGAGTTATGCAGAGGGTTAGTGAAGTGAGCTTACGTGGACAGGTCTTGAGCAAACTGGTACAATCATCTGTAGTTAAGCTAACGGTCATATGTAAGCGTTTTTGTCATTTTTGAATCCATAAATTTCATGTTCTTCGCCACAAATTTGTTCACGATTAACGCCTAGGCTAGGAGTTATCCCTTATTCAATTGTCCCAGACTTTCTTAGCGCATTATTACACAAATCCTTACGTATAATCTGCAAATACAAACGCTAAATTAGATGCGTTTTATGTGCATTGTGTGGGCACTGTTTCACTGCAGAGTTGCAGCCCATTGAGCATCTGTTTGTCCGTGGTCGCAAGCGCAGTGTTGTCACCGGTCCCGTGGTGTAGCGGTTAGCACTCAGGACTCTGAATCCTGCGACGGGAGTTCAAATCTCCCCGGGACCTATGTTTTTGCATTTGCCTTTTGCATCAGTGTGGTGTATGAATTTTCTAGTTTTCTTATTCTGTTGTGCTCTTTCAGTCAGCTGCTCCACGCGTGTTCGTTCAACAAGCTCAACAGTCCGGCGATCGTTCGTATGTTGTTCCACAACAACAAATTCGAATGGTTTCCACTCAACGTCTTCCTCCACCGAAAAGAACCATTGGACAAAAAACACCGGTTTGTTTCTATACGGTCGACTTTATTTTTAAAGAGATGTCATTAATCTGGACAATGCTTAGATGACAGCTGTTATGGTGCCATCGCGAGCCGGGCAACCACATCAACTCCGTGCTGTGCCGTGAGTTTTGTGTTGCATTTTTTTGCTTGTTTTGGGCTGTGCAATGCAATATGCCTTTCTGAAGGAGAGGATTCACGCAAGGAACGCGAATAATGAATGTGGTGATGGCACCCACAAGTAATGTAGCCACGTCCAGCTCGTCACAGTCCCTACCTATCCAGTCAACCAGCCAGCCAGGTGGTGGAACAATCATGGCCACGGCTCCTACTACAGTTCGACATCCGTCCTCTTACTCGGAAGGTAAGGAGACTCCAAAGCCTTGAGTTTGAATCACTCTCACTTCTGTTGGGCTTTCGAACGTCCCATCTCTTTCCATTTCGTTATTATGAGCTACTTTAATCCCAGCTGCAGTCACATTGCTCCTGTCACGGCTGGTCAAAATACGAGCACAGAATGAGGCGATTATCCCCTTGCATTCGGTTGCTTTGCTTTGAATTTGACGCAAAAATTCTTGAATATTGATTTGCTTTCGTACATGCGTGCCGCATCGCGACAGCACGCTTTCTGATCTGTTTGTTTCACACGATTCGAAATTCACTAAATATCTCTTCCAACTAGTGATAAGTCTGAATAAATTTGTTTCAGCAACTGGTGTCACCGTCAAGAGACAGTTGTTAGCGCAAAATCGTCAGTTAGGTTCGCGAGGTGCCTCTCCTCAGACAGTCGCTCAAGTGGTAATTGCACCACCTCAGCAATCAGTATCTGAGGGACCATCACAGCCTGCTCCTGCTACAACTCAAGCTCCGGCTCCAGCTTCCTCTCCTGCTCAACCCCCTGTTTCCGCTTCTTTTTCTGCCTCAGTGTCTGGTTCTGCTTCTGCTTCAGCGCAGTCGTCGAAGGGGGAAGAAGTGTCGTCGTCGGCCTCAAAGGAACAGACCTCATCTCCTCATACTTCGTGAGACTAATATCGAATGGAAACCTCAATTACGTGTACCATGCTTTAGCTTGTTGTGTACAGAGTTTATATAATAATCATGATGATACATGATAATGATTGTTTTTTTCTTGTGAAAGCTGATAAAGAACCTTTGCCCCTTATGTATGAAATTTCTCATTGTTGTTGTTGTCTGATGGTAAATCTACATAATCTCAAGTGCGTTCGGTGATTTTTTTTTGTCTGTTATTTGTGCGTATTTGTATAAAAGAAGTGACTCAACTTGTAAATCTCTTACGTTGTGTGTCATGGTGCCGTCCAAACTATCCCTCTTCATACTACTACTTTTTTATTTCAATTTGTCGCCTCTTTTTGTGTTGGTGGCATCTAAAACGGTTACGGGACGAATTGAATTTCCTGGTCTGCATAAAATCCAATCGACGAGAGTGCAGATGGAGCATCAACAACGAACTCAGCCTAAGCCCCAGTCAAGGCGAAGGAGACCTGGGTTAAGTATAAGACGAGGGATTCTCATAAGGGGTTCGTATTCCGAAAATCCTCGTAATCTTGTCGTTTCAGTTTTTGGGCCGATGAGATTCCAAAAAAGGCCGTTGATTAGCAGTGCCATGATTGGGATTGACGACCATTCTTGGAGAAAAGGCCATCTAGTATATCGTCGAAGCTCATCGCAAATACCTAGGGGACACTTAATAGTGAATTTCTTGGAAGGTACCAAGACGAGAGCGGAAAAGATGCACACATTTGTACAGTCCAAATGGTCCTTGAACCTATGAAGGTTTGACAATGCACTGGATTTTTGATGTCAATTTTGAACGCTGAACGCGTCACAGTTGATGTGGAATAAATACAAGAGCGTGCAGCCTGAAGCGCTCTCTGTTATACTTCCTTTTCATTTCTTCTCTGTTGACAAAAGGACACGCAAAAGAAAACAGTGATCTTGCATGTGCTCTGTTAACTTTGGAAATTTTCAAGTTAGAATGCTTTTATCGAATTAACTCCATCGACTTATTGTGTTCGTGCCGTAGACTCGTAAAATGCTTGTTTATCGCTTTCAGTACGACTGGTAAGTACTCGGATTACATGCAGTAAAATGCTGAGCGAACCAGAATGTCGTGTGCTGTCATTAGCATTTGATGTTCTGGCGAAGGACTTCGATCCAAAGGATGCGGTGATCTTTCTGGAAAGCTCAGGATTACTAACTGCAGATCTTGCGGAGAGGATTGAGTCCAGAGTGCGTTACTTCTCTATCACATAGACTCCTACATGGTCAGTCAATCTCTATCGTTCGAAAGTTCATGGCGCGTTAGTATGGCGATGAGAAAAACGATAACTAGTGTAAATGGTAGCCAACTGGACCTTGCAGCATCGTTTCAAGGCGATCATATGGGGTCTGATATCACCCTCACACTACTCTACAATACCTACACTAGTACAATCGCAGCCACTTTCGAGCTGCTGTGGTGCTACCAGGGCATCAGTGGGCTAGGCCGCGTTTATACTTTGCGCCGACAGAGCGTGTATGCGATCACAAACAGCGAAACAGAGTGGCACGCAGGATGTGCAGAGATGACGCAGGCAACGAGACGGGCTGGCACAGGCGGAGAAGCAGAGACACTGAGCTACGCCCTGCCGCCGCCATCGCAGAGTATGAACGCGGCCTTAGGCAAACTTGAGGCTGTGCGGTAGACGTATGCATGGGCAAGCTTGGCGCGTGTAGCGAACCACGCGGGTCTGATTATTAGATAACCCTCAGTGTGATACCGTACAATAGATCGTTGTGGAAAGCCACCTGTGCATGCAATCTCCAGTCAAGCAGAAATAGCAAAAGGTAGTTACTGGTTTCGAAACTCTGCCTTCATATCGTTCCCTCCGTAGCGACAGTCAGCTGCTTGCCTCCTCAGATAGGTGTTTGGAAATGTTTGACAGCGATCTTGATAGCCGATGGTTCTACGTTTTGGTAGTATCGCTTTGCAGCCAACCCGACTGGAAAGATTAAGAGAATTGTTACGCATATACCGAAGACGTGCCACCGATTGTGATGTGCTTATTTCATACTTCGAGTTCGCAGGGCAGGAGCATCTCGCCCACTTGTTGCGAACGGACTTGGAGCATGTTTTGGATAGGTAATTCTTTAATTTTTCGGACCATGTGCTTTTTATGTAGCTATGATGGCTTGAACCACCTAGTGTCATCCTTTTTTTCAGTTGTGCACCTCCTAAAAAGGTCTTTCCACATCACGTTCGACTGCGCAAATTGCTAGCAGGAGGCGTTCCTAGGGTATGGCAGCATGTGAAAAGAGTCCGGTTGCAGAATGAAGTGGCGAAACTGTTGAAGGAACGAGGTGATCTGGGTAAGCTTATTCGTTTCTTCTATTGATATGAAGTGGTTCAGTACTTGGAGGAAGAGCAGTACCAATAAGTTCGACTGAGGCACAGGTGTGCTAACAAGTTCCTCTTAATTCTGATGCGTTGCCTCTGCGCCTTACTGCCATGTTACAGACTCGTTCATAATTGTATTACATGGTATAGCTGGGTGTGGTAAGTCATCGTTAGCGGCAGCCGTCATCGCCGACGCTCCCGACCTACTGGGATGGTTAGTTATTTTCCTCCAAACAATTTCCCTAGCTGAATTTCCCTACCTAATTACATAATAACATTCATACTCTTGATTTCATATTATTAATTGCACTTATTTTTCTTCTCCATCACACTTCTTGTTATTAATATTTCCACGAATTTAAATGCTCCAGCTGTTTCGAATCAGTGATATGGCTGCAGGATTCACGTACCGATGCAGACCGTGTCCATATGCTTTTTGCGGATTTTCTACTAATGCTATGGTTAGTTAGCTCTTTTGTTGTGTTTGGGCACACTTCATCACCATGGAGTGTCGCACGCGAATATGCTATCAGAGCGCACGTAGCGCAGTTTTCGAAGCCAATGTAACTCTCGGGTGTTGGTTTGAGTTGGCACAAGCATTATTCCACGATTACCTGTGTGGAATTGTGGGGTCAAGAATAATTCTAGGGAGGCTTTATTGATTGCAGTTGAGAATGAACGAAAAGGAACAACTGGAAACTCAAAAATAAGGGTTTCTGGATGGAATCACCATGTTTGTATGAGCGACTATTGTGTTCCAAGAAGTTCTTCCATCTTACTTTTTGCTATTTTATCTTGACTTGCTATTCGTTATATATTCTGCGGTCATCGCTGGGTCACATCGGGTCGTTGGGTCAGAACGTTGTACTGCAAGTTGCTGGCAAATTGTAGCTGCGGTAAATCTTCACAAACAGCGCTCTTTTCTACGTTGATCTCGGTGCAAAGGAGTGGGGGAGCCCGAGGATGAATAGCTTTTTTGAATGGCTTTTGCGCAGAGGTCGCTCGCCCTTGAGCCTGCAAACAACCCCACTAATCCGTTTCAACTCTGCCTACTGTAGGAAAGCAATGACGATTGTGTGCTGAAGGCTCCATCAAATATAATTTTGTATGAAGCGATTTGTGCGAGTGTGTGGAAATTTACGGGATGTGTGTTTCTGATTAATATTTGGGTTTTAGGGATGACACTTCTTCGATCCCCCCAAAATTAGACGATGTTTCTTCTGTGTATCTGTGCAAGCAGGAAAGCTTTGATTTCTCCCTTGTTCTTTTGGCTCGGTGTCATAGGTGTGCCCTCTTCAGATTCAAGAAGCACTAATTGACAACCCAAATGTGCTCGTTATCCTGGATGACATCGTACAAGAGGAAACAGTGAAATGGATCGATCGTCTTGGTGTGAGTCTTTCTAAGTAGCTGAGCCCAAATAGATGTTTTGAGAAGAGTCTTCCGTTGTAGCAACATAGTTCTTCACGGGAACATTTGCCATAGCGACCGATGCCTCGCTGAAGTGTAGACTTAACTGCAGTTCACTCCACTATTTCTTTCCGAACGAGTTGATTCCTTGGCAGATGAGGAATGTTACGATTCCTATCTATGCTATGTCAAGCTATGAGATAAAAACTATGCGTGAAGGAAGCCTTGCGCTCATAACCATGGACAGAACGAGTACGAAAGTGCGCTACGGCGAACGGGGATGTGATGTAATACAATGTTTTACTAGGCGATAAGTATTAGACGGAAGTTAGCAGAGCGCAATTTTACCATTTTTTGCGATCTATCCAACTACAAGCAGTAAACTTTTTATCACCCTGTTTGAGAAAAAAGGAAAGCACAATCGAGAGACATTTTTCCTCCTCATTTAGAAAAAAATGGGGGGGGGGGGTAACAATTGTACGAACCTCAATGAATAAAATTCCTCGGAAGCAGTTGCACGAAGGAGGAATTATACCCAAAAAATGCTGCTGGAAAACGTTACCTGAAAGGAGCCGGAAGTTTATTGGTATCTGCTCTTCCTAGCAGACAGCATTGAAATAATCCGATGCATAAACCCTTTGATAATTGGTTTTATTTTATTCTCCCTTCTTTTTCGTCACCTGTTGGTTCGAAGATGGCGTTTCAGCTCCGTGTTCTAGCCACGAGTCGAAATGCAGAATTATTCGCTGTGGCTTCATGTTCCGTTGATATCGTTAACGTGGATAGCTTCGATTCTACTGAAGCTACGGAGTTGTTTTCTGAATGTGGAACACCACTGCAAGGGCGCAAAGATGAGGCAAGTGATGGGCTGATGTCAGACCTCGCGATTCTGCGATTCCGCAATACTGCGAGATCTTAGGCCGCGGTCATACTCACCGCCGGCAGGGCGTGGCTGCGTTCACAGGCAACGAGGTAGGGTGGCATAGGGGAAGACGCAGAGATACGCGGCCACGTCCTGCCGCCGGTACCGCAAAGTACGACCGCGGCCTTATGCGGAATCAGCAGGATCGAGAGGCTTTCGCATCAACCCTAAGCTTTTCGGACGACATACGTCACGTTCATTTGTTACTGCAGATTCAATCAGCCATTGATGCGGCGTTTGCAGTCTCCAGTGGAAATGCCGCCTTGTTGAGTATGCTGAGAAAAGCGGCTTCAGGTCGTGCTAATCGGTGAGTTAAGAGCTTGTCTGTTCGTTTTTGTTGCTGTTTGTGTTCTTTATGGCTTGCACTTAGCAGAGGACCCAAAGGTAATGCTTGATTTGTCTGAAATCACCAGATCTTTTTTCCCAACTGTCGAACTTCAGGTTTCCCATTTATATGGAAAATTCACAGTCTGAGTCAGTTATCGATGCGCCTAACAATTCATTACAGGGCTTTATGTGAATAGTCTTATTTGGGACAAAGGAACCCTCGGACTTATTAGTCACCTTGATTGCTTAATATGTTTCAAATAGGCTATGAACTATGTTTGGACTTCATTCACGCATTCATTATTTCCTCAGGCCCAGAAAATCTTGCGCATGAAGCTTTGCGTAACTGCTCCGTCATTCACGTGGGGCAGTCATTACTTACTCAGGCGCAGATAATCTTGGCAATGCCAAGAAGCTGTGTAGTAGTAGAAATTCGGATCTTGGCAAACAAGTATTGATTTGAACTGACAAGCGATTGTGTGCTCATAAGTTAATTTATTCTTGTATTTTGTTTGTTTTTATTCGTCCTTCTATTAATAGATGTAATGATGATTTATTCAGTCTGGCGACGTTCTCTCACCGTCTACATGAGCGCGGTTTGTCGTCGTTGTCGCTGAAAAGCTCTTACGAATACGATTCGATGCACGCTGCATTGTCGATATCAGTTGAGCGCTTGTCTTCAGATGAAAGAGATACTCTTGCATGTGCGGCGATCTTACCATCGGAAGAGGACATTCCGCTTGTGGTAAGTGTTCTTTGCGTAGTCATCATGTGATTCCATGTGGCTGAATGCCAGGGAAGCCCTTCTACCCCATCAGGAAAAAAGTACCTTTAAGGTTGTCATGAATTCTGGATCAAGTTCGTTATGTTATTCGTTGGGAAAACCACAATTTCGCACTGATAACGTAAATGTATAAGATTTGTGCATAACTTTTGCGACACTTTCAAAATTTCTTGTGGTTTCGCTGTCATCACTACTATATATAATCCGTTTGTCTGTGTCTGTGTGTGTATGTGTATGTGTATGTGTATGTGTATGTGTATGTGTGTGTATGTATGTTCGTCCGTCCGTCCGTCCAGAATGTGTGAGATGGTCTCGCTCAGTTGTAGCAGGAATCGGCTCAAATTAGAAACCCCACACGCGTAGTTTTTATAGAAAGCTGCAAAAATTTGTGCTGCAGTCACTGGAAAAGCCACCTACTACCGAATAGTGCCCTACTTCTCCAGTCGCTTTGGTTCGGGAGGTATGGTCTTTGTTGTCGACTCACCCACAGGGCGCCCTCGGAATAGGATCATATTCTTGGATGTTTGAAAACGAATCAGTGATTACCCATGCGATAAGAGAGCAACACTCTAGCAGTACGACAATTGGCAGACTTCCAAGCTGTCTTGCTCCCAGAAATCGCAAGGCCGCGTTCATACTTTACACCAGCAGGGTGTGGCTGCGTTCATAGGAGCGAGACAGAGCGGTACGGTTGAGATGCAGAGATGACGTAAGGAACGAGAGAGGGTGGCACAGACAGAGACACGCAGCCACGCCCTGCCGCCGGCACCGCAAAGTATGAACGCGGCCTAAGCGGTTCGGGTGTTTCGCTAGCTCATTGCGACAAACTAGGCAGAAACTTGAGTGTGAATGGCTAAGAAATTTTGTTGTGCTGTCTTCGATTGGCAAAAGGCCTGCAAAATATTATTATCGGTGATGGAAGCTGAAAACTGTATGTTAATCCCTCTGGCAAAGTAGTGGAGAATCCTCTCCACGGGTGGCAATACGTGCATTTCAGATCAGTTCTGTCTGCTCCAGATTTTCTGAGAATGACTGCTATCAGACGTCTGAGTGGAGGCGAAACGAACCACTTTATATATTCTAAAGATCTCCTTCAAAGAACTTTATTTGTTTTTGTTTTTTGCACCACCCTATACTGCTGTAGCGACTTTCTTTTGCCAAACATCTCCAGAAGCCAGCTAACTTTCGCTTTCACTGTTTTTCAAACACTGGTCTTTCTACTGGCTACCTATACCAGCATGCAGCAAAGATAAGGCGGGTAAGAAGAAAAGGCGCGATGTGAGAATCCGTTTCATCCTTCGAAGTTCTCTTATCTGTTGTGCTCTTAAACAGATCCGTGAGCTTTACATAAGATGTGAGACGTTTGATTATGCAAATCTTATGTACCAAACCACCAAATGCTACTAAACTACTGGGGGTAAGCGGTAGACGGCAACCATGATCGTATGGTCATGATTGCGTCATTTTGACGCCGGTCCCGGCGTCAGTTGACGTGACACGCAAAGTATGACCGTGGCTTTTTGTATGAGGTATTGAGACCTTTTTGCTGATGGTGTGATTGACTCTGCGATCGGCATAGTGAAAAAAAAGCACCATTCATCCCTGCTGACATGTGGCCCCTCAACCCCGCGCTTCGGACTTATTCAGTTCTTCCTATACTGGATATATCATTGAATTTTGCTTCTCACAGACTTGTTAATTATCTTTTAGACTGCCGTTTTCAGTAGTTATCCTTCCTTCATCAGGTCTGGGCTCTGTTTGTGCCGGTTGATGTGGTTGACGCTGATGAGGCCGAGTTTCTCATGTTGCTTTCCGATCGCCTCACTAAAATATGCCGAAATGGTGAATGGTTGTCGCATAATATGCAGAAGGACACATTTCGGATAAGCAAAATGGTGGAGATATATTTGCGAGAGGCTCTCGATTCGCGGACAATCAAAGTGAGTGTCTAACCAAGACGGAATTTGGCTTACTACAATTTTTTGACTTGTGATCATCTAGCAATGACTGCACGAGAAACTACTGGTGTTCTATTGACACTATAAATGGGTTACCTTTTTTTGCATAGTGTTTTAGCATTGGACGGATTCACTTGGATCAGATTTTCGTGGGGTTTTATCGAGTAAAAAAGTCCTACGAGCCATAGGCAGCGCTGTGTGCTTTCGCGATCCGTATGATCCAGATTAATCTACTTTTTTTAGCTAAACTTCGTTTCTACTATTTTTGATAAAAAGGTTCGAATGTTATTATCGATGAACAAATGTTTAGACGCTAATTTCTGTTCTCAACTTCCGACTGGAAAAGTATAAACGCGATGGATTTGAAAGCTCTTTAGTGGGAGATTTTTTCTCGAGTCACGCTTCGTATTATAAATCTATACATGGTGTGGATATATAAGGTATGCTCTACGTTGTCTTTTCTATGCGTAAGCTTTTTACTACGCGGTCACACATCTACTCTGTTCTTTTCTTTTGTCGTTGTCACGATTTTGTTTGGGATCTGAGGCAGGAGAATAGTTGGACAAGCGAGTCCATTGCATGCGGCGTGACGCTGGCAAGTGAACTGTTTTCTACTTTTGCTTTCATACTCGGCGGCGTCCCGCATCATAATTGTGATCCTGTGACGTCTAATTTGGTGGTCTGAAGATCATAGTTATTCTCGACAACATGAGCCGGGATGTAACCTTATGCCAGGATTACGCACCGCGGCATGTCGCAAGCGAAGCCATGCGGCCATGCTAAAGGCGCCATGTTTTTGGGTCCCGAAGCGATTACAAGTAAATTGCGTATCGCACTCCTAGCATTACAGGGTAATCGTTCTGAGACCCAACCCGTGACGCGCATAGCTCGCACACATTGCGTCGTTGTCGTGCGAAATCCTGACATGGGGGTTTACACCCAGCCGGCCGCCGCTAGACTCCGTGCTTTTGCGTTTCTTCGATATCTCGGCGTCGCACTTTTGCACGCAATACTGCGACCTTGAGATATTCGGACATGGCTGACCCTTGTCGGCAGCACGTCATTGCAGTTGGGGGTGTGTCATCTAGCTACATATTTGAGCTTCCCCAGATTTCCCCTTTTCAGTAAAGAAGCTTCGGCAGCTTCGCGTACTCTTCCGTTCGGTGTCTGACCAGCGGCGGAAGCGTGTTTAGAGGGGGCAGCTTTCCCCTAACCATTTTAAGATCTCGTTCTCCCGCAAATTTCGCGAATCCGTGACACTAGTCTGACGGCGGCATTAATGCCGTAAGGTCAGACACCAGAAGGGTGAGCACGCGACTCTCCGGAGCTCCTTCCCTAAGAAGGCCTAGCAAGCCTGAGAGAGTGCAGGCGGATGGGCAAAATACGTTAGAATGTAGCGTTGAAGGAACAGCAATCTCGTAATCTAACTTGATAATGATGCAATCTGATGTTTCCTTTCTTTTTTATCCCTTACCTTTCAAAGTGGGATTTGTGAATCAGACATTTTAGGCGATCCTTTGCTTTTTCATGGCTGTCTGGCTTCAATGCACGATTCGGTCAAATGTTTGAGATGGAGCGCGTCGCCACAGGCCCCACCAGCAGCGCCGCAGAGTATGAAAGCATCCACGGCAGTCTACTGGTCCTGAACTTATACTGTATCGTTAATTCCTTTGGTATTCGACATCACAGGTATAATTACCACAGGCTCGTCATTACTCCAGTTGAATAACAAATGACTACTCGAACTTAAAAGCGCGAAGTCGCCTAGTAGCGCGACAACCAGACAACTGACTGAGCGCTTCCTTTCATTAGTAAGGTAGCCTTTTTATTAGTAGTTGTGCACCTTTCATTTTTATTGTTGATTTGAAAGTATTAATGTCTTTGAATGTGCCCAGCACTCTGCTCACTTATAAAATGGTGTTCAAATATGTACTGGTTCTCTATTAATGATCTTGTTTTTGTTTCGTGATCTCTTGATATCTGAAAATTAAGTAATTCCATTGTGTTGGTATTTTGTATGCTGTAAGATATTGCGTATTTCTGATAAATTCATGATAATGATTGGAGATTTCCACGTTTTCGATTGATAATCGCTGGTTTCATTCATTACTCGATGTGGCTGGCTGTTTCATGGGATCTTCTTCTCCTGAGTAAGTTAGTAGTTTATCTTGTGAACAGCTTCTTGAGCTGCCAGAGTTGTGCCATGTATGGCGTTAGCGTGCATGGTAGAGATTTGGGCGCTGCATCTTGAAGGAGACAAGAGCAGTACAAAGCTCTACATGACTGGCATGTCTAAAATCAGTGCACAATTGAGCCACGGATGGGTGAGGGACGAGTCCTTGACGCGACAGTCACCTAAAGGCACACCGTGGTTCAGTGTGGACAGCCGAATGGTTCACGTACGCGTGCACATGGAACTTTCAGAGTAAGGTTTCTCGCCACAATACTCGTCGCCTGCACATTTGCTATGGTTCAACTTTTGTTGTCAATCCCTGTAAAAGCTGAACTCACCTATTATAATCCTTTGCAATGGCTTGTGATTCTTTATATTACTATGTGCTACCAAGTACGTTCAGCTGTTTTATTTCACTTACAAGTAGTCATATCTATGCGGTTCTGCATGGAAGATCGATGTCGTTTTTGGTGCTATCGCAATGGGTGTGGGGGGGGCATCCTACTATGGAGATCATTTTCACCTGAACTAGGAAGGGATAACCCCTTCCTACCTCAACTAAGGCTTAGGTAAAAATATACGACTGAATATCTAGATTGACCCCTCATAAATCTCTCCAAGATGCTTAGATGAGCAACTTTTTATGAGGTGTCCCCCCCCCCTCACTGCGACAGCTCGATTTCAAAGACAGTGGCAGAGGTAATGTGAGCAGTGAGAATCTCCTGAAGTGAGTCATCCAAATGAAAACTGGGGGACTAAGAAGATTATGTGGCCCAGTCCCCGGTGAAAGAAGCGCCCCTGAGATTCAGGAGCGAGTATCGTTCTTAACAGGCTCCGCTTCCCCTAAAACAGTCGGTCTCCTAGGGTCGTCTTTGCCGGAGAATGACTGACGAGTGAAGAAACGGAATGATAGTAGAGTGATACTTATCGTATCAGTATCGATCGGAATGACATGGAGTTTGACGTGCTGGTTTTCATAGTGAAATCGTTTATTGGTCTATTATAAAAGCCCTGAATGAATGTGCAACCAAAATGCTCCTTCACGGCCTTTAAGCGGATGCTCGAGAAGGAGCTTGGTTGCAGGATGGTTCTTCTTACGTTTTTCTTTCAAAGATGATTTTAGAATAGCTCGTTTAAGTGGAATCGTATCTATGGCTCCTATTTATCGCGAAAACATCGAGCCTTATTCAACGAATGGAACATTCTGGAGACGTATCAGCCACGTGCTTTAACAATGGGTCATCTTTTCGAGGTAATCAAGCAATATCTATATATCATATGCTGGACAAACTAGTGCTTGGCCAGTTTTAGCCTGAGCCACCGACACCATTTCCCGGCGAAGAGAATAGCACACCACAACAGGAGCATTTCAAAGCTCTTCGTGATGCGGTTTGTTGACTATTTATTCACTTATTTATTTATGCACGCGAAGGTGCTCCATAACATAAATGCAGCAAATCGATGAAAAAACCTATCTTCAAATATTTTCTGTGGAATTTGAATTAGAATGGTAGATTTACGTAAGTCCGTCTGGTTACTGGAAATTTCTTCTCGCAGAAGTTGGGATCTTAGAACTGTAGCGTTTCTCTGACTTTTAGAATTCTCTTCTAGCATTACGCCAACGAGTTCACCTACGCAGAGAAATTGGCGGCGGAAGCAAAAGCAATGGAATCGTCCTCACATTCAGATCGAGCTAAAAAGCCAGCTCAGGTATCAAGTTTATGATGATCTTTGATAATTATTGCACGATACTGAGTCCTTCATTAAATGGTTCTCAATGTTTCTGATTTGGAAGCGAAGGCTGGCTACGGGTTGGAGCCGCTTTGGCGACAACGGTGTCTCTTTATATCTGGGGAGCGAGGATTTCCCTAATTCTGACCCTAATATCCACTTTCCTTCCCTTTATTTGGGCTAGGCACTGATCAAAGTTTTGTGATGTTATAGCTTCACCGTAACCTAGTGGAACTAGGAATTTCAGTGGGGTTTTTAGAAGTTTTATTTTCCGGAAACTAACCTGTTTCAGAAAGACACGAAGTCGGAGCCGGAAGTCGTGCGAATTGAACTAAAACCAGAATCCAAGGATGACCAAGGTTCTTATCGTGAAATATGACGCTGTGCAACGCGAATTATTCGAATTGTCGTACAAAACAATCTCATATTCTCTAATACAACTTGTTTTTGAGATCTGAATAAAATTGTGCGATTTCGTCGTGAATTCAGTAAAGGAAAGGTTGTCTACCTGTCGATTTTCGAAAGTCGGATCACATCATGCAAGATTTTTATCGTGTCATGCGTTCATCTTCCACGTCTTCGACGTTGTAGGTACGAAGGCGTGGTGCAGGAGGAGCTGACACGGAGTAAAGCTTGCGCGGTTTCGATTTGGTTCCTCACGGTGCCTATTTCGGAAGTGCCACATGAGCTCGTCCTGCACCACCTCCTGGGAGCGGCTGCTTTTGTTTGAGATTTATGCACAGTTGTGGACTTCAAGATATCAGTAGGAGGAGTTTCGGCCTACGGTACCACTTGCAGTCCGTTCCGTTACGGCAATCGCACACACGACGCCTTGCCAAGACGTTGAATTAGATTCATTGGAGTTTTATTAAACTCATTTTTCTTACCCTTTTGCTTATTCTCCCTATCACTGCTTCCACTTGTTTGTCGTTGTGTGTCGTTTCACCTGTCTAAGGCTGCGGTTATACCCTCCGATTTTGCGATCTGCGGATCACATTATCGCAGATTGATGCGCATGTAATCTTCAGTGCAAACAGACTGAAAACGGATTGGATGGTGTGACCTCGGCCTAACATCATCATCAAGAAATCAATTTTGACCCACGCGACATCAAATGACAGTGGCGTCGGTCTCCTCTGCCTGCCGCCAGCAAGCAACTCGGCCAGTGAAGCGTGCAGGTTTAGGAGAAATGCGCCAATGAGATAGTATCTCCATAGAACCCCAAAGACCCGTTTCTTAACGCGACTTCCCTACACATACTTTGCAAGCTCGAATTTTTGCCTACAGTGGACAGTGCCTCCAAAACACTTTCCTTTTTTGTACTCTCCCACACCAGGTGCCTTTAGGCTCACGTTCAACTGCAGCAGTATTTCCACCACCTCGGTCTGCACGAGATTACCGTTTATGACATGCTCGCTAGGGGTAAGCTTGGCCAATTGTGGAATACCAGTTGGCGGGCGCACACTACTGCGCGCGATTCATGGCAATATTGTGCAAAATGGGTTTGATCGGCACGTCCACAGTTGTGTATGGAATTGAGCGAAATTTCCCTTCCTCTGCTTTCAGCTGAGCTATAGAACTGGAAAAAAGAAGAGAAGATGGCGTGATAAAAAAAGCTTTTCGATATTAATATACTTCACTCGCTTTGCATCGAACCCATTTTGCACGTTATCTACATGAATCGCGCGCAGTAGTGTGCGCCAGCCAACTGGTTTGGGTCATCATTGGGAGTTTGGATAGTTTGGAGATCGATAGTTTTGTATTCGAATGCATCGATTGGAAAAAATTTGTTCACTTGCTGAGCATCTAATTCCTACACATAGATGGTAGATCCATATCCCGCTTATCGATGTTTATCGTTTTCGTAAACATGCTTCACTATTTGGAATTTCGTGTAGTCTAGCGGTCGATACCCAGTGGTGCTGCCAGTACCGCATTAGAAAATGATTCCGAGAGAAACGCTTGCTTTGCTATCACAAATATAGGTGTATCATGACTATCAGTGTAGATCGCAGTATCAAGAGAAATGCACCATTTTTTGGAACCCCATGCAGTTCAGCGGTCGATACATCGGCGAGTGATATCAGAACATGAAATATGTTCACCCAATGGCACTGAGACTCAGACGCTTTTGCTAGAGCGATCATATAGTAGTAGCAAACGGTGTGAAGGATTTTATCCCATCCAATTCCTAACGGGTCCTTATCAGCCACTGTGAGCCGTTTTCGAATCACTGAGGCTCCTGTACCCAACAATACCACTGAGGTCCCCGTACCCTACAATACCTGCGAATGTGAACATTTCACTGTTAGGCCGCTTCCATACTTTGCGCACCGACGCCGTCACGCGCGTGCCTGCGTCACGCGCGTGCCTGCGTCACGCGCGTGCCGGCGTCACGC
Organism: Trichostrongylus colubriformis; assembly: GCA_963978905.1. NCBI lineage: Eukaryota > Metazoa > Nematoda > Chromadorea > Rhabditida > Trichostrongylidae > Trichostrongylus > Trichostrongylus colubriformis. The sequence goes on along the minus strand of OZ022259.1, from coordinate 7,774,881 downwards.
GCGTGACGGCGTCGGTGCGCAAAGTATGGAAGCGGCCTTAGCCGCAAAAGCGAACCGGCCTTGGTGACATTTCCCTTCTCACGCTCCTTATCGAATCTCATCAGCCTTTATCAATTTTGATCACCCACTATTGATGTGCCCGTCCACCCTGCTAAACAGCTATGAGTGTCGGCGCTCTTGGATCAACACGAAAGGCGAAACGAATTTGGCGACATTTGCCTTCACATGCTCCTTATTATATCTTATCAACCGTTATCAAGGTGGAACACCCACCGTCAATGTCCCTGTGCCACTCCACAAAACACCATGTGAGTATGAACGCTCTGGGATCAACCCGAAAGGTAAAATGGGCTGGACGACTCTGGCCTTTTTACGCTCATTATCAAATATTATCAACCGTTATCAGTGTGGATCACCCACCATCAATGTCCCCGTCCGACTCCGCAAGAGACCTGTGAGTATGAGCGCTCCAGGATCAATGCGAAAAGCGAAACGGATTCGACGACTCTAGCCTATTTACGCTCCTTATCGAATCTTATCAACCGTTATCAATGCGAGTCACCCACCATTAATGTCCCTGGCCCATCCTGCTAAACACCTATGAGTGAGCGCTCTTGGATCAACGCGGAAGACGAAACGGATTTGGCGACTTTTGTCTTCCGCGGCTCCTTATCAGCCCTTATCAGTTGTTATCACCTTCGGTCCACCTCCATTAGTGTCCCCTTGCCACCCCCTACATCACTTGTAAAATTCATGGTCCAAGCTTTACTGCGACGCGAGATATGAATTTCGTGACAGACGGACAAACACACACACAGACATACTAAGCGAATTATATATAGTAGGATGATATTAGAGTTGCAAAGTAATCCAGCACTAGAGAAGGAAACGAACGAAACCGTGAAAAGTCCCAGAAACACGGGACCCCTTCCGCGTGTGTACGTCCATGTCAGGATTTCGCACCAAGACGAGCGGCGTGCGACGTTGCAGTTGGGAAGCGATTACACGGAAATGCCAGGGGCGCCACACACAGATCGCTTTGGGACCCAACAGCACGGAACCTTTAGCTCGTCCGCATAGCCTCGCATACGACATGCAGCGGTGCGAGATCCTGACATAAAGGTACCGCCCTCCCGTGATCGAGACGTACTTTCGTCTCCTCTGCATCATCGGTGGGGGTGATGCAGAAGGTGAGAGCAGCAGGGAACGTTGCTTGGCTCACCACCGTAACTCGGCCATCCGAAGCCGTGCGAGACAACGCGTACTCAAATGGGCCGCGGGAAAAACTCCAAAGCACGTCTTTCAACTAGCTCCACCGTAGAGCATTTCTTTTAAACTACAACTTCCATTTATTGTGTTCATAGTTCTCATAGTCTCGTCGCACCAAGCGGTATCTCGGGAAGTGCTTCTGCATCGAGAAGCTGTTGCATTACCACGGTGAATCAGAAATCTTGTTTGACGGTTTCATTCTTTTAATCCCTTTATTATATACCACTTACTTGTGTGTGGCTTTATCGGTCTGTCTATCCGCAAGTAACTGTATGTGATAAGTGATGGGTATGGTAGAGGAAATCGACCGCTCAATGTAGGGTAAACTAATTGCTGCTGGATTATCAATCTGAGGTCATCTATCGTTGTGATGGCACTTGCCTCTTCACAAACGCTTACTAAATACATTCGCGGTCATTCTGCTGCATGGAGGTGTCAGCATAATGAAAGATGTGGAGATGTGAAGATCGGTAATGAAACCTTACGAGCAGAGTTGAGCGGTTAACCTTGTTAGGGAATGAGTACATGGGAACTTCCAGCATCGAGTTGGAAGTCAAACAAGTCAGCCAGCTCCGTCATGCATCAGATTTAGCGCAGAAGGTGGGAAACGGATAATGGGCTGCATAGTTAAGGAGTACAGTCGGCGTAGTCAAATCTCTATGGCTAATAGGTCGCATCAATGAATAGGTTCACTCGTGGGAAAGTGGGAACTGAGTAATGTCATATTCTATCTTTGCTGATAGAGCGCTATGCTACTCTTGTTCAGGTTTTGAAGGAACCGGAAGGGGTCCGAAACAAAAGGAATATGCAAAGGAATGAGCATTTTGTAACGAACACTGAAAGTTAGAAGCAATAATCGGTGAAAGAAGCCGGTCAAAAGCGCGGTGGTGTGTATTCGCATCACATTCCCATCAACACATCGACTTTCCGAGTTGTACGCTGTAGGAGACGAGCCGCGGGCGAACGTTAGTTGTAGAACCTGACTCCCAGCGCAGTGGAGTGGCCATTCCTAACTACATTAGCATTCATGTAAGTACATCTAGAAACAATATAAGAAGGAACAAAGAAAGAACAATTTTACATCAGAAGCTCTCCTGTTGGCACCATGCCAAGGCGTCAAATTGGCGAGTTTGTGCAGTGGCGGTCACTCAAACTCGTCCGAACTACGTCTGCTCTACCGTAGGCCAAAATTATCCCCTTCCGGTGGCTTCAAACTGGTGGTTCTATATGTCGCTTTTTGTGGAGAAAGAAATGTTTAGTGACAGGTGCAGGTGCCGAATCATAGCAGGCTTGAAACTGCCTAAGCACCAGTGCTTCCATGTGAGCACTCTCCAGTGGAATCATTTATTTACAAAAACAAAGCCATCTCCGTCTGATCGCCTTGTCTAACGAGTTCCAGGCATCCAGACGTCTTTTTGATAGACAACTGGTCCTCGCACCGTCTCATGGATCTCGCCATACTTCTCAGGAGTTCGACGCCATGATACCATATACAAGGACGATTCTGAAAGGTTACACTTAGTGATGGTCGATTGAATTTGGCGAAGCACTGCATAATTCATTGTACCTCCAGCTACGCTGTTGATGAGAATCTTATGTTCGGTCTTAGCGTCAGGAGGTAGTTCTTGTTCTAGTAGGGCTTTTAGTTGTCGGATGTATTCCATTGCCCCTTTTAGGGTATCCACCTGAATTTTACGGTGTTTGTACAGAGAACAGGATTTTAGTGCTAAGAAAAGTTTAGCAAAGCTGGCTGAAGCGTACCTTGGAGAGTTTCTTCTCGTGTGTGTTGCTTGGTAGTCTCTGCCGAAGATGATCGAAACCTCGGTTGATGCTGAATGACGCCCATAATCCACACGTATTTACTTCTTAGCACATTTATGGTCCCACCTGTTCATTCTTCTTCTTTCTCGTTCATTCGCCGCAATTCTTTGCTTTCCAGTGATCTCCATTCGTCGCTTCCGATAAATTCGGTCATCTCCATCGGAATAGCACGGTGATTTATGGCAGTAATTATATGGTGATGGGAGGTTGTACATTTTATTCCTAAGGAATCGAACTTAATAAGAAGCGGTATAACTGAGAGTGGAAATTGAGCAGAATAATCAAATAAGTCGGATAATTGGAGGCAGATGAGCTAGTTCGTAGTGATCAGGAAGGGCTGTCAACGTGATTCTTTGTAGTTTCATGGGTGTTAGAAGAGTTCGATTCGAGCACAGGTAGTCGCAGCCAAATAGATCACTTTGTTGTGTAATCCTTATGGAGAGAGGGGGGACATTCTTTGAATGTTGTACAGTAACATAACAGTAATATCGGCCTTGCTTTTTCACACATGTATAGAAACGAAATCTGAGTACGTTCCTGACACGTCAATCATGCAAACATATTGTCCCTTATTCTAAACTAAACTAAACTAAACTTTGATCTTAGCTAAAGGCCGAGCAAGACATTCGACAAGATGTCCCTCCCCTCATCATCACTACAGCAGGGTGGGGTCCACGAGGTCGAATTTCCGCGCGGCCGCGCGCGATGAGCGGCACGGCGGGTGCGAGTGCAGTGGCAGGGCATGGCAGCCTTCAAGCGAGACAGTGTGGCATGAGGGGAAAGCGCAGACGTGACGCAGTCACGCTCGGCCGGACGACCAAGGGCAATCGATACGGCGAGTCGTACGGGGGCGCCGCAAGTGAAACGCCGCGAAGCGGAAATTCGACCTCGTGGACCCCACCCACTACAGCACCAAATTCTTTGCTATAGCATGTGGGTAAGAGTGAAGCTGATATGAACCTTCTATAATATTTTTAATTTTTGATAACTGCTGTTTATCGCCGCAGCTCGCGATGCGAAAGTTACTACAAGGATGCTGAGTTATGGGCAAAAGCTTCGGTGCCGGACGGGACTCGAACCCGCACTTCATCCTTTCCGGGGATATGTGCTAATCCATTACACTACCGACACCACCTTCACCTTAACTCAGCTTTTGAATGGTATATTTACCATAGCTTATCAGCACTCACACGTATAACGTGTTGAGCCGGTTGGCCAATATCGGCATCGAACCGTGAAGCTGAAAGCTTTAGTAATGATTTTTGATATTTTTAATTTTTTTGATAACTGCTGTTTATCGCCGCAGCTCGCGATGCGAAAGTTACTACAAGGATGCTGAGTTATGGGCAAAAGCTTCGGTGCCGGACGGGACTCGAACCCGCACTTCATCCTTTCCGGGGATATGTGCTAATCCATTACACTACCGACACCACCTTCACCTTAACTCAGCTTTTGAATGGTATATTTACCATAGCTTATCAGCACTCACACGTATAACGTGTTGAGCCGGTTGGCCAATATCGGCATCGAACCGTGAAGCTGAAAGCTTTAGTAATGATTTTTGATATTTTTAATTTTTGATAACTGCTGTTTATCGCCGCAGCTCGCGATGCGAAAGTTACTACAAGGATGCTGAGTTAATTAAATTAAAATATATTAAAATATAATTATATTATATTATATTATATTAAATAAATAAAATATAAAATATATAATTAAATATAATTATATTATATTATATTATATTAAATATAATTATATTAAATATATTAAATTAAAAATATCAATATCATTACTAAAGCTTTCAGCTTCACGGTTCGATGCCGATATTGGCCAACCGGCTCAACACGTTATACGTGTGAGTGCTGATAAGCTATGGTAAATATACCATTCAAAAGCTGAGTTAGGGTGAAGGTGGTGTCGGTAGTGTAATGGATTAGCACATATCCCCGGAAAGGATGAAGTGCGGGTTCGAGTCCCGTCCGGCACCGAAGCTTTTGCCCATAACTCAGCATCCTTGTAGTAACCTTCTATAATAGTTTGACTATGATCAGTGACAGGAGATCTCAAGCCATGGTGATCTGGAGAGATTGGAGTCGCAACTTTTATGGAAAATTTGTCTCTATCGAGTTTTGTAGTGTTCTGATATGGAATTTCTGGTAGGAGGTATAAAGATGAGCCGGAAAGGTTGGTCAAGAGGTGGATGAGGAAGAGAGGTCAATGGCCTGATGAGCGAGAGGATGAAAAGAGAAACTAATGGCCTGCCATTGAAAAATAGTACTAGTAGAAATGAGATTGTTGTACGGAGATTCGGGCAGTGTATAGGCTCCCTCCCGAATATTTTTGAGCAGGGAAGGCCAAAGAAGTCCACTTTGCTGTTTTTGGTTTTAGATAGCTGCTAATTATCGCCGCAGCCCGCGATGCGAAAGTTACTTCTAGGAGGCCAAGTTACGGGCAAAAGCTTCGGTGTCGAACCAGACTCGAACCTGCACTTCATGCTTTTAGAGGTGCGGGTTCGAGTCCCGTCCGACACCGAAGCTTTTGTCCATAACTCAGCATCCTAGTAGTCCCTTGCATCCCCCATCTCCACTCCGCGCAGAGAAACGGGGAAATGCTGGGTTTCGTGAGGATGTTTCCGTGGTGTTCTTCTTGAGTAGAAAGACACCGTCGCTCATAGTCATCACTGTGGCCATGATGGAAGCCAACGAGCTCAAAAAGTCCGCGATGTTTGCGTCGGACTGATACAACCCTTTTCGTGGTTTTAGCTTCTGATGGAGACCACATATTTGGTTATGAAGAATCTTGGCTACTGACTGAGCAACTCGCTGGGATACACAATATTCTCTCCCATGAGTCAACCCAACAGTTAAGTGGTAGATATGCTCCCTGGAATTCCATGTCATCAAGTTTGATGGGTTGTTTATCAAGGTTTTTAGGTAGAGAATGGAAAAGATCTAGTTAAAGCTTATAAAGTGTTATTCCTAATATGGCGAAACCGAGGAAAATTGCGACAAATGCTACCGCGATATTAGTAAGTAAGGATGAAATCGAATCGAAAAGAAAAAAAAAATTCAGAATATTCTTCATGTCATGTGACTAGTTCTGTGATTTTTCGACTGCTCACCCCTTAGATCTTTCATAAGGGGGTATACAAAAAAAAAACAAACATAAAAACCCAAATCAGGCCAAAAACGAATTCGAACTATTCGATATCATTTTGACTTGGTGCTGACGAAGACTGAAGTGGCGCTGATAAGGTCGATATCAGCACGCGCTGACTAAACCCTTCTAAGCCGATTCGTGAGCATTTACAATTAGAAAAAGCTAACAGAACAGAGTTCTTTCTGGAGGGTATTGAATTTTCTTTTTCGGAGGGAGGTAAGGGGGGGGGGGGGATGGGTTACGCAAAGCTGTTTTGAATACCGTGTCAATTTCCAGGGTAGCGGTTAATATAAAGGAATTCTCAGTTTTGTCTATACGTTGTAACTCAGAACTTGTCGGGAAGAAGGTCCTGATGAGTCTCTTTACCCAGTTGCAGTAAAGATACCCGACCACCCACTTCAAGGGACTGCGGATTTGTGGCCCACGCAGCAGAAAATGGGATTCAAAAAATCAGCTGAAAGTGATAGAAGGCGGTAATGATCATGTGTGAACATTACATGAAGAACTAATTAGCTGTCAAGGCGAAGGGGTAAATGGGTGTGTCCTCATTACGGTAGCGCGGAGAGCAGTGGGTGTGCGCAGTGTTGGGTGTATGATAGCAGTAGCAGCAGCAGATGTGTTGGGTGATCATTATGTACGTAAGAGATTACAACCAGCCACTACCCCATTATAGAATCGGATTCGATTACAAGACTATACGACGTGTCGTGTTTGAAAACCATGCTTTTCATCTCCACTGCGCAATACCGGTTATCCTCAATTGCAAAAATGGTAAATAAAACTTGGTAATGGGAAACTCGGTGCGAAAGAAGGAGGTGCGAGTCTCCCGTACAGGATTATCATTAACGAAATCGCATACTCTGCTTCAGTGTTATGGTGATTCAATATTTCTAGAATGCTAAAAACACCATTTCCCATTTATTTTATTTTTTATTTTATTTATAGGTACTTCCCAGTATATGGCAAAGTGATCAAAAAATGCTGTGTGACATTATTTCCAAGGCTGTCTGAGAACTAATGGGGTCGAAAACCCATGTATAAATTTATGATATCAGCATTATTGACCCATTTTAGTCTATGAATCTATTAGGTAGTCTGAAAAGTCTTTTCGTATTTTTAAATACCGCTTTTTCCCTCAAAACTGCTTTCCACAAAATTTCTTCTGTACATATATATGTAGTACAAGTCCACACGCATCTATGGGTATTGTTGTCTTCCATCTCCCGGATAACCCTTTTCGGCAAAATAAGGCCGCTTCCATACTTTGCGCACCGACGCCGTCACGCGCGTGCCTGCGTCACGCGCGTGACGGCGTCGGTGCGCAAAGTATGGAAGCGGCCTTATTTTGCCGAAAAGGGTTATCCGGGAGATGGAAGACAATAATACCCGTAGATGCGTGTGGTCTTGTACTACATGAGTTTGTACAGAAGAGATTGCTGGAAAGCAGTTTTGAGGGAAAAAGTGGTATTTGAAAATTTGAAAAAACTTTTTAGACTACCCAATATGAAACTAAATTATTTCCAATCTTTTTGTAAGCTCTTTCGTAAAGTTTCGTTAGTTTCGTTACTAATCACAGCGTTCGGTTATCATTTTGAGGAAAGATTTACTGAGGATAATTAGAGTTGGAGCCAGCTGGTGGAGAGAAATGGTTGTAGCACAATGCAGCTCCCGTAATTTCGTGCAATAAGAAGCTTTCCCTTTGGAAAGAAGTGCGAGGGAGGGACTCCTTGACACAAATGGAGCTATCAAAATTATCCATCTTATTACGTCTAGGCCAATTAGGCCATCTGGGTAGCTGCCTTCTTTGCAGTTAGGCTCACACTTGCCTGCGGCAATCCTTTACAGCTTGATCATACCGGACTCTCGTGTGTAGTAGACCAAAAAAATGGATTTCAGCAGCAAAAATGCTGTTGATGCTCGGGATAGTGGCTATTCAGGTCGTGTAGTCCGGTTAGCTTCAGATAAGTTACTTGCCTACCGACGGTTTTATCTATTCATTTATATTGGGTTGGGGAATAAGTCCCCGCCGTTTTTTTCAACCCCGTTTTTCACATTAATTCTTTCATCATTCGACGGAACTTATATATGTTTTCGATAGAGCTTTTTTTGCTCTACAAGATCCTACTATTTGTTTTCTAATTCCTTCGACTTCCTAATATTTATGAGGTTTGGAAATGAACTAAGCTGAAGGCGAAAAATTGCCACTTGCGCACCTCATCTTTCTCGTCTGCCTTCGAGATCAAAGAATGTATGTGTATATGATTTAGATAGAGCTTTTTCAGCTCTACAGAATGGTACCACTTTTATTCAAATCGCTCAAGTTTTTGCTGTTTTTAAGACTCACAAATGCCGTGCTCGCTAAAGTGTGCATTTTCGTTATCTCCTCTTCCTCGCCTACCATCGATATTGGAGGCAAAATTTATATATGCATTCGATAGAGCTTTTTTTGCTCTACAAGATAATGTCACTCTTCTTTTGTATCCTCTCATATTTTAGCATGTAGAAATAAGTTTCCACGTGTTTTTCAATCCGAAGTTGCGTAATGAAAAGGAATTTATTTGGCAGAATGTATTATACTGTTTGATAGAGCTCTTTTCGCTCTACAAGATAGTGTTTACGGTTTTTGTTCCATTTGATTTTCCCATTTTTTGATCATTCAAAAGTTGACGAAATCGAGCATTTCCGTCATATGTGATCGAAAATGCTTGATTTCGTCAACTTTTAAATGATCTAAAAAAATGGAGAAAATTGATTCGAAAAAAACCGTAAACACTATCTTGTAGAGCGAAAAGAGCTCTATCAAACAGTATAATACATTCTGCCAAATAAATTCCTTTTCATTACGCAATTTTGAATTGAAAAACACGTGGAAACTTATTTCTTCATGCTAAAATATGAGAGGATACAAAAGAAGAGTGACATTATCTTGTAGAGCAAAGAGAGCTCTATCGAATGCGTACATGCGCATTCTCTCCAATCTCGATGGTAGGCGAGCGAGAGGGGATAACGAAAGTGCACACTTTTGCGAGTACTGCGTTTGTGAGTCTTAAAAACAGCAAAAACTTGAGCGATTTGAATAAAAGTGGTACCATTCTGTAGAGCTGAAAAAGCTCTATCTAAATCATATACACATACATTCTTTGATCTCGAAGGCAGACGAGAAAGATGAGGTGCGCAAGTGGCAATTTTTCGCATTCAGCTTAGTTCATTTCCAAACCTCATAAATATTAGGAAGTCGAAGGAATCGGAAAACAAATAGTGGGATTTTGTAGAGCAAAAAAAGCTCTATCGAAAACATATATAAGTTCCGTCGAATGATGGAGGGAGCAATGTGGAAAACGGGGTTGAAAAAACGGCGGGGACTTATTCCCCAACCCAATATATTTATTTATTGAATGCACGACAGGGTGCCCAGAACAGGCACGTGTTAGTAAAGCAGAATAAGCTTGGGTTAGCAGCATGAAGCAACTACTCAAAGCCAAATAAGTAAGACTAAATTGAAGTTCTCTTTGTTTTGCACGCATTAACTGAAATACGGGCGGATATTATCACCTTGTAATGAGTTGTAGTTTACTACTGTGAGTAGGATACGAATGCATGGCTCATCCAATGTAATGAGAGGAAAAGAAAAGGGGTATAGTCCACATGTAAGACGATTTAAAGCATATTGCTCATCCCAGGAAAATGATTCAGCTAAGTCTGTCAAGTTTATTGGAAAACAAATACGGTAGCAACAAGTTAGGCGATTCACTCGGCCATTCAACTTGCTTGGACCTTCTCGATTTGCTCTTTATCTCTCTGAGGTCTCTCTGTCTATGAGTGCTCTCGTCATTTACTGTTGTCTCGCTCAATAGCGGTCTTTATGCTGGTTTCAAGTGGCTAATTGAATGACCTGTGCGTATTGTACAGCAGTGGCAGCAGATTGCGTATTCATTACTTGAGATGTGTACTGTAAGGATGAGACTCACGCAATACTCATTCGGCCAGTAACACCCTGGTTACCCAAGCTCCATTGAATGATTCAGTCTGAAGAAGTTCAAAGGAAAGTTGGATACACAAGATATTGAAGAGGGGATATAATTAGTATACGAAAGGATGCATACAGTCCATGCGACAGTGGGGTGAAAAGAGTTCAAGAAGAATGATGAGTTCTTTGTACATAATGATGAGAGATGACAGTTTTTGTGAATTTTTTTGAACGGTAAGCTCAGGGTAAAGAGCTACGGGCTTCGAAGATCTTCTGTAATGTGAAACCCACGGTTCACTTGTTTTGCCCACCCCATCGTTCCTTCTACTTATGGTTAGGATTAGGCAAAAACATGATACTGCCGAACTTTCGACAATGTTTACCCCTGATTTCTGCCTTTTAGCTCCAATCATGCCATGCTCAAACCACTGTGAACCTATCCTGCTCGTATTGATGTACAGGGTGCTGCAAAAGATTGTCTGCTTAACAAAGCTTTTTCATACAAGCTAAAAAGGAGGTATCAACTCGAATGTGGCTCAAAAGTATAGATAATCAACAGTTGCTTCACAACGTGCTTGTAGTATTTGATAAGATAGCTTCTGATTCAAAGAAACTGACGAAGACGACGAATGAGAGCGTATCCCGTTGGACGTAGGCGCCTGTCGTGCAAATCGCGGTGATTTTCGCCATTGTAGACTCCAGAGCATCGAATAAGTTGTGAGAAGTAGTGCAGGTTTGGCCCCGCAAGATACTCCAGAGAAAATATCGAAAGATCTATGCCATTTGGTGATCATAGATGCGAGGTTACGGTGTCGCGGAAGTTGTTTCGAGATCACGTCGTTGTTGCCGTGATCACACGTTGTGGACCGGGAATGCGTCCTACTGGAAGTTATCCGAATTGCGTACGAAGTGAGGTGTTGTTATCGATCATCATTGATTCCAGAAACTGTAAACAGTTTGGAGGTCTCACTAACTCAGTGAGTCTTTGACTGACAAAAGATCTGCTTGTCATTGTAGTTGGAGATGAAGCTGAGAACTACTGGCAGAAAGGTGGGGAATCTTCTCTGCGCGTGGAAGTACCTAGTTCGATCGCCTCAGATCAATTCGATCGAATCAGATCGATTTGCTTTAGATTTTCTCAGGAATGCAGAAATCGGAGCGGCAGCGGCTTCTGCTGCAGCGACTACTTTATGTGCCAGAAATTAGCTGACCGTTGCTTTCACCGTCCTGAAGCTGATTTTACTTCCAACATGGCCGCCTATATCCGCATTTCGCAAAGAAATAAGAAAAAGCTGTCACCTCTGAAGTTACGCTTCGTCCTGCGAATTTTCTAATCCTAGGGGGTTCCGATTACTTTCTATGAACGTCACGAGGCTCAAATAAAAAGGGAAGTAGAAGAACGACGGTTATATTGCCTCTGTATATCTGAAAGTTTTAAAAAGCAATCTTGAAAAAATCGCGTGTATCGCAAGGCTTATGCTTCAGCCTAATAGGTCTGATAATGGAAAGCCGTTTCTAGGATCATGTCCACTGCCGGAAGGGATTACGTTCGCGATAAGATGCCTATTATCGGATTTGGCACCTATCAGGTACACATCAGTCTGTCCCTTCCATAGTACGCGTAGTTCTTCTCTCAGTATTAACTTCTGTCGTTTACAGATTCGAAGTGAACCAGTTCTAAGGGATGTCGTGGATGCAGCTCTGTCTTGTGGTTACCGTTTTTTCGACACGGCTCAAGTATATGGTAATGAAGCAAAACTCGGTCGCATCTTCGATGAATTGTTGCCAGAATACGATCTTGAGAGGTTTTCTGTTAAATTCTTATTTTTCTGAAAATTTCTGATGAATTTATCTACATAAAAAATTAAGCAAGATAAATGATGACCTCGAGGGTTTCTGTTAATGCGTGATTATTTTATTGAAGAAACACGAATGGCCTAAAGCACGAGTTATGGGAACCTTCTACCTGCCTCGGTTCCTACCAAAGACGTGTTTTCGCGCGCACCGCATCACTGAGATATTATCGCGGTGAACCGAGAGTAGAGGATTCCTTGACGGGGGGATCTTATTCGACGAGCGGGATGGGAGTAGTAATTGCAGAGGTGAGCAATGGTCTTAGGCCTGATGATAAGCGTCAGCTGGCTTGTTTGTGTAAGAAAATATGATTGATTTAGAGTGATCAACACAAAAATTGTAGTAATAAAATACACAGTGGTGTTAGGCAATCGGCAATAATTACTGATAGTGAATAGGTTATGACTGAATAGGTTATGAAGGCGTTAAAATAGGGATTCGTATTAAGGCCAACGTTGAGGAGGGTCTACTGAAGCCTTCATTTCCCTCGACACCAAGGTGTGCCCCGGATATCATTCGGACAGTGTCGATCTGTGACGTGTAGCAGTCTTAGGCAATACACGACAAATTGTGGAATTAGTCAGCTCACGGATAGTCTATCAATCAGCGTTGAGCTCTATTGAGGTTACCTTTCACCGGAGGTGTGCCATACCTGGGTCCCTCAGCGTTTATTCATGATACAAATCTAACCCTCATATCATAGTTCTCACTGTTTCAACAGTGCTCGAGGAGGGGCTCAACTTCATTTCCTACGGTAACATTCGTCATTCTTTTTGGCGCTGATTTTAAAAACCCACAATGTTTCCCGATGTGTGCCTCTGAAGTTCTCTCATAAAATCCTCGACTTTTAACTGCGAGCGTGCACTGTCGCAAGGTAGCCCGCCAAAGCAAAATTGTAAGAGTGCATAAGAATTGTTCAACCTTATTTATATGTAGTGGCATTACAAGTATGGGCACCCTATGCCATTGAATGATCGGAAGCTGGACTTGGTCATATCTTAAATTGCTTCTGAATCCAATTAGACGACGTTAGCTAACCAATTTTTGACCTTCATTCGTTTAGATCAGACATTTTTATTACCTCTAAAGTGTCTCCAGCGAACCAAGGTACCAGCTTAGCTGCAAAATCCATAGAGAAGTTGGTTCATCTCGGTGTATTGTTCTTTTTATTTTCACGCCACTCATTGTCAGTCCATAATCCTTGGAAGCTTCAGATCACTAGCCAATCTACAGACCGACTACATCGATCTAATGTTGATTCATTGGCCTGGCACCAGTGGAAAACCAGTGGACGACCCAAAGAATCCTGAGCGTCGAAAACAGACCTACGAAGTTCTGGAGGAGTTTCACGGTGAATATGTCGAGCATAAGATTTGGTTGAGATTTACTGTGTGAGATCACCGCAGCCATCGAAGTTGACAAGATTTCTCCTCTGATTAGTGTCGAACCGTGTCTTCCGTGGCGTACTTGCGTTTGGGTAGATTTGACGGAAGTGACAGTAGAGCGGGAGTTGGCAGCAGGGCACGGCTAATGATTTGTTTTTTATTGCAGACATTTTTCAGCTAATGGTCAACTTCGAGCAATAGGGGTGTCAAACTATGAGGTACGACACTTGGAGGAATTACTCGATCATTGTAAAGTTCATCCAGCTGTGAATCAGGTAATTTCTTCATGTTCATCTCGAACCTTTGAATTGTTCGTGCGAAATTTCCGGGTTAAAAAGATGGTCCATTTCTAGGTTGAATTTCATCCACACTTCCATCAATCAGATCTCTACGATTACTGCAAGACACACGATATCCACTTCCAGGTTGTTATTTTGTTAATTCTGTTTTGTTAGCAAACAAAGGACCCAGAGAACTAAGGCATGCGTTCGCAGTTGGTCTATTGGGTGTGTACAAAGTGGTACGAATGGAAATTTTGGACCTCGTAATTGTTTCCTCGCACCATAGGTGCGAAGGGTTCGCACCATATGTGCGAAAACTTCCATTCGTGCCACTTTGTACCCACCCTTGGTCTAATTTGGCTGCGTGGATTGGTCACGGCTCGTGCGACTTTGATCTCTTTTTTCTTAGATCAGTCATACTTCGCACATGATACTGCGTTTGACATTTTAGTTTTCACCCTTGCCCTATAGGTGCTCGGATGCTAATAGTCAGACATACTCCAGATCAATCGCTGAGCGGGTCTTACTCGTGGCCGACCTTCTCACACCATGCTTGACCTAGTCGGGGAGGATCAAGCGATTAAAATTTATAGGTTCCCATCCTATCTCCGAGTGATAGCTGGCACAAAAGTGGGATTATTTGGGTGCTTAATGACACGGAATTATTAGCTGTGAAGAGAAGCCGTGAAACCATAGAAACCGTGTGGCACAGTTCGCGAAGATTTGTGCGTTCCATGCTCTTAACAGAGTTCAACGCTGACTGACACACTCTCCACTGGCTCGAACTCACGGCTCCACAAACGAGCGGTCCATTTCACTGCGCATCACTGCCTCTTGACTTACAGTCCATTTCGGAGCGCTCGACAGGGCGTGGTCTACGGACTTGGTGAGAGTGTACCATACTCTCTCTCACCCCGCCACACACTCTCACTCTTGCCACGCACTCCCACTCTCGCCACTCACAATCAGGTCACGCCTCATCACGCGCTAGAATCGGACTGTATCTACGTATCTCCGGAGGATATTTATGATGAGATGCAGCAAGCGAAACAACGCTTCTATGACTAAATTTGCGGCGGTCCCACTTCACGGTTTTTGGCATTTCTCACTTTTTCTTCATGCCTCACCATTGAACATCTTTTTGGATTTTCATGCTGCTGCCTTCGAAGATCTTGTTAGGTCATAAATCCGCTCGCTGCATTTTGTTTGTACCAATGCAACCAATTTCCTGTACCGCCTGACTTGCGCGTGTTACCAAAACCGCTCAATTATCGCTTGCTGCCATTTACTAATATTCCTCACATTCTGTTTTACGACAAGCAATGCAGCAAAGTAATGTATTCTCTGAACTCTAGGCGTACAGCAGCCTGGGAGGACCAGACTATCGTGAAGAGCTGTTCAATGATCCCGATGTGATCGAACTTGCTGCCAAATACGAGATCACTGTTCCACAATTCCTGCTGTCCTGGGCAATATCGCAATCAATCAGCGTTCTGCCACGCAGTACCTCACGTACACGGACGATAGCTAACTTTGAAGCCAGGAACGTTCGCATTTCTTCGGAAGACATTGAGAGACTTTGGAAAAATGGCAAGCGCAACAAAGCGAGCTGGGACCCGAGTGTCGTTGTATAAGGTTGTCGTTGCTTTCTATTTATTATTATTCCTTCGCTGTGAACCTTACGGTTGGACCTCGATAACACGACGGCACGAATGTCCAGCCACCATTTTATCACCATTGTCGACCACTTCTGCTCCTATAGAGCACCTTCCTTGTTAAGGGTCACACTGTTCCAATACTTGAATAAAGCATCACAGTTTCTGCATAAAACTGAAATTTCGCAAAGTGGAACAAAGTGAGGATTTTGACAGTTCGACACCCGTTCGCATCTGCTTCGTTTATGTGAGCCTTTTGAACTCAATTTTTTGTTCTGATGTTTATGCTTGCTATGAAAAGCTGGGGCAGAGCAGTGGACGACGATTTAAATCACCATCCTAGCGGGCATTCAGATGCTTGCCAAATCTACGAGACATACCAGATTTAAAAATTCAGAATAGAGTGGATACCCGTGAGCCAATGCAGGAAGAAACATAGCATTAACACTTGCTGGGTGCCCAAGACTGCCGTCGGATTTCGCGATTTCAGTTCTTTCGATTCTGCGCTGTTGCGGCTCCGCAAGCGAGGTTACGGCATTACACATTCTCGAGTTCGCAGTATCGCGTGTGAAAGTGCGACGCCGCAATCGCGAAGCCTGACGGCGGTCCAAAATGGAATAGTGAAGGCTTCTAATTTCATAGTGAACAAATTTCGTCTGCTTCTGCCTGTGTGACCCCCTCACACACTAAGCTAACAACTGGGTGGGAACAGAAACCATAGGGCAACTAATAATAAAATAAGCAATACCACACGTGATAAAGTGCCGCTCTACCACACCTACAGTAATCTTCGCCATCGGTTTTCTATAGTGGTTGACGAGGCGCGCAATTATTCTTCCTTCGCCTAGTTGCATTCTGGAAAGGTTACTATAGGGTACTGTGTAGAAAAAAATGTCTTGCGTGTGGTGTGGTGTCATGTGCATTTACTCTTTTTTTGCGACTTGTTACATGCCGTGAGTTACTGTGATTATAGTAAAGACGCAGTGTACTGCGCAAACCTAGATGGGCACAAAGGAATTTTAAAAAACAGAAAGTCGTAAGGAATAAACCTTCGCTTTTACCTCTTCCACACTGTACTGAAAAGTGCTAAAAACAGGTTTACTAGAGAAACTAACAGGACTAGGATTCGCCGTCTAATATGTATTTACACAGTATCACCTAGAAAAAATGGCAGTGGTCACCGTAACTTCTTTTCCTCCATGATTTCTCTTCGATCTTTGGAAGGCAAACGCTCCAAACATGCTTTATGCATGTTTAAAAGATCGAAATCTAGTATGCAATTATCCTGGAAAACTTGTGATGATTGAATCAAAACGTTTGACAATGAGATGAAAAATTTTAAAACACCAACCTCATTAAATACGAAAGGAATCGCTCGTCTCTTCTCGCTAACGAGTGGTCTACGTTTTATTTCTTTAGCGTCCCTTAATAATATTACGACTAGTAAAGGTAGCTAAGGAAGGTGGTGTTTTTATAATATGAGAAAATACACACTACACTACTAATGAAGTAAACGTACTTGAACACGCAGACGGTCGGCAACTGACGAGACGTCGGATGTGCATTGACTCGAAAACGCTCTGCTTCTTTCGGCCAACGGCCAATGTCCAGCTTTCCGAAACGCAAATTCGGTAAGGAAAATCTGTAACATACAATCATATTTATTTATTTGATTGCACCGTGTAGTGCAATCAAATAAATCAATAAATAAATAAATATTGTGAGACTAATGAACACAGTTTACACTTTCCCTTGGAATCAGCCTTGTTTCATAATTCGAAATCAGCCTTAATGTAAATATATGTCCAAATGGTGTTTGGGTTCAATCGCAAAAAAATGAGGGATTCAATCAGAAACGAAAATTTTCAGAAACGAAAGTTTGTAAGTGGAGGTGATAAAGTTAGTCACATTATTTACAATTTGATCCTCAAAAAGAACAGCTATAGCAGGGTTCACAGTTGTGGAATAAGCGATTCTACGAAGATGGTAGAGGAAAAAGATAAGTGTTGATTGGAAATCATGAAAATAGTTTACCTTTCACTCAGCTGAGCGAAAACAGGCGTTGCATGCTTGCAATCAGGACTCCATGTGGTATAAAACTGTATAACAAATATGGATTTTCGGTCTCTGTCCAACTCTTCCTTAATCAATAGAAATCACTCTAGAAGCAGTTGCGGAAGGTAAGCCTTGACTGACTCACGAATAGTTCTGCTCCTTGAAAATATGTGACCTTCTCTGGACCAGTATAAACTGGTTCTGGTACCAGCACAGTAACCACTGTCAACGGGAAATTATGAGGAAAAAGGGCTGTTACGGGTGTAAAGGAATCTTACCTGCTACAATCAGCAGATATATGACTCCGATGAAGGCATCTGCACGAAGAAATAGCGCAATGTTGGCAATTTTTGAAAACAAAAACACATTGTTAATATAATGCAACCAGTTCGTAGCTTTCCTTCCTTTCCATGCTATGATCACAGCCAGAAACATCAGGATTTCGCGCTCTCGCTTAATTCGTTATACATTTCACACAAATTCAACAAAATGGATCTGTGAGTATTAATCTACTAGATTGAGGAATACGTTCCCGCCTCCTTTCAGCGGAGTTTATTTATGTGTTTTATGGAGCTTTTCTTCTCTGCAAAAACTGTGCTATTTGTCTTTCCATTTCCTCAATTGCTTAATAGTCATTAGTTTCAGAAATAAAGTAATCTGAAGGCAAAAATTCGCACTTCTGCCATTTCCTCTTCTTCGTCTGTCATCGAAGTCAAAAAATGTGTGCGCATATGTTTTCTATAGAGCTTTTTGTTTAATAGTTTGATTGTTTCTTGTTTTCAAAGGGTTAGAGATGGAGTAATTTGTAGGGAAAAATCTGCACTTTTGGCGCATCGATGTTCAAAAAAGCTGACTTTTTCCACTGAGATGAAATCAAATGAGGGAAAAAGACGTCTTTGAGATTGTTATGACTGGGGGGTTTCTTGGGGCTCTCAGTGAGTACCCCATTTCTATGCCTCAAGCATATCAAACTCTGAAAGTATACAAAGGACTAGTGGCTTCCTGCAGAGCAAAAAAGCTCTATTGAATGCATATATAAATATTCTCTTCAACCTCGATGGGAGGCGAGGAAGTGCCCAATTTTGCTAGTGCTGCATTTGTGAGTCTTAAAAACAGCAAAAAGTTGTGCGATTCAAATAGAAGGCAGTACCATTGTGTAGAGCTGAAAAAGCTCTTTCGAACACTTACGTGCATAAATTTTTTTTTGATCTCGATGGCAAACGAGGAAAATCTGTATCAAAAATGCGAATTTTTGCCTTCTCCTTACTTCATTTCCGAACGTCATGAATACTAGGCAATCGAAAGAATCGAAAAACAAAAGGCAGCGCTGTGTGGAGCAGAAAGAGCTCCATCGAAAACAAGTATAAGCTTTGCCGAAAAATGGAAACAATGTGAGAAACAGAGAACAAAAACGGCGGAACTTATTCCCCAACCTGATATTAGGGAAAAACCGCTGAGAATAAAAAGCGAATGGAAACCTACTGAGTCAAGAGCACACTTTCCGTCTTCAGAAATGAATATCCATTCGCAAATCTTCGGGACACCTTTCGTACAAAGAAAGGTGATAGAAAGAATAGTGTTCAAAAGGTGGTAAAGGGTTAACACATGTTTTACTTCTTTCAGCTGAGGCAACAACATGCTATCGAATAGTTATTGTTGAGGAGATCGAATCAGAATCAGCAGCAAAGAAGAAGCAGATAACTCCCTAGAAGTGAGGTAAAGTGTGTCGTGGACGAAAATGTTGGCCGCAATGGAACAGAACCTAAACGACAGCTACCTGAAAATGTAGCATTAGGTACTTGTCAAAAGTTTGTTGAGCGTGAACTTTTTTATTTTTTATCACGTTTTAAATACACGTGCTATAATCGGCTAAAAAGCAAGGCCGATCAATATTCGACTGGTTTTGTTGTGGAGATGCGCCCCACTGCTGATGTCCTGAATGAGTTCTACGATCTTGTAGAACTGGATGCTAATAAAAGGTTCAACGCTATTGGTCGCCTTATCATAAAAAGTGTAGGTTTTTGAAAATTTCATGTGGTTTTCCTCAGAAATATATAGTTTGTTTGTAGAAATCAGACTCATCAACTGTAAACTACTGCATTGAGCGGCTAGTAACAGGATTGAGTTCTCCAAGAGGAGCTGCGCGATTCGGGTCAGTTTTTTTTCAGTTTCTTAAAATTTGGCAATTTTTTCAATCGAACCTGGTTATTGTACGAGTGGGGTAGTCTTAATTTTCTACTTCATATAGCTCTCATAACCTTTATATGGGTTTATATAATGCTAGTAGGAAATGGAGAGGCACACCAGCAAACTTGGAGGTATAGATGCCGCTTGTATCATCACTGACATATTCTTTACCTCAGTGCTTGTTCCAAAGTGTTAGTACCCATAGCAGAGTCTTGCCGTTTCCATGGTAAAACCGTTTTTCCCTGAGAAAAGCTAAGGACCTAGCTATATCTCCTGGTGCTATCGCATTGCAAAGTAACCCTGACTGGTGGAACATCAGAGCAGCGTTGTGTGCAATACAATTTCCGCATTCGACACTATGGATATGAGGTCGGTGTATCGGTGAGGCAAAAGTGATGGTCCTTTCGAGACTCAATCCTAGGTCTAGTGGAATCTCTCCGATTGAAGTTTCTCCACACATTCATTGTTGTTTTGGTAATGGTGGGGGGTGGATTCACATGCTTTTTCATAGATGTCCTCCATGTTCATAGAGTGGCCCAATAACAGATTTACGAAATTTCAATGATTTGAATTATTTCATGGTTTCTTACCTTGTTTCGTAAGTCAAAAAAGTAACCCTCACGTTTTTCATAAAAAGATGATGTTGGCTTGGAGATGACGTGTTTCACATTGTTTTAAATGTTTTAATCATTTCCTTATAGGTATTCGGCTGCCCTTGTTGTTCTTCTGTCCGAGCATCACGAGTCATGGACAGTAGAGAAACTCTTTGAGTTGGCCGATAAAAAGCTAGATCTTCATGATAAGGTTCCTTTTCTTGTCGTGTAGCAAAGGTTCCTCTTCCGCTATTCATAAGTGTCATAGTTCATAACTAAAGCTCTATGAACCATCTATAAACTTTTCCATTCAAGGAGAGTGGGTCTGCGAACGCCATTGGTCGTCATATGTTAGCATGTGCAATTTTCCAATCAAAAGCATACACAGAGGTTTGACGTTTTTCTGAATTTCCCTGTATCGTGATATCGTGATCTCAACAAGTATGCGAAGACTAAACGTAAAACCTCAATTTCTCAAACTTATCAGGCAAAAATGGGAGAGAGTTGTAGAGGCAAAAAATAAGTTGGAGTGCTATTATGCGACAGAAATTAAATGTATTTTACGCCTGAGGTCAGGCAAAGGCTGTGATGGCTGGGTGTAAGTTTTGAGCGAAAACTTATCAGGCAAAAATGGGAGAGAGTTGTAGAGGCAACAAATAAGTTGGAGTGCTATTATGCGACAGAAATTAAATGTATTTTACGCCTGAGGTCAGGCAAAGGCTGTGATGGCTGGGTGTAAGTTTTGAGCGAAATTTTCGGAAAAAGTTATCAGGGTTCTAGATCATTTCGTTGAAGAAATTTCCACACTCGATATCTCTACTATGCATAAAACGCTTCGTCTGTCTGTACGTCCGTCCGTCTCCGCGCCTGGGCTCGCTGGTTATTGGTACGGCCACGCCTTCTTCGCACCTAATTACTTTTGCCTCGCACATGGGGTGCGAGGTGACCCCAACTAGCTGCGAGAACTCACGGATCATCATGTTACCCACATTGATCCATAAAATGAGTAAAAAACAAATCAGACATGCAGTATAAGTCGGACAAATTTCTTGGAGAAGTACTTCATAATTTCGCATAATTTTCAAAACATGGTCATCTCAAACTCTTTCCACGAAAAACGGAATAGTAGTGGTGATGGCCATACTGACTTCCGATGGAACTTCTAAATGCGCATTTACATCAGAAACAAAATATGACTCGTTCTGAATGGAATGAGATGGCCAATATGAGAAGCCTTTCTTCTGCAATACCTATGACAGTAATTTAGCTAATCGAAAAGGATGGTCTTTTTGCAAACGAAACACTCGCTACTTTAGCCTCATATGTTCATGTTAGATCTATGTCATTTTTGTGTTGTAACTCTTCGTTAATAGATAATAAATACACCTTAATAATTTGCGTAATAGCGGTTAATCTGTATTTCAATTAATGAACCTTTACTCGATTAATGGATCAATAAGGACGACAAGATGACCCGCTAGTTCTCGCCGCTAACTGGGGTCACCTCGCACCTCATTTGCGAAGCAACAGTAATTAGCTGCGAAAGAGGGGGGGGTCGTACCAATAACCACCTTCCCCCGCGCCTGTCGCGAAATAGGTACTAATAGAAACACGGCCTGTGAAGATGGGAACAAGTTTGGGTTAGGTATGGTATAGGACAAGTTAGGGAGCACACATGAAACAAGTTTAGCTCTGTCACCGTGAGTGTAGCGTGCACTCAAGCGTTCGGTTGTCAGATGGAAAAATGTTCGTTTTGTTCGAAAATGGTTCGAACGTGGGAAAAGATGGCTTAAGGTCAGTGATGAGTTTCTGACAGTCATGAAAGAGGCCTGGCACAGTGAGCGGAGTGTATTCCGAGTGCGGGGCCCGTACAACCAAAATTCTTAACCCAGTTCCAACGCAGCCTATAAATTAGAAAAAACGATAGAAATGACTCATGTCCAAGGTATATCGAACACACTCAAAGGAACCGGAAGGGTCCGGAACAAGAGAAAGATGCAAAGAAATGAGCATCTTGTAACGAACACTCAAGGGTAGAAGCGATAATTGGTGAAAAAACCCGGATTCAAGAGCGCATCGCTGCGGTGTGTATTCGCATCCAATTCGCATCATTTCACAGACCTTCCGAGTTGTCCGCTGTAAGAGACGGGCCGTGGGCCAACGTAAGTTGTAGCACCTGATCCCAGCGCGGTGGAGTGGCCATTCCCAACTACACTAACATTCATGTAAGTACATCTAGAAACAATATAAGAAAGAACAAAGGAAAAAGTAAAAGGGAAAAACAAATTCATAATAGAAACACCTCCTCTTGGCACCATGCCAAGGCGTCAAATTGGCGAGTTTGTGCAATGGCGGCCACTTAAACTCGTCCACACTACGTCTGTTCTACCGTAACCAAAATTATCCCCTTCTGGTGTCTTCAAAATGAGCGGAAGCACTGCTCGCAGTGGGCAGGGCGTGTAATCAATCGTGTGGTGCTCTCTGTGAATATTGCAATTTATTTCGAGAGCGATTTGGAGAACGTTAGGAAAGGAGGTGGTTGGTAGTAGGTGGGACTACGAAAAAAGGTTACTTCTAAAGCGAGCGGACCTTTTGCGGTGGTGGGCGGAGCTTGGGCATCACGTGAAAACAATTTGTGGAGATGGGACGTGTTTGGGAGGGAAAGGCATGGGAGAAGAAGTCAGGAGTACATGTGAGCGAAATTAAGCTCCGTCCACTGTGGGCGGAGCGTGCGCCGAAACTCCAGCCCTCGGATCGAAAAATGTTCTTTCGGTTCGAAATGGTCCAAACGTGGGATAAGATGGGTTAAAGTCAGTCATGAGATTTTGAAAGTCATGAGACAGGCCTGGGAACAGTGGAGGGAGCGCGCCCATTAGGGCGGTTTGTACAGCAAAAACTCAACTCGGTTCCATCGCATTAGATACTAGGGAAGAATCGGTAGTAATGACCAAAGTCGGCCATGTCGAGCATCCTATAGGCGAGCAGAGATCCTCTCAAAGTGGGCGAAGCGTGCAACCATCGAAAGGTGCTTTCCGCAGAATTATAATTCGTTTCTAAAGAGACCGAAGTTTGTAGAATTTTCGCACTTATTTTTAGAATGAAGCTTTCTTGATAGAAAAGGAGCTCGAGGTCTACCGAACATATCCTGTTTTGGGAATGTCAGTCATACAAGTTGTGGCTGAAATAGCCGTCGAGATGGAGAGAAAACGATTCAAATCGGTCCGTTTGCTCCGTCTGATTATGCCAATTTGGCTTTATTTTTTATCTTTCATAACTAGTCTCTTGAAGCAATCTGTGTTCATGCAGCGAAGTGCTTGGGAAGACCAACTGAGAGAAAAAATTTCGTTGTGTTATCGTCATTAAATCATTTCAGACGGCATGGACATTGTTGAAAAGCTACCTGGACTCTGCCATCACTAGTTCATCTGTTGAGTTTCTCTATCTCGCTTTGCTTCTCAAGGACAGGTTTCCTGTGAGTTGTCTTCATAAACTCTTCGTTTCTGCTTATGTACGCTTTATATGTTTTTTTTTCTTTTTATTTCTTCATTTAATTGTTGACCTTTTGTATTATTGCAGTCATATATCTCTGATTCCGTGAGCTTCATTCAAAAAGATGGATCCTGCAATTTCACAGCAAACGATTTGACTTTTTTATTACTAACAGTAAAAGTGAGTGTCTCTCTTGTACTTTACTGGAGTCCATTTTTTGTGTTGGTATTTTCAGAAGTGTGACAGTACCGCATTGCCACTATTTTTGAAAGCTCTTTTGGTATCCGCTCGTGCTTCTGGGCAGTTTGGTGATGTCTACAGCAGTGAGTTGTCTTCCAGCTCGTATTTAATCTCTGCACTCTCTTTTAGCGCTATGTTGTTACAGTAATGAAGGTAATGCAAAAGTGTTTCATCTCTTCCATGGCCACCTTTCTCTCTCAATCAAATTTGTAAGTCCACACTCTTGCCTTGCACCATTCATCGTGTCGGCATCCACTTTATTGGCTTGTTTCAACGAAGTTTAGGTGCATTGGCCTCTAATACTTCTTATTCATATAGCGTCCCAATTCATTTTGCGCTATCGCTGTCACATTACTTACATCCTTTTTTTCACTGGAACATGCATAGTTATAAATTTGATCTCACAAAACAGTGAATGCTTCTCCCAGTGTCTTGGATTATTAGTTATGCTGATTCTGCAGTGTCTTTGCACGTGTTCAACAAAACGTCGTCAATTGAGGAAAATACCTGGGTTATTTCACCTGAATAGCAACTAAGAAGGTTTTGTCTGCAATATATCAGTTGCCATAAGCTATCTGGAGAGCTTCTTATTCTCTCGAGAGTCACCGTATCAATGTAGAAAATGTTTTTGAAGTAGATTTAATGTGTGTAGTCTGACGTAATCCCATTTCAGACGTGGTTGAGAAATGGTGCACGTCAGGAGACGAATCAAAAGTTCTCGAAAGGATCTTTGATACAGCAAAATTAACCCTATCTATAGGAGACACAGCTCATGAAGATGTAATGAATCATTTTTGAATTTATCTGTTTTTTTCAGTCTTCTACGTAATGTGCATTATAGGTGCTGGCAGTGTTTTCCCCTTTGCTTCTGAAGAGAATCGTCCAAGTAGCACGAGGCAAACGAAATCCTCAGCAGCGGGTTCTACGAGAGAAGGTAGTTCTTGAATTCCCTTATTCGACTTCGGTGCGTAGCGCTTTGCACCGAAGACCGTTTAAAAGTCGCACATTAAAGCGTACAGTGTTCCGCAAAGAGCAGTCTCTGGTTGATGTTATTCTTAAAATTGGTTACTTTCTTAATCACACTAAACCTATCTCATGCTTTCAGCATAATAATGGGGCTACATGGGTTAAAGATAGTGGTGTGCAGTTCGCTTCTCCATCGTAAAGGCAGGTAAATGGGTCTCGACATACAGTACTCGCGAACGTCAGCCGTTCTCCAATATCATAAGTATCCATACGTACAAATGGTAATGAGCATGATTTAGCGTTGTGCCGCCGTCACGTGAGTTATGAAAAACTCACAAGAAAGCGAAACAAAAATCGATTTTAAACAACTGGAAAAGTTTCAAAAATGAGAATAAAATCTGTGTCCATACTTTTGTCACAAAACGACGCCGCTGAGCTAATGCGCACTTTTCAACCATGCCGCGATTACTGCCCCACCCTCAATCACTGCTCACGAGTACCCGCGGGTGCAAGCTGTCGTGATCAAAAGCGCCTCTTACTAGGGAAGGTATTTTACTTCCCATGGAACTTTGAAGTGAGACCCGGGGAGATCGATGGAGCTTCGAACGCTGATTATAACTGTGAAAACCAAAATTGCTAAATGGCATTCTGAAGCGAGTTACGAGGGGTCAAAGTTTGCCTGTGACACCTCATTGACTAGGCACTTTGCCATCAGACAGTTTTTCGAAGTGGCCATTTGCAATGAGACACACACCACTGTACGCGCTTTTGAATGCTGATCTCAAATCTGTATTCAGAATCTGTCAAACAATTACTTGAATGAAGTTATGAAGGTTTTTCTGAAAAAAAGGAGTAATACCATTTCATGGTATGTTTGGGAGCCCATAGTGAGCGAGTCATACGTTTTCACGCAAAACCAGTATGTTTTTCGTGTTCAGAGGATCAAATTACCCTACATGTTTTCGGCCAATTCGAGAATTGGACCAAATCTCGCAAAAATTGATGGGCTATTGGCTGGCAACCCATTCAACGAAGGAGTAGTCGTTGACCTTTGCCCAGCAAATGCTCTTATTTGGCGCTTGTTACGTGCATTTAGTGTGATGTGCAAGTGTGATAGGTATGTTTAGGTTATCTTGTTCAGCTTGCAGGATTTTTTGTGGAAGGAAATTCAAAAACTCCTACTTAACCCCTGGCCACCCCTGATTTTCCGAAGTTGGGCCAAAAACTGGATCCGGCTGGAAATTTGCACAGAGGGGTAATTCGACCCCCTACGCGCGAATATCATTTAAGGAAACTTTTAGAAGTGAAAGAAAAGCACTTACTGACCATGAAACACAAAATGCAAAGAAATCCGCACCGGTTGGAAGCAAACCCTCATCCTCGCGCCTTTAAAACCGGGGCTCTACCACTGAGCCATGGAGGCCATTACTGGTTTTGCGCCAGTAATCCTGATGACGAAGCGCCTCGCCATTGAGAAGTCGCAGGCAAGTCACAGGCAAACTTTGACCCCTCGTAACTCGCTTCAGAATGCCATTTAGCAATTTTGGTTTTCACAGTTATAATCAGCGTTCGAAGCCCTATCGATCCCCCCTGGTCTCATTTCAAAGTTCCATGGGAAGTAAAATACCTTCCCTAGTTAGGGTCCGTGTTGAGCACTTGGAAGCTGTTCTTTCGCACGAGCTGTATCACATACCATCTCCTTACACCTCTTGAGTACAATCGATAGGATTCTTAGTAGGCCTAACATGACTCTTGTGGATCACACAGCTGATGTACGTAGGTATTGCTAGGCTTCCGATTGAAACATTCTTATTGATATTCTCAGCTCCATTACAATTCGGCTTTTAAACGTATTAATGAGTTTTGTTTCTCCCATTCTTCAAGAATTTGCCTTTTTGCCATACCGGTTTGCGGCCTAATGCTGCTTAGGCGTCATTATTTGCTCATCTCTACACAATCTGCTCTGTTCCACTGCAACTGGACTGCTTGTGAAGGCAGTCTAACTTTTTTGTTGTTGGCAAGCGTTGGAAACAAGTATATCACCATTTTATCGAGCCACTGTGAACATGAGTGAAGGTGAAAGACAATAATTTACAAATTGTGATACATACATGTAATTATTGAGGATTTATTCTTCGAAAAATTTACTGACCATTTTCCTTTCCTGCAGCAGCTGGATGCATTCTTCAGGCACTAAAAAGGGTAAATAATTCTTTCTTCCCTTTACTATTATGTCAGTATAGCCCAACTTTCGTGATTCTTTTCATTTTCGTGATTAAATGGTCGAAAGAAACAAAGTTGAAATTCTTACTCACATTTTTTACATTGTTGCTTGAGTTCTTCATTTTCCACGCAGTACTCTGTATCTTTATCGCACTGGATATCACAACTGTCCAACGTTGGAATCCACATGGGATCGGCGAATGGATCTCCACCTATTTAGTAGTTATAGTTTTTTGATATTTGTAGTGCTCTTTAGTTTCATAATTTTGAGGTAACTTTTCAAAAAAAATGTAGCACAGTGGCAGATGGCGCTACCACTTCCCGCGTGCGTGGGTCGCACCCCGCTAACGGCAACAAAAGCTTTTATTAGTTCGATATGGAGTGGTCGAATGATCGGTGCCATTTTCGTTCGGAAGAGTAGAAGCTATGGCCACGATTAAAGCTGCTCCAATCCATCCTGTATCAATTTTTGTTACACACTTTGCTTATTTTTATGAAAGTTTACTCATGACACATTGCAACTGGTTTGCTGAGCACCGACCGGTCCATTATCCTACAGATAGGCCGTGTGTCATTAGAACAGAAAATTCGCGTCGTACACTGCGTTACGAAACCTGTCCTAGCGATACATACGCTTAGAAACAACTCTACCGCATACTTTCTAGGCGGACTTACGGATGTTAAGCATTTGGCGGTCTAATTGCGGGAGGACCCTGTCGAATGTTGGACTTTGGCTTGCCTGTACATGGTCAACGGATCAACAAGATACCATAGATCATTAAATATTGCACCTACTGTGTGATCCTACAGGCCACAGGGAGCGGCGGCTATCCCCAGGCATCCTTTTTTGGGGAATTTTTATAGAAAGGGAGGAGGTTGTGTTTCTGCTTGAATAGCAATGTTGGGGATCGGGGATCCCGAGTTTTATGAGTCACGCAAAACATCCATAAAGGGATAATTACAGTCACTCCAAAGCGTTTCTGCTTGGTTCACGATAAATCCGTGAAAAGGCTCGTTACTCTTTAATGTCCCCACTCACACCTCCCATGACTCCCACAGTAGTCATATGGTACTGTCAAAGTTGCCCCGAAGTTTCTATACCCTCTGGCTATAAGTTGATTAACACAGTTATCCGGTCACGGTCACAACCAAAACGTCCGTCGCTCGAAACTGGTTTCACTACACTACTACTTAAAAAGCCCACATCTGTCCTTCCAGCGACCCTGTACCTTCTTTGAAAAATGAAGGAGTAAGATCTACGATGTGTAGCACAAAAAACTTTTCAATTGCAAGATAAAACTCACATATTTTGGCGTTTTCAAATAGAAACTCTGCGTTGTCGTCAGATTGCGTATGGGATAAGCTGATAAGGTTCAGAAGCAATAGAAATAGGAAGCAAGGCAGCATTGACGCAGTTTAGAAAGAGTGGCGGAGGCAGCAGTAGCTGCGCGAAGCAGTTTAGGCGATGCTCTATTTTTGTTGTAAGATGTTGACATGTTACGTGTAATGCGCAGAAAACCGGAACTCTCCTCTCACAGTTCGAGCGTGTTATCACAACCATGATGAGCGGTCTAGTGTTGTGCTGAACGCGTGTTTGCTGTAATAGAGGCTTGTTAACATGCGCACGTAGTGGATTTCATGGATCGAAGGAACGAATAGTGAAAGATATACCTTATGACTGAAGTGTCAAGAATGTGTACATTACATTCCCCTGACTCGCAGTAGCACTGCTTCTTGGCACGTCAGTATGGAATACTGCTACCTGTCATTCTCACTGTACATAGCCACGGAATGATTATAGAGAAGCAGTTTTCAATAGGGTTCTTGCTGGTCCAGTGACGGCATGAGAGTGATTTGTGTGATTTTTCATGTTAGCAGAAGCTGTGGCGAATGGATGGGATCTTGAGAATCGAGTGTGGATATACATAGAATTATTAATTATTACAACACCATCGGTTTGTTAGGCGAGAGAAAAAAAAAGAGCCTTTTTGATCGACCTCGCACGCTTTTGTTGTAAATTTATCTAGTATCATCATAGAAGCGGGTTTAGTGCAGTGACATGTAGCGCCGCACATGATAGCATGGCCCAGATATCAAATTTTGCACCATGCTTACTCAAAACCTCCATGCCTTTCTTTCTCCGGGAACAGTGAAATGTGCCAGACTCTTGTGAGAGAGGACAACTTTACTGAGTTTTGCATTGTGTGATCCTCGAAAGTCCATGTAGGTAATTTGCTGAGAACCGAACTGTCACTACGATTTTGATCGATCGTTGAATGCATGGCGCGCCTCCGAATCGATCAGTGTCTAAAGCTTTTTATAATTATATATTCAAGATAGAGCAGTCTCGAAGGCCCATGTTGACCTCACCATTGAACCACCCACTAATTAATGGAAATTTCAAGATCTTGAAATTTTCGTAGTGATTACGATGCTGGAGCGGCAAAATATTCATTCCATCTAGAGTATGTTCTCGCCAAGCGTAAAAGGTTCCGCAATGGTGAGAACGTCTGCGACGAATTCCCAGTTTGACGTTCGTGATAAGCCATAAAACCAGTTGCCATCCACCATTGTGAAACCGGTTATGAAGCCCGCTTGCGATAAATTGCCCCGGTTTCACGTAGTACGGTAAAGCTTCGGGTCAAGTCTTTGGCAACTGGATAAATTGAAATGGTTGTTAAAAAAACAGAGAAACCTTTTTTCAGATAACCGATTTCTGTAAATTCACAGAAAATATCCTGAGTGCGGTGAAGGACGATTCACAGTTGGTCGAAGTGATAAATGCCCTAGATACAGCTGAGAGTTTCGATTCGCTGACTGGCAGCAACTTAATTGATCATCTGGTCGGACGTCTTAGCCATGCCGGAGTAGCGAAGTGGATACAGGTATGGAAATTGAAAGGTTTATTTGTTATTAATTAAGCCTTTATCATTTAGGCAACCGATAAACCGTGGAGTCTGCGACATGTCTGTGCTGCTTTTCCGCACTGGTGTAATGAAGCGAAAGTGGAAGCGTTAACAAACCTACTGCAACGTCCTAGATCTCAGGAAATCCAGTATGCCGTGGGGAATTGCATTGATTCGATGTTCAAGATGAAGGTGGGAGATCTATGAGGCCGTGTTTATTACTTGACGTTTCTACATATCGATTACATGCTTTAAAAGCATAGCGGGGGATGGTAATTTAGGTGTTCGTTGAGTGTGAGGGTGCTACAGATGTGCGAAGAAGTAGTGCAGTGGAGAAAGAACATAATGAGTTGATCAAAAACTCAAAAATAAGAGCAGTCTACCTCCTACTGGTAGTTTTCGCGCCTTCTGCATCGCTGCGCTGGGTTGAGCAGCGACCAGGCTTAACCATGGCCTCGCCCCATCCCTTCGCCGGTAGTCAACTATCCGTCCTGTTCAACCTCGATTTAGATAGCGGTCTAACTCTGCCTGATTTCCCAGTGGTGGAAATCTTCTGATGCTTGAAGATGGCATAGTTTGGTTCGTCAATTAGTCTCATCTGTGGTCGTATCCTTCTCGCTTCCTAGCTATAGTGCCGTAGCATCGCAGATTAGCCGTTTATTTTATTTTTCTTTCTAATGCGGGAAGTGTGTATTAAAAAATTGAAATCATCTTTGAAAAAAATAATTAATTTCATCAATCTGTAAAATATTTTCTGAAGAGGTAAAGATGGGGTCATTTCACTAAATTTAGGTGCGCGCAGGAGAACTGGTGAATGTATCGCTTACCGAAGGAGGAGAAGATGTTCTACGCCAAGTGGTTATCATGATGTTCGGAAAAGACGTGGTCAAGAAGGGATTGAAGCAATTGAAAAGCCATGAATACGCAAAGAGGTATGATGTTTTCCACGTGTATCTTCAAAAAAGGGATATGTCCGGATGTCCTCATGGTGAATTTTACAAACATCGTTTGCCTTTGAATTGGACGTATTTAAAATATCCACTCTTGTCCTTTTGTTTCAAGGAAGCGCGTGTAACCATTAGGTCAAGGGTGAAGGTGGGCGTGCTACTCCATAGTCCCTGAAGTGGTCAGAGAGCCGAGGAATGGACCCCTTGCTCCACTTCCTTAGGCCAGTACGAGTTTGGTCATAAGTCGCATCACTAATGCATCTATTGGCGAAACGCTTAACTGTGATTAATTGCCTTCTCACGCGACACAGGAGTCCGCTGCGTGAGGCATAGCCGGGTGTGTGCACTTATGACAGAAAATCGCTTTGCGGCGTCGAACTCGCGGCGCCATTAGTACGACTTGCCGAATCGATTGCCCTTGGGAGTCCGGCAGAGCGTGGCTGTGTCACCTCTGCACTTCCACCCATGCCACACTGCCCTGCACCCATGCCACCCTGCCTCCTCCACTCATACCACACTGCCTCGCTTGAAGGCTGCCATGCCCTGCCACTGGTACCGCACCGGCCGAGCCGCTAGTCGCGTTGCACACACCCGGCATAGCCAGGCTGAAGGGTCTCCGTAAAGCTCCATTGTGTCCTCGAGTATGTGTGTTTTTCACTGCAAAGCGCTCTGTATAAAGTATTTTTGTACCGTTGGAGTCCATTTAAGATGAACATGTGACTCCTCCCTGAACCCCAGATCATCGCTCTCTTCAAACTTCTGAGGTCTTTTATATTGCAAATATGTTGGCGCTATTCTCTGGTCGGAGAAGAAGGCTGAACAGTTTTTCGATAGTCATTTGAATCACTTATTAGGTTCAACCTTCCTTTTCAGTGCTCTGCCTGTATTTTGGATGTGCCTGAAGTTGTGGTCAAAAATGGCGTCCTCAGATGAAGTTTCTGAGGAGTACACAAAAAATGCCGAAGAGCTTCTGGTGATTGCCAAAGGAGACAAACACAGCCTCAAGGTGATGATTGCACATATGGCATTTAGAGACACTGTTGGAGAAAATTTTGGCAGATTCTGTAATATTTGTAGAATATGAAAGCCGAGGTGACGCGCTTTGCATCCCGCTATGACTTAAAGGCAGTGTTCGGGGAAATTCGGCAGAAAAGTAAAAGAAGTAGTGAATAGAAAGTCGAGATGCCCAGTTACAGGACACTGAAGAAAAACGGGTGGGGGGAAATCCGCCAAAAAAATCGCGTCAACGGCGTCGCATTCGCGGCGCCACCAGTACGACTTGCGAATCGATTTTGCTCTTGGGAGCCCGGCAGAGCGTGGCTGCGTCACTTCTGCACACCAGCCATGCCACACTGCCTCCTCCAGCCACGCCACCCTGCCTCCTCCACCTTTGCCACACTGTCTCGCTTGAAGGCTGCCATGCCCTGCCACTAGTACTCGCACCAGCCGAGCCGCTCGCCGCAGGCGGCCACGCGATTTTTTGGCGGATTTCCCCCCACCCAAGAAAAACGGATGGAAATGGTCAAGGACCTGAGAAATAGAACCCTTCCCCACCATTGATTCCCGACGTGGAGCCTTCCCGTGAAGAGGCGGGTACTACGGACGAGTTCTCCATTGAGGTGTTGCCATGTCCTAAACACGAGAGGATGTTCGGAAATGAGGGAGCATCCTTTTTCTGGAGTGCGCTTCAAGTCAAAACTGAGAAAGCGGGCCGCGATACCTTCTATTCCCACCCCGGCCAATCAGTCGCTAGGAGGCGGACCGAGCACAGTAAGGCGGCTCGAGCTGAGAACGCCGCAAATAGGCTTTCCAAACCCGTAGTTCTGGAGTGAATGACTCCTCCTAGGGATTCCTTATCACACACACTACCCCTGACACTGTCTTTAATAGGGGCCTTTGTCGCACACGCTGCGGGGAGCAAGTTGAGCCTCTTCGGTTTTTAGAAGGTGATGTGATCGAAAGAGGTTGCTAGCGATCTCCCTCATTAGGGCAGCAGAAGTCAAATTGAAATATGCATCATTTTTTATTTCAGTGCTGTATTTCAGGTTCTACTTGACCAGTTGCTATTTCACCTCAGCCAACCGTTGAAGTATCACCGTACTGTGGTCTACTATGTGTTTGTTCAGCTATTACCATATTTGAAGAAAGAACATTACTCTCATATAATTGAGGTTCTGATACTACTCACTGTCATTCTGAACCTTTATCACTATAAAAAGCTCATTTATGTGAAACTATCTTCTCAGACCTTGATGATGAACGATGGAGAGTTAGCCGACGATGAAGGTAGCGATGCTGACTCGGTTGATGATGAAGATGAAGGTAGCAGCTTTTTCATTGATTATGTTGATTTTTGAATGCCCCTTTCGTGTACAATGTAGTAGGACCGTCTGATTTCTTTTCTTCTGAATAGACCTAGCGGTTCCAATCTAAGGCGTATACATGCAGATATGGAGAACGGTGATGCTTCTGCTATGGAATCGGAGTCTGACGATATGGACGATGAAGAGGTAGGTTAAAACTTAGTACGTCACGAAAAGGTTTGTTCTGAAAAAGTGTATCATTTCGAGGGAGTTGATCCTGAAACGCTGAATCGTCTGGAAAGTGCACTGGGAAAAGCTTCTGTCAAAAGAAAAGGCAATGCAGTCGATGAGGAAGAGGTTGGTCACGTGTGACTTGATTTGAATAGCATTTCCAC
Source organism: Trichostrongylus colubriformis (assembly GCA_963978905.1). Taxonomy (NCBI): domain Eukaryota; kingdom Metazoa; phylum Nematoda; class Chromadorea; order Rhabditida; family Trichostrongylidae; genus Trichostrongylus; species Trichostrongylus colubriformis. The sequence continues at coordinate 7,741,183 of OZ022259.1, read as the reverse complement.
TGAAAGGGTGGTGCGTGGAAAATCATTGGTAACCTTAGTAGTGCAACAGGCAAAGTCAGCTTTTTCAGTGCAGTACCTGTGTTTGAAGCCAATAATGGTGTGCAAGGGGAATTTCAGCTCTAGTCCCTGCTCATAATTCAGACGTTGACCCTTCGACAGCTGGATGTGTCTCTTTGAGAGTGTTGCAAAACAAGCGAAACAGCTATTTTGACTAGAGCCTCACACGAAGTGTTTTTGAAGGAGCTGATTACGCATAAGGCCATCTATAAGTATCGGCAGTCGTTTTGCGCGACGAGTGATTTTACCCAGAGTCTACCACACAACGTAGCGTCAATCTGGCTCTGAACGACATCAACACAGAAAAAGAATGTCATATCCTCGAAGAGGGTACTGAGTGTGCTTGTGTTTTGAATTTTTCATGACATTTCGCTCGGTGGCGCCAAATAGCGCTAGTGTCAGAAATGAATGACTATTTCGTGATCAGGACCCCAACTACCGTTCTGCAGTTTCTGAGTTGCAACAGTTGAATAACGTAATCCAAAACAAAATTCAAAACAGAAGTGATCACAGAGCAGACACAAACATGAAAATTTTGCGAATAGAACAACAACATCCGATGCTTAAAACTTTGCCAACAAGAACACGACCAAAGCGTTAGTTACGTTTATGCATTAGAAAATAAAAACAAAATATGTGCAAAGCGCATGGATTTCGGGAACGTTATACAACAGATGAACGCGAGCATTATGATGCCAAAAACATTGTTTTACTCAAGTCCTATAATCCCTTTCGAAAATAGTCTTGCGCGCTGGCGCAAGTGCCTCGCTCTTTGGTGACGGGATTACTGCATCCCGACGCTCCCCTACCCCTTGCCGATCGGGGAAGCATTCCCGAGATTTGGTGGGCGGAGCTTCTCCCCGACGAGGGTTGGGGATACATAGCATTTCCCGTCGGGGACCCATCCCCGGCCGGAAGAATATTGGTACGGCCGTATGAGTTAGCTTATTCACCTACCCTAGAGAGGTGGAAGGCTTGGTTAGCCTGGGCGGACGTTGATGCGGGTTTGGTACGGCCGTATGAGTCAGCTTATTCACCTACCCTAGAGAGATGGAAGGCTTGGTTAGCCTGGGCGGACGTTGATGCGGGTTTGGTACGGCCGCATGAGTCAGCTTATTCACCTACCCTAGAAAGATGGAAGGCTTGGTTAGCCTGGGCGGACATTGATGCGGGTTGGTACGGCCGCATGAGTCAGCTTATTCACCTACCCTAAAGAGATGGAAGGCTTGGTTAGCCTGGGCGGACGTTGATGCGGGGTTGATCCCGCACCATGAGAGTGGGGTGCGACCACCTGTCACTACATCATCTCCGCCCGTGTCCATCATTACCATTTCACTAAAAAAGTAATCTTAATTCAGTTCTCACTTGTGTCCTTAGGTGTAAGTTCGCATGAATTGGTTGGTACTACTGTTTTATACCTAGTGCTATGGTTTCCTATTAAATCTCTCTACAGCTGTTTGAAATGGTGGTAAAAGAAACTTGATTAATGCCGATTCACACTTTTCCCTTGCAATTCTTGTGATGTTCAGTCAGACGCTTCCGAAGTTGATGACGCGGAAATGTTCGCAATGGATGATCGGCTTGCAGCGGCATTTAAAGCAATTGCTCCAAAGAAAAGCGAGAAGTGAGAGCTCCTACGTTTTTGCGCTCTTACCCCTTCACATCACAGGAGACCTTGTTATGATTCGTTCGATCGTGTTTCAGGAAAATAGCTGCCCAGCAGGCATCAGCGTTTCGCCTAAGGCTTGCCGACCTGCTTCTCTTCGCCATATCATCACAAGAGACTCCACCGAGTATCAAAATAGTTAGTGTTCTTTTTTATCGCTTTCCGTTTTTCGGAAGTGTCACTGTAAATCTGTGATGTCATGGATTTAGCATATGATTATTCCGCTTCTCAAACTTGCAAAACTTCAATTGAAAGAAGACGCAGAAGGTATAAATTCAAGGAAGACCATCAGTCTTTTGAATATATTGTCACGGTTGAAAAAGGTGAGTGCTTATGTTGTTGTTGATATTTCTGATAGTCAATTTCATTAGGTTGGGTTTCGGTTGTTGGTTTGAAAAGGTTTAGCGGAAGAAGGGGGTCGGCACATCCATAGCACCAGAACTGAAAGGAAGTACAAAGGATTCGTGCGCGGAAAAATGAGTTTTTCTGTCACCCACATATTCATGCTGTGTTTGCCTAATAAGGACCGCATACAAAGTTTCACGGGAAAAAACTAGAATCTGGCCAAGATGTAGCTCCTGAAGTGGCGGCTGATGGGGCGGGGCCCTCGAGTAGGTGCCCGCCCCGTCGTCCGCCGCGGTCGGATACGCATAGTGGGAAGCGAAAATTACGTAGAGATATACACTCTTCGTCTCTAACCGCGGCGAACGACGGAACAGGGCACTTTTTCGGAGCCCCCATTGAGGAGCTGTATCTTAACCGGATTCTCACTTTTTTTTGCGTGATGTGGCTCTCATTAGAGAAAAGGAAATAAAGGAAAATAGAAAGTTTACTATCATAGGCGGCACGAGTGGTAATTAGTCGACTCTTGGATATGAAAGTAGAGATCTTACGAAAAAAAATTGAAAAAAAATTGGGCCTCCATCCTTCCTCCCCCCTCCAATCGACTTCTGTGACCGTTCGCGTCACAGCACCATCTATCGATGGTAGGCACGAGCATCTGTTCTGTGATGTGGTGCGGTCGTGTGCCATATGTGGCGCAATCAGTATTGTGAGGAATCAAGCTATGTGGGGTCCGTGGATTAGGGTGCGGCTTGTCGACTTGCTTCGAACCTCTGTCGTTCATTTATGTGCAGCAGCCCTCTCTCACCACACCGATTACCCATCGTACTTGCTTACCATGTCTGCAGTTTTTGTGATGAAAGGGTGTATTAAATTCCTGGTAGTTATAAAGATTAGATTAGTGTTTCCTCTACTAGCTTAGTTGAATCGGTTTCTCTCTTTCAGCCATTATTGTTCAGATCGAGGTCTCTGATGACGAAGTGATCAGCTTATTGGATAAGCTTATTGTTGAAGGATCTGGTATCTCCAATCCGACCTTTATCTCAACCGTTGCTGCTTTGTGTTCATTTATTGTAAGTCATGTCATATTCCATATCGAGAGCAATAAAGCGAAAATTTTGCGGTGAGTGGGACCCAACGCATGTAGCGGATGAAGTGCAGCGAGCGCCATTGCGGCAGTTTCCATCTCCACCGTGGATGAGTGGTGATTACCTTTTCTACGTACGGGTGGCGGTCAAAAATATATGCGATTTTGGATTCTAACCTCTGGTCGACGTTTGCATTTCTCATCCAATTTTTTGAGGCAGGTGGTGCTCAATGAAGCAAAGTATATAATCTGAGTAAGGCGCCGGGTGAAGATTGAAAAATTTATTCAAGTGACCGCTTACCAAAATTCTCTTAGACTCTGAGAATGACAGAGCTTTTCAAAAAATCCGGTTGGCAATGAAAAGCTCATATCTTATTGAAACCAGTAGTTGTTCAGAAAATTACACTGAAAGAGGCTGGTACTTTGTTACACGTCATTTGGAATCATGACAGCCCTTCACAGCACAGAGGCACGTAGTTGGTCTTTATCAGAGTTTTCAAATGAATAAACTTTTACCTTCACCCTGCACCCCACTCTGCTGATAGACTTTGCTTCATTGGGTACCAGTTGCTTCAAAAGACAAAAAATTGAATGAGAAATGTTAACGTCGATCGAAGTTCTGGTTGAAATTCAAAACGACAATGTATCGCTTAATGTTGTCGAAAAGTACGAACACAGTGACTGTAACGTCTGAGACAAAGCGATTGTACAGTTCATTTCGGAGCGCCTGATAGGGCGTGGCCTACGGACTTCTCGCCACTCACCCATGTCCGTAGGCCATGCCCTATACGGGGCTCCGAAACGGATATACCACTTCTCACAAGCTAAGGGACTCGGCAAAATGCATAAACTGGGCATAGATTGCAGATTGTAGATAGGCATGTAGATTTGAAGACATCGTCGAGAATAGTTTGGGCTGATTGTGGAATGTGAAGTACCGTTGCGTAGTTGTTTAAAAGTAGAGAAAGAACGGTTGTAAGTCAAAAACACGAAAGTAGGCCCCATTCCCACGATGGAGGACGTGTCTTTACCCCTCTGAAACACTGAAGAGGTAATGCAGACCGTGAAGGCAGCCAAGTCAGCGAGCATGCTTCCCTGCTCCTCACAGCCAGTCGGCTATCGGAAGCCGCACTACCAAAACGCTTTCAAAAGTGGCTGGTAAAGAAAAACCCGAAGACGCGTTCTCCAACGCCAATTTCGCGCAGTTTATTTCATCAGTACTCGTTATTTCATCAACAGAAAACGTGACTTTCTGGTTCTTATGTTTTTATAACCACTAAGGGTGCCTTCAGAACGGGTCAATGGTGAAAATGTAGTGCAAGAAGTGATTCTTGTAACTGGAACTAGCAGTTGCAGGTGTCGCTAATCAGAGCCTTGATGAAGTGAATTTTTCTTTTCAGTTCTCACTTGGTATTTCACCGGAAGGCAATTGCTCAGAAGCGGTACTTTCGGCATTTGTAGGATTGTTTGAACGATTCATGACGCAAGAGGATGGGATGATAGGATGTGAGCTGGCGATCGCCCCTGTTTTCAAGCATCCGGTAATTCTAAGCTTCGTAAGAACCTTCTTTCTTCTATTCTTTTCATTCAACCCTGATTCAGGAACATTTCGTGCCAAAAGCGAGTGTTTTCGTGAAAGCCGGCTTTAATGAAGAATACCGAGTTTTTCGAAGGGTTGGAACTGCATTTCTCTAAATCTTTTTACGAAGTTTTCGTTAGGCTTCAAATATTCGAAGCACATATTTCCTGTGTGTGACAACCTTTGCCATTACCATTTTGTTCCTTGAATTCAGACTGAAGCGTTGTTATGCCTTGCGGCTATGATGAATAAAAGAGTGCTGCAAAAGGCGCCGGTGGAGAAATCCGTAATCAAAAAGATCGCAAAAGCGTCTTCCGAGTATATTGTGGCCGTGATGTCTGATCCAGAAGCGGTTTGTTGTGTGGTATTTTCTTTGTGTATTTCTGTGTCTGTGAATTTTTCTTTGTACAAAAAAATAAGTTTCAAAGTTTTTTTTGTGAATGTGTATGTAATGCTGATCAATTACAGCTCAAACCCCGATTTTTCGCGAGCGTTCTGAAACTTTTGCTATCGATAGCTAGCAGTGTTGGAGATGATCTTAAGGTAATCGATTGCAGCAAAATTTTTATTTCTGACTTAAATTTGTACTTTTAGACTACATTACAAAAGCATCTGAAATTCGAATCTGTGTTTGAAGACGAACAAACATGGGACAAAGTGTGCAAGAAAATCAATTCGGCTTGTCAGCAGGTGAGCCCTTGCATGATAGGAAAGGGTGAAACGAGGAGGCTTTAGGATTGATCATTCCCGTTAGAGAAGTGCTGCAGAGTAGGCTTATTGCAGGATTGTCAAAAGGGTCAACGTAGCATTGAGAGACTGGGTCGCGACAGTAGCACTTCCTTCTCAAAGCACGTTCATAGCCACCGTTATTGGCGCATCTGCGAATGTAGTTCAAGATACTCATCGATTGCCTGCCTGTCCACGCTATCTGACGTTTTGGTCGCATCGGCGAATGAGCGCAAAATACATTCTGATCAGAATGCCACGCCGTGCGTCGGGGCGCGCCCGATTTCAGCGACTTCGTAGACCCGGGTGTGTGCACTTATGACGGAAAATCGCTTCGCGGTCTTCGCACTCGCGGCGCCATCAGCACGACTTGCCGAATCGATTGGGTGGAAGCGTGGCTGCGTCACCTCTGCACTTCCACCCATGCCACGCTGCCTCCTACACCCTTGCCACCCTGCCTCCTCCACCCATGTCACACTGCCTCGCTTAAAGGCTGTCATGCCCTGCCACTGGCACTCGCACCTACCACACCGCTCGCCGCGGATGGCCACGAGATTTTCCGTCGTAAGTGCACACACCCCGTAGGCCAGAGCGCCTACGCGTCAATGCACCCATGCGCCGATGCATCAATAGAGATGACTATGCCCGAACAGGTTCCTATATCGCCCTCCTCTTTATCCTTTTCAAGGATGAGAATACATATTGTTTTGTATGAATTTATTCTTCCATGCATGATCGTTCAGCCAACCAATTGGTGATATGTAGAAAGGGCTCGCATGGGAACTTCGTCTTAGGTAGCCTATTCTTGACCATGTTGACTATAATATTATCCTTGGCATAAATTTATGCTATCGCAATGGGGGGCGGGGGAGGGGAGGGGGGAGGAGCATTTCACTATGGACATTATTTTTACCTAGGCCTTGAAGGAGGAGGAACCCTTCTTTTCCTTCACTAATTCTAAGGCGAAAAGTTGCGGTTGAGTGCGCAGATTGATCCCTCTCAAAATCCCTCTAAGTTATAAGATGCCCCCTTCATTGCCTTGGCATCCATAATCTTTTATTTTCTTCCATGATTTATCCTAATCTCATTCCCCAGTGAAGCGGAACTATCAAAAGAGAATAGTTGGTGTGCGTAGCGCGTCTTCAAGGGATAATTAATACAAGTATCATGGAATTTCGTCCTCTATCCTATGAGGTGTATTGTCATTTCAGGTTTGCGACAAATCAGCCACACGCGTTCTGGACGCTCTTCAGAAGGCTATAGCATAGTTGTTATTTTGTTAATTTTGCGATGTCTTGTTACTGTTTTGTTGTAATCTTGTTGATTTGATTGTTATTGTTTTTGATGATGCTGAAATTATAGTGCCAATGTTGCATAAACGTGGTGCCCACGTAGTCAAAATATGCATACATCGCTTGTCATCGAGTAGAAGCACTTAAAGACACCGGAAGGGTAAACTTGGTGGATTGTGGAGTACGAACGTAGGGGTTCTCAGCAGTGTGACAGTAGAGAAAGAACGAAGTAAAACGGTCAAAAAATCGAGAAATAGGGACCCGAAGGCCCCTTTTCCTTCGCGCACATCTGCGTCAGTAGCCGGGGGTGTACTGCAGACGGGCGGGGAGGCTGAATTAGCCGACCGTAAACGTGTCCAGCCCTCGCCGGCAAGTGGCCTGGCTCATGAACTGCAGAACAACATCCCGTGCCGCGGGACCGCGAAAAGCTACGCGCCGCCCTCCCGGTGCCTTTAATTCTCTCATCTTCCTTCCATATTTCGAGTTCTTATATATTCCATTTCATCGTAATCGCCGAAGGACTAGTCAGGAAATATGGGAATTTCAATTCTATCGAGTCATCGTCGATTTTATTGCAGCTCTTTGATAGCCGAAAGGAGTTGACTACTGTGGAAACGATACATTTAGCACCTAAATGGGGTTGCTCCGCGTTTAAGTGCGGAGGTGCGAAAACATGGAGGCCACCATGGTGTTCATTTAGATTTACAAGTTGTACGATCATTTAGAATAGACGGTTTTTACGCTTTGTGAGCGAAAAAAAAATATGTTTGGTTGACGTTGTGTGATCAAGCGACAAGTGATACAGAAGACATACTTCAAGCCTGCCGATGAACCTCACCGATGGTTTCATCAGTGTGCAAAATTTAGTGTCGCTCTCAGGCGGCGGAGTTCACCTATTGTTTGAGGTTGGAGGCAATGAAAGCGGGAAACGGTTGTTTGGCGCAGCCCCTTGCAGCTAATTTGCCAATGGAGCACATGGGTCAGAGTTGCCACCCCATCTCCGACCGTTCGACGCATCCTCTGCGTCGAGCAATTCGTGCACAGCACCGATTCCTCAGATTTACGTGAGTGATATTTATTACATAAAGGACCTTATTAAAGAAGCACTGCGAATCAATGAGAGGAAGTTCGTACCACAACTCCTCAATAATTGTAATAAAACTACCCCGGAGTAAACAAGCAGTGCTTCCCCATTGTTGTAAATGTAGTGGATAGGGAAAAAAGCCGAAAGGGAGAAAAAATTGCTAGAATCCACGTTAAGCTCGCCAGTGTAATGCGATTTGTAAAAATCAGTGATTTGCGTTATTTGTATGGCACTTATCAACTACGAACATTTGAGGGTTCGGTGATGTGTACGAGTTGTCCGTCGCAGAAGATGCGTCGAATGGTTGGCGTTAGGGTGGCAGCAACGGCCCATGGTCCCCAGTGGCAAATTAGCTGCAAGGGCCGCCCCAAACGACATACACCCAGTGAAAGCGGTTAGTTATCTAACTGTGTTACTGCTTACCGATTGGAGTGACCTGGTGCAGTGCCTAACGAACTCCTATGGTCAAGGTCCACTGCTCAGAATAAGGTCTGGTTGGATGACGTGACCAATTATCGCACCCGCTGCTTGGCTGTCATGCTTGAGAAAATCTCTGAGATAGGTAAAGTAATTTATTGCAATAGTGCAATGTATCGTTTTCTAGCAGTTCGGTCTGACTTGGCACGCATGTAACGAAAAGCAGAGTATCACCAAAGTGCTTAAGGTTTCTGCTGACCATTTAAGCCTTACCATATCAACTAGGAAGAAAGTGCTGAGAAGTCAACAGAGTTTCCACAATATGACTCTGGATTTGCAAAGATTGTCTCTGGCCCATACACACTAATGAAGAGAGCGAAGTAGAGCGTATGCGGTCGGACGCAGGTGACAGTCGCGCAAATCGTCTCAAATTTTCGTCAGAGTAAACTCCAGAGAATAGAATAATTTGTGGTGAGTGGTGCAAGCTTCGCCCTCCAATACAACCCAAAAGGAATGTCGGGGTCGAGATTTATGTTGTTTGATGGTCATCCCTGCGAAGTGATGAAGCCGTGGTGACGGCTTTGGGACCACTGTTTCCGCTATCACATCTCGTGGGTCAGGGTTGCTTAGTGGGAACTTAGCCGCATAGGACCTCCGGAGAAAAGCTATCAATGAGTAATCGTGTCTGCTGTTGACATTGTTGTTTACTTCGGCTTATTTTTTTGTTGACCCAAATGTGTTGAATCTGCTAAATTTACTTTTACTTTTTTTTTACTCAGCCGCACCGTCTCGCAGCAACGCCACCTCAGGCTGGTCGAATGTTGAGCTGCTCGACTATCCCGTTCAGAACTTCTCGCAGCGTAAACTTTGCGCTACTCCTCACAACTCAACCGTTGCTTTGAATACCGCTTCCACTAGAGCATGGAATGATTTGTGGGGTGTAACCCGTGATTCATTTTGCGTTTTTCCTCGCCCTCTTCGTAAATGTCCCCAATCCAATGGCGATTTTATCGGAAAAGAGGGCATTTTACGATATCTTAGTGGAATGTAGTTTGGATTATGTATATCAGTGAGACTCATGTGGACACTCTTTTTCCCAGTATGGTAAGGCTTTGTTGGCGGTCAACTCCCTCGCTTTTTTGAACAAACTCTTTTAAATGACTTTAATTTTTTCTGATCACAGCACAGACGCTTATTCATTATAATACGAGGGATAGACTAGCTCCATGGTTGACGGTCTACGACCAAGTGCTACGTACTAACCTTTGAAGGTTACTGTACTCATTCGCGTTCGTATTCCATTTTGCCATGCAACGCCAAACAAAACCATCTACCAGCCTCTAAAGGTATTCACAGGCCATCCAATATCACTGTTGACAGGCCAAATGTCTCAATAGACCAAGGCAATATTTGGTCTTGATCTTACGAAGGCGAGAGGAGCGCATTGCACATAAGGATGTATTAAAACAAAAAAGCGGGCTTTGTTGCCCCCACTGGCAGCGCTCGAGAAATCAGTTTTGTGCAAGTTACTAGTGTTTTGCTAGGTAATTTGTAGCAGCTCTGCTCCATTCGACCGGGCAGCCTCACGAAGAGGGCCACGGGAGGAGCGCCAATGTCTAAAGTTCAGCGAGAATGAAACGCGATCAATCTAGACTCGAAAGGAAGCGCCGCCACACGAAGGGCGCCACGAACCATTCATATAACCAGCTACAGCTAAGCGGCGTATTTCCCGCGGGCTGCTAGGCATGTATAACACGTGAGAACCCACTCTTGCGAAGATCTTGGTTTACACATGAATTTCCCGGACTACGAAGGGTCTCGATGCCTACGCTTTCCATAGTTTGAACACTTTTCTACTTCAGTCCGCTGCGAAGAATCATGGAACACTTACATGGCAGCCAAGTAGTTAAGGCTGTTTGTACAAAATTGAGTAAAAATTCATTATTTAAGTTATATAAATCAAAACACTGAACAACCACATCCTCCAAGAAACTTTTAATTTGATTTGTTCTACTATTATGTTCTTTATCTACTACTTATACTTTACAATTTTCTGAAATTGCAAAATTATAGCTATACCTCAGTTTTTTGGTACATCAAAGTTTCCGGCTGATCAACATATTTCGTCTTTTGAAAGTGAAAAATCTTGATGAGCCAAGATTCTTCTCGGTAGTTCTCCCCTCTACCAAGCCAGTTGGACGTTTGTCACACTAGGGCTATAATATATGAAGGTCACTAGGTCACTCTGCCATATGCAATGAGTTGTATAGGAAGAGAAAATCATCATACCTGGTGGAGAAGCCACTAGTTGCTTCACAGAGCTCAGCCACTGGCTTGTTCTCGGTAGGGTAGCTCTTTGCTTCTTTTGTAGACTTCTCACTTGGATACAGAATGTCTTTACTCAGCTAATCGTTAATTTATGCGTCCTTTTGACAGAAAATTAGGGTTTTCGGTAATCTAATCCTTATTTATGCCTCCTAATGATAATTTTGTTACCGAGATCATTCTTTGTAATGTCTTTCAGAGTGGTTTTCCGACGTCTCGGGATACGTCTCGTGCTATAGAACTCGCTGGAAATAGTCAACTTGAGCTATTGACCTTAATAGGCGATTTTCTCTACTTTTGTCTCCGTTCCATGCATGACTAGCCTAAGACAACACCTGAAATGGTTAAATATCTGCATGTCTCGCCGAACATTCACCGATAGGAGCCGCCTCGCTGTAGAAGGACGCTCCCGGTACACTTCACCTCATAAAGGGAGAGTACAGTGGTTCAAAATGGATTGGAGCTGCTCAGTATGGAGAAGCGCGAAGAAGAATCCCGACCCCAAGCGAAGTAATAGTTTCCAGTAGGAAATTACCTTGCTCAAGCGATTGGTTGTCCTCGTGGACTGTGATATGGATTTCCTTTTGTCTCACCGTCCGAGGCGACATTCTGTAGGGGCGTCCCAACTGGGGTGATAGAGCGGGGGGGGGGGGGGCTCGAACGGACCCACCAAATAAAGGGTCGCGCACTCTTTCTTTTCGAAGCCACGAACGAGATAATTGCTTGGTCTTTTTATGAACCTATCCAATAGATCATTATAATCCCTCCGTTATCCCTTTTGTTCATCACACGGTCTCCTGAGCCTCCGCAAAGGGATCACATCTCACGAACTTTTTGCCGCATAACAAAACGCAGCATGCTGACGTGATCCTGAAAGCGTGCTTCTTCCATCGCACGCATTTTGCTTACGCTACCGTAACATGGGTGTGTGGTGATTGGTCGAATTCTCGCGCGGCAGCCCGCGGCGTACGTCTCGTTTGCAGCTTTATTAGTTGAAACAGCATCAACAAGAACATAGGCGGACTTCCGAAGTTCCAAACCTATCTTTGAAGATCCTTCACGGTATCAGCCCACTGCGTCTTGAGCGGAATTCCAAACGAATGCGGCAAGTCGTACTGATGGCGCCGCGAGTGCGACGCCGCGAAGCGAAAATTCGACCGAACGCCACAGACCCCGTGACATCCACTTTCAGGTAGGTGGAGCGGTCAACTCCAACGAATCCACTAAGGGCACAGCATTTGAGAGGGGCGAATCAAAGAGCAAAAATCTTCATTCAATATATAAAGAAAAATATGAGCACGATGGTGAAAGTGACTTAACGCGGCAGGCAGCTGAGGAAAGGGGAAGGGGGGAGCTTCATTGAAATACGATAAGAATGCACGAATTTTCTCTACACATTCAATAATACACTCGTATACACGGCGGTAGAAGGTGTTGATGATACGTACAAAAAGTCCAAAAAAATGTCAGGAATTTCTATTATGAAAATGCGTCAGATCAACAAATGATATACGTACATATACATATGTATTGGCTAACAGTGAGCACCGAATTGGCAGCAACGTGGCTGTATGTTTGCAGCAGCAGTGCGCGCATGAGGAAAATATAAGCAAGCGGATAAATATAAAAAGATGATTTGTTGAAAGATCCTTTGAAAAAGAAAAAGACAAGTGTTTTCTACAATGGAATGCGATTAGAAGTACAATGGCAGTGCAACTAGAATGTTAAAATGACAAATGCGCTCCTTTCCTGGCTTATGCGGACATACTATCGATTTTTCGCCGCGCACGGTTACCGCTCACCGGTGGACATCTAAGTGGGTGGGGGTCGCGAGGTCGAATTTCCGCGCGACCGCCCGCGGCGATCAGCGCGGCAAGTACGAGTCATTTGGAATTCCGCTCAAGACGCAATGAGCTGGTACCGTGAGGGATCTTCGAAGGTAGGCGGACTCCCGAAGTTTCCAACTTGCAATTTTTAAAGGTCTCTTACGGTACCAGCCCACTGTATCTTGAGCGGAATGCCCAACGGCTCGTACTGAGGGCGCCGCGAGTGCGACGTCGCAAGCGGAAATTCGACCTTGCGACCCCCACGCCTTTAAAGTATGTAGTAGGCATGTCAGAGCCTCAATTTCAGCCTTCTATGGCCACTCAAATAGTGGGTGATGAGCGGCAAATTCACGCGGGAAAATTGTAATGTAAATGTTTCCAGATGTATATACCCAGTTTAGAGCGATGATAGAACTGCTCAGAAGTAATTGACTTCTTCAGCTGTAGTAGTGGTACGGAATTCGTTTCGTCGTCGTTCGGTTCCCGTTCGACCATCATCACCAGGTAGGAAGTCGTGTGATTGTGAGGCGTGAGTTACCCGGTCGTACGTGGCTCGACCAGCATCGGAACCCGCGTCAGAATCCGATTCGTACTGAAAATGAGTTTTCGAGTTCATTCACACGACGTGAACTCCCTCCTGGTGGTCACTTACCGCTCCTTCAGTCCTGAGATGTCCCGAAGCTCCTTGAACCACGCCTCCATGAAGAGCTGACGCGGCGGTGCCAGCAGCTGCAGCGGTGGATCCTTGTCGGAAGTGGTCCGTCGATGTCATCGCGTACTGCTCAGTATCCGTCTCCAACGGACCATGCAATACCGTCTGAAATACTGAGTTCCAGGAAAAAAGACAGGGTCTCTCAGAATCATTTGTAAGCCCATCTACCTGACTCTGACTGACTACGTTACCCATCTCGTCACGAACGGTTGTCGTGCGAATCTCGCGGGTGGTGACATCGGTGGTGACACGTCGCTCGATCTCCTCCAATGAACCATCCGACGATACGGACGCTCCATCGTCCAAATATGCGCCAAGAACGGCAGCATTGTCGTGACCCATCATCTCGTCCTGAAATTGGGCACCATTTCTCTCATTTCAATCTCATGTATCTTTCGCAGAAACACACCCCGTATGCGGCGGGCTTCAGTTTGGCGCGAGGAATAGTGTAGTAGTCGGAGCCAAGTATTTCTCGGCCGCTCGCACTGCCTTCACTGATGTCTCGTGCACCGAAGCAGCTGAAAAATTGTCGGAAATATTCCCACAATACGTTGGCCCACTCTCGAAAGATCTTACCGGCATCGTGCGCAGAGGTAAAGACAACAGAGTAACGTGAGCAGTAGGAAAAGCAGAGCCAGTATAAGGGCCAGAATGAGACCCGCATGTGATGGAGCAACCTGAAACGGGAAAATTCCGATTGCGGACCAAGTTTTTATGCTCATAAAGCTACCGGTAGACTGAGTAGAAGCGGCACTGGGCGATTATCTTTCCGCGTGGTTTTTTGAAGAAACAGATAAAGCCACATCCTCTTCCCTTGCCCGCTCGGAAACCACACTCTTTCCACTCGCACAGAGGTCACGCCCCTTTCCGCTGGCACGGAAGCTCCAAAGCTCCTTCAGCTGGCCAAAGGCTACCCACCCCTTCCTTTTTTTGTGCTCACCGGAAGTAAATAACGGTGTCCGGGTAGGTGAGGCTAATTTCTTCGGAAAATCGCTTCGCGGCGCCACCAGTACGACTTGCGAATCGATTGCTCTTGGGAGCCCGGCAGAGCGTGGTTGCGTCACCTTCTGCGCCTCCACCCATGTCACAGTGCCTCGCTTGAAGGCTGCCATGCCCTGCCACTGACACTCGCACTCGCCGCGCCCTCGCCGTGGGCGGCCACGCGATTTTCCAGAGAAAGTAGCCTCACCCTCGGGGAAGTATGCAAATCTGAAATTTCAGAGTGTCACAGTTCACTTGGTGGGATAGGAGGGATGACGATTGGGACACACGGTAAGTGAGGTCACTAGGTCACGCGGTGGCCACGACCATCCGCGCGCGGCGGATTGCAATCAGGTGAGGACAGGTAAAAACACGCCGAAAAGCTCATTCCCTGAAAAGGCTTGGGCAAACTGGGAGAGCCCAGACGGCGAAGGGCACGCCACCACTCGTACAACTCGCGAAGCGTCGCCGCGCGCGGTGAGCCGACCTCTGGCCGAGGTCAAAATTCGTGTGTCCCAGCATACACCCGGATAGGAGTCAACCATTGTATTGGAGAATTTCTCGCGTCGCACGACCCTTCCATCACGCAAGGCGTGATGTGCAGCAAAATGTCCCTGCATGTCGTGCGGTAGTCGAATATTCCCGAAAGATTACCGTACGATGTTCCTTATTCCCATAAAAATAGTGCTGAACTATAGGGTCGGCGGCAACGATGGATGTGTGAGCTACCATCCTTTACCCAGTCAGCTGGAATAGGAGCCTGTGGACCGAAATCCGATGAAGCATACACAATGAGAAAAACAAGAAAAATGACGCTATTCCTTTTTGCTCGAAGGTACATCCAAAGGAGCGCCCGGTGAGAGAGCTCGCCGCGCACGGCGTGATGTGCAACAAAATGCCCCTGCATGTCGTACGGTTGTCGATATTCGACTAATACAGAACTTTCTAAGTTATCGCTAGTAAGTTGAGGAACATATCGCTCCATCCGTCCGTCTGCTAATGACATACAAACAACAAAAATGACAACTGGTACTTGAAGAGCTTGTAATCGCGACCATGATCATCAGGGCGGCAATCGAACGATTCACTCTACCAGTCACGGTTTGCAACTACCCATAATCTTTATCCACGAATCAAAATCTCCATAGGGCAGCGTTCATAGTTTTGAAATCCGCGGAGTTGCAGAATTGCACAGTTGCGGAAAAGCATTAGATATGTATCGATCGGGAGGATTGTGGAATTTGCGGAAATGAAAACACTCACCGCTCCTTCGTTTCTCTAATCCTCTCGTCTCTTCGTAGCATGGAAATCAATACGTATCTGATGCTTTTCCGCAAATTCCACAATTCTCCCCATGGATACCTATCTAATGCTTTTGAGCAAATTCCGCAATTCTCCCAATCGATACGTATCTTATCCCTTTCCCCAATTCTGCATTTCCGCGAATTCCACGATTCCGCAGATTCCGCAATTCCGCAAATTCCACTATTTCGCATTTTCCATTGCTTCCCTTTCTCTAATTCTCTCGTTTCTTCGTAGCATGGAAATCAATACGCATCTGCTTTTCCGCAAATTCCGCAATTCTGCATTTCCACAATTTTCCCAATCGATACCTATCTAATGCTTTTCCGCAAACTCCGCAGTTCTGCATCGTGCATTATCTTTATCACTGCGACGTTATGTACCGGGTGTGTGCAGATATGACAGCGAATCGCTTCGCGGCGCCACCAGTACGACTTGCGAATCGATTGCTCTTGGGAGCCCGGCAGAGCTTGGCTGCGTCACCTCTGCGCTTCCACCCATGCCACACTGCCTCGCTCGGAGGCTGCCATGCCCTGCCACTGGCACTCGCACACGCCACGCCGCTCGCCGCGGGCGGCCACGCGATTCACTGTCATATCTGCACATACCCGTATGTACCCAACTACTCTTTGGAAATAAGCTTGGTTTTTTTTTAGGTAGTCAATCGCTACTAATCAAACTGTCCAAAATAGAAACATCGATTACCTCGCAGAACTGTCCTGAATAGCCGTCGACACACGCGCACGTGACATTATTAGTGAGACTATCATGAATACAATCACCGTGACCATTGCACAGACCACACAACAACGCCGCACACACTCGACCAGGCTCTGCTGGATTACCATCGGTATAGCTGAAACGGTAAGGTTTCTCTTCATCTTGGAGTCTCATATTGATTGCCTTACCCATCAGGACATTTGCAATCGTAGCCATGCTTCTGATCGATACAGATAGCAGCAGCACTGCAGTTATGCAACCCGAGAAGACACTCGTTGACATCTGTGTGTCGCAAGCAGATTGCATCTCCGAGACCAGCCTGAAAGCACAGATTTGATCGAAATCCTCGAGAGGCAATACCACTGTAAGAGTCGGTATGAAGTATAAACACATGCTCACCTCAGATAGCCTGTCGGACTTACGCAGATCGACAAAGCCAGGGTTACAGTCGCATTTGGCCTGGAATCAAGTAATTTCTGAGAGCTTTCTCATGCTTGATACTGCTCAATTTACCTGGTCGCCGATGTTCCTGCAGGTCGAGTTCATAGGACAATAATGTACATCGGAGCAGTAGTCAATGGTACATACTGATCCGGGAACTGCTCCTTCAGGGGCCGCATTCACATATGGAGAGATACATTCACATCTGTAAAATAGCTGTTGCTATGACTTAGACAAAGTGGTACAATATTGGTAATCCTACTTGTAAAGGTAATCCAGGTCGATACAACGAGCATCCGGTGAGCATTCGTGTAGTTCCGGTTTTTCGCATTCGTTAACCCCCACGTATGCGAGACATTGCCGTCCCGGATGTGATGGGTTCAGATCGCGATAACCTTTCGGGCACTGGCAACTAAAATCAATCATTGAAGTGTCTGTTTTGCGCCACACCCACTTGTGGACGAGTTGTTGTGAAGGAAGTTCAATGTTACCAAGAGCAAATTTTCATATACCTGAATCCTTTTCCAAAAGGTGTACAGATGGCGTTAGGGTGACAGTCGCTGGAATAACATGCCGTGAAGGGATTCATTTGATCAGGAGATATAAACAACTTCGATTGTCCAACCTGAATATAGGGTCTCAACTCAGAAACGAAGAAGTCAAAGTTTCACCGATCAGCAGATGTAGGCCAGAAACTCGAATTGGCCAGATTGCAGAAACTTACTGCGGCCACCCTCTTCGCACGCGGCCTATCCACGATGGAAGGGGTGTGTACTCTCATGTCAGGAATGTCGCACCGCAGCATGTCGCAAGCGAAGCAAGGTGGACGAGCTGAAGGCGCCATGCTTTTGGGTCCCAGAGCGATTACAAGTCAACTATGTATCGCGCCCGTACCATTACCGTGTAATCGTTCTGAGGCCCAACAACCGCGACGCGCATAGCTCGCACTGATTGCGTCGCACACCGCTCGTCGTCGTGCGACAGTCCTGACATAAGGGTACACACCCCGACAGAAGCAGCTAGGTATTTATCGCGCGCAGCGACGCATATTGCGTGTCATGGTAGCTCAATACGAGTGTCCTGCTTACACCATTCACCGAAATGTACTGATACTGACCTCATAGTTGTTTTTCTTGATGATGTAGTCGACAAGATCTGTGAAGACCACCGACGGTGTGCTTACGGTACCACGAACGAAGTGAGTCGTGAAATTGTATAACACACCACTAATCCATGACTAAAACATCATCCGATGAATTGACTGTATACAAAAAGAAATTGTCAGTCGAGGAATGACCCTTCGAGTCAGAACTTTACGTTTCCCATAGGCATGGGCTCCTCGTACCATAGTTCTGCTCAAATGCAGTAATCTCTCAATTTTGCACAAGGAATACTGAAAGGCTATGAAATGCTTTGCAAGTTGCTTGCTCCGCGTTGATATCCCATTTTATCAATCTTGGATACTATTGCGGCAGAATTTTTGCACAAAGTCTGCACATTGTTTCCAGAAAACGTATACTACTCATTTACTCAAGAAAAGGGAGTTCAGTTTTCGCGCATGCAGGGTGAGGCTACTTACGCCAGAAAATCGCTTAAGCGGCGTCGCACTCGCGGCGCCACCAGTAAGACTTGCGAATCGCTTGCTCTTGGGAGCTCGGCAGAGCGTGGCTGCGTCACCTCCGCGCTTCCACCCATGCCACACTGTCTCTCGCACCCATGCCACTCTGCCTCCTCCACCTATGCCACACTGCCTCGCTTGCAGGCTGCCATGCCCCGCCACTGGAACTCGCACCCGCCGCGCCACTCGTCGCGGGCGTGAGCGCGGTTTCCTGGCGTAAGTAGCCTCACTCGCGCATGCACCTTCAGCCATGTTAACTAGTATTTCCAGACGGTGATATAGTGAAGTTTACGATGAAATATTTACTTACAGCGTTTCGCAGTGATGGCTCCTCGATGTCGTTTACTTCAACGGCGACGAATCCGTTTTTGAGAGGTGTCTTGTCATAGCTCTGATTAACTCCGCTCTCAAACCTGAAGAAAATCATTTGATTACCGTAATCAATCGATAAAGGCTGGCTTACCTTTCCACTAGTTCTTTATGTCGGTCATCTCGTGGATTAGCAAGAGCTGGTTCATACTTCAGTGGATTGTTGCCATCTCGTATGACGTAGAGCGGCAAATTGAATGATTCGACCTAAAACCACTGATAATTTCAGAAAGAGAAAAAACGGTACCAAACGTGCCACTTACCACTCGACAAGGGCTTTGTGCATCTTTGCGTTTCTGTCCTTTTGGGCATCCGCATAATTTTCCAGCAATACACTCTTCACCGAGTGCTTCATTACAGAACATTGTCCCACATGAGGTACCATAGACCTGTTCTTCGACCCTTAATAAGATTGAATAAATTGGAATAGTATATCTGCTTCTTGAATTTTATAAGTAAAGGTGGGGCCAAACTTACTTGCAAGGATCTAATAGCGCAAAGTCATCAGCAACCTTCAGCTTTCCGATGTGTCCTCCATTAGCGTTGACCTGAAATTCATTGATGATTTTCTTATTTCTTGATGATTTTCTTATTTTCGCTTGCTCCATAAAAGATGGTGATCATCCTTAAAAATTATTAGACTTCTCCTTTCATTTTGCACGGTCTGAAATTCTAATTAAGAATAGTACTCACGTCAGAAAACCATGTAGAGCTCACAAAAATAATTTTCATTCTTTAATATCTTCAAATAAAATTCTCCCGTACGAAGCGATCGAAATCAGCCGTTGCAAACTATTAGGCGTGAGTTGAAGGAATCGTCCACGAAAAAATAAGGTTTCCTGTAACCCATATATTTATGTTGTATTTGCCGAATGCGGGCCGCATGCAAAGTTTCACACGTAGAAATGTGAATCCGGCTAACAAGGGAAGGACCACAGGTCGAAGTGGCCATTCGGAATGGGATACATATGATCCGACGTATTTTCGGACGCTGATCTCGAATCTGTATTCGAAATTTGCAAAACGATTCTCTGAGCGAAGTTATGGAGGTTTTTTTTTGAAAAAAAACAATACTATTATGGTAGGTTTGGAAGCCCATAGCACGTGAGCCAGACCTTCTTGCGCAAAACCAGGGAGATTTTCGTGTTCAGGGAATCAAATTACCCCAGAAGACAAGTTTTTAGCCAATTCGAGAATTTGACCAAATTTCGGAAAAATTCACGGGCTATAGGGTAGGGTGGCAGCCCATTGAACAAAGAAGTCGTTGGCCCTTGCCTATGAAATGCTCCTAATTCACGCTTGTTTCGTACATTTAGTGCGATGGGCAAGTGTAAAAGGTATGTGTAGGCTATCTTGTCCAGGTTGCAGGGTTTTCTGTAGAAGAAAATTCAAAATCTACCACTTTATAACCTGGCCATCACCAATTTTCCGAAGTTGGACCAAAAACTAGATTTGGCTGAAAATTTGTACAGAGGGGTAATTCGACCCTCTGTGCACGAATATCATAATCTTTTCACGCAAAAACGCCTATTTCGTGTGGTACGGGATTCTCTTCGACTTGGTATCCTTCCCTTGTGAGTAATGTTAGCAGTTATAAATAAAGTGGCAGAGTAAATGATGGGTGTGATAGGTACCAGTCCAAGGAAACGTCCAGAAGTGGAAGAAAAGCACTTACTGACAATGAAACACAAAATGCAAAAAAACTCGCACTGGCGGGGAGCAAACCTTCGACCCTCTACTGCAGATCCGGAGCACTACCACTGAGCCGCTGACTTCTCAGCAACAGCCATGCTGCTGAACCGTTCATTCAAAAAAAACCTCCATAACTTCTCTCAGAGAATCGTTTTGCAAATTTCGAATACAGATTCGAGAAAAGCGTCCGAAAATACGTCGGACCATATGTATCCCATTCCGAATGGCCACTTCGACCTGGGGTCCTTCCCTTGTAAGATACAGCACCACCAAGTCTCGGCCGGGTGGGCGGGGCTTCCGACTAAGTGCACACCCCGTCGTCCGTCGCGGTCGGAGACGCATCGGAGAAACAGACGGCACATATACAGTCTCACTCCCTGTTCCCAGTCGCAGCGGACAACGGGACGGGGCTTTTACTCGGAAGTCTCGCCCATCCGGCCGAGGATTCGGGGAGCTGTATCTTAACCAAATTCTCACTTTTCGCGTGTAATTTTGAATACGGCCCTTATTAGGCAATCAACATAAATATATGGGTCACGATGCATTTTTCCATGGACCATTCCTATAAGTAACTCGCACGAAACCACACTCTGCCACGCGTGCACACTTCCGGTAGCCACTGTGGCTTTACCTTTTCGTCCAGGAACCGTTCGTAAGACGGAGGTTCAAGGGACCACCACCCTTTGAAAATTAATCTCTTTTTCTCGCACGAGTTTACTTCACTACTTCTGCTCCAAACCGCCCGGACAGAAAGGTGTTTCCGCACCCGATACCTTTCGCTTTTTTTATTGCCTCGCTGTCAACTACCCACCACCTTCACGATTTCACTATGGTCTTTTGTTTTGATTGAGGTGTATATAATGCCATTCCATTAGGGTTTTCTTTTTTGAACCACTTTTCTTAGAGGAAGTGGTGGGGGTAGTTAGGGCCAAATATCAAGTATTATTAAATAGTACGAACGCTCAGGTGCTCACTACTACGAAAGTGAAGAAAAGCGGAAAAGAACGAAAAAAACTCGAGAAGTGAGTCCCCTCCCACCGTTGACTCTGGGAGGCGGGCTCTGTCAGCGAATGGGGAGGGGCCTGTCAAAACAAGTGGCAGCTGTTGAAGTACACGGCTCTACAAAAGCCCGGGGACGCTCCTTTTCATAGAAAATTTCGCCTCAGACCCGTAGCTTTCATTATGATGTCTCACTTGGGGAATTCACATTACTCACATTACCTCTCTCACTGTCTTTGAATCACATGAACAGACCTGAGCGGCGAAATCTTTGAACAATTTGCATTGGTCGACGTCTTCATCACCAGTCAGTTTCACTGAGCCATTTATTAGAAGTCCACGATCCCAAGTGCTGAAAGGAAAAGTGAAGTGGCACGATCATTTTCTCGCTTTTGATACTCTTCGAGGGTGATTTGGCATCGGTTACAAGAGAAATACTCGAAACTCTGCCTTTCTTTCCACTATCCCCGAGATGTGTGCCCTTATGACGGGTTTCCGCGTGGCCGCACGCGACGAGCGGCTTGGCGGGTACGAGTACCAGTGGCAGGGCATGGCAGCCTTCAAGAGAGGCACTGTGGTATGGGTGGAGAAGGCATGGTAGCATGGGTGCGGGAGGCAGGGCATGGGTGGAAGTGCAGAGGTGACGCAGCCAGGCTCTGCCGGGCTCCCAAGTGCAATCGATTCGGCTAGTCGTACTGATGGCGCCGCCGAGCGACTTTCCGTCGTATGTGCACACACCCTATCCCCGAAGAGGCTTTTGTGTGAGGAAAGTATCCAGCCCACTGCTCTAATGAGATGTGGCGCAGAAGGAGGCGGTGCAGCGTTCAACCGCTGCATCGGTCCCTCTTGTGTTACACGCTTACAGGCTTGCTATCCTCATGCAAGATGTGAGGACAATGAGACCTCTTTTGAGCTCATGGCACGACCTGATTTACTGCGTCTCTGCGGAAAAAGAATAGCCATAGAACGGCCTTCAACTGCCAAGTAGTGTGATGGATAACTGTGCACCGCTTTTTTCTGCAGGAATCACATACTTAAAAGAATTTAGGTTAGCGACCTTGGAAATTGCTGTTCACAAAGTGCTAACAAATTATCTTACCAACCCTGAGAGTTGTAAAATTAGCAACGTACCTGTTTTCAACTTTGGGATTTGTGATGTAGTTCACGTCTGTGGTGACATAACGAGGTGCGACGTCCGTATGACGGAACACGTCGCCAAGACCCTGAGATAGTCAAATTGAAATCATTAGATCGGATCAAGATTGCCTGACCTTGAAACGGATTTACCTTGACAGCATCTTCAACTATCTGCACATGTTCCGGACTAGTTGGCTTACTGTAGTCGGTGGAGTAATGTAGTGGTTCGCCGTCGAAGTCGATCACTCGGACTACTATCGGCACCTGCATAGTACCTATTCTAGAATATTCCACAGTACTTCAATGTTAGGTTCTGAGGTAGCCGTGTTACCCATGGGGTGTACTTGATGCTATAATATTAGGTCTGCGCTAAGGGGATGAGGCTACTTACGCCAGAAAATCGCTTCAGCAGCGTCGCACTCGCGGCGCCACCAGTACGATTTGCGAATTGATTGTACTTGGGAGCCCGACAGAGCGTGTCTGTTTCACCTTCGCGCTTCCACCCATGCCACAGTGCCTTGCTTGAAGGCTGTCATGCCCTACCACTGGCACTCGCACCCGCCACGCCGCTCGCCGCAGGCGGCCACGCGGTTTTCTGGCGTAAGTAGCCTCACCCGAGCTAAGGCATGGTCTGGAGCTATTTAGGTTGTCTACCGGGCGTTGAGTAGCAGCGGAGGGAAGCGAAAAAATTATGGAAAAAATTCGAGATGGGCCCTATTTTCCCCTTGCTTTTGAAAGTGACTGTGGCGGTGGAGTTTCATGTGACACGTCCGTCTGGAGGTGGAGTCCGGACGACAAGGTGACCGTCGGAATGCCTATGGTCCTCTTAAGGGTCGCTTCGAAGGCGCCTTGCACAACAGAACGCGTAAGGTATCACTTCCTTATTATGACAAGCATGATTCATTTCCGTGAGTAGCGAATGGCTCATCAACGGGTTTGGACTACTCACTAGGTATCAGAATGAATGGTATAGGATCCAAAACCTTACTCGGCGTATTTCCAGCAGTTTAAAAGTTTTCACGTACCGAGGTAACTGCGACACACTTATCGTTAGGGCTGGATCGAGATTCTCCTGGTCGACAGCCGCATTTTGAGCCGCCGATGCAAACCTGGAAATCAATGAGATCACTGGAATATGGGTGGATAAGACAAAGAAACAGGAAAGTCAAAGGGATGTCGGAGCATTGAAATCCGCATTTTTCACTACCTAACTTTGAAATGTTTCTTAGCGATAGCAGAAATGAAATGGCGCATCGGACATAGTTAAGAATAAGATATGGAAACCTGTAGCATTTGCTTGCAGACTAAACAATCACGATCGCACTATTTAGGCTTCAAGCTGCGAGTTCATTCGGTCTATTTTACTTAAACTTAAGAAAGAAATAACTCACTTCATGCAGATCGACCCTACAGAAAGCATTTCCGCACGGGACCAGATTTGGCGACAGCGTTGATTTTTCGGTTTGTTGTGGTTGATCGATGACGAGACCTAATTTTTATTACATTATCATCGTCTGGTACATCAATCTATGATTTAAAAAAAACCAGAAAGGGCCATTGGCCCGATAAGAAACGTCTAATATGTATGCTCGGGTGGGGTGGGGTCGATTGGTCGAATTTTCGCGCGGTCGCCCGCGGTGAGCGGTGCGGCGAATGCGAGTTGTTTGTAGGTTTATCCGTTGAAACAGCAACAGCCACAACATACAAGAACTTCCGAAGCTTCTGACCTGCAATCTTTGAGGGTCCCTCACGATACCAGCCCACTGCATACTGAGCGGAATTCCAACCGACTGCAGCAAGTCGTGCCGACGGCGCCGCGAGTGCGACGCCGCGAAGCGGGAATTCGACCAATCAACCCCCACCCGAGCGGTTGTGGTGCAGAAAGAGACCATGCGACGTCACGCCACGCAACTTCTCATTTTGAATTCACCGGGTCCACAGTGAGAATGCGCGGCGAGTTGAGCCGTCGTCTCGGGAATTTCCGGTCAGCACACGGGAGCTCGTGACGCCCAGCCACTTCTCCTGCTTCACGATCCGCAGTGTGAAGACGTGGGTTTCAGTGAAGTAAGTACTGAACAGGTGGCTTACCAATGCAGACTCTGCCGGTCTTCGAAGGGTCTGTATTTTCGTCGAAAAAGCCGAGCTTGCATTGACAGATAAATCCATCGTCGGTATCAATACAATCAGCATTCTTGTCACAATCGTTCAATTTCGGATCAGCACATTCGTTGTACCTCAAAATAATAACTTTGCTCTATTTTTGCTGAATACTCTTTTTTTTCCTGGGAAAGCGAAATGTTCCCTTCTATTGCTAGATAGGATGAGAAACTAATTCAAAAACTGGAAACGTATGGCTTCAACACCTTAGAAAAGATGGGGAAATCGATGAGAATCACCGAACTGTCGATAGCTTGTGAGCATCTTGAACTAGATTTGGTATGCGCGACAACTGCCGTCGTTTTTGCCCTGGTGTGGGCTCTATCGCCGAACAGCTTACTCATTACCCACCCAGCTCTTGCGCTTGACCCAGAGGGTTGTGGTCGCGATCATACTCTGCGATGCTGCTCGTGGCAGGGTGTGGCCGCGTTTGCAGGCAGCGAGACAGAGTGGCATGGGTAGAGAGACGACGCAGCCATGTGCTGCCGCCTGCAACGCAGAGTATGAAGGTGACCTACAACGCTATTCGGTGGGTAGCATTAGAAGAGAAACTTCGCGTGCGTGAAGTGTGGGTGCGCGGCATGATGGGGTGCGAGTTAGGATGGTTGCCTTAGTGGCGCCCTGAAACGACTGCGCCAGTTATAATGCTTAGGACACCGTCATAAAGGACATCACTTTGCAGAGTTACACGCTCGCATCCATCGCGTCGCAAGGCGGAAGCCGTGACGCGAATTTTTTGTCATAAGGGTACAGACCCCACCGCTATTGGATGCGGTGCCTGCCGTAGCCCCTGTTCGTCTGCGCTCTAGCCGGGTGGGTAGAGACGCATAGGAAGATTTTGAGATATCATCTAACTGCCACGCTCCCTTTCTACTCGGTGTTCTCCATTGTTTATCGTAGTGAAAAGCTGAGCTGAAATCTACGCCATATATCATTGCCCATCTTTTCTCTTTCCCTCTCAAACCTTTCTCTCAGAGTTTCATCGGCTCACCTGCAGACTCGTCCAGGATTTTCTGGCATTTGATCCTTATATGGTGCTTTACATTTGCATTCGTACCCATCAATGGTGTCAACGCACTCGGCGTTCTTATCGCAATCGTTCAGATTCTCCGCCGAACATTCATTGATAACTTAAACACAAAATGATAACATGTAGGTTAATCCTATTTATATTTTTTATATATGCCATTAGCTATTACTTATTAGAAGCTTCTTCTCAACAAAAAAAAAGAAATGGACTTACTAAATTTGCAATTTGTTCCTGGATTGCTTGGGTTTTGGTCATGATAATCCGGCTTACACCTAAACACCAACATTTTGAGGTTATCGTTTCTTTTACTCAATGAGCGCTAGAATCGGCTGAGCTGCACGTGTTAAAGGCACCGACTGGGGTTAAAAGAAAATGAGAACCTGGAAGACATATTCTCTGTGAACATTCCAGTCCAGAAGAGATGATCTGTAGCGAAACTCTCATCAAAGAAGCGCCCTTCTGGGTATTTCTTGCGACGTAGCAGCGCTGCCATTCACGCCGCCTCGCATCCGCTTAGCAAGTTGCTGTGAGGGCGGAGCAACGTTTGCTATTGGCTAACCTAGCCCCTCGCCCGTCATCTAAGCTCACCGGCTAGTGACCTAGAATGAGACGAAAGGAAAAGAGTGAGAAGCAAGGTTTCCGAGTTCTTATTTCATTGTTTTTGACCGTTTTACTCCGTTCTTTCCTTACTGTTACACCACTGACCATCTCTTCTTTCCTATTCTACAATTACTCGGTAGTCTGTCAAAGTCGTCACTAACGTGTCTTTAAGATAATCTTTTCACCCGCTAGGAGGTGGGCGTTGCCTATATTTTCGTTGATAGGAAAACGATACCAGGTATTTCGACCAGAAACCTTAGCGGGCCGGTGAAGAGCCCAGGAGATGGGAGGGGGAGGGGAGGAAGGAAGGTGGATTGTGACATTCATGTCCCTCAACACTGCCCTACGAGTGTCGTCAGAAAACACAGGATTAATTCAATATGGAAGATTAAAGAATTTATGCCTAAACATTGGCGAAGGCAGAGCACCTGAGCACATACTTCACATCTAGCGCTAGGTACAGTGCATTTCGGAGCGCTTGATAGGGCGTGGCCTACAGACATGGGTGAGAGTTTGTCAACTCTCTCATCCCGCCACACACTCTCACTCTCGCAGGACGGAGCAACACTCGCGACTGGCTGACCTAGCCCCTCATCTGTCTGCATCTAACCTCACCGGTCAGTGACCCAGAGGTGACGAAGAAAAGGAGTGAGAAGCGAGGTTCCCGAGTACCTATTTCACTGTTTCTGACCGTTTTATTCCGTTCTTTGCTCACTGTTATACTACTGACCATATCGTCTCGCAACACATCCTTAATCTCGCCACTAAGTCCACGCCCTATCTGGCGCCGTGAAGTGGACTGTAACCTTCGTTTGGTAGGCGGAGAAAGCATTCATCTCGAGTGACAGAGCGCCCTGTCATGAGCTCTCGGTTTCACTCCAGTGAAATGGAGCTGAGGCAACTCACTTGCATTCATAGCCTTCTTCCTTATCAGTGCAGTCAGCAAATCGTGAGCAATTGTTCAGATGTGGCATGAGACATTCGTTGACAAGCTGAAATTCAGAACAAATCATTACTCACGGTGGTTATTTGGCAAAAGTGAATAATATCTGGCAAAGGTGAATAAGGCGTAAGTATGCGTCTTCAAAATGTGTTGGGTTTCAAATCTGCATCGAACATCGAATGCGAGCGCAGTGCGGTGGATTTAAAATTTATTACAGTGTGAGGACGTCCTGTCGCGCACCGCATCCAAGTGGTTATGAACTGCGACGCCCGTAAAAGCATTACAGATAGGACGTGGCATACGGACCTAGCGGACGACAGGGTGGGCAATGGGTGAGAGTGTAGCAGACTCTCTCAACCCGTCACTCACTCTTGCCACACACTCTCATCTCGCCACTCAGACCACGCCCTAGCAAGTGCTTCGAAATGTCTGTACCTGCAGTCGGGTGTGTGCCATAAGAATGGAAATTTCGCCTCGCCGCGTCTTCTGAGCCACGTCGTGGTCGCGAGCCAGGGTAGGGTGGGTTTTGATGCGATACCGAACAGTGCCCTACGGATGGATTCGACGTTACCGGTCTAGTACTTATTTTATACCGCTCTTCTAACCAGCAGCCACCGCGTCGCTTGCACATGCGGCCTTTTCTTTTCTAATGGCACTCAATCCGACTAACACTGCTATCATTTGGAGCGGCGAGCTGCCATCAATTAATTCCCGATATCGGAGGCGTTCCGCAATCGCTCTACCAAACGACGAGTATAAACGCCGTAAAGAACGGAATTTACTATGTATATATTCTATCATAATTGTGTGACGGAAAGCGACTTCGAATATTTTCTTCCCTTTCCGAACATGGTAGTTGCAGAATGAAACGGCTATCACTTTTCCAAAAATTTTATCAATTTTTTTGTGCAAATTCCCTGATGTTTACAACAACTTAAGCTTCCCTTCAACTGCGATCAATGTACACTCACCCCGAAGCAGTTTCGGCCGCGTTTCGATGGATCCTTGGAGATGTCGCGACTTCCGATTGGACATTCGCATTCGTACGAATCTGGTGTGTCACGACAGGTTGCAGCCGGGTCACAGTCGTTCAACGATGAATCCAAACATTCGTTGATCAGTTCGCGGCACTCACGACCTGAAACGAAGCTTTCTGAAACCGCTCATACTTCTCATTGAATCGTACGTGTCGAGTTGGTATTTATACTCCATTTCGGAGCGCCTGATAGGGCGTGGCCTAGGGACATGTGAGAGTGGCGAGAGTGAGAGTGCGCGACAAGAGTGAGAGTGTGTGACGAAATGAGAGAGTTTGATGTACTCTCACCCAAGTTTGTAGACCACGCCCTATCAGGCGCTCCGAAATGGACTGTAGTCATGGTACTAAAGTGAACATCTGCACCTGGCTTCGCTTTGTTGGTGTCCACGTAGCCATCACGGCATTTGCAGGTGTACTTCTCTGGTCCCTCTACTTCTTCACAAACCGCTGCCACATGGCAATCGTGTTTCTTGTCATCCAAGCAAACTCGTTCCAGACACTTGCGTCCTAAACTTTTGATTAATAAAAGTCATATAGGTTGACAAACCGGCATAGCCTAAGTACCCAGCATAAGTTCCCATTTGAAACACATTCAACGCCGGACAGTAAGTGGATTTTGATTTTTCATTGGTGGAAGAAAGCGTTCAAAGGAATCGTCCACGAGAAATTATTCTTTGTTACCCATATATTTCTGTTGTAATTACCTAATGAGGATCGCATGCGAAGTTCACGCGAAAATGTGAGAGTTCGGCTAAGATACAGCTCCCAGATTCTTGGCCGGGTGGGCGGGGTCTCCGAGTAAAAGCCCGTCCTGTTGTCCGAGCGGTTGGGATTGGAGAATGGGACTGTTTACGTAAGTTTCTTTCCCACAATGCTTTCCGACCGTGGCGGACGACAGGCTGGGCACTCGCTCGGATGCCGCGCCCACTCGACCGAGACTTTGTGGTGTTGTATTTTAGCCGGATCCATATTTCTTCGCGTGACACTTTGCATGCGGCCCATATTACATAGGCAAATACAACATAAATATATGGGTAACAGAAAAACTCATTTTTCGAGGTAATTCCTTTAAGCCACACCCTCCAACACGCCGGGGGGTTAGATGCTGCTCAAACGCACTTCACCGCAGTCCACCAATGGCGATCAAGGTTCGACCAGCCGCCGAGTGAGAGAAGAGTTTGCATTCATGTGGTTATCAGGCATATTCCAGATATCCTCCCAATAGAAAAGAGAAAATCAAAAAATTTCAAAAAATCTGACCCGTGCGATGAGGTAGAGGACTGCGATCGAGGAATCCAGCCTTACAGACGCATTCGTAATCGTTGGTACCACGTTCGATGCATTGCGCGTTCTTGTCACAGTCATGACGTCCAGACTCGCAGATTTGATTGGCTGAAAGGCATCGAATTTTGTAATATGTGAAAAATAATGTTTGTTTTCGGAATGCCCAGTCTCGGAAAAAAGCGAAGGTTTCTGGATGATCTGAGGTTATTTGCCTACTGATCGCGTGCAACACGAATAAAAACAAATCTATCGAACTGGTTCGATCTCGGCCAGTGACGAAGTTTATGCTGTCACCAAACGATTACATAATATATACAGTAGCGCTCAAAAGTCTTCGGCGAAATGGTCTCTCACTTGGGTTTTTTCACTTGTAACTTTTTTGCAATTGCACCGATTTAAGAGAAATTTTAGTATGTTGTACTTGGAGACACTGCATACTCAATATACCATTTTGGCGCTCAACGGTGTAGGTTACGTGGTTATATGAAATTTTTTAATTTTGGCATGCCATTGCTATGCCGTCCCGCTGTGCCGCTGTCATCAAAAGTCGTGGTCTATCTACAAAATATTAATGTTCTCTGAGGCTTGCTCTTTTTGTTTTTGTATAGAAAGCCGTTTTTCTTGAACAAGCCTCTTTTTTTTGGGTGGTCTTGTAGTAAATTCTTGTAAAAAATCATGAAAAGTGGCAAGCAGCGCTCAACTAGAAGGAAATGTTGACAATAGGTTCAGGCACCACATATTAAAATTTTGTCAAATTTGGTCAAGTAGAAAAAAAGTTATGACAAAAAAGTTTTGGCCGAAGACTTTTGAGCGCTACTGTACGTCAACAGGATTCCATCTACAGCTCAATAATTTCCCAAGTGATAGTAATTGATATTTGATTCTCCTACAATCCTCGAAAACATAGTGCAAGGACAACGCGTGACCTTTTATGTACTTCCCGAAACTCATATATCACTTACTCCGTTAAACCCACAAAAAGAGCGGATGATTTGCAATCGTTTTCACAGAAAAACTGAAAGCCAAAAAGTAACCAGTCCGAATGGGTGTGTGCACTTATGACGGAATATCGCGTGGCCGCCCGCGGCAAGCGGCTCGGCTGGTGCGAGTACCAGTTGCAGATTGCAGCCTTCAAGCGAGACAGTGTGCCATGGGTGAAGGAGGCAGGGTGGCATGGGTACAGGAGGCAGTGTGGCATGGGTGGAAGTGCAGAGGTGACGCGGCCACGCTCTGCCGGGCTCTCAAGGGCAATCGATTTGGTAAGTCGTAATGGTGCCGCGAGCGCGACGCCGCGAAGCGGTGTTCTGTCATAAGTGCACACACTCAGTCCGATTGATGCACCACGCGTTCAGCTTTCATTCGGCATTCTTTCATTTCATTTTCTTATTGCATTCAGTCCATGAAAGATGAAATGGGGTAAAAGATGAGTTTGCTGTACAGTTTATTGTCAGTGTCATGGGTGTTGTCCCTTATAGAAAAACCTAATATTCAGTTATATGGAAGGTTTCGTTGCTAGAGCAATAGTTGTTAGGAATTCTATTCAGTAGTATGTATGCGGACCGAGGCCAGTCGTTCCAACCCACCTTGCCCTGTCGCTGTCAATACTGAAGGTATGTTCTAAGAGATCTAAGAAATATACCAAAAAGACATTACAGACAGGTCTCACCTTTGCGACAGTCTCGTCCGGGATTTCTCAGCTCATCATGATCCACATAACCCTCTTTGCATTGACATTTGTAGGCGTCACGGGTATCTGAAACGGTTATTTCCAACTAGCACAACAAATTCCTCAACGAAGGTGCAAAGGTCAAAAAAATGCGGAGCATTAATTTTCAATTTTTGCACAACCTTACAAAATTCAAGTTAGGTGGCGATGCAATCTCAGATAATAAAGACCCTGGAAGGGAAAATAACGAGATGAGAAATGGAAACGATGATCGAAGACTCGATTTCAGAAGAGATAATCTGTTGCGAAAATCGAGTTGAAAAACGCGTCTCGGCTTTTTATAGCGCTTCAGTTCAAGCTGCAGCGCTTCACTGAACGAGTTGCTGTGAAGGCGGCTAGTTAGCATTGCCCCTCGCCGTCTGCATCTACTCCTCACCAGCTAGTGATGCAGAAGGGACGAAAGCGAAGAAATGCGAATGAGCTTCTTTCTCGCACTTCTGGTCGTTTCATCCAGTTCTTTATCTTTTGTTGCACCACTTGGCGCCTCCACAATCATATTGTAAAGTGGTCAATATTACCTTTTCCGGTGCCTTTGAAGTCAATTTCCGTTTTAGTTGCGAGTTACTTAAAGACATCATTAGGGGTAAGGCGGTAATGAAGAAATCCCTACAAGAAGTCACTCACATGGTAGTCCTGGGCCTAGAAAGGCTATCTGTAGCAAAATCCCGGTGAAAAAGCGCCCGTCCAAGCTGTAGAAACCCTGCGAAACGCCGCAACCATGCAGCGGTTCCACCTCTTCGACACAGCGGTTCCGCCTCTCGATGACGTAATTCCCGACTGACTGGGGTGAGAGCGGTCAGGGAGATGAGGCAAGATCGAAGGTTTTGCGGCGCGCTTTCGCAGTTTTAGCTTGAAGCTCACTCCATACAATAGATGCTGTCATAATTCCAAACATTCCCTTGTGTTTACTTGGCAACATGCCAATGAAAAACTAGATCAGATTACCCGCGTAATGACGGGAAGGTCGTCCACGCCTAAAACCAACGGTGGGAAGGGGGTCCCATTTCTCGGGTTTTTGGCCATTTCCATCCGTTTTTTCTCCACTGTTCTGTTACTAGACATCTCGACTTCCATATGCACTACTTCTTTTACTTTTCGTCCGACTTTCCCCTAATGATGCTTTAAAAAAAACTAATGCGACACAGTTTAGATTACTATGCACAACTATCACATAGGAATGTAGATAACCACTTTGAAATGATATTATTAACTATATGACCTAACCAGATTGAGGGTATCCTCCTGCTCTGTTATTATTTATATGTTTTGCGCGATTACAAAGTTCTTAATACATACAGATGATTAGGCTCATTTGCGTGATCATGTTCAGCGGTGGCCCTATCTTTCCCCCAAGAGTTCCCTAACAGACCCACTACCCGTGAACTCTCCAGATCAAATCAAATACCACGTCTCCCCTAGCGGCTCTATGAAAATTAACTCCGTCTCCAAATATCCGATTAATTGAAGGAATCGTGCACGGAAGAATCTCTGTTTTTCTGCTACCCACATATTTATGTTATATTTGCCCAACAAGGACCGCATACGAAATTTCACGTGAAAAAAGTGAGGATCCGGCCTAGACACAGTTCCTCGAAGTGGCGGCCGAGGGAGAGGAGCCTCAGAGTGGGTGCCCCATCGTCCGCCGCGGGCGGAGATGCGTGCGTGAGAACAGAAAGTCACGTAAACAGTCCCACGTTCCATTCCCTATCGCTGCAAACGGCGGGACGGGGTACATACTCGGAGGCCCACTGACTGCAAAAGGTATCAGCAAAAGGATTCTGAGTCCCGCCACTTTAAGGGACAGTATCTTGGCCAAATTATCACTTTTTCGCGTTAAACTTTGCATGCGGCCCTCATTAGGCAAATACAACATTAAAAGATGGGTAACAGAGGGCTTATATTCTGTCCATCATTCCTTTCACGTTTTTGCAAAACGTACATAAATGAATGCTCTTGAATCATTTAATTACCCACGGATTTCCCTCCTTTTTTCTCAAATGAGGTCACTTTGAAGGATTAGTGAGTCATCGTAATTGAATCAATTGAATAAACGATTACTTACCGATACAAATGGCATGCTCATGACAATTGTTGGTGGTTTTCGAAGCACATTCATCAACCAACGGTCGGCAGTCCAAGCCGGCGAAAAGCTTCATGTTTGGTGATACGTCAACAAACGACTCTTTGCATCTGAAACACGGAAATTCACAGTTCATCATTCATTAATGCATTTATTCGATCCATTGGACGCATTACTGTCAGAAATTTTTCTAATAAACTAATATAAAAAAGTATTATTTTGTGTCGAAGGCACACGTTGATTTTCATGTACATGGAACAGTATGAAACCACAAAATTTTGGTATTTCGGAAGACTCAAAGAAAAGCTTCGCAAAAGTGACTGTAAGAGTATCAGCAAACGGATTTCGAGCCTTATAAGCGGTCTTTTTCAATCAATTTTGTAGAAGCTTTTCGAACTTTGAAGTAAAAACCCTAACTTCAAATCCAAATCTAAAATTTGGGGTAAAAAACATCGAAGACTCACACTGCTCCCCAAACATTTTAGACTATGTGAGTGAATACATGGGTATTTTGAAAAGAAAAAAGCTCGCAAAAAATCTTACAATGAACTAAAGGCAAAAAAATCGTCAGTAGCTTCCAAAGGAAGCATGTCTTTGAACATTCGACAATTATTCGAAAAGTCGTCGATAATTTCTAGAGGAAGCAAGTCTTCAGATATTTAGAGGGCTCACCTGCAAAGGAACCCATCGGCAAGATCGATACAGTCAGCATTCACCGAGCAATTGTGACGCTTTTCTTCGCATTCATTGCGAACTGCAAAGAAATGGCTTGTGAAAGGGCCAAAAAATCGAAAAAACGGTAACAACAAGCAAAATGTGAGGTGAGTACTAACGAAAGGCGTGACCTGCGTCATTTCAGAACCGGGGTTCAAAGGCCGCCTCTACTTGCAATTAATCTACAGGAATTTCTAAAGGAGATTTGCTTGACGAATTGATCGAATAAGCGGACAGCAGCGAACTACACTATCTTCGTCGCCATCGATACCCGTTGAGGATTATCCACATATTCATAAATAAAATTGTGAAGGATGATTTACACTGCATTGATCAACTGCTTTTTTGGGAAGTACCACGCATTTCATTTCCATTGATAATCGGTCCCTACAATGCCTTGCAGAGACTATCCAAATGCATGACTGACTATGGCACCAACTCAGTGATTTTCACGATTGGAAGGCCTGGTTCTGGTTTTGGCGAGCATATAAGACCGCGGTCATACTTTGCTGTGCCGGTGGGAGGGCGTGGCTGCGTATCTCTGCGTCTCCCCCAATGCCACCCTGCCTCGTTGCCTGCGTCATCTCTCCACCTCCCCCGTGCCACTCTCCCTCGCTGCCTGTGAACGTAGCCACGCCCTGCCGGCGGTGAGTATGACCGCGGCCTAATCGAGATTTGATCGACCGAGTATGCATGCGAGACCAGCGAGCTGCACCACTCCCGCCTCGAAAAACAATCGAAGGAGGAACTCACGTTGCGTGCAAACTCGTCCAGGTTTTCTTGTCTGATCAGGCGATTTATCGAGGAAACCACTGTTGCATGTGCAGATAAACGACTCGTCTGTATCTGTGCATCGGGCGTTCGGGTCGCAGTCGTGAGCACCCGAAGAGCACTCATCAATCACTAAAATTTCTGTTGTCACACCAGTATACAAATAATCTCCGTAAAATTATGATGGACAAGTGATGAAGTCGCTTTGCTTATTAAACGCTGACTTGAATGTATGTATTAAGTAATGAACATGAAAAATTCTAAAGGAAAAAGTTGGAATAACTAGTTCTTATGCTGAAGGCTACGCCCAGAGGGCACGGTTCAACGACGACGGTATGTTATAAATCGGATTGATCTAAAAAACTCACAGCAAATTTCGGTGACATTATGTCTCTTGTAGAACTGGCTGGCGTCACATTGACAGGTGTATTCACCACTAAAATGATTCAGATCAGAGGTACAGGAAAGGTAGTGAAGGAAAGTATCCATGTTCTTTGATGAAACGAGTTCGGAAGAGATAATCTGTGGCGAAACTCGCGATTCGTTCCCGGATGGTTGACATAGCCCCTCGCGGTCTGCATCTAGCCCGCGCCTAGTGAGGCAGAGCGGGCAAGGGAGACGGAGTGAGAAAGGGGTTCTAATCCTCGCGTTCTTGGCCGTTCCATTCTCTTCTTTCTCTACTGGTCCACAACTTACTGTTATCAACTCGACTTTCATATTCCCATTCCGTAGAAATAAATCCTAACTGTGCCTTCAATGATCAATAAGTCGATACATTTGCATTGCTGATCTTACCGTTAGCAGTACAATCTTAGTTGAGCTGTAGGAAATATTGGAAACATCACTAGCGTCATCTTAAAACTCGGGGGGGGGGATGTATGTTAGACGAGCGCCATTTAAAGCGACGAAATAGATGCTCAAAAAGGAGAAGTATGCCCATCATAATTGAGCACCAGAAATTTTTAGCTCTATGGTTCAGCGTTTTGGTAAACGTGCGCCCGGAACGCCTTAATACGTTTGACCTGGCTCATTTTACAAGTGAGCAAATCATGTACCGAATGGTA
Organism: Trichostrongylus colubriformis; assembly: GCA_963978905.1. Taxonomy (NCBI): domain Eukaryota; kingdom Metazoa; phylum Nematoda; class Chromadorea; order Rhabditida; family Trichostrongylidae; genus Trichostrongylus; species Trichostrongylus colubriformis. Next base: position 7,705,406 of record OZ022259.1, on the reverse strand, counting down.
ATGCAACACATCACAGATTCACATGACTCTGATCGATATTCTCTAATACGACACAGGGTGGACTCATTTTTTTTTCGAAAGCGGAGTAGGAATGTAATGAGCACGTTGACTTGCACCTTCAACGGTTATCCACATCGTTAAACCCATTGCCTTTAAACACTATCTCAATCTCAGCGCTGGATGAGTCAGCCCCTAGCTGAACATTTTTTATTAAAGGGCAGCGAAGTTCATATGAAGCTCGAATGCTCGCCAGCTAGAATTTCTCTTCCCTTCTAGTTCTCAGCGGATGCCTGTAATGAGCTTTTCTCGTATATAACGATTTCCTTACTTTGTATTGCGAAGACACTTCTCCTTCTTTCGAGCGTCGCACGAGTTTGGCACAGATGGATCACAAGTGCCTGGCTTTTGACATTTATCTGATTTGACATTTCGAACAAAACCAGGGCTAGAAAAGTGCATTAACATGAATTATAGCGAGTTCTAGTTTACAAACGCCGTGAACTTGCCCAAAAAATTCAAAATGCAGCAGTTCCGCAATACAAACCTGCACTGGCACGTTGCCTCACCACCAGGTCCCCGGACACACTTCGCGTTCGGACCGCAGCTGGACGCATCTGCATAGTTGCACTCATCAGTTGATTCGGATATGTCTTGTGGAGGTGCACCGATTTCTGCAAAAGTCTTTTTTTGCAGAAGGTTTGATGACGTAGGTTGGGACTGCGGTGACTAACTGCATGCGCCGGTGTGTACGTCTCGCCAGCCAAGATCGGCCGGGCAAGTGCAGCGCCAGTTGCCAAACGGCGTGCGCTCACAAATCTCCGGATCTGGACAAGAAGTGGCAATTTCCGGGTTGCAGACATCACCTCCACAGACCTGAAATCGGGAGTTTTTGAAAGAGAATAGGTGAAATGTTTAGGAAAGTGAGGAAAGAGACAACGGTACAGGAGTTAAAAAAACTGAGGTGTGGGACAGAGTCAAGTACGGCACTCTAGGAAATTTTTTGAAAAAAAATAGGCTCGATGCATCTGAAGCGTCGGCTATGGCCTAAACCAGAACCTCGAGGGGTTTTCCCAAAAAAGGTCGTCAATTGACAAGCAATTTGTAAACATAGCATTGCTACTTAATACTTATTGTAGGTATGATCATCGACGATTGACCACGTTTCAGATTCCAGCTAACCGACCAAAAGTATCTACGAATATGCGTGTGTCGAATATTTTTGAGTATTATTTGACTGACATTTCAGAATACAATCCTAATTCTTAGAAATCCAAAATACAACTGCCCGTCGAGGATTTATCGACCCAAGAACCGAGCCCTTGTAGGGGTCACAAATAACCGATTTCCGAAAGTCTGCCAAATTCAAATGTAATTTTCCGACAGTAATTAGACAAATGGAAGCCATTTATCTTCAGAGACCCGAACGATAAATGCACGGAAGGGTGGGCTCGTCTTCGAGCTGAAGGGACTCAGTTCCGCAAGGTAATAGACAGTGCCTTGCAAGCAGTTGCAAAAATTGGCATAGATGTCATAAATGCCGTGAGGACGAGGTACGGCTCAAGATCCTCTTCTCTCTGGGTGAGGCTCGCCTCCGACCCACCGTAATTTACCACTATGTAACTTTCAATTACGTGGAAACTCACCTTAGTAACGGGATGCTGTTCAAAGCCCTCAGGACATTCGCAACTGTACTGACCATTCTTCAACATGCAAACTTGATTGAGGGCACGATCGCATCCTGCGTGTGATGTGGGATCGCAAGGACCTGGAAAGAAAGACCTTTAGCACGATTCAAAGTCATATATTGAAGGCACCAAGACCACGGCAGGGAGAGAGAGCGTATTTGAAATAACTAATCTCTGTAGACGAACAATTCAGCTCATATTAGATGATGTGCACCGGAATCCCCGTTGAAAAACGCGTCTTGGGATGCCATTGCTATTTTAGCGCGCTTCAACTCGGCCACTGATGCGTGCGTCGCTTGCCTCTATGGCCGAGCTGCCTGTCGGCGGCAGACAGAGAAGGCAGACGTCATTGTCATTTGATGTCGCGTAAGGCGAACTTGGTTTCATTTATGATGATGTTAACCTGGTGAAAAGAGATAGTATTCACCAGCTTGCAACCATAATTTATGTTTTATTGTTGTGAAAGGATGAACGATGAAGTTGTCGGCGTTAATCAGTCCTTTCTGAGACAGCATTCTAGTTCAATTCAGAGTCATGATGGCAGGTGAATGCGATTTGGCCTATTCAAAGAATTGCGGAGCCAACCTGTACAAGTTAGTGCTCTTATCTTCTCAGAAGAGTCGGGTAACAATTTACCTACCGCGGAAGGATGGAAGGTCTGCTCGGTCTTGACAGCACTGATGTAAGATTTGATCCCCGCACGAGGGGTATGTTGCAAGTGTTCCGGTGATTAGTGCGGAGTGAGGTCAACCATGAGTGGGTTCACTTCACGAGACGGTTGATTTACTACTAATTTCAAGATCTTAGCTTCGTAGCTGGTCTACTTATGGTTTAAAGGTCGAAGAATAAAGGCACATATTTGGGAAGCTAAATATGTGGTAAAATTGGATATTTGCTCCTTTAATGATTAAGATGAGCATCTTCTATTAAATATAATTTCTGACTGAAAGAAGATACGGTCTATGGTGAAGGTGGAAGCTAGTTACTGTAACAGTCAATAATACAATGTTTTAGTCTCAGAAGAATGTTAATTGTCGTTTCTATACTGAATTACCCTCCACACAACACTGGTGACCTGAAATCCAGAAACACTGGTCGGAACACTTGCACGCCACCCCCAAGGAAGTGGGAATGCGCGACATCGCTCCTACAGCACCTCGGTCTCTTTTCATCGTTTCCTCGTGATGTACGTAAGTACAGCAAACGCAAATTCTGCAACCATTCGTATCTTCACAAGAAGCCGCAACCCAGCACAAGGACTGCCGGCTCTGTAATCTACAATTTTCTTTTGTAAATCTATAAATTTACCAGTGGAAGGCTTCGGAGTTTCTGTCTGAGGGCACGTGACACGTTGAATGGCACTTCGAAGCCTTGTGTTGAGATCCTCGAACGCGTTCACGTGGAATGTCCGATCTTTGGAGCCAGTGATCTGAAATTGATTTGACTTTTTTATGTTTGCCCTCGAACTGATGTTGCACACCATCATCAATGGTAAAAACAATGGCGAGGGTGAATGCGATAGCAGGCTGTGACAGTTCTTCAGGTCAGAAAACGGAAGATTCCGCATGTGAAAATGGAAATACACCGTCGAAAGCGTGGGAGTGGAATATATGTTCTGTTTTGGAAGCGGACTAGACAACTTAGTTGTTTTGTTTCAGCATTCCTTTTAGCATGATGACGTTTTGTTCTCTGGATCATGTTGCTCGTTGGTGCTATTTTAGTAGTTCATGTTCCATGTACCTGTTGTGCATGCAATAAATATATAGATATATAACTAACTTCTTCCAGTTCAGCTTGAAGTACGTGATTTGTGACTCCCACGGCAAACAACTGAATATTCTGTCGACGAGCATTGTTGGCAGCCACAGTGACATTGTCCTGGAATCACAACTGCATTTACCGAGCAACTATGGATCGAAAATCGCTTCCGAAATTTAAGTTCTACTGTTACCCATACATATGTTTATGCTGATACGCTTACTAAAGGCCAAACGCAAAATTTCACTCAAAAAAAAACGAGAGCCCAGCTAAGATACAATGATCAAAGTAACGACCCACGGGGTTAGGCGCCCTGCAAGGCGCAGTCACGAGGCTTCTAGGCGGAAAGAGGCGATGGATTACGTAATCATGGACGCAGAGTAAGAAGTAAAAAGACATTGGGCGCGAAAACCCCAACTGCAGTCTGTCTGCCGATGGCTGTTAAAATATTGCTCGGTGGGAATTCAAACGAGTTCCTCTTCTGCCAGTTTTCGATTTCCGCTTTGAAATATTTCTCCTTTCTTCTTGTATTCCTGTTCACGTACTGCATTTGGTAGAATAATTTTGAGAGGATAGAAGTATGGAATTTCAGTGGACGACTGTTTTGAGTAGAATCATGAGTGAAATCAAAAGAGTATACTGCAACCTCTGGGTGTCACATTTTTTAAAAGGTTTTTATCATTCAGGCATTTATAGCTGCACGATGAGCGCATAGGCGGACTCCACCTATGCCATGCCTCACTCCTCCCCCCCCCCCCCTCCTTCCTACCCCCACCACCGCTTGCCCGTACACCAATGATATTTCCTGAGCCACCACCCGCCCTGCACTTATTTGGTGCACTCATAGTCTTCGTATGAAACGGCTGTAAGGCACTACCGAAGGCTATTCGCAACGGCTCACCTGACTTCTACCGTCAGTAATGACGATAGCGACGCGTGTCACCCGTTGTGACAATGGCCGAGCACCACGCCTCTCACTGAAAGCTTCGGTTGCGACATGTTCGATGGCAGCACCAGTACGAGTAAGACCTGTCAGGTAGCTAGAAAATTCACGTTTTTATTTGGAGCTATCAATAGACCTTTTGTAAACTTCCCTTTTACTACTTACTCGATATTCTTAATTGCATCGTGGAGTGAACGACTGTCCTTGTAATCATCCAATCCGAATTCGTGTCTGAAATATGCAGCAAAATCGTCAGAGAGAAAAATGAAAAAAAAAAATCGGTTCACGTGTTACTCGTGGCACAGGATAAGGTAATTTCTCCATGGTTAAGACTACAGTATGTCTTGCGATGGCAGAATCCAAGACTCACCTTATTTGGTCAGAATACTGAACAACCGACACGCGAGTCTTGTCTGGGGCAATGTCGAAGAGTTCAGTGAATTCAGCCAGGAACCGTAGTACCTGGAACGGAAGTCGTAAAACGCTTCAGTTGTCTGATTCAACTATTAATTGGCTTCGATTCGGTGGTGGACATATCAGTGGTATGAGTTCTTGGAAATCACTGTAAACACACAAAAAACTGGTCAAAATGAAATATTCAATTTTTGATTGTTTGATTCGAACAATTTCTGCATTCGATCCGATTATTTCACTATCGAATTGATTGCCACGCGTCGTTCGCCGATCGCGTAACACATCAACCGTTCGCTTAGTATGAACGCGGCCTGAGCGCTATCAAAAAGCGCTACGGTTGCGATGAGTCAAAATATGTTCACCGGTTCCCATGTTATTTTTGCATATATTCATATCCATAAATTTTAGCTTATGCAATCAACAAACTCGTATTTCAGATCCTTGTATTTGATTTTTTTGAATCTTTTCCTTTTTTCTCTTTTTTTAAATTTCAGATTTCAGCTCACCTCAGTCTGGAAAATATATGATCCAATTGATCCCGAACCGTCAATGAGAAATACAAGATCGGTGGCTTGTACAGGGCTGAAATGTCGAAATTCACACTGTACATGGTAACTTTACATAAGATTTGCCGAATGGCTTTTGTACTGCTTAGGCCACGTTCATACTTTGCGTCGGCAGGAGGTTGCGTATAGGCAGCGAGGCAGAGTGTCACAGGTGGGGACGCAGAGACACATGGCCACGCCCTTCAACCGGCACCGCAAAGTATGAACGCGGCCTTACAACGCCCTTACCAGACAGTGTCGAGCGTGCAAACACGTCCCGGTTCGAGATTCGCATTAGATGACACGTCCACATAACCGGCGAAGCATTTACAAGTGTAGCCATCAGGCAGCTGAACACAGTCAGCATTCTCATCACAAGAGTTCAGTCTGCGGTCTGAGCACTGATTGGATGCTGAAATTGAGTATATAAAATCATTAGCCCCGCGAAACTCAAGGCTAGTAAATCGTTTGAATGTAGCGCTGAAGATTTATTAGATAGAGCAGTTCAAGCAAACACGGAGCGGGTGTGAACCCTTATGTCAGGATTTCGCACGCGACGAGCGGCGTGCGACGCAGTGTTGAGAGCTATGCGTGTCGCGGTAGTGAGGTCTCAGAAGGATTACACGGTGATTCTTGGGGCGCGATACGCAGTTGACTTGTAATCGCTTCGGGACCCAACAACATGGCGCCTTTACCTCGTCCGCATGCTTCGCTTGCGACATTCCGCGGTGCGAAATCCTGACATAAGGGTACACACCCAAACGGAGCAACAGGGATATGTGAGAAATTCAATTTACAATCCTCTCGAACACGATTTGAAATTCGCGCGCAAACAGGATCCATCCTTCTGCAGTCGTCTGCGCAATTCCAAACTACACACTTTCCCTAGGTCACGGGTAGTCTCGGAAGGTTGCCGCTACTGGGTGCCGAGGCAGCCGTTGTCTCTTCCACGTCTATGCTTTGCTATCCCCAGAAGCGGTGCATCGCAGGAAGTAGAAGGTGCTCCGCAACACCCCCGCCCCCTCCACGACATCTGTTTGAGCGGGTGTGTGCCGTTAGGTCAAAGAATGGGCGTAGCCACGTTTGGCGTGCGACGAGATGGGACAGGATGGGGGCGCTGTACCAGTTGAGTGTTGACCCCTAGAATAAGGCGTAGAGCACCGTCATCGCTTCAGAACCCATACAGCACGGCGCGCATATCCCGCACCATCGCGTCGTATGCCAGACGCTGCAACGCGAATTTCTGTCCCAATGGCACACACCTATATTCTAGGAAGCATGCAATGGCGACTGCGGCGCTGTCGGACCTTCATGTCTTTGATGTAGCACTTTCATAGTTGGAACTATCACACTCTAAAGAGAGCCCATGCTGAGTTCCATATAAGCCTTACGACGATGTGTAGACACAATCAGTGTGTGCACTTATGACAAAAAATCGCTTCGCAACGTCGCACTCGCGAGCCAACAGTGCGAGACGTTTAAAATTCCGCTCGTGAGGCTGTGAAGGATCTCTGAAGATTGCAGTTTGGAAGCTACGGAAGTTCGCCTGTGTTGTTGTTGCTGTTTCGACAGATAAACCTGCAACGACTCGCACTCGCCGCGCAACTCGCCGCGGGCGGCCACGCGATTTTTTGTCGTAAGTGCACACATCCAATTCCACGAATTTGTTGTGCACCTACCTTGAGAACATTTTCGTCCGGGTTGAAGCTGGTATCTGGATGAGACGTCAGTGTATCCCATCTTGCATTTACACATATAACCTTGTTGAAGATCAATACATTCTGCATACGGTGAACAGTCAGCGGTACCATCTGCACACTCGTTGGTGACTAAAATACCAGATGGATCGATATTAAAATCAATATTCTTTACTAACGGAGGGAAAAGGCAACTGACTTTGTTGGCATTTGCGTCCAGGCAGATGATACGGATCAGGTGAGAGATCGATATATCCGGCCTAAAATTGCAACATTCTCGTGACTATTGCAGGAGTTTTTTTTTCGTGGGAGGCACACTTGAACAGAGCTGGACAATTAGAATAAGAAGGGATTGATGTCTATTTAGTTCTGACAAGGGAAGGACCCCAGGTCGAAGTGGCCATTCGGAATGAGATGCATATGGTCCGATCTCTTTTCGGACGCTGATCTCGAATCTGCATTTCGAATTTGCAAAACGATTCTCTGAGCGGAGTTGTGGAGGTTTTTTTTGAATGAACGATTCATCAGCATGGCCGTTGCTAAGTAGCAACGGCCTCAGCGGCTCAGTGGTAGTGCTCCGGATCTGCAGGAGAGGGACGGAGGGTTTGCTCCCCGCCAGTGCGATTCTTTTTGCATATTGTGTTTCATTGTCAGTAAGTGCTTTTCTTCCACTTCTGGACGTTTCCTTGGACTGGTACCTATCACACCCATCATTTACTCTGCCACTTTATTTATAACTGCTAACATTACTCACAAGGGAAGGATACCAAGTCGAAGAGAATCCCGTACCACACGTATTAGGCGTTTTTGCGTGAAGAGATTATGGTATTCGTGCACAGGGAGTCGAATTACCACTCTGTGCAAATTTTCAGCCAAATCCAGTTTTTGGTCCAACTTCGGAAAATTGGGGGTGGCCAGGTTATAAAGTGGTAGATTTTGAATTTTCTTCTACAGAAAACCCTGCAACCTGAACAAGATAGCCCACACATACCTTTTACACTTGCCCATCGCACTAAATGTACGAAATAAGCGTCAATTAGGAGCATTTCCTAAACAAGGGTCAACGACTTCTCCTTTGTTCAATGGGCTGCCACCCTATAGCCCGTATAGATTTTTCCGAAATGTGGTCAAATTCTCGAATCGGCTAAAAACTTGTCTTCTGGGGTAATTTGACTCCCTGAACACGAAAATCTCCCTGGTTTTGCGCAAGAAGGTCTGGTTCGCGTGCTATGGGCTTCCAAACCTACCACAATAGTATTGTTTTTTCAAAAAAACCTCCATAACTCCGCTCAGAGAATCGTGTTGCAAATTTCGAATACAGATTCGAGATCAGCGTCCGAAAATACGTCGGATCATATGTATCCCATTCCGAATGGCCACTTCGACCTGTGGTCCTTCCCTTGTGAGCTGGAAATACCGAGCGAAAAAAAAAACAGAACCTGATGGCGGAAGAAATCTTAACGTTGGTAGTCTCACGATATAAATCAATGAGTCGTGGAATGAGACACATTGATGGCTGATCGGATGGTCATGATTCTAATGATTTTAATGAGGAATGGCTGGCTAGATGAAGGCATGCGCGGAGCCATCAACTTTTTTTTTACGATTTTTCCCTTTAAATATGAGATGTGAAAAAGTGAAAAGCGTGATTATAGCATATTCTATGGTCTGCAGGGCTCAGCTGTGACCATTGACTCTCAGAGACTTACTGAGAGGGGGAGGAGGTGTGAGTGGAAGGCAAAGCACGAAGTTGGAAAGGAGGTACAGAGCTATTATGCGACACCGGCTCCATATCAGGCTTATCAATCTCTCCCTCATTTTTCTCGAAACAGTTCTCATAGTTTCACAGCGGTCCCAATAAAGTATAGCATCATCGTTTCAGGACCCATACAGTACGACGAGCATAGCTCGTCCCATCGCGTCGTATGCCGCAACGCGAATTTTCTGTCCTAATGGCGGAATAATCGCGTTAAAGGACAAATCTCTTGCTTGGCACAATACACGGACTTTAAGCCGCTCCTCGGTAATGGTTTGCAATCGGTATAATTGTACTTTAGCACCTCCAAGCATACTTATTCCTGTGGAACACTGATAGCCCTTTAACTCACTACACTCCCCAAAAGGCTCCTGCTCCCCGCTTAGGCCGCATTCATGCTTAGCGCTGCCGCGTGCCGGAGGCAGGGGCGTGGCTGTGAGTCTCTGCGTCTCCATCTGTGTCACCCTCTCTCGTTGCCTGCGCGTCGTCTCTGCACTTCTCCCGTGCCACTCTGCCTCGCTTTCTGTGAAAACACAGCGCACGCCTTACCGGCCTCAAGTATGAACACGGTCTTATTGATATATTCCTCTGACTAAACAGGCATACTGGATAGGTGAACTACAAGGATATATGCTACTGTAGTTGGGGAGGAGGAAGGTACTCACTGTCGCGCTGCTATCCCTCACTCCCTGCCATTCTTATTCATCAGTTCATACACTCAATGTTTATATTTACCTGAAGGTCGCTTGAAGGTAGGGGCTTCTCTCTGAACTAAGGCTCAGACTAGAAGACTGAATAAAATTAGGGCAGCACGCCAAGACTGTGGACTGCCCCACGCGTTACTACATTAGCATCAAAATTCGCAACGTTCATAGCTCATGTTTATAAAAAAAAATGGGGTAAGTACCTTTATGTCAGGATTTCGCACGAAGACAAGGGGCGTGCGTCACAATGTGTGAGAGCTATGCGCGTCGCGGTAGTTAGGTCTCAGAACGATTACACGGTAATGCTAGGGGCGCGATACGCAGTGCTGTCTTGTAATCGCTTCGGGACCCTACAACATGGCGCCTTTAACTCGCCCGCATTGCTTCGCATGCGACATGCCGCGGACACAAGGGTTCACACCCAAAGAAATGAGATATAGGTGAGATGGATTTTTGATGCACAGTATTTGGATGTGCCAGTTATACTGTACATAACCAAAAAGTTTCGGAACCGACGGTTTCGGATCGATGGACCTCAAGCAGTTAGCGGAGTGGCCACCAGCCACACCATCACCAATTGCAAGCTCGTCACTCGAACCCTTCCTCGAAAAGGGCTTGTAAGGAACACCAATCAAATTTCTTTACTGTGAGGTATTCTATCTCTCTCTACTGTTGTAAATGGTATTCTCCTTGGAAGAGCAACATAGAAAGTTTCCCTCAAGCTACTTTTCATGGGTTGGCCTTTTCACTTGTTGTTAGTCGGTATTTCTAGACTATTTTTTGATTGGGAGGTTCCAACTGAAGATTACTGATTTTTCAAAGTTTTGAATTTATCACCTTGCACTGGCATTTGAAGCCGTCGTATGTATTCGAACAGATTGCATTCCGGTCACACTCGTTAGCACGTTCGCATTGTGAGAACACTAAAATGAACGGCATTTTATTTCTTTTGTGGTCAGAACCACCATCTACCACTGAGCGAGCTACTATTGGGGAATTAGGAATGAAAATCTGGCTACCGGTGAGTAAGCTAGCCATGATCACTTGGCCTCCTTCCCGTCTCCCTGGTTTCTGAATCACCCTCAAAGCCCAATAGAGGAATCAGGATTCCGGGGTGTGTGCAGATATGACGGGTAAGCGCTTCGCGGCGTTCCACTCGCGGCGCCACCTTGCCGTATCGATTGCCCATGGGAGCCTGGCAGAGCGAGGCTGCGTCACCTCTGCGCTTCCAGCCATGCCACACTGCCTCGCTTGAAGGCTGCCATGCCCTACCATTGGCACTCGCACCCGCCGCGCCGCTCGCCGCGGGCGGCCACGCGATTCCCCGTCATATCTGCACACACCCCAGGATTTCGATGCCTACTGAAGGCAGACCCTATTCGTAGTGCGAACTATCCCACTCTTCTCACAATCAGCATGCCCGCCTCAATACCTTTCCCATTTACATCAAGTTTCCCAACTGGAAACTGTTACAGAGTCATATTCCAAATTCTTGAGTTCCACCGACCTTGACCTGCGGTGCAGGCGTGGTTTCAACAGCTGCCGCCTTCTTTACCACTTCCCGCCCCTCCTGCCTCCTAGCGATGGGTTTTCTGGACTGATGGTGGAAGGATCTTGATTCTTGATTTTTTGACACTTTCTCTCCGTATTTCTCTCTGTCTAGCCACTGACCACATTCAGCCCGAATTGCTCCCACCGCTACTTTTAAAGAATCCTTGTGTCGTGGGACAGCGTTTATACTCGGCTCCCGATCGCATGGTCACGAGGGATCTCTTCTGCCCCTGTGATAGCCGATGCTTCTCTAAGGTTTTTTTCTGGTCTCGAATCCACGTGTGATCATTTTTATTTTTTGTTAAAAGTTGTACCCAGTCCCCACTGAAGGGTGTATCGTACAACATACCTTTGCATTTTCCATCACTTTGCTGAACGGCACCACGTTTACACTGGCAGACCATCTCGCCCTTGGCATTAAAACGGCATTCCTCATTAGGACCGCACTGTTCCGAACTGGTGCACTGAGGCTGAAAAATGAACTTACTTCAAAACTGAGCCAAAAACTATATTTCATGGAAATTACAATTCAAGGAAGCATATGGTAACCTGTCGGCTGGTTTGTCCATAGTGTTCTGGGGATTTTGGTCGATTGCAGACTCGTCCTGGATACTTTGCGGTATCCGGTGAGGCGTCCACGAAGCCAGGGCGACATCTGATCGTGTGAATGTGATAGCATTTGAGCGACATTAGTCAAAGGAATTGTCTACGGAAATTTAAGTTCTTCTGTCATCTTATGTTGAATTTGCTCGATAAGGGCCACATGAAAAGCCTCAAACTGACTTCCGAGGTTGGACGTCCGAGGGGGAGCACGAGGGTTTTAGGAGTAAGGAGACGACGGTCACGTGATCAGAGACGCAGGGTGAGAAGTAAATCATCGCTAAGCGCGAAAACTTGAACTGCGCTCGGCCCTTCGACAACTGTTCAAATGTTGCTAGGCGGGCAGGTCGCACTTCAAATTCAAAAATCCTTCTTCCAGTCTTTCAATTTCCCCTTCAAAACGATGGGAATTTCTCATTTTTTTGTGTTTTTGTTGATATATTTTATCTAGTAAAACGATTTTAAGTGGAATTAAAATCATCATCAATTATCAAAAAAAATCAAATTCATTAAAATCATCAATTATCAAAAATTAAAAATATGGAATTAAAATCATTGAATTTCCGTGGACGATTCCTTCAATGATGGGGCTTTGATACTCACTTGCACTCGTAGCCCTCATCACGATCGAAACAGTCGGCGTTACTGGAACAGTCAGCCTTTCCTGTGGTACACTCGTTCACCACCTCAACGCACTGGAATTGAGCAAGGATTAGGTACAAGCAACCGTGCTAGCCATTCAAGGCAGTAATAAGGCTAATTCAGGCTGAATGTGAAAAGGTTGCTGGATGTGAAAGCCGAGGTGTCTTGTAGTATGAATGAGAAGAAAAAACGAATGACGGTCAAAACCCGAGAAATTAGATTACCTTCCCGCTGTTGATCCCTGAAGAGACCGGAATCCGAAGAAAGTGGAAGATGCAAAGAAATGATCGTTCTGTAGAGAACATTCAAGGTAAGATGCGATAATCGGTGGAAAAACCGGTGTTCAAAAGCGCGACGTGGTGACAAAAGCTTTCGACCACGGCAGGATTCGAACCTGCAATCTTCTGCTCCGTAGGCAGACGCGTTATCCATTGCGCCACGCGGCCACGACGAAATCCTTCTCGCGTTGTGATGACAATTCTCAAGTTTTCTTCGAGTGGAAAAAGTGCACTTTTGATCTGCTCTGACACTTTCGAGCTTGATTCCTACTTTGCAACAGCTCTCGACCACGGCAGGATTCGAATCCGCAATCTTCTGCTCCGTATGCCGACGCGTTATCCATTGCGCCACACGGCCCCAAAGCTAATCTCCTTGCGTTGCGGAGACAATCGTCAAGTTTTCTTTGAGTGGAAAAAATCAATTTTGATCTGCTCTAACACTCACGATCTTGAGTCCTGCTTGATTCTCATCACATCCGCATCACTTCGTACTGCACATACTGACTTTCCGAGTCGTCCGCTTTAGAGATGCCCTTTGTTGTCTCGTAGAGTGGGGTCAATTCAAGTCGTGGGAGAGACGCAATTTTGCGTCAAGGTCGAAGCTCCTTTCCCTCCCTAGGCTTAGGCTAAAATTGATATCCTCTCCTTCCGCATGAAAAAGCATCTGTCAAAGCATAGGTTTCATCTGCTTTAGCCTAAGCCTAGGGAGGAAAAGAAGCTCGACGTCGATGAAAATTTGACGCAAAGTTGCGTCTCCCTCCCCCCCCCCCTTCCCCCCGACTTGAATTGACCCGTGGAGTGTATTTCATTCATTCATGATGATGTGAAATGAGTGAAGCAATACACCAACAAACAAGTAAAATAATCAAATGAAGAATAAGCGAAAGCGTAAGAAAAAAGGTGACTACAATTGGAAATTAATGAATTCACTTTCGACGTCTCCACAAGGTGTCGTGTGCGCATTGCGGCAACTGCAAACCACCGTAATCCCATACCGTAGACAAAAATTCCCTCCCAACCAAAAAAGAGGTTTATAAAGACATCAGGAGAGGCAATTTTAGCCTACGCTTAGACTTATCGTAAGACATTGCACACACGACACTTTGCTAAGACGTCGTGTGTGGATTCAATGGATTTTTTCGAATCACATACACCTTTTTTCTTAGCCTCTCGCTTCTTCTCCCATTAACTGTTTCGCTTGATTGCTGCTGTTTGTTGTTTCAATTATTACACATCGTCATGATTGAATGGAATACATTCTACGAGACAACAAATGACATCTCATTTGACGAGCAAATTGGAAAGGTGATGCTGCAGTTCGAAGGGATGCGCGGAAGATGCAAGTACAGACCAGATCGTCTCGCTTTTGAATCAACCGTTTATCACTTCCAATCTCGAATGTTCGTTTCAAATTTTTCTTCCCATCTTCCTCTTTCTGCCGACCCTCCTGATTCTTTTGAAAGAAACGAGCTGGGGTGAAGAAAGGGAAATCCAAAACTAAAACTGCCAAATATAGTCTTCCCGGGGCGGAGGTGGTGTAGCGACAGGTGGCACAGACCCCAATCTCATGGTGCGGGGATCAAATCCCGCATCAACGCCCGTCAAGGCCAAGCAGGCCTTCTATCTCTCCGACATCGGCAAATTGGTACCAGACTCGTCTGGGAGGATAAAAGCCGACCGAGTTTCACATCGGAGCCACCGCTAGTCATTGCCTAGGCCACATCACATTCTCCAGCCATCACGATTCTGAATGGAACGAGAATGTGCGGCGCATCCAGAAAGGGATTGGCGAACGCCAAAAACTTTATCCTTTTATCTTTTATATTCTTCCCGGAACTATAGCTTTCATTTGGCTGATTTACATCAAGAGTTCTCATTACCTACACTATTCCTATAACTGCCTTTAATCGGCGGTCTCGATGGGTAGGTTGGGTCCGTACTGCATGCATAAATGATAAGCTTCCAATACGACACACCCTCCCAACACGACAATTTAAATTCAAAGACAGGGGTAGAAATTCGGCTCATATGCCACTGCGGTACGCGTCCGCTCGCGTCAGTTCTCATAAATTATACAAATGAGTCAGAGTTGCTGTAAACTACATCCTTTGCGTCTTTTATATTGACGCTGATTTCAAAAATCAAAGACACCGGTAGGAGTAAATTTGGCAAATTGGGGGACTACGAAAGTAGAGGTGCTAAGCAATATAACAGTAGAGAAAGAACGACATAAAAACGGCGAAAAAACCGAGAAATAGGAACCCAAAAGTCCCCCATCTCTCTCGTCCTCTGCGTCTCTAGCCGGAGTAGACTGAAGACAGGCCAGAGTCTGAATCAGCCGACCGCGATCGTTGTCCCGCCCCTCCACGGCGACTCCTCCGGCCGCAACCGCATAACGACATGCCGTGCCGCGAGATCGTCATAAGACCCCAAGCCGCGTTTTTTTAAAATGCGATTTTTATCACATGTGATCTCTTCTGAAGTAGAAGGTTCGTTTCAGAAGACATCTACTCCCAGATCTCAGTTTTTCTTTACCCCTACTGGTGCCTCTAAGGAAAAGACTCCAAAGAAGGGAAACAAGAAGAACCTTTCGTCCTGGCATTTTGCTGACAGACGACGAAACATCGGCGAAGCCCGGCTGACAAACGCATTGGAAACCTTCTGGTGTGTCAACGCAGGCCGCGTTAGGGTCGCAATCAACGCCATATCTTCAAAATAATATCATCAATGAATAATTTAATAAAAAGGGCTTTTCGGTATAGAACTCACGTCTGCTTCTGACTACACTCATTACTTGTCTTTCGGCAAATTCGGCCTGGTTTATTAACGCGATCCGTAGAGATGTCGGCAAATCCAGGCTTGCATTGGCACGTGTAGCCCTCTTGCTAAAATATAATTATTTTCTCATCAATAACCTTACAGTTTGTCTTCTCCCTCTTTTGAAGGTGTAAGATGTCAGTATTTTACTGATCTCAAAGAGGAAATGTGTTCACAACCAAATGGACGCTAGGATCTTAGTAGTAGTGCATGGCGCAGTCGAAGCTACTCAACAGGATATTCCCAAAAGCAAGCGCGTCGTATGTTGTGTCTGACCGCTACATGTCATAGATTCGCGTGGATTTGATCGATACTTCAGTGAAGCACTGGTAAACTCGTCCACCACAGAAGAAATTAAAGTGCACCCAATGTTTTGCGAAACAGTGATTCATAAAGCAGCGGAGAGCTGACGTTGTCCCAAAATTCTGTTTTTCGAACGAAATTGAAACTTCTAGATTTTGTGAGCCATTAAGCTTGGTAACGCTTCGGACTTTGAAAATCATATGTATAAAATCGAAATTCGTGAAAAAATTACGAGGGTTGCGCACCTTATCGATGCAGTTAGCGTCCTTATGACAATTGTTTAGTGAAGGTCGAGCGCACTCGTCCACTGACAAACATCGTCCATCGGCCAGTCGATTCACTCCCGTCGGGCATTCGCACCGGTACTGACCATTAGCAAACACGCACACCTTCAAACGAATTTCGTTAAATCTCGATGAAAATTGTTTTTGGGACAAAATAGACGAAAACAGGACCGGTTTAGTTCCTTTTCTACAAAGTATAACTTGCCTCGTGCTTTGCTTGACTACATGATAATGGATCATCGACTCGGCACTGTAGGCTGCTAGCTGAAAATATTTCTTTTGAAAGTTTCAAGATATTTTGCATTACCCTACTGAAAAGACATGGACTCCCGATTTGCTGTTGTGTGCGTCAAGACACTCGAGCAGAGTCACCGCGTCTAGCAATGTAACCTTCCTAGTTTTTTTTTCAGACGAGTCGCATGTTTATGTTGTTAGTATTTTATACAAGGCTGATAAGCTATGGTAAATATACCATTCAGCTGAGATAAGGTGAAAGGGGTGTCGGTAGTGTAATGGATTAGCACATATGCCCGGAAAACATAGAGTGCGGGTTCGAATCCCTTCCGACACCGAAGCTTTTGCCCATAACTCAGCATATTTGTGACGACTTTCTGGTTTCGTTGTGAATCGATGCTCGTCAAGTAGAGCGGCTGCCATGTGGCCTGACCCAAATCGGGTGTACTGTCGCACCCCCGATGGCTAAGGGTGCTGTCTATACACAAGGCAAATCTACCACTAAAAAGGCAGTCATTTTCCAACGATTTTCATTGTTGGTCGTTTTCATTTTCGTATGCGCTTTAGGAAATTTCGTTAGCACTCCGGGAAAGTTTAATCATCATTATTCAAGATCTGCAACGAGCTGGGGCTTCAGCAGAAGGCTGGCAGGACCGCCCGATATTTATGGCAAGTTTGCGAGGCAACCTCCGTTGATGAGCATGCGGTTTAATTTGAAGTTTGTGCCTCTACAAAGAAAAACAAATCGGAGGCGTAGGATAAAAGGAGAGAACTAGTTCGTTTTTTTCGAGAAACTCCTTGCTACTACGTAGTAAGCTTTCGCTATTAACTTCTAGATTAGCATACAGGCAGGATCTCGTCTCGCAGTCGTCGTTTTCAACGACGGCGCCATCGGCTGCGCTGTTGTCTGCTCGCTTTTTGCGCTGGTTGCTAATGTCCCCCTTAGCATGTGTATGTGTTGTATGCATGCATTTTATTGCGGCAATGTGAAACTGGTCGTAGTCGCAGAATCGACGAAAACATTACAGTAATTACAACCCATACATCTTGTCAGTCATCATTACAATGGGAATGGGAAGAAACGTTGGTAAAAAAAATAATCATTAGGAGCCGTTTGGAAATGAGTGCTACCACTGCATGAGGCATGAATTGAGGAATCCTCGGACGAAGGTCGTTTTTAGTATTTTTCCAGGAGAATTTGTAAATGACCAGGCATTTTTGAGCTGGTGCCCCAATCTCAAAAAAAAAGTCGTCAATCGAAAATGATACTCTCAAAGAGAAAGCACTGAGTATAGAAGCAAGTAACCACCGAGTGGGGGGGACGGCCGATTCTATCGTCACGCCCATTGCGTCGCGCCGCGTACGCCGCGCGCGGCCACTTCCGCGGCAGATGGCGATGGAGGGCCTAAAGACACCGGAAGGGGGTAATTTTGGCCCACGGTAGAACAGACGTAGTTCGGAGGAGTTTAGGTGGCCGCTATTGCACAAACTCGCCAATTTGATGCCTTGGTATGGCGTCAAATGGAGATGTTTCTATTATAAATTTGTTTTTTCTATTTACTTTTTACTTTGTTCTTTCTTATATTGTTTCTAGATGTAATTACATGAATGCTGATGTAGCTGGGAATGGTCACTCCGTTGCGCTGGGAGTCAGGTGCTACAACCAACGTTGGCCCGCGGCCCGTCTCCTACAGCGGACAACTCGGATAGTCAGTGTGTTGATGCGAATGGGATGCCAGCGTCGCGCTTTTTAATGCGGGTTTTTTCAGCGATTATCGCTTCTAACCTCTCTAATCATAATAAGACAATACTTGACTAAATACAATATGCTGAGAATACATTACTACTTACTGAACAATAGTTATTCACCGTCCCCCTTCACGATCGATTTAAAGCCTCCTGCCATCTTGGCCGCGAGGAGTGCGACGCCGCATGTCCCGCCCACTGGCGCGGCATCGCGGTCCGGGTCACGATAGAGCCGGCCCACACCCGTGGGGGGGGGGAGGGCTTGCATGTTCTAAGTTTTCCTCAACACCAGACTTAACCGCGGCTATCACCGTCTTGCCCACAAGGCTAAACATGTTGTCTTTAGGCCAAAATGTCGTGACCTGACTGGGGCAGTTTGGGTGTATGCTGGAACCATGGACTTTGATCTTGGCCTGTCGCGAATTATCCGAGTGGTCTCAAGGCTGGATTAGGAGACACCTGGCCTGTCCCGGCAACACCCTTGCTCTTGCGGTCAAATCTTGTCACAAAAGCTGCCTGAGAAGCTACTTTACTCAGCTGAGGGTAACTGTCAGTGCTACCTTACCATGCATTTCTTTCCACTGTCTAGAGCGCAGACAAACAGAGCACAACGGCATAGCAAGCATCGGATGTGTGCCGCTAGGACAGGGAATTCGCGTGACCGCGTTTGACGCGCAACGCGATGGCGCGAGATCGGGGCCCATATTAGTTGAATCCTGAAAGGATTACGCCTAGATTAAGATGTAGAGTGGCGTCATCGCTTCAGGATCCAGCCGAAGCGGCGAGCGGATGCGTGCCATTAGGGCAGAAAATTCGCGTCGCATACTGGACGCCGCGACGCGAATATTCTGCCCTAATGGCACACATCCACAAAGCGTCTACTGGAGGGAACCTCTCAGACTCAGGGGTAGCCAGTGAGAGCACGTCGAGAGAGTGCCGACGACAGCGGGAAAATGGAAGTGATTTGCGCGCGAACTTTGAATCGTTTTCAAGATGCCCGTAAATTTTTCACGCATTCCGGTAACTGTCTGCTTAATAAATTGGTGTGTTTTAATTACTTCTCGTTACAGTTATACCAACACCTGGCATTGCCATCGATGGCTACTACATACTCCTTAACTACTCTACTATTCCTGATTTCTCGCCCGATGGTTCATCCAATGATGGTTCATTAGGTTTTTGGTGCAATGCTGGTTGGGAGGGACAGATTCATTGTCAAATTCGGAACACTGTGCGTTCAAATGTCTTCGTAAGGCCGCCGTCAGAGTTTGAGATTTTGCGGTTTCGCGATTCCGCTATTCCGTGATCTTGCGATCCTGCTATTTTGCGACTGGACGGTTCTACTTTTTTTTACACGCGATACTGCGACTTTGAGACCCTGCAACTTGCGGAGCCAAAACACCGTGAAATCGCAGATGCGAAGTCTGGTGGCGGTCTAAAAAAGTGGAATATGGATCTTCATCAGCTCTAGCAAGGATAGTTAGCTTCCAGTATGTGGTGGTAGAAGGAATCGAGTAGATAGGGTTGCTTCGAAAGGAGCCTTCTGCTTCCACAACCTTACGCTAAACACCGAGATTCTCCATGACTGTGTTACAGTATTACAAGCCGCTGTATATATACGGCCTTATGGCTAGTTATTTTAGTTACCGGGGAATCATGATCCTTTTAAGCGGGTAAAACCTGATGGGACGTCGATTCCCTTTCATTTGGTTTTGAGTATCCTCAGGTCTCTCTAAAATGTAGGACCCCTGCCGAGCAAAAAAGGACATTTGTTGGTCCCACAACAGCGTGATGTTTCTCAACGGGTTCGTTGCCGCAATGATGTGACCTTGCTGTGGTGCGACGTTCAAAATCAGTGAAATGAAGATCCATCGAATGGCAAGCGGACGCATTTCTCTCGCTTTCAAGGCTGTTCGGGGTGTGGTCGTTATGGATGTGGGAAGCCCCCCTCCCCGCTTCCACCCCTCCAAAAACGTCGGTCACACTACGGTTTACATTTGTGTGATGAACGGAGAACAAAATGATTGACTCACCGTAAGTCTGCCGTTGATAGGAATGTGCATGACAGAATGCTAACGGCACCAGTAAGACTATGGCCCAAGCCATAGTGAAGACCGGTGAATCTGTAAAGGCAAGCGGTAATGAAAGAAGGGGCTGTTCACGCACTGAGCGCCGTCACCCAAGGACAAGGCACTCATAAAATCGTGATCCGTAAGGGCAACAACGGCATGCTACTGACCGTTATCACCGCGCTCTCACATCATCAACAAAGAAATTATGATAGCGTAAGAGCGAGAGCACGAATGGAATGAAACGTTTAAATCATTACAATAAGCTACGGTAGATACACACGGAATGGGCGAAATGATGAGATGGCTGAGAAAAAGTCAATGATGGCATCGTCATTGCCTCATTACTGTACTGCTTCTCTGATATTCTGGATTTTTTTTTTGACATTTTCCATTTTTAAAATGAGATCCAAAAATGCAAATACATCCTGAGCGATCCGGAGAGATTCGAAAAATAAGCGAGAACGAAAAATTGGAAAACGGCACAACCACATGCATTCGCAGTGTTTTATTTTTTATTTATTAGAATATAGAAGTATTTTTTTAGAAAAATTTTATCAGAATAACAACATCGGAAACAAAAAAAATTCCGAAACTCTCGTATCTGCTAAACCGCTCAAGTTTATAATCGATGATGGGCTTTGTCTGACAAGAAGCAAGCCTCAAGGAAGGGTGGGGGTCGTATTTTGGATCATAAAATAGCGACATTGTACACGCTTGACTTCCCATGCAAACTTCGCGCTTCTTTTCCCCATTCTTCAAGATCATGTCAAGGAATTCGTCACCGTCGTTAGGTGCACTTTCTGAAGGGTAAGAAATATTAGGTTGTTCGGAAAGAAATGCGCGTTGAATTTGTCCATTTTTCTCTCCTACTATAAAAGATTCTTCAAAACAGTTCAATCTATTAGAAAGAGATTTTTATTGTGCATCTTTTCATATGTCTTTGTCTATGTCTACTTGGTTTTTTTAAAGAAAAAAAAGGTTCAACGACTTGAGGCCGACTTCCATGTTCTTCGTCATCCAAGCTTTCATTACCGTTTTTTAAACGCTGGAACTTTGCCCGACACTTTATACAGCCGAATCTTTCTGCAAACATTATACGCATGGCGACAAATATTTACCGCTTATTGCATTGAATCTTGCATTTTTTTGAATTTTTTTTTTCAAAATTTTGAAAAAAATTGAAATTCTTTTTTGAATTTTTTCTTCAAAAAAAAAACAAGTAGATATAGACAAAAGTATTTCAAAAGATGCGCAATGAAATTCTCTTTCTAACAGACAAAACTGTTTTACAAAATCTTCTGTAGTAGAAGAGAAATAGATGGACAAAAAAACGCGCATTTCTTTCCGAACAACCTAATATTTATTAGGTTGGTGAGAAAGTACTGGGACACTGAGAACTTTTCTTTCAATTTTTTAAAACTTTATTTCGACGTCATTTCAAATCACAAAGTAATCACCTTCTGCATCGATAACACTTTGCCATTTTTTGGGCAGATCACGAATACCTTTCCTCCAGAAGGAAGCTGGTTGTGAGTCGAAGAAGCGGGTCACCTACGATACAAGTTGAGCTTGATCGTTAAATTCCTTATCTCTGAGATTTTGTTCGAGGGCCCTAAATAAGTGATAATCGGAAGGGACAAGGTTGGGCGAATATGAAAGGTGAGGCAATACTTCCCATCCGAGCTTCTCCAACTTCTCCCGAGACATTCATGCAATATGAGGGCGTGCGTTGTCACGAAGAAAGTAAACTCTGTTCCGTCTTGGCCGCTTTTGTTGCATTGCCTCGCTCAACTTCTACAGCTGATTAGAGTAGATGCTTGCGGTTACCGTGGTACCACTTTCGAGAAATTCGTGGTGGGGCATTCCTTGCGAGTCCCACCAAAGCACAGCACCACCCTTTTTTGATGGGTGTCTGTCTTCGATTGAGTCGGAGCCGCTTCTCCATGGAGAAGCCACTGAGCTTTCCTGCTATGATCGCGTAGAGGACCCAGGATTCATACCCTGTAACGACCCTTCCCAGAAAGTGCTTGATGCGGGATCGAATGAGAAGAGACTGACCTTAGCCACCTACAACCATCTGCACAAAAAAAAAGTCCGGATTTCTTATATAGACCTCGGCAAAATTGATCGTTAGTTCAGTGTTATCTACGATCGTGTGGCTATTGATCTATAACGTCGATCGGCCCACGGATCCTTTTTTCGAATTTTAACTTTTTTTTGAAATTGGTGTCCCAGGACTTTTTCACCAACCTAATAATACGACGAGCAACCCCTTCCGTCCCCCACTCCGAGGAAGATGAATCCCAGAAATTACTGAGATTTGCCAAAAATTTGTCATAACTCAACTTTCTCTCCCCTGTCGCCTCAGTACGGTGCCCCTCACCCCCTTTCGAAGGATCAAATACGGCCCCAACACCAGGTCTTCGACAAACGTAAACCTTGGTGATGCAGTGGTTGACAGACTCCTCCTGGAATTACCTGTTTACTATCACATTAGTTCATTTATTTGGCCTACCAATTTACTCTTTTTTAATTGTTTTTTCCTCGTTAGTAATTCTCAGGTTTCTTTATGCTGTAGTTAGGCATGATGTTATTTTCTCAAGCGATTCCTACATATGTACTACTATTAAGCTATTTGTCATTTTGAGACTGTGAGTCAGTGTGCATAATTACGGAAAGTCACATCAAATGAAACTAGATAAGGAAAGGACTCGTAAAATAAAAATTGCTGTAAATTATGTTCTACATATAAAGCCATGATTAGTAGGAATCGACGCAAATGTGGAAATATGTTGTATTGATTGGTGTGTTGATATGTATTCCACTAAAAGCCATAAAAGCAAAAAATCACGTAAATAAATAGAATAGCTTGCAAAATTAAAGAAATTATAGTAAGTGGCATGAAAAAGAAGCTATAGCTGCATGTACTTCTGCACAGTCAGAACTACAACGACGACGGAGGGTTACAACGGCTCTGTAAAGGTACGATTTTGACCCTCCAATGTGGTGTTCTTATAATTCGGGAAGGAACAAAATGCCCCAATACAGCCAAATCGAAAGTGGATAGATGTGAAGTGGTGAAGGTGAAAGAGAGAAAGGATGAAGGGCTTCTCGAAGCTGAAAAGCGGCGCCTAAGAGTCTCCGAAGCGGGGTTAGCAGGTCGTAGACGCACACTCTCCTCACTTTCCGGTCATCGCCGCATTTCACTGATCGAAACCCGGATATTATTACCAGGCAAATGGCCAGGTTGAGGGAGACAATGTAGGATCCACGTTCGTTGCTACTCATGTGGTACTCGAGCCGTTCTATCCAGCATATGGTGCATAAGTCCTACTATTCTGCTTGATTATGTCACCTATTCCACTTCTGTACAACATCCCTGAAGTTCTGTAGTGCGTACTTGCTGCATAGCCAAGGTTGACAGTGTGGACAGAGCATCCCGGAAGGTACACTCTCATACTTATAGCTGTGGAGCTGCTTCCTTGATTTCGCCAGTACCCTATCCCAGGACCATGGATGCGTAGCTGCGCCTCTTACTGCTGCACTACACCTCTATATGTGAGATCCACCCAAAATAGATACCATAAGGTATATCATGCAGGAAAATCGAATATATTTAGCAATAGACGAGTCAGCAGCGATCGAGTTTGGGTATGCGCCATGCAATCTATATTCATTGAAAACCACATTGGCACGAATGCGATTACGCCTATACAATGACCTGCGAGTGCTAACCGTACTAGTCAATGTTTTTATTCTCACAAACAGTCTGGTCCCACTTCACGAAACCCGAAGGGATGGAAGAATTGCTTGGCATGGCCGAGCATTGATCCCGAATTTGGCCCTCGGACCATGAGAGTGGAAGTGTCACTGTCACTCTCTCTTCTGTCACTATATCTTCTCGGCCTCATGCTGAACAACAAGTATTATTTATACACAAGTATACACATATATTGTTTTTCGAGTAAACATCCCAGGGTGTATCTGGATCTCATTTGTATGAAGGAAAATGTCGAAAGATCCAAAATACCAGAGAAGAGACAAAAATGAAAGAATTTTCAATTATTTCATTTTATTCTAATAAATGTGGTATCTCAAATATTAGAAACACTGCAAATGCATGTAGTTATGTTGTTTTCCAATTTTTGTTATTTTTGGAATAAACACCCCAGGATGTATTCGGATCTCATTTGTAAAAAGGAAAATGTCGATAAATCCAAAATACCAGAGAAGAGACAAAAATGAAAGGATTCTAAAAAGCGTACAGTGCAAGACTCGTCTGGGGCTATTTCTTATGCATGGTTAGCTTGTTTCATCCCGCCCATTCCCACTGTACATCTCCTCAGGCAGCCTGAAGGTGGTCAGTCTGAGCAGATAAAATCACCTAACTGAACATTACCCTGCTCACATTTTTGATTGGTCATATATGCGTCTAATAGCTTTGCTCTAGATGGAACTTAGTTGTGCAGCGCACCCTACACAGCGCCACTTTAAACAGACTCCTCTCACCTGCCGTTTACAGGCAGTCCCATCTAGGAGAGCTCCGTCCACGAAAAACTGTGTTGCGCTTCAAATGCATACACGCAAATTTGGAAACAATCCGGCACCAGACCACCCCGCTCTTACATCGCCATAAACTGCATGAGCTAAGCAGTAATATGTATGTGGCAAAAGGAGAATTAGTGATAATTGAACAAAACAAAATTATGAAAATCGGCGAAAATTATTGCAAAGATGATATAGGAGTGCTGTTACCCCTAAAGAGCCTGTACATAAGTATGAGTGAATCGCGAGATTATGAGAGAAGATAGTCTGAAGGTTATGGCCTGAAGCAGGTTATAAGACAGCCCTTGCAAAGGAGAGGCTAGATTTGCCTTCAGAAGGCTGATCTTCAGAAGAAAGATGATCCGACAGTAATTTTTATAAAAAAATTCTGCAGCACATTAGAGACTTTCGAGAAGTTTCCAAATTAAAAGATCAATTCTACGAAAGCCTGGGTGTTTTGCGAGTGTGTACACGCTCTAGCGCTTCAGTGAGTAGATCGCCGCGCTAAGCGGCTAATGGAGAAGGTGACTCGGCGCTCTCTAAGTGCTACCCGGTCACCGCGCGGCCAAAACGAGCCGTGGGAGTGGTTGCCCCTTCACGTTGTCGTCGTCGTTATCGTCATCGCGAAGCGTCTGACGAACGGCTACGAAGGGCGGCATCGCGGCCAATACTATGAAACATTACCGACGGGCCGATGAAAGTGTGCGTTGGTGAAACCTGTTTGGGCTAACGAGGGGGAATCAGTCTTTCTTCTACTATACTATCATCAATGATACGAGTAATAGTAATTAGAGCTGCAATGGTCACTTAATGGCTGTAGGTGCAGGAGCAAGAGTGCCGTGGATCAGAACGTCCAACATAGCCTCAATCGAAATTTCGAGTAAGGCTGGACGACATTATGGTCGACAAAATTCGATTTTTTGACCCGTTGTCATTTGTGCATTACTCATCCGAACTAACCGCACCAGTTCGCACTTTGTTGTGATTGCAGAAATGATTTTCGGATTGCTTTCGAATAAGAAATATTTTTCAACTGACCTCATTCGCGTGGCGCCCATAGCAACAGGAATACTGTAATTTACCGTATTTCGGCGGCGACGCCTGTGGCAAGAGTGCTAGGGGGTTTAGCGTTAAGTGACTGCCATATTCGTATTCTTTGGGTCAAAATACCCACGCCATATCCATGTTCTACGGGTCAAAATACCCGCGGATACCGCTTTGTATCCATGGAATATTTTCCCCGAAAACACTTTTTCAAAGCAGCAGGTACTGGGGTTGATTGGATTAATAGTTCCGAAATCTGTAGTGAATGGAGTGTTACTGATTACCAAATATACTTTGCGAGGCGAAGATGGTGTAGTGGCAAATGGCGCGAAATGGCAATACGTTTATGGTCCCAAATTCGTCCCGTGTCAATGCGAGCCGAGATCAGCGAAGCATTTCTTCCCTCAGGAGACAACAAAGTGGTAACGAACTCGTCTGGGAGTACAGAACAGTGACTGCTTGTGGTTGGCACTCGCAGGTCATTTTATAGGCAAGATCGTATTCGAATGTGACCACGAATTTGAATAGAAACAGAATGCGAGGCGCATTCCGAACGACTGACAAACGTCGAATAGTTCACATTTCTATGCTTGAAAATTTGGATTTTAGTCTTATCGCTGACCTCTGGTGGCCCGACCCCCCACCCTCCTATCTGGTCGAATACGGCCCCCCTGCCAAGGAATCCTCGACTATCGGTGTATCCTGGGGGAAATCCTTTCCTATGTTGGTGGCCGGCACATGCACGTGCCATCACGCAAGCTGAGCAGAGGGACTTGGGTGGTATCGAAACATGTGATTCGCAGCAGCCCTTGTGGTTCCTGTTATCAACCAATTTGCTGCTTATGTCAAATATTAGCAAAAGAGTGGAGCTAGTGCAGTGACAAGTGGCGCAGTTACCACGCTCAGGGTACGGGGCTCAAAACTCGAATCCGTGCCCTCGAGGCAAATCAAGCATACCATTATTTACTGAGATCAAAAAACAGATTTCAGGCTCATTTGGGAGGATAAAAAATAGCTTCGGACATTGGCTGGCATCTGCAAGGCATTGCATGGGTCAAAGCGCACTCAAGTTCCTATACGATTACGAATGGAAGGAGAAGACGAGGCGCTGCCGATAAGCCTGATAAAGCCAATTGCTTAAACTTTCAAACTGTTATTGGACCAGGTTGAGGTAACACACAATAGACTGGTAGGTTTTGAAATCCGATGGGAAAAGGTCAACTTACGGATGCCAGAATAGAGCCTGAAATTAGATCAGAACGGCGCAAGAACGAACGGATTGTATCAGTTCACGGCACTAATCACCTAAAAACTTACTGTACTTCACACTTTACTTTACTCCACCTTACAAAGTAGTGGTTTTTGCTGCTGTCAACGGTGATGCACACGAGGTCAGGGTCTTTGCGTCAATTACAAAGTGCTTAAGACGTTGGTGGTGTAATGAATGCCTACGTTAAGGTGTGACAGCAACGACCTTTCTGATGATGGAAAACCGTGGGCGTGGTCGCCACTGAGTGAGCCACGTCGAACTGAACCCACATCCCACATCATCATCAAATGGTCGCATGCAATTGCAGGGGGCAATAGCACATTCAAAATTCAATGAACGATCTTCTACATGGAGTGTGGTGGCAACCGGCGTCGGCAAGGGGCAATGTCGTAGCCGCCCAGCGAGTGCAAGAATTGCATTCTGAGTCTGAAAAAATACTGGTCCATCCCAACTAGGTGTCACTGTGTGAATGTGAACTAAACTAGGTATCTCTGTGTGAATGTGATCTATGGATGTTTCTTTGGCTGTTGACAGATGATGAGGAAGGAACAATCGACTGTTCGCATGTCTGTCGCTGCTGATATGTATGTCTTGCGTCGAATTGTCATGCTTGTGACGGGATAAAGACAAGTTTTCTGGAAAACTGTAGAAGATCGCCGATTGCATAACAGCCAGTTTAATCACGTGGACTGGTTGACGGTCCAGGTTCAAGAAAATGGTAGTACTACATCTGCTCTGGAAAGTCCGATAATACCGACCCATACTGCAGAACAGGTGCCGTAAATTGCCCACCCACCTTCAGTAAAGCAAAAAGTGCAGGTGCGGGAGAATGCGCGTAAACACTATCCTGATAAAGCAAAAAGTCACATATTCTGCGATAATTTCGGATCGGTTACCGCGTATAATAAAAAATAGAGGTCCTAAATGGTCAGCCAGTGAAGAGAAGATGTCAGAAACTGCTCGATGTTTAATTTGGGCTCTTCTGATCACTTGAAGTACATATCCGCTGTTGGAAAGACTCGTAAAGGTACCCGGTGTCACAACGAGACAACGAGACGGGACAGGAAGGAAAAACTTCAGGGGGGGAGTGAGAGGAACGGGAAGCCGCGTTCATACTTTGCATACCGACGCCAGCACCGGCAGCGACGGCGTCAAAATCATGTGCCTGCCGCCGACCACGACCGCACTCTGGTGACGCGCTCCGCTTGCAAATCACTCCACCCAACCACATTACAGTATGATGATCGTGGTGAGAGCCCACATATTCGAATTCGCATCCTGGCACCAGAGTGCCGCCGTGGTCGGCGGTGGGCACATGATCTTGACGCCGTCGCTGTCGTGCCGGCGTCTGTGCACAAAGTATGAACGCGGCTGAAGGAATGGAGATCACATGGTTGCCACGGTTAGTATTGTCCACCTACCACGCGGGCGTGGTTAGTTCTCTAGTTTTGTCATCGAGCCCTAGGTCCTAATGACTCAGCGTACAGTAGTAAAAGTGCAGTCTTGCCTGTTACGGAGCAATTTACCGATTCACAGAGGAGTGTGGACTGTTCTAGTTATTGCGAGGAGTGCCTGTAACACTATTTTTTCCGTTTTCGACCTTCTTTCCCTTCCAGCAGAGCTTCCCCTCGGCTAATGCAATGTCGTTCACGAGGTTTTCTCATGAACTTTGAACCTGTGTTTTGCACTCATAGCACATTCATGTATGAACACATGATTAACTAAGAGAGGAGTTGATAGCAAGAATTTCTAAACGCTCGAGCTGTTTAATCGAAGTTATTTTTTAGAGAAAACTTAGTAACAATCGAAGGGGACACCGCCTGTTTACGAGTTATTTCGACACCTTTCCTGGAGAACCGGAGATTATCTGAGGTGCTTTCACGGCTGTCTAATTGAAATTGTGGCGAAGACGGCAGTAGTGATCGGAGAAAGAGTAAACTGTTTAGGAGCATCTTGAGCAGGTTCTTGAAATTGAAAATTCCTGTATAGAATATGGGTAATGGGTGTGTCATCACTTAAAGCGAGTTTTCGGCAAACCTTTTACGGAGTGTGTACGAGTTAATGTCACACCTACGATACTTATAGTTAGAACAGCTCACGCCCCTGTTCTCTGTGAGCAGATAGATCTCCTCATAAATAACGTGGTCGCACTGTTACTGCGGCACACCATAGTGATCATGGAGCTAGGGTCGCACGTGGTCAGTAGAAAAGCTGGCAACCACGTACTCTGCTCCTCTGTCACTCGTCTCTATACCAATAACGTCTTCCTCATCTTTTTTCGGGGTCTCTTAAGCTCATACAATAGCAGATACTGAAGATAGCTAGAACAATCCAATAAACATTTAACCGATTTTTCCTATTTTTTCCTTATCCAATAAACATTTAATCGATTTTTCTATTTTTACCACCTTATTTACCATCTAAATTTCGTTATTGGGCGGCTAGTTCACTCAAAAATACAAAGAAATGTGCTTTAAATACTGCCGGCAAAATGTTAGGCGCGGCTAACATAGTGATGGAAAGAGTTGAAATGGTGCTAGGTAGGGCCGTCTCTATATGGGCGTGGCTTTCTAGAATTCGGACGAGTTTTTCGGACTCTTCAAGAAAATGAAAAGATGGTGAACAATCGCTAATTGATGGTGACTGTTGCACGGAGGAGAATAGTAGAAGGAATTTGCTGAAGAAAGCCTCGGAAAGGGAATGCGGTTACGAAGTGTTTCATAGAAACTATGGGTAACGGTTTTCCACTAAAAAGTGTTAGTGTGTTATGCGTGCTTCCTAGTAATTGTAACAAGACAGGTAAAGGAGGGACCATCCTGCCGTGAAGAGGTCATCGAGTAAAGGAAGCTGTTATGAGTGCTCCCTGGAAAAAATTCCGTGCACTAAGAAACGTCATTTTGTGGCTAGCCCATAGGAGTACTGGAAAAGATCCCTTGAGGATGAGGTGGCTATGTCAAGAGAAATAAAACCTAAAGGAGATCTGACGCAACTCTTTATGGGACGAGTTTTTAGAGGGCAAACATGTGATCGGTTCTGGAAGAGCGTGCAACTGACAAGGTAGAAACACCAATGAGATATACCCTCCGATTTGAGGATGAGCTATCCAGAGAACCTCAGAAGGGGAGCAATTAGTGGAATTGCTCGATAAAGCACCAGCTTGACGAGTTTTCCGGAAAACTGAAGAACTTCGCTGCAGTTGCAAAACGATGTTTAATCACCGTCGATACGCGAATCATGGGGAGGGGCAACGTGCGGATGAAGCGATTACCAAACGACAAAAATGAATTGGTATAGGAAAATAACTGAAGAGAGAGAGGCTGCACGAGTGCTGACAAGAAGAAGTTGTTATTCTGCGTGGATGGCAAATGATGGTGGTAGCAGGCGCAGGAGCGAGAGATGGGTGTGGCTCGATTGTGGCGGCGGCAGTGGCGGCCGCGTCTTCCTGTGGAAACAAGCTTTACCAAAGGTTCGTGGGCAGTTTAACATCAACACTGCCACTCAGGAATCAATGAGATGTTTTGATTTACCTGCAACTCTCAGACTGCCAATTTTGGCAAACTTTCTGGAAGCTACTGCACTCAAGGCTTTTTGTAGGGGATGGGTCACAGAGTTTGTTACACAGTAACAATGATGAAACCGAAGCCGATCTGCTTGTTTGGTAAATTCAAACAACACTTTTGTGGCAAAAAAAGGGTACAAAGTTAGAGTTCAGAAAAAGTGGCAAAAATAAGTAACGCAATGCAATCTGTAGGTCCACCGTATACACAGTGTACATCGAGCCGCTGAGGAATTTTCGACAGTACAACCACTCTTCCCCCATTCTCGTTGAGCGACTGAAAAAGAGTCAAACTAATGGAAGTCTTGGTAGCGTTGATGTGATAGGGGTAAGTGTGATCGTGAGATCAATACTAGGTATTCACATCGCTTAAGCAAACTTCAGGGTCAATGAATTGCACCAGAATAATCTGGGAGTATAACGTTTGGTGGCTAACCTGCGAGGGTCATTTTAGTTTTGTCAACGTCACCTCCAAATAACTACGACTAAGATTGGAAGTACAATGCGTGGCAAATTTCAGGAGGAGACTAATTAATTACTGCATGCTTTATTTTTTCTTATATTTTTAAATAAGTTCGAAGATGAAAATGCTGAGAAGGTAAGCAAGGCAGATGAAAATCAAGGATTGATCGGATCTCCAGTTGTGCACTTCATAGGCGTAGCTCCCAGAATCCCCAGTAGAGGGTCGCATTTCAGATGAGTAATTGAGAAGGGGGATCGTATATTGTATATCGGATGTGTGTTGTAATAGCGCACATTTAAACTTTTTTTTACAGAGGAAGAGGAGATGGATGTTATAACCTTC
Source organism: Trichostrongylus colubriformis (assembly GCA_963978905.1). Taxonomy (NCBI): domain Eukaryota; kingdom Metazoa; phylum Nematoda; class Chromadorea; order Rhabditida; family Trichostrongylidae; genus Trichostrongylus; species Trichostrongylus colubriformis. The sequence continues at coordinate 7,674,157 of OZ022259.1, read as the reverse complement.
GAAGAAGAGATCGTGCTGCAAGCTTCCCAAAGAGAGTCGGACAGCGTCGGAAATTTCCCAGGTAAGGGGTGATTCTGATGAAAGATCCTAGGGACGAATAGACAAGACGAAGGGTGTTTAGTAGAGACACGTGAGGGGCCAACGCGCATGCCCATCTTGTCAGTTTCAAGGCGAGCGGTTAGTGGACGGTACTATTCACCGAAAATATTTCCAGCGGACTTGTCGCGCCACAAAAAGGTTGCAGTTTCTGGTATTGCTGACCGCTCCATGTGTGATGTGCCACTGAAGAAAACCTGATCACTAGGAGACTCGGTGAACTTGTGAAGTTGGTAAAGTGCAAACGCCACGAGCAACTATAACTACAACTACGCTTAATCCCTCGAATTCCATAGTAAGATTTCTAAGAAATTAAGAAATTAAGTTAGAACAAAGGCTGGACAAATTGCGAGTGCTTTTTTTAAAGCGCTTTTTTTTAAAACAAACTTTCGGCCACGACATGGACGAGTTCACCGCTAACATAATTGCGTCTATTTCTTTGCAACCTTCCTCAGCAGCTCATTGACCCATTGTTGTTCCTTTTCACAATTGTTGCCACACATTTTCTATAATTCTGTCATTTTTTGAAAAAAATTCCCCCAAAGCCTGTGAATTTCATCCTGATTCTAGAAGGTCACGCACCTTCAGATACGAGTTCTATTTACTAGCATACCATTTTTTTCGAACAATTTATTGGCCACCTCAGGTCGTGTACACTCTGATGATAAAATTTGAAGGCAGGTTATACAAGAATCTTGGGTTAGTTATCTTAGGCGTACAGTGAGGAAACCATTCATAGTAAGTGGCCAGTGGGTAAGCAGAAGTAAGGAAATCGCTGAAAACAATCATTGAGCTCTCCTAGCCATCACTAGTATTCGCTGCTGTGTGTGGGTTCGCAAGCGACCATTGCACCACTTGCGTTCTCAACTCGGCTTTCCCAAACCCACAAAATACTTGAATCAGTGGAAAATGATGGGAATTTTAATTGGCTGGCAGAGGCTGTTCGTTTCTAGAACATGGCCACTAAAAAAATTTCTGAGATAGTTTGCTGGCCCAAAATGTTTCCGCAAATTTGGTGCTGTCACTTTAATGAAGCAATTCATTATTGTTCCAAGAAGTTTTACCTTCTCAATGCACTAAACGGTAGCGACAGTCTAACTGCTGGAATCTCTACGAATCAACAAGGAATCGATTTGAAGAAGGAGGATTATTTAATGAGATTCAAGTGGGGCCGAGGTACAATACTGACAAAAAACATAATCATTTAAAATTGCATAGGGCAATTTATCAGTAGTTTGAAGTTATAAAATGAAATAAGCAGTAATATGAAAGAGTTTTGGAAACACCAATTTCAGAACCGGTTTGGGAACAATACCTGTTCACCAAATTATGCATAACTCCTATCGAGTATTAAAAACCTACACCCTTCGGATTTTACCACGAATTCAATGGTATTAAATATTATACAGATGCAAGGTACATGAAATTTTGAAAATAAGTCGAGAAAATTCCAGAATTGGTTGCAAAATTCTTGGAAATCTTGTCGTTCATTTACTATATCATTTACACTCACTTTTGAAGGCTCCGAAAAATAAATAAAGGCGGCAACGAATAATGAACAAAAGAATTAGAATAACATTTGTGGTATAGGTATAAATTGCCTGTTTACCGGTCCTTATGTGGGCGACGGTAACGAACCTTCTGAGAGACTGAAGGGCATAACAAAGTCGGCACAGCTATTGATCGATTGTTTATTCAGTTTACACGATATTGAGGCAAGAAAATGTCTCTAAAAGTAGCTAAATTTTCAGAGTGTGATCGATATTCTACCTTCACAAGGACTTTCGATTTTGGGATAATTCTTGAGATGTTGTCGTTGAAAATGGAGCAAAGCCTTCCAATTGCCTACAGTAATCCGATCGAAACAAAATGACTAATTGTGTTCCTATCAAATGGTAATTTTATCGTTGTAACATATGAAGGGCGTTGGCTGAATCAGCGGCGGGTTGCCGTCATTTACCCTCCTAGGAAAAGACCGCGACCTCCACCCGTGACTCAACAACTGGAACCATTCCTCATCGCGAACATGTTGGGAGGGGTTCGCAAACGTTACCCACATGCCTTTTCCCCCTGGAAGTAGCCAACGATCAGCTTGGCTGACGCATTGTTCTCGGTCGAACAGAAAGTAGTGCTGTGCTGGTCGATGTTGGTGAAATAGTGGTAGTGGAACTGGCCAGTGGTTGGTTGGTGGAACGGCGACGATGGTGGCGCACTACGAACATGACGGCTACGACGGTGTGTGGTGGGTGCCGCTGCCAGCTTACAGGAATCTTTTGTTGGCGATTCGGAACTGGATGAACATGTATACAGGAAGGCTGATAGCCACCAGTAGCCTGTGATTGTTCGCTTGCGATGCCATGCGATTATCGCATCCACTGAAGCGCGTGGGGCTGACTGTGATTTGAGAAGATAAGCTTCGAAGAGAAGCTGGAAAAACCAAGGACGTTTCAGAAAAACGCAGGTGCTGGCCCTAGTCACCATAAATAGTTCAATAATTGGATGGGAAAGGCACAGGAAGTCTAAATTCCTGTTTTATTGCCGATTTTCTGGGAAAAGGAGTTAGAACGAAGCTCAATGTGAAGGGTTATTTTTCGTAGCCTCGATTTTCGGGTCTCGCAATAACAGTAGTATGAATAAGCAATAACAATAAACATGAGAAGTTCTTGTGATGCGTCACGCCTTCTATGTACTTTTGTTCTTAATTGTTAGCACCGACGCTTGAAATTATTCGGCTTGTGCAATAGTTTGTGGGGCTCGCACATTTTCTGACCAATGTTTTTATGCCATCGGATAAGATTGCTACCAATCCACTGTCTCCTAACAGTAAGAGATGAAGTGCTCGATTGAACTAAGCAGGCATTGACTATGCCATCCCCGGACTATGCTTGGGAGCGGCTCCACTTTCACCGTACCACCACTGCTTTTTGAAGGAAGTTTTGATATAGTTTTGTACATAAAATTCTCGTATTCGCATACAGTACTCACCCTAAAAGTTCAAATTACAACGCTGATCCGCGATCCTCGTTTTTCGTTATAACCCTTTTTCATCACATAATTTCTATATAAAAGTATATGCCATTGACTCTTCTCATCAAGCTCTACGAGATTTTAGTAAATAAGAGATCGTGATTTTGATCACTTCACTGCTTCAGTGTACAAGTGGGCACTCATTAGTGAGCCAAGATCACTGTAACAATAACGTGCAGGCAAATGCGTCCACTGATTTGGCAACTTTCGAAGGTATCCCATACTGAATAGGAAGTGTACGGATCGTGATGTGAGATTTTCGATACCAGCATTCCCAAAAGCCGGTTGTCAGTTTCAGGCCTCCGTCCCTCCGGCAGACGTAGCCGTAAAGTGTGGACGTGACCTTTCAGGAGCAGGATTGGCATACCCACTCTGACTGTACCTTATAGTCTTGAACGCTAAGTAACAGTTACAGTTCATGCAATGGGCAGGGGACCACAATCATCTTGAATCCGATTAGATATGACACATGATTTGACGTGTCGGCGCGATGACTTCCACCGGTCAGTATCAAGAATTTGAATGAATGACATCACAGCATTACCTCCTACCACTGCCTTTAAGCACGGGTTGGAAACCCTCAGCGGGTATAGTATTTTGGGCTAGGAAGAGAGGATGGTCTTTCTGAAAATTTCTTCAGAAATTTCATATGACTGCCTTTTTCAAAGTGATTTGTGGTTTCTGGAAAATGAAAAATGGTTTGGAGATTCACAACGATTTGGATATTGGGAGAGAAATCTTCAGAAAAAAGTTACATCGTCATCGAATGATCACACTTTGCTCTAGGCTCCAGTACTATGACTATCGATCGATTGAATCTCGTTTCGAGATACCATTTTACCAACAAATAGTGACGGAGGGATGGAAAAGGGGGATCGGGGGACGTTGTATGGTCGGAGTCAGTTTTAGGTAGTGTTCGTACCTCTCAAAAATTTCATACTTTCACATGTGCATTTTTCGCTAACCTAACAGTAGACCCTGGTTCCGTTCCATCGGTCCTCTAATCGGGTGGGTATATGTATGGCAGTGGGAGTGAATAATAATGTATGGCCTTTAACATTATTGTCATAGTACGTATACTATACATAATTGAAAACCAAGAACATAATTGTTTCTTACGAGTTGTTTCTCAGAGATAGAGCTCGGAGGTGGTGCAGAGGTGGCGCCATTTCTACTTGCATGGTGCAGCTATCAGATCCATCATCAATGCACGTCCACCCCAAGCAAGCCTTACACCCGCCCTGGATGAGTAGTTACCAGATTCGTCTGAGAGGAACAAAGGACTGAATTATATAATACATCGGCAAACCACCGCAAGTCACTGTATTAACCAAATCGTGTATTGTATTAACCACTTGCCATCACGATTTTGAATGTAACTCGAGTGCGCGGCGCATCCCATCTCGAGGGGGTTATTGATGCCAGAAACTTTATACTTTAATTGATTCTAGTGAAAATTTATCACTTGGCAGCCTTCCATGTTTTTCTTTCTATTGGCTTTTCTATAACAAAAAAATTTTGATGGCATGGGGGTCTTTTTATGAGCCTCTTCGTCTCAGTTCCCTTCGATTCCATTCCCTTCTATGTGCATCTGCTCAAGTTGACGTCTTATATTGTCGTCACAGTAAGTGTAACCCAAGCCGAGCCACCAGAGGTCCTCATAATTTCTGAAAAATGTCAGTAATAGTGAGATGCTCAGTAGGCGTTAGTGTTTGGTAGAGGACAAAATATCTGGCGTACAGGTGCGATAGATTTTTTTCTATCACATTTCACTTTTAATGTGAGACATTCATTGGAATACGGCATTGTGACGGAGATACCATCTGGTGCGCAAGAAGGTCTACACATGTGCTCACTTGCGTTTGTAATAACCGTTACTCCTTGGAAACCGTTCACCTCCACCACCAAATTCTCTGACTATTGAGTGCCTCGTTATCCTTTGAAGGCACCACAAGGGGTGAGGAGAAAGTGAGGGCTGGAAGTACATGTTCTATAAGAACAAATATTTTACATCAGAATAGGTGATGTGTGGCGAAAAGCGCTTTGAAAAAGTGCGGCTCGGGGTCCTATCACGACTTCGCAGCACTGTGAACTGTGCTGCCGTTTTTCCGACAGGCGAGGGCGGGACTACGTTCATGGCCAGGTCACCTAGCCCTTCCTCCTTTGCGTTTACTAGTGAACGCAAAAGAGAAGGAGTGAGGGGGAGGGGTTCCTACTAGTTAGATATTCTGCCGTTTTATTTCGTTCTTTCTCTACTGTTACACTGCTGAGCACCCCTACTCTCATATTCCACAGTCTGCCAAATTTACTCCTTCCGGTGACTCTAATGCTTACCACATTTTGAATGACCTTGGCTTTTGGAATCTTGAGGTAGCGTGAGTTACGTGAATCACTCTGGTCATCCAACAACGACGGAACATTCCTTCCCATGCAAGTGACACACACCTCCTATGTCCCCTATGCTGATGTTCTGTTACGGTTCCAGCACCTCGCTGAGCGAAGGGGTTTTGCAAAGCCTTACCCAAAACTTAGCATCCTTACGACAACCCAAATTTGAGTTCCCTTCGCCATTCCTAATATGTATCGGCTTTTGCATGAGTTCATGGGAGCGTTCGTCGAAAAATCCAAGCAAAGGAAGCAGAAAAAGCCAGGGGGAGGATAGACGAGTGCCAGCGACGCAGACTGCACGGTCTACTAACCACGTCAGATTAGTTTTTTGGTTTCGTTTTAAATCAGCACTAGCGTCTTTGTGAATGAATGCCGTGCCGCGATTGTGGTGCAACGTGAATTGCTTAAAGAGATTTAAAAGGTATCGCTCATGAAGGGGAGACGTGCACCGCAAGATGCGCCTTCAAAACAATCGTTAGTTTGGATTTGAACAGAAATACACACAGCAAAAAATGCAAATTGACAGGCAGACAGAATGACAAGTCGATATACAAAGGAAACGTTTTACACCACAGTAGTCCAGGTTGGAGTTTTGAAATATATGGAAGAAAAGCGGGATACTAAAAATCATAGCAGCAGAATCCGATAAGTGTTTTTATTTAAGAAGGAGCCGTGCACTTGATTTTCTTTGGCAGTTGTAAGGGAACATGAGTTCGTGTATGGCATGTAAAGAAGTTGTGAGAGCCGCCGTCTACAGCATTTTCGAGCTCCGGATAAGAAAGATGACCTTCCTTTAAATAAAGCGTCTGATATGACAAGTTTATCGAAAAGCTTTCATTTAACTGCTCAACTACTCAGTGCTGGATAACCTGAACCATGCTGTGGGCTGAAACCAGCTAGTGAAAGCCACCGAGTAGTCTCAAGAGATCAGGAAACACATGGATTTGTTCGTATGAGTATGAGGCGGGACGGACCGCGAAATCAATTGATTGATTAGTTAATCAATTGATTATTTCCAGTAGTGACTATCCTAATGGTTTTCAGATTTTCCCCTTTTTATGATAATTTTAAAAAATCGCAGAAAATGTTAGTAAGCGGGTTCTAGAGCGACATGATCTTTCTGTCTTCTCTAAGAATTCACACCTCTTTGTGCAACGTTGACATTGCTGAGGGTAGGCATGAATATTTTCTGAAAAGCAAAGTAAGCGAAAAGTGATACCACCGGTTGGGACCACTTCGAACAGGCCCGGCCATTTCAGGAAATGACTCCCCTCGATTAACGGCTTCTGCGCTCATTTGGAAGGTGCAGAGCTGAAACCGTTGTGAGCTGACTGACACCAAAGGTCATTAATTAGTCTGGTATGCCTTTTAGTTCTTTGGTGATTCCTAATGGAATAGAGTTCAGGGCGCGTTTCAGGTACTGTGGTCAGTCCTTCTATCCTTTACTCTAGGAAAGGCAGAGGTAACCGAGTGCGATGGGGGCTTCCCGCAGGTATGTTGTCGGAATCAAATCTTGGACTTTGGAGATCGGGTACAATTCATGTGCGGGGGCAAATATACTGCTATCGCTTTGTAAATCGGCAGGCTCCCGAAAGTCACTATGTATGCCGAACACTACTTAAATGCGACTGTGATTTTGAACAAAAGTCGAATGTGTAGCGCATCCTAGGAAGGGATCGACCATGCTGGACGATTATGCTTTATCATGCGAATAACTTCTAATTTCATGTTCTTTTTTATTTCAATATTTTTTAAAGTGAATGCATTCAATTGCTAATGAATGGAGATAGAAGAGGAATTGTTGCTTTCCAAAATGCGTAAAGCATTTTTCCTACAAGGAAAACCGCATGGAGGACTTGAGAAGAAGAACGAATGAAAATGCAGTTTCCATAAACGACGGTCTGGCTATAAGAATGAAGAGCAAGGATATTAGTGCCATGCAAGCGAAATCGAGCTGACAGGGATAAGCAGGAGGAGACGGTGAATGTGGCGGTGATGGGATTGTCGCGGTGGCCACACAGCCAGTTGCCTTGCGAGGACAGACAGGCTCAAATCGCCGCACTGGAATGATATCATTGCGTGATCAGTGCAATGACGATAAATCCAGTGATTCCGTCGTATTGATTGCTTCAAGAAGCTAGCCTATCAAAAGCGAACACTAGCCTGTTTGGATGGCTCTGTGAAGTACTGGGTTTCTGCTGCGACTGTTGGAAAGGAGGTGAAGAAAAAAAGCCTCAGGGAAAACACAAGGTCGACTGCTTCATCACTCAAAGGAGACTCGGCTAGGGAAGACTCAAGGAGATTTCATGCTGAGTTTCTTTCTCCACATGACATCCTTAATCCGCCTCTACCCGTTCCCCCAAATGACTAGGGTAAAGTGATAGTAAGGGATCGAAAATTGGACGGAACTTATTTTTTTAATGAGCTCAACTGCAGTCATTACTCAAGTTTATCACAGCTAATTAAAACCTTATGATGGATTCGTTGAGCACTTCTACAGCCTGGACCATTGAATTGGAAGGGGCACATTAATAGGTTCTTTCACAATTATGCCACAAATCGCTTAGTAAGGCACCCAATCGGCACCTTAAGGCACCCGATCGATCCTCAAACTTGGGTAATAAACTATGAAAATATGAGGACATGAACGATACAATGAGAAATACGAATACTAAATGACCAAATAACTGATTAAATGAGAATATGCGATTAAAAGGAAAAATAGGAAATTCGCTAAAATGAGAAGATGATGAGCAAAACGAACTGACATGTAGTGAATGAGCAACAAGTGACATGGTGGTACGGTAGGCTTTATAGAGGTGACGCAGTTGGCTTCTGAGAAGGGTTTTTCGCTACCGAAAGAGTGCGCATGAGACTATGTAATCGATTGAAACTCATATTGATTTTTCACTTAATAAATTCCAAATATATTGCTAGCGATCCGCGATAGCGCAGAATTATAAGCAGTACACACCCGGCTACCACCGCCCTACCATAACAGCCCGCTAATACAGACAGTAGCTGGCTCCAGCATACGCCTATGTATGTGATGGAAGGCGCAAACAGACGCAACCCTCACTGCAAGAGGTCCATCTTTGGCGGTTATGGTAAAACTTAGTTGTGGTATGTACCGCATAGTATCTCGTGAAAATGACCAATTCGCTCAAAATATAATTTGGCTTTCTCCGAGTAATGGTGAGAAAATGTGAGAACATGTGGATGTGGAGCAGGAAACGGATTGAAACACATCCTGGGGTAAGATCTTCTCATGTTGTCATCACATTATCAATGCAATTATTAGGTTAGTGCACAATTAATGCCGCCTTTTTGCTGCATTTTTTTTTTGTAGTGAAATGTGACGTTCTGACGACTTCCAAATGGAAAACAGTCCATGATTGCGATGGTAAAAGCACTCTCAATAATCATTCAAATACGTTTTTGCTACATATAATAATCGTTTTCGCGAAGTAAAATTGATGAAAAAAACCGCATTAATTATACACCAACCCAATACAATCCTAGCTAGGAGATCCCGGGATGAAGTTCTCTGAGTGTGAACAACATAACTAAATTCATTTATTGTCAGTGCTTACGATCTGTAGAAAATCCCAGGAGGAAATGATCCACAGAGACACGTGCCCACACATTTGGCGAACGCAGACTCTCTCCACACTCCCTACCTACTGAGGAGAGTTGGGAGTAAAGGCTGCTACACACGAAGTGGGCACAGTCCGCTTCAGACAGCTCCGCCCACTGGTAATATTTCACACCCACAAAATGTAGAATAACTGGGAAAAAGTAAAAATGCACCAAAACTGATGTTTAGAAATTGCGAAAAATGCATGCAATTTGCTGACCTCTTACGCGAGCGGTTGCGAAGCAGCTAATGGGAGGAGTTAGTGCGACGCACGAAGTCGACACAAGCTTCCACGTAGAAAAGGGTCTTGGGATGTGCACAGTTGGTCAAGATTTATTGAATGTCACCGGTAACAAAACTGCTTCTCAACTGATCCAGGACACCCGCTTTGCGACAGGAGCATCAAGGGCATGATAAACAGTTAAAGACGAAACGAAGACCTGAATGTATGAGCGTGTGAGCAGAAGGAATAAAAAAAATGAATAAAAATGTAAGTAGAAATGAGATTAAAACAAAAGGTGTGAAACTGTACACCAACGAATTGGAAAGAGCCTCACACAGAGTATCCGAAAAAGTGGCAACAGTTTTGCTCTGCAATTCTGTAATTCAACTTCAGAAAAAACTCAAAACGCTACGGTAGATTGCGCAAGCGGCACCCAACGCAAATTTTGATGAAAGAGGCGCGATTCTTTTTCGATACACTTCTTCACATCCAAAGACGAACGATGAGCGCTTGCCATTACTTCTCATCACGTTCTGGTTTGTGTAACCGGTATAGCAACGAAACACCTTGTTGAACAGCCCTTTTTTCCAAGTGTTTTTGCTGATGTGCGGACGAGAAAATACACAAAGGGCTATTTTTGGACTCCTGAGATGAATCTCATCCGAAGAGTGGGACCCCGCTGCCAGCAGCACAGTTGTTGTGGGTGAGAAAAGCCGATTTGAAGGTGTACGTGTCGGCGATTGCTTGCGCGAGTTGTATCAACTCGTCGTTGGAAAACTCGTTCGCCCCTTCGAATTTTTACGTGGTGGGAGTTTCCCAACAATCAGCTACCTGGCCGCCTTGGAACAAGTTCACTATGTGAACGAAGCCATCCCGTGGACTTCCAGGAAGCTTGGCAACTAGCCCTCCAGACCGAATCAGATTGGTTGGAAAAATTAGTGTGACTGTGAGGGTTTCAAGAAAGTTGTGGAATAAATGGAAAAATAATAGGCGGAGTGGCGGTGAAATGTCCAAACTGACAAAAAATATTTTTCAGGTCTAATTTCATTGGATTGGCCGGCCCTGATTACGTATTAGGCAATTTTGTTGATAGGTTATTTGTCAACCAAGGGTGCAACTTTGTTCCTTGTTCTGATAAGAATATTAACTATAATTCATCCATGACAACCCCACCAGCTCGAATTTTGATGGAGTGGAAGAGATGACATCCGGGAAATATTCTGATTTAGCTGGAGGCTTGTACTCGGGAGTAATTTGGCCCGTAGAACATCACACTTGACAATCATTCACCGAAGCATCTGGCATCCGAGCCACAGGCGCTAGCGCTAGAGTAGGATCAAGGTCGCTCAAAATTTGTCCACAGGTCCATAGGGGCAGTTTCTGAACTGCTGAGAAAGAATATCACACACTCTCGAATTAGAACCGTTTGCTTCACAGAAATTTCAAGATTTGCCCCATTCGGCGCTGGTCCCTGTGACGTGGACTTCGACAATTTTAGCACCTCGTCACTACCATAATCGTTCTCTACGGCTCAAATTACATCCCGGTACGAGTTTCTAGCCAAATCGAGGGACATTTCCCAAGAAACAATACTTCTCTCGGGAAGCGTAGTGCCAAATATTTATCATTTTTAGGTTTCATAACTGTTTCAAAATCAGAATATTGTGCAGATGGTCATAATGAATAAGTATGAAATTAAATCGCAATTTTACGATGAATATAGGTTTTCAAAAAAAGCACAATAGTCATAGATTCCGAAAACTGGATTATGCCGGTCACACATGGATAGTGATCATTCCCGCCTTTCAGTTCAACCTTTCCAACATTAAAACGTTTCTCAACGACTTCACTGTTATTTGTGTTCTGAGTAGCATGGGATTCACTTGAATGAAGGAGGATGAGCGGCATTAATAGTGCGGTCAGCAGTGGAGTTGACCAATTCTATTTCATTCGCAACGAGGAACCCGTCATTGGTCTAATAACACATCGGAAGCTTGAAAACTCGAAATAGCCTTATTGTTTTACATGACGGTGATGCAGTGACAAGTGGCCCCAAAATCAGTTCCGAATAAATGCAAGCTCAAAATAACCATGCTTTTCAGGTGGCTAAAGTGGTAAAGCCCTGGCTACTATGTAGGCTAGCCTGCTCCCTCCCCCTCCCCCGCCAAAGTCAGTGTATAATCCAAGTGGCATTCTGACGCCACTGCTATTATCATGAGTGGAAACAACAAAATGCGTAGCATATACAAGGGTTTGCTGGATGCTTTGGTTATGCTTTTTTCGTTCGCATTCGGCTGGAAGGAGAAGGTGTAGTGATAGATGGCGCGCATTCAAGCTATCATGATGCGGGGGAAGGGGTTGGGGGGGGGGGGAAGGAGGCAGTCCTAGACCAAATCCCTCTAAAGTTATGCAAGCTTTTCATCGTGGACGAATTGGTACGAGGCTCACCCGGGGGATAGAAGCACTGACTTGTACATCGTCTGGCCAAACAAATCATTGTATAGGCCAAATCGCCTTCATCTGCCATTATGACTCTGTATGGAGCAAGATGCATGGCGCATTCCACGAGCTCCGAGAAATTTATCCTTATTGTCTTTCATTTTCGAATGCCTGCTATTAGTAGCGCGATTCTCCAGAATTTCAATAAATTTCGTGGTCTTTTATAAGGAACAAGTGTACCTTCTAGTTGACCTAAGATTAGCTCGAGACATGTACTCCAACTCCAATTTTAGATTGGGAGGATACAAAACAACACATTCAATGGTCTCCTGAAGCTCGAAAATTCCCTTATTCAAGGAGTTCAACGGCTTCTTTTTTCTAGTGATCTCAGGTTTATGGAATGTTAGATGTATTCCCCTTCGGGCCCCGCTGTATGTTAATAGCGAATTACTCATCTGGTCATTTTCGGATTACTCGGTGGGACTCGCACTCTTTCATGGTCACCAAAGATGATCAAAACCCATAAAATAGAAGCATATTGCCTATCTGTAAAGAGCTGGGGGTCCTTATAGGTGCGGGCACTTTTCTCATGGAAACCTTAGTTTACACACCATCTTAGCGGTGAAATCACTAAAATTCGTGAAAACTGGCAAAAATTAATGAAAAACAAAAGTTAGAAAATTTATCCAATTGCGATGAAATCCATTTCCTTCCCCTTGCACTATTGGCATGGTATCACAAAAGTCCAGCCGCATTCATACTTTGCGGTGCAGGCGGCATCGCGTGGCTGCGTGCCTCTGCGTCTCCGCCTACCACACTCTACCTCGTTGCTTGCGTCATCTCTGTCCCTCCCCTGTGCCACGCTGTCTCACTGCCTGTGAACGGAGCCATGCGCCGAGTATGAATTGGCCTTCACGAGCGGCGAAGGCGCAGAGGCGGCGCAGGCATATCCAGTCGCCGGCACCGCTGAGTATGAAGGCAGTCTTACGGTTCCATATGCTAGAATGTTGGACACCGTGCGTACCAAAAATTGCATTGTGTTTGAGGAGCATACAAGGCTTACAAGGAATAAAGGGCAGGAAAACTCTATAAATGCTGCCAGACGATCTCGTTTCGACCCCAGTTCCAGCTTGTTGAAACTGCGAACGAAAACCTGTTTGGCGCAAAGAATTCTCGGACATATCAATCATTTCTAGGTGGACTTTAGCGATAATCCAAACTAGCCGAAGCACGCACTTGGGCTAATCAACGGGCTGATAGCGACCGCAACGGCGGTGGCAGGGACCGTTGTGGCGTGCGATAGGATGGGGGTCGCTTTCAGTATTGGGTTCGATATGAATGATTGCAACCGGTTTTGTCACCATCACAGCAGACGCCATCAATGACGCAACGACGAACGACGATGAATCGAAAGTCGGCCAAAATGGAATACTTGAAGAGGAATTCATCCGTAACCACTTAATTCCCCGTACAACCAGTCTAGGAGTCGTTGATTAGACATATGGAGAGTGAGTGGTGATCTCGTTTCTACTTAGCTGCTTAATTCTGCTAACGTTCCGCTGGCTACATACAGTAGCGCTCAAAAGTCTTCGGCCAAAACTTTTTTGTCATAACTTTTTTTCTACTTGACCAAATTTGACAAAATTTTAATATGTGGTGCCTGAGCCTATTGTCAACATTTCCTTCTACTTGAGCGCCGCTTGCCACTTTTCATGATTTTTTACAAGAATTTACTACAAGACCACCCAAAAAAAAGTAAGAGGCTTGTTCAAGAAAAACGGCTTTCTATACAAAAACAAAAAGAGCAAGCTTCAGAGAACATTAATATTTTGTAGAAAGACCACGACTTTTGATGAAAGCGGCACAGCTGGACGGCATAGCGATGGCATGCCAAAATTAAAAAATTTCATATAACCACGTAACCTACACCGTTGCGCGCCAAAATAGTATATTAAGTATGCAGTGTCTCCAAGTACAACATACTGAAATTTTTCTTAAATCGGTGCAGTTGCAAAAAAGCTACAAGTGAAAAAACCCAAGTGAAAGACCATTTCGCCGAAGACTTTTGAGCGCTACTGTAGGCAAGAGGGTAGTGGCAGAGCGAGCTCGACGCAGTGAGAAAGGGCTTTTGGGTGATGAACCAATTCTGACGTGACTGGCACCTTCCTCTTGCTAGTAAGGAATTTACTGATCCACCCCACAACTCATTCAATTCCAACAAGGGAATGTACCAGATCGAAGTGGCCATTTGCATTGAGACACATCACTCGACGCTGCTAATTTCAAATCTGTAGTCAATACCTGCCAAACGATTCTCTGAATGGAGTTATGAAGGTTTTTCTAAATGCACCGACTCCACTTGTATAAGGCGTTCCTCGGCCACTTTGTGGTTGAATGCAGGGGAATTCCAAACCATTTTAACAGCATCATAGCACAAAGGTAGTTGGCGGTTCGCGTGTGGTGGGGCCATAAATGGGTTCCCCATGAAGGCACGTTTCTTGCTCATTTTGTGCGGCTTTCTCTTTTATGTCTGGGAAACATCCACAAAATCTAAAAATGCTGTCATGTACGTTTACTGTTATATTCGTTTTCCACGTACCTCACTGTCCCTATCTTCAAGATTGCAGAAAACTCCGTGATTCAGCTCGTTCATATGAGCAAACTCCCATAGCGCACAAATTAGGCTTTTTTGCATAGGACGATTACGATATTCGCGCTCAGAGGTTGAATTACTCCTTTGTGCACATTTTTCAGGCAAATCGGGTTCTTGACCCAACTCCGAAAAATTAGGGGTGGTCATAGGGTTAGTAATGAAATTTTCTGTGAAAAAACCATCAACCGTTACAGAGATAACTTCAACATATCTATCACAAATGTCCATGTCACCAAATGTACGTAATAAGAATCAAATAAGAGCATTCGCTCGACAAGGGTCAACGCTTTCCCTTTGTTAAGTGTGTGGCCACCCAATGACCCCTGAATTTCTTCGAAATTTAAACAAATTCACGAATTGGCTAAGAACTTGTGTCATAGGGTATTTGTCTATTTTCTGTCTATTCTCTGAATACGAAAATCACACTAGTTTCACGCGAAAACGTCTCGCTCGCGCGCTATTGGCTCCCGAACGTACGCACGTCTCCGAAACGTTTGACAGTGCTTAAAAAAGAGAGAGACACAAGATAGAGTTGTGACAAGTAGCAAGTGACAGACGTCTTATGGTATAAAATCTTTGATTGAAAGAAAAGCTCAAGATCAGCTAGCCATTACATTAAGCGATATAGCGCGACAAAATCGACAGAGGAATCGACAGACACACGAATCGACAGACAGAAATCGACAGAATCGACAAAATCAAAACCACATAAAATGTGAGGAAAGTGGTGAGTTGAGAACAGGACGACATCAAAGCGACAGTGCTTGCCAGCAATTCTGAGCGGGCGCGAGCACGCGATCGAGCGACCATTACTGTGGCGGGCAACAGAAAGGCGACATCTAGCCGCTGTTAAACCAACCATTGACCATTAGCAGAGTAGTTTAAGTAACAGTCATGAGAGAATATTAATATTTTAATATTAACATTATTACTGAATACTATTGTTACAGTATCTCTTGACCCATCAAAGCCACGAAAAAATGCAAACTGCGGAACGAAAATGAGTGTAATCTGAAAGGCATCGCAAAAAATCTCGCAATCGCTGAGATGTGTAGCGATTGGGACAATTATGGAAAATTCTGGAACCAAGTAGAACCGTAGACTTCCTTAAAAAACTGGGCACTGCTGATACATAAAGGGCAGGGCATGAAGGTTACGATTCGAAGCGAGTCTACGAAACAACTTTTGCACAAGTAGCGACAGATATATAATAAATGTAATGTTGAAAAATAACTCGAAATGACCGCACTCTGCACTGATGCAAATAAAAATATCGTATGCAAAGAAAAACACTCAAGAAAATAATTGGTTTTCTCCTGAAAATGACCAATGTCTTCGCCAACATCAGGGTCTTATCATTGAGTTGGGATCGGCGAGGAAAGAAATTGGTGAGATGGTGAGCGAATAGCAAGACTGTTGAACAGAATTGATCAGTTCAAAGGTCAGAAATAAATTTATAAATGAAGAAAAATATAAAAACAAATTCGTAAATAAGGGAATAAAACATTACTATATGTAAAACGTATAAAAATATAAGTCCGTACTATGTACAAACCGCTTCGTCCTCTGTCCGTCCGTCCCTCTGTTCGTCACGAAATTAGGCATAGAATGATCGGACAAGAAGTAGAGAACACACATGGACCATGTTCGGCTCCGCCCACGGTGGGCGGAGCGTGTACTGGAATGTCCGTTTCCGGACCGAAAATCGTTTATTGGACTCTTCTATGACCCGACCGCGCTATTCTGTAGGCTTTATGCCTGCATCGGAGCCTCCACTCCTTCCAGACTCGATCAACTGATATCAGAGTGTTTGGGAAAGTGAAACAGTGACTGGCTGGCAATTCACTGCATTGTCGGGACTGTACTGAAGTATCACTACGATCCTGAAGGGGAATGAATTGTGCAGAGCAGCCCGAGATGGCCGAACGCCTCATCTCTGGTATTTAATATAATAACTATGATAATACATGTACAGTGGTATTTGATAATATATAATAACTATGATAACACTTGTACAATGTATTTTTGGCACCGAGGACCCGTGACACTTCCATATGTATTAGGCCTTGCCGTGATATATCTAAACAATTTCGTGGTTCTAAGACTGTGTGTTTAGTCGTTTCATAGGAGCTAAGCAGATGGAAAGGATCAGATCGGCCGTTAATAAAACCCGTGGAGCCAAAATCGAACTCCGAAGTAGCGGAGCTAGGACAGCACTATTATAGCGGCGCTTTTTTTGGTTGAATTGATTACCTGGAGAACTCCACAAATTTCTGCAGGTGATGGTCACAGACACCAATCAGTACAAATGGTTCAGTTGGATTGCTTCAATCGCTACGATTTCGATAAAAATGATTTCTTGAGAAATATCGGAACATAAAGGGCATAAGGAATTACTGTTTAAAATTAAAAGTGATGAAGCCTTGAATGCAGTTAATATAGCCGATAATTAAAGTAAAGATAAAATTGCAAACTATAAAATCACGATTGAGTACCAGCCAAATAGAATAGTTAAAGTAATAATTAAATTAAAGTAAAGATAAAATTGCAAGCTATAAAATCACAGTAGAGTATCAGCCAAATAGAGGGGGTTTCGTCGAAGTTGTAGTGCAGAGTGCTGTATCAAATAGCATGTAAATCCGTGACGAGTCCGGCTGGCTGGTCGTGGGCCAAGTTTTTTCAACGATGCGCGAAAACCATGTGAAGCATCAGAGAGGAGTAACGAAAAAGTGGTAAGAGCGTAGTTGAGAACCAGTAGATTAGAGGTTTTATGGCCTCGCTTGGATGTCATGAGTAGGTTTTGGTTCGGAGAACGAGAGCGGTTTCATGCTATGGTACGCACAAATGTAAACGACAGTGCTTAATTCGCCGTGGAGCAATGTTCACACGCGTACGCCTCCCGTAATAATAGTACAGTGACCTTGTGGGACCCGTGGCGTTCGAAATAGCGCCGTTGTGGCCGCGCTCGTGGAATGCGAGTAATACACGGATTCCACGGTTTAAGTAATACATATGAGACTATTTATCAATCGGCCGAATGGTTTGATCATGCCGATGCGTGGATACCGGCTGTCTGATACTACCATAAGAACCATTCCGCTTTTGCGAAAGGCATTGTGCAAATGAAATACCCTTAGTATTTTTATTGGAACAGGTATAGTATGCCGTCACCAAAGCCAAGAAAAAAATGGAAAATTAGCATGATCTCTACTTGAAACTATGTAACACAGATAAAATGATTTGTTTAAAGGCAGTGATAGGGGTGATTCGAGCAGAATATGGAAGTATCATAGTATGAAGGTCGAGGTGCTCAATAGTACGGAAGTGAGAAATGACCGAATGAAACGGTCAAAAACCCGAGGAATAATACCCTCTCCCGCCGTTTATTCTCAAAAAGGGGCGGATCGCCCTGAAAAAGGGGCGGGCTGCTATGAAATAAGTAGTAGCTGTTGAGGAGGACGGCTCTTATAAAGCCCGGAGGCACTCTTTCTCGTCGGAAATTCCGCCACATATAGTCTTTTTAGACCCCTAGCTTTCATTTGTGTTATTTACTTTAGGAGTTCCTTTACCCACATTACCCCTATCACTGTCTTTGAATGCCCGCCGTACAATTTCCACAAGCGCTCCTGGTGTGACAATTTTCAGGTTATGACTTTTATAAGTTGCTGTGACAGTTCTTACTCATTCCTTGTCCACATAAATTGTGATAAAAGGGCTATTGGGTTGAAGGAATGGCCAGCGAACATGACTTCGATGGAGACGGAACACTCACTGAACATTGTCTGACCTCAAATTCGCATGTCATTGTAATTGTAAATGCTATTTGAAATGCCTCTATGATTCTGAATGGAGGTCGATCTGCACAGGTCGATTGGCACATGAGGCCCCTTGTCCTTCTTTTTTTTTGAATCCGTTTTGGAGGCAATAGCGGCTGCATGAACTCCTGAGTGCACTCTGGAAAGGGCCCAGCAAGGTCAAAGTAAAACAATCCTTAAAATTCATTAGGGGGGGGGGTTGTTCACGGAAATTTGAGTTATTCTTTCGCCCACATATTTATCTTACATTTACAACTGCGAGCCACTACAAAGTTTCATGCGAATAAATAAGAATCCGGCTGAGATAGAACCCCTCGAAGTGACGTTGGCGAGGCGTCCAACGAGGCCGGGTCACGATGTCTTTAGGAGCAAAAGGGGCAATGGGCAAGTGGTCAGAGACGCAGGGTGGGAAGTAAATCAGCATTAGGAGCGAAAATTTGAAGTGTGCTATACCTATCGACAGCGGTTCAAATGTTGCTATGCTCGGATTCGAAAGAGCTGCTGCGCTACCGATTTTCGATTTCTGAGTTGGAGCAAAGAAAATTTCCCGGTTCCCCGTATCAATGTACTGTATCTGGTAGAGGGATTTCAAGAAAAATTACAATCATGGTATTTTTGTGGACGATTCTTTCAAGAATAGCTTCAAAAGAGGTGAAAACGACTTTGGAGAAAGGTGTGTAGAGCCGACGTGCGACATCATGACGACACGTAGCGTCCAAACCGGTCCTAGAGCCTTCAACTGCTTCAGAATCATTAATTGTGTTATTTATCGAGGCAACAGAAAGAGCAACGTGGTCAGAGTTGTCGAAAAAAACGTAATGAATTTTCCATAAACCATGGAAAGGAAACAATAATCTCCCCAATCACCCCTAACTGACTTGTTTTTCCCGAGAACCGCTCATCCAGGTATCGATTAAAGCCACTTGAATCTGTGATATGCGGCAGTGATACGCAGGTAAGTACGGTCTTGCCTTTGTAACGATACCGGGTGCGCGGGGTTCGCTGGCCACCTCAGGGCATTTTTGGAAGAGCCACGGAGCGCCTTTTACCGCTAACCACGTAACACACCGCCTTATTGGGCCCTATCTCCATTCCGAACCCCCACTTTATACCCTCCAAATACCAGCTTCAAGAAATCGTCCACGGGAATTTCAGCTCTTCTGCTACCTACATGTATGTGCACCATCTGCTTACTGAATGCCATGCTGAGTTTCTCGCGCATATAAAAGAATCCAATTGAAACAGAGCTCCCCAAAGTGACGGTAACGGAGTGGGACGCTAGAGAGCTGAGCAGCAAAGAGGCGACAGTCATGTGGTCGAGGACGCAGAGTGAGAAGCAATCAACATTAGGCGCGAAAATTTGAGATGCGCTTTGGCCGATGACGGCTGTTCAAATGTAGTGTCGCGAAATGAACGGGAGGCGGTGCTATTCTTCGAGTTTTTTGACGTCTGCTCTGAAAAGAAGTACTTTCGTGGTTCTCTTCGTGTTTCTTATCAAGTATTGTGTTTGGTAGAGTGATTTTAAGAGAAATCAGAATCGTGAAATATCCGTAGACAACTTTCGAGCCCATGTCACCTAGCAAAGGGTGTGTGCAGATATGACAGCGAATTGCGGCGTTTCACTCGCGGCGCCACCAGTACGACTCGCCGTATCGATTGCCCTTGGAAGCTGGCCGAACGTGACTACGTCACGTCCGCGCTTCCACTCATGCCACACTGCCTCGCTCGAAGGCTGCCATGCCGTGCCACTGGCCGCACCCGCCGCGCCGCTCTCCGCGGGTGGCCACGCGATTCGCTGTCATATCTGCACACACCCCGTAGCAGAAGTTATTGCTGGATCATGATGAATTGCGTGAAATGCTTCTGTGCTTCCGAGTGAGGGTCGACGTCTGTTATACTCCACTGAAATGATATATGACAATAACAATAAATGGTTTTATTTATGGAGGCAATCTTTCTTTGTGTCAGGCACTCACAAGTTTGCAGAAGCCATTAGAATAATGAGGTGAAACGGTGTGAGAACCAATTCTGTCAGCATCTAACCCTTTTTTACCACCGTTTTCTCGTTGTTCGCGCTACATGCGTTCAATTAGTGTGAAGGAACGAGTTTCGTCAACGGAATAGATTGCGCAAGTTGTGTCGATTCATTAGAAAAACCCACAAGTACTCAGCGATCCATGCAATGAATACCAACATCGGACGAACAACTTGTTTGAGGCTAAGGGGAGGTTTTGACGGTGATAAGCTTACTGGGCTGAAAATTTGGTTAATCAGAGCCCTAGGAAGGGATTAAACTAAGAGAAAGATTGTGCTACCATATTCGCGGGCATAGCCAGGACTCAACTGATTGATACGCCGCGTAGCTCTTTAAAAAACCGGGAGGGGTCGGGAGAAAGAAGGAGATGGAAGGAAATCATCATTCGGGAATGAATATTCGAGGTAAAATCGATAACCGATAGAAAACCTCGGATTCAAAAGCACAACGTTGTGGTCTGTATTCGCATGTCCTGCGTATCATTCCAATTGCAGCATCACTTTCCGAGCTGCTGGCTGTAGAATATGTCAATTGTTGTCTTGTAAGGTGTAATTTATTCAATCATGATGATGCGAAGTAAGTGAGACAACATACAGCAGCAATGAAGTGAAACAATTAATAGAAGAGTTAGCAAAAGGTAAGAAAAAAGATGTTCGTTAAAAAAAATTCGTTGATTTCATACTTAACGTCTCAGCAAGATGTCGTGTGTGCAATGAGTGCAATCTAACTAACTGAAGTGTGACATAGGTCGTACCGTAAAATTGTCATTTCCCGGTGTCTTTAATGGCAGTGCTTGGGGAAATTCGACAGGAAAGTAAAAGAAGTAGTGAATATGAAAGTCGAGATGCCTAGTAACAGGAGATTGAAGAAAAAGCGGATGGAAATGGCCAAAAACCCGAGAAATAGGACCCCTCCCCACCGCTGATCCTTGATGTGGAGCATTACCGTGAAGAGGCGGGTAGTTCGGACGAGTTTTCCATTGGCGTGTTGCCATATCGTAAACCCTCCCCGCAAAGAGGCTTTCCAAACCCGTAGTTTTCGAGTGAATGACTCCTCTTGGGGACTCCTCATCACCCACATCACCCCTAACACTGTCTTCAAGAAAACCATTGCCACCATGAAGCAGTTTCCGCGAGTTACCTGCTATTGGTCCCAGGGCCAAGCGTTAACTGAGCATTCCGCATGAAGAAGACAAAAGCGAAATTTGGTTGCCTGAGGGGGGGGGGGGAGGTAACAGAAATTTGTATTCAGTCTATCTACAACAATCCTTCAAAGCAGAATAGAGTAATTTTTGCATGATGTCGCATAGTATCCATGGACAATAGGAGGTAGTGGACATATGACAACTATCCCATCTCTAATTTTTTTTTATGATATAGCGTTTTCAAAAAGCACCGATAATAGCGCAGCTCCCACACCCCTTCCCCATCTCCTCGCAAAGGGGTAGTTCAAAGGTTATTCCTGGCTAAACGCCCGTGGAAAAAGGGGTTTTGAGCCCTCATCGCAATCCCGCAGCTCCATCAGTCACGCTGCCTCGCATCCGCTGAGCAATTTGCTGCGAGGGCTGGGAACGCTCGCGAGTAGATGACCTAGCCGCTCGCCGGTGTGCTTTCTGCCCCCAGTGATGCAGAGCAGATCAAATGTAAGGAGCGAGAAGATTCGAGATCCTATTTCTTGGGTCTTTTCACCTTTTTAGTCCGTTCTTTCTCTACTATTATACTACTGATCACCTTCGATTTTCATACTCCACAATCCGCGAAAATTGTCTCTGACGGTATCATTAAAGGAATCGTCCACGGAAAATGAGTTTTTGTGTTACCCACACATTTATGTTGTATTTGCCTAATCTTGGCCTCATGCAAAATTTCACGTGAAGAAATGTGAATCTGGCTGAGATACAGCACCACAAAGTGCGGTCCAGGTGGGCGGGGCCTCCGTGTAAAAGCCTCGTCCCGTCGTCCGCCGCCGTTGGGAACGGAGAGTGGGACTGTTTACGTAACCCTCTGTTCCTACAATGCGTCTCCGACCACGGTGGACGACGTGACGAAGCTTTTACTCGGTGGCCCCGCTCACTCGGACGTACTTTATGGTGCTGTATCTCAGCCAGATTCACATTTTTTCACGTGAAATTTTGCATGAGGCCAACATTAGGCAAATACAACATAAATATATGGGTAACACAAAAACTCATTTTCCGTGGACGATTCCTTTAAAGAAGAATTGTAACTTGTAAAAATACAGCTCAATGCTATGCTAGCGCTGATCCCTATTTCGTTTGAGACAGTTCCCCTATCCCGATCGACGCTTCCGAGGCTACCTGTTTTATGCTCGAGATGTCTCTAAAATTCATCAATAACAATCATAGCCACTGGTAGTAGTATTAAGTTAGAATATCGATTTATCAACGTTTCGAATAATGCCTCATAGTTCCGAAAAATTCCCCGAAGTGAGTGGTCCTCGATCAATCCTCCAGGAAAGATCCCTCTCTAGGATTAATCCACCAATGCATAGATGGCCTGCCTATGACCCACACGTGTCCACCACTGTCAAGCAGTGCTATTTGAATTCAATGTCTTGCCCCTGAGCTTACCAAGGCAGTCACAGCAACGGTCTCGTTTTGCTCAGCTCTTTGAGCTCGTTCATTCTCTCGACCTCCAGACAGCGAAAAACCAACTTTTTTGCTGGTATTTGCCCAGCATTTGCCAATGCATGCGCTAGAGTACATACCTCCGACCGAAACAGATTCCGTGTCCTTGGTGCACGGAAATTGTGTTTTTTTGGCTCTCGTTCGTCCATCATTGAGAGGTAGTGATCGCGACATTGAGTGACGGCATTGAACGGCAATGACGATGACGATGAGCGATATGGAGAAGTTTAATGACGTACATAAATATACTCGTGATTGCACAGGCAGCTGCATGCTAATTACTGAATTTCAGTCACGAAAAACCCTTCTGCCTCGCACCCGGAACATGTTGGAACATTGGTTCGCAAGGACTCTTAAAAGAGGAAGTAGCAATGCGATACGGCTGCGAAAAAAAGGATAAATAAGTGAGGTGAGTGAAGCAAATACATGGGACATTTGTCCAAACGACTTATCCTCCCAGGGCACACGCTTTTTTTGCGACTTGCATTGATCGATGCTATGTGGATCTGTTATGAGTGGCAGCGCGTAGTGCTGACGTGGAGGCTGCTGCATTGCATAAGGCCTTGTTGTGTAGTTAAGCACACGTTTTACTGCGATACGCTTCACATACTGTTCTTACCGATCTTTAGCTTTCATTTGTAGGGAACACATTTGTTTGGAAACTGATCCATCCAGAAGTACTCTGTCTGCTCTCTCTAAGTCCAATGAAAGTCAATCTTCCTATCTCACTCTTCCACATCGAAGTTGTGATGCTTACTTCTTCAAACCTTATTGGCTTGTAGTTTTGAGAATGGGAAGCCTGGGCATTTCCAGCAAAAATGGAACAAACTGAATATTAAATACACATCTAGGCTTCTCCTGCTCTTATTCCTCCTTCTGCACCACCTTTGCTTGTATTTGCCACTGCATAACTGGCACATCACGGCAGTCATGCGTTGTGAATGCTTCGAAGTGACCGGAGTTTCACCAGTTTGATGCCCTATAAAAGTCGTTTCACAAGCGTAAAATCAATACTGACACTTCGTGGTGCTGAGCTTGGGAAAAATGATGACTACAGCTTGAAGAGCTCGACCACCACCGCCGTCTCCTTTATTTATTTTTATAAATCGTGTTCGCTGCCGTGGAAAAAATTTTCTTCTTCAGCCCCCCCCCCTCCTCCTCCCAGGATGCAGGGTTAGCACTTCTTTCAGGCTAAATCTTGGTTCGAAATTTCTAGCACGAATCGGAATATATTCAGCGAATTTCCTCCTATCTGACGAGCCTGAGAATACCGGGGGCACAGAGAGTTAAAACATGAATTGCTGCCAAGTAACTACCTGATTTCAAGGCCATACAAATGGAACTGGCCCTACAGGGAATTCCTGATATTATAGCCACCGTATTTCTAAGGAGATTGAGTTGTCCGTGTGTTTATCGTCAACACTCAGCGAAGCATCCCGATCGAATAACGAAGCTTGTTAGCCGTTCGCCCACGTCGTCCTATAGCGGAATGACACTCTCGTTTTACTAGTAAGCTACTTCATCATCGCTCACACTGAAATCATTCCACGAATCAAATTTCTACAATAAAACGCTTCCAAGAAGTTCGCTTTGTCAATGATTGGATTACCCAGTGAAGCTCGAGATGACTATCCCAGATGGAACGGATGGAGACACATTCGACAGTCCAGTCAGGATCACTGAAATGGGTTACTTTAGCCCATTTCTGGTAAATACAGGGTGTCCCAGAATTGCGGGCGCCTAAGTTCTTGTTTCTTTGTATTCCTGTACACAAATGTATCGACTCTTTTTCTTTCGTTTGCTGCTCAGTGGATGCCCAGGATCTTCTCTACTAGGATGCTTCCTGACGGGGTGAAGCTCATGGTCTTTCTGAGATTTTGAAAGCTTTTCAAATGCACTCCACAATCATTTGCTTCAAAGGTTACAGCATCTCACGTACTTCTTGTTCAAACTAAAAAATCTTCATGAGTTGAACCGTTGAAGGCAACCCATCGTGGCCAACAACGTCGGGTGGGGATCATTTTGATAGGACCACTAAGCGGGTCTCAGTAATCATTTGGGGTTTCATGAAGACATGCTCTTGCTTTCCGTCGATTTCGGCGTAAAGCTTGTGGGAATGTGAACATGAAGAACGCGCTGCTAGACATAATGAAGCATTGGCCTCACTGGTACTCCGCAACAATATTTGATGAGTTGAGCGGCATGGCGCTCAGTTCATATAATCAAAATAATCCAGAAGTGCTGCCGAACCGATCTGTCCGAATTCATCTCTTTCCGAGGAGTTCGTCAAACCTCCCAAAACTTGACTCCATTGGTCTCCTGTCCTGCCGGGATCTTCAACTAAAAGCAAGTTCTGTCGAGTAAGTCATCCTAGCATGGAGTTAGAGAAAGTAAGTTAGGTAACCCTGGGAAAGATTTGGGAGGGAATGTATGGAGAAACTTGCGTGTCAAGGGCGGTTGAGTGATGAAGAGACTTTGAGCTTGTACCCCTGTTGGAGCAGGACTACCTGTGATATGACTACTGTGCCTTGTTACACAAGTTATGAGCAAAGTTGTGAATGGGCTGATTTTTCATTCACTCCATTGACGCCAACAAAATATTACAATACACTGGAGCACGTAGTTTTGGGACACCCTGTACCATGACTTGAGAACCGTTCAAGGTCACTATGTTTCCTTTTGCTATGCCTCTAACATCCTAAAGGCACCGGGAGGGGGCAGTGAGAGAGAGCAGAAATAAGAAAGTGTCATATGTAAATGAAAATACCAGTTATAAGGAAATAAGTGTGGCAAGACTCGCATTTTTTAAGAGCTGGTATGAGGTCTCATCGCGCTTCCCTTCGAGCTGAAGCGCTTCATCTGCTGAGTTGCTGCGAAGGCGTGCCAGTTCACGGCTGGGTGACAAAACCCCTAGCGTCTGCATCTGCCCCTAAGCAGCTAGTGATGAATAGGAGACGATAGAGAAAGAATGAGAATGGGTTCTGAGTCTCACGTTTACGGCCCTTTTATCCAGTTCTTTCTCAGTTGTTGCACCATCCAAATTTTGATATTCCACAATTATTCCACAATCGGCCGAAATTACCCCTTGCACTGCCTTTTGTGAACCGAACGGTGGCTGTCGTGAATGTATTCGTGGTCGTTTCGCTTGGAAACTTACCCATCCAGAAGTGCGCTTTCTGCGTTTTCTACATAAATGTCAATTTCCTACTTATATATGGAACTAACAGTAAATAATGATTTTTTCCATTCTGTCCTAGCCTCGAACTTCGTGGAGCTCATGGTAACTGAGCGAGGAAGGGTTGGGGAGCCATGATACATGAGGCTAGGAGTATTTTTGGATGTCTAACGTAGCTTGTTGATTAACTTTGCTGCACTAATGTTAGATACGATGGCGGATACGATGGCTGACGGTTGTTCGAGTACTTCTGTGACAGCAGTGACATAATGAACCACATATATTAAGGAAGCACAGCTTCAGGTGCTACCCAAAAGTTCTGAAAACGAACTATTGCATTGCTTTGCTAACAGCCGTTTTCACTAATGCTCATGCTGTGATTGATACACTATGTGTTTATGAAAAGAAACGGGTGCTATCGCAGGGAGGGGGTCGTCCCGCTGAGGACGCTTTTTTCACCTAAGCCTGAATGCGGAAAGGAACGTTTCCCTTCCCCCCACAAAGCTTAGGCAGAGATATGTGTGGGTACGCAGACTGACCCCCCCCCCACATTAGATATGCAAGTTTTCATAAGTCGTTGCAATTATGCGATATTTCATCGCTCTCTCCCTTACTGAAAAAGCAGTAGAAACCGTTTTATATTTACATATTTATTTATTTATTCGGCAGACTTGTGCAGACACGTGCAATAATTGAACAAGAATGACAGAAAACCGAACTAAGAACAAGCAACAAAATTTGAGAATCCAAATAATATAAATCGTCAAGATGTTGTTTGAAGCTAGTGTACTTCATCGAATGGGCATTTTTTCGTAGCAGTGACTTCAAATGTGACCGGACCCTGTTTATAAGAGATTTCAGCCCACACTGAGATTCCGCTGTATTTGTCATCATTCTATCGACGCTGCTCTTGCATTAGGCTACGTTCATACTGTGTGGTGCCGTCGGCAGGGCGTGGCTGCGTGCCTCTGCGCCTCGGCCTGTGCCAACCTGTCCTGTTGCTTATGTCGTCTCTGCATCTCTTCTGTACCACTCTGCCTCGCTGCCTTGAGCGAGCCACGTCCTGCAGGAGCAAAGTAACGCGGATTTAGTCGGCAACACGATGAAAAAGTCACGTGCATCCATTTTTTTCCCAACCTGGCCCACTCCCCTCCCTTGCTTTCCATGTTTATCATGTCATCTCTTCTTGAATTTTCTCAAAAGTTACCAAACTTTCCAAAACTTTCTTGTCATCCAGTAGGGAAGACTGGGTAATACAGATTGGGTGATCATGAGATGTGTCTCAGATTCTCGAGCATTCGTGATGGCTGAATGGCTGTTGGTTAGGGCACAACCGTCTGTTTCCAACCGGATTTGATTAATTTCTCACTTTATTACTCTGTCAAGGTCACTCTCGATTGTGTTAGCTGCATTCGTGTGCATATATACAGTGTGGCCTTCAATCTCTAGGCACTTTTTGACGTTATTGCGCATTCTTATGATTTGAATCTTCTGAAGGTTCTGCAGTTTACTTCGATTGCTGTCTTCTAATTATTTGCCGAAGGCTCCACTTCTAAAAGTATGTGAATTACTAGAGTATCGAATGAAACGATCGATCAGGATCACAAGGAGACCATGCTCAGATGAAATGGGGAGCTATCACTGTCGGAAACTGATCAGTATGCTGCCATACCAATTTCATGTATCTGGATCATGGGATAGTCAGTGGAACAAATTAAGAATACGCACTTCAAAAACGCATCTTCAAACAAGTAGTATGCTCATTTTTCGTCTACGTAAAATGCCACCTTAGAAGTGCAGAACGAGAGGACGCAAATACGAACGCCAAGGAATACGTTCTCCATTAGAGTTAATCCTCGCGATCGTATCTTGTGTTTCGGGAAGTATTGAAGAAAAGTGAGTGATTTCGAGAGTGATGAAAGCTCTCAAAAATATCGGAAGGGGTGAATTTGGCAGGTTGTAGAATGATTGTGGACTATGAAAGTTAGGGAGCTTAGCACTAGAGGAAAAACGAAATAAAACTGGAGCAATAATTCCCTTCTCACTTATTTCTTTCGCGTTCCTCTGCCTCACTAATTGTGTGGTAGACGCGAACGGGCGAGGGGCTAAGTGACATGGTTGCCGTGCCCTCGCCTGCAATTATCCCTGTGAAATCGTTATAAGACGCCAAGCAGCATTTTTTCCGCCCCAGTTTCACCACACATCATTTTTTCTGAAACGAAATGTTTGTTTTGAACACGACTTTCCAGTTGCAGTCCCTTCTTAACCCAACGCTGCCCTTAAAGAGCGCTCTCGAAGTGATATGACACCCATTTGGGTATCGACTTCCTCATCGCCATACGTGAAGATACCCTATTTGCCAGCACCTAATGATGCTAATGCCAGAACTGATGATACTAATGGAACGAGGCATTTCAGCGCAAGTGCATATGCATCTTCACATGTCCAAATTCAGCTATGTGGACTTCCCAAAAAGTCATGTTACCTATGTATGTGGCCGAGTGACCTATTTACAGTCAAAAGCCAACTAGGAGGGATTGCATAAAGTCTTGCTATGTGGGGCGATCTTGTAGGAGCAGAAAAATCGCGCTTGTTCTCAGAAAAACTTCTGCTTCGGGCGATGCAATTATTGTGGACCTGGTCATCCAAGTGGTGACCTGCTCTATTAGCTGCACCGGCTGCCACCTCGCTTTTCTTTTTTGTCACGGAATTCCTTCGATTTCCTCCCACCCATATCCAGGGGATTGGGCACTTCCGTACCTTCCAACCCGCTGCAAAGTTTGGCAGTGCGAGTTAGTCAAGCAAGGGTAGGGAGGTTGAGAAATTTCAACGGCGATCGTATTTATGCAGAAAAAAGTTCGAGAAACCCTCTAAATGATCCATCTGATAGGTCTCAATCGACCATTCGATAATCACACTTTGTATTAGATCAAGCTTCAATTATCGTCTATAAGCTTCAATCATCGTCTGTATCGAATGATTTTTTTTCAGAATTACTAAAGATTGAAAAGAAGATCTTTGGGGCAATGGAGGTTGCGTATTGCTCATTTCCCGAAATTCCTCCAACCTTGGACTCTCAAAACAAGCGTTTATTTCATAGTTCTCGTTCAGCCTCCCTCCTTGCTCTAATTTTATATCCCCTTCAAAAAAAACCTAACCTCGTTCTCAATTTGCCAGATGCGGCCCCTTTTCGAGGACTTTTTTTTACTGGCGTGCGATCTTCACAATTTCTTATCACGACATTTCAGAGCCATTATAAGGGGGCGTTAATGCTCGGGATCGAAAGGAAGGCTCACAAAACGCTTTAATCTATGATACATTAGAATTAAACGCCCATATGCATCCGCGTGCATCTTGCCATTTCGTTGCGCCTCTCCTTTTTCTGCGCGCTCACGAGGTAATTATCAAACGATTTTGGCCATTCCTCTAAATTACTAGAGATGCTGTGCCGAGAATTGGCAAGTGCCGAGCCATCAGCAACTTTCGTTTCCTTGCTCTTGCCACACCCCCTCCATTCCCTTTCTCTTGCCGTGGCTTTTTTTTGCGTGGCTTTTCAGAATTCAGTACCTCTCCGTTACTTCATTACAGCTTACATTCAGCAGCTTTATCCATTATTAACTGCACTGCAAGCGCATGTCCCTATTGTCATTATATAAAAAAAAGGATGAAGCAATAATCCTTTTTTTGGGATAGGCCATGCATTTTGCTCTTATTTGGAACTTTTGTTGACATTTGAATGCGACTTGACCTATACATGGATTTGCGGAGGGCTGACCGATGAACAACTCAGGGTTTTTATGCTCTCAGACGAATTCCATGCCAATTCACCCGATTCGGAGTGATGGAAAGCTATGAATTCCGAGCTGTCATCGAGGATTTGAGTTCCGAACCGTTTTAGTGGGAGCGGTCCTGATTTCGTTACATCGACAGAGCCTTATCCCTTCGCGACTAATCAGAAATACCATATCCTTATTCGTATAATTCTTTGAACAATCATCCGGAAGGGGGTCCGAAACAAGAGAAACATACAAAGAAATGAGCATTTCGTAACGAACGCAGAAGGTTAGAAGCGATAATCGGTGAAAAAACCCGAACTCAAAAGTGCATCGCTGCGGTGTGTATTCGCGCCTCATTCGCATCATCGCACTGGCGTTCCGAGTTGTCCGCTGTAGGAGACGGCCGCGGGCCAACTTTAGTTGTAGCACCTGACTCGCGCAGTGGAGTGGCCATTCCCAACTACATTAACATTCATGTAGGTACATCTAGAAACAATATAAGAAAGAACAAAGGAGAAGGTAAAAGGAATGAACAACTTTATAATGGAAACATTCTCTTGGCACCATGCCAAGGCGTCAAATTGGCGAGTTTGTGCAATGGCGGTCACTTGAACTCGTCCACACTACGTCTGTTCTACCGTAAGCCAAAATTACTCCCTTACGGTGTCTTTAAAGACCACTGCGGAACAAGAATGTTGTTCTTTTTCCTGAACTACGCAAAGAATAGCGTCGAGTTGAAGCTTGGGAAACCTGTAGATGGACTGATCTATTTATGGTTACGTATGACGTGGGGAGGCTTATATGATTTCCATATAGCGTATTCGAATGAAAATCGCCTTTGTGACGCATTCGAAATTATTTTTTCGTAGCTCATCCTCCGTTACCATGTGCGAGCGGCACTCGGGCTGAAACTGATCCCTAACACATCCTCACACACCCGTGTGTGCCGCAGCCCTGCCTAATTTGCTTCACTAATGGCTGTCCGTCCACCGATGTGCTCATCTTGTTGAAAGAAAGAAAATCAAAGCACTAAATTGAATTGGCAGAAGTGTAAAGTACGTTCACCCGTTTATAACATCACACTGAGCATGAAGAACTTTCGCTGAGACTTCTGTGAGCACAACTGATGGTTCTTTTTGTGAGTCATCTTCTATCTATGTAAACTTCCAATGTATTTTAATTCTCGAAAACAAATATTAAATGAATAAGTGCAACTATTCAAGCCTAAACTAGGCAATCAATGTGTTTGGAAAGCAGAAGGAGCAATGGTTTGGTGCTCAGGAAGTATATTTTCTATAAATGATAAGAAGGTGAACGTGCAGGCGAGGTGTGGTTCTTTTTCCAAGTGAAGTCACGTTTTCAGCTCTGTAATAAGGTTTTCGTTAAGCGGAAAACCTCAAGTGCAGAGCTTTTCCCAGCGCGTGATTTGACTGCGTACGATTTCCTCGTGTTACAGATACGTGTACTTCCCACCGATATTCAGCGATGTGGCGCCCAGAAATACTCGTTCATGCCAAGACCAACAAAGTGACCAAGGGTGCCGATCTCTACTACATATATAACGCTTCGTCTGTCCGTCTGTCTCGCCGTTCGTCCGCCCGTTCGTCCGTCACGAAATTAGGTATTATATGAAAAATGACCTGTAGAGATGGGAACAAGTGTGGTATGGGTAGGGCATGGGACAAGAAGTAAAAAGCACCTATGAACCAAGTGGGATGGATTAAGGTCGGGAATGAGTTTGTGAAAGTCATGAAAGAGGCCTAGGCACAGTGGGCGAGCGCACCTTGAGTGGGCGGTCCTTGCAACAAAAATTCATAAAGGGGTCATAACGTGGCCTCGAGATCAGGAAAAAATCGATGGAATCAACCGATGTCTAAGATATCTTGAGCACACTCAAAGTGAGCGGAGAGCCGTTCACAATGGGCTGGGTTGTGTTACAATCTGTGAGTAAAGTTATATTAGGTTGATTCATAATAAATCGGACAAATTGACCAATTTTAATCATTGTCGTACAACTTTTTTACGACAACAGGGATTCACTTGAAATATACTCCATCTTTATCGATGACCTTCTGCCACGGTATAGGCAGATCATGGATGCCCTTGCTCCAGAAGGCCGGAAGCTGGAGCTCGAAGAAGTTGCCGAGTGCCGCCTTGACCTCGTCGCGAGTTTTGAAGTCGTGGCCGTCCAGGTGGCGTTGGCTGTGGGAGAAAAGGTGGAAATCTGAAGGGGCCAGGTCTGGGGAGTACGGTGGGTATAGAAGTACGGTCCAACTGTACGACAGCAGCTCGGCCTTGGTCGATCTTGCGAAGTGCGGTCTGTGGAAGTAGACACGTTGTCGTGCTGGAAGTAGACATGTGACCGCCGCCGTAGCGAACTTTGGACATTGGCCTTCAATTCTCGTAATTGATGAACGTAGACGTCGGCGGATACTGTGGTACCTTCATCGAGCAGCTCCCAGTACTCTACGCCGTGTACGCTCCACCAACCGCGGTTTTCGTCTTCGATGGAATAGTCGCCTGACGCAAACTTCGAATGCTACAACTACAGTGTACTTCTGCCGGGGGCATGCTCCTTGTGAACTTCTATCAGACGTCTGCCGATATCCGCGGGTTCCTGGCCAGATAGCGATATAAATAGTATGACGTTGCGGATGTGGTCTCTGGACCGCTTGAAATCGTGCGGCATTGTGGCGGAATGAATTTACTTTGGAGTGATTATTTTGCGGTACTTTGAAGAGCTTTTCATACTCATTCCAACGGTACCTCGCGCGTCCATTTTCGTTAATTCGTTACTGAGTTATGATCTCTAGAAATCATCACTACCATTTGTCCGATTTATTATGAATCAACCTAATAGAAAAAAATCAGTTCCGATCGACTTACTGACGCCCATGGTATTACGCGCACGTGATTTATGCTGATCATAGGTTGTTCAGGAATTTCAAAGGGCTCTATGACTTGAAATACCAGAACATCTATAATAACAAACATGTCTCCGCAATATCTCAAAGATGAATCGACGTATCTTTTTGCTGTTTTCGTCATTTTTTCATATAACGGTACTCAAGAGTCATTTAGGTGTTCGGTGGGGCTCGATGCTTTAAAGAAAGTCATACACCGCCGCTTACAAGATCGACTCAGTGATGATCAGTTGAGAACATGGAACTGTAGCTACTGCAAGCCATTTTCAAGTTCCACGATGTTCAGTTCGAAGGTGGAGGGCAGAGAATGAAAATTTGTGGCAGTTGCTGGAAAGAAAACGTGCTTCACGCTCAAGAAAACCGAATATGGAGAAGATTGCAGAAGTTGTGTTTCCGTGGATTGAACAGAAAAAAATTAACTCTCAGAAGGAAAACCTTTGCACAGCATCACCATAACAGGAATGGGAAAGGATGCTTTTATTCAACCGCTATTTCATTGCCAAAACCATCGTTCCATTGAAAACCCAGTTGAACAAGGGTCCCCTTCCTTCTCGTTCGCTTTTACCATCCATCTGTAAAGTTTCTGTGTTAATCTCTTGTGCGATCCCAGCTTTACTTGCTACTCGCTTCTATACAATCCACAAATCACTGCTTCCTCAATTCCCTCCATCTTTGGTGCGTGGAGACTGCGTCCGCGTCCGCCGGACGGACTTATCTTCAAGATTCTAGGATAATTAGTTTCTGATGACTTCCTTCACTGTACTGGGTTGCCGCACCTTACGGCTCTCCTAGCTCATCCTACACCGTCGACCAATCAATTCCCTTTGCTGCCTTTGATTCAGATGTCCTCGTAGGCAAAGGAGAAGACGAGCGAAGTGGTCTTTTCGTGATTGCCAGCTGATCAAAATCGCTGTCCATACGTTGTACACATCTTACATCGGCTTATGAATTTATTTACGGCAAAACCGCTTCGAATAGAAGCACTAAGCCGCAGAGCAGCCTTCGTGACTGTGGTACTTATCACATATCCCATGATGTGTTTGAGACGAGCTGAAAGCAAATTTGTGATATCGGAGTGATCCCGTTGTTGCTTTTTTGTGTCAAGTTAATTAGAGATATTCGCCCCAGTCATCGAGGCTGTTACTTCGAGGGAATACTGATTGGAAAATATTTCTTGAATTTCCCTCATATATATCCATTCTACTATATGTATAATTTGATTCAGGAATAAGTTCCAGCCGTTTTTTTTATTCTCTGTGTTTCGCAACGTTCTCTTCACCTTTCGACGAAGTTTATAAATGTGTTCGATAGATCTTTTTCTTCTTACAAAACGTTACAATCGATCCAATCGACTGCTTAATAGTCATAAGGTATAGAAGAGTAATCTTAAGGCCAAAATTCGCACTTCCGCCATTCCTTTTCTTCGTCTGCTATCGAGGTCAAAAAAACGTGTGCACATATTCTTTCGATAGAGCTTTTTGACCTCCTCAAGACGGTTTCATTTGTTTTTGATCGTTTTTTGAGGTTTGGAAATGGGGTAATTTGTAGGAAAAACCGTGTTCTGCCGTCTGTGACGTCGGACAGTACGACAACCGGTGAGAGGCGAAGAAATGTCGGGTTGCGCAGGATTCTGGACAGTGATGACGCACCTCGTACACGGCACGGAAACTGCTTCCTGCTCTGACCTACAACGCAGAACAGTCTCATCCAACGCCGATCTCCATGCTCTCCTCCCTCGACGCTGCGAGTCGCATCAAATTCCGTGTGATCGCGCTACAAGAAACCAAGAGCAGAAGAACCGACATACAACAGCTTAACGACCGCACTCTTGTTATCCGTGGAGAGTATTCCCGTCGTGGAATGTCGGAGGCGTTGGGTTTGTCGTGCACCCATCTGTCGTCCGCCACGTCGCCTCTTACGAGATTCTGTCTCCTCGTCCAGCCATTCTACGGCTTCATCCACCGCATCAGAAGACCGTCTTAGTCATTACCTGCTACTCACCACACGCAGCTGCTGACGATTCCGAATTGGATGCGTGCTATGAACATCTGGAGGAAGTCATCCGCAAAGAGAAGTCCTTCTACAAAATCGTTGTTGGTGACATCGACGCAAGGTTAGGAGAAGGCAACAACGAGGAACACAGGATCAGAAAATTTGGGATAGGCGATGGGAACAACAACGGAAATCGTCTCGTTGACATCATGTCTACGGCACGACGCCTTCCATGGTAATTCGCTGTTTGAGAAGAAGAAACACGCCGGACATAGGAGGCACCCAATGGCACGACTCATGCTGAGATCGACCACATTTTAACAAACAGAAGATGGTGCCTCTACGCACCTCTGTGGTGCCATCTATCTGCTGTGGATCCGATCACCGCCTTCTTCGGGCCAAAATCAGGTTCGGCCATCGACTGGAGAAGAACATCTGTCACCGGCCGAATCGGAGGAAGCACGTCGTGTATGACGAGAACCTTCTGAATGTGGCACTATTCCGTTATGACTGGCAAGTCGTGGAGGACCCGACCGAAGACTACGAGCTGCTTATGAAAGGATTGCGAACCTGTGCTGACTTTGCATGTCTTCAACAATCAAGCAGAAGCGATCGGATTTCATCGAACATCAAGACGCTGCTTGAAAGGAGTAGAAGCTTAAGGCTGGATCCGAATGCAACTCATCTCGAGCGACTGGTTATCAATGCCACTTGTAGAAGAGCGTTACAGGAGGATCTTGCGCAGTACAGGAAGAGAAGAATTCTAGAGGCGACGCAGGAAAGACGAAGTCTGAAGAAGTGCCGTCGGGACCTCAACGAGTTCGGTATTCCGCTATCGTTATTGAAAACGGAAGACGGAGCTGTCACCACTTCCCGTTACGAGATGGAATCAATCACGGAGAGCTTCTACACCATCTGTACCGTTGCACACTACCGGTGAAACACCACTAAGGATTCTGCCGTCTGAAGTGCGCTTCACATCACATGTAGGCGAATCTGTCATGTGTAGCGGTCATGCGCAACGCTTTGCGAGCTCAACCGGAACTGGAATGCTCATAGAGGAGATGAACCGCAAAAGTGACATGTTACATCGTTTTTCAGCGTGCTTCCCTGAGCGAAACATGTTGCACATCATTCCCATGACCACCTAGATTTCCTTTTAGTAGTCGTTGAGTCTTTTGAAGAGAAGGTGAGCCATATATGTATGAAAGGGATGCAGATAAAAGAGCGATTCTTCGATGATTCTTTTCTGCTAGCATGACTGCATATCTGAAAAATTCGAGTACTAATATCTGACATGCAGCGTCAAGATTTAATGATGTGGGAAACAGAGCGAACCAGCGGAGGGTATGGGACGCTGATCAGGAGCTATACTTGCGGGCCTACTTTCTTCTTTTTCCTTAAATTTTGCATGTCTCTTGATATATCAATTACTACATTGCAGTTTATCATTGCTAAGATAAATAGAAGGAAATGAAAAATAGAATGAAGAAAAGTTCGTGGTGCAATCCAGCAGACAGCACCTAACACCTTAATCCATCGCAACTGCACATATCGCGCAGTACAATACCCGCCTTAAGTTTTCAAAAGAAAACGCGGAAAGCGCGGATCCGCGTTTTTCTCGTTTTTTCACTATAACTCGGTTCGTCTTCATCAAATCTTCTTATAAGCATACATCTTTCGAATCAACTCATCGAGCTCTATAAGTTGGTCTATTCAAATTTTCAAAAAGCTAACTTTTTACGTTCTCGCATGCACAAAGCACCAGTGGGCACTCTATAGCGAGCGACGCGCGGTATAATTATAACCAGGAGGCAAAGCTGTCCCCAACATAGCTCAGGAATCCACAGAGCTGCCATCCTATTCAAAACTAAATGAAAATTAAGTTGATTCTCTAGTGATCACATTGGTCGTTTTGGTATCAATTCAACCAGCTATGGTAGTCATCACCGATGATTGTTTGGAAACAAGTTATTTTAGGTTTCAACTATTACTTCACTTGACAGAATTCAACTGTTTGAGCAAACTGTATCATGTTTGATTTATGTATAAAGTCCAATCATCATGGCCATTAGTGAAATTATCATTCTTTTTCAACCTTTTTGCCTTTCTATCCAGTCTGACCCCTCAATCTCGTAGCAATTAGTCGCCTCACTTGGATCTCCTAGACAGGTATTGATCGGCCTTGCACAATGATATGCCACTGTATCAATCAAAAAAATGGAATAGCATAGTAGTTCTATAAAAAGTGCATTAGTCTCCAGTGTCAGAATTCAACTTTTTCGTTTTCTGTTCATAGCTTCAGATCATACCGAATAACTCTTCCTTTAAAATTTAAAGATTCAAAGATAAAGTTGTTTTATTTGAAGGCAATCTCACTTTATGTGAGGCAATCGTACTAGACAAATATGTGAAATTCATACATCAACATTTCCATTCCAGTGAAGTTTTCATTCCTTTTCAAACGTTTTGCAGTTTTATCATGTCCGACCGCTCGTCTCGCAGCACTTAGTCATCTCGCCGAGATCCCCATAATAGGTGTTGATAGGTCTTCTACAGTGATTTGCCATTGTATTAGCCAAACGAACTGGGTGACATGGTAGTTGTGATCGGTAATACACTAATAATACCAGATTTTTAGATCTGTAAAGGTACACCCCTGATTTCTTACTTAGTTCCGGAATTAGTAAAATGGAAAATGGTTTTCATAAATATTATTTGCCTGTGGAAATGAACTGCCAGTAACTGCAATGCCTTCGTTTTGTTACCTTTTACTTATTAATAAGAAAACAGTGCTGACACCGTAGACATGCACTTTTCATAGAACTACAATGTGATCCAATTGCTCTGGTTAATACAGTGGCATATCATTGTGCAAGGCCTATCAATACCTGTCTAGGAGATCCAAGTGAGGCGACTAATTGCTACGAGATTGAGGGGTCAGACTGGATAGAAAGGCAAAAAGGTTGAGAAGGACTGTTATTTTCAGTGATGGTCGTGATGTATGGAGTTTATACATTAATCAGTGATGATACAGTTCACCGAAACAGTTGAAATTTTCTTAAGTGAAGTCAGATAGTTGAAACCTAAAAAAACTTGTTTCCAACCGATCATCGATGATGACTACCATAGCTGGTTGAACTGATACCAAAACGACCAATGTGACCACTAGAGAATCAACTTAATTTTCATTTAGTTTTGAATAGGATGGCAGCTCTGTGGATTCCTGAGCTATGTTGGGGACAGCTTTGCCTCCTGGTTATAATTATAGCGCGCGTCGCTCGCTGCAGAATGCCCACTGGTGCTTTGAGCATGCGAGAACGTAAAAAGTTAGCTTTTTGAAAATTTGAATAAACCATCTTATAGAGCTCGATGAGTTGATTCGAAAGATGTATGCTTATAAGAAGATTTGATGAAGACGAACCGAGTTATGGTGAAAAAACGAAAAAAACGCGGATCCGCGCCTTCCGCGTTTTCTTTTGAAAACTTAAGGCGGGTATTGTATTTTATGTTCGTTGAATATTTATTGATATAGCATTACTTATATAAACTGCCGAACACCTAGGTTACGCTGCCGTTTTTCGATTATCGAAAATGGGATATCCTCAAGTATAATGAGTATTTATCGATATCAGATTTATAATTTGAAAAAATTTTAACCTGTAAGCACACAGTTGGTTATTCGAACTGTGAGCACTCCTGAGAGTGAGTGAGACTTTTTTATACGTAATAGCGTGAAAGCAGCACGCATGTACCCCCTAGAACTGCGATCTCTCGAATTTTTAAACGTATTTTGGCTTTCAGTAATTCTGATGTAAAGCCATCACTTTATAGAAAGTGCTGATTATTGTGTAATCGCCTCTAATTATTAGGTCTTGTTATCATCACTTATGTCACTCGATCTATTTTTAAACAATAAATTATCTTTCCCCTGGAAAACCACAAAATCGAAAATTTCAATTTTTCGAGATTTTTTCATCTTTACAGACCTGAATATTTTTAGCATAACGTTAGTCCCTCATCGTCAACGGGTCTGTTGAGCTGGGCAGACTTTATCGTTAACTTCTACTCGAAAGATTTTTCGCGGTACCATTCACTAGTGACATCTTTCTCGTGACGTCCCTCCATGTTTTTATTTTAATTTCATTTTAAATTTTTGAGTGATGCCTGCTGAGAGCAGTCATTTCAGTTAGATACTGGTGGAGAAGCGATTTTTTGGGGAATCCTAGCTGACATTCCCTTTGGGGTAATTTGACGAAACCCCCTTCCGACCGCACCAAAAGCTCTGGCGCCAAAATGCGTGGGCCACCGAATTCGCTCAGAACTTGTCCATAAGGATAGCTCGACCTCCTAATCGGAATGAAACACTTTTTCAGACGTAAAGTTGTCTACTACTCAAGTCACAGGAACTTGACTTACTTTTGCCATATTTGTTCCCAAACTGGCAAATTATTCAGGTGTACGAGTTCCTGGTCAAATCGAAATTTTCTTAGAAAATCTTTTCTTTTGCGACAATATGGGCGCTAATAGGGCTGCTTAGGGTAAATGGTCTAGCCCGGCTATCATACGTGGTCTGTAGAAACCAGTCTAGGATCAGTTTTTCTAGGCTTTACTATCCTTTATTGGATGGTTAGGATCACTTGCCTTCTTTTTGCCTAATTTTCTCCACTTATAATTACGAATGAGAGAAGTTGGTGGACTGGGACCTGGCGACTCTTCCACTGGTTCCGCGCCGAAGGGATGGGAAATTAGTTTTGGACTCCTCTAGGACGGCAAATGCCCTGATCATTGGC
This sequence comes from Trichostrongylus colubriformis, assembly GCA_963978905.1. Taxonomy (NCBI): domain Eukaryota; kingdom Metazoa; phylum Nematoda; class Chromadorea; order Rhabditida; family Trichostrongylidae; genus Trichostrongylus; species Trichostrongylus colubriformis. Next base: position 7,634,537 of record OZ022259.1, on the reverse strand, counting down.
TGACCCTGGCAAGTTATCGCATCGGATTGAGGACTGAACTCCAGCCGTTTATCTTTGATTAGTAGTATGATTAATATTTTACAACAACCGCGATGAGAGATCATCCAGCCATGTGTTCTTCATCATTCATCTTCGTCGAACACCTCTTCTTTCTCGAGCGCAGTCACTTAGGTTAGCCAGACGTCACTTCTCGCGGACTCGAGTAATTCTTGGGTCTACTTCTCATTTGCCCTTAATTTTGAAGACTACTCTTTGATTTGAAAAGGCATGAGTCGATAGATTCTGCTCAATCTCCTAATCGAGCTTGTGGATAGTAGCCTGACGGTGTGGGGTTGCCCATTGTCGTGCAATAGGACACGACGCAGCCTAGCTCAGTCTCGGCTTGCGTGCCTATCCTCAACTAAGCCAGAGTACCATAGGTTTCTTTCAAAACCACTCGTCATTTATTTTAAATCATTCCACAGTGCGATTCCGATACCACTGAAAACATATTATCACTTGGAGGGAAGCCTTTCTTCACGCCGAATTCTCAAGTTGTCCTCTCATCTATCTTTCTTTGAGGAGCAAAAGCCGAGCGGCTCCGATAGGTTTTTGACGAAGAGCCAAGTGTTACTGGGGATTTGTTTTGTGCCGCACAAAGCTTACATTTCAGAATTCCCTGACAGAACCAATCTCGGTGGCCCAAAGATGTGTCCGCCAAATTTTGAAGAGTAGGAGAAGTATTTCGAATTCCATGCTACTGTTCGTTTAACCATTCAAAGGTTCAAAGAAAAAACAAACAAACAAATATCCGTCTGCAAAAATAAATAAAAACTTGTATGGCTTAATCCAATCGAAGGTAATGCAAGTTGCATCCGGTCGCTACTGCGACTGCAAGTTGGATAAGATTGCGCAGCCAGTCCGAAAATGACACAAATTGTCGCTGAGGAGTTTCTTCACCGCTTGGCTGCCGCACACTACCTCGCGCATCACACCTTAGGCGTCAATAGCTCGATTGGGATTGCTCTTTCCTGTAAACTTCACTCAGTACCCATAACTCTGCATTAAAACTTCATTGCCTATCGTCTCGTCTTCAGCACACGGCTCCGTGGACATTTCACTTCTGAAGCATTGTCCACCCGTTGGGGGCCCCCTCTCTATTTCCGGTCCTCTACACAGAAACCGATAATGTCGACAAATATCAATCGATTCCCATTATCTGTAAAATTTTCTCTGATTTTCACCTATTTATGTGGTTCAATGATCAATACTTCTCTCTTTTATATGCTCGGAATTTCCCAGTCTGAACGCTACCTCACTCGTCTTTTTTCCGTCTCTAAACCCAAATTACAAAGTACGAAACTATTTAATTCGGTTTCCTGCACACCACCGCAAAAGCTCCTTCCCCCCCCCCCCTCCCCAAATTTATCCTCTTTTTATATCTAGCTCTAACTACCAGTAGCCGCTTTCACTTTTCGGTCTCTAAACCGCCTTTAAAGACACACTCGAGGATAACCTTGAACGACTTTAAGCGCTCCGATTGAAATCGGAAGTGCTGAGAAAAGCGCCTACCTAAAAAAAATCCGAAAAAAACCTCGGAATAGCAAAAATATGGCTTCCTGACATCTGATTTTGAAAGAGATTACCGCGTGAATGCGAGCCTTTGAATCAGATCCCACACGGTGTCATAAGGAACTCGGGATTACACCTCACCCCCCCCCCCCCATCTCAACTTTTAAGCGCTCTGATTGAAATCGGAGGTGCTCCGCTAAGTGTAGGTAGGTCTTTGGTCATTTCTAGTGTGTTCAGGATAGACTGGACGTTGGTCATCTCTAATGATTATATACCAGTCGCTATGCTCCGTTGAAACCGAGTCATGAATTTTTGTTGTATGCACCGCCACTCACGGTGTGCTTCTCCAACTGCGCACTGGGCTCTTTTGTGTCTTTCAAAAATCCACGGTTGACCTCAAACTATCTTTCCCCGATGTATGAGCAGTATTGGGACCCAGCTAACAATTTTCATCGGGTTATCTTATCTGTCATCCCTACCCATCCCAAACTTGTCCTCATTCCAGCAGGCTGTTTTTGATGTTATGCCCGATTCGCAACGCAGAAAAAACGGACGGAAGTACAGAAGTACACGGAAAAAGCGTTTCATATGTGTAGTAGGGATAGAGGTTGTCTTTGGTAGGATCATTGTGGCCCTGTTGATAGAAGCAACACAGCGCACGCTACGCTTTCGAACTCGGTTCAGCCAATCAAGCCTTCAGGCGCTTTGCCAAGTGTGGTTGAGAAAATAAAACCTATGCTATTGCCATTGATTGTGTCTCGTCAGTCCTTCACGCCCTTAATTCCAATGCAAACGCTTCTAGAACCTTGGATGGAGATAGAATGCCTGAAGATCCTTCGATAAAAAGAACTATTGTATTGGAAATACCGCTTTTTCCCTCCAAACTGCTTTCCAGCAATCTCTTCTGTACATACACATGTAATACAAGTCCATACGCATCTATAGGTATTATTGTCTTCCATCTCCCGGATAACCCTTTTCGGCAAAATAAAAATATCAACGGTCAACCTCATTTTCAATACAAAAATAATAAAAAATTTTTCTTTGAATGGCGTTAGACAGGGAAAGGAAAAGGTGATAATCCGATGGAGCAAGATCAGGGCTCTAAAGTGGATGGGGCAGCAATTTTTATGCAAGCTCGAGAATTTTTTGGCGAGTCACTTTTTCAATAGTGGGAAGAACTTGCCAAAAATTGCCTCGCCAAAAAATTCTCGAGCTTGGATAAAATTGCTGCCTTATAGACCTGATCTTGCTCCATCGGATTATCACCTTTTTCTTTCCCTGTCTAACGCCATTCAAAAAAAATTGGAATTGAAAATGAGGTGACTTTTGATAGTTTTATTTTGCCGAAAAGGGTTATCCGGGAGATGGAAGACAACAATACCTATAGATGCGTGTGGACTTGTACTACATATAGATGTACAGAAGAAATTTTGTGGAAAGCTGTTTTGAGGGAAAAAGCGGTATTTAAAACTAAGAAAAGACTTTTTAGACTACCCAATATTTTGCTCCTGTTATTCGTTGATTAATCGACAGGGATACATTAAAGTAGACTTAGTTCACGCCAAATTTCCGAATTTCACTTGCGTTTGTATAAGAGGACTAACGCAGAACCGAAGTATCGCAAGATACCGCCTCCTTTTTGAAGTCTGGGGAAATCTTGGAGGAGGAGTGGATAAGATGATGTCTTATCGGCAAACTGTCTTTTATGTGATTCATTTGCGAAAACTTGAAAAAATAGATCTGAAAATACCATTCCGTGTATTCTACTATTCCAAGAGAAGGAACAGTGAAATGAAAACGCGTCAAGTTTCTGTTGATGATTTTAGTGAGCCGTTTCAGTACGGCCCCACCCCCCTCTACGGCGACAAGTACGACACCCTTTTTTGACCTATATAACAGCAGTAATCGTTGCCGGATTGCATAGTTGCAAGCTGGAAATGTTGGAAAGCATAGGATAACTAGCGGTAAGGGTATCTATCACCAGGGTCTCCTACAGGGAACGTGGTCGTATTTTGGGTTGGAAAGCGATGAGGCGGTATTGTTTGAGTCGTTGTTAAGGCTCGAAGCTCGTCAATCGATATTCGTACTTAGTCGTTACAAGGAAGCTGAGCTATGGGCAAGAACTTTGGTCTCGGACGGACTCGAACTTGCACGCCATGCTTTCCTGGCATATGTGCTAATCCATCTCTACCGGGACCCCTTTCATCTCAGCTTTTTAACGGTATGTTTAGCACAGCGCTCACACGTATAACGTAACGAGCCGGTTGGCCAATATCGGACCCAGCCGTGAAGCTGAAAGTTTCAGGCGAACGTTCATAGTTTTAAAATTCGCAAAATTAAAGAGTTGCGAAATTCGTGGAAAAGCATTAGATGGCTATCGACTGGGAGAACTTCGGGGAACTTGCGGAATTGTGGAAGGAAGAGTTGATGCGTATCGACCGGGAAAATTGTGGGATTTGCGGAAACGCAGAATCGTGTAGTGTAGGGAATTGTGAAATTTGCGAGAATGAAGGGACTTCCCACTTCTTAGTTTCTCTGATCCTCTCGACTCTTTGTAGCGTGAAAATCAATACGTATCCAGGGCTTTTCCGCACATTCCACAACTCTGCATTTCCACAATTCCGCAAATTCTAAAACTGTGAACGCTGCTCTTGTAGATATTGCTTGTTAAATCAGCGCCCACTAAAGTTTCCAGACTCCTCACGGTTCAAATCGATCTATGCTTAGTATTAGGTAGCAGTGGTACGATTATACTAGTTTGATGACTATTTTTGGGAGACAGCTCGAGTATAGGTAAAGACAGGGGGAGGGAGGAGGATAGTATGAGGGGAAAGAGGTCCTCAATTCTCCATGAATTTCTCAAAGGTCTTACCACACCCTTTTTGGAGTCGTATTTTCCGAACCTCGACACGAGACTAAACCCTGCTCTCCAGTACTGTCTGACTAGTCGATTGCGTGCCATTAAGTGCGGCTCCGTCCTCTAAGTGCATTAAAGCGCTCTACCACTGCACTACCATTTAAAGACACCGTAAGGGAGTAATTTTGGCTTACGGTAGAACAGACGTAGTGTGGACGAGTTCAAATGGCCGCCATTGCACAAACTCGCCAATTTCACGCCTTGGCATGGTGCCAAGAGAAGATGTTTCCATTATAAAGTTGTTCATTCCTTTTACCTTCTCCTTTGTTCTTTCTTATATTGTTTCTAGATGTACTTACATGAATGCTAATGTATTTGGGAATGGCCACTCTACTGCGCTGGGAGTCAGGTGCTACAACTAACGTTGGCCCGCGGCCGTCTCCTACAGCGGACAACTCGGAACGCCAGTGCGATGATGCGAATGAGGCGCGAATACACACCGCAGCGATGCACTTTTGAGTTCGGGTTTTTTCACCGATTATCGCTTCTAACCTTCTGCGTTCGTTACGAAATGCTCATTTCTTTGTATGTTTCTCTTGTTTCGGACCCCCTTCCGGTTCCTTTAAACCTAATTACTACATTCCTGAACTGGCGCTACTGGAGTTGGGGGGGCCACTCGACAAAAGCATAAGTTGCCCCCAATTTCTGTTTATAGGCACTCTCAAGGTTATTTTATGCCTAGATACAGCTAACTAACTGAAAAAACAATCAAACTATTCCTCCATCAGAATATAACGAGAAATTCACTTCAACTAGACTAAACAACCACTTACGCATATTCGCCTAAGCCTAGGGAAAGGGAATCTCCTTCCCCAAGGCTTAGGCTAACATAGAATGGAAAAAAAGCACGAATTTGCTTCATTAGAATCGTTTCTATGCAGTATTCGAAGCCGATTCGGCTAGCGCTATGGCTTCTCTGCGCTCTATCCCTGCGTTAGAGACGCAGAGCACAGTGCGCTGGCCCCCCCCAACTCCAGTAGCACCCCTGAACTTCTTTTTCATTAACAAGGTATACCATAATTTCAAGCACTTATTGCAAATTGTACCTTCTCATTCAATTTCCCGAGTTTCTTTTTTTGCTCGTATTCTCTTATCTCAATTATAGGTTTTCTAGCTAAACGCTTCATTCATTTCGTCTTGTGCCCTCTTTTAGAAATGAATTTCACACATCGAATCGCGTGGCTATAGATCCATTCTGATTATGAACCGAAGGTGTCTTGAAAATAGCTGCATCAAGAAACTTAAGTGGTTCCTTTCTGAAAGCCAAAAGTGATACACCCGATTTTCTTCCTTCACGCTGATTCCAACTTATTCTCCTTTTGACTTAACCTTATTCTTCATTCCACATCTACATCAGTTGTCCACAGTAACTGTCAAAAAAAAAGTTTGACATTATACAAAACAAATTTCATAAAAAATTTTTACTTAGATTTATCTCTGGCCAGGATCGGTAGGCTACGCTATAGCAAAAATAGGTAGAAAGGTAGAAAACGCGTGTCTCCACACTGACTTAAGTGGTTTCGGCTTTGTTTACGAATGCTGTGACGAATTAGTGGTCAAATCACATCCCAAGTGGAGCTTCAATTTGTCTTCCTACGCTGGCTGCAGTATTCGAATCCCACTCAGCACCCCCGATTTTTGTTTGTTGCGTAAAATGCTACTGAGCGTCGTCGTGGAGAACATTCTGGCTCTAACCGCTGATAAGTGCCATGCATATGAGCTGCCATACCTTTTATCGCAGTGTCCTTTCCCTCGATCTAGAAAACTGTACGGATGCGCGAATCCAATTTTGGACTATGAAAAACTGTTATGCTTAACATCGTTTTAATCAGGGCACACCGAGGTGTCGAGGAAAATGGCCGATCCACTACGACCTTCCCCCCCCCCCCCCCAACGGCAACCTATATACGACTCCCCTTCCTTTCATCATCTATATAATCTCTTCATATAAGTAGCCACTGCCGATTGAATAGTATTACTAAGTACCTTATTACCGTAACTTTTCTGCTGAACACTTAAATTCAATCATTCTTTCTCACATAACAGGGTCAGCTGACGGCACATTCCGAATATCATCTAACCTGGGACCATACAACTACAAACCCCATCATCTTTCCCGTCGAATACGACCCCCTCTTGTCGAGGAATCTTCCACTCCCAGTGTACCCTGGTTCCATTGCCAGCAAAAGGTCTAGCTGCTAGTAGTTTCCAGGAATTGGTTTCAAATCCCTGTTGTTCAACGGAGACTGGCTGCATCAGTAGAATTTGAATACCAATGACAAATGTGAAAATTGCAAATGAAATTTGCTAAACATCGATGTGAAGCGACTCAGAAGAGATCAATCTTTGCTTGTGATGATTTATGCGTGTTACTATAAGCAGAGAGGAAGATGGGTGTGTACCCTTATGTCAGGATTTCGCACCGCGACCAGCGACATGCGACGCGGTGTGTGCGAGTTATGCGCGCCGCTACAGTTGGGTCTTAGAGCGATTACACGGTAGTGCTAGGATCGCCAAACACAATTGGTTCGTAGTGCTCTAGGACCTAACAACACGGCACCTTCAGCTCGTCCACTTCTCTTCGCTTGCGACACGCCGCGGTGCGAAGTCCTGACATAAGGGTACATACCCGAGGGAGATTATCTCTAGGCTCAATCTCCCTTTAAGAGCAGGTGCAATGGAGGATGAAATGGTTCTTTGTTCTTCCCCATCCCCCTAAACGCCGGAAGGGGTAAACTTGGCAGATGTGGAATAAGTGGAGCATGTGAAAGGCGACGGAGTAAAACGGCGAAAACCCGAGTAACAAGAAACCCGGGAACTCCCTTTTCACTACTTCTCTTTCGCGTCCTTCTGCTTCACCAGCGGATGGGACAGATGCAGACGGACGAGGGGCTTAATCAACCGAGCCGCCAGCGCTCTCCCGCTCTCTACCGGGAACCCGTCCGACGAATGAACAACAGCGCAACTAGGGGTGTGTGCAGATATGACAGCGAATCGCTTCGCGACGTTTTACTCGCGGCGCCACCAATACGACTTGCCGTATCCATTGCCCTTGGGAGACGGCCGAGCGTGACTGCGTCACGTCTGCGCTTCCACTCATGCCACACTGCCTCGCTTGAAGGCTGCCATGCCCTACCACTGGGACTCGCACCCGCCGCGCCGCTCGCCCCGGGCGGCCACGCGATTCCCTGTCATATCTGCACACACCCCGCGACTAGCAGTGCTGCGATATCTTGATAACACCCTAAGTCACGCTTTTTTAATGCGAATCGCTACACATCACTTCTTCCTGAGTCTTTCTTTACAGAGGACATGTACACAACATGTATTGCCAGTTCTGACTTTCTCATTACCCGTCACGGTGCCTTCAGATCTTTCAAAAAAGGTTTCATTATTAATATTATCGTTATTCCTTTATGTTTACATACACTTTCTTTGCGTGCAATTTCGTTTTTTTCTGTGTAGTCCTCGCTTTATGATTTCTTGGCAACACGTTTCTAAAAGATTTTTAGTATGTCTATGAACGATCTTCACATCGATAAGCAGTACTCGTTGTGTGGACAGTCGTTACGTTGTGCTACGCAGGTGTGTACCGCAGTGCAGGCGGTGTTGTGCTTCGTTTTGGGGTGAGTCCTAAGCCGGCTGTCTTGTTCGGTTTCCAGCAATCTCTTCACTCACTAATCACATTTGCCACATGGCTGGTGATGAAATGCTTTAAACATCTGCCTCAATTTTCCTCTAAAGTGAACATCTCGTAGCTATTTCGATGACAAATTCACGAGGAACGAAAGAAAAGAATAGGGGTGATTTGGCCACGAGCAGAAACTATTGGCTACATGGCTCACAACGACATTATCCACACAGAAACGGAATAAATTGGTCGAATGGCTCAGAAGTGCTATGGAGAACTCGGCTGCATCACGCGAGTGTGTGACTTTAAAGGAATCGTCCACGGAAAAATGATTTTTCTGTTACCCATATTTTTATGTCGTATTTGCCTAGTGTGGGCCCTATGCTGAGTTTTACGCGAAAAAAATGTGAATCAGGCTGAGATACAGCGCCACAGATTCCCGGCCGGGTGGGCGGGGCCTCTAATCAAGTGCCCACAACGCCGTTCGTCGCGGTCGCAGACGCATTGTAGGTACAGAAAGTTACGTAAACAATCCCACTCTCCGTTACCGACAGCGGCAGACAACAGGCGGGGCTTTCACTCGGAGACGCCGCCCACCAGGCCGAGAGTTTGGGGAGCTGTATCTTAGCCGAATTCTCGCTTTTTCGCGTAAAATTTTGCCTGCGGCCTTCATTAGGCAAATACAATATAAATATATGAGTAATAAAGAAACCCATTTTTCCGTGGACAATTTCTCTAACAATAAGACAGAAAATTGGCATAGCACCGTCCGCCTACGGCACAATGGGTGCGAGACAAAGGTGTACTAGTAGTTGGATCGCGATGGCGGTCTCGTACTCATTATTTTGAGGCGCCATCACTTCGAGATCCAACTACATATAATGGCCCGCTGACTAGCACCCATCACTTTGCGCGCCACGAGCGGCTACGCCAATTCTCCATCTTGATGGCACACTCCTACATCTCACAGGGGTTCCCTGTCAGAGGCCTATGAGGCTTTCATGAACCCTGCCATTACTCATTACGATGCTACTGGAGTTATGGGGGGGGGGACTCTCCACGGTGCTCTGTTTCACGGACGCGGGTACAAAGAGTTGGATAGCAGAGGAATCGGGCTAGAAATTTGCAAAGAAATGATTCCATTGCTGTGGATTACTATTTCCTGCAACCTGTATAAGCTTGGATGGAGGAAGGAGATTCACTTCCCTAGCAGGGATTGGGCGTTCCCCACACTTTTGTCGAGGGCCGCCAGCTCCTCTCTGTAGCCCTCCCTCATTACGAGAATCATGATTTTGTTCGAGATAAACACCAGTATTTCAGTATTTTCTACCGTGCCTTTCTCGACCAATCTGTAATCGTTTCTATTCTCTTTGGAATCCATATTTTCTGCACTATACTATCGCTAATATTTCTGATGTTCTGCTTTCTGAAACGGAAATTTGGCACATTTTACCAAGCTCTCTTGCACGCCTATCTGTTAAGCATCGTAAGTGCCTATCTACTAGCTCACACCTAAGATCGTCTGAGGATTATCGACCAGCTTTCAGTTACTGATGGCTCTCACTTCGCTGTTTGCGGTTATGTTTTTACCATTGGCCTTTTTACAACAATCCCATTCGCTTGGTGAAGGTCAGTGTTTTTACGAATTTCCGGTACTGGTCAATTATATTGGTTTTTCTACATCGAGAACCCTACACTGATGGAATTTACTTGAAGCACAGTCATTTAAACATGCCAGTAGTGCTAGTAGTGCGAAAGTGAAGAAGCACGGTATGAAACGGTCAAAGACCTGAGAAACAAGACCATTGCCAGTGTTAGCACTGAAGGGGGGGAGGCAGGCCACGTCAACTAAAGGGGCGGGCCATGTTACAATAGGCGGCAGGTTTTGAAAAAGACGCCCTTATAAAATGAAATGTTGCATTGGTTTCTTGAAAGTGCCGGACTCTAGATAATGAAGGATCGTGACTGAGTATTCGTTTCAATTTTGCGCGCTTCTATCTTGAAAATGAAGGAGTAATCAAATATAAATTTTTGGAGTGGTCTTGTAACAAGAAGTTACTTTGGTTACTTGAGACCTTTTTACCGGAAATTTGCCATGCGGTCTTCGTAGACCCATCGCTTTCTCAAAAGAACCACTTCAAGTGTTCCTTCCACTCACATGATCCCTACCATGGTCTGCAATCAGTGCACGCGATGCTGGTGAATCTGTACGCGGCGCTTCCGATAGCTTCAATGCTTTCACTGCGCCACTGGTATTATTATTATAGGTATTATAGGTCCAGCTACCGCGGCTGCTGAAATCCATCGCAAAGTATGAATGCAGCCTTACAAATATATACGCAAATTCATTCACGCACTATATCGGGGTGACATTACAAAAAATTTTCCCATCTTCTCATGATTGCTCACGGGGTTCTCACCCTTTCTCAAGCCTGAGACTTCTCTGAAGCTTCTATTTTATTTATCTACCAGTTGAATGGCGCACACTACTGTGCGCGAAACACCAAGTGTTCAGTAGGTCGATCAAATTGCTTTTTTCATGTGCACAGAGTATTTCAGTGTGCGCTCCACCCATCGTGGGCGGAGCTTAACATAGTTCATGTGTGATCTTTACTTCTTGTCTCATGCCCTACCCATCCCAAACTTGTTCCAATCTCTACAGTTTGTATGTAGCGTTCAATCTTCGCCCAACACCGCAAATGCACCGCCCACTGTGTCCGCGCCTCCTCCATGACTTTTAAAAACTTATCCCTGACCTTAATCCACCTTTCCCCACCGTTGGGTCATACTGGAACTCAGTTCACGTTTTTTGGCCTTAAAACGCAACATTCCACGCCATGCCCCGCCCATCGTGGGCGGAGCTTGACGTAACCCATGTGTGGTCTTTAGTTTTTGTCCCATGCCCTACCCATACCACACTTGTCCCCATCTCCAGAGATCTTTTTTTCATATAATACCTAATTTCGTGACAGACGGAGGGACGTACACACAGACGAAGCGTTTTATATATAGTAGGGATTATAAGAACTGTGCTGATAGCATGGCGCTTGAGAAAATGAGTCTTGAGAATCTAGCGAGGAGATGGAGAGATATGTCTCGGCACATGTCCAATGTATGAATTGATGTGCATGAAAAACTTCAGCGTTTAATGAGCTGGCTTCAATTTGCTTTATCGGTATTGACCATGTACCCATGGCTGCAGTGCCGGGCAAGCAGAATGTCCTCTTTGTGCGGATAGTTCTCGAGTCGCAGGCATCGCGGTAACTAAAAGCATTCATGTCATCGCTCCTAGGCCGTTTTATAATGATGGCCAGTCTCGGGGGAACAAATACCTTGAACCAGTGTCACGCTTAGCGTCGAAAAATACTCAAAATTCTTGCAAAATACGACGCCTCCTCTTGATCGCTGTTTCCGAGACGCTTTTCTAATACTTCCATCTTCCCCATAAAACTAAATGTGATTTCCAGATGAGGACCTTTCAGGGAACGGCTCCTCGCCGGCCAAAAATCTAGTTGACAGTGTATGGTCGGAGGATAAGAGGAAAAGTTTTTGACACTGATCAGTCCCTTGTTGGGATGCGCTGCGCATCCAAGTTTCCTTTAGAATCGTGGAGGGAGGTGAATGCTATTTTGACTATCCAATGACTTGTAGGGCCTAACCGATGTACAAACCAACGCTTTTTTCCCTGTAGGAGTGGATACTGATTTACCTTCCCCCTTCGCACGGGCAGCTTTTTTGGGATGGACGAGCATTTCCTCTTATTCCGCACCGTGCAAGTGGTCATTCACCACCTCCGCTTCTGGCGAAGAATGCTCGATTGAAGTTTAGGAAATACCACCCTTCTATTCCTTCTGAACCAAAATGCAATACCCTCGGAGGATGCCATGAGCCATGCTGACCTCTGGCCAAAGCCCTGCATGACGTTGAGAAGATATTGAATAAATATTTTTTGTTTATGCCCCTCCTTATCTGCAGGATTGCTCTTCGGAGTGGAACAGCATGTGTTGAATTTTTAAATTTTCAGTGGTGCGAGAGGGATTACATGAAGTGAGAATAGAAAAACAGTCGAAGGAAGGTAATACCCGGTTCACTTCTAAAGGAAACTATGCTCTGAGTCTGAGCGGGGGGGGGGGGTAGAGGTGCTGTAGTCATGCAGCGCACCCTCTCCCTCTCCAGGTGCGGGGTTCGGATCTCGCATCTACGCTCGCCCACGCCAACCGAGACGTCTATCTTTCGAGGTCGGCGAATTGGTTTCACACTTGGTTGAGGGACTGACTCGTACATAGGCTGGCTCTCGGAGGTTATTGTATAGGCCAAATCGCCTCTTCACGATTCCGAAGGGATGGGTTGCGCGGTGCATAACAAAACGGGATTGTACAATGCTAAAAAATTTATCTTTTTTCCTCTCATCTGAGTGCGAACTCAGATAAAGTAAATGATTCGGTGAATGTGAGATGCAATGTCTATTACTTGCTCCACGTATTTCATTTCTACTTTCAGGGATGCACTATCTCTTTCTGTTTGTCTCAGCCGCTGGAATGCTAGCACTTCAATTTGTGCAGAGGAATCTAGTCGAACAAATGTTACCAGTGATGGAATCCTGCTTTGTATAGAAGGGTCATTATTTACCACCAAAAATACATCTGCACCACAACAGAATTCGTCATGAAACGCTCACCAGTGGAAGAATATTGAACATAATGTTCTCTTAAAGGCCGTGGTAGGAATAATTCGGTTATATCACTCCCTCCAATTTTTGATACTGACCGGTGGACGTTTTCACCATGAAATCCGACACGTCCAGCATACATTATTTCGATCAATACGGCGTTAATACGATACGATAAGTATCAGTTTGTTATCACTCTTGTTACTCTACACCTCAGTCATACTTCGGCAAAGTTGACCTTGGAGGCGGGCTCTGTCATCCAAAGGCGTCAGCTGTCGACCGTTACGCCGCTCCTGGAGCTCAGGGGCGAGCTTTTCGATGGGGGATTTGCTACGAATAGGCTCCTTAGGCCCCTAGTTTCCATGTCAGTGGTTTTTTCAAGGGATTTCTCATTAATCATATCATCCCTATCATTGTTTAAAGAATACGAACAGTTTGAAATATTGATGTTACAAATTTGTGGATTGATCAAGTTTCAATTCCAGAACTAAGGAGAATTAGCAATTAGATTAAATAGATCTCACGGAGAACTATTTTGGACTTATTCAGTTACTAACATTTTCGTCAAGTAGTCATTATTAACGGGTTACTATCGTCACCTTGGCGATTTTTATCGTCGGGTTCTTTCATATAGAAATGTAAAGCACTTTTTCATCAGGTATTAATAATGTTTTCCGAGTTGTACCGCGTTGTTACTCTTCAATTTTTTATGGTATTGTTCATGTACTTGTTTCGTAATTATTTGTATGCCAATATCTTTGATGTGATTTTCGTTTGATCTCAGTAAAGCAGATCGATTCTTGGTGATATGAAAACTCAAATGTTGGAAATATGTAGACCTCCCCTTGTACATGATTTCCTTGTCTTCGCCTTATCTTAGCTTAGTGGAACGCACAGAAAAATTCCCATTGTGCGTCAATGGAAAATGCTTTTATTTCAATAACACTAACATTTAAACACAGCCACAGGTTGGCACGTTTCAACCCAGTGTTGTTTCTTATAATGCAAAAATGGCCTCGCGTACATATTCAATTATGAGAGCCAACATATGTATGTGAATAGGACCATTGCGTTCAGATTGTAGGAAAACTTCGGAGAGCTTCCATGCTTTAGGTATGCAACAAGTTCGTGCCGTTTTTTTATTCTCTATGTTTCGCAACGATTCTTTCATCAGTCGACAAGATTCGTATAAGTATACCTAGAACATCTTCTGCTCTGCAAGATGGTACAATTTGTTTTATCCATATGTATTACATGAGCAGATTCGTGCGGTTACTCATTAAACTTGACCTTAGACAATAAGTGCCAAAGTGAACAAGGTGTTGCGTGAATACCAATAACACATAAAACGACAACAGAAAGAAGAAAGCAATATGAAATAAAAAAGGATTTGCAGACTCAGGCATCTTTCCAACATCTTTTAATTGTACAGTAAGACGTTGCAGACACCCGATGCTTTTGGCATAACTTTCTAAGCGGAGGGATGACCCCATGCGTGAAAAAGTGACGCCTATTAAGTTTGGCTCGACCCACATCTATTTTCAACTTACCGACTCTGGTTATGGATTTTCTTCAAGACTAGAGCTCCCTAATATCCATGTCAGTTTTGCCAAGTAACAGTTTACGGTATAGTAGAAGATTGTTTTTCCTACGTCTGAACTCTTGATTAGTTAGCCCCAGATTCTTGTTCCTTTCACTAGCCGAAGGAATTTGAGCACTTATAAGTCCAATTACTCTCACCATCAATTCCCTAGTAAAACTATTTTGCACTGCTTCAATCTTCTTGATGGTTTTTATCTTGTATGGGCTGCACACGGGTGTTCATACTCCAGAATAGGACGTACGCATGTCTTATACGCACGCAACAAGGTGAATGGACTTGTAGTTGACAAGGCTCTGAATGAGTTGTACATAGTGACTGTTGCCTTTTTAACAATAACATCGCTATGAAAATTGAAATATAGGTCACCGTGATCAAGAAGCCTAGATCGTTTATTTCTTTAACCACGCATAGAGGTGCACTTTTCATTATATCCATGTCGATTATTGTGTTTTCCAAGGTGAAGGACTCTCGACTTGGTCTCCGAGAGGGGTAAACTCCAGTCATCAGGCCATTGCTCTACTCTATTCACGATTCCTTGAGGTCACTGCAATCACTCCCATTTCCTATGGAACGATAAAGCCTGAGGTCATCAGCAAAAGAGCAAATGCCAACGCTAGTTTGCTTAACTGAAGTCATGAGATCATGGAGATATATATTATCTACGGTAGCCTCATCAGTGTAGGCATTGAGCACTACGTAACACACGACGGTAACATGTTGAACAAAACCACGGCATCGAAACAGTTCTAGAAACCTAGATGAATTTGAATGTCTCACCCTGCCTATGTATTTTCCAGCGTCATCAATGTTAAGGTAGTACAATCATATTGCTTTTGAGAGGACAGTGATCCAACAATGAATCTATAATACTGTTGCCTTCATCAGGAGACGAGTTAGGCGGCCTATAAATCAAAACAATCCTAAATAAAGCACTGGAATCACTTTCAAAACCGCCTAGGCAGAGCAGTTCGGAGTTGAGGCAGGAAGTAGTGACAACCTGAACTAAAGTGAACAAGTTCTCAGCTATACAGCAAACACCACCACCTTTCCGAGCATCACGGCCAAGGCAAAAAAATATTATAAGAGCGATCTCCAAGAATTTCAGAACTAGAAATTTTAGATGACCGCTGTTTCAGTAATGAAAACAAATTCTGGAGTGCAGGCGTCAAGAAAGAATCGAGGGAGGTGCATTTTGTTGCTCAGACTTCTCGCATAGAAAAGAAAGCATCACATTCCTAGAAGTAAACCGTGGCAGTTCAGGGGTTTTCCAAGCCCCTTCTTTTGGGCAGTTCATCGAGACGCCTCAGCTCACCCCAGTACACCACTCTAACGCGGCTTTACGACTGCTTGTTACGAGCTCTGCACTCTCGTCTTAGCTCGGACTCACGCTTGCGCTCAGCAGGTGTCAAACTTTTGTGAATATAAATATTGGATAAAGCTGCCGCACACAAACGACAGCTATTTGCGAGGGCGATAGCCCAGTGATTCCTAGACGGGAGCACGAGTTTGACCAAGCGGGGGTGTACACCTCCGGGCCCCATGCGGTACACCTCCACCGGCCGACACTCTACTCCGTGGGCAATCCAAGATGTCACTGACTTTGCCCTCGAGATTCCGCTGTTCAACGTCTGAGGCATATTCATGAACGCCTTAAATCACTGGGCTGCGACCTCTCTAGTCCGCTTCAACCACGTCCGCAATGGTGTCGGGCAACTTGGACACCAAACCATTGGTATATTTCGCCATGATGGAGCCCTTGATCTTCTCGCTGGTTGTGCTTAATAACTCGGCCATTGACATTCCAGAGATTGTTTCATCCGACGGGCAAGCCTCCACCGAATTTGAAGGGAGATTTTCAGAGGCGGTAGCTTGGTTTGCTCCGCGATATGATAGCTTTGACAAAGATCAGCCATCGATTATCGAACTTAGCTGAATCAAGGAAAGTCCACACGAACGTCTGGTTCGCAAACAAGTGAATGACCAGATATTGTTTCTCGTCGTGCTTGATCAGATCAGCTATCGCGATAGAAAAGGAGTACCAAGCCGTGTTTCGAGAAAATACCAATGATATGTCGATAGCAGAAAATTTCAAGTGCTCTGAGCAAAATCAGAGCTGACCGCACGCAACCATAGTTGATACGGGAATGGTTTGCATTCGATATGCGTGCATGGATGCAATGGATATTTATTTGTTCATCTATTTCAATACACTCAAAGGTGCGCACAAACAAAACAGAAGAAGGTGTGAAAAGCATTGGCATGTAAAGAGCTACACTTGGGCTAACCGTCGTATCAACAAAAATCAAATAGAAACAATATTGGACGTGTTGTGCTCTTCTAGATGAGGTGGCAGAGATTGATATAGCAGAATTTAAGCCACCATTAGGCACATTCACTGCATATTTTTATTTTGTTCGCGAGGCATCAAGGAGAAACCAGTCAACTTAGAAACATATTAGTCATAACAGAGTTAACTGCCAGCTAAGATAACTGAGTCCGAGACCGCAGCATGTTAGGGCAGATGCAGGTTGCATCTTATTAACCCAAACACAGACCCTACCGCTGGCTCAGTGATGCTTACCTGGTAGTTGACTGTGATTCTTATATGTGTATATGCACTTTGTTTCTATGTAATGTGTCTCGACGTTAGAATAATTCGCAGTGAGACATAGTGCCGGGGCTCAAAGATAGCTTGGCCCGGTGAGATAACAACGCTGAGTTAGTCTAAACGAGAAGGGACCAGTAGTTGCCACCTCATAGAAATGTCACAAAATACCTGTCCGGATAAAAAATAGAAGTAAATTAGTAGATTTATATGATTACTATCATTGTTGGACCCGTGTGTAGCTACACAAATCAAAGCAACACCAGAAACATTAGGTGAAGCACTTTAATTGGCTGAATCCAGGCTTCCTCCGTACTGAAAAACTGGCTCTTGCAATGAATCCTGAATCCTGAACCTAATCGCAGCAAAGCGAAGACGAAGGCGACAAGAAATCTAAAAATTTTCTATATCCAGTAGAGACAAGATGTTCACTTCACTAAGTTTACGACGGAATACCGAAGAAATGGGTGAACACACAAACTCCTCCGGTAACGTCTGCAACCATCTGGCAGCTCGACAGAAGAAAGAACTATGTAATTTTGCTGAATGTGGCTTCTTTATTTATGCATAGTCCAACGTGAAGCTATTTGCCCGATCATGACTTGGTCGAAAAATATAGTACATGCTCGCTCTCAATTTGGTCCATGCGCAAAACCCGGAGGCATAACATTGAATCGTGGTAGAATCTTCGATTGACAAGGCTCTCAATCCGGAAACGTCTAAGCCTTGCACTATAGCTGGGGTAAGGATACGTGGAACTCAGCATACTAAGGAGCCTTGTAAAAGTTTGTTGTACCCTTTCAATTTTTGCTTGGTATTTTCTTGTTTGGGGACTCCATATCTGACAGCAGTATCCAAGCTGTGGGATCACATACGCTTTATAGAGCCTCAGAAAAATGTCCTCATCTTTGCCATGTATATTCCCGGTTAGAAAGTATGCAGTTTTGAGCGCTTTTTTGATAATGTTATCTATATGGCTGGAGAAGTCATGAGTTGTATGATAGGTAATTATTAGAGAAGGTTCGGCTCTAAAAAACAGTGTTATTATATCGGTATCCGAAACCGACCATTCACCCTGAATCGTGGTAGAACTACATGCATCACAAAGGACTTCGATAACTTTACGGGTAATTCCCAATTACAGGACCACCTTATCATTCAATCTACGGATTCAGAAAGGGCATCAAATATTTCATTTCGATTATCCTGATTGTACATAGCATACACCTTGATATCATCGGCACATATTTGAACTTTAACTAAGGTGGGTTTTTAGGATCTGTGGGAGATCAATACAGTACACAAGAAAGGGTATAGGGGGGAGTACACCATCTTGTGGGACTCCACTTGAACAAATGTGACGATCAGAAAACGAATTCCCCACTTTAACCCCTATGTAGCGATCCGACAGGTGGGATAAAAACTAATTCAACGACTTTCATCGTAGAAGCACCTTCTAAGAAGCCATTTGTTCACTTGGAATGAAATGATACCTGTTAAGTCATTCAACAAGCTTGTCCCTGATAATCATTTCTAGAACTTTCACCGCCACCGGGGTTATGCTGATGAGTCGGAAATTACTGACTAATCGTGTGCTGGAAATTTAGAGAGAAGCGGTAATCAATGCTTCCTTCCACAAGAGGGAACTGATTCTACTAGCGAAGAAATAATAAAAAGTATGGCTAGTTGTTCATCGCAAGGTTTGAACAGTATTTGTGGGATTTCATCGAATGTGGCAGAGTTTGTGGGTTTCAAACGCAACAAATATTCCAACACATCATTCGATCAACGGCAAAATGCTTCAGCGGTTTTGCGAAATTTGGTGGCTCATTAGATCTGGTGGATGAGCATCTCTTTGAGGCATGAATACACTCGGGAGCTCGCGAGCTAGGACGTCAGACTTATGGGAGTCACTGCTATAAATATTACCAAGCTCATTTCTAGCTGAGGTAGTTTTGCTCCTCCTTTAATCTTCTCTGCAGGTAGGTAAACCGTGGTTTGGCTGAAGACCCTATCATTGAACGTGCCTCATAATTTGGATAAATCCGCTTGATATGGAAGTTTATATCCGAGCAGATCTTCTTGTGAAGAGGACAATCGTTATCCAACGAAGCTTCTGCTTTTGTTCGAAAAGATTTCGTGCATTCCTTGGAATGCATTCATTACTGTCTTTGGGGACATATAATGAAACGAAATTACTCAGTCCTGAATAGATCATAAAGCAAAATCTCATGTACACATTGTCTGTGTTGGAATAAACCTTGCAAAGTTGACCACCAATCTATGGTACTGAAGTATTGATTGAAAGCTCCATAATCAGCTTTGTAGAAGTTGGGCATAGGAAAATAAAACAAGACGTTACGTAAGGGACATTAAAATCGAAACGTAATATTATCTCGTGATCCGAAGTGTGTGGAGGGTGTAGGTAACTTATCTTACTGCAAATGCCAGGAGAGGTGGGAACGATGTCCAGAGTGGCATTTTCCCGTGTAGGCTTATCAACAGATTGTTTCAGGTTGATGCCTTTGAAAAACGCAGCGAAACGAGCAGCAGTCGAATTTTTCGACTTGACTAGTTTCCAGTCAATATCAAGGTTGAACTCACCAAGAATTACTAAATGAGTAGGAGAAGAGCACAATGTATAATAGTTGAAAAGTCTAGTAGTATTTTATCATCATCACTGCAAAAGTTCGGTGGTCTATATACCAGGATGAATCTAATGTTCCCAATATAGCTTCTATTCAAGTAATCGAAACAGAGAATATCAGACCTGATATCAGTCTCAAACAACGTTTGAATGTCGGCAGACTTCTTGCATGAAAAAAAACTTTAAGCTTGTGATTGGTTGATGGCTGTTTGCGCATTTCCCGAATTAGACAAGGAGGGTAGGGAGGATTTGAGTTCATTCACGTTTCTCAATTCATCTCGATAGACCACCCACAAGTTTTGCACAGAATTAGAATTCCGCTTATTAGCTTCCTTTGGAGCTCGAAGTCGCGCTTCCGTTCCTCCGAGGTCATGCTCTTACGCACTAAAACGCCTGCATAACTAGAAGGACGTATAAGACGAGCATTTGATAAGGCCGTGATACAGTGCGTTTTAGAGGGCAGCAAGACTTTTACAAGGCGTGGACGTAGCTCCCTAAACTTTCCCATCCTGTAGGCTTCAACAACACGACATTGTACCTTCAGAATGTCAAGTATGTCGCCAATCTTGTTTTCTACTTCCTTTTGTTTATCAGACGGCTTTATATTAACACTTGACTCTACCAATTCTGTAACCACAATGCTGCGACTGCGCTTTTCTTTGTTCACCGCTCTAGACATCTCAACAGAAGGTTTATCCTTAAGTGCAAGGAGCATTTTATTGTTTCATTGATCCCTGGGTCAGTATTCCTAACGGTAATACTCTTCAGGAGGTCAGATGCAGTAAACGTAGAAAAGTCAAGCTCATAGAGGTCACCTCCTGTCACCAGAGTATTTTCCGCATCATTAACAGGGCTAGAAGGTGTTTTAGTTCTGACCGAGTTGCGAGTAGCACAGGGCATTGTCAATTGGATGATCAAGAGACAGAATAACCGAAAAAGGAAATCGACGCACTACCCAACAACTAATGACTAACGGAATCACTCAGGAGCCACACGGAAGGCAGACTGATAAACTTCACAATAGACTGAGCTGATTAAGGCAACAGATAGGTAACAGAGATAGAAATGAATATGCAGTATCTGTAAAAACAAAAAGTGCAAAGTACCTGGTAAGTTTTGCATGGAGAAAGAGTTTTTGAGCTTTTTTTGCGATACCATTTCACACTATGCCTTCCGAGAATTTGATATGTGTGTTGAAATAATGATTCCCTTCTTTGTGTGGACCTTCTCTCTTCCACTGTGCGCTACGACTGATTGTTGAGAATTACGAATAGTTCATACATTTCGATCTGTATTGAGGTGTTTTCGCAGCACTCATCGATGTATCGACAGTACGTGGCAGCACACGTCCTGCCACCTCCTACACAATTTACATACAACTTTTGCTAAGATCGGGTTCCGGATTGAGAGGTCATTGAACTTCACCTTCACGACCCATCTGCATACAAACGCATAGAGAAAAGGCATGTCTCACAGTGTCATAGGTTGAATGCACATTGAATTTCATCGGAAGGCAGCAGGGTTGGATAAGATGCAGGTTCAAGGCTTGAGGTTGGGAAAATACCCTGGAGCTGTATATTGCAGAGTGATGAAGACGTGCAAGTTATATGACAATCGCCGGTACTCAATGACAGCGTTTGCAAATGAGGACCCATTACTAGCTTTGCGGGAGGACCTTAAGTAACAGTGAGAAACTTTGAGCGCCTCCTGCAATGCCATTTCCATGTTTGGATGAAGCGAAGTTGATTTTATGAGATGAGAAATGCCTTGTCTGGACAGTGCAATGCACGGAAGAGCTAATTATTAATACTCAGAGGACCTTAAGTATGGACCGGTATCGTATCGATGATTTTCCTCCTTAAACTTGATACCGGTATCAAACCAGAAGTCTTCACTTATTATGCTGGCATGATCATGAAAGATGATATCACCTCCATGCTTGAGAGGAACCTGAGCTAACAGACTTCATATTAAATTTATATATAAACTCAACAAACTTTAACACAACTTCAATACAAACCAAACAAGTGAATATGCTGTTAACATGCTCTACGCTCTAGTCAGGCACGTGACATGCCTCAACTGTAACATTCTTAAATGAACAATGATTCTTGTAGAAGCGGTACTTGTGATGGTAGCTCGGATTTTAGTAAAATGCTTTATGGAAAAAATAGAAAGGCACCCATAGAACGAGCGCTCATCTAGTACGAGGGTCGCACTCAAAAAGGCATTCAAAACCACAAGGACTCTTGCTACCAAAAACGTTCGAAACATACCTGTCCGATTGCTAAATATGTACTACTACTGATGTGTATGTATCTCCGAAAACTTTAGCAATGAATCAATAAATGAAGTCATAAGTCACTTCATAATTAAGGGAGACCACCAGACACGCACTAACATGTGCTAACACGATTTACAGAAGTGCAGTGGCGTCACTTGGGAATGGAGCAATAGCACATCATTATTTCTATTACTTTATTTGGTTCTTATTGTAGGTATTCTGGGCTCCACGGAAAAACTCACCGGCGTGCGCATGCGTCACGTGCCTAATGACGTCACAGCCATCGCGCGGCGCGACGGTGAACCATGGCCTGCGCTCCTTCCATTGCACTTCAATGAGGGTAACTTTGTTGGTACTTTGCTAATACACTAGGGGCGGCACATGTGCCATGTGCCGCCCCTAGTGTATTAGCAAAGTACCAACAAAGCTGCTGCAAACTTTGCTGCTTCAACAGACATACGACAGCGGGGAGAGCTGACCTTCACCGGTGTGACTACCGCATGGTTTCACCTCGGCCCAATGATTTAGAAGTTTCAGAAAACCACGCGCGCTCCGTTCGATGTATACCCATGCGGGGAGGTAGAGTAGAAAAGTGCCAGCTATATCAAGACTTTGGTGAAGTGACAGCCAGGTAATTCTCATTGAAGCACAATGTTTGTAGAGCTGGCCATCGCACACCGTGCGTCACGCGGTGACTGTGACGTCACCAGTACGCGTCGCATGCGCGCGCCGGTGAGTTTTTCCCTCCCTCCGGTATTCTGTGCTTTGTTTTTATGTTTATATATGCTTTTTATTGTGCTAAGCTCCACTAGAGGTAATTGTGGGTCATGATATGTGATTTTGTGTAATCCGAAAGGTAGGAACTTCCCAGTGGGAGAATCAAATTTTTCCTCTGTATCCGGTTATCTCACCGCATGAGCGCAGACTGGAAACCATACTCTATGTCTGTTGGAACCTCCATAATAATGCCGCATCTCAATGAAAGAAAGGAAAAAAGTGAACGAAATGGTGAAAAACTCAGTGTTTCCTAATTAGCTAACCACTACAATTTCAGGTGTGAGGAAGTTGTTAAACACCGAAATATTGCAAAAATATTTCAATGAACTTTCGAGACTTTTGAGTGGTCTTTTGTATTTTTTGAATAAACATTTTGGAGTCATAATTATTGTTGAACATAGGAGGGATTAGTGAGACGAACACCATCACAAAATA
This sequence comes from Trichostrongylus colubriformis, assembly GCA_963978905.1. Taxonomy (NCBI): domain Eukaryota; kingdom Metazoa; phylum Nematoda; class Chromadorea; order Rhabditida; family Trichostrongylidae; genus Trichostrongylus; species Trichostrongylus colubriformis. Next base: position 7,611,415 of record OZ022259.1, on the reverse strand, counting down.
TAGCGTAGTGTTCGAGTTCGATTAGAAATTAACCGTGAATTTGGGGCGAAACTCGCAACACTATAATGCTGGGTGACTTCATTTCCTCGATTGATTGGATCAATTAAGTCGCGCTTTCCTTTGTTTCCAATCCATCCAAGAAGACTCTTTCGCCGAATCGTAACCCAACCGACTCATGGAAGTAGCATTCTTGATATCGTGTTACCCTCATGTTCTAATATTGTTGACGTTTCACTGATAACCCCACTTGCCACGCCGGACCATGCAACTGTCTGCTTCAATTCGGTTGATCATTACGATAGGTCTCTTCAGTTACCTAATCTTGATTTCTTGAACGCTGACTATGCAGGACTCAATAACTACTTCTCATCAATTGATTGGGATGGAGTTTTCGCCTACTACCGACGAATCGACTTGAAGTCTAACAGTGATACGTTTTAGTCACCTGTTGTATCAGTGTTCATTGTTCGTTGCTAGAGCATGTGTAGCGGTGCGAAACACTGCTTATTATAAAAGGATTGCAGAATAAAAGCTATCTACCCAAGATGAGTACGATATTTGTAGAATGAAAGCTATCTACCTAAGATAAGGATGATAAAGATATAACTTTTTGAGGCTCATAGCGTAATCAGCAATGATACCCTTCCTGCCTCAGAGTTAGACCGGCGTTTCATTCTTTACCCTCACCAGCACGCCGTTAGGCCCCCCTCCTCCTTTGTTCTGGTTTGTTCCGATAAATGTATAACCATTGCAGTTGTTTGTATGTTAAGTATTGTAATTTAAGATCTGAAGAAGGCATTAATGCCGAAAGCTTATCAGTAAGTAAAAGGATTTTAAGAGCTTCAACAACACCTAACCAAAGAGATATAACAGTGGCATAAAAGGTGATGGGGAGAAGAAGCGGGGATTATTTTGCTCATTGCGAGCCGAAGGACGAGTACGCCTCAAGCTTCTTCAAACCATAAGTACAGCAATGTACTATAGCTATATCCTGTGCGTGGATAAACTTTCATATCTTAAAGTGTTAGACCCGCGTGGCAGAGAAGAATAGGCTCGACTGGGAGCCAGAAGTACGAGTGACAGGGCTACTATATATTGTTACGCCGGGCTACATTAAATATGTTTTGTTATGGTTTTGTTGAAGCTGTTCTTATCATCTTATTCACTTGAAGGGTATCAATGGAGTCAGCCGTAGTGAAAGGTATGATGAAGGATATGCCATCAAGCGATAAGAGTGACTATAAAAGATCAGGTAGCCGTTCAGTGTAGTTCAGTTGAGCGAATAAAGGACTTGTTCTATTCGACTTCCCATCTCCTGGCCACTTACTTGGGCGCCGAACCGGGAACCGGCTTCAAGAAATCTCCTTATAGTGGACGCCAGATAGTGTCATTCTTGGAGAAGCTCAGAATCACGACTGCAGATATCCTCAAATTAGCCGAGTTCATGCCTCCATCCAAAGAGCTTAAGGGAAGAAGACGACTGGAGAGGATCGAAAGAGCCAAACGTCGCCGAGATGAGCACAAGCCAAATTTTTCGTTATCGCGGACACGAAGCGAGATTGCCATCGACTGAATCTGTCATTTCGAAGGCCGAAGAAGAATAATAAGGATAGAAATCAGGTGAGATCATAAGAGAGATCAGAGGAGGAGGCATAGTAGTGGACCGTATTCTTGCATCAGGGAGGCTCGCTAGTATTCAGAGTCGAGACGACTCTGCACCCCCGGCGGACATGTCACGATGGGCTACATTAAATATATTTGTTATGGTTTTGGTAAAGCTGTTCTTATCATCTTATTCACTTGAAGGGTATCAATGGAGTCAGCCGTAGTAAATGGTATGATGAAGGATATGGTATCAAGCGAGAAGAGTGACTATAAACGATCAGCTAACCGTTCAGTGTAGTTCAGTTGAGCAAATAAAGGACTTGCTCTATTCAACTTCACAACTCCTAACCACTTACTAAATACCTATATGAAAGATTTTGTAGGATCATGTACAATGCCCTCTCAATATTCGTCCCAATGAGAACATCTAGATAAATTCACCTACCTCTAGAACCCCTTAGAAATTTGCTCTATCAGAAAGACCGTCTATTCTGAGAACTTACGTTCCCTTTCTCCAACGAGCTCTCCAAAAAGGTATGCCGTGATCTTGATAACCACTTGAAGAAATTTCTGGCCAATACAAATGACGGCTTGGATCTCAAGCTTTATTGAGACATCCTCACTTGTACGTTCACAGCAGAGTCAAAGTCAAAACTCCTTTCCGTTCATTACTGATCAAAATGGTATACATTTGATCGATGATTGTGCTAAAGCTGAGGCACTTGCCCAATACCTGATTCAGCGGCCACGACACCACCCAATAATTCTTATATTCTACATAATTGCCCTGATATCTATTTTCATCCATACGAGGCATAATAGAAGAAACTCAACTTTTTCTGACTGACCCTTTCGATGGCACTCCCCAGATTACCTACAAAAATGTTATAGCTCTTTATGTAAACTACTTGCTCTCATGTTCAATATAACGTTCCATCAAGGTGAAGTTACCAAATTCTGGAAACAAACCATAAATACTGCTGTTCCCAAAAGTTCTGGCTGCGACAGAGTAAATGACACCCCATCAGTCTCATACCAGTTCCAGTCAAGGTCATGGAAAAATAATCTTCCATAGGTTACTTACTTGGCTAAACGAATTTCAACTATTCCCTCCCGAACGACATGGGATTCTACCTGGAGCTTCTACTTATACTATTCTCGTTGATACCCTCTTTGACCTAAGTAAGGCCATTAACCGAGGTAATTCTGTTAACATCATTTACATTTGCAAAAGCTCTCAATCGCGTTTCTCATAATAAGTTGATCTCGAAACTTGACTTCTTTGGAATCTGTAACAAGCTACTTGACTGAATCATTCCTTATCTACGTGACAGAAAATAGTTCGCGTAAGAAACTGCTTGTCCAAGATCTATTCATGTATCAGTAGTGTGCTTTATCTCCACTGCTCTTGACAACGAGGTACAAGTTTATGCTGACGACATTAAGATTTATTGTGAGTATGACCATGCTAACTCAATCGAAATACGCGCCGCTCTTCAAAAGTCAGTTGAAAACATGTATAAGTGGGTCTCGTACTGGAATACTCCCTAAAATGTATCGAATGTAAGGTTATGCATCTCGGTTGTCTTAGGTCTTCAGTGTACGAAGTCGATGGAACGCTGCTCACCGAGTGCAATTCGATCAAAGATCTCGGCATACTCTTCGCCATTAGTTTGAAGTTTACGGTCACATCACCCACTTGGTGAAAAGGGCATATCCAGCTCTTTTCCCAATATTTAGATATATCCGAAGCTCTGATTCAACTATATTTCTTCGCCTCTATAAAGCGTATGTATTGCCTCATGCTGAGTACCGCTCGCCAGTATGGAACTCCTTTTTCAAAAAAATATCATCAAGATAGAAAATGTCCGGCACCTGTTCACTCGACTGCTACGGTACAGAACTACCAAAATTTTCTACCCTCTGAGCTGCCCACCTACAGAGATCGTTTGAAGATTTTCTCACTTCTTTCTCTACAATAAAGGCGTGTGATATCTGATTTAGTTCTATGTCATCGCATACTTCGCAAAGAGGTAAATTTACCTGCCAGCAAATATTGTTCTTAGACCTACGGGTACGAGGCTTGGTGGCTTTAATACACTATTCCTTCATCCACCGTGGGAGATACTCCTTGATGTTTAATCTTATTTTCAGTTGCTGCGCGAGATGGTTCGAGTTGCTACCTTCCACCGTTCTTCTGTCTATCGATAGCAATGCATTCAGGAAAAGGCTGGTACAACTCGATTTCGAATTCTGAATATTGCTGAATACATTTAGTAATCCATATGTATTTTATACTAAACACATTACAGCCTTGCTTTCACCTATGGTTTTGGTAAATGATTGCGGCACCAATAACAAGAGAACCAATGCCTATTCAACTCAGTTCGAAGCCAAGTTTGGAGTAATGATCTAACAATTTACATTTTGTGCCTCATTATAGTGATTCATTATGACGGTCACAATCAATGTACAAGAGTTGATTCATTACAATATCGACTGTTCCGGGGCAATTTTCTCTTCAGCACGCTTATTACCGATAATCGAGTCATGGCAAAAGAGTTGCTTTATGATCCTGAGGTGCTGCTGAACCCCTTCGCTTGAGGTCTCGCTGTACCTGTCTGTCTGGGGTCCTGAATGTGTTCGTTCATTCGGGTTAAGTTGTCAGCAAACCCCAGTATGTCGACTCTTTTGCGTTCTAGGTTCGGGACCACGATCTCGCGTTGGACTCATTCACGCTCTGAAGAGGAGAGCAGCTATGAATCGCCATTGCTCCAAGTTAGTGCACTTGTTAGTCGTAAAGCCATGGGTTGTTGAATAATTTTATAACTTACTCTCTTTCGTTTAAGTGGGGTTTTTCATCGTTTTGCTCCATGTGGCGTGCATAAATAAATAAGTAAACACATACCTTCGCTCCCATTGAAAAATCGGTGCTATACAACGAGGGAGGGTGCATCCCCATGCAGACCCTATTTAGCCTACGCCTAGATAGGAATAGGAACCCCCTGCGAGAAGGCTCAGCAATAATATTCGCTCGAGCGTGCAGCTCATTCCCTCAAATATCTCTCGAAGGTGCTGAGCTGTATATATTATTGGGTTGGGGAATAAGTTCCCGCGGTTTTTTAAACCCCGTTTTTCACATGGTTTCCTTCATCTTTCGGTGAAGCTTATATATGTTTCCGATAGAGTTTTTTTTGCTCTACAAAATGCTACTATCTGTTTTTCGATTCCTTTGACTACCTTATATATATGAGGTTTGGAAACCAAGTAAGCTGAAGGCAAAAATTGGCACTCTCGACACCTCATCTTCCTAGTCTACCATCGAGATCGAAAAATGCATGTGTATATGTTTTCGATAGAGCTTTTTCAGCTCTACAGAATGGTACTACTTTTTATTCAAACCGCTCAACTTTTTGCGTTTTTAAGACTCACAAATGCGGTACACTGCAAAAAAGTGCACTTTCGTTTTCTCCTCTTCCTCGCCTACCATTGAGATTCAAGAGGATATCCAGGTATGCATTCGATAGAGCTTTTTTTGTTCTATAAGATGGTGCCACCCATATTTCAAATCCTGTCATATTTTAGCATGTAAAGATAAGTTTCCACCTTTTTTTCAACTCAAAATTACGTGACTAAAATGAATTTTTTGGCAAAGTGTTTTGTATTATTTGATAGAGCTCTTTTCGCTCTACAAGATAGCTTTTATAAGTTTTGTTCAAATTATTTTTGCCATTTTTTAGATCATTTTAAAGGAGTGCCAAATCGACGAATCGCGCATTTTCGTGTCGATCATGCTCGATTTCGTCGATTTGGTACTCCTTTAAAATGATCTAAAAAATAGCAAAAAATAATTTGAACAAAAGTTATAAAAGCTATCTTGTAGAGCGAAAAGAGCTCTATCAAATAATACGGAACACTTTTCCAAAAAATTCATTTTAGTTACGTAATTTTGAGTTGAAAAAAAGGGTGAAACTTATCCTTACATGCTAAAATATGACAGGATTTGAAATATGGGTGGCACCATCTTATAGAACAAAAAAAGCTCTATCGAATGCATATCTGGATATCCTCTTGAATCTCAATGGTAGGCGAGGAAGAGGAGAAAACGAAAGTGCACACTTTTGCAGTGTACCGCATTTGTGAGTCTTAAAAACGCAAAAAGTTGAGCGGTTTGAATAAAAAGTAGTACCATTCTGTAGAGCTGAAAAAGCTCTATCGAAAACATATACACATGCATTTTTCGATCTCGATTGTAGACTAAGAAGATGAGGTGTCGAGAGTGCCAATTTTTGCCTTCAGCTTACTTCGTTTCCAGACCTCATAAATATTAGGTAGTCAAAGCAATCGAAAAATAGGTAGTACCATGTTGTAGAGCAAAAAAACCTCTATCGAAAATACATATAAGCTTTACGAAAAGATGAAAAAACAATGTGAAAAACGGGGTTAAATAAAACCGCGGGAACTTATCCCCAACCCAATAAATTTATGAGAAGCCTTCTTCCCACACCTCGTTGCGATAGCACCGAAAAGCCTCTGCATTTGGGTTTCAAGCCCCTTCCCAATGACAGCTACAACTTTGTCTGTCAGTGCAGCCCCTCCATCCTGAACACTTGAGTCAAGTGCCGTTCCATACGAAGCGTGTGAACCTCCAAAACCAAGTACACAGCTAAATGTGACGGAGCGTGAGAAACAGGCAATGATCCCTTTTGCTTATCCCTGCTAGGCCACTTCATCCTCCACTCTCTTTCCTCTTCTCTACCTCAGCAGAGTGCAACTCTGTTGAATGGCGATTTGCGTCCGACGACGACGATTAGTTTGTTCACTGAAATGTGAGCAGCAGGAGTAGGCCGGCCGCCCAGGCAACGATTTAATCCGATTGTAATGTCGTTCAGGAAGACATCACGCTAGTCGTCTGACCACTTGCCATAGGCCATAAGCTATTCAGCATTGTACACTTGGCGAAGCTGGTCGAGCATTTTTCAACATGCCAACGAGAACAGCGAAACACTTGTAGACGGGGATTAATCACCCACTTTTCGGGAACATCTGCTCACCAGGGGATTTATTCTACGAATCCTCGCAATCACTATCGCCCGAATGTGAGAAAATCTTGGGATTCGCTAGAAATCATCATCTTTGGAATTTGCACTCGAACATCGATTTTTTTAAGATGACTGGGGTGAACTCATCTTACCACCTGACTCCCGTTTCCTTTCGATACTTATCGATTTTGGATATTTCTGTGAAACAGGTGGAGCTGAAAAAAATATTTTTCTTCTTTATTAATCTAATGGTAGTTGATCGAGGATTTTCAAGGTGGGATGAACCCAGGAATAAAGCGTTAGTCGATCCATCTTAGAGAGGGGATTGCATTTAGTCCGTGAGTTGTGAGGATTGGCCAAAGCCTAGAAATTGAAATGCCAGATTTTTTGATAACTCATAGCAACTTTCAGATGCAGTACCTTTCTCTCCCCTCCTTCAACTCAAGGCTTGCCACCTTTTTGTGGGATGGAGGGGGTAAAGACATAGTGCGGGCACCTACTCTGCACGAATTTTCAAATGGAAGCTGTATTGCTCCTCTAGAATGGCACTCCTACAGACGCGACATATTGCTAGATAATGCTCGACACTGGGTAAACCTGCAAATAATTGGTCTAAGCGTGTCTGTTTGAGAATCGACCAGTCAGACAGACTCATTTGTCACCTTTCTGAGCACAAGAACAGGATTTCGTCAGAAGAATTTGCTATTCACTGTACCAATCTTAAGCTGTGAATTTTTTTCTTATTGATTCTCACAGGAAACAAATAAACAAGTTAAATAAATATGTAGGATGTTCAGTTAAAATCCCATTTCAGAGATGTCTGAACATTTTTATTCATCTTTGTACCTTCTTCACTAAGTGATGAGGGGGAGTGAAAATCTCGCTGCAGCAAAATCCACCTATTCCAAAGGTTCTCACGGTGCAAGCCACAACATTGAGATCGTCCTTTGAATTATTTAAAGAAGCCTTCGAATTTGCTGAAAGGAACTGCACCACTCAAATATCACCTGACCAGACCATCTCGTTCCATTTTGTGCTACACTTGCCATGTTCGTGTTATCGTACCTTTGGCTTCCCTAGAGGCTACTAGAAAGGCTGCCTCCGCTTTAGTGCTTGTCTTGAGCACCATGAAGCGTCAAGATGTACAACACATTGACGCTTTTGGCCTCGAATTATTTCTCATGAGTTGTTTTTCCTGTTGTTTATCACATGCAAACGCAAAAAGAGTACTAGAACGAAACTTGGAATCTTAGACCACAAACAAAGAAACTACGGAGCTGTGGCCATTGTCACCAGCATGCCTCACAGATATGTAATTAAAGAGCAAACTCCGCTGACGCTTTGTAATACTACTTATCTTTTAGAATATGGTTACCGAAGATTTCATAACCCTCTATAACCACATAACACCTCATTCCAGTTAGCAACAGTTGACACTTACTGGTTCGTAACGGGTTAAGTTGTGCTAGCGAGCCCCAACTGTCGGCCCTCTGCGTACTCACAATCAGCTGGGACGAATATGTGACGGGGACTATTTTATTTACGTGAGGAGAACAACCTTCTTTCTCCTCCCATGATTTTCTGGTAGTATATCTGTGTGGCTCCGGAATGCACCCCACACCCGTCGAGCTGTTTTGATTTTTTGGCTTGTCAGTCATCCCTCATTTTCCCTTCAGTTCCTGTTCTTTTCTTATTTGACCGTGTGTTTTATTTATAATGATTTTATTCCTCCGTACTAATGGCACACCTGCGCGTTAATAAATAAATATATAAATAAATAAACAATTAATTAATTAGTCGAGAAGATCAACGGTGCTCCGCTTAATTTGTGACCCGCCATAGGTGAATTCTGTCAAAGCCAAATGGGACTTATTGATCTTGCGTGAATGATTTCTACGAAATTCTAGTTTCTGCGCTCGACAGTATCACGAGGGGTAATTCTGATTCTCAAAGGGAATCATGGTTACTACATCAAAAGATCGTATGTTCAATATAGCAAAAATGGCGCTGTGTCAAAAAGTTTGCCAAATTGCCCAACAAAGCTTTAGGGTGGGGCAAGCGAGCACGTTGCTTAAGTGCGTTACTGTCGCACACTGAAGGTTCGCGTGGCTCTGACCCGTCTGTCAGCAAAAGGGTGTGTTGTGTTTGAGAGTGAAGGGAATGGGGTGTGTACCGTTATGTCAGGATTGTCGCACGGCAGCATGTCGCAAGCGAAGCGAGGCGGACGAGCTAGAGACTCCATGCTGTTAGGTCCCGGAGCGATTACAAGTCAACTGCGTATGCCCCATAGCTTCAGTGTAATCGTTCTCACACCCAACAACCGCGACGCGCATAGCTCGCACACACTGCGTCGCACGCCGCTCGTCGTCGTGCGACAATCCTGACATAAGGGTACGCACCCAAGGAAATGGATGGAGCATCACTTCTCAGGTTTTTGGCCATTTCACTTTGTTTTTTGTGATTACTTTGTGGCTGCTACAAGGTATGGGCACTTCTAAGTTCTAATTTCACATTTTACAGCCGGCTAAAAACCCCACGTGATGTTTTCAGGAAAAAATTATCACAGCTGGCTCACCTATACCGAGTTCTGTTCATTGCTTCACTCTTGTACGCCCTCACTTATACTTTTATGTGTATTGAAATGATGATTGACTTTGAGCGCCTTTCATCGATTACCGTCTTCGGGAGAATGGGGGAGTCTAATTTGTTAAAATAGCGCGATGGCAGATATCAGTGTAGTGGCTGGCATAGACCTATAAGCTGCAATTAAAGAACCATGATAGTTGCGGAATGTGGACGGGGATTTCCCTTCGAAAGAATCGCTTGAGCCATAGAACGTCAGGCCTACAACAAGGAACTGGCCTATAACGTATGGCAAGCAGGTTTTACTACGCCTTCTGCACGCATAAATACAGTTTCCAAAGTGTTTTGCAAGCCTATGTGGAACCCGCGAAGGTGGTGAGCTCTCAAATAAGGCCATCAAGTGACCTGTTGGTGACCATGTTGAATTAGTCAGCGCTGATCGCTTTGGATCCGAAGAGATAGAAAGGACAAGCGTTCGTTGATTCGTTGGTGACGTTTGTAGTACACGTCAGCTCCTCTCAATAGACTGGTGGCCGCCTGTTCGATGGAGGGGCTTCGGACCTCTTCTCCAATCTCCTTCTCGTATATCAAAGGTTGTTACCTCAGCTGAAAGTGAGATATTTTTGCATACGCTACATTGACTTAGTGTACTAATTGCTCGAAGGTAGTTTCCTAATTCGTGAAAAGCTCCGAAGTGGTTTTCTATGGAAATAGCTAAAAAACACTTGACGTTTCTCAAATCCCTACCCTACTTATTAAATACAAGTTCATCTCATGAAGCAAGGGAAGCTATTCAAATAATATAAGGCCGTAGTGAGGTGTAGGTGGTGTAGAGACAAGAAGCGTCGCTCTCACTGGCATGGTTAGAGGTTCAAATTCTAGATCGGGGCTCGTCCCGGCCGATCGAGCGTTCCTTTCGAGATCTGCCACAAGGTATGAGAGGATATCAACAGTGACTTGTACATCGGCTGGCCCCGCCACTCATCGTATAGGTGGCATTCGAATGCTCCTTGATTCTGGCTGTTACTATTACAGGGCGTGGCGCATTCCGAGGGATTGATAAACTATCGAAGAATTTTAATATTTTGCTGTCCTCGGGGCCTATGATGATATTAAAAAATATTGTCTGTATTGAATTATTTTTCCTTCATTCTTCGAAGCAATGATAGCCTGTGACGCGAATGATGCCGTTTCTCGGCTGAGCTCTGCCATAAGTCTCTTAGAATGCGAAAAGGAAATCATGGAGGAGGTGCGGCGACCAAGAAAAGGAAAGTAGAGACGAATTCGTTTTGTTTACGCTGCTTATTGACTTTCCCGCGTCCCATCGTGTGTGTTTAAATATGGTTTTGCTTGTACATTCGAGAAATTTCCATATTATTCTAATCATTTTTTGGTCTGATGACGCTTTCGTTGGTTTTTTGATTCCCAGGTCGCTCGTCTTCAAGGTAACTCCTATTCTTCTTCAAGAATACCTACTAAAAGTTTAGTATTATTGGATCTCACGTGATAGTAATTAAAATAGATATTAAAGGCACAGGGAGGAGGGCATTTTTAGTTTACGGTATGGGATTACGGTGGCTTGCAGTTGCCGCAATGCACACACGACACCTTGCCAAAACGTCGAAAGTGTGTTCATTAGATTTTGATTGTAATCAGACGTTTTCTTACGCTTTCGCTTACACTGCATTTAATTGTTTTAGTTGTTTGTTGCTGTGTGGTGTTTCACTTATTTCACATCAGCACGAATGAATGAAATACACTCTACGAGACAACAAATGACATCTCTACACCGGACAACTCGGAAACTCAGGTGCACAGTTCGAAGTGATACAGATGTGATGCGAATACACACCACAACGTCGCGCTTTTAAGTACGGGTTTTTCAACCCTTCGTCGCTTCTAACCTTGAAAGTTCGATACAAAATGATCATTTCTTTGCATCTTCCTCATTTCTCGGGGCCCTACTGGTTCTTTTAAGAAACAATAAAGAACAAGATATAGTACGGGTGGCTTTCATCCAGCACCGTTTCACTTAGAAGACATATGTGTCGTCATCGTGGATCACTGGGGCCCAACGGCCTATTACAAGGGCCGATGTTGCCGACGGCTATTAGTACGTGGCGTTTCAAGTTCCCTCAGGTTACCCTCAAGTTTTAATTTTTTTGACTATGCAGTCTACTAGAAGCCGTTTTAGTTTCACAAGCACATTACTCGCGGAAAATGATAATGGTACTCGGATTTTGCTCATAGTATCTTTCACCTGGGAATTTTCAGACGTGCATTTTTTTTTACATCGATGAGGAAGCCGCCGACAACTTTTGACAAATTCTCTGTTTGCAATTCATCCGAAAACATATGGCTCGCGCTGACCTTTTAATTATGAACAATTATGAACGCACAGTGCATACTGTGAGTTCTACAAATTTAAGGTCACCCCATTTTCATATTCATGTTGTTCAGGGACAGTCTCCGTTTTTTTCGGAGCTATTTCAGGCGTCTTGTTGTAAAATGAGGAAGCAAGTGCAATTGTCTCTAATCATTAACTCTTTCCGGGTGAGTGCCGATTGGTCGAATGGCCGCATGCGGCGAATGGTGCGGCGACTGCGAGTTGTTTGCAGCTTTATCTGTTGAAACAGCAACAATAACAATACAGACAATCTTTCGAAGCTTCCAAACTGCAATCTTTGATGTTCCTTTACGGTACCAGCCCAATGCGTCTTGAGTGGAATCCTAAACGACTCGTATTGACCGCGCCGCAATTGCGAAGCGAAATTTTGACCAATTAGCACTCACCCACTCTTTCCTACCATCCCATCAGCAGGGGTAACGGTTTTCAATGGGTGAAAACAGTGCAGATCAGCAGAAGATGGTCATAGGTTGGACAAGAACTCCTCAAAGGTGGGGAGGTAGTGGTGCTCTGCTTGAGATTTTAACAGCTAAGAAGTCCCAGATCCTAATCCCACCTAGTGCATAACACAATATCAGACAAGACGAGCAGATACCATCACCTTGGCGCTCAACCCTGGCGACTTAAACTTCGCATGCAAAACCCTATCCAGGACAAAGAGCACAGTGTAAGAATTACTACACGCACTACGGATCACCTTGCGTTTTGAAAATAACGTATTTCGACTACACTTGTTAAGTATTAAGTGTTAATAAGTGTTATCAAAGCCAGTATCAAACGAAGAAAGCCTCTGTGGTGCTCTTGTTCTGAATAGAATCTATTTCCCGTGGTTAAAGTAATTTGGAAGTCAACAAACAACTGTTTTTACTGTTCGTGTCTCTTCCGCTATGGTATTATGATTGGTCTCAGCAAGGCGCAGGTCAAATCGATCTTTCGCTTGAACCGGCAGCTGTTCATGTTATGTGGAAGGGCCCAACAAGTGTGGTGCGATGCCCTACGCATAAAACCTCGACGTTCTGCATTATATCCACTTCCGAATGCAGAATGCGTCTTTGTAGGCGTGAAAAAAGAAAGAACATGCGTACCACAAGCTCTTGGATGCAGGAGTGTTTAAGTGAGAGAAGATGGTGACATCAATATTCGGCCAAATTCGAACAACGCTCAAACTGCGCTAGCACACCTATCCCATCAAGATCCTTGACGACTCCGGCAACATACCAAATGGGCCATTGGAACCACCAACAAGAGAAGCATGTCGCTTCAGCCAGTAAGGTGCTGGACCCTGTGGGCCACCTTTACGGCTCTCTCTTACATCATTTTTGACACGAACGTGGAAACAGTAATGACCTTATCACCTTCGAGTGATGCACACTGCTGACGGAGCTGCCGAGAAATTCAGATGCGGCTGGTTCTATGGTGATGCTATGGTCCGACGAAAATACCCTTCCACCGAGCAATTTCTCGAAAACGAGCACTCAGTACAGTGATCAGACACGCGCTTTCCTCACTGCAAATCATGGGTAACCATCGCTTTCGTTTTCACCGTTTTCAGAAACTCCGCAGTTCTATTAAGTTTTACGGTAATGAAAGTCGAGTGCAGAACATCTGACTTTGATTGATCCTTTCTCAAGGGTAAATTCTAGAATTATTGGAGTATTATAGCTTCTGCCTCGATCAGATAGTTCGACCCAGAGTCAAAAGGCTGTACCTTTACCGAGGAGTGAGTGTGAGATCCTGAAGCGTGCAAAGCCAAAAAAGCCAACGAGGCTCCACCACGCAGCTCAGGCCCGCCCACCCCAGACTGTTGGCAATGACGGTGGAACGGTGACAACAACGTGGCAAATGAGGCCTACGATTTGTGTGGTAATAAAAGATAAGGAACCGTTGAATCGTCTGACGAACAGTAGCATGCAATTCGAAATACTTCTCCTGCTCTATAAAGGTAGGCGGCCACATCTTAGTGCCTGTCTTAGTTCTGAAATGTGAGCTTCGGGCGACAGAAAACATCGCTATCAACGCTTGGTTCTTCGCCGAAAAGCTATCAAAGCCGCTAGGTTTTTGAGCCAACAGAAAGATACAAAGGGATATAGATGCGAGGACAATTTGAGGATTCTAGATGGAGCAAGGCTTCCTTCCAAGTGATAATGTGTGCCGATAAATTGGACTGCAATTTGGTGTACAATACTATAATTTAGGAACCTGTGAATATACAGATCGAAGGTTTCTATCATCCCAGGCTAGCTCGGTTCCTTATATCGACCCTGAAGGAATTGAAGGATCGATCAGCCTGAGCGGGCCGCTATTGGATCAAGAAACCATGCAGATGGAAGCGGTCCACTTGTCACTACATTACCTCCGCCCGGGTGTGTGCAGATATGACAGCGAATCGTTTCGCGGCGTTTCACTCGCGGCGCCACCAGTACGACCCACCTTATGGGTTGCTCTTGGGGGCCGGCCGAGTGTGACTGCATCACGTCTGCGCTTCCACTCATGCCACACTGCCTCGCTTGAAGGCTGCCATGTTCTGCCACTGGCACTCGCACCCGCAGCGCCGCTCGCCGCGGGCGGCCACGCGATTGCTGTCATATCTGCACACACCCCCTCCGCCCCAACCCCCTATTATGGGCTTGGAGATGGAGATTGCCTTTTCTAGGTGTATTTTTTTTTGGGAATCCTATAATTAGAGGGAATACTTCTCATATGGGCTACCAGCAGGTAGTACTTCTGGATGCTTACCTATGAGTGGAGAACTTTTATGAAGCTTATACATGCTAATAAATTATGAACACATCTTTTTACTTGAATTGCATTTTCCTCTTCGGTTGGCACTGCCCCTCCCCCTACATTTATGGTCCAGCAAAGCAAGGAAATGAAGATCGTAAATCAAGTTTTTACTGACCAGCTGGTCAACGAATGGCTTTCTCGAGACATCGTCGAATTGTCGTAGTCGTCCTCTTGCCGATCGAGTGACCACATGTCTGTTGTGTTACAACTGCTTTTAGGCGAGCTATCCCTCTGGCGTCGGGTCGTCTGCAGGCTTTTTCAGTGACTCTCCACTCGCCTACACATCGATCCTAGCCGCTCGATTCTCGAGAAAGCCATTCGTTGACAGTCGCGTTGATCAATGCTACGCACCTCAGAGTCATAGAAATTTTTTAGTTATTACTGATTTCATCTTATTCCATTGCTTTTTAAGACATCCTACAGCTCCACCAGTGTCTTTTACTGATATCACAGGGTGAGTTCACTTTCTTACAGCCCTATCTTCCACTGAGTAATCATAACGCTTGCGCGCAGAACCGTAGCTGGAGGTGTTGAAGCTTCTGCCAGATGCATCCTGTCCGAAGAATCCAATCATTCGGCTCTTTAGTACAGAAAAACTTCAATCCAGTTTCTGTTTTTGATTGTCTTCAGCGATTGCCTATCAAATTCATGCTTGATCGTGTCCGGCAAGACAATCGCGGCATATTAGATTGAATCCAGGATTGGTCAGATGTGCAGCGAATTCTGATTCACGATTTTCATTTTGTGAGACCTGCACAAATTTAATTTTGTTTGCGCTCTTTGATCATTCAAATACATTGACAGTTGTCTTGCTTCTGCGATAGAGCCCTCTCAAGCTCGTTGTGACATTCAGACTGTTAGCAACTATAGGGAGGGTTAAAATGAAAATTTGAGCGCCAAGTGACACTCACGGATGTGAGGCGAGCGCAACCACGTACTCTCTTGTATGGAGTTCAGTCATCTACAGTAGGTTTGGAGGGGATTGGTATAGACCAACACACACCCACGTGTCGAGGAAAATGCGTGGTACGACCCCCCCCCCCCCACCCAACACACTCAACAGGGACCCGAGTACTCGAAGAATCGAGTACAATCCCCTTCCAACATCTACATAATCTCTACAGTGTCATTAACTGTTGCTTGTATTTTGTATTTTTTTCTGTTGATCCACAAATTCAATCATGTTTTCTTACATAAATAACCGGGTCAGTTTTCGGCACGTTGTGCTTATCGTCTAGTCTGGGGCCATGGCTGACTTCTGTAATTACGACCCTTCGCTTCGTCAAATGCGACCCCTCTACGAGAGACCCTCGAGTCCTGGTGTTTTCTAGTACCGACATTATTTATTAGAGCGAGGAATGAGTTCAAGCCGTTTTCGCCGTGATAAAAAATGAATATTTCACAAAAAAAAAAGTGCAAGGGAATTAACTAGCTATGTACTTATCGTCTGAATAGCCTACAGCCTCCTCTTATCTCCTATCTATAGTGTGATGCTATTTGGCCAAAAATTGCGCTTGGCCTGGACTCGAAGAATCGTAGGGTCTGCTTTAGCAGTGTCGGTAATCTCCGAAAATAATTTTTTAATTGGATAGGAAGCGAACGCAAGAGGTAGCAATCCTCCAGCGCAAGCCTTGAGGAGTGTGATATTGGTAGGTCTAACCTAGTTTCCCAACTGAATCTGCGGGGAACACCTTGATAATCCTAGTTTATGTGATGTCGTAGAGTAGAATGACTTAGCCTTGTCTGTTTGGTTTTCTATGTTGGCTCAATCCATTTCCGATGTAGCTGGCCTATAAAAGTATTTTTTGACAATTTCAATCTTCTGAAGCATTTCTTAGTGTATCAGGCCCGTCCTTCCCATTAATGCCGTTCTTGGGATAAAAATTCTGCTTCACCCTCGACAATGAGCTTTCGTGCTGCCCTTACATCCACAGGTTACCAATGGCGCAGAAATTCTGATAGATACTGCTTTTAAAAATAGCGTTTTCGTAGGTGAGGCATTTCATGATCGCATGGAATTCGCTGTTTCCCAGCGCACTGCCTGTGTAATGATAAATCTGCCTCTCCTCGCAAACACTTGTTCACCTAAGGTTTTATCCAATCCTATTGTTGTGTTTCGAACGTGATCATTGACGCCAGATATATTCCATATCGCACGAACAGACTGGACCTACACGGTCGCGTTGCGACAAAAAATTTGTATTTATTACTCGTGAAGGCTGGGGTCTGTGATAACTCTAACAGCAACCAATGGCCAACAATGGCCACAGTTGAGAAACTCCACAAATTGTAATATCAAAAGGAAAGCAATCATCATTTACATGATTTTTTTGGATTACGCCATGCATTCTACTTCCTCACACAATCGCACTAATTCATTAGGATTTGGTTTGTGCATTGACTTGCGGGGATAGTCCATGTATAAGGATGGGTTTTAATCCTTCCAGACGAGAATTTCCGAAAAACGAGAATGCTAACCCACCGAATCCCGTAGAGCATGCTAATTCGGCATAGATGGGCATTTATCCTGGATTTGATCTCCGGACCATGCTAGTGGGAGCGATCACTCACACAGACTTCAACCATGGTAAAAAAAAGCAGAATGAAGAAACGGGAATTTTGAAGACCGTGGAGCATTACTGGAAGTTCCATTTTGAGGTTCCAAATTGGTGAAGTAGTCAGTTTAAGTGTATATGATATAGATAAAATATATATGCTATTTTTTCGTCAGAGGAGTACTTTAAGAACTCAGCGGTTCTTTTGTATAACTAGATCTTCAGAATCTGAAACCATAATCGTCATTTCTAACGTACGATGCCCAATCTCCAATGGAAACGGGCCGGCTAGCTAGTATTGGAGCCACTCGGTGCCATTCTAGAAAAAGACTTTTCTGATTGTTCGCGTCAGTGAAACGCTTCGGCAACTTTCTATTTCGGTGCAAGTCGCACTAGCCACACCTTGCATTGTATTGCACCGAACCTCTCAACGGTTTACATATTTTTCGTACTTTAAACTTGCAATATCTCCGAATTCTCCTTCCATTTGACCTACGGTTTCCAAGGCGATGCATCCCTTGGTCCGCCCCAACGAGGGACTTCCATGGGCTGCGTTATGCACAGCGGACCCATCCAGAACTATATAACTATTTATGTGTGCTCTGGGTGAAATCAGTCGCTTTGGCAAGTTTCAGTTCATGAATGCGTGCTGCTGGTCAAAAATGAGAGCAAGTGGCTGGCCTTGAAAAATAAGGCAGAGGTGCTATGCAGAGTAACAGTTGAGAAAAACGAAAAGTACTCGAAAACTCCAGACATGACACCCTTTTCCATCACGTTGTTGCTCGCGTGAACATGCTTTTCGGGGCGCCTCATTGCGAACGTATCGGTCACAGTGATGTGGATCTGTGATGTGCGACGAACAGCACGTGACGCGCTCGCATATATTCAAGGTAAATGCTCGCCCGCCTGAACTGATGCTTTCTAGGGAAGGCCCGCCATTCCTTCCAGTTTTGCGTTTATTCTGTCGTCAATTTATAATAAACATATGTTCTCTCCTGAACACCCAAATTGTCTCTCATGGTGCCTTTTAATGTGACCATGAACGAAAAGGCTCCACTCAGGTTTTTTTCGCTTTCCCTAACCTCTCCCCTTTACGTTTTAATTTCTCCAAACTATACCTTTTGGAGGGCTTTTCTCCCTAATCGAAAAAAAATCAAAAACTCTTTCGAAAAGCAAAATCAAGTCGCAACCGCAAATCTTTCACTACTATAGTTATTCCGATGGGTTATGTTATGCCTAGCGGTCCCATCTGGAGTTATACAGCTATTTTTGTGTACCTTTGGTGGAGTCGGTCAATAGCAAACCATCATTGGAAGCCTTCCATTTCGTAAGGTTCTTTAAGGATTTCCCCATATCGCTACATGCTGTTGAGTACAGATCACCTTCGTAGAGACATCGATCCTGACCTTCTCCCTCACTTATTGAATTTCATAGGTGTGGTGCCGATTACGATGTCGATTCCTGCAGTCACACGTGCTTGTACTCTTGAGCTTCTTATGACGTTATGACGTAGTCATAAAGCATCAGAACCTCTGTTACGAGGATTTCTAGCCATCAAGTCGATACACGTGGGGCCCATACCTACCATATGGCTGTCGTGACGACCGGTTACGAATTTCTTGAGTGATAGGTTGCGGCGGCGGCATGAGAGCCCTGATCTCTGTACTCCACTTCGCCAGAAAGAGGGCACCTCTTTCTGGCGAAGTGGTGTACTCTAGGAGTATTTTTGCTTGTCATTGGTAGCGTTGTTTCGGTGCACTCACCAAGCCAACAGCGCTATTCTCTACGGCAAACGTTAAAGTTTGCCTTGCCCATAACGGTGAGTGGGACTTTTGTGCAGAAATTTCGTTAGCGCCTTCACTTCGCGTCTACCTGGTACCTCCCGCACCTATCTGGCACCATGACATGGATACTCGCATGACCCCATTAAAGGCGACCATGGACCGAACACTGGTTATTTACGTATATGGCAATAAATTCGCGGGCTAGTATGCCATAGAATTGCATAGCTGTCTTAGACTTAGGGAGAGAACTGCTTATTTTTGTGAAAATGTCGGTAACTCGTCAATCTGATGAAGTCGTACAAATAGTCTGAGAATTTTTCGAGCATATTCTTTTTGGTAAGTACGACGTACATATCAAAAGCTACATCTAATGTTTCGGATTTCACGCTCATTGCCTTCGTGCCATATCGTGGTTGTAGTCAGAGACCATTATCCCTTTCAAAGGCGTATTTGAATGCGCACAATTTGGACCTTTTCAGTGGAGTGCTGAGGCGAGCCCATGCGATCCCAGTGGTGTTAGCACAACGCATGAACCTACTATTGCTGCATAGTGTTTTATATTGCGACATTTTTGTACGAGCGCCGTGGGTCCTTATGGCAGGCACGTACAGGCAAGAAGTGACAACAGAGTTCTCCAGACTTCTCCTATAAAATGTTCTCTTTAAATAGACTACTTACTGTACTACACAGCAATGGCCTCTACGATCATCCCTTTTCAAAGGTTCAAAGGAACCGGGAGGGGTCGGGAGAAAGAGGAACAAGGGAAGAAATCATCGTTTTGAAACGAACATTCGAGATCAAGCGCAACTAGTAGGGAAACGGGTCCAAGAGCGCGACGTTGTGGTCTGTATTCGCAGCTTCCGCGCATCTCTTCGAACTGCAACATTACCTTTCCGACATGCTCGTTGTAAAAAATGTCATTTGTTGTCTCGATGATAATATTTAATTCATTCATGATGGTGTGAAATAAGTGAAACATCAACAGCAGTCATAAGTGAAACAATGAATGGGAGAATAAGCGAAAGGGTAAGAAAAAAGATGTCCATGATAAAAAAAATCTATTGAATTCGCACTCGACGTCTTACAATCATCAGCAAAGGTTGTGTGCAATGCCTGCAACCTAACGAACTCCAAGCGTTACGGTAGGTCTCACCGTAGGCAAAAACTGTACCCTCACGCTGTCTTGAAGAAGGTCCTCTAGTGAATTAGCCTGCACCTGCATTTCACTCTAACCCAGACTATCGCAGCATAGAGCCGGTAATGGGTGGGAATTCCAGGGTGCTTCGCGGACATTATACTTCCTCACTCACCTTGCTGGCGGTGTCTGTTCCTGGCCATTCATTCTCCGGGTGCACCTGCGCCTTGTCATCATAGAAAGCCGCACTTTGATCTATTAGTTCTCGCCGAATGATGAACGTTCCGCACTGATGTCACCACGATTCATCTTCTGTCCAACGTCTGAGCTAATTGAGATAAGACTAATCGTGAACGCTCAAATTTGTTGGCCAACTCGTAAGAGCCAAAGGTTTGTGAAAAACGCTGAATGAAATATTCAAGCTTTGACTACCCATTGGCTCATTGGAAAACGCCAGTTCTTTGGAACCATTGAAGTTGAGTGCGGCTTTTCATATCGCCGCATATGTGATGGAAGTAGCAGCCTTACTCATATCGTAAATGCATAGTTATGCGTGTGCACCAATAATAAGCTGAAGAAGGGGTGTGGTCAGAGTGAGGATTGGTACGTTGCCCAAAAAGCTTAGTGAGGGTTAGAGTCTCGTGCTAAACGTTTTGGTCATAATTTACCATCCCTGCGCAACCCAAAATCCAATGAATTTCAGGTCAGGAAGATTGGAGAGGTGAGAGGCGTGGCTGCCGCTCAGTCTTCTTACCTCCTCATAGCTGATGCAGCTGGGATCTTGTTGAAGCTCGCTTTTTCTTTCACATCCCCTCTTCCACCTCACTTCTCCACCACCGGCCCTCTTAATTGTTACGAGACATGTTCGAAGCATGAAAAAATTGATGGACTGCCCTAGAAGTTTTTAAACTTCGAAGAAAGTACAGAATGCCTTCTAAGACTACGAGGAGAAGTAGTATGCGTGGCTCATGATGTGCTTCAGGACTTCTTACTTGTCTGCCTGATTCCAATGGTCAACGCCTTATTTTTCATTTCTTTTATGAATTGAGTTTGACCTCGTCGCTAGGATGGAGATTTGATGTTCAGTGTCTTTTGCACGAACGTTTATCTTCCCGTCAATCCTACTGAAATCTTCGCGGCGTTTCACAATTGTTCTCTGATTCTCCTCCTCGCTTACACCATTGTCTGCTAGTCAGCGTTCAAAATTAATGGTCCACCCACGTTTTTCACCGCAACGCATGTTTTTACAACGAAGATGATAGTGTAGCCTGGTCTCACTCAGTTTCTGAACCACACATAGTGCTAATTTTATATGTCAGGGTGTCCCAAAATTATGGGCGTCAATGTATCGCAATATTTTGTTGTCGTCAATAGAGTGAATGAAAAATCAACCCATTTACAACTTTACCCATAAATTGTGTAACAAGGCACACCATTCATATCATGAGTTGTCCTGCTCCAACAGAGATACGAGCTCAAACCCTCGTCATCGCTCCGTCCTTGACACGCAAGTTTTTCCACATTCCTTCCCAAATCTTTTCTAGGGCTACCTCACGTGACTCCATTCTAGAATGACTGACTCGTCAGACCTTGATTTTAGTTGAAGACCCCAGCAGGATATAAATGTAATCAAGTTTTGTGAGGTTTGACGGACGCTTTGGAAAGCGTTGAATTCGAACAGATCGGGTCGGCAGCACTTCTGAATCAGTTTGATTCTATAAACTAAAGCGCCATGCCGCTAAACCCACCAAGTATTGCACCGCAGTACTAGTGAGGCTTGTGCTCCACTAACAGCGTGTTCTTCACATTCATTTTCTCGTAAGTTTCGCGCGAATTGAACCCCAAATCATTACTGGGACCAGCTTACAAGTATCCAGAAGTCCTATCGTCATAATATACTCTACCAGACTTTGTTGACTACAATGGGCTGCGTTTAACCGTTCAGGTCATGAATATTTTTAGTTTGATCAACGGTACGGTGAGGTGAGTGTCACCGTTGAAGCACGTAACCGCGAAGTCCATTTGAAAAAAGTTTTGAGATCTTAAGGATGTCATGAGCTTCATCCCGACAAGTACGCACCTTGGTAGAAGAAGATTCTGTGCACCTCCTGAGCAGCAAATGAAAGAAGAAGCATTGATACAATTTGTTAAGGGGATACAAAGAAACATGAACTTAGGCGCCCACAATTCTGGGACGCCCTTTAGAGGCTGAAAAGGAAAAGTTGGTCCAGTCACAAGTAGCACCGCTTCCACCAGCATACTCTAACGAATTTGGAACAGTATACACCAGTGCCTCAGGATTTTGGAATGTTTGGGACCAAACTCATTAGAGCATAATTTCCTCCCTATGGTCATTGTATGAGCGAATCTCATTTCTTCCGGATGAATTCTCAGTGTGAGTACATGCAAGGCGCCCACCAGAAAGAGAGTAATCAATGCTGAATGCTGATCTGCCCGGTCTGCTGGTGAACGACACCGTAAAAGGGAGCGCTGTGTTGACATGGGATTACCGAACAGCGTACCCAAATGGCTGTTGGCACACCGCCAAAACCTGTCTGTAGTACGATTTGTCATTGACGTGTGTGTCTTAATGTTGTGGGTCGTAGGTGTACGCGGCTGTCTTCGTAACCCTCAATGAACGGACGAGATGAGGGCTGATAGGCGACAAAGAACTTTAAACTGGGCTGGATACTCGAGGGTGGTGGATTTGTGGTCATCGCCGATGGACGACTGCGCCTGCTCCAACGCCACAGCTAGCGACTCCTCTTCCTTTAGTCTACGAGGGATACACGAGCCCTGTAGGCTATAGAGCTCCCACTACTCATGTGAAGCTAAAGCTTCCAAAGGACACTCCTTGGCGAACGTTTTTTTATCGATGAGGGAATATTTATGTAGTGCTGATGAACGTGATATATGCAGATTTCCTAAATCTACGTCCATTTATGTGGCTGATGTTATCTGTGAAGACGAAGTCGAACGGGCGACAGCTGTGGTAAAAAGAGCCTATGGCTTTATGGAGATGAAAATGTGCCTATGGTGGATCCTGAGATGCACACACACCACTGCATCACGATCAGGCCTCCATAGAGTAAAAGTCGGAGGGGGTCGCAAAGTTTTCCATTTTGGGTTGCAAATTGAGGGCCGTACTTTTTGAAAATTTTCTTTGACCCAAGGTTCGACCCTGCACTGCATCCGGAATAAATTCATCTCAAGGTAGCTCAGGATGAGATGGGCACATTGGAGGGCACAGGAGGACTGGCGGCCTATCTGCAGCCGATGCATGGAACGGGTGCAATGGAAGAGTATAGTCTTCGGATCAAAACCTCGTAATGAAAACCTCGGCAAGCAAACGTTCTTTTTCTTCGTGGCTACCCAATTTCTGTAAGACCCAGCAGACCACATCCTCTTCAGTTGCTTTTGTGATTCAGAGTGGAGTTGAGGCGAGTGGCGCATCCCGCGCGAAAAGGGCAGAAGCCAGATGCTGTATTCTAGGATTTTATGAGTGTTTTAAGGCTCTATTGTCGTTTTAATACTCACAGATTAGTGCCATTTTCATTATGTTTTCGTAGTTGCGGTGCTCTCTGTTCCTCAGATTTTTTTGGCTCTGCTGCACCGCCAGCCCCAAGGTTCGGACTTCACTGTGATCGACGTCTGGCGTTATTTTGTCTAGGCTTTTAGCCTAAGTCTTAGTGCGAGGAGAAGCCCCCACTTCTCTGAAAAGGCTAGATAAATATACAATGGGCGCCAAAAAAAAACTAGTTTTGCTCACGGCTCATATCCGCCTATTATACAAAACATAGGGAAAGAAGGAGATAAAAGTATTGGGGCAAAGTATTCCCGAAATGTTCCTCTAGAAGCACGAACAAGCTGTGGCTTACCACCTTCATAAAAATATGGAGCCTTCATTAGGCGCAGTCGGGCTTCAGAGCACCCACGGTATCAAGGTCCGCTTGAAACAGTGGAGCCAGGTTCCGTGGTGGGTCTAAAGTGGGAAGCTTCCTAAGGATTGGCCCTTCGGTTCATGGAAGTCACACAGCTCTTGCTGCTTGAACAACGCTGCTATGATCCGAAATATCATTTTTCGTGCCTTAAACCTGCCTCCGGAGGAGTTCCACTGGTACCTTCTGGTTTTTCGAAACTAGAAAAAAACGAAATGTTCAAGACCACCACCCAATTCGAATCCCCCTAGATACTCAAAGTTAACGGACCTTAACATGATTCTGGGCGAGGGCGACGAAATCTCCGATTTTCCCACAATAGGCACCCCCTATATACTCTTGAGTGTCCAAACCGATGATTTTGGAACGGTATCAGATCAGGAACGACAGCGCGACGATGAGTGCCCCCCCCCCAGATATATTAGCACCCATTCTTCCGTTGTTTCAAGAGCAAACTTCTGAAATTATTTGCCGAAGAGCACCTTGTAGCAATTTCTCATAGCACGTTCTCGTGGATCCCTTTCCTATGAACATACTTATACCAGGGAAACTAGATGACGGGCTTATCATGAGCCTACATCACTGTCAAAAGGTCTTTCTACCAGTTAGCGTACTTTGCCAATTAGCCACTGTACTATATGATTTCTCAAAGTGTGATTCTGCTGGGTGTTCTGCTCTCCCAAAGATCTCAGGACCTCTTAGGACCTTGTTTGATGCTATGAGCAATCTCACGAGCCATCGTTCCTGGTAGTCAAGAAACAAGAGAGCTATTGTTCCTGAAAAGCTAGTGTACGGAACATTATATAATATTCAGACCAGTTCTATTCTTATTGTGAGGGGCAAATGCAACACGGTGACAAGTAGTTCCGCTCCACTCGGACGGTCCAGGGATCAGGTTGTAGAGGTAGAGTTCTCTATAGGTTTCGCCATTTTTAAAGTATGCTACACTGCTTTGGATGGACATGTGTGTAGCTCCTAAAATTGCCTTGCCAAGAGTCACGAATGTCTTCTTCACTCGATCCATTTTTCGCTCCGTTTTCCCCCAGAACAGCATGTCACGTCGCCTCCAGCAATCACCAGTAGTTGCCGAACTCTATCGGAACTCAACGCTTCGTTGAGTTCATGCCTGTGGCAGACTTTTATGGGGGTTCGGCCACAGGCATAAACTATAGCTATAAGGGTTAGCAGTAAAAGGTATTGCAGAAGCCTGATTTAGCCAAGCCTTAGTCACTCGTTGCTCGCGTTCTCCTCCTAATTCATACCCAATCCTTTCACTCTTTCGACCACCGCTTTGCTATGCTTTTTCAAATATTTTGATAACGTTTTGACAATGACTTCAAGGAGATTCTCTTCAGCAGCCCTTCAAAAGTCCATTTTTGACCTTGGGTAGGGGGATCAATGTGGAGAAGTTGGGGACAAATTATTCCTCGACGGAAACTTCATAGAAATACGACCCCGTCCATGTTCACTCTGCCGATTAGACTCCTCAGAAAACTGATGTTGTTGGTAAACTAAAAAGCGATCGTCATCGATAATCATAGCACTACCGCCTAGTGCAAAGTGTAATTATCGATTCATTACTTTTGCGAATACCACCTGACCGCCTCCAAAATCACTAGAAAAAGTAGCTTCTTAAAGATTCCTCAATTCGTCCGGGATTTCGCTTCTCAAACCCCCACATCAGAAGTGAGGCCGTGGTAAAGAGCGTCGCCAATGTCTCACCTCTGCATATTCAACCCGTTATCTTAAAATGACATCCAACAGTATACATATATGTGTAACAATAAGCCGTGTGAACCCAGCATGATAGAAACTCAACCAGAACATTCTAGCGGTTGAGGCCCTTCAGGCCCTTTTTCTTATTTGCTGAGGGTTCGCTTTCGAGAGTAACAAATAATGGCTTAAACCACGCAGCTCATCCGAACAACCTTTTAGGTGAAAAAGCTGCTTTCTAAAACTAAGAGTAGTTCTTTTTCAGTAGATAAGTAATGCTGCTTCTTCAATCTCGTGCCTGCTTCAGTCCCACCTATAGATTTGTTTTTTATACGCGTCGCAGCACATGAATAAATAAGTAAATAAATAAAAAGTTCCACCGGGAACAGGTGTCATATTACTTCAAAAAACATTAGCTAAGTAAAAGTGATAAGGGTTATATCAGCGCTCCTGTGCGTACGAAATGGAACTTATAACTCTCCCTCGCATAAATCACTATTTTATAAAGCATCAGAATCCGTACCAACGTTTTCGTTCAGAAACTCTTGGGTAATCCCAGTGTACGTACGAGGACCATCCACGGGTCCATAAATATTGCTTTTGACGACTGACAAATGGCCCACTTCTGGTCGACTGGTGATGACAGGCGGCAGCCCGTGTGGAGCGGAGAAGACGTTCCGAACCAGGATTGTCTGAAGGAGGGGCTGTAAAGGGCAATGCACACCTTTGAACCCACCGAGAATGATGAGGCAACTGCACCTTTTGCCGCCACTGCAGTTGGCTAACCACTTCTATCGGCTCTCCTCTTTCTCTTGTCGACTCGGGAATACATCTGTTCACTCGAGATATTCGATTACATCACTAGAAGGGGGGGGGGGCAATCGATATTCTTAGAACTTTTACTGAATTTAAGAACTTGATTCGGAGATTTTTTATCGACAGAATTGAACAGAATGGGCATCTACTCAGTTCTATGAATTCCTATATAGCCAGCGCATTCCTTGTCTTGAAACTTTGTATTGATCGAGATTTTTGTAGATTGTGGATGACTCAGAACAACCGTTGTAGCAATATCTCTCGTATTATCACTTTCGCTCACTTTTTATGAGGAACAACCCCTGGCAAGCTCAGTCCTTCTGATTCAAAGGGAATCTACTTTTCTTTACCTATGTGAGTGGTGGGCTGCCATAGCCACCCTCCTTAGCATACGTGCCCCATCAGATAGGAACAGCATGCTAATATCACCTTGAATAAGCTAGTCCAGTGCTTATAGATTGCTTGTTCAACACTGAATCCTTTTGATTAACTGTATGATTACTATAAGTAGAATAAAAAGTGCTGCTTTCGCCCATCAAGTTTTCTGCAGCATATCACACATACACGTTGAATTGAAAGTTGAATTTGAATTTGAGTGTGCCTCCAACGAATTGCAATGTTGTAACATTTCAGGGTGGAGGTGGTGTAGTGACAGGTGGCAGACACTCGCACCCACATGGTGTGGGGATCGAATCCTTCACCAGTGCCCATCCAGGCCAATCAATCCTCCCATCCCCCAAGGTGATTTGGCACCACACTCAACTGGGAGGATAAAGGCGCCGACGTGGCATCGGCTGGCCCCGCAAGTCATTGCGCAGACCAAATGCATTCATCTGCCACCACGATTCTGAACGCATCCAACAGGGGATTGGTTCACACCAAAATTTTCATCTTTTATCCTTCTGATAACATTTCAATGCGTACTAGGCTTATACAGTGGGCTGTGATAGGTTATGACGTTCAAATCTACTCTGTTGTCCTACTATTATGTAGGCAAGTGTATAGCCCAAAAACTCGACCAACGGCCACGCGTGAATTAATCCCATAAATCATCGAAGCGTGTGCACTTCTTCGCCGCTTATACAAAAAAACAGCAGAAGTAGTAACTCGATCGTAGTTGAAGTGCTGAGTAATGCGGCGATGAAGTGAAAAAAGAGCCGAAATGGTTCAAGACCATGGAAATGGGACTGCTATTCTCGTCCACATCTGCGACAGACGTATTTTGTAGTGTGCCCCTTCACTAAAGTATCGATTGCAGCAACGTGAACCGTAACGTGCGACTGATACTGACGCGCGCTCATTTGTGGAATGAGCAGGTCAATGAGGGCATGGTGACCAAAACAGCACTTTATGGAAGAAACAACAACAAGCATTTTACCGCGAACTACGCCTCACGCCGTCTACTTTAACTCCGGGCTTTCTTTCAGTGTTGATATATTTGGCTTTCCCAGTAGCTAAGTCTTCCCTCCTGTTGGGTCTGATGGATTGGTCTACGTGGTTGCTAAGAAACCAGTAGGATCTGATTATTTTATGAAAAATCGCTTGGTCAAGACAATTCCAATAAAGGCTGAAGGTTTGAAGCCGAAGATTAAGGACAAATATAATTGCAGTTTCCCTTTTCGACTCATTGTAATCACTTTGCTGTACTCTTCATCGCGAGGACTCCTACGATACTATTCTATTATTCTATGTGATGAAACAGCACTCAGTTCAAAGTGAGAACATTCCAATTCTAACCATTTTCGCTGAGACATTCAGAGATTTACGCTAATGTGCACATAGCTCCTCAGAACTACCTGAGCAGGGAGTAGACCCAATATTTTTCATCACACCTCCCACTAGGAGTTGATTAATCTCGCAAAAAAATGAATGAAAAGGGGTGAATTTGCAGATTTTTTACACCCTTATCTACCCTTAATGATAAATAGTGGAGAGGAGACCGATTTATTGTTTCAGCTGTCACAATTTTTTGAACCAACTCTAATTGTCCGATGAAATGCAGCAGAAGTACTAAAGAAGGTCATTAAAGAAAAACGAAAAGAAAAGACTGAAACTTAGGAAATGGGACGTGGGTAGTCTCTGCTGTTTTTTGCGAGTTTTACACCAGCATCCCTGACAATGAATCTCGGATGGAGCCACGTGGATCTATGATAGAGCCCAGTTCCCGAAGGATGGCAGGGCGTGACCGGCAGAGTTGGGTGAGAGTGTGGGGCGAGGTGAGAGAGATTGATACAAGTCCGTAGGCCTCGCCCTGCCAGCCGTCGGGAAATGGACTGTAGAAATGCCCATACACTCCGCTCTGTAAGACCTCGTGAATGAACGGTATTATGGAATAACTTGCTCGAGCTCAAGCCCTCTGCCTTCATTTTGGTTTTGACAGCTTACTTAATTGATTTCCGTTTTTCTCGCTGAACCCTGAGCACAAAATATACCGTGCTTTCAAGACCTAAACTGAATCTTTGGAGTACACCTGAACTTCGTATGACAATAGAACCCCTTTCTGGCCACTTTTGAAAAGATTTCAGACGCTCTCTTTTCTGTTTGCTGAGCTCGTAGTTCGATAATAGCTACCCACCAAAAAACCTAAGTGAGGATTTGAATTCCATTTTTCCATTTTCTCCGTGATTCCATTTTGAAAAGAAGTGTAAAGCCTAAATGCAAACTTCTCGGTAATTAGATTATCTCAGACCTTTTCGAGGAGCATACAGATCGGTACGCAAATGCTTAACACCCTTTTTGAGGTGCGAAAGAGCGTGGCTAGGACGCTAAGCCTCACAAAAAGTGTTTGGATGCTGGGCCCCACCCACTGTCCGACGAGTTTTCATCCAGTAATGCTCCGCGATAGCTACTACGTTGTCAGAGGGCGCTCGATTGACTGCGATAAGAAAACGTAATAAAGTTCAAAGGGAAAACAAATGAGTGAAGGATTTTTCACTAGCGGAGGTATGCTTATTGGGAACAGCGAGTGATATCGTTGAATTTTTCGCTATACCGTTGGGCGAGAACTCGTCCAAAAGTGGGCTGTTTTACAAGTTTTCTTCTTTTTTCGCGGCTTATCCCTAAGCAGCTCTGTATCATTGACAAGATTATCAAGGAGTGGGCCTTCCAATGAGTAAAAACAGATTACATCATCAAATGAATCAATATTTATCAAACACACAAGAAGAAAAAATGTAGCTAGAATACGCTGAACACAAAACACGCACTTGATGAGGTTAACGCCAAGCAATCCGGCTAAAAATCGGATGAAAATTCGGGAATTATCATTGGAGACCATTCCGTTAGGTGGATTCACGAAAGTTCTCTTTTCTTGTACCTTGGCCCTTGAACTGCGAGATGTTCTGCAGTTTGGAGCTTCCATTGAGACAGAC
Source organism: Trichostrongylus colubriformis (assembly GCA_963978905.1). Taxonomy (NCBI): domain Eukaryota; kingdom Metazoa; phylum Nematoda; class Chromadorea; order Rhabditida; family Trichostrongylidae; genus Trichostrongylus; species Trichostrongylus colubriformis. Next base: position 7,581,682 of record OZ022259.1, on the reverse strand, counting down.
CGATTCTTCTTCTTTGCCGAAATTCTTCTTTTGATTTTCACTACGTGCAGTTCATTGTTTTCCTTAACAATCACATTTTCTTCCCTCTTTTTCCCGGTAATTCAGTTTTATCTACATGTTTTGGAGCTTTTAAAGGGGTAAACGATGGTAATGGTCTTCGCTTCCACGTACTGTACGAGAAATCCTTTCCTAGTTGCCCCCGTCTCCCCACATGGCCTCCTGGCGCCTCCACTGAAATGCACCGAAAGGGGGCAAAGACGAAAAGCGCTTCTGAAAACACCATGTTGCGTAAACAAACATTCGACCTCAGAGAACACAATGCGTAGAGCGCATTCGCATGAAAAACGCGCCTTCGGGGCGCCACTGCGATCATCGCGCTTCACTTCGAGCTGCACGTTTCAGCGGTCGAGTTTCCCGTTGGCGACGGACAGAGAAGGCCAACCTCGCTGTTATTTGATGTCACATAGGGCGAATTAGATTTTGCTGACGATGATGCTCAACAAGTGAAAAAAACAGCACCAAATAAGTGAAACAACTAAAAGAAGACGTTGCTCTTTCATATTTCACGTTCAGAAGCGGTTGTTGAGTCTTCGAATTTACCACTACGGCTCATGCCTGAGGAACACCGGCTTTTCTTGTTCCCTCGGGGAAATAAAGGAACAAAGGTGTTCCTTAACCCCATTCAGTTGCGCCAGGGATGATTCTCTCAGAGATTTGTGAACCTACTGTGTTCGTCATAATGATTCATTTATATCAGTGTATCTTTCTAGACTAGTCTGTCAACCGGTAAGACGAAAGGCATTGCCAACTTCGCTATGGAGTCGTATTCTAATCTGTCAGAACCGGAATAAGAACCCTTTCCAATTTCGGTTGGTCGGTTGATCGGACGTGTTGCCGTTTTTTGATTCACTGACATCATAGGACTTATGCGTTCCTTCTTGACTCGACCCCTCGATCTTCTCAGAGTGTGAGGTGAATGTAAGGGGTCTAAGGGCCTTAAAAGGGCTGGTGTGGGTCTTCCGACGTGGCAAACAGTCTCTTCACGATGCCTGATCATGCTCATCAGGCTAGTATCTCTTTCAGAGACGCCGGAAGAGGGCAGACTTGACTTACGGTACTCGCTTGTACTTCGGCTGTTGAACACACTACGCCTTGCTAAGAAGTCGAGTGTGAATTCATTGGATATTTTCTATCATAAACATATTTTTCGCATATTTCTTTGCTTTTCTCACTTTAATTGTTTCACGTGTTTGTTTCTTTTGGTCAATTATCTGTTTAACATCATATAAACAAAATCAATTCCGCATTCCTTGTCCGCCGCCTGCAGGCAACTCGTCCTCTGAAGCGTCTAGGTGAAGCGCGCTAAAATCGCTGTAGCGCTTCGAAGGCGCGGTTTTCAACAATAGTTTCGCTAAATATCATCTCTTCTAAGCTCAAATATTCATTTACAGCGAATATCGTTACCAACTGCGCTTCACTTCCATGCCCCTTTCCCGGCGCCTTTAAGTCTCTTTATGAGGCCTTCTTTATAGCGGCCTGTTGGCATATCCTTTTAGCCTGTCTCTGACACCTTCAAGCGAACAATTATAGCCGTTGGCAGTGACTGCCACTCACTCACTCACTCGCGCATATAATACATATCCCACCACCTGCTTTTCGTCCCACATTCCTAAACACCACCGCACCAGACAACTGTGCTGTGTTTTTGCGTTTGTTTGAACGAATCAACCGCCACCTCACAGACCTCCCTCCATCCACTGGCTTCTTCTCGTCATTGCGACTTGTTTCACTAACGATGATTTTTTTAAATTCTTTTTTCAGAACGAGCCGCGAATATCACGCTTACGTTGGTCCATAACTGAGTGCCGCAAGTCTTTACAATGCGGCTTGTGTACAATGTTCTATTGCCGCTATTCATCGTTTTTTCCTTCGATTCGACGGCACAGGCACTAAGTGGTCATGGCCTTGTCAATCCACAAAGTGCATGCAATATACGGTATGTTGCATATGGCATTTTTTCATGAATTACCCCTTTGTCATGATACCGCCAGTCATACACACACATATGGCGTTAGTCGTTTGGTGTGCGCCACGCATTCTACATGCTTCCACACAGAATCATACATGGAAGGCCCATCAGAGCATGGTGAGCTGTTCTGTAATGGTTTCTTTTGCATTCTATAGGGTCACATACATGGAACAAAAAACCGTTGTCATATGCAAACCATCGTTCGAACGTTGGCGAGAGTGTCTATGGTTCAGCTCCTCTGTTGACTAGCCTTTTACATTTTTTTTTCGATTTTCACTGTTCTACGCTGATTTTTTGTGCATCCACAAAATGACTGATTTTTTTCTGTTTTTTTTTACCAAACTGACCCCATTCAGAAGTTTTCTGGTCCATATCTTATTGTTTCTTACCAAACTGACCTCGTTGAGGTCGATGGTTTATATCTCTGGACATGGTATCCTTTAGCATGAGAGCTAGACGTTTTCGTGCAAAATTAGTGTTATGTGTGCTCAGGAGTGTGGAAAGTGAAATTAATGTGATATTCAAGCTCTCATGTTCGCACTCAGCCTTTGTGTGTACCCTTATGTCGGAATTTCGCACCACGACGAGCGGAGTGCTACGCTGCGTGTTCGAGCGAGTGCAACGCTATAGTTGGGTCTTAGCGCGATTACACGGTCATGCCAGGCGCGCCATGCACTTTGACTTGTAATCGCTCTAGGACTCAACAACTTAATTTTTTGTAAATAATTCCATCCGGAACATTGACAATTAATATTTTTAGATGTGAAAATGGTGGTATGTGTGCGTTCTCATTCGATGATCCACATATTCATTCGTGTATCTGTTTGATGGGTGTTTACGAAGGTGAACGATGTCAATACGAAGGTCAGTTCAGGTTTGAGGTCATTTTATAAGAACTTTCGGTTGCTTGCGAACCCAGGAAGTCTCAGTTTTATGAGGGCAAAAAATATAGCGTATTTCACGGAATCCAGCTTCCTCCTCTCCGCCCACCCGTTACAGATTTTCTTTTTATGATCGATATGAAGTGATATGTCAACAGGGTACCCACTGTTGACGGAATTGCTGCTAAGATTGACGGGTTCCTTGACAGCTATGTTTGACAACACTTACAGCCAAAAAGTATGACGGTATATGTTACACTCTCTGCCATGCTTCTCCACCCATACGCCAGAGCCCAAACGGATAAAACAACGGCTGGTTCTGCGTCCAGTGGTGCTTGTCCTTTGAGTGCTTGAGCCTACACTCAGGGAATGCTTCGGCCGAGCCACATGGAGAAGGTGCTGAAGAGAATGGAAAGATGGGCGGAGTTGTGCGCGAATGCGAACTGTGTTAAGGTTCAAAAACCGTCACAAAGTGCTCAATCGCGACTAAATATATCTTGCAAAGTACCGAGCATTCACTATCTGGCTCATGAATCCTGTCCCACTTATAAAATTTTTGAACTATTTCCTAAACTCGCTTTTGGAAATTAGCTCCGGATCAGTATGGAAGGTTTTCGAAGTTTCAGCCTCATGGGAATAAAAACGTTCAAAGACAAAGCCGGAATAGTTCATAAATAGACCACCGTCAAGTTCGAACCGTCTACGGTTAAGGTCCATAAACCACGAGCACGAACTCGGCCTTAATTTGCGGGACACATCTACCAGGGTCTACGCTGCATTTGTGCCTCCGATCGCCGTTGGCTCAGTCGCTTTGAAGAATAGCCTCGACGGTTTTAACGCCTTGGACACCTGCCTAACTACAATGAAGATGGTGGCGCCACGAGCTCAAGCTGTACCCTGAATTCGCCGGTTGCGCACCATCGTGTGTCACCTGGGGCTTCTGGACGTGCTGTCGTAATGAACACCCCACTCACTGACTATGGGACAGAATTTATGAACCAACGTAACACACCTTAAATAATGTCAAGTTGACACATTTATTTTCGGAGGCCGTCTGAGTTCGAGCGTGTGCACTCCATTTTTCTGAACAGACCTCAGTCTGTCTCCCTGTGAGTGGCAAAAAATGATCCATCCCTCAGAGAAAAATGGGACATTATATCGGTTCAGATCAAAAGGTTATATATTGGCGAAATGTGAAATTGCCATTCTAGCAATTGCACAACCTTTCCAGTAAAACTGCAGATAAATACGATATTTGTCTTTTCAGTAGGAGTTCCTCGAAACATCGTACAACAAACTCAACAATCCCAGCACGTACAAGCACCACCACCTCCTCCTACACCAGGTGACTCATTTCTAACAGTAATGATTGCATCTTTAGACAGCTTTGATTTTTTGGACCGTGATAACTGTTGCTGTACATTCCATATGGAAGGGGGTATGTCGTTTGGCGCGGCCTCTGCAGCTAATTTTCCAGTGGGTTGCAGGGGCCGTTGCTCACCGTTGGGGGCGTGTCCTTCGCCGTCTGGGCTCTCCCAGATTTGCCTGAGCCTCTTAAGGGGAGGAGCTTTGGCAGCGCCCCGTATTAAAATTAGCTAAGAGGCCGCGCCAAGCGAGTCTCTCCATATGGAATATGCAGTGGCGATGCAACTCGTCCCATTGCAATATCTCAGATATCTTCCCCCCCCCCTTTCTTCTGAAGGGGAAACTCTAAGAGACACCTGGAAAGCGAGTATGTCAGGCGCGATGAAGTGGAAGGCGAATCAGTAGTCAACTGAGAGGAATCGTCCACGAAATATGATTTAATTCCTCTCGAGGTCACTCTACTCGCAAAAGCACAAAAAAATCTAGAAATTTCCTTCGTTCCAATGCAGGAATTTCAAAAAATTGGAATGCAGCAAATCATTCGAATGGCTTTAAACATCTGTCGGCGGGAAGAGTGCAGCTTAAATTTTCCCGCTCGGTGTTGAGCTTCCCATTCTGCGTTCCAGACCACATGACCGTCGCTCGTCGGACGTTACTTTGAGGAGCTGAATGTCAGCCAGTCAGCGGCGGTGGTCATGTGCTCGTACCGCGATGTATGAAGGAAAATGAAATAAATAGTCCTTGAGGAATTAAGAATCTCCGCTCCATAGCTCTCGCGGCCCGCTCGCGCTACTTCCGAGGTCGAAACTTTGAGAGATCTGCCGAATTTTGATCTTTTCAGTCGAAGCTTCGCATTTGGTCCGTAGTAAACAAATGCAATATAACTATGTGGAAATAAGAAATCATGAGTTCTTGTGGGCGATTCCTTTGAGCTAAAGACTCTTACAATGATCTAAGTTATTATAAGTAACTATTACCTTGATATGTTTTCCTCTAACCACACTCACCCTTTAACAAGCTTATAAGGAGCAACCATGGCTCATCAACAAGGCCCTTCTTGAGAGCTCGAACTTTATCACTGATAAGGAGGAAGGAAATATCTCTCTACTAGCGTATATTAATTCAAGTATTAGATCCCTACTAAAACATCTACGCGATTCCATAGTCGTGTTATACCGTATTTGTCCGTTACAATGAACTTATTAACTGATATCGCCAACTTTCATGCGAAAAGGTGAAGTCGGACATTCATCCAAGTGCCCACATGATTGTTCACAATGAGATCAGTTGGTACAGTGTGCTCTATCCTTCCCATTCTACAAGTGTAGTAGTTCCCCGACAGTCTCCAAGGTTTCTTATTATTGCTTTCTTACACTACTAGACGTCTTCGTTACTGGATGTGTAGGTGGCTGAGGCCTTACTAACCATGGGGTATATGATGTATCAGATATTTATTTATTTATTTATTTATTTATTTATTCATTTTATTTAGATATAAGTTATACGTTCGCACTGTCAATGAACCGATGCTACGGTATCTTTTTGACCGTGAGTAAAGCATTCACACACCCTCCCCCATCACGCTGAACAATCAAATTTTGTTTTATAATTTGTTTGTTATAGCTCAATTTTTTAAAGGCACCGGGAGGGATAAATTCAGCAGACTGTGGAGTATGGAAGTCGGGGTGCTCAGCAGTGTAACAGTAGAGAAAGAACGAAATAAAACTGCGAAAAAACTGAGAAAGGACAGAACCCGAGTACTTTCCTTCTCTTTCGCGTTCCTCTACGTCACTAATCGGGTGTAGACCCAGACGGGCTGAGAGGTTGAATTAGCCGCCCGCGAACGCCGGCAACTCGCCCGGCTGATGAACTGCAGAACAACACGCCGTGCTGGGGCCGTGATAAGACCGCAAGCCGTGCTTTTTCAATAGTAGTTTCGCTATACATCACCTCTTCTTGAATGGAAATCTTATTTTTAGAGAGCATTTATTCATGGCTCTCGCTTTCTCCTTACACATCCCGGACCGTCTAATTCTTATCTTTGGTAGTAGATGTAGGGTTTATAAAGGTAGTCTTCGGTAGTGATCCATTCAGATTCCCCTCTATACTTCGCCATTTTTTCACGTTTTTAGGCGATAATGATAATGTGCTTGGTTCGCGATTTTATGGATCAGCTTCTCTGCTCTTTTTTCTGAAAATTCTTGTCCAGCTTTCCTATCGCGGACTGATGCCGAGTCTACGGAGTCGAGTTCTAGACGACTATCACTCAGCAAAAATTAAACTTCAAACTTCGACAACCACATAATGATTTCTTTTCTTTCTTCTCAAAAGTTTTCCAACTGATTCTGTGTCCGTCATAATTGCGTTTTAGTTGAAAATTTCAAGAGTGCAATGGAACTCTAAGTTGACCGCATTCATACTCAGCTCCGGCAGGGCGTGGTTGCACTCCCAGGCAGTGAGGCAGAGTGGCATAGGTGCACAGACTACGCAGGCAACAAGGCAGGATGACATACGCAGAAAAGTAGAGAGACGCTTTGCCGCCGGCACCGCAGAGTATGAACGCGGCTGTGGTGCTGTATCGGGTGTAATGCTGTGTAAAGAGGCAGTCTCACACAATCATAACATCCTCTTGAAAGGAAAGAATCATGGTCACCGTGGTTTGCCCTAAAAACCTGTTAGACTATTCCGGGAGCTAACATACGGTGCAACGTGTGCCGCAGGCCTTGTGTGCGCTGCGAAGTAGCCTCGACAGGTCTCCGACGGAGGAGCAGATAGCAGGATGGGATCGCATTCGCAACACCAGGGTTGGAATCGTTGATGCGCTTGCTCGTTTTGCCTTTCTTGAAATGAATCTTGAATGGCTACGGTGACCCAGGAGCCTTCCCGGGTCAGATGGTTACTCCGAGACTAATCAGTTGGTCATTTCTGTGATCTGTAGGAATTCCCTAGCACTAATCTTATCACAGCTATAAATTTCGACGACGACAATGCAAATAGACTTAGCGACAAATTAGCTATGTATACTTCATTTCGGCGCGCCTGATCGGGTGTGGCCTACGGACATGGGTGAGTGAGAGCGCGTGGCAGAAGTGAGAGTGTGTGGCAGAGTTTGATACACCCTCATCCAAGTCAGTAGGCCACGCCCTGTCAGACTGCCCGAAATGGACTATATGTGCGGTGGGCCCGTGGGTATCTTGGTATTGCGCTGGCCCCTTGCAGAGTAGCTGCGGGGGTATCACGTAGTTGATTTCTACAGTAGTCTAGAGATATTATTACAGTAATAATATCACCTTAGCTCAATACTCTGTGACTAATTAGTTTCTTATTTTTGTGAGCGATCGCCAGTTTCCTCCTTTATCACAATCAGAAATTTGTGGAAGGATAGACATATATGTAGACAATCTGACCGACAGTCATAGCGACATACCGACAAAGCGACAAAACGACATACAAAGTCAGTAAGCGGTTTATGTCATTGTAGATATTAGTTATGAACAACCCTTTCAGTCGTAACCTACCAAATGAAGCAGATGGAACTCGAACGACAGAGGGAAGAGGAACGACGTCGCAGCTATGAGCGACGGATAGATGCCGAGAGACGGCGAGTCGAAGAAGGACGACGTGTTGGTGTGATGCCTGTACCGGCCAGGAACCCTGTCGAAGATCAGCGAATCGAGGAAATGCGACGACGAGATGAGGAACTTCGCAGAATTGCCGCCAGAAGACGTGAAGAGGAACGACGGCGGCAGCTAGAAGAGCGTGCCAGGGAGGAACAGCGATCTCGCCAATTTGGTCATGAAGAGGAGCAGCGTATTCGCGAGGATGAGCAGCGACGTCGTAACGAAGCCGAACAGAGAAGAAAGGAAGCGATGAAAGAGCAGGAAGAAGAAGAACAGATGGAGACCTCCCATGGGAGAGACCAGATTGGTTCTACGACCGTTGGACACGATGATGAGCACCTTGTCACCCCGCCAGACGGAGCTGACTGGGAGTACAAAAGCGAAGAAGGTGAAATACTAGAGAACATTTATATTAGCTTTTAATCCAAGTATCGTTCAAAATGTGATTGATTAAGTTGACGACACACCACCAGATGACTACTTGCCCGACGATCCTGAGCTGGAAATGAAAGAGGTCGTGTCAGAAAAACAGGAAACGCACGACACAACGAATGATGCGGACAGAGAAATGCATGAAGGTTGTGCTACAGTCCATTTCAGAAAAACTGATTGGGCGTGTCCTACGGACTTGTATGAACGTGTATCAAACTCTCTCAATTCTCTCACCCCGCCACACACTCTCACTCTCGCCACGTACTCTCACTCTCGCCATTCATTCAAGTCCGTGAGACACGCCCAATCAGTTTTTTTCGAAATGGACTATAGATTGGTTTTATCGAAGCTCTTTCAAGGCACATTCCAGGATTACCTTGAGTGGGTTAATGCGCTGAATTATGAAATTAGGGGGGCTGAGAAATAAGGCGGCGAAGAAAAGTCCAGAAAAAAGGTCTCGGAAAGTAACAAAATAAGGCTTCCTGATATCTTACCCTGGACGACATTACCGTGTCAAAACGAGCCTTTGAATCAGTACGTCTCCTTTATCATTGGCACTTCTTCTTATCTTTTATCATCACACGAATCGTAGACCTCATTTGCTACGTTGCTGACACCGTTGCCACCGTCATTGCCGACAATCACGTCTGGGGTGACGGGCTTGAGCTGCTTATGGTTAGTGGAGTGTGGCTTGCTTTTTTAGCTCTGCACGCACCAGGAACTGACACCCACGCCTCGATAAAGTACACCCTACTGCTGGCTATGGTTCGCACAATCTGGCCACAGCGGGAACTGTAATACCCTAACAATCCTGGAATGACCCCTTCAAATATTATGAGTGAACCTCATCGTTTGAATGATTTTTCCAAAAAACATGCATACAATTCAGAAACCGACACGACTACGGTGCATCAACATGCTTTTACAGAGCAAGTAATCGAGGCGGAGGATGATGGTACGACTACGGCGGAGGTGTTGAGGGGAATTACCAAAGTCATCGAAGCCGCCGCCGATAAGACGGTGAAGGTCCACTCGCTCAACCTCGACAGCGACAGGTTATTATGAGAATTAGTGTAATTTTAAAGCGAAAGCGCGACCTGCTACCTTGCTCTGGTACTAGAGAAAGAATTAGACGAAACGTTTGGGTCGAAATTTCCACGAATATATGGGGGTGGGTTGGTTTGGCAGCAATTCATGAAGCCAAAAGTTCTGCACGGTATGGACCTGAAGATAACCTAACAGGTTCCTTTTTCAAATTCCTATCTTCTTTCCTGGAGAATTTGTGCAGCCATGGAATTCACGAGCGCTTTTCATGTGGTTCTAAAGTTTCCCTTTCTCGATGATGTCTGTTAGGAATTATCGCACTGTTTTGCCCACACCGGATGAAGGGCGTGGTCAATGAGGTGGGAGGAGTCTGTGGAGTCATTAGAATTCTGTATTTCTATATTGCAAATGTTCTGGGCCATGAAAATTTAATGTGATAATCGCAACAGGGAGTCGCCGGATGAAAGACGTGGTCAATGAGGTAGGAGGAGTCTGTGGAGTCGTTAGAATTTTGTATTTCTATATTGCAAATGTTCTGGGCCATGAAAATAGCACTTTTATTGTGGTAATCGCCACAGGGAGTTGATAATCCGCAAAACAGCGTCATCTTCAAGGGCGAACGGTGTTCACGATCGGCATCCTTGTGATGCAAGATTATCTCAGTAGTGATCAAAAATCCAATCATTTGCAGCGGTGCGGCAGGTTTCGAAGATGACGACTACTGGGATCATTCGATCAAACGGGAAGACGAAGATTATGATGCTCCGAAAGTTGCCGAATCTAACGAGGAAAGTCAACTCACGCCAGGTACGCTATGCTGGAACTACTGGTCATGTTTGTTAATAACCTGATTAGAGTAACCAAAAAAGGGTGAGGCTACTTAGCCGGAAAATCGCCTCGCGGCGTCGCATTCGCGGCGCCACCAGTACGACTTGCGAATCGATTGCCCTTGGGAGCCCGGCAGAGCGTGGCACACTGCCTCCTGCACCCATGCCACTCTGCCTCCTCCACCCATGCCACACTGCCTCGCTTGAATGCTGCCATGCCCTGCCACTGGCACTCTCACCCGCCAGCCGAAGTCGTCTCCATACTCGAATAGTTGACAGCCAAGAGTATGTGAATCATTCACGGGAATTCCCTGACTCTGTTTCTTCTCGAAATCACTTTACTAGATACTTTACATAAACAGAAACACGAGAAGGGCAATGGAATTTACTCTTTCAATGCAGAAATCGAAAAATTGGAAAAACAGCAACTCGTTTGAATGCCCACCGAGCCAGCTATTTTGACAGTTCCCGGCGGGAAGAAAACAATTCAAATTTATGCGCTCAATGTTGATTAGCTTCTCACTCTGCTTTCCTGTTCACTTGTGTGTCGCCTCTTTGTTCTTAGAGCTCTCACGACCCAGCCTCACCGGACGCCCCACCTCATCCCTCGTCGCACATTACCTTGAAGAAGCTGTATCTTAGCAGTAGTTTTCTTTTTCGGGTGAAACTGCGCATGCAGTTCTTACAGTCTGCAAGCAAACATAACATGAGTATATGGGTAATAAAGAACTCAAATTCCTGTGAACGATTCCTTCAAGTTGATTGTACTTGCTGCCGAAAGTCAAAATATAAGCAGGGCTTGTGGCTGCAGAAACGAACTTTCACAGTATAAATCAGACTATTACGAATTTTGTACGACCCTAAGCCGCATCATGGCTGGAGCTGACATGATGTTGCTGCGATAATGTTCGCAGTCATCCCATCTATCAGGTTGATTCAATATGAATCGGACAAATGGTAGTGATGACTTCCAGAGATCATAACTCAGCAATGAATTGACGAAAATAGATGCGCGAGGTACTGTTGGAATGAGTATAAAAAGCTTTTCAAATTACAGTCAAACAAACACTCCTAACTAGTTTCATTCCGTCACCATGCCGCAAAATGCCAAGCCGTCCAGACATCCGCAACGTCATACTATTTCTATCGCTATCTGGCCAAGAACCCGTGGATATTGAAAGACGCCGAAAGGAAGTTAACAAGGAGCATACCCCCGCCAGAAGTACAGTGTACTTGTGGCATTCGAAGTTTGCGTCAGGCGACTATTCCATCGAAGACGAAAACCGCGGTTGATGGAGCGTACACGGCGTAGAGTACTGGGAGCTGCTCGATGAAGGTACAACAGTATTCGCCGACGTCTACACGTCAATAACGAGAATTGAAGGCAAATGTCCAAAATTCGCAACGGCGGCGGTCACATGTCTACTTCCAGCACGACAACGCGAGACCGCACATTGCGAGATTGAAGAAGGCCGAGCTGCTCTCGTTCAGTTGCTCCGTGCTTCTACACCCACCGTACTCCCCAGACCGGGCTCCTTCGGATTTCCACCTTTCCTCCCACCTCCAACGCCACTGGGACGGCCACTACTTCAAAACTTGCGACGACGTCAAGAGGGTACTCGAGGACTTCTCTGAAGCCCAGCCTCTGGCCTTCTGGAGCAAGGACATCCGCGATCTGCCTAACCGGTAGTAGAAGATCATCGATAACGATGAAGCATATTTCAAGTGATTCCCATTTGTCGTTAAAAAGAAGTACGATAAAGACAAAATTTTGTCAGTCTGTCCGATTCATATTGAATCAACCTATAGTAAGGGCCCGCATCAAGGTAGGTGCGATTAAACAAGCTCCTTATAGTTTTACTCCGCTTCGCTACCACTCTGTCGCCTTCTGATAGATTTGAATAAACATACTCAACCAAAATTGTACACATATGATGCATGTGATATGCCACTCCAAAAAATACCTTCACCTTGCTTTCAGCTCCATCAAATGCAGGAGGTGTTCGGGAGTTCACAGCGGAAGAAGGCGAAGAGGGTTGGATGATGATGAAACGAGTTGACGAAAACTCGTCCTCGACCGCGTCGCTTACGCTATGCTTAGCAACCGTCTTCCTTATCGTCAGGTTATGGTAGCCAAGTATCTAGCTCTTGAATCATTTTATTTTCCTTTTCGCTTTCTCTCATTACGTTACTTGCAGAGAGGTTATGCTTGCGTTATCTGTGTAAGCCTGAGTCGATCCATGATTCCTGAATTTCTCCTATATATCATATTAACCCAGTGGTAACTATTTACATCGTCGTCTATCAGTCAGTAACCACCTGACATGGACTTGCTCTAATCATTTTATCACTCTTTCGTTATCGTTTGTTCTCATCCTTTTATAGCTTTTTACAAATACTACCGGGTATTTTTTTATTGAGATTGTATTTTTTCTCTGTATCATTGGTTTATCGGTATATTATAGTTATGGATTGTAATATTGGTGACGTCACCAGTATTACTTATACAGTTTACTCGGAAGAAAGCACATATTGATTGCCACTTTCAACATTTTCACGAAAGAACTCCTACGCTCTTAGGGATTTCAATTGTTGATAATTCATTATTTGATGATAATCACGGCTGCTTATAATAAAAGTGGAATAAGAATACAGTCACAAAATGAAATGACAACGCAAATAACATAGTGTGGATTTGTATTCAGGAACGTGCCTCCATACTCGATAACGTGAGGCTACTATCTCAACGTACGGGGCCGCCATCAATATGCGCTCACTGCTTGCCGTCCCCCGGCACGCGCACGTGGGTGTGTACCGTTATGTCAGGATTTTCGCACCACTACGAGCGGCGTGCGACGCAGTGTGTGCGAGCTATGCGCGTCGCGGTAGTTGGGTATTAAAACGATTACACAGCAATGCTAGAGATGCGACACGCAGTTGACTTGTAATCGCTTCGGGACCCAACAACATGGCGCCTTTAACTCGTCCGCATTGCTTCGCTTGTGACATGCCGCGGTGCGAAAATCCCGACATAAGGGTACACCCTGCACACGTGATTGCACGTAGTGCGCAACGTGATTTTAACACCATGAATATAGTGATAGTGATTGTTACGCGGAGTATAAATACAATTAATGGAAAAGGAATGACCATTCAATGCTGATGTAATCTGAATACTTGTGATATAATCTAAACCAGCTGAGCTATCGTACAGTACTGAGCGAAAAACGGTAGAATTATGCAATGTGATATAAGAACTTCTTCTGTTGTGCCAACGAGGTTGTTGGATGCAATATTTATTGATAGCCTAAATAGGCCCAAATAGGCCATCAATAAATATTTCACCGATGCTTATCATTTTTCAAAGTATTTGGAATTTTACATTTACATGTCTAGTGGTAGATACCCAGTATTATTGCTGGCACCGCATGAGAGAATGAATCACTTACCTAGCTCACAAATCTACATCGTGTCTTGATCATCCATGTAGAACGCAGTATTAAAGACATGCACCCTCACTTGTTACGCTAGGCTCTAGCGGTTGATACATTGGCCACTGTTATCAGAACATTAAACAAAATAAGTTCACTCAATAGCACTGAGCACCAGACGTTTTTACTGTAGATGCGTCGACCGAGGAAGGAGAAGAGAAAGTCATATTTGATTATGAAATTTCGAGGAGGTCGTGCTGGAGATCCTAATCTTCGAGGGTCCTCTCTTCCAGAAATTTTTTTCCAACCTCAGGCTCGACCCCTGTCACAAGTAACAGCTGGAGCGCATCGCAGCAGATGACCGCATTGGTGACTATGAAAGCAACGCATCTGGCGCGTGGTTAAAGACACCGGTATGAGGCAATTCTGGCCTATGGTACCCTCTTGTAGTTCGGCAATTGCACACACGACATCTTGCCTAGTCCTCGGGTCGTAATTCATCGGACATTTTCCATCATTAACACATTTTTTCGTGATTCCTTGCTTATTTTCCCTTTCATTGGTCCACTTTATTGTTTCTGCTACCTGTTTCACTTGGTGAACATCATCATGAATGAAATCAATCCGCCTTCTCTGCACGTAGCCAACAGGCAACTCGGCCACTGAAACGTGCAGTTCCAAGTAAAACGCACTAGAATCGCAGAAGCACCCCAAAAGCGCTTTTTCCAATGGGAGTTCTGCTACACCGTATCTCTTGTGGGCTCAACTGTTCGCCTACAGAGAATGGTGTCTCCACATTAGCTTTTCATCCTTGCCCCTCCCCGATGCCTTTAAAGAAAAAAGCAGATGATAACAGACCGCCTCGCCAGCAAACCGACCAACACACATCAGAGATCAGACGTGCATTATATAATAAAGGGCTGGTGGTCTGTGTGATGCCTCACTTTGTCGAAGTAGGCCCTTGGCACGGTCGAATCATCATCATCTCAGTGGTCAATAGTTGTTCAGCTCTGTGAATGTCAACAGACGGCACACAAAATGAGCTGAAGACAGTGCCGTTTCCTCCGCACTTCGACGACCTGAAACGCTCTATCCAGGTGATATAACTGAAAACTGATTTCTGCCATTTTTTCTGTAATAGTTTTCGTGTCAAGATGGCCAATAGAACTGGAAAAAAGAAAGGCGAAGAGTCGGATTTCAGTGCTGCTGTTAGAGAAACTAACGAACGCAGGTACTCTGATGCTTTCACATGGAGCTTCTATCATATTGAGTATGGAGCACGAAGAAAAAGCGTTCTTGAAAAAAAAGAGGCCTTGTCTCTGGGCATACAGCAGTACGGCTTCGTTCATACCAAATTGAATGAGAGGTCCGGGCATCCATGATTTGGGATTTTGGCGTGCCACGTACCATCACGTCAGTTCATTTGCATTGTGGCAAATAGCCAAAATCGCGGATGCGCCGATCCGCCAATCCTTTCAAATCGCGTATGTGCCGATACACTCATTTTCTTGATCGAAACGTATCTTATGCATGGCGCGAATGCGCCAATTCTCTCAAAGCGCGGACGCGTCAATACTCTCATTTTCTCGATCGATACGTATATTTAACTTTACGCCGATGCGCCAAAACTATCATTCAATGTGGTATGGACGCAGCTTACCCATTACGATGGCGCATGCGCTGAGGTGGTATTCATAGTTGCAGAAACAGGAGGATCTGCAGAAAAAGTGTGGATGTGTACCACTGGAAGAATAATGTGGTCGACGATTAACAGAGAAGCTGCGCAAGGCACTGAAGTCGGATCAGATCACGCAGCCGCGTCTCGCCAATTTCCTGCAGATTTCGCCAGGGTTTTGTCACGCCCGCTGACTCAGTTCTAGGGTGTATGCCATCAGGACAAAAAATTCGCTTTGCGGCGTTCGATGTGCGACGCGATGGTGCGAGCTATGCGCGCAGCATTGGTGGATGCTGAAGCGATGACGGTGCTCTACGCCTCATCCCAGGTGCAATCGCAGGACTCAACTAGTACCTGGCGCCCATAGCTCGCACCATCACTTCGCGTCCTGACTGTCCTGATGGCATACACCCCAGTTTGTTCTCTCGCAGATGCGGTCGGATGGGACCATCACGTCTTCTTGGGCTTTGTAGCCAATGTCAAGAATTCGGCGTTAAGGAAGACCTGTGAGAAAACACGAGCACGACCACCCCCTCCCCTTCCACAGCAGCCCTTGTCTCACTGAAGATTAATATGGTAGGTGATGATGTGGAGGGTAGTCTTAAATAAAGAAGCCATCGACCGATGTTCATATTTTGTACTGGTACCTGGTACGAAACGTGATTACCGATCGACGACTTGTTTTCTCCAACAGTTCGAGAAACAGCCGGAACTGCTGAAGCTTCTTGAGCAGCTTTCACCACAGTTGCGATCACTCCCTTTTCCCACCCAAAATGCCACCCTGAGGATCCCTGAACCGTGCTTAACCGTGACTCAAAAGCAACTATCAGTGGTATCTTACCCTAATATGCCTCTACATGAAAAACTTCCATTGGCGTGGCGTGCTGCATAAGGGAATAAATGGCCGCGCCATCGAAATGATAATGTGATCGGGTAGTATCAGCAGACCTTTGCATTGCTGTCGCTTTTTCGCCAACGTTTTATGAACAAACAACTTTTATTGCATTTTTTTTATGAGAGCAGATGAAGGATTCTATTTCAAATTGCGCTCCAATCGCTCATTTTCAATTTTTTTTTTCGATGAGTTCCGCAGCGCAAGAAACTCGAATAGTATTAACTTAGAGGATGCGACAGGACACACGCATTGAGTCAGGCACCACTATGGTGGTCCATGTGGGCCGCACAGGAGACGCGATTTTTCTATGACTCAGAGATAAATGGATTCTCTCATTGCATGTTAAAGTTGTTTCACCACACCGAAGATCCTACCTCCTCTCTAGGCTTAGGCGAAGATTAGTACCCCTTCTTACACGAAGCTAGCATCTACATACAATCATACGCCGTGGGGACAAAGTCGAGGAAGTTTCCTTTTCACGTTTCACATGTATGCGAGCTTGCGGCATGAAACGAGAGGTCTCCCTTCCTCTCCCCTCCCCCCTTGACCCACATTGACCCCACAAGATAGCATGGCGCGCTACAGCTGCTTTGCCAAACTCCGCGTTCATACTCTGCGGTGTCAGCCTTGTCGTCTCTGTACCTCCTCGTGCCACTTCGTCTCGCTGCCTGCGGAAGTAGCCACGCCCTGCCGGCGCTGAGTATGAACGATACGTGTGAATTGCCAGCGCGCTACAGGCGCGTCCAGCGCCTCTTTGGCTGACCTGACCTGCTCCAAGTGTTCCTTGGCACACTCCACCAACTTGCGTATGCAGAAGTAAGGCTTATGAATAGGCCCGTCATTACAATCATGAGAGAGCCTTGTTTTCTGCAAATTTCTTTTTTTACAGGGCGCATGAGCTCGTCACTTCAACATACTACTACTGGGGATCGCTTGTTGACAGTTCCAACATAGACTGCCTACTTACTTCAGAGAGTAAGGTTTCACCGAATGTTGAAACACTGCAGTACACGATCACGCATTTAGCGGTCAATTATGGGTGAGAAGTCCTTGGGAGAGAGGAGGGAGTAGTATCTTGGCTTGGATAAGGGGATCTTGTTCGGGAAGTCACACAAATTACTAAAGAGAAGCGGCCCAGTTGGGAATCCTCGAGGAGTCCACAACAGGTCGCTGTTCCTTAGTGATTTGTAAGCTATCGAATTTGAAAATCCTTCGATCGATAATCATATCTTGTAGTTACTACTACTATGTAGCACTATGATTGTCGATTCGATCCGCATCCAAGCATTTTTGGATACCAAGAACGGAACTCTGTAGAGGAGTTTTAAATCAGTGTATTTCTGGAGTGAGCAGGAGGGGTCGTATACTGAAAACTGACTGCCACTCATTGTTGCGAAGGAATTTGATAGAAAGATGCTTACCATAAGTCTTTGCGCGATTTCATACTTACAGTGAATTGAACGGGTCATGAACTTAAACTTTGAACTTACAGTAGACATCAGTCATTTATTAATGAAAAACATTATTATTCAGAACAATGTGTTTTGATTGATGCCGCTCCTTCCATACTCAGTGGTCGAGAAAGGTGTCGCTTCATTCTTGCTGTTAAGGAGGGAATTATAAAATACTACTCGGTGAGGTTTGACTCTGCTTGTTGGAAGTATTCCAGACCACTCAGTCGGCTCACCCTTTGCTTCGATAGATCCTTTCGAAGCTATCCAAGTTACAGCGTTTTGCGCCTCCACGATGCACTATTAAGGCGCTGCCCCGTTCGTAATAAGGGCATGCAAAGTTTCACGCGAACTCACGCCCACATCCGTGACCACCCTACATCCGTTTGGCCCACCAAAAATGAGATTGTGTAACTTAGAATAGCCCGGATTCGAACCCGTAAGGAGCCTTGACAGCGCACCTTGACGGCGCAATGGGGGTAGGGGATGCATTTCGGAATTAGCCAATGTTAGGCCCACGAGGGTGAATCTATCGGGCAGGAAATCGATTGGTGTGCTCTCAAAGGAACCGTGAACGGAAAATGCGTTTCTCTGTTACCCATGAATTTATGTTGTATTTGCGTATTAAGGGCTCCATGCAAAGTTTCACGCGGAAAAATGAAAATCCGGTCAAAATACGGCTCCTCAAAGTGGTGGCCGATGAGGCGGGCCCTCAAAGCAAATGCCCGGCCCGTCGTCAGCCGCGGGGAAATGAATAGTGGGAATAGAAAGCCACATAAACAGTCTCATTCTTCGTCTCTAACCCAGGCGGACGACGGTGCGGGCATATACTCTGAGGGTTGTCCCTCGACCACCACTTTGAGGAGCTGTATCTTGGCCAGATTCTCACTTTTTCGCGTGAAACCTTGCATGAAGCCCTTATGAAGCAAATACATTATTACTATATGGGTAACAGGTCGTTTTCCGTGCATGATTCCTCTGAAGACATTTGAAACCTAATTTGAAACTTGAATGCGAATGACGTCTATGAATCCGCTCTGGCCTTTGCTTTTCCAGAATAGCTCACTCAGCTGGAAGAGCCTTGTTCGCAGCTAGCTACGTTGGTCCCTTCCTCCCTCTAAGCTCTCGCTGGCTAGTAAAGCAGACCACGGAGATCGAGAGATTAGTTCTGTAATTTGCTCAGACTGTGATATGTGATAGCAGAAAAATTACTAAAAAGTAGCTCACTTGCTCCAGGGAGGGTGCTTCGAAAAATTTTATTCGAGGGGTCCTAACCTTTGCTTCCCTCAAATTTGATTACATTCTTTATTTGGGGCACACAGTAAAACTCACATTACCTTTGTTTATTTACAAAGCAAATAGTAAGCATACATATGTTAGTCACATATTTCCGAGTTACAGGTGAAATGTGCTGCAAATGAGCTGATAATTAGCGGTCATGCGAGGAAATTGGACAAATTTATCGTTGAGGAGCACCTACAACCAGTACAAAGGCAGTATGTTTGGCGAGAAGAGCAGGTAAGTAACACCTATGCACTGAATAGAAGGGTAATCACAAGGCGTCTTAGGTGTTGGCAAAGCTTCCAGTCTGCCTGGGAAATATCAATACGAACTCGCCCGATTCTTCCTGTGCACTGTGCTTAGCAATGAGAATTCCGATTGTGAGGCACGGATGCGCATTGTTGGGGCAAATTTCGCGCCTAGCGTGCTGAGCGATTCTATGGCCTAACTATACTCCATTTCAGAGCGCCTGATAGGGCGTGGCTTAGGACATGGGTGAGTGGCGAGAGTGAGAGTGCGTGGGAAAGTGAGAGGTTTGATGCACTCGCACCCAAGTCCGTAGGCTACGTCCTATCAGGCGCTTCGAAATGGACTGCACGTACGCTGCTGTGCGAAATCCTGCCCAATCGACACACAGACCATGGACCTTCCACACTTATCAGTGCCATATTTACAACCCGGCTCTGCTAGCATATACTACTGCTCGCACCAGACGGTAAAATACGTGAAACTCCTGTACCAGTTTGCGCGACGCTCTAAGTTTGAAGTTTATATACTAGAAATTCAGGTATCACCAGTTTTGGAAACTCCTGTCGCTTCGTTTGACTCACTTTATGAAGCCGGAAAGGTGCAGAGGAGAAAGATTTTGTTCACAGCTAACAAATCCGTACCAGTTATCTCTATAGTCGCAGCCGATTTGAGGCCCGAGGAACGGAATGTTATTATCAACGACCTAGCTAACTTTAAGGATTTCGGCTGCGTGTAAGCGACTTGCTTTTAAGTTAACGAGCTCACCTCGAGAAGTTCAAAGGCAGCTTTCATGATAAACTCATACTGATGAGAGCTCGGATATCCTATGCTCAAAACTGAAGGCTTATTGGTAAATTGACCCAACATTAATGAGGAATTAAGAGGCACACTTCAAACCGCAAGGAGACATTGCATAGATTCGTTTGTGCTGGAAATGACGGATTCAGGGAGAATCATTGGGGAGACAATTTTGCAATGCCCCGGACCTGCAAATGACGACAACGACACAACCCTCTAAGATTATCGTACTAGTGACGTGCGAAGGACCTCATGGAAGCCAACGTGCCTTCAAAATAAGTAAAGGCCATGAATCCGATGATCTAGCTGTTCAGTGTGCCCATTCGCCATTTGGTGTCATCGGGTTAGGGTTGTGCTCGTAAGAACTTACGGTAATATTTACAACAGTCCCTAAGCTTTTTTATCAGGTAACATAGCACAGGTCGAAAGGGGTGAAAAGTTGAATCTACAGAACTAAGAGGCCGCGAAGATTCCATAGTGCTTATTGTGGAAGCTGCCTTGATGCTGGATCGAATTAGCTTCAAAGGGCGGCTGAAACCTTCCACTACCTTCTCGCATTCTCAGAAACACGCAACGGCTATGGGGCAGCATGGTGTCAGATACTCAAATCACTGTGCTCCTTGAGGATACTGCTGTTGAATCGTTATCAAATTACGTAGCAGCTGAGAATAGAAGCAGCGCCAAGGTTTGCTCTTTGCCTACTGAACAATCTATTTCTACAGTTTTCGACTTCTTTATTTCTTCCCACTAATGCCACATTTTGCAATCACATGAGCCTTTTCAAGTATGACACCTTGGAGTGATCAATGAAAATATTTTGCAAAATTTTGAAAAATATTTCCTTTGAAATAATTAAAATCCACTAACAACTGAGTCTTTATTCATTTACAAAATTGCTAGCGTACACTGCTGTGCTCATCACACGATAGGCACAGCAGGTCGATCGAAGTTGCTCTTTCCGTGAACTTTATCAACACTGACTGCCACTGAAACGACACATTACTACATATCATCTTGTAACTAGAATTGTAATTGTTTATCGCATGAGCCTGAGCCCATACGGCACGAATATAAAAAACCTAGAACAATATCTAACAAAATGATGATTTGATTAGTATAGTGCAAAACAAATGGATTGAACAATTGTACCAAAGGATGTTGTACCCTATGACGTTAGATGCTGGCATTTTCCTTTATGTATTTCAGAAAATTATTGCTAATCTAATCCATCTTTTGGCCACGGCCGGTCATTCTGGAACCGAAAAGCAAGTTCCGCCCCGGAAGCTGAATATGTTAGGGCACGCTCCGCCCACTGCGAGTGAGGCGTGGCTTGGCTCATACGTGCCCCTTACTTCTTATTCCATGCCTTAGCCATACAAGTTCCTGATTGACGGGGCGGACGGGAGTGCAGACGTATACACAGACAGGCAAACAGCTTTATTTTGTGGTTGGAGCGACCGCCGATTCCCCCTACACGAGCGCAGTATGGATCACCAGGCGGGGTCTTTTGGGAAAAACTTATCACGAGGCTTTGGCCTATGTACTATTAGTTTCTGCATCGCACACGCTAGAGCTGGTCGCAGAAATGGCGCCTGACATGATTCGCTTTTGTGGAAAGGCTACGGTACGGGAATTGGGTAAAGAGGGTTACTTTCTAAAGCAACGTATCTGTCAATGAAGCACGACCCGCATTGGACCAACCGCTTACAATGTAACCGTGACCGTAATAGGTCGTAATAGCCTTGCGACCGTTGCCAATCCTTCGGCGAATGAAAAACTAGAAATAGAAATCAGGTTCGTCAGAGCAACCATCAGGAAAAAACAGAACGCACACCAGTCGTGACGTCCGGTTGTGATCAAGAAACGATTCAACCTCTGGTGTAGAATGAGAAACAATTTCAGCTTTTGAAACTCGCCCGACAAATGGCTACAGTAGTGGACTTTTTTGAGCGGTTGAAATTCATCCATAAGAAGCTATCAATCGACGTCTGTCTCCTCACATCCAATGAGAATTTGAAAGTAAATTCTCCGCTTTTTTGGCTGATTCTGATCTCGACCTTTTACGATCTTTTGTATACATACTTGGGTTCTCCTTTTCAGGTTGCTATATTTTGTCTGTCCACAGGACTGATTCCTAAAAGAATTTATATGGACGACGTGGAACGATGTCGGTAAGTGGATTCAGAGCCTAGAGAAAGTGGTATAAGGCAAATGGAGATACTACAGCACGATCTTGTTCCCCGAGGGGTGTTCTGCAGGAGAAGCCAGCACAGCGTACCAACGCTCATTTTTCGGCTCTGGTTTCTCACCACTTCATCATGAAGAAGCAATGGTGTTTTTGCTACCTCCACTTTTCAATGCCAACCATTATCTCCCCTTACGGACAAACTCCGCAAGGAGAGGATAAAAATGGAATTGGGTCAGATATTGTTAATGCACATGTCACTACTTCAGCTGGATGCCATGGGAATGTCTGAAAGGTTATGATGGATCTGAGCCAGATCCATACGATCAGCCGGCAGTGATTTGGACTCTTGGGACTATGGTTTGGAGCATGTTCCATCGAGGTACTTTTATACTTGTTGTAGGCCTTCCCGGTGAATGAGGATGATCTTATTTAGTGCACACTTTGGTATCCTTTGATCTTTACAGTGTGTGATTTGATCGTGCCTATAGGTTGTTTGACTGAGGATTTGACCAGGCCTTCAGGGTATAGAAACCCGCCATTGTTCTATTACTCAGTTCACTTGTTCGTTCGACTAATAAACGACTTCTGCATCGTCTCGCTCTCCAGCATTCCACAACATCTGGCGATCAGGACTTCTCTACTCACCGCCAACAACGAATTCAACGCCGACGACCGCGCACCGCATCTCTCAACCTACCGGATTCTCGACGTGTTGCCATGGATGCGAAGACTCTACAAGCCATCCTGGACGCTCAAGCACTAGCCCAGCAGAAGATGCTTCGAGCAATTATGGAGGAGATGAAAGGGATGTTTTCGACGGTGGGGTCCAGCCCGTCGACAGCTCCCACCACGTCGGCAGAGTTCATCACCAATTCACTGTCTGGCCGTTTGCCAGAATTCACGCACGATCCGGATAATGGCTGCACCTTCGACGTCTGGTACAACCGCTACGAGGACATCATAACGCGAGATGGGGCAACGCTCGACGATGCCGCGAGAGCACGCCTCATCGTCTCAAAACTGGACGCCGCTGCCTACGCCCGTTTCACCAATCATATCTTACCCAAAAAGGCTGCTGAGTTGCCACTCGCGGACACCGTGAATACGCTACAAGAGTTGTTCGGACACAACACATCAGTCTTCGCTCGTCGTTACGCCTACCTCAGAACCCAATGCAACGGCGAAACTCTGCGTGACTACACGGGACTGGTGAACCGACGACATGAGATGGCCGAGTTCAGCGCGATCACCGCCGAACAGATGAAGTGCCTTGTTTGGATTTGTGGCCTCGCTGCTCCGGAATACGCCGAATTACGCACCCAAGCGCTACGCAAGTTGGAGTGCAACCCCCAAACTACGCTGAGGGAGCTCAGCACGGAGATTCAACAGATCCTGGACATCCGACAGGACGCGAAACTCCTCGGCAGCTCACCCTCAGCACCGGATGTCAATGCCGTAAATGCTGAGAAGAAGTATAACAAGGAGCCGCCCTCACCATGTTTTCGCTGTGGAGGAAATCACTGGGCCAAGGAATGCAACTTCATGGAGAAACGCTGTCATGCCTGCGGTCGCATTGGGCACAAGAAGGGATTTTGCAAGAACTTCAATGGAGAGAAAAAGCGGAATCCGAAAAGGAAACATCGCCGAACGAACAACGCAATCATCGTCGCTTCCACCACCACGGACACTGCTCCTATTGAACGCATCTACCGGACTGTGAAGATCGATGGAACTCTCGTCCGCATGCGCCTAGATACGGGAGCCGACGTCACTCTTCTGAGCAGCAAGGACTGGACCGCTGTGGGTCGTCCAAAACTTCTACCATCTTTATTCGAGCTGAAATCGGCGAATAACATGCCAATCAACGTCCGTGGTCACTTTGAATGCACCTTCACCATCGAGGGACACCAAGGAAGAGGATACTGCCACGTGGCCGACACTGCCTCACTGCTTGGCCTTGACTGGATCGGGCAAGTCAAGCCACTCTTCCAACGGCTTACTGGAGACATCACATGCAACGCCATATCCGCAACGACTATTGCGACGCAACGCATGTCCCTTACCAAGCGACTCCAAAACAACTTTCCTGAAGTGTTTGCAGCAGGACTAGGATGCTGCAACAAGTCGAAAGCTTCTCTCAAGCTGGAGCCAAATACGACCCCTGTATTTCGAAAGGCTCGTCCAGTCCCCTACGCCGTTCAACCCCGGATCTCACAAGAAATCGACAGGCTGGTTGCTGCCAAGGTTCTAACACCAGTCGACCACTCCGACTGGGCTGCGCCCGTGGTCGTTGTTCAGAAGAAGAATGGATCCATTCGCCTATGCACAGATTTCTCCACGGGTCTGAACGACGCTTTGGAACAGCACCAGCATCCACTTCCAACACCAGAAGATATCTTTGCCAGGCTCAATGGAGGAAGATACTTTTCGCAGCTGGATCTAGCCGAAGCGTACCTCCAAGTGGAAGTGGATGAAGATTCCCGACATCTCCTGACCATCAACACGCATCGCGGACTCTTTCGACTCAACCGCTTACCTTTTGGGGTGAAGTCCGCGCCGGGAATCTTCCAGCAACAAATGGACACTCTGATCACTGGACTAGAAGGTACCGCTGCCTACCTTGACGACATCATAGTAACTGGAAAGACCCTCGTCGAACACAACACGCGTTTAGAAGCTGTCTTTCGAAGAATCCACGACTATGGATTACGAGTACGCCTTGAGAAATGTTCATTCCTGCACACCGAAATCCGCTACTTGGGTTTTGTGATCAACGCCGAAGGACGTCGCCCGGACCCTCAAAAGATCGACGCAATCCACAAGATGCCACCGCCCAAGGACGTCACACAACTTCGCGCATTTCTGGGATTGGTCAATTTCTACGGGTCTTTTGTGAGGGATCTACACAATCTACGGGCTCCACTGGACGCTCTAACCAGGAAGGAGACTACTTACGCATGGACACCGGAGTGTCAGTCTTCATTTGATCGCATCAAAGCGACACTCAAGTCAGATCTACTTCTGACGCACTACGATCCCAAGCTTCCCATCATTGTTGCCGCAGACGCTTCAAATGTTGGAATTGGAGCTGTACTTTCGCACAGATTCCCGAATGGAACGGAAAAGGCCGTGTACCACGCAAACCGTGCCTTAACGCCAGCCCAAAAGAAGTACAGCCAAATCGAGAAGGAAGCACTCGCCCTCATTTTCGCAGTACAGAAGTTTCATCGCTTCATCCATGGACGTCACTTCATCCTAAGGACGGACCACAAACCGCTCATATCGATCTTTGGGAGTAAGAAAGGAGTACCGGTGTACAGCGCCAATCGCCTGCAACGATGGGCGACTATCCTACTTAACTACGACTTCAGTATCCAGTATGTTAGGACAAGCGACTTTGGACAAGCGGATGCGCTCTCACGTCTGTTGATGTCATGTTCAACGGAACCAGAAGATAAAGTCATCGCCGCTGTGGAAGTCGAAATATCCGCCGAACTGAAGGAAACCTGTACGCATCTTCCGGTCTCCCTTGAAGCAATACAGACCGCAACTGCGGCCGACGCTATTCTATCCCAAGTGATCTCCTGCAACCAATCCGGACGCTGGCCTAGAATGGATCAAAACTCTCCGCTGTGGCCCTATTACAACCGTCGCGGATCGCTTTCAACCGCTGATTCATGCCTTCTCACTGCAAACCGTCTCGTAATCCCGAAGACTCTACAACGTCGCGTACTACAAACGCTCCACAAGGCTCATCCAGGACAAACAAGAATGAAAATGCTCGCTCGCAGCTACGTCTACTGGCCGTCAATCGACGCAGACATTGAGCCTTGTTAGAAACTGCACTACTTGTGCAAAATTCGCTAAGAACCCAGTGAAGACTGAACTTCACTCCTGGCCGAAAGCAACAGCGCCATGGACAAGAGTGCACGCCGACTTCGCTGGACCACTCGACGGAACCTTCTACCTTGTCATCGTGGACGCTTACTCCAAATGGCCGGAAATAATACGGATGGATACAATCTCCACGTCGGCTACAATAAAGGCTATGATGACAATTTTCGCGCAATTCGGGAATCCACAAATGCTCGTAACGGACAACGGCACACAGTTCACATCAACGCTATTTGAAGATTTTTGCCGTCGCCGGGGAATCGAACACACCCGTTCCCCTCCATTTTATCCGCAAAGCAACGGCCAGGCAGAGCGTTTCGTGGATACTTTCAAAAGGGGATTAGCCAAGCTGAAGAGGGAGGAAGCGCCGGCAGACTCTCTACAAACCTTCCTCATGGCATATCGCTCGACACCGTGCCCGTCGGGACCGAATTGTCTTTCTCCGGCTGAGAATTTTTTGGGTCGCCGACTACGCACTGAGCTCACGTTAATGATGCCTTCCACTGACAAAAACGTTGGATCACGGGATACAAAAATGGAGGAGCAATTCGATAGGCATCATGGCTCACGACGGCGTCAATTCGATGTCGGTGACGCTGTGTACGCCAAGGATTATCGAGGACCAAAGGCGACTTGGACGTCTGGAATCATCAATCAACGCCTCGGAAACGTCTTCTATCGAGTACGCTGTGCAAACTTGCTGTGGACGCGACACGCAAATCAGCTAAAACCACGCGACCATACGCCAGTCGTCGACAAACTACTTGAAACTTTCGACTTGACCCCTATACCTGGAGAACCTGCCGTTACTGATGTTCCGTCAACATCAAATGACGAAGCGACGTCGCCGGCCGCCACTTCCCCACCCGACTGCGATTCAACGCCACCGTCGACTCCAGCGACGACGCCACGACTTCGCCGATCGCCACGGACTCGACATTCGCCGCGCCGACTTCATGTGGATCCGAAGAAGAAATCTTATGTTTAGTTTTGTACTTAAAGGGGGAGGTGTTGTAGGCCTTCCCGGTGAATGAGGATGATCTTATTTAGTGCACACTTTGGTATCCTTTGATCTTTACAGTCTGTGATTTGATCGTGCCTATAGGTTGTTTGACTGAGGATTTGACCAGGCCTTCAGGGTATAGAAACCCGCCATTGTTCTATTACTCAGTTCACTTGTTCGTTCGACTAATAAACGACTTCTGCATCGTCTCGCTCTCCGGCACTCCACAACAATACTGATACACATATCTCATAGATTAATCGAAGACGTATAAAAGTGAGCGTTCACTGCTTCTTCTTTGTAGTAAAAACTGATGATTAAGAAGGAATCCGGAAAACGTGAATTTCGTTCACTTGGTTTCAGCTGCAATACCTTTCGAGAATGAGACCGTAGCTGAAATAAGGAGTAGAGCTTATCGAAAAGATGCTACATTAGACATTATCGAAGAACTGCTACCAAATGGGGTGCTGGAGGTAAGTACGAAGATGTGCAGAGGTGATGCAGTCACAGTTGCACTCTGCTCGCAGTGTTAGTGTAATGTGTGTGATAAGGAATCGCTAAAAGGAGTCATTCACTCAAGAACTAGGGGTCTAGCAAGCCTAGCTGCAGCGAAATCCACCGCGAAAGGCGCGCCTTTGAGCTGTGGCAGAGGCGGCCTTTCTAGCTCCAGCCGCTTTTCGTGGCTCGGTCCGCTTCTTGGCGACTGATTGGCTGGGGTGGGAATAGAAGGTATCGTAACCCGCTTTCTCAGTTTTAGCTTGAAGCTCACTCCAGAAGAAGGATGTTTTCTCATTTCCGAACATCCCTTTGTGTTTGCGACATGGCAGCAGGTAAATGGAAAACTTGTCCGGACTACCCGCCTCTTCACGGGAAGGCTCCAGTCGAGAATCAACGGTGGGGAGGGGTCCTATTTCTCGGGACTTGGCCCCAATTCCATCCGTTTTTTCTTCACTGTGCTATTACTAGACTTCTCGACTTTCATATTAATTGATTTTTCACTCTTCGTCCGATTTTCCCCTAACAGTGCTTTTAAATTTCTCTCATTACCTCAGATGGCTGCAGATTAGTCCGACGAGACAACAGTGTCCAGGCAAAGTTACATCGGACTTGATGTAGTAGTGGAAAACCGTTGGGTTACTTTGGCAGATTGCGGAATTATTGTGAAATTCGAACGTCGAGTTGATCACTAGAGTAGCAGTAAAAAAAGAATGGAATCTTTTAAAAATTCGAGAAAAAGAAGCCCAAAAATCCTTCCACTCCTTCAATTTGCCTCCTCTGCATCACTAGCCGAGCATGAATGCAGACAGGCGAGGGACTGAGTCAGCCAGCCGCAGACGTTGCCGTGCCCTCATCCACTGGATGCGAGGCGGATGGATTGGTAGGGGAGCGATAAACCTTAAAACGCGCTCTTATAGTAGGCGTTTCGCCACAGATCATTCCTGCTGAACTGGAAATTTGCGGAAGATATATTATTCCGGTTATCACCTTCCCCTCATCCCTGTGGTGCCTCCAATTGCCCCTGAGGTTCTTAGGGGAAGACATATGCATGGCTCATCCCAATAGTACTGTTCGACACCATCACCTCATACCTCTCTCTCGCATTACGTTTAGATTTCCAATGCAATTTATGATACTGCTCGAGTATAACGATAAATGTCACTTATTGCAGCTGCTTCAATCCTGTTGGGCCGAGCGATCCAAAAGGCCGAGTTCTCGCGCTGTTCTGAAGGCACTCAAGAAATTGGAGCAGCAAAGTGTCACCGAAAAATCATCTCCATCATAGGAAAATGCAAATCAATAGATAACATTCAAAATAAGGCGACTTTATCAAATTCAATACAACATATTCAACGAGTACCGAAAATCAATAATCCCATCTTGCAGATCGATATCGATAAAATTAATTAATCTTATTGAAAATATATCCCTGTTCACGACAATAAATTTTTACATGGTCATTATGCTGTTGTATTTGCCTCCCCGTTCTTGGCTTATTAGCTGCTTTTATTCGGCGCATTCGGGACTTTTAACTGTTTCTTGGCAGGAAATGTGGTAGTTTTCTTTGGAAGAGGAGTAGTCATTTTTGTCGTAAATATATTCGGATCAATGGCGTAACTTGCGTTCACTTCTTCCACACCTGAAATGAGAGAACACACTAAGAGTAGAATTAATCATGGAAGCGTAGAAAGCACTAAAATCTCCGTTCCTGGCGTTTTTGGCAATACACCCCACGCTTCCCCCTCCCCGCCCCTCCTCCCCAGCCTTCGAAATTTCGCGAAGGCAACGCTGAATGGAAGGTGCATCCAAAGTGTCAGATTCGTTCACTGCTTGCCATTTTTTAATTCACTTCCTTTACCTCTTAAACGGCGACTAGACCGACAACTCGGTCCACCGTCAAAAATAGGTACAGGGATGCCAGTAGTGAAGTGGTGGAGAAAGATCGTATTGAAATGGCTAGGAACCACAAAGATGGACCCTATTCTCCATGGCAGACGTGTCGTCCGGCGTCCCAATTACTGATATATCGATCGCAGCCACGCGGATCTGTGATTGGCGGCGGCCATGTGTAGCACGTGAAGCGTAAATTCAATGGATCATGGCAGCGTGATACTCGCTGTCAGTGTAGAGCCTGCCAAGCAGTCCAGAGCAAGCCTGTGCAATTTCGACTTGTGCCGCGCTTTTTACCAAACTCCAGGTTTTCATTTGCAATTAACGTATTGCACCCTTATGAACTTATATGTAAATGTGAACTCACCACCCAATCCGAATACTTTCCATTGCACTGAAGCAAAATCAGCTAGCCTGATGTCCTTATAGCTCAGCTGACCGAATGAAATAGCATGATCCGAGCAACAGCCGGGAACATTCTTACCCTATGAATGTTCCGATTATATTTTGAGTCTACTTCGAAAAAGAAGTTAATTATAACCTTGTGATTATGTTTAGCCTGGTATGCTTCAGGTAGCAAGGACTTCAGATCCCTGTCGTGGAATAAATGCATGCCGTCCTGAAATTGTTTTTGCAATGAAATAAATTAAACGTGAGAAAGCTGGTTTAATTGTTAGATAGACATTGCACTATGTACACAGCTACTATCTAAGGCAAAGCCGGGCCCGCATCTTAAGGCAATAATGCGTGCGGTCACAAGGCGTGTGTACCGCGCACAATGATGTCGGTGGCTCCTATCAGAATTGCCCAGAGTTCCCCATATGACTCAACTATGACTCTGACTCAATTCTTTGTGGATGGAAAGTACGCTCGAACTGATCTGAAGTCTTTTGACAGTCCTGATAGGAGCAGCCGAGCAGTAAACGCATTTAGTATACAACTACCAATTCTATGTTGCCACGACGCTGTTGTTCAAATACCAGCGTTTCATTCCCCCGAAGGTTGCATTCATACTCGGCCGCACTATTTTCGCAATGGCGAAAACGAACGACTCTACACAGGCATTGCGAAGCAATCTGAGGATCAGGATACACAGGGACACAACGGCCGAGCCCCTCAGCTTGCAGCACACGGCGTGGTACGGTGACTCAGTTCGAGTGTTTTGTCGCACACTCTAACTCGTCTGAATTGCATCTCCATTGGTGATACCGCGGACAGCTAAAAGACAGTCTTAATTTTGAGGTTGCATTCATAGTCTGCGATGCAGTTCTACGCCGCCGCTCATCGCGCTTCAGTGACGCTTGCTTGGAGGTTCGTGCACAGAAAAATGAGTTCCCCTTTTACTCATATATTTGTGTTCTATTTGCCTAACTAGGGTCACATGCAAAGTTTCACGCGAAAAAGTGAGAATGTGGCTAAGGTACATCTCCTCAAAGTGGCCGACGAAGAAGCAGGGCCTCCGAGTGAGTGCCTCGCCCAGACGTCCGGTGTGCGGACACATGGCTGAAACAGAAAGTTACGTAAACAGTTCTATTCTTCGTATTCGACCGCGGCGGACGACGAGGCGGGCATTTACCCTGAGCCCCGTCGCGGTCACCACTGTGAAGAGATGTATCTGAGCGGGATCTTCACTTTTCGCGTGATATTTTGCATGTGGCCCTTACTAAGCAAATGCAACATAAATATATATATGGATAATAGAGGAACTCGTTTTTCCGTGCACGATTCCTTTATCCGAGGGCGTGTTACAGTAAAAAGCGTGCATACCCATTGATAAGTTCAGAGATAAAAACTAAGCGTGTGTAGCAGTGGTTGCACGACCACATGGCACAGTATGAATGAAACCATAGCGATGGGCTTCAGGAGAATCCCTGTCAAGAGAGCCACCTGGAGTGGGCACAAACGAAAGAGAAGAATGAGCACCATTTGCGAGCGCTTCCTCCGCATTTCATGGGAATCCTCTCGTACAATAACCTATATCATCTGCAAGAAGGGCATTTATCTCAGTAACTTGCTCCATTTTTAGCTTTCTTCAACTGCTGTATCTCCTACGTCATTTAAAAACGACGACACTAAACCGCAGATTGACTTTTTGACACCTTTATCGTTTTCCTTTTTACTTTTTGACACCTTTATCGTTTTCCTTTTTACTTGACGATTGAGTAACACTACCTCGTCAACAGGATCTATAACTTTGATTCCTTGTTCGTTGGCACAAGCGATCAGGGCTGTTTCGGTTGCTCTGGGCCAAAGAACACCATTACATGGCGAGAGACTCTTTATAGCCTGAATATCCAAGAATGGATGAGCCAAGAGCTTTAACAAAGCATGCATCGGTTTGATTCCTTGCACCCTAACTATTTAATCATTTGATTCGATAATTTCTAATTCAGCTTCAACTTTACCGCAGTAGTCATGACAATACCGCTCTGTAACGACATTCGTTGGCGTTGGAGAAATGGAAAGATGTAGGACATGATTGGCCTAAATAATATCAAGTACTGGTGGAATAGGTTGCCCTCATATCAGAATATGGTCTTTGTTTAGAACCAGTCTTCACGACAAAATATATTTTATAGCTTCCGGCTGAACATGAGAGTATGGTAGCTAGGTACTCATAACTTTCTGACAAGAGAACAATCTAAATCGTTTGAGTTATGGAGAGCTATGTACCGGGTCTCACATCATCATCACATTTATTCCATCCATTGAGGGAAAGGGTCAACCTTGGGTGGGTGTCGATCGGTCGAATGTTCGTTTCGCGGCGCCGTCAGCACGACTTGCTGCAGTCTGTTGGAATTCTTCTCAGTATGCAGTGGGCTGGTATCATGAACGACCTTTAGAGATTACACGTTGGAAGCTTTTGTTGCTGTTTCAATGGATAAAACACAATTAACTTCCACTCGCCGCCGGCGGCCACACGACAATAGGACCAATCAACCCCCATCCGTCAACCATCCATTACTCGTCTACTGGAAGGTGGAGGCGCATGTGGAGTGGTATTCCGTGCGCGCTGGTATGAATGATATAACGAGTAGTATTTCTGCACCTAATTGTTTTTTATCAGATAGGTGTCCCATATAATAACAGAATAGAGAAACGGACACAATCGCAAAATCGATTTGGAATCATACTTCAAGATCAACAAATTTTCCACTCGCTGTAGCGCTCGCGTCCCTCTACCATCCCGTTATGATCACAGATTTGCAGACTGACAGACTAGAAGTACTTTCACACTGTTGATCGCCAAACACATCGAAATGCTGACTGATCGACGGACAGACAAAGGGGGTGGTTTATGTGACTGAGCAATAATGACTAACCTAAGAATTTACTCATCACCTAGCGCGTCCCTACTCCCTCCCACCAGATCTGCTCCACCCCTCGGTAGATAACTTGTTCGTACCGCGTATCTCTTCTCTCATAAACAGGAAGGTCTTATCACTCATACGAGTGTCCTGGTTTTATCAAATGTGATCCTGTTAGTCGCCCCTCACACTCTTTCGGAAAGAAAGCCCTTCGAAATACATGAGGCACTTTCAGGATCTACCCTAGGACGAGACGTGGTACCAGTGATAAGTAAATTGAATCAGAGTAGTTAAAGGCATATTCCAGGATTATTGGGATATCACATCTCCTTCCGTGGATGGATAGTTCGACCCAAGACACGTAGACTGTACCTCTACCGAGGTAAGGGGGTCAGTTTCTGAAGCGTGCAGAGCCAAAGAATCTAGCGCAACAGCTCGGCCCCGCCCATCCCAGCCGGGGTGTGTTGCAAGTATTTAGGTGCTTAGTGTGGGGTCAGGTCACTCAGTAGTGGGTTTACTTCACGAGACGATTGGTTTACTGCCAATTTCAAGATCTTGGCTACGTAGCTGGTCTACCTATGTCAAAGATAAGAGTTGAAGAGTAAAGGCAGACCCCCGGCTGGGGTGGGCGGGGCCGAGCTGTTGCGCTGATTCTTTGGCTCTGCACGCTCCAGAAACTGACCCCCACACCTCGGTAGAGGTACAGTCTACGTGGCTTGGGTCAAACTATCCATCCACGGCAGGAGATGTGATATCCCAATAATCCTGGAATATGCCTTTAAATCAAGCATGTATTTAGGATAGATGACTAAATAAAATAGAATAAAAGAAAAGAAGAACCATTACACATAAATAAACGAAAAATAAGTAGAAGGATGGTCAACAATGGAAATAGTGTGGACGCAAATATAAGAGAAGCTCCCACTTTTGCATAAAAATTCTTCCGAACATGAAGGGGCGTCGGTGATTGAAGCCACGGACGAGTTTCCGTAAATTTTGAACTGATAGAAAACCTTGTTCATCACCGATATATGTCCACTGAGCAGGTACCTTAAAGAAGGATTTTGTAGAGCATGCAGAGAAACGGAGTTGGTATTTAGAGAAATCGATATAGAGAAATTAAAAGATAAAAAGAGAAAACTGCTCGCTGACTATCGAAGACGCATCGACTACGTGTTGAAAGTAATTCCAGTAGAAACCATTCAATGTTGAATCAACAACGACGACATGCTGATCTTGAAATAAAAAAGTGGAAATGAATGAAAATTGAATTCACACAATCACGTCTGATGAGTTATACATGGCGATAAACGACTTATACGATGAAAAATTTTACCTGCCGCTTTCCTTTGAATTTCTTCCGAATTCGTATAGAAGGTCGTCTGATTACATACGTTTCCATAAGTATCTCTTATTGCAGTGATGAAGTTCAAAGGCTTCTGCAAAGATCATCCATCAATTTGCATAAATGTTAATAAAAAATAAAAATGATAGACGTTACTGTAACTGGTACTGGCTGGTGTTGCCTTATGCGATAAGGGCGGGAGACGGCAATTTTGGCATACGGTACATTTGGGCAACTCGAGCGTTGAAGCGTGCAGTCTGAGGTGAAGCTCGCTAGGATTATGATAGCTCCCCCGTGCTCTTTTTTCAACGCGAGTTCCGTCGCATCATCTCTTCTAAACTTTTACTCGTTTGCACAAATAGTGTCTTCAAATACGCTTTCGTTCATTCCCTGCTCTTCTCCCGATGCGATTTTAGAGGCACGTCACCGTGCAGTGTTTTCCATACCAGGGACCACGGCGAAGACGGGTGTGCGACAAAAATTTGAGTTGGGAAACTGTCACTGGCGACAAGTATGTTCCCGGTTACTCCGGCCGTAACCAGCCCGTGCAGTGGGGGTTACGTTCCCTCGCGTACGTGACTCAGTTCGAGTGTCCTGTCACACAGCCAGCGCGGGCGGACAACACCTCCAAAGGACGAGTAACTTCTATATAACTTCGAAACGCATGCAAATACAGAGTTACAGAGCATGCAAAAATACAGAGTTGCAGAAAAATACAGTGCGCTGGTTGCGACAGTCATGGGACATGATTCCAATGAAGGAACTCGGACGACATGAGGAAAGTGCTCCCCCTGAGCTCCGGTGTCTTACCAATTGACGTCGGAAAGTATGGGTTGATAAAGTCTGGTATTACATTCATTGCATTTCTAGACGCTTTCGCGCGCGGTTGCGTGGCGGCTTGAATGCGCTACTGCTGAAAATTTTCTTTTACTGATCATGGGGCTATTCTGTGGGATGAGTGAAAAAACGCAGGATGTGGACTGACCTTTGCATCCGAGTTCACGAGAATGAGACATCGCAGAAAGAATAACGTCGATTCTGGAGCATCTGAAACACTAAAATAATTTGACATAAACCGACAAGCTCCATACAGTTGAAAATTTCAACATATAATCACCAAATGTACTTTCATGCTCTCAGTCACTCGGTCAGTACAAGAAAGAAATACATACAGTTGTACAGAATAGCAAACAGAGAGACAGACAGACAGACAGACACACTGACAAACATACACTCTCTCAGTAAAACTGCAGAAGCTAAGCTAAAGTGATATACTGCATAGGGCAGTAGTCTAACCTGTCTGTTGTTTGTTTGTCTTTGCCGACAGAGTCCAACTAGCAACAAAAAGAACCTGTGCAGCAATATATTGGCTTAGCTTCTACAGACCGCTCTTATTTCCGTGCAGTAATAAAAAACCAACCTTCATCGATCTGCGTGATGTGATCGATGGAATCGATTTCCTCAAAACTCAGCGTCAAACCCAGCACATAGCCAATAGAAACGCCGATAAGCAGCGGCAGTAGTACTTCCCTGAAACATAGGTAACTCAGTTGAAATAAGTGTACCTGAAACATTATCAACTGTAAAGATGGAAAGAACTATCTCTGTTGAGGCTCACCGTAAGTGTCCTCGTCTCCCACCTTTTGCCCCACGTTTACCTAGAAGCTGATAGGGTGGCCTTGTCATAACATCTGAAACTAAAGTAGTAGCAAATGAAAAAAATGAAAAAGACAAATACGAATGCGTGAAGTACTAAATATAAATAGGAAGAGGGTGAGAAGTTCGTCGAGATGAAGATATCGCGCTCGAGAGGACGAATTTGACGCATGCTCCCCCGCTCAGGATAACCCCGCCCAGTGGTCCGTTCTTCTTGCCAAGCACTACCACTGGTGAACACAGATCAAGATTTTTCCATGTACATCCGAGAGGTACCCAACTATTATCTACAGGCACGAGTAGCAACGAGCAGACATACGTACACAGTGAAGGATAGGCAAATAAACGAATAAACAAGTAAACAAATGAGCAAGCAAAAACTAAAGTTCTGTTTAGCACACAATATAGCAATTTTGTTTAGTTTTGAGAATGGGTCTATAGTGCTGATTGGAAAAAGCTTAGAAATTGTGAAGGAAAAGCCAGATAATACTCCGAGCACGCATTGAGCGTTCATCGAATACTAGTTCGTGAGCACTCTTCTTTGGAATCAGCGCTATCCACAAGGACAATTTATTTACGGAGCAGTCTCAAACTATTATATGAAATCACCTCATACGGTTGCCTCGCTCCGTGAGTTGGCACTGAAACGCTTACCTTCGTTCACTTGCCATTTGTTGACTTCCCCCCAAGGCACACCGAGAGTTGGATTCCTCTACAGAGGAAGGTCGTACCTGCAGAGATCAGAGATGAGCACTAGAATCTAAACTTCAGTGCGCGGATGAGAAGCGAAGGGTATTTCACAGCGAAGCCGTGTGCGAATATGTGAGAAAGATATTTACTCATTTCAGGGAAGATTGCATAGCAATAAAATACATTGTAACTATGCAATCCTGCAAGACTTACAGGTATTGTAAAGGTCAAAGAAGGAAGGGGGTCGTATTTAGTCCCCGTAGAGGGGAGGGGGTCATATTGAGGCGTGTATATTCCTCGTCACCTGGAAGTGCCCTGCTCCTGCCCCCCCCCCCTCTTTCGACGAAGCTAAGTAATTTTCAAATGAAGAAGGGGGAGGCGTATTAAACACAAAGCACCCGATGCTTCACCGTACCGCTAATTTGATGTAAACTGAATGATATCAATTGTGATTCCTCAGCGGAAGCAGAGGGAAGAACCACAAAGCTTTGAAAGATACCGTCAGGGTGAAGATGGAATCTGGAACCGGAAGGCACGTTCTCCTTGAAGACACCGTGAGGGATAATTTCGGCTGATTGTGGAACATAAAGTTCGAAGTGATTAGTAAAGGAAGAAAGGAGTGGAAATTCGAGAACTAGGCGCCCGAAAACCTCGCGCCTCATTTGTCTCCTTCACTCTCTCTGCATCACTGACCGCTTAGAGGTAAATCAGACAGCGAGGGACCAATCCACCCAGTAAAGAATGGTGAAAGCTCTCGCAGAATCTCATCCAGCGATTGCGAGACAGGTGACTGGCAGCGCTGCGGGATCGTGATAAAAAACCATAGCGCTGCCAGTCACGCTCTCTCGCATCAGCGTAGTGAGTTCCTTTTTTCGGTTGGTGGTTTCACCACAGATCGCCATTTTTGAACTGAATTGTTCGCTCACAAAGAATATATCTCTCCAGCTCCCATTTTCCCTTGACCCCAGGCTAGCCCTTTAATGGTGTGATCTGATACGAGATTCGCGCTGAAAGGCGCTTCATAGCTCTTCATTGCGCCTCGTTTGGGTGCGATGGGTACCGACGGCGGAGTAGCCGTGAAGGACGCGGAAACGTTGGCAAAGTTGGCTTAGGGGCTACTCCGTTTGATTGCCCACTCCAGTGATGCATAGGAAGCGGAGGAACTAGAAAAGGAGAGGTGGTGGATAGAGCTTTTAATACTTCGTTCTGTCCCTCACTACTGCTGTACTACTGAACACCTCTACATTTGCATTCCACAATGGGCTATAATCACCCCCAAAAATGTTTTGAAATCAATTGCGCAGAGTGTGCGGATGTCAAATCACGAAAAAAGAACCCATGAAGTGGTTTGATGAAGGTTTAACCGTCATAAACAACGATGCGGTCTCTTAAAGGCGCCGCTGGAGGTAAGGAAAAATGGTAACTGGTATGTCATGGGGAGGCATTTGTGAAGAGCAGTCCAGTCCGGAAGAAAACATCTGTGGCGATGCTCTCACCGAAAAACGTGCCTTGAGATCTTTATAGCGGTCCCGCACCTTGCACGCTGCCTCCATCCGCTGGGCGTGTTGTTGCAAGGGCGGGCAACGTGCGCGGCGAGTTGACTCAGTGACTCGCCTGTTAGTTTCCTCTCTTCAGTTAGTGATGCAGAGGGAGCGCAAGGAAAGTGGTGTGAAGGAGTTGTTTCGAGTTGCCATTTCTCGAGTTACTGCTCACCCCGACTTTCATTTTCAACGTTTCATTAACTTTCCTTTTCCACAATCTACCCGAACTAGCCATAACGGTGTCTCTCAATGATCGTTCAGAATGAGCCAAATACTCTCTCTTCATTTTCATCGTTATGGTTTTATATTTGCGCATATTATTCATTAAACGAAATATTAGGTTGTAAGGAAAGTTCTGGCCGGTTTTTCGCGTTCACAAGATAAACTCAAATCTCTGAGCGCGTCAACATGAATCAGCTTACATATTGTGCTTCCTCCTAAGATAGATAAAAAGTTGCTCTTCTTGAATATATACTTATCTTGGAATTCCACAAGGTTTTCGAATTATTAGAGAAATTTTAAAGTACTGCGAAAATGGCACTTTTTAGATGACTTCACTTCACGAGTTCTTGTTCAATCGAGTCGCAAGAAAGGTGGCCACAAATGTGAATACTGCTAGGGGAGGGGGTGAAAGGTGAAGCATTGAATGGAACACTCTGTTTCTGATATTTTTAATTTTGATAACTGCTGTTTATCGCCGCAGCTCGCGATGCGAAAGTTACTACAAGGATGCTGAGTTATGGGCAAAAGCTTCGGTGCCGGACGGGACTCGAATCATTACTAGAGCTTTCAGCTTCACGGTTCGATGCCGATATTGGCCAGCCGGCTCAACACGTTATTCGTGTGAGTGCTGATAAGCTACGGTAAATATACCATTCAGAAAGCTGAGTTAGGGTGAAGGTGGTGTCGGTAGTGTAATGGATTAGCACATATCCCCGGAAAGGATGAAGTGCGGGTTCGAGTCCCGTCCGGCACCGAAGCTTTTGCCCATAACTCAGCATCCTTGTAGTAACTCTGTTTCTGGTTTTAAAAGTGCAGAAATGAGAACGAGTTGCTCGATTTTTCAGTTGATCAAATCGCTCTAACTAAAACGGCAGAAGGCGATGAGCTCCCATACTTGCAGGGGATGTCCAAAAAATTAGTCCTCAACACACAAACTTGGTTGACCACCTCAAGTAGCCTTGATTTGGAAAAACCAAAAAAATGGATTCCGCGAAACCCCTCAGAGCAGCTATGCGCAAGCGCATTCTCCACTGATCCTCTTCCAGTAATTGAAGCAGTTGCATGCTGAAGTCCTTACTTGTCCCTCATATTCATCATATCTAGCGCTAACTAAGCGCCACTTTCTCAAACATCTGGACAGCTTCTTCAGCAGCAGTGTATTCAGGAAGAATGGTAGTTTGAAGTCGGTTTTTTTTTTGACTTTGCGTAATATTAATCATCAGCTCTTGATCAAAATGAGATATGCAAATAGCCATGATATTGCTATAAGTGTAGCAAAACAAATGCTGCTTATTTTGTGAGAGAAGATGCACTCTGAGATGAGTTATGATCTCCCGCAGTTGAAATTGCGAAAATCGGCCAAATCTTTCCCTACTATCCTAATAGTACAAACAGTGAAACCTAACAGCGATGCGTCTCAGTGGCCATCAAAAACAATGCTGTTCTTAGGATTCCTGCTTCATAATTCCATCAATCTAAAGTATTAGGCTTAGAATGAGAGAGGCGAAAACTGGAGCTACTGATATGAAAACCAAGCTTATCCATACGACTTTTGAACAGTCGTTTCCGAGCAAACAATCTCTTCCCTCATATTCTATCTCCCTTGGCAACGTCATGTAAACGTTGCCCTTGCAGCCACGTTCAGAACGGTATACTTATGGCACGTTTGTGAGAGGTTTTGAAAAAAGTCGGTTTTGTAGCTCTAGGAAATCAACACCTTTCTGCACATAATTGCTTTTGTGATATTTGAACTGTTATAGGAAAAGAAATCTGCGAGTAATTCAATTTTTCTCGTTAATCATCTGGACGCCTTATGCAAGTTGAGCCTCGACAGGATAATGTGAAGGCTGTGGAGCACCTAATACAATTGCAAATGGGATTAGCAAAATTCGCATCGAGCATTTTCACGAGGTAACTTGGTAATCGATAAATGTGAGCAGACTTCCAACCCATGTTGGCATGGGTTGGAGAATTTTGACGCAGCGAATTTCGCATACGGGGGGCCAAAAAAGAGTCACATTGCTCATGGCTCACATTCATCAAGTGTACAAAACAGAGAGTAATGAAACAGATCAAAGAGATAGATTATATATTCCCGAAATGTTCCACAACATATAAGTGGGAGCAAGCTGAAGCCTGTCATGAAAATATAAGCTGTCAGACGGCGTGGTCGAGCTTCAGGGCATCAGCGCCTGCCTCAAACAGCATAGCCAACTTTCGTCGGGGCTCTTTCGTGGGAAACCTGCGAATGACTGACGCTTCGGTGCATGAAATTGACAGTGCTCTTGCTGCTCGGACAACCCTATTAGATCCGAGGTGTCATTTTTCATGCCTTGAGGGTTTCAATGGTGATGGCACGTTCTGGTTCTTGGATAGGAAGGATGTTGGGAGCCTGAGGCAAACGGAATATTTAAGGGAACACCCACTATGAATTCTTGAGCTATCTGATGTGGATAGACCTTGGTAAGGTTGCGAACGGGGGTGGTAAAATCGTGGATTTTGCCGAGTTGAGGTGACTTATCTACTGTTTTAGGAAGAGCTCCAAATATTGCTTGTGCACAAGGCTGTTACGGAGTTTAGTGATGCTGTGAAGTGTGTTCTAGAAAACCTATAAAACGATAAATATGGAAAATCAATAGATAGTAAAAATGATAGAAAATAAATATGTAGCTAAAAAATAATTAAAATTAGCATTGAATATGAATGTGAGAAATGGGATGAAAATAGCTTGTCAGATTTTTGTCAAATTTTGACTGCTCAAATGCTGACTATGGGAAGGAGAGCAACCTTTTTTGCATTTGCTCCCCACCCCTATGTACTAGACCTGCGAGGTAAGAATGCGTAGTAAACGAGTAAGAAATCAGAGGATAGATATACATTTAGTATAAAGACAGACAGATACTTGTGAAGATAAATATGCAATAATGTTCGATATAAAATAAAAAATATTCCGGTGACATCTTCCATTAATTACAATTCTTGTTTGAAAGCAAATAGGAACTATAGACAAGATAGAAGCTTACTGTAACAGTCCGTAATATAAAGTTTTAGTACCATGAGAATGTTAATCTCGTCGTTTCGTAGTGGATTACCCGCTAAGCAACACTGGTGACCTGACCTATTGGAACACCGGTCGGAACACTTGAACGTCACCCCGTTGTAACACTTACAGTGCGGACTGTCAGTTGTTCCTTTTCTTCACTTGGGTCAACTTCAGGACCGCCACAAGAGAAAATTACGGAATAAGGAGCCCTGCCAATTTGTTTCCATCGCTCTTTCTTACGTCATGATACCGAAATGGTATTAGGTGGTATTTAACAAAAACCGGAAACAAAAAGAACGACTGTTCCCTCGTTCTTGGACCATAAATAATACAGATCCGTACGTCGGTGCCCCATTCCCTGCTCTACTGTATGGACCAAATGGCACACAAATGTTATCATGATACTTAAATGGAAGTAGAAAACGTGTCACAACCCACAGGGGATCGACCAATATTCTAAACATTCAACCTTTTTCACATTCTTTATTGGTTTGCTAATCGTCAACGTTTCCGGTCAGGAGGCATAGTTCACTAAATACGAAGACAACAGCAAGAGTTGTCGTGCAAACGAAATTTCAAGCGCAAGCTAATCCAAATTGTAGCCAATTGATTACGGTAAAAGGGTGATTCCAGATAAAATAGTTCAACAATTTAAAAATTGAAAAGATATTATGGATGCAAAGGTGCATTGTGACATCGAGCTGCAGCGTGCGTGTGATTAGTGGACGATCAGGTTTAAGGCGTTATGGAAGGAACGAACTAGTCCTTCCACTGCTTCCTTCTTTTGGTAGGAGCATTCATGAATGGGTGCTATCGCAACGGGGGAGAGGGGGGAGGGGTGCATCTCTCAGAAAGTTTCACAGCTGATCACTTCTGAAGAATTTTTGTGGGGTCACTTGCACATTCAAGCGTATATTTTTACCGAAGCCTTGATGGAAGATTGAAGGGCTCCTCTCCCCTTCTTGGCTTAGGTAAAAATAGAAGGGTCCAGTTGTGGGCCTCTCCCCCTCTCATTGCGTTAACACCCATGAATGTTCATCTTCATTAAAAATTGAACTTGAGTCTTTTGTAAGATTCTCGCAGAAACCTTTGCGCTTCACGGGCTGGGAATAAATAGACTGCCACTGAGAAAGTTCCCGTTGCGGCGTCCGGCGTGCGAAAAGATGATGCGAGCTTCGCGCGCCATACTGGATGGGTACTCGAGCGACAACGGCGAACAACGTCCTATTCTGAGTGTAATCGCCTCAGGGCTGAATGGAACCGTCAATGGAGGAATGGCTTTCTTGTCGCCTATATATTTGTGTTGTATTTACTCAGTAAGGGCCGCCGCATGCAAAGTTTCACGCGAAAAAGTGAAAATTTGGCCAAGATACGGCTCCCCAAACTCTCGGCCAGGTGGGCGGGGCCTCGCAGTAAAAGCTCAGTCCCGTCGTCGGCCTCGATTGGGATTGGAGAGTGGGACTGTTTACGTGACTTTCTGTTACTACAATGTGTGTGCGACCGTGGAGGACGACAAGTTGGGCACATCCCACTCGGCCGAGAATTTGGGGAGTTGTATCCCAGCCGAATTCTTACTTTTTCGCGTGGAACTTTGCATGCAGCCCTTATTAGGCAGATACAGTATAAATATGCAGGTAGCAGAGAAACTCATTTCTCCGTTGAAGATTCCTTTAAATAACACCACGCGTGGGCGCACCGTCGCGTCGCGCGCCCACGCCAATGTTCTCCTAATGGCACACACCCTAGGAATATCATTGGAACACTCAGAAAGGGGAAATATTGTAGAGAAGTGTCACTGAAATGCAGTGCATACGACCAATGCATTTTATGAAGGTTAGAAGTGTTGAAAAGGAGAGCATTCTATAACAGTCTAGTATCAAATGAATCCGAAAATGGCTGAAGGCACGGTTAGGGGTGATTAGGTCAATTTCGGAGCGTAAAAGTAAATGCAAAGGCGCCATGTTCGGCTCTCTATAAACCTCGGCATTGCTTCAGTGATACTATTTTGTTCTAGATATTTGTTCGAGTAAGATCATGTCGTTTTAGGCTCCGACGAAGACGAACTCGCCGAAACGTAAGCCAATAAAGATCTGTTACCAACCTCCGTGCTGTTCAAGAACAAAATAGTATCACTAAATGCAAAGGAATGCAGCATCAGAGAAAGAACGAAATGAAACGATCGCAAACACCCAAAAAGAGGCCCTTCTCCTCCCATGATCGAGGAGAGCTTTCATATTTTCTGCATTGCTGCAGGGGGTGACGCAGACGGCAAGGGGAACAAAGCAGCCGCCCGTGAACGTTGTCCTGCCCCTCACAGCTACTTTGCCAACGAAAGCCGTACGATACGCACTAGCTTTGGCATGCTCGAACAACATATGAAGGCTATGCCCGCATAGTTATGATCGCACGTTCGAGTCGCAGAGTATGAACGCTGCAACACTCCGCGACGCGACCCACCCATTTCTGATGCAAAGTCTAGGCTCGGAGGTGTACCCACTTCTGCATATAACCGTCTTCTAAGGTGTTCCTCATTGCAATCCTGCTTGCTTGGTTATGTTTAGCCCCAGTCCCTCAGATCTACTCGATTCTTCAGTTCGCAAAAGTGCGAGCAGAATGAGAGCCCTCCGTTTTTTTTTTTGTAAGAGGATTCGCTGGACCGCAT
Source organism: Trichostrongylus colubriformis (assembly GCA_963978905.1). NCBI lineage: Eukaryota > Metazoa > Nematoda > Chromadorea > Rhabditida > Trichostrongylidae > Trichostrongylus > Trichostrongylus colubriformis. The sequence continues at coordinate 7,537,764 of OZ022259.1, read as the reverse complement.
TAATTTGATATAGAACGGAACAGAGGCTCAACTAATATCGAGTCCAGGCAAGGGGAGCACACAGCCACAAAGACAATATGCTTATCACATGTGTGTGGTGAACTCATTATTTGGGTTGACCATCACTGTGCGCCTTATCTTTGCTTACAGAGCAAAGGGGGAAACATTGTAATGTTAACTGCCTCTTCTGAAGTGTAGTACGCAATCAATTTTCCTCTCAAAAATATAGAAACGGCTGAGCTTGTTATAAGGGAGTAGATACTTTCTTATCTATATATTAGTCCATTGTTGCAAGTAGAATGTCAGTTAAAGGAATCGGGCACGGGAAAATGAGTTTTTCTGTTACCCTTATAATTATGCTGCATTTGCCTGATAACGGTCGAACGCAAAGTTTTGTACGAAAAATTGAGAATCCGGCTAAGATACAACTCCTCAAAGTGGTGGCCTAAGGGAGGGGGCCATAGAGTAACTGCCTTCTCTGCTGTACGCCGTCGTCGGAGACGAAGAGTGGATCTGTTCACGTAAAGCACTTTTTTCGCGATGTCACCGTGCGCTATCACGGCGCCACCTCACTGAATCCACTCTGACCACACCTATTTTGCCTACTTGACCAATAAGAGAGTTCAAGTGAATTTGGTAGGTTCAGAGTAGGTTCGTGCACGTGAACGCTGTGATGGAGGACCGTAGCGGTGCAAAAAAAGGTGCAACCTAGATAGTTGTCCAAGGAACTACTGCCCCAAGAAAAAGAAAGAACCTGTTTATTTATCGTGAAGTACGCCGTCAAGAAATTGGATAGCATCAGCATAAAGGATAAAAGGATGAGGTTTCTGAGGGTGGAGGGAAATACGCCAAAAAAATCGCGTCAGCGGCGTCGCACTCGCGGCGCCACCAGTACGACGCGAATCGATTTTGCTCTTGGGAGCCCGGCAAGCGTGGCTGCGTCACTTCCGCACTCCACCCATGCCCCACTGCCTCCTCCAGCCACGCCACCCTGCCTCCTCCACCTTTGCCACACTGTCTCGCTTGAAGGCTGCCAGCACTGCCACTGGCACTCGCACCCGCCGCGCCGCTCGCCGCGGGCGGCCACGCGATTTTTTGGCGTTTTTCCCCCCACCCGGTTTCTGACGTCGCTGGCCAACGCAGGGATGGAAGGCCTGGTTGACCTGCGCTAGCGTTGATGCGGGATTAGATCACCGCACAATGAGAGTGGGGTGTGCGCCACCTGTCACTACTTCACCTCCGTCCAGCATCAGCATACGTCATTAATTTGTATGTCTACGAATAACCTAACGATGAATAAGAACACAATGCCTGGCGCAGCGTGCGAACAGTTTGACATGATTTAAATTCATACGCAAAGGGCATCTGTTTTTCTGCCCACCGTCCGAATTCTTTTTGAGTGGCTCGCTCACTATTCGATTCTACATAGTACCCGGCATTTAGAAAAAGAGGTACTAGGTGCGGAATCAGCCGTTATCCTTCACCCATCAACGTAGGTTGAGTTGCATGACAAAGGGTTCAAGCTGTCGTGTAACCGCTGTAACGTATGACAGCGTCAAGATAAAGGAGCTTATCTTGTTTACTAGGGGGGGACGATGAAAACACAGGTCTGTGACGTCATTTATATAACAAAATTCATGAAGTACAGTTTTTCAATAGTGAAGAATTCCTTTGCTGAGGTGTTAGGGGAAAAAGACGTGGTTAGACGGCCAGGAACGTGCCCGGTGATTACATGAGATAGGTTCCTGAAGACTTTTTTGCAAGACAGTGGCTGGAACCTGAAACGGATCAATCAAAGTGAAGAGGGAGGCGTAATTTTCACCGAGCCGAAGCTCCTTCTTCCCTAGGCTAAGGCTACAATTCATGTCCCCTCCTCCTATAAGAAAAAGCATCTGCCAAAGCATTTGTCCCATTTCTTTCAGCCTGAGTCTAGGGAGGGAAAGAGCTTTGACGCCGGTGAAAATTTGCGTCTCCTGACCCCCCTCCCCACTTCTATTGACCCCCTGAGCGCTCCGAACTAAATATCAAGTCAGCGATTCGGATGGTACCAGCTTTTGTAGCGTAAAGAAGAAAACCAGCGAGAGAAATCGATAGAGATGGGTGGTAGAGAATCTTTGACAGTGGGTAGTAATGACGGATCAATAGTCAAGAGAACAAGTACCGATATATCGATGACCTTGTCGGTGATCGACGAATAACCGGCTCGGAGTTATAACCCAGTTGGTGAAGTGGTTGCATGCTTGATTGTTTTCCGACAAGCGTACCGGGAACAAGGGTGAATTACATGCGAAGTTCACATTCCATCCTCAAAAACGCTGTCGATCAGTGGTGGATCCGGTTTCGAGACATGATTTACAGATACCTTCAGATATATCATGGGAAAGGAATATAAATGTTATTCTCCAAAAGCATGATAAGGAAAAATAAGAATAGAACTGGACGCTGATCTGTTTGAGATGCGCCACGGATTCCAGTTCCATTCAGAATTGTTATTGCACAGGAACGGGATTTGGGATATAAAACAAGTTGCGCAGGCTAGCCGATGTACAGGTCAGGGTTCTTATCTTTCTGGAAATGTATGCTATCAATCCCTGGACCACGAAGGAATCAGCACATCAAACACGCTTAAGAAACGTAGAAAAATGCGTGAAGTAGTAAAATACGTGTACCCAAACCCGACCGTGCAATTCCAACTAATTTCTGTGCTGATAAGCTATGGTAAACATACCATTCAGAAGCTGAGTCAAGATAGAAAGGGTGTCGATAGTGCAACGGATTAGCACATATGCCCGGAAATCATGAAGTGTGGGTGCGAGTCCCGCCCGACACCGAAGCTTTTGCCCATAACTCAGCATCCTTGTGATAACTTTCGCATCGCGGGCTACGGCGATAATCAGCAGTTATCAAAAATCAGAATATCACATTTGAAAATTTTTATTCGATGCAACCATCAACAAGTAGCAAGAAACATCTCCGGCCGGACCACCTATACTCCATTTCGGAGCGCCTGACAGGGCGTGGCCGACGGACATGGGCGAGTGCGGGATTGAAAGTGCGTGACAAGAGAGAGAGTGCTTGGCGAAGTGAGAGAGTTTATACACGCTCACCCAAGTCCGAAATGTACTGTATATTGTTGTCCCGCGGACGACGGCGAGAAGTGCAGTAGAGGGCATGGAAAACATGCAATGCTCGTTGCCAGACCCGAGCGACAAGAAGTTGAATCTTAATGCCAACACTTAGCCGATTTTGAGCTGATGCATCTAAGGAGTGTGAGTCATTTCAACTATACAGCAATTCTCTCAGACGACCGCAGGAAAACTACGGACTTCGGGATAATGAATAAAATAGGTCCGAATTATTGAAACCAATCTGTTCACTGAGAACGTGCTCACAGGAACCAGTTTGACAGCAATCCATACTTTTTACAGGAAATTCTCGATTCAGTGACTATGATATTGAACTGTAGAACGTAATGAATATGGTAAACTGGCAAAATATTAAGTTGAGAAATCAATTCTCGCTGTTTCTTGTTCTCTTTTTTCACATTCTTCTCTTCATCTTTCGACAAAGCTTATACATGAAAAACAAATAGCATCGTTTTGTAGAGCAGAAAAAGCTCTATCGAACACATGTATAAACTTCGTCGAAAGGTGAAGACAACGTTGAGAAACACAGTGAATAAAAAATGGCGGGAATTTATTCCTCAAATCTAATTTCAGTATTTGTCGATGTATCTTTACGAGGATGAAGTTGTCAGTTTTCAATGACGCCCGTTTGAACCTAAACTTGCATCGAAAAAACACGAGTAAACAGCAGATTGCAGCTAAATTTTATTAGATGATGTGCTGGTTCACAATGGGGGCCATCTTATAAAAAGTCGCACATCTAACCATCTGGGAAGGATCTTTGAAGGTCAAGGGCCAATCTGCATGCCAGGCGTGTATTTTCGCCTAACCCTTGAAGAAGGAAGGAAGAGGTTCCTTTTCCTTTCCAGGCTGAAGTAGAAATCATGTCCACAGTTGCCCCCACAGCGATAGCACCGATGTACTCATTGGATATGTAAGTTGAGTTCTTCTAAGTTCGATGTCTTAGGTTTAGGTCGAGTCACCCATTGTCCTCTGCCTTCCCTCTGTGCCATAGCCAGTCCTAGCCGGCGAGGCAGAGATGCAGACTATGCACGTAGTTCAATTCTTTCTAAATGTACGACGAATATGTCGCGGTAGACGCGTAGCGCGTGTGACCGGACTCATTCAACTGTTGCGTACCCCGCTCCCACCGATGTTAGAACGAAAAAGAGGACGGCACATCGATTAATAACCTACAATTTTGTCAAGGATTCAAGAACAAAAAAAGAATCCATTGGCTTGGACTAGTCTCGAACTGGATGGGACACGCACATCCGACTCCCAATCAAAACCGCAATGAGCTTCATTGCTTAGTATCACGCTCTCAATAGGTGATAGGACCGTCTATGGCCTTTGAAAGCACTTTCTAGAAAGGAGATTTTATATTATTAGTCTTCTTTAAGGTAGAAGTTTACGAGTATTACGAAAGAAAAAGAAAAAAGAAAGAAAAAGCAAAGAAAACAGAAATGTGAGGTGGAATATAGAGGGATCCGTAAGGGAATTGTATCGGGCAGTTCTAATGCATTGCTGTGCCACCGCACCTATCTCGAAAATACGCTCCTGTCGTGTGTGCGACACCGCATCGGTTCCTTCTGTACCACAGCCAATACAATTGAAAAGAGGGGAATTCACTTTGCAGCTCACTCTAGGCAGTGATCTGTAAATGTGGGGAGGGAGCGCTGAAGTCGTAACACGGGGGCCTCAACACGAAGATTCAGGAAAGCCTCTTTGAATTTTTCGGATAAATGTGATCAAATTGGGATATGTGGAGTGCCAGGAGCGAGAATATAAAACGGAAGAAGATGACGGAAAATTTTTTTTTGATGGCATTCCTATCCGATAGCTGAATTGTAGACGTGTCGTTGAAATTCGTGTTCGTGTTCACCAGACAGCAAAACGAAATGGCGAGTATTGATCTGAACTAAGTTCGATTTCAAATTCTACAGACACATTCCTCGAAACCCTTTATGGAGCACCGTACTGCCTGTGTTTCCGCATCTTCATATATTTTTTCATCAAATATTTACCAGTGCTGGGGAATTTTATTATTTTACCATTACTAGTACACATAGCGCTGTTAGCGCAGGTGATGTGATAACAAGTAAGCGCTCGCCTTAGCATGGTCCGTGGGTCAAATCCCGGCTCAGCCCCACCTAAGCGAGCCAAGCCTTCCATTTTTTCGAGGTCAATGCTTGCACAGTCATGAAAAATGGAAGATGAAAAGTTGAACTGCCGTTGAATCTGCTGTCCACGCACTCATAGTATAGACCAAATCACATTCAAATGCCATTACGGCTTTCATATAGAAGTGGAATGCAGGTCGCATTCCAACAGGGTTAACATTGATCTGCGGCGAAATTTTGATGATTTCAATCGCTGTACAGGTTCAAAAGACCTCTCGTTATTTCGGAGCTTAAGGAACGACAAACGACCTGAAGTAATCCCTTTTCCAATTTTTTCCAAATCGCATTTGATCTACTCAATTCATAATTACTTCCGCGAACTGCGAAAGCTCTTTGATCCATTTCGTAGGAAGGTGAGCAAAATGAAGCAGAAAGATTTGAAGGAAGGAAATCGCAGGACTGTTGCTACGTAACGAGAAATAATCTTTAGCAATGCAATTAGAATCAAGCTGTGACGTAGAAAACCAAGTTTAAGTGTCTCCACATCAATCGATATACAGGGAAGACCAGTTACGAGGGTCGGAAGAGGCTAGGTGACCGGCGCGAATGGCTCCGCAAATACTCGACACATAAGCCGCTACGCCAAGGTAATTGCTTGGCCGGCTACCTAGCAGGATTTCGACGCTCGATCATTATTTCGGCTGGCTTGTGGCCTAGAAATACCACAAAAACCTCGGTCCGTTTTGTGTGAACTTAGTCCACATTCAGAACAGCACATACATTTGAACTAATCGACAACCGACCGAATGGCACCAATGTATTCGATTTTTTTCTATATTTTATAAGCCTAGCATGAACTAAATGATCATAGGGATGTGTCAGGTTCGAGACTGTCCTTCACATTGCTCGAACATCGTGTTCTGCTGTGCAGGTAGGACATCGAAGCATTGAAGTAGTACAGTGGGAAACGGCTCCGCTCTCACTACCATGGCCCGTGGATCGAATATCGATCAATGGCCACCCAGACAAATCAAGCAGCCCATCCCCTGAGCTTTGTGATCGGGTAATCATTCGTCTGGGATAAATCACTGACTTGTATTCACATCGGCTGATCCCGCACTTCATTACGTGGGCCTAATTGCACTCAACCACCTTCACTATTCTGGAAGGAAGTGGAGTGAGTGGCACATCCAAAGGGAGTTTGATCGATGTCGAGTGCTATCCTTTATCCTTCAGGCCCAACAGCAAGAAGTGTAAGCGCAGAGCTCATGTGATTCCAGGCTAGTCGGGAGGTTAACGATCGCAGTTCGTTGTACTGCCAAGATACCCATTCAAATCATAATTCTGTGTTCAACTTGGATACATGGGGCAGCTGGGAGGAATGGGCCAGATTTACCCTCTACGTTTTGGAGCTGGCACATTGGACAAGGATTTTATGTGAAAAAATGGCTGAGATGGGCTTTAAGTTTGGTGAACCCAATTGACTCCTAGCCTTCCATCTATAGGATTTGACGAATTATTAAACATTTTGGAAAGAAAAGCGCTGTTTACAGTGATATAAGGGTAAATTCCAGCAGAGTAATTTATCTGACATTTTGTGTAAAGTGGAGGTATAAGAACCTTGAAAAGTTCACTAGTGAAGATCATTTTGGCATTTAAACTTTGGTACTAGACGGCGAGAATTATTTCATACAACGGTAACGTTGCGGAGATGCTCATCAAAGCTTCAATCTTCTCGGTTGTGAGCAATTATCCGCCCAATGCGAAAAAAATGAAAGCCAAAATAAAAAAAGAAGTGATACGTGTCCCATTTCTACGTGATAAAAGAATAGCTGAATCGTTCCAATGTACAATTTGTTCAGATGTCATCTGAGACGTCGTAACTTAGCCAAAGCTGCACAAGCAGGGTCAACCTTGCGGCAACCCTCCAAATCTACCCTGACTGTATAATTCCCCCTCTTTCCAACCGGGTGGTGGTCGATTGGTCGAGTTTTCGCGCGGCCGCCCGCGGCGAGTGCGAGTTGTTTGTAGTTTTATCCGTTGAAACAGCGACAGCCACAACACAAAAGACCTTCCGAAGCTTCCAAACAGCAATCTTTGAAGGTCTCCACGATACCAGCCCACTGCATACTGAGTGGAATTCCAATTATGACTAGACCGACTGCAGCAAGCCGTGCTGGCGATGCAGCGAGTGCGACGCAGCGAAGCGAAAATTCGACCAATCGATCCCCACCCTTTCCAACCTGACGCAGTTTATTGGCAAACTAATGTTGAAGACTGTCTATCGATAGTCATAGTTTTAATTTTTCAAACCAACACGTGAGCACCTTGGAAAATTCTTCACCCCATGCTTGACCCTGAGTGCAGTACGTCATTAGCCATTAATCGCTTGCTGCTAAGGTGAAGTAAAAGTTGGTGTACGACTCAAATATGAGTAAGAAGACCAATTGGCAGGCAATGAGAGAATTCGAAGCGATCATGATTTCCTTCCATTTCTTGGCTGCATTCCTGTAGGCAGTTTTTGTAGCATAACGGCATTTCGGAATGCTCCGGTAACCACTTCGTCATCTGTGCTGTGAAGCAGCTTCCTCGACGAGGGCCAGTGTACAGCTTATACAGTTATTCACCGAGCCCACCTCCGATGTTAACTTGTTCAGTTGCCATATAGGATAGTGACAGATTATCTTTGCAGTATGAAACTATCCTTGAGCATGGCAGATTATCCTTGTTGGTACACAGACGTGAAGTTCAGATGGGTGTGTGCAGATATGACAGCGAATCGCGTGGCTGCCTGCGGCGAGCGGCGGGGCAAGGAATGGCGGGCTTCAAGCGAGGCAGCGTGGCATGGGTGGAAGGGCAGACGTGACGCAGCCACGCTCTGCTGGGCTACCAAGAGCAATCGATTCGCAAGACGTACTGGTGACTCCGCAAAGCGAATTGTCATATCTGCACACACCCAGTTCAGATGGATGTCGCCCATGAGAATCAATGTTAATGCTCTGTTGTTCTGTTGTTATCTATTCTGTTGTTTAATAAGACTCCCAACTCAACAGTGCCAACACCTTCATTGCCTTTTGATTCGAAGGGTCCTCTGAAATGTTGTTTCGACTTTCTTTCGATGTCACATCCTTGAATACATCGTTAGAGTACTTGAATATTAGGTTGTTCCAAAAGTCTTGTAGTATTTTCCCAAAAAAATCAGTAACTCTTGTTCACTTCGAGGCAGGTCCAGGCGGTTCAGGAATATGGTGGAACCTTCCCTAAGCTTTCTAGGAAAATATATATTGACCCACCAGATCCCGTGGAAAGAGCTACAATGCCCGTTGTCGATACCCACCCAACTCGCGGTGTCATCTATTATGAGCGGTCTTGCGGCACCAAAACGACGGAAGCTTGCGACTCCATCAGCGCTGCATTGGGCAAGGGATGTGTGAGCTTCAAGACCGTGTGCCGCTGGTTCATCAGCTTCAGCAACGGCGAGATTGACATGAAAGACAAACCACGCTTGGGACTGTGCTGGTTCCGGGACGCGGAAGGAATGCTTTTCCGCGAGGTGCTGGTACAAGGCGAGACAGTCACCGCTACCGTATGCACCCACCAGCTCCAGCAGCTCGCCGTCGCTGTTCGAGAAAAGCGCCGAAAAAGGTCCGCGGTCACCCTTCTTCATGACGACGCCCGCCCGCTCCCATTTCGCGAAAAGTTCCCAGGCCAAGTTATAGGAGCTCGGCTGGGATGTGCTGCCCCACCCGCCATACTTTCCAGACATTGCCCCTTCTGGCTATCACCTTCCCATTCTCTCGAATCCTTCCTGGCCAAGAGAAAATTCGTTGATTATGACTTGCTTGCGAAGGCGATCGCTGACTTATTCGACTCTCAGAACCCAGAGTTCTGGGAGAAGGGAATCAACGATTTTCCTCTAAAGTGGCAGAGGGTTGCCGATAACAATGGTCAATACGTTGTTGCCTAATTGTTATTTGTTGGACGAAAAAAAATAAAAAGTGATGATCGAAAAAAATACAAGACTTTTGGAACAACCTAATAATAAGGAGCTGAGCAGTGCAACAGCAGGTGAATAACTTAATGGATCTGACAGAAACCCAGGAAATGGATCCTATTGCACCATCGAGAACGTAGCTTCGTGCCCACTGCTTCACTAAGGAGATAAACAGACCGCAAACTAGTACCAGTTAACAATAAGCCACCAAGCCGCCCACCATGCCCGCCTTTCAGGCCATCGGCAACTACATATGATAGTAACGCGCCTAAACGAAGTCATCATAAAAGTCTCAAAGCGCCTTTTCGAGCGCGAGTTCCGATGAGGACCATTTTTTTCAAAATTCGCCATTTCATTTGCAGAAAACATATTTTTCCAGTTCTAATATCCCTCATTACTTGGTATGTCTTTGATATTCGTTCGTGACCTTCAAACCTTGACAATAATTTTCCATTTGGCAACCTTTGCTCTGTACAAATTCACGAAGTAGTATTCAGTAAAAAGACAAGTGGCACACCCCCCCCCCTCCCCAAGTATAGTGGTACTCTTTGAAAGGGGCTGTGCGGTATGCGGCAAGTGTTCCGGTGGATGGTGTGGAGTCAGGTCGCCCGTGAGTGGGTTTGCCTCGTGAAACAATTACTTTTATACTGCTTTCAAGATCTTACCAACACAGCTGATCTACTTATGTTGAAGATCAATGCCAAGGAATAAAAATTGAGATTTGAAGTTAAATATGTAATAAAACTAAACATGTTTGATATAAATAAGTGATGACATTTCCAATAAGTGCGATTTCTAACTAGAAGCACATAAGATGCACAAAGTAGGTGGTAGGCAGTGGTTGTAACTATCTATGATATAAAGTTCACTTTAAGAGTATGTTATTTTCGTCGTTTCCATAGTAAAGTGCCCGCGCCGCAACATTTGCGACTTGACCTCTTCGAGCACTGGTCGGTACTCTTGCACGTCACTTGGGGTTACGTATCCTTCCAGTTCGGAGTACTGCAGTACTGAGGTAGCTGTGTACTGACCTGACCACAGTATTTTGTCATTCCTATCATTTGTGTGATGGAATACCTTTGACGTCGAAGGTGTAAAGGATAGTGTGATTTTCGAACGGATAAGCTACGGACTCAACTGCCGTCTTTCAATGCCCGACAGATCAGCATTACAGTCCATTTCGGAGCGCTTGATAGGGCGTGGCCTGAGTGGCGAGAGTGAGAGTTTGTGGCGGGTGAGAAAGTTTGATACACTCTCACCCAAGTTCGTAGGCCACGCCCTACGTAGCGGTGTGAAATGAACTGTAGGTGTGATAAGGGATCTCCCAACTTCTCTTAAGCTGTACAGTAAGCTCTTTCGATTTTTCTCCCCTTTTTTCACAATGCTGACTTGGTTTTCCTACAAATGTAACATGTTCTATAGAGCTTTTCTGCTTTACGAAACAGTCTTATTTACTTTTTTGAGTTATGTCATAGTTTATTTTATTTTTAAGCTTACATCAGAAGTAGAGTACTCAGCAGGCAAAAATCCGCATTTTCGGCATCACACAGTTTTTTTTACGAAAAATCCTTGATCATCACAGAAGATTGACCACCGATTACTATTCCTTTCATATGATACGAGATATAGAGCTTTTGGATTTCGATAATGAATGAAGAAAAGCGGGTGTCGAAAGTTCAGATTTTCGCCTACAAGCTATTTCATTCCTGAACCTAAAAATTATTAAACAACTGAATAATTCTAAAAGAAAAAGAATGATTTGTATAGCAGACACTTCTCTGACGAACACATTTCACTTCCTCCGAAATCAAAGAAAACACTGTGAAAAAAAAAACAGAATAACAAATTGCATAATCCGTAACATCTCGCAGAGATGCTTTTGATAGTTTCGAAAGTTTTACACCGATCGGAAGAATAAAAATGCGATGTCCCATGACATGTAGTGTTTCGAAAGTTGTCCAGCGAAAGGGGCGTGGAATTGTGGCCACTCGATCAGTGCTGGGTCCCCATTATTGCATCGCAGCTGTCACGCGTATTGTTTCATCAGTGATTCTCCGATTTAATATGTTGCCTATTACTTGTAGAAACTCTTTGAGGAAGTCCCCTTTGTGATGTGATTTGCTAACTTTTTACTAGTTACACCACTACTTCCACCTATCGTGCCAAACGCTTTTGATCCTAGCGCTCACATTTCGAGATGTTGCGAAATTGTGCTTTGATTCTTTGTACAGAATTGAGTGTACCTAACTTGAGTCATCCCCAAATATTGAGTGAATTAGCTATGCAAATTCCATGGGGAAGATGCGATTTGGCGAAAAGTTAGATGGCTTTCACGGTCTTACGAGAGTGATTGAGGGTCGATTCAGGCCACCGATTTGTATCAATTTTTTCATGAAACTTGTAGAAACTCTTTGAGGAAGTCCCCTTTGTGATGTGATTTGCTAACTTTTTACTAGTTAACCAATACTTCCACCCTATCGTGCCAAACGCTTTTGATCCTAGCGCTCACATTTCGAGATGTTGCGAAATTGTGCTTTGATTCTTTGTACAGAATTGAGTGTACCTAACTTGAGTCATCCCCAAATATTGAGTGAATTAGCTATGCAAATTCCATGGGGAAGATGCGATTTGGCGAAAAGTTAGATGGCTTTCACGGTCTTACGAGAGTGATTGAGGGTCGATTCAGGCCACCGATTTGTATCAATTTTTTCATGAAATTTATTTGTGGGGTTTGCAATTTTATATTGACATGTTTCTGGAGTTAATTCAACTTTTTTCCGCTTACTGGCGAATTGAATAGCCGAGTGTTCCAAAATGAATGTACCGGGCCATGAACGTAATCGAAGGGAGGACAATGTGCTCCAATGTAAAGGAAGCGATGCGACGGGACACGGCGCGGCTCTCGCTTTTGCCACAGCGACGCACCAAGTGACGATCGATCGCTGGCTGTTCAGCGCAAACTTTCGCCATCACTATCTCTTGGATCACGCTTCCTGTGCTGCGGGGATCCGGTATCTCATCGGTTAGGGTGGCGTGGGGGGGAGAGGACTCACTGGGTGATTCTCATTTTCCGAGTAGTTTTATTCGTTGTTTTGCCCACATTTAACTCGTGCTACGAAAGTGTGCACGCTTCTTTTGTCACAGCGGGCGGACACGCGAACTTTCTGTCGCCTAATTGATTGTCGCTTTTTCATTATCTACGGTTCAATTTCATATTATTACGATTCAATTACATTTCCTTGGGAATTTTCTCTGTTTTATTTCATCGCTGGGGACTTCAGGGATAACTCCCTTATTAGAGTTTGTATTTAATTGGCTTTTAGGTGCTATCGCGCCGAGGGGGGCATCTTATAAAATTTCTCATCTAAGCATCTCGGAGGGATCTTTGAGGGGCCGATCTGCATATTCACGCGTATATTTTTGCCTATGCCCTAGTGGAGGAAAAAGGAGGTTCCTTTTTCTTCGAGGCTTAGGTCAAAGTCATGTCCATAGAGGAATGCCTCCCCCATTGCGATAGTACCGTCTTTCATCTTTAGGCGAGTCTACCTGGTTTTCTTAGCAAGACTACTAGAAAAACTGGTGCTGTAGTCGTGTGGGGTTGTGTGCTGGCGTCTCTCACTCGAAATCGTTCTGTAATTATCAGTTTGTATAATAGAGTGTATATTTTACCTGAGCTCCACTGAAGGAGCGAAGTTCATGGGCTTCCCGTGAAACTAAAACTGAGGCCAAAAATTCAGGCAGAAATAGCGCCGAACGCCGAGCAAAGTGGAGTGGCCCCCAACTACATTGGCAGCGAAAAACAGATTAGGTGCGATGATAGGAGCGGTTTTTCGTATTAATATAAGCTGTGCATGTTTATGGTGATAGCGGTGATAATTTTTCACAATGGGTGAAAACATACTGTACTCGTCCCCTTGCCAGTCCTGAAAGCTGAAGTGTCTGGGAATGTAAGAAAATTAGATCCCTCTGTGCATCCCCTCGTACCTATGCTTTGAAGCACATTGGCATCACTAAGCATAGCGGTGCGAGCGATTGCTGTAGACCATCAACCCCTATGACCTCAGTGAGTAGGCTTAATTGAGCATTTAGTAGGATTGCTCTTTTGAACACGCTCGTCTATAATGTTTGCTACGCTCTTTCGTTTCATATAACCTCTTTGCAGGAATAATGGTCCGTAGACGAGTTGCATCACCGAAGCCTTCTGCACCAGTCCGAAGAGCATCGCCTCCGCCATCGGCTATGCGTTCTGCTCCTCCTCCTGCACCTATGTCATCAATGCCGGCTAGAACAAGTAAGTCCGTTTGTTTACAATACACACTATGATGCTCTAAATTCCCTTTGCAGGTGCTCCTATGGGAGCTGCTCCTCCTATGGGAGCTGCTGCTGGTGCCCCTTCACAGGGACCAGGATTGATGGGACAAATGGCGGCTACAGCCGGAGGAGTTGCCATTGGTAGCGCTGTGGTAAGTTTGGTTAAGAAATTATTATAGTATTCGCTCAGTATGTGGAGATATTTTCATTAGCTGTTGCTTTACTGTGCTCACTTGCAGGGTCATACGGTTGGTCACATGCTCACCGGTGGAGGAGGCTCGGCAGCTGAAGCTGCACCGGTTCAGTCTGGTGGTCATGAAGCTCCACAACAGCAAGCTTATTCTCAGCCCTGTGAATTTGAATGGAAACAATTCATCGATTGGTGGGACCTCAATATTCGCATTACGAATTTCCAATTTTCATTGGAATTTGGCATCTCCTGTTCACATTTTCATATTCTCGTATTTTCAGCACTCAAAATCAATCTGATGTGTCGCTTTGCAATGGATTCAACGAAGCGTTCAAGCAATGCAAAGCTCGTTACGTTTAAATAGGTCATCACTCACGCGTCTAAGTTGTCTTGAAACCTCTTACAAGAATTCTAAGTAGTCCAATTGCTTCGACATGGTACATCTCCCTTGTATTCATCTAGTTTACTTTGAATTACAGTGATCCGTTATAGCCTTCATTGAACTAGTTCCAATTGTTGATTGTAGAGGTATCAATAAAATGTGGTAGAGAAATGTTCGTATATACTGTAAAAGTTGATTTGTTTTTTCTTTGGATATTCCATTTAAGCAAGATTAAAGGGAATAAGGAAGGGAAGGTAGTATCCAGTTCAATTTCCTGAGTTTTTCTTGCGTTTAAGTTGATGCGTGACTTACTAGTTTCGGCGAAATATGGACATAGTGGGAGACGTGCTTTGTCCACCGTTGCGCTTCTTCTCTTTCCAAGCTTACATAAAATACCGAGCCCGCCGTATTTTCCCATTCAACGTTCAATTTCCTTCAGTTGTGCTGGGTGTGGGTTTAGGTGCGTTGGCACTAATATGTTTCATATCCACATGGCACCTGAATTGTGTGAAGTGACAAGGATCTCGCGACGCGGTTTTCACTCTTGGTTGAGATGCGGAAATTAATGCGTCAGAATTTGTTCATGAGTGATCAGCGGCCGTCTGTTTTTGTGGTATCTCCATTCCTACGTGCCGCGTATAACTGAAGACTGCAACCGTCGATTGTTGTTACGTATTCAGTGATTCTATAATTCGAAGAGTTTTCGAAAACTTGCCGCTTCGTTCTCTCTCCTATCGATCGTTTCGCATGCTGATCGCACTTCGGCGTGGTTTTTTGAGGGCTCCGATATGACACGTGATGCATGCAGTCTTTTCTTTGATCGATCTTTTGTTTTCTTATTAGATATTCGCATTATAATTTCCTGAATTTTATAGCAGAATTGGGTCAAATAAAGTCAGGGGGGAGACGCAACTTTGCGTCAGATTTTCACCAACGTCAAAGCTTCTTTCCCTCCCTAGGCTTAGGCTAAAGCAGATGAGACCTATGCTTTGAGAGATGCTTTTTCATGTGGAAGGAGTGAATATCAATTTTAGCCTAAGCCTAGGGAGGGAAAGGAGCTTTGACGTTGACGCAAAGTTGCGTCTCCCCCCCGACTTTATTTGACCCGCAGAATTTGTTAAATCATGGTGTTAACCTGCTGTGTATAAGATGGTAAGTTTAGTTTTGGTTGATGGCATTAACTTATAAAAGGCTTGGTGAACAAGTGTGAGCCTTGCTGAAGGCTGTTATACCCGACATTACTGACAGCTGCCTACCGTATTCGCCTTTGCATGAAGATCTATTATTTTATCATTTATTAATTACTTGATAGTGCACTACCAATGAAGCACACAAAATCTTATTTTCAACATCTAGTTCTTCTGCTGTTTTGCATAAAGATAGGCTCATGGAACTATCGTTGGAACTCACGCAGATCATCCCTTGTCTTAAGTCATTTAACAGTTTTGGCTTGAACCATTTGAAAGTAATGGTATCGATGCTGATGACGAGTAATGTTAAAGATAGGTCAAAAATTTTCAGGCCTGTAAGCCGCAGGCGTTTTGGTCAAACCACATTGACGCCGAGAGCTGCCTAAATTTGACGCTGAGACCGGCGTCGGCGCGCAAAGTATGACCGCGGCCTTATGCAGCTGATGGGGGTCCCTCTAACTATCAGTGTAATCAACAGGCGAAGTGCTTTCCAAACCACCTGCAAACACTGCTGTAGCATGGCCTAGCGCCCACGATTCTGGAAAAGTGGAGTGTGCGAAAGTAGGTCAATGATTTCAACAGAGCTCCTTTCTCAAGTGTTATCGCAACGTCATCACTAAGGTGTCAGAACGACGCGAAAAGGCCGCAGAAAAGGTATGGAAGGTGATTTGGTTGGTATAGCTTGAACCAGGAAGTTAGGTTTATCATTTACTATAGGTTGTGTGTCTGTTGATGTGTTTGTGTGTGTGTTTGACCAGAAATGCACGACTGACGTACCAGGGGTGTGTACACTTCGGTAAGAATGACCTTCTTCGCACCTTACTCGATTACTGCTTTGCGCCCAAAGAGCGAAGCAACATTGATTAGGTGCGACAACTTAGAGGTAAAGTTATACGCTACTCAACTTCATACGTTATTTGCTCACAAAGTGAGAAAAGGATGTGTGTGAACTCCTGGCTATAGCCATTTCTAGAAGGAGATTGTGTTCTCTAGGACCTCGACAGCCTATCAAGTACTGGCAATAATGTCAACGTGAGATCTTAGAACTTGAGGCTAAAAATTCCTGTGTTAAAATTAATGAAGTAAACATGTCGATCGATTTCACCCCTTTCAAGCCCTTTCTCTCTTGCCTATTATGCCGCACCTGTTTCAACTCAGTCTATCCCTCCTGCGCCTTCCCAGTGAGGGAGCAAACGGGTTATTAGCGTTGGCCGGCTGCATGGCGTGGATTGCGCCATGCATGGGGTTTCCATCGACAATCCATCAGATTGAAGGGTACACTATTCCCGTGATCGTCTTGGAATTGTGCACTGTGAACAAGGTACGATTTACATATCTTCCTAGCACTACAGTACAAGTTATGAGCGTTTGGTTGCAAAGCCTGAAACCTTGTTGACAGTCCACAGTTCCAAGGGGACGAGGGGTTCAGCTTGACCTTTGACTCTGTGTATCGTTTGCGTTCTCCATGCGCTCTCTTCTCAATGTCGTTTCAAGCACTTATCTTAAAAAATTTGGACCTCACCTTGTTTCTTATTTGTGAGCTGCCGCTTTCCGTTCCTTCGAGTTTTCAAGTGAAGATCAAATTAAAAGTATTTAAAATGGACGCGATGGATATG
Organism: Trichostrongylus colubriformis; assembly: GCA_963978905.1. Taxonomy (NCBI): domain Eukaryota; kingdom Metazoa; phylum Nematoda; class Chromadorea; order Rhabditida; family Trichostrongylidae; genus Trichostrongylus; species Trichostrongylus colubriformis. Next base: position 7,520,833 of record OZ022259.1, on the reverse strand, counting down.
CATCAAATTCATGGTTCATCTCCACTGAAAAGTTTTTGAAGGATGTCGACTGTCGGCTTCATCGGACTGGGCAACATGGGTGCTCATATGGCACGAAATTTAATGAAGAACGGGCACAAACTTGTGGTTTATGATATCAACAAGACTGTACTGGCCACTTTTAAGGTGAGATTCTGTTGTACTGACTTTCGGTTTTATTCACAAAAGGAAAATATTGAGTTTTAGGCGGACGGAGCCGATGTGGCCGGGTGCCCTGCTGAAGTTGCGGAAGCTTCTAAAGATATCATCACTATGCTCCCGAGCAGCCCTCACGTGAAAAAAGCATACGGAGGAGATGATGGTCTCTTGAAGTTAGTCCTTGGATAGGTCTTATATATAGGCGCTTTTATTTTCGAATTCATCTAGCGGCTTATCGTTCCGAGGAATTATGTAGGAAGTAGTTCCTGAATTTCCCTTTTCTAGAGGGATGCAGCCTGGAAGTTTATGCATTGATTCGTCTACAATTGACCAGACTGCATCTATAGAAGTGGCGGAATGGTGTAAAAAGAAGCAGAGTGTATACGTAGATGCCCCTGTCTCTGGTGGAGTAACCGGTGACCTTTTGTGATTTTTTCACTTCGTTTGATTTACTTGCTTTGATTCACTCCTCACTCTGTTAACTTGTCACGGGCACTGAAACAGTGATTTGATGTACACGATTCCAGGTGCGCAGAACGCAACCCTCACGTTTATGTTGGGTAGCGGAAAATGCCAGAAGACATTTGATCGAGCAGCTGCTATCATCAAGAAGATGGGCAAAAATGTGGTATGTTCTGCTGAGACAGTTTATCTTTAGGTGTATCAGCTTGGAGTTTTTGTCTTATGTGGTCTGATATCTCATCACTTAAAGGTGCCAGTAGGGGTAATTTTGGAAGGTTGTGTACATGAAATCGATGCTAATTATTGCTATTAAATAACTAAATAATTAGTGCATCAATAAGAAGGAACGGGATGAAACGATAGAGACATCTCCCCTTCACTTCAGCGAGTAACTATTTTGCACAAATCTATTAGCGAGGAGGGTGATGCAAACAGCGAGGTCAGCCAAGTAAAGCTGTGAATTTCAGGTCGCATATGCTTTGCAGCAACGGCGACGACGGCGGCAGTTGGCATCGGTATCTGTGCCGATTGCCGTCGGGTGCCGCAAAGTATGATGCCGACCTGTCCCGCTTCCACGGCCGTTGCACCCTCGGCATTTGCCGCTCTACGGCGAGACCACGGTAAAGAGCTAGCGCTCGTGAAACTCGCCATTTGCAGGGATTATGTATTCCCATTTCTGGTTATCCTAATTACCTCAAGCGGTGCCTTCAACTTTAACCCAAGTGCATGGGTGAAGCTTTTACCATCATATTTCATGGCAAAAAGCCTTGTGCATCTTTTATGTTACTATGTAGTTTATTCAGGCAATTTGTTCAATTTTAGGTCAATTGTGGTGATGTAGGATCTGGTCAAGCAGCTAAAATATGCAACAATATGCTGTTAGCGATAGAAATGGCGGGAGTTGCAGAAACAATGAATCTCGGAATCAAGTAAGTGGCATTTGTTTTTACATCGGTTGGTCATTCATATCCTCGTGAGACACGGTGAATATTGTACGTTTGACACAATATTTCCCGTGATTGTTTAGCTCATGAAGTTAGCTCTTGAGTACTCGTTGTAGTTGTCGCAGTGGTTTCATAGGAGATAGAGACCTCGACAGATGACCATTAGTAATGCCTTAAAGACACCGGTAGGTGGCGATTCTGGCCTACGGTAAGCCCTACCGTAAATCTTGCAGTCGCTAGGTTGCAGGCAATGCACACAAGACCTTTGCTAACAAAGGAAGGATGATAGGTCGAAGTGGCCTTTCTATACGAGGTCCATAGCAGGGATAGACCTTGGGATGCCATTTATCAATCTGCGTGCCATACCTGCTGTGAGTCGCTCGGAGCAGAGTTGCAAGTGTTTTAAAGAAGCAACTCACCGTAGATGATAGGCAAGTATGACGCGTGTGGCAATTGGTTAGTTGCTCATCGCTGAGATATCCATGTGAAGTGTGTGCAAATATCGATTTCAAATGCCTGATGAAATATTTCAGAATGGGTTTGGATCCAAAAGTTCTGGCTGGTATAATAAATACCTCTTCTGGTCGTTGCTGGTCTTCTGATACATACAATCCAGTTCCGGGTGTAATTGAAGGCATTCCGCCCAGCAACGGGTATCAAGGCGGATTCGGAAGTGCTCTCATGGCAAAGGTGATCTTCATTTTTTCTTTGAAGTTTTGCATATTATCATTATGTCACGGGTTGCGTGACAAGTATCTGTTTTCCATTTCTTCACTGCCGAGTGAGCTTTTGTACGGGAGTGGGAATTTTGTATAGTTTATTTCGCTTCTCTTTATCTCTCTACTTCGCACCTATTTCGCACTTTGGCACGCTGAGTGACCTCGCTTAAAGGCACACCACGCGATAATCAGACTAGTGGCTTACATTCTTGGGACAAGTAGGTCCTTGGATAACTGCTCACGCTGCACCTTTGTTGCGACTCCGCGGTGCACTCTCACGGTGTTGTGCCTACTTGAACATAACTGAGCCACGCACACCCAACCAAATCACACCTGGCCTTATGCGAACAATTTTCCAACGTGGCGCTCACCTGGAGAAGGAAGGAAACTGCAATAGGAGAAGATAATTTAATGAAAGCAGCTCCCACATTGGAAATAGCTCGTCTAAGGCCAGGTGTGATTTGGTTGGGTGGCCGTGGCTCGCTTGTGTTCACAAAGGAACGACATCGTGAGAGTGCACCGTGGAGCCGCAACAAAGTGTCTGAGCACTCAACCAAAGCCCTGCTTGCCCCAAAATAAACCACCAATCTTATTATCGCTGATGTGCCTATAATTGAGTGCTCTGTCTGTTAACTTCTTCTCGACAATGACTGATAAAAAATGAAGCAGGTTCTTCATGGTAGGGAATTATTAAAGGACCATAAGCACTGCAGGTGATATACAATCAATTAATTCGCTTGTAAGATGATGCCCACTATGAATTACTACAGCGAATTATTGATGCACCTCATATTTCACTGGGGAAACGCAACTTGCTCTGCAAATAGAGCTGGTCAACTATGTGTAAAAAGATTCACAGTTGAGTTACTATGCGAAATAATTAAAGGAATCATTCGTTACGATAAACGCTCAATTTTTAACTTGGCATTCATGGTTATTTGGGATTTCGCTGTTGTAATGCATAGTGAGCATCATTACGCGTTTAGGTAAATTAATTGATTATATTACTTGCTGGGTTTATGGTCACTTTTAATCCCCTACCACATTTTTTAACGTGTGCAGTCATTGTCGAGAAGAGGTCAACACATCAATCAATTAAGCGAGGTAACCAGCATGCGAATGTGCGAGGTAAGTACGAAGTAGACAGGTAAAAAGATATGGGTGCTAACGAGAATTCGGTACAAAAGTACCACTCCCTTCCCTCTCGCCACCAAACGCTGATCATGAAGTTGGTGGGCTGTGAGCCTTGCTTCATCCTTAACATCTAAAACTTGAACTGTTCTCGCACCATTGCCGTCCTTCTGACACGACATAAATGTTGCAGCAGATTTGAAAATTTTTTGCGCTCGACGAAAGTTGGTCTGCCGACGTTGTTCAATGCTGCCCAAAACGTTTTTGGAGGTCATTCGTGAGGCAAAATTTGGTTGTGGAAAAATGGCATCAATGAGTGGAATTGCTTTTTTTCAATAGATCACGGATGAAAACATGAGTGACGTCATCGTAATGTAGGATGCACGAAACTGACTAACTTACAGCTGTTTAATGTAGCCCTTAATTCTTCTCATGATTAGTACTTCTTTACACAAATGTATGCTGTGAGACACTTCATTATTCAGGATCTCTCTTTGGCACAAAACGCTGCAACGACTACACAGGCGCCGACTCCGCTAGGTTCTTTAGCCCATCAGATTTACCGTCTTTTAGCGCAGGACCCTAGATATGCTGGCAAAGACTTCGGTATTGTGTATCAGTTCTTGAAAGAACAGAAATAGGCATCGAATATTGAAATGTTAGAGACAGATGACAGCTCCATGTAGTGTTGTATATCGTTCGAACTGTTATCGCCTTGTTATGTTCCTCAATGGTACGTGATAGTGGAAAAAAGCTTGACCACCCGTGTTGAACTTTGTACCATAAGGGACATCGGTATTCATTTATGTATCTAGCCAGTGGCTTCTCAGGAAAATGAAACTGCTGCACAAGAACGTTTAAAAGGAAAGCGTTTCTAGTTGAAAGTGGCTTTTCTGATGTCCTTCCATCAGTTTTGTCTCACGTACATTTTTTCGATTTTGAACTTGCTTTTCGAAATTCCGAACATGGCTTCGATCAGTATAAAGGGCATGCATTGTGTTCAGTGATGGTGATTGTATTTTTAAGCATCATTCCAGCAGTATATAAAACTAATAAATTGAAAAGTTGTTATAAGTGTGACAGAATTTATGAACCAACGTAATACAGCGTGGCGCTGTGAAAAGGAGAATATTGTAGAGAAGTAGGTTTTGGAACCAGTTGGGGATTACACGGCCAAGATTATCTTTGCCTATGACTCCGCACCGCTTTCACCACAGAATCCTACTTTATATAATCGGCTAAGGTGTCTGTTGGTGTGTGTGTGGGTGTGTTTGTGTGTGTGTCTGTCTGTTTGACCGGAAATTCATATCTCGCGTCGCAGCAAAGACGGGATCCTGGATTTTAGATATGATATAGGGGGTGGTACGGGGATCCCAGCGGTGGTGGACAAGGTGATAGCAGCTGATAAGGGCTGATAAGGAGCTTGAAAGGCCAATGTCGCCTAATTCGTTTCACCCTTCGGGTCGATCCTGGACTGCCAAAACTCGATAAGTGTTTTGAGGGGTGGGACGAGCACATCATTGGTGGGTGGTCCTAACTGATAACGCTCGATAAGATTCGATAAGGAGCGTCAAAAGGCCAATGTCGCCAAATCCGTTTCGCCTTTCGGGTCGATCCTAGACTGCCGACACTCATAGGTATTTTGAGGGGTGTGACGAGCACATCAATGGTGGGTGATCCAAACTGAAACGCTTGATGAGATTCGATAAGGAGCGGCAAAGGGCTAATGTCCCTGAATCTGTTTCGCTCCTCTGGCTAACAGTGGAATGTTCACACTTACAGGTATTACAGGGTATAGGGACCTTAATGGTGACTTTTCGAAGCTGATAACGGCACAGGGAATGATAAGAGCCACTAAGACGCGGGGAAGGGATAAAATCCGGTACACCGCTTACTATTACTATACGACTGCTGTAGTGTATGCGTCTGATGCTCAGTGCCATTGGGTGACCATATTGCTTATGTTCTGATATCACTGGCCGATGTACCGACCGCTGAATTGCCTATTTTGATACTGCGATATACATAAATGGTCAAGACACGATCTAGATTTGCGATAGCAAAGCAAGCGATTCATTCTCTCATGCGGCCAGCAACAGTACTAGATATAGACCGCTAGACTATGTGAAATTCCAAAAAGAGGTGCATATTTACAAAAACGATAAGCATCGATAACTGGCATACGGATCTACCACCTATATGTAGATAGTAGATGGTCAGCAGAAAGTCACATCGATCACTTCCCCATCAAATGATTCTACTGAGCTAAAAAAGTACTGAATAATTCGCACAGTACTGTGCGATAGCCCAGCTGGTAATGAGATAGCGGGCGCATTGACTCCATTAGGCCGTGCTCACTCAGCATCGGCAGGGCGTGGTCGCGTGCACAGACAGCGAGGCAGAGTGGCACGAGGGAGGTGCAGGGATGACGCAGGCGATGAGGAAGGATGCTACTGACCCAGATGCAGAGACACGCAGCGCCCCGCCGCCGGTACCGCACAGTGTGAACGCGGCTTTACGTCTATGCCATAAGCGTACTTTGGCATCAAGGCAGAAAAGGGAATTGACGGTAATTCTATAGTTTGTTGCCTCTTTAGAGGTCAGTTTTTTGTGTGGATAGATAGAGAGTTCCTACTCCTCATTGGGCGGGTCTGGATGATGTGTTCTTGGCAAGCTCACGCTCAGGGACTTCTTGCTGCTTCCTTGTTAAAAGCTATTACAAAGGTTAAAAAATGGCCCAATAGAGCAGCATGCTGTTTCTTACTTCAGTAATTTGTTTGTTTCAAATCAAGCCTGAGAAAATCTAAGTGCTGGCACTATTCAAATGTCACTAACCCTGGGACCTTGAGCCAGACAGCAATGTGGATCTTCCTGACTTGTCTGTTGAGGCTAGTCGGGGTGATGTGCGAATATCACCCTTCTCTGGCATTGACGCCAATTTGGTGTAACAACTTTTTCCTACCAAATTCTTTTAAAACTGCCCTATAGGGGTAAATCAGAGTGCTAATTACGAAAATGACGTCATTTTCTCGCGCACGCCATGTGGCTCCAAGATTGCGCCAGTCTCGTTCATTTGTATGATGCTAATGTAGGTGGGGTGGGGCACGCCTTTTCTCGCTGTCGTCTTTGACGCCTCTCACTGACACTATCCTAGACCAATCTCTATTTGAACCACTTGCGCCTAAGCTTCGGTGGAAGGGAAACGTTTATCAGATAATAGGTTGATCGGGCCTATTACTGAAGGGGTGTAGGTGTAGCGGTGAGGGTATAGGATGTAGTACAAGACACATGGGCTATATATATTTATTACTTATAGGATTACATAAGGAAAGGGGGGAAAAAGGAGAGGTGAGGAAGTGGCTGTCGGCAGGAGTGACTGGAACTACCGGCTGGCAGCAGCTTAAGTAGCCGCCTGCCAGCTCCGAAGTCGAGGTGTCGTCGCATGATTGGCTGCTGGCGCATGATGACGAGGCTTGAGGATCGATGCTTGAGGATCGATGAACTGGAGGACGTGACACTCCAGTTCGTCTTTGAGGTGCATTCGCTCCGCGTCTTGCCTCATCAAGATGAGGTCCAACTCCTCCTTGTTCCACAGCCTCACGGAGATCAACTCCTTTGCCGCCAATTCGGCCTGGCGCTCTAGCTCGGCCGCCCTCTTCAGTAACTTTTTCTCGTATTGCCTGGCTTCTTTGCATTCGCAGGCAAGGGGCGAGTCCTATAAAAAAATATATATATATGAACAAGCAGATAATCATCAACCCCCTCATTCTATTCAAAAATCTTTCATTAAAACACTCACCTCCTCTTCAGGAATAGGCGAGCGTTCTGGGCTCTCATCAAAGGTCTCCCCACGATGGTAAGCGTAAGCTATAAAAAAACCAACTTTTCAACTAATGAAAAAAAATAAGAAGAATAAAGCAACTCACATCGTTGTGCTGTCGCAGTATACAATGACTAGAACTTCTTACATCTAGCTCCTCCCATGCCACACATAAACCAATTAAAAACACTCCTACGCCTAATCAAATTAATATTATGCTGACACTTATAGACCCCCCATTGCGTAGTCTATGACAATCCCCACCAGAGCCCACTTGAGATAACCAAAACAAACACACAACGTGACGTCGACAGCCCTTCACGGCGCGATCACAGTCTCCAACAGAAAAGGGCAATAATCCCAATTTGAAGACTCCCTACAACGCCTTTACCTGTTATTAGGAAGTACAAACTATATCCAACCTTACAACCACATCCACAATATTACCGTATGAGAACAACACGGTAACCCTAAACGACCAGGAGCACCCTATTTTTATCAGTACTCCACCAAACATATATTTTTTTTTCTCATCCATTGTGGACTTGGACAAAGTCCATCAACCAAACACATTTTTTTTAAACCATATTATCATTTTCTTTTACTGGATCCCAGTCGTAATTTCATATTTACATCATCATTCATATTTTTTTCATAAAACTCCTGTAAACCCTGCTACAAGTTCTCAACTTTTTTTCCCCTAACTTTATTTCAATTTCTACCTTCGAAATACTCCGGTCTTTGACACTTATTCTTTTCCTTTTTTCATACAGAACACCAAATTAACAATGAATTTATTCGTAACAACGGATTGGAAAAGGTTGTCTTTTTCCGGTGTCTTCTTATTGCTCCCCACGGCGTCTGTCGTGACTCGTGCACGACTTCTTTATCCCCGTTAGGCCGTGCGTGAGATATACGCGCATTTGTCATCGTCTAGGCCTTGCCGTCTAAAGGGGATAAGCGGACTCACGCACTGGGGTCCTATCGCGCATCTACCGTAACCATGGAATGTTCTGGACCGCGCCGGCTTCAGGCCCAAAATCATTCCTCGTCAAGTAGTCTCTGCTCGTCCTGCATCCCGAGCGGTTGGTTACGACGCCGCTCTCCACTGTCCGTCTTGTGCGCAGTGTCATCCAGCGCACCCGTCGTCCCCGAAGAACATCTCTGCGCAGCTGCTTCCCCAAGCAGCCCTTGGTGCGCAGCCGTCGTCGACCATCGTGGAACAACGTTGCGAGGATGTGGCATGGAAGAAGCAGGAACTTCCGTCCTCTGCTGGTGTGCGCCCGGACGTGCCGACGAAACCCCGGTCGACGCCGCCAAGCACGACGGAAGGGTTGGTTAGCCCTCGGCGCCCCCTAGTGAGGAGAGGACCGATCCCGTAGGTTCCTTTTAGATTAGGCGTTTCACCTTACTTGTGAAGTAGGCATAAATGCCGTTCTAGTATATTGTGTTCGTGTTGTGTATGAGTATATAACCTAAGTATATTTGGTGCATATCGTGCGTGGGGATCAATCGATGTGTTGCACATGTGTCAATAACTATTTATTAATTGGTCAGTTGCCAGTTATAACATCAGAGGTTTGGTTGATTGATGGGCAGTGTCCGTCTTGGGATTAAACGGGGTATACCGACACCAAGCGCAGTGGACTAGGCGCAGTCGGTGGGCCGAGAGGTCGTGGAGCAGTAGAAGTCGTATATCTGGGGCATCCAGGGCAGGACCGTCCCTCGTCTCGTGGCAGGCTGAGTATTGGGCGCATTTCCCTGGCTTTCCCTCTCGGCGCACGGCGCGGGCGGCTTCACACTAATTCTTGTGTGCCACAATCTTTTGCCCCGTGGAGCCTACCCGCGTCGCGACATGGTGCATCGGGCTGAGGTTAGGCGTGTGGTAACACACGTCTGGCCTTTGTGATCGAACCTCGTCGCGCCCATGCGTGTGGGCGACCGGAGCATCGCTTAGACGCGCGCACGGAACGGCACGGAGGATATGAGCACCCGCAGGAGAGTCGCGAAGGGAGATCGACTAGGGCGTACCTTCACCCCCTTGGCGGCTGTACGGATGGCGAGGGACTGCAGTGGCAACAGGAAACTCGACGGCGTACAGTGCACGCCCGGGCCCAAGGCAGCGGGAAGGATTACCCTTCTGGTGTAGAGTGTAGGCAAGGTTGGCGCAGGAGCTGCGGGTAACGCCGGGGCACATATTGCAATGGGAGTGCCCAGGGGGTTGGGAGTACCCGCTCCATTGTAATCCCGGTTAGTGACAGTCCGTGCTGCTGAGGCAGACCAGTGTACCCGTCACCACCTCACACCTACCCAGGCCGTATATTCCGGTCCGTTGGCACCTGTGTGGACTTGATACCCACGCGCACGTTCCTGGCAGTCCGTTCGAAGCGGGGCTCCGTGTCGCCACCCATGGCAGACAAACCGCTCACCATCCCGGCACATGTCACAAGTCATCAAGATGCACGACCAATACGACCATGCACTCTCGTGGTCACCCACTGTTGCCTTCAACCCATTTTCGCTTATTCGCATTTGTACCGTTGTTAAGAAGCGCTGCTGGCCACAGTTACTTCACCACACAACGCCCGTTCATCCCCATTTCCGCTCGGACCATACAACATCTCTCGTCTATCACCACTCCCCATCAAGGCAACTGGCAGCACATGCAGACCAAATCAGCGAAGCCGTACACTATCACGCACACCATCACTACTACTACGCAGGAACCCACCAACCCGTTTCACAATAACTCACCTCCACCAGTCACACAATCGACAGCAGACGACAATGGGACGGCAGTGGCAGCAGGAAGAGCCCCTGGAAGAGACTCCCCCCATAGCACTAACCCACTTGCGCAGTTTCCCCATATTCCACATCCTGGGGCTATATCCACTCACGGCGCAATCATCACCATCTTCGCCGTGCCTTGGTTAGCCACCGAGACGGTCGCCGAAGCGTGCGTGCAAAGTTCCAGTCACAATTTGCCCAATTCACTCTAGGCGCACCATACAGTATGTAAGCGTTCATTTTCAAGGTACTGGTCGGTTAATCGCTTAACATCATTGCGCACGTTCCTCCTCCCACAAAGGACTCCTTGCGCACATTTCCGTAGCAACGCGGATTTGTTCGCGAGGATACCCATTATGCGGGACCAGTAGTAGCCCAAAACAACTCTCCACAGTTATTAGTAGCATAGTCGTAAAAGTACTGCTCACATTCGCGCGCACATGGGCATACCTTAGAACGTTCGCCGTTGTACGTATTCAATATTAACCAACTTTGACAGCGGTCTCACGTATTACAATAATTGTGTGTACAATCGTTCGCTACTACTCTACTACTGGTACGTTCAGCTATTTACATCAACTAGTAGTGTCCCCTGGGGGCAAAGTTGTTTATTTGCGTACGCAACGTTGCGGTTCTATCAGTATCAGTGTCAGGAGCTTACATCATCGTCGACGTGGTTACCAAAATGCGCAAGTTGTTGGCTGTTCGTTCAGCCATTGGGTTAATGCATTCACAAAAGACGAATGCGCTACGCAGAAATCTTGTCGACTAGCGATAAACCATTGCCTATCCACGTGCGTTACTACTAAAATAGCAAAATATAGTCAAACTCTGAGCCAATTGTCAATAGTACTTTCAATTTGGCAATTTCGTACACGTGCAGATTGTCGTACGCGTAAGCGCGCGACAATCTCATTAACCAACGTACAATTTATAGCCATGTCAGTATCTAAATACTACTTCCATGTTCGTTGCGCAGTTATACGCAGGGTCATCAAAATGCGCTCCAGTGCAAAGACGGCACACTGGCGCCAAATCACCATTTTCGAAAATCGATCTGCGCAGTTGGCCATGGATGGTCACAGTTGGCCTCTGTCTTCATCATCTCCATACTGTTATTCACAACTACTGTCTACTACTCACAGCCTTGGTATTCATATATCTCTTCCTCGTCATTCTCCACAAGCGCACTTGGTCAGGTATTCCCTTTGCGTTGCTTTAGCGTTTTGCATATTGCGGTGTACTGTTTACTGTTTAAGTATCTTTTCTTTTCACATTTTTGCTCATCACGCAGTGTTTCCATACTGCGCATTGTTTGTTGTTGCATAGTTGTCCATTGTATTCGCGCACCTGCTTCCCCTCCCCACAGGAAGTTGGAGGTACGCAGCCAAATCGGCATGCTGACTATCAAACATCATATTTTCATCCCTTTGTACGTCAGCAACCCCTCGTGGACAACCATGCGCATATGTCTCTTTTTCATAGGTAGTTATACATTAGTATTTTCCATGCCCATTCACGTACGTTTTTACAACAATAGTGTCAATTGTTTTTTACAGGCTCACTTCATGCACAATTTTCAATTTTATATTCTCACAGTACACAGTACTCCCCCTATGCCGCCGCACGCGCACGCACCCTGACCAAGTCCACCCATACAATCCATAGCACCTCTCTTTTTCCAATCACTTCACTTTTATCATTTACCTTTTCTACAATTCTATTGCTAACTGCTTTGCAGTAGGCACAATACATCCGTGGTTAGGTCATTCGGTTATCGTTCGTTGATAACAATATCGCCATACCCCGTTCGCGTATAGAAATTCACCTGCGTTCATTTTGAGGTAATTGCGCACAAACTGCAAACCCAATCAACTTCACAATTTCTCACAATGGCAGGACGTTTACTTTCGCGAGAACGATTCCAAGTTCCAAGGCAGGTAAGCCCAAGTCAAAGGGATAGTAGATCGCGCAGTCGCCCTCGCGACCGTGCACGTGTCCCCCCAAGGGAACCCTTGCGTCAACCAGTTCAGGTATTCGCAGAAGACCAACCCGGACCCTCCCTGCGCACTCGCCCCGGTACCAGCGAGTCCCAAACATCTATCGCGCAGTCAGGGCAGGGTCAGGATCTCTTCGATACCGCGCAGATGACGGAGCTTCTTCAACGCAACCCTAATATCAATACTCCCTTACTACGCCAACTGGTTGAGGAACTTCAACGCGTTCGAGATGAGCCTCAGCATGCAGAAACAGAAGTACCGCAGCCGCCGCAAACCACTGACTACAACGTGTTGCTGCATGGCAATCCCATGTGGAATGAGCCATTTATAAGGCCGCCAACAACGCTGGAAAGGATCATTGCACTTGCGAGCGGTCGAACCCAGAACAAGCAATGCGCCGCGCAGACGACCATGAGACGCAGCTGGCCTCGTTACCGCCGCAAGATCGTCAAGTGCTTTTGCTCCTACAGCGCCTTACCATTGCGTCAAATCCAACCACGTTGTTCGACACACGGCATTTAAGCGCACACGATTTTCTGCATGTTGATGCTTTTCTGCGCTCAGATCTCCATCGTTCAATTCGCAGTTACTTCACAAAGGAGATCTTCATCCCAAACTGGGAACTTAATCAAGATACTACGTATCCGCAGGTAGCGCTCTACGAAATTGCGCACAATCTACAGGGTGTTCAGCAGCTGTCGCAGCAGCTTGTCGATTATACCGCGCAGCTGTCTCATCAACAGCAAATGCCTGCTGAACCCGCGCTGTTGTTCGAACAAATTGTGCAGCTTCATAGATTTATAGATAACATCAATGAGCGTCACGTTGCCTTGTTAACTCATTTTCAAAACACACATTTCAGACAGGACGACCCTCCACCATACTTGGCAGATCTGCTCGCTTACTACAACATTCATTTCGCAGATTTCCAAGCCACATCTGCAACGGCCACAGCGGCGATCGCAGAAGCCCGCAGAGTCCTGGACGACCTCGTACGCTTGCATCGGGAACAGATGCGCACCACACTGGACACAGTTCAAGCGGTCCGCGACGTAGCACAACCACCACGCGCACCCGCAAGACCACTACTCCAGCAGCGCCCACAACCACTACGCGCACCGCCCGCGATGCAAGCAGCTCAGCCGCCACAGACACTGCCGGCAACACGTCCCAGGCGGGATCCAACACCCAGTCGTCCACAGGCACCACCATTAGTGCGCAGACCACCATCACGGTCGCCAAGTCACGAGCCCCGTGGCCCCCTCCAGCAGGTCGCTCCACGTGCCGCGCGCCCGGAGGCTCCGTCTGTCGAGACGGAATTTTCCCCCTCCGAGGGGGTTCCGTCTGTCGAGACGGACCACGGTTCGTCAAGCACCCAGGCATACGCGGAATCGGAGTACGCTTACTCAGTTGGGACGTCACATAGACCGCGCAGCCGCTCGCGAGAGTCGCAAGTGCAGGCAGCGGATCCGTATAGCATGCCCTGGCAACCAGCAGAAGTTCCCAAACGCGCACGCTGTTTCTTCTGCGCGCAGCTGCATTTCTCATCGGGTTGCCCCAATGTTACAAGCTTGAGGCGAAGGATCGTGATCCACGCGAACAACGGGAGATGCTTTATCTGCGGTGGCGACAATCATGGCGAAGAACAGTGTGAAGCGCAGACGCGCTGTAGGGCATGCCGCGCACGCGACCATCATACCGCTTTCTGCCTCAATAACAGACACGCAGACGGCGATATAGCAGGCGTAGAGCTGCAAGAATATTTAGAGCAAGCCAAGGCTTATGCACGACGTGTACGCGCAGGAGACATCGAGCATTAACCATCTTGCTCGCCGCGTAGTATACTAAAATATACTCGTTGATGTCTCCGGCGCACTCACTAACATCTTTGTGCAAACTAATCAAGCGTAGTCGGTGGATGCTGGGGCGTGCATGCTTTGCGCAACTGCCCGCCTCGGTATACATCAGCTCGCGCATCTCACTCGTGCATACCATCGCACTTGTCGTCTTTTGTGTAAGCGTCCACGGACGCAACCCCTTGGGGAATGCGGTGGGAGACCGCATATTATTTTTCGCTCGTCCCGGGTTTAAGCTACGTGCCCTCTTTACATTACCATGGGGAAAATGTCCTTCGGTTTTTAGTGAGGAAAATCTCCCCCTCACGCTATAAATTGACCCGCGGAGCCAAAAAGATTGCTCCTCCAGAAAATTCGTAGGCCCCTACATTTCTACATCGTCACGATCTCGTCATCACTAATCGCACTTGCCGTCTCAGCGTCAACATCATCAACGTCACGCTCACCGTCGCAGTCGAAGTGAAGATCGAAGTCGTGTACGCACTGATCAGTTTTAACCTCGTGATACTCATTTATTTTGCTCATCATGTATTTGTGTGTTTAACTAACAGTTATTGTATTGAGAAACGCTATGACCCTCGACGTCATTGTTGTCCCATCGGTTCCTCTCACCCGTGCGAGTTGGGGAAACGCACGGCTACGTAGGCCCTTCTGGTAGGCGCCACTTCGTTTAACGTGTATGTAAGTTTGCCTAGGTAAGGAGGGCGTCAACTCCTGCGGCGCGATGGCCTCGTCGTGTGCCCCCCCAGTGTCGTGACTCGTGCACGACTTCTTTATCCCCGTTAGGCCGTGCGTGAGATATACGCGCATTTGTCATCGTCTAGGCCTTGCCGTCTGAAGGGGATAAGCGGACTCACGCACTGGGGTCCTATCGCGCATCTACCGTAACCATGGAATGTTCTGGACCGCGCCGGCTTCAGGCCCAAAATCATTCCTCGTCAAGTAGTCTCTGCTCGTCCTGCATCCCGAGCGGTTGGTTACGACGCCGCTCTCCACTGTCCGTCTTGTGCGCAGTGTCATCCAGCGCACCCGTCGTCCCCGAAGAACATCTCTGCGCAGCTGCTTCCCCAAGCAGCCCTTGGTGCGCAGCCGTCGTCGACCATCGTGGAACAACGTTGCGAGGATGTGGCATGGAAGAAGCAGGAACTTCCGTCCTCTGCTGGTGTGCGCCCGGACGTGCCGACGAAACCCCGGTCGACGCCGCCAAGCACGACGGAAGGGTTGGTTAGCCCTCGGCGCCCCCTAGTGAGGAGAGGACCGATCCCGTAGGTTCCTTTTAGATTAGGCGTTTCACCTTACTTGTGAAGTAGGCATAAATGCCGTTCTAGTATATTGTGTTCGTGTTGTGTATGAGTATATAACCTAAGTATATTTGGTGCATATCGTGCGTGGGGATCAATCGATGTGTTGCACATGTGTCAATAACTATTTATTAATTGGTCAGTTGCCAGTTATAACATCAGAGGTTTGGTTGATTGATGGGCAGTGTCCGTCTTGGGATTAAACGGGGTATACCGACACCAAGCGCAGTGGACTAGGCGCAGTCGGTGGGCCGAGAGGTCGTGGAGCAGTAGAAGTCGTATATCTGGGGCATCCAGGGCAGGACCGTCCCTCGTCTCGTGGCAGGCTGAGTATTGGGCGCATTTCCCTGGCTTTCCCTCTCGGCGCACGGCGCGGGCGGCTTCACACTAATTCTTGTGTGCCACAATCTTTTGCCCCGTGGAGCCTACCCGCGTCGCGACAGCGTCCATTTTCTCCACCTGCGTGATCAACGTCCTGCTCTAGGCAGTCGAACGTCCCCTCGTAGATAGGATTCAAACTCGCCGCTTCCTGCAAAGAATACATGAGTGAAACAAAAAAGCAATTATTTTTTTTTCCTCCTTACCATTTCTAAATACTGCCGCAGGTTGTTGGTCGACTGGTCGATGGCCTGAAGAAGAGCCACGCGGTAATTCCGTAGACTCCTTCCTTCCATTATGGCCTGTCTCACCATGGCGTTCCTCCTTCTGGCAGCCTCGAGCATGTCAGCTAGGAACATCATCTGGGCGTAGGTGGCACGGCATCGCGGGCATACTCCAATATTATACAGCATCGTCTCCCTGCGCACACTATGGTTTCTCTGAAAACATAGAAATGTAATAAATCAGTGAACTTCTTGCACGGAATTTCTTTCCCTACCATAAACTGGTTGAAGATCCGCATTCTCTCTATTTCCCGGCGATTCCAGAGGATTCTAAACTCTTCCTGCACCGCATGATCCGCCGCTACTAGGATCCTTGCATTTGTCTCCAGGCCAGCTTGCTCTTGCCCTATGCATCTAAGGATGCTGTCCCTAATCTCATTCAAATAAGGACAGGAACACGAAGGAATCGGGTTAGCCTGAAATGAGATAGGGAACACTTTAAATAAATTCTTACCGAACACATATCTAACACTTACTCCTATGGGAGGAGAGGGAAGCGGTGAATCGGGAACTGGAGGACCTGACACGTTTTCTTCCCTCCGAAGGCCATGGGAAACAGCGCAATGCAGTGCCCTCTGTTCCAAAAACGGAGATCATATCCCTGACAAACCGCCCAACTCTTACAGGCAAAGTGTCAGCTATCAGTAATTTTTTGCGCATTCGCGATTTCCGAGTGTAGTATTTGGAGTGTCTTAAGTTAAAACGTATTTCAATGGGATAGTGCTCAGGGCGATGTTACTCATCTCACCGTCGCTGCCTGGCAAGTGCTGTATTTATTTTCACTAGTGTTTTTGTATGTTTATTGATGTAGAAATAGCCCACGTAATGGTAATAGGTACATAACACCAGCAACTATGAAACATCAGGAACAACCTTGAAACAGCTGATCACCAGCGTGGAGAATAATATGAGAGGATCGACAGCGAAACAAAACAAGGAGCACTGCGCTCTGGTTTTTGAAGTGAATACGGGAAAAATTCATCTGTGTCCAGCGCGACCTCACTAGCAAGGATTTTGAATGCCATAACAAGGTCATGAACCCTTCGTTGAGCTAGCAAACTGGGTAAGGAGAAAATGCGACGGCGTTCAACACCATCAGGAATAAATTCGTAACCTAAGACAGAACAGCGCATATGCGATAGTATTCAGCTCAACCTTTCAAGTTCCCCTACTTGCATGAATACGTTTGCACAGATTCTCCTCTAGACGTAAAGATTCGCCATCATCCTGCAGTGTCGTACGTTGTTTACATCTGTGATCGTGTTCCTTTGTGCTCGCCCTGATGCAATGACGTTTTGTTTTCCTACTATCAAGTATTTTTTACAACAGTTACTTTGCAGTGTTTATAAAATTCACCAAAATCTCCCTTGGCACGGTGTGCTGCATAGTACCTCCAAGGTTCAGGACGAGTGTTCAACTAACACTCGATCACTGGTTAGCGATTGATCATTGATCATCATCCACTTGAAGCACACATGGTAGCTACACCAAAGAATCAGTGATCGGTCCCGTACCCCTCCCATTCAGCCATTGCTTATCGCTGAAAAACGTGAGCCTACATACCTCCCTTGATCGCTGCAGCTTTCTCTTCTTAAGCGAATAGCGTTCTCCGCTCGCTAACCTACTAAGTAGGTTATTTATTTGTTTATTTATTGAATGCGTGACCCGGTGCTTGTTATCATTCTGGGTTAGGTAATCCACTTATTAGCTCGTTGGAGACGATAAAAACCGAAGACGGTAAAAAAAAACTGCGAGAATTCTCGCTTATTTCGCCACTGGAATAAAATGAGATTTGTCAAAGTCAGTAATTTGCAGTTTTTCATTAACGAAGTCTTTTGAATGGCTATTATCAGCTCGAATCTCTGGGAGTTCGATGACGTGGACGAGTTATTGGGCGTTGAATGCGTCTGATGGTCGGCGTTGGGTGGCAACTACGGGATATAAGCTATTCGACGCCCCCTCTGCTGGCCGTGATTGCGTACCGGCTTGAAGACAGCTGGCAGGGTTAGGCCGCGGTCATACTTTGCGCAGCTGCGTTAGTTGACGCCAGTGCCGGCGTCAACTCACGCAGACACTTGCGTTAGTTGACGCCGGTGCCGGCGTCAACTAACGAAGCTGCGTAAAGTATGACCGCGGCCTTACGCAATCACGGCCGGCGTCCAGCGCGTGCATTAGTCGATATCAAACTACGGCCCATGTGCATCATTGGCAAATTATAATAGTTGCAAGACCGCGCCTGACGACCGTCTCCCGGCACTTGTGCAATGCACCACTTGCATTCTGTAGTATGTAACACACCTCTTTTTCAGTGCAGTGGCTAGGAATTCTTCAACTACGCAGTTTTCCATCTTTTCACTTATTTATCGTGATCCATTTAATACTTGGATCCAATGTATTTACGCTATACGTATTTAACCCATTCGCGACCGCGCCGACTAGATATTTTCAATATAAGAGGAGCAGACCAGCTACCCTTGACTCGTCCCTGAAGCGCTTAAACTGGCGTTTGGGGATCCTTATCTCAATAAGGACCGTTTACACCCTCACTACTTCATCGCCACCCCGCCACGCGCGAGCACAAGTGCCGTTGTGCGTTGCGGTCTGGTTCCCTTACCTTGAATGCTACGTAAGGACATGTCAGACACGATCTTCCTATACGCACAAAATTTAGAGAAGATAACTTCGATGTATATTAAACGAAATATCTTACACATAACATCAAGCAGAAATATATTTATCCATACCTGATGTCACATCGTTCTGCGATAGGGTTTGACCGAAAAACGCTTTTGGGAATGTGTATTTTAGCCTGAGCCTAGGGTGAAAAGGAGCACTGGGGTGTACTTGAGATAACCCTTTTTACTTGTGGTAGTTGTTTCACCCGTTTCAGTGCCCCATTCCCCTAGGCTTAGGCTAAAACAAGCATCCCCTCCCTCTACATGAAAAGAGACGCGGCTCGACTTCACGCCTGAAGACGCTGTCAAGCTCCTTCCCTTCCTTGGAAAGGCTTAGGCGAATCTGGGAGGGCCCTGAACGATTAGAGGACACTGCAAAAACGATGGTGCCGGCACGGCAAGTCGCGTTCATAAAGAGCGATTTGAATAAACGTGTATTCTACCGAATGTGTGAATTTTATCAAAAAATCAGGGAGAGTACACCGCGAATGCTGCAATCTCCAGCAGGGGTTTTGCACTTCTGGAGAGACGGGTAGTATTTCGTTATAGGGTTTGCATCAAAAGGAAGTTTAAAGATGTATGTTGTATATCGAACGAAGAAGAAGCATGGTAAGCATCAGCACCACATCAACATCTCATTGCACTCCCTGCTTGACGTCAAAAAGAGGCGCATTGGTCGATCTTTTGACGTTGCCAGGTTCTTGAAATTTTTTCGACTCCAATCCATTCTGGGAAGGAGGTTACGCAGAGGATGAACCACTACTCCCCCGTTACTTTGTAACGCGAACAGTTCCTTCATGAAAAGGTGATGATAAGCATTTATTTATTTGTCCTTTGAACAAGCTTGAGTTTGAAGGGAACATGAAGATTTTGCAAGTATACACACTCATCCAACTATCTCATGGAGCTGCTCGTTAATCCTTTCGATCTTGAACTTTTTCTTGAGAAAGAAGGGTTTCTTTCTATCATTTCTTAGTCTTGCGTACATAAATACCGCTGAAACGAATTGTGGACCTTTTTCACCAGAAAGAACTCATAGAGAGTTAGGAAATTGGCATTCACCACCGCAAGCTTCAATATTATATAAGGATCTAACCTTATTAATACTTTGAGACTTTTTACAACTTCTCAAGGCCTTCACTTTTGCAACTTTACAACATCTCATAAAACCTCGATATAACGAAGAATGATTGTCACCTATCCAGCAGAATGCGGAGATCAGAGCGATGCAAGTTGAACTTGCATATAAATGTATATGAGCTAACAGGAGCAAATAGAAATGGCGGCTGCAAACTAGCATTTGGGAAGTCTGAAGCAACCTGTTGTAGTGAGTAGTGGAAAAATGCTGCGCCAGTGATGCACCTCCCTGAATTCGCTGTAGCAATAACCACTGCCGGAGGTCACAGATCCTCTGTCCTCTGCAGTCCTTCCACTGTGAAAATGGCTCTTCAAGTTCATTTAGCATAGCTTGTTCTGGGCTTCTTAGGCCGCGGTCATACTTTGCGTTGTCTGCGGCAGGGCGTGGCCGCGTATCTTGCGTCTCCACACTGCCTCGTTGCCTGCGTCAACTCTGCACCTCCCCCGTGCCACTCTCTCTCGCTGCCTGTGAGAGAGAGTGGCACGGGGGAGGTGCAGAGATGACGCAGGCAACGAGGCAGTGTGGAGACGCAAGATACGCGGCCACGCCCTACCGCAGACAACGCAAAGTATGACCGCGGCCTTACGTTCCTAACTATCTTAAAGACACCAGAAGGGGTAATTTTGGCTTACGGTAGAACAGAAGTAGTGTGAACGAGTTTAAGTGGCCGCCATTGCATAAACTCGCCAATTTGACGCCTTGGCAT
Source organism: Trichostrongylus colubriformis (assembly GCA_963978905.1). Lineage (NCBI taxonomy): Eukaryota > Metazoa > Nematoda > Chromadorea > Rhabditida > Trichostrongylidae > Trichostrongylus > Trichostrongylus colubriformis. The sequence goes on along the minus strand of OZ022259.1, from coordinate 7,500,455 downwards.
GGTGCCAAAAGAAGATGTTTCTATTATAATTTTGTTTTTTCCTTTACTTTTTACTTTGTTCTTTATTATATTGTTTCTAGACTTACTTACATGAATGCTAATATAGTTGGGAATGGCCACTCCACTGCGCTGGGAATCAGGTGCTACAACTAATGTTCGCCCACGGCCCGTCTCCTACTGCGAACAACTCGGAATGCATGCGCTGATGCGAATGGGATGCGAATACACACCGCAGCGTCGCGCTTTTGAATCCGGGTTTTTTCGCCTATTATCGCTTCTAACCTTGAGTGTTCGTTACAAAGTGCTCATTTCTTTGCATCTTACTCTTGTTTCGGACCCCCCTTCCGGTTCCTTTAAACTCTCTCTCTTTGCAGTATTTTTGATACTGTTTGTTTCGTGCAGTTCTGATTGCATATTTCTGAAATCAGCGACTTCGATTAAGAATAGGAATGACTGCAAGAGCTCTTCACTATGTCTTCAAAATCGGTGACAGGAAAGCTTCATATGAATTCTTCACGAAGGTCTTGAAGATGAAAGTAAGAAAATTCTCCAGTTTTAGATGATGTAAGTGGCTCGTAGTATAGCTTAATTACATTAAACTTTTGGTTTTAGGTACTGCGACATGAAGAGTTCACAGAAGGATGTAAAGCGGAATGCAATGGGTAGGACTTTTCGAATTGTACAGGTCATGAAATTCTTACACCTCTTTCCAAATGAAATGCAGACCCTATAATGGCAAGTGGAGTAAGACAATGGTGGGCTACGGCAATGAAGATGAGCATTTCGTTCTTGAGTTGACGTATAACTACGAGATCGGCTCTTACCGTCTCGGTAATGATTTTATGGTCAGTTCCGCCTTCTCAGGGATCTTTAATATATTGTGATGAGAATACAACTTAAGCTGATTTTCAGGGAATCTTTATTGAATCTGACGAACTTCACAAGTCACTAGAAGGGCACGAGAAGGTGCAGAAACTAGATTGCGGGAAGCTTCAGGTAAGTGCTTACAGAGTTGTTAAAATGTGGCAGTCTATAGTAATTGGTTTTTCAAGGACTTCAGTTTGTTTTCCAAGTTGCACCTATTTCTGAAGATATGAAATGAGAAGTGTCGTTGTCGAGTAGTGCAGATGTGGATTTGTGGTGGAAGAAAGTTTGAAGTTATCTAAAGACAAGCAATGGCCACCTTTGTGGTTTTTAGCTAACATCACTCATCAGTTTTTGCCAAGTTTCACTCGATCCTACAGCATCAGTCATGACCTGCTTATGATAATCCTCTTCTTCAGTTCCGTACATTTTATTCAGATCAAAGATCCAGACGGCCACTGCTTCCTTATATGTCACGGAAAAGGCTCTCCAAAAGTGGTCAAAGTATCAGTTAGAGTGCAGAATCTCAAGAAAAGTGTTGGTGAGATTTCAGCCATTGGTATCATTAGGGGTTGATGACTAGTGATCAGGCGTGAGAATGGTTTAGACTATTGGACCAATCAGCTGGGTATGAAAGTCGTAGAAGAACGAGATGGAGGACGTACAACGATGAGCTTCGGAGAGAATCAGGTCGGGTTATTTGCGTTTTATTGAAAATAACGCCTCCCAGCACGAAATATAATATATGTAATTTAGTGTCGTCTCGAAGTACGTCAACTCCCAGAAGGCACAGCATTAGATAGAGCTAGCGCATATGGTCGTATAGCGTTTGCCTATCCTGATGAAAAGGTAGGCTCCAAAAAATGAGCCAATGATTACATGCGGTGGCAATCCTGGTATCCATTATCAGCTTTCTGAAATGCAAGAGAAGATAAAAGCTGCCAAACTATCCATCCTCAAAGAGTTAACTACACTCGACACTCCAGGAAAAGCCAGCGTACAAGTCGTAATTCTTGCTGATCCTGTAAGTTCATTTTTGAGTTTCCTGCTTCAAAGCTGTAATAGTGCATCATGGGACCGATATATTTGCCATAATTTTCTTTGGTCGTTTTTAATTCAGGCCTTTTCCCTATAAGTTTCACCGAGCTTTCGTGTTTGACCGAGTTTTTTTCTTCAACATTGTAATGAACTATGCCAAATACATCGCAAGATTATCTGTTTCACAAGCCAGCAGAGGCCTGCCTTGATAATGCAAATTTGCCAATTTTTCATATTAGCTGCACTTCCACGTCGTCAGGAATTCACGGCTCTCGTTCTCCCTAATCAAGGCATCTGCCATGATCTTGATTTTAATGAGTTCGTATAATGACGACTCTGCCTTCTTTGAACCTACGGGTACTCCCTCATGGCTCCATAGGTTTTTTTTTGAATAATTCCTGCTCTTAGCTCCCAAGGTTTTCCATTGTAACTTCTGCCCTCCTTTTTTAGGCTGACTGGGCCTCTGCACAGCTGCAATCCTTACTGCATCCTATTCTGGACCTTGATAGTCCAGAACATGTCGATAACCGTTTTCCTTAGTAAATTTCATCTCCATCAAGGAACTTTCTCTACCTTGTACACTATCTTCGCGATTAGATGGCTCTCTGGGTACGGCTGTTATTTCGAATCATTTTTTAGCGCTAATAGGTTCTGTAAACTTTTGGAGCTGCTATTTGGTTTTCTTCATACCGAACAGAAGTCATTCTCTGTCAGGACTTTCGTCCCTACACTTTCGTCTGAATATCTCTGCTTTTTTGGGGCACTATCTCATCTAAAAGGGCGTTCAGCGTGCACTTCAAAGTTTCGAAGTTGATTTATGAACGTTTCCCAAAATTATGGCAAGTTCAGGTGGCAACCGACGTTCTTTTCTGTGTTAATCCATCGATATCGAGATAAAGGCGGTGGCGATGTAAAAGTCGGAGTCACTGTTCGCATGTTCCGATAATCAGTCTGGCACCCGTTCACCCATCTCGGAAAGACGAAAGCGGCTTGACCTGGGCATACATTATTCTAGGATTTCATCCTATGCTTCTTGGATTGCTTGTTGGAGCAGACAGTTGCTTGTCATTACACCATCTCCGCCCCGTTAATGATCCCCCGGAAGGCTGCGAACACCGCTTTTGGGACCACGCTGACAATTGGCCATATTATTCTCGTGGCTGCGATCTCCTTACATATCGTTGAGTCTTGCCGCAGATTACTGAAATAGCAAACAGTTTGATTCATTCCAGGATAAACATGAGATTTGTTTTGTCGGAGACAAAGGCTTCCGTGAACTCAGCAAAGTCGATCCAAAAGCTGATGAACTAATACGCAGCGAAATTGAGAAGGATGATAGCGCAAGCTGGTTCAAAGATGGTAAGAAGAAGGTCTGAACAGACGGTGTTTTTTCTAATGTTCCCACATACTAACCATTCCTACTTCTGTTTTATTAGTGGATCCTTGCGGGACTGCCGTTTCTTAAAATGTACGTAGCTGAACTGCATTATTGTTTTATGCGCTGTAATATTTTTCACATTGTCACTGAACGTGAGTTAAGAGTAAATGTCATTTATTATTTGCCATTTATATGATAAAAGTAACTTATACAATGTTAATATCATAATTATGCTCGAGCAGTAGCACAATTGAATCTCCTCGAGATTGGTTCAGTGGGAATGAAGCAGAACATTTCTGCTGTGAGACATTATGAAGCAAGGGAGTCTGTATCCTGTTTAGTGGACATAAAGTCATGGATTTCGAGAACAAGTCCAAAAAAGGCGCCTTTTCCGATGTTTTGGGAGTCAGCAATGTAGCAGGGTAGTGTGAAGAAAATAGAAAAGCTTGCATGAAACATTCGTATTCGGACTCTCACATTCAATATTCGCCTTTGCACGATTTCATGAACGTGTTGCTGAAAAGGCAAGAGAAGAAGGAAACAAGAGGAACAGACGGGACGTACACCAGAAATATGTAACCGCCTCTATTAGACACGTCGGGGGAATGTGGCTAGTTTTCGCACGCCATATGAATAGGCTCGGGTAGCTGTTATACTTCGCGGGACCGACGTCGACGGCGGTGCCGGTAGAGTGGGGCTGGCAGGGGTGCAAGTGCCGACTAATAAATGCAGAATGCGATATGAGACGCAGAGATGCGCTCTGCGTCTTTGCCCCTTCCGCCCTGCCGGCGGACGTCGACGCCGGTGCCGCAGATATGACGATTTTGCATTTGAGCATATCAAATGAATTCCAATCATTTGATCGTCTTGGTGGGTCCCATTTGAGTTCTCCTCACAAGTTGGAAACGTGAAGAAATACTCTTATAAGCTAAGACTCAAAGCACTCCTCAAAGTTCCGAACCTTCGAGAACACTGGTGTGGCGATTCATTTGTACCACTCATTCAAATCTGGTACTGACGATTTCAGCACGAAAGCCGAGATGTCAAGAACCACGTAGTACCGATGTCGATTTTAAGGAACGGACAATGTCAAAAAAGGCGGAGATTGTTAAGATGGAGCCTCCTCCAGATACCGGGGACGCGTCTTCGACCGGGAAACTACGTCACATACATATGACCTACCTTCTTGGACCCCTAGTTTTCTTTTGGATGACATACGTTGAGAGTTTCCCATTACACATGTTACCCTTATCACTGTCGTTAATGGCACCGGGAGGAAGGGGCCTATTTGGAAACACTATCGTAAACGAGTATTTGGGCCCATAAGAGATATCGTGTAACAAAAATCGCGTTGAAAAACTTGCCTGAGGCTGGCTCTATAATGCTTAACCTCGAACTACACGTTTCAGTGGCCGAGTTTCCTGCCGACGGCAAACAGAAAAGGAGAAAGTGATTTTGTTCATGATGTTTTAAACAAAATGAATGAAATGGAGATGAGGCGCGAAGAATTATAAGAAATACGTTCATGATAGAACGTAGAACGTACCCAATGAATTCATACTTAACGTCTTCTCAAGGCGTCTTGTGTGCAATAGCTGAACTACAAGTGAGTACCGTAGCCCATAATCGCCACCTCCCGTTGTCTCAAAACTCAAACAAGCGTGAGAAGCCAATGAAAGAAACCACAGCATCCCTATGTTCGAGTAGAATTCCACTTGTCAAACAAAAACATTATCGACAAATTATAGTGAGCTTAAAAGAAGGGCTAACTTGGAGACTGTCAATACTTACACAAATTTATTACTTTTTACAGTAATCTTCTACAATCACAATAACGAACGACTAGCAATGCATACACCACAGGGCGACATGACGATTTGCAAGAAAATTCACCAGCAAAGGCTATACAGAAAACAGGGTGGTGTCAAATCTTACAAGGATAGTTACATTGCGAAGACAGTTCAAATTCATCCAGATCACTCCAAATTGGAAAATCACATCTGGTGACGCAACGTCCGAAAGATGAATCAACCTCCAAACTAGAAAGTGTGACTAATACGCAAACTGCTTAAGAAACAGATAGCAATTATTTTGCTTCTCGTCATAAGGGCAAAAGCATACCAAAATCTTAAGTCACATAAAAAGCATTTCGAAAATTCAGAAAACTTTTAATTTTGTAAGAAAGAATAATGGTAAAAAGCGGCGAGGCATTGCAAAAAGTAGAGAGAAAACCAAAAAGGAACAAGTACTGGAACTCAAAATATCAGAAAATAGCTCCAAGGCATTAAGTGTAATTTGGTCAGCAAAATTAGGAGAGAATTAGGAGAGAAGGTAAGCTGAAATCAACGTAATTTGGTCAGCTGCTTTCGTTGGAACAGTGTTAAGAGGAAGGGGAAAATGTAGGCAAGACATACACCAAACTAGAATCATCAACTAGAAACCACCGGCAATTCAGCATCCACTTCCCAGATGATGAGATGGGACATGTCTCGTGCTCGAATTCCTTTAGTTGTGACTGGCGGCTCATTTTCCTCACCTTAATGAACACTTTTTGACATTCTCGTTTATTGTTTAAACAGTAACGTCAAGAGCCAACAACCCCACCACTCACACAATCACTGCTAAACTTGGGAAAATGTATCATCTCGGCCGTGTTCATACATTGTGGTACCCGGCACCGGCGTCGAGGGCGGCAATCGGCGCCGGGCGCCGCAAATACTGATGTGCACTTTGCGAAATCACGAATGAATTTTAGGACAGCATAACGGGAAAATCGGATCTGCCGCTTCGCATGGAACTGACGATGCGGTCAGTCACGTGGATGGCACTCTCATCTGAGCGTTCCATATACGATCCTTTCTTGCGTAACATTGATTTGCACCACTCACGGCGTCCCTGACAATGTCTCGCGTATTTCATGAGTTGCGGCTTTTACGATTTCACGAAATCGCAGGGTCATTACGTATATGGTCTTCATCTCAACGGTAGGCGCACCACACATTATTCGCGAGGTATAACTGTTGCCCCACGTCAACAGATCTTATGACTATTTGCTGACGGAACATAGACAGTGCACCATTACAGATGAATTTTCTCGCCCTTCAGGTCGATCCCGACCAGAACCAAGACCACACAATCAGCGGCTATATTCAAAGACATACCTATCCGGAAGTCGATGTAACCGTCACCACCAGATATCACTAGCATTTTTCGTAACTCCGCTTCTTGATCGTCCTCTACTTGGCGAGGAGCGCCTGAAATCGAACTGAATTCGATAAAAGAGAGATTGCAGTTATACAAAGCCTCGCTTGTATAACAAACACCCAGCAGAACTATCAAGCGAACCGGATACCTGGCACGGCGAGGAAGAATTTCACGCTATCCTTGTGTCCATGGAATGAAAGCTGAGCCTGTGTAAGATTGCAGTAAGGAATAAAAGCTCCACCACCTGCTCCAGAAGAAGACACATCCTTAAGAATGCCAGCATTATTCAATGCTGTGCCATCCAATCACCATAGTGCCAATGAGATCTTACATCTTTCAAATCTTTACTATTTGAAATCACTCGTACCAAACCACCAGGTCCATTGGACGAAGTCTTCTTTGTTTCAACCTTCTCTTCCAAACCTGGATAGGAACCATAAAAAACGCTGCCTTTCACTCTTTCAACATGGTAACAAAGGACGGACTGCTACTCAGCGGCACTGAGATGACAACTCCTGTACCAGTGCCGATCCACAGACGTCTATTCGATATGAGAAGAGCAGTAGTGCGCATGTATGAGAAATCCAGCCGTGAAGTACCTGAAATTTACTCTATCTGTGTGAAAGAGTGCTAAACTGCCGATAAGATGGACTTTGTTAAACATACCAAGCATTTTGGTCACATATGGTTCAATATCAACATCCTGAAGGTGCTCGAATGTATGGGCATGGTACATGCGCAGCGTAGAGTCGAGCCGTATTGATATCCATACACCAGCGCCTACCCACTGAACTGCACGCACCTGACTATCCCGTCGTGGATGCGCAGCAAACACTTTCTAAATCACCATTACAGTGTCTTTGAATGGTCCAATCTAACTTTGATTCTTTCTATAACACCAACAAGTAATTCATAATCGATCGACTCACAGCAATCTGTAAGCTTTCTCCGTCCACCACTACGATACAGTTCTTGTAAGCGGCCCAAATGTTGCTTGCCACCACACAAAGACACCGCACAGAGGAAGTTGCAGGTCCAACGCGAATAGTATGATATCCGAAATCAGCCCATTCACCACCTTAATATTCATTTTGAGTACTGAAATTTGAGTTAATATGAGAAGTCCAAGCGGACACACTAGGAAAAGTTGTAGGTAATGGAATACAGCGAACCTTTTGCTCTATGGAACACAGCAAGGGTTCCATTAGCCAACGCAGCAAAGATTCTCCCTTTATAGTGCCTGGAATATGAGCATTAAATACTTCAAAGGATATCTGAACGGTGATCTCGTGAACACAAAGGAGTCGGCCAGAACTCCAAGTAAAAAGACCTACATGATAGAAAGTACAGCATCCGGCATTTTTATTCGTCGCAGACATCGTTTCCATGAGGTCACTGCCGAGTGTATGTAGATGCTAAATGTGGTAAAATGTATGCGATCACTGCTTGCAATATCTATCGAAACTGAATAAATCAGCTCGCAGAAAAGAATGAAACTGTCTTAATTACAGGGAGACGAAAGTCTGATTGCAATCCAATTAAAACAAGAGTGTTTGAATTGTTGAACAACTGACTACTGATTCTGGCTGCCCATCCATACGGTGGGCCACCCAGTAGGAATATCGGTGACGTTTTCATCGTATTTGTTCATTGCATCCCGAACATGCGACGGCAATGCAGATCTTCCCACTCGACTTCCAGATGGCCGCTGAGGCTCCACCTCATCTAAAAAAATGTAATGATAACCACAAAATTATGCAGAAAAACTTCAGTGTCAGTAGTGAAAAAGAACGGAAAAGTGAACGTCTCAAGGCAGTAGACTAGTAGCAACCGAAATGGTGAGGAAGCATGAAAGCAGACTACCACTACGACCCTGGTGAGAAAAACCAACAAAAGCCAAGTGTTGATAGCCACACGAAACGCGATACAACACCTATATTCCACCTTTTTGTTCTTTCGATTTTTCGAGTAGTATAAGTACACTAGGCTCGGAGGATTCGGTGGTATTTTCAGCACTTTGACCTTCCGATGCTTCCTCATCTACTTTATCCATTGGAACTGGTTTCACTATAAACGATCAAACATGAGCAATCATGCCCCCAACACCGATAGTTATTCCTTGTTGTACTGACAATGTATTAGTGAGCAAGAACGACAAAATCACACCTTCTGTGGACCCAGTGACTGCATCAGTGTCGCTAACGCTAACTGAAATGGACGAGTTGTGAAACAAATTGGATACGGAAACAAGAAGCCATACTTCTTGGAGCAACACTGTCACGCATGACTGTGAGTAATCGATACACAAGATTACACATACAAGGATGAAGGGGAAGAAAATCAACAGAATAAAGTAAAAAAAATAATTAAACTCACAGTCTCGGGTTCGCTTCGGACTTGGCCGCATGTCATTGCTGCAATATGTGGGAACTCCATCTTCGGAATCCTCCATTTTTCGTAACTCGACCCACTCACAAGCCCCCAAATCCGAAAATTCGATACCTGAAAACCTGTATGCCTTCTGTGTCAATGACAAAAAAGTGGAGGCATACCATCTGGCACATCTTTCACTTTTCCTCCTCCACACAAGAATGCTTTTGCTTCAACATCATCCATAGAAGGATCACCTTCAGAAACACCTGTAAAAGCATTTTTGAACGTTTCACTAACAAATCAACTGCGAAGGGATGTGAACTTTTGCAGTAGGGTTTACATCTCAAGAAACTAACCTGGGACACCATGTATGCAAAGCAAATGGCTCTCACATGCACGGAAAGTCTCAATAACATTGTTCGGATTATTAGCGTCCAGCACAGCTACGTGGCTTTTCCCTTGGTTTGAGCTGCCAACCCAAATAACAGATGATGTTTGCCATTCTGCTAGCTCACATTCCCTAGCATCCAGAGCACGAGCACGCTTCAAAAATCTTACATCCGTACCTACAAGGCATAATTCCGGAGATATATTTGCTACGCCGACATACCGAGATCTCATTTTCAAGCTGGTCGTCACCATTAGTTCCTTTGGGAACTTTTGCTGCGTTAGGAGAGAAGTAGATAGGATTTCCCGTAATGAACTTTCCATCTTTGTCCAGACCTCCACGTAAGACCACGGAAGTGGCACACCAGACCTAGAATGAACAGAGATTCAGTTAGAGCAGTTTCTTACCTGCAAAATATAGAAATAGTATAAGATTCGGTGATAGCGACAACAGCTGCGAGATACAGTATAGGTTGAAGTTTTCGCACACAGGGTTCGGTCATTTATGGTCATGTTTTAACTCGCAGTTACAGAAAAATGGTATGCGTCAAGTATACTCGCTCCAACCAATGACAATTTCATCTCGTTCGAGTTTTCTCATTGTTTCTTGGTTTTTCTCTATTGGCCCTACTGAATAAATTTGTAAATAAATAGAATCGCATTTAACCCAATCCACCAAGTGTCTGCGATCATGAGCGATGTTTCCTGTAGGAAATTTACTTCAACAATTAACGAGTGAGATTTCCGAAGCGCTAGTGAAACATTCCACATCCCAAGTTGCACAAATTGACAACATTCGAGGAGGTCCAATAAAGCCGCACCTTTATTGAAGGTTGATTTTCCATGAGTGGACGGCAACAAACTGGAACCGGTACCATTGTTGAGGCATTCGATTTGTCCAGTAGAGCTGGTAGAGACCACCCATATGCCTTAATGCACGAAAATTAGAAGTGAATAAAGGAGTACATAACAATAGTGGTTGCCAGTCAATAAAGGAGCAGAGTTAGCGATCAGCAGAAGGGATGGTAGAAACAGCACCACTAGTGTTATTCATTAGGCAAACAAAAGGCCCAGTAGTGAAGCGACCCAAAACGACAGTTCATTACTTCTGGAAAACAGCGGACCGTCTGCACGAAATTCCCAAACAGAGATAACCTGGTTATTGCCCAAGGCAAGAACCCACTGAAAAGTTCCTACCGCAGTGTACTATTTCACGCACTGAAATAATAAAAACGAAGAATGCGAGAGGTAAGCAAGGTCCACCTTTGACTAGGCAAACGGAAGAGACGAGTTCAAGCGAACCAAGCAAACCATTCGCTAATACACAACGAAGGGCAATATATAGCTTCCCACTCAATACTATGTTCCTCAAACATCCTACCCCAACCTGAAAGCAGTCCATTTTCATTGGTGACTTTGTTTGCGAGCGCGCAAAAATTAATAACAAATCTCAAATTCACCATCACACCTCAACAAAATCTATGTTACTCAATCCTCTATAATAGAAACACTTGAGGAAAGGAGTACAAAAAGACTACTGCCTATATTGGAATGATGTGGAATTACCCGCATCAATCGCGGTTTTCGTTTCGGCATCGTGCAGGCGGTCTTTAAACTTAACAAAAAGTCTACCACAGGTAACTTGAAGCTGTTCTCAGCGTTTTTCGACAGAGACAGTGGCTATAAAAGTAGATTCAAATACCTGCTTCATGATAAAAACAACAGTTTTACCTCGATGCGACCACTGTCATCCCGTTTAACGTGCTCACGAACTAGTTTGTACTGTTCTCTTCGTTCTGCGGCTCGTCGTTCTGATATCCTAAATCTAGCAAAAATTTGTCGGCCCAAACCTACGACGGAAAAACCGGCAGAATTGTATAGGTTGCATAGCTCACTTTTATTCAATATCCATCACAAGAAATGATTAAGTGATGCCCCTTTCTGCAACTGGTAGAATTATAATGGCGCATTCGACCATGTGAATAAACGCTCTCTTATATCATCAACGAGAAATATACTACAGCCGGAAAATCTCACTCATAAAGCTGACACTAGGTTGAAGAATACTCGATGACAATCAACTGTCAGCCACAGCCCACAACGGATAGTGGTGTGAATGGAAAGCCGCCGCAACCATGCTCCATCTTGTTATAGCTCTGTAGATAAGAACACGTCGGTGATCGCTGTCTGCCGCATTGAGCTGATGGCAGACTTCGTTTGCTTTTCTACAAAACCTCTAATTTGCAATGCCGCGAGTTCGCTGCATCGCAGAATCTTGAGGTCAAAGAATTGCGTGCGAGCTCGAATCACGAAATCGCGATGTCTGACATCAGCCTTATTCCGTCGTTCTCTATTAATCCATCTGTAAGGTGTCTGACGGATTTGCGCGCGTCGCTATAGTACACGCTCTGTTAAAAATACATTGCTAAACATTGGCACATGAAATCATGATATATGGCTGAGCAGGCCACGAGCACACCTCACGAACAGTTCGGAATGTGGCAGCAATTTGGGTAAGGAATATGGTACGCACTGACTCCACGCAATTAGCTCAGTTCTGCAAAATCGAAAATGGCAAACACCGTGAGGCTTTTACCATCAGGGTGCCGGTGATAGGGCACAAATCCACGGAATGATCACATGTCACACCTCTCTCCCCACATGTCGCGTAGCAATGCTTCCATTTCACGGATTCGCAAGATATAACTACAACCTATAACAGACCTGCGTATAACCAAAGGGATTTAGCAGGACCAAATGGATTAAACAGGATGAATAAACCGAAGGCTCGAGAGCAAGTATGTGGGATTAGAAATTGGGCGACTGATTACTCAGAGACAGCATTAGGGGTAATGCGGTAGTGGGAAAATCCCAACAAGAGGTCACTCACATGGCAGTCCTGGTCCTAAAGGCTATCTGTGGCGAAATCCCGATGGGAAACCGCCCTCCGAGCTGTAGAAACGCCGCGAAACGCCGCAAAACGCCGCAATCGCCCATCTGCTCCGCCTCTTGATAAGTCGATCCCGCCTCCGGATAACGTGATTCCTGAGTGGCTGAGGTGGGAGCGCAAGGAGATGCGGCAGGATCGAAGGTGTTGCGGCGAGCTTCCGCAGTTTTAGCTTGAAGCTCACTCTAAGAAATAGATGCAGTCGTATTTCCAAACATTCCCTTGTGTTCATTTGGAAACATGCCAATGGAAGAATAGTCCGGACTGCCCGCTCTTGAAGGTCGTCCGACTCGAGAATCAACCGTGGAATGGGGGTCCTATTTCCAGGGTTTTTGACCATTTCCATCGGTTTTTTCTCCACTGTCCTGTTACTAGGCATCTCGACTTTCATATGCACTACTTCTTTTACTTTTCGTCCGACTTTCCCCCAATGCTGCCTTTCGATATGAGCGTTCAATTCTAGGAAATATAACGAGCTCTATTGCTTCCACCTCTGAGACTACTACCCGTAGAGCGAATAAAGTCAGCACGGAAAAAGTTAGGTGAAAATATTGACTAAAAATAGAAAACCAAAAACGTGTGGGAAAAGCAGCTCAGAAAGTACAACACGACACAGCACAACACAATCTCTACTGCATTACTGACATTTCTGGATCGAGGTACTCCACACTTCGTGTCATTTGACTTTTACCACGAGCGTCAGCGCGCAATCCCATTCGACGAGGTTGCGTTGGCGGAGAAGTGTCACCGAACAAGCCCGAGAAACTGTAAGAAATAGTGGAAAGTGCAGATCAAAGCCACAAAAGAGGAATCTAGTACTCACAAATCCCAGATGCCTCCTTTCTTAGGTGGAGGTGCTTGTGCCTGGAGTTTCCTAGCTCTCTGCATTTCAGTCCATTTAAGAGATTCTTCCAGTTCCATGAGTTTTTCCTATTCAACAGAAATTTCAGTAGAATGTAAACAGAGAAGCGATATGAACAAAAGCTACGAGCACAAACCTTATACATATTTCTATCGATAAGAACCCGTTGCATTTCCATTCGTGTGAATCTTTTTCTTTGCGCCAGCGGAACCTCCTCCTAAAAAGGAAAGCATTTAGTTTGTTCATGTACAGTAATTAGTAAAGAAAACCTCTTCCTCGGCTTCCTTCTCGGCTAGTTTTTGCTTCACTGATTTTAGTTCTTCTTCAAGTTTCGCAATGTTGTCGCTCATTTTTACTCGGACCATCTCGAAACTGTGCACTTCATCTCGAAGAATCGCATTTTCACTGGAAAAAAGAGTTGATGTAAATATTGAACGACTAGATATAGAGCGAAATCATCACCTGCTCAATTCATCGACCCTTGCAATAAGGTCATTTTTGACAATATTGAGAGCATTCTTCATATCAAGAAGCTCCATATTTTCTTTGATAAGGTTTTCAACTTCGCGACCCATTCCTGAACAATTTTGAAGCTTTACAAAGCATCACAAAATCCATGGACTTTGCAATTCATAGGTGGCACTTTCACACATGCAAGAAATTTTGTTCACTTCACTGGCAATACATCGCTTAGGACAGTCGGTTGGCTGAGAATGTGCAGCGGGAGCCGACATGGAGTCGCGAAGCCCACCAGATCAGTGAGAGCGGTTTTCACAATTGGAAAAAAATCAAATTCGAATCCGTCCACATAATTATTGCTGACTTCATTACGACCACTTAAGCTATTTCCCAGTGCCACGCGAACAACACAACAAAATTATGTATCGGGGAGATGGTCGATAATGACTTTTTACTGAGCATCTACTTTCTACATACATATATGTATAGGTAATGGATTGTGAGTAGATATCAACGTATATAGGAGAAAGCCGTATCGCACAGTTCCACATTGTGATACGCGCACAATTGAGCGCTAGCCCAGCTGGTATCTCTACAAATACCTACCACAATTAGGAATTCCACGGTTTAGCTAGTTTTGGTTTAGCAGTGGAAACATCTCGTCGCTACTGATATCGGATATAATCACTTGCCGCTATAAGCACTCAGTGCTTAATATTGGGTAAAGATATCCAGCCGCTCACTACTGCACCGCTGAGCGAGGCCACCACTTCTCAGAGGTCCAGGTGATTTGACGATCGACCCCTTCCGTTACGGAATAGAATGGGCATTACCACTAATCAGTTAACCCTTTGGCTAAAGGGTCATTATTGGGAATTAGATAGTATAGGGATCGACAGATTTGAATCTGACTGCATCAAATGATAGCAATTAGTCCACTTGCCAAGCATCTCATTCTTACGTTTGGTTGGTAGATCCACATGTAAGTTATCGATGCTTATCGTTTTTGTAAATTTGCACCAATATTTGGGATTCTCGCGGTTGATAATCAGTCAGGAACAGGCGGGTTAAATAGGGATGAAATGCAGCAGAGATGCACTATAGATCCATCCATGCACTTGGGAAAATTCTTGTCTGGTGACCCCTGAGGACTTCGAAACGCAATAGCTGAACTTCGTCGCGACGCCGCATCGGCTCCCCCTGCACCGCACGACCGCTTCATCCGTTCATCGACTAGGTATGGATGCAAAATCTACTGTCACTTTTCAAACACTTCACAACGACACGGAAACATACCTATGAATGTGTCGTTCACTGAAATTATCGTATGTTAGTGATGATTAGTTATTAATCGCAACAGACCTCACTGAGCGTGCAAAGCAAAAGGAAAATAGAGCAGGCCTGTAAAAAGCGCGTGCAACCGTGCGAAATCACAAAGGAAACATCTCGTCAAAACACCGAACACAGGGAAATTCACAACAGTGAGCAGATTACTGGTTACCGCAGCTTTGAAAAAAAACATAAGAGCACGGCCCAATCTCAACACAGACAAAAATAAAAAAAGGCAGTGGGTACGATGATTTCTGATCATATTTGGTGTCACCGGAAAGGATGCACTACCGTGTGTTCATATAGCAGAGAAAAGGGGATGAAGAACCGCGAAGGGTGAGATTTTTATCATTCCTCATGCATCTGATTTCGCGCGGACGAGACTGCAAAACGAAATACCAGGAGGAAGAGATGACAAAAAGAAAAGGGAAGAGGCAAGAGACACGCATGTACATGCTCAATGCATTGTTTCGGAGGGCGGCATGGACCTTGCGGAAAAATTTCGCTGCTTTATTCCTATCACGCGAACTCTACACTGATTTTTGCACCCAGACACTCCTCTCCGCCTCTAGCTCTTGTCACACAAGCCCCACTGCCTTCAAACAGGTATGTTCTTTTCTAACATAAATCTTGCCGGAAATGCCATTGAGTCAGATCAACGTTATGAATGAACGGACTTTCGTATGGCTTAATTCAGCGTTCCAGCACCTTTTAAAGCACTTTTACGGAGTTAGCTTCACGGAGCACTTGACGCCCTCACCAAATGGATATCGTACACAGTAATCTCCTCACGGCAAATGCATCTCTGTGACGACCAGACCACTGCACAACACAAGGTCCTGACAAAACTACCCAGCTTTTTCTTGGGAATTCGAAACACAGGTGGACAAGTTTACCTTACCGCTCTCCGACTCCAACGACAAGGATCGTCTGCGAACCTGCTTCGTACGAGATTCGTCTCCATCCTCGATGTCTGTTGAATTCATCACCACATTACAACCACGACATTTAGCAACTAAGGATTATGGGAAGTCTCTCGAAGTGAACATCCATACGTTCTAATGGGGCAACAACACCCATTACCTACTCAACCGAAGACCCTTGCTCAACGTGAGCGTGCGAACCATCCTATCTCAAACACATTCTGCACATTATGCACTTTTTTCAACAAGAGCAGGCTCGCATGCGATACTGAACAGCAAAAAGCTTCATTTCTACATAACATTCATGCTTTGATATCGAAGATGCGCAACAATTACCCGCTGATGCAAACTCCGCCGGATCAACGAGATTTCCTGTAGATAACAGAAGAGGATTTGAGTTAAATGGCACAAATTTCTTCTCTACAACATCACTAATCAGTTATTAACTAGAAGCACAGAACCCTGGATAGGTGGCATTAATGGAAAAGAGAAGTGTCTCCGAAACAGAGAGCTAAGAGTTGACTGCTCACTAAACTGAAGCTGGTGCCTACAAACTATTTATAATCTGAAAAAGAAGAATAAAAAAAATCGCCGGCAACGTACCAGTAAGATCAGCGCCAAGCGAATCATCACCATCTCTTTGTCCCTCAGGCTCCCTGAAAAAGCAAATAAACGAATTCATAATAGCATTATGGTTACTAAGCAATCATTAGCAGTAAGCAACTTCACTGTTTTGATGCCTTCTGATGTCTGATGATAACAGCAACGAGTAAATAAGTAAAAAGACAACGAAAATATGTAGTAACATAATTATAATAGATTCAAAAAATTTGAAAAATTAGCAAATCTATAGGTTTTTGTGGCTTCCCAACTTCCGAGGTAGACGAGATAATAGAGCATGTCTCCCTTCCAGAATTTCTATCATTTATCATTTCCACTCTTAGCTTTCTATTTGAGGACTTTTTGGGTGAAGGCAATGAATAGGCTATTCAAACTGCTTCGATTCATACGTATCCATTCACTGCACAGCCGTAGTGCAAATGAATACTTTTTTTTATGATTTATGCCCCCATCCAGTCGATTCGCCTTTGCAATTAAATGGGCAGATGTGTACTCATACCGCATAAATCAGCATGCAACGATATAAGCTTGGACAAGCAGTAAAGCATACTCTTCTTCTCTTTCGCTTTCTTTGGAGTTTTTCGGTGTGGTTTCTGACGTTGAACTTGCAGCTGCTTTCTCGTCTTCCGCTGTCATATCGCGTGGTGATGGCTCAACGTCAGACGAGAACTCATCTTGCCAATCTGCTAAATAGAAGGGTCGATTTCCAAATTTTTGTTGTTCAGACACCAAATTCAAGAATTCGCTCTCAGCTACTTAACATAAAACTGATGATATAGAGAGATTGATAAAAACCTTCGTTGCTGATATGGTTTGCAAGATTCACGTCCATCGTAGTACTCTGAGACATGTGAGCACTGATTAGGTCGGATACACCCCGAATACTCGACGCGTCCACGGAAGCCGCCATACCCATCCTGAAAATATAACATAGAGTTGTTGATTTCGAATTCAAAGAATGACACCTTTTCCCAAAAAATACCCAAGCAAACAGGCCTAAGCATGTATTCGAATACTCACAAAATACCGCTATGATGGTTTTACTACGATTAGACCTCGGAGAAGTCTCAAAAAAAAAGTTCTGCGACTAATAGTGACTGATGGAACAAAAATGTGCTAGAATGTAACATTAGCACTGAAAATGTTAAAAAGGTGACAAGAGTGATGGAGAAACCAAAAAAAAAAACACAGGCGTGACTTTAATTGCAGTGCATGCTAGATGATAAAAGGTTAAACAAGCATGTCTAAAAAATGAAAACCAAACGCCAGTGATTAAGAGCGAAGGAGGTAGTGAAGGAGCACGTCCGTAGAGTATGGAATAACCGATCGCCATGTAAACTCACTGATAATGCACACCACAGGGCAAGTAGTAACTAGAAAGTATACTGCTACTTGTTGTCTTAAGAGAACATCCTGAACTACAGTGTACAAATAAAATGAGCTATCAGCCACCATCTCTACGGCCATGCGAAGCCACATCGTGACTGACCAAAAATAATTACATGAAAAGGAGCAAGTCTCACGAAAAAAGACTAAGACTAATAAAGTAAGGAAATCGGACCTGGTACGAAGTTGCGCTTGTGGCAGTGGCATGTTTTGCATCAATTCGAACTTATCATTTCCCATCAAGTATTTGGTACGTTCCATATGGTCCACGTGTGTGCGTAATAGCGCATTGTATCTGAAATCGATATTCAGACAGGTCAGTAACTGAAGCTGGCAATGAAATAAAAAAAACTCCTGTGACTGATACATAACTATTCGAATTCATTTCAGTAACGACGTATGCCTAAACAGGTCATCACTACAATTTCCTTAAAGGAATCGCATACAAACTATTGTTTTATGTTGCAGGTACATCCTGCATAACTGCAGCTCTGCTAAATCACAGAATCCCACTTGCCGCAATGCAGTCGATCACGAGCGCGGTCCGCGATCGCACTTGGGCATTCCGTTTCCCGATATTTTACACCGCGACCTCATGAGAAATGCCCCGCGCACGTGTGCGTCGCTGCGTTTGCGGTTTTACAGATCGCAGAAACGTTGGGACCATGCGAATTGTAAGCCCGCCACTGTTAGGCTGTAGGATGACTTTTGTTACATTTCCCATAACTTCATGGGTACTTCTGGAAACTTCTGTGGAGGGGAGGGGTTCACGAAGAGACACCCAACATGAGTTGACGATTCATTTGGTTGGTTCCAATCTCTGAAGCTGCAATAAAATGGGATTTCTTAAAGGAATCTCAATTGGACCTTCTCCATGATTGCGCCTGGACTCCAATGTGAAAAAGGTCGTGCAAGCAAACTACCACGAGCTGACTTTGAATACATATTCTATTTTTCCCTCAATTTGAGGACGTTGAATTTTTTGAATTTTCAAATCTTCAAATATCAAACATACTTCGACAAGTAAATAATAAAATGAATAGAAGAATTAATTTCAGAAAAAAGACCCATTTTCGGTGTAAGAACGGAAATGAAATGTTGCGAAAATTATCTTACGACCGAATATAATTCTGGCGCTAGCTGTCACTAAGGGAGCACTAAAGATAAGGACCAATCCTATCACAGAAAACACTAGAAAGCATAAAAATCAGACAAATCTTAAACTTCAAAAAATATAGACCTCTCATGCAAACGATCGAATTCGGCTTTCTGATCAGCTTCCCGTTCCTCTAATCGCGATGCTGAAATAGGAGCATTGTGCGAGATTTCTTCACGGCTCTACACCTGCTCAGCCTAGACAATACAGTAATTGCATAGGAATAATAACCATGATCAGAAGCATTTTTTGCTTTCAATTCAAGCATTCTCATGATTGATTCGAGAGACTCGATCTTCGCTTCCAACTCCTTATTCTGACCAATGAGGTTGTCCTCGATTTCCATGTATTTCTGCAAAAAAAAGTAAATGTATGCAAAACAGTGATTAAATAACTCCAAGCATTTTTCGGCCAAGAAAATTGTAAATTGATTATGAGGGATACATGTAAAATCACAATTACCTGTTCAGCCTGTTTTCGCAATTGTTTTTCTCTTTCATACTGCGTTATGAGCTGTTCATTATCTTCTTTAAGCATTTCTTGATCGACTGCTGCCTCTTCTCGCTCCAAAAAGGCAAGATCTAGGGCCTCTAAGACGTTTACAACCAATGGCATCAAGGTCTGAAATGACGAAACCAATACATAATATCGATGAAAACATTTGACAGCGAAAAAGTAGGGACTAAGAAACGAATTATGACTTGCCTTGACTCCATCTTCACCATATTTCTGAATCATTAGTTCGAATTCTCGATAAATTGCCGACGCCATAT
The DNA here is from genome assembly GCA_963978905.1 of Trichostrongylus colubriformis. Classification (NCBI taxonomy): domain Eukaryota; kingdom Metazoa; phylum Nematoda; class Chromadorea; order Rhabditida; family Trichostrongylidae; genus Trichostrongylus; species Trichostrongylus colubriformis. The sequence continues at coordinate 7,480,755 of OZ022259.1, read as the reverse complement.
TTTGAACTTTCTCTGACATATTACGATGTTCGTCACCAGTGGGTGAAACTGTGCCTCCGTAAACGACCTGAACAAATATGCCGCAGCTCATGCTAAAACATACAATGTGAAAGCCAAGCACTTAGATTTTATATGCTTTCTTGCAGGATGAGGCAGATCTTCCCTTTATTTTCGATCAATTATCATTCTAACGAGCTGGTTGCAGATTTCATAAGAGACCCATTTTAAGAGCACGAATAGCTCCAACAGCTTCCACCCCTCTTTCATGCCATCGATTATAAACAAAGACAGGCAACACCCACGAACACGAATTCCCATGACTAGGAAGAAGCAGAAAGAGGTCATGTAAAGTTAGAAGAATGTTGCTGCACTGCAAATTCTACCTTCTCACAAGTATCGTTCGCAAGTTTTATCCGAAAACGTGGGACCAATCTCTCTACGAGCCGTAACGTTAATTCAGAGATGGCTTCTCGCATCCTTTAGCGAACGTGAAATTGAAGAATTGACATTCTTTTGCCCGAGCACTCGAGAAATACCAAAAGGCGAATATATTCGCCTAAGATTGTTATTCTAGTTTTTTACTACGTTGCGGACCCTTCGAAGCATGGCCGCAATTTACTGCAGATGAGATCTTTTCTCAACTTGTACACTGTAAGCAACGTGAATGCAGTTATGGACGAGCGTAGATGAGGACTTGTAGAACTTTCAACTAGCACCAGCACAGCAAAAACCCTACCTCCAATTAGATAAAAACTGAACTCAAGTGACATGGTTCGTTAACAGTAATTATCACAGTCATTCAAAATATACAGGTTTATATAAACAAAAAATGGAAAGAAATGCAAATATCAATACCAGGATTTCCACACAGCATTTCTCTCTTGCACTCCTAGAGTATGTTACAAAAAAAGCCTCCAGTTCCCTGTCCCCACAACCCCTGTAAGATGCAAAGAGCCATGAAAAATCTTCTCCGCGCTTTTCCGAAAGTTTAGAATCGAAATAAGCATCGAATCTAGCAGCGATGTGTCCACTTGTTTGGAGCATGATAACGCATGGCGACGGACACCTCCACAGATAAGTGAAATATGAAACCACACAAACCACACAAATTATTAAAAGGTAAACAAGAATTTCCAGCATGTCTTGATACTAAAACTCAGGTATCAGCAGAAATTGTAACGAACGAAATTTCAATTGATGAAAACCACTTCGAAATCAGATATATCAAAATCGTTTACCAGGTCAAAGTACACAGATAAGAAGTGAAGCACTGCGGTATAATGGAACCGGACAGCAGAGCTGTCACCTAAATTTTATAAGAACCCGAAAAGCACGTAACTTTTGGAGCAAAGTATAAGCAAAAATAATAAGCAGTGTGCTAGAATTCCACTCCTCATTAATCAATATTTCCATTGACATACGCGGATTTTGAGAAAAAAGTGTTGGTGATTTCATGTTCCTAGTATTCTTACATATATTCATGACTATATGGTTTAGTCGTGAACATATTCACAACTGCACATGATTTCATAATTGGTGCCAGCATCACTAGATGACATTGGTAGAAATAGCAAAGTCAGCGCCAACCTGGTCTTAAACGAGACTACTTCTTTAAGCGGATGCACATACGTGATCAAGGTGCTGAATTGCCCAAGAAAGACATCGCCACAAGGTGTGGCGCCAGAAATCAAGCACATATATGTAATTAGGACTATTTAACATATGTGTGGATGAGGATTCAGCGAAAACCAAAACAGATGCAGAGGAAAGGAGCAATTTCGACGATTACTTTCACAAACAGGACTTATGGCAATTCAGAAAAACCAAGTGATAAATATGGATGACTCACAAATTCCACAGATTTCCATATCATTCACCAAAAGAATACTATTCAGCAAAAGAAAAAAAAAACTCGAAAAAATTCTTCAAAGTACGCTGCTATAATCAATTACCTCGGTAGGTGAGCCGCTGATCACGGAATCCTGTAGTTCATTCACGGTTTGTAAGGCAGACATAGTTGTTAGCCGAGCGAACTTATTTGCAGTAAACTTCTGCCGCTCTCTGCATCTAAAATATAGCTTTACTTCTGCACCTCAAACCTCCCGAAAAGACGGTCACTTTCTGCAGCTTCACAACAATTCCGAAGGAAAAGAAAATTCACAAAATAACAATGTACATACGTCCACACTGGGCCAGGATGCCATCCTTTCGAGGGGAGGGGTAGGGGGAGGGGAGGTGTGGTAACTTGAAGAATGTCGAACAAATCCAAGCCAACATGCACACTTAAGTGTAGATTTTTTGTTCAAGCCTTGATGGGAGAGGGAAGGGGAAAGGGTTCGTTTCCCTCATTAAGGCCCAGGCTAAAAATATGTAGCGCCGAGTAATGTGGAGTGCCCCCTTATTTGAATAGCACCCCTGCCGTTTCACCTCTTCGTGGCTGTTTCAACTGAGGCGAAGGGGTCAAATAAGGTCGAGGGGGGGGGGGGGAAGGAGACGCAACTTTGCGTCGACGTCGAAGCCCTTTTCCTCCCTAGGCTTAGGCTACAATTGATATCCCTTCCTCCCATATGAAAAAGCATCTGTCAAAGCATAGGTCTCATCTGCTTGTCCTAAGCCTAGGGGGGATAGAAGCTTTTACGTCGGTGAAAATATTGCGTCTCCCTCCCGACTTTATTTGACCCAGGCGAAGAAACAAGTGTAGAAAGACCCGTCATGCGTCCCAGTAAGATAGGATGAGAAACTCGGAAGTTTCAAGGCGCTGGTGAGCACTGCGCTCAACATTCAGCGTCAGTTCTGCCTACACTTTAGGAGGAGGACAGACCCCTCCCCCCCCCCTTTCCACTGAAACAACGAAGAATTCCCTTGACTCTGACTGATAATTATGGTAGGAAACGACAGCGTGAAAGCAAGCGCTCTCCCTCCAAACACATTGGCACCAAACAGAGCGAGTTCAAACACAATTATCTACTTGAAACATAATTCCGAAACATTTCGAGAAAGCAGCACTTTCGGAAATGCTGAACCGAGTAGTTGCAGAGCCCCTGGTTTCACAACATTGCCTCAGCCTGCGCTTGCTACTTACACGCCAGAAATCGATACTGCACCATGTGAGCGCCCAAATGTGTAATATCTCGTCAAATTTACGCGCACTTACACAACTGGTTCCACATGCTGAAGCTGAGGACGTTCTGCTAGAGCATCCAGCTGTCACTTTCTTTTTTTCTTCTTTGCATTAGTGAGTGTACCACTTTGTGCACCAATTAGTTAAGTAAATGGCACTATTCGACTACCACTACCCCAGAAACCGCGAGCTGGACAAAAAAATAATTTCCGCTGAAACATTGCCCTACGGCATCCCTTTCGCCCAAATAAGCCCCTGGGCAATGTTTCGACGAAAATTATTTTTTGACTAACTCGCGGTTTCTGGAGCAGTTAAGTTGGATAGTGCCGGAGAAACATGTGAACTCTTGTCATCCCTACGGAAAGCCTCCTGCATACCTGAAAGCCACACATGTCACTTCAAAATACGCAGGAGTGAATCACTCCATTCGCCCTATGCTTTGGGAAGCTGGCTTGAATGTAAAGGGAGAAGGAGCTGCAAGTGGGTGCAACGACTATGATGGAGTATTTGCACACGCGAGGACGTTCACTCACCCGCAGCTCTTTACCTCTTCACCCCTCCATGCTCACGTCGCCTGTAGTAGTCCTAACACTGCTTCAGTACACCGCAACTGTGATCCCTCCAAAAACAATTCCCATGAACGTGCTTATCGAGAACACAATTCTTAGTGGAAAATTCGTGTATTCAAGTGGAAGAATACAAATTCACTTCACATGATTTATCGGACTGCAAAATCCCTTTCTTCTGCATTACTGCATCTTATAGGCATCATGGCCCAGCCATATGAAACGTGTGACGACCTTTCAAAAACTATTAATTTAACAATAAAAGGAATTACATATAATTCCAACATTCAACAGTGAGTACCATAAGCATAAAAACTTAACGAAAGTATTATCGTCAACCAAAGAAATGAATACAATAAGCGTAACGGGAATGCAACACTATTTATATCCGAAATCTATGCTATTTACGAAATATCATCGTCGTGGATCCTCATCACCACTGTCTGTTTGTTCTTCATCTTCTGCTTCATCTTCCTCTGGCTCAACATCATCTTCTGCAATTTCTTCCATTTTGATTTCAGTGCTTTCCTGGACATCGTTCTCATGTTCATCTTCGTGTTCACAATCATTTTCGCCTTCATCGCTTTCCTCTTCAACTTCTTGTTTCACGCTACACTGATCTCCCTCTCCGGCTTGCTCTTCTTTCTTAATTGCATTACTACATGAAGCTTCCTGTTCTTCACAGGAATCAGAATCGACTTCTTCCTTCCTCTTGCTCTTCGCTGTTCCCGATAACTTTGCGATCAGATCTGTAATAGAGCAACCGTACGTAAGCCAGCGGGGGCATATCTCAACACACTTCAACTGTAAAAAAAAAAACTGTAAGATAACTAACCTTTTGCAATATTGAAAACTCCTCCAGTATTTTCGCCACAGACAGCGCACCGCTTGTTTTTCCTGAATGCTGCCAACGCACAACTTTCACAGAAATAATGCTTACACCTGAAAATGAGTAGTATAACTGCAGTTGTCAAGGGAATCAAAGCAAATTAAGTTGTACCTTGTCACAACAGGCGAATTGAACGGTTTGCCACAAATGAAACAGTCTTCAGGAAATCCATCCTCATCTTCGTTGATCTCGTAATTTGTATCGTCAACCTTAACGGTGCGTTTGGTAAGAAGAAAAGGCTGAGTGCATGAAAAGGCTCAAGTTTCGCCGTAATATAGCTTAGATCATAGCATTGGGAGACACCATAAAGGAACAAACGTGGCACATTTCAGAAGTAGTGTTGTAGCGAATATGAATTAGACACCATGGATGCAACGCTCCTCAGATGCTATGCGGATACTGACAATCCGCTTATTACAACATCATCAAAACACTTCGCTAGCTAGCGATGGCAACCTTAATCTATCACTTGAAATGCAATCTCTAAATGATGATTTCATGCTGCGATCACTACCTCACTATTATCACGACCCTCGGGATACCAATATAATCTCAGTGCTGCGAGCGCTGAAAGGCACCTTCGCTTTAAGGCGACCGTCACATCGCGATCTTGCAACTTTGGGATGGATTTGCGAGTCTATGATGAGGGGACACAATTTTTTGCTGCAAAGAATGGATTTGAGCCCTCACAACTGCATATGGATAGCATCCGGTACCGCCGCAAACAGTAAAAGCTTCGTCGCAGGCCCAGTTCGAAGGGATCAAATTCGACAATCGCCCACACGATATGACCAAGAGTGTCCAAAAGTATGAGACGCATGAAAAGTATGGGACCTTGGCAGTAGACGTTGCGCCCGATTTTTATAAAAAAGCTCCGTTCGTGTCCAACTTGGTCCTTCTGCATGGTAAAATTTTGAGATTCGAGCTATTCACCGATGTGGACCCTTGAAAAGCTCAGCCAACTTGGCTCGAGAGCGTCCGCAATAAACCCCCCTCCCAATATTCCAGAAAGATCCCGCGTTGCAAAGGCGATTTTTACGTTTTTCTCTTCAATATAGGACAAAAACTTGAAGGGTTATATGGTTGGAGACGGGGCTATCCAAGAAAAGTGGGCTCGCTAAGCGCAGCCTCCTTTCTAAGGTCCTTCCCAGTATCGCGAAATCGCAGCAACGCGAAATCTCTGACGAGAGCCTACCAAAGAAAGGAAACAAGGAAATACATAAAAAAGAATCAAATAGGTGCATCAAAAGCACATCAGCTCGCTTTTTTGGTTGAGAAAAATAACCTTGCTTAATCGTCCGGAAGCGTAGTCGCGTTCGATCTCCCATCCATGCTTGTAATCAGAACGATCATGGAGAAACTTACACGAGTCTGAAAATTTAATACAGCATACTACATTGATTAATAATATACAGTAACCATTACTACACGAAACACATCAAATTTGTCATTAGAGAACATATGCGGTGATAGTACCTCCAAAAGTACAAAATCCGGTTTCTTTGTAATCCTTGCAAATATCCGGTGCGTAGTCCCAGCGAACAGTCTGTCGAAGAAATTGTGGTGCCCGAATGGGACCTGTACGAACAAGACAGAATGGATCTACATAACTATCACAGATGAAGTATTTGCTGTTTTCAAATTAAATGCCACAAAAACTTACCAAATCGATTCATTCCACTGCTTGCATTTCCTTTGACGGTGTCCTTGGCTTCTTTCGCGCCGTACATTGCCTGTCCCTTGTAAATCGTCTTTCCGTCCTGTAATCCTGATGATATATGAGAAAAGGTTTGCAAACATTTCTGCAAAAACTAAATTGTTAAAAATGCTATGGGCGTGATGATAAAGAGACAAACCTTGACGAGGCCTTCCTTGAGTTGTTGCTGAATTCTTTCAAACTGCGCTTGTGCGTCCACAGTGTACTCAGTGTCGACTTCGAGAGTCGCAGTGGCTCCTTAACGAGTACCACATTCGTCCATAATGGAAATCTCATTAAATGCAGAGTTAGAATTGAACGTCAGCATTCACAGAAGGCGCTTTTATTATGAGGCGATAAGTTGTAATAATTTATATTTAATTTCTTTATCATGAGGAAATAACATCAAAATACTAACCTTGATCGCTCGGGCCTAGAGGAGCGATACTTCCGCTAGCAGCAAAGGAGTTTTCCGACATGGAATCACCGTGTCCACCTTCCGAGTCATCGCTAGAAGTGGATTCTTCAACACCGGCAGTTTTTTGAGATTTCAGTGTCTGCAAGGTTCACAATCATCAGATAGATTAAGAGGTAGCGCATAAGGAAAGTTTCGTAAGTGGCTCCGTGGCACCATTTGCTCACCGATTGTTGAAATGGATTGACTCGCTTGCGCCTTTTCACGTCTTTGACAACACCCAAGTCCTCATCTCCAGATAATTCGTCATCCTGACGTTGGCGCACCTACAAAGTTAATCTGAGCATTAAAGCAGAAGGCGTAACCTTCTCAGGAGAAAATGAAAGAAAATCAGAAAAAAACTTGCAAAGTGTTACATTAGCGTATCGAAAGCAGCGAAGAAAAATAAAAGGTGAATAACATGAGATAAGAAAAGCGTTGAAGCAATAAAAACAAAACTTGGCGAGAGAAAAAGCCAACCTGGACCTGTGTGCGCTTCTTCACTGGTTTCCGGAACATTTGGCGTTAAAGATTCCTCTGTTCCTAGAACAACGCCAATCACGGCTCAAAAAATAATGTACGATTATTTGGACGAAATGCGTAATTAAAGTGCTTAAAAATAGTAGCTTGAGCCGGTACGCTCGTATTAATCTATCAACAACAACCGCTTCACAAAAATGGTGCTATATGCGCGGGACTAGTTTTAAGATAAACATGGCGTATGGAACACTTTTTCACGGATTATGATTTTTCAATGGTGTTCTGTGACTACTGTAGCGGAATGAGACAGGGACTGTGTATAAGTTGTAGACGCCAACCACAGATGTAAAATGCTCATGTACAACAAATATCCAAAGATGTATTCACAGGTACTTGGGACCGGTGCATGTAACCACGAGCCCTGGTCATACCTCATTTGACTGTACATCCGTCTTCGGAACGAGCCCCGTTAACCTGAAGTTTTGCCGAGCTCAACATAAGCCCTTTCAGTCCGGAACCGAGAGAGAAGTTTTCCAGAGCCATTACTAACAGCTTGGAGATGGACTCTACTAAATAGATAACAGGATGCAAACTTCGCTTTCTTTACTCGTGAAGAATAGGTCTTTGCCCGTGTGGAAAATGCAAATGCAGTGGCCTGCGAAGCACAAATGCATATTGGCCTAGGCCTAGTATACGCAGGCCGTTTCTTTCGGTTTCGGAGGAAGTGGAAACACTTCATAATCTCTGTGGAGGGAATGGTTCACTGATCCTATATGGCAGATATTCGGTTGCTCACTGCCTTAATAACATTTTCCCTCCTTCTCTTTGGAATCAATTGCCGTAGAAGCCTCTGTGTTTTGTTTGGCGCATTGCCATACACTGTTCTTGATAAAAGGATTAATTACCGAGTGTTGTGCTATATGATGGAGCGATACAAACGCCGGTTAAGTAGCACCACCGGATAATTACGAAATTGTGAGCTATAAGGTTATCCGAGTTTCGGATTCCAACTGCGAAACTCACGTAACTGCTGGATGGGCACAGCTAGAACCACTCCGCTATGGATGAAACGGTTCTCTTTTCAAGAAAAGGATTCCGCCTTAAGCAGAGGCGGTTTACCACCCTTGAGGCTTCCCCTTTTCGTACGTGGAGCTATTGACCCTTAGCTCGGGAGACCAAGGAATTTGGGAAGAGTTTATTGATAGGATTTACACCATGAACTTGCATTCGAGAGAGGAAAGCTCGGAGTTAAAAAAAATTTCCGAAGTGGGTCCCTCACTCCAAATCTGTAATAACTGACAGGTGCAAGGAAAACTCAATAGTCTGGAGATGGATGCGATGAACATAGCTCTTAATTCGCATTCGTAGCAATCCATGTTTGGGCGACCACAATACAAACACTTTTGCGATGAAACATGCAGATTACGTATCCCACGCTTGCCGCGTGCATTTGCGTAACTCTCCCACGTATCGTAACCATACGCTTAGTTTAAATCGGTTCTGTGATATTTGTTTGGCCATTCTTTTATTTCTTCCCGCGTTCGTATAGCGTCTGCGAAACTTTGCCGTGAAAAAGTATGACAACCATCCCACGCATGCCCCAAACTAAGCCTGGATGCATCTGCACCCCTCTTCGTACAATTCAAGGGGGGAGTATTCAGCAGGTTTGTACGTCGTTGCAATTTCGTCCTTTACAAACGCTACTCCATGAAGTGCTCTTTCTCAGCTTTCTTACAAACGAATTGAATTTTCACTGCTGATGTGAAATCTCATTTATCAAAAGTGGTGTGCTGTGCGCACAACGCGTAGTTATGTAACATCAGAGCGAAACTGAGAAAGTAGAAGAGTGCACAGAATATAAAAGCGGACGAAATTATGATTTCCTCTAAAATGGAGATCGGATGGAGAAAATCACAAGAAAAAATATAAAAAAAGAATATTACGTCATAAAATTAGCCGCGTGAAGTACGATCGCAGCTGATGCACGCACTGTTCGCCGGCCGTGATTGCGTAACCCTGCGTCTATGTCATCCTTCGCCGCCTGGGTCTCTCGGATTTGCCTGAGCCTTTTCAGAGAGGGAGCTTTGGCGTCGCGTACTCTGACCTGTCTGGTGTCTGACCCCGCGTGTTGCCGAAGAAAAACCCGGCGCTCAGTGCGTGGTTTAGCTTATATCCGTGAAGTACTATTGGCACTCTCGTACGCAATCGCACTCTCTGCCTGTCGCGAGTTCCGTGACATTGTTTTCGCGGAAACCATTGTATTATTGTCCCATTTCACGTCCCTATGAAATTGTGATTCGTTTGTCCTCTGTTCGTTCATTGTTATACGTATATATCAATCGCTTTAATAGCTTCTTTGTGGCACTACTAGTGGTAGGAAGTCTCAGGAAATCTCGGTGCGGTTTAAGGGCTGCAACTCAAAACCGCCAATGGGCAGACCAGGTTCCCCTTTAAAATTTCCTGAAAAATCGTCAGTTTGGTTTCGAGTGCGAGACGACATTCTTTTTGTTTATGACACCGTTTGATGGGGTGTGGCGCCATTGTAAGGCCACCAGTTTCCATTATTCCTTCAAAACCTGTGTACTTCAAATATCGATTATGAAGTGGAAGTTATCTGGCTCTATAAGATTATGGGAGGAAGGGGCAGAAACATACATCCATCCCGAAGATTCTTCCTCAGGGTGACCGTATCACGGTCACATGCGCGATTTCGCACTTTCACAGCGATTCTGGCATTCAGATACTGCTCTGTTGCTACTTCGCATGTCAGATGGAAACATTGCGAACATTGAAGGACATACGTAGAACGCACATCCCTGGCCCACTATCATCCTTAGCTAACTCTTTGTGGCTGCACTTGGGTTTCGCAATGTTGTTGGCTCGCGGATGACGTCTCCGGGTGATATGCACTTGGATGACGGAATTTGTTTTGACGAGGGTAAGGCTGTTTTTTGACAAGAGTGCCCGAGTACTTGCTGAAGAGCGTTCAGTGGTCTTCCCAGCTGCCAGCATCTGTGTTCAAAACGCTGATGTTCAAGGCAGCTAAATACCTACGTCAATAGTTTTCACTGTTCTCACTTACTCTAAAAGCTGTTATATGCTCAGTTAGTTTGAAACTTTTGTGTTCGGTACGGGCGTGGGGGTTTAGATAAAACTCATGCTGCTAGCCCAGTATCCCTCCACCCAAAGGAATACAGAACTTTTCTCCGCCTTTCTATCCTACTTTTTATTATCGGCTAAGTGTGTCTGTTGGTGGGTGTGTTTGTGTGTCTTGATCGGAAATTCATACTCGCGCCGCATCAAAAGTCGGATACTGTATTTTTCAAAAGTGATATGATGGGGGTGTTAAGGGGGCTCCGGTGGTGGACCAAAGGTGATAGGACCTGATAAGGACTGATATGAAGCCTCAGTAAACGAGTTCGTTTCGCCTTTCAAGTCCATCCTAGAGCGCCGACACTCAGTTGCTTTGAGGGGTGGGAGGGGACGTTCAAAGTGTGTGATCCAAAGTGATAACTGTTGATAGGATTCGATAAGAAGTATCAAAAGGCAAATGTGGCCAAAAGTTTCGCTTTTCGGGTCGCTCCTAGGGCGCTGGCCCGCTTGTGTGATCCAAATTGATAACGGTTGATAAGATTTGATAAGGACTAGAAAAAAGAAGATGCTGTCAAATCTCAAGAAGCGTCTGAAGGAAGTGGTCACCAAGTCCGTTCCGCTTACCGGCTGGCAGTGAAATGCTAACTTTCACAGGTGTTGTAGGGTGCGGTGACCCTAAAGGCGCATTCCAGGATTATCGGGGTATTATAGCTACCGTCGTGGTCAGATAGTTCGGCCCACAGCTAGTGGGCTGTACCTTTACCGAGGTGTGGGTGGTAGTTTCTGGGGTGGCGTGCAAGTGTTCCGACTAGCGTTCCGGGAGATCAGGTCACCAGTGTTGTGTGGAGGGTGATTCACTACAGAAACGACGAAATTAACATTATTGTGAGACAAAAACCTTGTAATATGGACTATTACAGTAACTAATCTCCTTCTTCATCATAGATCGTATTTGCTTTTAGTTATAAATTGTATTCAATGGAAGATATCCCAATTTAACCATTCAGTTAACAAATATCCAACTTTATTACATATTCAACCTCGCAAAAATCTGCCTTTAATCGTCGGCCTTTATCTTTCTGGCATGTTTTATAAGCGCCTTCCTCGTTCACTGGGAACCCTTTACAACTATGAACAATAAGTTTTTCAGATGTAGCACGGTTTTGACGATAATTAGCTCATGACAAAATTCGCATTTGCGTATTGTCTTGCGTTTCTGAATCGCTTGTGGATCACTTGTCGCTATGTCGTTGTGTAGTGCTGTTTTATTTCAGATGCCCGTGAAGCCATCGACATCGACAGTGCAATGGTGTCGCGAGGAAGCAGGGCCCATTCTCAGCGGTCTTCGAATGCTGTTCCGCAGCCAGCTGGGCTATGAAGGTAGAGAGCTTGAACAGCAATTTTATCGTACCGGACTACGAACGATAGTTGGTGGAGGAGTGGTTGTGGACCCATTGAAAACTGAACAGTCCTCACCTTCATTATCTATTCCTGAATCAGCTAATGACATTCTTGAAAGGGCTACCACTATAGCTGTAGGAATTCGCACTTTCGCAGAGCTTATGAGTAAGGGCATGTATCCTGGATCTGGAGGATACACCGTATCCTCTTCGGGAGAAAGGGCGTACATAACCGACCCGTTTCCGACTAAGAATGTAATTTTTGGACTGGGAAAAGTAGCAGAGCTTGTTTCCAAAGGAGCCCTAGCTCTTCCCGACTTCTCGCTTCCGAACCTCCAGCGACTTGGAGAGAAGGTGCAGAAAGAATTGTACTTCAAAAAGGGGGAGTCCTCGCTCCCAAACCTCCAGCGACTTGAAGAGAAGGTGCAGAAAGAACCGTACTTCAAAGAGGGGGACTTTTCGAGCACAGAAACCTCTGGAACACCGTCATCTGAAAACGTGTATGACAACGGTTTGACCGAAGAAGAGCGAGAATTTTTGCTGAAAGCTGCTCGTTCCGTGGACGACATGGAAGCTGAGCAGACAATTCGAGGAAAAAAGGAAAACATATATCGTCCAGTTCTTCCTGAAGGATATGTCGTCGATGCTGATGAAATGATGAATGACTTATCAAAAAGCAAAGAGAGTAAGGTACCGTCCTCCAGACTTGGTCGGTAAGTATATCTCCTCGTTACGGTAAAAAGTACTAGGATTTATCAACTATAAAGTATTTTAAAGACTTGCTTCGTTTGGTCAGTTGGCTGTTGGGCTAGCCGGAGGAGCTGCAGCCGAAGTCACTCGACGAGCGTTTTCATTTGGAACACCTGAGATCGCTGAGGGACTGTCAGGCAGTCCGTTCTTTTCTTCTGCAAACGCCGATAGGATAGTGCAAACTTTATGTCGGGTTTGTATTTTCTGCTGTTAGAAGTTTCTCATCGATTTCCGCGGCGATAATGGCCTATGGAAAAACCTATCACAGCCGGTGTCGAGTCTTGGAACCATTATTTACGGACCGTGAGCTGACAGGTCATTAAACCATTGTGACCTAACTTGCTGTTTTCCGGTGATGTTGTGGTAGATTAGGAGCCAGAAGGTTAGGAACTGTTTGTGATGTTGAAGATTTTCATTTTGCTTTAGTTACTCTTTGGCAGGCGTAGAGATTTCTCGAAAGCAGAGAACGCATACTCATCGTTTTAAACATCCGAATTGGCCTTTCTTAATGCAAACGACTCGTCATGTTGGGCGTGCCTTTCACTTCCAGTCTACAATACTATTATGATTATGAATGACTTTAGGAACCGTGGGCTCTGGATACGACCCTAACCTACCTCTAGAACGTAAATTTGTGATGGGCAGCATTAATGCACTATGTGCGTTGCGACTGAGTGCGCTCTTGAGGTCCTTTTAATAATGCAGAATACAAAGGTTGTAGTACTTTTGATAGCATGTTTGCAGCAAGTTTATGATATCAATATTTACTCAATATGAGATTCTGTGGTTCTTGTTGATTAATTATCTGTTGTTATTGATAATCTCACTGGTTGTCAGTTAAGGTAAGAGGAGCAGCTTTGAAACTTGGGCAGATGCTTTCAATACAAGATCCTGAAACTGTTCCTGCCGGTTTGCTTGAAATTTTCGAGCGTGTTAGACATAGCGCAGACTTCATGCCATTGAAACAGGTACAGTGTTTTGCCCAATTTCGATGGAAAGTAGTAACTACTGCTCGATCTCCTACTTTATTTAGGTGCAGAAACAGATGGTTGCCTCATTCGGATTGGACTGGAGGTCGCACTTTTCTTTGTTCGAAGATCGTCCTTTTGCAGCGGCTTCCATTGGGCAGGTAGGGAGAACTCTTGCAAGTAAACTATACAGGCATTCAATCCATGGTCAGCGGCGTTCGCCATCTTTCATGATGGTAGATACCGGAATCACTCCATTAATGCCATCTTCAGGTTCACAAAGCTACTTTATTGGATGGACGCAAAGTAGCAGTGAAGATTCAATACCCAGGAGTCGCAGAAGGTCAGTTTTTGATTGCGAATATCGCGGTAAATGAGATGGTTCATTCTCTTTTGTGAGCCGAGAGATCGTTCTATCTGTGTTTTGCACCCTTATCCTCGCGGCGCGACGGTGAGTCCTCACGACGTCAAGCGTGCCCTGTCAGAAGTGGCCACATATGTGAAATTATTCACGCTACAACTCGACGCGGTCAATGGCAGTGGCACTGATTATGTGGCAGAAAAAAAAAGATTTGCTATAAAAGGCACCGGACGGGGGCAAGGAAGGGAACCGTATTCCAAAACACTGCAGTCTGTAAACGAGTATTTGAATCGAGGAAATATAATGTGAAGCGAAAACTGCGCTCAGAGATGCCTCTTCGGGCGCTGTTGGGATTTCAGCGCCCTTCACGGCGGACTGTACCTTTCGGGCTAGCCGGCGCCACTGTCATTTGATGTCGCGAAGAGCGAAATAGACCCAATTCGTGATGATATCAAGCGTGTGAAACAGCACAAAGCAAGCGAAATAGTGAGATAAAAACCGGGCGCATTCCAACTATCACTATCCCAGAAACCGCAATTAGGTCAAAGTTTTGTTGTAACGTTTCCGCGGGGGCTGTTAGGGGTGCTGGTCACGAATATGACATCCGTTTTTGACGTTGGTGCCAACTTGGTGCAATTGACCAAATTGGTGCAACAACTGGTTTTAACTAAAATCGCTGAAACTTGGCCTACAAGGGTTATTTGGGGTGCTGATCACAAATGTGGCACCCGTTTGGGGCTGGCGTTGTTCGGTGCTACTGCACGGTGCTGACATATTCAGATGTGCCACACTGCACGCAACTTTTGCCTAAGCCTGAAGATCAAAGAGAACCTTTTTCTTCTCCACTGAGACGAAGGCTAAAATATACGCTTGGATGTGCAAATCTGTGGTTGTAGGATATATCAGGTGAAAGACCACATCGAAAAGACGACGCTCCAGCCACATTAGCATAACTACAAAGCATACGAATATTACCACTGTCATCTTCATCCGCACGGCGTCCGCGCCAAACTTAATGTCATATATATTCGTGATCAGCACTCTAAATAACCCTTGAATGGCAATTTTAATGAAATTGTTGAAAGAAGTTGTTGCACCATCTCGGTGCAATCGCATCGAATTGGCCCCATTGTCGAAAACGGATGCCATACTCGTGGATCTGCCTCCCAAACAACCCCGGCAAGATTTCAGCGAAATTTTTTGACCCATTCACGGTATCTGGGAAGGAATCTTTCGGGATTCTGTGCGATCGACCGTGCTCGTGGACGCTCAAGGTAAAGTGTACCGAGCGCTAGTAAGGTCCGTATTGCTGTACAGGAACCAATGCTGGCCGGCAACAAAGATACATGAAAGACAACTGCACGCGGCTGGATGAGAATGTTAAGATGGGCATGCGAATGGGACCCTGCGACGGCGCGGGACTAACGTTAGGGAAAAGGAGGAGACGAAAAAGATTCACGATATCTGGAGTAACGATAGCTGAGCTTGCGTTCATACTCTGCGGTGCCGGCGGCGAGGCCTGGCTGTGTCTCTGCGTCTCCGCCTATGCCACCCTGCCTCGTTGCTTGCGTCATCTCTCCACCTCACTCGAGCCATTGCCTCCTTGCCGGAATGTAGTCTCGCCTTGCCGGCACAGAGCGTGAACGCGGCCTAAGAGAGGAGTCCCAGTGGAGAAGGGTGTCAGAAAAATGCATAGGTAACATCGCTGAATTTTGTGTGATGATTAGGCAAATGCAAAGGAGTGTCATACCGCTCATCTCCAGGCCACATATCTCGTACGTGGAGTATGGTGAAACGGCTTTATTTTGGTGGTTTTAAAATTTTTCTTCGTTTCTACTCCACTGGTGATTCAATTAGCATTCTTACGTGTTTGTGTGATAGTGATAATGCTCAATGTTATGGCAAGGTTTTCCTCAGTCCTTCTTACATAATATGACTTGAATCACCTTTCAGGAATCGACTCTGATATTGACAACCTTGTGTCCGTACTCTCAATTGGTGGAATATTCCCGAAAGGACTGTTTTTGGAGAAATTTGTGGAGGTAAACGGTGCTGCTAACATGCACGTCACTCAAAACTGCATCAATGTTTGTTTAAGGTGGCCCGAAAGGAACTCGCCGATGAGTGCAGATATTTGAGAGAGGCGCGAGCCATGAAGAAATTCCGCGAACTGCTCGCCCACTCGGATGATTTCTACATTCCTGAAGTTGGTTGGATCTCTTGATCAGTGGGTTACTGTAGCTCTTGTCACGAACTCTCATTTGAAGGTAGTGGATTCGCTTACGTCCGACAGAGTTCTCACGGCAGAATATGTTGTTGGAAAGCCTGTCGACAAATGTACGAACGAGCCACAAATTGTTCGTGATTACATCGCTGGGAAATTCATTGAACTCTGCCTGCATGAAGTCTGTTCTTAGCAAATTCCTGCAACTCTATAACTTACACTGTTTTTTCTCGTCTTCGTGATTTTCTTTATCTATTTCTTCAGATTTTCTTGTGGAGGTTTATGCAGACGGATCCAAATTGGTCGAACTTCTTTTTAGGTGTACATCCAGTCACAGGTTGCCATTTGCTGTTGAGCCCAATTTTCGGATCAATGCTATTGTGCTATCTCGTGTTTTAGGTAAACCTCGTATGATACTGTTGGATTTTGGAGCGACTCGCTCTTACGGCAAGAAGTTCATTGATTTGTACATGAAATTGATAAAGGCGGCTGCGGACCTTGATACTCAACGAATCATCAAGTGAGTTGAGAAAGCTTGAAAACTTCTGCTGTACCGGTGGTAGAAGGGCCCAGACTTGGAATTTTCAAATGTGCTCTTTTCCAAATCTAAAATTGTATGGAAAGTTGCTGTTTGCGTTGAGCTTGCCACGATTTTTTCTGATCTTCATTTCTAGGCTGTCGAAGGACATTGGTTTTCTGACCGGTTATGAAACCTCTTTAATGGAAACGGCACATACCGAATCTGTGCTGATCATGGGAGAAACGCTGGCAAGTAATACACCGTATGATTTTTCTCGGCAGAGTGTCACTAAAAGGATTCAAAAACATCTACCAGTTATGCTGGAACATAGGTGAGCGTTCTTCTATTGATCCTTGAAGTGATTTACCAGGTCCTTTCAACTGTTTTAGATTGAAATCTCCTCCTGAGGAAATATATTCCCTACATCGCAAGCTCTCCGGTGCTTACTTGCTTGCTACAAAGCTAAAAGCTGTTGTTTCGTGTGGGGGTCTCTTCAATGAGATATACGACAATTATTCTTTTGGCGAGGATGGCAAAGATATAAATATAGATTTGCCGGAGATAAATGCTGAGATAGCAAAATGATAACCCTTTGTTTCATTTGTTATGACTCACCATCTATTACCTCGTTACTTGCGGCACTTTTCGGTCTTTCTATTTCACCTCGATTGTTAGATTTTACTTTTCCAGTATCTTGTTATTTTCGCGTGTACAGTGCAAAATAGGGTAGGTTAGGATTATTTACATAATTGGAGTCTGAAGATAATCTTTTATTCGCCTTCGCTGTGGAGGAGTAGATTAATTTAGAAGAATAGTGAGGAGTAGATTAATTTAGAGGAATAGTTAGTAGGAGGTATATCGCTTTGATTACTTGCCTTTCATTTTTTGTTTCAGTAGCTTCTGCCAAGATATTCTTGTTAGATCTCTAAACATGTTATATTCTATTGTTGGAAGTCACGTGGAAGTGTTTATAGTTTTACTTAGTTGTTTATAGTCAGGTTATATAACAATAAAGTCTCAGGATAGTCTATGTACTGTCTTGCTCTGGCGTTCACCAACGCCATCGTTACCGTATTTCCTGCACTTGCTTGCAGTGGCGAGAGTTTCCAGTCTTCACACATTGTTTTCTACACTTTTCTTAAGGCTTCTTCATGACGTCTCCGCTGAATTGCGGTTATGATCTGACACAGAAAGCATTGCTTTCACTGAATATGTTCTATGTGGTATGATCTTATTCTTTTTTTCGCATTCCCTTTTTGGTTGGGCGACTACTCAAGAATTGGTTTACGAAATCCCGTTTACTCATGCATCTGTGCCATTCCTGAGCGTGGCATCTGATTCTGCGACCCCTGTAATTTTACCAGCTCACGTGAAACGCCGACTTCGCGATTTTGCGATTCTGCCATTATGCGGTCACGGCTCCGCAGGCGAAGTTGCGGTTTTGCACAATCTCAAGGTCATAGTATGGCATGCGAAAGTGTGACGCCTCTCAATCGCATTAACCAAATCGCAGAGTTTGACGGTGGCCTAGGGCCACGTTCATACTTTACGCTGGCAGTGTGTGGCTGTAGGCTCTACATGCAGCGAGGAAGAGTGGCCCGAAGAAAGAGTAGAGGCGACACAGGCAACCAGACAGGGTGGTGCATACGGAGACGCAGAGACACGCAGTCACACCTTTCCGACGGCACCGCAATGTGTGAACGTGGCCTAAGGTCGAAACACTACAGGGTCGGAGGATGGTGTAATTGCAAGGTTGCAGAATCGCAAAGTCTGACATCAGGTCGACTGAGCTGGCTGTCCTGTCAAAGTTCTACCTTTACAAGAGGTTCTCTGGCCGGTTTGCGCGTTCGCATATGATCTAGGCCGTGACCCTGTGACAACCTGTGGCCTTTGTTGTGTGGCATAAATAATCCAGACAGGTTGACCATACAACACAACAGAGTTGCAAGGATGACACGATTTACATGAGCAAATTGTGTGAATTATTCATGTCACAGGGCAAAGGCCAGAGGCTGTCACGGCCTAGATTCGTGTGTCCCAACCTACACCCAAGCCCTAACTCGTCCACCATACTCATTAGATCTAGCGCTAACTAAGCCCCACTTCCCCAAACATCTAGACAGCTCCTTCGATAGCATTGTGAAGAAAAAAAAGGAGATTTGGAGTCGGCTTCTTTTGATTTCGCGCAATATAGATCGTCAGTCCTTCGTCAAATCGAGATATACATGCATACATAATGTTGCCAATAGTAGCGAATTGAATGGTTCTGGGGGAAAAGATTCAGTTTAAGGTGAGTTATGATCCTCCGAAGTTTACATAACGAAAGCAGGCTAAAGCTTCCCTTACTACCTAGTAGTTTGCTCTAACCCTTACTCTACCACCAGTACACCTATGATTACTAAAACATGTCCTTCAAGCTTCTGTGTTTGCGGACCTATTTTCTTGTTTCAGGCTACCGGTATATTGCTCATCTTCACAAGTGCTTATGCTAAATCTGCCTCTATAGTTACTTCGGTCTCTCTTTTAGGTACTTTCGAAATTCCCTAGTTTTCGAACGTGATAATTATCAGGGTTGTAATTCAGGTGGTATCATTGCTGCTGGGGTATTTCTGATATTGGTGGCTCTCCTTGGAATCTACGGTACCAAGAAGCAGCATCAGGCAGCTCTATTTTTCGTAAGTGGAGCGAATTGGAGTTTCAGACAGTGAAATCTAAATTCTTTTTTGTTCCATTTTGCATATTTATCTTATCGCATTTTCGGTAGCAAACGTCTAGTTGGCTAAAGTGGTTGGAGATTGAGGCAGCAATCGGAAATGAATAGCTATTGTGCTCACTTGTGCGATGGGTTAGGCTAATTATATAATCGGTATACGTCAGCGTTGCAGTTCTCTGTGGATAACCGCTAGGTGAAGCGTATTCGAAGGCTTACTTGCGTTTTTCCCTTGTGGTTATTCGTTATGAATGTGCATATGCTTGCTTTTTCGTTTCCCTTTTATTCCCATCCTGGGCTCTCACGAACACACTTCATGCTAAAATTTTGCGGCCGGTCGATTGAAATTGAGCGGACGCACAATTTGAAGTGCAGGAGTTGATGGATGGCCGAACTTCGATGCACAGTGACCTATTTGCTATGGCGCAACAGTTGACATTACCCTTTTAAGTTAATTCTAGTGCTCTGCGAGATTTTTCGAAATCTCACGTGTTATTTAGTATATGATCATATTATCGTCTGTGTTCATAGTTCAATTCATTGTGGCAGTTGTTTGCCTTGGGAATGTTTCCGAAAATTCATTGGAAGAGGTACGAAAATTCTCATTCTGTTACCAGTTTTTCGAATGTGTCTCATCTGTTTTTAGGTGGTGAGAAGTGGATGGAGGAATTCTGATGCGGCTGTTAAGTGGGATGCGCAAAATGCATTTAGTTGTTGTGGTTTGGTCAAGGAGGATCAGACAAGAAGTGCTTGTGAAAAGGTTTAGAACATTAGATCATATTTCTGAAATATATATTCTTTGCCGTCGTTTCAACCCCCTTCTGCTCTTAATTGTCTAAAGGTGGAATGAGAAAAAAGGCAGACAGCATTTGCTAAATTGAATCTGGGTGGAAGGAAAGAGCTCCGAGATGGGTCAAACAATTTTCTCGTGCACGAGCGTTTTTACGTGAGAGGTGATTTACACAAGGAGCTCGTTTCCATTTTTTAGGTTTCGGGTAGCCATTATCACCTAACGTTCTTATTCACTCTATTTGTCAGCACGACTTCTGCCCGGGAAAGGGCCGTATGACCTTTTACCTCTGAAAAGGCGTCGAGTGGAAACGAGACTCTTCTAAAGATTACCAAATATTTAGAAAAAATGAAAAAATCGTCCATTTCTGCTTCCGGCTTCCTCTCTAGCCGGTCAGCCCCGCCTTGACGACTATGCCTCCCTCAAAAGGACAAGTGCGACCTCCTGCGAGAATTTCGCGATTAATTATTGACCTGCTGGTGAAAGCCGTAAATTCTCTAAGGTCGATCATTCGTGCTATTTTCTTTTTAGGTTGACAAGTAAGTCGAACGAATTCGAGGCCAAAACTTCAGTGGATAAATTTTTTTAGTGAGAGGGTTGAAAGCCAGGAGTTTCCAATATTTTTTATAATTCTGTCCACTTTCTTACGTGTTTTGTGACAGCCATCAAGTCTGTTCATGTTTCAGCTTCAGTGCTGGGACCAGTGTGAGCCATGTCTTCCGATCATTGTCAGTGTAACGAGCGATAATCTCTCTCGAGTTGGATTACTGGGACTGTTTTTCAGTTTCACGGAGGTAGTTGTTTCCGTTTATCTCCCGTTTGTCTTGAGAGCAAATACTCGAATGGAAAATCTTCCAGCTGGTTGGAGTATGGTTGGCATATCGTTTTCGTAACACGAGGGATCCAAGCGTCGATCCAGAGACACTTTTCCTTTGAAGTATTGAGGAGGACACGTATACACCAGCGCTTCGCCAACGTTTTTCGCAATCTTTTCATCTGAATACAGATTAAAAGAAGATATGTGAGCACATTATATTATAGATCTCTTACCATGTAGTTTACCATATTCAGTGCTCCCGATGATTATGCAAACGTTGTTCCTGTACTTGTTTTATCTTGTTTTATTGTAATATTTTCTATGGGTGTGCTCTTTTCAAACCTGATGGATGAGATCACTGTGAGTTTTAACAACTACTGCTCAGAATCATCAACCCAGGTTTCGAATCAGGTTCAATTGCGTGGTTTATTCAACTGAAGTCAGCTGAATTGCATTATCAGGACATAATTGGTTACTGAGGAGAGAGTAGTTGAAGTGAAGTGTCCTTGCGACGAAACAGCATCTGAATGCTTTCTTCATAATCTGTGCGGTAAATTTTTATTTTGCGTTCATAAAGCAGCTTCATTATTGATGTGTTTCGATTTCGTCAGGTCCTTTTTATTATTGATGTTACTGAGATATTCATTGAAGGCAAGATCTGTGATATTGCTGATTTTATTTAGTTCACACTTTGGTTGGCTTTAGATCTCTTTTTCATTCTGGTCCATGGTTTGCATAGAAAACTGGTTCCGCTCCTTGGCATTGTGGTATTATTCTGACATTATGGTATAATTCAGACATATCCGGATTCAGTCCATTTCTATTTTTAACTGCAGCGCTTTGCCAGTTTTCAAATACTTCTGCGTTTATTTGTGAGAAAAAGTTAAAACTATTTTCGATAGTGTTATTCTATTTGCTTCTGTTGTGGACAGTCGATATCATTTCTTCCATTTCCATTTACTGGGCTTATCAAACTCAGCCACGTTTTCTTCAAATGAATTATCTCCGGCATCTCTATCTCATGTTGAAGTCCTGTGCTGCACGGTAGATATGTCTCACCTCCAGCACTCTGCTCGATAAGCGGCTTAATCAATCCTACCGAAACCTGTCCATACTTTGGTGTGAAATATCGTGACCTTCATTAGAAGTGTGTTCGTGAAGTCCCTTTCATTTTGTGCTCTTGGTTGATGATATCTCTATGAACCCCTACCCTTGTCCTCACTTTCGTCATTCAGTCGTGTTATGTTGCCTTCATACTCTGTGACGCATCCGTCCGACTCTGTTGTTCGCTGAATGTTGCAAGCGCGCTATTTGTAAATTGGGACTTCCAGTTATAGGTTCCAACTATTTATTCACTCATTTTCATATTCGTAGTACTTAAAAGTCTCGACGCTTATGGCAATCATTTGCTCTTTTCCACTCTGTGGTTTGAAATTTCAGTGAAGTGAAATGACACGCAATCAATTCAGAGGTTGTATACGGAGCGCACGTCATAGTTACTGTCTGCATCATAGAGTATGAAGGCAACCTCGGGCTTTACTTATACCAGGCAAAGCGAGGTGTTGTTCCAGCGCATCCGCAGCACATGATTTGTGTTTAATTCATGAGTGCTGACTGGCCACACAGCCCACTGAGTATCAATCACAAAACTGCTGTGTGCCGCGCCTTGCGTCGAGAGAATCGACGAGTATGAATGCGGTCTTGAAACTGTGTCTTCATGTCAGATTCATAAGGGTGATTCATTACTTACAACAGATGGTAGTTTATGGCAGTCACAGTGATTTGATGCTTTCGAAACCATCTCGAAAATATGGATGTCGAGGTGCTCAGTAGTGTAACAATAGCTAGAAAACTGGACTAGACTGAAAAAAAAACGAGGAATAGGCCTGCCCTCTCCCTCTTTACTGACATTTCTGCATCACCATCCGCTGAGGGGCAGATGCAGAGGCCGGAACAAAGCCGCAAAAGTTGTCCCAGCCTCACGGAAACTCGACTTGTTGTTGCGAGACAGTGTAGAAGATAAGGTCGCGGTCATACCTTGCGGTGCCGGCGGCAGGGCATGGCTGCGTAACTCTGCGTCTCCACCTATGCCACCCTGCCTCGTCGCCTGCGTCATCTCTACACCTCCCCCGTGCCACTCTCTCTTTCTCGCTGCCTGTGAACGCAGCCACACCCTGCTGGCGGTGAGTATGACCGCGGCCTAAAGTTTCCATGACGCGATTTTCAATTTGAGTTCCACCACAGATCATCTTTTCTAATCCAGACATTCGAATGAAGAACATGTTTTCCCAATTTTTGTGTTCTGTTTGCTTCGAATGGACCTTTAAGCAGTGGCTGGAGCTCAACAAGAGACGTATTCAATCTTCCAAATCGACATGAAGATCGCCTCTCCCGCCATGAAGGTACTTCATGACAAGCAGAGATGAAGGGAAGCCCTTGAGAAGTAGTCCACGATGCAGGAAAAGGTTGTAGCTTCACTATGGTTGTAACTGGGCTGGAAAAGACGTCTACAAACGCAAGATTCGTAACCATTATCCCCTCTGGTTTTCCTGTTCCCGATAGAACGGTGAAGGCAGCGTTTATAGTTTTGGAATTTGCGGAAAACGATAAACATACGAATCGGGAGAACTGCGAAAATTGGGAGAACTGCGAAATCGTGAAAATGCAGAATTGTGGAATTTGCGGAGGAGCATCCGATACGTAGCGATTTCCATGCTACGAAGAGTCGAGAGGATTAGGCCGTTTTCACACTTAGCGCAGCCAGGGCTTTTACAGGCAGCGAGGTAGAGTGGCACGGGGAAGATGCAGAGTTGACGCAGGCAACAAGACACGGTGGCACAGGCGGAGACGCGAAGACACGCAGCCACACCCTGCCGCCGACACCGCAAAGTATGAATGCGGCCTCAGAGGGAGCAGAAGGGAAAGTGCGGCATTGTGGAAATGCAGATTCGTGTAATTTGCGGAATTGTGGAATCTGCGGAAAGGCATAAGATGTGGATTGGGAGAATTGTGGAATTTTCGAAAAAGCATTAGACACGTATTGTTTTCCATGCTGCGAAGAGACGAGAGTATTAGAGAAATTAAATAGAGAA
Organism: Trichostrongylus colubriformis; assembly: GCA_963978905.1. Classification (NCBI taxonomy): domain Eukaryota; kingdom Metazoa; phylum Nematoda; class Chromadorea; order Rhabditida; family Trichostrongylidae; genus Trichostrongylus; species Trichostrongylus colubriformis. The sequence goes on along the minus strand of OZ022259.1, from coordinate 7,456,824 downwards.
AGTGTCTCTATTACCACAATTCCACAAATCCACAATTCTCCTGGTCGATACGTATTTACTCTTCTTTCCACAATTCCGCAAACTCCGCTATTCTCCCAATCGACCTATCTATTGGGTTGGGGAATAAGTCCCCGCCGTTTTTTTCAACCCCGTTTTTCACATTGTTCCCTTCATCTTTCGACAAAGCTCATATATGTTTTCGGTAGAGCTTTTTTTGCTCTACAAAATGCTCATATCTGCTTTTCGATTCTTTCGATTACTTGATATTTATGAGGTTTGGAAATGAAGTAAGCTCGAGGCAAAAAACTAGCACTTGCGCACCTCATCTTTCTCGTCTGCCATTGAGACCAAAAAATGTTTGTGTATATGTTTCGATAGAGCTTTTTCAGCTCTACAGAATGGTACCACTTCTTATTCAAATCGCTCAACTTTTTGCTGTTTTTAAGACTCGGAAATGCAGTACTCGCAAAAGTGTGCACTTTCGTTATCTCCTCTTTCTCGCCTACCATCGAGATTGAAGAAGATGTGCATATATGCATTCGATAGAGCTTTCTTTGCTCTACAAGATGATACCACATTTCTTTTGTATCCTCTCATATTTTAGCATGTAGGAATAAGCTCCCACCTGATTTTCAATTCAAAATTGCACAATGAATATGATTTTTTTGGCAGAGTGTTCTATACCAATCGATAGAGCTCTTTCCGCTCTACAAGATAGTGTTTACGGCTTTCGTAAGAATAAATTTTTGACATTTTTTTAGATCACTCAAATGTCGACGAAATCGAGCATTTTTGACACCATGTGACGAAAATGTTCGATTTCGTCGACTTTTGAGTGATCTAAAAAATGTCAAAAATTTATTCTTACGAAAACCGTAAACACTATCTTGTAGAGCGGAAAGAGCTCTATCGATTGGTATAGAACACTCTGCCAAAAAAAAATCATATTCATTGTGCAATTTTGAATTGAAAATCAGGTGGGAGCTTATTCCTACATGCTAAAATATGAGAGGATACAAAAAAATGTGGTATCATCTTGTAGAGCAAAGAAAGCTCTATCGAATGCATATATGCACATCTTCTTCAATCTCGATGGTAGGCGAGAAAGAGGAGATAACGAAAGTGCACACTTTTGCGAGTACTGCATTTCCGAGTCTTAAAAACAGCAAAAAGTTGAGCGATTTGAATAAGAAGTAGCACCATTCTGTAGAGCTGAAAAAGCTCTATCGAAATATATACACAAACATTTTTTGGTCTCAATGGCAGACGAGAAAGGTGAGGTGCGCAAGTGCTAGTTTTTTGCCTCGAGCTTACTTCATTTCCAAACCTCATAAATATCAAGTAATCGAAAGAATCGAAAAACAGATATGAGCATTTTGTAGAGCAAAAAAACTCTACCGAAAACATATATGAGCTTTGTCGAAAGATGAAGGGAACAATATGAAAAACGGGGTTGAAAAAAACGGCGGGGACTTATTCCCCAACCCAATAATTCTTTTCTGCAAATTCCGAAAACCGAAAAGTTGCCGGATGAGTGTGAGGTATTCAGTTCATGTATGATGGTGATAAGATAAGACTTTTGAAATCAACGTAACGATCTGAACTCATTGATATCGACACCAATCTAAACAGTTTTCTGGCAGCTAGTAATTTGAGAAGCCAAGTTCATGAAAACACGCCCTTCTTTCATTATAATATTCACAGCTCAGAAGCCTTGTTTACGGCCCTTTTGACGCCTTTCTTCCATTATAGTGCCACATGGGACCCCCATTTCACAATGACCTGACTTTTAGGATTATGTTTCATTGTCAGTAAGCACCGAATGCACAAAACTATCTATCAGCACAGTCACCGACAGAACATTCCGGTGAATGAAGTGTAACGTGCACAACATGAAGGGGCACAGGGTGGTGATTGGGGGGCGGAGGAGGAGAGAAGTCAGTACTAAAAGGAGCGGTGGCCCGGCCACAAACGAGTCAACACTTTTGGCCTTTTTTCTGAAACTGTGGCGATACTTCGTGGATTGTTGGCCGTTCCAAAGTGATATAACCCGTTGCGAGGAACTCGTTTTTATAGGTGACCCGTATCTCAAAGTTGACATGGATTTCTTCTTTGGAGGCTTCAGTGATACTTCTTAATTTGTAATTCAAGTACCATTTCTTATCGCAGCGTGCGAGTTCAACGTGCCTTTCATTTATTTGGAAGTTACCACAGTTTTTTCAGTTTTAGGGCGACCTAATTTGATTAGTGCGACAGCTATGTTGCCAGATCTTTCACCTCATCTCCATACTCGAGAATGTAATCTGCTAATTGAATTTCTTCAAAGATGTCACAGGGAAAAGCTGATAGGTACGGTGTTCTTCTCGTTCCTCTCTCTCATTTACTCTCATGAGTTTCTTAGGTAAAATGTTTGGACAGTGCTCATATTGGGATGAGGCTGTGTGGCAATGTACAAAGAAAGAGCGGATATGGCGAAGGTCAGTTGTTATCAGTTGTGATGATAGGTTGTATGTTAGAACTCTCAGCTAGGAGGCAAAAATCTGGCTGCTCACCCTAGTGCGCAACGCAGTTCGCGTGGCTTGCTGGCACAGTTGGAAAGCCCTGACACACACCGTCATGACAGGGCATATATGGCGACCATCCTTACAGTTAGCAACTCTTGCTTGAATCTCTTGCTCGAGTGTATTCTTTTCCTTGACACTTCCTTGAATCAAAAACAGTCTTAAGCTTATAAGTGATTGGACCTGTTCACACGAATACACATCCGTGAACCGTGTTTAGCCGATATAAGAAAGGTTTTCTACTATACTATCAGATTGGTGCATAAGTTTTGCGAAACTTCCAAAATTTCTTGTGGATTAGCCGCTCCCGTTTCTTTAATTATTAGCACCATTTTGCGTGATACAAGCTTCGATAGTTTTCTTGAAAGTATTTGAGGTGCTGTCGCCACATTTTAGCAAGAACTCGCTAATATACAAATTTTCATCTTGTAATCCATAATTTATTACGGGTACCTTCAGGAGCCCTAGTTGAAAACAGCTGCTAATATTTATACTGCATCACTATTAAGGGCGTTTCCATACTTCGCGCACCGGCAGCGGCGGCCATGGCGGCAAAATTATGTGCTGGCCGCTGACCACGGCGGCACTCTGATGGCGCGCTCTATTTACAGAACGCTAGATCTAACCATACCACAGCACGATATTCGTGGTGAGAGCCCACTAATTCGAATTCGAATCTTGGCATAGTACCAAACTATTTGAATTCCGAATCGCGTTCGTGGGCTTTCGATATGACCATCATATTGTGTGGTTAGGTTGAGCGTTTTATAAATAGAGAGAATCACCGGAGCGCCGCCGCCACCAGTGCCAATAAGTATTAATGCGGCTTAATGCCTTCTATTATTCTACAATTCTCGCGAATCTTGTTGTCCGCCCACCCAAAGTGTGTCGCATGTGTCGCAACGCTTATGCACCAACTTAATATTTGGTTGTGGATTGACATCGGTTTCATCCACTTTCCCTTGCATGTGAACTATCAATCCGACGGAGGAGCCCTCAGCTTGCGAGTAGCGTAATGCACTGGTTCAATTATGTTGTCGTCGTTTTGATTAATATTTTTATGTATTGTCCTGTATCACATTTCATTTCCACATAGCACTACAGTGCTCTGCATAATTATACAGCCACCTATAAATTGTCTAAAAACTCTGTTCGCAGAGTAATTCAAAAAAAAGTCTCTAAGTGAAAGATGTAGCCAGTGCGGAGCGCATTCGCGCATCCATACCAAATTTTAGCCAAGAAACATAGAAGATTCTTTTCTTAACTTGTTTCGAAAATGCCGCTTATACCATTCTGCAAAATTATACAGCCACTGAACAGACTGACGCACTCGTCAACCGAGAAACAACGAAAAAGGGAAAAATGCTGATTTTGTGATCATTTAGTCTTCCATTGCTCCGAATAGCCACAAATTTTGGTGATATGGGTCAATATTAAGATTTTCAGAATGTTTCTATACCACATGCTGCCACGCTTCGATGACAACGTCTTTAAACTCCCTGACACCTTCCAATCGGTCTGAATCCTTTTCTCCATGAAACCCCAGATAATTTTTCATCATGTAAAGATCGGAGCCGTTCGTTATCCGGGTCAGAAGGTCCAATCGGTGTCGGCTTCACCAGATCGAGTGTTCCAGCTGACACGGATGGTCCATTAACTTACATGGAAACAAGATTTTGGTGAAGATTTCTAGACGCATGACAGGAGAAGGGTACGGCGCACAAAGGCTCGGTGATCGGATGGTTCATTCTTTCAAGAACGAAACAAAAATTCGAATGATTACTTGGTCCCACACCATGACAAATTGTCCGAAAATTCCCTCAAGTTTGTACACCTTTCCTCTTTGGTTTTTTTCTCCAGACTGTTCTGTCTGATGAAAAAAGGTTTCGGCTATGACGTCCCCGACGGCTACCGGCGCTATCGCACAAGGGACAAACTCAAGTTTTCAAGAAGAACTTCAAAGAAGGAGGTGTCAGGGTGTGGGATCAAATAATCATTCGAATTTTTGTTTCCTTCTCGAAAGGATGAACCATCCGATTACCGAGCCTTTGTGCGCCGTACCCTTCTACTGTCATGCGTCTCGAAATCTTCACCAAATCTTGTTTTTTGTAAGTTAGTGGACCATCCCATGTCAACTGGAACACTCGATCATGGTGAAGCCGTCACCGGATGGACCTTCTGACCCGGATAACGAACGGCTCCGATCTTTACATGATGAAACATTATCTGGGGTTTCATGGGGAAAAGGATTCAAACCGATTGGAAGGTGTCAGGGAGTTTAGAGACGTTGTCATCGAAGGGTGGCAGCATGTGGTCTAAAAACATTCTAAAAATCTTAAAATTGACACATATCACCAAAATTTGTGGCTATTCGAAGTAATGGAAGACTAAATGATCGCAAAATCAGCATTTTTCCCTTTTTCGTTGTTTCTCGGTTGACGAGTGCGTCAACCTGTTCAGTGGCTGTATAATTTTGCAGAATGGTATAAGCGCCATTTTCGAAACAAATTAAGAAAAGAATCTTCTATGTTTCTTAGCTAAAATTTGGTATGGATGCGCAAATGCGCGTCAACACTGGCTACATCTTTCACTTAGGACTTTTTTTGAATCACTCTGCGAACAGAGTTTTTGGACAATTTATAGGTGGCTGTATAATTATGCAGAGCACTGTAGCTATGGTCACCTGGATTGTTCGTAAAACTTCTGTTTAGGGAGCATAATCCGCCTTATGCAAAACGAAAGGTGGAGCTACGAAATTTACCGGAGGACTACTGGACCCCTGCACTAAAAAAGTTGAAGGAAGACGGTCTAATGCCGGATTTAACGCGGAGTGATGGTTGTCGCCTTTGATGCTAGCGATCAAGTATGAGCGACTGACCCGCGCAGAAAATAATCTTCATTTCCGGGTTATCATATGTGTTTGTTCTGATTTAAACAGTGCGACCACACTTCAGTTCAGTTCTGTGAATATCACTGTATGTCCAAAAATTATCTATGAATAATGCAGGAAAATGAGTTTCGTGTCTAGTTTCTTATTGTATTTCATTGTCATTCATTTGAGGGCGATTTCTGTGGACATTGCTTTACTCATAGTTCCATTCTCCGAAAGGGAATGGGAGATCTGCGTATGGTCTTAGCTGTTTCCAGCTCTGACCGCAGAAATCTTTCCGAGAATCGCTGGCCGTTTGACCGTTTGAAAAAGAGCAACCATGTAGAGAAATGGAAAAGTGTCAGCATGTATTTTGTATCAAAGTATAGTTTACTAGCAACGGAATCGTGCATCCCTTGAACTCTGAGCGTATGAATTTGCTCGGAAAACTTTGGAAAGTACTGCAGTGGATAATATTTTCTGTCCCGCAGAGTAGGCTTCGCTGAATTCCTCACTTTGGGGACCTTATCATCTGACTTCTTAGCAAGTACGACATATGTCTCGCTGCAGAACTCAGGTGCGATGCTGAGATTGCGTTCACACTCTGCAGTGCCGAAGGCAAGTGTGGCTGTCTCTGCGTCTCCTCCCATGCCACCCTGCCTCGTTGCCTGCGTCATCCTGCCTCGCTGTTTGTTAACGCAACCACGCCCTGCCGGTGATGAGTATGAACGCGGCCATAGAGGAGCTGTGCAAAGAATTTCCATGATTCCAAATACTTTCAAAATTTCTATATTGTGGAAAAATACTATACTGCTTCAGGACTCGAACGAAAAAACAACAATAATCAAAAATTTTCTTTCATTCTGGTGCATCTCTGTCCCATGCCCTACCCATCCCAAACTTGACCCTTGCTCCACAGATCGTTTTTCATGTAACATCCAAGCTTCGCCCACCACTACAAATGCTCCGCCCGCTGTGCTCATGCCTCATTCATAACTTTAAAAAAACTCATTCCTTACCTTAACTCACCTTTCCCCCACTTGCGTCATATTGGAACCCAATTTACAATTTTCGGTTTGAACACGGAACATTCCAAGGCACGCCCCGCCTACAGGGGCGGAGCTTAGCTTGGTGTTGTCTTTACTTCTGGTCCCGTGCCCTATCCATACCACATTTGTCCCCATTTCCACCGGTCGTTTTTCAAATACCTAATTTCGTGACAGACGGAATCAGTTTCGTGGCAGACGGACGGAGGGTCAAAGAGACGGACGGGGATCGTACAGATAGACGAACCGTTTTATATATAGTAGGGATGTACTGGCTGGCTCATTTTTAATTGGCCGTTGACATGAAATTAGTTTTGGCACTTTTCCTTGCAAGGTTTTGAGTGCATAGGCTTGGATATCGGAGAGGCTCTGCATGCCAGCAGAATTCACATAGCAACAAGGTAAAACCCACTGTCAGCTGAACAGTCACACAACTTCGAAAGTGAGTGAAGGGAAATCATAGAAGTTTTTTTTTTTTTGAGCTACTTCATACTCTGCGGTGCCGGTGGTAGAGCTCTGGTGCGTCGTCCGTGCGTCTCCAACGATGCCACCGTGGTTTGCTGCTGTGAATGCATCTACGCCCTGCCGCCGGTGGGCACGCCAACACTACCGCAGAGTATGACGGCGACCTTAGGTTGCATTAGAAATGTTGTACTAATCTGAGAATAGGTAGAATACATAGATAGATTGTTGTGACTGTATTCACGTAGGTCATAGATGTTTAGAATAGTTTGTTAATTTTGTTAATTCTTGAGGGGAAGGAATTGTTGTGTTGAAGAGATTGTATTTACAGGATTATTAGTGGAGAGCTCAGTAGTATGGCTCTATAAAGAATTCTTTCTCCCCCCTCTTGTTTGGTCGTAGATTGTTTCATTGACTGGGTAAAATGGTTTTTACCCCAAGTTATTAGAGCTTGTGGCTAATAATAATATCGCAATATTGAAGGTTCCCTGAGCTTCATTGTTTGACTATTGAATCTTGTTTATGTAGAAATGAAGCTCGATTATTATTTTTATTGATGACGTTTCGGGCATAAGCCTTTCTTCAGATCAGCTGAAAACTATTTCTAACAACATCACAACATGAGTGCAATGATACTAAACAATCAAAACTACCAACCAAGTCCTAAAGCGCGATAGTATGACGCCACTGTTAGAACGGGAAGGGAGGGCGGGGGACGGTTCTTAGAGATGTCGACTAGCAATGACGGAGAGGGAAGCATATCCTTTATATAGGCAAGGAACCGGATCTATTAGGTTTCTCTGAACAATGGAGACTCGTAGTTGTGGCGGTACTTCTTGGGCGTGCTTGAGTGTGCGGTGTTTCGAGGATGGATTCTCTGGATAGCTTTGAGGGCTACGCAGGGCTCTTATATGTTCTTTCATTCTTTTATAGAGAGGTCTTCCTGTCTCTCCTATATAGATACGGCTAATAATAATGTCTGGGGATGAGTGCAGTACAGGAGAGCAGCCTAGTTCTGCGCAATTTTCGACGCCGATTTCTTACAGCAAACATTGTTAGTAGGCTTGGTGTTTCCCAGCACCGTATCTCTGATCACATTGTGCACACCCCTCTCCAGAATACTCGGATTGGGTCGCCGCGATGGCCAGTCCACGTGGACTCCTTAACTACACTTTCTGAGGGCCAGGCCACGCGATGTCCTGCTGTGTCTCGTCATATGGATAAAGTATGCCATAAAGAGAATGAGTACAGTTCAAAGCAAAAACTGCGCAAATTTCTGTAAGCTATCATCTGGAACAAATGTGTGGAAGGAAATCGCGTCAGGTTGCAATGCGCATCAGGGCACTCGAACTCTGAGTCATGTCGCGGGACAGGTGCCTTGCTGATTTCGCTGCGAATTCCCAGCACTTTAAAAGGAGAAGCTCCGGCTCCCTCATGTGACCGGGACCAATTTGAGTGCCGTGGCGAACAACCGGGTAGTGGTGATCTCGGATAATTGGTAATTCAATGTGTTTGCTTCAAATTCTAGACAAAAATTGCATGGACTTTGCGATGCATTAAATAATGATACAGCCACCTTTAGATTATCCATAACTCCTTCTATAGCGTGATTCGAAAAAGCTCTTTAAGTAAAAAAATGTAGCTATTTTTGTTGTGCACTCGCGCATCAACACCAAATTCCAGCTAAAAAAACAGGAAAACTTTCTCTTCGTTTGTTTTGAAAATGAATGACTTTCGGATGGCCAAAAATTTCGATTATCCAGGTCTATATGAAGCTTTGCAGCATCTTTTAGTCCATTTGCTGCCATGCTTCAGTGATAGTCTGTTTAACAATGGTAGGGGTAATGTGGGTAGTGGGAACTCTAACGTGGGTTATGTAAATGAAAGCAAGAGCCGTCTTCTCTAGGGGTGTGGGTTGGGACACACGAATCTAGGCCGTGACCCTGTAACAGCCTGTGGCCTTTGACCTAAGCCTTAAATAGGTTTTTTAGGGTTTTTAAGCCTTAAATAATTCAGACAATTTGTTCATGTAAATCGTGTCCTCCTTGCAAGTCTGTTCCGTTGTATAGTCAAATTGTCTGAATTATTCATGTCACACGGCAAAGGCCACAGGCTGTCACAGAATCACGGCCTAGATTCGTGAGTCCCAACCGTCACCCCTTCTCTAGCAGCTACCACTTGTTTTATGTCAGCCCGCCCCTTTTTTCAGGGTTTTTTCCCGGTTTGTGACCGTTTCATTCGGTTATTTCTTCACTTCCGTACTACTGAGCACCCCGACCTTCATATTCAATGATTTACATACTCGGCCGAATTACCTCTATCACTGCCTTTAAGCTTCCTAACTCCTTCGAAATGGTTTCTCTCGGCATAAACTCTTTTTTACCACAAAACTTCAGCGAATCTCCATCCGATAAAGGTCAGGACCTCTACTCGTCTAAGTAGAAAGGACCACTCGGTGACGGCTTCCTCATGATCGAGTGCTCCATGTGACATGAACTGATCTTGCAGCTTGTATGGAAACAGAAATTAGTCAAGAATCCGAAACACACGACGAGAGAAGGGCGCGACGCACCAGGACTCGCGATAATTGCATGGTTCATCCCTTCGAAAACGGAACAAAAAACCCCAGAGATCACTTCAGCCCACACCATGACACCCCTCCTTTGCAGTTCTCTTGAAAGCCGAAATTTATACCTCACGCGATGGTGCCGGCAGTTTTCTGAACCGTCATAGCTGGACTTTTTTCATCAGAAAGAATAACCTGGAAAAAAACCGTGAAAGGTGAGCAAACTAAGGCCGCGGTCATACTTGTCTCCGTCTATGCCACCCTGCCTCGTTGCCTACGTCATCTCTGCACCTCCCCTGTGCAACTCTCCCTGTAAAGCCATGCCCTGCCGGCGGTGAGTATGCCCGCGGCCTAAGACGCATCATGCACCTTGGTCCCATCCGCTCTCATCCATCTCCTGGCGAAATTGGTTAGGTTTCCGCGATGCTCTGGGGGTCTAAACAATGTTCCTCTCATTTTTCGCCAGAAAGCACCTCTTTAAGACTCTGTAAACAGTCTTCGCTGGCACACTAAGTCCATAAGTCCTGCGGAGTTCTTGCTCTTGAGCGTGTACCAGTGGCCTGGCTTATGTTTTGAAGTGCTGCGCCTGTTTCTATCGAGAGGCGTAGCAAGACCTTCAATTCCCCTCCTGGTTTCATATCTTGCAGAATCCTAGTTGAAATTACTGAAGGCTGTACGAAGCCATCGCCTTTCACGCGCCATCTGACATTCTTCGAGCGCCTTCATATCTATTTTGAGTTAAACTAATCTTTCTCGCATCAGATAGCTGTTTACGTTTTGTATTCTTTATCATTTTGCAGAATAGAAAAATAGACATTTTCAAAACAAATGAAATGAGAGCTCCTCTACATTTTTTAGCTGAATGTTAATAATCCACGCACGACCACATGGCTACACTTTTTACTCGGAGGGTTTTTTGAATTATTCTGCAAACAAGGTCTTTGGACGATTCATGGGTAGCTGTATACAGAGCACTGTACGATACCGCCTTCTCTACCCTCGTATGTGAAAGGGAAAGAGTTAGAGGATTGACGAGGGGGAAGAAGAGGCTGCCGGGGCTACTGGAATTTCACTGGCTTTGTGGGCCACACACACAAGCCATACATGTAGACCCTCTTTCAAACTTTACAAAAGTTTACAAACTCTCATTCACATCATGTAGTACAATAATATAAACATAGCTCAGTACTTGTGCTTTTTTATTCTTTTTTATAATTGCTTATACTCGGTTTAGCCGATTAACTTAAATTATGTAAATAAGTACATAAAAGTATTGCATAGACATGCCTACCTCCTCCCTTCCCGTACTGATGAGCACAGAGCGAGGTTATCCCAATTTTAACCTCCGTTCAAGGGCACGTGTCAAGCGGAGGTTAAATTACTTTTCTCTTCCCCCCTAAATCTTTTCAAACATGCTTCCTTTGTTTACAATTGTTTATTTCTTTAAAGGTGATATTAAGGACTTTCCAATGCAATGTTGAGGATGTGAAAGTTGACGCGCGTCGCGCTAATGGATTCGCGAGAAAGTGAGTATCAAAGGAGATCTACTTTCGATCCATAAGATGTGGGAAAGTCTTTGTGACCTCTTTTTTGCAATTTTCTCCTTTTTGTGTCTTTATTTTACGCCGAGAATTAGATCTCAATTCACGATAAAATACTTTGTTATTTATGTTTGTTTATACTCGTGTATTCGGATATATTAGATTTTGAGACAAATTAACAAAAATAATTTGAAATCACCTGCCACAGTGTTGGATCCACGTTAGCGTTAAAGTCCAGGCGATACTCGTAAAGGAAGAGCAACCAGATCCACCAGAAGATTGCCATTTTCATCGCAAGCATGAAGACTTCAGTAATCCAAATAAAATGTTCAGTTGTACTCAGGGTCAAATATTGCGATGAGAGAAAGTATGGCTATCGATTGCTATTTTTCAGCATGAAAACATAAAAATCACCTAAGGAGAAGTGGTTGTTGTATGCTACCCGCGGAATTTTCTCCTCAATACTTCCATCCTTGTCAACCCACAATACGTACGCCCCCTTTTTGTAGTGGAATCTTCTAGAAAATTGTCGATCAAGTCGCAAAATGTGGATTTTGTTACCTAATATCTTGTGAAGCCAGCACCGATAGAATCTATAACTGCATAATCTGCTGAACGTAGTTGACTATGACTGGATACTATTGTACAAGCCTACACCTGCTGTCTTTGCATTGCCGCTTTGATTCAAAAATCGTAGCACCTATAAAAAATTTGTTAATGCTACAGTTATTGAATCTTCTTGGATTGAGTTTTGCGTGCTGGAAAAAATTCGTAAGGAGGAATCATCCAGTTGGTGCGCAGTAGTCTGTTCCACATCTTTCTTTTGAGGTTTTTTGATTATTTTGTTATGATTAAGCGCGGTGATGGTGTAGTGACAGGTGGCGCGCACTCCACTTTCATGGTGCGAGGCTCAAATCGCGCATCAGTGCCCGCACAGGCCAACCAGAACTACCATCCTCCGGAACCTCCATCCTCCGGGTAAACTGATACCAGACTCGTCTGGGAGTATGAATGCACTGACTTGAATACGGCTGGCTTCGCAAGTCATTGTATAGGTCAGATCGCATTCACCTGACATCACAATTGTGAATGAAACTAGAATACGCGGCGCATCCCACAGAAGGGATTGGTGAGCGCCGAAAACTTCATCATTTTATCCTTTATTGTTACTAAACGCGGTATAGGCCTGACTTCGAGCCCAAGTGAAAAAGAGATGATTGCAGGAATGTGCTTAGGAGGATGCTAGTTTAAACCATCCAAATCTCTATCATCCCTTAGCGGATAGTTGTTAACAAAGTCGTCCGAAAAACGTAGGTTGTTGATTGAAGGTTGAAGACATATTAGTGGAAAGGGCGTGATCGTACTGTGTAGGACTGCAACACGTACGTAGCATCTCTAATGTTCCTATGGCCGCGTTCACACTTTGCGCACCGACGCCGGCACCGGCAGCGACGGCGTCAAAATCAAGTGCCCGCGGCCAACCACGTCGACATTCCAATTACGCGCTCCGTATGCAAAACGCTCAATCCAACCACATCACAGTATGACGTATGTGGCGAGAGCGAGCCACGAATTCGAATTCGAATTTTGGCATGGTATCAAACTATGCATGAGCCATACTATGAGCCATACTATACCTAATTCGAATTCGAATTTCTGGGTTCTCGCCACGATCATCATACTGCAGTGAGGTTGGGTCAAACGTTTTTCAAAGGGAGCACGCACCAGAGTGCCATCGTAGTTGGCGTTGGTGCGCAAAGTATGATTGCGGCCTATCGATAATCAGAGGGAAGGTGCGCGGCAAACCTACGTACGCCACCGTAATCTCTTTTTTCTAGTTTTCTCCTATTTCATTTCGTTTTTCTTTACTGTTGCACTATTCAGTACGTCTGTCCTCAGCTTTCCACCTAATTGCCCCTTTAAGAGTTGATGGTAGTGCTTCACAGTGAATTTAGCTGGCGATTTTTAAGCACTCTGCTAATTTCCAAGTCATCCTTCATTCTAGTGGAGTCAGGTGGGTGGTGCATTTCAGAGAGATTGCGACTACATACTTTTGAGCAGCGTTAGGGATAATGTGGTTACTGGGAAATTCCTTCAAAAAAGTCACTCACATGGAAACTATGGGCCTAAGAAACTCATCTATGCGAAGTGACGGCATAACGGTTAGCAGCTGACACCTTTGGATGACAGACCCCGCCTCCGAGCGACCTGGTTGGCTAGATGGGAGCGACCAAGGATATGTAGCAGGATCAAGGGTGTTGCCGCGCGCTTTCCCTGTTTTAATTATAGCTCACTACTGAAAATAGCTCAGCCTTCATAACGCCGACGTGATGCTAAGATCTAAAGTACGAGATGTGGTTCAACACTGCGACGAGGCGAAACACAGGTTTGCCGGACATCTGATGAGGCGAGACGACGGCCGATGGAGCACAACAACTATGTTGTGGTACCCTCGTCACCACAAACGTCCACCTGGTCGTCCGCCCACGAGATGGTCCGATTCGCTTGCTTTCCGAAACAACGTCCGAGATCCCCTTTCGTTTAAGACTGTTGTGCACTGGACGACGTGTGCGAAGGACCGTTCAATGTGGAAGAGAAGTTGGGACCCGCGCAAGGCCAATCGCCGTGCTGAAGGACGGGTCGCCTAAGTAACCTAAGTAAGTAAGTACTGAAAATAGATGCTGTCGTATTTCCAAACATTCCCTTGTGTTACTCAACATGCCAATGAAAACCTCGTTCGGACTACCCGCCTCTTGACGGATAGGTCGTCCGCGTAGAGAATCAACGGTGAGAAGCGGGTCCTATTTTTCAGGTCTTTGACTATTTGCTTTTGTTTTTTCTTCATAATTGTACTACTTAAACCTCGGTCATATTCACTACTTTTTCCCCATTCGTCCGAATTTCCTATATCGCTGCCGTTAAGTTGCATTCTATGTAGATGTATCTTTCAATTGCTGAGTTAATTATATTGTGTTTCATGGCAAGATGAGAACGGTTAAGAACATCCTCATGCATCGCCGATCCCCGAGAAACCACTGGAGAAAAGTGAAGGAGAAAGCGTCGATCAAAGTCCTTCACCTGATCGTAAAGCTCCTCGCGAAAGTTCAAACGGTACTTCGAGTCCGTAAAAGGCTTTGTTGTTCAGGAACCCAAGCGGTTTCGGTAGTACTGAAGCCTTCAGCCACTTCAGTTGCTCTGCCCAAATAACCTGTCTTTGTGGAGCAATTGAAAAGCTAAAAGTTATTTTAGCAACGCCTGAGCGAGGTGTTATGTACTGAAAGTGTGAGTCCATAAATCTAAAAGTGCGAATTCTGTAGATCTCTCTTAGCGCTGCCCTTGACATCTTGCCCTTTCTCTCGATTTCGGTATCATCTTGAATCAGTTGAGCATTGCGAGGTGTTCCCGGATTACGGATTACAGTAAAAGAACGTTGCCTGTTCTTGAAATACAGCTTGGCCACGGTTCGGCGCGTTTTTCGGGTATTGGGTATGGCCTTGAGAGGGTGTGCGACGTTAGCGGAAAAACGAGGCAGTATTGCAGGAGAGTCGCACGCTGGCGTAGTGTTGTGTACAGACGACGCGGAGGAATCAGATTCGTCGGCTACGAGGCGCATATCGTTGTGTAGAGGACGTCGACACAAAGAGAATGGAGGTGGCCGGTGCTTCCTGGCACAACGAATATCTTTCGACGGTACCGTCACCAGCATCAGCACACACACACTGAGTTCCTAAAATTGGCAGCGGCATCGCTTTCGTCACAACGACACAGCTACCATTACCCCTTCAACCACTGTATAAGCCGTTTCGCCATTTTCGCACCTCGAGGGGTCTACCGTAAGCCGTCACACGATGAATAAGTCCACCCGATCCCCAGAATCCGTTCTACGCGAACGTACCCGTCTGATACTCGACTGGGATAAGGTAAGAGTTGCACGGTAATTCCACCTCAAGGAACAACCATTTATTGCAGTTCCTTTTCAGCCGTCTGCCCGACATCACCCTTATCGTGTGCGTCGTCTCAGTTGCGGATCCACGTGCTCCTCTGATAGTTCTCAGCCCAGTCCCAGTTCTGCAAGGTAAAGTGTATGTGTGAAGCTCCTTCCTAATTCAGCTCAAAAGATCTTTGCTTCAGCTCCCTACCCGGTTCTCCACATCCGGCAATACGAACCGTTCGAGACATTCAAGTTTTCGAAAAGCTTCGCCGATTCGTACCTACCATCAGCTCTGAGCGCAATGCTTTCAGGGTGAGATTTAAATATTTCAGTGATTTTCGGAGTTCTAGCTAATTCAAAATGAGGCAATTTTTCTGCGAGACTTATTTGTTTACAAATTTACTTTTGTCTTGAAGTCTTGAATATTTTATGGCTTAACTCACGAAACAGCTTCTTAGAGTCTTTTGATAGAAGCTCAGAGTTAATTTCAGCGTGGATATTTTTTGTACAGTATTTCTGGTGCACATATAACGCAACACCGCTCAGCTGAATATACTTCCCCTTTTTTGAGGCCATTATTTCGGAACATTTCTCGTAATTTCGTCTTTTCTCCATTTCTTCTTCGGGAGGTCAATTAGTTTCAGGAATATCATCGGTTAACAAGTTATTAAAAATTTTATGTAGGTGGGGGGGGGGGGGGGGGCAAAAAATAAACTCAAAAACAATTTCCTTATGTACTAAGGAAATTTCTTTGGGTGTGCCTCATCCTTCCTAGAACTTCCCTTTCACGCTGTTGTCCCCTCTTATTCACATAGCGGTATGGTATGCTACTGCCTCAAGGTTACCCTTGCCATAGTAATTGTAGGAAAGCTTTGATCTTCATAAATATACTTAGTAATACTCAAAAATGGCAATAAATTCTTTTGGATATACTGGAATACCTAGAACTAAAGTTCAAGCTATAATTCTCTTCTTTGCAGCGCCAATGACAGAAGTGTTGTAGTTTTTTTTTACGGGGGAAGTGATGGTGAGGGGGTAAGAGGGTTGGTTCTTGGCATGGGAATC
Source organism: Trichostrongylus colubriformis (assembly GCA_963978905.1). Classification (NCBI taxonomy): domain Eukaryota; kingdom Metazoa; phylum Nematoda; class Chromadorea; order Rhabditida; family Trichostrongylidae; genus Trichostrongylus; species Trichostrongylus colubriformis. The sequence continues at coordinate 7,440,783 of OZ022259.1, read as the reverse complement.
GTTTTTGAGCAGCTGTTCTCTCTAAAGCGCGATCTTCGTCATCGATGGTCATTTCATATGATTAGTAACTGCGCGAATGGCACAGAGTGGTACCGCTTTTTCGGAATCAGAAAACCGGTTTTTTCCCGACGAAAGAAACGATTCTGGTTACCCCGCGACAGTGTGAAAATGAATGAGCACGGAAAATACACAACAACGCCCTTTAACTACGACTTTCCCTATACGCAGATAATCAGAGAATGCTTCCCAGTTCGATTGAGGGTTACACGAGTAGGGTATAACAAAAGCCAAAATCCCAAACATACATGTAAATGGGCGCAACAAATTTCGTCGGAAAGGCTCCTGTTTCAGATTTTGATAGACTATGTGTCACAAGTGATGGAATTCGAATCACGTTGTGAAGAAGCTGGTGAGAATATGGGCGCGAAACCACAGTTCAACTCAGCCATGGCATCGTGGACCAGCTGTGGTTACATGAGTAATCGGCAGAGCCAGAACTCAACGGCACGTAGCACTGAGGTGAGTAAACCTTAGAAGAGACTGAAGCATCGATATGAAGAACTTGAGTTCAAGTGCGAGTCGAATTGTTAGCAATTGGGAGACATCCACGGAGTTTCCAAAACTGCAACGCGATTTAACCTCTCCCATCCTTGTTACCTTCTCGAACCTATGTGTTTTTTATTCCACCTTCTACACCCAGTCACTAAATTTTATTATAGTTATTGTTAAATGAAGTTAATAATTCATGCACTTCCGAGTCTAAAATATCATTCCTTGTTGATGAAGGGGAGCCAATGCGGCGTCGTGCTGCACACGCGCATTCGCAACACCGCACTGGTTCCTTCTGCGTCACGCGCACGCAAAGACACAAATCGCTACGTCGTCGCTGGATACTTGTCTTTGTATTTTTTCTTCGCTGACGTTATTATACACCTAAGAACTCTTAAGGACCGACAATTGAGGTCAACCTTTTTTGGTAAGTAAAGAGCGTACAGAAACCTTAAGCTCCTGGAGCCCTACAGTATCGGTAAAGGCAGTGTGGTCATGTTATCAGTCATGTGAGCGTCTATTTTGGTAGGAGCGGTTTTGAGCGTTTTTTTTTTTTGCGTAACTCGAAATCAGCTGCAGGAAGGAGCGGTGCGCTTGGCACGGCCAGGTAACCTTGAACGGCGCGGTTACGAATTCGAATCGAAATCTGTCTTCACCCACCACTCCACTGCTCCCGTCCTAGTGGTAGCCGAAGGCCGATATCGAGCCGCACGACAAAATAACAACATCGTGTAAACATTTATAATGTGTTCAAGGTGAACCGATTACCACATGGTCATAACGCTTTTCCTCAGTGCGACATATGTGAAGGTTTTTTTTTCGCTGATCATAAATGGGCTCTCTAACTTGCAGTGGAAGGCGTTGGGGGGGGGGGGTCAATGAAAAAAGCGAAACCTGTTATCACTAATCTGTGGTGAAACTCGGGTTGAGAAGCGCGTCTTTGGGCTTATCGCGATCTCATCACGTTTGCTAGCCGATTGCTGCGAGAGCTGCATAACGTTCGCGACTGGCTTGCGTAGACCCTCTCCGTCTGCATCTACCGTTGAACGGTTAGGGATGCGCAGATAACGGCAGGGAGGGAGTGAGAAAATATTCCTATTGCTCGCGCCCCGTCTTTCACTTTTCACAATCGCCCAAAAAAAGCCCCTTCCGGTGTCTTTGAGAATGTTTTTCCTGCGGTTTGTTCCACAGCCGAGATGGCTTCATGGCTGTGAATTCTGAACTTCAGCCTGGTAAAAAGTAAACGGAATTCTGGAGTTAGTGCTTTGAAGTACCTATTTTCTCAGAATTCTTCTTCCGTGACCTGTCTGCTCCTGAGGGAGGTGGTAACGTCGCTCCTGACAATAAGGTTTAATTGAAGGAGCATTTTCGGGTAACCGGGTATTGCAGTCCATCCACAAGCAGAGCAGATATCCGATCTGAACTGCCAGGCCGTGACTGCAACACCAAGGCCACGGCAAAGGGAGTAAGGTGCTACAACTGATGTATAAAAGTAGAGGTGCTCAGCAATTTAAGAGTAGAGAAAGAAGGACATAAAATTACGAAAAAACCAAGGGATAGGAACCTGAATATCCCCCTTTTTTCCGCGTTCTTCTGTGTCACTAGCCGGGGTGAACTGCAGGCAGGCCAGAGGCTGAATCGGCAGTTCGCGATCGTTTTCCCGCCCTTCCCGGGCGACTCGCCCGGCCGCAGGACGACATGCTGTACTGCAGGGTCGTCATAAGACCCCAAACCGCGTTTTTTCTCAGTTTTTCCCTTACCCCTACTGATGCTGTTAAGCATGGCTTTACTCTCAACGGTCGCGTAGGAGAGCAATTACCAAATCGTGCAAGTATAAAACTCTGATCCAGCCCTTACTGCGTCTGATTCGGAAAGCGGTTTTTCTCTGTTCTAACCCAGATCCGTTTATCTATTATGCACAAGATCATACTGCTTCTAGACCCCGTTCACAAAGGAATATTGTTTTCCAAACCAATTTCGCATGCCTGTCCTAGCGGACACTATCGTGGAAAATACTCGGTTCAACGCTTATGTATGTCAGATCATGATTTAAGGTTTTGGTTGGAGCTATCTTTTTGAGAACTCTCGTCCAAGCTCTTTTTTATGGCCCGGACACCCAACCATTCTACTCAAGGGGCATGCCTCAGGGCGTCTTCCGAAACTTTCACTCCTAGCTACCAATGTTATTGTTCTGATAGTTGGCTTAGTTAGCTAGTTCCCTATAAAAATAATAGGAGATCGTCGTGTGCCCATTACATCCGAAACGTCAAAGGCGCTGGAACCATCGATAATCTTAGAAGCTCACAGTTGTTGCCGCATACACATGGACCTCTTTTCACTTTATTCGCCGCGGTGAAATTTCAGATTGTGGGGCGCCGACGTGTTCTGTCGAAAGCAAATCTGTTCCGTGGAATCAACCCACGCACAGAAATGTCGAAAAGGCAACAACGACGAGTGTTCGTGTTTGAAAAAACGTCGCGAGAGTAAAAAAAAAAACGCGGAAGGGATACGAATCACTTCCGTCAGTTCCACAAATTCGCCTACCCTGTATTTGAAGAACCGTGTTCCACTCTCTAGTGGGAGCTGCGGATTCTGTTATATGGGCGGAGCCCATTAAAAACAAATGGATTACTTGGTAGGAGGCTAGACTGATTCAAAGATTCAGGCGAAAAGTTTGGGTTTCCAGCATGAAACAGCTTTTCTAATAGTTGTCTACATTATGTGATACCTATCATTAATTAGGTAATGAAAGGTGCTCACCGTCATCAGTCATATACATTTGTCATGGGCATATGTAAGGTTGTGAGTCTACAACATCTTCCTCACCTCCTGCTTCGAACGCATTATGGCCCAGTGACGAGTGTTTGGATTTGTTTTTGCTCAGTGTTATCACCCGATAACACTACATTGATCAGGTTTTCCTCAACTTAGAGGCATACTACGCGATAATCAAATTAGTGGTTTACTTTCTTGAAGCGAGTAGGTTCTTTAAAAACTGCTCAGACTGCACCTTGTTGCGGCTGCACGGTGCACCCTCACGATGTCACGGTGCTATGCCTGCTTGACGACAACCGAGCCACGCCTACCCAACCGAATCACACCTGGCCTAAGACTAGCTTCTGCAGAACTCCTGATGCACAAAATAGAATTTAAGGCTTTGGCCTTGAAAGTTGCTGCACGTAAACAAGAGAAAATAATTTTTTTATATTTTTTTACTGGTGGTAGATTGCACCAACTGAGCGCTCTACTTTCAGATGTTCCCCGATGACCTCGCTGGTGTCGATGTGAGTGCCTTCAAGCATTTGATCTGCTCGCAACCTCTTCGTATTGACGCCAGCTTATTCCAATAATGTCATCGAATCCAGTCGATGATTTCTTGAAAATTACTAGTTTAATTATTTCGATTTATATTGTGAGCGTGTATGGGACGTTTCTCATCATCCGTATTCCCTCGTAGATCTCTATTACAGATCTTTATCTCTAGGCACTACTATTGAGCAACCGTAAGTGCTTCCATTTATCCATTCATCGCCTTTGAGAAATTTCTAACGTAGCATGAAATCTCATGACCTCAATCTTTTCTTAGCTGCCGGGTTTTCAAGCATGTATTGCTGTTCGTTGTGATGCATTTTTCTCGAAAATAAAACACGAGAAGTTATTGATTTGTCCCTTTTCTGCAGTATTATTAAGAGCATTATCAAATAATTTTCATTTTAAGGATTTCCGGCAGGACGTGATCTTCGCAGTCGTCGTATAATAACTGCGAGAGGTTCATCTCCGCTGCGCTCTAGCCCATAATAATGCTCTACATTGGCTACGCCATGCGCATGACCGATGCACATCGCAGGTTTGCGTAGCTCTGCTCGATGGACCAGCAACGGAGTGCGGTGGGGAACGCGGCTTTTTAGGTGGCTAAAAGGATGAATATGTCGTATTATTTCTTTTTTTTCCTCTTTACCGAACTCAGAAGCAAGTACGTTCATGTTGAACAATTAGCCACATCGTCTTACGCAGTGTTTAGACCATTCAACCCCCTCCTTCCTACATTTGGAATGATATGGAATCACTGAGGCTTTGTCTACTGTCTCCAAAAAGTTTCGACGAAACTCACACATTTTTGTGTTTGTTTATTATCCTACTAGGAAACATGAATGGTGATCAAAACTGATACCATATGATAACGGGTGGTAAGGAAGGTCAAAAAGCAAAATGCCACTCCCGGTGGATTTCAATGGAAATGTGCAGGACCTTGCTGTCAGAGGGTCAATGATGAACGGTTGCATACAGCCGTTGTCGTGGTAGAATACTTTATAAATTAGTAGCGTGTGCACATGGATAGTGCATTGTAGAAGAGTGTGCTCACAATCGGGTGTGCTTCACATCAGGCAATGGTTCCAACTTCCCAAGGAGCTTTGAAGGAGACCTAAGTGGATTTAAAATGTCGCGAGTGCTGATTACAAATATGAAAAGCAAAGTTGCAAAATGGTGTTCTGAAGCGAGTGAGAAGCAGTCAAATTTTGCGTGCCATAACTCATCGGCGGGGTTGTCCGGTATCGCCCGATATGGCTCAGTGGTAGTGCTTTCGCTCCACATATGGAAGGTGGTGGCTTTGCTTCCCGCGGATGTTGCGGTCTTTGTATTTCGTGTTTTGACTTCAATGGATTCGATCTTTAATGCTTTTTGTACTAGCGTTTAAGGTAATTATACGTACCTTTTCCTTCCAATCTGATACTTTCGTCCACCTTCAACATTAAAGAAAGATGAAAACATAGTCCAAACTGTCAGTAGCAACACTTCACATGCATCAACATCACGGAAACATCTGAAGAGATTTTTGCTGGTTCCCTGCGTATCAGACCTCTTCTGACTACCACCATTCATCGCATTTGGTAATCTTGTTTGGGTCCCCGTGTCCGTAGCGCGTGAGCCGGGTATTATTAGGTTGTAAGGAAAGTTCTGGCCGCTTTTTCGCGTTCACAAGATAAATTTAAATATCAGAGCGCGTCAATGAATTAGCTGACATGTTGTGCTCGTTGGATAGACAAAAAGTTGCTCTTTCAGAATATGTGTTTTATTTGGAATGCAATAAGGTTTTCGAATCATTAGAGAAATTTTAAAGTGCTGCGAAAATGGCACTTTTAAGATGACTTCACTTCAAGAGTTCTTGTTTAGCCGAGTCCCAGCGAAGGTGACCACAAATGTGAATACTGCAAGAGGAGGGGGTGAATCACTGGATGGAACACATTGTCTCTGGTTTCAGAAGTGCAGAAATGAGAACGAGCTGCTTGGATTTTCAATTGACCAAATCGCTTTAACTGAAACGGCAGAAGGCGATGAGCGTCCATATTTGCAGGGGATATCCATAAGTATTGGCCCTCAACAAGCAACCTTAGTTGACTGCCTCAAGTGGCCTTGATTTGGAAAAATCCAAAAAAATGGGTGCCGCGGGACCCCCCACGGCAGTCATTCGCAAGCGCGTTTTTCACAAATCCTCTTCCACTAATTGAAGCAGTTGCAGGGTAAGGCCCTTACTCGTCTATCATGTTCATCAGATCTAGCGCTAACTATGCCCCACTTCCCAAAACATCTGGCCAGCTCCTTCAGTAGCAGTGTGTTTAGGAAGAGTGGCAATTTGGAGTCGACTTTTTTTCATTTCGCGCAATATAAATTATCAGCCCTTTATCAAATTGAGATATTCAGGTATGCATAGTGTTGCCAAGAGTGTAGCGAATCTAATGGTGCTCATTCTGTGAGAAAAGATGCACTCTGAGCCGAGTTATGATCTCTCGAAGTTGAAATTTCAAAAACCGGTCAAAACTTTCCTTACAACCTAATACTTCGCAAAATGAGTTAATATTCGTGTTAAGTGGACCGAATTAGCTCGAGAAACAATTTATTGACCAATTCGATATTTTAACCCTGTATTCGGAAAGGTGGGATGAGCGGTTCTGATGGGAACACACCAGAACATAATCCGAAGAAAGCACAATATGCGGACCGTTTTGGCTGTGCTTCGAAATCGAGCAAAGTTCGCCTGTGATCAGCTCCTCTTCCAAGGTCATTTCACAGTTTCGAAAAGGCACAGTCTCAAGCATCAAACCAAGGTTTTGTCATTTTTTAGGCGACGTCACGAAAGTATCTTTTTGCAAGACCAGTGAACTATACCACGGTACTGCGCTAACACGGTAGCACACTACCGTAGGATGGCCCACCTGGTATCACAAAAAGCGGAAAGTTTTGCATTGCGGAAATGGCCAATACTGACCAACTGATTTTAAATTTCATATGGCATGTACAGTGAGCAAGTTTAACTGGTCAGCAAATAGGCCATTGATCAGCTATGATCAGGCCATTGATCAGAATCACTGGTATTGCTCCCCTCTTCAGAAGTTAGGAATCTAGTCACTGAGCTCGATCGCTGCTCTCCCACATTCCAGCTCAAGCTCCAAAGTTTTCCTTGATTTTCCATGTCTCACGTCGATCATTCTGACGAGATTATACAAAGTGATACCATGAAAATGTTTTCAAAAACCTCTTACTGCGACTTTCACATAACTTCGCAGTCCGCGAAGTCGCATCAGAAGGTGTATACGGCGTGGGTGGTAGAAAGGCAACGTAATCGATCGTACCTAGGTTCGTCAAGAAGACCCACCCTTCTCTCTCAATGATCATAGCCACCGCCAGACTATGAATTTGGGATTCTGCGATTCTATGGTGTAGTGATTTTACGATTTTGTGGAGTCGTGATTCTACGATTTGGCGACACCCGACGAGCCGATAGTTTTACGCATCTGCTAACCTCGGAGTAGCCAAAGGAGTCGTCAACCCATCAGATCTTTTTGAACAGACATATGGAGATCATGGAGAAAGTAATTTGAGAAGTACGATGAGAGACTGGAAGACGTGCCACTTGCTTTATTTTGTGTTAGAGTGAGATAACGCGCCCCATGGCCAAGTCTAAACGTGCTTCACGTGCTGGCGGAATCTCCCTATGCTGCGCTTTTTGTTCCTGTACCAGAACACGTTCTTGTTTTTTGAAACTTTTCCACAAAATATTCTTATGAAGTGTGGGTCATAGTGTTTCCAGGTGTGTAACTCGAGTACTATGAGAATCGTTAGGTTGAGTTCTGATCATTTTGCCCTTTTTAAGAGCAATCTAAGTGATAAGGTAGTTGGGAGATCAGTCACAGTTCGCTTCAGTCACAGTGCGCTAACTTCAGCATGAACGACGGGCTATAGTGTTTGTAAACTCAGGCGTATATTTTTACTTAAGCCTCACTTGTAGAGGGGGATAAGGGGTTCTCCAGTAAGCTAAAGTTTAGGGTGAAAATCCCAACAAAAATAACGACGGGGGTTGATCACAGTGGGGGGCCTTTGTGAAGGTTTAATGACCCAGCATATATTACAATTATCGGTGCTAAGGTAGTTCGGGGGGGCCACTGCAGTAGTGTCTCTGCGTCTCTAATGCATGGCTAGAGCGCAGAGAAGCCATAGCACTAGCCGAATCGGGTTCGAATTCTGCATAAAAACGATTTTGTAAAGCAAATTCGTGCTTTTCTTTTCATCCTATGTTAGCCTAAGCCTTGGGGAAGGAGATTCCTTTCCCCTAGGCTTAGGCAAATACGCGTAAGTGGTTGCTTATGCTAGTTGTAGCTAATTTTTCGTAATATATTAATGGAGGAATAATTCAATCGTTTTCTCAGTTAGTTAGCTGTATCTAGGTTAAAAATAACCTTGAGAGTGCCTATAAGCAGAAATTGGGCGCGACTCTTGCCTTTGTCGAGTGGCCCCCCCCCAACTACCTTAGCACCCAATTATCTCTTCCTTATAGTGGCCCGAAGAAGAAGACCTCGGAGAACATGTGTTCAAGAAAGTTTGAAGTTCAAATCTTCACGTAATCGTAACAGCAATGTCCATGGAGTAGTTCCCTATCACAAATTTGCAACTTTTATTTATTTGTAGTTTAAGTGCTTTACCTCGCGATGTAGCTGACGCGTCGCTCAGCACCGCTAAAAATGGCCGGCGTATAAGTTAAAGTGAACAGGACTTGCTCAACTGAGTGTTTAAGCAAGTACAGTGCACAGCTGTATTGTATTTGTATGCAAGTGAACCCATCCATATGTACGACACGTTAGTTTTGGGTTTTGCGACACTACTCCCTTGGTGTTGCGACCCTTCACGTGTTCGTGACCCGAGCACAACCTCTCATCAATCTGATCAATCTGATGACTGATTGTGCTGACCATGACTTATTGGGGATCACACTCGTTTCCATGCTCTCGTTTTCCTCTGATCTAGACCATACTGTTCTTGTGGCATTCATTTCTGCGAGCTTTTCTCTATACTAACAGCTAGTGCGTAGTCAGCACATCGCAGAATGTCTGCGATGTCTACTAAGAAGGCGTTTGTAGGTAGTATTATCACATTCGCTGATTCTGCTACCCATTTAGCTGCCCATCTCCGTGAGTAGTTATCCTTCTCTATCGATCTCTGATCACAAACATTCACTTACGGGTGGACAGACGGACTCACATACCGTTATATCGACAAACGGACACGCAAAGTTAGTAGTTTATGTAGTAGAAGGATTAACTTGTGAACGCGTTTTGTTTATCAGTTTCTATTACATACGAATATTTTACAGCAAGTGGAACCGATGCGCCCTGCAATACCAAATGAGCAGTGGGCTCCTTCGAATAGAAGAGGAATACCAGATGGGCAGTGGCCTCCACCACGTGGAGGAAGGTGTGTCCAGTCTCCAGCTGATCAACAGGAATAGAGATTTATTAGCACAAGGTTCTGTTCCGTGAACCAGATCCTGCTCTCGTCAACTAAACCCAGATATTCCTTGTGGTGGGGTATCTCTCTGGTACTTACCCTTGAGGATAAATGATGTTTCTAATGTTAGTGTTAACTGCAAAGAAGCAAAGGTTTACGTGACTTTCGAGAAGGAAAATATTCCCGAAGACATTGAAACAGCTAATTCCATAATAAGTCGAAAGTAATGAAAATAGGCTGTGAAAGATAAGGAACATGACAATAGGTGGTAGAGAGTAAGGTTTCAAGTAAAACTAAGGAAGAGAATGTGCTGCGGTGTGCATGAAGCACTTCCGCTCCCCCACCGCCGACCATATTCACAGCGTCAGAAAAGGGGTGCTAACAAAAGGTCATGAGTGTTAGTGTAAGTCAAGCATGGCATTCTGGAGGGGCCTTCTGAGGGACCCAAGAATCCCAATCGATTTCACCTCTTCATCTCGCTTAACCACGCAGTCATTGCTCGCTGGTAACTATGAGTTGTTCAATGACTGGATTGGTTTGTCAGTCTTCAGTGCAAGACAGGAAAATAGGTTTTCCATAAAACATTATGGTGAAAAATAAATAGAAAGATTTCAGTTCCGGAAATCTACGTGACGCCGGCGGCATTCGGAGACAAGCAGCATGGAGTCTGACGGATCAGCCAGAAACAAAATTTGCTAGGGTGTGCTGTTTTTTACTATTTTTGAAATGCTGTTTGCCGTATGTGAATTTGTTTGAAGAATGATTTGATGGATCGTTCAACGCTCCCATTTGTCCCCACTTCTTCAAGTTATGTGATTTTACCAGCGAGTGCTTCACTCGAAGCTACAGACAGGTACGTTATCGATTAACATTTCCGAAAAATCGAGTTACCTAATGGTTCACTCTAAGGAGGATTCAACGTGACCCCGTAGAAAGGGCGTCTGAATCATGGAGAAGTACTAGCAGACCACATCGTCCAGGTGAGGTAGTCGGTGAAGTCTTTTCTATTGTTATGTGATGATTTTTAGGTTTTCATTCTGAGCAGACCTCTCGATCACAGCCTTCTTGGTCAGAACGAGATGAACCAGTACGTGGAAGTAGTGGCGGAAGTTATGGAGACGTGATGAAAAGGTTACTTATTTTTCCGCTAGAAATGTGGAAATCCTATCTGTCTATACTTTTCGATTTCTCTTGTGCCTTCTTATAACTACGACCTCGTTGGTGGATTTCCCGCTCACCCATCTTAGTGCTGAATTGCTAACTGACAGATCTCACATTGATATTCACCGGAAATAAGGTTATGAAAACGGGCGCACTACAGGGGACAATAAAAGGTGTGAAGAGACTCACTGACGGTATTTGTGGGGTGTACGCAAATGTCCGTGCGCGCGGCTGTGTTTTTACGCAATAGCATGACGGTGGCTATAAACGTGGACTCACTAATTATATTCGTCAACGACTCATTAATTGGTTCAGTAATAAAACCCAGGGCTCACTTAGATATTGTCGTGACGGCTATTGTTTCTTTCAGGGTGATGGAGGCTGTCATTCCTAAAAGCGATCCTGTTCAGAGACTCCTTCCAGTAACGTCTGACGATTTTCCACCAGCTGCTGGGAATCGTAAGATTCTGCGTGAAAAAGTGCCAGGTTGTTGCTGCTGAACAATAATTTTAACTTTTACTTAACGTCATTTTGGCAGAGCGTGACGATCCTGTCGAACAGGTGATTGCGGCGGGAGGCTGTGATGAACAGGAAATGGTTTCGAAGATTCGTGGTGAGCTGGAAAAAATGAAGCGCGAGGATTGGGTAGGTCACGGTTTTGTTCGGTAAACTTACGTTCACTCTTCTGTGTTCTAGGTAGGATATGAAATTCTCTTGAAAGCAGTGAAAGCTATAAACGATCCAGCGAGTGGATCGATACGGAATTCTCTTCTCGCAAATGCATCACCAGCTGTGAGAAGCCTGTCGACGAACAAATTGTTTGTTTGGTTTTTCAATAAGTTTTCAATAAGCTTTGTTCAACATCCTTAATTTTCCAATCTTTCTAGCATGTTTTATGCTTTGTTTTAGAATTTAATGTTAATCATGGGCGAGCATTTGGTTACGGTCACAAGTTCTCGTGAAATGATTCTTCGGATCTTTGTACATGGTTGCTACGATGAACTTTGTGATTGTTCAGATCGTCATTGACCCTTTCAGATCTCTTCTAGGGTTTCGCATTCTTTTCTCGAACATTTTTCTGATACCCGGTTACCGTCGTTTTAAATACTTGTTTGGTAGATCTTAAACTTGTCGGGAGTGCTTGTTCATGTCTTCTAAAGGAGCACTATTGGCACTCGATCGCTTTAGATGCACTCTCTAATGCTGAACTGTACTGGATATCTGTTCCGTTGATTTGTTCGCGAATGTTATTTTTTCGAACGCTGGATAGCTAACCGATTTTGTTCAACTGCCGAGAGAGCTCGACTGTCGTCTGTCGTGGCTGTTTTGAGCATCTTCTTCGTTGCTTAGTCCGCGCCGTCGCGTAGTCCCTTTTCTACGTCGTCGTCTTCTTGCTGTCATGAAAAATTCGAAAGATGTCTTATCGATGTCATCTATGCAGTTTTCTTTTTGGAAACACTTTTTAGTGAACCAAAAAGCGGACCAGTTCCATGTACTTTCATCTCAGGTTTAAAGTTGATTGCTCCTGTACAGCCCTATTCGTACTGCTGTTCTTCTGATCTCGTTTCGTCAAGTTATGACTCAGGTTCAGCCGTCATTGTGGGTCTTTTATTTTGGAGGCACGGCACTGCTTGAGCTGGGATTCCTTTGTCACTGGTAACTCTGACAAATTCCAAGGAGGCTTGTACTCGGAGAATCAAATAGGGTTTCGAACCTGAATATGCAGCTCCCAGGTTCCCAACAGTAGATTTATGGTGGAAGTCACTCAGAGGTTGTGAATAATTACTGAGCTTCGTTCAACGTCGATCACGAAATTCTCATTTGTTATTCAATCCTTACTCCACCGATTTGCTTGTAGGCTAGCTCGATTGCTTATTTCTATTACATTCAGGATTTTGAGAGCTCTGTTCGAAGACTCGATTCCGGCGTCGAAAACTGATGGAATTCTTAAGCCTTCTCAGAGAAGTGATTCTCAGGATGGTTCACTTTCCAAGGATGCTACATCTGAAATTCCTCTCAAGCTATTGGACAGTTCCAAAGTCTCAGAAAAGAAAATGCCTTCCACCTCTCCTGTTCCTGATCTCTCACATTACTCCCAACCACGTTGGGAGTCTTGGAGAAATTTAAGTAGTCGTGAGCCTGAGAAGCCAAGGAGTGCACCGATTGCTCTACCTAGTGATTCATGGAGATCTAGCGTCAGCAACAGTCCGAGTTCAACAAGCTGGAGAAACAATTCCAAGGTAACTAACTTTTTCGTTTTGCAGAAGACTGGCTATTTCTGAAATGTTTCGATGGCTAATGAGCCATTTTTGCTGGAGTTATGAGATGTATAGTTATAGCTTGATCCGTTCTTTTGTGGAATCATTGAATTCTATCACATAGTGTTCCTGAAAAGATACGGTCCCATCTTACAGCCCCCACTATACGGTATTCTGGACATTTTTTAGATGCATGTACGTTCAACAACTTGAGGTGCACTATTAATGCTCATGTGGTCTCTCCTTGCTAGTGCACCTTGGATATTTGAGCTTTGAATCATGATTTGTGCCACACACCCTGGGTAGCGAATGTTCAGATCGGTACTTCTTTCTATCCAAACGAGTTCGACACCTTTCACTTATCCCGGAGGATAGAAGGCCTAATTAGCCTGGTTGTGCATTAATGCGGGCTTTGATCCGCGCTCCATGTAAGTAATAGCACGCGTCACAATAACGCGGGTGGGGGTCAAGTGGTCGAATTTCCCTTACGGCGTTGCACTCGCGGCGGTGTCAGTACGAGTCGTTTGGAATTCCGCTCAAGACGCCATGAGCTGGTACCGCGAGGGACCTTTAGAAATTGCAAGTTGGAGGCTTCGGAAGTTTGCCTATTTTTAAAGGGCCCTCGCGGTACCAGCCTATTGCGTCTTGAGCGGAATTGCAAATGACTCGTACTCGCCGCGCCGCTCGCCGCGGGCGGTCGCGCGGAATTGTGACCACTTGACCCCCACCCCAAACTAAACATCGCGGGAAATCTACTTTAACCTGTCATTCAGCCAATTTTGTATGAAGACTAGCGTTATTGGGGTAGGGGTCAAGTGGTCGAAATTCCGCGCGACCGCCCGCGGCGAGTACGAGTCATTTGCAATTCCGCTGAAGACGCAATGGGCTGGTACCGCGAGGGACCTTTAAAGATAGGCAAACTTCCGAAGCCTCCAACTTGCAATTTCTAAAGGTCCCTCGCGGTACCAGCTCATGGCGTCTTGCGCGGAATTCCAAACGATTCGTACTGACAGCGCCGCGAGTGCAACGCCGCAAGCGGAAATTCGACCACTTGACCCCCCCCCCCCCCTTTAGTTTGCATTCCTCCATTGTCATATCACCTGCTTACACAACTGGAGTTCCATTCTGTGGTCAACCCTTTCGAGTGTTTGTTTCGAAATGTCGCTTTGACACTTGTGATTTCATTCTCAGCCTCCTCTTCATTGTTCATTGATATTAGGATGTACTAAGTCTTGTAGGATTTTTCTAAGAACCTCAATAACACTTCGAGACAGATCTAGGCGGTTCAGGAATATGGTAAAAGGTTCTCTAAGCTTTCTAGGAAAGTATATATTGATCCGCCAGATTCCGTGGAGAAAGCTACAATGTCCGTAGTCGATTCCCTCCAAACCCGCGGTGTCATCTGCTATGAGTAATCTACGGCACCAAAGTGACGGAAGCTTGTGACTCCATCAACGCTGCATTGGGCGAGGGATGTGTGAGCTACGAGACCGTACGCCGCTGGTTCATCAACTTCAGCAACGACGAGATTGACATGGAAGACAAACCACGCTCAGGACCGTGCTACTTCTGAAGCGCAGAAGAAATGCTTTTCCACGAGGTGCTGGTACAAGGCGAGACAGTCACCGCTGCCGTATACACCCGCCAGCTTCAGCAGCTCACCATCGTTGTTCGAGAAAGGCTCCGGAGAAGGTCCGCGGTCACCCTCCTTCGTGACAACCCCTTGCTTCCCCGTCGCAAAGTACCCAGATCAAACTATAGGAGCTCGGCTGGGATCTCCTGCTCCACTCGCCATACTGTCCAGACATTCCTTCTCCTGACCATCACCCTTTCCATCCTCTGAGATCCTTCTTGGCTAAAAGAAATTCTTTGATTATGACTGGCTTGCAAAGGCGATCGCTAACGTTCTGGGAAGAGGGAATCAACGATTTATCTATGAGGTCGTCATTCTCACTTGTTATCGGCCTTTGTGAGTTACCTCTTATTATCCCCTCTGATCCCGCATCATTATGATCCTTGTCCCATCTTATTTGTAATAATGTTCCATAGTCAACGCAGGAAGCGCAACAGATTTTGTGAGACTTACCCACGACATTCCTTGGCATATTTTCATTACCAATGTGCCATCATATGAGCAAATCAAACTGCATCCGTGCCACGGTGAGTTATGGGTTGACGATTTAGCAGACAAGTAGATACGGATACACTAAATCCATTACATAAGAAAGAATCTTCGTTAATTTTATTTGCTATCCTTGATGCTTTTCAGTTTTGTATTCAACCATAAACCTTCTGCTCTAATGCTATTGATGGATTTTGCAGGACGCTTCAAAAAGTGATTTGCTAACAGCAAAACCACCATTGGCAAGCCGGCCTTTAGGAAGGAGTGATGCCTTCGAGTCTCAGCGAACCGTGGTCCCCATTACCTTGACGAGGTAAGGTCTGGCGACTGCTGGTAGGCAACCGGTTTATCTTTGCTTATGTATTGCGCTACCTAACTACTTTTTATGTTTTTTGATTTTACACGAAATACTTATCCAAAAATGTGTTTCAGATCTCAAATAAATGACCGAATCAGGTACGAAAGCTCCTTCAGAGCTCCGACCACCTTCAAACGTTAGCGATCTTTGGTGGTCTTCCTGCTAATGGAATTACTGAAGTTGATTCGATTTTGCTTCGTGTGCCTCTGGGCCACTTTTTTGTGTTTTTGTCACAGTTTAACCTCTTAGTTGTGTTCAAACACCTAGTATCATAAATATGTGTATTTTTCGTTGTTGCTTCTATTTAAAGGCACCGGAAGGGGAGAGAGAAGAAGGAAAGCGAGAAAAATGATTGTCTTCAATCGAATCTCCAATGTTAGGGTCAATCGGTAGCTCATAAAGCTGATTTTTTTTAAATTCTTTTAAGGAGGTTCCCTCTTGTCGCACACGACGCAAAGATCTAATTCCTCCCCTTCTATGTCTTCGGGTATCAAGGGAATGCCGTGCTTCTTTCTTTCGACTCTCAGCTCCGTTGTCTGAAATATGTATTCAAATTGGTCCTACAATACGTCGGAAGCCTCCTTTACGGATTGGTTCCACGGAAGTGGAGGGATGTCCATCGATATTCCTTGTGTTCTACTGCTCCAGTTTTGAGAAACCTCGAAATCTGAGCTATTTCGATAACAAACATGACAGCAACAACAATATAAACGGAAAACGCTCAATAGAAAACGAATACCACATAAAATAAGCATAAAAAAGAAAGAAGCACGTTCAAGTTGTATGAATTGTATCCTCAAGAGAAGGTTAAAGGATAAAGGATAAAGTTTTTGGCGTCAATCAATCCCTTCTGTGGGATGCGCCGCACATTCTAGTTCCATTCAGAATCGTGATGGCTGGTGAATGTGATGTGGCCTATACAATGATCTGCGCCGATGTACAAGTCAGTGCATTTATCCTTCCAGACGAGTCTGGTACCAATTTACCGACCCCGGAAGGATGGAGGGCTTGGTTGGCCTGGGCGGGCGTTGATGCGGGATTTGATCCCCGCGCCATGAGAGTGGGGTGTGCGCCACCTGTCACTACACCACCTCCGCCCCAAGAGAAGGTATTCCTACAAAATGCACCAAATGCAAAGATGAATTTGAAAACAGGCAAGCAGAAACACATAGCGCGAAAGATTAGCACACTCGGGGAGAACTATGCTCCAGTAGGGAAGTTGGGACGCGACCGCGCAAAGGACGTGATGTCACACGTCGTTTGAGATCTTCTGTTCATGATTACTTGAAACAGGTGAAATAAGGAAGGGGAGCATAAGCGAAAAGTACGAATAAGAGGGGTTCTCATGATACAAGTAATTCAGTTTGTAAAAACACACTGGTAGTGAGCTATAGATCATGGCATTAGAAATTGCGTTTAGCACAACGCCAAGCGTAATGTATTCGAGTGCTGCAATATTAACGAACTGCAAGTGTCCGACGTAGTCAAACCTGGATCTCATCTTGGTCTACCTTCTCCCGATATCCGAGCAATTTTGAGACAAATTACAGAATTTCCGCATTGAGTTGAGGACATTGCAGAGCACGCCTCGCCTGCTGTGGGCTGAGTCCCACATGGTCCATATGCGCTCTGTTCGTCTTGGATCAACACCACCCAAAACAAACTTGACCAGACCGGACTTCACTACTTCTTCTGGTAATACCGAATCGGGCAGACAGACAAACAAAGAAAGGGACAAGCAGACATACCAAACTCCTGGTTTATATATAGTTTATGATTCCATTAGGTTCACGAAGATAACTTCACAATTCGAAGAGAGTCTTCCGTTGGGACATATGTAGTCATGAGGTTTGTACATGGATTTGAGGCATGTGTCATTTTAGCCATGGCCATAAAAGGACGTAGTACCCTTCCAGATAGGTAGTAGTGCAAAAATGAAGAGAAATGACTTCCGAACGATTCATTTACTCGAGTAGAGAGCTACTGGGTATTGCGCAATGGTCGCTACCATCGACAAAGGGATGGACGTACTTGCCTCTACATTCATCGTCGTCAGCTGGTATCGTTGTTGCCACAGCAAAAGCGATAATCTTGGTGCAGTCAACCTGAGAAAGCCCTTGTCTAGGACGATTGCGAAGTTTAGGGTTTGGTGACCGTTGCGAGGTATCGACATTAAGATGGTGGTTCGGTAAAATGTTCATTGAAGGAGTGCAAGAGGTGGTGAGGGTTAGCCGTTCCCTACGCCAGTCGAGCTTGGACTGCCTTTGATGGCCACATGGCCTAACTCCTCCCCTTTCAACGAGGCAGAGAGGAGTTGGACTGCTACCGATTGCAGCAGGGGTCGTCGTTGACGACAGGCCTCTAGTTAAAAACCCTGAAAACTTGCTCTCAGAACCGGCTCTTTTTAAAGTCGCAACTGGAGATGCGGCAGTAACGCCGATTTGAAACTTTTCTAAATCTTTTTTTTGCAACTTATCGTTGAGGTGCTTCGTCTGCTTTGCGCAGTGGCGATATCGTGGTCAATGAGGATCTGCCGAGGTGAGTTTATTGCTGGTTGCTGTTCTGAACTATGATGGATGTTTTAGTCCAATATTTCTAAAGTAACTATGAGTTTTTGCAATTGATTAACACTGCGAGTTGGTCAGAAAATAATTTTCGCTGAAACTTTGTCCATATTTGGAGGGTTATTTGGAGCGCTGATCATGTATATTGCATCCATTTTTTACGTTGGTAAAAAGCTGTCGCACTGATTTGGTGGGGTTGCAACACCTTTTTCTCACCATATTCATTCAAAATTCTCATTGAGAATCATTCGGAGTGCTGATCGAGAACGTGACATAAATTCCCAGTGCGGACGCCGTTTAGCTCCAGATGGCGCCAGTCTTGTTCATTTGTGCTGATTGCTGCTAATTTAGATGGGGAGTGTCATCTTCCTGTTCTAATGCTACAATTATAAATTTGTACTCAAGCGCATATTCTCGCCTACGCCTTGGTAGAGGAAGGGTTTCCTTCCTTCTCAAGACTCAGACAAAATCGCGTGTCCTAGTGTGGTGTGTAAGGGATTCTCCGCGTCGGCAGCGAACGGGTGTTTCTCCCTGGAATGTTTCCCTATGACTCATCCGAACACTTCAGGACGTGGCGAGAGGAGGATGCGAGGAGATGAGGAGACAGCTGCCTGCACGATCCGAGGACGCTCGGAACCGTCCTTCTCGATCCCCAGGGCGACCCCTCGACAGCCATCAACCTGCCTGTCGAAAGATCTCTTTTATTGTATTTTACCATGTGTCTTTGTCGTGTATTCTATTGTGTGCCTTACCTTTATGCCTTCTCTTATGGTTCTCCTTGTGGATATATTTAACCCCTTTTATGTGCTATTTCATGTATTACGTATAAACTTTAGTAAATTCAATGGCTAGAGACAGAAGCACATGGTAAGCACCTTCCGCTGGGCGCGCTCGCTTACTGGTAGCAGCGAGTGGTTCACCCCTCACTAGGTGGCTGGATCGAGAGCAGGTAACTTCTCAGGTTCATCAGCCAGCTGTGTTGGGGTGAGACCGCCGCTTGCTCCCTTCTATCAGCTGGTCGTTCCACGCACGTGCGACGGTCGCACATGCAGATGTCTCCGGACAAAGGACGCAGTTCCATGCTCCCCTTTCCCATAGTTTTGGTTAGGGGTTTCTACGCTCTTTTGGCCAGTCTGTGCAAAACTAAAGTGCATTCTTTTCAAAACTCTTCGTCCTATGGTAGTAGTTCTCATGGAAAAGGTTGCCTATGGGATTTTATGGCACTGTACACTTTGTCCTTTGAATTTTGGGGGCCTAAACCGATCAACGCATCAGGATTACAGAATTCCGAGCTCGATAGCTTGAAATAAGGTGAATTGTCCCGCGAAGGAGCCGATGATGGTGCACCGTACTGTAATCGTGTGAAGTCGCCGCCAGTAATGTTGTACATAGTTAAGAGGAGATGTAAAAAAGGAGTTTTTCGCGGCATGTTGGACATGGCGAACTAAGTGCGTGACAGCGGCGATCATAACCCTTGCGCCATGCAGGACCTCTAGGTATTCCTCAGATGGCGACAAGAATACTATTCAGAGAAAGGTGCTCATCAAGCAAATTGGTCCCCTTCGGACATGTAATCTCTTTTTACGCATAATATTCAAACATTCTATATGCCTGTAGCATACGACTTATCGGAGCCGGCACGTCTATGTGCACATCTGGCCGCGTAACGCAGATCATACTCCTTATAGAGCAATATGGAACTTATTAGCCAAAATTGGGTCGTTCAGGGAGTTTAGGTCCGATAGGTGTATTTATAAATAAACACATAAATTGTTTGATTTCGGATCCTACGGTTGTCGTTGAAATGGGGGCAGATGCCTGTGGACATATCTACGGGAATTGTTGCAGTGACGGCTGAAGTTCCTCGGGATATGACCTGCGGAGCAAGAGTGCTGCACGGCATGCTCCTCCCCACCGAACCCCATAAATGGAAGAACTAGAAAGCAGTTCTCCGAGGGTTCTCCATCGTCCAAATCAGTTTATTTTATTCTTCACATTTCTCTCTCTCATCTCTTTTCTGAATTATATGTAATATTGTTGTAATTTGAAGTGGAACTCGACATTTTGGTGCAGTATTTATTTTGCACGTGTTAGTGTAATAAAAACGTGATTCGACTTAGAATATCGATAACAATAGGAATTGTATTGCTCGAGCAACGATATCGGAGGTACTTTGAATTTCGATTATCGCCATCATCCGCTTGCTGCCTCTGACAACAGTATTGCGTTTGAATAGGTATTATAGTTGCCCAGTTTACACTTCTTGTTCGCTCTACCCACTAAATTTGCATTTATTTCTCTTCAACAACAACTAACCAGTTAAATTTTCTTGCTTTGTTATTTTTTCTTATATGATACGACCTTCCTTTGACTCATAACTCCTAGGAATTAGTGGTCGTTTTCTTCTCTGGGTCAAAATATCGTTATCGCGCATCATAAGGGGCATGCATCCCAGCAAATAATCGCAGCATATCTTTTGTTTCCTTTCTCATCGCTGTCCCATATTCACGTCCTCGGACAAATATCGGCATAAGGATTAAGGTAGTGTAAGGGTAGTGTCCAGGCGGAGTGCCTGGATTTGGCAACCCGGATATCCGACATAAAGGAAACAAGGAAACGGGAGATTCGGATGCTAGTGAAGCAACAAAAAAAGCTGCGGAAATAGTCCGCGAGGAATATGAGGTAATATCATTTTTTCCAGTATTACATTTGACTATTAATTTTGCTAGTATTACTCCCGAAATAATTATGGAGAAAAAAATTGTTCGTTTTAAGAAAATCTGGCGCTTCGCCAGCAATCAGAGAGGCTCGGATTGGGGGTGTATCAGGGATCTTCCGTTCGTAGATTCCAGTCGAGAGGAGACGTCTTGGCGGCTCCACATCCACGGATGGACTGACATGAGCTCCGGCTCCGGTCGGATGTCGGGTCCGAGCCGTGAGTAGCGAGGCCACCCAAGTGCCTCTCACGTGCCACCCACGGCGCAGCGGCTGGCAGAGGTCAACGGAGGTGAACGGAGGGTAGTCGTGATGGTCGCCTGACCATAGCCCGTCGTGCTCTCCCTCGTCTTCCCCCTTTTGATACCCTGATTATTATTATGTATCTTATATAATAAATATGTATAGCCAGTTCTCTTGTAATTATTCACAAACCGCTACACACCCTTCAGGTTAAGAATTAGCTACCCTTTAATCTGATATGCACCTCATGCGAAATGCCATCGGGAATCGAGCCCCGTTCTCTACCGTGCTCGTCTCGTGATGAGGATCCTGCTCCAGGCACCAGCGATACCGGTGGCCCGATTCGTCACCACCTGAGCCAACCCGGAGCTGGTGGAGCATCCCATCCGCGTCGCTTACAAAGGAGCACTGGTCAGCGGCACTCCCGCAGCTGCTCGGCAGATGCTCGTTTCCATAATCAGGTTTCCTACGCCGCACGTCCCTTTCGCATTCATAGATATCCTGGGCGAATCCGCACGCGCGGCTAGCAATTGCTAATATAACGATATCGAGGCCAACACCGGCAAGTGGTTATCTGCGAGCTCTTATGCAAGGGCGTCCGTGGCGGCTATCTGCGTAATCACTTTTCACAGGGAACAGTATCGTCGCCTGCAGGAGCCGCTGGCAACACTCGGCGTGGAGCTGACTACGGTCGACTTCTTTCAAGGACGCGAAAAGGAAGTTGTTCTCTTATTGACTACCCGAACGCACTTTTCTCCAGATACGGCCGACTTCCTCGACGACTACCACCGCCTTAGCGTCGCCATCTCCCACTGCCGCCAGGGGCAGTTTATCTTCTGTCCTTCACTAAGGAAGGTCCCCACCTAGTGCGCCATGGAGTGGCCCGACTCGCTGAACGCCGTCTTCCCCCAGGACATGCTTCAAGATTCTCCGGTCTCATCTAGGCACACACGGTGAGCCAGTTCCTTTTCTCTATTTTCCCCTTATTATACCCTTTCTTTTAAGTCCGAGATGTCAGGTCCTCCAGTTCATCGATCCTCAAGCCTCGTCATCACGCGCCAGCAGCCAATCATGCGACGACACCTCGACTTCGGAGCTGGCAGGCGGCTACTTAAGCTGCTGCCAGCCGGTAGTTCCAGTCACTCCTGCCGGCAGCCACTTCCTCACCTCTCCTTCTTCCCCCCTTTCCTTATGTAATCCTATAAGTAATAAATATATATAGCCCATGTGTCTTGTACTACATCCTATACCCTCACCGCTACACCTACACCCCTTCAGTAATAGGCCCGATCAACCTATTATCTGATATGGAGGTCCCAGGGAGATCTTTGATGAGAGCCCAGAGCGCTCGCCTATTCCTGAAGAGGAAGTGAGTGTTTTAATGAAAGATTTTTGAATAGAATGAGAGGTTTAATAATTATCTGCTTGTTCATATATATATATATTTTTATAGGACTCGTCCCTTGCCTGCGAATGCAAAGAAGCCAGGCAATACGAGAAAAAGTTACTGAAGAGGGCGGCCGAGCTAGAGCGCCAGGCCGAATTGGCGGCAAAGGAGTTGATCTCCGTGAGGCTGTGGAACAAGGAGGAGTTGGACCTCATCTTGATGAGGCAAGACGCGGAGCGAATGCACCTCAAAGACGAACTGGAGGTGAGTAGACATTTTTTTGATTTATTTGATGCGAATATTTTTTTATTGATTTTTTCCCGTTTCAGAAGTGCGATATATTACGCACTGATCTCATGCGCTTAAACCTAGGAGTTATGGGTGGTGAAATCCCCCAGCGGCAGGGACATCGCGATTAATTTCGTCTAAACATTGTGTTCCTTGCGTCTCTTTTTTTTGTTGTTAATAAAAATTGGAGAGAAAAGTGCGTTGTTTGGTGATTTTTGGTAATTGTTGACCAAATATATTGTTATGTCGTATCTGCTTCTGATTATTTAGGGTTTGAGTATATTTTCTTTGCAGTTTAATATGAATCCGTGCGAACATCAGACTTAAATGATGAGCATGCTCGCGGTAAGTGAAAAAAAAAGGTTTCAGTGCGGAAGTTTTGGGTGGTCTTTTGAAATATTATGATTGGGTTGTTTATTTTAGCCAAAGGAATGCGATGATCCGGACTGCGGGGCCGTATATGTGCGACTTGCGCACGCAGTTGCACGAATACGTGCAGCAGAAGAGAGAACAGACCACGCTCCGCTAAAATCACTTCTTCACAGGTCCGATTTAGTCGGCCGCCTAGCCAAATACCAAATTTCGATTCAAGCCTACGACCTCACGATTGAATATCGTGCTGGAAAACATAACACATTTTGCGATTTCCTCAGTCGCTATCCTTTACCGCGTATAAATTCAGTAATAGCGAACACTCTGCCCTCCCTTGCAGATATTCAGGAAAGCCAAAGAAGCTCAAAATACGGCCAGCTCATCCAATTCTTGAGCAACGAAATAGATGAACCACCGCAAGAATTTGAAAACAATTGGAACAATTCTCAATGATTAACAATTCTTTATTTTACACCATACATGATGAACCAAAATTAGTTGTTCCAGATGAAACTATGCAATTAGCAATCATAACAGCATTTCATGATACACCACTATTAGGATCACATCTTGGAATACAAAAGACATACAAAAAGATCAAGGAAAAATACTTCTGGCCAAACCTATTTCAGGATGTTTCAACATATATAAATACCTGCCCGGTTTGCCAAAAAGTTAAAACCCCCTCCAAGCACATTACTCGCGAAGAACTGGGATCCTTCCCTGTGCCTCAACGCCCTTTCGAGCGCATCCACACTGATGTCATAGGTCCCCTACCACAATGTATCGATGGTAGCCAATTCATTTCCATCACAGTGTGCGCTTTTAGCAAATTTGTAGTATGCACCCCACTAGTGCAGCAAACTACAGAATCCGTTGTCAAAGCTTTGGTAAATGATGTCATTTCTAAACATGGCGTCCCCAAGGAGCTTGTCTCGGATCGTGGTTCCAACTACACTAGTGAAATGTTCATCAAAATCAACAAGGCACTAGGTATAACAAACAAGTTTACTACAAGTTATAACCACAAAGCTAACGGCCAAGCGGAACGGCTGGTAAAGGTCATCACTGACTCTCTTACCGCATACTGTTCCGAAGCCAGGGACCATTGGACGGATTTCCTTCAACCCATCGTTTTCGCTTATAACTGTAGTAAAAATGTGACTACAGGCTATAGTCCGTTCTTCGTGGTGCATGGTAGGTGCCCTATCACATGGAGCGACATCTTACACGAGCTCTCAACACGGCTCGTGTTTTCTACCGACGACTTCGCGGATCAGTTCACCGCTGGTCTGCAAAACACGATTATGGAAGTGGGCAACGAAATTGCGAACAAGACCAAACAATACAAGACAGGATACGACCTTTCAAATAAGGTATACCCCACGGAACTTTCCACTGGTGATCTAGTACTTCTCCATGACGACACAGTTCGTTCTAAATTAACTAACCAGTGGAAAGGCCCGTACCCTGTCGGACACATCGACCGTCCTAACATAGAAATTACTAACATCATAGGTCGTCCTGTACGACAAACTGTTCATGTCAATCGCCTCAAATTGTATTCGCCTCGTCCCATGGCGGCTAACGTTTCCACCCCAACCCCACAACTTCAAATTCTTGTGACCCCCGAGGAAACGTCAACCGCCACTGAACAAACCAATGTAAGACGTTCGCGTCGTTTACAAATTAAACAGGCTGGCTCCCGTACATCATGGATAAATCAAGGAGAATCATTCATTTGATTCTCCTAGGTCAGTTTGTCTCCCCTTCCATAAGCCGCACAGCCGCGAATTCACCATTTTTTTTCTTTGAATTGGCGGTTCAAAGAAACACATAGGGCAGCTAAAAGCAAAAAAAAACAAAACCTTGCTCTCACACGCCCGTGTACTAGTCGACTATTCTTGTAAACAAGATTAGTACACGTATTATTTCACATCGTTTTGTTACCTATGTACAGTGCCTATTTCATATAAATACGCACATCTCTATGTTAACTCACATTTACTCATAATATCGAAAATCAAAAATGAAAAAAAAAACAAAGGGCTAAATCTATTCTTATGTTTCATTTACCTTTCTACGAATTGTTTAACCCATAGACTACACTTTCGCTGTCATTTATGTCTTGTTCAGCCTAAAATTACAAGTTTGATGTGTATTCTTTAACTCGTAGAATAAGTATATCCCATATATTGTATCTCACCCCTTTACCGTACACCTCAACGCTCGAGGACGAGCTATCTTTCCACGGTGTAAGTGGTCGCCGTTCGCCGTATACTGTACTGGAACATTCGTTGCATATATGCGTATGATGTTTCTGAGTCTACTCTTCATATGACGATTTCGTTGTAAAGCCTTACATCTCAACGACAAGGAGTTAGTTGCCAATGATGACCTCTTTTGATGACCATCGCCAAGAGCGAAGACGTAGTCATGTAGTGGCTCTCTGACCTCGAAGGCATCTTTCTGTGTTACGTACTACTGTCATCGGTCACACTTATTTCTATGTAAGTGAAGAACACTAACTCGTGAAGTTGTTATGTTATCTCGAGCTTGAGGACGAGCTCACTGTAAGGAATGGAGATGTCAGGTCCTCCAGTTCATCGATCCTCAAGCATCGATCCTCAAGCCTCGTCATCATGCGCCAGCAGCCAATCATGCGACGACACCTCGACTTCGGAGCTGGCAGGCGGCTACTTAAGCTGCTGCCAGCCGGTAGTTCCAGTCACTCCTGCCGGCAGCCACTTCCTCACCTCTCCTTCTTCCCCCCTTTCCTTATGTAATCCTATAAGTAATAAATATATATAGCCCATGTGTCTTGTACTACATCCTATACCCTCACCGCTACACCTACACCCCTTCAGTAATAGGCCCGATCAACCTATTATCTGATAGAGACGAGCTTGGGGTAAAGGAGAAAGGTGTGAGGCATTCGCCGCGTCGGCATCGAACGGGTATTTTTCCCAGAGCTGTTTCCTTACGACTCATCCGAACTTTCCAGGGCGTGGCGACAGGAGGATGCGAGGAGATGAGGAGACAGCTGTCTGCACGGACCGAGGACGCTCGGAACCGTCCTTCGATCTACAGGGCGACGCCTTGGACAGCCATCAGCCTGTCCGTCGGAAGATCTCTTTTATTGTATCTTACCTTGTCGTCTATTCTATTGTGTGCCTTATTTTTACGCCTTCTCTTATGGTTCTCCTTGCTGATATATTTAACTCCTTTTATGTGCTATTTCATGTATTACGGATAAACTTTAGTAAATTCAATGGCTAGAGAGAAGCACATGGTACATAAGCACCTTCCGCTGGGCGCGCTCGCTCAGTGGTGCCCCTATCATATATTGACATTGCCTAGCGCGTAAGTCGTATTCGTGATCATCACCCTAAATAACCCTTACAATTAGACCAAGTTTCAGCGATTCTGATGAAAACAACCTGATGCAGCAATTTGGAGCAATGGCAACGTCGAAAACAGAAATCATGTTTGTGTTCAGCAGTCAAAATAACCTCTACATCCGAAGTATCAACGAGAATTATTTTTTGACCTAGTCGCGGTATTCGGGGAAGTGATGGTAGAGTAGTGCCAAATACAAAAATGGCGTCTTCAAGAGACGCCGTTCTTTGAGATAAGGCGAACAGCGGTAATCCAGGGCATGTGCCACATCCGGTACCGAGACCGAGCGGTTGCCAAAAGATCTTAAGCAGGAGACTCGGGGTCAATTAAAGTGGGAGAAGGTAGGCGCGAAATTTTCACCAGCGTCAAGCCCCTTTCCCTTCCTAGGCTTGAGCTGAAGCAGATGAGACAGATGCTTTTCATGTAGGAGGAGGGGATATGAATTCTAGCCTACGCCTATGGAGGGAGGAGCTCCGACGTCGATGAAAAGATGCGTCTCCCCATCCCCATCCCCACACTCCCCCTCCCCTCCCCTTTTTTTAAGTTGACCCAAAAGTCGTACGTGGTTGATTGGGAACGTGGGATATTTTGTGCTTGGGATAGAGGTACTCGAAGATGCTGTAAGTCTTCGCTGAAGCCTCTTCTCTTCCTCGGGGCTGCGGTACTAACGCATATATTTGAAGTCTGATGCCGCCTGGAGGACAGTGAGGGGAACGCTCGAGCTGCCGAACTTAGCCTCGTACCCTGCTCGCCATCTACTCGACTCCTGTGCTTCCATCGACTCCACCGGGCCCACCGCGCCACAACAACATCCCCTTTTATCGCTTGCTGCTTTGAGTTTCAATAAACTTGTAGTATTCCGATCGTTGGTTCAGCAGACGCACTGGGGAGCCCACGAACATGATCGGCTAATTTGACACTGTTCACATTCCCTTCTTCCCTACCCATGAATGCTATCTTTGGTAGAGTGAGAGAGAAATGGCTATATTTCAGAGGGAGTCATACGGTAGACGCTTACGAGGGGTCCTAAATAGGTGAAAAAATCCTCGGTACCATGGATCCGACGCGTTAGGCTGTGTTCCAGTTTGGAAATTTGCGGAATTGCGGAAAACGATGAAGATACGCATCGACTGGGAGAATTGCGGAATTTGTGGAATTGTGGCATTACATACGTATCGACGCTTTCCACAATTCTTCATTTCCGCTAATTCCGCATTTCCACAATTCCGCAAATTCCGCAATTCTCTCGATCGATACGTACCTATTCTTCTTTCCACAATTCCGCAAATTCCGCAATTCTTCAATTTCGCAAATTCCAAAACCGTGAACGCAGCCTTAAGATTAATGAGTACTGTGTACTGTGCATTTTGGTCGCAATCACAGATTGTTGAGGCAATCGAGACGTGGTGATTGTTCCGTCGATAAAATATGCGGGTCGTGTTGTTCGTAATGGTGTTTTTGTTTCATTCATGAATTTATTGTACTGCTATACAATTTCAGAAAGTTGCAAGATGGGTAGTCGTCCACGTAGCTCTTTTGTGTCGCAGCAGTATCGTACTGGTACCGATGTTTTCTTTCCCAGGAATGGTCCTACTAGGTCTGGGTGTACTTTTTCGTCAATAAATGTGAGAATTATTCGTTTAAAGAACGATTTTAATTTTTCAGAGTGAGGGACTTTGATCGGTCGCCTAGAGGCGCTCCTGCTGTTCCACCAACATTTCGAGGTCGCATAGAACCTGTATGTATAGAGATTAAGTGACAGCTTGCATATCTTAATTTTGCATTTGTAATCAGTGCATAAAGAAATTCAGGAATTTCGTCCCGCTCGTGGATTTGAACCGGAAAGAAAGAGAGAGTTTCCAAACGGTCGTGAATTGGATCGCACAAGAGGTGTTCCTGACAAGTGCGTTGATCTTTTTTGCGACCATACCATCTGAGGAAAATGTAATGCAATATAGGCGAAGCGCAGATGCTCGGTACGATAGACGTGAAGGAGTCAGAAGAGACGACCCCAGAGATGTAAGTTTTGCAGCATAAACTGTATGAGGACCGTGATTTTCCTGAAGATTATTTGCACTGGGGTGCATTTTTTGCTCGCATTTAGCAGTCTAAAGCGGCCCCCACTAAAATCAGATGTATCGGCTGCCTGCATTTGCGAACTGTTGGCAGGTACCGTGGCCTTATGCCTAGTTATAATCACCTTAGTGCACCTTGAGATGGCACCTTACCACTGCACAAGGCTGTTATGCTCGCACTTTTTATATGTCCTCTCATATTTTCCGCTGCTAGGCTTCGGACATTCGGGGCTGCGACGGGGCCTCGGGTTTCACATGCAGGGTCTATGCTGTGGGTCAACGAACATGTCGGTGTCATGGGAGCGCAATTATTTGGAACTTTTTCCGTGAAGTAAACTCTGCCAAGGTGCAGGGTAAATGCGTGATAAAGGTGCTATGTGAAGTTATAGGAGCCAATTAGTCGGGGATGGCTTTCAGTTTTGGGTTGTCCCTTATACTATGCTACCCTGCCAGCATCAATTTGCACACTCGAATGTGTATTGTTGTCTAGCGTTGAGAACGGGGGTAGGGATTCAATTTTTGCCAAAGCCAGGGTAAAAATGCCGCCGAACGCCAAGTGCGGTGACCCCCCCCCCCTCCCTCCTTACTGTTCATCTGGTTCGAAATAACGTAGCTCTAACGGTCAATGGCTAGTCTTTGATTTGAAATCTGCAGTTTGTCCGTGGCGTCATGTTGATCGAAATGTGCATGTAACTGTGCGAGACTGTTATGAAGTGTAGACCCACAGTTTCCGATAAAAGTAGAGCTGGGGAAAAGGCGATCCATTGTGCTTTTCTTCGCTGATGCTAATATAAGGGTAGAGCACGACGATGGACTGAATCTGCTGAAATCATCAAAAACCCCGATTCTGACGTAGTAGACAAATGCTGAAGGAATATTAAAATGGTGCTGGTGGGGAACTCATTAACACGCTGTCGTTCCTGCAAAATGAACGGCGGACGTCGAGAGCAGTGTTGTGACCCCCGTAACTACATAAACACCATCAAATTCTCCACCTAATAACGATTAGGACGGAGAACATCACATGGTAAGCAGTGATGAAATGATACAACACACCAAATTTTGCTTCACGATGGGTATAACTAGGCATAAGATTACGGTACCTGCCAACAGCACGTAAATGCACGGCAGCTTTGCAAGCAAAGTGAGCCGAGCTACGTAGCTTGCATGCAGTCCCATGCAGATGTATTGCAAAATTTCAGCGAAATGAAGTTTTCATACTTTTTGGTGATCTGAATGTGACTGACAACTTTGCTTTATGCAGGCTGGACGAAGTGCTCCACGTTCCGAAAGCGATGGTCATCGATATAAGTATTTAGATGAAGGATGGTGAGACCATTTTCTGACTATATAATAATCTCACAGCATTTTATTAGCATATTGTAGGTATAATGCGTATAAATCACAGCCACCACCAGGCTCCCATCCGAATTTCTATGAAAGTACTCGTGAACGTGATTTCCGCGCTTCTCGTAATGGAAATGAAAGGCAGGGGCCCAAGAGGGCTGCAACAGATCGCCATGGAGTTGATATGGGACAATACGGTGTGGTGAATTCTGGTATGTTTCCATTACTGTTTTATTTTAGTCTTTTATTACGGGTTTCAGGAATTTCAAGCTGATTGAGTAAAGCTCAATAATAACGATGACTTATGCGTCTTCATCGAATGAATGATTTACTTCATAAGTATCGATAGTAGTAATCCATGGCCTTTTCAAAGGTACCGGGATGGGTAAGGACAGTGTGGTGCTGTATGTACATGATCTCTGAAAACAAACCTACCACTTCAAAAGAGGTTATGTGTGGCGAAACTCCCATTGGAAAAGCGCGATTTTTTTACGATTCCGCAGCACAGCGAATCGTTCCGCCGTGCCGCCGCTAGGGCAGTTACCGGCAGGGACAGGGCAACGTTCGCGCCCTGCTGTTGTAGCCCCGGTATCGTCTGCAGTCTTACTTGACTAAAGACGCATGGATGGGCAAAGGAGAAGGGAGTTACCGTCTTGAGTTCCTCTTTCTTGGAGCTTTCGCCGCTTTATTTTGTTATTTCTCTATTGTCACACTGCTGAGGACATTCCCTTCTACAATTTGCCGCATTCACCCTACAGATGCCTCTAAATTTCAGATGTTGAGAGGTTGAGGCAGGGGTAACGACGCCGTCTCAGATGTTGGTAGCGACTTAGTGCCTGACAAGAGACATTAGAAAGAAAGCGTCACTAATGCCTTTCTTGAATTGGTATCGATATATTAGCGCTCATGTGCTGTGTGTGGCTGTAAAATTATAGCAGGTGGTAAAATGTGCTAAAACAACAGGTAGGTATGTAAAGCTCACTTACCGATTTTACTTACTGCAGTAAGCACGTAATTGAAATTCTCAGTAAAAAATGTCAGTGTTCTCGTTGAACATTTGGTTCATAGAGTTACGGTGTTGTGGTAAGGAGAAAATGGGCCTCGTCTGATTTCGGATCTTGGTGTGGTCAATCCTGAAAAGGAAGGTGCAGTATTGGGTTTTCGTATTTCTCAAACTGTCCTCAACGCAATGCTTGTCCCTGTTTACCCTGTTATGTTTAGGGTATTTTCACGGAGAGAAATACAGAAATTCCACCGCTGTTACAAATTTTGTTTAGAAATAGTTATGGAGACTCGTCAACTAGAAGAAAGGGTAGCTGCCATTCAGCGTGAGCTAGAAATGCTCGAGAAAGACAATGAGGTAGGTTTCCTTGGTTAAGTATTCGCAGTTATCACTTGAGTGTATCCAGAAGTCCTGTGGACTTATTAGATGGTATCTCCGCCACTTTTCACTACGTCTTTCACCGGTTGCCTCTTCCATACCAGCACGTGAAGGTCAAGTACGGTCAACGTGATTATTCCCTCCATCTAGGACATCCCACCGTAATACGTGCAGGACTTGCATTCCAGGACAATGCATATCTCCGCAGGCAGTTGAAGACGCAAAAGCTGCGGATTGGCCATGTCCCAATAGAGATTTCCCCGAAATCGCCAGCATCTTACTCGTGCTAGACATAGACCATGTACGACTTGCGTTTCTGTGGTTCTTTCTAATGCCTGCTTTAGGGCAGTCGCAGTTCGGATTATCGAAGGTCCAGAAGCGCATATCCTGCTAACCCTTCTGGCAACTTACCGTCACTGTTAGATTTCGCTCCTCCTCCAGATGCAGTAGAAAAGGCAAGGTTCGAGCGTGAAGAAGTGAACCTGAGGTTACGAGAACAGGAGCTAAGACGTCGCGAAGAAGAGCTGATGATGGAGCAACGACGAGCGATGCGAGAACGAGCGGCACCACCACTCCAGTATGGACGCGTCGCACCACCAGGAAACTCGAGAAGCGGCACCTTCCCAAAGTTGAGAAGTTTCGCAGCACGACGCACTACTGTCAACAAGCGTACAAACAGCCCACCACCGCGGAGAAGAATAACTGGCAATCGAAAAAATCAGAAGACGCAAGCGAAAAAAAGAATAGATGTGAAATTACCGGAGAAGTCAAAGACGAAGGTTGCGAAGCAAGAAGTCAAGGAAGAGAACGCTAGCAAGAAAAAGAAGCTTTTTGGAGCAGAAGGTTTTTCAATAAATTTATTGCTTTCACATACATTTTGTGTTGTTTGGTTTGTCTTATTTTTAGATGATGTTTATTGTAATGATTCTGTACAAGGTGCAAAGAATCCGATTCAGCGGCGGTTGAAAATTAACCCTCAGTAGGAACTTACACTTTAGATTCGTCGAAGAAGTCAGAGCATGACCGCACCACTGATGGTCTAGTGGAACAAATCCTCGGCAAGTACCAGTGTGACGGCGATTCACCGAGGTACAACTAAACGATATGACTATGTTCTACTCGTTTCATCTTTTTTTCAGGTCTCGTTCTTTAAAACAGGTGCTTGAGTTCTGCGATACAAGTCTACTGGGAGATGAAGTCTGCCAGAAGGCAGGAATCCTCATTGCTAAGTCGGGGCAGCCTGTTCAGAATGACTACATGAACCGCAGTAAGTTGAAGCTACTGTTTTTATGTTATATTTTCTATACATCTGGCTATTTGAACGTGGTGCATTTCAGCGTGCATTAGAATCTACAATCCAACCGTATTGGGACCTCTAGATCAATACGTTCCATTGGGATTGTTTGAACAAGAGGTTAAGATGGACACTTCTCGCGATGGCGAATCGGATAAGGTAAATGTTTGACATGATAATTTGTTTAGGTACTTGACAACAAATTGTAGTTGATGTATAGGAAATGGATTCTTGGCTGACTTTCACCTGCTCGCGAATACGATCTCTCTCTCTTTCGTTTCAGATATTGGAGCACCTTCAAGAGGCACTAGCAGTTTTCCCACGGTCACCTACTTCATAAAGACGCGATCAAAATTCGGCAAAGCTCAGCATTCTTTTGTTGGTTTTTAGTTTATTCTTGTCCAGGATTGTCATACTGTTTGGAAGCTGAGGCTTTATCCCGTCTCTGATATAGCATGCTCTAAGGGTGGGTCAACATATTGGTCTCTTGAACTCATTCCTATACATACCTTTTTGGTTTCGATTCTGCAGTCCTCAAGAAATGTTGTGCCATTTCCGTCTTAGAAATACATTTGTTACATCGTTTGTGAAGTTTCCTTGTTTGTGAAGTTTCTACTGAATCTCTGAGTCATGGTACTTTGTTCTTCATTTCAGCGTTCTTAGAACAATAATCTATGTTGTTGTAATCCATTTTTTACTTCAACGTTTTCGAATCGTTTTGTAATTTGGAATCTTTCTTTTGTTTCTGCAATATCGTTTCCATGGAACCTTTCCGGTATATAAATAGGATTTTAGTACATTGATGATATTCATGTCGTATCTTCATGTGAAATTTTCTTCAGTTCTATTTTTCTGAGCATATTTTAATGAACAGTTTGTACAAACAATCCTAGGGTGGATTCGAAATAGGTTGCGTCCGCACTTATTAAGGTATTTATTGTAGCTACATAGAGCTCGAAGTTGAAGTGTTTTTGTTGTACAAAATAAATATTTCCAGAAACGAGACCTGATGCACGGTGGCGTCGTTTTCTAATCCAGTCGAGT
Organism: Trichostrongylus colubriformis; assembly: GCA_963978905.1. Classification (NCBI taxonomy): domain Eukaryota; kingdom Metazoa; phylum Nematoda; class Chromadorea; order Rhabditida; family Trichostrongylidae; genus Trichostrongylus; species Trichostrongylus colubriformis. The sequence goes on along the minus strand of OZ022259.1, from coordinate 7,407,448 downwards.
ACGTGTCGAAAATGTCGGAAATTTGGGAAGGTTTGTTTCTTTTCTGTATTGCGTTTCCGTCCGATATGAAGCTAACTTTGATCTTGAATAAAAGAGTAGGGTTTGATGTTGAAGTCAGTTCCCTGTGAATTTGCTTGAGAAATGCCATAAAATCTCTATTAAGCTCTCCGCAAACGAGCACGTTCAGCAGAGAACAGCATCGACGTCAAGTTGGTTTCCCTGAACAAACTAAATTCGCACGCAGGTTTGTAAAATGGAATTTTCGCGATTTATTTAGATTGTGGTTGCTTAGGTGTATGAAGTTATGAGATTTTTAGTGCATGATTATATGAAATTCTCTACCTTACATTTCGCTGAAATTGCAGTTTTTCGAGCAATAAGGATTATGTATGTCGCACAGATTTGAAGAGTAGAAAAAATTATATTTTCAGAAATCACATAGATATCCATTTTCTCGTCTCCTAAGCTTACGCAATAATATTTTTACAATAATCATCGGTTTTAGGACGACTAGATAGTGATGAAAAATCAGTATCCACTCGTCAGGCTCTGTTTGATACGCTGACCCAAGAGATCGAAGGACTGTTGACCAAACTCACACACGTCAATGATGAGGTACTTACATGCTCTCGTCCAGTATTGCATTGTATCAGAGTAATGTGGTGGCAGTAGATTTCCGCTGCTCAAGATTTATTCTGAACTGCGCAAGAACGAGGAAAAACAGTTTTCCTTGCGTTAGAACAGCCATTGGCGTTATGTAGGCGCACATTTGCGTACCTAAGACGCTGCAGTGGAGTAGTCCAGCAACTGTAAAACAGCCAATGGCTGTTTTAACGCAAGGAACAACCGTTTTTTCCTCGTCCTTGCGCAATTCAGAATAGGGATAAGCAAGAGCAATTTCGCCATACGAAATATCATTGAAGTGAGGTGTGGGCGCACCCCAGAACTTCTTCGTTTCAGTTTCTATTGGCTTCACTTTTTCACTATATCCACACCATGTGACCCGTTTTAGATGAATGATGTCGTTGGAGCACAAAGTTCATCTGGTTGGGCCACGAATCCAGCAGTGCAACACACCCTCCGAAGACATCGTGAAATTCTGCGAGACTATGGTACCGAGTTTCGTAGAGCGCGCGACAATGTACAGCAACAACTTCAAAGGTATATTTTCGCTTTTTGGTGATGTATAAGCGAAGTTACTGCTGCGCACCTGTCCTTTCACGTATTTCGCCCTCTTAAAGCATTAACATTTTCAGAGAGTCATTGCTCTCAGGAGGACTGAGCGGATCTAATCAGGATGGATCCTGTCTCAACAATCGTGTCAAAGGCTCTGACCTGTATTTGAAGGAAAATGAACATATAAATAGCTGTGATCGACTTATCGACGAACAGATGAGGTAAACATAAGACGAGCAACTTGACTGTCTTGACATTGTGCTCAAGGGTGTAGTGCAGCAGTAGGCGGTGTGGCATCAGCTGCGCTGAACGGGAAAACCAGCAATCGCGTTGCTTGTACCGCATATTTTCTCCTGCCCTTACGAATCAAGTATATAAGTTGAGTGACTTGAGTTTTGGCAGATAGCTGTTTATACTTTGACTTTTCCGTAGGCTGTTTGATCACTGTGATCCTCCATACCTCATGATTTGGTTTGTTTCTTAAATGAGGTTGTGTTCCATTTATCTGATTTGTGGTGTTTTGAAGGGTATAATCTGATGTTTTTGTTTTAGCTTAATGTGCTTACGTTTTGCTTATTCCAGCATAGCAATGGCGACGAAGGAAAATTTGCAACGTCAAAGTATGAGCTTGAGAGGGATAGGAAAGAAAATGGACACTTTAGCAAGTACGTTCCATTTTTATTTCAAAATCAGGCTGCAGTTATACCTCGCAAAAGCGAAATATCGCAATAGCCGCGAGGCACACGGTCTACTTTTCCAACTAAGCGTTCTGTTTGCCTATCGCTTCTCCACAACGAAGTTTGTACCACTAATGACATTCTATTGCAAGCGCCTCGCTCACCTCGTGCATCGCTTGAACTGCGATTTTGCGATTCGGCAATTTCGATGAATGGTCGGGTGGACGCATGTCTAATCCCCATCCGAGTTACATTTCAAAATATAACTGCGGACTTAGGCTGAGCTGTAGCTCACGGGACCGCCTAGTCGCACACCACAAGATCGCATTGCGAGCATTCTCAGACGCGAACGGGCGGTGGGTCACAAGAAACTGTGAACGAGGTGAAATAGTTTTACGAAATGGCGACCCGCAGATCGTACAATTGTGCGCTTCGCAGTTTCGCAAGGAATAATCGCAGCCTCAGGTATTTGTTCAAAAATTTCAGTGATTGAGGTAAAAAATCTTTTCTGTAAGGTATGTCTCACGTTCAGAAAAATACCCGATGATCAACAATGTTATGCAGAAAATCCAATACAAAAAGCGAAAAGACGTCGTAATATTGGCAGCGGTGATAACGAGCTGTTTGATATTTGTGTTCTTCTATCTCAAGAACTAAATATGATTTTCTCTTCATTTTCATTCACGTATTTACTGTATTACCAGATAGAAGCTCCGATGAGAACGTTTTTTGGATTGTCTGAGCTCAATTAAATGATTTTCGTTAGATTTGCTCTCTTGGAAGATACCAGCTCGGTATTGTACGTGATAACGATGCTGCGCTATCACCGTGCAAACCAACGCCATTTCACTGATGCCTTTTTCATGTCAGAGGTAATTGTTCAAGTTGTCCGCTTGGCTATTCTCTGATGTCCAATATCTCTGGAAATGTGTTTCAATTACGTTTTTTTTTCTCGTCACACTGAATGTGGCAGTCCTTTCTTTTCCATGTATATGTATCCTCATAAGATAGCTCAAATGAACTGTTGTATATTGTCCGCGGCTGGGGTGGTTTTTTTATGGCATTGTTCATAACAATATCGTTCAATTATATTATTCAGAGTTATTTGATGATATTATCCTGATGAGGTTTCGGTTCCTCTTTCGCCTGTGATACAGCTTACGATTTGGAAGAAATCATTGTGTGGTGTTTTATATGTGCAACATTTTTATATACAGTTCGTGTGAAAATGAATGATGAATCATAAATATTCAGCGAAGAAGTGTTACGATGAGTCCGTTTATCCGGTTGATCCCAACACTCGTTCATTTCATTGGATGTCTTTGCCTCCACCGAATTAAGTCAAGATTGTCAAAATTGCTATTCCCTCGCAATCACATGTTAGGACTGCTGAATGTTGTTCGGCGTAAGGCGTAAGGGGGGGGGGGGGGAGTGTGGTAGTTAACTAATTCCTGTAGAGGCTTGTTGCAAACCTAGGTTTCATGGCATAAATTTATTCTTCATCGAAGAAGCGAGAGATCACTGTGGCGTAGTTCAGAAGCATTTGACCTTCCATCGGTGCTCCATTAGGCTGGAAGAAATTACTGATCGTGCATAATTTCTTCAAACCCAGTGAAGCGTTTCATATTTTCGCCGTTGTGTATGCTGAACTTATTTGTAAGTATTTCTTGATGCGGGACGTCTTGAACTCACCGGCAGCATTGCTACCTAGCTAAGCTAGAGCGTTGGTAGGTGAAGGTATCCAGTGAAGACAGTTCTCAAGCCACTTCAAACCGAACGGTAGATGGTGGATGAAACACTTGGAGAGGGCACAGCGGTAGCAGGAAGATGTGCGCACAAGTATGAAATCGAGTTCAAGATGTTGGTGAGCGGGCTGTACTTACTTCCACCTTGAGGAGACCATGTTGTTTCGATTTGTGATTGATATAGTAGCACAGTGTGGGATAGGTCGTGGCCTCTCTCATGTCCCAGATGGCTCTTAAAAAAAACCACTGTGTCACGATTATCTTTTAAATTGAAAGGCCTGCTGTGCTCACTGGTGGACGGTGAGGTGTTAGGCCGCGTCATACTTTGCGGTGCCGACACAGGGCGTGGCTGCGTGTCCCTGCTTCTCCATGTGTGTCACTCTGCTTGGTTGCCTGCACGGTCTCTTCACATCCTCCATGCCACTGTGGCTCGCTGCCTGTAATCGCAGCCACGCCCTGCCAGCGCAAAGTATGGACGCGGTCTCATATGGAGAGGGAGAGATTAGGTCGGCAGTGTGGATCTTGTGTTCTGTTCTTGTGAAAGGGGCTTTTGGGTGGGTGAAAAGATCATTTCGTACACGAAGATATTTTACATAGCATTGCTTCACTCTTTCAGTATTCCTTCAGCCCATAGGTCGCTCTTGTCCTCACCCTGCACATACATAACACCGCCGATGGTCCCGGCTTCCTCTTTTTTTCGATTACTTGATCATTGTTTAATGATTCAGATTCATATAACGTCACGTTAAGGTTACAAGGTTGAATAACTAGCCTATGGGCTTCAACCGTATTCATTATGCAATAGATGTTGTGAGCAAAATTGGACTGTAAATAGTACGCTTTCCAGGTATTCAAACTGAAGTAACATATATTCGGATATGGCTCTTCGCCCTGCAATATGTCCTTCGATTTTGAACGCAGACCTTGCTAACCTGGCAGCGGAGTGTCGAAAACTTCTAGCGGCAGGTTACAAATTTTCTCTTTTGTACCAGCTTTTTTACGTTGTTGTTTTTGGTTGTCGTCCCCCTAGTCTTATTCTCAGTATTCATATAACACAATTCGGCACTATTAAACTATCACTACTCCAAACACCGCGTGTAAGTCAACAAATTTTGCCTTTATGTGGGATGCTGATCACGAATACATAATGACATCCGTTACTGACGTTTGGTGCACCAAATTGCTGCAACATATTGTTTCAACTAAAATCGCTGAAACCTGGCATATAACGGTTATTTGGTGTGCTGATACGAATGTGGCATCCATTGGAGGTTTTGGTGTCGTTCGGTGCCATCGAATCGGTTCCAGTACGGTAGGGATACCACACTGCTTCAACGTTTTTGCTTAATCCTAAAAAGGAAGCGTGCACGGAGGAATGAATTCCTCTATTACTCATATATTTTTGTTGTATTTGGGGCCAGGGCCGCATGCAAAGTTCCACGTGAAAAAGTAAGATACAGCCTCTCGAAGTGCTGGCCGAGGGGGCGTGCAACAGAGTAAATGCTCGCCTCGTGGTCCTCAGCGATCGGAGACTCATGTTAGAACTAAAAGATACGCCACTATTCGTCAACCACCGCGGCAGACGACGAGGCGGGCATTTACTCTGAGGCTCCACCTCCTTGTCCACCACTTCGAATAGCTGTATCTTGGCCAAATTCTCACTTTTCGCGTGAAACTTTGCATGCGGTTCTTATTAAGCAACTACAGCATAAATGTATGAGCAACAGAGAAACTTATTTTCCGTGCACAATTCCTTTGGAAAAGGAAGGAAGCCTTCTTTCTCAACTAAGGCTTAGGCGATAATATACACTTGAGTGTGCAAATGGATGACTGTGGGATAATATCAGGTGAAAACGACAGATCACGCTTCCCAGCTACATAAGCACAAATGAACGGGACCGGCGTAATATTGAGCTAAACGGCGTCCACTTCAAAGACCAGCTATATTCATGATCAGCATTTTGCATCACCCTCGAATTCGTTCGGTTCAGTTGAACCAAACTGGTGCGTCAAGCACGTCAAATAACCTCTATAGGCTATGTTTCAGCGAAAATTATCTTTTGGCCAACTCGCGGGTGTGGGATAGTGATAGTTGAGTAGTGCACGCAATAAATATAGAGTTTAGGTGCTGATTGGTTGCATTTGGACGTGATGGATGGTCACTTTGTTCCCAATTTGACATTCGGTCATCCACTTGTGGAGTCATTGCGGAAGAACCTTGGACCTGAACCGTTTTTTGATGTTCATCTCATGGTTGGTGAAGGTTCTTTCCATTTGTCTATTATTTTTTCTTCCCTTTAAACTTTGCGACATTGTCTCCCGTACGACGGCTGTTTCAAGCGCTACAGTTTTAATTCTGGACCATCGCATCGTGGTGTATCGATGCATTTAGTTTTTATCTTTCTCTTTTTCCTTTTTGTTTTTCAAGTTTCTTTTCCTTCCTGATGGTGCTCCTAGCTCAATGACTTTTTTTGGTGATTTATTGTCATTCTCATTGTTGTAGTTCGAAACTGTTAGATGTAGTGAATTGAAAGCAATCTTATTAGAAACAGATGCAACGTGAAAGCAGCCGTCGTGCGACGTCTTCACAATGTATAACTGGGCATACGTTCATTTCTGATGCACGCGCCTACTGATTAAAAATTTTAAATGTTCACAAACCGCATTATTAGATACATGGAATTTTCATGTTCTCTTATCGTTATAATAACATGAGTGGTCTTAGGTCGCCGACCCTGGTCGATGGGTAACTCCAATGGCTAACGCAGGAGCGAGTCAATTCTGTTTCCACTGGGAAGCCGCTCATGAGAAAGGAGGTGATGCAGAAGTAACTTCTGTTATCGACAAGGTATTTCATGTCTCAGATTCGTGGAAACTTTCTTTTCCAGCTGAAGTCAATAGCTTTTCGTAGATATTCAGATCCACGAGGCGAAAATGAAGGTCGGGTTTGCCATCAAACCAAAGACTCCAGTGGAGAAAGTACTTCAGTGAGTCCACTGCTCTATGCACTTTTTCTTTGAGTCAAAGTTCATGCCTGTAAGGAACAATGAAGCTCGCTCATGGTTCGTTCGTACCTTTGAAATGCGATTCTAGGTTTGCCGAAAAAATTGACATGGCTTTGGTAATGACTGTTGAACCTGGATTTGGTGGTCAGAAATTTATGGATGACATGATGGACAAGGTGGAATTCACTTTCCAAATTAATGTGTATTTTCAACATTCAAGAAACCCTCTGTCAGGTGCGCACATTGAGAAAGGCTCATCCTTCATTGAATATTCAAGTGGACGGTGGCATATCACCTAAAAATATTCACGTGAGTAGTTTTTATAGAATTTGTTTCTGCTTTAGGAGCATCGATGAAGTGATCTGGCATCCTTGAACTTAAGTGGAGGTGCTCAGGAGTGCCACACTGGAGAAAGAATTGAAGAAAGCGGTCAGATACGCGAGCAGTAATCTGTCCCTGATTCTCATTGCGACGCTCGCTACAACACTGAAGGTTGGGAGTGTGTACCGTTACGTCAAAATTCCGCACCTCGGCGAGCGACGTGCGACGCGGCGTGTGCGAGCTATGCGCGCTGCTACAGTTGGGAGCGATTAGACCGCGTTCATACTTCGCAGTGCCACTTCATCTCGTTGCTTGCAACGTCTCTGCACCTCCCCAGTGTCATCTGCCTCGCTGCCTGTAAGCGCAACCACGTCGTGCTACCGCAAAGTATCAACGCGGCCTTTCCGGTAACGCTGGGGAAGACTTATACAATTGACTTGAAATCCCTTAAGGACCTAACAACACGGCGCATTTGGCACATCCAGATCGCATCGCTTGCGACCCGTCGCGGCGCAAAATCCTGACATATGAGTACGCACTTGAGGTTATGGCAACGGCTGAAAATGCCGGTGTTGCCACCCCGCTCACCACAGCTGCTCAACCGACTACACCACGGTGCACCATGGTGGAGCTATTTTAAGGATATCAAGGCACGACTTTCGATACGAGTCAGAATTGTATGTCCTCAAAGTGTCGTCCAGAGGAATTTAAGTCCTTCTGACACCTACATAAATATGTCATATTTGTTTAATAGAGGCCGCATGCAAAGTTTCACGAGCATATTTATAAGTGCGGGTGTGTACAATTATGACAGCGAAGCGCTTCGCGGCGTCACCAGTACGACTCGCCGTACGGATTGCCCTTGGGAGCCGGCCGAGCGTGACTGGGTCACGTCTGCGCTTCCACTCATGCCACACCCTCGCTTGAAGGCTGCCATGCCTTGCCACTGGCACTCGCACCCGCCGCGCTGCTCGCCGCGGGCGGCCACGCGATTCGCTGTCATATCACACCCACATAAGTCCAATTGAGATAGAGCTCCCTCACTCCCCCCCCCCCCCCCCCCTCGAGATGGCCTACGGGGTGGGACGTCCGATTTTCGACGCTGGAGGGTTGCGGAGCAAAGAGAGGGCACTCACGTGGTCAGGGACACAGAAGGAGAAGCAATCAACATTGAGCGCAAAAATTTGAACTATCTTCGGACCGCTGACGGCTGTTCAAATGTTGCGGTAATGTGGCGGAAATTCATTCGAGTTGCTTTTCTTCGGTTTTTTTTAATTTCCGCTTGAGAATGGTGGAAAATTTCGGTCTTTCTCGGTTTCTGTTCATGTAATGTAGTCGAGTGATTTAAGAAGAATTACAATCTTGGAATTTCCGTGGGTGTTTCCTTTGAACTCCGCGATTTCATTCTCCATGTGGCTTTTCAACTCTTGAATGCCCAATTTCCTGCTACCTTTATTCGGTATGAAAAGCGGGGATTTCAATCAGTGAAATGTTCACTACTCTGAAAGCTTACTCCGAGAGTGACGTAAAGAACCGTCACACCATTTCCAACAGATGGAGCGTCTTAGTGCACTCACCCCATTCAGGAGCCGCAAGAAGAGTGCGTCTTGTGCATTTTGTCCATGGAAGGCTTTGCTTGGCTAGGTTAATCATGAAACTTTCTTCTAGTTCTATAGATGGAATGTGATTTTGTAGATTTCTACTCAACTTCGTTGCAAAATGCGAAAAGCGTAGGTGGTGTACAGAAAGGGTTGAATGAGTGCTTTTCAGGTACCAGCTGAAGCCGGCGCTAATGTGATCGTCTCGGGCACAGGTGTCATTAAAGCGCCTTGTCAAAAAACTGCCATCACCCAGCTGCGAGAGGCCGTTCAGGCAGCCATCGTTAAAGGTTATTAGGAAATTTTCATCATTTCGTAGGATATTCCAGAAACTTATTCCGATTGCACTAATGCGCCGGTGATGAGTGCCGTTCAATTGATTCAATAATGTCTCTGATGATTTGGTTCACTTGTTGTGCTATGTCACTTAATCATAACAATCTCATATTTATCGATACGTATGCAGACATATCATACAGGGGTAGATATAGGTTGTGATGATTGTTTATATGACATGATCGGTACAATTCCAAATTGTTACAAAATTTTTATGAAGATATCATAAAAGCCTCAGTATTATTAAAACCCGATCTTTATGTCCCTAGTCGTATTCGTCCGACTCCAACACTTACTTGTCTGATGTCTTACTCATCATACAGATGCAGTTACTTCCAAAAACGCAGGGTTTATGTGCGTGAATGGCGCCCATGAGGCCGCCTCAGTGTTCTTACTTCGATGCAACCGATCTTTTTTGAGCTCTTTTAGACGTGTGTGATTGCGTAGTACAGGGAAACTCTTGAATGATTGCACAAGGGCGAACTGCCAGTTGATCTGCATTCATACTCGGCGACGCGATCGCGATTGCCGTGACGCAACCGCACCGCAGCTCTCGGCACTGTGGGTTGCTCGCAGGCACATTGACAGCGATCATTGTGCAATCGATATCTTAATCTGGCTGGCTTGGGTGTGCTCGGACACTCCAACATATTGGTCGCGGAGCTTGAGTTGCGGCTGTCGCGCATCGCTGAGTATGAATGCAACCTCGGGTTAGGACTGCATACGGAAACCAGGTGCGGCGCGGAACTTTGACTGAGGCCCTTTCAGGAACTGAAAAGCTCTTGCTTGTTTTTATTCGATTCAGTGCAACCTTCTCTACTGAACACCACAAAAATTTCTTCTTTGATCTAAAGTTATGAGGCTCCTCACCGGACTTCCATCATCGACCTGCACCGTCAAGGATTCCGAGCGGTTGTCTGCTGTCGTCTGAAGGTGCCAAGAAGTCATGTATCGAGAACAATCGCAAGGTTAATGGAATTAGGAAACATTTCCGACCGACCAGGACGTGGGAGACCGACTTCTGCCACGATCAAGGCGAACACCAAGAAGCTGCGCGATCGTCTGCGTTCGAAGCTCGCGGGGTCAGTTCGGAAAATGGCAGATGCAATGTCGTTCCACGTGATCGATGGCCAGGATTGTGAAGGATCACTTGAAACTGAAGGCATACAAGCAAGAAAAAGGACAGTTTCTTCCTGCCGACGGCAAAAGGAAGAGAGATCAAGGCTGCAGGAAAATTTCCTAGATTTCACCGCCTTTGATGAATGGTCTCCCAATTCACCCGACCTCAACCCACTCGATTTCTATGTTTGGAGTCCTCGTGTCTAAGGCATGCTCAAAACCCCATCGCGCTCTTAATTCCTCGAGGGCAGCGCTGGGGAAAGCATGGGATGAGTTGGACGAAGACAACCTCTTAACCACGGTCAACGCATTTCCGGAGCGTCTTCAAGCCTGTATCGACGTAAATGGAGATGGTTTTTAAAAAAAGTAGTGCTGCTCGTTCAGTTTTTCTGGAGAATTATTCGGTAACGATTATTTTTTCGTTCAAGCTGAAATAGGGTCTTTGGGTGGCATCAATTTAGTTTCCATAATTTTGCCCCACCCTGTTGAGTTCTTGATCTGTTCTGGGCATGTTGCTCATTGCGACAGGTGTTGCATCGCTTCTTAGTTAGAGGTCTTACGATAAAACGACAGATCTAGCGGGTTAAGTTCTTATCATTCTACGACCGCAGTGTAGGCGATGAACGTATTCGGGAGGGTAAGGCCGCATTCATACTTTACGGTGCCGGCGGCGAGGTGTGGCTGCATCTCTCTCCTTCTCCGCCCACGCCACCCTGTCTGGTTGCCTGCGTCGTCCCTGCACCTCACCGTGCCACTCTGCCTCGTTGCCTGTGAACGCCGCCGCGCCTTGCCGACGCAAAGTATGAACGTGGCCCAAAACAGACACGATAACTTGCCAGGTATTATGCAAGGCAGTGTTTCTATCATTGCAAACCTGCACGACTTTTTTCCAGAGATTGCCTCATCGTTCCAAAATGTGCTCACAAGCAGATGATCGTCGAGGGTCTTTGAGGAACTTAAAAAATACAACCCCATCTTGGAGATTCCACCACCCTTTCTCGACATTGGCCGCCCTGTGTGGGTACTAGTCTGGGATTTGACGCAGGGCTACGCATATGGTTACGGTGCCACTTGCATAGTCCAGAGATCGTTTTCCCTACACCACCTCCGTGTCGCATGGTGTGAATTAGTATCTTCTCACAAGTTCGAACACTTTCCCTTAAACTCGAAGTGGCAGAATTGGTGGGACGACCACAACGACAACAATCTCCTGTAGTTTTCACTGCAGGCATGGTAAGTTGTGAAGCGATCCAAGGAGACCCACCGGTTCTCTTTGATCTCGCCGACATTTGTCTTTGACGATGCCGCCGCTGGTGTCTGCGCGTCGTCTCGGGCATGTTCTCTTCACCGTTTCACGCTTGTGGAAGTTGCACGTGTCATGTAGGTGCGGGCGGGTGTGTAGATGTCTTACGTCTCATAATTGCTTCGCTTGGCTCCCAATGTTTTTCATCAACGCGATGTTATAGCCATTATCACCGCCGAATCATTAAGACATTGTAAAACTCTCCATCCCATGAATTTCGTTCGGTTTCACTCTCAGCTGTCATAAGTTTACTTAAGAAGCGATATTGATTTTACTGGTGCGTGTCCTGTAAACTACTTTATTTTCTCATCCCTGCACTATTTTTTGGTTTATATTTCAGGGCTATGTGGGGGGAAAGTTTATGTCACTGTGTCTAAATGTATATCCCTGCCAATTAGACTAGGCTAATAAAAGTTGGGACATGGGGACAATGCGAAGAAATGATTGTGAGTCCTGTGGATTTTGCTCAAGCATAGGACGGGAGGATTTTCAGGGTGGATGGACCACATATGCACCCTCCCTACGTATTCATGAAGCGGCTATATACTTTCACCACATTTACTGCTGATAGCTCTTATTGCTGGGTAAAGATTTATACCTCCAATGTACGATAATCCTCTAGTAGGCTCTTATCTGCTTCGCTCATTCTGACGGAAAGTTTGGAAAATCCGAATGTTCCTAAACGCGCAGGCCAATAGTCTCCTCCCTCCGACGTGGACTTCTTAAGCTGAGTTTTCATGCGATGTTGAACGATCTTGTTTCACTTACAACCACTATTGATCGGTTTGATGCTGACTGCCGGCTTTTCGAATCCATCCTTGCTTTTCGAAAGCAACTATAACAGGATATTGGCCTTACACGTGCTAGTATGAATTTCAGCCTAACAATAAGAAGCTAAATGCTGCGAAAGTTCATGCTTTATTCTATTTCGTGGGTGAGAGCGTAACCTAAGGAGCAGATTGTGTTACTGAAGTTCAGACGGAAAAGCAGTTTTCCGCCACATCGTGCAGTAAAAACCTTTTATAAGGAAAATGCGCGAAAAGCTGGTGATAGCAAGTCACCGCAGCCTTAGGAATTACTTTGTTAATGGGTCATCCCGTAAGTAGTGTCATTTTTTCAAACGAAGATTTTTCCTATTGAACTACAAGTTTTTGCAGCATGTCATACATCATTTCAAAGGGCTCAGTATGTTAGAATGGGGCCAACATTCAGGCTGGTAGGTCTAGCCGACAAAAATTGGCCAAACCGGCAATTGATAAAAACCATATACTTCACATTAGGAAGATCATCACTCTTGTGTTCCCTACCTGGCTTGGCCCCGACGTATTCTGCGATTTCCAATGTTTGGTTGATCAAGAAGATGCGTCGTTCTTCTTCTAAATTTCTTTTTCCGAAAGCACCACGTTTACTCAGAATGAAATCTTTCCTTTCAAATCTCTTGCTCAGCATTGCTTCATGAGTCACTCGGAAGGATTTTTCTGTTCTATCAGGAATATGTTTTGTTTTTTGTTTTGGCTGTGATTCATATAGCTTTAAAAAATGTGATAGCGGCCCATTTGGTATTATTGCGCATTTTATTTTATCAACAGAAACTCATCTGATCAGTAGCGCTTCCCCGCCCCTACTCATTACCTCTACTTGACGTTTCACCAAACTTTAAACTGATTGGTTGAGGAAATTTTCTTGCTTTCGACTCGAAGAAATTTTCAAAAATCACCGAGATCTGACGGAAAAAGCAAATGTGGAAAAAGAGCGACATGACTTTTCAAGCAACCAATTGGTGGAACTTGCAGAAGAGGTCGAGGCTAATAACGGGGCTCATGAGTGGTAAATTTTTCTGAAGTAAAACATAGCGTTTCAATTTGTTGCCGGTTTGGTCAAGTTTTGTCGACCAAACCAACCACTTCGTCAGGCTGAAAATCGGTCTCATAACAAGGCATACAGAAACTGAGCATGTTATTCTTTAGAGTATAAAAATCTTCTCACAATGATATGTGGCTTGCTGCAAAAACTTGTAATTTTATGCGAAACAATTTCGTTTGAAAGAAAGGACACTACTTATGGAATGACCACGCAATGCCTGTACGGGTGGATTTCAATCCCCATATGCGTTTAGAATTGCCGGATCATTGATCAATAAAATGTCTGAGCGCTTATATTTGCAAGAAGAACCTGCGAGCGTATAGCTATTTTGGACGGGGGATAATGGTTGCCATAAATGGCGCTAGGTTAAAGAAAACCCCTGAAGTTTGGTGCAATTCGTGGTGCATGACGCGCACTAATGTCTATACAGACCGTAAGGTGAGCACAAGCGAACGTGTCACATGCTGTACATGACCGCCTTACATCACAGATTCACGTGGCTCTGATCGATACGTCATCACTGTCGCACAACTTTGCACCTTCCTTTTCATATTCGTCAAACAACCCGGGCCTCATAGTGCCTTCAAGTCAGCATTTTGATTTTCTTGAATATTTTCAATTCTAATGGATTTAAGTAATATGTGAGTTTTGATAGAATGAACGATTTGATGAAAACTGTCATAGACTATCCAGTTGAGTTTTTTAAGAGTTTGCCAACACTTATCGATTTGGACAACTCATTCAGTACGTTGTTACTTTCTGTAGTATTTTATTCGTTACATACACACTTCAATTCTTTGTTTACTCATGAGTTGCTTTCCTAGAAGCGTTTCCTATAATCACTTTAGCTTGTTGTCAAATGTGTTTATACCAGGGTGGCCCCAAAGCGGTACTTACAATGAAATTCATTTTCGTTATTGGTAAATAAATTGCCCTATGAGTGAAATTTTCGCTACAGCTATTTATTCAGCTCCTGGTGTTGCAATGAGCGCATGGTGCCGTTACGAATTATCTTTCAATGCTCCCTATCCCTTGAAATTTTTACGAAAAGCGAATCACGAAAAACGCACAGATCTGAGCCAGAGCTTTGTAGGCCAACTTCTGAAAATCTGTGAAGCGCTCGCTGTTGATTAGTCACTTCAGAGATGCGCCATGCATTATATTTTCATTAGGAAACATGGTGGCAATAAAATGTGATTTGGTCTCTTTACTAGCGTGCGGTGATCAACTATTGTATGGGTCAGTGCTTTGGCTTTTCATATAACTCCTTTTCAAATTGACCCACCTCAAAGGGTCGGAAAGTTTGGTTAGCCTGGGCAGATAGAGATCACCCCTTGCACCCCTAATCATACTATGTAGTGGGAATAGCGCCGCCACTGTCATCAAACTCACCAGATTCTGGAAAAAGCTCAAAATTGTTGTTGAGGATCCATTTTGAAATATGTTTTTTTGGCTGCTGTTTTATTCAGTCTTTGAAGCTCGAAGGTGGTCTCATAAGAACGGTTTCTTCTATGGCTATTCGAAAAGGGACTTTTCTCGAACCCGAGGAAGTCAGATCAAAGGGATACATCCATGAATATTTTTCATTTAATTCCATTATTTATCGTGTCAGCAAGAATTTATTGAATAAGAATTCGAAAAGTTAACTTTTGCTATTAATGTGTCCTATTAGTTTCCCCGGTTATTTTTTCCATTTCCCAATTTCCCTCGATTTCCTGGTTATTTTCGTCTTATGAGGACTTGAACATATGCACTCTCTCACGTATTCTATTCGCTTGCTCAACGTATCTGAGTCTGCATGAGCAACGTGTGGTGGCTACGGGTGCCGTTAACTATTCGATTATGTGGAATCGGGACCTGTTAAAGGAATCGTCCACGAAAAAATGAGTTTTCTGTTCCTCGCATATTTGTGTTGTATTTGCCTAATGTATGCCACATGCATGCAAAGTTTCACACGGAAAAAGATCATTCCTGCTAAGATACAGCACCACAAAGTTTCGGCCGGGTGGACGGGGCTCAGCAAGTGCCCACCCCACCGTCTGCCGCGGTCGGAGACGCACTGTAGGAACATGAAGTTACGTAAACAGTCCCAATCTCCATTCTCAACCGCGGCGTACGACGGCACGGAACTTTTACCCGGGGGCCCCGCCTACCCGATAGAATTTGGAAAGCTGTAACTCAACCGAATTCTCACTTTTCACGTGAAACTTCGCATGCGGTTATTATTAGGCAAATACAACATAAATATATGGGTAACAAAGAAACTAATTTTTCTATGGTCGATTCCTTTGAACCAAGTGAACCGTTAATCCAACTGAGATCGAATATAAACTGGTGCCGATTCGACCGATGGCAAGGGACAGTGATTATTGCTCAACATGTTCCGTCTCTTCAAGTCTCTGCACTGGCCAAGTACATATACCGTTGAGTTCTATGTTTTTTTTTTAGAAGAAGACGGAAGCTGGGCTCTGTGGTACAGTCCATTTCGGAAAAACCGATTGGGCGTGTCCTACGGACGTGGATGAATGTGTATCAAACTCTCTACCCCGCCACACACTCTCACTCTCGCCACGTACTCTCACTCTCGCCATCCACCCAAGTCCGTAGGACACTCCCAATCAGTTTTTCCGGAATGGACTGTAGTTGAGTGCGGATTAGGTGACTTGATATGTCAGAATCTCGCTGATCCTAGTCCATTAAGCGCGCTGCTCTAGTTTGTCCTATGCGTCCTGCTTTCATACTTTTACACTACCTTTTTAATTTACACGAGTCGACGTCGAACTCTGGGGTTTAACCATTTCGTGCGCAAACGATCGCGTCTGACGTCAGTGGCCGCTGAAATGTCTAGAATTTGCTGCTTAATATTCGGCTACACTAATCGTATTAAAAACCGAATTTGACGGGTAGAGAATTGGCAAGCCAGTGTTACCGCTACAGTCGTAGACAATTTATGACCAATCCATCATAAATCTTCCAGTCCTCAGGCCTCTTTTAGTCAAGGATATCTGTCAGCTTAACCCCGCCCCTGATTTTTTGTGCTTTAGAAATATAACGAGGTTTTGATTCGTCATATATATATATATTTGTAGCGAAATTCTCTCGTCGAGTCGATCAGATTGATTAAAACGTCAAACCGCGTATATGAACTCTCGGTGTCGATCATACCCTCCTGGGATGCGCCATGCACTCCAATTCAGGTGGCCGTTTCATTTGGATGCGATTTGATTTGTAAAATTGGTTTTGTGGGCCAGTTGATGCATTAGTTAAAATCTCTCAGCTTCTCTAACGAGTCTGTCACCCATGCACCGATCCCAGAAGTAAAAGCCCTAAATGGGTTGGACGATCATCAATCCAGGACTTGTTCCCGGACTGAGTAAGTGGGAACAGCGCTACTTGTCAATGCACTATCATCGCATCAGATCATTATATCTGCTCTTTAACGTCACGTTCCAGATAACTTTTTCTGCTCCATTTATCCTCACCAGGAACTTCCCTATTCATCCTTTCTCCACGTCTCGAATGAACCTATCAAATACTTTCTGGCAAGTTCTTCGAAATTCTCTCCTCTCGTCGCTGTTGCTCTCATTTCATGCTACTCCTTGAGTTTTATTACCGGACTGATAGTCGCCGATAAGCGGCCGATTGATGGCGGCAAGTCTTTTGATGTTTTCAGATGCGCCTCGTAAACGGTGTACATTCCCGTGTTATAACACCTTAAATCACCACCGCCGCCCTGATTATAGTCCAATCGACGGCGATTTTTGGCGTCACCAACTTTCAAACGTCTTTCTGTGTTTTCTAAACTTTTAGCTTTCGTCCGGGATCATAATCACTGGGCACGTGACTGACCATTGTTCGTACCAAAATTGTATTTCTGCTATAAAATTTTTATCTAAGCCGTGAAGATTTTATGAGTTTCTCATTCCTTTGATTTTTCGTTGAATTGAAATTACTTTCTTCAAATAGTGCAGTCTGTAAACTGAGCATTTTTCATTTTGAGGGCACTGAAGGACTTCGGGTGGCTGATGTGAGCGTTTCGTAGCTTCTTTACCGGCGTCTATCCTAATGTGGAATTCCACCTTGGAGCTGCTACTAGCGACGTTCACATTTTGATGGTGCATTTTGGAATTTCCTTGGGATGGCAATCGCTTTTCGCTAATAATGCCATGGCCGGCTATGATGGTCCGGTGACAAGAAGCATTGGTCCCAGTGGCGTGATCCAAGGTTCAAAAAATCAGTTTGTATCCCTGCCGATGCCTATCCCATCCCGGCAGATTTGAGGAATCGCCGCTACCCACACTTTTGGGAGATTAAGATAAGAAGGTTGATTTGTTAATCGGTTGATCTCCACGAGTCGGCTGTATAGGCCGAATTGTATTCAAGTTTACTACGATTCTGAATGGAATCAGAATGCATGGCGTATTCCACGAGCGATTGATCTAACTATATCCTTGTGTCGTTCAAGAAGGATTTTCTGATTGGGAAAATGACATAGTAGAAGGATAGATAGAACCTGTTCATCTTCGAATTTCTTTCATAAATCACTTGGCTCTTCTCCCTCTCTGGGTGTTTCACCTTTCTTCAAACAAAACAATTTTCTCTTGTTTTTTGCAATCCCCCAGTGATCATTTTAATGTTGGTAGAACCCGCTTTGCTCCACACACAAACGTTTGCAATGAATGTGCGAATATTTGTTGATAGATGTCAATTGTCGTCACGTCGGCGAGCGCTTTTCTTCTTCTTCAGCGAAACACCATGAAGGCACTCGAGGAGGCGCAAATGACGACCATTAGGCTCTCGAGTTTGACGATTGTTTGAACATTCGACCGACCGACGACGAAGCTTGGTCGTTGCCTACGCTATTATACACGTCGTTCAGAAACGCTTTCATGAAAAATTTCTTCGAAATTTTTTATGTTTTGCTATGGATAGTATTTATAAATTTTTCGCGCCATTTATCGTGGGAGTAACCTGCTGTAGGTAGTTGGGTCAATCAGTTAAAGGGGTAAAAGATAAAGTGGATGGGAAATGATTAAATCGGGGATGAAACAGAGGTATCTCATATAGCAGAGGTTCTCCAAGCAGAAGAAGTTGCTGCACAAATAACGAAGAATGTGGGGGGCGGGGTTAAATATAGGAAAGATTAAAGGTTCGGATATTACTTTGATGCTTATAACGCTTATCTCTGCACCTGGTACCTCCCTCATCCCCAAGATTCATCGACAGCCGTTTTTTTTTTCATTTTTTTACAAATTGCTTTATTCCCTTGAAATTCATAACTGCTCGAAAAGATTTAGCGTCAAGGATGTCTTCACTACAAAAAAAAAAAAAAATATTTGTTTGACCTGTTCCCATGGGATTCTAGAGTTCTTTCTAATTAGATTCCCCACTGAATGCGTCCGCATGTAAATAAGTCTCGTTGTCTCCAGAGCTTCTCAGCTTAATTATTTTCTGTTCGCATTAATGAGTGTGTCAGGTATTTCTTTGATTGGAAAGAAGAAAAACTTGAAGGGATGAAAGGATAAAGCAATGGTGTTTGTCAATCCATATTGGAATGCGCCACTTACTCTACTTCCACACAGAATCCTAGTGTTGTTTGGATGTGATTTGGCCAATAGTATAAAAAACCAATGACTTGCTGAGCCGGCCTGTGTCAGTGTTTATGCCCTGCCAATCGGATGTGGTACCAGTTCATCGACCTCAGAGGGGCTCCATGGAAGTGGGAGAGCATCGCTGTAGAACTCGATCCTCAGACCATGCCATCAGCCCGGTGCCACTATACCGCTGCACCAGATTGTTAGGATAGTTTCACTTGACATTTGGCCATGGAATTTCCGTCATGTGAGGAATCTGTGTAAAGAAATAGTCAGTTTTTTCGGTGGATAACTGAAGTGCATAACCCGTTCTGAGCGAACTACTTTTGAACTTTGAAAAATGCAGAGGAGGGGCTTCAGATAGAAAGGCACAGAGAGGATGCCAGATGACAAGACGTTTTTTGTGAATGTCAGACGAGGCGCTATTCTTCTTCCAGATGGAGGCCATTATTATCGAAGGAACCAGGTAATCAATCAGATTTGAATGTGACGACGAGTGCCCAAGTTTTTCCCCTCAAGCAATTGCCAACAATTCATAGCCAATCATATCCCCACGTTCTTATCGAATGTCGATCAATAGTGTGTCACTGATCGATCATAATTTATTTGATGCTTCGATCGGTTATGTAGGCAGGCCTTTGGCATAGTGTTCGGTTACTGATACGGCGATCCTCCTAACAGATTTGATCGTCGCTGTCGGGTCATTCCGCCTCGCACTCATCACTATCGCAACTTCTCTCACTGTTCCCCTATCGTGCCGCGTGTGCGCATAAACAAATGTTATTCTTGTCATCCCGACTTGATATGTCATTCACCCTGCCCCACCCTCCTTTGTACTCCATTCAAATTAAGCATTCATTATTCTACAATTGGAACTATTTGACCACTGAATTCTCATACTTGTTATTCTGGTATCCATCGAAAAAAAGATAAAAGCACTTAACGTCAGTCGTGAATTTTGTAAGATGCGCCATGCATCCTTCTTCCATGTACAATCGTAGCAGTGTTTGAATGAGATTCCATCCATACAATGGATGGCAGAGGCTAACAAATGTACTAGTCAGCGCTTTTGCTCAATAGCGTTGGAGGGCTGAAATATTTGCTAATTCTGAATAGTCCTTGATTTAAGATTTGATCCTTGCACCATGTCAATGAGAATGGCGCAAATTGTCACTGCACCATCCGTGCTACTATATCCTAATAAGACCGTAGAATGTGTATGAATCATCCAGGCGGCACTTACTGATTACTTCGCTCATTTCCCTCGTTCCCCGTGTTCCTTGCCTTGGATCAACAAAGTTTTTTTGTACCGTTTAAAAAGTCGCTGAGAGGCACGTAAGAGTATGGGCGGAACGTTGCCAACGATGCATCTCGAGCCTCTAGCATCCACCAAACAGTTCCGGATGGTCTCGCCCACACACTAAGCAGTTAAAGATAATGTGGAAAATAAGAGTTCCTTAAATGAGTCTTCAGATGAAAACTGCGGGTCTAGGAAGACCATATGCGGCGAAGTTTCCGGTGAAAAATAGCGCCCCATGCTTTATAACAGCCATCATTTTCAACATTTGCCACCTGCTTTAACATACCCCCCCTTTCGTCATCGTGGCCCGCCCCTTCTTGGAATCAGCTGTGGAAATGGCTCTTTTATCTCAAGTTTTTGGCTATTTCATTCCGCGTTTTCTTCACTTTCCTGCTACTAAGCACTTCAGCTCCGCACTGAAAAATCTTCTCATTTTCGGCCCGAACTACCCCTATCACTGCCTCTAACCACGATAACGCTTGTAACTGTCCCTGCTGTTACGGCACCACCGCGATCTTAGGCTCACAGCAATCGGGTGGAGTTGCAGACACAGCAGCGTTTGATTTCTTGGTTCGAAGAGACTGAAGGCGCGAATCCCTTTCTCATCTATAGAAAAGCAATTTGCTTAGCATCGCTGCAGGTTTTTTATTTGGATGTCTATTTAGAAATGAACCTTATCAAACACAGTCACGTAGGCTAAAAATTATGATCTCTGATTTTCCGAATGCGGAGGCGGTGTAGTGACAACTAGCGTCATTAGCATTATAAGGTTCTCATCCTCCAGGCGAAGAGCCCTTCGTCCCTCCAAGATCAGTGAATTGTGACGAGACTGGTAAAGGGAGATAAAAACACTGCTTTTCATATCACCTTGCCCCAATCGAGTCATTCCATGAGACAAATGACGTTCAAATATCACTACGCTCCTGAATGGAAGTCCAATGTGTGGCCAGAAGCTTTAAGCGTAATTTAGTGTAGATTTGGCGTTGTGATAAAAAGCCCTTCATTTAACCGCAATTTTCGTAGTTACAGTTCAGCCTCAACAGTGAAGGAAGTCTTGCGTTATAAAATCTCCCGAGCTATGTATTGATGTCAGCCTTGTATGAAATGTACAAACATTCGTGAAAACTGTTTGTTACATTGCTCTTTGAAGGTTTCAGGTAAGAATCTTGCACGGTACGAAAAAAAAACCCTCAGTTTTCTCCCGTTTCTAACGAGGATTCACGAGTAATCGCGCTTTATACATGTCTTTATGTAAATTCCTTCTTTTCCAACAGTTGTTTGTAATTTGCCATCGTTCTGTTTAATGCAAATTTGGCAAACGAAAGGCACTATTGCTCGGGTCAGAAAACGCTATTCCTTCTGCCTCCATTGAGATAGTGTGAGCATTTAAATGAGCATTAGTCTATACAATGAGTTGCAGAGGTAGGATAATGCCAATTTGCCGATCCCAGGGGAGGGGTAGAGGGCTTTGCTGAACATTGACTCAAAATTTGATCCTCGGATCATGCCAATAGGAACGGCGCCTCTTGTCACTACCATTAGTGTCATGATAAAGACACCATTTTGCTTATTTCTCACTGTCCTTCTATATTGGTGCCAACCGAGTGGCTATACACCGGTCTAGCATGGTGTCGGGGAAATAGGAGCCGTCTCGTTACGGTTCCCTCTATTCTGCAAGTTTTCCCAGCATGACACCTCAGAAGAGGTGCCGCCGTATGCCCTCTCATTATCCCCTGGAAGAGCGTCAGATGGGCGGGTATCTCCCAAAAACTGAACTAAAGGGAGTTTCTGAAGGCAGAAACTTCTTCTTCAAATCCGACTGTGCTCTGATGGAAGTTAATGTGAACGTTATGTGGGTGAAATTTTATTTTTAGAATTAAAATCTAGTTTCACCACTTTCAATTTTTTCACAATCCACACGCAATTTTCACAATCGCCACTTCGATTGTGAAAAATTTGGCTCAGAACTTCAGAGTGGCCCACACACAACGTAAGTGTCCTCTTACTCTTTGACTTTTGGGACAGACCCCTAAGAAAAGAGCTTGAAATTTTGAAATTTGAACGAAATGGAGACTGTGAGGAACAATATGAACGACATGAACAAAAACCAAAAAGTTTGGGTTGATACTCCATCCTTCACTTCCAGCCCTCCTACATTCTAAGTACAGCCTTGTAGCGAAGAGGACCCTCCCTCTAATGAGTTGAATTATAACCCCTCTTTCGAATACTCTCCGACTAGTGCCTGACGCGCTGTCTTCTATACATTTATATCCTCCTCTTCACTGCTAAATCATTCTTCTCATTTCCTCCTTTCCTTCCACACAACTGCTATGCTACCTCAATCGATGGGCCATAACGGTTAGATCGGCATCGTATATCATTTTTATATGTATACGCGCGCCGTGGCCGTTGAGGTCTGCCGCCGCCACGTCCTGTGCCCGCCTCCTACACCAACAAGGCCACGCCCACGCTCTTTTCAGATGTGCTGCTGACGACGATGATAGAGCGATCAGCACCACGACTCCACCTGCTTTCTGCTTTTGTCGTCTTCGTTATGTGGCTGGTCGACGATAGTACTGTACTGGCTGCACCCACGAATGACCGTATTCTGTTGACTGAAAATGTGGATTTAATCGTTTCCCACGGACGACGTACTGAGCAGCGCCTTTTCGGCTCATTCTCGCCCACCGGCCTCAACTACGAAGTTCAAGGAGACGTCGTGCAGGTAAATTCAAGCTATATTGTCCATCGGTTTTGCAATCCTCATTTTTCCAACGGTTTTTCCTAAAGGGTTTTGACCTGGAAACTGTCATCTGGGCCATGGGCTGATCATCATCATACTCTATATATAACCAGAAGTTTGGTGTGTTTATTTGTCTGTCTGTCGGTCTGTCTGTCTGTCTGTCTGTCCGCTCACCGCATAACGCATTCTTAACTGAACTGCACAAAGCGTACGATAGCCTTCTGATCTAAAATCCACGTTCATCTAGGAAACAACCAATAGCGCAATAAGAGAAGGATTTAAGAAGGTGCAATGAGCGTAGAAGGGGACAAGATGTCGGTCGCGCGGTTGCTCTTCCTCTCAGTGTTTGAAAAGTGGACGCTCGGCTTCCAGAGATCGGGAAGATCACGAAGCTTTGACATTTGGAAGCCCCTTCTGGAACAGATGATGGGAGGATAACCCCTTCATTTGTGACACCCTTCTGGAACAGATGATGGGAGGATAACAGTTTGTCTCAGAGAACGAAGCTTCGGAGTGCATGAAGCACTTTTGATGCCGATGAGAAACCCCTTTTTGCATAGGAAATTTGTGTCATCTTCATCTGAACTCCCTACTCCTTCAGGATTAGGCAGAGTCCGAAGGTTCTGCTCCCCTATCGTCCTCTCTACCCCAAGCTCATAGCATCATCATGAGGTAGACTCGTTTGTCCGTAGTTGTTCCGCCTTTGATTTCAGGTCCCTGATGTCTGATGGGTTGTGATAGAACGCAAATTCTTGTGTTGGTCCCAGAATGGCGATCACCAGCACGGTCATGTAGGGTCAAATATAGTGTGGTGGAACCTAGCGCGGAGGAAGGTGGACTTGGGCTTTAAGCTATTGGATGTGATGGGATGAATCCCCTCTCACTATTCGAGAAAAATGGAAATTCAAGCCGCACTAATACACCAACGTTACGAACCAACATACGACCCTCCTCACACAAAATGGGCCCAAGCTTAACCCTACATTTGTATTGATTTCGAGGATTCTGAGCGATCACGAATTCTATGCCCCATAGTGCTGAGATGAAATGGCCAATTTTTGAAGAAATAGGAACTAATTTCAGTTGTTTGCAAACGTTACGCTGTCCTATAGGAGGCAGTAATTGTCGCTGTATTGTGGCTCGACCTTAGACGGTCGGCCATACGGTCATTTACGACCGCTCATAACCGTTCTTTTGATTGGCTATAAGGCCTTGTTTAAATTCCGGTTGTTCACCTGGCCATCGCCCCAGCCACTGACGCCGCTGTGTACGCGAAAACATAATAACGCTGTTAAAAACACCTGTTTGTGTTGTGAGTTATTGCGATATTGCGATAATGAGGCACCTAAGGTCAGCTATGGTTTCCGGTCGTGATGGCATAGAAACAACGACGTCAGGTCCATTACTATGGCGGATGATTCCGGGTATTCGCAGTGGGCCCGCCCGCTATTGTAATTAGTTCAAGTCGGGAGGATAATTCAGTTACTGGGAGGCTTTTCGTAGAGGGAGGCCGTCATACAAAGAAAACAATTTCCGGAGAGTCGTTCTGACTAGAGTTCAATGGAGGATATTTTGAACGAAAGGAAAACTAGGCCCGGTTTTAGTTGGGAGGTGCATTTTCCATTGTAGAACAAGTACCATATTGCATAAATAGCCTATTTCCACGGAAATGGGAGCTTCAAAGGTATTCGAGATACTTGTAAAGGGATGTTGCGCCGATTTTTAATATAACAAAATTCAAAAAGGATACAAGAACAAAAATTCGATTCACGTCTTCCTCTACGTTGAAAAAACTTTCTGTGTGGCATCGTGTACGGTGCCCAATCGGAGCCTTTTCCGTGGATTTTACGTGTATTTGGTGCAGTACCGTGGATGCGCTAACTTGATACCCTTTTCTGCTTATATTGCACCGGGGACCACATGAGGTGGTAAACTCCCAAGCTGAGTGACATAGTATCTTTAATAATAAACTTTCAATGCATCCCAAATAATAAACCCTCATGACTTAATTCTTAAGGAGCGCAATTTTTCTATTCGAAGTTCGGAGAAAGAGGAATTCATTGGCCCGGGCAACCTTACAAAGGTAGCCTTATCCCGTGGCACTGTTCTGTAGGGTCAAATAAGCTGTGCTGCCAGGACGAGCAGCGATTACTTGTATGGACTACATAACTTGTTATTGTACTTCTTTACTTAAATCTCTGAGAAAACCAGTTTGTATGGGCTATCATCACGCAGGAGGGCACTGCATCACCTTGAAATTGTTGTTTCTTACGGTAAGTTGAGTCGAGTCGGGTCCTCAATGTCCCTCCATTCTTTGTTGGCAGCTGAGCGAATTGATTACGACCCGATTAATCTTCTCGGAACAGTCTTCATGGGTGGCACGAACGCCGGTTTTTTTCCTTGGTCGAACGGGCGGACTGCTTCAACGAGTACGGTAACCAGATGTAGATGATCAACGGCGCCAGCTGTGGGAAAAGTTTGCGAACGGGTTTTGTAGGTTTGGTGGACGATGCTGTCGGTACTTTGTGTCAGGATAGCCTCCCAACACATCGTATTGGTTGGTTCTGATTAATCAGTGCATCGTTGACCAACAATGCTGGGAGAAATGTCAGCGCTCGGATTATTCATGCATCTTTACACGGGCACCCAAGTAGTACGAGACGTTGGGAGGGATTCCTGGACGCAACTGGGGATTGACGATCTTTAAAGGTGTTTCGCCCATTTTTTGAATCCGCTCGGCTTTTGACCTCGTTTTTCCGCGAGTCTAATTTGTTGCAGCTGGTTTTGAGAAGCAGTGGCCAGAAAAACAACCCCTTGACTTCTGTCGATTTTTGCTCGTCGAAACCCAATTTTCGGACAACTATTAGCCCAAGAAATCGCAATTTTGGATTCCTGGAAGTTTTTTAATTATTCTGGGGTAAATCTTAGGCCACCTGAAGAAAGCGTATCACGAGGAGTGATGTCTTTCGCAGGCGCGCCCGCGTTTGCGTCTTCTTTCGGCCATGTTTCATCGGGATCCGAGTAAAAGCATTAGGTTGTTGGTCGTTTGTCAATTGCCACAAGCCCCGAGGGGTCACTCAACGCTCGACATGCGCCAAACACACCCAGACCGATGAAACTTTTGCCTAAGAATTTCGACGGCCAAATCAAGCCGATCTGAAACCTAAAGGGCTATGAGGATTAGTAGAATAATGATTATAGTGGATGAGCGATTTACAAATTTTACACGAAGGGAAAGCGAAAAGACCCTTGGGACGCTGCTTGTGAAAAGTCTCACTGATATAAATCAACGGTTTTTCTCATTCCGACTGAGAGAAACGGCCGGAAATCCCTCGCACAAGTGTTCTCGGTGGTACATGACAAAGTTGTAACTTTGAAATTTTTACAATTAGACAAACTTTCTCAAATACAATGTTGAGAGAGGGCTATTTAAATGACCGTATAATTCCGAGGTCTATTCTGTTTTTATGCGTTTATGCGGACATCTATTCCAAGTCTTTGATTACTGTGAAAGTATAAATAACTGACTCGTTTCAATAGAATTCAGACTACTCCAGCGTTTTCACATTTCTTGCGCAATCCGTCGAGTGATGTGACCGAACAGGGGAAAATGACCGGGCCATAAACGCCGTCTGTGTGGCTACAGTGCTTTTGAAGCGTTCCGTAGACCCATAAGCCCTTATACTGTATCGTTTCTGGTCGGGATCATGTAGTGTTAAGAGGCGCCGCTATCACTCACATGGTCTGGGGACCATGTCCTGGATCGGTATCCGCCCAGGCTGACCAAACCTTCCAAGAAACCAGGTTCGGTAAAATGGTACCAGATTCTTGTGAAAGGTAGAGGCACTGATTTATGCATCGGCCATCTCCCCCAACAATGTACACACCAAATCGCATTCAAATGCATGGCGCATTCTAAAAAGAAATGATCGACGTGAAATGCCTTTCTGTGCTGCTTTCATTCCCATACTTTTTGAGCTATTCCACTGCCCTATGAAGGAAAAAAAAACGCGCCATATGGCTTTGGGAGGCAAAGGCTGTTTTTGTGTTGTGGGAAGTCGGCATTCATCACAGATGAACTTCTATTCAATATTTTCATGAGTCAGTTGATTTATATGTATTCTTCACAGTGCCTTGTGGATCTTTTAAATAATCCCAGGCAATGGAGTCTGGGTGCTTATAAATGCCCCAGACACCACGGAGTAAAAATGACTAAATAATATTAATAATACGAGCGGCATTGTGAGCTGCAATTACGAGTTAGAGCCTCTTGGGTGAAATGAAAATGGGATAACCTTTCTAAAGTAGGAATTGTACAGTGCCTACGATTAAATTCCAACTTCCCAGAGATACTGCGGGACCCTGTTAGCAGTGGATTCCTTTTCTGGATGGGACCATGCAAAAATTATTTCGGTATTGATCCTGAGAAAACATATTCTTGAAAAAGTGCACTCGAAGTGTCTGTTCTTTTTTTCAATTAAGTCTCGGCCCTTCTTTTCAAAGCTAGATTTGTCCCGTAATTGCTGCAAACGTCAAAAGATATGCTCTACTTTTCTTTTCTGTCCGCAGGCAGTATTCTGTCCCCTCCTTACCTCTGATGAATTCAATATTTTTTGGGCATGTTTCTTTATGATAATTAGGGAGTTCGTTATGGCGAGCCCAAAAGGGCTATCTCGCATCGGTTGCGGAAACCGCCGAGCTATTCGTATAATGGCCGTCTCAAAATTGGATTAAACGCCGTTTCAATAGCCACAGACGGCGATGAGAAGAGAAAATGCCGAAAACCCACCCCACAACCAGCCACATTCAAATTACGCTCCTTCCAAGCAGCCTCCGGGCGCCGACTTCACAACACTAACAGCATCGATAGCGACCAACAAATGGGGCCATGGGTCGTGTCGAGTTCTTGAGATCCCCCAGAGGGAGCACTATAGTGACGCAATGAGGTGCCTATTTACGAGGTCTTGTGAGGATTACCGCAGGAATTTTGCTGCAGGTACGGTACCTCCAGAGACGAGAATACAAAGTGTGAGAATGGATAGCTTTGAACTCTCATGGGTTCTGCACTGTGTGGGAGGTCCTGAGGCAAAAAGCCTTGGGCCAAATACTCGACAAGATCCCGATATTACAGGGCCAATCCTTTTTCGCATTCGTGTGAATCCACGGTTCTCGCCGTACTGAATGATGATTCGAGCTAGCCAATTCTAAAAAATTCTTAGTGTTTTCCCTATTCCCGTTTAACTGAATTAAACATAGAAATAAACAAGCAAGTAAATAGATGATTAAACATTCTTGGTCTGTCATACCGTCCCGCTGGAGCAGTTCGAAGGGAAACAATCTTCAGAATCTACGGGTATCTGACTTTTGAACCGGATATTTCAACTTCTGACCATACTTTGCACCCACTGACTTTATCATGCCGTTACCTGATGGTAAAGGATGTCGTTCGCAATCGGGACATATTGTCTCAAGGAATTCCTTCCATTTCTCCCCAAGGAAAGGCTTCATCCTCCATTTGAATATTTGTTTTTTATTTTATTTTTTTTTTTGCTTATTCTCTTCTCTATCTATCTGTTTATTAACACTGATACATTATTTATCCATATTTATTCTTTTTATGTACTTCTGTTATTCTGAAAAAATGGTGTTTCATTATCGAAAAAAGAAATAGACCTTTCGCCCACCTCATTCTTGAATTTGCAGCAGGTTTGGCTTTGTGAAATCCTATTCAACCGTCCCATTATGTCTTTCACTACTAGATTTTTCATAGATTGATCCTCGGCTGCGATACCATTCGGGAACCCAAGAAATGGTTGACTGAACACATGTAAAACCCTGTGATGGTCTGCACTATGCGCCCGTTCCGTTCGTTCAGAATGTGGTCGTCAAGGGAGTCGTTTGGAACGATCGTAATGCAGTCGTCGACGACATATGCGGCCCAGGTCGTTAATGTTTCGCCGTGGCGATTTATAGGCGATCGTTCGAATCGCGTCGCAATCGTTAACGGCGCGACACACCAGTACACCTGTGATGGTCGGCGCTGCTGATTTGTCTTTCATCCCCCCTCATTTGCCCTAGGGGGTACAGGGATCGGCATTCTGACCATTTGTACCGGATCGCAGTACAGCGGTCACAGAGGTATGACAATTCTTGAGATCCTCGCGCGATCGGCGTAAATCCGTCACTGGCGCATAATCCGTAGCACCTCGCGCAGGGCTGTATAACAAACCCGTTAAACATTTGGATTTGCCGACACTTTAGGTCTCCGCGTTCGCAACGATATCTCCATCGGGGCGGCGTCTTTCAAGTTTTACGACCTCAAGGGTCATCGCGGTTCTGTTTTGTACACACGATTCTCGTCTGCCGCCAGTACTCTTGTGTGATTACGACACATAGCCTCACTCAGACACCTGGGGACGCGACGATTCGCGCTTTACTGGGAAACATGCAAAGCAGGGTGGGAACGAGGGTCATAGGGAAGGGGACTGGTTGACCGCTCGGCTATCGTTTATCATGGAGATGTTATGGTTGCAAAAAGGGCCCAGCTGAGCTGTTAGTCACGTAGAGGTTAGGGACTGAGGGATCTCTGTGGATTAAGCCAAACATTTGGCTTCCACGCGAATTTGAGAGGGTTTTATACACCCCTTTACTGGAGCTGCTATGATGTGTATGCTGTACTTACAAAGTGATCTGGGGATCAGGTTGAAGTGTTCGGTGAACTCTGTTCTTTGTTTGATACTCAAAGGACGAGCTGAGATTTCTCTTAGCGGGTTTCGAGGAGAATGGAAGTTCGCTCGAAAAAACCTCGATTCGAGTGACCTCCGAAGCAGTGATGGTTCAAGATAAATCACAGGTTTTTGAAAGCATTGAACATTCATCATCTACTTTTCGGGATGTGCCACGCAGTATACTTCCGCTCGAAATCCTAGCATCATTTGAATTCGATTTCCCTTATGAAATGATTTACTTGGGCCAGCGATGCACAAATTACATTTTGTATCCTGTCGGACAGAGCTGGCATCATTTCATCGACTTCGGACGGATGTAAGGCTTCTGCTGAAACAGATTCGATATTTGGACCATGCCAGTGAGAACAACTCCACTTGGTCCTGCACCACCTTCTCCACACCGACCTGGATAGTACAAGTAGATCACCAAATTTTCATTGCACTTTTCAGGATTAGCTCCGATTACAATAAGGCTCACACCGCCTGCATAAATCTTGTGTTTATCTGACAGCGTGTTTTCAGAGATTTTCCCCAAAATTTCTTTGAACTTCCTAGTTAAGGAAAGTCGTAAGGAGATTCTTTCCAGAGGGAATGGGATTGTACCAGTACGACAAATTCCCATTTCCTATCACGCCTTTCCCAGATAATTCCCTTTGGTGAGCTGGCTGGCCCTGATTGAACTAGAGTTTTCGTGACTCACTAACCGAGCATAACACTTTTAAAGAGGTGGTCCTCGGATATTACAGTACCCTTGGATCCAGGTCCCACTGTGTTGGCTCCAATACAGGCCTGAGTCAACTCTCCAACCTGATTGAGTACCATTTGGTCAATTTATTTACCGTGGCACTAGGCAATTTATCAAAGCCACGGCTTGTCATTTACTCATTCATGTGTTCTCGCCGTAATAGATCCCCAAACGGCTACAGTATGATGGATGATGAGGAAATGAGTTTCCGTTCGGGAAACGCCTTGTGCAGATTAACGACAATGAGGAACCGACAGACAGCCACGACGACGATTCCTGGGCTCTGTGTGGCTGGCAGGCTGGCTATAGTTCACTTGCTTTATGGGTGCCAATAAAAGTGTATGGTGTGAGCGCGGCCGGCCGACCACGACAGCCACGGGCGTTGAAGACGCCACGACGTCGGTGACTTCAAATCGTCGCCGCCCCGACGAATGTCCGTTATTTATGGCGTTTGCGAGAAAGGCCATTTCCACATTTCCAAATACGGTCGCGGCCGTCGCTCGTCCAGTCAAAGCCATCTAAGGAGGAAATTACGCATCGACGGGACGGACCGGCATTGGCTTCATAGACGGAGAGATGCCATCTGATCTGCGCAGAAGTAATCTTTTCCGATACCTTGACTCCAGAAATTTTGAAGTGTCCGATCAAAATGACCTCGGTAGGGTCTATAATACAGAAGAGAGAAAAGAGGGAATCGGTATACTTAGGTTCTACTCTTTTTGCGGATGGGCGCCTTTTACTCAGATACGCATCGGCTTGGAAGCCCAGGAATGGTGCATTGGGTGGCTAGGTAGTGTAATGGGTTCTCACATTTGCCAGGAAACCATGGGGTGCGAGTTCGAGTCTCACTCGAGACCGACGCTTCTGCTCATATCTCAGGTAACTGCTAAGCTATAATAACTACAACTGCTTTTTTATGATAACTGTAACTGCCTTTTACATTGGCACCTCAAGTCATGATGAAGGCGAAGTCGCATCTGACCTTTTTGTTCTTCATATCGGTAGAAGGCGTGGCGCATTCCAGCAATAAATGCTCTATCCATGGCGATTCGATATAAGAAGAATTGGAGTAAAATCTTCGTCCAAATTCTTTTCAGTGTTCCAGAATTTACATCTTTTCAGAAATATGCAATAATTGCTCTTGGAATAACTTGTCTTGTAAGAATTAGGGTGTTTTGAGTCGAAAATCTGTGAAAATCGAAATTCCTTTGTTCTATTCAAATATCTGTTTAGGTATCTTCTTTTCGAGCTTGCGATGCACGGCGAAAAGGGCTTGATCGAACACTTTTTGGGCATGTTGCTGTCGTGTTCGTGGACGAAGTGCAGCCATTTCTAACCGGTTGCGTAGCTTTAGATAATCAGGTTCGATTTTTTTCGAATTATATCTTTTTACGGACTGCAAATAATTGCAAGGTATGACTGTTTTTTGCACGATAGCGCACTTAGGCGTTCGGGGCGGGCAGCTTTTGGAGAGTTTCATGACTCGTCTTGAGCTACCTTTGATGCAGCACCACGTTGAAGGAATAAAAGAGACTGTCCGATACATCACGTTTTTGATTTCTATGGGCAATCCTCTGGACCCTTCAAGAAATTCCAATTCATCGAGACTTAAGCCGTCTTTAGATCATCGTGAACTTTAAAATATAATAGGGGATTCCGTGAAACCTTCGTTAGGACATCTTTCAGAGGAGGTCAACATTTTTTTCTCGACGCATTGCTATCGAATACTTGATGATACTTAATCATACTATCGAATACATGATGATAGCCTCTTGTATGATTGGTGAGGGTCCCTGATGGTCGAGCTCTCGTGAATCCTTCTGTTTCATCTTCAACGTTTGAATTTAGCTTGCACTCATCCTGATGATCCCAGCTAATCGAACCCAATTTTCGTAGTGAAATCCAGCTCATCTTCCAAACAGAAATGCCACCCAAAACGAAATACGCAATGATTTGTCCTCCCATCAAGCAGCTCGGACGGTGCAACGATGGCGTCAGCGTACGTCAAGGCTAAAAAGGGTGCAGGTCCTCCGGTCAGAAAATCTCCGTCCGTCCTTCGCTTGCCATCTCGTTAACGTACCGTCTCTCTGCAGCTCTCCGCTCTCACATCCGCTCTTTCCTTTCTCAGTCGCTCCGCTATCTTTATAGCAATCGCGCCCTCATAATGGTCAGTCATTCACTTTTATGGTATGAGAACGAGCCAGTCGACGATAAAAACAGAAATTACCTCGCGTATAAACGCTCTATCGCCTCTCAAACACACAAAACGATTGATTTTTGGCGGAAATGTTGTGATTTTTGGGCACTATGGGATCGCGATTGAATGGTTCTCAAGTAGAGTGATTTAGGCTCGGTTTGCCGAGAAGTCCGGAGCGTTGGCTTTAGTGGTCGGGCCAGCGTCACGAATACAGCGTAATCGTAAGCCAGTAAAGGTCTGTTGGTGATTTGACCCTTTGGGATTATCGTACACACAAAGGATTAGTTACAGATTCGTGCATCAAAAATCCCTGTGGTTGTTCTCGACGACCAGGAAACACAACGTCTCCGACAGCAACTGGTCGAGGCTGGCCAAGGAGCCGCTGTAGCTCACCTCCGACTCGATTTCACGGAACCGAAACCACCTCATGTACTCAAATTGCAAGTAAGTGATTTCGAGCGGAAATGAACCTTCGCCAGAAATATTTATTGGTTCATTTTGAAGAATGAAGAAAATCATTTTGAAAGAAGAAATACAGCATCATTGGCTGTTCTAAATAGGAAGGTCCCACAGGGCCCCTATTCCTAGCTAAGTCTCGCTAGCAGGTACCTCTTGTGACCGCAACTTATCACAGATCCACGTGGCTCCCATCTTACTGTAGCGATAGTGCGCGAGAGAAAACACGTCCACCGCGTCATCGACCGGTGGAATACGGTCTCATTTCCTTTTTTTGACTAATTATGTTAGTTTTTTTCTTCTCTGTAGCACACTCAGCACCTCTGCATTTACCTTAGGCAGTTGGCCGAATAATCACACATGTGTCTTTGAGATTTTTGTACCATCTGATAATAACGCAGAATCCGAAAAAGTGAGAATCCGGCTAAGATACGCCCCCAAAACTCTCGGCCGGCTGGGCGGGGCCTACGAATAAAAGCCCTGTACCGTCGTCCGCCGTGGTTGGGAACGGAGAGTGGGACTGTTCGCATGACTTTCTGTTCCTACAATGCGTCTCCGACCGCGGCGGACGATAGGGTGGGCACTTGCTCGGAAGCCCCGCTCACTAGGCCGAGGCTTTGTGGTGCTGTATCTTAGCCGGATTCACATTTTTTGGCGTGAAACTTTACATGCGGTCCATGTTAGGCAAGTACAACAGAAGTATATGGGTAACAGAAAATCTCATTTTTCCGCGGACGATTGCAACTCGCACAGTAAGGATCACGACGATTAACACTCTTGTCGTTACAGGTCTTTCGTCCAAGCTTATTAAATTTGTCGCTGATCGGCCTACTAGTAGTACTGGTTCTGTTCATTACATTACTCGTATTCGTGAAGATCCGTTGGCGACCCACTGCTCACCGAGACCTGTGGTTACGTACCCTAGCACGGGCTGCTGTTGGTAAAATGGAAATACGGAAATTTCAAAAGGTAGGTGAATGATCAAATATGATCTCACTGAAGCCATCATTTGGTTGTTTTTACAATCGAGATATTAAAAGGGAAATGATTTCAGGAGTCATCACGCCAACGAAGGCGGCCATTTGCTCGGTTGAGAAAAGTTCGGTCTACGTATCTACCGGTATTTGGCTCGTTAACATCCGTGGCTAATACGGCCAGCTCCCAGGTAGGAGATTGTATGATTTTTGATGTCACACCTGCATGTTACCCTCGAATCATAGTGCAAGAAAGTGGATCCCTGACTTCCTCAAGTTTGTATACTATAAATTGTTACTGAAGACTATGTGCAAAGTTTCTTGCGAATTTGAAACCCTAGAAGTAAGGCCGCGGTCATACTCACTGCCGTCAGGGCATGGCTGCGTTCACAAGCAGCGAGGGAGAGTGGCACGGGGGAGATGCAAAGATAACGCAGGCAGCAAAGCAGAGTGGCATAGGCGGAGACGCAGAGATACGCAGTCATGCCCTCCCGTCGGCATCGCAAAGTATGACCGCGGCCTAAAACTTTGAAAACCTTTCGATGCAGATTATTAGTGGGTGAATGAAAGTGATCATACTATATGCTTTTGGTATTGGATGATTAAATAAGGGAAGGAACCAGCTGGAGAGAGCGGCCGTATAACGCCGAAGCATGCTGAACATCGAATGAGCAAAACCCAGGAAGTAGGAGCCTTACTCCAGCCACTGATTCGGCCACGGACGTGTCCGCAAGTGGACCGTATCAGTGCGGTGCCGATCACTGTAATATGGACCTTTGAAGAGACGCGGTGATATGTCGCACCGGACGCGTACACTTGGAGGCAGGGTTTGCTTAGTGGGCGGGGAACAGCTGGGTGTGTTGCTCCGAAAGCCTCCTCTAGTGGAGAACGGGTCACATCCTCTGTGCATGGACCCCTAGCTTCTATTAATCTACTTGTAGAGCGCATTGATCCTTTCCAAACGATGAATGCTCGTACTCACTGCCTCGGGTTTCTTTGGAGTTGAGATCGGGAAGGGTAATAGATTAACATATCTTTGGGTGTGTACCCTTACGTCAGGATTTCGCACTGCGGCATGTTGCAAGCGAAGCAATGCGGACGAGCTAAGGGCGCCATGTTGTGGGGTTCCGAGCGAATAAAAGTCATGCGTATCGCACCCCTAGCATTACGTTGTAATCGTTCTAAGACCCAACTACCGCGACCGCATAGCTCGCACACATTACGTCGCACGCCGCTCGTCGTCGTGCGAAATCCTGACGTAAGTACACACTCCATATCCTTAGTTGCAACAATCGACCCCATTGGTTTTTATATCTTGGAAAAGTAGAAAATCGAAAACGTTCGGAGCTTCAAGTGATACCCATAGTAATTTAGGAGCGTTGTTCGATCTGTCTAGACGAGTACGCCGAAGGTACAGAACTTCGTGTGCTCTTTTGTGGTCACGAGTTCCATCCGAAATGTGTCGACCCATGGTTACTGTCGAATAGACGCTGTCCACTCTGTCAATTTGACGTCGTCTACAAACAGTACCCAAAGATGGAGCCGTTAGTGAAGAATCGACAGTGAGTTTCTTCCGAGTTCTTTTGCATGACTCCACGTTTGACGAATTCTCCGCTTCAGATCTTCGCCTTCGTCCGAGAATTCACCTTTGGAACCGCTATTAACTGTGCAGGAATCCCCGCGAGTCACAAGGGATCTTCCTTCCCCGGGACAACCGCGATCCTCACAGGACCCGTCACAAGCAGTACGGGACGCGACGACAAGTCGTGGTCGAAGGATGACCTCACGGGCTCGATCGTTGCCTCGACGACGACCTCTGAGACCCCGAGAGCACGTCGAAACGGCCGTCAGACTTGGAGGGTGAGTCATGAGCAGATCGATATGTATCGAATACACGAGCTCTCTTGAAATATCACAAGTTATCGGTGTTTCAGATACTCCTCAGACGTGTCATCTCGTTAATTACATCAACTGCCAATTGTTTATTCGCCTTCCATTTCCACATGGGGAACTGCGCCCATCACACTTACTTCCGGTTCTATTCATCAGTATTTCACACGGGTTGCAGCACCTCTCAGATTCCTTGGGTAGCTCTTTCATCTGTCATATGTGCATCCCTTTTTTGTCAGTGCTGCTCAAGCTGATCAGGCGCCTTATCAGACGCGCTCCTCAGCGATCATACGTGTTCATAGGAATATGTCCATTTATTATACATATATGTTATCTAACTTCATAAATTATCCGATCTAGTCCACCGAATTTAGCCAGTTACAGCCATTCGCCAAATAAAGGCAGAGATTGTGCAGCGGGTCTGTGGGTGTGGCCATCCGGAACCGGGCAGCCCCGCCCACACGCTCCGCGCCACTCTGACCTTAAACACTAGTACAAAGCATAGAAATCCTTCTTCAGTCATTCATTGTATAAAATTTTTCATTGGTGGGAGCGGTATCCAACATGATTTTAGTGTATTTGTACATAATACATAATTTACAGTTTACTATTAATAAAAGTCATAATCAACCACTTGTTTATTGAATAAAAAAATCTGTGGTAATGTACAACGCTTGGCTACCATAAAACGGTAACTATGAAGCTTAAGCTCCAAATGACAAATGAAAAAGGTACAAAAGGTATTTACAGAATATATTAATTAATCAATTAGAGAATGATGCTGCGATCGATTGATACTGTCTCGAAAACCAATTCGAAATTTCGTTCATCGTCTGAAAGTGTACAGTCTGAGAAAATAGATACATACTGTCTTCAAACGTAAGAGAGATACTGTGATACTGCTGTCAGCGAGCATATTGGCATCACCTACTTGGCAGCCCAAGCTCAATTTCTCAGCTTTTGAGAGTAGATCGATTTCGATTAATTGATCGTACGACTATTTGAATTCATTTCCGGGCCCGGCCCCTAGTGTGAACAGCGCGTACGTATGAAGTACTGCGTCGATGGGAGTGTAGCTTTTGTTCCCGTTACATTGCGCAAACTGCAGCACGCAGCATAGAGAATGGTGGTGCAGCATGTATTCACTGTCTGTACTAGCTCACGTTCCACAGTGTCATCCTGTCGGAAATGCCCTTTCTGATTACAAACAAAGAAGGCTCATTCCGCGAAAGTATGCGCGTTCATAGTGGCATGACCTGACGATAGCACGCGATCAACACTTCAACCCATATGATATGGTGCAAAGGGAACCGTTGCGACGTCGCGCCGCGCAAATGTATCCTCTCACCTCTTTCCGCGCCCTTCTTCTGTTGAGTAGCGGCGACGCCACAGAAGTGTCCTCTTTATTACATACTGTTCTCACGGCTATTTTCATACTTTCATGTTGTGAGTGTGGCAATAAATGTGTGAGTCAGGAATCAGACAATCATTCAGGAAGAAGGGTGATGGGCATTGTGAATTTATATTTAATTACGAGAGGGTGAAGTGCGAATGGTTAGAGTGAAAAAGGGGCGACGACAGCCAGGACAGAGCAGATTGTCAGGACTCTGTTTCGCCCTACTAGAAAGTATTCGTACGATCAGCGAAGAAACTGAACTTTTACTAAAGAGAATAGATGGCAGCGATTTACCTGTTCAGCACCCCATTCTTTCATCTTTGATACGAATTTAGACTTGACTTGGTTCCAAAGCTCACGCAGCTTTTTCAGCGTCTTGCATTTCCAGTCACATTCCTGAAAATTGTAGAATTATCCCAGTTAATAGGCCACTACAGTAGCTAAGGTACACGCGAATAAAATGTTCTTGGCTAACCTTATCGATGACATCACATTTGATGGGTTTTGTGTCAGCGTCACAATCAGTGAGTATAGCGATCTCCTCGCGAATGTTGGCAAGACTTGAACAGTTGAACAAAGGATTGCCTTGGATGTCGATACCCTGAAATGGACAAGTGGTATCGTTGTGGAATGCATTTATTTCCCAGAGCGGTATTCAGGCAGTGTTGTAGTTCCCCTCAGCAAATCCGGAACCGATAAGAGTAGTCCGAAGGTCTCGAGTTTGTGTAGGGTCAATCACTGACTTGAATGAAATTTTTGAGACATATTAGGCCATCCATTCAAAACTTGCACAACTTCTAGAAGACGAGAGAAAAAGATAAGCAAGCTAAAAAATCTTCTTTTTGATCTGAAGCTCATATACTAGGTATTACGTTGTTCAAATGGGCAAACATTGCTGCGAAAGGAATATTTAGAGGTCAAAGAGAAACTACGCTCAACGGTACGGATGCGAAATGACAAAAGAGAATGTTACATGTGGAAAGTCGGCGGCTCAAATTCCTAGTTAGCTCGATCAGCAGTTGAGTAATGTGGGACTATACCATCGCAGAATGCACGCGAAACTACGAAGAGGAAATGATGGTCGGACACAAGTGATGGTCGAAGTGGCACCCATCACTTCCATCCTGCGCCTAAAAAGCGGACGGATGAAAGTGTCGTGCGACAAGAAAAGGAGCGAAGAAGTTAAAGCATTGTCAGCTTGCCCGCGAAACCGACGTCCCTCACTCAAGTGTAAGCCAAATGTGTCCAAGAAACAGAGGAGCCAAGGTGTATGAATGGTTGGTTCATTTCACGGAAAGGCAAAATTCGGGATTGAGTTGAAGCCTATAGCAAAAATCTATCCCGCCATCGATGTCACCCACGACTACTGAACGGTCGTTGGCTGCCTAGTAAAGAAGGGTGGTATTGTACCCGAGCTCGAAGTGTATAGGTTTTGGCTGTGAAACAATGTCGGTGATGAATCGCTTGAGTCGCATATGGGGAGCTACTTGAATTTAAAACGGTTCAACATGGAGCTGTGTGCCACTAGGCCAGAAAATTTTGGCGAGTTGATGCGAGATATTGGCGCCGTAGTAGTCGAGTCCTTAAGCGATTACGCTTAGAATTGGGCGCCGAGAGCACCGTCATCGCTTCAGAACCCATCCGTCACGGCGCGCATAGTTCGCATCATTACGCCGCACGTTGGACGCCGCAACGCGAATTTTCTGTCCTAATGGCACACACCTTTCAACAAGGCAGTATATTGCTGGGGTGTTTTTGGGCTTTTTGACTCTATGCAGAGCAAGTAGCCGTCACTATTGAAGTACCACCAGTTTCCTGTCGATCACATTGACAAAGGATAGGAACACACAATTTTGAAAAGGCAATTATCGCTCATGACAATGCCACTCATGCAACGTGT
Source organism: Trichostrongylus colubriformis (assembly GCA_963978905.1). Classification (NCBI taxonomy): domain Eukaryota; kingdom Metazoa; phylum Nematoda; class Chromadorea; order Rhabditida; family Trichostrongylidae; genus Trichostrongylus; species Trichostrongylus colubriformis. The sequence continues at coordinate 7,368,382 of OZ022259.1, read as the reverse complement.
GTATTCAAAAAATGCGGCCGCCGTGCGTCACATTCCATCCGCGATAGACCAAGTGTTATGTTCAGTTAAAAAAATAGCTCTGTAACATGCGCTACGACAATCGGTCGACCGTCGAAATAGAGCACCAACAGTATATTTTCAGGTCCTGTTGAAGAAGGGACCGACTCGGTATCCAGATGCGACCCGATGTTGGAAGGACCGACTCGGTATCCAGATGCGACCCGATGTTGGAAGTAGGTTATCGACAGCTGGAGGATTTAATCGAAGGCACGACTCGTGATAATCAATAAGTTGACTTATCTCCGTGGGGCAGTAGTTACACAGGTATTTATCTAGGATGCACCATTCTTGCGCATCCAGATGCGCCATCACGGCGCCACAACGGCTCGAATCCACTGCGACCACACCCACTTCACCTCTCTCATTGGTCCCTGAGGAAAATGGGTGTTTTCGGAGATGGTTCGAGCAGGTGCTAGGCGTGATGGCCGGCCGTGAATTGAAGAAAAAGTGTAACCTAGATAGTTATCCAAGAAACTACTGCTCGATGGAGATTAGTCGACTGATTCAATTATGGTGAAGTGTGCCTGTAAGTTGACTACGAAAAATTTATCTTCCTTGCTGTTCAATGTATCCAAAAGAAACCTTGTGCATATTTAATTGGGATGATATAAATGGAATATACAACCTCCATGAAGACTCTACAACCCATGTTTGACCCCTTTTAGACGACCCTGTTGACAGTTTGGAAACAAAACAACGCTATGAGCCCATTGGACAACTGATCTAAAATGAGTCAAAATCACCTGAATGTCAGGAAAGGCTGCCTTGAGTAGTGTTGCAGACGGAAGCTCCCGTAGATCATTACAAGTGAAAGCTGAAAAATGAGCTGTTGAAAAAATGACGTTATAAAAACAGTTGGATCAGTAAATTTCAAACCAATGTGGGTTGCGCGGTTAAGCGACAAGGCCATGAGGCTTACTATAACAGAAAAATTTCTTAATCCTTCCAATGACTCTCATCTTTTTTTCCTATCTCCGGCGCGTCTACCCGTGATACATGAATAAATTAATTCCATTTTCTCATTTTACCTTGCTGCTGATTACTACGGTCCGGTAATTTTGTACTTGTGCCCAGCAAGTTTCCCGTTGAATGCAACTTGAGCGTCAGGGAAGGGGACACTGGTACTACGCATGAACGCCAGGGGTTCACGGAACGGTGTGCGTTCGCAGTCGAAGGCGCGTCTCATACATACTCTCTACGGGTGTGTACCCTTATGTCAGGATTTTCGCACCGCGGCATGTCGCAGGCGAAGCAATGCGGACGAGCTAAAAGCGCCATGTTATTGGGTCCCGAAGCGATTGCAAGTCAACTGCGTATCGCACCCCTAGCATTGCTGTGTAATCGTTTTAAGACCCAACTACCGCGACGCGAATAGCTCGCACATACTGCTGCGTCGCATGCCGCTCGTACTCGTGCGAAGATTCTGACATAACGGTACACACTCACTCTCCACGAATACCTGCTGTGGTCGCAGTGGGTGCTGCGCACAAAGGCGCACAGAAAAATACACATGAATCTGTCAAATACGTCAGCGGCGGCCAGAAAAACGACCTCCAAATAAGTGAAGGGGAAGAACTGGGGTGCACTTTCTGTGACTTTTTCGCTTCTTTTTCGCCGCAGTACTACACAGCACCTACCTACACATATTTTCTCATCCCACAGTGCATCAAAATATCTCTTATGCTGCCTTTAATTCGCTATATTTGTAAAAAAACGTTTTCTCCATAAGTAGGAAAAGGAAGAGGGCAGGATGCAGGTAGCTGCTCCTACGATATCACTGTACGAAGAAAGCTTAGGTCGCGTTCATACTTTGCGCATCGACGCCGGCGGCAAATTGACGCCGGCATCGCTGGCGAAGGCGTCGCTGGGCAAAGTATGAACGCAGCCTTATTCTCCCGAAACCACATTCAGCAATGGCGGTATCTGAAGTAGTAAATTAAGGACAGCATCAGGGATAATGTGGTTATCGAGAAATCCCTGAAAGAAGTCACTCACTCGGGAATTAGGGGGTCAAGAGCCCACTTATGGCAAATTCCCGTCGAAAAGCGCGCCCTCGAGCTGTAGAGACGGCGCATCGGTTAACAGCTGACGCCTCTGGATGACAGAGCCCGCCTCCAGGCCTGATTCGCTACGGTGGGAGTGGTCAATGAGTTGCGACGGTGGTAGTAGTACCGCGGCGCGCATCCTCAGCTTTATCTTGAAGTTCACTCCAGAAAAAATGATTCTGTCGTATTTCCGAAGATCTCTTCGTGTTTATGACCTAGCAACATGCTAACGAAAAACTCGTCCAGTCTACTCGCCTCCTGACATAGCGGTCGGTCGCGTCGAGAATCAGCGGTGGTCCTACTTCTCGGGTCTTTGGACGTTTCCTCCCGTATTTCTTAACCGTCCTATTTTTAAGCACTACGAATTTCATATTCACTACATTCTTCATGATTTCCCCTATCGCTGCCTCTAACTATGGTTAGCCATAAAAGGACCACCAAAGCCTTTTCAAAAAGCACAAAAAAAAATTTCTGTTTTCTTGAAACTTTTGTAAGAAAAATCAGATATGTGATATGTGTTCAGTCTGACACAAAGTGTTGGAAGAACTTACCAATGTACTGGTAACCACTCATCTCATCACTGGGGATCTCGATCTTTTGCCTTTGACCATTTTCGCATCGAATAAGTGGATTTTCCTCGTCTCTTTCACAGATACAATCATCTAGGCATGGCACGGTCACTGCCGAAGCTAAAAATCGCAAAATTTACTGATATTCACTTATAGGTACTACAAGCAGCTAAAAATTTAACAATAAGAAAGGAATGGGAATAGTCGGAGGTATTGCGAATAAAAAGAGCGTGACGCAGATCTAAAAGCTCAAGATGGGCCTGGGAAAAAATTATAGCTGGAAACATGAGTCGCACAAAAATTAAGAATTTAAAACACTGGAAGGCGCGCCTCGACGTGAATCTGCGATCGCCCTTCTTATTTGTTAGTCACGATCTGCCGCAAGAATCAGAGGCGGACCATGAACAATCAACGACGGACAGGGACTTTTCCCTGGTTTCTAGCCGCGTCATTCTTTTTTTCCATCACTGCTGCACTACTGAGCACTTCAATTAGACGATTGGTGCCTTCGAGGACCTGACAATGCCTTGTGTGCTGCAGCCCATTTATCTTCTTATACCCAGAGGGCTCTGGGGTAAAAGGGAGAGCCAGCTGTAAAACAGCTGAGGCCATTTATACTTAAATTCATTACGAGACGGTTTGAGTGCTTGCTATCAAGCGAAAGAATGAAAAAAAGCAGCTCGCCTAACACACTTAAAAGACAGGACAGCATTAAAATGATTCCTCAGAAAAGGAATGGTTCGAGTAAAGTGAAATTGGAGAACCTGTTTTCCTAAAATATTGGAATATTTGGAAGTCAAGGTCCCATGGGGAATTATTTTGTTGCGAACAAGGGTATTCAAGACAGGTTGCAATTCCCTAGAATAGATTCATTTGTCTCATTGCTAAGCCTGTCTCGCGAAATGACCATAGTTTGACATGGCCGTTAATAGGATCACGCATAGCTGACAGCACAGTCAATAGAAAGTCAGCTGTCAGCTTGCAATTTCACAATGGTGACCTAATATAGACACCAGCCTGTCTCCAAAAAGAATATTCGAGAAAATAAATTGACAATAAACAACGTGGGCACAAAATTAGGAAAAGAGAATTAGCAAAACTGTGAGCTCATGATTTGCACAATTTTTCATTTTATTTTTATTTCTTTTGTCAGCTGAGGGATCACAAAAGAATTGCAAGGTAAGCCTGCAAGGACTTGGCGACAACAGCGATTTATCCCCTCCGGATCATTGAAACCACGGCACAACACTGTCCAGGAGGTTCAAAGAGCTTGGATTTGTTTATGATGCTGTTTATATATTTACTTCCATCTTTTCACAACGTCCAGTGGAAGCCAACTGTGTGACGAATCACCGAAGGGTCAAAAAAAAAAACGACCTGGAGCCTTCCATTCGTGATTATCGCCACAAAAACGAAGATTTTCTGCTTTATCCAAAGCAGCTCAAGGGCTTCAATGGGTTGACTGGAAATGAATTTATTCTGTAATCGAAAAAAAGAAACGCTTTCGACCACACACTCATGAGGCAGGGTGGTGTAATGACACTGCAACTGCTAACATGGACCCGGAACCAAATCCTGGATCGATGCACGTCCAAAACAATCCAAGCTTTTCATCCCTACCGAGCCGGTAAAATGATACCAGCTCGTCTGACAATGAGAAGACAAAAACACTGACTTGTACAAACATCGAGAGGCTCTTGCAAGCCATTGTGCATAGGCCAAATCTCATTCAAATGCCACCACGATTCTAGTACAAGTAGAATGCCTGACGCATCGGTCACTGAACGCCATATGCTTCATCCTCTACATCAACATTTTATTTATTCTTTTCCTTTACCTTATGGATGGCTGTTTTCTGAAGAACGACCGAGGCACTATCATTCTGTGTATTTTTCGCCGTGACTGGTACGATGAGATGTCGTGAATGACGACAACAACCGGTTTAACAGCCTACATGAAGCAGATGACTAATTGCACAAAAAGCAGCAAATATCACCTATGAGTCGCCGACGTTGCTGATCAGTCAGAGGACCACTACGTGAAATAAAATTATTATTCACGTTCAGACATCATTCCATTTCAGAGATACCATCGAAGACAAGTAAAAGAACACCAAAGAACCCGCTCTCAAAATTCAACACAACCAGAGTAGAATGGGGGCGGGGCAGCGTTTCAGAGTTTGCCGTTCACGACAATTCTGAGTTTTTCTCAAAATGCACTAACTATCTTGTATGACGCTTCTTGTACTTTAAAAGAAAAGAAAACAAACACAAAAAGAAACAAAGCTTGAGAAACTCTGAAGAATTTGCTTACCCTTTGAGTTCTGCCGACGACAAAATTGGACCCATTGTCAATCTTTCTATCGAATATGGCAAGAGTCTTTTATGGCCACAATTCAATTCAAAAACGCTTACAATTGGCTTCGAATTACGTCTGGCCTCAGTGGTAAAAGGAACCGAAACTGGGAGCAGATGGAACAAACCGAGAAACGAAAGAAAGCCACAGAGAGAATGAGAATGAGAAATATCTAACACAAGAGCATGGACCTTATTATCTTTACCAGAACGCCCTGAAGAAGACAGTGGGTTCATTAACACTTTGCCGACGAGAGCGTTTTCACTTGGCGGGCGCTTGGGACGAAGCGCGTTTCCCGCGCGACGAACGCCAGTCAGCAACACCACCACACACACTTAGTTTTGTATTTTTTTTATATTGCTCAATCATTTGTAGGCTCATCGCGTAATAATCTGAATTTGCATACAAGCTTCTCAGAGATAGCGAATGGCTGCAGGAGCCTCGTCCTTGGAGCGAATGGCTGCAGGAGCCTCGTCCTTGGCTTTTTCGCTGCAAAAAGAGGGGTAAAAGTGGTTAATTCCAGCGCAAGCGCCATACTTACCACGCCTCCTTTGATTCACCCGCCTACGAATGGACGTGTAACACGTGGCAGTAAGGAGCTTGAGGTGCCGAGATTGTGCAGGATGGAGACATGAGAATCAGTTGGACAAGCTTCGATTGACGCACGACTGCTGGCATAACGCCAACTATTTGGAAAACTTTTGGGAAATGAGTGCTTCCTACACAGTAATCTTGTACGAACCCAACAAGGAAGTTTTTTAGAGCATTTTTGACGCTTTTTTTTTTGCTTTATATAGCATCTCCTTTCCCCTCAAATAGAGTCACCTGCGTTTCACAGAATGTGTGTCTTTACCTAATGGTTTCTTCTTCCAACCATGTTGGAGACCCACGCGCGGTACATGTGAAAATGAACAAATAAATAAACAAGAAAACAGTCGATATGAGCCACTCAGCCAGCCCTTCAACAAGTGAATGGATCAATCGATCAGTTGACCTTGAACTACCAACGCTGTAAATACGTGTGACCGACTTCGTGTTGAGTAGAAAGCTGCATATCAATGACGTCATCGCTCTTTTTTCTAGAAACTTCGAACAAAATTTCAAAAAATGCACTGTCGAAGCTCCCATAAGTTATTTAGCTAAAAAGTGGCTCGGGTTGAATTTTCACGCGGAATCGATCTTTTGGTTGGGTTGATGGCAGTTTTTCATTCTGATTGATCATTCTATAACTATTATATTAGCGTCACATCTAGATGATGCTCAAACCAGCATTTTTCCCCCAAAGAAGTCATTTTTTCCTCAAATGAAAATAAATCTATCAAAAACTCCTTTGGTTTGGGTGCAAATGGAAGGGGGGGGGGGGACATACAAATGCAGCTTGATCCCGTGGCAGCACAATGAAAACAAGCCACTAAAGGAGAACTATTCAGTTGTGAGCCGAAAGCTGTGAGTTTTGCACTGACCTAACAAGAAGGAAATGAGCTGTTCCAGCTCATTCTGGTTCCCAAATCTACAAAGCGCCTTCTTTTTTCAGTAATAACCTTTCTATGTGTGGTCAACCACTCTCAGACTACCTGTTAGCATCCACACGCGTACGGAGACGGAATCATCCTTATAGGGGTAATATACCACTCAAAATAGAAGACAAAATGACTTCATATGAATAGTTCTAGGGGGCTCATTAGCTGACCTCCCGTCACTTTTCTATTTCGAGCGACATTCCCCGCAGAGTGACAGCTCTATAAACCGATCAGCGAGATTGAAAACAGATGCTCTATTCACCATCAAAAGGAAAAAAATAGGTTTCTCTGTGGAGAACTGGTTAAGAAGAGTGGGAAGTAAATGAGAATAGAAGAAAAATAGAAAAATGTAAGGAGTAGAAGTGAAATTTGGGCTAGTCAGTTCCCGTGTGCCTCATAAGAAGGACCGATTTGCTGACCAGAAATGGTTAAGAAGGAAACGTAATAAAAAACGTCAAACCTGAAGAAATGGCGATAAACAGAAGTAGAAATCGTAGCTGTCGCCATTGATGGGTCATTGCGATTGCGGTGCGACGGCGACGAATGAAACGGAAGGACCGGCTGTGTGGCGCGAATGCGCAGGCTAGATGATTCCCGGGGCGAAGAGGGCGTGAGAGAAGAGCGAGGGAGAGGAATGACGACACTGGAGGTGGGAGGATTGACACGTGTATGACAGATAGCTCATCAACACCGAGGGTCATGGGTCATAGACCATAGATCGTCTCTGAGGAGGTCATTTATAGACCCTGATCCAGGTATTTGTGGAGGATTTGGTCAAGAGACTTCAGGAAAGCTGTTATTGTTTCTACAAATGCTACTGTCAACTGTTATTACTAATGTAAGACCAACATGAACGAGAAGGTGCCTACTCGATTCCTGATATTTCACTGTGTAACCGGGCATAGAATCGATACTGAGACCGGTTTCCTCTCACTTAAATCTCTCAATGACTCATAAACTGCGAAGAGAAGCGGAACATTGCTGAAGCTTGTTCGCCGCGGTTTGTGAACGTTCCGATTTTTCCCGCATTATTGTAAGGACGAGGGACGTCTTCACAGTCAAGCATCGTGTCGCCGAAGGAACTTACGGCGTCGTGCGCATGATGCCTCCTTGCCTTTACAGTATGGTCTCTCTAGTTTTGGGACGATCATGTAATAATTTTTATTTCGAACGAAGACAATCTCTCAAGACCCTGTGATATTATATGGGTACAAAAAGAATCGTAAATAAGACATGTTTTCATATTTGAGAGCCACTACAAGGATGCTGAATTATGGGCAAAAGCATTGTATCGCTTTTGCCCATAACTCAGCATCCTTGTAGTAACTTTCGCATCGCGAGCTGAGGCGATAAACAGCAGTTATCAAAAATAAAAAATATTTGAGAGCATTTTCATCGACTAGTTTCCTAAAAGGCAGACTAAAAATTAATATCGGTTATGAAGGAATGTTTCACGTCGATAAAATTTCAGCATTTTTTGAAAGGAAAAGAAACGGTACTCAATCGAAAATATTTCCAAGATGGGGAGGACGGGGTAGGGGGAGATGCGTCAAGCAGGGTACACTGGGAGTCGAGATTCTTCGATTGGGGGTCGTATTTGAGCGGACAGGAGGAGGGGTTGTACGTGCAGAGGTCAGCGATAAGTGCCACAATATGAACCTTGAGTAAGGAAATAAGAAGCAGAAGGTTTTCTACCACAAATCCGTGTGAGAAAATCTGAAATACATAGATATCTTTTCGCCCAGGAAAGGATATATAGCAACAAAACACTTGCAACTATACGATCCGGCAACAGTTTGTGGTATTGCACAGGTCCAAATGAGAGGGAAGGGTCCTATCTGGTCTCCGTAGAAGGGGGAACGGTGGTGCTAAGGGGGCGTTTTTTCCGACACCTGGGAGTATTCTGGTGTCAACTAATTCGTTAAAAATTGATATTCAGCGAGCAGTTGCGGAGTTTTAGAGGTAATAAAAGAGCTCGCTCGTGCTATGATACCTACATAAGCTCCTTCTGCTAACCTACCGAAATACGAGCCTCTACCGATTGTTTCTCGACGCGGGCTTGAGCGTGCCGCCATGTCTACGGTTCGTGTATGTTCGTGACACATTACTGGCTACAAACTATGTCTCTACTCCTGAGAGCGATCTGTCACGTTGCTGCTACTGAGCCTTTTACTGTGTGGTATAATTTCAGTAGGCCGGGTTATGGTATCTATAGAATGCTATCCTCGGAAAGGAGTAGGTTTTCGATGCACATTTTCTAGGGGGTGATTCACGCAGAGAAAACATCCCAACATTAACTTAACGCCTTAAGCTGAGTTATGGTGAAAGGGGTGTCGGTAGCGTAGTGGATCAGCACATATGTCTGGAAAGCATGAAGTGCGGGTTACAGTCCCGTCCGACACCGAAGCTTTTACCCATAATTCAGCATCCTAGAAGTAACTCCTTTTTTACTTTGCAAGAGTCAATATGAACGTGATCATAAGAAGGTACTCTTCAACACCTATCCTTCATGGTGCTATAAAGTCACATGGTGAAATCGAACAGTTCTAAAAGTCCCTCAGAATCTTAGATTCTCGAAATAGCCATTCCTCAATTTTCATTAGAAAAACTCGCCTTCGATAATTCTGCTTTTCATGTCTGGAAACATGAAGCTTAATGATCAAACAGTGCTCAGAGATTGTGATCCAAGCAATTAATTGTAAGCGAAAAATACTGAATACGTATCGATCAGGCGAATAGGCTATAAATCGGTACGTATCTTTATACTATTCGCCTGATCGCTCAAAAGACGGAGTCAATGTAATCAACACGTCTCCTATTCATTTCCTCTACTTGCCCCTAGTATGATCGCCAACTCTGAACATAACATTGTGTTCGCAAGATAGTGAAATTTTAGTTTTTGCCACCGTACATGAATGCAAGGGTTTCCACGTGGAGGGACCGCGCTGGGAAGAATGAGTTCCTCTGGCATCCATATATTTGTTATGTATTTGCTCAACAATAGCCGCAAAGTGCAAAGTTCCATGTGAAAAGTCAGAATCTGGCCAAGATATATCTCCTTAAAGTGGAGGCCGAGGTGGTGGGGACTAGTAAATGCCCGCCGCGGTCAGAGACGCATACTTTGAACAGGAAGTTACGCAAAGAGTCCCACTCTTCGTCTCCAACCGCGGCGTGCGACGGGGTTGGTAGTTACTCGGAGCCCCCCCCCCTCCCCCCATTCACCACGTTCAAGTAATGTACAGTACATTTCGGAGCGCCTGGCAGGGTGTGGCCTACGGACTTGAGTGAGTGGCGAGAGTGAGAGTACGAGGCGATAGTGGGAGTGTGTGGCGGGTGAAAGAGTTTGATACACGTCATCCAAGTCCGTAAGCCACGCCCTGCCAGGCGCTCCGAATTGGACTATATGTTAGCCGGATTTTCACTTTTCGCGTGTAACCCGAAGTGCTAATTACATATAAAGGGCTGTTGCTAATCAACAGGCAAGAATTTTGCCCATTGTGACGGTTTCTAAGCAGTAAAAAGGATATTTACCCAACGCGTTACACAACGCTTGCCTTCAGCACATGTATGCGCCCACGGTACTCAAATACAAACCGACATTGAAGTTCAGAAGCTGGTTGCTTCTTTACGTAGATGGTCAAGCCAATCATGCATGTTGAGAGCATACTCACCTACGCAGAATAAACACGCGATTATTTCACTCATGACCCTCACTACCATCCATAATCACGGCTTAGCAAGAACTGCTGTATCATCGAATTCTGATTCACCGTTTATTTCAATGCCATGGAACTGAACACTAAACGATGACGTTGGTTTCTGATCGACTCTATAAATCGACATTTTGAGCATTACTTCGATAGTCTCACTCGTTTGATAAAACGATGATGTCCTCGATCTACAGGGTGACTACAAAGTATGGTCCGGTAATTCTTCACTCATGAAAAAATAAGAAATGCACAGTTTTCTGCGAGATTTCATATTTCATAGGTAACATGTTTAGGAATAATTATCTGTGAAATCGTCCCAAAAGATTGCCTCTGATCACGGTGCGAGCTTTTGCTTCCTGGCCTGCGCTTCCACGATGGGAGCAATTACATAGCATCAAACTTTTGCCGCTCTCTTTCTCCAAAAAGCGCTACCAACTAGTGGAAAAGAAATTCACACAATCTGCTTGTTAACTTTTGCAGAAATACTTTTTTGGACGAGATCAGCAGCAATGCTTGTACCAGTAGAGGTCCTGAACTCTGGAGAAGGTCGATCCACCATTCGCAATATTTGGGCTATCGTGCACGATTAACGTGTTCCATTCATACTATGTTGAATACAGATGGGAGAGGAACTCCAAGATGAGATCTTGAGACTTTGAGTCTCATGATGAGACTTTGGAACTGGTGGACCATACATTGTAACTACCCTGTAGAAACTCATGTACAGTAGCGCTCAAAAGTCTTCGGCCAAATGGTTTTCCAGTTAAAACTTTTTTCCACTGGACCGATGTGGTTACATGTAATTTGTGAAAAATGGAGTGCCATCCCTCGTACGGTTATCCAAAGGCTTATCGACTCTATGCCGTCCCGCTAATCGCCGCTGTCATCAAAAGTTGTGGTTTCCCTACGAAGTGTTAATGTTTTCTGAGGCTTGCTAGCTTCGTTTTTTTAAACCGTTTTTCTTGACCAAACCTTTTCCTTGTTCTCCGGTGGTTTTGTAATAAATTCTTGTAAAAAACCATGAAAAGAGTCTAACGGCACTCAAGTAGAAGGAAACGTTGACAATCGGTTTGGGCACCACATATTGAAATTCTGTCAAATTTGGTCTAGTAGTAAAAAGTTTTGACAAAAAGTGTTTGGCCGAAGACTTCTGAGCGCTACTGTATGTAGATGGATCTCACACAAAGTGAATTCCACTTGGAATACCACGAGTATTATAGTTAATCTGTAGGCTACTCACCGTGGGAGGCGGCATGATTGACGTGGTCGTCACACCATTCTGCGTAATTTTGCCCGATTGGGGATATTATACTAAAGGTCTAGCAATAGATAGTGCAACAGTCGAGCAAGAACTAAATGAAACGACCAAAACATTACAAAAGAACCCTTCCCATCATCTAAAACGTACCTTCGCACCCTCTCACTGAGCGGGCGATGAAAACAACAGTGGCAACTAACCCGGCCCGCTATCACCAGAAGGGGTAGGGAGAAAAGGGAAACGGGAAGAAATGTACGTCTTGAAATGAATATTCAAGGTTAAGTGGTGATCAGTAGCGAAACTCGGATCAAAAAGCCGACAATGTGATATTTATTCGCGACCTCCCACGCATCGCACACTGCACATATCACCTTCACGAGTTGTTCGCTGTAGGATACGAGCTGCAGCTCGAGGCCGCGTTCATACTTTGCGCACCGATGCCGTCGACAAATTATCAGTTGTTGTCACATAGGGCGTATTTCATTCATTCATAATGATGTGAGTCAGATGAAACATCAAACTACAATAAACAAGTAAAGCAATGAAAGGAGATTAAACAAAAGTAAAAGTGGAAAGACTTTAATGATAAAAAGAAGTCCAATTTTAGTAAAATACCTAGAGTAAATTACAAGTTACGGCACTGCAAATTACGCTTAGCGCAATGTCAAGCGTTTTGTGTGTGCAATTGCAGCAACTGGAAGGACTGCAAGTGTTTACCGCAAGCCAAAATTGACGCTGTCCCGCCATCCATGGCTGCTCAACCTGCGGTCGCCGTAGGACTAGAACGCAAGTGAAGTCATAATGAGAAATCCAAGGTGTGCTTCTTCGCAGTTCAGTTTTTCTAGAAGTCGTCATTTCATTTACAGAGAGCATGCCTTCGTACTTCATTTTCACTCCTTACGGTGTTCCAGTCGCAACTTTGGATCGTCGTACAGGTTCCTAACAAATCACACATATAGAGGCAAGCTACCACCTTCTTCCTCCAACATGACGTAGTTTCACCAAAATATTAGCAGTAATAAGATTCCTTCAAAACTATGCCTCAGCTTATTTTCTTACTTAATGAAACCTGTTGTCCTTTGAAAGTGGAGAACTTGATTGACTCGTGGGCAGCAAGAGGCTTAGGGCGCGTTCATATCTTGCGCCAGCAAGGAGTGGCTGCGTTCACATGCAGCGAGGCAGAGTGGTACGGGGGAGGTGCAGACACGACACAGGCAACGAGACAGGATAGCACAGGCGGAGACGCAGAGAAACGCGGCTACGCCCTGTCATCGGTACCGCAAAGTATGGACGCGGCCTTACGTGGCACATCAACCTGCCGCACAAACTCCAGTCTTCAATGATGTACTAATTCATTTATTCTATACATACATCCATATCTGCACATAGAATATCTGAGGAAGTGTTGCAAAGATCCATCAGATGAGATAAGTGTACACAAAATCTCTTACGAGGTATACGAACAGGGGATAATGCGAGAAACACATGAGACTACAAAAGTAAACAACAACAACAATGAGTTCCTCCGTGTAGATACATCCCTGTTTGAAATGAGTACATATATAAAACACACAGTACAATACACAGAAAGGCTCATTTCAAGCTTCGCGATTCTGCGGCCTCGAGATTCTGCAATACTGCTTTGAAATCGCGATACCACAAAATCGCAGTCTGACATCGGTCTAAACGCTCAGGCGAGAGTTAGCCAACAACCATGTTGCAAGAGATGAGTTGCATATACTTCGAATTAACCGTGATAAAGGCAGAATCAATATGTACAAAACGCAGAACTAGTCTCATTATGCACAATACAATGAATATCTATGAATACTATCTACGAAATATCTACTGTGTGTCTGCAGCATGTCCGCGAACATCAAAAACAAATGACATGAACAGGTAGAACAGTAGAAGAGCTACATGAAACGTTCAGGCTAACTCAACAACCGTTAATAACGTTATGTACATGCTCAAAATCTGGATAAAACCAAGCAGACAGTGACATCGAAAAGAAATGTCATAAAGTCAAAAAGAAATGCAATGCGGAACGAAATCGACAATGGCATCAACACATGAGCACAATTCACGTGCAGCTAACGATATGCCACAGGTTGATCACCTAACTACCATTTTTTCCTCAGTGACACTCATCTGCGGCACACTTCCGTATCCCGTGCATGTCCTATCTTCATTTGCACTGGATCACAATTTCCCCCATATTAGCAAAAGAGTAGCTGAAAGAAATTAGTGATAAATAAGAGAAGAAGCAAATCCAAATCTTGTTTAAAAAACAGTTCTTGCGATAATTCGAATTTCCTTCGATGATAGTATAGGTATTCAGTATGGCGGAGGTGGTCTAGTGAGAAGGTGGCGCACTCCCACTCTCATGGTGCGGGGATCAAATCCCGCATTCACGCCCGCCCAGGCCAACCCAGCATTCCATTCTTCCGGGGTACTATATAAGATAAAAAAAAATGAATTAAAATGTTCGGTACCCGAGAAATGGGCCCAACGGGTCGCGCATAACATCATCGAGAATCTGTGATTTAGGACAGTGATACACGGTGAACGCCGTGACCCATCGTCGGAGGAGCCAAGCCGGGGGAGTCCGCCGGTCAGCGTAACGCTTTGAAGAGATTACGGCAGCTTCAAAAATATCCATGAATAATTAGGCGCAATGCAAGCAGTGTTGCTTGCTCTAACGCTGCCCCCAACGTCTGGTGAGAACCAGAGAGCTAATTATGATGAACGCATTTACGTTTCTTTAACATGCCAACTATTGCCCTCACTGTCTTTCAGTTATGAAAACTACAACTTACGAATATCCTCTGTTTCTTAAATAAGCCTCGACAGCTGTTTTTATCACGGCTCTTCCTCCGCTACTTTTACCATAGCCAGTGATTACGTGTAGACGGCGGTTAGATCTATCATTTCTCTTCGACTCAGGGCCTGAATATGGACAAATTGCCATCACTTGGATGGATTTGAAATGAAACTGAAGAAATTGAGAATAAGAGGAAACTTGAGTGCATAGATACTGAAAATACTCACGGTCCAGCATTGCAAGGCGTTCTCTGAGCAATGAGAGCGCCTCTTTTTGGCTGAGCAGATGAAAATCAAGTACAGCTGAGTACTCGTGAGCTTTCATGATGATCCTGCTAGCCTCTTCACGTAAGCACTTTTCCCGTAATGCATGCTCTCGAGCCTAAACATCAAAGTGGAGCACAGCCGCTATATCACGGCTCAAACACTGTAAGATTTATTTCTGTGCTACATCTGCTCTGAAGGGATCTTCTATATCGGATAGCTTTACTGAATCACCCAAGAAATCTGCTTCGTGATCCAAAACGATCTCCGAACCATGTTCTTCGTGTAAAAACGAGGGGTTGTGCCATGAGGACCGGAAATTCGCGTGGCTGCCATTGGTCACGGTCACAATCACGTCGCGCACCGAACGTCGCAAAGTGAATTTTCTGTCCTAATGGCACATATACAACAACAAAATTGCAAGGCCTAAATTTCGAAATATATCATCCCTACAGCAGCTTCCTGTTCCTTTGCTGTCTTGGAAAACAGCTAGTGGAAATGGTGGTGATAACTAACATAAAATGATTGCAGGTTAATACTTGGGAGAACACCGAAAATATGTAGTTTTGGTGACGGAATTGAGGAAGCATGACTTTTTCGGGTACGTTCCAATAGTTGAAACACTCATATTATATGCGTAGATGGTGATCCAAATGAGCGTCTAAGATGCTTCAAATAAGCGGCGTGGAGGTGTCAATTACGCCCCCATAGCAGTGTGACCCCACCAGCCGACATATACCTGGTTAGCATGGGTTTGAACGGGTGTAGTGGTGTGCTGGCGCATCGCGGCGGCACTAAAAGGGTGCAGCCTGGATACCTATCTGAGGATCTAATCACCCAAAAAAGTAAGTCGATCAGTTGATTATTACGGAGTGTGCCTTAGATCGCATCATGTTTTGCGGCACTGGCGTCAGAGACGCATGGCGCGATCTCTGTGTTTCACATCGCATTCTGCGTCTACAAGACTGCACACCGCGTCTTTGCCAGCTCCATCCGTCTTCATACCTTGAGACAGCGGCGTCGGTACCGCAAAGCATGAAGACGGCCTTAAATGGATAGACTAAGGGTTGCAACACAATGATTTACAACATACGCCACTGAAAAGAGAGTGGATCTTATATAGGGGCTGAAACGGACAGCTAGCTCCCTTATCTCACGAGACCGCGATAATGCGTAATCGCAGAGCTGGAGCATCACAGTATCACACCATCGCATATGTCAAGACGAGAAGGGCGCGCAAGCTGCCGATCATGACTGTCGCTCAGCATCCTTACTTAACTTCCACTTTTCGATGTCCCCCGTCATGACGCTTTCCTGCACCAATCATCACGAACCGATGAAAGAACATCAAACCTGAACCACAGGGAGGCTGCGAAATGTTTGGGCATAACCTTGTTTGGGCGCAAGGCATAAACACAGGCTATACAACCGTTATCTGACCATGAACGATGCATTATAGTGCATAAAATATGTAAAAGCTCATCCGAGTGTTCACTGGTAAGAAACTCACCACTTGCTGAAAAGCTCCCGCTGCCGCCGGCATTCCATTTCGTATATATCTAAAGAAGGTAGATTCAGCCTTGCAGGATCCCACCACGACTATAACCACGATACCTTTGTGCCTTTTGGTTCTCCTCCGACCGCTTCTCTGCATGAAACTCAGCTTCTTTCCGATACTGGAGAGCCTGCTGTTGCGCAAGCGCGAGATTAGCTTCTGAAGGGGGTCGCCGACGTGATGCTGTTACAGGAACTACCTTCAAAGACGGACCAATTCTTAGTAACAAAGACTGGTCAAAAATTGGGGACAGCATCCGTCACGACTTCACGACAATATTGTAATATAAAAACAATGTACTTCTGAAAAGGTTCCACCCAAAAATCCTACTGCAGAATAATGGGCTTAACATTATAATGGATTCTCTACGAACCTTGTTAGCCGGCGTAATGAATGGTGGTTCCTCAGTTTCGATGTCTGGATTCAGCATAATATTCAAGGTGGAGCGTGTTGCTTCTGCATCATACCTATACAGAAACAAGATAACTCGGTGCGACCGCCAGTGCAGAACTGGAAAATCCACTATGTGAAGAATTCGGAAATTAGAATATAGAAATTGTATATACTTATTATCCTCAAAGATCCGTTCCACAGACTGCAAATCACAACATGAAAACTCTTCCAAGAGCATATTCAACTGAAGCTTCTGTGCGACAGTCAGCTTCTTCTAAAAGCGATATTTTGACGAAGGATTATAGCTATTGGGTGTATATGAATATGACCTTTACAAATGGACCACCATCACCGTCATGGTATTCCTCTTCTGTTTGAAGAAATGCAGCCAATTGATTGTCGCTGTGATGTTGTCCTTGAAGATCATCTACAAGAAACACAGCTTGATTCAGAGTACTAACAATGCTGATTTGGAGTCTTAGAAAATAAAACTATATAATGAATTTATAGAAACAAAATGAACTAACTATAAAAATTAAACGAATAAATTAAATTATAAACATAATAAAAATATAGAAGAAAAAAGCAATCTTTCGTAAACATGACACACATCACTATCAAAAATCCGTAATATGAGGAATTACGGCACAGTGTACCTTAGAGTGGGCACAACATGATTCTACGCGACCGTCACAACCTGCACCCTATCTACCTCTGGTTCATAAATGCGCCAATTATGGACTCGCCAGTCATCTAGAGCCATGTCACCACTGCTGCCACCTTAACCCACCTCCGCTTGGAGTTTATTCTCCAAGGGCCACCGATAAACTTCGCGATGTTGCGAATCCACGATTTCGCAAGTCTGCGATTTGCAGTGTCGCGGCTCCTCAGATGAAAGTGCGACACGCAAAATAGCAGAATCGCAAAACCGTGAAACCGTAGAAAACGAAATCGCGGAGTCTGACGACAGTCTAAGCCACCTAATCAAACAGTGCATAATTTTAACGCCCAAGGTGTGCACATGTAACGTCGATGACTATCATCGTCCTTCTGTGTAACCCATAATTGCATGAGCATAGTAAAGAGTCAAGCGTAGGCACTCACCACCACGCCACACTAGGTACAGCTGCTCAAGAAGCCACACGGGTACACTTAAATTGCATTCCTGCTGGATAGTGGCTCCATCTCCTGAAAGGTCTGTGCACATGCTGTTTCTAATATGCGAAAATTTCACTCACAAATCAATCGAAATGGCCTGAAACTCACCAAAAAGGACGCTCATCTTTTGAAGCATATCCGAGCTAAGCGTTACCGTGACGCTGTTATTGAATTCTGCCTCAGCAAAATCCATTTGTGCAGGTGCTGCAGTGGCTTTATCTATAAGATACGACACGGTAAATCTTCGAATTCTAAGAGCTTCGACAAGCAAGGGAAACCTTAGATAAGCGTGACTTCTCATCAAAAACAGCCTAATCACATGTTCTCCTCGAATCACAGAAGATTAAAAAATCAGAGCTATCTAGCGAAAGAAAAGCCTTCTGGTGAGGGTGGCGTAGTGGCAGAGACTGCTTGCACGACTGGTCCGACCGTGCCCCGCCTTCCCTCCCCTGTCTCTCATTGTTTATGGATTGTCGAGTTTAGTTGGGTCAACTCCTGCGCAATCAACACCCCCTGAAAGAGCCTACTCCAAAAGTCAATCTTACTTCCCGTCCCTAAACCATTCAAAATCATTTAGGAACTTAGCGACACCCATTCTATGGCACCTCCGCCTGTTCGAGGACTTAACTCCCTTTCATTGTTAGTCTCGGTTTTCCCAGATCTGGAATAAAAAAATCTCGTGAGAAGTGAACTTCCGGATCAACACCCGCAGAATGACTCTCAGAGTTCCCCCCAGATCCTTGCATGTGCAATTTTTTTTTAACGTGCTCCACCTCACTGCGATAGCACCCTTGGCTGTTCATGTTAGGAATTAGATCTGAGCTCGGAAATGTGGATTTTGCAGGGGAAGGAGCCTCTTTGTAGGTTAATCGATTTTTTTCTGGGACCTTTTTAGTAATTCTTTTGCAGTGAAGCGTAACCTTCGGAGCTCCCACTAAGTTCTAAAGAGTTGGAAAAAAAAACTCATCCCCTCATATATATTTTTTGAGTCCCAAAGTACGCGAGCAACCAGTTGTAACATTAGTTAATCCCTTTAGCCAGTGTACAGACCAAATCCCATCGTGCAGTAACGGAATGATAATATTCAAAGAGAGTCTGGTATCTCTGGCAGATAATCCACATAGGGCATCACCAGCTAATTCCATCACCAGCTGTGTGAAGAACCATCATCACTATCAGGAAGGTTCGGCAACTATGGTTACTAATCCACACTTGTAATCTTATCCATCCATCAACAGTGTAAAGTGACAAGAGACCATATCTGCTGTTGCAAGAACTATTCTATAGCTAAATCCTCAAACGAAATTCAGATATCGAGTACCTTTCATATCTTCTTGATCTGCGAGTCTCTGCCAGTTAGTTATAGGAGTCGGCGCATGAGGACGGGTCGCACTGATTTCCGCTGCTGCAAGTTCCTCAACGAATGCACCCTGCACAGCAATACAATTATCGACCATCTAAACATAGCCTCCGAATGAAATCTTGACCAACCTCATTCACTGACGCGCTCCAGTCTATGTAGGCTCCAAGTTCCACGAACAGCTTCACACATTCATCCAAACCAAGCATCTGAACACTTGAAATTATGTCCTCGCTACTCGTATATTTCAATTATGTGAATCACCTGATAGTAATGAGTAAGGTTTTTTATTTCCTCGTACGGAAAAATCGCGATAAGAACGTCCAACTCAGAAACCTGAGGTATGTTCCTTGAAAGTAAGCAAATCCTCAACGATCCATAGAACGGTCATTAATTTACGAAGCATAATGAACTGACTCCATCTTGACAACGCGATCTTTCACTGCCGCTCGTTCCTCCAGAGATTTTTCCACTTCTCGTGGGATTCCTTCGACCACATCATTCACAAAGCATGAGATTCCGGCACATGTTAACGTAACTAAAGAGTACGTCGAACAATAACTGACTCAAGCTCAACACAATAGCTTCACTCTTCAAAAGCAAGACCACGTGTTGCGGGTATCAACCCATAAACATTGTCTTCACGCTCGCAACATATGGGCGTTTGCTATCCAAGCGAATGTTCATACTATGGAGCACAATAAGTCCCAATATACAATAGAACGTGCTCATATTCATAATCAGAGCCCGTGTTAACTCCTATATGGTTCCTGACAAAAAGGGTGAAAAACCTGATAAACCAATTTAGCTAAAAGGGAAAATGGAAATCTCAATAGTGAGCTGACTCAGCCATCAGCCCGCGATTTAGGATTCCAACGTCCAGAACTGACCCAACCCGATGGGATGATGGCTCCACTACACCATCTCCAAATGCGTTGCCTATGCTACGCCTTTCACGGCCCGTCTTTTGATATTTTGTAGTGGCCACTCGTGGTGCGGTACAGTAGTGTATTTAACCCTTACAATACTAGATGATGTACAGAAGCCGTTAAGCTTACTGCATTAGTAATTCACATGAGCACGGATGACAGCGGCTCAACTAGTTTTCAGGAAGCCAAAATAGTAATCTCTTGCAAAAATTGCTTGTGTTGCCGAGAGGGATACTCAAAAATAATTCCAGAATCTCAAAAAAAAAAAAACTGAGAGAATCAGAAGTTCCGTTTATACCAGGTGCGGCAAAAGTATTGACCGCTTGACAGAGGTTATCCATTCCAGCTAGAGAGAAGCTATCAATATGAATTTGACTCAGAATATAGGTGATCAATACGCATTTCTCTATGAGCCCCTAGAATTTGATAAGATCGCCTCTAGCCCGTGCACATTAACGAAGAAGACGAGGGAGAGAGGGAGCGCTGTGCAAATCGTCCAAACTTTCGCCAAAACAGATTTCACAGGATCGAGTTAATTGTGGTGAGAAGTGCTGTCCTTGTCCTCCAAAATACTCTATAAGGATAGTTGAGGAGATATGGCTGATGCTATTTATTGGTAACTACTGCGAGAAGATGAAATCGTGGAGGCTGTTTTCTGACCACTGCGCCGCAATCCCGCCTTTTAAGTCGGGGCTGCTTCCTGGTGGAGGTCATCCGAATTGGCTTCACAATGGAGTATCATCTAGAGATGTACCTGTCTTCTGGTGACATTGTTAAATTGGTTCTGGTGATCAGTTTTGACTTGAATATCGCCGGACTTGTGGAGTTATGGTACTCCGCCGCAAAGTCTTGCACAGCACCACTCCAGATTTCCTGGATATTGAGCCATTCGATTATTCCTTGCGGGAAGCCTGCGCTACTCCTCATATATACTGCTTCTAAGAATACTCCTACAAGAGCCTGGGAAGATTCGTGCGTCGACTACCTGCGACCCACGCAGATGCTTTTCATCATCCTCTTCGTCATTGTGCCCAGCCAGAGGCGATGCTTTCGAGTTCGGGCCATATCATGGTATGTTAGCTGGAACCACCGATTGCTGATCACATATACCACTTCTTTCTTACCTATACCGTGAAGTAGGGTTTCGTTAGGCGGTTGATACTTTTGCCGCACCCTGTGGAGTGAAAAAGTTACAAACAATATAGTAATGTAGTGAAAGCAATATAGATAACGTTTATCAAGTTTCATAATAGGACCAACCAATGACTTCATTCGTTTGCGTTGACATATCACGCACAGTCACTGAACGGATATGAGAACGCAGATCAACAGCCAAAGAAATTGGAGAAAGTAGCGATGTAGGTGTCGATGTGACTACTGGCGATTCGGTAAGATCTGAAACCATAACGATAGAGTTCTCCAGTTTCACTGAACCGCTCGAGCACCTCACAATAGCCTCGTAAACATGGAATTTCTCAGATTCGTATACGCAATCGCGTTAAATGCAAAGTCTAACAGCGTTCTATCATACGTTGAGCTTTACATGTATACAAACGTACTTGACGGACTCCGCTGAGGTAATCCAGGTGGGCGGTGATCGGATGGCACCTCGAGAGAAAAAGCGCAATTATCACGAGAAGCTGAAAACTCGACAATAACTGCAGGGTGCAAGCTGAGACTTAGAGGCCAATGAACTTATTAATAGCTAGAATTGAGATTAAAAAACTCAGCTAATTGAAAAAAGCTATCAGTCGGCTTGCGCAGCACAATTTTTTTCATTTTCTTATCAGCTGTTCACAATAATGAGAGTTTCACTATAATCTCTTACGAACGATATGTAAAAGTTCATACCTTGCAAATTAACTTGAGGGCAAGCCAGACCATCATCAGTCATATGACATGGTGGCTCTAATCTGAAGAATGGAAAATGAAGCATGCAGCGCGCAGGTGGCATTAGAAGCATTACCTGACTAGACGTCCTCTCCCTACCAAGCGAGTTAGAGGAGGCTTCCCTTGTTCCTCCAGTG
The DNA here is from genome assembly GCA_963978905.1 of Trichostrongylus colubriformis. Lineage (NCBI taxonomy): Eukaryota > Metazoa > Nematoda > Chromadorea > Rhabditida > Trichostrongylidae > Trichostrongylus > Trichostrongylus colubriformis. Next base: position 7,346,356 of record OZ022259.1, on the reverse strand, counting down.
ACTGAAGCATTAATATTATCTTCTCCATTTCCAACCCATGAGTGTTGCGTCTTAAAGTATAGAAATAATAATGATGAAAGGGCAATACCAAAACCACTCTTACATGAAGCATTCGTATGGCTTGTATTTCCACCATGTCTCCGGTTCTAACACAAAAATCTCGTAACAATGGTTAACGGCCTGAAAAACCTCACTAATGACTGGGTCAATTACGAGGCCAATTATTGTTAAGCTTTAACTTGAAGCGAACTTACATGAAAAGTATACTGCTCCATGTGGTTGGAGTGTATGTTAGTATTATCCACAATTATTGGCTTGATTCCATCCATCATAGCTTCTCTAACTCAAAAACGATGTTCATTAGAACCTACGGTTCACAAAAAATGCTCGGTTTTTTGGGTTTCTCGCCATTTTAAGCTCATACAACAAATCAAACACAGTCAAATCAGATTACCTCTCAAAAGATTGTTTCTGTGATACTCTTCCAACTTTTCTGGTTGAAACTGATATTGTCCGTCTCGAATGAAAAAGTCGTCCGTGCTGTACACGACTCCACCATGATTCGTAGCGAGAGAGCTGCAAACAATTAAATCCTGCGAAAAAAGTGGCTAAGCCTGAAGGAACATCCATTTCAATTAAGATTTCTCTCATAAACTTTGCAAAAAAAAAATAAACTACATACTTCCAACAAATTGGAGCAGTACATTCAAAGGTCAAGTACACTCACTTTGCCAAATACGATTTTCCACTGCCTGGTACACCACGCATCAGAATCATTACATGATGTCCTTCGCGAATGCACCGTTGGATGCTTTCCAGTGGGGCGTAGGCATCATAACATTGCACATGTTGCTGTGGTTTGGACATCAGCGTTCTTCTAAAAAAACCCGCTTGTAAAACCCGGAGTCATCTGTTCAACGAAATTGCACCATACATACAGACAATCGAGAACCGTGTCAATAATGCAACATGGCTTTCATGAGGCACAATCAGAGCAAAGCGATGAGTGTGGTTCATATGAGCAGACCTAACTGCTGGCGATCTCCACATGAGGAAATCTCGGCAATATGAAAGGGGTTCCCCCACAGAGTGGGTACCACGATGGCACGCTTTTCTCTCCAGACACTCCATCCCCACCACATGTTGATTTAAGAGGGGGTCGTTTATACCAGACGCTGAGCTGACGCATGAAATAAGTGTGCGAGCCGGTCCAGTACGAAATGGGCCAAAGTCAGATCTCATGAATCTGCGATTTTGCAATATCGCGATGGCGCACGCAGAGTGGTATCACTGTAACATCGGAGAACGCCGAAGTCTGACATCGGCCGCGATTTCCTGAAACGTTCGACTGGCTCCTTATTCAATGGATTATTATTCACTGCAGGGAAATGAACCAAGTTTCCGGATAACCACCCAATGAGTGCCAGATCAACTCGTATCTTATCTCGTGTTCGATACTGCAAATCTCCTCCCTGTTAATTCCATGTTCAATTCTGTTGACATTTCTTAGGTTTTCCACTGTGTCTGTAACATATCGTTCATCGCACTGCCAATAGACAAATAACCGCAAAGGATACGATACATTCGATTCGGTGGGTTGGCAAATACGCGAATAGGAAAAAAAGACGAAAAGGATAGAGTATGCATGGACTCCGTTGTTTCTGCCAAACTCACGATGAAGTAATTAAACAAAGGATAAGATACGTATTGATTGATAGCATCGCTGTCTCAAGGCGGATACTCCGATGCATGATTTCGGCATTTCCATCGAAAAGAACTTTTTTCCGTTCTCAGCACTTAGTTTACTTCCACTTTTTGTTAAGAAAATTCCACTTGGAAAAGTACAGGTACAGAACGCAAGCGAAAACGAACCATATAAAGCCAAAAGCCATTATTCTCAAAGCAGGCAAAAATTACGGATTTCTGGACTACGTAATGTTACCTAGAGTCATCTAAGAAAACATCGAGAGTTTTCAGAAGTGGGACAACTTTTAGGCCGCGTACAGACTTTGCGATTTTGCCAGATCAGACTTTGCGATTCTGCGATATCTCGCAAAATCGCAAAGCCTGAACGCGGCCTTAGGAAGTTTTGCAAAGAAGGAAAATGGCAAGAGTGCACGCCGGCGCCCACGTGACACAGGACCGATTATTCGACCGACTGACGTCAGCCCATGGGAGGAGGGGGGTCTTCGGTCAAAGAGTGTACTGGTACTTTCGGTACTTTTGCCTCCACATACTTACTTGAACCGTAGAGGCCTAGCCCTTTTTCCGTACCAGTCTATCATTTCTTGGCTCCGAGAACAAAATCTTCATCGCATCGCCAAAGAAGCAGCGTTGCTTTTCAAGTACGGCATAATTATAGCCTCATACCAACAATAACCGTCCCGAAGTTGCAGAAACTTGCCCACCTCAAAGTCCAAAATCTGAAGTCTCAGCCCTATTATTAATAGCTACAACTTTAATCATTTTCGTTTCTCTGCGAGTAATTTCGTACCGGGAGCTACCGCACCTTTTTTTGTATCGTAGTTCAACTATCATACTGCACCAACTACATCTAATACTACGCCTTTATTCCATTACCGGCATTAAAATTGGATTCAAATTTGCTCGCAGACATTATTTCCTTTTTCAGCTCTTCTTATACCCTTTCCGAATGACCTCATCTCTCAAGGAATTCACTTTGACTGAACTCTGGTTGACTTTGCCGTTGCCATCCAATTATCTGCGTTCCTTTTGGTTAAGTTGACAGAATGACAAATTACGTTGTAAATACCAGGTTTTTACTGCAAAGTATAATAGCTTGTACTTTTGTTACGCGCACAATGCTCAAAGTGTAGAGGTGTCGTAGTCCATATCCCGCTTTCGGCTGTGTGAGCGGAAACTATCACTAAGTTGGTGAAAAAGGCTGATTTTCGCTGAAACTTCGCAAAGGGCATTATTTGGGGTTCTGATCACGAACGGAATGTAACTTCCTTCTTAACGGTGGTGCCAATTTGGCGCAATCGTGTAAGATGATGGCGGAAAAAGTTTATTGTTGTGTCTAATACAGTGGATTTCGGTGATACAATGCTAGCTATTCAGTAAGAGCAAGAAACCTGGGTGCCTCTACGTCTCAAATTAGGTCACTCCCCAGGTGCAGGCGAGACGATTAATTGCACATAATCTCTGTATTATGCCAAGGGTAACTTATAGATAGATCCGTTTACGAATAGTAGTCGGTGGTTCGGAGATATAAGGGTATACATTTATACATATGTGTGCCACCAAGTCATCGACTGTCGTACCAGCTAATTTCCACGAACACAGAACGCAAACGGTGATAACGTTATCACCAGTACCTCAACTTGGGTAATCAAACTGGCAAAATGTGATGTCAAATAGTGGCATGATTGGTGTAAATACTGAATGTAATGCTAAGCTGAAGCTAGTGACGATCGAGGAGTCATGGCTTTTATTTGCGAAGCTGCAACTGGCACTGTTATTGGCGTTGGGAAGAAAGGTCCGTTTTGCCCTTCCAGCATCTGACCTCCCTTCGTACTTAACTCGCATCTCTGACGACGAATGCATTCTATACCATAAAAATATGCAGGTGTTCGCTTAATATGTTGTATACTCTTACTTTTCTTACAAAATTCCTCTGATCGCGGGTAATACTTGAAGGATGTGGTTCTGGTGGAACATCAGAACAGCAATTGCAACAAGACGTTTTCCCTAAAATCGCTGAAATTTTGCTTTTAGTGTTATTTTGGGGGCTAGTCGCAGATGAACTTTTCATTAGGAGCACTGGCGTCGTATAACGGCCCTACAACGGTGACAACGTAACAGGGAGCACCACACTATTCATGGTGCCGGGTCGTTTTTACTTGAGCCTAAGACAGGAAGGGATCTTCTCCTTTTCCACGAAGACGAGACAAAAGTATGCGCCTGAGTTTGTAGATTGATGATTGCAGAATGTTGTCAGATGGAAGACGACAGCGAGCAAATGGGTGCCCCCTCTGCTACAATACAAAACTAGTCATGAATGAACAAAAGTGGCGGCATCTTGGGGCTCAAATGGTCTCTGTGCTATGTGTAAGAGTTATATCCGTGGTTTTTACTGAATTCGGCAAGAAAAACTGGTTGCACTAATATGGTGCAGTTGCACCATAACGCCAGAAACGAAGGTCATATTCGTGGTCTGTGCCCCAAATAACGGCCTACACTAATTTCAACGAAATTCATTTTTCCCAGCTGACGGTTTTGTAGGGCAGTGATGATTGAATAGTGCCAAAATCCTTTTTCATGGCGTAGAATCTAACGTGCAGCGACAACTTTATCAGCATTTTTAAAGCGTACCAGTGGGTTTTGATGAGACTGCTGCTAAACTGTAGAGCTGTTATCCGAACAGTTGCTTTTCCTTCATTCTTTTGAAGCGAGATGAGGGAAGATTTCGGTGCCAGAGCGTGGAATGATTTCGAAGTCTTGTATCGTGAGGTTCGTTTATTCTGAAGATTCGTTTGCCATCCTTTTCTTCATTAACTTCGAATAAGAGGATGGATCGTTTCATAAATACAAGTCTATCAAGCAAATTATCTGTTGTTTGCAATGTGCTTGGCACTTCTGGCGTGAAGGGAAACATCACACTTTCATCGTCTTCATTTTATTGGGTTGTCCCAAAAGTCTTGTAGTTTTTTTTTTCGATCATCACTTTTTATTTTTTTTCGCCCAACAAATAACAATTAGCTAAGGTAGTTGGGGGGGCCACTCGAAAAAGGCAAGAGTCGCGCCCAATTTCTGCTCAAAGACACTCTCAAGGTTATTTTATGCCTAGATACAGCTAACTTACTAAGAAAACGATTGCATTATTCTTCCATTAAAATATTACAAAAATTAGCTACAACTAGACCAAACATTCACTTACACGTATTCGCCTAAGCCTAGGGGAAGGGAATCTCATTCCCCAAGGCTTAGGCTAACATAGAATGAATAAACAAGCACGAATTTACTTTACGGAATCTTCTTTAAGCAGAATTCGAACCCGATTCGGCAAGCGCTATGGCTTCTCTGCGCTCTAGCCATGCGTTAGAGACGCAGAGACACTACTGCAGTCCCCCCCCCCCCCCCAACTACCTTAGCACCTAGACAACAACGTATTGACCATTGTTATCGGCAACCCTCTACCACTTTATAGGATAATTGTTGATTCCCTCCTCCCAGAACTCTAGGTTCTGAGAGTCGAAGAAGTCAGCGATCGCCTTCGCAAGCAAGTCATAATCAATGAATCTCTTGGCCACGAAGGATTCGAGAGGATGGGTTAGGCCGCGGTCATACTTTGCGCAGCTGCGTTAGTTGACGCCGCAGCGTTTGCAAAATTCTTGACCCAATCACACTACAGTATGATAATTGTGGCCGATTCGAATCTTGGCGCTGTGCCAATACACGAAGCGGCCACGATCACCATATTGGCACACTGCCATGATTCGAATCGGCCACAATTATCATACTGTAGTGTGATTGGGTCAAGAATTTCGCAAGCTCTGCGGATTATCTGACGCCGTCGTCTGCGGCTGGCAAGTGGTTGCGTGAGTTTGACGCCGGTGCCGGCGTCAACTCACGCTGGCACCTGCGTGAATTGGCGCCGGCACCGGCGTCAACTAACGCAGCTGCGCAAAGTTTGACCGCGGCCTTAGGTGACAGCCAGAAGGGGCAATGTCTGGAGAGTATGGCGGGTGGGGCAGCACATCCCAGCCGAGCTCCTATAACTTGGCCTAGGAACTTTTCGCGAAATGGGAGCGGGCGTCGTCATGAAGAAGGGTGACCGCGGACCTTTTCCGGCACTTTTCTCGAACAGCGACGGCGAGCTGCTGGAGCTAGTGGGTGCATACGACAGCGGTGACTGTCTCGCCTTGTACCAGCACCTCGCGGAAAAGCATTCCTTCCGCGTCCCAGAACCAGCACAGTCCCAAGCGTGGTTTGTCTTTCATGTCAATCTCGCCGTTGCTGAAGCTGATGAACCAGCGGCGCACGGTCACGTAGCTCACACACCCCTTGCCCAATGCAGCGCTGATGGAGTGGCAAGCTTCCGTCGTTTTGGTGCCGCAAGACCGCTCATAATAGATGACACCGCGAGTTGGGTGGGTATTGACAACGGGCATTGTAGCTCTCTCCACAGGATCTGGTGGGTCAGTATATATTTTCCTAGAAAGCTTAGGGAACGTTCTACCATATTCCTGAACCGCCTGGATCTGCCTCGAAGTGAACAAGAGTCACTGATTTTTTTTTGGAAAAACACTACAAGACTTTTGGGACACTAATATATATGCAGAGCGTTGTTCCCTGTAGTTAGATGAAAGTCCCTCTACAATGGAAGTCTTGTTTCCTCTTTACTTTCTTCGCTGTGTGATCTATTTTTAAACATCATTTCTTCATTTCCACTTATTTCAACGTCTATAGGAATGCTACGATGACGTCTACAAAACTGAAACGCTTGTACGACGAGTTACATCAAGTGGAAGCTGGTACTCATCCAAAGTATGTGGAAAGGCTAAGGCAGATTGAAGAACTTTATGAAGAACAAAAGGAACGCGAGCAAATAGCTTACGAGGTATAGTGATATCTTTGGTTTATTTGTTCATTCATATGCTTGCGTTCAACCAAATAATGCGAACAAGAGAAAGTGGACTGCACAGTTATTGCTTTTACTCTTCGAAAAAAGAAAGGACTAAAGTAGTAGTCACCCACCAAACGTCTACGTTCAAGTTCAGCACGACTGATAATTAAATGTCAATAGGTCGGTCTGACCACTTGCAATGAGGTGCACATCGCAGGATGCGTAGTAAGACGCTGACCTCAAATCTGCTTACAAAATTTGCGGAACGTCTCTAAGCGAAGAACGTTATAAAGGCTCTTCTATGTTAGCGTTCCATATGTCGAAGCGGTTACTACGGTTTTACTCTTGTTCAAAGCTTACTCTTTTCTTAGATAAACCTCGAAAGGTATTTCCGTGATTCGCTGATGTGATGTGGTTTGCTTTCAACGCGCCATCCCATCTCTACTTACAAGATTTTAGCGGAAGTGGGTCAAATGATACCCATTCTATGTTTGTCAGAAAGTAGATAGTTTTTTACCCTCCGCATAAGCATTATTTGTCCAGCTCCTTTATTTATTAGGTTGTTGCAAAATTAATTTCGGTTTCAAGGTATGTATCAATAAGTAGATTTTTTACCCTGAACTATTCCATCCCAAGGAACGCCAGGCATACCATTTGGTGGGTTTTTTCTGCTCAGAAACTTCTATGAATGTCGCTCTAAGTTTTCCAGCCGGCCTTTTCCAGGGCTGCGTATAATCATGAACCGACGCGACTATCGAGTCATCATGCTTTATGAGTTTAAATTGGAACACTCCGCAGCGGAGGCAGCTCGTAATCTCAGCAATGTTTTTGGGACGAATTGTCCTTGCGAACGAACAGTGGAGCTCTGGTTCAAAAAATTTGCTTCTGGCGATTTTGATCTCGAAGAGAAGTCGGGTCGCGGCCGCAGGTCATCGCTTAATGATCAAGATTTAAGGAGAGCCGTCGAAGCAAATCCGGAGACGAATACTCGTACGTTAGCAGAAGACCTAGGCGTACATTACTCTACAGTGGCCAAACATTTGCTGACAATCGGCAAGGTGAAGAATATGTCGAAGTGGGTGCCTCATGACCTGACCGATGAGCAGCGTCTGGCACGTTTCGACACCTGCTCTAATCTCCTAGTTCGCCATAAAAATGAGCCATTTGTAAATCGTATTATAACTGTAGATGAAAAATGGGTTCTTTATGATAACAGGAAGCGGGGATTAGTCTGGGTAGATAAGGATGCCCCTCCAAAAACTTTTCCTAAACCCGACCTTCACCCTAAAAAGGTTATGATTACTGTGTGGTGGTGTTGTAAAGGTGTAATCCATTACAGTTTCTTGCAACCTGGTCAGCCAGTCACAGCAGAGTCTTACTATTGTGATCTGGAGCAAATGTATAGAAAGTTGCAAAAATTGTGGCCGGCGGTGGTGAGTAGAGGAGGGCCGATCCTGCTGCAGGACAACGCAAGGCCACACACCTCACAAATCACTCGGCAAAAATTGACCCACTCGGGTATAGAAGTTCTCCCTCACCCAGCGTATTCTCCCGACCTTTCCCCAACAGACTATCACTTTTTTCGAGCCCTCAATTCTCATCTGCGTCAGAAACAATTTACTAATTTAGACGATGTTGAATGTGCCTTCGTTGATTCTCGTGATAGTAGTTTTTATAGTGAAGGCTTAGATTTATTGCCTGTTCGTTGGCAAAAGTGTGTAGATTCTGATGGTCTTTACTTCGATTAATAAACTTGTGTTTAAGCTGAGTTATAGTAGTTTGAAGTATGCGGTCCATTTCCGAAATTAATTTTGCAACAACCTAATACTTCCTCCTGAAAGTTCGATTTGGCTAGAACTTGTCCACAAGGGGTAACTCGACTCATGAATGCCAATATCACATTAGTTTTACGCCGAAACTCTACTTTCCACTGGTAGAAACTGTGTGAGTTTATGAGGGAACAACATACGGAATAGTCATTTCAGAGAACCCTTCACAACCCTTTTCACTGAGTAGTTTCGTGGATTTGAAAAAATTCATCTCAGCATCGCAAAAAGCGCTCTACACCTCATTGCGAAAGGCTGAGCTGTGCTAGTAATTTTTCACCGTTAGCGAAGCATGTGATTTTTCTGTATCAACTTCAGCAGTATATTATTTATCCTCGATCACAAGTCCAACACTAATCCAAAAGTTAGGACTAGAAAAACTACTACCGTTTTTGATTGCTTTAGCTAGCCCTTGAAAGGATAGAATACGAATACAAGCGACGGAAGCAGCAAACAAAAGATGAGCTAGAAAAGAAAGAAAAAGAGCTTGTTCAGTCGATGTTAGCCGTGAGTGACTTTTCGTGCTACTTCTTGCGAGGGAAGTAGAGTGGTTAAATCTACTATTTAGGACTTGGATGAAATGGAGAAGCGAATCGAGTGGGAGTACACAAACATGGATGTGTCACGAATTGGAAGCGCAAATGTCATTGATACCACCAAGAAGACACTGCGCGGGTATATTTTCTCCTGCTGTGCATTGAAGCTTGTCATGTCTTCTAGTACTATCACTTTTTTGTTAATTTTTTAGGAAAAACATCTGATTTTGCATTACATTCTGTAGTCAACTCTTGAAGATAGCCGGGGAGGGCAATCTACGGCAATCTTGGTCTACGGTACTAGCTTGTAGTTTAGCAAATATCTCATGAATTCACACTCGACGCCTTGCCAAGTCGTCGAGCGCATGCATGGGATATTTCTACCATAAACGCATGTTTTCGTATTTCTCTCTTTACTCTCCATTTCATTGTTTCACTTGTTTGTTTCTGTTTGTTGTTTCATTTGTTGAGCATCTTCATGAATGAAGTCAATCCCCCCTTCTCTGTCCGCCACCCAGCAGGCAACTGGCCACTGAAGCGCGCATTCCCAAGTGAAGCGCGCTAGGAACCCGATAGTACCCGAAAGGCCTATTTTGTCAGTTTAGCTGCATATCATCTCTTCTAGGCTCAAATGTTCTTTCACAGGGTATACTGATTTCAAAAAAGCATCCGCTCCCTAACCCCCTACTGGTGCTTTTAATCTGTTTTCCGGCTGACTTGATTCTATAGTAGAAACTGTTTAGTCTGTCGTGTTTAGGAGTCCGGTTCCCACGGATTAGCTTTATGCATGTGGGTTTCTGCATTTTCACAAGTGTTTTTGACTTGCAGCCGTGGCGGAATCCTGATCGAACCACCAACGTACTTCAATGCAACGCCGAAACCGACTACACCGAATATTACGCCAGATACCAGATATCTCCTGACAGATTCCGAAATAGCTGAGGACGTCCGAGCGTTCACGGGAGGCCAAAGCAGTCCTCAGAAGGTGACCAAATTAAGCACCATCTGCGAACTTGGTAGTCTGCACAGTTACCTATGACACAGAAAACACGTAGCTCAGCTTGTTTAAACTACGTATGATCAACTATGTCGCAGAAAAGGAGTGCGGTGCTCTTCATCGCTTAATGCTTTGCCTTCATGAAAGTCATGTTAATGTAATTCCAGAACCAACGACTCTTCGAGGTTATATTAGTCAAACAGAAGCTCACATATGATGGAAAAGTGTTAGTTGGCTTATCTATCTCAATTCGCTGGTTATGATTTTCCTTTTCTTGCGGCCTATTACTTTTTTTCTATTCCAGATACAAGCAAGGCGAGGAGGTGCATGTGGAGAATACGGAGTACGGGAAGTTTCCAGCAAAAATGGACTGCGTCACAGATACTGTAGTTTCTTTCAAATCGACATTGCCCTGGGACACCAGGCAGATTCATGCCTCTTATTCCGACTTGACTGAAGGGCGGGTGCAAATATCAAAGAAAAGAAACAATTAACGACACCGTTAGGGGTAATTTTGGTCGGTTGTGAAATAAATTTGGGATATAAAAGTCGGGGTGCTCAATAGTGCAACAACAGAGAAAGAACAATGAAACAGTAAAACCTGAAGAATGTGACTCCTATCCTTACGATGGGAGACGTGCTTTTGCGACTACCCTCGCTCTAGGAGGGATGCAGAAGGTGAGAGCAGCTAAGCTAGCCGATCGTGAACGTTGCTCCCCACCTTCACCACCTCAACTCATGTCTGTCGACGCGTTTTTCAACGAGATTCTGCCACCCATTATCTTTTTCTCCATTTCATTTGCGAAAAATTCTTTCCTGTTCTCATTCCCTTTTTTACCCCTGATGGTGCTCTTAACTACGTTTTTCATTGCAATGCTCAAATTTTTTGCTCAGCACTCAGTGTCTTCTTCACGCTTAAGCATTTGTTTTTCAACTACATTTGCGATAGTTGATGAATATGTAGACGTTGTATTTTCAAATGTTATTAGGTGCATGTTGTCTGTGTGGAAATTGCAAAGGATTCGAATAAAATTCAATGAGAAGAGTTAGAAATGGGTGTGGAGGCACACTTAATACTTTGCAGTATTCAGTTAAAGTTCATTATCACTTTTTTCACCGCCTACCTGTGTCAATCCCCGATATCGGCTCTGAGCCAGTTTTTTCAGAACTCTTATCGAGTTTTGTAGGTGAATTACATTGGTTGTAGTCAAAAGGAGCCCTAGCGACGTCGCGCAGCGCACCGCACGCTTTCGTGCTGGTTCGCGTACGACACTTCGCGACTTCACCACACCCCACTGGCCTCTCGTGCCTTACATCGCTGCTATTTCTCATAATGAACGGTAACTTCGGTATTGTTTTCTTTGGAAATGACCTTTGTTAACAGCATTAAACCCTACTTCAAAGCATTTTCTCTTCACAGATAGTGATTTTAGGAAACGAAATTTGCGCTTCCTCGAAGCTTACTTACAAAAATGGTATGTGCTGTGAAGCGACCGAAACTAATTTCATATCCTCTGAAAAAACATTCCAGTGTACTCGTTAAGACGCTTTTTCGTTTGAGGAAGGTGATCAGTGCACTGATTCAGTATGTACCCTCGTATATGCGATTTCCTTCCTAATCTGACAAATGCGTGCTCTACGATAAGGATTACTAAACTTTACTCAAGCATCTATTCACCAAAAATGGCGATGGCACAGGAAACAGCCTATTCAAAGGAATGACACATCCTAGGCAACACATAACGGAATCGTACCAACTACCACAGAAAGTAAAGCAACAATGAAAACCTTCAATACGCCACGCTATGAGCAACGGTTCTATGAGCATGAAGAATTAATTTTATAAATAATAAACATGAAAATAACAATTTGAGTAATGTACCAACAGGAGTGCATCAATTTTCAACAAAGAGTTTGTAAAATCGATAACAGTGCGTGCTTCAAGGTTGGCTAGGCCTGACAGAAACGAAAAATGTGAGAAACTTGAGGGAAGAAATAGTAAAAACTACGAAGTAACCATTAGACAAACAAGCTAACAACAAAGAAAAACAGAGATCAAGGCACAAGAGGAGGCTCCGTCAACTCTTTCTTCTTGTCTGGATGTACCCAGTAGGAGAGCGCTAGCACAGTTTCATAAGCTCCGAAGAAGACGAAACCGCCTGCTGTCATCCAGAGAACACGTGGTACGATACCCGAAAACAATGCTGGGAAGCCACGAGTCGCATAAATCTACAAGATACCATGTCTTATCAATTGCGATAGTAATCAATAGAAATAATGGATTACTCATTGAAGTTCAAAATTTTGTCAAGTTTCTCATCAGTTGGAATTATATATAATAAAAAATGAATTGCCCACTCGAGCTAAAGTCCTCAATATAGTTGGCGCTTCTCTTGATTTCGAAAGCATTATTCTCGTCTTCGCCACGTCAAGGGGTGTAGTCACCGCGGCAGCGAATGCTCCGGCTATACTTCCGCAGGTAGCACCCTCTATAGGAGAACACTCAGCACCCTAGAAAGAATCAATAAGTGTCAGAGACATCAAGAGAGGAACAGTCACATGAAAGTAACAAAGACCTATAATGCACACAACGGAGCACCCAGGACTTGTTTGAAAAGTAATAATTGAGTTTGTCCATTTTTTTGAGCTCACTTTACTCGACTATCAGGCTTCGAAATGTATGCTCCACGCTTCTGGGAACGCATGAAAAAAATCCAATTTTCGTTCGATAGTGTTGCTGCGGGTATAAGATCCGATTGAGGTCCGTCCCAGATTTTTCGGAGTAGTTGGGTCATATTCGGGAAAACACAGAGTGAGGAACATTGAACTCCTCTCTCGCTCAAGGGTTATTTGGACAAATATCTCTGTTGGGAACCCCGTAAGGGATCACACCGATAAGACCTCTTCTCTAGACACAGCGCTTAGGCCGCGGTCGTACTTTGCGATGCCGGCGCTAGGGCGTGGCTGCGTATATCTCGTCTCCGCGTATGCCACCGTGCCTCATTGCCTGCGTCATCTCTGCAGCTCCTCTGCGCCACTGGCCCTCGCTGCCTGTGAACGCAGCCACGCCCTGCCTGCGGTGAGTATGACCACGGCCTTACCTCATTCTCATAACTGAGTTGGTCAATATGTCGAAGTGACAAACCTTTTTCGAAGCAATATTTGCCTTCAGAAATTCGTAGAGAGGAAATTCCACGACTGCGAATGGAATCTCTCGAGTCACCGTGCTCAAGTATCCTCTATAAAAACCCAACAGGCGATTGGACGTGTATAATTCTCGACATACTTGCGTCAGCCTCTGCTGAGGAGTCGATGCCTGAACACTATAAGGGAGCAATGACTATGAGGTCAAATTAATTCGCTCGACTTACTTGTAGCCGTTGTTTAACAAGCTCTGTTGGAACACGAACAGCACACGCTATGGTCTCAGCCAAACTAGCAGAAAATGCGTGAACAAGTGGAGCTAAATATTAAGAAAAATACTTGATCAAGAAAGAACTTTACGCGAAATCACTTACTTTCTTTGTTGAAACATCCGTTTATCGTCCTGTAGCTCAGGAAAAACAAAGCAGCTCCAGGAGCTGATCCAATGGCAACTGAGCCCATCCCACTAAACGAGTATACGGCATATCAAAAAAGAGCGCTCAAGTTATGCTAGAAACGAATACCTGTAAATATTTTTAAATCCACCAGCAGCCATGAAGCCTTGTTTGCTTTGCAAACGCGTCTTTATCGTATCTAGAGGATAAAGTCCTAGATCGACAGCCAAACCAGCCGCAGCGCCACATATCAGCCATCGAGGAGTATCTTCATTCATGAACTCTGGAAAAAGGGCGAACTCTATTGAATTGCTGAATATACCATGATTAATGGAGAGAACGTGGATTTTTGCTTTAGGCTATTGAAGGAGCTCCGGTTCAGTGGAACTATATCGTTGAGCAGTGGAAAGGTTGCTCATTGCTGAGAAATGGAGCTATAGTATACGATACCCTTTCTTCTTAGTAACATCATAAAAAGACAAATACAGACCATTTCGGAGCGCTTGATAGGGCGTGGCCTACGGCTTGCGTGAGAGTGAATCAAATTCACTCTTGCCACACTCTCACGCTAGTCACCCTGTCTGGCGCTGTGAGATGGGCTGAATGTGAACGGTCAGTAACAACATGAGACACTGGTAGTTTATTAAAAAATGACAGCTTTTAAACTTTCATAGTTTTTTTTGAATGGAGTTCTGAAAGTTCATATGACTAGCGGAAATTCTGATCATCATAAGGCTCCGGATCACCACAACAAAAAAGCAACAAAGGCAATGGTAAACTAAACTTCAAGAGTCAATTAAAGTGGGAGGGGGAGAAGCAAAATTTCAACCGACGTTGCTCGTGAGGCAAAGCAGACGTGACGGCAGATGCTTTTTCATGTAGGAAGATGGTAAGACTTCGCCTAACGAAAGAAGAGGCTTCGACGTCTGTGAAAAGTTGCGTCTTCCCCTCCTCCCACTTTAATTGACCCAATTTATTAAAAACAACCAATTTAAGACAGGTAGGCGAGAATGACAGCCTACTCTATTATTTTCGTAAATAACTGATACGCGAGGATGTACAAAATCCCAAGTCCACGCCTTTTAGGATTACAGCAGATGTTTGCCTAGTGCTGAAAATAGCTCTCTGAGAAACCGGGCCCCTCAAATTCCTCGCCCTCCGTGAAGCATACGTGCATAAATCCGCAAAACTACGTCCCTTCACGCGCTTTTGCGGATTCATAATTACCGAGCGTTTCATTTTAGTGGATCTAAGTGCTTTATAAAACAACAAAGGAACTGGCTATAAACGAGTGATCAGCAGTTTCCTGTTTGAGCACAGTCGAGGTAGCTTCGGTTAGTTCGGTTTATCGATTCATTTGTTAGGTTTTCCACCAAGAGTTCGTTACAGGTTTGCTTCAATTCAGTGCTTCTTGGTGAAGCTTCACACTCGCTAGGAAACGAAGAAATTTGGGTGCTAAGGTAGTTCGGGGGGGGGGGGGGGCACTGCAGTAGTGTCTCTGCGTCTCTAACGCATGGCTAGAGCGCAGAGAAGCCATAGCGCTAGCGGAATCGGGTTCGAATTCTTCATAGAAACGATTTTGTAAAGCAAGTTCGTGCTTTTCTTTTAATCCTATGTTAGCCTAAGCCTTGGGGAAGAAGATTCCCTTCCCCTAGGCTTAGGCGAATACGCGTAAGTGGTTGCTTAGTCTAGTTGTAGCTAATTTTTCGAAATGTATTAATGGAATAATAATTCAATCATTTTCTCAGTTAGTTAGCTGTATCTAGGCTTAAAATAACCTAAATTGGGCGCGACTCTTGCCTTTGTCGAGTGGCCCCCCAACTACCTTAGCACCGAAATTTGCAGGGTCAGCTCTTTTCATTACATCTCGGGTTTTTTGGCACACATCCAGTGAAGATTTTAAGGGGAGCTTGAATAACTGAGCGTGGGGTCACTTATCGTTAAAATTATAATTTTTTCATCCATACTTTTCCGGCCCTGGGTGGTTGAGATTCTTCGTCAGTTTTATCGAAGATATTTCAGAATATCGTGAAATGGCTCGAAGGGTAGACTGGTGGTTACGGCAGGTGTACCTCGGTATCATTCCATCGTATCCTATAGGATATATGATCGTAAACGGTACGTTCCTTTATTTTCTCAAGGGAGAGGGTCTTCAGCAATACGTTCTTAGGTTATCGCGATGAGCAGTTCTGGACTAACGTGTACGTAGAAAGGAGCTCTTTCCCACCTTCAGAACATTTAAAGGATTTGGTGGAGGCCGAAATGGACAAAATCGAGATTGCCAAAAATCCGAAAGTAGGTTTGCGTTGAAACAGATTCAGAGTCTTGCTCCGAATAAAATAGGATTTAAATGTTCAGGTACGTGTGAGCTTGACGAGCTCGAGTGAGCCTCGCGTGTACGGCTGTTTTTTCCTCCAGTCGGGAGCTGAGCTGCAATTTCCAATGCGAGTCTCATTTGCGGATGTGGAGGAAGCCCGGCGTTTGGCAAACAACATTGAACTTGACATGGGCTTGGCTAGGTACTGGACGAAATTCCAAAATTGCTATTTTTTTGCATGGAATAAGAGTTTTTCTTAAACCGCGAGCTCCTGTCTGCACTTACAGTCCAGCTCTTCGCCGTAAACCTTTGAAATGTTTTTGGGAAGGAAATGCATCGTGAGTTCCAACTTCGTTGCTATCCTTTTCATTTGAAGCATAGAGCTGGAGTTTGGTCGCGGCACGATTTGGCGGTCAGTACTACCAAAAGCGACTTTCACGTGACGGCATCGATTCAGTTTCTTTCGTGCTATTGCCTGTGTTGCGAGAAAACTCGGCTCTAAGCTAAGGAGTGACATATGATATCAAAACATTGGACTATTAGACATCGGCGAAAAATCGAAGTGAACTCAAAAATTGGCGAGGAGCTGACATCGCGAATGATACTGTCCGACGCTGCAAAAATGTTTATCGTGCAGCGTCAGCTCCAGCTTGCCAACAGGTACGGCTATGTTCATTTTACTGATAGCGCCTATTCAAATAATGTTCTTATTGAACTTCTTACAGTGGAACCATGTTCAGTGCGCCAATGATAGCTTGGTTTGGCATATTTGCTGCCGGATACGCCATCGCCATAGGTACTTCATTATTTGAATTATTTTCCAATACTTCTAGCGTATTCGGGCGAGTGTTACTGTGAATATTAGTGTTTTCCCGTCACTCACATCCTCTGTTTGTTTATCTTACGGTCTTATAGAGAGCTTCTCAACATGATATCTTTGATTATCTTTGCTGCATCTAGGCGCTGTGGATCCTGAAATACGTTATACTGCAATTCGATGTTTTGCGATGCTGCAATCCCTTTATTTTTCCTTGCTTGTTTTTCGATTTTCGATGTGAAACGGAATCCAGCACGATTATTTCAGGTATTTCGAGTGCTGTTGGGATTGCCCTTGGTATACCTGTCGGCTTGATGGTTAGCGCAGTCACATTCCGTCAATTTCTAGAGAGCTATAATGCATATAAACTGAAATGGGCTGACGAGAAGACAATTTCATTGTGAGTTGTCACTTTCCTTTTATTCCTTTTTTACTTCTGCGGTAACTTGCCTGCTCTTGTTTGAGTGGAGGACTTTTTCAGGGGCGAGGGCTATTTGGAAGGAGCCCGTGACTATTTTGCGTCCACAATGAAATTTAATAAATTGTTGAGGGTTTTACTAGGCGAAGAAGGAGAACAAAATATCGCAAAAAATGGAGATGTACGGTACGTCATTCTTCCTTTTATTTTACCTTCGTGGATTTTGTTAAGTATTTGGAAAATTTCTGCGGTTTCCGATCTCTGATTCCAAATGCGCATATCTCGGCTTGTACAAGTTTTTATTAATCGAAACAAGAGCCATGGGATTTTATACATTTTTGCCAGCAAGTACTAGACGCTAGCTTTTCTGTTTGTTCAGAACTTTGGGAACTAGAAGCGATGAATTTGTGGAAGGCCTGACCAGCATCGTGTTCGGTCTGGAGGCGTTCTCCCGATGAAAGCTGTTCAGACGATTAAATGGTAATCGGCGGAGCAAGGGAAGTGAGCTTGGACGATGCCGCAGAGTTTCGTAGCCCAGCTCATTCATCTTCTTTAAAGTTGTTTGTTGTGCAATGTGGGCCGTGCGTTATCATGAGGAAATCCCTTCTCATTAGCAAATCTTAGTCTCATGATCTACAGTTTGCGATGAATTTCGTTTGCTCGTTACAGTAATTTTTAGACGCAATATGGTGTGATACATGAAGTAAGGTAAATTAGGCGGCCGCGGACGACCATAGTGCCGTCATGCCGTCAAGGCTGACCGCTGCGAGCTTGACCTTTGTCCAACCACTGTGCAGTTCTTGGTCGATTGTCCTATAGAATGTGGTTCTCATCATATGTCACGATGAGGTCGAGAAGTGAGTCGTTCGTGTGCCGGAGAAAAATAAACGAGACATGGTGTGGAGCTGTTGCTTGTCTTTCTCTTTCCGAAGACCTCAGAAAAATTCAAAGTTCATTTTATGACAAAAGCGTATATTTGTATAGAGCGAGAAGCGGGCTTCGATGTGGTACAGGCAAGAGCGAAGAGCTAATAAGTAATCCAGAAAGTGGAACATTCTGAACTCCAAGAGCTTTTTGAACCGCCTGATACTTGAGGCTTTGTTCGCAGTTGACGTGTTAGGCCGCAGTCACCTTCCACCGGACCAGCTTTGAATTCGTATATAGATCACACACATATCAATCCAAGGATTCTGCAATCTTGTGAAATCTGAAACGCCACGCGCACGAGACACACGAGCGTTCGAAGGGTACAGAGCAACGTTAGGCTGTGGTTATACCATGGAAACTGCGATTCTGCGATCGTGCAAGTCGATCGCACTTTTTCCTTAGGCACTGCCTTTTGCCACGCAGTGAAAGGCATCACCAGCGTAGCGGTGGGAAAATATCTCGCTGAAGCGAGACTACGCACGACACCATACGTGATTGTGCCATTTGCATGACTGCGTGATAGCAGAAGTGTTGGATCGATATTTACCAGTACCAATTCTCAATTGAACTCCAAACGAACTGCAAAGTCGCAAAGTTCATGTTCTTGTATTGAGAGAAGGTTGGAGAGTAGAACGCTCAAGTGAGGGTTTCAATCTAAGTGAGGTGTGGCCGTATCGCGGCATCCAGCAATTTTGCCTTTTCACAAAATCGCAGTATGGCGGTTTGCAAAATGTAACTGGGGTTTTAGTTAGAGTTTTACATCTTAATCACGTAGAATTCTACTTCGCATGAGTTATCTTACTTTAAAATCGTGTAGTAAATTTTCAGATTTGATCCAGTCCTTTTATCGGAGAGGTTGAAAAATGTTAATGCTATGTGGAAAATGAAGACTGCTGCCCTGAAGGAAGATACCAGACTATTAAAACATAGCTAGGGCATTCAGAAATGTTGGTAGTTTCCTATGAATATTTATCATTTTCCAATCTTGTATAAACTGATAAAAGCATTCGTTGTTGATTTTAAATAGGTACGTTTGTAAAATTCATAATATTCCTAGGTTCGTTAGCATTCATAGTTAGCACCTTAATTCTGAGTAACGCATGTTAATTTTCGTTCTCTAGTACTCACTGTGTCACTCATCGCAATGTAAATGAATTATGAGAAAGCATTTCCCTTTCGTGAACAAATTGCGATTATTTGTCGCTCCCGTATTTGTCAGACAGTCTACTGGCTAGCGCATATTGTTTAAGTTCTGATAGATTCTAGTTTGTATCGGTGATTATGAGATTATCCCGTGCAGTGCTGTCATACAGGTGGGTAGTCATTCTTTTCCACGATCTATTGGATGCAACATCGCCTCCTTAACTTTTGAAGGAAATGGAATGAACAAGCTACAGCTTTTTTACAAACAAAAGCTGGGCGACGATTGCGGATAGGATTGTTAGGAGGAACAATCATTGCTTATCCGCTAGGTTCTCTTCTCATTAATGGCCCATTGCTGAATTTCACCTTCCCTCGTAGGTGAGTCTTGGTCGTCCATCTTTCTTGCATGTGCTTTCTAGGCTCTTCTTTCAATTGCAGATATTCAGTAGAAGAGTTACCACCTAGACTGAAAGAGATTGCACGAGAGGTCAGTCTGGCGTTATGTATTTTACAAAACATTCATACGCATTTGGTACTCTATCATTGTAGGAATACGAGCACTTCCTGGAGTCGGAGTCACGTGTTGAGAAGGATGCCGTCGTCACCCAACATCTGGGGACGTCCCTTGGTTCGTTAATTCAGTTTATGGAAGCATTAGTTTGAATCATTCAGGTTTAATGAGCACATGTGGACCCACTGCAACTGCATGTTTCAGCTTTTGATCATCCTATATATTTCGTTGCTGTCAGTTTCATAATGCGATTATGTTCAGATGAATTTGAAACGATAGCAGCGGGGTCTCTGGGCGTGAGGACTGGACTACATCTTGCTGTCCCTTGTCATGCACGATTTACAAATGTCGATGAAGCACTAAAATATTTAAGGTGAGCGTGGACTCCCATGTGTGTGCAGACGGGAAGAAATCTTTTTTTCTGAGCTTGATATTCGAATTCTAATTTTCTCGAATTCGAAACGGGCGCTATGTGGAAGTGGGGAACCAGCTGTGATTCGCTGGCTCACAGTTATTGCAGTAGCACCTTTATTAGCTTGTTTGGATTCTACGAATTTAGATGCACTGGGCTTAAATGCCTCTTGTCCGTTGTACCCAGCATACTCAGACCACGGTCATTATAGGGAGCACCATCCTCATTACATCAATGCTATCGGGGTCAAAGTTCCCATGCAGTGGGACACTCCAACTGGTAAGGAGCTAGCTAATGCCTTTGTTCTATCAGAAAACGTAAGTTTCGTTGAGTAAATACTATAATACTTATGTGCTTGTAACGTTACATGCACTGCCCACGTCTTTGTATTTATTCAGGCTCTGCGTTTTATGTTTTTGCGAGATTTACATGCTCACGATGGATACGCGTCCCTTGCTCAACGTAGCATATCCTGGGCAACATGGACGTCTTTCACGAGTATATTTACATACTGGCTGCACAAAGTAATGTTTTCCGCTTTTAAATCATTTGTTGTGGCTTTAAAAAAAACATTGTTTTTCAAGTCGTCTAGAATTTGTGGTGGAACTGCTACCTCTTTTGCTGTAATTTATACATTATTTGTTTCTGCTGCATGGTTTGCTAACAAACAGTGGTATTATTTATACAGGTAATCCTGCCTTTTTCGATATTCTCCTATTTCTTCCATACAAATGGATTCTTTACAGTTTCATTGTTTCAGATATGTGACAGACGTTCATGCTGATAGCGTCGCCGCGCGTACATCGTTTAGCCATTGTGAAGGTGGTAAAGAGCTTTACTGGAAGCAGCTGAAAAGGCACAGGTGATGCTGTTATGGTCACTGGAAATTAGTCAAGTGTTGCTTAAGTTCACGCGTCCGCTTCATTTCAGGATTATGCGCGATGTTTGCCACGATTTGAAGTCCAAGATTACTCCTTCTGGAGATATTCGTGGAATAGCTACACCCATAATAGTCCGATATGATCACCTTAAAGTATGAAGAGCTAGATTCTAAGATTGTGAAGTAAACCTGTAAATGTGATTTGCAGGATCTGAACGAAGAAGATGATGAACTGAAAGAAGTTGTCAGTGGGGACGATTAGAACATGATACGTTGTACAGATTTTACCCTTCAATACATCTCCAGCCGCAATCGTCATTTTTTAAATTGTTATTATTGAAGTTTCGCAGACATAAATAAGATTCTATCAACTTTTTTTTGTAGGAGTGAGCCGTAGGAGCGGCAGCGTTATTGAAAACGTTTTGATTGTTCTTGTTTCGCATGTGGCATTTGAGGGGTCATTCACCTAGGCTATGCGAGAAGTTAGAAATGATAGCGAATCATCTCTGAATTTCAGTATTTAATTTTAACTTTTGGGTGGTGCTACTCTCTCATACACTCGTTGTAGTGCAGCCTTGGCTCTTTATATTGTTGACCACTACAGCACAACTGAGGCGGTGCACTCATAACGTTGATATACTCTGGTACCAAGGAGCGCAGTCAGTGCATTATCGATTGTAGCTAAATTCGTATTCAGGTAAGAGATAGAGAACCGTACTCATATTATTCGAGGAAACACAGTGTTTGCTTGGCAGACTACGCAATGAGGCGTTTTAAAATTTTCAATTGTTATAAGTTTGTCGCATCCACGTTGTAATCGGGATGCACGCCGTCAGTTGCGTATGGCTACGCAAGTCGGTACTTAAGCTGGTGACAGCCGGACACACGAGGCCGCTGGACGACGCCCTCGACTACTCACCCTCGACCCCTACCGTAATCCCCTCGTTATGTAATGTAATTATTAGAATAAATATATATATATATCCTACTGTAATAATAGAAGACTGATAAATACCGCTACACTACATCAGATGAAGACGTCATGAACCTTTAATCTGATATGGAGGTCCCGGGGAAATGTTTTTTTCGGTTAACCTATTAAAAAAAAAATTTTTAAAGTCCCATCCCCGAACCCCCTTCCCCCGCTCACAGTTTCCAAGACTCCCCTCGTCTAACGAAAATAACCCTGGTAAACGACTTTGCCGGACCAGGTACATTGACACAACGAACGACATTACGTAAGTAATTTAAATTTGATTTTATTTTCATTATTCTCGACATGGAAGATTGTTTTTGTCATCTTCCAAGAACTTTGTGTGCACGTGCGCACTGCACACACTGTTTCCTCCTTCTGGGTTCATACTTGATTCAAAAACTGCGAGTTCCCAATAGAAGAAGTATTATTGAATTAAATAAGGTCCGGCGACGTGTCCTCCTTTCCTTGACACTCTATTTGGTACATAGCGCTAATTCCCCATTTCAGAGGTGGGTTGACATAGGCTGCAGGTTCTATATCATAAGATATAATATGATATGAGAATCTACAGACAATATTTAGCTAAACGTTAGTATTTCAGTTTGATAGCGGATATTATTAATTTTGCGATGCCAGGAGCATCAGCACCTGATAAGTAATTTATGAATAGTAAAAATTGTAAGCGATGACTTACTTCTATGACTTATATAATTTTTCCGCTACCGTATTTTGAAAGGACCGTTCGCCATTTGTCGACTTACGCGGCAGTTGCTGTCAAGTGGCCACAGAGCAAAAGCAGCGCTGTTTGCGACCGCGCGCGCATCTCGAGGATTAATTACCCTCGCAATAGTTCAAAGCTATGTATTGTCACCTTTGGACCTCACGACGCAATTATATTCCTACACAGCCCTCCAGAGGCCGACAGGTACTAATCGTCTATTTGTCCAAACCCATTTATCTCAAAGTGTTAATGGCCATACACTGAGAGTATTGTGTAAAGAATCACCCTCCTAGGAATTTTACAATATCTGAAGGTCGAAGTGCAATCATTCTAAGTGGGATAATAGAACGTATTGCACACTGCAACATAATAAGACTCAATGCTTCTGGTATAGAAGAAGAAATAATGATAAAATAGTTAAAAAAAAAAAAAACGACTCAATATCTCATGGTGTTACTGGTCTTCGCCTCCGGCATTTCCTTCAGCCGCGACGCGAAATATACAAATGTAGATTCTTTGAATGGGCGGTTCAAAGAATCTCTAGGGCAGCGTAAACCAAAACAAACACTTTCCTCCTAAGCACATTCTGAAATTCGCCCCAGTACTAGTCGCAAATAGTGCATAGCACTAGACCTGTACTGGCTTTCTGACATAGAATTCGATGTTAACATACTTGAACCACGGATATGTAACATTTCTTTTTTCCTCTTTTCCTTCACTTTAATAAGTTATCAAAAAGATCTTCAAATGTGAGTAAATTTCTTGTAAACCTAGAATAACCATGTTTTCATTCCAACACTTTCTCCGCTCATGTATGTATTGTAAACGATATTCATATGCCACATGTTCCTTCCTTCTGCGATTCCACTTATATGATCCATAGCTCGGGGTCGAGCTAACTTTGAAGAGGTGTCGTGCCCATGCCCATGTTCACATCACGCATTGTTACTTCAGCAAGTGTCCACACTGCTAGCTATTGTCATCTAACCAGCTAGCCCTCCGTTCGTCACAAATACATCGATATTTGCTTCCTTCGAGTGCATAATCGTGGCTGTGTATACGATTAGGAGGATAGGCTACTCAGTCGTTTATCGGACCACAATGTGCGTCAACATGTGATTAATCAACATTTCGAATGTCATTATCAGCTGTACTTTTCATTCCTCCTTTTTCAAATAAGACCACACAAGCATACGTCCTAAGTCATCAAGGAATATGCCAGTTCAAGCTCGAGGACGAGCTTGCTGTGGGAATGGAGATGTCGCATCCACGTTGTAATCGGGATGCACGCCGTCAGTTGCGTATGGCTACGCAAGTCGGTACTTAAGCTGGTGACAGCCGGACACACGAGGCCGCTGGACGACGCCCTCGACTACTCACCCTCGACCCCTACCGTAATCCCCTCGTTATGTAATGTAATTATTAGAATAAATATATATATATATCCTACTGTAATAATAGAAGACTGATAAATACCGCTACACTACATCAGATGAAGACGTCATGAACCTTTAATCTGATAAGTTTTATCTATTTTTAGCTTTGGTTTGGTTCTTCATTTTGCAGAGAATGAGTTCGATTGCTGTTGGCTTAGGAGCATGTGCATTATCCTCACTCTTCTTTGGAAGCGCTTATGTTCCCATAAAAAGATTTGACGCATCTAATGGCGAGTTTTTTCACGGTCACCACTGCTATCTTGCTACTTTACCACTTGGATGCGGGATACTTCTTACTAACTATTTATAGGGATTTTCGTGCAATGGGTGATGGCTACCGGCATTCTTTGTGTCGGAATGGCAGTCAATGCATTTGAGGAGTTTCCAAAATTTCAACCCCTTGCTATGCTCGGTGGAGTATTCTGGGCTTTAGGCAGGTTCATTTCAGATCGTTTGTTTTGGTTGCACAATTGCAAATTCCTGCCGTCAGATGGGCCGCGAGTGGGCATATGCATAAGTCTCATGCCGGGTTTAGCCGCCTTTTTCTCTTGCATTCCTGCTGTAGTTCAGGTGACCATCGGATGTCCATACACTCACCGACTCCGTGATTTCGCAAAATGGCACTTTTGCAAGGTTTAACCGCAAGTTCACGTTTCCTTTACAACTCATCCTCCAGAAAATTCAGTCGTAGTAACATATGGAAAAAGTCCATATCAGCTAATTTTATTTTCATCCTATAGTTTCTGGGATATTCATGTACGGTGGTATCCGTGGATAATGCCGCTTACCACGGGTAATCGGTGAATTTCGCAAATGTGTCTGTACATGGTTTCGGTGCCAGCGGAACAACGAAAGGGTCATTGGCTTTGGCCGGCTTCATTGTAGATCGCGCCATGCATTGATTTCCAAGATGATTAAGTTATATTAGTTCCCGGTTCGAACCCAGTTAGTCAGTTTTCACATCTACCCCTTCACACTTTGGACCCTCAGTCTGAGAAATACCGTTGTTCACTGCCTAGCTCAACGATTACGATCCCCTCCCCTCCCAGCGGAATCCTCTCCCAAATTACGACCACCCCCCGTCGAGTATTCCTCGACCGCTTGACCTTGAGAGAGTACCTTTCGACCACTAGATCACTAGTATCTGTGAGATGCCGACGGTTATTTGTTGTTCAGGCACGTCCATTTCTTGTGGTTTGGGAATGGAATGGCTTAGCTTCCAAAGAGTGGACATCTTCATTTTAGTACATTGTGCGTTTTTGCTCTATACTAAACACATATTTGATGTTTGGAGGTAATGTGACTGCTGTGCCTATCATGAATGCTCTTGGCCTTGGAATGGGGATGTTGATTTGGGGTGCCACGAACTGCGTATGTGGATGGGCTGTGGGAAGGTAATAATTCATCATTAATTTCCTTAACAGGTCAGCGCAACACACGGTCTTTGTAAGCTTGTTTGGCAACTTTGTCAGCATATATGTGTATGCTGAGAGAACGTAGCTAATGTAAGATTGGCTGTGTCGAACGTGTTACTGTTGTGGTTGCGCTATCGTGTTACGCTCATTGTCGAAAAAATAGATCTTTGATTCTGTTGTGCTTCAAGATTTGGCCTATTCGGTGTGCACGCTACCGTTCCAACTTTGCCATTACTTAACTATCTGGGATTGCTGATGGTTATAATAGGGTAAGTCAATCAAAGTGACAGACGTCTTTCTCTTGACTGTCTTTGTTTATTGTTCAGGGGTGTTTTCTTTTCACAAATACGGCCAACCCCATCCATTCCTAATACTGTGGAGACTGAAGAAAGGAGTAGTCCCGTCAGAGGATATTCGGAAGAGGATAGCCCTTTATTGGAGTCAGCCTCATCCATAGGAGCTGATCGTAGAAGAAAAAGATTTATGTGAGTATCTCTGGTTTAATATCTATGATATAGCCTTTTTAATATGTTCCAGAGCGGTGGGCGTTGCCCTTTTAGCTGGCGTCTTTTATGGTGTCACTTTCGTGCCAGTACTCTATATTCAGGATCATCCCAAACAGGTTTGTTTATGTTCATCTGACTTCAACCATATTTACCTTTTGTGTTTCAAGTTCCCTGACGCTTCGAGGAATGGACTGGCGTACGTGTTTTCGCATTACTGCGGAATATTTCTCACCGCCACGCTTCTCCTCGTCCTATACATAGCATACAGTGGTGTAAGTATTTGTCAATCATCGGGAGTACCTGCTTGATATACCTTTCTTTACTCCAACAGTTCTTCTTGTTTTTCATTATGAATAGTCGCATGTCTAAGACTTCTTCATCAAATTTTTGTCAGTTTCTGAAATCGTTTTCAAGAAAAGCATCATGATCATCATTAATCTCTAGCAAGAGCATCTCGCGTGATTATTCGGGCAGTTTACTCAGCATCAGACAGAGGGGTCTATCAAGATGATTGGGCTAGCCTCATGCCATTTCCAAATGATGGTTTTTTTTTGCAGAACAACCCCACCGTGAACAACAAGATCGTCGGCCCGAGTTTGCTGGCCGGATGCATGTGGGCTATTGCCCAGAGCTCCTGGTATGTTTATGATTATGTTGTGTTTGTTAGGCATGGTGTGAGTACACAACCAAAGATATGGAATGGTAAGTTCCATTGTTCCACTGCTGCAAGAAAATGGCTCAAAACTTCAGCTAGGAGAGCACCTTAGAACTCTCACACGTTCCCTGGAGGGCTTCCTAGGGTCCATTCACGAATAAGCTGTCTTTTTTGTCGCCGCCACCATTGAGCCCCAGCTTCGTTACCCATGGGTGGAACGACGGCTTGAATATACTATTTTTTCCTGTCAAATGCAGGGTTCTGATTGTGGAGCGGTACTAGTATTTTAAGGAAGTTGTTTTCTGTTCGGCGGCTGTTTCACGACTGGAGAATTGTTTTAGGTTCGTTGCGAATGATAGTCTATCACAGTCTGTCACTTTTCCTATCATAAGCATGGTACCAGGCGTATGTGCAGCTATGTGGAGCGTATTCTATTTCAAGTGCGTTGTACTCGACTTTCAAACCTAGCTGTTTAACACTAGTTTATTAAATATCAATCATTTCAGAGAAATAAGAGGTTATAGAAATCAGCGCATTCTATGGATAGCTATTTGTACGACTTTAATTGGAGCGGTACTAGTAGGAGTATCTAAGTGAATGAGGATAAGGAGAAGACTTTTCGTGCACGGTACTGACCTAATTACTTTTAAATCAGTAAGTTAACTCTAATTATTATCCTTCAAAATGAGCACTAACCTTATTTTTGCACATCACCTATCCATACATCATCTGTTCGAGAACTTCGTTTTTCTATACATTTTTTTATTTTTTTTTTAATTTGTAGATATCATAAGTTAATCCTCATTTTTGACATTCATCGGCCATTTCATATGAGATTGAGAAAGATGCTGGGACTAACATGAGATTTTCATTTTCATATTGAATGTACAACTTGCAAAGATATCAGCTATCTGTGAATTTTACTGTACTCGTATCATGTACACTAACAGGTAATCCACTTTCCATGGATTTATTTCTATGTTTCATTCGAATTTCCTTTTCTTGTTATGATGACCTACACGTCGATAAGCTCACATATGGCTTTCTATGAGTATTTCAACGAATACTGTGATATCTTCTTGGAAGTACACATAAGTCTAAATTCTCACATCCTTTATGATGCGTTAAGATGTAAAACATTTCTTTATGTTGTCAACTATTCTGATAAAATATGCTGTAATAAAAATATACAAAATTCACAAGTAAAAATGGCGATGGAATAGCTAGATCAATTTCTACATAACGACTATGGCGAAAGTCTACGCATATTCCATTCTTCTCCATTCTTTCTGAATTCGAGTCGATCATGTACCCGATCACTTTGACCTTGCCAAAATTCGAAATAATCCGGCGTTAAGATATAGCCGCCCCTGGAATGCACATCAGACTCTTCTGCAATGTTGTGTTGTACTTGCAGAGTTTACATACACGAACATTACAACTCTAGATCGGAAAGACACGATCAAGCCCTGTCGAGGAATTGCGTTACGAGACCCTTTCATTGGGCTCGGCTCATATAATCTCTTTCCAACCACAGTGAATTGACCAAATAGATCGAATACGAAACTCACTCCCCCAACAATCGAAATATGACTACCAACGAGGATTCCTCGACAAACGCTTGACTCTGATCAGAGAACCTGTCCAATGCGGTTCTCGAATGACTTACCATTTATGAAAATGATGCCCAAAGGGAACCCAAAGTAAGAATTATTAATTTGTCACATACCAGGATTCTGGTTTGGTAATGCTAGCCTCGCCTTCCTTAGCTGCCAGCTCTTCTAAAGCCTTTCGTTTGTTCATGAGGAACTGAAATCGGGCGAAGTCAATAAAATGGTTTCAGAACATTCGTTTTTATCAAATAATGCGAAAATGGATCAACTAGTACACATCAAAGCCTGTCTATTGCTTGAGAGAATCGTCAATAGAATTTTAAATTTGTCTGTCACCCACATATATGCTTTGTATTTTTTTCCAAGATACGGGCGAAAGATGACTAGGTTCACTCTGTTACATTTCTCAGTCGACCAGACACAGGCATTTATTCTACGCCCAATGATTCATGAGTTGAAACCATGCTATTTATTATGATGTATGTGTTGAACTGACTCATTCAAGTAGTCCCGGAATTTGAAAATTCGCAAAGTTACCATAATATGAAAATAATATATAGCATATATTCGAGCATATAGAAAATAAAACTCACATCTCTATTCGGTATCACTGTGCTTTGCTCGCTGCATTTTGAGCCAATCCGACTAGGCAGTGGCCGCGAATTCCAGTATTCCACTGCTGCTTCCTTTGAAAGCTTGCTCACCTTGCCTTCCACCCGTACCTAAACATCTTTAAAGATCCTCAACGCTCTGCTGATCTCTTACATGCATATGTATGTAACAGTGGGCTGGCTCACACGGGTGTGTGCAGATATGACGGAAAATCGCGTGGCCGTTCGCGGCGAGCAGCGCGACGGGTGTGAGTGCCAGTGGCAGGGCATGGCAGCCATCAAGCGAGGCAGTGTGGCATGGGTGGAAACGCAGAGGTGACGCAGCCACGCTCTGCCAGGCTCCCAAGAGCAATCGATTCGCAAGTCGTACTGGTGGCGCCGCGAGTGAAACGCCGCGAAGCGATTTTCCGTCAAATCTGCACACACCCGGCTCACACTGCGCGCATCAAACAGGCAAGCATGCAAAATGGGCTTAATCAATATCTATTGTTCGGTATCATCATTCGAGCGGTATGCAGGGAGAGATCCTCGCAGAAAAAGGAATGAGGAGAAAATCCCGAGAATTCCATCCTTTCCTCATCAAGCCATTTTTGCATGCTTCCCTGTTTGTTGCGCCCAGTAGCGTGCGCCAGCCCAACTGGTATTTCACAAATACCTAACACTATTGGGAATCCCACACAATTCAGCGTTCGAAATACCCCATTACAAGTGGTATCACAGTAGGAAGCATGTAGCTAAGCATCTAGTGCTTAACTAGTGGTTGCAGATAATTTTTGATTTACCACTGCATATCGCACCTCTAAAGAAGGCCACCACTTTCCGGAGGTCTAAATAATCTAGCGGTGATTACCTTTTGTCATTACAATGATATCGACGATTAACCTAAATGTATCAGAAATGATGTGTTTATTTGGCGGACATGGTCAATGGGAGTTTAGACGGTTTGGGGATGGATTTGGTGTTCGTTCGCAACGATTGGTAGCAATTTTGTTCACTTGATGAGCATCCAGTTCCTATATGTATACTGGTGGTATATCCATATGCCAGCTACTGATGCATCGATTTTATTATCATGCGGCACTATTTGAAATTTTACATAGTCTATCGATCGATACCCAGTATTGTGCTGGTACCACCAAAAAAAGTAATTCTTCTCCTCCACTTTCAATCATACTTTAGTCGAACTTCACCAAATTCTGACGAAGTATTTCCATCTCGAAACTCAAGAACAGACCTCACTCTATCACCGAACTTCGTAACAGCCTTCTGCACGAGCAGGATCGGGTCCACCGGGTGTATGTGTGGTTAGGATAGGATTTTGCAACGCGGCTTGCGGCATGTCACGCGAGACGTGACGCTGCGCTTGAGTTAGATACTGCGACAACTACGTGTCCTAAATAGAGTTAAGCGCAGGACACGTTAATTTTCCAAACTCAACTACAGACGACGCCCGAATTCGCACCTTTCTAACGATACACACCTCTTTTGATTCAGTAAAAGACAAGTCTGATCTTTATTTTCAATCCCTGATTGGCACATCCTATTCTAATAGCATATCAACAATCACCTGCCTATTTACGACTGGCCAGTAGAAGAGCATACAGGCATACGGATTCTCCTGTAGTTCCCGTCCTTTTCTACTGTTGTAGTTTGTGTAGAACGAAAAACCATCAGCATTGTAGGCTTTCAGTAGAACCACTCGTGATGACGGTCGCATATCCCTTGATCATGATTCATTAGCCTCGAAATTTTGCTTTTGTGAAGCAGCATAAGGATACGGCTAAGTCAGAGCTGATCCGCCGATCTCTAATTTCTAATGTCAGTGGTAAATTGGTTGCCAGCTGTTCAAATCAAAGTCTTCGTAATAGTGAAAAAGAAAAATACCATTTAGGGATACAGTTGGAAAGTTCACCTGAACATAACAGAATCCACTCATCGACTACGCAAAGGTCACCTACACAGGCTGCATTCATACTCTGCGACGCGATCCGTCGCTTCGCACAGTATGTACATTAGCGTGATCGAGTATGTCAGCATACGCCACGACATCTGCAGTCATCGCGATAACACAGAGTATGAACGCAGCACAAATACTCAAAAAGAAGTCCTCAAGGATCTTTCTCAACCCCAGCCCACTTACTTGCCCACGGTCGAAAAACAAACGGCATTGCGCTCCTCGAACGTCGATTTTTCCTGCGCTGCCACATTCTTAAACCTGAAAAGCACATATCATGGCATTTTCTAGACTCTAGACTGATCAACTGAAATTTGAAACGAATTTGGTCTTCGGTTCGGTTTTGAACATGGTCTGATATTTGAGCAGCTCATAGTCTAACCAAATCTCACCAGATATCGAACAGCTTGAATGGATCACGTGTGCTTAGCTTCGATTCGTCAATAATTGGTTCCTCTTTATTGAGATACTGGGCGCGCCATGCTGAAATAGCTCTAGAAAATACCAAGGTGTTTTTGAACACTAAATGTACTCTTGACTAGTCATCGAGTTTTAGAGTCGTTGTCCTAAACTGGAGCCCTTTATATGGGCCCTTCAGATTCCATGTCAGAAAGAGCTACGAGTGCTACCGCAATGAGGGCGGAGAGCACCTTATAATGCTTATCTGCATAGTGGAGGAATTTTGAGGCGTCAATCTGCACAGTAAGGTTTATAATATTTTTGCCTAAGCCTCGGTGGAGGAAAGGAGAGATTCCCTTACCCTTCTGAGCTTAGATGAAAAGTGGGTGTGTCCATAATGGGGTACCCGCCCCCCCCCCCTTCCCCCCCTCATTGCGATAGCACCGGCAAGCGAATTAAAATAGCATTGCAGAAGTCAATTCTGGACCAGTTTGGATCAGAGTGATATACTTTTACTTAGAATAGCACGAGAAGGGAGTCATTATGGAGTACAACAGCAAGTGGTGAACCACTCGGCTTCTCGGTAAACGGCTAGAGTATGCAGCTTGAAGGGGCCAAAAATGTAGACGGTATTTAAAATGAAATCGAGGTCCCGCCATGATCAGGTGGAAGGTGATCCAAGACAATGTTTAGCTCAAATTAGAAAAACAGCCATTCAAATGTTCGCACTTCACTGAATAAAAGTTGAATACATGGCACAAACACACCACTTGCTGACCGAATTGTGATTGGGTCATCGCCTCAGCTGAACTGTGTCACGCGCGTGATAAGAGCCTTGCTGGTTTCGTTGTGAATGGACAGCGCGATAAAGCCGCCTTCATACTTCATTGCGATTCCGGTGGTGGGGCGCGGTGGCTGCGAGTGCCAGTGCCTTCAAAGCCTCCAAGCGAGGCAGTGTAGCATGGGTGCAGGAGGCAGTGTAGCATGGGTGGAAGCGCAGAGGTGACGCAGCCACGCTCTGCCGGGCTCCGAAGGGCAATCGATTAACAAGTCGTACTGGTGGCGCCGCGAGTGCGACGCCGCAAAGCGATTTTCTGGCGTGAGAGCCTCACCCGGCTGCATTCAAAGGCAGCGAGGCAGAGTGACACGAGCGGAGACACAGAAACGACGCAGCCACACTGGTGGGCACCCTAATGTCAGGATATCGCACGACGACGAGCGGCGTGCGACGAGCAGTGTGCCAGATATGCGCGCGGCTAAGTTGGGTTTAGAGCGATTAAACGGTAATGCTAGGAGCGCCATGCACGGTTTACTTGTAATCGCTTTGGGACCCAGCAACAATGCGCCCGTAACTCCACACTGCTTCGCCTGCGACACGGCGCGGTGCGAAATCCTGACATGAAGATACACACCCTAGCCATACCCTGTCTTCTGCACCGCAGAGTATGCAAGTGAACGGGACCGCTGTCATAATTCGTGATTTTGTGATTTTGCGATTCTGAGAGGATTGGGAAGGGTGGGCTGATTAATGATGAGCCGCCTCAAACTTTGCTGCATGTGAATGAGTTTGTACCTTCGGGACGCAGTGCGTAGGAGTCAAGTCCGACTCTTGACACATCGTGAACGGGAATGTCTGCCTCATGTTCAGGAAATATTGCAAAGAAGGGAGGACCCTAATGAGTCAAATTTGGCTTCTAGCGTTGAGCATGGGACGAGAGTTCTAATGTTGGGGTAAGCTGAGGGTCTTACAAACGTTGGAGTCTCTCGAGTCCCGAAGTTCGAATCCACTCTCATACCGTAAAGCCTGGGGTCTTTCACCACTGATCAATCTATGCCTCCCCAAATCCCACCAAGAATAACAAAATCGCGAAGCCTGATGGCGGTTCAAAGGCGCCGGTTGGGGTGAATAGAAAGAGAGAACTAGGAATGCATGTTCTCTGTAACAAACTTCCACTTCAAAAAAGGTGACGTCGAGCCAAACTCGCACTGAAAAAGGGCGGCTTGGGGTCTCATCACTATCCCACAGCACGGCGTGTCGTTCCGCAGTTCATCACCATGCGAGCTGCTGGCAAGGGCGAGGCAACGTTCCCGGCTGATTTAGCCTCTCCGACCGTCTACTGTCTACCCCGACTAGTGAGGAAGGGGGGCGTGAGAGAACAGCAGAGTTTTCGGATTCCTATTTCTCGGTTTTTTTTTGCCGTTTTACCTGGTTCTTCCTCTACTGCTACACTGTTAACACTGCTTACTATTTTCATATTCTGGAATCTGCGATTTACCCCTTCCGGTGTACTTTAAGAGCGGCTATTCGCGTGACTTAGCCCAGTTGGGGTGTCCTGTCGCAGGCTCCATTCTCTCGCTACATGCCTGCATCCCCACTCTGCGACGCAAGATCGTTGAGTGCCACAATGCGAACTTCGTTGTCAGCAAGTGAGCTCTCGCTGATATGATTTACTTGAGCTTTGATCGAAGCTTATTGACCAGAGCTCGCGCTTGGCGCTCGATTCACGGGTGATAGTTGGTAACGGGTGTGTGCAGATATGACAGCGAATCGCGTGGCCGCCTGCGGCGAGCGGCGCGGCGGGTGCGAGTGCCAGTGGCAGGGCATGGCAGCCATCAAGCGAGGCGCCGCGAGTGAAAGCCGCGAAACGATTCGCTGTCATATCTGGGGTGTGTACCCTAATGTCAGGACGCCGCATCGCGATGTTCTCCGCGCGACATTGGCGCGCGAGTAGTCTGCCCTCGGTAGGAATCGCGTGTAATTGCACAAAAAGGGCGGCGACCGTATCGACGCCTACTCTTACTCACTTTACCGCTATATTGGACTTGTTTTTGTATTGTTTTCATTAAAATATGTATAAATTAAGCTCACTTGGTGTTTCAGTGTTCACACAAGAAGTATTAGGTAGTCCTACAACTTCGCTCGGTTTGTCACATGACGTTCCCCACCCGGAGTACGATACTGAGACCATCTGCTTATTACTTCTTTACCGCATACAAGGATTGTGCTAGTCTACTGTACTTGGGTCAAATAAAGTCGGGGGGGGGGGGAGACGCTACTTTGCATCGACGTCGAAGCTCCTTTCCCTCTCTAGGCTTAGGCTAAAATTGATATCCTCTCCTCCCACATGAAAAAGCACCAGTCAAAGCATAGGTTTCATCTGTTCCAGCCTAAGCCTGGGGGAAAGAAGCTTTGACGTGGGTAAAAATTTCGCGTCTCCCCCCCCCCCCCCCCGACTTTACATGACCCGCAAGAAGCGCACTGATACAACTTGATATTAGGTTGTAAGGAAAGTTTTGGCCGGTTTTTGAAATTTCAACTTCGAGAGATCATAACTCGGCTCAGAGTGCATCTTTTCTCACAGAGTGAGCACCATTAGATTCGCCACACTCTTGGCAACACTATGCATACCTACACATCTCAATTTGATAAAGGGCTGATAATTTATATTGCGCGAAATGAAAAAAAGTCGACTTCAAATCGCCACTCTTTCTGAACACACTGCTACTGAAGGAGCTGGCCAGATGTTTTGGGAAGTGGGGCATAGTTAGCGCTAGATCTGATGAACATGATAGACGAGTAAGGGCCTCACCCTGCAACTGCTTCAATTAGTGGAAGAGGATTTGTGAATGCGCTTGCGCATGACTGCCGTGAGGGGTCCCGCGGCACCCATTTTTTTGGATTTTTCCAAATCAAGGCCACTTGAGGTGGTCAGCTAAGGTTGCTTGTTGAGGGCCAATACTTGTGGATATCCCCTGCAAATATGGACGCTCATCGTCTTCTGCCGTTTTAGTTAAAGCGATTTGATCAATTGAAAATTCGAGCAGCTCGTCCTCATTTCTGCACTTCTGAAACCGGAGACAATGTGTTCCATCCAGTGATACACCCCCTCCTCTTGCAGTATTCACATTTGTGGTCACCTTCGCTGGGACTCGGCTAAACAAGAACTCTTGAAGTGAAGTCATCTTAAAAGTGCCATTTTCGCAGCACTTTGAAACTTCCCTAATAAATTGAAAACCTTATGGCATTCCAAATAAAACATATATTCTGAAAGAGCAACTTTTTCTCTATCTAACGAGCACAATATGTCAGCTGATTCATGTTGACGCGCTCTGATATCTAAATTTATCTTGTGATAACGAAAAAGCGGCCAGAACTTTCCTTACAACCTAATACAATTCAAACAGTACAATGATGACAAAATAATACAATAACACAATTAATTCAACTATAGTGCGACATAGGTAGCAAAAGAAAATTTTCGGATAGCAAAAATGATGGAAATAATAGGTAACACAGCATAGAAATTGGAATGACTGCATGCAAAACACTATCATCAACTAAAAATAAATCGAAACCATGCAAGATGAACTAATTCATGCGCCCGACTATTAAAATATAACAAATTCAAAAGCAAACTCAATATCACCGCCAACATAAATAAAAGTAGGCGTCGATACGGTCGCCGCCCTTCTGGTGCAATTACACGCGATTTCCACCGAGGCAATGAACACGTGCGAAAACGTCGCTCGCCGCTTTGTGCCGCGCGGCGTTCTGACATTAGGGTACACACCCTCATATCTGCACACACCCGTTGATAACATAATGGCTCTGTCCATTCTTCTGTGGATTTTGATATTACTCCCAAAGGAAAACATGTCAGAGTCTCAGGTTATAAATGAAGAAACACATAGGAAAAATTGTTCCTTTTTCTGTGACGAGTCAGTACGATTTGTTCTGGACATACTGTTACGAGGAATAAAGGAAAGCGAAAGAAAAAATGTAAAGTACAAAAAGAATGAAGGACTCAGAAAAACTAGATAGGACAACGAACTAAAAATGGAAGGCTCACCATGAATCTCGAGTGGTGCTTCGTTCATTGCGAGCCGAATTGATTTCGAAAAGCGGAGAATGCGAGTAATTCCGAGCTGAATTTTCGATTTTTACACACCGCAAAACGTGACGCAGTAGAAACGAATGAATATAGGATTGATCATTCAGGATTGTTGATAACCGCCGGATTTTTATCGAACCTAAGCAGTGTGTTTTTCATAATGGACAGCCATCTATAAGTATCGTAACCACCAAAAATTGTCTTGATCCTCGAAAAACCCTGAAGATAAAAGAGGATGGAGCGTGAACGTAGACACGACGTCGCCCCGCGCAATCACCAATTTTGCTTCCTGGCCACGCCCACATGGAAATGCTGCAATCGCGTGGGTGCGTATCCTTTAGCAGATTTCGCACCGTGCCGTGTCGTAAGCGAAGCGATACGGACGAGCTAAAATTGCTTTGTTGTTGGGTCCCGTAACGATTACAAGTCAAATGTTCCCCTAGTACTAACCGTGTAATCGCTCCAAGACCCAACTACAGTTAGTGCCGTAAGAGTGTTAAAAATCGCGCGAAAACGCGTTTTCGCGCGATTTTTAACACTCTTACGGCACTAACTGTACATATAGCGGCGCGCATAGTTCGTACACACCGCGTCGCACTCGCTGTGGTGCGAAATCCTGACATTAGGGTGCATACCCGTTGCGCGCAACCTTCGTTCATTAGCCTCTGTATGAGCTCCTCAATAGCGTTAGCCAATCCCTTTGGATGTGCCATGTACTTGAGTCATCAAAAACACAAAAGCATGTGAACAGAAAACTGGAATGAGCTTGATATTGAAGTGAGGCAGAGTGAGGCGAGACACAAATTCACTAGCTTCATCGTCAGAAGTAAACTGATGTTGTTTATTGTTAGATTCCAAACCAAATTATGTCGTCACGTTATTACTGTTCTGTTTCAGTGAAACTTCGAAACACTTCCATTCACTGGATCTTCAGTATACCGACGCTCTCGAGAGTGCAGAGCAAAAGGAGCCGACTCGAACGCGATGCGCGCAACATTTTCACGATGGGTGGCAGAAATTGATGGGGTGTGCAGATATGACAGCGAATCGAGTGGCCACCCGCGGCGAGCGGCGCGGCGGGTGCGAGGCAGGGCATGGTAGCCTTCAAGCGAGGCAGTGTGGCGTGATTGGGAGCGCAGACGTGACGCAGTCACGCCCGGCCAGCTCCCAAGGGCAATCGATACGGCGAGTCGTACTGGTGGCGCCGCGAAGCGATTCGCTGTCGTATCTGCGCACACCCGGAATTGATGCGAGGATCATGCGCTGTGACGCGGCGTTTGCTTCTTCTACACTACACCAACTCCTATCGTTGACATATGAGGTCTTCTCAATGAGCTACTGATGGAAATACCATTCATACAGGTAATTGATTAGATAGAAAAATCATATATTACTTACAGTAGCGCTCAAAAGTCTTCGGCCAAAACTTTTTTGTCATAACTTTTTTTCTACTAGACCAAATTTGACAAAATTTTAATATGTGGTGCCTGAAACTATTGTCAACATTTCCTTCTACTTGAGCGACGCTTGCCACTTTTCATGATTTTTTACAAGAATTTACTACAAGACTACCCAAAAAAAAGTAAAAGGCTTGTTCAAGAAAAACGGCTTTCTATACAAAAACAAAAAGAGCAAGCCTCAGAGAACATTAATATTTTGTAGAAAAACCACGACTTTTGATGACAGCGGCACAGCGGGACGCCATAGCGATGGCATGCCAAAATTAAAAAATTTCATATAACCACGTAACCTACACCGTTGCGCGCCAAAATAGTATATTAAGTATGCAGTGTCGCCAAGTACAACATACTAAAATTTCTCTTAAATCGGTGCAGTTCCAAAAAAGTTACAAGTGAAAAAACCCAAGTGAAAGACCACTTCGCCGAAGACTTTTGAGCGCTACTGTATATGTGTTAGTTCTACGACGGACAAGTGATTCCACTAGCCCGCGGATAACGACCCCTTTCCATGATAGTTTCAGAGTCTACATGACTGACCCATAGCAAAACGAGGATCGCATCCATGTACTGTATGATTATTTGGACTCAAAAAGCTTTTTTCCCTGGCAACAGTCAGACAATTTTCAAGGAATCATGCATGGAAAAATGAGTTTCTCTGTTACCCATATATCCATGTTGATTTGTTTAATAAGGGCCGCATGCAAAGTTTCACGCAAAAAGTAGGAATCTAGCTAAGAAACAGCTCCTCATGATGGCTAAGGGGGTGGGACCTCAGAATAAATGCTCGCCGTTTCGTCTGCTGTGAGAAACGAAGAGTGGGACTGTTTACGTAACTCTCTATTTGAACTATGCGTCTCCGACCGTGACGGACAACGGGGCGTTCATTCACTCTGAGGCACCGCCACCCCGGTCACCTCTCCAAGGAGCTGTATCTCACTTTTCACCTGAAACTTTACCTGCGACCCTTATAAGGCAATTACAAATATATGGGCAACAGATAAACTTATTCTTCCATGCACGCTTCCTTTAACTACAAAAAATGTAAACATTGTACGTTGCCAAAATGGATTGTTAAACCATCACGAACGAACGATCGGAATGAACGATTCTATAGTGGCACCACTTTCTACACACTAGTCAGACTTTGAAGTATTACACTATGCGGAATGATGTTTACCTTCGCTGCTATTTCACATCGATCAGTTCTCCACACACATCAAAAAAGGAGGGATGCGTAAGGAATCTATCGTGAGGATGGTGAGGTTACCTCACGTGGTGGGTGGCTGCTGCGAAGATTTCGGGAAACGTTCGATAATTCGTCTTGAGGTCTCGGAAGGCTCCTTTTTCTTTCTATTTTACTGATCACTAAGGATCTAGCTGAATTCACACTTTCGAATGAGAATTTTTAAATCAGCTTTTTGGAGATGAGATCCCGTGGGCCTTTTCAACAGGTGAAGTCGAAAATCATCGAAAACCAAGGGATTAATCATCGTGCAATTCCTCCATAATGCTTCAGCGTTCCAGAACGCGCCGATATCAGCACGACTTATCAAAGAGATGGAGGTTGGCACTGACAGTCGAGAAAAGAAAGGTCTCGCCGTCCTGCCGGGCCTCGGGCTCGACCGTCAAATATTATGTGGTATACCGCACAGATGAGCCCAGTATTAGTACTGGTTCTGTGCCTAATAGATAGATAAATTGACTTCTCCCACTGGGTATTGACGGCTGTGTGGCTGCAAGACATACGACAGACGAGCCCGCCTAACTCCTAATTCAGACGTACTCTTCTGAGAGACTTAACAACTGTCTTATGACTTCACCTAACCACTAGATTGGTAGATTTGGAAGGCGAACTTGCGGTCAACCTTTCAGTCTGAGACAAATGGTATGAATAAAAGCAGTCGGATTGGCCGGCTGACGTCGGCCAATCTCACTGGTAAATAAATATTTCGGAACTAAGATATGAGAGGAGGGACACTGCACCGGCAGTTGCGTTGGGAAGAGGATGAGGTTACACTACCAACAACTTATACAGAAGTTTAAAAAAATCCAGAAGCGCCCACAACTTCACACGCATCGACAGCAAAACATGAGGGCACTGGAAAGACCACATCCCTTCGGAATATTGATTTCATATTCTGCACGAACGTTGTGCACTTGTGAGATGTGTGGAAATTTCGAACAAAGCATGCTATTGAAAAATACTTCTCAGAATTATTTTAAATATGTGTGCTGAGCAAGAGTTACGCCAACACCAGTAGTGAAGAGGGTACTCCAGAACATGAGCTAATACTTCATAGTAAGCCACAGAAAACCATCAAATTTTTCACGAAGCAAGAAAAAGGACCTATCTCTCAGTAGCACCCATCTCAGGAACTCACGGAAGTCTCACACAGGAACAAGAAGGATTAAAGAGTAGGGCGGGCGGGTGTTTACGAACCTTTGAGCCGAACCTTTGCGCAAAATCCTCTTTAATACCTCGGCGCAGCTCTTGCTAGGCAAAAACAACACACCCACGAAAGGAACAAGCGGTGAGAAGAGTTCTCGAGTGCGATGGACTTCCTTAGAGAGAGAGATCAAATAAATAGATGAAAAGATTATTTCATTGAGAAAGAAGGAAAATGATCGCTACGTGGATGCGGGCGATATTCCAGCCTAATGCATCTAAAGCTACATCTCAGCACAAGGAGAAGGACCATGCGATAGAACGATTGAGGTTCAGAGGTG
Source organism: Trichostrongylus colubriformis (assembly GCA_963978905.1). Taxonomy (NCBI): domain Eukaryota; kingdom Metazoa; phylum Nematoda; class Chromadorea; order Rhabditida; family Trichostrongylidae; genus Trichostrongylus; species Trichostrongylus colubriformis. The sequence continues at coordinate 7,306,079 of OZ022259.1, read as the reverse complement.
TGCATGCTCATAGCCGAGGAACGGAGCGATAATAAACCACTTGTAACCCTCGGGTCAAATAAAGTCGGGGGGGGGGGGGGAGGGGAGACGCAAATTTGCGTCGACGTCGAAGCTCCTTCCCCCGGTCCCCCAGGCTTAGGATAAAATTGATATCCCCTCCTCCCATATGAAAAAGCATATGTCAAGGCATAGGTCTCATCTGCCTTAGGCTAAGCCAGGGAGGGAAAGGAACTTTGATGTGGGTGAAAATTTTGTGTCTCCCCCCCCCCCTCCCCGACTTTATTTGACCCTAACCTTCCTATTCATAAAGCGTCGAAGAAGGTTCTAGTAAAATACGAAGTGAATCAAGGGGGAAATCGGGATTCTCTTTTTGCAAGAGTGACTTGTATGACTTGCATGACTGTTCTTAGCGTCAGACAGTTTGAAAAAAAAAATGATTGGTGAATTAAATCCTGGTGAGACGGAGTGAGTAAATTTTTCCAGTGAATTGAATGCTGGAGAGATATCTGCGCTTGACCTTATATCAGGTCCCGGAAGCCACAGTAAAGATCAGGTAGGCGCTCAATTGCGGTGTCAATTGAAAGACTATGTGACTAGACCGTCTCCATCAGTCCGCTGACACCTATGAAATGAATCCCAAGCATAAAAAGAGCTTAAAAAAGAGGAAGTGCTTTCGACAGAGGCCATAGATACTTAAAGTGAAAAAAAGCACTGAACGGGATTTTCCGGAGACACCGAGTGACCTGAAAGGGCCCGAAATTAAGGGATCAATTTGATCATATCGATGAGTGTGACCCACTTCATAAGACAAAGAGAAAAGTCTGCTGAACAGCGATGCGCTCTCAGAGCACGAATGTCTGGGGTTGGTTTTACTGAAATTCCCTATGGCGTTCGATTATTTTTTATCACAGGAAGTAAGCCTACACGAATGCAGGGAAGGACCTTATCGGCACGAAAAAAAGTTCATATTGCTCGGAATAACGAAGCTTTCCTATCCAGAATCAGCGTATTTGGGTGAATGGAGAAATCAATTTCTCCATGGAAAGATGTACTCTTGAACGAAACTCGGTTGGGAAGGCCATTTTGCGTCGTATGGGACCAAAACACTTAACTCTCAACAGCGGAAAATCAATATGGGAATCTTTCTATGGGCCAAAACACGCACACAAGGCAGCCGGTTGTCTACTCTAAATACTTCCCCACAAACAACAAAACAAGGTTGGCGTTCCAGTCACTGAATTACGACTACTTATGTGATGTAAGGGAACAAAGCAATCGATATGAAAAGTTGGTATCATTATCATTTGCGTGTTTAGAGATTTAGGGGTGTGTACAAAGTGGTAGGAATGAAAATTGGGTCAAATAAAGTCGGGGAAGAGACGCAAAGTTTTCACCGATGTCGGAGCTCCATTCCATCCCTAGGCTTAGGCTAGCAGATGAGACAGACGCTTTGACAGATTCTTTTTCATGTAGGAGGAGGGGATATAATTTTATCCTAAGCCTAGGGATGGAAAGGAGCGTCAATGTTGACGCAAATACTTGACCCTAGGGAAGTGTACAAAGTACGAATGAAAATTTTTGCACCCAACGACAATGAGGTGCGAAAACCAAAAGTTGAAGTGATACCCTAACCCTGCGTCAACTGCAAATAACGTCAAGTCACTGAAGAATAAATTGACTACAAAAGAAAAGAAAAAGGGCACTATCCAACTATCACTACCCCAAAAACCACAAGTCTTCAAACAAAATTTCGCGTCGCAGATCACTGACATTCAATATGACATCCGTTTGATGCGCTGACGTCGTTCAGTGCCATTAGGCCGCGGTCATACTCACCGGCGGCAGGGCGTAGCTGCGTTTACAGTCAGCGAGGGAGAGTGGCACGGAGGAGGTGCAGTGATGACGCAGGGAACTAGGAAGGGTGGCTTAGGGGGATACACAGATATACGCAGCCATGCATGCCGCCGGCATCGCAAAGTACGACCGCGGCCTTACAGCGGTTCTAATGTAGTGGGAGGCGCAGTGCGCCCATTAATCTTGCCTAAGCATCAGGATGGAGCTAATCTTTCCTACTGTAATTGAATACTGCCAAAAAAAGGGAACAAAATAAATGTTTTTGGGTGCTATCGCAATGAGGGGGGGGGGCATCTGATAAAATGTTGCTTATCAAAGCATCTTGAAGGGATCTTTGAGGGGTCAATCTGCATATTCAGGCGTATATTTTTGCCTAAGCCTTAGTGGAGGAAAGAAGGGATTCCTTTACCCCTCTAGGTAAAAATCATGTCCATAGTGGGGTGCCCCCCCCCCCCTCATTGCGATATCACCGCTTTTGGAAGAAACTCGCGAAGAAGGTTTTTCGCACTTGTTCACAAATTTATTAAACCATTTCTCATGTGATCATATTTGCATGTTTTATTACGTACATTTCCGGATAATAAACATATGCTCATATCCGGATAATGAGCATTAGATGGATATGAAACTTGTTCCTCTAATTTCTTGACCTTATTTACATACGATTAATGCAGACTTTGAGCAGAACATAACCCCTTAAATTTTGCACCTCGTTTAATATCCACACCTCGTTATTCTTCTATTATAAGTGCGAAGGCATTATACGTGCAAAAATTTTCATTGGTATCGCTTTGTACCCACGCTAGGTTTGGTAAGGCAAGATAAAACATCCAAACTTCAAACAATGCTTCTTAGGTCGGACTGGTGCCATTTTAGCCGTGGTTGCCTCTGTCTGTTCCAGTAAATAGCTTTCAATGAGGATTTTTTGACATCTCGTCGAGCTAGAACAAGAAGTCTCAGAGCAGTTACGTGTTTCCGTGGAGCGATGTCGACTTCAAAATAATTAAGTGGACCGCGTTCACGCTTCCCATCTCCGATGAAATTATAAGGACATAGACAGCGCCAGCTTTGAAAACGAAACATGTGAAGTGGCAGAGAAGGAAGAGGTCATGGAAGCAGGCGTTGCACGCTATGGCAATGATACTTTATTTTTGAATGAAAAAATGAACAAAACGATGATAAATGGCATCAAAGATAGTTATTCAAATAGATGTGTAAGAAATTCATAGCGAATCTAGATGGCTGTCCATTTTTTTGAGACACCACGACAGGCAAGTTGGACGCTCAGCTGCCGAAAACGGAAGGTAGTAGGTTCTATACGAAACCCTACGATTGGCACTTCACCACGCTACGCGCCGTGTGTGACTGCTGCACACCACATATCGTGTGGAGTGACATCGGCAGCGATGGTGTGCGTCGGAAGGCACATCGAAACGCTAGAAAGAAGTCAGTGGAGACAATAGAGTCCCAATGATTGGGTTTCTCTTTACCTTTCGTTTCCGTCCGCCCGGTCCAAATGAACCCCCGTGGTGCCTCTAACATCTTAACACGATCTATTCTCCACAACTTATTCCTTTTCGGAATTCCTTGGTCTTTTGTGGTCGTCATAAGCTGATCCACCATGTACCTGCGATGGAGTGAGTACAGAAGGTGGCATCTCCGGAACTGATACGAAAAGAATCCGGCAATCTAGAAAGGTATAATCTCCATACAGACATGTCCTGAAGCGAGATTTGATGAGTCATTTAAAACTTCCAGATGAATTATGGGCAGCAGAATGTTATGAAAATGGAAGCTACTCCGCTACTTTTTACGTGGCCAAAAAAAGTGGAATGCTTCACTAGATTTTTGGTTTTCCATCGCTCTATTCAATGAACAATAGGTAATCTAGGGTGGTGGTCGATTGGTCGAATTTTCGGTCGTGGCGCCGTCAGTACGAGTTGTTTGGAATTCCGCTCACGACGCAATCTGCTGGTACCGTAAGGGACCTTTGAAGCTTGCACCTATTTCTAGCAGTATGCTATGAATTAGAATTCCCCAAGACTGCAATATGAGCTCTCCACCGTCCTTCAAAGCTAATAAAGACATAGCTATCACTGCTTCCATTGTACTTGAGGTTGGTGTTGATCTTGATAAATTTCGTTGACTGTTAATGCTCCTAGAGAACACTGCAGAATGAGAGAGAACAATAACAGTTAAATCAGCTTCAATATTTCAGTTCTCACAGAAAGCATAAGAACATAAGCAAATAGCCGCCCGCAAAATAGGTGCAATCTTTGAAGGTCCCTTACGGTACCAGCCCTTTGCTTCTTGAGCGGAATCCAAACAACTCGCACTCGCCGCGGGCGGTCGCGTGAAAATTCGACCAATCGACCCCCATCCGGTGATCTACGATGCAGTTACGAGAATCGAGGACTATTCGCCATCTCTCTGGCAGCGCCTTGATGTCGGATGTCACCTTTCCAAAACATACGAGAAGTCGAAGAATTCTGAGTTCATTTAAAGTTTGGAGTTGCCCTATATGCAAGTGATTTCCAAGGAGTGGAAAATGATGAATTCAAGATGCAAAGCCGAAAGAATGTGCCACTATAGCAGGGTTTCGTTGTGATATGTAGAGCTCGCAGTCAAGCACCTCCGTAATGAACAAACGTCTCAAATAGAGGTATGATCAGCCTTGACAAGATTTTCCATAGCGAGTCTTTCATGGGCAGTGACGCCACGGTAAAGCATTCATTGAGGAATCTTCAATGAAAGTTGCATTTTAACATTGGAAATAGAGGTTCATACATTGTGCTGAACAAGAAGGAGTCACATGCTGGAAAAAACACTGGAGAAATCCCAACGCCCTTCAGGTTTCCAGGAATCTTTAGGGCGATGAGATCGCGCCCATACTATGCGGTGCCGGTGGCGGGCGTGCCTCTGCATCTTCGCCTGCATCAACCTGTCTCGCTGCCAGTATCGTCTCTGCAGCTCCCCCATGCCAATCTGCCTCGTTGTCAGGGAACGCAGCCACGCCCCACTAGCGCAAAGTATGAACGCGGCCGAAGATGGCCATGAAAAGGTGGTCACTTCCTAGAAGCACATCTTTAGTGTACCCACAATATGGGTGACGTGCAAGTGCCCCGACGAGTGATCCGAGAGTTCAAGTCACCAGTGTTGCGAGGGTGGAGGGTCGTATCGTTGGGATGGTCAGGGCAGTTTCGAAGCGGTGTCTTGTTTCCCAAGATATTCCTCAACCCAATTCATGATGCTGGTCCACACTCGAATGAACCATCGCCACCAGGCCACTCGCGCAGGTGGCGAGGAAAATAGCCGCTTCAGTACGACTCCCTCCCCCCCCTCTACGGCGATCAAATGCGACACCCTTCTTGACCTCTACAATACCGGTAACTGTTGCCGGATTACACAGTTGCAATGTACTTTATTGCTATATATCCTTTGCTGAGGCAAAAATAGACTCATTTTCCCTTTTGTCATGAGAATTTGCGGTGAAATGCTGTTTGCTCTTCATCTGCTTGTTGAGAGTTTAGATTTTAGAGCTTATCGCTGACCTTTGAAGGCAGGAGCCCCCCCCCCTCCTATCCGATCAAATAGACCCCCTTTCGAGGACTCGCTGTGACTGCTTGCCCTTCGGGAGAGCATACTGCAAATCCGACCGACAGCAGCGTCTCACTATGATACGGCCACCCCATTATCTAGGGCAGAGTGCTTGGTAACCACACGCAGGAGTAAGAAAGTAACTTATTTCTCTTCAACATTGCCATTCCACAAAGCATACGAATGTCCGAAAAATTGAAATAATTAATGACAGACGTCTGGAAACGGTTCGACTTCAACTGTTCCTTTGCAGCAGATTTGTCATGAAAACGGTCAAGTAGTAGTCCAGTTTCATTGGAAAACATGCCACATGAAAAACGAATAAGAAACGCTTTTCCAACTCCACAAATATAGGAGTATAAAATGTAATACCACAATGAACAACGTGTAATGCTAGTGACGAAATGGTGAACTTGTTATCGCATCGCTTATTTACTTGCTGAGCCGCTGATGCAAAAAACAAAAACATCCAGTTGTTATTGGAGCAGGGTAGACCAGCACCGGTTGCTATAGAGAAATTGTGACGATCAAGTCCGTTTACGAACCTTATTCTTTTTCCAGAGTTTAGAGTAAAGGATAAAGTTTTTGGCGTTAATCAATCCCTTCTTGGGATGCGCCGCACATTTTAGTCCCATTTAGAACCGCGGTGGGTGGTGAATGTGTTGTGGCCTATACAGTAACTTGCGGGGGCCAGCCAATGTACAAGTCAGTGCTTATATTTTCCCAGACGAGTTTGGTGCCAATTTACAGACCCTGGAAGGATGGAAGGCTTGGTTGGCCTATGCGGGCGTTGAGGCGGGATTTGAGCCTCGCACCATGAGATGGGGTGCGCGCCACCTGTGTCTTCACCACCTCCGCCCTGTTCACCCTTCTTTTCAGTATGGTAATCCAATCCATATCACCTAGCTCACAGTCAGTGTTTCGGAGGCTGCTGCACTACTCATATTGGTTCTTCATGTGCTGAAATGTGGATTCGGCCGCAATGGTCTAAAATCCTCCTCCTTCCCCACTTTTCTATGTAAGTAGCGCGCAGCTCGTTCATTTGTCAAAGCTCGAAGCACTGAATGAGCGGAATTTCGAGGGATCACATCTTTTCAGAAGCATCGCAGCATCCGGAAAAGCTGGGGGTACTAAATTACCACATACTCTGATAACCGAGTAAACTTTTCTGCTTGTACACCTTCATTAGTTTGCAGTAGCAGCTATTTCTGACGAGGAAGAGACCACAATTTCGTTTTTCCAGTAATACCTTTGACTTGGAGTTCAGAGAAGTTCATTTTCTACGTGTGATAATCCAGTCTCTATCACATTTTCGAGTTAGTGTCATCAGCGTAAGTAACTGTGAGCTTCTTAAGAGTGCTCAAAAGAAAGTATCTCGAATACCATAAAAAAATACATTTGATGTAGGAAACGGCACGTAGTAGAACACAATCATTTTTAAAACGACTATGTAGAGAGGCAACCCGTTTATACGAAATAATAGGATGCTCTTACTTCCACTTTCTTATTAAGGTTACAGACCTTAGCTGGTTCTATCGTTCTAATTCACTTAGGAAGATATAAATACATTGACTATTTCTACAAATTGAATTTTATCATTCCACGCTCTTCTCAACGTTTCCAGTGCTCTTCTCGTCAAAAGACTCTAGGACAACAGTTGGTATGGCGACATCGAACGTCGAGCCATTCGGCCTCTCCATTTTGAATCGACCCCTTAAAAATGTCAACAATCTTGCATACATAAATAACCCAGGGCGGTGTGAAACGTATAAGATACTTCACTCAATTACTCATGGATCTTGAATTTACTTCGCATAGGGTTACGGAATGGACGACGGAGCTAGGCAAAGGATTTTCGAGATAAGGTTTTAGAACGGGTTTAGTCCTTATCCTCTCTGCTTACAAACAAGTCACCTGTCATCATAAGCGACTACAAACAAGAGCCTAATTTTCGAAATCTAGTCACTCGGGACACTTCGATTCGGTTCAGAGGCACCCTCATAACAATTGGTTTAAAGAAACTCCCGATATCACGTATTACATCGCCTAGTACACTTTAACTTTCTGCAGTTCGGACAACGTCACTAACGATCAGCATTTTTTCTGTTGCTCGCTTCTACGAGTCTCCGAAAAGTTATGATGTGCGAGAGCGTCGGTTTGATGCTCAAAGTTTACAGCACACAGGCCATGGGAACATGCAGAGCGATTTTATGATTATGACTACCATAGTGATGAGAATGGAGAAAAATGTCTTTTTTATCCCTCCTCCCTTCGAGGCATATTCACGCTTACACCACAGTACAATGCGCGGAACGGTCAACAATGACAAAACGGAGTAACCTACCACATGTGTCCTCCTTTGGAATGAGCCAGTTCAACAGTGCTGCTGAACTGGAATGCTGGCGTTTGGACATTAAGTTCAGGTTGCTGAAAATGAGCAGATATTTTACGTATACACATATATCACTGAATATAGCATTTTGGATATTGAAGTCGCATAATGAATAAAATCCTATGTGATTATGGCGACCGATAGCCATACCACCAAGTAGCCAAAAACATCGGTGCACATATGGATCATGCTCATGAACACACGCATTGAAAACTTCTGGACCAAATGGAGGGCAGTGCTTGAGCAACCGACTTCCAAGCATCTTCAGAGCATCGGAAATCGTCAAACCTGGCACCATTCTATCAACTGCATTCCAATGAGCTATTATAACACGCCTTTTACTCCCACCATGGAGGTAAATCGCAAAAGGACAAATCATTCATGGCTTGCCAGATCTTTCTGGGAGGCGCCAAGTATGTGCCTTTCGCAATCGTAGTTTTGTTCAGTGCAATGAGCTCTCTCAAAGACCACTCTAATGTCAATGCAACGACCCCTGGAGAAATGAAAGGCTTGGTTGGCCAAGGAGGATAGTAACAAGAAATATGCTATGAGGGCGACCATACTAGTGGGGGCCACTTGTCTCTACAACATTTCCGCCTCAGAACAAACCGCATATCTTGGAGAAAGGGGATGAAAAGCAAACCGTGCGAGTTTCCGCATAACGTGTGCACGTTTCTTGAGTTGTGAGAGAAAGTACCTCCAAAAGCGAAATGGATCGATCAACACTCTGCAGACACTAGAGGGATACGGATGTTAATGTGCCACAAAAATAGCATATACTGCTGGAGGCACGAAGCATGCGACCATGAAGATATTGCAATTCTTGATTGGGTGGACGATTCATGAGAAATCGGCGGATTCCATAAACCGTACGGACTCATGATCCGGCCAAGAGTGCGAGAGGATAGGCAAAGATGCAATCAATGCAGTGGCTAACCAGGAAATCCTCCTCTATACAGCGTTTTCATGACTCCGACTACAAATGGACAATGCAAGAACAAAGAGGATTTGGCGTTGACCAATCCCTTCTTGGATGCGCTCTAGTTCCACTCACAGTCGTGGTGACAGGCGAATGCGATTTGGGCTACATAAAGAACCGATGAAAAAGGCAGTGCTTTTATGCTCCCAGACAAACTGATACCAATTCACCCACCTCAGCGGAATGGAAGACTTGGTTGGCTTGGGCTGACATTAATGCGAGATTTGATTCCCGCACCATCAGAGTGGGAATGCGCCCCACTTGTCACTACACTACCTCCGCCCATCCTTTGTATTAATGATAAAAAACACAATGTAGCGGGAAACGCTTCCTTTGAACATGCCATCACGTAATGGGAGCTTAATGATAGTGAAAGGCTAAGTCTAGTAAAGAAACAACTGGAAGCTAAAGGGCGAAAAACACAATAACTTGGCAATGGTATTACCTTCCCGACCACACCATGGCCATGCGCCTGATTCATATTATTTAGAGAATAAACTTTCAGGGAACGTTCCCGAAGTATGACTGAATTTTGCGGAGAGTGATTTTCGAGCCTAAATGGGTGAATTACGAACAGTACTAGATGAAGCCATAAGCTGCAGGCAAAAATATCATACCTGATGACATACCGCCACATATGCCTGAGTTGACCAGCGCTCATACTGCTTCCGAGATAAAATGTCGTTACCGTCACTTCAATGTTCTCTGTGACCTCCCTAAATCTCAACGTTACAATGGGAAAAAAGTAGTGAGGAGGAAAACAGCAACCTGTAAACATCTCTTGGCGCTAACCATGACCTTTGTGACGCCATGTAGTTTTCAAAAAGGTTGGTTTTCATAGTTATATTAACCTCCTTACCTAAACATAGCATAATATCCTTTATGCACACTGATTCAGGAATTAGAGAATGTTACGCTTCACATAAAGAGCCAATTAAACTCAATAATGTGATACCTTGACAGGCATTATAAACTCATGAACTGAAAATTTAGAAGCGGAAAATATGTATTCCACAAATACTACCTTCAGGCGAATCTGTGACGTCAAATATTCGATGAAACAAATCGTGATCCAACGGTTCTCGATCAACAGAGTTGAAAGGAAGGATGTCGTTGTGAGACACACAGTCCATCCCACTGTAAGCATTAAATGAGAAAATGCCTATACTCTTGCTCAGATAGCTATCTTACTAACTTTATGAGTGTGAGAAGCTTTTCACCACGACTTGTACCGTCCATTAAATAAGACGTGAGATCAACTGGGAAGCCCATATGGCTCCAGTCACCTCTGTCGATCAACACTTGGTAATATCTCCCTTGTGACACAACACGATCACTAGAAATGCTGTGCTTTTCAGAAAATATTATTCAATGCACGGCGAAGACTATGTACCTGGTGCTGCTCTTCTTCTCTTGGAATCTACACTTGAACGCGCAGACAACAACTCCTTTGTACGCAAACACTTTGTGAATGAATAGCTGTAAGAAGATTTGAAGACGACTTTGTCATCAGTGCAACTACTTCATAGGTGAACAATAAACCAGACGAGGAAAAGCACCTGGCCAGGATCGTACAAGGCATCTGATGTTATCGGTGCTGTAAATCTGCCAATCTCCTTGTTGCTAGGAGCCGGATTACTGGAACGGAACCTGTAATTGTTTTAGGAACTCTGTTAACGATCAGCATGCTCCTGGATATCTAATTTGTTAGGTGTTAACATCTATAGGGCACTAACACATAAACTGCACTAATGAAAGGTAAAGATAACAGGACAATCGACTGAATTTATGCGGGTGTGTGCCATTAGGTCAAAAAATTCGTGAAGCTCGTGTAGTGCGCGACGCGAAAGGTAGATCTGGGGACGCCGTAGTGGCCGAGTGTTGAAGCGTTTACGCGAATTTTTTGCTCTGACAGCACAAAGTACCCGTATCTACCAAAAAGGAAAATAATCTACAATTGCCAAGCGTGTATTTGAAGTAAGCGGTTCCTATGCTATAACATCTCAGAGCAACAGATCAGCGTGATGATCGCATGTCTATGACTAACCCATAAAAAAGCTTTGAATTTCTGTCAGTCCATCACCGTGTAATAGCTGCGAATAGAATGTGGAATCAATAAGATGCGTAACGATCACATGATAGCAGCCTTTACGCGATTATTATTATCACTATAAGAGCAGACGATGCCCTATGAGGCAGTCATACAAAGATTATCTTCCTGACGAACAGAATAGAGGACGACGCAGCTCATCCAAAGCTGAACCGAAGTGATACATACAAGGTGTCTGAATAGTATTTGAACAAGTTTCTGCGTAAATTTTCAACTGCTAGTTCCGTCTAATAAGGGCGCGTGGAACACGAAAACCAAATTAACGCTTTGTTACAACCCCCCCCCCCCCGTGAAAATTGTCTTTTCAACTAAACACTCATTCTTAAAATGATCCTTCATTATTAAGAGCTCAATACTTTCGAGGAACCAACGAAATTATTTCGTTTTTAAAAGAGCGATGAGAGGTAAAAGAAATCACCATTTTGACGATGAACTCATGTATGGACCAGTCTAACAAGAGTACCTATAAGCGCACTGTCGAACACATCTTCTCGTACTTAAAGATTTCAAAAACGACTTAAGTGGTACACTGCGAATAAATCCACAGTAGTGATATCACAGAGTCGTTGAAAATGCGAAAATGTGAAGAAGTTGTATTGCGCGGTGGACACATACATAAGTGATAAGTAACCCTGTCAGAACGACTCCCTCCGCTTCTACACCCAAATATCTCAAAAACAGCTGTAATAAGCCAGTGAAATTTGGTGCTCACCTTATATGCCGATATGAGGTGAAGGAGAGCGGCCGCCGTGGAACAGCGAGAAGCAACCTTATAGGAGGAGCCGCCACCATAGAGCTGAAAATCTCTGAACTGCTGTTGAAAAAGATCTAGATCTAAAGCGGTTAAGTTCAACAAATTTTAAATACTCCAGGGAAAAAACCGATAGTCAAATGACGTCTTGTTTAGATAAACTTTTGTTAGAAACTTTGGCAAGCATACTGTCACAACAGGACCACAAAATTCTGCAAACAGCCATGTTCAAGGAAACAAAACAAATAACATGCACTGAACTTCGAATAACAGATAATTTCCTGGTCCTTATGTTACCTATCAACAATACATAGATTTACATACATACATATCTTCAGAGCAAACACTGCTAAATTAGAGCAAAACTATACGCAATTAACAAGTCAGCTTAAATTGAAGGATATTTATAATCTCCACCAATTCCTATTGCTTTTCGAGGTTTTCTTCCCTTGTGGATAGAGCATACACCAAACGTCAAATTTTCGTAAGAAACCATCTCAAAACCAGCGCTCCTGATCATGACGGCAAACTCCTCCTTGAATATATTGAGGATAACTGTGATTAAAAACATTTCAAAACGGAGCTTTCACGGAGCCTCACAATGACCTAAATGATCAGCAACAGTGTAGGACTTCAATAATTCGACGTTTAACACCCTGTTCAAGCCTGAAATAGTGGAGTTTTGTTAAAGACACCAGAAGGGGGTAATTTTGGCTTACTGTAGAAGAGACGTAGTGTGGACGAGTTTGAGTGGCCGCCATTGCACAAACTCCCAATTTGACGCCTTGGCATGGTGCCAAAAGAAGATGGTTCTATTATAGATTTGTTTTTTTCGTTTACTTTGTTCTTTCTTATATTGTTTCTAGAAGTTCTTACGGGTCAAATAAAGTCGGGGGGGGGGGGAGACGCAAAATTTTCACCCACGTCAAAGCTTCTTTCCCTTCCTAGGGCTAGGCTAAAGCAGATGAGACCTATGCTTTGACAGATGCTTTTTAATGTGGGAGGAGGGGGTATCAATTTTAGCCTAAGCCTAGTAAGGGAAAGGAGCTTCGACGTCGACGCAAAGTTGCGTCTCCCTCCAACTATTTGACCCCTCTGAGATTTTCACAATTAAGAAGATCCATAAGTAAACAAGTAAAACATGTCACTAGAAAACAATCTAAAGAGGAAATAATTCGAAAATAAGGTTACATCAGGCCGAAGGCAAGCTTCAAAATGAACGAAGCGTGGCTCGGCCATGGAAGCTTGCAGTTCGGACGGAAGCGCGCCCTGGGGGCAAGTAGCGCCCTATGGCGCGTTTTTCAAGGCCGGTTTCGTTACACATTGTATCTACCGAACCCATATGTTTGTTTTCAGACGCCATTGTTTCTGCAAACGTTATTCCGCCCTTGCCCCCCTCCCGGTGCCTTTAAGTTATGTAATATACGTGTATACTAATAACTCACGTGCCCGTCGCAAAAATAGCTGGAGTAAACTTACTCTGCCGAAATCGTATGGAGTAGAAAATGACCAACGAACCTGGTCACTTCATCTGAAAGTCGAGGACACTATATGGCTGCGTCAAAAACGAAAATGATTATGCAGCAGAAAGGAATGAATTACTGCGATCAAATGAAGATGCGTATAATGTCACTTAGTTCGTCCTTACAGTTTATTCTGATTATTCACATTATTCCGAAGGCCTCTAGTATTTTCCTTTACACAATATCCTTCATCGAGCAGTGCAGTACTTTAATGAAGTGTGTGAGGTGTTTCTTGGGCTCTGCTCTCTGTTCCCTTCAGCGAAGCTTGGAAAAGCTGTTCACAAATTATTCGTGTAATGCTTTGCCGAACGAGGTTGTTAGGTGGATCAGTTTATTACCACTCTCGGTGGATCACGGGTGAGTTCAATTTCTTTCTTTCGTCTATTCGACGTCTCCATGGATTGAGTGGGTGAGTCCGAAATGCTAGGGGTTTTTGGCGCTTGATCGGGTAGGTTAAAGGTCAGCAAACTTCGATCCACTTTTTAGGCCTCTGAAGACGACGAAAAGGTCGAAAAGTCAGGCCATAAATAAACTGATCCACCTAACAACCTCGTTCGGCAAAGCATTACACGAATAATGTTAACATCATGCCGAGGTTTCAAGAAGAGAGAACCTGGAGAATGCTGTTCACAAATTTGGGAGGAAGTATTACGAAGAAACTAAGAGTCCGCACTTCAAGCGTATTGACGAATACTCCAAAGCCCTAATAATCTATACTATTATTCCGATGGTAGCTTCGCCATACATCGCACAAGTGAACAAGCACAGGAAACATCCACAACTCGTCATTAGAATGCTAAATCCCTCAATAAAGGACCACATGGAAAGGAAAATACTAGAGACCCATGAAATAAAGCGGTAATCACCAGAAATAACTAGTAAGTATGAACGACGTGACATTTTACACATCTTCACTTTATCATTGCTATCATTCTTGGTTACTGCATGGTCTTTCTCATATGAAGTATCTCACATACACGTATATCCTCGACTATTCAATTCAAGGTTGCGACAGGTGCGTTAAAAAATTTTCCTGCTCCATACGATTTGGGCAGCGTAAGTTCACGCCAAATTTGAGACAGGAGCACGTAACTCATTAGTACACAACGTATATCATTAACCTTAACAAGACCCTCATTTCAGAATTCGAGAAGATGTTAAAACCGAAGTTAACAAATAACTCAAAAGCCTTTCATGTTTGTGAGGGTCCTTTAACTTTTTTATTTGAATAAATTTCGAGAGTCTTACACTGTTGCTGAGATTACGCCGAAGAATGTCAACCTAATATGATATAAAAACAGAAAAATGTACCTGATTTGGGAATTTTCGAATACTTTCGACAAGATATTTGTAACTGTTATAATCGCCAGCCAAAACCTGCAAAAACTACAAGTGATTACAATTACCTTTCGAGCAAAACAGTTACATACCTGTCCCATAACAGGAATGACATTGAAGGAATAGGCATCGTAGATAGGTTTAAGCAGAGGATTAACGGCGCTGAATTCAAGTACGGCGAGCAAACCTCCTGGTTTCAGGACGCGGAAAGCTTCCTGTACAACCTTAAAAATCCCACAATTTCACATACTAATAATAGCATCAGATATAAATGAAACTGCTGGGTAAATTATGACAGATATGAAGCACGAACAACCAACCTTCTCGACATGTGTGCAGTTGCGAATTCCAAATGAAATGGTGTACGCACTAAATGAGTTATCTTCGAATGGCAGATTCTCGGCATTCGCACAAATCCATTCAAATTTTTCGGGATCAACCTGTAGTTTTGAATCAAGATGAAGCTGAAGAGCAATCACATGCTAGCTTTCAGAGGTGAGGTGTGATGGCGAGATACAATACTTACTGATGGGTCTTTTTCTGCGCGCTCCTTACCAACGTCAAGCATATTCTGGTTGATATCGACTACGGTAACCTTGCCTGTTTTCATCTTTCGATGCAAACGAAAAGCGATATCTCCTGTTCCTCCTGCAACGTCCAGGATCTGCAAAATGGATATAACTTCGAGAAAAATGGCTATAATATCGAGAAAAGATCGCCATAAATATGAAATAAAGGCAGTACGCCATGTTATTTCAATAGGTGCAAAGATCTAATCCTCGCCAACAAAGAAAATAAAAAAACAACAAAGTAATACCTTCAAAAAGTGCATGGGAGCAACCCCACGAATAAAAGCATTACCTGGGAGTCAGAAGTGAGTGGAAGGCCATCCACGTAGTAATCTTTCCACAGTCGATGGATTCCAAAACTCATTGCATCATTCATTAGGTCATACTTCTTGGCAACATTCGCAAAAACATTGTACACTATAAGAAAACATTTTAGTTGGTACAAGCTAAGGCACTAATGACCTATCCAAACCATTTTTATATAGTGAGAATGGATTACTGGATTCAGCAATCGGGTCAATTAAAGTGGGGGGAGGGGGAAACGCAAATTTTCACCAACTTCGAAGCTCTTTTCCCTCTCGAAGATTACGCTGAAACATACAAGACAAATGCTTTTTTATCTGTAGGAGGATGGAATATGGATTCAAGCCTAAACCTAGTGAGGGAAGGAGCTTCAACGCCAGTAAAAAATTGCGTCTCCCACTTCCCCCCCCCCCCTCCCGACTTTGATTGACCCTAGCAATTTGGTGACTAAGCAATTTAAGACAGCTAAGAAAAGCAATTTAAGACAGCTAAGAAACAACTAACGAGGGACAAAGAAGTAAGGTTGACCTGTCTTTCTTCATGATGTATTGGTTTATCAATGTGGGAACCTCTCCTACAGCAAATAGACACAAAAAAGCCAAAACGCCAAGAGGACCTATAAATCAAGTTTTTTTACCTCGCGATTCTTTTTCTGTTTCATCTACTTCTTCATATCCGAAGTGAGTAGATGCATGACGAAGTTGCTTCGAACACGGGTTGCTGCATCCCCTCGAAAGCACACGTATAGTTGTGCGCGTGAAAGATTTCAACATTGATCAACCCAAGAGTTCTAAAAGAGAAGAACTATGATTGACCAGCAATTAACGAAACTGGTGCCCCCGACAAAACACTCGATCACCACGCTCCGAACAAACAGTGGTCGCTTACGACGTCGCGCGCGACCTCTCGCGATGTTCGCATTTGAGCGCTCACAATCAGCTTGGTCTGTAGTAAGGCTTTGTCACAGTGGTGGAAATTGCGGAAATTGCGGAAAAAAAATTAGATGGGTATCGACGCTTTCCACAATTCTTCATTTCCGCAAATTCCGCGATTCTGCATTTCCACAATTCCGCAATTCTGCAATTCCGCAAATTCCAAAACTGTGAATACAACCTAAACGGCCCTTTTATGCTCGGTGAAGTTGAGAATGAAAACGGAGTCAGAAGAGGTCAGAAGATGGCGCACTGTGTCTTGCACCTCTGGCGTAAGGGATAGAGCATTGCAACAAAGGGCAGAAAAGTCTTTTCGGGATGGTGAAAAGAAAGTTCATGATCCAGGGAAATGGGAATTCTCTGAGCACTGGTTTCTGCTTGTTGTTTACTTTCTACAACTCGTGTGGAAGTGTCAGCTGCAGGGGTGCGTACCCTTATGTCAGGATATCGCACGACGACGAGCGACGTGCGACACAGTGTGTGCGAGCTATGCGCGTCGCGGTAGTTGGGTCTTAGAACGATTACATATTAATGCTACGGGGCGATACGCAGTTGACTTGTAATCGCTTCGGGACCCAAAGCACCTTTAGCTCGTCCGCATTGCTTCGCTTGCGACATGCCGCGGTGCGAAATCCTGACATGAGTGGACACACTGCAGCAGCCTCATCAGCCTGCATTCACCTTACGCCCAACAAAGTGTAGTCGCGATAACCGCACGTAAAGCAGCGTTCAGAGTTTGCGGTTGCGTCTGCATTTCAAGCAGTCACTCGAGCGCCTGGGCAGAATAAAAAGCATAAGACGCACTGTTTAAAATTTCCGATTTAGGTGATCGGCGATACAGGCGGAAAGGAGAAGATATATATCGATCAAGCGATTCAGGCATTTCATTCATCTCATCGATACGTATCTTATTTTTTCCGCCTAAATCGCGAATTTTTAACAATCCCTTCAGATGAATAATACGCTGCTTGATCGATATGCATCCTTTTTCTGCTGATCGCCTGCATGCGATTTCCGAACAATGTCTAACTAACACAGAGGATCATCGGGAGCCATCATCCGTCTCTACCCTTCCACGATTGTAAGCATGGCCGATTTACGTGGGTAGCTAGCGAAGCATAACTTCTGCTGACCACCCACTATGTCCTAGTTAAAGGCACCAGTAGGGGTAAGGGAAAACTGGAATCTGGGAGCAGATGTTCACTGAAACGAACCCTCCACTTCAGAGGAGGTCACAGTGATGAAAACCGCATTGAAAAACATGGCTTGGGGTCTTATGACGACCCCGCGGCTCGGCATGCCGTTATGCGACTATGCGGCCGGGGGAGTCGCCGTGGAGGGGCGAGACAGCAATCGCGGCCGGATGGTTCAAACTCTGGCCTGTCTTCAGTCCACTCCGGCTAGAGACGCAGAGGACGGGAGAGAAGGGGATTTTCGGGTTTCCACTTCACGGTTTTTCGCCTTTTATGTCGTTCTTTCTCTACTGCTATTTCTGCGCACGTCTACTTTCGTAATCCCCCATTTTGTCAAATATACTCCTACCGATGTCTTTAAAGGCACCGCTAGGGGCATTTTCGGCAAATTGGGGGATTACGAAAGTAGAGGTGCTCAGTAATATAACAGAAGAAAAAGAACGACATAAAACGGCGAAAAAACCAAGAAATAGGAACCCGAAATTCCCCCTTCTCTCTCTCTCGCCCTCTGCCTCTATGGTCGGAATTGGCTGAAGACAGGCCAGAGTCTCAACCAGCCGGCCGCGATGGTTGTCCCGCCCCTCCATGTCGACTCCCCCGGACGCATAACGGCATAACGGCATGACGAGCTGCGGGGCCGCCATAGGACCCCAAGTCGCATTTTTTATGCGATTTTCACCACATGTGACCCCTTCTGAAGTAGAAGGCTCGTTTTAAAGAACATGTACTTCCAGATCTCAGTTTTCCCTTACCCTAATGGTGCCTTTAAACGCTGGCGGACCGTTCCTTCGGTACGACTTTGCCATAGCCACTGTTTCTGAAGGTAAATCCCCACCTACATATGGTTTTTCCCCGGGATAGATTCTTCCTGAGCTTACGTCCGAGTGAGTACCGCACTAGTTTGTTCTGAAACCACGCGGCTCCCTTAAAGAGTTTAACCTCCGAGCTCCTAGGCTTGAGAACCACTAGAGGGACAAAAAACGCATTCGGATCACTATGCATGGGAACACCACAAGGTACACGATTTCAAGGAGCAAGCACACGCCATTTTTCTAAAAGTTCATGTAAATGAAGTAACAGTTAACAGATGATTAGCCTCTGTAACAAGACACTTGAAAGAAAAGCACCCATGAAATTTCCAGTACTGAATAACATGAAAAAATATTTATCGATCACCAAAATAAGATAATTACTCTCTGTAAAATGCATTGTTATTGATGCGCCTTAGTAGACACACTGAAACCGACAGGTGACACGAATATCTCGTCCGAAAACAGCGACTCATTCGCCCGTCTGCTTACGATCTGTGGCCGGATTTTATGAATTCCTTCAACTCGGAACATTACGTAAAACGGCAGTTCACATCGCGGTGAGGACATCGACACCTGCGGGATCTGCAACAAAGGAACAGAAACATAGACAAAAAATAAAAAGATATTGGTTGAATTAACAATAAATTCAACGCAGCAGGTAAGATAGTTTAAACGACTGCTGAGGATGAAGCATGGTTCCTAACAATAAGACACCGCACTGTATTGGGCACCAAATGAAATGCTCAAAAGTCAGGGATAAAAGACTCTATTCCCGCCGATAGCTTCTATGGCAAACGGGTTTTTTGGACCGCCTGTTAATTGACGTAACGATTGTAGCCACAAGGATCTGTGATGTGTGGCGGTCAGCAAGGTATGTGATGCGCTCATGCTTGTAGAAGGAAACGTAGAAACGCTCTGTAATCGAGCATTACTGAGGAGCTAAGGTGTGTCTTTCATCACGACTTGGGCCGCAGAACATGTCCTTGAAATTCCTACGATCATTAATGGCAACCACGTTAGTGCTTTCTGTATATTAGAATTATCCATTGTTGCCTTTCTTGCTTTTATAAATTCAGGGTACATTGAGAGTCGAGACTTCTTCGACACGGGGATTCTGGACACAGAAGGGGGTCGTACTTACAGAGGTCGGCGATGAGCACTAGAATCTAACCTTTCAATAGGCAGATGAGAAGCGAAGGGTATTTAACAGTGAGCCCGTGTGAGGAAATGCGAAATAAATATATTTTTGCTCAGGTAAACCTGGGAGTGCCTTGACTTACACTTTTAGGCACGACGAATGGAATTTTTCTCTGTCCTATAACCAACAAGTTTTCGTTTTTATCCACAGTTCCAAAGTAATTCGATATCTCCTGATAGCATTCCAAACTTATAATGCCATCAAAATCGTCTGAAAATGTATCTAAGGCAAATACACGAATTCAAAAGCTAAGTGATTTTAAAAATTACATTCGAGGGACGAAATCACTACAACTTTGATAAGCACAATTTCACCAATTCCCACACAAATGTCATCTTCGCTCAAATATGGTGTGCCATTAACAGAAATGTCTGAAAAGAATAGACTGACGGCCATGCGGGGTATTGCAACAGAAAAATTACATACCTAAGGATATAGCCGGTAAAACCAATTGTTTCAACAGTGATACCGAGGACAAAAGTGCTCCAACGGGAACCAATCCTTCCAGCTGCAAGTCAGCGTTTTCACTCAGCCGTAATTATATGCGAAGCTACTTGTAAAACATACGTTCATTGTTGGGATAGCCCATCGAATATCCAGGTGTTTAGCAACGTGCAATTCTAGCGTGGCTCTCAACTTTTCGACCTGAATACTGAGTAGTAGACAGAAGCTGAGGAAAGTAAGGGCGTACACATTTAGCGTGACTTGCTGAGTGAGAACTAGACGACAGACCTCTAGTTTTTGCATCATATGACTATCCCTCTGTGTGGCCGCATGAAAGGCGCGACCAGCGACATCAGAACAACATGGAGAAAGGAGCGGAACCCTAAAAGCTTTGAGAAAATAAAAGATAAGGTACGATGTGCGGAGCATGTGCTGATGTAGGTGAAGTAAGCAGCGTTGATTCGTGATGCTGTTTATGATCGTCGGTATGATCGGAAGAGTTTATGTAGAGGAGGACGTTCAACTTTAGCAATTGTCGGAGAGCAGGAACCATCACATTGTGCGGATTTTGCCCTCATATAAAGGATAAAGGATGAAGTATTGGCGTTAATCAATCCCTTCCTTGGATGGGCCGACATTCTAGGTCCATTCAGAATGATGATGGCTTGTGAATGTGACGTGGCCTATAAATGACGTGCGGTGGTCAGCTGACGTACAAGTCAGTGCTTTAATACTCCCAGACAAGTCTGCTACTATCTGCCGACCCCGGAGGGATGGAAGGCTTGGTTGGCCTGGGCGGGCATA
The DNA here is from genome assembly GCA_963978905.1 of Trichostrongylus colubriformis. Classification (NCBI taxonomy): domain Eukaryota; kingdom Metazoa; phylum Nematoda; class Chromadorea; order Rhabditida; family Trichostrongylidae; genus Trichostrongylus; species Trichostrongylus colubriformis. Next base: position 7,285,280 of record OZ022259.1, on the reverse strand, counting down.
TTTGATCCCGCACCATGAGAGTGGGGTGTGTGCCACCTATCACTACACCATCTACGCCCTCTGTACACCCTGCAATCGGCTTAAAGAGGTTTCGGCTCAGAGAACAGGAGTGTAGGGAATGAGGTAGTACCCAAAAGGATGAATTTTAGATCGAAGGTCTACCATGTACGGAATAGTCAACATGGATCGAGTCTGCATACCTGATATCCCGGCAGCATATTTGTAGCTCCGAACAGCTCCAACGTGGATCATGAGCTCCATCATGCATACGTCATTCTTGTATATAGAGACATTGGATGTTGAAGGATTTGCTCAAGGCTGAGCTTATACTATGCGATCGGTTTGCAGTCCATTTACAGTCCGAATGCGGATTAGGTGCGCATCGATCTGGGATTCTGAGATCCAGTGGATCGCACGATCCGCATAATCGCATGTGTTGTCATGGCACTCTCACCTGGGTTCTCTACCACTCTGGCTCTGTGAGTGGTAAGAGACCAGCGTTGTGGAGGAGAAATAACACGCTCAAGAAAGGGTGCGGAAGACATCACTTGCGACTATGCGATCCGGCAAATCGTGCGCTCCGCAGGATCGCAGAGTATAACCTCAACCTAGATTACTACAGATCTCTCTTTCCACCATGAATGCAGGAGCATGTAAAGGTGGCCGCACACGTTCCTGGTGGAGATTCAGTAGCAGACACCTAGAGTACCGTGATCTTCTAGGAGACTGCCTTTACAAAACGGGTATGTGGCGAGTGCTCCGCTGGGTGAGTGGGGTGTAGGATACGTCGCCCATGAGTGGGGTTGCCTCGCGAGACGATTGGCTTACCAGTGAATTCAGGTTCTTGGCTACTTAGCTGGCCCACCTATTTTATAGATAGAGGCCAAAGAATAAAGATAGGATTGCGAATTCAATCATAATATAGTGGATTTATGTAATATACAAAACTCCTCTCATAATATTCCATGGAATACAAACTGTAATCAAAAGCAGATAAATGTGTGCTAGCTCTGCATCGCGCTCTGTACTACCGGTCACATCGACGACAATGTATCTGGTGAAAAGTAAATAGATGTATAGAATAGGTGGAAATTAGTGGTTGTGATAGTCTGTAATATGAAGCTTCAGCCTGATGAGAACGCTGGTTTTGTCGTTCCCATGGTGAGTTGCTCGCCATGTAACACTGGTAACCTGACTTTTCGGAACACTTACACGTCACCCCCGGTGGAGTCGAGTGCATGCGACTTTCCTTCCTTATGTGGATGTAACGTAACCGGTTCTAGCAAGATCCAGGGCTCAACTTATGCAGCTGTGCTAAATAAGGTAAGAGGATCTATCTGCTCACCTACAAGTCTCCTTGGGGAGCAGTAACGTAACCGGTTCAAGCGAGAAACAGGGCTCAAGATATGCAATTGTGCGAAAATGTGGTAAGAGGATCTATCTGCTCACCTACAAGTCTCCTTAGGGAGCACATTCATTCTACGATTCGAGCTGTAGACTAGTTCTGCATCATGCTCGGTACTATTTGTTACATCGACGACAATGTATCTGGTGAATGGACCATCACCAGGTAAAACATGCCATGCCGATACCGTCACTGCAGGAACAACACAAACAGCAATTGAAAGCCGGGCGGTCCTTTCGTACGACTGAAAATGAGAAAAACTATTCCCAGCATTAACCGGGTCTCAACGGCGATGACAGATACTTTTACATTTAATGGAATGAAGTTGCGAAAACATCACTTTTTGGCCTTGTTTTAAAATTGTTGTTTACATACATGTTCAAACCCCAGCCAAAGCTCTCATCATTCAAAGATACATCAAGGTGCTCTCGGTTCGGGTACCACGTTCAATAATGAAAGCAGTGATTCTCAGTAGCAAGTTAGAGGGTAAAAAATGTGGTAAACATGGGAATATGGTCTTTTAGCTACTTTCGACCTACGCCATCGCACAAGTTCATGACGACGTTTGGCGACAGAACCATGCAAGAAGCGGGAAAGAAGCACTTCTTCAGCGCGCCCTAATCACTATTTTACCATGCTGCACTACGGATAACTGGAGGATCTAGACGATGAGAATGAACTACTCAGATTGCAGCGAGGCATCCCTTTAGTTAAGTACAAGGAGTCGTTTTGGTGAGTGATAAATTACTACTATTTCAGAGAGTGAACTTGAGCGTAAAATATCAACACTTCAAAACTGCTCAAACGGAGCCTGAAAAAAAGGTTTACCTCTCCGTCTGGACCAGTAACATCGGCGATATACTGGAATAGGAACTGACAAGTAAGTAGACGACCGGTGTACGGTATTAGATCGTGAGCTTCACTGTCAGGAGCCATTTCAGCCAACGTAGAGGCTAGTGGAAGTACCGTTTCAACTATCTGAAACAATGCCAACCAATACGAGATGATGTCTTTCTAATTCACAAGCAATGGAGGGCTATGTCACGACAGATGAAGCTGAAATATCGATACCTCCAAAAGAAACTGCAAATTCAGATTGTAACTCCCCCTAAAAACAAAGTACTACCCAGCAAAACCAAGCCACTTGCATGAACGAAGGCAATAGTAAACCCAACAGTGAAGGATTATGAACATCGCTGCGTTTGCTGTTTTGCCAATATACCGGGTTTCAATACAGCCACGTGGGTCCGTCCAGTAATTAATACGGCCCAGAGAAAATGTAGTACTCAACATCAATCAAAATGAGCAAAACCCACCCTTTCTTCAGAACCTTCGTCATCAGCTGTTGCAGTGGGATCAATCCCGAATATCCGAAATTTGATTTCCTTTTCTTCAAGAGGCGCGAGCGAGAATGATTTGTCGTCAGACTGACTTGACAGCTCAATCATCGAGGGACCTCCCGACACCTTGAAAGCATCTCAGTCAAACACCCCGATTTGCCATAAAGTGGTGCCCCGCCGATGATAGATAATTGATAAATAATATTCGTATAAATCATTACTTTCGGCTGCCATACTTGGAGCAGGACCTTCCGAATCGCAATTGTAGCGCTGGTGTTTCTCACAGTGAGGGAGTGCTCAAACCTGTTGCGAAAAAGTTAATCGTGGTCAAGAAACGGTATAAGTTAAAAGCGTTATTACAGCTGTCCGGAGTATACAGTAATTTCTGCGCTTCGCTCGTTCAAATCCTCTTCTATGGGAGCACGAGGCAGAGAGGACTCGAGTTGAAGAACAGCTAACGGTGGCAGAACTTCTACCTAGAACTCTATCCAACATTTGCACTGGTGGTTTAGAAAATGAGTGGCGATTTGTTACCTTCAAAGGACCTTTCGGCCCGAAAAGTTTACAAACGTTTTTTACACCGAATACTTCACAGCAGTAACCCGTAATTGTCAGCAAACCCGGCTTCCTGAATACGCATTTCAGTCACTGGAAAAGAAAGAGAAGAAGTCATCACCTCGGTACACCTATGAGTTTGATCCTTGCAGGGGCGCCTTCACTCGCTGCAGGAAGAATAAGACGTACAGGGACTGATTCAAAGGCACATCCGTCCGCAAGTAAGCACATCTCCCTGAACTCTACATTTTTGTGGATAGTGGCAACTTGCTTCAATGAGGCTTTAAAAACTTTCATGCGAGATACAAGAATTTCCTCACCTCACTACCAACTCGTAAGGGCGACAGTTGTAAACTAGGATCGACACTTCACCGGCACAATCCACGACCCAATATATTTCTAAGAAGTAAAAATGAAATACATAAAGTATCGGTTACCACTTGCCACTAACCATAAGTCGCAGCGTTGGTAAAGATAAAAAACGAAAAGGCGAAAGAAAAGAGAACCAGGATAGAAGGGACGGTACGCAATGAGATTTGCAGCTTTTCGCAGCTAACTTTTCTCGCCTAATTAAAAAGTCCCCAGTCACATGAAGGACATGGCGTGACGATTTGTTTGACTGCTTGTCTGACCACTCACAGGTTATGGGCCTTGCAAAACCAATATAATGTGATTGCTGCACTTGCAATTATAGCTGCACTATTCCACTGCTACATACCCCATGTACTAGGGCCATATCAGGCATCAGCATATTCACCATTGAAAGAATGCTTCATAGCGGAGCAGAACTTCTCTACTGATAACATTTAAAAACTATACCAACCATTCGATGCCTTTTTCTGTTGAAATGGAGAGTAGATAAATAACTGCGGTTGCCCAGCTTTAGCTGGTATAACTGTTGGAGCCAGATGAGGTGGAAGTGGACAAAGTATGGGATCGCTGAATTGGAGTTTTATGGTCTGATTATAAACCTATGAGGAAGTCCAGTGGAAGCCTTTCGACTAACTTGACCATTGGAAATCTTGACAGCTGAATTGAAGGAAGAATGATATTCCCAACTGGCACTGATAAGCGCTGATTGAGTTGTGGTGGGCTTCCTTTGATGCGGACTAAGTTCTGCAGGTCGTCGAATAAACGATTTGCTAACATGGGCTCCATATCGTCGTAGTAAACCTGAGCATGTACTCACAGATTATCATGGATTGAAGATTCATGTCTGCCAAGAAGATGTGGCGCAAACCTGAATCAGGTGGCAGAGGTGGCGAATAGCAGGGTCAGTCAGCTCTGCTCTTGATGCGGCAGTGTACACCTCGTGCAGAGCTTTTATTTGCAGTTGGATCGGACCTTTTAGCATTCCATCTTGGGCAACTTCACGCACATTTTCCTTTATGCCATAGCCAGGAAGCGTCCTGAAAGAGTAATGTGGTCTATCACACTAAAAACCATGAGAATTTCATTCTAGCACATAACACTATTATATTTTACTTCCAAACTTTCCCATTTCGCCTCAGAATTGTAAAAGTACATACTTCTTGTTGCTTAAGCGATTTTCTTACTAAGAGGAGAACGGGAAAACATAAACCTACAAATGAATGATCAAACCTGTACAGGATTGGATACACAGCTCTGTAGTCTTGCGGAGTTCTTTGTTCGCCATCAGCAATTTGGAGACGAAATAGAACACCAAGCCGAGAGAAGAAAGAACACTTCCGTCGGAATCCCACCTGAACAAGTAGTTCAAGAAAGACTTTGTGGATAAAGGCGGGAGAAATAAATGAACTGTGATCTAACCTCTCTGTACAGCGCAGCTGAATTGCTACATATAGCGGCTTTAGTGTGGTTATCGAACCGTGTAAAACTGTCGTCCAGGTACTTACCAATATGATCGCGATGAAAAGCCTAGATACGATGTACTGAGAAAGTGACACATATACAAATAACTTGAAAAGAGTCACAAACTATTTCTTCAAAGCATCAGCTCGAAGCCATCTCAAAAAGATAAATGGTTCACTGTTTCTCATCAAGATCGTCCAGTAATAGTTAATAAGAAAGATATCATATGTACATAACGCACTTCCATGTCGACGTACATCCTCTGATATCGATACAGAGACACGGCCTTCATCATACAATCGTATTCAATCATAGCAGCAAACGAAAATTTTGAGTAGTGTTCCAGTGCCTGCTCGAATTTCTTAAGAATCATAGAAGGTTCGACCTTATCCTTCGACCTGAAACGCGCCCATCAATTACGTCTGTTCGAAAAACATTTCGATCTACATTATTCGAACAGCACGAGCCAGAAGCGAAGCAATAATTCGAGAACTATCCGAAATATCTGCTTTGATCTACGCTTTTGATTTAATGTACTCAATCAGTGAGGAGCGAGACAATACGTTGTAAAGAGTGCAAATAAAATGAGCACAAACATTAGACTATACAGCAGCCACAGACCCCAAAAGACAAACCTTTCTCCTTGAAGTACTGCCCATGGCATGCGAGATCGACGAGCTTCACTACCATCTCCTGCATCATCCATCACAGGCAGGCGTGCATTCTCATCCGAACGATGACGTTGGTGTCCCAAGGACGCACTGAAATTAGGAAGTTAAAATCCTATAGCATACCTATAAAGCTTGAACAGAGGACGCACCCCAGCGTGTGTTGATATGCAGCAGGGGCGCTTGCAGCTGATCCAAGTGAACCGCTGCTAATATCTCTCAGCTGTGTTGGTGTCATACTTGCTACACGATACATCATTGTAGATGATGAAAGGCCATCATATAGAAGTGACATCGCAGCGCACGCCCATCCTTCGCAGGCTCCTGCAGATGAACTTCGTCGTTATGACCAAATCTTTCTTGATTCGATTCGGGGAGATAGAGAAATAGTAAGAAAAAGAACCAGAGAACAGATGCAGTTGTAAGACTAGCGATTAAAGCTTCGCAGACCTGCGAACCACAGCATGTCATTAAGAGGTTTGAGAAGTTCCATAGATGCAGCGTATGAATCTAAAGCCAGCTGTGGAAGTCCCGTTAGCATGGCATAATCGGCATTTTGCTTTCGCGATCGTCCCACGCACTTCCGCCTGAAACATGTCGTTTTTCACTGTTGCCGTTGATTCAAGACAGTCATTGCCAAAGTAGCAAAACCACAAAGGAGATTTCCTCAGAAAATGATGTCAAATCTTAGAAAATGATGTCAAATCCACAAAAAAGCTTTGACTCATCCGAATGATAGCAAGCGAGTATTTCCATTTAGCATGGAAAACTTACTTGAACATCTTTGACTGCTTGTTGTTTTCCAATCCAACTCGGAACTTCTCTTCTTCTGGTAAAATGGGACATGGAGGACACTCCTAAAAATGAATTGCAGCTGGTGAGGGGCAGGAAATGGTCGTTGGCTTCAGCACTACTGCCTTCGTAATCTACAACCGATTTCTTTCTTTGAACCTTCAAACTCTTCCCCCGTGTTCTCCGACTTCACTCAATTCCCTCAATGGTTAAATCAATGTCAATCCTCGAGGATATCTCACACATTACTACGCCAACAAAACTGTTACAAAAAATATTTGAAGTAAAGACTTCCCAAACAGGCACAAACGACTGACCAACTTTTCGAATGATTGATCGACTCGCTTGCTTTCTAATACAAAATAAATGGCCCGCATAAACTCCCGAATACCAGTCTCCAATTCATCCGATTCCTCTAGTCGATTGAAGAGAAATATTTCTCGAGTTGAAAAATGAACCTCCACTTCTTGCTGCAAATAAGATATTCCACACGGAAAATTGCCTACTTCCAATGAATTTCATTGTAAATATAGACAGCAGTGGTCAGTTAGCATGCGGTTCACGAGTGAAAGTCATCTGAGTTGGTCCAAAGAGCTGGCTTCGTATCGAAATGCGCAAAAACTGGGAACAGAACATTAAAAAGGCAAACGTTAGCGCCACTCACTGCACTGAATTGCCCGACGGTGCACACCACAGCTCCTAATGGATAATCAGGAAGCATCAAAATGCAGATGATACCAAAAATCCCAGCTAAAGGTTATAGTTTGAAACCGTACCTCGTCATACCCTAGTAGGATGCAGCGGCTGTCAACGAGAGTGTGTTCGTAATCCTCCTAAAAAAGGTTACATGCAGCCTCGAGAGCAAACAAGGTTTGAATGTTTCGAATTTCCGAATCCCTAAAAAAGGAGGTGAGCCGAGAGTTTTACCTTCACTTTCTCGTAATTACTTCGAAGCTCTTCCAAAGTTGTACCGCTGCTCAACGACGAGCGTCGTCGCTCGACCAAAGGAGCTGCCGTATTATCATCGAGCGATGACGATGTCTGAAAGCTGATTTTTCACAAGGGTAAACAAAAGAACTATAACAAAATGTGGAAGGCTACCGTTCTTCTAACTGCAGCAGATGTGGACGACTGGGAGCATGCCACACCAATGAGTCCCAATACTCTACGGTGAGCCTGCAGATGACGTGAACATCAAGACAAACAGGCGAATTCGGACAAAGATAAAAACGGAACCTGAAGTTCTCCGAATCTGGTGAGTTCTGCGTTCACACTCGTGACAAAGTTCGCATGGAAAATACGTTTCGGATTATCGCTAACTAAAAAATACATTATGACGAAAGGAGTGTGCCAGTGAGTATCTCGCCAGTGATCATGTATCAACAGATGATTCTACTTCAAACGGTGAAGCATCGTGTTCAGCCTTTACATAGCATAAATAAGATAAAAAGGCTACATAGCAACTGGGGAGAGAAGATCAGTTAAGATTTTCTAAATAATCACTCACTCACGAAATAAGAAGCAGAATTGCTCACTCAATAGCAGAAGCCTGCTCGTGTGTGCGAGCAATGAATTCAATATGAAGAGCAAGGAACGACTAAATAAACGACTTGAGCTCCATGTACACCCTTATTCGGAATGAATAATCCGAGTGTTCCGCAGCAGGGATCCTGCGCTTCAATACCCATTAAACCAAGTGAAGCTTTGAGGCGACGTCAGAATTCGCGAATTTGCTATTTTGCGATGCAGCACTCCGCACGCTGAGAGTTGAGATTCTGCAATGCTGCATCTTGTATGCGCAGTCCCAGCATTTACTTTCAAAGTCTTAAAATCGCAAAATAGCAAAATATGACGTTGGATTTCAAATGGTACCGACCCATCATCACAGGTTTAGTGAGCCCTACCATAGAAAGCAGTTCGAGAGGATAAGAAGACCACGCGACGCACTCAAGCAGCGGAGAAAGGATTTCAAAGGTCGGAGCCATTTTCGATTTAACGTAACTACTTTGGCTGATGATACAAAACCATCTGATCCCATTCAAAATTAGAAATAGGAACAGCCATTCCCAGTAACGATAGTGAAGATGGTCTCGAGCAGACGGCTGGCTCGCGATGCCATAAATATCACTTGCGGAGCCCTCGACAACACATTATTATAACTTATATATATGAACCAGGACTTTGGTGTGTTTGTACGGATGTTTGTCTGTCCGCCCGATTCTTGGTTTAACTAGAAAAACAAGCGGGAAAGGTCAGGTCAAGTTAGGGTTGGGTGGGTCATGGTCCAAGATGTACAGGAGCGCACACGGACTACGTGGGACTCCGTCCACAGAAGGGCGTGCGCTGCATTGTCCGAGATCAATGCCGGAATTCTGTAGGTCTTCTCAAAATTACCCGGGTATCGGGGGAAGGTGAACCAAGATGAGATCCGGGTATACGTATCAGCTGAGGTAAACCCTCCTTCAATGGGCAAAGCGTGCTCCAAGTGGGCGGTGCTAGCCACAAATGATCATAACCCAGCTCTAGAGCAGTCTAGAGACTGAGGAAAAGTCGTTAGAAACCAGCGAGATCTAGCTACATTCAGCATATTCGAAGTGAGTGGCGATCCGTCCACAGTTGGCGTAGCAATCAATCGAAATCGTATTCACTCATAAAACATTATAATTCGTCTCTAGAGCGGTCTGGAACCGCGGAAAACCGAAATAGTGCGTAACAGCTCAAGGGACAAAAATAGCGCCGAATGATAACGTCAGGTGAGCCTTCGCTACGATGTTCACTGAAAATATAGGTTTTTGTGCAGAAGGCCTGAAACAGCTTATAAACAGTATTATAGATTAGATGCCCTCATGGAAGTTGAATTACTACAATTTCTACAATTCAGTTTCGCACCGGTGCCCCCTAACGCCATGTAGATCGCGAAGTTCACCTGGCACCTTCAAAGACTAGTTCCGGCAAAAAGGCATCTCCCTGGGAAATATTCAGCGTCCCGACCATAACTTGGAATTTGTTTCCGTTTTTTCGCAGCGGCGCAACATGTCATCGGCGCCATGAATGGATAGCATAATCGTGATGAAGATTACAAACTATCCCGAGATAGGAGTTACACGAGCGATTTTTTTTTTCGGGTCAACTAGAGGAATGTGAGAAAAAGGGAGAAAAGGCAGGGTCAATTGAAGGTGGGGAGGAGACCAACTTTTCATTGACGTCGTAGCTCCTTTCCTGGAAAGAGCATCTGTCTCACTGCTCTAGTCTAAGCCTAAGAAGGGAAAGGTTCGAAGTCGGTGAAAATTTGGCGACCCCCACATTAATTGACCCGAAGGGCAAAGAAACTTACCAAAGACGTAACTCCAACTTCTGACTTTTTTACAAATTTCCAACACAACAACAACTTCAACTATATGAAAGTTCTTACTAACCTTGTATGGAGCGCTGACGTGCCAAGCGGTCAACAATCCGATTGAAAACAGTAGTGCTTCGAGGTCCAACCTGACGAATTAAGATCGTCACCCGCTGATGGTCCTCAATACACGGAACGCCATCCATCCGAGCTCGAACTTGGTCCGTTCAGGCTACATCGAGTGAGCACATCAGCGGAAATAAATTTAGCATATACGGCCCCCTACAGAGCCGAACAACACGGAATTCACCGTAGTGCGCATATTATCCGCGGAGCGTCAATTTGTGGCTAGAGGTGCGAACAACCTACCGAAGTGATGCGAGCAGATCTTGAAATGAAGCGATAACTGTGTCGGAAATTGCTCACTAATCTATGTAATTGAAAAAAAAAGGATTCCTCTACTGCCATATTGAGAAATGAAAGACTATGGTTGCTGTAAGTACCGATTTACGGAATAAGTGCTCATAATGGGCGTTACAGTTGAGGATCATTTATATCTTGCGGCCAATTTTTGCAGTGCACTTGCAGTTTGGATGTGAACTCACATACATACCGTGCTAGGAACGTATGCGCTTGGGTTGCATGCCAAGCAAAACACTGAAAACAGGACGCTCATACGAAGGATTAGAAGACGATGAGACGATGGCGAGGTATAACTGCAGCCTAACGATTATTACGGGTAAACTTGTGGAACATCCAATCCCACGTTTCGGCACGCGGTGACAAACAGAAAATGGAACCGGACTGAGGTGAACAACAACAACAATTATGTGTTGAGCAACTAACTAAGTGGTTGATCGATTAGTGGAAAAACAATGCCAAAAAGGAACATTTTTCGTGTAGCGCGAGGTAATTAAGTACGCACACGTCTACGGAAATAGCGCAGCGGTCAAACTTATGTCCTCTCAAGATCACTGCTTCGAAGTTTGTTGATGGCACCGCCAGGAATAGGGAGAAAATGGGAAATGGGAAGACAAATTCCCTGCGAGCGATCATTCCGCTCCGGAAGAGATGGTCTGTGGTAAAACTCCCACTGAAAATACACACTGGTGTTTCACGCGGTATCGCAGCCAACCGCACTGCTTCGCATGTCGAGTTGCTGAGAGGGCGGGCAGCGTTCACGGCTGGTTAACTTAGCACTTCGCCAGTCTGCATCAACTCCCTCGGCTGGTGTTACACAGAGGTCGAAAGGGAAGGAACGAGATCGAGGGTGTCCGGGTTTCCATTTCTCTGGTTTCTGGCCCTTCTCCGTCCTTCCTCTACTCTTATACTACTTATCTCCTGGGTGGGGGGAAATCCGCCAAAAAATCGCGTGGCCGCCCGCGGCGAGCGGCTCGGCTGGTGCGAGTACCAGTGGCAGGGCATGGCAGCCTTCAAGCGAGACAGTGTGGTAAAGGTGGAGGGGCAGGGTGGCGTGGCTGGAGGAGGCAGTGTGGCATGGCTGGAGTGCAGAAGTGACGCAGCCACGCTCTGCCGGGCTCCCAAGAGCAAAATCGATTCGCAAGTCGTACTGGTGGCGCCGCGAGTGCGACGCCGCTGACGCGATTTTTTGGCGGATTTCCCCCCACCCAGGAACGAGATAGAGGGTGTCCGGGTTTCCATTTCTCTGGTTTCTGGCCCTTCTCCGTCCTTCCTCTACTCTTATACTACTTATCTCCTCCTTTCCTTTTCCATAATTATCAATCTGCAAAATTAGCCTTAGCGTTTCGAATTGCAAGAGAGCGGTAGGAACCCGTGGTTTGGTGCGGCATGAGACTGAAGCTCATTGCCTGTCGATAGAGCAACCGGCGTTGGTATACTACGAATACCATATCTATGGTGCATGATATCAAGCCGCCTTCATACTCTGCGGTGATGTCGGCGTACCTGCCGACGGCAGGGCGTAGCTGTTCACAAGCAACGAGGCCGAGTGGTGCGAGCGGAAACGCAGAGACGACGCAGCCACGCCCCGTTGCCGACACGGAGTATGAAGGTGACCTACTATACTTTCGGAAAACTGAAGCGGCGCTCGACTTCAATCACGCCCAGAGAAAAGACATAGAGTCAGACGAAATGCAGTTACTACCGTTTTTCTTCCGTGCTTTCATCATACTTATCCGACCCACGGGATTAAGTTCCATTTGCGTACAAAAAATGATGGCCTGCCTACGCATAACTCCGTGCAATCTGGTGGGCGATCCCCATTCGAATTACTAAATTAACGTCCCTCTGCGGATTGAGTGAAAGACGCAGTAGAAGGGATAGCTTCACTGTCGAAATCGATGGTTGAAGGGCAAGCTTGTGCGACGCTAACAAAATTGTGACCAAAGACGAAAATGATTCTTAGTCTCTTTGTTGACTTCTATGCTAAACGTTCTCTGGACCTCCCATCACTGATCTATTGACCTGAGCCGCGTGGATCTGTGATGTATGACGATCATCCGCAGTGCGTGAAGCCAGCGTAAGATTAACGGCTGTAAAATTTTATCTAATGTCATTTGGCTCTGAACTTCGCCTTGCAAGCATCACAACATTTATTAATTCTGTGCTTCCAAATCAGACAAAAGGTTATAATCGCTAACAATATTGCAATGGGATGAACGAGGTATGATGGGAATGACTGGATACGGCAAATTACCTTTTATGGTACATACATATTTTGAATAAAGCAGTGGGCGCAAACAATTTGTAAACAGACTATAACCAGTTATGAGGTCGGTGCAGACCTGCCTACAGGATAGCACCTGCCCCAGCACACCCACTGCCTTTGGCTTTGAAATGTGTGAAATTTTGATGACAAAGTGAGCATCAAGCGAAATTTCCCCTGAACAGAGATCAGCAGTTTCAAGCAGAGTAGCTTCACAGGATGTAGTAAATACATAAACATCAGAAATGAATAAATTAAACGACAGAGCTCTTCGCGGATTCCTGTGGCGTTCTGAAAAGTACTTCAGGGGCAGTTCTGCTGAACGCTACTCTATCTGGGCTTCTCCCTTGCTTGCGATCCTTTCGTAGCGAACTTCTCATTCCGTGTGGTATGTCAGGCAGATCATCTGGATAGTGAGTGTAGTACAACCTGCAACAGAAGAATATATCCAGGCCAAGACATTCATAAAAAGCTTTATCTTTGAAATCGCTTCTACGAAAAGCGATATGTACTGCTAATGATCTCAGTCTAAGCGCTCATACTTAAAGGTGGCATGAGGTGAAATTCGGACGAAAGGTAAAAAAGCAGTTAAAATGAAAGTCGAGATGCCTTGTGACAGGACAGTGGAGAAAAACCGGATGGAATTGGCCAAAAATCCGAGAAATAGGACCCCCTCCCCACCGCTGGTACTCGACACGGACGAGCTTTCCGCTAAGAGGCGGGCAGTCCGGACGAGTTCTCAGTGGCATTGCCAAGTCGTAGACATGAAGGCATCCATTTTCTTGAGTGAGCTTCAAGCAAAAACTGGGAAAGCGCGCCGCGATACCTTCGATCCTTCATCATTTTCTTGGACACCCTAACCATAGCCAATCACTCATTACGTCGCCTGGAGGCGGGGTCTGTCATCTAGGGCGTCAGCTCTTATCCGTTGCGCCGTTTCTACAGCTCGGAGGAGCTTCTCTCTAGGATTTCGCCACAGTTGGCCTTCTTAGACTCGACTTTCCATGTAAGTGACTTCTTTCAGGGATTTCTCAATGACCACTTATCCCCAACGCTGACTTTGAAACAAATAATTTACCTTTCAATTGCCTCAGCTGCGGTAGGTCTTGCTTCTTCTTTCCTCCGTTCCCTTGCCAATTTATCTACTTTCCATGGGAATTTCTGATCGTAAGGCTCAGGTGCATAGAAGTCAAGACTAAAGTCATGATCATTTGAACGGTTAACGATTAGATAATCGAGATTAGGGATTAGAATCTAGTATTTGGAAGGCGGCACTAGATCATGATATACTCTTATGCTGAAAGGACAGAAAAACGAATGTGCATCACGTCTAGAATCAGGTCAAAATTATGCGGTCAAGAGACCCACCAAGGGCAGGTGACTCACCTCCCGTCATCTTTCCTTGGAATCGACATCACCCGCGGATCACTGGTGCTTCTTCCGTCACGTCTTCTCAGTTTCCTCCGAAGTGGAGGGTCAGGTATAGGAGGCCACTCTTCTCTCCACGGAGGTAGATTCTTTGGTGGAGAACTGCATCGTTCTAAAGGAGTACGCCGGTAGTAGACCGGTTCCACTGGTGCCGCATACGATGGTTGTAGCGGAGATGGTCGCTGCAATTACGAGGGTAACTCGCAGGGATCAAAAGAGAGAATATTTCTGCAGGATAGTCTTCTCTGCTAAAACTGTACAAAATATTTGCTATAATTACTAAGTCGCAAAAATTGTAGTTTTTCTTCAGATTTAAAGTCTTGAGCTTCCCTGGAAAGGCGCGCCATTTCTTACGTAAATCGAGTAATTTGCATAACCTTATTACGAAGTGTTTTTTGCATCCGACGGGGGTAATTTTAGCATATTGCAGTGTATGAAAATAAGGATGGCGTAGAGCAACACTAGATAAAGAACGGAGTAAACGGGCAAAAATAGGCGAATATGATTCTTCACTACCACCAGTCCTTGTGCATTCGACTCTCCGGATGCAGTCGGTGAGGTCAGGTGCCGTATTAGGGAAATAGTGTCCACTCAAGACCAATCGGATTTATCGACTCACCTTTTCAGAGAAATAGATCCCTGTGTAACTATCAAGGTTGTACCTTTTTGCGCTGTCACGATGCAAAAAAGCAAACCCAAGGTTACCGCGCTCACTTGAGCACCTTTCTGGTCAGCTTTGGATAAGTTAAAAGTCATGGTTGGGTGGTTTCATGCTGGTTTAGCGCCATGATGTCGCATCGTTGTGGCGCGGCGCCACACCTGCACAAACCTAGAAGTTAGCTCTACTGATCTGGTTACCGTGAGGTGTGACCTTAATTTACCAAATGTGTAAGTTGGTGTCTCTTGTCTCTACCGAGCTGACCTTCGTCGAAATCTCAATGCTTAAAAACAAACGTAAGGTAGTTGGGTGCAAAAGATACCTTTGCGGCATCGCGCTACGCACTTCTCGTTTCTAACTCCTCACCGCCTTCACCAGAACGCGCGCACGCTGCGTTCGCCATATCGTGTCGGTTTCCCTAGACCGTACCCAGGAAAAGCCTCATATTCCGTGTTTATATCGGTTTATGTAGCGTTTTGGTTAATAAGGAGTCACTTAGCGTGCGCTACAGATGAGCCAAAGAGAACATACCGCTCTATGCCGTGAGCGGCCTCGTGGATGCGCTGGTTTATCCGATGTCAGCTTCCCTATAAGCCTCCAATAGAAGAATATTACAATGACGAGGCAGATTCCCTGAAATTCACACCGATCTTCTCCGACGATCTCACAAGCTTGTGCATTTCATTTCCATTCGAAAACATCGATAGGAATGTTCAATGAGAACTCCTAAAGTGATTTACCCAAATAAAAGCTAGGGGTCCAGAAAAGCTGTGTATGGCGAACGTTCCTGCAAAAGGAACAGCCCTGAGCCTTGGTAAACCCTTTTTTTGAAAGTTGCTACCTGGTTTAACACAGCCCGCCCCTTTTGTTAATGTCGCCCGCCCCTTGCGAAACCAATGGTGAGGGAGAGATGTTATTTTTCGGGTTTTTAACGGTTCCGTTCCGTTTCTCTTCACCTTTGTATTACTAATAAGCACTTCAACTAGTCGATGATCTTTTCATATTCGGGCCGACCCACCATCACCGCTGCCTTTGATGGACTATCTCATAAAGCTCATAAATTATCCAATAAAGAAAGCTGATCACTCACATTGACCGCCAACGACATTATGAATTCGGCCACGGACATGGTGAGTTGTTCGTTGAATACGTCCTGAAATCAAGGTAGTTTGACTCAGCTTATCTAACTTATCGAACTAAACTTTCTAATCCAATGTAAAAGATTAAATCTGATAAAAAGGGCTTAATTTCCGCCCAGTAAATGAACATTCGATCGAAAAGGCCCTTGGAAATGATAATTGCAAACTCACTCCACTCCACCACAGCACTGCATAAGCTGTGGACATGATTATTATCGGTGCAGCTGAGAAGATCCAGGGCCAGACGAAGTTCCCATTGTACTAAATCTTTATTATTACTGTTACAAAACGAATGGTTCACCGTTACTTAGAGCCCTTCAAGGAAATGCGGGTGAATGGACTCGGCAACCATCACACTTTCCTCAGTGATTGGCCTAGCCAAAGCGCTCCACTTATGCATGATTCACGGTAATCTTTGTTGGTGTTTTCGCTCAGTGAAGTTTCTGAGAATCTGAACAAAAAACCTTAAAAACAGGGTCTTCTCTACCATTAGTTGGAAGAGATGACAGCTCAGAAGTAGGTGTTTGTACAAGTTACTACTTGAAGTCATCACCCGAAATTCGGCAGTACTACTCTACTCCTTCAAAACGTACTTTGCCACCAGAATTTTCAGATCCTACCTTATCACGATCAATAATAAGCTTTTTTTGAAAAGCAGCTAGCACCATTGCTCCGCTGGTCAAATCGGTGGAGGGTGGCCTTATCACGATCGATAATAAGCTTTTTTTGAAAAGCAGCTAGCACCATTGCTCCGCTGGTCAAATCGGTGGAGGGTGGCAGGTGTGAGCCATATTGAAAGGGTGACTTTTGTACGAGTTCTGTACGCGCTCACTATACATCCTAGTGACCCAGTAAAAGTACGTAATTGCCTGTTGCGAGAGGGGTTAATACTAAGTCATCGCGAAATTGCCTTTAACAGATATAAATAATGACAGTTTACCAGCTTGCAGCACTCCCAACGCGTGTAGAATCATACTCTTATCAATTCTTTCCCCAGCACGCCTCACCATTCCTAGCTCTCCGCTTAGCACAGCTCCTTGTAGGGAAGAAAAAAACCCCTGCCATCTCTCATGGCTGATTTGCAATTGAAACACCAGCCATCTAGAAGAGTGCATAGAAAATCGATAATAAAGTTTACCGTAGCTGTGTTATGGCGATGGCGTACCTCTTACAATGTCACCATTTGTTGAAGACACCACAAGAGATAATTTGGGGTGATGGTGAAATAGGGAAGTCGGAGCGTTAAGTAGTGCAACAACAGAGAAAGGACTGCGTGAAACTGCGAAAAGAGGACCCCCATTCCCCATTCTCGTTTTCGTGCCCTCTGCATCACTGGCCTCTGATTGTAGACGCAGACGGCGAGGGGTTATGTCAGCTGCCACGAACGTTGCCCCGTCCTCGCAACAACTTGGCCACTAAAGCGCCGCAGCTACAAGTGGAGCGCGATGAGACGTGATGAAGGCCCTGAAGGGCCTTAGATCCTCCATTTTACAGAGAATATCCGGGACTTCAAAGAAGAATCAAGCTCATACTGACCTTGATTGCACCGTAGAGTAAGGCGATCGACATGAAGAAGTGTACGAAGGACAGGAATAGGGTCACCAGAACAATGACGAACAATGCTAAAAGAAAAATCGAAAATTATCTCATGGAAGAATGCTCGTTTAGATCAGCACGTACCATTGATTCTTCTACGTTCGGGAGTTTCTGTGTAGATGGCATAGAGGCCAGGAAAACGTGCTTGGAACGCGTCGATCCTTAACAGGTGCAGAAGAGGTTTGAACTAACTTTAGAAGAAATAGAAAATGCATGATGCATGGAAACCCCAAAACAAAAATTCGTGCAAATAAATCGCAAATGGAAAGCAGATTTCCTTTTAAATAGCTTGACAAATGTGAGATGTACAGAAATTGTTTTCCATTGAAATAAACTTATTTGTGATCAGGAACACCAGCTGGGTCGCAACAGAATAAGTATATGCCAAAAAGAAGCGCAAAGAGCTGAAATTGACCCTCCAGTGGCTGGCAGTTGTCGTCCTTCGTACTCCCATTGAATATCTCGTACAAATTTAGTTTGCCATCCCATCACTCCCATTTGAATCAGTGCGTAAATCTGAAAAGATGCAACCACTTGAAGAAGTACTGCAATAAAATCAAGGAAGACTACCTACAATATTCCATATTGCGATTCCAATGGTGGTGTTACGAAGGCACACTAATGGATCAGCCATGATCAGTTTTTCACATAGCTAAACAAATGAACATCAGTGTAGCTAGGATACCCAGGCGGTCACATGTGTGGATGAAAGCGGACTTCAAAACGCACGAAAGCAGAAACGACGCGGAACATGTAGACAACAACTAACGAGACAAGGGTGCGTGCAGATATGACAGCAAATCGCTTCGCGGCGTTTCACTTGCCACCAGTACGACTCGCCGTATCGATTGCCCTTGGGAACCGGTCGAGCGTGACTGCGTCACTTCTGCGCTTCCACTCATGCCACACTGCCTCGCTTGAAGGCTGCCATGCCCTGCCACTGGCACTCGCGCCCGCCGCGCCGCTCGCCGCGGGCGGCCACGCGATTCGCTGTCATATCTGCACACACCCACGAGACAGCGATCACTTTAACGGGTAAGTTTCGATTGAATGAATGCAGTTGAAGAAATTTTTGACAACGTTAGACGCGGTACACCACCTTTACACCGCATACACAGTAATCTTTGCTCTAGATTTCCTAGCTTTCTACTACATTGGGGTGCATGTACTGAGCTAGGAGTGCCGTATGAACTCAAGTCCTAAAACGAATGCCCTGGCGTGCGTAAGCCCAGAGAGAAGGGCAGGACACCGCAATCGCTCTAGGACCCAATTGCATTCTGCGCCCTAGCTTGCACGCATCGCGTCGCACGCGGGACGGCCACGCAAATCGCTTGTCATATATGCGGGGTATCTTATTTACTCTCATCAGCTGCAGAAAAAAAAGAAAATATAAATGTATTTGACAGTGGAAGAATCACCAACGAAAGTTTCAGGATCATTCCGGATTTCTGTAATACTAGGAATCCATAAATGAATAGTCACAGTGAACGTTTATCAATTACAAATGACATATTTCTTTCGTATCTCGATGCGAGCTATTGTATATGTTGGTGAAGTGCATGACAACGTTGTCGTGGGTCCTCGAGACTCGAGTGAGTCTCAATCATTCCACTACTAACATTACTAACTGCTTTTGTGAGCTCGTGCTCCTCACAAACGGTGGAACACCGAAGAGTTCCCGCCTCATTGTTGTGCTTGTTTGGGCTTTCTCGAAATGATGTGTGAAGCGTAGCGGGCGGGGGGGAGGAAGGGGGGGGGGGGACTTGCTTGGGTACATCACAAATCAAGAGGTTTTAGCCACCTTCAGGCCTCTGAAGAAGATGAAATGGTCGAAATGTTGGGCCACTAATAAGAGCTTCACTCAAAAACCCATGTGACAAGGTGACAAGGCAAAGAACACAGGCGAAAAATGCCGCGAGGTTTCAGGAAGAGTGAACTTGGAAAATCTCAAAGAATTCTCTCTATAGATTATTCTTGAAGACAAATCCGCGAGAGCTCATTAATTGAGAACCAAAATCTGAAATGCTGAGCGCCTCATGAGTCAGATTCACATGTTCAAGTGAATCATGGCTTCACTATCATGAATCGATTAGGCAAAACGGCGTCAAGGAATTGAAAGAAATTTTCATTGAACAAAATTCATCGAGTCCTGACAGTGATCGAGTCGATCGTGGCCCAAAAGTCAAAAGAAGTAACGCAATCACTACTAATTTGCTTCGAAGGGTGTGAATCACTGCAGTTTCTTTTTGAAAAAGGCGCTATACGGGAGGAGTGGAAGGGGGGGGGGGCAACACAGGCTAAGCATCACTATTCATATTCCAGTATAGTCGAGGCAGGCCATTGAGAAAGTTGAGAGTCCAATAATGGTTATGGACCAGAGATTTGGGTTTTATCTGCAAAGGTTTTTTTTCTAAAGGGGGAGGGGTGGGCTTCGTGATAGACCTGCTCCTCTTTTTCATTTCTTTTGATTAGTTTCAAAACACCTTTCACATCTGCCCCAAGACCTACATATATAGGGAAATCAAGGTCGAAGAGATGCCAAAGCATCCCGAAAATAAATAATCAAGGGAATAAAAGACAAAATAGTAAAAGTAGGAAGATTTTTGGCGGTTACATGAGGAGTATGAATTGTAATTAATCTTGGGGTCGATGAAATACGGTGGGTGTCCGTAATGTTCATGAAACCTTCCAGTAACTTCCACCCGAATCAAAAATGTAGGTAGCACATACGGCGAAATGAAAGGAGCAAGATAATTGAAAGATTTTTTTTTTGAAAGTGGCGATAAGGTGATGAGTTGAGATTAGCATGGCACTGAAATAATAAAAATTCGAATCCATTGGAACAATAATAAATTCCTCAGTTTCGGTGTAAAAGGGTCAGAAGAAAGGAAGGGAGCCGATGTGTCATCGTTCAGGTGAAGGGAGGTGGTGCTCAAGCGTACGACACTATTGACCGATGCAAAAGCAAACAAACGGTGAAGCAACCTACCAGCCGTGGGGTTCTAACACCAACGCATTCAACGCTCGCTACTCCGCCTTGTTCAGCTGCTGCTATAGTGCCTTGAGCTGTCACTGATTTCATTTGACCAGATCATTTTATTTGAACTCGAGTTATGCAACAACAAAAATATGTCTTTTGCGAAAGTTACCAGCCGGCTCAACACGTTATACGTGTGAGTGCTGATAAGCTATGGTAAATATACCATTCAGAAAGCTGAGTTAAGGTGAAGGTGGTGTCGGTAGTGTAATGGATTAGCACATATCCCCGGAAAGGATGAAGTGCGGGTTCGAGTCCCGTCCGGCACCGAAGCTTTTGCCCATAACTCAGCATTCTTGTAGTAAAAATATGTTGTTTACAAAATGTAAACAGTAAACACATCAATAGTAACTTGCATAATAGCAACAATTAGACGAAAGGTGAGAATA
The DNA here is from genome assembly GCA_963978905.1 of Trichostrongylus colubriformis. Classification (NCBI taxonomy): domain Eukaryota; kingdom Metazoa; phylum Nematoda; class Chromadorea; order Rhabditida; family Trichostrongylidae; genus Trichostrongylus; species Trichostrongylus colubriformis. The sequence goes on along the minus strand of OZ022259.1, from coordinate 7,264,417 downwards.
GAGGCGATTCAATGGATGACCCATGTACTCAGAAGGAAAGCTAGGCAATAGCGGTCGTATTCATGGCAACGAGCGAGCCGTATCGGATTACGACATGTGGTATTATAGCCTGGTGGACGAGAAGTGTGAGGTTACGAGTGGTCAGCTATAATAGGCACATCCCTCCCACAAGGAAAGGATTCCGAGTGGAAAGACCGTTCGATTAAGGCACAGACTACTTCAAGAATCTTCGCTGTCTAAAACGTTTTCTGAAAAGAGTTACAATTTTCGGGCTAATATTTTCGAGTATTGATGCAATAATCTCCCATATGAGGGCAAATGAAGTGAAGCCCATAACAGCAGTGGGGTCATGTCGTGATCAGCGCCACAGCCATGAGACAAGATTATACGCGGTACAAAGCTACTGTTCCTCGAATACAGTAATTTTCACCATAGATCTTCTGCAATCCACAACACGAATGGGCACAAGGTCAACAGCCTTTTGGAACCCTTTTTATACCCCTTTTGACAGCTAAGCACTACAGCAACATCACAAAATATTTGACCTCCAGATTGCTGTAGGTATTTTGACGATGACGTATTTACTTACAAGGGCAGTAGCCGAGGTCAAGGTGACCATTCGGAATGGGATACCTGTGGTCCGACCTATTTTCGAACGCTGATCTCGAATTTGCTTTCTGAATTTGCTGAACCATTCTCTCAGCGAACCTATTTTTGAAAGTACAGTACTATTACATGGTAGGTTCGGGAACCCATAGCGCGCGAGCCAAACGTTCTCGCGCAAAAGCAGTGCGATTTTCGTGTTCAGGCGACAATCTACTCCATGGGACAGGTCGTGGGCCCAGTCTACTCCGTGGGACAGGTTTCTAGCCAATTCGAGAAATTGACCAAATTTCGGAAAAATTCGTGGGCTGTTGAGTGGCAACACATTAAACGATGGAAAAGTCGTCGGCCCTTGCCAAGCAAATGCTCTTATTCGGCACTTGTTACGAACATTTTTTGTCATGGGCATCTGTAACAGATATACTCCATTTCGGAGCGCCTGATAGGGCGTGACCTATGAACATGGGTGAGTGGCGAGAGTGACAGTGCGTGGCAAGAGTGAGAATGTGTGGCGGAGTGAGAGAGTTTGATACACTCTCACCCAAGTCCGTAGGCCACACCCTATCAGGCGCTCCGAAATGAACTATATGTCTAGGTCACCTTTTTCATAGCTGAGGCTTCTTTATAGAAAGCCTCAAAAAATATTACTTACAACATGGCCACCCCCTATTTTCCAAAATTGCCAAAAATACGATTTGGCTGAAAATGTGCCTAGAAGAGTGATTCGACCCTCTGAGCACGAACATCACATACGTTACGCGCAATAACGTCAAATTCGTGCACTATGGGAAAAGCCGGATCACGGTTTTCTGCTATTTTGAAACTGGAGATAATGAGGTACTCGGAAATATAACACTAATTGCATATGACATGTTTGGGGATGTTTTCCAGACATAGAAGGGGAACCCTCATGAAGAGGAAAGTACCTACATCCAAATGTATCGATCGGACATTATCATACCTATATAATAAACCAGGAGTTTGGTGTGTTCGTACGAATGTTTGTGTGTCTGTCCACCCTTTGGTTTAATTACCCAAGTTTGAGGTACAAGGGCATGGCCTACGGACTTGGGTGCGTGGCGAGGATGAGAGTGTGTGGCAGGGTGAGAGGGTTCGACACACGCGCTCATTTTGCATGCTTCCATATGTGACGCGCAGTAGTGTGCGCCAGCCCAACTGGTAATTGCGAAAAGAGCCAAGTGTTTACCATTCGAACAAGTCAGATGTCAAGATAACCATCAAAATGAGAAAATATCAAAGTAGAAGTGTCCCGTAGTCAGTAGAAATAGTTCAACAAATTGCAACAACAAAGCTTCTCCAAGGTGAGAGTCCTCTCGGTTGCGGTGTATTTGAGTTGACTTCCGTCGAAAAACCGCCTTGTAACTCTGCTCATAAAATCGATCTGCAAATTTTGAAAGCAGATTCGAAATCAGCATCCGAAAATACGTTGGACCATATTTACCCCATTCCTAATGGTCACTTGGACCTCGGATCCTTCTCAATACTCAGCACTATTATGATTACCATGTGGGGTTTTCGATTAAATTGACGGTCAACGATGCTATTTCTGAATATTTCCTGAATGCCTCAATTTAATGGTATGAAGCATTTAGAGATGTATAATATTTATTCACAGTATCGAATTTTCCATGAGTAAATATCACAACAAGACCCGAATCATGCACGTCAACGTTGATCATGCACGTCAACGTGTGAAGTAAAAGGATATCTAAAGCATTGGGCACTTCAAAGTTAGTGTTAGCGATTATACATAGCATAATAGTAGTATAATAATAATTTGTTACAAAAATTAAGAAGTGAATGGCACTTTCGCCCGATGTTGATACAATATATCTGCTAATGCACTAGGTACCAACAACTACAATAACTTAATCACGTGTTCTTTTCCGATGAGTGTCCCCTTAACTGCAAAGAATGGTTACTACCAGAAACGGGAAGCAGCTCATCACTCTCCGAATCGATTGAATCACTTGAATGAGGAATTGGAAGTGGGGCTAACCGTGGACCTAAAAGTGAATCGATGAGACATGGTAAAACGACAATCCAAAAACCTCCCATAGTTGTTACGTGCAAGTGAAGATTGATTGAAAAAATAACCAAAATAACCACTTTCTAGAGCATGCGCGCATTGCTGCATTTGGGATAAAGGACAGTCATAAGCAGTGTTAGCTAGAGAGTTCATTAAATGTTATTCTGATACTTAAAGGCACCGGGAGGATAAGGAAAAACTGAGAACTGTTGATGCATGTTTTCTGGACAAAACCTACTTCAAAAGAGGTGATATATGGCAAAACGCGCGTTGAAAAAGCGCGGCTTGGGATCTTATCATAACCCCGTAGCATGGCGCAGTCCTGCAGCCGACGAAGGCGGGACTGCATCGCGGCCGGCTGATTTAGCCTCTTCGCCGTCTTCAGTCTACCCTGGTTAGTGACGCAGAAGAGTATAAGAGAGAAGGTGAGTTTCCGGCTCCCATTTCTCAGATTTTCGCCATTTTGTCTCGTTCTTTCACTACTGTTACGTTGCTGAGCATACTTCCATATTCCACAATATGCCAGATTTTCCCCATCCGATGTCTTTCAACCCACCCACACCAAGAAGTCGACAGAAAAAGCTCTGCCGAAGTGATTCACAAATATATGGGTGTGTACCCTTATGTCAGGATTTCGCGCGAGGACGAGCGTCGTGCGACGTAGTGTGTGCGAGCTATACGCGGCGCGTCACGGTAGTTGGGTCTTAGAACGATTATACGGTAATGCTAGGGGCGCGATACGCAGTTGACTTGTAATCTCTTCAGGAACCAACAACATGGCGCCTTTAGCCCGTTTGCATTGTTTCGCCTGCGACATGCCGCGGTACGAAATTCTGACATAAGGGTGCACACCCCGAATATTTCATACCTTCATCGGACATAGACCCTCGCTGTAGAGCTTTAGCTCTATGCAGCTTTTTTCAGTACGAACGATGTTACTTTCGTTACTTCGGGAATGGATGGACTAAGCACACTTCACGAGCGCTGGGTGGCGTGGTCATCTTGATCTTTGCTCATGAAAGATATCAGTGGAGGCGTTCTGGCCAAACCCCTTTGCACAGAAGGAGGTTGACCCACTGTCTCTGTGAAACACAGACAGGTTCTTGTAAAGCAAGGTTAACTAGAAATCTGTGATAGAATATACTTAGCCTCGGGAATGGTTCTGGAATACAGCAGGAATCTAAGCCTCAGTATTCTGAAAACTTCATTTATTTAATCGCTGAAGACATCGAAAGGAGCGTAAACTCACCATTTCGTAACCGATAAGCTTCCTTCTCCACATCATCTGATTCGCTTCGGAGTGGGTTATACCTGGAGTAATAAAAAACAATCTATCATTGTACTTCACTGCCTAGAAGAATATTTAAGGGAAAATGAAGAAAGCCTTTGTAGAAATATGTGAAGCAACTATACAACAAAAGGTCCGCAATAGAGCACAAAAGATCTGGGAGGTACTCCTGTGATGACTTACTGCTATCATTTCCTGCGGAACAGTTAGGTTAATTACGTCCAAGCACTTACAGGGAAAGAAAAGGGAGAAAAATTACATCAAAAACGCGTTGCGGCGTCGCACTCGCCTCGCCTTCAGTAAGGCTAGCCGCAGTCGGTGCGGAGTTCCGCTCAGGACGCCATAATCTGATATCATAGGGTACCCTCAAAGAAAGCTGCTTCTAAAATTCTGTTTTTGTTTGCTATGAACGCTTTTGGGTATTATTTGTAATTTGATTATCTGAACAGGGGATATCAATGCGGGCGGCTCGCCGCCAGCGGACACGCGATTTTCAGACGTAACGGTAGACACCCAAAGAAAAGCAAACCAAATGTTTATTCCAAGCGGCTCCCTTCCCCAGAGCGTCGCGCAATGTCATGTAACAATCCCATTTACAACCACATATGAATTTATAAATTACTCGCATCACTAAACTACTGTTTTGGAGCTGAATATTCCTAAACACCTGACACAACCACTTCATTACGTTGAATAAACAGAAGGAGACCACCAGCGGTTAAGAAGATAGTCACACTAGGAGCGAAAATGCCAAATACTAGGTTAATCGGAAAGTTTTGATAGGGTTGAGATTTTTCTCTATTACTCAGCAAGTAATGCAGGCTAATCAACAATATAATAACCATCGTTAGTTATAACATTGTCCCACCTGAAGAGCAGGTCAGCGATTTTCTTCTCCCAGAATTAGGAGGATTGGGAGTCAAAGAAGTCACCGATCACTTGTTCAAGGTGACGAATTTTTTTTGCTAGGAAAGCCTCAAGGGGCCGGAACAAGTGGTAATCTGAGGGGGCAGTATCAGGTGAATAGGGTGCATGTGGAACCGTGTCCCAACTTAGCTCCTCCAATTTCGCACGGGTCTCTTTACCTATCTGAGGGACCCGTGCAAAATTGAAAGAGCTAGGTTGGGACAAGGTTCCACATCCGTCCTATTCCCCTGATATTGCCCCTTCAGATTACCACTTGTTCCGGCCCCTTGAGGCTTTCCTAGCAAAAAAAAGTTCGTCAATTATGACCACCTTGGACAAGTGGTCGGTGACTTCTTGACTCCATTCTCCTAATACTGGGAGAAGAGAATCGCTGACCTGCCTGTTGGGTGGAACAATGTTATAACTAACGATGTTTATTATATTGTTGATTAGCCCGCATTACTTGCTGAGTTGTAAAATAAAATAGAAAAAATCTCAACCCTATCAAAACTTTCCGATCAACCTAATAAATCCTCGTCCGGCACCAATTAAATTAAGAAGTGAACCTTTTTCGCTTCCTGAACCGTCTTCTGCTGACTCTACTCCATACATATGATCTTCTTCTCGATAGAAAACAAGCCGCGAATACTACCGTTAATGAAGATGATATCATCCAAAAATATACAGATGACCACGCTGAATACAACAAATTATCCAATTATTTTGCCGGAAATAATCAAAGAGAACAAGCTGTAAATTAAACAAATCAGCTCACCACAGTCCTCATTTCTGAAGCCTGCCATAGCAAAAGCAAATATGTTTCCCATCCAAAAGCTGTCACATTCGCACTGTTTAGTTGCGTCATTGCACTTACCATGCCCGGAACAGTTGAGCTTGCAGTCTGAGTCAAAACACCATATTCCAAGTAATCACCATCAACAATTGCTCAAGAACACTCACACAAGGTCTGAATGAGCGATATTTGAAAATCTGATAGCATTGTTGTTTCCTGACGTAAAATCGATACAGCGCGTTCAGCCCTTACAATTACACCAGCATTCAGAGTCATTAATCGCTTATGTCGCATTGTCTGGTCAGCTGAAAAAGTTTTACTTCACAAATAGAGCGCTTGCAGTATGACCTTACAAAACATTACTGTTCACAGAAAATCAGGGACAGTAAGGCTAACCTTGTTTTGAATGACTCTTAGCCCAGAATACAGCCCGCAGACGACCATCCTGCGGTAACTTTTCAAATCGTGTGAAGTGTACAGCCACAGAGTCACTTTCCTAAAAATCACAGCACAACAACATGCTACATCCAAAACTGCAATCTTGATCCCGCAAAACAACAACAACAAAAAAAAACTGCCATCCTCCTCACAATTGTTGATGTCTCACTGCATGGGTGTGTGCCATTAAAGTGGGAATTTGGTATCGCGGCGTCCACGTCTCGACGTAATGGGGGTGAGTGCGGGCACCGTACTAAGGCCGCGGTCATACTTTGCGGTGCCGGCGGCAGGGCGTGGCTGCGTGTCTCTGCGTCTCCGCCTATGCCACCCTGCCTCCTTGCCTGCGTCATCTCTGCACCTCCCGTGCCACTCTCCCTCGCTGCCTGTGAACGCAGCCATGCCCTGCTGGCGATGAGTATGACCGCGGCCTAATTGTGTACTAAAGCGATGAAGGTGTCTGCGTCTTATTTTGGACGCAATAGATTCAAACCCAAGTACTACGGCATACCTATAAACCATCACGTTGCGCGCTACACGTGGCTATACAGATTTTCTGTCCTGAGGGCACATATCCATAACTGCACAAAAATACATCCGTGACTCTCATTCATTCTAATCTCAAGACTAGTTATGAAACTCTCAACGGAACTCGCACAGACTCTTCACAGGGTTTCTCATCCTAAGCTTATTCTGGAATTCACCATGATTGGTATTCACGTGGATAGTATCGTGGATCAAAGCCTTTCTTACCGGTAGAGCCTACCTTGTTCGTGTTGACTCAAGGTTCACTGGACCCAAGCTGGTGGAGTGAGATCTAAGGCAAGGTGAAGTGTTGTCTCTTATACTTTTCGATAAATTCACTTTTGAACTGTCGTCACCGGTCTCTGGCAAAGGAGTAACTTGTAGCTCTTGCTGATGATTTCGAGCTGTACCACCCAATACTATACAAATCGGACCAAGAATAATTACAGGAAACCATTGACGATGACAGCAACTGGGCCGTCCAGTGGAAACTACCCATGTCCTTTGAAAAAAAAAACTTAGATTTTACACTTAGGGGAGGTTGCTTTTAGCTCTTCGTACTTGATAGGCGATAGTTGGAAGAAGTGAAAGGAATTAGATACCTCGGCTTTTTATCGTTCATAGACAAAATGAAATGCTAACAAAGCCCGGCGAGGCTGGGCCCTGAAAAGTGAGGAGCAGCGGCGGCAGCTGGACGATCGGACTGGTTGATAAAAAATGGTACAGTGGTATTTAGTTCGCAAAAGGTAAAAATGATCAACGCTATAGAAAGGCTACGAAACGGTTTCACAAGTAAGGTTTCCATCAGAGCGGTCAGGTTTAATTATGATCAGATCCCCTGTGGCAGAGTGCGTAATGCCAACCTCTGCCTTGAGACACTAGCTCTCAGAAAGGAAATTTCGACCTGATTACGTTTTTTTTAAAAGTTTTCTACGATCACTCTAGTATCAGATCTACCAGCTTTCTAACAGCTAGAGTGATAAGAACGAGGGGTGATTCCACGACGACTTCTGCTCGCGCGCTAAACATAATATCAGACACCATTTCTATGTGAACAGAACTGTCACGAAGTTTGACAGACTGCTCAGATTAGGAGTTGTCACAGGTAAATATTCGTTTAAAGCAGCACTGGATAAGGGTATAGGATATAATTCGTTCTTTTCGATGCAATCAATCATTGACCTTGTCTAGTCTGTTAATGAAGCCACTCATTTTGGCCGATGTTGTTCTGATTTTCTTATCTAAGTCTCACTGCACGGGCTCAGGCTTGTGCAATTACAACAAACAAAGGAAAACCGATCAAACAAAAAGCGAAAATTACTGGCATACCTCAATTGATCCTGCCAAACTAGCTTCAATCCTGTCTTGGAGTTTCCGGCGAAGACGGTATGTCCACTCCTCTATACTCTTTTTCAACAAAATCTCCACAGATTCTAGTTGTTCATCGCCTTAAGAATGAAAGGCACTCACAGGCACAGCTCTAGCAAATAATGTCGAACCTTTCTCTTCTTAAAAACACCGGAAGGGATAGATTTGGCAGAATGTGGCATATGAAAGTAGGGGTGCTCAGCAGTGTAACAACAGAGAAAGACAGAAATAAAATTGCGAAAAAACCGATAGGAATCTGAAAACATCCCTCCTCTCTCGCGCCTCTATGCACAGCCGTGTATACCGCATACGGGCGAGAGGCAAAAACAGCTGACCGCGAACGTTGTTCCGCACTCGCTGGCAGCTCACCCGGCTGATTAACTGAAGAGCGACATGCCGTGCTGTGATAAGACCCTAAGCCGCGCTTTTCCAATGCGCTTCTCGCTACACATCACCTCTCCTGTAGTGGAAGTTTTGTTTTATCAGGGTGTCCACAAAGTTCGTTGGCCATTCGTTTTTTCCAGAGCTTGTAAAGATAACTCACCAAGTTGAACTTACCGGTCCATGATATAATCTCCATACATACCCAGCACCCTTCGCCAGCGAACGGGTAGAGAGACAACTCAATCCTCCCAAAAGCCGGCCGGCCGCGACTCGACCCAGTCCTCGATCACGTCCTCGAGGTCGCCCTCGTTCTTCAGCTGTTTTCCGTCCAAGAAATTTTGCATGGACCGGAAGATGTGGTAATCGCATGGACTGATGTCCGGGCTATACTGTGGATGCGTGACCGTATTGATGCCCAGCCCGTCCAGGACGGCCTGAGTATCTTTCGCTTCGTGGGGGCGCGCGTTGTCCCAGAGCAACCACGGATTTGCAAGTTTCTGGGACAAGGCGGCAGCTTTCACCTTATTAAGAGAGGGTCTCTGCCGTCACTGTGGCATTGTTGGAAAGGATGCTGTAGTGGACGACGCCACTGATTTTATCACTTATCACTGATTTTTATCTTCGATGCCATAGTTTCCATTGGTGAAGCGAGTCCACCATTTTGACATTCAGTTCTTAGAAGGGGTGTTATCACCAAACTGCTGACTCCTGGTCGTGGCCTGACGTCTGGAGATACCCAGGTTGTAGTAGTAGTGGTGACTATCACTCATCTTCACTGCTTTATTGTGGGAAGAGCAGGAAAGGAAATTGAGAGCTAGCGAGTTCAGAAGATAGCCCATCGCGAGTACTTTCAGTATTGCGAAATCATTATGCAAAATCACAACGCGTTGCGTAACGCGACGCTGTTTACAAATGGCCAACGAACTTTGTGGACACCCTAATACTTTGCTCTAAGAGGAAATGTACTTCCAGTTTTCATTTTCTCCTTACCCCTCCCGGTGCAGTGAGATTCATCTTCATTATCCATGTAGCTATTGTCATACATGTACTACTTTTTCCAATGCAATCAGCCAAAAACTATACGAATAGTAACCTAATGATCACCAACCTTCTATGACCGTGAGATGGACCAGTATGGAATCAGTTGATTTCTGCTGATCAGAAACAGTAAGATTATAAACATGTGTGCCTTTCACGAGACCAGTTATAAACATAATCTGGGCGTTCTCCGTTCCATCGAGAGCGATCTGAACGTTTTATCTAGAGAAGAGAGAAAGAAAACCGCCAAGGTGTACGTTCCCACCCACCATAGATGCTGGCACATTATCAAGCGGCTGCCAGTGAAAACTGACGATACCGGCATCATCAGAAGAAGACGATGCATTCAGGACAGCTACCGAAGTTGGAAGACGTACTGTTACATTAGGAGCTCGCGCTATGGGTGGTTCGTTTTTACCTAAACTTCTCATCAGTGACGAAGGCATCAGAATAAAGAAATATGATTTGTCAGACTTACTTCTTTCCACTGAAATGTATGCAGATGCATTCCCAGTAAGCCCTCCTTCATCAACAACAGTCAACAGAAAACGATAAACACCTTCTTGAAGGTCCGAAGCTGTGGCTTTCGCCTTATCGGCATTCACTAATGAAGCACGAGATGGACCCCTAAACCACAAAATGAGATAAAAATCAACAACAGAAAGTTGTAATGAAGTAAAAGCGAACTCGAGTTGTGTCCAGTTATAGCTGACAATACTTCCGTCGTCCTTAGCATTTCCGTCTAGCACGATTGCGGTTTCGGGAAGAGTTACTGTATGGTTACCACCAGCGTCAGCGACTAGAAGGAAATTTTGAAGAGGAGTCGAACATTTCCAATTTAGATTCGAACTCTAACCTGGAGGAAAGTTCTCAGCCTGGTTCACGAAAATACTTATTCGTGTGGAGTCCTTCTGCCCTTTGGTGTCTGTTACATCGAGCTGGAACTCATACGGACCCAGTCGCTCATTGGCTTGGATATTTCTCAAGGTGAGTATGCTTGTAGTTGACCCTGTATAGAAATATAAGTGAACACTCAATCGAACGAACTCATACGGTAACTGACCAGCAGTATCAACGGAGAGCTTCTCAGAGAGCTTATCGACTCGAAACCAATTGTAAGAGATGATTCCCTTAAAATCAAAGTAATCCGGTGTAATAAACTGGTCCGCCACACATGCTCAGAGCTACTAGACTAGTTAGAGTAGGGCAGTTATGACGAATCTTTACAATATTGCATCTGACATCACAATGAAATCAACTTCAGCTTCAGTTGTACTTATAAAAAAAAGTGAAAATGGTCCGAAAAGGGAACAGAACTTAATTATCACATTACTAAATGACAAAAGACGACATACCTTATCATCGATTGAACCATTACCACATAGATTAAGTTCATTCAGCGGAAGGCGCACTGTGAGGGAACCAGTGTGCTCCTTACTGCCACACTCGTTGATGTGCGCTTTCGGTGGATCATCTCGCTCGGCTTCAATTTCGACTCGTGCAGATGCTGTTGATGTTAGGCCACCACTATCAGTTACTTGCACACTGAAAAGCCTGATATGAAGCTGGAGTATTGTCAGTGATCGGATGACCAGAGCAGTTGGTGTGAGTAAAGACAAGACTGCAAATGGTTTTTCTCTGCCTCATCCAATTACAGAAAGTCAAACTGTTCAGGATGCTAATAATACTTATGAACGGCAACTCAAACGTTGGCTTAATTACAGTAACTGTAACGTTGGAATAATGTCTATTCGCTTTTGACTGTTATATAGCCTCAGGACTTCCACCTGACCCATCCGCTCTGATAGAAGCGAAGAAAAGACGTCGAAGGTCAGAGCCAAATTTGAGTTCACAACAATAATAGACGTAAGAATGGGAGGCAAATAGTCAATTCTCACAAATGTATCAAAAAAATCCATTGAGGTGTATTACCTGAACACGTAGGTACCTGCGACCATATTATCCAAAGTGAGAATCGGTGTGTTCATAGCCCCTAGTGGGATACTTGGCCCTTTGTCCTGCGTCCACTTGTAAGCAACGATTTTATCGTCATCGACGCTCCCTAAGAGGATTGAAACCGAATTTTTTCATGCACAAGCGAATATAATGAGCAGTAAGTACCTTCAGCATCGAGTGTGAGCCTTGTGCCCTCCACGCCATGCACCGGTGATTCTGGTCGTATGATGGCCCGCGGTGGTTTATTCGGCGCTTTTGCAGCTTCGACGGCCAAAGCATATCGTTGCTGACCAGAGTGCGTCGAATTCGAGACTGTCACACGGAACAGAAGGTTCCCTTCTTTCAGCTAGAATGCTTGAATAGGGAAAATAGAAGACGTCACAAATAGTAAAACTGCATCAAATCAGTGAAAATGCGTGCTTCAAAACCCCACCTTATAAATATTAAAATTGATTCCAAGAATATCAACCCTATATCAGCAATACCAGCACTGTCTCCTGTAGTATCCAGGAAGAAATACATGGTGAGTCCGGCAACGCGCTCTAGTTTGCAGACACTTATTCGAAAGCGCCGACTCAATCTGTTCAAATTCATCACTTCCCGAAGAGTTTGCCATACTTGTCAGATCTCGATTTCATTGATTTCCTACTGGGTTCTTCAACCGGAGGCAGGGTCTGCCGGTTTAGTCATCCTCTTATGAAGACACTTCAAGTAGCTTCGAGAAGGAACAAATGGAGAAAAATTGCATGGAACGTGCGACTGAGTGATGAAGAAACTTTGAGCATGTATCCTTGCCGCTGCCGCTCCAGTACAACTTACAATGCGACCCAAACAAGTATTGCAAAGCATCGGCGCAACCTTTGCACTGCTTAAATGTAAACGGATAGATTCCTTGTAAACCCAATAGCCTCACGCAAACAAAAAAAAATCAAATAGAAGACTAAAATTTAAAAACAGGTAAATGCGCTGAAAAGCCAACCTAGGTAAGAATACACAAACCTGTGATAATTCCAACACTGGGCGTTTGTACGACGATGCAAAAGCCAGACCCGTACCCTGTAGCAACTCCCACAAATAAGAATAAGAATTACCTGAAAATAGAACTTATTTCATAAATGTGGCAGAATTATTGGAACTATTCGGCTATTACAACCCCAGTGGGGGTCGATTGGGGCAAAAAAAAATTTTTTTTGCTAAAACTTTGCCTACAGGGGTAATTGAGGCCCCTGATCACGAATATCACATTGGTTTTGAACGTTGGCGCCATTTTGCACCAAAATGGCGCAGCTATCGCACCAAGGTCATTCTCACCAAATTTGGTAGAAGCTTGGTTAGAGGGGTAATTGAGGCTCCTGATCGCTTAAAACGAATGTGACATTCGTGATCAGAGCACCAAATAACCCCTATAACCAAGTTTCTACCAAATTTGGTGAGAATGACCTTGGTGCAATAGTTGCGCCAATTTGGTGCAAAATGGCGCAAACGTTAAAAATTAATGTGATATTCTCGTGATCAGGAGCCTCAATTACCCCTGTAGGCAAAGTTTTAGCGAAAAAATTTTTTTTGCCCCAATCGACCCCCACTGAGGTTGTAATAGCCGAATAGTTCCGAATTATTATATAAGAAAAACTCAGGGTGAAGCTATAAACCTACCTCGCCGTGCATCCGCATTCGGGAACTTCACCCTAATTTTCACTGAATCCTGCGGCAATTGAACTGCTGAAGGACCCTCGAGCGAGAACTCTAAGTGACTCTGAAAGCACAGCGAAAATTATCACACAGATCCAAATTCTACAGCAATTGCAAACAAAATTGACCTTAGCTGTCGATGTGGAAGTTTCCTTTGTCTCGTTTGAAGAAATGCTGGCTGTTTCTTTCGAAGCTATTTCGATAGGGAGACAGGGGGCTCCATTAAACGCACGATGGTATCCATAGATACACTTGCATACGCCTATCTAAATCACATGAACCAAGTTAAAACATGGAGCGAAAGCTTATAAGATGACCACTCAAGAAGTGGATAAGCGTTTTCTACATAATTTATCATATTGAATGCAATTCATTTTACAGCACTTGTCTGCTGACTGATAATATTCAAACTGCTATCATTTCATTACTTTACATAACGAAATTTAGTGATCACCTTGTCGGACGGATTCTGAGACCGGCATTCCTCGTGTTCTTCGATAGAGCACGGGGACTTAGTCTCAATATCGCATAGCTCTTCTTCCTACAATAACAAAAATACAACAGTACCAAATAAGAAATTCTCCACACACTGACAAAATCCTACCACTTGTGCTCTGGCTTCGGTTGCAATGAACAGTAGTACAATGATTGGCGCCAGAACTCCTGATGCCATTGACATGGTCAGTAATCAACGGTGATGCAATAACATTACTGGCAATATTATGGTGTGGTCACGATTAGTCACCTTCCTGAATACCAAACGATATCAATGAACTGAACTTCTCTATGGACTCTTGAAATAGGAAACAGCAAAACTGGAAGTCCAAAATTGCTTCCGGTGTCATACTGATTCGGGGGTGGGAATAATACTTGTTAAATGTTGAACTGTAACATACGTAGATTACTGACAGGTCGGTTACGTAAAGGGACGGTGGTCCAATATTCACGTGAAACATGTTACTGTTCAACATTCAGCAAAATGCCCCTCCTTTCTCACTGAGACACCCAATTTTCATAAGCACTGCAGCGCAATCACAACCTCTTTATTCAGAAACGTTACCTAATGAGAAAAGCATACCACATCGAAGTGGCCATTTGCAATGAGACACATCTCACTAGAAGTGTTTTTGGACACTGATTTCAAATCCGCATTCAGAATCTGCCATGCGGTTCTCTGAGGGGAGTTATCGAGGCTCTTCGAGAAAAAAAATACTTTTACATGACAAGTCCACTGAGCCCATTCGAAAAGCAAAGACCTATGTGATTTTCGCACTCAGGGGATCGAGCTACCCCATGAAGCAGTTTTTAACCGGTTCGAGAACTTGACCAAAGTTCGGGAACATTTGTGGACTAGTGGTGGATGTAACACAGTAAACAAATGAGAAGACACTCTTATTGGCGCTTGTTGAGTATATTTGATGTAACGGCATCTATGAAAGATATGCTAAGGTTATCTTTGTCGTGGTTGCTGTTTTTTTTTGTAGAAACTCGATTTGGCTGGAAATCTGCGCATCGCGGTAAGGCCGCATTTATACCTTGCGCACCGGCGGCGACGGCGTCAGTGCGCAAAGTATGAACGCAGCCTAATCTGACCACTCTGACCTCTGAGCACGAATATCTTAATCGGTTCGAGCAAAAACACCTGATTCGTCCGTTACGGGAGTTTCCTAATATAAACAACCTGTATCACGGAGTTATGTTCCATCCTGCAGATAGGGTTGGTGGGAGACGCGGAAAACGAATATACGGGTATATAAACGAATATACGGGTACGTGACAGCGTCCTTCGGTTTCCCACACAAAAAAGGGGAAGCCATGAGGAGCAAGCATCTTCCTTCACGAAAATCCATCCATGGTCTCACCCTCAGGAATTTGCAGGTCTACTGCTGTGCTATGCAGCTGCATGCCACGGGCTTCCAATGCATTCATCTGAGATGTAAGCGAGATCACGCTCCAACATGGGGGAACGGTGGGTTTAGAAAAATCTTCATGACTTCACTCAGAAAATCGTTCGGCAAAATTTGGAAGCAGATTCGAGATTATCGTCTAGAAGGGGTCGAGTGACATCTGTCACATTACAAATGGCCACTTCGACCTGGTACTTTATTCTGTGTATTAAGACGGCAGTGTCTATGTGAAGAGGTTGAAAAAGCAAGACTGGGAATACCTACAGGAACATAACGAATTACCTAGAAGAAATGACCAGATTTGAATTACTAAGTGACTATAAAAACAACAACGATTACTGTGGGAGGAGGGAAATGAGATACTTCAAAACTGTATCTCCGATAAAACCTGAGAAGTAGCCATTTGTATAAAACCCAATAAAAACCCAAGGGAGACAGAGATTAGTTGCGACATTTCGTAAGGTTTCTGCTCAAGTCTGCCATGAGTTTCTGGAAATCTTTGGGAATTCTCAAACAAACTTTCCTTTAGGTGCATGGACGTAAAAAACGATGAAAGATGCCGTGTGCAATGCAAAAAGTCAAGAAGAATGCAAACAGATAGTAGAAGAACCAGAGAACTTCTTTCGTGGCAGCGATCACATTCGTATTAGAGCGCACTATTCTCAAGTAATGCTGTGGATTCAGCTGCTACTATGATGCGTATTCATTGAGTAAGCTCCGTTTTCTATTATATCCCGTGCACTATGGTGTAATAACATTTGAACCTATTATCACTTGTCGACAGCTTATTCGCACTAGAGAGTCATTAGCCCTTTGTTTGATTTTCATATCCAATGTCACAAAATCGCAAACACTGGTTACTCATACTCAAAGATAATCAGAAAAACACGTCGAGAGGTCTTCATGAACCCACTCAGTTTCCAGATAGCTTATGAGTGCAACTAAATATGTGTAAAATCTGCACAGAGGGATTGTAATGAATAAAAAGCCGGCCAAATATCCCAGTGTGGATTATTTCGTTGCTTCACTTGCACTTCACTGAACATTAAGGCAGTGTTCATAGTTCACGATTCAGGCGATCACGCGATTCAGGCGGAAGGAAAAAGATACATATTGATTGGGTGATTCAGGCGATCACGCGATCGCGTAAAGCACGCGATCGCGCGATCGCCTGAATCGTGAACTCTGAACAATGCCTAATAAAAAAGATTCTGCAGAGAATCATGCAGTCTAAGACCGCGTTCATACTTTGCGCACCGACGCCGTCGCCGCCGGTGCGCACAGTATGAACGCGGCCTAAGCCCTCGTTTCTACTCCTGTGCCACAGGCGCATGCTTCCTTTATTTCTATATGCCGAGCTCGAATACTTAAAAATCTTACCTATCGAACTACCAGTGACTTTGCTGAAGCTACCACAACTAGCGGAGGACAGTCTTCATAGAAAGCCACACTGCCAATTTATGGCTGCAACGAGATTCAAATAATTGTACTAGCAGTTTTCCTGTCAAGGTTAAACTTTTAGTATGGTCGCGTCAGTCTCCAGGAGAATGTCAGGGTAGGAAGTTGCGGGTAGTTCTCGTACTTTTTTGCTGGATAGTCACTTCGGAATGTGAAGTATATGTCAAAGACTACTCAAACGCAGCTGGTTCAGTCTTCAAGAGAGCCATAGAGATGAGAGTCCAGATGTCGAGAACTAATCTGACCCCTCTGACCTTCCAAAGGGAGTGCATTTCGAAGGGTACTTCCACATTTTCATGAATAACACCTCCGTACACCAAAAGTGCACTTATTTTGCATCTACTACCTGTATTATATCTGTATCACAAACCAACGATTTCAACTGGAACAGCAATCGTGTCCTCATCAAAGAAGCATGTCTCTACAAACGACGACCTACACCAAAGTTCACAAAATATTATTTATAATGCGATATAATTTGATACAATGTTAACTTAGGCATTATCTGCCCGTAATCTCTTCAGTTAACATTTATTAGATCAACGATGAAGAGAGTCACTGAAGCATTTGCTATCACGAGGTGTGATGGAAACGTGCTCCGAACTTCGCCTAATATTGCACTTCTAACAGTCAACTGTGAATATTCCAATTGAAAAAAAATCGTTTTTTGCAATGTTATGCAGCACAGGACCAAATTAGGAAGTATATCCTTTCCGATAGATAACTGTACACCAATGAACATTGACAAGCAATAGCATGAACCCTTTTCCCGCTACTGCCATTTTAACAAATCATTTTGCGTACTGAGATTGAGTTGTACATTAGCAAAGGAGTACATCCATACTTAAAGACAGTGTTCGGGATAATGCGGGTGATAAGGAATCCCAAAAAGAGTTATTCAGTGTAAATATACGGGTCTGAAAGGCCTAGGTACGGCGAAATCCTCCGCGAAAGGAGCCCCCAAGAGCTGTGTCGGAGGGGGCCTCATGAGGGCGGCAGCCCGCCCCCTAGGGTCGACTTTGCCGAAGAATGATTGAGGTGTAGAGGGGTGGAGTGCAGGTGTTCCGACTGGTGAGGTCAGGTCAGGTTGCGCGGCGGATTGCAATCAGGTAAAGACAGGTAAAAACACGCTGCCAAAGCTCCTCCCTAAAAAGGCTTAGGCAAGTCTTGGAGAGCCCAGACGGCAGGACGCTCCACCATTCGGAAAATTCGCGAAGCGTCGCTGCGCGCGGTGACCCGTGCCGACCTCTAAAAATCGGAACACTTGCAACACACCCGGTGTAGAGTAATGACTGTGATATGAATGATACTTATCGTATCGTACCAGAGCCGTATTGATCGATATGACGTGGTGTTTGACGTGTCAGCTTTCGTGGTGGAAACATCCACCGGTCATTATCAAAGACTAGAAGAATGATACAACCGAGTTATCCCGAACACTGTCTTTAATTAACCACTCATGCTACATGTGAATGACATATTCTTTGTCCAGAACTTGAAGGAGACTCCGATGAGGCATAAATGCACACATCATTCACTTGCTTATTCGAGGAAAGATTCCTTAACCGGACCACGGTTTGAATCGTCGACATACACGCATCTTCAAAGCGGAATTTGCAGCCTTTTCTCGAATCGCACAGCTTTTCGTGTCCACAAAGCACTGAAACACGGCACTATGAGGCTACAGCAACTAGAAGTACACTGTACTTGCCATATACAATTTGCCTCAGTGGATCAGTAAAGATGGTTTTGGCTCCGGGGTAAAAACGAAACAACTTTTAAAGGGCTTCACGCCTTTGCATTGAAGCGCGTTACTTTCCAAAGGTTGCACATCTGAGCATCTCTCAAGGGCTTAAAGGCACAGTTCACGATAATATGAGTACCGTGGTTCCATCAGCGAGTCGATAGCCCCTTCCACAAGGGCAAAGCGTGTGCCGTCATCACGGCGCGAGGGTGGGTGCTTAATGCGTAAGAAACATGTAAATAAGATGACGGCCACCGCTTCAAGATGGCCCACACCCCATCTTCGATTTAACCAGCTGGTAAGCGGTGGCTTTTACGTGTATGAGAGGCATGATATCACTGCGATAAGAAATACTCCCATTGTGAAAACAACCTTATCGGATGTTATCACGTAAAAACCTGTCCAAATAGTACTTGCTTTTAAGCTAAAACTCGTCGAATCCAGAGGTCAGAAACACATAATTTTCAAGGTTTTCGAAAAGTTTCGCCGTTTCTTCTTCACACTTGTGTTCTTTAGCACTCCCAGAGTCTTTATGGAGCGCGAAGAGGCATGAAAATTATCGTGAATTGTGCCTTTAAATGGGTCAATCTGCACGCTCAAGCGTAAATTTTGCCTAAGCCCTTAGTGAATGAAACGAGGAGTTTCTGTTCGGCCGCTTCCATACTTTGCGCACCGACGCCGTCACGCGCGTGCCTGCGTCACGCGCGTGCCGGCGTCACGCGCGTGACGCAGGCACGCGCGTGACGGCGTCGGTGCGCAAAGTATGGAAGCGGCCTTCCCCTTCTAGGCTTGGGTTAAAATAGCGCCCATAATGAGATGCCCTCCCCTCCCCATTGCGATAGCACCAGATACTGCTCCAGCCAATCGGGTGTGTTGCAAATGTTCCGTTTCTAGAGGTCGGCACCGAACTGGGTCACCGCCCTTCGCGAATTGTCCGAATGGTGGCGTGTCCTGCCGTCTGGGCTCTCCCAGATTCGCCTAAGTCTTTTTAGGGAGTAGCTTTGGCAGCGTGTTTTACCTGTCTTTACCTGATTGCAATCCGCCGCGCAACCTGACCTGACCTCATCAGTCGGAACACTTGCACTCCACCCCCAGCCAATCGCCGCAAAATCGCATAATCGCAAGTCTGACACTAGCCTGAGAATTCATCGATTTGCCATCCGAGCTCGATTCTGTCCCCTGCTCATGTTGATCTATGGATTTGCATTGAACAGGGAGAGACTCGAAAATTATTTCTGAAAGCTCAGGACGTTAGGTCATGTATTGAAATCATGATACATTCAGTAAGCTATCGTTGACCAAAGGATCTGAACATCAATGATCCAACTTCACTTTTAATGTGGACCCAAGAGAACAAAATAACAAATGCATTTTTGCACAAATGACAACTAATGAAAACTATGGATGTCCGTTACGCGTTCGGTGGTTAAGTGAATGTGTGGCACAGAAACTTATCGAACGGTAAAGAAACCTCTGTGCGAGTGAATTGCGGTTTTTACAATTTGTAAAGAAACCATTGTTTCATCAAAATGGAGGGAGCGAATTTAATAAATTTACTTACTCTATGCTTCCAACATTCGTAGAGGTCCATCGACGACGAGACTATTTCTGTACGTTCATAGCACTAGTTGATACGAAAAGTGGCTGTGCTTGTCATGATGGATATGCCGGTTACCATCGATAGACAAACATCCACGAGAACGTAGAGGCATGTCTCCTGATGTGAATTTCAGTGAACGATATCATTCGTCGCATCATTTCTTTTAGGATAACCTCACGGCTCCTCTTCCTTATATTCCAGTCTAACAACTTTACGTTCAGGCGCCTCCTGGATAGTATTTAGTATGACTGAACATAATAAATGAATGAAATAAACATACCACGTCTTGACTGGAGCAGTTCGAATCTTCACCAGCTTCACAAGTGGACAGCTCACGAGTACCTATTCTGGGTGTTCTTCCTTCGGAATGGGAAGCTGCACTTCGACTAACCCACCGTTGCACTTTTGATGAATCTCTGTGGCACTGATCACAAGTAAAATTGACGATGGCTGTAGGCCCGACGGCAGAGTGTTCCGTTCCACTCAGTTCGTGACCGCAGTGAGGACAAAATTTGAATAGCTCCATTAGCATTTCTCTGTCGACGAGAAAACAACTCGGAGTAGCTTCTTCGGACGACGGTTTGAAATTGGCCGATAATGTTGAGCAGTACCCCAATGCAGCTGGGTCGGGCTCTTGGGTAGAACGGAAGAGATGATGGGTAACTGCGGAAGGGTTTTCCGACGAGGTCGGTTCATTATGCGAAAGAGCCAAGAAGCACTCCGACGCAGCTGAAGTCTTCGAAGAGGGAGGTTCAGGCAGGGAAGTGTATGTCGAAGAGCGATTCGACAGACCTTCACTTAATAACTCCTCCGCTCGCTATAAAATTCAAAGCATTTATTATGTATGTAAATACCTGCGGGTCACCTCTATTTTAAACCAACCATTTCTATGGAAGCGACAATCGAGTCGTCATCGCCGTGAGCTGCGCCTCCATTGACGACGACCTAGACTAAGTCTATTATTACATGTACTCGCTTGGAACATCCATAGCAACTGGAAATTTGTTTCCCCACCTCTTTCATCTCCGGCCATATTTTTGATGGGTAGTAACGCTTGAGGGCGCCGTTGAGAAACTTGTTAATATCACGAGCTGTGATTTTAACGCTACCCTTAACGAAGGCCACTGTTATTTCGGAATAATCGTTTTATGATATCTTCAATTCAGCTGTAAATCGTACTTCTGCCACTTTATTCAGAACAGAGATCAATTCATGAGGGATGTCTCCTTCTGATACATATGCTGTGCGCCCTTTAGCATTGGGATCTTCAAAATGCGAGATTCCTTTTCCTGCTATGGCCATTTCACCCAACAGATATTGAGCCTATTTGAGACGAAGACTGAGTTGCATAACGGCAAATGGGCACAGCGCATGTTTTACTTACCGCTCGCACTTCGTGTAAACGGCATATAGGTGGTCTTGAATTTGAAAGGAACTCAGCTAAGGAATAAACGCGACCACTATCCACTTGTTTGGCCAACGAGAGAGCCTTTAACAATATCATATTTTGAATTCTTGATCTAGATCCACTCCTTGCAGACGAATCCGCGTACATCTCTCCACAAATCGAGCAGGTCCTCATTTCTAAAAAAGATCAGCTTAGTAGGAGAAAGAGAGGAAGAGGGTTGCTTTCCCTTCCTACAGCTTACGCAAAAATAGTGTTGGACACCGTGTACAATGGTGATCCCTTGATTAGGATACCACTTAGAGGAAATAATGGCTCAAGGAAAGCACAAACCACTGGCTTCCACTGGCCTGAGGCAATGAAACTAGTTTTCATTTATTTACAAGCGTTTTTTAGCTTTTCAATGGATCCTACAGGTGCTCCGACCGATATAAGCTAAACCACGCACTGAGCGCCGGGTTTTTCTTCGGCAACACGCGGGGTCAGACACCAGACAGGTCAGAGTACGCGACGCGAAAGCTCCCTCTCTGAAAAGGCTCAGGCAAATCCGAGAGACCCAGGCGGCGAAGGATGACATAGACGCAGGGTTACGCAATCACGGCCGGCGAACAGTGCGTGCATCAGCTGCGATCGCTCCGACCACCATTGAAGAAAAAGTATGACTTTATGAAGTTGCGATTTATGCGACAGGCTGAAACAAAAAGATACCGATCAAGAGACCAGACGTAAGGCTACGTTCATACCCAACTGAATGGATTTTTGGCGCATCGGCGTACAGTTAAATGTACGTATCGATCGAGAAAATGAGCACATTTGCGCATCCGCGATTTGGGATAATTGGCGCATTCACGCCATGCACAAGATACGTATCGATCAAGAAAAACAGTACTGGCGCGCCCACGATTTGAGAGAATTGGAGGATCGACGCGTCCGCGTCTTTGGCTGTTTGCCACAAAACAATTTAACTGAGGTAGTGGTACGTGGCATCGCTAAAAATCACAAACGCGGATGCGCCGATGCGCCAAAAATCTCATAGTCTGCAATTCCACAAATTGCAAAACTGTGGCTTCTTACCGCACTGGACGATGAATGGTGAGAGGCCAGCGATTTGAGGCGCTCAAATGGGAACGCGCAGAACGGGTTTTATTAGGTTGCGTTCATACCAAATCGAATGAGAGTTTTGGCGCATCGGCGCATCGGCGCATCCGCGATTTGAGAGAATTGGCGTGCCACGTCACCCTTTTGAACGCGGCACGTGCTAACGTGCGGTTGGTTTCTTTTCTTCTCTTTTCATTTCTTGATCTTTTTCTGTTATGGCAAATATCCAAAATCGCGGATGCGCCAATACTCTCATTTTTCAATCGATATGTATCCTATCCATCACGCGAATGCGCCAATTCTCTCAAATCGCGGATGCGCCAATGCGCCGATGCGCCGATGCGCCAATACTCTCATTTTCTAGATCGATACGTATCTTATGCATGACGCGAATGCGCCGATACGCCAATGCGCCGATGCGCCAATACTCTCATTTTCTGATCGATACGTATCTCATGCATGACGCGAATGCGCCAAATCTCCCATTCAATTTGGTATGAGCGCAGCCTTACGGTTCTACAATGCGATTTTGCGATCCTTATGATCATACGATCCGTAAGGTATAATCTCACCCTAATGAACGGTGCCGTTCATACGGTGTCGGTCGATGTACGCAATCACACGGCTACTGTTGAGATTTTTACGTGATAGCGTCGGGCCCTTTGCTTCATTCAGTAGTTTTGTTCTACATCATAGTTAACTCAGTCATTTTTCTGCTTTATATCTTGGCTTATGATTAAATATATCAGCTGTACTTGCAGGTGGATGTCTTCTGACGGAGATCTTCCGCCCACCACAGCTGACGTTCAGTGTCCAAGCACAGCTTCTACCCAAGACAATGAGCAGAAATATGATCCTAGGCAGGATATGTGGAATGACTCCCAAGAAAACGTGAGTAAAAAGTAATCGTCGTATTCTCCAACATGACTTCCCTCAAATATTCCCACATTGCGTTAATGCATCACTTAAACCGCTCTGTAATAAAAAAGGTAAATATGGTCTCCCAAATCTAATCTATGCGCTTGTAAACTACTTGTTAGAGTCCTTTGTATGTCACTTTTCAAGGACACCATGTCACGGATAAAATTCCGACTTCCAATCATGCTTTCGTGAACGGGTGGTCCATGGGCTGTCCGTCCATGGGCAGTATGCTTTCGTCATTACCATTTTTGAAGGCGTTCTGTGCATGGGAAGAAATGGAGTTAGCAGTCTGTGACAGTACAAAAGCTTACACTACACCCCTGGACTGTTTCTACCTCAATTCGCTCAACCCTATCCTTGGTTTCCCTAATGTCTGTCCACATCAGGGTGAGGTTTTCTGTGAATTGTAAGTCTGCTGTCCTCTCTGTGCGGGGCCAGTACTCAAGCAATGGAAATTTTTGCTCTACAGATTCACTTGTTCTTGGATCATCCATTCGTTTTTTGTATATTTAGGGTTCTGGTGTTACGTCATTCAAGGATGATCATAAATTCAAAACTCCAGCCGTGCCGCCTCGTCGTTTGAAGGAACGAACACCAGACGTACTCTTATCGCGGAAATCGCGCCCTTCGATCACTTCATCGGTATGTTCTTAGTTGTTGGGAGTGGACTTGTCTTTGAAAGTCGCGAAGGTCCCCCGAACCTTTCGTAGTTGATGAGAAAAAACTTAAATATCATCATTATTTGTTGAACATGCGCATAGTCTCGTGAATACCATAAAATATAAAATTACCGCACTGGTTACCGTTAGAGTCAGTGACACAGTAGCTGAAGTTATAGCATCCCCCTCGCAGTCTGTAAGACTCCACTGGTTCCTGAGCGATGTAACAGCATTTATATCGAATCGCCGTTATTTGTTCAAGTGCTGCTTGATCGTGAAAGGAAGTCATTTGGAATCAACTTCCCAGGGTGCTTTTCATTGAAAGTAGCTTTTATTCCTTGTTATACTTTGTTTTTCTCGATGTGTGTTTTCGCGTTTCATTATTGTTGCAGTATTTTGTTAGTAAATTATTTAGATAATGGGACGACTTCCAGACTCTTTGAGTGATGGTAATCAAGCAAACCGAGGACTGATAGAACCTTCAACTCTGGACTTGGATGGTAACAAGAAGCATTACTTTTCTCACTCTTTATTGATTTACAATAGGTAATTTTAGCGTTATGCAAAGAAGCCGATGCTGAGGTGACAAGAGTAAACTTCAATGGTGATCTACTTCTTTTACCAAGCATACTAGTCCATAGCGTTCGTTTTTATTTGTTTTTCTGTGTTCTGTAACTTAATAAGGTCACTGCTATTTCAGGAATACGTGTTTCGTCAAGTGGTGTGTGCTGAAACATACTACAGTCTGTCGGAGGAGGCTCGAGCTCATCTTCGGGTGAGCCTCATTTTGATTGGTTTGACTCTTGTTTATCACGTATCCATGTACCTTAACATAAGTAGTGGGAATCGTAGGGAATGACATCGCAGCGCTAGTAGCGATATTAGGCATTTCATCTCTACTTCTTCCTGCTTAGCATATACCAATAATCATGCAAAACGTCGTAGTGCATGGGGCTTTTCTGTGTTGATATGTTGCAATCAATGAATGAGTTAGGCCGCGTTCGTAATCAGCGTCGACAACGCGTGGCTGTGTTCACAGGCAGTGAGGCATAGTGGCTCGGGAAGGCCCAGAGACGACGATTGCAAGGAGTAAGGCTGGCATGGGCGGATATTCAGATTCAGAGTCACGTTCTGCCTCCGGCACCGCAGAGTATGAGCGCAGCCTTACATCATGCGACTGCTTATGTTTACTTCCCTCTTGTCTTTTAGAAGTCAATGCTTGCACAATTCTTATACCCATAGGAATTGTCATTTCCTTTCCTATACTGTGAGATATGTGATGGAAAATTATGCCTCATAAGGATTAGTGACCATCTTTCGACACACAGTTTACACATTTCTGAATCTGACTGCACCTCGTTTTGGGTTTAAGGATGGATGTATATTTGCAGCAGTTCTTGCCACCTATCAAAACCGTAGCCGAAGAGCAGCATGCTCTCGCATGTGCATTCACAAAGCGAACGGATCTTGTTCACGGAAATCCAATTAACAGAGTGCAGTCGAAGCTGAAAAGTGAGAGCTGCATTTATGTGTTTTATATTTTCTTTCTCGGTTTATCCTCACAGCTTTTTATATCTGTCGATTTCTAGATGGGTGGTTCAATCCAGACCGCCCTTCGCAGCAAAATCAAATCAGAGATAATAACAAAGTGCTCTATGATCATTATATACGATTTTATCACATGAATCTTCTTAACAAGTTGGTGAAATCTCGTCATGTGAGTTATTAGATTTCTTATGTTTCTCAGATTTCATCAGACATCGACATCGAAATTTGAAAATTGGATATTTGTGGGGGTGAATTCATTTTCAATCTTTCATGGGAATTTCAGAATTATAACGAGATATCATTGCAGGCATCAGTGATTTCTATTTGCAGGTTGTGTTGCAACACTTAATGTCCACAAGTGCTCTTTGCTCACCATCTCGGGTACCAATGGATCCAGAGACAGTGAAAAGGCGGAACGATATGGAACGAATCCGATTGCGTGCGGCAAAACGAGTCAAAGCGTTAGTCATTTTTTTCAGATTTACATTTTGGATTCCCGTAAACAGTGGCAGAAAATTCTCGAAAAAGCGCTGAAACCTAGTTTACACTTGTAGATATCCGATTTCTTGACATTTTGCAGAATGATAGCGGATTGTCGAGTCAAAGTTGGTGAATCTTGCATTTCCAGTGATGAAGAAGGTTAGTCTTCCCTTGGTCTAAAAGATCAGTTAAGTTCGTCACGTTCCATGCCTACGTTTCCATTTCTGCTCAGATTTAGATGAAGAGCTCGCACTTCCTATGACGAAGAGCGTCACTTTGCACACTGCTCGTTCGACTTTATTCACGCCAAATATGAAGGGTAAGACAGGCACAGCTTCATCTTATGAGTAGACCCGTTCCGGAGCAAGTTTCCTCTAAAAGATCGGAGTTTTTCTATTGTCTTGTCCTTTTAAAACTCTTACGTTGAGGAGACTCGTAGTAATGATCCAAAGACTTGGCGCATTCAGATCTCGATCTTCATCAGCCTACCCAGATGGATGATGTGAAGACAATGCTCAGGAAGTTTAAGAAACTGCGGAGGGAAGAGCCCGTATGTTTTTTTTGTTCATATTTACATATGTTTATGTTCATAAATCCAGCCTTTTCTGCTTCGTCAAAGCGATCAATACTTGTCATCTCGTCTGCCACGTTTCTCATTCTCAATTTTGTTTTTTTTTCAGCACGCTCCAAGTCTAGATATAACCGGTATTGATTTGGATGATGTCTATGATAGAGCCGGTGTTTTGGCGCAATCGGAGAAAATTAAACAGACCATGGAGGCTCTCGAAAAGAATCTCAAAAAGTAAGTCTTTTTCGATGTGCAAATATGTTCAGTTCTTAGTAGTTCCTCAAGCGTTAAAGAGAACGTTCCGAATCCAATCGGGCTGAGATTCCCTGCGTCAAAAACCAGTTGTGGGTTGTCATCACAAATATTTCAGAGCAGCAGGATGAACGATAGAATTTTGTACACTTCATAAGGACGGAGTATATGGAACACTGCCACATCCCGAGAAGAATATAAACTAGCAAGGAAAGCTGGATCTATAATGATGATGTCAAAATTTGGAACTACTCAATAATCCATGACCCTTTCATCATCGCCATCTGCCTTTCAGTACTGATATCTAGTCATTTCACTGCGAACATTCTTTATTTTGTAATAGTGTGTTGTTCTTGCAACTATTTGCTATTGGCTAATGAATAAACAATCACGTTGTAAAACAGCCGTGAAAGTACATGGTGAAATTATTGGAATAAAGAAGAATGTCAGTTCACACAGTCTCTGCTTTCACCGGGAAATCCACCCTCTAGCTGGATCGTACCGGCGTCGTAAACCTGCAACCGATCAGTTTCATTGGCTGAGGATAACATTCTTACTTAATGAAGGCACTCAAATAGACAGTTTGGTGAATGATCTTCGCAGCGATTGCTTTTATTTGTAACGGGCTAGGTCCAGTTTCGTGTACATTCAGAAACAAAGTTGTGTTTGCAAAATCGCATACTTGTGATGGTAAATATACATTCACTTCATAACAGTTGCATTTTCAAAAGTGTGTTTCTCCGATGCACAATTAAAATTGAGAGCGAAAGGGCTGCGGCAACTGCCAGGTAGTCACTGCTCCATACTAAGGAAAATCTCCTCGTGATCCCGTCCATTTGTGAACCACCCCCCCCCCCCGCGGGTGTATGTCATTAGGACAAAAAAATCGCGCGGCCGCATTTGGCGCGCGACGAGATGGTGCGAGCTATGCGCGCCGTATTAGTTGAGTCCTGAAACGATTACGCCTACCGCCAGCGCTTTGGGACCCCTCCAATACGGCGCGCACAGCTTGCACTATCCCGCCACACACCGATTGCCGCAAAGCGACTTTTCTGTCCTACTGGCACACACCCGAGGATTTTCAAGGTATTGTGGAAAATCGCAATCTTTGCCGCTGCATCCAACTGGTACAGCACCGACCAGTCGATCGCTTGAAACAGAGAAATTTTCTTTTTATTCTCTAGTAGAAACTTGGATCTTTAGTAAATCACTATAGTGGACTAGGATTCTCTGAATCCCTTTCACATCCTGATTTCTAAGTGAAAAGCTAGAGGCGTTCACCATTGCATAACGGTGTCAGAAAATGGGAGTGCTGACGAATTATTTTCATTTTCCGTTTTAGCAGCCGCCCTCATTTTTTGTTTACGCTATTATTCAATTGATTTTGAAAACCAGACGAAAATCAAATATCAGTTGATATAATATTCCTTTATTTCTTTATTAGAACATGTTTCTACAATTATTTACTTATGAATAGACAATTACGTTGCGGCACAATCACAAGATCAAAACAGTAAACACAAGGAGTGAGGATGAAAACAGGTAATTAATTGATGCAGTCCCTGCTTTCACCAGGGAATGCACCGGCTAGTTGGATCGTTCCGGCATCGTAAATCTGCAAAAACTCATTTTCAGTGCCCCAGTATGTAAAATCGCCATGTTTTCGGAAAGAAAAAGCTCTTATTCCCCCTGATAAAGCTGCGTTTACAAGGCAAAGGTCGCACTGGGGCCCACGTACGTCCATCCCGCCCACATTCCCAGCGCGACCTCCACTTCCAACTGATTGCTTCGGACCGAAAATTATGTTTATCATCCATGTTTTCCATATAAAATGCAAAATTTGATTTACAATCAGCAACACAGTGCTGCTGTTCACTTTTGGAACTTTGCCAATTTTTTTTGTGAAAGTGCTCCATGTATCAACCACAGGTGTACTACATTTCGGAGTGCCTGATAGGGCGTGGCTTACGGACATGGGTCAGTGGCAAGAGTGAGAGTGTGTGGCGAAGTGAAAGGGTTTGATACACTCTCACCCGAGTCCGTAGGCCACGCCCTATCAGGCGCTCCGAAATGGACTGTACACAATTTCTGTCAGCTTGCATGAGATTTACATGAAAACGGTTTCTAGAGTACTCACCTTTCTAGGTACTTTACCATGGCTCACGTAGCTGTCGGGGATCAGAATAGAGAACTTCCGTTGGCAAGGCTGGAAGGCAACGATTTTTTCAAAAGTTCTTACGGCGCCGATGATAATTCCAAGAACCAACCTTGATGCCGTCATTGCAGTCGTGGTAGATGCTAAGTTTGGGGTCAATCGTGGTATATTCCTTCGTCCATCCAGCCAATTGAAATTCGCCATTTGCATTGGTCGTTTTCTCGTCCATCAGATCATCCATGTCCGCTGAAAAGCTTATAAGAATAGAAGCCATGGCCACAAAACGATGTAATCCCAAGGCACTCACTTCGATCGACGTCCCACAACTTGACTTTGACTCCGGCTGCTGGTCTTCCATCGCAGATTAGCCTCCCTTTAACCTGGACAGACTCATTCTCTCATTCATCATATCAACTGAGATATCGTATCATGACTAACAAGGGAAGGACACCAGGTCGAAGTGGCCATTCGGAATGGGACATATGGTCCGACGTATTTCCGAACGCTCATCCCGAATCTGTATTTCAAATCTGCAGAACGATCCTCCTAGTGGAGTTATGAAGGTTTTTTGAAAAAAAAACAATGCTATTATATGGTAGGTTTGGAAGCCCGTAGCACGCGAGCCAGACGATATCGTGCATGATCAGTGCGATTTTCGTGTTCAGGGGACCAAACTGCCTTGTGGGACATGTTTTTAGCCAATTCAAGTTTATTGGATAGGCCAAGAATTTTTAAGTTCGGTCAAATTCTCGGTAAGCCAAGAATTTTTCCGAAGTTTGGCCAAATTCTCGAATTGGCGAAAAACATGTCCTACGGGGTAGTCTGGTTTCCTGAACACGAAAATCGCACTGGTTTTGCGCGAAAACATCTTGCTCACGTGCTACGGGCTTCCAAACCTACCATATAATAGTGCTGAAAAAAAAACCATAACTCCGCTCAAAGAATCGTTCTGCAAATTTGGAATGCAGGTTCGAGACCAGCGTCCGAAAATTCGTCGTAAGTATCCCATTCCGAATGGCCACTTCAACCTCGCATCCTTCCTTTGTAAGGCACGTCATGCTTAACGAGGAAGTGTTACTCAAAAAATTTTGAAGGCACCATTGCGGGCGATTTTGGCCTGTTGCGGAACACGAAAACTGGGGTACTTAGTAGTGCAACAGTAAAGCAACAATGGGCTGACACAGTCAAAAAGAGTAATAAGACCTCCTCCAACCAATTACTTTCATGCTTTCGTGCTTCGTGGAGGACGTGCTTTCGCGCACTCTGCATCCTGAAGGGGTAGATGCAGACGGAGAGGCCCCGCAAGCCGCGGTAAACTTTCCACTGGAAGCCATCGGTCGAAAGAGGCCGCGTTGAAGAACTCCTGACGTGTCTCTCACGCGAATTTCGCTACAGATTGGCTTTTTGAATTTCGCCCGACCATGTATTCCTAGTTCTTATAACCTGCACCACCTCCAACGGTGCCTTCAATTTTAGTAGCTCAGACATGTTATCCTGCTCGTCGACAAAAAAGGCAAAAAGACAACAAGTTTGATGACTTACTGCAGATGATTGGTCTCTACCGAATAGATCGACGGCGGTTGTATAGCCAAGAATAGCACAGACAAGTATATAACGCATAACTGAATAGATTATTAAAGCACTCATCAAAGGTCACAGACACCAACAAACGGCCACGCACTGACAGTAAAAGGCCGCGTTCACACTTTGCGCACCGACGCCGTCGCCCGGTGCGCAAACTGTGAACGCGGTCTAAAAGACAACACAGAGGACTCGATGACGATTGAAGACGCTCGGGGATAATTTAATACCTAGGAATGTTGCGGCGTATTATTGTGTCATATGTTCGGTGTGTGTGTCGCCCAATGAATCAGACGTTCTGGGAAGGTCTTGGGCACAGTGGGATTTCACCGGAAAGAGTTCTAAGTTTCCGTAGAATTCTGAAATGAACTTCAGATGGATCGATAGGGTCTTGAATGCTGATTACTAATATGGGAACCAAAATTGCAAAATGTCGTATCGAAGCGAAAGTTAGGAGGGGTGAAATTTGCTTGCGATAATCCATCTACTCTGCTTGTAGAAACGCATCAATGAGGCTGACCGTAACTGTAGCAACAGTCACCGTGGCTCAGTGGAAGCTCTTTTGCTGTAGCGGTGGTGAACAGGTTTGCTCCCTCGACTAGGTCTCTTGATGAGCCACGCCAAGAGAAGTACGGCTGCGTTCATACTTTGCGTCGGCAGGGCGTGGTTGCGTTCACAGGCAGCAAGGCAGAGTGGCGCAGAGGAGGTGCAGAGATGACAAAGGCAAAGAGACAGGGTGGCACAGGCGGAGGCGCAGCCACGCCCTGCCGCCGGCACCGCAATGTTTGAAGCGGCCTACTTGTTCAATGAGCCGTCGTAAGCAAATTTCCCCTCATGACCTGTTTCAGAGCGCCATTCATATTGGGTTGTGTTCTTTAACATTCCGTTTTTTCCGAGTTCCCAGCGCCCTTAGTTTTCACGAACCAGAACGTGCCTTTACCACTGAAACAAGCGTGGGGTTTGAGGTATGAAAAATGATACTTCGGATTATAGCACCGCGGATGTTGATACCGCAGGTGTTATAATTCATCTCTTCCGTTTTCCTATGTTCTGTACACATGGCGGATGTGAGCCGTGAGCAAAATTACTTTTTTTGGCACCCCATGTAGAGATGCTTTCTTCGGCAGGACTGAAGTCAGGGACCTTGAAATTCGAAACGTGTGAAACGAGGATTTTTGTCGGAAGGAATGAAAAGCATAACATAGCAAAGCACACTTACAAGATTAGCACAGGGCTCGGCAAGCATCAATAGGGATTCGATCCCTCTCGAGGAAACCAACCGATCCGCTCATAGCGCAGCCCCTTTCTCCACAACCCCATGACAATGACCTTTAGGCTACAAAGGTGATTCGTTCAATAGACAACACTATCCTTGCCAATGGAAAATTGATTCGAAGGAAATTAAAAAGAAACAAGCAAAGAGGACGTAATTAGATGTTTCTTGTCATTAACTGGAATAGGAACCTCCAGTTGATCTAGGCGGCGTTTTTGGTGTGCCAACGAATCCATCAACAAACTTCAAAATTCGAAAAACATTGCAATTATATTGAAAGCTCCAGGAGATTTCATCCTACGGAATCATAAGATTATATCTTGCCTATCCCACTCCCTACTTATGATTGGCAGATCTATTTTGGTGGTGAGTGAATCCGGATAGTCACAGTCACTTGCTCACGCAAAACGATTGCTTTGAATTTATGAAATTTTCAATAACAGTACAAACTGGCCCCGCTGAGGAGACTTTCAGCTGAAAAAGGATATAAATCGTTCTATCTGGAGAGCTGCCAAGGGATAAGGCAGTTAACAATGACGTTAAATATTTAGGTATCGCAGAGACCGAGCCGTAATGAGTCTGATGGACGCGCTCAATAAGGGGAGCGGGTGAAGGAGAAAGATGAGGACGGGTTAGAGAATTTAACTAATGAGCTAATAATTATACATTTTAATGAATAAATGAAAGTTATGCGATATTTTCTTATTTATTTTCAAGGAAATGTCCCGCGATTGCATCAGGAAAAGGGTCGCAAGAATTGTATAACAGATTGTTAGGTCATGAGACGGAGCGGCGTCGTTTCTGCCACGAATTCGATAAGGGAATTCATGACAAGTATCAAGTAAAGCTAGCGTGGAGAAATGTGGATGTACATGACAGGGTGGCTGTAAGATTGCTCACTGGCGTGGAACCGTGAGCCATTTGTTATTGGCTGGCTCTAGGCCCAGATGTTGAGGATTAAACCTGGAGTAAACAACGAGAGAAAAGAGAATCAAAGCTGGACCAAGCGCAACTCGGAGATATTTATTAGTCTGGCGAGGGATAAACGGACAGGGTGTAATCTTCAAGGGTCAAATCGCACACGATAAACTAACCGGCAACAGGTGACTCATCGGATGAACGATGAGTCACTGATACTCGTGGATTGTGTTTTCGACAATATACTCGAGGTGAGTAAAGTGATACATATGAAAGGTCAAAGGTTTTCACGGACTTGTTCTGTTCGAGGTATAAATGATCAGAGTAAAGGATCAGTTTCCTCAAAGGGGTTATAAATAGCTATAGGGAATCGTAGCGTAAAAATGAGGAATAATATCGTACCATCATCAGACTAGGACGATATCGAAGCGGTGAAGCTATGAGAAAGTCGTGTGAGCATGAGCGATGCTGGGCTCTCTCTTCAGAAAGACTTGGAATGCAAGCGACGGAGTAAGTAGTCGAATACGATATCTATGAAGATGTTTGTTGTAGACAAGGTGCTGGTTGCTGCTTACACGAAATAAATACAAATTTAGAAGCGCCCCAACTCAGATCAACTTACTTGTTGTGCTGAGATAAATAAAAGTTGCTATTCCCAGATGTAGGCTTTCCTCAGAGTTCCACAAGGTTTTTGAATTTCTAACTGGAATATTTCAGAGTACCGCAAAAAAGGCCCTTTTTGGAAGACTTCACGATTTCTTGTTTAGTCAGTCGAGTAGCAACGGAGGCAATTACAAATGGCATCCCTTAAAGGGGAGGAAGTAAATAATGGATGGAACAGTTTGTCCCTGGGTTAAAATGAGAATGACGCGCTAGAAGTTCTAGTTGTTCAAAGCGCTTGAATCAGAACAGCAGAAAGCGATGAGAGTTTGTATTTGCAGGGGATATCTCAAAGTATTCCCAATATAGATGTGGCTGACCACCTCAGGCGGCTCTGATTGGCCAAAACTCAAAGTGAGAGCTGCGGGATCCTTCGGAGCTGCCACGCGACCGCTTTTTTCACAGATCGTCTTCCAGAAATTGTAGGAGTTACAGACCGAAGCCATCACTCTTCCATCATATACATCAGATCCAGCGCTGTCTAAACCCCGCTTTTTGGAACATCGGCACAGCTCTTTCGATAGAAGAGCGTTCAGAAAGCATGATGATTTGAGTCGACTTTTTACAAATTCGTCCTGGAACTGAAATCGTCGAGCGGCTTAGCAACTATCTTATCCCTCTTCAATTTGTATCAGTCTGACCAGGGTGACATTCGTATGTACGTTGGAAAAAGTGTAAACTGAAAGAAGCTAGCTCCAAACTCGACTCTTTTTGAAAGAATGTTCAAGAGCCCCAGCACCGTCCGATTAAAATTTCGTCTATATGAAGCGAAGATGTACTAGTGATGTTTCATGCGTGATAGACCGGTAGCTGGTTGTGAGGTGTCGAGATGGGGGTCGTATCTTGTAAGTCAGGAGAATAGAAGGGCGGTAGTACTATATAGTAAGGGTTATGCACGAAGAACAAGAGCGGTAGAGGGAGGAGTAGAGCACTAATGGGCCCTTCCATGACTCAGCGTACCGTGGATGTTTTGGTTGCGTCAATTAAAAACAAAAATAGACATTTTTTTGTCGGTAATCGGACTAATACTGCAACTGTGTGATGCTTTCCTAGACAACTGTAGGGGCAAACTAGTCGGTGGGCATAATGGACCCCTGGATTATGGTCACATGGTGTTCTTTGCGTATCGGCCGTGTGAACAAAGAGTTAGGTAAATAGGTAAACAAATAGGTAAATAAATGGAAAAAAAATCTGCGCTGTGGTTCTTCAAACTCACCGCTTGTCGAGTTCCGCTCACCATCATGAATTTATTTCAATGGCAGGTGAACATCGTGCAATAGTAAAATGCTTTACTGGCGAAATTGGCTTCACTATAGCATATTATTTGCACGACATCTGCCTCAACGATTTTCAGGTATTCGGAAATGCAACTCCTCGAATTTTAAGCGCTAAAAACAGAGACACGATTGAGGACCCTATTTGCTCAAAAGAGCCCCACCGTCGATACGGTCGAAGAGGTGATTTTCGCAGAACCTTTCGATTTGGCTACAAACTTCTACCCCTTGTAATTTCACATGTAGAAAACGGAAATTCAACCCGTAGAACACGATTCTTCCAGCTTGGCGCCGCGTCACAGGCACCACGCCAAAATGGGAAGAATATCGCATCAGATCGGCACAAAACCGCCTAACGTTTGTGGTAGCGCTCATAAAGCTCAGGGATATCCAGAAGAAAAAACATGGGTTCAATTACTATAGAGCTTTCTGATTACGTTCTGCATGTGAAGTGGGTGCGACATTCTTACCGGGGGTCAAACTACGCTGGGACAAATTTGGGCGAGGTTTATGATCCAACCCATTTTAGCGACGGTGCTCATGGCGCGGGCGCCAGGCGGTTGCGCGCCAAGTAGCTGTCATAAACTTGTTCTACCGATCGAACTACCACAGGGTAGAAGTTTGCAGCCAAATCGAAAGGCTCTCCAAAAATCGTGACTGCTTCGTTTGGCGAGGTGGTGGGATTATTTGGATAAATACAGCGCCGGTTGAGGAATCAGAACTGTGAAGACATTTTCTATAGATATGAAATAGCGGGTTTCAAAGAGATGACCATAGTGGAACTCGTCAAAGGCACGCGCTGGAGTTTTTACGTGGCTTTCGTTTCCATAGTGTGGCCTTCTAGTAGCGGTGGAGTATGGTTTAAGGCCACACAGGCGTTCATACTTTGCACCGGCAGGCGTGGCTGCATTCACAGGCTCCGAGGCAGAGTGGCACGGGGGAGGTACAGGAATGACAAAACGCAGATAAAGAGTCAAGGGGGTCACAGAGAGAGAGAGACACAGAGCCGCGCAGCCACGCATTGCCGTCGGCTCCGCAAAGTATGACCGCGGCCTAACGATCACGACTGGTTACCTTGGCTATAGTCGTCTTCTGCATCAAGCTATTCAGTGATGCAGGGGAAGCGTTAGCACGTCCTTGATCGTGAGGTTAGGCCCTACTTCTCGCTTCTTTGACCTTTTAACTTTGCATTTTCTCTACTGCTACACTAGTTCCACCTCTACATTTGCCATTCTACATTATTATTCCTAACAGTGCCTTTCAATGATTACGTGTTTGTCTCACCCAATAAATCGGCCATTCGATGTACAAGACATTATTCACGGAAAAGTCGGATAAAGCCAGCCGGATCAGTGGTATTGAACATTTTGTCAGACGAGGTGCGAGGAATCAGAGATTTATGCCACGACCATGTGAGTGACAGGCTCGCCTTTTGCCGGTAATCCACTAATGCGAGTAAATTCGTAACTTCAGGAGCAACACTCGTATAGATGGCAACCCCCATAATAAGCCTGAACACAATGAACAACTATATGAGTAACAAATGGAAGCAGCGAGAATACATAGGATAATTACTTGCATAGCTTTGGAAAGTGTCCGCAAATAGAAATCACATCGTGGACAGAATCGCTTCGGAGTGATGCGTTTTTCAGAAGTACAGAGTTGAACAGAACAAGCCAATCAGATGGAAACAAACGGCAACATCGCCGAGAGTCCTTCGATCAATGCTTTCAAGCTGTAAAGTTGTGCCTGGTTGTCGTGAAATCAGTACTGCAGTGAGATTGGTTGAATTCGAGCAGCTCGCATTTGTTTCACGCTTTCCAACAACCTTCATATATGAAGGAGAAAGCCCGTTTTTTGTTATCCATAAATTTATGTTGTATTTGCCTAATGCGGGCCGCATGCAAAGTTTCACGCGAAAAAATACGAATTCGGCTGAGATACAGAACCGCAAATTCTCGGCCAGCTGGGCGGGGCCTCCGAGCAAGGGGCCACCCCGACGGCCGCCGCGGTCCGAGACGCATTGCAGGAACAGAAATTTACGTAAACAGTCCCACTCCCCAATCCCAACAGCGGCGGATGACGGACTTTACTCGGAGGCTCCGCTCACTCGGCCGAGAACCCGGGGGCTGTATCTTACGAGGAAGGTCTTTCAACTCATGACGCGCTTTTTGAAAGCTGTTTTTTGCATGTGTGGGGGTACGTACGAGGATCATATAACCGATGTCCATTTTTGCTGCGCGGCCCTACAAATGCTAAAAACGGGGTTGATGGTTCGATCCCCACTGAGGACAAATTTTTGCAAAATTTAGATTTTTAGTTTTTGGGCTCGTAAACATTCGAGTATGGAGATTAAGTGCAGTCATCACATTTAAAACTCTGAACTGCCCTTATTGTCAGTTTTCGGCAAGTTTGACAGTCCAACTTTTTGACCTCTTAGCGCTCATAGCGCACGAACGAGGCGTTTTTGCGTGAAACGGATATGATATTCGTGTTCAGGAGGTCGAACTACCCCCAGGGGTAAGTTCCCAGCCCATTTGAAATTTCGACCCAAATTCGAAAATTTGAGCTGGGTATTGGTACACCTTCGACTGCACGTTCAACGAAGGAAACGAGGTATCACTTGTCATGTAATTCTGAATATTCCTCTAGCGTGGTGTTTGATAACTGGAATTATAGCGATAGGCATCCATGCTGTGCATATTCCATTGATTTTCATCGATTTTGTAAGTTATTCACTTCTACAAGTACAGGGTGGGGCAAAATTACGGAAACTAGGCACGGCCGCGGGAACTTTGACCCCGGGGGCGCTTTTCGCCTTTGAAAAACTCTTGCTAAATTTTATTCGATTCAGCGCAACCTGTCTACTAACTAGCACAAAAAATTTCGTATTTGATCTAAAATTACAAGGCCATCCCCTCACCGGACTTCCATCATCGACCTGCACCTTCAAGGATTCCGAGCGGTTGACATCTCCCGCCGTCCAAGGTACCAAGAAGTCTGCGATTGTTTTCGACACATTGCGATTGTTTTCGACACAAATGTTTACAGAATTGGGAAACCTTTCCGACCAACCAGGACGTGGGAGACCTACTTCTATCACGACCAAGGCGAAAATCAAGAAGATGCGCGATCATCTGCGTGGTCTTCGTTCACCGCTGGTCTTCGTCCACAAGGAGTTAAGGTCAACGGGAAAAATTATTTGGACATTTTGAAGAACGAAGTCCTACTGTGGGCCCAGAGGCACTTTGGATATAAGAAATGGTGCTATCAAAAAGACAATGCCCCTGCCCACGAGGCCAAGATTGTCCAGGAGCGGTGCAAGGAAAATTTCCCAGATTCCATATCTTTTGATGAACGGCATCCCAGTTCACCGGACCTCAACCCACTCGATTTCCCTGTATGGAGCGTCCTCGAGTCTAAAGCATGCTCAAACCCCATCGCGACCTCAATTCTCTGGAGGCAGCACTGGAGAAAGCATGGGATGAGTTGGACGAAGACCACCTCGACGCCACGGCCGAAGCGTTTCCGGAGCGTCTTCGAGCCTGTGTCGAAGTAAATGGGCTTGCTTTGAATAAAAAGAAGTGGGTTTTAGTTTTTTCTGGGGAATAAATCGATAATGGTTACTTTTTGTTCAAGCTGAAATAAAGTTTTTGGGTGGCACCAATTTAGTTTCCGTAATTTTGCCCCACCCTGTAGAAAGGGCACCATGTAACCATGACCACACATCTTTCTCGAAGTTAGGGTCAAAATTCGGAATTGGCTAGAAATGTGTCTCCAAGGGTAGTCTGACCTCCTGAACACGAATATGGCACCCAATTTGGACGAAATCGCGAATTTCGAGCGCTACGGGCCCTTTCGTGTCCAAAAAGGTCACATCACCAAATTCATTGACAATTCGTAAATGGAGTCATTTTGGCATGCTGTCAACGAAAATCGTAGTCATTTGGCATAAACAGACATATTTGAAGATGAAAAAGTGAAGGCAGAAAAATTGCAAAGCTATAGCAAAGCCGGGGTTCGAACCACCAACCCAGCACTTCTTCCGATTGAGAGTCATTAGTCGTATCCAGTAGGCCACCTCGTCGCCGCGGCAGCCGTACATCAGGGAACCGTTATGAAATTGCTACGCCTTTTTAGTACAAGGTGGAGATTAGCTTTTGTTTTTTTCCGTATTTGATTTTGTTTTGGATGTGAAATAGAAGAACACCTTTGGATCTGCACATGATCAAAGTTACAAGGAAGATGCGTTACTATAAGGGGGTTAAAATCGCCTTTTCGAAGAAAATTTTCTTTACTCCTTTTTTATCACATGTAGGGCCGCGCAGCAAAAATGGAAGTCAGCTATATGCTCTATATAGATACCCCCATATAATAGAAAAAGCCGTTTCGAAAGCGCGTCATGACCTGAAAGACCTCCCTTGTTAGCCGAATTTTCGCATAAAACTTTGCATGCGACTCTTGTTAGGCAAATACAACATAAATATATGGGTAACAAAGGAACTCATTTTTCCATGGACGATTCCCTCAAAGACAGCACCAGGGGTAATGTGGTATTGAGAAATCCCTGAAAGAAGTTGTTTACATGGAAAGAGCCTGAGGGGTATATACATATATGCAGTATGTTGTGAATTATCTGATTTATATCATCTATATGTGCAATTCAATTTTTAAAAATCGCAGATAGTAGCTGATAGTTGTTGATAACTTGGTGCAGTGAAGAATCTATCACCTAAGAGCCAGGACCTCATCATGCATGAATTGGAGTGGGTCCACTTCCCCAGTAAGTACATAGTAAGACCTTCCTGTGTTATAATTTCGTTTGAAATATTGACGTTACGTAGGAAGATGGTAACAATGGTGGCGTCACAGCTCCATGAGGCCACTTCAAGCCAAATGACTGATGAAAAGTATGGCCATGCTGTTCTGATAAGTGATGTCGAATTCAGTGAGTCTACGCAGCGGGGAGGCCGCCTTCATACTTTGCGGCGTCGACGACAGCAATCGCTGGGTGCATCAAAGTACGAAGGCGATCTAACCAACCCAAGACAGCCAGTGGCATTGCCAATTTCTTATATATGTTTGCTCCCTATCAAGTTGCATGTGGTCTATGTGTCAACATGGAACAGTTGGCGGTGCCAGTTTTTGGTCCACACTCACCGAAAGTTGTTTACAAACATTTCCGGCGATTCATGGAGGCATGACGTGATTTGTGATGTTCCATGACCGTCGTGGAATTCGTTGAAGACATGAAAAGACCAACCATTCGCAGTGATGGCCTTACATGCCAGCAAGGTGGATAAGGGTGCTAATACCGATATTACTCAGTGGGAATAGGAGATTCAATACGATTTGTAGAGCCCAGTTGATTTTAAGATTTTAACAAAGATTTCACTGCTTATTCAGCTATTCAGTAGCACAGACGCGTGGGTGTAGATACAATAAAACAGTGAGCAAGAAATTCCTCTGCTAGAGCATTCCAGTTCACTGAAAACCAGGCTTTCTTTTCCCAAACCCTTGAGGAACAAATCCTCCACGATCGCACCATTCAAGGGTAGGACTAAGCTGCGCACAAAATTTGTGGTTCTGATGGTTGAAGAAGCAGCAAGGCGTTACACCGATGGGTGAAAATATTCGGAGGCGACAAAGCTTCACAGGGAAAACAATTTCTCAGAAATGTCATCAGACAAACAGGAAATAATTCTTATCAGTAAATATTTGAAATAACTGGTGACTCACTGAGCATGAAAAACATGTTTTTGTTGCGTGACGTTGACGTTCTCTGAGTGGAACTAGCGCACAGCTGTTCAAGATCGCCAACACATTGACCGCTTCAATCTGCTCCATTCTCTTTAATTTAGCTCCACACAGAGCGTCCTCCGAAAGGCAAAATGGCAATGAAGGAAAAGTTATGCCTTGCGTAAAATCGATCGAATTTTGGCATAATTTGGCACTATGCCAAAATTCGAATTCGAATTCGTGACCCGCACCACGATCACCATTCCGTAGTGTGGTTGGGTCGAGCAGCGGAGCGGTATCCACAGTGCCGCCAAGGTCGGCGGCCGACATGATTTTGAAGCCGTCGTAGCCGCTGCCGGCGTCGGTGCGCAAAGTATGAACGCGGCTTAATGCAAAATAAGCCGATGCAGTGTCACGTGGAGCGCTTCTCGGTTAGATTCCTGACTCGTCTCCGTAAAAAGCCGCATGCGTGGCTCCGTTTGAGTCTTTGCGACGTCGCATGGGCTCCTTCTGCAACGCATCTTCCACTAGAACTTAGGGGTGCTCTCACTAAATATCTTTATACCTTCTTTGTTATAGGAAGGGGGGTCAAAGTATGCCTCAACTCACAACACAGTCTAAAGAGCATATCCTTTCATCTCCTCAAGCTCTCGCAGAGCCAGAAAGGTTTCAAGGCAAGAAGGTCTGGTGATGTAGAAAACTATCAAGAACTTATCTAATCATTTTTTATTTTATTAGTTTACTTTCTCATATTTCTATCTGGATTTTTCGAGAGCTACGTCTTAACCACTTGCTCCATTTTACTTGCACATTGCTGAGGAGATAGGACAATTATGAACTGCCCTTAAAGTGCCCATATGTCTATAAAAGGAACACAAATCAACAAGCTTCGATCCATTCTTTCCCACCCTCCATCTCTATCTTCCTTGCAATGTCGAACTACTCGATTTTATGATCTTTAGGAAAAGCTGCGGTGTACAAAGCCGATAAAATGAAAGTTTATGAAACAATTTTACATTCAATAATAATAAATGGCAATCAAATCGCTCAGTTGAGACAACTTCGTCCCTCCTTCGGGTATTTTCCGGCGAGTTCCAACTGACCAGCTTCGTAAGTCGACTTCGGAGACTTTCCATTGGTCACATATTTCGATGGAATACCAACTCGGAATGTTCGCTGACAAGGCTGAAAAGAAACGCCTTTACACTTTTACATTACAGACTTCCACAGGATCGGAATTAATCGGGATGGTCAGAAGGAGCATTGAAAATTCGAGGAAATGAAGAAATCGGGAAATTTTAACGACAAAAAGCCGTAGCTGCGCCTTCGCGC
Organism: Trichostrongylus colubriformis; assembly: GCA_963978905.1. Lineage (NCBI taxonomy): Eukaryota > Metazoa > Nematoda > Chromadorea > Rhabditida > Trichostrongylidae > Trichostrongylus > Trichostrongylus colubriformis. The sequence continues at coordinate 7,222,810 of OZ022259.1, read as the reverse complement.
GTGAGGCGACGTCGCGAACGGTGCCTTCCGGTCCTCATTTCATCTCTGTGGCACCGAGAAAGTGATTAATATCTCAGGTGCGGTAATAGAATAAAGTTTTCATGTTTGCGATATTTCCACCAGATTCAAGCGTCATTTGCACTGTAAACTGTCTCTTTGCTGCACTGACCTTAATGCCATCGTTGCAGTCGTGATATATAGCGATGTAGGGCTCAATACCAGTAACTTCTTTCGTGCTGCCTGACAGATTGTATTCGCCGTTAGAGTCCGTCTTTCCTGACGCCATGAGATCATCTGTGTCGACAACTCCAGGCAAGACGCTGTCTGCAATTACGGAATAACTTATTGCTGTTCTATTTCTGTTCTAAAAACTCAAATTTATATTGTGGCTGTGTTCTGATGTAGAAACAGGCATAGCTTTCATTTATGTTACTGCAGTCAGGGCGCAAGAGATGTAGTGGCAGGTGACGCGAACTCACACTCATATGGTGCGTTGATCAAATCTTACATCAGCCAGGTCCAGACAAACCAAACCTTCCATCCTTTCAGGGTAGGTGAAATGATACCAAACTTTTCTGGAGGGATGAAAGCACTGACTTTCACATGCATCAGCTGACCCCCGCAAGGCCCTGTGTAAGCCGAACGCTTTCATCTGTCACCACGATTCCGAATGGAATAGGATGCACGGCGCATCCCAGCAAGATGTGACAGACAGCGGAAACTTTATCCTTTTTTATACTTTATTGCGAGCCTTACATATCAATTTTTGGCATATATGACTTTGTTATCCCTTTTGCCTCGTAAAATACAGTGGTGCGTTTCATAAGTACAGGCACTTTGAACAGCACAACTCAAATTCGTGGAGTCCCTGTCAAAAAAAAGTTATCTTTATTAGAATCAGCATGCTCAATAGTCTTTGCAGAATGGTTTCTGTTAAGATTGGAAAAATCGGTCGTTTTTGAGCGTATGACTACAGTATTCATCGTTACATAAGTACGGACATGGGTATATTTGGCATTCTGATTTTAATAGGGACAACACTCTTTGTTAAGGATCTCCACGAAGTTCAGTTATGGTGTTCTCAATGGTGAATCTATTCCTATGCAACTTCGTACGAACTGTAACTACATCACTTCGTTGTGGCGTTCATTTTTATTTTTATATTGTTTTCAGCTTCTATTAAAAGATGTCTAGGATTCAGCCATAGTACTGTAAAGTCCTTTCTTTATTGAATGCATAAACGCATGTCGCCGTAGCGTGTTCGCAAGCGTTCGCGAAATGCTCCATGATTCGCTCCCAAGTGAACCCACAACAACTTCGTCATAGCATTATCACAGTTCATTTGAAAGGCGCACATCTGTGCACTGCAAGTGTCTGTCCACGTCTGGTTTGCTGCCCACTGTGTAATGCGGTCGGGTGTGACGAGAAGGGGGTGAATCGCTCGTGGAAAACAGTGGCGTATAGCACAGTGTAAACAGCGATCTGTTGCATTTTGTGGAGAAGACACTGTTTGAGGGCAGTTTTGGGTTGAGTGGTGCGCAACGGTGATTCCGTGACATTCGACAAAACGTCGACAATATTGACAAAACGAGTTCGGTCGACTCATCATCCCATTATAATGGGACTCATTTCGCACCGTTGTAGATAATATGGAACAAATGAAAAAATATTGAAAACTAACTGTCAGAGTCGTAGAGTTTCACGCGGACTCCTGCCGCCGGCTTGCCATTGCATGTAAGCTTTCCTCGAGCCTCAAAGTAGAAATGTTGAGAAAAAAAGCTATAAAAATTAGGGTAGTCTTCCCCTTGGTACGGCATGTCTTTTGACATATCAAATAATAAATAAATAAATAAATAAATAAATAAATAAATAAGCAGGGTCAAACCATAAACTTGAAGTCTACGCTTACCTATAATTCTGACTTTATTTACCTATAGTTTTTAGTCTTAATTTTTTTAAAATTTTAAATTTTTTAAATTTTCAATTTTTAATTTTTTAAAATATTTTTTAAAATTTAACTATTGTTTTAATATAAGGATGTTCACAAGTGCATCTGGTGCCATATTTGATGCTTAGTTTGCGCTGATGGTTGTAACGCTGTCAGAATGTTTCGGATGATATTCCATCAGGGGCTAAGAGTGGAATCTAGACTATCACTGAAAGCCTTACCGTGGGTCATCTAGCCTTTTTATACCAACTGCTCTGATGTCATACTGTAGCTTCTATTGTCATAATAAAACTCGACGATCCTCCTTGGCAAAAAGCGGACATTGAGGACTCGTTCAGGCTTCGCTTACCGTACCACCTGAGGTGAGGTAATGGGTAGAGGAAACTGTCACTCCCGTCCGAAGCTCCCCTTCAAGTCGACATTCATATGGCCTCATCTTTACGATTGTTCCATCGATAGTATGGTTCCACGCCCCATCTTTTCCTTCGGGGAAGGTTGTGTGAGTAAAGGTTTGTTGATTGTGTCGAACGGTATGTATGACACCGCTGTAAACACCAAAGAGTAAGACCTCCTCCCAATGGACTGAATAAAACCCCAGGCGCATTGCCTAGGATTCTTCGTCTAGTGCTTGTCTCAGCATCGGATTTCAGTATGCCCAGATGACTTTCATAACTCGTGAGGTGTGGAAAGCAATAAAGCCCTCGTTCAACTTACCGCCGCCGACTGAGTCCTGCCGATGATGTCGATGGCTGAGGCGCTGACAACGAGAGCGAGCAGCAGCAAATAATTCATCTGAAATTCCCTCATTAAACAAGAAGACAAGAATCACAAGAGATATGACACTTGAAGCTCGAGTTACGTTCCAATAAAGAAGATTGTATGGGAAAGCTGAGGTATACCAGGAGTTACCAGTTGAATTTACCACCTTGCACCTTCACAACCAATTTTTGTGGCTGCTTGGCTAAATGTCAGTTGGCCAGGGTGACCTCAAAGCTTTGTCCTAAAAGGTTCGAAATTTCTTAAAGTAACTGCGAAAGAAGTTAAGCCTATTACGCAAGGTTCCTCCACCTAGCACCTTCCTCAAGAAGGAATAATTTGGGTAATCGGATTTTGGTTGGTTCACTTTTAGATGCAAAACCCATGAAAGCTATATTGAAGTCAGCGCGGGCTTCTTTACGTAAATAAATGGAAACAAAAACGAAGTTCCCAAAAGCAGCGATATTTACTCACAGTGCTTCGGAAATAAAAATAAGGCAGGGCAAGGACGCCAAGGAGCGCTGGGTATCGACGTTGGTGTGCGTTGTAAGATGAACAATGACCTTACGAAGTTCGTGGACCTAATTACGTTGCAACTCAAGCTGATGACGCCCAGCAGAAGTGGCAGGGAAGGTTTCGGACGGTGAGTGAATCAGCGAATGTATGGGGAGATTTTCATTGACGTTTTGACGTCTGGTCACGTCTGACAATGAGGTCAATGATAAAGGTTTTGTTTCATTGTCGCAACGAAACGATCAAAAACAACATCGCCAGCGAGGTTGCAGAGAGGACTGTACTGTACAAGTGCAAGGAAATACTGCATTTTAAAAACACTATATAGATTACTACAAATCGAATGAACATGAGAGTGAGACGGCACACGGCGTCTGAAGGGGAAACTGAGTGGGTGTGTCTCCCTTTTGAAGTCGACAGGAGGGGTGGAGTGTGGGCGAGAAGTGTTAAGTAGACTGACACTGGAGCGGTTCTAGGAGTGTATTGACTGGGCCAATGAAACCTGTCCGTGACAGTGAAACCCATTCAATGAGTCGTACAGCACATCTATGACGGTGATCGGAAAAACAACATGGTCGATGATCTCGCTAATGCTATTATCCCATGAAATTCGTCATTCATCATTCGGCCTTGGGCTTTACGATGTGTTCAAACACCAATAAAGAACATATGCAGGTGGTGACTATAATCTTTGGAAGCATTTAAGCTTTTCTAATTGATTTTTCAATTTATCTCATACGGATTGTCGGATTTAGGTTTTCGACTGCAAAGTTATCTTGTAAATATTAGGTTGTAAGGGAAGTTTTGGCCGGTCTTTGAAATTTCAACTTCGAGAGATCATAACTCGGCTCAGAGTGCATCTTTTCTCACAGAATGAGCACCATTAGATTCGCTACACTCTTGGCAACACTATGCACACCTACATATCTCAATCTGATAAAGGGCTGATAATTTATATTGCGCGAAATGAAAAAAAGTCGACTCCAAATCGCCGCTCTTTCTAAACACACTGCTACTGAAGGAGCTGGCCAGATGTTTCGGGAAGTGGGGCATAGTTAGCGCTAGATCTGATGAACATGATAGACGAGTAAGGGCCTTACCCTGCAACTGCTTCAATTAGTGGAAGAGGATTTGTGAAAAATGCGCTTGCGCATGACTGTCGTGAGGGGTCCCGCGGCACCCATTTTTTTGGATTTTTCCAAATCAAGGCCACTTGAGGTGGTCAACTAAGTTGCTTGTTGAGGGCCAATACTTGTGGATATCCCCTGCAAATATGGACGCTCATCGCCTTCTGCCGTTTTAGTTAAAGCGATTTGATCAATTGAAAATCCAAGCAGCTCGTTCTCATTTCTGTGCTTCTGAAACCAGAGACAATGTATTCCATCCAATGCTTCACCCCCTCTTCTTGCAGTATTCACATTTGTGGTCACCTTCGCTGGGACTCGGCTAAATAAGAACTCTTGAAGTGAAGTCATCTTAAAAGCGCTATTTTCGTAGCACCTTGAAATTCCCCTAATAATTCGAAACCTTGTGGCATTCCAAATAAAACCATATATTCTGAAAGAGCAACTTTTTGTCTATCTAACGAGCACAGTATGTCAGCTGATTCATGTTGACACGCTCTGATATTTAAATTTATCTTGTGAACGCGAAAAAGCGGCCAGAACTTTCCTTACAACCTAATAGTACGTTAAGAAAAATTTTTTGGGGTTTTTTTCCGATGTTTTGTGAAGTTTCCAGAAAGTTCTGTAGGTAGAATGCGTAACAAGAGCAGATATTATACATTTCAATGGTTCATTTATATTACTGCGATAAAATGGCGTCTTCTGGATTTGGATTACCGTTGCTCCTCCTTCAAGGTCAACTTGGCTAATGAAGGAAAGGGTAAATGTTAGTCAACATCATGATAAACTGATTTAAAATTGATATTTTTTTACTCCATTTTATTTGTGAATATGAACAAATATAAATAACAAAGTGAAGACGAAAAAATGAAGATCGGAAGTTTTTTCTAGTAAGTAATAGGGCATCCCAAAGGTAATGTCGCTTTTTCGAACAGAAATTTTGGACAGAATGGCGGAACTTGCAGAATAAGTAGGGATCAAATACGGGACACATGATTGGTTGGTTTTCCTAGGTGAATCATAATGTTTTAATTAATTGCCGATTTGGTCAAATTTTGTCGGCTGGACTTACTCCTTCGCCAGCCTGAATATCGGCCACATTCTATCGTGCTCAAAAATCAACATCCTCTTTAGTAGAACAGATAAATTTCTTCCGAATAATATATGAAATGCTATAACGAAATGCAATCATGTAGTTTTATAGGAAGAATTTTCGCTCGAAAAGAAAAACGACATTGCCTTCGAAACACAAAAAAAGAATTGAACGAGCTGTAGATGTCGGCCGAAGTGGTAAAAGTCCGAAACTGCAGATATTTTTGACCGCTCCTGTATGCAAACTCACGCTGGCACTGGAAATCCGTGAGTAGTCTTATCCCTAGGCTCCCTACTGGCCCATTCTTCTTACATTGTAGTGGCTTTACCTTCCGTCAAATTCAAACTAGGCATAATTTTTCACTGGTACTGGTTATCACCTACACTCATAAAAGTTTAGAGACATTTTTGACAAATGGAGGTTTCCGTGAAAACCAGTGGAAAAGGATCCCAGTTCATTTATTCATTTGATATTTCAAACGAAATGCTTCGACCCAGAAGGACTTATTTGCAAGAAGAATGCTCCATAAAGAAAGTAAGAACAGAAAAAACCAACATTAAACAAGTATAAAATGAATATATTAGGTTGTCGCAAAAGTTCTTTCGTTTTTTGAAGCAATTCATTTTATCACTTCATTACAAACTAAGAAACAAGGTAATCACCATTTTGTTTTACCACTCTTCGCCACCTTTCAGGCAAATTTGCCAACCGCATGGAACTGTTCTGGCTTTGATTTGAAGAAGTTGCACAACCATCGTTCCATACCATCTTCATTATCGAAGGTTTTTCTTTGAATGGCGTTAGATTGGGAAAGGAAAAGGTGATAATCCGATGGAGCAAGATCAGGGCTATAAGGTGGACGGGACAGCACTTTTCATCCAAGCTCAAGGATTTTTTGGCTAGTCGCTTTTGCTATATGTGGGCGAGCACTATCGTGTAGGAAAAGAATCGTCTCATGATTCGGACGTTTCTCTGTGATTTTCGCGACCAGAATATACGGCTTCTAACAGGTCTGCTGTCAGTATAGTGTTGCAAACCAGCACCCGCAATCGTTCGTTGTCGACCTCGAATGGGTGTCCTGACCGGTCAGAATCTTTAACATTGTAGTTGCCTTCTCAAAGGCGCTTGAACCAAAGTTGTGCCACACGTTCGGACACTGAATCCTCGGCCCCGAAAGTACTCTTTTGATATTCTTATTTTGCTGAAAAAGGTAATCCGGGAGATGAAAAACAATAACACCTATAGATGCGTGTGAACTTGTACTACATGTATATTCATAAAGAAGAATTGCTGGAAAGCAGTTTGGCAAAAAAAAACTTTTTTAAAAAACGAAAGAACTTTCCCGACAACCTAATAAATGAATGAAATTGCTTAGGTTTTTAGAGTTTCATCCCGTTCTCTCTTTGCTGTAGCGCTACTTCGCACCTCTTTCATTTTTCATCGATCGGTCAAGGTTACCAGTAACGGTGTCTCAAAAGCAGACTACACTATTAACAAATAATGAATAATGTTATCATGAACTCAGTGATATCCTGATGTTTATTTGGAAGAAGTCTAACTTCATAATCAGAGAAAGCCTGTGCCTCTTCTGTATATCCTTGGGAATATTTAAATAAGATTAAATAAGCATCAGTTTCGAATTCAAACGCTGCTAGTCAGTTTTATCACATTTCTCCTTTAAAATTGGACTCTCAGCTTGAGAAGTCCACTGATCACTGCATGCTTCAGCGAGAACGACCCCTCCCCTCAGCGAACCAGATATGTCCCTCTGTGGAGTACATATTCCGCGGCAGAGGCTTGATCCTCTGACGATAACTCCCTCTTAGCGTTACTGAAATTCAAACCATCTGTTTTACGCATCAAATATTTGAGATTGATATTTTCTCATTCAGTGGCTCATTGTGCTCAAAAAACCAAGTTATGGATGCCAAGTGGTTAGTCGGAGAAGAAAAGTATCGTAGGAAAGTAAAAAATGTCATATTTGAGCTATCCTTGCTGTGATTTTCTTCATTGTGCCATTTGATCAAGTTTGGGATAGACCGAAGAACGAGGAAGGGGGTGCAGACGAGGAATCGAAGGACCTGGCACCTCAAAACGTGGGTGGTGTCGTCTCGGGTGATGAACATGCATAGGGCTCTCAGCGCTACTGACACGCATATTTGGCGTGATAAGCTCATGAGTTGTGCAGTTGCGGACCACCTTATCTGAAATGCGCTTTCTGACTGGCAGTACGGCAAAAAGTCTGAGTAGCTCGAATCCGGGGACTTCTGCTGACTTCAGGAAGCAGTAGACGGCCTCTGTTTCTTCATTTGAGATGAAAATAATTTGGAAAACGAAGAATTGAAAGGTCATCGAACAGGAGCGAAAGGAAGATTTTGGTTTTTTTAGGCGTCTTCATACCTTTTATTGGGAACAGTTCCAGTGTGTGGAGTGTTGTTTGAAACCATCCGTAATGGACAAAAACATTTGAGTCAATCATACGTCTGAGTATGGTGATTTATCTATCAGAAATGAGACTATGATTCATCATACATATAGATACTATGAAATTGACATGACGTCGTAAAATGTTATGGTAAAAACGCCAATTATAAAGCAAACCTCAAAAAACGGAAGAAACTTATTTACAAAGGGGACTGAAAACACAAAAAGGAGAGTCATGCAAAGGTAGTGGTGAAAAAATTTCGCGGCAGAAATACATCGTGAGCAAAAAAAAGAAAAAGTCTCACATAGAAAATAAGAGGGCCACAGATGGAAAGCACAGCACATGAAGGCCACAAGGAGAGAAGTGGTAGAGGTGGGGAAGAGCATGAGGGCAGTTAGGCAAGATTTTCAAGGCGATGTTGGTGAATGCCGTCTGGAGATCACTAGGTCCTATAGTCGTCGTCGTTGTCTCGTCTGTGGCACGTTCTCAGTGGGAACCCACGAGACCCAGTTTCCACTTTTATCTCGTTTCGTGTTCTGACTGGCCAATGGATACTGCCAGTGACCACCACTGGGATCAGTTTCGACCCTGAAAAAAGTAATTCGTTAAAAAATCGAAAAACAGCGCCAGCCAGGAAGAAAATAAAGGGGATTTGAAGGCGCCGGAAAGGAGGGATTACGTGTACATATTCTGTTGATCCATCCATGGTGATGTTAAAGGAATCGTCCACGGAAAATGAGTTTTTGTGTTACCCATGTATTGATGTTGTATTTGCCTAATGTTGGCCTCATGCAAAATTTCACGCGAAAAAATGTGAATCTGGCTGAGATACAGGACCACAAAGTGCGGTCCCAGTGGGCGGGGCCTCCGTGTAAAAGCCTCGTACCGCGTCCGCCGTGGTCGGAGACGCATTATAGGAACAGAAGGTTACGTAAACAGTCCTACTCTCCGTTCCTAACGGCGGCGGAAGAGGGGACGAGGCTTTTACACGGAGGCCCCGCCCACTGGGACCGCACTTTGTGGTGCTGTATCTCAGCCAGATTCATATTTTTTCACGTGAAATTTTGCATGAGGCCAACACTAGGCAAAAACAACATAAACATATGGGTAACACAAAAACTCATTTTCCGTGGACGATTCCTTTAAACAAGGAAACAACAAACAACAACAAATTAGTGAAGCAATGAGTAGCGAAAGAGCAAGAAAAAGTGTTTGTGATAAAAATTTCAATGAATGCACACATAACGTCTTGACAAGTGTCGGATGTGCATTTGCGGCAGACTGAGGAAACTGCAAGTGTTCACCGTGAGTCTAAACTGCTCTCTCCCGACGTCTCCACGTTTTTTCCATCTTCAAAGGGATTCTACGCAAACTCGGAAAATGAGTAAAATGTACCTGAAATTCTTCCATTCGGGCACGTACAATCGGAAGCAGTCAAGTCGTCGAACTCCAATAGTGCTTTCATCTTCGTATTTTTCCTTCCTTACTACAGCCCAATCCGGCAGGCAGAAGTCATAGCAGTCCGAGCACGAAGCGTCTGTAGCATAATATGTAATTCTCCAACAAAATCACATAGTTTTCTGAAATATCGAATTCCACGAACCTCGGCTATGTACAGCTTGCTTGAGGTAGTACCACTTGGCTCCAGAGCAATCGGCGATTCTCTCCGTGAATTTCGAGTTTGCAGCCACCGGTTCGATCGGTTCTGCGTCAAATTGCCAGAATTCCTGCCAACCAAACTGAGCTTGGATCTGAAAAGCCGTAAATTCTCGGAGCATATACCGTAGGAAGATCTGAGACTCGGTCAAACCTCATGGTCACTCTCACTGACGGCCTCTTTTAAGGCATCAATACTGGAAATTGCAGAACGGTCCAATGGCATGATAAAGCACGTAAAATGCCGTCCATTTGAATCTGTTAGGGCATGATCAGCAATGGCAATATATCCCTAAAACACACGAAATTTTTTGGCTAAAAGCGAAATTTTGTAACGAATGGATATCGTCTATACTGCGTGGTATCCGTGCGTATAGCTTAGTATAAGCGAGAATCTCCATTCTCCTTATCTGGCTTTTGTCGGCTGAAAATGTTCCCGCAAGCAGTTTCTACCCGAGTTGGATTTTTGGCGATATATTTTCCAGCTGAACCATATCCTTTACTTGTTATCATGGTATAAATACTATTTTTTCAAATGAATACTCTCTATCATATTATGAAAAAAGAAACTTTGCTCTTCATCTCATGAAGATCAAAACGATAGTAAATAACAAAAGTAAGAATTTAGCAAATACAATGAAATAAGGAGCTCAAACGACTAAACTGACCGTCTCAAAATCGATGGCAGTGAATGAGTTGCTTTTGAACGGCGGATTTCCACGTAACTCGAAATGGGCTTGATTTGGAGAGTAAAAGTGCACGAATAGGGATGAGGGTAACGCAGCCGAGACCAGGTTCGGATTTTTGCGACGGCATTCCTCGCACACCGGTGGGTACAGCAGGAATTCACTTACCTTAAAGTGTGTTTTGTCAAACTAGTGAACAGAATTGTAAAGGTAACGGGAATGGAATGCAAAAAAAAACTATGTAAAAAGAAACACACCGAGTATGCATTAAAAATGGCGTTAAGAATGATTCCTAAAAGAATAAGGAGCAGGAGTAACAATAACAGGATACAGCATAAACTGGCCAACAACCGTGGAGTCATTTCGCGATCTCTGAAAGTGTCAAATCATACTTAAAACTTAAAAATAGTGGTAAGGGTGGTCAGGGCCAAATGTCAGAATACTGTTGAATACAAGAGCGCAGGTACCTACTAGTTACTAGAAACAAGAAAATAAAGGATGGAACGGCCAAAAAACTAACAAATAAGATCTCCTTCTGAAAGGAGGCTGGCTTTGTTCAAATTTTGAGAAGAGAGGCTTCCATAAAGCTCGGCAAAACCTTTTCATCGGGGATTTCGCCGCATATATCTTACCGGACCAAAAGCTGTGATTTGGATAACATAGCAAGAGTTCTCAAAACTCATATTACCCTACCACCTTTAGCCCAACTATCGAAAAAACATAATGAATTCATCTAGAAGACCTTCCGAATTCGTAGGATGGGTACCAGTGCACAGTATAACTGGTCAGTTCAATTAAAAGAATGGCAGTATCAAAGATTCTTCGCAACAAATAAAGACAAGAAACGAAAATGAGAATAACATTATCGAAATCCTTCCACTTCTCTTCTTCAAGCTCGCTAAACACTTCATTACTACTAATAGCCCCCCCCCCCCCGTTCTATAAGCAATATCTAACATGAAGAATAATCTGAATGGCAATCATTGAGCTCGAAATTCTTCCCTGAGAAATTCAAGCCGAGCTGAGAAGGAATTCCATTTCAGCTGTTTTTTCTCAGGTGAGAAAATTGTTATGGAAAATCCTAGATGTACTAGCCAGCGGTGCTCTCCTGTTGAAACCACGAAATAGTTATGCCTCGATCCTTCATGTGTTAAGGTCTCTTTTCTCTGCCGGTATGCGCAGACTCGGCCAAGCCAGCATGAACTAACAAGCATACCTGGTATTCCGATAAAGCTGCGTGAGGTGTTGTCGGGTCCTCCGCCAACAACCACCTTCACCCTCTTCTCGATGGCTCGTACTGCGGGTCACAAGCGACGTTTGTGATTGAGGCTTAAACATTGTTTTAGGTTTGAGTACAAATTGATATGCCGAACCACTAATCTTGCCCCCGCAGGTTACGTCGTGACTGATAGAAAAACCAGAACGAAGGTTTTCAGGAATGTTTCAGCTTGATATTCCCAAGTAACTAAGTTTTTGCCCCCACGACATGTGAGTCTTACTTCATTCCGATCATTTTACCAGGTGCGTGCTCTTATGACGGCAAATCGCGTGACCGCCCGCGGCGAGCGGCGCGGTGGGTGCGAGTGCCAGTGGCATGGCATGGCATGGCGGCCTTCAAGCGAGGCAGTGTGGCATGGGTGGAGGAGGTAGGGTGGCATGGGTGGAAGTGCAGAGGTGACGCAGCTACGCTCTGCGGGGTTGCCAAGGGCAGTCGATTCGGCAAGTCGAGCTGAGGCGCCGCGTGTGCGACGACCGCGAAGCGATTTTCCGTCATAAGTGCACACACCCGTTTTCATCCCCTGAACTACGATGGTGAGGCGAAATAGGTTCATAGTGTATAGCGTTGGTTTTCTCCTTCAGTGGTACAAGCATGGCGCAAATGGGCAAGTTGGTAGCAACTTTGTGCAAAGCTGATATCTTCTGCTTTCTTCTTTGAAGGAAACATGGAAAATGATAAATATTAAAGGCGTACCGCATAAGACTTTGAATTCTCAGCAGATCCGATGAGATCGTCGGATTGCTGCATTTTCCTATAACTATCCTTCCGAACGAATGCACTGAAACACTTTGGAATAATACGAAAAACTAATACAAAACACAAATTGTGAAGCTGATCTCCCGAAAACTATCTACTAGAAAACTATCTAATGAATTAATCCGACTGCATCAGTCTGTCAAAATAGTTTAACACGGATAGCATGTCTGAGCCAATCAATTTCATGGTTACTTGCAGTGGTCTCATTGAGCATGAAAAGAATATTACATTACATTTATTACACGAAGTTATTACCCTCACGTGAAACATAAAAAAACAACATTTTGAGAACAAAACAACAAAACAACAATCAAGGCTATACGCTCTACGGAACCAAGTAATCGTCAATATTACCTTTAAAAGCTTCAACATTCCTAGGAAATGGCTTGATTCGATTAAGTTTAAAGTAGTCCGTTCCGGCTCCTATCGTAAAGAAGTGGTGCCGTAATTTGTGCTTATTGTTAGCGCGGGGGACCACAACTTTCATGGGCTCGCCTCTGGTCATCGTTGACCGCATCGAACAAAACTGATCAGGTTTGAGACCACATTTGCCATGGATAATTCTATGAAACAAAATTAGGTCAAGCTTTCTCCTCCTATAAGAAGGGAGTCTAACCCAAGGTTGTTGTTCCTTTTAGTGCTTGAAGGTATTCCGTCATAAAGAAAACCTAGTACTCTAATCATTAGTTTGCTTGTGAACGAATTTTGGACTCTCAGAAGTGGCACAGAATATGAAGTTTTGTTTTCAAAAACAAACAGTAAATACCTTGTAGTTGGTGATGACATGACGTGAGAACGAGAGGACGTTCACAAGAAAGGGATTCCAATGGTAGTCAGACGACCCTGTGTGTTTGTTTAGAGGCGCTCCATTTCCCCAAATGCGAATTCAATCGAACAGGCCGGCGCGCTACTCCAGTCATATTCTCACACTTTTTCATCTCCTTTTCGTCTCTACAGGGGTTCCATTAAATTTCAGGTTACAAGCACAGCAACTTGGGAGATCGCATCCGTTACATCTCAGCAGGCTCTCCATACACGTGGAAACAATCCATTAAAGGAAAAAATTGAAATTCCTGGGACGAGCTTCAAGTATCACATTTGACTGGAGTGCTTACTTTCTACATACTAATTTTGTGTGACTTTAAAGGCACCGGGACTGGTGAACACTTCAGAAAAGCGCGGCTTGGGGTCTTATTACGATCCCGCAGCTCGACGTGCCGTTCTGCAGTTCATCAGCCGGGCGAGTTGAGGCCGGGACAGCATTGGCGGCAAACTGATTCAGCCGCTCGCCCGTCTGCAATCTACCAATGGCTAGTGACGCGGAATCGGAACAGGAGTGGGCCTCGGGCTACAATTACGTGGGTTTTTCGCCGCTTTATTTCGTTCGTTCTCTAAGATTCCACTTCTAAGCAACCCTACTTTCATATTCCACAGTCTCCCAAGTCTACCCCTTACACTGCCTTTGAACCTAAAAGAAGGTTACCTACATTATTATAATGCGCTTCCGTCGTGAAGTTCTCCTTATTAGCTCTAAAACTCACTCTTGATCACTTTGTATGTGTCTCCAAGAATCTGTCCTTGCTATTTGCGGAGACGGCACGGTGAACACCTGACTTTGCGACGAAGTACGGACTGCTGATGGAGTTCTGAAACAAATCTTCGTGATAACCGAAACAAGTCGCGATAGTAAAATAAGATTGTGAAGTCTACTTTAAAGACCTTCTTCTCTTGCAGACTGCCACGAAATTCCGTGTAATACATTACAAGTTTTATATAATACTTCTCAAGCGCTCAATTTGGGCTAGTCATGAAAGCGGATACAACAGGAAAGTTCGGATATTGCCTTTCGAGCGTTTGACGCTTAACGAACCGAGGAAAATTTCTGCGCACAGAAGTGGCACGCAATGAAGCTCATAAAACTAGAAGCGCAATAGAACTCATGGTGAGGGGTGTTAGTGAAAAAGAAATAGAAGAAAGCAGAAGAGTGAAAGTAGGAGGGAATCGCCAATGGCGTAAAGGAGGAACTAACATCAGAAGATTTGCACAATTTAATGAAGACAGCAAGCTCCATGTCAGGTGAATGGATAGCGATGGAAGAGAAGAACATGATAGGAAGCAGCAATTAAGCGCAAAGCTGGACAACAAGTAGGATTATCGGAAAGGAGGAAAGGCCACAGAAAGAGAAAAATAGGAGCGAACTAGGGCTCATAGGTGAGCACGAAGCCTTAGCGCTTGAGCCGCTGAAACCGTCAAACTGAAGTATTGTTATGCAAACCCACTTTAAAACTCCCGTGTAAGGAACATCCGTTCGATAGCCGTTAGCTCGAGCCACCACCGGTCTCTCGACGGTTTCTTCAATTCGTGTGCTCTCTAATCTGGATCTTTCCAAAAGCGGACCACTGCCGTGCGTTTCCACAATTCGGGCACCGCCTTCTGAAGTTACAATTTTGAAGCAACCGAAAGAGGATCTTCACGAATTGAGGTGAAAAAGAAAATATGTTCGATAGACGTAAAGAAATTCGATTATCTCATAATTGTGGTGGTGCATTAACGGCACTTCATTGATTTCTCGTACTCAAGTCAGATGCTTTTGAGAGAAATTTAGATCGCATCTGAGATGGATGGGTGGGGGTCGATTGGTCGAATTTTCGCTTCGCGGCGTCGCATTCGCAGCGCCGTCAGCACGACTTGCTGCAGTCGGTTGGAATTCCGCTCAGAATGTGGTGGGCTAGTATGTAAAGGATCTTCAAAGATCGCTGATGGAAGCTTCGGAAGTTCCTATATGTTGTGATTGTTGCTGTTTCAACGGAGAAAACTACAAACAACTCGCACTCGCCGTGGGCGGCCGCGCGAAAATTCGACCATTCGGGCCCCACCCGAGATGGAAAGGAAGAATGGAACTATCTATGCGTCTTATTTCAAACACAGTAAGATAGTTGATCGATCAAAAAATGAAGGTGAGGTTGACGACTGTTAATCGTCTTTTGGTCCACGTTGTGCTGTGAATTGAAACTGAACACAGCAATCTGAAACAGTCGCCTGGAGGCAGGGTGTACGATAAATTTTCTGCTAAAATGAGTGAAATACGCCTACTACCGAAGGAAGCTAAGTGCTGACGGCGAACTCGAAGTGAACTAACAATGCCTTATGTGTTTTGAGCTCCGCGTTCTGTTTCCGCTCCACCCCTAAACGGACGTGTCACCTACTGCCAAACACACTCACGTCCTCGACCCTAGCGGCTCCCGTTGATACCGTGCCGAGCGGCACACCGTAATATGGTCCACCCTCGCAAGTCATTCGTAGGCAAAGAGCCTTACTTCTCTCGAGCTTTTGGCAATCATTTTTGTTCCCTTCCAGTGCCCGGCGCCCACTTTAATTCTAAAGGTTTACCAAATCAGTGTACCCAGTGCCCTTCTGCTAACGAGCTCTAAGTTCTCATCAGTGAAAGCCGTGTGAAAAAAAGCATCGAAGAAGCAGTCGTTCGGAAGCACTTCAGATTTGCAATAGTAAGGGCATGGTTTGCCAATGCATGCTTCACAATCTACCCGACCCTTCAGATACTAATTCAACCCGTTCACAGTATCACAGACCTGGTTTAGGGTTCGAAGTCAACTTTCCAGGTAAATAAGAGTATGCAGGCTAGTGTGGATACGATAATGGAATACTTCCAACGAAACTATCACTGCTGAGTTTTTAAGGCCTACCAGATGTGTGTATTTCATGCACGTCATATCCATAATTATTGACTGCTGTGCTTCCTGAGGTGTCAGCAAATTCTACTCGTTGACCAGAAGTGTTTAACCGGCTGCCAGAAGTGTCGAGACGGCTCACAGGTGCTTCGATATGTTGACCGAAATCTGATAAAAAGGTTACTTTCAAGATACCATTGGCGCAAGTAAAAGAATGGTATCAGTTTTTTTCTGGCACATTTCGCATCTGCTGAAAGGCCGGCAGCACCTCATCGTTATTGGTGGAAGATGGGGGAGTCCAGGCGCCACGCCTCCCTGCAAGCCAGTGAAGGCGGCCTGAATGCCCTTTGACGTTTTCCTACCAATGAAAGTCGAGCACCCTCCCCACTCGAGCGAGGACGAAGTGCGCCTTCAATTTTGTCGGTTTGGGGATTATTAGCAGATATTATGCAGCTATGGCTGCTCGCAGCTTAGCTATTAGATCGTTTGGAAAGATCTTGTGGTTTTCATCGTTCAAATTCAAGTGCGCATAGCTCGATTCATACGAAATTTGTTGATCGAGATAAAAACTCTAGAATCAGCAGATTTTTCCCAACAAGATACTCTTTCCGTTTGCCCACAACTGTGAAGATCTAGAAGCGATAAAGCGTTTTTCACGAGGAAAGCCGTCCACATGCTTGAAGCAATGAAAATCGGTAGATGCCAGGTGATGAGTAGTGGGGATCCCGCAGGGTTTCGTGGCCCCGTTCTTTCAACTTTTACAGGGTTGTTTGAGCACCATGGGGTCATGGGTTAGAGAGAGGAAGGATGAGAAGGCTGAGCCTTTCTTATTAGCCAATAGTGAGCTTATAAACTACAGGGCGCGATACATCTCGCGAGATCCTTACAGTGCGTAGCAGCCATACGAGAGCAGTCGTTGACCACCATACCGCCAGTTCATTCTGACGATGCTGACCGCTACGAGCCTGAACTTTGTCCAATCATCGTGCGGATCGTCATCGATTGTCCTACAGAATCCGGTTCTCACGTCACGATGCGGTTAAGAAATGGGTCGTTTTTGCCCGGAAAACGTGAGTGTAGGAGGGAAATGGTGAGGATCTACCGCATGTTCATTTTGCTCTGGAGATTTTAAAAAATTCACATTCATCCGAGGGCATAGATGTTACTGTTAGTAAAACTGGTAATAAATCGAGCAAGAAGCGGACTTCAGTACAGACCACCCTAGAGAACAAAAAAAAAAATAATTCAGAAAATTGAACATTTCCAATAAAAATCCGATTTTTTCGAACGACCATGTACTTACTAATCATTGTACCCTAAACCATAGTTGTATGTTTGTTATGCGATGCTTATTATTATAACGTATTTATTAGTTCGCCGTTAAAGAGCTATCTTACTTGCTGAAGTGTGGAGGAATGAGGGTTCGCGGCTCACATCTCGTTCTCCCGTGAACTCATACCTAAACGATTTGAACATACAGGAAATGCTTTCCATTAGGCTGATAAAGAAGTCACCTTCGTTCATATGGAACCTCTCTAGATCCAAAGCTCCTCAGAGGCTGCTGTGCACTACTGTACGAAGGCAATGAAACTGGAAAAAAACTTTTGTTTAGAAGAGATTTTTGAAAAAAAAACTGCGCGAAAACCTACTTCCAGATCCTATGGGTCGTCGCCCTTCTTCGACGATTCGCTCGATCACTTCGATCTGTTCTATCGAACGTGGACGTCGCTCCATTTATGGGAGGACCGTATGAGATGTTTTTTAAATCTTATCTGTCCACTATCTGTAATTGAGAAATTCAAGTGCCTATTATTCAAGCTTGGTTTGCTTCATCGTTCGACCAAAGTTAAGGATAAAAACGCATTTTCAACAAGGTACGGCAATTAATTTTGATAGAGGATGATATTGTGTAATACGAGATATACAGGGTGTGGGACAAAAGATTGACCGCTTGACAAGGTTTACCATTTCAACCAGAAAGAAGGTACCAAATTGATTTTTGCTCCAAGTATCAGTCGATCCTCATACTGTGCCCTAGACTTTAATAAGATCGCTTCTGATCCACGCACTTTGATGAAGAAGGCGAGGGAGAGCGTATGGTGTCGTACGCAGGTGATTATCGTGCAAACCTTCGCCAGTGTAGACTTCAGAGAGTTGAATGGTTATAAGGAAAGGTGCAGGTTTCTCCCTCCAAGATAATCCAAACAGAATGCCCATCGGGTTAAAGGCAGTGTTAGGGAAGATTAGGCAGAAAAGGTTAAGAAGGAGTGAATTTGAAAGTCGAGGTGCTCAATTACAGGACACTGAAGAAAAAACGGATGGAAATGGTCAAAGACCTGAGAAATAGGACCCTTCCCCACCGTTGGTTCCCGACGTGGAGCCTTCCGTGAAGAGGCGGGTAGTCCGGACGAGTTTTCCATTGACGTATTGCCATGTCCTAAACACGAAGGGATGTTCGGAAATGAGGAAGCATCCTTTTTCTGGAGTGAGCTTCGGGCCAAAACTGAGAAAGCGGGCCGCGATACCATCTGTTCCCATCCCAGCCAATCAGTCGCTAGGAGGCGGACCGAGCACAGTAAGGCGGCTCGAGCTGAAAAGGCCGCCTCTGCCTCAGCCCGGGGGCGCGCTCTTCGCGGGGGATTTCGCAGCGAATGGGCTTTTCAAACCCGTAGTTTTCGAGTGAATGACTACTCTTAGGGATTCCTTGTCACCCACATTACCCCTAACACTGTCTTTAAGATTCATGCTGGTTCATGGTCATTGCTACGAGGCAGTGAAGTCGTGCAGGCTGTTTTGAGACCATCGCTGCCGAGATCACGCCTTCTGAGCCGGAGCTCTCTCCTGCTGGTGATCATTCGAGTTGGGTCAATTCTGAGGGATCACAAGGAGCGAACGTCTCTTGATGACATCGCTCAGACAGATTGGTTTTGATTCGAATTTTGCCCGATTTGTGGAATTTCTGTGCTCCTCCGCAAGGTCTACAGCAACACTTCGTCCCCGACAGCCCGATGCTTAGCTGCCCGACTATCCATTTCGAGCATCTTTAAGCGCAAAGCCTGCGCTACCCCTCACAATTCAATCGCTGCTTCTGAGACAACTCCTATGAGAGCATGGAACGATTTATTCGGAGATCCCGTGCGACCCACGACAAATGCTTTTCCTTACCCCCTTCGTCAGGTGTCCAAGCCAAAGGCAACCCTATTGAATTCTGAAGTTATACATATTATGATATGTTAATTAGATCTATTTGAAGATAATACAAGTGTAACTCGAGGGTACCTCTTTTCTTCCTAGTACGGTAGCGCTTTGCCAGGCGGGCAATGCTTTTGCCACACCCTGTACTATTTTATGCAATCAGCTGTTTCTGAATGTTTCATTATGTCGGAACAAATTAGAAGGTGCTTCCATTTATGAACTACAGCAGATTCTCTGATTCAAAACACCTTCTTTATTTGAAATTCCGAATAGGAAGGTTTTCAAGCCATATCCTTAGTTTTCTCCAAAAGAATCCAGAGGACAATTATTATTCCCCACTCGAGTAGCGATATGAAATCGTATTGATACACGTGAAGTGATACATGATATAGTGTGATACCTAGCGATACCCATAAGTGATCAGTAGTGAGTGACCTATTCGACAATGCTGTGAAGGACAATAGCTTATGGAAAGTGAGGGATATACGAACGCATAGTCTATCTGTTTTGTTAGAATCATTTGAAAATGTTTAGACGATTCATTGGATAGATTCACGAATGGGAAATAGTTGTGCCTTGCACTCTTGAATTCGAAGTCTGCGCCGGTGCTGAAATTAGTCCAATTTCCAAGCGACCTTGTTGAAAAAACCCGAAATTCTAGGTTGAGTGCGATTCATAGATGCATATGTTCCATGCAGAAGAAGACACTAGGAGAATTTCGTGATCAAGATTCTCGTCTATCGAGAAGGGAAATATCAAATTGCTGCTTGCTGCTAGGTGCTGGCCATATCGAGCTCTCAAAAAACACAATTTGTCGAATAGAAAAGACATCACAGTGATTCAATCCCACTAGAAAGCGTATAATTCTAGAGGCCCTTTCTGGGCGAGAACGGATCTCGGAATAGAAGATTCGAGGAAGAAGTGCAATTCCGGGGAATACAGTGCGAACTGTCTTAATTTCTTATTCAGTTAAACATTGTTGAATAATCTCACAATTCAAGAATCGCAGAATTCAAAAGTACCAATACGACAACCTTAAAATAGCTAGATGAGACATGCCATTGTGGAGCTGACGAGCTTTCTAGTGAACATCATTCCGTGCTTTTATGGGACGCAGTTTTAAGGATAGCTATAAGTGACTGAAGATGATTTGATTATGGAAAAAAACGAAGAGGTCTGGTTACTACAAGGAAGCTGAGTTATGGGCAAAAGCTTCAGTGCCGGACGGGACTCGAACCCGCACTTCATCCTTTCCGGGGATATGTGCTAATCCATTACACTACCGACACCACCTTCACCCTAACTCAGCTTTCTGAATGGTATATTTACCATAGCTTATCAGCACTCACACGTATAATGTGTTGAGCCGGTTGGCCAATATCGGCATCGAACCGTGAAGCTGAAAGCTTTAGTAATGATTTATAGTCCCGTCCGGCACCGAAGCTTTTGCCCATAACTCAGCATCCTTGTAGTAATTTTCGCATCGCGAGCTGCGGCGATAAACAGCAGTTATCAAAAATTAAAAATATCAGAAGAGGTCTGGATTTTTCAGTGGGAGGCTAACTGAGTGCGTTCCGCCAACCGTAAGCAGTCCGAGTTAGTCCTAAAAGTTACCGATGCTCATGTTCAGGTCGAGAATAAAACCTTCTGAGTCTATTCTTATCTATAACTGAGGTTGCATGGACCCACTTCTAGGTTAGCGTTTCTCTTTTCAGACGAACCGGGTACCGATCTGAGGACTTAGAAGTCATGGGATGTTGCAGGACCCGGGCGAGATCAGTCTGGGGTTGGAGCCCAGGACAACGCATGCAATAGTAAAAAAAGTGCTGTAGGTATTGAACGTAAAATTAGTGTGGTACATGGTCCTTCACAACATTATCCACCTATGTCCTCCAGTGTTCACGTTTGTTACACATTTTGTAGTTAACATTATTCGTGTAATGCTTTGCCGAACGAGGTTGTTAGGTGGATCAGTTTATTTATGGCCTGACGTTTCGACCTTTTCGTCGTCTTCAGAGGCCCGTGATCCACCGAGAGTGGTAGGACGTCGCTACCACTCTCGGTGGATCACGGGCCTCTGAAGACGACGAAAAGGTCGAAACGTCAGGCCATAAATAAACTGATCCACCTAACAACCTCGTTCGGCAAAGCATTACACGAATAATGTTAACATCATGCCGAGGTTTCAAGAAGAGAGAACCTGGAGAATTCGACATTTTGTAGTCTTTATTCATTAACTGCAACTTACTGCAGCATCCTTTATGCTTTTTGCTGAAGGTAGTTTGATCAAAAAAAGTTATCCTACATCCGGATATCTTGTCTTCTTGTGTAATAACTTTCACATAATCCCAGCAAATCTCACATCCTGTGTATGTTGTTTGGAGATCATGATTTGCACCGTTAACATTGCGTGGGTTATGGGTTACATTGTAAGCGCTTAGGGGTAAAGAAAGCGATAATTTTACATTAGCAAAGACTGTGCAGCGCGTTCATTGTAAAGTCGGCTTCTTCATGAAGCTGGAACATAAGAATCAGTTAGGATGGCAAGAAATCACCTTAGCATGAAATCTTGAAATTCGTAGAGCGCACGTGCATCTATTAGTTCTGAAATGACAAAGATTTCCTTGAGCTAAGAGCATGGGTTTCACTCGGATCATCAAAACTAGTAACCATACTGTAAACAAACATTCACAAATTAACAAAAAAATATTTACCAAACAACATTTTATGGTACTGAGCTGTAGTAACTTGGTATAAGAAAGCTTAAAAAAACGACAAAAATAAGTGATTGATCCGTCACATGAACCACATATTATTATCAATACCATAGTATCAATTAACATGATACATGCATTATCATAAATTATCAAATACTAGCAGGGGCTATTGACACATATAATTATAAAATTGAATAAAAGAAAGAAAAGACAAAATGAATATGAAAATTCAGTGAAAACAAGAGTAGGTTTATGACACGGTGGCCATATAACGCTTTATGAATTCGAGATTGTAGAGTTTTTAAGTTCGAAGACCAATGCAGGAATTAATGGCCAGTTCCAAAGAAAAAATGACGTGCAATTGGAGTCGAGTAGCCTTCTGTTGAATAGTGTTTTATGCGTGAACCCTCGTGATCGAAGGAGGTGGCCGGCTGATTGCGCAGCAACGGAAAGGCAGTTAAAGGTAAGAACGATTCGACGCACACACACACCGTTTCAAGGTCCCTCCGTCCAACAAACAACGGGACAACGACAACAACGTCGTCTTGGCATCCTGCCAATGCTGAAACACACTG
Organism: Trichostrongylus colubriformis; assembly: GCA_963978905.1. Lineage (NCBI taxonomy): Eukaryota > Metazoa > Nematoda > Chromadorea > Rhabditida > Trichostrongylidae > Trichostrongylus > Trichostrongylus colubriformis. The sequence continues at coordinate 7,200,398 of OZ022259.1, read as the reverse complement.
GAAGTTAGAAAAGAACAAAACGGGACACGCTCTTGAGCATGATGGGCTCTATGGGAATACACCATGTCTCTATCCTATGGCCGGATATTCTCCTATACCCTTCACTGGAGAAAATACTGGTCAGAACCACCTTCGAAGCCTGTTTACTAAGTTAGCCAAATAAAGTAAGCGATTAGGAATGGGGAGTTCAGGAGCGATTCGGGATCAGGGTGAAGCCCAAACGGATATCTGAACCGAGTGTATCAAGAGATGACGGCTGGAAACTTCAATGATGACTGTAGGGACAGCTCCAGACAGAAGGAAGCTCCGATGGTTTTCGTAATTTCCGCGGAAATCCAGTTTTTTACAACCTTCCCTCATGAATCACAACGAACGATCTCCCATTTGGGAGTCATCGGGCGAATTTGTCAACGCCTCACGTGGCTCCTTTAATGGCTCAGAAACGGAGATTTCTATCTCAGTCAACAGAAGTTGCGAAGAGCACGAAGCACGCTGCCATAAAAATGAGTACCGTTCAAAGTAAATTCAGGAGCATACCACCCAACGAAAAAGGTTTTCATTTATCTGAATTGAAGGTTGAATCAACGATGGTAAGATGGAAAGAGCAGTGGATTTCAGTTGATGGCCCTTGAAATCAAATACGAAAGGTGTTGGATAAGGTGTTTGAGCGGCGGATTTCAGCCAGAAACGGGGTTGGATGATGGCGATTGTATCGCGTGGGACGACCCGCTGGGTTGACGTCGCGTGAGCGATTTCGCTCGGCGATTCTTTGCCCATTCATTCACTTCTGATTGCGACGAATTCCGTACATAACTCACAATTAAAGCGAGGCACCTCTCGATGTTCATTAGGCGTACTCTTGAGTGAGAGATCCCGATTTCGCAGTCATACTGTTGTGAGAGTCTGAATGCGATACGCAGAGAGCCAGAGCAATTTGGGTCTTCTTCGGGGGGAAGGGGAGGGGTAGGGGGTGAGAATGACGAGTAACAGTTGGATTCTTGTCGGCTATCGCAGTCTATTTCTTTCAGAGTTAGTTAGCTTTCTAAAATGATGACGAATAACTTTACTAATAATTTTAGGGACCCAATGAAACTGACACAAATGCTTGAAGGATTAAGAATTTTGCTTTTGCAGTCACTATAAAATATATGCTTTGTTTCCATTCAACGGAACGGAAAAACTGCACCAAATACCGAATCTCTAGAAGGGGTTCACTAATAGTTTTTGGAGGGTGAGCCTTGATCGAGAAAAAATTGACGGTATCTGAGCGTAATAATTGATGAAAATGTTTCAGAAGTGTGATCAGGTAACATATTTGGGATGATATTTCTGCCGTTTAATAACTGCCGATTATCGCCGCAGCGCGCGATGCGAAAGTTATTAGTAGGATGCTGAGTTATGTGCAAAAGCTTCGGTGTCGGACGGGACTCGAACCTGCACTTCATCCTTTTCGGGGATATGTGCGAGTCCATTACACTACCGACAGCATCCTTAATGTAAAAGGGGTGTCGGTAGGCAATGGATTAGCCCATATCTTCGGAAAGAATGAAGTGCGGGTTCGAGTCCCGTCCGACACCGAAGCTTTTGCCCATATTTGGCTAGATATTTATGCCATTATAACACATGCAGGGCTTATAATTTTGAATCATGGCCCATGAAAACGGTGTGATAATTCAGCAAACTTTTCCCGCTCTCCCGCACCGTAACCTACGTTAATTACTCCTTCCAGTTTTTCTATGTAGGTGCTTGTAAAAGTCAGAAAGTGATGAGTCATACCGACATCAAGCAACCTGGTCCAAGTTTGGATACAGATTGGGTACGATATGTAGCTGCCTTCAAGTGGGCGCCAAATGAGAAAGAGGGATGAGAAAGTGTCCGACAACACTTCTTCTGCGCCTTACACTGAACAAAATGTGGGCAAAATTGAGTATCTCCATATTTTCTGTTCATTGAGTTACTGGAATCAGGGTACAGCAGAAGTGGAGAATTCCTTGACAGGAGAGGGGGTCGTACTCAACAGGCGGGATGGGGTCGTGATTATAGAGGTCAGCAATGGCCCCAGGCTAGATGATAAGCAGAACGTAAAGTCAGCTAACCCGGGTATGTAATCCTTTTACAATAGAAGCAGAGAAGGTGAAATGTTACTCTCTTTGTTTATCCCACCTGTGGCCAATACTATGTGACAATTGAAGACACCTGAAATTCAAGTAAAATTGCTAGCCTTGACGGCATTCGGATGACCCTCGAAGCATCGACCGTTTGAATTGCCTCTGATTTCGGTTACGAACCGGCAAAAACCCCAATTATTCCCTTCGATCAATTCAAGGCGGTTCCAAACAAAATTGAACAATTCTTTCCAGTCGATACGGGATTTCGGATTTACTTTATGGTGTCATGAACGATTCAGTTTCATTTATTATTGGGTACTTGATCTCAAATGACAAATGAGGGAAGAGGAGAACTTTCGAATACTGCTGCTTTTCATCGTCAAAGGTGACGAGAACCGAATTCACCCACAGAACAGGTTGCACACATGACGCAGAAAATGGCGCAAAAATGCGGAAAACACACAGAAAACACTGTGTTTCATGGCTCATAAAGAGTGATGGTGCAGTTTTCACCATCTGAAGCTGCAAAGTGATTTGTGTTCTATACATCTTGTGGCTGAGAATTCCATAAAGAGACTGGGAAAATGAAGGTCACATGCAGTTTATCTACAAATTAAGTAGCGAAAGCCCACTAAAAATCTTCCAGCGCAGAGGAAATAATTGGTGTATCATCGACATTCACAATCACATTACCCCTCCAACGAGACATTATAGTGACCAGCATGTCACTTAACATTCACCCTATTTCACATCAAAATCAATGAAAGTAAAAAGGATTTGAAACCCAGATCGTTCCATTGTGAAGGCAAGAGGCACTCAATCAAACACAGACTAATGGAAATATCCAAGCCCAGAGAATAACAGCCACCCCACTGACAAGAACGGCACTGATCTATAACTCATGCGACAAGTTGTGCGCTACACTCTGTTTCTTTCAGACTATTTAGCATTTTCAAAGAGTTTGGCATATCAGAGCTACTACAATGCTTTTAGATTATAATCACCAATTTCCATGAGTCATTGTTCATCTAGCGATGCTGGATACTATAAAAAGTTGCTAATCACTGACTGAGCACGACCAGACTTTCCCCAATAAATATCGCTCATCTTCAGAGGTTTAACAACACGCAATTTAATCTGCACCGAAGAGGGGAATAATATAGGATGCCTGGAAGCTCCACCGTAACCAAAAAGGGTAAAGAGAAATTGAACCACGAGGCGCTCTGCGGCTCTCAGCGAAAACGTTCGCGAATGTTGGAGATTGTCAATCGCAGCGAAAGGGTTAAATTAAAATGTACGCCGATGACTGTGCTGAATGAGGTGAAGCGAAGATTGAACAAAAGCACTCGAACTTACGTAAAGTCAAAGGAAACCATGTTGCTTTCTTAATGGATCTCGCTGTAAATTACGCGGGGAGCTTCACCTCGGTGCCTTACTACTGAAAAACGGTCACGAAAGGTTATTATAAGCGTATCTAAGGATTTTCACTTGTGAGGAATCCTGAATCTTCCCTAAAACCAGCGACACCTTCCTGTAATCAGGCAGCTGGTTGTAACAGAGTCGCCGAAGACGAACTTATGGCCTGTTATCTCGCCCGAATTCTGCAAGTTGTTTAGAGCTTCAGCATCAATCGGAACCACTGCCTTGCTGAATTCGTATCGAATGCTTGGCGTTCCCTGATGGATAAACAGTGTCACGCTTTCTATTGTTTTAGTTACCCTATTCAAGGGCGGAGATCGTGCAGTGACAGGAAGCGCACACCCCATCTCATGAAGCGGGATCATATCCCGCATTATGGCCCGCCCAAGCCACCCAAGCCTTCTATTTCTACGGACTAGGTAAATTGGTACCAGATTCATTCGGGAGGATGAAAGCACTGACTTGTACATTGACTGGCTCACGCAACTCATTGCATAGGCCAAAGCGCATTCGCACGCCACCACGATTTTGAATGGAACTAGAATGCGCGGAGCATCTCGCAGAAGGGTTGATAAACGTCAGAGATTGGTGAAACTTCCTTTCATGAGCTCCTTCCCTTCCCCTTTCGCTGACCCTACCAAGTAACAGGTCTGGAAATAGAAGTAAAAGCCACGTAAAAGGACAGAAACTGAATTGAATAGATATGACAGCACATAATAAATTTCGTGCTGAGAAAAATGCCCCTCTAACTGTGACTCACACTGAATATATTCGAAAGCACTGAAGGAAGGAGGACAGGGGGGGGGGGAGACAGTGAAACCCCTGTGATTGCGATATCAAGCATCTCTTATTGTTAGTAGGAAGAGTTGGCAGGCTACGAGACAGCTTGGTACAATCAGCACAATACCGGTTCCATCTAAACTGCAATAATTCAAGTGGGAAGGTGTTGTTTTGTGAGAAATGGCGTCGAAAGCGCTAGCGCTCGTTGGCATGTCGAGGTCACGACGTATATGGGCGCCATTGAACTAAGCAAAACACCAATTTTTCGACTTCTTTGTGCCTACGAATAGTCCTTTCAGTTCGCTTGAACTGCTGCCTTGACGAGTCTTCACTTATTTAATACTTCTTTCATCCAGAAAAAAAGAGAAGTCGGAGTGGTGGTCTTAGAAAAATGCCTAGCCAACCCTAAAACCCTTTACCCCCCCCTCTTTTCCCTCCCTGTTCTAGGGGTTGGTCTACGGGACCCTTACAAGCAGTCGCTTCAGCATGGGATTCATAAGCAGAAGGAGGGTCAAGCATGATGTTGTGGAAATGCCCCCCCCCCCCCCTCCAGGTCCCCTTCTGTGCGTCCCACAGTGAGTGACAGCAGGGATGTCTGCCTTTGCAGATGCAGAAAACGTTGAATAAAGCACCACTGCAATACCCCATGCCCCATATCCGCCCCTAGTCGCGGATTCCTCAACTGGGATGGATTCCCTAGGGACTTTGGGAGCCTGTGCTGCGATACCGCCAATACCAACTTTGTGAAAAGCAGTTTTGCCTGCCCCTCTCTTACATAAATCGTACACCTTGCCTTTTTATCCTTTGATTCGCTTTCATAGTTTTGTGGTTCCACCATTTTTAATCAAGGATTTCACCACTAATAAAAGCGATATCGGCCCCGATATTAGATGTGGTTCAGTGGTTTCATGTAAATAGTTACTAATACGGCAACCGCTGTTTGACCCAGTTCGTTGCGAATAATCCCTGACGTTCATCACCTTCCGCCGCCACCAGCAGCGCGCCGTGAACCGCATCAACCACACCCGGTTCGGGTCATTATTTCAGCATTTCAGAAACGATTCGGCTACAGAAATGGGCATTTGGAGAGAGGCAAAACAACGAACCGCTCACTTCAAAACAATTCGATTGACAACCTACAGATGAGCACTTTTGTGGCTGCACGAACGGATCGTATGGCCCATATAATAACAAATGCGTTTCACCGACACTAGCATAAGTGGATAGGTGATGGATAGAGGAGGAAAGTCCTGTGTCGGGGAAAAATTTGAAAAAATACGAAAATTCTCGCCAGGTCGTCGACGCTTTTGAAGGTAATTTTTCCTGACCGTCTCCCTAAAACCCTACAAAAGTTCGATAATCGACCGATAACAGCATTGCTACTTATGACTAATTTGTTAATCGATTGACGATCTTCTGGAGGAGGATCGCCTCTTAGGCCCAGGGTTTTTTCAAAGAAATTCAAAGTCCACCTCTCCATTTTTTTCAACATGAGTTGCGACCTCTGACGATTCTTCGATCCATACCTGACCCTGTTTGTATGTATACGAAAGTAAGATCAAGAGGGCATGTTTCTTTTAAAATAAGTAGAAAGAATTATGAGAAGATGAATCTGTGAATGACATAGATTCCGACAAACAATAGCATAACTATAGAAACCGCCGTACCGAACATATCGGATCAAATTGAGGTTCTGGAATTTGCTGTTCTATTATGCCATGTGCATGGATCCAGCTATCGCTTTCACTTATGCTTTGGGTAAGTAGGGAGCCGCGTAATTCTGTCTTCACATAAAACATTCCTCACAGGCCAAGGAAAGCTCACCGAGTATATGCAGATGGCATTACGGCTACTTCAAATAGATTTTCCACATATCTGCTCTCAGCGGCTGGCTCCAAACGTTTCAATAGTTAGCCGAAAAAACAACGAAAAACGTCTCAAGGTCGAACTGATCACAGGGTAATGGCAAATTTCACGTTCAAGATTTGCCCCGCAAGTGGAACAGTAATTTAAGAGCGGCGTTGCAAAACCAGTACTCGATTGTGTCGATCAATGAGTTACCGCCTGGCGATTGAAATCGAAGGTGTTTAATAGGGAAAGACCGGTCGACGAGCATGGCAGTGACTGCACGGGCACCTCCTCACCTCTCTAGGTATTCCTGGCCTCTGAACCATTGAGTGGAAACAACGAGGACAGCTCAGGTATATTGGGAGGCTGTATGGTGACGTCATTCAAATTTGAATACACTGCGGCTTAATTCAAATGGTAATGCAAATCGGCGATTTCGACATTGACTGGTGACCATGTAGGCTAAACTGATCGAATAGAGGTGCAGAACTCCTCAGCAAGCAATAAGAAAGGAACGATCACTAAAATTATAATTCTTTTCTTCGGAATTGAATATTTATTGAAAAAAATTCGTAAATATTGTCGACCTCTGAGTCCTGTGGATAAACCCGGGTGGGTCCTTATATGTAGCAATTGACAGCCTATCCGAGAAACTCACAAACACATATCTAACAAATCGACAAGCCTACAGACCTACAAGCCGACAAATCGACAGTCAAAGTGTATGGTTCATACGACAGGGAGCCTGTATGTAAGTATATAGTAACTGGAATTTCTTCCTTGAAAGTTCTGAGAGAATAATTGAATTTTCTGGAAAAAAATCCCTATTGACTACTGACTTTGAGAGAAGATACTTCAATATATCCATCGATCTTTGTGATGATCTGAGTTGTATCTCATGCGATGGAACGTGCATACTCACTTCTTATTGTTGGAGAAGCAATGAAGAGCAAATGCGAAAAATGTTTAAAACAAAATGAAAACCTAGAAAATTATGGCAAGGAATGCGGTAGGTGTCAGAGACAGGATCGTATAGAATCGGGTATTGTTTTTGGGCACGTACCTCTCAGTACGAGTGGTTGCGTAGCCGCAATATTGGTTGCACGCAGAACACAGGTACAAGAGGCTCAAGTGGACGAAAAGTGTTAGACGTGGGTAATTGTTCGCTGAGTGTAGACCTTAATAGAGGACAAGGACGGTCTCATTGATTCCAATGAGGTAAGTAAGAGCTGGTGAATCGACTCGTAACATCAAAAGAAACCAAGCGGACACGCACAACAGAGTTCATGTAGTGTTGAAAAGCCACGAATGAGTCAGTTGCAAAGTGCCACTAGAACACGGACCAGAACATTATCTTTCCAATACGATTATCGCGTTGCAGGGTGTGAATGAGCGACGAACACACTCTATTCAACAGCAGGTTTGAGCCATCCGTTCGCAGTTGACATCCGGCCCTGGGCCAATCAAAAAACAGCCGGCTACTGACGCGGCCAAAAACGACACAATCACTAGGGAATACAGACTCAAAAGCTGGAAAAAAAGTAGATCGAGAAGATGGTGACATTACCCATGGAAGGTACAGTACCCCACTCATTCACATTTCAGTAGTAGTAGAGTGTGCCAGCGAGGAATCAAATCAAAAACCTCAGAATAGGTCCATATCCCGCTTTCAGTTAAGGATCACTTTACTGCAGGGTATAAGAGCATAATTAATTCAATCTACAGGAATAGCCACGGAAACATTCTTGGCAACGATATTAGTTTGTACTTCTCTGTTATGCCAACGAGGTTGTTAGGTGGACGGTTCCATTTATTGGTTCAGGAAGCGGCGTCCCACTCTCGTGGTGGTGGACTGGTGAGTTAAGTACTTTTGTACGAAGTTCCTCCGGCGGTTCCTCGATGTTTCGTCAAAACCGCTAGAGGAATGAGGCGTTTGGTGGTGTAGTGGATAGAATCTTAAATCTTGAGCCACGTTTAGGCCTTTGAGGAAGACGATCTGGTCGAAACGTTAAGCCTCAAATAAATATTCCACCTAACAACCTCGTTGGCATAACAGAGAAGTACAAACTAATATCGATGCCGAGGTTCTACGAAGAGAGAGGTTGGAATTCTTGGCAACCTTTCGTCAAATTTTTATTCACATTATCCAAACCTGATCCCTCCGAAGTGGCGATGTGGTCATTGCCAGCAACCCTTTCTCGTTTAAAGGTTTTGATTGCAGTTTTCAAATGCTTTTCTTAAGTTAACGGAATTACGATATCTGCAGCGTCAAATGTCCTGGAAAGGTCGCATATGGCTTGTTTCTAGAACAACAGCACAGATTCCGATAAACGCTAGCCTGCATTCTGTGTAGCCGCCGCAGCTATTAAAATTGAGTGCGTGAGTTAGAAAAAATCGTAATAACTGCTTACAATCGATTAGTTCGAACTGTTTACTACCGTAAACAAATGGAAATGGTCATTAAACCCGTGAAGGCCATGCGGCTGGCCTAAAAGAGTGCGATAATATCTCGCTGTTGATAGCTCACACTACTTCAACCTACGGACCGTATAGATCTTTATTTATAATTAACTAGTATGGTTCTCGGACAGTCCTCCACCCGACTTGTCTCTTCCTTCGCATGTCATGAAGCACTTAATGTGCCGGATCTGATAAATTGTCACCACTAAGGGAGGGTTTACTGGTAATGGAAAGGTGTCGTCGATTGGACTGCTATTCAAAGCCGACTAAATCCCTACTTCGTTTTTTTGATTTTTCCCATTACGTCTCTTACGAAAGTGATTGGTTTGTGGTCGAGGAAAAACATGAACACACAAATGGGCAACCTGACAAGCCGACAAACCGACAAACTGAGAAGTTGACAAGGCGACTAATCGACACATCCAGTAGATGGTTAGCATTATAGCGAGAGACGTTACTGATTGTGAGATCAACTGTAGGCAACAGGCAGATTTTGAAAAACGGTTGGAATTCTCGAAAATTTCTTATCAATCACTGATTTTCGAGAGGGGCTAGCTCCAGATATCCAGTGGTCTTAGGTAGTAATGCATGCTGAACACATGAGAAGGAAGGTTCATGCTCATTTGAATGGTATATTTTTTCAGTGCTTAGGTCCTTTTTTCTATATTATTCAATGGTCACATAATAGTGCCAGAAAAGTCAGTGACTGGCGGAATTAGGGCGATTACTGGTTGCGTGTGGAGCACTGGAGAGGGGTGGTTAGAGGTGAGCGGCCGACCGTCACCGCCCGTGGACCGGTCATCTACTGACGAGCTGAAAAAGAAAATTGCACCGCTCGCTAATAATTTCCACAGCCACATAGCCACATTGAATTTATCTAGGCATATAGAGAAGGCTGGTCATCGAAAGGAGGTGAGAGGTAAGAGGATGAGGGAACGTGACGGACATGTCCCCCCCCCCACCCATGTCCCCTATGATGGCCATCTAATGACCAGGTGTCTTTTCGGCTGTCAGCGCCGATACGCGTCATATTGAGCAATCACGGTGCAAGGTCAAGACAACGATCCTCTGAGAGCACCCAAACGGGGTTGTTGGGTGGGTGGCTAATGCCCAAAGAGGGAAATACAAAGTGAGTTGGGCACTGCTCACTATTAAAGTGACGTCACCACTAATTGTAGGCAATAGGCTTCTGAACATAACAATTATATCTTTTATGGAAAGTGTTGCACAAATATCAATAAGCACTGAGCACACGACGCCAACATTTCCGGCTTATGGTGATGAAAATGCTGCTTTGTGAGGTTACTGATTGATTTCAGTCCTCTGTTTACGAAAACTATGATGAACTTTGCTTTATTATACTCAGTTTAAAGCACTTGGCTGAATATTAGAATGCAATAGTACTATACTACAGGGGGTGCCAAAAAAAAAAGTAATTTTGTCTCCTCCACTTTCGACCCCATTTAGCCAAACTACAATAAATTCTATTGAGGTATTCTCATCCCCAGAATCAAGAGCAGACCTAACTCTATCACTATACTTCGTGGCAGCCTCCTGCACGAGCAGAAACGGGAGCAAGGAAAGACTGAACAAGATGTATCACCTCAACTGGGCAAAATCCGAAATTTCTTCGCCCTCTTTCACAACCTTGCTGACGTCCGTTCAATCTGGGTACCTAAGGGGATTCATACCGGATGGTGTTCTTTAACATTGCGTTTTTCCCGGGTTCCCAGCGCCCTTCGTTTCCAAGAGCCAAAACGTTCCCCTACCACTGAAACCGCTCCGGAGGCGGATTTGAGGCATGAAAATGATACTTTGGATCATAGCAGCCTTGTCCAAGCAGCAGGGGCTCTGTGACTTCCAAGAACCGAAGGGCCAACCCTCAGGAAGCTTCCCACAAAAGAACTACCACGGAGCTTGGCTCCACTGTTTTTAGCGAATTTTTAAATGTAGGTACTCCGAAGCCCGACTGCGCCGAATGAAACCTCCATATTTTTATGAACATGAACGTGAGGAGCCACAGCTTGTTCCTGCTTTTAGAGGAACATTTCGGGAATGTTTTGCCCCAATACCTTTATCTCTTTCGTTTCCCTACGTTTTGTAAAATTGGCAGATGTGAGCCGTGGGCAAAATTACTTTTTTTTTTTGGCACCCCCTGTATATGACTAAGGGGAGTATTCCTAACTATTCTAGTACTAGTAAAATAGTATTGTTCGAGCTTGATAACTGGAAGAGATTGAAAGAGTTGACAGATTGGAAGAAATTTGCTAAAATGCGGAAATCCCTGAAATGGTCCATCAAAAGGTGCTCAAATTCTTAACATAGATATAGAAGGGGAAAGCAGAAAAACACTGAATCGAACAGTGCCTTAATCTTCAACAACAATTGTGACTTCAAAATATTCATTCAGAAAAACTCAAAAGACCCCTCAAAAGTCTAGAAAGTTGTTTGCCATATTTCGGCGTTTAACGCATTTTTCAGGCCTGGAACAGTGAGCTAAATTATATGTATGATACGTTGTATATCACCAGCATACGGTCCCGTCTCAAAAAACTTAATAATTTAGCTTACTTCCACAGGTTCAGGCGTTGATAGCCGAAATATCACAAAAATATTCCAAAAAAAACCCTCAAGGCTTTTGAGGGGTTTTTTTGAGTTTTTTGAAAAAAATTTGGAGCTTCGATTGTTGTTGAACATTCAAATAATCATGGGACTTCCGAATAGCACAATATCAAAGTGCCTGAATCTATAAGGTGTATATCAGGGAGGGGGCCCAGCATTCGCAGGAAACTCCATGAGAAGGAAGGAAATGTGGATGTGTGGATCTCAAACAAGGATACCATTGGAATCCTGAGAAGTGGGGTATGCGACGGGTATGTAGGATGGGGATAGTCATTGTAGAGGAACCTGTTTTGTGATGCGGGTCAAGCCATGCGCAGATTTCCACAGATAATACCTGTTCGACACGGTCTGTCTCATTTGCAAAAAAAGTGGTTTTTGGGGCTACTAAAAGTCTGGCAAGAGAAGGGCATCTGGATTTTTCATGGATGCCAGACGATAAATTTAAGTGCAATCAGAGCTCAGCAAGAATTCGTGCATTATTAGAGAGAAGGGGACACCATGAATGTGGAGATTTCCCGTTGGTATAAGGTAAAGAAAAAAATGGAACTATGCCAATGATTTCTACATAGAATACTCTGGAAAGCTTGGATGAATATAGTAGCACTCAGCATCTAACCAAGTGGAACCGCGATTAGAGAGAGAAGGAGCAATATGAGCCACCACCGTCACGATACCTAGGGTCTATCCGAAGTGCATTCTCCTATCTTTTCGTAGAAGTTGATCTTACAGATCGAAAATTTGGGCTTACATAAATACAATCTTTCCGATTTTCGATTACCTCTAAAATCTGCGGTTTACAAGTGGGCAGAACTGTTGTTCAAATCCACTCATGTCTGTCGTCTTCCCACCCTCATTCATCGATGAACATCAGAAGCCCCTCCATGATAAAGGCCTAATAGCTTGTCGGGTCGCGTAATTCAGATTAGAAAACCCCGTTCGCATTGAAGCCCCGAAACTTACAATCAGTGACAATGTGCAGGCGAGATATCGATGGGCTATTTTCCAGAAAAAGGCTTTCATCCGTAGGCGTTTTGGACGAATCTCAGAACCAAAATGAAATAGATACATATCGATCACGAAAAGGGGCAATCGGTGAGTTGCCGATCCTCTCTGCCCTTGAATAGTTCGGATAAATCAAAAGAAATCCAAAGCGGTGTGGCGCTACGACTCTGCTTTTTCTCTCATGGTGAGTATGCACACCCTCAGCTTCCACCTACTGATTTGGCCAACGCTTGGCCTACGCATTGATGGGCTCAAAATCTCCTTTTTCATACGATAAAATATGATGCAAACAATAGCTATCTGAACAAATCAAAATTGTGATGCGCAGGCACCACTAATTAAGAAGGTGATCAATTAAGGAGTAAACATGAGACAAGATGTATTCATAAAATGGTATAGAAAGCCCTGCTGTCGAAAAGAGCTTTGGACAGACATACCCTGTCGATACTACTACAAACTTTCTCGGATATAAGTAAACTTTGTATTAATAGAAAGCGCCCGGAATATTGCGCGTGGTGTCAACAACGTACGGAAAACCCTACATATATAATAATAGTTGTTGGCTACGGTATTGCTATATTGTTGCGGATGAATCGAGTTGATTTTGATCTGCCTGGAAGCAGTGATTGAACAGAACTGACAACCGGGAGGATGATTGCGTTTCCGTGTGTTTTCCATCAGGATCATGCATAGCATCAAGTAAACTGGCCGCTTAACAACACGGAAAGAGGACAACGAAGGAAAGCAAGAACCGGAAGCGATGTTCTTTGTAAAGAAAAAATAACCTGTTTTGCAGTGGAAAACGCGCCGTTAAGGTCTTTGCCGGGACCTCATAGCGCTTCACTTCGAGTTTGCAGCTCTTCACTAGCCGAGTTGCTTTAAGGGCGTGCAACGTTAGCCGATGGCTAGCACAACCCCTCGTTGTCTGCACCTATCCCTGAGCGGTTAGAGAAACACAGGGAGCGAAAGAAAAGAGTGGGAGGTCTCTCTCTCTCTGCTGTTGCACTATTGCACTTGCTTTTTCTATGGCAGTCAAAAGTGCACCTTGGTCTTGGGATTGGACCCCTCTCTACTTCCATAAGATTTCTCTCTTCGTGTCAAATACGACCTACAATCCCTTCACATAAGATACAGCCACCCTCCAGGATCCCTAGTCAATACATGGTTAATGCTATTGCTCTCCATAGTACCACAGATATGGGAGAGGTGAAGGTAGTATTATATAATGAGTCATCTTTAAAAAACGCAACTTCTTGGTGAATCCTTTTTCAGCTTTTCGCAACGCTCGTTTACATATATCCATCTTTCAGGAACTCTTTTGTAGCTGCAATGCCGTAACGGTACCCATTATGGTCCACATCAAAGCAGCGATGTTGGCTACACAGAGACACGCAGTAAAGGATATTACGGTAGAACTGCTAAAAGTTTTACCGAAAGCTTTCATTCTCTCTGGGTTTATCCAATATCCCATTGATCATTCATTTCTGTAGCGAAGAACCTCTGTAGGTTATTTTGACGGTACTAGAAACTGAACGATAAGAGAAAATTCACGGACGTGCACAAAAAATTTGGAAATCTGATAACTCCCTTAGAAGCAGCAGAAACTAGGATAATCATCTCATGCATGGAGAATTTCGAAACTTTTTTTACAAATGAATGGAGCATTCATATAGTTGAACTTTTGACTAAATATCAGAGTCTGGATGCAGATAGAAAAGCGGATTCATGAGAACAAATATCGAAAAAGGAGAAGAAAATAAATAAATAATAAACGATTGTGGGAAATAAGCAGAGTAAAATAAACAAATAAGAAAAATTGCATAGATTTCTATGCAAGTCAGTGTGAGTGCATACTTGCATGTGAAAATCGCATGAGGAGCTGCCCTTTAGAGAAACGAGACGGTTATCAATCAGTAGGCAATCAGAGGAAACTTTTCGGGTGTGGCTCAATATTCAAAATTCAGAAATATTCATGAGCAGCTGCATATGTATATCCACCTAATTTACAAAATTTTTCGGTATTTTCGAAGTTCAAGCAAGCAAATTCCGAATGGACTTGTCATCCTATGGGAAGTGCAATTGAAACAGGAAATATTGGAAATTGATATGGTTGAATGGGCATTCAGGTCTGCTCTGTCACTCATATTGTCCTATTTTTCATAATCAAAGCTGCAAAACGCTCAACATCCACACCGAAATAAATTGTGCCCCAAATTGCAGCCGATGATTCACACTCGAATACCCGATGAAACAAAAATCCAGTATTTTTTTGCGGGTAAAATTGCAGTTAGCTTGACTGGGTTTTGCTTAGGAAAAAATGATGTTGTTGATTTGACACCACTCACTTTCGGCTGACTACCAACAGCGACTTATCCGTTAAACGTCACATGAAGTCTCACTGTATAGTCTGTAACTATAGCAATTATCTTCGGTTTAATCTGCTGCAGTGCGATAGCTATTCGTCCGACACCGGAACTGGGTGTAAAAATGAAATCTTGAGGGTGTGGAATATGTAGTCCACAACGAAAAAGTAGCACAATAAGAAAGGAGCGAGGGACCAGCAGGTATGCAGTAAAAACTCTTTGTATCTAAGATAACAAGTAATGATACCCAGTGATAATATGTGATAGTGTAAGGAAAATGATTAGTATATGTAGGAATCCTGTTGTCGAATTTTCAATGGTAACATTTGATTGGGCGAAGTTGATGAAAATGATATCTTCTGGGTGAGAAATATGTACTTCACAGTGAAAAAGCAGCACAATAAGAAAGGAGCGAGGGTCTTAACAGTTAGGCAGTAAAAACCATTTGTATCTAAGTTAATAAGTAATGATACCCAGTGATAATATGCGATAGTGTAAAGAAAATGATTAGTATATGCAGAAATCCTGTTGTCGAATTTTCAATGGTAATGTTCGATTAGGCGGAGGTGATGTAAAGAAAAGCGCACCACACTCCCATGGTAAGGGAATCAAAGCCCGTACCAACGCCAGCCCAGGCCAACCAGACCTCCCATCCCTCCGGAAATGTGAACTGGTGCTAGATTCGTGCGGGGAATAGAAGAATTGACTTGTATATCCGTTGGCCCCCGCATGCATTGTACAGGCCAAAACTTCACCTGCCAACACGATTCTGAATAGATTTAGAAGGCATCCCATAAAAGGGGTTAATCAACCTCGAAAAATTTATCCTCTCATTCTAACATTTGATTAAAGGAGTTCAACATAGCTTAAGTGCCTCACAAATCAAGGAAAACAGCAAGTTTAACAAATTTACTCGACAGTTAAATGAAATAGGAAAGCTAAAAAAAAACAGAAATGCAATAACTTCATAAAATTGCTCGCATTCCAAGCAATCCTGCTCACTAAGTTTAGAATAAAATGCTTTGAACACGTGAAACTGCATGGGTCAGACAGGTATTGAGCGGATGGAAATGGCCGTGAGGGCCAACCGGCCGTAATGAACACACTGAATAATAGGCTCATAGCGCTCATATTGAGAGTGGCGGCACTCCATGTCCCGATTTACATTTATTACCTTCAGCACGTCGCATACATGCCGATTCCGAATTTCGGGGCTTGAGGAATTCTTCTGAAACCTTTTTTCATTTATTCCTCACCCCTCTTTTCCAAAATACAGAAGGAGACCGGTACAATTCCAATTATTTTTGCATTTTTGCTTTATGGACTCATTACTCAGTTTTGAGATTGAAGTCTTCAGACGGAATTGAGTTCACTTTGTGCTCAGACGACATTAGGTGTGTTGCCATAGTGAACGCTTACAAAATGGTCGCGAAAAATCGATCGGCAGGTGAACGGAAGAGAATTTAGGCAGGCCATGACTAAATGGCTACGGCTAATGACTGGCTGATCCTGAGAGAATTTGAAGAGACTATAGAGGGTTCAAGAAAAGTTATTGAATTACTATGAAGCACTTTGGGAAGCAGCCACTTGACAGGGGCAGTAGAACATAGTTACATACCTCTACCCATACGGCGCAGTCCAAAGAACAGTAGGGCAGAAATCAATGCGCTGCAACTAGTAACGAGTGAGCAGTTAAGTAATATTAAGTCGATGTTGACGACAAAGTGTTTTTCGTTGTTTACAAAGCTGTTCCGACTAGCAATGCGGATAAACAGCAATGGATTATCGTAGTTCCATCAAGGGACTTCATAATATCTGCAGTGAAGATTCCATTTTAAGAGAAACCCCTTGTTATGCTCAGCTCGAGGGGTACTGCTGGTTACAGGTGTGCATATCTATCCTACTGAAAAATTAAGAACCTATCAACCGACACTTGAGAGGATGAATGGCTTGGTAAGCTTGGACAAGCGATCTGGGACATGATTCCCAGACCCTAACAATAAGTGTGGTAGCAGCGACATGCCACCAAAGAATGTGCATGGGTGGAGGGGGCTGGAAGGGAGTGGTATTTTAAAATTTTATAAACTTATTTTTGTAAATTATATTTTTGTAAACTTGTTTTATCTACTTATTTTATGAAGATATAATTATTTTTTGGAAATTTGATCTCCCGGTTGACGCCTTCTACTCCGCCCTCTATTGAGAAAATTCCTCTATGACCCTCCCCCTATTGAAAAAATTTTGCACCATGAAGTGAACTTTAAAAAAGGATTTCGATCTATAATTGTACTCTGTACTTACAATAAGTAACTGAGTATCAATGCTATAATTATAAAATGACGACTTTTAAAGGTACGTAGTCTTGCACTTGAGTCCAGAAATAGGCGGAGTAGAAGGTGTCAACCGGGAGATCAAATTTTCCAAAAAAAAAAATCCTCGGCACCAGGTGCTACCCTTGTTGATTTCACCTTCATGATTTTTTTCATATTTTCATACTTTTACACACTTCTTTTGTTTGGGATGATATTCCCATAACATGTCGTTGTGCATCACGATCTTTTGTGAAACTTGATGATAGTTATCGGTACGCATTAAGGCTCCACTAATCCTCTACATGAGCAATTCCATATCGTACAGTCAGATATGTAAGAGACGCATTAGGTATACTTCCTAGTATTAGAATGTAAGGGAAGTTATGGCCAGTTTCTCGCGTTCACAAGATAAATTCAAATCTCAGAGCGCGTTAACATGAATCAGCTTACATTTGTGCTCCTTAGCTAGACAAGTTGCTCCTTCTGATGTATGTTTTATTAGGAATGCCACAAGGTTTTCGAATTATTAGGAAAATTTTAAAGTACCGCGAAGATGACACTTTTTGGCTGACTCCACTTCACGAGTTCTTGTTTAGCCGAGTCCCAGCGAAAGTGTGAGGGCTGCAAGGGGAGGGGGTGAAGCATCGTATGGAACACTTCTTCCCTGGTTTCAAAAGTGTAAAAATGAGAACGAGTTGCTTGAATTTTCAGTTGATCAAATGGCTTTGACTAAAACGACAGAAAGCGATGGACGTCCATACTTGCAGGGGATGTCCAAAATTATTGGCCCTCAACACAAAAACCTGTTCAACCACCTCAGGTAGCCTCGATTCAAAAAGAACCCAAAGAATGGGTGCCGCGCGACCCTTCGGAGCAGCCATACCCCAGCGCATTTTCCACAAATCCTCTTCCAGTAATTAAAGCAGTTGCAGGGAAGCCTTTACTCGTCCATGGTATTCACTATATCTAGCGCTAACTAAGCCCCACTCTCCGTAACATCTGGGCAGCTCCTTCGGTATCAGTGTGTTCAGAAAGAATAGCGGTTTGGGGTCGACTTTTTTTTATTTCGCGTAATATAAATCATCAGCCGTTCATCAATTTTGAACATTCAGGGATACATAATGTTGCCAAGAGTGTAGCGAATCGATGGTGCTTATTCTGTGAGGAGAGATGCGCTCTGAACCGAGTTATGATCCCCCACAGTTGAAATCGCAAAAACCGGCCAAAACTTTCCTGTCAACCTAATAGTAATGGAGCTTTGATAAGACCAAATGTAAAAAAAATTATTGGATGATATCCGTTCATTCATCAACATAATACCCATAGTATCACAGCACTATCATTAAAATTTGTTCTACACTTTGTACAATCATTGAATTCGTGCCCTCGCTTGGAATGTTATACATCCGACGTCGGTTTTGGTGGCGGCATCATGGAGAATCATCTGAAGTTGATAAGGAGCGTCGTCTTTGAGCAGTGAAATAATGGCGCTGTATGGCGAGAAATCCATAACCATGTCCATTTCTTGTCGTCCAGTCTTAATCGGGCATGGGATGCCATTAGTGCAGGCGTCCAGGTTCTTCCTGTAAGGCAGTATTTGATGATTCTGTTAAGTTGCATGTTGAAAAACCCTCAAAATTCAAGGCGATCGGCTCCGCAGGGTACTCACAGCATTCCAAAGGTAGGAACGGAGCTCCAGTTACAGGTTGTTGTCCAACTCCAGATGTTTGTCGTCTGCTTCAAATTAGGCGATCCATAGGAAGTCTTAGGGTTATTGATATCGGCCTTGATAATTAGAGGTTTGCTCAAGTGCACGGGATACTCGTATGCACCTAAATCGCATTTGTTTCTATTTTTCAGCCTACTATCAACATTATTTACCATTTATTTTCTACCAGATATCCTAGATGACTATAGTCAGACCCTTACAAACTGATTATCGATCGAAAATCCGAAATTCTGAAGGTTTAGTCGGTTCGGCTACGTACCACTTTGATCAAAAGGCGTTGCATTGAAGAATGTGATGGGGCCGCTGTTGCATTGGTACCAGGTCGGCTTGGTGTCTGTACCGTTGGGCCAAGTAGTACTGCAGGCGAGGGATGTACCGAAGAGGGCTAGAAGTACGGCGGCAGTCCTGACGATCATTCTGAAAGCACATTTTGGAGCAACGGTACAAATGTGATTACCCATGGTAAGCGCATGGGTAAAATCTTGGAAGTATAAGGTCTCAAGGTGTAACTGTGCTGGTATGAAGTGAACATAAGGAGAAGAAGCAAGTAAATGATAGTATTGGCTGGTAAGCCATTTTTGTGCTCTGATAAAGGTCAGTCTTTTTATACCGATCAAGGCGGAATTAAAGCACTTCGCTTTGCGTCGTAGCCTTATCAGGTACGTTCATGCGGACGAGTCCTTCACGAGTTCAAGGTGACCTTATCAGACTCGAAGAACAATGGAATGGAATGCATAGACAGCACAAATGCCATCGGTAACTTTTCTGGATCGAGAGATCCAAAGAGAAGGCTCAAGAAAAGCAACAGGCAGAATGTATCCGAGTAGTGATTTTTTTCAAGAGCTTCATCTGTCTTTCAGCTATGGTACAGGAGTATTCAGGCCAATTTTGAGCAGGTGGCAGTGGCTAGTGACGCATGGGAAGTAAAATATGTACAGAATCGTATACACAACCACTTGCGTTTAAAGTCGTCCTGCGAAGATTATGCAAGCCTCTCACTGTGCTTCGAAACCTATAAGTAGGATCAAGCATTGTGTTGGGAGAATTTGTCAGAAACATGACTCCTTCTCCATACTACCATAGCAGCCAAAGAAGTCTTCCCTCGGGGGCTCCAGAAAACAGAGACCTATTGAGGATTCTGTCGACCACCGCTCACCAAATGCATCTACCTCCCCCCTACAACCGACCCAAAATACTAGCCACGCAGCTACTCACCTGATGCTCATCGGCCCACGCTGCTGATCATGAACAAGTCTTCACTTCTGAATGATCTCTTAAATCACCTGTTTTGAATGTTTTCATCTCTTCTTGTTCCCTTTTTCGTTTTAAAGCATTCTCTTTGCTGATATTTTCCTATCGGTTTCAGCATTAGGCTTGAACTATTTGATAAAAAATGAATAAATAAATAATAAACAAATAATGTGTTGGGGCTGCGTTTATGGATGTGGTCCAAGGTTTTAAGGTCAATTAAGTAGCTCATAGAGCAGTAGCTGATCGTTGCTGTTCCCGTAACGCTGATCTAGTAGCCATGTCGCCGACAAATGACAACGGGAGGTGGTGCTGACGTTCGTCGCTATCAGTTATGACAGTAGGGCCCGGCCTTCATCAAACTATAGAGTTGTACAATAGGTTCGTTTTTTCACAACGCTCACCGAATCCTTTCAAGAAAAGATATAAGTATTCGACAGAGCTTTTCCTGCTCTTTTTTCTTGAATCGTTGATTTTCAAGATTTTCAAGGCTTATAAATGGAATACCCAGGAGGATGAAATCAGCACTGGCGGCTGCACTTGCTCTTGTTGGCTTATATGTAACTGAGGTTTTTTTTGAACAATTCTATTAACCGAAAAACTTTGATTATTATAGAGAACTAAATATTATTCTTTTATTCTCCTCATAACATCCGACGATGAGCGGAGAAGGTAACTTTTTGTGCCTCAGTGCTAAGTGAAGAAGGAGGCAGGTGGCAAAAGAGCAGATCTCTGCTTCGGGATATTTCATTTCTGAGGTTGAAAATATTAAACAATAAGATGCTTTGCCGGCAAACAAAGAGGTCCTTGTGAAAAAAAGAGGATATAGAAGCCGAACTTATTGTGCAACCGATTACAAGTTGGAGTCACCTATCAGCTCAACGTAATTCGCAAGAAGCCACAACAATTCATCTTTACCTGGTAACCTATGAACTCCTTGAGCTCCCCAACGGTCTTGAATGACGGTTGCACCCAATAAATATCAAAGAATTATTCTATTTTTTAAGTATGCTGGCAGTAAATGTCCCAAACTCTGGCAAAAGCAGCCACTTGATGGGTACTTTGTCGTCTTGCATAAAGCTGGCGAGCTGAATCCTTGCAACCACACTTATTTGCAGAACCGTAGACTCGCAACACTTAAATCAGACAATTCTACTGGTTTTAATCCACGTTTGCAGTTACGTCCGCTATTTGTGACCATAAAGAAACACTTGAATACTGGAAAGATGGAAAAGTTTCTGCCATCTGGGTCAGGAATGGCCTCCAGCGGTGGCGCGCCTGAACTTGGTCGCCGCACGTGGCGTTCCTTGTGACATCGCGTCCGCAGCACTGTTGTTAGCGGAGCCATCTAAGGCCGCGTTCATACTTTACGTGCCGGCGGCAGGCCGTGGCTGCGTCCTTTGCGTCTCCGTGTGTGCCACTCTGCTTCGCTGTCTGTGAACGCAGCCACGCCTGCCGGCGTAAAGTGTGAACGCGGCCCAAGCAGGATGTGGGGCGTCCATAAGAGGGATACTTTCAATAAGAGATCGCACAAAATCTCAAAAGCTCGAGCATAGGCTTATTCCCTTCTTGATCGGGACCAAATCACGGCGGCTGGGACAAGCAACATGTGTCATATGAGCAATCTTTTCAACATGCTCTGGAAGCGCAGATAGACCTCACTGATAAACTGTTGCAGGTAAATGCCATCTTGCTGGTTGAGTGCGGTGCTATTTTTGTAGAGCTTTACGCGAAATTGCATTTATTATCATACACCAAAGTGCATATGTTACATGTAGATCGTAGAGAAAGGGAAGCTAACTCATTAATATTTGGGACGATCGACTGAGAATCGCTATCTAACAATACGTCGAATAGAAAAGAGAAGTATGTTAAAGGATAGTACTGTGTAATAGCCCAAGTGGTGTGAAAGAATACAGAATTACTGTGCGATAGCCAAGTGGTGAAAAAAGAACACAGAAAGGGTTTAACAACCTGCGGCTAACAACGAAATGAAAACCACAGGTCTCCTGAGCCTGATAAAGATCGTTGGGTGCAATAATTCGGTTGTACAACCACAGCAAAAAAAAAAAAGAAAACTGGGTGTTACAGCAGAAAATATGTTGAATTTTTGGAGTGAGAAGAGTATTATTGTTTGTTTCCAGGTTGTCGCTGTTTGATTGTGGCTGTTTTGAGCTCGACGTGCTGAGCCACCTCAGGCACAACTCGTTCTTGATCGATTTCAATTACGTAGTAGTATAAACCATTCATTAAACGCAACCGGAAGAAGTAATCATCAAAAGTACATGCTGCTCATTAGGCCGCTTTCATACTTTGCGCACCGACGCCGTCACCGGCGGCGACAGCATCAGTTTGACGCCGTCACCTGCGTCAAACTCACGCAACCATTTGCCCACCGCCGACGACGGCGTCCATAGATGATGCGCAGCGTTTGCAAAATTCTTGAATTAATCACACTACAGCATGGTGATTGTGGCCGCTTCGAATCTTGGCGCGCGGGCAAATGGTTGCGTAAGTTTGACGCCGTCCGGCGTGCGCAAAGTATGAAAGCGGCCTCACTGAGCGATGACGTCATGGTGGGCGGAAAAGAGGAGGGAGAGAGCTAGCAGTGCTGCCTGGTCTAGTGTAAGGATTACCAAGAAAAATGAGAAACTTCTCGTATTATTTAACCCCCGTCGTGCCCACATCTATGACTTCCAAATGCTCTGTATTCCTCTTAGGCCAATCTGCGATCTCTGTGACTGAACATAAAGTCGCGGAAATTTGTTATTTTTATTTAATAAAGACAAGAATATAGAAGAAGGAATGCATATATAAATCCTTTAATTTGGGTTAATGATGGCTGCAAGTTATTCTGGTCTGGCAAATCCGATGACTCAGGTTCTTCAATACTCATCGAATTCTCATCTTCTGTGAATGGGACTATTTCATCCTCGCGGAATGGGATTACTTCATCCCATTCACTTTCGCGATTTTCGATTTTCATATTTATGAAGCTATCTATCGCTGCTGTATAGAACGCAATATCGGTGTGCATCTGGAATGATAGACGTGTTGACGAGTTTCCGGCCAAATACAAGTACTTGCCTCTGCATTGAAATCTCCCTGCTCTTCCTCAAGTAGGTAACCACACGTTACCCCTTTTAAGTCTAAACCGAATAGGTAATATCTGTTCTTGTATTTCGCAATTACTCCACTGCCGCTGTCACCCTAAAAGATTTTGATTTTCCTGCGAAGACCGAAGACAAAGTAAATTTTAAAGTTTCTGTTTCTGAAAAAAGAAGGAAGTGTATGGAAAAGGAATTTATTTCTGTCAAAAAAGAAAAAAATATGCCGTCTTTATTTGAATCACATGGAAATCCGATCCGATTTGGAAACATCAGCTGAACTTAATCTTAGCTTGGTTCTTCTTTTGTTCAGCTTAGCTCACAGTTAGTTCTTTCTACGGATAATTTATGACGAGGGCTAGTATGCTGCTTATTTGATACGTAGACTTACAGGCATGTTGCTTCCCTTATTCGAAAGCACATTAACGGTGCCGCAGTAATTGCCGAAAAGATTATGCACTCCACATCGCCATTTGTAGAAAAAGATTGGGAGGTATGTCACTCCTCTTTTTGCATGCCGCGATGGAAGACATGCCCTATCTCCCAACCAACTTCAACCAGTGACTATCAGTAGTATGTGCCTTCGAACTGCCACCGTTTCAGTCGCAAACGTTGATTGATGGCATGTTTTATAGCTCCTGTACATCACTTTTGAGTTTTACCATAGTTTTACCTAATAGTCCAATAAATGAGCATCACAGGATAATCTGAGTGCGGTAAAAGCACTGAGCATGATAATGTACTTGCGCGAATGTGAATGGCGATATGGAAAAGGGTGCGCTGGGGCATATCTATGACGCGCTGGCTAGTATTAGGTAGTCCGAAAAGTAATGAGACAAATGCAGTGGTGAGATTCAACATTAAGTATTTTTGGACGTCGAAGTCGTGAGAGGACAAAATTCTGGAATTTAGTGTTTCGAGTCCAGTACATGCCACCAAGGGCATATGGTCCATACTGTTTTCATCTTTCACAAACGTGCTAAAGATGGATGTGGAAAAAAAGCTGTATCGGGCAGCTCTCCTTCTACACTATCGTTCAGGTAAATCCGCGGATGAGGCCCATCGGCTTTTGCTGGAAGAAATGAAGGATCGAGCACCTTCTCGAGCGACGTGCTTCAGATGGTACGGCAAGTTCGACAAAGGAGGGAAATGTCTCGAAGACTGTAGTCGTTCAGGACGTCCACTGACGCGAAAGAAGCAGCTCATACTTGCCATCTGTGAGGAACGACATAACGTTACAGTGCGCGAGCTTGCCACCTCCTCGGGTGCTCCTAAATCCACGGTACACGATGTTCTTCGTGCGTCAGGTAAAGTGGCAAAGTTGCCTCGGGTTCTTCCGCACGCTCTCAGCCCTCACGACAAGAAGAAGCGTGTTGAAGTGTGCACTTCTCTGCTCAGCCGTCATCGCACGCTTTCCTGGATCGACTCCATCGTTACCATGGATGAGAAGTATTGTGTCTACGATAACACGGTGCGCCGAAAACATTGGGTCGACTTCGATGAATTGCCGAAACCACAGCCGAAACATCCCGATCATGACAAGAAGGAGTTGCTCTCATTTTGGTGGGATATTGAAGCCCCGGTGTTTTGGGAACTGGTTCCAACTGGTTCTATGGTCGACTCTGAAAGATTCTGTACTCAGCTGGAAAGAGTAGCTGAAATTCTGCGTAGTCGCCGTCGTGGGAGAGGCAAAATCCTACTCCTCATGGATAACGCCAGGCCACACACGTCGAAAAGGACTCAGAGTAAGCTGAGAGAACTGAAGATCGAACTTGTATCCCATCCACCGTACTCACCAGATCTCGCTCCATCAGCCTTCCACATATTTCGTTCTCTTCAATCCTCTTTTGCTGGAAAAAAATTCACCAATCGAGAGATCGTCGAATTAGCTGTCAACAACTTCTTGAAGTCGAAGCCTCCGGAGTTCTTTGCTAATGGAATCAGATCTCTGCCGCAAAGATGGCAGTATGTGAAGGAACACAATGGCGAATATTATAGTAAATGATATTGATTTGTAATAAAGTTACCGACGAATCACTGCACTACGACATTTGTCTCATTACTTTTCGGACAACCTAATACATCGGAGGGAACAAAAGTAAGAATGGGAAACCTATCGTATGAAGCTACAATACGCTCACATTTTTTGAAAATCGACACATGGCAACGAAACATTAGAAGCAAACCGCCACACTGCCATATCTTCTTTTAAACTGGATGAAATTGCAAAGCCTTGAAAGCTTCGGATTTGCCTCGATGCGACCAGTTCAACGACTTATGCAATGTCGAATTTGGATGAGTGTGTCAGCAGTTCCTCGTGAATGATGTTGTACAATCCTTTTCGTACCCTCGGGTGAGCACCGACTTTTTTGGGACTCACATTCACCTGTTCGAGTTTGTTCGCCAATGTTCTGCACAAACATCATCTTTTCAGTGAACTACCTTCACGACACTTTCAACAAGAGCTTCTCACAGATTTTCGAAAATTTTTAAGCTCATTCCGTCAGAATCGATCGAGTAATTGAAAAAGTCGCTTATCTTCGGCAGACTACTAGTTGCGCACTGCGCTAATCATCTTAACTTCCATATAACAGGCAAGCACTTCTTCTATGATGGAGGCTTAAAGACAGCATTAGGTGGCATTAGGTGTAATGCGGTAATGGAGAAATCCCTACAAGAAGAAACTCACATGGTAGTCCTGGGCCTAGGAAGGCTACCTGTGGCGAAATCCCGGTGAAAAAGCGCCCCTCCGAGCTGTAGAAAGGGCGCAACGGATCATTGATTTCTTGATCCCGCCTCCCTTTGATTTCCCGCCTCTCGATGACATAATACCCGATTGACTGGGGTGGGAGCGGCCAAGGTTGCGGCACGATCGAAGGTCGCGGTCAAACTTAACGCCGGCAGGGCATGGCTGCGTTCACAAGCAGCGAGGGACAGTGGCACGGCGGAGACGCAGAGATAGGCAGCCACGCCCTGCCGCCGGCACCGCGAAGTATGACCGCGGCCGAAGGTTTTGAGGCGCGCTTTCACAGTTTCAGCTTGAAGCTCACTCCAATAAATAGATGCTGTCGTATTTCCAAACATTCCCTTGTGTTTACTTGGCAACATGCCAATGGAAAACTAGATCAGACTACTTCCCTCTTGACGGACAGGTCGTCCGCGTCGAAAATCAACGCTGGGAAAGGGTCCTATTTCTCGGGTTTTTGGCCATTTCCATCTGTTTTTTCTCCACTGTCCTGTTACTAGGCATCTCGACTTTCATATGCACTACTTCTTTTACTTTTCATCCGACTTTCTCCTAATGATGCCTTTGAGCATCAGTGTAGTACATTTAGAATACAGACCTCTCTCATCACTAGAATGACATCTTTGACCAATGAAAATCGCATGATGTGAAAATCATTTCACTCGATTTTCTCCTTCAGTTTCTTCAACTTCAAAAAACCTTCAGTTTCTACCTATTCTTGCCTTCCTACTCCCTAGATATCGCTGTCCTAGGTAATCAGGTCCATTTCTCGCGGTTTCACCGCACATTCGAGTCTCATATTCTCCATTAACATCAGTGAGCAGTTCTTGTTATATAGTGGACACCGGTGTGTTTTTCCATTACTCGATCGATTTTGGTGAGATGAGTTTGAAAACGCTCCGAAATGTCGTGAAGGCTACTGTTGGGAAGCGCCCTGACACCTGAAGACAGTTCACTGAAAATTTGCGTTTCTGCGGAACATAAGCGAGCTATAATTAAACACGTGAATGTAGGCTACAAAACAGTTGGAGTCCTGTACGAGACGAGAAAGGAATTTCGCAGCTTTCACTGAAAAGCTGGTGACCCACTCAGCCAAATTCGACATCTCATAAGTTGTTAAACTCGTCGTATCGAGACAAATTCAAAGCTTCTAGCTTTTCTCATTTTATCCACTTTAGACGAAGTTAGGACGGTGCCGCTGTTTTCGTTGATTAATCCGTTGCCAGCTGTCGATTTTTCAAAAAATATGAGCGGTATTCTGACACATATCTATCCTCAACCACTCGAACTTCAGTGTTTTTGAGTTGAAGAGAATTTCAGGGGTAAAATACGCCTCTGTCCTCTTACTTCGGGAATGTAACAACATTTCAGTTTGGGTGCTGTTGTGCTGTGCAGAACATAGCATAGTAGCACACGAGCTAGTATAGTAGTAAATTCGCGATCGCAGTGCTATTGCTACATTGTTGAGAATAGGGTCCTCGAGAACATCACTCCCTGTATACGTTTTCCCATTTCAGTCTTGAAGACAGTGGGAGGGTGAAAATTTGGCAAATTGGGGGATTATATAGTAGACGTGCTCAGCAATATAAGAGTAGAGAAAGAACGACATAAAACTGCGGAAAAACCTAGGAGTAGGAACTCGAAAATCTCCCTACACTCTCGTGTCCCTCTACGTCACTAGCCGTAGTGGACTGCAGACAGGCCAGAGGCTGATTAGACCGGCCGCGATCGTTTTGGCCGCGTTCATACTTTGCGCACCGACGCCGTCGGTGCCGGAGTCAAACCCACGCCGACACCGGCGGCCACGACATCAAACCACGCCGACGACGGCGTCCATAGATAATGCGCCGCGTTTGCAAAATTGTTGACCCAGTCACACTACAGTATGGTGATTGTAGCTGATTTGAATCTTGGCGCTGTGCCAATACACGAAGCGGTCATGATCACCATACTGGCACAGCGCCAAGACGACGCAATTGACACCGGTGTCGGCGTCACTTTGACGGTGCCCAAGGTATGAACGCGGTGTCTCCTGTCCTTCTTCGACGACTCTCCCGGCCTCAGGATTGCAGGACGACATGCTGTGCTGCAAGGTTGTCATAAGACCCCAAGCCGCGTTTTTTTTTCCAATGCGATTTTCGCCACATATAACCTCTTCTTGAGTAGAAGGTCCGTTTTCAGAGAACATGTACTCCCAGATCTCAGTTTTCCCTTACCCCTACTAGTGTCTTTAAAACACGACCATTAATTCCTTAAGTATCTCTCAACCCCTGTTTATTAGTGGAATTATATACACTGAGCATGTCACTTTCCATTCCACCTCTGTCAGTCCTGGCTGGTCACCCTAATAACTTATTAATAGCAGAAGACTCACCATGCAGACGTTCTTGCCCACACTGTTGAGGGTACAAAAAGTGTCCTTCTCTTTCCATGGGAGTTTTTCTGAGCATTCCGCGTTGGTGAGCCTTTCCCCTAAGCAAACGCGATTAATTTTCCGTCATCTTTCACAGATGACCCTACAAAATTTTACCCAGATTGATCTTGTTCAGTCGTATAGTACTGTTCAGATGTTTGCTTGCTATAAATAAGATTATTTGAAAACTACAAAGTGATTCTCAAAAGAAATTAATTTTCTCACGATCGGCTCCCCATCCAGCGGCCAAGTACTTTTTTGACCAAATGTCCAAATTGTCAATGTTGTGAAAATGGGGCAAACAGATGTGACTAATGCCTTCGGGAATTTCTTTCTCCAGTTCCAGGAATGCGATATCCTCTGTATCTCCACAGCCCGCTTTGAAGTAACTGTCGTATTGAGCTCTAGAACTTGTAAAAACCATTATGCGTTGGAAGTAATTAGTTCCAGAGCATTTTCCTATTCGCATAGAGGTACAACTATTTCAGAGGTGCATTCAGCTTGACAATACAAAGGTTAAGACACCATAATTTGGTGCTGAAAGGGAAGATGCTTTGACGTGCAGCAAAGAGAAGAAAATCGAGAGAAAAGCTAAGAGCTTGACATTTCTTTGATTCAATAACTCCTCAGTGCGGTGCCCTCTAAGGTCTATGAGACCTATGAGATGTAGCAGTCATAAGTCACATTTGACGCGCTCGGCTGTAGTATTTAGTATTTATTACACAAGCGAACTTGTGTGAACGAACTCAGAGCAAGCATACAAAAAAAAAACAAAAAGAAAACCAACAATTTCAACAGCTACAACGAACAGAATTGTCAAAGATTATAAAAGGAAAGGAAGTGTGTATGGAGACCTAAGCGTAGTACTCGTGCATCTTTCTCTTCAACTGCGCTACGCTACTAGCCAGCAGATACTTTTTGCTAAACTTAGCGAACTCAGAAAAAGCCCGCACAGTAAAGAATTTGGCTCTAATGGAGGACCTAGCCCTCGGGAGGAATGGTTTCAGATTCTGTCCTCTAGTGCTAGACGGTAGAAGGGTGAAAGACCCTTGCATATCGACCGACATCTCCCCTGTGATTATTTCGAACGCAGGCAGAATATCGAATTTCTTTCGCCTGCATTGAAGAGACTCCAGGCCTAGCATTTTATTTCTAACGACTACCCTTGGTATGGCGTTGTAATTAAAACCTAAGGCCCGAATCAGTGCCTTTCTGGTAAAACTATTCTGATTTGATTCCAATCTCAAGGTAGACTTTTTGCTTTGCGGATAAAAAATAGTTGTGCCGTACTCCAGGATAGGACGAATGAAACATTTGTAGGCCCTAATGAGGAGGCCAGGATCTCTGGTATACAAACTTCTAAGCAGTTGGAAGAGTCTGGATTCCGCTTTGTTGGCAATGTAACTACAATGGGAATCGAAGCGGAGATTTCTATCAACCATAAAACCCAAGTATTTAACTTCGTCAACTCTACTAAGCACGACGTCACCGATGTGGTAATTGCAACCGGGCTGACTTCTACCTAAATGCAGAACTAAAGTCTTTTCGGATGATAACGGTAGCTCCCACATTGCGGACCAGTCTAGGACCGCATTAATGGCCCTTTGAATCAGTAAAAAATCTGTTTCTGTTCTTAATGCTCTGTAGATTTTTACATCATCGGCAAAAACTTTGCATTGAACTCCTACCTCATCTACCACTCGCGGAAGGTCGTAAGTGTAAATAGGGAGCAATACGGGTGATAAGACACTGCCTTGCGGAACCCCACTCGGGCACGCCCTGACCGTGGAAAAACTGTTCCTAACTCGGGCCGTAAATGAACGCAACCGCAAAAATGATTCAATCCACGCGACAATCCTTGAATGTATGCCAACATGGTTCAACTTAATCAAGAGTTTGGAATGGTTGACGCGATCAAAAGCTTCAGCATAATCAAAATAAATCATGTCTACATCCTTTTCCTCATCCAAGGCGGCTGTCCATTCATTTAGGGCTTCGAGCATATGTGAAACTGTTGACCTTGCGCTCCTAAACCCGTGTTGACAAGCCGGCAATATTCTGTACTTTTCCAGATGGTCGTCAATAACCCTCTTCATCACTTTTTCGAACACTCTGCAGAAAACTGACGTAATACTGACTGGTCTATAATTGCTTGGATTGTCATGTGGGGGCTTCTTGGGGATGGGAGATACGAAAGAAATTTTCCATCTCAGAGGAACTTCAGCTCTGAACATACACAAGTTAAAAATAAATTTTAGAGGGCCAATAATCGAAGAAAGATGTGCCTATACAAACCTGAGTGGTATCCCATCCGGAGTAAATGATGAGCTAGATTTCCATCTAGATATGATGTCAGAAATCTCCTGTTCATGGAACCAGTGAGTGTCTTGCATTTGAGGAAACCGGTCATATAATTTAACGTTAGTATCCCGCTGGTCCCCACTGAAAGTGTAGGTGCCTTCAAAAGAATCAGCGAAACACTGTGCCTTATCGAAATCAGAAACTACTCGCCCCCGTGGGGTTTTACCAAGGCAGGCACCCTTTCTTTAGACTTGCATTTAGATGAAATGTATTTAAATAGTGCGGACTTAAATAGTGCGGACTTATTGTTACTTTCTATAACTTTCTTTTCGACCGAACTGCAATGCTTATACATCTTACTCTCGAACCGTTTTGCCATTACTTTATAAAACTCCCAATCGCCGGATGTGTTTGATAAGACCGCTTTCTTGTATGCTCTAACCTTCTTTCCGAAAAGGGAATGAAGGAACAAGGGAATTTGCGCCTTGCGGAGCCTAACCTTCTTAGCTGGGACAAATCGATCAATACATTGTTGGAGGATAGAAAGGAGCATTTCGTACATGTCGTTCGCATTCAGCGAGTGAAAAGATCCATACCAATCAACTGATTCTAAAAAGGATACGATTTTGCCGAAGTCGGCATTCTTAAAGTCGCGCTTAACGACAACGTAGTTATCAGTTCTATGAGGTGACAAGAAAAATTCTATGCTAGCGTGGTCGCTCGTACCCAGTGGAGGATCAATCGCTACTCTGGAAACAAAAGCCTTCGCATTACAAAATAGCAGATCCAGAATCTTACCATCTCTGGTCCCTGTGGACAAAAACTGATGGAATCCATGATTTGTTATCATGTCCATAAATTTCTGACAAACCCCTCCATACTGACAGTCGGAGATGGACCAGTTTATATTCGGGAAATTGAAGTCTCCATTAAGCAGGCAAACCTTTGTGTCAACCCAGAGGTCGCTTATACATTTGATGAGCTTCTCAGACTTTTCACTTGTGCAACTAGGGGCTCTATAACAGAGAACCAGCCTCCAGTTGACATCTCCTATACAGGAGTCAACCGCAACTATTTCGTATCCGCCAGATATCGACTCACTGAAAACTAGACTGGGGCAAAACATATGCTTAATCAAGATTGCCACACCCCCACCCTTTTTCCGCTGCCGGTCACACCCGAATATATCATAATCAGAATTTAGGTCTCCGAGCAGGGAGGAGATTTGCGATCTGCTAACCATGTCTCAGCAAGAGCAATCATTCCATAGTCGGATTTAGAAAGTAGGAATATAAGAGAATGAATATTTTCGACTAGTGAGCGTATATTGGTCAAAAGACACCTTGTACCACGTCGAGGCCTCCAAGGAATTTTGAGAAAGATTGACATCTGTTTTTGAGAGGCTGGTTGAAGAACCGCGGAATCTCCGCTAGTTTCCCACATTCACTGAGACATTCCTAGGAGAACAAGTAACAGTACAGTCATTTGACGAAAGCGGCGGTAGAGCGTTAACAGTATCAGAATCATGATTAACATCATCACTGCGAGAGCGAGACATTCGGCTCTCACGTTTCCTCACCCTTTCCTACAGAGTCAGTGATTCCTTGAGGAATACACCTCGTTCCGGAAAGGTGCGGAGGCGGGGAGCCCTTCTGACAGCAACCCGTTGGTAAAATGAACAGGGAAGAACAACTTTGATCAATTTACTCTTGCCACTAAACCATTTACCAAGTCTATAAACCGCGACTGGGTGACAATCAACATCTAGATGAGATAAAACATTTAGAACACTCTGGTAATCATATTGCATCCTATCGAAAGAGTTAGCGTCATGAATCTCGGGGACACCACTTATCACGATCGATCGCCTTCTTTCGATCTCTTCATAGGACAAGGCTCTAGCGGGAGTAGAATCACTCCTAAGGATGAGAAATCTCTTTTTGTTCGAGCAAGCGTAAACGATCTCTCAATTCCTTATTTTCTTTCTCTAAGTCATTGAAAGCCCCTAGTCGCTTACGTAAAGCAGCGTTCTCTCCGACGATGGCGCTCAGCTGCGTTGAGATAGACAATAACCACTTTTTGACACAATCTGGCACAGCTTTCGAGTCGTTGACCTGCTTCACGATATCAACGAAATCCGGGGATGGCGAGACCTTCCGGCGTTACCACTCTTGGGCGCTTCCCACTCTTAATTAAGTGTGAAATTGGCGTCTCCATTACACGGGGCGGCGAGATCAACCACAAAATCCAATAACGACTCGATTGATCGTTAGCGGCGAAAAACCGACGTAATCGAAACTTCACCTGATTTGGTCGCAAATAAGACACCAAATCTTCAGCTCCCTTGCGACAAGGAGCTACGCAGATTCCAAGAATAGAAAGCAAGGAGCGGGAACAGAAGTAGAAGTACTAGTAGCCGAATACGGAAGTAGGACAGAGATGGCTGGACAGTCGCTCAAAAACACAGCCGCATGCGGACAGTACACACGCATGAAATGAGTAGAAGCCAGAAGTAGAAGCCACCTCACCTCGAGCCAGCCAAACAGCTTTGTAAAGAGCATCGAGATTGCCTTTCACCAGACACTCGACGACACAGTCTGCTCAAACTCTGGCGGTAAACGAATTTCTCCTTTCTTAATATCCAATCAAAAAGATGAAGAGCTCCAAAATAAAGACCTGAGCACTATCTCTGTTCCTGGACGAGAGCTATGTGTGGCAAGGAGGCCCCATTAAGTGAAGTGCATCTCATCGAATGCGTGACAGGGCTTTCGAATTGTTCACCTCATGAGAAGATGTGGCAGCCATGTTTCCCACATTTTGACTTGGATCAAGAAGGCAGTAGTCGCGTGCGCTGTCACACTGCATATGGGGCGATGACCAAATTCAAGCATCCTGTTGCATGTTCATATTATCGTTATCGATGCCGCTCTCTCTTGCATCTGGTCTTTCACAAGTACTCACACGCGTTGTTCTCATCCACCTTCTCCTCAACACTCGGTACATGACTCTCTTCTATCGTTACAAAACGCTCCTATCTGATTTTGATACTTTTGATTTTTGATAGCTGCTGATTATCGCGCAGCCCGCGATGTGAAAGTTCTATCTTTACACAATAGCTCCTAAATTAGTGTTTGTAACATTCTCTTCCTTTTTTGCGCACAGCCGCACCACTATTGTCGTAAAATGTGCCTTTGATATACAAGTATACCTTTTGATCTTGATAACCTGGCCGACATCCTTCTTCGTGCATGCCGCCGCTTTGTTCACCATTAGGCAAACACCGCCGACCATAATCTCACCATACTTCACAACTGTATCCATGTCCTTCATTCTGCAACATACTTCTAACTTGCAGAATTTGGGTACTTTTCCAGGACTGTCCTACTAGTTCTAGTCACCCGAAGAAGCGTCACTTACGCCACTCAACACACGAGTATTTACATCGATATCAGCAAGGCACTCCGTGCAAACTGCGAGTTGGACAGTTCTGACACAGA
The DNA here is from genome assembly GCA_963978905.1 of Trichostrongylus colubriformis. Taxonomy (NCBI): domain Eukaryota; kingdom Metazoa; phylum Nematoda; class Chromadorea; order Rhabditida; family Trichostrongylidae; genus Trichostrongylus; species Trichostrongylus colubriformis. The sequence continues at coordinate 7,166,443 of OZ022259.1, read as the reverse complement.
TGCTTTGATCTGATTGTACAACCAGCTAATGCCCTTCGACGCAATTTCTTATTCATTTTGGAAAGGTCATTTCGAACAAATGCACCAGAGATCCTCACTTGCAAGTACCATCTTCACTTTCGAAACAGTGAGCAGCTGTCATGATATGTCGCCGAGTTACCAAAGTACCACTACATGTGACTGAAACTACCTCATTTGAATCGGACGTGGCATATCTTATGGCAATATGATGCCATGATCGTGCGTCGGAACACTCGACCTGGGTCACCGCATAACGTTAATTACGTCGCTGTGCAATAGTTTGTGGTTTTTTTATGGATTGACTGAGCTGTAAAAGACGCGATCCCCACCTTGCCCCATAATCTGACCCCTTCAAGTGCTCTGACGTAAGCCGAATGTCACACAATAATTCATAAGGCTAGAATCGTAATGCAGAAAAATCGGCTAGCTGTTGAAGAAGGCAGCACGACCTGGAAATCTATTTTTATCATCTGCAGCGCCGTTGAACAGGTGGATAAGGACAGTCCATGGTAGTTCGCCCATGAAAACACTTTCGCCACCCATCACCTACAAAATTACATGAGTATGAAAATTACATGAAAATTACAGAATGATTGAAAGCAATTTCCCTATATGTACAGAGGTTGGGGCTTCGCTCTGAACGCTCTCTACGACGAGCTGTCGTCTCTCATCTCTAGGTTTTATAATCTTGTTTATAAAGTAGGAACTGCACATGCACAAGCAAATGATGGCATTTTTGGAAACGGCTTTTCCTCTGACGCACTAATCACGCCAGCTGATTACACCAGGCCGGACGAGAGGTGTCACGAGGGACACTAGAGGATTCTCGACTATCCCGTGAGAGACTCTCGTCATGGATAGCTTTCAACTCGATCTGTGAATTTACCGACCAGCTAAGAGATGTAGATCGGGAAGCATCGATCTCCAACGCCTCAGAACTGTCGGCACTACGCTTCGCAACGGAAACCGGGTCTGAGAAGAACGCAGCATTCAAAGCAATACTGTCAACCCATCGTGCACTGGAAAGATGCTTCTAGAAGATAAATCTATATCAGCGAGCAACTCAGGTTATTAAGAGAGGATTTAAGGAAGAATTCGGGATTGCAAGACCCGTCGCAGTACACGAGAGGGATGAAACATCGTTGGGCCGGGCAGATCAAGAGTAGTAAGATCAATTTATATCTAGTTCATAGCAGTAATTCTTGCCTGTGCAACAAATGACCCTCCAAAAGTCGCAAATGCAGAAGATGGTGCATCTTCTCTTCACACATGATCTTAATACCTCTATGTCATATCTGCAAACTTACAGGACATGTCGTCGCTACCTCTGTGGGAGCAAAAGCTGCAGCTGATGCACTTTGTGGATGTGATCCTCTTTAATGGTCACATGTTTTACCAAGTTTTCGTTGTTTTGTTATTGTTAACCTTGCACCACCGTTTTATGTTCTCAATGGAGTTATATACTATATGTGAGTGTAGTACAGCAACTTTTGGAAGAATCGAAAGGTTGAAGATAGATTTTTTGGCGTACCAATCCATTTTTGGGGTGTGCCACGCAACTCAGTACCTTCCAGAATCGTGGTAGCAGATGAATTTTTTCTGGCCTATACAGGGTGTGCCAAAAAAAGTAATTTTGTCTCCTCCACTTTCACCCCACTTTAGTCGAACTACAGCAAATTCTGTTGAAGTATTTTCTTCCCCAGATTCAAGAGCAGACCTCACTCTATCACTATACTCCGTGGCAGCCTTCTGCGCGAGCAGGAACGGGAGCAAGGAAAGAGTGAACAGAATGTGTTAACTCAACTAGGCAAAATCCCAAGTTTCGCCGCTCTCGTTCACAACCTTGGTGAAGTTCGTTCACTCTGGGTACCTACAAGGATCACACTGGGTGGTGTTCTTTAACTTTCCGTTTTTTCAGGATTCCCAGCGCCCTTGGTTTCCAAGAGCCAAAACATACCCTTACCACTAAAACCCCCTCCGAAGGCGGACTTGGGCACGAAAATGATACTTCGGATCATAGCAGCCTTGTCCAAGCAGTAGGGGCTCTGTGGCTTCCATGAACCGAAGGGTCAATCCTCAGGCAGCTTCCCACAAAAGACCTACCATGGAGCCTGGCTTCACTGTCTTCAGCGGACCTATACTGTAGGTACTCCGAAGCCCGACTGCGCCGAATAAAAGCTACATATTTTTACAAAGATGAACGTATAGAGTTACAGCTTGTTCCTGTTTTCAGAGGAACATTTCGGGAATATTTTGCCTCAATACTTTTATCTCTTTCGTTTCCCTATGCTTTGTATTATTGACAGATGTGAACCGTGGGCAAAATTACTTTTTTGGCATCCCCTGTAGAATGACTTGCGGGTGTCAATCGATATACAAGTCAGTGTTTTTATCTTCACTGCATCATCTCTGCTTACCGTGAGCTATTCCTTTGAGCGATATAGGGACTATACTTCACAGCTAGTTTAGGCACCATTACCAGTTGATGTATACTCTGAGTCATTCGAGGATTCAGTGCTGGCTCTGAACTCACTGTATGTTGCATCGGATCATTTTCCTCTTCGATTGTGTCATCACTTTCAACTTCGTGTTCTGGTGAGTGATCTGTCTCAGCACTTTTGCTCCCATTGTCATTGACGTTTGGTAGCGACCTAGATAAATGAAGCTTGGGTGCTAACCTAATGAGGGGCATCTTCAAAACATTTTAACGAATGTGTAGCAATCTTCGCACTCACTTTGCCCAAGTCTGAGGGTAAGTGAGACAATGTCATTTCCGACGAAATAACACCGAACCCTGAGAACAGTGATGCGTAATGGGCTACTCCATCCCCCCCACCCCCTGCACCATCCCATTACACTGGCACCTTTGTTACGCATTACGCATAAGGGCTGGTGGGATTGCTGTCGCTAGGCAGCTATCTCTGTTTATCTGTCCTGTCTTCTGTCTAAAAGTTAGGGTCGTCATAATGTTGATGCTGAAAGAAATCAGCCACTCATACGAGATGAAAACTCCTTGAGGCGTTATCGTAATGAGTAGGGCATCCTTCCATTGTATAACCATTCACTATGTGTGTTTATTTGTCGTTATGCCGTTCGGTGTGTATGAATTTCGGTATGTCTCAGTCAGAGTGTATGGTAGGATTCTATAAAAGTTCACCGGTCAATATCAACGATTGGATAATTGGATTGGATAATTCTGTATATTATCCAATCCAATCGTTGATATTGACCGGTAGACTTTTTCACCATGAAAGCCGAGACGTCAATAGTCACGGAATTTTGATCGTTTAGCCAGTCATGTGATACGATAAGTATCAATTTGCTCACATTCATATTACGCTACACCTCAGTCAAGGATCAGCAGGGTCGACCCCATGAGGTGGAGTACGTGAAGGCGGAACATCCTGGAACTGTTCCTTCCCCAGATCTCATCGGCGTGCCTTCCTCCGAGGATTTTGCTACGTGTGGTTTTTTTAAACCCCTGTTTTCATTTGGACGAAACACTTTAAGGTATCCTCATTTTCCACATCACCTCTACAACTGTCTTTTGAGGAAAGCGAGCAAATGAATGACCGCAAACAAATGAACTAACGGTCAGCTCTGCCAAACACCACACAGGTCAGATTATGCAGAGGAAGCCAGAAACGGGATGTGAGCCATCATTATCAAGGAAGCAGTTTCGCAGAACTTTAAACTCCACAATTAATGATTCTACCGCAATGAAGGGGCAGCTTATAAAAAGTAGCTCACTTGAGCATCTCGTAGAGATCTTTGAAGACTCAGTTTGCACACTTAGGCGTATATTTTACTCCACTGACGCCGCGCTCACAATAAATAGCGGCTGGTACACTGGTACTCGATCCATGGATTCAAGCTCTCATTGTAGACTCTATTATATCAGAGTGAGCTATCGATTTCCTTACAGAGCATAGAAAACTTCCATTATCGATTAGTCTACAGCAGTAATCGGTTATCTTTAACCTATGTTCTGGCATATTCCCACGACCCAAGCCAAGAGCCTATTCGAGAAGGAGCAAGGAAAGATTATTTTATGCATTCCAAAATACAACAAGGAGGACCCACACAGAGCCATTAATGTGGTAAATCAGGCAGAGGATGGATCCATCATAGAAGTCTCGCACGAAGCCTCCTGCCAACAACTTGAATCTTATACGGGTGTTATTGCAGAGAGGGGGACGGCATCTCCTAACACATTCCATCTCATTATCTCTGAAGGGTCTTTGTGGGATCACTCTGCACTTCCAAGCGTATATTTCTGCCTAAACGACGAAGAAGGCGTGAGCAGATTTCTTTTCCTTTCTTGGCTTGGAAAATAGCGTCCATAGTGGGATGCCCCAACTCCCGAAAGCACCCTGTACCTTGAAACTGCTAAAGATTTGAAACTAGCCTGCGGAATCGTACTCCCTGTAGTCCACAACTTTTAGCATCTGCAACGAGTTCACAATGGTGCTGCTCGGTACAGCGATTTAACATGATTCTCGCACTTACCGTACAGCAACTCACTCGTCTCTGTAAATAGTGTTAGTAGAATATACGAGTAAGGGACCATGACCCCGACTGTAAGTCGTTAAATGGGGGAGGTCAATGTGTGGGTAAGTTCTAAATGAGAAACACCAGTAGCTCAATGTTACTGATAACATCTAACAGGTTAATCGCATGGTAAATCCACAACAAACATCGCCTTTCGTGACATCGCTTCTTCTCTTGGCTTCATTAAATACCATTTCAGTTTTCGGTAGAATTCTGAGCCGATACCGGACAACTGATATTAAGCAAGTCCATATCGCATATCCACACTGTAATAAACGCTGTCGCAGATCGCAGCGACGATGGCCTCGGGGGCACCGCGCTCCCCGATCCGCGCTGCGGCGCCGCTTGTCGCGTCTCGCGCGTGCGGTGGTCCCACCCTCTCTGGTCGAAGCCGTTAAACAAGGCCGGCTGCCAACTGCCACTCGGTTTTCACCGGGCAACGCCATGATGCTACTCGGGGTGAGGTGCACCTTGGCTCTCGAGTAGTGGAGCGCTGGCACATGAGTTGGCCGGTGTCTACCCCTGCTCCCCGACTGGGGGCAGCCTGTGTTTTAGATCCCCATGTAGACACCGTCGGCCATATGGCAACGTAACATCGGCCGAATGGGGGTCTACTACGTCAGCCGACTGTCGGGAGTCACCCTAGCGGAGGCAACTTTGGGGGTCAGGTATGATATATTATGTTGTCGTTATTGCGTAATAAATGTGCATCATATATTTGTATTGTGTAACCTATATGTTATGTATGTGTCATATATCCTTGTTATCCTGTGTCATATATGTATGTGTTGTGCTTTGTCATGTTTGGTACTGCGGTGCAGGTTGTCAGTGACGTGACGGTCAGGGGCCGACGGCCCTTCGGTGTAGTGGGTTTAGCACACATATGGTATAGGTCAGTAAGACCCTTAGGTCCTCACGGTGAGTCCATCTCTCCGGCTGCCTCGGCGACCGGCGGGGAGTCTCTGGTGGGGCGTCTGGGGGCACATGGTGCCTTCTGGATACGAGAGGTTCGAGTGCGCAAGTCCACCGTTGCATACGCGTAGTTAAAGGATGCCTTTGATCCGCGACAAAAGGCAGTACTGAGCGCTAGCTCAACCGGTTTCTGCAAACATCTACATTTCGAGACTTCACTCAGTTTAGTGGTCGAAACATTTCGATGCAAGTGATATCGGAATACGGAATTGGGCTAAGCCAGTGTTGAAGACAGCATAAGGAGTAGTGTGCTCATTGAGAAATTCACCGTCACCTACATGGAAACTATAGGTCAAAGAAGGCTATCTCAGACGAAATCCCGGTGAAAAAGCGCACTTCCGAGCGGTGAAAACGGCGTAAAGGAAAATAGTTCTCACCTTTGGATGACAGACCCCGCCTCCTAGTGTCGATTGTCCAGAATGATACTTATCGTATCGTATTAAAGCCGTATTGATCGAAAGTACGTAGTGCCCGAAGTGTCGGGTTTGCGGTGAAAACGTCCGCCAGCCAGTATCAAAGATTGGAAGGGATGAAACAGTCGAATTACCCCTGAGGCTGCTTTTAAATTGGAACTCATAAGAAGACTCACATGATGAATCACACTGCAACTTTTCCTAACGTTAACTTCTGGCTTATCTGTCGCTCGCAACGGCAAAATGTTCACCGTTCGAGCATCAGTGAGCTTCATCTCAACTCCGCTCATCTTACATCATACAACTCTTTTTGACAGAAGCTACTGTTGTCAAAAAGAGGATACAAGATGAAGTAATTTCCTTTTATGTTCTTCTGGTAGAAGGTTCGCACTTCGTACAAGTGCTGTTTAGTTCCCTCGTAAATGACTACACCGTATATGGAATAATTTAACTCAAAAACAAAAACAATCAAAACAAAACATTATGAGCATATTGTTCAAAGATCATCATAGTCGTGCAATTATATGCACTAAAAAGACGAAGTTCAGACTCCCAGACAAGGTAGTGGTACGAAAAGCAAGTCATCTCAAACGGTTGAAAACTCCGGTGGACGAGTAAGAGGAGAAGTGCGTCGACTAGGTGACGATCTCGCTGAGTAGTCAGGCGGAGAGCTGAAAATTATTCTCCTACCTTTCCTTGTAGTACTGCATTCCGATACCACAAAAGTGTAGTGACTTACAGCGCTCTAGGTAGGCCAGTAGGACGAGTTCTCGGTTCTCGTTCAAACATCGGGATATCTGAGGCCTCTGATGGTTGTGGTAACGGCCTTGGCTTCTCATATACGGTTAACGGCTCCTAAATAACAAAAGCAAGGCTGAAAGGAAATGAGAGGTGGGACCTTCTCAGAAATACTTTGACATTATGAGAAAACATTGCTGTCGCTGAGACGTTTCAAAGAAAATTTCAGCCCTAAAGGAGGTATAGTCCAAACATTGGGGTGTAAGCCAAGGTTGTCCTACTAAGCCAGGTCACGCGAGGTGGTGATCAATCCCCAATGGGACCCAAGAAACTTGCCGCGCGCGGTGACTTCGTTCGCGTGACGCGGTGACTTAGTTGGGCAATACTGACGCACAACCCTAAACATTGTGAAAAGTCACAATGTCTACGAACCCCGCTTACCGCTTCGGGTCCAACAACACTGGTGCTCCTGGGTGGTGAACTTCGTTTTTTTCGATCCGACTGCTTGATGATCCAGAAGATTGCGAATATGCCGATGAGTACGAGAACAATCGCCAAGGCGATAGACATCCATTGCAACCACACAAGTATATTATCTTTAGCTCTGAAGTAAACAATCATCGTGTTAGAGAATACAGCACATAGTAAAAAAAGGAAAAACTCAGTAAAGTGTTCGTTCCGGTTGTGTGAGTGTTAGAAAGGTCACTCCCTAGTCTTTAAACGTGAAAAGACTCCAAAAACTTCAATAAAGATTCAGTATTGGACAGGCTTCCCTAAGTGTCTCGACAGGCGAAAGTGAAGTGAAATACGCAAGCAGTAACCTGTGTCTGCACCACGGTTGTCCTCCTTGAGTCCATTGCATCCTCCATGAATTATCGTACTCATTTCTGATCTTTTGACCTGCAACTCGTTTTTTTTAGTACATTCAGATTACTTTACCACTTCTTCGTCCTGTGACTTACACTGAAACTCTATATCTCCTTTGATGATATGCGTTTGGAAACAGCTGAATGAGAGCTTGTCGCCTTCCAGATAGGCCGGTTCACCACTTGATGGTCCCTTGATCAGATATTCCGGGTATTCGATGTTCATCGCACCACATGAGTTGTCTGTAACAGATGAATGGCATTGAGTACTATTAGACAGCATGGAGATGTGTAACGCTAGTTGGCATAGCTGGCACAGACACGGTTTAAAAATTTTCGCTTCCGGCAGCTGAACCTTATTCACCATAGGGCTAGCTTATCGGTACCAGAAAAGCCTGGAAATGGCCCTTACCACTAGGATTAGATCAACTATTAGTATATACTCAAAGACACCAGAAGGGGGTAATTTTGGCTTACGGTAGAACAGACGTAGTGTGGACGAGTTTAGGTGACCGCCATTGCACAAACTCCCAATTTGACGCCTTGGCATGGTGCCAAAAGAAAATGTTTCTGTTATAGATTTGTTTTTCCTTTACTTTTTCCTTTGTTCTTTCTTATATTGTTTCTAGATGTACCTACATGAATGCTAATGTAGTTGGGAATGGCCACTCCACTGCGCTCGGAGTCAGGTGCTACAACTAACGTTGGCCCACGGCCCGTCTCCTACAGCGGACAACTCGGAATGGATGCGCTTATGCAAATGGGATGCGAATACACACCGCAGCGTCGTGCTTTTGAGTCCGGATTTTTTCGCCTATTATCGCTTCTTACCTTGAGTGTTCATTGCAAAATGCTCATTTCCTTGCATCTTTCTCTTGTTTCAGACCCCCTTCCGGTTCCTGTAAAGGCACCGAAAGGGGTTAATCAGCGGTTTGAGGAATATGAAAGAAGAGGTGCTCAGCAGTGCAACAATAGAGAAAGAAGTAAAACAGCGAAAAAACCGATGAGCAGGGTACCCGAAATACCCCTTGTCTTTCGCGTCCCTCTGCGTCACTAATCAAGGGTAGACTGCAGACGCGTGGAGGCTAAACTAGCCGGTCGACTGTCCTGCCCCCCGTCTGATGAAGTGCAAAACGACAAGCTGGGCAGTGGGATCGTGATAACCCCAAGCCGCGCTAGTTTTTTGCAAGTTTCGCCACAGATCACCTCTTCTGAAGGGGGGGGGGGGCTTGCTTAGAGAGGACATTTATTCCCAGTTCTCACTTCCTCCTTACCCCTCCCAATGCCTTTTGGGGAATCATCGATGGAGATTCGCGATTCGAATTCCTCTTTTAGATACAACACATTAAATGAACACGTAAGGAACCGAGGGTTGCCCTTTGTTCCAAATCGGAAAACTGGAAAAAGAGCAATTAGTTTGAAATCCCGCCAAGCAACCTTTGAAGAGCTGTCGGCGACATGAGCGTAGTTTCCCAGGTCCAATGATGTTTTGCTTCTCACCCCGCGCCCCTGCCCACGTGATCAACGCCTCTTTACTCCTGGAGTCTTCTAGAATTCCCACCCCCTAGGATGCCCACGCCATCGGACGTTTCTTTCAGGAGCTGTATCTAGCCGGATTGTTTTTTCGCGGCGAACTTCGCATGTGTAGATTTCTCTAAATCGCACAAGATTTCGAGCCCCCTATTTCAATAATGATAAAGCACTTACATCGAGCTGCTCCCTCTATCCGTTGAGTGAGATAGTAATTGTAAGACATCCGCGCTTCGTCACCAAGCAATCGAGCCTTAAAAAATTGTTCCTAAAGGTTTTAAGGGCTTTGCATCAATAAATTAGTAAATCCACCTGTAACATGACAGAATCGTAGAGGCAGGCAACATCGTTCCCACAGTCAGACTCCAACGAAGCGAGATCGGTAGGGCAGCGCAGGTACATCTGCCTTTCCTCTGGATACTCATAGTCTGGATCTCCTAAACAAAGTGAGATTTTGCTTTCTCCCATCATTTTTTTCCGCTCTCGGATGCACCTCCCCAAGGGTTTCTTTCCAAAGAGGAAGGTTCCAAGAAGGAAGGTCTTTCCTGATCAACCTGAAAATGACGCACTTCTTGGAGTCCTACAGAATGCCAGAAAATTTCTGAAGTCGTTCTCGTTTTGTGGATGGAAAGCGTACCGACTCCTGAAAATGGGTAGGACTAGATTATTTAGATCGAGAGGATCATTGACTTTCACATACGTCTGATATTTAGATGCCATTTTGTACACAGGCCCTTTCAAAAAGTGATCAGCATAGGCCTAAAATATTAATTTTCAGGGAGCTGTGATTTGATTAACGTTGCTGAGAAAAGAAATACCTGGAACAAGTTTTCTCTGTCACTTCTGGATGCGAAGAGGTCCGAGACGTCATCGGCTTGCAAATTCACATTCATCGTCTCCATTTCACCTTTGATTTTGTCTGAATAAGTGTACGCGGAAAACTGCATTCCACAAAATGTTAAGTTTCTCCCGGGTGTGTGCAGATATGACGGAGATTCGCCTCGCGGCGTTTCACTCGCGGCGCGGCGTTTCACTCGCGGCGCGGCGTTTCACTCGCGGCGCCACCAGTACGACTTGCGAATCGATTGCTCTGGGAGTCCGGCAGAGCATGGCTGCGTCACCTGTGTGCTTCTACCCATGCCACACTGCCTCTCTTGAAGGCTGCCATGCCCTGCCACTGGCACTCGCACTCGCCGCGCCGCTAACCCAGAGCGGCCACGCGATTTTCCGTCATATCTGCGCACACCCGTTCCTCCCTAGCGTTTACTAGTTCTCAGAAACCTATGTGGTTAAATACATAAAGAAGCACCTAGTATGTACTATCGAGCAGTTAAATTGGTTTGTGTCAGACAATAGGCCTTCTACATAAATAACTATTTTTTGAGATGGACCTCAGTTAAGTCTTCTTCGCAAGTACCGGCTGAGCACCGGCGGTGCGAACGAGGAGGTCTGGCAGTAAACGTCACCTCGAGCTCATTTCAAATATAGTCTGTACTTTATTTCCCAATCTATTAGCGATCACTGTTTTATATTTTTAAAATTTTAAAAATCACATCTCAAGAGGTTTATGGAAATGAATATGAATAAAAAAACAATTTTCCAAGTTGCGGCTCATTTTTATGTAGAAATTGGATGTGGAGAATGAAAAAGTCGGGCGGAAATTGGACGTCACAAAGTGGTGCCATCGTAATAAGGGGGATATCTAATAAAAAGTTGCGCATTTAAGCATTTTGGAGGGATCTTTGAAGGGTCAACCTGCACATTCAGTTGTATATTTTTGGCCAAGCCTCAGTGGAGGAAAGACGGAGTTACTTCTCACCGCTAGGCTTAGGTAAAAATAATGTCCGCAGTAAAATGCCCCTCCCCCCATGATCATTACGATAGCACCACAAAGTTAAATCCCGAGAAGCTAAGCAAGACAACAGGCTCGAGTGTCCTGAATTCGCTGCTATGCCCCTCTCTCACAGCATCTTCAAGGGCTGTAAGACAAGGGAGCATAGCATAGCGACCGCCCTTCACTTTTAAAAAGAAAACTTTGAAACGGAAATTTTAAACGATTCCATCTTCACCTCCTTATTATGACTCCTTTCTTTAGTACAGTTCTAGTTTCCAATACAAAAGACCCGTAGGCCCACCATGAGTGTGAAATTCAAAAAGTGCATAGTTCCTATAGTTATCAATCACTGATAGAGCGAAGAGTTCACATGGATTGTGGAGAGCTTATTGTTAGGCCGCGGTCATACTTTGCGGTGCTGCCGGCGGCAGAGCGTGGCTCGTATCTCTGCGTCTCCGCCTATGCCACTCTGCCTCGTAAAGTCCGAATAATGTGTCTGACGCTACATTCCAGTTGTAGGCAGAGTAGGATAAAAAAGCGTGGCCGTTCGAAAAACAACGGAGAGTCGGGCCTCTGGTTTCCACATAAGTTATGTGGCGGATGTTTTTTGTGTGTTCCACATCACTAGTGTAGTGATCGAAGCCAGGCAGATCTGTGACATGCGGCGGCAATACCCGGCACATGCGGCCTCACTTCAATGAGTGGTGCTGCCGAAACGCAGCAGGCAGGAGGACTGAGCCCCGGGCCCTATAGCGTGCTCTCCATTACGAAATGCGACATTTTTGTTCGCTTGGATGTTTGGCTTTCCTCCGTAGCTCACAGATAGCAAAAGCAACCATAGTCATGAAAAGGATAAAATTATGTGCTACGTGAAGCATCTCCTATCAATGTACTGTGCCATTGGTCGAAATTCAACTATACAGCGCTGAATGCAGGCTTGTTCGGCTATTTTCATTCTTCATGAGGTGGCAAAACCTACACTTCATAAGTTGTCCACGAATGCTTTGATCGTTGACACTGGTCCACGTAAGCTGGGAAAACTGCTGCTGAAACGGCTCTTCCGGAAACGGATTGATAAGACCCTCGACACGAGGAGTGTCCGCAGTTCGCGTTATTCCTGGCTGCTGAAACAAATTCATCGCGTCAATGTGCTAAATATGTGAAAAAGGACTTACACTGAGGACTTTATACTGAGGTGGAACCGATATTTGTACATCCAGCAAACCGAGACTTTCCATGTAGTTGAATTTTCTGTCAATATCAATCGCATATGATTCTCTGATCCTAAGTCCAATCTGCGCTCCGTCGAGCACCACGAAGATTTCGGACTGGCCTTTCTGCACATTGTTCACATAGACAGTAACTCCTTGAAAGAGAAAAGAAAGTCGCTAGAGTGACAGTGACTGCAGTAGCAGAATAGGGGGTGGAGGTCGCTAGGTCGAATTTCCGCGCGACCGCCCGCGGCGAGCAGCGCGGCAAGTACAAGTCGTTTGGAATTCCGCTCAAGACGCAATGAGCTGGTACCGTCAGGGACTTTTAAAGGTAGGCGAACTCCCAAAGCTTTCAACTCGCAATCTTTACATGTCCCTTAGGCCGCGGTCATACTTTACGTGTCTGCGGCAGGGCGTGGCCGCGTATCTTGCGTCTCCACACTGCCTCGTTGCCTGCGTCATCTCTGCACCTCCCCCGTGCCACTCTCTCTCACAGGCAGCGAGAGGGAGTGGCACGGGGGAGGTGCAGACATGACGCAGGCAACGAGGCAGTGTGGAGACGCAAGATACGCGGCCACGCACTGCCGCAGACACGTAAAGTATAACCGCGGCCTTACAGTACCAGTCCATTGCGTCTTGAGCGGAATTCCCAACGGCTCATACCGCGAGGCGACGCCGCAAGCGCAAATTCGACCTAGTGACCCCACCCCAGAATAGGCAGTGATCCACAAATTACCCTTTCAGGAATGACATATATTTCACAATTAATTGAACGCTAGGGGGTGGAGCAAAAGTTACTGGCATTTTTGGTAAACTGCCATTGAAACTAATCGTCAAAGTCTCACAGTGGTCGGCCGACACCTCCTGGGCTAGTTTCACCTCCATGCAAGCGCGGTATGTGCTGGGTACGTGCCACATGCCACAGATTCGGGCGCAATCGATAGATGGGTAATAATGCGGTGCGTTGAAATTTGCGGTCATTGCCTATACCCACTGGAAGCTAATGTGAGGGTTCCCCTGGCGAGTTTTTCCTTGTTTTTCAACAATGAGGCACTGCATTTGTACTTTCATTTTCTTTTTCAATGATGAACCAAAACAGCGAACCCACTGCCATGAAGAAACACTGAATATCGCTGACTTGAAATTGGTCTCACCGCGAAAACGCTGGATATACATGTTGTCAAAGTACCGTATTACGTTACCAACAATAATCGATGTTTTATAACGTTGTCTATAGGTGTCCTTACGCAACACAACGTGCACTCTGCAAGGATTTTGATCAAAATGTGAATGAACTAATTTCTCTGATGCGTCTGAGCATGGCAAGTCTAACACTTCGAAATTCCACAGAAAAATCAGCGCACAGCTGGGGAAATGGCAAATGCCTGTTTCAAAATTATTCCTAAATCGCAGACCTGTCGGCTGAATCCGATGAAAGCACGACACCGGTGATAACCGTGGCATTCGTTGGTTGCACGAGATCGCGTTGGGCGATATTCAGAGCACCTGAAATAGGTATAAATTACGTGAGAGTTCCGCATCGCTCGCGAGATGCAGCGCTTGCAAACTGGGGACGGGTCCTCATGCGACTAGTCAGTCCCCTCATTTTACTTCAGAAACAGGACAAGAACCCAGCTTACGTCGCTCCGAGCTCGTATCAGCATGAAGTTACTTACGCCAGAAAATCGCTTCAGCGGCGTCGCACTAGCGGCGGCACCAGTACGACTTGCGAATCGATTGCACTTGGGAGCCCGACAGAGCGTGGCTGCGTCACGCCAGCTTTTCCACCCATGCCACACTGCCTCGCTTGAAGACTGCCATGTCCTGCCACTGGCAGTCGCAGCCGCCGCGCCGCTCGCTGCGGACGACCACGCGGTTTTCTGGCGTAAGTATCCTCTCCCCATGCTTCACACTGAACGCCTCGGTTCGAAACGATGCATGCTCGTTTTCTAGCTTAGTTATTGCCTAGAAGGTGAAAAAAGTTTAGGACGGACCGCCCATTATTCTGTCACTTTGAAATTCGCACAGGGTGCCCTCAAAGGAACACAAAAGAACATACCAAAATCAACGCTTCGATCTGGAAATCGCTCCATTCGCACTTGAATCTGCACTTCAGGTGTGGAACTCGTTTTATGGGAGTGCAGAAGAGTGAAAATGCCTGGCTCATTGAAGATGAAATTTCGATTGTTCAACGTCGACACAATACCAGCACCAAGTATTGAGCCTGAAGAACACATTGAACGTTCATTACCGTTCTATTACAGTAATCTGCATTAGTTACGTTTTTCATAGAGTCAATGGCCGTACCACTAACAGCGGGTTCATAAGCCTGGCAAGCACTCGATGGCCGTCTCCAGTAGAACAATTGACAGCGGAAGTCGGCGAATTTGCAGCAGAGATAGTAAGGCATTATATCGTGGTGGAACGTGGACAGACCGGGTACCTGTTTGCAGCTCTTCAGAATACCATTAATAGGAAAAACATATAAGAAATGAAAGCCCACCTCAAACATGCCTTGGAAAGGTGCACTACCCAACTCAAATGCTCGCGTTGGTACTCCAGGGGAATACGGTGTGCTCTCGTCAATCTAAATTGAACGGGAACCATGCCATGGATTCATTGATAAAATCCGTCGCAAAATTAACAAGTTATGATGATGTGCCAAAATATACAAAAATTGTAAACAAACAATAAATAAGTAATAAAATATATAGCTGAATAAATAGTGCCACCAAAGAGCCAGAAACTAAAATTGAAATTTTTAGCTTATCGTTCAAAGCCAACCACTTTATCTTAGCGGCTTATTTGCCAGAAGGAAGCGCGAGGCTTCACTCGACTCGAGAAAAGATTGCCGAACAGTGCCGCCCACTTTGAGATTTCGTTTTTTAATTCCATTTTTTCAATCGGATTTTAGTGGACGGACAGCAGCACTGTAGTAGTACGACAGCACTGTTTACGAATCAGATAAATAGGTAGTATTTTCGTTCACAGCAGGAAATAAGAAGGATGAAAAGCATAGAGTTTTTGCTTTTAATCAACTTCTCCTGTGGGTTTCATTCAGAATTCGAGTTCCATTCAGAATGGTGGTGGTGAATGCGATGTGGCCCATAATTTGGCCCATGGCCTATAATTTGCGAGAGTCAGCCGATGTTCACTTCAGTCATTCTATCCCCCTGACCAGTCTAACACCAATTCATCTTCTCGAAGAGATGCGAGGCTTGGTTGACGTGGGCGAGCCTTGATGCGAGATTTGATTCAAGCATCATGCAAGTGAGAATATGCGCCACCTGCCACTACGCCACGTACGCCTGCACAGCAGAAAATATTCAAGAATATTTCAAGAATCAAAACTGAAGGGAATAAGGACAGCGAGATGATGACAGTGTTCTTCAACTGTGATACCTTGACAACAGGCTGATAAGTGGACTGCATCAGGAAGCCCTGCGCATCGTAGCAACAGGTTTGTCCATAATGGGTGGAGTAGGCACTAAAAAGAAATATCGATAGAATGGGAAAAGCTGCGCAGAACGAACATTCAGCTCAATCAGACGGCGTACCTTTCTTGCTCGTGGCCTTCGTAGTTCATGCGATACGTTGAACCGCGCACATTCTGAGCTGACATGTAGCAGTTCATCGAGCCGAGCGTCTCCGTGCATGAAACATCGCGGAAAAGCTGCAATTTATGGGTTTATGGGATGTTTTCAATGAGATCAATGGCTCCATTCACCTCATTGTCAGAGCAGACTAAAGTATCCACCCAGGAAAGGAATGACAAAAAACTACTTTTCAAATTTCAATAAGATTTGGAAAAAGCGTTTTTTGACTAGAAAGTAGACAACGCGATAATTAGTGGCTCACTCTCTGAGAGCGAGTAGGTTCTTGGATAACTTTTCAGGCTGCACCTTTGTTGCGGCTGCACGGTGCAGACTCACGGTCAAAGCTCTCCCAGGTAACGAGGAAACTAGACGCTTCGATACAACCCCCCACCTTTACAGGAACCGAAAACGACAGTCACCGATGCGCAAATAGTTTCTTGACGGTCGGAGACGCACACAGCATTTGGGCGCGTTTCTTCGCGCCCAGTTGCTGTCTGCGTCTCCGACCGCCGTCCCCGATCGCGCATTTGCTCCTCAGCTCTCCATGGCCGACACCCACCTGGACGCCACACCCCATCGGCCCCAGCCCACCTGGACGCCACACCCCATCGGCCCCAGACTTGAGAAGCTATATCTCAGCCGGATTGTAATTTTTTTCGCGGGAAACTTTGCATGAGGCCATCAGTAAGCAGAAAGAACAAAAATATTTGGGGCATTCAAACCCGAATTTTGATTTCAAATCGATCATTTTTCCCATTTCCCTCTTTCTTCCAACCCGTCTCGGTTCCTCTAGGGTTACCACAAGGTATACCTTCAACTGGTGAACGCGACAACCAAGCGGTACTTACCGCACTGCATCTGGGATGAGGCATGAATCGTCCAAGATCCATCTTTGCTTGCTCCTCTTTGCATGGGCAGCTGGAGTTCGTCTCCGTTTCACGAATAAAATTTGATAGTGCTCCATCCTCGTCGAACCATTCGTGGCACATCTCGCGCGACTGAAAATTTTTTGGTTTTGGACAACGATCCACAAGACAGATAGCACGGGTCGCTTCCTAGTAAGCAGGTTGCTTGTTAAAAACTTTGAGGATTGGGCACCATGCTGCCACTTCTGGTGGCCCTAGTTTCAGCGCGCTTCCGCGGATGGTACTCCCTGACCTGTACCCTAATGTTGTTAATAACCACTAGCAGGCTTCGAAAGGATCTCAAGAGGAGAAAAATGCTCAATGGAGGGAGAGACCAATACTTCTGTAACTATGAGCCAAACCTTCTCCTTGACGAACTCGAGTTTCTCTTGCCTGTCTTGTCTATTTCCTTGAAATTCACCCTCCGGTGGCAAAGTCCATAACCAATGGAGTGAAATCGGAGCAGATATTATTCTGAAATCATAAAGTTGAAAAGGACAAATTTTTTGGCGCTGATCTATCCCTTCTGTGGGATGCACCTCACATTCTAGTTCTATTCAGAATCGTGGTGGCCGATGAATGTGATGTGGCCTATATAATGACTTGCGGTGGCCAGCCGATGTACAGGTCAGTGCTTTTATCCTCCCAGACGAGTCTGGTACCAATTCGCCGGAGGGATGGAAGGCTTGGTTGGCCTGTGCGGTCGTTGAGGCAGGATTAGATCCCCGCACCATGAGAGTGGAGTGTGCGCCACCTGTCACTATACCACCTCCGCCCTACTATTATAAAATCATATGATGATCGAAATTCAGGGCACTTTTTGAAGGCACACGGCCTGGGGTGTTGAGAAGTTGAAAACTGGGAGTACATGCTTTCTGGAAGCAAACATTCCGCTTCAGATGTGATGTGTGGCGAAACTCGCACTGAAAAGTGGCATAAGACCTTATCACGATCCTATTCTTACTCCCTATGGTCCTCTCCTGTGGCATTGCTTAGCACTCACACTCTCATATTCTACAGAATGCCAAGTTTACCCCTCCCCGTGTCTTTAAAAGAATCGCAAAGGTGGCAAAGAAAGAAGTGGTATTTTAAAACACTGTCTTCTGTAAAGGGACATTTGAAATAATGTGTAGGGGAAATTGGTGTTAAACTTGTGAAAATTGCATTGAAAACCACTCCCTTGAGGCTCTATTGCGATTTTAGCGCGCTTCACCACGAACTGCATGCTTCAGACGGGCTGATGCCACCGTCTTTCAATGTCGCGTAGGGCGACACTGATTAAATTCATTATGGTGTTAAACTTGTGAAAAAGCACGCAGCAGCAAACAAGTGAAGCAATGAGAGACCAAGCAATAGAGTAAGAAAAAAGAGCGTTTTGAATTGAGAAAAACCCGATGGATTCACCCTTGACGCCTTGGTAAGGCGTCGTGCATACGAAATAACGAAGAGCAGGCCACTGAAACCCATACAGTAAGCCAAAATGCCCACTCCAGCTGTTTTTAAGGTATAGGTTGAGGTCTCAAAGAAGTATGTTTAAGGAGCTTAAATTGCTATATACTTGTCCTGCGTAAACAAAAATGTATACAGAACTGCCGAATGCCAGTTTGTAAACAGACCCCTCAGGGAGATCCACGATCCTGCCTCTGTCGGTTGTTGTCTGACCTTCTGTTTGTGCTATTGGAGCCAACTTGAGATATCCAAATCTAAATTGCTCGAATACACCTACAATTCAAAAATATTTCATGTATTCTGTAGTAAATAAATAGTAGTAAACACGAGAGAACGGCTGTATTGACTTTACTCGCAGCTAGACAGAATGTTGACTTAAGGATGCCAGGGTGGTAAACCCTGACATCCTTAAGTCGAGGTGTCCTGTCCTTGTCGGGGTGATATCGGGCGTTTCATGGACAATGTTTGGTGTACAGACAAAGGTACCTTGCCGACCCTGACACTTCGTTAAGACATGCTTTCACTTACGAACAAATAACGACCTCTGAAGTTGTACAGCCGAAAGTATACGCAACGCAGCACCCTTACCTAGTTCAGTATTTTTTCCTAGAAAATTGTTCAAAGTTCGCAACTCGCGCAATTCAGGCGGAAGAAAAAGGGGTGTGCGCACATATGACGGAAAATCGCTTCGCGGCGTCGCACTCGCGACACCATCTGCACAAATTGCCGAATCGATTGCCCTTTAGAGCCGGCGGAGCGTGGCTGCGTCACCTCTGCACTTCCACCCATGCCACACTGCCTCCTGCACCCATGTCACCCTGCCTTCTCCACCCATGCCACACTGCCTCGCTTGAAGGCTGCCATGCCCTGCCACTGGTACTCGCACCCGCCGAGCCGCTCGCCGCGGGCGACCACGCGATTTCCCGTCATGAGTGCACACACCCAAGAAAAAGGATACGTATCGATCAGGCGATTCAGGCGATCGCGTCATGAGAGCGACTTGCGCGATTCAGGCTGAAAGAACAGATAATGTTTCGACTAGGTGAATTATACGCCTGCATCGCGCGATCGCCTGTTGCGAACTATGAACAAGTCCTGAAGATATTCGCCCATTCAAAAGCAAGCCATTTCCGTGATGTGCACAGCGCGGCTATTGCTTCGTCGAGTTAGCCGTATCGCTGCTTCAAGATAACTCACTACTAGAACTGCTAATAAGGAATACGAACTACTACGTGCACTCCTGCAACTTGAGCATTTTTCCAATTCCCTATTGCAACATGATGATTTTATCTCCAGAACGAATCTCTCGAAATCATGCTCACCTATAGGTGAACAAGTCCACACGCATTTCATATCGACTGAGATACCACTCGTCGACTCGATCCAGCTGGTAGGCCTCAATGATAGGATTCCATCGATGCTGCTCGTCGACTCTATTTTGATATGTGGCAAGTCTGAACGGATCACGGAATGCAGTTCTACCGGTTTTTTTCTCAAGAAACATATTAGCACTGCCAAATGCTGTGAATCAACCAGCTATACACTCTTTGCAAGAATCGTTCATGTCAATTCCATGAATTCAATTCGTCTTAAAACCACTCTACTGGATACATTACATGAACACGAACGAACCGAGAAATTTCATTCATTCCAAAGCAGAAAAACCGAAAAAGGAACAACTACTTCGAATTTCCGGCACATTTCGCGCCACAACATTAGAACAGCAGTCAGTGGTCAGAGCGCAAATCAAAATTTCGCGCCCAATGTTGATTTGTTTTTCACTCTGTGTCCCTGACCATGTGACTGTCGCCTCTTTGCTCCTCAGTTCTCTAGCGTCCAAACCCACTCAGACGCTCCACCACGTCAACCGCCATTTTAGAGAATGTTGTCTCAACTGGATTCTAGCAGATGCGCGTGAAACTTTGCATGCGGCCCTTAGTAAGCAGACAGAACATAAACGTGTGCATAACACAGAAGCTCAAATCCCCGTAATGGACGATTTTTCCAGTTTGTCTTCTGAATCTATTACTTCTTCTTCAACTAGTATTGGAAAATATGCCTGGAGAACGTGTGAGTTGCAGGCAGTGTGCAAGGTTAGGCCAAAAATCGCACTGCGGATGCTGCGGACGATGTGGTTAGCGCAAATCGGGACTCATTCTGTCTTTGCTTACAGTAAGGCTGTAGAGTGTCTTGATATAGGGATTGCTGGCCTTTTCGGCAACTTCGCTCCTGCTGTTGAAGCGTGTCCCATGGCCTTCTCCGCTCTCCAAATCGGCCAGGGCCTTGCGAGGGAAGAAGGGCAGCAGCATCGCGTATAATTCGTCCGATGTCTGCCCCCTCCCCCGCAGGAAGCGTTGCCGAAAAGGACCGGCTATCATAAAACGGAGTATCTACACACACACTTGACGCCTCCGGCAGCTGTAAATACAGCGTAGAGTGGGGCCATTGCTCGCCGCACGCAATCATATCTGGCGCTCCGCGTTGCGCCACGCACTGCGACGCGTTTGTTTCAAGCAATGCTTCCCACTCGGTCATGGACCATCAGAGCGAAAGATTCGCGTCACGACGGCTAACTAGCTACGATAGGTGCGAGCTACGGGCGCCACAACAGCTGGGTCCCAACGAGTACCCCCTAGTTCAGGCGCAATCGCTCCAGGACTCCACTGATAAGGTACTCTTGACTCACATCGCGCGCCACACGCGGCCACGCGGATTTTCCGTCTTTTATGAATCTATTCTTCTTCTTCATTGCGTGTAAGCCTTGCTGAGAACTCCATGAACAAAGCATGTACCTTGCTAGAACTCGATGTTGTGGGACAAATTTCCGTAAATTCTCGTCTTGCGCTTCTTTGTAGCCGACCACATACAAACCGAGTTGTACGTTGTATACGGAATCGTCGAAGTAGTTCACTGGCTCGGTAGCTCCAAATGTTCGCGGAGCCGTAAAATTACGTGGATACCTGAGTGGTGCATTTTTGGTGAACTCATCACTCAACAACATTTCTAAGAAACCTCTCCTGGGGGCAGTTTCACGAGAAAAGCTTTCTTGCAGCTTCTCTTCAACATCTGCAGATGTCAGTCCCCTCCTCCCCTCCACCCTCAGAGGGGACCGCCCTCTTAAGGCAGTGTTCAGAGTTTGTCGGCGCCGGCGTTTTGGGCGATCAGGCGATTACGTGACTGGGCAAAATGATTAATATACAGATCGACCAGGCCATTAGGTGATCAAGCGGCTAAGCGATCAGCCGATTAGGCGACCAGGCAGAAAGGGTGTGTGCAGATATGACAGCGAATCGCGTGGCCGCCCGCGGCGAGCGGCGCGGCGGGTGCGAGTGCCAGTGGCAGGGCATGGCAGCCTTCAAGCGAGGCAGTGTGGCGTGGGTGGAAGCGCGGAAGTGACGCAACCACGCTCTGCCGGGCTACCGAGAGCAATCGATTCGCATGTCGTACTGGTGGCGCCGCGAGTGAAACGCCGCGAAACGATGCGCTGTCATTTCTGCACACACCAGGCAGAAAGGGAAGATACGTAGCGATTAGGCGAATGATACGCCCAATCGATATATCATTTTTCCCGCCTGAGCCTTAATCGCGAACTCTGAACTAAGGGGATTTCACGAATTGAACTATTGCAGAACCGGTGACCTCATACCCATGCCCTCCGTCCCCTGTGCCACACTGGACGTCACCACGGCAACTGAAGGCACTAGTGCGCTCATTGTGAGCATAAGAACGGAGCGGCTCAACTCCAACCCTTCGATGGGCAAAACATCCATGACGATTGGCTCGACGTGCCGATCTCCCCACTATGCCTACTGACTTTAGCGAGTACACTCCCGTAATGGATATATCTTCCCATCGGGTGCGACCGCTAATCAAACCCCATCTCTTACACGTCACTGATCATTTTTACCTACAGACAACCTTAACTACCCAGTGAACGATACAGAATGCATTCCAAATGTGGAGACCTTTTACCTTAGTGATCTTCGGGGAATCAAACAAGCTCAAACGTGTGTTGGAAGCTGTTATATGAAAAAATAGAAGGAAGCTCGGCGAACGGATAAAAAAAGCCACAGGTTGGGTGAACTACCATCAAAGCAACCCGAAACCTACTTAATGCTGCGCATAAAAAAGTAGTTTCACCAAATTCAGAGGTCTTTTCACAAGGGTGGGCAAAAACCCGCTCCACCGAGCTATTCTTCCTATTCATAACCATCTCTCAACATCAATAGAGAATAAAATCAATTCGTAGCAGGCTGTTATCGTACCATTTGATAGTCATTTGAGCCGGAGGTGGATTGATATACCAAGAATGGATATTCCCAATGTCCAGGCGCATCGGATCCAGTGTAGGTGGCACTAAATCCATAAAACGTGATCTATTCCACAATCTATATAGACCACGAAACAGATGTGGAAATTGAGCTAATAGAAAACCAATGAACTCTACGAAACGACTTTCTCACCAAAGTATATGAATCCAACGTAGGCTTTTTCATCGTTTGAAAGACCTGACTGTGGCTGGAAGTACACGGTTTTTGTACCCCAATCGAGAATTTTCGGCAGCGTACATCGAGCTATCGACGGATTCAAAATGTCGCATTTAGCCATCTGAAAGTACAGCTTCTATTGAACTGATTAGTGTACTGTATTCGGCTGAAAACAAAGGGCACGGTAATCATGATCATTCAACAGCATGGATTTGAGAAAGGCGGTGGGTAAAATAAAAAGGGAGTGCTTAAGGTGTGACGACGTTCAGATCCGGCAGCAATGAAGAGCTGTATTCCGCTGGGATCATGCCCCATAAACGGTAGAGCTGAGCTCTGAAGCGATGGCTCCACCCCTTTGCGCTAGCTCCACCCCCATAAATATCAAGAGCACATGATAAGAATGTTATCTTTGTTTTTTTGTTATAACGATTATTTCATTATTATCACGGAACAGTAGTAGTGGAAGACCAGGCAAAGCACCCCACATCGAATATGACCATACCATTGATACCACACCGAGTACAGCTGGTACCACGATTTCGAGAGCATTTCTTCCATCCCATCCTTTCCTGGAATCACCACCCCTCGCACTTTTACTACTGCATCGGCTGTTATATATTCAAATAATGTTGGGAAATGGTAATCGGTGGGTGGCGAGTGAAAACCCAACTTACTTGACGTTGTTCTATCATAAGCACATAGGTAATGGCAGGATTCAGACACATTCCGTTGACATCAACCTTTGTCTGTCCCAGCATTGTCACAATATTTGGATAGATTAGAAGAGGAACTGAACGACGTATTTTCATAGCTGAAGGACGTTTCCTTATTCCTACAAGAATATGTACTGCTCATGGAAGTTATCCATAGTTGGGCAATGGGAAAAGCTCCTACAGATTACGCTCGAAAACTGATGGGCACATGTCACAAGCACCAATGGTATTTGGGGGAAAAAAGATTACAGTGCAGTGAGCATTGAATTAAAGGCAGCAATAGATAGAACTACTGAATGTGAAAGCCGAGATACCCAGTAGTATGAATGTGGAGAAAGGAATGGAGCGGTTAAAACCTTAGAAATGACCCTCTACCCGCCCTCGATTCTTGAAAAAGGAGTGGTGGGTTGAAGAGAAGGGCGGGTTGGGATAAAAATGTCGGCAACCGTTGAAAAAGACGCCTCCTCCTAGTGAGTGTCAATTAGTCGAATCTTCGCTTCGCGGCGTCGCACTCGCGGCGCCATCAGTACGAGTCGTTCGCATTCGGCTCGAGACGCAGTGGGCTGGTACCGTAAGGGACCTTTAGAGATTACAATTTGAAAGCTTTGGAGATCGTCTATGTTGCGGTCCGCATCGTTTCCAAGTCGCGGATGCGCATTTTACTACTTGCTGCATTTCCATGATTCTCTTCTGTTTAACTTTTATGACGTTCAAGCCATATTCAGTTGCGAAAAAAACGCGCACTCGCGGCGGGCGGCCGCGCGAAAATTCGACCAATCGACACTTATCCCTCCTCCAATGCTTAGAGGAGCCCCTATCACCTGGAATTTTGACAATTATACTCTTTCTAGACCCGTAGCTTTCACTTGGGTGACTTACATCAAGAGTTCTCATTACCCCCATTACCCCTATCACTGCCTTTATGGATCGTTCACGACGCGCCGTGCATTCGGCTTTTATCCGGTGCCATGGGGTCAATTACGCGCAATTTGGCTTGCACAAATGGATTATTGGGCTAACCAATTACACTCAGCAACCTCAGTTTCACTTCAAATATGTGAGGTTTATTGGTTCATAGAGAATCCACGCAGTCATAAGTTATATTCCATTGAAGCCAAGGTGATGATAGGGTTTTTCTTTTCGGCGAGTAGGACCTCGCCATGGCCGGGGCGGGTATTGACCCAGGATTTTATTATGGAACAGGAAGGATTGGCGTGACTCACATGTGCCACCAGTTTTGTTTCCACAACCAGCCGGCCTAACGACGTCATCAGTCCTATGGAAGTACCTAAAAAAATCATCTAAATCGCATAATGACTATAGAAGTTTCATCGTCGTGCTGTTCACATGGAGCTATGGACATCGGAGGCGCAACAGCGGCGTAAGTTTAAACTACGCCCAGTAAGAAAAAGGTTCAAGGTAAGTTTTCGTTTTTCGACTCTCTCTTTCCTGTTGAGCAACAATTTTCTTACATCTGGTGAGAGGATGTCGCATCACGTGAATAATGTCACCCACCATTACTAAGCTCCTTCCCTCTACGCCGAGCTGCTGTCACTTACCCCTCCCGTCTTCCAAAGCCCATCACACCATCCACTGATTTCAATCCACTTACCTTCCCCTAGTAATATGCGGCACGGCGGATCGTGAAGCGAGAGATGACGGCTGTTGCTTGGTGATTTGCGAGAGATCAACCTGTACAGATCCCGTATGATTTCCGCCGTTGAAAATAGCCTGAAACAAGAAAATCAGCTGCAGATACACTTCAGGTAACGTTCGCTGGCCAGTTATGCCGGAAGAACTTTTGTGAAAAGATCAACCTGGCATTTCCCTGTACGAGAATTCCCGTACATATCAGCTGCATCAAAACCCAGCTTGTAGTAATTGATCATTGAGTACGATAGAAGGCCCTGAACAATCGGCTGCCTTTCGAGGAGAGAACGATATTCACGAGTAAACGCTGGAAAAAGAGCACTCCTGGCCCAAACGAGTATGAGAGCGTTGAGGCCGCGTTCATACTTTGCGCGTCGACGCCGTCGCCGCAGGTGCCAGCGTCAAATTGACACAGGCGGCGACGACGTCGGTGCGCAAAGTATGAACGCGGCCTGAGAGCAAGTCGTCCAAGCCCATTGGCACACCAAGAGCTGTACCGAAAATGCCCAAACGACCTACTAAAAATGACTGATAGAAAGTGCTATCTTTCTTACGGACGTGCCCTTCCCCCTTTCGAATTGGGATCTACTAAGCGCTAGAATCAACATTTGTGAATCACCTGAGCATCAGACATCCAGACAAGCTGATAGGTGGAGAGACCCAGTTCACTGCCAATGTTAGGTCGCATATTCTTCCAGGTGACCACCAAAGCGGCTTCCGCTCTGAACGTTGACGCGCCAGCGACTCCTTCTTAAGCAGTAAATTTTGAACCCTTCATTTGGATACATTTCGAAAAGGGTATATTATGACATTGGTGATACGAGATAACCTCAAAAATTCAGAAGTTTTAAAATACTAACTGCATGGTTTTACAAGCAATGGACGAGCTGAATGTGTGGGCAGATTCAAGCCAATGCCGTCACATTTCATTTCGCCCACTTCTATTGCTTTCGACGATGACTTACGCTGTAAGGCCCTTTGTAGTGCGTCAAGGAACTGCTCCGATTGATCATCACATCGAAAATGTGCGGGTTTGCCGAGACATGGCGCACGTCCTGTCAGGGGATCTCGAACTGAAGACAAAGATCTGGTAAGAGTAAGCTTCAAGACGTCGTCTAAAGAACAATACACCACAGTCTACGGGAAACTGAGAAACAAGGGGATGGGGGGGGAGGCTGTCGGGAGAAAATGGGAGATGAGAACAAATGTTCAATTCAAACGAATATTCGAACTAAGAAGAATCCATCGGCAGCAAAACTCAGAAAGTTGAGAGCAAGATTGGAATCAGGAAGTTGGTCTTGGATCGCAACCTCCGCGCATCACTGAAAGCTGTACACATCACCTTTTCGAGTTTCTCGCTGTAAGAGAGGGGAATGCGGACCAACGTGATTGCAATTTGTTGTCACGTAGGCCGTATTTAATCATTCTGGTGATGTGAAACAGGTGGAACATCAAACTGCAACACACAAGTGAAACAGTGAAAGGGAGAATAAGCGAAAGAGTAGAGAGAAGAGCTTTTAAAGTTAAAAATCCATTTCGAAAAAATACTTGAAATGTGTTACAGATTACTTCACACGATGCCGTAGTGTGTGCAATTGCGGCAACCTGAACGAACTGCGAGCCATCCACCGTAAGCCAAAAGTGCCCCCCTCCCCGGTGTCTTCGAAGTTCACGTGGAGTTATGGGGCGACTATTTCGGTCTGTTCGTGTATCGTTTAGGTTTATCACTCTTGGTGCGTTTCATAACTACGCAAAGGGCTCATTGTAAACGGAACATTAGGGCTTTTTCACAACAATCCAATTTTTCGAAGGCACGTCAAGAGTAATTTCGGTAGATTGTAAATTAGGTGTGGAATATGAAGGGTAAGGTGATAACACGTGTAACAATGTAGAAAGAACAAAAAAGGTAAAAACCCGGACAATAGAAACCCCAACGCCCTCACTCATACTTCTTCCCGTTCGTCTCCTCTGCATCACTAACCGGTGAGGGTAGCTATAGGAGGACGAGGGACTAAGCCAACCGGCCGTGAACATTGCCCTAAACACCCGGCAGACGCGGGGCAGCGTGACTGGCAGCGCCGCGGTATCGCGAAAAAGCGCGCTTTTTCAACGGGGATTTCGCCACAGTACATTCCTTCTGGACTGGAATGATGGTTAACAAGAACAACGACTCCTTGATTCCCATTTTCTCCTACTCCCAGTGTTTATAATCAAGACCACTGAATATTTTCTTTACACAAATACAACAACAGATACATATCTCACCAGCCTGTACTGCTCCTCTTCGCGTTTCCACACGGTAGAATACTCGAGAATCAGCACCTTGACCACTTTGTATCCGTTGCCTGAATCCAGATGAGTCGCCCGATGCCAGATGAAGACTGTGGAAAATTAAAGGCCAAATTTGCAACAAAAAAGCTAATTTTGAAATAACATAACTGAGAAGATTAAAAATTAACATCTATCTTAACTCCATGAACGTTTACAACAGACTGAGTTTTTATTTAATTACTGGAGACGTGATCAAAGTCCATGTGGAAAAACCCTAAAGCTCGGAGAGATAGATAGAATTTTCAGCAGATAAAATTTTCAGGAGGACTGGTAGGAAAAATACAAATAAAATGAATAGAATAAAAAACAAAAAGAACAAAAATATATATTTAAATTGAAGTATAAAAAGTAATACTAGAAAGTGATAGACAAGAAATACACAACAGTAATAGAGAAAAAAGAAAAAGGAAACAGATATACTGTTTCTGGCATTACCTATTATAATTACGTGGGCTGTTGCTTACGTCAATAGACAAACAAACAAATAAACAAACATGAGAAAGGTAAAAAATGTCTGACTTGCAAAGATAGGGTGCTATCACAGCTGGATCGCTCTGTGTCGGCCAGTCGACATCCAAACCCAGCTGAAGAGTGGACGAGTCATCTGAGAAGTACGCGAAACTGATGTAGCCATTGGTTGAGATCTGAACAAAGAGCATTTCGCCTTATTCATTGAGCTTGCAAGTAGTGAACGACTACTGTAGATCCCACAAGCACGACCCGGACGTCAAATCGTAAATCGTGGAACATTGTTCGCCTACGGCGATAAAAAATTGCAACCCTCCGGCACTGGTGCATTAGTACCACACTTCTCAAGCAAGATAAGGTCACAGAATGGCTCATCCGATGGTTTTACAAATGGCTTTGTGGCAAACCACACTCAAATACCCGCGATTTAAAAGAAATGGAATACGCAACGCATGAAAAGCGACCGTGCTATGCGATTGGTAACAGTGGGTACGATCTAGTGCTACTGTATAGGAATAGGTGAAGACGCCGTAGAGTGATTTTGGCCCCCAAAGACACGCTTTCATACCGTGATTTCGCCCGAGGCCAATGCCAGTTGGCTTTATTTTTGCCATTTTTGGAACTTCTTTCAGATATTTCTTTATTGAGATGGTCCTGGGCATCTCTTATCCGATAATTTGGCGCTTCAATCTACCCGGAGTAATTCCGGAGTTGCGTTCAAAGACATGGAAAGGATTGACCACCCCCCCCCCCCCTCCCCAAAAGGCTCGCATCCACACGGTGATCTCGCCCCAGGACAATGCCAATTGACTTTATTTTGACCATTTTTGAGACTTCTTTCGGATATTTTTTATTAGGGTGCTCCTCAGAATCTTTTATTTAATAATTTGGCGCTTTAATCTACCCAGAGTAATTCCGAAATCTACCTTCAAAGACATGGAAAGGATTATTTTGACCGACCGATTGTGAATTATGCAAGTCAGTACACTAAACAGTGCAACAACGAGAAAGAACGGATAAAACGGCTCAAAACGTGGAAATAAGGTACCACTTTTCATGCGATCCCCTGTCGCCTCCCTTGCTTCACTTACTCAGGGGGTAGATAAAGACGGCGAGGGGCTGACAACCAGCCGCGAACGCCGCCCTGCCATCAACTTGGCCAGTGGAGAGCTGCAACTCGAAATGAAGGTTGATAAGATCGCGGCAAAGATACCAAAGGCGCCCTCCTCAACGCTAGTTTCGCCACAGATTGCCTCTTCATAGCTGGCCTTTCCATTTGCAAGGGACATAGTACTCCAGTCTGCTTTCCTTCAATGCTCCCTTCTGTGCCTTTGAAAGACAGCATTCATACCTCTTCCTACTACAAGTCCTTCAAAATAAAAGTCGAAGTTCACATGCAAGCCATCAAACTCATATCACTCCGCCCTGACTTTCTAACATTACAAACCCGTGTGCAATCGTCAGAAGCCAGCTTGTTCTGTTGGAACACCATGACTGTTCAAAGACTGTTCGAGATCCCCCGAAAACTTCACGGCTCTTCCCCTTCCGGACACCCCCGCTAACTGCTGAGTCAGATCAGGTGTTCCACATCGCTGCGTAATAAAGCAAATATGGACGGAGCGAGCTTGTGATAAAAAAAAACGGTTTCGAAATCGATAAGCCACTTGTACTAACCGATTCATACATTTCTCAGGAGAACTGCAACTCGAGAAGCAGTGCAATAATGGGAGAAACTTCGGATAGTACTGAGAGTCCGTACTGTAAGAGTCGCAAGTGCCGCAAGGTCAAGAGCTGGTAAAGTGGAGCAAGCCTGTTTTGCATGCGCCATGCATTTGACGTGTGACAATGATCACAAAAGCGTGTGAAACGTACAAAGCGTGAACAGATTCAAGGCCATTGTACTGTAGAGGGCATTTTAGGTGCGATTATGGTTCGCGTCATGAAATAAGAACTCAGGAGCATCAAGCAACCGCTGCCCTACAATGTATCAGATCTTTCAAAGTATCATAAGTTACATAGATTAGCATTAAAGTTCCCCAGCTATATCTTTCACAAGTGAAGACATGATTTACGTTTACTGGGAAGCAGGCAGGTCGTCCATCGCCACCAGTGAAAAGGCTAATGAAAAGTGTTTAAGGCAAACCCCTGCGCCCTGGAGCCGCGTTTATACATACTTGCGGTGCCGACGGCAGGGCGTGGCTGCGTGTCTCTGCGCCTCCGCCTTTGCCACCCTGTCTCGTTGCTTGCGCCGCCTCTGCACCCTTCCCGAGCAACTCTACCTCAGTGCTTGTGAACACAGCCACGCTTATCGTCGCGGAGTATGAACTCAGCCTGACTGGAACCCAGCTTCGTAGCGTACGTGAGTGCATTGACAGGAAGAATAATGAGGGGCAAGGGGAAAATTAGCAAAGGATGATAGAGGATGGGGGTCTACAGAAATGTCCCCGCATCACTCACCAAAGTATAATTGTAACGTCCACCATAGAACGGAAAGAAGTTGTGCAAACGTATGTTGAGACCGTTCTGCCGCTGATTGTCAGGAATGTAGCGATCGCCAAATTCCTCCCCATATCGTACGAGATTACCTGAAAAGTTGATCTAATCTATAAATCTATTTAAATATTTTATAAGTTGTTGATCTCAGGCCAAGGGGCGTATCACCTCCCGCATAGGGTGCGCACGAAGGAAAGCTTAACGAAATACGGCATCTAACGTGCCTAGGGAGCAACTGAAGTCGGGCAAAAGGGGGATACAGTTGGAAAGCAGCTCAAGCCACACATGCGACACGTGTGCGCCCCTTCAGTGGCTTCAATCAATTCCCAAATATTATCTTGGTAAGACTTCCCTAATAGCAAAGTTCCAGTGGAAAACTACCAATCCCAAATTCGAGGCAATTTCAGGCATTGAACTAGAGCTACTACGAGATAACAGAGTGATCAACGCAAGTTCGCTCAGAAACGGCGAGTGGAATGTTCCCCTATAGTTCCGCTACGGTACCAGGGGTTCCAGGAACCTCCCATATTCTCGGAATTGCCCTCCCAAACTCGCTGTGACTTGCTTTGCTTCGACTGACACTCGTGCTCACTATACTGAGCTCTGTTGACACTTCGTTGGGCAAACATTAGCGGAATATTTCAAAGCATTCATGAATAAACTCTGTTAATTCTTCGATACCTTCGTATTCCGTAAAAGGTGCAGTGCTCTGGGGGCCGAGGTCCTGCAACTGCTGTACTGGTTGGATCTGGAAAGCAGAAATTTACAAAAAGAGACAAAAATAGTTCTAAATGGAACCATACCTGTCTAATGAAATTCTGCTGAGTCTGTTGAGTTCCGTCAAAAAATTGAGTTTCGATGAGCCCAGCGGTGACAAGCAGCAATAGTAAGCTGCCGCCGTACATGGCGAGAAGCCGACTGACTCAGGCAGAGGCTGCCAATGGAGACGTCTCCCCGTGTGCGGGTGTGAAGATGAGTCATGCGTTGCGATACGACACTCATAAGCGCTGTCGTTGGCTTTTCCCATGCTGTCCACAAATATGTATTAATCTGGCCGCACTGACATTAAGAAGTTCCTGTACGTCTATGGGTGGCTTTAAAAAATGGAATATGTCAAAAAATCGGTTTATCTGTGTGCCGTCCTTCCAACGTTATCACAATTGATCCACCTCCTTGAGTTGGCTCCCCACAAAAACTCACTGAAATCAGAAAAATGCATCCCATTGAAGGAAGTAAAGTGGCCACTGCAAATGCTGCCGCGCGGGTGGGAGTCGATTGGTCGAATATCCGCGCGACTACCCGCGGCGAACGGCGCGGCGAGTGCGAGCCGTTTGGAATTCCGCTCAAGATGCAATGGGCTGGTACCGCAAGGGGCCTTTAAAGATTGTACGTATTTTTAGCGCTAGCTGCTAACATATTGCTAAAAATAGGTGCAATCTCTAAAGGTCC
Organism: Trichostrongylus colubriformis; assembly: GCA_963978905.1. Taxonomy (NCBI): domain Eukaryota; kingdom Metazoa; phylum Nematoda; class Chromadorea; order Rhabditida; family Trichostrongylidae; genus Trichostrongylus; species Trichostrongylus colubriformis. The sequence goes on along the minus strand of OZ022259.1, from coordinate 7,134,766 downwards.
CTCACGGTAGCAGCCCACTGCGTCTTGAGCGGAATCCCAAACGACTCGTACTGAAGGCGCCGGGAATGCGACGCCGCGAAGCAAAAATCCGACCAATCGACCCCACCCCTGCCGCGCAGTCCAGCTACTGATGGTTGTGTGTGTGCCATTGGGACAAGGAATTCACGTCGCGGCGTTCGCAATGCAACGCAGTGGGCACCGGAGCGTGCTGAGGGTGCAGTTTTAGTGCGATCCTGCAGCGGTAACTGTGTCCTTCTACTTATTAGTAGCTTTATCACTTGAGGAACCTACTGATACGGGGTGTGTGCACTAGGACAGAAAATCGCGTAGCCGCCTTTGATCGGCGATAGGATGATGCGAGATAGGAGCGCCGTACTGGTGAGTCCGAAGCGATTACGCCTAGAATAAGGCATAGAGCACCGTCATCGCTTTAGGACCCATCCAATACGGCACGCATAAATCCCCGGTCATACTTTGCGGTGCCAGCGGCAGGGCGTGGCTGCGTATCTCTGCGTCTCCGCCTATACCACCCTGACTCGTTCCTGCGTCATCTCTACGCCACCCCTGTCCCACTCTCTCTCTCTGCCTGTGAACGCAGCCATGCCCTGCCGGCGGTGAGTATGACCGCGGCCTAACTCGCACCACCGCGTCACATAGTGAACGTCGCAACGCGAATATCCTGTCCTAATGGCACACACCCATTAATATAGCGTCCATCGCATTCGCGCCGTCCAAATTTTCTCCTCTATTGGCACACACTCCACTAATGAAATAAGATATCCTGGGAACAAACTCTCTGAACTGTGTGTGCAAAATCTGCTTATAGTCTCTTTAGCACACTCTTTCGCTCTCCACACCTGTGCCTGATTGAGCGTCCCCATCAAGGACCTGTGCCGCTACGGAGCGAACAGATGCTTGATGATGCTCAGTCCAGCCCATTTCCCGACACATCGATGGATGCGGCTAAAACCCCGCTAGCTCTCTTCTACCTATAATGATCAAGGGCTGCCCATCCCATAACAAGCATGGTAACTGCCATTGAATTCGCAGAAGTTGATCACGATTTGTGGGTACTTTCCAATAAATCAATCGAGACCGCTGCAGGTATTAGTCAAAGAGAAGAGCAATTTTGAACAAGCACTTCAACCCGTTTTCACTTCGCATTTCAGTAAAGCAGTGCAATCACACGCTCACGCCGTGATGCAGCACCGCCAGCCTATTCCAACAGCTTCCGCTATTCTCTCACCCACTGCAAGACTTTCAGCCTTGGCTACCCGGTCAGGAAAACTATGTTCTGCCTGCGCTCTCCCCTTGCTTTCTGCTTCCAACATTGCTAACTTTCGCTTTGAACGATGAAATACCGCAACGACTTGAACACTTGACACTCATTTCTCGACAGCATTTATACATTCAAAGACATCTATTTCATATAATCTTGTAAATCTCAGACGGATAAAACAACAGCGATATATACAATATAACGAATTCAGAAAATCAAACTAGGCATAGCACATAGCACACATAGCACGCATTGAAGGAGAATGAAATAAAGAACACCATCAACAAGAGAAACATAACGACATTTACATATTATCAATACGCAACTTTTAACAACGTTCGAGAAGGCGCATGTTCGAATAAGAATTCAAGTAGATAGAAAAAAGACTAAAAAGGCTGTGTTGATCACAACACGTACAAATAACCAGAATCTCGTAGCTAGTACCATTAAAAAGTACCAGAAATAACCAGCAGCGAAAATTAAACGAAGTAGAATCGCGGTGAGTTATAGCGCAAAAATGCAGGTCAGTGAAGGTGAATCTTTCAACCAAACTTTAAAAGACAGAACCACTATGCTTTCCACATGACCATAAGATAACTGAGCAAATATGAGAAGAGAGTGAACTAAAAGAAAAATGTTAGAAATCACGATTGCTACACACGTCTATAGAAACCTGTCGACAAATGAATGACAAGCAGTGCGCTACAGTAAAATTAAGAGCACTCTGAAACGAATCAAGGAGCGAGTAAAAGCGAGAAGGTCAAAGTGGTAGTAACTGTAATTTCTTAATTGTCCGGCGTTTCACCAAATAACTCCCACAGATCTCGTGGAGGCCTTAGAAATACAGAAACGCACGTAATATTGTCAATACTGCCACCAGCAATAGCAGCACGGCAAAGGTGATCTGACAAATCGTAAAACTCTGCAACATAGTAAATGTATTAGGTTGATCGGAAAGTTTTGATAGGGTTGACATTTTTTCCTATTACTCGGCAAGTAATGCAGGCTAATCAACAATATAATAACCATCGTTAGTTATAACATTGTCCCACCTAAAGAGCAGGTCAGCGATTTTCTTCTCCCAGAATTAGGAGGATTAGGAGTCAAAGAAGTCACCGACCACTTGTTCAAGGTGACGAATTTTTTTTTGCTAGGAAAGCCTTGAGGGGCCGGAACAAGTGGTAATCTGACGGGGCAATATCAGATGAATAGGGTGGATGGGGAACCGTGTCCCGAGCTGACTCCTCCAATTTTGCACGGGTCTTTTTACCTATGAGAGGGACCCGTGCAAAATTGGAAGAGCTAGGTTGGGACAAGGTTCCACATCCGTCCTATTCCCCTGACACTGCCCCTTCAGATTACCGCTTGTTCCGGCCCCCTAAGGCTTTCCTAGCAAAAAAAAATTCGTCAACTATGACCACCTTGGACAAGTGGTCGGTGACTTCTTTGACCCTAATCCTCCTAATTCTGGGAGAAGAAAATCGCTGACCTGCTCTTTAGGTGGGGCAATGTTATCACTAACGATGTTTATTATATTGTTGATTAGCCTGCATTACTTGCTGAGTTGTAAAATAAAATAGAAAAAAATCTCAACCCTATCAAAACTTTCCGATCAACCTAATACAATGCTCAAAAGCAAATAAGCGCAAACGCATTAAAGAAATAAAAAAGGAACTCATCAGAAAAATTGATTCATCGAACTCACGTGTAGAGCTATGCTTAGCTACAAATGATTTGACCATATTCAGCACCTCAGAGTTATTAAATAGCTCTGAAATTCCGTCGCAAGTGAGGAGCAGGAGGTACTGTGAGATATCTCTTTCAACTACAGTGATATCGGCTTTCGGACTAATCATTGGTCGCCCACCGATGTCTCCTGAACACCGGCATTTTAGCAGATAATAGTAATGTATCACAAGTGTGTATGAATCACACCTAATGCTCTTGTCAGATTCAAAACACCATTGACCCTTAACTCTCCTTGAATATACAGCAGTTGACCTCCGTCTTCCTCAACTCGTCGAGCTTCCTCCTAAACGTGGCTGTGTACGACACAACACTTGGAAACCATTTCACTCTATGTAGTTCATCGTGCGGCGTAAGCACCTCTTTCTACAGAAGAAATGCGGGGAAACTGACCTCATTTGTAGGTACATGGGCTTTAGTGACTTTTCGAAGATCATCGGCCGATGATAGCACGTATGCCGCTGAATCTCCCACCCATGCAACGACCATACTTTTCGCATCTATCGCTGCTGCAACCGCAGTGGTGCCGCTTCGCCATCGCTCGTGTTCACATCGCGCAGACAAACGTACGTCTAAAAGGAATACATGACAAAGATGCCATAATGTTCCAAAAGATCGGCAGAAATACGTTGTCAAATTACGAATTGTGGCCATGTGAACCTCGTGACATACCGAGCCGTTCGAATGCTTCTTTCAACGAATCTTCCAATGAGGTTGGTTTTGCATTTAAAGCACGCACAAATTCAGCAGGTAAATGAGCACAGCAGTATGCAGAGCATTCAGCTCCCCCATGTCCGTCAAACACAGCCATTAGTGCAACATCAGGCTGCAAATTACAACTCAATTACAGCGAGCTCAAAAACATATAATGAAGAGAGATGCAATAGACGTAATCACAAACTGCAGGAATATAAATTATAAACGAGTCTTAGAACCCACACTTACCCTAACAACTTCGGGGAACACGAGGCTCAACGTTGGCATAGCCAGCATCCGATCTTCTTGTTTCGGGCGACGACCTTTTTCCGATTCGCATGATATTGGAAATTGTTTCCAAGCATCCGGAAGGACTGAACACAATTCATCGAACTCCCCTTATTGATCAAAAGTAACGAAACACTGTCAGCAGTTGGCCAAGAACAAAAAAAAAAAATAAAAGTAGCAAAGTTAAAAAACAGCACCTGGAAGTTTTCTTTCACCATTCATAATCTTTTTCGCAAACGCTTGCATACTCGTGATTATCTGCCGACACCATGTACCGCCATCCGATTGATGATATTCTCCTTGAATAAAGATGCCGAGATGGAGCGACCACGAAAAACTAAGAAAACTTACAAAACGAAAAGTGAGGAAGTAGTCAAGTGTTGCATGGCCTTTTTCTATTTAGTTGGGGATCTTATTTAGTTTCAGTCAACTAGCTCATAGCCACAAACAACTTTGCTTTGCAAGTGAAATACTTACCACGGTGGTTTTTGAGAGGAAGCAGATACTATGTATATCCCTACCTTAACCTTCCTTAGCCCTTTTTCAAATCCTACAGGTGATGTTTCGCAATGTAACAGTAGCAATTTAGAGACAACATTTCAGCATGCTCAAGGTCACCATGAAGAGGGCAATCGAATAATCACCAAATGAATAATCACCAAAATTTTCAGGCTTCTGCGATGATTCGTGTGTACGGAGGTTTTCTCAAGTGACTTGTTTCGGAGGAATTTAAAAGTTTAAATATTTGATTTGAAGAGAAAAAACGTCAGGGTATTAGAAAAGACGGCCACTCTCATATAGTGAAGCGCTAGCGCAAGAAATATCGGGTCTGAAACCTTCAAATGGAGTTCAAAACACTACAAAACTATCATATTCTTACTTTCACTACATTCATTCCATTGAGGAGAGTGAAACGTAATTTTCATAACATGGCTTCAATGAAACTGAGAAATTCCTACCTTCAACGTAATCTTGCCTATGTGCCGCTAGTTCTTCCGCGTGATCTGCTACAAATGCATCAGCAAAAGTATATGCCAGCCACATTGGAGCTAACCTGAACCATAAGGTAATGTCTCTGTGATTGACTGTGTAAAGCAGTACACCTTACGAAAAAGTATTCAAGAAACACATCGAAGGAAAAGTGGGAATATCATTTAAGAGAGAAAGCGGCTACTTACGAACCTATTTAGCATGCTTTCGACAACAAGATTGAAGGCGTCGAAGTAAGCATCGTGCTTAATCACCCGGAGAAAAGGCGCACGATATCTCAAGACAGCTCCGTCAGCAACTGGAATTTGTTTCAGTAAGTTGGCGTCAAAAACGACCACAAATCCACCAGCAGTCCCTGAGATTTACAAAAGACTGCATCAGACGAAGGGAATAGACTAAGGACTAAGTTGAGGAACGTAGGCAAAGAGTTCAAACCTGAGTTGCGTCGCTGAGATCACAATGCAATCATCTTTTGTAATTACAAATTCAGACTATTAAAATATAAATTACCCTAGAAACCGTAAAATTGATCAAAACATAAGTTTAGCTGAAACTTTGTCTAAAGGGGTAACTTTGTCTGAAGGGGTGCTGATCACAAAAATGACCTCTGTCCGGCGATGGCGTCATTTTGGCACAACTGCACCAAAATACTGCGACAGCTTGTTGCTTTGGAATACACTGAAACCTTTCCCATTGGGGTTGCTTGAAGTGCTGATCACGCACATGAATGAATGTCATGTTCGTGTGGGCGACGAATTAACTCCAAATAAAAGATTCGGTGCTACTGTGCTTGGCGATGATGCTATTTTCGCTTGAGCTTTGGAATGGAAGTGCTCCATTTCTCCGTTCACCAAGGCTTAGGCTAACATACAGCATTGACCGTAGTGTCGCTAACCAGCGTTGATTTTTTAAACGATCATGTTTGTGATCTGCACCCCACATAACCCCTACAGAGAGTTTTAGCAAAATCACTTTTTGCATTAGGGGCAGTTATATTGGTGCTGAAAATACTCGCGCGGAGGTCGAAGCGTTCTAGAACTCTGATAACTGAAGGGTTCTGCTCGTTCTATAGGCTACGTAAGAAGATATGTGACCACAAGATCACAAAGGTGTACGGCAGGCATCACAAGCAATATTTCGAGTTCAAACTATTTTCCTACTTTTGAAAGCAATAAACATAATAGAAAACAGAAGAAACAAACTCGTACTCTACTTCACTTGAAATATGACTAGCGAACCTGCGACAGGAGTGACTCACCAAGAAAGACAGTTGCAGGGCAATCTCACATAATAATTTCATAATAAGTGATAGTAATTGAATTATAGTAAAAGAAGCGTAGGCACAATACAGAAATGAATGCAAATTAGTGACGCGCAAAGCATTCCAATGGTTGCAGAACCACAATGAACTTAAAAAAGAATGCCTATCGATTATTAGCAGCAGCTATTCTTAGAGCTATTAAATGCGGTAAAACATATTCTCCAGGCATACATCATCTCCATAGCCGAAGATTTCATACGAATACAAACCGTTTCATAATGCTAGGTACATCGATAATTGTCAAACTAAAATATAGATAGCTGGGCAAACGCACTTGCTTCCTCGTCCCCCGCAAATCCTTCGCTTAAATGCTGGAACACCGTCTTGCCAGTCTCGTCTTTCCATTGTTTTACATCAATGAACGCTGTTTCTCCTCCTACTCCATTAACAACATCTCCAGTAGACATAGCTGCAAAATGACTTCCAGTGACTCAACATGAGACTTAACTCACTTTCCAATAAACCACTAGAGAAACATGATTGCATCGGAGACGGGAGACAACAGAAAAAGCTGAAAAACGGGTTTCTCCACGGAGGAAGACTTGTGATACGACGCGGGCGGGGAAAAGTAATACGACTGTCCAGATGACAAGGCGCACGCCTGCATTTCACCAAGACTGAAGGAGAAAACGAAACGGCGAGCGTGGTTGTGGTAATTTATTTGTTCCATTTTGTTATTACTGAGTTTTTGAAAAAGTCTGCGGAGCTAATCTAGTTGGGGGGGGGCATTCAGGGGTCAAATCAAGTCCGGGGGGAGACGCAATTTTGCGTCGACGTCGAAACCCCTTTCCCTCCCTAGGCTTAGGCTAAAATTGATATCTCCTTCTTCTACATAAAAAAAGCATATGTCAAAGCATAGGTCTCATCACCTTTAGCCTAAGCCTAGGGAGGGAAAGAAGCTTTGACGTGGGTGAAACGTCGACGCAAAGTTGCGTCTCCCCCCCCCCCCCCCCCCCCCCCCCCCCCCGACTTGATTTGACCCGCATTCAGTATTGCACCGTCGTCCCTCACTCGAATCCGTTCTGCAATCATCAATTTGTTCTCTCAAGCGTATGTCTTTATCCAGGCCTTATAGCGTATGTCTATGTCTTTTTGAAGGCACAGTTTGCGATAATTTTCGTGTCTCGTCGCGGCTATAAAGACTTTGAGAGTGCTTAAGAACACCAATGTGAAGAAAAAAACAAAGAAATCATTCGAAAATCTTGAAAATAAAGTGTTTCTGACCCTTGGCTCCGACGAGTTTGCAGCATAAAAGCAAATATTTGCGCAAGCTTCAGCGTTTTAATGTCATCCGATAAGGTTGATTTTACATCGGGAGCATTTTCTACCATTTCTTATCGCGGTCGTATCATGCCTCTCATACACGTAAAAGCCACCGGTTGCCCGCTGGTTGAATCGAAGAAAGGTGTGGGTCATCTTGAGACGATGGTTGCCCGTTGAGCACTCACCCTCGCGCCACGATGATGGCACACGCTTCGACCTTGTGGAAGAGGCTATCTACTCGCTGATGGAACCAAAGTACTCATATTATCGTGAGCTGTGCCTTTAAGGGGTAGAGGTTCCCTTAAACTAAGAGCTAGGGGGTCAAATAAAATCGGGGGAGACGCAACTTTGCGTCGATGTTGAAATTCCTCTCTGCCTAGGCCTAGGCTAAAATTCATATCCTGTCGCGCAATTCCCGTGACCCCATATCGTTCCTTCGTACCACTCAGGTGGACACCACATGCCTGTCTGGGTCCGCTTTTCTTCGCCACGGCGTGAAAGGTAGAAAGCTTTGAGATAAACCTAGAGATAAAAGGAACTTCGACGACGGTGAAAATTTTGCGTCTCCCCCCGACCTGAGTTAGAATAAAAACCAAGACAAATGGCGCCGAACGACGAGAACAATGGAGTGGTCCTGAACTATACTAGCACAAATTCCATCGTTGAAGCTTGGTGCTACTGGAGTTAGGGGGGGGGGGTTCACTCGACAAAAGCGTAAGCCGCACCCGATTCCTGCTTATAGGCACTCTCAAAGTTATTTCATGCCTAGATACAGCTAACTAACTGAGAATACGATTGAATTATTTTTTACGAAAAATTCACTTCAACTAGGCCAAACAACCACACACGCGTATCTGCCCATGCCCAGGAAAAGGAATTCTTTTCCCTCAAGGCTTAGGCTACGTAGGATGAAAAAACGACGAATTTGCTCCATCAGAATCGTTTCTATGCAGAATTCGAACCTGTTTCGGCTAGCGCTATGGCTTCTCTGCACTCTAGCCATAGCGATAGAGACGTAAAGCTCAGTGCACCGCCCCCCCCCCTAATTCCCGTGGGGTATGTACACTTATGACAAAATTTCCCTTTGCGACGTCACACTTGCGGCGCCATCAGCACGACTTGCCTCGGCTGGTTGGAGTTCCGCTCAGGACGCAAGGTCCTAGTACCACGGGGGTCCTTAAAGAAATAGCTATTTATCTCATCATTATCAAAAAGACAATAACTTTTGTGCCTTTAAAAGATAAAATAGTGTCATATATTCAAAAGAAACGATAGCACCACATGATAACAATCCTAATTAAGGAATAATTTATTCGGACGTAAAAACTCCAAAAAGAGTTTTGCAATGTACGCAACCACTCGTAGGAAATCCGCGGTGCCGCTCGCCGCGCGCGGCCGCGCGAATATTTGTCATAAGTGTACGCACTCATTACAGTGGCACCGAAGCTTTTCGAGGCGGTATAGGGCGGCAGGACACAAGAGCCACTTCTGACCTGTTGCGAAACGTTTAATTGCATAAGCGAGTTGTTTAGTGCATCCAGAGCTCCTTTCTGCCCAGGCTCAGGGGGAAACTCGAGCTTTTGAGCTTTTGCCCCTCTTTCCATACCCGTTAACACACTTTTTAAAAAAAATAGTGGACAGTTGGTGGATTAGCGAGATGTCTTCTTTCAGTGTATCATCTGCATGACACATGCTCAGGAAGTGTTTCAAACTGTTTCACACCGGCCAATATGTTTCTGGACGGCATCTGATGTCGACGATTGGCTTCGAAGGCGAAGACCGAAATTAGCGCTTAAATATTCTTTGTATTTCCTGCGCCATAATGTTACAGGTGAGTATTATAGCCGCTGATGAATGTAAAGCATTTTTCTGTAGATGAAAGATATCTCATGCATTTGTTCTATTCATAAAAGTCATGGAGGGGTTGAGAGAGCTTGGGCGCTCGAAGGCTGTTCGTGGAGGCGCGGGGGGGGAGTGGAGCCCGTAGTTATAAGATTGAGCAATAGTTTGTGCCTTTTCTTATTCCATGTGTTCCACAACATTCTTTTCGTCCTTCGACAATTCCGACACACGACAATGCAATATGTGTATTCGATAGAACTTTCACAGCTCTGCAAAACGGTTCTATTTGTTTCTGATCATTCAATTTTTGTTTTTCAAGACTCAGAAGTGGAATACTTTGTAGGCAAAACTGTGCAGTTTCGGCACATCGAGGTTACAAAATTTACCTTCTCGGCGACAAATCGAATCTCTCATATTGGGGATTAGTACCGTTGATGAATTTCTTCCCGGAAGGGCTACTAGGGGCTTCCATTTAAACTAGACATTGACTGAAAGACTAATACGCCGAGCATAGTGGAGTGCCCCTCCCCCCCCAGGCTCTTCTCAAAAACTTTTTTTAAATGCATATCGGTTGTTTATCTTGACCTCGAGAAGGAGGTAGAAGGGGAAGAGGAGATATTGAACGTCCACATTGTGCTAGGTATTTCATTTCGAAGCTTCAAGAGCAACGAACAACTGAGTGATCGAGTCATGTCGTGCTCTTTTAGGCTATGATAGCTCTAGTGCAGGTTGCCAGTGATGTGATGTTCAGGGTCCGAGGGCGATAGTATGTGGGTAGGATTGGTCAACTGTACATATGCAAAGGCATTGGAAGAGGCGGTTGGCTATGGTGTACAACTATGTATTAGGGATGGCCCAGGTCGGGAAAGGTTAAAGTCCCTAGCGGGTCCGCTTCGCCGGTCACGACGAGGTGTCCTCGGTCATGGTGAGGTGTCTCGGGTTAGGCCGCTTTCATACTTTGCGCACCGACGCCGTCACGCGCCTGACGGCGTCGGTGCGCAAAGTATGAAAGCGGCCTTACGGCGCAGCGTCTTCGGTGAGGCGTTTGGGCACACACCAGCGCTTGGACGTGGAAAGTTTGCGTGCGCCCTTCTCCCTTTACACCGCGATGCTAAAAGATGCGGGCAATCCGCGACATATCATTCAATAGAGTAATACGGTCAGAATCTTCATGAAAATCTGAACTTAGGTTGAAACTGTGACTTTTTTGAAAATCAAGCAGGAATAAGTTTTTGATGTCCCCATGGCGGTAGGCTCAATCATTTCAAGCACACTAATTTTTCCCCTTTCTTCTTCACCTGACACCATCCCACAATTATCACTTTGTGTACTAAAGCGCATATTTTTACCAATGCCCATTGAAGAAGAGGCGGAGTACCTCAATTTAAGGCTAAGGCAAAAGCTTAGGCAAAAGTAGCGCCACACGTCAAAAGCAGTGAAGTGGCACCCGCAACTACATTAGACATTTCAAGTATTTACCTCATGCTTATGCTTGCAAATAGCTGAAAAAACAAGTTCCGTAGGTGCAGTCATACACTAGTATTAGGCCGCGTTCATACTAAAGGTACATTCATAATTGGGAAGTCACTCATGACTGAAGGGAACCGGGTCACGTCTGCTTCCGAAAACTCTGCATGAGCCATTATAAATGTGCTCACTCCTTTATCAATGTGAAAAGTAATGTCCCTGTTGCAATAAAAGGAACTTCATATCATCCTACAGTAATTTCGACACCAACGCACATCTGTTTCTTTCTACGTTGTCGTTTTTCGAGAGCTGTAATCCTTCACTTTGCGCACTCTGCACTCGAGAGGGAAGGGTGAAGGTCGAGTCAAATCATCAAAGTCTTTCTTTCACTGCTGAAATGCCCTGTATTGCGAAGGTGACCTGAGCACTCCAGCTGTAATACGTTACCATTTGATGTCTGCGCCTGCTGTGGAAGAGATGATTTTTTAATGCATTTCGCGTGGAATCTGCGAATAAATCCAGGACATTGCTGTGCCCTTTCTTCGATTTGAGAAATGGCTTGAGCTGGCTTTTCAAAATAAAGTGCTTTGAAGGAATCTACTGATCCTTGGCGCACTAAGAATGTAACGATACAGACGAATCGATCGCTGCAGATCATCCGTTCTAAAAGCCATCAACTGGTCGGCCATGCTACGTTTGTGCTTGTTTTCAATCACAACAGTCCTTCGGTGGTCCAGTACAGTCCTTGTTTCTCACCGTAGCTTATTTAACGTGCAGTGGAAAGTTGAGCTTCCTAACCGAATAATCACCGAACTCTCAACACTGCATTGTGCAGCACTGCGGTCAATGGTAAGATTGAAAAGTTAAAGGGATAGCGGGGCTTGGACGTGCAACGTTCGATTGGCAGACGGTCATAACGAGGAGCAGTCTCGCACTGCAGTTTTTCATGTTGTAGATTTGGGCGGCAGTCAGTAACTCCATGGGTAACAATATTTCCTATGAATGGTTTGGATGTGTTTCCTATCAAACCTTTTCTAGGTCGCGTTCTTGTTGATATCACCGACAGTGATCTAAAAGAGATTGGTATTGGCTCGTATGACGAGAGGTAGCTACTTCATAAAATGATTCTTCGAATTTTCGATTGTATCCATGTTACATTTGGTATTTTCAGGCAAGATTTATTGCTAGAAATTCGAAAGGAGAAGCTCTATAGTGACTTGGATGAACTGTCAAAGCTTAAAGCGCAAAATTCTCGAGAATAAAACTACACCCAGAAATTAAGTTTCATATATTTGTACATACGAATAAATTGTTCATTCTGAAAGTGTATTTGGTAAAGTGGCTGTCACACGCACTGTACTATCGCTTTCGATGTCTTTATTGTAATGTTTGTCGGTTCTTGCAAATGTCATCGTCTCTTTGCTTCTTTCTCCGCGCCTTCGTCCCTCTCTCTCTTACAAGCTCGCTTTATCGAGCGCACCGGTTTGTCCATTCATGGTGTGAGATCGTCCCATCTGCACTACTTTCTTCCATACGTTTGCCTACGCTATTCGGCTGAAATTGATCGTGCCTGCGAAATACAGTGAATTAAGTAGTGAGGGGCATCATGCTGAACTTGCAGTCAGATAATGTCGAGTGATTCCAGTGATTTGTGGCGAGAACTGTTTTTGTGGTAGTCAGCTAACATTTTGGCGGGATATCATTCCGTCCCTTTATCGTGTGTTAAAATTGGAAATATCCTCTTTCGCTTCCAACTAAGGCATATTGTTCTATAATTTTGGTAAGTGTCGGAGTCCACTTGCTGCAGTGGCGGTGCTGATGAGGTGTATGGGACGGGCCCTTTCATACTATCTGCCCAATGGCTTACAGAAGTACCTTGTGAATAAGATAGGCCCTGATTTTCTGCTAGCTTTTACCACTTTTCTTCACATCTTCCATTAATCGTTTCACATTCTTCTTGCACATAGTCGTGGATTGAGGTTTTACTGCTAAATTCCGCTCTTTAAAATATCTGGTTTTCAGCCACTTCTTCCTGCCTTTTTTGCCTTCAAATTATGGGTAAGAGGCGCTTCACCAAAACGCCAATTTCCGGTGAGTTTTTCTTTTGTCTTTTGTTTTTTTCCTTATTTTTATTGCCATTGTAAGTCATGATACCATACATTTTTGTGTGTGTGTTAGCCATCTTCATCGCGGGCACGTAATAATACTTGTTTGTCGCACTCCTCTGAGGCGGCATTCCCAGTGTCGGCGTTGGTCGGTGCGCAAAGTATGAACGCGGCCTTAACTTTTTGTGATATGCCGTCCCTATGTATTTGTGCATCATGCGGCTTTTCACGGAACATGTCTTCAACGTGGTCATCTTCTGCTCACCCCTTATTTCAGGCTCAAATCTCTCATGCTAGCTTGCGAATTCTCTAGTTCTCGTTGTTTTCAGGTCATTGGTCTCAGAGATTTCGACGTATGCGGGTATACAATCCACGCGCAACTTTTGAACAAGCTGAATTGATCTCAAAGCTTTTCGAAGAGAGTAACAAAAGCAAGAAGCAAAGCGGCAAACAGAACCAGGCAACAGAAAGTGAGGAAAAAGAGCAGGTATCACAAATGTCTCTGAAGCTGTTCCTTTTTCACGAACAAATAAATTTTTCAGACTATATTATTTACTGATCTTCCTGACGACATTCTCCTTAAAATTTTCAACTACATTTCCATTCCGGACCACTATGGTATCCAAGCTCTGCAATCAAACTATCTTTTCGGAGGTCGTCGAATTATTGCGATCAAGGTGAGTTTTTACTGGTCATGGTGCTTATTCTGGTGTTTCATCGTTCACTATAGAGGCTATATCGGTTGCGATCTGTGTGCAAGAGGTTCCGAGATGTGATCAACGAATTCCACCAACACTTGCCCAAGCCATCAATTGGGCTACGACTACAGGTAATCGCTTTTTGATGGCTGCAAAACTGTTATCACTGGGGACTTTTATCAACCTATATCATGATCGTACCTTTATAGGCGCCGGTTGAACGTGATCGAAATTACGGAGGTTGTGTTGTTGCTTACATTTATGGCGAGAGCGGAAAGCGATACTTTTCAAAATGTGTGCTGATAAGCGAGGTTCCTTCCGCGATTTTGTGAGTTCTTTTGTTATTATCCCGCTTTTGTTTGATGTTTACGGCAGTGGGTCACCGAATTGTACTTCTGAATATTAGTTATATTACTACCCTAATACCGGCAAACGGTGTGAGCATCATCTCGAATCGACAACCAAGTTGTTGATGATGTAATCGGCCGATTTCTTTTCACTCAGGAGCCATCCACTTCTTGCTTCACATAAAACGTTTCCTCCGAAAGCATATCGGAGTCGGGGCTCTAAAGAGACATCGCATAGATTATGGAAACCGCGCTAACGTGATCAAAAATACTCGAAGCCGGAACCCGTTCTTATTGGATCCATTGTTTAAGTATGCCGCAACTGAATTGCAAACTTTCATACTTTTTTTGTCACTTCTGCTCGTACTATGTATGCCCACAGAAAGCACTATCTCCTGTTCACCAATTTATCAATTCCGTACCAATTTTGTACGCACCCACGAAAATAAGGAATGTGTCTTGAGCCCCACACTCTGGCTCCGCTCTATTTTGACTGTGATTTCTTTCACAAATAAACTAAAACCGACCTCTGTCACTCTTTGACGGTCGCTGGTGAAGCCAGCCTTCTGGTAGAAGCTCTACTCATAGTGCTTCACCCTGTTCCAGCGTGGACTCTTCATTTGCTCTTCTGCGAATGTTGTCACTCACCTCTTTCCGTTCCTCGCACCCTTACCTCTTTTACAGCTGACCTGCAAACCTATCGCGTTGGATTTGCCCACACCAAACACGCCCATAATCAAACCTCATCCCTTCTTTCCTGAAAGCCACTGCTTTGGGAAGTGATCCAAGATGATATTGCGGTATAGTTATCCTTACATTCAATGTAAGAAGTTTCATTGGCGGAGTATGAAGGCATAGGGAGGAGGTTAAAGGATGGTGATGACATAAAGTTGCTGGTAAACCTTTACCCAATAGTATAGTGACTTTTTCCCTTGTTGTGACATTTGGATGCATTTATGTTTATCATAACTTTGATATCTGCTTTTGTTAGCGTGTATCTATGTTTCATTACATGATGCTTTTTTTTAGTCCTGGCCAGATTTGCACATTTCTTATAATCAAAGGATTAGTGATCACAGATGCTTTAATGGATATGTTATTGGGTTTGGATCTATCGAAGGTGAACTTTTACTACCGTAATATTCAGATGCACCTTTTTGGAGCTGATTCTTAATGATCACTGGAGACTTATTACATCTCGGTGCAAACTATTTTTTAGGTTGAAGAGCTGTTTTGGTACGACATAAGGGGCTCGCGTGTGACGAATTTGATTGAGAAGATGCAGGCGCTTTTGATAAAAATGACATCATTGTGTTGCGCCGAGTTCTATTCCACGGATGACTTCTTTGATCCTACAACAATGTTCCCAAATAGCAATGATTATTGGAAAGAACGAGGATGGGAAAAGTGAGTGGTTTCGACATTCGGGAAATAGAGAGACGTAGCATATGGAGAGAGTACAGTCTCACTTCTGAGCAGGTGTTATTTTAACTTTTGAAAACTTTCAACAATAAATTCAAGACTGGACGAGACTGATATGGAACGGCGTGAAGTGCTGGGCAAGTATAAAAGAATCAAGAAGTGGGCAGTGATCCGTCAGATGCGCTCTCGTGGTCGTCGTCGTCGCGTGGTCGTGTGAATGCAACCTCCGAGGTAATCTGATTCCTCCCGGAGCCGCCATCTAGTGAGTCGAATCTGAAATTTCTGCCCTGTACTATCCGTTGCAATATCCTTTTTCCAGCGAGTCTCGTATTGTAGTTCTGTTCATAATTTTCCATTTACTGCAGTAGTCGAAAGAAATATTCATCTTTTTTTTCATGCGAATTATGTTACTTTTGCCATTCCCTTACATAAGTATTGCTACTGGTATGAAATTCGCTTGTCCATTTAATCATTGATCGCTTTATCAGATAACCATGTTCATGCAAAGCATTCTAGTTATATCGCTCACATAATATATAGGGTAGATTTGCTTTATTTGATACTTTGTCATGATGTTCATTTTTACATAGCAGATCGACATTTTTTAGAGATGTTCATGTTTTCTTGCTGTCCTCACCAGGGAATAAAGCTCCATATCGGCACACTAGTGAGTAACCTAATAACAGCTTTTTGGGCATATGCTGATAAAAAATAATACGATGTAGAGTACGAAAAACAGGATATGTAGTCCACTGAGAAGTAGTTTCATTGCAGCTTTTGATTTCATTCCTATAGCAGTTACAATCTGAACCATAATTTTACCTGTCGAACACAATAATTGCCCTTATTGCGAGAGTTGATCCCTTAGTTTGCATCTCTACCTACACGACGAGAGCGCAGACGAATGGAAGAGAACGGCGACTTGAAGACCTCGGAAGGGTATGCTCCACAGGTTATAGAATATGAAAGAGGGGTTGCTCAGCAGTGCAACAGTAGAGAAATGAAAGAAAACGGCGAAAACCCCGAAATAGGAACCCAAAAACCACTTTTACTCCTTTTTCGCATCCTTCTGTGTCGCTAGCCGGTGGGGTAGATTACAGGCGGGTGAGAGACCCAATCAGCCGGACGCGAACGTAGTACCGTCTTCGCCGGCAGCTCCCCTAGCGCATGAATGGCAGCACGACGCGCAGTGTCGCTGATCTTGATAAGACCCCAAGGGGTCGGGAAAGAAGATGAAATTAAGCTCTAAACATACGCTCCATTCTTCGTAATCTCATATCCTAGCGTGTTCCGAATACTACTCAACCAAGGCCCTGAGTTTTACATGAAAATGAGAAATTTGATTCTGTGGTGCCTCTGGGATTGTGTATCAATGGGTTTCTTAAATCGTAGCTTGTGAGCGGAAGGCATTGAGCAGCTTCGCAGTCACTGGAGTAAGTGGTAGAAGACAATGATAATTATGTAACCTAGATACAACTGAAAGTTTTGAGGTAATGAAGTCTTGAAGAAAGCCACATGTGTCGCAAGACTTATGCACCAACCTCATAAATTGACCACGCGCTGAGGGGTGCATCCAACACCTCCTCACACGGCTTGACCCCATTGGAGTGTTCTGCTGCGCTCTTGCCCGCCCGCTTGACCCTTGTGTCGTACTGCAAATTCTTCAGTGAGAAGGGTCAAACTGATGTGTCATTTTACTCGAAGCGGACCAGGTTTCTACTGCTTCGCGTGTTCATGTCATTAGGCCTTAGTTCAGGCCCATTTAATGAACAAATTTTCAGATCGATTTGAAAAGCATTCTTTTCAGACGAATACAATCTCACAAACACAATCAAACATTTTTATTTTCACGGTATATCCTATCAATAATATCCTTGTATTTTAACCGTAATTGGGGGCGTTTTGCCTTGAGCGTAGGTGTCAATAGACCGTTTTCAACACTGAACGGTTCCATCTCGAGGTATATTCGTTTTACCTGAAATATCACACGTTATAATTTGATCGGTAATGTGTTTGTGATAAAAAACCAACCTGTTCTATAGAATTGAGCTTATTTTCTTTGCCGATTTGATGTAATTGTGAAAGTACGTACTCATGGGCCTGTAACGAATAGCTGAAGGATCGTTAGCTGTTGGCAGATAGCTATAAACATTATTTCTTAAAGGGTGAGTGTTACAAGTGAAATGAGTGCCTCTTTCTACGAGCGCAACCTTTTGATCGCTCCAAAATCCGAACACCGTGATAAATTGACTACGGACTAAGCCGGGCAGCGACGAGTGATGACCATCCCACGAACATGGTCTGGGAATCGAATTCGGAACAGTGCCTTTCAAAGTGCAAATAGGGTGAAGCATTTGTGGGGATGAAAAAAAATTCCTCGACCCCCGACGACATTTCATTCTGATTGATTTTCAAACCGTTCGAGCAATCTTTAGAAAAGCTAGGTAATCGATAATCAAGCTCAGTATAGGTAGAGTGCTATGATCATCAAATCGATTGACAACTTCCTTTTGTGGAGACACTTTGAGTATAGGAAGAGGTAAAAGAATAAAGGATGAAGTTTTTTGGTATCACTCAATCCCTTCGTGGGATGCGCCGCACATTCTAGTTCCATTCAGAATCGTGATGGCTGGTGAATGTGATGTGGCCTATACAATGACTTGCGGTAGCCAGCCGATGTACAAGTCAGTGCTTTTATCCTCTCACGAGCTGGTACCAATTCGCCGACTACGTAGGGATGGAAGGCTTGGTTGGCCTTGGCGGGCGTTGATGCGGGATGTGATCCTCGCATCATGAGAGTGGGTTGTGCGCCACCTGTCACTTCAACACCTCCGCCCGTAGCAAGTGGTACATGGCGTCAAAAGGGAGGGATCGTAATTCCCAAAAAAAAATTTTCCTCGACACTAGGCTTGACCTCAGGTGTGACCATCGCTTTCTATACAGTCAGGGTCGGTGTTTCTTCAGATGCTGGAGGTACGAAGCCAGGTTTCTGCATCGTCCTGGTCCCGACGGAGTATGAACCTCTGGCCATCATCAAGCATGTAAACGTAATTTTTGACGTCGATCGTTGTACAGCCATCCCATCAGAAATCATATGCAATACGACCCCGCATGCTCTATATTCCCCTACTACTTCTCCCTACAAATTACCGTCGAGGCGGAGGGAGGGGTCGTAGAGATATATGATGCGAAGTATGAACGCAGCCTAACAATACTTGATAGATACAAGTGTGACACACAGTACTAGATTTTCTCTGGACATGATCCTCATACTGGAAGGCGAATGAAGAAAGATTGACGGAAGTTTTTTGAGCTTATTATGGGAATTTCTATCTAATATGTCATCCTTACTGCTTATATGATCCCAAAGTGCTATTGTAGAACTCTGACCAAGTAAACTGACGAAAAAAGGGAAAGACAAAAAGTGGGTTATTTTGAATGAAAAAGGCCAAAAAAAAAAAACGAAACACGAAAATACAGCATCAGCTGCTTGACATACTTTCTTGTCAGAGCAGATCTGTTCAAGGGTTCGACCTGGCACTCCGTGTTCAGCATTCCAGTCTTCCATCACTTTCGGTTCAGGAACAACTATGGCAATCAAATATCTGCAAATACGAAAGACTCCTTCACGTTGTGGATCCCCCATGTGCGAATATACCGTTCTAAACTGTTGCCATCCACAAATATTTGCTGCACAACGAGACTGCGAATGTAGACGTTTTCGATCTTTTCAGGTGCGACGTATTCTCCCTAGAACCCAGCACTATTAACGTTCTACACAACTGAAGAAGATTAGATAAACCCAAAAAAATCCAACTCTCATAATAATCCCTACCTGTGCCAACTTGAATATATGCTTTTTGCGGTCGATTATGCGAATAGCTCCACTAGGCAACATTTCTCCAATGTCGCCTGTATGTAAAAATCCTTGCTCATCAAAAAGTTCCGCTGTCTTTTCCGGATCTTTGTAGTACCCCTTTGTTACACTTGGTCCGCGAATCATAATCTGGAAATAATTCGTAATATTGTACTATGGTAAGAATGGGAGGTCGGCAATGAAAACATGGAAGTTTTAAGAGGAGCTTTCGAAAAGTCTGGCAAAAAGTACATGATGACTGATCCAATGCGTACACGACCTTGGAGGCACACTCCACGATACCCATAGAAGTCGATCCACCTCTTGGGGGAGTAGATCTTTGGACAACTATCCAGGCTGCACCTTTTTCGCACTGCCATGGTGCGCTATCACAGCTCTACACCAGCCCGAACCCACTTCGACGCCACCCATCTTGCTGTTAATATGACCAGTAGGGAGCTCAAGTGGGTGGCGTCGGTATGATTCCAGCAGGTGAAGCGGAATGATGGCGCACGGTGGTGACGCGAAGCCCAAGTAGTTTTCAAGGGGTGTGCGCAGATATGACAGCGAATCGCTTCGCGGCGTTTCACTCGCGGCGCCACCAGTACGACTCGCCGTATCGATTGCCTTTGGGAGCCGGCCGAGCGTGACTGCGTCACGTCTGCGCTTCCACTCATGCCACACTGCCACGCTTGGCTGCCGTGCCCTGGCTCGCGCCCGCCGCGCCGCTCGCCGCGGGCGGCCACGCGATTCGCTGTCATATCTGCACACACCCGTTTTTAAGGAGTTGCTGCAAAAGATGGTAAATCGACTTGTACCTGGTTACTGTAGACTGTGCTTTTGATTGAAATCGGGTTGAACATAGTTGCCGAAGAGGCTCACCTCTCCTTTCCCATCCTTAGCATAGTAATTGAGCTCCGGCACATCCAATAATTTGATATTGCAGCATGGTGCCACTCCACCACAATGACCACCCGTCCAATCTCCAGGCCATGTCATCGTTGCCATTGCTGTACATTCGGTTTGACCGTAACCTGAAAAGAAAATCACTCGTACCCTCGCGTGATCGACCGACCATAAACCTTCTGACGAAGTTCCATGTAACCGAAAATACCGCTAGAAAAAAAATTGCTGGCTAACCTTCTACAATTGTGGCACCCATTGCGATACGACATGTCTCTAGTACTTCCGCTGAAATAGGCGCTGAACCAGTGGCCATAGTATTGACGCGACCGCCTATCTGTGCCTAAAACAACATGCTTAAATGCCTTAGCCCTAGAAGCCATAAGCATGCAACGCCTAAGGTTTAATTTTGGAATAACAATTTGGCCTCAACCTCACCAGACGTGAACTGTGAAGTGAATCATCGCAAGCGGGTGTATGTCATTAGGACAGAAAATTCGCGACACGACGTCGCTCTGGCGACGTTCGCGCACGAGTCGCCCGTTTCCGACTAGGGCAACCTTCTGCTTCAATGTATAGTATGTAGCCGTTTACTCGTATTATGGCCTTCTTATATCTTTTTTCTCATATCCTAATTTTTTCGTGCTAATGTAGTTGTGGGGGAGGGCCACTAGACTGAGCTCGGCGTCTTGCGCTATTTTTACCTAGATCATAAGCCCAAGCTTTTAGAGAGGGGGGAGGGCTCTCACCTACCTAGAATAAGGTCCAGGTAAAAATATACACTTGAGTGTACAAATCATGATTGTAGAACGTTTTCGAGGGACGACAGCACCAATGAGTGGACTGTAGCTATGGCGCAAATGCGCTGCCCCACTCGGAATTGGACAACTCGTGCGCGATCGTCGCATGCCGCACGCAGCCGCGCGATGTTTCTGTCCTAACGACATACACCCATCGCAAGCGATGGTAATTGTTTGTATATATAATAAGTGATTCGCACCTTTTGAAAATCTCACAAGACCTATCAACATACCTGAACTTTGCTGAATACCAGCTTATCCCAAATGCTGTCCCTTGTAGTAATACCCTGCTTCAGAAGAGCGAGTTTTTTCGAATACGCCACCTTGTAGACCAGTCGTGCAATGATACCACCGTTTTGTACTTTGCTCTACAATACAATTCATTTCAAGAATGCCTTATCACTGTATCTTGGAAATACCACTTCTCATCGATATAGCAGAAAGTGGCAAAATGGTATTACCTGTAAGGCATCGTAGAATCTGTTCAGTAAACGTGGAACCACCGGAAATGCAGTGGGTCGAAGGGCATTGATGTCGTCTAGTAGGCGCTATAAATTGAAAATTTCGATTTTTGTGAATAAATTTTTATGCACAAGATCCAAGGAATATCACATATGGACCTTGCACATTGAAGTAGAAATGTTCGAACCGGAATACTTCCGCTGAAGTAGCCGATGCTGGCACCATATATAAAATTCGACCAATGAGACATTTGTTCCATCATGTGGGAGAGTGGGAGGTAGGAGATCAAGACCTGGAACCATTTCTTATGTTTCTTATATATTCATGCTGATACGTTGAAAGGGTGGCATCCATCTTTCCAGCTGGAAGTCTTACGTTCTTGTTTGTAATGAGTACCGCACCCCCCCCCCCCCCTCCATCTTTCTACGACCTATTGAGCTTGATGGGTGTGTACCCTTATGTCAGATTTCCGCACGACTACAAGCGGCGTGCGACGCAGTGTGTGCGAGCTATGCGCGTCGCGGTAGTTGGGTCTTAAAACGATTACACAGCAATGCTAGGGGTGCGATACGCAGTTGACTTGTAATCGCTTCGGGACCCAACAACATGGCACCTTTAGCTCGTCCGCATTGCTTCGCTTGCGATATTCCGTGGTGCGAAAATCCTGACATAAGGGTACACATCCGAGCTTGATACATCACATCGCTTTATTATAGTTCAATCTTTACGCGTTAGTTTTGATTGTGTTTCCCATTTTTGAGTTGTGAAAGAATTACGGCGCCAATGTCAGTGCAGCTCATGATGATATGGAAACAATATCGGGTGTTATCATATGATATCATGTGAAATAATGACTCAATCTTCTCTCATTTTCACTCTATTGCTGAAATGAATAGTCCTCGGAAAAATGAGTTCCTTTGTTACCCATATACTATTACTATACTATACTAAAGTATTTATGTCGTATTTGCCAAATGTGGGCCACATGCAAAGTTTCACACAAAAAGATGAGAATTCGGCTAAGAAACAGCCCCGCGAATTCTCGGCCGGGCGGGGCCTACGAAAGAAAGCCCCGTCCCGTTGTCTGCCGCGGTTTGGAACGGAGAGTGGGACTGTTTACGCAACTTTCTATTCCTACAATGAGTCTCCAACCGCGGCGAACGACGCAGTGGGCACGTGCTCGGAAGCTCCGCCCACTCGGCCGGGACTTTTTGGTGCTATATCTCTGCCAGATTCACATTTTTTTCGCATAAAAGTTTCCATCGGCACACATTAGGCAAATACAACATAAATATATGCGTAAAAGAAAAACTCATTTTTTCGTGGAAGATTCCTTTAAATTATTGTCGACGTTTTTGAAAATGAAGCAAGACGTACCAAATCAGGTGTCAAAACTTCTGGTATGAACTTTTTAAGAACATATATCCATCCACTAATGTTTGCCACAGTATTAGCATGCGTAATAATAACGCCTTTTGGTGTACCGGTTGTTCCGGAGGTATAACTAAATTATAAATTAAACCGCTCTAAAAATTGAATCTCGATGAAAAATGAATAGTAGACATACCAGATAATGTAGATGTCGTCTTTTGTAGGTAGATGTCTGGGCTGAGGATTTTGCCATCCACGCTCAATCACTTCCTTCATGAAGATTATCCTGATTCCCGCTTCTTTCATCTGAAATCGTCCCCATTTCAGTTGAGCCAATCACCACGCTCACCTAGCTTGTTCACTTCCATTACGCAAAGGTAAAACCTGTAAAAAGGGGTGGGCTTTTACAGTAAGACATGCAATCCAAGTATTTTTTATAACGCATGGTACAGGTTCAGGAATGTTATAACGCATGGTACAGGTTCAGGAATGATGCATCATATTTTTATTGATGAAGTTTTGGGATGGCAGGGGTAAAGTGGACAGCTCCACTCCAGTATGTCACCTCGATCTTATCATGATATGGTTTTTCTGGTCAACCTTTTCATGATAGGCCTTTTTTCATTTCAAGACCCTTTATCAAACGTTGAAAGCCGATCACTGATATGTTAGACCCTTCTGCACCGATTTCTATTCCGAGAAACAGTACGTCACAGATTCCAGTAATTGATGGGAACAGATTCCAATCCGATCTTTGAATTTTTGGTATATATTTTCCAAAGTTTTCGTAATTATTGGGACATTCCAACAGTAATGTCGCTATTTCTGTCAAGCAAATATTTTTCCAATAAGGTCACAAATCTGTGCAGCATTTATATACCACCCGAAAAAAGAAATTCCTCTGCTCTACAAAGGGTATGTACAATTTTTAGGTATCCTAGAATGGGGCCGATTTTTACGCTGATGAAGTGGTAGGTCACTTGACAAAGAAAAATCAATCAGTTGTATGTCCCAAACTTTTCCACTATTGGCTGATCAAGACCTCATGTCACCCTTTTTCCAAATTGCTTTTTTTTTCGAAAGCACTGACTTTTACTGAAATTAGGGTTTCTACCTCTAAATTCTTCGTTTATTATTGCTTCATGAATCATTTGAAAGGTTTTTTCTGCTCCAACAACAACATGTCCGTCTTGGTTCTGACTGCGATTCAAGTCAATGTGTGTACCCCGTAATAGAGGTCAAGTTGATCTTATTTCACAAATTATTTTTCCGGCGGAAAGATTCCCATCGCTACTCACCACCTCATTCTGACCGTTCGCTCCGTTACAGCGTAGTGGCTGAGAAAATTTGAAGAACGTGTCAAAAATTGTCAAAGAGTTGTCAAAAATCAACAAATTGTGGCAGAAAACAAATTTGGAGAAATCGTTACACGATTTCTCGACTAGACAATTATAAAATCTTGGTTGGGCCATTCCATAAGTAACGTCGTTTTTACTTCAAACGCAAATTTTTTCTATAAACTTACATGTTTGTGCAGAATTTTACGTTGTTCGAAAGAGATTTTTCTGCTCCAGAAAAAGGATATTCAGTTTTTGATGGGAATGTGGCTAATTTCCAGGCTGGCGCAGGGGTAGGTCTAGCCGACAAAAATTGACCAAACAGGCAATCAATCAAAAGTGTCCCGTACTTAGACCCGACCTGTTCTCCAAGCTGCACCAGTTGAATGATCGAGAACTTGCGTCATTATTTCTCAAATTCCTTTTTCCAAAAGCGCTCATGAGTCGGAGTAAAATTTTTCTTTTAAGTTCCTTGCCCAGCCATGTTTCGTAAAACACTTAGAAGGTTATGTGATCTATCAAAAACAGGTTTCGATTTTGTTTTTGCTGTGATTCCGATTGAATTTCAATACCATATGAAAGGGATGCAGTTCACATTACTTCACAATTGAATTTTATCATTAGAAAGTTAAGGAATCAGGTCAGTGATGTTTTCCAGTTCTTACTCACTACCTCTTATTATCATTTCACCACTTTCCCGGCGGACTGGTTGGAGAATTTCCTTGATTCGATGAAATTATCAAGAATCACCGAGTTATGGCGGAAAAACATGGAACGACGCGACTTTTCAAGCAACTGATTGGCTCGAAGTTATTGAGGAGGTCGGGGCTAAGTAAGACACACGTGATTGTTTGATTTTCCGGAGTGAAAAATAGTTTTTGATCTTCGATGTGGTCAATACACGTCGATTAGAACAAGCACTTCGTCAGCTTGGAAATTGCTCCCATTGTAACGTATTCAAAAACTGACATCTGTTCATAAAAAGCAGTTGATATCTCTTTTCCACGATGCATAACATGCTGCACAAACTTATGTCTTCATAGAAAAAATTTCCCCTTAAAAAAGGACATTATTAATTAAATGAGCCGATATTATTTTGAAAAAAGCGAAACCTCCTGGATGAATTCATCTGTGACGCCATCCCTATCCATCATCACCATGTCCCGCAATGTAGGCATCAGGCTCTTCTTTGATGCGAGATTTTGTGCTTTTAGCAGGGAATCAACCACAATCACACTGAACAGATTCATATTAGGAAGACCAAAGAGCCTTCCATTTGGTGTTTGTCGAAAAGTACAAGGTATCCCATGGCAATCACCTGATTTCCGCTTGTGAGACGACAAAGGACGCTGCGTCCGCACCAAGGGTATCATAGAGTGGAACGATAATAATCGATTGTTGAATACACCCAAGGGCAGTAATCAACCATTCTTCACGATTCTGAGCATAGATACCAATTCGATCACCTAAAATTATTGAATCATCGATCATTCTGTGATCATTGATAGACATCAATACATTTATTCACATCTCAATTCATCGTACAGGACGGTTACGCATTCCCCTGCCTTTGCAGGACTTTCAAGTGCATGGGGTGTGTGCACTTACGACGGAAAATCGCTTCGCGGCGCCATCAGCACGACTTGCCGAATCGATGTTCTTGGGAGCCCGGCCAAGCGTGGCTGCGTCACCTCTGCACTTCTACCCATGCCACACTGCCTCGCTTGAAAACTGCCATGCCCTGCCACTGGCACTCGCACCCGCCGCGGGCGTCCACGCGATTTTCCGTCATAAGTGCACACACCCCATTCTAAGTACTTGCTCAAGGAAATTGGAGTTTTTCTTCTCATATATGTAGCTATGAATTTGTTGACTACGGGTCACCTACAAATTTCCACACGAAAAAGTCAAAACATGACAGGAATATATCTGTTCGAAATTTCGTCCACGCCGGTATCGTGTATGGGGCTCTGAGGGCAATGAAACAAATCGGCGGTGATCATGCTATCAGGGCAGGAGTGACGCGGGGCGGTCAGTTAGTAAAGATTCTGGACAGCACACTTTCCCGCCAACAACTGTTGCTTGCTCTTGAGAATTCAAGCGAGTTCTTATATGAAATTTAAGATTTCTGTATTAGAACAGAAAATTTTTGGGTTCTCTCTCTGTGTGTGTTCCTATACTAAATCTAGTATGCTGACTCAAGAGAAACTACAAGGACCATGCAGTCTCCGTGAACTATTCTTTTCAAGGGCTCGAAAAATGTGTTCATCACTTACTTGCGCTAGACTTAAAATCGTGTGTTACCTTCAGGGATGTAACCACGATTGCTGCGGTTACCAACTACAGGCGTATATTACATATAATTTCTTATCAACCATTACAAACAATAATTAAATATAAATAGTTGATACTCGACTCATTGTCTTTAATTCAGGACAGTTATACTTCTAAAAGTGGAAATGTACCCCTGCAGGCCGCGGTCATACTCACCGCCGGCGGGGCGTGGCTGCGTTCACAGGCAGCGAGGGAGAAAGGCACGGGGGAGGTGCGGAGATGACGCAGGCAACAAGGCAGAGTGGCATAGGCGAAGACGCAGAGATACGCAGATACGCCCTGCCGCCGTCACCGCAAAGTACGACCGAGGCCTTATTAAGACTTACTGTATAGACTCAAAGTGAAACTGCAGTGGCTGGTACAGCATCGTGAACTTTACCTGCTTTCATTTCGAGTTCACCTACAGCCGCTGATGCGAAACCATTGGAGTCCTTTAGTACCTCGGAATACTTTCGAAAATGGTATTTCCCGTCGGAGCCTCGTGTTCCCAAGCATGGACCATCTTTGCTTTCCTGTAAACAATGTTCATTTATGTGGAGCCTATATATACCACAGCATGCAAAGGTTAACCTTTAATCCTCTGTTAAATACGTCCCATAACGTAGTTACTCCATGAAAAATGTTATCGATAACCAATTGATTGTCCGACAGTAGGAGTCCGCTTTTGTAGACACCTGGTTCATCCTAAACTTTAATAATTAATATAAGTAACCCTGGGTACGGTATCACCGCTCAGTGACTTATCGTCTCTTATGGCGAGTTTTCTTTTCCACTTAGGCGCCGCTGGAAACTTGTTCGTCTAAGGCCAGGTGTGATTTGGTTAGGGGGGGGGGGTGGCTCGGTTGTGTTCATGCAAGTATAATACAACAGGCAGGCTGGCACAACGTCGGAGGGTGCATCGTGAAACCACAACAAGGGTGCAACTTGAGCACGTATCCAGGAATTTACAACCCCCCTCTGCCCCCCCCCCCCCTCCCCCAAAAGATTATTACGCCACTAATCTGATTATCGGTGATGTGCCTTTAAAGGGTGGACAGAGAGGAGCCATCATTCCCACTCATGCCGGTTTCTGAGTGGTGGGGAAGTGCATTTATTGTTTGATTGTGCGATATTTAGGAAATACATTCATAGATTTGTTTTAATGTAACACATTTCTCATTAGAAAATAATAGAGTAACTTATAATAATTAGTATGCATCATACCTTGATCGGGACTGACTGCTTCTCTCTGGACACACTTGGTGATGCGTTGACTTTTTTTGTACGATTTCGAAGAAACAGCAGGAACATCGATCCCAATAATGCGATCGCTCCCGGAAAGATCGCCCACATTCTTGAATCTGAACCTGCCATGAGGCGTTTCTGTGCATTTAAGTAGATTAAGGAAATTAGAGCAAAAAGTTTGCGTCGGCTGGACGATCGCAAAAAAATGATCAACTCGGAAAGTAAAAACTGAGAGAGTTTTGGCAGCAGAAGTACCTCATACTGTGAGGATTTTTCTATAACATTACATGCCATATGGAGGTCATATTCTATCTACAAATATATGAAAGCAGTGATAATGTATGTAGAATGCTTCTCTACAAATGAGATTATCAGTAATTCAATAAAATTTTTTATCTCTGGAGCAGACTAGACTTTCAATTTTACAGTCGAATGATAGCAATAGTGCCACTCGAATGGTGCCCCCTCCAGGAACTAGTGGGCGATTCCTACTGGAATAGTTTCATCGTGAGTAGTCGAACTTAACACAACATAATTAGTCGAAAAGGTCCCTAAAATGAAGTACGTTGGTAATTGTGCTGCTTGGTGAGATTGTATCTAATTCAAAATACATGGTGCAATACTTCAAAAGAAATCGCGTCATTTCTTTCCATCACGGTCATAAACTAGAAAATTCACCTTGTATAAATCACGTTGCTCGAATGTGCACTCCTTGAAATCATGCATAAGGATAATTTCATAAGTATCATATGAGATTGCAACTATTTCAAATATTTCGAATTGATGATTTTTTGAAAAAATTTCAGAGGTTAATGATGAAAGAAAGACTCATAGAACTGGAGTATGAGAAAAAAACTGATAGTTCTTTCCGTGAGTGGCCTTATTTTTTGACTTTATTATTCTTTTAGAAGTCCCATGGGGCTATTGCCTATGTGAGTTACGTCTAACCATAAGCGCTATACACCTTCTTGTAATATTCGTGATGTTCCTTATTAACAATGGAAAACGTAGACACACTGAAGGCCTAACTATGATATAGGAGATGTAGATGACATCTGTAAAACGTATAAGTGAGAAAAAGGCCAACAATTGAAAAACTCGTGGAATATCACTCCCAACCCTTTGATATGTTCACGATTGCAGTGACTGAAACCATATGTAGTAAATGCTAAATTGTGTGATAAATGCGCTTGGTTTCTCATTCTCTTTTTTCATATTGTTTTTCTTGTTTTCTACATTTATATATACAGGGGTGCCAAAACAGAGTAATTATTTTCCCTCCACTTCCAACCCTACTTTAATCGAATTTTAGCAATTTCTGACAATCAATTCCCATCCCCGAATTCAAGAACACAGTTCGCACTATCGCTTAAAGGAACCGGAAGGGGGTCCGAAACAAGAGAAACATACAAAGAAATGAGCATTTCGTAACGAACGCAGAAGGTTGGAAGCGATAATCGGTGAAAAAACGCGAACTCAAAAGTGCATCGCTGCGGTGTGTATTCGCGCCTCACTCGCATCATCGCACTGGCGTTCCGAGTTGTCCGCTGTCGGAGACGGCCGCGGGCCAACGTTAGTTGTAGCACCTGACTCCCAGCGCAGTGGAGTGGCCATTCCCAACTACATTAACATTCATGTAAGTACATCTAGAAACAATATAAGAAAGAACAAAGGAGAAGGTAAAAGGAATGAACAACTTTATAATGGAAACATCTTCTCTTGGCACCATGCCAAGGCGTCAAATTGGCGAGTTTGTGCAATGGCGGTCACTTGAACTCGTCCACACTACGTCTGCTCTACCGTAAGCCAAAATTACTCCCTTACGGTGTCTTTAACTCCGTAACAGCCTTCTGCACGAACAGAATCGGGAGCTTCTTCCGAGTGAATAAGATGTGACACCTAAACTGAGAAAATCCGGAATTTCGTCGCCCTCGTTCACAACCTTGCTAAGGTTCGTCCACTCTGGGTATCGAAGGGGGTTCATATTGGGCGGCGTTCTTGAACATTCCGTTTTTCCGGATTCCCAGCGCCCTTCGTTTCTAACAATAAGAACCAGAACGTGCCGTTACCACTGGAGCCCTTCCGGAGGCAGATTTGAGGTATTCAAATGATAGTTGGAATCACAGCAGCGTTGCCCGAGTAGCAAGGGCACCGTGACTTCCATGAACCCGAGAATCGGTCTTTAGGAGGGTCTCCACGAAAGATCCACCAAGGAAGCTGGCTCTGCTCTTCGAGGCGTACCCTGATATCGTAGGTGTTCCGAAGTCCAACTGTGCCGACTGAGGCCTCCATATTTTTATGACGGTGAAAGAGGTATGCTCCAGCCTGCTCCTGCCTCTATAGGAATATTCCGAGGATATTTTGCCCTAATTCTTTGCTTTACCCTCTGGTTTGTATTCTCGGCGGAAGTGAGCCGCGAGGAAATACTCTTTTATAGCACCTCCTGTATAAGAATCGATAGAGCTATTTCTGCTACACGAAATTCTAGTACTTGTTTTTTGAACACTTATTGTTTAATATTTCTGAGGCTCAGAAATGGAGCACCCAGAAGCAAAAATTTTCACTTCGGGCATCTGCTCTTCTTCATTATCATCGAGATCTGAAAGCTCACCTGCTCCGCTCCGTGTCTAATCATTTCAGAAAAACTTATTGTTGTGACTGAGGCTTGTTGGACAAGTATGTATCTGTTTGATTAAGTCTCGATTATAAGCAAAAAAGAGAAGAAGCGAAAAATGCAGATTCGCCTCCTGGATATTCCTTACTGAGCCTTTACAGTGTTAAACAGTTGATGGATTCAGGAAACAAATACAGGGGGTGCCAAAAAAAAGTAATTTTGTCTCGTCCACTTTCACCCCTCTTTAGTCGAACTACAGCAAATTCTGTTGAGGTATTCACATCCCCAGATTCAAGAGCAGACCTCACTCTATCACCATACTCCGTGGCAGCCTCCTGCACGAGCAGGAACGGGAGCGAGGAAATAGTGAACAACATGTGTCACCTCAACTGGGCAAAATCCGAAATTTTGTCGCCCTCGTTCACAACCTTGCTGAGGTCCGTTCACTCTGGGTACCTAAGGGGATTCATACTGGGTGGTGTTCTTTAGGATCCCCTTTTTTCCGGGTTCTCAGCGCCCTTCGTTTCCAAGAGCCAAAACGTGCACTTACCACTGAAATCCCTCCGGAGGCGGATTTGGGCATGAAAGTGATACTTCGGATCATAGCAGCCTTGTCCAAGCAGCAGGGGCTCTGTGACTTCCATGAACCGAAGGGCCAATCCTTAGGAAGCTTCCCACAAAAGACCTACCATGGAACCCGGCTCCACTGTTTTAAGGGGACCTTAATACCGTGGGTGCTCCGAAGCCCGACTGCGCCCCTTAAAGGTACTATATTTTTATGAAAATGAAAGAAGTGAGTCTCAGCTTGTTCCTGCTTTTAGAGGAACATTTCGGGAATATTTTGCCCCAATACTTTCATTTCTTTCGTTTCCCTATGTTTTGTATAATTGGGAGATGTGAGCCGTGGGCAAAATTACTTTTTTTTTTGGCACCCCCTGTATAATAGCCTTGTAGAGCAGAAAAGGCTCCATCATATACTTAAGTACAAACATTTTGCAAAAAAAAACAAACAAACAAAGAGAATAATGTGGAAAACAGACATGAAAACGAGTGGCTTATGTATTGTTGAACAACTCAATACATACTACACTGAAAATCCAGCACAGGAGCCCTGGTGCACTAAATTACTAGCATGGTGGTGAGAAAGTACGAGGTTAGGCCTAGATACTCTCTATGGCTGAATGTTTTGTAGCGCTTCTGATAATAATAAGAGCCCTAGGTGCATTTTTCCACACCATTTTCCGATTCGAACCAGCGCTGGAAGTAGAGGATATCTAGTTAAGGTTTTTAAACAAATGTAGAATAGTAACTGTTCTCCCTCATGATCAAAATCCAGCTTTGCTCATATTGACCTGTTCAGGTAATTGGAACAAGAGATATGGAAATCTGGCTTGGTTCAATGAAGATAGAAGACATGCAGTGACGAACAAGTAGGGTTTTTGGAGTAGTCCAAGATCGACTAGCATACATGATGCAGTCGATGCCTATAGTTAAACAAAACCCGTCTACACAACTCGCGCAATACACAAAGACGACACTGACACGCTATCAGTTGTGTGTCTCGTGCTCTGGGTCGACGCCTACAAGGTCTGTCGTTCGATTCCCTGTATTGGAAAATCTCTCATGGCCCAACACACTGTTCGCTTATCAACCAAGGACTTTGACCTGTTCGCGTTATCGGGGTTGAGGCTAATCATTTTAGGCCGATAGCTTTGATAGGAAGAAGTGCTCAGATATGAGTGCGATTTGTGGTTCTCGTTTTTTTTCTACCACGAATGGGGCTCTAGAAAAAGCATAGGGTAAAGTCCTTCACTAGTCTGTCAGAACCACCTGATATGCTCGTGCGGTTCCGAACTGCACCACCACGAAGTGACCAGTGATGTTCTATTTCAAAGAGTACAGATCAATTCAAGTCCATAATAAGAGAGAGACGATGTAGAAATGTGACCTGTGTAGCCTTATGTTTGTATCTTCTCAAGATCCTACATTATATAATCGGCTAAGTGTGTCTGTTGGTGTGTGTGCGTGTGTGTTTGTGTGTGTGTGTGTTTGACCGGAAATTCATATCTCACGTCGCAGCAAAGATAGGACGCGGATTTTGGATATGATATAGAAGGTAGTGAGAGGATCCCAGTGGCGGTGGAACGAAGGTGATAGCAGCTGATAAGGGCTGATAAGGAGCTTCGCAGGCTAATGTCGCCAAATCCGCTTCGCCTTTGGGGTAGATCCTAGAGCGCCCACACTCATAGGTATAGTGAGGGATGGGATGGGTGCAGCAATGGTGGGTGATCCAAACTGATAACGCTTGATCAGATTCGATAAGGAGCCTCGAAAGGCCAATGTCGCCATTTTCGTTTCGCCTTTCGGGTCGATCCTATAGCGTTCACATTCATAAGTGTTTTGAAGGGTGGGACGGGCACATCATTGGTGGGTGATCCAAATTGATAACGATTGATTAGATTCGATAAGGAGCATCAACAGGCGTTATCATTAAAACCGTTTCCGCATGCGGGTTGATCCTAGAGCGCCGACACTCATGGCTCATTGGTATTTTGAGTGGTGGGACGGGCACATTAATGGTGGGTGATCCAAACTGATAACGATTGATGAGATTCGCTAAGAATTGTCAGCAGGCGAATGTCGTTAAATCTGTTCCGCTCTTCTGGCTAACAGTGGAGTGTTCACACTCGCAGGTATTGCGAGATACGGGGTCTTGGCGGTGACTTTCCGGAATTGATAACAGCTTACAGGGCTGATAAGAGCCATGAGGGAATGGATATGGGATGAAATACGGTACATCGCTCACTACTACTTTACGGATGCTATGGTAAATGCGTCCGTGCTCACACCATTGGGTGAACATATTTTGCTTATGCTCTGATATCTGCCGCCGATATGTCGACCGCTAATTTGCCTAGCTTTCCAAATAATGGTGCATGTCTTTTGATACTGCGATTTACGTGGATGATCAAGACATGATGTAGATTTGTGATAGCAAAGCAAGCGATCCATTGTCTCACGCGATGCCAGCAACAGTACTGGGCATCGACCGCTAAACTATATGAAATTCCAAATAGTGCAGAAAGTGGTTGGTCAGCAAAAAGTCAATATCGACCATTTCCCCATTACATAATCCTACTGTGTTATTCGCGCAGTATTGTGCGATAGCCCAACTGGTGTTATATAAGCGAGGTTTAAACAAAATTCTCATGCTTCCGTGATGATCTGATCATATTAGGTTGTAAGGAAAGTTCTGACCAGTTTTTCGCGAACACAATATAAATTCAAATATCAGAGTGTGCTCACATGAATCAGCTTACATATTATGCTCATTAGGTAGATAAAAAATTACTCATTCTGAAGATATGTTTTATTTGGAATACCACAAAGTTTTCGAATTATTAGGGAAATTTTAAAGTGCTGCGAAAATGGCACTTTTAGTTGACTTCACTTCACGAGTTCTTGTTTAGCCGAGCGGGTGAAGCATTGGATGGAGCACTTTGTTCCTGGTTTCAGAAGTGCAGAAATGAGGACGAGCTGCTTGGATATTCAGTTGATCAAATCGCTTTAGCTAAAACGGCAGGAAGCGATGAGCGCCCATACTTGCGTAGCCATACCCAAGCACATTTTCCACAAATACTTTCCCAGTAATTGAAGCAGATGCAGACTGAAGCTCGTACACGTTCATCATATTCATCAAATCTAGCGCTGACTAAGCCCCATTTTCCCAAACATCTGAACAGCTCTTTCAATAGTAATGTGTGCAAAAGCATGGTGATTCAGAGTCGACTTTTTTTCATTTCGCACAATATAAATTGTCAGTCCTTGATCAAAATAGGATACTTAAATATCTATAATGTTGCCAAAAATAGAGCGAATCGAATGGTATTATTCTGTGAGAAAAGATGCACTCTGAGCCGAGTTATGATCTCCCGAGCTTGAAATTGCAAAAATTGGTCAAAACTTTCATTACAACCTAATAGTTTGACCAACTAAGGTTTATATTCACGTTAAAGGCCAATTACACACTCACAATATTCTGGTTGGAAATCGAGTGCGTGGCTCATTTCTGGGCGACAAGCAATGCACCTTTTCATTAGAAAGGGGTAAAAACAGTGAACAAAGGCTGTGGTTACGGTATATGGATGGTGGAATTCTATAAAAAACCTCATGGCAGACACAAACAAACATAAAATTTTAACGGAATCGAAAGCTGATAAGTTTTGTGGCCACTGCAAAGTGGCAGCAGAGTGCCGAACGACTGATAGCCCTTATCGCCGCCATTGTTGAGGTCACTATTACGTGCCTTCATCTGCGTTGTCCCATAGCTTGAGATATCAACAATAACAGTTCGTGATGATGATGATGAACACATGACGTATTGTGACTTTTTTGATGATCAGTTATTGATGAAATTAGCGCAACACACCACACAACAACCCGGTTGCTGCTTGTGAGGGTACGCCAAAAAAAGGCACTGTTTTATCGGTTTTGAAAACTATTCAGCACTGCTTACTCAAAGCGATCCACTACTTGGATCTTGATGGGGTGGTAAAGTGTTCCTAAGAACATTCCGACTAAAAACTCACCCTGGGCCGATTTGACCAATGGAACGCGAACATGACATTCGCTTGACGTCAAGCCGCTTGGCGCCCGCGAAACTGGAATTTGAAGGTTTACCCCGTTTAGTGCTGGCGCCTGTGGCACGAACTCCAAACGGTTTAACGTCAAATAAGTATCATATTCGTTTTTTACTTATCAAATTCCTCCTGGCTGCAAATCTAGCCAAATCGGAATGTTCCGCGAAAGTCTCATATTTTCAGCTCATATTCTGGGATGGCGTCAGGTGAATAGTGCCGACTATTTTCAAAAAACGAGGTCAAGTATGGTTCAGTTGTTGGGAACTGGCCTGTGTAAGCGTATGTTCTTCTGTAGTGCTTCCCAATGGTTGTGAACGACGAGAAATGATTGCCTTTTCTTTTTTTGTCAGTTTTACTTTTCGAAAAATGATGATTTTTGTAGGAATTTCATGCCAACGTTGTAAAAGTGTGTGTAAATTTATTTAGTGCGAATTCTATGTCAATATGTTCAAATATAAGGTTAAGAATCTGTAGAGGCATTTTTGATACTGTATGGGTAAGCCTGGGCCCGGAAAGCAGGTGCAGCTTTGTGCTCTGTCTAAATACATACCTTGCTTATAATAATCAAACATACAGTTCATTTCGGAGCACCTGGCAGGGCGTGGCTTACGGACTTGGGTGAATGGTGAGAGTGAGAGTACGTGGCGAAAGTGAGAGTATGTGGCGGGGAGAGAGAGTTTGATACACTCCCATCCATGTCGTAGGCTATTCCCTGCCACGCGCTCCGAAATGGACTGTAAGAGGTTTGCAGTAGTGGTGAGCAGGCGAAATAACGAGAGTGCACTTTTATCGAAGTCAAATAATTTTTGGATCAACAGGGTAGTTTTTTGTCCTGCTAATCAAAAATTATTTTGAAAGACTTCCGGCTTTTGACAAAATGAGTAATCACCTTCGAGTGGAGACTCCTTGAGAGCACGTTTGCATATTGTTTCAACCCCTGCACTGTTTGTGTAAGCTCTGTCAAATATTATGCATTCGCTCTAGAAACTGCAGTTGTCCCCATTTTTGACCCAAAACCACCATATATAGTAATTGATGAATAGTAATATAGTGATACAGTATATAGTAATATAGTATATAGTAATATAGTATATAGTAATATAGTGTTTTATATTACGTTTCATATATTGCATATACTACAAGACCTCCCAAGAATTGTTACTTTAACAAAGCACTCAAGCTTATGCTAGAAATTTCAAAAAAAACCGAAATCAAATGGTGTTCAATATAATGTATTGTATGTTAGACTGCCACTGTAGCACATTACTATAACTTCACTGACTTCAAACCGTGATGGTCGTCGCGTAAGACCATCACGGTTCAAACCGTAATGGTCTCCCTAAGGAGACCAGCGTGGTACGTCAGCGTGCTCGTCAGGGTGATATCACTTGCTATGCCCTTCAACGTGACCACAGAGAACGTGATGTGACAGCTGAAATGAATGAGCGGGTTGAAAGCGGTTGTTAATCTGTGCAACAGCAGCGAGCTTGGCGGCGGTGATTAGACGCGTAGCTTTTCAGATCGTGTGCAGATGTTGGATCCATGCTCATGAAAAAGTGGAAAGAACCACTAACGAGAAAGGAATGCCTTAAATTGAAAGGTGTCCCGGATTTCCTTATAGAGTAAAATTTTTCAACATTAATCGATCTCTTTTTGGGTTGCGCCACCCTTTCATTTTGCTCAGAATCGCGCAGGCAGGTGGATGCAATTTGGCCTGTTTCATGACCTGCGGGAGCCTGCCCATGAACAAGTCGTGTTTCCATACTTCTGGTCGAGTAGAGTTCCAATTCCCTTGCATCGAAGGGATGGAAGGCTTGGTTGGCTTGGGCGGGCTCCCATGCGGGGTGCGATCTCAAAGCCCCGCTTGGCACTCATTACCTCCACACGATTACCGGATATTATTGCGGTGACTTGGGCTATATGTGCCAATAACATCGTGAGCACTCGAGGGTGATACTGTTGTTGTTGAGACAATTCGACGAGACGCAGTATAAAAGTTTGCTGTGAAGTTTTACCTTATTGAATGGAATTGGATAACACATGGATCTTGAGGCCCAACTAATATTACTTGTAAGGCCAAGAAGAAAACCACATAGTCTAGTCAATAGTGACGGAAAGACAGGCTCACTGGCACTTGGCCGATTAGAACTAGACAGATGCAGCCTGTCTACTTTGTCCTACAAGACCATAGGATTATGGTGCCACAAAATGGCATGCCGTAATCACCATTAAAGACACCAGAAGGGGATAATTTTGGCTTGCGGTAAATTAAACGTAGTGTGGACGAGTTTAAGTGGTCGCCATTGCACAAACTCGCCAATTTGACGCCTTAGCATGGTGCCAAAATGAGAAGTTTCTATTAGAAGTTTGTTTTTTCCTTTTATTTTTTACTTTGTTCTTTCTTATATTGTTTCTAGATGTACTTACATGAATGCTAATGTAGTGGTAATGGCCACTCCACTGCGATGGGAGTCAGGTGGTACAACTAACGCATTGGCCCGTGGCCCGTCTCCTACAGCGGACAACTCGGAAATTCTGTGTGTTGGATGCGAATGGGATGCAAATACACACCGCAGCGTCGCGCTTTTGAATTCGCGTTTTTTCGCCTATTATCGCTTCTAACCTTGAGTGTTCGTTACAAAATGCTCATTTCTTTGCATCTTCATCTTGTTTCGGACCCCTTCCGGTTCCTTTAAGCATTCTGTAGTCAGTATCACTTATCAAACAGAATATACTGCTGCTGCACAATGCGCCCAACCACGCTCATAACCTAGCGAGATAGAGTAGCTATCTTCACTTTTGACTAATTAAATTTCTATTTTGTCTTGCTATTTTTGCCTTCTGATGGTAGAGGAGAAAGGTCGAAAGCCATACAAGTTATGTGAAAGGAACGAGTGTTGAGAAAGAAGGATAGAAAAACTAGAAATCAACCAGAAACTTTGTAATGCGCTCCATTGCGATAATCGCAGTTGCGAAGCGGCAATCGTAGTGGAGCGCGGTGTCTTCTCTATAGTGAAGAAGTAATTTTTTTGTAGCCGTCCTGGAGATATCACGAATGTTCTTCAGATGAATTCTATGCACTTGGAAGGCGATAGTATTCAGTTGTGCGACGCAGGTCGTAAGGAAATATTCGAAGATGAGTCAATTAATCGATTCCTTTCCGTCCGATCGCCTCAATCGCCCAATCGCCTTAGTCGCTTAATTGCCTAATCACTACTGTCTTTTTCGTTTCACCTGAACCTTTTATCGTTCGAAGCATGATTTCCCAAAAATGTTTTGGGCTGTGCTCATATTCGCAGAACTAGTGAGATTAACGAACGTGTCATTAGTTGAATTGTATAAAACGATTGGATATGGAGTAGTGATTTTGTGTAATGCTCGATAGGCACGTGCTTATAATACTAGGTTGTCGAAGTCTTTTTTTCGTTTTTTTAAGCAATTAATTTTTACAATTTATTACAAAACACAGAGCATACTATGAAACAGGGTGATCACCATTTTGTTCTAACACTCTTCGCCACCTTTCAGGCAAATTTGCTATGCCATCCGCATGGAACTGTTCTGGCTTTGATTTGAGGAAGTTGCACAACACCGTTTCATGAGATCTCATTATCAAAGGTTTTTCTTTGAATGGCGCGATTGGGAAAGGAAAAGGTGATAATCCGATGGAGCAAGATCAGGGCCATAAGGTGGATGGGGCAGCACTTTTCATCCAAGCTCGAGGATTTTTTGGCGAGTTGCTTTTGCTATATGTGGGCGAGCTTTATCGTGCAGCAAAAGAATCGTGTCATGTTTCGGACGTTTCTCTGTGGTTTTCGCGACCGGAATATACGGCTGCTGACAGTATAGGTCTGCTGTTAGTATAGTGTTGCAAGCTAGCACCCACAATCGTTCGTTGTCGACCTCCGATGGGGGTCCGGACCGATTAGAATCTTTGACGTTGTAGTTGCCTTCTCGAAAGGGTTTCAACCAAAGTTGTGCCACAAGTTCAGACATTGAACCGTCTTCGAATGCAGCGTTTATACGACGACTGGATCGGTTGCTGGAGGCCATATTTGAAATTATATATTAGAATGCCCCGAAAGTACTTCTTTGATATATATATATATATTTTGCCGAAAAAGGTTATCCGGGAGATGGAAGACAATGACACCTATAGATGCGTGTGAATGTACTACATGTGTATGTACAGAGTAAATTGCTGGAAAGCAGTTCGGAGAGAAAAAAAGCGTATTTAAAAAAAACAAAAAAAACTTCTTCGACAACCTAATATCATGCCATTGAGAGTATTTGTCATAGCAATGTATACGCCGCAATGTGTGAAGAATTGCTCCTTATTATCTACTATGAGTTGCTTTCGAATAATATATTTCTGTTTTTATCATCCTCCGGGAGAGCTGTGCGAAAAACGTCGCGTTTTCTTGACAGTGGAATGGCAATGCACTTGTCCAGAGGGGCCAAAGCTTAGGCCGAGGTCATACTCACCAGCGGCACGCGTGGCTGCGTTACCAGGAATCGAGAGAGAGTGGCACGGGCAGGTGCAGAGATGACGCAAGCGACGAGGCAGGGTGGCAAAAGCGTAGACGCAGAGATACACAGCCACGCCCTGTCGCCGGCACCGCAAAGTATGACCGCGGCCTTATGCAACATCTGGAATGCTATCATCTTAGAATCGCTACCACATCACAGTCTCGATGAACAGGACTCTTTGAGAAATATCTATTTATTGAAAAAATCTACACATTCGCGAAAAACAGTTATGGAGTGAATGGAGGAATAAGCGGAATTACACGCTGTACAGCGGCTTGCTCCAGTTGCTAAATCAGTGGATTCACGTCAAATCTTTTTTATTAAAAAAAATCATTGGACTTCATTAAGGGACTCACATTGATGTTATCCACATCTACAATAATTCCTGTTGTTCCAATAATCTCTTTGATATTCTTCATATTGAAGTCTTTTGTTCCATGTACTGCTACGTATATAAGTCGCACACCGTAGCCACGCCACTGCAATAAGTTTATTTCAATATTACGGTACATTGTGACCACAAAAGTCATGAGACATTCGAGAAAGAGTGGGGCCAGGTCACCCAAAAGAACTGAAAGGCCGGCATGGTAACGGTGTTAGAAGCTCAGGTAAGGTTTGGTCATATTTCGGGGAGTACGTTCCTTGAAGGAATATTCTACGCTGACCAAGAGGCGAGCCATAACTTGATCGTCATTGACGGCGCGGCGATGCAAGACGTTTTGTCCAGAAATCTTAGCACGCGGGGTAGGGTGGGTTGTGGTCATTTATTCCCATTTTTGAGCGGACTCTTGGAGAATGCCGATGATTCAAGTTGCAATGTGGAACTTACTAATCTTGATAGGGTGAATTCAGTCTCCCATACATCCGGTAATTCGCAATCAGAGGTTTTGCCATTCGAAACGACGATTACTGCTGTTTCGGGTGAATAGTTTAGCTGAACACTTTCTATCTTACTATCCTTGTAGTGCCGTTTGGCTAGCGACAAGATGCGCCCAAATTACGTGCTCAAATAGTCATCACTGTAAAAACAAGTAAACAATAAATTCAGGAGAGATATTTAAACGGCAGCATACTCACGCCACTTTATTACCAAATATTGTTCGTTTTATATATATGTTTCCATATGTATAAAAATATTTTTTTTCGTGCTTTTTTTCATAAGTCCTCGTCAATCTCGAGTACAGGCCCCGAAACGAAACGGAGTATTGCCAGCGCACAAATTTCGAAGGATTTCTTTTGAGTTTCAAACCTTCGCTCAATATTTTTTTAGAGTCTTAATTTAGCGCACTTTTAGAGCCTGTAGGTTGTCGCGACACCACCTCTTTGACTCAGCTTATGAGAAAGTGCTAAGTCACAAATAATTGAATCCAAATTAATGTTCACTATATCGTGTTGAGGCCTTTTTCAGCGCAGCTTTAACACACATTCGTGTTGATTCGAGTACCTTATTCGATGATAGCACTTAAACCTGGCTGTATGGGCTATTGATCTGAAACATGATTACCTCCGTTCAGAGTGGGTCAATTCACAACAAGACCAGCAAAGAACCTGTTGCGCTCGGGACTAAACTGGATACTCGAAGCACTTTTTCAGGAACATGAACAAATTCTAGAGCTGTGATGTGATGAGTGTGATGATTGAAGACACCGGAAGGGGGTAATTTCCGCCTACGGTAGAACAGACGTAGTTCTGACGAGTTTAAGTGGCCGCCATTGCACAATCTCGCCTATTTGACGCCTTGGCATGTTGCCAATAGGATATGTTTCTATTATAGAATTGTTTTTTCCTCTTACTTTTTCCTTTCTTCTTTCTTATATTGTTTCTGATGTACATACATAAATGCTAATGTAGTTGGGAATGGCCACTCCACTGCGCTGGGAGTCAGGT
Source organism: Trichostrongylus colubriformis (assembly GCA_963978905.1). Lineage (NCBI taxonomy): Eukaryota > Metazoa > Nematoda > Chromadorea > Rhabditida > Trichostrongylidae > Trichostrongylus > Trichostrongylus colubriformis. Next base: position 7,093,344 of record OZ022259.1, on the reverse strand, counting down.
GCTACAGCTAACGATGGCCCGAGGCCCGTCTCCTACAGCGGACAACTCGGAAAGTCAGTGTGTTAATGCGAATGGGATGCGGATACACACCGCAGCGTCGCGCTTCTGAATCCGGGTTTTTTCACTGATTATCGCTTCCAACCTACAGTGTTCGTACAAAATGCTCATTTCTTTGCATCGTTCTCTTGTTTCGGACCCCTTCCGGTTCTTTTAAGTAAGTACCCACCAGTGCAAACAATAATTTGAGCACTCGTTTGGCGCACCCTGTACATTTAGCTCTTTTGAAAGGGAAGTATCGGTATGACGTTTTTAGTGATTCATAATCATCACTAATAACTCAAATTATGTTGCATTCTTGATCTGCGACACTATCGTGATTACCGCAACGCAGCCGCGGTGCAGATTCGGCAGTGGATATGTTGCACTGGTCCTGCATGCTTCTGATTGGTATCACGTAATCTAATATGAATGTCCCTCATGCTCACCTGAACAAAAACTCTAGCTATACCATAGGCTTGATACGTTGCAGTTCCTTGTCCACGGAATTCATACTTCATAAGTTCTTTACTGCAATGTGTGTCTTTTAATAGAGCTTGAAGTCGGTGATTGGTATGAATCGGATCTGTTGTCATTCGCTGCTTCTGGAATCTTAATACTGGATACCATGGCTTGCAAGGTGTCTTGGATTCCAGGATTCCAGACAGCCCCCCAGCGTGGCATGTGTTGCTGAGGCCACTTCACTGCGAATGGGTCTTATCACTGCACTCATCGCGCAGAATTATCGAGATTACATCATGTGTTGAAGACAGTCTTAGAGGTAATGTGGGTGATGAGGAATCTCCAGGAGGAGTCATTCACTCGAAAACTACGGATCTGCAAAGTCTATTTGCGGCAAAATGCCCCGCGAAAGGCCAGCCTCGGAGCTGTGGCAGAGGCGGCCTTTTCAGCTCGAGCCGCCTTACTTAGCACGATCCGCTCCCTAGCGACTGCTTGGCTTGGGTGGGAATAGAAGGTATCGCGGCCCGCTTACTCAGTTTTAGCTTGAAGCTCACTCCAGAAAAAGGATGTTTCCTCATCTCCGATTCGTGTTTAGGACATGGCAACACATCAATGAAAACTCGTCCGTATCACCCGCCTCTTCACGAAAAGGCTCCACGCCGGGAATCAACGGTGGGGAAGGGTCCTATTTATCAGTAGGCATCTCGACTTTCATATTTACTGCTTCTTTTACTCTTCTGCCGAATTTCCCCAAACACTGCCTTTGAAGCGGCTGACTAAGAAGGGTGGACATTGCTGAGGTGAAGGCCAGAACACCCTAAATGGGTCGGGTCCCAAGTGGGGGGGGGGGGGGGGGGGAGGCACAGCTGTACATTCAGAGCCTTCATTCAGCTCGGCAACGTCTTTCGCATAGCGTGGTGACGCAATTCGAGAGCTCTGCATTCGTCCGGCTCGCTACGAAGGTAGCTGAGTGAAGTTGAGTGGTTGGCAGAAGTAGAGGACTTGTGGAAGGTATGCGTTTGTATATTGTCAGATCAATGGATTTCACATCCGGAGAAAAGATGAAATCAGATGCAGCAGGAACGACAATTTGCTGGCACGCTGGAACCGTAAGGCCGCGTTCACACTTTGCGAGTTTGCGGTTTTGCGATTTTGCGATTTTGCCTCTCTTGCAGGAATTTGAAGAGTTGCTATTGGGTTGAGGAATAAGTTCCCGCGGTTTTTTTCAAACCCGTTTTTCACATTGTTCCCACCATATTTCGACGATGTTTATGAATGTTTTCGATAGAGCTTTTTTGCTCTACAGAACGATACTATCTGCTTTTTGATTACTCCGACTACCTAATATTTATGAGGTTTGGATATGAAGTAAGCTGCAGGCGAAAATTGGCGCTCTCGACACCTCATCTTCCTAGTTTACCATCGGGATCAAAAAATGCAATTGTATATGATTTCGATGGAGCTTTTCCAGCTCTACAGAACGGTACTACTTTTTATACAAATCGCTCAACTTTTTGCTGTTTTCAAGGCTCACAAAGACAGTACTCGCAAAAGTATGCACTTCCGTTATCTTCTCTCCCTCGCCTATCATCGAGATAGAAGAGAATATCCAGGTGGACATACGATAGAGCTCTTTCTGCTCTACAAGAAGATACCACTCTTCTGTTGAATCTTTTCATATTTTGGCCTATAGGAATAGGTTTTCACCTGTCCTCCAATTGAAAATTGCGTGATGAAAATGGATTTTTTGGCAGAGTGTTTTATATTATTCGATAGAGCTCTCTTCGCTCTACAAGATATTGTTTACGGTTTTTGTTCGAACTATTTTTTGACATTTTTTGGATCATTTAAATGTCGACGAAATCGAGCATTTTCATCACATGGTGTCGAAAATGCTCGATTTCGTCGACATTTAAATGATCTGTAAGAAGGCAAAAATTTATTTGAACAAAAACCGCAAACACAGTCTTGTAGAGTGAAAAGAGTTCTATCGAATGCATTTACGCACATCTCTCCAATCTCTATGGTAGGCGAGGAAGAAAAGATAACGAAAGTGCACACATTTGCGAGTACTGCATTTGTGAGTCTCAAAAACAGCAAAAAGTTGAGCGATTTGTATAAAAAGTAGTACCATTCTGTAGAGCTGGAAGAGCTCTATCAAAATCATATACCACTTGCATTTTTTGATCGCGATGGTAGACTAGGAAGATGAGGTGTCGAGAGCGCTAATTTTTGCCTGCTGCTTACTTCATTTCATAACCTCATAAATATTAGGTAGTCGAAGGAATGGAAAAACCGATAGAAGCATCTCGTAGAGCAAAAATGCTCTATCGAAAACGTACATAAGCATCATCGAAAGATGGTGGGAACAATGTGAAAAACGGGGTTGAAAAAAACCGCGGGAACTTATTCCTCAACCCAATAGAAGAGGTGCTCGGTAGTGCTGCATGTAAAAAGCTGATTCAATGGCTGAAAACCCGGAAAGGGAGCCTGGATACAGCAATGGGATCTTTAAAAGGTGACAGTGATACGCATTCGAATGACGCGTACGCTTTTGAGGGAAGCCTACACGTACAGAGTCTGCAGCATACAGTCCTGATCCCTCTATTATATCCCCCATGCATGTCGGTTTACCACTCTATGTGTCTGTCTGTTCGCAAATGAATGACTGTGATGAGGAGACGATAGAGACAGCCGCTCAATGCATGGGGCTACTAATGATGTTGGTATACCACCCCAACAATAAAGGGGCATTGTTGTTGTTGGGAAAACACCCCCCCCCCCACTTGGATGTGACTTAATCGTTCACGGGTTTTTGCGGTGTGTTCACATCGCGTTAGATACACAGAAGGATTATACGGGTATAGGAAGACTGCTAAATGAAAAATGTGTGCTAGAATATTTCGAGTTGAGGGAAGTCCAGCCCATAATAGCGATGGGAATTTATAGTCAGCTTAGTCACTCATGAAATTGAGCGCAAAGGACCAGAAATGGATAATATACCCGACTGGTGAAGAACGCATCACGGGACTTCAGATTCCTCGACTAATGGGTCGCACCGATGTGAGGTAGTATGGCTCTACTGGATTGAGTGTGAATCCCATAAAGTTATCCCTATATTAAGCGAACCGCTTTGCTAAGCAACCCATTTTTAGATTATCATTACATAGCCCGCCCCTCACCAGTGTCGTGTGGCGCATGAGCTCAATTGCATGGCAACTAGTAAATACGTACAACAGCGGATACCTCCCATCGGTTTAGTCCCCCAAAGTAATTTTTGAGTTTTTTGAATTGTCGTCTTATTCATAGCTTCATCAGTGTGTGGTGGGTTTCTGCCCGGTTTGTGCCCCGTGTAAGTGACCCGCCCCTTGATAGGTTGGAAATGGATAGTGGAACTGTGTACGTAACTTTCTGTTCCCACTGCGCGTCTCCGACAGCAGCGGACGACGACGGGGAACTTCCACCGACTATAAGGTCCCGCCTCCGTCCACCATCTTGAGAAGCTGTGACTTGGTGAAATTCTCACTTTCCCGCGTGAAATTTTGCATGTGGCTCTCTTCAAGCAAATACAACATAAATATATGGGTAACAGAGGAAGAATTTTTCCGTGCACGATCGATCTGAATGGTATTTCTCGACCGACAAACGTTATCTTCAAAGCATTACCCAATTTCTTCTTCTGTGTATTTGCGCCATTCAACAGCCGTACGTGAAGGACAGTCAATAACTACAACTGCCATTCCATCCAGTTTGGAATGTTTGTTTATGTTTCTCACGAATGCCACTTGCTGAAATTTAATTTTCTCATTTATAACAAGCGTCTACGAATGGAACATTGCGAATTAAATAACATTAGACCAGAACACCGCGCGCAGAGTTTGCTGCACATCCCGCACGGTATATTTGAACGGGAAACTCGAATAACCTGCTAGAATGCGCAGTCAAAATAGTGTTCTTGAACTCAAAAAAAAAACGTAATCTATTTCCAAGAAAGTAAAGAACGCACGTTACTCCACGCATCCCTGAAAGATGACGGTGTGCTATCGAGTATGATGACTGTCGATTTTGTCCCTTTGTAGGGGGGAAACATCTAAAAATGTGAAAATACATAACTTGTGAGTCTACTGCTGTTTGAATGCAGAGGAATCCTACGTTAGACTATCCAAGCCCATACATCTACGCTATGCCGGATGACAAAAAAGGACCTTTTCCTCTTTCCTATGTTGGCCTAATGTGCATTGACACCACAGAACCATGCTTAAAGGCACATCCCAGGATTACTCTGAGTGGGTTAAAGCGCCAAACTATGAAATACGAGATGCTGAGGAAAATGCCAATAAAGAAAATTCGAAAAAAGTCTTCGAAAAGGGCAAAAATAAGACCTCCTGTCTCTGACCTTAGACGAGATTACCGCATGAAAACGAGCCTTTCAATAAGTTCCCGCCGGCTGGTATCGGAAGCAACTCTGGGATATCACCTGTCTCCTCATGTCAATGTCTCCTTTATCACTGGCATCTCTTCCTTACCTTATATTATCACACAAATCGTAGGCCTCATTAGCCACGTTGCTGCCATCATTGCCACCGTCACTGCCCAATCACGTCTGAAATGGGCGCGCCCGAGCTCCAGGGTGCGGCCGAGATGGCTTCAAGGACTCCGCGCGCTGCGATGACTCATCATCGCGCTTCGATATGTGCACATCCTCCCTGCCCGTTTGGGGAACTACTAGGTCATGTGAAAGGACTGCAATGTTTCCCTAATCCTGGAATGTGCCTTTTAATGTCCACATGAACTACTACATTTCGGTACATTCTACGCCCACAGCAGGAAGTAGAAGCAGCAGGAAGCAATTGCAGATGTGTAACATTAGCTTAGCATGCGGTCTGCGACACATTCATGCCACGTCCTGGCCTGACCTCAATGTGCATCAGCAAATTAATAGAAGGAATTATCGCCCATGCTCCACTTTGCAAGGAAAATGAGAATGCTCTCAAATATGATCTTAGTAGGTAATTGAAAATGAGGAAGAGACGAACTGAACTCACAGTTGGATATGTCTTATCAGCTACGTCTGGTGCCTCTGTGCTCACTGTCATCTTGTCGCTTGAGGAGGTGGTTAGAACTCCTGTCGCCCCATTATCAGGCTCTTTTGTTCGATTTCCTCCTGGAGACGTTGGGACAGTTGGGAACGTCTGTAGTCGATCTGTTTCGTGCCTGCCAGTTTTGTTCCCTTCATGTTCTTCAGTTGAGGACATTTCTGATCGTCTCGTTTCTGTTGGGAAGGTCGGTAGTCGATCTGTTTCGTGCCTGCCAGTTTTGTTTCCTTCATATCCTTCAGTTGAAGACATTTCTGGTCGTCTCGTTTCAGATGGGAACGTGTGTAGTCGATCTGTTTCGTGCCTGCCAGTTTTGTTTCCTTCATATCCTTCAGTTGAAGACATTTCTGGTCGTCTCGTTTCAGATGGGAACGTCTGTAGTCGATCTGTTTCGTGCCTGCCAGTTTTGTTTCCTTCATATCCTTCAGTTGAAGACATTTCTGGTCGTCTCGTTTCAGATGGGAACGTGTGTAGTCGATCTGTTTCGTGCCTGCCAGTTTTGTTTCCTTCATATCCTTCAGTTGAAGACATTTCTGGTCGTCTCGTTTCAGATGGGAACGTCTGTAGTCGATCTGTTTCTTGCCTGCCAGTTTTGTTTCCTTCATATCCTTCAGTTGAAGACATTTCTGGTCGTCTCGTTTCAAATGGGAACGTCTGTAGTCGATCTGTTTCGTGCCTGCCAGTTTTGTTTCCTTCATATCCTTCAGTTGAAGACATTTCTGGTCGTCTCGTTTCAGATGGGAACGTCTGTAGTCGATCTGTTTCGTGCCTGCCAGTTTTGTTTCCTTCATATCCTTCAGTTGAAGACATTTCTGGTCGTCTCGTTTCAGATGGGAACGTCTGTAGTCGATCTGTTTCGTGCCGACCAGTTTTGTTTCCTTCATATCCTTCAGTTGAAGACATTTCAAGTCGTCTCGTTTCAGATGGGAACGTCTGTAGTCGATCTGTTTCGTGCCTGCCAGTTTTGTTTCCTTCATATCCTTCAGTTGAAGACATTTCTGGTCGTCTCGTTTCAGATGGGAACGTCTGTAGTCGATCTGTTTCGTGCCTGCCAGTTTTGTTTCCTTCATATCCTTCAGTTGAAGACATCTCTGGTCGTCTCGTTTCAGATGGGAACGTCTGTAGTCGATCTGTTTCGTGCCTACCAGTTTTGTTTCCTTCATATCCTTCAGTTGAAGACATTTCTGGTCGTCTCGTTTCAGATGGGAACGTCTGTAGTCGATCTGTTTCGTGCCTGCCAGTTTTGTTTCCTTCATATCCTTCAGTTGAAGACATTTCTGGTCGTCTCGTTTCTGATGGGAACGTCTGTAGTCGATCTGTTTTGTGCCTACCAGTTTTGTTTCCTTCATATCCTTCAGTTGAAGACAATTCTGGTCGTCTCGTTTCAGATGGGAACGTCTGTAGTCGATCTGTTTCGTACCTGCCAGTTTTGCTTCCTTCATATCCTTCAGTTGAGGACATTTCTGGTCGTCTCGTTTCTGTTGGGAAGGTCGGTAGTCGATCTGTTTCGTGCCTGCCAGTTTTGTCTCCTTCATGTCCTTCAGTTGAGGACATTTCTGGTCGTCTCGTTTCAGTTGGGAACGTCTGTAGTCCTGAAAAAGTAAGTGGGTGTTCTCCTCCGTCGCTGCCAGTTTTGTCTTCATGTCCCTCAGTTGAAAACCTTTCCGGTAGAGTTGTTCCCCGACTACTAGCTTCTCCCTCAGGTTCTCCTGGTGGGATAGTGTACTCGGTCCAGCCTCGTGTTTCGCCATCTTTTGGTCCTCCGAACGTGGTTGTGACGTCAAGCCATTTTTTTGTTGTCGGATCTGGTCCTAAATTTGAGGTAGTCGTAGTTGGTCCCGTTAGTGAGGAACTAGCAGCGCCTTCTGTTGTCTGTCCATGACCAACATCTCCACTTCCTTCATTGGTAGCCGTAGTCGCTTCTTTTGACCCCAGCTCATTGGTTTCTCCGGTCTCTGATAATAAGCTTTTTGTTGTGGATCGGTCTCGTTTTTCAGTCGTTGCTGGAGACAGCGTGATTTCCCCCAATTGACGAGTTCCGCGACTACTAGCTTCGTCTTCAGGTTTTCTTCTTGAAAAAGTGAGTGGTCGTTCTGTTTCGTGCCTACCAGTTTTGTTTCCTTCATATCCTTCAGTTGAAGACAATTCTGGTCGTCTCGTTTCAGATGGGAACGTCTGTAGTCGATCTGTTTCGTGCCTGCCAGTTTTGTCTCCTTCATGTCCTTCAGTTGAGGACATTTCTGGTCGTCTCGTTTCAGATGGGAACGTCTGTAGTCGATCTGTTTCGTGCCTGCCAGTTTTGTTTCCTTCATATCCTTCAGTTGAAGACATTTCTGGTCGTCTCGTTTCAGATGGGAACGTCTGTAGTCCTGAAAAAGTAAGTGGGTGTTCTCCTCCGTCGCTGCCAGTTTTGTCTTCATGTCCCTCAGTTGAAAACCTTTCCGGTAGAGTTGTTCCCCGACTACTAGCTTCTCCCTCAGGTTCTCCTGGTGGGATAGTGTACTCGGTCCAGCCTCGTGTTTCGCCATCTTTTGGTCCTCCGAACGTGGTTGTGACGTCAAGCCATTTTTTTGTTGTCGGATCTGGTCCTAAATTTGAGGTAGTCGTAGTTGGTCCCGTTAGTGAGGAACTAGCAGCGCCTTCAGTTGTCTGTCCATGACCAACATCTCCACTTCCTTCATTGGTAGCCGTAGTCGCTTCTTTTGACCCCAGCTCATTGGTTTCTCCGGTCTCTGATAATAAGCTCTTTGTTGTAGATCGGTCTCGTTTTTCAGTCGTTGCTGGAGACAGCGTGATTTCCCCCAATTGACGAGTTCCGCGACTACTAGCTTCGTCTTCAGGTTTTCTTCTTGAAAAAGTGAGTGGTCGTTCTGTTTCGTGGCTGCCAGTTCTGTCTTCATGTCCTTCAGTTGAGGACATTTCTGGTCGTCTCGTTTCAGATGGGAACGTCTGTAGTCGATCTGTTTCGTGGCTACCAGTTTTGTTTCCTTCATATCCTTCAGTTGAAGACATTTCTGGTCGTCTCGTTTCAGATGGGAACGTCTGTAGTCGATCTGTTTCGTGCCTGCCAGTTTTGTTTCCTTCATATCCTTCAGTTGAAGACATTTCTGGTCGTCTCGTTTCAGATGGGAACGTCTGTAGTCGATCTGTTTCGTGCCTGCCAGTTTTGTTTCCTTCATATTCTTCAGTTGAAGACATTTCTGGTCGTCTCGTTTCTGATGGGAACGTCTGTAGTCGATCTGTTTCGTGCCTGCCAGTTTTGTTTCCTTCATATCCTTCAGTTGAAGACATTTCTGGTCGTCTCGTTTCAGATGGGAACGTCTGTAGTCGATCTGTTTCGTGCCTGCCAGTTTTGTTTCCTTCATATCCTTCAGTTGAAGACATTTCTGGTCGTCTCGTTTCAGATGGGAACGTCTGTAGTCGATCTGTTTCGTGCCTGCCAGTTTTGTTTCCTTCATATCCTTCAGTTGAAGACATTTCTGGTCGTCTCGTTTCAGATGGGAACGTCTGTAGTCGATCTGTTTCGTGCCTGCCAGTTTTGTTTCCTTCATATTCTTCAGTTGAAGACATTTCTGGTCGTCTCGTTTCTGATGGGAACGTCTGTAGTCGATCTGTTTCGTGCCTGCCAGTTTTGTTTCCTTCATATCCTTCAGTTGAAGACATTTCTGGTCGTCTCGTTTCAGATGGGAACGTCTGTAGTCGATCTGTTTCGTGCCTGCCAGTTTTGTTTCCTTCATATCCTTCAGTTGAAGACATTTCTGGTCGTCTTGTTTCAGATAAGAACGTCTGTAGTCCTGAAAAAGTAAGTGGGTGTTCTCCTCCGTCGCTGCCAGTTTTGCCTTCATGTCCCTCTGTTGAAAACCGTTCTGGTAGAGCTGTTCCCCGACTACTAGCTTCTCCCTCAGGTTCTCCTGGTGGGAAGGTGTACTCGGTCCAGCCTCGTGCTTCGCCATCTGTTGGTCCTCCGAACGTGGTTGTGACGTCAAGCCATTCTTTTGTTGTCGGAGCATGACTCTCGCCTTTTGGTCCTACCTTTGAGGTAGTCGTAGTTGGTCCCGTTAGTGAGGAACTAGCAGTGCCTTCTGTTGTCTGTCCATGACCAACATCTCCACTTCCTTCATTTGTAGCCGTAGTCGCTTCTTTTGTCCCCAGCTCATTGGTTTCTCCGGTCTCTGATAATAAGCTTTTTGTTGTGGATCGGTCTCGTTTTTCAGTCGTTGCTGGAGACAGCGTGATTTCCCCCAATTGACGAGTTCCGCGACTACTAGCTTCGTCTTCAGGTTTTCTTCTTGAAAAAGTGAGTGGTCGTTCTGTTTCGTGCCTACCAGTTTTGTTTCCTTCATATCCTTCAGTTGAAGACAATTCTGGTCGTCTCGTTTCAGATGGGAACGTCTGTAGTCGATCTGTTTCGTGCCTGCCAGTTTTGTTTCCTTCATATCCTTCAGTTGAAGACATTTCTGGTCGTCTCGTTTCAGATGGGAACGTCTGTAGTCGATCTGTTTCGTGCCTGCCAGTTTTGTTTCCTTCATATTCTTCAGTTGAAGACATTTCTGGTCGTCTCGTTTCTGATGGGAACGTCTGTAGTCGATCTGTTTCGTGCCTACCAGTTTTGTTTCCTTCATATTCTTCAGTTGAAGACATTTCTGGTCGTCTCGTTTCTGATGGGAACGTCTGTAGTCGATCTGTTTCGTGCCTGCCAGTTTTGTTTCCTTCATATCCTTCAGTTGAAGACATTTCTGGTCGTCTCGTTTCTGATGGGAACGTCTGTAGTCGATCTGTTTCGTGCCTACCAGTTTTGTTTCCTTCATATCCTTCAGTTGAAGACAATTCTGGTCGTCTCGTTTCAGATGGGAACGTCTGTAGTCGATCTGTTTCGTGCCTGCCAGTTTTGTTTCCTTCATATCCTTCAGTTGAAGACATTTCTGGTCGTCTCGTTTCAGATGGGAACGTCTGTAGTCGATCTGTTTCGTGCCTGCCAGTTTTGTTTCCTTCATATCCTTCAGTTGAAGACATTTCTGGTCGTCTCGTTTCAGATGGGAACGTCTGTAGTCGATCTGTTTCGTGCCTACCAGTTTTGTTTCCTTCATATCCTTCAGTTGAAGACATTTCTGGTCGTCTCGTTTCAGATGGGAACGTCTGTAGTCGATCTGTTTCGTGCCTGCCAGTTTTGTTTCCTTCATATCCTTCAGTTGAAGACATTTCTGGTCGTCTCGTTTCAGATGGGAACGTCTGTAGTCGATCTGTTTCGTGCCTGCCAGTTTTGTTTCCTTCATATCCTTCAGTTGAAGACATTTCTGGTCGTCTCGTTTCAGATGGGAACGTCTGTAGTCGATCTGTTTCGTGCCTGCCAGTTTTGTTTCCTTCATATCCTTCAGTTGAAGACATTTCTGGTCGTCTCGTTTCAGATGGGAACGTCTGTAGTCGATCTGTTTCGTGCCTACCAGTTTTGTTTCCTTCATATCCTTCAGTTGAAGACATTTCTGGTCGTCTCGTTTCAGATGGGAACGTCTGTAGTCGATCTGTTTCGTGCCTGCCAGTTTTGTTTCCTTCATATCCTTCAGTTGAAGACATTTCTGGTCGTCTCGTTTCAGATGGGAACGTCTGTAGTCGATCTGTTTCGTGCCTGCCAGTTTTGTTTCCTTCATATCCTTCAGTTGAAGACATTTCTGGTCGTCTCGTTTCAGATGGGAACGTCTGTAGTCGATCTGTTTCGTGCCTGCCAGTTTTGTTTCCTTCATATCCTTCAGTTGAAGACATTTCTGGTCGTCTCGTTTCAGATGGGAACGTCTGTAGTCGATCTGTTTCGTGCCTGCCAGTTTTGTTTCCTTCATATCCTTCAGTTGAAGACATTTCTGGTCGTCTCGTTTCAGATGGGAACGTCTGTAGTCGATCTGTTTCGTGCCTACCAGTTTTGTTTCCTTCATATCCTTCAGTTGAAGACATTTCTGGTCGTCTCGTTTCAGATGGGAACGTGTGTAGTCGATCTGTTTCGTGCCTGCCAGTTTTGTTTCCTTCATATCCTTCAGTTGAAGACATTTCTGGTCGTCTCGTTTCAGATGGGAACGTCTGTAGTCGATCTGTTTCGTGCCTGCCAGTTTTGTTTCCTTCATATCCTTCAGTTGAAGACATTTCTGGTCGTCTCGTTTCAGATGGGAACGTCTGTAGTCGATCTGTTTCGTGCCTGCCAGTTTTGTTTCCTTCATATCCTTCAGTTGAAGACATTTCTGGTCGTCTTGTTTCAGATAAGAACGTCTGTAGTCCTGAAAAAGTAAGTGGGTGTTCTCCTCCGTCGCTGCCAGTTTTCCCTTCATGTCCCTCTGTTGAAAACCGTTCTGGTAGAGCTGTTCCCCGACTACTAGCTTCTCCCTCAGGTTCTCCTGGTGGGAAGGTGTACTCGGTCCAGCCTCGTGTTTCGCCATCTGTTGGTCCTCCGAACGTGGTTGTGACGTCAAGCCATTCTTTTGTTGTCGGAGCATGACTCTCGCCTTTTGGTCCTACCTTTGAGGTAGTCGTAGTTGGTCCCGTTAGTGAGGAACTAGCAGCGCCTTCTGTTGTCTGTCCATGACCAACATCTCCACTTCCTTCATTGGTAGCCGTAGTCGCTTCTTTTGACCCCAGCTCATTGGTTTCTCCGGTCTCTGATAATAAGCTTTTTGTTGTGGATCGGTCTCGTTTTTCAGTCGTTGCTGGAGACAGCGTGATTTCCCCCAATTGACGAGTTCCGCGACTACTAGCTTCGTCTTCAGGTTTTCTTCTTGAAAAAGTGAGTGGTCGTTCTGTTTCGTGGCTGCCAGTTCTGTCTTCATGTCCTTCAGTTGAGGACATTTCTGGTCGTCTCGTTTCAGATGGGAACGTCTGTAGTCGATCTGTTTCGTGCCTGCCAGTTTTGTTTCCTTCATATCCTTCAGTTGAAGACATTTCTGGTCGTCTCGTTTCAGATGGGAACGTCTGTAGTCGATCTGTTTCGTGCCTGCCAGTTTTGTTTCCTTCATATCCTTCAGTTGAAGACATTTCTGGTCGTCTCGTTTCAGATGGGAACGTCTGTAGTCGATCTGTTTCGTGCCTACCAGTTTTGTTTCCTTCATATCCTTCAGTTGAAGACATTTCTGGTCGTCTCGTTTCAGATGGGAACGTGTGTAGTCGATCTGTTTCGTGCCTGCCAGTTTTGTTTCCTTCATATCCTTCAGTTGAAGACATTTCTGGTCGTCTCGGTTCAGATGGGAACGTCTGTAGTCGATCTGTTTCGTGCCTGCCAGTTTTGTTTCCTTCATATCCTTCAGTTGAAGACATTTCTGGTCGTCTTGTTTCAGATAAGAACGTCTGTAGTCCTGAAAAAGTAAGTGGGTGTTCTCCTCCGTCGCTGCCAGTTTTGCCTTCATGTCCCTCTGTTGAAAACCGTTCTGGTAGAGCTGTTCCCCGACTACTAGCTTCTCCCTCAGGTTCTCCTGGTGGGAAGGTGTACTCGGTCCAGCCTCGTGTTTCGCCATCTGTTGGTCCTCCGAACGTGGTTGTGACGTCAAGCCATTCTTTTGTTGTCGGAGCATGACTCTCGCCTTTTGGTCCTACCTTTGAGGTAGTCGTAGTTGGTCCCGTTAGTGAGGAACTAGCAGCGCCTTCTGTTGTCTGTCCATGACCAACATCTCCACTTCCTTCATTTGTAGCCGTAGTCGCTTCTTTTGTCCCCAGCTCATTGGTTTCTCCGGTCTCTGATAATAAGCTTTTTGTTGTGGATCGGTCTCGTTCTTCAGTCGTTGCTGGAGACAGCGTGACTTCCCCCAATTGACGAGTTCCGCGACTGCTAGCTTCGTCTTCAGGTTTTCTTCTTGGAAAAGTGAGTGGTCGTTCTGTTTCGTGGCTGCCAGTTCTGTCTTCATGTCCTTCAGTTGAGGACATTCCTGGTCGCCTTGTTTCAGATGGGAATGTCTCTAGTCGATCTGTTTCGTGCCTGCCAGTTTTGTTTCCTTCATATCCTTCAGTTGAAGACATTTCTGGTCGTCTCGTTTCAGTTGGGGACGTCTGTAGTCGATCTGTTTCGTGGCTGCCAGTTCTGTCTTCATATCCTTCAGTTGAGGACATCTCTGGTCGTCTTGTTTCAGATAGGAACGTCTGTAGTCCTGAAAAAGTAAGTGGGTGTTCTCCTCCGTCGCTGCCAGTTTTGCCTTCATGTCCCTCTGTTGAAAACCGTTCTGGTAGAGCTGTTCCCCGACTACTAGCTTCTCCCTCAGGTTCTCCTGGTGGGAAAGTGTACTCGGTCCAGCCTCGTGTTTCGCCATCTTTTGGTCCTCCGAACGTGGTTGTGACGTCAAGCCATTCTTCTGTTGTCGGAGCATGACTCTCGCCTTTTGGTCCTACCTTTGAGGTAGTCGTAGTTGGTCCCGTTAGTGAGGAACTAGCAGCGCCTTCTGTTGTCTGTCCATGACCAACATCTCCACTTCCTTCATTTGTAGCCGTAGTCGCTTCTTTTGTCCCCAGCTCATTGGTTTCTCCGGTCTCTGATAATAAGCTTTTTGTTGTGGATCGGTCTCGTTCTTCAGTCGTTGCTGGAGACAGCGTGACTTCCCCCAATTGACGAGTTCCGCGACTGCTAGCTTCGTCTTCAGGTTTTCTTCTTGGAAAAGTGAGTGGTCGTTCTGTTTCGTGGCTGCCAGTTCTGTCTTCATGTCCTTCAGTTGAGGACATTCCTGGTCGCCTTGTTTCAGATGGGAATGTCTCTAGTCGATCTGTTTCGTGCCTGCCAGTTTTGTTTCCTTCATATCCTTCAGTTGAAGACATTTCTGGTCGTCTCGTTTCAGTTGGGGACGTCTGTAGTCGATCTGTTTCGTGGCTGCCAGTTCTGTCTTCATATCCTTCAGTTGAGGACATCTCTGGTCGTCTTGTTTCAGATAGGAACGTCTGTAGTCCTGAAAAAGTAAGTGGGTGTTCTCCTCCGTCGCTGCCAGTTTTGCCTTCATGTCCCTCTGTTGAAAACCGTTCTGGTAGAGCTGTTCCCCGACTACTAGCTTCTCCCTCAGGTTCTCCTGGTGGGAAAGTGTACTCGGTCCAGCCTCGTGTTTCGCCATCTTTTGGTCCTCCGAACGTGGTTGTGACGTCAAGCCATTCTTCTGTTGTCGGAGCATGACTCTCGCCTTTTGGTCCTACCTTTGAGGTAGTCGTAGTTGGTCCCGTTAGTAAGGAACTAGCAGCGCCTTCTGTTGTATGTCCATGACCAACATCTCCACTTCCTTCATTTGTAGCCGTAGTCGCTTCTTTTGTCCCCAGCTCATTGGTTTCTCCGGTCTCTGATAATAAGCTTTTTGTTGTGGATCGGTCTCGTTCCTCAGTCGTTGCTGGAGACAGCGTGACTTCCCCCAATTGACGAGTTCCGCGACTGCTAGCTTCGTCTTCAGGTTTTCTTCTTGGAAAAGTGAGTGGTCGTTCTGTTTCGTGGCTGCCAGTTCTGTCTTCATGTCCTTCAGTTGAGGACATTCCTGGTCGCCTTGTTTCAGATGGGAATGTCTCTAGTCGATCTGTTTCGTGCCTGCCAGTTTTGTTTCCTTCATATCCTTCAGTTGAAGACATTTCTGGTCGTCTCGTTTCAGTTGGGGACGTCTGTAGTCGATCTGTTTCGTGGCTGCCAGTTCTGTCTTCATATCCTTCAGTTGAGGACATCTCTGGTCGTCTTGTTTCAGATAGGAACGTCTGTAGTCCTGAAAAAGTAAGTGGGTGTTCTCCTCCGTCGCTGCCAGTTTTGCCTTCATGTCCCTCTGTTGAAAACCGTTCTGGTAGAGCTGTTCCCCGACTACTAGCTTCTCCCTCAGGTTCTCCTGGTGGGAAAGTGTACTCGGTCCAGCCTCGTGTTTCGCCATCTTTTGGTCCTCCGAACGTGGTTGTGACGTCAAGCCATTCTTTTGTTGTCGGAGCATGACTCTCGCCTTTTGGTCCTACCTTTGAGGTAGTCGTAGTTGGTCCCGTTAGTGAGGAACTAGCAGCCCCTTCTGTTGTCTGTCCATGACCAACATCTCCACTTCCTTCATTTGACGTAATCGACGTAGTCGCTTCTTCTCCATTTCCTGTCTCACGGCTGTTTTCAGTCTCTGACAATGGATTCATTGTGGTGGATTCGTCTGGTTCTTCAGTCGTTGGAGGCAGCGTCATGTGTATGATTCGAACATACGTCTCGTTTTGCTCAGGATCCAGCTCTTCTTCATGTGGCTTCGGTATGCGCGAGCATAAAAAAGGATAATTATCGTCAGGCTTGCGATAGTTGATTGTTCCTTCCAAGTCGTCTCGACCTGCTTTTACCCGAATGGTCAGCATTTTTTCATCCTTCATTTCATTTTTTGCGACAATTTTGCCCGCTGAAAGGAAATATTTGAGTATACATATATAATTATTTTACTGTGTCAAGAGTGCGAGGTGTAGCACAAGCACTGTTCGCTGGAGAAAATTTGCCATACAAGGAAGAAACAAGTTGTCAAAAGATTTGGTCATAGAAGTGATCAAACGATAATTCGTAATATGTACGCGGAAACCGATATGATCGCTTTGGCTGGCCGGGTCATTCTTTAAAATAGGGGCCATTCGTCGCAGGTATTGCCGTGCGAATCATCCCATATGTAAGTCAGACCGGTCCTCAGAAATCTTAAAAGTAATACATGAGGAGCAGTGCACACTTCGCTATAAAAGGTACTCTAAACGAAATATTCGACTTAAGAACCAGGCTGTACTGGTGCTATTGAAAGGTCGAAGTGAAGTTCCGAATCTCCACGATCTCTATGGAATCCAAGGATAAAGCAATCACTAGAACTATACTATAGTGAACCGCACTTTCCCAGAATCTTTGCTATCTCACATCGGACCCAGCTACGTTTTCTAGTAGGACGAAGACTCTCATAAGGCGGGATCTGTACGACGGTGCTCTCGAAACTCTACGCAAACTCTACGATGTCACCACCTCGAAGCATTGACCCCTGAATAGCATTTCTTTGCCCAGGATCATTTCGCAGGATCAGTCCTCCAGAGAAGAACAAGTATGCGGTACTCCTCATAATTGAACCGATTTGAAAGCTAATGTGACCAATAATGGGACGATTTGTACGAAATGACCCGGATGATAGAGGCATTCCCTTGTCGTATCATCAGTGTGCATCAGAGGCGATTGGGCGAAGGGATATAATGCTTTGGAAGCAATCAGTGCTTCTGTCGCACCCGATGCATCGGTTGTTTGATTTATCGCGGATATTCATTCAGCTGCACTACTGTACTATCCAGCTGTGCTGTATAGCATTGTACTGTTACTGTCACGGAACGGATTTAAAGACATCATTAGGGGTAATGCGGTAATGGAGAAATCCCTACAAGAAGTAACTCACATGGTAGTCCTGGGCCTAGGAACGCTATCTGTGGCGAAATCCCGGTGAAAAAGCGCCCCTCTGAGCTGTAGAAACGCCGCAAAACCCCGCAAACGCACTTATGCTCCTCCTCTTGACAGGTTGACCCCGCCTCCCGATGACGTAATTCCCGATTGACTGGGGTGAGAGCGGTCAAGAAGATACGGCAGGATTGAAGGTTTTGCTGCGCGCTTTCGCAGTTTTAGCTTGAAGCTCACTCTGGAGAATAGATGCTGTCCTATTTCCAAACATTCCCTTGTGTTTACTTGGCAACATGCCGATGGGAAACAAGATCAGAATACTTTCCTCTTGACAGGCAGGTCGTCCGCGTCGACAATCAGCGGTGGGAAGGGGGTCCTATTTCGCGGTTTTTGGCCATTTCCATCCGTTTTTTCTCACTGTCCTGTTACTAGGCATCTCGACTTTCATATGCACTACTTCTTTTACTTTTCGTCCGACTTTCCCCTAATGATGCCTTTAAGGCACACCACACGATAATGAAATCAATCGTTCACTTTCTTGGGGCAAGTAGATCCCTGAATACGTGCTCACGTTGAACCCTTGCGGTGTCACAGTGCACTACGCTATGTCCGCTCGAACTCCACCAGCCGGCCCAACCAGTGAAATCAGTATTGGAGCAATAGTGCTTACAATATATCGCGAACTGTGCCTTGGAAGCAGCTCTTTTATTGTTATCCAGAAAAAAAGGAACAGGAAAAATCCCGCATAACGTGAAGGCCCACTCAACACTGAAAGGTTGGAGGACATTTCCGTCATCCTCACTGGTAAGAGAATCTTGTAGGTGTATGGCCCCACATGCGAGATGCTTTTAATGAGCCGTTGATTTGATTTTTTTGACCCGTTCAATTAGTGTGAAGCTTACGGTCAGAAATCAGAAGCCGCATATATTTTTGACCGCTAACGTGCTTACACGTAGAACACACATTTTGTGTAATTTGTAACAAAGATAAAAGGTGCATCAATTATATCATTCCCCAATATGAGACGCCGTGGGTAGGTCCAAGACAAGACCCAAGGCCACAGTCGAAACACAGCCTTAGTGGTCTTTGAATATGTTAGTAGGCACCCGCAGCATTATGAAAAACAGGCTACTGATGATTTTTGCAAGCAGTAGTGTACACATAGAAGGAGGAATGTTCAAGAAAAGGCCAACAGCAGTGAGCAACGATCGGAGCCCCACAGTATGTATGCTGGTATTCGGAAAACCGTCAAGAAAACGTTACTGCAGCTCGGATGGGGAATTCTACTTCAACCAGAGTAATCACGAGAAAAGGGATTTCTGAACACCCTTCCCACGTCATTATATGCAACCTAGTTGACCCAAGATTTTAAGAAGCCTGCAAAGTTGAAATGTTGTCTTTTCAGAACACAAAGATGGGAGGTTTTAGAAAGTTATGGAAAACTCTTCTATTATAAAATAGTTTGTCAGCAAAGCAGTGTTCATATTATGTTTATCAACGTGTTTATTAATGTTCATATTATGCTTATTAACGTGTTTATCAATGAAAATAACGTGAAGGCAGTAAGCCCATGATTTTTGCATAACATTGATTGTCGTCAAATTAGAGCTGTTGGCTCGGGTTTTTGTGGAAATAGTAAGGGTCGGCCGCTCTGACGTTTTAGCTTTTCCTCCGAGTTATCAGGTACAAGCAGTGTACACTCACCTATTTTTCTCTCCGAATGAGTAATGGGCCGTTGTGCATTCAAATAATCTGCAGAAACTTTGGTCCAGACTTCGGCCCTTTTACCTGTCAGAAGGACTGAAAAACACATCCATAAAAAAAGTAGGGAACCTGACCATGAATTTCTAAGAGTGGAACAACCGATTCTCGGCTAAAAGGCAGTGATATTGGTAATTCAGCTATAGCATTCATTCCGATCCTTAATACCAACCGGTGGACGTTTACACTACAGAAATCGTCAAGTCAAGCCACCCGTAATTTCAATCGATACGACATCAATAGGATACGATAAGTGCCATTCTGCTATCATACTATTTACACTACTCCTATCACTCTTCGGCAAATCACTCCCTAGGAGGGGGACTCCGTTGAAGAAGGCGGAGTCCATTGGACGCTGTGTCCCCTCCGAAGCTCGTGGGCGCTTCTTTTACCGTGGATTTCGCTGTATGGTTTTCTTAGATCTACAGTTTTCATTTATTTGTATCACTCCAGATTTCCTTTATCGCCTACATTACACATTACATAACACTGTCTTCAAAAACAGTGGCATAATGTCGGTGATAAGAATCCCTAAAAAACAATGAAATATTCAAGAACTAGGAACCAGAAGGGCTATATGTAAGTGTAGCAGCTCCGGCGAAAGGTGCATCCCTGAAATGCATATCGAGGAGGCATCGTACTTCTCAGGTTTCATGGTACCGCCCCTACGGTTGTCTTTGTCGAGCAGTGACTGAGATGTTCGGTATTGATGGAATCGACCACGTAAAAATGACTTTCTTCGTTACCCATATACATACATTCATGTTGTATTAGCCTGATTAAAGCAAATACAACATGAACGTATATGGGCAACGAAGAAACTAAGGCCGGTAATAAGGTCCGCAATGCTGTACGGAAGCGAGTGCTGGCCCACAAGTAAGATACATGACAGGCAGGTGCACGCAGCTGAAATGAGGATGTTGAGATGGGCATGCGGCTGGATGCCTGGATAAGGTCAGGGATGAGGATGTGAGAGCGATCACGCAGACGTCTTCTCCAGCTGAAGTTGAGAGAGCAAGGCTGCGATGGTATGGGTACGTGCTGAGGAAAACAGAGGATCACCCCGTAAGAAAAGCACTGGAGTTCGAAGCGCAAGGGAAGCGGCCACGACGAGCCCCAAAGAAGAGGTGGAGGGACGTCATCCAGAGACACCTAGCTGAAGTGAAGGCCAATGCTGAGAATGCCTTGAATAGGAGGACTGGCGACGTTTGACAAGAACAGCGGACCCTGCGACGGTGCGGGACTAACGCTAAGGAGAAGAGGAAGAAGAGGTGTGAGCCTAATAAAAGCCACATGCAAAGTTTAAGCGAGAAGGTGACAATTAGACTGAGATACAGCAACGTGATATTCAGCCGGGTGGAAGTTAGCTCCGACTAAAAGCCCCGTCCCGTCGTCCACCGCGGTTGGAAACGGAGAGCGGGACTGTTTATTTAACGTTCTGTTCCTACAATGCGTCTCCGTCCGCGGCGGACGATGGGGCAGCACTTGCGCGGAGGCCCCGCCCACCCGTCCGAGACTTCGTGGTGCTGCGTCTTAGCCAGCCAGATTCACATATTTCGGGTGAAAGTTTACATGCGGCCCACATTAGGCAAATATTACGTTGATCAGGAAGTTTTTATAGGGTTGAGATTTTTTCTGTTTTATTATATAACTCAGCAAGCAAAGCAAGTTAATCAACAATATACTAACCATCGTTAGTTACAACATTGTCCCACCTGAAGGGCAGGTCAGCGATTCCCTTCCCCCAGTTCTGGGAAGATTTGGAGTCAGAGAAGCTACCGACCCCTTGTTCACGGTGACGGATTGTTTTTTTCTTGCTAAGAAGCCTTGAGAGGCCCGAACAAGTGGTAATCTGGGGGGGCAATATCAGGTGGATACGGTGGATGTGTAACCGTGTCCCAACCTGGCTCCTCCAATTCAGCACGGGTCTCTTTACCTGTGAGAGAGACCCGTGCGAAATTGGAGGAGCTAGGTCGGGACACGTTTCCACATCCACCCTATTCACCTGATGTTGCCCTCTCAGATTACCACTTGTTCCGGCCCCTCAAGGCTTTCCTAACGAAAAAAATCCGTCAACTATGACCACCTTGGACAGGTGGTCGGTGACTTCTTTGACTCCCAACCTTCCTAGTTTTGGGAGAAGGGAAGTGCTGACCTGCCCCTTAGCTGGAACAATGTTGTAACTAACTATGGTTATTATATCGTTGATTAACTTGTTTTGCTTGCTGAGTTATAAAATAAAACAGAAAAAATCTCAACCCTATCAAAACTTCCCGATCAGCCTAATACATCATAAGTATACGGGTAACGAAGAGACTTATTTTCCCGTGGACGATTCATTCAAGTGCGGTAATAAAAAGGTAATAGTCGTATCGTATTACCGCCATTTCGATCAAAATCGAGTGGTGCGGTGGCGAAAACGTCCACCGCTTAGTATCAGCGATCTGTATGAGAAGTACTACGGAATCTCACCTATCACTGCCTTTGACAATTTTCTCGATTTTTACGAATGGAAATGGCGCGAAATGGAATGCGCAGTGGTGAATCCTAATAAACGAGCTTCACTTGCCAAAGCGATTAATGTTTGTCAACTAAATTATGCAAGACCATGATTAGCACTGCTGAAAAGTGATTCTGGAAGTGCATAGACTCAGACAGGAATAATGTCGTATGTAGGATAAGCAAATCATGCTTCGCAAGTGTTTTCAATGAGAAGCTTCCACATCATAAAAGGACTATGAGTCTGATATAATGCTAATTAAAAAGCCTAGCGTACACAGCATCTCTGCTCCTTTTTCTTCTCTAATACTGTAGATTTATACGTTGGCTACCTAAGCAAGAATCTCAGCTGTTAGGTCCTTCCTCTAGCCAGCATCTCCTAATAGAATAACCCTCATGCGGGAAACCAATAGCATGCTGGAGCGTCTTAAATTGAATATCTGGTTATGCTTTGTCAGCGGCCCCTCTTTGCGCGACAGCTAAAAAGCGGCCCACTTACCCTCGACTTAATGCGAAAATTCTATTATTTGTATAGAAATTGCCAGGTTCTGAGAGAGGATATGCCAGCATGAGTTCAGTGTATTTATAGCAGTTACAAGGACCCGCCTTCAGTGCACGGAGCGTGCTTCGAGTAGGCGGTTCTCACTCAAATGTTCAACTAATTCCACTTCAGAGCAGCCTATAGGATGAGAAAAACGTGGAATTCAGCGAGGTGTGAGCTGAAGATCTGAGCCGTGGTCACCATATTTGTAATGAGTAGAAACGCGCCCATAAGTGGTGGAGCATGCAATGGACGAAATCGCGTTCGTCATACATGAAAAATTTTCATTCCTCATCAAAGGGCTCTAAAGACCGGGTAAAAGCTAAAGTAACGTGCAACAGCCAGCGATAAAAATATACCAAATGATTGCGGTAGGTGGAATTTTCAGTGGGTATCGATTGATGATACTGGTATTTGTACAGAATGCTGGAAAAGGGTAACGGACCATACTATTGTCTCAGTGCTCTCATAGAGTAGAATTCATATAGCAATGCAGCTAGCGGTACTGATCGAAAATATCGATTTTTGCAGGAAACGGCTAATGGACCATAGCACTGAGTGTGTGCCCTCATGGAAGTTGAAAATTCGCGCTCAATCCATATATAAACAAAGGGTGATCAGCGGGCCACACTAATTGGTATGCACAGTAGCACAAATGAAGATTTAGATGAGGTGATAATGGCCGATACCGACTGCAATAATCGATCGCAGTGTGAAGGGCCGAAAAGTAGCATGATACACCGTCAAGTGATTATAGTAGCTGAAGAAGGTGAAGTTCTGCAGCATCGGATGCCATCGATCGTAATGGTCGGTTTTCGTACGGAGGGTAGGACGATGTTATGGACTTCATCAGACTAAGTTGCTGAAATTTACAGCACATAACATTAGATCGTTACCTATTCACGGCATGAGTAATGAGGGTTGCAAATGGCCACTCCAACACAAATGCAATACAGAAGTTATTGTCGTCGAACCCCTTTTTGCGTAACTCGCTTTCGCTTCCTTTTACCCACAGCCCGCTCCTACCCTTATCCTAATGCGCGATAGATCTCGAAACACACCTGGTGTAGCAAAGTGTATGATGATAGCAAGATGTATCAGTTATGAAAGAGTCCAACTTCTTCCCGGATAACCCACGATTTCTCACGCTACACCTTGTCATCCCAGAACCAGACGAGGGGATAAAATGAGCTGCTGATAATGATGCTGATGATGAGCTGCTGATAATGCTGCTGCTGATGGCTCACTCAGATTCTAATTTTTTAATCGATTTTCTTCGATGTTTTTTCTGCGCATACTTTAGATTGTCGAGTGACACGAGCACGATAAGCTGTGCCTTGCTCACTCATCGCACAGTATACTAGGTGCAGGCGCAATAATAATCAGATGCTAAGCGATACATAACAGTTAGTACGGCTGTACCTTGTGATCCCAGAATCTGTTCAGGGGATAAAATGAGCTGCTGATAATGCCGCTGATGATGGCTTACTCAGATTCTTATTTTTTAAATCGACTTTCTTCGATATTTTTTTGCGCTAATTTAGATTGTCCAGTGACATGATGACTTGCTCACAAAAGTTCCAAAAAAGGTTTCGTTCCATGTCTTCTCCTTTATAACGATCGCTGCTTATGATACTCACCAGTAATCCATTCTTTTTCGAACTCATTTTCAATAACATGGGGTTGATTGAAAAGCCAACCACACCACATAGTGAAATTGCTGTAATCTCCGTAGCCAGCGACTATGAAACATCTATTTCCGATGGGAGTTTCAGTAGTTCTGCAGGTGATATTCGAATTTTCTGTAAATAAATTATCGCGGTTGCGCGGTGTGGACGCTGAAAGAGGAGTACTTTGCTATATCAGTTCTTGTACGGTAGCAAGTTGGCTTCCTGTCGGGATCAAAGTAGCGCTCGCTTCCAAATTGAGAACTTTGGCTCTTCACGAAAGCTTGCTAGAATGGCGCCCATGCGGAGGGATAGCTTAATATGATGGTGGGATCCGTTCTGGAAGTATACAGCGTTCTCACCACTGGGTCAGCCAATTCTTTACCAAGTTCTGCCAAACGACTACACGAAAATGGCATCAGTGGCTCTCGAGTAATAGCTTATAAGTCATTTTTCGAACCATTGCGTACACTTTGGTTCTTACAGGAAACTTTACCCTATTTCAACCATTCTACATACAATGCCTGCCCTGAAGGATTTCAGTGAAAAAGTGCTGTGAAAAGAAGTGGGTCCCATATTTCGTTTTGCATTTCATTACTCACCGTAAACGCACACAGTCTTTTCACCAAATGTAGCCTTTTGTATGACATATGGTGCGGCACCTCCGCACAGCTGCATTGCTTCCGAAGCAGCTGATGACTTGAAGTCATACTCCACAGTGCACATGTTGCCCTGAGAAAGCAATGTTTCGGTTGAGAAATACTTGCATTTGCTCTCCAGTATAATTTCGATGCCCGTAGTTGAAACAGTAAAATCCTACTGATAGACATAATAGGATTGTGAGACGCCTCGGTTGCTCTATTAAACGACACTGCTCGGCACTGCTGGAGTCACACCCGCCGTCAGCGGCTGCTCATTGTCGGCTGCAGAGTATAACAGCAACGTTATAGACACTGCTCGATCGATAGATAGAGTGGACGCCATTCGCCGCTCATGGGCGTGGCACTCAAAAAGGTACTACTTCATGTATTAGGTTGATTCATAATTAATCGGAAAAATGGTAGTGATGTTTCTAGAGATCATAACTCAGCAACGAGTTAACGAAAATGGACGCTCAAGGTACCGTTGAAATGAGTTTGAAAAGCTCTTCAAAGAGCCGCAAAATAAACACTCCAAAGTAGAAGCCATGTTTGACTCTCTATGAACCTCGGCATTGCTTTAAATATAGTATTTAGTGTTCAACTGCTTGGAGGTTGTTAACAATTCTTTATCGGCTGACGTTTCGGCGAATTTGCCATCTTCGGAGCCTAAAAGAGGGAAAAAGTCAAGTCATGACTTACCCGACCAAATATCTCAGGCATACCTTTCTGAAATTCGATCCCTCTCTAGAACACCCGCAAATGCTAGCGAAAAACACCGTACCTTCACCAGTCCACGAGATCGACTGCCACCGACAGGAATACCGGAATAAATGAGGTCAGAGTCCCGTTTGAAAAGCTAATCTTGTATAAGGGGCGAGTTCCCGCGTGATTGCCAGGCATTCTCCCCTGCGGTTAATTTTGGATCCTTGAACTGGATCCACAGTGCTTCGAGAGTTTTGCGCGCCATTACTTGAGATTCGTGCGCCAGTATCTCAACCGTGACCTCAAAGTCCTCGCCACTGTGGGATTCTTGCCTGTGGCAACCTAAAGGGGTTGATATGCGTGACCTGGCCTTACCATCTAAATGCTCCTTAATGCGCACATTAAGGGATCTTCCTGTCTCTCCAATGTAATCATCTCCACATTTCCGGCAGGAAATTCGATAGACTACCCCCGTGGTAGTACAATCTCCTTCCCTGCCAGCAGGACATATCATACAATTAGATGAGACGCAGATTCGGTCATACAGACGGTTTCGAACCAGGCGTTTCTTTAGGTTGTCGTTAGGTCTCATCCAATTGTATGATATGTCCTGCTGGCAGGGAAGGAGATTGTACTACCACAGGGGTAGTTTATCGAATTTCCTGCCGGAAATGTGGAGATGATTACATTGAAGAGACAGGAAGACCCCTTAATGTGCGCATTAAGGAGCATTTAGATGGTAAGGCCAGGTCACGCATATCGACCCCTTTAGGTTGCCACAGGCAAGAATCCCACAATGGCGAGGACTTTAAGGTCACGGTTGAGATATTGGCGCACGAATCTCAAGTAATGGCGCGCAAAACTCTTGAAGCACTGTGGATCCAGTTCAAGGATCCAAAAATTGACCGCAGGGGAGAATGCCTGGCAATCACGCGGGAACTCCCCCCCTATACAAGGTTAGCTTTTCAAACGGGACTCTCACCTCATTTATTCCGGTATTCCTGTCGGTGGCAGTCGATCTCGTGGACTGGTGAAGGTTCGGTGTTTTTCGCTAGCATTTGCGGGTGTTCTAGAGAGGGATCGAACTTCACAAAGGTATGCCTGAGATATTTGGTCGGGTAAGTCATGACTTGACTTTTTCCCTCTTTTGGGCTCCGAAGAAGGCGAATTCGCCGAAACGTCAGCCGATAAAGAATTGTTAACAACCTCCAAGCAGTTGAACACTAAATACTACTCCAAAGTAGTTTCATTCCGCCACCATGCCGCACGATTTCAAGCCGTCCAGAGACCACATCTGCAACGTCATAATATTTCTATCCCTATCTGGCCAGGAACCCGCGGATATCGGCAGACGTTTGAAAGAAGTTCACAAGGAGCATGCTCCCACCAGAAGTACAGTGTACCTGTGGCATTCGAAGTTTGCGTCAGGCGACTATTCCGTCGAAGACGAAAACCGCGGTTGGTGCAGGTACACGGCGTAGAGTTCTGGGAGCTGCTCGATGAAGGTACAACAGTAACCGCCGACGTCTACGTTCGTCAATTACGAGAATTGAAGGCAAATGTCCAAAGTTCGAACGGCGGCGGTCACATGTCTACTTCCAGCACGACAACGCGACCGCACATTGCAAGATCGACCAAGGGCGAGCTGCTGTCGTACAGTTGGACCGTGCTTCCACACCCACCGTCTCCCCAGACCTGGCCCCTTCAGATTTCCACCTTTTCTCCCACAGCCAGGCCAAGACTTCAAAACTCGCGACGACGTCAAGACGGCACTCGGCAGTTTCTTCGAGCTCCAGCCTCCGGCCTTCTGGAGCAAGTGCATCCATAATCTGCCTAACCCGTGGTAGAAGGTCATCGATAAAGGGGAGCATATTTCATGTGAATCTCAGTTGTCCTTAAAAAGTTGTACGACAATGATTAAAATTTGTCAATTTGTCCGATTTATTATGAATAAACCTAATACTATGGAGATAATTTCAATGACAGCATTAGGGGAATGTGGTTTTTGAGAAAGTCCTGAAAGCTACTTACATGGAAATTAAAAGTCTAAGAAGGCTAACTGTGGCGAAATCCCGGTGAAAATGTGCGCCTCCATGCTCTAGAAACGGCGCAACGGATAAAAGCTGCCGCCTTCCGATAATCGACCCCGCCTCCTATCGACGTGATACCTGGTCGGCTACGATGAGAGCGGCCAAGGATATGCGGTGAGATGGAATGTATTGCAGTGCGCTTTCGCAGTTTTAGCCTAAAGCTCACTACATGAACAAGATGCTGTCGTATTTTCAAACATTCCCTTGTGTTCACCTGGCGGTATGCCAATGGAAATCGTTCGGAGTATCCGCCTCTTGATGGAAAGATCGTCCGCGTCGAGGATCAACGAGAGAAGGGGGTCTTATTTCTCGGGTGTTTATCCATTTCCATCCGTTTTTTCACTGCCCTGATACTAGGCATCTCGACTTTCAGATTCACTACTTCTTTTACTTTTCGCCCGAATTTCCCCTAATGCTGCCTTTAAAGGCAGAGTTCACGATGATTTTCATGCGTCTTCGCGTTCCGTAGAGACTCTGAGGGTGCTGAAGAACACATAAGCGACAAGCAGCCAAAGTTTCCGAAAATGCTTAAAATAAGGTGTTCCCGTCCTTTTGCTTGGGCGAGTTTTCAACTTGAAGCAATCATTTGAACAAGTTTTTGCGTGATAATATCGATTATTACTATTACTATGGAAATCCTCCCTATCCTACCTTATCGCAGTCCATATCATGCCTCTTATCCACGTAGATGCCACCGCTGCTCTGCTGGCTAAGTCGTAGAATGGGTGTGGGCCATCTAAAGAAGGTGGCCGCCAGCTGACTTACGGGTTCTTTACGCGTTTGGCGCTCAACTCACGCCGCGGAATGGCACACGCTTTGCCGTTGTGGTAGGGCCTATCTACTTGTGGATGGAACCAAGACACTCATATTATCCTTGAGTGTCCCTTTAAATTGCGGCGAGTGGAGCTGTTTCACCACGGAACTTCACATTTGCGACTACGACGCTCAACTGTCAAAGTCATTGATTCAGTTTGTATTTTGTTTGGCATTCCCACTGGAGTCTGTTCTGGATGTCGGGTGGTGCGAAGAACCGTTTGAAGGAAGGGGTGTGTGTTGCTTACATAAGCTCAAGAGCTCTGAGTGAATTTTTTTTCACACAAAAAGACTCATGCTATTCGCTTTTCTGGAATTTCCCTTCTCACTCTCTGAAGGTAGATAAAGTGCTTTGTTCCTTCTGAAGTGGTCAATCCCTTACCCATCTTTATTCACCGCATGGGCACGTACAGCGCAGCTCTCCCAACTGCACAGGTGGAGCCGAAAACAGGCGCTCATGTGCTGAAGGGTGAACCACAGTAGCGCGGAGGTCTCTCACCCTAAGCAGAATGGCGCGGCATCGGAGCCGGCTAGTGTGACTGGCGTATGCGTCGGCGTCTCTTTCTCAATTTCTCCCCCTTGCCCTCTCCACTTGTTGTCTTGACTTGTGTGGATATGTAACCCGAGGATTCGTAACTTAGTACCAGCGGTTTTGTTCTCGCACAACGCCTCTTTCAACGGTGTGGCGAAAGTCGTTTACGCACTCACCGATGATCTCGCTCAATCCTTCCTTTCGGTCAAAGCGAAATAAGTGTCAAAGAAAACACTTGAACGTTTCCTTTTTTGTGACAGTACTGCGAATGACATACCTTGAGTTCTCCTTTTCCGAAATGCGGCGGAGACGAGCAGAATCTTTCGAAGACAAAATCTGTTTAAGCAATAGGATCAAGTAGGCTTTCATGGAACAAACATAAATATTATGCTGTATACCAGTTGAGTTATAGCACAGTAATGTGCGAATCACACGGTAGAACTATGTACATATGTAACGTAAAAATGGCCGATTGTTCAACCAATAACGAAGAGGTACATATCGCATAACTCTACACTGCACTAGCTCGACCAGTATCTTTACAAAGATCTATCACTATATGGGATTTCACGTAGTCTAGCGGTCAATATATTAGGTTGATTGAGAAGTTTTGATAGAGTTGACATTTTTTCTGTTTTATTTTACAACTCAGCAAACAATGGAAGCTAATCAACAATATAGTAGCCACCGTTTGTTATAACACTGTCCCACCTAATAGGCAGGTCAGCGATTCCCTTCTCTCAGAAATGGGAAGATTGGAGATCAGAGAAGTCACCAACCACTTGTTCAAGGTGGTCATAGTTGACGAATTGTTTTTTTCGCAAAGGAAGCCCTGAGGGGCCGGACCAAGTGGTAATCTGAGGGGGCGACATCAGGAAAGGGGGTGGACGTGGAACCGTGTGCCAACCTTCCTCCTCCAATTTTGCACGGGTCTCTCCCACAGGCAAAGAGACCTGTGCAAAATTGGAAGAGCTAGGTTGGGACACGGTTCCAAATCCACCCTATTCACCTGATATTGCCTCTCAGATTACCACTTGTTCCGGCTTCTCAAGGCTTTCTTAGCAAAAAAGAGTACGTCCACCTTGAACAAGTGGTCGGTAACTTCACTGGCTCCCAGTCTTCTCAGTTCCGGGAGAATGGAATTGCTAAACTGCCCGTCAGATGGGACACTGTTATAACTGACGATGGTTATTACATTGTTGATTAGCTTGCACTGTTTGCTGAGTTATAAAATAAAACAGAAAGAAATCACAACCCTGTCAAAACTTTTCGATCAACCTAATATTACTACTGATATCGTAGTACGAACAATGTTCGCTTGCTGAGCATGTAGTCTTACTTGTGGTTGGTAATACAGTCATTCGCCGTTGCGTATTACAACCTCCACCTTTGGTAAAAGCATGTGATTTAGCGATGTACGTTCTCTGTTAAAACTGATGCGGAATCTCGAACAAAATTCGTTGACTCCCACAAAATTCGTCATTCAACCCTTGTGCCATTGTGGTTACTATTTGAGAGTTACGCCGTTTAGTTTTTTGTTAGTTTTGTGCTGCATCACATCGACTGGTAACACTTCGACCATACAATGTATCCAATTCCGGTAGATTGCAGTAGATTCAATTACAGGGTAGCGGTGCATATCGTTTTTCTAAGCATGCTCCACTATTTGGAAGTTCAGATGGTCTGGCGGTCCATACGGTTCGTTGCCTCCGTTGCCGCAATAGAGGATGACTTACTCGCTTTGCTATCACTAACGTAGATTGTATCTAGATTATTCATGTGGATCGCTGTATCGAAAGACAAGCGTCACCATTCGGAAAGCTAGACGGCTTAACGTTCGATACATCGTTGCGAATGAAACCAGAACATAGGCGAGATATGCTCACTCAGCACTCAGGGGATCACCACCACCACCTCCTATTCAACTTTACTCAGCGCTATAGAAAAAATGTGAAAGGCGAACAATTTTTGTGACATTCACCTTTCAGAAATCCTTATCAGCTACCATCACTTTCCGTCCACCACCGCTAAGGTCCCCATCTCAATCCTTATGACACCCCCTACCTCCATAGGCTCTGCTAGGCAAACTATATAAAAAAAGGTACTCAGTATTTATTCAGTCCTATTCGATGCGTTGACCTCTGCGAAGCTCTCAAAATACGAGTAAGAGTGAGGAGGTGAGGAGTACAGATTACATTCTCTCCTACTCTCCCATTATTGCAGACTTGGCGTTACTGGGAGCACACGTGAAATATATTACTTTGCTACAAATCGAACACAACATACCTGACACGCAGTAGCGAGCAAGACAGAGAATTAGGAAGACGGTACGATAGGGCCTAACTACCATGACGACGTTCACTAACTACTATTTGTAGAGTATATTCGTAACTTGATCTTTTTTACCTGCAAACATGAATCCAATATCGTTATAAGTGGGGTGATCCATGAATTTACTCAGTATCCATTACCACGTCACCTTTATCCCAGTGTTGACGGGTTTTTGCTTTTTTCAAGAGTGTTCAAAGTAACTTGGACATCGGTCAATTTAAGCGACTTTTTCTTGGTTTCCAGGCTGTGTTGTAACCGAAACATGAATTTTTGTTGTACGGACCGCACACTCGGGGTGCGCTCAGCCCACTTTGCCCACACCTTATTCATGACTGTATTCAGGAACCCATCTTTTCCTCATCTTCGGACATTTGCGAACCGACAAGCAATTTTCGATCAGATGGCCGATTTACGGTGTCAAGAGCGGACACTTGTGGTGGAATGATTTACTCAAGAGAACAGCCTCTTATGTATATACACACTTTCTCCACTATCATGCCATCTCTCTTGATCCCTCTTCATTACTTCCGCACGTTCACCCCCTCACACCTCCCCCTAGTGACCTTGCGGTCACTCATTATAGGAGGTCCACCTTCTTAGAACACGACAAAACACTTGAACCAAAACTCATTTATTCACCGATTTACTGCCCAACCGCCGAGGGTTGAGCGACTGCCGCGTCTTCATCGCTATGCCCGCTACTAGAGCAGCTGCGACTCAGACGCTTCTGGGTCTCGCGGCCGCGATAGCTCGGGCGGTCCCGGTGGCTTCCGCTTCGCCTAGAGCGGCTAGCTCGACTTCGACTAGAGCGGCACGCTCGGCTTCGACTTTGCTCCTGGAGTGACCTCTAGGGGGTCGACTTCGCCTCGAGCGACCGGACCGGCTTCGACTCCTGCTCCTCGAACGGCTTCGGGTGGAACGGCTGTAACTGACTTCTTCCTCGAGTCTCCGGATTGCCGCCCAACTCGGTTTATTGCGCTGTGAACGGCGTTTTCCTCCACGTGATCTCGATGGCGCCGCTGTGAGCTTTTCACGTAACCGCCTGAAGGCTATTTTCTCCTCTACACCCCATTTCCAGGGTGCCCCTTTCCTCCATAGGCTGCTCAATGGTGCTGCCAACGTTGCTAACCTCGAAATAAATTAGACGTAATATTGCACCATGCCTAGATAGGGTTATAGCTCCTTTAGATTTTTGGAATCTGGCATGTTTACTATCGCCCTCAGCTTATTTGGAGATGGTCCGATACCCTTCTCATCGACCATATGGCCTAGGAACTCCATATCCTCTTTAAAAAACTCGCATTTCTCTCTTTTGAGGCGAAACCCAGCCTCATTTATTCTATTTAAGATTTTTTATATCCTTTTCAAATGTGTTCCATTATCTGAACCTGTCACCGGAATATCGTCCAGATAGATCAGCACCCATTCTATGCCTTCCAGAGTCTCTTCCATTATCCGCTGGAATATTGCTGGTGCTGACACGATACCAAACGGGATCCGCGTATACTGGAATAGTCCCTTATGCTTATTAATTGTCGTTTACTCTCTCGACCTTTCCTCCAGTTCTACCTGCATACACTCATCTGACAGATCAACCTTTGAAAACTTCTTACCATCAAGCAACATCTGGTTTAGGCGGGGGGTACTGATTTATATGTAGCTGCGGGTTCACTGTGACCGTACAATTGCCACAAATTCTTATCTTCCCGCCCGGTTTGGGCACACCTACTAGTGGCGTGGCCCACTTGCTATGCTCTACTCTTTTTGTGGTACCGTTCCATACCAATTGTTCCAACTTAGCTTCAACCTTAGGCCTTAATGCAATAAGAACTGGTCTGGCTCTGAAAAAACTAGTCCAACTACCTCATTTTTAAATTTGAGCTCAACTCGTGAGGTTGGGCACTTGCCCAAACCATCTTAGAATAACCTTTATTATTATTCAGTTTACGCACTAACTCCTTTTTGATTACTACTTTGGGCATCTGTACAAAGCTGTGACCATCTCATAGTGTGGTCCACAGTCAATCTGCAACTTCCTTATCATGCTTCGCCCGCACGAGGAGTGGCTCGCAACCCTGAAGACATGTTCATCTTTAACCGCATCTTTCCCGGCGAACTTGAAATGTAGTGGAACTTTCCCTTGAAATAGTTCGCTTGTTATCAGATGCCGTTGCCGCTACCTCAGCCTTCTGCAACTGCGGTCTACCCAGCTTACGCCAAGTCTTCTTGCCGGTAATGGATAAAGATGCGCCGGTATCCAACTCGAATGGAATCCGTTCATCCACTTCCATATCTAACATTCGCGGTGGCTCATCTGCCAACCGGTCTATTCCGCCTCGGGCGGGCGTATCCCTAGCTACCATTCCATTATCAAAATGTCGCTCATCTTCACTGGTATCGTTTGTGTTAGCGGCTTCCACCATCCGTATACTGCTACGCGCCCTTTCTCCATCATAGAGGGCGCGGTCCACCATGACGGCTCTGCTCCAACAGAATCGACGCACCGGATTCTTGTCAGCTCTACGACAATGGGTTAAGCGTGACTTCACAACCATTTTCACGCTCTGACTTACTCTTTTGAACAACCTATTGAGGGATGAAAGACTCCGCGTTGATCATATTTTTTCGAAATGCGCCATGTATTACACTCCCATGCAGAATCGCAGTAAATTACTGATGCAATATGGCTCATGCAACAGTCCGCAGCTGCTTACCGCAGCATAGCTCAGCCTCTTCGTCCTCGCTAAGACTGTGTTTATACTTTGCGGTGTCGGCGGCAGGGCGTAGTGCGTGTCCCTGTGTCTTCGCCTTTGCCACCCTGTCACCACGGAGTGACTCCGCCTTTGCCACCCTTCCCTTACCACTGTCGGAGCTTCCGACGGGCTCCTCACACCAGTGCACCTGCCGGGAGAATTTACGGTTTACTCTCGCGCTCTTCCAAGATGTCGCTACTAGGCGCCCTTTTTACTTGCACACTTTGCAGTATGCCGTTTCCTTCCTGAAACACTCATAACCGGCATGGCGTGACGGCCCGCAAACCCTGCATTTGAAAGCCTTCCGAGCTGGACCCTGGCTCGGTATCCGCTTTTGCTCGCTCGTTTGCGTGCGCCAAGCCGGTTGCCGGTGACGCATTCTCACCTGGGCTACTCCTGCGGCTTGTGGTCCCTCCTTCAGATGTGAGGCATTTTCTCCCACCCGTTCGAACGCTTCCGCTTGCTCCAACGCCTTCTTTAAAGTAAAATCCTCTTTTTTTTTCAGCAGCCGCTTCCTTGTCTTTACTGAGAGTAGTCCTCCAATAAAAAACATTATGACCACCGCATCCCGGTGTTTTTTGATTTCCTCGAAACTGCAACTGTTTGCGACCTTCTGCAGCTCTGCGCAATATTCGTGCACAGCCTGTCCTAGCTTTTGGACCTTCAACATGAAGCCGAAACGCTCTGCTAATATAAGCTGCTTCAGCTGGTAATGGCGTTCCTTTGCCTGTCGCAAGTCCTTAAGTTCCACATCCTCCATTCGCGACCCTGCAAGGGTGAATCCAGCAGCTCATAATTTGAGTTGCCCACCTCCTGCAGGAAAGTCAGCCGTTGCTCCTTTTCTTCTGTAACCTTCCTCAATACGAGGAATTTGTAAAAAAGCTCCCACCAGGTCCCCCACGGCGTTTCCGCAACATAAGGCTCCGGGGATCAACCCCGGTATATTTCTACACCAGGGTCCACCGCCGTGGGTTTCCCGGAGTTGCCTCCTGTTTCGACCTTCACCTCCACTGTATTCGAAAATTTCGGCTTCACCGGGTTCTTCGTCTCCTCGACTTCTTCTTCGGTTCGTCCCGATTGCCAGTTAGGTAGACACGACAGAGGGGAGGAATGACTTTATTAGGCAACACACATCCTTTTATACACTCCATCCCGCTTATCTGTCCCCCTACTGATCCTTTATCGCTCTTTCCTCTTCACCCATCTCTCACACTCCCTTACACATTCAAAGGGGAACCTCTCTCGTCAAAGGTTTCCGAGCCGGTTGGTGGTGAGGCTATGTGGCTTGATCCGTGTGAATGCAGAGCACCCACTTTTATAAAAACTGAACTGTGTTGCTTTGTAAGATTGGGGACCTACTTTAGTTGACTCGGATTGAACAAGATGTGCGCAGAGCAAAAGTTTCCCGCGTATTCGACCTTTCATGGTTGGCGTTGGAATGACGACGTTGGAGATCGAGTTTAGCTGGGCGATCTCCAACCGGCGCATGCTATAACCCGTAAGCAAGTCGCGACAAAGGCAGTCCAATAAGAAGCTCTCGGCACACGTCTCCCTAATGTACCGCTCCGGTAAGACATCAGGATCGCATCTGCATTATGGTGGCAGCAGAACTGCAGATATTCGTAGTTAGTGGTGATTAATACACGAGCAACGAAACACGGTGTGAATGCAGAGACCCAGGCGATGGTAGTTACCGTCAGCAACTACCATTGCCTAGGTCTCTGCATGAAGTCTTCCAGAGGATTATTCAGTGTCTTTAATAACCGTTGCTTTGACTTTAGCATTCACATTATCTTCCCATCTCTTTAATGACCATCCAGTTACATTTAAATTAGTAGTTGTAAAGCGTTTCGGTAGATGATGGAAGGATTGCCACAAGGATGCATGACACCTTGCGGAAATGCAGGAAACGGGTAGGTTGAACTGTAAGAAAGGGTGTCAAACAGAGTGTTAGACAGTTGGGGTACTCGCAGGCGTGAGCGAATGATTTGACATGACCCTAGATTTGATATGACAAAGCGCTGCCCCAACCTAAAGTCATATCACGCGACAATCAGACCAGTAGGTTGTCTTCTTGGGGCAGCTGAATCTTTGGATAATGAATGGCTCAGGTTGCGCTCTTGCTGTGACCTCACCCTCTCAGCCTTGGCACTACACGGACCGATTTCAATGGAGGCATTTACGTGGAAAAGGTTGCTTGCGAACAATGGTGACAATTTAAGTTAAAGCAATAATTGGAACGATAAACTCGACTACAGCAACACACACTACACACCACACACATATGCACTACACACACATTATACACACTCATACACTATACATATATGCATGCCCTTCACACACACACTACACACATATACAAAACACACTACACTGCATACACATATGCACTGCTTGTGTATATAGTAGTAATGTATGGCGTAGTGAATGTGGGAGTAGTGCTAAACACATGCACTACACACACATGCACCACACACACACTACACACTCATATGCACTGGACACATACATACCCTCTACACGATACGCTACACACACGTAGACTACACACACTAAACACTACTCTACACACATACATTACACCCACACTGCATACACGTACAGCACACCCACACACCTACGGAATAAGATGGTGATGTAGAATGATTTACGATAACGTTCGTGCGTCGTCGCCTTCCATAGACGCACTGGGAGTGCCGAAAAAGACATAGGTGAAAAAAGGAGCGGAAAGTTCCAAAAACCCTGGAAGTGAGGTGTTTTTGAACCTTCTTTTTGAAGAGCTTAAAGCTTAGAAGCAAGCATTAGGACGAGTTTGTGCATGATAATGTCATCCAATAAGGTAGTTGATACTACGTGAATTCCTATAAGGTGGCAATTGATTCATTCCTCTTATTCCGTAAGTGCTACTGCTGCTCCGCTGGCTGAATCGTAGATGGATGAGAGTCATCTTGAATCAGTGACCTTCTTCTTCACTGATTCTTATTCTGTATGTGTATAGAGTATGTGTGTGTACTGAATGTATCTATTATGTGTAGTGTATGTATATGGAGTAAGTGTTTGCACCGCATGTATCTGTAGGGTGTGTAGCGAGTGTATTTGTAGTGAAGGTGTGTGTTGTGTATGTGTGTATAGTGCATGTGTGTGGTGGTAGAGTGTGTAGTGTAAAATTGTGCAGGCTATGAGCGTCTAGTGTATGCATGTGTGCGTAGTATATGTGTATGTAATGCTACACACATGTGTATGCACTGCATACACATACACTACATACAATACACTACACTCACCTAGACTACAGTCCAGTTCAGAAAAACTGATTGGGCGTGTCCTACGGACTTGTTTGAACATGTATCAAACTCTTTCAATTCTCTCATCCCGCCACCCACTCTCACTCTCGCCACGTACTATCATTCTCGCCATTCACCCAAGTCCGTGGGACACGCCCAACCAGTTTTTTCGGAATGGACTATACACACATACACTACACACGTAGATACACTATGCACATACCGCTACACACATACACTACGCACACACACATGCACTGCACACCCACATACACTATACACTATACACCACACACTTATAGACTACACACATACACTACACACGCTACCACCACACACACATACATTACACACACATACACTACACGCTTACACTACACATACATGCACTACACACACAACAGACACTGACAATACACACACATATACTCTACACACATACACCCCACACACATACACTACGCAACTCACACGTACCCTGCACACACATACACACATACTCATGAGGAGAAAGACTTGAAGCTCGTGAACGTTGCTCGTTATGTAGGTGATAAGGAATCCCAGGAGGAGTTATTTACTGAAAAATTACGGGTTTGAAAGGCTTATGTATGGCCACATCTCCCGTGAAAGGCGCTCTATTGAGCTGTGGCGGTGGCGGCCCTTTAGCTCCAGCCGCCTTTCTTGGCTCGGTCCGCCTCCTAGAGACGACTTTCGCCGAAGAATGAATGAGGTGTCGAGTAATGGGCTAGCAGAATGATACTTATTGTACCGTATTAGAGCCGTATTGATCGAAATGACGTGGCGCTTGACGTGTCAGCTTTCGCGGTGGACACCTCTACCGGTCGGTAGGGTCAGAGGTTAAAATGAATGATCCGGCTGAGTCACCCCTATCACTGCCTTTAAATGCTAGCTTTTGTTAAACTACTACCCTCTCACGAGGAGAAGGCGTATCACGGTCCTGAGTCATCTCAGGTTCATACTCTAAGGTTATAACTTCTCACTCCGGTGAGCGGTCGCTTCTTCTTTCGAGTCTCTGCCGTGATCACCAGTTCGTGAATGTGCCGACATACAGATGGCTGGCAAGTCGAAAAACAGACAAAAAGTGTTGGCTCGTGGGAGTATTGCTGTTAATCACTCGCAATGACACCTTCTAACCGCAATGTCGTTAGTAGATTTATCAAACGGCTAATTATACACCATTTGGCTGGCGCACACTACTGCGCGCGATTCATGACGATGTTGTGCAAAATGGGTTTGATCGGCCCGACCACAATTGTGAATGGAATTGGGCGGAGATTTTCTTTCCTCTGTTTTCAGCTGAGCTATCGAATTGGGAAAAAGCAGAGTAGATGGCATGATAAAAAGGCATTTCGGTATTGATATACTTCAGTCGCTCTGCATCGAACTAATTTCGCACGACATCG
Source organism: Trichostrongylus colubriformis (assembly GCA_963978905.1). Classification (NCBI taxonomy): domain Eukaryota; kingdom Metazoa; phylum Nematoda; class Chromadorea; order Rhabditida; family Trichostrongylidae; genus Trichostrongylus; species Trichostrongylus colubriformis. The sequence goes on along the minus strand of OZ022259.1, from coordinate 7,055,359 downwards.
ACATGTATCGCGCGCAGTAGTGTGCGGCAACCCACCGGTTTAGGTGATCATTGGGAGTTTGGATAGCATAGGATAGATAGTTTTGTATTCTATTGCATCGATTGGTAACAATCTGTTTACTTGCTGAGCATCTGATTCCTACACATTGATGGTAGATCCATATCCCGCTTATCGATGTTTACTGTTTTTGTGAACATGCTTCACTACTTGGAATTTTACATGGTCTAGCGGTCGATACCCAGTGTTGCTGCCAGTACCGCATAAGAAAATGATTCCGAGTGAACCGCTTGTTTTGCTATCACAAATATAGGTTGTATCATGATTATCAATGTAGGTCGCAGTATCAAGAGAAATGCACCATTTTTCAGGAGGCTAGGCACTTCAGCGGTTGATACATCGGCCAGTTATATCAGAACATAAACAAAATATGTTCACCCAATGGCACTGAGCATCAGACGCTTTTGCTGAAGCAGTCGTGTAGTACTAGCAGGCGATGTAAAGGATTTCATCCCATCCAATTCCTAACGGTTCTTATTAGCCACTGTAAGCCGTTATCAGTTTTCACTGAGACCCTGTACCCAACAATACCACTAAGTCCCCGTACCCAACAATACCTGCGAGTGTGAACATTCCATTGTTAGCAGCAAATGTGACCCGCCCTTGGTGACATTTTCCTTCTCACGCTCCTAATCGAATCTTATCAACCATTATCAATTCCGATCACCCACCATTAATGTCCCTGGCCCACCCTGCTAAGCACCTATGAGTGTCAGCGCTCTTGGATCAAAGCGAAAGGAGAAACGGATTTGGCGACATTTGTCTTCCAAGGCTCCTTATCAGCCCTTATCAGTTGCTATAACTTTGGGTCCACCACCGTCCCTTTACCACCCCCTACATCGCTTGTTAAATTCAGGGTCCCCTCATTGCGATCGCACCGTATACTATAACAGCGAAGGATTCTGTCAGTGCAGCAGAGCACCACAGGATGTGCCATGCTCCACTCAGATTCTGTGCAGTGTAGCGTTTCAATGCGCACTGGTCGATGGAGTTCTGAGCCCTCTGTTATGTGGATGTCTTGAGGGAGCCCCACACACACATATCGTATTTCTGTCATCTGAAAAGCAAAGTGATATTCGACGAGTTAGAGTGTTGGCTGGTTTTGCTTTAAGTGGAATGTAGTCCATGGATCATAAACTTTATTGGAGTCTCTGGTCTTCTGGACGAGGAATATAGATGTTTCGCACTTCGAGGCAAAGAAACGGACTTGGGGTACTCACTTGCGAAAGCTTTGTCCACCTTGTGATCGCACTATACCCGTATGTTTCAGATAGGTCGGAGGCTGGAGGTCGCAGTGACGACACGACTTCTGAAGAGTGCCGGTGAAGTCAAAATGAACATCACTCGACTACAGTCAAACACGCCGCGATGGGCAGCATAACATGCTGATATGAACGCCTATGCGATTTTGTTGTTTTTGCATTTTTATACTCTTGACGATTCGATTCCACTAGTACTCTGTTTGTCATCGCCTTCATACGCTGGAGCTCGGAGAATCTGTTAGGGATAATGAACAGAATCAGAACTCGAAGACACTTCCTCTCTTAGGGAAATGCGAGTTTCCTCAAGATAACCCTCGAACCTCGCGTGGGAAGCACCCTGTGAAGTTTTTGATGTGGCCTTGTCTGGTTTCTTTTTGGTTCTAGCCGTCGATTACAGTAGAAGCGAGCAACATTTACGCTGGCTAGTCGGCTGCCTTCGGTGTCTGCATCACTCTCTTCAGCTAAAGCTAGGGATGTATTGCTGGCGAAAGAACTTCCCCATTGTGGAAAGCGGAGAGGTTCAATTCCTCAGATTTCCGCAGTTCTGTTTCGGTTTTTTTTTCACCGTTGCCCTGATAAACTTCCCTACACCCTACAGTGGACCAGAATTTCCCTCAACGGTGTCTTCGAAGGCACAGTTTACGATAACGTTCCTGCGTCGTCGCCTTCCATAGACGCACTGGGAGTGCCGAAAAAAACATAGGTGAAAAAAGGAGCGGAAGGTCCCAAAACCCTGAAAGTGAGGTGTTTTTGAACCTTCTTTTTGAAGAGCTTACAGCCTAGAAGCAAGCATTAGGACGAGTTTGTACATGATAATGTCATCTAATAAGGTAGTTGATACTACGTGAATTCCTATAAGATGACAATTGATATCATTCCTCTTATTCCGTAAGTGCTACTGCTGCTCCGCTGGCTGAATCGTAGATGGATGAGAGTCATCTTGAATCATTGACCTTCTTCTTCTTCACTGGTTCTTGAAGACAGCATTAGGGGTATTGCGGTAATGGAGAAATCCCGACAAGAAGTAACTCACATGGTAGTCCTGGGCCTAGGAAGGCTATCTGTGGCGAAATCCCGGAGAAAAAGCGCCCCTCCGAGCTGTAGAAACGGCGCAACGGATCATTGAGTACTCGTTCCCGCCTCCCTTTGATTTCTTGATCTCCCCTCCTGATGACGTAATTCCCAATTGTCTGGGGTGGGAGCGGCCAAGGAGATGCGGCAGGATCGAAGGTTTTGCTGCGCGCTTTCGCAGTTTTAACTTGCTGCTCACTCCAAAAAATAGATGCTGTCCTATTTTCAAACATTCCCTTGTGTTTACTTGGCAACATGCCAATGGAAAACTAGATCAGACTATCCGCTTCTTGACGGACAGGTCTTCCGCGTCGAGAATCAACAGTGGAAAGGGGGTCCCATTTCTGGGGTTTTTGGCCATTTCCATCCGTCTTTTCTCCACTGTCCTGACTAGGCATCTCGACTTTCATATGCACCACTTCTTTTACTTTCGTCCGGCTTTCCCCTAATGCTGCCTTTGACGCGTTTACTACTCACTCTCGTGAAGGGGCTGTGTACTCGGGAATGTAGCCAAGACATATGTATTGTCATGAACTGTGCCTTTGAGGTGTCTTTTGTACTCTCGCCTAATACTGCACGTGTATGTAATATAGTCGCGCTGCTATAACATTAGTGTAACTAATAAATTAATGACAGCATTAGGGATACTATGGTTAATGAAAAATCCCGAAAAGAAGCCACTCACAAGGAACATATGGGCCCCAGAAGGTTATTCATGGCGAAATCTCCGTCGAAAAACGCGCCCCTGACCTGTAGTGACGACGTAGCGGATAAGACCTGACGCCATTGATAAGTCCATTCCGCCTCCTAGGGTCGACTTTGCCGAAGAATGACTGAGGTGTATATTAGGTGCATGCAGAATAAGTGGCCAAAACATAAGTGGCCATAACTTCACTCAGACGCAACTCTATTTGTCGATGTAAAAACCTTTCGAATCTACGGAATTTCGCCAACGATATGGTAAAGACAATATGCCATCACTATCAAATTCTGGTGCGATAATTAATAGTATCAAGAATGGCATTTTTACCGTGCATAGTATCGGCGAACTCCTTCTGACACAGATTTGCATGGAGGCCCGGAAAGAGTGGTAATACGTTGGGGATAGGTCTGGGGAATACGGCGGGTGAGGAGAGTGTTCATGCCTAACTGCATCAGTTTTTGCTGGGTGCGCAAAACAACGCAACCTCACACCTCGCAAGTCACCCGGCAGAAACTGATGCAGTTAGGCATCGGAACCCTCCCTCACCCCCCTTATTTCCCAGACCTGTCCCTAACGGAATACCACTTTTGCGGGGCCTCGATGCAAACCTGCGTCAGAAAAAATTCGCCGATACTATGCATGTTGAAAATGCCATCGTTGACTTTATTAATTTTCGCAATCCAGAATTTTATCATGTTTGCATATTTTCTTTACCAGATCGTTGACAAGGTTGTTAAGATTCGAATGGTTTTAATTTCAACAAATAAAGTTGTGTCTGTGCGAAGTTTGGCGTCTTGAAAAAAGTGAACCATTTTAGCCATTTATTCTGCATGCGGCTAATAGTAATGAGCATGATGGCAGAATGACACTTATCGTATCGTATATCGATCGAAATCACGTGGTGCTTGACGTGTGAGCCTTCGTGGTGAACACGTCCACCGGTCATAATAGAAAATTGAAAGGAATAAAGCAATCGAATCCGCCTTCAGAGACAGCGTTAGGGGTAATTCGATTGTTTCATTCATCGTACGTCAAGCACCACGTCAGTCCGATCGATGCGGCTTCAATACGATACATAAGTATCATACTGCTATAATGCTTATTACTCTACACCTCAGTCATTCTTCGGTAAAGTCGACCCTAGGAGGCGGGATGGACTTATCAAAGGCCTCAGGTCTTATCCGCTACGGCTCCACGCAAAAACTCACCGGCGCGTGCTAGGTGACGTGACAGCCACCGAGCAGCGCGACGTTGAGCGATGGCCTTGCTCCTACCAAAACGCTTTATAGAGGGTAACCTTGATTGTGTTTTGCTAATACATTGAGGATGAGCACATAGTGCTGCGGAAGCTTTGCTGCTTTGACAGACTTTCGACAGCTGGGAGAGCTGGCCTTTTTCAAAGTGGCTAGCCTCTCCAGACGTATGGATTTGCCTCAGTCCAATGATGTAGAAGTTTCAGGAGACTGTGTGTGCTCCGTCTCATGTATAACCATGCGGGGGTTTGGTGAAGTGACAGCAATGTTATCCTCACTGAAGAGCCATGTTTGTAGCGCAGGCCATCGCAAACCATCGCTCACGCGGTGGATGTGACGTCACCAAGCACGCGCCGCATGAGCGCGCCGGTGAGTTTTTCCCTCCTCCCCCAATATACTTCCATACCCTACAACACCTGTAAATGTGTCAGCTGAAAAAGCGATAGAAGCTTGGTGGCATTCGCCTTCCGACGCTCCTTACCATTTAGCAACATTTGCTTTTGTCTCTTTTTGCCGAATGCTATCAGTTGTTGTCAACTTGGATCACTCGCCACTATTGTTCTCGTCCCACAATTCTTAACACCTATGGGTGTCGGCGCTCTGGGATCGACGCGAAAGGCGAAACAGATTTGGCGGCATTCGCCATTTAGAGCTCTTTGTTAATCTTATCAAACGTTATCGATTCGAATCGTCCGCCATTGGTGTTCCCGTCCCACCCCGCAAAAGACCTGTGAGTACGAGCGCTCCAAGATCAATACGACAAGCGAAACGGATTCGATGATTCTAGCCTTTTTACGCTCCTTACCTAATCTTATCAACCGTTATCAATGCGGGTCACTCACCACTGATGTGTCCGTCCCACTCCTCAAATACCTATGAGAATGGGCATTCTAAGATCGACCCGAAAGGCGAAACAGATTTGGCGACATTAGCTTTTCGAGGCTCCTTATCAGCTGCTATCACTTCCGATCCCTTAGCACCCCCTATATATCATTTGCAAATTCAGGGTGTTAGCTTGCCTGCGACGCGAGATATGAATTTCGAACAAACAGACGAACAGAGACACACAACACTTACACATAGACGAAGGATTGTATACAGTAGGATCATATAATTCTCGAAGGCTCAGCACATACGCATTACTGATCGTTTAATTATAGCGCGCCTCGCTCGCTAGTGAGATCCCACTGGCACTTCACCTTGTGCATGCGAGAACATAAAGAAATTAGCTTTATGAAAACCTTGTGAGAATCATGCTGTAAGGCTCTATGAGCTGATTCGTAAGATACATAGTTTGAGGGCACATTCCAGGATTATTGGGAATCACATCTCCTGTCGTGGATGGATAGTTCGACCCAAGCCACGTAGGCTGTACCTTTACCGAGGCGTGTATCTGGTGAGACTACTTACTCCGGAAAATCGCGTGGCTGTCTGCGGCGAGGGCGCGGCGGATGCCAATGCCAGTGACAGGGCATGGCAGCCTTCAAGCAAGGCAGTGTGGCATGGTTGGAAGCGCAGAAGGTGACGCACACACGCCCTGCCAGGCTCCCAAGAGCAATCGATACGCAAGTCGTACTGGTGGCGCAGCGAGTGCGACGCCGCGAAGCGATTTTTCGGAGTAAGTTGTTTCACCCGTGGGTGTCAACTTTTGGAGCGTGCAGAGTCCAAGAATCTAGTGCAACAGCTGGGCCCCGCCCGTCCCAAACGTGATTGCCGGCAATGCGTTGGCAACGCTGGCAACTACGTGACGAATGAGGCCTACGATTTGTGTGATAAAACATAAAATAAGGACGAGATGCCAATGATAAAGGAGACGATGACATGAGGAAACAGGTGGTATCCTCGAGTTCTCTGTGATATCATCCAGCAGAAACTGATTCGAAGGCTCGTTTTCACGCGGTAATCTCGTCCGAGGCTAGATGAAAGGAGGCCTCATTTCTGCCATTTTCGTGAGCTTTTTCGGATTTTTCTTTGTCGGCGTTTTCCATAGCACCTCTAATTTCATAATTCAGCGCTTTCACCCTTTCAAGGTAATCCTGGAATGTGCCTTCAGAGAGACTGAATGAAAACGAACCGAGTTATAGTAAAAAAAACAACGAAAAAACGCTTACCCGCTTTTTTCGAAAACTTAGGGAGGGTATTGTAGGGTGTGTACCCTTATGTCAGGATTGTCGCACAGCGGCGTGTCGCAAGCGAAGCAACGCGGACGAGCCAAAGGTGCCATGTTGTGGCGTCCCGAAGCGATTACAAGTCAACTGGGTACCGCGCCCCTAGCATTAGCGTGCAATCGTTCTAAGACCTAAGAAACGCGGCGCGCATAGCCCGCACACTGCGTCGCACGCTGCTCGTCGTCGTGCGACAATCCTGACATAGGGGTACACACCTCGATTGCTCTTGGGAGCCCGGCCGAGCGTGGCTGCGTCATCTCTGCACTTCTACCCATGCCGGACTGCCTTCCGCACCCATGCCACTCTGCCTCCTCCATCCATGCCACACTGCCTCACTTGAAGGCTGCCATGCCCTACCACTGACACTCGCACCCGCCGCCGCGGACGTCCACGCGATTTTCCTTCATAGGTTCACACACCCTATTCTAAGTACTCGCTTAAGGAAATCGGAGTTTTTCTTCCCATATAAGTAGCTATGCTTTTATTGACTACGGGTCACCTACAAAATTTCACACGAAAAAGCCAAACATGGTAGGAATACATCCGCTGGAAATTTCGTCCATGTCGGTATCGTGTGTGGGGCTCTGAGGGCTATGAAACAAATCGGTGTTTATCACGTTATAAGGGTAGGAGTGCGGTCAATAAGTAAAGACTCTGAACTGCACACCTTCCCGCCGACAACTGTGGCTTGCTCGTTGATAATTCAAACGAGTTGTTAATCAAAAAATTTTTGCATTAGAACAAGAAGTTTTTTGGTTCTCTTTGTGTGTGTTCATGCACCAAATCTGGTATGCTGACTTGAGAGAAACTAGAATCAGGCAGTTTCCAGGCGCGATTCTTTTCAAGGGCTGGTGAAGAATGGGTTCATCAGTTATCTCCATAGCGCTAGACTTTAGATCGTGTGTTACTTCCAGAGGTGTAACCACGATTGCTGCGGCTACCAACTACAGGCGTATATTACATATAGTTTCTTTTCAACAATTACAAACAATAATCAAATATAAATAGTTAACACTCGATCGATTAACACTCAGCTCATCGGCACTCATTCAGGACAGCTATACTTTCAAAGTGAATGTACCCGTTTATAAGATACACTGTATAGACTCAGAGTGAAACTGCATAGGTGTGTACAGCTACGCGAACTTTACCTGCTTTCATTTCGAGTTCACCTACAGCCGCTGACGCAAAACCATTGGAGTCCTTCAGTACTTCGGAATACTTTCGAAAATGGTATTTCCCGTCGGAACCTCGTGTTCCCAAGCATGGACCATCTTTGCTTTCCTGTAAACGATGCTCATTTATGTGTAGCCTATATGTATTATGTCACAGTATGCAAAGGTTAGCCTTCAATCCTCTGTTGAATACGTCCCATAACGTAGTTACTCCATGAAAAATGTTATCGATAACCTTGATTGTCCGACAGTAGGAGTCCGCTTTTGTAGACACCTGGTTCATCCTACACATTAATAATTAATATAAGTAACCCTAGGTAATGGATCATCAAAAGCAAAGGGAAGGAGGGTGGAAGTGCAGAGGATGAGCACGGTGTGCGCAGAGGTAAGTGCAGGTCCGAGTGACGTCTTAGCATCTTTGAGACCACACGTATCGTGGGTCGCCACGAATGTCAGCATTAATCGAAAAGTGGAAGCGGCCTAAGAATTTCAGCCGCTGTTGTTCCAGTCTATCTGAATGACTCCTAACATTCGTAGACGCCTTGGAAGTGCTCAGCAAAACCACCAGTGCTCAACTTCAAGTCACACATCGCGAAGAATGTGAGGATTTTCGCGCATATTACACAAGGCAGGAGCATTTATTAATCACCTGTGATAACAAAAGGAATTAAGTCTGCATAAATACCAAGAGCAAGGCCCCTGATCACAGTGTTCGTACGGATACTGAGTCTTGAAGCGAGTCTTTGGTGCTACGGTATCACCTGTTCCCCGCTGTGATGCTACATTTACTATTGAAATTGTTGTCTTATCTTCTCTTATGACGAGTTTCCTTTTCCACCTAAGCGACACGCTGGAAATTCTTTCGTCTAAAACCAGGTGTGATTTGGTTGAGGGAGGGGGGCTGCGTCGGCTTCATTACTACCGTCTACTCTTTTACTCATTCTTTTTTAGTATACTCCCTTTCAACTCTAATTTATATTGGTTTTATTTTATATTGATTTACTCTTATGTAGTATAATACTTTTTTTATTAATCGACGTTTTTGACTATTTTTTCACGTTAATTGATAGATTCTTTTGTTCCCATCACTTCATCTCACCGATGAGCCTCAGGGTGGTGGAAAACACAGTGGTTTGTCTGAGTAGAGGCGAAACGAACCACTTAACAAGTTTTAATATACTACCTTTTTCAAAATATCACAAGTTTTTCTTTCTTATTTGATTATGTTCAAACAAGTACAACAGGCAGGCTAGCACAACATTGGAGGGTGCATCGTGAAACCACAACAAGGGTGCAACTTGAGCACGTAGTTTACACCCTCTCCCCCCCCCCCCCAAAAAAAAAAAAAAAGATTACGCCACTAATCTGATTATCGCGTGGCGAGCCTTTGAAGAGAGGTGCAGAGAGGAGCCATCATACCCACTTGTCCTTGTTTCTGAGCAGTGTGGAGTGCATTTATTACTCATTAAGCTATATTTAGAAAATACATTCGTAGATTTGTTTTGATGCGACATATTTACTCATCAGAGAAAAAGGAGTAAGTTATCATAGTTACAATGCATTATACTTTGATCGGGACTGACTGCTTCTCTCTGGACACACTTGGTGGTGCGTTGACTTTTTTTGTACGATTTCGAAGAATCAGCAGGAACATCGATCCCAATAACGCGATCGCTCCCGGAAAGATCGCCCACATTCTTGAATCTGAACCTGCCATGAGGCGTTTCTGTGCATTTAAGTAGATTAAGGAAATTAGACCAAAAAGGTTGCGTAGGCTGGACGATCGCAAACAAATGGTGAACTCAGAAAGTGAAGACTGAGAGATTTTCGGCAACAAAAGAAGTCATGACCTTTTCCTCATAGTGTGAGGATTTTTTTTACTATATTGGACGCCATATGAAGGTCATATTCTATCCACAAAAAATATTCGAAAGCAGTGATAATGTAGGATGCTTCTCTACAAATGAGATTATTAGTAATTCCATAAAATTTTTTAGCACTGGAGCGGTCTAGACTTTCAATTTTACGGTCGAATGATAACAATAGTGCCACTGGAATGGTCCACTATCCAGGAAGTAGTGGGCGGTTCTTAATGAATAGTTACATCGTATCTCCACACAAAATTACTACTCGAAAAGGCCCCTAAAATGAAGGACGTTGCTGATTGTGCCATGACAGTGACATGGTGCAATACTTCTGAAGAAATCGCGTCACTTCTTTTCAATATGGTCATAAAATAAAGAATTCAGGATCTATTAGCTACATTCCTTGAAAAGAATTTGCAGCTGGTCCAAATTATTTCGAATTGATGGTTTTTTGAAAAGTTTTTAGAGGTTAATGGTAGGATTAGAGTCTCATAGAACTGGAGTATGAAAAAAAGTGATGGGTCTTTCCGTGAGTGTTTTGACATTATTATTCTTCTGAAGTCTCATGGGGCTAATACCTACTGTGAGTTACGTCTAAGCACTATACACTTTTTGGCAATATTCGTGATGTTTCTTATTAACGATAGAAGACGTAGAGACACTGAAGGACTAACTATAGGGTCCGCCAATAAGAGAGCTCGATCTTTAAAATGAAATAAAGCAAGTTGTGTGAGAGATATAAATGAAATTCATTTTTTGTTCGAAAGAGTATTCCAATGCATTATGTATGGAAAATATCATCGTTCAAATGGCCACCTCGGCTTCGCTTGGTGTTATTTTTTATTAGGCAACCAAAAAAGTTTGTGCGGGCGGTTTTTTCTAATTGATATTCCTACGCAATGTATCGCTGAATTTCGCTGAAACTTTGCCCAGGGGGTTATTTGGGGTGCAGATCACGAATATAACATCCGTTTTTGGCGTTTGCGCCAATTTGGTGCAATTGCACCATGTCGGTGTAACAACTCGTTTTCACCAAAATCGCTGAAACTTTGCCCAGGGTGGTTATTTGGGAAAACGGATGTCATATTCGTGATCAGCATCCTGAATAACCCCCTTGGGCAAAGTTTCAGCGAAGTTCAGCGATACATTGCGTAGAAATATCAATTAGAAAAAACCGCCCGCACAAACTTTTTTGGTTGCCTAATAAAAAAATAACACCAAGCGAAGCCGAGGTGGCCATTTGAACGATGATATTTTCCATACATAATGCATTGGAATCCTTTTTCGAACAAAAAATAAATTTCATTTATACTTCTCACACAACTTGCTTTATTTCATTTTAAAGATCAAGCGCTCTTATTGGCGGACCCTATCCCTACTACAGGGGGTGCCAAAAAAAAAAAAGTAATTTTGTCTCCTCCACTTTCGACCCCATTTAGCCAAACTACAGTAAATTCTATTGAGGTATTCTCATCCCCAGAATCAAGAGCAGACCTAACTCTATCACTATACTCCGTGGCAGCCTCCTGCACGAGCAGGAACGGGAGCAAGGAAAGACTGAACAAGATGTATCACCTCAACTGGGCAAAATCCGAAATTTCTTCGCCCTCTTTCACAACTTTGCTGACGTCCGTTCAATCTGGGTACCTAAGGGGATTCGTACCGGATGGTGTTCTTCAACATTGCGTTTTTCCCGGGTTCCCAGCGCCCTTCGTTTCCAAGAGCCAAAACGTTCCCCTACCACTGAAACCCCTCCGGAGGCGGATTTGAGGCATGAAAATGATACTTTGGATCATAGCAGCCTTGTCCAAGCAGCAGGGGCTCTGTGACTTCCAAGAACCGAAGGGCCAACCCTCAGGAAGCTTCCCACAAAAGACCTACCACGGAACTTGGCTCCACTGTTTTTAGCGAATTTTTAAATGTAGGTACTCCGAAGCCCGACTGCGCCGAATGAAACCTCCATATTTTTATGAACATGAACGTGAGGAGCCACAGCTTGTTCCTGCTTTTAGAGGAACATTTCGGGAATGTTTCGCCCCAATACCTTTATCTCTTTCGTTTCCCTACGTTTTGTAAAATTGGCAGATGTGAGCCGTGGGCAAAATTACTTTTTTTTTGGCACCCCCTGTATATATAAAACGCTTCGTCTGTCTGTCCGTCCCTCTGTCCGTCCCTTTGTACGTCCGTCTGTCACGAAATTAGGTATTATATGAAAAACGACCTGTGCAGATGGGACCAAGTGTGGTATGGGTAGGGCCTGGGACAGGAAGTAAAAACCACACCTGGACCAAATTAGGCTCCGCCCATGGGGGCGGGGCGTGACCCAGAATGTTCCGTTTTCAGTCCAGAAACTGTGAAATGCGTTTGAATGTGTCCCAAACGTGGGGGAAAGATGGATTAAGGTCAGGGATGAGTTAGTGAAATTTATGAAAGGGACCTGGATACAGTGGGCGGAGCACCCGTAGTGATGGGCGGAGCTTACAAGGAAGGCCCATCAGGTCAAGGTGAGCTTTTTCAAAACGGGGTTTTTTGCATTTTATAGGGTCACATACATGAAGCAAAAAACCGGTCCCAAATTCGGCTAAATGGTTTTGGGGGGTCCAGAAAATGAGTGCCAAAAGTTGCGTAGAAAGAAACAATTTTGACTAGTTTGATGCAGTGCTTCCCTGCTGCGGCGTTAAGTAAATGCATATCAGACGACTGTCTTCAAACCTACCCCAAAACCATTACGAGCTGGTTCGAAAATGTAAATCCTTTCTGGTAACTGCTAAACGAAGCAAAGAAAACTCATAGGGGATGCACAGGTGATTGTTCTTGCAGTGGTTGGGTGGCCGAATGGGTAGTGGGATGGACTGTCATTGGAGTAGTGGGGGAGGTTTTTATGGGTTCTACTCCCCTCGACGACTGGGCTTTTGTATTAACTTGATTTTCTTTGTCTCATCTAAACTATTTGCCCACATGCAAAATAACTGCAATGTTCGTTGCTGGTGCACCAAAGTGACCTCATTTGCAAGCTTTCAGTGGTTGAAATGTTTGTACCCTTCGGCGCCCCTAGCACGCGTGCCAGGCGCTTTTCTGCGAAACTTGGGTGGTATTCGTGTTCAGAAGACCCAATTAGCCCTAGATACAGAATATTATCCAAATTGAGATTTTGACTCAAACTCGAGACAGTGGGATGGACATGGCCACATCGTCACTGCTCTACTTGTACAAACGAACAACTAGCAGCCCCGATTAAACGCAATGGAGCATGTGCAGAATCAAGGCATTCCAAGTGAACTGCACCTAGCAACACCATGCGAAGGCAAAAGATAGCAAATATTCACTTTTATTGGCTAGCGACCTCTTTTCGTTCAGTGCTCTTTACTATGGCAGTAGTAACTAGTGGACGCCAAATTTTCCGAATTTGGGTCAAAATCACGATTAGGCTAAAACATGTTACCTAGGTTCGACCCCCTGAGCATGACTATCACACGTGCTTTGCGGGGGAGCCCCTAGTTTCTTTGTTATGGGCGTTAGCAGATCCAAACAAATTTTTCACCTAATACGCAAAAATATGGCGATGGCGGTTCCCCGACATAATAAAAATTGATTTTGCACATATCTTGCACTATTGTTTTACATGAGCACAAATTGATGAAAACTAGAAAAATGCAAAAATTGTCCTCAGTGAGAATTGAACCATCAACTATTTTCTGGGCCCCCCAAAACCATTTAGCCAAATTTGAGGCCGTTTTTTTTGCTTCGTGTATGTGACCCTATAAAATGCAAAAAAGCGTTTTGAAAAAGCTCACCTTGGCCTGATGGGCCTTCCTTGTTAGACGTTACATGAAAAACGGCCTGTGCAGATGGGACCAAGTGTGGTATGGGTAGGTTATGGGACAGGAAGTGAAGACCACACATGGACCAAATTAAGCCCCGCCCACGGGGGCGGGGCGTGACCCAGAATGTTCCCTTTTCAGTCCAAAAACTGTGAAATGCGTTTGAATGTTTCCCAAACGTGGGGAAAGATATATTATTAAGGTCTGTGGTATGGGTAGGGCATGGGACAGGAAGTGAAGACCACACATGGACCAAATTAAGCCCCGCCCACGGGGCGAGGCGTGATCCAGAATGTTCCCTTTTCAGTCCAAAAACTGTGAAATGCGTTTGAATGTTTCCCAAACGTGGGGGAAAGATATATTAAGGTCAGGGGTTAGTGAAGGTTATGAAAGGGGCCTGGGCACAGTGGGCGGAGCACCCGTCCCATGGAATATCTCAATTCTTTGACCCCAACAGGAATGCCACCGCATGAGCTCCACTCGAAGAAGGGCACCATAGTCATGCTGTTGAATTTGGACGGGCAAATGGACTGTGTAATGGCACGAGACTTAAAGTCGAATCGCAGGAGCGATATACTTTAGGGTGTCGATTTTTCCATAGAGAACGCAATGGCCTGCTCGCTGTTATACCTAGGATTGACAACTATTGGGAGAAAAGGACACCCTTCCGCCTTCGCCGGCGTCAATTCCCGGTGCGAGTGGCTTTTGCGATGACAATCAACAAGGCACAAGGCCAGTCCTTCAGCAGACTTGGTATTTATCTCCCGGAAGATGTGTTCTCCCATGGACAGCTTTACGTCGCCCTATCTAGAGCTAGGACACCTGAAGGAATAAAAATCGAAGCTCCTTCGCATTCACTGAAGAATATCGTGTATAATGAAGTTTTACTCTGATGAGACGTAATTTATGCTTTGACTTCCTCCAAGTTTTCGATATTTGTGATAAAAATAACCATGGTCAAGCGTTCTATTATCTTTGCACCTATCACTTTTTTACATGGCTACACGCTCGCAAGAGTCCGCTGTTCTACCGTTTTGTGAACATTACCGTCCACATTACGGGAAGTTAGTCACTACCTAGAGAGAAATCTTTGCAGTGGCCTATTCCTTACCAACAGAGGCATAGTGAGTGAGCGAGATGTGGGAATAGACATTGAATGGAGTGGACGGCTTTCAGTGACAGTAGGGACTCGGTTCGAGATAGAAGAAACGAGGTAAGTCATTACAACAGCTGAGAAGTCTTTCCAAGTATCGAAAACTTATGTCATTTCTATTCATAAAAAATTAAAACCGTGCATAGAGTAAGGTATGCTCCAGGAGTGCCTTAACCAGTACTCCGTTCTGCTCTGACTAGGCAGTGCATAGAACAGAAAGAATATCTCTACTATCAAGCGTTCTGCTGATGCAGCTTCGATACGACCATAGATCAGCTACCATGAATGCAGATCTTTCAGAGGTTAGGAAAATCAAAAATGCTGCAGGAGGAAATGGATAAGATATGATTAAACAGGGATGTTTTCTTTCCGATGTAATGAGATTATGGTTACTTTCAGTTCATAAGAAAAAAGCAATTCCGATCAACCTCTTAACGCCCATGGTGTTACGCGCACGGTAGTGTGCGCCAGCCAACTGGTATAATATATGAGATGTAGATGACATCTGTAAAACGTATAAGTGAGAAAAAGGCCAGCAATTGAAAAAAAATCGGCCGTGAGAGTTGCCGTGAGGTTTGTGGCTCCAAAACATGGGTCATAGAGCTAGGGGACGAGTATGGCGGCATGGCGAACGCCACCTCCTCTTTGAGGTCACCATCATTAACCCTGTTTCTCTGAAAGACTAACCAAGTACTGTCCTGCCGAAGCCAGTCGAACGGACTTAACCATTGATGTAGCAGCATAGAGCAGTCTCCAACACTCACTGACTTCCGAGAAGTGTCCTGAAACATTTTATATCGATGAATTAAGCCACACGAAAAATACCACGACTACCGGTATTCAGTCGCTCCCAAGCAAAATCCAACAGCAGTGCCTCATTTTGCAAGATAGTGCTCGATAGATCGTCTGCTGACATGTTTTCTTGAATACGCTGCACCGCTAAGGCTAGCTGCACAAAAATGTGGATTATTGAATGTCCGAGTTTCCTCGAATCCATCAAATGTTGCAGCCATACCAGTGGCACGAATTTGAACGCCTAAACACAGCATAATGTGCTCACGAAAATAAATAATCGAACCATCAGCACTACCCAAATTTGAAAATGCATCCGTCAGATTAGACGGAAATTCCGTTGATGGCACATTTCATATTAACGAACTAGATAGGCTCAAAGCAATCGTGTACTAAAAAACGAGTGTCTTTCTCACGCAAATATTCATATTGCATTCGCTTGATATGAGCCGCAGCTTTACGCGAAAAAGTGGGATATAGCACCGCAAAGTGGCGGCCGAGGGGGCGGAGCTTCAGCCTTCAAGTCCTTCAAATTCTAGAGGAGGATACGTGAAAAAAGGTCGTTCAATGCTGTTTTGAGGGTTACGCCGTACACATTTTGTGAATTTTGGCAAATCAGGGCCACCTTAAAGGCAGCATTAGGAGAATTCCGGACGAAAAGTAAAAGAAGTAGTGAATCTGAAAGTCGAGATGCCCAGTAAGGGGACAGTGAAAAAAACGGATGGAAATGGTCAAAAATCCAAGAACTAGGGCCTCCTTTCCACTGGGGTGGGGTCCACGAGGTCGAATTTCCGCTTCGCGGCGTTTCACTCGCGGCGCCCCCGTACGACTCGCCGTATCGATTGCCCTTGATCGGCCGGCCGAGCGTGACTGCGTCACGTCTGCGCTTTCCACCCATACCACACTGCCTCGCTTGAAGTCTGCCATCTCTTGCCACTGGCACTCGCACCCGCTGTGCCGCTCATCGCGCGCGGCCGCGCGGAAATTCGACCTCGTGGACCCCACCCTTTCCACTGTTGATTCTCGACGCGGACGACCTGCCCGTCAAGAGGCGGGTAGTCCGATCTAGTTTTCCAGTTGCCAAGTAAACAAAGGGAATGTTTGGAAATGCGACAGCATCTTTTTTCTGAAATGAGTTTCGCGCTAAAACTGCGAAAGCTCGCTGCAATACCTTCAGTTTCACCGCATATCCTTGGCCGCCCTCATCGTAGCCGACCAGGAATCACGTCGCTTGGAGGCGGGGTCGCTCATCCAGAGGCGTCAGCTCTTATCCGTTGCGCCGTTTCTACAGCTCGAAGGCGCGCTTTTTCGCCGGGATTTCGCCACAGATAGCCTTCTTAGGCTCATAGTTTCCATGTAAGTAACTGCTTTCAGGGATTTCTCTATAAACACATTCCCTATGCTGTGTTTGAGGTGTTGAACGTTTTCAGGAAATAAATATAATAGTTCGTAAAGCATGAAAGGCTCCATCATATACTTAGATATAAACATTTTGCAAAAAAAAAAAACAACAGAGAATAGAGTGGAAAAGAGCAGCGAAAAAACGAATGAGCTCATTGTTGAACATTTCAATACACTACGCTGAAAAACTAACACAAAAGTTGTGGTGGACTGAATTACTGGCATGATGGTGAGAAAGTACATGACTGGGTCTGGGTCCTTTCCATGAGTGATTGTTTGTAGCGCTTTTGTCATAATAATATTGGGTTGAGGAATAAGTCCCCGCGGTTTTTTCTAAACCCGTTTTTCATGATGTTTCCTTCATCCTTTGACAAAGTTTATAGATGTTTTCGATAGAGCTTTTTTGCTCTACAAAAATATACTAACTGTTTTTTGGTTCCTTCGACTACCTAATATTTATGAGGTTTGGAAATGAGGTGAGCTGAAGGAGAAAAATTGGCACTTGCGCACCTCATTTTTCTCGCCTACCATCGAGATCAAAAAAATGTCTGTGTATATATTTTGATAGAGCTTTTCCAGTTCTACAGAATGATACTACTTTTTATTCAGATCGCTTAACTTTTTGCAGTTTTTAAGACGCACAAATGCAGTACTCGCAAAAGTGTGCACTTTGGTTATCATCTCTTCCTCGCCTGCCATCGAGATTGGTGAAGGTGTGCATATATGCATTCGATAGAGCTTCTGCTACTCTACAAGATTATACGACTTTTCTTCTGTATCCTCTCATATTTTAGCATGTAGCAATAAGTTTTTACCTACTTTTCAATCCAATATCGCATAATGAAAATGAGTTTTTTTTTTGGCAGAGCGTTTTGCACCATTCGATAGAGCTCTTTTTGTCCTACAAGACAGTTCTTATGGTTTTTTGTTTGAATCAATTTTTCCATCTTTTAGACCATTTAAAAGTCGACGAAATCGAGCATTTTCATCACAAGGTGCCGAAAATGCTCGATTTCGTCGACTTTTAAATGGTCTAAAAGATGGAAAAATTGATTCAAACAAAAAACCATAAGAATCTATCGAAAACATATACAAACTTTGTCAAAAGGTGAACGAAACATGAAAAACTGGGTTAGAAAAACCGCGGGGACTTATTCCTCAACCCAATAATAATCAATAATAATAATAATAATCATTTTAGGCCGATAGCTTTGATACAAAAAAGGGCTCAGATATGAGTGCGGTTTGCGCTTCTTGTTTTTTTTTACCACGAATGGAAATTTAAAAAAAAACATAGGGTAAAGTCCTTCACTAGTCTGTCAGAACCAGCTGATATGCTCGTGCGGTTCCGAACTGCGCCACCACGAAGAGACCACTGATGTTCTATTTCAAAGAGTAAAGATCAGTTCAAGTCCATAATAAGAGAGAGACGATGTAAAAATGTGACCTGTGTAGCCTTATGTCTGTAGCTTCTCAAGATGTTATATAAGTGAGGTTTAAACAAAATTCTCATGCTTCCGCCATCTAGTGATGATCTGATCATACTAGGTTGTAAGGAAAATTTTGACAAGTTTTTCGCGATCACAATATAAATTTGAATATCATTTGAATATAAAACTATTATATTATACTTGATATTTAAACACAATATAAATATATAAATAATGGAGCGCGCTAACATGCATCGCTCACATATTGTACTTCTTAGATAGATAAAAAGCTTAGAATACCACAAAGTTCTTGATTTATTAGGGAAATTTTAAAGTACTGCGAAAATGGCACTTTTGAGATGGCTTCACTTCACGAGTTCATGTTTAGCCGAGTCCCAGTGAAGGTGACCACAAATGTGAATACTACAGGAGGAGGGGATGAAGCATTGTATGGAACCCTTTGTCCCTGGTTTCAGAAGTGCGGAAATGAGAACGAGTTGCTCGGATTTTCATTTGATCAAATCGCTTTAAATGAAACGGCAGAAAACGATGAGCGCCCATACTTGAGGATGTCCAGAAGTATAGGCGTTCACCACACAAACTTGGTCAACCTCTTCTAGTAGCGCCTCGATTTCCCTGGCGACCCCTTGGAGCAGCGATACCCAAGCGCATTTCCACAAATCCTCTCCCAGTAATTGAAGCAGTTGCAGGCTGGAGCCCTTACTCGTCCATCATATTCGCCAGATATAGCGCTAACTGAGCCCCACATTTCCCAATCTCTGGACAGCTCTTTCAATAGTAATGTGTGCAAAAAGAATGGTGATCCGGAGTCGCCTTTTTTTGATTTCGCGCTATATAAATTGTCAGCCCTTGATCAAAATGAGATCAATGCGCAAGTATCTATAATGTTGTCAAAAATATAGCAAATCGAACGGTGTTCAGTCTGTGAGAAGAGATGCTTTCTGAGCCGAGTTATGATCTCCCGAAAAGTTTCCTTACAACCTAATAGTTTGACCAACAGAAGTTCATCTTCACGTTAAAGGCCAGTTGCGCACTCACAATATTCTGATTGGAAATCAAGTGCGTGGCTCATCTCTGAGCGACGAAAGCATTATACTTTGTTCATTAGAGAAAGGGGTAAAAACAGTGAACAGGCTGTGGTTACGGTATATGGATGGTGGAATTCCAAAAAACCTCAAACATGGCAGACACGAACAAACATAAAATTTCAACGGGATCGAAAGCTGATAAGTTTTGTGGCCACTGCAAAGTGGCAGCAGAGTGCCGAACGACAGATAGCCCTTATCGCCGCCATTGTTGAGGTCACTATTACGTGCCTTCATCTGCGTTGTCCCATAGCTTGAGATATCAACAATAACAGTTCGTGATGATGATGAATACATGACGTATTGTGACTTTTTTGATGATCAGTTTATTGATGAAATTAGCACCACACACCACACAACAACCCGGCTGCTGCTTGCAAGGGTACGCCAAAAATAGGCACTGCTTTATCGGTTTTGAAAACTATTCAACATTTACTCAAAGCAATCCAGGAGCTTGGGTCTTGAAGGGCTGAAGAAAGTGCTTTAAGGAACATTCCGATTTGGCTAAGAACTTTACCCAGGGCCGATTTGACCAATGGAACGCGAAAATGACGTTCACTTGACGTCAAGCCGCTTGGCGCCCACGAAACTGGAATTCGAAGGTTTACCCCGTTTAGTGCTGGCGCCTGTGGCACGAACTCCAAACGGTTTAGCGTCAAGTAAGTAAGTATCATATTCGTTTTTTAACCTTATTAAAATTTCCTGGCTGCAAATTTCTTGCCAAACCGGAATGTTTCGCGAAAGTCACATACTCTCACCACCCCTTCCCCCTCCCTACCTCCCCATCAAGATCCGAGCCACTGGGATCGCGTCGGGTGAATAGTGCCACCTGTTCTCAAAAAAAAAAACAAATTCGGATCATGTACGGTTCTGGTTGTGAACGACGAGAAATGATGGCGTTTCCAATTTTTGTTAGTTTTACTTTTTGAAAAATGCTGATTTTTGTAGGAAGTTCATGCCAACGTTGTAAAAGTGTGTGTAGATTTATTTAGTGCGAATTCTATGTCAATATGTTCAAATATAAGGTTAAGAATCTGCAGAGGCATTTTTGATACTGTATGGGTAAGCCTGGGCCCGGAAAGCAGGTGCAGCTTTGTGCTCTGTCTAAATACATACCTTGCTTATAATAATCAAACATACAGTTCATTTCGGAGCACCTGGCAGGGCGTGGCTTACGGACTTGGGTGAATGGTGAGAGTGAGAGTACGTGGCGAAAGTGAGAGTATGTGACGGGGTGAGAGAGTTTGATACACTCCCATCCACGTCGTAGGCTACTCCCTGCCAGGCGCCCCGAAATGGACTGTAAGAGGTATGCAGTAATGGTGAGCAGGCGAAATAACGAGAGTGCACTTTTATCGAAGTCAAATAATTTTTGGATTAACAGGGTAGTTTTTTGTCCTGCTAATCAAAAATTATTTTGAAAGACTTCCGGCTTTTGACAAAATGAGTAATCACCTTCGAGTGGAGACTCCTTGAGAGCACGTTTGCATATTGTTTCAACCCCTGCACTGTTTGTGTAAGCTCTGTCAAATATTATGCATTCGCTCTAGAAACTGCAGTTGTCCCCATTTTTGACCCAACTAACGCATTGGCCCTTGGCCCGTCTCCTACAGCGGACAACTCGGAAAGTCTGTGTGTTGGATGCGAATGGAATGCAAATACACACCGCAGCGTCGCGCTTTTGAATTCGCGTTTTTTCGCCTATTATCGCTTCTAACCTTGAGTGTTCGTTACAAAATGCTCATTTCTTTGCATCTTCATCTTGTTTCGAACCCCTTCCGGTTCCTTTAAGCATTCTTTAGTCAGTATCACTTATCAAACAGAATATACTGCTGCTGCACAATGCGCCCAACCACGCTCATAACCTAGCGAGATAGAGTAGCTATCTTCACTTTTGACTAATTAAATTTCTATTTTGTCTTGCTATTTTTGCCTTCTGATGGTAGAGGAGAAGGGTCGAAAGCCATACAAGTTATGTGAAAGGAACGAATGTTGAGAAAGAAGGATAGAAAAACTAGAAATCAACCAGAAACTTTGTAATGCGCTCCATTGCGATAATCGCAGTTGCGAAGCGGCAATCGTAGTGGAGCGCGGTGTATTCCCTATAGTGGTGAAGTAATTTTTTGTCGCCGTTCTGGAGATATCACGAGTCTTGAGATAAATTCTATGCACTTGGAAGGTGATAGTATTCAGTTGTGCGACGCAGGTCGTAAGGAAATATTCGAAGATGAGTCAATTAATCGATTCCTTTCCGTGCGATCGCCTCGATCGCCCAGTCGCCTAAGTCGCTTGGGTGGGGTCCACGAGGTCGAATTTCCGCGCGGCCGCGCGCGATGAGCGGCACGGCGGGTGCGAGTTCCAGTGGCAAGGCATGGCAGCCTTCAAGCGAGGGAGTGTGGCATGAGTGGAAAGCGCAGACGTAACGCAGTCACGCTCGGCCGGGCGATCAAGGGCAATCGATACGGCGAGTCGTACGGGGGCGCCGCGAGTGAAACGCCGCGAAGCGGAAATTCGACCTCGTGGACCCTACCCAAGTCGCTTAATTGCCTAATCACTACTGTCTTTTTCGTCTCACCTGAACCTTTTATCGTTCGTAGCATGATTTCCGAAAAATGTTTTGGGCTGTGCTCATATTCGCAGAACTAGTGGGATTAACAAGAACGTGTCATTAGTTGAATTGTATAAAACGATTGGATATGGAGTAGTGATTTTGTGTAATGTTCGATAGGCACGTGCTTATAATACTAGGTTGTCGAAAAAGTCTTTTTTTCGTTTTTTTAAGCAATTAATTTTTACAATTTATTACAAAACACAAAGCATACTATGAAACAGGGTGATCACCATTTTGTTCTACCACTCTTCGCCACCTTTCAGGCAAATTTGCTATGCCATCCGCATGGAACTGTTCTGGCTTTGATTTGAGGAAGTTGCACAACACCGTTTGATGAGATCTCATTATCAAAGGTTTTTCTTTGAATGGCGCGATTGGGAAAGGAAAAGGTGATAATCCGATGGAGCAAGATCAGGGCCATAAGGTGGATGGGGCAGCACTTTTCATCCAAGCTCGAGAGTTTTCTCGCGAGTCGCTCTTGCTATATGTGGGCGAGCACTATCGTGTAGCGAAAGTATCGTGTCATGTTCCGGACGTTTCTCTGTGATTTTTGCGAAAGGAATATACGACTGCTTACAGCATAGGTCTGCTGTTAGTATAGTGTTGCAAGC
Organism: Trichostrongylus colubriformis; assembly: GCA_963978905.1. Taxonomy (NCBI): domain Eukaryota; kingdom Metazoa; phylum Nematoda; class Chromadorea; order Rhabditida; family Trichostrongylidae; genus Trichostrongylus; species Trichostrongylus colubriformis. Next base: position 7,032,880 of record OZ022259.1, on the reverse strand, counting down.
TAGCACCCACAATCGTTCGTTGTCGACCTCCGATGGGGGTCCGGACCGATTAGAATCTTTGACGTTGTAGTTGCCTTCTCGAAAGGGTTTCAACCAAAGTTGTGCCACAAGTTCAGACATTGAACCGTCTTCGAATGCAGCGTTTATACGACGACTGGATCGGTTGCTGGAGGCCATATTTGAAATTATATATTAGAATGCCCCGAAAGTACTTCTTTGATATATATATATATATATATATTTTGCCGAAAAAGGTTATCCGGGAGATGGAAGACAATGACACCTATAGATGCGTGTGAATGTACTACATGTGTATGTACAGAGTAAATTGCTGGAAAGCAGTTCGGAAAGAAAAAGTGCGTATTAAAAAAACAAAAAAAAACTTCTTCGACAACCTAATATCATGCCATTGAGAGTATTTGTCATAGCAATGTATACGCCGCAATGTGTGAAGAATTGCTCCTTATTATCTATGAGTTGCTTTCGAATAATATATTTCTGTTTTTATCATCCTCCGGGAGAGCTGTGCGAGTAATTTCGCATTTTCTTGACTGTGGAATGGCAATGCATTTGTCCAGAGGGGCCAAGCTTAGGCCGCGGTCATACTCACCAGCGGCACGCGTGGCTGCGTTAACAGGAAGCGAGGGAGAGTGGCACGGGGAGGTGCAGAGATGACGCAAGCGACGAGGCAGGGTGGCAAAAGCGTAGACGCAGAGATACACAGCCACGCCCTGCCGCCGGCACCGCAAAGTATGACCGCGGCCTTATGCAACATCTGGAATGCTATCATCTTAGAATCGCTACCACATCACAGTCTTGATGAACAGGACTCTTTGAGAAATATCTATTTATTGAAACAATCTACACATTCGCGAAAAACAGTTATGGAGTGAATGGAGGAATAAGCGGAATTACACGCTGTACAGCGGCTTGCTCCAGTTGCTAAATCAGTGGATTCACGTCAAATCTTTTTTATTAAAAAAATCATTGGACTTCATTAAGGGACTCACATTGATGTTATCCACATCTACAATAATTCCTGTTGTTCCAATAATCTCTTTGATATTCTTCATATTGAAGTCTTTTGTTCCATGTACTGCTACGTATATAAGTCGCACACCGTAGCCACGCCACTGCAATAAGTTTATTTCAATATTACGGTACATTGTGACCACAAAAGTCATGAGACATTCGAGAAAGAGTGGGGCCAGGTCACCCAAAAGAACTGAAAGGCCGGCATGGTAACGGTGTTAGAAGCTCAGGTAAGGTTTGGTCATATTTCGGGGTGTACGTTTCTTGAAGGAATATTCTACGCTGACCAAGAGGCGAGCCATAAATTGATCGTCATTGACGGCGCGGAGATGCAAGACGTTTTGTCCAGAAATCTTAGCACGTGGGGTAGGGTGGGTTGTGGTCATTTATTCCCATTTTTGAGCGGATTCTTGGAGAATGCCGATGATTCAAGTTGCAATGTGGAACTTACTAATCTTGATAGGGTGAATTCAGTCTCCCATACATCCGGTAATTCGCAATCAGAGGTTTTGCCATTCGAAACGACGATTACTGCTGTTTCGGGTGAATAGTTTAGCTGAACACTTTCTATCTTACTATCCTTGTAGTGCCGTTTGGCTAGCGACAAGATGCGCCCAAATTACGTGCTCAAATAGTCATCACTGTAAAAACAAGTAAACAATAAATTCAGGAGAGATATTTAAACGGCAGCATATTCACGCCACTTTATTACCAAATATTGTTCGTTTTATATATGTTTCCATATGTATAGAAATATTTTTTTTCGAGCTTTTTTCATAAGTCCTCATCAATCTCGAGTACAGGCCTCGAAACGAAACGGAGTATTGCCAGCGCACAAATTTCGAAGGATTTCTTTTGAGTTCTAAACCTTCGCTCAATATTTTTTCAGAGTCTTAATTTAGCGCACTTTTAGAGCCTGTAGGTTGTCGCGACACCACCTCTTTGACTCAGCTTATGAGAAAGTGCTAAGTCACAAATAATTGAATCCAAATTAATGTTCACTATATCGTGTTGAGGCCTTTTTCAGCGCAGCTTTAACACACATTCGTGTTGATTCGAGTACCTTATTCGAAAATAGCACTTAAACCTGGCTGTATGGGCTATTGATCTAAAACATGATTACCTCCGTTCGGAGTGGGTCAATTCACAACAAGACCAGCAAAGAACCTGTTGCGCTCGGGACTAAACTGGATACTCGAAGCACTTTTTCAGGAACATGAACAAATTCCAGAGCTGTGATGTGATGAGTGTGATGATTAAAGACACCGGAAGGGGGTAATTTCCGCCTACGGTAGAACAGACGTAGTTCTGACGAGTTTAAGTGGCCGCCATTGCACAATCTCGCCTATTTGACGCCTTGGCATGTTGCCAATAGGAGATGTTTCTATTATAGAATTGTTTTTTCCTCTTACTTTTTCCTTTCTTCTTTCTTATATTGTTTCTGATGTACATACATAAATGCTAATGTAGTTGGGAATGGCCACTCCACTGCGCTGGGAGTCAGGTGCTACAGCTAACGATGGCCCGAGGCCCGTCTCCTACAGCGGACAACTCGGAAAGTCAGTGTGTTAATGCGAATGGGATGCGGATACACACCGCAGCGTCGCGCTTCTGAATCCGGGTTTTTTCACTGATTATCGCTTCCAACCTACAGTGTTCGTTACAAAATGCTCATTTCTTTGCATGGTTCTCTTGTTTCGGACCCCTTCCGGTTCCTTTAAGTAAGTACCCACCAGTGCAAACGATAATTTGAGCACTCGTTTGGCGCACCCTGTACATTTAGCTCTTTTGAAAGGGAAGTATCGGTATGACGTTTTTAGTGATTCATAATCATCACTAATAACTCAAATTATGTTGCATTCTTGATCTGCGGCACTATCGTGATTACCGCAACGCAGCCGCAGTGCAGATTCGGCAGTGGATATGTTGCACTGGTCCTGCATGCTTCGATTGCTATCACGTAATCTAATATGAATGTCCCTCATGCTCACCTGAACAAAAACTCTAGCTATACCATAGGCTTGATACGTTGCAGTTCCTTGTCCACGGAATTCATACTTCATTAGTTCTTTACTGCAATGTGTGTCTTTTAATAGAGCTTGAAGTCGGTGATTGGTATGAATCGGATCTGTTGTCATTCGCTGCTTCTGGAATCTTAATACTGGATACCATGGCTTGCAAGGTGTCTTGGATTCCAGATCGCCCCTTAGACAGCCCCGCAGCGTGGCATGTGTTGCTGAGGCCACTTCACTGCGAATGGGTCTTATCACTGCACTCATCGCGCAGAATTATCGAGATTACATCATGTGTTGAAGACAGTCTTAGAGGTAATGTGGGTGATGAGGAATCTCCAGGAGGAGTCATTCACTCGAAAACTACGGATCTGCAAAGTCTACTTGCGGCAAAATGCCCCGCGAAAGGCCAGCCTCGGAGCTGTGGCAGAGGCGGCCTTTTCAGCTCGAGCCGCCTTACTTAGCACGATCCGCTCCCTAGCGACTGATTGGCTTGGGTGGGAATAGAAGGTATCGCGGCCCGCTTACTCAGTTTTAGCTTGAAGCTCACTCCAGAAAAAGGATGTTTCCTCATCTCCGATTCGTGTTTAGGACATGGCAACACATCAATGAAAACTCGTCCGTATCACCCGCCTCTTCACGAAAAGGCTCCACGCCGGGAATCAACGGTGGGGAAGGGTCCTATTTCTCAGTAGGCATCTCGACTTTCATATTTACTGCTTCTTTTACTCTTCTGCCGAATTTCCCCAAACCCTGCCTTTGAAGCGGCTGACTAAGAAGGGTGGACATTGCTGAGGTGAAGGCCAGAACACCCTAAATGGGTCGGGTCCCAAGTGGGGGGGGGGAGGCACAGCTGTACATTCAGAGCCTTCATTCAGCTCGGCAACGTCTTTCGCATAGCGTGGTGACGCAATTCGAGAGCTCTGCATTCGTCCGGCTCGCTACGAAGGTAGCTGAGTGAAGTTGAGTGGTTGGCAGAAGTAGAGGACTTGTGGAAGGTATGCGTTTGTATATTGTCAGATCAATGGATTTCACATCCGGAGAAAAGATGAAATCAGATGCAGCAGGAACGACAATTTGCTGGCACGCTGGAACCGTAAGGCCGCGTTCACACTTTGCGAGTTTGCGGTTTTGCGATTTTGCGATTTTGCCTCTCTTGCAGGAATTTGAAGAGTTGCTATTGGGTTGAGGAATAAGTTCCCGCGGTTTTTTTCAAACCCGTTTTTCACATTGTTCCCACCATATTTCGACGATGTTTATGAATGTTTTCGATAGAGCTTTTTTGCTCTACAGAACGATACTATCTGCTTTTTGATTACTCCGACTACCTAATATTTATGAGGTTTGGATATGAAGTAAGCTGCAGGCGAAAATTGGCGCTCTTGACACCTCATCTTCCTAGTTTACCATCGGGATCAAAAAATGCAATTGTATATGATTTCGATGGAGCTTTTCCAGCTCTACAGAACGGTACTACTTTTTATACAAATCGCTCAACTTTTTGCTGTTTTCAAGGCTCACAAAGACAGTACTCGCAAAAGTATGCACTTCCGTTATCTTCTCTCCCTCGCCTATCATCGAGATAGAAGAGAATATCCAGGTGGACATACGATAGAGCTCTTTCTGCTCTACAAGAAGATACCACTCTTCTGTTGAATCTTTTCATATTTTGGCCTATAGGAATAGGTTTTCACCTGTCCTCCAATTGAAAATTGCGTGATGAAAATGGATTTTTTGGCAGAGTGTTTTATATTATTCGATAGAGCTCTCTTCGCTCTACAAGATATTGTTTACGGTTTTTGTTCGAACTATTTTTTGACATTTTTTGGATCATTTAAATGTCGACGAAATCGAGCATTTTCATCACATGGTGTCGAAAATGCTCGATTTCGTCGACATTTAAATGATCTGTAAGAAGGCAAAAATTTATTTGAACAAAAACCGCAAACACAGTCTTGTAGAGTGAAAAGAGTTCTATCGAATGCATTTACGCACATCTCTCCAATCTCTATGGTAGGCGAGGAAGAAAAGATAACGAAAGTGCACACATTTGCGAGTACTGCATTTGTGAGTCTCAAAAACAGCAAAAAGTTGAGCGATTTGTATAAAAAGTAGTACCATTCTGTAGAGCTGGAAGAGCTCTATCAAAATCATATACCACTTGCATTTTTTGATCGCGATGGTAGACTAGGAAGATGAGGTGTCGAGAGCGCTAATTTTTGCCTGCTGCTTACTTCATTTCATAACCTCATAAATATTAGGTAGTCGAAGGAATGGAAAAACCGATAGAAGCATCTCGTAGAGCAAAAATGCTCTATCGAAAACGTACATAAGCATCATCGAAAGATGGTGGGAACAATGTGAAAAACGGGGTTGAAAAAAACCGCGGGAACTTATTCCTCAACCCAATAGAAGAGGTGCTCGGTAGTGCTGCATGTAAAAAGCTGATTCAATGGCTGAAAACCCGGAAAGGGAGCCTGGATACAGCAATGGGATCTTTAAAAGGTGACAGTGATACGCATTCGAATGACGCGTACGCTTTTGAGGGAAGCCTACACGTACAGAGTCTGCAGCATACAGTCCTGATCCCTCTATTATATCCCCCATGCATGTCGGTTTACCACTCTATGTGTCTGTCTGTTCGCAAATGAATGACTGTGATGAGGAGACGATAGAGACAGCCGCTCAATGCATGGGGCTACTAATGATGTTGGTATACCACCCCAACAATAAAGGGGCATTGTTGTTGTTGGGAAAACACCCCCCCCCCCCCCACTTGGATGTGACTTAATCGTTCACGGGTTTTTGCGGTGTGTTCACATCGCGTTAGATACACAGAAGGATTATACGGGTATAGGAAGACTGCTAAATGAAAAATGTGTGCTAGAATATTTCGAGTTGAGGGAAGTCCAGCCCATAATAGCGATGGGAATTTATAGTCAGCTTAGTCACTCATGAAATTGAGCGCAAAGGACCAGAAATGGATAATATACCCGACTGGTGAAGAACGCATCACGGGACTTCAGATTCCTCGACTAATGGGTCGCACCGATGTGAGGTAGTATGGCTCTACTGGATTGAGTGTGAATCCCATAAAGTTATCCCTATATTAAGCGAACCGCTTTGCTAAGCAACCCATTTTTAGATTATCATTACATAGCCCGCCCCTCACCAGTGTCGTGTGGCGCATGAGCTCAATTGCATGGCAACTAGTAAATACGTACAACAGCGGATACCTCCCATCGGTTTAGTCCCCCAAAGTAATTTTTGAGTTTTTTGAATTGTCGTCTTATTCATAGCTTCATCAGTGTGTGGTGGGTTTCTGCCCGGTTTGTGCCCCGTGTAAGTGACCCGCCCCTTGATAGGTTGGAAATGGATAGTGGAACTGTGTACGTAACTTTCTGTTCCCACTGCGCGTCTCCGACAGCAGCGGACGACGACGGGGAACTTCCACCGACTATAAGGTCCCGCCTCCGTCCACCATCTTGAGAAGCTGTGACTTGGTGAAATTCTCACTTTCCCGCGTGAAATTTTGCATGTGGCTCTCTTCAAGCAAATACAACATAAATATATGGGTAACAGAGGAAGAATTTTTCCGTGCACGATCGATCTGAATGGTATTTCTCGACCGACAAACGTTATCTTCAAAGCATTACCCAATTTCTTCTTCTGTGTATTTGCGCCATTCAACAGCCGTACGTGAAGGACAGTCAATAACTACAACTGCCATTCCATCCAGTTTGGAATGTTTGTTTATGTTTCTCACGAATGCCACTTGCTGAAATTTAATTTTCTCATTTATAACAAGCGTCTACGAATGGAACATTGCGAATTAAATAACATTAGACCAGAACACCGCGCGCAGAGTTTGCTGCACATCCCGCACGGTATATTTGAACGGGAAACTCGAATAACCTGCTAGAATGCGCAGTCAAAATAGTGTTCTTGAACTCAAAAAAAAACGTAATCTATTTCCAAGAAAGTAAAGAACGCACGTTACTCCACGCATCCCTGAAAGATGACGGTGTGCTATCGAGTATGATGACTGTCGATTTTGTCCCTTTGTAGGGGGGAAACATCTAAAAATGTGAAAATACATAACTTGTGAGTCTACTGCTGTTTGAATGCAGAGGAATCCTACGTTAGACTATCCAAGCCCATACATCTACGCTATGCCGGATGACAAAAAAGGACCTTTTCCTCTTTCCTATGTTGGCCTAATGTGCATTGACACCACAGAACCATGCTTAAAGGCACATCCCAGGATTACTCTGAGTGGGTTAAAGCGCCAAACTATGAAATACGAGATGCTGAGGAAAATGCCAATAAAGAAAATTCGAAAAAAGTCTTCGAAAAGGGCAAAAATAAGACCTCCTGTCTCTGACCTTAGACGAGATTACCGCATGAAAACGAGCCTTTCAATAAGTTCCCGCCGGCTGGTATCGGAAGCAACTCTGGGATATCACCTGTCTCCTCATGTCAATGTCTCCTTTATCACTGGCATCTCTTCCTTACCTTATATTATCACACAAATCGTAGGCCTCATTAGCCACGTTGCTGCCATCATTGCCACCGTCACTGCCCAATCACGTCTGAAATGGGCGCGCCCGAGCTCCAGGGTGCGGCCGAGATGGCTTCAAGGACTCCGCGCGCTGCGATGACTCATCATCGCGCTTCGATATGTGCACATCCTCCCTGCCCGTTTGGGGAACTACTAGGTCATGTGAAAGGACTGCAATGTTTCCCTAATCCTGGAATGTGCCTTTTAATGTCCACATGAACTACTACATTTCGGTACATTCTACGCCCACAGCAGGAAGTAGAAGCAGCAGGAAGCAATTGCAGATGTGCAACATTAGCTTAGCATGCGGTCTGCGACACATTCATGCCACGTCCTGGCCTGACCTCAATGTGCATCAGCAAATTAATAGAAGGAATTATCGCCCATGCTCCACTTTGCAAGGAAAATGAGAATGCTCTCAAATATGATCTTAGTAGGTAATTGAAAATGAGGAAGAGACGAACTGAACTCACAGTTGGATATGTCTTATCAGCTACGTCTGGTGCCTCTGTGCTCACTGTCATCTTGTCGCTTGAGGAGGTGGTTAGAACTCCTGTCGCCCCATTATCAGGCTCTTTTGTTCGATTTCCTCCTGGAGACGTTGGGACAGTTGGGAACGTCTGTAGTCGATCTGTTTCGTGCCTGCCAGTTTTGTTCCCTTCATGTTCTTCAGTTGAGGACATTTCTGATCGTCTCGTTTCTGTTGGGAAGGTCGGTAGTCGATCTGTTTCGTGCCTGCCAGTTTTGTTTCCTTCATATCCTTCAGTTGAAGACATTTCTGGTCGTCTCGTTTCAGATGGGAACGTGTGTAGTCGATCTGTTTCGTGCCTGCCAGTTTTGTTTCCTTCATATCCTTCAGTTGAAGACATTTCTGGTCGTCTCGTTTCAGATGGGAACGTCTGTAGTCCATCTGTTTCGTGCCTGCCAGTTTTGTTTCCTTCATATCCTTCAGTTGAAGACATTTCTGGTCGTCTCGTTTCAGATGGGAACGTGTGTAGTCGATCTGTTTCGTGCCTGCCAGTTTTGTTTCCTTCATATCCTTCAGTTGAAGACATTTCTGGTCGTCTCGTTTCAGATGGGAACGTCTGTAGTCGATCTGTTTCTTGCCTGCCAGTTTTGTTTCCTTCATATCCTTCAGTTGAAGACATTTCTGGTCGTCTCGTTTCAAATGGGAACGTCTGTAGTCGATCTGTTTCGTGCCTGCCAGTTTTGTTTCCTTCATATCCTTCAGTTGAAGACATTTCTGGTCGTCTCGTTTCAGATGGGAACGTCTGTAGTCGATCTGTTTCGTGCCTGCCAGTTTTGTTTCCTTCATATCCTTCAGTTGAAGACATTTCTGGTCGTCTCGTTTCAGATGGGAACGTCTGTAGTCGATCTGTTTCGTGCCGACCAGTTTTGTTTCCTTCATATCCTTCAGTTGAAGACATTTCAAGTCGTCTCGTTTCAGATGGGAACGTCTGTAGTCGATCTGTTTCGTGCCTGCCAGTTTTGTTTCCTTCATATCCTTCAGTTGAAGACATTTCTGGTCGTCTCGTTTCAGATGGGAACGTCTGTAGTCGATCTGTTTCGTGCCTGCCAGTTTTGTTTCCTTCATATCCTTCAGTTGAAGACATTTCTGGTCGTCTCGTTTCAGATGGGAACGTCTGTAGTCGATCTGTTTCGTGCCTGCCAGTTTTGTTTCCTTCATATCCTTCAGTTGAAGACATCTCTGGTCGTCTCGTTTCAGATGGGAACGTCTGTAGTCGATCTGTTTCGTGCCTACCAGTTTTGTTTCCTTCATATCCTTCAGTTGAAGACATTTCTGGTCGTCTCGTTTCAGATGGGAACGTCTGTAGTCGATCTGTTTCGTGCCTGCCAGTTTTGTTTCCTTCATATCCTTCAGTTGAAGACATTTCTGGTCGTCTCGTTTCAGATGGGAACGTCTGTAGTCGATCTGTTTCTTGCCTGCCAGTTTTGTTTCCTTCATATCCTTCAGTTGAAGACATTTCTGGTCGTCTCGTTTCAAATGGGAACGTCTGTAGTCGATCTGTTTCGTGCCTGCCAGTTTTGTTTCCTTCATATCCTTCAGATGAAGACATTTCTGGTCGTCTCGTTTCAGATGGGAACGTCTGTAGTCGATCTGTTTCGTGCCTGCCAGTTTTGTTTCCTTCATATCCTTCAGTTGAAGGCATTTCTGGTCGTCTCGTTTCAGATGGGAACGTCTGTAGTCGATCTGTTTCGTGCCTGCCAGTTTTGTTTCCTTCATATCCTTCAGTTGAAGACATTTCTGGTCGTCTCGTTTCAGATGGGAACGTCTGTAGTCGATCTGTTTCGTGCCGACCAGTTTTGTTTCCTTCATATCCTTCAGTTGAAGACATTTCAAGTCGTCTCGTTTCAGATGGGAACGTCTGTAGTCGATCTGTTTCGTGCCTGCCAGTTTTGTTTCCTTCATATCCTTCAGTTGAAGACATTTCTGGTCGTCTCGTTTCAGATGGGAACGTCTGTAGTCGATCTGTTTCGTGCCTGCCAGTTTTGTTTCCTTCATATCCTTCAGTTGAAGACATTTCTGGTCGTCTCGTTTCAGATGGGAACGTCTGTAGTCGATCTGTTTCGTGCCTGCCAGTTTTGTTTCCTTCATATCCTTCAGTTGAAGACATCTCTGGTCGTCTCGTTTCAGATGGGAACGTCTGTAGTCGATCTGTTTCGTGCCTACCAGTTTTGTTTCCTTCATATCCTTCAGTTGAAGACATTTCTGGTCGTCTCGTTTCAGATGGGAACGTCTGTAGTCGATCTGTTTCGTGCCTGCCAGTTTTGTTTCCTTCATATCCTTCAGTTGAAGACATTTCTGGTCGTCTCGTTTCAGATGGGAACGTCTGTAGTCGATCTGTTTCTTGCCTGCCAGTTTTGTTTCCTTCATATCCTTCAGTTGAAGACATTTCTGGTCGTCTCGTTTCAAATGGGAACGTCTGTAGTCGATCTGTTTCGTGCCTGCCAGTTTTGTTTCCTTCATATCCTTCAGATGAAGACATTTCTGGTCGTCTCGTTTCAGATGGGAACGTCTGTAGTCGATCTGTTTCGTGCCTGCCAGTTTTGTTTCCTTCATATCCTTCAGTTGAAGGCATTTCTGGTCGTCTCGTTTCAGATGGGAACGTCTGTAGTCGATCTGTTTCGTGCCTGCCAGTTTTGTTTCCTTCATATCCTTCAGTTGAAGACATTTCTGGTCGTCTCGTTTCAGATGGGAACGTCTGTAGTCGATCTGTTTCGTGCCCGCCAGTTTTGTTTCCTTCATATCCTTCAGTTGAAGACTTTTCTGGTCGTCTCGTTTCAGATGGGAACGTCTGTAGTCGATCTGTTTCGTGCCTGCCAGTTTTGTTTCCTTCATATCCTTCAGTTGAAGACATTTCTGGTCGTCTCGTTTCAGATGGGAACGTCTGTAGTCGATCTGTTTCGTGCCTGCCAGTTTTGTTTCCTTCATATCCTTCAGTTGAAGACATTTCTGGTCGTCTCGTTTCAGATGGGAACGTGTGTAGTCGATCTGTTTCGTGCCTGCCAGTTTTGTTTCCTTCATATCCTTCAGTTGAAGACATTTCTGGTCGTCTCGTTTCAGATGGGAATGTCTGTAGTCGATCTGTTTCGTGCCTGCCAGTTTTGTTTCCTTCATATCCTTCAGTTGAGGACATCTCTGGTCGTCTTGTTTCAGATAGGAACGTCTGTAGTCCTGAAAAAGTAAGTGGGTGTTCTCCTCCGTCGCTGCCAGTTTTGTCTTCATATCCCTTAGTTGAGAACCTTTCTGGTAGAGCTGTTCCCCGACTACTAGCTTCTCCCTCAGGTTCTCCTGGTGGGAACGTGTACTCGGTCCAGCCTCGTGTTTCGCCATCTTTTGGTCCTCCGAACGTGGTTGTGACGTCAAGCCATTCTTTTGTTGTCGGAGCATGACTCTCACCTTTTGGTCCTACCTTTGAGGTAGTCGTAGTTGGTCCCGTTAGTGAGGAACTAGCAGCGCCTCCTGTTGCCTGTCCATTACTAACATCTCCACGTCCTTCATTTGTAGCCGTAGTCGCTTCTTTTGTCCCCAGCTCATTGGTTTCTCCGGTCTCTGATAATAAGCTTTTTGTTGTGGATCGGTCTCGTTCTTCTGTCGTTGCTGGAGACAGCGTGATCTCCCCCAATTGACGAGTTCCGCGACTACTAGCTTCGCCTTCAGGTTTTCTTCTTGAAAAAGTGAGTGGTCGTTCTGTTTCGTGGCTGCCAGTTTTGTCTTCATATCCCTCAGTTGAGAACCTTTCTGGTAGAGCTGTTCCGCGACTACTGGCTTCGTCTCCAGGTTTTTGTCCTGGAAAAGTAAGTGGATGTTCTCCACCGTCGCTGCCAGTTTTGTCTTTATATCCCTCAGTTGAGAACCTTTCTGGTAGAGCTGTTCCGCGACTACTAGCTTCGTCTCCAGGTTTTTGTCCTGGAAAAGTAAGTAGATGTTCTCCTCCGTCGCTGCCAGTTTTGTCTTCATATCCCTCAGTTGAGAACCTTTCTGGTAGAGCTGTTCCCCGACTACTAGCTTCTCCCTCAGGCTCTCCTGGTGGGAACGTGTACTCGGTCCAGCCTCGTGTTTTGCCATCTGCTGGTCCTCCGAACGTGGTTGTGACGTCAAGCCATTCTTTTGTTGTCGGAGCATGACTCTCACCTTTTGGTCCTACCTTTGAGGTAGTCGTAGTTGGTCCCGTTAGTGAGGAACTAGCAGCGCCTCCTGTTGCCTGTCCATTACTAACATCTCCACGTCCTTCATTTGTAGCCGTAGTCGCTTCTTTTGTCCCCAGCTCGTTGGTTTCTCCGGTCTCTGATAATAAGCTTTTTGTTGTGGATCGGTCTCGTTCTTCTGTCGTTGCTGGAGACAGCGTGATCTCCCCCAATTGACGAGTTCCGCGACTACTAGCTTCGCCTTCAGGTTTTCTTCTTGAAAAAGTGAGTGGTCGTTCTGTTTCGTGGCTGCCAGTTCTGTCTTCATTTCCTTCAGTTGAGGACATTTCTGATAGAGCTGTTCCGCGACTACTAGCTTCGTCTCCAGGTTTTTGTCCTGGAAAAGTAAGTGGATGTTCTCCTCCGACGCTGCCAGATTTGTCTTCATTTCCTTCAGTTGAGGACATTTCTGGTAGAGCTGTTCCGCGACTACTAACTTCGTCTCCAGGTTTTTGTCCTGGAAAAGTAAGTGGATGTTCTCCTCCGACGCTGCCAGTTTTGTCTTCATATCCCTCAGTTGAGAACCTTTCTGGTAGAGCTGTTCCGCGACTACTAGCTTCATCTCCAGGTTTTTGTCCTGGAAAAGTAAGTGGATGTTCTCCTCCGTCGCTGCCAGTTTTGTCTTCATATCCCTCAGTTGAGAACCTTTCTGGTAGAGCTGTTCCGCGACTACTAGCTTCATCTCCAGGTTTTTGTCCTGGAAAAGTAAGTGGATGTTCTCCTCCGTCGCTGCCAGTCTTGTCTTCATATCCCTCAGTTGAGAACCTTTCTGGTAGAGCTGTTCCCCGACTACTAGCTTCTCCCTCAGGTTCTCCTGGTGGGAACGTGTACTCGGTCCAGCCTCGTGTTTTGCCATCTGTTGGTCCTCCGAACGTGGTTGTGACGTGAAGCCATTCTTTTGTTGTCGGAGCATGACTCTCGCCTTCTGGTCCTATCTTTGAGGTAGTCGTAGTTGGTCCCGTTAGTGAGGAACTAGCAGCGCCTTCTGTTGTCTGTCCATGACCAAAATCTCCACTTCCTCCATTTGACGTAATCGACGTAGTCGCTTCTTCTCCATTTCCTGTCTCACTGCTGTTTTCAGTCTCTGACAATGGATTCGTTGTGGTGGATTCGTCTGGCTCTTCAGTCATTGGAGGCAGCGTCATGTGTATGATTCGAACATACGTCTCGTTTTGCTCAGGATCCAGCTCTTCTTCATGTGGCTTCGGTATGCGCGAGCATAAAAAAGGATAATTATCGTCAGGCTTGCGATAGTTGATTGTTCCTTCCAAGTCGTCTCGACCTGCTTTTACCCGAATGGTCAGCATTTTTTCATCCTTCATTTCATTTTTTGCGACAATTTTGCCCGCTGAAAGGATATATTTGAGTATCCTACTCTATATAATTCGCTCAGTATGTATGTGTGTGTCCGTCTGTCTGTCACGAAATTCGTATCTCGCGACACAGCAAAGCTGGGACGCTGAATTTTACAAATTATATGGGGGGTGGTAAGGGGACCCAGGCGGTGGTGGACCGAAAGTGATAGCAGCTGATACGCGCTGATAAGGAGCCTCAAAAGGCGAATGTCACCAAAGTCGTTTCGCCTTTCGGGTTAGTCTTAGAGCGCTGACACTCATAGGTGTTTTGCGGGATTGGACCGGAACATTAATAGTGGGTGATCCAACTTTATAACTGTTGATAAGATTCGATAAGGAGCGTCGGAAGGCAAATGTCGTCAAGTCCGTTTCGTCTTTCGCGTTGACCCTAGAGCGCCGACATTCATAGGTGTTTAGCAGGGTGGAACGGGAATGCTATTGGTGGATGATCCAACTTTATAACGGTTGATAAGATATGATAACGAGCGTGAAATGGCAAATGTCGTCAAGTGCGTTTCGTCTTTCGCGTTGATCCTAGGGCGCTGACATTCATAGGTGTTTTGCAGGGTGGAACGGGAACACTATTGGTGGATGATCCAAGTTGATAACAATTGATAAGATATGATAACGAGCGTGAAATGGCAAATGTCGTCAAGTGCGTTTCGTCTTTCGCGTTGATCCTAGGGCGCTGACATTCATAGGTGTTTTGCAGGGTGGAACGGGAACACTATTGGTGGATGATCCAAGTTGATAACGGTTGATAAGATTCGATAAGGAGCGTCGGAAAGCAAATGCCACCAAGTCCGATTACTTTTCCGACCGGCAGTGGGATGTCCACATTCACAGATATTGCGGGGTACGGGGATTAATGGTGACCTACTGATAGCGGCTTACAGAGGTTGGTAGGAGGAAGTGGATGGGATAATATCCGGTACACTGTTTACTACTACTATACAACCGCTAAAGTGAAAGCGTCAGTACAACTGGATAATATATTTTGTTTGCGTGTGATATCAGATACCGATGTATCGACCGCTAAACTGTCTAATGATCCAAATAATGGTGCATGTCTTTTGATACTGCGATCTGCATGGATCATTAAGATAGGATCGAGATTTATGGCAGCAAAGCAAGCGAATCATTTTCTAATGCGGAACTAGCAACAATAGGGGGTATCGACCGCTCGACTATGTGAAATTACAAATAGTGGTGCATGTTTTGAAAAAAGACAAGCATCGAAAGCTGGCAGTAATCATTTCACGCAACTTTTTAATAATCGCAGTACCGAGAAGCGATTAGTACTGCGATTATTACAAAGTTAAGTCATGCGATATGGACTTCGTTATCGGCTGATCATTATCAACGTGTTATTCGCGCAGTAGTGTGCGATAGCTCAACTGGTACATATATAATTATTTTGCTGTGTCAAGAGTGCGAGGTGTAGCACAAGTACTGTTCGCTGCAGAAAATTTGCCATACAAGGAAGAAACAAGTTATCAAAAGATTTGGTCATAGAAGTGATCAAACAATAATTCGTAATATGTACGCGGAATCTGATATGATCGCTTTGGCTGGCCGGGTCATTCTGTAAAATAGGGGCCACTAGTCGCAGGTATTGCCGTGCGAATCATCCCATATGTAAGTCAGACCGGTCCTCAGAAATCTTAAAAGTAATACATGAGGAGCAGTGCACACTTCGCTATAAAAGGTACTCTAAACGAAGTATTCGACTTTGGAACCGGGCTGTACTGGGGCTAAGGGCGGGGGGGGGGGGGGGAGGAAGTGAAGTTCCGATCCACGATCTCTATGGAATCCAAGGATAAAGCAATCACTAGAACTATACTATAGTGAACCGCACTTTCCTAGGATCTTTGCTATGTCACATCGGACCCAGCTACGTTTTCTAGTAGGACAAAGACTCTCATAAGGCGGGATCTGTACGACGGTGCTCTGAAACTCTACGCAAACTCTACGATGTCACCACCTCGAAGCATTGACCACTGAATAGCATTTCTTTGCCCAGGATCATTTCGCAGGATCAGTCCTCCAGAGAAGAACAAGTGTGCGGTACTCCTCATGATTGAACCGATTTGAAAGCTAATGTGAACAAAAATGGGACGATTTGTACGAAATGACCCGAATGATAGAGGCATTCCCTTGTCGTATCATCAGTGTGCATCAGAGGCGATTGTGCGAAGGGATATAATGCTTTGGAAGCAATCAGTGCTTCTGTCGCACCCGATACATCGGTTGTTTGATTTGTCGCGGATACTCATTCAGCTGCACTACTGTACTATCCAGCTGTGCTGTATAGCATTGTATTGTTACTGTCACGGAACGGATTTAAGGCACACCACACGATAATAAAATCAATCGCTCACTTTCTTGGGGCAAGTAGATCCCTGAATACGTGCTCACGTTGAACCCTTGCGGTGTCACAGTGCACTGTGCTATGTCCGCTCGAACTCCACCGAGCCGGCCCAACCAGTTAAATCACACCTGGCATCGGACAAACCAGTTTTCATCGGGGCGTTCATTTGGCGATATGAAGCTTGGGAATCAGGGGTGATGACAACGCTAGTAAATCGAAGCGATGATGTCGTTGAAATTGAGTCATACCTCTACATAGGTAATTTCGAGTTTTTAGGCTGTAATGCTCCTGCGATAGCTTTATTGGGGTGCCTCATTTTTTATGCTCCTCGAGATATCGCTTTTCTCCTTTTGTGCATCCGAACCTCTGTGTTCAGTATTGGAGCAATAGTGCTTACAATATATCGCGAACTGTGCCTCGGAAGCAGCTCTTTTATTGCTATTGGCATTTTAGGCCCATTCAACACTGAAAGGGTGGAGGACATTTCCGTCATCCTCACTGGTAAGAGAACCTTGTAGGTGTATGGCCCCACATGCGGGATGCTTTTAATGAGCCGTTGATTTGATTTTTTTGACCCGTTCAATTAGTGTGAAGCTTACGGTCAGAAATCAAAAGCCGCATATATTTTTGACCGCTAACGTGCTTACACTTAGAACACACATTTCGTGTAATTTGTAACAAAGATAAAAGGTGCATCAATTATATCATTCCCCAATATGAGACGCCGTGGGTAGGTCCAAGACAAGACCCAAGGCCACAGTCGAAACACAGCCTTAGTGGTCTTTGAATATGTTAGTAGGCACCCGCAGCATTATGAAAAACAGGCTACTGATGATTTTTGCAATCAGTAGTGTACACATAGAAGGAGGAATGTTCAAGAAAAGGCCAACAGCAGTGAGCAACGATCGGAGCCCCACAGTATGTATGCTGGTATTCGGAAAACCGTCAAGAAAACGTTACTGCAGCTCGGATGGGAAATTCTACTTCAACCAGAGTAATCACGAGAAAAGGGATTTCTGAACACCCTTCTCACGTCATTGTAATGCAACCTAGTTGACCCAAGATTTTAAGAATCCTGCAAAGTTGAAGTGTTGTCTTTTCAGAACACAAAGATGGGAGGTTTTAGAAAGATATGGAAAACTCTTCTATTATAAAATAGTTTGTCAGCAAAGCAGTGTTCATATTATGTTTATCAACGTGTTTATTAATGTTCATATTATGCTTATTAACGTGTTTATCAATGAAAATAACGTGAAGGCAGTAAGCCCATGATTTTTGCATAACATTGATTGTCGTCAAATTACATAGAGCTGTTGGCTCGGGTTTTTGTGGAAATAGTAAGGGTCGGCCGCTCTGACGTTTTAGCTTTTCCTCCGAGTAATCAGGTACAAGCAGTGTACACTCACCTATTTTTCTCTCCGAATGAGTAATGGGCCGTTGTGCATTCAAATAATCTGCGGAAACTTTGGTCCAGACTTCGGCCCTTTTGCTTGTCAGAAGGACTGAAAAACACATCCATAAAAAAGTAGGGAACCTGACCATGAATTTCTAAGAGTGGAACAACCGATTCTCGGCTAAAAGGCAGTGATATTGGTAATTCAGCTATAGCATTCATTCCGATCCTTAATACCAACCGGTGGACGTTTACACCACAGAAATCGTCAAGTCAAGCCACACGTAATTTCAATCGATACGACATCAATAGGATACGATAAGTGTCATTCTGCTATCATACTATTTACACTACTCCTATCACTCTTCGGCAAATCACTCCCTAGGAGGGGGACTCCGTTGAAGAAGGCGGAGCCCATTGGACGCTGTGTCCCCTCCGAAGCTCGTGGGCGCTCCTTTTACCGTGGATTTCGCTGTATGGTTTTCTTAGATCTACAGTTTTCATTTATTTGTATCACTCCAGATTTCCTTTATCGGCTACATTACCCCGTAACACTGTCTTCAAAGACAGTGGCATAATGTCGGTGATAAGAATCCCTAAAAAACAATGAAATATTCAAGAACTAGGAACCAGAAGGGCTATATGTAAGTGTAGCAGCTCCGGCGAAAGGTGCATCCCTGAAATGCATATCGAGGAGGCATCGTACTTCTCAGGTTTCATGGTACCGCCCCTAAGGTTGTCTTTGTCGAGCAGTGACTGAGATGTTCTTTATTGATGGAATCGACCACGTAAAAATGACTTTCTTCGTTACCCATATACATTCATGTTGTATTAGCCTAATTAAAGCTAATACAACATGAACGTATATGGGCAACAAAGAAACTAAGGCCGGTGATAAGGCCCGCAATGCTGTACGGAAGCGAGTGCTGGTCCACAAGTAAGATACATGACAGGCAGGTGCACGCAGCTGAAATGAGGATGTTGAGATGGGCATGCGGCTGGATGGCTGGATAAGGTCAGGGATGAGGATGTGAGAGCGATCACGCAGACGTCTTCTCCAGCTGAAGTTGAGAGAGCAAGGCTGCGATGGTATGGGCACTCTTTACCTGTGAGAGAGACCCGTGCGAAATTGGAGGAGCTAGGTCGGGACACGTTTCCACATCCACCCTATTCACCTGATGTTGCCCTCTCAGATTACCACTTGTTCCGGCCCCTCAAGGCTTTCCTAACGAAAAAAATCCGTCAACTATGACGACCTTGGACAGGTGGTCGGTGACTTCTTTGACTCCCAACCTTCCTAGTTTTGGGAGAAGGGAAGTGCTGACCTGCCCCTTAGCTGGAACAATGTTGTAACTAACTATGGTTATTATATCGTTGATTAACTTGTTTTGCTTGCTGAGTTATAAAATAAAACAGAAAAATCTCAACCCTATCAAAACTTTCCGATCAACCTAATACATCATAAGTATACGGGTAACGAAGAGACTTATTTTCCCGTGGACGATTCATTCAAGTGCGGTAATAAAAAGGTAATAGTCGCATCGTATTACCGCCATTTCGATCAAAATCGAGTGGTGCGGTGGCGAAAACGTCCACCGCTCAGTATCAGCGATCTGTATGAGAAGTACTACGGAATCTCACCTATCACTGCCTTTGACAATTTTCCGTAATTCACTCGATTTTTACGAATGGAAATGGCGCGAAATGGAATGCGCAGTGGTGAATCCTAATAAACGAGCTTCACTTGCCAAAGCGATTAATGTTTGTCAACTAAATTATGCAAGACCATGATTAGCACTGCTGAAAAGTGATTCTGGAAGTGCATAGACTCAGACAGGAATAATGTCGTATATAGGATAAGCAAATCATGCTTCGCAAGTGTTTTCAATGAAAAGCTTCCACATCATAAAAGGACTATGAGTCTGATATAATGCTAATTAAAAAGCCTAGCGTACACAGCATCTCTGCTCCTTTTTCTTCTCTAATACTGTAGATTTATACGTTGGCTACCTAAGCAAGAATCTCAGCTGTTAGGTCCGCCAGCATCTCCTAATAGAATAACCCTCATGCGGGAAACCAATGGCATGCTGGAGCGCCTTAAATTGAATATCTGGTTATGCTTTGTCAGCGGCCCCTCTTTGCGCGACAGCTAAAAAGCGACCCACTTACCCTCGACTTAATGCGAAAATTCTATTATTTGTATAGAAATTGCCAGGTTCTGAGAGAGGATATGCCAGCATGAGTTCAGTGTATTTATAGCAGTTACAAGGACCCGCCTTCAGTGGACGGAGCGTGCTTCGAGTAGGCGCTTCTCACTCAAATGTTCAACTAATTCCACTTCAGAGCAGCCTATAGGATGAGAAAAACGTGGAATTCAGCGAGGTGTGAGCTGAAGATCTGAGCCGTGGTCACCATATTTGTAATGAGTAGAAACGCGCCCATAAGTGGTGGAGCATGCAATGGACGAAATCGCGTTCGTCATACATGAAAAATTTTAATTCCTCATCAAAGGGCTCTAAAGACCGGGTAAAAGCTAAAGTAACGTGCAACAGCCAGCGATAAAAATATACCAAATGATTGCGGTAGGTGGAATTTTCAGTGGGTATCGATTGATGATACTGGTATTTGTACAGAATGCTGGAAAAGGGTAACGGACCATACTATTGTCTCAGTGCTCTCATAGAGTAGAATTCATATAGCAATGCAGCTAGCGGTACTGATCGAAAATATCGATTATTGCAGGAAACGGCTAATGGACCATAGCACTGAGTGTGTGCCCTCATGGAAGTTGAAAATTCGCGCTCAATCCATATATAAACAAAGGGTGATCAGCGGGCCACACTAATTGGTATGCACAGTTGCACAAATGAAGATTTAGATGAGGTGATAATGGCCGATACCGACTGCAATAATCGATCGCATGAGGGTTGTAAATGGGCACTCCAACACAAATGCAATACAGAAGTTACTGTCGTGGAACCCCTTTTTGCGTAACTCGCTTTCGCTTCCTTTTACCCACAGCCCGCTCCTGCCCTTATCCTAATGCGCAATAGATCTCAAAACACACCTGGTGTAGCAAAGTGTATGATGATAGCAAGATGTATCAGTCAGTTATGAAAGAGTCCAACTTCTTCCCGGATAACCTACGATTTCTTACGCTACACCTTGTCATCCCAGAACTAGACGAGGGAATAAAATGAGCTGCTGATAATGATGTTGATGATGAGCTGCTGATAATGCTGCTGCTGATGGCTCACTCAGATTCTAATTTTTTAATCGATTTTCTTCGATGTTTTTTCTGCGCATACTTTAGATTGTCGAGTGACACGAGCACGATAAGCTGTGCCTTGCTCATTCATCGCACAGTATACTAGGTGCAGGCGCAATAATAATCAGATGCTTAGCGATACATAACAGTTAGTACGGCTGTACCTTGTGATCCCAGAATCTGTTCAGGGGATAAAATGAGCTGCTGATAATGCCGCTGATGATGGCTTACTCAGATTCTTATTTTTTAAATCGACTTTCTTCGATATTTTTTTGCGCTAATTCAGATTGTCGAGTGACATGATGACTTGCTCACAAAAGTTCCAAAAAAGGTTTCGTTCCATGTCTTCTCCTTTATAACGATCGCTGCTTATGATACTCACCAGTAATCCATTCTTTTTCGAACTCATTTTCAATAACATGGGGTTGATTGAAAAGCCAACCACACCACATAGTGAAATTGCTGTAATCTCCGTAGCCACCGACTATGAAACATCTATTTCCGATGGGAGTTTCAGTAGTTCTGCAGGTGATATTCGAATTTTCTGTAAATAAATTATCGCGGTTGCGCAGTGTGGACGCTGAAAGAGGAGTACTTTGCTATATCAGTTCTTGTACTGTACCAAGTCGGCTTCCTGTCGGGATCAAAAGTAGCGCTCGCTTTCAAATTGAGAACTTTGGCTCTTCACGAAAGGTTGCTAGAATGGCGCCCATGCGGAGGGATAGCTTAATATGATGGTGGAATCCGTTCTAGAAGTATACAGCGTTCTCACCACTGGGTCAGCCAATTCTTTACCAAGTTCTGCCAAACGACTACACGAAAATGGCATTAGTGGCTCTCGAGTAATAGCTTATAAGTCATTTTTCAAAGCATTGCGTACACTTTGGTTCTTACAGGAAACTTTACCCTATTTCAACCATTCTACATACAATGCCTGCCCTAAAGGATTTCAGTGAAAAAGTGCTGTGAAAAGAAGTGGGTCCCATATTTCGTTTTGCATTTCATTACTCACCGTAAACGCACACAGTCTTTTCACCAAATGTAGCCTTTTGTATGACATATGGTGCGGCACCTCCGCACAGCTGCATTGCTTCAGATGCAGCTGATGACTTGAAGTCATACTCCACAGTGCACATGTTGCCCTGAGAAAGCTATGTTTCGGTTGAGAAATACTTGCATTTGCTCTCCAGTATAATTTCGATGCCCGTAGTTGAAACAGTAAAATCCTACTGATAGACACAATAGGATTGTGAGACGCCTCGGTTGCTCTACTAAACGACACTGCTTGGGCACTGCTGGAGTCACACCCGCCGTCAGCGACTGCCCATTGTCGGCTGCAGAGTATGACAGCAACGTTATAGACACTGCTCGATCGATAGATAGAGTGGACGCCATTCTCCGCTCATGGGCGTGGCACTCAAAAAGGCACTACTTTATGTATTAGGTTGATTCATAATTAATCGGACAAATGGTAGTGATGTTTCTAGAGATCATAACTCAGCAACGAGTTAACGAAAATGGACGCTCAAGGTACCGTTGAAATGAGATTGAAAAGCTCTTCAAAGAGCCGCAAAACAAACACTTCAAAGTAGAAGCCATGTTCGACTCTCTATGAACCTCGGCATTGCTTTAAATATAGTGTTTAGTGTTCAACTGCTTGGAGGTTGTTAACAATTCTTTATCGGCTGACGTTTCGGCGAATTCGCCTTCTTCGGAGCCTAAAAGAGGGAAAAAGTCAAGTCATGACTTACCCGACCAAATATCTCAGGCATACCTTTCTGAAATTCGATCCCTCTCTAGAACACCCGCAAATGCTAGCGAAAAACACCGTACCTTCACCAGTCCACGAGATCGACTGCCACCGACAGGAATACCGGAATAAATGAGGTCAGAGTCCCGTTTGAAAAGCTAATCTTGTATAAGGGGCGAGTTCCCGCGTGATTGCCAGGCATTCTCCCCTGCGGTTAATTTTGGATCCTTGAACTGGATCCACAGTGCTTCGAGAGTTTTGCGCGCCATTACTTGAGATTCGTGCGCCAGTATCTCAACCGTGACCTCAAGTCCTCGCCACTGTGGGATTCTTGCCTGTGGCAACCTAAAGGGGTTGATATGTGTGACCTGGCCTTACCATCTAAATGCTCCTTAATGCGCACATTAAGGGATCTTCCTGTCTCTCCAATGTAATCATCTCCACATTTCCGGCAGGAAATTCGATAGACTACCCCCGTGGTAGTACAATCTCCTTCCCTGCCAGCAGGACATATCATACAATTAGATGAGACGCAGATTCGGTCATACAGACGGTTTCGAACCAGGCGTTTCTTTAGGTTGTCGTTAGGTCTCATCCAATTGTATGATATGTCCTGCTGGCAGGGAAGGAGATTGTACTACCACAGGGGTAGTTTATCGAATTTCCTGCCGGAAATGTGGAGATGATTACATTGGAGAGACAGGAAGACCCCTTAATGTGCGCATTAAGGAGCATTTAGATGGTAAGGCCAGGTCACGCATATCGACCCCTTTAGGTTGCCACAGGCAAGAATCCCACAATGGCGAGGACTTTAAGGTCACGGTTGAGATATTGGCGCACGAATCTCAAGTAATGGCGCGCAAAACTCTTGAAGCACTGTGGATCCAGTTCAAGGATCCAAAAATTAACCGCAGGGGAGAATGCCTGGCAATCACGCGGGAACTCCCCCTATACAAGGTTAGCGTTTCAAACGGGACTCTCACCTCATTTATTCCGGTATTCCTGTCGGTGGCAGTCGATCTCGTGGACTGGTGAAGGCTCGGTGTTTTTCGCTAGCATTTGCGGGTGTTCTAGAGAGGGATCGAACTTCACAAAGGTATGCCTGAGATATTTGGTCGGGTAAGTCATGACTTGACTTTTTCCCTCTTTTAGGCTCCGAAGAAGGCGAATTCGCCGAAACGTCAGCCGATAAAGAATTGTTAACAACCTCCAAGCAGTTGAACACTAAATACTACTCCAAAGTAGTTTCATTCCGCCACCATGCCGCACGATTTCAAGCCGTCCAGAGACCACATCTGCAACGTCATAATATTTCTATCCCTATCTGGCCAGGAACCCGCGGATATCGGCAGACGTTTGAAAGAAGTTCACAAGGAGCATGCTCCCACCAGAAGTACAGTGTACCTGTGGCATTCGAAGTTTGCGTCAGGCGACTATTCCGTCGAAGACGAAAACCGCGGTTGGTGCAGGTACACGGCGTAGAGTTCTGGGAGCTGCTCGATGAAGGTACAACAGTAACCGCCGACGTCTACGTTCGTCAATTACGAGAATTGAAGGCAAATGTCCAAAGTTCGAACGGCGGCGGTCACATGTCTACTTCCAGCACGACAACGCGACCGCACATTGCAAGATCGACCAAGGGCGAGCTGCTGTCGTACAGTTGGACCGTGCTTCCACACCCACCGTCTCCCCAGACCTGGCCCCTTCAGATTTCCACCTTTTCTCCCACAGCCAGGCCAAGACTTCAAAACTCGCGACGACGTCAAGACGGCACTCGGCAGTTTCTTCGAGCTCCAGCCTCCGGCCTTCTGGAGCAAGTGCATCCATAATCTGCCTAACCCGTGGTAGAAGGTCATCGATAAAGGGGAGCATATTTTATGTGAATCTCAGTTGTCCTTAAAAAGTTGTACGACAATGATTAAAATTTGTCAATTTGTCCGATTTATTATGAATAAACCTAATACTATGGAGATAATTTCAATGACAGCATTAGGGGAATGTGGTTTTTGAGAAAGTCCTGAAAGCTACTTACATGGAAATTAAAAGTCTAAGAAGGCTAACTGTGGCGAAATCCCGGTGAAAATGTGCGCCTCCAAGCTCTAGAAACGGCGCAACGGATAAAAGCTGCCGCCTTCCGATAATCGACCCCGCCTCCTATCGACGTGATACCTGGTCGGCTACGATGAGAGCGGCCAAGGATATGCGGTGAGATGGAATGTATTGCAGTGCGCTTTCGCAGTTTTAGCCTAAAGCTCACTACATGAACAAGATGCTGTCGTATTTTCAAACATTCCCTTGTGTTCACCTGGCGGTGTGCCAATGGAAATCGTTCGGAGTATCCGCCTCTTGATGGAAAGATCGTCCGCGTCGAGGATCAACGAGAGAAGGGGGTCTTATTTCTCGGGTGTTTATCCATTTCCATCCGTTTTTTCACTGCCCTGATACTAGGCATCTCGACTTTCATCACTACTTTTACTTTTCGCCCGAATTTCCCCTAATGCTGCCTTTAAAGGCAGAGTTCACGATGATTTTCATGCGTCTTCGCGTTCCGTAGAGACTCTGAGGGTGCTGAAGAACACATAAGCGACAAGCAGCCAAAGTTTCCGAAGATGCTTAAAATAAGGTGTTCCCGTCCTTTTGCTTGGGCGAGTTTTCAACTTGAAGCAATCATTTGAACAAGTTTTTGCGTGATAATATCGATTATTACTATTACTATGGGAATCCTCCCTATCCTACCTTATCGCAGTCCATATCATGCCTCTTATCCACGTAGATGCCACCGCTGCTCTGCTGGCTAAGTCGTAGAATGGGTGTGGGCCATCTAAAGAAGGTGGCCGCCAGCTGACTTACGGGTTCTTTACGCGTTTGGCGCTCAACTCACGCCGCGGAATGGCACACGCTTTGCCGTTGTGGTAGGGCCTATCTACTTGTGGATGGAACCAAGACACTCATATTATCCTTGAGTGTCCCTTTAAATTGCGGCGAGTGGAGCTGTTTCACCACGGAACTTCACATTTGCGACTACGACGCTCAACTGTCAAAGTCATTGATTCAGTTTGTATTTTGTTTGGCATTCCCACTGGAGTCTGTTCTGGATGTCGGGTGGTGCGAAGAACCGTTTGAAGGAAGGGGTGTGTGTTGCTTACATAAGCTCAAGAGCTCTAAGTGAATTTTTTTTCACACAAAAAGACTCATGCTATTCGCTTTTCTGGAATTTCCCTTCTCACTCTCTGAAGGTAGATAAAGTGCTTTGTTCCTTCTGAAGTGGTCAATCCCTTACCCATCTTTATTCACCGCATGGGCACG
Source organism: Trichostrongylus colubriformis (assembly GCA_963978905.1). Classification (NCBI taxonomy): domain Eukaryota; kingdom Metazoa; phylum Nematoda; class Chromadorea; order Rhabditida; family Trichostrongylidae; genus Trichostrongylus; species Trichostrongylus colubriformis. The sequence goes on along the minus strand of OZ022259.1, from coordinate 7,007,122 downwards.
TACAGCGCAGCTCTCCCAACTGCACAGGTGGAGCCGAAAACAGGCGCTCATGTGCTGAAGGGTGAACCACAGTAGCGCGGAGGTCTCTCACCCTAAGCAGAATGGCGCGGCATCGGAGCCGGCTAGTGTGACTGGCGTATGCGTCGGCGTCTGTTTCTCAATTTCTCCCTCTTGCCCTCTCCACTTGTTGTCTTGACTTGTGTGGATATGTAACCCGAGGATGTCAGTCGGTGAAAACAAAGGTACCTATGAGCCTTGAGCCTCAATTATGAATTCAACTGGTATTTCTCTCTTTTCGACTGGCTCGTAACTTAGTACCAGCGGTTTTATTCTCGCACAACGCCTCTTTCAACGGTGTGGCGAAAGTCGTTTACGCACTCACCGATGATCTCGCTCAATCCTTCCTTTCGGTCAAAGCGAAATAAGTGTCAAAGAAAACACTTGAACGTTTCCTTTTTTGTGACAGTACTGCGAATGACATACCTTGAGTTCTCCTTTTCCGAAATGCGGCGGAGACGAGCAGAATCTTTCGAAGACAAAATCTGTTTAAGCAATAGGATCAAGTAGGCTTTCATGGAACAAACATAAATATTATGCTGTATACCAGTTGAATTATAGCACAGTAATGTGCGAATCACACGGTAGAACTATGTACATATGTAACGTAAAAATGGCCGATTGTTCAACCAATAACGAAGAGGTACATATCGCATAACTCTACACTGCACTAGCTCGACCAGTATCTTTACAAAGATCTATCACTATATGGGATTTCACGTAGTCTAGCGGTCAATGTATTAGGTTGATTGAGAAGTTTTGATAGAGTTGAGATTTTTTCTGTTTTATTTTACAACTCAGCAAACAATGGAAGCTAATCAACAATATAGTAGCCACCGTTTGTTATAACACTGTCCCACCTAATAGGCAGGTCAGCGATTCCCTTCTCTCAGAAATGGGAAGATTGGAGATCAGAGAAGTCACCAACCACTTGTTCAAGGTGGTCATAGTTGACGAATTGTTTTTTTCGTAAAGGAAGCCCTGAGGGGCCGGACCAAGTGGTAATCTGAGGGGGCGACATCAGGAAAGGGGGTGGACGTGGAACCGTGTCCCAACCTTCCTCCTCTAATTTTGCACGGGTCTCTCCCATAGGTAAAGAGACCTGTGCAAAATTGGAAGAGCTAGGTTGGGACAAGGTTCCAAATCCACCCTATTCACCTGATATTGCCTCTCAGATTACCACTTGTTCCGGCTTCTCAAAGGCTTTCTTAGCAAAAAAGAGTACGTCCACCTTGAACAAGCGGTCGGTAACTTCACTGGCTCCCAGTCTTCTCAGTTCCGGGAGAATGGAATTGCTAAACTGCCCGTCGGATGGGACACTGTTATAACTGACGATGGTTATTACATTGTTGATTAGCTTGCACTGTTTACTGAATTATAAAATAAAACAGAAAGAAATCACAACCTTGTCAAAACTTTTCGATCAACCTAATATTACTACTGATATCGTAGTACGAACAATGTTCGCTTGCTGAGCATGTAGTCTTACTTGTGGTTGGTAATACAGTCATTCGCCGTTGCGTATTACAACCTCCACTTTTGGTAAAAGCATGTGATTTAGCGATGTACGTTCTCTGTTAAAACTGATGCGGAATCTCGAACAAAATTCGTTGACTCCCACAAAATTCGTCATTCAACCCTTGTGCCATTGGTTACTATTTGAGAGTTACGCCGTTTAGTTTTTTGTTAGTTTTGTGCTGCATCACATCGACTGGTAACACTTCGACCATACAATGTATCCAATTCCGGTAGATTGCAGTAGATTCAATTACAGGGTAGCGGTGCATATCGTTTTTCTAAGCATGCTCCACTATTTGGAAGTTCAGATGGTCTGGCGGTCCATACGGTTCGTTGCCTCCGTTGCCGCAATAGAGGATGACTTACTCGCTTTGCTATCACTAACGTAGATTGTATCTAGATTATTCATGTGGATCGCTGTATCGAAAGACAAGCGTCACTATTCGGAAAGCTAGACGGCTTAACGTTCGATACATCGTTGCGAATGAAACCAGAACATGGGCGAGATATGCTCACTCAGCACTCAGGGGATGACCACCACCACCTCCCCCCCCCCCTCATTCAACTTTTCTTGACGCTATAGAAAAAATGTGAAAGGCGAACAATTTTTTGAGACATTCGCCTTTCAAAGATCCTTATCAGCTACCATCACTTTCCGTCCACCACCGCTAAGGTCCCCATCTCAATCCTTATGGCACCTCTTACCTCCATAGGCTCTGCTAGGGAAACTACATAAAGTAAGGTACTCAGTATTTATTCAGTATTATTCGATGCGTTGACCTCTGCGAAGCTCTCAAAATACGAGTAAGAGTGAGGAGGTGAGGAGTACAGATTACATTCTCTCCTACTCTCCCATTATTGCAGACTTGGCATTACTGGGAGCACACGTGAAATATATTACTTTGCTGCAAATCGAACACAACATACCTGACACGCAGTAGCGAGCAAGACAGAGAATTAGGAAGACGGTACGATAGGGGCTAGCTACCATGACGACGTTCACTAACTACTATTTGTAGAGTATATTCGTAGCTTGATCTTTTTTACCTGCAAACATGAATCTAATATCGTTATAAGTGGGGTGATCCATGAATTTACTCAGTATCCATTACCACGTCACCTTTATCCCATTGTTGGCGGGTTTTTGCTCCAAGAGTGTTCAAAGTAACTTGGACATCGGTGCAGGCTGTGTTGTAACCGAAACATGAATTTTTGCTGTACGGACCGCACACTCGGGGTGCGCTCAGTCCACTTTGCCCACACCTTATTCATGACTGTATTCAGAAACCCATGGCTGACTCCAACACATCTTTTCCTCATCTTTGGACATTTGCGAACCGACAAGCAATTGTCGATCATATGGCCGATTTACGGTGTCAAGAGCAGACCTTAGTGGTGGAATGATTTACTCAAGAGAACAGCCTCTTATATACACACTTTCTCCACTATCATACCATCTCTCTTGATCCCTCTTCATTACTTACTCCCGCACGTTCACCCCCTCACACCTCCCCCTAGTGACCTTGCGGTCACTCATTATAGGAGGTCCACCGTGTTGGCTCTTAGAACACGACAAAACACTTGAACCAAAACTCATTTATTCACCGATTTACTGCCCAACCCCTGAGGGTTGAGCGACCGCCGCGTCTTCATCGCTATGCCCGCTACTAGAGCAGCTGCGACTCAGACGCCTAGGGGTCTCGCGGCCGCGATAGCTCGGGCGGTCTCGGTGGCTTCCGCTTCGCCTAGAGCGGCTAGCTCGACTTCGACTAGAGCGGCAGGTTCGGCTTCAACTTTTGCTCCTGGAGTGACCTCTAGGGGGTCGATTTCGCCTCGAGCGACCGGACCGGCTTCGACTCCTGCTCCTCGAACGGCTTCGGGTGGACGGCTGTAACTGACTGCTTCCTTCAGTCTGCGGATTGCCGCCCGCAGCGGTTTATTGCGCTGTGCACGGCGTTTTCCTCTACGTGATCTCGGTGGCGCCGCTGTGAACTTCTCACGTATCCGCTTGAAGGCTATTTTCTTCTCTGCACCCCACTCCAGGGTGCCCCCTTCCTCCATACTGTGGCCTTCAATGGCGCTGCGAACGATGCTAACCTCGGAATAAATTTGCCGTAATATTGCACCATGCCTAGATAGGATTCTGGCTCCTTCAGATTTTCAGGCCCTGGCATGTTCACTATCGCCCTCAGCTTATTTGGAGATGGTCGAAACCCTTCTCATCGACCATATGGCCTAAAAACTCCATCTCCTCTTTAAAAAACTCGCATTTCTCTCTTTTGAGGCGAAACCCAGCCTCATTTATTCTTTTCAAGATTTTTTCTATCCTTTTCAAATGTGTTCCATTATCTGAACCTGTCACCGGAATATCGTCCAGATAAATCAGAACCCCTTCTATGCCTTCCAGAGTCTCTTCCATTATCCGCTGGAATATTGCTAGTGTTGACATGATACCAAACGGAATCCGTGTATACTGGAATAGTCCCTTATGCTTATTAATTGTCGTTTACCCTCTCGACCTTTCCTCCAGTTCTACCGGCATATACGCATCTGACAGATCAACCTTTGAAAACTTCTTACCATCAAGCAACATCTGGTTTAGGCGGGGGTACTGATTTATATGTAGCTGCGGGTTCACTGTGACCGTATAATCGCCACAAATTCGTATCTTCCCGCCCGGTTTGGGCACACCTACCAGTGGCGTGGCCCACTTGCTATGCTCTACTCTTTTTATGGTACCGTTCCGTACCAATTGTTCCAACTTAGCTTCAACCTTAGGCCTTAATGCAATAAGAACTGGTCTGGCTCTGAAAAACCTAGCCACAACTACCTCATTTTTAAATTTGAGCTCAACTCGTGAGATTGTGCACTTCCCTAAACCATCTTAGAATAACCTTTTATTATTATTCAATTTACGCACTAACTCCTTTTTGATTACTACTTTGGGCATCTGTACAACGCTGTGACCATCTCATAGTGTGGTCCACAGTCAGTCTGCAACTTCCTTATCATGTCTCGCCCGCACGAGGAGTGGCTCGCATCTCTGAAGACATGTACACCTATAGCCGCCTCTTTCCCGGCGAACTTGAAATGTAGTGGAACTTCGCCTTGAAATAGTTCGCTTGTTATCAGATGCCGTTGCCGCTACCTCCGCCTTCTGCAACTGCGGTCTACCCAGCTTACGCGAAGTCTTTTGCCGGTAATGGGTAAAGATGCGCCGGTATCCAACTCGAATGAAATCCTTTCCCCATCCACTTCCATATCTAATATTCGTGGTGGCTCATCTGCCAACCGGTCTATTCCGCCTCGGGCGGGCGTATCCCTAGCTACCATTCCATTATCAAAATGTCGCTCATCCTGGTATCGTTTGTGTTAGCGGCTTCCACCATCCGTATACTGCTGCGCGCCCTTTCTCCATCACAGGGGGCGCGGTCCACCATGACGACTCTGCTCCAACAGGATCGACGCACCGGATTCTTGTCAGCTCTACGACAATGGGTTAAGCGTGACTTCACAACCATGTTCACGCTCTGACTTACCATTTCCTTACCACTGTCGGAGCTTCCGACGGGCTCCTCAACCAGTGCACCTGGCGGGAGAATTTACGGTTTACTCTAGCGCTCTTTCAAGATGTCGCTACTAGGTGCCCTTTTTACTTGCACACTTTGCAGTATGCCGTTTCCTTCCTGAAACACCCATAACCGGCATGGCGTGACGGCCCGCAAACCCTGCATTCGAACGCCTTCCGAGCTGGACCCTGGCTCGGTATCCGCTTTTGCTCGCTCGTTTGCGCGCGCCAAGCCGATTGCCGGTCACGCATTCTCACCTGGGCTACTCCTGCGGCTTGTGGTCCCTCCTTTTTCTCCCACCCGTTCGAACGCTTCCGCTTGCTCCAACGCCTCCTTTAAAGTAAAATCCTCTTTTTTTCAGATGCCGCTTCCTTGTCTTTACTGAGAGTAGTCCTCCAATAAAAACCATTGTGACCACCGCATCCCGGTGTTTCTTGATTTCCTCGAAACTGCAACTGTTTGCGACCTTCTGCAGCTCTGCGCAATATTCGTGCACAGCCTGTCCTAGCTTTTGGACCTTCAACATAAAGCCGAAACGCTCTTCTAATATAAGCTTCTTCAGCTGGTAATGGCGTTCCTATGCCTGTCGCAAGTCCTTAAGTTCCACATCCTCCATTAGCGACCCTGCAAGGGTGAATCCAGCAGCTCATAATATGAGTTGCCCACCTCCTGCAGAAAAGTCAGCCGTTGCTCCTTTTCTTCTGTAACCTTCCTCAATACGAGGAAGTTGTAAAAAAGCTCCCACCAGGTCCCCCACGGCGTTCCCGCAACATAAGGCCCGGGGATCGACCCCGGTATATTTCTACACCAGGGTCCACCGCCGTGGGTTTCCCGGAGCTGCCTCCTTTTTCGACCTTCACCTCCACTGTGTTCGAAAATTTCGACTTTATCGGGTTCTTCGTCTCCTCGACTTCTTCTTCGGTTCGTCCTGATTGCCAGTTAGGTAGACACGACAGAGGGGAGGAATGACTTTATTAGGCAACACCCATCCTTTTATACACTCCATCCCGCTTATCTGTCCCCCCTACTGATCCTTTATCGCTCTTTCCTCTTCACCCATCTCTCACACTCCCTTACACATTCAAAGGGGAACCTCTCTCGTCAAAGGTTTCCGAGCCGGTTGGTGGTGAGGCTATGTGGCTTGATCCGTGTGAATGCAGAGCACCCACTTTTATAAAAACTGAACTGTGTTGCTTTGTAAGATTGGGGACCTACTTTAGTTGACTCGGATTGAACAAGATGTGCGCAGAGCAAAGGTTTCCCGCGTATTCGACCGTTCATGGTTGGCGTTGGAATGACGACGTTGGAGATCGAGTTTAGCTGGGCGATCTCCAACCGGCGCATGCTATAACCCGTAAGCAAGTCGCGACAAAGGCAGTCCAATAAGAAGCTCTCGTCACACGTCTCCCTAATGTACCGCTCCGGTAAGACATCAGGATCGCATCTGCATTGTGGTGGCAGCAGAACTGCAGATATTCGTAGTCAGTGGTGATTAATACACAAGCAACGAAACACAGTGTGAATGTAGAGACCCAGGCTGTCAGCAACTACCATTGCCTCGTCTGCATGAAGTCTTCCAGAGGATTCTTCAGTGTCTTTAATAACCGTTGCTTTGACTTTAGCATTCACATTATCTTCCCATCTCTTCAATGACCATCCAGTTACATTTAAATTAGTAGTTGTAAAGCGTTTCGGTATGCAAGGTATGGAAGGATTGTCACAAGGATGCATGACACCTTGCGGAAATGCAGGAAACGGGTAGGTTGAACTGTAAAAAAGGGTGTCAAACAGAATGTTAGACAGTTGGGGTACTCGCAGGCGTGAGCGAATGATTTGACAAGATCCTAGATTTGATATGACAAAGCGCTGTCCCAACCTCAAGTCATATCACGCGACAATCAGACTAGTAGGTTGCCTTCTTGGGGCAGCTGAATCTTTGGATAATGAGTGGCTCAGGTTGCGCTCTTGCTGTGACCTCACCCTCTCAGCCTTGGCTCTACACGGACCGATTTCAAAGGAGGCATTTACGTGGAAAAGGTTGCTTGCGAACAATGGTGACAATTTAAGCTAAGGCAATAATTGAAACAATAAACTCGACTTCAGCAACACACACCACATACCACACACATATGCACTACACACACCATTACACACACACTGCATACACGTACAGCACACCCACACACCTACGGAATAAGGTGATGATATCGATTGCCATTAAAAAGGATAGGGGACGTAGTATCAAGTGTTTGTGTGTAGTGTATGTGTCTGTGTTTTGTGTGCAGTGTATGTATGCGTAGTTGCATACTGTGTTAAGCGTATATGTGTTGTGTATGTGTGTGTAGTGTATGTGTGTGCAGTGTATGTATGTATGTAGAGTATGTGTATGTACTGTATGTGTCTGCGTTGAGTGTAAGTATGTGTAGTATATGTGTGTAGTGTATGTGTGTGTTGTGTATGTATGTGTATAGAGTATGTGTGTACTGAATGTATCTATTATGTGTAGTATATGTATATGGTCCGACGCCCCTCGACGGTCCGACGCCTCATCGTGGCGAGTGGGTGGCAATGGGACTGGACTGCGTTGCACAGCGGGAGTCTTTTGCTTCGGCAAATGCTCCTGGCAGGTTCAACCATGCTGAGAAGGAGTAAAGTCCTAGCCAAGAGCGGACCCCCCCCCCTTCCCTCTGTTTTGATGGTTGAGGAAGGGGCCTGCGGACGCGCTGGCAACGCTTCGTCAGGACACCAGGGAACAAAACGCTCAACCAGCAGAAAAACAGCCTCAGTACCCCGCACACCGGGCTCTACCGTCTCCGACGTCGGACGGTACGACAACCGGTGAGAGGCGAAGAAATCTCGGGTTGCGCAGGACGTCATGGATTCTGGACAATGACGACACACCTCGTACACGGCACGGAGACTGTTTCATGCTCTGCACCTACAACGCCAGAACAGTCTCGTCCAACGCCGATCTCCATGCTCTCCTCGACGCTGCGACTCGCATCAAGTTCCATGTGATCGCGCTACAAGAAACAAAGAGCAGAAGAACCGACGTACGACAGTTCAACGACGGGACTCTTGTTATTCGTGGAGAGAAGATCCCGTCGCGGAATGTCGGAGGCGTTGAATTTGTCGTGCACCCGTCTGTCGTCCGCCACGTCGACTCTCACGAGATTCTGTCTCCTCGTCTAGCCATTCTACAACTTCATCCACCGCATCAGAAGACCATCTCAATCATCAACTGCTACTCACCACACGCAGCAGCTGACGATTCCGAATTGGATGCGTTCTATGAACAGCTGGAAGAAGTCATCCGCAAAGAGAAGTCCTTCTACGAATTCGTTGTCGGTGACTTCAACGCAAGGTTAGGAAAAGGCAACAGCGAGGACATAGGATCGGAAAATTCGGGATAGGCGATAGGAACGACAACGGAGGTCGTCTCGTTGACCTCATGTCTGCAGCACGTCTCTTCCATGGTAATTCGTTGTTTGAGAAGAAGGAACACCGCCGCTGGACATGGGAGTCACCCAATGGCACGACTCATGCTGAGATCGACCACATTCTAACAAACAGAAGATGGTGCCTCTACGACACCTCCGTGGTGCCATCTTTCTGTTGTGGATCCGATCATCGCCTTCTTCGGGCCAAAATCAGGTTCGACACTCGACTGGAGAAGAACATCTGTCACCGGCCGAAGGGGAGGAAGCAAGTCGTGTATGACGAGAACCTTCTGAACGAGGCACTATCCCGTTATGACTGGCGAGTCGTGGAGGACCCGACCGAAGACTACGAGCTGCTTCTCAAAGGATTGCAAACCTGTGCTGATTTTGCATCTCTTCAACAATCAAGCGGAAGCGATCGGATTTCATCGAACACCAAGACGCTGCTTAAAAGGAGGAGAAGTTTGAGGCTGGATCCAAATGCAACTCATCTCGAGCGACTGGTTGTCAATGTCAGTTGCAGAAATGCGTTACAGGAGGATCTTGCGCAGTACAGGAAGAGGAGAATTCTAGAGGCGGCGCAGGAAAGACGAAGTCTGAGGGAGTGCCGTCGAGACCTCAACGAGTTCAGTATTCCGCTATCATCATTGAAAACTGAAGACGGAACTGTCACTACTTCCCGTTACGAGATGGAGTCAATCACGGAGAGGTTCTACACCAATCTGTTCCGTTGCACACTACCCCTGCCAGATCCAGACATCCCCGCTGGTGGAACACCATTAAGGATTCTGCCGTCTGACGTGCGAGTCGCAATTAGGAGTATGAAGAGCGGCACGGCTCCAGGGCCAGACAAGATCTCTGCCGATCTTCTTCGAGCAGGAAACCACGTCCTGCACTCACTACTCGCGGCACATATGACGTCCTACCTTCAGAAGGAGCGGATCCCGGATCAGTGGAGGAGTTCGCGCACTGTCATCTTGCACAAGAAAGGTGACAGGGATGATCTTCGCAACTACCGACCGATTAGCTTGCTGAGCGTGCTCTACAAGCTTTTCACGAAGGTCATCCTAACGCGAATATCGCGCACATTGGATGAGGCCTAGCCGTACGAACAAGCTGGATTCCGTCAGGGATTCAGCTGCATGGACCACATTCAAACCGTCGCGATGGTCATTGAAGTCTGCAGGGAATACCATCTTCCCCTCGTCCTAACCTTCGTCGATTACGAAAAGGCCTTTGACAGCGTCGAAACGAATGCTATCCTGTCTGCGTTGGTCGACCAAGGAGTGGACGCGTCCTATATTCGAACACTGGCTGACTGCTACCACCGCTGTTCTACGACAATACAGCTTTTCCAACGCCCAATCAACATCTCCATCGGAAAAGGCGTTAGGCAAGGCGACACCATCTCGCCAAAGCTGTTCACTGCCGCATTGCAGTGGGTGATGAAGTCGCTCGACTGGGACGACAAGGGCATATGTGTGGACGGAAAATTCCTCTCGACCCTTCGTTTCGCAGACGACATCGTCATCTTTTCGCGTAGTACCAATGAAGCAGAGGCGATGCTCCGAGAGCTGAACGAAGTCGGAAGTAAGATCGGACTGCGGATCAATCGGATGAAGACACAGTTCATGAAGAACGCCTGGTGCGATGGAGGAAATGTCAAAATCGACGGCTCTCCCATCGCCGAAACGAAGTCGTACGTCTATCTTGGGCGTTCCATGAACATGGACAACGACATGAAGGAAGAGCTCGACAAAAGAAGAAGAGCTGCATGGTCAGCCTTCGGGTCTATTAAAGAGGCCACCGACCAGCTAAAGGATCCTGACCTACGCGCCCGTCTATTCGACTCGACAGTCCTTCCTGCTCTGTGTTACGCTGCCGAGACGTGGCCTGATACGTCAGCCACAGCGAAGTCCTTGCAGGTGACGCACAGAGCACCCAAGAGATGTCTTCTGAGTACATCCGGCTATCTCAATATCGTGCAGGGATTCGCAGCTCTGATTTGAGGTAGATGTCTCGCCTACGAGAGTCTGCGGACTGCGCGTCGAAGGCCAAACATCGATGGGCCGGTCATATAATGCGGAGAGAATACGATAGGTGGACAAGAAGAACAGTGGAGTGGATCCCCTGGGATTGTCCAAGTCCCCGCGGAAGACCTCCCAAAAGATGGGGAGATGTGTTCGTTGAACACGTTAAACTAATGAGAAATTCCAGAACGGCTGATTCTCGTGGTCGCCACCAACGAAGTCAACGAACGAGCTGGATGACGATCGCGAAGGAACGAAACGAATGGAAATCGTGTTGGGGCCCGCACAACCAGTGAAGACGGGCCATCTAAGTATCTAAGTAAGTAAGTATGTATATGGAGTATGTGTTTGTATACCGTATGTATCTGTAGGGTGTGTAGCGAGTGTATTTGTAGTGAAGGTGTGTGTTGTGTATGTGTGTACCAGCTGGCGGGCGCACACTACTGCGCGCGACTCATGGCGATAGCAAAATGGGTTTGATCGGCACGACAACAGTTGTGTATAGAGTTGAGAGGAAACTTCCTCAGCTTTCAGCTGAGTTATTATTATTTGGATAAAAGCAGAGAAGATGGCGTGATAAAATAGCATTTCGGTGTTATCAAACTTCAGTCGCTTTGCATCGAACCCGTTTTACACGTCACCGACACGAATCGCGCGCCGTAGTGTGCGCGAGCCAGCTGGTTCAGGTCATCACTGGGAGTTTGAATAGTTTAGACATCGGTAGTTTTGTATTCGATTGCATCGACTGGTAACAATCTAATCATGCTGAGGATCTAATTCCTACACAATGATAGTAGATCCAAATCCTGATTATCGACGTATATCGTTTTTGTAAACATGCTTCACTATTCGGAATTATGCATAGTTGAGCGGTCGATACCCAGTGTTGCTGCCAGTACTGCATGAGAAAATGATTGCGAGTGAATCGCATGCTTTGCTATCACAAATATAGGTTGCATCATGGTTATCAATGTGGATCGCAGTATCAAGAAAAATGCACCATTTTTTGGAACGCTAGGCAATTCAGCGGTCGGTACATCGGCCGGTGATATCAGAACATAAACAAAATAGGTTCACCCAGTGGCACTGAATCAGACGCTCTTGCTGAAGCAGTCGGATAGTAGTAGCAAGCGCTGTAAAGGATTTCTGCCTACCCAGTTCCTAACGGTTCCTATCAGCCACCATAGGCCGTTATCAGTTTTACTGAAGTCCCTGTACCCAACAATACCATTGAGGTCCCCGTACCCTACAATACCTGCGAATGTGAACATTCCACTGTTAGCCGCAAAAGCGTACCGGGCTTGGTGACATTTTCCTTCTCACGCTCCTAGTCGAATTTTATCAACCATTATCAGTTTGGGTCATCCACTTATGAATGTCCCCATCCCACTCTGCTAAACACCCATGAGTGTCAGCGCTCTCGGATCAACGCAAAAGGCGAAACGAATTTGACGACATTCGCCTTCTCATGCTCCTTATCAAATCTTACCAACTGTTATCAAGCTGGATCACCCACCGTTATTGTTCCCGTTACCCCGCAAAACACTTGTGAGTATGAACGCTCCGGGACCAATACGAAAAGCGAAACGGGTTCGACGACTCTAGCCTCTTTACGCTCCTTATCGAATCATATCAACCATTATCAGTTTGGATCACCCACTATTAATGTCCCCGTCCCACCCTGCTAAACACCCATGAGTGTCAGCGCTCCTGGATCAACGCGAAAGGCGAAACGAATTTGACGACTCTAGCCTTTTTACGCCATTTATCGAATCTTATCTACCATTATCAGCGCGGGTCACCCACCTTTAATGTTCCTGCCCCATCCCGCAAAACACTTATAAATGTCAGCGCTCTTGAATCAACGCGAAAGGCAAAACGAATTCGACGACATTTGCCTTCTCGTGCTCATTATCAAATCTCATCAACCATTATCAACTTGGATCACCCACCATTAATGTCCCTGACCCACCCTGCTGAACACCCATGAGTGTCAGCGCTCTTGGATCAACGCGAAAAGCGAAACGGATTTGACGACTCTAGCCTTTTTACGCTCCTTATCGAATCTTATCAACCGTTATCAATGCGGGTCACTCACCATTAATGTCCCCGTACCACCCTGCTAAACACCTATGAGTGTCAGCGCTCTTGAGTCAGCGCGAAAGGCGAAACTGATTTGGTGACATGTATCTTCCGAGGCTCCTTATCAGCCCTTATCAGTTGCTATCACTTTCGGTCCACCACCGTTGGGGTTCCCTTGGCACCCCCTATATCACATGTAAAATTCAGCGTCCCAGCTTTGCTGCGACGTGAGATATGAATTTCGTGACAGACGGACAAACACACACACAGAGACATACTAAGCGAATTATATATAGTACGATAGTGCATGTGTGTGGTGGTAGAGTGTGTAGTGTAAAATTGTGCAGGCTATGAGCGTGTAGTGTATGTATGTGTGCGTAGTATATGTGTATGTAATGCTACACACATGTGTATGCACTGCATACACATACACTACATACAATACACTACACTCACCTAGACTACAGTCCAGTTCAGAAAAACTGATTGGGCGTGTCCTACGGACTTGTTTGAACATGTATCAAACTCTTTCAATTCTCTCATCCCGCCACCCACTCTCACTCTCGCCACGTACTATCATTCTCGCCATTCACCCAAGTCCGTGGGACACGCCCAACCAGTTTTTTCGGAATGGACTATACACACATACACTACACACGTAGATACACTATGCACATACCGCTACACACATACACTACGCACACACATGCACTGCACACCCACATACCCTATACACTATACACCACACACTTATAGACTACACACATACACTACACACGCTACCACCACACACACATACATTACACACACATACACTACACGCTTACACTACACATACATGCACTACACACACAACAGACACTGACAATACACACATATATACTCTACACACATACACCCCACACACATACACTACGCAACTCACACGTACCCTGCACACACATACACACATACTCATGAGGAGAAAGACTTGAAGCTCATGAACGTTGCTCGTTATGTAGGTGATAAGGAATTCCAGGAGGAGTTATTTACTGAAAAATTACGGGTTTGAAAGGCTTATGTATGGCCACATCTCCCGTGAAAGGCGCTCTATTGAGCTGTGGCGGTGGCGGCCCTTTCGCTCCAGCCGCCTTTCTTGGCTCGGTCCGCCTCCTAGAGACGACTTTCGCCGAGGAATGAATGAGGTGTCGAGTAATGGGCTAGCAGAATGATACTTGTTGTACCGTATTAGAGCCGTATTGATCGAAATGACGTGGGCTTGACGTGTCAGCTTTCGCGGTGGACACCTCTACCGGTCGGTAGGGTCAGAGGTTAAAATGAATGATCCGACTGAATCACCCCTATCACTGCCTTTAAATGCTAGCTTTTTAAACTACTACCCTCCACGAGGAGAAGGCGTATCACGGTCCTGAGTCATCTCAGGTTCATACTCTAAGGTTATAACTTCTCACTCCGGTGAGCGGTCGCTTCTTCTTTCGAGTCTCTGCCGTGATCACCAGTTCGTGAATGTGCCGACATACAGATGGCTGGCAAGTCGAAAAACAGACAAAAAGTGTTGGCTCGTGGGAGTATTGCTGTTAATCACTCGCAATGACACCTTCTAACCGCAATGTCGTTCGTAGATTTATCAAACGGCTTATTATACACCATTTGGCTGGCGCACACTACTGCGCGCGATTCATGACGATGTTGTGCAAAATGGGTTTGATCGGCCCGACCACAGTTGTGAATGGAATTGGGCGGAGATTTTCTTTCCTCTGTTTTCAGCTGAGCTATCGAATGGGAAAAAGCAGAGTAGATGGCATGATAAAAAGGCATTTCGGTATTGATATACTTCAGTCGCTCTGCATCGAACTAATTTCGCACGACATCGACATGTATCGCGCGCAGTAGTGTGCGCCAACCCACTGGTTTAATCATTGGGAGTTTGGATAGTATAGGATAGATAGTTTTGTATTCTATTGCATCGATTGGTAACAATCTGTTTACTTGCTGAGCATCTGATTCCTACACATTGATGGTAGATCCATATCCCGCTTATCGATGTTTACTGTTTTTGTGAACATGCTTCACTACTTGGAATTTTACATGGTCTAGCGGTCGATACCCAGTGTTGCTGCTAGTACCGCATAAGAAAATGATTCCGAGTGAACCGCTTGTTTTGCTATCACAAATATAGGTTGTATCATGATTATCAATGTAGGTCGCAGTATCAAGATAAATGCACCATTTTTCAGGAGGCTAGGCGCTTCAGCGGTTGATACATCGGCCAGTTATATCAGAACATAAACAAAATATGTTCACCCAATGGCACTGAGCATCAGACGCTTTTGCTGAAGCAGTCGTGTAGTAGTAGCAGGCGATGTAAAGGATTTCATCCCATCCAATTCCTAACGGTTCTTATTAGCCACTGTAAGCCGTTATCAGTTTTCACTGAGACCCTGTACCCAACAATACCACTAAGTCCCCGTACCCAACAATACCTGCGAGTGTGAACATTCCATTGTTAGCAGCAAAGGTGACCCGGCCTTGGTGACATTTTCCTTCTCACGCTCCTAATCGAATCTTATCAACCATTATCAATTCCGATCACCCACCATTAATGTCCCTGGCCCACCCTGCTAAGCACCTATGAGTGTCAGCGCTCTTGGATCAAAGCGAAAGGAGAAACGGATTTGGCGACATTTGTCTTCCAAGGCTCCTTATTAGCCCTTATCAGTTGCTATAACTTTGGGTCCACCACCGTCCCTTTACCACCCCCTACATCGCTTGTTAAATTCAGGGTCCCCTCATTGCGATCGCACCGTATACTATAACAGCGAAGGATTCTGTCAGTGCAGCAGAGCACCACAGGATGTGCCATGCTCCACTCAGATTCTGTGCAGTGTAGCGTTTCAATGCGCACTGGTCGATGGAGTTCTGAGCCCTCTGGTATGTGGATGTCTTGAGGGAGCCCCACACACACATATCGTATTTTTGTCATCTGAAAAGCAAAGTGATATTCGACGAGTTAGAGTGTTGGCTGGTTTTGCTTTAAGTGGAATGTAGTCCATGGATCATAAACTTTATTGGAGTCCTTGGTCTTCTGGACGAGGAATGTAGATGTTTCGCACTTCGAGGCAAAGAAACGGAATTGGGGTACTCACTTGCGAAAGCTTTGTCCACCTTGTGATCGCACTATACCCGTATGTTTCAGATAGGTCGGAGGCTGGAGATCGCAGTGACGACACGACTTCTGAAGAGTGCCGGTGAAGTCCAAATGAACATCACTCGACTACAGTCAAACACACCGCGATGGGCAATATAACATGCTGATATGAACGCCTATGCGATTTTGTTGTTTTTGCATTTTTATACTCTTGACGATTCGATTCCACTAGTACTCTGTTTGTCATCGCCTTTATACGCTGGAGCTCGGAGAATCCGTTAGGGATAATGAACAGAATCAGAACTCAAAGACACTTCCTCTGTTAGGGAAATGCGAGTGTCCTCAAGATAACCCTCGAACCTCGCATGGGAAGCACCCTGTGAAGTTTTTGATGTGGCCTTGTCTGGTTTCTTTTTGGTTCTAGCCGCCGATTACAGTAGAAGCGAGCAACATTTACGCTGGCTAGTCGGCTGCCTTCGGTGTCTGCATCACTCTCTTCAGCTAAAGCTAGGGATGTATTGCTGGCGAAAGAACTTCCCCATTGTGGAAAGCGGAGAGGTTCAATTCCTCAGATTTCTGCAGTTCTGTTTCGGTTTTTTTTCACCGTGGCCCTGATAAACTTCCTTACACCCTACAGTGGACTAGAATTTCCCTCAACGGTGTCTTCGAAGGCACAGTTTACGATAACGTTCCTGCGTCGTCGCCTTCCATAGACGCACTGGGAGTGCCGAAAAAGACATAGGTGAAAAAAGGAGCGGAAGGTCCCAAAAACCCTGAAAGTGAGGTGTTTTTGAACCTTTTTTTTGAAGAGCTTACAGCCTAGAAGCAAGCATTAGGACGAGTTTGTACATGATAATGTCATCTAATAAGGTAGTTGATACTACGTGAATTCCTATAAGATGACAATTGATATCATTCCTCTTATTCCGTAAGTGCTACTGCTGCTCCGCTGGCTGAATCGTAGATGGATGAGAGTCATCTTGAATCATTGACCTTCTTCTTCTTCACTGGTTCTTGAAGACAGCATTAGGGGTATTGCGGTAATGGAGAAATCCCGACAAGAAGTAACTCACATGGTAGTCCTGGGCCTAGGAAGGCTATCTGTGGCGAAATCCCGGAGAAAAAGCGCCCCTCCGAGCTGTAGAAACGGCGCAACGGATCATTGAGTACTCGTTCCCGCCTCCCTTTGATTTCTTGATCTCCCCTCCCGATGACGTAATTCCCAATTGTCTGGGGTGGGAGCGGCCAAGGAGATGCGGCAGGATCGAAGGTTTTGCTGCGCGCTTTCGCAGTTTTGACTTGCTGCTCACTCCAAAAAATAGATGCTGTCCTATTTTCAAACATTCCCTTGTGTTTACTTGGCAACATGTCAATGGAAAACTAGATCAGACTATCCGCTTCTTGACGGACAGGTCTTCCGCGTCGAGAATCAACAGTGGAAAGGGGGTCCCATTTCTGGGGTTTTCGGCCATTTCCATCCGTCTTTTCTCCACTGTCCTGACTAGGCATCTCGACTTTCATATGCACCACTTCTTTTACTTTCGTCCGGCTTTCCCCTAATGCTGTCTTTGACGCGTTTACCACTCACTCTCGTGAAGGGGCTGTGTACTCGGGAATGTAGCCAAGACATATGTATTGTCATGAACTGTGCCTTTGAGGTGTCTTTTGTACTCTCGCCTAATACTGCACGTGTATGTAATATAGTCGCGCTGCTATAACATTAGTGTAACTAATAAATTAAAGACAGCATTAGGGATACTATGGTTAATGAAAAATCCCGAAAAGAAGCCACTCACAAGGAACATATGGGCCCCAGAAGGTTATTCATGGCGAAATCTCCGTCGAAAAACGCGCCCCTGACCTGTAGTGACGACGTAGCGGATAAGACCTGACGCCATTGATAAGTCCATTCCGCCTCCTAGGGTCGACTTTGCCGAAGAATGACTGAGGTGTATATTAGGTGCATGAAGAATAAGTGGCCAAAACGTAAGTGGCCATAACTTCACTCAGACGCAACTCTATTTGTCCATGTAAAAACCTTTCGAATCTACGGAATTTCGCCAACGATATGGTAAAGACAATATGCCATCACTATCAAATTCTGGATTGCGATAATTAATAGTATCAAGAATGGCATTTTTACCGTGCATAGTATCGGCGAACTCCTTCTGACGCAGATTTGCATGGAAGCCCGGAAAGAGTGGTAATCCGTTGGGGATAGGTCTGGGGAATACGGCGTGGTCGGAGGAGAGTGTTCATGCCTAACTGCATCAGTTTTTGCTGGGTGCGCAAAACAACGCAACCCCACACCTCGCAAGTCACCCGGCAGAAACTGATGCAGTTAGGCATCGGAACCCTCCCTCACCCCCCCCCCCCTTATTTCCCAGACCTGTCCCTAAAGGAATACCACTTTTGCGGGGCCTCGATGCAAACCTGCGTCAGAAAAAATTCGCCGATACTATGCATGTTGAAAATGCCATCGTTGACTTTATTAATTTTCGCAATCCAGAATTTTATCATGTTTGCATATTTTCTTTACCAGATCGTTGACAAGGTTGTTAAGATTCGAATGGTTTTAATTTCAACAAATAAAGTTGTGTCTGTGCGAAGTTTGGCGTCTTGAAAAAAGTGAACCATTTTAGCCATTTATTCTGCATGCGGCTAATAGTAATGAGCATGATGGCAGAATGACACTTATCGTATCGTATATCGATCGAAATCACGTGGTGCTTGACGTGTAAGCCTTCGTGGTGAACACGTCCACCGGTCATAATAGAAAATTGAAAGGAATAAAGCAATCGAATCCGCCTTCAGAGACAGCGTTAGGGGTAATTCGATTGTTTCATTCATCGTACGTCAAGCACCACGTCAGTCCGATCGATGCGGCTTCAATACGATACATAAGTATCATACTGCTATAATGCTTATTACTCTACACCTCAGTCATTCTTCGGTAAAGTCGACCCTAGGAGGCGGGATGGACTTATCAAAGGCCTCAGGTCTTATCCGCTACGGCTCCACGCAAAAACTCACCGGCGCGTGCTAGGTGACGTGACAGCCACCGAGCAGCGCGACGTTGAGCGATGGCCTTGCTCCTACCAAAACGCTTTATAGAGGGTAACCCTGATTGTGTTTTGCTAATATTATTAGGTTGGACGGGAAGTTCTGGGACACTTTTTGTTTTTTCCTGTAGAAACCTGTAAAGCTTCGGGAGCATTTGGTAGTGGGGGGTATATGAAGCGTCTGAAAAGGGCTTCTGAATAGCACATTCATATTCTCTACGGCTTCAACTAGCAGTGAATTTACGGCAATTTCGCGAAAGGTGCGAAATTCACGAACACCGCCTCGGTTCCTCAGCATGCGAGGCCACTAACAAAATTAACCAGTCGATGGACCCAGGTACTGTCTCTCATATGGCGGCAGCCCGATGGCTCGATCGGCTCAAATTGGAACAGGAAAATATTCAAAAAATTGCATTGAGAAAAAAACTTTTTTTTTGAAAATTTTCAAAAAAATAGGAAACTGTTACCATCCAACACGACAGCCACTGCCGATCTCTACTGCAGGCAATTGGACACCGGAGCGCCAAAACTTACCGGAAAAATGGACCAAGACCTCTTCCTCCACGATAACGCTCACCCACATGTGGCAAAGTTGGCGTGTCAAAGGATCCAGGACCTCGGCTGGACGACGCTTCCCCACCCACCATATTCCCCGGACATGTCCCCAACTGACTACCACCTATTCCGGTCGTTGAGCCACTTCCTTGACGGGCGACAGTTCAAAGATGACGACGATCTCAAGAGCGGGCTCCAGAACTTCTTTGACCAGAAGTCTCCCGAATTCTACCGGAAGGGTATCTACGATCTTCCTGAGCGTTGGCAGTACATTGTAGATCACGATGGTGCATACTTTGGTGACTGAAGTTACATGTGAGTAAAATTAAAATAAATTGAATTTTTCTCACAAGGTGTCCCAGAACTTCCCGTCCAACCTAATACATTGAGGATGAGCACATAGTGCTGCGCAAGCTTTGCTGCTTTGACAGACTTTCGACAGCTGGGAGAGCTGGCCTTTTTCAAAGTGGCTAGCCTCTCCAGACGTATGGATTTGCCTCAGTCCAATGATGTAGAAGTTTCAGGAGACTGTGTGTGCTCCGTCTCATGTATAACCATGCGGGGAGTTCGGTGAAGTGACAGCAATGTTATCCTCACTGAAGAGCCATGTTTGTAGCGCAGGCCATCGCAAACCGTCGCTCACGCGGTGGATGTGACGTCACCAAGCACGCGCCGCATGAGCGCGCCGGTGAGTCTTTCCCTCCTCCCCCAATATACTTCCATACCCTACAACACCTGTAAATGTGTCAGCTGATAAAGCGATAGAAGCTTGGTGGCATTCGCCTTCCGACGCTCCTTACCATTTAGCAACATTTGCTTTTGTCTCTTTTTGCCGAATGCTATCAATTGTTGTCAACTTGGATCACTCGCCACTATTGTTCTCGTCCCACAATTCTTAACACCTATGGGTGTCGGCGCTCTGGGATCGACGCGAAAGGCGAAACAGATTTGGCGGCATTCGCCATTCAGAGCTCTTTGTTAATCTTATCAAACGTTATCGATTTGAATCGTCCGCCATTGGTGTTCCCGTCCCACCCCGCAAAAGACCTGTGAGCACGAGCGCTCCGAGATCAATACGACAAACGAAACGGAGCTGTGTTTCACCCCTCAAATAACCATGGGAATGGGCATTCTAAGATCGACCCGGAAAGCGAAACAGATTTGGCGACATTAGCCTTTCGAAGCTCTTTATCAGCTTCTATCACTTTCGGTTCGCCACCGCTGGGGCTCCCTTAGCACCCCCTATATCATTTGCAAATTCAAGGTGCCAGCTTCGCTGTGACGCGAAATATGAATTTCGTGACAAACAGAAGAACAGAGACACCACTTACACATTAGACAAACCGATTATACATATACCAGTTGGCTGTCGCAGATTACTGCGCGCGATTCATGGCGATATTGTGCAAAATGGGTGTATTCGGCCCGACCACAGCGGAGCGGAGATTTCCTTCCATCTGCTTTCAGCTGAGCTATTGAATTACAAAAAGGCAGAGAAGATGGCGTGATTTAGAAGCATTTCGGTATCGGTATACTTCAATCGCTTTGCATGGAACCCATTTTGCACGTAATCCACATGAATCGCGCGCAGTAGTGTGCGCCACCCAACTGGTCATCATTGGGAGTCTGGGTAGTTTGGAAATCGATAGTTTTGTATTCGATTGCATCGATTGGTAACAAATAGATCACTTGCTGAGAATCTAATTCGTACACATTGATGTTAGGCCATATCCCGCTTATCGATGTTTATCGTTTTCGTAAACATGCTTCTCACTTGGGATTCTACGTAGACTAACGGTCGATACCCAGTGTTGCTGCAAGACCGCATTAGAAAATGATGCCGAGTGAACCGCTTGGTTTGCTATCACAAAAATAGGTTGTATCATGATTATCAATGGAGATCGCATTATCAAGAGAAACGCACCATTTTTTGGAACGCCAGGCATTTAGCGGTCGATACATCGGTCAGTGATATCAGAACATAAACAAAATATGTTCACCCGATGCCACTGCGCATCAAACGCTTTCGCTAAAGCGGTCGTACGGTGCCAGCAAGGATTTCATCCCATCCAATTCCTTACGGTTCTTATCAGTCACTGTAAGCCGTTATCAGTTTCACTGAGGCTCCTGTACCCAACAGCACCTTTGAGGTACCCGTACACTACAATACCTGCGAATATGAACATTCCACTGTTAGCCGTAGAAGCATGCCGGCCGCAGTGACATTTCCCTTTCTCACGCTCCTAATCGAAGCTTATCAACCACTATTAGTTTGGATCACCCACTATTAATGTCTCCGTCCCACCCTGCACAACACCCATGAGTGTCAGCGCTCCTGGATCAACGCGAAAGGCGAAACGAATTTGACGACTCTAGCCTTTTTACGCCCCTTATCGAATCTTATCAACCATTATCAACTTGGATCACCCACCATTAATGTCCCTCACCCACCCTGCTGAACACCCATGAGTGTCAGCGCTCTTGGATCAACGCGAAAAGCGAAACGGATTCGACGATTCTAGCCTTTTTATGCACCTTATCAAATCTTATCAACCGTTATCAATGCGTGTCACCCACCATTAATGTTCCCGCCCCACGCCGCAGAACACCCAAGAGTATCAGCGCTCTAGGTTCAACCCGAAAGCCGAAACGACGTCGGTGACTCTCGCCTTTTAAGGCTCCTTATCAGCGTGTATCAGCTGCTATCACTTTCGGTCCACCACCGCCTAGGTCCCCTTACCACCCCCTATATCATTTGTAAAATTCAGCTTCCCAGCTTTGCTGCGACGCGAGATATGAATTTCGTGACAGACAGACGGACACACACACACACACACAGACATACTTAGCGAATTATATATAGTAGGATAGTAGGATCATATTATTCTTGGAGGCTCAGCACATACGCATTACTGATCGTGTAATTATAGCGCGCGTCGCTCTCTTGTGAGATCTCACTGGCACTTCACACTGTGCATGCGAGAACGTAAAGAAATTAGCTTTATGGAAAACTTGTGAGAATCATGCTGTAGGGCTGTATGAGCTGATTCGTAAGATACATACTTTTGAGGGCACATTCCAGGATTATTGGGAATCACATCTCCTGTCGTGGATGGATAGTTCGACCCAATCCACGTAGGCTGTACCTTTACCGAGGCGTGTGTCGGGTGAGACTGCTTACTTCGGAAAATCGCGTGGCTGCCTGTGGCGAGGGCGCGGCGGATGCCAATGCCAGTGACAGGGCATGGCAGCCTTCAAGCGAGGCAGTGTGGCATGGTTGGAAGGTGACGCACACACGCTCTGCCACGCTCCCAAGAGCAATCGATACGCAAGTCGTACTGGTGACGCAGCGAGTGCGACGCCACGAAGCGATTTTCGGAGTAAGTTCTTTCACCCGTGGGTGTCAACTTCTGGAGCGTGCAGAGTCTAAGAATCTAGCGCAACAGCTGGGCCCCGCCCACCCCAGCCGAGATTGCCGGCAATGACGTTGGCAGAGCTGGCAACTACGTGGCAAATGAGGCCTACGATTTGTGTGATAAAACATAAGATAAGGACGAGATGACAATGATAAAGGAGACGTTGACATGAGGAAACAGGTGATATCCCCGAGTTCTCTGTGATATCATCCAGCAGGAACACACACACACACACACACACACACACACACACACACACACACACACACACACACACACACACACACACACACACACACACACACACACACACACACACACACACACACACACACACACACACACACACACACACACACACACACACACACACACACACACACACACACACACACACACACACACACACACACACACACACACACACACACACACACACACACACACACACACACACACACACACACACACACACACACACACACACACACACACACACACACACACACACACACACACACACACACACACACACACACACACACACACACACACACACACACACACACACACACACACACACACACACACACACACACACACACACACACACACACACACACACACACACACACACACACACACACACACACACACACACACACACACACACACACACACACACACACACACACACACACACACACACACACACACACACACACACACACACACACACACACACACACACACACACACACACACACACACACACACACACACACACACACACACACACACACACACACACACACACACACACATTCTCTTCTGGACAACTCGTCCGAATGGACGAGTTGTCGCGGGCGGGGCGTGTGGCAAGCACACGCACACGCGCGCGCACAACCCTCACCGCGTTTACCGCGCCCAAGGGTGCGAAGGGGACGCGCATTCGGCCCGCATCCGCGGGGCCGAACGGCTCCTCTGGGACACAATGGGCTGCTGCTCCCAGAGGCAAAATTTCGGCTCCTCGGGGACGCGCCGGCTTGGGACGCGCACCAGCAGCACGCCGCGTTTACCGGCCAAGGGTGCGAAGGGGACGCGCGTTCGGCCCGCATCCGCGGGGCCGAACGGCTCCTCTGGGACACAATGGGCTGCTGCTCCCAGAGGCAAAATTTCGGCTCCTCGGGGACGCGCCGGTATCTAGCCAGCCGGCGCTGTACGCACGAGCATGGACCCCGGCCCGTCGGCGACGTGCCTGCCGCCACAAGCCCCCACCCACCCTTAAAGGTTTTAGCGTTGCATTTTGTTGAAACGTGTGCCAGCCGGCTGAAGCCACAATTCACGCACACACACACTCACACACAAATTCAAAAATTTAATTCAAAATTCAAATTTTGGGGTAATTATGGCGGAATCCGATTTTTATTCACTTTTTTGCGGATTTCGATTTGATTTTTGCGTCACACACACACACATTCTCTTGATTTTTTTGATTTTTTTAACTTTCACACACACACACACACACACACACACACACACACACACACACACACACACACACACACACACACACACACACACACACACACACACACACACACACACACACACACACACACACACACACACACACACACACACACACACACACACACACACACACACACACACACACACACACACACACACACACACACACACACACACACACACACACACACACACACACACACACACACACACACACACACACACACACACACACACACACACACACACACACACACACACACACACATTCTCTTCTGGACAACTCGTCCGAATGGACGAGTTGTCGCGGGCGGGGCGTGTGGCAAGCACACGCACACGCGCGCGCACAACCCTCACCGCGTTTACCGCGCCCAAGGGTGCGAAGGGGACGCGCATTCGGCCCGCATCCGCGGGGCCGAACGGCTCCTCTGGGACACAATGGGCTGCTGCTCCCAGAGGCAAAATTTCGGCTCCTCGGGGACGCGCCGGCTTGGGACGCGCACCAGCAGCACGCCGCGTTTACCGGCCAAGGGTGCGAAGGGGACGCGCGTTCGGCCCGCATCCGCGGGGCCGAACGGCTCCTCTGGGACACAATGGGCTGCTGCTCCCAGAGGCAAAATTTCGGCTCCTCGGGGACGCGCCGGTATCTAGCCAGCCGGCGCTGTACGCACGAGCATGGACCCCGGCCCGTCGGCGACGTGCCTGCCGCCACAAGCCCCCACCCACCCTTAAAGGTTTTAGCGTTGCATTTTGTTGAAACGTGTGCCAGCCGGCTGAAGCCACAATTCACGCACACACACACTCACACACAAATTCAAAAATTTAATTCAAAATTCAAATTTTGGGGTAATTATGGCGGAATCCGATTTTTATTCACTTTTTTGCGGATTTCGATTTGATTTTTATTTTTTTGATTTTTTTAACTTTCACACACACACACACACACACACACACACACACACACACACACACACACACACACACACACACACACACACACACACACACACACACACACACACACACACACACACACACACACACACACACACACACATTCTCTTAATTTTTTGATTTTTTCACTTTCACACACACATGCACACACACACTCTCTTGGACGAGTTGTCTCGAATTGGACGAGTTGTCTGGGGCGGAGTTAATTTTTAAATTTTTTGAATTTTTTACGAATTTTTAGAATTTTTTACGAATTTTGATGGATTTTTTTTGATTTTTTGATTATTTTTTCGCTTTCACACACACACACATTCTCTTCTGGACAACTCGTCCGAAATTAAGGAGTTGTCGCGGGCGGGGCGTGTGGCAAGCACACCCTCACCGCGTTCACTGCGAGGGGGGAAGCGTTCGGCCCGCATCGGCGGGGCCGAACGAAGTAGCCTCACCGCGTTCGCCGCCGAAAGGCTACACCGGGACGCATTTCCCCGATGGAGAAGCTCCTCTGGGACACAATGGGCTGCTGCTCCCAGAGGCAAAATTTCGGCTCCTCGGGGACGCGACGGCATCTAGCCAGCCGGCGCTGTGCGCACGAGCATGGCTGAAGGCTCGCGGTCCCAGGCTAGATGAAAGGGGGCCTGATTTAAGTCATTTTCGTGAGCTCTTTCGGATTTTTCTTTATCGCACCTCTAATTTCATAATTCAGCGCTTTAACCCTTTCAAGGTAATCCTGGAATGTGCCTTTAGATTGAATGAAAACGAACCGAGTTATAGTAAAAAAACAACGAAAAAACGCTAACCCGCTTTAGGGGGGGGGGGTATTGTAGGGTGTGTACCCCTATTTCAGGATTGTCGCACAGCGGCATGTCGCAAGCGAAGCAACGCGGACGAGCCAAAGGTGCCATGTTGTGGGGTCCCGAAGCGATTACGAGTGCGTATCTCACCCCTAGCATTACGTTATAATCGTTCTAAGACCTAAGAACCGCGGCGCGCATAGCTCGCACACTGCGTCGCACGCTGCTCGTCGTCGTGCGACAATCCTGACATAGGGGTACACACCCGGTATTGTATGCACCTCAAAGCCCTGCACGGTTCTGAAACGGATCAGGGTCAGCCGCTTAGCTTTAGTCTTGGTTTCCTATTTTTGAATCACCTCATGATTCTGAAGCTCTTATTATGATACGTGCTAATATTACATTTCTAGAACCCATGAAATATGAATGAAATGCTAGTAGATGATCAAATGAGTGGGAAAAAAGTAAGTTCGGAAAATGTTGGAACATATGACGTCTGATTGCCTTTTGAGCACTATATTCTTCCTATTGATGATTACTTCTTGAGTTTGAAGTTCTTGCTTCATGTTCAATAGACGAGCGATCACATCGGCTGCGAGGACTCTTATCAGCAACTGACTCCTGGACGTAAACACACGATGGCCAGCTCAGTGTCTATCATCCGTCTCTTTGATCGCCTCGACATTCGAAAGCATCCAAGTCCCATTACTTTCAACTAGCGTGTCATCAAAGCATTGCGGAGATGCCGGTATTACTCCTCTTGTTGTTCGTCCCTCTTGTCGCCAGTCAAGGAAAAGATCTCGATGTGCCATCAAACGTGGCTAATCGGTGAGATTTTTTGCTGTACCAATGATACCAGCTCGATTATTCAGAAAAGTTGCAAACTCTTATTCCTTGTGAACCATTTTCGACATTCTTTATGGAGTTTCCATGTAGAGATTGTTGGCAACGCCCTTTTATAAGCTTGTCTATTCATGGCGTTTGGGTTACCAGTAACAGTTTCATTCTGTAGCATGAAACGCTCCTGATACGCGGGCATTCGTGATTCTACAACGGCTCTCTAAAAGTATCCCGAAGTAGTGTCAGAAAATGTGCACAAATTAGGAATCAAAATTAGCAGTAGTGTAACAAATGCTCGCAAATACAAAAAATTAGGAATGAGGAATTATAAAGGGAAAAAAGGATCTGTCTAACTGATTCCACTTCTTTTTTACCGCTATGGCGACGCATCTACAAAGTGACTCGGAAGACCTCTTACAAGCATAAAACCCATGAAGAAGTCGCTTCCCTGTCTTAATTGGTGAGAAGCTTTAGTACCCAAGCATCTTTCTCGAAAAACAGTTGAAGTGTCTTGTGCAGTAAAATAGCACCTGATCTTCCGTCAAGAAGAATCAGGCGGCTTTTCAGTGAATGTTCACTTATTCAAGCCTTTCTAATACCGTAGTAAAATTTGAATGCAGCCAATGATCATACGAGTACTTGCTTGCAACAATCCTTCATGCATACAAGCCTGATGAATGCTAAAGACATTGAAAGAATAGGGGGGCTACGTGGCCTGAAAGTATTCGAACAGCCAAAGCGAGCGGCATCTCTTATCGTTAGTTGATCTACTCCGCTATTCACTTTGATTATTCGGGTGTGTACCCTTATGTCAGGATTGTCGCACGACGACGAGCGGCGTGCCACGCAGTGTGTGCGAGCTATGCGTCGCGGTTGTTGGGTCTTGGAACGATTACTAAGGGGCGATACGCAGTTGACTTGTAATCGCTCCGGGACTCAACAACATGGAGCCTTTGGCTCGTCCGCCTTGCTTCGCTTGCGACATGCCGCGGTCCTGACATAAAGGTACACACCCTGATTATTCACACCGAAACACATCCGAAGACGTGCCATTATCTCGCTAGTTCAGAGCCAAGATGCTACAGTTTTCTCTAATGGTTCAGAAATGGTGGCGGTCGATTGAGTAGATTTTCCTGTCACCAGGAATGAAGCTTTTTAAGTGCATTGAACGACGATATCTGATCTCCATATCACAGTACTATTATTTTGATACGATAATACTGATATAATTGCTATTTTTAATTCAGTTCAATGGCCATCAGAGGTACCCTTTTATGCGGTAACAAAGGAATGAAAGGTGCCACGGTACGACTGTTCCGTACCTACCAGAAAGACGCCGTAGATGGTGAGATTTTTGTGATTCACATTTTCACGTAAGCGAAACAACATTCAGTTGTTTATTTATGCTTTCTTCTCGAGACAACACAGCTTGGTCGCTGCTCGTGCGGGTGTAAACACCCGTTGTGTAAGGCTTCCTATTACTACGATGAATAGATTGATTGACATCATTGCTGACTTCTCGAAAGGGCAAAGTTCATTGTGCCAGTCAAATATTCAAGGTAACTACGACTTTGCAAAGAGGAGTTCAACACTAGTCCCATTTGTAGGAATTATATGGTTCGCTGTTTTAGTATGTTTTGGCAAACATTTCACTTGCAACCGATAATATTTGCTTTTTGTTATTATTTATCTGTCACAAAAGCAAACGAAAACGTCAATCACCAAAGTGGCAATATGTCCAATAGCATATAAAAAAATCAAACGGAACAAACGGCTCCTGCAACTTTTACAAACGTGATCTGTGTAAGTAGCAACAAGTAGCTCCGGGTATTACCCTTTCATTGATAGTAAGAGAACCAAATTCGGAGAAGTTCTTCGAGACCTAAAGCAGGAGATGAACACTCTCAGTAGGGTGAAGGTCGATTTGTCGAATTTTCGCTTGGCGGCATCGCACTCGTGGCGTCGTCAGTACGAGTCGTTTGGAATTCCGGGTGAAACCAATCACGATGATTGTTGAACTACAATGAGTCATGTCTGGGGATCTAATAATTCCGGGTCAGTATTCACAAAGCATCAAACTGCGCATCGGTAAGACACGTGGTTTTATTTAGGGCAAATCGCATTCAAAAGCCACCACGAAACTGAAAGGGGGTAGAAGACATGGAGCATTTGAAGAGATATCGTTCAACTCCTTTAAACTTCTTAGAAACGTTGCTGATGTTGCCAAAGCATTGAACGTTCACGACGTTCACGAAACCCACCACGAAACTGAAAGGGGGTAGAAGACATGGAGCATCTGAAGGGATACCGTTCAATGCCTTTAAACTTCATAGAAACGTTGCTGAATGTTGCCAAAACATTGAACGTTCAAACGTCATTCAGAATTTAAACGTGAATTCAGTCTGTAGAAGCAGTAATCAAGCACGGCTTTACAGAGAAAAATGAGATTCACCATGTACCTACTCAAAGCGATTTGATCGATTCTCTGTTAGGGTGTGAATTGTTTTTCGAAAAAGCCAAAAAGGAATGTATAGGAAATATACTAGATCGAGGCCTCAATCCAAGAATAAGACCAATAAATACGAAGGCTAAAATCCGACCACTCGGCATTACTAAGCTATCACTACGCACAGAAACCACGAGTCATTCAAAAAAAAGATTTTAGCAAAAACTTCGCCCACAAGGCTCACTCAGGATGCTGGTAAAGTAGTCTAACCTCCAATTTTGATGTTGTGTAGAATCAAGAAATCGCACCAAACAGCTTTTTCCCCTATTTTGGCTTAAGACTTCCATTGAAGAACTTTCAATCACGGATATGACTTCAATATTGAAAGCCGCATGTCTTAGTGCGTCTAAAGTCAGAAACAAACGAAATTCACGCTATCCCAGAAATACTCCAGAGATCGAGATAAAGGTCGTATTCGTTATCAGGACACTGAATTTCCTATACGAAAAGGCTTGAATGAGTTCTGTCAGAAACGTAATTGCAACAATCTGGTGCAAACGCCGAACGAAAGTCATATCCCAGGCAATCGCTATACGCGAAATTCAGACAAAATCATTTTTTGGCTAACCCGTGGTTTCTGGGGTCATGATAGTTGAATAGTGTCAAATATTTTAACAATTTCTGACAAATGTATGTCGTCAACCATCAGTGCAGAGCAGGTGTGGCTGTGCTGGAGTGTGTGCAGATATGATAGCGAATCGCTTCACGGCGTATCATTCGCGGCGCCACCAGTACGGCTTGCAAATCAATTGCTATTGGGAGCACGGCAGAGCGTGGCTGCGTCACCTCTGCGCTTCCACCCATGCCACACTGCCTCGTTTGAAGGCTGCCATGCCCTGCCACTGGCAGTCGCACCCACTGCGCCGCTCGCCGCGGGCGGCAACGCGATTCGCTGTCATATCTGCACACACCCGCCGTGCTGTCCTAGTTATGGAAGTAGTACGCACATCCCTTCGTTGCTTCAATACACACTCCATGTTCCGCAGGAGCCGTGCGTCATTTGGTACGCTTCCAGCAGGTCGGCGTAGGTGACTAAAACACAACCGTAACACTATCCCACCAATGACGGTGCAGACGACGTGCACCCTCAGCCAGCGTAAGATATGATTCAACTACGTGCCACAGACATCAGATAGATCCAAATCCACAGATCTTAGCGAATAATTTTCAATGATTTTCATCGCTGCCTTCTAACGAATAACTTTTTAGATCTCTCACAACTGCTTGACCAGAAACACACCCTCGACACGGGATACTTCCAGCTTGAAGGAAACACCGCAAAGTTTCAATCCACACAAACCGAAATCGATCCATTTGTGACGATTCATCATAACTGCGACATGGATGAACGAGAGACTGCCAATGTGAGGGTGTTAAGTCAATGAGGCACATTCACAGCTCTTTTTAAAGGGACCACGAGGACAATTTGGCCGATTGTTGGGGATGAAAGTAGAGGTATCAAGCGGTAAAGAGTAGATGAATGAACGGAAGGGAGCGGCCACTCTGAAATGTGGAACCGCCTTCCCCGTTAATTCTCTTCGATGGCGAGTTTACTACTGGAACCTGGAAAAAGTCTTTTCCAACGGAAGTTGCGTAACACCCTAGGGCTCACATGTAATGAACACCTCTCGTGGTGATTTGAATGAAATTCTAAGGATTCTGTGGGATTCATCGAAAATTCTTCAATGGTAACAGTTTCAGAAAGGATACAAGCGATGGGCAATTCGATTACCACAAGAGTATGTTACGACAGGATTAAAGCCAAGAAAGGTGCGTTTGAAGAATTGTGTGTAGCGTTATAAGACACTTTCTAATTTTGCATGTCCAGCCGCTATGTTGCTTGTGATACAAGCTACTACTCTCTCTCTCTATTAGTATGTATACTATCGTGTTACATTCCATTACTATAGCCCCAAAAGATATTTGGTGAGATGGAGCATAGTCCTCGTCATTTATAGAGGCGTTTGGTTGAAAAAGGACGGGTGTTGCATTCCTGCTCGAGATATTATGTAGCTTAACCCGTTGACGACCGCGGCATTTACACTTGTCTGGCGCCGCGTGAGATTTTCCCACGCTCCGCTTGTGACACGACGTCGTGTCACACGGTCCCACAGGGACACCTTTTTTGAGAAACTATCATTTTTTACTTTTTTGCACTGTAATTAGGTTCCCACTTATATTAATGATAATATGTAGACCAAGTTTGTATCAAGCTTTCCCCTCTCAAGTAAGAATTGATGCCTTTGATGATGAAAGTGAACTATCAAAATATCGATTGACGGCTACAAATAAGTGGATTTTAGCGGTCAAATGGCGTCTCACACACCGTTTGTGAGCATGATCACCATGGTTGTACACCAGGTTTCACCAAGTGAATATTCACATATTTATTTACCTTTTTAATAAGAAGCTCAATAATTCAAGGGCTATAAGTTATTTTCTTATACCATGCTTCGTGTAAAAACCTTTATGTTTGAAGTATACATCAAAAAAGATCAACCTAAAATATAAATTACCAGGCTGTGACACGACATCATGTCACACGGTCCCACGCGGCCAACATGGTGTGAAACAAAGTCGTGTCACAGGGTCGTCAATGAGTTAAATATGTATGTGAACGGTTGCTATCGCGGTCATCGCAGCAACAGTGGTATAAGGCCGCAACCGTAAGGCCGCTTTCATACTTTGCGCACCGGCGGCGACGGCGTCGATGCGCAAAGTATGAAAGCGGCCTTATACATCGCAACAAGCGAATAATTTGCTCCGGCCACATTTGTCGCACGCGAGCAGCGATTGATCTTTCTCGATCATTACTACTAAAAAGACTATAAACGCCAGGTTGGGGAGGTGTAGCGTCACGTTTATCAGAAAGCGAAAGTGCTGCGTAAGGTTGCTTTTATACTTTGTAACGCCGTCGCGAAGTCAACGTCTGAGCCTGCGACAAATGCTGGATGGACACCGTTCACGTTCCATCCAAGGCATCCGTTTTTATCTGAGAGGGGAAAGCTTAATACAGATGTGGTTTATCTATTATCATAGCTACATGTGGTCGTTGCGACGTCGCCTACGTTTACGGTGGTGGCAAAAAGTCCCGTTTCATGCTTCAATGAGAAGAGGCTTGGAACAAAACTACTGATCCCGGTTTATTTGCTTCGACCATTATTGGATTAAAATTTTCGGTTTATCATTATGCAGCCGAATTCTCCGCTTTATTTAAAGACATCATTAGGGGTAAGGCAGCAATGGAGAAATCCCTACAAGAAGTCCCTCACGTAGTAGTTTTGGGCCTAAGATGGCTATCTGTGGCGAAATCCCGGTGAAAAAGCGTCCCTCTGAGCTGTAGAAACGCCGCAAAACCCCGCAAACGCACTTATGTTCCGCCTCTTGACAGGTTAATCCCGCCTCCCGATGACGTGTTCTCGATTGACTGGGGTGAGAGCGGTCAAGAAGATACGGCAGGATTGAAGGTTTTGCGGCGCGCTTTCGCAGTTTTAGCTTGAAGCTCACTCCAGACAATAGATGCTGTCATAATTCCAAGCATTCCCTTGTGTTTACTTGGCAACATGCCAATGAAAAACTAGATCAGATTACCCGCGTATTGACGGGAAGGTCGTCCACGCTTAAAACCAACGGTGGAAAGGGGGTCCCATTTCTCGGGTTTTTGGCCATTTCCATCCGTTTTTTCTCCACTGTTCTGTTACTAGACATCTCGACTTCCATATGCACTATTTCTTTTACTTTTCGTCCGACTTTCTCCTAATGATGCCTTTAAGGTGTACGATTTTGGACGAGTCAATCTGCAGCTGGCATACCCAGGAGAGATGCATGACAAGAAGTTCAATTACAATGACTAACAGCATATGTAGACAACTTTTATAAGATAAATTTCTAATTTCCTTATTGTGCATGTTGTTGTACAATAAAGTCCTTATCAGCGAAGTCATCTTTCAGTGTTAATGAAGATCTCGCTCCTGTTGAATGTATGGACGGTCTACAGTAATGGGGGGTGAAGTGGACGCAAAAGACGACACATTCATCGCAAGAAACTTCCAGTCAGACCCGTGCGCTTCTTCACCGACGTTCCCAACCAAATGACAAATTTTTGGCCCTCTCCATCAGCCAAAGTACTGTTTAGTATCGTTTGAGAGCTGACGAATTCTTTGGCACTCATTCTCGCTCTCTCACCTCCCACCTGATACTACCCCACAGTGATTGTACACTCGAGAGTATATCCCCGCTATTCTCAACATGAGGGAGAAGAGAATCCCTCCTCAACCAAGATTTGGTATAATAGCTCATGACGCCGCGCACTATGCAGTGTCCCCAACTACAGTGGCTGTCGAAAGCTTAGAAACTTTTAAATTTTGAACCTCTCTTGATTAGGAAAAAACCGAGCTATTCAGATTACATGGAAAAGGCACAATATCAAGTAGAAAACACATTGTGTAGCATCGTTCTTTGAAAGTGGAAATTTCAGGGAGAAAGTACTACATATGTCAGAAAATAAAGCGTCAAAAGCTTGGAAACTCTACAATAACAAAAAAAAAATCGAACTTATTCACCTCAGAATACAATACAAAAACTAGTACTTCGTTGGACAGCAGGTCGAAGCGCATTCTCCAAACAGTATATGTACAAAATTTTGCTGAATGAACTGCTGAATCAGTGAATGTTGGAGTTCCGTCTGTACACGTTTCTTTCATTGGCCAGCTTCGTTGTGGGATGCGCCATATATGAGGCTTTCATCGACAATCCATCTGTTTGGAGGACACATTATCCTTTTGGTTATCTTAGACTTGTGAACTGTGATTAATGTCTCAAGGATATGTTCGCAAACATACACAGGTCCCTATTCGCAATGCGAGCTTAACTGATAAGCGCTTAACATATATACAGGTTCCAGATTTGAATCCCGCTGTTATAGTTAACTTTATTCCCCTATACTTTGGACCCTTAACCTGAAATGTTTCACGGATCACTTCTGGCCTCTAAGATGACGATCTTTCTCAGCGGACTGGTATTGTTCGGAGGCGGAAAGGTGTGTGGGAGGGGGGGAGGAAAGAAGGGGGAGGCGCATCTCCACGTTCCATGACTGAATGATGGCGTATCGCACATCATTGTTCACAAGCATGTAAAAATGACAAATATCGCCAACAGAGTGTAATAGGCTCAGCCTGGAGAGGAGAAAGAAGCTTTAGGTGATTGAACTTTTTTCCACTGAAGAAGACCTCTTTGCAACTTGTTTCACCCATGTCAGGAATCTTTTTCCTTCCATCCTCCAGCCTAGGCTGAAAACATGTCCCCCCCTCCTTTTACACGAAGAGAGCATCTGCCATGATTCACTTTAGAAGGAAGTCGTGGGAACGTTTTTTGAACGTTTTTGTGCAAGCAGGCTTGCGACAGAAACGTGCGGTCACTAGTTTCCCCTCCCCCCTCCTTGAGCCACATTGACCTCAAAACCGTGCACCTCTTGTGCTTAGCTTCTCAGGATCATGCATAGGCATATACAGTAGGGCTCAAAAGTCTTCGGCGAAATGGTCTTTCACTTGGGTTTTTTCACTTGTAACTTTTTTGCAACTGCACCGATTTAAGAGAAATTTTAGTATGTTGTACTCGGAGACACTGCATACTTAATATACTATTTTGGCGCGCAACGGTGTAGGTTACGTGGTTATATGAAATTTTTTAATTTTGGCATGCCATCGCTATGCCGTCCCGCTGTGCCGCTGTCATCAAAAGTAGTGGTCTTTCTACAAAATATTAATGTTCTCTGAGGCTTGCTCTTTTGTTTTTGTATAGAAAGCCGTTTTTCTTGAACAAGCCTCTTACTTTTTTTGGGTGGTCTTGTAGTAAATTCTTGTAAAAAATCATGAAAAGTGGGAAGCGGCGCTCAAGTAGTAGGAAATGTTGACAATAGGTTCAGGCACCACATATTAAAATTTTGTCAAATTTGGTCAAGTAGAAAAAAAGTTATGACAAAAAAGTTTTGGCCGAAGACTTTTGAGCGCTACTGTACATATGATATTTGACTACTTTTGTTGTCGATCCGACAATCGCTTATCAAAATGTGTCCCTCGCCCAACTCATGTAGCACCTATTCGTCTATTCCACAGGCTACAAAGCGGATATTGCTTAATTATTAAATAGTGTGTCTCACTCAGCCTAAAAAGTCAGACTGTGCGGTTGAGCCGTGGATTAGGAGCTGTGAAGCGGTGCATGTAAGTTTTACATTCGGCGCAGTAGGTGTGAGGCGGAGTAGAATGATGCGAGCAGCCCTTCAGTGCTCTGGACGCAACAGCAGTACTCTCTGCGCCCAGGTATTATGTACTGCATAGGTAGTTTTATCCAGGAAACCATTAACTACGACACAGAAAAGTTCATTATCCGGCCTCTCATTTTGTATTGAATAAAATTCTTTCTGTACCAATGGAAAGCAGTCACATCTTTTTTTCAGTGATCATCAGTTTTATCGCTCATATGATGGATGTATCAAGTAAGCAAATAATTGACTGACATATACATATTGCCTAATTGCGAGACTGATTTGCCTTATTCTTATTGTTTAAGACCATTGTTGCATTGTGGTCTCGTGCCAATGTCAGAACGAGAGCCTTTACAATAGGATCTGTAATTCACTACCTAGCCATTGGGAAGCAAGGAGTCGTATTAACTGGTGGGGAGGGGTGGGGGATGGGAGGAGGAACTAGCCAGTCTGAAGTAAGTAAGTGCATATTATACTTGGGTGTGTGCACTAATGACGGTTTTTCGCGCTGCCGCGCGCGACGAGCGGCTCGGCGGGTTCGAATACCAGTGGCAGTGCATGGCAGCCTTCAAGCGAAGCAGTGTGGTATTATTGGTGCTGGAGGTGGGGGAGGGGTAGGGGAGAGGGGGTGGCATGGGTGCAGGAGACAGTGTGGCATGGGTGGAAGTGCAGAGGTGATGCAGCCCACGCTCTGCCGGGCTCCCAAAGGTAACGATTCGACAAGTCCTACTGATGGTGCCGTGAGTGCGACGCTGCGATGCGATTTTCCATTATAAGTGCACACACCCCTATTATGGTACATTATTGACAAGTCAGTTATGTAAAGGCATGTTACTCTTCAGCATAGAACAATGTGCCCCCACCAGGGTCAAGTCTAGTTCAGAGGAGATCGAAAATACGACCCTCTACTTTATAACCCAAAATGCGCCCTTTTGAGGATTCCTCGACCTTGATTTCATCCTCCCCCTCCTCACTCTCCGTAACTCCCGTTTACCTTTTACCTTCCCTGTGACTTTTCAGCAATACTGCCTGTTTTTTACTTCAACATCTTTTCAGGAGTCGCTAAAATGAATGCGAAGGAAATGGATCGGTTCGTTCTCTTATCGCTATAAAAGACGGTGCTGCCTTACTGACCGAGGGACGGGCGGTGTGGAGGGGGGAGGGGCATCCTGAAGTAACTTTCTATTATATTAACCATTATCTATGTGTGCCTGTTTGTCGGCATGTTTGTGTGCAAGCATGTAAGTCTGTCTGTCCCGCAAATGAATGATGGTCATAAGGGAATCCATATAGGAAATCAACCGCTCAGAAAGCAGCTGCATGGTTAGGCAGTGTTCATAGTTCACGATTCAGGCGATCACGCGATCAGGCGGAAAAGAAAAGATATATATTGATTAAGTGATTCAGGCGATCACGCGATCGCGTGGATCGCGCGATCGCCCGAATCACTTAATCAATATATACCTTTTCTTTTCCGCCTCAATCGCGCGATCTACGCGATCGCGTGATCTACGCGATCGCGTGATCTACGCGATCGCGTGCTTTACGCGATCGCGTGCTTTACGCGATCGCGTGATCGCCTGAATCACTTAATCAATATATATCTTTTCTTTTCCGCCTGAATCGCGTGATCCACGCGATCGCGTGCTTTACGCGATCGCGTGATCGCCTGAATCACCCAATCAATATGTATCTTTTTCCTTCCGCCTGATCGCGTGATCGCCTGAATCGTGAACTATGAACACTGCCTTAGCAGCAGCAACCTGAGGATGCGGTAGTACAACTACTGGCGCTCATGTTCTTTGGGGGGGGGGGGGGGGGGGGGGAGCGCTTCAAAATGCATTTAGCTACAATAGCAGAATAATTCCATTACAAATCTTTGGAGCATGTAATATAAAGTGTCTGATTGTCATTAGGTTACCAGGTATTTCTAATTTGAATTGTTAATGGTGAATGAACAAATAAAATCCTGCCTGGATTCATGATCGCCCGTATGTGAAATGTTTTCCGCTCCCCACCCAAGGTTCAGGGTGGATCCCACGTCCAAGTTCTCATAGTAGATAAGCGCCCAACTACTTATAAAAACGCCTTCTTAGTACACTCGCAGTCTGCGATGTGCTGAGCAGACGTCAGCGCAGAAGAAAGCGTGCAGATGTGATGAGTGCTAGAAAAATAGTGCGATTTAGACTAGGTCAGTCAAAGTAATGCAAGCGAGTAAGCGTTGCAAGCGTTCCAACAAATCATAGCTCATTCGGTATCGGGTAATGGGCCATACCATCAAGAGAGTAGCGTTGCAGTCGTCAACCTATGGATGGGCCCTCCCGCATAGGTATAAATCCAACAAAGTTGTACACTGTATTCGTTGAACCACATGCTTAGCAAATCCTGCTCAGTTATCCTACTCTTAGCCTGCTCCTACTGCCGAGCGACGTGCGAGGTACATCGCGTGGCTACAACTGGTGTTGAATAAAGCCGCGTCATTTTGAAATAATAGGGCGTTTACTTTTTTGAGATTGAGTAGGAAAGAGAGTGGCCCTTTAACCCTTTCAGTGGTTGAGCATAAATAAGCCCCGAGCTCAGTGCAATGCCCCCCACCCCTCTTCACCAGTTGGCCCCAATTGGACTTTTCCATTCCATAACATAGGGGAAAAGTCTGTAGTGGATGCTCGGAAAAGAGATGGAACGATATATAAGTACCTATTGAGTACTCCACGCAAAACAATTCGCTCGGCACTTGGCGCAGCGAATTCTGATCCTCAGACAAGAGAACATGCGGCGCATTGTAGATGGGTAGGCGGCGTCCACCTTTAGTTTCGATGGTCTGCACAGTGAAAAAATAATAATTCGGTGAATGCAAAAATCGCAGACGTGCTCATAACACTTGAAGATTCCTAGATTTTTGTGTCATAGCTACTAACATGAAGCCCCGCCTCTACATAGAAGGACCCCGCCCAAGTGGAAGAGTACAGAGCTATGAACATACTTCTTGCAGGTAATGTGGCGATGTGTCGTAGGAAGATGTAAACTGAATCGTTGGCCAAGCTGAAACAATTCCCTCATACAAGAGAGCCTCGGATTTATTTATAAGTGATCCTTTTCCTAGTTTTGGGCAACAACCCAGGTTATCGAACTGTTACCTGCCCAGCTCACATGGCACAGCCCTTCCACGCGTATAATGCTTCGTCCCAAACTCGTCCATTGGCCAACAGGGAATATCCACACCCGAACAGGGAACATCCAAATACTCTAGCCGCAACTAGTGTTTGCATCTGGCTAACTCTTCAGGTGCGAATCAATAGGTGTACATTATTCATCTTTATTTCATCTTTATTATTTTCGACCAGCTGGCGGGCGCACACTACTGCGCGCGATTCATGGCGATGCTGTGCAAACTGGGTTTGATTGGCACGACAAAGTTGTGTATGGAGTTGAGTGGAAACATCCTTTCCTCAGCTTTCAGCTCATTGTCAGTTATTTATTTGAATAAAAGCAGAGAAGATGGCGTGATAAAAAGGCATTTGGGTGTTATCATAATACTTCAGTCCCTTCGCATCGAACCCGTTTTACACGTCATCGTAACGAATTGCGCGCAGTAGTGTGCGCGAGCCAGCTGGTTCAGGTCACCATTGGGAGTTTGAATAGTTTAGACATTGATAGCTTTGTATTCGATTGCATCGATTGGTGACAATTTGTTCATTTGCTGAGCATCTAATTCCTACACATTGATAGTAGATCCAAATCCCGATTATCGACGTATATCGTTTTCGTAAACATACTTCACTATTTGGAATTTTGCACAGTTTAGCGGTCGATACGTGTTGCTGCCAGTACCGCATTGAAAAATGATTCCGAGCTGACCGCTTGCTTTGCCATCACAAATATAGGTTGCATCATGGTTATCAATGTAGATCGCAGTATCAAGAGAAATGCACCATTTTTTGGAACGCCAGGCAATTCAGTAGTTGATACATCGGCAAGTGATATCAGAACATAAACAAAATATGTTCACCCAATGGCAGTGAGCATCAGACGCTTTTGCTAAAGCGGTCGTATATTAATTGCAAGCGATGTAAAGGATTTCATCACATCCAGTTCCTAACGGTTCTTATCAGCCACCGTAAGCCGTTATCACTGAGCCCCCTGTACCCAACAGTACCAACGAGGTCCCTGTGCCCTACAATATCTGCGAATGTGAACATTCTACTGTTAGCCGCAAAAGCGTACCGGCCTTGGTAACATTTTCCTTTACACGCTCCTAATCGAATCTTATCAACCATTATCAGTTTGGGTCACCCACTTATGAATGTCCCCATCTCACTCTGCTAAACACCCAAGAGTGTCAACGCTCTTGGATCAACGCGAAAGGCGAAACGAATTTGACGACATTCGCCTTCTCATGCTCCTTACCAAATCTTATAAACCGTTATCAAGCTGGATCACCCACCGTTATTGTCCCCGTCTTACCCTGCAAAACACTTGTGATTATGAACGCTCCGGGACCAATGCGAAAAGCGACACGAATTCGACGACTCTAGCCTTTTTACGCTTCTTATCAAATCTTATCAACCGTTATCAAACTGGATCACCCACCGTTATTGTCCCCGTCTTACCCCGCAAAACACTTGTGATTATGAACGTTCCGGGACCAATGCGAAAAGCGAAACGAATTCGACGACTCTAGCCTTTTTACGCTTCTTATCAAATCTTATCAACCGTTATCAAGCAGGATCACCCACCATCAATGTTCCCGCCCCACGCCGCAGAACACCCAAGAGTATCAGCGCTCTAGGTTCAACCCGAAAGCCGAAACGACGTTGGTGACTCTCGCCTTTTAAGGCTCCTTATCAGCGCGTATCAGCTGCTATCACTTTCGGTCCGCCACCGCTGGGGTTCCCTTGGCACCCCCTATATCACTTGTAAAATGCAGCGTCCCAGCTTTACTGTAACGCGAGATATGAATTTCGTGACAGACGGACGGACACACACACACACACACACAGACATATGTACTAAGCGAATTCCATATAGTAGGATGTTTTTTCATTAAATACTTTTGTCAAAGACACCGGTGGGGTCAAATTTAGCAAATTGGGTGATTACGAAAATAGAGGTGCTCAGCAGTATAACAGTAGAGAAAGAACGACATAAAACGACGAAAAAACCGAGAAAAAGGAACCCGAAAATCCCCCTTCTCTCTCTCGTCCTCTGCGTCTCTAGAGGAGTGGACTGAAGACAGGCCAGAGTCTGAACCAGCCGGCCGCAATTGTTGTCCCGCCTCTCCACGGCGACTCCTCGGGCCGCATAACCGCATAACGTCATGCCGCGCTGCGGGGTCGTTATAAGACCCCAAGCCGCGTTTTTTAGTGCGATTTGCAACATATGACCTCTTCTAGAGCAAGAGGTTCATTTTCAGAGAATATTTACTCCCAGATCTCAGTTTTCCCTTACCCCTACTGGTGCCTTTGAATCTTATTATGGCTAATGTTCACTGAAACAGGAAGAGGGCTTCAACGACCTACAACAGAAAATCGGTCTTCGTTCTTCTAGCACATAGTTTCTAGCAAATTCAAATCTCTACCTTCTTTCAAATATCTACTTTGCAGTTACGTTGAGGACATCTTAACTGATGCCGAATACGATTATATAATGATGTGAGCGTTTTCATTTAATTCTATAGAAAATCGTATTATTACTATGCCACTCATATATTTCAGAAGCTACGTAATGTATACAATTACCGCTCCTTTGGTTGGAGTCATGCTGCTTGTAATTTTTCTCCATTTGACCAGCAGGAAAACGGAAATATCTATGAAGGAGCAGGTAGTTGGAAGCACAAAACTAATACTTGGTTGAATACTGAGGTGTATTCCTTGTCTATTACAATACAGGTCACCCTTAAATCTCATTGGTGCAAGAGCAGGAGTGTGTGCACTTATGACGAAAAATTGCTTCGCGGCGCCATCAGTACGACTTGCGAATCGAATGCCCTTGGGAGCTCGGCAGAGCGTGGCTGCACTCCCACCCATGCCACACTGCCTCGCTTGAAGGCTGCCATGCCCTGCCACTGGTACTCGCACTAGCCGAGCCGCTCATTGCGCGCGGCCGCGCGAAAATCCGTCATAAGTGCACACACCCCAAGAACTGTGACGTGATTCTATCGACAGTGGAAGTGGATGCTGTGCTAATGACATAAAGGAGGGGACAACTTGTTGTATGTTGGGAGTAAAATGACTTCATATGACCCTATGGAATAATACGATGTTACACCTCAATAAGAATGCTTTCTTGCTCTGCAACGCTTTCGCCTACTGAGCAGACGAGTGAATCGGCGACGCCTTTGCGACGGCTGCGCTCACAGTGTGCATAGCATCTAAAAACATTTTGTTGCCAATATCTTCGTCTGACGACGTATTTATTTGATGCTTTTATTCTTCTTTGTCTTCCTTTTGTACCTTTTTTCAACTTACTTTCCATTGATATCACTCACGAACCTTCAAGATTTTTGACGCTTATTTGCCATTCCTACACTTGCAGTGATTTCGAGCTGTTCGACGAAATATAATGTATAGTGCCTGGATCATGACTTACAAATGCAGCGCGTCTTCGATTACGTTGCCCAGTCACTCGGCGATGGCGTAACAGAGTATAAAAGTTAAATGACCTGAACCATCTTAAAGGCACATATTGCGATAATCAGATGGGTCGACTTTTCTTCCTGGAACAGTAGATCCTCGGGTGACTAGGCAGCTGCTCTCTTTCGCGTCGCCACGGTGCACTATCTCGGCGATATACCTGCTCGAATCCACTCAGACGCCGCCCATTTTGCTCGGTTGACCAGTAAGGCCGCGGTCATACTTTACGTGTCTGCGGCAGGGCGTGGCCGCGTATCTTGCGTCTCCACACTGCCTCGTTGCCTGCGCCATCTCTGTACCTCCCCCCGTGCCACTCTCTCTCGCTGCCTGTGAGAGAGAGTGGCACGGGGAGAGGTGCAGAGATGACGCAGGCAACGAGGCAGTGTGGAGACGCAAGATACGCGGCCACGCCCTGCCGCACACACGCAAAGTATGACCGCGGCCTAAGGGAGTTTGAGCGGGTGTGTGCACTTATGACGGAAAGTCGCTTCGCGGCGTCGCACTCGCGGCGCCATCAACACGATTTGCCTAATCGATTGCCCTTGGGAGCCCAGCAGAGCGTGGCTGCGTCACCTCTGCACCTCCACCCATGCTACATTGCCTCTTGCACCCATGCCACTCTGCTTCCTCCACCCATGCCACACTGTCTCGCTTGAAGGCTGCCACGCCCTGCCACTGGTACTTGCACCCGCCGAGCTGCTCGCTGCGGGCGGCCACGCGATTTTCCGTCATAGGTGCCCATATCCGGTTTGAGCAGGTGAGTGCCGTGATAGCGCACCGGGGCGACGCGAAAAGGTATAGCTTGACTAGTTACCCAAGGATCTACTGTTCTAAGAAGGTTAATCGACCTATCTGATTATCGCGAAGTGTGCCTTAAATCATTTAACATCTACGACCCTGTACAGAGGATGTTACCGTTCGATATGCACGTTAAGTCTTACACTGTTTGAGAAATGTAGGAAGTAATATGTCTTAATGCGACGCGTTCTTCAGAAAACGAAGTCGAAGAAGGGTAAAAGTGATGAGGAATGGTTCAAACAGGGCAGGCCACTGGGATCTCGTGAGGGCATATTTGTGAGTCGCACAATTTTAGCGCTATCACAAGACGGATAGGGTAGGAAAGTGGGTCATCCTATTGTTAATAGATGCTGACGCTCCACGACACCCTAAAAGCAACCATGCGATCTCACAAGTTATCCCAAGAGGCCACATTCGTCGGTACGGTAAACCTTGTCAGTCCAATGTTCTTCGTAGCTTCCCTTTCCCGGCAATTTCATTAAATTTCTGAGTTCCCTTTCCACTACTACAGTCTCTGGAAAGATATCATTATGCTTACTTCTCAGAAAGCCTAGTCTGCCCCTTAACCTTTCCCTTTCCCAACCTCCGGTTAGCCATTTCTTGATGAAATCGCCCATCAGCGTAATATCGACGTTCCAGGGAAAAGACGCTAGGAGGGCGCCAAAGAGCTCATCAGCGGAAGCCATTAGTAAGAAAAGTAGAGAATCGATGAGATCATCAGTATCGACGGAAACTAAATCGAAGTCAGCAGAATCAGGGCAAACCAGATCGAAATCGGCAGAATCGGCGCAAACCAAATCCAAATCGGCCGAGTAGCCGTCAGTAGAGTTAACGAAACAGTTTAGTTATTTCGAGAACATTCTTTTGTGTTCAGTGTACCTCTGAATTGTTCACTTTGCTTATTACTAAAAACTTTATCAACAACAACAACAACTACACTCCCACAGTGACGCATATATATGGTGCGTTTGTAATAAAAAAAGCGAACACTAAAGTGCGCTAGACAAGGAGATGCCGCGACGCCAAGGTTGAGCTATTATGCAAATAAAAGATTTTTTCCGCTGAAGCACGCACTGTCATTGAAGCCACTCATCTTTGTGTAGATATCTTTTAGCAATACCCATGTCTTGCTTTCTTCATTTTTGTCCCATTTCCTTTATCCTTTTTTTAAATTCCCCCTGTTTTAGTTTGCCGCAAATGCACAGACGACGCCCTGGCATCTTGCCAAAAATGTAATTCATTCAAAGTGATCTATCCAACTATTATTCTTCCGGTTATTTCCCCTTCCATTATATTTCACTTGTTTCACATTACCTCAGCCCGATGACTTCGTCTGCGTACCGCTAGCAGCCACTGAAGCACTGCAGCTCGAAGTGATCTACGCATGGATCGCAACAGCGCTCCAAAAGAACGCAAGTATCGTCACACATTATCTCTTCACCAGTTTAGCTATCGCACAGTATTCAACGAATCACGCGGTAGA
Organism: Trichostrongylus colubriformis; assembly: GCA_963978905.1. Classification (NCBI taxonomy): domain Eukaryota; kingdom Metazoa; phylum Nematoda; class Chromadorea; order Rhabditida; family Trichostrongylidae; genus Trichostrongylus; species Trichostrongylus colubriformis. The sequence continues at coordinate 6,962,446 of OZ022259.1, read as the reverse complement.
AGGTACGTTGAGAATGGACATATCGACTAAATGATACCGATCATACCGCATAACTTCAGTGGGTGGTACGCTCTACATAGTGCGCTAGCCAAACTGGGGTGGGGGTCGCTAGGTCGAATTTCCGCTTGCGGCGTCGCACTCGCGGCGCCGTCCGTACGAGCCGTTGGGAATCCCGCTCAAGACGCAATGTGCTGATACCGTAAGGGACCTTTGAAGATTGCAAGTTGGAAGCTTCGGGAGTTCGCCTACCTTTAAAGGTCCCTACGGTACCAGCTCATTGCGTTTTGAGCGGAATTCCGAACGACTCGTACTTGCCGCGCTGCTCGCCGCGGGGCACGGAAATTCGACCTAGCGGCCCCCACCCGCCAAACTGGTACCTTCATAAATACCTACTGTTTTTCGGGAACTCATGCATTTAAAGGCTGTGTTAGTGGTAATTCGATTGTTTAATCTCTTCCAATCTTCGATACTGACCGGTGGTCGTTTTCACCACGAAAGCTTGCACGTCAAGCACCACGTCATTCCGATCGATACGGCTTTGATACGATACGATATGTATCATTCTGCTATAACGCTTATTACCCTACACCTCAGTCATTCTTCGGTAAAGTCGACCCTAGGAGGCGGAATGGACTCATCAAAGGCGCCAGCTCTTATCCGCTACGCCGTCACTACAGCTCGCCGTCGCGCTTTTTGACGGGGATTTCGCCATGAATAGGCTTCTCAGGCCCATAGTTTCTTCTTTTAGGGATTTTCCGAATCCCATATTATCCCCTATGCTGTCTTTAAGCGATCGAAATATTTTCTGACATCAGAGTAGCCACTGTGCCTGGAGCAATTCCAGGCTAGTATTGGTCATTCATCACTGGTAGTCATAACTCATTGACAGACACCACTAATTCGAAACTCAGATAGTTTAGCGGTCAAAAATCTTTGCCAGAAATGTTGTCTGAATAGAAGAGAATTCATTACTGTATCACTCATCGTCATCTAATTCGGAAATGATTGAATTCCATTAAACCCACTTGCTATCAGATCTTGTTAGGCTTCATCAGAAGTGGTCACCTCTTAGCACCTCTACCAATGTTACCTACAACCTCACAACTTCGAGTAGGTGCCAATGTTATAGGATCAACGAAAAAGCATGAAGGAATTGTACTGCTTTCGGACGGTCTTTATCGGCAGCTGTTATCACTTCGGATCATTCACCGTTACTGTTACCGCACCACTCCGTAACGGCTCTATGAGTATCGACGCTCAATGGACTTGGTGACATTCGCCTTTCAACGCTCTTCATCGACCCTTACCAGTTGTTATCAATTCGTGTACCCTTTCGTTAATACTTCCGTACCACCTATGTCACTTGTAAAATTCAGATTTACCGTTGCGATGTAAGGTACAAATTTCGTGACAAACAGATGGACGACCATCTACGTACAGACAGACATACCCGGCTGATTATATTTATACCAGTTGTAGCTACGCGATGTACCTCGCGCATCGCTCGGCACTGCTAGGAGCAGGCTGCGCATAAGGTAACTGAACATGTTGTTCAGCTGATACAGTGCATAGCGTTGTTGCATTGATATCAGATTGTAAGGAAAGTTCTGGCCAGTTTTTCGCGTTCAAAAGATAAATTCAAATATCAAAGCGCGTTAACATGAATCAGCTTACCTATGGTGCTCCTTTTAGATAGATAAGAAATGCTTTTTCTAAGTGATGTTCTATTTGGAATGCCACAAGGTTTTCGAATTATTAGGGAAATTTTAAAGTACTGCGAAAACGGCACTTTTGAGATGACTTCACTCCACGAGTTCTTGTTTAGCCGAGTCCCAGCGAAGGTGACCACAAATGTGCGTGCTGCAAGAAGCGAGGGTGAAAAATTGGATGGAACACTTTGTCCATGGTTTCAGAAGTGCAGAAATGAGAACGAGCTGCTTGAATTTTCAATTGATCAAATCGCTTTGACTAAAACGGCAGAAGGCGATGAGCGTTCATACATATGTGCAGGGGATATCCACAAGTATTGGCCCTCAACAAACAAACTTAGATGTCAACCTCGAGTAGTCATTTCAGTACAGAGATGAAGAACGTCGGGCACGCTATGTAAGCGGTGATATCCACGTGACCTATGCAACCATACATAGCTCGTCTCTCCCCCCCCCCCCTCCCTATCGGAATTCTACCCACGTTTTTTGTTGGTCCTCTTGTCGAGACCTTCAATGGATTCCTGTCCTGCAATAGTAAATATGAAAAACAGCTGAGACAGCCCGAATTTCAGTGTCCCAAGCGGTTTTTTTCCTTTTCCATGGCTAACCAGTTGAGGCCTCTGCACCTATTATTGATAAGATAACTGCCTTTGAATCGTTAGAGTTCCTTGCCTGGAAGTTAACTGACATCCCCACTTGTCATTTTCCTCAGTTGCTTTCTTATTCTAAAAATCTCCGTGAAAGCGGATACCATCGCCGTTCCCAAACTAACCTTTCATCTTTCGTCGCTCCGCTGGCGTCAAAATGATAAGGCCGTAATTAAGAGATTCAGGCTGATTTTTTTAGTGCTTAACGTCTTTTTACGAGATGCACATGGCACTCCAGCACTAAAGATATGACGGTTTCCAGTGCCAATATATGCCGAAGAGGAACATAGATAACACTTTTGGGACGACTGCAGAAAATGATCGTTGAAGGCAAGTGCATTCAAATCAATTTGAAAAATAAAATTATTTTTTGTACTTTCATTAGATACCTTGAAACGATTCGTATTTATCATTCTATATATTTCAGTGCTGATTTTGCTAGTCTTCGGTGCGAGTCAGAGGTTTGTGCACCAAATTTACTGTTTGTACTGAACGTTTGAACACTCAAGCACGTGTTTAGCAATGCAGTTCTACCGGACATTGGGGTTCCAAATTATTACTGTGCGCCTTCTCTTATGAGGAAAAGCCTCACCGTACCGACAAATGTGAATTCCGTCCGCCCAGCCGATATCAAGCTTGTTATGGCTCTTGGCGATTCGCTTACGGTGAGTTTACTACATTAGTAAAATACCACATGACCATTACTCAGTGTAGAATTCGAGTCGTAAGGCCACCCTCTTACTTTGTGGTAGTACCGTTGTGGCTGATACTTAATCAGTGAGACAGACTAGCATGGGCAAAGACGCAGGGAAGGGCGGTTCCACCATAACGCTGGCAAACCATAGTATAGAATGGAGGAGATTCATGAGTGCTCTCCTCTGGAACCCCGCTTTCGCATCTTCATGTCGTGCTCTACTTTCCTAAAATTTTTCTCGCACTTTGTTTTCCAAGCTCTAGCTTGCCCTCTTTTTTCACCAACAGCTTGGTAGTATGCTATCATTCATTTCTGATTTTAGTGAAACGGTGTATAGACAAGGTAGGGTATACACAGGTGCAAAGGGAGGAAGTAATGCAAAGAATTTTACATCTCAATTCTCATTTCATCACTTTTGTTAACCCTGACTACGTGTTTTTATCCCCCATCCTCGGAAGCCTTGGTCTCTCACAATCCATCGGCTTTGGTCCTCAGACCGTTCAAAGACAGTGGTAAGAGTAGACAGGGCAAAAAATCAAAAGATTATTGAATACGAAAATCCAGGTCTTCCTCGTACGAAAATGAAGAAACGGAATTAAACGATGAAAGCCCGAGGAATAAGTTCCGTTCCCATCGTTGACTGCAGTAGGGGTAAGGGAAAAGTGAGATCTGGGAGTATATGTTCTCTGAAACGAACCTTCTACTTCAGAAGAGGTCACATGTGGTGAAAATCGCATTAAAAAACCCGGCTTGGGGTATTATGGCGACCCCGCAGCACAGCATGTCGTTATGCGGTTATGCGGCCGGGGGAGTCACCGCGGAGGGGCGGAACAACAATCGCGGCCGGCTGGTTCAGACTCTGGCCTGTCTTCAGTCCACTCCGGTAGTGACGCAGAGGACGATAGAGAATTGGATTTTCGGGTTCCTATTTCTCGGTTTTTTCGCCGTTTATGTCGTTCCTTCTCCACTCTTATATTGTTGAGCACCTACACTTTCGTAATCTCCCAATTTGCCAAATTTACCCCTACCGGTGTCTTTAAGTGGCAGCTGTTGAAAAAGACGGCACTCATAAATTTTGCAGGTGCTCCTTTACGTCAGAAATTTCGCCACTCAGAGTTTTCCTGGACCAGTAACTTTCATTTTGATGATTCACTTTAGGAATACTCACTAACTTACGTTACCCCTACAGCTGATTACTATTAGAGGACTTACTGCAAGAACTGACTTATGAGAGAAAGGATCTGGAATCATAGCTGTAACCATGCAGCAAAAGTCTTCTTTCCCAAAACAGAAATGATGAATCCAGTACGCCCTGGCAGCGTAGGCTCTTGGCCTCTCATGTGCTGATTTTTTAGCTCAGCTGTGCTGTTTTGTGACTCCGTCATGTATGAACGCTGGAGGAAAGTACCAAGACTTTCTCCCATGCGTAGAAACTGCCACAGGAATAATCAGCCCCAAGTTCAACTTTTGCTCTGCGCGTGGTGAACTTTCGGAATACGCCAGGAGTAGAGTAGCATATTTGCAACGTAGAAGTGGTAGTACTGGACTTTTTCTCTACAGAAATTCCATCTTAGAATTTCTGTGAGGGGGAAGCAGACTCTAACAAACCAGTTGTTAATTCGTGGCAGCTTTTTACCAAGAAAAATACAGGCGGCCAACGGAGCAGGTGCAGAAGATCCACTGGCAGTCATCTTGCAGTACAGAGGGTTGGCCTTCCAAGCTGGAGGCGACAATACGCTCGAGCAGCACATCACGATTCCCAGTGAGTAATGACCACTTCCATTCCTTGCTGAATATGTTCTTGATGTTACAAACTGGTTTTTGCAGACATATTGAAGAAATACAACCCGGATATCTTTGGTTATTCTGTTGGAATCGGATCACCCAACGTGTGGGAAGTGTCCCGTCTCAACGTGGCTATGCCTGGTGCAATAGCTGCCGATCTTCCTGGGCAGGCTCGCACCCTCGTCTCACTGCTTCATACTCACCCTGAGGTTGGTCCTACATCCACATTTGTTGCTGAAACCCATTCGAAGCTCTTTCTCTATAAGGAACCGTAAGGCTGTTCCATAGTGCGGTATGACCCTTATAACCAACTGAATTTTTCAGTCAGTCAATTTCAAAGATGATTGGAAACTCCTAAATATTTTCATTGGTGGAAACGATATGTGCTCATTTTGTAGAGATCGGGTGAGTATTACTGGTGAGAATAGCCGAAACTCAAGGCGACCAACAATTTCAGACACTGGAGCCAGCCCAATGTGTCCAACACATCGAAGAAGCCGTGAAGATCATCTACGATAATGTACCGAGAGTAATCGTGTCGATTACTGCGATGCTTCAACTTGAAATCTTACGACAATCCGACAAAGGGCGACCGTTCTGTAAAGGACTTCATAAGTACGGCGGCACAGTGTGCCTTGTGTAAGTCATTGCAACAAAAACAACGAAGTCAAAAAAAAAATTCCAGGGACGAATGTCCATGCGAACATGACGAGAAAGATTTCAACAACACGTATCTTGCAGACGTAAGGATCACATCTTTCTCTCAAATAGGTCATAAAGGCAACTAAATTGTTCTCAGGCATGCATCGATTATGCAAATCGAGAGATGATCTTTGCTGCGTCAGGAAAGTATGACAAAAGTGATTTTGCCGTCGTCACCCAACCATTCTTCCGTGATGTCAGCACTCCTCCAATGAAGGTATCAAAAAAAGTGCAACAGTAGAGTATTCAAAGTGTATCAACCCTCTTGCATGCCCCGTACTTCCAAGGTCCATCAAAAATCTCAAGGTATGGCACCTATAACCGGGTGGGGGAAGGTGGGGGGAAAATACGCCAAAAAATCGCGTCAGCGGCATCGCACTCGCGGCACCACCAGTACGACTTGCGGATTGATTTTGCTCTTGGGAGCCCGGCAGAGCGTGGCTGCGTCACTTCTGCACTCCAGCCATGCCACACTGCCTCCTCCAGCCACGCGACCCTGCCTCCTCCACCTTTGCCACACTGTCTCGCTTGAAGGCTGCCAGCACTGCCACTGGCACTCGCACCCACCGCGCTGCTCGCCGCGGGCGGCCACGCAGTTTTTGGCGTATTTCCCCCCAACCCTGTAACCAATTGGCAAGATCACCGCGCACGACGATCGTCTTGGGTTATTGTCTGGTCGCCACGAGATGATGCGAGCTTCACCCAATTCGAATGGCCTACACGCCTTATGCCTTGCGACATGCCCCGTACTTCCAAAGTCCATCAAAAATCCTGAGGTATAGCACTATTACCGATTGGCACGCTCATTGAAATGCAAGCTGTTGAGCACAGCCGATCCATCCTCTTCTAATACCTGGGTATGAGCCAGGACAAACGATTTGGATCACCGCACGACGATCGTCTTGTTGTACTGGCTGGTCGCCACGAGATGATGCCGGCTCCACCCAGCTCAAACGACCTACACGCCTTATGCCTTGCTACAGTAAAGAGGCGGTTAGGACTCCATCGATGAAGAGAACTCTACTGTTAGTTGGGACCCACGTTCACCCTCAGGGGACACTACTCTCTATAGCCTCATGGGAGTACGCAGCTGAAGGGGTGACTTTATCGATGGTTGAAGATAAAGATAATGGCGCTCAGTTGTGCAATGCCGAAGACAAGCGAAGTGAAGTTGGTAGGACGCCGCTACCGACTCTCCGATGCGGCGGACGACGGGATGGGTACTTGCTAGGAGGCACCGCCCACTCGGACGAGACTTTGAGGTTCTGTATCTTAGCCGGATTCACATTTTTCGCGTGAAACTTTGCATGCGACCCACATTAGGCAAATGCAACATAATACATAGGTAATAGAAAATTCATTTTTTCGTGGACCACTCTTTTAAGTGAAAACGAATTTTACAAAGTTGCCTATGCATTCATACAGTTTTTTGTAGGATGGAGAAGTGAACAAGGACTTCTTTGCGCCCGACTGTTTTCACTTTTCCCAATGGGGCCATGCACTAGTGTCGACATGGTTGTGGAGGAATATTATGGAACCAGTTGGAGCAAAAACCACCCTTGGTTCTGCGAGTGTACCATCACTTCCATTGTCCTGCCCTGATCCGGTACGCGTTTTTCGCTAAGTTTGCATCTGACCTCGAATTTGAGTAAAAGCGAACTATTGCAGAGTTGCCCATTTATTCGAACAAATGAGAATAGCCGAGACTGCAGTCTGTATCTCACTCCAACTGGAAGCACTTGATTATATCTTTGGAATCCCGGCACGAACTGCATAAATCCTCTTCACACTTTTGAAGTTTTTGATTTTGTTTAGTGCTGATTTTCGCCGCAGCGCGCGAAACTTCAAGAATGCTGTTCCATGGGCAAATGCTTTGGTCTCGCATGAGATACTTGTGAATGCTAATTAGCTATATTAATTATACCATTCAAAAGCTGAGTTGAGGTCAAAGGGGTCTTGGTAGTGTAATGGGCTAGCACACATGCACGGAAAGCATGGAGTGCGGGTTCGAGTCCCGTCCGAAACCGAAGCTTTTGCCCATAACTCAACATTATTGTGACAACCTTCACACTATTTTCATCCATATTTGAAGAGCATAATACTCTAGAACCAAAATAATTCAGCCATGTTCAGATCAAACGATTAGAAACTTGATCCATAATTATTTTTCAAATTCCAACTCTAAAACTACGTATCATAAGTATGGAGGCACCCCCAAAAATGGCATTACTGACAATGAGTTTCGTAAAAACTCATGTCCTATTTTCTTGTGGTTATTGAGATCAGCATTCTCGAAAACCTAGATTTACCAGATCTCATCTGGATGCAACAAAAATATGGCGGAGTTCATCGTTTGACTCCTATAAACACTGTATCATAGTTATAAACGCACCTTAATGTTTATTATGATAACAATTCAATACAAACATGCTTATAATTATTAGTTCCCCATGTTTGGAGAAAATTTTAATGATACAGTTCGACAAGAGCGGGACCATTGGGTCTAGACGGTTTCATTTCTGAATGTAAGCGATCTCCGTTTCGAGGTCTCCTGCACTAGCGAAGGCCCTCCTCTGTCTGTGTATGTGTCAGACTAAGGCTCCCCAAACATTCTCTTTGTGGTTTGATATTCTGCTGACGGCTCGAACAGGTAACTGATGACGTTGTAGCACACCCTAGTAGCCCGATAAAGGCATGTCCGTGGAGACAAAAATAACTTAAGCTTTTTCTTTGGAGGAGTCTTACCCACACTAGGGCACTGTCTCCACCGATATCGCGTCTGCTGAGAAACTTCGATTCCATGAGCGGGCCCCTCCAAAAAAGGCTAACCAGCTGGACAGGTAACCAGTCTCGATTGAACATTCTTTTTTCCGAAAATATTATCCTAAGAAGTGATTCCGCTGCAGGAAGCCTCATAAGAAAGCTAACTGCAAGTGTGCTTCTTTGTGGGCTGCGTGAGCCGCGACGCACGGATATAAGGCCGCTTTCATACTTTGCGCGCCGACGCCGTCACCCGCTGTGACGGCGTCAAATCGACGCAGGCGACGGCGTCAAATTCACGCCGTCGCAGCCGGTGACGGCGTCAGTGCACAAAGTATGAAAGCGGCCTAACATGGCATAATGTACTTTTACGCTTGACATCTCTCCAGGCCGTCCTTCTGGAGACGGCAGTCCGTAAACTGGTTCATACCTTATTTACACTTCAGAAGTGTGGATCATTCGACCGATCTAATGTTCTTCTTGAAGAGACAGCTTCTTGCTCTGCCAGGCCCTTTTCTTTCCGTAGGACTCCGATAAGGGTAAGTACTTCGATGAGTCGATGGCCCTGGTGAGCAGTTTCGAGATTGATCAGACCCTCCGTGTGCAAGACGCAGTTGTGATCCTGCTTGTCCTCCGACAAAATCCAACCGCGTGGCATTTCAGACTATGAAACAAAGCAGTTACCGCTGCTTATTGCTTTTTTGAGACTTACTTTTCTTGGCATATGCCCCTCCTTCGTTCTGATCCAGCTTAAGTGCGTCTACTCTTATGATGCCATATAGGAGCCAAGCGTTAAAATCTGCCCCATTTTTCTGCAAGCGAAAAACCTGATAAACCTGAGTTTTCGGACATCCTGATCTCAATAGCTACAGGTAAACTACTCATCATTCTCTAAAAAGTTCAGCTATCCATTTTCAAGGGTCGTTTTACATATGATACGCACTATTAAAAAGTGAGGCGAAATAATCCACGACGCAATTTCCTCTCAAAAGAAAGACTGCTAAGCCAGCTGGCTAACGTATTTAGAACCCAAGTTCCAAACAAGTAAATGAAAGCTCTTTACTCACAACATACCCATATACAATATGAAAGAGATACAGACAAGTATTCACACAATTCATGCTCAAACAAACATTCAATAAATTAGTGCTTACTCTACAACTTCACCAAAACCAGTAAAAGCATTCCAAAAGGTTCTCATAGCTATTAAGAGCAATGACAAACGATAAAAATGATATCAGTTTCCGATGTGCAAATGCCTTTGCAGAATATCTCCGTGAAATTTCCTCGCTATTATGCTCACTCATGGGGCCATCCCAAAAACTTCAGTGCTTGGCCATATACATTCACGCACTTTCCCTCTTGTACTGCGTCATCTCAGATTTGGACACAATCACTAGATAAAATGGCTATAAAATGAAATGAAGAGAAAATCCTCCACAGTAAGACCTCAGTAGGCTTCGACTACACCTTGAAATTAATGTTATGATACTCTGAAATATCAAAAAAGAATACTATGTGAGACAGGCAGCTGGAGAAAATAAAACTTTTTTTAAAAAATTTAAAGAAATGTTATGCTGAGGAGTTCAATTCCACAACTTCTCCACATACGCCCGAGATGAACGGCTTCAATCATTGTAGCTGTTCTCTGACACACACCTCCCTAGAAACTAAATATTAAAGATTTCGGGCAGTAGAGTTAAGGAACATTCATGAAAAAACGAGATCTTAGTTGAAAGGAAATTTCATAACTTCCCAGATGACAGAAATGAGAAAGCGACTTGATCACACTCTTCATGTTCTCAGAAAATGTAAGTAATAAGAATTTTGAATACTGCTGCAGATTGCAAAATTATTAAGGCTGACAAAGTTCCCTTGCAGGTCCAACATTTCAACATTTATCAGATCCAATTTCTGTAATGCACGACCATGCCGAAAAATTAGCGCACTCAGTTTCGCTGCAAATCAGCAGAGCGGCTTGATCGGAATCGTTCTGAGAATAAAACGATATCTTCTTCCAGCGATCGGTCTCTGCATCCACTCGGCAATTCCGATGAATGCAATGAATCACTAGCAGTCCTGTGAGCTGAAAGGAAGTTTTGCAGCAGACGAGTTCCAGTGACCAGTGGAGGATGGTTTTAATAATCAACGAAATTAAGGATAGTTAATTTGAAACTGGGATGTAAAGAGCCGAAAGGCAGGCACAAGGTTAGGAATAAATTCGACCTGGACTTGAATTGTCACTTATTTCGTCAAGGATCGATCTTGAATTGAAGTGTGACGAGGAGTTTTGACCATAGAGTAATGGCAAGTATTGTAAATTTCCAGCAGACCACACCTAAAAATAGTGTGCTGAATAGATAACGCTACAACTTTTCCAGGAAAAAAACTATCAAATTTACAATAGCGAGAAGAGACCCAGTTGTGAACTTGGGAAGGAAGAAAAGTATGGACGGATGGCCGTATAAAGGAGCCTCCACGAAACCACTGAAAAGTTGTAGATTTCCAGCAAAAAGCTAATATTTCGAAATCGAAGAGGAGTCGTGCACATAGAAATGAGTTTCTCTATTACCTCTATTTTTAAGTTGTATTTACTTGATAAGAACTGCAAAGTTTTACGCGAAAAAATGAGAACCCGGCTAAGATGCAGTTCCTCAGAGTGGGTGACGGGGCCTCCGAATAAGTGTCCCACTCCGTCATCCGTCGCGGTAGGGGACGGAGAGTGTGACTGTATATGTAACATTCTCTCACTATGCATCTCCAATCGCGGCGAACGAGGGGTGGGCGTTTATTCCGAGGCCCCCTCCTAACCGTCACTTTAAAAAGATGTATCTTAGCCGAATTCTAACTTTCCGCCTAAAACACTGCATGCGGCCCCTATCAAGCAACTACAACACAAATACTATAGGAGTAAAAGAGAAACTCATTTTTCCGTGCATGACTTCGTTAAGCTGAAAGCTGTGCAGTACTTCACCCACCTTGGAGTAAGTCTGACTATCGGAAGCCAATCCACAATAAACAATGCCACAATCGGTGGATTTTCTGAAAACAAAACAGAGCACAAAAGATTCAGATGCAGGTGATCAGAAGAAGTACTATCATCTCTCGAGACGCGATACTACCATAGGTAGCTTATCAGAATTGCGGAATCAGATTTTTTTCTTTACTCCCATTACTATAAAAACGATCTACAAACCTAGCATCTGCCGTTGAAGTGATTCAAAACTAAGTGCTTTCGCAATGAGGGAACATCTTACAAAAAGTTGCGACTTAAACCCGTCAAAGGGATCTCTAAAGGGTCAATCTGCACAACCAAGGGTATATTTTTGCTTCTTTCCCTTTCTGAGCTTGGATAAAATTAGCGGTCTTAGCGAGATCCCTCCCCCTCACTGCGATAGCACCCAAAAGAACTAGTATATACCCGTAGAAATTACCTTTGAAAGTGACTGCTAATCTTTGCCCATCAGGGCTTAATGTCACACTGTGAACCCTTCCACCGATTGTAACAATTTCTCTGGAACAAACTCTGCAATGAAAAGGGAAAGATAACGAGATAAAAATAGATAAAAAAGAGAAGAAAATGAAGAAATGGAATTTTACAACAAAACGATATCTACAAAAAGTGAAAAGATATGCAAATGGAAGAACCTCTCAACGGCTCCTTCGATTTCAAGCTCTGACGGGTCGAACTCAACAGGTGATACGTCGAATATTGGAACGGCACGAGTGTCCCCAGTCCACCGCCTGAATATTCAATGAAGCAATCGGTACTCTCCAAATGATTAGAAACAAGAAAATCGAACATGGAATACGGAGTTGAAAAATAGTAGTCATAACCTTGAACTAGTATACATCAGTGACCGATATCGAAAAAAAAGTACTGAGGTTTTCCTGGATTCTTGTAAGACAATAAGAGGTGAGCAACAGTAAGAAGTGTTTCAGAATTATCGGTTGCAGCTGCCATTACTAACACACGAGAAGTTAAGCATCAGACATAGCAGCTGAAGCATGCTGAATCTTTTGATCTCACCATAAAGCTCGTGGAGCGAAAGACAAAGAGTTCACGAAGATGGGTATTTAAAAGGGGAAATTACCAATGAAACAAAATAGACGACCCAACCCAGACGCCATTTCAATCACACATTTAAATAAGCTCTATATCCATAGCTCTGTGACTAGGCCGCCAGTCAATAGGGAAGGTGAACAAGTAACTTCGCATTTTCTCAATTGATACTTGGGTCTAAGTCTCGCGCCTGATGTTCGTATTCAGATCAAAAAGGCACCTCTTTGGCCAGCCTCGGGACAACCAGGGTTAGTTGTGTTGTCCGGGCTAACCTTTCTCGGCATGATAATACTTACAAATTCTGTTCTCAGCTTCGTGACCCTAGTCAACGTCAAATAAAGTTGTTCTTTCATATCTGTGGCAGGAACATCTTAGCAAATCGGTATTAGACGCAGGTGATCCACATGATATGGTTAATCATTTACATTTTATCTTTTCTTTGAAGATTAAAATGGACAAAGAGATTTACAATCCGTGTACCTCCAACTTTCGTATTCAAATAAATAAAAGCGAACAGGATTATGCGAGCTCACGTTTCAGTGATTCCATCTTCATTTACTTCATTCTTTGCAACAAATGAGATTGCATACAGATGGTAGCTGTCCTCACAAGAGAACACCAAAGATTCCCCGGCCGGCGACCACACAGCGCTAGTAGCTCGACCTGCCATGCCACTCCATCGTTGTTCGTTCCATGTATTACGGTCGTACACCCTGAAGTGGTTCTTTCTGTTCAAATGCTGCTTGCCCTGAGAAATTAGAAAAAATAATTCGAAAAAATTGAGACCACACCTGATGACATTCCCTGTGTAAAGGACAGCCAACCGTCGTCCATCAAGAGTTGGTACGATTCTTGTTATATTACCACCAGTCCATGCACAAAAACAATCTACCTCACCGGAAGAAATGTTCACGATCTAGAAGCGCAATGCGTCATATGGGCAGTCAAAAGCGGGGCGCTATTACTACTTACCATTATTTTGCTGCTGTTAGGTGAGACAGCCAGTAAAACGTTTGTTGTGGTACGATCCCAAACAATCTGATTAATAGGCATGGCAGGTAGCTCAATGACTTGAGCGCAACGTACGCAAGGCCTGAAAACAACTTCTCTCACGGCAAAAAAAAAAAACGATGAAATTTCAGCTCTTTTTAAAAAATGAGAAGCATGAGCATGCGAATGCGAAGAACTTACTTAATGTTTGTAGCTTTCACACTGAGCCTCCAAATAAGGATTTTGTTGTTTGCTGCAACAGCAAGCACCCGCTGATCGAATGGCCTCAAAATTCAAAAAAGATAAAAAAACAAAACAAAAGAAAGTGGTAGCACTACAATATTTGACAGGACCTCCAAGAAAGGAAACAAAACTGACAAACATCACCAGACGAAAATTGGCCCCTTTAATCAAGGCCTTGGTGAATAGTTGGCATTCCGCCTGAGAGGAGGCCTTCTACCTATGACTAGTCACTGATAATACCGCAAAAAAGGTTTCGCGTGAAAAAAAAAAGAGCCTATGCATGAAACCGCCTGGAACAAGTGTCTGTTCTTATCGGGTTTTCTCTGCTGCTCGATGCACGCTCCTTAGCTACGTCACAATCTGCACCCCCTACTCATTACGCAAGCCACAGCGAAACAAGACTCGAAGTGACTCACTCCCAAGCTATACATGCCACGTTATTCTGCACAGGATGTTTCAGAGTGAGCGGTGTTTTTTGACTGCGACCAATGTTGTAGACTCGAATGTAGTCGTTATTTTGACACAGAGCTAGACGGCGTCCCTCATCGTGAACTGCCACACATCGTAACCAATTATTTTTCCTGAAAATGTAAACACTCATTGTCAAGCTTGCCCAACTATGGGGCCATATGCCACGGTTTTCTAGCAGGAAGCACCATGCTACAATTTATCCTTTTTGCCGTATGCAAACAAGGCTTTCTTTTGGTGTAGCAAGAATGCAGAAATTTAAAAGATCAATGATGCGTACAAGAAGGGGGGGGGGTGGGGTGGGGGAGTATGGCATACGCAACAGTAACTTTAAGAAGAGGAAGAAAAACCCTCGGTACTACTGAGTCTTGGAAGGACAACATCTATCAAGCCTCTCAAAAAGTTTAAAGAATACACAACAAGTAAATCGCACCAGTTCATCGTAGTACTGTACTGGTGCAAGAGCTCCTCAATACGATCTTGTCCCATAGAGGGAAGAACTCTAGCCGCTACGCTGGCAAGTCCGTTTCGTACTCGCAGCACTCCTCTGCCTGCAATTAGCCTCAGTTGAATCTGGCCAATGATGCAATGGAATCAAAAATATTATCTATCGAACAAAAGGATGATGCTGGCTTTGAGCATAAGTTGCGAATGAGCCATGTAACTTACCAAGTCTGGAAATCGGCCACAGCTTGCTGTCTTCCGTGATGTTCGCGACATGATCGATTATACCAGTTATACCGTCTTTTTCCCTAAATATAGCTAGGACGAGAAAAGCCCAATCAGCGTGGTAAGAGAAGGGCACAAATTACCACCGATCCATAGCTTGTTTCAGTCGGTCAGCTTCCCGAAATATATATGTATCAGCAACATCACTTTTAGATATGGAGTGTTGAAGGCTGTTGAGATGCGCTCTTTCCACAAATGGGTAGTCAGACATCTGTGGAAAAAATGGTAGAAACTCCATGCTCAAGATCATGCGGCAATCAAAAAGATTAAAGCTAACTATATATTCAAGCGCAAGAAAGATGAGAGCTTACCGAATCACATTTTGCCATTTTACGGAATTCTTCACTGGATCCAGTCAGCAAGCGACCATTGTATTCTTGTAAAACGTATGGCTTCCCGGTTGAATTCAATGGAGGAAATTCTAACAAGGACATTCTGAAATAACTCTTTGAAATTGTGATCCAGCGATAGTTGCAGGAATATCTGAAAACCACAAGTTTGAGGCTATTTTGAAAGGAGATGTCACAAAATACAGCTTCCGCAAAATTATCGTTCAAATCGGCTCAAGCTGTGTGCATTTGCAGACAAGCACTAGCCACCGTGACGCAAGTCTGATTTTTTTCCATGTAGCATTGCCAATTACGTTTGATTAGAGCGGCTATTTAATTACTTATTTATCGTATTTTTGAAAAGCACAGACATGATATGGCTTCGTCAGTTTTGGCGATTTTGGTGTTTGCGGCGTCGCACCTCCGCACGCGATGCTGCGACCTTGAGATTTTGCATTGCCGCAACTTCGCAAGCGGAGCCGCGAAAGCGCAAAACCGTGATCGCGAAGTCTGATGGTGGCTTTAGAACCGAGTGGTCAAGTAATGATAAGTAGACAACGAAGACAATAGGAAATCATTTACTTCAGCGTAAACACATATGTTGGTAAAAGAGTGTTAAAAGGCTAGCGAACACTCAAGCTGTGTTGCTTTCATATACCCACGTTATGCATGCTTGCAATGAATCGAAGGGTAAGATGATGAGGTTTATTTAGTAGCTTCTGGACGCTCTTCGGCGTTCTCATAATGAAGGAAAAACCTAGCGAGACCTTCATGCCATTTTAGGAGTTGATTACTCCGTCATCGCTTCTGAAATTCAATAAGCCGTCACGATATCAGTGAGCATAATCTGTTCCAGTCAAGCTTGGCTTTATTGGTAGAGAGGTCATGCTCAGCGAGAATTCGATGATAGGTAATTCATTTCAGCGTAAATTCCAACTTCAGGCCCTGATGATGTGATCGAGGGAGTTCCGCGCCTTTACAGCAGAACCACCCTTAGACTGCAGCAGTATATTTGCACTTTCGGAGATTCTGCTGACCTTATGCGCATATCTTGCGGAGTCCCTCACGTCCCGGCTAGGTCATAATTGTTAAACAACTGCTCCCTGCGCCATTACCGGTATTTGATAGTGAGCTGCTCCATGCTGCCACCACATATCCTTAGGCTGCGTTCATACTCAACGCCGGTAGGACGTGTCTGCGTTCACAAGGCGAGGCAGAGTGGCACGAAAGATATTTAGAGACGACGCAACAACGAGGCAAGAAGGCATAGGCGGAGACGCAGAGACACCCGACCACGCCCTGCCGCCGGCACCACAGAGTATGACGTGGCTTATCCTTCTGCTTGAGAGTTTTTTTTTCATTGCGGATGCCGGTGGTACGCTTGATACTCGAATCACAATTGGGGCCACGGCCCTCATTGGAATCGGATTTACTGGCAGGTGGTGGCTATGGGAGTGCTGAAGGCGGCTGCACTGCTTGTTTGTACATTGACGTCTAAGAGCACATAATTACTAACTTACCGTTTCCTAACCATTAATCTAAACATACCAGCGGGGCACTCCCAGGTGTCGAGGAAAGCAGCAGCTTCAGTACGCCCCCACCCCCCCCCCCCCCTCCCTTTTTTGAGCTCTACGATACCAGTGTATGTTGCCGGATTGCATAGTTGCAATGAGTTTTATTGCTTTATATCCTTCCCTAAGGCAAAAAATATTTATTTTATATTTTGTCACACGGATTTGCAATGACATACCCTTTGCTTCCCATCTGCTAATTGAAAATCTGGATTTTGGTGCTTATCGCTGACCTCTGAATGCACGATCCCCCTCCAATCCGATTTAATACGACCCGCCTGTCGAGGAATCCTCGACGCTCGGTGGTATCTTCCCGACTTGTCCTTTCCACCACATTTATCTTGTTTTACCTTCAAGGATCTGTCCATTTCTTCCACACAATTTTTCATCCTATCCGTCAATTTACGTGTTCGGCTTGACCGTTTTGGGAGAAACTCTTCCTCCTTGTTTCCTTCTTTCCGCTGCTTGCATTATTTCATGTACTACCATCGTTGCCTTCTTTGATTGGTCTCCATCGATCTTGCACACGATCTTTGATCCTGCACACGAGTGAAGGCGACACCTGTCACTCCTCATAATTATGGTCAACGATATGAACAAAGAACTGTAGAAGCAGCAAGACTAGAAGTTACATCCCAAAAAATCACCCGTTCTTAGCTTAACTCGGAGCTTCGTGCCGTTCTGTTCATTTTGCATTTTGCTTTCGTTTTATTATGTGGTCGAGATTCCGTCGAAGGCATTGAATGTACTCCACAAAGAGCTCGAACGTTCTTCCACGGTTCAATCGGCACGCACATTATCGAGCTCAAATCCTCACAGAGGTCGTATGGCCGTACCCACCAACCACTGTGTCATTTTGCCACCTGCGAAATTGGCGCGCGCTGAGCACAAGAAATCACTTGATGAGCAGGATTCGGGTGAACGCCCCTTGAAGTTTGACTATTTTGCGGACTATTTCGGGATGGGAAATGTTTTTCGCTGAACACACAACTGCGAAAGAGCAGCTGCAAATTTTCAGCCGCATCAACTTTCAGAGAGTTCGTGGATGGCGATAACAAAAATGGGAACAACTACAGTCCATTTCCCACCGCCTGGCAGGGCGAGGCCTAAGGAATTGGATGAACGTGTATCGAACTCCCTCAACACGCCGCACATTGGCACTCTCACCACTCACCCAAGTCCGTAGGCCCACCCTGCCAGGCATTGGGATATGAACTGTATGTAGTGTTTCCCTGGCACCCATCTGTGAAACGCCAATGAGAAAATCAATCGATACTAGGATAAAACTGGTCATACTACAGGCTTTTTGGGATTTTAATATGCTGTACATATCTTGCTTTTTGCTGTTAATTTGCTTTGTATTTGCTGTTAATTTTAATTTGCTCTATTTTTTCTTGGAGAACGATCACTGAGGCAAAGCGGATTAGGTCAGCATCGTCAAATTAGCTACATATGGTCAGATTTGTTGCACTGAAAAATTCCGCACGACCTTAAAAGTCGAACTCAGTCTTAAGAAAGTATGGAGAAAATGAGAGCTGGGAATACATGTCCTCTGCAAGCAAGCCTTAACTTCAGAAGAGGTGATGTTTAGCGAAAGTTGCATCGAAAAAGCGCGGTCTGGAGTCTTATCACGATCTCGCACCACGGCATGTCACTTTGCAGTTCATCAGCCGGGCGAGTTGCCGGCAAGGGCGGGACATCGTTCGCGGTGCGCTGATTTAGCCTTCTCCCGTCTGCCGTCTACCCCCAGCTAAGGACACAGAGGTGCGCGAGAGGGCCATTGGTCGATATGCGCCGAATGAAATGCTCGAACTGATAAATGTCTGATGAGACGCCTGAGGTAGTGAAAGTTACTCCTGAAGCTTTGCAAAGGAGACAAAGCGTTGGATCGCTATTACTAGGTCTTTCAATAGCAGCAGTAACTTTAGTCCATCTCAGTAGAACTTGTTTGGATCTCCCTTGCTAATGACATCAACGTCTGACCATCCAACTTGTATCGAGCGTTGTTTTCGTGTTTACCATTTCTTCTTATGAATTACTACGGCATGAGCGGTAAGCAGCAACAACATCAAAGCAGGTTTCTCGGCGAGCCACGTTTCTCACATTGTTTACGAAATCGATGTTGGCGCAGCATCGCTTTCGACGTATGCCAACATCCGCGTATAATGACGAATGGGGAGGAGTTTCAGGGGAAAATTACGCTCCATTTCTACACATTCGAAAGCCATGGATGCCGCAGGTGAGCATTTAGAGGATGTTGCTTTACTGTTAACCGGGAAACTAGTTAGGCCTTGTGACAATGAAAGTGTTGATAGGCAGTTGCTTTCCTAAGTTACTGAATTACACTTGTTCCGGAGTTGAAACTTGGATTGTTTTTCCTTATATCGGAACTTGTGATCATTTGAATTCAAATGCGAAATCCCAGTACAGTTCTGAATTGAAGTAAGATACGTGGCGTATCTCAAGAAGGACCTGCTAGTAAACAAATCCACACTCCATTCATATTAATTCGTTTTGTTGTTTTTTGCAAACATTTTGCACGTTTTTTGCACCTTTTGCACCTTATTTTTTGCAAACGATGCCATTCACTCCATTCATTTTTGCAAAAAAAAAATCG
The DNA here is from genome assembly GCA_963978905.1 of Trichostrongylus colubriformis. Taxonomy (NCBI): domain Eukaryota; kingdom Metazoa; phylum Nematoda; class Chromadorea; order Rhabditida; family Trichostrongylidae; genus Trichostrongylus; species Trichostrongylus colubriformis. The sequence goes on along the minus strand of OZ022259.1, from coordinate 6,943,139 downwards.
ATTGAATGGCCAGCGTGTTAAATTTCTCGTGCAGCATCCATGTCATGATAATTTCGAAACCTTGGGGCACATCTATACAGTTTTGGCCTGTACACTGCTTTAACCCTTTCCGTCATGGTCAGCTGCATGTTTTTCCACCCACTGCTACCCAGGTCGCTACAAACCACCCCTACCTTCCGATTTTCGCTTGGAACCCGCCATTCCACCTGTTTACTGCTAATGTCGCTGCATTTGTGAATAAGTACAACAGGTCGCTCTAATCTCAGCAGCTGCTAGGTAGGTGTCAACTGTTATCAGTTATTATCAAGGTGTTGCAATGCACTATGAAATTATGAGGTTTTACATGATTTAATGAATTGTGCAGCTTTGTGACTTGTTGTTAGAGTTCGTTCTTTATTTACCTGAGATATGTCGGTGGCAATAGTTGCCACAGCTCCCCACCTTGCTGGTTTGCAGAAGAAAAGCTCCAAATTTCGCTCAGTTATTCATGTGCTTACAACTAATATGTACGAGAGGAAACCTTTCTGACGAAGAGAATTTAAGGGCCGAAAGCGTTGAAAGGAAGAGGACACTGTTTCCTCTTGTATGGCTATAACTAATAATGTGAATTACTAAAATACTGTCTTATTAAACTCACTTTTTGAAATCATGTGCATATATCACATTAATATTTACATTAGGTTATTTATGTAAAGCATTACTACGCTTTTTGAACTCTTCATACGTGATTTTTTTATATTAATCTTTTTACATTGGGTTGCCCGAGAATTTTCCATCCCTACCTTTTCTGGATCAATATTTCCATTAATTGATATTTAATATAGTAGTGGTGAATAGTAACACTCCAAGTGCCATCCTTTTGCAAAATTATAATGCCTCTCCGAACCATATTTCACGATTTCTACAATTTATGATTTTTTACAGAATATTTCAGTAAAACCTATAATCTAACCATTTATCATCGACCAGCCGCTAAAAACTACTGATATATGTACCAAATTAGGAGTATGATAGTGGTAATCTGATGTAGTAAGGGAAGGAGATCGTGCCAGGGAAGGAGATGTAAGGTGGTACCACTCTCACTGACACACATAGTACGGGCCTTGAGCTTTGGGCCAAAGCCCGTTCGAGTTGACGAGCCTTCTATCCCTCTGGATGAGTAAAATAGTGCCGAATTTCCTACAAGGATGGAGCATTGACATCAAATGGCGCTTTAAACCAGGATATATCACAACGATTCACAATAGAAGTAAAATGCGTGGCGTGTTTCAAAAATGATCAATCGGCGGTGGGTGCTCTGCTGTCTCCTATCCTTCAGCGCCATCGCAATCCTTCTCAATAACTTTCTCTCACATTATCATCAATCTGATAATTCCGCTTTTCTTGGTTTCCTGTGTCAGCTCAAGGACAGTTGCATGACTGATCACTTATGAACGGGCGGCACCTGTTTTTGAATCAAATCAAAAAACAATAGCTATGGCTGTTCCAAAGTTTTGCACAGCTCCTAACTTCCGTTTTGCAACAATTTCATCTCCAAGCTTCGCTGACTCGTAGAAAAGCTCCAGCGGTTTTTGAACCGAATTCGATTTATTCATTGGTTCAACATCGATAAAAGCTTTCGTTCTAGCCTTACCTCCAAGCTGTGGCAGGTTCACGAGTTTTGCGAATCAAAATACACGCGAGATTGATCGGACAGTGAGGGTACCGTAAAGGTGGCAAAAAGGCTCGTAATTTCTCCGAGTAAACAGATTCTAGACCACTTTATGGCCCTCCACTGTCAAAAAGAATAGTTACATAGATCAACAATTATTAGGTGAATGCGAATTTTCAGGCATTTTCGCTCACGGGTTATAGCTTTAATCATGTTTGTGAGCTTTTTTAGGAGTTATTAGTTTTATCTGAATGAAAATTTTATGTTTGAGCACAGTCGTAGTGTTTCGTATAGACGTAGAAATGGCGAGATCTTTTTGACCGACCTAATATTCAAGAACTCAATGAAATTAAGCAAACTAAAATAAAAAGTTCAGAAAAATAAGTTGTGCATATGTGCTAGAGCGGCCAATGAAGTAAAATATGGTTTTTTATAAAATATATTTTGACTAACATTGTAAGATTTCTAATGAAGGTTCTATGAATTTCTTATGATGAAATTAACGCATAAAGACGGAACTATTTTGCCGTGTTAGTGCTTCTTTGCTCATGATAGATTTGAAGGAAGTTATGGCCATTTCCGTGAAACACTTCGAAATTCGAAAAATTTTTCTTAAAATTAAAAAAAAAAAACTTCGAAAAATTCGAAAAGAATTTTCAATGTGTAATGTTGCACCAACGATTCGTTCGTATTTCAAAAAACACGATCAATTGCAACATCTTCATTCACAAAAACGTTCATTGATCAGATTCGCATACACTGATCGCAGCGTGACACTAGAAAAGTCAAAGCTGAGAGAATCGATTAATGGACGTGACAACGCTCCAAGTTTGTTGCATTTTGTGTCTAAAAGACAAGTTGCAAAGAAGTTCAATAGAAAAATTTTGGGTTGAATTGCTACGAAAAAATAGCTTCTAAATTAGTGGCAGTTCCGTTGTCATTCGCCAAATGGCTCAACTAAGATAAAATTTATGTCACATGTAGTGGAAAACAGATCGCGGCGAGAAAAGCAAGCATGTCGGCTGATAAAGCATTGCCAGTCTGACTGGAGAGCCTGAACAAAGGAAACCAGCTAAAAGATGCCCGAATACAGTCCTTCAGGTTAGTACGTGGAGATAGAATTTTTCTTTTCCTACCTTTTTCCTCTTTACCATAAGCTATTCGCGGAAAGAGAGAAAACAGATTGTAAATGAAAAAAATCAGATTTGCTACATAAAGGAATCTTTGCGAGAGTGTGCTGGACATGTCCTAATGTTTGTGTGTTTATGCGAAGTTATGATCTTCCAAGTGACAGAGTGACAAAGTTTCAGAAGGGTATGTTGTTTTATCCGAATTCATATGCTACTTATGTGCTTACGAGATCAATACATTTTCAAAAGAGAGCATAACACCTGCAGCATAAAACAAAACGCGGCTACCCGTTATGGTTTTTGGTGGAACACAGTATGTTGCGCGCGGTGTGCTAGGCCACATTCATATTTTGTGTCACCAGCGACAGCAGCAATTTGACGTGCCGCAAAGTATGAACGCGGCCTTTGTTCAACCGAAATGCTGATGACAGCAAGCCTCTTTGCGTAATCCAGGCTCTCCCGAAATTCAGTCTTTTGTCTATGGAGATTGATCTAATAATTTTTCATGAAATTGCATCCTCTTGCAATCCCTAGGACCCAATCTTTGCATAAAAGTCTATGTGGATGTTAATTACCTCTTCAACCTTTTACGTGTTGATTTTTACTACTGAGGTGGGAAAAGGGTTCTACGATTATAACTGCTGTATACTAGCTATTTCATGCAACTCGGATACACATGCCCTCCGACAAGGACCAATTGGTGTGAGATTCGATATGGTTCCTGCAGTATACTTTGTAACTCGACTCTTTATTACATTATTTTTCACGAGGCTCTTATTCCGTTCGTTGATAAAAGGCACTTAGAGTGCTAAGCACTGGAAAGGCATATTTTCTATAAATGAGCATTTGAGCCCAAAAGAGATCATTGAGGCGAAGCTCGCATTGGAAAAGGCGTCTTTATCGCGGCCTGTTCCGGGCTGCGTGGTTGCCGATCTGCGAGGTGCTGCGAGGACGGAGCAACCTTCGCGGTTGCCGGGCTTAGCCTCTACATCTACTCCTCAAGGGTAGTGAAGCAGAAAGGGTGAGAGGGAAGGACAAGGAGGGCTTGAGAGTTTCTATTTCTCATTTCTTAACAGCTTCATTGCGTTCGTTTTCTACTACTGCATTACTGTGCACCTCAACTTCCATATTCCACAATCATTCCGTATTCTGCCAAATTTACCCCTGTCTTTGTACGGTGTCATTATAGCCACGTGTTCGATCATTTCGTAAGATATTTCAATAATGATATTTCATGAGTAAAACACTAGTGATGGGCATTCAAAGCTTCCAGTTAAACAAAGTTGAAGCAGTTGTTTACAGTTGTTCAACTGGGAATGAAGGAGTTTATAGTTGTTAGTACTCTAATTTTTTATGTGTTGTTTTAGCAATCTGTGCGATTTCTTGGGATTTTTATTCGAGCTAAAAAGTTGAAGCCACATAATCTAACATCCAATTTTTGGGGATGAAAAAAGACTTCTGCCTTCACTTAGGCATTACTTTTAAGAGGACCGAATTGGCGATTCCTAAATATCTACGATTTTCCAGGTCATGAACATATGCGTACGGCTATAGAGGAAGCATGCGCGGGAGTTGAAGCTGGTGACGGCGGTCCCTTTGGAGCAGTCGTCGTCAAGAACGGGAAGGTCGTTGCTACGGGCCATAACATGGTGAGTTCCTACTTTGTCATGGTCTCATAATTTCAAGCTTGTCTGTTGGGATTTTTTCAAAAATTGAAGCTTTGGACAACCAGTCGTCTGAGGTCGGCTCAGTCTCTAGTCCATGAAAATCACTTTTACTGGACCGCGGGAGCCCATATCGAGTCTGAAGTACCCTGCTTTGCCGTAATTTTCCAAAAACTTGGGCTCAACGCTCTCAGAAAGAGTCGAAAAAAGTGAAGTTCTGCGTACGGCTCTTCTCAGAAACCACTTCAAGATGAGCGACTTTCAAATAGGAGTTCTAGGATTTTCAATCGGAGTTCTGGGCTTCTTTTTTTTCGCGTGGGCGCACTTTCACGATTCGTCCTTGGACTTTGGGCCGCCGCAACCATTGTTCATCTTTCTTATCGCAACATCACAGACAGGAAACTGCGCTCTCAGTAAACAGACAGCAGTGTGAAGTAATCTGTGCTTATCAGTATGTGAGAATTCCCGAATACAGTTCTTCTATGAGGCTTACCTTACATGGAGGTAGATCGTTGCCCAAGGCACCCAATTAGGGCGTCCTCTGCTATGGTGTGGAAGGGTGGGGGGGAAGGGCCATGTTCTATGTTCTTCAGCAGCTTGCAGAATTATGACTGCAAATTGTGCAAAAGCGTGCATACACTTTGCAATGAATCGTCTTTCATTGAACATCGTGAATTCACAAAACGCCAAGTCATCCCTTGGAGTGCATGGTATTAGCTCTTATGCTTTCGTTCTGTCATGATGTAAACGCTGGTCATTAACCATCGAGCAATAATAATTTTCTAAATCTTTGATAGATCCATATGTACATATGGAATGACCTACGGAATCCATTCAATGTGCCACTCGATTTCATCCTTCCACCATACCAGTTTGGTGCAAATACAGCGACCCCACAGGCATGACCGTTGCCAGTGAACCGTATTCTGATCTGTTGACCATACGAGTGAAACATCATTTAAGACATGTTCGTGGATTTTTGGGGTATTGTAACTCCGTGGTCATATAGTTCGACCCACAACCACCCAAGTTGTAGCATTATCGACGCGTGAGCGAGAAGGTTAAAGAGCCGAAGAAGCCAGCGCGGCTCCACCGTGTAGCCCAGGCCCGCCCACTTCGGACGTGATCGCCAGCAATGACGGTGGCAACGGTGGCAACAGCTTGGCCGTGCTGGCTTCTACGATTCATGCCATAGGATATGATAAGTAAGAGATTACAGTAGTGAGTGATGGTGACATAGGGGAACGGTTGTCGCAGAGTTCCTCATAATGCAATGCGAATCAGCGTGGAGAGGCTCAAAGGCTCACTTCCACGCGGTAATCTCGCACAAGTCAGAAGCCAGGAGACCTTATTTTTGCCTTCCTTTTAGACTACATACGAATTTTTCCTTATTTGCGTAATCTACGCCATCTCTTGTTCAATAATTTAGCGTTTTTCCCACTCAAGGTAACCCTAGGATGTCCTTTTAGTCATCTCTGGAAGGTTAAGGCGAGTACAGTAACTTGAACAGTAATGTAACAACTCATTGGTATAATGGATTCACAGGTGGCACTTTATTTCCGAAAACGAAAATTCCTCTTAGGTGACTGTCACGTTGCTTATTTACAAGCCATAAATCGGTATAGATGGCTCCCCTTGTGTGATGTAGCTACTGCTCATGCACTACTCAGTAGAAAGCCACGAGGATGTACTTGTTAGTAATAGCATTTTCAACGAGATATGTTATCACCTACACTTCGACATCCGAGATCAACCAAATACAGGATTCCCAGGCCACCATTTCTCGCTCACTCATTGCTCCCTTCTCTAAAGAAGCAACCGAATCTCAAATAGCATTCCTTGAAAGAGAACTATAAAACCACTCCATCAAAACACAAGGTCTCACATCTGCCTCACAACGGTTTGTTGGAATGCGACAATAACAGTGAAAAGCAAGAACTTGTAATCGCGCAGCTGATCGCAGGACACCAGTATTGCCATGTTTGAATCTATCTAACTGTCCCTGGTCGAGAGCCATGCATTTTAGGTCTATTATGCGGTGCTTCAGGGGATGGGGGAGGAAGGAGATGGGCTGGGGCGGACTGAAGGGCGGGCAGCTAATAAGAACACCCTTGCTCGGCAGCACAATTCGACCAAACATCGCTCATTCCAGAAGAGATTCGCGTCTATATGAAGACTGCATACAGGGAACCATTATGAATAGTATTGGAAAGTTCAACTCCTATGAGATATAATAGAGAGACCCTTCTGGCCAAAGAATCGATTTTGCACAGAGAGTGGCGAACGGCTCAAGGACCAGTCAATGCTTACCATGTATCACTTATCAATATCGATCGAAATGTTGGTTTTCAAGCAAAAATATAAGTTACAGGAAATAACAAAGCTGCAGCTGTGTTTCAGGTGCTGGTAACAAATGATCCTACAATGCACGCAGAGGTGACAGCAATCAGAAACGCCTGCAAAAAGCTCGGTACGTTCGTATTATGATTATCCTCCTCTTCAATGATTTTCATGCTTTATTGCGGGATCCCAAACTCAGTAGATTTCCAATGTCCTTCTCACCTATTCAACGCATTGATTTATTCGGAGGATATTCATAATTTCAGGCACTTTCGATCTGTCCGGCTGCGTTCTGTACACCTCATGCTATCCCTGCCCAATGTGCATGGGAGCTTGCCTGTGGGCACGATTTGATGCTATTTACTACGGAGCATCAGCTGAACAGGCGAGTGACTTCCGAAAATTAGGTTGTGAACAAAAGCGATGTTCAAAATGGCAGCAGTAATGCTAGTTGTTAATAATGAAAGTAGAGATACTATTTAGTACGGTAGTAGTAAGGTAAAGAAAATTGGACTAAAACGGCCGGAGCCCTGAGCGGTGAAATCCCTGTTCTCCCTTTACCTTCTACGGTATACGTTTCTTCGGCGTCCCCCCTCCCCTCCCCCCGCTTTCCCACTTCAGGATGCCCGCTAGGCACCGGCAAGCGATCTGTGAAGTGTGGCGGCCGCACGCACCACATAACGCACTTTCGATTACTTGTAGGACGCGCTCTAGCTCAGGGTGTTGCTGACTAACGCAGCGCAGCATTATAGCTAGTGGGGAATTTGACAAGAAATGCGCTCAATCCAGTTCTCTGGTCATGACACATTAATAATTATTTTATTTTTCCCTTCCCTTAACTATATTTCTCGCCTGTTGTGAACACAGCAGTTGTATATATGTAATTTCACAGATCAATGTTGACTCATTGCATGCTTGCATGTTGTCGTTCAAGGGCAGAATCATTTCAGGCGGCTGAAGTCGGTTTCGATGACAAGGCCTTTCACGATTTCTTGAAGGATCCAAAATCCGATAAGTCACGGTAGGTTCTCGAGTGCAAGTATACATACATTTCCCGAGATGTTCTTGAGTTTACTGTGTTTTCAGCAGTCAGTGAGAGCAAATGAGTGGGAGTTAAATTGCTTTTTGTCGCGAACAGTATCTTCTTTGCCGAACTAGGACAGTCATGAAAGCCTCCGTTGGGCCTAGTGGGCACAGATTCCATCCTTTTCTACCTCTCGTCTTTCAGCACGGGTTTCAGAAGACGGAAAGGATGAAAAACCTCTCTGTTCAGACCTCTATTGGGAGATGGAGAGAAGGAGGAGGAGGGGATTGCTCTCACACAGTTACAAGGTCAGCAAGGAGTAAAGTAGAAATTCGGGGAAGAACTATGAGGTTCTTGTTCAAAAGGTCTCCTAACACCAGTAGATGAGCTTCATGTACCTTTCACTGGAGTCATGTAGCACCCTTGAAAGACCATTCGTGTTCGTCGGAAGTAAGAATCGAACTCAACCGTCGTTGGTAAGGCCGCGGTCATACTTTACGTGTCTGACGCAGGTGTCTACCGCAGACGACGGCATCAATCTGATCACGCGCACCGTTTGCAAAACGCTCGATCCAAAGCTGCACGCTCCCGAAGACAACGGAAGGGGTAAATTCAGTGGATTGTAAAGTACTTGGAGAATAGAAAAGTAGGGATTAGCGATGTCACAATAGAAAAATAACAAAATAAAACGGCAAAAGATCCGAGGAATCAAAAATTTCTCTTCTCACTGCTTCCCTTTCGTGCCCCTTTGCATCACTAGCCGGTGAGGTGAATAGAGACACGCGAAGGGCTGAGTCAACGGGCCATAAGCGTTGTCGCACCCTACATACAACTCTCCCGTCGAACGCGTGCAGCGAAACTCGCAGTCGTGGGGAATGCTTATTTTCGAGTACAGTCTTAAATATTCTCATTTTCTCCTAACTCTAGGCGGTGCGTCTAATGCTTTCCTGAATATGATGAGCGGCGTGCGGCGTACGAGTCGCGTGCGGCGCAGTGTGTGCGAGCTATGCGCTTCGCGGTAGTTGGGTCTTAGAACGATTGCACGTTAATGCTAGGGGAGCGATGCGCACTCGACTTGTAATCGCTTCGGGTCCCAACATCATAGCGTCTTCAACTCGTCCGCACTGCTTCGTGCGATATGTCGCGGTTCGAAATCCGAAGTAAGTGCACACACCCAGATTCGCCCAGCAGACCGGGACGACTTCGAGAATAGCTCATTATTGTACAAAAATGAATCGCACTCCCTCACAGTAATTCAATCAGCAGAAAAGTATTTCTGGATAGTGCTCCATGCCTCGTGGAAGTCCATCTTACAGTTCATTAGTGAAGTTATAAGCATTGCTTACATTTATCGGTTTCAGGAAACTGGAGCATCTCGCGGCTGCTGACTGTCTTCGGCCATTCCATTTATGGTCGAAAAAAGTTGAAAAAGTTCAGTACTGAGTAATTTGAGCCATTTTTACCCCTTCTCGATTATTTCCTGATTCCATTAGGTTTTCTGGAATGTTCGATTTCTATTCATCCCATATACTAGTTTTTCATGACATTTGCATTGAAATTGTTGCATATCACTTATTGCTGTTATCACTTCAAAGTACCACGTACTTGGTAACATTCTTCTCCATCTCTCGCTAGGATTCTGACGTCATGAAGATAGCCGAGTAGAATGTGCTAATAAATTGTTAGTTCTCGAAGCTCGTCAACACTATGGACATATTATATGCATATACTCCATTTCGGAGTGCCTGATAGGGCGTAGCCTACCGACGACTTGTATGAGGGTGTATGAAACTCCCTAAGGTATAGGATTGGTGCGAAAGACTAGGGTATGGTGGCGCTTGCGATGCAATAAAATAAAGGCAGTGGTTCAGTACTATTCACTGGAATGAATAGAATGCGTGAGATAGGGAAGTGGTGAGGGTGAGCTGTTTCCTTTCACCGTCAAAATGAAAGTCCCATCTTCGGCCGCACCCCCAATGCTCCCCCTCAAACGAGGGAGAGAGGAATTTGACGACTACAGATTATAGCAGGGGTCGTCGTCGACGACACTCACCCCGCCCCCAAGTTCGTAGGCCACGCCCTATCAGGCGCCTCGAAATGGACTGTATGCGATCTCGCACGAACAGTGGTGAAATTTGAAGGGAATAGCTGGACTATGAGTCGGCCATAGTGGGCACTAGGTGCTTAGGGGGCACTGGGATTTCTTGAGCCGGGTTACACCCGACATTTCAAAAAATCGCTCGAATTAGTGAAAAGGTCATGATACGGATCGACCCCCTTGACGCATCGTGAGCAATCAGGAGTCGATTTCTCATCTAACCAACAAATCGCCATCTACCGAAAACGGCGATTACGGACCCACCTATTCCCGTGTGTACAATTAGGCAGGAATTTTCTACCTTCCGGCGAAAGTCAGTCAGAAATTTACATCAGATGGTTGCGAGCTAAATGCGACGTACTAACTCGTTTCCCAAGCCATGACGGTTTTCTACGGCTTATTTCGTGCGCAATCTTATTACGACCCGACTAAGCCTGAGGTATTTTTTTACTTAGCCATTTTGTGGATGGCCCGATCAGCAGGATCGCATAATCTCAAGTGCTACTTTCCTCAGCAAAACTGCTCTGTTTCCACTCATGGCCCCAGAGTGGTAAAGAACGTGGGGAAATAGCACATTCAAGTGAGAGTGCGCGTGACGACATTCTGCGATTATGCGATCCGCAGGTTCGCAAATCGGTGCACAGCTATCCTTCAGCCGAATGGCTCGTGAACTGCAAACTGGTCGCAAGGTATAACATAGGCCTAAGGCTGCGTTCATACCCAACTGAATGAGATTTCTGGCGCATCAGGGCATCCGCTATTTGGGATTTCCACGTACCACCGCGTCAGTTCATTTGCATTTAGGCAAATAGCCAAAATCGCGAATGCGCCGATCCGCCAATTCTTCAAATCGCAGATGCGTCGATACTTTCACTTTTTCAATCGATATGTACCTTACCCTGGACGCGAATGCGCCAATTCACTCAAATCGCGGATGCGCCGATATGCCATTCCTTCGAATCGCGGAAGCGCCAGTACTTTCATTTTCTTGATCGCTACGTACCTTATGCATGACGGGAATGCGCCAATTCTCTCAAATCGCGAATGTGCACAAATGCGCGCATTTTCTCGATCGATACGTATGTTTAACCTTACGCCGATGCGCCAAAAATCCCATTCATTCGGGTATGAACGCAGCCTAACGTAGCGCACCTACCTTGCACGTGACGCTAGGCGCGCATAGGCGGTCATGCAGATTTTCTGTCCTAATGGCATACAACCACCCGCCAAATCTCCAAATTGATATTCGTTTTTCCCTTCCGCTTTAAGTTTGATTTCCAAGAGGTTGTCTATAAACGCGCCTCAGTATATCTACGAGTTCAATTATCACATACCTAGTGAAGAGGTACATAGAAGATGCACCCTAGAATTCTGCTACTGTGTCAGAAGAAAATCCGCGTGCTCGCAGCAGGATGTACGTCGTAGTAAGTCATTCATGGGAAATGACGTTGTCATCAGAAATTGGACCTGAGAAACAACAATGTTTGTCTTGATCGTCAAGTGTGTCCGTGAGCTTCTTCCAAATTAGCATTGAAGCACGATTTCTTTTGCGCCCTTTAGTCGTGCCTTTGGTCTTGCTGGTGTGATCATGTTATTTCTGAATGAGGCATTCTGAGCATGAAAGCTAAAGCTCTCGCTGCACTGAAGCGATGCTGTGATGCCGTGTCACCGTATTCATGTGTGGAAAAGGTACGATTTGTCCCCTGTCTTATTTTCTGATTCGATTCTTGGCGCTTTACTAGAAAAACCAAGGGAGCAGTTGTCTAATCATCGCTCAAGTGAGAACTCTAATCCTCTCTGTTTGACAAGGAATATTTTGGAATTGCTTATGTTTGGCGTGGTTTTCAATGCATGTGCACTGCATCACTTGTATGCTAACCTATTCAGTAGGTGGTACTACAGAAGTTAGGGTGGGGGGGCGCACCCAACAAAAGCATAGATCGCGCCCAATTTCTGCTTCTAGGCCCTTCATGGTTATCTTATGCTTAGATACAGCTAATTAACAAGAAAAAACTAATGAATTGTTTCTCTCTTAGTATTTTACGAGAAATTCGCCTCAATTAGACTAAATAACCATTTACGCTTATTTGCCCAAGCCGGGTGTGCGCAGATATGACGGAAAATCGCCGCGCAAGCGGCGCGACGGGTGCGAGTGCCAGTGGGCATGGCAGCCTTCAAGCGAAGCAGTGTGGCATGGGTGGAAGCGCAGAGGTGACGCAGTCTTGCTCTGCCGGGCTCCCAAGAGCAATCGATTCGCAATTCGTACTGGTGGCGCCGCGCGTGAAACGCCGCGAAGCGATTTTCCGTCATATTTGCACACTCGCCCAAGCCTAGAGAAAGGGAATCACGTCTTTAAGCTTCGGCTTACACGGGATGGAAGAAAGCTTGAATCTGCTCCACCAAAACAGTTCCTTTGCAAAATTCGAGCGCGATTTGGTAAGCGCTATGACCTTTTCGTGCTCTAACCATGCGTTAGGCCGCGTTCATACTTTGCGCACCGGCGACGACGGCGTCGGTGCGCAAAGTATGAACGCGGCCTTAGGAACGCAGAGCACAGTGCAGTGGCTCCCCTATCTTCCTTAGCGGTCTCGTGGAATATTGTGAATAGTATTCAACCTGAATACATACTAGTAAACATGAAACGCGTCCCTGCTCTAGTTCGTATCCACGAAAAACGATGCGTGTTTGATGTCATTTCAGGCGTTGAGGCTTCGCGATAATGAACTTGTAGTCACTTCCGCATCAGATGCCATAACGTTACCGGTGTCAACGACTACCCGTTTTGTTCTCACCGCTTTCGGAAAGGCATCGATTCCAATGGCTTTGGCGGCTGAGCGTCGTTTGGGTCAACGAATTCATGATGGAGTTGTCATTGCTCCGACTACTTCCAAAGCCAGGTAACTCTCATTAATGCATTACTGAAGGTTAATGTGCTACCACGGTGATGCAACGTAAATAAATAAAGAAATAAACAAATATTCGAAAGGTAGTACCAAGTTATGCGGGAGAGTACAAGGGTATAGACTAGCTAGATCTAAAGGATCTATTGACGGAAAACTCTTACTTAGGGACACTGGCCTTCGTTCACGGGTCTTCTATGGTGCTCACAATAACTTACCTGATGCGAACTCCGTGGCTGCCACTATGGAGGCGCTGCACACTATTCAGAAGAACGATGCAGATGATGTTGTGTTCCTTTTTCTAATTTCAGGTAAACTTCAAGCTAATAGGTTGCAAACACTCTCTGCATTTTTGGAGAGAAACGCAGTGTGGTGCTACCAACATTTTGAAAAAAATGTTGGAAGGGTTATGGGATTTGGAACTTTATTGCTTCGGAAACTGAATCTTTCAAGTGATATTCCTGAAAGTCGGCCTTTAGTACTCTGCGTTCTGTATTCGCCGCATTTCTCGAAAACTTTCTTCTTTACCAGGAGGGGGTTCGGCTCTATTTTGTGCTCCTGATGGTCTTTCCCTGGAAGCAAAACTTTCAACAATCAAGACACTCACAGCAAATGGTGCCAATATACGGGTGCTGAACGCATTCCGCCAGAAGTTATCCGCAGTAAAAGGAGGAAAGACGCTCAATTTTGTGAAGAAAGGAATGGTATGTTACGTTTTGTGCGTGAAACTCTTCTGAAACATCAGAAGAGCCCTGAAATAATCACAATGCGAATAAGAATATTCATAGGTTATTCAGGTAGTCAGCTTAATCGTATCAGACCTAATCGATGATTTGATCCAGTTTATTGCAAGTGGTCCTACTATTCTACAAACCCCTTCCATGGTACAAATGTCTCAGACAATTGTAACATCTTCAAAATGGACATCGTTGCTACCACCAGAGATAATGGAGAAAGTTCGGGTAAAGCTTGTCCCTTACCAACTTATCTGGTTAGGTCGGCATAGGAAATATCACGCCGTCACTATTACTCAGCTGAGTCTAAATGAAGCAATTACTGTGAGTTTTTCAGGAATCCTCGTTATCTACGTTGCCCAGTTCCAACCCTCACAACATTATCATTGCTTCAAGTAGTTCCGCCCTGGAAGAACTGAGAGCTTTCTTCACCTCTTTTGGGTATGATTCCCGAATCGTTTGCTCTGGACTCGAGGGAAATGCAACAGAAGTCGGACGATACTTTGCGGAAGTGATCAGTGCAGGGAAAAACGACCTGGTTACAAAACTGGAGAAATTCGGCAAAGCACCCGAAACTCCTTTGAAGAACAAGGTTTGATAAGTAATGAGAAGTTCGTTGGGAATGTAATCTTCCTAACCGCTGAGTTTATAACAGACGTTTCCCTTAGGTTGCTCTACTGTTTGGCGGTGAAACGACTGTTGAGCTACATGGTGACGGCCGAGGAGGACGCTGTCAAGAAATGGCGCTTTCCTGCCTCATATCCCTTAGTTCCAACTTTGTTCCACTTCCACCATTCCTTTTCTTGGCAGCAGGAACCGATGGACAAGATGGCCCCACAGATGCAGCTGGGGCACTTATCTCCAATGATGACATTAAAGAGGATATAACAAAATTGGGTGAAAGATTCTTGAACACATCAAATTCATACCAGTTTTGGTCAACCTATAATAACGGTAAAAACCATATAAAGACAGGACCAACAGGTACAAATGTGATGGACATTCAGATAGTCTTGCTCCATTTTGAAGAATGAATATTTTCGAACAACCAGAACTCTGCGGAAGATAAAGCAGTACTTTGCTCGACTAATGCTTTCACATTTTTTATTGAACGATGAGTTTTACTGCTTATCACTCCCCAAATAAGAATAGGACACTAGGTATTAATATTAAATTGTGAAGGCTACACATGATTTTTAAAAGATAGTAACACCAAAGAAATGACATCACAGATCATAACGGCATTTTTTACCACAAAAGTAAATAAATAAGTAATCTTAAAAACAATACCAACCATCTGACAATCTTAATTCAATCGAAACAACTGAGCGCATTTAAAGCACTCAAGCATGAAGGTGGTGAATTTTATACTACTTCGTACTTTTCGGTAATCAACCGGGTCTCGACAGAGAATGGCACGTCCGAGTTACCATCGATGGTTTGGACAGCGTCGACCTTTAAAAAATCGTGTAAAAATGGAAGCATAACATGAGTTATTCTTTCCCAACGAGTAAGCATCAAACGAGATTATCTCCTACAAAAGGGAATACCTTACCCCAATATCGCAGTATAATTTCTCTGTGTGGAAGCGGACATGTACGGGGAAGAAGTGATCTGCATGGCCGTTCGGCACAGTGAACTCCAAAGTTCCAGTGGAATTAGTACTGAAATTATTGCAAAATAAATAGACTTAATTCTGGTCAGATGTATAACCGCTACCTGTCAATCACTGGCATTGTCCAGACGAGCTGATTACGGCTCTTTTGATAATCATAGGATCCTTCGCATTCGGACACGACAGGAGCAGTGGCAGCACTGATAATTAGATTCATACAGGACTGTGAATACTCTGGCTTAATGGCAACCGTAAAAGGAACCGGAACATCACAAATCAAATTGGAATTGAAAGGTACTGACTGAAACAAGTTGTGAAATGTTGCTTTAAGGAACCCAGCCGAAAGGCTGCAGTCGATCTATCTTATATAGCTAGCCCGATAGGGAATCAAGGCCCTTCTTCACGAGGTCTTCCCTCAGATCTGCTGCAATATACGCCACACCGTGACATGTTGAGGTTTCATGGAGCATTCATTAAGAAGAGCTGTAACTGTATCTGGCCATCGCCCTCACTATAACGAGTGGAACAAGTGCTGCAACCTATCATCACGTGATATTATGTGACCTAAGAGTTCTACGGATTTGTCAGACTTCCCTCGAAGCCGCTGCGCAGTAGAAACTACAAGTGTACTGGAAGTTGGCATAATTGTGACCCAACTTAAATATACTTCAATTGTGTCGCTTCCTTAGATTACGCAACACTGAAAGGATCTGAAAATCGGCACCCGCGTCGGGGGATTGGTCAAATTTGACTAAATCATTTTGAAATGCGCTAACGCCCCTCGTCGAAAAGTCAGAGGTACATGCAGAAAAAATGAAATTCTCAGCTTATGCAGAGCGCCACGTAGAAAGCAAAAATCTTCACAAACTGAATGTAAGTAAATGAAGAGCTATGACGACATACAACCAAGTGCAAAAGGAGAAAACACTTACGGCAGAGGTACTGTGATCACCACATTTTCCAGGGAGAAGTCCTCCCTCTGTAGCGTATACTCGATATTCACTTGACAACCATCAGCAGACTCCTGAGGCCAGCAGTTCACTTAAAAGCAGTTGAGTAAGAGTATTGAGTGAGTATTTAAAAAGTGGCAACGTATTCCTCGTCATTAAGAAATTAAACAGCGAAACAATTCAACTATTGTCCAGTATGAAGGCGTGCAATTCAAGTATTACGAGTGATGGCATACAGGATGGGAATCACCATTAACTTACATGCAACAGGCAGCTGTTCCTCTTCAGTGAGCACCATTTTCCATTTCAGGACGCCGACGTCATTGTTTACCGGGTACGGTTTACCAGCAGACTTCAACTTGAGTATGTGAGAATTCTGCCACTCTTTCTTGTCAAGATTTGGATGCACCTAAAACTACAGAGCAAAATATAGATTACCTGGAACACAGTGCTGAGCACAAAAATGTTTCATTAAGAGCACAAAACCTAATGTGTTTATGAGTTTCATTAGGAGCACAAAACGAAAAACTTGAATCACTCCACCGACTGATCAAGTTCCGCCCAAATCAACCTCTACTACGAACTCCGAACTAAACAGTTCGGTATTTCTAACTACGGAATACAAAATTCAATTCATAAGGTATGCTCAAACCTGTAACTGTGCTCCCGCTGGAGCTTTATTATGCATTTGAACACCAACAGTGTTGTACTCGGGCGAGGAAACAGATAAGGAGACTACTCCAAGAATCTGGAAATTTCCAATCATGAATTTCAGTCATAAAATTCCATAGAACTGTCTGTGCATTACCTCCACTCCTTGCAAACCTCCATCCCGACTGACTGTAGCTACCATCTTCTCCTCCGTACGGACATGTACAGCCTCACGCTTTACATTAGATATTGGAGCAGCAACTGCCGAGACTCCTCCGTGATCTCGCTGCAATAGAATGCCATGGCCACACGGCAGTGTTTTAGAAAATATACATATAATGCATGAACATACCGATGCTTTTTCAACTGGAGCAATAGCTTGCCCCTCCTGACGGAGTTGCTGGAGGAAAACGTCCTCATCTCTGGTCTTTGCTCCAAGTTTCAGTGCCTGTAAGAATCCTTTAATAATGCAAAACCGAAGAGATTCAATGAACGAGGCAAAGGCAAAATCAACAGGGAATTCAAATGCAATACCTTTCCTCCACCAGCTCTTGTTGAAGGGGCAGTCTGTCTCGGTGCAACAGGCTCTTGCACAGCCGTCAATGGAGTCGATGATGATGAAATGCCGGTAGATGAGGTGAAGTTTGCACCTTAAATTGCAATTGACCGGGAGTAAGCATTCAGAGAAAAAATTAATTTACCAGACGGTTTGAGCCCTTTGCTAAGAGCCTCCTTTTGCATACGTTTAAACTCTTTCGCCTTCTCAGCCATCGCCTGCTTTGCAGCCCGTTCTTGGGCCTGAAATTTCCAGGTATTGACCACAAACCTGCAGCGAAGATTGAAGTCAAGCTTAATCGACTAAGATAAACACCTCTTTGATCTGGAGGAATACCCGCTCTTCATGCGAGTCCATTTCGGTGAACGTACGGATCTGCGCCAAATTGACACTCTCTCTACAAAAACGAAAAACTCAGCAAAATAACCAAAAAACGAAAACAGCGAGCGCTTAATCCGTTCACCTATAGCCGAGTGTGACAACCTCATCGAAAGCGAAAATTAGATCGAAGTCATGCGCAAGAATTTCCTTTTCATCGTTTGATCGACAGTACTCAGGGATCTGAAAGCAGAACGTAAAAGAATTACGCACCAATAAAATTTGCAAAGATTGCGCTGCTATGTCGCTTCTATGATTACAATTATATTAATCTCGAATCACTAATTTCTTTTCCTATTTATTAATCATTGAGTGACTAAGTATATATGTATACATTGAGTGACTAAGTATATATGTATACATTGAGTGACTAAGTATATAGCTATTAATACTGAAATATAACAGTGATATGATTACAAAATAGGTTAGTCGGCATCAGACACACATATAAAGGCACTGCGCTTGCGCATTCGTAAGTCACTATGCAAATAAGGTTCATGTGCCACCATGATTACGAACTTCTATTCCTGTACGAGGAATAGAAGTTCGTAATCAAAATGATCGATGTTGAACGCTTTGCTTTCTAATAAAAATATGAAATTTAGAGTACTGACACCCACCACTCGTGAGAACAGTCTCAAGGTTTCGAGGTCCTCCAAAATATTCGACGTCTTCGTTGTGATGAGTAGCATGTAGAGGTTATCTAGAGGATGGTAGACATAGCGTACACTATCGGTTTCGATAAATGTATGTTGTCGTTGCGCTGAAATGTTTATTGTGAATTTCACTAACTGTATAACCACCAATGAAACATTTCGAAGAACTGGGCTTACAGCACCGTAAGGAATGAGGTCTGCTAGATGAATCTTGTCGAAAATGGAGGAACTACTGTCATCTCCTCTAAACTCCCCAACTGATGCCCAATTATTCAAAATATTTAAGAGTGCTATGAACACACAAGTGCGCAGCAGAAGCCCCGATATAAAGAAAGAAACATAAGAATGAGGACAGCGAAACAAATTGTTAAAACAAGGAACAACAAGAAAAAAGCATGAGAAAGTGAGGCACAATTAGACGAGCAGATTAATAGAACACATGACGGAAGGTATTTGAAGTAAGCAAAAATAGCAATTAACCTGCTCTGCCACTAACCTGCTTTGTTTGAATCTGAAGCTGAACTATATTAAGGAAAGCACAAATCGTCAGACTAATCACTCACTTTCTACAGGAAAATTGAATGAATTTTATTTGTAAGTAATCGAGTGAGAGGTTGAAAAGAAACGATGGAAGGGCTGCGACTTTTGGAATCAAATAAGACAGTTCGACACTATGCGAGTGATATAGGTGGGGTGGGAGGTGGGGGGGGGGGCTTACATCCAAATCCACAACGCAACATAATTTAAGCAAGCCGATAAAAGTGGAGGAGAATGGAATGAAGAAATTATGAGCCAAGAGGGTGGGCAAGGAGTCCCGGGGCGGTTGACTCGCCTTTCTCAGTTACTCAGATAGCGCTCTAGAATTATATGCCACTCATTCGGCGCTACCGCCATGCTACTTCCTCCTCATGTAATGCAGTAAGGCCACCAGCCAGCAGGTCCCATTGAACCCGTTGGAATGTAGTATAGGTGATTCTCTATTGTTGCAGGTGTTATGTGTTATCCTCTTGAGCAGACTCAACAATAGTGGAACTTCCGTTTCTGTGGAAATGTAGAATTGTTGGAAGGAATAGATCGTATCGACTGGGACAACTATGGTAATACGTACTCTACTTCTTTGCAAAACGTGCAGTCGTGGAATTTTCATTCTCGACCAGGCCCAGCCTGGTAATCAACACATGACGCTTTTTCAAAACTCACGTTTACGAAAACGCAAAAGCGCAAATCCCACCATTCTTTCGATCGATAAATACACCTTGATCACCAATTTCACATCCACAGAAACGCAAACTTCACTAACATGAGCGCTGCATCAGCGATCACTCGCAAACTGATCGAAAGGGCATCAAATCGATCAGTACAAATAACTGTTCTCAGCGCTTACAAATACCAATAAACAACTTCTAGAAACACGTGGCTCAGTAATGACTTAATGAAACCCTAATGGAATAGCGAAGAAACTGAGCGGCAATAACAACCTGGCTCCAAGTAATGAGGAAACCATTGCGTACCTGAGTCCTTGTCGTTGCCTATGAGCTTCGGAAAGGCATCAAGCAGACCCTCCATGCGAGCTCGTGTCATATCCGAGACGAAGACTCGAGTTACGAGCGCTACAATTGGATATTAGAGCCTAATCCTGTATCAACGACATATGAAAAGAAAAGTTTATATTTGAAACACTAACCTTTTCCCGACTTCGATACAACACTTGCCGAGATCAACACCATTACGAGTTGATGTAAATGACGAATTTACCTGTAGAAAACAAGATGACAAGACAACAAATGAAGCAAAACGAAAAGCGAAACGACCAGTACAAAATTGAAAAGCGAATTAAAGTCTGAATCCATTGCATCACTTGAGGAGTTTCCTACTTTACAAGCACATACTAAATTTCTGAAGCGGCGCTCTCACGATCATTCCACAGACCATCCAACAGAATTGGCAATGGGCCAACACTACACGTTTCCGAGCTGTTCGTCGTGGGACCGTCTTGCCATGTCGCGGCCTCCTCCAAATCCGTCTCTAGACGAAGTGAAATTGTGCCGGCTGCGCTTCACACAATCGGTCTGGAGCAAATTATCTCCGAAGACGGAAGTCTTCACTGCTTCGATTCACCACGGCTTTCCGGAGAAATGAATTCTGCTGCTGCTTGTAGAGGGTGGGGAGACCACTACAATGTGCTAGACGTTCTGCGCAATTTTTGCCTAAGCGTCAGGAAGAGAGAGAATACCTTCTTCCCTCTGCTAAGGCTCACCAAGAATGTGCGCTTCGGTGTGCAGATTGATGCCTTTGGTACGCTATCGGGTGAATGACGCCAGCCCCAGAGTGGATCTCACCCAAAACCTGTCACATAACGTTTTATAGATAAATTTGAACTAGTGATTTTTTCAGCCGTAATTAAATCGAGACTTACGACTGTTAGGTCGGAAGATATTATAACGAGGTTCAGTTAATATCTTATTCTATCGAGGTTTTGTCGAATTCCTTCCCTTTTAGAACTTCTGCATTTCACTGCGATCAAGGAAATCCCTTCATGAATCTATCAGAATGTCCCTATGAGTTTCTTCGACTCGCGGTCACCGACAATGAAGAACGCTACGCTCTTCAGCTCTTTGACATGCACCAAATATACGTTTCCCATAAATACCGTAAGGGATAATTTCTGTAGATGCTGGAGCATGAGGGGGAATGAAACGGTCAAAAACTGGAAAAAGAGCCACATTCCTAACGGAGACCATTGTCGAGGACGTGTTTTCGCGGTGTCCACGCACTGACGTGGGTGATGCAGATGGCGAGGGTGAGTGCTGCACAGCCCTCCACCTCTACTTCGTCTGGCATTCTTCGCACCGGAATGCAAACAGGCGAAATCGCAATAGAAATCTCAAAGCGCGTTCTTTACTCGAGTTCCGTCAGCAATCGCAGATCTCTTCAAAGCCCACCATTCAAGGAAAGCAAGTCTTCTCAGTTCTGATTTCCTTCAACTTAACTGTGTTTTTTGGTGCCATGGAGTTGTTAGGATAGGTGTTTGGCACTGTGGAGGTAAGAGTGCAAAGCTTTACTGACACCATTTGGCGATGAGAATTGAACAAGGTCCAATCTCCAATTCAGCATAATTTAAACGTATCGAAAAGTATCAAATTCAGTATTGTGCTGTACCGGAGCCTCATGATGGTCGAAATGCTTAGCAACCATTGATTTCCAAAATATTTACATAAAACTCGAAAGACCCCTCAAAAGCCTCGAAAGTCTTTGAAATATTTTGCAATAGTTCGGCATAACACCTCTAGGACTTGAAACAGTGGAGTTTTGCTGAGTTACATGATATGGGCAGTAAGCGCTGTATATCATACAAGTCAGCAAAACTCCATCGTTTCAGGCCTCAGCTAGGTGTTGTACACCGAAATATTGCAAAATATTCCAAAAACATTCCGTAATTCTATGGGTCTCTGAGCCTTTAAAGGAACCGGAAGGGGTCCGAAACAAGAGAAAAATACAAAGAAATGAGCATTTTGTAACGAACGCAGAAGGTTAGAAGCGATAATCGGTGAAAAAACCCGAATTCAAAAGTGCATCGCTGCGGTGTGTATTCGCGCCTCATTCGCACCATCGCACTGACTTTCCGAGTTGCCCGCTGTAGGAGACGGGCCGCGGTCCAACGTTAGTTGCAGCACCTGACTCGCAGCGCATTGGAGTGGCCAGTCCCAACTACATTAGCATTCATGTAAGTACATCTAGAAACAATAAGAAAGAACAAAGGAAACAGTAAAAGGAAAAAACAACTTTATAATAGAAACATCTCCTCTTGGCACCATGCCAAGGCGTCAAATTGGCGAGTTTGTGTAATGGCGGCCACTTGAACTCGTCCGAACTAGGTCTGTTCTACCGTTAACCAAAATTACCCCCTCCGGTGTCTTTAGGTGGTACTTTGGAGTCACAACTACTGTTAAACCGTCAGTATCATTAGCGCTCATCTCCTATCTATTCTAGAATAGTTTCCAGAAGACATCATAAGACGCAAAACATGCATTTTTTCTATCGTTAGAAAAATCATAAGAAGTTCAGTCAACAAATTTATTCCATATTTAGTCCAGGAGATCAGTTTTCACCGTGCTGTGGTTTTCTTTTCGGTTAGTGCAGCTATCCCATCGGCGTCCAATCGATACAGTAACCATCCCTCCTTCTTTGAGAGATTCTCACAGGGCAACGTCTCATAGAAGGCGATCGCATTGGAATTCCAATCGAGCACGTTCCATTGTAGTCTGAACATAGTAGAAATTTGATATCGCACGAAGAGAACTTTGAAGGCACCGTTAGGGTCAATTATCGCTGATTGTGGATCAAGAAAGAGAGAAGCTGGTTAGTGCAGCAACAGCGAAAGAAAGGAGTGAAGCTGTTAGAAAATTAGGAGGAACCCTCTATAACATAGGTCCTTATCGAGGAAACGCTTTAACGCATTTTTCATCGCAGGAAGGAAGATGCTGTGTCGCGAAGTTTCGAAAAACCGTGCTCTGCGAAGCCACATCGACACCTTCTGCGGTACCTATCCACTAATATTAAGACTGTTTGCATGTGAGAGCCAGGACACTCGATCAGGTCACGCAAAAGTACGTATTAAGCGCTAAATAATAGCATTTACTCGGCAAGGGTCAACGACTTCTCCTTTGTTGAGTGTGCTGTTCACTTTGTACTGTCTTTTTTCAATGTCACCCAATAGCCCATGAGCTTTTCCGTAACTGGCTAAAAATGGGCGTGTGCACTCATGACAAAAAATCGCGCGGCCGCCGGCGGCGGTGCAGCGAGTGCGAGTTGTTTGTAGCTTGATCTGTGGAAGCAGCAACAACCACAACATATAAGAACTTCCGAAGTTTCTAACCTGCAATCTTCACCATACCAGCCCACTGCATACTGGGCGGAACTGCAATCCCGCTCAGTATGCAGTGGGCTGGTACCGTGAAGATTGCAGGTTTTGGCGAAGTCGTACTGATGGCACCGCGAGTGCAAAGCCGCGAAGCGATTTTTGTCATAAGCACACACCCGCTAAAATTTTGCCCCATGGTGCAACCTGATTCCCCGAACACAGAAATTACGCTGGTTTTGCACGATAGCGTCTGGCTCTCGGCTTCCGAACATATCACGTAATAGTATCATTCAGTCAGATAAACGTTCATAACTTCCTTCAGAGAACCGTTGGGGAAATTTTGAACACAGAATTGAAATAAGTGTCCAAGCGCATCAAGCGATATGTGTCTCATTGCAAATAGCCACTTCGACCTGGTATCCTCCTTGTGAGCAAGCGGGTTCGTCGCAATCAACCTTTACACAATCCTCATTGGCTCCCTTTCTTGTCCCTGCCGCTCACAGAATAGGCTCCAGCGATTATTTGCGTCTAGCTGCCCACCACCCCACTTGCCCTCAGGGAGGCTTTTTATCTTTATTAAGAGCACATGGAATGCTGAATACTTGCGAAGCTCAAAGCTGCGATAAAAGAGTACCTTTTAGGAGCGATCGTAAATACTCACCGCTCCACTCGCGACTCTTTTGCTAGCATTGCCAATTCGCGCCACAACAACCGACCGTACCCCTTACGACGGAATTGTGGTCGAACGTACAAGTCTTCCATATGGATATATTGTCCTTCCCAAGTCGAATAGGCATAGTAGAAAAGTAGCATCGCTGCTGGCTCATCGCCCTCATGCAGTACGAAGCCATCAACGGACTTTTTCTCGAGATCGGCTGCTAATCGTGCATCATCAATCTAAAAATGGTCGCGTTTTTAAAGCACCACGAGTGATGACATGAGTGATAACTTGGTAAATTGTAGCAAGCATAGCAGCAAAAGAAGAACTGGATAAAAGAGCCAAAATCCCAGGATTGAGACCCCCTTTCCCTGTGGTTGTCCAAGGACGACCCATGCGATGTATTGGAGGTGGAGAGCACTAAGCTGGCTAAAATACGCTTATGCTATGAAGCTGCTTAAGAGCACGCATTTAGACGGGTTCTTGGAGAAGGATTCTTTGATGTGCCACCTCTTGTGAACTTGTAGTACACCTCCAGGCTTAGAGACATCGAGAGGGGGCAATGATAGCAGTACTGGGAACAGTGGGTGTGTGTCCTTATGTCAGGATTTCGCACCACGACGAACCGCGTGCGACGCAGTGTGTGTGAGCTTTGCGCGTCGAGGTAATTGGGTCTTGGAAGGATTACATGGTAATGCTAGGGGCGCGATGAGCAGTTGTTATGTAACCGCTTCGGGACCCAACAACATGGCGCCTTTAGCTCGTCCGCACTCCTGCGCTTGCGACATGCCGTGGTGCGAAATCCTGACATAAGGGTACTCATCCGGGAACAATGTGCTCATAAATGAGAAGGCCAGTCATGTATCTTTGACGAAACTCGCATTAGCAGGTCCTTGGGGTCTTCATCACGATCACAGAGCATCACTACAAGCTCCAGTTCTTCAATGACCGACTAGAGGAAGGCGGAAAAACTTTAGCTGTGGGTGGCATGAGCCCTTGCCGTCTACATCTGCTAGGAATGCAGAGTGGGCAAAAAGGGAGAAAACCGACAAAAAATTGCTTTCTCGAGTTCAACGTTATTTCTACGAGAAATGCCTGAAATCGGACCAATGGAGACCTCATAGACCTTTACCGAGACAAAACAAGTGACGTTTCGAGATACGCCGTGCGTCTGACTCCTGCCCAGAATCGGAGGGACCTTCAAAAGTGTACAACTACCCATAACATACATACCAGTCTTTGTGGCATCTGTGCTACAATAATTTCGAACTGGAAAACCAGCTGATGGGTCCATTGAACCGTCGAGATAGAGCACGAGGGGGAAGAATATTTTGAAAAACTATGAAAAACTCAATTGCTTTCATTTTTACGAACACTAAAGTCTCCTTATCCGATCAAAGTGATCAGTTCCATGGAATATACTTACTTTGACTGCCTCGGGCATTTTCTCAAATTCTGCTAGCTCTCTAACCATACTCATCAAAATAGGCGCATCTGCTGGAGTAGCACGAGTAACCGAAACTGCCATCACCTAAAAAAGCAGCACAATCCTTTTATCAGGATTCTGAACACTGCCACATCCAGCAGCATTTTAGTAGTTAACCAATCAGTAAACAGTAAAAAATGGAGAAATATGTTGAATACCCACGAAAACGCTCGTAGATACACTACAAGGTTACCCTACCGATAAATCTGCTACTTTTTTTGGTTCGCGCATGATAGAACTTGATTTGACTACATTGATAATCGAAAAAGGAAAGTCGATAGGAACGTGTCAGCGGGGGCATTTTTGACAGTCGCAGCACTTCTCTCATGGTCTTATTGGAAATCGCCACCTTACAAGCTCGCAAAGATAACAGTTTCTGACCGATAACACAGTTTAGAGCGATGCGACGCTAACGACCCTGAATTTGCCACTTTCAAGCGGTCGATGTCAGTATGTGCGTTATGTATTCAAAGAAAAGAACATAAACCTTCAATGATATAACGATCAGAGAGCATACCACCAAACCTTCTCAAGCCCAGAATAGCGTCAAGAGCAGGGGCGGGGGGGGGGGGGGGCGTATAAAAGTATAACAGGCGGCATGACAAGTATAAGAAATATAAAGCCGTTTTTGGCTTCCAGTTCTCCTCATTCTCTCAGTTTGATTCGGTATTGGCAAATACAACTCTTCAACGGAAAAACTACTCCAGCTTGTACCCTACTCGTCCCCTACTCTAAAACCTGCGATCTCGCTCCTACTAGTAGAGCGAGGCAAGCGTCGCACAGTGGATAGGGATAAAATATGCTGAGAAGCTTCTTGATGGGTAGGAAGTCGGCCAAGAAAGAAAATTTTGGATGTGAAGATCGGTCGGCCATGTCGCCTTCTATCTTGTGAAGATTGCGGGATCTATTGTAAATACGGATTCGACATAAGACCAGTAGCGCTACTCTCACCACCATGGTCTGTGACCAGATGTTCGATCAGAGCTCGCTTAAAGACACCAGAAGGGGGTAATTTTGGCTTACGGTAGAACAGACGTAGTGTGGACGAGCTTTAGTGGCCGCCATTGCACAAACTCGCCAATTTGACGCCTTGGCATGGTGCCCAAGAGATGTTTCTATTATGAACTTTTCCCTTCTACCTTTTACTTTGTTCTTTCTTATATTGTTTCTAGATGTATTCACATGAATGCTAATGTAGTTGGGAAGGGTCACTCCACTGCGCTGGGAGTCAGGTGCTACAACTAAAGTTGGCCCACGGCCCGTCTCCTACAGCGGACAACTCGGAATGGGTGCGCTGATGCGAATGGGATGCGAATACACACCGCAGCGTCGCGCTTTTCAGTCCGGGTTTTTCGCCTATTATCGCTTCTAACCTTGAGTGTTCATTACAAAATGCTCATTTCTTTGCATCTTCCTCTTGTTTCGGACCCCCTTCCGGTTCCTTTAAAGGCACATCTCGCGAAAAATTGTGAGAGCTATCGCGCGTGTTACAGGATATAGAGGCTCTGGTTTACACACCAGTGAAGAAAAATGAATCAAAACCCCTCACAACCACCAAAAATAAAGCTCCCTGCCATCGGTAATCTTACGAGTATGGAAGATCAGAAGTGAGTTTTTGCTCGATGATTTCGCGCAAAATGCTACGATATCACCTGTTCTCCCTGTTGAAGCTACCTTCGCTATTGATATCGCTGCCTTATCTTGTCTTATCGCAAGTTTCCCTCTCGTCTGAGCCGGGTGTGATTCGGCTCGATGGGCTCAACTCGGTTCAGGTCGACCAGGCCGTGCGCGGCAGGGGTGGGCCGTAGCGCCGGCGCCGCGAGAGGGGTGCAGTCTTCACAACCATCCATCGGTCTACCTACCCTCAAAAGGTAAGGACCACTTTGATTATCGCGTGGTGTGCCTTTAGGCTGCGTTCATTCCAAATTGAATGAAAGTTTTGGCGCATTCGCGTCATGCACGAGATACGATCAGAAAATGAGAGTATTGGCGCATCCGCGATTTGAGAGAATTGGCGCATTCGCGTCATGCATAAGATACGTATCGATCTAGAAAATGAGAGCATTGGCGCATCGGCGCATCGGCGGATCGGCGCATCGGCGCATCCGCGATTTGAGAGAATTGGCGCATTCGCGTGATTGATAAGATACATATCGATTGAAAAAGTGAGAGTATTGGCGCATCCGCGATTTTGGATATTTGGTCAGATCTGAAAATTGCATTTGTCGCGAAGCGTGGATAAGGCAAAGATGTCGATCGCGCATCCCGTCCTTGAGTTCCATTTTCTTTCCTTTTTTTACGCACTTCATATGATGCGGTCTCTACTATTCAGCGGAATCGCAAAACCGTCGTGTCCATATGTATGTATTTCATCTTCACCCAAACTGCAAGCGGACCTCAAAATTTCCACAAGGAATCCGACCATATAGGGAGCTCAAAATCTCACTCAAGGCACACCACGCGATAATCAGATTAGTAGCTCTTTTTTTTTTGGGGTATGCATGTTCTTGGATAACTGCTCAGGCTACACCTCTGCTGCGACTTCATGGTGCACCTTCACGGTGTTGTGCCTGCTTAAAGGAATCGTCCACGAAGAAATAAGTTTCTTTCGTACCCGTATATTTATGTTGTATTTGCCGGATTAGAGCCACATGCAAAGTTTTACGCGAAAAAGTGAGAATTCGGCTAAGATACAGCCCCCAAGTTTTCGGCCGGGTGGGCGGGGCCTCCGAGTAGAAGCCCTGTCCCTCGTCTGCCGCGGTTGGGAAAGTAGAGGAAGACTGTTTACGTAGCTTACTGTTCCTACAATACGTCTCTGACCACAGTGGACGACGAGGTGGGCATTTGCTCGAAGGCTCCGCCCATCCGGCCGAGACTTTGTGTATCTTCACACTCACTTTTTCGCGTGAAACTTTGCTTGCGGCCCCTATTAGGCAAATACAACAAAAATAGATTGGTACCAGAAAAACTCATATTTCCGCGGGACGATTTCTTTAAACACAACCAAGCCCATCCAGCCAAGTCACACCTGTCCTTTGACGAATGAAGTTCCAACGTGGAAAGCCTTCATCATCGAAATGGTGTTTATTGAACTATCATCTCTTAACCGAGTTTCCGTGTACGTCAGGTTGCAAATTTGTTCGGCCTTAGGCCAGGTGTGATTTCGTTGGGAGCGCGCAGCTTGGTTATTTTCAAGTAGGTACAACCGAGAGGATGCACTGAGTATCCACAACAGTGATGCAGCCAGCGCAGTTATCCAAGGACCCACTCGCCCCAAGAAAGTAAGCCTCTAATGTGATTATCGCGTAGTGTACCTTTAATCCATTAAAGCAAAACATAGGTTTTCTGAAATTTCACTGAAAATTTTCGGAAACTTTCCTGAAACCCATATGGGTGGCCATATGGGTGGGGAATATAAGGAAGCAAAGCACTTAGCGCCAATAATAGTGAATCTGGAATTCCCCGCTGTTTGGGAAAATAAAGACTTTGCGAAATGGATTTCGAGTACTCCTTCCCCATGGCTACCTACCGAGCCCATCGCGAAAGGGCCCTGACAGTCAACGGCATGCTAAGCCGACTTCAAATTTATATTTTATTTCATTTCTCTCCGGTGTATGAAAATCGCTTTTCTACAAATTCCAAACTTTCAATAGCAAACATCTCTCAACATGCGAATACAAAAATATATATACAACATAAATTATTCAATAATTAAGGCCAGTTTTCGGTGATTTAAGAGTTGGATTTGGAGAAAAAAAAACAAAAAGGCTGCAAAAAATTTTCCTGAACCTATCATTTTAAAAATGCAAAACTTCACTTGTTCAGGGGTTCTGGAAAATCACTAACAGCTGTGTTAACCACTGATGGGTAAAGCTTGTAACCACATGCTTCATTCATGTCAGTATGTCAACAGTAAATAATTTACTGAGATTTCATAACATAAAAGCAAGCTATAGTACTCTGGGCTCTGGGAGATTTATTAATTTTTTTATCACTGAAATAAGCACGCTGCACAAACGTGAAGGGCAAATTGAAAAAAAACCCGCTTCCAACGGACTGACATGATAACAATGAATAAAAAAAACATGGATCACCTAATTACATATCACTTCCAGAGGTAATCAATTGCGAACTAGGAAATCGATATTAGAACGGCAACAAGCCAAGGCTTCAACAGAAGGCTGAAGTGCTAATGATTGGTATGGTTCTATGTATAGTAAACATTTCCAACGATAACTAATTAATACCGCTAGAAGTTAACAATATTATGTTAGCAAACCATGTGAAATAATTCTATGAACAAAATTTACAACCTCACAGCAGTCCACAGTGTTCAGTGAGATAAAATGTTAAATAATGGTAATCTCAAATATCCTTAACAACAGCTAACGACGGTTTCGGTATTTGGGCTTCAACATCGAGGAAGTGCTTCATTGTGTCGACCTGAAAATAGATTTAATTTTTGCGAGTATTTCGGATTCTTGGCTGGGTTGCCCCATTGAAACCACAAAATTTGATAGCTCAGAAACCGAAAGAAATTTGAAAAAATCTACAAAGAATTTCGAAAAAAAAATTGAGAGGTCCAAAAAATATTTGTTACAATTTGTTCGAAAAGAACTCGAGCAAAGAAAAGGCATGGACCCTGGGGATGACCGAGGAACTCCTGGAAAGAGGAATTTCAGTGGTGGAGGTCTTGTTGACAGATTCAACCAGGGACAGCTTTTTCGAGGACTCACACAGTGGACAGGCGGAGCTAGTGGGCGGAGCTACACTGAGCGCTGGGAAAAGGTGGGTGTGTGCAGATATGACACGAATCGCTTCGCGGCGCCACCAGTACGACTCGCCGTATCGATTGTCCTTGGGAGCCGGCCGAGCTTGACTGCGTCACGTCTGCGCTTCCACTCATGCCATACTGCCTCGCTTGAAGGCTGCCATGCCCTGCCACTGGCACTCGCATCCGTCGCGCCGCTCGCCACGGGCGGCCATGCGATTCGCTGTCATATCTGCACACACCCGTCTGTAAAAGGTCTGCCAGTGAGTAGCGCGCAATGCCGAGTGTGACTCCACCCACATGGTCAAAGTCCCCCTGCTTTTGAAAGCCTATTTCGCGCGAGGAAAATGACCTCTGTGCAGTGGGTCACCTCAATGACCACGTAATTGAATTGTGCGCCCAGAAAGTATGAAAGGATGAGGCACAAGCGTTAGCGAGGCGCAATCGTAAATTCTTTTAGTACAAATGAGCCACATCATGGATTTATCGATACTTCTCATTTTTCTGATCTCACTACAACGAAGTTACAGGAAAGTGTTCTCACCTTATCCTTAAATCGTCCTAGAGTGTGTGACACCCGACTCCTGTGTATTAAGTACGAAAAGATAACAAATACGACCACAACAGGAACTGAAAAAGGAAAGGAAACTCAGAAAGAGTCAATCAAGTGCAATCGAAAAAAGGCAGTGAGAAAGAATGAACGGGAACTCACTAAGCATCGCTGTGGTGATATAGCCAGCGATCGCGTAGTCCACAGAAGTAAACTTTACAAAAAATATGATACCAATTTCCACGAGGAAAAGCAATAAACCGATACATGTAGAGAAAATCCACGACAAATCGATGTAAAATCTGAAAGATATAAAAATAACGGGAATAGCAGCTTGTTGTCAAGAATATTAAAATTTTCGCTGAGCCTTTCAAACGACATAATGACCTTCGAACGCATAGGAATGGCATCAAAATCTGCACGAGTTTTGAAGTCAATTCTTCATTAATGGATAGGGCCCAGAACGTGCCGAAACGCCAAGGAGCACCGCATTTTCACGACGGGTGTGTGCAGATATGACAGAATGGCGTGACCGCCCGCGGCGGGTGCGAGTGCCAGTAGCAGGGCATGGAAGCCTGTGGAATGAGTGGAAGCGCAGACGTGACACAGTCACTCTCGACCAGCTCCCAAGGGCAATCGATACGGCGAGTCGTACTGGTTGCGCCGCGGATGAAACGCCGCGAAGCGATTCGCTGTCATATCTGCACCCACCCTTTCACAACGTATGAGGTGAATGATCGAATTCCATGTCCAAATTATTACGTTGATGCGATAATCATTTCGTGGAAGTCCGACGACTTCTCTTCCTTGATCATTTTCTCTAATTCTCTTCACTTTCCCCTAGCGTGAGTCTATTCTCATGCTGGCTTTGTTAATTTGATCTCTGCACAACCATTTCAAAGCTGGATTGCAATTCTGTATCACCACCAGGTGAACATGGATTTGGAACAGTTATCACTAGGAGGGAAGCGGTCAGAAACTTCTCGAAATCAGCCGAAAGTTCGGTAAATTCTAACAAACAGGTGCTATGACAGCGATAAATGAGTGCTTTTGGCGCTAGCTAGTGTATATAGGCTAGCGGCTCGGCACATGAAGGGTAACAGTAGTGGTGTCACTAATTAGGCCTCGTTAGTACTCGGCACCGGCAGGGCGTTGCTGCGTTCACAAGCAGCGAGAGAGAGAGTGGCACAGGCGTAGGTGCAGAGACGACGTAGGCAACGAAGCATGGTTGCATAGGCGGAGACGCAGAGACTCGCAGCAACGTCCTGCCGCCGGCACCGCAGAGTATGAACGGCATTATCGAACATTCTCAAAGGAACTTACTTCAATCGTATATGTGGCGAGTCCTGTGTACAACCAGTGGCTTCCATATACGGCAGTATACAAGTGGACATCATCAATGCCAACAAATGTACCGAGACAAGCAATGTGGTGACAACACCGAGCAAAATAAGAAGCCAATGTGGTGTGTTCTGATCGTATTGAAGTTCCACCAAAGCCACCTTAACAGTTGATATAGATACAGCCTATCATATAAAAATTTTCACACAAAAAAGGTGTTCTCACCACTTTAATGCAGTAAAGTATTCATGTCATAATGATACACTTCTAGCTTATGGTAAACTTCTTCGAGCCACACTATATGCTGCTTTCAACGCGAAACAGGGCGTCCGCTTGGGTCCTAATTTTCTTTATGTTGAACACATCTCCCTTCTTTAGGGCACCGAGGGAGGGGGGGGGGCAAAAAGGGAAACACTATTTTCTGTTTACAAACATTCGGCACAGAAAAGATAATGTGTAGCGAAACTCGCGTTGAAAAACGCGCCTTTGGAGAACTTTGGCATATTGGCGCTTCTCTTCAAACTGTACACTTCAGCGGCCGAGTTGCCTGCTGGGGCGGGCAGAGAAGGCGCAATTGATATCATTCACGATAATGTTCAACATAAAATAATAATAAGAAACAAACAAGCGGAACAATGAAAGGGAGAGTAGGCGAAGAAACTCGAAAAAATGCGTTTATGATAGAAAATTCAATGAATTCACACTCGACGACTTGGCAATGCATCGTGTGTGCAACTGCCGACCTACAAGCGAGTACCGCAGCCAAAATTGCCCCATCCCGATGTATTTTACCAACTGAGTTACAAAATCTATTGCTCTTAGATTTCTCTTTCGTTATTCGCTAGGACTCGAATAAATACTGCAAGACGTACTGTTCAGATGTCACTTAACAAATAGAGCCAAGCTCTTAATCGTACGAAATATGTCACGACTTGTTATGAAGGAATCACCTATCACTCAGTGTTCAAAGGTACTCTCAAAGGTGAGGAGAAAATAAGAAGTAAATAGACATGCTCCCTGTAGACGAGCTTTCGCGCAGACATGACCTGTGAAGAAACTCGCATTTAAGAAGCCGCAATGGGGTCTTCACCGCGATCTCGCTGCGTTGCCATTCACACTGCCTCGCATCCACTCGCTTGCTGACATAGCCCTTCCTCGTCTACATCTACCCTTCAGCGGCTAGTAATGCAGAGAAGCAAAAGGGAAGGAGTGGGGAGAAGGGTATTTGGGTTCCTTTTTCTCAGTAATTTTGACCGTTTCGTTTCATTTTTCTCTATTTTGCACTACCAACAATGATCATATTTGGCAAAATCACTCTTGAAGACCCTTCAAAAAATGAATAATGACGCTCGGATGCGATCACGAGTGTGTGCAGATGCGACAGCGAATCGCGTGCCCGCCCGCGGCGAGCGGCGCAGGTGCGAGTGGCAGTGGCAGGGCATGGCAGTCTTCAAGCGAGGCAGTGTGGAATGGGTGGAAGCGCAGTTGTGACGCAGCCCCGCTCTGCCGGGCTAACAAGAGCAATCGATTCGCAAGTCGTACTGGTGACACCGCGAGTGAAACGCCGCGAAGCGATTCGCTGTCATATCTGCACACACCCGGCGATCACTGCAGAGACTCTCAATTCCTCATCTGCCAGTAGTTTAAAAATTCAGGGAGACATTTTAAACACAGACTGGCACTTATAAATAACACTTATAAATAAGAGACGCAAAAAGATCCACGTTATCCCCGTTTTTTGAAAGGAGGGTTACAATAGAAGACAGGAAATACAGAAATAATGCAAAAAAAGAAACACACCATTGCAAAACCAGCCAGTAGAGCAGACGTTCTGCTGCTTGCTTTTAGCTGAGCTCTGCTCAAGTCGTAGTTGTACTTCTCCGACATGTCCAACTCTCCTCGATGTCTGAATGGAGGAATGAATGATTTCGGAGGAACAAGTGATAAGAGAGGGAAGTCAGAAGAACTTTGTCAGCGATCGTTCCGTTTTGTGCTGTGCAAACAGTACCAGATGATTCACCAGCGCTATCATCGTTTGGAATTTTCAGCCGATACAAAGACTCTAGCAACTGTAACAGCTTCATCGACATTTTTCTTGCACGCTTGTTGTTCATTGCAATGCGCCAGTTGATCACCAGTAACCAATAAATTCAATAGGGAGAGAGCTGGGAGTAATTGAGAGACAAGTGGACTATCCATTTCTTGGGTGAACTAACCGAAAATCGAAATCTGTTCCGGCTGCACTACCTCCTCCCAAAGCCAGAGGACTTGGTGGTCGGAGAGATGCTGAGGAGGATCCTTTTGTAGGTGGAGGCACCTCGAGTGTGAACCGTGGCAGTGGCCATAGGACTGAAGCCGAAGAGTTGCCGTTCCGTGATGTGATCGACTGGATATCGTCAACAGAGATCGAACAGCGTGGTGCCAACGACTTCTTCAGAAGTGCCATCCGGGAAGGATCGAATGAATGAGGCATCTGATACGAGTTCCAAAAGTTGCGACAAAAAATTACGATTTGATGCATTGACGGTGAAAGAGCTCGCTGTAAGAGACAGAAAGGTGAAGACCGATTGAAAACCAGTTTTAAAAATACACAGGAGTAACTTCCTTGAACTAGAGCGTGTGAAGTAAAAAATGCGAGCGAATAACAACGTTTGACAGGAATTACCGCTTTCCAAGCACTCGAGCGCTGAAAAAGTGTCAGTTGGAAATTGGAAGTTGGTAATCTCCCGAGAATTCTAGAGAGAAGGTGTCTCATAAGTGGTTAAGATAAATCAGCTTAGTATTAGAAGGGGGGGGGGGGGCGGGTGGGGTGTGAAATGGCTCGAAATCTATATTTGCGGGGTTGGCACCGATCGCATCGGGTGTGGGCAGATATGACGGAAAATCGCGTGGCCGCTCGCGGCGGGTGCGAGTGCCAGTGGCAGGACATGGTAGCCTTCG
Source organism: Trichostrongylus colubriformis (assembly GCA_963978905.1). Taxonomy (NCBI): domain Eukaryota; kingdom Metazoa; phylum Nematoda; class Chromadorea; order Rhabditida; family Trichostrongylidae; genus Trichostrongylus; species Trichostrongylus colubriformis. Next base: position 6,908,185 of record OZ022259.1, on the reverse strand, counting down.
AGCGAGGCAGTGTGGCATGGGTGGAAGCGCAGAGGTGACACAGTTAGGCTCTGCCGCGCTCCCAAGAGCAATCAATTCGCAAGTCGTACTGGTGGCGCCGCGAGTGAAACGCCGCGAAGCGACTTTCCGTCATATCTGCACACACCAATCGCATCTCGTTGGATCATTGACTATTTAAGTTATTGAGTCAGTAGCTCAAGCTCAGGCTAGGGAATTATTGGCTGTCGCAAATCGTAATCTTACTTTTAGAATCAGTACTCGGTTTACCTTCAAACATCCCTCAGAAGGGTAATACTCAAAACGGTGGTAACAAGTTCAACAAGCTTCTGGCTCTCAGAAAAATGCTCATTCACAGTCCATCAATATGCGGCCTAAGGCACTTCAGAGTATGCACTTTTACTCTTACTGTAGATAAATCAGCTTGGCTATTTGTGAACTTATTTACTATTTTTGAGAAAAAAATGCGCAGAACAGGATACGAGCTTTCGCTTTTGATAGTAACTTCTAAAGCTTCACTACCAGCACTTACGAGCGGCGTTTGTGATATACGCCGACCGAGACTGAAAGCTTGTCGTTCAAAGTACAATTCTGCGCGAACAAAAACTAAAGTTGTAATGCGACTGAAATTGCAATTCCCTGTTCCCTCCTCCTCCATGTTCATATCAATTCTCGCCATCGCTAAAAAGCCCACGTGAAGTGGAAGATGATCTAAGATGGCAGTGCACGCTTAGAATGAACTAACTCAAAAAATGCGCTGTAATAATTGAAAAGAATAACTTTCAGAGACTCTCACAAACTAACTGAAACAGTGACTCATACTACTTGACACTGTCTAGCATGAGTCAGCAGAAGCCATTCGCCTTTTAAAAGAATCATGCACGGAAAAATGAATTTCTCTATTGGCCGCCTATCTTATACATATTTGCTTAACACGGGCCGCATGCAATGTTTCAGGCATAAAGTGAGAATTCGGCTAAGAGCTCTTCAAAGTGATGGACAGGGGCGGGGCCTCCGATTGAGTGCCCGCCCCGACGTCCGCCGCGGTCGGAGAGGCATAGTGGGGACAGAAAATGTGACAAGCTCCGCTCTTTGTTTCCAACCACAGCGGACGACGAGGCGGACATTTACTCGGAGCAGCCCCGTCCGCCACTTTGAGCAGCTGTATCCTAGCCGGATTCTCACTTTTTCGCTTGAAACCATGCAAGCCGCCCTTATTTAGCAAATAATACAACACAAATTCATGGGTAACAGAGTAACCCATTTTCCCGTGCAGGATTACTTTAATGACAGCAGTGCACTTTCTGATAGTACGCTAGTCTATTATGGAGTATCATATGAAAGCACGAAAACAGTGGATACGGTACACATGCTGCCAAGAGAAACCTTAATTAGATTCCAAGATGTCATTATTAGACTAGCGTAAGAATTCGTGATTCGGCGATTTAGCGTTTTCACCCTCGGCACTGCGACCTTGGAATTTTGCAGTGCCACAACATAGTTGCGACACCGCAAAATCGCGGAATTGAAGAATCGCCAAATTTCGAAGCTCTATGGCTGCGTCAGCACTGTTTCGAACTGCGACTCTCAATGATTAGAGAAATAAACTCAAAAAAAGCGGCTTGAGAGCCTCTCGAGCTAAAAAGCGCCGGAAAAGGGGTGCTACGAGAGCATGGCGGTCGCGTTGTTGCAATTCCGGTCATATTTGAATCACTAAAATGTTTTGTGAGTTAATGTTTGAATTTTATTGCTAATTCATGTCACCAAGCCTCCAAAGTGTGCCATTTCGTCCCATCTTCAGTGACCATCGTCTATGGAATTTTAAAATGAACACCTTTCCGGATTGAACCACTTTTTGAGCTTCGCTGTCAGATCCTGATTTCTATGGAACGAGTGCAGGGCTATGCGTCATTCATCGATTATCACAGAATAATGGACGTTAGTATAATGAAAACATCGAGAGCAAGTCTACTGAAACGGAACAATGCGCTTCATTGATTGATTTCTAGAACTGAATTCTATCGCAATGAGCTTTTCGTAGCAATTGCAAAAGAAAACAAATATCAAAAACGATTTTCGAACTCAAAATCAGCGCTAGATGCTATCGCAATGAGCGTGAGGAGGGGGGTGGCTATTTCATAAAATGTTGCATATTTAAGCATCTTGGAGGGATTTTTGATGGGTCAACCGTGCACACTCAAGCGAATACTTTCGCCTGAAGCCTAAAAAAGGAAAGAAGGGGTTACTTCTCCTCAGGTAAAAATAATGTCCATGTTAAGCTGCCAGCCCACAACCCCTCGCCCACCATTTCGATAGCACCCAACGCTACACTTCCTAGTTAGTTGAGCTTACTTTTCTGATAACCAATCTGAATTTTTCTTTCTTTTTTCTTATTGTGCGTTAATATCCCAAAATGTGGTCCCATCGCTAGAAAGCCAAGAGAACTTCAGCAGTTAAGAGCTCCAATTTTTGAAAAAAAATTCCATGAATTGGTTGAAATTAGAAGCTTAGTGGAGCTCCCAAAACGAAGACTTGGCTTATCCGAATCATATCGGCATCTACTGATCGTCATCAAAACGAGTGAATGTTATTTTCCAAGATCTACATACGCTACGGTTCTTCTCGTTACAGGGGCATCAAGAATAGAGTGCATTCTGACTTTCAAAATATTCCAAAAACATGAAATCGATATTGACACATTTTTCACAGCTTTTAGAAAAGAACGGTTCAATAGATAGGACCCTGTAATAACTAGGAGATAACTTACAAAAATATTATCTCAGATCACTAATAAATGTTCGGGTGATGAATAGTCAAACTGTCAAATAGGAGACAATGCAGTCTACGATTAAAAGCCATACCAGAAATTGCTAATTTATAGCATTAGTTTAGCCCAAACGTCAATTGCTAGATAAGGGAGACATCAATGAACTGATAAAATATGAAGCGGAACGATGACGTGTCTTCGCGACGAAGAGGCTCTTCGCGAAACGACGCCCTACAGACCCCTTCGAAACGCTGGTCAGAAACCAGGAAATGACTGTATTTGTGAGCTAACGGCACCACTCTTTCAATTCCATACAGCAGTAACAAAAATCGATTGATGCTGTTCACACAAGCCATTAGACAAATATCATTTCCGGCCTAGATTTACACCCATCAATGCCATGGAGATACTCTACCAGCGTAACGATAAAAAGACAAAAATTTTTCCGCGATGCTGACCCATCCACTTTTCGCTCAAGAAGATGTCACTCTAGAACGCAATAGTTTAAATGAATTCTCGGCAGAATTCTTTGGTTTTTCTCTAGCATTTACATACGAGGGAAAAGGAAGAAGTATGCGACGTAAGATTTTCGAACTTCCTTGCATACAAGTTGGCTCAGTACCGTCTCCCAAAGTAGAGAAATGGTGATCTGGTTCTGCTCCAGAAGTTTGCTCTTCTCCAAAAACTTAAAGCCGTTATAAAAGAAGATGAGGTCATCTAGAAACCAGCTTCACGTATGGGGAGCGGAAGGGACAAACCCGACTGACTAAACAATGGAGAAAGGAAACAGTGAATGTTTTCATTTCTATGGTAGGGTCAAATTCAGATCAATTAGTAGGTTGAAGATATTATGTTTTGCAGTTTTCCCCTTTGACTAGGCTCTACCTTCATTACCTTCATTTAGTTTGAATCAAAGGTTGCACACCTTGCCTCTGTTCTTGCGCTTTTCTAACGCCTTGAGAGGAAGTAATAGTTAAATTATAACTGAAGTGTTGCAACGATGCCATCTCCCTTACGCCACATTACGTGGCGTCACAATTGAAAAATAGAACCATGAAAAAAGGATTGAAGGCAGGAAGCTTCACCAGAACGAAACTGCATTTTTCAAGTTGAAACATCCGACATAACAAGGGTCAGTACCAATTTGTCTTCTTCAACGCTTTTCTTTTCGGAAAGAACTTCAAAATATTTGAACAGTTGGTCTCCATGTGGAAAGATATCATTCTTATTGTCATGCTTTACAGACGGAGGTAATCAGATATTTCCTTTTGTGGATCCCAATTGTGTGAATATGGAGCTCTATCGGACGAAAGGTAATGTCTGACCTTAGGCTTTCAGAAAAAGGAAAACATGGTGCCTAACCATAAAGGCACTACACGTTCTTAATTGGCAGCTGACTCTGCAAAAGGGTGTTAAGGACTGTGAAAGTTACGATTACTAGAAGACCACGAGTAACGGAGAGAAGGAAAAGTAGAAACGATCATAGGAAAATAAGTAGTAGCGAAGAAACTGAAAAATTAAAACGTCTGCGATTTTTCGGCTCTGATTAGTGGAAAAAGCTCCCAAACGAAGTGCTGAAAAGGATCCAGAAAAAGCAAATAAACTCTGGACAAAGATAGTTTGAGAAGAAATATGAAGTCCGAGTAGCGGCCGTTGGTGACTCCTGCGATACAAAAAAGAAAACTGCGATCACTGATAGCATTTTTACGACCACTATTCCGATTACAACCGGTCCAAGGATGGATTCCAATGGACTGAATTCTAAACTGCAGTCCTCAAATTCATTCAAAAAAGTCGTTCTTGTCGAAAGTGAGCGAATGAAAACATGGGAACACGATGACGGCAACGATGATCCGAAAATTACAGTGAATTCAATGCAGCGTCGATCTTCCTGTTGCATTCACGAGAAAATCGTCTCCTTTATTTTAATCTCACACTTTATGGAATGTATGCCTTTACATATGGAAGAAAAACCAATAAATGATGGAATAATAATGAGGCATGACACTCACTCTTTGGGAAAGCTCTGTAGAATCGGAGAAAACGAGTGCTGCATAGGTGCCATGGGTGGCGTCTGCGACAAAGAGAATTGGACCCTTAAGAAAACTTTTTTAGCCAGACGCCCAAGTACAACAGATACAAGACCACAGGTCCGAGGAAAAACCGAAAAATTGGAATAGGCAATATAAGCTTTTTCTATAGTATTTATATATATTTATGTAAAGAACTCGATATTGTGGAATCACACATGCAAGGAGCGTCCAGTGTGCGAGCAATCGAAAACCGACATTCTTGAAAAATTGAAAATGCAGATAAGTGCGCTGTATTTTTTGTACTTTCGAATTAATATCTACTTACTTCCAATCAGCAAAGCACATTTATATAAAATGGTAATTAACAGGAAGGTAAGCTTAATCAAGTGAATTAATAAATAAAAATGCCACGCAAGGGATTGTGTTACCGGTGTTCGAAATTGGGCGGGACCTCAGTGAAAGAAGGTTATGCGTGGTACAGGACCAAAACTTCCTTTACTGTCTACAGTAACCCTTTCCACTACACACTCACACTACTTAATGAGTACCAACGCTTCTCAGTGCGAACGGTAATAAGAAGATTCGGTGCTTTGAAGCTAAGGATGGTTAAGTAGAATAGCGATAACGCAGAGCAGGAGCCCATGCTTATACGAAATGCTCGCATACACAGAGAGCATAGCGCTTTTTCTATTTTGTAAATGGTGAGCTAATGAATCATCTCAAAAAGAAACATTCCAAGAAATGGTTGTGAGTTGAAAAGAAAACATGAAACACGACCGCACAAACAATTACACAGTCAATTATATCGTAAGATATTTTCTGCAGCGCACAACTGTGAAAGACTCCTTGTAGCATGCGGATTTTGAGCCACGAGAAATTGCAGTGTCTGACCATTTCATTCTAATAGCTAAGCTTCAAACGACTATTATGAAGGAACTAGCAAAAAACCGGTTTTAGATCAGGCAGTAAAGACCTCGGCAGTGAATAGCGTAACTCACTCGGAAATATGTGAGAATAGTGAACTGCAGTGAAGATGGCGCTTAGTGATAGGACCGTGAAAACACCGAAACCTGACATTTCGCACTCTGCTGTTTACGACGCTCTGTGATCTGCCTGCACATGCGTCTATAACACGAGGATCCGTCATAAAGAAGGAATCGTCCTTGGAAAGGTGACTTTCTTTACTACATAAAAATTATGTTGTATTTGCCTACTGAGAGCTGCATAAAAAGTTTCACGCGAAAAAGTGAGAATATGGCTAAGATGCAGCTCCCCAAATTAGTGCGCGGAGCCTCAGATTAAAGACCCCGTCCCGTTGTCCGCCGCGGTTGGGAACGGAAGGTGGAAGTGTTTACGTAGCTTTCTGTTCCTACAATGTGTCTCCGACCGCGACGGACGACGGGGTGGGCACTTGCTCGGAGGCCCCGCCTACCCGGCCGTGCTGTGTCTTAGCCGGATTTACATTTTTTGCGTGAAACTTTGCATGCGGCCCACATTGGACAAATACAACATAGATATTAGGATAAGAGAAAACTCATTTTAAGTGGACGATTCCTTTAAGTCGGAAATCATTTCGAATCCTTCATGAAGAGCTGTCAGGGGCTACCTCCGGCCAAACAAGAATATTAAAGGAGTGATACTGAACAGTACAACGGCGGAGACAGAAGGGATTGAAACGGTCAAAAAACCGAAATAGAATCTTCTCCGCGATCAGAGACGTGCTTCCTTGTCCTTGCATCTCTGAAGGGGATGATTCATACGAAAGCGAGCGTGGCTTCAGGAATCACCAGGGCTTGTAATCCTAGAAGTCAACGGAAAGTGAAGGAACTTGCAGACGATAGTATCACTTAGAGAGACCTGCCAGCGATGGTAAGGCTTAGATTAGACCTTGCGATCGGCCTTTGGAATCCGAATCCATGAAATCACTTTGAAGGAAGACGCAAGTATTAGAGAGAGGCGATTCGAAAATGATGTGGATTCAAAGCATTCCAAACACACTTGACCATTTCACAATAAACGATGGGAAGATTTCGCCATTTCAGAAAAACATAACCGGTCCCATTTATTTCTTCTAACTATGCGACATATATCTGATAATCATCCGAAAGCGGCAGCATCGTAGACTGTGCATTCAGAGCCCCGACTGAGAGAATTATAAAATTACGTTTGGAGGAAGCCAAGCGTTTAGCGTTTACAGAGATTCACTTGAAATTTCATCAGATTCACCTCACGAGATTCAAACCTCAGGACACTATGGTAACTTTGAAAAAGGCCGCTTCCGGGGGAGGAGTGGGGGGGGGGGAGAGGATGGTGGAAACGGGAAATTCTCTTTGATTCCTCGCTTGACCGTGGATGGGAGAAGCCATCACGAGTGCAGTTCGCATCACTCAGGAGACTGAGAATTAAGGATGCTAAGAACTTCGTGAAAGTTGTCACAAGAAGGATAACGCACTCCACTCGCGATAGCGGCTCTGCGGGGGAACCGATTCTGCGGATGCAGTACTACGCATGTGGCTGTTTGATTTTTCTGCTATGATTTCGAGAGATCTCCGAGGAAATGTGTCATTTTCCATTGAGTATCATCTGCTATATTTCTGGCTGAATCGTTTAAAGGCACATTCCAGGGATACCTTGAGTGGGTTAAAGCGCTAAACTATGAAATCGGAGATGCTAAGGAATACACCGAAAAAGAAAAATCCAAAAAAAGCCCCCAAAAGGGCAAATAAGGTTTCCTGGCATCCGGCCTAGGACGAGATTACGGCAGAAGAGTGAGAACGAGCCTTTGAATCAGTTACCGCTGGCTGGTGTCAGAAGAAACTTTGTGATATCATCTGTTTGCTCATGCCAACGGCTCCTTTATCACTGGCATTACTTCTCCTTATCTTATGTTATCACACAAATCGTAGACCTCATTTGCCACATTGCCAACAATCACGTCTGGGAATGGCGGGCCCGAGCTCAGAGTGCGGCTGAGGTGGTTTCAAGAGCTCCGCGCGCTGCGATGACTCATCATCGCGCTTTGATAGTATGTGCACCGCCTCGCTGCCCATTTGGGGAACTATTAGGTCATGTGGAAGGGCTGCAATGCTTCCCTAATCCTGGAATGTGCCTTTAAGCTTCACCCACGATGGGCGGATGGTGCAGTGAAGTATTCTGTTACAGAACACCTGTTGATTAGGTACCAAAATTGCCACAACATGGCGAAACACGGACGACCTTTCCGTCAAGAGCCAGGTAGTCAGGACTATTTTTTCATTGGCATGGTGCCAAGTAAACAGTAGGAACAGATAGTTACGTAAACAGCCCAACTCTCCGTTCCCAAACGCGGCGGACGACGGAACGACGCTTTTACTCGGAGGCCCCGCCCACCCCGCCAAGAATTTGGGGAGCTGTATCTTAGCCGAATTCCCACCTCTTCGCGTGAAACTTGGCATGCGATCCTTATTAGGCAAATTTGACATGAATATATGGAAAAAAGCTCGATTTCCCGTGGACGATTCCTTATTTACGATAAATGCGGATTTTGGACAACACATGACCTCTTGGTTTTCTCACCTAGTTGTTTGTTCGCACTATAGGAGTGATTTTCATTTGTATAACAGTGTACCCACCCCTAATCACCCATTCGATGCCTTTCCTTTTTCACGGGCATGGTTAGATGCTGCCACGAATCCACTTAACAACCTGAGAATCCCCCACTGTTCAGCTGCACAAAAAGCGGTAACTCAAGTACGACTTGCAGAGGTATACTTATTTTTTTGAACATTTGTGATAGAGTTTGTGAGTTATTGCAAGAAAGAGACATGTACCGTGCTGCATCTGTGAGAGAACTCAACGAAGCACCAGTGATCCGTGCGTTTGACGTCAACGGTGTTCCTGAAACGGGACACTTTGTAGAACGCGACATACATGCGATCAAAATGCATAAAACAGCGTACATTACCGTTTCTTAAATCTGTTTATTTTTTTCACGTTCATTATTTATTTTCGTAAGCATAACTAACGCGAAATGCGTCGACTTGAAGTTTTCCGAGGGAATTTGACGCTCATTTACTTACGACCCTGTTTTTATGAATCAGTGCCATTCTACGCTCACTTTATCGGCGATTGTCAGAATCCCCAAAACTGGTTAACCACGATCGAATCCTTAGTGGTGACGTATTCTCGCCAAGTAACAACGTGCAGCCGGAGACACCTTGAAAGAGTAGCTCAGAATCCTTCGACTACTATCTTTTGCTATTTTCAGTTTATTTTGCTATTCTTTGCACTTGAAAGAACAGATTAGAAGATTTCGGATAAAAATGTTTCACCGATGGCGAGTTCCAATACATATTATGTGATTGAGCAGGATTTCAAAAGGTGTTCTTGAAGGCAGTGGGTCGTTGGCCCGTGACATAGATGGACCCTTGTGTGCACGCAGGACTGCAGAATATGAAAGTAGGGGTGCTCACAAGGGCAGGATGGTAGGTCCAAGTGGCCGGTTGCAAAAATGGGGATTGCATCAGTGATAGGGCTCGGGATGCCACTCGCCAATCTGCATCCCATATCTGCCGCGGATCTCTAGGAGCAGAGTCACAAGTGTTTAAAGCAATTCAGCATGCATAGGATAAGCAGGCGCGGAATATGTGTATTTGGAAAGCCGGGTGGATAGGTGGTTGGGCTCAAGTTCGAGGGGTCACGGAATTGGTTCCTTGCCGAAGATGCTTTTTTCCATTTTCCCGTAGATGTTTTCTAAATATTGTAAACGAAGATTTGCATTCTCTGGGTGCTTGATTTTGCTATGAGAGACCATGGAAGGAATGTTTCGCTATTTTGTTATGTCCATTATGTTTACCGCATGGAGAATACCCCATCACAGCCTATAACTTCACAATTTTCTATCTAATCCATGAGAAAGGAATACGGAGGAAGTGTTAGAAATCCGTCTGGATGTTCGTCAAGTACCCTGCAACGTATGAAGTAAGAGAAGGATTTACAAAATCTGGGAGCACAAATCTGTGAATATATGAGAGAAATTTCCGAAGCTTAGAATCGCGTGCGTGGACAGAAAAGTTCAAATCATGGCTTATGAAGTAAGAAGTGAATTGCTTGTACATGGCTTCGAACCATGTCAACTTCTAGATTAATTCATGCACTGAATTTGAAGAGTATGTTGGAAGGCAACAAACGAAAAAGTGGAAATGTACATAATAAAATAGCGAAAATCGAATCCATTCCTTCAGAACTGCTCTGTCATAGCAAAATAAAGCACTCAAAGGATACAAATCCTCGTTCACAATGCTTAGGAAGCATTTACCGGAAAGTGCAGAGAAGCACGTTCAGCAGAGAATCGAACTCGTCACCTCTTGAACTTGAGCCCAAGCACCTATCTACTCAGCTTTTCACGCACAAAACTTGTGGATATCCCATACGTGCCAAATTGCTCTCTTACACTTGTGACTCGCTCCCAGAAATCTGCATCAGATATGGAATGCAGATTGGTGAGCATCCCGAGCCCTATCACTGGTATAATGTCCACTGCGAACGGCCACTTCGACCTACCATCCTTCCTTTGTCACCAGTGTAACAGTAGAGAAAGAACGGAATGGCACACCAAGAAACAGAGAAATAGGAATCCGAAAATCATCTTCTCTCTTGCGCTTCTTCGCGTCACCAACCGATCAACTGCTGACGGACGGGGGTGTAGCTTGGGACACACGTATTTTGACCGAGGCCTGTGACCCTGAGACAAACTGTGGCCTTGCCCGGTGACAATGCTCTATGCGCTTTTTAAAATATCTTCAGAAAAATCTGTTATTGAAAACAAGTTTAAGGGATGTGCATGGTCACCTGGGGGGCCTACTGTCCCAACCGTCACCCGACGGGCGGAGAGGCTAGATTGGCCGACCGCGAACGTTGTCTCGTCCTCGCCAGCAACTCACCCGGATGATGAACGGCAGAACGACTGCGAGATCGTGGTAAGACTCTAAGTCGCGCTCCTGAGTGCTAGTTTCGATGCACATTACCTCTTTTGCAGAGAAAGGTTTGTTTTCAAAGAACATGTATTTCCAGCTATCACATTCCCCTTACCCCAACCGGTACTTTTAAAGGCATCATTAGGGGAAAGTCGGACGAAAAGTAAAAGAAGTAGTGCATATGACAGTCGGGATGCCTAGTAACAGGACAGCGGAGAAAAAACGGATGGAAATGGCCAAAAACCCGAAAAATAGGCCCCCTTCCCACCGTTGATTCTCGACGCGGACGACCTTCCCGTCAAAAGCGGGTAGTCTGATCTAGTTTCCCACTGGCATGTTGCCAAGTAAACACAAGGGAATGTTTGGAAATACGACAGTAACTACTTTTTGGAGTGAGCTTCAAGCTAAAACCGCGAAAGCGCGCCGCAAAACCTTCGATCCTGCCGCATCTCCTTGGCCGCTCCCACCCCAGTCAATAGGGAATTACGTCACCGGGAGGCGGGATCAAGAAATCACAGGAGGCGGGATCAAGAAATCAATGATCCGTTGCGCCGTTTCTACAGCTCGGAGGGGCGCTTTTTCACCGGGATTTCGCCACAGATTTCCTTCCTAGGCCAGGGACTATCATGTGAGTTACTTCTTGTAGGGATTTCTCCATTACCGTGTTACCCCTAATACTGTCTTCAACTAAAAGTAACTCGGTGGGCTTTTTTTCTGAGGAAGACGTTCTGGTGGATAAGAATAAGACAACGAGTAACTGCAGAGAGTAGCAGGAACATTTTAAGACGATATCGTGTGATCTACTCTCAAATCTGTAGTAAAAAACGCGAATATCATCAAAATGAGATATTACAATTCGAAGTGATGAAACATATCAAACATTCATGTTCCTCTCCATTAAACGTATTTGATTTTGAATCCAATAAAGTGTCTTGGTAGGCTCTCTCTTCTCTCAGTAAATGATAATAAAGGCTATTATTGGAAATGAATCACGCGCCTGATAAGTGAGCTTATATGCCTTTGAACCAGTGATACAGTAAACCAGACTTCGAATAACTTTGATGACAAAGAGCAACGAGGTTGAATGGAAAATCGATTGAACCGTCTAATAGGATATTCTATTCGTCTTTCGACAAAGTGTGCATCTGCATTCGATAGAGCCTACGCTACAGAATGTGATAAATGTTTTTTGAATTTCATAATTCTTATTAATATTAAGGCTTGGAAAACTAAGGATCCATAAAATTTTACTGTCGGTACCTGACCTTCCTCGCTATTTATCGAGGTTTTACCGAGTAGCTTCATTGGCTCAAAAACCTTCACCTATAACAGTAAATTGATCAGTGATGGCTTTGTGGAGCAGATGAAGCTCCATCGAGTAGATATGATCAGTTTGGTTATATTCCACATATTTTGTAGAATGGCGAAGATAATGTTGGGAAACACAAGAATAAAAACGGAACCAACTGATTGCATAGCCTAACAGTAGCGTAATTAATTTCACTTAATTATTTATCTGTGACAACTGCAAAATCTGTCCTAGGGATATATGACCTACAGCACTGGAAAGCACCGAAACAGATTGCTACTATGGATTTTACCACACACCTTCTCCCTACATTCTAAACTATATTTTCACTTCAATTCCAAAGTTTCTTTATTGGGCATTGACCCCTTTCCTCTCCGGGAAGTTGAGTAGGGATTCAAGTGATTTACTTTCCCAATAAGACAAATGTATGTCTCGTCTTGCAATGACCAATTAAGCCGTGCACACCATTTTTCGATGAGTTACTGGGACGTTTGACACTATATGGACGGGGAAACAGACCCTGACTCACACCATTTCTTTGATCGTCCCCATCCTTTTCGTTATACATAGAAGACATAAATATGTATGCACATTCGCCTTTCGGCATCTGACCTTCATCGCTAATAACCGGGGTTTTACCAAGTAGCTCATTGGACCAAAATTCTTTACTATAAAAATAAATTAATCAATGATGTATTAGCCCCCCTCTACGTTTCGACTAAATTGGCGGAAAAGCTCATGACGAATCTGCTTGTTCTGAGGGATGTTAATTTGAAGGCACCGATCAGGGATGTCAGCCCCCACAACACCGCTGTTCTAGCTGAACTTTGACCCATGAAAGAATGAAAATTCATGGAGTTCAGACCAAAACAGCACAGAACCAGGAGAGCACGCTTCAAGAGAAAGAAAAAACTAGTTTTCAAGTGTCGCCTGTTTACGAGCCAGGCTGCTACTGAAAAGGAGAGATACGAATCACCACTGGAACAAAATTTAAGTGATGCCATGTGATTACAGCAGGTGACATTAAGCGATGGGATAACGCAGCTATGCCATCAATAAAAACATGTCTTGGAAAATGAAATTGATTAAGTGATTTTGTGGATTACTTACTAACACAGCAAGTAAAGGTGCCATATTGACAAGGTAGCGTTGACGTCGAAACATTTATCCAAAATCGGAAGATCAGAAATCAGTCAACGTTTTCTCAATTATACAAACTCTATTTATTTTTCTTGTTTCCGAAAAGCTCATATCTGATCTTTGTCTTGACCACGAATGATTTTTTTTTGCATTTGCAAACTTGAATTTTTCATGTAGAGGCAATGGTGAGAACGAAATTGCTTCAACTGAAACACAACAAAGGTTTTCCTGCTAACGATGGAATGTCCGAAAGGCAATCAATGGACTGCAAGCGAGCGGAAAAAGGACAAAGTCCGGCGAGCGGTTTTTGTGCAAAATTATAGCTCGAGACTTGGGAAATTGGAGTAAATCGAGAAAAGTAGATAGAGGGGGAGGGGGGCAAAAAATGGTTCATCCATTTTTACCCTTGCTAGGCACCCAAAAAAACCACACGACCTGATTTACAATCACTTATTTTTTCCTACATCTACTTGCTTGTTTCGATTATACTATGATGTGTATTTAGATGCATTAGCATTGAGATGCCACTCCCCCCCCCCCCTCTAAATTGAACATATCGTCAAAACTCAGGGTAATATGAAAGATTGATAAGCAACTATGTACATACACTGAAGTTTGAATTTTTTGAATTTTGAATTTTAATGGATAAATATTCTTTCATAATGCATCCAAAAAAACTGCACCACGATTAACTTCTGGTATTTTTGTAGCTCTAATGCGATAAAGTTTTTTGTGGACGTTGACCTTCGAATGCGAACCCATCAAGCACCCTCGCCGTTCCTCTCGATGGGAAATCGATACGTGGGGCTGACCTATACGTGAAAAACTTCCTTTGCTTGTGATTAATATGTGAATAATGGAGAGTAAGGAAGAGCCATGGAATTGAAAAATGAGTTCACTCCCGAATTCAAAGCATGTCACTTCCACCTCTCACTGAAAGAAAACGACAGACTAAATTTCAGCGAATTTATCAGTTTGAGTCATTTCGAAAACAGGAAAATTCGCTGCAGAGGAAGAGAAAGAATGGTGAAAAGGCCAGACTTCAGTGAATGAATTGAGGGGATATGGGAATTGAGAACCAAATAAGATGAAGAACAGCCTGAAAATTTTCTGCAATCACTATAAAACATGTGGTAGAAAGGTGACGCTTACTACAATTTATAGTAGTAACAGGTAAGCTTTAAGCAATGCAGAGAAAAATTAAAAATATCACTAGAGCAGAAATATTGAGAAAAGAGAGTGGTAATAGGTACGAAAACCTAAAATTTACCTGAGAGTATCATCAGCGTGCAAGAGAACGTGGAATAATAGGTGTAGTAAACATAATAAAATCGATTAGGCACGGCCCCGCTAATGCAGTTAATAATAAGTTACCTATGAGAGAAATTCGTTCCTCTTTTTCATCGCTGGAATAGTTCGAATGCGCATAGCCTTCCATAGTGGCCACCGGGGCTAGCGTCGCTCGAATCAACGACGTCATCAAGCCAATCGACACCGCCCCACTCACGATCACCGACCGCCTCCTTCTTCTACTATGAGAAACTCATTTAAAAAAATGAGGGAAAGGCTACGATTCCTGTTCGGTTGGGGATGAAGGCTGAATGCAGACAGACTCAATGCGGAGGATTCAAAGGCTAGACCATAAAATACGAACTGTCGCTAGAAAACTGGGGCATATTCAGTAGCGAATGCTGAAGAAAGCAAATGTGAAAAATTTCGAAGAAAGCAAATATGAAAGATTTAACAAAGCATGAGAGGAAGAGGTATTCGAAAGCAACCGCAGAGCTGTGAGGCAGTGTAGGTGCAAAGAAAAACGAATTATTGACGTATGTGGTGCTGAAATCAATGCCCGTTTTTCACTGTTTGTCTACGCACTTACAGCATTGATCCATGATACATCCGTTCTTTTTATTGCTCATAAATGATCCATCGACGTACAACATCTTTCAAAGACTTGGACAGAGATGAGTATCAAACGATAGGCAGGGTCGAGCATGGGATGAGGAATTTTTTTGTGGCGGGGGAGGGGGCGGCGTATTTGGGTTGGAAAAAGGGAGGGAGGCTCACATATTTTGTTAACTCCTGAAGTAAGCCTCATCGACAATTGACGCTTCCATAGATTTTTGAGCCGATGAGGTGATCGTAGCGATGTCTTATGGTAGGGGTCGATTTGGGTACCAAATATTTAATTATTTATTTATTTGAGACTATTGTTACAAAGTGGTGCCATGCCAGTGCCGTACCAGAATGAGAACTACTTGACAATAGGAAACGGTAAATAAGTATAGGTAAAAACAGGTACAATATAGAAATATGAATCAATTGGCCGTATTTCTCAGGGGTAGGGGTCGTATTTCTCAAAATTTTATTCAACGCTTAACTTGATGCTGATGTTAGGGTGCTATGTAGATAGAACGGGTGGGTGCAGGGTTAAGCTGGTGTCGGGGAAATTTTTCTGCTGATACTACCCCACACCGGGAGACGGTCGTTTGGCGCGGCCCCTTGGAGCTAATTTGCCAATGGGGTACTGCCAAAGTCCTCCCCTAAAAAGGCTTAGGTAAATCTGGGAGAATCCCGACGGCCCATGCCCCCCATTGGCAAATTAGCTGCAAGGGCCGCGCCAAACGACATACACCCCCCCACACCCAGTCGACGCATCCGAAAGGTTGTCTGTACCAGTGCTGCCTGTTTTCTCAAAGAAGGTCGTCAATCGACAGTCATGGCATTACTACTCAGTAGTGGCATGACTGAGCGATCACCGACTGACCGCCTTTTTGAGAGGGCGGTTCACCAGCTTAAAATCTGCTCGATAGCGCATAGGTGTGAAGGTTGTTCGAGTAAAATTTTAAAATACGGCCCGATTCAAGGATACCTCGATCCCTGCCTGACCCTCGGTGGGAACATTCCAAAGCAAGGAATGCAAGTCAATTTTTTAGCATAAAAAATCAACAGTGAGGGGGACATTAGGAAGAACTGATGTGCAGAGCAGTGATGTGAAGTTTGCTTCACGGGATCTTTCACGGGAATCCCATGATTTCAATGCTTTTTGAAATCACTCTGCTAGATACAGTACCTGAACGGAAGTACGAAAAGGACCGAGACTTTTCTTTCGTTTCAAAGCAGAAATCGACTGACCGGAAGAAGCGCAACTCGCTTGCATTCCCACCACGACATTTGAACAGCCGTCAGCGGCCAGGACGCAGTTCAAATTTTCGCGCCCAACGTTACCCAATTTCTTTTCAGTCTATGTCCTTGTCCCGGACTTTCGTTTCTTTGCTCCTCAGCTCTATAATATCCAAACCCACTTGGACCATCCCGTCGTTCTTTATTTGGAGAGCTCTAACCCGATTGAATTCTCGTATGAGCACTCAAAGGCATGTGGCCTTTAGTAGGCAAATACAGCATAAATATGTGGTAACAGAAAAGCTTGAATGTACGTGCACGATTCCTTTAACTTTATAAAGTAAAGAGCTTCTGCGCAGGAAATAAATGACACATAAAAAATAGGAAGAAGGCAATAGCAAAGGTGAAAGTAGTGAAGGACTGCATTGAAAATTGTGCCAATATCTAAAATAATGAATGGAGTGCATTACTATGTGTATCAAAGTAAAGGAGAGCTTAGAGGTAAACATGTAAACAACTATGAAAAAAACAAGCCAGGCGGAATGCTTCTGGAAATGCCCGAAATGGAGCAGTGGATCGGTCAGAGTTTCGGCGACGATCAGAGGTTCGGCGACGATCAATATCGACAGGAATTAACACGTGGTAAACGAATTTTGACCTGTACAGCTGCATCTCATGGCAAGTTGCAAACTGTAAGCCTCGGGCCACCCGAGACGGTGGGTCATGGGTTGAGGGCTTGAGACTCCCCGACCAGAGCCAGGGTCGTCTTTGCGCTTCTGCGGGATCTCAAGCCTACGAGCTCAACAGCGGGTAGTGTCCGCAGAAGCAGTGGACACCGTGCGCTAGTCAACAATGAAGATTGGGTGATGAAGAAACCAAAAGAAATAAATGATGTACATGGCTGTGAACTTGACACGTCCATTTAGAGGCGGGGCGCGAAATGTGTAGGGCTTCGTAAAGTCACTTCAAATGCGATCTCAACCGCAGAACGCATCACTCATCATCTCCTTTAATACCCTTTCTTACGCAAATAATAACACCCCGTACCAAAAGTATGTGGACACCTCAAATTTTGGTCCGATAAAAGCACCCTTCAATTTCACAATTAGCGGCTTTCACTATTTGATTTCCCGCATGCGATAACCTTGGAATACTTTACCAGGGCGGCTCACTGGACGACTTCACAGTTTTTTATTGAGAAAATTTTTCTTCATACCAAAAATAAGTGGACACTTAATAAAAACGAGTACATCGTCGGAATTAAAAAACACTGGGTTCTCCGAGGTTTTGAGTTAGCTCGAACGACTTGTCCATACTCGAGGAGGACTGCGATTGCATCGCTCCTACGTAAATAATAACACCCGTACCAAAAGTATGTGGACAAATTTTGGTCCGACAAAAGCACCGTTCAGTTTCGCAACACGCGGCTTTCACTATTTGATTTCCCGCATGCGATAACCTTGAAAAGGTCAGCCCCGGAAAGGAAAGGATAACCACCTGGACCACAACGCGAACGACGTGGCCATGGTAGGCATAGCAATTAGTCTCAAATATATATTCCATCACGTTTTTCTCTTGATTTGAAAATTCACTTTCTAAACTTTTCAAATGCTGAAGTATGACATACATCTCGTATCAGTATAATTAAAAGAATAATCTTTCACAAAATTGAGGCTGGACTGATGTTAAAAATTTGAAAACCTGAAAAAAATTCAAAAAAAGTTGCGAAAATCTTCCTACAACATAATGTGCATATAGTCCATTTCGAAAAAATTGATTGGGCGTGTCCCACGGACATGGGTGAATGGCGAGAGTGAGAGTACGTGGCCAGAGTGAGAGTGTGTGGCGGGGTGAGAGAACTGAGAGTGTTTGATACACGTTCATACAAAGTCGTAGGACGCGCCCAATCAGTTTTTCTGAAATGGACTGTATTCATACGGTGATTCGACCCACTTCTAATGTCTTCACTCATACGCTTCAACTCCAACTTCGCACTGTCCAAGTATTCGAGTTCAGAGTCCTTCGAATCCTTCTCGGATCCCTTCGTCGTGTTCTTTTGAACAAATTTCGTTCGAGTAGGTTCGGAAGCTGAACAGTAAAACGTTTGTACATAGTACTTATCAATGGGAAGAAGCCAAGTGACCAGTTATGATTGCTTTTTTGTTCTTAAGTGGGGTTCCTTCATATTTGACAGCTAGGATATGTAAGTGGCGACTGATTTATAATCACTTCTGCGATTTCATTGGGATAAGCATGATGCACATAATTTGATGTTGTGGTATTATTTTACGAAACGGCATAGTTTTTACTATTTTGTGCTTTTATTGTTGATGACCCTGCCGAGAGTACTACGGGAGAAAGAACTCCCAAAATAACACCGCACGACGCCCCTTACAACCATCAAGCGTTCAAAAGTGGAAGCTCGAAGATTTATTTCATAGTAAAAGCAGGAATCTACCTGTATCGTAGAAGAGCACTGAGGGACGATCACGTCTTTCCCAAAAAAAACGAATCCCCCAATGACCTTCTACCAATGACGAACCGACACGATGCTCCCTTCGAGCCAACGTTAAAATTATTGACCAAGATCCCTGCTATATACAAAACGCTTCGTCTGTGTGTACGTCCTGTTACGAAATTAGATATTATATGAAAAACGACCTGTGGAGATGGCGACAAGTGTGGTATGGGTAAGGCATGGGACAAGAAGTAAAGACCACACATGGACCAAGTTGAGCTCCGTCCACAGTGGGCGGGGCGTGCACTGGAATGTTCCGCTTTTGGAATGAAAATCGTAAATTGGGTCCCAGTAAGACTCAAACGTGAGGGAAAGGTGGATTAAGGTCAAGAATGAGTTTTTTAAAGTCATGAAAGAGGTGTGCGCACAGTGGACGGAGTATTTGTGGTGGTGGGTGAGGGTGGACGTTACATGAAAAACGATCTGTGGAGATGGGGACAAGTTCGGGATGGGTGGAATATGGCATAAGAAGTAAGAAGCACCCCTGCACCATGTTGAGCTCCTCCCACGGTGGGCGGAGCGTGCACTGAAATACTCTGTCCTCAAGAAAAAGAGCAGTTTCGATCGACCTACTGACATATGGGCTTTGCGCACAGCAGTGTGTGCCAGGCATTTGGTAAATAATGAACTGTATAAGCTCCAGACTCCTGCTCATGCCAGTAAGATGGTGTAAGGAAGCCAAAAGGGAGGTCATCAAGTATTCTAGGCAATACAAAACTTGACGTGGGATCGCATTTACATTGCTGGAAGTTTCCTTCTATCCCATAAATCCCATCCGAAAGCACCGGAAAGGGTAAATTTGGCAGACAGTGGATTAATTGCAGAAGATAGGGTGAATAATCCAAGAAGTGCCCTTCCCCTATCGCTCTTTTCCTTTCACTCCTCTCTGCATCATTAGCCAGTGGGGTAGATGCAGACGGGCGAGGGGTTGATTCAGCTGGCCGCGAACTCTGTCCCGCCCTCAGAGCAGATTCCCGGCGGATGCGTAGTAACGCGGCTGGCAGTGCTGCGGGATCGTAATAAAATCCCAAAGCGCGCGCGCTCTCTCAGTGCGAGTTTTGCCCCACATTAGCTCTTCTGAACTGGGAAGTTTTTTTTTTCGAGGAAGATGCCTTCCCAGTTTCGAGTTCCCCCTTGCCCCAAGCGGTGCGTGTAATATATTCGCTGCGCTGTTCCTTTTACGTTGAATTTCGAGCAAGACATAGGGTCTCGAAAAAAGCTCGAACTTGCTCTCATGTTTCTCGGACGTCGTACTAATCTATAAAGTCATCAAGATGTTTGAGATGTCTTTGAGTGAATTAACAACATAGAGCATCCGTTAGGGTTTTACTTGACAACATTAATTTGTGGCTGTCGCATCTGGTCATATCGCGGTTTTGTATGCTTTGCCTTTCAGATCGTACTGTAGTTTCTTTTCATATAACACTCGAAATGATTGTACATACATCACGCAAGAGTTTAGCTCAATGTGAGATGCGTCTCAAAATCAGTGGAAATTCACGGTTCCATGACACTGAGAACTTCCGTCGCTTCACACTAAGTGAGGTCTCGACGTGGAAAAGAACCGTGTAGGATGAGGTCATAAAAAGGTAGCTACAGCGTGGTTATAGGGTGTCATAAAGGAACTTCTCAAGGAAGCTTGAGCAATTCTTCAAACTTCGTGTAGATACAGTCCATTTCGGAACGCCTGATAGGGCGTTGCCTACGGAGTTGGTGAGAGTGTATCAAACTCTCTCACCCCGCCACACACTCTCACTCTTGCCATGAGTATATTCATTTTGAGAAATCTTCAACGATGCTAGCGATTTTGAAGTAACGCTGTATACTCCCTCTTTCCCAAGTTCCTGTATAGATTGAAGGCACACTTCACAACAGTTGTCGTGCGCTCTCTAAAAAGGCTCTGGGGTGCTGAAGAACACAAAAGTGAAGAAAAAAGGAAGAGAGCATCTAGTAACCTTCGGCTTCGGCGAGCCTACAGCATAAAAGCAAGCACTTGGACAAGTTTCCACGTATTAATATCATACGATAAGTTTGTTGTACCATAGGATTTTCCCTTATGCTACCTTATCGCAGTTGATATGGTGCCTTTTATCCACGTTGGTGCCACCGCTGGCCCACTGACTGGATCGTAAATGGGTGTGGGCGGGAAGGTGGTTATTGGTACGACCCCGCCTTGTGCGAGGCAAAAGTAATTAGGTGTGAAGAAGGCGTGGTCGTACCAATAACCAGCGACCAGAGTGAGGGGCCATCTCAACACCGTTTAGCACTCACCACACACGCTTTGCCGTTGTGGAAGGGCTTGTCCACTTACGGTTGGAACCGAGATACCCAGACTATCGTGATCTGTGCTTTTAATGAGCTTGATTTGAACTGTTCCTACCGAAATGAACTATGAAGCATTGAGCAAGAATCACTGGGACTTGCCAGGCATTTAAATCCATCCGGAATAGTAGCGGCATTTGAATGTAGCATGGTTTATACAACGGCTTGACTGATCAGCCAGAGCACGACCCAATGTCCTCCATCCTTCAGTGGACTTTGGTGTCACATCACCGACTTAGAGGGATGGGAGGATTTTTTTACCCTGACGATTACTAATCCAGGACTTGATTCTTCGGGACTGTGCCATTTACACCTTTATCATGGCGTAAATAATCATGACTTTACAGGAATGAAGGACGATGTACTGAAAAGGCAATTTTAATGGCTTATCTTTCTAAGCGGCTGGAAACGTATGCGTTGGAGACAAGGAACAAAACTGGACGATGATAAACAGCATTCGCTGAAGTCTGAGTTGCAGTAAACAAAAGTCAGCGGAGCTGAGCTGTAATAAAATCCTCGCTGAGGTGTGGAATGAGATCTGTGCAAGTCAAGCTGACTTTGGCATCCGGACGATGCGATATTAATTTCATCCATATGGAATTTATTCAAGAGTGGCCAACTTCTATACTGTTCTTTCGACCAAAAACTGTAATGATAAGAGAGGAACTTGATGGGTTGGGCTATAACTGTTCCACTTCAGTTATTTGTAAAGTAGTACACCTCCATAATAATTTCGCCTATATGAATTATGGTATCTTATTCGCATTCGCTGAACCTATCTACAAGAAATGGCAATAATTCATCAGAGAGAAATAATCCTGAAAAACAGCTGGAAATCTTGGGAGGAAAGTCATTTGCTGCAAAATCGAAGGAATTCTGGCGTACCGAATAAGTTATGGAACCATCGAGCGATTTCCATGGGAATGTTAATGATGTGGAAAAATCGAGTGTGCCGCGAAAACCTCTTGCAATTGCCCCCGCGAAAAACATCGACAACTGCTCATCTTTTGCTGCTCAACCGCAAACACACCAAATCAGGCAGGAGCGGCTTAGGATCCTCATTATGTCTACTTTGATATAAGTACTCTAGTTCCTTATTTAGGCCGCTTTCTACTTGAAAACAGGTGACTCACAATTAAAATAGGTGACTCACAATTCCTCGTCGCTTCATCCATCCATCCATCCATTCGCTCAGTGCTGATGGAGCCGTTGCAAGGATACACAACATCTCTGCCTATGAATTTACGATTTTAATAAAGCTTGAGATTGCGACTCTTTGCTTTCGAACGTGTTTACTTCGAAATGAAAGTGATCTATAAAATCCCCGGCGATTCTCATCCAGAAAAAAATCGCTTCAGACACCATGCAAATCAACTCTGTATTGTTTCAATTTTAGTATATGCATGTTCATTCCTGGATTATCAAGACGATTCCTACAGCAAAATGTGAATGGCACAAAGTTATGGGAAAGACTGATCTAGACTCTCGAAGGATCATTTACTTGTAGAAATGAAATTTTCCGTTATCGCCAGCTCAGGCCAGGTTTGATAACTATTGGGTCATTCCATAAGTAATGTCGCTTTTTTTCAAATCAAATTTTCTCCTATGAATCTACATGTTCGTAAAGCACTTTATATGTCATTCGAAAGAGATTTTCCTGCACTACAAAATTACATGTTTATTTTTTTTGTTTGTCATAACCGAGCCGATCTTCAGGCTGACGAAGTGGTTGGTTCAGTCGACAAAAATTGACCAAACCGGCAATTAATTAAAACACTACCTTTCAATTCGGAAAAATCGATCAGTCATGTGTCTTGCTTAGCCTCGACCTCTTCTATGAGTTCCACCAGTCAGTTGCTTCAGAAGTCGCCTCGCTTTTTTTCCAACTTTGAGTTTTCCGCCACAACTCGGTGATTTTTGACAAGTTCTCCAAATCAGTCAAGGAAATTTTCCCAACCAATCAGTTGAAAGAATGGTAAAGCGTCAAGGAGGGGTAATGAGTAGGGACGAGGAAACATTATTGACCGGATTCCTTGAAAATCTGTTGAAAAAATAAATTGTGAAATAATGTCACTTGGGCCCCTATGACATGGTTTTGAAATTCAAAATGAATCGCAGTCAGGATGGAACCGAAACATCCTTTCGATAGAGCAGAAAAAATCCTTACGAATGGTTCATAAAGCAATTCTGAACAATGAATTTGAAAGGAAAAATTCCTTCCTGAATAGACGTGAATGCTTTCGGAAAAAGGACTTCAGAAAAAGAACGACGTGAGTAGTCGTTCAACCAATCATTGGAATTTATAGCAGAGGTCGAGGCTGAGTACGGGACACATGACTGGTTGATTTTCTTAAAGTGAAGTATATTGTTGTAATTAATTGCCGGTTTGGTCAATTTTTGTCAACTGGACCCATCACTTCGCCGGCCTGAAATCATGTGCCAGAATATTCAAAAACTAAGTAGACTTTTCTGTAGAGCAGAAAAATCGCTTCCGAATGATGTGGAATGCAGCAGAAACTTGAACTTTATAGATGAAATTTTCGTTTGAAAAAAGACGACACTACTTATGGAATGACCCAATGCATTCACTCATGAAATTTCAGTTTGCTAGTCAAGAGGTAGTGTAAAAATGAACGTATGAAAGGGACTGTATTGATATTTGGTGTCCCATGATATCTGAGGTCGGAAGGTAGAGACCCAAACTCATCAAAAGATCGAGGACAGCCAAAGTGAGTGAAAAACTATACATTGTGGTTAAGGGTGTATACAAAAAACCTCGCATGACTTTTGCCTCCGAAATGCAAAAAAAGGTGTTCAATGAAACAGCAGCGGACCTTCTACCATATTTCTGCAGGTCTATCTCGAAGTAAACAAGAGTTAGTGATTTTTTGGAAAAATCCTACAAGACTTTGGGACAACCTAATACAGTGTGTTTCATGATTATAAGGTCACCCCCAAATTTTCGGTTTTCAAAACACACAGCCAGCCGAAAATTTTTTAAGTATTTTTTACAGATCCTCACCACAGAAAACCCTTCCACACCAGTTTTGATGACATTACCTTTCAGCCCGAAATTTCTATGAAGATTTTCTGATTTTTGTGCCGTTTCATAATTATAAGGTCACCCCGAAGAAATTGAAAATTTGCTAGAGTTAAGAGACATGTGAAGGAGCTAATAATCTGTGGCTCCTTCCTGTTTGAGAGCGACATTGACTAGCAGATTCGGTGAAGCAGAAACGAAATTTTGAAGAACCTTACCACAGATTTTGTTCCAGTTTTTTAACGATTACCTGTTTCAGCAGTTTTGCTTCCCAGAATTAGCGATTATTGGGGTAAATATTTGAGGCCATGTCTTCTAGATCTTTTTAGTAGAACTGAGATCAAGACTACATGTTATCTATGGCTAGAGTTCCGTATTTCGGAACTTTGACCACGATTCCATTGAATGACCTACAGTAGCGGTCAAAAATATATGCGGTTTTGGATTCTAACCATAACTTTGGTCGAAGTTTACATTTCTTATTCAATTTTTTTTTGTTTTTGAAGGCAACTGGTACTCAGTGAAGCAAAGTAGGGTGTAGTGTTGAGATTGAAAAATTTAGTGTTGAGATTGAAAAAAAAAAAACTTAACTAAAAACTCTAAAAATACCAAACCTTTTCAAAAATTCAATTGGCCATGAAAAGCTTATAACTCATCGAAACGGGCAGGTGGGCAGAAAATATTACGGAATGAGGCTGGGACTTTGTTGCACGCTATTTCAAATCCTAACAGCACTGAGGCACGGAGTTGACCATTTTCAGTGGTTTCAGTTAAATAATTTTCCCAACCTTCACACTGCATCCTACTAGGCTGAGATACTTTATTTCACTCAGTGACAGTTGCCTTCAAAACACAAAAAAAGTTGAGCGAGATATGCAAACACCGAACAAAGTTATGGTCAAAATCCCAAACCGCATATATTTTTGACCGCTACTGTACGTGAACAACAGTCTTGTTATGCTGTTAGACGCAATTATGAAGAGCCGGTCGGCTCCAAAAGGCAACTGATTTCTTCGTAAGATCTTCTAGCAGTCTCTGGTGTTCATTCTGCAGGTTTCGAAGGCAAGGTTCAATGAAACCTCATTGCCGAAAACCACTTAGGCCATCACCCTTCTCCCACAAAAATTGCCAAGACTTCGCTAGATCGGCGCACTTCTCAAACCAAGCTAGTACTACCTCTACCCGTCAGCACCATACAAATGGAGTATTTTCAGACTCAAAAGAACAATTAGGATGGGATTATTCGCATGCAGGGTGCAACTGCTGTGCAAATTCAGTTTCGTTCAATCCGTGCTCAAGAACAACTTTATGAATTGAAGTCGTTCCTTTTATGGTGCACTATAGGCCTCGGAAACTACTTCATTATTTCTCTGGTGAAGTTTCTGCTCTTCCTCGCTGCTGTACACGCTGTAGTTCCGGACTAAAAATGGTTTAACTCCAAACAAATCGGGTCCATGGAGAAGGTGCTGTAGGAAGTGGCCCCCACAATCCTTTCCTCGTTAATGATAATAATCTTACGTGAGAGTCCAGAGCCTGAAAAACATCTGAAGACACCGAATCTATCAAATGTCATCTAACTGAGCACAGGAATCTTCCGATTTTTTCGGAATGGCTCTCAAACTGTGCCTAGCACCACAAGAATCCCAAATCTGAGCTTTTCTCTCGGAACATAGTAGCTAGCCACAAGACGATTGAATATGTATCTCGAAGATGTATTTGGAAGACAAATCTACCATCACAGACCTGCCGAGGCCTTAACTTTTTTCTTTTTTTTCAGGGTGACCTTATAATTATGAAACGATGCAAAAAACAAAAAATACTCCTAAAAACATGAGGTAAACAAGACTGCTACCAAAAATCGGGCACGGGGGTTATTTCAGGTGAGGAATCCGTCTATGAGACTGAAAAGATTTCTCAATGGAGTGTTGTCGAGAAAACCTGAGATTCAGGGGTGACCTTATAATTATGAAACGCACTGTACATCCGTTTTTCCTTCACCGTCGTATTACTGATCATATCGCCCGTCATATTTGCCACTTTTTTCACATTTCGTCCGATTTTTCCCGAACACTGCTTTTGACAAATTGTCTAAAAATTTTGTGAAAGTGGCTATACATACTTCTTTTGAGCGTCTCTCTCGGCGTCCAGTATCCTTCACTCGATTCCCTCACCTCCAGCATATCCTTCTCAATGACAGAACTACTCCGTCGGTCATCACTCGATCTACTGGAATGATAACCGATTAGCTTAGACAACATGAACACAAATGAGGACTACGTAAACAATGAAAGTTCACAAAGCTAAAACGGCACTTTACAGGCTTCACTCAGGACTTTGTATCTGCATGTTCACAAATGGCTTTGTGCAAGGCGGTGGAGCAATCGGGTGTTACCCTTATGTCAGGATTTCGCACGACGACGAGCGCCGTACGATGTAGCGTGTGCGAGCTATGCGCGTCGCGGTAGTTGGGTCTTGAAACGATTACACGGTAATATTACGGGCGCGATACGCAGTGTCTTGTAATCGCTCCGAGACCCAACAACATGGCGCCTTCACCTCGTCCGCATAACTTCGCTTGCGACATGCCGCGGTGCGAAATCCTGACATAAGGGTACACATCTAAGCGTTCGGTGTGCGAAGTTATGGCACGGCACCGTATTGAATAAGTCCCAAGGCGATGACGGTGCCTTACGCGCTATTCTTTGAGACGCTCAGGCGCATTCGCTTCAAGACCTAACTTATACGGCGTCACCGTGTCCCACACCAAACGCGGCCACGCGAATTTTCTCCCCTAATGGAACACACTCCAGCCTGCTACTGCGACCGGTCATTTCAGGAGAACACCGCCCACCAACCTCTAGTCACCTATAGCACCCACTCTCTTTGACGACCACGTCTGGGATAAGGAAGGTCGCAGACCAACAACGCAAGATCCATCCCATAACGTACAGATGGCTTTACGGTGGGTCTACTTACGATAGAAAATCGCTTAGCGGCGTCGTACTCGCGGCGCCACCGGCATAACTTGCCGAATGGATTGCCCTTGGGCCCGGCAGAGCGTAGCTGCGTCACTTCTGCATTTCCACCTATGCTACACTGCCTCGCTTGAAGGCTGCCACGCGCTACCACTGGCACTCGCACCCGCCGCGCCGCTCGCAGCGGGCGGCCGCGCGATTTTTGTCGTAAGTAGACCTACCCGTGGCTTAAGGATTTCCACCACCTATAGAAACGTGTTGGTGCTCGTACATACGTTAATGTGTTTAGTGCTGCTTTGAGCTCGCCGTCGGTTTAGCCAGGATCCTGAGGGTAAAGGAACCGATCTGAGGAATTCGTAATATCGAAATCATAATTGATGAGTCTCTTGCGTCGATGTTTGTCTTTGCGCACGCACAAAAACATATGACTTATTCAAACCGGATTTATCAGCCAAAGCTAGGG
Source organism: Trichostrongylus colubriformis (assembly GCA_963978905.1). NCBI lineage: Eukaryota > Metazoa > Nematoda > Chromadorea > Rhabditida > Trichostrongylidae > Trichostrongylus > Trichostrongylus colubriformis. The sequence continues at coordinate 6,880,544 of OZ022259.1, read as the reverse complement.
TATAACATATCTACATGCATTTATCCCGCTGTACTCTCACATGCTTTAACAATAAGCTACGCATGGTTTGAAAGAAGGGCCCAAACTTGAAAACGAAACTGACTTGCGAATTCGCGTATTCTCTGGAAAGATGTTCTTTTCTGGGTTCGATTCTCCAATTTGAGGGGAGCTGAGGGAGAGCTTCATCGTCGATTCTGTAAACAGAGAGCGTATTTCAGGAATGGACATACAGCGAAACATCTAAATTACTGCGCCCTGGTAAATTCAAGAAGATGATTACTTTCTACATTCATTTCTTTGTGCTCAATTTTTTTCAAAACGTATAGACTTCGTCTGACCACCTCACGGCACTTCAAACGCTTACAAGGATGTGAGCACCATTTTAATTGTTATCAGTAAAAAGCACTGGGTAATACTTCAACCTTATCCCTTAGCTCTGAGTATGTGTAATCGAAACTTCCCCAGAACATTGCACCAATGAGGATCATGGTGGCGCCCGCCTCCTAGCTACAATACCTCTCACATTTTTTGAGAAAATTGACGCCTGGCGACGGATTGAACGGCAAAAACCGTCGCACCATCATAATTCCGTTTAAAGTGACTAAAATGGGAAAGAATCAGAGGCGTTGAATTCGTCTCGATACGGCGACTTCACGACCTATAAAATGTCGAATTTGATAAGTAGGTCATCAGCTTCTCGATGAAAGCTGCAAAAACTCCTTTTTCTAACCCTCAGGGAAGACCGACTTTTCGGGCCTACATTCACATGCTGAATTGTTGCCTGCCCATGTTCCATCACTCCCACACGTCCCACAAATATCATTTTTTAGTGAGTTACCTTTGAGTTTCAGGACACTTTTCAGCAAGGGCTTTTCGCGACATTTTTGAAAGTTTTTAAGCTCATTTCTTCGGAATCGATCCAGTAATAAAAAAGAATCACCCACCTTCCACAGACTAGTAGTTGCGTACTGCAGGAATCATGTGGACGTCCAAATTTCAGGCGAGCGGTTCTTCTATGATTAAGCTTCAAACATGAGTGTACGATGTGCTATGAATTCGGGATAATTTTCTTTCTCATCGTTTATATGACATCCTTGAGCAATAAAAATTCGCATGGCATGTTCAAAGCAGATTTTATGTCTGCATGAAATAATAACCGTGCACAAACAATGCTTTAAATCATGAATTTGGAAAAAATTTTAAGTCCACATGAAAGTGTGAAGATGGGCTGAAAACACGCAAATACGAATGAAATTCACACTGCTGTGTTCAGAAGAAAAACTGCTGATCTAGGATATGAAAATCATTCACGGTGACTTTTTCATTTTTTTCTATTATTACCTTTCTATTTTTAGATATCGTTGTCTTGAGTAAGTGACTAATTAATCTCCTAATTACCCTGCGCAGATCAGGTCAATGCCTCGCGGTGTTACCACAACTCACCGGTAACCGCTATTTATTAAGAACTGATCACTAAAATTAATGAAGAATGGGAAGCTCGAATATGTGGTAACACCGCACGGCACTGATCTGATCTGCGCAGTGTAATTAGGAGGTTAATGAGCGTTCACTTACTTGAGACAACAATTCTAGTGAGCAGGAAGGCACTGATAGAAAAAAAAATAAAACCGTCACCGTGAAATGATTTTCATATCCTTGATCAACAGTTTTTCTATTGAACACAGCAGTGTAAATTTCATTCGTGTTTGCGTGTTTTCGGCCCATCTTCACATTTTCATGTGGAATTAATATCTTTTTCAAATTCATGATCTAAAAATTTTTTGTGCATGGCTATTATTTTATGCAGGCATAAAATCTGCTTCGAATATGCCATGCGATTTTTATTGCTTAAAGATGTCATGTAAGTGATGAGAAAGGAAATTAACCTGAATTCAAAATACACCGTACACTCATGTCTTGCAGTACGCAACTACTAGTCTGTGGAATGTGGAAGATTTTTTTATTACTGGATCGATTCCCACGAAATGAGCTTAAAAACTTTCAAAAATGTCGTGAAAAGCTCTTGCTGAAAAGTATCCTCAAACTTAAAGATAACTCACTAAAAAAATGATGTTTGTGCGGAACATGGGCGAGCAACAATTCAACGTGTGAATGTAAGCCCGAAAAAGTCAGAGTCTTCCCTGAGGGTGAGAGAAAAGGGATTTTTGTAGCTTTCATCGAGAAGCTGATTACCTACTCATCAAAATTCGACATTTTATAGGTGGTTGAAGTCGTCGCATCCAGACGAATCCAATGCTCTTGATTTTTTCCCATTTATTTCATTTTAAACGAGGTTATGATAGTGCGACGGGTTTTGTCGCTCAATCCGTCGCCAGGCGTCGATTTTTCAAAAATGTGCATAACAGAGCTTATTCAGCTTACTTGAAATGCGATAGAAAGGGAAGTCTCAGATTTAAGGTTATCACCTACGGGACTTATTGAGATAAATGTGGAAAAAAATGAAATGAGGATGATGGTATTGGACATTTGGATTTATTACGAGTGAAACTTCGGCACTATTTACCCAAAGCTACCCCACTGCCTTTTTAGGCGATGCAGGCAAAGAGGTGATTTTTGAAAAACCTTTCGATTTAGCTGCAAACTTGTACCCAGGGGTAATTCGACCCGTAGAACACGAATATGACATTCGTTTGACGCGAAACCGCTTGGCGCCTGCGCCATAGGCGCCGGCGCCAAAATGGCGCCTATGGCGCTGGCGCCAAGCGGTTTCGCGTCAAACGAATGTCATATTCGTGTTCTACGGGTCGAATTACCCCTGGGTACAAGTTTACAGCTAAATCGAAAGGTTTTTCAAAAATCACCTCTTTGCCTGCATCGCCTAAAAAGGCAGTGGGGTAGCTTTGGGTAAATAGTGCCAAAAGAAGAAGTTTCTTCTTTTGTCCAATCACAAAGAGTACTGTTATATTATGTTATTCATCTATTTCTTGCACGCAGAGGACTTCTAAACAATTAAAAGTGAGGAAGCTAAAGGTGAGCAAATTCTCGAAGAAGAAGGCTTGGAAATAAAATTACTAAATGAGTATAAAAACTGAATCATGATATTACTGTAAGTGCAGCCAGAAAACGCAGAAAATAACAGAAAAGCATATACTATGTACTGTACTCGATAAATAGAATGAGCGTTGAAAAAGGTATTCAAACAAATACAGAAAAATCGACACAAATAGTCGAACTGCAACGCCGCTCGATGGATGGTAAATTTTAGCTGCTTCCGCGAAAGTTCACAAAAGTTGAACTCACGCTGCATAATGCTGTTATGATAGGTCCGCTGCTGGTGCCCCCATAACATCAAGTCAGCTGTTCTTTTCAGGTATGCCAAAAAGTTGTTATACTGCTACATAATTATTCTGATGCGATTATGTAAAACAGCGACATGGACAGAAAGGACCTCAAAGCAGAGGAGTGAAGGCATACGGATGTACGAACAACTGAAGGTGAAGCCAATCTTACAAGATACGTTGATACACTGTGGACTGACAAAAGAACCGACTGCTGAGCCTTTGCCATTGCTACGTGAAAAAAAAACAGGAAAACCGGAAATACTGGAAAAAGGGAAGAAAAAAGAAAGACTAAAAGAAACGATCACGCTCATCTCGCATAAATTTTATGTTGTAATGGACGGTAAAGCGATAAAATAGTGCAATATATGTTGTGACAAAACATCCAATACACTACATCCGTGTATGTTCATATTTTATTTATTTATTGATGAAATGCATGTTGCATGTGATAAGAACAGGCACAAATAAAAGACAATATTTACACACGATTTGTTATTTTACAAATATTAGTCGATATTTCAGCTTCCACCCTGAAAGATCGCTGTGCTGCATTTTTTGTGCCTAGATAATTGGTTTTTCTTTCCCAACTTTTGTAGCCTAATCCTCCACATCCACTTCGGACCCGACTGTGGAAAACCAAGAAAAGCTGTCACAACTCGCACACGTGATTTTCCTGATTGAATCAATCATGACATGGCTCCAAACGAAACAGGTTTCACCGCACTAACTTGTATTGAATATAATTATTACATACGTGAATTACGTTAATATAGACTCGATTATATACCGAGGCGATGCATCGGGATATAAAGGGGGTCCCAAATAAAGCAATTTTGTTCACGGCTCACATCTGCCATGTATACAAAAGATACGGAAACGAAAGAGATAAAAGTATTGGGGCAGAACATTTCCGAAATGTTCCTCTAAAAACAGAAGCAAGCTGAGACTCACTACTTTCACCTTCATCTATATACGGAGCTTTCAGTCGGCACAGTCTTGCCTCGGAGCACTTATGGTGCTAAGGTCCGCTTAAAACAGTGGCGGCAAGTTCCATGGTAGAGCTTCTGTAGGAAGCTTCCTATGGATTCGGTTCGTGGGAGTCACAGAGCCCTCGCTGCTCGGACAACGCTGCTATGATCCGAAGTATCATTTTTCATGCCTCAAACCTGCCTCCAGTGGGAATGGACTTTAAAAATTGCTAATGGCTACTAAGACCTACACACAGTAGCGGTAAAAACACGGTATGCAGTTTTCGATAGCCATACCACTTACATATTTATCAGCATTTACGTATTCAACTAACTTAAAATACATGGTAACAAAGAATGAGGACATAGCAACATTCGCGGTCAATTAAAGCCGAAATGACATGAAAGAAGGTTGCTGCCTACTAGGGACTGGCTTATTTTTAATGCTAAGCACGAGTGTGTGTGGCTCGATGAAATGAAGGGGGTTAAACTCAATAGGCCTGGTGAGCGAAGGTCCCTGGTGGAAAGCACACAACAATGATGCGGCTCCATATTTTTGCGCCTATAAACAATGAGGAAAAACCCTCGGCTATGTATGTGAGTGTACTCTGCTTCTGATTTGAATATTTTCACGAGGGTAATCGTTGAACTATCAAATTCTGAAACCAAGGAATCGGAACCCAAAAGAATGATCTCAGAATGATTCCTGGTTTATGATCAGGTACAGGAAATGGCGAATTAGTTCGCACCAATCCTTTACTGACCGTTCCAACCTTTGTCTCTTTGAGCGGCTTTACGCCTCTTCCACTTTCTTAATGGTGGAAGCGGAGCATGTGGGCGTGGTGGCCGCGGTGCATTGGTTTCTGGTGCTTTCCTGCAAAGGAGGAGCCACCCACCACTAGAAAGAGCGAGTGGCTTCACAAGACTCACCTACCTATTTAGCGCCCCCACGAGATTGTCACGGTAAATATGCATATGGAAAAGGAAGACGTAAGCAGTATACAGTACCCCCCCCCCCCCTCCCCCACAACCGGATTTGAAACATCCTAAATTTCCGACGAAAACCAAAGAACGATCAGTGGAGCAGTTGATCAGCACAAGTTGGAGGATCATTCAGTCAGGTAGTCCTCCCTCACGAACTAATCCGCTTAACATTGGCGGCACATTCGATGTGTACCGTTTCCAACATACACTGATTACAGTCAAAGGGTGGAACCATGAGCTCTGCGGCGACCCTTGAATTGCAGAAGCCTGTTAAAGACAGTTACAAGGAAACGAGAAAAAAGCAGATATATCGGTAAATCGATAGATGTTCAAGTCTAGTTTGATCACAGTTCATTTCCATTTCCAAAAAGTCCGCTTGGGGTCTGGATATTCAGGAGTATTCACGAGGTATTCGACTTTAAACGTGCAAAAGGGCAAAATGGTCATCGTCACTGATCCATTAGGAATTGCTATGCATCCAGGTTCAATACAAAATGACCCAGACCACTTTCGCACACGTAGTAACTATATAGTGTATAGTTTCATGGTTAGTATTTATGAAATCAAAAAAACTTCCTCGTTAATAGATTAGTAGAGTTTCTTACTCATGCAATATGCTTAATACCACCCATGGCTATAAGTTTCACAATGGCGCGTCACAGCACGCATGAATAAATCCCTACTATATATAAAACGCTTCGCCTGTCTGTTCGTCCCTCCGTGCGTTCCTCCGTCAGTCACGAAGTTCCGTATTATATAAAAAACGAGCTGTGGAGATGGAGATATGTGTGGTGTGGGTAGGGCATGAGACAAGAAGTAAAGACCACACATGGATCAAGTTAATCTCCGCCCACAGTGGGCGGGGCGTACACTGAAATGTTCCGTTTTCAGACCGAAAATTGTTAATTGGGTTTGGATGTGCCCTAAACGTTAGGGAAAGATGGATTAAAGACAGGGATGAGTTTGTGAAAGTCATAAAAGAGACTTGGTCACAGTGAGCGGAGCATTTGAGGTGGTAGACGGAGCTTAGACGTTACATGAAAAACAAATTGTGGAGACGGGGACAAGCTTGCGATGGGTAGGGCTCGACACAAAAAGTAAGAAGCACACATAAACAAAGTTAAACTCCGCCCACCTTTTGGCGCCCTAATCAAGTACGGTACCAAATGCAGTCATAAAACGCTAAAATAACCGTAGCAGAAATCCGTTCCATTGATCGAGAAAATACCTGCAATGGCTCTCGCCGCTGCACGATGTCTACTAAGCAATAAGTGGGGAGGGGGGATAAGGTTCATGCTTCGACGAATATTCCTAGAGGTCAGGTTCCCAGCGTTGCGTGGCGGGCAGTTTACTATGGAAAAGACTAAATTAACATCCTCATTAAACTAAAACTTCGTATTACGGACCGTGACAGTAACTATGTAACTTTCACCCCTACGTGACCAAGATCTTGAAATCGAAAATAAAACAATCGTCTCGTGAAGCAAACCCACTCATGGGTAACCTGACCCTAAATTAACCACCGGAACACTTGCCACACACTCTAATAAGGGTTACTTGAGTTAGACAAATTGTCGAATGAGTCCGTTCAAACCATTGACTCTTCGGTACTTATTCGATGAGCCCATACTGCGTACTAACCGAAAATTTCTGCTCACCATTTCCCTTCTCTTAAACTTATCTGTTCCAGCGTAATCAATCCCAACGGAAAGTGACTCTTCACAAAAGAGTGAAAAATAACTAGGAATTGCGCGAGACAGAAAAGAGAGAAAGGAATGCAATAAATGTAATCAGATTGAAGAACTATAACAGAACCGTGACACCTTGTTGTCGTTCGGCCAAAACCGGCACTTAATTAATAACTCAGTAACAGATATCAATCTCTTTTTCACGCATCTATCATTCATTACTTGCAGTTAACACACTCAACCCCGTTTTTGAGATGACGCTTCCGATTTTTCAGCCTCGTTTGTACCAACTTAGCCATTTCAGCTACGATTCCTTTCTGCACTCTTAACATTGCACTTTGATCAGTCCAGCAGTCCAACATTATAGAAGACGCTAGTAGTCTGCTCTGTACATATCGTGACAATCAATAGACGGTTAGTCAAGAGAGATGGAGCATGCAGGTTCCTATCAGGTTGTAAGGGAAGTTCTAGCCGGTTTTGCGCGTTCACAAAATAAATTCAAATCTCAAAGCGCGTTAACATGAATCAGTTTACATACTGTGCTCCTTAAATAGACAAAAATCCCCCTTTTCGAATATCATGTTTTCCTTGGAATGCCACAAGGCTCTCGAATTATTAGGGACATTGTAAAGTATTGCAAAAATGGCATTTTTTGGATGAATGGGATCAAATTGCACCTGTCACTACGATTCTGAATGGAACTATGTAGGGTGCGCGGGGTATCTAACAGCAAGGATTGATCAACGTCTGGGACTTGATCTTTTTGTATCCTGCATGAGCATCTTAAAACTTATCACAAGAATGATTACTTATTAGAATTTTCTTATACAATACTGAGGGCATATGAGCTTGAAAGTGCTAACAATAAGTGGCTGGGTAAGAAAGGTTATGAGGCACTCATATCTGTGAAACGAACTACAAAAATGAGCGTAAACTCTCTGGACCCCAAACGGTCTTTTCGGGAGACCTTGATTTGCAGTACCAGTTGTTGACTGTCACTTACTGGTACTCTTCAAAACGGAATCACGTCATTTCTGCTTTAAATTCAAGTCAATACTCGACAGATGCACTTTAGAACTGACATGCCAATAATGCTACGAGACGATGTTGTCAAACTGTGAAAAAAAGGTCATGAACAATCTTTGCGAGAAAATCGCATATTTTCTATACCTGCTTTTACAGTTTAGATGAAAGTCAGAACATCTCGATGTAACTACATACCAGCACTGTTCCTTCTGAAATGCATTCGACGTGGTTTCTCATTGGCGGCGGCTGAATAAAAAACTTTTAGGAGGGTCATGGTCGTGTCCCAAACTCAATAACATGAATGCGCTCAATATAGTAAGACTTAGACCGCGTTAAACTCTGACGTGCCGGTAGCAGGGCGTTGCAGCATGTCTCTGCGTCTCCGCCTATGACACCCAGCCTCGTTGTCTGTAAGCGCAGCCACGCCCTGCCGGCGCCAAGTATGAGCGCGAGCCAAGGGAGATGAAAGGGAGGAGCTCGGTGGTCTCACATCACCGGTTGCCGTGCATTTGCGTGTGGCAGGTACAGAAACCTTATGCCTGGTTGTAATCGCCCTGGTGCGTAAACTGAGATGTCGTCTTCACCCTACCACAGTACAGCACTGTTCGGTGTTCTCTGTCGTAATCGCTGTTTTGTGAACACATTTTATATGTCCTGTCATATCTTCTGCTACTGAAGTATACTGGGTGTGGGATCCCACACCCAGTATACTTCAGGAATATGACGGAAAATCGCGTGACCGCCCGCGGCGAGCGACGCGGCGGGTGCGAGTGCCACTGGCAGGGCATGGCAGCCTTTAAGCGAGGCAGTGTGGCGTGGGTGAAAGCGCAGAGGTGACACAGTCACGTTCTGCCGCGCTCCCGAGCAATCAATCCGCAAGTCGTAGTGGTGGCGCCGCGAGTGAAATGCCGCGAAGCGACTTTCCGTCATATCTGCACACACCCACAAGGTATGAACGCGGCCTTAGTGAGCGCCCTGAAAAGGGTAATTTTGGCCGATTGTAGGGTATGTAAGTCGAGGAGCTAAATAATGCAACAGCAGAGATTGGGCTGGATGAAACGATCAAAATGCAGGAAATAGGACTCATTTACACTTCTTCTCTTTCGCCTTATGCCTGGTTGTAATCGCCCTGGTGCGTAAACTGGGTTCGCCTAGTCTGCATCACTAGCCCTTATGGGGTAGATGCAGATGGCGATGGGGAATGCCGCAAACCGCTCGCGTTGCGCGGCCACACTAGCATTTCGCTTCATTATTTCTTCTGATCGACCCTTTCATTGAGGCCGAGTTCATAATTTGCGCCTGCAGGGCGTGGCTGCGTTCACAGGCAGTGAGGAAGAGTGGCACGGAGAGGTGCAGAGACGACGCAGGCGGAGACGCGAAGACATGCAGCCAAGCTCTGTCGCCGGCAACGCAAAGTACGACGCGGTCCAACACAGAGCGTTGTACTACCTTTTTCATGATATATACACATTTTTAACAGCATCGCTACGTAACTATCATATGGCTATTATGCGTTTTCTACTCAAGTTTAATGTGGAATGAATGCATATAGCCAGTTCTAGAGTATTGAATTAAAGGAACCGTGCATGGAAAATGGGTTGCTCTATTACCGAAAACTCATTTTTCCTGTGCACGATTCCTTCAAAGTGAATTAAAAGGCAGAAAAACCACACCTGTGCTCAAACCAGGAAACCAAATACTTGGAAGTTGTTCAAAAAGCATTAAAAGAGCAGCCATGACTATAGCGACGACAATGGCTAGTGCGACAAAGGACCGACATTGTAATATCGCTAAAAAAGAAATACCTGATTCTCGTCTGCCCATTCTGTAAAGTAGCGATGCAGTGAGATCCTCTATATAGGTTTGTGGTGAGGGCGCGTGCTCTAGAATAACTGGTAATTATGGGTAGTAGGTCAAATAGAAGGTGTTTCCCTATTCTGTGAAGCGCACTGTATAGTAATTCGAATGAAATAATCAAGTATTTGAGGAAAGTGGATGAGAAGAACCTAGTCAGAGCAAACTCGTTGTCTGAAATGACGTCTTCGCCACAAAAACACCATCTTAATGCGTCACTATTTGCACTAACTGGGCTGACCTCGTCTTTCCGGCAGAGAATCAAGATTTTATGAAGTCTCCCTGTTTACATAACTGTCACTATTGTCGGCGATACATACGCCTACAGATGTTTTGCTGCCTACACCCCTTTTTTTATGTCTACCTTCAAACAAGCGTTTTCACATATTCGTGAGTATATGTAAAAGTTCATAAGTATTCCATATTATATCATATCAATTAGCAAGATGGAAAGATGGAGCAATCGGCTTTGATTCATCACTTTTTGGGATGCCCCACGCACTCAGCTCCCATTCATCACCGCTGTGGAAAATGAATGTGATTTGGCGCTGCAGCATTGTGGGCCTTAAACTCTTATGGGTGTGTACCCTTATCTCAGGATTTCACCGTCGCAAACGAAGCAATGCGGACGAGCTAAAGGCGCCATGTTGGTGGGCATAGCATTACCATGTAACCGTTCCAAGACCCAGCTACCACTACGCGCATAGCTCGCACACACTGCGTCGCACGCCGCTCGTAGTCGTGCGATAATCCTGACATAAGGGTACACACCCAACTCTTATACCGAAAAATATAGAACAGGAATATCCTGTGCCATCTTGGTGTGGATTCCATTCCCAGACCATGCTAATGGAGCGGCGTTACCCTTCGCTGCATCAACTCCCCCTCCCATGTGAAATATATTAGGGTTTTTTTTTTGAAGATAAAAGTGAGACATCAGCAAAAATGTAGGTGGGAACGCGAATTAAAATTTTTTGTATATTCTTTTCCGGGACATACATAGGAGAACGCTGTGCGCAAGAAGAACGAAAACAAACGAACCTGTAGACATGTTTCGTGACTTTGTTAGGAAAGTAACTGGGACCATAACAGGCTCACGATTCTCTAAAAGGACGAGAAATGGAATTTCAATAGTTTCCGATCAAAAGCAGAGATGCAGAGAAAAATGGTTAAATGGTGAAGTGGCTTCAAACAATGGCATACAACATAAAATCCGAATGCGATAGAGCGATAGGTTGTGTTTTATTGTCAAAGTCTATCCTCGATACTTGGGCGAAGGTGGTGTAGTGACAGATGGCGTGCACCTCACTCTCATGGTGCGGGAATCCAGGTGGCGTGCAAGTGTTCCGACTAGAGGGTAATTCACTATAGGAACGACGAAATTAACATTCTTGGGAAACTAAAACATTGTAATATGGACTGTTCCAGTAACTAACTCCCACCCTCATCATAGATCGTCTCTGCTTGCAGTTAGAAATTGTATTTAAAGGAACTGACCTAATAATTGAAGTAATAAATATCCAACTTTGCTATATATGTAACTTCACAAATATCTGCCTTTATTCTTCGACCCTTATCTTTGACATAAGTAGACCAGCTAGGTGGCCAAGATCTTGAAATAAGTACTAAAGGGAAGGAGCTTATCCTTCTTCTTGTTCCCCATGTCAACAAACTATGTGAAGATGTTGAATAAGCTGGGCTACAAAACTCTGCCGCAAACGCCATACTCATCTGCCCTGGATCCCACCAATTCAATTTCTTCTCTGGATAGTCTCTTCGGGAGAAACGCTCCAGTACACAATCGATGTTCAGCCGGCCTTCAACGGGTTTATCGCCTCTAAATCTCTCGAATTCTAGGTAACGAAAAGAAATTCTTACCTAAAAAATGTGGAAATTCTTATGGTTCTAATCTTGTTTGATAAAATTTCGCGTGAGCCAAAATATGCGCTTTTGACGTTAGAGATCGGATAGTGTAAAAACTTTCCGAACAACCCAGCACAAGCATTTGAGAATTCGTGGAAGGTTTGGAACTATCGATCTACCTAACTGGAACTAATTACTGTACGCGAGCAATTTATTGCCGAACATTAATGTCAAAGGTATTGCAGATTTATTAAAAGATTCATATAATTAGATTAGATATTGCATATCGCAAAAGTATTGCAGAAGATTATTATAAGTTATAAGATTTTGCAGAGTAATTATAAGCCATAAACACCCCTGGTGATGCCTCGAAGGATCTAAAGTGGAGCAGGGCTCCAATGTTCAGCGTTGAAGTGTTTTTATAGAAAGACAGCGAGTACCGACAGAATAGACATTATACTTATCTGAGCAAAGGGGAAACTTTGAGCGAAGACAAGTTATGGAATGGTTGATCACATTTCCAGCAATGATTCAGATTAAAAGAATTTCTGGAGCGGATCACTCTCTCATGGAATGGATGATGATTCTCCGGTGATGCCACACATCTGGCTAACAAATCGAATATGTTCTGGTGCTTTATTACGCATCAAGTCTCGCAGAAAGACGTGGTGGATTGACAACAGATATTACAATAAATTTTTTAAGTTTTATATTAATTTTTACTTCTATTATCTTTATTAGGAAGTGGCAAGCTTTAAAATGATTTCATCACTCAAAATATTCAATACCGTCAAATGACCTCGAAATCATGAGATTTGAGACATGATTCTTCACAAAACGTTAGCTGTGATGGATGGGGTACACAAAAATGGTTTGCAGAGGGATTTTGGCAACATTATCGCAGGATCTCGCTTATTCACTCAATTAAGGATAAGTTAGAATGAGAAGATGCATTTGTGACAAATAGCACAAAAATAGCCCCAGCAGACGACTACTCGGAGTGGTTAGCGAGGAAGTCTCTCAACAAATAGAAAATGTAAGCTAGCAGGCTGGCACAGAGTGAGGTAAGCAGCTTAAGTAGTATGCAGGATTACCGAAAGGAGATCAAAAGATCACCTATAGGACAACTATGAATGCCTCTCAGATCAATTGCAGACCGAACAGCAAAAATTAAGACGAAATTGAATTCCAAGATGGCGATTTAGCGACTCGTTAAATAGATGACCAGACTGCTTGCCACTTTTTGATAAGCGACTAGCGATATCATCTACCTCTAGTAAATACACAGGTGATTTCATTGGGTCGTAAACAAATAACAAATAAGTACCGCTGGGTACGAGGTAGGATTGGTATCTGTGCCAAATAATGGCGAATTCTTTGCTTTTGCTAATAGAAATTCAAGGAAAATAAAAAAGCTATTTCTCGAAGAGTGCAAATGCATGACGGACAACTTCTTGTGGCATTGACGGTAATACCTCAGCCACAGTACAGGCGGATTAAACAACATCATGTTTGTTTACATTCCCTACGCCCCCCACACCATCGCTCCTCCTCATATTGACACTGTGTTCACGAGTAAAATAAAATTCATTTCGTCTGAGTAAAAGTGCTAACGATGCACTAAGTCTCAGGTAACAGATAACAATAATTTGTCAACAAGAACAACACATATCAACTGATATCATCCACTTAACTTACGAAATTCTCAAAATTGAAAAGTTAAAAACATTAAACATAAATAAAGGCGATGACATAAAAACAAAAAACAGCTGAATTTTTCACATCAGTAAGGCACAGTATGCAAAAACAGTGCCTCTACTTAAAGGCACATTCCAGGATTACCTGAGTGGGTTAAAGCGCTAAACTGTGAAATCAGAGATGCTGAGGAGTACGCCAACAAAGAAAAATCCGGAAAGAGTCCCCGGAAAGGGCAAATATAAGGTCTTCTGTCATCTGGGCTTGGACGTGATTACGGCATGAAAACGAGCCTTTGAATCAGTTCCCGCTGGCTGGTATCAGAAGGAATTCTAGGATATCACCTGTTTCCTCATATCAACAACTCCTTTATCATTGGCATCTCTTATATTATCACACAAATCGTAGGCCTCATTTGCCACGTTGTTGCCATCATTGCCACCGTCATCGCCAACAATCACGTCTGAAATGGGCGCGCCCGAGCTCCAGGGTGCGGCCGAGCTGGCTTCAAGAGCTCCGCGCGCTGCGATGACTCATCATCGCGCTTCGAAATGTGCATAGCCTTCCTGCCCGCTTGGGGAACTATTAGGTCATGTGAAAGAGCTGCAATGTTTTCCTAATCCTGGAATGTGCCTTTAAGAACTATGCGGGGAAATTCTACACAATACGAGAAATCACTCAAACGAATGTATCACAGCTCATTTTAGCATCTTTCGCGATCCACAAACAACAGTAAATCAGCTTAAAATGCCTACTGAAGGTGTTTGGTAGGACTACCTCGGGTGCTATTATGTCGAGTCCGAGTAGGACTTTTCGTCGGACTGCCATGAACGCTATTCTTCCGTGTTCGTGAAGAGGGGGCATGTAACGATAACGTTGTATCTATGCGAACTTGAAGTTCTGCCCATCTCTCCGTCCAGTACCGACGCTCTTCCAGCACAATTTTAGCGTTTTCAAGACTGAATAAGATCATTCATAACAAGTATAAAGATTCTACACAATAAAACCGAAATGACACTATTTTTTCACCTAAATCATAACCTAAACACAGAAGTACACAGAAGCTACACAGAAGTACAATAAAGCACGAGTATGAGTATAAAAAAACGACGCGTGTCTTAATTGTGATTACCTTTCAAGGAAAACTGGATCCGGAGTTATTCGCAACTTCCAGGACCTATTCCCAGGTACAGCGAATGATGACAAAATATCTTCAGCATCCTTCGAGTTGACTTGAAAACACCTTGAAATAAGTAACCTGATTCGGCAACTCAAACATTACAAAAGTAAAAAGGTGTACAAAAACTTAAGAATGCAACCTCTCAACATAAAAACTTTTAAGCCATACACAATTTGTGGCACCTATTCAGCTAGCAATAGAGTACACACACCAATATTTGTTCACTTAGCATGCACTTTTGTAATGCACCACATAGTCAACGTCCTGTTTTCACGTATGAGATGATGACATTTGTGAAGGCAGTTTTTGAATGGCCCTGGGGTAAAAACTAAAATTTCAAGACTAGTAATCGAGCAATAAGGTGAAACCAGCACTAAGCCTAAGGCGAACAGGTCTCACTCAATAGCACGGCTCTAGCTCCTTACTAAACCGCCTTCACAATTGTCAAAGGGAGACGTCCGACCGCCTAACAGTCATACAAGGTGATGTATCACAAGATGAAATTGCACAGCTTGAAGCACTTTTTTGCAGACATCAAAGTTCGAAGTAAGAAGATTTAAAATAGAACAGTGATTAGGAAAAGTAGAAAACAAAAATAAATTCTGACTGGAGTTAGCAACCATTCAGTAAAAAGGAGATAGCAAAAAGCTCGACAGGTTACCTCGTGAGCAGAGAACGTGTGACTTTCTGTCCTGCATCGAGAAGGCACAAGGCGAGATCTCTTGCACATCGCCACATATCAGCGCGATGTTCGTCCAGCTAAAACAGGCTCTTTCACAAATCTTTCGATTTTTTAGAAAGGTCGGAAATGAAATGACGTCACCATGAACTAGGACAAATTTAATTATTCAGCATCCCTTGTGATGCATCCTTACCTTTCCAGGTGTAACAGCGTGGGCAGCAGTGAGATCATGATATAAAAACTCTGACTTGAAAACCCAAACACCTGAAATTTGGGAATCGAAATTGAGTGCCTGTAGACAGAGAAATATTGGATAAAATAATAAAAACGTTGACTCGAGCTATAATAGAAGCAGTCACCTTGTACAAGATGGGCACACTCTTTGAGATACACGAAAAGTTCGTCACGGGTGATAGAGGGGTCTACTAATTTAGCTATATCAGCCGTAGCAATGACCCGTGCTGAAAAGAGCAAAGTAAATGAAAATGGCTATTCCTGGTTAAACTTGATGACTTCTATGAAGTATTGAAAATTTCACAAGATTTGTCGTATAAAACACAAATTCGTATAAAACTCAAAGTGTGGAATATGTAACACCCACATTTGAACATTTGAGCTTTCACTTGTTGATGAATAGGCATTTCGCGAATCCGCTGATGAGTTACCAGTAGTTCGCTTCGAGTGAGATCACTGAAATAGAAGGCTAGATCACTAGATCACGCTAGGACGCTACACAACGGGTTGGTGAGAGTGGCAACAGTTCAACTTTAAAAATAATTGTAAACGAAGTGAATATGAGCGATTGAATACTATCCTATAAGTTCGGAATAAAGCTGAGGCTTTATTATACTCCTGGCTACATCTTTGCCCGTCGATAACAATTTTCTTGCCCGGAATGACACTTTCTCCTGGGTATTGAAGTTGCCACTCTAAACGGAATCGAGAAGTCGACCATTCCTACGTCTCTTAACAGCCCATGAACCTGCTACATGAGCACATCAGTATGTTCCTTCTCCAAATGCCACTGTGCGGCTGACTGCTTAACCTACGTGGCAAGAAAATAGGTAAAATGTGTATGTCAACTGACGTTTTCGCACAATTACCAAGGCAAGTATGTAAGGGAAGAGCCGACGGCTCCAAGCCTAGAAGGTTGCAGCTGATAGGAGGAATTCAAAGCGTTCACTAAAGGTGGTGCCTGATAGTACTCCATTGCTGAAGCAATGGGAATAAGAGGGCATATAAACCAATAACCTTTGTCGAAGACATGGGTAAGTTCACCTCGAGCGGATACAGTGGTACGAACATTAAGTTCCGCACTTATAGTGCGAATTTTAGCACCTATGGTGCTAAAAACGTTAGCGAAAGCCGAAAATCAAGAGGCCATGCACGCCCAAAATTTGCATTAATCATAAATTACGTCAGGCAATTGGAGAAGTAAATCGTGCAAATATACGCATTGAGATATTGACAAAATCCATGAACCAGTTCCAAAAGCTTCACAAATGGCAAATCTAGTATATCTTGAGTCCACGATTTGATTTTCTTCTGAAACACGCGATTTTTTGGAGGACCGCATTATAACTACCCTGGTCACCGCGAGTTGTTTGAAAAATAATCTTCGTTAAAACCTCGCCTTGCTGATCACGAATATGAATCCGCTTGACGCGACGTCGTTCATGTCATTACAGTGGTGCTAATCCTTACTATATATAAAATGCTTCATCTGTGTGTACGTGCGTCTCTCCGTCTGTCCTCCATCTACCACGAAATTAGGCGTTATATGAAAAGAGACCTATGGGGATGGGGACAACTGGGATAGGTAGCGAGGATATGGGGCAAAAAGTAAGAAATACACATGGACAAAGCTAAGCTCCACCCACGATGGACGGAGCATGCACTGGAATGTTCCGTATTAACCAGGATAGCGCACACCACTGCACGCTTGCATCATGGGCATCAGTGGGTCAATCGGCATTGCTTTTTTCTCTAAATTTGCTCAGTACCCATTACCAAATCACGCTCCGTCCATTGCGGGCGGAACTTAACTTGGCCCATGTGTGCTCTTTACTTCTTGTGTAATAGAGGGCGCTACACTGTACCCACTCTTCCCGCCTAAGCTTTAGGGTGGAAGGGATCTTTTCCTTCTCAATTAGGGCTTGGGCGAAAATATCGTGCACATTGATAGTGGTACGACAGTAAAACATGAAAGACTACAGCGTGAAAATGATGCCCCCTCTTTCAGCTACATTAACACCACATGGTGACAAATGAACAAGGTGGCCTGAAGCTTAACGGCATCCGCGTCAGAATGAATGACTTGTTCGTGATCAGCGTTCTGAATTACCACTATATGAAAATTCAAACCTTTCCAGTGAAAAAAACATTGCCCCAATGAGGTGCAGTTGCACCACATTGGCGCTAACGAAAACGGATGCCATATTCGTGATAAACACTCCGAGTAACTACTACATATAGGCTGTTTCAGCGAAAATTGATTGTTTTCTGACCAACTCCCTGTACTTCGGGTAGTGACAGTAAAGTAATGACCTTTTTTATCTTGAAGTTTTCCTCTTCTAGTCAGATTACTCTCTGGTACTAGACCTTAATTAAGGTTAAAGCAGATTTCGAGCAATATATCACCTCCTGACTTTCACACCTCGTTGTCTGCCTTGTTCGCACTATAAATGCAAAAATTTCCATTCGTACCACTTTATACACATCCGTTCACCTCCCTTACGACGATGACTCTTCATATGGAGATCACTCAGCTTCTTTGCAGCCAAAAACTCAGTACCTCCGACTACCTCTTGTCTCCCTCTTTAGGGCATCATAAAGGTCGCCACTAAGAAGAAGACTATGACAGCTTTTCGACCCCTCTTGCCAGCAAACACCTTCTGAAGCTTTAGATGCCTTCCCGAGCAGAACAATCAAACAGGAAAATCAAAGTGCTCAGCAGTCATGTTGCGGAGTGCCCCAAATCCTTTTCCCATCTTAGCAGATGTTATAGTCAAATATGGCGAGAACAATCATTGAGCTGAACGTACATTTGTTCTTTTTCTCCACAAATAATTCCACGTTCTACGAGATCCCTGGCTGTGATGATTTCTGATGAACTGGGTTCTTCTGGCGGAAGAATAGTCATTTGAGAAAACTTTTCGCTTACAGAAGGGTCCTAAAATATGTGCGTCAGAGAGTGTAGAATGCAGATAATCTTAAGTCTTCGCCGTTACAAAAAAGAACGATCATCGAAAAACCGAACCTCTTTCAGATGAACATCCATGGGAATCCATGAATCACTTGCAATAAGCTTCTCTCTATGCAGTGCACTTGCTTCCCTTCTTTTTTTCTGCCGCTCCGTTTCTGGCCTCGTGAATTTCACTCGTACCTCAATTCACAAGATTATTATAAGACTATGCCATTTCATTACAGATTTTCGGCTTCAATACCAAAGACTATTTTTAAAGTTAAGGTATACCTTAAAATAAAATCACGAATCACCAATCAAAAAGCGCTATGTGGGTGCCAGAGAATGCATTTTAGGCCAACACACAGACAGAATTCTACTCGAGAATGGGAAGGTAGAGAGTCACAAGGCTCAGAACTTATTTTGCCGGTTCCGCACAACCCAATTGCACCAAAAGCAACGTTTCATATTCCGCATAGCGTTCAGGAGATTGTGTAAGGAATAAAAGCATTTCAGCAACTGAAATCACCTGTTTAGCACTTGTTCCAACAGCCTCAGTGTCAGACTCTCCCGTCATTTCTTCTGAATAAAATGTTTTGCTACATGTTAACACTGAATGAGATACTCAGACAATCAAAGCAAGGTACCTTCGTCCCCATGACCGCCTTTCCCAGCGTAATTTAGGTGAGTAAGTGACCGATGCATATCGAATGTCCCCGCTATGGGATTTACGTAGAATGTATCTGAAACTCTTCGTATTGTATTCCATACCGACAGCTCATATCATTTCTCCAAAGTAGCGCAAACTAAGAATCACCATTGAAACAAAGGCAATGGGTAATGCAGTTCACACTGCACTTCTAAACTTTATCACCATATCGCATTTTTATGATAATTTGATGGAGGTGACAATTTTGTTGACTATTTGCTTTATTGAAAGATTATGGATTGATCTACAGAAATGCGTTTTACAAAAGTGACCACACTTTCACTCACTTCCTCTAAAATAACCGACTGCAAACTGTACAAAGTCATCCTTCACGTACGCACGTCCTTCGTAGACTTCATCAAATTTCGAATGGGCCCTGAATATGGCAAGAAAACTAATCGAACACATAGATAGCACACACGGGAATGATCTGCATCGGAAATGAGAACTCACACGGGATTTTCACTCTTAACATTTGCGGCACCCATCACCGCGAAACGTTCAGCTTTCGCCTTATCAAATGATCCACTTGACACATCAGCAGCTAAACGAACTTCCATCTGAAAGAACAAGCGTAATCGGACCAGCTCTCTAGCGAACGCTTACAAGCTTTCAGGGTCAGTGAACTGTTCTACATCAAGGAGTAGGTAAAGGGACACTAAAAGACAAGCCAGCAGTAGCGGAGCCAATTACTCCTGTATCAGGCCACCCGCTTGGATAAGCTTTTTCTTCAGAAAATGATTTCCTTTAACAGCCAATTTAACTGTGATACTCACCATTCTAACATTTTTCTTGTATCGAACGCGAGGCTGCCTTTGAGAGTCAAAAGCATCGCGCTTTCTCACAGGAAAATGAACCCGGTATAGCTCGGTGTTAGGCAGCTCATTGCAGACCACGACATCAAACTAAAACCACATGAAAAAATATTCGCACGTCTAATTAACAGAAGCCTAAAAATTACGTTCATGTTGCAATTACATAAAGGCCAATTTAACGCTAAAAATTCTGTTCTACAGCACCGTAAGGACTCGCCTCCATATCTTCTCCATCACTTTCGTTATCAGATTCAACTCTTTTCACTTTTTGCGTTTTCCTCTTTTTCACAACAATGTCGTCATCATCCTCCATATCGGGGGAATTCGGCTGCTGTCGGCCAAACCCTTGACCGGCAAAAAAACCACCAGAAAGTCCTGCAAAAGACATTTCAGCATACCGAAAGGAAACTAACTCATGCCACGCACACGCTAAAGTCCAAAAGACGAATGGTTTGCACAAAAGAAGCTTGGAGTGCAATAGTGAATATAGTGTGCAAATACACACACTATCCACTTGCGGTCAAAAACAGACGGCTAAATTAGAAACTCGTTGCTGTACTGCGTCTCTGCTATTTTATCTTTTCAAGTTCGCGTTTCTATATTGGCACGCATTAGGGGTCAAATAAAGTCGGGGGGGGGGGGGACGCAACTTCGCGTAGAAGCTTTGACGTGGGTGAAAATTTTGCGTCTCCCCCCGCGACTTCAATTGACCCCGCATTAGTATTGAGCTTTTCGGCCGGAATTGCTTGGTGCTTATTTGCGTGTTTATTTCATGGACTAGTCGCTGTGAATGCGTGTAAATTCTTAGTATTTTTCTGTTCAGAATAGCTTCAGGAATGGTGCGGGAGACATCCGTCGCCCGAATCGCACTATCCTTCGCTAGTTTCAGTCAGAAAACTGGCTTTGGTCCCAATCGTCTTTATAGGAAAGGAGTCCACTTTGTTGGAACTGAACCCGATGCGTTGAAATATCATTTGGTGGCTTTCTTTGAAATCATTTCTATTATTTATCATGCTTATAAAGAGATACATTCTTTAGCTTCAAGACAAGAAGCCAGGCGAACCATATGGGTTGCAGGGTGTGAATCATTTGCTTCCAGGCACTGGGAAAGTACACTCTAAATTACCTGTTAAGGTAGGATTGCTGTGCATTTTCGGTATTTATCATATTTGTTCTCTTTTTACCACATTCGTTGTGGATTTATAGGTCCGAATGAGGAAGAACAAGGTTTACGCTTGGTGTAGCTGTGGATATAGCGGTAATCAGGTCATTCTTTTAATTGTGTTTCACATTTACGTTTTCTATTTATTTCCTCTTTTCCGATAAGGATTCTTCAGCATCATAGAGAAATGTGGCTTATAGGCGAAGGAGAGGGGCAAGAGGCTTTTCTTACTTAAGAATCTCTTTTGCACGTAGAAGTAGTGTCAGCCACTTCCGGATTCTTTTCGACCCCCTGGCCTAAGCCACGACCATACTTTACGGTGCCGGCGGCAGGGCGTGTCTTCGTGTCTCTGCCTCTCCGCCTATGCCATTCTGCCTCATTGCCTGTAAACGCAGCCACGCGCTGCCGGCGCCAAGTACGGACACAGCCTGAGATGTTGCGTCATACTTAATACACTTCCATAACGTTAACCCGCAAATTTTTCTTTCCTCCTCTGGGCTCATATCTTCTTTTGAGCAGCGCACATGCAGTAATAAATTGAAGAGAAGCTATATAGCTGGTCATTTTCCGGGAGGCTTTCATAGAAGCTATTGAAATCAGAGTAAAATGTTTCAACTATTGAGCGGGACACATTTGTAAGTGCCTTACAATGAACTGCAGTCAGCATCTCTAGTCTTCTTAATTAGGGTACAATAGCGTCAATTACCGGCGCACCATTCTCGGAAAGTGGAAAATTCGGAAAGGCCAGGGTATTTTGTTTCTCGGAATGTGGCTCCTGGGGACAGGGAACAACTTTTCTCTACTGTTATAGAAATGCATTTTATTCGACAATTACCACTATTCAGCAATCACACTATTCAGCTATCACAGATCAGACACCGTCAGTTGATTAAAAAAATAATTTCCGCTGAAACTTCGCTCATAGAAGTTATTTAGGGTGTGGATCACGATTATGACATCCGTTTTTAACGCTGGAGACATTTTGGTGCATCATGTTTTTCAACACTATCATTTGAAACTCTCACCTAGGAGTCAATCAGAGAGCCGATCACGAACATGACATTAATTTCAGGCGCAGACGCTGTTTGGCTTAAGATAACGCCAGTCTCGTCATTTGTGATGTAGTGCTGCTAATGCAGCTGGAGAGCGTCATCCTCCCTGCTGGTGTCTTCCACCTGATACCATCCGACGATCATATTTGATCTGAAGCATATATGATCGCCTGAGCCTTGGTGCATAGAGAGAAGGCTCCCATTTTCTCATGGCTTAGGCGAAAGTTGTGTGAGCAGTGTGGCGTCCAATTGCATAAGCACCGTGCAGTGGCACCGAATGATGCCAGCGCCCAACCGCATGCCATGTTTGTGATTAGCACCCTTAATAACCCCTCATAGTTCGTCAACTATCAGCAATTTTGGTGAGAGCAGGTTGCACCTATGCAGTGGTGCTAACGTCAAAAACGGATGTCTTAGGCCGCGGTCATACTTTGCGCAAGCTGCGTTAGTTGACGCCGGCACCGGCGTCAACTAACGCAGCTTGCGCAAAGTATGACCGCGGCCTTACACCGCGCTCGTACTCCACGCCGACAGGGCGTGGCTGCGTTCACAGACAGCGAGGCAGAGTGGCACGAGGGAGGTGCAGAGACGGGTGGCACAGAAGGAAGCAGAGACGATATAAACTAATGCACGCACCGTTGGCCGGCCGTGATTGCGTACCGGGATTCACTACAGTATACTAAAATAAGCTCGTTGATCCGTATGCGCGCATTTCGGGCTGGAATTTGTTAGGACATCTTCATTTCACGTAATTATTGCTCTTTAACATCTTAGTTATATGTAATCTAGTACGAATCAAGGTTTTTTAGTGGTTGAGCGCACTCATTTCGCGATGTTTCACCAGATGCTACATTGCAATCATCAATACCCACACTTAAACGTGTATTTCTTCTTAAGTAAGAGGGAAAGAGGAATTATTCGCTTACTAAAATACTGCGCGAAAATAGTATCAGACGCCGACACTTGGAGTGCCTCTCGTCAACCACATAAGCACCTGGAACAAGTTTGTACTGAGAGTTGGATGAAAGTTTCCCGCGCGTGACGTATATGTACTCATATACGTAGTGTAACTCATAAAAACAATGTAATCTATTCTATTATAAAATTAACTTTGACATTACTCCTTCATGATTTAACGAAGAAAAGGTCCAGCGAAAAACGAGCAGCTGACGGAAATCGTGAAGAACATAGTCGAAGGGTGCACGTTGCTTCTTTGTTGTTTATCACAGCCGTGCAAGGACTTTGAGCATGCCCATAAGGATTTCTCGCATAACTAAAAGAGATGTTCGCTACTTCGAGTGGCTCAAGCCCCTTGTGTAGGGAGGATACCCAAAACGTGGTTCTTCCTCTCGAAATCTGCCTGCGTAATAACATAGACTCAAGTCGTATGGCTTGCATTCATTTGCAGTTTCTTAGATGCACTTCTGTTGCGTACTTACTCCAAGTTACACAGTGCGTAAAGAATTTATCAGCTGCTCTGGGGCCGTCACACGCGACCATCTATCTCTGTGAAAGATCAGGTAACGTGCAAACTTCATTGGCAAGATATAAATCGACATCATCATATCACGTTGGTGGGGTCCGTTTCCTCAGTGGCTGTGCGCGGAAACACCGCGATAAGGAGACTGCTAAACTTCGAGCTATCGGAACAAACGTAGTTGGACAATTCCGTGTTTCAAAAGCTGTGAATTGACTAAGGCTCCTCGATCCATACGACCCGACATAGAGACACTGAAAGTATTACATTAAGTCATGCATTCGAAAACACTGGCTAGCCCTTATGGCTGGGAAACGTAACAAAAACGAGAAATGGGAATGTTAAAAACACAAACCTGTTTTTAGGATCGTCTGATAGGGCTTGTTGACTTCGTCAAGAATCGTGGCGTGTTCAGTTTCCTGAAAACATTTACATCAGAACGAAAGTCACAAACAGCTTTGATCAAGTAATAGATCAAATATATGGCAAAAATTGAAATACTGTAAGGCCTCAAAGTGAAAATTCAAGCATAAGCCAGTCAAAAGGCTGTGAATAGCGATGAACGATCTCTAGGGCAAGAAAATCTATTGACTACCTTCGTAATGAGATTTGTACAAAAGACAACGTACCTCTTCGACTCGAAAAACATTTCATTTTCAACTTTCTTGAGAAGTACGACGGGGACTGGCAATCGTAGGAGAATCGTCGACACTATCATCATTATGATTGTCATGACCTGCTCCTGAACATTCGTGTTAGAGTATAACACCAACCTTGTCTATTTTTTTCACAACCTTGCTTTGGCTTGCTTGTAGCTTGACGAACGCTCTCGTAAAGATCAGGGGGACGTGGCCTAGGAGTTTTCATCTTCGCTCTCTGGAAAAGTAAATCAACTTTACGCTGAAACGCATGAGATCTAAAAGTTATTACTTACCGGGAACAGCAGTATTTTTTCGAGCTGCGGTTTTCTTCCAAGTCTCGCCAGTGCAGGACGAGTAGCCATTGCAGAAGTGCCTGCGTCCGTCGGCGACGCATCTGCTGCGATACGTAAACAGTCTAGAATTTTCTTCAGAGCTGTTAATGATTCGTGGTCGTCTTGTTTAGCTAATACCAATGCGCGCATGTGAACATGTGCCCATTTCTGAAATGCAGTCACTTTCCGATCAACAAGGCAGTCACAGTACTAACACGAATGAACGCATGAATAATCCTCAAAACTAATTAATGCTCGAAAAGCTTACCCCTTCAATCTCGTTCAAAAGTTCAAGTCTCTCTTGATGTCCTTTTTGTGTAGATGTCATTTCCTCAGCATCCGTGATTCCCGCTTCTTCTGTGTCTTCGTCGGAAGATACTTCCGAAACCGTTCGAGCAACGTCGGTCGGTAAAACGAAATCCTCCATCCCTGGTGCAGTCAGTGAAGGCACTGTTTGATCTCGATAAGCTCCAAACAGCTTGACAGCATGTGTGTGCAGGCAGGAAATTCCGCTACAATTATCGAGACAAGAACATTCCCACGCGTAAGGGCAAACATCGCATAAAAGACAATGTACATTGCTCTGCAAAAATGTATGCTCGTCAACTGATTTAGAATCAGTCAACTGCAAATAACCTTACCGAAAGGTTACACGTGCACTGATTTCTATATTTCACGGTGTAAAATTCTCCCACTTTAGATGACTCCACTTTCCATGTGTGATTACCAGCGAAACGTAATTTTTGGGGCCGATGGCTGTAGTAATTCTGAGCTTTCCGATGCCGCACATGGGTTTCCCTAACACGGTACGACGATTGGACGAACCTTCTGCGATCCTGAAGTCATCATAAAGCCTGTACTTTATGGAAGCAGAAAAGAAGCAGTCACCATAATTTCGATTGAGGTAGACTTGTCTTCGACCGCCTTTATCAGCATGTCCACGAGAAAATCGAGGCGAGCATTTGCGTTTCTTTGAAGGATCTCATCCTTGATCGTCTTGTGCCAACGCTCCCCGAGCATGGTCGTATCCATCACTGCATTTTTGTTAGCAAAGGAAGCCCATGTTGGAGTTTTCCCTAGAATATGTTCAGTGATGTGCAAGGATATATCAAAGAACGCCATGATGCTAACCTAGATAATTTTTGGTCAGGTAGTCAGACATTGCCGTTTGTTTTTTACTACGCAAGAAAGCAAGAATCGTTCCAAATCGTTCTTGAAACTTTTCTAAATGCCTTTCCTTTAGAAGGTCTCCGAGCGCATTATCAACTGATGGGCGTAAAGAGGCCTAAATTAAAAGACCTACAAGATTGCGTTATCACGGAGAAAAGTCGCTTACATCAACTAGTTTCCGGGTGTGTCTCTTCCATGTTTGAAGTATATGAAATCGGCAATAATGAAGTTGTGTGGCAGCCTCGGGAAAAATTGCTCTAAAGCCGTTATAAAAACACACAGCCTCGTCAGTGACAATAGTTCGTGGCTGAAATTCTGGCACCAATTTCCTTACAATTTCGAAAAATTTGGCAACATCTGCGGACGTCATCGTGCCACTCAATAAAAAACCTAGAAAATTTATTCAAATTTGGAAAATCCCGGAACCAAACTAGGTAAAATTCTACCCGCCGGCAGTCCCCTTCCTTTTTCATCGGCGACCATCAGTGAGGCCAATTTTGTGTGGTACCTACTAGTATGGTGAGTGTCATCTATACTAACCGCTTCACGTGAGTACCGTCGCAGCCACTCCACTTGTATAGGAGTAATAATCACTGAAATATGACCAGCAATTAGTGCTTAGTGCTGCCATCGCGAAACCCTTTAAAAGCTCACCCATCAGAAATCCTTTACCACTAGGGTCTTTTGGAGGTTCGTAGAGTCGTATACCGTCTTCTGGACTATTATCCTCGAAACGTAGCGACAATGAAGTTAAGTCGTCAGAATGACGATGACCTGGCCTCATATTAAATTTCTCCATTACATTGTTGAGATCCTTCCTCGTTATGAAGAAAAGTCTCGATTCACTCCCAAAATCAGAGCGGAGCTTTCGCAGCACGTAGGATACGGTATGGCCTATGATGAGAAATATTAGAAGTTGCAACTGAAGACTGACATTTGTAGCAACTTCACAACCTTCCAGCAACTGTTTCAGGATCTCTCGTTGCTCAGTTGACAAACGCAGTAACGCCGGTTCCAAACTATGCCCAGCATGTCCAAAACAGCCTTTAACCATCACAGCACCACCAGTACGGGACTCCACGTTTAGAAAGCACGGACAATTTTGAGCATCCTTTTTGCTAATACCTATCCTTTGCGTTGCTTTTCCAGTATACCTTCCCGTGCGATTGCATCTAAATTCTCAAATACAACATTACAAAAAATACGAAAACGGAAACAGTAAGTGACTGAGCCAGAAGCCACCCCAGGTAACGTTGTTCCGTTCCATTTTTTTTGCGCCTTGTCCTTATTATAACCAATGAAGTGCACTGCTTCTTACATTCCTCTGCCAGCCAACGCTTGAAAACGTACTCATTACCCAAAGACAACAAATATCAGGAACATGATGTATATGATTATTCTATACCTCATAATCTTGCGTATTGACGAAAGAACGCTCGAAAACCGCGTAGTTCTGTGGACGGCCATCGGCCCCATCCTCCGAATGTTTTTCAGCACAATGGTTTGCAAGCGTTTCATGGCTAGTTTGATGTTGCGCACAAATTGGGCAGGCGATCTGTGAGACCGAACTTGCCAAGTGCCTTTCTTCTTTGAGCCGCTCCTGCTGCTCCTTGGTATAATTGTGAGCCCTGGCCAAATGACGGTACAGACTCTGGATGTGAATGGTTACAGAGCAGACAGGACATCTTGATGGAAGAGGAGCCATTGTACGGAAATACACCTAGATGTGATGCATTATTTTTCGTCGTAATATTGAGTGGCATCGTTGGTGTTCCGTATTGCTTAAAAATGTAATTTTAAGCAATACGGAACACCTTTCTCGCTGCCTGGAGGACTAGTTCTGCAATAGCCAAATGAAACATCATTTTCATTCCGCCGGTGTCCCACCACGAACTCGATAAAGCTTGTGGGTCACTGCAGGATAGGGAGCATGCAATAATAGGTACGCAATAATAAGACATAATAGAGGCTCTTCGGCCGAATTCGAACACGATGCAGTGCCCCCAACTATTAGGTTGTGCCGTAAGTTTGTGCCGTTTTTTGTTCCCTTGTACAAAAAGGATATTCGCTAGAGCTTTCTCAGCTCTTCAAAATGAAGCTGTTGTTCGAATCGCTTGGATTTCCGTTGATTTTGGCTTGCAGATGGAGTTTTCAGCACAATGTACACTTTTGTTATCTCCTCTTCTTCGCCGATGTTGAAAAACCATTCATATATGCTTTCGCTGGAGCTTTTTTCGCTCTACAAAAGAATACTACTTTGTTTCTATGGCTCCCTTAGTTTGATATCTCTGAAGCCTAGAAATGGTTACGCTGAAAACCGAGGTTTTACTAAACACTTTTGTCGGACCAAAAACCCTCATGACAGTGAATTGATCATCGATGTATTGTTTCCCTCATATGCTTCGATCTGGAGGCGGAGAATGCCAGTTTTCTTCAACATCGAGGTGCCAAAAAACAGACTTTTCCTAAGTTACACCATTTTAGCCTCAAAACTGCAAACAGGCAAATGATCACGAACTACCAAAGTCGTTTTGTAGAGCAGGAAAAGCTAATCCGAAACATTTATGCACATATTTCCTAACTCCGATGGTAGCCGAAGGAGAGGAAATGCCGAGAAAGCGAATTCCGGCCTCGCAATCACTCCACTTCTAAGCCCAATAAAATTTAAACAAGTGAAGTATTCAAAAAACAAGTAGTACCGTTCTGTAAAGCAGAACACGCTCTATCGAATGCTCATACACAATGCGTAGAAAGACGAAAGGTTGTGAAACAATGGGAACAAAAAACGGCACGAACTTATCACAACCTAAAACAGTATCACAAACCGCGGAAAACCGGAGACACGGATACACCAAAAACAACAGAACCATAAGGCTTATGCGAAAAACAAACAACTAACTGAACGTAAAAACAAAGGTGCTACTTCAGTTGAGGGGCACTCACTGTCGCGCTGTCATCAATACTCGAAGCCGTTTCGCATTCATCAGTTGTACACTCAAGTTAATTTCCTTAACTAAGCCTTACTTGGGGGTAGATACTTCCCCCTAAAGTGAAGCTTAGATTAAACACCTAGGCGAAACAGCGCTAAACGCCAACTAAGTGGATGTCCCCAACTTCACTAACCAAAGGCTGCTTCATGAGTATAAGCACTTAATCCTTGCGTAATCCGCGCAAATTTGAATTTCGCGCGTCGACCACGTGTGTTGGTACGCAATCACGGCCGGCCAACGGTGCGTGCATTAGTTTATATCAGCAGAGACGCGCAACCACGCCCTGCCGCCGGCACTGCAAAGTATGAACGCGGCCTTATTCGTAATCATTTCACCAGGTCATTACACTATAGGTTAAGTTTCAGCGAGAATTACTTGAGCAGATAGTTGAATATTGCCAGAAATGTATTGCTTTGGCATACCTTATGATAAAGGTTTGACGTGGGTAGACATATTTACTTCCATAGTTCCTGTGAAACGTTGAAAATCCTTGTTGAGTGAAGGCGGTGAGAAGTTCGTGGATTCTCTTCCATTGGATACCCGTAATCCTAAAGGTTCTCGAATAGTCAAGTGCTCATCAGTGTTTCCTCTTTCAGTTGTTTTAAATATCGTCCAACTTTGTGGCTCATGCAAGGTGTAAGCTGTTGTAGTACTTTATGTAAGATGGTAATATATCGTATCTATTTCAGCCACTTTGTGACGGATCCCATAATTCGGTTCACATCCCTGACTTGAAGCTGAAACCGGTACGGTTCATTCCTGATGAAGACATTACAGTGTGGTTTTGTAATTGCAAGCAGACGAAAAATCGGTGCGTTTCGATCCAGCTTTTTTACTGTTTGAGAAAAGTAGTGCTAATTGTGAGTGTTTTTCAGACCGTTTTGTGATGGATCTCATAAAGGAATAAAAGAAGAGGACAAGAAGGCTGGCCTTTTTGATTAGGACTTGTTATTGTTTATATTGAGAAATTATTATGTTCATAGCTACCAAGTAAAAACGATTTCTGCATTTTTTGTGTGTGCTGCTGCTGTTACTCGTATAGCTGGATCTTAGTTCGGGAATGTACCAAGGAACATTTGTTCCCTCTCGAGAGATCTATCGATCTCTGTGAGGATGTATGCTGTTACTTCGGTTTCTTTCGTTTCATGTTTTTCTAGAAAATGTGAGGACTACGATGACTAGGCAAATATCCATAAGTGTAACAGAGTGAAAAGTCTCCATATCGCCTGGAATGTTCAACACGGTCGCAAAAGAACATAACTTGACCATTATTGGGTTTGAATGGAGCATGACAAAGGAAATGGTCATTCTCCAGAGCTGCCTGTTACGCTGGAAGAGGTTCTGCGGATGACGAGCCTTCACATCGTACAGATGGTGTTTTTGAACTGAGTTCCAATGACACAGACATTCAGTCATGGTATTACTGACAATACTTCACTGGATACTGAAAACAAGATGCTTTTTTAGTGCTGTCTCGCTTGGTTTCATGCTTCGTCATTAAAACGTAATGCAAATCTAATTGCAGGCCATTAACACCTTCCCATTCTAGTAAACTAAACCCTACAATTCTCCAAGTCCTAAAAGCGCATCAGTTTCATCGTTTCGAAAGGGGATGTTATCGTCGTCTATCACGACGATGCCAGTCCATCGTCGTCTCGTTGTCTGAGACGACGTTCTATACGGGCGTCCGTACTTATGATCCACAGGGTCAACGGCCTCACAAGATAGTAGGCCTCATTCGCTTCTTTTCCAACGTCACGAGCAAGACGTTGGTTTGCTCTTCTTACGTGTCCCTATCAGATAAATATATTATCATCTCGTCTATTCTGCCTCATAATAAAATCCACTGAACCGCCACATTTTTGGTGCATCGGCCGAATTCAGCCGATTGTCTATTTCTTATTCAATCTACTATCTTTCTTTCCAATTTTCTTGTTTCGAATAATATTCGTTTCATACAATTTCCTTACCAATTTCGAAGTTCTCTAGTATTAATTGGCAAATTTTTTCACAAGTTCAAATAAATTCAACGCACTAAAATATAACAAAAATGGCACTCCATTTCCATAGAACTCCCATTATGCTCAGCGCAACGACGCTCAAAAATTTAGTGGCACGCTATCAAAGCTACACAAAGATTGTAGAATTTAGCACCACTGATGAGGAAACCTACGACAAATGTAGGACCACCATCGCTCTATTAGAGAGCGGCATAAGGCAGATAAGAAATGGCAGGGAACATTTACAAAACCTGTATAATGAGATAAGGGACGAGTATATGAACTGCAAAAATAAGTCCGATAAAAAGGACATTATGGCAGAAATAGAGCAAATAGAAGACGAATCAAAAATCCAGCCGACCCTAGCAGAGGCGAATGAGATAATATACATGCTCACTGCTAGGTTAGACGAATCTAAATGTGCGGAGGATAGATTAGCCATAAAACTTGGCTACACCACGTACAGAGCCACTGGGAGCAATGACCCAGAAGGCTCAACCCTCAGTAATATTACCCTGGAAACTGAAGGAGGATCGCAAACTAGACCTCCGATATCTGTCCAGCACGAACCAACTACATCGAAGCCAACGCGCCGCTCGATTATGGCTCCTCAAGCCTCCCTACCTAAATTTTATGGCAAGGCGGAGGAGTTTTCCGAATTTTGGGCAGTCTATAAGACCCTAGTCCATGACTGCGATGAAATGCAAATCATCGAAAAAATCATCCTATTGAGAGAATGCCTTGAAGGTAGGGCAAAAACGGTAATACAAGGGATCCAGCCCTTACCGGAAAACTACAATTGGATGGTAGAAACCCTTCACGAAACCTACTGCGACTACACCGCCAATAGGTCAAAAATAATTCAGAATCTAGTCTCACTCATCCCAGCAAGCGATGAAGCAGAAAGCTGCTCTATAACCTTTGAAAACATCCAAGTCCTTGTGAACCAAATGGTATCCGCAGGATATGATGTGAGGAAAACTTGCGACCCAATGTGGTGCGAGACGATTCTGGCCAAATTCCCACGGGAAATCGTTAAGCCTGTACTTATAGCGAGCCAGGCAACGGCAAATTTACCAATCAAGGAACTCTTGGGCTATATTAAAAAAGAAATAGCCGCTAAGTGCTATGTGGAAAATAGGCTGGGTCATGCTGAGCGCAGACCGGGCTACGACCTTGCTAATGAAGTGAACTCACGTCACTGGCAAAACGCCCGACCCAATCGCAACGAAGACTGCATATTTTGCCATAGGCGACATCTGTCCACGGCATGCCGAACGGTTACAGACCAAAACAGTCGTCGTGAAATATTGAAAAAAGAGAACCGTTGTTGGAAATGTTTCTCTTCACAACATAGCAGCTTTGACTGCGAAAAGGCAGATTGCATTCGTTGTGGACAAAACCACCACATATCGCTTTGCTTCAAAAAAGATCAAATACCGACAACGGGGCAAAACCATTTGCGTTATCCAAGCTACGATAGGGAGGAGATAAATGCTCGAGGTTTCGATCAAAGAAACACCAGAGCAGAGCAATCGCTCAGACCCCTGCGCAACCACAGCGGTAACACTAGCAGTGGTCTTGGGGCTTATAACGGCTTCAACAATCACAGAAATTTTTCAAGCAACACCCACATGAGGACAGAAGTGCCTCAAGCCAAAGAGGAGAACCTTGCCACCTCTCAGCTAGTATTAATGACTGCTGAAGGCAACCTTTGGAACTTTAGGAAGCAATCCTATGAGAAGGTTCTTTTCTTCTTCGATTCAGGGGCGCAAAAAACCCTCATAGAGGAAGACGTAGCCCACCAGTTTGGCCTTCCAAAAGTGAAGACAGAAAGCTGTACCATGTCAGGCATTGGGGGCCACGTCGAAAAATTCGAAAGCCATATAGTAACAACGAAAATAAGTTCTGCTTTTGGCGAAGAAATAAAACTTCAAATTCAGACAAAGCCCATACTCACAAATGGCTTTGCGAGTGTCAAACTCACCGATCCGGACATTGTTTTCCTAAAAGAAAGTAACATCTGTCTGGCTAATTCCAAATTGCGGGGAGAACACCAAACTCCTCACATACTAGTTGGCTTGGATTACTACCACGAGCTGGTACTGGGTCCAAATCACACTCAGAAAACACCTTCAGGGTTACATATCGTAAAAACAATATTTGGTCCCGCAGTGTACGGCAAGGGGTCAACAACGGCATCGCACACAACGTGCAATGTCAGCACCACCAGTAATTTCTGGTATGGAATGACCACGTCTCACGAAAATGGCGGAAATAACCGTTGTGACAAGTTCAAACCTGGAATGGGTGAACAAACTACCAGATCAACTCGTTGCCCAACAGAATTCCTACGAGGAAACGAGCGCCTTCCCTTCTCAAAAGGGGAGAATAGTAAGAAAGAAAGGGACGACCTTTCATATAATTGCAAACTTAAGCGAAAGCAGAAACGGACAGAGCAAGCCAAAAGCTTGCCTAATGGTAGCTGGCTTAATAACGATTTTCACATGAATCGTAGACTTCGCCGATGGCCCAGCACGGTCAATGAAAACTGCGTTTTACCGCAGAAGGTTCCTCGCACTCTTCGCTCAACAACTCCCTCGGAAGTCAACTATGAGCAACACAGGACAGGTGCCAGGAGACCCTTATCCCCTTCCCACAGTTCCGTGATCTGGAGCCCTGGATTGCCGATATCCAATCTTGACAGACTATATCCGAACAAGAACGTGATGAGCACCATGGGCAGCGTGGGCAAAGCAAGCCTCCACGCTTCTGCATCCAACTACGCACATAAAAAATAGTCAACTCGCTTTAATTACTTACCAGTTACGTTTATTATTATCTTACTATCACTATTTTATCTTATTCTCATTAAAGAAAAGAAGCATGCAAAACAAAAATCAAAGGCGGGCACAACAAGCACGTTCCGCATGCAAAAATTTCCATCAATTTCCTTTTCTCAAATTAATCAATGCACTCAATCAGTGTCGTGCCAACCCTTCAAAATTAAGTTCCAACCCACCTCGCTGGGACCCCACGTTCATCGGCTTGGGGCTGGTGGTCGTCGATCGACGGCTGGCAGAATGCATGGCGGTTGCAGTGCTTCAGGCGAGCAAAAGTGCCAAAATATTACAGGCGGCAATGGGGCATTTCACGGCTCCGTATACGGCATGGGTTTGCAGGCAGGTCTAGCACGGCAACAATATCCGTGATCTTCTTGATCTTTCTATTCTTCATCATCTCATATCATGCCCATTTTGCTTACTCAATAACCACTCGTGAATTACTAATCCTATCTATTTTCACCACAAACGCCAACTTCCGTCCTGCTCCCTCAATCGTCGTCGAGCCACAACCTTCAATCGCACCCAGCCATCGCCAACATGAACAATCCAGCACCATCAACCTACCTCCACTAGTGATGAAAAGAAGAAGATATATCTCCCGCTATTTCATATATGTGTAACTGTAAACTCCGTCGCCGGCGGAGTATCGTCGTCTATCACGACGATGCCAGTCCATCGTCGTCTCGTTGTCTGAGACGACGTTCTATACGGGCGTCCGTACTTATGATCCACAGGGTCAACGGCCTCACAAGATAGTAGGCCTCATTCGCTTCTTTTCCAACGTCACGAGCAAGACGTTGGTTTGCTCTTCTTACGTGTCCCTATCAGATAAATATATTATCATCTCGTCTATTCTGCCTCATAATAAAATCCACTGAACCGCCACAGATGTAGTGCAGGAGCAACTGCTGCGGCGTCATGGTGAACAATTTCCGCCCTCGATCCCCCTATAGATCCATCGTGGAAACGTTGCGCTGAATCTTCGCGACGGCTCCCCCTGCTCTATCAGTCGAGAACGTTTCAGTTCAGTGTTTTTTTACTCCCTTTTTCGGATTCTTTCAAGTTTTTGGCCTGCTGAATTTTTGAAACAATACATTGTGTGTAGTGCAGCAACGAAATCCTCCAGGAGGTGAGAAACGTCAAGGATATGGATAAGAAGGTATAGAATGGTGTCTGAAGGTATAAATTTTGTCTGCACTTCATTGTTTCAGTGAATATTTACAAGTTCAATAGGGGACGCGATATGTGGCACAAGCGATAGCGATAGCGGAGGTCTTGAATGTTATACGTAGCTTTGTTGAACTCCATGGACAGGGTGTGGCAAACGCATTATCCGCTTGACAAAGCCAAGTCATTTCAATTAGGAAGAAAGACATGCATCATGAATCAACATGAATTTAGCCCAAGGAATAGATGATCTACAGACATTCATTAATATCTTTGTTAATTTATAATACCGCCTCTAGCTCGCACACTCACAAAGAACGAGTGGGACTGTATGTCGTCGGACGCAGGTGACCGCCGAGCAAATCGTCCTGAACTTTCACCAAAGCAGGCTTCAAAGAATCGAATAAATTTTGAGGAGTAGTGCAAGGTTTGCGCTCGCAATGCTCTAAACAGAATGTCGAGCGGGTTAAAGGCAGTGGTAGGGATAATTCAATTGCTTCATTCCTTCCAGTCGCTGATACCGACCGGTGTACGTTTCCACCACGAAGGCTCACACGTCCAGCACTCCGTCATTTCGGTCAATACGGCTTTGATACGATACGGAGAGTATCATTCCACTATCACTTATTACTTACACCTCAGTCATTCTTCGGTAAAGTCGACCCTAGGAGGCGGGCTGTCATGAGGAAGGCGGCTTGCCCTGATGAGGCCGTCTCTGCCCAGTTCAAGGGGCGCCTTCCGCGGGAGATTTTGCTATAGCCTTGCAGACTCGTAATTTTTCAATTACTCGCTCCTTTTGGAATTCCCCATCACCCACATTACCCCTATCACTGTCTTTAAGATTCATGCTATTTGTTGGGCATTACTGCAATGTGGTGAAGGGGCTGTTTTGCGATCAATGCTGCTGCAATCACGCCTTAGGAGCCGTAACTGCTCCCTGCTGCAAGTCAGGCAAATTGGGTCTGGGATGAAGTATCTAAAGGGACATACGTGTCTCTTCATGACTTAGTTGAGTCAATTTTGTCGACTGCTTTTTGACTCGAATATCATCGATTGTGCGGTATTTTGGTTCTCCCCCGCACCCGGGCTTCACGCCCTTCCCGACTTCTCCGATGTTGACGCTGGCTACTCCTCACACTGAATCGCTTCCTTTAAGACTATTTCTATGGACGTAGAGAATGATATCTCCAGCGCTCACGTGCGAACCACAGCAGATGGTTTTCTTCCCCGTTCGTCATTGTGCCCAAGCCAAAAGCGATTCTTCCCAGTATGGTAGCGCTTTGTGAGGCGGTCAATGCTGTTGCCCCACCCCTGTAGTAGGTACACACGCCCGAGCTCGATCACATTTTGCTCCCGCTCACACACTGAATTGGTTCTTTCGAACAGTTTCAATGGTCAATATTAGGCAAACATACTGATTAGACATTTTCAGGTCTGCTAGGAATTGAAGCCCCTTCCACAATTATGCATCAAAGTTCAATTATGAGAGTTGTCTCAGAAAATTGTTCTCTTGCCAGTGTGGCACAGCTGCGTTCAAGAGTATTTGTAATGTCATAAAACAAAGCAAATCGGCTGTGATGTTTGCTTAGAAACTCGTCTGCTAAAATTGAACACAAAAGTTCATCAAAGATTCATATCGTTCAAATCATGAGCAGAATTGGACACCTTGGCTGAAGTGAAGTTACTCAGAAGCAGAATACGTACCAGCCAGAGGCATGATATTTTCAAAGAATGGCTGCAGCCATCGTAATTCGTGGGTTGTGGAATCATCGGAAAGGGTGGGCACCTTAGGCCGGAAAGTGAGTTCAAAGTTCTTCAGAAGCAAGATACTCAAGATATCCTCAACAGGCTATTGTTCGTTTAGATTTGCTACACGTTCAAAAGGACATGTGGGTGGGCAATGGTATATAAATTATCAACGTCGCCAAAGTAACGACAAGTTGGACATTTACTGAGTGAAAAAAACAACAACCAAAATGGCAAAAGGATCCAAGTAAAACGCTAATAAGGAACAACAGTGGAAGTATGGAGGAACAACAAACAAAGCCAACTGTTAAAACGGAAGTCCTTCAGATAACGAGATATTCTCGTCTGAAAGCTGGGAGTTGATAAGAAATAGGAACCTTTTCGCTCATCTTAGCGTACTCCGAACCCCCCCCCCCCACACTCCCACGGGCTACTGTTCGTTCGTGATTTTGGAGCCGGTCAATAGTTACTATACCAAGAACATCAGTTATCTATGGGATCGTGTGATCAGTGCAGGTTTGGAGATTGCATTTCTCTAAAATTTTCCTCAGCCCAATACTTGACCGTGGCTGTAGCAACAGATGGGTCTTTTATAAAGGAGTTGATATGTCGACCAGATCGTATTCCTCGAAGATCCGAACGTGGTCCGCCATCTACAAATTGGAAATAGAAGTTGATTCTTGAAACATCAATGAACCACCAGAAAATAATCCGATCTATAAAACTTTGCCATCGGCGCAAAAACACATCAGTGGTGAGTTCAAAACATGGCAACCTGGGTAGCAATGAGAGTTATCCTGTAACACTGCATCGGTTGAAAATTCTTGGCCAACAGTCGATGGACAGGGTCAGGTATGAGCCGAGAGATCCTTGGGTAGAAGGTCATTTTAGGAAAGCGGGTTGTATTTTGAGATTTCCCTCGGGAAATGCTTCACACCCACGCACTTCCGAGGAACTTGTGAAAAGGTAGGGCAATCTCTGCAAAGCAGCGAAATCACACTTCTTACTGTGTCACTATTATCATTATCTATTATCAAACCTTTTTTCAAAACACGCCCTAATTATAGGACTAAGTAAGCTCAGATGCATCGACCAAGGATTTGTATAACTGTACTTGGCAACAGTCTTGGCTCTGTCGGTGGGATTGGAGGGTCTTTCCAGCCCAGTGCACTCAATCTGCTTCCCAGCACAGCCAAAACAAGACATCAAGGATGGGGAAGCTAATGAACGGGAAATGAATGTGCATTTGTCTGAGGTGTGGTTTTCACCTGACATAGGAAGAGATGGAGCTCTTGGACAATCAATGGAGCCCCCCCCCCCCGTATCCACACGGTGCCCAGCGATCAGCTGAGGAAGTCATTTTGAATGCATCGATTGAGATCGGTTACAATGCTGTGTCTCTCAAACTCGAGCTGGTCAATAATGAACTCCCAACAACATCTTAGCGCACGTTGACTAGGGAAAAGAACGAGGGTTAGGTGTTGATATTATGTATGTACGCCCTCATTCTATGTGTGCTCATATGGATATCTTGGCACATTTTCCTTGAGCGTAGTCGGTCTATCACTGGATATCTGTCACAACCTGAGCCTTTCGTACAGGATATCATCTTTCGCCATGGTGTTTGATTTACTTTGTGCCCCGAGATCGTTGTGTAATGCCACGCTTGAAATTTGTTCATCCCGCTCTCTTGATCACTCGCTTCTCTGCAAGTCTCTCAGCGACAGACTTAGGACTTTCCTGAGCATGAAATCCTCTCTAAATTTACATTAATTGTCTAGTTGCTATACGAAAACGCAGTTATCACACCTACCCGGAGACGTAGGTGATAAGAAGCGCTCACCTGGCCGATTTTTGCCGAATTATCACAACAGTTGGCTGCGGTTGACACGTTTTTCTTCTCGTTAGCGTTTATGCTGTCTATTGTGATTAAGAACTGTCGCTGAGCTTATCACCTCCCAACACCGTGATGTCACAGGAGAGCGTACGTTCATGCTTCTTGGGAATTCGCACATGTGCTGCAAAGAGTCTAAAAGTACCGATTGAGCTATTCCGACTGTGGAATGTGAAAGCAGATGGGCCAAGTAGTGTACGAGAGGAGAAGGGATGGAATGAAGCTGGCGAAACTCAAAAAATAGAGCTTCTTCCCTACCAAAAATTTTCATTGAAGACGTGCTCTTACACTCCGCATCATGTAGGGGTGATGGCAGACAAGGATCACTATGACCGTGGCTCCCGCCAATTACGTGGGGTGTCCTTTTTCTGAATAATTTGTGTTACATTGCTTCTCGCCATTTAGTAACATTCTACAGTGCTCAGAGATGGAAATACACCGAAAGTTACCCTGATCAAACGGGTGTGATCTTGGGAAGGGTTACAATTCAGTTATTAGCGCTCAAAGATTCGCACTGACATCGCATCGATTTTCTACTCAATCCAGTGTATGAACCGTCGCTCCTATTTTTCATGTACCATTTTGAGAAGGATTTTGCAATGCCCCAACCCTTCTCTATCCTTTCCAGTCCGGATGTGTTATCCAGTTCTAAAGCGCCAGCTAGGTATTGATCTTTCACCTATTTCTTCCCCCTTTTTGGCTGCTAATGACAATTTTGTGAAAATATTGAAATACTTACGAAACTGAGAGAAAACATTGGGTTTTTTTTTGAAAATTCATTTATTTATGATGATCTCCGATAGAATAGAGCAACAGTACTTCGCAAACATCTAAGGGCCGAACTATAAACACTGTACACGACTGAAATTAACAGAATATCCTTACACGTCTCACACCGGAGAAACTGGTAAAGAGAGGTAGACTTCAAAGTTCACTTCAAAACTTCAAAATTCAAAAACACTTCAAAATTTGTTGACCCTCACGCCGTTTGCAGATTCTCTCTGATCTACAAAATTTTCCAAGAAGCTGAAAATTGCTTGAGCTAGCAACATCTGCTAGAGGCTCTTCTTTACACTAATGTTTCGCAATCCATCGTGTGAGCAAATTCTTCCCCAAAAACACCTATAAGAATATCATTCTAGAGCATACCGCGTTTCGTGCTTTGGTACAATAGACGTGCACGCATTGTTTCCAGACTCTCATCTGGTGGAGCTCTTGAAACAGCCGGCATACAGAAACATGCGCTCGATATTGAAGACAACTTGTTTGCATTAAATGATGAAACAAAATGAGTAGTGGATAAACGAAGCACTCTCTAACTTGGATAATTAAGCAAAAAGCCCAATCTGAATTTTGTTGACAGTTGTCAGCGTACTGATTTTTTTGTCGCGCCTACACAGCACTATGATGTAGGTTTTTTTGACAACAGCTGCTTAGGTTCCGATTTTTGCCACCCTCGGATGCTCCTACCACTTGTTGCTCATTCACTTCTTCTTTCATGTTATTCAAATTGATTCTCAGTTTTCAGAATGCGGGTCTGGGTAGCTTCGCTAATATTTTATACGTTCGTATTTGCTGTTTGCGAATTTCTTCGTTACGTAATCGTTCGCTTCATGCCAAAACGTTTGTCAGCGGAACTTCTTCTGGAGGTAGTCATCAAAAATTTCGAAATATTTCTTAATGGGTAATTCTGAAAGTGCAAATTGAAGGAAGTCAGCTGATCACAATCAATTCGGTCCGATCAGTACATTCACGTTTGAAAGAAAGCGATAATTCATTTACACGAAAAAAACTCATATTTACTTTTTATTGCACTTTTGTTAAAATTTACTCTGAGTCTTCTTCTGTTATGCCAAGGAGGTTGTTAGGTAGAATATTTATTGGTGGCCTTATCTTCTATCTTGAGCCACGTTTAGGCCTTTGAGGAAGACGATCTGGTCGAAAAGGCCACCAATAAATATTTCACTTAACAACCTCGTTGGCATAACAGAAGAAGTCTCAAAATAATATCGATGCCGAGGTTCCACGAAGAGAGAAGTTGGGATTTTTTACGCTGAGTATTTTTTTGCGCCCATTCCATGTTTGTCTCGTAGGAGAACTCCCCTTCTCTGGAATTTCAAGAAATACTTATTTTTTTAAGGTTTTCTTTTTGGTTATCCAGAGAATTTTACTGGCAGTGTGGGAGCATTCGCGGAATATTCTGAGGTTGCCATTGTTATCATTATATACAGCGGAATACAAAAAAGCGACGTACCGCCTACTTATAATCACTGAGGGACGGGATTTGTGATATAGAAGAGATTCTTGAGTGCGCACTATGGCTCTGAGACACTAAATTCCAAGAAATTGCCTGGCATCCTCAAGGATTCAATGTTCATATTATAGATCCACCGTATGGCGGTGTGGACTCACACTTTTTTTATCCACATATCTCGTGATAACTGCGACCCAGTGATAAAAGTGGAACTGCTTAAAGAAGAAAAGAAAGACGTCCAGTGGCACCAAAAATGAGCCCTCCGTGACTCCCAGTGCAAGAGCTTTAACGTAGAGATGAGCGTTCGTGGAGTCTTTGATTAATGATACTACACAGAGTTAGCGATATCACCTTTTTCTCCCTGCAACTGTTGCCTGCACATTAGAATGCTACGGTATCTTATCCTATCGCAAGCGTTGGGCATCTCTCCTTCAATCAACACTTCACATAGGCGCCACGCTGCAAAAAAAAAACAGCAGGCATGCCGGTGAGGAGGGTTCAGTGCTGCGATGGCTCATCTCGCGATGGATGAAGTACTATTTGATTTAAAAATGCAAGGTTGAAGTCACAAAAATCTACATGCCCAAAGAAGCTGACCGGACTACTCCTAATTTAGTGAGGTGTGCCCTCAAAACAGTCGACAAAGAGCCAGTTTTATCTAATTGGAATAATCGCTTTCATTGGACTTATGCTTTTCAGTGGACAAATCCGATTGATAATCTTCAGTATTTGTCAGACTTATTGGGTTTGCCTTTAGTTCGTCGGTACACTGCAAATCTGCACGCCAATGTTTGATGTGGGCACAGTTCTCGACCACTACGGTCTGTTCGGTGTGTTCGTTGAAATCACCGTTATTGAGCTGGCAAATACTTATTTCCAACGGGATGCCGTTGCAAATCCATGCCCCATAGTAAGCTCAGCTTGTATTATTTTCTTTAAGCCAGCTTTCATTTATGATTTGGCTACGTTCCAGGTAACTTCATGCTATCGACGTTCAAAAGCTGTTCGACGAGCTCTCTATGTGTTCCTAACCCAAATGCTGGCAGCTTATCTTTCCTTCTTTCTTGCGAGGGCGTTTTGGAAAATCCAACTTCATCCTATTCATGCTGAGCTTCTTGCCGCTGAACACTGCACCGCCGACTTGACGGTTGGAGATAACTTTTTAGCTTTATAGCTGAGGCTTACAACTACTTTCCGTTATTGATTTTTCTCGTTTTCTCGTTTTCCTTCTGATTTCTTTCTTTCCACAGTTTAGTACATAATAAATCAATTTTGCAGATTGCAATAACCACTGGCTGCCTCATCGAAGGGGGAGCAACATTTTTGGGTGGGTAGGAGCTTATTTATGATGACAGTTTTTGATGGTACATTGCCTCAATATTACCTTTAATTCATTAATAAGTCTTTTTTATATAACTTCAATTTGTTCGTCACGCTTTTTATGTCACATTTCTCTTTTTTATGTCCCATTACTATTTTTCATTTTACCTTTTTCCTTTTTCTTAACATTCATTTACACACGGTCTTGTTCTGTCTACCTCATCTCACTGATGAGCCTCAAGGTAGACACATTTAAATAGCATCTACACCTTTTATTAGATTTATTGTGTAC
This sequence comes from Trichostrongylus colubriformis, assembly GCA_963978905.1. NCBI lineage: Eukaryota > Metazoa > Nematoda > Chromadorea > Rhabditida > Trichostrongylidae > Trichostrongylus > Trichostrongylus colubriformis. Next base: position 6,838,251 of record OZ022259.1, on the reverse strand, counting down.
CTTTTCTCAAAATTTTCAAATTCATAGCACTTTATTCAAAAAGAAGACGAGCTATTTGCAACATTTATGACCATTTTATTTTCGGATGTTTCAAAGCGCTTTCCGTGATGAAGCTAGTGAAGGATGCCTTCCCTGGATAGATAAAGAGGGTCTGATCCGCAGAGACCGCGCCCTATTCGCAGCCTTGGGATGATTGACTGGGGTGTTAAGGTTGCATCCATACTCCACGAAAGATGGCTACCATCAGAGAGCATTGGCCCGTGCAGTTCCATAGTAAACGAGTGGATCTGAAGATTCGTTGAGTGAGCATGTTCATTAGCATTTGCTTACGCTCAAGCACATCAGAGTATGGATCACGAGACCTGCGCTGCGTAAGCAGGTAAGTGCAGTGATCGGTCACCAAGTGTGGACGTAGTCCAAGAGCCTTCCCACTCCACTTTTAAGTCCACCTTCGCCCACCTACCATAAAAGTGCCTGTGCGCCACTGTCCGTCGCTCCTTTCTTTCTCCTTCGCCCTCTGATTGCTTACCCCTGCGGTAAGCTAGCAAAATCACGAAATTTAAGGACTGAAAAGGTTTGAGGGGCGGTAATTCCGAGTGTCTTTAAAGGGCTTGAGAATGCCATGATTCTAACTCCTCTCCAAATCGCTATACTAGATCTGGTATTCGAACAAAAACGTAAAAACTCGAAAAGTCCTCTTGTCCTATCGCAAATATCGAAATGCGGAAATAACAACTATTCATTTGAGTTCCCGCCGAGCAACCCTGTAACATGTGTGCTTTCTAAACAGGAAAGCATCAGACGTTCGCTGAGCGATGCGATATGCGAGCTGGGATTGCTGCAGTAGTTGGGTCTTAAGCCATGGCGATGTCGCTGGCCTTATTTTAGGCGTAATCTGCTTGGGATTCAGCCATACGGCGCCTATTGCTCGCACACATTGTGCCCCAAGTGGGTGTGAGCCGTTGCGAGCTATGCGCGCCGTACTGGATGGGTCCTCATTGGTTAAGCACTATTAAAAGCAAACGATTTACTAAACATAGGTGAGAACTGGTATATTCTGTGGACAAGGGTCAGAACTGTCGAGAATGACAGCATCCACAAAAACACACCAGCTAACCTAAGTTTTTTTTTGGTGAGCAAATGTCGCTGGCCAGAATTAAGTTGATTACCTAATAGCGCCTCTGCTACTACGCTCTCCTTTGTGTTTGCCACAAGATTATTGTGTGAAGCGTGTCTTTAGGGAGACATATGAAAATGCGACATTGCAGGTAAGGCCTTTGATAAGTACATTGGTGAATACATCGAGGATTATTGGATGTGTAGTCTCGTCACCTGTGTGTTCAGCGGATTCATTTGCGCCCTCGGTCAGTCCCATCACTCGTACCTTTTGACTACCATCCAAATCCTCCATAGAATGCTGTCAATTCCAGGTATAAACTACACAGGAATGTACGCGAATCCTTTGGTTGCTTGGGCCTGTACATTCAATTGTATGGGTGTAACACATATTGGCCATCTACTCGTCTATTGGCTCAGTCCCTTAATAGGATGGTAAGCTCCACTACACATTTCCGAATATTTACACAAACAGGGAAATTGTTGTGAAAAATTCCGAGCTGAAGGGAGAAGTTAAAGGAACTGTCGACGAAGAATGAGTTTGTCTGTTACCCACATATTTATATTGTTTTTGCCTAATGTGGGCCGCATGCAAGGTTTCACGAGAAAAATGTGAATCCGGCTAAGATACAGCACCACAATGTCTCGGCCGGGTGGGCGGGGTCTCCGAGCAAGTGTCACTCGTCGTCCGCCGCGCTCGGAGACGCATCGTAGGAACAGAAAGTTACGTGAACAGTCCCACTCTTCTTTCCCAACCGCGTCGGACGACGGGACGAAGCCTTTACTTGGAGGCCCCGCCCTCCCGGCTGAGAAGGCTTGAAAAGTGCATCTTAACCGGATTCACATTTTTTCGCGTGAAACTTTGCATGTGGTCCTTATTAGCTAGAATAACATGAATTTATGGATAACAAAGAAACTCATTCTTCCGTGGACGATTTTTTGAGGATTTCAATGGTTCAAAGTGCAGTGATGAGTTGTATTGAACAAATAAATAAATTAAGGTACCTGGCAGAATTGGCGTTTGAACACGATCTCGAAGCTGAAGTTGTGAGAGAGAAGAAGGAATAGAGAATAAATAAGTAAGTAATAGGAGGAGCAGCACCGGAAAATAGTGTTGGAGATGCTGATACAGCGTGCGTAGATGATAGGCCAAGGTCGCCGCTAAGAATTACGGAATCCTTTTTGCCTTGACTCAGTTTCACATCTTTGTTGTTATTTGGTGATAATCTGAAGGTCGTTTGTTCCTGCCTTCTCGAAGGACCAATAACAGAGATAAATATTTTTCTGGATATTAATGTTTTTTGAAAGTTCAATTGGCATTTGTCGCAAAGACTGCATCTCAGGATTATCATTGGTGTCACTGGTGGATGGCCACTGAAGGACTAATTGGGGGAAAAGTGGCGTTTTGTTCGCCAGCCCCCGTGGAAAGAGCTTGAGCGACTCCAACACCTTCCACTGAATGATGTTCGGAGAATTGCCCACGTGTTGGCGAACCTGTCTTGTGGCTTATCCAAATTGCAGGATGATAGAAGGAAGTCTTCTTGATCCACACGAATCCACACGAGTAATAAGGTTGTTAAAAATTTTATTGATGAGGATAATTTGCACATCAAACCTATCTGTGAGCTGTTGTCGTGTATCCATAGAACCGACTACTTTCCTACGTAAGGCAGCACGCACGCATGATTCAGTTCCAACCATAGCAATGGTGCTGGCACCATTTCAGACGCCATTGGTATGTACACGCCACAATTAACTATGTATTGTGCTCTCGAAAGTCGAAGTAGAGGGGCGTGGGTAGGGGAAAAGTTAAGGAGCTCGACACCCACCCTTTCCAGACGTCGACTGTCTGGCCCTGGAGAGCATTTTCCTGCGTGGCGTTCACGTTTCAAAGAAAGTTGCGATCAATTGCCATAAAGTAAGATAAGGCAGAAAATAGAGTGAGAAGTTCTAATGGTGATGTTAACGTTAGCAGAGCGTAACAGGTGCTATCATTTTAGTGAATATCAGCGAAGGCTCGTTTCTAGGCTACAGTATCCCCGCAAACTGATCCTGTTTTAGGTGTTCCAAAAGGTTTTTCGTTTTTCTCCTGTAGTAAGTGACCTCTTTTCAGTGGTGGGCGCGATGAAGCTCGGAACTTATCGCGACGTGTGCCTTTATAAGGACCCCGGTAGAGATAACGAGAGAAATCGGAACTGGCACGTTATGTGGTTCGACTGTGATGCATCACGCATTAAGAGGTGCACCTTAGGCTTTTTGCCGCTTTTCCTGTGTGCGCTTTAGAGCGTTCCGAGCGCTTTAGAGCGGTAAATGCCGACGGTGAGTAGCCATGGAGAACAGGGTAGTGCCCAACTGCTGACTGCATTGTCTCCACACCCGCTTCAGTGAGGGTGCAAAAGTACGTGGTCGATACAGTCCGTTCCCTCTAATGGTGCACTACCTAGCATCTCTGACATTCTGCAAACGGCTACAATTAGTCCGAATGGATTCCTTCTCGAGTAGTTCTTCAAATTTCCAAAAAAAGCCACAGAAGTTCGTTGTGCCTGCAGAAGAGGGTGTGTGTAGATATGGTGGAAAAACGCGTGGCCATCCACGGCGAGCGGCGCTGCGAGTGCGAGTGCCAGTGGCAGGGCATGGCAGCCTTCAAGCGAGGCAGTGTGGCATGGGTGGAAGTGCAGAGGTGACGCAGCCACGCTCTGCCGCACCCCCAAGAGCAATCGATTCGCAAGTCGTACTGGTGGCGCCGCGAGTGAAATGCCGCGAAGCGATTTTCTATCATATCCGCTCACACCCCTGCCAAAGGAAATAGGGGCTTCCGAATTCGTTCACTTGATTATGTCTACACAGTAATGAATCACCGCTGTTTTTTGAAATACAAGAAAACAGCACAATCGAAGAGGATATGAAGGCCGCGAAAACACCAACGCGTTATGCTCATGACAATAGGTTGGACAGATCACAGATGAGAAATATTCGAGAAGTAACACTTGAGTTTGAATGGAACGACATGGCAATACAACATCGAGTTTCATAGTATGATACAGCTCCTGTTGGAGTTCAGAACCGCCATGGTAAATACAAAAAGGATAGCTGAGGTACAAGCTGCTAGAACGGTTAACGCAGTAACGAACTGGTAAAGTTGAACGGAGCACCATTTCTGGATGAACTAATCATGAACGAAGTCGACACTTCAGAGATCGATAAAGCGGGTATGGGTCAAAAGGCGCCATTCTTAGGGCCACATGATGACTCGACTCTTACAGTGCTGTGCCACAAGGTGGTGTATGCCATTAGGACAGAAACTGGCTTTGCGGCTCCCATGTGCGACGCGATGGTGCGAGCTATGCGCGCCAGGGTGTATATCGTTAGGACAGAAACGTCGCGCGGCCATGTCCGGCACGCGACGGGATGGTGCGAGCTATGCGCGCCGTATTAGTTGAGTCCTGAAGCGATTACGCCTAGAATGAGGCGTAGAGCACCGTCATCGCTTCAAGACCCATACGATACGGCGCGCATAGGTCGCACCATCTCGTCGCACGCCAAACACGGCCACGCCACGTTTCTGTCCTAACGATATACACCCATGCGCGCCATTAGGATAGGTCCTAAAGCGGGAAGGTGCGCTGCGCCTCATTCTCGGTGCAATCGATTCAGAACTCAACCAACACGGCACCCATGGCTCACACCATCACGTCGCGTGTAAACGCGGCCACGCCTATTCTCTGTCCTAACGGTATACACCTGAAACGTGGGCGACCACGCGATCGCCGCACCATCGCGAATGGCGCCTATTGACCAACATGAAGGGGGCACTTTCAGCGGCATAGAAGAAACTGTATAGGTACAACTACTGCGTTGCGAAGAGCCAAACAATTGAGGAAGAGTTAGCATTGTACAAACCTACAGATTATGCACCGACAAACGGGTTATTGTACTGCAAAGCCAAAAATAGTATGTCTTTTAAACAGTATTATACCATGACTAAATCTTCTTAAACGTCTCAGATTTACAAAAGATCATGTGCAATTCTGGCACTGTTGAGATGAAAATGAGAAATTTCTCAGAAACAATAGAACGATTGTTTCACATGAGGCTCGTAAAGAGGTTGCTCCTTAGGTGGTGTATTCGTGCCTTGACCACTACAACTACCGTGACGCCGTGGAACCTGAAGAGATCTGAAAGTTTAGTCGGATTTCTTGATGCAACACAAATATGTTGCATCGTGAGCACATACGGCTAGTGTGTTGTGCTGCTTGAGTTCCCAATCGAGTGGGGAATTCTGATAAAAATGTCTCTGACTCAAATCATACGCCTGAAATAGAATAAACGGTTGGATTTCCAGACTTCAATGTCAGACCACAAAATTTGTTCCTCATCTTAATCGGAATTACTCGTTACTCTGGCAATAGTGGTGGTGAACTGAACGAGAATCAATTTTCAGTAGCATTCCCGAGCAAAATTACCCAAATTCCCAGTGGAAGGGTCTCCGCAAGATGGCCACTGCTGCCGACTGAGGAATCGGTCCCCGTAATGATGTGGCTTAGTACCAATCCAGGTCGAATAATCGGCATCAAAGTGAGTTCAGAAAGGGGGAAAGATAAGGTTTTTGGCTTTGATCAATGTCTTTTCGGATGCGCTCATCGTAGTGGCTGCGATTTGCCCTATACGGTGGCGAGACCAGCCTTTGTCCATGTCACTGCTTTTATCCTCCCAGACTAGTCTGTAACCAATTCCCCCACCACGGAAGGATGGCACTTGGCTGCCCTGAGCGGGCATTGATGCGAATTTGATCACCGACCATGCGAATGAGAGTGTGCACCACCTGGCACTTCACCACCGCAGCACCCAAGCAGGAGGGTGAAGACGCCAACTTGTGGGTCTCGGCAAGTTCATGGTGAGGGCAACAAAAGGATTTCAAAAGCCACTACCTCTTCGAATGCGAGATGTAGAATGCGATGTGCATGTGAGAATAGACTCCCAGCTATCAAAATACACACAGCAATGAGAACCGTCATTTTCTCTATGGCACCTTCATATTAAAAGCCTACCACTTCACGTATAATGCGACCATATGGAGGCGTTGAATAGAAGCTTGAAACCTGCTCTCGATAAGCATCATACAAATGATAGGACAGCATTTGTAGCGGACGAGGCATGCATGGCTCCTTGAAAATGCATCAAAAAATCCTTCCATCATTGACCGACAATCAAAAGTACAAAAGAAGACTGATATTTGGACCATCCATGAATAGAGGGTCTATGAAATAAACCATATCAACACCGCGGAAGTCCTGAAGGATCCTCTCCCCTAGTGTTTAGTGCATCTAAGGATACGCATGCGCATAGTGTCATAAGTGTGTTAAAAAGGGTGGGAAAATGAGTTTTCGCGTTCTTTATCGGTTTTCTTTATAAATCGGTTAACTATTGATGTTTTTATTAGAGTGATATTTAAGTATTTCCAGGCAGAGTTTTCCGAAAGCAGATTAGTAATATTCATACAATGCACTTGCTAGCGTTATTGTGCCACGGCAATGAGCTACCTTACCCGGTTCGAAAAGGAATCAGTATAAAAGAGGATCAAGGGGCGAAAGGTGGTTATTGTGAAAATAAAAGAGGGCATGAAATAGTTCAAAAGTGATTGTGACAGAAACTTTTCTCACTTCTCCGTATTGAAGTTTATTGAATTCATAGTTGCTCTTCATTTCAGCCACCTTGTTCTTGTCAGTCACGAATCGCCATGGTAATGCTCCTACCATATTCTCGATTGCGATGTAATAAACTGACCATAAATCGTCCCATCGGCATTGATCCTTAAGACAATCAGTTGACTCATGTGCACACCAAATAACGTCACTGCTCACCTGATATTGCCCCCTCAGATTACCACTTGTCCGGCCCCTCAAAGCTTTCCTAGCAAAAAACAATGCATCAACTATGACCACCTTGGACAAGTGGTCGGTGACTTCTTTGACTCCCAATCTTCCCAGTTCTAGCAGAAGGGAATCGCTGGCCTGCCTGTTAGGTGGGACAATGTTATGACTAACGATGGTTATTATATTATTGATTAGCTTGCATTGTTTGCTGAGTAGCGAAATAAAACAGAAAAAATCTCAGCCCTATAAAAACTTTTTGATCAACCTAATATATAGGTCTGTGGTATTTTTCGTCTGTGCGATAATAGTCAGCAGAAGAGCGGGTTGCGCAATTATGTATAAGTTGGGGTTGTCACCATGGCCTGCAGCTTCTATCAAACGCTTCCATTGTCCTGGGCTCATCGCAATTGCTTGTTACTGTTGAGCGCCATTCTGTCTTAATGTGTGGTGTATGTTAACAGAACCTTTTTTCGAGTAACTGGAAAAATCTCGAATTAACATGCATAAGGATCCCCCCTTAATAATATTTCATATTTCAAACAAGCTTCCAAATCTTCTGCGACTTGAAAGAGAAGCCATGAATGAAAGCTAATCTGAAGCCGACAGCAGTGTAGCGCTCCAATCAGGCAAAGTGAGAGATAGACTTAGGCTTTGTGTCTATGATGCTCTATGGATTACGGTATGGGGCTCTTTTACTTTCAGCGGTAACAAAATCGATGTTCGAAGCAGAGACTATAAACATACAAAGAAAGTGGTGCTATATGAGAGCCAAGGAAGGCACTGACTTGTCTATTGTGGGTATTCAGTGATGCGTAGCGAACAGTGCCATGGAAAGGACTGGTTGGCTTCCGTTCCTTGTAGGAACCATCGGTATTGATGAAATACCTGGAGATAACATTGAAAGCCGGCTTCACAGCCACAGCAAAGCCACAGTATGCGTTTACCTGCACATGCCAAAATCTATCAGATACAACTTGTGAGTTTCGTTGTCGCCTATGCAAAAGTTCGCCGGTTTAACATCTCTGAATATGCCAACATCACCAATACAAGCCTTCACTGCATTCTCGTTTGTTTCAATTAAAGTTCTCAATAATCAACATGTGGAAATGGGAGAATCAGTCAAAACTTAACTTTTTACTTAAAATTGTTCCTTCCTATCGTAGGTGCTTCCAATGACTAAGACTGTGTGGTGACTTTCTCAGCGGCGCCTTCACCCCACATGGAAAGCAATGGATCACTCGAGACGTCCCACAGTTACCGTGAAGGAGGGCAACATGCCACTTGGCCCATCGTTTCTTCAGATCGTAAGTGTTTTCAAAGACTAAGAAGATGAGAAAGTCAACGACATTTTGAAGCTTTGACAGATCCATGTCGAGCGCCACAATTCCCTGACACTTGCCCACATCTCTGACCGAAATGCTTCGTCAGTGGATAGATCATTTGGTGACTCTCCCAGCAGTATCTTCACCCCACGGGGATAGCAATGAGTCACTCGGGACGTCCCACGGTTACCGTTAGGGAGTGCAGCATGCTGACCTAGCCCATCGTTTCTTTGGACCGTAGGTGCTTTCACTGGCATCACTGACATAAATTCGCCTCCGGACTTTGCGACATGGAAATTTCTGCATAATCGACTGCGCATGTTATTTATTCCCCTTGCGCTCTTCGTCATGTTCTTCTCAACATTTGTTGCATTCCATGTCTCGCTTCTGTATAATACTAGGGACATGGGTTTTCCCTCGATAGATCTCGTCGTCTATATCAATGCCACAAGGAAATCAATGTTTCGCCTTACATCCTCGAGAGCAGTAGAAAGCAGCTTTGGAAAAGTAAGCCAACCTTGTGGAAGCCTTTGCTGGTTTTCAACAGAGACTGGATTATGGAGCTTGATATACAGGGGGTGCCAAAAAAAAAGTAATTTTGTCTCCTCCACTTTCGACCCCATTTAGCCAAACTACAGTAAATTCTATTGAGGTATTCTCATCCCCAGAATCAAGAGCAGTCCTAACTCTATCAATTTACTCCGTGGCAGCCTCCTGCACGAGCAGGAACGGGAGCAAGGAAAGACTGAACAAGATGTATCACCTCAACTGGGCAAAATCCGAAATTTCTTCGCCCTCTTTCACAACCTTGCTGACGTCCGTTCAATCTGGGTACCTAAGGGGATTCATACCGGATGGTGTTCTTTAACATTGCGTTTTTCCCGGGTTCCCAGCGCCCTTCGTTTCCAAGAGCCAAAACGTTCCCCTACCACTGAAACCCCTCCGGAGGCGGATCTGAGGCATGAAAATGATACTTTGGATCATAGCAGCCTTGTCCAAGCAGCAGGGGCTCTGTGACTTCCAAGAACCGAAGGGCCAACCCTCAGGAAGCTTCCCACAAAAGACCTACCACGGAGCTTGGCTCCACTGTTTTTAGCGAATTTTTAAATGTAGGTACTCCTAAGCCCGACTGCGCCGAATGAAACCTCCATATTTTTATGAACATGAACGTGAGGAGCCACAGCTTGTTCCTGCTTTTAGAGGAACATTTCGGGAATGTTTTGCCCCAATACCTTTATCTCTTTCGTTTCCCTACGTTTTGTAGAATTGGCAGATGTGAGCCGTGGGCAAAATTACTTTTTTTTTGGCACCCCCTGTATATACGATGCGTAACAGCTCGTGTTGTACGAACACATTGAGAAAAAAATGTTGTTGAGGAACACCGAACGTAATAGGAGTAGTGAGCACTGCCTGATATCCGATCATGTCAAACACTTTCTTGAAATCGATAAAGAGAAATCATAGAGGGAAACGGTGCATTCCACAGCGTTCCGCGTGTTGTGAAAGACGTGAATATGATCTAGGGTTGTTTGCCTTCACGGAGCTCTAGCTCTCTGTGCGTGTTCATATCGAGCTGGGTATGTACGATTGTAGACACCGCTTGGGGCAAGAAGAAACTGATGAGTGGGAAGATATGTTGTGTGAAAACAAACAATCCGGGCACAACGTTCGCAACTGGCTGACGCAGCCTATCGCCCTCTGCATCTACCCTACCGACTGGTAATCCAGAGGGAGGCGAAAGAGGAAAACCGAGAAAGGGTGGGGTCGGTGGGTACCTGTTTCTCGGGATTTTCACCGTTTCGATAAGGTGTCCGCAACAATTCGAGAAAATTTCGTTCCTTACAAGGGAAGGACCCCAGGTCGAAGAGGCCATTCGGAATGAGATGCACATGGTCCGATCTCTTTTCAGACGCTGATCTCGAATCTGCATTCCAAATTTGCAAAACGATTCTCTGAGCGGAGTTATGGAGTTTTTTTGAATGAATGGTTCATCAGCATGGCCGTTGCTGAGCATTCAGTGGCTCAGTGGTAGTGCTCCGGATCTGCAGGAGAGGGGTCGAGGGTTTGTTCCCCGCCTGTGCAAGTTTCTTTGCATTTTGTGTTTCATTGTCAGTAAGTGCTTTTCTTCCACTTCTGGACGTTTCCTTGGACTGGTACCTATCACACCCATCATTTACTCTGCCACTTTATTTATAACTGCTAACATTACTCACAAGGGAAGGATACTAAGTCGAAGAGAATCCCGTACCACACGAATTAGGCGTTTTTGCATGAAAAGATTATGATATTCGTGCACAGGGGGTCGAATTACCCCTCTGTGCAAATTTTCAGCCAAATACAGTTTCTGGTCCAACTTCGGAAAATTGGGGGTGGCCAGGGGATAAATTGGTAAATTTTGAATTTTCTTCTACAAAAAATCCTGCAACCTGAACAAGATACCCTACACATACCTATTACACTTGCCCATCGCACTAAATGTACGAAACAAGCGTCAATTAGGAGCATTTCCTAGGCAAGGGTCAACGACTTCTCCTTTGTTCAATGGGCTGCCACCCACCCTACAGCCCGTGAATTTTTCCGAAATTTGGTCAAATTCTCGAATTGGCTAAAAACTTGTCTTCTGGGGTAATCTGACTTCCTCAACACGAAAATCGCCCTGGTTTTGCCCAAGAACGTCTGGCTCGCGTGCTATGGGCTTCCAAACCTAACATATAATAGTACTGTTTTTTTCGAAAAAAAAAACCTCCATAACTCCACTCAGAGAATCGTTCTGCAAATTTCGAATACAGATTCGAGATCAGCGTCCGAAAATACGTCGGATCATATGTATCCCATTCCGAATGGCCACTTCGACCTGTGGTCCTTCCCTTGTTAGCTTTGACAGCATGTTGCGCGCGAGAGCGCCGAAACGAAACTATGAAATGAATTTCAGAGAAAGGGCACTTTGAGAGTTTTTAACCACATCTGATCAGTATTTCAATTTGCCGTTGGAGGTAAGTCATAGTCAACCGATCTATGTGCGAACTTTCGCGCCCTCTGCTTCACTACTAACAATGTGGTCGCTCCAACACTCAGGCTTGGGATGGAGGATGGCTCCCGATAGGCAGTATTGCATCCTACCCTGCTACCTGCCATAACTAGTAGTACCATCGCTGAGAGATTTGCTTCGAAGAGGCTCTTCAGAGCTGACGTCCAGGTTCATCGAACACAGACACTGTTCTAGCCTCCGCGCTGGGCGATTCTTCTCGAAGTTTAGAGGAAGTTGGTAGGACGTTTCCTACCTCTCATTCCACTGTCCGAAAGATTCTACGCGGAAATCACTTTCGTCCATCTTTGCCTGAAGTTATCCCACACTCAGTAACTGAACACGAGCATGGCGTGTGAGTCGATGTGTGCCCGAGTCTCTTCGACAGTAAGCAAACGACGGTGTGGGCAGTCTTCATCATCGTCCAGGACGAGAAGAGGATACCACATAAAAATAAACTGAGGAAATTGCAATGGCTACCACTGGACGAAAAACCACAACTCATCCTGAAGTGAGGAGCCCGTGCGGAAAGGAAAGAGATAATCTCATTCTTCTTATGCGTCATCCGAGGGTTTATGCTACGAGATCCTCCCCTAGGGTATTGCTGTGTCCGCAAGGGTATCCTGTAGAAACTCCAAAAGATGGCGTGTGGAGCTCCTATATAGCATTTGCTATAGAAAAAAATTCCGATCATGATGGACAGTGCTCAATAACTCCACGCGATAACGAGTCGGATGAGCTCAAACGACATGGCATCATCTCGCCATTTCACCTCGCTGTTTAACCCCATGTTAGCCTCTGCGACTGCCATGCTTTCAGAAGCGTGCAAATGCGTCAATTCCCTCTTCCTTACATATATAAGGAGGTTATCGGCGCCCTGTCCAGTCGGTTAGAAAACGTCGTGGCTAGGGTACCTTATTACATTGACTACCTAACATGTTTTTGATGCAGTGATTTTATGTTGAATATACCGACTGAATTTCTTCAAAAATTTTCGGACAACCTAATATTTCTTTATTTTTCTATTGTTACCCTACTAAGCATATTCCCTGAATATACAATCTGCGAAGTTCATCCCTTCCGGTGTCTCTGAGCTTGAAACAAGGAAAAACCTTGACTACCCTTGAGAGGAATGCGATTGGACGATAGTTCGCCAAGACATCATGCGATGCTTCTTTGTGCAGGGAGATGATCGAGGCCAGCCCTGTGGTACATTTTCAATAACAAGATATCTGTGAATGTGTCTACCGTTGGCCAGGTGAGAATCTCTTGCAAACAATTCAGTGTTCTGCTCGCACGTGATCTGGTCCTGGCGCCCTTTCTCTGACGAGGAGCCCGAGCCATATCCGATCTGAGAGCTCATCATTCCTTTCTTTTCGACACGCCATCAAGTGAGATGGATGGCTACACTTGCACTTAGCTGAAGAACAAATTTTGGGTGCTGATAAAAATTCTTCTGATGCTCCTCCACATCTTGGCTACTGGAGAGAGTGCTTCGTGTTGCAGATTCACGGGTGCTCCTCTTCATAGAAGGAATGAAATTTTCTGACAGAGCGCGAGACACTGGGGGCATGAAACGTGTCAGCTCCTTCCTAGTAGCCACCACATGTGTGATTTCAGCGGCAGAGATCGTCTTTCCATACTGGAATGTATGCTCCGCTTTCCAAAGTCTGCCGAGGGAGCAAGAGCCCTCAGGGCACTCTCAGTTAGCGAAAATCGAGTTTGCCGTAAAAGACTAGCAGCTAACAGCTTCCTTCCCTTCTCAGGTTTCACCGCTTCAGACATTTTGTTATAACAAAATCGATCGCACGAAGCCCTTGTCTGCTAGGAGTATGCCACGTCGGCACCCTTGACATTTCTCGAAGATTGCGTTTTCTACCCACAGTCGACATCGTTCAGTGAGTAGCGATAACGCTTTTTCTCGCGGATTTTGTTCAAGTGTCCCATAGTGTTAGCGATGTTGATAGTTGAAACAAATTGTTGGTCGCTTACCGTGAGATTTCACAGCAAGCTTTTTCCATTTTCCAGCTAAGAAAGTCTTTCAATAAAAACGCACCTGTGCAGCCACCCATGCGAGTGAATAAACTGTAGCGCTGATATCATTCGTTCCATGATCCACAGCGAAGTAGTCATGCTGAAATTTCAAGCACTGGGTTGTCACAAACACTCTTCCTTCTGCACTTTCTACACTAAATCAGTCAAACTGATCACATTTGAACGGGGCTAGGTTCCGCATCGATGCCCGCCCACGCCAATCAAGCCTACCATCTCAATAAGATAAATAAACTGATACCAGAGTCGTCTAGGAGGGTAGCACTCACTTGTACATCGATTTACCCCTCAAGTCACTGTATAGGTCAGATGTCACTCACCTGCCACGCCGATCCTGAACGGATCTAGACGCGCGGCATTACAACAAGGGATTAACGCAAAAACTTTGCCTTTCCTTTTATTGAGATATTTTCATATTTACCCCTACAGAACCACTACACCCATTTGCACGATTGAACCCAGGAGCTTACGCCAAGCCAACATGATGCGTCTTTTGAACTCGTCGAAAGGCACAGTTTCATCACTCCCGTACACAATTCTGGTAAGCCTGTCCAAGAAGCTCCTTGCCACTGACAATAAGGCCTCTTCAGAGGTAGGTGCGTGACCAGGGATGAAAGCTCTAGAAAGCCGTCTAAGGGAAACTATATTGCAAAAGCTGGCGCGGCTGTTTTGGGCAGGAGCTGCTGCCTTGGGCGCTCTAAACCCCGAAGGCAGTCACTCACGGCTTCATTGCAAGAGCGGACCAAGTAAATTCTGTGCGGAATTGAGGCTATCTTCAGAAAAAAAGCAAAAATGGCAGAGAGATTCTTCTTCATTCTCGGCGCCCTATAGATCGCCGCCCCAGAGCATTGGGTGATTTGCTTGCACAAACAACTGAAACATTGAAAAGCGGTCCAAGTATAGCTAATGCAAGTGGAAGACATGGTAAGATTGCTACTTCAACCTGGCGTAAAAAGTAGAAGCACCTGAACTGATCTTTCGGCGTGGCTCGCTTCAGCTCTCGTAGATTTGCCCCGCAGTGATCCATTACCTAAAAACACTACTTTCAACGAAATCACAACAGGTGGCAACTCAGGTTAGAAGAAGGGGATCGTATTCAGGTAGGGCGAAATCCCTCGAGCGATCAACACTCGCCCCTTATTTCAGGATGTCTGTTAACGGTAGCAACGCTATGTGTGATTACCCTAATCCTGACGTTGACTTTTTTGGAGACACAACTTCAGTATTCCATAGCACACCAGCAGGTCGGTCGTTAGGGTAATCTTGGGGAGGAGAAGGGCGGGGGAAGGAGGAGGTCGCACTTCTTAAAAATTATCCTCACTGGAATGCTCGATCTTGTGCAGATAAGTGACACGTGATTGCTCTATTACGTAGCTGTATGAGGCAGAATTCTAGAGGTAGAGCTCCGTCCTTGGGCTAGGGGATTGTCGGCCAGCGTTGGGACTTGTTGAGAGGCAAGAACGCGCCTCCACCTTGAGTTGCCCGGGCACAGTACCCTCGAATTCTGAGTTCCTTTTCAGCCTTTTCTCTTCTTTGGTCGACTACTACTTCCCTTCCTTGATCTCCAAAATTCCACTCCTGCTGCCTTCACGACTGCCCGCGACCCTATGTTCCGATATCAATAGCGCACGGTCCTACTTAATTAAAATTTCGACTATTTATCCGTATATGAAAATACTGCATGCATGATTTGCACTTCAACCAGCTTTTGCACCAATTCTTGTACTGTACTTCTGCCACGCGGTTGGTAATCACACTTTTTATTTCTCACGCACGATACCTCAAACTTGGGTAATTAAACAACGAATAAATAATTTCCCTAACAAAATACGACATTCTACACGAATAATAACTACAGTAATCTTGCACATCTTGCACCTCCTTCGATTGTTGCACCTCCTTGCTGCTGGCTTGCCTGCCAAGCTCGACTGCCTCTCGGCCTGTGACGCCCCCTATTTATATCCTTCTTATCAGTCTTCTTCATCAAGAATGCAACATTTCTTCTAAGCTGACAACATAAGAGATTTTCTAAACTAAACATATCGACTGATGACTTTCCTATAAAACCAACACAATAACAACAGTCTAACTTACAATGCTAGCTAACAACCTTAGTACAATATCAAATCACAATTTTCTCCGATCTCTTCAATCACGTTCGTGATACTCCGCCCTCCGAGATGTTGACGGGCGATCTGCGTCATCATCACGCGGCGTCGTTGAACCTTCTCGCTTCCTCGGAGGCTCACAGTCCGCATTGATTGACTGTAATATCTTCTTGAGCTCCGAATACTCGCATTCTAACTCACCTCTCTTTTGCGGAAGAGAACATAAGGCCGTATGATGCTTTCTCGATTTGCAGTACTTGCACCCGTAGACAGCCTTTCGACATCCCCTTGTTCGATGTTTGGTATCAAGGCACAGTTTGCACCGTATCCTTTCTGTACGATCTTCAACACTTCTGTACTCGGGGCAACTGTCACTATAATGGAGCCCTTTCACATCGCAAAAGGCGCACTTGAGAAATTGCTCCTTTCTCCTCATTTCATTCCTCATGGTGAATATTCGCTGTGGAGGAAGCCTCCTATCATTGATTTTCCTGCGAATCTCCTCCAATCGTTCCGTTAGACGTTGTTGCAGGTTTCTTTTCCCTTTCGTCTCCGAGTTCTGTCCATCGTCCTCGCGCTCCTTGCTCTGCTGTTCGCCTTCATGTGGTTCCTTCCGTGACTCTCCGTGTGTTTTTTCGTTGTCATTTTCTGGAGGCGGAGTAGCGTCCTCGTTGCCCGCTTCCCAGAGGTCCTCCACTATATCACCATCGGAACGTTTGCTTTGAGTGTCCTCATTGGCTTCTTCTCGATCGACCTCGTCACCGCTCCTCGTCATTGATTTGAAACTCTCGAATCTTTTCTCGATGGCTTCCATAGAGGAGTTCAGTTGTGCCAGTGTCTCTCTTTGCTGTTGTAGTTGGGAACTGAAAGTCTTGTCCAACTGCTCCAAACTTTTTTGAAACTGTGCCATGGTCTGCAATATGTTTTCATAGATGCTTCCGTGATCTTCGTTAGCTATCTGTTGGGAGGCCTCGCACAACTCGGTATCAATTCTTCGCAGGAGCTCATCTAAGAACTCGATCTCTTTTCCAACGAATTCATTGACAAACGCTGGTTCTAGCGGAATACCGTCATGACTTTGGTCGTAGAACCTTCCCTTTGATTCTTCAGTAGCAACCTTCGCTAAGACTAGTAGTCCATAGGTTTCGTTGCACATCGCCATTCCTTGCACTGCCGATAGAATCCTCTCCTTGACGAACTGTACCTCCATTTGTATGTTTTGAACCTTGCATTTGTACAAGGTTCCCTCCCTCTTGGCGAAAAGCGTGAGTCTTTGTGCGAATAATTTGGCGCTTTCTTCTTTTAGATTATTCGACCGCGTAATGGTTAGGATAAGTTCCAAAAACTTCTGGATCTTTTTCTGTACCTCTTCTTCTGTTGGGAGGGTGGGCATCAGCCGAACGCACGCACGTTTCCATCGAAGCTGCTCGATGAGTCTTATTTCTTCGGCCTTGCGTTTTTTGATTTGCTCTTCGAGGGTGCCGTCCATTGTACTGAAGTTGATAGATAAGTTGATCAAACATATTTACACTGTACATGCGAATCGGTTCACGAAGCGATTCAAAGCGTTTTTGTTGGCATTTTCTGCACTGTAGTGTGATCTTTCCACAGGCACTTTATGACTATCCAAGCGGCATAAATCGGCAATCGAATGACACGTCTTACGACGTACAAACATAATCTGAACGTGGTGCACAAAATCTTCTTGCATGCAGCCGCCAAATAGAGATAAGTGGTTAGTAGCGCTAGGCCTACAAAGACGAGTGTTATTGCCGCCGTCTTATCCCATTGTAAGTAGACCTGTAGAATGTGGCCTAGATCGGGCCAGTCAAAGTCCAAAGTTACATTGTGTGCTGGCTTATTTACTTGCTTGAGTCCATCGTGAAGTGAATGCACATATTTGAGGATGCCATTGATCTCAAAATATGTGGGCGATTTCCCACAAGTGACGGAGCAATTGAGTTGCACTTGAGCATTCGATATGAGAAAGCGGAGCGTGGATTTTTCTTCCATAGGTGAACATGGAACAGTGAAGGTTTCGACACCACAATCCACTTGCGCAAAAATGCTGTCCGATGAGAGACATTTTACCATGGCTCTTGCTCCTTCCTTGCAGCTGTAGCATCCGTATATGTGCGTGTTCGCAATATGACACACTTCATCTGTAATATCGGCCACAATGTTGTCCACTGTTTCATTTACGTTCACAACGAGTTCTGCCGTTATCCCGTGGTCGATATTTGCCATCACATCGTGGTGCGGATGAGTAGCAATCTTTACGAATGGATATGTGACCGGTAGAACGTTTTGTATGTGATGAAATTCTTCTGCAATGTCCTGATTTTCACAGCGACACGTTACTTGGATTTCTGCTGGTGTGCAGTCACAGGAATGCAGAAAGAAGCACTGTAGTGATTTCGCACTTTCCTTTGACGAGCATTGCAATAGTGGTAACCTTGAAGGAGTCCAAAGGGCAGTTGCGTTTCCTCTTCTGACGAATGTTGCTTCAAGGAGTTTGAAATATTGCCAAGAGAGTACACTGAGCGTCGTTTTGATGGACGGTAGTTGGATCGGTACGTTAGGTCTCAATCCTACTACGTAGCTCGCGAATTTGCGCTCCTTGTGTCTTCTCACTTGTACTTTTAGCTTGACTTCTTCCTGCCACTTCACACAGTTGAAGAGTTCATAGGTCTCATCATCTGCAGGAACAGCGTAAACTCGGTACAGGAGACATCCCGAGCTTGGAGTTAGGCATCCACACCCTAGTCCGCCACAAGATTCCAGACAGTAGGTTGTTCCTGGGAAGCTGTTACCGATGGAAAGCTCTTCAAGCATGCTGGTAGAATTTATGCCTGCACATTTGTCCTCAACGCAAGATCCCATGCGGGCACATCGCTTGCTATCAACGATTTTCTGAACTACGTTTCGTGTGTACATCATTGTTCTCTTCTGACACAGCAGACGCAATCCGATCCAGTCAAATCTGATTTCCATAGCTGTTGAATTATTGTGCTGCAGCCGGATGCATGCTTCTCTTTTGAATGAGTTCACTTTCAGGATAGAAGCTATCTCCATACTACATAGTGTCCGTCCTGATGTTGTGACGCAATTCTTTAGCTCATGCGAGAAGACATTGACTGTCTGACATGTCCATGCAGTTGTTAAGAGTCCGCAAACAGCCAGTGCTTCTAGTAGCCGCCTGGAGTGATGAATTCGTTGCCTTCGCAAGTTGCGAACCATGTATCTAATACATTCGGACAGCAAACTCCAAAGTATGTAGCAAACAGAGCGAGTTCCTCTGCAGAGTAGGCGGAGTGGGCGTCCTATTGTCATTGGTACATAGCAAATGGTGTAACACAATGCGATTAGAAGGTAGATCAATACTCCTGCGGCAATAATCGCTGTCGTTGGCCAACATTCCGGATTGAGAACGTTTTCCAGGCAGAACGTACATTTGATAGATCCACAGAATGGTTGAGCTGGACATGTTGTTTCGATCACTGAGAAGTTTCCCTTATTTCTGATTTTCCATTGCGCCTCGTAGTCGTGGAGGAGGTACCGTGTAGGAACGTGTACGACTTTCTGTATGGGTGGGGCATGTTCGGCAACACAGTAGTCATTCACGCAAAGTTCGTATGCCGCTGAACTTGGAGAATGAAGGTAAACTCCTTCTGGTCGACACTCTATCAAGTGTTGTTCGGGCAGATCGATGTTTGGTTTTGATGAATCTGGAGGCTGTCGTCCAGCAACCACTGCAGTCATGATGACTGCCATGAATAGTTGCAAACAAGTCGTGCTAGCTCCTAAGTTCGCCCTTCGATGCCTCACCGTTGGAGGGTCGGCGGTGGCCTCTTCGGTCGAAATCGGTGAATGACGCGCAGATCTCCGACGAAGATTGTATCGTGGTCGTTTCTGATCTGCTTTCTTCTCATCTTCCTGCTGTTGTTCACATAACTCGTCATTGCCAGCCGTACTATTGTTACGAGCAGGGTTTTGAGGATCGTGGATTTCCAGAGGAACCAATTGATTGATTGGTCGTCGGAGGCTATTTCGTCCATTACTGACTTCGACCTCTCGTATGGTGCCATCACTGCTGTGGATTAGTTTCTGTATCCGGCCGAGCTTCCAAAAGGCTCTTTTTTGACATGGATCCATTATCAATACAACTTCTCCTTCGCTTGGTTGGCTCGAACATCCTCTTTTGTTGTCGAAATTCCGGCGGTGCTGTTCTCGTAGTGCGGTTAAGTAAAAATTTCTCCATACCTTCCAGAAACGCTCCGTTAATGCGCAAGATGACTTTAAGGCGTTTACAACTTGTAGTCGTGTCCTGAAGCGAGGCACGTCGTCTGGAGGAATGTATGATGGGTCCGTCTGATCTTCATCCGAAAAGTCGAACGGAATATTGATTGTCATCCCATTCTGAATGAAGTCTATTGGTCGCAGGGAGAGTATGTTGTCTTCGTAGTCTGTCTCCTGATAGGTTAGTGGACGAGTGTTGAGACAAGCTTCTACTTCGGTAAGCAATGTCCTGAGTTGTTCCATGGTGAGAATTCGTCGTCCTATAGTTTTGTACATCGAGGTTTTGACTGACTTTATAAGACGTTCGTAGAATCCGCCTTTCCATGGCGAGTAGGGCGTTATGTGGTGCCACTGTATTCCTTCGTTGCTCATCAGTTTCTCTACTTCTTCATCTATCTCTCTGATTCGAGTCGATTCGTTCAAGATCTGGCTAGCCAGTAGGAACATAGGTGCATTGTCGCAAGTCACCGTGTCTGGTTTTCCACGTCTGGCAACAAACCGTCTGAACGCATTGAGGAACTTCTCTGTTGTTCCATCGGGCACTAATTCGAGGTGAAGCATCCTTGTTACCGCACATGTAAATATGCATCCGTGGACAGAGAACTTCATCATGTCTTCTCGAAAAACTGTCAATGGCCCAAAGTAATCCAAGCCGATGTGTTGGAATGGTCTTGCTTTCGTGACACGGAATCTCGGGATGTCAGTCATTTCCGGATATTTGAATGGCAAGTTGTTGGCCTTCTGACAAGGAACACACTGATGTATGCACTTTTTGACTTGCTCCCGTAATCTTGGTATCCAGTATCTTTGTCGCACTTCGGACATTGTGTGCGCTGTGCTCCTGTGGTGGATCCCATGAGCGTCTGAAATGACCAGACGAGCAAGCTCGGTGTGTGGAGCGATGAAGATAGGATTCTTTGCCGTTGGATCCAGGTCCGATTTATTGAGACGTCCGTAAGTTCGCAAAAGCTTGGTGTTGTCTTCCTTCAGGTTCAGGTTCTTCGATAGCGCATTCCTGTACGAGGTGTTGATATGTACCATTTGATGATTCCTCAAAAGTGCGTGATGTGCATCAAGTATGTCTACAGCCGACAAAGAGCTTCCTTTTACGGAGTGTTGAAGCCATGGAAGGTGATCTTGCAGCTTGCGTTGTAACCTTCCGTCGACACGTGAGCATACTTGCTTCAAAAATCGCAAAGCGTAGGCTAATGACCTTTTCGCCTTCGTCAGAGAACTGAATCTTTGCAGGTCTATGACGTCGGTGATTTCAAGTTCAGGCGATGACAGTACTGCGTGAACATCAACCGACTCCATTATTTCCTCGCCATCTTCCTGTGGCATAGTGACGATGTTACGCATAATACGACCTTCGCTGATTTCTTTTAGCGCGTACCCTGTCCACCATTTATGGGTTGCAAAGTCCTTGGATGGCACTCCTCGTGTTCCGCAGTCTGCTGGATTATTCGTGGTCTCGATATATCCGAACTGCACAGAAACTCCCAATGTAGCAAGCTCTTCCATGATTCTTCGAATTTCTTTCACTCGGTTCGCTACGAAAACGCCGTTGCTGCGATGAATGGGTGACGATATCCACTTCAGTGCTATCTCCGAATCAGATAAGATTAGGATGCGAGAGATGTGCATCACAGGTAGCAAACTACGAAGTACGTTGGAAGACAATCGCGTTCCTATTGTAAGGGCATTAAGCTCTAGCTTTGGGATTGTTGTCTCCTTCTGAGCGTCCGAGACTTTCGACTTTGCCATCACTAGATGAGATACGTTCTCGGTGGAGAGGTACGTGCAGGCAGCCATCGCCAAGATGCTTGCATCAGTGTAAGTGACGAGCGAACACGACCCTTCCAGATCAGTGATCCTGCGAGGAATCGTATGAGTGAATCCGCTCACACTCCTGATTATTGTGAGCCAAGCGTCTTTGTCTTGCTGATCGAGGGGTTCATCCCAGTCGTACTGTCGTTTCCACAGCTGTTGTTGAAAACGTTTTGCTTGTACCAGTAAGGGGATGTACCATCCTAGAGGATCGTAGATGGAAGCGAGTTGTTGTGCCACTACACGCTTGCTCACAAAATCCTTCTCTTCTACAACGACATTCAATTTGAACTGATCTGATGTTGACTCCCAGGGCAGACCGAGAACTTTGGGTGATTTATTGGAAGATCGATCTTGCTCTGCTATGGAGTCCATTATTTCTGGGCTGTTGGCAATGAACTCGCGCAAGTTCATTTGTAAGTCGGAAAAAATTTCCTTCAAGTCAGTGTACTTCTGGATGGCGTCTTCCTTTGTTTGCGCGTATGTGAACAAGTTGTCGACATAGAGATTCGCTGCTATCTCCTCTGCGAGATCCTTCTTGTCGACAAAATGTTTGAGATGGAAAAGGATCGTTGCGCTGAGAAGGAAGGGGGACGCGTTGATTCCGAAAGTAACTCGTGTGAATCTATACACCACCAAGTTCTCCTCGTTAAAGGTCTTGTTGATGTCTTTGACCCAGAGGCATCTCGTATAATCTCTATCTCTCTCCTGTAGGCGCACCTGGAGAAATGCTTTCTCGACGTCCGACAGTAAGACGTATTTGCCAATCCGAAACCGTAGTAGAATACTGTAGAGCTTCGGCAGCATGGTGGGTCCTTGATGTGTCACATCGTTGAGCGATGGGCAGTTCTTGTAATGTGCCGAAGCATCAAATACCACACGGAATTTCGTTGTCTCCTTATGTGGAGTGAATACCGGTAGATGGGAAAGGTAATGCTTCTTTACCGCGAACAAGTCGCTGCCTTCGTGTACTTCTTCGAGAATACCTTTTTGAAGCTGATCCTTGAAGACCTGATCATACTGTTCCAGTACCAATGGTTGGTCGGCGTATGTCTGCAGGATGCTTTTCAACCGTTTCCACGCTAATGCTCTGTTGTCCGGCAATTCGTCATGATCCGTTTTGAACGGAATTCGGACGTAGTAACCATCACTTCTTCGCTGGATGGTGTCATTGAACTCTTGTAGTACCTGCTTATTGACTTTCGCCTTTTCTTCTTTTTCTGGGCCAGTGAATTCCTTTGGTGGAACTTGTGACTCGGAATCCCAGTATTGCTCCCAGGGCTGCAAGTCATCCTCCATCTGGAACGAATGTACCAAAGCAGATGCGTCCTCAGATATGGTTGAGCTTCCTATATATTTCTGTCCGGATAGCATATAGCCGAAGCGGGTAGGAATGAGGAGCAGACCGGAAGGTAAGCTGTAGTGTGCGGCCTCAAAATTGATGAAGGCCCACAGTTGATCACAGCCTAGCAGGATTTTCGGTTGTACCTGTTCCTTTCCGGTCGCCGAACATACGTGTATATGTTTGCGTCTGATGAACTTGAGGTCCTCTTTGTCGAGGGCTCCGCTTTTGAGGTTTGTAGTCAACGTGTTGTGCGTGAAAAGGCGAAGCGTGTGCTTTTTCCCTTTTTCGTCCCACACATCGAGATATGTCAGTGAACACTGGATCCTTTTGCTTTCAGACGATCCAAATGTTGTGAGCTTCATTGTTACTCTCTCTGAATGCGGTAGCTGGAGCTCATCTGCTAGGTTAGCGTCTATGAAGGATTTGTCTGCACCAGTGTCGAGAAGTACTTCCACCTCTTGGAGCTCTTTCGTCACTGGGTGCATCACTTTTAGCACTCCTGTCAGCAGGAAGATGTCGTTCTTTTTTTGTTTTGACGACGATTCCGACACTGCCATGATTGTGAGATTCTCGACTGCTGGGGAATCCTCTCCAATATACGAGGTATCTTCAGTTGCTAAAGAGAAATTTTGTGTTGTCCTTTTTACCTTTTCATTCCTCTTAGTCTCATTTTTTTCCTGAAATGGGGTCGCTGATGCATTTTTGAAGCATATCGAGCTGTGGTGCTTTTTCCCACAATGTATGCAACCCTTGGATTTGCATTCCGAAAATGCATGGTTCTTAGACCCACAACCCAAACATCTATGGGATCTCTTGAGATGTTCGATCCTTTCTTTTGGGAGTTTGAGCTTCGTGCATGAAGTAGACCAATGGTCTGTGCATTCGCAGTAGAAGCAGTATGGTGTCTTCTTCTTTTCGACTATTACAACCCGTTTCTGCTTCTGCGCGATCCGTTGTTCAGGCTTTGGTGTCATATGACGTTCAATTTCTTCCTCCTGGCGAAGTACCGATTCAATCGTATTCATTTGCTCGCGTAGGGACCAGTTTGTTCCCGCTGGTAATGTAACCTTTTTTTCTAGGACTCGTCTTCGGATATCATCTCTGAACTTTGAAAGGACTTTGGACAGCAACCAGGGGCTGTCCAAATTTTCTCCCTTGCTTTCTAATTGCTGTGTAAGCGAGGAGATGCTGTCGAAAAGTTTTGACTGATCTCTCAGGTCAGAACTCTGGGCTGTCCATTTTTCTAGTCTTTCATGTAGACTGCTTACGATTGATGAAACGGTGCCATATTTCTTTTGTAGATGCTCTAGCACCAATGGGTAATTTTCCGAGGTTACCTGATATCGCTCTGCTGACTGTCGTGCTTCTCCTTTGAGCGCTTTCAGCAGGTAATTAAATTTCTGCAGGTTTGAGATCGGAAGAGAGTGCACCGTTGCATTGAATAATTCCCAGAAATTATCCCATTGCCAGCTTTTCCCGCTGAATTCTGGAATAGGGAGACGAGGAAGTTCCACGCGTCCAATTGAATTCCCGTAGAAAGGTTCCCCTCCATTGATACTTGCACGTTCTCCAGAATACAGACTTGACCGCGGGGTGGATTCTTGCTTGCGTACTTCGATCTGCGCCACCAGCGCCTCTGATTCTAAGAGAAGTGAAGACGCCTTCTCTACGTGCTCCTCCACGCGCTCTCTTTCTTCGTCATTGAGCGGCGCTTCGAGCTTATCGACAGCTTCTGTGAACGCATACATTGCCCTTTCGAGTGATGCTTGCACAGTCCTTAGATGTACTTGCGCGGAATTGAGCTTGCGTATCATTTCCTCGTTTTCCGCTCGATCAGAGGGAACAACTTCCAGCAAAAGGTTGGCATAGCTTTTTCTGAGCTCCGCTAGAGCCTTACACTGTCGAGTCACTACCCCTCTACGAGCACTTAATGACGTTGCCATTGTTATTCAAATATATGGGAATGAATGTCACAATGCAGAAAGGCAAGGTCTTATTGTTAGATTCGCTTTACAGCGTTTTTCGAATACTTTCTATTGCCTACAACGAAAAATGAAGGTAGAAGCGTTCGTATGCAAAGCGTTTGAGTATGCAAGCAGTATGAACTATTGCTAACCTCTTTTCTTTGTTCACTGCTCGCTGTACCACCGGACTTCCACGGGTTCGAGTCTGATCGTCCGATGCACCAGTTTGATTTGCACTTCAACCAGCTTTTGCACCAATTCTTGTACTGTACTTCTGCCACGCGGTTGGTAATCACACTTTTTATTTCTCACGCACGATACCTCAAACTTGGGTAATTAAACAACGAATAAATAATTTCCCTAACAAAATACGACATTCTACACGAATAATAACTACAGTAATCTTGCACATCTTGCACCTCCTTCGATTGTTGCACCTCCTTGCTGCTGGCTTGCCTGCCAAGCTCGACTGCCTCTCGGCCTGTGACGCCCCCTATTTATATCCTTCTTATCAGTCTTCTTCATCAAGAATGCAACATTTCTTCTAAGCTGACAACATAAGAGATTTTCTAAACTAAACATATCGACTGATGACTTTCCTATAAAACCAACACAATAACAACAGTCTAACTTACAATGCTAGCTAACAACCTTAGTACAATATCAAATCACAATTTTCTCCGATCTCTTCAATCACGTTCGTGATAATGCAAACTGACCAAATATTTGAGTTTTTCAGTTTTCCCGTAAGTCATGTAACGTAGAATAGGTTCGCGTGGCTCGTCACCATAAGCATTATAACGAGAATTTAAGAAATGTAGGCATGCAGCTTCATTTCGTAAAAGAGGAATCTGAAACAATGTTTTAACTGAATTCGAAATTGTGATTTTTGAAAGTTCTGTTGTCTAACCGATGCTGTTGTTGTCTCCACCTTGATTGCAACTCGCTTGCGTGTTGCAGAATGGAAGCCGGAGTACACCTGTGAAAATTTTCAGAGTCGAACGAAAAAATAATTCCGGTGGAGCATGAATAGCCCCGACCAGCAAAGATAAGATTTTTTAAAAACAGCATCAGGGGTAATGTGGCTATTGAGAAATCCCTAAAAAGTCATTTACATTGGAACTATGAGCCTATGAAGGCTATCTGTGGCGAAATCCCGGTGAAAAAGTGCGCCTCCGAGCCGTAGAAACGGCGCATAAGAGCTGCTGCCTTTGGATGATCGACCACGCCTCCAAGCGTTGTGATCTGGTTGGCTACGAGGAGAGCGGCCAGAATTGCGGTGAGATCAAAGGTATCGCATCGCGCTTTCGCATTTTCAGGTTGGAGCTCACTCCAGAGAATAGATGCTGTCGTATTTCCAAACATCACCTCGTGTTTACTTGGCAGCATGCCAATGGAAATTTCGTTCGGAGAACCTGCCTCTCTTGACGGAAAGGTTGTCCGCGTTGAGGATCAACGACAGAAGGGGAACCTATTTCTCGGGTTTTCAGCCATTTCCACTCGTTTTTTTTTCACTGTTCTGTTGCTAGACATCTCGACTTTCAAATTCACTACTTCTTTTACTTTTCAACCGAATTTCCACTAATGCTGCCTTTGAGGATTTCTCTGTAGCGACTGGTGGAGGTGAACCCACCAGACGCATGGTCCGAGAGAAATCCTCGGACCTACTATCGTCGCGGTAGTTGATGCTTCCTACCTTCTACTGTCCATTAATTGGTGGAAGGCTCGTCTGTAAGGATAAAAACGCTGGCATTTACATCGACCGGCCCAAAGTGCACAAGAGAAGTGAGCCCCAAGTGAAACTTGCAAGAGTAACCCATGCGTTTCTATGAATGAAATACTAAATGAAAAATTCTGATAAGTCGTGGTCAGCTCAGTCGTTCACCAAATTGATGAGAGTGTGCGCAAAGGGGCGTAATTTTCCCACCATACAGAGAGTCAAAGGAGAATATGTTGTGGGGAGAACGTGATTGGGCAACATGAGAACTCAACAATTTTCTGACTTTCAGGGAAATTCACTATCATTCTGACTCATTCTGGAGCAGGGTAGCTCAAAAGGCCTACGTTTCGTCCAGTGGAAGGACATTGAGCACATCAAAGGCTGATACTGTTTTATTTGTTGAAGCTGCGTAACTGTCGAGAAGGAGCGAGGTTTCTGCTGAATATTCTCGAACACTTGATCTTACCTGCCCAAAACCTCCAATACTAATCAGGCTGCCAACAACGTAATCATCTAGACGTTCACCATTTGACAACAAGTGTGGAACCTCCTGCTTCTCGTCTTGACTTCGATTGGTCTGCAAATCAAAATTTTACAGAAACGAGGGAGACCTACTAGTTCATCATCAAAGGAATCGTCCAATGAATTCATGATTTTGATCCCTCTCAAATCACTCTACTAACTACAGTACTTGAAAAACATGAAAAGAACCCTGAATCCCATTTATTCTAGCGCAGATTCCCGCCAAATCCCGAATAGCTGCCAGCAGTTAGAGCACATTTCAAATTCTCTCGTCCCATGTTGATCTGCTTCTCGCTCTTCGTCCCTGACAGCGTGACTGTCGCCTCTCTGCTCCACAGCAGGGTCAAGCGTGGCATCGAGGAAAATGTTAAAAAATACGACCCCTCCGCCTTCCCAAGAGAGACCTTCATACGACTCCTCTCTCTTCTTCAGGTCCCGCTATTTCTGTGGTTTCTACTGAGTCAACCCGATTTTTCAAAGAGAATAAGACCCTACACCGAGGTCCTAACAAAATTCAACACTTATATTCTTAATCGAACGCGTCGTCGACCATCGCTATGTGCTGTCCTCTAATGACCGCGGAAAAGGGTTAAAAGTGCTTCCATGGTCGGCCGCGGACTCATGATGTTGCTGGCCCTGGTTCTGTAAAGTACTGCGGTCTAGGAACGTAACAAAAGGAAACGTACGGCGCCCCTACCTCGCTCGCATGGCATCTCACGCCCATGTTACAAAGTCCTTTCCAGCAATACGCCTCCGCTGTAAACATGTGTGAGCGAAACTGGTCCTATCTCCTTGGTGGCTGCATGCAAAACCACGACAAATACAACAGATTGGATGCTTTGGTAATGCTTTGATTGCTTTAGTAAACTCGCCCATATGAGCGCAGAGCTGAAAGGATCAACCAATGTAACCTTTATACTACTCTCACTATGCAATAACTATCTCGCTTTCGTCATGCGACGAATCGCCTCATTTTCAATAGCTACAGCTACTGTTGCGCTACGTCAGAAAAACTGAAAACTTCGTGATCAACTAAAGTGAATGTTCATAACTTGGCTGTAACTCCTTCAGCGTACCGCACTCGCTACCCATGATCTCCCGTTCCTACCGTTAGCCTGCTATGCATGGGAACTGATTATTAAGGACTGTAACGGTCTAAAGCCCACTCGCTAAATACGAGCGTTATCGCGCCTGTTAGGAAATTAGAAGCGCTAAGAAATCCATGAATGAAAGAAAACACTTGAGAACATCCAAACAGCCCCCCTCCCCCCCCCCCCCCCTCCCCCCCCCACAGTTATCGTAAGAGAAGACAGTGCCTTACCTGAGCGTGCACGTAGCATTGCTTGCTATTGAGTAACGGCTTCTAACAAATATGCAACTACTTTGAATGATAAATATTTACCAATCGTACCGAATTTCTACAGTATCTGACAAATGGGCGCCGCTCATGTACTATCGGGGTAGCACACAAGAACCCATTTAAAATTACATTAAGAAATTAATTCTTTGAAAATCTCCAAAGCAAGTGATATCATTGTGTCCGATTGTCATTAGGATGTTTTTCTTCCGAAATGTCCGATTGATGACCTCCGTCGGTTGAAGGAAGCGGAAGGGGTCCGAAGAAATAGGAAGATGCAAAGAAATGATCATTTTGTAACGAACATTCAAAGTTAGAAGCGATAAACGGTGTAAAAACCCGGACCCAAAAGCGCAGCGCTGTGATGTGTCTTGGCATCACACCCGCATCAACACACTAACTTTCCGAGTTGTCCGCTGTAGGGATGTTCTTTGTTGTCTCGTAGAGTGTATTTCATTTACTGGTGATGATGTAAAATAAGTGAAACAACACACAGCAACGATTAGGTAAAGCAATTAAGTGAAGAACAAGTGAAAGCGTAAGAAAAATGTCTAATTACAATTGAAACCTAATGAGTTCACTTTCGACCTCTTGGCAAGGTGTGGTGTGTGTGCATTGCGGCCACCGTCCTCTCATACCGCAGACCAAAATCGTCCTCCTCCCGGTGTCCTTGAGCGTTTCCTCTCCTCAGGCTTAGGCTAAGTCCCACATCTCGGTTCGCACCCATTTCTTGCATTATTAGTTACTCATTTTCTGTTTCTTAGGGTTTCTAATGCTTGTCTGCTCCAGTATTATGTATTTGTCCTGGGAGGTACTATACCAATGCAGACCTGAGAATGCGATTTTTGCCAAGCCATGGGAAAGGAGCTCTTGAATGGATGAATCCATTTTTCTGCAAGAAATTTCGGTATCCTTTTTGCGGTAGAGAACCCTCCTCAGAACTTCTCCTCACACTCACAGGATGGCCAAAAAATTCTACTCCCTACGTGTGGTTCTTGAGTGCTACCCCATAGCACATGACCGCCGACAAATGAATGTACATAAAGCAAAACCAAGATACAAGATTTCGAGCACACTATTCAACAAAGTAAGCTTACCATGAGACTCAGAACGGAGGAGGCTGCTAACGGTGAGTAGGTGTGAAAGAATAGGAAGCAATGGCAGAAGATTCTTATCACGAATTGATAGCGAGATTATGCGAGAATCCACATACAAACATTCAGACAATAACAGTAGCAGCAATGATTTGAAAGAGGCAGGATAGGCGGAAGTGATCTAACAGAGTGGATAAGTCCACTGATCGAGGATAAACCAAACGAGCGGCTGTAAAGGGATTAATTTTCAGACAAGTCCTCGCCTCTCGGTGGATTAGCACGTTGCGTCGTCTTATGAATCCTTTCCAGTATGCGAGAACCTAAAAATTGATATTCAAAACTATGTTTTGGTTGCTCTCATTTTACAAAATCACACCGAGTTCATAGCGAGAATCCGCTAAAATACTCTGACAAAATGATAGAAGCCTGATGGAATGAGAGGCCGTGGCCTCGGGGGAAACACGCGCGCGCACCACACAAGTAAAAACGAGCAAAGGACGCTTCCACGATTTCGCTGCTACAAATGATTTTTCCATGTGGAATGAGAGGATATGAATTTTAGCCTAGACTAGCGAGGGGAGAGAGCATCGGCCGCCGTCAGACTTCAGTCTTTTGCGATTTGCGATCTTGTACTGCCGCAACATCGCGCGCGGAGAGGCGTAACGCAAAATCGCGAAGTCTGTCGGCTGCGTCAAAAATTCACATCTTCCTAACCATGCTTGTCATGTCCATACGTATATGTGAGTAATGGCGGGGGATATGCTATCACACAGTCACGTAGCGTGAAGTGGAGATTCGATTCCATCAAGGAAATTTAAGACATGTAGAATTCACTTACTGGAAGCAAATTCATGTATGTGGACATAGTATGCTCTAAAAATCAACGATAACTGAATTAACAAAATCGTAAATCACTTCATGACTATGGAAGGCTCCACTAGGGTGGCACTAACACGTTTCAGGAGTGTGCAATGGCGTCACTTAGAAGTGAAGTGGCAGTCCACTTTCCCACGTTTTAACGTTTTGTGGTTTTTTGAATTATATTTCAATCATCAAGATGTTCCATTGTGTCAGCCTGCTGAGAAAGAGTTGCAAAGCATGGTATGTGGCTTGCCTCAGATTGAGGGCTAAGGGGCGTAGTAGTAGGTGCACAATTTTTTTGCTGTAAAACTTTTTAGATCTTTTTTTTCATAGTGAATCGCACTCCTCACAATTCCTCCGCACACCCTACGGATTGCGAAAACTCATAATTTCAGGAAGCTCTTTTGAGCGCGACCTCCATAGCATACGAACACCGAGAAAGCTCATCAGAACCTTAGACTGAAGATATTAAACAGGAGTACACGGATACAGCAGCCGTACGTACATGTGAATTCTTTGCCAAACAGCAGCTCAGACATGCTCGCTTCATAGGCAAAAAAGAAATCACATATCTAGTAGTACTTCGACATCAACATTGCATTCAAATATGGCACCTGCAGTGAAGAAACAGCATACCTTTTTCGATTTGGGCCATGTTTTGCTCGTGCTCGGCCATCAGACTTCCCAATAGGCACTCCCTTTCTCGCAACTTTTGAATCTTACTTGAACTTCGCAGAACACTTGATTGTATTTCGTCTTTGCGATTTTCCAAAGCAAGAATTTCTGAAAGAGTAGGAAGGTTAATTCTCGAACAAGTACTTAACCTGATGTTTTATATACAGCGTTGGTAACAAATAAGTGGACAAATGGGCTGAAAATATGTCGTCTACCAATTTGGAAGGCAAGGGGAAAATGAAACTATCGTTCCACTTCATGAATATGTAACTTCGGATTTCAGGAATATCCAATTTGCCAGCAGTTTTTTTTCATTACCAGGTAACAGCAATGGGTAATAGCCGACCATAGATCGAGTAAATGGGCTAAAACTGTGAGATCACTAACGGTCGCAAAGGAATGAGGGAGCCAGAAAGCCAAGAACTATGCACTTTTGCGTACCTCTGTATCATCTACAGCTTAGTGCGACTGCAGTTTCAGCGAGTTCGCCGCAACACATGGTTTGCTCTATTTCATTGTTGATTTGAAAGGATTATGCAGGAATCCCATTGTTTGGATTTATGACATTCATGACTGGCTCGCTCTCAAACCGGTATTTCTGATCCTTGTGGAGAGAGGATGGGAAAGAAGTTTTCCTGTTGCAACACTTGATGCAGCCAGAAAGTCAAGCACGTAAGATTTTGAAGTCAAAGTCTCTGCATTTTATTTTTGGGCGAGTTCCCACCTTTCTCTTCTTTTTCGATTTTGAGTTTGCAGGCTGCAATCATTCGACGAATTGAATCGATGGGACCTGGAACCACTTCAGGTTAAACAGGGATGAAGGAGTCATTCCAATGGAGCAAAATCCTCCACACCCTGCAAAAACCGAGATACACAATGAACTTACGAGTTATTTTCTTGGGTTGATTCTGAATACGGCAACCGAGTTCCTTTGCATCGTTTTGTCTGGAAGAGTAAGATCATTATCGGGAGACGAAGATACGTATAGAAAATGCATTACATCACGGAAAACAAAGCCGTCCTCCTTTCGGAATTCCTTTGCAGTGTCTCCAAGGAAATCTAGAAAAAAAACGAGATTGATCAAGCAAACACTAACATGAGCAAACAGAGAAACAACGGAGAAACATATCAAAGATTACCTCAACGTCCTGTAGAACCTCATCAAACTCGTCAGCCGGTGTAGTGGGTGCCATAATGAATGATGGCTCTTGCACGGAATAAGAAAACGAATGCATTCTAGAAAATGCTATTTCGTGGCCTAACACGTTGAAGCAAGATCGAGTTCACGGTAGATGTGGTAATGACAAAAAACTACGAATGCAGTTCGACGGTGAGTGTCATAACTGTAATGAGCCCCACTGAAAATTAATGGCGCATCGCAAACAAGAGAAGGCAACATCCATCGGCAACATATCCCCCATTTTTATTTTTTTGTTTTTGTTTCCGCGCTGACAGGGCGTGGCCTACGGACATGGGTGAGTGGCAAGAGTGAGAGTGTGTGGCGTGGTGAGAGAGGTTGCTACACTCTCACCCAAGTCCGTAGGCCACGCCCTGTCAAGCGCTCCGAAATGGGGTGTACTTGCCTAAGCTTTGGAAGGAAAATCCCACATCACTCTACTACTAAGACTCAGGCAAAAACATAGGCTTGAATGTTCAGATTGAGACGTCAGTGAAATAGTGCCCTCTCACAACACTAAATTACTCTTTACCGGTAATGAAGGTGCCGAGGTTATAACGATTGACTCGTTCCTCTGATATGATCTCACGGAGTAGAATTAGGGGCTATGGATATGAGGAAATTTCAGGCCACTGTATCTGAATGCACGTTACCGCACAATCACAACAATCCATAACGGGCGGAGACAATGCGACGAAATGATTGTGAACCAAGGGGTGCGTATTTTGCAAGTTTAGAGGGAAGAATAGTTACTTCTGCCCCTCCCTCAAGTCCACACCCTGACTTTCGCGCGATAGAATTACAAAGATTATTCGGTTGACTCGGTCCTAAGTCGAAACAACGTCAGCCGGAATTTTTAATTCACGTTGGCTTCAGGATTGTGAAGTTTGAACAGAGACATTGTGAAGCGATACAGTTCTACACACCATTTCGGAGCGCCGGATAGGGCGTGGACTACGGATTTAGTGAGAGTGTATCAAACTCTCTCACTCCGCCACACACTCTCACTCTCGCCACTCAATGTCCGTAGGCCACGCTCTATCAGGCGCTCAGAAATGGAGTATACTAGTGGAGTACTTTCTTAACCTATAACGTACCACGTGCAACACCTGATTCGAGACAAGATTCAAACCACAATTTATTTTTGTCTTCTTGAAAAGGTACCATTGTCAAACGCTACCACCATGTTTTCGAATATGGAGATTACCATATTTTTCTGGGGCTTTTCTCCTCCATGAAGAAGGTAGGATTTCGGCAACACGCTTTTGAACAGAATGTGTAACAAACAGTGGTAAAAGAAATTCGCTGTTTGTGACGCTATACACGTGCATACACTCCTTATAATTTTTGATATTTTTAATTTTTTGATAACTGCTGTTTATCGCCGCAGCTCGCGATGCGAAAGTTACTACAAGGATGCTGAGTCATGGGCAAAAGCTTCGGTGCCGGACGGGACTCGAACCCGCACTTCATCCGTTCCGAGGATATGTGCTAATCTATTACACTACCGACACCACCTTCACCCTAACTCAGCTTTTTGAATGGTATATTTACCATAGCTTATCAGCACTCACACTGTAACGTGTTGAGTCGCTACTAAAGCTTTCATCTTCACGGTTCGATGCCGATATTGGCCAACCGGCTCAACAAGTTATACGTGTGAGTGCTGATAAGCTATGGTAAATATACCATTCAAAAAGCTGAGTTAGGGTGAAGGTGGTGTCGGTAGTGTAATGGATTAGCACATATCCCCGGAAAGGATGAAGTGCGGGTTCGAGTCCCGTCCGGCACCGAAGCTTTTGCCCATGACTCAGCATCCTTGTAGTAACTCCTTATAATGTTTTTTTTAGCAATCTGAGCAATAACAGTCTTCACTTAGAAAATACTTGGTGCAAATTACTAGGATGTATTTCTGGGTCATGACAGTAGTAGTCTTAAAACCGAACCAATCTCTACAGTGGTATATGTCTGAACGATATGCTGTTCTCCTTATTCGAACACGTATTCTAACAGCTCTAACCGCAGAAATCAACGCTTTCATATGACGGAGAAAACGGCTCTGGAAGTGCAACACAGGTGTTGCACGACTCGAAGGAAGCAAAAAGAGCCCCTGTCCGATGTGCTAAAATAAAAATGTTAATCGTCGTGCATGACAAGTGCTGCTGCTGAAGGACTCTTACACCATTGTTCTGAGGCTCGTGAAAGTTTATTATTTCGTAGGCCTAATTAACAAGTAAAGAATACTTTCTACTGAGCCCCATAATACCGACTGTAACATATGAAGTAAGGACTACACGAAGCACAAAAATTTAATACTCAAACTGAGCAAAATTTTAAATTACCCGCTGTAACGCTATGCGGGTCTTAAGCAGAATGAAATACTGTAGCGTCCAATGACGTCACTATCCTCTGCCTCCATCGCTCCGCGTGCTTTTCGAAGGTGCATGATGGCACTGGTTTTTATCGTTACGGCAAAATCTCCTCACTTTCCTTCTTCTTTATGATTTCTACCGCTGATTGTCCATTGGTGTGCTGTTTCTACTCGATGTTTTAATAGCTGTTATTGATTTCAGATGTCATTTATGAGTGAGAACGAAGATGCTTCTAATCCAACAATCACTACACTTAAAATTCTGATCATTGGTGAGAGCGGAGTAGGAAAGTCGAGGTTGGTTCTGAAGATATTACGTCCATGGAAGTGTAACAACATTTTGACAATCTTACATCTTTCCTCCGCCATATTGCCTTGATTCGGCGTGATAGGAAGAAGATTATAGCTGGAAAAATGGCTCTATGGACATGAAAATTTCCAACAAGTTGATGCACTGCTCAGGGCAAGGAGTTAGTAAAAGAAGCCTGGTTTCTGTTGTTTCGGTTTACGCTACTACAGTTGACAACATTGGAAGGCTCTTTAGTGCTTGCTTGATAAAAACAATCAGATCAAAGCGCTGAATCATACTCTACTAAAGCAACTCATTAGATCAATGCCTGACTTCGTGGACAGTATGAGTATGTTGTTGTTATGTTATGTGAATGTTGTAGTAGAGTGTTTCGAGAATTAGAGGGATATTCCATCCCGAAACAGCTTTACTGTCGTTGCATTTTTTTGAGGCTAAATGTTCCATCACATATCATTATTATTCTAATTTTGCAGTTTAACGTATTTCATTTCAGTCTGATGCTGCGCTTCGTTGACGATACTTTCGATCCAGAATTGGCGGCAACGATAGGTTTGTTTAATCTAATTAATTTAGCCCTCAACACTGCATTGCAAACACATCGTTTTTGTAGGAGTAGATTTCCGAGTCACTTCAATGAATGTAGACGGAAATCGAGTGAAGCTTGCGATTTGGGATACGGCTGGACAGGAGCGGTTCCGGACTCTAACACCAAGTTACTACCGCGGTGCTCAAGGTGTGATCTGCGGTGAGTCTTTGAAAGTATAAGATGTTCATTCTGCCTCGGCTGATTATGTACTGTTTGAGCTGTTTAGTGTACGATGTAACAAACAAAAGCTCATTTGAAAATTTGGATCATTGGATGACGGAGGTGGAAACGTATATTACAAAAGGGGATGCTGTCAAAATGCTGGTCGGAAACAAAATCGACATGGTATTTCAATTTTTACGTTTTTTCCCAGTACATCTAAAAGTGTATTGTGTTCGAAGCACGATTTTCAGCCAAACCGCGAAGTTTCTCGGGAAGACGGTCTCAAGTTTGCTAAGCGTCATCGTGCGCTTTTCATAGAAGCCAGTGCGAAAACAAAGGAAGGAGTGCAGTGCGCTTTTGAGGAACTTATTGAGAAGGTTAGCTTTTGCTGTCCTTGTATGCCTGGCGTATCCATAGCATAGCAAACGCCGCTGGACTGTGCTTATTCATGCTCATGGGTGAATTGCATGATCGATAACGAACAATTTTTTGTCTAAAATACTATTGCTGTTCGTTTTTTTTTCAGATTATCCAAACACCCGGCCTATGGGAAAGCGACAGACCTGCCTTTCGTCTTGGTCAGCACACAGCGAGTCCAAGCGACTCATACTGTGGATGCTAAAGCTGTCTGCAGCAAAACAGTGGTTTTAAAATTCCTTCCCTTGTACAGTTAAATTGCATGATTGGACTGAGGCCACTATTCATTGCCTTTACTTCTGTGACTGCTTTCACAAGTCTCATAACAAGAGAGAATTCACAAGCATTGGCGAGTTTTACTGATTTGTAAATATTTTTGTACTTTTCAAATGTTTTGTAAAGCTGAAGAGCACGTGTCGCTCTTGTGTAAGTAATGTTACACTGATGTAAATTGACCGTTTAATAACACAATCTTTTCCTTGTTCCCGGTTCAGCGCTACCGATGGTCATACTTACTAGCATGTATTTTTTTTTTTTGCTTTCTATATAGTTGTGATGTTAGCTATGTTCTCAGGAGTGTATTCTCTTCAGTTATCTTCCCCAATTTAATGTTATAAAGTTTTTATTATTTTATGAAAGCTGCCTTCTCATGGTTGACTTATCTTACGTACTGCTCCCCTTTCTTACTGTATTATATTGATGTAATGCCATTAATGGTATTTGAATCCTTCATAGAACATGGATCACGGCGAAGAATTCATGGTGGCTACTGAAGAGCAGGCTCGCGCGGATGAAATGAATAATTCTTATAAGGAGAAAATCGATGATAGGGTATGACACTTATGGTTTTTTTGTATGCATTGTAGATATGGAAAGGTAGTCGGTTGAAGGAATGGCTCGTCCAGTTGTTCCCATTCATGATGTTTGTTTTTGAGGCTTTTTGCATTGAATAATTTCAGCCGCAAGATAATGGAACCGATGGTGCAAATGGCGATGCTTACTCAAAGGAAAACAAGGATGACAAATCTGATCGAGGAGATCGTGAGAAAGACCATGAGGACCGCGAACGACATCGTGATCGTGATCGTGATAGCCGTGATAGAGATCGTGACCGTGATCGTGATCGCGATCGTGATCGTGACCGCGATCGCAAGAAGCACAGGAAAAGCCGTAGTCGCAGTCGCAGTAAAGATCGCGACCGTGATCGCCGTCGCTCGTGAGTGTTGCTTAGTTATAGTACGGATGGGAGCTAAGGCATGACAAGTGAAAATTCTTCAAGTGTTTAGGCGTGACCGGGATTCCGGACGTGATCGTGGTCGCGACAGAGATCGTGAACCACCTCGTGCCGAGCCGAAGAAAAAGTACCGCTTCTGGGACATCCCTCCTGTTGGATTTGAGCACTTGACACCGAAAGAATATAAAGCACAACAAGGTTGACTATCTTTCTGCATAATCGCGCAGATCATTTGAGTCTCTCTACTTTCAGCTGCTGGTGCCATCCCACGATCTAACATGCAGGCTGCCGTACCCGTCGTTGGGCCTTCGGTTACCTGCCAATCTCGTCGTCTTTACGTTGGTAATATTCCATTCGGATGTAATGAAGAGGCGATGTTAGACTTCTTCAATCAACAGGTATGTAAACATGCGCTTATCAGCAAATTGCACAACAGTAATGTTGTCCCCCTATGAATACAAACATGAACTCGTGCTATCTGGGATCCACGTCCTGTTACTACTGTTCTTTGAGTTGATGTTCTCATAGATCCCATCAGTTTTTTTAGAAATGCTATTTCGATTATTTCAGATGCATCTGTGCGGTTTGGCACAAGCACCAGGAAATCCTGTACTTGCCTGTCAAATCAACCTAGACAAAAACTTTGCTTTCATCGAGTTTCGTTCCATAGATGAGACTACCGCGGGAATGGCTTTCGATGGTAAGTCCCTTCAACATCATTGGTGTCTCTGAGTGCGACGCGCGCCCCAACATTATTTATTCAGGCATCAATTTTATGGGGCAGCAGTTGAAAATTCGTCGTCCTCGTGATTACCAGCCTATCAGTGCAAGCTTTGACATGGCTTCGAGAATGCCAGGTGAGTCATTCGCGCTCTAACTTCCTACGATATTCTGATAAGTGCATCTCGTCCACTTTATAGTGTCGAACATCGTTGTCGATTCTCCCAATAAAATCTTCATCGGTGGCTTACCAACCTACCTTAATGAGGAGCAGGTGCGTTTTTCTCATTTTTTCTGCTTTTGTTTTCGTTTTGCCCGCTGCTACTTTTGAGATGACTTCTGTTGCGCGCACACTAGTAAATTTTTGGAGGTTCGTAGTAGATATATCTTAATTGATTAGAAATTTAGAATTATTGTGGCAATTTCTGTTCTTGGGATGGCTTCTAATGTGTTGAGCGTGTTTCAGCGCTCGACGCTGTGGCCCTCGTACTGCCACCTGTACATTCTCCACATCGGATGACTCGAAAAAGCACCTCAAATGCGTATCTGGATCCACTTTCGCAGCCACTTTTCAGAATTTTAGCCAGCCCGCCACGAAAGCCACAGCCTTCTCTTTTCAGCTCCGGTTCTCTCTTTTAGGCTTTTTAGCGCAGCGCAGACCGTGTATGGGGGATGGTGGTGTGTTGTGTAGGCAGGTTGTTCGGTTTTAATCATTGTTCATCTATTGCGATTGGCCAAGAATTCGAGCATTTTCTTAATGCGGATTGCAACCTTGCGCATGACACCAATTGTGTTTCATGTGCAAAGTTTGGCATGTAATCGCATTCATCAAGCATACTGGAACTGTACTACTCGAATGTGCTATTTATTCAGGTGAAAGAATTGCTGTGCTCATTTGGGCAGCTAAAGGCTTTCAATCTTGTCGTTGACTCCAGCGGAACGTCGAAAGGATTTGCATTTGCTGAGTATCTTGACACGACGCTTACCGATCAGGTTAGAGTCCTACTAGAGCATATTTGTCCTTTGTAGCAAGAGCAGAAGGCACTATTCTTCTATAGCGGTGTTTCACTTTGGAATTTTTCCGTGGTGGATGCAGGAAATGACAGTTGAAACGATTTCAGGCTATCGCAGGTCTAAACGGCATGCAGCTAGGAGATAAGCAGCTTGTTGTACAGCTTGCTTGCGCCAACGCACGTAATTCGCAGCCAATGGCTCACTCAGCCACATCAATTGCTGGTAGGTGATCGACTATAGGCAGACACTTATGCTGTCTTTGATTTTTTTTCGTATGTTAAAGGAAATATTTGATTGGCGCTATAGGTAGTATGCGAATCAGAATATTTGGAAGATCGCCATTGTTCAGCGATGACGCACTGTTTCAAAACCTAGAACTTGTCGACTGCGTTCGAGATGTTATTCCATATTATCTGCAATAATATTGAAGAGTTCGGAAGTGGCCGTTTGTGGGGAGACGGTTGCTGTGTACGGGCATTCTGATAATGCGTCATCAGTGCGTGAATTTATCGCGCTCGCAGAGTTCGTACGCCGAATGATTTGCTGAATAGTCTTTTTGCTCAGTACGGTTTATTGCTTTCCAGTGCGTCGTCATAGCGTGGTGGGGCTTCCTTTCGGTGGCATTCATGAAATCTGGTTGACCCTTTCGTACGAATGTGATTAGCAGATAGAATGATTGTTCATTTCCCTTCTCCTGTGATGGACAGCCAGTTCGCGGTTACCGTGAATATACTCTGGATTCTATGTTGTTGCGAAGATCTGCGTACAAATTGAAGAACTACTAGTAGCTCGCAATATCTCGCAATCTTCTAGGGATTGATCTGTCGCAAGGAGCTGGTGTGCCTACTGAAATTCTTTGCCTGATGAACATGGTAGTAGA
The DNA here is from genome assembly GCA_963978905.1 of Trichostrongylus colubriformis. NCBI lineage: Eukaryota > Metazoa > Nematoda > Chromadorea > Rhabditida > Trichostrongylidae > Trichostrongylus > Trichostrongylus colubriformis. The sequence continues at coordinate 6,798,220 of OZ022259.1, read as the reverse complement.
AGAAGAGCTGAAGGATGATGAAGAATACGAAGGTAAGGATCTATGACTCTTTTCTGTTTCAAATGCTGATTATATAGCAGGGTTCCTTTTGCTGTATGCTTTGAATATGCAGATATCCTGGAAGATATCAGAGAAGAGTGCTCCAAATATGGCATTGTCCGGTCACTGGAAGTACCGCGACCTATACCGGGTGTAGAAGTTGCAGGAATTGGAAAGGTCAGTAGTTTGCATGAACTTCAGATTACTTTTCAATCTTTGAATATCAATTTTTTGTGACAAATGGTTTTATGATATTCGCTGGATATTTCTCATTCTCTTTTTTCAAGGTGTTCGTCGAATTTGCCTCATGTGCTGATTGCCAAAAAGCGCAAGCAGCACTCACTGGTCGAAAGTTCGCCAATAGAACTGTTGTAACCTCGTACTACGATGTGGATAGATATCATCAACGACAATTTTAGTCTTCCTAAATATTGGCGGTCCGATTTATGACTCCTGTTCAGTGCTCCACTGTGAGCTGCGTTTCTCATCGTTTATGTACCACATTAAGAGCATTAATTCCTGTCTGTTCAAGATGACCACTTTAATAGTGAAAACTGAATCGTTGTTCTGCACTAATTGTTTGTTAATTGATGTGTCCCCCCCCCCCGTCTTCGATGCTATTCCCTGTCAGAATTAAGGATTTCAACTCTGTGCGATTTTCAGAATTAGCCAGAATCATAAACTGTTGTTTCTAGCCACTCAGCGACTGTTATCGTAATAAAATTCGTTGCAATGTTTCACTATTCCCCCAGTTACATTTTTTTGGTTTGTTTGCAACCAATTACAGTGTATCTGTTCCGGACATTGGCTAAGTTCAATGTTTAACGCAAGGAAATTGGGAGGTCATATCATCGATACATTTCTGTGAGAAGTAATGATGCTAAGTATGAAGACGCAACATTGACGGTCTGATTACATCAGCTCACAACATCCTTGTTTTTTATTGGCTTTATCTGAAAAATGTTGAATTCCTAGATCGTTGAGTAGTGTTGCAGTGTAATAAGCCTACCTGAGGGCGGTGGACCAGCGTACTTGGGTATTGACACGACATTTTGCTGTGGATTTTTTTGCTGTTCCTCTTCTTGAGGCGACTGTGTCTTTCTTGCACCATCGTCAGAGGCTGCTGGCGCACGGCCGGCGTTCATCGAATGCTAGGTATGGAAGCAATCCAATCTCACATACTTTTGTCCTTCACTTCCTACAATTGTTGGTGCGACCATCACCTCGGAAATATTAAGATCTATTGAGAATGTATTATCTTTCATACGATTGATCCAGAAGGATGTGGCATGACCGTAGGGTATGGAAGCACCTTAAGGACGACGTCATTTCGCGATTTTGTGATTCCACGATTTTGCATTTCTGCAACTTTCGGTGCCGCACTCCCACGCGTGCTGAGGTTCTACAGTGCTGGGTCTTCGCATGCAGAGTCGCGACGCCGCAGAATCGCTAAATCGCGAAGTCTAACGTCGGTTTAATGCCGTGTCAAGACAACGAACACCACTCCCTAATTGATGGAGACGCTGTGCGTTGTCTTGGCACAGAAAAAGCTAAAGTTATAGGGCGGTGAAACAGAGCAAAAACGTGATGCCGAATTTCGCATGGTACCGTAAAACAGACTCGCTCGAATGTCTAAATGTAGACGGTAGTTAATCGCAGCGACACTGAGGACAGACCCATTTCCTGGTTTGGTTCCCTTCGATATCTTTTCCATTAGTGTGGTGTGCTACAGCTCTGATTTCACTAGCAAGCACAGTAACTTATAGGGATTGCCGTCTTTATCCTAACAGGATTACAATCAAGCGTGACTGCACTTGAATGAGATCTCTGAGCGGTTTTTGGAAACCGGTGGGTGGCATTCTCTTATTAATACCCTCGTTAGGGTGGGCAATAGCTACAGCCTTCGCATTTCTGTCGAAGAATTTCCTGTACAAATGCCATATTCGGCAAGCCCAGTCGGGGAAAGTCGACTGATTGATGGAGACGTCAGAGGGAAGGAGTGGGCACGGGATTGGAATCATACTCAAGTAGGTATTTTCTCAACACAATCCTGTACTTTAAGGGGTCCTTCTCTCGTTGGTTTACAAACAGCATACTCCTTCGATAGTTATATTTGACAAATACTGAGAAGTACCGTTTTTGTTGCTTGATTTGCCGGATCTTTCTTTATCGTCTTCGGCTTTCCATCCTTCTGAAAGTGACAACTTTTGAAGAGTGCGTTCATCTTGCTGATCATGTGGCTTCGCCTACCTTTTTCTTTCCACCATCCTTCACATCTTTTCTTTTGCTGGCCCTCAATAACAGGTGTTGGGAAGGCATTTTCGGATCCCGAAGCGGACACAGGTGTTCAAAGATCATGTCAACAATTGAGTGTCACGCCACTCGTTGTTTACTATGTTGTTTTTTGATTGCTTAAGTGATTGGCTTGTGGGGACCAGTAGATATAAAGTTACAAGGGAACAGCCGATATGAGATATGCTACAAATTATGCAGTAACCGCGGATCGCTCGTATGAATCTGGCGCGGATGACCGGATTTTGATCCACGGAATTGCGTCCACTAGCAGCGCCACTCGTCGCACCCAGGATACCGTCAAATACTTTCATTATCCTCGAGTGGGTCACAAAATAATTTCGCTGAAGCATTGCTTATAGCGGTTATTTGGGGTGCTGATCACGAGTTATATTGCAAGAGGTTTTCTCACCAATGTTGATCAAAGTTGTCATGCAGGGGTTATTCAGAATGGTGATCACAAACATGACATTAATTTCTGGCCAGGACGCCGTTTGGGCAAAAATACTGAAGATAGCGGTCCTTCGCAGAATAGAAACTGATTCCGTACACATTTTGCTCGTGCGGTCATACTGAGCGCAAATGGATGAAAACTAGAAAAATGCAAAAATTTGTCTTCAGTGGGGATCGAACCATCAGCCATTCTCTGCCCCCCCCCCCCCAAACCCGTTTAGCCGAATTTGAGACTGGTTTTTTGTTTCATGTATGTGACACTATGAAATGCAAAAACCGTTTTTCCACCTTTCCTAAAGCTTAGACGAAACTGGGAGCACTGTGGTGTCTCCTACTGAATTAACATCGCTGCGGTGGCACTGAACCACGTCGGTGACTCAAATGAATACCATATTCATGATTGAACCCCCTAGTGACCTTCATAAGCAAATGTCAGCGATTTTGATGAGAACCATTTTCAGCTACGCTATGTCACTCGCGTGTCACGTTATTGGTGAGGAGTCCGTGTGAAATAATGTTAACGGGATTTACTCAGCGTTTTGCTTTGGCAAAGTAGCCAGAACTTTACGGAATTTGGGTTCATGCGAATGGGTCCATTCGTCAGTGCGACCAATTACTACCCTCGGTGCCATGCCAGTGAGAAAGAGGGGCATCCCGCTAAGAAAGCTGTTTCTGCCTATGGCGTGAGACTTTGCGATTTTGCGACGTAGCGCTTTTGCGCGCGATGCTAGAACCTCTATTGATCAACGCCGCAACTTCGCAGACGGAGCCGCGATACCGCAAATTTGCAAAGTCTGACGGCGGCGTGAGCTTGGAGGAGGAAAGCGAAGGCCCAGGCAAAAATATGCGCTTGAGCGTGGAAACGGACCCCACGGAGATCCCTCAGACATGATTGGTAAAACTTTTCATAATGAGCCCTCCTCTCACTGCGAGCACTCCCAGTCCATCAAGCTGTGGCCCATTACCTTTTCCAGCCCTCTTTGCACAATCCGATGATAACTGAGCCAACCATGACTGTAGAAGACTTCCAGTCGCTTTCTTATATCGTTTTCCCACAATTTTAAAAGGTCTGGCCTAACCGTAGTGTCCCCCGCCAAACATCTCATTTCCACATATTTCACCTGTGCCGATATTTGCTGCGACAATAGTACCTCGCTGCGACTGTACTGTGTTGACGTTTATATAGGTGGAAGTGCTATCACGATGATGGCATGGCCGTGCTATCAGGATGATAGCATGGCCTTTATCTTCGACACCAAGTAGTCTTTCTTGCACTGACCGGTTGATTTCCTCTGCCATCCCCTTATCACAATCACTCTCTTCCGGACCGACAGACTGAAAAAGACAAGGTAGTTTATACAGTCCATTTCGGAGCGCTTGAGAGGGCGTGGTCCACGCACTTGGGTGAAATGTATCAAACTCTCTCAACCCGCCACACACTCTCTCTCTCGCTACTCATTGTCAGGCCACGCCAATCTAACGCTGTGAAATGGACTATGCAAGTTGTTGCACCAAGTTGGTGCAGCTGCACTACAACTCGCCAGCGTCAAAAGCGGTCTTCGTATTCGTGATCGGCACCCTAAATAATCACTCTAGGTGAGGTTTCACGGGTTTTTTGCCCAACTCGCTTTGTTTGGGGTGGTAATAATGGAATAGTGCCTGTCCAATGGTTCTATGTTCGGTTCATATTCTCATTCTGAGTTCGAAAACAAATTAAACGACATTTCTCTTTTTGGTGCTATCGCAATGAGGCGGAGGGCATCTTACAAATAGTAGTATGTAAAAATAATAATGAAATTCTGGTTTGGTTGGAGAAGGATGAGATGCTCAGGCCGCGGTCATACTTTGCGCTACGCCAGAAAACAGCGTGGCCGGCCGCAGCGAGCGGCGCGGTGGGTGCCAGTGCCAGTGGCAGGGCATGGCAGCCTACAAGCGAAGCAATGTGGCATGGGTGGAGGAGCAAGGGTGGCATGGGTGGAAGCGCTTTGGTGACGCAGCCACGCTCTGCCAGGCTCCCAAGGGCAATCGATTCGCATTTCGTACTGGTGGCGCCGCGAGTGCGACGCCGCTGAAGCGATTTTCTGGCGTAAGTAGCCCCACCCGTATGACCGCGGCCTACTCCTCGTAGAAAGTGTGGAAGTTGCTACTCCGTGGGAATGAATTAGATATTTATCGATTTCTCTTTTCGATGCATATCTAATCTTTTATGTGTTATCCAAGAAAACGCTAATGTTACGATTCTTCATTTCGCACTTCCCTATTTCTCTGATGCTCCAACGTGCCCGGAGCCAGAAAATTGGATACGTACATATTTTTACTCCGAAATCCCACAGCTTCTCATTTCCGAAAGAGATCTGTTCCCACGATTTTCTCAATCGATACGTGTCCTTAAGATTTGCTACCATTCCTCGAAGAGGCTAATTCCACTGATTCCGCTACCATGAACCCTGTCTAACAGTGAAACGCCGGTTATCACTGGAGTAGGAAACGGAAGGAACATGATATCAGGAACAGATATACTTCTAACGTGGTGGGAAAACTCTTGTATATGAGGAAGTTGCTTCACTCTTTTACGGTGTTCTGATCCTTTTAGCTTAGGCAAAAACCCACGCCGCCAAAAATTATTCCCCCAGCTATTCCCCCAGCTCCCATGGTACCCTCCACGGCTCCGAAAAATTTCCCATCATTGGTCGTTTGTTGTGAGTAGAATTAAGTGCTCACTTCTCTTTTTTGTCATCGTCCAAGTCCGATAAGTCGCTGATTTCTACATCGTCATATCCCTTCTTCTTTGTTGGCTGTTTGCCATGTTCTCGATCTTTTGCCAATTCTTCGATGTTCATATCTAATGCTGTTAGTTCATGCTTTTACACGACGAAATTCACCTCCTCGATGGAGCTTACCTGAGCTCTGATGACTTTGATTTGATCAATACCAATTAAACAGCAACAACAAACAGCGATTCGACGGTATTCATAAATCGTTCTTCAACCAAATGACTTTAAAATACTGAATCTCCCCTTAAATACGATTAAACGATCTTACAATCACTATCAGTGCGTTATCGTACACTGCTGGGAAGAGTTGAACATTCCAAAATGAAACTATCGGTCTTACTGTATGTCTCTCCCTCCTCAAAAAGAGATGGTTGCAAGAGAGAGTGATGGATAAAATCGACCGCTAAATGTGGGGGTAATCCAACTGACGCTAGACTGAGAGCCTGTAGCCTTCGCCCTGTGACATAAATTACTCAGACAATTTGTTCATATAAATCCTATCCTCCTTGAAAGTTTGTTCCGTTGTTGTCTCTAGAGAAGACACTTTTAGAGAACGAGTTCAAGAGATGTGCATGGTCACCCTGTGACCCAGTGGCCCTACTGACCGTGTGTCCCAGCCGTCACGGTCAGCAAATATTCCATTTAAATCGCCCTGAGCTAGGCAATTAGTCCATCCTGCGCCGGCTGGCACGGTCTCGTGCCCCAGGAGATCGCCATTTCCTTGTTAGAATCTGAAGGTAGACCTCATTTCTGGACGTGTAGTAGAGCGAAGGTTATGATTGTGAATGGTCCTTGTACTTAAACTTATTATGCACTCTCCAGGACACGTTTGGGCTGCTACACCTTCCACCGTCTCCTTTTCCAAATGGGCGTTATGTATGAAAGTACAGTGAAAAGATAGACTTTGCTGTATGTGAAATTCTCACGAGCAATAATAGCGAGTTGGAAAGAACCTGGTATAGAAAAAGCTAAGTAGATACAGTGATTTCAAGCATATGGTAAAAAGATATACGTAGGTCACTATTTATATTTTTGGAATAGGACTGTTATCGTGTGAGTATACCTGATGGTTTCATCGTGAAGTTCGACTTTTTTTACTATATACCCGGTCAGTCACTTTGTCGCACGGCGCTGTTTGTTCATTTTATATTCAGCTGGAAATTTTGTCTTTTTAGAAAATGGAATTGAATCGTTAAGACTTACATCAAATTCCATCAAAACTTTCACTCCATCAAAAACCACAATGTATCGCTGGTTTAGCGAATTCGATCGTGGTCGTAGTTCGCTGTCCGACGTGATTCACGAAGGACGTCCAAAATCGGCGGTTGCGCCAGACACATCGATGCTGTGTGCCATATGATTAAGCAAGATCGCCATGTAACCTATTCTGAGATTGGGGCATCCCTAAACATTAGTTCCACCAGCTTACATGCATGCAGTTTTACATAAAAACTTGGGTGTGCGAGAGTTATGTTCCCGTTGGATCCCAAACAATTTGACAAACGCACAAAAGAGTGCTCGTCTCGATTGGCGCACTGAAATGCTTCGAAAAGTCAATCGAGGTGCTTCAAAAGACGTTTATGAAATCGTGACTGGTGATGAATCATGGATCACGTCGAAAATTGTAAAAAATCATCACGTGAATATGTTCACAATTCAGTTTCATTTTCTGAAAAGACAAAATTTTCCAGCTGAATATAAAATAAACAAATAGCGCCGTGTGGCAAAATGAGTGATCGGGTATATAGTATGAAAAAGTCGAACTTTACGATGAGACCATCAGATATACTCACATGATAACAGTATTGCCTATCTCCGAAATATAAATAGTGACCCTAGTATAAATCAAGAAAGAAATTCCAGCCGGAAAACTAAGCTGGAGGTAAACTTCTCATGGATCTTAGACATAGTTGTAAATTTTTAGTTGAAATGCTGGAGAGGAGATCGTTGGTCATTCATGAGATTCAGCCCACCTCTCCTTTGTTTAATGCATGTCAGGAATATTGTGAAGAGGTCAGTTTATCACGTTTATGCAGTCCACGTGTTTTTTCCTTTTTTTCGCTATTTTTAGGATTTGTCGCGGTTTTCCGTAATTCTCACCGGAACAAACAAATCAGGTTTGTTCTTCCAAACAGTGGCATTTTTTTTGCAACCCTGCACATGTTTTCAATTATAAACAGGCAAGTTTGGGATACGTACACATTCGACTTCCATTCGGAGACAATGGAATTTGAATGCGTATTTGACCCGTCAAATACTATCAGATAAGCAAAGATCTTGTCGTGAGCAAACTGCATGATATCCAGAACATCGATACTCAAGGTAACGGGAGGGGTAAAGAGAAATTGAGAACTGGGATTACGTGTTCTCTGAAAACAAAGCGTTGACATCAGAGGAGGTGATGTGTAGCGAAACGCCCAATGAAAATGCCGGCTTGGGGTCTTATCAAGATCTGCAGCAAGGCGAGTTTCAGGCGAGGGCGGGACGACATTCGCTGCCGGCTGATTCAGCCGCTGGCCTGTCTGCAGTCTACTCCAGCTAGTGACGCAGAGGGGTAGAGAGACAAAGGAATTCCGGGTTCCTGTTTCTCGGTTTTTTCGCAGTTTTATTTCGTTCTTTCTCCACTGTTACATTGCTGGGCAATGTAACTTTCACATTTCACAATCTGTACTTACCCCTTCCGGTGTCTGGTGTCTTTAAGGATTTGCATATAGGAAGATAACATTCGTACATCTCAGCGCGATTATGTTGCAGGCACTACAGCAGGGATGTGCGCGTTAGCGTCGGACACAACTTTTTTGAGATTGAAGCTCTTCATTAAAGTTGAGGTGGGTATAAATTTTGGATTTTTCTCCTGCAGAGTAGCACTAATTGCACCATTAAAGACTGACAAGTCGATGGTACTCAGTGAACTGGCGAAGAAGGCTGTAAACATTGCGGGAGAAGGTTTCTCAGATTCGGTCGTGACAGTTGAGTCGGACTTGAAGGACGTGGCTGATTATGAACGTCTTGGGCAAGTGGCACTGATTTCTCTCAAACGTTTTTTTGGAATTCTATGTTTTTTCTAGGGCCAAGAATAAGGAAATTTCTTTACAGGTTTCTAGAGATGTGTCGTCTGAGTGATACTCGCTTTCGACTGGTATTTCCTCCTTCTAGTTCACTATTAAAAAGGTATGTCACTGCCAGCACTAGGGAATGTTTAAAGAAGAGTTCCACCTTTTCCGTAGCAGACTCCCGTTCCCTCTCGTGCTACGTCGATCGGGTTTCCACGAATCGAAACCCTCACAGAAGAATCTACTGCGTTCGTACAGAAAGTACTGCTCGAAATTGTTGCAAATTCCCTTTTTGCGTTTCGATCAAGTTCACCCTACGCGTGGGCATCTCAAACTTGAGAAGTGAACTACACAGATAACCCATATACAGTGCAAGGTGTAATATCTGTAAATATGAGTTGTAACGCTTTTTTCGGTTTTTTATCATTGAACAAGCTCTTCAAATGCTTCTAATGTGTGTCTTGTCGAAAGGATGGCGTTCCCAAGCCACCGATAACTAAAGGGAAAGCAACAGCTTCCCAAGTTTTCTCCTGTCACTGATAATTACCTACTAAAGCCCTCTTCCGAGCAAATGTATTTTGTACAGCGTAGCTGATTCGGGCTTTCCTTACACACAGCTGGTAAGGGAGGTGCTTCACTGTTTGAATTTCGTCTTTGGAGTTTTTGTTTGAAAGGGGCGTAAGGGGCGTATATAATGGGAACCTTTTATGGATTCATCCTTAGAAAAAGTGATCTACCGCAAAGAGCCATAGGATGAACATGTGACTTTTCAGCAAGGTTTACTTTGAACATTTACAGATACTGCTCCGACATGACACCCTCAGAGCGCGACAATTCTGGTGACATCTCAATATTGTTCGGCAAGATAGCGGTACAGTTTTTGTTCTCTTAATTTTAAGAAAAAATGTAACCGGTTGTGAGCGTTCACAAGGTAAATTCAAATTTGAGAGCGCGTCAACTCGAATAAACTTACTTATTCGCTCCTCACACAGGTTATTTATGCTCTTTCTGTATATAGGCTTTTCTCGGAATTCTATAAGGTTTTTGAGTCATGAGGAAAAACTGTAAAGTACTACGAAATAGGCGCTTCTTGAATGACTTCACTTCACGACTTCTAGTTTGGTTGAGCAGCAACGGAGGCAACTACAGTTCGTCCCTGGTTTTGGAAGCACAGAAAGGAGAATGAGTTGTTTGAATTTTCTACCAAAGAGATCAGAGTGCTTCAACTAAAACAGCAGGAATATCGGGAATATCTAAAAGTATTGGCAATGCTTATAAAGATGTGTATGACCTTAAAGACATCAGGTGTAATGTGGTTATTGAGAAATTCCTGAAAGGAATTATTACATGGAAACTATGAGTCTAAAAAGGCTATCTGTGACAAAATTCCGGTGAAAAGGTGCGCCTCTGAGCAGTAGAAACGGCACAACGGAGAAAAGCTGCCGCCTTCCGATAATCGACCCCGCCTCCTATCGACGTGGTACCTGGTCGGCTATGATGAGAGCGGACAAGGATATGCGGTGAGATCGAAAGTATTGTAGTGCGTTTTCGCAGTTTCAGTCTGAAGCTCACTCCAGAAACAAGATGCCGTCGTATTTCCAAACATTCCCTTGTGTTTACTTGGCAACATGCCAGTGGAAAACTAGATCGGACTACCCGCCTCTTGACGGGCAGGTCATCCGCGTCGAGAATCAACAGTGGAAAGGAGGCCCTATTTCTTGGATTTTTGACCATTTCCATCCGTTTTTTTCACTGTCCCCTTACTGGGCATCTCGACTTTCAGATTCACTACTTCTTTTACTTTTCGTCCGGAATTCTCCTAATGCTGCCTTTAAGGTGGCCCTGATTTGCCAAAATTCACGAAATGTGTACGGCGTAATCCTCGAAACAGCAGTGAACGACCTTTTTTCACGTATCCTCCTCTAGAATTTGAAGGACTTGAAGGCTGAAGCTCCGCCCCCTCGGCCGCCACTTTGCGGTGCTATATCCCACTTTTTCGCGTAAAGCTGCGGCTCATATCAAGCGAATGCAACATGAATATATGCGTAAGAAAGAAACTCGTTTTTCAGTACACGATTCTTTTGAGCCCTCTAGTTGGTTAACATGAAATGTGCCTTGAACGGGATTTCCGTCTAATCTGACGGATACATTTTGAAATTTGAGTAGTGCAGATTGTTCGATTATTTATTTTGGTGAGCACATTATGTTGTGTTTAGGCGTTCAAATTCGTGCCACTAGTATGGCTGCAACATTTGATGGATTCGAGGAAACTCGGACATTCAATAATCCACGTTTTTGTGCAGCTAGCCTTAGCAGTGCAGCGTATTCAAGAAAACATGCCGGCGGACGATCTATCGAGTTCGATTTTGCATAATGAGGCACTGCTGTTGGATTTCGCTTGGGAGCGACTGAATACCGGTAATCGTGGTATTTTTTAAAGGCACCATTAGGGGGAAGGAAAAACTGAGATCTGGAAGTACATGTTCTCTGCAACGGACCTTCTACTTCGAAAGAGGTCACATGTGGTGAAAATCGCATTTAAAAAAACATGGCTTGGGGTCTTACGGCGACCCCGCAGCTCGCCATGCCGTTATGCCGTTATGCGCCCGGGGGAGTCGACGTGGAGGGGCGGGACAACAATCGCGGCCGGCTGGTTGAGACTCTGGCCTGTATTCAGTCCACTCCGATCAGAGACGCAGAGGACGAGAAAGAGAAGGGGGACTTTCGGGTTCCTATTTCTTGGTTTTTTCGCCGTTTTATGTCGTCTTTTTCTACTGTTATATTACTGAGCACCTCTACTTTCGTAATCCCCCAATTTGCCAAAATTGCCCCTAACGGTGTCTTTAAGTGGCTTAATTCATAGATACAAGATGTTTTAGGACATTTCTCGGAAGTCAGTGAGTGTTGGAGACTGCTGTATGCTGCTACATCAATGGTTAAGTCCGTTCGACTGGCTTCGGCAGGGCAGTACTTGGTTAGTCTTTCAGAGAAACAGGGTTAATGAAGGAGACCTCGAAGAGGAGGTGGCGTTCGCCATGCCGCCATACTCGTCCCCTAGATCTATGACCCATGTTTTGGAGCCACAAAGCTCACGGCAACTCTCAAAGAGAATCAGCTCGTGGACCTTCAAGGGAACCTTACCGACGCTGCTTTTATACTATGGGGTTGGTGTATAACTTGCTAAACTCCCGATAGTGGTTTCGGTGCTCTTGAGCCTTAACAAGTATCAATCACCATAAGGAATTAGATCGTGCTCTTGATGATGACTTTCTCGGAATTAAATGGTCGTCTGGCAAGATTGTATCGAACCGCGCTGCGAATCCTCAATTCATCACGGGTGTTTTAAGGATTCCTGGTTTAGGAGACAGTAACTGATATTTGCTGCATTCATTGTTAATACTATCGGTCAAGGTCTACAATAGTGTCCCGTTGTTCCACTGGTTTTATGAAGAGGAACGAATCTTGTTGTCAGCCCACCCACAGGACGCCTACTGAACAAGATGATTTTCCTCAAGAGTAGCACTACTGAAGCTGCAGCAACCGATGCTAGTGCAGCAACTTCTGCTTACGCCACTAGAGTGCAGAAACTTGCGCCCTGGGCGCTCCTGTTAGTCGGAAATGTTGTTGCATATAAAGTGCCTGGAACCGTAGCTTTCATTTGGTTGACTCACTTCGGGAGCTCTCATTGCTCACATTACCTCTGCTTCCAACTTTGAGCGTCATCAAATCAGTGGGGACTATATTTGGGTGAGGGTGGTATCGCAATGAGGGGGGCGTCATACTATGGCCATTACTTTTACCTAGGCCTGATAGGGGAAAGGAAACGTCCTTCCTCTACTAAGGCTCAGGCAAAAATATACGCCTGCATACGCAGACCCTATGAAGATCTCTGCAAGACGCTTATATGTGCAACTTTTCATAAGATGCCCCCCCCCCCCATTGCGATAGCATCTGGGTGAGTTTTCGACGTCGCTGCCAGTGATTTATTGTTTCTGATTACTTTTTCTTCAGAATGCTGTGGCTGCTGCTGATCTTGGATTACTTATGGGTGATGGCATTCCTGATCTGCTTCTACAGCGCTATGCTCAGTTCTGCGCAAGTCTTCTTCCAGTTCCACCAAAAGTAATAGAGAGTGATGTAAGGTGTTTTGAAATTTCTACTGTAAAGAACTTTTTCGAAGGTTCATAGGCTTTTGATGTATCAAAGCTATTCCAGATTGTTTTGTCGGTGCCGAGGACTTTACCCAATTCCATCACTATCAAGTCGTTTAATGACCTATCGAAGTGGGATTTCATTGATCAGTTTCTCACACGAGGCGAGCCTGTTATCGTCAGAGGCGTCAACAGCCATTGGGCGGCATGCAAAAATTGGAGGTGTGCCTTTACTACGGGTCTGCTTGTAAATTCTGACGTTGAGAAGAATCCTCAACGGCTCTTGAGGGCATTCGCGCCCCGAATCTATGGGCTTGTTTCTGTTTGCGCATTGGTATCCCGAATGTTACATCGGCCTCTTTGATAGGGAAGGTACTAGTGATGGCTGGCACTTATCCAGCTGGGTGTGTGCCACTAGACTGCCATCCCTTTAGAACTCATTCAGTACGCTCGCGCCACTGTGCCGTATACCAGGCGTCGCAACGCGAACTTTCTGTATTAATGGCACACATCCTTATCGACCCAGTAGTCTTGCAACTCGCCGGGCACGCCTACTGTTTTTGAGATTGTCCAACCTTTTAATGGTTACAGTGTTGTTCCGATTTTTCGAGTATTTTAGCTTCGACTACCTCCATAGAGTTCTCTGCCATCGTGTCGTTCCCGTTGAACAAGGCTCTAAATATACGGATAACGATTGGGCTCAAAAGCTCATGAGCGGCTCGGAATTCTTCAATTCGCTTCTCAAGGATAAGGTGAGGAAGGCACTATAAGTACGAAGCTTTGGAGTTCTTTCGGTATGAAATAGTGAAAAACATTTTTCCTTGATTCTGAAGTGCAAGGGGCTTGCTGAGCATGGGGCGGATTCGGGTCAAGCGCTGCACATTCGTTATTGATGAACTGCAAAGACGAGACGCTAAAGTTATTAGACACGAATTTGTCTGCAGGCTAGCTTTTCGCCGACGCTGCCTACTAATTTTGGGCTTGCTCGATGTGTGTAGGCACGTACAAAGTGCGAAATCTCAATCTCTCTGCTTTGAAGGCACTCTTCGCGATAATCAGTTAGGTCGACTTACCTTCTTGGAACAGCAGATCTTTGGTAACCAGTCAGGCTGCATCGTTTTCGCGTCGCCACCGTGCGCTACTACGTCCCTACACCTGCTCGAATCCACTCTGACACCACCCTTTTGAGTTCCCTTACTGGTCTACTGAGCAAAATGGGTGGCGTCGGAGTGGGTTCGAGTAGGTGAACGCCGTGGTAGCGCACCGTGGTGACGAGGAAAAGGTGCAGCCTGACTAGTTATCCAAGGATCCACTGTTCTGAGGAGGTAAGCCGACCCATCTGGTTTTCGCGAAATGTGCCTCTAAGGAAGTGTGAGAGGTTTTACAAATGCAAAGACGGTTTCGTAAAAGTTCATTAAGTGAATGGATCAGCTGCGAGCCTAAAGGTGATCCATTCATTCGGTACTTTTGTTTAGAATAGACCTCTGTATCTTGCTCAGCATCGGATCTTCGATCAAATACCTCAGCTCTGCGAGGACTTTACTGTTCCCCTCTACTGCGACCATTGCGAGGTAAGCCCAAGGGGAGTGTTCCATTCAATGCAATGAATTCGGAAGTGGCTGATGTAGCTGAGTGAACAGGGATAGCAAGTAGTATGCTTTTATCATTTATTCAAGAATGTGGACAGAAATGCTTGGATTGGTCCTGGAGGTACCGTGTCACCTCTTCATGTGGATCCGCGAGAAAATATTTTTGCTCAGGTTTTCCTTTTCCCTTTTATTTTGTTCGTTAGCAGCTCAGCAGTTATGCATTAGGACCTATTTCAAGATCATGGGTCGCAAGTTCTTCCGTCTTGTGTCTCCATCTGATTCAGAGAATGTGTACGCTTTCAAAGACGGCATCATCACCAACACCAGTCAGGTAGGGCTCAAACTCAAAGTTGACCAATTAAGGTCTACTCGTTTTTATTTTTTCGAAGTTATTTTACATTTCTCACCTTAAATACACATGTCGTGATCATTAGACTAATCGACTTACTTCCTTGAGTCAGTAGATAGATCCTTGAATGAATGTGCAGGATGCACCTTTTTCTACCCCGCCATGATACGTCACTGGAGCACTGCACTCGCTTGAGCCCATATCCGACCACGCGCTTTTAGCGCGACTGACCAATAAGGAGCTCGCAATCAATTGGGCGTGCCCCAAATGGATTTGAACGGGTATAGCGCCGTGATGGCGTACCATGGCGGCGCAAAAAGTTGCATTCTGGATAGTTAATCAATAGATTCTGCTCCAAGAAGATAAGTCGATTGATTCGATTATGGTGAGAAGCAACCTTAAAAGTTTTTTTGCAGGTCGATGTTTTGAACCCTGATTTAGAAAAGTATCCAAATTTCGCAAAGGCACGATGTTGGGATGGAGTTGTAGAAGCCGGTGATGTGCTGTTCATTCCTCAAGGCTGGTGGCATCTAGTCTCAGCTCTCTCCAGCTCGATTTCCATTTCATTTTGGTTTGATAAGTGATAAGTGTTTGCTCATACTTGACTCACACGTAGTCCTGATATCTACGGAATTTGACTTGTTGCTTCAGGGATTAGGAGAAATTGAAATTCACGGAAGATGAAACATGTGGACTTATCCGGGTTGTTGTTTATTATCGTTAATTTTATAATAATCACATTTTTCTTTTTGTTACTTCACTAACAAAGGGACCGCGGCAATGTTCTTTCATCCATTATATCGAAGTTTGGTACTGTCATATGCTATAAATTACAATGTTGCGTTCTTAACAATTTATCGACCGAATAAATCACTGGACTCTGGCCCGTGCTTGTGCCATAAAGCACGCCTTTTCATCTGAAGCCATGTCGTGAAGTACGTATTGCAGTTGATAAGGAGCGTCGTCCTTGAGTAGTTTAACAATGGAGCTGATTTTGGTGAAATCCACGACTACTTTTGTAGTTTGATGTCCTAACGGCACTGGACACTTGATGCCGTGTTTGCATGCGTCCAAATTGTCCCTAAATATTCATTATGGTAGTACGTATCTAGATCAGTAAAAGTTCAATGTTAGCTTACAGTAGTCCGAGTGTAGGAAGAGGAAGCCAGGTGTAGACTTTCTTCCATGGGCCCCATGACCACAGACGGACACTAAGCCGGAGGTCTGGAGAACCGTAGACAGTTTTTGGATTCACAATTTTGCACTCGACAATCAGCGGCTTATTTAAGTGAATTGGATATTCTTCCTCGCCTGAAATACGTTGAAATTTGCGCTTCCGGTGTCCGCAGATTCACGGTAAATATGTAGGAAAGATTTTGATTCCTACAGCTAAACTAATCCCGCTCAACGTCTTTTATGGGGTTCGGGCGGCATCTGTCCTAGTTCATGAAAAATCTTTCCGGGGGCGGTAGTTGTCACGAGGCTCATTTCCTTGACATGATACCTCACCCCTTGCTACTGTTAAATAAGAAGAATTTGAAAGCTCTCATTCTGTTTCTGGAGTTACAACGTCGTCTTGAGTGAGGTATATACAGTTGTTAGTGAAAAATATCGAGAACGACGCGATTGGCTCTGGTTAGTTCCCCTTTCTGATCCGTGCTCTACACCTCCGTCGTTCAGAATAGTTATGGCACTTGCATCATATATAGTCCTTATAATGACTTGCAGAAGCCGATATAGAGGTTAGCCTTGTATAGTGGGCTTCTGCCACGAGGCTTTGGAAATTTATTCTGGCCAACGTTTCGACCTTTTCGTCTTTGTCGGAGGCCTAAATATGTCTCAAGGCCTCTGGCTATCCTCTCAAACGCCCCCTCCCCCCTATAGCAATTCTCATCGTACCAAGTACAGCCGAGAATACGCAGAATTCGAAAGGGAAGCTCACCCTGAATCCCACCTCTGGAATGTAGCAACGCTACGCTCAGTGAGTGCATATTCCACTGTAAAAACCCCATTACAGATGCATTATATACAACAATCGATCAACAATACGGAGGCTCTACGATGAGAGAATTTGGATTTATTGCAGATGTGCCTGGTCTGGTTCCAATCTGCTGACGATATTTGTATTTTTTATTGCATGAGCCAACAAACGCAGAGCTGCAAAAAAGAATGAAAGGTTTGGTCAGCCCTAGCTTGGTCCACGTTGATCCAAAGTAATTCCTGAGCATAAGGAAAGTACCTCGCCCATTGTACATAGCGGTACCGAATCCTCCCAGCTGTGAGAATATTGTTGGGTCGGAGTCATTCCTATTTATGAAACTTTAAAAACTGATTTCGTTTGATAATTTCGGGTTCTTAAAGGAACCGGGAGGGGTCCGAAACAAAAGGAAGATGCAAAGAAATGAGCATTTTGTAACGAAGACTCAAGATTAGAAGCGATAATCGACGGAAAAACCCGGATTCAAAAGCGCACCGCTGTGGTGTGTATTCGCATCACATTCGCATCAACACACTTTCCGAGTTGTCCGCTGTAGGAGACGGGCCGCGGGTCAACGTTAGTTGTAGCACCTGACTCCCAGCGCAGTGAAGTGCCCCTTCCCAACTACATTAGCATTCATGTAAGTACATCTAGAATCAATATCAGGAAGGAAAGGAAAAAATAAAAAGGAAAGAATAACTTTATAATAAAAACATCTCCTCTTGGCACCATGCCATGGCGTCAAATCGGCGAGTTTGTGCAATGGCGGCCGCTTAAACTCGTCCGAACTACGTCTGTTCTACCGTAGGCCAAAATTACCCCTTCCGGTGTCTTTGAGTACCATTCACAAAGGATGAGTTGGCTTTTCGATAGGGCCAAGAAATGTACCTGTCTCATCATAAAGCTTGGCATCTAAGAAAAGTAAAGGACCGTCGTTGCATTGCCACCAATGAAATGCCGTGTCAGTTCCGTTAGGCCAAGCATCACTTGCTGCTCTTGCATGTAGTACGGTGCTGATGATGGACATCAGCGCGAAGGCAAAACCTTGCATACTAAAATTGAGGAAAAATATACTATCTGTAAATGGCTTTTCCTTTTTTGCCTGTAAGAAAAAAAAAACTATCAAAACCCTCCTAGAGAACATATTCAGGATGTAACGGAGATACAATTAGAGCTCACTACATATAGGAAAACAATGAGTCATGCGGGAATATGTACATCCTCACAAGGCGCATATCGATGATTTGCAGGAAGAGGAGACGACATTAGTTCGGCGCTGATTGCTTTAATTGTAAGTAAAGAGAGTGGAAGGAACGGAATTAGTGTTGATATTCGATAAGGGCATGTGTATCATCGCAATCAAAGTGCCTGGCAGATGAAGCTTTTTGCACCCATCTCACGTCAAATTGTTATCGCTGGTTAATTCGCTGTATGGCCTATAGTGCATACAGTGATAATGAGTAAAAGCTCACTGCTAGATCTCCGGTTTTAAACGACGATCCTATGGAGTATGAGCATAGTGGTTCACTCGATAAAATGCAAGTAGTTATAGGTAGTTATAGAATCGTATTCTGTGCCTTAAGGATGAGGTGGGGTACTGGAGGATTAAGCGTCGTGTTCAGATCCTCCATTGATCGCTGAGAAATTTTTGAAATTTACAACCCCGGGACATTCCGAGACCATCATCACCGATACTGTCAACATGCTCAAGGTGTATTCCTAAAAGGTAAGGTCGTCTCTTGGTGATCAAGGTGGTGTTGCTACCTTGTACAAGATGTGGTTGTCGTAGCCGACTCCTTCGGTGACCTCGTTGAGAATATCTGGCGAGAAATACGATCACCCCCTTCTTTCGACCCAACTACTTAGGATTCCTCCTCAACCCATGCCTGACATTGTGGTAGTGACAAGCGGCTTCGCTCTCACTAGCACGTCCGGGTGGGCGGGGCTTCCGACTAAGTGCACACCCCGTCGTCTACCGTGGTCGGAGACGCATTGTAGAAACAGACAGGCACTTAAAGGCACACCACGTGATAATCACATCAATGGCTCACTTTCTTGGGACAGGTAGGTCCTTAGATAGGTGCTCAGCCTGTACCCTTGTTGCGGCTTGATATTGCATCCTCGCGGTAATAGATGCGCTCTACCCGGGCCGAGCCGCGCCGTCAGAGCCGAATCACACCTGGCCTTAGACGAACGAATTTCCAACGTGGCTCCCACATGGAGAAGGAAACTCGCGATAAGACAAGATAAGACAACGATTTCAATAGTAAAGGCAGCTTTAATAGGGAAGAATAGGTGATATAGTAGTATTTTGCACGATATCATCGAGCAAATACTCATTTCCAGTCTTCGGTACTCGTACAAGGACTGAAGGCAGGGGGCTTTATTTTTGGTGGCTATGAGGAGTTTTGATTCATTACTCTTCACTGGTGGGTAAAGCAGGGCCTTTACGTCCTGTAGTACGCGCGACAACTCTCACACTTTATCACGAGGTGTGCCTTTAAAGAAGCCCCCATTTTCTAGACCATGACTTGACGATTTCGACTGCATTCTGAATGGGTGGTGGTGCATACAAACACTGTTCCGTATAGTAGCTCTCCAGCACCAGTTTACGTGCTTGAAATCGTAGTAAGACATGAAAGTGGCCCATATTAGGTATTTATTCGTTTTCATCCCATAGTCTCTCAAATATTCATTCATGCTATAACCCGTGGATACATAGCGCCCTCGCCGCTAATTGGGGGATGTCGTAGGTTCCTTTGTACGTGTTTTCTGGGCCAGCCGACCAACGGGAGAGCGATTGGCGTTGGCCGGCTTCGTTGTGGGACGCGCCAGGCATGAGGTTTTCATCAGTTAATGAAAATTCCATCAGCTTAAAGTGAAGCTTCCCTTGGTCGTCTTGCAATGTTGAACTGGGAACAACGAATCAAGTATTGACCTCGCACCACGGTACAAGTTATGCGGTTCCCTTACAGAAGCTTCACATTTTGCTCACAGTTCACAATTCTGAAAATACCAAGGAAACAGCGTGCCCTTTGCGTCTGTTATCATTTGCGTCATGCACTTTTCTCTCCGATGTCGCCCTAAGTACCTATCTCGAAACTACTGTGTCCTACCTTGTTTCCTATTTGCGAGGCGTTTCTTTTTGTAAATTTTTCGAGATTCTAGAATGAAGATTGAATTATACATTGGTTCCGGATTCGATCCCAGCTAGTCAGTTTTATCACAACACCTCTTTAAACTTTGGACCCTCAGCCTGAGAAATCCGTTAGCCACTGCCTATCTCTTCGATTACGACCCCACCCCTTCTCGGACGATCCAGTACGACCCTTGCCGAAGATTCCTCGATGGAGGCATGATACTGGATCGATCACAAACTGCATATCAGAAGATCGGTATTGGTCAAAAAAGAATGGACTTATCTTCTCCACAATAAGACACGGCTCCATCTTATACAAATATCCCAAAAAAAGTAGGTTGAGCGAGGTTACAAGACTGTGCGGGATCCTTCGCACATACACCTGACCTGGCACGACCGATTACCATTTCTTCAAGAGTCTAGAAAACTTTCTTGGAGAGAAATGCGTCAACACCCATTACGATGCTGGAGCGGCTTTCAGTGATTTCATCGCTTCTAGTTTTCTATAGTTCTGAGCAACCGGAAGCAAGCTTGTGCCTTGTTGGTAAAGTCTACTAACTCTCATGATCCTTATCTCGAGTGATAAAACTTTGTATGAGCCGAGGAATGCTCATTCAAAAGTAGAGGTTGAAAGCCGCAAAAACGTTCCGAGCGACCTAATGTTATTAAAGGCTTTCAGCATTTCAATGTTACTGTTTAGCTAAACCATTACCGTGAGAGTCCCTTTTTTCATGCCGCATGTGGTCCCTCTGGTGTCATTTACTTATCCTGCCATTTCTGGTTGATCTTCGATTCACTAGTTAATAAGATTGCTCTCCGCTCCTCCATTAGTTGGTAGAACACCGGATTTCCTCCATCCATTGCAGGATATCATCATTTTCTCTCAGATTGTGCACGAACCTACGCTAGCCGTGAATTCATGCTGTTAAGAATCCTGCATAAGACTCACGTTTCAAAAATGTCGTGAATCAGATATGTGAGTGCACTAGAAGCCAGCTCAGTTTCGTCCCACCAAATTCGATATGGTGTTTGCTCCCATTAATATTTCTACTGTATATAAAACGTTTCGCCTCTCTGTCCTTTCGTCCCTTCGTCTCCCCTCTCTCAGTCACGAAATCAGGCATAACTTGAAAAACAACCTGCAAGTTTGGGCTGGGTAGGGCATGGAGTAAGAAGTAAAGAGCACATATGGGCCAAGTTAAGGTCCGTCCACGGCGGGCGGAGCGTGCACTGGAATGTTCCGCTTTCAGGCCGAAATTTTTTTGGGTAATATGGTCCAAACGTGGGAAAAAGATGGATTGAGGTTGGCGATAAGTATTTGAAAGCCATGAAAGAGAACAGGGTGCAGTAAACGGTGCGCACCCTAAGTGGGCGGTCCTTACAACAAAACCTTACAACTGGATCACAACGCGGTTTAGGGTTCAGAAAAAAAACTAGAGAAGTCAACGATCACTAACATTCAATAAAAAAACAGAGAATTCCTAGAGTGATCTGAACAATGGGAGAAGAAGGAAAGCGGTCAGTAGCATCTGGAGCCATGAAAGGGAGGGAGGAGCATTTGTGGTGGTGGGCGGAGCTTGGGCATCACATGAAAAATAACCTGTGGAAATGGGGACAAGTTTGGGATGGATAGGGCATCTGACGAGAAGTAAGAAGCACGCACGAACGAAATTGAAGTCCGCCTACCGTGGGCGGAGCGTGCATTGAACATTCGTCATCGGGTCGAAAATTATTTGTCCGGTACGATAATGGTCCAAACGTGAGGAAAAGATGGGTTACGATCAGCCATGAGTTTCTGAATTCATGAAAGAGGCCTAGGCAAAGTGAGGAGAGCGCACACCGAATGGACGGTCCGTACAACAGAAATTCACAATTCGGTCACAATGCAGGCTTGAAACCAGGAAGAAATCAGTAGAGATGACCAACGTTCAAGCCATTTTGAACATGATTGGAGCGAATGGGGACCCGCCCAGAGTGGGAGAAGAGTAATGAGGTAGTTGGTACCGAGTAAATTTATAGAAAAAAGCAATTCCGACCGCAGTAGTGTGCGCTAAGCAACTGATATTTGATAACTGATGTAGAAGCCAGGAGAGAGTGCCTATCTCTGGGCATTCCTCGTGAGGTCATCTCGAAACCCCTCCCCAGCATTATGTTGTCGGTCTGTATCCAAACTTGCTCAGCTATTTTTTGCGTGCACTGATCCCGGCGACGTTAGATTGTGTGGTTGTCGACCATGGAGTTCTTCCCCTTTTCCTCGATCCATATTACTACGAAAGCAGGCTAGGACCTTCCATAAGCAAGGCATGCGTGTTGCGACTTTGTATATCAAAACATGCACCAAAACATTTCAAGGCCCAGTCAGAGAACATCCACGCCACTTCGTAATGACTGCTTCTTTCACTAGTGACTTACATTATGTAGAAAAACATGCATGGTCATAGCGGGCTCGCCAAGTATACATCTCCTTTTGGTCTACCCTCTGATGCTCACTGTTTTACCATAAAAGTCTTGCGAGTAATTTTCCCGACTGTTCTTCCCGACAAATTGACGTTGGTCTTATGACGCACTTGTCAGTACTCTTCTTTTCTAAATAGTCACTTGAAGATGCTGGACTTGTAGAAAAGTTCTCCACAGTAGAATAGTGAAGCACTTGAGTGAATGGGCACCTGTGCGTTCGGTTGCCACGCTACGGCTGTTACTTTGTGCATGACAGAAAGAGACAAAGTGAGGTACGCATCACATGGATTATCTGGAATGAGTGGCTTCTCATTGATTCGTGTGGCGTTAATGATTGTCCTCGGAGCTGATATCCACCCCTGAAATCACCTTTTCCGCATAAGGAGTGTACTGATTGGATTTATCATATCATATTATCGCTGATTACCTGGATTTGCTTCTTCGGCAGCCTCAATATAGTCGAATTCTTCTTTTCAAGATTTTTATATAACCAATTCATATTATTTGATTCACGTGCCCTCAAATCGCGCCTTGCACTGTGATAACAGGGCTCATGATGTGGTCAGCCTTGACCCTACTTCCCACTGCTCAGAACGATAGAAGGATTTATGTTCAAAGGCCATCTCTGTCTCCAGGATCCAATCATCAAAAGTGGGAAGGGGGAGGAATGGAGTTTACTGTTAGTGTGATTGGAGTTGCTTCCAAATTAGAAGGAACGAAAGATTCTGCAAAGTATTCTCCCCTCGATTCCTCCTCCTTTCTTTTTCGTTTATGTGTTGTTGTTGTTTTTTGTTATGTTTGTTGTTCATTGTTTTGACGACTCCCTCGCCTTTTTCTTTCCCTTGGCTCAAAATACATCCCATAACTTCTCTAACGAGGAAGGTCTTCCAACTCATGACGCACTTTTTGAAAGCTGTTTTTGCATGTATGGGGGTACGTACAAGAATCATATAACTGATGTCCATTTTTGCTGCGCGGCTCTACAAATGCCAAAAACGGGGTTGATGGTTCGATCCCCACTGAGGTCAAATTTTTGCAAAATTTAGATTTTCAGTTTTTGGGCTCGTAAACATTCGAATATGAAGATTAAGTGCAGTAATCACATCTAGAACTCCGAACTGCCCCTATTGCCAGTTTTCACCAACTTTGACAGCCCAACTTTCTGGCCTTTCAGCGTTCATAGCGCACGAACGAGGCGTTTTTGCGCGAAACGGATTTGATATTCGTGTTCAGGATGTCGAACTACCCCCAGGGATGAGTCTCCAGCCCAATCGAAGTTTTGGCCCAAATTCGAAAATTTGAGCTAGTCATTGGTATACCATCGACTGCACATTCGATGAAGGAGACGACGATATCACTTGTTAGGAAATTCTCTCTATTTCTCTTGCTTAGTGCTTGATAGTTGAAATTTCAGCGATAGACATCCATGCTGTGCATATTCCATTGATTTTCATCGATTTTGAGTGTTACTCACTTCTACAAGTAGAAAGCGCACCATGTACCCATTACCAAACATCTTTTTCGAAGATTTGGAATTGGCTAGAAATGGGGCCCTAGGGGTAGTTTGACCCCCTAAACACGAATGTGGCACTCATTTTGTGCGAAATCGCAAATTTTGAGAGCTACGGGCCCTTTCGTGTCCAAAAAGGTCACATCACCAAATTCATTGACAATTCGTAAATAGAGTCATTTTGGCATGCTGTCAACGAAAATCGTAGTCATTTGGCATAAACATAAATACTTGAAGACGAAAAAGTGAATGCAAAAAATGCAAAACTTCGGCAATGCCGGGATTCGAACCACCAACCCAACACTCCGTCCGTTCAAGAGTACATCTCCGTACCCAGTAGGCCATCCAGTCGCCCCATGGTCTACCCATCGGGGACCCCCCGTTATGAGACTGCTACACTCTTTTAGTACATAGTGAGGATAACATCCCATTTTTTTCCGTATTTGACTTTGTTTTGGGAGTGAAATAGAAAAACACCATTAGATCTGCACGTGATCAAAGTTGCAAGGAAGATGCGTTACTAGAAGTGGGTTAAAATCGCATTTTGAAGAAAATTTTCTTTACTCCTTTTTTGGCATTTGTAGGGCCGCGCAGCAAAAATGGAAGTCAGTTATATGTTTCATGTAGATACCCTCATATAATGGAAAAAACCGTTATCCGAAAGCGCGTCATGACCTGAAAGACCTCCCTTGTAAGCAGCATCTTTGGAAACTCTACAGAAGAACGTAAGTTTTTACTGAGTCAAGCCAAAAGGGAAGAAGTTCATACTTCACTCCTCTCATAATGCGAAAACCCGTTTCTGCAGAAACTTTTCCACCCTTTTCTTAGTACTTTTCCTCTCTCCATAGGCAAACACTCTATCTCCTTACATTAGCTCACGATTGCTCGGGTCAATCGTATAGAGGCTTCTTAAATTCTAAAATGGCAAAGATAAAGAGCCCACAATGTGTTTGCATCGCCATGCGTTATGGTTTTACTTGTAACACTCTTTTTCTCTAAAACTTGCTCAGCCGTTTTTGGCGGCCTTCCAAGGACGATCCATCAGACTGGGGTGGGGGTCGATTGGTTGAATTTTTGCGCAACTGCCCGCGGCGAACGGCGCGGCGAGGGCGAGTCGTTTGGAGCCAGCGCCGGTGGCTATTTCCTTTGTTCTACTGTTTTCTGAGATAACTGAAATAATAAATGTAATTCAAACATTATTGTTCTGTATCATTCTGCAGTGAGTGATCCATAGAAGTTTCTTCAGGAGCATTAACATTTGACGAAACCTATCAAGATAACACAACAATCAACAACAACCTCAAGTATTATAGAAGCAGTGATAGCTATGCCTCTATTGCTTGGAGCTCTTATTGCAGTCTTAGGAAATTCTAATTCACAACATATTGCTAAAAACAGGTGCAATCTTTGAAGGTCTCTTACGGTACAGCCCACTGCGTCTTGAGCGCGATTCTAAAAACCTCGTAACGACGGCGTCGCAAGTGCGACGCCGCGAGGCGAAAATTCGACAATCGACCCCCACCCATCAAACTGTGATGGCATTCCATAGTTGTTTCGCTCGTCACAGTATTTTCGGTCAAGAATGATTAAAGGCATTGCAGCAAATACCTACAATTACAGATGCAATCACCACTATTAATTCGTGGTACACCGCTTCCTGCAGCCTCGTCAAAGGACTCCACACCATCCTTCACCCCACCGAATCTGCCTGGTCCACAGCAAACAAATGTAAATAGCCTTATTTTAATCAAACGTTTGTGGTTTATGAAATGGTCCCTGCAGTACCTCCAGGAACAAGTGCATGAAGTAATGAAAAGGGCATGAAAATCAAAGTTACTACACTCAGGGACGTCGGAGGCGAGCCATTGCATCGGCTGGATCGTTTCTCACTGCGGTCTGTGGAGGTGACGCTGCAGAAGTAGAAAGGAGCATCAGTGGACGGGCAGTCAGGGTAAGTCTACCTTTTTAGTAATGAGAAATGTCGTTGAAGTTTCCTGTCCAGCTTTGCCATCCACTTACCGGCTGCTCGACCATACATCTGGCTGTGCTCGGCAACAGCCCTACGATTTTAGAAATACTCCTCCGAAATCGCAGTGTCGATGTCAACATGAGAGACAATGTGAGTTCCGCTCGTTTGTTTGATTCTTAAAATTTCTTCAAAATTTCTTCCAGCAAGGTCGATCTGCTCTACACTACGCAGCTGCCTCTTGCAGTCTTGACGGCGATCCTACCATGTATTACATGTTGACGGAACGAGGAGCAGCAGATGATCTGCCCGGTCAGCAGTGTGCACCTTCAAAACCTCAAAAACTTGGGTATGAACGGGAAGGCCACGATGATACTGCAACCAGTCGTGGCTACTCATTTTCAGTGCATTCATAGCGCGCATGCCGCACGTGACGCTATTTACGGGTTTGCGGTTGCCGCGCCGTCGCGATCGGAGTTTTCTGAATTATGCCATAGAAACTCTTCGAAAATAACAAGAGACTTTTTAAAGCTAACATGTTCTCAAGTTGGAGATTTTTTTCAAAAATACGATCCCTTCCAAAATAAAGCACGTATACTATAGGAGTTGTTAGCCTACCTGAAAATTCGTCATTGATAAACAATCCACATCATATCTTGGACAATTACCAGGTATAAATTGGATTGTAGATTGACAAAATATCCAAAAACAGCTGCAGACTGCCGAATATTTCCAGGATTTCCGCTTCCCAAATACATCTCCTCCTTCTTGAGGATTCCAAACCCAAGCTAAACCCTATGAGCGCGGCAAAAACCAATCTCACTGTTGTTATGGCCCAGATACTAATGGAATATACAATACTAACAGCCGAAGTCCGGTAAAAGCTCGATCCGCTCCCGAATTCCGCACCCATTTTAGCGCTTCACCGCCCTTCTTTACCAGCAATCTGGGTTCAGTAGGAGCCAGTGAATCTGATAAGTAGGAGAGCTAGAGGCCAGTGAAAACGATTATTAACGCTTCCGGATTTGCGGCAGTCACGAACCCTACACCACCCGGAAAACTTTACTTTTGGAGACTGTACGAGTGACAACCATTGAGCGCACTGAATTTCTCAGTGAAGGTGCCCCGTGTAACGCTCGCTAATCGTGAGTGACAAAAGCGTACCTACCAACGAGGGAGGCCTTTCACGACATGACGCGTTTTTCAAAAGCGATTTTTTCCTCGTGAGGGGTATCACAATGAAACATACTGACGCCCATTTTTGCTGAGCGGGTGTGCGAGTGCCAAAAAAGGAGTGAAGGAATTTTTTTCAAAAGTGCGACTTTAACTTACCTATTGCGACGCATACTCTTTGTAGCTTTGACCTCGTGCAGATTTAGAGGTGTTCTTCTGTTGCACATCCAAATCATACCGACAGGAAAAGTCCCACCTTTAGCATGTACTAAAAATGCGTCCTCATAACCGTTCTCCAAAGTAAAGCTGCTGCAGCGACTAGATAGCCTGCTGGATACGAGTAGGCTTTTCTGCGGCGGGTATGGACGGGTTTCGTATACTGGCTTTGACAAAATTTTGCACGTTTTTTCTTTAACTTTTTCATTCTTATATATCCCTTCTTATGCCAACTGACAGTGTGCCGGTTTGCTCTCATTACGAGTTTTCAGCGAATTCGGTAATGACACTTCTTTAGGGCGCGTTGCGGTCCGTAGTGCTCGAGATTTGTGTTTTCGTGCTAAATGAGTATCATATTCGTGTTGTGGGAGTCAAACTATCCTTAGAGGCACATTTCTAGCCGAATCCTATTTTTGCCCGAACTTCGAGAAGAGGGAGTGGCCATGGATAAATTCTCTACCAGTTTGTGGAAGTTGATGACTAACTAATCGATGAAAATCAACGGAATATGCGCAGCATGAATTTCTATCGCTGTAACTTCATCTATCATGCATCAAACAAGAAAAGCAGTCAGACTCCTTGGCATGTGATAACGTTGTCTCCTTCGTCACCGCTTTCAAAAAGCGCGCCATGACCTGAAAGACCTTTCCTGTAAGGATTTGTACAGAGGATAGGCTATGCATATAACTGTAGCATTGATATCGCAAACCTTTGCATCAACTCACTGTTGCAGATTACGAAGGTTTCACACCGATGGACATGCGACAGGATCCCTCACTCATTGACCTCGAGAGAGCTCGCTATCTGAATAAATGTGAGCTGTTTGTACATCTTTCCGTATAATTACCTTATACACCCATTACGTCAAAATTTGTGAAATTTTTCTATTTTCTGAGATCTAGGTGAGATTAGGGATCTGATTATTCAACCTCTCTGCAAAGGTAACTTTTCTTTTGAGATGCTTTCTTCGGATTTACTCTCTTCTGATTTTGGTTGGTATTTAGCCCAAACAAGAATTCTAGAGAACTGGTGTACGAGTCGGTGTTTCTTCAGTCAGATTATTTCACATTGGCTCCAAGACGAGACTAAGGGCAATCCACAATTGGATGGTTAGTAGGTTTCCTGAGCCCGGCTTAAAAATGATGTGGGAATTCATTATCTAATTGTGTGTTTGGAAACGGAGCGCTTTCATGTACCCAAGCTATTCCCATTAAGGGCAATAATAAATGGAAAATTTCACTTTTTGTGATTTGGTAGTTGCACATGAGGGAATTATTCTAGTACGCTTGTACGCTCCTATGCTTCTTAGCAATAGCAGAAATTATTTTTGAATATGTGTCGGACTTTTTTTCTCAAAAAGTTACCCCGTGAGTCCTCTCCTTAATCATCCCTTGACTAAGTCTCATTGCGTGATCATTCCGATACGTTAGTGACCCCTCACGGCTCACTGCACAGCATAGTTCAAATCAGATCCAATTGCCAATCGAATGGGAGTAGAATGCAAAGAGCTTAGAAGAAGGAATCACTAGACTGAATGCTTTTTCCTTTCTCCATGAATGGGACCACCACATGAGTGGAAGCGAGATCCGTGGGCCATAATGAAAAATGATTAATCGCGTCTATTGATGTAAGGGGTCGATGTCTGACTGGTTCGATTCTGTGACCGATTTTGCGGAACTGCGACTACGCACGTGAAGGCGCAGCACGAATTTCCACGCCGAAGCTCTTGTCCAGCGAAACTCGCAGGGTTCCAAGTCGCAAAATCGCGAGTCTGAGCTTTATCCTTTCCTTTGAAAGGTTTTCCAAAGTAGACCGCTCATTATTTGATGCGTTGAAACTTGCACTGGAGAGCCCACGTGATCAAATTTGCCACCAAAGATGAATGACCATTCCTTTCCATGACTTCTTATGAGATTTTGGGGTCGCAATTAAAGCTCTGCGCTTCGTTATCACGTCCCACCTTGAAGACACCAGCGGGGGCAATTTTGGTCAACTGTGGCATATGTAAGTAGAGACGCAAGGTATCGCATCACTAGAGAAAGATCAGGAATGAGCGGACAAAAAAGCAAGTAATGAGGCTCTCCTTTTATCACTCATTTCCGTCGAGGACGGGTTTTCGCGCCTTCTGCATCACTGGCGATGGCGAGGTCAGGCAAGCCAAGCAGTGACTCCTCACAGCTCTTTTCGACTGTTGCCCCCTCACAGCTCTTTTCGACTTGATATCCCGTTCTCATGTGGTTTTGATTGCCTGGTACAATGTGATCTACGCAGACGGTATTCCCAGCGAATCACGTCACCAATGATTTTCAACTTCGATATAAGATGCAAATCCACGCTCATTCACACGTCGACTGGTGCTACTCGTCGGTCGCAAAATTCAGAGAGTGCACTCTGTGATAGTGAGGTCTACCATACGCTCGGACCTCTCCGCACTTTATGATAGCTGGCCATGTTTTCTGAAAAAAATTACAATTGTTTTCAAAAAAGTATTGGAGCCGGGATGAGAAAGGCGGCTGGATTTCGCTGTAGATAGGCTTCCTTAGGCCCCTTGTTTCCATGTGAGTGACATCTTTTAGGAATTTCCCAATGACCACATTACTCCTAATGCTCTCTTCAACTCAGCTTCTGAGTGGTATATTTACCAAAGCTTATCAGCACTCACCTTCCCATAATTCAGCATAGTTTTAACGACTTTCGCATGGTGGGATGCGACCAAAATCCGAAGCTATGAAAATCCAAAAGTAAAAGTCTGGGTTCATATTCTTTTCCAAATTAAATTCATGTTTATTCCATCGAAATCAATGGAACTGCGGCGGTTCGTTGGATTATCAATATCTATGCACCACGTGGATGATTACAGGGGGTGCCAAAATGTGATTCTGCTCACGGCTCACATCCGCCAAGTATAAAAAACATAGGGGAACGAAAGAGATGAAAGTAATGCGGCAAAATACTCCCGGAATGTTCCTCTGGAAACAGGGGCAAGCTGGGACTCACTACTTTCACCTTCATCAAATACGGAGCCTTCAGTCGGCACAGTCGGGTTTTAGAGGACCTACGGCATCAGGTTCCCTCTCAAATGGCAAAGGCACCTTCCGTGGTGGATCTCTTGTAAAAAGCTTACTAGGGACTGACCCTTCGGTTCATGGAAGTCACAGAGCCCTGGCTGCTTAGCTATGATCTGAATTGTCATCTTTCATGCCCCAAACCCCCTTCCAGAGGGTTTCAGTGGTAATGACCATTTTGGTCTTTAGAAACGATGGATGCTGAGGGCCTGGAAAATCGGAACTACTTGAGGGCACCACCCAATATGAATCCCCTCAGGGACCCAGAGTGAACGGACCTTAACAAGGTTTTGAACGAGGTTGACGAAATCTCGGATTTTACCGTAATGAGGTGTCACATCATGTTCACTCAGAATAAGCTACCTTGTCAAAATTTGGTGAAGTTCGACTAAAGTAGGGTTACAAAAAGAGAAAATTACTTTTTTCGGCACCCCCCTGTTTTTTCGATGGCTACATTAGCCCGAAAGTATCATAGAGTGTTTGCGATTTTTACTCAATAGTCTGACATGCTGCTTTACATAGTTACATTTCACCTATTACATGTACTGATGATTTCTATCATTACCTACATATATTATTGTCTTGCCGAATCTACCGTAGCTTGATGTGAGCTATGTAAAACTCTACCGATTTTTTGACCAACGAGCATATTTTAAAAGTGATGCGAAGGACTTCATTCTGCCTTGAAATTAGGGGACATTGAGTTCCGGGCTCTCACCGCACAAGCAGATTGTCCAGCGTTATCTGTTCTTCCTAATTAATGCTTAAAACTGATCAGCCAGAAGCTGTCCCATCTAAGCAGCTTTTCGGCTCAAACACGTGAGAATTCCGCATCGACGGATTTTCGACGAAAATTCTGTTAGTGTGACGGCTCCCTAGTTTGCGCGATGTTATCTTCTCATCATGATTTCCTTGGAGAAGGTGCGGTTTCTTAATTCGATGACGAAATCTTCAATTGCTTGTTTTCGAGAAACAGTACAAATGCATCGCGTTCAGATCCGTCACTGATAGTTAACGAGTGGGAAGATCTGTTCAGTACTCGATCGGAATCAGCGCTGTCTCGTATGATAATCAACGGAGAACTGGACCTGTGCCAAGCACCACCGATGCCTCAGCACGATGAAATGTTTGGGCGGTTGGCACAGATTCAGGTTAGCTGGAGACGATTTATATTTTTCATTCTCTTCTTTTTCACTCTCACTTTTTCACTCTTTTGTTCACTCTCCCTTGAACTCAGAATCTCTTGTTCACATTATTCACTGCGAATTTATTAGTGAGGGTAAAGTTTGTATGACGGCGTTTAGTTGATCCTCATTATGTGAATATGTTCCAACAGTAACCCTACGTTGGGAAGTATTTTTATCAAGGAAGAAGGGATCATTTCTGCGCAATTTCATCAAGGGCACGTCTACGCTGTTTTGGTTCTATTAGTAGGCAGTCAGTCCCTTCCGCAACAGCAAAGAGTGTACCGTTACCACGGGGAGATGGTGAAAAATCGTACATAGCCCACAAACCAGATGACGGCCATCGTCTCCAGATGCACAACACCCACCTTCATTTAGCTGGCAGGCAGTGGTGACTACTGCATGGCAAAAGGGCTTGCTTTCACTGCCATAAGATGAGATAGGGGTAACTCCGATAGTAAAGGCAGCGTTGCTGGGATGATAAAATTAAGTAACAACTTGTTCAGACACACACATCTGATTTGTTATCTCGTCGAAGCCGAAGGCGAGAAGGTACTTATTTCCCAAGGCTCTTGAAGAAGTTCTTTAGCATTTTCTATCTGTTCCTCAGCATCCACAGAATCCTTATTGAGCGCGATAGTCCACAAAGGGGTTTCTGAACCGCGCTCTTGAAGGAAGTTGCGTTTCAGGCGCAAATTCTTGGGATCTATGATGCGATCGCTGCCGAGGACGAGCGAACGCTGAAGCAGCTGCTTTTTCAAAAGGATATGGCTCTTTGCAGGGATTCAAATGGGCGTACTCCATTGCATTTGGCCTACAGGTGAGTATGAAGAAAGACTATCTGCGAAATATTCACTACCAGCTGGCTAGCGCACACCACTTTGCTCGTAATACCATGAGGGTCAGGAGGTCGATCGGAAATGATTTTTTTCTGTAAAGCATACTCACAGATTGTAACATGCTCCGCCCATTGTGGACGGTTCTCCGCTCGTTTGAATGTGCTCAAGATAGCTCGGAATTAGTTAAGCTTGGACAGTGATTACTTCTACCGGTTCTTTCTTGGTCTCAAGGCTGCATTATGACATAGTTATGAGCTTTTGTTGTAAAGACCAATTGTTTTTTTTTTACCAAATTTATCTAAATCTAAAACCTCCACATAAGGGATGAGGATGAGGGGCATGTACTACAACTGTAAAGAGGACCTTACAAACAGGGGGTTTGAGTTTCAGCCTAATCATGGCGAGGGAGAAGAAACGGCGCTAATGTTGATTGGGTGCCAAGAAAAGAGAATTACTTACTTCGGCAGATTCTGACAAGGTATTTCACTACCCAAATTCAGGAGAACTTCACACTATCACTAAACTCCGTGTCAGCCTTCCGCACGAGCAGGATCGGGAGGTTATTCCGAGTGAATATGATGTGCCACCTCAACACGGCAAAATCCGAGGTTTTGTAACTCTCGTTCACAACCTTGCTAAGGTCACTTCACCCTGGGTACCTGAGGGGATTCATATTGGGTGGTGCCCTTAGGTATTCCGTTTTTTCCAGGCTCCCAACATCCTTCGTTCCCAGGTACCAAGACGCCCTTATCACTGAATCCCTTCAGGAGGCGGGTTTGAGGCATGAAAAATGGAGCTTTGGATCATTGCGGCGTCGTCCAAGCAACAGGGGCCCTGTGACTTCCATGAAGCGAAGGATCAGTCCTTAAGGATATTCCCACAGAAAAACCTACCGCGGAATCTGGCTCCACTGTTTTATGCGCACCTTGATCCCAAGGTGTTGGGAGCCTGGAAAAAACGGAATACTCAAGGGCACCACCCAATAAGAATCCCTAGAGTGAACGGTCTTCAGCAAGGTTGTGAACGGGGTTTAAGCGAACCTTGATACCGTGGGATACTGAAGCTCGACTGCACCGATCTGCGCCAATACTTTAATCTCTTTCGTTTCCCTATGTTTTGTATACTTAGTGGATGTGAGCCGTGAGCAAAATTACTTTTTTGGGCACACCCTTGTAGTTGGGATAGATGTCCCACCACATATAATCGATGGATATCACATTCATGATCAGGCTTAATAGTATCAATAGCACAGAACCATGGGTGTGTGCAGATATGGCGGCGAATCGCGTAGCCGCCCGCGGCGAACGGCGGGTGCGAGTGCCAGTGGCAGGGCATGGCAGCCTTCAAGCGAGGCAGTGTGGCATGAGTGGAAGCGCAGACGAAACGCAGTCACGCCCGGCCGACTCCCAAGGGCAATAGATACGGCGAGTCGTACTGGTGGCGCCGCGAGTGAAACGCCGCGAAGCGACTCGCTGTCATATCTGCACACACCCCAGAACTATAGAGCAGAAATCGCGCGAATCAGCGTCATCAGCGATTTCGGAATAAATGGGGGGCGATTACGCTAATCGTTCACAATACGCAATTACACGTGGCTACTACTTGGTTTTATACGTAATACCTGTAACACTGCTACTTATAGAAACTTGAGGCAGTTATGTCAACTTTGAAAGAATACCTAAAAATGGTCTACAAGTGATACCTGCTCCGCACAGGGTCAATACTGTATTTCTAAAGTTTTCATATTGATCTGTATTCAGAAGGGCTTATCAGCCATGTATCGACTACTTATTGCGCTTGGCACCGGAGGCGGAGCTGATTCGAGACAAGGTGATGAATTTCTTGTTAATTTTTCATAGAAAAATTACACTCAGAAATGGCCGAGAAACCAAATAAGAGTACAAGTGAAATTACCACAGCGGCAGCTGGCAAACTGTGATTACATTACTTTGCCGGGGGAACCGCTGGAGGTGCTCATGAGGAAACTCGAAGACACATTAAGATGGTTACATACTCTACTGGGATGTGCGCCATTAAGACAGCAGATTCACACGGGATGGGTGCAGAATATTTTGTATCACTAATTTTCTGAATTTTTGCTTTTTGGTGAATTTTTGTCCAAAAGGCACACACTCTACGGCACAGGCTGCGGCGCCTGTTGTGATGCCTATTTATCACATTAGACCTGATTGCGTTTCTTCTCTCGAAATGAAACCAATGCGGTCAAGGTGAACTTCGTGAGAAGTCTTATAGATTCATGGGTAGAATTCCGGAATATAGGAAACTTAGAGCAATATAGAAAAAGAAGGAAAAATGTTAGTTTGCCTTATCAGCGAATTGGTGCAAGCAGAAGGCATCGCAACAGAAATTGCATCGTCGGCAGCTACGCACAGTATGAAAGGAAGTCCATCTCATTACGAAACATTATGAGGATTATCCTTTTCGAATAAGGTGTTGTGATGTGTCATGAAAATATTGAGAAGCTATCGCAATGTGACGCATCCCACTATGGACATCATTTTTAGCTAACCCTAGAACGGAAAGGGAACCTTCTTTTCTCAATTAAGACTTAGAACTCCAAGATGCTTGGATGTGCAACTTTTTATGAATGCCCCTCCTCCCACTCGTTGCTTTAGCACTATTATTGAAATTTGTTCTTCATTGCAGAAAGGACGACTTCCTAGAGACTACAAGCCCAAAATGGCGTCAAAGGATGGTCCGAAGGGTGGCGCACGCAGGGTCAGTCTGACTTCTAGCTTGGTCAGATTTTTTTTTGAAAATTATGCTGTAATCTTGTAGCCTAATCAGTGAACGTGTACATCTCAGTAACTGTCGTGAATACTGTCGTGGGATAAAATTTGAGGGATGAAATTGGCGCTCGGCCAATCGCACTGGAGAAGTGCAATTTCGTTGTCGTAAAACCTCAGGGATATTTAGAGCTAGTTATAAGTGTGGCTCTTGAAACATTACTGTTCACCACATGGGAATCCGAAGTCAAAAGAGGAATAATGAATTGGAATGATGAACACAGTAAACAAATAAGAATAATGAGTAAACAACACATGAGAGTAACAAAAATTGAAGTACAATGCAATATCGCAAGTTCCTGCTTCGCATCCTTCTTGTAGTGCTCATTTATGTTGCTTCATATTTTGTCCTGCTACGGCTTCTCTTGTCGATTCGCTAAGTAAAAATGCTACATATGTTTATTATATTAGTCCATCCTCATCCATGTGCTGCTTACACTTTAAACATTTATTTCTACTGAATTCTGCAGTTTTCACCATCCCCAAACCACACATCCTAGAACTCTGATAGGAGAAAGCCATGATAACCAGGCAGTATCACAAACAGGTATACGTGATAATGGACAAGCCTCCCGACGTCACTTCACGTCAGTTCTTTATCTGCTTGCTCGTCTCGATCAATTAGCTTCTGCGGCTTAATGCGTCACCAATATCACGAATAGTAGAGTAATCAGCTCATGCACATCCGAATGATCGGCTAGTAATCAAAGCCACGCCCCAACTCACCGCATCCGGTATTTTGATGAGGAGAAGCAGGTAAGTAGTCAAGTGATATCAGCCGACTGCAAGTATCTGCTCCTTATACATTCTGCATTCACTTCCATTTTCTTTTATGTCAGTTCAGAGTACAACTGTGCGTTGGCCCGAATTCAGTCTCTATAAACTAAAACTTCTTCTCAAAAGAATCGTCCACAGAAATCCCAGGATTCGAATTCCTCTCAAAATCACTTAACTGGCTACAGTACATGAACAGAAACACGAAAAGAATCGAGAACATTCCTTCAAGGCATTCCAAAGCAGAATTCGAAACAGTGGGAGAAGAGCAACTCGTTTGAATTGCCGTCCCATTTCCCGGTACAACATTTGAACAGCTGTCAGCGGCCAGAAAGGCCACTTGAATTTTTGCGCTAATGTTGATTTGCTTCTCACCCACTGTGTTTCACCCAATGCTTCCCAAACTCCATTTCCATCGTGGACGGATTCACTTGGCCCATGTGTACTCTTACTTCTTGTCCCATTCCCTAACGTGCTATTCCAAACTTGTCCTTTTCTCCACAGGTTGTTTTTCATGGAGCGCTCAAACTCCGCTCATCACCGCAAAGGTCCTCCCTTCGTTATATTTTCTTTCTTTTCTATAGCACGACCTACTATCAACTACCTCCGTTTTTCTCCCTCACGAACTACTTTCAAAAGTAAGTGCAATTTTACAGTGTGCCCCACACGATCAATTGCATGGTTCGCCCACTGTGGGCGAGCTTCCATTCATTGTAAGTATGTTCAAGATAGGTTGGATATGAGTCATTTCTACCAATTTTTTCCTAGCCTTCAGGCTGCGTTAGAACCGAGTTATGAATTTCTGTGGCACGGCCCGCCCATTCCAGGTGCGCTCCGCCCACTGCGCCCAGATCTCTTTCATAACTTTCAGAGACCATGGCTGACCTCAATCCATCTTTTCCCCACGTTTTGACCATTTACGAACCAGGCGAACAATTTTCGATTGGAGGACCGGACCTCCCAGGGCACGCTCCACCCACGGTGGGCGTGGCTTAAGGTATTGATGTGTATTCCTTCCTGTCCCATGCCCTACCCATTCCAAACTTGTCCCCATCTCCACAGGTTGTTTTTCATGCAATGCCTAGTTTCGTGACCAACTTTATCGCCCGCCAGATCTCTGTATCACACACTAGCCATGATTGTTAGCCATGTTAGGATACTTGTTCTGATCACATAGTATTCTAAGCACCGACTAACGTTGAGATGGGGGCTGCTGGAATCACCGAATGAAGATTCATTACATATTATCGTCCGTTATGCACTCTATATCACGCACATTGGTGTTTGCATAGAATATTCGAGATATATTCACTAAGTTTGTGAAATGGTGACCAGTTTTTTTGCTAGAACATCTGTGAATTTTGGTGTTTGGTACGACTCCACCGAAATCGCTTATGTTGGGTATTTTAGCTTCCAGATCGAGCTATCTAGACTAGCTCGGAACGTGCCGGCATTTGCTTTTGAAGATATGTGTTCCGCTGCCGTTAGCATCGATATTACTAGAATGCGGGGTGGGCTTCTGCTAAGTCTTC
This sequence comes from Trichostrongylus colubriformis, assembly GCA_963978905.1. NCBI lineage: Eukaryota > Metazoa > Nematoda > Chromadorea > Rhabditida > Trichostrongylidae > Trichostrongylus > Trichostrongylus colubriformis. The sequence goes on along the minus strand of OZ022259.1, from coordinate 6,760,880 downwards.
ACTGTAAATCTATTGATTGTATCATTATTTGCCATGACACTCTCGGTTCCTCCTCCTGCATACGTTGTAACATTTTTATTTTCATAATTATGCCCATTGGCACGAGTAAGGTTGAAAAAATTACCATATTGGTCAGGCCTAAGGTCGCGAAGAGCATGGCTCATCAGGGATTTCTGGAGGAACACCCAGGGCACTTCCAAGTGTCGAGGAAAATAGTTGCCTGAGTACGACCCCCCTCCCATCTGAGAACTGAATACGACCCCCTCCTTTTTTACCTCTACGATAACAATAACTGTTGCCACATTGTTTATTACAATGTGTTTTGTTGCTATGTCTTACCTGAAGCAAGAAAATATCTATTACACATTGCTTACACGGGTTCGCTATCCTCTTACACGGCTCTTTATCTTACACGGCTCATCCAGAGGTTAATTCTAGTTTGTACTGCTGACCTCTGCAGGTACGACCCACCCCCCCCCCCCTTTTGTCCGGTCCTATGTGACCCCCAGTCGAGAAGTCTTCGGCTCCTGGTGTACCCTGGGAACACCGCTGCAGTTGCTTGAATTACTTAGCTTTTCGCGCTCAATCGTTCTAGTGTGGATGGGTGCTCCTCATCTGCTGATCATAATGTGAACACTATATGACCATGATTCTGCATAGCTTCTTTTCTTTATTCATTGCGATTACCCTCGTTGCATGTCCACTTACTTTTTGCTGCAGGTGAATTCACAGACATGCGATTCTCCAGCGGTAGAGTGGTGGATACAACAAATACATGACAGCCTTTCAAGGACCCAGTGGCCTCTCCAGGCGTAGAAACCTTGAATGATCTTCCCCCTAGCCATTTCCTGCTTTCCATTTGGGTCAGAATTACACTCACATCTTATGTAGTTGTTCAACTGCACTAGGCTGCGTTCATACCGTGCTGAATAAGAGTTCTGGCGCATCGGCGCATCCGCGATTTGGAATTTTTGGCGTGCCTCGTATCACCACGTCGGTTCATTTGCATTGTGGCAAATAGGCAAAATCGCGAATGCGCCAATCCGCCGATTCTCTCCAACCGCGGATGCGCCTATTCTATCATTTTCTTGATCGATACGTACCTTGTGCATAACGCGAATGCGCCAATTCTCTCAAATCACGGGTGCGCCAATACTCTCATTTTCTTGATCGATACCTATATTATGCATGACGCGAATGCGCCAATTTTCTCAAATCGCGGATGCGCCAATACACTCATTTTCTCGATCGATACGTATATTTAACTTTACGTCGATGCGCCAAAACGCTCATTCAATTTGGTATGAACGCAGCCTTAGATGTAAACCTGCTGCGAGTGACTCCAGCGATGCCACCCGGCGCAGCACGGCGATAGAGAGGCTGAGACAATTTCTAATTCTTTTCGCTACAAAACGTATCTCTGTCAGAGTCGACCTTCCAAGAGCAAAAATTCCCACATCCGATTCCTTTCCTCAACTTTTATAGTTCTGTTGAGGAAGTGTTTCTCCATATACGTAAATGTGAGATTACTGCCAATTCCTGCATTTCCTTACGTCGATATTCATATTGATAGCTCAGCACTGGAAACGTGCTCATAAAAAGCAGTTTTCCGTAAACAACATTGATATAAAGTGTTTCGCTTGATATCCATCAAACTCGATGATGCGTGTTAGGCAGGCGATGAAGTATTGATGAATGCTCAAAAACCGTGTCTGTGACTAGAATGGCGTGGGTGTTTTTGCTCTTATCCACTGCCCTCCTCTATCCTCTTATCCAGCCGTGTCTTTCATTCTCGAATTGAGTTCATCTCACCAAATATTTCTTCAGAATCAGATTTCATTCTATTATTCACGATAATAACGTCCTAGTATAGTGTAAAATTTCAAGAAGTATCAATTGGGGGTTTATTAATGAGCAGTATTTTGATTTACAGAGACTTCTGCTTTCTTTCTCTTTTTTAAACAAAAATTATCATTCTTCTAATCAGGCATGTCCATTATTTTCCGCGATGTTACCAATATTTGTAAATAAGTATAATACAGCACGAGGTAGAGATGGTATAGCAAAAAGTCATGTTGCCCTTAGGCCGCGGTCATACTTTGCGTTGTCTGCGGCAGGGCGTGGCCGCGTATCTTGCGTCTCCACACTGCCTCGTTGCCTGCGTCATCTCTGCACCTCCCCCGTGCCACTCTCTCTCACAGGCAGCGAGAGAGAGTGGCACGGGGGAGGTGCAGAGATGACGCAGGCAACGAGGCAGTGTGGAGACGCAAGATACGCGGCCACGCCCTGCCGCAGACAACGCAAAGTATGACCGCGGCCTTACATGGGCAACATGACTTTTTGCTCGTCTATGGATCGAATCTTGGTGCTGTGCCCGTCTAGACCACAAACATGGCGAGTTCGGGTCGTAGGCTGGGTTGTTGCGTGCTCAGAACATGTCAAGCAAACTCCACAGACCTTCATCACTTTATCAACGTAACCTGCCTGAGCGTTATCATCTTGCAGCACCAGAGGTTCCCTGTCACATGCCGGTCAAACTACCTGGAATCCCTCTCATGGGCTTGGCCTAGTGCTTTCGGTAGTGGATGACATCGGGCTGTCAATGTGTTTATGATCTTCAAAAGAGCAAAATGGAGGATTCACTGGAGGACCCTACTCAACTCTACTGCTCGCTAATCCTGTCCACAACCTTGCCAATGGATTATGCCAAGTGGTGCACGTGAAATTAGGTTTCGAAGGGCTGTTCACAAAATCGGTAAAATAGTCGAGAGAAGCAACGAGCCAATGGCAAGCTAGCAACCTGGCCACCTAATAGCTGCCGCATTGCATGTAGCAGAAACCGTAAAAAAAAGTTTCACTTCAAAAAATGTAAAGTGGTCCCGTACTCATGGGCCAACCTAATGCGATACCCATATGATGGCTGTTACGCTCAAAGAAAAGGAGAATTTGAGTGGGAGAGGGAAAAAGTGGAAGAATTTGCCAAAAATGTCTAGTGGGACTCTGTTTGTTTTATGGGTAATTTTGAATTTTGTACGACTTTACGCTAAGAGAGGGCAGCGTCAAGACGAGGTGGAATGGCGCGAGAGGATGAAGGAGAGGGAAGGAAGGCTTTAACGCTCATGCGCCCATATGAGGGCGGAGGCTACTTACAGTCTACGTCCCTGCGCTTTCAGCACATTCTTCATAGGTGTTGAAGGTTTAGGTTCATTCTTCGTCGAGAAGACTGTTTCTGGAAGCCGCAAAAACAATTTTCTCCATTTTTGGTCACCATTCGCTCATTTACTTGTTTGTTCCTTTGTTTGTTGAATGACCGAATTGGGTGCGCCCAAAGAATAGGTCAATATTCGTGGGAGTACATGGAGACCATGATATATAGATGAAAAGTTTGAAAAGAAATAGCAAGCAAGAATTAAGTAGCGACTAGAATAAGAAAATGCGAGAAGGAATGTATGAGGAACCGTTCTTCCAGTGTACAGCCTTGAGTTCCTACCGAGTAATGAAATTGTTTTGTTTGCTAAATTAAGGCTATGTCAAGTCTTTAAGTCTTTCTTACTGAATTAAATTGGCTGAAGAAAAGCAATAATCATGCATCGATCTATAACTCGGGTGGCACATTCTTTCAAGTCTCGCGGGCGGGGCTTATAGTCAGGTATGAGCAGAGGATTTGCTTTCGCTGGATAGCTCGCTCTGATCACGAGATTCGCGGATTCTGGGCCGTTTTCGTACGATGCCTTTTTTGCAGGGCTCTCGAACCCGAGTTCTTCATCACTCTCGGTTCAAGCATACCCACTCCGAACCGAAGATAGTCATGAGGTATGGCAGTTTACATCGATCAGATTTTGCTGGTAAGATTCGATCAACCTCAAAACGCTCTAGCAAGAAAACCTGTCAGATTTCCTAAATTCATAATCAGACTTTCAGACTTATCGATACATTAGGGGATGGATTATTCCACGAAGTCTTGCCTACTAAAAATCTCCAAGAACACATGATGCACTACATTTCAGGGATAAGCCACCAGCGATATCGGACCACGACGTCACCAACCGTATTCTCGGACTCAACTTTAAATCAAATGACTTCGAAGTACGTTCCTCAATCCTTCTACAAGGCTGCATGTTCTGAGACTTTCCGTATTTTTCTAGGTGCTGGAACAGATCCAAATGGAAGGCAAAGCAGATCAGATTTGGAGTACCGTGAAGCAGAATCCAGACAACGAAGATCTCGCCAATTACGTCGCCGAGTTTAAGAACATTCAGGTATGGCATCGTTCCTTTGATTTTTCCATTTTAGTGTGATAACCCAGCGCTTATGTGATCTGTCCTATTTGATACCCTCTCGACAGGCAAGGCCCCAATGGTGTTTGTTGTGAACACGCCCTTCAGCACTGCCATTGGGACCCTGCAACCACTCCCCCCTCCCCAACCTATACAGTGAATTTCCGCTGAAATCAGTATTGATTCAGCTGATTTGAAAATTGTGGCAAAAGTCTGGTCCAGATCTTCAATCGGTAATTCATGCGATGACCGGCGCAAGACAGGCAGTAACCTTCTTCCGCCATTCTGTCGAGTGATATCTGAACAACCACCCACCCCTCTCAAGTAGCTACAATACGACCTGTAGTCGAAGGTTCCTCCACTAACACTTGGCGCTTGGTAGCGGAAACGAATGTGAAAGTACAGATTCCATAAGATTGATTAGTAGTTCACACTTTCCACATATGTGCCGGAGCCCCATACTTAAGTACCAGATCTCCTAGTTGTCTCTCGTCCACCACTTTCTAAGAAATTTATTTGTTTTTTCTTTCTATGGGTATTTCGATAAACCGTTAGAACAGCATTTCAGTTGAGCTACACCTCATATCGAGATGAAAACCCTCTGAATAGTAAAAATTTCATCTATAGCCACTACTGCAATCTTGAAGGCATATGTAGTCAAGTAGCTAACTGGGAATTGATCGCCCGAGCGGCCGCATTTAGTCTTCTTCTCATCTCGCAGGAATTAGTAACAAAATCGTCTTATTTTGCTTTGATTCTAGCGACGACTCAGCCAGGCTATGGAAGCTGTCGAGAACAACAACATGAAGCGTTTACGTAAAGTGATTGACCACGACGTCGTGAAGGCTAGGAATGCAAAAGGTCTGAAATCTCACAAGTCATGCTCCTCCATTCATCCAATTCCGTAAAAAAAGCAGTCATCGAAACTCATAAGGTTATCCCACCCTCCTGAAGGGCAATTGAAACAAAACTGAATCTTAAACAAAAAAAAAGCATAGTAGCTACACATGGTAAAGGAAGAGGAGGGGCAAAAATTACGGCAGACAATACATGTTTGAACATTCTGACAATGCGAAAAGGCTAAAATTCTTATTTTTCTCTACTATATGCTTGTATTGGCTGCTGAGAAGTTATCGCAGGCCACGAGTGGCTCGTGGAAAATTTACCATGCCCAAAAATTTTACCGTTATCAAATCAATGATTTTTCGCGCAACTACCGCTAACTAGCGCCTAGATATAGAGTTCGTGGCTTGTGGGGCAGGAGGGTGTACGATACTTGAGAGACTCGTAGAAATTTTTAACGAGTATGTTACTTGATGTATCATATTTTTATGTTATTATTATTTACCACTTTCTCATCAATATTACTGGACGTGTTATATTTTCATTACGTGTCAAAAGAACTAATAGTGAAATTCTCGCAAAATTTAAGATTTTCTACTTTGATATGATGATAAGCAGTAATAGGGCGATACTGTCCAGTTTATTTCGACTATCATATCGTGACTGAAGTTTCGTTCAAATACAATACCGCTCACTTTTCTCGAAAAATCGACTTCTAGCGACAGATGAATCTGCGCAAGCCATCGCACCGTCATAATACCGTTTAAAGGCACCATTAGGGGTAAGGAAAAACTGAGATCTGGGAGTACATCTTCTCTGAAAACGAAACTTCTACTTCTGTGAAGGCCATATGTGGCGAAAATCGCGTTGAAAAAACGCGGCTTGGGGTCTTATAACGACCCCGCAGCTCTGCATGCCGTTATGCCGTTATGCGCCCGGGGGAGTCGCCGTGGAGGGGCGGGACAATAATCGCGGCCGGCTGGTTCAGACTCCGTCCTGTCTTCAGTCCAGTCCGGCCAGAGACGCAGAAGACGAGGAAGAGAAGGGGGATTTTTGGGTTCCTATTTCTCGGTTTTTCCGCCGTTTTATGTCGTTCTTTCTCTACTGTTATATTGCTGAGCACCTCCACTTTCGTAATCCCCCAATTTGGCAAACTTCCCCTAACGGTGTCTTTAAAGTGGATATAATTAATCTTACTCCGTAGCTAAGATGTCAAATAATGGCTATTTATGTTATGATTTACGGGACCGTTCTTTCGGCTGGAACGACTGTCAGTTTCTTTGTTTTCTTTGCAAACGATTGAAGAATTTGGTTCAACTGATCGTACGTAGCAACATTCTGATAGGCGCCATGTCAGACGAGATCCTCCATAGTATGCCCATTTCTAGGCATGTATCTGCTACATGTGGCGGTACTGAAAGAACGTCACGAGATGGTAGAGTACATCGTCACGGACTTTCCTCACGCCATCAATGTCACTGATCAGGTTAGCGCTTTTCACTGACATGTTACGTAACCGCTAACAAAATAAGAAGCCCACAGCCTTCCTTTGGCAAGTGAAGAAGGAGGTGGCTCGATTGGTTATTCCATTAGTTATGCAATTCTTTTCAAACAAGAACTGTACATCAAATGCAACTCCATCACCTCTCAAACTAGTGCGCTTGAAGACAGTGTTAGGAGTAATGTGAGTGATAACGAATCGCTAAAAGGAGTCATTCACTTAAAAACTAGGGGCCTAGGAAGCCTATCTGCGGCGAAATCGCCCGTGAAAGGCGCGCTTCTGAGCTGTGGCAGAGGCGGCCTTTTTAGCTACAGCCGCCTTTCGTGGCTCGGTCCGCCTCCTAGCGATTGAGTGGCTAGGGTGGGAATGGAGGGTATCGCAACCCGCTTTCGCAGTTTTAACTTGAAGCTCACTCCAGAAAAAGGATGCTTTCTCATTTCCGAACACCCCTTTGTATTTACGATGTGGCAACAGGTCAATGGAAAACTCGTCCGCACCACCCGCCTCTTCACGGGAAGGCTCCACGTCGAGAATCAACGGTGGGGAGGGTTCCTATATATCGGGTCTTTGGCCATTTCCATCCGTTTTTTCTACACTGTGCTATTACTAGACCTCTCGACTTTCATATTCACTGCTTTTATCACTCTTCGTCTGAATTTCCCCTAACACTGCCTTTAAGAAGGTGTTTTGTGGAGAACCTTCCGACTTGTCTGGAAACTTGTATGTCTGGGTAACTTGTCAGTTGAATGCAAACATGGCACTTGCTCAGCGTGGAACTACCAGGCGTTCGCACTACAAAAATTAGAGGCCTGTATGGTAGTCGAATTCTTTGAAATAGTTTCGCTCTTTGTCGGTTTTCGACACCTGGTTTTTTTTTCGACGACGACGCAGGCACCAAGCGGTCTAATGCTTTTTGCTACAGAGGTCAAGCTACCCCTTGGGACAAGTTTCGGGCATGATCTGAGGATACACCCACTTTTGCCCCCCCCCCCCCCACATGTGGTGCGGGCCATTCGGTATCGCGCAAAGCAAATGTCATATCCGTATTCCACGGGTCAAAGTACACAGGGTGCAAGATTCCAACAAAACCAAAAAAAGTTTTTAAGAATCCTTTTTTTAACCGCACTGTTTGGCAATGTGGTGAGGTTGCTGTGGGTAAAGGTGCCTACGAGTATTCCTTCGAAATTCTATTTTTGTGCATTGTCTTTATACCATTCAAAAATATTTTCTGCTTCATAAGCTGATACGCTTGGTTTCCAAATTCGATGAGATAAGTTGACTAGAAGAATCAGGAAGGTAAGGTTCAGGCTACAAAAGAGTGCTGAATCGGCTGTCAAACTCAGTTACATTCACTAAGAAAAAACTACCATTTCGCAGCTAGGGCTCGCTTTTTCCAAGCATTCCCTTATTTGGTTATCCTATAAGTCGCGCTCTTCATTCCGCAACATGGTTTCTTTAGAGTCTGATGCTTTCCTGACGTCAACATTAACACTCGAAGCTCTTAGGGACAAGCTGCTAAAACAGTGATGAAGTGTTAGGGGGAACTAGTGAGCAGGTGCGGGGGTACCCTGGATTCGGTGATTCGTCCCTGAAAAATAAAGTGCGAATTAACGTCGTCATTCTCGTTGACTGGACCTTTATTAAACGGACCTGAAATTCAGCCTCGCAATTTAACCAATTGCTATTTTGGCCAGTTTTGTTAAATGAACTTACCAACTGACTTGAATTATTTATTTATTTACTTCATTACGTCACTAGACGTGCCATTACCCAAGACAATGTCGTTAATACAAAACATATAGAATAATCTTGAAAGATAAAAAAAGAAAACTCAACAGCACTCAAGCCTTTGCTTTGGCTAACTACCAGCTGATAAGATACTTAGACCTAACTTATTTAATACGACGTACAACTAGTGGAACCGAATTAAATTAGTGATTGAAGCAAGGTGTTAATAGCGACAGGCTTTTAAACTGACAGGTACTCATTAGAGAATAATTAGTTGATAATGAGGTATGGAAACTAATTTATAACAATTTATTACAAATGCAAAATGTTATGAATTATTTTGTTGAACAATTGTAGAGCGACAGATTCCTCTCAATCGGTATAAGACACGGAGCCAAACGTATAATTCAAACAAAAAAATCTTCATTTGATTGATAAGGCTTAGCTATGGAAGATGTCATAGCTAGAATAGTTTTTTGTTAGTATTTCTGCCAGTCGATCATCGTTATTTTAAGAATTCCAGAAGACTAGCTATGCATCGATGTAATTTTGTTTGCAACTTGGCAGGAGGCTACAATACATATAGCTAATTGCCTATCCATTTATTTTTGTTATGAGTCTATTCTCCACAACTTTTCTACGGTCGCCGGAATTCAGAGCAATGTGAAAACTGGGGGAGAGTAGATTAATTTTGTGTTTAGAACGGTCGAAGAGCTATTCACTACGCGGCCACGCAGTCCAACGCGATCTACGACACCTTGGTCGATCTGGGAGCGGATCCACGAGTCACTGATTCTGTGGGTGATATGTTATAACATACTGAGATACTGAAGTACTGAACAACGGTGGTTCAAATTGAAAACAGTGCCGGCAATGTAGCGAAGGCTTTCGTGTCTTTAGGAAGGGATCTCCGCCGAAGCGTGCCGTCGTTCACCGGATCGCCTTCGTCGCACCGTATCCGCTGAATCCAGCCTGATGATGCGCTCCATGTCCACCGACGATGAATTTTACGATCCAGGTACGACCCAGGGATTTAACGACCCACCTAAAGTTAAAACACAACTTGCTAAACCATTGAAACCATTGTTCTGACCTCTAGAAATGAGCTTCTGCTGAGCAAAATTCAAGTGGACACTCACCTTTCTGTCCCGCTCTAAATGAGTGAATCAGTGTGAGACTTCGGAATTTATTGCGAAAAATTTGAAAGGTTATACAAAGTGATTTTTGCAACATCTCTGCATGCAACGAACCTTTCTGAGCCTTTAAGAATAATCTCTGAAGCCTTCCATTGTTTCCATCCATCTGAATTCAAAAAAGTTCAGTCCTCAAGAAAATCAAACGGGAAAAAGAGTGAAGAGCATTTGGGTAATTAAAGTATTATGTTTAATCATAATTTCACGACCACTTTACATTGATTGCTGTAAGAATCTCTGGAGGAATCTCAAAGTTCCGCTACTTGACAAGTAATTTGGTACCTTCGTTCACAATTCCGTCAAACACGCGAGAAGAGGTAAATCTGGCAGATTGTAAAATATAAAGGTTGAAGTGTTCAGTAGTGAAACAGCAGAGAAAAAATGGGTGAAACCGCAAAACTCTAATGTACGCTTTTTCGAGGCCAGTTTTGTCACGGATATCTCTTCTGAGCAGTTCCTCTACTACCACAACAAACATCGGTCCAGTTATTTTCCTCCATTGCCTGCTTTCCGTTGCCTAAAATTAACTATCTCGTTTCTCGTAGGCGATTTGCAAAGGAAATTCAAGATTATGTTCCATCAGAAATATCCTTCGGTGTAGTTCCATTGTCAGTTACGGCTGCATGCAGCTGTTACGTAGCTGAAGCAGCTCTATGCAGATTTTTCCGAAGACGAGATAGACAACGTGCCTCTACTCTGGTGACGTTTCAGGAATCTGTGGGTGTGTGCACTTATGACGGGTTTCCGCGCGCACGCGACGAGCGGCTCGATGGATGCTAGTACCAGTGGCAGAGCATGGCAGCCTTCAAGCGAGGCAAGGTGGTATGGGTGGAGGAGGCACGGTGGCATGGATGCAGGAGACAGTGTGGCATGGTGGAAGTGCAGAGGTGACGCAGCCGCACTCTGCCGGGCTCCCAAGGGCAATCGATTCTGCATGTCGTACTGATGGCGCCGCGAATGCGACGCCGCCAAGCGACTTTCCGTCATAACTGCACACACCTGGAATCTGTCAGCCTTACGCACTGTTGGCTTCCTTTATTCTACGCCACCCTTTAGTATTTACCTTTGCAGCTTGCCCCTGGCTCACAATTATTCTGTTTGCAGGGGTGATTTTAGCAAAGTCTACAGTATAAAAGTAGAGATACCATGTAGTGAAACACTAGATAAGGGACAAAATGAAACAGTCGAAAAGCCGGCAAGGAGCTTCTCTAGATCCTTATCGAAGGCGCGTTTTCACGCGTCCGCAACTCAGATGGGGATCATGCAAACAACGTTACCCTACTACTACGACACCCGCACCCAACGCACCGGAACGCAAACACCTGAGGTAGCGATAAAGAGCAGAAACCCACTAAACCGAGGTGACTATGAGGAGACAGCTCACCTAGATGAATTTAAGTATGTCTCTAAAAGGCAGTCATATAAAAGCACGCTATCATCACTGCAGTCCGCCTCACCACTTAGGTTCATAGCGCCGCATATATTTCTATTCATTTCAGAGACGTTTTCATGACCTTAGCAGCACGATAGACCTTCTGGCTGCTGTATATTAACGATGCTTGTTTGTCAAATTGATGCTAAGAAGGAAGCAATCACTGCTAAAAGACTCGTCGTCAATCAACTTCACTTGTGTGAAACGAGCCTTCAATCAACCCCTTTCTTATTTCCACCTAAATATCTTTCGTTCACTGTTATCACCCCAGACAGACACTCGTATCTCGATACAGGCTGCTCCAGATCTGCGTTTTCGAGCGTAACTAAAATATGGCCCAAATAGTTGCAAAACGTGAGTTTCGAGGAAGATCCCTGCAAACTGCATCCTAAATGCGAGCTATGAATTAATATGTACAATCCTATTAATTATGATAACAATACAATATGGAGGTTTCAAAGCGATATATGTATATAAGGACCACAAGTATTATAAGTTCGCTTAAAGGAATCGTCCACGGAAAATGAGTTTTTCTGTCAGCCATATATTTATGTTGTATTTGCCTAATAAGGGCCGCATACGAAGTTCCACGCGAAAAAGTGAGAAACTGGGTGAGATACAGCCTCCCTATTCCGGGCCAGGTGGGCGGAGCCCTCGAGTAAAAGCCCCGTACCGTCGTCCGCCGCGGTTAGGAACGGAGAGGGGGACTGTTTATGGCACTTTCTGTTCCTACATTGCGTCTACGACTGCGCCGGACGACGGGACGAGGCTTGTACTGGGAGGCCCCGCCTACCTGGCCCGGAATTGGGGGGCTGAATCTCAGACGAACACTCACTTTTTCGCGTGGAACTTTCATGCGGTCCTTATTAGGCGAATAAAACATAAATATATGGCTAACAGAGAAACTCATTTCCGTGGACGATTCCTTCAAGGCAATGTTCAAGAATGTTCTGTAAGTTCATTCCTAGCGTGTTCCGTGACACTATTGAGACTTCTAGTCATAGCTTCTGTATTTGCAACAATTGGCAATCCTCAGCACGGTTGTGAAGGTGCTCTGTCTTACTTGTTGCTGAATGTTACTCGTTGGTTCCGGCTATTCAGATAAGAACTAGTGCTGAAAAGGACAAATCCTTGTCGGCAGAGGTCAGAGTTGGGCTTTTGTTTTATTCTGCATATCATTACGACAGTCTAATGTATCTAGGAAACTGTATATGAATCTTGAATCATGTTTGCTCTTCCCGCAAATTGAATAACTTGAAGTCTCTCGAACCTCTTCTTAATGCATGGAATCTCGGCTCTAAATATGGCGTGGTTCTGGAAGTGCACGATGCGGGAGGTCAATCTTCTCAATAGAGGACAATGTCGAAGAAGTGGTGGAGACGCTCGTTTATAGATTTAGGGGCAAAGTTTGGGGTGTCCAAAGGAACGGTGACAAACCAACTGCATGCAATGGGAAAGAAGAGAAAGCTGTGTCAATTGGTACCACACGAGTTGACACCTAAGCAGATTACGGCACCCGTGGAGGTTTCGGCATCACACCTTCAACCTAAAGGAACGAGCCATTCTTGTTCAGCATTTTGTGAGGAAAGCGGACTTTGCCAACAGCAGTGCTTAGTGGATTGATGAAAATGTGTTGCAAGTGATGGTTCTATGAGATTTTGAAATAATTACCTCCACATATCTGATCGCATTGTCACGCTTATGTACTCGTACAGTCATAAAACCACCATTTCTCTGGTCTTCCTATCTCAGTTCCGGCTCCAGGGGAACATTCCTTCGAGGTGAAGAAAACCGCTACAACAAATCCCTTCATGTCCATGGGAAAGTATTGTTACGTCTCACATCCAAGTCCTGTCCGAAACCAAACTTTCGCTGTTTACCGACGAGGTTGTCAGGTGGAATTATTTATCAGCGGCCTGACCTTTGGACCAGATCTTCTTCCTTATTGGCTTAAACGATGCTCACATTTGGCTTTTTCCCACTTTACCTCCTTATCCCCCCAGCGATTCTGATTATAAATTAGTCGAAAAAATCCAGTATGAAAGAACCGAGCTCACCAATTACACCACCGCAAGAGCTAAACGACGCCATTTTGTGTTGATTGTTGTTGGTGAATGAAAGGTGCTATGCTTTTTTTGTACGTCCATATAGTGTAGTCGAGACATACCTCCCTCTTTATATCAGCAGCTGCAATCCGTTTTTCTCGTACAGAGTTCCTTCAGCTGTTTTCCAAATTTTTGTCAGAACCGTTTGAGGGATGAGGCGTATGGCGGCATAGTGGACCTAAATCTTGAGCACGTACAGGCCTTTGACGATGACGAGTTGTCGTGCCGTCACTAAACATGCCCACCTAAAATCCTCGTTGGCATACAGTTTTGTCACACGTACATATATGTAGTGTAGCCGGGACATAAGCTTTTCTTTGAGAAACTTAAAAAGCGTTAATCAATCCCTTCTTGGGATGCGCCGCACATCCCAGTTCCAATCAAAATCGTGATGGCTGGTGAATGTGATGTGGCCTATACAATGACTTGCGGTGGCCAGCCGATGTACAAGTCAGTGCTTTTATCCTCCCAGACGAGTCTGGTACCAATTTGCAGACCCCGTAGGGATGGAAGGCTCCCAGACGAGTGTGGTACCAATTTGCCAACCCCGGAGGGATGGAAGGCTTGGCTGGCCTGGGCGGGCATTGATGCGGAATTTGATCCCCGCACCATGAGGGTGGGCTGTGCGCCACCTGTCACTGCACCACCTCCGCCCAAAATCCTCCTTGGCATAACGACGAGGATAATTGACATCGATACCGAGGTCTCACAAAGAAGAAACCACTTTTTCATCTACACTGCTACAATCTCTCCATGACCTGCAAACCAAATACTAATTCTCTTGGTTCTTGTCGTATCACAACTGCTGGTTCATATAGCAACTGATCACATATTTATGTGCCGTCATCACGAACGTTCCATTACCTTCCTTCTTGCCTGTCGCTATGTATACCCATCAGCACCAGCTGCCTATTGAATAATTTCTTTATTAAGTAATATTCTACTCGCAGACCATGCTTTATCAGTTCATTCAATACCGTACTTTATTGCATGTACTTTTAACTCCATATTGGTCTCTTTATTTTGGTTCGATTTAGCAATTCTGAAGTGTTTACGGAGAAGTTTCATTGCTGCATTTGCAACTCTATTCCTAGGCATCACAAACCCGTGTCCATGCATAGATATTCATCTCTTGTCGAGGTGTTCTTTGATTTGTGCAGGATTAACCAATCAACAGTGCAAGTTCCTGGAAGCGAATCAGGCCAATTAGTCTCTATTCATGGTGTTTTGCCTCAACGGTGTCGTGATTTACCTTCGATCCAATCCAATGTCCTCTAGACTTTAGGAAAGGTTCCATCCGATGATAATCAGTGATAATAGACTTTTCCGAAGAATTCTTTGAACTCTCCGGAAAAGTCATTATCACTGATTATCATTGGATGGTACCTTCAAAATTCAAAAATGTCGATCTGTTATCATTGATTATCATTGGATGAAACCTCTTTTAAAGTACGAAAGGATATGAAGGTCTTTTCAGAACGAAAGGCTCTGTAGGAAAAGTAAGCAAGGTCTATGGCGGAAGATGAGATCAGAACGCTGAGCTACCCCAAGAACATTTCCCGCACATGTTGCACTGATTTCCATCCTTGCGATTTGTACCTCATTCTTCATCTCTTCGTCTATGGGTTAAGCAAGCAAACACACAAACAATACAAACATCAAAGATTTTCTTTTCAAAAATCACTCTGTTGCCTTTTTTTTTTGTCCTTTTCTTCGCATACTCATCCTTCTTTACTGTTCCTCTTCTTAGCTTAACCACCAATAAAGAGTTGAAGTTTCTGGCGTTAATCATTCCCTTCCTGGGATGCGCCGCACATTCCAGTTCCATTCAGAATCGTGACGGCTGGTGAATGTGATGTGGCCTATACAATGACTTGCGGTGACCAGCCGATATACTAGTCACTGCTTTTATCCTCCCAGGCGAATCAGGTACCAATTTGCCGACCCCGGAGGACGGGCGTTGACGCGGGATTTGATCCCCGCACCATGAGAGTGGGGTGTGCGCCACTTGTCACTACACCACCTATATCAACTCTTTTCTCGGTTTTTATCTTGTGGGAGCAGTAGATACAGGACCGATTTCACATCAACAGCTTTTGGGGATAATTCAACGACTTCATTCAGTGTTCTAATCAAGCTGTAGGTATTTTTTTTCGAGAACCCTTCCTTCCTGTTCGCTCTCCTGCGTCATTCCTCCGGATGTACTTAGATGTTAGGTTAACACGTGCGAGGTGTGTGGTGCCATTCGTATATTTCCGGAGCACCCCATCTTCACTCTGCTTCATCCGAAACAAATTTCAGTCGTCCCACAAGTGCTCAATGTATGACGATGGCCCATTTGAGCTTTTCTTCTTCATGTCATCACACGATTTCGTCAATCGCTTTCACATCGAAGGATCTGGTACTGTCGGCTAGTTCATTGGTTTGGGGACTGCTATTATTTTTATACTTGCACAGTATTAAGTATACATATGTTGCTCGCGAAAGGGAAGAGAAGATTTCGCTTGTGCTTGGCTTTAGCATGCTCTTTAGAAAGCGAGGATTAGGTTACTCCTTTATAATGGGTGTCCTAAGAAATACTAGGCTTAATAAAAATTGCAAAATGGATATTTTTCGTGCGCATGAAAAATTAGTACATACTTTGAATATTCTCGGCATTTCCTTTCATATATTGCCTCTCGAAATTGATAGTGGTGTAATCATGCTAGCTATATACCTTATAAATCAATGACAGTGTTGATAAATATTATATTTCATATATGATTCTGTGATAATGAAGTTCTACTATAAACGGGGATAAAAGAGAGCGGAATACCAGTCATTCATTCTCATTTATATACAAGTAATCAATTACACATTTGATGTCCGAATTTCAATAGCTTCACAAACTACCTGAGTTATTCGTGAGCAAGTGGTTCAAAGGCTGATTTCCTTCATGGAAAAGTTTTCCATTCTTCGAAAACAGGTTTCCGGAGTGACTGGGTAGTGCAGGTTACGAGAGTGCTAGCCAGGAGAAGGTTTGAAGCCCCCACGGAATATTGGAATGAACCTGGATGGATAGGTAGGGTCTCGAATGCTGACTGCAATATGATAAAAAATGGCAAATTTCCGTTCACTGTTAGGAGGGGCCAAAATTTGCTGGTTGCGATGACCCATTGACGAGGTATGCATATTGCTTGACATTAGTCATCAAAAAGTATAATCGAAGGACAAGCCCACCGTCCAGCATCTTCACAGCAAGAGCGCTAATGCCCATGGAGCACGGCTATGTATAATACGCTTTACGCAAACGTGATTAGCTTCGTTGACACATCCCTAAAGCAAGGCATCTCACCGATGAGTCACGGCATGCAATTTTTGACCTCTCCTTACTCGCTGTGGCTTCCAGCAATTCTTGTTTTCATAGTTGTACTTAGCATTTGAGATCCTATCGACCCACCTAGATCTCATTTCAATGTTTCCTGGCTAGATAAAGCCTTTCCTCGGTGAGAAATTTCTCTGAAACCAATCGGAATTCGGTAAATCATATCGTAGTGTCATGTATCTGTTGTTGCTCCATCACCTAACACCACGAGAAACTTCCTTGCTATTGTTTGCTGTGAAATTGACGCTCGTGTCCTTGCGCGCTATTGAGCGTATTTGGTGCAGAGAAACGCATACCCGATACTGACCAGAGAAGGGTTCCAACTTTCCATGGATTTTTGAATCGAGACCTAGATGAATCGATGGAGATCCGAATACTTATCGTAACTGTGAAAACCAAGATTGCAAAATGCCAGTATTAAGCAGGTTAGAAGGGGTAGAAGTTTGCTTTGATGCGCCATTGGCGAAGCACCGTGTTTTGCATTTTGTATTTCACCGTCAGGAAGTGTTTCACTTTCATTTCTGAGCGATTTCTTGTATTTTCACTTTTTGCACCCATCATTCACATAGCGCATTCTGTGAGCAACGTTACTGCTCCACACACTTTTTCCTGTGGTCCATCAGCGTTAATGGATGGTGGTACCGATATGGCTTCAAGCCGGTTTAATTTGATTTTTTAATATGAATATGACGATTGAATCATAATGTGAAGTATTGAGTAATGTCAATAGTTATAAACAACGTGGCAGTGTGAATGATTGGTGCGAGTAGATGCCAGTCAGAAGAAACGTTCAGGAAGTTCAGATGAAAGAGAAGCACTTACTGACGACGAAGTACAAAACGCAAGGAAATCCTCGCCGTCGGAAAGCAAACCCACGACCACGCCTAGAGATCCGGATCACTACCAATGAGCCAACGTGTCCGTTACGGGGTTAGCGCTGACCGTGCTGATGATAAGTCCCTCGTCAGTAAGGCATGCTGAGCAAAATTGGGCCCTCCTAACTCGCCCTAGGATGCCATTTTGCAATTTTGGTTGTCCCACTCATGATCAGCACTTGGATCTCTATCGATCCATCTAGGTCTCAATTCAAGAAACCGAAACCCTTACTTGGTAAGTCGTTACACGCTCTACCACCCCTCCCTCACACTGTAAGAATGTAATAGGACGTATCATCTAGCGGTTTCCTCTTCGATGGATGCGAAAAATTAATATTCCCAACAAGCTGTTTGTAGGTACCCAACGTTGCTGTGTAAAAGCAATATTATAGAAAAGGCGTTACCACTTCTTCTATCTAACTTAAAGACACAGGAAGGAGTAAATTTTGCAGATCGTGGATCAAGGATGTAGGGGTATTTAGTAATGTAGTAGTAGAGAAGGAAGTAAATGAAACGGCGAAAAACGCGAGAAATAGGAACCAAGGAGCCCCTCTCTTACTCCTTATCTTTCGCTTATCTCTGCGTCAGTAGCCGGTGGGGGTAGATTGCAGATGAGCGAGGGACCAAATTAACCGGTCACGAATGTTGTCCTACCTCACTGGCAACTTCCCGTAAAAATCACGACCCACAGTGCCACGAAATCGTGATACGACCCCTAGACGCGCGTTTTGAAGTGGGAGGCTTGTTTTCAGAAGATTATCAACAGTTCTCATTTTCTCCTTGCTCCTCACTGTGCTTTAAATGACTGGATACCCGCGTGCGCAATAACTTCAAAGTCCCGTAACAAATCTGCGCCGCCTATCAACTTTATCGGGCCCTTTGTTTTGCTGCTCCAAGATTCAATCATTTCTTTGAGTTCCAGCTATTCAGGTTAGAATATGTTTAGACGTTGTTCTTTCATCTTTGTGCTGGATCTTAAGGAATATTCTGATAAGTAGTCAAATATAAATAAATAAGTGAATAGATAATTATATCATTGAGTTGAGAGAGCTGAAGCTGAGAAGGCACTCAGTCTAAA
The DNA here is from genome assembly GCA_963978905.1 of Trichostrongylus colubriformis. Lineage (NCBI taxonomy): Eukaryota > Metazoa > Nematoda > Chromadorea > Rhabditida > Trichostrongylidae > Trichostrongylus > Trichostrongylus colubriformis. The sequence goes on along the minus strand of OZ022259.1, from coordinate 6,742,484 downwards.
AACCGAAGATTGGTGAAGTCTTGAATGATTACTCTTGATAAGCACGTTTTCAATGAGATGGCACGTCATGCAACTCAGCAGGAAGCATCGTTCTTGAAGGTAGCTTTCACTGCTCGCGAACGCCAGCGATACTCTAGTAACAAGACTCAAAAAAGGCAATTTCTGTTTGGGTCAGTTCAGAACGGGCAGCCCCTTAGGGTCAAAAGGAAGGGAATCGAAACGAAGGTGGAAGGAAATGTAAAGTTACGGGCATAAGTGCTCTTCAAAACATGGAGAGATCGTAGCGGTGTAAAGGCCCTTCATAATCAGTTCCTATCACAGATGCACCATCGGAAGTTGAAATTGATGACTGGATTGCAAATGGAGAGGTGTCAAAGCTGGAACAGCTCGTACTTGATGGACGTGGACATTTAATCAAGTAGGCACTTCATGATCAGTTCAAACAAATTTACTGATTTTGAACAAAATTGCAAAAACTTAGAGGTTTTCGCCATTGTGGTTTTAGAGGAAAAACATCGACCAATGAGGCGACAAAGGAGTTTTTGCGTGGTCTCACTGTTTATCAGGTAACACATCTGATTTACTACCTGTCAATATTTTTCAAATGTTCACTAATGTTCTATGAACACACTCCATTTTAGTGACTGATAGAATCGATAGTACGGCAGAAACTAAAGTAAACGGAAGGGGCCGGGAAAAAGGTAAAAAGGGAAGAAATGATAGTTTCGAAGTTAAAAGCGATAATCTGTAGAGAAACCCAGATTTGAAGACGCGATGCTGTTATATTCCCATCTCTCGCGCATCTCTCCAAACTGTAACATTACCTTTCTGAGTTGCTCGAAGTAGGAGATGTCATTTTTTAACTCGCAGGGTGTATTTCATTCATTCATGATGATGCCAAATAAGTGAAACAACAAACAGTAGCAATCAAGTGAAACAATAATGGGAGAATAAACGAAAAGGTAACAAAAAAGGTGTTCGTTGTCTAAAAAACCCTATGAATTCACACTCGACGTCTTAGCAAGTTGTCCTGTGTGCAACCTTAGGAACTGCAAGCGTTACGGTGGGTCTTACTAGGCCAAAATTCTTTCTTTTCGTCCAAAAACGTGAAGACTCGGTGTCTTTAGGTTCATTGGCATTATTGGGTAAAGCAGCTAGGTGCGGCTCGTGGTTTCCTATTTAATGTCGTCGCTTCCGCGAGGGAAATTGACCTCTACCCACTAATATTAGGTTGGCTGATAAGTTCCTGGACACTTCAAAACAGTTTGATCCACAATGGGTCGATTGAAAGCTCATCCTTTCATATTCGGCCCTGTTGGACAGTGTTCTCGAATGTTCCACCACATAGGTGTATAAGGGCCGGAGCTTGTCTAGAAGATCATTTCTGTTCAAAATGGAAAAGTTAGTTCGTCGGACGCTCTACTTGTACGAGTTCCGCCGTGGAAGTTCTACGAGGAAGGCGGCCGAAAACATCAACGCTGCGTTCGGGCCACAAACTACTTCCAAGACCACCGTTGATGTTTGGTTCGAACGCTTTCGTTCTGGAGATACGAGCCTGGCTGACCAACAACACACTAGACGCCCTGTTGAATTCGACGACCAGCGCCTCGTGCAAGCAGTTCAGAAGAACTTAGCGACCAGCACAAGACAGTTGCCTCAGATGCTTGGATGCACACACCAGACAGTTGAACTGCATCTCTCTCGCTTGGGTTATAGGAAAGTTCTGTTCACATGGCCACCCCACGTGCTGTCTGACAGCAACAAACAGGCACGGTTGTCCATTGAGGAATCCCTTCTCAGCCGTCCACGCAGGAAAAAATTACTGAGTAATCTTCCGAATTCCCCGGACCTCGCCCCATCTGATTAGCATTTATTCTCCCCTCTCAAAAGATATCTGAAGGACAAGCAGTTCAAAAAAGAGAAAGACCTCAAAATCGCGACCAACGACTTTATAGTGTCGCAGTCTGCACAGTTCTGGATGAATGGAATTGAAAGGTTGCCAGAGCGATGGCAGAAGGTTGTTGATAATAATGGTGAATATATTGTTGATTGGTTATAAGTTGTTCCAAAATAAAGTTATAAAATAAAAAACGTCTCGAAGTGTCCAGGAATTTATCAGCCAACCTAATACTACCATCTCTCCGATGTCAGTGATTGGTAGCAGTTTCCCATCGGCTGGAAGGATGAAAGCGCTTACTTATCGCCTTCAGGTCAGGGTAAGGTATGGATCAAGGGGACATCTGAGCGGTACTACTTTGGGTTGGTGAAGAAGAGGTTGCGTGTCTTCAAAAATTTCCTCGACGCTTAACTCTACACACCCACAAGACCCATTCCCAAAGGAATGGAGAGAGGGACGTGCTTTGATCATCTTGCAGGGTTCTAATAGGTAAAATGATCATTTCTCAAACTGCTCCTAAACTTAATAGCTTCAGATAGTAGCTGGGATGACCGCAAATTTTTACAAGCATATGCTTGAAATGGGCGAGGTTTCACAAAATATAGATCTGTGGTTTGTTACCCACTATTCCAACAAAATAAAATTGGTCTATCTACTCGAATTGTTGTTTTTCAGTCGAAAATAGACGCGATTCATAAGGCAGTCGAAGATGGAGATGTACGTCGTGTAAAATCGCTGATCGATCGGCAACAGTTGGCGCTTGCTAGAGACACCTATGGTAAGCCCTTGAATGCTTAGTGCTATTTATATATTCGAGAAGTCTGTCAAGAGTCTCCCTGTCCTACGCATAGCAAATCGGCTGGCATCGGCATGTCATGATAGGACGTTGATCTCTCCGAAGTCCTGATGCAGTCTTAGGATCAATGGTCAGAGTTTTTTTCTCATCTCACTGATTAGACCATTACTCGAAGGAATTTCAAGAGAATGTATTCTTGTTGTGCATCCGCTACGCTCTGGGTAGCAGCTACGGAGCGTAGAAAATTTCAAAAGAAGATGGGGTTGCTCGCTTTCGTCCCGAAGTTCTCTGCTGCTGGTACAGGCGTAGAGGTGATGAATTGGGAACCTGGCGATCTACGATTAGTATCAAGTAATTATGCGAGCAGTTGAATGAGTTGACGGCTAAATTGTCAGTGCTTCCTTTCTACATGAAGAAACACTTCAAAGAATCGCTCTCTTCAATCTTCATCGTCTGAACTCCTATCTGCCACACCGGACTTACGGCTGTTATCTGTGACCTTTGACGCAACATTTCAAACGGCAGCATTCATAGGTGATTCCAGCGAAAATGACCTCTGGCCACTTTTGCTGTAAATCCCAGTGAATCGTACCACGCTTGGATCACAAGGCAGATATCTATCACATCCCTTCCGGATTCTGGAAAATTGTGAAACACATAAACTGATGACCCGCATAGCGTTCGGTCAGGTTGTGGCTCGCTCGCCGTGCATGGCACAACCCTTCAGTGACCCTGGAACTTTGGAACTTTAGTTACAACAGTTCGCTATTCATACTGGTGTTTTACTTTTTGATTTCTCCCCTTCTATCGCTTTTACGGTTCATCTGACATAATTAAGAATCGCAATTCCACTCATCTGACCGCGGCATCGAAACTCTACCCCCTGCTCGCCAAAGGCATTCAAACCCTTGCGGGATTCGCAAAACTCCTCTGGCCTTTTGAATGTTGATAGCCGCTGATTATCGCCGCAGCCCGCGATGCGAAAGTTGTTACAAGTATGCTGAGCTATGGACAAAAGCTTCGGCGGACTGCATTGCAAAACTTCTAACATCATTCGCTTCATGCTTCTGCGCACAATGGACTGCATCATAAAGGTATACAGTCGCCCAACTTTCATTTCTCTGACTAATAGGGCACACCAAGAATGATTGCCCTTGCATAAGTGGGAATTCAATAGAAAACTACGCTGTCTTTGTTAGAAGACCGCTGAGATACTCCTCCAGGCTGTCTTACGCGTAGCGAGCTCCTTACCACCAATGCCCCTGGCACATCGCGTAGCTATAACTCGTGGTAAATATACTATTCAAAGCTGAGTTAAGGTGAGAGGGATCTCGGTTGTGTAATGTGTGGATTAGCACATTATGCTCAGAAAGCATGGAGTGCTGCTGCGAGTCCCGTCCGAGACCAAAGCCTCTGCCCATAACTCTGCACCCTTGAAACGATATTTTGAGAGTTGTGGTGCTAATGATTTAGGGATGACTCCGCTTCATAAGGCGCTTTTACATGGTCAGACAAATACCGTTCGACATCTCCTGGCAAAATATCCGCAATGCGTTAACGCCACTGATCATGTGAGTCCATTTCACTTCCTTCTGTTTCGTTCTCAAGTTTTTTTCGTAATGTGTTAGGAAGCGGCTCTTCTTTCCTGGAAACCCTATATTTCTATCTCTTTCTTTACCCTCTGTTTTGTGGCGGAAGTAATGCGCGAGCCAAATTACTCTTTTTTGACACCCCCTGTATCTCAGAAAAGTCAATTAAACTCATTAAATGCAACATCTATTGCTGAGACGTAAGCTGCATGTTTGATGAAAATAAGGCCGTCGCTCTTATATTCATTTAAATGGCTTCTGCCGGCCAGCTACCGTGTCCAGAATCTTCACTGCTTCCAGTATCTTTAGGATGCACCATTTTTATGCTTGACACGGTCTATAAGTCTTAGTGGGTCTTCTTAATTCCACATGAGAGCTTCCATGTTCGGTTCCCGGAAACCTTTCACTGGAAACCTGTTTCAAGTACGATTACATAGTAAAGCCCTTAAGGACTACACTGCATCTTCCTAGAAAAAGGATAGCTCAATAGCCGATAGTCGTTACGTGATACGCCCTTTTAAGACGTCTAGAGTGCATATATGACACTGGCGTATATGCCATGCCATCGCTTCTCCTACATGCCCTTCGTACGCGCATTTTGTAATAACACAAGCACAGGAATACGTCCGCTGCTTCTGGGCTGCAGCACATATTGAATGAATCGAGTTTGGGGTTATAGTCTGCGAAGATATACGGTAGCGCTCAAAAGTCTTCGGCCAAATGGTTTTTTACTCGGATTTTTCACCTGTAACTTTTTTGTAACTGGACCGATCTAAAAGAAGTTTCAGTATGTTATACTTGGGGACACTGCATACTAAATATACTATTTTGGCGCTCAACGGTGTAAATTACGTGGTTAAATGCAATTTTTTTTTTGTTTTTGGGGTGCCATCCCTATGCCGTCCCGCTGTGCCGCTGTCATCAAAAGTCGTGGTCTTTCTACAATATATTGATGTTCTCTGAGGCTTGCTCTTTTTGTTTTTGTAAAGAAAGCCGTTTTTCTTGACCAAGCCTTTTACTTTTTTCGGTGGTCTTGTAGTAAATTCTTGTAAAAAACCATGAAATGTGTCAAGCGGCACTCAAGTATAATAGAAGGAAATGTTGACAAAAGGTTCAGGCACCACATATTAAAATTTGTCATGGTCAAGTAGAAGAAAAGTTAGGACAAAAAAGTTTTGGCCGAAGACTTTCGAGCGCTACTTGTATGGCGTGTTTCAGAAAGCACGTATGACCGCGACTTTTCTGTTACTATAACTATCACTCACTGTTGCTGATATTTAATTTATGATTTTCTTATGCATTTTTGAGGCATTTCGCTCATAGCTCATACATGAATACATACGTAAGATTCTAGCGAAAAAGTAGCGAAAGAATGTCTCGTCCGACACCGAAGCTGATTCATCATCCTAGTAGTAACGGTAGAGTAACGATAGCGAGTTACCAGTAATGACTATGCTAATCTGCAAATAACTATGCAAATAATCTCATGGTCATTATTCATTTTGTTCGATAGATCTTTCCTTAATTCACGAGACGGTAGAACTCCTACCGAGAAGCCTATGACCATGAAAATTCAAGGAACCCATGATAATTTCATCAAAAATTACTAAGAATCAGAAAACGAGAGTCCACGAATTGCGCGCCTTATCCCACCGTGCTGGCATGATCTCCGACATAAGTTATATCTGAGGAATCATCAAAGATGTATCCTTTCCGATTCTACATCGCGTGAGAATTATGATATGAACATCCTTTGATGACGTCCTACCCCTCGTCAATCGATTTATTCTCTCCGCTCTCATCCGTTCTTTCCGAAAATTTCCTGCTATGTAGTGCTAATGAGCACCTTTCATATGATGCACATCCATCCGTTGCAAGCCTCTGGGCCCACCACTTCGTGAAACCCTATTCCTTCTTTCGTTCGATTGGCTCTTACTCTCTTACGTTCTTTTTACGGCAAATATCGTAGATTAATTGCACCTTTTCGGATGCATAATATTTTTTTGGGTAGCCTAATATGCCTCCGTTCAAACACACTTGTTTGAAACCGAACAAAACCCATTAAATTCAGTACACTTCTCACAGTGCCCAGAACTTTTTCATCCTCGAATTTGTTTTCTTGCAATCCAAAAACTAATCGAAAACAGTTGTGACATACTTGGCTTCTTGAAACCATGTCTCTTCTGAGGGATGCTTTAAAATGAAAAGTGGTAGCTCGTCTCGAGACGCGACTTTCTCTGTGCTCTGTTCAGTTTCATTCACTTCAGGCAGGCCGTACACCACTTCACTATGCTGCAGCTGACCCAAATGGCGAGCATATGATCAAGGTTCTACAGAAAGCGGGTGGGGACGCTTTCATCGACGATAAGGTGAGCTTCCACTCCACTCGCTCGACTTTTTCGACTGTTGCTCTATATTTGTTAATTAGGCACCTTTACAGAGAAATTGTGTAGTGTTTCTTAAGTTTCTCGATGTCGCTAATTCATATTTAGCACGGTCACACACCATTCTATTATCGCACACATGGGCAACGTTTAAATATGCGCAGTATGAAGGACAATGCGGTGATGAATCAGCTGATGTCCGGACAACTTAGTCGCACTCTTCTACAGGGTGGGACACCAACTTTTTGATACTTTTGTTAGAGTTTCATGGCAAGTCTTTCTTGACAGTGACATCCAGTTCTAACTTTCCTGCTTCCCTGCTCCTTTGCACATCTTATCGCCATAATTCTGAGGGTCAGTAGAAGCTACGAGTTGTCGATGATGAGTCGCAATGCCTACTGAAGCGAACCGCTCGAAATATCTCTATACACGCAAGTGCAGAAGGGAATTCGAAATTTCAAACTCCATCGACGATCGAAGAGATCGAGAGATGGTATCATCTTTGCTTTTATGATGCTAGCATAAAAACAACTTCTGAACTACTGGGTAGAAGGAGAGAAAGGTCTTTATGTTGAAATTTTAGACAACTCTGTGGAACTTCTGTAAACTGGGCATCTATTCGCTAGGACGTTTACTTCAATAAAAGCAAAGCAACTGAAAAATGAAAGAGGATGAAGTGTGGAGCGTGTTTTAAGCCCTATGCAATGCGTCAGGTACTCAGCTACCACTGAGACAGCGCCGTATTTGCCATGGAATCAAAGATGAGATGGGTAGGGCATGTAATACGGTATCGTGATGAACATTGGACCAGAGCGCTCACCGATTGGATCCCTCGAGATATTGAATGAACTCCTGAAAAATCACCGGCCCAATGATCATACTTCTTCACGAAAGCTCTGCGCGGAGAAAACGATAGATTGGTGTCCCTGGAGCCATAGCCTGTTAATTGGACTATTAAAGGAATCGTCCACGGAAAATGAGTTTTTGTGTTACCCATATGTTTATGTTGTATTTGCCTTATGTTGGCCTCATGCAAAATTTCACGCGAAAAAATGTGAATCTGGCTGAGATACAGCACCACAAAGTGCGGTCCCAGTGGGCGGGGCCTCCGTGTAAAAGCCTCGTCCCGTCTTCCGCCGCCGTTGCGAACGGAGAGTGGGACTGTTTACGTAACCTTCTGTTCCTACAATGCGTCTCCGACCACGGCGGACGCGGTACGAGGCTTTTACACTGAGGCCCCGCCCACTGGGACCGCACTTTGTAGTGCTGTATCTCAGCCAGATTCACATTTTTTCGCGTGAAATTTTGCATGAGGCCAACATTAGGCAAATACAACATAAACATATGGGTAACACGAAAACTCATTTTCCGTGGACGGTTCCTTTAAGTTTCGCGACAGGGACGAATGAAGACGTTGCTGGCGCCCGCTAGAGGATCTCAATGTGCCACGGACGACAGGTCATACATGTGATAACATGTAATAATGTAGGTATATATGCATAATAAAAAGCGGAAGAACTCAGTACCGCTCTTATTAGCCACTATGATTCATCGGAAAAAAAATCGAAAAAGTGATACCCTTCGCTCTAATGGTTTTTTTAATCAAGCTATTTAGATCTCGAGGAAGACATATATGACTGGATCCATACCGGAAATGTTGGTAAACTCGAAGAACTGGTCCTCACAGGCTATGGCGATTTGCTGCTTGGCAGAAATCATGAGGTTAAACTTTTACATAAATTTGGCATAAAGATCTGCTGAAGCGCACTACCCAGTTCGTGCCCGTTATGCATCGCATTAGAACCAGCTGATAAGCCTCCCAGATCGGTGCCCAAATTACCCGGCATAGCCGAGGGTCAAATGCTGTTGCATGTGGGTTTTTCCAGAATCAAAACCAATAAAACCGAAGATAACATAACCCCAGCCGTCCAAAGGGATCTTCTAGTGTTGTCAAGCTTAATTCATATTGTATCTGCCTTTTACAAGTATACCAAATATGCCAAATCAATAGGCAATGATCGAATTTGTTTTTCAATTTGTAGGTAGAAGACGCAGATAGTATCGGCTTCCTTGAAGTACTACCACAATACCAGGTGATCCGTCTTTTCCCTCAGATGTTGAGTCTGCCCATATTTTGCTATTGTTTTAGGCGAAAGTCCAAGCAATTCATAAAGCTGTTGAGACAGGAAATCTTCGAGCCGTACGACTGCTGACGGATCGGAAGAAGCTCGCTCTCTGCCGAGACTCCAGAGGATTGAGTCCTCTGCACAAGGTTTCCTTGTTATAAAACTCATCCTCTTGACTGGAAATTTCAAACCATAAGAAGCTGATTCAGTACACGGTACGGCAAAAGTATTTACCGCTTGAGAAAGTCTCACCATTCTGACTTGGTAGAACGTACCTGAACTGAACGAACTACATGAATTTTGTTCCATCTAGACGGTAAACAGACATTGCATAATTCGCCCCTGAAAATTGATTTATCGCTCCTGGCTCATACGTATTCATGAAGACGGTGAGAGAGAGCGTATGTCGTCGGACGCGGGTGACCGTCGAACGAATCGTCCTGAACTCTCGTTAGAGTAAACTTCAGAAAATCGCATAAATTGTGAGTAGTCAAGCTTAGCCTCCAGGATATTCTGGGAGAAATGTCGAGTGGGTCAAGATTTATGCTGATTGGCGGTCATTGCTGCAAGATTAGGAAGTCGTGCGCTGTTCTGAGACCATTGTTGCCATAGCCACGCCTAGTGAATCGTGGCTACCCTGTTGAAAGTCACTCGAATTGGGTTAGAGGTGAGATCTTATCTAGGGATGTGCGTGCCTCCTGACGACGGGCGTGTGCAGATATGGCAACGAATCGCGTGGCCGCCCACGGTGTGCGGCCCGACGGGTGCGAGTGCCAGTGGCAGGGCATGGCAGCCTTCAAGCGAGGCAGTGTGGCATGAGTTGAAGCGCAGACGTGACGCAGTCACGCTCGGCCGGCTCCCAAGAGCAATCGATACAGCGAGTCGTACTGGTGGCGCCGCGAGTGTTACGCTCGAAGCGATTCGCTGTCATATCTGCACACACCCCTGACTATATCTCTTAGTTAGTTCTGCTGTTTTATGTACTTTTGAATCGAATATCGTCGGATTTGCGAAATTGTGGTACCGCCGCTACGCCTCGCTGCAGCGCCCCTCCGCAACTCTCAAAAGTGAAGCTTCTCGAATATTTCATTTCGTGCACCCTGAAGAGTAAAGTCTGTGTTACTTCTCACAATTCAATCGCTGTTTTTAAGGCTGCTCCTGCGAAAGCAAGGAACAATTTATGCGACGATCACTAGCGACCCAGCAGATGCTTTCCCTGGTCCTTTTCGTCATTGTGCCCAATATTAACACGTTGGCGACATTGCGTCCCAATGTTGGGACGCACGTTTTCTGCCGCGTGGGAATGCGTCCCAATGGTTGGATGCAGCAAAGAAAATTCCTTTTTTTCAACTGTTTTGAAATCCATAAATAATTAAATTTGATCAACATGCACAAGGGTATCTAGGGTGAATATGGTCCGCTTAAATCTTCTCAATAAGTTCTTTTATGCTTTGTATCGTCATCCAGCACAGGTTCGTTATCATCGCTGTCGATCAACAGATTGTTAAAACTAGCATTCGGCTCTGTGAAGTCGTCGCAGGTATCCATAGTCAGTTAGGAGATTTGTGGCCATTCAAATCTCAGTCAAGATATTCATACTCGCGAGACGTCGATTTTTTTTACCTGCCCATCACCTGGTTAAAGACAGTGTTAGGGGTAATGTGGGTGATAAGAAATCCCAAAAGGAGTCATTTAGTGAAAAACTACGGGTCTGAAAGGCTTATGCATGGCGAAATTCCCTGCGGAAGGCGCCCCCTTGAGCTATGACGGAGGCGGCCCCGTCAGGACAAGCCGCCTTGGTTTAGGACAGCCCGCCTCCAGGCGACGTGATTAGTGGTTGGTCACGGTAAGGTTTGTCAAGGAAATCGGCGGGATTGAAAGTATCGCAGCGCCTTTCTCACTTTTAGCTTGAAGCTCACCACATGAAAATAGATGCTGTCGCATTTCCGAACATCCCTTCATGTTCACGTCTTGGTAATGCCAATGGAAAATTTATGCGGACTACCCGCCTCTTGACGGAAAGGTCGTCCGCGCCTAGAACCAACGGTGGGAAGGGGTCCTATTTCTCTGGTATTTGGCCAATTCCATACTTTTTTCTCCACTGTCTTGTTACTAGACATCTCGGCTTCCACATTCACTACTTCTTTTACTTTTCGTCCGAATTTCCCCTAAAGCTGCCTTTAAGCACTTCCCATCACTACCATGCAGTAATCCCTTATTCAAGTTCTCGGGGGTATCTAAAGTTTCGCAGCGCTAGCTACCTTGTATTAGCCCTCAAGGTACGCGCGAAATTCAGCGGGTTTGGAAAAGTGATATCAAAAACCCCAGTGCTGGGACGCAATTCTCGGCAAGGCGAGCGCGCGATGTCCTACGTGGCAGACACGTGAAAAAATGCGCGATCGCCAACGTGTCAAGGCGATCGTATCGAAATCAAGTAGCATCTTATATAGTACTGCATAATTAGTGGAACTAATTGTTGAAAATAGTAAAATTCATGTTGATACTCTTCTGTACCTAGTATGGTGAGGCTCTGTCAGGCGGTGAATACTTGTGTTGCATTCTGTGGAAGAGAGTGTGAGATGGAAACGAGAACGGAAATATGGTGGAGTGAAGCCCTTGGTTTTTTGGGAAGCATATCGAACTCACCTCCATGAGAAAAACGGAATTCTAATCAGTCTTGATGCTTCAATTACTCATTAGCTCAGGAAGGACGACATAATATGTAGTTATAACTATTGTAGGGTACCAGCTCTTATGACGATAATATGTATTAATTGTGCACTTTTTTTATTTATGTTACCTAAGACTCCCTCAGACGAAAGTAAATAAGAGGAATACAGCAAATAGATTATTTAGGCCATCGTTTTCGATCGAGCCGATATCGCTAAATATCTTATTCGCAACTATCCCCATGCAGTGAATGCTATGGATCAGGTATGAAATTGAGATCGTTGAAGAAGAGCAAGTTCGTATCAAGAAAATCATGGGGCAGGTACGCTCGCCACGACTAAAGTGCATACTGCTCCCGTGTGGGAAGGGATAGCTCACCTTGTTTGAACAATTTCTGAACCTTCTGACCCAGTATACTGTATCGTATCGTTCACATTCCTTCACCATTCCAATTCAAACAACTTAGGCGACAATCAACCCTTATGGATATGTGTACTAGCACGGCTACCAGACAATTTTCTCAGTCGTTTTCTCGAATGCAAATGCGTTTTAAAAGACAACTATCATAAACCTCTTCAGAAAAGATGATAAGCCTTTGTGCACCACTCCTTTTTTCTCTTCAAAAATCAACTTTTGTATCGCACAAGAAGGTTTACTACTGTGCTGACAATGGTTAGCTAATATTTTTATATAAAATCCATGTTTGATGCTGTGCAATATTGCAGTAAATATCCCTCAAAGTATCTTGGCGCATGAGCATAATTGAACTTATTAGGGTGTTTGCGTGATGTTCTTTTCCTCACTCGCTGCTTTTAGGCCGCGGTCATACTTTGCGCTCCCACACCGTCACCGCCGGTGCCTCAGATTGACCTCGGTGCGCAAAGTATGAACGCGGCCTTAAGAAGTCGCCTGCGGAGGAACACGCCCACATTGTGAAATTTCGCAATTTTTTTCGAATCGAAGTGGGAGAAATGGTGCATTTTCAGAAAAAAAGAACTCCTCTGCACTATGCCGCCGCATACCGAGACGGTGGCTACCTGTACAAAATGATGCGTAAAAGCGGAGCCGATCCGAATATATATGACTGTGTGAGTGGATTTCATATGTTGAGGGACTTTCGGTTCTGTCCATTGTCCACTTTTCAGAACGGTCGCCCTGCTAAATACTACCTGAAGCACAATGGCGAGATTGATCTCCCTGCTATGAGACTTGACACGAGAGCTGCACTGAAGCAGGTGAATCCTTTACGCGATTGGCTTCACTTCGTCTTTTCTGTCCTAGAAGCACATGGAGCGTTCAGGTTCTTCACAACCGTGTAGCACCGAGTTATCTGGAATCTTCTATCCAACAATGGCTACGAGATGGTCAACTGGCAAAACTTGAACAGCTCGTGCTTTCTGGTAAGTATATGTTAGATTTCAACTACTTGTCTGGTAATTCTGAGTTTTCCTTTCCACTTTATTGAATTTTCTTTTTTAGGATGTGGTGATCTCCTTCAAAACAGAAATGCCACCAACACGGAGACTGCAACATTCCTTGAAAATCTGCCGGAGTACATGGTACATCATAAAATCACAATTATTATTCAGAAAAAAATTCTAAAAAACTTTCATCACTTCTGTGATTGAGGAGGATGCAACTTTTACTTTGACATAAATGTGACAAAAGATCTTTCGTGACAGGTGACGAAAGGTTTTTTTTTTGAGGCTTCTTACTCTAGATGAATTGCACCAAAGCAAAGTTGCATAACTAATTATTTATTTAGAGCTTTTTACACCGAAAAATTAATTCGAACCAGTGTCAGAAAGTCTCCGTATTGATCGCTTTGATTGAAAACAAGCGAAAAAAGAAATTACCATAAATCTCCGAAATCACCGTTTATCAGTTGCTTTTAAGCCGTCACTGTATGTGACGCACCACATATGCATCAAGGAGCTATATACTGAGCAAGGAATAAAATCCACAATTGACCATCATACTGCCCTCGAAGGAGTTGTTACACTAAACTGATCCTCAATCGGAAATTGAATAGGGCTTAGAAGTGCTGCAATGGAAAAACCAAAGAAACAAACGAGAGCAGGGAACGAGGTCTTCAAGCCGTGCAGAAATTTAGTTATGTGGTGCGTGGTATCACTATCGTATCAAATATTGAAAGCCACGCGGAAATGCCATACGCGGAACGATGCGCACTGTCTAACACGTCCATTTCAAGGCGGGACTAGAAGACCTTGTTTTGCTTGTTACACCGTTAAATGCGATTCTCAGTGTTCAAAGGCATCATTAGGGGAAAGTCGGACGAAAAGTAAAAGAAGTAGTGCATATGAAGGTCGAGATGCCTAGTAACAGGATAATGGAGAAAAAACGGATGGAAATGGCCAAAAACGCGGGAAGTAGGACCCCCTTCCCACCGTTGATTCTCGACGCGGACGACCTGTCCGTTAAGAGGGAAGAGGGAAGATCTAGTTTTCCATAGGCATGTTGCAAGTAAACACAAGGGAATGTTTGGAAATATGACAGCGTCTATTCTCCAGAGTGGGCTTCAAGCTAAAACTGTGAAAGCGTGCCGCAAAACCATTGATCTTGCCGCATCTGCTTGGACTCTCCCACCCCAGTCAATCTTGAAGGGTGTATATCACTAGGACAAAACCGTCGCGTAGCCGTGTTCGGCACGCGACGGGATGGTGCGAGCTATGCGCGCCGTATAAGTTGAGTCCTGAAGCGATTACGCATAGAATGAGGCGTAGAGCAGTGTCATCGCTTCAAGACCCATCCAATATGGCACGCATAGCTCGCACCATCCCGTCGCGTGCAGAACACGGCCACGCGACGGTTTTGTCCTAGTGATATACACCCAATCTTGAATTACGTCATCGGGAGGCGGGATCAAGAGATCAATGATCCGTTGCGCCGTTTCTACAGCTCGGAGCGGCGCTTTTTCACCGGGATTTCGCCACAGATAGCCTTCCTAGGCCCAGGACTACCATGTGAGTTACTTCTTGTAGGGATTTCTCCATTACCCATTACCCCTAATGCTGTCTTTAACTATGGGTTATACTGTGAGAAGGGCAACACGTCCTGATAGGTGCTCAGAGATTTTCGAAAGAAAACGCCAGCGAAAAGGTACTTCGGTCTGTCGTTCTCGCTCTCGTCTTAAATATTTGAATTTTTCGCGGGATGATTTAACCCCAAAAGCTTTCACGAATCTTTTATCTATGGTGTATAAAGGCTAGAAAATGAGAAATCCACTTCAGAGTAAAATCGATGGGATTCATCGAGCTATCAAAGAAGGTGACCTTGAGAAGGTGAAGTCGCTGATGACGACAAAGAAGTTGGCAATTGGTGAGAAGTTGTGTTATTGTAGTCTTATATAGCACAAGCTCGGTATAATCCTATAGGTCGAGAGATTGTTGAAATCTAACTGTTCTTGATTTTTTCAGCTCGAGACCGGTTCGGCTGCACACCGTTGCATGCAGCTATAGTACACGAACATACAGAGATCGTTCGTTTTATTGCTGGACATTACCCATCAGTATTGAACGCTCCCGACTATGTAAGCGTCCTCTAGGGTCTGGCTAGTATTCTGATATTATTATATCGCATTGTTACAGAATAAACGCACATCGATGCACTACGCAGCAGCGGCTCGCGATGGTGGCCACTATCTGAAAATCTTGAGCAAGGCTGGAGCCGACCCAATGGCTGTGGATAATGTGAGGAATTAACACTCTCTGGTGGGCTGGAAAGGACATGGTAGCATTTTTTTAGGAGGGTCGCACTCCGGATTATTATCGAAGAAACGCCGTCATTGACTTGAAAATGATCAAGGATCGAGATGAAGAGTATGAAGTGATGAGTGATGAGTTAATGGACGAAGGCCCATTGCTTGAGAGTCCTGGTAGTCCCGAGAGCGGATCGGAGGGGTAGGCAGTTTGTGTTATTGTATTACGGCACTTTTTATTTGTGTAGTGATGTACCGTTTTGGCAGACCTTATGTAAAGTTATATCTCACTCTAGGTGACCGACAACAAGTAATGCTTACAATTAGCGAGAAAATGAAAAGTTTGAACTTTTCAAGGCTTTTGAATGAAGATCTAGGTGTAAAGTTTCGAACATTGTCCGCAAATATGGAAGTCAAAACTGCAGATATGCCGCTGGAAGGGGTCGAAGTTTGTTCGCAGTGGCTCATTTGCCTAGTTCTTTGCTTGACGTGGCTCATCAACGGTTCAAACGCGGTGAGCAAATCTTAGGTAACTCTATGGAAACCTAATCTCTATTCCGATTTCTTTGGGAATCTGAAATATTTCCTGGTAAGACCATGGAAAAAGAGCGAAATAAGGAGAAGTGACCTCATCAGGAGGTCGCATTACATATTAGGTCGGATAAAAAGTTCAGGCCGCCATTCATATGAACTATGTCGCCTTGATTTTTCAGCACTAAATTTCGCGACTTCTCAGATTGTTTGGGTATTACTTTTTGGAGAAAACACCTGCCATTTCAAACTTAACCTATGAAGCCTAGAAACGATTACCAGAAGGCGCGCTATTTCAACCGTTTTTTTAAGCCATAGAAAAGTACTATTTTTGCGTAGTGGCACAAGATGGAGCTCCCAGGAAAGACGTCGCAGTTAACTGGGAATATAACGACTCTGCTCAGTTTCGTTTTCGAAACGGGTGCTGCTAGTGGTGGGGATTGGGAATGTAGCCTAAGTTTAGGTTAGCAGAGACAATGGTCCAAAATGATGCATACTTAAAGGCACATTATCCAGGATTATCAGGGTATCACATCTCCTACCGTAGATGGATAGTTCGACCCAAGCCACGTAGACTGTACCTTTACCGAGGCGTGAGTGTCAGTTCCTGGAGCGTGCAGAGTCAAAGAATCTAGCGCAACAGCTCGGCCCCGCCTACCCCGGCCGGCTGTCTACCTTTACTCTTCGACTCTTATTCTTGACATAGGTAGACCAGCTACCAGCCAAGATCTTGAAATTGGCAGTAAACTAATCGCCTCGTGAAGTAAACCCACTACTGAGTGACCTGACCCCACACTAGGCACCGGAACACTTGTAGCACAACCCCGGCTGAGGTGGGCGGGGCCGCGCTGTTGCGCTCGATCCTTTAACTGCACGCTCCGGGAACTGACATCCACGCCTCGGTAAAGGTACGGCCTACGTGGCATGGGTCGAACTATCCATCCACGGCAGGAGATATGATACCCCAATAATCCTGGAATGGCCTTTAGGTCGGTTTTCAAGCGCACTACCGAAATTTTGCGAGCGACTCCTTTACGTAGAAGTGCAACCTTTCAATGGCCAAAGTTTATCGGGAATACCCCCTCCTCCGTTGAAGATGTGAGGTCCCAGCGCATCCCACGGAGACGTCAAGACTCCCACATCCGCAGATAAGCTATCCACAAAACTGCACAGAAGGTGCACAAATGAAGTAGTTGTGAAGGTTTTTTTCAAAACAATGAAGGTTTATGTTTAAACAATCACTTTGAATTATGTTTGTTAAGTAATTTTCAAAGGAGATAATTATTTGTTATAACTATTTAACAATTATTTACTTGTCTTCAACAAAGAGTTAGTTTGGTTTCCGTTTCGCACGGGCCCTTAGACGGAAACCAAACAGAGAAGAATATTCTCCCTCTGTGCTCATCAGTAAGGGAAGGGAGAAAAACAATATTGAAGATGTAAACATATTTATATTTTAATTTGTTTGATAATGGGAATAAACCTCGGCATATCCACACCACGTTGAGCAGTCACACGCCCATTGAAACATGTAACCACCAACGCGGCATAAACACACCAAAATCCAATCCCATTATTAATTGTGTATTGAAACCAAATTGTTTTAAATTTATTTTGAGTTTATTCAAAACTTACTGATTTGGATTTATTAGATATCAGGTTTTGTGTGGACTCACCAAGATTCTTTGGTTTCTTGTTTTACCTATGTGAACTGGATTCTTCTTTTCCTTGGTTGACCACTTTCATTGGGAAAAATTATTCAAGTTCAAGTTGAAGTTACAAGTTCCGCTTTATTTCTTATAAATCTAGGATATGCTCATTACGAATCACTACTTTTACGCACTCGAAAACATCTCTCAGAGGAGATATGGTTTTAAGAAAGAATCATGACAAAATTTGTCTCTCAATAGTTTTCAGGTTTTGAGGAAAGAAATGTCGTATAAAAAACAGTATTTGCGTTGTAGTTATAGAGAAAATCGTGCTGAATAGGATGGCTTTTGTTTCCTTGCAATCAATTCTGTTTTAGCGAAATTATGACCTGTCAAAGTTAGGATGCAAAACGGCGGATTTACCTAGTACAAGTTGAACACTCTCAATTATACTGGTGACCACGTCGCAGCAATCTCATCTGTTCATTATATATGCTAGAGTTTCCCATTTACCGGGAATAACACCTATAAACCTCGGTTAGACCCCAACTTTCGCACATATCCCTTCCAAGATCTGAGAATCGCTAATTTCACACAATATTCTCTCAGCCTGGTAGTAGTAGTAGAGTCTGCTTAACTTAGATAGGGATCTATCACGAGGCACCAATCGCACCGAGACCAATGACGGTGGCGGCAGAGTCAATGCATCATTCTGAACGCAATACCTAAACCGCACGCTACGATCAGTTGTGTGTACCCTTATGTCAGGATTTCGCACGACTACGAGCGGCATGCGACACATTGTGTGCGAACTATGCGCGCTGCGGTAGTTGGGTCTTAAAATGATTACACAGCAATGCTAGGGGTGCGATACGCAGTTGTCGTGTAATCTTCGGGACCCAACAACATGGCGCCTTAGATCGTCCGAATTACTTCGCTTGCGACATGCCGCTATGCGGAATCCTGACATAAGGGTACACACCCCACGATCAGCAGTCTCTGATACCCCTCCTGCAATTTGTGGTAGTGCTCCAGCGCATCAATGCAATGGAAACTACTGGCGAGCGCCAACGCGGTGGTCTGTTCATCTTCACGCTCGCACTCCAAAACCCGACCGTGAACCGTGGTTGATTCCACCAAGCCTTTCCCACGCTCTCATGCACCTTTGTTCAGATCCCCGCTAGACTCGGCACGTATCAACGATGAGGACGATGATATGGAAAGGAATCGTTTCGAACGAATGGTACTTGGCCGCACCGACATGCCCACATCCGAGAACGGTATCTATCTCGCACGTACCGTGGCTCCCGTTCTCACAAAGGCCCTTGCGGAGGTTTGTTGGAAAGCTAATATTGAGTTGTCGTGGATTTCCTGAGAAAAAAGACTTAAGGGATTTGTTCAGGTACTACTTCGTCGCCCTGCCGATCCGATTGGTTTCATTTCGGATTATCTCCAAAAGTATCATGGTGAACTTGCGCATCGATCATCGAATGGGAAGCTGAAATGAGAACGAATTCACAATTTATAAAACTGTATTGAATAGTTATTTATAAAAGACCTTTGTGCAAAGTCCATATCCTCTAGCGGATTTGTGCAAAGTCATCACCGGTAGATGAGATACTCATTGATAACTTGTATCGGTACTATCACTGTATGATTGTCTGATATTGATACTGTATCACTAATAGTATCACTATAAATTTGTAGTCCAAATTCGCTACTATGGATTAATAACGACATATATTAGGCTGTCCGGAAAGTTCTTGCCGTTTTTGCAATTTCAACTTCAGAGGATCACAACTCGACTCAGAAAGCATCTTTTCTTACAGGATAAGCACCATTCGATTTGCTACACTCTTGGCAACATTACGCATACCTGACTATCTCAATTTGATATAGGGCTGATGATTTATATTGCGCGAAATCAGAAAAGTCGACTCCAAATCGCAATTTTTTCTGAACAGAGTGCTACTGAAGGAGCTGGGGTGGGGTCCACGAGGTCGAATTTCCGCTTCGCGGCGTTTCACTCGCGGCGCTCCCGTACGACTCGCCGTGTCGATTGCCCTTGGTCGCCCTGCGAAGCGTGACTGCGTCACCTCTGCGCTTTCCACTCATGCCACACTGCCTCGCTTGAAGGCTGTCATGCCCTGCCACTGACACTCGCACCCGCCGTGCCGCTCATTGCGCGCGGCCGCGCGGAAATCCGACCTCGTGGACCCCACCCAAGGAGCTGTCCAGATGTTTGGGAAAGTCGGGCTAAGTTAGCGAGAGATCTGGTGAATATGATGGACGAGTGAGGGCTTTAGCCTGCAACTGCATCAGTTGCTGAAAGAGGATTTTGGAAATGCGCTTGGGTCGCGCGGCACCCATTTTTTCGGGTTTTTCAAAATCGAGGGTACTTGAGGTGGTTAACCAGGTTTGTGTGTTGAGGACCAATAACTTTGGACATCCCCTCAGCTAGTATGGAAGCTCATCGCTTCCTGCCGTTTAAATCAAAACGATTTGATCAATAGAAAATTCAAACAATTCGTTCTCGTTTCTGCACTTCTGAAACCAGTGACAAAGTGTTTCATCCAATGTTTCACCCCCTCTTCTTGCAGTATTCACATTTGTGGTTTCCTTTGCTGCGACTCGGCTGAATAAGAACTCGTGAAGTGAAGTCATTCCAAAAGTGCCATTTTCGCAGTAATTTAAAACTTCCCTAATAATTCGAAAACTTTGTTTCATTTCTAGGAAAGCATAAATCTAGAAAGAGCAACTTTTGTCTATCTAGAGAGTACAATATGTAATTTAATTCATGTTGATGCGCCTTGGAATTTGATTTATCTTATGAACACGCAAAAACGGCACAAAATTTCCGAACGACCCAATAGAATCACTTCTATGCTTAGAATAGTTCGTTGAAGTACATATGTTGATAGGTTATCAACAAAAACAAGTCTCGTAATCAGCAAAAAGTTTTCAGTGAAAGTTACTTTGGAGTAAATTGCCTACCGAAATCAACAAACACGAATTGTCGGAAGCAGATGATTTATTCCGTTGCATTGTGCGAAACAAAAAATCGAAAAACGTATATTCAACCATCTGAAGTTCAAATTCATATAACTGCATCACTGACCAGTGTTTTTTAGCACCTTCCAGAAACTAAATCAACAATGTAACCATAAAAATACAGTTATGTAGTTATAACTCCAGAGATACAACTTTAAAATGACATGGTTAAAGATGAGGCCACTCCTGCGCCGCGGTTCACGTAACGAAACATGATTCAGTTTTTAGTTATGTCTTAGTTATGCATTCAATCCTGGCAAACAGTAATTCAAATTCGTACATAATTAATAACTATCTCAAGAGCCGTACCATCTTACTCACAGCGTGCACACTACAGCAGCGATTTGAAACGTTTAGTTTGTACGCGCAAAAAATCTACTTCAGGTTGAAGTGAGTGCGATGCCGAAGGTTGCCCCCCAGAGTCGATTCATCTAGGCGTCAAGGTACTGTAATTGTCGGGGGTACGCAAATGCACGTGTGTGCGGTTGTGTTTTTACGTAATAGTTAGTTAGGCACTAACATAATGAAATTTTGACAAGTCATCTATTCATCTTGAAAGTATGGGAAATTTGTGCAGAAGTTGTCTAGGAGAGTCATTCGACGGCGACGAACCAAGTCCTACTAGTGACTGCGCTCCTAAAAATTGAGCTACAGAAATATCTGTTAACTTTCAATTGCTTTCCAGATTTGTAACGGACTTCAAATGACTCCTGTCGCCGCCATTTCTCTCTAACAACCCTTTCATGGTTTCAAGGACCTGTTATGCGGAGCCGTGCCTAACATTGAGTTGGTAGGTCAATTTAGGCACGTATGTCTCGCATTCACACAATTCGCCTTCCCGCTCATCTTCTGTCGCTACTGGTCTTTGTGAATAGGCGCCATTGAATAGTTATCAGGTCGGGTCGGGTCGTAAAACAATTTTCTGCGCAGCAACATTGTGACGTGACCAATTGGTTAAGGGTTTTTCAAGGGCGGGCACTCTGGCTAGAACTTACGAGGGTTGATTGTGGAAGATTAGAAACGAATCGCCTTCTGCTGACCTTTTGGCCGAGTTGTGCCAGCGACTTGTTTACTAACTTTAGCTGGCTTTGTTTAGGCAGTGTTCAGAGTTTTCGATTGTGTTTCGTTTTCGGCATCAGACGTAAAAGGTATGATACTTATGGATTGGACATGCAGGCGATTTGCCCATAAGCGACCAAGCAATTAGGCGACCACCGAAGTTTGTCACTATGGCAAGACTGTAGCTAAAATGTCGACGCAATCATGCGGGTTCTCGCCACAATCATCATACTGTAAGGCCGCGGTCATACTCACCGCATGCAGGGCGTGGCTGCGTTCGCAGGCAGCGAGGGAGAGTGGCACGGGGAGGTGCAGAGATGACACAGGCAAGAGGCAGTGTGGCATAGGCGGAGACGCAGATATACGCAGCCACGCCCACGCAAGAGTGTTGGCCGCCGGTACTCGAGTGCCCGTCTGCCTAAATGTAAGGATGTCTTCAAATAAGCCGGTGGTGCTATCGCAATGGGAGAGGAGGGGGGGGGGGGGGGAAACCCACTGTAGATAGGAACCCTCTCTCGATCACATGATTCAGGCCAAAATATACACTCGATGTAAAATATACGCGCAGATTAACACGCCGGTGATACTTGTATGTTAAACATTGTTCAACACTCTACAGAATGCCCCTCCCTCAAAGCGATGCATCGCCGCCCTCTGAAATAGCTTATTGCAGCCATTCCTAATAGATCCCACCTTCCGTCGTCGCTTATGAGCAACGGGGATATTCGCGTCTAGGTGCGTTCCTGATGTGACGTGACCACTTCGAAAGCACTTCGAAAGCGTGGCGCATTCGCGAGAAATGACCAGCAAATGTCGGAAACCACCGGAAAGTGCCCCGCATACGACGTGATCGCACAGGACTAAAATAAATGAGGAGTGATATGGATAGCATTGCTAGTGATAGCAAACCGTATAAAAGGAGCTCAGCTGGGGTTTGCGTCATTTCGACTCTCAAGCATACTATGATCGCGTTCCTATTTCTGTGCCTGCTCATCCAGGTTCATGGATACGCAAGAAATCAGGATCCCACGAAGAGACCACCACCAGCTCCAGTACCACCTCCTCCGCCACCTCCACCACCTCCACCACCACCTCCAGCCCAGCTCCAGCACCACCTCCTCCGCCACCTCCACCATCACCTCCACTGAATGGTTTGTCATCACCTTCTCGAGTAGCTTAACCAGATGTACTTATCGTATTGCAGGTGATGATATCCTGGATCAACTGACAAAGGAGATGTTCGGTCACACTCCTGGGGCTGGTAAAACATAGAGTCAATGTGAGAATAGCGATAGCAAATGGAATGCACAAGCGTATTGCGTAAAGTGAATAATTTCAGCTTAATAGCGAAAACACCCCGGAATTAGTCAAGTTTTGGAAGATAGTAAAGGCGAGTTATAGGAGATGGTATAGCAGTCAAAATGCTATGGTAAGTTTGAAAGATTTAAAAGCATGGAATGGTAGTGCCCTTGAATCGAAATGGGTCAAAGCGTATCGTTCCAGATACTACATCTCTACAGGGAGTCGAAAGCTTTAAGCTCTGCAGGGAGGGAAGAACTAAGGAACAAGTAAGTCAACTCTGTCCTATGATAACTGCGAAAAATGCCATTAATTATTGCATTTACACCCGTGTACTTTCAGATTGGCGGACATGTTTGATGCACTAAGTCCAGAACAACAAAAGGAGTGGATAACGGGTTTCCCCTATGCCAGACTTATTGAAAAGTTATCGGAGATGCGAAAGAATAAAACATAGATCACCTCATCTATAAATAAATTTTGTTTGGATGGTGCTCAAAACTGCGACAGAGTAGTTCCTGTGGGTATCAGCTAACACAAGCCCACATCAGTAATCAAACACCTCCAAAAAGAGCATGGTACTTCAATGCGTAACAAGACATTTCACAAACGTCTAAATTCACAAAACAGCTAATAGGAGGCGGGCACATTATCAAAGTTGCACGCCTAGGGTATTGTTCACCAGTTGGGCTATCGCACAATACTGCGCGAATAACACAGTAGGGTTATGTAATGGGGAAATGGTCGATATTGACTTTTTGCTGACCAACCACTTTCTACTTAAAGGTAATAGATATTAACTAATATCGGTGATATCATAGCTGAGGAAGGTCATCATTCTTTGGAGGTCCAGATGATATAGCGGTCGATACCTCTTGTTACAACGATATCGATGATCAGTGTTCGGGAATGATATGGGTAAATCCACTAATCACTTAACCCTTCTGCTGAAGTGGTCACTATTGGAAGTTTAGATAGTTTAGCGATCGACAGTTTTGAATTCAACTGCATCTGATGCAATTTGTCTATTTTCTGAGCATCTACTTCCTACATACTGTAGACGTAGATCCATATGCCAGTTGTCGATGCTTATCGTTCCTGTAAACATGCACCACTATTTGGAATTTCATATAGTCTAGCGGTCGATGCCCAGTACTGTTGCTGGCATCGCGTGAGAGAATGGATCGCTTGCTTTGCTATCACAAAACTACATCATGTCTTGATCATCCACGTAAATCGCAGTATCAAAAGACATGCACCATTATTTGGAAAGCTAGGCAAATGAGCGGTCGACATATCGGCGGCAGATATCAGAGCATAAGCAAAATATGTTCACCCAATGGTGTGAGCACGGACGCATTTACGATAGCATCCGTAAAGTAGTAGTAAGCGATGTACCGAATTTCATCCCATCCCCATTCCCTAATGGCTCTTATCAGCCCTGTAAGCTATTATCAATTCCGGAAAGTCACCGCCAAGACCTCGTATCCCGCAATACCTGTGAGTGTGAACACTCCACTGTTAGCCAGAAGAGCGGGACAGATTTAACGACATTCGCCTGCTGACAATTCTTAGCGAATCTCATCAGCCGTTATCAGTTTGGATTACCCACCATTGATGTGCCCGTCCCACCACTCAAAATACCAATGAGCCATGAGTGTCGGCGCTCTAGGATCAACCCGCATGGGGGAATGGATTTAACGACATCCGCCTTCTGACGCTCCTTATCGAACCTTATCAACCGTTATCAACTTAGATCACGCACCAATGATGTGCCCGTCCCACCCTTCAAAACACTTATGAATGTGAGCGCTATAGAATCGACCCGAAAGGCGAAACGAAAATGGTGACATTGGCCTTTCGAGGCTCCTTATCGAATCTTATCAACCGTTATCAGTTTGGATCACCACTATTGATGTGCCCGTCCCACCCCTCGAAACACCTATGAGTGTGAGCGCTCGAGAATCAGCTCGGAAGGCGAAAGGGATTTGGCGACATTAGCCTTTTGACGCTCCTTATCTAATCTAATCAACAGTTATCAATCTGGATCACCCACCAATGATGTGTCCGTTCCACCCCTCAAAACACTTATGAATGTGAGCGCTATAGAATCTACCCGAAAGGCGAAACGAAAATGGCGACATTGGCCTTTCGAGGTTCCTTATCGAATCTGATCAACCGTTATCAGTTAGGATCACCCACCATTGATGTGCCCGTCCCACCCCTCAAAACACCTATGAATGTGAGCGCTCTAGGATCGACCCGAAAGGCGAAACGAATTTGGCGACATTGGCCTTTCGAGGCTCCTTATCAGCCCTTATCAGCTGCTATCGCTTTCGGTCGACCACCACTGAGATCCCCTTACCACTCACTATATCATATCTGAAATCCAGGATCCCATCTTTGCTGCGACGCGAGATATGATTTTCCGGTCAAACACACACACACACAAACACACACGCACACACACCAACAGACACACTTAGCCGATTATATATTACCAGTTAGCGGGCGCACACTACTGTGCGCGAAACACCATGTGCGTCAGTAGGTCGGCCTGTATTGCTCTTTTTCTTGAGGACAGAGTATTTCGTGCACACCCAGCCCATCGTGGGCGGAGCTTAAGTTAGTCCATGTGTGGTCTTCACTTCTTGTCCCATGCTCTACCCATCCAAACTTATCCCCATCTCCACAGGTCGTTTTTCATGTAACTCCGCCCACCACTTTAAATGCTCCACCCACTGTGCCCTGCATTCTTTCCTGACCTTCAGAAACTCATCCCTGACCTTGATCCATCTTCTCCCTATGTTTGGGGCACATTCGAACCCAATCAACAATTTTTGAACATTGCACGAAGGCCCCGCCCATTATGGGCGGAGCTTAAATTGGTCCATGTGTGGTCTTTACTTAGTGTCCCATGCCCTACCCATACCGCATTTGTCCCCATCTCTACAGGTCGTTTTTCATGTGACATCCGAGCTCCGCCCACCACTTTAAATGCCCCGCCCACTGTGCCCTGCATTCTTTCCTGACCTTCAGAAACTCATCCCTGACCTAAATCCATCTTCTCCCTACGTTAGGAGCACGTTCGAACGTAATCAACATTTTCGGGCTGAAAGCCAAACATTCCAGTGCACGCCCCGCCCCCGTGGGCGGAGCTTAATTTGGTCCATGTGTGGTCTTTACTTCCTGTCCCATGCCCTACCCATACCACACTTGGCCCCATCTGCACAGGTCGTTTTTCATGTGATACCTAATTTCGTGACAGACGGAGGGACAGACGCCTTAGCGCTTTATATATAGTAGGGATAGGGATATATAGTAGGATAGTTTGCGATTCAAGCGATAGCGCGATCGTATGTATCACTTTATCGATACGTATCTTTTTCATTCCACCTTGAAGGCACATTCCCGGGTTATCAGGATATCACATCTCCTGCCGTGGATGGATAGTTCGACCCAAGCCAAGTAGGCTGCATAGTTAACGAGGCGTAGGTGTCAGTTCCTGGAGCGTGCAGAGCCAAAGAATCTAGCGCAACAGCTCGGCCCCGCCCACCCCAGCCGGGGGTCTGCCTTTACTCTTCGACTCTTATCTTTGACATAGGTAGACCAGCTACAGCCAAGGTCTTGAAATTGGCAGTAAACCAATCGCCTCGTGAAGTAAACCCACTACTGAGTGACCTGACCCCACACTAAGCACCGGAACACTTGCAGCACACCCCCGGCTGGGGTGGGCGATGCCGAGCTGTTGCGCTAGATTCTTTGGCTCTGCACGCTCTAGAAACTGACATCCACGCCTCGGTAAAGGTACAGCCTATGTGGTCGAACGATCCATCCACGGCAGGAGATGTGATATCTCAATAATCCTGGAATGTGCCTTTGATCGCGCGATCGCTTGAATCACTAAGATTGAACAGAGCCTAAAGTTTTGTTAAAAGTTTGCGGTTCACAAGATTCAGGCGGAATTGAGAAGATACATATCGATCAGGTGATTCAGGCGATCGCACGATTCACGCGATATAGGCGTATCATTCACCTGATCGATACACATCTTGTCCTTTCCGTCTGAACGCACGATAGTCTGAATCGCGAATTCTGAACAGCTAACGAGGAGATGATACCAGGTTCAAGTGGGCACTTGCATTAAGATACGTATCACTCGACGCGCTTTCTACCGCCGATTTCAAATCTGTATAAAAAATCTGCCCAGCGATGGTCTGAATGGAGTTATGGAGATTTCATTTTTCCCCAAACGGTACTATCACATGGTAAGATTTCCTGGGATTCTGAATTTTTGAAGTGATATAGGGGTGGCAAGGGGACATCAATGGTGAGGAAAAGGAAGTGATAGTAACTGATAAGGGCTGATGAGGAGCTTTGGAAGGTGAGTGGCGGAAAATTGATATCTCGCGTCGCAGCAAAGATGGGATCCTGAATTTCACATACCAGTTGGGCTGTCGCACACTACTGGCGTGTCACTCATGGAAGCATGCAAAATGAGCTTAATCTATATCGACCGATGCGGAAGGAACAGATCGACGGAAGAGATCTTTTTCCCGTTTTTACGAAATCCTTTTTAGTGAAATTGTTTCTGCGGTTTTAATGATGATACTGATCGATTGATGCGATCAAGCCCAATTAGCATGTTTCCATGGGTGACGCGCACAGTAGTGTGCGCCCGCCTAACTGGTGGATTAATAACGACATGTAGAAGCAGGCTATGCTGCTGTCATAGCGGGCAGACGCGCTGTCCCCAACTTGCCTGCCCCCGTAGCACGGAAATGCAGGGATGCGATCGGGATGCATAACAAATGGATAAAAACGCATAAAAACGGCAACAAGCGACCACTTGTTCTCTCAATTGGCGCAACTTCACCAAATGTGATCGCGTTCGCGTGGGAAGAATTGATGGATGTCCGGACAGTCCAGCTATCAGGTTATACGGGAAGTTCTCAGCGTTTTGAGGGCTTCACTTTGAACGATCATGCTTCTCTTGATAATCATCGGATTTAATCGAAATGAACACCGTTTGAATCAGCATACTTTTGCCAATCTGACATTAGTTTATAAAACACATCAAAGAAAAAAGCCGGGTGGTCGAAAATCCACGAAGGCATTTTGCCGTTCTCATTCCCTGCTTGATGAAGTCAATAGACCAGGTCAAGTGAGGGAGCGGAGTTCATCCCCCTCAGCATGTGGTCAGTCTACAACGGGACCTCTGGGACTTTACGTATGCGGCGCCGCGATTAGCGTGGCGCGCTTACTTAAGGCCGCGGTCATACTTTGCGGTGCCGACGGCAGGGCGTGGCTACGTATCTCTGCGTCTCCTCTTATGCCACCCTGCCTCGACCTGCGCCGTCTCTGTACCTCCCCCGTGCCACTCTCCCTCGCAGCCACGCCCTGCCGGTGACCGCGGACGTCTACACCAGAACTTAGACTACAATGCGAAATGAAGTATGATGCACTGATGATGCCTACTGTTAGACATCCTTTTCTTTGTAGGAGTGCTAATTTTGATAAATTGAAACTTTCACCACACCATTGTTTGTAACAAAGCAAAGTCGATTTATAAAAGATGAAGAGACGTACATCTATTAGGGGGAATACCAAGAATGAGGCAGAATGCTTATGATCGAAGCTATGGAACGAATCTCACTTCTATCCACATTCACGCATAGTGCAGTGCTTTGACCCACTCTCGTGCTTTGGAAAGCCTAGCGTAAACAAAGTGAAAATGAACACAAAAACTGTTTATTCACAGGAGATGACACTTTTAAAGCGCACAAAAACCTATCAATTACAGAAATGTGCTCTCAGAGCTTTGTATTGTAATAATCACTTCACTGAAAATCTAGCAGAAGCATATGTGAAGAGCAGATTAGGAGCTAGTCACTTCCAATTATCCTAAGGGAAACGTCGATATGATACAAAGAACGTGACTTGGTCTTTCATCGATACATACAGAGTGAATCTATCGAGTTTTGCGTGAAAAGGTAGTAGTGTCCTCCTTGGGTCCCACGCTAACATTAAACTCTACATCTCCAACCCTCTCTTGCATGCATCAATCTGATTGTGACCATAAACTGTCACAGTGGACCGAAAAGGGTGCAGACACCTTACTTGGAGACATCATAAACGAGCAGAGAGCAGTTTGACTGCTCACTCCTGTAAAGAAAAGGTTTAAAGCTAGCGATCTATTCTCTGAGGCTGAGGAAGCATAGCTAAACACCACTTTCTGGTCAGTCCTTCTATGTACACCATGGTTGCAGTCATATCAAGCGACACGATCAAAAGGAAGCCACAGAATATAATTGTAACCTACGTAACAATATGGTGCAGCAAAGATATGGACGCTCAAAAGAACTCACAAACCTTAGATAATGCTCCGCGAATCGTTTGCCATCGTCAGTTGGATCGCTGAATGCAACCCTAAACAGCTTTCCTATTTTGTATAGCCCATGAGATATATACGCGCCAACAGGTAACATATTAGGTTGTACCAAGTTTTGAAGATTTTTCAAAAAAAAAAACCAATAACTCTTGTTCACTTCGAGACAGATTTAGGCGGTTCAGGAAAATAGTAGAACAATTTAAGCTTTCTAGCGACCTGCCAGATGCCGTGGAGCGACACCGAAGCGACAGAAGCTTGCGACTCCATCAACGTTGCATTGAACAAGGTATGTGTGAGCTACGAGACCGTGCGCCGCTAACCCGTCAGCTTCAGCAACGGCGATATTGACATGGAAGACAAAGCACGCTCCGGACTGTGCTACTTCTGGGAGGCGGAAGGAGTGCTGGTACAAGGCGAGACAGTCACCGCTACATATACCCCTGCCAGCTCTAGCAGCTAGCCGTCGCTGTTCGAGAAAAGCTCCGGAAAAATGACAATCGAAAAAAAAAATCCTACAAGACTTCTGGTACATCCTAATAGTATAAGGCTGAGGCTATACCTTTCGAGTCGCCCGGTTCGGCCGGTCCGAACGACCCGTACGGTAAGCACGATCGAATTAGCGCAAAATTGCAGACTGCGACACACGCTCAGCAGTTGCTCGCACACTACCCAGCAGTTGGAACCCCCGGAAGCAACTTCGGGAACGAAAACACGTTATGTGAAACAACAAACAAATAAACATGTTACACGAAAACAATCACAAACGAATCGAAAAAAATCGATGCACAGTAAACTGATGCACCGAAGCTCCTAAAAGGGTAATGCACGCGCAACCACTGTAACATGCGTCGTGGTCTGCAATTTTGCGATCATTCGATCGTGCGGGTCGTCCGGACCGGCCTAATCGGGCGAACCGCAAAGTATAACCCCACCCCAACAGTTCTAGCTTCAGAAAGCATTTACAAACCTATCTCTTGGTACAAGTACTCCTGTAAAGTACCACCTCCTGATGATATCTAAGATCTCGGTAGCAATACCCTTTCTTCTGGCAGCCGGATGGGTCCATAGTCGATTTACGCCGACGATAGGATCATCATCGCGGATGATCTTTAAAGTGTCGACTTTGAGTTAAGGACAAAGGAGATGAGGGACAGCAGAGAACGAGGATATGACGCAGAAAAACTGATATTACCTGTCCTGTTGTCGAACAGCGTGCCGACAAAAGAGGCTCTGTTACAATTACACCACCGATGTACTGAGTAGAGCCCTAAAACAAAAATACAGTACTGAAACTACCACACCATTTCTGCAAGCAATTTCAATCAATATATTCAAATTACATTTCGTAGTTGCCAATTAGTAGAAATATGTTCCGTTGTGGGTCAACCCACAACTGATACTGGACTTTGAGTAAATGGTGAGCAGGCCAACAGCCTGATGCCATACTTCACGATTTTGCGTTAACGACGATGAACATTTCTGCATGCGATTCGGCGACCTTGACATTCTATAAAGGGCTATCCCGCTCTTCTCAACAATAAGACTCGAGGATGGTGGCAAAGTGTGAATCGTGAAAATGGGTAGGTCAATTCAACATGGTCGCTATCGAAGAATTGAAATAATTACGCGAATTTTTCGTATTTCCAGCTTTGAATGCGGTAGAAATAAATGGCACACATATATTTTCGCATGGAGATAGAATCGGAAAGGGAGACAACACATACTATCTTATATTAAAGCTTACAAGCTGTCAACGAACCTCTTTCAGAATCGACACCCAAACGGTCCTCCTCTCGTCCCAACCCCAGATCGAAAGATCAGGTGAATACCCTACACTTTTATTTACAATATCCTGAAATGTCCAATTCAGCTGTAGGTCGATAATTCCTGAAAAGCTTGTAGTGAACCTCGATCACGTGTTCCACCCTACGTTTCAGAGAAGACTGGGAGTCTGGATGTATTCGGAAAATTGGTCCATGGACAGAATCATAGTGGCATTCCCTCCTGAAACAGTACATATTCATCAACAATCACGGAATGAATAGCTATTTAGCCTAACCTCAGCCACAAATTTAGCTGTGATGAAGATACTTTCACCTCAGCAATATCACTTAGCCGATTATGATGTTTATTGTGCATCTTCACATCTACGATACTGTCGATTGAATACATCATGTTACACTAAAATTCGAAAATTGTCCACAACGACTGACGACGCAGAGAAGAAGGTGAATGCGGCAAAGGCGAAGCGGAAGGAGGAGCAGATTCGAAACATTGATTCAGACATAGGTCTACTGGCCAAGATGTTTTTCCAGTAACACAAAAAGTACTCACCTCTCTGCAATACTGCCCTCCAATACGTTTTTGACCAGCATCTAGGGTGGTTTGTTTCGTGTCGTGCTCATCGACAAATAAGCGCGATTTCTTCCTTGCAGACGTTACCGGCTCCAATTCGAATATTGGCGTTCTTGG
This sequence comes from Trichostrongylus colubriformis, assembly GCA_963978905.1. Taxonomy (NCBI): domain Eukaryota; kingdom Metazoa; phylum Nematoda; class Chromadorea; order Rhabditida; family Trichostrongylidae; genus Trichostrongylus; species Trichostrongylus colubriformis. The sequence continues at coordinate 6,710,852 of OZ022259.1, read as the reverse complement.
ACTCAATGAGCATTTTTTCACTACTGGCGAGGAGAAGAAATCAGTGACTTTCTTCTGCGTCTGCATCACGTTTGTCGTCATCGGAAAATCCTTCAACGATGCGCTATCTTCCATGGAAAAGTAAAGAAGCCAGTATTATCTTTAGACACGTACCTCATAATGGTTATATCGGCCCTGAAAAGGAGATGAGTAATGGGCCGTAAACGTGAAAGGTAAAGAACTCGAAAGGTGAAATACGAAACAGCGGTTCAAATTCTATTCGTTCCCGCCTTTTCCATATCACCCGTCGGACGCGGAAATACGATTGGAGCGTTGTCTACAAACCGTTCGACATTCGCCATGGCTTTCCTTATTTGTTTACACTCTAATCTTTCAAGTTTCTTTTGTGTTTGTTCGTTGTTCTAGCTGTTTTACACTTAACGTGTTCAGTGAACATTTGAATAGTTCAATCATGTCGAAGGCTAATTCGGAGCAAAAAGGTGAGATGCGGTTCATTCTCATTGTTTGAGGGTTGTTCATTACTGAATGATTTCTTTATTTGAAGCTCTCACTAAGATACAAGAATATATGTTGGAACAGAACAGACCTTATAGTGCGATCGATGTGTTCACAAATCTAAAGCAAGAGTTTGGAAAAACGGTGCGTGGTCTAATTCCATGATTGTTTAGCTTCTGCTGTTATGACAGTCTCAATTTTAGTTAGTTGTGAAAGCTTTGGAATCTTCCGTTTCCTCTGGAGTCTTGAAAGACAAAGTAATAGGAAAGCAGAAAATTTTCTATGCCAATCAGGTACGTTTTCATAATGATGAGAAATTACTTGAAGTCAAATATTCACTTCACTGTAGTAATCCATGGTCACGTTTACTCAGCGTTTTGGCTGTACACTTATTTTCATTTGCTTTTTGCATTGTGCACTTCTGCAATGATCTGCAAATAAAGACTGCGCATTAACTATTTCCACGAGCTTTCCTTGAGGCAGGACGCCCGCCCCGCTAATCTTTATCGGCTTATGTGCGAAGAAGGTGGATTCAACTCCATTTGCGAGCTCATTAGAATGGAGAGCAAACATGAAATAATTCTCCCAATGTAGGAGATACCTAGGTATTGCTTAGCTAGGACATGTGATGACATCACATCTATCTTCGGAGAGTTCTCGCAAAAGGAACGTCTTTATAGATATAGTAACTATGTTGCAGGACAAACTTGAAAAATACGATGATAACGCTGTTGCTGATTGTGACTCAAAAATTAACGCGCTTTCTGAACAAGTGAAAAGTCTGGCCGCGCAAAATAAGGAAATACAGAATGGTACACCTCACTTCAATTTTTTTCCACTATTTATCTATCACTATCCCAGACCCGTCGAGTTGAGCAAAAAATTATTCTCGCTGAAACTTCGCTCAAAGCGATTATTGATGGTGTTGATTACGAATATGACGCTGGCGCCAATTTGGTGCAGCAGCTTTTTTTTTCACTAATGCCAGTTAAGTATGTGATCTAGGGATCATTTGGTATGCTGACCAGGAATACGGCATCCGTTTGATACTATGACATCGTGAGGGGTCTCATGGTGCTAGTGTGGTGTGGGGCACCACATTGTGCCCGCTATTTTTGCTTAAGCCTTAAAAAGGCAGAGTTCGCGAAAGAATAGTTTGAGAGTACAGGTTGATGGGTAAGAATAATAGTGATTGATGACCTCCGTCTTGCTCATTTGTGCTGTCGGAGTGCTACATTAGCACCACTGCACAAATGAACAAGGCTGGTGCCGACTTGAGCCAAACGGCGTCAGAGCTAAAAGTGAATGTCATATTTATGATCAGCATTCTGTACAAGTGCTGAATCGCAATTTCAAACGAAATAAGTGAGACAAAGCTGCTACATCAGTGCTGTGAATCGGCGCCAACACCAAACGTAGATGTCTTATTTGTGATCAGCGCGCCGAATTCCCCCTATAACAAACGTTTCAGCGAGTTTTTTTTGATGAGTTTGTGGTGTCTGGGACAGGGATACTCCCATAGTGCCGATTATTTGATTCTGATTTCTTCTTGTTCGTTTTCCAGAGTTACGAGATCTGAGTGATATGAAAACAACGTCTGAACTGAGGAATCTGACTGCTGAGTTGAAGAAAAATGTATGCCCTCAGTAGATTTCGGTCATTGCTGGTACTCACTACTTTTTCTAAAGATTGATAAGATGAAAGCCCGCATTGCAAAACTTGGCACTTCGAGAGATCCAGCTATGGTTGAAGAGAGTAAACGAGCGCTCCAAAGTGAAACTGCAGTATCGAAAATTGTTCGGGAAAGGAAGAGGATTGTAAGTGCATATTATGATGTATGGTGACTTTCACTTCACCATTTCATATTCATATAGGGTGTGCCAATAAGGGCGCTCGATCTTTGACAGCTCATGGCGCCCACGTTGTTTGAGGAAGTTGTCAAACCTAGTGGTTATTTTTCAGTGATTCTTCACAAATCACCATGAAATTCAGCCGCGAGCAGCGTGTGCAAGCCATTAAATATTATTACAAAAGTCATTCATCGGTTTGAGCAACGTTGCGCGCGCTCCGCGGAACGTTGCTTCGAAATCGGCAATATGGATGTCGAGGATATGTGGTTTCAGCAAGACGGCCCTACGAGCCACACAGCGCGCGCCACAATGGATCTTCTGCACGAGCGCTTCGGAGGAAGGGTTACCTCACGCGGAGGCGACATCAACTGTCACCGAGATCGTGCAATTTAACCCCACTGGACTATTTCTTGTGGGGGTTTTTTTTTGAATCGCAGGTCTACGCAAACCAACCACAAAACACTGATGACCGCAATGTCAACATATGCCACGCCATCGATGAAATACAGCCCGATTTGTGCGCCAGAGTCATTGAAAACTGCTCTTCTCTTATGCGCTCCACCAAGCGAAGCCGAGGTGGCCATTTGAACGATAATGTTTTCCATACATAATGCCTTCGAATACTCTTTCAAACAAAAAATAAATTTCGTTTATGCCTCTCACACAACTTGCTTTATATCATTTAGCCCTTATTGGCACACTCTATATTTGCATTCACCTATTCATATTTGTGTGAGACATCGGCTTTCATACAGTTTTGGTCCGTAGCGATGTACTTCAGGCCACAGAAATGCTCACTGCCATCATGGAGAGCTCACCACTACCCAAGCGTGAACTTCTGGTTGGTTATCATGTTCACGATTCTATTTTTAAGGTCTTTTCAAACTTGTCATTCGAAATTCCACCGTTGTTGTAGGATTCCATGGGTGTTGAAGTGGATTGAGTTGTGCTGTTTTCTTTGATCTCAAGCTTCGCTGTAAATGTTTGTTTAATAATTATTAGTCTTGTGACATTAAGACCGGTGTGCTATTTGTTTCAATACATTGTTGTCTGTTGATCGTTGAATGGATGGCAAAAAAGACTTTATGAACGTTGCGGAATAAATAATTATGATTAATATTATTCTTGTTTGGTTGCGAGTGTCGCTGTTTCTCTCGAACTGCTTCGCCTCTGTATGACTTTAATCACATATAACTGCAGATGAAAGCAGAGCGAGGCTTCCATAGTGTGTCTAGCAATACTCCTAGAAAACTTTCTGAGGAAGAAAAGCTGAAGCTGCAACAACAGGTAATCCGGTTTTTAGATGTACCTTTCCTGTGTCCAGCGCTTGAGTCCTCGGTACCTTTTAGGATGTCGTGAATGAATTTAAGCAACGAAAACTGGAGGTCGAATCTCGAAAGAACTGGGACAAGTTTTACCATAGAAATCGAGATAACTTCTTCAAAGATCGCAACTGGAGTAGCCAAGATTTACAGGAGATTTGTTACGACGTGGACCTGAGGGTACCATTTTTGTTCATTCTAGGTGGAGTAGAATCCAGAGACTGACCAAGATCGGAGCTTTCTATTTCTTCGTGGTTTAGGGGCCAGTTGTCTTCTTGGAAGCAGGTTGCGGTGTTGGGAATATGTTATTCCCTCTCAAGCAAGCCTTTCCAAATTTGCGTCTTCAAGCATTCGATTTCTCACCTCGGGCTGTTGAAATGTGCTCGGAAAGAGCTAACTCGTTAGGAGTTAGTTACTCATGCATGAATTGAACTCCCTCATGCATCTGACAGGTTCTTTATCACACATGTTTACAGATCGAGTTAGAGACTTCACTTGTTGACCTTTCTACGCCACTGGAAATGTCCGATTTCAAAGAGCAGGCTGATATTGCAACTCTCATATTTGTGCTCTCGGCCATTCATCCTGACAAGCATGCAGATGCCGTGGGGAATATGTACAAATATGTGAAGGTAGGTAAATTTTTGTCGATCATGATCCAAATTTTATTTTCTCAGTTTGCGTAATATAAGCAGGTGCTCATTATTGACGCCGGTAACTCTTCTCAAATTTGGGTGTTGTCAAGCCGCTATGTGTGCAAGGAGGTTTGAAGAATAATATCGTCTCACTTAATACAACTTTTCAAGTGTGTCTATTGGTGTTCGCGTATTTGTGAATGTATGAGTCTTCCAACTGGGAATTCATATCCCGTCGTTACGCCACCGCGCAGCGCGATAATTGGCGTTGGCATCGCTGCTACAATAAGCTCAATGATAGTAACCTTGCTGTCACTTTACTGAACCTCGTAAGGACCCGGATCAGGGGTACTTTTGGCCTACAGTCATGCAAACGTTCAGTTGCCGCCATTGCACACACGTCTCGCTGTCATGACGTCCACGTCATGACAGCGAACCTCGTAAGGACCCGGATCAGAGGTACTTTTGGCCTACAGTCATGCAAACGTTCAGTTGCCGCCATTGCACACACGTCTCGCTGTCATGACTTCTAGTGTGAATTCACTGGATTTTAATCATAAACACCTTTTTCCTTACTCCTTGGCTTATTCTTCTTCCCACTGTTTCACATTTTTATTGCTGTTAGATGTATTACTTGTTTCACATCATCTTGAACGAATGAGATACATGCTACGGAACAACGAATGACATATCCTGAAACGAGCAACACGGAAGTGTAATTTATGCAGTTCACAGCGATGTGTGGGAGATGCGAAGAAGAATCACAATATCGCTTTTCCAACTCGAGTTTCGCTGCCGATTACCCCTTCTGATCTCGATTTTTCGTCTTAAGATGATGAACTCACCGTTTCCCATTTTATCCCTACCCTTCCGTTGCCTCTGAAGACACAGTTCGCGACAGCTTTAGTGGATCCTCGCGCTTTAGTACCATTCAAAGAGGTGCTGAAGATCACACGAATGAATAAAATTTTCAATTAACCGTTCAAAGACTGAAGTAAGGCCTTCCTGAGCTCCGGCATTGACGAGAAAGTGTTCAAAAGCAGGCATTTGGATAAGTTTTTACGTGATGTTAGCACCAGTAATGTTGTAGTTATTATCAGAATTTCCTTTTTCCTATCTTATCGCCATCTTTACCAGACTTTTACCACGTTGTTACCACCGCTGCGACGCTTAGTAGACCGCCGTCTGATTCACGATTTCTGCACGCGTGCATTACTCGCTCTCACGTGATGACACTGTACATTTGCGGAAGAGGCTATCTTTTACTGATTTAATTAAAATACTCAAATTATACCCTGTCCCACTATATGCGCCTTCAGGATGACTGGTCCTTTTTCTGCATCGCAGATTCGCGAAAATTCGCTGATAACGGCCTCAGAGACATGATAGGTATGGGTTAAATACCTTATCAGTGCCCCTTGTGGCGCGTACTCTGTATGTGACCACATAAATGTTAACCCTTTATGAAATGCGGCAAAATTATCAACCGGTTCGGTATACGAACTTTGAAGAATTGGTTAACATACAAATAATCGGTGTGGGCCAACAGGTTTACGCAGCCTACTGTGCACAACATTGTCCATTTCCACAACATTGTGCATTTATGCAAAATGGGTTGCATAGGAAGAGAAGAAGATGGGGCTTATTCCGTACAACCCATTGTGTTTGCGCGCGGTCGTCTCGCGTGAAGCCGCCGAGTGCTTGCAATCACCTAGAATCGTTGGCGTAAGTTTCTGATTGCGGCTTGGCAGCACTTTCCTGTTGTAGCTTGCATCTGAAGAAATAATTTGAAATAGAAGTTTTTTCCTGGTGCAGGCATGCCGTAAGTTCGAGATAAACCGATCCCTCGTCTATATTCGAATATGGAAATTTTACAGAAGGGCGGCTCTGTTGTTGTGAGGGACTACGGAGTCAACGATTATGCAATGATTCGTTTTGGACATGGAGCAAAGTTGGCCGATCGTTTTTACGCAAGGCAGGATGGTACTCGAGCGTATTACTTCTATTTAGGTACCATCTTTAGAGGCTACTCCTTATAAACTTCCAATCAGTGCATGAATTGGGTGCGGAATTAAGATTCAAAAATGTGATCGCAGCAAAAGGAGAGGTGATTCAGTAGTAGTCTCTCAGAGGAACTGGAGGCATTGTTCAACTCGACCAGTTGGAAATGCGTTCACAAGGAATATCTACATCGGCAAACGATCAATCATCAGAAGCAGCTAAATGTGCCAAGAATTTTCGTGCAGGCTCGATTTGTGAAAGTTTAATTCGGTGGGTGGCTATCCTAGCAGCATGATGCATGTTTTGGGGTGTGTGCAGATATGACAGCGAATCGCGTGGCCGCCCGCGGCGAGCGGCGCGGCGGGTGCGAGTGCCAGTGGCAGGGTATGGCAGCCTTCAAGCGAGGCAGTTTGGCATGGGTGGAGCGCGGATGTGACGCAGCCACGCTCTGCCGGGCACCAAGAGCAATCGATTCGCAAGTCGTACTGCGGCGCCGCGAGTGAAACGCCGCGAAGCGATTCGCTGTCATATCTGCACACACCCCATTTTTTGATGTGGCGAGAAGTCTTTTTTTTGAATGCTAGTGATGCTGCCTTAATTTGTACCGTCTGCATATCTCCATTGTATGTCAGATCAGTGAAGCCCTGCTTACCCAAAATACAACAGGTGCACCGCTTGGCACGTTATAAACATAAATGCTCAAAACATTGACATTCTAAGAAGCTCTTATACTCATGAACTTTCCAGACGAAAGCAGCGGAGGTGCTCGCCTTGTAGAAACGACGTTCAAGTGTCCCTTAAACGTCAGCTCTTGGTCTGTACAAGCGAGAAAGCCTGCAGTGACTACTATAAATGGAAATCCCGTTGTTGATAAATTTCGTGAAAAGTCATCATAATTGTTTATAACCAATGGTGGTTCTGCTGATTGAAAGATAGATTTCGTTCTGTTGACGTGAAATTTTTATTGTTTGGAGTTTATTATGATGTTACCATTCTTAGAAGTACTTCATAGCAAATCATGTGCATAACAACCAAAAATAATCAATTCCTGTACAAAATAAGTTGTATGCGGTTCTTAGTTCGTGTGTTACCATAGCTTGCAGGTTTGGTATCACTGGTTACTTTGTAAACCTACACCTGCCGATTTGGTGCTCCGGAAACCTACGGATCAGCGGGTGTTTTAGGAAGCTGCGTCAGATTTGTTGGCTTGATGACCTGCGTTTGACTGTCTGGCCTGGTTTGATTGACATTCTTCTGCATGGACTTCATTTTCCTAAACTGATTTATTGATCCAGAAATAAAAGAAGGTCATCATTTTCTCACATATTTCATCTTTTTTTGAATTTGTGTATGCGTACACTTCAGTTATAAAACTGAATGAATCTGGGTGTAATTTGGTCAACGACTACGCACATTCGAAAGAACTGTGTTTCAACAAGTAATTTAACAGAAGGTCATGAAGGTCCTCACTCCATTGAATCAGTGCTAAAAACTGGAAGGCCGACTAATATTGACTGTAAACAAAGTTTTGGCCATTTTGATAGCTTTGTCTTGAGGAAGTCGTGGTACGCCTCAAAGTGTATCATTTCACTAGAAATTGTATCACTCGATTGAGGGTAGGAAAGATTTGCGTGTTCCTATAGTTCGTGAACGTTGCCTCTAAGAAAGTAAAAGATGCGGTAGCCTACGAATATATGTCTATTTTACGTACATATGTTGATTAGTCTTGTCTGACACGCTACAAAATTGGGATTTACGTTGTGAACGCGCCAAAAATGGCCGGAGCCTAATAATGCCGCTGGGAAATAGAACTGAGTGTTGATTAGGGGGGGGGGTGTCATTAGAGCAAAAAACTGGCTCTGGGATGTGTAAGACCCGCGATGTGTGTGAGCGAGAAGCGCCGTATGTGGTTGATTTCTGGAGCTACTACCGTGTCCTACTCCTAAGATGATGCAGAGAACACGGTGAATCGCATAAGAGAGGTACTACGATCAGGGTACACCGACAGCCGAGGATTCCTCGACAGGGGAGTCGTATTTGACTGGGAAGGAGGGTGGGGGAGGGGTCGTACCTTCAGAGGTCAGCGACAACCACTAAAATCTAAACTTTCGATATTGACGACAATCAAAGGGTATTTTACCGCAAATCCTCGTAACAAAATGTAGAATAAATATCTTCTAGTCCCAGGATAAGATATATAGCAGTAAAACACAGTGCAACTATGCAACAGTTACTGGTATTGTAGAGGTAAAAAAAAAAAGGGGGGGGGGGAGGACGCTCTGGTTTGAAGAGAGGGGGTCGTACTGAAGCGGGTACTTTCCTGGACACCTGAGAGTGCCCTGACTACGATGGACTGTATTTTCCCCTCATTCGTTCTTGCTCAATACAGCTGCCATATCACTTCAATACATCGCACAGCATTGAAATGCAAATCTGTGGGGATGATGTTAAGTTCTATGGTATATATGATGAGGTTACCCGTAATGGTTTTCCGTGACCAGTTAGTTACATATGGCGTCATCAACGCACGCGATTTTTCCGTTTGATTGCTCGGGCCCCAGCAAAGGTAATCTACTTGGTGGATCTTCGCCAAGTAACTTGCAGTCAAAAAGTTTGCTAGCACGAATTTTCAACTTTTTATCACCCTCAGACGCGACACGTTACACGCAATCTGTGGAAACCTTCCATTCCCTCCAGCTAGTCTAGTGTAGTGGTAGTTTGAACAATAAACGTCTTACAAGTCATATGGACGCTCATTACCCATTCCGAAACTCGGCTTTCCCGATCGGAAATGCAATTCGAGAGGGTGAAGGCTATGAAATGAAAACTACGCATTTCGAGTAGTCTCCCAAACGAACTTTCGCCAAGGTCGTAGGAGCCGTATTTTGGAAAGAGTTCCTCAAATACAGGATAATATTAGTGTCCCTTGTATCCACTTGAGCTACATGCTACAGTCCTTAACTTTTTCCAGCGAGTTCGGTTGATTTCTGAATAATCTTATACTTACACGCAAATTTCCCTACGAACACAGCCCTGTTCGATATTTCCTGAGAGCTGAACATGTCCCTCTTTGCACACGCATTTCGGTCCTCCACAGCGTAACGAGAAGCATGGTGATATCTGAATCCCAATTTTTCATCAAACAAGAAGAAATCGAATGAGTTATGAGCAACCCACCATGTCGAAATTTGCGCAAGACTTTGGTGGACATATATCCGTACATTCACGGTATTCGGCATTTTTCGGGCATGTCACTATAAAATACAACTGATCAGTGGATCAAGTATGATACATAAAGGCTAGAGTGGTCGACATTAACCGGATCTCTTTCAGCTTAAGCCACGCATTCTACTTCAGTCACAAGTCAAACAGCGCTCGAAGGCGACTTGCATCTAGCCGATGCAGTTGAAGAGCCGTCACCCAACGGAAAAGTCAGTAGCTTTTTCACTCGAACGATCAATATACCACTAACTAATGGGGGAGGGTGGGAGAATTAAGTGAGTTTAGCGAAATTTGATCCCTGGACCGTGCATGTGATGGTGGCGCCACTTTTCGCTATACCATGTGGGAGAAGTGCCCGTTTTGTAGTGACCTTCATGAAGTACCGAGAGTAAAAACCATACGTGGCGCTGAGGTTTCACCTTGCGCCGGTGCATCTGCCGTGATGTTGTGGGATGGAGCGAATTTTCAGCCAGAATGGCCCCTTCAAAAGCATCGGAAGGTGAGCAATGAAGGAAAGCAGAACTGAGAACTTTAGGGGGTGCCAAAAAAATAGCTCACGGTTCACATCCGTCAAGTGCATAAGACACAGGGTAATGAAAGAGGTGAAAGTATTAGGGCAAAATACCCCCGGAACGCTCCTCTCAAAGCAGAAATAAGTTGTGGCTCAGAAGTTTCATCGTGACAAAAGTATTGTACCTTCCTTCAGTCGGCACAGTCGGGCCATAGAGCAACAGCATTAAAGTCTGCCTAAAACAGCAGAGCTAACTTCCGTGGTAGATCTCTCGTGGGAATCTTCCTGAGGACTGACCCTTCGGTTCATAAAAGAACAGAGCTCTCGTTGCTTACTTAAAGGAATCGTCCACGGAAAATGAGTTTTTGTGTTACCCAAATGTTTATGTTGTATTTGCCTAATGTTGGCCTCATGCAAAATTACACGCGAAAAAATGTGAATCTGGCTGAGATACAGCACCACAAAGTGCGGTCCCAGTGGGCGGGGCCTCCGTGTAAAAGCCTCGTCCCGTCTTCCGTGCCGTTGGGAACGGAGAGTGGGACTGTTTACGTAACCTTCTGTTCCTACAATGCGTCTCCGACCACGGCGGACGACGGGACAGGCTTTTACACGGAGGCCCCGCCCACTGGGACCGCACTTTGTGGTGCTGTATCTCAGCCAGATTCACATTTTTTCGCGTGAAATTTAGCACGAGGCCAACATTAGGCAAATACAACATAAATACATGGGTAACACAAAAACTCATTTTCCGTGGACGTTTCCTTTAAAGATGCTATGATCCGAAGTGTCATTTTTCATGCCTCAAACCCGCTTCCTGAAGAGTTTCAGTGATAATGGCACGGTCTGGTTCTTGGAAACGAAGAGCTTCAGGAACTAAGGAGACCACCTAATATGAATTCCCTCCAGGTACTCAGGATGAAAAGACTTTAGCAAGGTTGTAAACGAGAGTGACAAAATCTCGGATTTTGCCGTGTTGAGGTGACACATCCGGTTCACTCGGAAGAACCTCCCGATCCTGCTCAGAAGGCTGTTATGAAGTTTAGTGATAGAGTGAGGTCTGTTCTCAAATCAGAGTATGGGATTACCTCGTCAGGATCTACTGAAGTTTGACCAGTACAGCTAAGTACAGTGAAGGAAAAATTATTCTTTTTTGGCACTCCCTGCATATTCTCTCTAAACGAAAATTTGAGCTTAGAAGGGATACTCTAAGGCGAAATCGCGCTAAAAAGTAAGCATCTTGTTTTTGCTGGGTTTTCATTGCGCTTCGTTGGACGAGATTCTTCTATAGCGGGACAACACTAGCGGCTGGATTGCATTGCTCCGCTACAATGTAGGAAAACAGCATACTCCTAATTTGATTCGGCAGCAAGAGGTGGTATGCGATGGGCTTCTCTGGAGTTCACCATATGGACCAAACCTATCCACACCCATGCACCTTGCTGTGGTCCAAAAAAATACACCAACCGTTGTTTTGTTTTTTGGTGGAAGCAGTTTCTTGTCGTTTAGTTCGTAGTGGTTTAGGAGACTTGCAGTTACGAACAGGAACCAAACAATCGTATTCGTCCAGAGCCTGAACACATTCGAATCGTGGCCATGTTTAATTCATTTTCGAGTCTTTTGAATGTTATGTTTGAATGTTATTTTTCTCCGGAGAGTACTTTTGGTAAATGAAGAAAGCGAAGGAAACCGCAAGAAACACTGGAGATAACTGAAGAAGCGAAGGAAACCGCAAGAAACACTAGAGGTAAGCCTCTCCATGAAAACAGTTGAGGGTCCTCTGGAAGCGGACACATTTCATTTCAAGCCCTTTCCTTAACGGAGTAGACTCGTAGCAAATTCACCCTCTACTTCGATCCACGAAATCGTTGCATCGTCTACTGTTGCCTTCACGGAGCTGCCGCTGGCTCTGTACTTATAACGTATGCCCCAATCAATTAATTTCATTTAATAGCGACGCAATCTATCGTTTCTTCCTTTCCTTCCTTTTTTCAATTTTCTTACTTTCCGAAGCATAAATAAAATCTATTGACTGTTTCGGCGACTATTTGTATTTTCTTCGCCGTGGTTCGAAATAAGATGAAATGGAAGAAAATGCGATTGGGTCACTTGTTATAGATGAGGCGCGTCCCAACAGGTTCCCGTGGACAACACTGCGGAGTATGATCGATTGTGATTCAGCTCATAGTATAGGACTCAAGAAACCACCTGCTATATACACTACATACTTTTTTGCTTCGCCGAACAATTCTGGTGTCAGTTCATCAACCTTGAAGTATAGACAATTCAGATTCTGAGCGACCACTGATGGGTTCCTACATGGAGGACTTGTAACCACAGTAGTTAGACACTTAATGGTAGAATACAATATTTCTTCACTAGACTCGAACCGAAAAGTACCCGCAGAATCAACCAGCTAAATCATTGGTTTCTTGAAAGGAGGGATTGAATGGTTGGTTGTCTGGTTACTAATGGAAGTTCAACCCGTTTTATAGCATATTATGTAATTGTGGTGTTCCCGTTTGACACATTCGGCTACAGGTTCCAGCTTCCGGCTTCCTAGGCCAATGTCAACATAATGTTGTTACGCAATCGAAGATCATACCATTTTATCTGTGCATCCTTCTTTTTTGGGAAGTGCGATATTCGGGCAATCTCTTCTTGGAATGCAGACGGTCCTGTCATGATCGCATTCATAGCCAGGTTCACAGTAAATTGATCCACACTCTGAAATTGCATGTATACGTTAGAGAAAACCGATGTTGCTCCTTCACATCGAAGTTTAGACAGACAGCTTTTAAAAACGAAGTACGGACTAAGGTTCTCCTTGCTGCAAACGATTTTCGGCATCGGACAGCCTCGCTCGTCCACAGTTGTCAGCATTATGCAACCGGATTTCATACGAGGCATCGACAACATGGGACAGTCAGTTCGAACTGGAAATGATGACCTAGACTAAGTAAATTGAAGAGACTGCTTGTCTTATCCCTAATTTTTGGGAGCATGAATATTGCATGAAGTGGGATGAAGACTCTAGTCCCCCTCCCACCCCCCTCCCCCGTCTGTGAAACTGTCAAACTTCACCTTTAGCATTTAATCTCAAATGGCCCATAGCTGTGACTATCTGTACGATTCTTGCAGCCAGTACGGCATTTAGTGGAATCCCACGAATCCAATTAGCCACCTCTGATAGGCCCACCCGTCACAGACCCCTGTACTATGGGATATACGGTACCACATTGAGATGTGCGACGGGACGGTACAACTGCGTCACAAGCCACGAGAATTGGATCAACGTGAGCGACGTTTTCCTAGCTGGTCCGTGGTCAGTTGTCCGATCACCAGCGGGACCAGCAAAGATTATGTCGCGCTTGGTAGGCCAACTGGAGTGGCCCAGTGACGCGGGCTGCTCCTGACGCACACTCTATTTCGACTACGGGTAGCATGTGGTTTTTACAAGCTTTTTTGTTCACATAAAACCCCAGCGGTCACTCAGTGCTCATGGACTTCCCAATCACATTTGTAGTGGAAAGGGTTTCGGGCGTTCCATCTTCTGTGCAGTTCATTATGGATATGTTTTTGATAGTTCAATAATAAACTCACGAACGCAAGTTCCATGATCACAACGAAGTCCTGGAGCGCATTTGCCATCTTTGTCACATTTGAAAGGGTCCCTATCCGCGCAGACTGAAAATGTTTAAATTTTATCAAAAAGTTCCGGCTTCAGCCATGTTAATCAAATGTTAAGCTGAAATGTGCGCATCTGTTTGTTAATAATTGCTTATTTTTTCAGGTAAATGCAGCTGGGTTCCTTACAGTTTTGCGGTGAGTCCTTATTAAATGTTTGGTTGATTTAATACGATTGGTTTACGCACAGCTGCGCTGTAAAGTAACCGGCAGGCTTTTACTTGAGAGCAGTACATAAGAAAGCTACGTAGTTAAAAAGCTAGGTATGCATGTATGTAGGAATCGCTTTTGGAAAAATTTCCTTATCTCATGGGAGGCTGTGATCGCACCTGCTACTGTAACTTTCCATTTACATGCTATGGTATCCCAACATTCCTTGCTCCGAAATTAATCATCCCTTCTATAGGAGTGATAGGATAACTGGAGAAGTGAAATTGTGACAAGGCTTCGTGGAACTAGGGTTTTGTTGAGGTCTACAAATGATGCGGAATTCAAGATCCCGCTGCTCAGAATATTGCAGACGACCGATTGAATCGGGTGATGGAACTTTGATTTGTTGCTCGATGAATATGATGAGCTTTCATTAAATAATTCAAAATCTTCGAGATCCCGCTGCTCTGATTATTGCAGACGACCGATTGAATCGGGTGCTGAAACTTTGATTTGTTGCTCGATGAATATGATGAGCTTTCATTACGACAACAACAACTTGAGACTGCAATGGCTATTCAAAAAAATCGAAGAGATGCAAAAATCTCTGAGTTTTTTTTCAAATATTCCGCAATATTTCTATACCTATGATCAGCACCATTGTGTGTAAGTAGAATGCTAAAGAGGTTGGAGGAACTAATAGATCGCTCCACAAACGCATTGACGAACACCGCAGAGCCTTAGCCCATCCTTTATCCCAATAGCAGCTTCTCCAAAGATCGTACATGCTAATAAAACACCCCTCACTCGTTCTTAAGGTACTACACCGCTCAATAGAATTCCTGAAGAAAGGAACATGCTTGAGGCCTTCGGAATAAAGCGGCTATCACTACAACTAAATTATAAGGACGAACCACGTGACATTCTACACATTTTCACGTGATCACAGTACATTGTCGGTTGCTGCATGATCTTTCTTATATCGAGTGTCGAGCCAATCACATAGCGTCCTCGAGTATTTCAGAGTGCGACCGGGTGCATTGATTACTTTCTGCTCCATACGTTTTTGGCTGGGTAGGTCGCGTCAAAAAATTTTGGAGACAGGGGCCATAAGCAATTGTTATACTACGTGTATCATATAACTGAGAAGATCTCCCCTGTTTCAGGCATGGAAAAGGTGTTGAACACCGAAATAATGCAGATATTCTAGAAAAATTCGAGACTTTGGAGAGATCCTTTGAATTGTTTGAATAAATATTTTGGAGTCTCAATTGTTGTGGAGCAAAAAAAAAACAGTTATAGAGAACTCATCTGTAGCTATGTTTCACATAACTCACCAGTAATCACCAGAAGTGCAGCAAAAGATAAATGGCCTTTCATTTATCTGAAAGTTGTGAACTTTGAACAGTGTATATTCCTTGTAAGAAACGACTAAAATTAGCTAGTTACAGAGACAACTGAAGCAAAAGTATAATTCACTGTGGGATTTATTATGGTACTTGCGCAGTTTATCACCTCTTCTCGCATAAGTACATCTTAACATTACAATCGAACTTTCACGACAGAATGAAACATACGCGCAGATGAGCGAAGGCAACAAGCAAGTTGTGAACAATGTCCCAATTCGATTCCTACGAAGATATGTGAAAATGTCAAGGTATCGTATGAATTGGGGACAGGGCACTCCCAGGTGTCGAGGAAAGTAGGCGCTTCGGTACGACCCCTCTCCCTCTATGGGTACCAAATACGACCCCCCCCCCACCATTCTTTGACCTCTACAATATCACTAACTGTTACCAGAATGTATAGTTACGATGTGTTTTATTGCTATGTATTCTTACTTGAAGCAACAACATACCCATTTCACATTTCCTCATCAGGGTTCGGTTTTATTCTTCCCTTCCCATTCGCCTATTGAAAGTTTAGATTCTAGTGTCATCGCAGACCTTTGAAGGAACGACCCCCCCCCCCCCCTCCGTCCGGTCAAATACGACCCCCCTCCCCTTCCGTCCGGTCAAATACGACCTCCTTTCGAGAAATCCTCTCCCGGTGTACCCTGATTGAAGAACACAACCTGGCATAGGTGGAAAAGAAGCACCGAATGGGTGAATTACTTCAGACGTGATCTGACACCATATTCTTACATATGAGATCACTTTTACATGCACCATGGAGCTCCGGGTTTATTGCTAAGCGGAAATTCTCATGAACAAGAAAAGTGAGGTGATGTAATAATCAATGGAGCTAGTATCATTTACATAATCCTGACATCACATCCCACCAGTGTCCTGCTATGTCAGCCGTACCTTACTTTTTTCCCTCTAGATAGATTCTGACATCGATTGATTAGTAGCATAGTTGTTCGCGAAGACGAACACCTTACTGACTTTCACATGGACTTGTCTTAGCAAGCCAAACAATAGTCTGGTCGCATTCGAATTCTGCTGCGGCCTTGGATGAAAGCGTGATACGTGGCGCATTCCCAAGCAGTCATCACAATTTTTCCCACTCCTTACAATCGTGACAGAATGAAATATCGTGCACATGAAAATCATCAACTCTCAGATATAACAGAAAGAAAATATGAAAATGAACACAAAAAACCCAGTAGCCGGCAGCTTTGAAGGCATGTTTTCATGTTGGGTTCACTGCGAATTGATGGCTGACCCATGCAAAGGAGGAGGTACACCTCACTCATAGAAGGACCCGTCGTTCAAATCACCCTATCGTTCACCATCCAGAAGGGGTTGAAACTTTTCTAGCTCTATTCACTAGCCTGCAGTAGTTCAACGAGAAGACCATCTATGTAGGTGGTGAAGTTGATTTCTTTCAGTGAAATTTTCTTATAGAAAACCGGGTTAATTCTAGCTGAAAGCTGTCACACTCGAAGGATCTGACATTTGCTTAAAAAATCTTCCAGTATTCACCCTAGTTCGCTGATTAGTTTTTAATAGTGCTCTGTACGTGGTTGAGTTGATTTCTTTCAGTGAAATTTTGATTATATAAAAACCTAGGTGAATTGTAGCCAAAAGCTTTTAGACCAATAAGGCATTCGAAATGGGATTTTCGACATCCAGTTATTCAGCTGTTTGACTTGTAAATCAAAACGAGGCTCACACAGACTCTCTCGAGAGATCAGGCCCCTTCGTACCACAACTAGCAGTATTTGTTCGAACCATTCAACAGTAACGGTGTCGCTGTTTGACGAATACTGCCATGGCTTAGTAAAAAAAACTTAGACCACCGAAATGCAAGTGTTGTTGAACCTAGTTTTCAGACTAGTTAGAATTTGCAAAGGTGGATGTTTCATAATGTTTGCGTGCAATTGAAATGATCAAGAAGAAAGAAAAAGGGTTGCCTACTAGTTGTCTCATATCCCAATCGCAGTTTATTTACCTGCAAGACGCAGTAAAGAACATTCCACGGCGTATTGTGACTGTCGACCAGATGTGAATCTATAATATTGAATCCACATGCAGGAATTCCTGCAGGGAAATTGGCGCGGAAAAGGCAAAAAGCCGTGAGTAGCAGGCGCAAATCCATTAACTCTCTCGGAAGAGTCGGCAGCATGTTACAAAATGTGTCTGAAAACACTCTTGTAGCCGGATAGGGAATTCTCTTCCTACCAACCGTAATCGATGGACATAGCATTTCCTGAAGACTCAGTTGCTCAGTTAGCTGTAGCACGGCCTAGTTACTTCACGATTTCGAATGCTGTACCACTAATTCAACGTGGACTATGTAGTTGCTACACAATTTCAAAGCGTTGGAAAACTGCGAAAACAGGTTTGTTGTTTTGAATGCTCGACAAATGGCACAGTTCAATCGCGACGGTATAGAAAGTCTTGAAAAGATGAGAGAAGACCACGGAAATTCATATAAAATGATTCAATCGAAATAGCTGATGCAACTTTTTCAGTAAAAATGGTTTCTTTCTTCCAGAAATGACCAGAATTGAGTTGTACCCTCATGCATAGTATTGCTGATTATCACAGGAAAGCATTGCAAAGGAAAACGCCAGAAAACTCGGTAGGTCACCAGTGAGAGATCTAATAGAAATTCCCGATGCCTTGCAAGGCTCTAGCACGCAGCCAGTCCTCTTTCCTGCAAAAACGTCGAATACAATTTTTGAAGGTGGAGATGCGTTTTATGCGCTAATAAATTTCCATTACATGGTACCTTGGAGCACTATAACTTCTTTATAGGATTTCCGGTTTAATCAAAGTTGAAGGGACCAGGAACTTGGGCTGGTCAATTTCTGAAATGGATGCAATCAGTATAATCCTTTTTATTTCCTTTTTTATAAGTGCGGCTGTCCTCCTAACATCGGTTTTAGATTCGTTTCTCTATTTACTTCCCATGTTTTGCAATGTCTTGGGATCTTCCGTGTTAAATGCTTTCAACTCAGGACGTATTACCTAAAAAGAGTCCACTCCACGGCTATGTCTTAGGAGTAATATGCTCTCGAAAGTGAAATAAAGGAGAATGGAGGGAAACCACCCGAGATGGTGAATTGTGAGGGCCCCCGACACCTACACGGGAGTGGAAAATTATAGGAAATGGTTTGGTCAGAATAGCTTGTGCCTGTGGTTCAGCATAGATGATTTTCTTGGCAGGTCCTAGTGTGTAGACTGGAGAGATGGCCAAAAGGTAACTACACCCTCGAACGAGGGGCCACAAGCAAAATCTACCAACAACAAAAGCACCAGCGGTCAGCAATATAAAACGGCCAACAGATTTCATCCACTGGAATGTCCCTAATCTCTTTGTCTCTCATCTACACGAGAATGAGACGGCCACAACGTCCCTCTTTTGAGCAGTCCCATTTACTGACAGCGGGCGATGTTCCATTTGAACTTATCGTGGGATTTTCATGTGATATATTTGTGCACATAATGTAAGCCACAGTAGTTATGCGCCAAGCACTACCGCTGTAAAGGGCTTGAGTGTCAGGGCTGAGGCTACTTACGCCGGAATCGCTTCGCGGCGCACACTCGCGGCGCCACTAGTACGACTTGCGAATCGATTGCTCTTGGGAGCCCGGCAGAGCGTGGCTGTCTCACCTTGCGTTTCCACTCATGCCATACTGCCCATGCTTGAAGGCTGCCATGCCCTGCCACTGGCACTCGCACCCGTCGCACTGCTCGCCGCGGGCGGCCACGCGATTTTCCGGAGTAAGTAGCCTCACCCGAGTGTCAGGAGTTCTAATCGCTTACTGTGCAATTCAACCGCCTTCCCCAGGCGACGAAAGCAAATGGCTTTTTTTCTGAAACGTTGACAGGAGCGCCGTTTACACTTGTCCGGCGCATAGAAACTCGCGCTTTTTTTTTCCACGCTCGTGCGCGTGATACGTCTCCCACGCGGTTACACAAGCATCTGTTCATTAAAACCTTTTATTTATCTTTTTTCTCCTCTTAAAATTCTGTACAGATCTATACCTTCGTATGTATATTGATTCCGATAAGGTTTGCCACTAAATGGATATAGAAATTGTTCAACCCTAACAGTAGGTTTATGGAATAATAGCTGTTAGTTTAATAATATTGAACGAAACGGTTACAAACTTGAAGGTGCCCCTTTAATTTTATAACAGCACAATGCTGTCTTTCTCTTTATAGCAATTGCTCACTATCCAAGCCTGGTCTTTTGTGAGTGAGCTCACAAGCAATAATTAACGTATGTATTCAAAAATGACTCAGCAACTAAAAGCTGTTTTCATAGACTACATTTTTAACAACAATGTATTTGTATGGTGGTCATAGAAAGTTTATAAACCCTGCGAAATAATCGTGGTCTTCAATGGGTCAACGGCGTTGTAAAGTAGTCGGTTTGTATTGATTGCGAACATGAGGGAGAATAAAGTAAAATGAAAGCGGAATAAACAAAAGAAAAGGCAAATATCGACATAGTAAGCCCAATGCTGCACGGTTGAATGAATTGCATTGCATTATGCAAAATATTTAAATGCATAATCAAGCTCGTACACTCCGCTAAATACTGGAGGAGACTCAAAAGCAATTGAGATACTGCAAAGTGAAAAAAGTACTCTGATATCCACCACTGGAATGGTACAAATTACCACAATGCAAATCAAAGTATATTAAAAGTTGCGAATGTACTTGGGGGAGATCCACTCATCCTCGCATTGTCGTCCCTCACTCGAAACCGTTCTACAATCATACATTTGTACCATCGCGTGTATATTTTTACCTAAGCCTTACTTTAGGAAGGTAGGAGCTCTCCCTTGAACTGAGGCTTAGGCTAAAGAGTTGAGTGGCACTCCCCCACAACTACATTAGCACATAAAAGTGTGAGGATTCAAAAAAAAGGAAATAAGAAGGTACGGGTACACGGCTACTTATGCATTGAAGCAAAAGGTTGCCCCAATCAGAAACGAGCGACTCGGACGCGAACGTCGCGGGCGCGACGTCGCATCGCGATTTTCTGTCCTAACGACTTACACCCTGGTGATGAATTGAATCGAGTGGGTGTTGTTATGAGTGATGAATTAAATCAAGTTGGTGTTGTTATATGCTACGTTCACGACTGGATACAGTTTGAGGACACTAGGTAATGTGGAATTATAGGCAACTGAACGGGAGGTGGTAAAAGAGTGGTCTAACAATTTTGTGGTTGTGGACATACTTTTGAGTTTTTTTGTATCGCCGAAATTATTCAGTGAAGCTTGACATTGACGAGTAAAACAAAGAACGAGCTGGTATTGTTTGCTGTTCAATCGATTGCATTGCGCTGCTCAAGTACTACGTTCCATTTGAATGAACCCAATTCATTCATGGAATTCGTCTGTTTCTCGAATAGAAATGTGATCGCTATGAGTGCTAGGCACAATGCAATCAAATCAAAATTCAAATCTCGTTTTGTTCGAAAAAAAAATGGTCGGCGGCGTGGTGGCTGTTTTCCATTAGCGTTCAGTTGTCCGTCGCACTTTTTTTAGCGAACTGAATTGTTTTTAACGGAGCATTTTAAGAGATTCATATCAACTTATTATTAAGTTCAAGTGTTCAAGAACTCATTTGTTAAGTTGGTTGTCATTAGTTGAAGTGGGGTTGACTGTAGGTCAGAGGTCCACATTTCGTTCTGTGAACAAAACATGAAAACTGACAGTTTGATCTGGACTGGAATGGTAGATTAGAGCCAGACCCCAAGGGTTGAAACTTGTGAACGCACGTTGGTTGACTTCTCCTAAGAAAACCGTGGGTCAAGTGTGCTTTCAAAACACGCTACTATAATTTATGGGGATCAAATGCGTGGCGCATCACGAAAGGCTAATCGAATGTGGTCGTAGAGGTTTTACGCTTCGTTGCTTCCTTCACAAAGAGAATAACAAGCACAGAGTTCCCGGAAGAAAGTGCTCTTTGTCAATCTTACGAAGGCCTTGAAATGATAGCATCACTTGTAAAGCCTGTTTACCTCAGTCCAATGAGGAAGGCGTTTCTTACCACGACTGCCTCCCGAAGTCTGCTGGGCAACTGATTTATTGTAAGAGTTGGAAAACTCAGAAAAGAAACCGAATGATTTCTGATTTAACGAATTTAAGGATGCCATAAAGCGGCAGAACTGGTTAGGGACACGATTTTTGTGGAGGTGCTAGCACCATCAAACATTCCAGTACTAGCAAGTGTCTCTTATAGTCAACAAAATATGAAGAATCGACGTCGACGTAACTGCCAATGAAATCCCGTCTTGGTTCTACGACTGTGCGGAAAAGGTCGCTTACTAAAAGTAATTAAGGGCGCGTCAAAACACATCAGTATTTAGACCTCTGTAAAAACGAAGAGATCTCACAAAGAGAGTTGCAACTTTTTGATTTCCTTGGGTTTTTTTTTATCAGGCTAACACTATCAAAATAATAAGGAATTCCGAGATAAGCTCCTTCAAGCTTTGCTCAATTGTTCGCGAAGTGTATAGCACCCAAACCCAGTACCTCCCGAGATACCATTTCGAGGATTGATTGGAAAAGATCGGGACTACTATATAGGTACGGGACCTAATAATTAGTGAATTTTTAGGATTTGATAAGGCGTTCTAGTTAACTGCCATTTTGAATAATTTCCATCGCTGGATCTACTAACTGAGCCTGAAGTTCGACATAAGCGAAATGACGGGAGAAGTACCAAATATCCTTCTGTGGGGCAGACGGGTATCTCTCGAAAGCTACTAGGTTGGTGAAAAAGTCCTGGGACACCAATTTAAAAAAAAAGTTAAAATTCGAAAAAAGGACCCGTGAGCCGATCGACGTTATAGATCGATGCCACACGATCGTAGATAACACTGAACTAACGATCAATTTTGCCGAGGTCTATATAAGCAGTATCGATCCAGTTGAAGAGCACTAATGAGAGCATCGCTCAGTCTCTCCTCATTCGATTCCGGATCAAGGACTTTCTGGGAAGGGTCGTTACAGGGGATGCATCCTGGGTCTTCTACGCGAATCATAGCAGGAAAGCTCAGTGGCTTCAGCAAGGAGAAGCGGCTCCGACTCAATCGAAGACAGACACTCATCAAAAAAAGGGTGATACTGTGTTGTTGGTGGGACTCACAAGGAATGCTCTACCACGAATTTCTCGAAAGTGGTACCACAGTAACCGCAAGCATCTACTCTAATCAGCTGTAGATGTTGAGCGAGGCAATGCAACAAAAGCGGCCAGGACGGAGCAAGGTTTACTTTCTTGATGACAACGCACGCCCTCATGTTGCAAGAATGTCTCGGGAGAAGTTGGAGGAACTTGGATGGGAAGTAATGCCTCACCCTCCATATTCGCCCGACCTTGCCCCTTCCGATTATCACCTATTTAGGGCCCTCAAATAAAATCTCAGAGATAAGGAATTTAAAGACACCAGGAGGGGGTAATTTTGGCTTACGGTAGAACAGACGTAGTGTGGACGAGCTTGAGTGGCCGCCATTGCACAAACTCGCCCGCCTTGGCATGGTGCCAAAAGAAGATGGTTCTAATATAGATTTGTTTTTTCCTTTTAGTTTTTACTTTGTTCTTTCTTATATTGTTTCTAGATGTACTTACGGGTTAAATAAAGTCGGGGGGGGGGGGGGGGAGACGCAAAATTTTCACACCCACGTCAAAGCTTCTTTCCCCTCCTAGGGTTAGGCTAGAGCAGATGAGACCTATGCTTTGACAGATGCTTTTTAATGTGAGGAGGGGCAATTTTAGCCTAAGCCTAGTAAGGGAAAAGAGCTTCGACGTCGACGCAAAGTTGCGCCTGCCCCCCGACTTTACTTGACCCTTCTGAGATTTTCAGGTATAGAAATGCACAATTAAGAAGATTCATAAGTAAACAAGTAAAATATGTCACTAGAAAACAGTAAAGAGGAAATAATTCGAAAATTAAGGTTATATCAGGCCAAAGAGAAGTTTTAAAACGAACGAAGCGTGGCTCGGCCACGGAAGCTTGCAGTTCGGACGGAAGCGCGCCCTGGGGGCAAACAGCGCCCTGTGGCGCGTTTTTCAACGCCGGTTTCGTTACACATTGTATCTACCGAACCAATATGTTTGTTTTCAGACGCCATTGTTTTCGTAAACGTTATTCCGCCCTTGCCCCCCTCCCGGTGCCTTTAATGATCAAGCTCAACTTGAATCGGAGGTGACCCGTTTCTTTGACTCACAACCAGCTTCCTTCTGGAGGAAAGGTATTCGTGATCTGCCCAAAAAATGGCAAAGTGTTATCGATGCAGAAGGTGATTACTTTGTGATTTGAAATGTCGAAATAAAGTTTTTAAAAATTAAAAGAAAAGTTCTCAGTGTCCCAGGACTTTTTCACCAACCTAATATATGGTACAGGGCACAATAATCGTGGAGGAAATTTCTGTTTGAGAAGTACGACATTACCTATAAAGTTACTGACTCAGTGTTATATATAACGATTCTAGACATTAATGGAAATACCCCTAATGGAGTTTCCAGTACCCTGATTTATCCTTTTATAATTGAAATCACCTCCCATTCATCTCAGTCAAGCGAATAGCACCAATTATTTCGATAGCACTTGATGAGGTGATACATGCACTGGGATGAATAGTGTACGTTGCTTACATTTTTTAGATACGCTTCTGATAGGTACGACAGCTACAGGCAGAAATCCGGGAAAATTATAAAAACGAGCGACAGTACAGAGGCTGCATATGCAGAGCTGGATGGCGGAATAAATAGTGAACTTCAGAGGGCATTGCTCTTGAAATTCCTCCTGGACAGTGGGGAATTCTGGTATAGTGGCCTGCACTTTCTGTGCTGGTTTTCAATTTATATATAGTCGTTTATTTCTAGGTCGTAAGCAAAGACGGTGAGTGCACAGACGCCAAAGCGACCTTGAAGTGTAATAGCGCCTGCTGTTGTTGTCTCGAGAACGGGAATCGATGAGTCATACTTCAATCGCTATTTGAACTCTTGAGAGAAAGCGAGTCAAGAAGGCGCAATTTCCAGCTTCAAACGATTTGGGCTTGGTTTTTTCGGAAAAAAATGGAATTGGGGGGGGCTCTCCTGGACCTATGCTATGCGCTGAAACCCCTAAACTGTTTTTGATGAATATTTTGGTGGACAAAGTTCGACGTTTGAATCATTTGACTCACACTCACCCTGCATCATTTGACTCACGTTCAAATTAACAAATGTTGCTGAGTCTCAGCCAGAGCTTATGAGTCACAGCGATCCTGAGACTATTCGCCAAGGAAAAACGATGAGTAAAACCAAACGGAACAAGTTTTCATAGCAAGCTAAGTACTGCACTGAACGAGTTTACAGCACGCAAGGACAAAGGTCGTTGGAGCTGTTCTCTACGACTTTTGAACAAATTCAGAAGAAACTAGGATTATTAGTTAACCGAGGATTTCACTCATTCATCATAGTGCTAGTGACGCAACTGAAGGATGCCCTCAAAAATTCATCGAAATTTTGTGAAGTATCCAAATCGGATTTCTGACTGTAGGATTGGTTTATTCCAGTCGCCGTGCACATTATTGTATTTTGAGCCTCGTGATAGATCGTAAACCGTCATTTCAAAGGAAGCCCTGTGTATCAGTTGTATTTCAGACGAACTTAAAGGCGGGGACAATGTAGGTGCACCAAAGTTGTCGCTCGTCCAATATGAAAACAGAGATGTTAGGTAGAACATAAGTGAACAAAAAGCAAATGGCCAAGAAGCAAGATGGAGAGCCCTTCGATTTTGCAGGTGGAACTGCTGTGCCTGTCAATATACGGTGGCTTCAAGTGGCTCCACGTTGATCTTTGACAATGGTCAGTGTTACGCCGTACCTGACACACCCATATGGAAGCGAGCGAAAAACTAAAGCGGTGCGATGCGTATGACTTTGCTGACCACTGGACCTCGAGTTATTTTTATGAGAGAGTTTTTTTTTTTTCGCTGGCAGCATGCTTACAGCGGCACTGAAGGCATGCGAGACAATCAACATTTGGAAGGAAAAGAGTGTTTGATGTCACCTCTTGCTGTGAGTGGCTGAATCATGATGTTGTGTACGGCAAGAGATACCTCTGAGCTTGATGGAGAATTTTAATGCAGGTAGGACTAGCTTTTGAACAGAAATTTCATGATTCCAGTTCCTCCGAAAGCCACCCAATTAGTTACAGTATATGGCAGAAACACGAAAGAAAACCCGGGAAAATTTCTTCCCTCTCAATCTCTTCCCCTCTCTAGCGTCACTCTCGCGCAATCCCAGGGTCCGCATTCCGATTAGTCGTCGCCATTTGCCGTGGCCTTCACTCGATGAGGTCGCTCTCGATGACCACCTCTCCACCTCTTCCTTGAGGCTCGCCATGGTCGCACCCGCTGCGTTTCAAACTTCTTTACAGACTGGTTATTTGGTCTTCTTAGGACGTGCCCATACCAGCCGTGCAGCCGTTCCTCCTTCGAATACAGCTGGACACGAGCCGTCTGTATGGTCACTGTCACTTCTTCGTTCCTGGCCTTGTCCAGTCGCTTCCAGCTACCATACGCATTTCAGTAGCTGCCGCTAATGCATGTTGGTTATGAGTCAGCATTCGCTTCCGCACAGCACTGCGGGCCTTGGGCATTGAAATACTTGTACCAAGTAACGACTAACCCTTGAGGGTGGAGCGAAAAACTTCTCGCGATATGAAGGATTAGTTGCTTCAAATGGTGCAGGTGATCCAGCTCATCTCCTTCCATCAACGTGTACGAAGGAGTCTAATCCAGAGGTGGACTTGAGTTCCGCTATTATTGTGACTTCGTGCTTTCATCACTCCGCCGTGCTATCACCAAAACGGGGACGAAACCAAAACTTACCTTTGCTCAAAAGAGGGGTCTGAGGGAGTCGAAAGAACTCTCTTCAATCGGCGCTGTGAAGATCAGTGTGAGTGACATGGGCGGACCATCACACTGTCACTCTCGCGGGATAGTACCATCCATTCCCCTCCGACAGGAAAGGAGTTCGTCAAACGCTATTGCCATCATAGTCTGTATCACCTGTCGTCCCTTATCTCATGAGAATCCCGAGCCATTGCGCCAGAAACGTCTCCATTCGTCCCCTTCACGAGCCAAAGCAGTCCACTGAACCTTTGTGGCTCCAGGGACACGCAGCGCAGCATCTCGCTCCCTTTGCGCAGAGCTTTCGTGAAGAAGCCTGACCATCGGGTCGGCGATCGTCCAGGTGTTTGTTTGACGTCCTAAGGGATGTCTATGTCTAAGTTGATAAACGCCATGATTGATCGCCATGAACGAAGAGATAAAGGACCCTAACAAAATCAATGCTCTGGTGTCCAAATTGCCCAAAACCATTGCGGTGGCGGTTGAAGCGGACAAGAGGGACCGCACTCTAGTACTTCGGTTTTTTCGGAATTCACGAATCTACCCCAAACACAGCTCCATCAACAGATCAACGCGTTTAGTAGCAAAATAAAGAAAATTATGGTTTCTCGAGGGTGTTTTTGAAAACAGAAAATTTATTTCGTTTCGAATAGCTGTGCGGAGAAACGATCTTTCCACGATAATTGAGAAGTTGTTCTATGATATTATGACAATGAATTATGAGTGATGAGCAAGAATTTTGTAATTAAATTTGGTATTGCTGTGTTTTCTTTTTTTCGTGTGTCAGTTTGCTAATTTGTTAGCTGGTTTTTTTGCATATGTTTATGCTTAAACCAATAACCTTCCAGAAGCTGGCGCCCGGAAGTCCCTGTCAGCACCGTCAGCGTACCTACTGAGCACATCCGGAGTCTCGTCTTGCTTGCAATCAGGCCTGCAATGACGGCCACTGCTCTCCGGTGCTGTCTACTAAACCATGATAATTTAACAAGAATTCAGCTACTGATTACCGAAATTAGCTGAATCGGTAAGCATACGTTCCACCTAAAGGAGTATATAGATATATCCTTCATTCAACGTGTTCGATATGATATGACAATTAATATGATAAGAATATCACGTCATAGGGATCCAGAGACTAGCATCGGCATGCCCATAGAGGAGTAAGGCCGCGGTCATACTTTGCGATGCCGGCGGCAGGGCGTGGTTGCGTATATCTGCGTCTCCGCCTATGCCACCCTGCCTCGTTGCCTGCGTCATCTCTACATCTCCCCTTGCCACTCTCCCTCGCTTCCTCTGTATGCAGCCACGCCCTGCTTGCGGTGAGTATGACCGCGGCCTAAGACGTCGGATATCGAGATATCTACAGAGCAAGCAGACTAGAACGCGCGCTACATTTGAATGGCAAAAACTTTTCGTTCTTGAAAACATGAATTATATTCAATGTTGAAGTTCATTAATTGTTCGAGTGTCCTTATTGGGCAGAAGAGAACAAAATCCAAACACCCCTTACCCCCCCCCCCCCCCCGTAATGCATAAAAGGAATTCTGACCTATCCCTATTACGCTCACCTCCCTTCTTTGTATAATAGCAAATGTTAACCAGCCGAGACCAGGGCCAGTTGTGCATGTAACAATACTACCATTGCAAGCCTTTTCCATGGAGAAATGGAGCATCGTTTACCAATAAGACACCCTTTTATACACTGAGAAGGCGAATTCCAACTCCTCTTCAGTTCGTGGTAAGTGATGGTACTGTTATACCATCATTTACCACAGCTAAACTGATCATTTAACCGGACGAGAGCGAAATAATGATCTCAAATGGCCTATGGTCCTTTTTTGAACTAGTCTGGGAAGCACATCAAACTGCTTTGCTACATTAATGTTTCGACGACTTTCTGGAAGATTGGCACTTACTCATCTGTCCATGTTTGGTCTTCCATAATCGTTGCGCTTTAGATCGTTTACACCTTTTGTTTATGTTCTGTTTGTCTTTTTGAGAATATAGTTTTTATAAATATTTGTTACCCAAGTTTGACGTAAACCGAGCCATAAATATAAGTACATATAGAGCACGGTATGGGTGTCGGAACACTGTAGCGTCGGATATGCGATAGTCGCAAACAGAAGAAATCGTGGGGAAATTACTCGGGCTTTGACTCTCTGTTGGCAAGATGGTGGGTTATCAAGGACGGTTGAGCAAAAAGGCATTGGCAGTTATGTTTTGGATTTTTCGTCTTGAACCAAAAATAATGTAGTCAATACGAGTTCTTTCTTATTAATTACGAAACATATTTATTACCACTATAGCAATGAGGATACATCACGGACAATGTTGAGAATGACTTAAGAAAGAGAGCTAGCATGAATGATGAATGTGAAAGAAAAAAACCGCAAAACATATACACAGGGAAAAAACGGGTTCACTCCATTCATTGTGGATAAAAAATTGTAATATAAACTGCCGCCATTTTTAAGTGAATGTGTGGAAAATAAATGAGTAAGGCTCATAAAATTAAAGTAAAAATTGGTTAAAAGTAAAGTTAAACAATTTGGTCACAAACCAAAAATTTTTCATAAACTTTTTTCTACGAATAATTGAATAAATGAAATTGTAATGGTGAATTTATGAAGAAATCCTTCGCGTTATTAACATATGGCCTACTCACACAAAAAATGATGCAACAGAAGAAAGAGTGAAGAATGTGAGTTGAGGGAAAAAGTGTCATGTGCATGGAAATGTGCTCGACTGAATTTACATGAAACATCGAATCAAATTTCGGAAACAACCAACACTATTGATTAAGCATCCGATGCATTTGGTAATACAATAAAGAATTACGCAGAAAGTTATTGCGAAAACTATACAAAACCCAATAATCAGAGCTATTTTCAATGACTGCAAGGACTCATCAAGCTGCAGAGTAATAGTGTTGAATATCCAATCCAGTGTCTCGGACGGGACTTCGTTACATCTGAAACATCTTTGACCGTAAACACACATTTAATCTGTAAAACAGACCACATAATGGTCACATAGACCCTCATAGCTCCGAGGACAGCTGCATGGGATCAAATTACATGGAAGAACAAAGCATCAAAATGAGTTTCAGCTGCCAAAGGCAAGTAATTGTACGAAGCAATTATCCCTCAAAAAATCCTGTGATTCCAGGTGAGGGTCAAATATGTGGCGCCTTCCAAGGTACAGTCCCATCTGGCTTCTTTTCTTCCATAATTTCACTGGCCCTTTACAATATTACCTAGCTTATTCGAGCAGTCAACAGCATTCCTATGAATTACTCGTAAATACATACAAATGTAATTCTCACCCAGGACATGATCCTTTTGCTTCGTAGAATTCACTGTCACCGCCCATAGGAATTGTCTTCAGGGCTCTCTTATAAAATCTAAATTATCTTAAGTAAGAATCAAATAATGAAATTTGAATGTCATGCAGCAACTCTCCTCAGCCAATGACATATCTCTCCGTCGGGATCTCCTTTAGGATGAAAGCAGACGTATTGA
Organism: Trichostrongylus colubriformis; assembly: GCA_963978905.1. Taxonomy (NCBI): domain Eukaryota; kingdom Metazoa; phylum Nematoda; class Chromadorea; order Rhabditida; family Trichostrongylidae; genus Trichostrongylus; species Trichostrongylus colubriformis. The sequence goes on along the minus strand of OZ022259.1, from coordinate 6,681,146 downwards.
GTGCCATTGATCGAACCACTGAGAGAAATTCGTGTGGTGAAGTTTGCCGTGTTTGTATTCGCTACTGAAGAAGGAGCAGACGATGCGCAAATTAAAAATAAACTGGGAAATAAATAAAATACAAAATAAAAAAATAAAAATAATCAAAAATAAAATTAATAAAAAATAATAAAAAATAGTAAAAATGGTAAAAATAAAAATGAAAAATAATGAAATAAGAGCAGATGGGAAATTAGTAAAGGGCAACATCACTCACGCGGAACATAAACACGATCCTGCAATTTTGACTTTGTTTCGTTGTTCCAGACACTTCCTAGCATCGTTCCATGGGCTTCCTGCATGAAGAAATGTGATGAGTTAATTGGAATCGAGCGGGTGGGCGAATTTGTGCCAGCCATCACTGGTGGCCCCTTCCCACTTTCTCATAATATCGGTTTGAATATGCTCTTCGGAAATGCTCGGCAGGCGACAGCACATCCACCGTTCCAGGTGAACATGTAGCAGTAATTGCGGTGTTCCGGTTAGCGCCGCACTTGGAATTGCTCACTTGCCGTGCAGTATGTTCTATGAAATTTCCATCTTTCAGGCAGGGAGTGTAAATGGAATGATGTGACGTACTTATTCAATTGCGCTTGAATAATCGCTTGAATATTCTCAAATCCTAAATCACATTCGCTTAAATATTCTGAAAACTTACGAGAAAAGTCACAATCATGTAGTGGTTACTGTGTTCGTCCAGATGGATTGAACCCACAAAATCAGTGTACGCCGAAGAATGTCGCGAAATCTTTGGACGAGTTTCTGTTACTATATGCATCTGGAATCACGACAAGAAGATTGCCACAAACCATTTTAGAATGTGGAAAGGAGCTTATTCGTATTCAAAATTTTCCTTGGTTGCCTTTTACTGTTCACTGTATACTCGTGCATACATAGACGCCCTGAGGGAATCGTCCACGGAAATTTGAGTGCTTCTGTTACCCATATATTTATATTGTAATCGCATACTACAGTACCACATACATATGAAGTATCACGCCAAAAAAAGGCAACCGGCTTGAGATGCAGCCTCCTGGAAGTTAAGACAGACGAGGTGGGGCGTCCAGGCAGGCGGGCCGCAAGGATTCTAGAAGCAAGGAGACGACGGTCATATGGTTAGGGAGGCAGAATGGGATGCAACTCACAGTGGGCGCGGATATATGAATTGCTCTTTTCCTGTCACCAGCCTTCAAAAAACGAGAATTCAAACGAACTGCTGTTTTTCAAGGTTTCCGATACAAAAGGAACTTTTCGGTTCTTCTCGGATTTCTGTTCACTATATCCATTAGAGTGATTTTGGATGGAACTGGAGTCATGGGATTTCCGTGATCGACTCATTTAGACTTTCAAAAAGCGATGAGAAATCTTCCGTAACACTTGCATCGAAATAAGCATGAAACAATATTTCGTGTTGACCTAGTACTTACCGTAACATGCAGACCTTCAGCATGCTGAACAACGATGGATCTGTTTTCATACGCAGCAATGTCGATCCATGGATCTGATGACATGAGACGGCCTGGAATCCATTTGCAAATTTATTTACTCGGGCACATACCCAATTTAACAGACACCATAACGAGATACAAGGCAAAAATCACCACTGTTCTAGAGCTTTCACTTGAAAATCATGCCTGAAAAACACCTAGGCTTTACAAATATCAACCCTTTGTTATAGGTAACCTGCATCCTGAGCATGTGGAAGAAATTATGTCATCCATTGCAAATTCTTGATTAATGGACCCCTCCTTCTCCGTGTGTGTGTGCAGATATGACGGAAAACCGCGTGGCCGCACGCGGCGAACGGTGCGGCGGGTGCGAGTGTCAGCGGCAGGGCATGGCAGCCTTTAAGCGAGGCAGTGTGGCATGGGTGGAAGCGCAAAGTTGATGCAGCCACGCTCTGCCGGGCTCCCAAGAGCAATCGATTCGCAAGTCGTACTGGTGGCGCCGCGAGTGAGACGCCGCGAAGCGATTTTCCGTCACATCTGCACGCATCCTCCTTCTCCTTGCCCTCTAGTGGCAACGTCGCGACAATGGCTAGCAATCACCAGTAGGGGTAGTAACGCGATCTACATAAAGTAAAAATCCATAGAGCATTAATTATCAAACATTATATTGTGCTGCTCCGGAGCTTCATGGTGATCTGAATGTTCGACAACAACTGAAATTCCAAAGTGGTATAGAAAAAGTTCAAAAGACCCCTCAAGAGACTCAAGTGTTTGGAATATTTTTGCTCCATTTCGGGGATTACCACCTTCTAGCCCGGAAACGTGGATTTTTGCTTAGTCATACGTTATATAACAATCACCTATGGCATTTGCTTATTTTTTTGGTTTTGAATAAAGGATTTGGTGTCTCAACTGTCGTCAAATTATGAAACATTTTTTTGGTTCCGAATAAAGAATTTGGTGTCTCAACTGTTGTCAAATTATGAAACAATTCCAAAAGAACAAGAGCAGACACATAAAAAGTGAAAAAATGATAGGCACTTCAATTTCAATTCACCCATGTCAAAATGACGCACTTGTCCGTTGCTGTTGTTGAAAACCACATAACTAGCATCGATTGATGAGTAATATATCTGATCTGGGCAGTTGGTGAAGTAGACATTCTAAAATAAAGTATTCGAATTGGCTCATTTGCAAGGTTGCAGCAAATTGATTTCGAAAGTGTCTCGCAACATTCATCTGACTACGAAATCGCGAGAACAGTTTCAGGGAGTTATACCTACATGTGCCTGACGCAGCTTAATTGCACCCCGTCTGATATCCCACTTTCCATTGATGAACCGAAACCATCCAAGTTTGTCCAAAGAGGACTCTCCAATATCGTTCAACAGAACACTACCGTATAGACTCGAGTTGCCTGTATGAAAATGATGTAGTACGGAATCACATTAGACAGGATTAGGTATAAAAGTGACTATGCGAACTCCACGGAAAGATCACTTCGAAAATCCAACAAATTCATTCAGCGTACCGTTTGAAGACATGAAATCATTAAATAAAAAGAGGATAAAGTTGTGATGATCAACATTGTCACAGAGCTCTTTTCGGTGATATCAATAATATTCTGAGCTCAGACTTCAATCTATTTGTACTTATTTACGACCCCTCTTGAAAACCGCTGATAGATCGGCATGAACTGCGGATCACCTTACATTAAGTTTTGCAAAAATTCTAAGAAAAATCTCAAAATTCTGCAACATGCCTAGTTACATGTCACCGGCTATCGCTATCGTGATCAGCTACTTAGATGATTTTCTTGCTGCCTAGTATGACATTCAGCCTGTTTCGCAGTAATCCCTCACAGCCCTCATTCTGGATGATTACGCCTAGAATCGTCCAAACGCTAAGTCGTCAACAGGATTAACCATACGATTGGCGAGGGCACATTCTTTGAAAACCACGGTTATCTGCTAGTATCACCAATCCAGAATGGCTCCTTTTCTCTGTAAGATAACACACTGCTGCGCGCTCAATGGGCTTCAATGCTGGCGCCTTACGGGATGCTATGAAAGAGGATCCGAGAGGATCCGAGACAGAATAGCCGTTGCTTGGCGAGCACTTCTGATGCGGTATTATGACAGTGTTGAAGCACCTCCACGAAGTCGCGGAAGGAGCTATGATTTCACATGCGCTGAATCTCCAACAGTTCCAAATGTGGTCCGACACAGCAATGCTCCTCCTGACTTCCCATCACACTTTCGATTGGCTATCCAACTCAGTTACTGTCGATGAGAAGTGGGTACTGTATAATAACCAGTTCCACAAGAGTCAATGGGTCTCAAGCAGGGTACACCAAGAGTCGAGGATTCCTCGACAGAAGAGGGTCGTGTTTGACGGGTGAGATGAGGGGGGGGGGGTCGTAAGTGTAGAGATCAGCAATGGTCCCAGACTAGATAATAAGCGGAATATTCCGTCAGCTTCCGTCAGCTTCCCTATTATGGAAGGCCCTATTATGGAAGGAAATATGATTGAATTTGGGTGATCAGTACAAAAATACGATAGAGTACTTACTAATACTATTTAACGGCGATAGCTGTTTATATGAAGAGGTTATGTAGATATTGAAAGGCAGGGGGTCGTATATAGGCCGCTCTAGAGGGGGGAGGGTCGCAGTGAATCAGCCATTTTCCTCGACACCCGGGTGTGCCCTGGTCTCAAGGAGCCACACCGAAGAAAGGTCCTTTTGAGCTGCTGGTGGAATGCGAAAAAAGTTATTCACTAGGAGCTCTTACCTTCAATACCACGGTTAATGCTCAACTTTACAGTGACAGCTTGATTGTCTCGCCGATCGTTTGAAAGTAAAAAGCGATCGAGATTACTTTTTCAGGATAACACGTTGTGAAGGGAACTCGAGAAAAATTGATGGCTTTCGGGTGGACAGTTTTCCTCCATCCCTCATATACTTCTGATCTCGCCCCAATAAATTACCACCTATTCCTTTCTCTAACCCCTTTTTTATAAGAGAAATCCTGCAATAACGAAGATGATCTCAAAAATGAGATCCAACCTTTCTTTGACCAAAAGTCTATAAAGTTCTATAGCAGGAAAATCGAATAGCTCTTTGTGCATGGCAACATGTTGTAGATGATAATGGGACATATCATGATGAATAAATATAGGAATGAAAAAAAAATTTAAAGAAAATAAAAAAAATCGGTCGAGGTGGTCCGGAACTTATGAACCGACCAAATACATTTGATCTATGAAATCCCGACCGTTTTCCACGTAATACATGCCAGGCTGCATTTCCCGAAAGGCTCGATTGGCTGTGACCTCGAGACTGAGTTTGTGGCGTTTGTGGTGGTTCCAGGTAGAGTAACCCCGATTCATAGAGACTGGCACCAGTTCTTCAAATATGAAGCGCCAGCCTTCTTTTGACGGCTCATGAACGCGATATCTAAAACGTAAATCGAATATCCATGGCCATCACTAGAAGATCACGTAATGCTCAGACTGATTTCTGACCGAATTCGGTTTTACTTCTTTACAACTTCCATGATTTCGAATGACTGCTGGAATTCCAAATAATTACCTGAACACAGCCAGCGTTTCAGGTTGGCCGACTTTTACAGCAGTAAAACTCTTGTTCTGATACGAGTCGATGCGGATTTCACAGCATAATTCACTTCTCTCACTGGTTCCACAACCAAAGCTGAGATGTGATGAGTGATAGGTTCTATAGCAGAGGGATCCCATGTAGCATTTTCTGCACAGAGTAAATTGGTAACATAATTTGTCATACATAGAAATACTGATCAAGGCACTGGGAAGAAGAAGGGTGTGTGCAGATATGACAGCGAATCGCTACGCGGCGTTTCATTCGCGGCGCCACCAGTACGACTCGCCGTATCGATTGCCCTTGGGAGCCGGCCGAGCGTGACTGCGTTACGTCTGCGCTTCCACTCATGCCACGCTGCCTTGCTTGAAGGCTGCCATGCCCTGCCACTGCCACTCGCACCCGCCGCGCCGCTCGCCGCAGGCGGCCACGCGATTTGCTGTCATATCTGCACACACCCGGAAGAAGAATGGCGGTGTGGAAGCAACTTACCTATAACTATAATCATGTATATTGCATTTCTGAGTTCTACCAGCACATCCACAAAAACAGGAAGTGCTTATCAAGGGTACGGCAAATATGTAAGCCTCTGCAATCATAGATGAACATAAAAATGTGTACAAAGCATATTCTCCGCTGTGAAATAAAAAATCAAGGAAAGAACTTCAGAGAAAAAATTAAAGAATAATAAAGTGTGGGATAGGTTAACTTGAACGCACATACCAGTAACAGGATAATGTTGCTCGAGCTTCAAGAATTGAAAGGAGTGCATGACACTGTACGAACTATTACTGACCTGAATGAAGCTCACTAAGGCAGGAATTATACTTTGCGAGCATTTTGTAGATCCTGCCCGCGGTAAGGGTGAGAAAGTTAGGTACAGGCCACCCCCAAGGGGATTCGTAAAAGAGGCAACGGATGAAGTACGCGAGGCATTTTTCACCAGGCCATCGGTATCGTACAGATTAACACCGAAGAATGCGTCGTACAGTTTAAGTGGTGTAGTGACAGGTGGCGCGCACCCTACGCTCATGGTGCGTGGATCAAATCCCGGATCAACGCCCGCCCAGGCCAACCAAGCCTTCTATCCCTCTAGGGTCGGCAAATTGGCACCGGACTCGCCTGGGAGGATAAAAGCACTGACTTGTACATCGGCCGGCCACCGCAAGTCATTATAAAGGCCCCATCACATTCACCACCCATCACGATTCTGAATGGAACTTGAATGTGCGGCGCATCCCAAAAAGGGATTGATTAATGCCAAAAACTCTATCCTTTATCCTTTAATGCGTCGTTCAAGTGAAATCGCAGAAGAGCGTGATCGAGCACATCACCCCGCGTCAGATATGGTCCGAAGAACCTCTGTCGGGGTTCCTGTTATGCGTTAGAAAGTGAGGGTCATATCTAGGATTTTTTTGAGGAAATCCCCAACACCTACGCATCATAGTGATTTTTCGACCAAATAGAAGATCTCTAAAAAGAGGTTGCCAATAGATAACCATACTTCATAATAGGTGTTAATGCTATGATTATCGATTGACGAGCTTTCTTGGAAATATGCTTTTAGTCTAAAAGTAGCCTCAGCGCGAGGGGAAGTCGTAGTTCCCCAAAGTTTTCCTGGACACCAGGCTTGACCCTGCAAATTGATAGGTTCATGCGTCGCGGCAAATGCGATTCTGTTATTCGGCGATTTTGCAATATAACGCAGACCTAGTGAAATTCCATGCTCGAAGCTCAGCTTCTGGACATACTCAGTTGACTACCTGCAATTTGATGCAAGCGGTCTCATGCAGAGCCATAGTAATTCTTGTCGAGCTACGTATTTCAGCCAATCCATTTGAATCATAGCTACGAATCTATAATTAACAAGAATGATATTCCATATCAGTAATGATATCAGAGGAGGCATAAAAAGCAAGCAATGAGTGCCGGGCAAAAACACTTGACCTGTTCAGGTTGGGGTGTGTGCAGATATGAAGGAAAACCGTTTCGCGGCGTTTCACTCGCGGCGCCACAGTACGACCTGCGAATCGATTGCTCCTGGGAGCCCGGCAGAGCATGGCTGCGTCACCTTTGCGCTTCCACCCATGCCACACTGCCTCGCTTGAACGCTGCCATGCCCTGCCACTGGTACTCGCACCAGCTGCGCCGCTCGCCGCAGGCGGCCACGCGATTTTCCGTCATATCTGCACACACCCTTCAGGTTGTATCCTTTTGCGGCCCCGCCCGTCAGAGTGGAAGCCCGCCCGTCAGAGTGGAAGCGTCTACGCAAATTGACCACGCCTAGCACTGAACGAAGTACTTCCGAATGTGGCGTTAACGTGGCAAGACAAGCTTGCTAAGCATCGTGAGTTAAAATAAGAGAGAAATCTGCCATCATGCACTCTCTTCTAGGCTACAGTACTCGCACAGGGACTGTGGTAGAAGGGCTTGATCTTTGAGTGTTTGGAAGTCTTCTTCATTTTTTTTCAGTGGAGGGTAAATAGAAGCCTCTCGATTATCAGCTACTGGAGCGACAACGCTCGTAATTCATCGTTAGGTGTGCTCTCTAAGTAAACAAAAGAAATATTCGAAGTGGCTAAGCCTCTCACTTTTCCCTCCATCACCACATTGCTCTGGCAATGTGAAGGATTCGCACTGGTTGTAAGGAGACTCCATAGCAGTGCGATAATCCTCAAAAACAGCATCAAGAAAGGAAGAGCTCACGCTGGAATGGCAACACAGGAAAATCGTATAAAGCTACTCAGCTAATACCAGCACGAAGCGTAAATCTCACCAATTCCTTGAATGGCTTCTACTTCAAATCACGGAAGGTGTTTCAGCAGCTGTTTCAATCGGCGAGAGGCATGGACGAGGTGCGATCGACTGATAAGGAGTCATTGCGAAATTTCAAGACTGATTACGAATCCTGGCGTGAAAACGTAGTTAATGAGCGAATCTCAGAGGGATTTCGGGTCCCTGTTTCTCACAATTTTAAAATTACTCCGTTCTTTCTCTACTGCTGCACTACAGACAGGACACTCCCAGGTGTCCAGGAAAATGGTAGCTTTAGTACGACCCCACTCTCCGGATGCCCGAATACGACACTCCCCTTCACCCACTAACAATGTCAATTAATGCTGTCGGATTGTATAGTATATTACCGATCATTTATGGTGGTTGCTGAGCATTTCATTGCCATGCTTTTATATCGATTGCCCTTTACGTATAAATTTTGCAGACACTTTTAATGTATTTTATTGGAGAAACCAAAAAAGATGCAAAAACCTGTGCAGCATAAAAAGCAAGATGAGAAACGGTGCCCTCCGTATGGAGTAATGACTCGCCATCTTCAAGCTGACGTGCATTGATATCGAAGATGATGTAGTAGATTACTCGCCTTTTCAGTGTCTTCCCACTGGCCACGCGATATTGGAATTAAGACTAGAACGAATGGGAATCCTTCTATTAGTCTGACAGAATTTAGAATGTAATATGCACCAAGGTTATTGCTGGCGACTTCGTCTCCGTGTCGCTGGGCAGTGTCGACTGATTCTGTACTATTGGATTGGAATATTGGATTGACGGTTCCGAGCTCCTCGATTCGACCTGGAACGACGTAGAGCTCTCGAATGTCGGAGCGGCGAGATCAGACTGCTGCCGAGGAGAGGCCGAGCGAAGTGAGACGAGACCGGTGAATAGTGGAGCCGAATAAGCGGTCGGATCCGTAGGGGCTGGATCCAATTGAGGAGGACCAATGCAGAAACCTGCCTCTGGTAGTATTGCGAAACTTATATACAGGTGATATGTGCATATTGAATCTGCAAAATTCCTGAATGAAAACATATTTCTTCCCAAGACTCCTATATTTTGAGAACCAAGCTTACTCATGAATATTGCTAATTCCTGAATGTAAACATATTTCTCCCCAACTCTTATACTTTGAGAACCAAGTTTCCCTATGAATATTGCTAAGACCAGAAGAATGTAAACATAGTGAAGCTTGCCTGATTGTGCAGTTAGTCACGTTTTGCGACAGATGAACTAGTGACCACTCCTTTACTTCCGAAACATCCTGAACGACCAACAGCTATGATCTCAAAATAATAACGAACTAGTGGTTCGATTGAAAAACTGTAGGTTGAAAATCCATACAATCAAAACCAAATCAACGAAACTGGGGTGCAAAGGTCCACTGCATGCCGCAGGGGCGCTTGTGTGCGATAGCTTCGAACATAGCGCTCCCTGGCCCATCCACGCTAGGCAGCTTCCGCTGGCCGCGTCCCGCGACGTGCGGTGCTACGCCCTCTGTAGTCAAGGCCAGTATACAAGGCCAGTTGCCAAGTGCCAGTTGGTTTCCACCGGGTATTGCTATAATGCTATCTGGAACCCGGAAGTGCCGTAGGTGGAGCGCTGGCATATGAGTTGGCAGGTGTCTTCCTGTGCTCTCCGACTGAGAGCTAAAGAAGAGAAGGAAGCTTCTGGTGAGCGGACCGTTTTTCCACTAAGAAAGCCACTTCTATTCATGGGGCACTCGTTTCACCCACGTCGAAGCTCTCCTCTCCCCTTGTGCTACAGTTCATATTCCTCTTCTTTTACACATGAAAAAGTATCTACCATCATCTGCTGTAGTAACGAATTCATGATAGCGTCCTTTACACGTTTTTATGCTTATACCAGCTTGCAACATAGAACGTGATCGCGCCACATTGCAATATCTGTTACATAGTAATACCGGGAGAGACGCTCAGAGTTTTTGCAGCCTAAGGCTGCGGTCCTACTCACCGCCGGCAGGGCGTGGCTACGTTCAGAGACAGCGAGGAAGAGTGGCATAGGCGAAGGCGCAGAGATACGCAGCCACGCCCTGCCACCGGCGCAGCAAAGTATGACCGCAGCCTAAACACTCATTCGCCTGATCGCTTGGTTACTTGATCGACACATATCTTTTTAGGCGCTCATGTACTATGGGGGTGGCATTCAAAAACAATTTCTAGTAAGTGGAATTTTTTTCTCACCCTGAGAGGTTGAGAAGGAGTCCGAGGAGTGTCCTCAACCAGAAAAAGGATGAAAAAATATTTACTACACTAAAAAATATTCACCCATTCCGAAGCTCCTTCCCCCTCAAGGCTTAGGCAAAAAACCACATTCCCGGTTTGCACTGATATCTTAATGCATTCCGACACATTAGGAAACACAATACGATAACAGACACGCATAAAACCCGAAGAACAAAAAAAAAGAGACAATGAAATAACAAGGGTTAAGCATATAGCCTAAGCCTTGGAGGAGGGGGAACACTTCACACACGGGAGATCATCAATGGTAGGCAGGATTTTGTTTGTTCACTTACTTTCGACATTTCAAAATAAAAACATCCTAATGACAATCGGACACGTTGATATTACATGATTTGAAGATTTGATATGGGATTAATTCTCTATTGTAATTTCAAATGTGTTTTTGAGTGCCACCCCCATAGTACATGAGCGCCTCTTTTTATTTCCACGCAATCGTCTGATTGAATCGCGATCTCTGCACAATGCCTTTATCATTGCTGACTACTGAGAAGTGGTAAGTCATTCATATTTCTTTATATCCTCCGTGGTCGGTTGAGGTGGGTTGGACGTGCTATGCTAAACTTACCGTTACACCTTGCCGTTCATTATCGGAGCTCTCCAGGCTCATACTGGGGGAATGTTCTGCTCCCTCAATCAAGCATGTTGATTATCGCCCTAGCTCTGGAGCTTACGATAGGCTCAATCCCTCCCTTCGTCTTGGATGTTGTGCTGATGAGGAGGGCGATTTGTTTAAGGGTGACAATATGCATTTACATGCTTGAAAAGTCAATACCGTTAGAAACAACGGGAGGGGCGAATTAGGCGAATTGGGGTAGGGGAGGGCTAGAAAAGCAGAGGTGCTCAGCAATATAAGAGTAGAGAAGGAGGGTGCTATCGCAGTGAGGGAGGAGGCATCTCATAACTGGACCCTATTTTTACCTAAGCCAAGAAGGGGAAAGGGGACCCTTTCTTCCTCCTTCAAAGCTTAGGCAAAAATCTACCCTTGAATGCGGAGAGTGACCCCACAAAAATCCTTTGGAAGTAATCAGGTGTGAAACTTTCTGTGTTGCGATAGCACCGAAAGGACGACATAAAATCGCGAAAAAAAACCGAGGATTAGGAGCCTAAAAACCCTTCCCTCTTTTGCGTCTCTCTGCGTCACTAGCAGAGGTGGCCTGCAGACAGGCCAGAGTCCGAATCATCTGGCCGCGATCGTTTTCCCGCTCCTCCCCGGCGACTCGTCCGGCCGCAGGACCGCAGGACGACATGCCGTGCTGCGAGGTCGCCATAAGAGACCAAGCCGCGCTTTTTTTTTTGAAGCGATTGTGCCACAGGTGACCTTTTCTGAAGTAAGAGGTTCGTTTTCAGAGAACATGTGCTCCTAGATCTCAGTTTTCCCTCACCCATACAGGTGCCTTCTAATAAACACACGGTGTCAATGTGTGTTGGGCGGAGACCTGACCTCGTTTCAAGTCGCTAGCTCGCATAGCAAGACGTAAGCTTCCACATCTTCGTATAGGGGATAAGGGCAGATTTTCACTCAGAAGAATGGGGATACGAATTTCGGCCTAGCAATAAGCCCAGATAGAGGAAAGGAACATCGTGTGGATGAAATAAGCCTCATGCGCGGCAGGGTTTCACTCACCCTGAGCTTCTTTTTCATCTCAGTTTTAGGGTAAATATACATCCTCTTTGATGCTTGCCTTGTCTTGACGTGTTTGTGAGCAATGAGCAATGAGCACGAGTTACGTGGGCAATGGTGTGCGATACGCTATCATTCAGCCTTTCAACGTGGACGTGAAGTGCAGACGGGGGAGGTACAGAGATGACGCAGGCAACGAGGAAGGGTGGCATAGGCGGAGACGCAGATATACGCAGCCACGCCCTGCCGCCGGCACCGCAAAGTATGACCGCGGCCATAGTGTTCAGCGATCATGAAAAAGCATGTTACTGCTCAACACTCAACTATCTGCCCCATTATTATTGCACCTAGGGAGTTTGAGGTAGTAGACCCGATGACTGATCTCACCATCCTGAAGGTTTGGAACATAATTACCACAACAACATCAGCCTTAGACAGGTTCATAGCGAAATTGTGGAAAAGTGTAAGTTCCGAGTCGTTCGCGAGAATTGTGGATGTGTGGAATTTGCGATTTTGAGAAAATGACGGACACGGCATACCTGCATCAGGGCGGTCGCCTGAACAACCGCTCTACTATAGAAACCGGTGTCAGCGAGGGCTTGAGGGTCATCAATGTTGACTTGTTTCCCACTCTGCGGCCCTGATCACACGAATGTCGCGCCTTTTCTTCTAAAGCCCTCGGGCCTCCGCCTACCCGGATGCATCGCCTCGACGAGAGTTATTCTGAGGAGCTATGCTTCTTGACCTTATGAGTAGCAGAAGAGCACAAATTTGCTTGGTTTATAGACGATTCTTTCAGATGGAGGACGCAAGTACCTCTTTAAAGGGACAGAATCATTTTCAAGGCTTGAAAGGCACATAAAGGAAAAGCAAAGCAAGCGTATAAATCAAGGGTCAGACCTCAGGCCTTGCCAATGTTAGCCCAACCCGCGGATCTATTTTGGTAGGGGAGGACACGAGATAACGTCCCCTCTTTAAAATACTCCTACCAAAATCCCGTGCTTTTTGACGCATTACACCAGATAATCGTTTTTTTTTCAGGAATGTCTTGCGGTGCACTCCGTGTTTTCCTGATCTTCCACTATATAATGGGAATTCATACATTTTTCAACTTTCTCGGATCACTACAAACTGTTGGAGTTACAGGATTTCTTTATTGTAAAGGGGAACCAGTCAAATCAGCCAGGCTAATGCTTTATGACCGAGAGAATTTATGTGAGTAATTTCCCCTGCGTCGGTACCAAGAAATTGCAGGCTTAAAGGAACCGGAAGGGGGTCCGAAACAAGAGAAACATACAAAGAAATGAGCATTTCGTAACGAACGCAGAAGGTTAGAAGCGATAATCGATGAAAAAACCCGAACTCAAAAGTGCATCGCTGCGGTGTGTATTCGCGCCTCATTCGCATCATCGCACTGGCGTTCCGAGTTGTCCGCTGTAGGAGACGGTCGCGGGCCAACTTTAGTTGTAGCACCTGACTCGCAGCGCAGTGGAGTGGCCATTCCCAACTACATTAACATTCATGTAAGTACATCTAGAAACAATGTAAGAAAGAACAAAGGAAAAAGTAAAGGAAAAAACAACTCTGTAAAAGAAACATCGCCTCTTGGCACCATGCCAAGGCGTCAAATTGGCGAGTTTGTGCAATGGCGGTCACTTGAACTCGTCCACACTACGTCTGTTCTACCGTAAGCCAAAATTACTCCCTTACGGTGTCTTTAAGCAGGAGGGGCTGACGTGGAAGTACAAGGTTTTAGAGGAGGCAAACGCGCGGCATTTCAGTCCTCCTTTATACTTTGCTACACCCGCCGCCAGCTGCGATTGTCACCGTCTACGCAGGTGCCGCAAAGTACGGAGGAGACCCAGCAGTTAGGGGTGGGGGTCACGAGGTCGAATTTCCGCTTCGCGGCAATGCACTCGCGGCGCCACCGGTACGACTCACCGTATCGATTGCCCGTGGGAAAATGGCTGAGTGTGACTGCATCACGTTTGCGCTTCCACTCATGCCACACTGCCTCGCATGAAGGCTGCCATGCTCTGCCACTGTCACTCGCACCCGCCGCGCCGCTCGTCGCGCGCGGTCGCGCGGAATTCGACCTCGTGGCCCCCACCCAACAGTTAGCATACCGAGCAAACACAGTCGAAAATAGTGCGTCACATCATCCCCTCCTATATGGCATCACAAAATTACATCAGGAAAGATTTTTCTTTTAGCGAAAGACAGATTATTGGCCTTAGAAGACATAGATGATGAGCTTGGTCGGTTTGATATAAAAGGCACTGCTAGGGACATTTTTACACTCACGCCAGTATTATACATTCTCCACAGATGCAATTACCGCGGGGTAAGTTTATATGGCCTTGATGATTCAAGCCATAAATAACTACTATTCAAATGGGGGAGAGGTTTGCGCCAGCGACCCTATTAGGTGAGTCACGGTGAAACCGTGCCCCGCACGCGCGGCCGATTCACGAATGATTAGGGTTGAGCATAGAAGAAAGATGAGAGGAAATAGAGTTAGGACTGGGAGAGAGGTTAGAGAAGCGGAGAAATCAGATGGTCACATGATTTGAGAAGCCTATACAGCATTTAAACATTCGCGCCGTCAATCGGCGCGTTGACCTAGTTGGGCGTAACTGGCACTCACCTTTTGAATGGACATGTTTTCAACTATCGACATTCCTCTCAGCATCATGCATTTCCGTTCAGAAAACTCATGTGGTGTGATGTTAGGCCTGATGTCAGAGCGAAAGAACCACAAAGGAGTTTTTTGCAGCTAGCGCGGACACCGCATAGCGAGGAAGGTGACCAGCCCCGGTCCAACCCCACCCTTCCTATCCCCGTGAAATTTGCTCATCAAAAACAAATGCTGCAGCGAAAAACATAGTGGAGTATCTGTCATACTCCATTTTTAGAAAATTATTATGAACGGGAAGTAATATTGTAGAAAAAAGTGTGAAATAATACGGTATTTTTAAGGCATGCCACTGGAGGACAGCGGTCACCGTTCCACAAAAATACGTTACAAAAGGAAAATACGTCGATAAATACTACGACTTACAGAAATTTGATTTATCAGAGAGGAAAAATCGCGTAATAAGCATGTGGTGTGACTATTCATCCGAAGATTATGGAGAAATAGTGTATTGATGGAACAACAATTTTTATTCAATAAATGAGAATGAAATCGTCTTCAGCTAGCTGTACCTGCTAATACTTTGTCTGCATGTCATCTTCGATGAATACAGTCCTTTTAACTGTTGTAAATATAGGATTTTGCACAATTCGGGCAGAATAGCCCCTGTACATAACTGATGACATGATTTCAAGAACGCCTCATACGTTTGCCTCCAACATCTCTATAGGATGAGCACGACATAGTCAAACTTGCAGCATAAAAGCACTGACAAGGAGAGTGTGGCGACTGTTCCTGTAGATGGTGTGGGGTCATTTTTCATGTGAGGGTTTGCCTCGCGAGACCGGTGATTTGCAACTAAATTAAATATTTTCGCTACGTATCTGGTCCATTTATGTTAGTGATAAACTAAAGACTAATGGTAAAGATTTATGAAGTTAAAGATGTAATTTATTCGGTACATAATATAAATAGTCAAGTTGTGGCATCCCTAATTCAATGCACTTCTATATATTAGGTGTATGCAGGATAAATGGCCGGAACAGGCACCTTTTTTTTTCAAAACGCCATAAATCATCATCATTGATCATCAACCAAAACATCGTTGCTTTCTCTCACGCACAGACACACACGTAAAGACATCGACAAATGACTAGGAGGATGTGAGTTCAGCCTAACCCTAAGGAACAGAAGGAAGCTTCTGATGAGCGGACCGTTTTTCTGCTGAGAAAGCCCCTTTGTACATGAAACCCTCGTTTCACCCACGTCGAGGCTCTCCTCTCCCCTTGTGCTACAGTTCATATTCCCCTTCTTTTACATAAAAAAATATCTGCCATCATCTGCTGTAGTGACGAATTCATGATAGCGTCCTTTACACGTTTTTATGCTTATACCAGCTTGAAACATAGAACGTGACTCGCGTCTTCCCCTCCCCTCCCTCGCCCCCCCCCATCCTGACCACATTAACCCTATGATAGGGGTGGGGGGAAATACGCCAAAAAATCGCGTGGCCGCCCGCGGCGAGCGGTGCGGCGGGTGCGAGTGCCAGTGGCAGTGCTGGCAGCCTTCAAGCGAGACAGTGTGGCAAAGGTGGAGGAGGCAGGGTGGCGTGGCTGGAGGAGGCGGTGTGGCATGGCTGGAGTGCAGAAGTGAGCAGCCACGCTCTGTCGCGCTCCCAAGAGCAAAATCGATTCGCAAGTCGTACTGGTGGCGCCGCGAGTGCGACGCCGCTAACGCGATTTTTTGGCGTATTTCCCCCCACCCCTATGATAGTATCGACTAGGTGGCGATACGCCTGATCGCCTAAACACTCATTCGCCTGATCGCTTGATCGACACGTATCTTTTTATTTCCATGTAATCGTCTGATTGCATGAATCGCGATCTCTGCACAATGCCTTTATCTTTGCTGGCTACTGGGAAGTGGTAAGTCTTTTACACTTCTTAATATCCTTCGTGGTCGGTTGAGGTGGGTTGGACGTGCTATGCTAAGCTTACCGTTACACCTTACCGTTCATTATCGGAGTTCTTCAGGCTCATATTGGGGGGGGGATGTTCTGCTCTCACAATCAAGCATGTAGATTATCGGCCTAGCACTTAGCCTTACAATAGGCTCAATCCCTCCCTTCGTCTTGGATGTTGTGCTGATGAGGAGGGCGATTTGTTTAAGGGTGACAGCATGCATTTACATGTTTGAAAAGTCAATATCGTATCGTATATTAGAAACCTAGATCTTATAGTGTGTCTATAAGGTTCCTTTACATACGAAAAGTGTGTATATGCTCCTCGCTATTACTGCATTGAACATGAGACACCATACTGTTGCTCCCTCCATTGGACAAGCTCGATAACGTCCCCTCCTTAAACTACTTCTACCAAAATCCCGTGCTTTTTGGCGCATTACAGCAGATAATCGTTTTTTTCAGGAATGTCTTGTGGTGCACTCCGTGCTTTCCTGATCTTCCACTATATAATGGGAATTCATACATTTCTCAGATTTATGGGACGAGAACAAGTTGTTGGAGTTACAGGATTTCTTTATTGTAATGGGAAACCAGTCAAATCAGCCAGGCTATTGCTGTATGACCGAGAGACTTTCTGTGAGTACTTTCCATAGCGCCGGAACCAGGAATTTGCAAGTTCAATCAGGAGGAGCTGATGAGAAAGTAGAAACTTCCCAAAGAGGGCAAACCCGCGGCATGTTTAGACCTTCTTCATACTTTGCTACACCCGCTGCCAGCGGCGATTGTCGCCGTCTACGCAGGTCGCAGAGTATGAAGGAGTAGTCCCTACAGTTAACATGCCGAGGAAACAAAGTCAATAATGGTGCGTCAAATCATCCCCTCCTACATCGCATCCCAAAATAAGATTAAGAAAGATTTCTCTTTCAGCAACAGATAAATTATTGGCCTTAGAAGACATAGATGATGAGCTCGGTCATTTTCATATAAAAGGCACTGCTAAGGACATGTTTACACTCAGACCAGTATTATACATTCTCCACAAATGCGATTACCGCGGGGTAAGTTTTGATGACTCAGCCATAATTAACTATTATTCGAATGGGGGAGGGGTTTGCTTCAGTTCGACCTAAAACCGTTCCCCTCAGCGCGCAGCCGATACACGAATACTCAGGGTTGAGCATTAGAAAAAAGATGAGAGGAAATAGAGTTAGGATTAGAAAAGAGATTAGAGAAGCAGAGAAATTAGATGGTCACATGATTTGAGACGTCTATGCAGCATTCAAACATTCACGCCGTCAATCATAGGCGCGTTGACCTAGTGGGACTTAACTGGCGCTCACCCTTTGAATGGACATGTTTTCAACCATCGAAGTTCCTTTCAGCAACATGCATTTTCGTTCAGAAAACTCATGTGGTGTGATGTTAGGCCTGGAGCCGGAGCGAAAGAAACGCCACGGGGTAGGGGATCGATTGGTCGAATTTTCGCTTCGCGGCGTCGCACTCGCGGCGCCGTCAGTACGATTCATTGGGATTCCGCTCAAGATGGGCTGGTACCGTGAGGCACCTTCCAAGATTGCACCTATTCTCAGCAACATGCTGTGAATTAGAGACTCTTAAGGCTGCAATCTGAGCTCTTCATCGTCCTTCATAGCTAATAAAGGCATAGCTATTACTGCTTCTATTGTACTTGAGGTTGTTGTTGATTGTTGTGATATCTTTCGTCAACTGTTAAAGCCTCTGAAGAATCTTTTATGGATTACTCACTGCAGGATGAGATAGAACTATAACACTTAAAGGCACATTCCAGGATTACCTTGAGTGAGTTAAAGGCATCATTAGGGGAAAGTCGGACGAAAAGTAAAAGAAGTAGTGCATATGAAAGTCGAGATACCTAGTAACAGGATAGTGAAGAAAAAACGGATGGAAATGGCCAAAAACCCGCGAAATAGGACCCCCTTCCCACCGTTGATTCTCGACGCGGACGACCTGTCTGTCGAGAGGGAAGTAGTCTGATCTTGTTTCCCATCGGCATGTTGCCAAGTAAACACAAGGGAATGTTTGGAAATACGACAGCATCTATTCTCCAGAGTGAGCTTCAAGCTAAAACTGCGAAAGCGCGCAGCAAAACCTTCAATCCTGCCGTATCTTCTTGACCGCTCTCACCCCAGTCAATCGGGAATTACGTCATCGGGAGGCGGGGTCAACCTGTCAAGAGGCGGAGCATAAGTGCGTTTGCGGGGTTTTGCGGCGTTTCTACAGCTCAGAGGGGCGCTTTTTCACCGGGATTTCGTGACAGATAGCGTTCCTAGGCCCAGGACTACCATGTGAGTTACTTCTTGTAGGGATTTCTCCATTACCGCATTACCCCTAATGATGTCTTTAAAGCGCTAAGCTATGAAATCCGAGATGCTGAGGAATACGCCGACTAAGAAAAATCCGAAAAAAGTCCCCGAAAAGGGCAAAAATAAGACCTCCTGTCATCTGGGCTTAGACGAGATTACCGCGTGAAAAGGAGCCTTTGAATCAGTTCCCGCTGGCTGGTATCAGAAGGAACTCTAGGATATCACCTGTTTCCTCATGTCAATGTCTCCTTTATCATTGGCATCTCTCCCTTATCTTACCTTATCACACAAATCGTAGGCCTCATTTGCCACGTTGTTGCCATCATTGCCACCGTCATTGCCAGCAATCACGTCTGGAATGGGCGCGCCCGAGCTCCAGGGTGCGGCCGAGCTGGCTTCGAGGGCTCCGCGCGCTGCGATGACTCATCATCGCGCTTCGATATGTGCACAGCCTCCCTGCCCGTTTGGGGAACTATTAGGTCATGTGAAAGGACTTCAGTGTTCCCCCAATCCTGGAATGTGTCTTTAAATTAATTTTGATATTTCGGTACTCGCAGAAAGCATAGGAACGAAAGCAAGTAGCCGCCCGCGCTGAAAATAGGTGCAATCTTTGAAATTTCCTTACGGTACCATCCCATTGCGTCTTGAGCGGCATTCTAAATGATTTGCTTTCGCAGCTCCGTTCGCCGCGGGTGATCGCGCGAAAATTCGACCAATCGACCCCCACCCAACTCCAAACTTCCCATGCCCCGGAGTTTGCTTATCAAAAACAAATGCTATAGAAAAAACACAGTGGAGTGTCTGCCATACTCCATTTTTAGAAAATTATTATGAACTAGAAGTAATATTGTAGAAAAAAGTATGAAATAATACGGTATTTTTAAGGCATGCCACTGGAGGACGACGGTCCCTATTCCACAAAAATACGTTACAAAAGGAAAATACGTCGATAAATACTACGACTTACAGAAATTTGATCTGTCAGAGAGGAAAAATCGCGTAATAAGCATGTGGTGTGACTATACATCCGAAGATTATACAGAAATAGTACCGTGATGGAACAACATTTTTTTCAATAATGAGAATGAATTCGTTTTCAGTTAGCTGTACCTGCTAATACATTGTCTGAGTGTCATCTTCGATGAATACAGTTTTTTAACTGTTGTAAATATAGGATTTTGCACTCTTCATCAGGGCAGAATAGCCCCTGTCCATAACTAATGATATGGTTTCAGAACGCCTCATACGTTTTCCCTGTAGATGGTGTGGGCAGGGACAAGCTTCCGTTGAGGATCCCTCAACGGGGGGGGGGGGATGAATTTGGTCCGCCAGGAGGGGGGATCGTAATCGTTGAGGTAGGTAGTGATCAACAGAATTTTTCATGCTAAGGCTCTAAAGTGTAAGGGAAGAAATGATAAAGCTGGCTAATTTGGTTCGAACCCGAAACTAGTTCGACTTAATCATCATGCAAACCTCATGCGTGGCGCGATCCGCAACGAAACTGGTCAACGCCAATAGCCTTTCTGTTGGTCCGCTGACACCGAAACCACGTACAGAGACACCTCCGAAATTCACCAGTTGACCGTGGAAAGCAATATCTATCAACGGGACCACCGTAGATGGACACTCCAGAAACAATGGGATGAAAACGCAAGATTAGCTGATTTGGACTTCTTTCATATCTTACTACGATTGCAAGCAGGCAAACTGGTGCTAGCAAGCCACTATGCGGACCGGAAAAACGTTTGTACTCATTAAAAATGTGCATGAAATCCTCATGCATGGCGCATCCCACAGAGAAGCTGACCGACGCTTCTTGCCCTCCCACTAGGCCTTCAAGAGCGAAGGATGCATACTAGAAAAGTTCCAGTACTGCTAATGACTGGTAAGGATTGTAAGAGTTGTTAGCAACCAGAGGGGGGATTTTTGTACTTCGCTAACTATTTCGATGCAATCATAATAGTTGATGTGTATGATGCATAGTGTCACAGGACAGGCACACTCAGTTTAAAATCTGGTATCAGGACAGCTATTTACCTGCGGTCGAACTGTTTAGCTTTGCAAATAACGACGTCTGTTATTTGATACTACCGTCTACATACATGAATGATCCCACAATACGTAATTCGCTGAGTATATATGTGCATATGTTTTTGTGTACTTACCTGTTTACTTGTTTTTGAGTTTTTTGTTTGTGTGGGCGGAGGTGGTGTAGTGACAGGTGGCGCGCACCCCACTCTCATGGTGCGGGATCAAATCCCGCATCAACGCCCGCCCAGGCCAACCAAGCCTTCCATCCCTCCGGGGTTGGCGAATTGGTACCAGACTCGTCTGGGAGGATAAAAACACTAACTTGTACATCGGCTGGCCACCGCAAGTCATTGTATAGGCCACATCATATTCACCAGCCATCACGATTCTGAATGGAACTAGAATGTGCGGCGCATCCCACAGAAGGGATTGATTAACGCCAAAAACTTTATCGTTTTATCCTTTTATGTTTTTGTGTGTCTTTGTCACGAAATTCATGTCTCACATCGCAGCGAAGTTGGGATCCTGATATTGCAGATGATGTAAGCGGTGGGACGGAAGCACTAAAAGTGGGTGATCCATCTCGCTAAGGGTTGATAAGTTTCGATGAAGAGCGTCAGATGGTAAAAGTCGCCACACCTCTTTCGCTTTCGGCGCAGACCTTAGAGCAGGGTCAAGCCTCCGTCGAGGAATCCTCAACGGGGGGGGGGTCGTACCCGGCACATTACACGTGTTAGGCAACGCTTTCGCTTCGGAATATAAGTTTTGCATTTTGTACTTTCCCTTAGACGCTTTTGTTTCGGAATATGAGTACTGAGTTTTGTCAATTCTTACCTCTCTTATTTTGTGAGGAGTTTGTCTTCAGTGTTTTTTATCCCATAGGCTCCTAATCTCCTTGATGCAATGGCTCGCATTGGCTGGGTAGAAACCACAGAAATAGCGGAACCTGAACAAGGGGGGGGGGGGGAGGGGATGGTCGTATGGAGACCCCTTTTTTTTGGGAGGGGGTCGTATTTTTTGAAAATTTTCCTCGACGCCGCTTGACCCTGAGTCTATGTTGGTGCTAGTACGAAAATGAAAGAAAAAAACGGAATAAACTGTCAAATACCAAAAAAAAGGCCTTGTATCCACCGTTGAGTCAGGAAGGAGGCGAGCTCTGTTAGCGAAAGGTGATTGCACTGGTAAACATGTGGTACCTTTTGAGAAAAAGCTATCACAATACCGGGGGAGCTCCCTACCACGGGACATTTTGCCACACATAGTCTTTCTGGACCCGTAGCTTTCAATCTGATGCACACTTACGAATTCTTGACACATTTCACCTAACCCCTATTTTTTAGCGAGCTATCATGCTAAGGCTTCGAAAAGATAGCTATACAGGAGACTGAGTAATATTTACTTGTACATCCGTAACTAATAAAATTCGTCCCTGAAAGGCCACCAGACCTTTCGGGAGCAGGGTTTCTGTGGAAAACCGCACATGCACGCGGCAAGCGCCAGTCGGCTGTCAGCTGTGAAGTTATCGATCGGCGGCCACACACATTGCATTGCAGTCGCCTTCACCTGTTCCTTTTCCTCTGTTTCTTCAAAGGATTCTGTGAAATTTGATGGACTCATTATTTCGTTGCACTCATGCGAACCTATTTTCTTCGTTTTATGCATTGATTATTCTTTCCTGGTCGCTCATTTTCGATTTTATCAAGAAATAATTTCCTTATATTTTATTTATACACAATCTCAGCCGGCATCATTCTGGGAAATTCGAGTAACTTTATAAATCCAGAAGAATAACCTTATTTATTCAGTTTCATACTTACATATTGACTTGTTGCATTAAAATTCATTACAAATTTCAGTGTAAATACTTCAAGAGTCAACGGTTTTAATTGGTGGGAGTTTTGCTCAAAGTAATCGGTTAACTATGAGCCTAAAAATTTTCCATCATTCGGCTGCATATCCGTGCTTACAACCTACCCAAAACTCAGATTTTATCTTAAACCAATCGATATACGCCAATGCACTGGGGATCTCGCGATAGTCCGCAGTTGCGTTCCGAAAATTTTCAGAATATTTATAAACAGGTGATGTTCACCGTTAAGCAGGCAGCCGGTCAGAAACTTTTTGTGAAGTAGCTCCAAAATGTCCACTTCCATTTCAATTTTATCATATTTTCTGAAAAGTTTCCTCTTTGTATTTTATCTGGCGGCGAGACATTATACTTCTGAGCGTTTTTGATGCCATGTGCATTATTCACAGATATGTCGAACAATACATGCTGTAGCCTCAACCAGCACGTAGTGCACTTGATCAATACTCTAATTATTATTTTCAAGTTGGTTTCCCGTTTTTTCATTGAATTATGGGTTGTAGACATTTCGTAAAAGCGTCGTGGGACAAATGTGGCTGAAGTGTACCCGGAAAAGTTTCCGGGATCGTTTTGCAAAGTTATAGCAGAATAAATGTCGTTCAATTCGAACTTTCCTATATTTGAATTACCACCATCAGTGTTTTCGTAATCTGTTGTACTGGAAGAAGAAACCTGCAGGTCTTACCAATAACTAATCCCCATTTCTCGTGAGGTGTTTACCTCTACAATCGCAAAAGCATCAATATTCAATTTTGTACTCATTTTTTCTTCGATTGAAAAAAATGGAAATCGTTCTTTATGATCAACGAGATATTGTTTCTTGGTGAAAGATGTTCGTATAAACCTATTTTTGGGTCGGTTTTCATCTCATTAGTCTGGAAAGCCAGTTACGCTCACAAAGAGAAAATACTGTGATACGATGACCTGACCTATGAATTCATTAGATGTATCAGGTCATTCGGAGAGCTTTTGTGGTTCCCGGCTCCCAAATTCAAAAAAAAACACTAGTTTAAACACAATTTTGTCGATGGAAATGGAAAAACATCATAATCAGCACATCTCTTCCTGCAACATGAAAATTCAGCCACATTGGGTGCCAATTGTCACGTCAATTAAGTTTGACCTCATTTATCTTTATAATGAACACTTACAATACCCGCCGTAATTTTTCGAAAAAAAAGACGCTGATCCGCATTTTTTGAAGCTTGATGAGCTGATTTCGTTTTTTCACTATTACTCGATTCTTTTACACTTGATATCTAATATTAAATGTTATTGGAATCAGCTCAACAAGCTCCAAAGTATGGTCTTTTTAAATTTAAAAAATTTAATTTCACGTTCCCGCATGCAGAAACAGCCAGGGGGCACCCATGGGCGACTGACGCACGCTCTAATTATAACCAGAGGACATAGCTGTCGTTAACATTGGACAACAACACATATAGCTGCTTTCTATCCAAAACAAAGTCTAAATTAGGTTTTTATCCTTCAAAGGTGTATTGAACGTTTCGCTATCAGTTCAGATTTGCTATGGTAGTCATCATCCTCGACAGATTAACCCATTCGAGCCCGCGCATGTTTTGCGACTAGCAGCCGCGTGGGACCGTTCCGCCCGATGGAGCGTCGCGACTGCAGCTCATATATGGGTTACGTGGGCTGTAGTGGCCGGTTTTTGGGAGTACTCGTATTTTTGCAGGAAACGCGTACGGGAGGCAAAAATCTATGGATTACGAAATCTTAAACTGTGTTGTGATCTCGCACACTTAATGCTTCTGTCTGCACCTTGTCCGATCTCACTCATCCATTTGTAGTTAGGTAGGATGGGTAGAGATGAAGAACTTGGGTTCCTGATCAATTAGAGTACGCATTTAGCCTTCTCCAGTGACCCAGCACAAGGATATCTTCTGAAGAACACCTGGAGGATTATTTCTACCACTTTCTTATCGAATTGGACGAAAGGACCGAAATAACACAGAATGAGTCCGCTGATGAATCGCTTCTCCCTGATTAAAAACTGGCTCCGAATATGATGGAGGAATGGGAAATACCTGATCCAGTACTGCTACATTCACGTCCGATGGATTTTCACTGGGGTGGACCTGCTACTCATGTGTTCAATTGCAGTGAGCCTGTGGATTTTTACAATCTCTCTCTCAATAGAGATAGGATAAATCTCATTGTCAAGGAAGCACATAGATATGGCAAACAGAAGGCCGAAAACAGAGGAGCAACTTTTTAGGAGATGACAGAAGTCGAGATGAGAGAGTTTTTGAGGATTTGTCTCTAGATGGGACTAGTGAATTTGCCGCGTCTTCATGATTACCGGAGCCATAGACCAGCTCCAGGCGGACCGTTGAACGTTGGTCACGTAATGATTATACGGGGTTATGTGAAGTTTCTCATCTGCTAGAGTTTCGTAGAACAACCTTTTCTAAACCTATTCGTAAAACGAGATAATCATCACCATTTTCGAGAAGTATTTTCTATGGTAGCTTCCTTTCTATGGTAGCTTCCTTTTTATGGTATTCCTTTGAAAATGTTGCAAGAACAATATATTTCTGTGACCCACAACGAAGGCTTATTCATTTAACCCAGCTCAACATGTAGTAAACAAAACTTGTTCAGTAAACGCAAGTAAAAAGAAAAGAAAACTATTTGATTACTGCAGCCCACATGTGGGCTGCTTGGTCCCACGCGGCCGACAAACTGCAACCCACATATGGGCTGCATGGTGTCGAATGGGTTAAAACCATATTTTCAGGCTTCAACGATCTTACTTCGCTCAAGAAAATCTGATCTGTTTTCGTTAACTTCATCATAACTGATTTATGTGTAAAGTCCATGCATCATGATCATGTGTGAAATTATCCATCCTTCTCGAACGTTTCGCCTTTTATCCTGTCTGAACCCTCGATCTCGTAGCAATCATTCGGTTTTAGTAAATACTATCAGTCTGTGTAAGTGTAAGTGTCAACAATTGCAATTAAAAGGCTGTGATATAACCATGTTCTCGCTATTGAACATACTGCCCTTTCCCGTAGGTGCGGCGAATGTCCTGCGGTAATTAACGAAGAGTCGGTCGAGGTTCGAATCTCATTATCATTTGAAGGCCCTGTGTAAGCCATATGAAGGAATGAGATACATTGTTCTTATCTTGTATCTTTTACGCTTTGAATAAGAGATTCTGTGCTCACTGAAAGTATATGCATTCGCATAAAACTACCAAGTTGTCACCTGGTTTGGTTAATAAAGTGACATATCACTGTGGTAGGCCAATCAATACCTGCATAGAGGATCTCGGTGAGCTGACTAATTGCTACGAGATGGAGGGGTCAGAATGGGTAGGAGGCGAACCTTTGAGAAGGAAGGATAAAATCGCTTATAATAATGATTCATGGACTTTATACATAAATCAGTTATGATGCAGTTAACCAGAACAGGTGATTCCTTGAGTTCAAATTGAGACAAATTTGAGCTCAAATCATTGAGCTCAAATTCGGTTGAGTGAAGTAATGTCGTTGAAACAAATAACCCTTTCAACCAATCAATGATGATGACTACCATAATAATTGTGAACTGATACCAAAACGATCAGTACCACCTTTGAAGGATGAAAACATAGTTTCTATTTGGTTTTGAATATGATAGTTCTCTATGAGTTGTGTTGGCGGCAACTTTGCCTTCTGGTTATAATCATGGCGCGCATCACTCGCCAATGGGTTCCCATGGCTGTGTACACTTACGTCGAATTTTTGCGCGGCCGCGGATTTCTTCGCGTGTGATTGCGTCCATTGCAACACCCCCTTTAGAGTTTTACGCCTGACCTATTTCTTAATTGGGCTTGTTATCTAGTGATGCTAGCGTTTTTGGTACCGTTCGAGAGCTTTTGCCCATAACTCAGCATACTTGTAACAATTTTCGCATCGCGGGCTGCGACGGAAATCATCAGCTATCAAAAATCAAATTGTCAAAAGCTATCGTTTCTTTTACTTTCTATGTCACTATTTTGTCTTTTTAAGGCACAAAAGTTATTGGTTTCAGATAATGATAAGATAAACAGCTATTTCTCAAAGGACATCCATGGTAGCAGACCATTGCGTCCTGAGCGGAATTCCAACCGAGCGCGGCAAGTTGTTGACGGCGCCGCGAGTGCAAATGCAAAGCGAAAATTAGACATTAGTGTACACACTCGGTGCCCTCCAGCACTTTGTGCATGCGAGAGCGTGAAAATTTGATTCCAATTTCTCACTTCGTAAAACCTCGGCATTGATATTATTTACAGACCGAACTCGATTTTGCCCTTGTTGTGAGCCATTCGCCATTTACGTAATTTCAATTCTAAATGTTGAATTCAACGTAATGATAAAAGCATTCCCGCATTCAACCCATTCACTGCGCTCGATATGGATGACATGTATTCTATAATCGTCGGTATACTCAGTTTTTTTCAGAAAATGTTCGACAAAATGACTGGCAATGGTAATGGCAATAAAATGAACATGCGAATACACGTACTGGAGCAGATTCTCTCTTCAATTGAAACTGATGGTAGCTCAGCTCGTGTATGTTTATTCATTACGATGAAATCAATTTTATCAATTTCTGATTACACTTCTGCTTTTTTGCCTCAACTAACGGTTTCATAATGCGATCTCCCTGGATTTTTAGGTCAACTCACTGCGTCAAGTGATCAGACGAAATAAGGCAGATATGGCAGATGATGCAGGAAAGTCGCTGGATTTAATGCGAAGAGTGAGTGTGACAGTGGGTAAAATATTAAGAAATAACCCAAAACTAGAGAAACGATTTTGAGTGACATTCCACGCTCATTGAGGGGTGGGTCCCTTAACTCTATTGGAGGAAATGCGTTGAGGAGGGAGCGTGCAGTGTGGCCACATCCCTTAGCGCATCGCGGTTGTGGAAATGTACCGACTTTACCCGGGTGTGTTGCAAGTGTGACCAGACCTCCTGGAACAAGGGTTAGAACACTTGCACCCCACCCACTTTGCCCCCACATACTTTGCTTTGATTGAGTGACTGCGAAAAACAGGCGTAATCTATCGAGAGTTAATCACGTAAAAGAGGTGTGTACCCTTATGTCAGGATTTCGCTACGACGATGAGCGGCGTGCGACGCAGTGTGTGCAAGCTATGCTCGTCGAGGTAGTTGGTCTCAGAACGATTACAAGCTAGTGCTAGAGGCTCGATACGCAGTTGATTTGTAATCGCTTCGAGACCCAACATCACGGCGCTTTTGGCTCGTTCGCATTGCTTCGCTTGCGACATGCCGCGGTGCGAAATTTCGATTTTAGGGTACACACCCACGTAAAAATGCTGTCCACACGCCTTTTGCTAATTTATCAATCTATCGACTTGTCACCAGAAAATTCAAAAGCTACCTTACATTACAAAGGAAAGGTATGCCAACGAGTTAGGAGAGAGAAAGAGTATTTCCGTCGTCACCAAGAGCTGTGCGTACTTCAGATTTTTCAAAATGAAATTACCAAGGAGTTGCAGCAGATCATGGATCGTCACATACGTACAACATTTTCACCTGCCATCGAAAACCTCAAAAAGAATGGACATGTGAGTAATTTTTGAGAGGAGATTGAGCCAATGACAAAACACATTAGACTGATACATAATTGTTGCGGCTTCTTTTCAACAACCTTATTTAAGAAGAATTACAAAAAATATTTGGCATAAACTAGTATGATTTCCAATACCCTACTCCCTCTGAAAGTAGGACCTTGAATGCGTGCCTCATCATCTTGTATAACCCACACAGACTCACCCTTTTTGAGAATGTTAGCCGAAGTCTCGAAGAAAAGGGTGGGGGGAGGAAGAGGAGGAGCAGAAGGACCGATGTTCCGGAGCCTTGGTAATGAGTACCTTTTCCGGTACACATGCCACCTTCTTCCCTCCCTATGTTAGTTTTCAATTTTCAGGTTGTGGATCAGGAGGTCATCAACGACCTTTATACCAGTATTTTGGACGCAGCCAAAGCTCCTTTTATGAGGGATCGTGCGTCAACAATGAATCGTGATCGACTGAATTCGGAAAAAAGCGTAAAGGTGACTGAACTGAATCATGATTATATTGTAGATTTGATGTTCAAGTCTTTCATCTCCTTGAAGCTTTACATATATAGGCAATTTAATCATCGTTTTCTTGTACCACTTTTTCTTGAAGAGTGAATAACAGCTCGATGGCCTCCGCCCGGAAGTTCACAAGCTCCGATTTGAGAAATCCATGGATTGAAGATTAGAGTGTGACAGGATAATCAAACTTTTGGATTTTATGCATAACTCAGGGCTTTGTTTAAATGAAATTCGAAATACTCAAGGATAAGGGAAAACGTAGGATGAAGCGGAATGTCAGAGTCCAGCTTGTTCTTCTTTCCCTCCTTGTCTTCGCTGCATGCTGGCATAGGTGGCCATGTTGGGAGTACCAGCCTCAGTATCGGCTGCCACGACTCTGATTGCAGCCTTCTTGAAACGTCTGGAGCACATACATAGGGGTGGCCTGAATACACCTAATGCCACCCATAGAGACGATTCTTCACCACTTTGACAGTGGGGTTAAAGTGGAGTCCTCAGCATCCATTTCCCTTAATAATGTTCTGCAGGCCTTTTGCCAATCAAGGATAGCCCTAAAAAGATGCTGAGCCACTCATACTGCTCCTGGCCTGATTCACTGAGTTGATGGGATAGTTGAACTGCTTGCATTTTCTGAGAGTGCAGACAATCGCACATTCTGCCAATTGCGGTATGGGTAGAGTAATTTCTGCCGTTACTTATCCTTGGAGGATTTCGGATTTACTCTCAAATTCCCGAGGATATCATCTTATCCACAGGGACCTAACCATCTTTGGGTGGGTAGACAACAAGATTCGTATTTCCATTCAAGACTATTAGAGCAGCGGGACACTGTGCAATAGTAGGTGGCCCTCACTCCTTTGATGCTCTGTTATGACTTATCGTATGCAAGCGTTAGTTTAGAAGAGGGCATTCTGCGGTTCACAGGCTATTTATGATATTACATATGTAGCTGTAGCAAGGGGGTAAAGGTTTTGAAAAATACAGTCCGTTCTAAGGAAACGAATTCAACGTCAATTAATAACCGCTGATCATTTCGAGCTATTAATAAATGGTTATTTCCATGAGGTAGTCATTTTCAGAGAGGTTATGAATCAGATGAATCGGACGTCAGCATTTTGAGTCAGTCAAGCGAGGTGAAACGAAGACGCGGAAGGCCACGGAAGGTAGATTTTGAAATTGACGCAGATTCCGTTTCGGAGGAAATACGTTATCTGAAAAGTTCGACAGTAGCTGTTTTACATCCCCATCAAACATGCTGAGCACTTCTTCGTAGCAAGTTGGACTGGCATTATGGGTATGTGCAGATATGACGGAAAATCGCTTCGCGGCGTTTCACTCGCGGCGCCACCAGTACGACTTGCGAATCGATCGGCCTTGGGAGCCCGGCAGAGTGTGGCTGCGTTACCTCTGCGCTTCCACCCATGCCACACTGCCTCGCTTGAAGCTGCCATGCCCTGCCACTGGCACTGGCACCCGCCGCGCCGCGCCGCCGCTCGTCCCGCGCGGCCACGCGATTTTCCGTCATATCTGCACACACCCTGGCATTACAAATGGATCTATATCACTGCTTTATTGACTTCTTTCAATATACAGGAAGATGAGCCGACGCTGGATCTTTCGCCGCTTACGCTACATGAGGTGCTGAGGTGGTGTCCTGAACGCCATCTTCTCAGCACACGGTACATTCCAGCTGCCAAAGTCGCCGCTCTGCTTTCCATACCAGTCACAGTATTCTTCAGCAAATACCCGAGAATGTTCCGAGTGCGTGATCATACAGTATTTTTCAAACAAAAAAAAACCTTGGGCCATACAACAAATCCTTCTGTACTTCAGTACTCCTGTGATGAAGACGATCGTGCCTTTTTGATGGAAGAAAAGAAATTGTCTCGTGGTGCCGGGCGATGCTACCTTATGGTAATGGATGATGTCACTGAACTGCTGGGTCGATCGTGAGTACTCGTGTATCTTGAGCAAGACAACCTAGTTCTGAAGAACAAAGCTAGTCCGGTATATTCGTTGGAAACTAAGGGATGTGTACCTTTATGCCAGGATTTCGCAGCGCGGCATGGCGCGAACGAAACAATGCTGACGAGCTAAAGGCGCCTGATGTGGGGTCCCGAAGCGATTACAAGTCAACGGCGTACGCACCCCCAGCATTACCATGTGAGCGTTCCAAGACGCAACTACTGCGACGCGCATAGCTCGCGCGCACTGCGTCGCACGCCGCTAGTCGTCGTGCGAAATCTTTACATAAGGGTACACACCCAAAACTAAAAGCTACCTAAATTCTATTCATTGTTACTTGAAAATTTATACGTTAAACCTCGTATGGTTGTTGAGTCAATGGCTAACTTGTTATCTGTGCGGTTGAGCGATGACTCAAGTGTTCAGAAAGACATGATATCTTAATTATTAGGTTGTCCCGAAAGTTCCGGAACACCTCGACCACTTTTTTTCAAATTTATTTCTTTACAACATAAACACATTTCAGCTAACAAGATATTCATCATTACTATCTATCACCTTCTATCATCTATCCGGAAGCTTGCCAATCCCATCCGCTCAGAACTGCGGAGAATGCCTCGCGAAGAAAGCCTCGACCACCATTTCGATGTCGTGCTGCTTCTTGAACTGTTTCCCCTTTAGGAAGTTCTGTAGAGGAGCGAACAGGTGGTAGTCCGACAGTGCGAGATCGGGGCTATATGGAGTATGTGGTAGCACTTCCCAGCCTAGCGTCGCCAAGGTGTCCCGGGTGAATATTGCCAGATGTCGGCTGTCGGATAGGGCATGGGGTGTCCAAGTCGAGAGCACTTTCCAGTATCCCAACCGAGTGAGATGCTGATCGACTGTGGTGTTCCCACAACCGAGTAGCAGGGCTACTTTACGTGTGCTTGCCGTGGGGTTCTCCTGCACAGTTCTCCTGAGAAGCTGATCGTCAGCTCAGATGGACGGCCACTGCGTTGCTGATCTTTCAGGGCTATATCTCCAGAACGGAAGCGGGTGAACCAACGGTGGATAGTTGTGCTTGCTCCGCATGCGACGCTGATTATTTGGACCGCTTCCCTTGTGGAACTCCCTCGGCAGAACTCGTAGAGGTACAATGCTAGGAGTGACGTCTCGTCCATTTCGAGCTCTACTCCTTTTGTGGATAGGCGCGAATCCTTATATACCTATGGCATGGAACGTTCCTCAAAGTCAATCGATAAATGCCCTGGCTATCCATCGTGGGAAGGCCCGAAAACCCTTGTCCGCCAAGGTGTTCCGGAACTTTCGGGACAGCCTAATATATAATAGGCTACCAATCCAAAATGAGTATGTTTGAGCACACTTGAAGTCTTTCAACAAAGCCCTACGGTGGCCGGCAGCCTCCCGTGTTGGAGCTCCTCGCACATGACGTAGCAGATCAGAGATCCATATGGCTTTAGCGATGAAGCACGTGGGAAATGAAGTGAGATGTTGACGGGGAGGTTAGGGTCCCCACTTCTCAGATAGTTCCCGTTTCGTTTCCAATCACTGTCGCATTATCTAACACCTCAGCTTTTATTTTCGGCCGAGACATAATTATCGTTTGTACTGCTATTATTACAAGGATGCTTAGTTATGGTGAAGCTCCGCTCTCAAACGAGACTCGAACCCGCACTGCATGCTTTCAGCAAAACCAACAGCTCACAAAAACTGAAAAAAACTTGTGATTGCTCAGACAAACGTTGCTTTCATCTGTCACTGCTACTAATAGTTGTGCCCATTTTATTAATAGATTTTATTCACGTTCTTATACTACAGTGTGTCCCAAAAGTATAGGTACACCCTATTTTTCATCCATATCTCCAGAATGGACCAGCGATTCCTTTCGAAATCTTCATCTGTGGTACCTGATCACAGTAGCGATCAAACGCCTCAGTAAAATCCAAGACAAAAAATTGCAAAATTTTATTTGCTTTTTTTCAAAAATAAGGGAGCTCCGAAAGTATAGGTCCACTCAGCTTTTCCGTCTCGCTTCCATCGAGAGGTAAGTTGTGAAGTAGATGTGTTGACGCATCCTTCTAAGATTTACTCTACACTGCCATGCCACGCGGTACGCAGTTATCCGAGTACGAAAAAGGACAAATTCTGGCCTACAAGGATGTGGGACTCAGCAATCGCAAAATTTCTAAGAAAATGGGCCTGTCCCACAATTTGATCAGTAGCTTCTGTCGCACCATGGACCTGTACGGAACGAAAAAGAGAAGTGGAAGGCCGCAGGAGCTTTTTGAGAGGCAGAAGCGTCGGATCCTCAACGCTGCGTCCAATTCCAGAAGGGGTGTTTGTTGGCTGTGCAGGGAACTTGGCACCTACTGTATCGAAAAACACTGTGCACCGTCTGCTCAAGTCGTCTCCTCACGTCGAGCGAAGACGATTTTCGTCCACGCCATACCTCACGAGGGCGCACGAAGAGGCTGGAATCCATTTTGCCAAGTAAAATGTCAGTTGGACGCATCAATGGGATGAGGTAGTCTGCAGGGTTACATTATTGACGTAGTAGTTCACACAGCATCAGTAATAGTGTTGCAGGTGATCTTTTCTGATGAGAAGAGATTCAATTTGGACGGACCGGACGGCTCAGCTAGTTACTGGAGGAATTTGAGGAAGGAGCCGCGCTCCTTCTCCAGGCGCGGATTTGCTGATGGTAGTGTTATGGTTTGGGCCGCCTGCTCTCGCTTTGGTAAGAGCAGAATAGTATTCATCACGCATCGTATGGATTCCAGAGCTTATCAGGACATTCTAGATAGTAATTTACTACCACATAAACAGCGGTACATACATACAGTAGGTGCTAGTTCCCTGCACAGCCGACAAACACCCTTTGTGGAATTGGACGCAGCGTTGATGACCCGACGCTTCTACCTCTCAGAAAGCTCCTGCGGCCTTCCACGTCTCTTTTTCGTTCCGTACAGGTCCATGGTGCGACAGAAGCTGCTGATCAAATTGTGGGATGGGCCCATTTTCTCAGAAATTTTGCGATTGCTGAGTCCCACATCCTTGTAGGCCAGAATTTGTTCTTTTTCGTACTCGGATAAGTGCGCACCGCGGTGCATGGCACTGTAGAGTAAAACTCAGAAAGATGCGTCAACACAATTACTTCACAACTGACCTCTCGATGGAAGCAAGACGGAAAAGCTGAGTGGACCTATACTTTCGGGACACCCTTATTCTTGAAAAAAAAGCAAATAAAATTTTGCAATTTTTTGTCTTCAATTTTACTGAGGCGTTTGATCGCTACAGTGATCAGGTACCACAGATAAAAATTTCGAAAGCAATCGCTGGTCCATTCTGGAGATATGGATGAAAAATAGGGTGGACCTATACGGGACACACTGTATGACCCATGGCAGAGATATTCTAAACATATGTTGACAAATGCCGCTACTGCAGCCTTTCGTTTTCGAAGTGTCCTAGTTTGAAGCAGACACAAAGTACTTCATCACGGGCAACCCCCAGCTCCTTAAGCTGCTGAGTTGCGTTTCCAGAGCCGCTCGATGTTTCTGCGGCCATATAATCGCGTCTATTATCGGTTGCGATTTCACGTAACAGCGCACAACACGTCCGGCGTCCTCGCACCTGAAAGCGCTGTATCTCACCTTGCTCAATTACATGAGGGATAACGGATAAAGCCGTGGCGGGTGGTGTTTCCGGATGCGCCAGCACTTTGGTGTCATTCAAAATCGTAATTGCGTTTAGATGTGGTTCGAATCGATTTGATAAAGAACTGCAAGAGCCAAGCCGATGTGGAATCAACTTTTTGTACTCCCGCCCAATTTGGTACCAGTTCACCGACTGGAAGGCGGGTTTGGCTTGAGTGAGCTTTGGTTCGGGATTTGACCCCGCGGCATGCAGTGAAGTGATTCTGTCGTATGATCCGTGCAGTGCTTTGCGATAGCACAAATGGTTTATGATATCCCATTATATACGGAGATGGAGTAACCACTGCGATTATCCTCCTTTGCAGCCCTGAATAGAAAAATATCACTGAATCATTGAATAAATGATTAACTGGAATGCAAAATTTTCCAATTTAGGCCGGATCTGGAATTTGCGGCCTTCACTTTGAACGAGCATATCCTTCTTAAGATGCGGTCAAGAACTGTACCGGTATTCGAACGGCTGAAAGCTCGCCTTCCACCTTCAGCATACATCTTCAATCAATGATATCTTCGATCTCACCTCAGCTCTGCAACCCAGTGATGTCAATCAACGGTTTCCTTCATGTTCTTTATTCGCTCCGTGTACAATTCGCTGTCATCGTCTCTGCTCTTTGTTTTACAGAAAATCACTGCACTTTTCGAATAATGGCCCTCATAACTGTTATAGGGAATTCTCGTTTTCTGAAATGATGGTTCTTCCCCAGATTTTACGATTGCGGAACGCTATCACGGCATTTATGAATAATAAATGTATAATATTGTAATGAGTACCATTGCGGTGTCTTCAGAACATTCGAAAGTTCTTTGAGTAGAAACTTCTTGAATAAGAAAGTCAGAGGTTCAATATTTTTCAGTTACTTTCAGTCAACTCGGAACTGTTCGCTTGGTTTTCAAAAATTTGGTGATACATTCTATCATGACTCAATCGCCATATGTCGCCCCCAGCTACAAAAATGAGTAAAATGGGAAAAATTCGAAATGTTAAAATTTATAGGAAAAATTAATAAAGGAAGTTGTTATTGTGCGTCGCAGGTGAAACATCGATGAAATATTTTTACTATTCGGTTACAAGGGTCTCTTGAGAATCTCTGAATGAAATCTTCATTCATGCTGGCAATCCTTCTAAAAATGGTAAAATTCATAGGAAAAATTAATAAATGAAGTTATTATTGTGCGGCCTAAACGTACCTTGTACATCTTTACGTAACTGCAAAAACTTGCAATCAGAGATCAGTGGATAAAATGAAAAAGTAAGAGTGGAGAAGCTACCTTCAAGTTGAAGTTTCTAAAAATTTGATTTCTTCGGGTCCAAGAAACATTCCTAGTAATGATCAACCGCTTGATAGTTCACCTTTCTCTCAGATTTCAATCGTCAACTTCAAATGATCAGGTCGACATGAGACATGTGGAAGTCCTGGATTATGGGTGTTTTTTCACCAGTGTAAGCATCTGCGTTTCCACTATTCCAACTCGTAATTCGCTGTACATCTGTTATGGCTGGAGGTGAGTTCCTATTACCATTTTGTTGGAACATTTGGAATTTTTGAAACAAATTTAACAAATAAAACAGTTCTAAAAGTGCCAACGAGATTCATGTAATGATCTACAGAAAGACAGCGAACATATCACGGTCAATACTACGAAATTTACGAAGCATCGTTGTTCTATTACATTAGGTTTTGCTTCTGCTCATTACTGTTACCCGCATAGGTACCCAGCTGTGAAGAGCCTCCGATCACACCGCTCTGTGAGGCTAAGCTCCACTGATCAAAACTTTTGCTGCCCTCAGGCATACAAAGGAACAAAGATGTCCTTGTAGATGAATAGTTAGTGCTCCCTCAGTACGTGGTGTTGATGAAAGAGAGCCGATTTGCTTCTCTCTGCTGAAGGGAGGCTATGTCTCCCCTGCGTATCGCTGTCTCCACATAATAGTCTTCCGGTGATTTGCCTAGGCATATTCCATACATTGCTACGAACATTATCTCCAAGAATGCCGACGATGACAGGTGAGAATTTTCAAATTCGCACCGTTAATTTCCGATTTCAGAACACTACCGATTTATGATCTAAATAAATGACCTCTCTTGAAAATCTTCGAAAAAATGAAATTGATTTGACCCTTCAGAAACCTCGAGAATTTATCTTCCCACTAAGGACTGCATACAGAGCAGACTCATTTCCATCATCTATTCTTCTTTCTCAATTTTTCTTCAGTTTTGGAAATTCCATTGGAAATCTATTTACGAAATTGCTGGACATGTTTCAATTAGATGTGTCTTGAAAACTAGATATGTGAACTTCTATTACAGTACTGTGACCATATCCAAGTTCCTTGTAGGTTATCGGTTCTGGTGTTGACAACAAGTCAGACCCGCGGATACATGAGCCCTCTAATAGGTACAATCCATTTCCCGACGGCTGACAGGGCGAGGCCTACGGACTTGTATCGATCTCTCTCACCCCGCCACACACTCTCACCCAACTCTGTAGGCCACGCCCTGCCAGCCTTCGGGAACTGGACGAGCACATCCATCCGGTAGAGCGATGTAACACAGATAGTCGGTGCTGCAATTCGCGTATCACAGTGAAATCATGTGCTCAAAATCTCGCTTTTCCTCTTTTCTTTACAGAGGTTAGCCAGTCTTTCTCTTACGATTTGGCAGTAATGCCGACCCGAAGTGAATAACATTTTTCTATGTACTTTTGACAAATGTACATGTAATGTAGAACCGCTGTCGAGCAGGAAAACGTGACCGGGGTGGTTCTCGATAAGGGACGACGTCGAGCACTGCAATTTTACTGGCTTCTTAAAGCACTAAGAAAACACCGAAAGTTCGGTATCTTATCAAAAGTGTTTAATGAAGGACAACGAAATGTCAAGTGTGAGTAATCACCTTTTAGGGATGTGCCACGCCTTCGACATCTGTCCATAAATGCGGCGGATTTTCCTTGTGCAGCCTGTGTTGTGTGCTTCACTCGGCGTCATCTTTCGGTGTACATATAGTCCAAGCTTATGGCGTTAATGTTAACCAGCTAATCATTCCACTATTTCTCTTCGGTACGCCTAGATCTCCAACAAATCAGCCGCGTTTCGCACCGACCTGCGAGCTTGGCACCGAGGGCGTACCTTTTACCTGTGCTGCTGAGCCTCCAGATGTGCATAAGGACTATGGTTGTGATGGAAATAGGTGGATGGCTTAGGCTCACCTTTTGTTGTTAAGCAATGAAATGATCAGATTAGCTCTGAGTCATTAGCGAAATCAGGCTTTTTAAAGCCTTATCCTTTCCATCCATTACACTTCCCATGAAGTGTAACAAACATAAATAGTATGTTATATATACTAGCTGGGTGGTGCAATGTGCGCATCACACGATGGACGTCATCAATAGGTCGATCAATTCCTGTTTTATGAGAACAGCATCAAGCGAAATTCAGACGAAAAGTAAAAGAAGTAGTGAATGTGAAAGTCGATGCCTAGTAACAGGACAGTGGAGAAAAACGGATGGAAATGGCCAGAAACCCGAGAAATAGGACCCCCTTTTCTCGTTGATCCTCAACGCGGCCGACCTTCCCGTCAAGAGTGGATACTCCGAACGAAATTTCCACTGGCATGCTGCCAAGTAAACACAAGGAAATGTTTGCAAATACGACAGCATTTGTTTTTCGAAGTGAGCTTCAAGCTAAAACTGCGAAAGCGCGCCGCTAAACCTTCGTTCCTGCCGCATATCCTTTGCCGCTCTCATCGTAGCCAACCAGGAATCACGTCGCTTGGAGGCGGGTTCGATTATCGAAAGGCGGCAGCTCTCCTCCGTTTTGCCGTTTCTACAGCTCGGAGGCGCACTTTTTTCACCGGGATTTCGCCACAGATAGTCTTCTTAGGCTCATAGTTTCCATGTAAGTAACTTCATTCAGGGATTTCTCAATAACCACATTACCCCTGATGCGGTCTTTAACTCAATACCCATTACCACATCAGATCACAAGAACAACACTGTCAGCAATCGCAAACGAATTCCATGGAAAAAGTATTCTCGGATGTCACCTGAATTCGTGATAGTTGCTCTCCGGTCAACCAAATTATACGAAGCTGCTTCAACGGAGCGCTTA
Organism: Trichostrongylus colubriformis; assembly: GCA_963978905.1. Lineage (NCBI taxonomy): Eukaryota > Metazoa > Nematoda > Chromadorea > Rhabditida > Trichostrongylidae > Trichostrongylus > Trichostrongylus colubriformis. The sequence goes on along the minus strand of OZ022259.1, from coordinate 6,642,638 downwards.
CGGATATTGATAGCAGGAACAATTTTTCCTGTAACCAGTACTGTCTAGTTACCACATAACGGTTTGCTGCTATACCCATTTCCAGGCATTACTTCGATCGATATCGATCAGTGACAAGTGGCTCCATGAGATTATTGTCTCTGCAGCATTACACTTCTCGCAGTAGTTCAGTGCCTAATTCAGGCGCCCTAGAAAAACCAAGAATATCGATCGACATTGGTAGATTGTCATAATATGTGAAACTTAACCTTTGTTCACAAATTAGTGTGGCCTAGTAGACATCCACTCCTTTCTACAAATGGTAGAATTTGAGGGTGTACACTTTTATGTGGGCTTCGCACCGCGACTATCACAAGCGAAGCGATGCGAACGAGCTATAGACGCCGTGTTGTTCGGTCCTAAAGCGGTTACAGGTCAAATGTGTATGACGCTCATCACTACCGTGTAATCGTTCAAAGACGCAACTATGGCGTCGCGCATAGCTCGTACACACCGCGTCGCACACTGGTCGTTGTGGTGCGAAACCCTGGCGTAAGGGTACACACCCGGATTTTCACAACTTCCACATTATCTCCCTTCGCATTGCGCTGTTACGAATTTGGCTTTATCTCTCTCCCCCGTCCGTTTCGGAACCACTAATTTTTGACTTATGCTCCGCCCATCGCTGCTCACCGTTCAATTTTATCTGCTTTCCATAGTCACTATGCTAATCATTCCAATTGTTCTCTCGATTTCTAGACTATTCAGAAACTGGACCGCAATTTTTGTAGTGAAGACCAAAATAATTTGTCAACCCCTCAGGTGGGCTCCGCTTTTTCCAGTGCGCTAAAGATGGCAAGAACGTTGATCATCTCTATCGATTTATCCCACTCTCTATGGCACGTGGGAACTGAATCATAAATTTTTGTTTCAAGCGCCGCCCATCCAGGTTACGCTTCTTCCGCTTCACGCAAGCCTCTTTCATGCTTTTCAGGGGCTCCAAAGTATGCTTTTGGAACCGGATTTTTTTTTAGATTTTGGCACCAATTTCAGCTTGAGGACTGATATTTCCGTGCATATCCTGCCCATTGTGTACGTCATGTGGACTTCTTACTTCCATGCCCTACTCATCCTACGCTTGTCCCAATTCCACATGTTGTTCTTCGTATAATACTCAATTCTGTGACAGCGACAGAGGGGCGAACGGACGGAAAAACAGAGAGAGACAAGCTGACGAAGCGTCGGTATGACCTGTTATTCAAATAGGGTTTCGTGAACCTTTTGTTAAATGTGGCAGTGGCCCCACAAAATTTAAACCAGTATATCAAAGAGAATTAGTTTTGTTGATATTGCACATACTTTTCCTCGTTCAAGTGTCCAGCAGCTAAAGGAAAAGAAGCGATGTGTTGAACAACCCTACCCACCGGCGCGCCTCGCCCTCTCGTAAACAACGGTGTCCTGTCAAAGGCATTGGGAGGGGGTATGGAGGAACAGCCTATTTGGAAGCTATTCTCTGTAAGTGAACGTTGCGGCACAGAAAAGATACTGTGTAGCGAAGTTCGCGTAGAAAAACGCGTTTTTGGGGAGCTGTTGCAATTTCAGCGCGCTTCACCTCGAATTGTTCCGGCTCAATTTCCGAGTTTCCTGCTGGAAGCGAACAGAGAAAGCGGGATGGATTTAATTCGCGATGTTGTTCAACAAGTGAAGGAAGCAAACAGAAACAAACAAGTGAAGGTGAGGGATGACAAGCGAGCAAATGCGAAAAATGTGTTTGTATACAAAATAATCAGTGAATTCACACTTGGCAAGGCGTCATGTGTGCAGTTGTCGAACTACAATTGAGTACTGTAGGCCGAAATTGCCCATCACTGGTGTCTTTGAATGTCATATAAGTATTTGACTTTAGATACTTTCATGAGTCGTTCTTAAGCCTAGTGGTTTTATTTCATGTTGGGTATAAGTCAAAAGCTCTGAACTTCAAAAAGCATCGCATCGACTACTCGTTGTCCCTTCATACGGTACAGGACATAGCCAATAGAAAGAATGTGAGCATCATCTGAAAGCTGAACGTCTGTGCAACCATTACAACAGTTCCTTCTAGTTCAAAAATGAAGCCGAATAGAATCAAGCCTTTCTTAATCAAATGTATAATACTGTTGCACCATCGCGAAACCTGCCATAGCACTCACCTTGAGCCAGGTCACACAAGAAGGCGGCGGCAGTGCCCCTCACTTCGCAACCAACACTGAGAGACCACCAGAGCACTGCAGCTCATGATTACTCTATTCGCATGTCGTGGCTCACCCCTGAGGTTCACCATATGGAAACAAAAGAAGTTCATAAAATTCATTTATTTATGAATTCGTGCCATTAAACAGTCCTACCTTAGCTGTCAGTGTTTAAATTATTTTTTGGGTATTACAATAAGCATGGAAGTCTCGCCAAGTAGTGCTATTATTCCACTAGATCAGGTCGCGTCTCTATCTCAAGTATATTCCATAAGTTTACTTAATGCCTATTATGAGCAGATTACGTGCACTCAAAGGAACTGGAAGGGGTCCCAAGAATGAGGGGTATGCAAAGAAATGATCATTTTGTACAGAACGTTCAAAGTTGAAAGCGAAAATCGGTGGAAAAGCCGGATTCACAAGAGCGGCGCTGTGGTGTGTATTCACATCACAATCGCATCAACACACTGACTTTCCGAGTTTTCCGCTGTAGAGATGTCCTTGGTTGTCTCGTAGAGTGTATTTCGTTCATTGGTGACGATGTGAAACAAGTGAAACAACACACAACAACAAACAAGTATTAGGTTGATTCATAATATATCGGACAAATGGTAGTGATGATTTCTAGAGATCATAACTCAGTAACGAATTAACGAAAATGGACGCGCTAGGTACCGTTGGAATGAGTATGAAAAGCTCTTCAAAGTACCGCAGGTTAATCACTTCAATGTAGTTTCATTCCGCCACCATGCCGCACGATTCCAAGACGTCCACAGACCACATCCGCAACGTCATACTATTTATATCGCTATCTGGCCAGGAACCCGCGGATATCGGCAGACGTCTGATAGAAGTTCACAAGGAGCATGCCCCCGGCAGAAGTACACTGTAGTTGTAGCATTCGAAGTTTGCGTCAGGCGACTATTCCATCGAAAACGAAAACCGCGGTTGGTGGAGCGTACACGGCGTAGAGTACTGAGAGCTGCTCGATGAAGGTACCACAGTATCCGCCGACGTCTACGTTCGTCAATTACGAGAATTGGAGGCAAATGTCCAAAGTTCGGTACGACGGCGGTCACATGTCTACTTCCAGCGTGACAACGCGAGACCGCACATTGCAAGATCGACCAAGGCCGAGCTGCTGTCGTACAGCTGGACCGTGCTTCCACACCCACCATACTCCCCAGACCTGGCCCCTTCAGATTTCCACCTTTTCTTCCACAGCCAACGCCACCTGGACGGCCAAGACTTCAAAACTCGCGACGAGGTCAAGGCGGCACTCGGCAACTTCTTCGAGCTGCAGCTTCCGGCCTTCTCGAGCAAGGGCATCCATGATCTGCCTAATCCGTGGCAGAAGGTCATCGATAAAGATGGAGCATATTTCAAGTGAATCCCAGATGTCGTTAAAGAGTTGTACGACAATGATTAAAATTTGTCAATTTGTCCGATTTATTATGAATCAACCTAATAAAACAGTTGAGTAAAAAATAAGCGAAAGCGTAAGAAAAAAGTGTGATTACTCTGAAACCCAATTAATTCACTTTCAACGTCTTGGCAAGGGCCCGTGTGTGCATTGCGGCCACCGTCCTCCCGTACCATGAACCAAAATTGCCCTCCTCCCGGTGTCTTTAATCACTTCGCAGATACTTCCAGATTCGTGCCTCCAATAGAGTGACGTTTTGCCAACGGACCGACTGTGCTACTACGTTGCAGTAAATCTCTTCTGTCAACGACCCACATAAAAATAGGAAAAGGCAAGAAAAGCGAAGCTGTGTACATCGTGGGCTCCCCACATTGGTGTTAAGAATTAATTGGTACCTGGATGGTCTTTTTTTGTGACGTATGTCAGCACTGACAACTGCCGAAACACAGTTGACCTGCCCTCGTTATGTCACCAGTCTTCGAAAGAAACCATTTGGCTCCATAATTTTGCATGCGGAAGCATACGATGACTGGCTATTCATCATAAGGTAGAAGTGCACCTCCATACTTTCAACCGTGGTACATGTCAACGCAAGAATGATTTATTGGGTCGTACTTCTTGAGATGAAGCTGATTAAGTATTCAAATGTGTGTCCACTCTCTCTTGGAGTTTGGATAGCCAAGTGAAGCGGAGCATCTTTTGAAAAACTGAAATGAAGTAATTGTTGAATTCGGAGGCTGAGAAAGGTCTATTCTTTACCAAATAATTTTTTTTTGAATTTTTGGTGCTACCGATCTTAAGAGTCAACCTCAGAGAAGCTTTAAAGCGATTACACACGCCGAAGCTCCTTATTACGAGCTCCACTTCTGATTCACATTGCACCACTGTAACATTCGAATGTGTATCGGAAGCTTCTGAATAAACGCAGTGGAACTCACTGATGATTCTAGTTATCGCCCTGGAATATGAAAAATCAGCATGCACTCCCCACTTGTGTTCCTCCAACTTTACCATTCTCTTCACATTTTCCGTTCATTTCTTGCTTCTTTATCTACCGCACTCTACTATCCTGCTGCATTTGCCATCCATTGTTTTACAGTGACGCCCCATAAATGTTGAAAATTGAACGCATGAAACGCGTACTCGCGATTTTCTGGATTTTTTTTCGTTATGCCTCCATTTCTATACACAATTTCTGTATTCTATACAGGGGGTGCCAAAAAAAGTAATTTTGCCCACGGCTCACATCTCCCAATTATACAAAACACAGGGAAACGAAAGAAATGAAAGTATTGGGGCAAAATATTCCCGAAATGTTCCTCTAAAAGCAGGAACAAGCTGAGACTCACTACTTTCATTTTCATAAAAATATAGAACCTTTAAGCAGCGCAGTCGGGCTTCGGAGCACCCACTGTATCAAGGTCCCCTTAAAACAGTGGAGTCGGGTTCCATGGTAGGTCTTTTGTGGGAAGCTTCCTAAGGATTGGCCCTTCGGTTCATGGAAGTCACAGAGCCCCTGCTGCTTGGACAAGGCTGCTATGATCCGAAGTATCATTTTCATGCCCAAATACGCCTCCGGAGGGGTTTCAGTGGTAAGTGCACGTCTTGACTCTTGGAAACGAAGGGCGCTGGGAACCCGAAAAAAATGGGATCCTAAAGAACACCACCTAGTATGAGTCCCCTTAGGTACCCAGAGTGAACGGACCTCAGCAAGGTTGTGAACGAGGGCGACGAAATTTCGGATTTTGCCCAGTTGAGGTGACACATCTTGTTCACTATTTCCTCGCTCCCGTTCCTGCTCGTGCAGAAGGCTGCCACGGAGTATAGTGATAGAGTGAGGTCTGCTCTTGAATCTGGGGATGTGAATACCTCAACAGAATTTGCTGTAGTTCGACTAAAGTGGGGTGAAAGTGGACGAGACAAAATTACTTTTTTTTTGGCACCCCCTGTACATGTATATATAAAGCAGAAGTTTGGGGTGTCCTATACATACATAAAGCAGAAGTTTATTGTGTTTGCGTGTGTGTGCGTGTCCGTCTATCTGTTACATAATGCACTCTTAGTTCATGCAACGTGGAGAGGTCGGGAATAGTATGGATGGCTTTGGTATTTATGGGTGATTTCTGAGCCACAGCTGCTGCGTTGATTGGCCGGTAAGGTGAAGAGACATTCTCTCGCTTTAACAAGGTACAAAGAACCTCCAAAAAGTTCACATCCGGATAGACATTGCTCGTGAGATTTAGGAAACAGCTAAGATACAATACCGCTCACATTTTTTGAAAAATCGACGGTGGTCGACGGATTAAACGGCACAAACCGTCGCACAGTCATAACTTCTTCAAAAATGAGTAAAATGGGAAAAAATCAGAAGCATTAGGTTCGTCTCAATGCGACGAATCCAACGACCTATAGTATGTCAAATTTTGATAAGTAGGTCACCAGCTTCTCGGTATAAGCTACAAAGATTTCCTTTTTCTCAGGCAAAACTCCGACTTTTATTCGGCTTACATTCACATGTTCATTCGTTACTCGCCCACGTTCTGCACAAACATCATTTTTTTAGTGAGCTGTCTCCAAGTTCCAGGATACTTTTCAGCACCAAATTCCACGACATTTTCGAGAGTTTTTAAGCTCATTTCGTCAGAATCGGTGGACTAATTGAGAAGATAATTCGCCTATTACAAAGAACTCGCTACGTACTGCAAGAACTACCCTGACTTCCGAATGGCAGGCAAGCGCTTCTTCTGTGATGAAGCTTCAAACATCGGTAAACGGCGTACTTTCAACTCTGAATAATTTCCCTTCTCTTTCCTAAAATAACATTTTGATCAATGAAAATAGCATGAAGTCTTCGAATAAAACAGCCTACACTACCAGAAAACAAAAGCGGCATTCAAACAATGCTCAGAATCATGAATTTAAAACGAATGTTAATTGCACATGAAAGTATGGATATGGATAAACACTAATCGATTTCGGACGAAACCTATACTGCCGCATTCAGTGTCAAAAAAGCTCTTAATTGGTGTGAAGATCATTTCACTGCGAAAGTTTTGAACTTTTACCATTGTTCTTGTATTGTTTTCGAGCGTTGTCAGCTCCAACGCCGCTTGCTGACCCCTTAGTTACTGTGCAACGCTCAGCACAGATGAGGTCACTAATACCTCGCGGTATTATCACATCACATGAATGCACACTATTGACCTTCAGAACCCATTACTGTCCCTTCTAACCAAAGGAACTGGTTCGCAGCCTCGTGCAGTTTAACGTATTTGGTAGTTTTTTTTTATGAAGAATTTCTCCAAATATATTATAAAGTGTGTTGTATGACTTGAACTTTTATGGGTGATTTTCTGTTTTAACAGTTCATCATAGATCGGTGGTTACGAATTTCTAGTTTGTGTATTTATCATTGAATAAGTAATTTCTGCATTGTGTGCATTGATACCAGAAGCACGATGATGTAGAAGAGTTCACGTGATAATTCCCCAGCGCACCTGTTCTAACGTGTCAGCCATCCAACTGATTATTGAAATGAACTGTGAGAGTTTCCAGATTGCCAACAATTCAGTCCGTTATCACTAGGCTCGGAAAAGGAGTTGCTTTATCAACCGGTCGGATGTCGCAGGTCGAGTGACCGCTGTTCGCGGGCACTCATGAAGTGATGATTCGTAGGGGTTCCAATCCCTGGTGCATGCAACGTTTGCAAACGTATATTCGCGATTAGTTGTGTGCTCCTGCATTCTTTCGACTGGTTATTAGAGCAAAACTGCGGACCAGTTCCTTCAGTTTGAAGGAACTGGCCCTCCAGTCTCCTGAAAAGAAGGGGACTGGGGGGATCATTGAGTAAGAATAGTAAGCGGTTTTGAAGGTTAGTAGTGTGCATTGATTTGACGTGATAAGACTGCGAGGAACTAACCTCATCTGTCCTGCGCGCCGCAGAGTAATTAAGAGGTCAGCAAGCGGCGTTGGAGCCGACAACGCTCGAAAAGTATACAAGAACAATGGTAAAAGTTCAAAACTTTCGCAGTGAAATGATCTTTACACCAATGAAGAGCTTTTTTGACACTGAATGCGACAGTATAGGTTTCGTCTGAAATTAATTGGTGTTTATCCATATTCATACTTTCATGTGCAATTACATTCGTTTTAAATTCATGATTCTGAGCATTGTTTGAATGCCGCTTTCATTTTCTGGGAGTGTAGGCTGTTTTATTCGAAGACTTCATGCTATTTTCATTGATCAAAATGTTATTTTAGGAAAGAGAAGGGAAATTATTCAGAGTTGAAAGTACGCCGTTTACCGATGTTTGAAGCTTCATCACAAAAGAAGCGCTTGCCTGCAATTCGGAAGTCAAGGTAGTTCTTGCAGTACGTAGCGAATTCTTTGTGATAGGCGAATTATCTTCTCAATTTGTCCACCGATTCTGACGAAATGAGCTTGAAAACTCTCGAAAATGTCGTGGAATTCGGTGCTGAAAAGTATCCTGAAACTTGAAGACAGCTCACTAAAAAATGATGTTTGTGCAGAACGTGGGCGAGTAACGAATGAACATGTGAATGTAAGCCGAATAAAAGTCGGAGTCTTGCCTGAGGGTAAAAAAAGGATGTCTTTGCAGCTTTTACCGAGAAGCTGGTGACCTACTTATCAAAATTTGACATACTATAGGTCGTTCAATTCGTCGCATCGAGGCAAATTTAATGCTTCTAATTTTTTCCCATTTTACTCATTTTTAAAGAAGTTATGACTGTGCGACGGTTTGTGCCGTTTAATCCGTCGACCACCGTCGATTTTTCAAAAAATGTGAGCGGTATTGTAGCTGTTCCATTCTTGAACTACCTGTCTAATGAATTCCTCACTCAGGCGGGCGTGATTGCAGGAAGGACTTATTATGTGTTGAACGTAACGAAATTTTGGGCCGATTTTCGCAACTTCACCCTCGGGGAATATCTTAACCTTGCTCAGACTCCATCTTTTACCACATAATAAGCATCATTCGATTTTGTCACGCTATCGCCGATATGATGCATATTTGCCTACCCCATATTGATTCAAGTCTGGTTATTTGCATCATAAAAATCGTGAATGTCGACCTCAAATCATCCCCTGCGACTGATGGGGCAGTCCAGATGTTTGGAAAAACAGGGTTTATTTAATTCTAAAGTGATGGGCGTTAGTGATGTGTAGGGTCCGTTGTCCGTTGACTGCCTTCACCTCCTTCAAATTCTGGAAGGCGTGAAAAAGGTGGTCGTGCATGGCTGCTCTGAAGGGTCGCGCAGCAACCATTTTTTTGAGTTGGCGAACCAGAGCTACCTGAAGTATGTTTTCCTGGTGCTTTGATTAAAGCATTTTGACCAATTAAAAATTCGAACAACTCATTCTTATTCATGGTTCTCTAAAATCAGCATGCTCACATTTGTGGTTGGCTCCGTTACATTGAAAGAGGTGGCTCAGCGCGTCAAGGAAATTCGAAGAACAACCGTGCAACAGGTCATGAAATCGTTTTTTTCATATCGCACTGAAGCCTTGTGTCGGGAGCCCGTTTACAGAATTATAAATAGATTCAGTGTGAATGTCAATGTCAGTGCCTAATTTTTGAGGCTGTCTTTGAGCGGGTGGGGGTCGATTGGTCGAGTTTTCGCGCGACCGCCTGCGGCGAGCGGCGCGGCGAGACTAGTTGCTTGTAGTTTTATCCGCTGAAACAGCAACGACCACAATACATAAAAAATTCCGAAGCTTCCAACCTACAATCTTTTAAGTTCCTTTACGATACCAGCCCACTACATACCGTGCGGAATTCCAACCGAGCAGTCAGTCGTGTTGACGGCGCCGCGAGTGCGACGCCGCGAAGCGAAAATTCGACCAATCGACCCCCACCCTATTCCAGTGGAGGCTTGCAGGCTCTACCTGCCTGAACAAACTCTTCTACTTTTTGTCAGCTGTGTACATCCTACAAGCGACGTGTTCGTTCCTGCTAGAGGGAGCGCAATTAGGATACAGTGGTTTTTTGTGTCTCCCAAATTCTACTGTTCTTCATCATGTGTGTGCTTAGTTGGTTCCTTCCCCACAGTTGCCTATTCACCTTTGCTATATTTGGATCGATACTTCAATCATTCGATAACTGGAAAAATCTATGGACTATGGTAGGGAATTGTAATCGATTTCATGGGTGATCGGAGTTTTTAGATCAAACGTACACGTAGTTTTGCGTTTTGAGCGGAATCAAACACTATTTGCTTTCGTTCCACTTTTTGATATTCCAACGAGGCTGTTACGAGGAATTTTTCATTAATAATTTCGACCGAATCATTTCCCTAAGGCTGGAATGGTGCTCAGGATATACGAGTTCTCCTCTTCACTGCCCTCCTTCCTCGAGCCTTTTGACGAAGACCCGGGAAATTAATCAAAGAATGAAGGATCTACCCAGACCACACAGTAGAAATGGAACAATGCCACTTTCCTTCAATTTTCTATCCAAGTGTAAAAAACCAGCGAGGAAAACTTGACACATCCGTGCTGAAATCGCTAATTTAGATGACCTCGAAGACGATGTCCATTCAAATGGGATACCAAAAGAGACTGTCATCGAATCGGTTCTTGTGCCTGTGAGAAAAGGAGATGAACGAGAAACGTGGTCAACAAAGGTAATTGAACACCATTAATCCTTTCATTTGATTAACCGAAAAATGATCTAGATTTGTGCGTTGATCTACACCTATCAAATTATTGCTACGATAAAGATTACGAAAGCTTCCCTGTACTGCGTCATCATGGGTGACATTAAAGGAATCGTCCACGAAAAAATGAGAGTATTTGTTACCCATATAGTTATGTTGTATTGTCCTAATAAGGGCCGCATGCATAGTTCCACGCGAAAAGCGATAATTTGGCTAAGATACAGCTCCCCAAATTTACGGCCGTGTGCAGGGCCTCCGAGTGAAAGCCCTGTCTCATTGCCTGCCGCGGTTGAAATCGGAGAGGAGACTTTCCGTACCTTTCTGATCTACAATGCGTCTCCGGCTGCTGTGGACGTCGGGGCGGGCACTTGCTCGGAAGCCCCGCCCACCCCGCCGAGACTTTGTGGCGCTGTATCTTCGTTGGATTCACAAATTTCCGCGTGAAACTTTGCATGCGGCCCACATAAGGGAAATACATCATAAATATATGGGTAATAGAAGAACTCATTTTCCGTAGACGATTCCTTTAATCATCACGTAGATTTGCTTACATGTAGGAGTTTCAAGGATTCGGTGTCATGACGGTATCACCTTTTATATGAAAGATTATCTATGAAACTCTGGTGCTAGAATGATTAGTAGTTCCTTCCACCGGTGCCTTATTGTTAGTAAGGGCGCACTGCGAGCAGGGAACATCGGGAGTCGAGAGGAAGGAGGTCGTATTTGACGGGGGGAGGGGGGGGGGGGTGCATGGGAGTCAGAATTGTGGAGATCAGCACCGGTTCCAGGCTAGATGATAGACGGAACGTGCCGTCAGCTGACCACTTATGTAAGAATATATGATTGGATTGAGCAATCAACACAAAAATTTCATATTATAGGAGAGAAGCTTTCAAAATTACAGTAATGAAGTCATAGTAATGTTATACAATCGACAATAGGTTTCTACCACCCCCCCCCACCCCTCAGCGGTGACCCGACCGAATACGACCCATCATGTCGTAATCGGTCACCGCTAAAAGGGGGGAGGGGGAGAAGAAGCGGCCATTCGTGGGTGTATCCTGCATGTGAGAGATTCCTTCCTACGATACTGGACCCTAGACTTCGCGAAGCGCATGTAGAGATGAGGGCTTCTACTTTCTGTTCGAAGGCATCGTCAAGAGTAGGAGAAAATGAGATTTGGTGATATACATGTATTCTATGTGAACGAACATTCTAGTGAGGAAGGTATGATCTTTATCTATACTACCATTGAAAAAGCGCGCCTTTGAGTTTTTGTGACGATCCCGCAGCGAAACCAGTCAGGCTACCTGGCATCCGTTGGGCGAGTTACTACGAGGGCGGCGGGGTGACGTTAGTTGCTGGCTGGGTGTAGGTTGGGACACACGAATTTAGGCCGTGACCCTCTAACAGCCTGTGGCCTTTGACCTAAGCCTTAAATAATTCAGACAATTTCTTCATGTAAATCGTGTCCTCCTTGCAAGTCTGTTCCGTTGTATAGTTAAATTGTTTGAATTATTCATGTCACAGGGCAAAGGCCACAGGCTGTCACAGGGTCACGGCCTAGATTCGTGTGTCCCAACCGTCACCCGTTGCTGGCTGACTCAACTTAACCTGGCTGCCCGTCTGCATCTACACCCACACGTTAGGGATGCAGAGGAGGCGATGTAAGAAGTGAGGAAGAGGGTTTTCGTGCTCCTATTTATCGGGTTTTTGACTTTCTTACTCCGTTCTTTTCCTACTGTTACTCTACTGACCACCTCGACTTTCATATTTTACAAATACCACAATCTGCCGAAGTTATCTCTAACGGCGTCTTTTAAGACCAAAATCGGGTCTGCTGAATTATAATTTGTTAGATGGGCAGTCCAGAAGAGTTCACTAAGCAATAAGAACTACAGCAATAAGGTTACACTGAATCATAGTCTAGTAAGAAACCAATGACAATTCTCTTCTACTGTGCAGATTCTTATATAGATGAATTTTGGTGATTCCACTTTCTAAATACCTTTTTATCGAAATATGTAATGCTTCAAAGAAGGAGCGCACGAAATTGTTGATTCCAGGTGGATTTCCTGCTGTCAGTCATCGGGTTCGCAGTCGATTTGGCGAACATCTGGCGATTTCCTTACCTATGTTTCAAGAATGGCGGAGGTGGGATTTGCATGTCTAAAGAGAATTCTCCTAGTTTATAGATGAGATTCTGTGCCAAAAGATAGGAAAATCCCATTTCCTCAGTGATCCTTATTTAGGCGTCTTTCTGATACCGTATACTTTGATGGTGCTGTTGGCGGGTATTCCACTTTTTTATATGGAACTCTCGCTAGGTCAATACTATCGCAAAGGAGCCATTACAACATGGGGACGTATATGTCCATTATTCAAAGGTCTGTAAACTCATATTTGTAGGGGAATACATTGTCTGCGTGAATCACGTATCTTCTACAACCCTCTCAGAGGATTCGTCTACGGAAACTTGAATTATTACCCATATTTTTATTTACGGTGTATTCGCTTACTGCGTGCTGCATGCAAAGCTTCACGCGAAAAGAAAACAAGAGTCCAGCTGACATACAGCTCCTTGAAGTAAAGTCCAACAAGGTGGGAAAGGGAACAAGAAAGGAGCTTCTGTCCGTGAAGGCGAAACCACGAGGGCTCTGGGAACAAAGCGGCGGCGGTCACGTAGTCAGAGACGCGCAGTGGGAAGCTAGTCAACAGTTGGCAGGAAAATTTGAACATGTTCTTCCCCTCGACAGCTGTTGAAAGGATGGTTGGCGGGAAATCAAACAAGTAGGTGTTTTTCCAGTCTCTCGATGTCTGCATTGGAACAGTGTAAATCTTTGTTTCTTTTTGTGCTTCTATTCATGAACTGTACCTAGTGGAGTGTTTTTCAGAGGAACTAGAATCATGGGAATTTAGAAGACGAATTCTTTAACTAGCCAGATTATGTCATTTTTCAGGCGTTCATTCCTTTGTCCCCTGTTTTCACCACACACCAGTTTGTGAAAAAAGGAAGCCAACTTTAAGCCAGCATAGCTACATCTTTTTTATAGCTCACATTGTCCGACTTAATCGAAAACTGTGGATATGGCGAACAGCGCGAAATTCTTCCAAGCATATAGAAATTTGAGAAAAGTTGCACCGCGTCCATTGTCCAGTCGAGGACCTCCGTATTGTGTTGTATTTGCCTAATGTGGGCCGCTTGCAAATTTTTACGCGAAAAATGTGAATCCGGCTGAGATACAGCACCACACAGTCTCGGCTGGGTGGGCGGGCCCTCCGAGCGGGTGCCCACTACGCCGTCCGCCGCGTTCGGAGACGCATTGTAGGAGCAGCAAGTTACGTAAACAGTCCAACGCTCCATTCCAAACCGCGGCGGACGACGGAACGGAACTTACTTGAAGGCCCCGCCCACCAGGCCGAGTATTTAGGGAGCTGTATCATGGTCGAATCCTCTTTTTTCGTGTGAAACTTTGCTTGCGGCCCTTACTAGGCAGATACAGCATAAGCATATGAGTACTCAATTTTTTTATGGACGAGGATACTCATTTTTTTCATGGACTATTCCTTTAAGGCATACACCCAGCAAAACTGAAACGGGGCGACCGCTGGCGAGGACTTTTACCTTTAGATACAAAGTAGGGAAATGACTGTCACTCTGTGCAGTTCAGTTAATGTAGCTCTAGATGTCCCTGAAATGAGCAAAAAGACTGCAGAGGAAAAGTGAGCGGCAAGAGACTCGAACTGGGTCAACGCGAGGACGGCCGTCTTGCCCCTAAGCGAGCACCCGACTGGGCACGAGACAATTGAAGCACCTATTGCGCCTGGGGTCTCGTGGAGCAGGGATCCAATTTGTGTATGCTGTCGCATACACAGAAGGGAATTATGCTGGAAATGATTTTTTGTTATGTGTAGAATAATTGGAAAGATTTATGGCAATCGATACGAAAGGTTATTTTAAGGTATTGGCTACTGTGTGATCATGATCGCCTTCTACACTGATTTCTTCTACAATGTCGTCATCGCGTGGGGTTTCCACTATTTGTACGCTTCGTTCTCGCTGCATTTGCCGTGGGCCAGCTGTAACAACTCGTACAACAGCATTGCTTGCTATGAACCACAGTAAGAAATTGCATTACAAAACTTGTCATTCTATGAAAAAAGCTGCTTGAACATATTCGAGCAAAAGAGCGCTTCTGGTTTTGCAATGAATAAAATCAACTGTGGTCCTGAAAGCCTTTCTTTGCAATTTCCTGTTTCAGTTGGAGCGACGGATCGTCGAAGTGCCGGGAGCCGGTCATGAACGAGTCATCGCAGATCTCGGCTGCGGAGGAGTATTTCTAGTCAGTGTATGCGCTATTCGAAATTTTGTAGGCACCGCAAGAAATGACTTTGGACGATAAAACATGAAAGTAGAGCTAATAAATAGTGTAACAATAGAGAAAGAACGAAATGGAAATTTAAAACCCCGTGAAAATGTGACTTCCTCTACAAGATGGAAAGAGTATCGTGCTCTCTGTAGCACTGAGAGGGAAGCGTATCGAGTGTATCGCGGAAATAGTGGAAGCACCATCTCGTAATTTTCCAGTGTTTTCGAAGCTCTCCCCAAAATGTGAAATTCATTTTTTCCGCCCTTAATTGCATGGATGATCGCTGGTGAGGAGTCCGAAAGTCTAAAAGTGGTTGATGCAGTTGCCGTGTGATGTGCCGCGCGCGACGCGATGCCGATAGTACCGCCCGTCTCCCTACCGAAAGGGGTGACGTGGACGGTGACGCCGGTCGACCTAACATTCCAACGTTCTCCCCTTTTGGCGCCCACCGAATCGGGACACACTTGAGCCAAATAGCAACGAAAAGTCATTTAAAAGCAAGTTCCGCCACGGACATCGATTTGAAGGCTGTTGCACCATTTAAAGGCATACTTGGCTATAAGCTGATGGGTCGATCAACTTTCTTGGAACAGTAGATCATCTGTAACTGGTTGAGCTGCACCTTTTGTTCATCGCGTCAGTGCGCTATCACGGCGCCACACCTGCTCGAACCCACTCCGTCACCACCCATTTTGCTCAGATGACCAATGAGGGAGCTCAATGGGGTGGTGTCAGTGTGGGTTCAAGCACATGGAGGGCCGCGATAGCGCACCGTGACGGCACAAAAATGGTGCAGGCTGACTAGTTACCACAGGATCTACTGTTCCAAGAAGGTAAATCGACCCATCTGATTATCCTCATGCCATTAACGTGTTTTCAGTACAAAAAAGTAGACTGCTTGAAAAGTTGTCGCTGTTAAAAGTGCTCTGTAGACCAGATGTGTTACTTTCATTTGGGTCGGTGAAGTATTTGAATATGTTGTTTCCATTGCGAAGTCTTAAACAGACGAGACAAGTGAACTCACCTTTCCTGAGCGTTAGAAGGCTTGGAAGGCTTCACGTTGGCTCAGTGAACTACCCACACACGTGCTGGGAGGGCCTCTTGATATCAACTCATCTCCGCTCGAAAATGATTAGCTTTTTGACTACCGCTCATGGATGATGCTCTTAGGGAACAAATTTCGAGATGTTGGTAGTGGCGGCCACATTGATCGGTTCAAAGATGCGATACAGTAGTGTTAAGCCTGATCTCATATTGAGGCTGAAATTAATATATTCAAAATTTTCAGCAAAGGGTTCCTCGGACTACACGCTGCTGGAGACACTACCTCACATGTGATCCGAGGACTTGACGACTTGGGAAGTATCAATTGGCACATAGTCGTGAGTTACTGACAGATCATGTATTCATATCCGAGTAGAATTATCATATTCGAGTAGAATTTTCACTCGAAGGGGTGCTCAACCAATTTGGAAAGGAGGAAGCCAAAGTATCGTAATCGCAGCCTGAAAGAAAAGTCCAAATTTGTAATATCTTTGTAACGCATCGAGTAGATGAGGTGACACTCTATCAAACCTAAAAACCTAACTAAAAAGCTGTAAAAGGCACCACATAGTCCTTATTTCTCTTCGCTCAGTCTCTCACTGATGTTGATAATGGCGCTGACTTTAGTATTGAAGCTAACTTTGAAAACCTGTGGAACTAGTACAAGCACCTTTAGTAAGGTGAGTGTCTTTAGTAAGGCTTCATCAGAGTGTAATCTGAAGGGCATAGCTGATCCATTATGGAGAGATATGAGGAAACACCAGCCAGCCATTTTGTTAAAATCCGCCCATATTTCTTGGTGTCGCATTTTACCAGGATTCTTTAAATTTACTTCATTTAGATCTGCTTGGCTATTGTTTATCTCATCTGCTATTTTTCATTATGGAAAGGAATTGGAATGAGTGGGAAGGTGAGTGTCTATTTACTCTTTACATGATAGTTCTCTTCGGCTAGCTTATGTGCCTAGTTGTGAGAGAAAGCCCAAATGCACTGCACTTCTTTCTTCTTGGTTTTCTGCTGTCCCAAATTCATTTTGGCCATTTCCCATTCTGTTTAATAACAACTATGCGCACGTGATCTGCATTGCATGGTCACCCAATTCGAGTGTCATGACGTCCACCCAAAGTCACCTCTTCCATCCACCACCCCTATTATAGGCTCTGGCTTGCTTTACGTCAATGTTTTATGCTTGTGATACTGCATTGCAGGTCGTTTGGTTCACAGCTCTGTTCCCCTACGTCGTCCTTGGAGTGTTGTTCATTCGTGGAATCACATTGCCTGGATCTGAAATGGGAATTGAATACTACTTGAAACCAAACATCGAAATGTTAAAGGTACTGTAGATGTCAAGCAAGATCCCACATTAAGCAGGTAACTGTTTTCAGAGACCATCGGTTTGGCAAGATGCAGCCACTCAAGTGTTTTTCTCGCTGGGGCCAGGTTTCGGTGTACTCATGGCCTACTCTTCTTATAATAACTTCAACAACAATGTCTACCTGTGAGTTTATTTCAGTGCGTTATAAAAAGCGAGCACTAGCCAGTTCGTGAAAGGGGTACTCCTGACAAATAGGCACGGTTTTGTCAGAACTTGAAAGTATAATACTCCATCATACAAATTATGTAAGGCAGTGATAGTGGTAATTCGGACCGAATATGAAAAGGTTACCAAATATAAAGCTCGACGTGCTTAATAGTCTAGACGTTAAGAAAAAACGAAATGAAACGGTCAAAAACCGGGGAAATATGACTTACTCCCCGTCATTTATCCTCAAAAGGGGCCATAAAAACAAGTGGCAGCTGTTGAAGAAGACGCCTCTTATAAGGCCCGGGAGTACTCTTCTTCATCGGGAATTTCGCCACATATAGTTTTCTTACAATTAGACCCATAGCTTTCACCTGCGTGAGTCAATTAAGGAGTTCTCATTACCCACATTACCCCTATCACTGTCTTTAAGGTGCTGTCACAATGATAGGGGCGTCTTTTGAAAATTCGCACATCTAAGCATCTTGAAGTTGTCCTCGAGGAGTCAATCTGCACACCCAGACGTAGATTTCCACCTAAGCTAAGTGTAGAAAAGAAGGGATTCCTCTACTTTTCTAGGCTTAGGTAAAAAAATGATCATAGTGGGAGCCTCCCTCCTTACTTTTGCGAGAGCCTAAAATATTGGCGATTTGTGACGAAACTTAATACTTTCAGGAAGGCGCGTGTTAGGCTTTTTACCGCGGGCTCGCCTGGGTGCTCTGAGGTCGTAGGACCACAGGGGAAGCCTTTGGGAGCAGAACTTCGGCCGCTGGTTCACATGAGCGGTCCCGCCGTCTGCTTCAGTCCGTTCACCAATGCAGAGTTCGTGAAAGCACGCCCTCGTTCATGATCGATAGTGTGAAGAGGATCCAATTGCCCATTTTTTTGATTTTTCATCGTCTAATTCTGTTCTTCCCTTGAGTTGCTCTGCATACTAGCATCTTTTTTTCAATTTCCAATATTGCGAAATACAATACCGCTCGCGTCGCGTGAGTAATTTTCGCCTTGCGACGGTTTGTGCGCGAACAAACCGTCGCAAGGCGAAAATTACTCACGCGACGCGAGCGGTATTGTAATTACCCCTATCTGTGGCTTCAAGCATTTGCTGTTGAATTCGTTT
The DNA here is from genome assembly GCA_963978905.1 of Trichostrongylus colubriformis. Taxonomy (NCBI): domain Eukaryota; kingdom Metazoa; phylum Nematoda; class Chromadorea; order Rhabditida; family Trichostrongylidae; genus Trichostrongylus; species Trichostrongylus colubriformis. The sequence goes on along the minus strand of OZ022259.1, from coordinate 6,624,274 downwards.
ATTTTCATGAAACTGACAGCTTCCATATTCAGAGATGCCCTGATTACGAGCGCTATCAATTGCGCCACCAGTTTTTTGTCAGGATTTGTAATATTTTCGGTCAGTTTTCTTTACACGCCTTGTTATTTCTCCCTAGACTGTCTATGGAAAATTAGGACTAGACGCACCGTTGCTATGGAAAAATGGGTGATTGCACTAATGCCGGTGGGGGTGTCGTGAGGAGGGGACGTGGGTGGGTCTGCTTACGACAAAAAATCGAGTGGGCGCCCGCGGCGAGCGGGGCGGCAGGTGCGAGTGCCACGGCAGGGATGACAGCCTTCAAACGAGGCAGTGCGGCATGGGTGGAGGAGGCAGGGTGGTATGCGTGGAAGTGTAGAGGTGACGTAGCCACGCTTTCTCGGAATCCCAAAGGCTATCGATTGTACTGATGGCGCCGCGAGCGCGACGCTACGAAGCGATTTTTTGTGGTAAGTAGACACAGACAGGGGACGTTTGTGTATTCATACGGCCTTATGCCAAGATTTCGCACCATGACGTGTTGCAAGCAAAGCGATGCGGACGAGCTGAAGGCGCATTGTTGGAGCCCAAAGCGATTACAAGGCAACCGTGTTTGGCGCCCCTAGCATTATCATGTCATAGCTCTAACATCGCTCTCTTGTAAGACCCAACTGTAGCGAAGCCAGGCCCACACCTCGTCGGACGCCGCTCGTTGTGGTGCGAAATCGGTAAGAGTAAGGGGTTCACACCCAAAGGTGACCAGTGTTGCGCGCCGAATGTGTGCCCTTATGTCACGATTTCACGCTGCGACCTTCTGTGCGCGACATTTGCCCGCGAGTTGACTGCCCTCGGTGGGAATCGCGTGTAATTGCGTTATAAGGGCGACGACCGTATCTACGCCCACTTTCATTCATTTTGCCGCTATATTAAGCTTGTTTTCGATTCATTTTAAAGACATCATTAGGGGTAATGCGGTAATGGAGAAATCCCTACAAGAAGTAACTCACATGGTAGTCCTGGGCCTAGGAACGCTATCTGTGGCGAAATCCCGGTGAAAAAGCACCCCTCTGAGCTGTAGAAACGCCGCAAAACCCCGCAAACGCACTTATGCTCCGCCTCTTGACAGGTTGACCCCGCCTCCCGATGACGTAATTCCCGATTGACTGGGGTGAGAGCGGTCAAGAAGATACGGCAGGTTTGAAGGTTTTGCTGCGCGCTTTCGCAGTTTTAGCTTGAAGCTCACTCTGGAGAATAGATGCTGTCGTATTTCCAAACATTCCCTTGTGTTTACTTGGCCACATGCCGATGGGAAACAAGATCAGACTACTTCCCTCTTGACAGACAGGTCGTCCGCGTCGAGAATCAACGGTGGGAAGGGGGTCCTATTTCGCGGGTTTTTGGCCATTTCCATCCGTTTTTTCTCCACTGTCCTGTTACTAGGCATCTCGACTTTCATATGCACTACTTCTTTTACTTTTCGTCCGACTTTCCCCTAATGATGCCTTCAATGTCAAAAGGCAATGGGTGAGTTTTCCCTTTATCAGTTCCCTCTTTGTTGTAATAGCATTTTGCACGCATTATTCTATTTTCTATTGCCTCCTCCACATATTCATCATTTTGCTCGCCCGCACTCTTTAGCTTCATACGTAGATTATTAATATACATATTTGCATTGTATCGTTTGCGACGCAGTGCACGCCGGGCATTTCCTAAACTAGGTCTAGGAGGAAGGAGCTCGGGGGGGGGGGGGGGGGGGCGAGTAAATCAATTCCGCCGTAATGCGAAAGTGCATTATTGCACAAGTAGATCCTTTCGCTTGCATTGGAGCTCCTCCATAGGCTGAGGCAAAGTTTATCTCCTTCTGTAATATGTATCTTCATATGCATATATGTATTACATGCAAATTATTAATTATTTGATATGCAAATAAGGATATTACATAGCACATAATGCAAATAAGGATGATGCATAGCACAGGAAATGGAATAAATGCGTGCAAACGCTGTCATCAACTAAGTGTCACTGAAAAATTTAAACTCAACTAAATATAACCAAATTCTGCTCATTGAGATCGGTATAGTAGCCTTATATAATAAGTAGTTGCTTCCCTACAGTGCTTGCACTTGCCACGCGCGCGGATTATTGGAATAGTTTTATTGGCACGATAGGTTATTGTCCCGAAGGAAAACAGACAATAGTATAGCTAATACTTATTATATCTAATAGTGTTCAGACACGAACTATTGGTTGGAGTCTTCGTATGGTGATAATATTGAGTGCCGAAACTATTGCGGTTAAGTGGGATTGGGATCTGTAACAGGCTACTATGGTGGATACGGGAAAAATAGGTTCAATAATGAAAACCTACTATGGAGACGATGAATGAAGCGGTCCTTGACGAGGCGATCGAAGCCAGCAGCCAGGAGTCGGAAGACAGAGCTCAGAAGCCCTGCGGGTCATCGTGGGAGGCTTATATACCGTGAAATTAGTGAAGACAGTCTCCAGCTAGCTGTGACGCCAAAGGTCGTCTCCTCAAGGCACCTGGCAAGCGAAAAAAGATATTCTGAAAGCATGTTAAGAACATCCTAGTACTAACAACTTCTCAATTAATTATTAGTAATGATTAAAGTCCAATTGCTGAAAATAACCTACCATATATTTACAAAGTAGCGTGTAGCTTCAATTGGAATAATCCGCAAACAAGCTCAGAGTAGCCGCGAAACGTGTAAAAAAGGCAAGGTTACGGTCGCCTTCCTTTTACATGCGGTTCCCACCGAGCGTAGTCAACTCGCGCGCAGTCGTGGCTCGATGTTCGGCAACGCGCGGAATCCTGACATGAGGGTACACACCTTGCGCGCCGAGCAACTTACTTCGATTGCAACGAAATCAATCTCCTTATCAAATAGAACTTTATGCCGACTACTACCACCTATTCTCTACATCTCATATGCAACTATTTGCACCTATGATGTACAGGATCTCGTATGCTTTTTATAAAAAGTTGTATTCAATGGAAGAAGTCACAACTTATTTGTTCGAATTAATGGCCCAACTATGACTAATAGTTACTTTAATATTATCTCTATTCTTTGATTTTTATCTGCATTGGGTACACCCGCCCGGAAGTAGGTGACCTGAACCCACACCACTTGTTGAAACCCTAATTTAAAAACTCGAAAAAACACCCGTGCAGTGAAACGTTGTTTTTGACAATATTGACGTTCAGGTTCTTGGTTACATGTCCTGTAAAAGCGGTAAACCGATCGACACAGTAGCCCAGGAAGGGCCTGGTCTTGTTTTCGTCGTCTATCCGGAGGCACTGGCCACTATGCCATGGGCTCCAGGCTGGTCCGTCCTCTTCTTCTTGATGCTTATTACACTTGGACTCGACAGTTCGGTAAGTTTCATTTCATCTGCACAAACTTTTCCTAAACTTTTTTCTTGCTCTGAGGCTGTGTGTTGCTATTTCCAATCTATTTTGTAGCTACATGAGAGATAATTTTTTTGAAACACAAGGCTCTCGAAGTATATAAATCTGAATAAAGAGTACAGCGACTTTATGAGATGTTTTGCTCAGTTCGGTGGATCAGAGGCGATCATCACAGCCTTGTCAGACGAGTTCCCGATCATTAAACGAAATCGTGAGATCTTCATAGCATGCCTCTTCTCATTCTATATGCTCGTTGGAATTAGTATATGCACCAATGTGAGTTTTTGAAGTATTCGAATGCCGGAGGCTATGCTACTCCTAAACTCCGTCTTTCTGTCGTCTCACTGTGTAGAAAGTCAAAATAAAAGCAGTGAACAGTAAATAAGGCAGTGTACTAACACCAACCATAATAGGTGCCTCGTCTCGAAGACGGTGACAGGGGTAATGAAAGCTAAGGGTTTAAAAAGGCGAATGTGGCAAGATTTCGATGAGAAAGAGTGCCTCCGGGCCTTATAAGAGCGGTCTTCTTCAACAGCTACCACTTTTTTGTGGCGGCCCGCCCCTTCTTTGCAGGGCACTCACCCCTTTTGAGAGTGAATGGCGTAAATAAGGTATAATTTCTCGGGTTTTTGACCGTTTCTTCCGTTTTTATTCAGTTTCGTATTAAGCACATCGGCCTCCATTTTTATGACCTTTTCATGTGCGGCCCGAATTACCCCTATCACTGCCTTCAAGAAAGGGTGGCCAGGGTGAAAATACTCAAATTCCACTCGCGTACGATGCGATGCGTGCAAGCTAGGGGTCCCGCTGTAGTTGGGTCCTGAATCAATCACACGGCAACCATATACTGCGCCCTCCCCATCACCATGTAATCGCTCCAGAATCGAATTGCTGCGGCGGGCGGGGTCCATAGCCCGCAGGTCGCATGTCGCGGTGCAAAATTCTGACGTCAGGGTGCACACCACTTGGTGCACCCGCGACCGATCAAGCTGCAACTTACGGAATCTTTGTCCTGTCCTCCTGAAAAGCCCTATACATTCATCTGCACATGATATATAAAAATTTTAGGGTGGCATTCTGATTATGGAGTGGTTAATTGTTTATGGCACAACATGGGGTCTATTGATTGCTGTCTTCTGTGAAGTTATGGTAATCGCATATATATACGGTGAGCATCTGGGAAATTGATTATTCATAGCAAACCGCATTTGTTTACAAACCCTTTTAGGAATTAAACAATTTGTTCACGATCTTAAAGAGATGCTCGGATTTGAACCAGGAATTTACTGGAGGATATGCTGGATGCTACTTGCACCAGCGTTCTTGCTGGTAAGAATCTTGGAAGGAAATGGCTCAGCAATTTTGAAATTAGTTGCTTAATTTCAGATATAGTCAGGTGTATAGAGCTTTAGATACAGCATCTTGATTTATTGCGTACCAGAGAGGCTGATTTTTATCGATCGTGGGCCTTTGAATGCGAATGAAAGAATGTACACAAAATCACAAGAAACCAATAATTGACAAAAAAATTTAGAACACAAAATTTGGGTAGACAAATTGTATACATATCACTTGCTTATGTGCTCTCCATTCTCTCATTTTCAGATGATGATTTTATCATCGTTCATCCATTACCAACCACTGAAGTATCAAGACTATGCCTTCTCACCTTTAGCCAACATAGTCGGAATCTTTTTCGCGTTATCGGCTGCATCAGCGATTCCAATCGTTGGCATTTACAAATGCTTCACTTCAAAAGGCAATACTATAGGCGAGGTAAATTGAATTCATAGTTTGTTACAGGCAAGTTCGTGCTAGACCACAAATCACCTCAAGCAGTAAGCGTGGAGGGTGAACCACGAAGTGGAGAGCGAGTCTGATCCAACAATCATCTATTCTTTGATGCATTTTCCATAGTCGACTTCCTTCCTCGCAGCCCTCCCCTTTGAAAGCCCTCAATAAGACTTTTTAAAGCAGTGGGTAATGTGAGTCTTTGTGAAGGAAAAATATTCCTATCTATGAATTTAGACTGTTGCTGTACATAAAACGCTTCATCTGTCTGTCCTACTATAAATCCGCCCGTCCGTCCATCCACCTCTTTGTCTGTCACGAAATTAAGCATTACATGAAAAAGGGCCTGTAGAGATGGGGACAAATTTAGAATGGGTAGTGCATGGGACAAAAATGAGGAGCACACATGAAGTGAGCTAGACTACGACCACGGTGGGCTGTTTGTGTTCTGAAATGTTTGATACTCGAGGCAAAAATTGTTAGAGGAATCGTGCTCAGAAAAATGAGTTTCTCTGTTGCTCATATATATGCGGTGTTTGCTTAACAAGGACCGCATGCGAAAATTCACGCGAAAAGGTAAGAATCTGGCTCATACGCAGCTTTCAAAGTGGTGGTCGAAGGGGCGGGCTCCATAGTAAGTGACCGCCTTGCCATATAATTATATGGGCAAAAAAGAAACTTATTTTTATGTGCACGATTTCTTTAACAGATTATTGCCCAAACGTGGAGAAAAGGTGGGTCAAGGTCAGTGAGTTTTTGAAAGACATGAAAGCGGGTAGGCGTAACGCATCCCGAGTGGGCGTGCCTTCCAGGAAGATTCACAACTCGGCTCCAACGTGGCATAGAGATTATGGGAATGAATCCGTTTGGATGATCAACGCCCAAGCTATCCCAACCACTTTCGAAAAAATCGTCGACCCGCACGCAATGGGCGGAGCGGGGGGTGATTCGGGTGGTGCTTACTACGAAATTTCTATTTATTTCGACAGTGGATTGGAGACCGGTAGAAAAGTGTGAGTGGTCAGAAGATTTATGAAAAGAAGAAAACAATCGTTAACAGTGGGCGGAGCTTTCGTGGTGGTGAGCGGAGCTTAAACTAAAAATGCGTTACGTGAATCCGGCAGAGTTTAGGCTCGACAAAAAGGGATGAAGGAAAAGGAAAGACAAATGCTGTTCACAATATAGGGCAGCACCGAGGTGGGCGGGGCCGAATTTGAAAATGCACATCATGATGTGAGATAGTGTGGAAAAATCCTACCGTACTTGAAGACACGGAGGGGATAAGTTCGACAGGTTGTGGAGTCCGAAAGTAGTGGTGCTCAACAGTGTGATAGTAGAGAATGAACGAAATAAAACTTGGAGAAGTAGGGTTATGAACCACACCCCCTCCCTCCTTTTCTGGATGAAATCAACTGAAAAACGCGCTCCATAGGGGCATTTCGGGCGCGTTTTCCATTGTATTTGATTCGAATTCATGATGGTAAGGTTGTGAAATAGTACACAGCAACAAACAAGGTACTCAATGAAAGGGAAAAAAAGAGGAAAAAGTGTGATTATAATAAAAAAAAACCAGTGAATAAACACTCAACGTCTTGGTAAGCCGTGGTGTGCAAAGTAATGAACCGCAGACTACCGTAATTGATACCGCAAACCAAATCGCCCTCCCCCCCCCCCTCTCGATGTCTTTAAGCGATACATTAGATCACCGCACTCATTATCTTTTATGGTACTCTGCTTCATTGATCTTCGGTTCTCTCAGCTCGGTAGAGCACAAAAGCTGTCCCCCACCTCCAGCGGCCAAATACGTACCCTCCCGATATTCTCGATGAACGCTCGAAACGTCAAGAAAAAGCATAGCTTGGAAAAGTTTAATTTCAGAAGCTTCGACGCGTTGTTATGCCGTATCGTCGCCGAGCCTCCCAACACGAATATGTTCCCATTGGTCGGCGTCATTCATCTGATGTTATGCTATAGACGAATTCTGCGTTATTCGAAATTGTCCACGGCGACGAGTCGATTCTGATGTGATTGTTGAGTAATCAACGCTTATTAATCAGTACCCACACGTATTTAACAGCTCTCCCAAGCAGATTTCCCATTTGAAAATTCGTTTGCTGCCGATTTGTGGATTGAATATATTGCTTTATAATAGTTCACAGTGCAAGCAGTGTTCCTACCACGTAGTAGGTATGCTCTCTTTGCTTTCACTTTCGCTTTGCTGAAAACCATTGCACAATCGCTGGTCGATTATTGGCTCGTTTTCTTGGCACAGTGCCAAAAAAACTGGCTTTCCCCGATAGATGAAGATCAGATATATGTAGATAGAGCTGTTTGTCAAATATGAGAATTGATTGATCCATTGATCTATTGATGTTAACGTTTTGAGTTATTTATTTATTCCAAATTTTTTCCGATTGTTCCTACATGAGTGTAATAAATTGGTTACAAATGTATTTTACATTCAGAAATAAAAAAAAACATGGATTGTGCCTAATGGTGCGTGGGATTTCTTCGGTTTCATGGCGCATAGATGAGTAGAGCGCCCATTGGCGTTATGGCGGGAAGCGGTGTGATGCCTTGGCCGAAGGAATCACAGATCTTCCGCCCAGTATGAGGACCATTTAGTTCGGATGTGGTATAGCGCAATGGGAAGTTTACATCTATTTCGAGCGTGGTTTTCTGTGATAGGTTCAATGGGTGGATCTGAAAATCATGCTCTTCATGTTAGTTTTGAAGTTTGGTTGCTTTGTTGGTGTTTGGAAAAATGGTCTCAAAACCTAATGGTTTTGGAATAATGCTTTGACCGTGGCTCCCACGACAAAGCGTGAAGGGTGAGCTGATAGGGTTTCGAACCGGAACACAGAATCCACCGATGCCGTGTTATAAGAAGTGGGCGCGGTTCAGTGCTCAAACCGACCAAGCACTATGTCCTCAAAGATAGGAAAAGTCTGTTCAAAATAATTCTTTTTGTTTTCGAAGCTCGCTTGGAGGTGAAAACACCCAAAACGCAGACATGTCGGCCGGCGTTTGTCATTCGAATGATATTGAAATGATCCAATGAAATGATTGAATGATTCAAACCCCTCTGTTTACCTCTTCACGCTCAAGGTGAAGTGCAGTAGGATTTCGTTCTCTTTGGCGCTTTCTTATGAATCTCTCCTTCTGTTAATTTAAGTTGATTCCTTCACTGTTCTCTCTATCACTCGAAGACAATGATCGCGGTGATTTAGCAGGACTACGGATTATGGAAGCAGAAAGGCCAAGACACTTCTGGAAAGTTTGACCTCTCTCTTCTATTATTGATCCTTACTGAGGAAATGCTTCGCGCTTCCTTCATCGCTGAAGTAGTTCATGGAGGTGGCTACGGCAGTTGAAGACAGCATTAGGGGTAATGTGGTTATTGAGAAATCCCGGAGAGGAGTTACTTACATGGAAACTATAAACCTAAGAAGGCTATCTATGGCGAAATCCCGGTGAACAAGTGCGCCTCCGAGCTGTAGAAACGGCGCAACAGATGGGAGCTGCCTCCTTTCGATAATCGACCCCGCCTTCTATCGACGTGATACCTGGTCAGCTACATGAGAGCGGCCTTGGATATGCGGTGAGATGGAAGGTATTGCAGCGCGTTCTCGCAATTTTAGCCTGAGGCCCATTCAAGGAAAAAGATGCTGTCGTATTTCCAAACATCCCCTTGTGTTTACTTGGCAACATGCCAATGAAAATTTCGTTTGGAGTATGCGCCTCTTGACGGAAAGGTCGTCCGCGTTGAGGACCAACGAGAGAAGAGGGTCCTAATTCTAGGGTTTTTGGCCATTTCCATCCGTTTTCTCCACTGTCCTGGGACTAGGCATTTCGACTTTCATATTCACTACTTCTTTTACTTTTCGTCCGAATTTCCTCTAATGCTGCCTTTAAGCCACCCTTCCATGAACGTTGACCCTCCCTCCTTAGTTACTCACCAGGAAAAGTTTTACCTTTCCACGGTACTTTGGAATGAGGCCTAGGTGGATTGATATGGTTCGCAATGCTGATAAATGTACTTCACGAAGCGGGGAGGGGGGAGGGGGTTTAAATTTGCTTGCGATGACTCATTGACTAATACGTATTTGAGGTGCCTCATCAAAAGGCATAATCGAGGTGAGGTGGACAAACTCATCGTTTACCACCTCCGTTGCAATGACGTTACCACTGTGTCACAGAGACCGTTGTTGCAGGCACGGTGGGTGTGCACCTTTAGTTCCAATAGTGTACTTGTACTTTGGAAAAGGAACAGAAAAACGAAAGAAACAGATATAACAACAAAAACATTTATAGAGTTATTGTTAAATTACTGGATACCCTTTTTCAAACTCTAGTGTAAAGAAAGCCATACATGAAATGCAATTAAGACTATAGTGGCCAACTGCAAAGCTTGAAATGAATCACGCAATCACAATCATAATCAATCGTATTTAGTTTTAGATAACTACCACGAACGACCCAATTTCTATTCTCAACACCATAAAAGGAGTGACAGTGCAAAGACTTCAGATGTCAAAGATTTCCTGATTCATCATTATATCAGGGCGGGCTGGTGTAAAGACTAGCGGCGCGCACCCCATTCTCACGGCACGTGATCAAATCCCCCGTCAGCGTCTGCCCAGGTCTACCAAGCCTTCCATCCTTCCGGGGAGTTAAGTTGGTACCATTCTCGCCTGCAAGAGTGAAAGCACTGACTTGTGCATCGCCTGGCCCTCGCCAGTCTTTGTATAGCCAAATCACATTCACTTGCCATAACGATTCTGAATGGAACTGGGATGCAAGGCGCATCTCCCAGAGGGTACTGATTAACGCCAAAAACACCCCAAATCTATCCATCATTGTATCAAAGAGTACGTCACTGCTCTCGATTCTCATCAAAAACAAAAACAAAAACAAATAAAGTTCTTTAAAGGTGATCTTTTGAAAACATATAGTGGTTACTGAAAACATAAGGGTTACAAAAACCTTACTAATCAAGGCACAGTTGCATGGCGCGATTATGGTTATTGATAACAAACCTGAGAGTCTGGTTTGTACCAATGAAGATTCACTGCGAGCCACGAATGATTTTTTTACTTATTCGCTTTCTCCTTTTCCATTTTACATGTGCATTACTATTTTACTAAAAGGTCAATAGTCGGTGCGAGCAGTTAAGTGGGGTCACTCCATAGGCAAGGCTAGGAGGTGCGAGGTAAGGGGGTGTATGTCGTTTGGCGCGGCCCTTGCAGCTAATTTGCCAATGGGGCGCATGGCCCGTCTGGACTCTCTCAGATTTACCTAAGCCTTTTTAGGGGAGGAGCTTTGGCAGTGCCCCCTTGGCAAATTAGCTCCAAGGGACCGCGCCAAACGACCGTCTCCCGAGGTAAGGTGTGAAGTGACCTGACAATGAGTAATCTTGTAATTACAATACCGTACATCTACAGTACACTGTTGGAACTAAAGACCTTCACCCGGCACGGTCAGCCTCCTTAATGACTTACTTCCAGCAGAATATCCTGTCGGTGAGTCATCGCAAGCAAGCATTTAACTCTACCAACTTGCTTCGATGCCACATCTCCCAGTTTTAGATTTCAAAATTGTGATCAGCATTCGAGACCCTATCGTTGCACCTGGGTCTCAAAGTTCCATAGGAAGTTAAAACTCTTCCCTGGTCAGGCATCAGCAGCCGTAGGACGCATCCAAATGAGGCTGCCATGCTACTCTGCAAGTGTGAACAATTCTGATGATAGGGGAGGCCGCCAGGAGGCAACGGGGAGGCGTTGGCCTCATCGTATGCGAAAACGCGAGTTCTTCACCTGACCGTGGACTATGTACAGGCCATGCGTAGTGATGTGGTTTCGGAGCACTTCCACGAATAAAGAGTGTGTCATCAGGAGCGAAAATTTTCAGCACAACGTTTGGCATGCGATGGGATGTGTGTTGGTTTAGCACCCATTCATAATTGAGTCTTAAAGGGAGTACGGTCTCCTGCGACTTAGTTTGGGCGTGGGGGACGGAACGCTTCAGGAACCACTTACTTTCAATGTTCCTCGCTTGCACACATCGCGTCGCACACCGTATGCCGTGACGCGCCTTTTCCGTCCTAAAGACACTCCTCCCAGCGCATAGCGCCTTCTGTACACCTCTTATAATAATGACCTTCTAAATACCGACCTCCTCTGAGTTCTTCTTCGTATTTTACCATGGTACATGAGTGGAAACAAAGATGTTCTTAGGAAGAGTCATAAGGCTGTACCAGTGGCGGTGCTGCACTCATAGAAATCACTTTATCACAGCAAATTTAGAACTCTTTTCAAAAAAAAAACTAACTAATTAAGTTATTCTGTTGAGTGGCTTTCAGTAATTTGATATAAATATAAAGCAATAAATCACATAGAAAGACAGATGAACAAGAAAGAGTAATAGAAGTAGGGTCTGTATCCTTATGTCAGGATTTCGCACGACGACGCAGTGTGTGCGAGCTATTCGCGCCTTGGTAGTTGGGTCTCATACTGATTACACGATTATGCTGAGGCCACGATACGCAGTTGATTGTAATCTCTCCGGGACCCAGCAACATGGCGCCTTTAGCTCGCCCGCATTGCTTCATTTGCGACATGAAATTCTGACATAAGGATACACATCCATAGAAGTAAGCCACACAGCATCAAGACAGTGCGAAGGAATTAGTATTACCGGCAGTGAAGCGAAATATAATAGTATTATGGTAATAATAAAAAGGTAGTAGCTGATGCGACTTATACTAGCACTTTTGAGGACATGGGTTTGTTCTCCAACTAGACTCAAGTTGACAAGCCGGCTGTGGGAGAAAACAATCGTCATATAATATTCACATGTCGCCGAGGAATCAGAATACTAGTCAATAAGACGAACTACGTTCCAACAGGTAGTGCTTCTATGAAGTACATGCAACCAATACAGTACGAGTTAGTCACAATCGTATTATTAAATTATTTACAAATACAAATGTCTAAATCACTTTCGACGACTCTTTAGTACACAAATCCATATTACTATCGTTAGTACAGAGATTACTAAATTGCCAATGGTAAAAGCGAGAATGACGGCTGAGTCAAGCACGGACACCTGAAAATGGACGGAATTCGGACGAGTTTCTCTGACAAATAGGAAACATACTGATGTTGAGCAATTCGGTAGATGATCGACGACTGTGATCGAGTCCGTGAACACGTCGACCGTGCCGATGCCGTCGGCTGTTCGCGACGTTTCTCGAGCCTGAATCGTCTCATTCGATTGGGAAGTGTGGTTTGTGATAATATCATATATCATGATAATCTTTTGGAAAGCGCTACACATTCTTTTCCAGTGAGAGTTGTAGAAGAAGCTTACATGGGAGGACCCTTCGTGTAAGTTGTAAAGAGAAAAGGGGTTAAGATTAAATCGTGATCAGAAAGAAAGTTCTGTGTTTTTTCTGCCGCGCCCACGTAGCCCGCAAAGCGAGACGACACGCCCTTAAATGCTCTCGTATAAATGATGATATTAGCTGAAGCCTCCCTTCCAGCGATTTGACCCCTTTGTGTATCAGATCTCCTGAATAGATGTACAAAAGATTTGTTGAAGCAAGTGTATTCATTCAGAAGAGCATCAGACTGTGGGCGAGGTTTGATCCCATATGGAGTCTGGAGTGTGTGCACTTATGAGGGAAAATCGCGTGGCCGCCCGCGGCGAGCGGCTCGGCGGGTGCGGCACCAGTGGCAGGGCGTGGCAGCCTTCAAGCGAGGAAGTGTGACATGGGTGGAGGAGGCAGGGTGGCATGGGGGCAGGAGACAGTGTGGCATGGGTGGAAGTGCAGAGGTGAAGTAGCCACGCTCTGCCGAGCTCCCTCGGGCAATCGATTCGGCAAGTCGTGCTGATGGCGCCGCGAGTGTGACGTCGCGAAGCGATTTTCCGTCATCAGTGCACACCCTGATGTCTGTCTCTTCGCATTTTGGGACAACTAATAAGCTTTCAACTAGGTAAGTATTATATTTGGATTGGTGCATAATTAATGCGGCTTTTTTCAACAATTTTATTTAGCGAAAACAATAATAAATTCCAGCAAAAATATAATCAAATGATTATTCGGGAGCGTTTTCACAATCGCAATCAGGGTCTGCTTCCAATTTGGTATTCGTCAAAACGTCATTTTCCACTACGAAGGATACAGCATTCAACAACAGCATTAATTATGCACCGACCCAATAATTGTTTGCATGGTCCCGTGAATGATATAAAGTGACCCACTAAGGTGTTCTACAGGTAAGTCTTACGCATATTTGCGGTGATGAAAGGTTCCCTCACTCTCCTCCAGGTAGTCTCGAAAAGCATCATTCGTAGCTAGGTAGTGGTTCGCAATAGAGAAAAATCACAGAAATACCTTTCTTCGGCGCCCATGGTGATGGTGATGACCATCTTCACCGGGTAAAGAAGGACAGTTGCCTGGTGGAGTGATGCCGTCACAGCCGCCGTCGTATTTCAGGCAGAGTGTAATCTGAAGCCAGCTCTGGTAATGTCAAGAATCTGCTATTCTTTTGTTGAAGCCTCAACCGGCCCAATGAAGTAGTTTGGATATAAGGTTTTCTGCTGACTGCGCACCTGACACTGGAACTGTAGCACTGGACGATCGGCGTATTTGAAGACATGGTAAGCCTTAGTCGCTAAACGTAGCGAGCTGTCGTATTCGGGAGTCGACAACAGGACAGCGTCAAGACCACATCTGAAGCAGGCAATTTGACCGATAAAAGTAGATGAGCGGTCGCCTACATCTGATGGTAGGAGGGATTGTCAACATGAAAATACAGACAAACGGCCTACCCTTTTTCTCCGAGTATATCAACTCGGTCACCAAATCCATTGTCCACATAGCATGAGTGGACCAGCATTCCAAACGTGTCCTTTTTCTCGACTTCAATGCACTCCCAACTGGAAACTCCAAGATTTCATAAAATGAATGGAGGAAGCAATTAATATTATACCACAATTACCGATGAAAAACGCTTTCTCCTAGAGTGGCGTAACGAACGATTTCTCCATCCGGACTACCTTTTCTCAGCGTGTAAGAGCACTGTGGCATTTGATACACCTTCTCACGGAACTGAGTAGTAATCATACTGAAATTAGACGAATACGTTTTTTTAGAATGCGATCGTTGGAACATGGGTATCTTGAGCGAAGGGCAAGCTGATAGGCGGAGTTGAGCTAATTTTTAAAGCCATCGTGGGAGATAGAGAGGAGGTGACTGGGAATACATGTTCTCTGAAAACGAACCCAACTTCAGAGGAGATGATGTGTGGCGAAACATGCATTGAAAGAGCACGGCTTGGGGTCCTTTCCGATCTCGTAGCGCTGCGAGTCGTGCTGGCATTCATTCCCCGGGGGGCTCGCCGGTGAGGGCGAGACAATGTTAGCTTCCGGCGATTTAGCCCTAGCTAGTTTGCATCACCCCATCGGCCAATGATGCAGGGAGGCGTCAAAAGGAAGGAGCGATAAGGAATTACTCGGGTTCCTATTGCTCGGGTTTTCGCTGTTTCTTACGTTCTTTCTCTACTGTTGCACTGCTGAACTCCTCTACATTAATATTCCACAGTTCGCCAATTTTACCCTCCTCCGGTGTCTTCAGTACTTCTTAACTCTAACAGGGCGGGTTGGGGATCAACAATGACGAATTGACATAAATCCGACTATAAGCAAACCACTCACTTCAATTTGTAACGAACACATACCTGACTGATAGAGGAACGGTGACTTTTTTGTCAGCTTCCATATAAAAGCATTGTATTTTAACCATTTGATCAACTTTCGTCATGAATCTGAAGCGCGCTCATTCCATTAGAATGTTTATGAACCACAAATACTTGAATTAAAAAAATTTATAAAGTGGTGGTTGTGCATCGGGAGGTCAGGGACTACAAAACGATTCACTACTAGCCTTTCTGAGACGATGTTCATGCTGAAAGGACTCTCGTCGTACTCGATACCCGCTTGAGAAAATCACCGGCAGCTTCTCCCTGCTTCATTTTGAAGGCGGTAAAGTGAGCGGAAGTGCTTAGAAATACTGGACGAAGAGAATGACATTTTGAAAGCTATGCTAAAAAGACAGTCATATTGGCGGAAATCATATCTGAAGAGTCGTTTCTTTCTGAATAGTGCGACGACTTTCAAACAGATGATCTATGGCAAAAGTCGCGTTGGAAGGAACGCCTTACTATGTGCCTCTTTACTTCACCGCGCCCGGAAGCACTTCGCGTGGTGGGGGACATGTTCACCACTGCAGTCCTCGACAAAAATCACTAGTAATACCGTAGTCGCACACCTCGAATTTTTGGCAGCTCAATTTCATTCTATCTATGCTGTGAACTACTAGCATGTTTACTTGCGAAACCAATAATGCTGTCTCAAAGTAATCGTTTAGATAGGATGTATGTCGTTACGTCACTGTTTCGCGCGGCCGTACGCCATGAACGACGCGGCAAGTGCGCGCTGTTTTTTCCCGTGTGATTGTGTACATCGTCCTATTGTTACTATGTTTTTTTGAAGGACTCCACAACATTAGCCAGTGGCGTCCAGATCAGAATCGCAATGATTGCAGCAACTCATGCTGATGCGTCGAATGCGCGACATCGCAGTGCGAAATCCTGAGCAAACGATATACACCCGTCTGGGTAGGGATCACTTTTCCTCCGAATCAGGACGTAATATGGAGTAATGCAGCCAATTTCTACCTTTAGAAAGGCCTGGCTTGGTCAATGATTCTACAAAATTGTCTCAGTCAGTGCGACGTATTCTAAAAGTAACCACTAGAGTTTTTGCAGGTTAGTGAACATATGATTACTCACAGTGAATGGAACATGAAGACCACAGTCATTTCCACGAAGATTCCACGTGGATTTAACTGGAATAAAAAATTTGCAATCAAAATCTTCTGTTCGTGCCAACAGGAAAACACAAACCGATCGGTATCTGTGCACATTGCACGCGTTGAACGGCACGGTAATACCGATGCTCCTGGCATCAGGAAACTTTTCTGGTCCAGCTCGACATTCTTCCTGATGGAAATGATCCATGACGAAAACGTAGCCGTCAAAAGGCTTTTTAGTTGATGCTCGAACACCGACGCGATCCGGACCACAGATAATGTCTGGTGTCCCAGGTCCTATAAAAAGATGTGGTGAGAACATCATTATATCAGGTTGTCCGGAAAGTTATCAGCGTTTCGTGTTACTATCATTCGACCACGGCGGCACGTTGATGACGCGCTCCGTTTACAAAACGGTCGCGCTAGCCACACTACCGTATGATGGTCGTGGCGGAAACCCATGAATACAAAATTGAATCTTGGCATAGTTTGGCACTATGGCACTATGCCGAATTCGTATTCGTGACTCTAGCTACGACTAACTTACTGTAGTGTGGCTGGATGGAATATTTTTCAACCGCAACGCGACAGCAGAGTGCCCCATGGTGGCGGCAGGCACATGATTTCAATGCCGTCGCAGCCAGTGCCGGCGTCGGCGTGCAGATTATGAACGCGGCCTATGTGGCCGAACAGACGCTCTGACAACTTTTGGCTATCTGGGAACACGCCTGGGCGTGGCACAAGTAACTAGTGTTGTCGGGAACCACCACAAGAAAGACGTTCCCCAGATTCCTAGTGATGCACGGAGCAGACGTCCAAGTATTTGCTCTTAGAATTTATCCTAGCAGTTGTACGCTGAAGGTGTCATGCTATTT
Source organism: Trichostrongylus colubriformis (assembly GCA_963978905.1). Classification (NCBI taxonomy): domain Eukaryota; kingdom Metazoa; phylum Nematoda; class Chromadorea; order Rhabditida; family Trichostrongylidae; genus Trichostrongylus; species Trichostrongylus colubriformis. The sequence continues at coordinate 6,607,305 of OZ022259.1, read as the reverse complement.
GGCTCGATCTTTTGTCACATAGCAATGTACTATATTAACACGTTTCGATTTCTGTGGTTGTGTCGTTGGTTCCCGAAAAAAGTGTCTAATTGCTAGCAATCGCTTCTGAAATCTATGTAGCCAGCGTCTACGAAGGAGAGTTAAAGTGGTAAGACGTACTTGGCCGATCCTTGGACAATTGAATGGACCTAGGAGAGGAAGATAGGTTACATGTGATGCCTATAGAACGGACGCCACTTATATCAGGTTTCCGAAAAATTCTCAGTTTTTTGTAATACTGTTTTTTGCACATTCCTTGCTCATTGAAAAATCATTCTCTCTTGCGTCTGAAAGGAGCATCCTGAAGAAAATTGTGCGCCATCTGGTGGTATAATTGCCGTTCCACATTGCTTGATAAACCTCCTTTTCTCAAGACTTTTGAAGCACGTCAAAAGATCATCGGACGACACTTTTGTTACTCAAAAAATTGGGTCAATCCGCAGTCGAGACAGCTCGAAGATTCAACCGTGTGTGTGTGGGCTCAGTAGTGTGGGAGGAAGCATCGTGCGACAATTGTTCAACAAAGCCCCGTTCTGAAGATTTCAGCCCTGAAGGTGAACCTCGAAACGGTCGATCCAAAGCAGTACCTGACGAGGATCTGAAGGCTTTTGTGGAGGCGACCCATTCCAAACAGATCGAGAGGTTGAAGAAAAGTCAGGCATTGGGAAATCCACTGTTGCGAATGGTCTGAAACGCATTGGGAAGGTGAAAAACTGGACAAGTGGATGCCCCACAGTTTGAATGACCGCAGGAACTGACAGGTCTCGAGGTTTTTCCTTCACTGCTTTTGTGCAACAGAATCGACCTGTTTTTGGACCGAATAGTCACCTGTGTTGAAATGTGGTTCATATATGATAACAGGAGACGTTCCGGACGGTGGTTAGATGCCGGCGAACCACCGAGGCATTTCCAAAGGCGAATCCTCACGAAGGAAAGGTTATGGTCACAGTGTAGTAGTCGTCCGCTTGTGTGATCCACTATAACTTCTTGTCATTGAGATAAACCATCACAGCAAAGTCCTACTTCAAGGATTCAACGAATTGTACCGGAAATTGCGTCAGCTGCAGTCAGCACTTGTCAACAGAAAAGGTCCGATCCTTTTGCATGACAACGCCCGCCCACACGTTTCACAAATTGCTATCCACAAATTGAACGAATTGGCGGTTGAAGTTCTACCTCGTGCCAATTTTCCAGACCTTCCATCAACCGACTACCACCTTCCCAAACATTTACAGAATTCTTTACTATAAAGTACTTAATCATTCATAACCAGACAAGAGAGGCCTTCGTGGATTTCGTGGATTCTCGATCATCCAGTTTTTTCTGCGGTCGGATTTGTTGACTGATGTCAATTGGTAAAAATATGCTGATTCGAGTTGTGCTTATTTCAGTTGAATCCGAGGAGCATCAAGAAAGGTATGATCGTTTGAAGTGAAACACTCAAAACGCTGAGAACTTTCCGGACAACCTAATGAAAGACGCAGGAGTCGGATTACAGGTGAGTAACATAGGAGAAAGTCCTGCAGGCTGCCGTTACCAGCGTGGCAACTAGGGCACCGGCGCCAGCATTTGACCTTCAGCAATTCCACGGGTTTCACAACGCACAAGTTTCCTTTTGTAGACCATAAATGTTTACTAGCTCTCTCCGCGCCGCGACAAAACTCTGCGTGATTCGAAGTTATGGGAGTTTTCTAGACAAAACCAGACATCATTAACAAACATCGGTCAGGAAATTAAGAAATACAACTCACTGAATTCGGTTTTGCACATGTCCCATGTTAGCGAATCGGCAAGCGTTTTGTCAAGTTGTTCGAACGACTCGACGGTGAAAACGCGAACAGGATTACCAGTGATCGGAAAATTAATAATGAAATGTGTTACAGCAGATTATGGTGCTTTGAAACCATCATCACAATGAAACTCCAATTTTGTTAAAGTTCTACAAAACATATATTGTTCGTATGATAGAATATGCTTCGCAGATATGGAGTACCTAAACTATAAAGCCCCGGAGACTCCTCCAGAGGAACTCCTAACTGTATCAGTCTGCATCTCTGCAACTTTATATTTCGTGTGCTACTCTCCATTAACCTCTGCATTATTGAACACGATGTAACACGCGTGTACTGAGCCTCTGAGATTGTTATGATATTTACTATTCCGCTGACATTTGGACAAATCGCCTTCCTCAGAGCATGTGAAGCCGAAACATGTAGTGATACAAAATGCCGAGTACCCTTCAAAATCACAAAAGAAAACTAAGGGTGAATCCGTTCAGGAGACATAATGAAACCTGCCGACCTTATGAAATGTGGAGTTGTGAATTGGCGCCTCGAGTGAGGATTTTCTACGGTGGCGCTCGTATGTGTGTTTTCAAACCACAAAGATTAAGATCGAATACGGGAATCACCCCCAAAATATATTTCTATTCAGAATTATAGCAACGATTCGATCCATGTTGATTGCCGCCCTTCACCATCCTTTCATTGATCTAGGTTTGACATCGAATTCCGCGCATCGTCACCTCATAGTCGTTGATTTAAGGGTTCCAACATTCCCCGCCTCGGCGCCCCCCCCCCGCAGGGATCGACCGCGTGGGTCAAAGTCCGTACAATCCTAACACAAGGTGCCAAAGTACAGCTTTACATTTAAGATGGTCAGCAGGTTTCATTAGCTCTCTTGGAAGCAATTCTTCCTTAGTTTTTTTCGTAATTTGTGAAAGAGTACTCGACTTTTTGATCACTGATATGTTTCTCCTTTACAGGTTCCAAAGAAGGCGGTTCGCCGAAACGTAGCCAAATAATAAATATGGCAATCTCACAGGCTAAACAGACCAAATATCAAGAAGACAGAGTATCTCACAAAGGACACGACGCAAGATGGCACCATTAGAATTAGTGGAGAGGATATGCCCACAACAACACACTTCAGGTACCTCGGTTCAACGATAAGTGAATACGGAAGTCTGCGACAAGAAGTCACGGCTAGAACCAATTCGGCATGGATGAAATGGAAAACCACAACAGGCGTGCTCTGTGACAGGAAAATCAGCGACCGTCTCAAAGCAAAAGTATACCGCTTTGTGGTAGGACCTGTCGCCCTCTACGAATCCGGAAAATGGGACGCAATAAAAGAAACAGAACTAAGCTCGAAACAGTGGAGACTAAGGTGTGGAGATGGATATCAGGGCTGACGATGCTGGACAGAGTATCGAACCTCGACACTACGAATCCATATGGCATCGCCCCAGTAGACGAGAAGAAAGCAGATTGAGATGGTTTGGCCACGTACTGAGAGCTGATGAAAACAGCATAGCACGGACTGGATACGAACTACATAGGTGGATGGTTAACGAACAAAAGGACGACCGAAGCAAATATGGACCGAAACTCCTCATCAAGACATGAAGAAACGACAACTCCTCCCGACGACGCAGCAAATCGAGTGAACAAGCTGACCCTGCAACAGGGCAGGACAAACGCTGAAGAAGAAGAGTAAGAAAGTGAAGGTAGCAATCTCAGAGGCTCAGCACAAACGTATTACTGACTTCATACATATTTCGACGCTCGTGGTTCAGTCTCCGTGAACTACAAATTAACCAGCAGTTCTTCTGTCACCACCATGGATGTGACCCCAAGGTAGTTCTACCTTACTTGTACATTATTCACTCTCATCTAGTAGAAAGACTTGTTAAGAAAGCTGTCTAACTTGCTTTACGAAATCTACAGCTCACCTAAAAGACCATGTATCCATATAACTGTCAGTTTCAGCTACTTTACTACTGCCCCAGGTGAAGTTTGAATATTTTCAGCAAACCTTTACTAGAACCTTGATATATCGATGTAACCCCCATGCCACATCACATCATATACCCGATTATGAGGACCGCTTGCATTGTTTCAAGCTCAAGTCATTACTGTAGATGAGGGTGTTTAATTATATTGTGTTCTGTTCATAGATGTTGGAGGACAAGCCCAAATCGAAGGCAAAAATTTTTTGGGTATTTAGGCATAACAGGGAGCTCTCCCATATCTTGACAGTGGTCTCAACTGAACAGAAATCATCGACTCAAGGCCCTCGCACTATTTTTTCGGGGTGCTGAAGACTCCAACTGCTGCTAAGCGATCTGCAAGAAGCGCCAAATACCCGTATGTTTGAAAACAAACTGAGTGAAGTCGACTGGCTTGCTCTACTTGATATTGAGGTTTCACCAATATTATGCCTGAAACCCCCTTTATACATATAGCTCAGATGTGTTTTCGGTGTTTTGTTCTTTGCTTTTAACTACCCTGTTGGTGCTGGATCTTGAGGCGCACCATGCGTGCATAATAAATCAATAAATACAGCTCAGTTGTGTTTTCGGATCTCCTTCACCGAGGGACTTCTCTCGCTGAAGGATCTCGAGCCGTTAGGTGGCAAGGCTACGTGGCGCGACCCCAGGTGGCGGATAGGGGGCTAATCGCGGACCAAAAGCCACCATGTACCTGCCCTGAGACGCAGGTGGATCCAGGGGATGGACTCCCTGTTTCTGCTGTGCTGGGCTGATTCATACCCTCTGTATCCGTGCAAACGTTTCTTGCATACGTGTGGGGGCGTTCTGTATGGGGCAGTTGGTATCCTGCATTCGGTCCAGCCAAAAGCTTGCATTCTAACGACTGGGAGGTACATGGGAGGCGGTCCGGGGTCGCCTCCAACAAATGAACCCCATGTCCACTTCGGGATAGCCTGGCTAACTACCCGTAGTATACCTAGCCGCCACGACAGAGCCCGGCAAGCTACGCGTGGGTCTCCATCTTGCTGAAAACAGCAAAAAAATGGGCCTCATTCTCCTGAACCTGAGGGAGCCCCCAATACGGCAGCGTTGGGTAGGACCGCTCGGGAGAGGCTGCTAGAATCTCAGGGCTACAACAGGCTGCCTAAATCGAGAAGGACTAAGATGGCGATCTGTACATTCAACGCACGAACTCTTGCATCGAAGATCTGATGATGCAAGCCAGAAAGATCAAGTACGACGTCATCGGACTGACCGAGACGAGGAGGCATCGCCCGCTACACGCCGTGTACGAGACTGGTGAAGAACTGTTCCTCGGAACATGCGACAGGAGAGGCGTTGGCGGTGTGGGCGTTCTCGTCAACACGCACTTGGCCATGAACATCGATTCGTACGAAAATCTGACAACCCGAATCGGACGTTTGCGATTGAAAAGATGCGGTTCAATCTCGGCTTGACCATCTTCGTCGCCTACGCACCAACATCAAGCTACGACGAGGACGAGCTCGAAGCTTTTTATGTGGAATTGGAGAAGTTCTACAAGGAAGACCACACCTTCTTCAAGGTCATCGTCGGCGACTTCAACGCCAAGATCGGCCCTAGAAGAAGGGACAATGAGCTTCACATCGGGACTCACGGAACGGAATGGAATGAGCAGGGTGAAAGGCTGTCTGAGTTTATTATGTCGATCAACTCCATCCATGGTAACTCACAGTTCCAGAAGCCCTCTCATCTGCGATGGACTTGGGAGTCACCCGGTGGACAATTTTATAATGAGATCGATCACGTCATCTTCAATCGAAGGTTTTGCCTGACCGACGTCGCTGTTGTTCCAAAGTTTTACACGGGATCAGATCATCGACTCATCCGCGCAAAATTCCTCTTTTCGATACGTGGAGAGAGAGCCGCGAAATTCGAGGAGCGAAGACCCAAGACAGTCATCAACTGGGAACACTTCGTTTCTCTCGCTGGTGTATGGGAGGATTCCGTTATCAAAAACATCGACGACGAGTACAACCGGTTCGTTGAGCATCTTCACGATTGTGCTAGGAGGGCAGAGAGTTTGAAAGTCACAAAGAGGCGTCTCTCTGCGGAACCTCTCGAGCTGATACGCCAACGTGGAGCCGCACGAGCCGCAGGCGAAGGCGATTACCAACTGACGTCCGAACTTGCGAAGCGATGCAGAGAGGCGATAAAAGAAGATCTCAAGTAGAGAAGAGCAGCAGTGCTGGCTGAAGCACCAGAGGCTGGGAGGAGCATTCGCAATGCCCGCCGAGGCTTCGCCAGTTATAAGACCAAAATGACCGGTCTCCGGCGTCCGGACGGCACAGTTACTGCTTCCCGAAGGGAAATGGAGAAGGTCATCTACGACTTCTATTCGGATCTCTCCGATAGCTATGTCCAACTGCCTAGGAGCAATCTGAAGCAGGATGGATATGTCGTACCATCAGTTCTCCCTTGCGAAATCCGACACGCCATTTCGTCGGTGAAGAATGGTACAGCACCCGGCCCCGACAGGATCAGACCGGAACATCTGAAGAATCTTCCGCCAGTTATCGTCAAAACACTGGCCCGACTTTCACACGCTACCTGTCGGAATGCAAGGTACCCACATCCTGAAAAACTAGCAGGACTGTGTTGCTGTATAAGAAGGGAGATCCACACGACTTTATCGGCAATTATCGTCCAATCTGCCTGCTGTCTGTAGTCTACAAGCTCTTCACTCGTGTCATCTTGAATAGGATCGGTAGAACTTTAGACGAAGGACAGCCATGCGAGCAAACAGGGTTTCGGAGAGGATTCAATAAATATAAGATCATTAAACATGAATAAATAAATAAACAAGTAAACGTGATAAGTAAACAATTTCTCAAATCTCTCAGTCTAACAATGCTTGATCCTAACAATTGAAGGAAAATACCTCAGTTGAGCCGATTGACATACCGCATCATGCACGCATGTGGGTAAGGTCAAACATTAGGAGTTATTTTTGGAATATTCGTGCGAGCGCTTCGTGTGTTCATGAACCAGGGAGATGTGTCTACATGCTGTTTTCCTTACATCATCAACTTCACGAAAGCCATGAGTGCTCAGGGCGCTAACAATTTTTTAGGCGGACTCGGATTAACAACTTTTGTTAACGCCTCCACCGCGCTCTACCCCTGCTTACCTACATGTAGTGCACCCTTCACGTCTACAGCACTTAAAGAAACTGGAATGGCCAAGTTTGGCAGGTTGTGGAACAATTGTAGTATATCAAAGTAGGCGTGGATCTAGCAAACCAGTGGAACCAACAGTGAAACCGTAGAGAAAAACGAGACAAAACGGCGAAAATCCGAGAAATACCCTAAAGTCCCATAGATAAGAGCGGTTTGATTTACCGGTAAAAAAATTCTTGAAAATTCTTAAAATCGTTCAAAAAAATTTTAAAAATTAGCATTGTTTCAAATTTCTCTCCAGCAGCAGTCACTCCCAATGCAACAGTAAAATTAGATTTCTCATGGCCGGTTTCGCAATTTCAACTTCGGGAGATCATAACTCGGCTCAGACTGCATCTTTTCTCACAGAATAAGCACCATTTGATTCGCTACACTTTTGGAAGTATTATGGATGTTTGCATATCTTACTTTGAAAGAGGGCTGATGATTCATAGAGCGCGAAAACAAAAAAAGTCGACTTCAAACCATCATTCTTTCCGAACACACTGCTGCTGAAGAAGCTGTCCAGATGTTTGGAAAAGTGGGGCATAGTTAGCGCTAGATCTGGTGTATATGACAGACGAGTAATGGCTTCAGCCTTCAACTGCTTCAATTACTGGAAGAGGATTTTGGAAAATGCGCTTGCGCATAGCTGCCCTGAGGGGTCCCTCGGCACCCATTTCTTTGGGTTTTTCCAAATCAAGGCTACTTGAGGTGGTTGGTCAAGCTTGCTTGTTGAGGGCCAATACTTGTGGATATCCCCTGCAAGTATGGGCGCTCATCGCTTTCTGTCGCTTTAGTTAAAGAGATTTGATCAATGGAAAATTCGAGCAACTCGTTCTCATTTCTGCACTTCTGAAACCAGGGACAAAGTGTTCAGTACAATGCTTCACCCTCTCCCCTTGCAGCACGCACATTTGTGGTCACCTTCGCTGGGACTCAGCTAAACAAAAACTCTTGAAGTGAAGTCATCTAAAAAGTGCCATTTTCGCAGTACTTTATAATTTTCCTAATAACTCGAAAAACTTGTAACATTTCAAGAAAAGCATATATCCAGAAAGAGCAACCTTTTCTCTATCTATGGAGCGCAACTTGTAATTTAATTCATGTGGACGTGCTTCGAAATTTGAGTTTATCTTGTGAACGCACGAATGCGGCCAGAACTTTCCTTGCAACCTAATAAAAAAATAGCAATAGAAAAAGTATAGAGAACAGTAAGAATAAAGGTAAAGTTGTAGGCTATTAATGCGATTATCATGAGCACACAGCGCCAAAGAAAAACGTACACAAACGTCAATTTTCATTTCCTAGCACAAACCGCTCTTATCTACGGGCCGCTCTTATCTATGGGACTTAAGGGTAAGAACCGGATACTCCTTTTTACTCTTTCCCTTTCGCGCCCTTCAGCAGCACTAGCGGAACGTAACGAAAGGTGCTCATAAGTGCGTAAAAAGAGGAAGACGCTAAAAACGTGACGAAATAAAGTTACTGACGCTTACCTGGTGAAGCTGATGTACGTTCACAAGATTGGTAACCCCTATAGCATATAACATAACGTGAGCGTCTCGGAGCAGTTGTGCTTGTTCGGAGACTTCGTCCTGAGAAATGAGAGGTTTAGCTAGGGAAAAACGGAGTTGAGACATGTGGAACGCCTCATAATCACGCCCTGTATCTGCCTTTTTCAGGTTTTTTGAGGTCCTAAGTTGCCTTACAGGTGCGAGAGCATCCGAACAATCTAACAAGGGTAGGGTAGCAACAGGTCAACGAAACTCAGAGGGAATTCGAGCCTTGGTTGGCCTGAGCAGGAATGATTGTGGATTAAACTCCTGCATTATAGAAGTGTAGTGCGTGCCTCGCGCGACTGCATCTCCTCCTTCCTTTTAAGGTAGTTTATCCTAAAGAAATGCGAAAGACAGGGCAATCATCTTAGGATCCACTACTTACCACGCTTCTAACGCGGACTGCGTTGCGAAATACTGTCCTAACGATATACATCCGTATTACTAAACCGCTTTGGTATTCGAGATGACAGTCGCTCGTAATACAAATTGATCGCCAGAGCCGTATTTTCTCTCTTCTACCCTCGAATAATTGCGAAATCAACGACTACGCATTTATCGCGCGATAAGATTCGGAGAATGAAATCAGTTTTCACTGATCCCAGTACATTTCTTATCCTTGTACGGTCCTTAGTAGGTCAAGTGGGAAGCTGTTACGTTTTATGACTCTGTCTGTGCGCCGACACATCGTTGCCTTTATGGGCTTTCTGCTCATCATATTTCATTTTCTAAGTTATCATATGAGAATTGGGAAAATCTAGTTTTTCTAGGATATTTCAGCGTAATATGTTTGCCATTTTCCCCGTATTCAAAAGATTGGCCCATAAAAGAGTGACATTGGGTATATTGGAAAAACAAAAAGGTATCTAAAATGTGAACTCATCAATATACATTCCCTCAATACTTTACCTTTACCTGAATGTTCATTTTCGCTGCAAAACGCTTAAGCACTACTGTTGAAGGGATTCAGAGTTCAGGACAAAACACCTGAGATGGGTCTAGTTACGACAGAAAATCGCTTCGCGGCGTCGCACTCGCGGCGCCACCAGTACGACTTGCCGAATTGATTGCCCTCGGGAGCCCGGGAGAGCTGGCTGCGTCATCTGTGCACTTCTACCCATGCCACCCTGCCTCCTCCACCCATGCCACACTACCTCGCTTGAAGGTTGCCATGCCCTACCACTGGCACTCACACCCACCGCGCCGCCGTCGCGGGCAGCAACGCGATTTTTTGTCGTAAGCATACACGCACAAACAACTGGACTCAAGTTGGGTGCGACCCCGCGCTTATGCCTTTCAGGTTGCGATCTGTTCCATTAGACTACTGCTATCGTACTGCAACGGAAGATAGTAACGAATAAAATAAGGTGGTCGTAGTAAATGATTGAGCGAACCTCACCTGACTTTGTCCATCTGTCACCACCACGGCTACTTTTGGAATATCACCCCCTCGTGCACCGTCGAATCCCCTATCCAACGCCAGTTTTAGCGCTTGTCCTGTGTTCGTTGCACCGGAGAGAAAGTTAATTCGCTGAATCGCCCATTCTAACTGAAACATTTTGTACGTTGGGGCTCGGGCTTATCTTCCAAATCAAGCCTTCTGAATAATCATCAAGCTTTAGTTTGAGAGGTGAGGTGAGAGGAGAGGTGCGGTGAAACGAACCTGTGTCGGATGGGTGTATTGATTAAGAGTGAATTCAAGTCTTGGAGTCTCAGCATACTGGATTATGGCCATCCGACTGCCTTCACTCGAAATATTCATCCGTTGAGCCAAATGCATCGCGAACGCTATCTAAAGATCTGCAGTTATCTAGAAGTCGTTACTTTAGTTTGAAATTGGAATCATCACGAATTAATTGGCTCCATTCTGTCTCTTGGTGCCAATGCAACAATAATCAGATCACCGGGTAAAAAGGATTTAGAGTCTCATCTCAGTCTCTGTGCAGTGGTAAGAAAAACTGAGTAAAGTGCAGGAGGGTTTGCTACCGTTGCCTCTGTAGAAGCGTTTATCCTCGCGTTCTGCCACTGCCGTATCGGTAGGAACCACGATGGCATGTGGTAATTGTGAGGAGAAGTTGAACAATGCACGGAGGCGGTGAGCAGCAGGCACAGGCGCCTTTCTAGGTCGATCAACATATGTGCTACTCTTAGATATCCAAAATATCGTACCTTCCGTTAGCTATTCGAAAAAAAAATTTATGTTTGTAGCGACTTAACTACGTTCCATGGCACAACCTACTCAGAGTATAATTGATGAACATTTTCCAGTTACACACACAATCACAGTTTTAGAAAAGGTCATTTCTTATGTGCTCAATACATATATAGAGGCAATTTGCTAACCTGATTCCGAAACGTGTCATCACCGATGGATCCGGAGCCGTCCAGTATCAACAGAAGATCAACCGACTTATTGCTAACACACTCTGAAAACCCGATTTGAATTAAAGACAATGGGCACGCTGAGCGTGAGTGAGGGGCGGAGGAAGTGGTGCGCTTCTCATTGGTAGCTTCTCCAATGCTATAATGCTCCGATTCCAGCGACGAATAGGCAACAGGATACTCGAACTGAATTTGTAAAGGTAGTGACCGATTCACGATTCAATATTGAACGGAAAAGGCACTTGTCGCGTACAGTGGCGTAATCCGCATGACGCGACGACCCAATTCGAGTGTCCTGTATCCCACAGTCCCGATTCCCGTCGCAAATCAACCCACATGTTCAGAGTGTAAATCAAAGGGTAACCTCAGCAGGTGTTTTTATGGGATGTTCAAAAACTTGCCGTGTATTAGCTCCGAATCAACGAGACCGTTGTCGATAGGATTCGAAGACACACCCCCGAAGAGCAGCAGAAGTGGCCAAATGATCCTCTGGAATCCACCGGCTAATTTTTTCTTAGTCTCGTTTCACTTAGAACTACTTGAAATCTTACAGCCATTTGATTCTTTCACTTCTGACTTTTGACGTATGCGGTTCAGTCCTCTGCTTTCCTCATTGCTGAACTGCTTTCGGTGTGTGCTACTGAATAATAGTGTACGGTAAGTGTGATAATGTAAAAGAGAGCGGAGCGGAAAGATGTATGCAGCTAAATGAAGGGGACGTGCAGTTCGAGTCTGCGATGATTATTTATGGTTTACTTACTTCGAACGCTTTCTACTTCGGAGAGGTGTTAAACATGATTTCAAAAAAGAACCACCCACAAAAGGATACCTGGCCTTCTTCCCAAAAATAATGGCACCATTGATTTGGCTGACTTTTTAAAGTTGTCACATATTTGGGAGCAAGGTGATAGGAGGGTTAGTATGAGAGGGAATTGGAGGGATATCATGATAGGGAACAGGAAAAATACCAGGGAGGGAGGGTTTGAACACCACTCAAACTGAAAAAAGTTATTTAACAGGGTCCAACGAAAGAGTGCGGTGTCATTGAAACTTTTCAAGACTGTCAACAAAAACCGTCCAACTGCGGTAGAAATGAGGCTGTAATGGGTAAAACGAGCTGATCATGGTCAAATTACTGTTCATTATTCGTTCTCACTGAATATGCATTTTACTTTTCGATGTGCCAACAATAAACTCCTTACTGTTGAATCCTGAACCTTTTAGTGCCTTTTCTCACTAAAAGGTTTATATCGTGAGCAAGTGTTGGAAGATATTTGAGGAGCTACTCGAATTTTCAGGTATTCGGGGGAAAGGAGAGCGTTGAAAAGTCGGAGTAGAAATAGATTCAGCCAAACGAATGTGCATTAGTAAGGAAATTACTGTGTTGAAAGATTCTTTCCAGTTGATTGCTGCATTTACTTTTGATAGCTCCTACATGGCTTCGTTACATGAAAAGAACTATTTTCAGCATAAGCAAAATAAGGAGGGTTAGTAATTCATAACATCTTCTACAGAAGGATGCGACGTCGATGAGACTAATCGATTTACCATGTCTCAATGGCAGGGCTGAAAGGCCATGGTGAAGACTTCTTCAAAGAGCAGATTCTTCGGAATTCAAGATTCGGAATTGGTATGCGGTTTAGGGTGTAGCGTAAGTCGAGAAAGGGTTACAGTTGATATGAAGGTACATAAGAGTGGTCGCGTTTGAAATTCGTCTCGGTTTGAGTTGCAAGATGGGGCCACTGTGACGGCCAGAGGAAAAATTCCGGTTGCGTGGAGGACCAGTACCATCGTTCCCATATTCAAGCAGAAGGGGGACGCAATGGAGTGCTCCAACTACCGTGGAATAAAGTTGACGGCTCATACCATGAAGCTGTACGAGCGGCTCATTGACATGAGGCTGAGGGAGCTGGTCACCATATCTCAGGAGCAGTTCGGGTTCATGCCTGAGCGCTCCACCACGGATGCCATCTTCATCCTTAGACAAGTGATGGAAAAGTACTGTGAAAAGCGTAAGCCTTGCTACCTAGCCTTCCTGGACCTCGAATAGGCCTTCGACCGTCTGCCACGACCAGTAATCTGGAATTCGCTTCGAGAGCGACAGATACCAGAGCACCTCGTCACCCTTATACAGGACATGTGCAATGGGGCTAAGGCGGTCATACGCACCCCGCAGGGACTGACGGCGGAAATAGGGATCTCGCTTGGGGTACACCAAGGCTCAGCTCTAAGCCCGTTCCTCTTCCTGCTCACCCTGGATGGCATGGTGAAAGACCTCATGGAGGGACCACTGAGGACCATTCTCTACGCTGACGACATTGCCCTGATAGCGGATACCAAAGAAGAACTTCAGGCGAAGGTGCAGAGGTGGCAGGCAAGGCTGGCAGAGAACGGCTTACGAGTAAACGTCGAGAAGACCAAATTCCTAAGCTCCGAGGGCTGTCCGGAGTTCATCGTGGACCGCCATGAAGAAAACATCGAAAAGATTCAGGACTTCCGATACCTGGGAAGTGATATAGCCGAGGATAGTACGGTAGATCAGGCCGTGAAAGCCCGAATAAATGCGGCATGGCTGAAATGGAGAGAGTCCACAGGAATCCTCTGCGATCGACGGTGCTCCAGGACTCTAAAGGGCAAGGTGTACCGAACGGTGATAGGACCCGCAATGCTCTATGGCAGCGAGTGCTGGCCCATAACAAAGAATCTTGAGAAACAGCTACATTCCGCAGAAATGAGGATGCTGAGATGGGCATGTGGCTGGACGCGGCTCGACAGGATCAGGAACGAGGACGTCAGGGCAGTCATGCGGACGGCACCGGTCCAGCTGAAGTTGAGGGAGCAGCGGCTAAGATGGTATGGGCACGTGCTGAGAAGATCGGCAGGCCATCCAATTAGGAAAGCGGTAGAGTTCAAAGTACCCGGCAAGCGACCACGAGGAGCCCCAAAGAAAAGGTGGAGGGACGTTATCAAAACGGACCTCACAGAAGTGGAAGCCACGGCAGAAGATGCCTTGGATAGAAGAAAATGGCAGCGATTGACAAGAACAGCGGACCCCGCAACGGCGCGGGACTGACGCTAGGGAGAAGAAGAAGAAGAGGCAAAAGTGTAGTCAATATAAAGAGGTCAATGTTGTGACTGAAAATGCATTTTCTTGTCTTAGGCGGTCAAAAAGTTTTGCTAGAGAGCGAACGCACTTTTTAGGGAGATACCCCTCCTCTTCATTTTTTGGGAGATGCGCAGCACCGTTTTACACTCATAAAAACTGAAGTTAAACGCCGGAAAACCAAGGCAACCAGTTTTGGTTTGGTCATGATCACATGGAACTCGTAGGGTACCCATCGCGCTCATCAACATCATTCAAGAGCGGTTACTAGAAGACTAGTTGATGTACGGCCATGAATGGTGCCTCAGGACGACTTCTCGAATGTCTCTCAATAAACTACGCTGAGAAACAGCAGCAGAAGTACTTGTTTGTGAGTCATGGACTCACATTTTATAAGAGACATTTATCCACTACAAATATAGAAGAGGAAGGGAAAATATTAAAGGGAAAGTCAAAAAGTGAAATCGTGATCAGTTCATAAATACACGTAGAAATGAAATATGACTGAAATGGGATTGAAATGAAATTGATAGGCGACTATCAAGATATCTATGCGACATTAATCAGTGTGGAATGCGGGAGTTAGGGATCACATTGTGCGAAACGGTGGTAGAGAACACATCACGGAATTGGAATTGATCGAAAGTGCTTAGCAACGATTCAAGCAAAATGAAACCGGAGGGCGAGATCCTCCGTCCTTGTAAAACCAAGCAAAAGCGGAGGCTTTCCAAGCCTCCTCGTCAAAAATATTTTAACAATATGAAGAAATATCATAGAAATGCTAGCGTGAGCTTGAATTACGATGCTATAGCTGATGGAATTCTGGGTCCATGATCTCTTACTATCAATAGTAGCAGTTTTACGAAATTTTCGCGGATAGAATATAGGAGTAGCATTTTCGAAGACGTCAACGATTAGTATCGAAGGGAGTAGATTCATTTAGGATCTTTTAAGAAAAGCATCCTGTTATGACGTCAGAAAGTTGGGAAGAGTAAATGGGGTGATTAGAAGCCTGTAGCAGACTCAGGGCAGTAACGGGGGGTGATGAAAAAGCGGGTCGTTGACATCGGGTACTGGGATTGGAACGGGTTTGGCATACCGAGTTGACCATAGTCGTTTAATCCTCTATGAAAGAAGGAAAAACATGACCATCGCTGATTAATGCGCTCTCGTAGCGGCGATTGCAGCTGCGGCTGAATCTGAGAAGTCCACCATGATCGCGCGCCCGCTCGCTCTCCGACCCCAATCAAGGGGCGAACCAGTGGGACACATGCACCCGATCGCTGTCTAATTAAATCACGGAAAGTTGCTTGAACTGATCCTGGTATACCTTTGCACTTCCATTGTAACCACAGCTACTACGCTGAAAACAGAGGATAATATGAGAGATATTTATGATAAGAGAAGAGCTTTCAACGTTAATCAATCCAATGCCTATCCGCACACAACCCGAGGAACAAAACAGCTACAAATACTGTAACAAGGATGCTGAACAAAGCAAATAGACAGTAAATAATAACTAGAAAAAAAAACAAACAGTATAGAGAAGCCTACTTTCTATGCTACGTGATGATTTCCTAGGGATAGATCAGTTTTTCTCTTTCACGGGTGAGCCCGGTAATGAATAAAGGATTTCGGAGAGATGGAAGGCTGGTCGAAGCGAGCGGGCATTGATCCTACTAGAGTATCACCCACTATAGTGGGTGATACGGGGGAGTGGGAGCGGTGCCCCTACATGTTACTGCTTCCCCCTCGAATCTCAGATGTTAAAATACGGGGTTCAAATTGGATTGGAAGAACGGATCAGAAACCACTGAGAATCGAAGAATCGAAATGTATCCGGCACAAACCTCAAGTAGTACCTAATGTGCTGTTTTCTCCGAGACGGCACCAGCGCCAATCGGATACCCAAAAGTGGTGAGTCGGCCGTGCGTACTTCTTGCCTTACTCCCTACTCGCTCATTAGTCAACCGTTCTTCTAGAAGTATGAATAAACAGCATAGACCTTCCACAGCAATGGAGACCAACTGTTTCACCATGAACCTTTTCTTTCTTATTTGACACTCATGGTTCCACAAAAGAGAAATCGGGATAAAGAGATCAGCACGAGATGAAAGTGAAACCTTATTGCGTAGGCGCGAAATCATGGTGTGCCGAAGGGATGAACGAGAGCGAAAGGCAAGGCGATGATTGATAGGAAATTGATATCAAGATCCATATTGGGATCAGTCGAAATCTTGCCATAGATATCACTTGATTATAGACTTTAACACGTATTAGATCGTTCGGAAAGTTATTTCGGTTTCATATTAACTGTTTGAATTATTTCTGGCTCTTCCTTAGGTTGTCTATACCATGTTTAAACCCGCTCTTCGATCTATCCAAATATAGCGACTTTCATGCCTTAAGAAATTCGAACATTTCAAGACTTCTAAAATAAGATGGACAAACAACAGTTCATGCCATGAGCACATCCTTCTCCTGCTCACAAATGACCCATTTCTTTACCGCATCGTGACATATGATGGGAACCGAATTCTGTAAGATTATCGACGACGATCTGCACAATGGTTGGACAGAGGTCAGTCTCATCAGCATGGCCGCGGTGTGGTGGTCCACAGCTATTCTAGTGGATCCCGGCGAAATAATTACGGCTGAAAAGCATTGTGGGGACCTCGACGAGATGTATCACATACTGCAGATCAAGCTGAAAAGTTGAATGAACGGTGCTACGAAACTTTGCGAGATCAATAATGAACTGACGTGGCTCCACTGATCATTGCATCTTCAAGCTCTAGACAGCTTTCGCCGGCAGGAACGCATCAAGACCCAGGGGAGGGGGGGTGGCTGAAGCGACCTTCAGAGAACTGATCACCTCTAGTCTTTCCAGTACTAGACAGCCGGAATAAGCAAGCAGGTATCTTGCTGCTGAAAACTGTTGATTCTATTGTTCCGTCACGATTGATGGAATATTTTGCTTGAGCCGAGATATGCGCATTTGAAGTTAGAGGTCAAAAACCTCAAAAACTTTCCGAGCGACTAATATTATAGCACATGTATGTACTAACGTTGAACCCGTGTCCAATTCGCCAGCAGTTAATTTCGTCTCTATGGAATGACTAGCAGCAGACCAAGAACCTCTGTTCAGTGTGCAATCAGAAATCCTATTCAGGGGCACCGGGAGGGGTTCAAGAAAAGTGATAATTGTGAATTCATGTTCTGAAAACTTCCACTCCAGAAGAGGTGATGTGTGGTGCCTTATCACGATCCCGCAGCACGACGTGTCGTGCTGTCCCGCAGCACGGCGTGTCGTGCTGCCGTCCATTCCCCGGGCGACCTGCTGGTGAGGGCGAGACAACGTTCGGGTGGGAAAGACAGGGGTTTTCGGATTTCCTACTTCTTGGGATTCGCCGTTTTACCTCGTTTCTCTTCTTCTTTCACAAGCAAGAATTCGATCCCTCCAGGATCAGTGGATTTGTAGCTGACTTGTTTCAGAGGATAAAAGCACTGCCTTGTGCGACTGGGACCCGCAAGTTATTGTGTAGCCCAAACCGCATTCATCTGCCACCAAGATCCTGAACAGAGTCAGAATGCGCTGCGCACCCTTCAGAAGAAATTGATTAACGCCAAAAAATATCATTCTTTATACGTCTTTACAATCATATATTACCTATATCATAATGTGGGTACAGGGGCAATTGTTCGAGGTGTGAATCAAAATGTTGCCTTTACCCAGAGCACATGCTTCCAGTCTCCTTGAGAGCAATTCTACAGGTGACTGCATATGGCTGGCGATCCCTGTGGAGGGCCGCTTTCGGGTTTTCGAAACCGCAGAATGAGGAAAACACTTTCTGCAGGAAGAACCTTGCAGGAAATAGCCTACTGGTTTCATGCCTGTAGAGCTGAATGGGTTTACAAACGTTGTCCCAGAAGCCACGAAAATGGCACTGACAAAGTAAAACTGTTGCTTCGACCAGTAAACTGGTGTCAAGTTATAAGCAAGGTGGGATGTCCGCTGACATTTTTGTACCTATGGCGTCAGCATTTCCCTCAAATTAATCTACAAGTTAACGTTTTTATCAATAGCAGCAACAGGAGTCTTGCCTCCTTAAATTTCCGCTGCTCAGACCCATCTTCAATAACAGGCTACCGGTTTTTATGCATTGCCCTCTGATTTTTTCGTTGGACCAGACGATATCCTTGGAGTGATCCTAAGAACTGAAGTTAGAATCTCTTGCCTTGTTCAACCTATCTTGTTGGCAGCTCAGAAGAATCTTCTTGCACTTGTTCAACCTATCTTGCTGGCAGCTCAGACTGTGCATGTTCATTGCAATCTCACGATATTTTAAAACGTTCTACGTGAGATATGCGGATCTATTGACCACATATGTAGTTGCACGCGTTTTGAGCCCTAAAGGCGAATTCAAACAATTAGCCGCACACGGGCACCAAAACCGGTTTCCAATGAATTGAAATATAAGCACCATGATCTGCGTTCTCCTTCTCGTCATGGATTGAGGTGTTGCTAGTTTGGCCCATGCACCATATTCCGGAGGCATAAGTCCTCAGATGGAGTGTCTGGTGATTCATTTTCTTGGCTACATTACGTTTTAGATCACATATATATTTTATTGTCTCTTGGTACCGTTCTCTATACACACTATGCTCACTCGTTATCGATGATATCCTACAGTATTGGATGAGTTAATGCTACTTTACGGTATGTGGCTGCTCTACAGGTTTATCAAAGATACGAATTTTGATCTCCACTCACCCACAGGTGGTTGGACTACTGCACACGATGATATTCGTGGAGCTACTGGACGGAGTGATATTCGTGGAGCTTTGAAAGCGAACTCGAAGTCGCCATGCAGTAAATAGGAGCAACACCTACTGTGTCCTTATGACAATTGGCAGACCCCCTAATGCTCCCAGAAACTGTAAGCAGTTTGAGTGTCATACCAAGTGAGCGAGTCAAGCAAGGCAGCAAGCAGATGAGTGGCTAAGGAATTTTATTTAGTCATCCTTCATATTCAATACCTACATGGGTCTACTGACTGCTTCTTTGGAAAATATACCAATAATAAGTTGGGGCACATACTCACAGTCCAGCTACATAGCGTGGTGGCATAGCACACGAGCTCGGAAATCGTAAACTAGTGGCTCGAGTTCCGTGCTACGCCGAAAATTTTGACAACAAAGCAGTATCCCTGTAACATCACTGACAAACTTTTATCAACCTTTTTTTGGTAAGGTTCAGTACCGAGGAAGTCATAATGTCTATCCGAATAGATACGCTGTCAAGGGTAATGGAATGGTCAGTGTGAATGTAGTGTTGATTCGGTTGTCTTTCCCCCTATTATCTAACTCATAAAATGTTCAATTAGAGAATTGCACGCTGTTATAGCGTGTTCGAATGCAAATTTATTCATGAAGCATAATAAAAGGGCGCAGGCGCCAAGCACATTCATCACCAACGACATATTCAAGATGACAAGCGCCGCACTGATTTCACCCAAGTAACGCCTGTCTTTGTCTGGAAAATAAACGACTCAAGAAAACTGTAAGGAATACCTAAAGCTGTTTGGAATGCAAACTTCATTATCGAGGACGCTCCACCCCCTCGGCAGACCTGCCCTATTTTGATACGCAGTCTTCTTCCAGGGTGGGGACTAGCTATCTGGAATATCAGGTCAATACGAAGCAATGTATATACCTACTGTGGCGGCTATACGTGGTTTCATGACATTGGGATTGCAACACGTAACAGGGCGATGTACCATAAGAGCTAGTAAGCGCTCCATGGCCAACTCAGGGGGAAGTAAAGTGTTTCGCTGCAAATGCGCACAACACTCCATACGAGACGCAAGTTTCGAAGAGAGCGTGCTTGACTTGGATGGAGCTAAGCCCTCTCAAATTCGCCGTTTTCTATTATCCTTCTTCATTCATTTCTGCACATTCTCCTGCGTATCCAAGCGGCAAACTAAGTTTTGAATTCCGATTATTTCAAAGCAATTCACTGGCAATGATGGGTCAAATTGTGATGTCCGATGCTGTGAGATACTGAACTTATAACGTTGTCACGCATTTCAGCATGTAGAATGGCAGGTGCTACTGTAGTTTGGGGGAGGCACTCACTGTAGCGATGTCGTCCCTCACAGGAAACCGTTCCACAATGATCAGTTCCTGTACTCGAGTGTATATGTTTGCCCAAACCTTACTTCAGAGGAGTAGGGGCTCCCCCCAAGCAAAAATAGCGCCGCACGCCGAGCTCAATGGGGTAGCCCCCCACTACATTAGCACCACAGAATGCACAGACAAATATAAAATGTATCAGTTGTGCGGTTTGTAGATTGTAAAGAATTCAGCCAGTATATGCCTGCTCTGAAGGGACACTCTCCCAGTGAGATGCAAGGAATCAAAAACTCAAAAATAAGCACCTTTTAAAGTTCATTTTACACTCATCTTCAGCCCAAAAAACAGAAGCAATATATTTGATAGCCGATACCAAAAAGTGTGTGATGCAAAAACGAAAAAGATAGGAAAAATGAAAAGGATAATGGCACATATGAGTAAATACTAAAATCTGACAAAAAAAAAAAGAATGTTTTATAGACATCTCACAGGAAATGAACATTTAGACAATGTACCCTACTTGGCTGAAATCACGAATAGGAACAAGAGAAAATCATAGATGTTCAACTCATCCTCTGCGTCTAAACGAGTTCCACCGAAGGAAGCAGATGAGCACACTCGCAAGCGGACTAGCTGAGCGGCGACGTTGGCACGCAGAATGGTAAACGTGCCCACTACCGCAGTCGAAGAAGAAGAGATCAAGATTTTGTAGTTGAACTATTCGGTGGAAGAATGGAAGAATCATGTCGATTCAGTCGAGGTGGAACTGGTGGTGGTAAGCTCTATGGCATTAGCAATAGTCATCGGTTTAACGTCGTCGCACGTGTCGTTCTGTGTAGGCTTCATCAAGTCGGTTTGCACAGGAAACGGCATCGGAGGAACACGGTGTGGCAGCATGGGGCTGAAAATGAAACTTGATCACATGAATGTCAATATTAACTTCAATGCTCGAGGGAAATACTGCTGATAATTGTTGGCTCGTCGTGGTGTCACGATAGACTTTAGCATTAAGAAAGAAAAGTGTTGAAAACACATGAGACCAAGGTGTTTTCAAGTAGACTCAAAAAAGCTTTCACAAAATTGGCCGAAGAAAGTGTTTGCAATAAGGTTTTGAATCTCATGGGCAAGCTTTCGGCGCCTTACGCCTCTATCAAGCTTGAAATGATAAAATTAGCAGCCATGATAAAAGGATTAAGGACAAGGTTTTTGGTGTTAATCGACCCCTTCCTGTGATGCGCCGCACATTCTAGTTCCATTCAGAATCGTAAGAATACAAAATTCATTATAAAGCATCAACACTCCTCTGCATCCCACATATCTCCTTACCTGAGAGCCTTGAAGCAATGTGCTCCGTACGGTCAATACGAGCCCTTCCTTAAAGTTTCCTAGAGTGAGCTTTGACGTTATTCAGTCGTGCATATGGTGGAAAATAAATTGTAAAAGATTTTTAAACCTTCTCCCAGCAAAAAGTCTCGTTCAAGTGAATGGATATCCACAGTTTTAGAATAGTTGGAGCGAACTTGTTTAGGAAAAAAGACTAATCTGAGCTCTCTGTGTTATCATCCATGGAGGAAAGGGGAAAGGGCCATATCAAAAAGCATCCTGCACTCGATCCCTGCCCGAAACACATTACGCAAACCTCCAGGGCAAACACTGCGAATTTTGTAGTTCTTGAATTATCCGCTCTAGACAGTGATGTATACAGGGGCTGGCTAACCGAGCGGCTCTCAGCACACCGAGCATATTGATCTTCGACGTAGTGGACACCAATTTACTCACATAAGGGATATAACTGTGGTGAACACTGGGAAAAAAACGGAACTGTCTACTAGCGCGTGAATCACTTCAAAAATTTTTTAAAGACAGCGAGTTTAGGCAGAAATCGAGCTCAGAATACTGTTTGATATGGCCCTTTCCCCTTTCCTCCATGAATGGTTGCAAATAGCTGAGATTGGGTTGACTATCTCTTTATAACAAGGTCTTGTTCTGATGGAAATGCTCATGAGAAGTCACCGAAAGATTCTGTCGAAAGCGACGATATTCACACTTTCAGACCTTTTCGTTAGGCTTCAAAGGATATATTCGAAGAAGCCCAAGTCTTGTACAGCCATTTTCCTTTGAATGTGTGGGGTAATGGTCTAAAATAATTTTTGAAGACGACCTGAAGTTAGCGGAAGAGTTCAAAGCCATCTCGTTGCGTATGATTGTTGTCACACGGCCGCCGCTTGTACAGACGGCGGCGGCATGTTGCAGTAAATCTGTCACTACGTGGTGATTTAACACCACCGGTAAGTATTTCTCCTCCATTACGACTACTGGGAAACAAGGTTACGTTACGTAACATCACCGATTCATTCCTCGTACCTACTTAGCGATCTCCTGATGAAAACCTATTCAACATTGATTCTGTTTGGTGCCATTCGCAAAACACTGAGAGCTGTCCGCCTGTCTTCTTGGACCAGAGCTTACGGGAGCATTTCGGCTTTTTTCTTGGGACTCAAAGTGAAACTCGAAATCTGAAAAGCTTACCTTGGTGGATACGCGAAAGCCGTCTTAGCCCACATATCGTAGCTAAACGGATGCATCAGGTAGGCGAGTTGTGGAGGGATCAACGGCCATGCGATACCACCAACCTTCTGACGTTTATCTTTCATGCGGCGATTTTGGAACCATACCTTAACAACGAAAAGCTAATACTTCATTTCGCTGGGCTTATTGATCGACAACTTTTCTTCCGATGATCACTATTCACTAAAATATTCCTGAACGGGATTGCTCGAAAAGTATGCACCGAGCTCCTTTTGTCTCTTATGGCATCTGAAGGCCGCCTTCCCGCCATCAATCATCTCGGCGCGCATAACACATCTCTTCATATAGCTTTATGCAGTCAAATCCTCGTTCTCCAGGGACCTATGAATTATGTCCTAAGAGTTTTCCCCCAACACCCCAGCCACAAATGTCTCACGCCTCGAGACTACGGTAGCTTATTATAGATAATGGGGTACGGTAAGTCAACAAATAACCATCAACTCGCCCTCTTAGGAATTGTCAAACGTCACGGGCTAAGACGATAATCAAGCCATAGTTAGAGGCAAGTATTCTTTTTCAAATAATAATGGGTAATGTTTCCACATCATAAAGCCTTTACTGGTAACTCGGTTCAGTCCACGGTAAATTAAAGATCCACGAAGTGCATCTCCACGATGTGTCTAAGCGTGGAGGCAAAAAAGGTTGAGAGTCAGTCATTTTCTCTAAACCTCATAAAGTAATTACCCGAACTGAGGATATCTGCAAGGGAACGGGACAGTATCATTTCCTTTTCGCACTGGAAAATCGTCGTTCCTTAAGAAATGCCCCCCCCCCCCCCGAGATAATTTATTCCCATGGGTTTGTGAAGACGATTCAAGCTGTCAGGTTTCCTAATTGTTTAGGATGCACCGAGGTAATGCTGTGCCCACATACCTTGATGGTCCCTTCAGGAAGGTTCAATTCGGCTGCGAGTTCTCCACGTGTCTTCCGCGATACGTAATTTTCTTTGGCGAATTCACGTTCAAGTCGCCCTATTTGTTCACGGGAAAAAGCAGTACGGTATCGTCGTATCTGACTGTCATCACGAGGATCTGGAATGGCAAACTGAGAAAAAACCAAAAGGACTTCAAATCAGCAGTAATGATTCATGATGGTTCTCGGTCCCTCTCTGTGCTTTAATATAGTGGGAAATCCAAGCATTAAGGCATGACCCTCCCGACTCAGCCTGCAATTGCCAATTGACCAGTCACTCAGTACTCGGCAGCTTTTATTCCGGGGTATGCACGCTGACTATCATAGAGCGACGGCGAAAAACATTTAATCGAGAAAATGGGTTCAATTAGTGTGTGATATCGAAAGCGACAGCTCCCTTGAGCCGTTCAGTGTATCGCGCTCTGCGAGAGGTATACTGTGTCGTCGACTAGGGGTGTCTCAATTACTTCTTATTACCAGTTTGTGACTAATTAACGCACAAATTATCCACGAGAGCGTGCCAAGGAAATCGCACTTTAATTGCGCATTATTGAGCGATTAAGGCGTGTTCGACAAAAACGCGTTCGAAACGCGATATCGTGGTTATAGAAAGGGGTCAGATTCGCCTAGCGGACAGGAAACTAGAATCACCTCCTTGTTCTTTGGGTAATTACGAATGATTGCTTGTATCTCAGATATTGTCTCTCAATAAATATAAGTGTCACAGGAAATCCATAGTGCCTAAGGTTTGGTTATTTCGAGGTTGATTAACCTTGAAAATTTATCAGCCCACTTCTGAAAAGCTGGCTCAACGTTTGCCCTCATCAGATCATCGTCATCGCACGACTAATCTTAGAGAAATCCCATGTACTTCCTCCTAATCACTACACAATGATTCACACTGTCGTCACTGAGCTGATAATCGAGTTCCGAAGCTGTTCACTTTTGTGCTGCGCCAATTCCTCTACGGAGTCTTGAATAGTAGGAAAAGTAGTACGAACCTTTTTCAAGGGAAATTTCTGAAGAATCTATTCTCAGCTGAATGCTTTGAAATCTCGAGTAGAAGTTGCAGTCAACTGAGATTGGGTCCGAAAATCATGTCTTAGTGGTCCTAGCCCTTAGGACTAAACGGTTGCAGCCTGACGTGCAAACCCTAATTGAGTGATGCTGGTTTAACAGTAACCTTTCCACCCAAACTCCACTGACAGTCACTTGTAAACTCGATCGATTGATTGCTGTATCACCTACTGAGTGAGCGCTACCGTACAATCAGCACACAATTATCGTCGCCCCCGTGTCTGAGTCTGTGTCGGCTGTAGACACCACAAAGAAGCGTGTTTATGCTGCTGTCGTTGCGCACACGCGCGACGACTTTACAACCGGCTTCTTTACAGCGTTAAATAAAGGAGTACCGCTTTGGTCGTTCGCGTTAGGACGGTTCTCACGATTTACCTGAGCCCAATGCGATGGGATTACGGTAACGCGCGTTGATAGAACTTGGACATTCTCTTTACAACATAATCGCTACAATCACTTGTTTTGTGAGATCAGTTTTACGACGACGCCACAATCGCTATAGAATACAGTAATTCGCCGCGCTGCTTAACACCAGGTTCGGTGACGGCCTTTTCGCTATAACTATGCATGCTTAGAGTGAGTGATACGGAAATGGAACCATATGAAAATGAAGGAAAAGACAGAACGCTATTTCACTGTAACATTTGAACAGTATTATGCCTTCACGGAATGTGAGTAACATATATTATACATATACTCAGTCCCGTCCGACACCGAAGCTTTTACCCATAACTCAGCATCCTTGTAGTAACTTTCGCAGCGAGCCGCGGCGATAAACAGCGGTTATCAAAAATCAAAAATATCAAACTATACATATACTTTGAGCATCGGTCAGCACACAGTAACTCGCATCTCCTTCTTCCCTCTCGCAGAGGAAGGGTTGAGCGAAGTGACTGAGCCAGAATCCCTGCTAGCCTCCTTGAGCAGTCATGTCAGAGTCCTTTATCTTAGAACGTGAGTTCCAGTATCAAAAGTGGGCTTCGATAGCTTGGATTTGAAACAAGTTGAATTGGAAGTAGCTCATTACCCATGACCTGTTTTACTTGCAAAATAACACTGCTAAGCTTCAACGTCTGAAAGTGAACTTTGAATACGTGGCTCACTCCGCGACTGTTGGTCAAGAGCTACCTAGCGCTTTTCGTCATGTATATGGAGGATACGAGCCTGGATGTATTCCAGATCCTGTAGGTTAGCGCCTTTGTAAAACCCCTGTTACATTCATAGTTATTGGTATTAGGTAGGGCAGGCCCCGGCCATGAAGCAGGATTGCGATTTTTGGACGTTTCCCACTTTATACGCCCTGATAAGCCTCTTTGGTTGTGCGTCAAGGATATATTATCGGGATCGGACCTCATATGATAGTACTGATTGATATGTGGCAATTCTCAGTAGGAACATGCACTTAACAATAAAAAGACTTTCACCTTCTAAAATTTGCCCTCTCTTCACATTCTTACACAGTTTGAAAGGGGCATCGTGGGAGGAGGAGCGAGCTCACTCGGTCCGCAAATCATCTAGAGAATTAGCCTACCTCAGCAAAATACTTAAAGTATAAAGAATCCGTCAGCACTAGGAAACCATCATTCCGTCACATCTTCTTCTGGATAGCTATTTCTGCGTCAGAAAAAAGGAATTGGAACAAGAACGAAAGAGATGAAACCGTTGGATGTTTTTGCTTCAATAAGACAATTAAGCATATGTAAATCTGTGTTGATTAGCTCATTAATCACAGTATGTCCGGTTGTGATGGACTATTTCGACGGGACCATAATGTATGGAATCGAGGCACGGTAATTAGCTGGCCGACACACGTACATATGCCACGATACACGATCGTTTGTCAAAATGACACGCGTCTCCGAGAGGACATAAGAAGCCTGAGGTGAGATGACCCTTCAGGGAAAGATTTTTCCGTAGAGGGAGTAGGAAAAAGATAAGGAGAAAGGAGGAAATATAGAAAATAGGAAGCATGATGGAAGAAACCACATACACTGGCGATTAAATTTTCTCCGAAGCGTGTGCAGGTCTCTCATTACCAACAATTTTGAGTCATTCCCTGTTTAGGACGCGCCACGTATCCAATATTCAGCATTCATTTCTCTGTATTTCATGGTATCCATTTCATTTACAATCATCGATAGTCTAGCGATTGCACTGCCTTACGAGACCGTTCGACTCACTTACAAGTTTTCCTCCAAAAATTTCACAGGATTAAAGGTTAGGTTTCAGTTCGTTTAAGCGGGAATTGATTCGGGATTTGATCGTCTGATTATGCGAGTAGGAGCACGTTACTTCTTAATAAACAACCACTTCCTGCATAGAAACCTCTTCAAAAACTCTTTGAACCTTTTTGAAATAAATTTTGTTGTTAATCTATTTTTTCACCTAATTTTTTCATTTTGCCCAAACCACTTGCTTCTTCTGTTCTACCCGTGAGGAATATATGGACTGCTTCAGAGATAGTGGCCTTCTTTGGTCGTGTCACTACTGTCGGCTTTGCTTATGAAATGGATCCCTGGGTGAAACTTATGTAATTTGGTAAGGAACAACGGAAGCAATGGAGACACCGGCACGAGAGCCCATAGAATGCTCGACTGCCGAATTTTCATCCAAAAATTGCGCCTTTATCTCAGCAATGAATACAAAGGAAAGAATGACAATGATCGAGCCTAATGAAGGGCACTGGACGGCTGGTCTGCGCTGAAATTATGCAAATCTTGAAATTAATAGTTGGATGAACGGCAGACAACAGAGTCGGTCGTCTTCAGAAACACTTGAAGACATCATCTTGATTAGTACAAGTGCCTATAAAGCGATGAGATGTCACCCGGGCATGTGCAGCGCATTCAAGGGGACAACGATAGGGTGAGGGAAGCATCAACAAAAGCAAGGATTTCATAATCAAATTAAGATGAACGCTTAGAGAAATTTTTAGGAGCTTTAAATGGTCAAAGAACTCGGTTTACCTGGGTTCGCATACGGGTGATGTCTTGAGCCGCTGCTGCTAGGTGTTCGTAGTTCTTTTTGCGAATAATCTTCATCTGAGCTCCCAACGGATCCTTGATGTGTTGGTGAGGAGAGCTAAAGTAACGGAAATGTAAATGAATGTTTCCAGGATAAAGATGTACGGAATGAAATAGGATAACAAAACAAGAGCTTCAAGTCGAAGCAGAGAGCATCTGGTCGACTCCGCTTACTTCCTTTACATAATTTCTTTTTTAATTCTTCTTTACTAAAATTCCATTTGATGGATTATGACCTCAAAAATAGTCCCTTAGATTGCTGTGATTAGCAATAACTGTGAGGAGTTAGTTGTAGGTATACGAAACAAAAAACTTGCCATTGGAGCGCTTTTAGAAAGAAATAGAGCAATTATGAGACTTTTGAAAGGGGCCTAACCCTCGAAAAAAAATTTAAAGAGTCACCTTGTCACCGATTAACGAGTCAATCGCGAATGACTGCATGGCTAAGGAAATCTTTGCGTGGAGATTGGTGTGAATGTGGAAAGGCAGCGATGATCGGGGGTGGTGGTGGACACACTTAATCGAACACGCGACGAGAAAGAGGCAAATTGCAGTTGAGCATTACGGTAACCACGCCTCTTCATACTTAGACCAATCAGCAGTCGACTCATTGCCGATAATTGACGTGTGAGCGGCAGTGGCGCACAAAGCCCTCCGAAGGACAAGTTTTAAGTGAGCTGATTGCTCGCGTCGGGTGTTATCAACTTCTTCCACAAGCAAATTTTATTAGAATTTTCCAGGACACTCCATTCTGCCATTAAAATACACTCATACAAATACGTTCATGGTCACCTAACAATCCATGTGCATCCTTACCTGAAATAATCATTCGAAAACTTCCTCTTTCTACATTTTTATTCCCTGGTTGGAGTTTTCATATCGTAGCAATTCACAGCCACGCTTACGAAAAAGGAACAGTAAGTATTACTGGTAAACTGAGTGTATTATATCTTCATCTATCTCTTGAATCGCATTTTCACAAGGTCAGAAAAGAGGATAAAATCGCATTTTCACAAGGTCGGAAAAAAGGATGAACCTGTTTTGATGACATTTTCATGGCTCAGTCTGCACAAGCCTTTATGACATCCTTTTCCTTACCGACACCTAATGAATGATTTGGTGAGTTGAAAAAGAAGCTTTCATCATAGCTTCTTTTTCAGGTATTCGCTGCTATGTTTCTTCATTCAGATTTGCAATTCAAAAAGCTGCAGTTCAATTCACCATGGAAAAATAGATACAAAAGTAATAATATGAATAAATGAGATGCAATGACAAAAAACATTGAAATTGATTGCTCAACTTTTATGATTTGAGTTAATTACTGCTATCAAATTAATTTTTAATGCATATTAAGCCTTTAAACCCTCAACCTTTGTTGAATTACCACCACAGTAAATACCTTGATATAGGAGCCTATGAATATGTGCTTACGAAAGAGAAGGGACTGCAAAAGTATTATATCAGACTGGTTCTAAGGCTTTTTATACTGCCAATTCAACGGTCACAATACTATTGTCCGAAGGTTTCCAGGCTTCTCCATATACTGGAGATACGGTTTTGAAATTTTTTAGGTGACTCATACGTTTTGGAATTACCTGAATATTAAACATGCAAATATGGGTTAGCAATTAATATGTCCTGCACTGTATGTGGATAAGTGAGAATTGTTTTGAATACGAGTTATCTTCCATCGACAATACCTACGATGATGACGGGGAAAAACGAGACATTATGTGATCGGTCAGTCGTCCTTGCTCTTCGTTTCATTATCACACGGATTCCGTCGCATTTACGACCCCTACATGTCTTTATCCACGGGTAACCGCAGGTGCGGCACTTCCGTCGATTTACGACCGATCAACTACACATACACACACCACAGCGAATCATCTGTCCTTATACTGTCTACGAGTATTTGGTATACAACAGATGGAGTGCTTGAAGAGGTTCGGTGATGAGGAACGCAAGCTAGGCTCGAAGGACATGCAGCCAGGCGGGAATGACCTTGAGTTGCATTGAAGTTCCAACAGAGATTTTGTATGTAAACTTCTTCGAACGCGGATCAAACTAGCGATTTATTAGGAACGGAAACTCGAGGATTTCTTGAAGGGAAGTATCTTAAGTCTATGCAAAGGCTCACTCACTGTATAGTCTACACATTTCTAGACAACAGTATGCACTCAGGTAGCCATATTCATTGATAAATAAAAAGTTGAATTCATAACGTAGATAAGTGAAATTAAGTTCACAAAATCGCAACGACTCTATTTCCAAACGTAGTATGCCTTTCTCTCGATCCAAAATGGCCCTTCGAGAAGAAATACATTATCAGAATAAATTGTCCCTTGCTGGAAACGGTACCTGATGTATCCATTATCAAAACAGACTGCAAAATCGCTATTATGTGCCTTTCTAGGTTAATTACACGCTATGTTCGTGTGAGTAACCGATGTGTAATGGTGCACGTGTTCATGACTAAACGCAAAGGCTGATGCGTAATAGAACAGGCATTTCCGAACTGTCCTTATTCGAAATTGAGAAACGCTAAGGAAACTGTTGGTAATCGATCCTAGAGAAAGATGATCGTCGTCGTTAAAAACTACGGCGGGATGCATCACGTATGTGAGCTCTATCAGGAATGATTGAAGCATTGGATTAGGCATGTTTGACCCGATGAATGACATAAAGGAATCGGTCGACTTCCATGTAACCATTCACGAACTGAGGCGTGCAACAAAGTGGTCGCCCTATGTTCTTTGATTAGTTGTGTTCTTTGTATTCACCCCTTCAAGTCTCCATCCATGAACCCTACCTTCCCCCACCTCCAATGCTCTACCTAGAAATATCGTCACCCTCAATAGCACAATCTAAAGAGCTTTGGGCTAGACTGTCTCGTCGGTCTCAAGCTTAAATTGTCAGGATCAGCAGGCTGGGCGCCAAATGAATTGTGCAGTTTTGTGCCGACACAACGTACCTGAAGCTAAGGGAAACCATATGACAGTGTTTTATCGAAAGTCTCTTGTCTACATTGCTCAGTGACTATATCTTGTATTTTATTTGATGTCGTACAAAGTCTGCACCTTTCACGCATATTTTATTTTAGTAAACCACTCTTAATTTCATTTATATGTTCGAAGTTGCTTGCCTGAAAAAAGTATGATAATTGTGCCCTAACCTGGTATCCTTAACATTTAGCCTGTTTCGAAAACGCTCGAATACATTTCAAATAAACAATCATTCGTGGGAGGATGATGATGAAGTGTAACGGATACGAAAACGCTGCAAAATTGAAGTGGTAGTAACACATTCTAGTCTCATTCTATTAGACAGGGATACAAACACCACTCTTAGAATTTTCTTTGACTTCTGAAATATCTGATTTTGTGTGACGTAGAATAGACAATAACTATACCTAAGAGCCTGGAATTATGCTCACAGCTCTTTGATGCTCGTTTAGAAATTTGTAGATAGTAGAGACGATGTCGGACGACATCGCAGACTCCAATTAGTCGTTGTGGCTTTACAAGAATGTGTCATGTACGTGATAGTCTTTTGAAAATGTCTTCTGATTCACATGTGATCATACCGACATCGAGAAAATGCAGTACGTTCATCCATAGACGTGGGCTCGTTTGTCAGGATTTAGAGCAAATTATGCATCTCATCCGGCTCCAAGCAGACAAATCGCCGCAAATCAGTGGCGAGTCTTGAATCTAATTAAAAATGCATCCAGTTCATTTCCCACTCATCGTACTGTAGAAGCTCTACTGCAGAAAGGCCCACACTGTGGATTTTGCGATAAATTTAAGTATAATATTCAGTTCAATGCGAAAATTTAAGGAATATTCATAATATTCAGTGTACATATTAGAAAGGACGAGCTTCTCACTGTCCACCATCCGCGATGAATACGCCATGCTTTTAATTAATGCCCAGAGTCCTACCGAAAGTTCAGCTTGGTGATACCTCTTTCTTAGTTGTACATATCTCTTGCCAAGACAACAAAGAGAGGTGTTTAGGGTTGTGCTGTTCCGGAGCCCCATGATGATCTCAGTATTTCACATCCACTGAGACTCCGGAATGTTTGCTCGAAAAACTCATGAGGCCTCCCAAAAGACTCATAAGTTTTTTTGGAATATTTTGCAGTCATTCGGTGTGTAGCACCTTCAAGTCCGAGAGAGTGAAGTTTTAGTGTGTTCTATCATTCTGTCGCAAGCAATTCCCGGCATGATTCTAACCTGCCAAAAAAACGTATCCAGCAAAGATGACCAACACATCTGGCCGCACTGTTAAGCAGTGTAGGACGCCACGTGACTGACTCGACACTTCATATGAGAAAGATCATGCAGTAACAAAGAATGATTATCGGGATCGAATGAAGACATATAGAATGTCACGTAAATAGCTTTTTATTATCTATTTCTGTGAGAACCGCTTATCTCTAGTATTTTCTCCGCCAGTGCCTTTGCACAAGGGTGTGTACCCTTACTTCAGGATGCCGCACTGCGGCATGTCGCAAGCGAAGCAATGACGACGAGCTAAAGACGCCATGTTGTTGGGTCCCGAAGCGATTAGAAGTCAACTGCGTTTCGCACTCCTAGCATTACGTTGTAATTGTTCTGACAAGGAAGGCCCATCAGGTCATGGTGAGCTTTTTCATAACGGTTTTGTGCATTTTATAGGGTCACATACATGAAGCAGAAAACCGGTCTCAAATTCGGCTAAATGGTTTTGGGAGGCCCGGAAAATGAGTGACAAAAGTTGCTCAGAAAGAAACAATTTTGACCAGTTTGCTGCAATGCTTTCCAGCTGCGGCGTTCAGTATATGCATATCAGAAGACTGTCTTCAAACCTACGCCAAAACCACTGCGATCTGGTTCAAAAATGTAGAATCACTTATGGTAACTGCTAAACGAAGCAAAGAATGCTGATAGGGGATGCACAGGTCAGCGTGCTCGTAGTGGTTGGATGGCCGAATGGATAGTGGGATAGATTAGAATTGGCACGGTGAGGGAGGCGTTTGCGGTTCAACTCCTCTCGACGTTTTCGCTTTTGCATTTTCTTAATTTTCTTTGTCCAGCGCTATACTATTTGGACACATGCAAAATGACTGCAATTTTCGTCGCTGTTGCACAAAAGTGACCTATTTGCAAGCTTTCAGTGGTTAAAGTGTTTGGACCATTCGGCGCCCCTAGCACGCGTGCCAAGCGTTCTCCTGCGAAACTAGTGTGATATTCGTGCTCAGGAGACTCGACTAGCCCTAGATATAAAATACTATCCAAATTGAAATTTTCACCCAAACTCGAGACAGTGGGGTGGACATGGGCACACAGTCACTGCACTACTTGTACAGACGAACAACTTACAGCCTCGATTAAATGCAATCGAGCATGTGCAGAAACAACGCATTCCAAGTGAACTGCACCTAGCAACACCATGCGAAGGCAAAAGATAGCAAATATTTCCTTATATCGGGTGAGCTCCTTTCGTTGAGTGCTCTTCACTATGGCGATAGCACTACTCTTGGTCGTCCAATTTTCCGAGTTTGGGTCAAAATCACGATTAGGCTGAAAACTTGTCATCTAGGGTTGTTCGACCCCCTGAGCATGAATATCGTATGTACTTTGCGAGAAAACGCCTAGTTCCCCTGTTATGAGTGCTGGCAGGTCCGAACCAATCATTCGCTTAGTACGCAAAAATACTGGAGATAACGGTTCCCTGGTAGAATAAGAATTGATTTTGCACATATTTTGCACGTATGGTCTTACATGAGCACAAATGGATGAAAACTAGAAAAATGCAAAAATTTGTCCTCGGTGGGGACCGAACCATCAACTATTTTCTGGGCCCCCCAAAACCATTTAGCCAAATTTGAGACCGGTTTTTTGCTTCATGTGTGTGATCCTATAAAATGCAAAAAACCGTTTTGAGAAAGCTCACCATGACCTGATGGGCCTTCCGTGTGAGACCCAACTACCGCGACGCGCATAGCTCGTGCACACTGTGTCGCACGCCGCTCGTCGTCGTGCGACATTCTAAAGTAAGGGTGCACACCCTCTGCACAGCGGCCTCTCAGTTTCTACTACATATTTTCTCCCTTAGCTTTAGCATTCTATTTGATAGACCTTGCTTCAAAGCTGGTATATTTTGTGCTTGTCACATTAACTAGTACCCTTCCTGCCACATCATCGCTCGCAGTGCTTCGAATACGTACGTGTTTCGAATTCGGTGTAAGACGGAATATTAATAGAAGGGGCAATGAATTTTTCACCACGTTGTGCTCCTATGATGGCGTTTTCCCAATGGCATACGGCATTATGATGAAGATTTCATCTGATGTGGAATATAGCTTCCATGTTAGAGTTTGCGTAGTGCTATGACCGTTACTTACTTAGGTTACCTAGGTGATCCGTTCGTCAGCTTGCGCGCGGATCCCAACAACTTCCAATCTTCATGGTCTTGAGCACGGTTGGACCAGTGAATTGCAATTTTTCTCTGTCTTTTTTGATGTTGAACTTCAAGAAACAGTCAAACCACCGTGCTGGAGGACGGCCAAGAGGTCTTTTTCACTAGCGAGGATACCATACTGCAGTGCTTAGACTAATATCTTTACTTAAAATGATAACTACTAATACCTAAGATAATAGACATTTTGCCAGTGACTGATGCTTATCATCAGTGGCTCCCTGAACATTAAACATGATTGGAATTTCAGATAACCTGGCAGTCGAAACGCCTTGTTGCACTTACCGTTTCAGGAAATGAATCATTTGCCTTGCCATTACAAATCTAGATAGCATCCAGATTATTCATGTATCGCAGTATCAAAAGATAGGCGCCATTATTTGAAAGCCTAGGCTCTTTAGCAGTCGATACATCGCTGCAGCTGAGAACAGAACACGAAACGAATGCATGCGATGTCGAACTCGCTTGAGTGTAAACGACAAAGTACTCTCCATTGTTGTCAACTTGTGCTGGCTATGTGCTACCATTTGAAAAGCAGCTCATCGATAGGATGGAGGGCAATTTTCGTGATAGGGTTGGGAACAGCATACCCGAAAGGCGATCTTTTAAAGCCTTCTATACGTAATAGCTTTGGAACGAGAAATGGCTTTGAGTGTTTTCATTCGCAACCATCGAAAGTTACATCTTATGGTGGAAAGGAAAGCAGCTCCAACGCAAGCGAAGCTGAGAAGATGAGCAAGGCATTCTGCGGTGTCGAGGACGAATTGCAAACTCCAGACTTCTGTTTGACCTTAAGTTTCTACAGAAGGGGCCCAGGCATGTTCCTGGGTTACCACGGAACCACTCAGGAAACGGCCTTGGAAGCATGCCCGGTTGACGATTTGCTAGATGATTTCGATTGTTTCTCCTTCAACGCACGGAGCATAGTGAAAAAGATTTATCATTTACATGTACTTTGAGTGAATTCAAGCCCAAGTTCTCCTGATATCTGAAACATGGCTGAACTCGAAGATACTCAATACTGGGTTGACTGCATATTTCCCACATACTATTTATAGACTTTTAATTATAGAAATAGACGGAGAAGGTAGGAGAGACGGCGGGATCTGTTGTTTGGTCAGTTCTCTTCTGATTACCAAAGAGATAAAAGATAGTGGCGCATTTGCTCCACGAGCGATTTGCTTTCAATTTCCAATTCCTCTTACTCGTCAGCTCTGGATTCGTTGCTGTCTACCGCCCTCCTAGTACGTCTCTTGGAGCTGATATCCCTTTTATAGGGCTTCTTGCCGATCTTATTTCTGCTCACTGTCATACTTCTGTGGTTCACGACTTCACCTCAATGTGAATCGGCACATTAATCAACCTCGTAATAATTCCTCAGCGCGATATCTTCAGTACTTGTAAATGCGGTCTCACACAATCGTGACCGACCTACTCTATTATGTTTCTATTATGTTTGAAGCAAAGTTTTGACCAGTTTTCACAATTTCAAGTTTGGGAGATCATCGGCTCGGCTCAAACTGCATCTTTTCTCATAAGGTAAACGCTATTAGATTCGCTAAACTTTTGGCAATATCAATAATATTTGCATATCTTATTTTGATGAAGGGATGATGATCTATTTAGAGCAAAATCAAAAAGTCAACTTTAAATCACCATTCTTTTCGAACAAACTGCTGTTGAAGAAACTGTCTAGATGCTCGGAAAAGTGGGGCTTAGTCAGCGCCAGATCTGGTGAATATGATGGACGAGTAAGCGCTTTAGCCCGCAACTGCTTCAGATACTGGAAGAGGATTTGTGGAAAGCGCACTCGCGCATAGCTGCCTTGAGGGGTCTCGCAGCACCCATTTTTTGGGTTTTTCCAAATCGAGGCTACTTGAGGTGCTCAACCAAGTTTATGTGTTGAGGGCCAATAATTTGGGACATCACATGCAAGCATGGACGCTCATCGCTTTCTGTCGCTTTAGTTAAAGCGATTTGATCAATTGAAAATTCGAGCAACTCGTTCTCATTTCTGCACTTCTGAAACCAAGGACAAAATGTTCCATCCAATGCTTCCTCTCCTTGCAGCACTCTTATTTGTGGTCACCTTCGCTGAGACTCGGCTGAACAAGAACTCGTAAAGTGAAGTCATCTAACCATTTTCGCAGTACTTCAAAATTTCCCTAATAATTCGAAAGCCTTGTGGCATCCGAAATAAAACATATATTCAGAAAGAGCAACTTTTTGTCTATCTAAAGAGCACAATATGTAAGCTGATTCATGTTGAAGCGCTCTGAGATTTGAGTTCATATTGTGAACGGAAGAACGGGCCAGCACTTTCCCTACAACCTAATAGTGACGGTACTTTGGAATTCATTCTGTTCTATTTACCAGCGGTTGACTGTATTTCCGCTCTCCATCCTTTTGCTGATGCCGATTATAATACAGTCTCTTCTGAGGTAGCTCCAAAACGGGCTTCCCTTCCGCGGTACCATCACTGGGTTTCAATAAACTTGATTATTGGATGTCGAACTCCTTCTTCTTTCGTATTAACTGGTGGCTCGTTTTTGACAAATACATCTCCCGTAGGTAAATCCACGAAAGATTCTGCTTGGTATTTTATCCACTTTTCTCCCATTTCGTCCCGTATGAGTTTCCAGTTCAGCTGCACTCAAAAATCCTGCTCACATTGAATATCTGAAGTCACAAAAATTCCGCCTTTTCCACTTAGGTTCTGATCTTTTATCCGATGCGCCTTACAGAAAGGTAAACAAAGAGCTCGACATTTATATCAGAATTTTCATAGAGAATCGTAAAAGGCGGATGTCGGCTAATCTTAATTTCGATCTGCTCCACCGGTTTTAAGTAGAAGACAAAGTGCTCACCAGCTTCACCTATGTTTTCCGTTCGACCGGCTCCCTCTTCATCTCGTGCGATGAGAAAGCCGAGTGAGGCCCTAGCTCGTTTTTTTTTGCCAGAGTATTTTCTTTGAATAGATTCAAAAATGAAATTCAGAGCCGAAGTCCGTTTACATCAAGTACGGTCTTACGCAAGGACTCGTTTATCCACGAGACGTTTTCAAAGTTCCTCCCACTCTTGAGCCATCATTCTGTGTAGAACTTTATAAAGAGGCTCCTCAAATAGTTTTCCGTAAGTGTGCTCACTCGTTATGTGAACCTTTAGCGCTTATTTGCATTCCATCTATGTTCCTTGAACAATTGCCAGACATTTAGAAGGTGTATATGAGGTATCCGCTATTCATAATAAATCCATTGGCCGGCTAGCCTCCAACCTTCGAGCAAGTATCAGGCTGCTGGGGTTACGGAGAAACCAATAAACAACACAATTCTAGCTTGGCTTCATATATTCGATATATACTCGATACATAGAGCTTTTAATGGATCTAACGACTTATAGCTCCTCAGTTGGAGTTGGATAGCTTTTTATAAGTTGGATGGTCTTGGCATTGGCGAGCAGCTTTAAGGCTGAACATATAACAGTGAGAGAGACCGTAGTTTTTCTGAAAGATGCTATAGATGAGTCATCAGGGAAGTGCTATGTCCTCTGCTATTCCTTGTTTATTATATCGACCTCCGTGCTTTTACGGAGACCTCAACTCTTGTCAAAGCACTAATTTATGCGATATTAAAATTCAAGCATTATATAGCAGTGACGATCGTGAAGTAGTGCAACTCTCTCAAACGATCTATTGAACGTATGAATGGGCTGCTTTATTGCAAATACCAGTTAATCTTAATAAACGTTCCGTTTTGCTTCGAGGGAGAGCCTCTATCTAACCATGAATTTGTGATACTAAGTGGGAGACCCAGGAGTACTTTTCGGCTCTGGCGCGAAGTTCTCTACTTATATAGATGTTGTGGTTGCTAAAAATTTTGCTGCTTCTCATCATTCTCATCATGCCCAATGCTTTTGATAGGGATCGTAGAGCCTTACAAGGAAGGCCCATCAGGTCATGGTGAGCTTTTTCAAAACGGTTTTTTGAATTTTATAAGGGCTCATACATGAATCGAAAAACCGGTCTCAAATTCGGCTAAATGGTTTTGGGAGGCCCAAAAAATTAGTGACAAAAGTTGCTTAGATAGAAGCAATTTTGACCAGTTTGCTGCAATGCTTTCCAGCTGCGGCGTGCAGTATATGCATATCAGAAGACTGTCTTCAAACCTACGCCAAAAAGACTGCGACGTGGTTCAAAGATGTAAAATCACTTATGGTAACTGCTAAATGAAGCAAAGAAAACTGATAGGAGGTGCACGGGTTATAGCTCTCGTGGTGGTTGGATGGCCAAATGGATAGGTAGATGGCCTGGCATTGGCATGTCGGATGGGTGTTTAAGGTTCGAGTCCCATCGCCGTTTTCGCTTTTGCATTTTTCTTTGTCCAGCGCTGTACTATTTGCACACATGCAAAATGACTGCAATTTTCGTCTCTGGTGCACGGAACTGACCTCATTTGCAAGCTTTCAGTGGTTGAAGTACTTGGACCCTCTGGCACCCCTTGCACACGTCCCAGGCGTTTTCCTGCGAAAATAGT
Organism: Trichostrongylus colubriformis; assembly: GCA_963978905.1. NCBI lineage: Eukaryota > Metazoa > Nematoda > Chromadorea > Rhabditida > Trichostrongylidae > Trichostrongylus > Trichostrongylus colubriformis. Next base: position 6,568,520 of record OZ022259.1, on the reverse strand, counting down.
GTGATATTCGTGCTCAGAAGACTCAATTAGCCCTAGATACAAAATACTATCCAAATTGAGAGTTTGAACCCAAACTCGAGACAGTTGGGTGGACATGGCCACACAGTCCCGGTTCTACTTGTACAGACGAAGAACTAGCAGCCGCGATTAAATTCAATTCAAAATGTGTAGAATCAACGCACTCCAAGTGAACTGCACCTGGCAACACCATGCAATGGCAAAAGATAGCAATATTTCCTTATATCGGCTAGCGACCTCCTTTCGTTGAGTGTTCTTTACTATGGGAGTAGTAGTACTATTGGTCACCCAATTTCCGAGTTTGGGTCAAAACCACAATCAGGCTGAATACATGATACCCAGGGTAGTTCGATCCCCTGAGCATGAATATCACACGTGTTTTGCAGGAAAACCCCTAGTTTCCTTGTTATGGGCGTTGGCATGTCCAAACAAATCATTCGCCTAATACGCAAAAATACTGAAGATAGCGGTTCCCTGGCAGGATGAAAATTGATTTTGCACACATTTTGCACCTGCGGTCACACATGAGCACAAATAGATGAAAACTAGATAAATGCAAAAATTTGTCCTTAGGGGGATCGAACCATTGACCATTTTCTGGGCCCCCCAAAACCGTTTAGCCGAATTTGAGACCGGTTTTTTGCTTTATGTATGTGACCCTATAAAATGCAAAAAAGTGTTTTGAGAAAGCTCACCATGACCTGATGGGCCTTCCGTACTAGTGCGATTATACGAAGCCTGTTCTTCCACATCTGAAGTATTGTTCTCAGATGTGGAACCCCCCCCCTCTCCCCCGAATAAGATATTCTGAAGTTAGTAAAGGTGCCGCAAACTTCCACCAGAATGATGTTCCTCAGACTATATCCTGGCACTGATTATAAGCTAACACTCAGCTCCGAAGAACGCTTGAAAGTGTTCGGTTTGATTAGTCTCAAGCGCATTAACAAGGATCCCATTTATGTTTATGTATTGTTCATGATGAGGTTAGGCTCAAACTTAACAGGTACTGGATATGTCGACCAAGTAGCTCGAGATCTAAAGGCTTTCGCAATTAAGAGTGTGCACAGATTACAACACTCTTCATTTCATCTCGTTCTTCTCCCGTACTACAAGCTGGTTGGGGAAGCTTTCACGAGAACCAATGCAATCTAGTAACGGTATGGTATTTCAGGACAAATTGCGTGATTGGTGTGATTAACCGCAGCTTCTTGGATTATAAGGTTCATTCCTTCTCATGTTATGAAATTCACAGGTAAGCCGAGATAGGTCTACCTATGTTGAAAAAGCGCGTTGCCTTGTGTGGCTAATATCTCAAAGGCACATTCCAGGATTATTGGGATATCACATCTCCTGCCGTGGATGGATAGTTCGACCCAGGCCACGTTGGCTGTACCTTTACCGAGGCGTGGGTGTCAGTTCCTGGAGCGTGCACACCCAAAGAATCTAGCGTAATAGCTTGGCCCCGCCCACCCCAGCCGGGGGTGTGTTGCAAGTATTCCGGTGCTTAGTGAGCGGTCAGGTCACTCAGTAGTGGGTTCACTTCACGAGGTGATTGCTTTACTGCCACTTTCATGATTTTCGCTATGTGGCTGGTCTACCTATGTCAAGATAAGAGTCGAAGAGTAAAGTTAGACCCCCGGCCGGGGAGGGCGGGGCCGGGCTATTGCGCTAGATTCTTTGGCTCTGCACGCTCCAGGAACTGACATCCACGCCTCGATAAAGGTACAGCCTACGTTGCTTGGGTCGAACTATCCATCCACGGCAGGAGATGTGATATCCCAATAATCCTGGAATGTGCCCTCGAGGAAGAAAGTTCTAGCCTGGCTCAGAAGTTATCTCTTTCGGCAGATTTACGGCCCATCTACCATGGACAAAGCCGGACGAAACCGCTGCATTGATCTTTATCTGCTATTATAGTGCTTCTTCTTCAGATTCGTCAATTGCTAGTTGTATGTCATGTAAATGTAAATCTTATCCTCCTCATTCTCTTCTTGGGCGTCTACTCTTGGGCTCCGAATTCCGTTCGACTACTCTAACCCTTTTTGCAATATATAATACTCGGTTGTCGGAGTGCGTTTCACTATCAGCATGAGAGAGATAGAGTGGCTACCTAGATGCAGTTCACCGTAGACTTGTGTTACGTGCTTTAGTTGCTTGAGGAACCCAAGATTCGATGAGCCTCTCGCTTGAGGTCCTCACTAGTTTGTCCGCCTGAGGTCCTGGACAAAATCGTTCGTAACGGCAAGTTGCTGACAAGTTCCAGTGCTGTCGTTTATTTGCGTTCAGAACTGAGGACAAAGATCTCGCGGGGGACCCCTTACTCTAACCGCGGGGAAAAGAGCCTTCTCGCACTACTACATGGTTTACCGGTCATGCCTTTCGCTTTGATACACACCCATATCCGCCGACCCCTTTTTCGTTCTAGTTTTTCACGGCTTTGTCGCTTTCTTACGTTCTCTTCCTTAGTTGCTCTGACCCTTCTTTCTTTTTTGTTTTTTGTTTTGTTTTGGAAATGCGTGCTTCAATCCTTTGCTTCTGTGAACGTATGGCGCACCTCCGTGTGTAGTGCACAAATGAATAAATGAATAAATTTCTTTTCAGTATGGTGAAGCTTTGTCAGTTAGTCAGTACTTTTGCGCAACCCTGTTTGAGCCGATATGTCGGTCCGTATGTCAGCGTGTAATTATGTAAGTCTGTCTGTCCGTCCTCAGTCAATGATTTTGATTAGAAGATCGATAGAGAAAAGAATTCTTACGGAGATGAGCAAGTAGGTGCATAGCAGTACCATGGATAGTACCAACTACGTATTCAAACCTCGCCTTAGTGCACTCGCAGTCACTCTGCGGCGTGCTGACACCTTTCTTCTGTGCTGACACCTGTTGCAGGGTCAGCACATAGGAAGGCGATTAATGGTAAAGCATGCCCAGGAACAGTGGGATACAGACTAGGTCGTTTGAAGAAAACTGAGATGAAAGCGGATGAAAGATTCAGATGAAAGCGTTTGGAAGGCTTCCGTTAAGTCATGGTATGTTCAGTCTTCAATCAGACTGTATCCAGGGGCATGAAACGGATGGGTTCACTGGCACAATAATTTACTTATTTATTTATTTACTTAATCAAGTTGTGCGCAGTATTTGCCAAACCCCGTAGCTGAGCAACCATGTTAATAGTATCTTATGCGTGACCCACATGTGCAGTGCTGAGCGACGCACGAGAGACTCAAATTAGTCGTGGAATTTCTGCGGACAACTTTCCAGTTCGGAGTTGGACCCAATAGCATCCTACCATATATGATCCTCTGAGTATGTGTGTATTTGTGTGTGTCTTTTTATCACGAGATTCACATTTTCTGTCGCATCGGAACTGGGTCCTTGATTTCTGTAGGTTATGCGGGGAGTGGACGAAGACGCCACCGGCTGAGCACGTACATACCGTTGGCGTTGTTATAACAGCTGCAGCGATGTATCGACCGCTATACTGTTTAGCTTACTAGTTAATGGCGTCTTTCTCTTGATGCTGCTGAATTACCAGAATGCGACCGGGATTTGTAATGATTGCAAAGCAAGCGTACCTTTTCCCGATTCGGTACCAGGAGCAGCAAAGCGTGTCGACCACTAGGACATCTGGAATCGCGGCCAGTGGTACGCACCCCCACTAATCATCTACGACCACGGCGGACCACGGGACGGGCATCTATCATGAGGCCTCCCCGGACACCGCTTTGAGATGTATCTGTACTGGACTACCATGTTTTCGCGTGAAAGTTCGTAGGCCTCAAACACATTGCAGCCCTTTCCAGGCAAATACAACATAAAGACATGGGTAACATAGAGACTAATTTTTCTGTTTAAGGTTCCTTTGAAGGCAGTGATAGCGGTAATTCGATTGTTTCATTCATTGCAATCTTTGTTACCAACCGATGGACGTGTTGACCGCGAAGGACCGGTGGACGTGTTCACCGCGATAGCTGACATATCAAGCAACACGTCAATTCGATCAATGCGGCTTTACGATGCCATAATTATCATTCCGCTATCATGCTCATTACTCACCATCTTAGCCATTCTTCAGCAAAGTCGACCCTAGCAGGCGGGGTCTGTCATTCAAAGGGGTGAGCTGTTATCCGTTGCGCCATTTCCACTCGGAGGTGCGCTTTTTCACCGGGACGACGTCACAGATAGTCTTCTTAGACCTACGCTTCTATGTGAGTGACTTCTTTTTGAGATTCCTCTATAAACATTAATCCTCATGCGGTCTTTATGCACTAGCTCAGCCTGATTCCGTAATCGATATCAATTGCAGCGAAATGTTTCGACCGCCGAAAAAGTGTAGTCTCGAAAGGTGGTAGATGTTGGCAGAAACCAGCTGAGCTAGCGCTCGGTACTACGCTTATTACCGTGTGGATATGCGATACTCGATATCAATTGTCCAATATCGGCTATTCCCATACAGAACTCCACCGAAAACGATAGCTAAACTGATATTGAATGAAGCATGGAAAAAGCGAAGTCACGAGACGCGCTGTTAGGTTGCGTTCATACCAAATCGAATGAGAGTTTTGGCGCATCGGCGCATCCGCGATTTGAGAGAATTAACGTGCCACGTCACCCTTTTGAACGCGGCACGTGCCAACGTGCGGTTGATTTCTTTTTATTCTCTTTTCATTTTTTGATCTTTTTCTGTTATGACAAATATCCAAAATCGCGGATGCGCCAATACTCTCATTTTTCAATCGATATGTATCCTATCCATCACGCGAATGCGCCAATTCTCTCAAATCGCTGATGCGCGGATGCGCCGATGCGCCGATCCGCCAATGCGCCGATGCGCCAATACTCTCATTTTCTAGATCGATACGTATCTTATGCATGACGCGAATGCGCCGATACGCCAATGCGCCGATGCGCCAATACTCTCATTTTCTGATCGATACGTATCTCATGCATGACGCGAATGCGCCAAAACTCTCATTCAATTTGGTATGAACGCAGCCTTAGTTGTGGAATCACCATGCGATCAGAATGATAGATGTTGTTAGCAACATTGAGCTACTGGTGTTTCTCATTCAAAACTTACCCACACACTGACATCACCTTTTAACAACTTACAATGAGGGCCGTGGCTCTTTACTCGCATATTCTACTGACACTGTTTATAGAGACGAGCCAGATGCTATACGGTAAGTGTGAGAATCATATTACCGCTGTACCGAGTAGCATCATTGAGAATTCGTCATAGATGCTGAACGTTGTGGACTGCAGGGAGTACGACTCCGCAGGTGAGTTCTAAATCTTCAGGAATAGATGTACAGTGTCAATCCAAGAAAGGAGAAGAAACACGTTCCTTACTTCTTCGTGGTTCAAGCAGAAATATACGCTCGAATATGCAGTGTGATTCCACAAAGACCCTATGGAGATATTGAGGTGGACTTGTTGGAAGACGCAAATGAGTGACCACGAGTATTCCAATTACTCACCGTCAGTTCCGTCAGTCATCACACTGATCAGAATATGCAGAACAAGCCAAAAACGGGAAATGAGCCATGGTGGGAGCAGTTTCGTAGAGTTTCAAACTCCATAGTTGATGGTTCTATCACGAAAAAGGGGCAGTTTGTGGAAAGTAGCCCATTAAAACATCTTGGAGGGATCTTTGATCTGCAATCTGCACAGTCAGGCGTATATTTTTATCTTACATTGACACCGCTCTCACAATAAGTAGCGTTAGGTGGATAAACTTGTTTTTGATCAATGGATTTGAGCTCTCATTGTACACTGTGTACATATATCAGGGTGAGCTCTCGATTTCCTCATGAACCGAAGAAGGTTTTATTATTTATCAGTCTTGAGCAGTGAGCGGTTATCTTCTCGCGATCTGTTAAAGTTCTGTTCCCTATCTGATAACGGGTGCTATCTCTCTGCAATAACACCCGTTGAAGATTCAACTTCGTTTGCAGGAAGCCTTCTGCGATGATCCTGTGATCCATCCTCTGCCTAATTCCTCACTTTAAGGCTCTCTGTGGGTCCTCTTTGTTGTCCTTGTTTGAATGCGTAAAATGATCTTTCCTTGCTCACTTTCGGATAGGCTCTTCGCTTGGGTAGACCACAAACCTGTGTCCTTACCATTATATGACTCGAGTACCTGCAGAATTGGAAGTAAGACTATCTATGTTTCGAACCACTTCGTGGGAGAGAACATCCCTACATACCGCTTGCACGTCGTGGGAATATGTCAACAGATAGGGAAAAGATAACCGATTAGTGAAGACCAATCGACTGGAAGTTTTCTTTGCTCTATAAGGAAATCGAGAGCTCACTCGGATATAGGTACAAAGCTTACAATGAGAGCTTGAATCCATGAATCAACTACCAGCGTATCTACCAGCCGCTATTCTTGTGAGCGCCGCGCCAGTGAAAGTAAACTATACGCCTAAGCGTGCAGATCGAGTCTTCAAAGATCCTATGAGATGCTTAAATATGCTACTTTTTACAAGGTCTCCCCTTCATTGCCATAGGACTGTTGACTACGTAGTTTACAGTTCCGCGAAACTGCTTCCTCGATAGTGATGGCTCACTCTCCGTTCCTGGCTTGCTCTGCGTAATCCGATCAGTATGATAATGACAAAGCTGTCTGTGAGTTATTGGAACACTAGCGGACATTCATTTGTTCAGTTTCCTTTGAAGACAGTTGTAGAGGTGATGTGGAAAATGGGGATACCTAAAAGTTATTTGTCAGGTGAAAACTGGGGGCTTAGAAAGACCACATGTAGCAAAATTACGGCAGAAGGCGCACCGCTAAGATCTGGAGGAGGGATATTTTTAGGGACACACGAATCTAAGCCGTGACCCTGTGACAGCCTGTGGCCTTTGCCCTGTGACATGAATAATTCAGACAGTTTGACTATACAACGGAACAGAATTGCAAGGAGGACACGATTTACATAAACAAACTGTCTGAATTACTCATGTCAGGGCAAAGGCCACAGGCTGTCACAGGGTCACGGCATAGATTCGTGTGTCCCAGCCGTCACCCATATTTTTAGGAGGTTCCGCCACTACGTAGTCCACCTCATGGGTCGACCCTGCTCATCCTTGACTGAGGTGTAACCTAATATGAATGTTAGTAAATTGATACTTAGCGTATCGCATTACTGTTTCAAGACACCGGTAAGGGTAAATGTAGCAAATTGGGAGATTGCGAATGTAGGGATACTCAGCAATATACTAGCAGAGAAAGAAGGACATAAAATGGCGAAAAAACGAGAAATAGGAACCCAAAAATCCCCCTTCCCTCTCGTCCTCTCCGTCTCTAGCCGAAGTGGACTGAAAACTGGTCAGGGCCTGAACGAGCCGGCCGCGATTGTTGTCCCGCCCTTCCACGGCGACTCCCCCGGCCACACACTCGCATAACGACAGCCGTGCTGCGAGGTCGTCATAATACTCAAAGCCGCGTATTTTGAATGCGGTTTTCGTCACATGTGCCCTCTTCTGAAGTAGAAGGTTCGTTTAAGAGAACATCTACACCCAGATCTCAGTTTTCTCTTACCTCTGCTGATGCCTTTAGACGATCGAAATTACGTGACCATTGACGTGTCGACTTTCGTAGTGTAAAAGTCCACCGGTCAATACCTACGAGTGGATTGGATAGTATACAGAATTAATCCTCTACTGCCCCTGACTGACCTATTTGAAGCCGCAGACGTGAATGCTAGTGCTCCTCAACATTCACGTCTGCGCCCTTTTCTTCTGCCACCTAGTGCGAAGTTGGGACAGCGCCAGTGAAGGTCACACCCTAAATTATGACAACTCTAGCATTCAGATAGATGACGGGACAGATAAATTAGATAGCGGCCAAGCAACAGCAATCTCTCTGACCCTTATACTTAACAAATGGTGCCATTGTAATGGCAGGGTGCAGGGGTGGGGGTTGGAGAAGCATCACTGTTCTCGGGATTTAACGCTATTTTCGTCGGGAATGACACTGTCTCACTTGCCCTAAGACTTGGGCAAAGTGAGTGTGAAGATTGGTACAGATTCGTTCTGTTTTGAGGATGCCCCTCATTGGGTTAGAACTCAAGCTCCATCTATCTAGATCGCAACCAAAAGTCGGTGACACTGGGAGCAAAAAAGCTGTGAGAGACGGTGACGATTACTCACCAGAATACGAAGTTGAAAGTGATGACACAATCGACGACGAAAATGATCCGATGCAACATACAGTGAGTTCGAAAACGGCATTGATTCCTTCAATGACTCAGTATATACATCAACTGGTAATGGTGCCTAAACTAGTTGTGAAAATGTTATATCTCTGAAGGAGATATCCACGGGGGAAAAGGTGATGCAGTGACAGAGGATAAAAGCACTGAAATGTACATCGCTGGCCACTGCAAGGCATTATATAGGCCACATCACATTCACCATCCAGTACGATTCTGAATGGAACTAGAATGTGCGGCGCATCAGAGAAAAGGGCTGATAAACGCCAAAAAAAAATCTTCAAAAGAAAACTTTAAATCATAATACCTCTATGATCTCTTGGCTGGTGTTGTTCAAGTGTGCACCACAACCTTCTGGCAGATTTCAATTTCTGGAGAATTGCATTCAATGTGGCAGACCGTGTTCCTCGAATGATGTTGGAAATGTGACGGCTCATCTTGCTGTTGGCCTTCTGAGCAGCCACGTCTTCTGTAGAAGCCATCCGGTTTCGGAACGCTGATCTCGGATCTGCATTCCAAATTTGCATAACGATTCTCAGAGCGGAGTTTTTTTTTTTTGCAAAAGCAGTACTATTATATGGTATATTTGAGAGCCCATAGCACGCGAGTCAGACGTTCTCGTGCAGAGCCAGTGCAATCGAACTACCCCATGAGGCATGTGGAAAGCGGGGTTTGAAAACCGCGAGAACTTATTCCTCAACCCAACAGATCCTTTCAGCAACCCTCGTGTCGCTTTTCGACCATCCTCTTATAGTCAGCTTCCGTGATCAGCGCGTCAGAGAAAAAGCCGTTCCCGAAAATTTCATCATTCGCTTGCGCATGTGAAGCTCCTACAATATAAACAAGATTATAAAACGTGAAGATAAGAGTAGACAGCTCGTCGTAGAGAGAGAACGAGGTTCAGGGCGAAGCCCTACCCTTCCATATAGTGAAGTTATTTTTATCTTTCTGTAGCTCACGTAATCTTATAGGTGATGGGCGGCGAAAGTGTCTCCATGGGCGAACTACCATGGACCGTCCTTATCCACCTGTTCAACGGCACAGCAGACGATAAAAGTAGATTTCAAGGTCGTGACGCTTTTTTCAACAGCTAGTAGCCGATTTTTCTGCAGTATAAACTCTCATCTTATTTTTGAAACATGTGTGATGGTTCAAAATTCAACCATTTTAGTCTAATAGATCATTGTGTGATATTCGGCTCACGTCAGAACACATGAAGTGGATCAGGTTGAGGGGCATGGTGGGAAGTGCGTCTTTTAGAGTCAGTCAATCCATAACTAGACCACCAACTATTGCACAGCGGCGTGATTAGCATTATGCGGTGACCCAGTCAAGTGTTCCGACGCACGATCACGTCATCATATTATAATAAAATATAGAAAGACCGATTCAAGTGAGGCAGTTTCAGTCACATGTAGTGGAACTTTGGTAACTCGACGACATATCATGACAGCTGCTCACTGTTTTCAAAGGAGTGGAGATGATATTTGCAAGTGAGGATTTCTGGTGCATTTGTTCAAGACGGCCTTTCCAAAATGAATAAGAAATTGCATCTAAGGGCATTAGCGGGTTGTACAATCAGAACAAAGCAAGCATTAGAACTGTCCAACTCGCCGTTCGCACGGAGTGCTCGCGTGTTAAAGGCACACCGCGCGATAATCAAAGCAGTCGCTCAGCTTCTCAGGGCAGGTGAGTTCTTGGATGGTTGTGAAGCCCGCACCTTTTCGCTGTGCCACGGCTAATCTTCGACGCGCCAAGGCTCATTCTCGCTGCGCTCGGCCTGGTCGACCTGAGCCGAGTTGAGCCCACCCAGCCGAAGCGCACTTAGCCTTGAACGGAGAAATTTACAACGTGGCTATCACCAGGAGAAGGAAACTTGCGATTTTACAAGTTAGGGCAGTGATTTTAATAGCGAAAGTAACTCAGACAAGGAAGGACAATTGGTATCGGAGCATTTTACGCGATATCATCAACAAAAACTCCTCCCTAATCTCCCATACTCGTACGAGTACTGAGAACAGGGGGCTTTATTTTTGGTTATCGTGAAGGGTTTTGATTCCTTTTTCTTAACTGGCGAGCGAATCAGAGCCTCTAAATCCTGTAACACGCGCGATAACTCTCACAATTTTTCGCAAGGTGTGCCTTCAAGTGGCGTAACTGACGTTTCTCTGAGTCACCAGACCTAATTGATTGGTCCTAGAATCATCCAAATTCCGCAGGTTAGACGCATGTTGCAGAATGACGGACATGATAAACCTGGATACAGTTGTCAAGTATGGGGAGATCATGGTCGGCGGTGTTTGCCAAATGATGAACGAAACGTTGACATGCACTAAGAAGGATCGGCCAGATTTTCAAGATCAAAAGGTAACCAGTATATCATAGGCACGTTTTACGAAGATAGAGGGGCGGCTGTGCGCAAAAAAGGAAGAGAATGCCAAAAACACTCAGATAGGAGCGTTCCGAAACGAAAGGAAAAAGTCATGTACCGACTGTTGAGGAGAATGTGGGTGAGAACTGCGCGTAAGAGCATGTGTGGAAGACCAGATGCGAGAAGGAGCGGCATCGATGGCGGTAATATGGACATGCAACAGGATGCTCGAATTTGGTCATCGTCCCACATGCAGTATGACAGCCACGCGACTACTGCCTTGTTGATCCAAGTCAAAATGTGGGAAACAAGGCTGCCACCTCTTCATGAGATGCCCTTCACTCAATGGGGCACCATTGCCGCACTTAGCTCTCGTCCACGAGCAGTGGAACGTGCTCACCTTTATTTCGGAGCTCTTCATCTTTTGGAAAAATAGAAATAATTAAATCGAGGGCAGCACGTGTGATGAGCTGAGCTTTAAAAAGGCATTCGTTTACCGCCAGGCTGTCGACTGTCTGGTGAAAGGCGTTCTTTACAAGGCTGGTTGGCTGGCTCGAGGTGGGGTGACTTCTACTGTAGCCGAGCGCGTGAAGTGTGACTTATGACTGCTACATCTCATTAATCTTTGTGAGAGGGCACGGGGGATAATGGGATGTCTGCACTGAGAGCCTATTGGAACAGAAAGTTCTCCTCTATCAAACTTCTAGCTTTTCTCTCAAAGGCAGCATTAGGGGAAATTTGGACGAAGAGAGTAGTGAATCTGAAGGTCGAGATGCCTAGTAACAGAACAGTGGAAAAAAAGCGGATGGAAATGGCCAAATACGCGAAAAATAAGACCCCCTCCTTCGTCGATCCTCAACGCGGACCTTTCCGTCATGAGGGGTTTACTCCGATTGTTTTTATCGGCATGTTGCCGAATAAACACAAGGGATCGTTTGGAGATGCGACAGCATCTTTTTCCTAAAGGGAGCTTTAGGCTAAAGCTGCGAAAGCGCGCTGCAATACCTTCGATCTCACCGCATATCCTTATCCGCTCTCATCGTAGCTGACCAGGTATCATGTCGATAGCAGGCGGGGTCGATTATCGAAGGCGGCAGCTCCTATCCAATGCGCCGTTTCTACAGCTCGGAGGCGCACTTTTTACCTGGATTTCACCACATGAAGCCTTCTTTGGCTCATAGTTTCCATGTGAGTAACTTCTTTCAGGGATTTTCCAATAACCACATTACCCCTAACGCTGTCTTTAATTTTCTTCTCTTTGCTGCACGTCAAAGCATTTTCCTTTCAGCACCAACGCGAGACCAAAGTATGGTCGTAACCTTTAGATGATCGAGCTGAATACACCTCTAAAGTAGTTGTGCCTCATTGCAAATAGGAAAATGCTCTCAACGCATAATATTTTCTACAATTTCTAGAGCTCAGTACGACAATTACTTCAAAGCGGGCTGTGATAATACCGAAGATATCGCATTCCTCGAACTGGAAAAAGAAATTCCCGATGGCATTAGTCACATCTGTTTGCCCCATTTACACAACATTGACAATTTGGACATTTGGTCAAAAAATTACTTAGCCGCTGGATGGGGAGCCGATCGTGAGAAAATTGATTTCTTTTGTGAATCACTTTGTGTTTTCAAATAATATTACTTATAGCGAGCAAAAATTTCGACAGTACTCCACGACTATACAAGATCAATCTGGGTAAAAATTGTAGGGTCATCTATGAATGTAGTGTAGACGGAAAATTAATCGCGTTTGCTCAGGGGAAAGGCTCACCAACGACGAATGCTTGAAGAAAGTCTCATCGAAAGGGATGGACACTTTTTGTACCCTCGATACTGTGGACAAGAACGTCTGCGTGGTGAGTCTTCAGCTGTTATTAAGTTATTATGGTGACTAACCAGGACTGTTTGAGGGGCAATGGGAAGTGACATGTCCAGTGACCACTGGATATAAATCCACTGTCATAGGGAGTTAAGTTTTCTAGGACCGTATTCTTAACTAGGTAGCGATATGTTCTGTGGTTGCCGATTGACGACCTTTTCTTACAGGATACTGTTCTACATAGTAGCAGCACACCAGCAGGGTAGACTATTCTCTCCCTAAAAATTTCTTCAACCCTGGAGCACGACCTTCGGGTAGTAGGAGGGATATCCATTTACTTCATACGATAGGCTTCTCATTAATATTCCATTCGATGAAGCAGCCAGCGCGTCCTATTTATCCCCAAAACGATCATCTGCAGTAGTGGCCAAGATGCTTCAATTCTTACCGCGTCCGAATGCTCTTCTCATGAAATGAGGAAGCCTGCTGGGTACAGCATTTAAAAGAATTACTCATATCGGGCCCAGTCGATACCTATTGAATGATTTCAATCCTGACGTGAGTTGAAAAGAAAGGTTTCGAGTATCTATAGAGTCTAACATTGCCGCTAATGATACTCTTTTCCTACGAAACCTCTCAGATCTCGCATAGATATGCTCTGGCACACTGTTTTCCTTCGCGCCATCCACACTTACGCCAGCAAATCATCTTACTCGGTGCCATTTATCACACACAGAATATCCTTTGACGCTCGTTCATTAGACCCCCGAGTAAAACAATGGGGATGTTTCATTTGAAATTGATTATATTAGATCTTCTAGTATGGAACTTTGAAACTTGCAATAAATCCCCGCTTACGATCGAAATAGTGGCTGTTTCAAGGCGCATACTTCGGTTCGCGGAAGGAGAAGATGGCGTTGATAGTCACTGGTAGAAGTCAGTAGAAAAAGAGGCATGTCTGCCTTTGCGGCGTGCAAAAGAAAAAGACGTTTCCTATTCCTCTTCTACAAATGGCAGTGCGGATATATCATGTTTCCGGCAATTCCCACGGCATCGTAAATGGGCCTTTAGAAATGTTAATGTAAATGAAGGATATATTGGGTCATTCCACAAGTAGTGTCGTTTTTTTCAAGCGAAAAGTTTTGCCATAAAATCACAAATTTTTGCAGCATGTCATATATCTTTCGAAAGAGGTTTTCCTGCTCTACAAAACGACATGTTCAGTGTTCGAGTAAGTTAGAATGGCGTCGACATTTAGGCTGGCGAAGAGGTAGGTCCAGCAGACGAAAATTGGCCAAACCGGCAATCAATTAAAACACTATATTTTACTTGAGGAAAACTAAGCAATCATGTGTTTTGTACTTAGACCCAACCTCTTCTGCAAGTTCCACCAACTGGTTACTTGGAAAGTCAGGTGGCTCTTTTTTCACATTGTTTTTCCGCCACAACTCGGTGATTTTAGACAATTTCCTCGAACGAAGGCAAGAAAATTTTCTCAACTAATCAGTTGAAAGAGTGGTGAAATGTTAAAAACAGGGTGTGGGTAGGAACAGGGAAATACCACTGACCGGATTCCTTGACATTCTCATGGAAAAAATAAATTGTGAAAAATGTCAACTGGACCCCTATCACATGATATAAAAACTCAATCTGAATTGCAGTCAAAACAAACCGTAAAAGGTGTTTCCGATATAGCAAAAAAAGTTCTGCGGAGTGGTTTATAAAACAACTCTAAGCAAGGAGTTTAAAAGAAAAAATTTCATTTTGAGTAAGTGTGGGTGCTTTTGAAAAAAAGATTTTAGAAAAAGAACGACACGACTTCTTGATCAACTAGATATTGGAAATTGTAGAAGAGGTCAGGACTAGTGCGAAACGCATGATTGGTTGATCTTTCTGAAGTTGAATATAGTGTTTCAATTGATTGCCGGTTCGGCCAAACTTGTCGGCTGGACTTACCTCTTCGCCAGCCTAAACATCGGCCCCATTCTAACAAACACAGAAACTAATCATGTCATTTTGTAGAGCAGAAAAAACTCTTTCAAATGATATATGACATCCTGCAAAAACTTGTAACTTTATAGGAAAAATTTATGCTTGAAAAAAAACGACATTACTCATGGAATGACCCAATAATATGCCTGTAGCTGTAGGGATTAAGTAAGCGGTAGAAAAACTTTCCTCATGAATTATTTGGAGAAGAAACTGAACCGAGTCTGAGTTGGTGAGGTCTCCAGATCACATTTTACCATGCTAATCAGATTAGGACGGCACATTTCTCCTTCCCTAAGTGAAATAAGTTTCCTTTCGATACAACTCTTTTTCTTCCAGAAATGGAAGCTTTACGATACACTTAGTTTTTGTCCGAAAACCTAATTGTTCCAGGGTGACAGTGGCAGTGGAATAATTGCGGAATACAAAGGCAAATATTACTTAATTGGGTTACTGTCTACTGGGACATCCTGTGGTGACATACTTAAGAAAAAGCCGGAACTTCTCAGTGCAGAGGTAAGTACGTGTGCTTAAACGGAAACCTATCAACACTTCTGTCATTCCAGATCCACACAGATATTGCATTCTATACAGCAGCGATAGATACTTTCATAGATATGAAAGTGGAAAATCGCGAAAGTGCATGGAAAAAACAATCCCATTCACAGCGAGTTAAATTTTAATGAACTTGAAAGGATCTGAATTTATGAAAGTTATGGAACCGCCACTCGTCACTACTAATATGGAACCAACATCAACCCGAATTAATGGATTTATTAATGTGTTCCTTCTCCTATATTCGTGTCTTCATTAAATGAATATAACAATTTTCTGCGACTTGATGTTCAACTTCGGAGACTACAAAGGCCTGAGAGCGATGCAGTGCAAATCATGAATGGGGGCACGACGGGCCTCATATTATGCGTGATGTTCCTCATTTCCATTGGTATTCAGTACTCCAGACCAGGCAGTACGGCACTTCTCTCACGCTTCCTACTCTACATACGTTTCCGTCCAACATGACGTGATCGCTCTGCAATAGTGTGCAGCATGTATTTATCGATGATTACATCTTCCAGTAACATTTTATGGAATGGCGTAAACCACTGCGCACTTGACACGGCAGAGTTATGTAGAATGAGCTCGATCGCTATTGATTGGCTTGCGTCAATCGGGAACGAGTGTGCCTGAGAAGGCGTAGGACATCGAGCCTAAAACAGCCACAATCAAACAGCGACAACTTGGAAACATAGCTAATAATACTCTTTTCCCTTCAGAAACTCCACATATAATCTTCTCTGGTATCCAGTTTTCCCTTTCGTCAATCACGTTTGCTGTGATTGTACAACCGAATTATTGCACCCAAGGATTCTGACCAGGCTCACGAGACCTGTGGTTTTTCTTTCGTTGTTAGACGCAGGTTCTTAAACCCTTTCTGTGTTCTTTTTCACCACTTAGCTTCTCCGCTGCTGAAAAACCGCCGCCGCGCAAAACGCAGCCACTGCGTGTTTATCCACTAGTTTACCGCGTCTGCAAAAGCTCATTCGCGCGATATATCACTCAGTGGTGTAGTTTTGCACACCTGCATTGATGTGCGCTCCAACCGCACAAACCGCAGAAACAAAAAACAAATGTCGCTTTTTCGCAATCGCTGCCGTAAAAAAATGCAGTCTGACACATACTATCCCGTTTCCGCACATGTCGCTCGTTGACAACACATTTCTTTCGACACACAAGAGATCAATTGTGAGAACACCTGATTTCTTTTACTTCACAAGGCAGTCCTCAATAGCGTGGTTCGATAACTTGCAATTGCTTGCTGACAGCTGGGAGACCGCATACCTCGTACAACTTCTTGTTCTTTATGAAGCTCGGAGCGATGCGATGGTGGAGGCAGCGTCGGCGAAAGTGTGTAGTCTGTTTCGCCTCAACGATCTTCTGCCGTAACGGAAGACATTCCTTCACGAGTCAAAAATATTTGGCCTGTACATCCCTCGTCCAAGTTCGATTTCCCATGAATCTTGGCAGGGTAATTTTATGATAAGGGTCAGTTTCTTGCAGCCAACACCAAGATATTAACTAATTATATAAGCATTGTCTTGTCCCGAAGCCTCATGTTGATCTGAATGTGTATAAGGCAATGTGAGACTTCCAAAATTTATTCCAAAAGACTCAAAACAGCTTTTACAAAACCCATTGCAAAAATTGGTTGCAAAAGATATTTTAGCCTTATAGGCAAGCTTTCGGCGCCTAGCACATTTATCAAGCCTGAAAATGTACAAATTAGATTTTATTTATAGACTCTGTTGGAGAGTCTACAGTCGTATTTGTACTTAATCAACTTACTGCTGCCACAGGACCGCTATACTTACCGCCAATTGGTTCCCTGGTATGGAGCAGAAATTATATAAGGCTAATTAATTAAAATTATATAAGCCTTATATAATTATATAAGGCTAACGTTTCGGCCTTGTCGCCTTCGTCATAGCCTCGAAAGGCCTTCGTCATAGCCTCGAAAGTCAAAGAGAATGGCGATACATCTCCAAACACAATTTCAGACTTCAAGACAGTTACAGGCAGTTCAGAAGAATAAAGATGGGAGTCGCAGTCACAGACGAACCAACCCCGAAGCACAGCCGGTAGTCGTTGACACCACCTTTATTCTGATTCAGTGGGTAGCTTCAGATGACCAGACTCAAACGCACGAAATCGATGGCGTTTTTAGCCCACACAAGATGAGAAACTGGGAAAGTTCGTTTACTATGGCTAGACGTTCCCCTTTTCTATCCATTTTCGGGCGTTGGGTGCTAGTCCAAAATGATTCTGAAGTTTTGCGCGCTGTGATCTGCGATTCCCGCAACATAATCCTAACAGTCACTTCAAACTCCGCATTTTCGTGACACTGCAGCCGGTGAGCACACAGGGGGTCTCGTTTTTTGATCTTCTTAGGCCATCGAGGTGAGCTTTGACCCTAGAGCACAGAGGTCTTCCGGTTTCGCCATTGTACTCGTCCCCACAAAGCTTACAAAAGATCAGGTAGATCACACCTGATTCACTGCAGTCCCCTACCCGTCCATTAGGCAGACCATACAGTGAAGGGTACAGCTATGGACACCATGGCTATGGTTATGGACACATTTCAGACTGGAAAAACCTTCCTTCAAACAATTTTCAGTTTTCTAACATGAGAGAAACCAAGATGATTACGTGTTCATGCTACTCTCCAATCTCTTGTAGAATATAATCTTGTCATATTTCCTTGTAGATCTAGGTCCCTTGTAGAATATGATCTCGCCTATATTGGGCTCAGCTATGATCCTGGAATGACGTATCCAAAGATAATGGAGTGTAAATGCAGACTTGAAGGTAATTGTACGGAGGTACAGAAAAAGGAGATTACCATAGCCTAGAAGGGGATAGGAATCACTTTTCACACTAAGGCTTGGGCAAAAATCGGGACAAAAATCCACCCAGAATGCTCGGATGGGCAACTTTTTATTAGATCCCCCTTCACTGCGATAGCACCCTGCAATTATGCGGTCTGCATCATGCATCATGGTTCTCAGCTATCAAAACACAAGAGATGCAGTTTTCTAAAAGGACTCCCACGACGCGATAATTTCGAGTCCCGAGCGGAATCCCAGCTGACAGCGGCAAGTCATGCTGGTGGCACTGCGGGGGCGACGCCGCGAAACGATTTTTCGACTTAAGGCCACACACCCGTATGCGTAATACGCATGCTGCGAAGGTATTTCGCCTTTTATCTTGAGCGTATAACGTTGATGAATTTTCATTTCCATGGCCTGGGTATCGTATGGCAGGGAAAGCCTTACGTCGTCTATTGAGAAGAGAGTATGATCGAGACCGTGGCGGTATATAGTTGTAGTTTCACTCGTGTTCGATTGTCTGTTCTTCTGATCGCTCGCGAGAAACGGGAGAGGTAATAAAGTAACTGAAAGAAGTAATCATCAAAAATGCCTGCTGCTCATTGCTGCTTAGCGATGACGTCATGTCGGACGTATGCGGAGTAAGAGGAGGAAGAGAAATACCTGGTCCAGAGTAATGATCACTCAGGGAAATGAGAAACATCTCGTATAATATAATGCTCGTCGCGCCCACATCTGTGACTTCCAAGTTGCTTTGTGTCACTCTCAGGCCCTTCTGTGATCTCTGTGGCTTAACATCAAGTCGCGAGAACTTGTTACTTTTATTTAATAAAGACAAGAATATAGAAAAAGGAATGCATAAAGAAATCCTGCAATTTGGGTAAATGGTGGCTGCAAATTAATTTGGTTCTGTCGTTTCGTACTCAGGTTTTTCGATATTTATCAGATTCAAATCTTCTTCAAACGGGGTTATTTCATTCCATTCACTTTCACGATTCTCGACTTCAATATCTATGAAGCTATCTATCGCTGCTGTATAGAACGCAATATCGGTGTGCATCTGGAATGACAGACGTGTTGAAAGGATTCCGGCCAACTACAGGTACTTGCCTTTGCATTGAGATCTCCCTGCTCTTCTTCAACTAGGTAAGTACACGTTGTCCCACGTGAGTCCAAACCGAATAGATAATATCTGCCTTCGTATTCGGCAATTATTCCACTGCCGCTGTCACCCTAAAATATTCAGATTTTCCTGCAAAGACCGAGTAGATTTCAAAGTCTCTATTCCTGGGGAAAGAGGGAATTGTATCGAACGGGGACTTATTTCTGTTAGGAGAGAAAAAATATGCCGTCTTTATTTCAACTGCGTGGTAAGTCGATCTGATCTGGGAACTTCAGCTCAACTTAGTCTCAGCTTGGTTTTTCGTTTTTCAGCTTAGCATACTTTCTCCTATGGATAATTTATGAGGGATATTTAGTTGCTTATCTAATACGCAGACTTACAGGCATGTTGTTTCCCTTATTCGAAAGCACATTAACGATGCCGCAGTAATTGCCGAAAAGATTATCACTTCGCCATTTGTAGAAAAAGATTGAGAGGGGTGTCACTCTTCTTTCTGCATGCCGCGATGGAAGACATGCAATCTCTCTCGACCAACTTCAAGCCAGTGACTATCGGTGGCAAGTTTCCCTTCAGAGGAACCTAGTATGTGCCTTCGAACAGCTACCGTTTCGGTCGCAAACGTTGTTGATGGCAGGTCACAGGATATTCTGAGTGCGATTAAAGGCAGAGCATGATAATTTGCTTGCGCGAATGTGAATGGCGAGATGGAAAAGGGTGCGCTGGGGCATATCCATGACGCGCTGGCTAGTAGATCGGATGGAGCAATAGTAAGAATGGGAAACCTATCGCATGAAGTCAGAATACGCTCACATTTTTAAAAAATCGGCACCTGGCAATGGAATATTTGAAGCACGCCCGCCGCACCGCCATATCTACTTTTAAAGTGGATAAAAAGGGAACGCATTAAAAGCTTCGGATTCGCTTCTACGCAACCAGTTCAACGACTTACGCAGTGTCGAATTTGGATGAATGCGTCACCAGCACCTTCATGAATGGTATTGTACATTCCTTTCCGTACCCTGGGAAGAAGCTTCGACTTTTTTTGGAACTCAAATTCACCTGTTGATCGCCAATGTTCCGCACAAACATCCTCTTTTCACTGAACTACCTTTAAATTTCGTGACACCTGTCAACAAGAGATTCCCGCGGAATTTTCGAATGTTTTGCAGCTAATTCCGTCAAAATCGATCGAGTACTTGAAAAACACTTATCTTCGGCAGACTACTAGCTGCGCACTGCGCGAATCACCCTAACATCCATAAAACAGGCTAGCACTTCCTCTATGTTGAAGCTTCAAGCATCAGTGTAACACATTTTGAATGCAGAATGGTTCTCTCTCTCATTACTAGAATGACATCTTCGACCAATGAAATCGCATGATGTCAATCGCAATCGCACGGATGAAATCAACACTGCCGTGTTTAGAAAGAAAATTGCTGATATTAAAATCATTTCACGCCTGTTGCAGTTTCTACCTATTCTTGCTTTCCTACTCCCTAGATATCGCTGTCCTTCGAAATCAGGTAATTCTCGCGGTTTTACTACACAGTCTCGAATTTTTCATTGACATTAGTGAGCAGTTCTTGATACACAGTAGACAACAGTGTGAGTCTTCCCGTTACTCGATCGATTTTGATGAAATGATCTTAAACTTTCAAAAATGTCGCTATTGTTGGGATGCGTCTTGACACCTGAATACAATTCGAAGAATATTTATGGTTTTGCGGAACATAAGCGAGCTATAATCGAATTGTTTAATTGTTTTTCCGTACCTCCCCAGGGACTCTTCCGGCTGTAGGATGGCAGGACGACATGCCGTCCGCATGGTCGTCATGAGACCCCAAGCCGCGTTTTTTCAATGCGATTTTCGCCACATGTGACCTCTTCTAGAGTAGAAGGTTCGTTTTCAGAGAACATAACTCCCTGATCTCAGTTTCTCTTACCCCCTCTGGTGTCCTTAAAACACGACCTTATTATTAGTTCTTTAGGAATTTCTTAACCCTCGCTTATTAGTGGAATTACATCCAGTGGTTACTGCACATGACACTTTCCATTCCACCTCACTAAGTCCTGGCCAGTCACCCTAATCACTTATCAATAGCTGAACACTCACGGCGCAGACGTTCTTGCCCACAGTGTTAAGGGTACAAAAAGTGTCCATCTCTTTCCATGGCTTTCTTTTTCTGCATTCGCCGTCGGTGAGCCTTTTCCCTGAGCATACGCGATTATTTCCCGTCATCCTTCATAGATCACCCTACAAAATTTTCACCCAAATTGATCTTGTTCAGTCGTGGAGTACTGTTCAAATTTTTGCTTGCTATAAATAATATTATTTGCAAACCACAAAATGATTTTCAAAGGAAAATTAATTTTCTCACGATCGGCTCCCCATTCAGCGGCCAAGTACTTTTTGACCAAATGTCCAAATTGTCAGCGTTGTGAAAATGGGGCAGACAGATGTGACTAATGCCTCCGGGGATTTCTTTCTCCAATTCGAGGAATGCGATATCTTTGGTATCATCACAGCCCGCTTTGAAGTAACTGTCGTATACGGCTCTAGAACTTGTAGAAATCATCATGCGTTGGAGGCATCCATTTCTAGAGCATTTTCCTATTCGCAGTGACGTACAACTACTTCAGAGGTGCATTCAGCTTGATAATTGAAAGGCTACGATACCATAATTTGGTTTCGCGTCGGTGCTGAAAGGGAGATGCTGTGACGTGCAGCAAGGAGAAGAAAAATAAGAGAGAAGCAAGAAGCTGGACAGAGGACAACCCTCTGATCCAGTAAGTTCTCAGTGCGGACAACCTATTAACTCCCGTGCCCCCTGACAAAGATCTACAGGGGGTGCCAAAAAAAAAAAGTAATTTTGCCCACGGCTCACATCTGCCAATTTTACAAAACGTAGGGAAACGAAAGAGATAAAGGTATTGGGGCAAAACATTCCCAAAGTGTTCCTCTAAAAGTAGGAACAAGCTGTGGCTCCTCACGTTCATGTTCATAAAAATATGGAGGTTTCATTCGGCGCAGTCGGGCTTCGGAGTACCTACATTTAAAAATTCGCTAAAAACAGTGGAGCCAAGCTCCGTGGTAGGTCTTTTGTGGGGAGCTTCCTGAGGGTTGGCCCTTCGGTTCTTGGAAGTCACAGGGCCCCTGCTGCTTGGACAAGGCTGCTATGATCCAAAGTCTCATTTTCATGCCTCAAATCCGCCTCCGGAGGGGTTTCAGTGGTAGGGGAACGTTTTGGCTCTTGGAAACGAAGGGCGCTGGGAACCCGGAAAAAACGCAATGTTAAAGAACACCATCCGGTATGAATCCCCTTAGGTACCCACATTGAACGGACGTCGGCAAGGTTGTGAAAGAGGGCGAAGAAAATTCGGATTTTGCCCAGTTGAGGTGATACATCTTGTTCAGTCTTTCCCTGCTCCCGTTCCAGCTCGTGCAGGAGGCTGCCACGGATTATAGTGATAGAGTTAGGTCTGCTCTTGATTCTGGGGATGAGAATACCTCAATATAATTTACTGTAGTTTGGCTAAATGGGGTCGAAAGTGGAGGAGACAAAATTACTTTTTTTTTGGCACCCCCTGTATAAGATGTAGCAGTCACAAGCCATACTTGACGCACTCGGCTGTAGTAGTAGCCACCCCACCTCGAGCCAGCCAACCAGCCTTATAAAGAACATCGAGTTTGCCTTTTACCACACACTCGACAAATCAGTCTGCTTAACCTCTGGCGGTAGACGAATTCAGCCTCTCTGGAGCCCAGTTCATCACACGTGCGATTAAATCATTTTTCTTCTTCAAAAAGATGAAGTGCTCCGAAATAAAGGTCTGAGTACGTTCCACTGATCGTGGACGAGAGCGAAGTGCGACAAGGGTGCCCCACTGATTGAAGTGGATTTAATCGGATGGGTGACAGGGCATTTGAATTGTTCAAGTCATGAGAAGGGTGGCAGCCATAATTCCCACATCTTGAACTGGATCAACAAGGTAGTAGTCGCGTGCGCTGTCACGCAGCATGTGGGGCGATGACCAAATTCGAGCATCCTGTTGCATGTTCTATTATCGTGATCAGTGCCTCTCCCTCTTGCATCTAGTCTTTTACACGTGCTCTTACACGCTGTTCTCACCAACCCTGTCCTCAACACTCGGTACGCAACTACTTCCTTGATTTAAAAAGCGCTCCTATCGGGGTGTTTCTGACATACTGTTCCTTTTCTGCACGCAGCCTCACCTCTAATCTCGTAAAACGTTCCTTTGATATACTGGTGTACCTTTTGATCTTGAAAATCTGGCCGACATCCTTTCTTAGTGCACGCCACCGTTTTGTTAACCAGTTGGCAAGCACCGCCGACCGTAATCTCATCATACTTCACAACTATATCCATGTCCTTCATTCTGCAACATACTTCTAACTTGCAGAATTTGGGTACTTTCCAGGACTATCCTACTAGATCTAGTCACGCAAAGAAGCGTCAGTTACGCCACTCAACACGCTAGTATCTACATCAATATCACCAAGGCACTCCATGCGGAAGGCGGGTTGGACAGTTCTGATGCATATGCTTTGTTCTGATTGTTGAACCCGCTATACCGTTTGATGCATTTTCTTATACATTTTGGAAAGACCGTTTCGAATAAGTGCATCAGAATTCCTCACTTGCAAATACCATCTCCACTCTTTTGGAAAAGTGGGCAGCTGTCATGATATGTCGTCGAGTTACCAAAGTACCACTACATGTGACTGAAACTGCCTCACTTGAATCGGACGTGGTATATCTCATGACAATATGATGCCGTGATCGAGCGTCGAAACACTGGACCTGGATCACCGCATAACACTAATTACGTCGCTGTACAATAGTTGGTGGTCTAGTTATGGATTGACATAGCTCTAGAAGACGCGATCCCCATCTTGCCCCGGAACCTGACCCACTTCAAGCGCTCTGACGTAAACCGAATGTCGCACAAAGATCTACAAGACTAAAATCTAGATTTTGAACTATCACACATGGTTTCTAAAATAAGATGAGAGTTTATAGTGCAGAAAATTTGGCGAGCTGTTGAAGAATGCGTTACGACCTTGATATCTATTTTTATCGTCTGCTGTGCCGTTGAACAGGTGGATAAGGACAGTCCATGGTAGTTCGCCCATAGAGACACTTTCGCCACCCATCACCTACAAAATTACATGAGCTACAGAATGATAAAAGCAATTTCCCTATGTAAAAGGGTACCGCTTTGCCCTAAGCCTTGTTCTCTCTTTACGACGAGCTGTTTTCTCTTATCTCCACGTTTTATAATCTTGTTTATATTGTAGGAGCTGCACATGCGCAAGCGAATGATGAAATTTTCGGGAAAAGCTTTTCCTCTGACACGCTGATCACGGAAGCTGATTACAAGAGGACGGTCGAAAAGCGACACGAGGGTTGCCGAAAGGATCTATTGGGTTGAGGAATAAGTTCCCGCGGTTTTTTTAAACCTTTTTACATGCCTCATGGGGTAGTTTGATTGCACTGGCTTTGCGCGAAAACGTCTCACTCGCGTGCTATGGGCTTCCAACCATATAATAGTATTACTTTTTCAGAAAAAAGTTCCATAACTCCGCTCAGAGGATCGTTATGCAAATTCGGAATGCATTCGAGATCAGCGTTTAGCGAGTAACCGAATGGCTTCCACAGAAGACGTGGCTGCTCGGAAGGCCAACAGCAAGATGAGCCGTCACATTTTCAACATCATTCAGAGAACGCGGTCTGCCACACTGAGTGCAATTCTCCAGAAATAGAACGAATTGACAAGGCTGTGGTGCACACTCGGACAACATCAGCCGAGGGATCATAGAAGTATCAAAATTTTAAGTTTGTTTTTGAAGTTTTTTCTGGCGTTAATCAATCCCTTTCTGAAATGCGCCGTAGAGTCGTACTGGGTGGGGAATGTGATGTGGTCTAAATAATGACTTGCGGTGGCAAGCGATGTACAAGTCAGTGTTTTTATCCTTTGTCACTGCATCACCTCTTCCCCCGTGGATATCTCTTTGAGCGATATAGCATTCTCACAACTAGTTTAGGCACCATTACCATTTGATGTACACACTGAGTCATTCGAGAAACCAATGCTGTTTTCGAACTCACTGTATGTTGCATCGGATCATTTTCGTCTTCGATTGTGTCATCACTTTCAACTTCGTATTCTGGTGAGTAATCGTCACCGTCTCTCTCAGTCTTTTTGCTTCCAGCGTCACCGACTTTTGGTAGCGATCTAGATAAATGAATCTTGAGTTCTAACCCAATGAGGGACATCTCAAAACAGAACAAAACTGTACCAATCTTCACACTCACTTTGCCCAATTCTCAGGGCAAGTGAGGCAATGTCATTTCCGACGAAAATAGCGATGAATCCCTAGAACAGTGATGCTTCTCCAACCTCCACCCCTGCACCCTACCATTACCTTGGCACCATTTGTTACGTATAAGGGTCAGAGAGATTGTTGTTGCTTGGCCGCTATCTCGTTTATCTGTTCCGTCATCTTTCTGAATGTAGAGTTGTCATAATCTAGGGTGTCCTGCACTGGCACTCACCTAACTTTGCACTAGGTGGCAGAAGAAAAGGGAGCAGACGTGAAAGCTGAGGAACACTACGGCTTGCAATAGGTCAGTCAGACGCAGTGGTAGGGTTAGTTCTGTGTTCTATCCAAT
Source organism: Trichostrongylus colubriformis (assembly GCA_963978905.1). Classification (NCBI taxonomy): domain Eukaryota; kingdom Metazoa; phylum Nematoda; class Chromadorea; order Rhabditida; family Trichostrongylidae; genus Trichostrongylus; species Trichostrongylus colubriformis. The sequence goes on along the minus strand of OZ022259.1, from coordinate 6,542,899 downwards.
CTAATGGTAGATATTGACCTTGACTGGACTTTACCACCAAACCCGACACGTCGATGGTCACGTGATTTCGACCGTTTAAAACAGTGATGCGATACGGTAGATATCAATTCACTCACACTCATATTACGTTACACCTCAGTCAAGTATCAGCAGAGTCGACCCTATGGGGTGGACTAAGTAGAGACGGAACCTTCTAAAACTATCCCTCCTCCAGATCTCAGCGGCGCGCCTTTCGTCGCTAATTTTGCTGCATGTGGTCCTTTTGAGCCCCCAGTTTTCACTTGACGAATCACTTTAAGGTGTTCGCATTTTCTACACCACCTCTACAACTGTCTTCAGAGGAAATCGCTCAAATGAATGACTGCTAGTGTTCCAATAACTCACAGACAGCTCTGTCATCATCACACGGATCGGATTGCAGAGGAAGCCAGAAACGGCAAGTGAGCCATTATTACCGAGGAAGCAGTTTCGCAAAACTTCAAACTCCATAATCAATGGTTCTGTCGTAATGAAGGGGGAAGCTTGTAAAAAGTGGCATGTTTAGGCATCTTGTAGAGATTTTTGAACACTCATTTTGCAAACTTACAATTAGGCATATATTTTACTCTCACTGACGCCGCGCTCATAATAATTAGCGGCTGGTAATACACTAGGACGCGATCTATGAATTGAAGCTCTCTTTGTAGACTCTGTAAATATATCAGAGTGAGCTCTTGATTTCCTCATAAAGCAAAGAAAACTTCCATTATCGATTGACCTTCGGCAGTAATCGGTTATCTTTCCCCTATCTATTGGCATATTCCCACGACGTGCAGGCGGTATGTCGGATTGCTCTCCCCGACGAAGTGGTACGAAACATAGATAGTCCTACCTTCATTTCTGCAGCTACCTGAATCATCCAATGGAAAAGAGTCAGGTTTGGGGTCTACCCCAACCGAAGAGCCTATTCAAAAGTGAGCAACGGAAGATTATCTTACGCATTCGGAGGAGGTCAACACAGAGGACTCACAAAGAGCCATTAAAGTGAAAAATCAGTCGGAGGGTGGATCCACCAAGCAAGGCGTATTCTTGCACGTTCCTCCTTAATTTCTTTGGAGGATCGTTGTGGGACCCTGTACACCCAAGCGTATATTTCTGTGTAAAGGACGAATGAGACAGAACGGGTTCCTCTTCCTTCTATGTTTTGGGTAAAAATAGCGTCCATAGTGGAATGCCCTACCTCCCGAAAGCACCTTTGAATTAAAATTCCTGAAGATTCGAAACTAACTTGTGGAATCGTACTCGCTGCTCCACAACGTTTAGCATCTACAACAAACACAATGATGCTACTCGGTGCAGCGATAATATGATTCTCACACTTACCGTATAGCATCTCACTAGTCTTTATAAATAGTGTCAGTAGAACATGCGAGTAAGGGACCATGACCTTGATTATATGTCGTTGAATGGGCGATGTCAATGTGTGGGTAAGTTTAAATGAGAAACACCAGTAGCTCAATGTTACTGATAACATCTAAGAGTTCCAGTCGCATGGTGAATCCACAACAAACAAGGCCTTTCCTGACATCGCTTCTTCTTTGCTTCATGAAATACCATTTCAGCTTTTGGTAAAATTTTGTAATGTGGAAATAGTCGGTAATGGAAAACCGATATCAAGCCAGTCCATATCGCATATCCACACTGTATTAAGCGCAGTACAGAGCGGTTTCTGCAAGCATCTACCACTTTTCGAGACTTCACTCAATTTAACGGTCGAAATATTTCGCTGCAACGGATATCGTAATACCGAATCGGGTTACGCTAGTTGTTGGGGATAGCTGAGCATACTATGTCATTTATATTATAGAAATTATGTTGAAACTCATTGATCTCACACCCGATCAGTGCCTAGATAGTTGATCTGGCCACCCAGTATTTTGACTGTGTATTTGACCAGGCTCTGATCGGGCCTGAGGGGTATATAAACCCCACCGTTTATATGTGTATCATTCTACTTCAATGCCGTCTAATAAATCTAGTGCTGCAATGCTTAAGGACACAACACTAGTCCGTCCCAAAAGAAGTCACTTACATGGAAGCTATAGGTCTAAGAAGGCTATCTGTAACGAATATCGGTGAAAAAGAGCACCTCCGAGCGGTGGAAACGGCCCACCGGATAACAGCTCACGTCTTTGGGTGACAGACCCCGCCTCCTAGGGCCGACTTTGCAGAAATATGACTGAGGTGCAGAGTAATCACCATGATAGCAGGTTGATATTTATCGTACCGTGTCAAAACTGTATTGATCGAGATGATGTGGTGATTGACGTGTCAGCTTCCGCGGTAAACACGTCCACAGGTCAGTATCAAAGATTGGAATGAATGAAACAATCAAATTACCGCTAACACTTCCTTTGAAGGAATCTTACACAGAAAAGTGGGTTTCTACATTACCCATATATTTATGTTGTACTCGCCTCGAAAAGGCTTCATGGTGTTCGAGGCCTGCAAAGTTTCACGCGAAAGCATGAGAGTCCGGCTCGGATACACCTCAAAGTAGTGTCGGAGGAGGCCTCACGACAGATGCCCCTTCCGTGCCTGGCCGTAGTTGTAGAGGAATAGTAGGACTTTGCCTCCTTTCTGTTCTCGTTATGCGTCTCAGACCGCGGCTTACGGCGTGATGGGCACTTGCTCGGGGGCCTTGACCCATGCACAATTCCTTCTACGACCTTCTCTCCCCGCAAAATAGTTGTGAGCGTCAAAACCCACCGAAGGCAATATGTATTTGGCGATTTTTGCCCTCCGATGCTCCTTATTTGCGGCTATCAGCTGCTATAAGCACCATCACCCATCGTGTCTCTGCCCACTCTCCACATCACCTAAAGGGTCCAGCTTCGCTGTGACAGTAGATATGGATTTCGTGAGAAATCGACAAACACACAAACACACAGGAATATTTAGAGGATCATGTATTATAGGACTACTGAGTTTTGTGAATAGTGAGTCTACTGAGTTCCACTTAAGCCTGGAGAAATTGTCCACCGAAATTTTATGACAGCTTTGAACTACGCGATGTATCGCGCGTCGCTCAGCAGTGGGAGATGCGAGCTGCGCATAAGATATTTTAAACATGATTGCTAAGCCATGGAGTTTGGCAAATACAGCGTACAACTTGCTCAAACTGATAACTGAGTCAGTGGATCCATCCGTTTCTGGCCCCCGCGTACAATCTGATGTGTCAGCAACCGCAAAATGGCTGTGAGTGCACTAGGCAAGTGCTCAAATAAGTAGTTGATACTATGTCATCCTTAGATTGGTACTGCAATTCTTCTAGTTGCTTATCTCCGCAAGTGTTTGTTTTTCTCTATTGTATCCCCTACTACAATTATTCTTTAGCGTACAGACAGACAGACTCACATATTTACATACCTAAATGCCGACAAACAGGCAAAGAAGGTTGCTGATCTACTTAATTCCTTTCAAGAGCACCCTGCTACATAAAATATATCGAAAGAAACTGATTTTGAAAATCAGAGGAAGAGCAACTCGCTAAAATTCTCGCAGAGCAACGTTTGAATAGTCGTCGCTTTGCAGAACGCAGCTCAAATTTTCACGACTAGTGTTGATTTGCTCCTCAGTCTGCGTTATCTGACCATGTGAATGTCTTTGCTCCCATGTGCCGCACCCTCTTGAACGCCTCTCCCTATTCTGAGGAACTCTATCTCGACGAGATCTTTGTTTAATTGCGTGGAACTTTGCATACGGCCATTAGTAAGCAGAAAAATTAACAAATGGTAACACAATTAACACAACACAACTAACACAAGGATGCTGAGTTATGGGCAAAAGCTTCGGTGTCGGACGGAACTCAAACCCGCTCCTCATCCTTCCCGGAGATATGTGCTAATCCACGAGAAGGATGATGCGGGTATCAAAAATCAAAATAAACAACATTTATCAAAAATCAAAATATCACATCTAACACAATTAGTTTGCAAAAACATCCAACATGTAAAAGCGTGCAAATATGGCTGAACTCAGAACACTCGTTTCTCGGACACTGGCTGAAGGATCACTGTTGGGAGGTAATGTAACTTAGGGATCGACAGTTTTGGATTCGACGGCATAATTGGTAACAATTTATCCATTTGCTGAGCATCTGTTCCCTACATATTGGCGGTAGATCCATATGCCAGTTATCGATGCTTATCGTTTTTGCAATCATACACCACTATTTGGAATTTTACATAGTCTAGCGGTCGATACCCTGTAATGTTGCTGGCACCACATGAGGAATGAATCGCTTGCTTTGCTATCACAAATCTAGATCGTGTCTTGATCATTCATGAAGATCGCAATATCAAAAGACATGCACTATTATCTGAAATGCTATGCAGCGGTCGATACATCGCCAGCAGATATCAGAACAGAAGCAAAATATGTTCACACTATGGTTTTTAGCATCAGACGCATTTACTATAGCAGTCGTATAGTAGTAGTAGCCACTGCACCGGATTTCATCCCGTCCCATTTACTAATGGCTCTTATCAGCCCTGTAAGCCGTTATTAATTTTCAAATGTCACCATTAAGGCTCACGTGCCTTGCAATACCTGCCAGTGTGGCTTTCCACTGTTAGCCTTGAGAGGGAAGCAGACTTGACCATAATAGCCTTTTCACGCTCTTTACCGAATCTTATCGCAACGTTAGCACTACGGATCACCCACCATTGTTGCCCGTCCCAACGTTCAATACACTTACAAGCGTCGATGCTTTAGGATCAATCGGAATGGGGAAACGGATTCAACGACATTCGCCTTTTCGCGTTATCGAATCTTATCAACCGTTATCAATTCGGATTATCCACCTCTCAGAAACTTGTGAGTGTCGGCACTATGGGACAGGGTCAAGCCTCCGTTGAGGAATCCTCAACAGGGGGGGGGCGTATTTGGTCCGCTAGGAGGGGGGTCGTAATTGTTGAGGTAGGCAGTGATCAGCAGAATTTCTCAGGCTCAGGGTCTAAAGTATAATGGGAGAAGTGATTAAATTGACTAAATGGGTTCGAACCTAAAACTAGTTTAACTCAATCATCATGGAAACCTCATGCATGGCGCATCCCACAGAAAAGCTGACCGACGCTTCGCGCCTCCCCACTAGGCCTCCGAGAGCGAAGGAGGCATACTGGAAAATTTTTAGTAACAATGAATCGATTTTTGGGAAGATTCGTGGGAAGATCTCGCAAATTCGACGAAAAAAGCTTTCCTCAACTGGCTTTTTCGAATTTTTCTTGCTTCGTTTTGAAGATATGGCATAGCTCAGGTACTCATTCGAAAGCGACAACCTAGCAGACCCTGCTTCACCAAAACGAACTCATGGTTGAGTTTGAAGGAAGTTATGGCCATTTCAGTGAAGCACTTCGAAATTTTCCTCATCAAATCCTCATCTGGAAACCCATATCGAGAACTAAGCAACCATTGGAGCAAGCAAGTGGCCAATAGATAGGTCTAAGGGAATTATTAGGAAAACAGTTTACAGCTGTTCGAAAGATGGGCTCTAGGTAAAGTTTAGAGTATTTTTGAAATATTGGAATTTAGTATGGGGAAGATAACGCGCTCCATTCAGATGGCGACGCAGCCGCACCTATTCTTTTCGCGCATAATTGTCGGCGATTCGTTCCTCTTTTTGTTTTCTTGTTGTTTTATAATGTTCTCTCGGTGTTTAGGAACTTAGGGTGGAAAAAATAGTATGCTGCGCTCTATTCATAGCGTTAGAGACGAACTCTAACGCTATGGTTAGAGCGCAGAGAGGCCGTAGCACTAGCCGAATTGGGTCCGAATTTTGCAATGAAATGATTTTGATGAAGCAAATTCGAGTTCTTCTTATCCTGTGTTAGCCTAAGCCTGGGGGAAGGAGATTTCCTCTGCTTAGGCTTGGGCGAATATGCATAGGTGGTTGTTTAGTCCAGTTGAAGCAAATTTCTTGTAATATATCGATAAAAGAATATTTTTTTTCATTATTCTTTGCATTTATTTATTATTTATTGCAAAATGAAAACTAACAACAACATAAGTGAAAGGGGGGGGGGGTCGTATTTTTTGAAAATTTTCCTCATCTGAACGCTTGACCCTGCTCTGGGAAAGATGGAACGAATCCAACGCCTTTTCACACTCCTTAACGGATCTTATCAACTTTATCAATTTGCATCCCCCATTATCGATCTGCCCGTTAAACTTCTCCAAACACCTATGACTGTAGTTCTTTGTTTGTCGAATGTCATTAGATTCGTTTTACCTTTCGATTCGATCCCAGAGTGCCGACACCCATACGTGTTTTGAGTTGTGGGTCGGGCAGGTCAATGGTGGGGGCCCCAAATCCATAACAGTTGATAAGATTCGATAAGGAGAGTGAAAATACGAATATCGCCTGCTATCATGCTCATTACTCTGCACCTCAGTCATTCTTCGGCAATGTCGGCCCTAGGAGACGGGGTCTGACATCCAAAGGCGTGTGCTGAGTAGTGGCATCTTTCAAGGAGATTTTGTGAAGAGGCATCACAAGAATAAAGATAACAACATTCAGGAAGTGATTTAAAAACACAGTAGTCTGATCGACCGTTCGCGAATGATGAGCTGCGTGGAATGACAAGCGCCGCGCACGTGGCTTCCACTCTTTCCACAATTCCTCGTTTCCACGAAGACTCCACATAAACGCAAATTCCGCAATTCTCCCAATCAATACGTATCTATTCTTCTTTCCACAAACCGCGAATTCCACAGCTTTCCCAATCGATACACATCTATTCTTCTTTCCACGAAAATACAAATTATGCATTTCCGCAATTTCCTAAATTATGAATGCTGCCTAAGCAAGGACTTCTTGATCATCGTTTGCAAGATCAGCTATTCCCACATTATGAAATTCCAACATGCGATTCGCGCAGTAGTGTGCTATGCTAAAATGGCAATTTCGTTCCAATTGTTACTGATAACAGCGACATACTGTAAAACGATATGGTGAACATCCAGTACCTCACGTAGTAAGTTCATTATTCGTCAGTCCTTCCCCTTGAACGGCATTCGATGGAGGCGAAGAGGATTTCTCTTCTCTTTGGCTTACTACTGACACTAACCTTTGCCACAAGTGACGGGATATATGGTAGGCACTACTTCGATTACTCATATCAGATAAGACGTTTGAAACTTTGCAGATTTCAAGAATTGTGGACTTCCTGGGCTGCAGTTCGTCTCGAAACGGAACAAAAGGTGAATAAACTTGCTTGGAAAATTTTGCTCGATTTCAAATGTGCCTGTAATGAGAGATGCTAGCACATTCCCCATTCACATCACATGTTTTCCTTAGAGATAACCGGAAGAGGGTCTAGCGTCACAAGCAGAACACAGCAAGAATCAGGGTGACGGTTGGGACACACGAATCTAGGCCGTGACCCTGTGACAGCCTGTGGCCTTTGCCCTGTGACATGAATAATTCAGACAATTTGACTATACAACGAAACAGACTTGCAAGAAGGACACGATTTACATGAAAAATTGTCTGAACTATTTAAGGCTCAGGTTAAAGGCCACAGGCTGTTACAGGGTCACGGCCTAGATTCGTGTGTCTCAACCTACACCCCAAGAATCATATCAAACCATCCCACTAACATTAATGGTTTTGTTCACTTCTACTTCCTATGAGAAAGCCGCAATTAAAAAAATCTACTACTAGGGATCATCACGTAAGGAAAAAGCTCATGACTTATGAAAAGTGAAAGGTGGGCCACAAAATAAGCAAAACAGGGAAGTCCCCTTGAAACTGGGAGACAGCCAGACTCAGATTCGAGCGCGCTGAGATGTACTAGACAGAGTAATTGGTGAAAGGCGAAGGTGGATAATGTAATGGCAAGAGCTGAGGTATATTTAACAGCTAAATCGTGTTTTATTTACTGCTTATTAGGGATAGGTTATAAAATGCGAAGTATGTGAAAGAATTTCTGTCGTTCAAATCTAGTTCTCCAAGAAACTACATATATCTAGTTGTGGAGCTTACGTCAAAAGGTTCTGATATGGAAATGCGAAATGTCGTGTGTCAGAAAGAGTTTTGCTCAGTACGAGAGGAAAACAAATTGTTGTAGATGCGAGCGGGCAGGAAACCCCTCACAACACATGCGTTCCGTGACAAAATGAGGGCAGCTTACGGTGACTCAGTGTGGTATCCCTCTTATAAAATGAAGGTAGATTACGGTAACTCCGTGAAATCGTCTGCGATGTGTGTACGCTGTGAGGTGACATGATTGGTAGTCAAAATTTAGATGGTATGGAACACCACATTCGATACATTAACGTAATAATAAATATAGGCTATCAAAATGGCTCTGAAAGATGAAGAACTAGAAGAGAAGTATGAACAAACATTGGAGTCTTACAGATGATATCATGTGAAATGACCGTACAATCATATTTCGGACGGTCAGTAGTGAAGCAGTAAGGAGTTCCTTTCTCCAGCTGCTACATGGATTCTCTTCTGCAAAGAGCAAAAAATTAACGATGACCAAAACGACAAAATGTTATCACACTGAGGAATGCAGATAAACCTATCTGTAACTGTCCATGACTGACGTTCAATGCTAGAACCCGTCGAGGTTCGTTGATGAAGAAAAAGAGATTACAAAAAGTAATGCAGGGAAATGCGCAAATTAGCGAAAAAAAGAACTAGAAATGTGAAAGGGTGAAGTCATTATGGAACACTGAAGAAGAGAAAAGGAAATATTTGGCAATTTCACGAGGGATGTTCCTTCCTATTCCGAGTACCACATAGAATCTTTTAGTTCCTTCATGCTTGCCGGTTTTGAAAGAGGGCAGGTGAATAGCCAGATGCACAAATTAACAAAAGATATTTGACACGTCGAGAAGCATTCGGCATCAAATACGTTCAGAGGATTTTTGTACTTAACAACAGAAAGAACCAGGTGCTTGCGATGAAAAAGCTTGATTGCGTCACATCATAAAACTTTTCAGGGAAGTCCAGACAAAAAATGCCAGAACCAAATGAGAAATTAGACACTCACCACCGAATTCTCTTGATACTCCATTTTCAATTGTCCTCACTATCCCTTCCCGTAGGATTTGCCGCTGCCATGCCCTGATTCATCAAAAGCCCTGAATTTGTGAGCGCACTCTAATAAGCACCGAAAATGCGGTGATATTGTTACAGCAATCTCTTGCTGACGAGTTCGGCTCCAAATTCGGTGTGACTGAGATAAACACAACTTTATGATTCACGCCCTGTAGCGATTACTGTAACCGCAGCAGTTTGGACTTACAGTGAAACAAGCATCACTCATACTGAACTTGGTTGCTTGTTTCACTGTAGGTCCAAATTGCTCCGTCGTATTCACGGCCTGTCTGGATCATCACTGTTCAGATCTATTCTGAAAGACAAAGAATTGGAGAAGATCGAGGACGGTGATTCTCCAAATAGTACCTTGCCGATGGACAACCACAACGATCCCATGCAGCATGTGGTGAGTTAAATAATTGATTGATCGTAAAAAATTCTTCATTCAAACTCAGCGAAAATTCAGCACATAGAGAAGATGCAGCAAGCGACGTTACAGTAATAGATGCGGGAGTATCTGCCAGGGCCTAGAAGGAGGAAGAGATCTTTCTTTCTCCAGCAAAGCTTACGCAAAAATATACGCCAAAGTGTGCAGATTGACTCCGAACACCCAACAATCTATTTGGTGATCTACTTGTAAGCCGCTCCAAGTCACACATTGTTGACCTCCTTCTCTGCTCCCCACTGATACTCAGTGCACTTTTTGGGCTCACATAGCAAGCGTAGCAAGCAATGCGCAAATAATTCCTGCACATACTTGAGATTGTAATCATTTGGTCTGATATTAATACAGCAAATGGCTATTATAACTCCAAACATCTCCAGATGGGAAAGAACAATTCATGACGACTGTATGTTGTCACAACTCAGCGCATTACGGTCCCTGTATCTAAAATATGGATCATTACACGATTCATACATGGAAAGTGACATGTGGAATATCTCTTTAGGAGAGGTGTAATTTCGAGGCCATGTCGCATCATCTTGTGAGCGTGAGAAAAAGTCGCGAGTTTCCACGCGGCAGACAAGTGTAAACGGCGCGGTCATCAGCGTGTTAAGAGGAATCAGAATCATGGAATTTCCGTGAACGATTCCTGCTTAAAGGAGTGAAGAAAGAAAAAGTCAGCAATACTCAACGGCATCACCTGGGGTAAGGAGATCTGGGAAGACACATTCTCCGGAAACAAACATTCCCGTCCAGAAGAGATTATGTATAGCGAATTTGCATAGAAAAAGCGCGGCCTGGGGTCCTGTCACGATCCCGCAACGCTACAAGTCGCTCTACCACGTTTCCACGGGATGAGTTGCCTGTAAAACGAGACAGTGCTCGCATCCGGCTGGCTCAGCCTCAACCCTGCCTGCACCTACTCCATCGGCTGATGATGGGGAAGGGCACGAAAGAGGAAATGTGGAGGGGGTTTTTCGATTTTGTTTTCTTGAGTTTTCCACCTTTTTTTGGATCCCTCTCTACTGTTACAACCTGTTCCACCTTTTTTCATTCTTTATCTACTGTTACAACCTGAAGCAGCTCTCGCAGCTCAATTATAAAATGTGACCCAGCTACGCTATGAAAATTGAAAAAAAAAAGAAAGAAAAGTGAGAGGAGACATCAGACTGTATCGTACTCTAACAAAGTGCGATTTGCCATAAGTACATATGTCCTAAACAGTTTGTTGCACGACTTCCTCCGACTGATGTCGCCCATCGTCACTGAATTATAAGCAATCTGAGAGAAGCTGTTTTTTCGCCCTCTCCACGCGTCCTCAATCAGAGTCAGTGAGTGTGTATCAAGAGAAGACAGACGCGCTCGAAGCAAGCAGCGTTAAGCTCAGCCCATTGTTCCGAGGGGGTGAACTACATTCTGTCACGAACAGTGGATCCCTGATCCTAGATTTTATACTCATCGATCGCGACCTCATTTACTATTCTGATTCAAACAACATGTGGAGCAACTTGAACATATGGGGCGCAACGCCGCCCACACCCATCAGCTCAGAAACGAACGCCTGTCCTGAATGAGCCTACGTCGGCCTGCGGAAATCACGGAGAAACTTTCACATTTTACTAGGGTCTATTGCAGGTGATGGGGGGCGAAAAAGCTTCCCTGGGAGAAATTCCCTGGAGTGTTCGCCTGACAGTGGACGACAGTAAGTGTTCCACTGCCAGTTTCATCGAATTATAATCTCCTCGATATCCAGTGTCAGTAGAGAGTATTTTGTAAAAAAAAGAAATACGAGATGTTCAGTAATAACCGAGATACGTTTTCATGATCATATTTTATATTTTTGCGAACAGTTTGTTCCCGAATGTACACTGCACGACAGTCTTACCGCGCTCAATAAGAAAAAGGCGAAAAGGGAGACGCAAGTCAAAAAAAAGCAACGTTGGAAATATAGCTTGCTTTGATGTTAATTTTTAATTCTGTACAAATCTGCATCATAGAAATAAGGTTTTGGGCAGCTCTGACCTTATTTCATCGTGTGCTGCGAATCGGGGTGCACACATGTTGGCTTCGCGTTACTCATGAGTTCACAGAAACCTAGTGCCCAAGTAAGCCCAACCATCCTATGTATTGAACTGGTCCACCCACAAACATAATTGTCAGTTTTTTTCACTATACTTGTATCTATCTGTATTTTCTTGTACTTGAATTTATGTATCGTACATTAGGTTGTAAGAAGTTTTGGCCGCTTTTCGCCATTTCGAATTTAGGAAACCATAACTCGGCTCAGACTGCATCTTTCCTACAGAATAAGCACCATTTAATTCGCTACACTTTTGGCAATATCATGGATATTTGCATTTTGAAGTATGTTTGGTGATTTATATATGTAACGAAATCAAAGAAGAAAAAGAACACAGTGTTGCTGAAGAAGCTGTCCAGATGTTTGGGAAAGTGGCGCTTAGGTAGCGCTAGATCTGGTGAATATTATGGACGAGTAAGGATTTTAGCCTGCAACTGCTCGAATTACTGAAGAGGATTTGTGGGAAATGCGCCTGCGCATAACTGCCGTGAGGAGTCACGCGGCACCCATTTTTTGGATTTTTCCAAATCAGAGCTACTTGAGGTGGTCAACTAAGTTTGCTTGTTGAGGGCCAATACTTGTGGATATCCCCTGCGAATATGGGCGCTCATCGCTTTCTGCCGCTTTAGTCAAAGCGATTTGACCAATTGAAAACTCGAGCAACTGGTTCTCATTTCTGTACATCAAAGTGTTCAATTCAATGCTTCCTCCCCTTGCAGCACTCACATTTGCGGTCGCCTTCACTGGACTCGGCTCAAGAAGAGTTAGTGAAGTGAAGTCATCAAAAGAGGGCCATTTTTGCAGTGCTTTAAAATTTCCCTGATAATTCGAAAATCTTGTGGCATTTTGAATAAAACATATATTCAGAAAGACTAGATTTCTGTCTCTCTAAAGAGTACAGTATGTAAGATGATTCATGTTGACGCGCTCTGAGATTTTAATTTATCTTGTGAATGCGAAAAACCGGCCAGAACTTTCTTTACAACCTGATACTATCGAGATCTCATGCTTAACAGGTCAACCACGATAAGGTAAGGCGAGGGACAGATCGAGGTCAATAAATTTACTGCTGCAAGCCCACAAGTAGTTCACCTGTATCACCTGTCGTTCCGTTGCTCATCAAGAGTCTCAAGCGAGCGCCACCAGCGTCTACATTCGTCCCTGTCGCGAGCCAAAGCAGTCCAGTGAACCTTTCTGGTTCCAGGGACACGAAGCATCTCATTAACTTCGCGCAGAGCTTTCGTGAAGATGTCTGACCATCGGGAGCGGTTGTCCAGGTGTTCGTTCGACGTCCCGAGGGATCCAGTCAGTAATGCTCTGGTCCGACGATCATCGCGATATCACATTACGTGTCCGGCCCATCTAATCTTCGATACCTTGGCAAATACGACGGCGTCCCTGATCTTTGACGACGACGGAGTTCAAAACTCCAAATTCCCCTCTGCACTTGCGTGTATGCTGGGATACTCCGAGCATCCTCCTTTCGATGGCGCATTGGATGACGCCAACTGCGTGCTTCTCCTGCTTACGTATAGTCCAAATCTCGGAGGTGTATGTTAGGGGAGGAAACACAGCGGAGTCGAAGAGATGGGCGCGGAGCCGGATGTTCATTGTCTTCATCACTACTCCCGATGATCTTGATGGCTTTCTAAGCCACTATTTTCCTCCTGCTCGCCCTGTGCTAAGTCGTTCATCATATTGACTTCCCGATCTAGGTACACATAGCTGAAACATTCAGTGATGCTCGTTCCGTTGAGCGTGAATGGGGCATCTATTATGAATTCGTTCCTTATAAACATCGTTTTCGTCAGGTTCAACTGCAGACCAATTTTGCACCTTGCAGTCGAAATTGGCCAACATTCGCTCCGCTTGCTGAATTGTGGGTATTATGAGCGTCGCCTAATCGGAGGTGGTGTAGATGCGGGCCATTTACCTTCACAGCCATGCCTTTCCATTGAAGTTCACACACGACTTTCTCAGGAGCGTCGCTGAAACGTTTGGGCGAGGTGGTGTCGCCTTGACGAACCACTCTCTTCACGTCGATGTAGAATGGCGAGATTCTGGTCGTGAAGTTGCTGTGGACCTCAGAAGAATCCTTATATGTACTGAAAAGGCACATCCTGGTTTTCCAGGCTCTGGTAAACGCTTCTGTTTCAAGGAAGTCAAAAGCTCTCTTCAGATCGATGAAGTGAGACATAACGGCATCTTGTGCTCTCGTGACACTTCAATGAGCATAGTGTCCGTGTGGATGTGAACGATTAGACCAAACCCTCTCCGAAACCCTGCTTGCTCACATGCTGTCCTTCGTATGGAGTTTTACCAATCCTATTCATGATGACTCGAGCGAAGAGCGTGTAGACCACATACAGCAGGCAGATTGGAAAATAATTGCCCCGCTTGCTGGGTTGTCGCTACTATGAGCGTCGGCGAATCGGAGGTGGTGTAGATGCAGGCCATTTAGATTTAGATGTAGATGTCGTGTGGATCTTCATTCTTATACAGCAGCACACCTGCTGGCTTTCCACAAGGTGTTTACATTGCATTCCGACAGGTAGCTTGTGAAGAGTCGCACTGTTTCGACGATAACAGGTCGAAGCTTCTCCAGATGTTCCGGTCTAATCCTGTCAAGGCCGGGTGCTGTACCATGCTTCACCGACGAAATGGCGTGTCGGACTCTGCAAGGGAGAGTTGATGAAACGACTTATCCATCCTGCCTCGGATTGCTCCTAAGCAGTTGGACATGGTCTCGAAGAGATCCGAGTAGAACTCGTAGATGACCTTCTCCATTCCCCCCTCCCCCCGGGAGGCAATAACTGTACCGCCCGAACGCCGGAGATAGGTCATTTTTGGTGTTATAACTGGCGAGACTTCGGCGGGCGTTGCGGATGCTCCTCCCAGCCTCTGTTGCTTCAGCCGGCACTGCTGCTCTTCACTCCTTAAGATCTTCTTTTATTGCCTCGCTGCATTGCTTCGCAGTTCGAACGTCAGTTGGTAATCGCCTGCGGCGCGTGCGAGTCCACGTTGGCGTACCAGCTCGAGAGTTTCCGAAGAGAAACGCCTCTCGGTGACTTTCACACACTCTGCTGATCTGGCACTATCGTGAAGATGCTCAATGAGCCAGTTGTACTCGTCGTGGATGTTTTCATAACGGAATCCCCCCCCATACACCTGCGAGAGAAATGAAATGCTCCCAGTTGATGACTTTCTTGGGTTCTCGCTCCTTGAATTTCGCGGCTCTCTCTCCACGTATCGAAAAGAGGAATTTGGCGCGCATGAGTCGATGGTATGATTCCGTATGAAACTTTGGAATAACAGCGACGTCGGTTTGGCAAAACCTTCGATTGGAGATAACGGCGAACTATTTCATTAATCACACGGAGTTGTCCACCGCGTCACTCCTAAGGCCATCGCGGATGAGAGAGCTTCTGGAACTGTGAGTTACCATGCATGCAGTCAATCCATAATAAACTCCGACAGCCTTTCACCGTGCTCATTCTATTCCGTTCCGTGAGTCCCGATGTGAAGCTCATTGTCTGTTCTTCTGGGGCCAATCTTGGCGTTGAAGTCGCCGACGATGACCTCGACGAAAGTGTGGTAATCCTTATAGAACTTCTCCAATTTCACATAAAATGCTTCGAGCTCATCCTCGTTGTAGCTTAATGTTGGTTCCTAGGCGACGAATATGGTCAAAGCCGGGATTGAATCACATCTCTTCAATCGCAAACGTCCTATTCGGGCTGTCAGATTTTAGTACGAATCGATGTTCATGGCCAAGTGCGTGTTGACGGGAACCCCCCCCCCCCCCACCGTCAGCGCCTCTCCTGTCGCAAGTCCCAAAAAATAGTTCTTCTCCAATCTCGTAATTGGCGTGTAGCGGGTAATGCCTCCTCGTCTCGCTCACCCCGATGACGTCGCTTGATTTTCCTAGCTCGCATAATCAGACATTCGAAAGTCGCTTTCATGCAAGGGTACATGCACTGAAAGTACAGATCGCCATCTTGGTCCTTCTCGATTCAGGCAGCCTCTTGTAGCCTTGACATTTTGGCAACCTCGTGCGGTCCTACCCAACGCTGCCACATTGGGGGCTTCCTCAGGTTCATGGTAATGAAGCTCATATTTATTGCTGTTTTCGGCGAGGTGAAGACCCATGAGTAGCTTACCAGGCTCTGTCGACTGGGTACACTCCGAGTAGTTAGCCAGACTATCCCAGAGTGAAATTGAGGTTTATTTGTTGGAGTCAACCGCGGACCGCCTCCCATGCACCTACCAGTCGCTAGAATGCAAGCTTTTAGGCTGGACCGAATGCAGGATACCAACTGCACCATACAGAACGCTCTCACACGTATGCAAGAAACGTCTGCATGGGTACAGAGGGTATGAATGAACCCAGCACAGCAGAAACAGGGAGTCCATCCTGGATCCACCTGAATCTCAGGGCAGGCACGGTGCCTTTTGGTCCGCTGTTAGCCTCTTATCCGGCACCTGGGATCGTGCCACCTAGCCTTGCCACTTAACGGCTCGAGATCCTTCAGCGAGAGAAGCCCCGGTGAAGGAGATCTGTGGGTTCACGACGACATGATATCTTGACTGCCAATAATATAAGCTGCCAATAATAAATGACTATGTTTGAGCACACTTGAAGTCTTTCAAGAAAGCCCTACGGTGCCCAGCCGCCCCGTTGTTCGAGCTCCTCCCACATGTGACGCAGCAATTCAGAGATCGATATGTCTTTAGCTATGAAGCAAGTGGCAAAATAAAGGAATCCGGTGAAAAGTTGGAGGGGAGGATGTCGACATTTCTCGAATAATTCCCGTTCCGTTCTTATCCACTGCCGCATTATCTAACACCTCAGCTTTCATTTTCAACCGAAATATATTGGGTTGGGGAATAAGTCCTTGCGGTTTTTTTAAACCACGTTTTTCACATTGTTCCTTTCAGCTTTCGACGAAGTGTATATATGATTTCGATAGAGCTTTTTTTGCTCTGTAAAAAGGTACTATCTGTTTTTTGATTTCTTAGACTACCTAATATTTATGAGGTTTGGAAATGATGTAAGCCGAAGGCGAAAAATAGGCACTTGCGCACCTCATCTTTCTCGTCTGTCATCAAGATCAAAAAATGTATGTGTATACGTTTCGATAGAGCTTTTTCAGCTCTACAGAATGGTACCACTCTTTATTTAAATCGCTCAACTTTTTGCTGTTTTTAAGACTCACAAATGCAGTACTCGTAAAAGTGTGCACTTTCGTTATCTCCCCTTCTTCGCCTACCTTAGAGATTGGAGAGAATGTGTATATCTGCAATCGATAGAGCTTTTCATACTCTACAAACCGTTACCTTTCTTTTGTTGTATCCACTCATATTTTAGCATGTAGGAATAAGTTTCTACCTGCTTTTCAATTCGGAATTACATAAAGAAAATGAATGTTTTGGCAAAATGTTTTGTATCATTCGATAGAGCTCTTTTCGTTCTACAAGGTAGTGTCCACGGTTTTTATTCGAACTGATTTTTGCTATTTTTTAGATTATTTAAAAATCGACGAAATCGAGCATTTTCGTCACATGGTGCCAAAAATGCTCGATTTCGTCGATTTTTAAGTAATCTAAAAAATAGCAAAAATCAGTTCGAATAAAAACCGTGGACACTACCTTGTAAAACGAAAAGAGCTCTATCGAATGATACAAAACATTTTGCCAAAAAATTCATTTTCTTTATGTAATTCCGAATTGAAAAGCAGGTAGAAACTTATTCCTACATGCTAAAATATGAGTGGATACAACAAAAGAAAGGTACCGGTTTGTAGAGTAAGAAAAGCTCTATCGATTGCAGATATACACATTCTCTCCAATCTCGAAGGTAGGCGAAGAAGGGGAGATAACGAAGATGCACACTTTTACGAGTACTGCATTTGTGAGTCTTAAAAACAGCAAAAAGTTGAGCGATTTAAATAAAGAGTGGTACCATTCTGTAGAGCTGAAAAAGCTCTATCGAAACGTATACACACACATTTTTTGATCTCGATGACAGACGAGAAAGATGAGGTGCGCAAGTGCCTATTTTTCGCCTTCGGCTTACATCACTTCCAAACCTCATAAATATTAGGTAGTCTAAGAAATCAAAAAACAGATGGTACCTTTTTGTAGAGCAAAAAAGCTCTATCGAAATCATATATACACTTTGTCGAAAGCTAAAGGGAACAATGTGAAAAACGTGGTTTAAAAAAACCGCAAGGACTTATCCCCCAACCCAATAATTATCGCTTGTGCTGCTATTATTACAAGGATGCTTCGTTATGGACAAGCTTCGGTCTCAAACGGTACTCGAACCCGCACTGCATGCTTTCAGCAAAACCAGCAGCTCACAAAGACCGAAAACTCGTCACACTACTGACCATTGCCTGTGAGAAGGCGGATCGCTCTATCTGTATACTACTCAAATTTGAGGACATGATATGTGATCAATCCGAAATGCGTCGCTTACCTGGGTTGATTTCGGTCGGATATGCCTTCATATCATTAGTTCAAATTCACACCTAACCTTTCAAGACGATCAAAGAATGACGAAACCTCGCTTCACCGAGAAAGCGACCACAGTGGGCGCATGGCACCCCGGATGAGCGGTGCTAACAAGAAGAACTTGTAAATAGGGTCCAGCGTGGCATAGAACCCTGGAAAAAATTGATAGAGATGACCAACGTTGCGCTACTTTGGACACACCCAAAATAAGGGGAAACCCGCCCATAATGGGCGGAGAGTGCTATTTGTCATGACACTCACTGCAAAAAATAGCACCATTTCTAGAACGATCTGGAGGCTGCAAGGAAAAGAGTAACGGTTAGTAGTAGCTGGAGCTATGAAAGGACGATACGTTCCAACGGTGGGCGAGCATTTGTGATGGTGGGGGAGCTCGGACGTCACATGAAAAACAACCTGTGAAAATCGGGAAAAGTTTGGTATGGGGCGGAGATAGTACAAGAGCTAACGAACACGAATGGATCAACTTGAGCTCCGCCCCGTACGGGTGGAGCCTAACTTGATCCATGCGTATTCTTTGCAGTGAATACTTTTGTCCTCGGATCAGTAATCGTTTGTTCGGATCTTAAATGGTCCAAAAGTGAGGAGAAGATGGGCTAAGGTCAGCCATGACTTCCAGAAATTTTTAAAAGAGGCATGGGTACGGTGGGCAGTGCGCATCCCGAGTGGGTGCTCTGTACAACAAAAAATTCATAACTCGGATCCTGCGTAGGCCTGAAACCAGGAAAAAGTCGATGGAAATGAGCAACGTCGAGGCCATCTACAACATAATTGAAACGAACATGGACCCGTCCAAAGTGGGCGAAGAGTGATGTGGTAAAGGGTAATGAGTGAATTTATAGAAAGAAAAGCAGGTCGATCGACCCACCAACGCACATGATGTTACGCGCGCAGAAGTATGCGCATGCCCAACTGGTAATTTAGTAATGTTTGGCTTTTCTCAGAAACCTTTTCGCAGTATCGTCAACATCCCACATAGCCGAATCGCGGATTAGTTAATTTTCTAACTAATACATTGCTTTCGTTTTCGCTGGAATACCTAGTCGCCCATGTTGACTATGATCGGAGCCTTTCCTATTACAATCCATAGCATGCATCCTGTAGCCCGCCTAATCTCTTCCCTCTCCCATTTTTACTAACTTTGATGTTTTGGTTTATCATCTGTTATTCCTATTCCCCTCATTTATTCATTAGACTCTTCACAATTTGTCAGTTCCTACTCAATGAAGGAATCGTTCACGGGAAGTAACGGCACCGTGAGGGGTAAGAAGAAAGAGAGAACTGGCAATATGTACATGTTTTCTGAAAACGAACATTCCAATTCAGAAGAGATTATGTTTGGCGAAACTCACATTGCAAAAGGGCGATTTGTGACATTATCATGACCACGGGGTGTCGTCCTTCAGTCCTGCAGCCGGCGAGTTGCCGGAGGCGCGAGACAGCCTTCGTCACCTACTGATTTGACGCTTCGCCCGTCTGCCCCGGTTAGTGATGCAGAGGAGCGCGAAAGACAAGGAGTTTTCGCGATCCTATTGCTCGGGATTTTTTTCTGCTTCATCTCGTTCGTTCCCTACTGGTGGGCTGCTGAGCACCCCTACTTTCATATTTCACAATCTGCCAAACTTACCCTTCCGGTGTCATTCAAGTTTTTCGTTTTTCCCTGCAGCTGCTTTCTCTTTGTTCGCACCGTCCACATATAAAGCCTTACAGCAAGTATCAAGAACAGAGCTGAATCCCTTCATTCCTCCAGACGAGGGGGGGGGGGAGCTGATGAGGTAAAACGACCGGAAAGCGAATAGTCAGTGGCCACTAAATCGAGAAGCAGTGAACTTCGGCAAGTTCAGCAGAAAGGTTTTGCTAGTTAGGAAATCAGACCATGTGCTCCATAGAAACCAAAGCCGTTTTAACTGATGGCGCACAAACTTTACTACAGTGGTTCTTGTCTATCACAAAAAGAAGAGTGAATACTTCACGGTACATTTAGGAAAGGAAAAAATTTAGGAAAAAATTTTTAAAAAAAATTTCATTTAGGAAAAAATATTTTTAGGAAAGATGTACACTTGTGGAGGTACACTGGTCACACGCCGTCACGTGATTACGGCTGCCCATTGTTTTATGACAGGTGAACAAGTTAAATGCAGGTTGGATGGTCAGCTGAATGTTGAAAGTGGATGTTTCCTATTTCCCTATTTTTCGCAGCACGAAAGACATGTTGACGTATGAATATGTAACGAGGAAATTCAAAGTTGTTGTCGGCGGAATTTGTCGCAGTGGCGCTTTAGAGAAATGCCGCCCAGAGGAGGTCGGAACAACCATACGTATCAAAAGGTGAGTCTCCAGTAAGGAGATACTATCGTGAAGCACGGTATTCTCTGACGCGGCATCTCTTGTGACCAAAAACATGTTTTTCTCAACGTTGAGCCACCCAAGTACATATTAGCTGAGTGGAGGAATCATCATCATACTCTATATATAAAGCAGAAGTTTGGTGTAGTGTGTGTGTCTGTCTGTCTGTCCGCTCACCGCATAATATCTCGCGTCGCAGCAAAGCTGGGATCCTGAATTTTCAAGGTAATGTAGGGGTGGTAAGGGGACATCAATGGTGAGGGAACGGATGTGATAGCAACTGATAAGGGCTGATAAGGAGCCCCGAAAGGCGAATGGCGGGAAATTCATAACTCGTGTCGCAGCAAAGCTGGGACCCTGGATTTTTAAGATAGTATAGGGGTGGAAAGGGGACATTATTGGTGAAGGAACGGATGTGATAGCAACTGATAAGGGCTGATAAGGAGCCTCGAAAGGCGAATGGTGGGAAATTCATATCTCGCGTCGCAGCAAAGCTGGGATCCTGAATTTTTAAGGTAATGTAGGGGTGATAAGGGGACATCAATGGAGTGGGAACGGATGTGATAACAACTGATAAGGGCTGATAAGAAGCCGCGAAAGGCGAATGGCGAGAAATTGATATCTCGCGTCGCAGCAAAGCTGGGATTCTGAATTTGTGAAGTGATATAAGGAGTCGTAAGGGGACATCAATGGTGAGGGAACGGATGTGATAGCAACTGATAAGGGCTGATAAGGAGCCTCGAAAGGCGAATGGCGGCGCAGCTGTGTTGTGATCGGCCGGTAAGGAAAGGAGGCATTACCTAGGGATACGCCGAGGGTACCCATGTCACTCCCACAGTCCAGCGTCAACCATTTACAACCTGTCTGCACCACATACACCCCTATCTCACTGTTATGATGTCTCAACTGAACTGCTGTCTGGAAAGGTCGGGCATGTTAGAATTGGGTAGATGCTGACCTAAGCGCACACAGCACATAAGAATTAAGCCTAGCTCCGCCCAATGTGAGCGTGGCTTGCGCGGAAACTGCCGGTGTTCAAATTAAGTCCACGCTCAGGTTCCAAAAATCAGGCAAGCTAGGAATGGACCTGTAGAGGTCGGGCAAGTTAGGGATGGGTTGGGGTAAGCCAAAATGTACGGAGCACATGAGAGGCAAGCTAAAACCAGAAGTTTGGTGTGTTTGTGTGTGTGTGCATGTGTCCGTTTTTTGTCACATAATCTACTCTCAACTCAATTGCAACGTGGAGAGGTCGGGCAAGTTGGGAATGGGTAGGGGTTGACCAAAGTGTGCGGAGTTCATTAAGGACTAAGCCTAGCTCCGCCCACCGTGAGCGGGGCTTGCGCAGAAATGGTTCAAAAAATCGGCTAAATCAAGAGTGGGCCTGTAGGGATCGGGCAAGTTAAGACTCGGTAGGGCCTCATCTGAACTGTATCCTGGAGGGTCGCGCGAGTTAGGAGTGGGTAGGGGCTGACCTAAGCGTACAGAGCATATAAGAACTAAGCCTAGCTCCGCCCACCATGGGCGGTCTTGCGCCGAAATGGATGAATAAACGAATTTAGGTCCTCGCTCAGGTGTTGGAAATCGGGCAAGTTAGGAAAGAGTCTGTTGAAGTCGCGCATGTAAGGACTGGGGAGGGACTGACCAAAGTAAAGGGAACACACAACAAGCAAATTAGGCACGGGCTGTGGAGGTCGGGCAGGTTAGTATTGGGTAGGGACCAAATGTACGGAGCACATAGGTTCTAAGCCTGACTCCGCCCACCATGGGGGGCCTGCGCCGAAACCGATGGGTGCTCCAATTTAAGTCCTCGCCTGGGTTCCGAAAATCGGGACGGTTAGGAATGGGACTGCTCAGGTCGTGCGAGTAAGGAGTGGGTAGAGACTGACCTAATTGTAGAGGTAGGGCAAGTTAGGATAGCGCAGGGGCAAACACAAGTGTACGGAGCACATAAGTTCTAAGCCTACCTCCGCCCACCGTGGGCTGGGCTTGCGCCGAAATCGATGAATAAACGAATTTAGGTCCTCGCTTAAGTGCGGAAAATCGGGCAATAGGAAAGGGTTGTTGAAGTCATGCGAGTAAGGACTGGATAGGGACAAACCAAAATGTAGGGAGCACACAAGAAGCAAATTAGGTACGAGTGTGTGGAGGTGGGGCAGGTTAAGATTGGGTAGGAGTCAACCCACCAA
This sequence comes from Trichostrongylus colubriformis, assembly GCA_963978905.1. Lineage (NCBI taxonomy): Eukaryota > Metazoa > Nematoda > Chromadorea > Rhabditida > Trichostrongylidae > Trichostrongylus > Trichostrongylus colubriformis. The sequence continues at coordinate 6,520,217 of OZ022259.1, read as the reverse complement.
ACTTATGTACTCTGTACACGTCAACCCCCTGTGTATAGAGTACATAAGTTTCAAGCCTAGCCCGGCCATAATTGCAATATTGGTACCACACTCACAAAGTGTTTGTTTGTTCTCTTACCATTAGGGAGTGGTGTGTTATTATCAGGTGTAGCCGAACAATGTGAAATGAACTTCATCGATGCCAATTCAAAGGTATCGTAGGGGTAAGGAGAAACTGAGATTAGGGAAATATTCTGAGTGAACGAATCTTCCAGCTAGAAGAGATGAACTGTGGCGAAGCTCCCTGCAAAAAAAGCGCGCTTTGGAGCCTATCGCGACCCCGCAGCGCTGGAGGTCATGCAGCACCGCATCAGTTTGGCGAGTCGCTCGAGGGTTGGACAACGTTTTCGGTTGACTAACCTAGCCCCCCACCCGTCTGCGTTTACCCCTACCCCCCGTTATGTGTGAGAAAAATAAAAAGAGAAAAGATTGCGGACTCTATCCCTTCTTTATTGTTGGTGATAACCTCGACTTCAAATTTCACAGCACAATTCGCCAGGATTACCTCCAATGGTGTCTTCAAAGATGGTTAGTTATGGAGCGTGATCCGCCCAGTTCTGTGCGTCAGCCAATGGTATCTCTTCACATAAGCGCCAATCGCTCTTCAGGAGAAGGTGGATTAACCGTCGCAACATTTCGCTGTGTTTAATATCGGAAAGGGTGCCGCCCGTACCGAGCATTTGATGCTGCTTGTTTTCTATAGCTTGTAAATCTATGAACCTATCGCTTATGGAATTCTGGATGGTCTAGCGCTCCACACGTATCGCATAGGAATGAAATGTGTTCACTGATCATTTAATACTTGAGATATTGTGCTTTATCCGTTGAGTGGCGTGCAAGTGTCCCGGCCAGTGTTCCAAATCAGGTCACCTGTGTTGTCTGGAGGGTAATTCACCATAGAAACCACGATATTAACATTCTTGTGAAACTAAAACATGTATTATGGACTGTTACAGTACGTAGCTTCCACCTTCATCATAGATTCTATCTGCTTTCATTTAGAAATTGTATTTAATGAAAGATGCCCTAACTTGATCAAGTGCTATCGCACTGAGGCAGGGGCATCTTATAAAAAGTTGCTTATCTAAGCATCGTGGGAAGATCCTTGAGGGGTTTATCTGCACATTCAGGCGTATACTTGTGCCTAACCTTAATGGAGGAGATCCCCCACCATAATGTACTTGATTCATTTTTTTCGTGTACTGATCACTGTCGAGAATAGGTTAACAGGCAGAGCAGTCAATTAGGAGAGGTCACCCAGCATGCCTAGTGCGAGGTAGCTGCGAAGTAAGTGTGAGGTGAAGGTGATAACGCGAATTTTGCACAAAAAACCCACTCCACCCTGTTGGTGCTCATTTGTGAAAGGGCGTTAGGGATCGTTGCGGCCACACCTCTAGTGTGCTACTTAGCGTGGATTATTAGCTTCCAGCACCTCTCTTGCCGAGATGACAATGACGGCGCATAGCTGTCAACGAGCGCCTAGGCATGAGCCTCGCCTCACGAGGATGTAAGGCGTTTCTGAAGCAATGTCTGCAGAAGTCTGCATCTGTTTTCGTGTTATTAGATTGCTGCAAAATTAATTTCGACTTGAAGGTATGTATAAATAAGTAGATTTTTTATTTTGAACTATTCCAATGCAAGGAAAGCCAGGCATTCCATTTAAAAGATATTTTTCTGCTTTTTCAAAATTTTCTATGAATGTCGCTCTAATTGTTCCAGCCGGCCTTTTCCAGGGCTGCGTATAATCATGAATCGACGCGACTATCGAGTCATCATTCCTTAGGAATTTAAGCTGGGACCCTCCGCAGCGGAGGCAGCCCGTAATCTCAGCAATGTTTTTGGGAGAAATTGTCCTTGCGAGCGTACAGTGGAGCTCTGGTCCAAAAAATTTGCTTCCGGCGATTTTGATCTCGAAGAGAAGTCGGGTCGCGGCCGCAGGTCGTCGCTAATGATGAAGATTTAAGGAGAGCCGTCGAAGCAAATACTCGCACGTTAGCAGAAGACCCAGGCGTACATTACTCTACAGTGGCCAGACACTTGCTAGAAATCGGCAAGGTGAAGAAGATGTTGAAGTGTGTGCCTCATGAGCTGACCGATAAGCAGCGTCTGGCACTTTTCGACACCTGCTCCAACCTCCTCGTTCGCTATAAAACTGAGCCATTTGTAAACCGTATTATAAATGTAATCAAAAATGGTTGTTCTATGATAACAGGAAACGGGGATTAGTCTGGAAAGGTAAGGATGCTAATCAAAAAACTTTTCCTAAACCCGACCTTCACCCTAAAAGGTTATGATTGCTGTGTGGTGGTGTTGTAAAGGTGTAATCCATTACAGTTCCTTGCAACCTGGTCAGCCAGTCACAGCAGAGTCTTACTGTTGTGGTCTGGAGCAAATGTATAGAAAGTTGCAAAAATTGTGGCCGGCGGTGGTGAATAGAGGAGGGCCGATCCTGTTGCAGGACAACGCAAGGCCACACACCTAACAAATTACTCCGCCAAAGCTGACCCACTTGGGGGATAGAATTTTTCCCTCACCCAGCGCATTCTTCCAACCTTTCCCCCGCAGACGATCACTTTTTTCGAGCCCTCAATTCTCATTTACGTCAGAAACAATTTACTAATTGAGACGATGTTGAATGTGCCTTCCTTGAGTTCGTTGATTCTCGTGGTAGTAGTTTCCATAGTGAAGGCTTGAAATTATTACGCTTTCGGTGGCAAAAATGTGTAGATTCTGATGGTTTTTACTTCAGCTGATAATCTTGTGTTTAAGCTGAGTTATGGTATTAAATTGGTGAGAAAGTCCTGGGACACTGAGAGCTTTTCTTTTGATTTTTAAAAACTTTATTTCGACGACATTTCAAGTCACCTCCTGCATCGAAAACACTTTGCCATTTTTTGGGCAGATCACGAATACCTTTCTTCCAGAAGGAAGCTGGTAGTGACTCGAAGAAGTGGGTCACCTCCGATTCAAGTTGAGCTTGATCATTAAGTTCCTTCTCTGAGATTTTGTTTGAGGGCCCTAAAAAGGTGATAATCGGAAGGGGCAAGGTGGGGCAAATATGTAGGGTGAGGCAGTACTTCTCTTCCAAGCTCCTCCAACTTCTCCCGAGACATTCTTGCAACATGAGGGCGTTCGTTGTCATGAAGAAAGCAAACTTTGTTCCGTCCTGGACGCTTTTGTTGCATTGCCTCGCTCAGCTTCTGCAGCTGATTAGAGTAGATGCTTGCGGTTACTGTGGCACCACTTTCGAGAAATTCGTGGTAGAGCATTTCTTGAGAGTCCCACCAACACCACAGCATCACCTTTTCTTGATGTGTGTCTGTTTTCGATTGAGTCGGAGCCGCTTCTCCTTGGGGGAGCCACTGAGCTTTCCTGCTATGATTCGCGTAGAAGACCCAGGATTCCTCCCCTGTAACGACCCTTCCCAAAAAGTCCTTGATACGGAATCGAATGAGGATGGACTGAGCGATGCTCAACCTCGATGACCGGTCTGAATCGCTCAGTTCGTGGGGCACCCACGTCGCAATAACCTTTCGAAATCCAAGGGCATGAAGGTGGTTCACCTATACGATCGTGTGGCTATTGATCTATAACGTCGATCGGCCCACGGATCCTTTTCTCAAATTTTACCTTTTTTTTGGAATTGGTGTCCCAGGACTTTTTCACCAACCTAACAGTTTGAAGTACGCGGTCCGTTTTCGAAATTAATTTTGCAACAACCTAATATATTCATGTTCACGGTATATTTTCTTTCAAGTTTTGGTTATTTTCATTACCATCAGTTTAACTACACAACTTTTGATCACAAGCATTTTTTATAGAGCCTACTATACGAGATTTTTTGAAGAAGGATGTCTTGGTACCGCAGATATTGCAATTCTTGAATTAGCAACAGATGCTCCCACTGGTATCCATCACGTTTGTTTGCCTCACCTGCATAATGTTGATGAACTGGACGAAATGACAGCACAACTGTTCACAGCGGGATGGGGACGTGATCGTTCGTGACATTTTTGTCAGCATGCTTTTAATTCCATTTACCACCCATACAAAATTGATTTTTAGCACTTCATGGCTACATCGCAAGCGGAACGCCGTATCTACAAAAAATCGCTTTGGGTAAGTGTTCTTCCATACATCAATTCTTTGTTTTGGTGAAGGTGGGCTTCCCTATTTTCGCAGCGAAACTCGTTGGGTTTTGCTCTGCACTTTTGAGGAATCACGAATAGTGATGTTGTCGTTAGTAAAAGTCAGCTGTCATATCAGCTACATAACTCCGTCCACCGATCAAAGGCAGCATCAGGGGAAAGTCTGACGAAAAGTAAAAGAAGTAGTGCATATGAAAGTTGAGGTGCCTAGTAACAGGACAGTGGAGAAAAACCGGATGGAAATGGCCACAAACCCCGAGAAACAGGACCCCCCACCCCTTCCCACTGTTGATTCTCGACGCGGACGACCTGTCCGTCAAGAAGCGGGTAGTCTGATCTAGTGTTCCATTGACATGTTGCCAAGTAAACACAAGGGAATGTTTGGAAACGACAACATCTATTTTTTAGAGTGAACTTCGAGCTAAAACTACGAAAGCGCGCCGCAAAACCTTCGATCCTGCCGCATCTCCTTGGCCGCTCCCACCTCAGTCAATCGGGAATTACGTCATTCGGAGGCGGGAACGACTTATCAAGAGGCGGGACGGATGGGCGGCTGCGGCGTTTTGCGGCGTTTCTCCAGCTCGGGGGGGGGGGGGTGCTTATTCACCGGAATCTCGCCACAGATATCCTTCTTAGGCCCAGGACTACCATGTGAGTGTAGGAATTTCTCCATTACCGCATTACCCCTAATGCTGTCTTTAAATAGCGTAGAAGCCCAAAAAACATGGAGGCACATTCCACAAAGAGCTTTTCCGTTTAGCAGTAAGCGTGAAAGTTTTTAATCGCTAGCCAGTGCAGAAGAAACTAGAAAAACCGGACAAGCACTTAAAAATGAAAAGGGATAAAAGGGCAAATGTGACTATACCGGCTAACTATGGTCACGGTAGTGCGCAAGTTGTGAGTATGGTCAGCCAAGGGAAGAAACAGACGAAGAAGTCGGGAAGGAGGGAAGAGGGCGGAGACGAACAATAGAGGAGCAGCCAACTGGCTGCTGCCGCTTCCAGCAACGTCCGAGGGACGTGTTTTTGATTGTTTGATCGCTGTTCAGAGTCCTTTCGGCCGTGATTGGTAATAAGCGTCGCTTTGCGATAACGGATCAGTGGATCCGTTGACAACTGGCAACTACTTGCCAACAATCGAACCTCTTACAGAAGAAGCTGGACTACATTTCCCATCGTGAAATGTGCCTCAAAATTACAGCTAGGTTGTTAAAGCTGCACAAAATTTTAACCGACATCAACGACACTTTTAGTTAGCTCTGAAATAACGCTAGCGTTTATCACTAACAATAAACAGTAACGGGGCTGAAAATTAGTTGTCTGTAGGAGCTTTACTGATCTTTTCGAATATAAAATTGGCCAGATGGCGGAGCATTCTGCAACCATGCGTCATTAAGTCACTTACAAAAACGAGGGTATTTCTAAATGGACTCAACTCAAAAATCTAAAACAACAAAATTTGAAATGGCAATTTGCGTACATCATCGGGCTGGCCCGCTAATAACTCGAATCGTATGGGGCTTCTTCGTGATTTTTACCAGATAAAAAGATGCAAGCAGAGCTTTCGCAAAAGAGTATTCCAAAAAAATGTCATAAGTGCTGTTCCCAACTGCAACTTTCTTAAACATTCAGGAGTGAAAATGACAGAGAAAGAGTGCTATGAATCGACAGCTTTTCCGTGGGCAGATGTTTTTTGCACAGTTGAGCATGCGAAGAAAAACGTTTGCGGAGTAAGTGCTGAGTTTTTGACAGGGCGAAGAAGTTTCGAAGTGGAAGGTGAGCTTCTAGTAGCTCCTGGGATCCACGGTGTCATTCGATAGTGCGATCGTTTACCTGCACACTGAACAGCTTCACTCCTTGGGAAATATTCACCTACGACGATATGCGATACACAAATTTTCATGGCACATTATTTTATCCCTTTTATCCACTGTAAATTTTCCGACGCATTCGCTCTAGGTTCAAGAGCTCTGCAGTAGTATCATATGGCATAGGATTTGTCTACAACTGAGCAATATCCCTGTCTTTCGCTCAACACATCCTTCATATCACTGCTACTGCAGGCTCAGTACGGCTACGTAACGTCGTGCCACGTGAAAGGTTGTATGCGCCGTTTTCCACGTCCGGGTGGGGGGAAATACGCCAAAAAATCGCGTGGCCGCCCGCGGCGAGCGGCGCGTGGCGAGTGCCAGTGGCAGTGCTGGCAGCCTTCAAGCGAGACAGTGTGGCATGAGTGGAGGAGGCAGGGTGGCGTGGCTGGAGGAGGCAGTGTGGCATGGGTGCAGTGCAGAAGTGACGTAGCCACGCTCTGCCGGGCTCCCAAGAGCAAAATCGATTCGCAAGTCGTACTGGTGGCGCCGCGAGTGCGACGCCGCTGACGCGATTTTTTGACGTATTTCCCCCACCCTCCACGTCCTGCTGTCCCCACCCAGCACCACTAAAACAAGTCATAACTACTCATCCGTTCCAGCACGTTAACAATTGAAACTTCAGAACCGATCGTATCTGTAAATCGGGTCGATATTGATCGATGGGCATAATTTATAATTAAATGTGCCCTTACAATTACCTAGCTTAGCGCGAGCCCCACTTTTACTCATTTTTCTTCTTTCCCGGACTCTTTCGGAAACACAATTCGGATTCCTAGTGCATACAAACTCCGTACACCACCGCAAAAGCTCCACCCATTTTTTCAAATTTACCCTCCTTTCATAGCGCTACATTCATAGCCACTAAAGACTCTCCCTACTTTTCTCACTCTTTCTGAAGCACTATCAAAATCAACTGCAACTTTTGCAGTGATTACCATCTGATTGGTAACAGTATCCGTTTCGCCTATTGTAGGCACTTTGAGTATGTTCACGACAGCTTGGACGCTTGTCATCTCTACCGGTTTTTCTACTCTCTATGTTGCATTGCACTTTCATATCTTTGCACTCCGCCCACTACACTAAAGCTGCTTTCAAGTTTTCCAAAAATTCATGGCTGAGACAGCATTAGGGACCTACTCACCCCAAACATGCCTCCCCCTCCAAAAGTGGTTCTTTAGGTAATGTTGATTTTGTGGCAGACAAAATAAGGGACGGAGACAGAGAGATAAACGAAACGTTTCATATATTTTAGGGATATTTATGTGAGCACTCGGTAGTTACTAGTTTCATGCTAAAACTGCAAAAAAGTCTGCAGACCATTTCTTATGGCTCACCAGTTGGGGGCTGTCGCACAGTACCGTACGAATTCCACAGTAATATCGGAAATGGTCCATACTGACCGACCGATATCGAGGGAGTTCATATCGCACAGTTCCACATTGTAATAAGCGCAGTACTAAGCGCTAGCTCGAACGGTATCTCTACAAATATGTACCTGTCGCTTTCCGGAATCTCACGGAGTTCAGCAATCGAAACATCCCGTAGTTACTGATATTGGAGTAGAAAGTATGTTCACTTGCTGTGCATTCAGTGCCTAAGCTATGGGGCTGTATAATCTACTAGTCATTTACTGTTGCAAGTCGCATTGCAGGAGGACAGCGTGAACTGGTAACAGTTTAATAATCCGCTGAGCATCTATCAATTCTTACATGCTGGTGGTAGATCCATATGCCAGTTATCGATGCTTCTCTTTTTCATGAACATCACCCTTATTTCGTGTTTTCATAGCCTAGCGGTCGATACACAGCTTATGCTCACGGGCACCACTGAGTGTCGGACGCTTGGGCTGAAGAGTAAGTTCCCGCGGTTTTTTCCCCATTTTCACATCGTTTCCTTCATCTTTCGCTGAAGCTTATATGTGTTTTCGATAGAGCTTTTTCTGCTTTATAATGCACTACTATTGTTTTTCGAATTCCTTCGACTACCTAATATTTATGAGGTTTAGAGCGTTGTAAGCTGAAGGCAAAAATTGGCACTTGCGGACCTCATCTTTCTCGGCTGGCATCGAGATTAAAAATGTATATGTATATGTTCTCGATAGAGCTTTTTTAGCTCTACAGAATGGTATTATTTTTTGTTCGAATCGCTCATGTTTTTGCTGTTTTTAAGACTCATAAATGCAGTACTCGCAAAAGCGTGCACTTTGGTTATCTCCTCTTCCTCGCCACCATCGAGAACGAAGAGAATATCCAGGCGTGCAGTCGATGGAGCTTTTTTGCTCTACAAGGCGATACCACTCTCCTTTTGTATCCTCCCATATTTTATCATTTAGGAATAAGCTTCCACCTGTTTTTCATGTCAAAACCAGATCATTTAAAAGTCGACAAAATCGAGCATTTTCAACATGTGTAGTCGAAAATGCTCGATTTCGTCGACTTTCAAATGATCTAACAAATGGCATAAATTAATTAGAACAGAAACCGTGGAACTGTCTTGTGAAGCTAAAAGAGCTCTATCAAATGATACAAAACACTCTGCCAAAAAATTATTTTCATTACGCAATTTTGAAATAGGTGGAAACTGTTTAGATACCTTTGTAATCGGCGCCAAGGGCCCTCTAGAAGTCCGTGAGTGGTCTAGAACGGCAAGACGATTCCTACATGCTAAAATATGAAAGGATTTAAAAAAGGAGTGGTATCGCCTTGTAGAGTAAAGAAAGCTCCATCGATTGCACGCCTGGATATTCTCTTCGATCTCGTTGGTAGGCGAGGAAGAAGAGATAACGAAAGTGCACACTTTTGCTGTGTACTGCTTTGTGATTCTTTAAAAACAGCAAAAACTTGAGCGATTCGAATAAAATGTAGAACCATTCTGTAGAGCTGAAAAAGCTCTATCGAAAACATCTATAAGCCTTGTCGAAAAATGAGAGGAACAATGTGAAAAACGGGGTTAAAATAACCGCGGAAACTTATTCCTCAACCCAAGTAGTAAGCGTTGTACTGAATTTTACCCCATCCACTTCTTAACGGCTCTTATAACCCCCTGTAAGCCGTATTCAGTTTCGATAGGTCATTAAAGTGACCGTTTCCTGCACTAGCTGTGCATGTGAACATTCTACTGCAACTGAAAAAGCGGAACGGAGTTGGTGATATTTGCTTTCCGACGTTCCTTATCGGATCCTACTAACCGTTATCAATTTGGTAAACACCTGTGAGTGCTTGGCGATACTTGCCTTTTGACGCTCCTAATCGGATTTTATCAGTCGTCATCACATTCAGTCCACCATCGCTAGGGCCGCTGTCCCAGCTCTTATCTCACCTGTGAAATTCAGAGCCCCATCATCGCTGCGTCGCGAGATATGAATTTCCGATCAAACACAAATACCATAAACACACCAACAGACATACTTAGCCCATTGAAAGTAGGAAGATTATCAGTTATGGCCCACTATGATCCACCATCATTTTATCATTCGTCTTGTCAGTTTCAAATTGGAGAAACTAATAACTGAAAACACCTACTAAAATGTTAACAAGTATATATTAAGGGAGATAGTGGATCCGGAGTAACAACATCATACGAGGGTAAACATTATTTGATTGGAGTTGTGTCTCGTGGGTCGAACTGTGTGGATCTTCTTCAAGGGCATGCTCCAAGCGGTCAGGTACATACTATTAACAGTTTATCAGCATGATGTGCTGAGAGCAGTGAAAGAGCTGTGTGTTGGGGAGATGTGTGCACTTATAACGGATTCTCGCGTGGCCGCGCGCGACAAGCGGCTCGGCGGGTGCGAGTACCGGTGGCAGGCATGGCAGCTTTCAAGCGAGACAGTATGACATGGGTGGAATTGTAGAGGTGACGCAGCCACGCTCTGCCGTGCTCTCAAGGGCAATCGATCCGGCAAGTAGTACTGACGGCGCCGCGAGTGCGACGCCGCGAAGCGATTTTCCGTCATATGTGCACACACACCCCTGTTAGTGTGGCGGCGATAAGGGTTGAAGTCGAGATGATGTGGAGGAGCAATGAGGAGCGCACAACCTGCATTCTGGTGTGGATCTTTAGTGAGGAATGCAATTGGAGCAGATCTTTTCAAACTTTTCATCGTCCCTTTCTCCTGTATGCGTGTCGGATGACCTCGTTTAATTGGCTGAGCTAATTGCGATTTATCAGAGCTAGAATTTCATTGCATTAGCACACTGCAATAGTGATGATAACAAAAACATAAAAATGTTAGGATAGACTTTTTATAGATGTAGTACTAACATGTGCGGACTGTGGAACAGAGAGCACAAACAGATATGTCCAGCGTTTCTGAAGAGAAGGGAACTAGAGCACTCTGGAAGGCCTACGTTGTAATGGAAAATAATGGGAGGGTCTGGTAATACTTGGATACATATGTGTTATTGATAGTAAAGGGCGCTGCAAAGAGAGGAATAGATCAAAGGCGCACCGACAAGGATGTGAATGTGGGGGTCTCTGATAGAAATTTGTGAAAGCGTAGGAACTGAAAATGAAGAGAGTTGTGGTGTAGTACTAATTGTAAGGGGCATCGTGGTACACTTATGCTTTATTGAGAAGAAGTACAAAGCATGTGTCATAATAAGGCTCTATAAGCTCCCGATTTGCAATGGGGCAGTGCTGACAAAAGGTTTTCGGTAAGAACTGCTGCAGGGAAAGCTTGGAATCAAACTCATGCAAAAAAGAAACACAAGTTAGAAGTGTTTTGCATTGCTTCTGTCCACGTACGTAATTAATTTTCCAAACAATCAAATTTATGTGAGTTTAGTAAAAGCTGCAGTGACAAGAAAAACTGTGAAAAGTGCTTATTTTTAATTCATGCATTTCTACCAGTTCTCATTAATTTGTGAAACTCTCTTTGTGCCAATTCATTTCTACGCTTCCAAATTTTTTGAGATGAGGTTCTGTGTAGTTGTCAGCGAAACCAATTAAGGAGGTCAATCCTTAGGCGAATCAAAGGAGATGCGAAGTAATTGGGAAGGTGAATAGTCAATCCTCACTGAAAGCTGTCTCCCCTTCATCGTCAATCCACTCACACCCACAGCAAGCCCATGGCTTTGGTTACCGGACGTAACTAGAATTTTTTTCAGGCACATTGTAATATTGCATTCTACACCCCTGATATTGATGTCATGCTGGGCATGGAAGTTGCAGATCGTAAAGCAAGCTGGGAGGAAACCAACCTCAAACTCACAGCTGAATAATAGTCATTGAATTTGATGAATCTCACTAGACTTCAGCATTTGTCGTACTTCCTATCACACTGTACACGAGAATTTTTTCACTATTAGTCTTCAACTGACTCGATACTTTTTGGAACATTCCCTCGGTTTTATTGAACCCTGTCACGGAAGGACAATTTCAGTTGGTCTTCGTGAAATTGAAAAAAATTGAAAAATTCTAGATTGTGAAGTGTGATAATTAATGAAGGAGCTTGGAAAAAATTTTTCTAACATTATGAAAATAAGCTTCCCTGACCTTAGACATTAACGAGATTCCTCTTCCCCGATGTGGACTCCCGGGCAGGTTCCTTCCTGCTGTTATCACGTCAAATAAAGCTACATCACTTGTTTCTTCTAAGATACTTTCATTTTCTACTGTTAGGTCAACCGTTCTGCCATGTAATCACCCCCGGAACTCCAGTTACTAAGTCAAATAAGGTGCCAATCACCTGAAAGATGGGCACCATCTTGATCTATGTGCCCTTGTGAATTACGCTCGCGCATCTATGAAAACATCCCCGTACGTCGAGCTGTTTATGTATGAAACAAATCTGGTAAATTATCCTATGCTGTGCCTTGAGCTACATACAATACCGCTACTAATTCATGGTCAATCGACGCCCAAAATTGTAAACCTCATGGTTTTCCCGTCTTTTTGCTATAACTTCCTTCATAAATTCCCAAATATTTTGAAAATGGTACCAATAGAAAGCTCTGATTGCGACGAATGGAAAGGTCTGCCTAATTTTTGCATTTCTCGACTCCTTTAGCATTATTTTAGAGTTTTTCGCAAATTTAGCCCCAATTTCACCACAGGCTATTTTCGACGACGCGACGGAGTCGTAAACCCTCCACTTCATCTGTGAGTTTCAAAACAAAAGTTTTATAGTCAAGAATAATCACGTATCCGAGAAGAGCATGAACTCGTGATCATAATGTTATCCCGCATGTTAGAATTCAGCAGTTTCAAACTGGAAAATGGGTTTTAAAAATTACTTTATTTATCGAGTTTGTCATGTTTTCAAAGCTCCTTTTCGGGGAAAATGCATCGTTTTAACCGCATCAGGAATAGGTGATGACAGGTTCTACTTAAGTTGAGAACAAGCTCTCAAGGTGAGCACCACGTACGTTTTTAGCTCTAAACATACAAACACAGGAACTTTTTAAACCCATAATCTCGCCAAAGCCTAATAGTGACCACATCCCACTATCAGGACAGACACAAATCTATGAGAGAAAAAGGACTCGTCACTGTTCCATACCCTATGGATATTTCCTGCATTTCACCGTTTCAAAATAACAAATGTGTCTTCATGATGAAAATGATCATCACTGGATCAAATTTTGATAAATCATTCCCAACAGCAAATACACTGCCCTCAATTATTGCCAGTAGTCAGCAAAGTGTGCACTCGCTGTTTCATATTCGTTATATTGTTTCGACTCTTGACATCTCGTGTTAATTGACTTTCGACCTATGTCGACCCCTCGCTATCGACCTCATTAGTCCACCACATGTGGTACGGCAGCCAGCCGTCAGGAATAGGTCTCATGCTATGTTTGGCGTTTATGAATACGAGTAAGGTCTGAGGAACTGTTTCTCAGGTTGTTATGGTTGGGACATTTTTAAGTGCTTTACTATTCCTGTGCACCTATGTGATCATTTAAACCAAAACCGCTTATCATTGCCCCCGGTCACGAACCGGGGAGCAATGATACGCGGTTTTGGTTTAAATAATCACATAGGTGCACAGGAATAGTAAAGCACTTAAAAATGTCCCAACCATAACAACTTGAGAAACAGTTCCCACAGACAGACCTTACTCGTATTCATAAACGCCAAACATAGCATGAGACCTATTCCTGACGGTTGGCTGCCGTACCACATGTGGTGGACTAATGAGATCGATAGCGAGGGGTCGACATAGGTCGACAGTCAATTAACACGAGAAGTCAAAAGTCGAAACAATATAACGAATATGAAACAGCGAGTGCACACTTTGCTGACTACTGGCGATAATTGAGGGCAGTGTATTTGCTGTTGGGAATGATTTATCAAAATTTGACCCAGTGATGATCATTTTCATCATGAAGACACATTTTTTATTTTGAAACGGTGAAATTCAGGAAATATTCATAGCGTATGGAACAGTGACGACCTTTTTCTCTCATAGATTTGTGTCTGTCCTGATAGGGGGATGTGGTCACTATTAGGCTTTGGCGAGATTATGGGTTTGAAAAGTTCCTGTGTTTGTATGTTTATAGCTAAAAACGAACGTGGTGCTCACCTTGAGAGCTTGTTCTCAACTTAAGTAGAACCTGTCATCACAACTTCCTGATGCGGTTGAAACGATGCATTTTCTCCGAAAAGGAGCTTTGAAAACATGACAAACTCGATAAATAAAGTAATTTTTAAAACCCATTTTCCAGTTTGAAACTGCTGAATTCTAACATGCGGGATACCATTATGATCACGAGTTCATGCTCTTCTCGGATACGTGATTATTTTTGACTATAAAACTTTCGTTTTGAAACTCACAGATGAAGTGGAGGGTCTACGACTCCGTCGCGTCGTCGAAAATAGCCTGTGGTGAAATTGGGGCTAAATTTGCGAAAAACTCTAAAATAATGCTAAAGGAGTCGAGAAATGCAAAAATTAGGCAGACCTTTCCATTCGTCGCAATCAGAGCTTTCTATTGGTACCATTTTCAAAATATTTGGGAATTTATGAAGGAAGTTATAGCAAAAAGACGGGAAAACCATGAGGTTTACAATTTTGGGCGTCGATTGACCATGAATTAGTAGCGGTATTGTACGTTTAAGGTTCAGGCCAAATTGCATTCACATGACAACACAATTCTGGAAAAAACTAACGCTTGGCACATATGGAAAAGGCATGTATCATCGAGAAGTGATTTGTTCATCATTCTGAAGCACAATACAGTTCCATGCTTACGTTATATTATTCATTATTTACAGCAAAGGCTGCCATCGATTCATCAAGTGGCGCTTCACTATCTGTCTATAGCCTTAATGATTCAAATTAAGCTTTTCGGAAAGCATATCCCAGTGCTACTTGTAGAGAAGATCTTTCGGTTAGGCTTGGCTCGATTTACAAGATTTTAGCAAGATTCACTTGATGGTTCTGCAAGATCAACATTACCACGACAAAATCTGCTCCGCCCAGCGTATTTAAATACCTTTGTAATCGGCGCCAAGGGCCCTTTAGAAGTCCGTGAGTGGTTTAGAGCGACAAGACGATCACAAGTAATTGGAGTCGTGGAATTCAGTTTGCGTGCACCATACCCGACAACGTCACAATTCATCGTCTGGCTAGGACACTCACCACTTATTGAAGAGAAGTACGAAGCTGCAAGTCTTTTCTCAAAAGCCTTGAGCTTCCTATGCTCAATGCCTGTTCAACTCCCCCCTAAAACGTAATATAGGATCGAGTAGGATTGTTAATCAGAAAGGAAGCAGAATGAGAGTTGATTAACAATTCAAAATATGTAAAACAATCAGATTTAGTGGGCAAGAGCCGAAGACGTAGTGACCATGTCAACTCCTCGCAAACTTCTTACGGAAAGTACGGTCTCTATCTTTTCAATGTGCGTTCAGCTATCAGATTTAACGAGAAACTGACAAATACTGCATCTTCTGAAGGAATATCACGGAAAGGTCAAGACTAATTAGTGGGCGCATAGATGGCCATGAAATATAATGGAGGAGGAAACGTAGCCGTGACGTACTTGCCTTGACCCTCATTTCCCTCGCCTTGTACAGCCACCTCCATTTCACCCTTCTCAACCATTTCCTGAACTTGCCTCAAAAAATGAAGTCTGAGAGGTACTGGACTGTCCTGCAGCAGGCTGTTGTCTTTTTTGACCGAAACCTCATCATCGTATTCCTTCCAATTCCCACCTCTTGAACTGTTGGCTTTGCAATCCATGAGAGGCCTTGAATGGCTGTTTTCCTGAATAAACGGGCTACAGCTCCAGAATTCACTGACTTCCTCCTCACTACTTTTTTCCTTCCATTGTTACATCAATAATTTTGTACATAACCATAACTGGATTCCTCAAACAGCGCTGAAATCGCTGGTTTTATAGTGAGAAGACGGTGCAAAAATTCGTAAGCGCGCGCTGGAATTTCCGCGTTGCACCAGCGACGAGGTATGGTCGAGGGAGGGCATGCGCTTGCGCAATGGTCGCTGACCTTTGTGAAGAGACAGTAATTGCTTGCGCTCACATGGCCCGTTCCTCGTCGTCATCTATTCACAATGAATACCCCAACAACGGTCGAAACACTCGCCGCCCACTCGTGTGACCTCTTCAAGCAATGCAATCATCGGAATTACCCACGTTCTGCTTGACCTGTGCTTTTAGACCTTTCAGGTTCATTGTCAGAGCAGTTGAAGGATCAAACACCTCTTCAATCGCACCACCCTCAGTATTTTTCTTCGCCTTTGGGAATCATCTTGTTTCACCCTTCTACTTTTCTACTTTCTTGTTAATCTTGAGGCACCTTTTTATTCGACGTTTTTATATGATATGTTACGAATCAAGGCATACCTGGGACCCATTAATCACTTTGTTCGATCCGTCTATTATTTTTGTACTTCCTTTCATTTGATCAGAAATCAAAATGATCCCACGTCGATGTCGGCTAACCGGCTCACCACATTGAACGTGTGAGTGCTGATAATCTGTGCTGCATTTGCCATCAAGACTTCGTGACAACACTCCTTTATCATAGTTAAGGAAGAACTGGCGAAGGACTCGAGTTGTAATGAATCCGGCTAAGAATTCAAACTGTCAGTGAACAAAATTTGTTACTTTCCAAGATCATTTTATAGTGGGTCGAGGAATAAGTTCCCACCAACTTTCATCCAATCTTTATTAGCCGAATTTTTTTTATTAGATTCTGTTTTTTCCGGGTTTCCGACGCCCTTCGTTTCCAGGAGCCAGAACGTGCCATTACCAATGAAATCCCTCCTGGGGCAGGTTTGAGGCATGAAAAATGATATTTCGGATCATAGCAGCCTTGTCCAAGCAGCAAGGGCTCTGGGACTTCCATGATCCGAAGGGCCAATCCTTAGGAAGCTTTCCACGAAAGACCTACCATGGAACACGGCTCCACTGTTTTAAGTAAACCTTGATACCGTGGCTGCTCTGAAGCCCGGCTGCGCCGCTTGAAGACTCCATATTTTTATGAAAGTGAAAGTAGTGAGTCTCAGCTTGTTCCTGCTTTTAGAAGAGCATTTCGGGGAATATTTTTTCCCAATTCTTTTATTTCTATCGTTTCCTTTGCGTAATAGGCGGATGTGGGCGGTGAGCAAAATTACTTTTTTGGCACCCCCTGTAGTGCACCAGCAACTGCTTCAAAAGATCAAGTGGATAAAACGTGTTCGTAGCCCATTTTTATCGAAAACGAGGTGAGCCAGCTAAGCCAACTATCTTGCCGATAGACGAAGCTCAATCTTCCCGCTGCACGGCAGCTCGCCATGTCTCACTTCAGAAATAGTCAAAGCAACAGCTCATCACTTCAGTTCGGAGCTTGAACAAAAGTACTTTTTGCATAGTGCACTGATTGGTAATTACCTATTTTTGTCATTGCCCTTCCAATGAAGAAATTGCTTCTAACAATGAGCACCACCTTCGAAACTGGCCTAGCCCTTTTTTTGGAGTCGAGGCCAGGCGATGTTTGTCGCAGTGGCACCACCTTTTAGTGAAATGTGGAAGACACGAAAAGGTCGTGGGTAGTGAAAGAGGACACTTACTTGATTCATTTCTCAACATAGTGCAGCAAAATATCAAGTTCCTTTATATACTGGAAAATGGCGGAGGCTTGGCTCCAATATTGCCTCTTTAATTGTACAACTTTAGTATTCCTTTCTGAAGCTGTGAAGCTCAGGTGGTATACGTGGAGAAAGAGGAAAGAGGAAGGTCTGTCGAGAGTTCTTCATTTGTATCGCATGCGTAGGGACTGGAACAATCCAAGTGGACTGAGCACTGGTGCTGAATCTCTGCGCTTCTGGAATCCAACAAAATTTCTGGAAGCTTCCAGAAAATCCCGAAAAAAGGCTACAGAAATCATTTTGTAACCTAAATTTGTTCTGTTATCATTGATGACGCTATCACTATTTCGTTTCCCTTTTTTGCTAACTGTCAAATTTTCTGTGAAACGAAAAGGCGTTTGAACGAATAGTTTTCATTAGGACTTCACTTTTCCAAACTGAAAAAGGCGACAGTGCCGAAACGTCAGTCGGGAAATAAAGCTATTACTATTGTAATTATTTCTGTATTACCTAAATCTGTGAATATATTGACTTCATCTAACCATATGGAGGTCTATTATAATAGCATAATAGCTTGCGACTTGAATCTGCAGCGCGGTGTTCTTCGAACAGCCTTTAGTGGTTTTTCTGGCTTATGTCAGAGGACATAATAGGGAGAGTGAGGTGGTCCTCTTGAGCGAAGGACCAGTTTCCACGCGTTTGCAGTGATGTTTGACTGTCACACGTCGTGTGGGAACTAACTGTCATACATAACTGAGATGCCCGAAAAGAATCATAACGACATCTGTGACTCTACGTATTTGGAATAACTACTTTGTTTTCTTCATGGACCAACGAGTGATTGACTTTCACTACTTCATCTTTCTTTAGGTTTTTTCTGCTTTTCCTTTTTTTTGTACTCGAACCTTAAATTGTATTGTATGAAATACTGACACGTTCACATGCAAAGTGCACGTGCGTTGCACGATTGTTGAAATTTTGGCCATTCTTTTCACGAAAAGTCGATCCTTTCTATATGTGAATGTGTGTAAGACAATGTGAGACTTCCGAAGTTTATTCCAATAGAATCAAAACAGCTTTCACAAAACCGGTTGCAAAAGAAATTTGAGCCTTATAGGCAAGCTTTCGGCGCCTAAAAAGCCTGAAAATGTACAAATTAGATGTTACTTGTAGGCTCTTTTTGAGAGTCTACAGTCTTATTTGTACTTAAGCAACTTACTGCTGCCACAGAACCACTGTACTTACCGCCACAATGGGTGTCCTTGGTACTGGAACAGGAAATCTTTACTATGTTGCGCCGTGTGATAGAAAAAAATCATTTCACAGTTCTACTCCATATGTATTGCCATTGGTAGGCGATAGTAGCGAGGCTAAGCAAAAAGCGGATTCAAAGAGTTTTCCACACGGAAAGCTTGGGTAGATAACTGTGTAGAAATTCTCTCGAGTAGATGGTCCTGGTGCAGCGAATGAAGGAAGCAACAGGACCATTGTATTAATGGATTGAATCAAAACTATATTCTACTCTATATAATTCGCTTAGTATGTCTGTGAGTGTGCGTGTGTATCCGTCTGTCTGTCAGGAAATTCATATCTCGCGTTGGAGCTGCGATGGAACCCTGAATTTAACAGATGCTACAGCAGTTGGGATGAGGATCCTGAAGACGATAGAGCGAAAGTGATAGCAGCTGATAAGAGCTAATAAAGTGCTTCGAAAGACGAATGTCACCAAAGCTTCCACGCCTCCCACGTTTACCCTAGCGCTTCACTCACAGGTTATTAGCGAGGTGGGACGGAGACATTAATGGTGGGTGATTCAAACTTACGACGGTTGATAAGATATCGTTAGAGAGGGGAAGCCCTCAAAAGGGTTCCACCTTCAGCTTTTCGCTTACCTGCTCTAGTGAGTCTCTCACTACAACACGTAAGCGTCTTTCTGTCCATCCATCTACGACAAGATAGGCACATCTTCCTAGCCCATCGTAGAGAATTATGCGTCCTGTTTTTTGGATTGAATTTGAAATAAGTGCCAAGATGTGCATAAACTGTTGCATACCCGAAATAAAGCCCTAGGCATTCGAATGAAAGACGAGGAGGTATTTTATAGCAAATACTGTGAGGCGTAAGAAGAGCAAGAGCGTTTTATGAAGATATCCCACAATATCATCAAATATCGTGAGATATCCTCACGGGACGTTTTTGCAGATCTTTTTTCTATATTTCACCCACATTCAAGTATGTACATAGTCATGTAGGCACCCAATGGTGAAAAAGTATCCCTGCATGGTCACTCATCTCCACATACCAGAGAAGATCTGGATACATTTAGAGTGCTTGCCTATCGAATCCTGCATCCAATTCTCTAAGTGACTATCCCACATTTGTGTGGCGGCGCGGCGTCTTATAACGGCTGATCCGGCATTTGGCGACTGTAGGCGAATAATCCTACATAATAATAGTGCAGCCCACCTTGCCGAGAACGTAGCTGTAAGACGATCGTACCGGAAAAACCATCGGAGGATGTTGCTTTCGTACCGGCTATGCTCACTAGCACAGAAACCATCTGTAGTAGGCTCTACCAGGTTGAGGGCTGATTTCCCGTTGGTTTTCAATTGTTTCCCTTTTATACCGTACCCTTCATCCTGAGAAATGTGAGAATGCATTTTATACTTACAAGGCTGTGCTGACAGCTTTTTTGTCCAATTCAGCAGCATAAACATGCACTATCGACACTTGGCCTCTCGCTCATGATAGAAAGTTACCAAACCTGTCCGAAAACTCGTACCGTGCAGGGAAGGTGTGGAGCAGATGCGAGGACAGCTCGAGACCCAACGGCGAGGTTGAAGCAGGAGTCCCATCTCAAGAAATCCATGAACAGTACTCGGTAGGGTGAAGAGGTAGAACACTGGGCAAGTTCTAGAAGATTCAAAGCTAATACTATTTATTACTGTTCACTTCATCAGAAACTGGCCAGCTAAAAAAACTCCACAGATAGGCTAATTCGTCTCCATCCACAACATTGGGTAACCGCGCTTTGTAAAGATCATCAAACTGCTTCCTCAGGCTTAGCTGCTCCCTGAAAGCAGCAATGCTCGTGCTGAAAGATTGTCACCTTTTTTGCTCGCTCCTTTCCTAGATAAAGGAGTTACCGTCAAACTTATAGACCGATCCAACAATTTCTTCGGGTGCGGACAAAGCGTTGTTTGACGAAACCACATAAGGCTGTAATCAAGACGCCTGCGGATCCTAGACACTACTGATGAGCCACGGTGACCGTTACGGGGTCAACGCTAATCGTGCTGATGACAAGTGACTCGCCAGTGAGGCATTACAAGCAAATTTTCACACCTCCTAACTCATTTCGAAATGGCATTTTGTGATTTTAGTTTTTACCGTAGTAATCAGTGTTCGGATCCCTATCGATCTATTTAGGCCTCAGTTCAAAGTCCCATGGAAATTTGGAACCCTTCTCTGGTTAGTGGCAAAGCTGTTTCGAGGCTCAAGCATCCCAATGTTTTCCTCAACGGTTGATCTGCTCGTTAGTGTTGTTCGGAGGCGGTACTCGGAGCTGTTTCCCAAACTACCAAAGTTTCTAAAGTTGATTTTCATTTGATTATCCTGAACATTTCACTTAACCAGTGATTTATATCAGGACTGCTCACCTCTTTTCATTCGGTTCAGAAGAGTTCAGGTTGACATATTCCTGCGCAAGATGTTTTATTATTCGCACAGACATCCTGCACCGGATCTTCGAGTTCGGCGGGATTTATGGTTGCATGGTGATTGAGGATTTAGGGCAGCTTTGCGCGTGTTTCATAACTGCGTCTCTGGCCACCTGGCCACACTGTTTTGAAAATGTCTACATTAGCAAAATGATCTGGACGGCTTGTTAATCTCGGAAACAGGGAGGGCTTTCGTGGGGCCAACGTGCGATCCCCACTTGCAATCATCTTCTGGCTCCATGGTTTTCCTAATTTGTTGAAGGAGGGCTGTTCATGGTTTCCTGAATACTCAACGCTTCGGCACGAGCTTTCCCTTCGCTATTTACGCTCTTATCAAAATGAACTCCACCCAACTCACTTAAAAGATTTTCACCTTCTCCATGGATTTGCTGCATGTTAAAGGCTATGTGAATGAATAAGTACGCTACCATCTCCTGCTGCGAATTGAAATTCATCAACAGAAATTCATCAATTTTGTCACTTTATTTTATTTCAAAGAAATTTGTCATTTTTTCAATAGGACTTACTGCTGACTTTTTCTCAAGCTGTTTTGCGTCGGGTGCTGTACCGTTACTTCTCTTACTCACTCTTTCAGCTACCTCAAAACAATACTCGTTATTTTCCAGAATCCTTTAATCTTAAATGGAATTTGGTATGCACTCGATTAGTACATAAATAAAGACATAAACACATAAAAGTACATAAAGATTAGTACTTTGTTGAATAAGTGAACACCTGAGCCTTCCCGGGACACGGGAATTTCCATTCGGGAAGGGGCGAAGTGGTACGTATCTTGAGAATTAAAGAGATATTACAAGGTTCGGAGGGCACACTGAGATATTTGATACAGGATTTTTTTTTACTGCATTGAACTCATTTATCTTGTTCTTATTTATTCTTAAAACCATAGGTTCTATAGGAAGTTTTGATAGAGCGTTGAAAATCTTGTGGATGATGGTTTTGCCCTATTTACTCCTGATATACTTTTCGTTTGGAAAAAGTTCTCTCTTCTTAACACAACACAAGTGTTCATAATGCCAACTCAGCGAAAGTGACTCTTGCTTGCAGTCACCTTCGTGGGCGCTTTCACTAATGCTTATCCACCGTTCCCACGGGCAATCCAGTTCGAAATTCCCTTTCACAATGACTAATCTTCTACTGAATATTCCGCACTTGACACCGAATTTGCCGCTGTTCAGTGCCTGCCCTTTTCACACCTTCGTCTATATATCAGCTAAGCCATTTCTACACGTCAAATCGAATTCGACTGAACAATCAATGGCTTTTGTCTCCATGAGCTTTTTACATATCCTAGCATTAACGTGATTCCAGCAATGAACAGTGATCTTCCGAAAAGCCGTCAACACAAGGCCTCTGACCACTTACACAGGCAGATGCGCATGATCTTGACTCGCGGGTTATCCAGCCCAATTGCTCGGTTATCAGTCCTGCCTTGATAACGAGTAGCAGCAGATCTCTTGTCAAGTAAAGGAAATTCGTTTTCTTCTTCACCTTTCTACCAGGAGTCATTGGGTTCTCATGGGTCTTCCGCTTTGGTCGCATACAAGGCTCTGCCGATCGTTCAGTTCTTTGTACTTCTCTCTAATGACCGGATCAAATTACTGCAAAATGTCCATTTACTAAATAGCGCAGTTGATCCCTCGTTACTTGCCTTCTCGTGGCTTCAACTTCAATAGTTTGCGTTATATTTTATTTAGTAGTTTCTTCTACATCATGCACGTCATGAATTTCCTTTTGGTCTTCCTCCTATGTTTTGCTTTGATTACTGTATTTCAATCACAATCCTGATTGTAAGCACGGGTTCTGCAGCTTTGTAGAGTATCGTAGTGTGAAACAAATATAAATAAATAAATAGACTGTTCGCCATATGCGACAACAAGGTTTAGAAGGCACGTAATCCCATGGCGTCCCTCTACAAGACGTGTGTGTGCCACTGAGACAGGAAGTTCGCGCTGCGGTGCCCGGCATGCGACGCGATGGTACGAGTTATGCGCACCTTACTGGATGCAACTTCAAATTTGAGCAGCTCATTCTCATTCCTGCTTCTCTGAAACCAGAGAGAAGGGGACCCATCCAATGCATCATCCCCTTCCCTTGCAGGACTCACATTTGTGTTGCTTTCGCTGGGGCTCGACTAAACAAGAACTCGTGAAGTGACGTCGTCCAAAAAGTGCCATTTTGCAGTACTTCAAAATTTCCCTGGTAAATCGACAGCTTTGTGGCATTCCAAGGAAAGCATATATTCAGAGAGAGCAAATTTTCGTTTTTTTAGGAGCACAATATGTAAGCTGATTCATTTCGACGCGCTTTCAGATTAGAATTTAACTTGAAAAAAAAAGACCAGCCAGAACTTTTCTTGCAACCTGATAGTAAGCTACCCCTATCCCGCACCATTTCGTCGCACGTCAAACGTGGCAACGTGAAAATTCTGTCCTAGCGGACGCGATGGCGTGACGGAGGCTCGCGAAGAAAAGTGGGCGGAGAGGAGATGCAAGCAGGTACCGCTTAAAGGAACCGGAAGGGGTCCGAAACAAGAGAATAATACAAAGAAATGAGCATTTTGTAACGAACGCAGAGGTTAGAAGCGATAATCGGTGAAAAACCCGAATTCAAAAGTGCATCGCTGCGGTGTGTATCCGCGCCTCATTCGCACCATCGCACTGACTTTCCGAGTTGCCTGCTGTAGGAGACGGGCCGCGTTCCAACATTAGTTGTAGCACCTGACTCCCAGCGCAGTGGAGTGCCATTCCCAACTACATTAGCATTCATGTAAGTACATCTAGAAACAGTGTAAGAAAGAATAAAGGAAAAAGTAAAAGGAAAAAACAAATTTATAAAAGAAACATCTTCTCTTGGCACCATGCCACGGCGTCAAATTGGGGAGTTTGTGCAATGGCGGCCACTTGAACTCGTCCACACTACGTCTGTTCTACCGTAGGCCAAAATTACCTCCTTCTGGTGTCTTTAAGCGTAGATGAATTTGACGACTATAACTTTAAAGAGCTCAAAAGTTGGATTGACTCGACCAAATTGAAAGATTTTTGTTCATACTAAGTTTTGTAAGTGCTAGTAGCCTGTTTGTGTTGTGTTTTTTTAACAGTTGTTTCTGGTTGTATCGCATCTGCTCGTAAAGTTTGGAGTACTTGTCAGCACTTCGTTAGGCATAGTTATTGTCGTCGCAACAGTCCTGATAGCCGTGGTTTTTCAGTGGAAGAAGTTCGAACGATTGCAATTTTTCCAGGCCTTTTTTTTCAAAATGTCTATGTGAGAACGAATGCTAGTTCCCATTTTTCGTTTTCGGTTCTGTGTCTTATTCGCAGACTGTGATAGCAGATTTTCACAGAATTTCGTGGAAGACTCTTCTGGCGATGTAGTTCGTTCGTGTTCCCCACTGAATTTCATGTTTAACGGACAAACCGATGAAGTTAATAAAGGGATGATTTTAGCGTCAATCAATTCTTGGGATGCGCCGCACATTCTTCGATCTGCGCACTATTTGTATGATCGTGGGTACTCTATTATGGGTTTCGTCCATTGCAGTAGCAATTGTAATTTCCTTGACAATGAGATTTTCCATGAGGAATATTTTTGATAGCGATAGGCCTGTCTATCATTTAGACCGCTGTCAGATTCCGCGATTCTGCGATTTGTAGGTCTGAGATTTGGCAGTGTTCCACTCTGAGCTTTTGCTACAACTTTACGTGCGGATGCGTCACATCACAAAACTGTAGAATTGGAAAATCGCAAAATCGCAAAGTATGTCCCAGCTGGCACGAGCTTCTCGCCGACAGGATTGTATTTGCCTGGTTTTGCTCTTCCAAGTTCTTCTTATTCAGCCTTTATTAGCCCCATTTTGCAATCCTCTGTTCACACATCTCCTCTGATGTTCTAAGCGGACGATGTACTGCCACTCGAAAACCCATGGGTGTCGTGATCTTGACCCATTCAGCGTTGTCTCGCACCCAGGAAGCTCGCGTGTATCTCCTCAGTTACCGTACTCTCTCGACAAGTGAAATTATATGGGGCATTCTGGGGGTTCGTGTTGAATCGAAAACTCACTTCCGCGGCAATTTATAATGATCCGCCGAATATTGATCCACTACTGACACCTTAAGACATGCGAAAACACTTTTACTTACCAACATGCTTAAATCGATGTTTTTCTTGGAACCGACGTAAATTCTCGCTTCCATGTTCTTTAGGGATATTTTACTGTCTTTGAATTGAACTCGGAACTTCCTTCCGGAATCCTTTCTCTCTTGGCTTTTCTACATATGGCATCAGTGGCACCTCAATCATCTTCCTACCTGAGTTCATGAAAGTATAAACGATAAAGCGACCAAAACCACGCATTTTACTTCCATTTGAAAACGCAATTACATCAAAATGCTGCTCTATGTATCGACTCGGCGGGGGGGGGGGTCAACTAATTCATCTCCTGTAAAGGGGTTTTCATTCTTCAGTGCAGCTTCAGGATATTAACTAGGAGCGTCGCCAGAATCCGCTGCACCAGCTCTGCGTTATTACGGTTATACCCATCCACATGTTGGAACTGATTATTTAATCGGGCCATTCCATGAATCGTTTTCCTCTAACTATATTTACGCCATAAATAAATAAATAAACGAAAGCAATGGTTTTTCACGTTCACGGAATTCGTGGAGCCAAGTTTCCGGGTTGTGACTTATGCTTTCAGTGCCATGGAACAGCTGATCTGATTTCCACTCGAAATGAAGGGATGCGTTTCCCTGTGGCCCTATTTAGGTTTAGATATACAGGGTGGGGCAAAATTACGGAAACAAGGCGCGGGCGCGGGAACATTGTCCTGGGTCGAAGTAGATGGAGACCGTCTTAAAAAAATTGATGTTTTTGTTCAGTTTTTTTCTGGAGAATAAATCGGTGAAGATTATTTTTTTGTTCAAGCTCAAATAAAGTTTTTGGGTGACATCAGTTTCCGTAATTTTGCCCCGCCGTGTACAATGTCGTCCAGGGTGCCGTTTCGGGGTGCTCTGCCACCATCTGCCATTGGCTGCTGTTTTTGTGTGTTCAATCAAAGTTTATAGCAGTTTTTGGCAACTATTCAATGAGAACCGTTTGTTCCATGCCTGCCAACCAGTTCAAGCGCTTATTGCGAGAACTGTTTCTCACCTGTATAGCACCGTGTGTTCCTATACTTGTTCGGGCTTTTTACCTTACATTGGAGCATAATGACAGCTTTGCTACATCTATATGGGGCTATTGAATTGTTTTTTTACAGCTGGTTTCGGTTCTTGACAAGGCCGCCCACCTCATATAGTCGTCGACCTCACGTCATTCCTCCCCCACCCGCACATGTACCTGACCTACAATTACTATTTGAACTGCATGTGGCAGTACACATTCATTCGAATACGAAAGCGTTCATGCCGTGAAATGAGATCCACCGAAGCAAAGTGGTCATGCGTCTCTTCCCAAGTCGTTCCGATTATCTTCTTCAGAAGCGAAGCGCTTCTTTTTTGTATTTAGATTTTACCTCTTCGATCCGCTCTTGGACAACCGTCGCTTCTGAATATGCCCTTTGTACAATGATGCTTTAATAATATTTTTATAAGGGGTCTATACAAAAAATCGTGTCGAGGCCATTCCATCCCGTGTTGCCACCGTTAAAGACACCGGAAGGGGGTAATTTTGACCTACGGTAGAACGGACGTAGTTCGGACGAGTTTAAGTGGCCGCCTTTGCACAAACTCGCCAATTTGACGCCTTGGCATGGTGTCAAGAGGAGATGCTTCTATTATAAAGTTGTTTTTTCTTTCACTTTTTCCTTTTTTCTTTCTTATATTGTTTCTAGATGTACTTACATGTATGCTAATGTAATTGGGAATGGCCACTCCATTGCTCTGGGAGTCAGGTGCTACAACCAACGTTGGCCCACGGCCCGTCTCCTACAGCGAACAACTGGGAAAGTCGGTGGTTGATGCGAATGAGATGCGAATACACACCGCAGCGTCGCGCTTCTGAATCACGGTTTTTTCACCGATTATCGCTTCTACATAACTTCAGTGTTGGTAACAAAATGCTCATTTCTTTGCATCATCCTCTTGTTGCTCTATTCCTCTATTCTACTATTCTCTATTCTACTACAAATAGTACATATACTTTTGCTTGCAGTACAGTCCTACCGTAGCACCCTAGTCAAAGTATCCTAGCTTCATCTCAGGTGGCTGTTGGATAAAACGAGATTTTCACAAGTTACCAAAGAGTGATAATTCGTGCTGTTTTTACTCCCTGTGTTTCACGACCTTCTCTTCAAATTTCGGCAGAGCTTATGTATTTTTTATATGAGCTTACATATAAGTGTTTGATAAAGCAACTTCTGTTCTACAGAACGAGCTATTTGTTGCTCGATTCCTTTGCTTGTTTAATACTTACGAGGTTTAGAAATGGAGCGATTCGAAGGGCAAAATTCGCACTATCGGCATTTCCTCTTCCTTGTTTCCTTCTAATTCCGAAAATATATGTGCATACGTATTCGATAGTGCTTTCCAGCTGTAAGAAATGGTGGTAATTGTTCTTGATCACTTCATTGTTTACTGTTTTGAAGTTTAAAATTGGGGTAATTTGAAGATAGCCATCTTCACTTTTGGCACACTGAAATCCAAAAAAGCCGATGGCGTCCGCTTCAGATCGAATCATACGAAGGGACGAATACGTCGCTGACCAATTAGCAGTTATAATCGCGGTATTTTGTTCTAATACATAAAATTGGTGAATTTAGTTTTCAGCGATAAAAAGGGCAGCTGTCGAAACTATAGGTTTTTGCTGTGTTCACCATTTATAAGCCTCAAAAACACTTGAGATTTGAGTCATTTGAATACCAATCAGTATTATAATTTTTAGAGCTGAAATAGCTTTATTGAATACGTATATGCATATGATTCTTGGCATCGATGAAATACGAAGAACCCAGAAGGGCACTCTACTTGAGGCCAAGCTCTTATTTCTATTTGTATTTCAGTTTCTGAAATCGACTCCATCTTGTGACTTATCCGCTATAATTCGTTATTTGACTGCTTAAAAGCACCAAGAATCGCCGTGTGGTTGCGCCCTCGTGAAGAATAGTGTTTTTCCATAAAGCCTTTGGATTTTATGGCGTTTCTCTTCTAATTTTATTATTTCTTTCGTATTACTCGCTAATCTACTTTCGTTTTCAGTGGGCATATTTTCTTTACTGCTGCCTTAGATGACTATGTAGTTTTCAATTTGAGGACAAAGCGTCCATGGTGAAGCAAAGGTTGAAATTTGTACCTCACAATTGAATCTAACTCTCATGTGTTGTGTGTGTACCTCACAATTGGATCTGACTCTCATGTGTTGTTATGTTCATACAAGAGATTCGTCAGCTCCTGATAGGCAATGTTCCTCGGTCTTAATAAAATTCCAGTTGTTCTACCTCTAGAGCATTTCGTGTATGCGGCAGACCTTTTTTTCGAGTAGTTGTATTTATTAATTATGACATTCCAGACTTTTGTGACAGGCGTTTCCTCTTCTATCGTCTTTCAGAAAGAGCGCTTTTCAAAGCTTTGAGCGGGTCTTTAAAGACTCTGGAATGTGTCCTTGTAAAGTTCCAGAATTCAGCATTGTAATTCAAACCGGGTAAATCTGGATTGAAGAGGCTCGCGATCGTATCATTTACCGCAAAAAACCGTGCCGCCGCTGCTTGACGATGGCGAAACGGTGTAGCTAATGGTGAATTTCATGCTTTTTTCGAGCCAACGTATAGCACCCTGTCAGGATGTTTAGTCCCCAAACTGGTTTCTTCAAGTACGCTTTTGGAACAGCCTGCTACAGTAATCTTTTTCAAGCCCTTCAGATAAGAATATTCTGCCCTCCCCCTCCACATGCCGCTCCCTCCGCTATTCCTGCCACTTTCCCCTCGGCTTTACCCTTCTTGGTGTTTTATTTTGTAAAAGCTTTTTGTCAGCGAAAGGCTCGCGGTAGTCTGCCGCAGTATCACGATTTGTAACAAATTTACGGCATATTTCGGTACCACGTTGTTTCGTTCTTTTCTTGAACCTGAAAATTCAGAAAAAATATTCCCGAAAGTTTTTCGAACGTTCGTAAATTTTCGTTTTTCCTCTTATACTAATGGTTTTCAAATAGAGTAAGATGTCCTGTATTGCTCCACCATAGTTAGACTGTTATTTCAAAGTGATCAGTTGTCAAAAGTAATTGTCTTGGATTTATTTTTTCTAATCTTATCGTGGTAGGTGACGCGTACCACCACTCTCACGGTGAGGGGTTAAATCCGCATCAATGAACGCTCAAGCCAACCGAGCCTCCCATCCCTTCAGAGACGGTTTTTTGGTGTCAGACTCGTCTTAGAGGACAAAAGCACTGAATGTATGTCGGTTAGCCTTGCAAGTCAATGTATACGCAAATCGCATCTATCTACCATCACGATTGTGAATGGAACTAAGATGCGCGGCGCGTTCCGACAAGGAATTGATTAACGTGAGACTTTATCCTTTCGTCCTCTCTAATCTCACGATTGTACTTCAGTAGCTTGATCATGCTTCTGGAAATGTGCTGTAATAATCGTGATCAAGAGTTCATTTTAACGCATCTAAGCTAAAATGCTCCTAAAGCTGAGTCTTATTGTTTCCAGCTCCTTATTTTGCTCGCTGAGGAAGCTCACTTTCCCGTATCGTAGATGTTGTGAGGTCTAATGAGACTGAACAATTTATCAACACTTTCGAACTGTTGATTTCAATAGAGTTGCCTGAGTAATGTGCATGATCCTCTTGTTTCACAGGCTATTTATTTGTTTTCGCAGTTTTTCCTATTTTCTCTTCCTCTTTCAGTGAAGCAAGCTTACCTTTTTCATTTCAGTGAGTGCACATGTGCTTTCGAATGCCTTCTATCTTTTTTTAACCTTTTGAGAAGAAACTTGTACCTGGTCAGAATTCGCTTGATGCCCTTCAGCTTTTATAGTGAATTCCTCGGAGAGAAATTCTCAGTACTAGTGGAATCTATCTCTCTTACTTGGCGCTGGGACACGGCAATGAGGATGTGGATTTTTACCGTTTACCTCTGAAAACTCATTCTAAGAGCTCGAATCCTAAGCTATGTACTTTTTTGTCGTTGGAACTTCCACTCGCTAAAATGAATCGATCGGAGATAGAAGCGTATGAGAAAAATGAATGAAATCTGTGATCAGAAAACTCAGTGATAGAGAGGCAGGAATCATTTTTTATGTGGTTATTTTAAATGCCTTTTATTTATTTATTTATTTATTTATTTATTGGAGACGTAAACAAAAGTTCACGTGAAGATTACAACCGTGCCTAAAACTTCATGTGAAGATGCGTGATATCCAACAACATAAAAAAAACACAACGAACAAAATGATATGAAAATATAACCTTTATCTTCAAAATACCCTTTATTTACTTGGTATTTCAAATTTTCAGTAGCTTTTTATTTTTGTTTATTTGATTACTTACTGAATTATTGAAATTCCTAAAAAGAACACTTTTCGCTCTAGGCTGAATATCTTTGCATCGATTAGTTCAGCTACCTGCTCAGTAGATTACATTGTTATATTTGAAAAGCCATTTTCGCATTTTCTAAATACATCTGCTCCGATAAACAATTATGTAAACACAAATAATTAAATGAGCAAATGAATGTATAAATTAAGTAATGTTATGGTATGTTGGATCCAGCCATTGCCCACATTTCGGCTTTCACTCAGGGACAACTTGATTTGTTTTCGCTTCGCTACACAATTCGTGCGCGAAGTTTTTATTTCACAAACTGAACCAGACTGGCTACATCAATCATTTGCAGCTATGCATTCCTCACGGATTAATAGCTCGTCTGAAACTAACCACGTAGCCACCGACTAGCAAAATTCACTTTCACAAACATCATAGCTTGGATAGCTATTTCTGTGTGACCCCATGCAAGCGTTTAGACTTCGATTTCCGCTCCCGAAAGACTTCATTTACCTCCGCCAATCGATAAAAGCGAAAGACCGCTGGTGGACGCTCATGGGTCATTCTTCCCATATGCTTCTCCATTTCATCACAAAAATATTGGCTTTCACAGAAAAAAGCTTGCCATGAGATTGTGGTGTCTCCGTGTCGTTCAAAAACAACCCATCTCACTGCTTCCAAACGAAATTGAAGGTTTTCTTCAGCACATTGATCGCATACGATCGAGATTGCCTGCGAACGGAGGTTTTGCGATATTGTGGGCACGTTTTCGCTCCTCAGCCACGACACTTTTGAAGGTTGCTATCGCCATTACTTTTACGTATCAATTTATGCTTGCTCAGAAAATGAGCTCTGTAGCAGCACAGATCAGCCATAAATACCCCTGGTGTCTGGTTAAGGGTAGGGGGGGGGCTACCAGATGTGTATGTGGTTTAAGGGTAGAGAGGGGGCTACCAGATGTGTGACCAAAAGATCAATGTCTATACTGGCAATTCCATCTTTTCCAATGTGGCGGAACGTTTGCGAAAGAATGGAAGTGAAGATAAAGAATAATAGAAAAATACCGACGTGCTCATGGACCCTCCTAGCCACCAAATCTAGAGAGTTGCACCTAAAATTTTCTCAATTCTGAACTGAAGAGATAGCACGGCGTATCCCAGATAAGGATTGGACATCACTGAAGGATTCGTTCGGCTCCTTTTAATGAGGACACTAGGCACTCTCTGAGTGCCCGGGTTTTCGAGCGGCACTCACTTGGGAGGTGGGCACTGGATTTCACTGAAAGCGAATCGCTCATTTCGTGCGGCAATGTGTTCACGTGTGGTGTCACTTTGCTGTCACACATGGCTACACTTCATGGTTGTGTTACTGTAAGAGGATTGCATCTTCTCTGAGGCTTCGTTCATCACTTTCAGAACACTGTTTTCAATTAAAATATAAGGAATCATTCAAGCTCCTAACAAGTATGTCGTATTGGTCAATCTGCAGTGGTGCAATTAGCTGTCGTGTTTCATATCTACTTCACTTTTACTCGCTTTCACAACCTGATTTTCCGCTCTGTTTGGCTCACTCTTTCACTTCGCGTTGTTGAATGCTGTTTTTATTGGGTCAGTTCATAAGCAATGTCGCTTTTAAGGGAAAATTTTTCCCAGCAAGACCTTGGTCAGTCACTGCTTCCGAAAAAAGCGGTTTGAAAATCAACCAATGTCTTGATCATATCGAGATCTCGATTATGTCGACTGGTTAACCATTTCACGAACTTGAAAATCGGCCCCATTCTACGTAAAACACCTAACCGTTGCACATATCTCTTTATAGAGTTGTGATTTTACAGTCCATTTCGGGCGCCTGACAGGGCGGGGCCTGCGGACTAAGATGAACGTGTATCGAACTCTCTTATCCCGTCACACACTCTCACTCTCATCACGTACTCTCACTCTCGCCACTCACCCAAGACGCCCTGCCAGGCGTCGGGAAAGGGAATGCATAGATAAAGTTCTTTCTTGAAAAAAGCGACGTTACTTATGAATTGATCCAGTTTGAGTACGGTTCTTTGCTCTCCAAGGGATCTTATTTAAATGAATTTTTTATATCTGCTTTCATATTTTCCTTCATTATTTTTAGATTACGGTTAATAATTCGTGCGACTTGATAAGAACCAACTTCACGTAGCTACATATGACATTTTATGATCGTCGTACTTGTGGTTTCTGCTAACCACGGGTGGTAGCAGATTTTAGCATCATGCCGGAAAGCTTTATCTTTTTCTAAAAAGTAACAATAAAATAAAAGAATAGCAATAATACCAATAATCTCATTAAAACGTCGAAATCTCTGTCGGTACTCCTAGTGATACCCGGCAATCGTCCACATCCCTGAATCGACAACCACTGGAAGCTTTGTTTGGCTAGCGCATCCAACTTTTGATAACCTCAGACCAGTTTAAATTGGAAAGTTTGCGTACATATGTCAACCAAACCATACAAAATGCAGAAGAAGATTTCACAAATGATTTTACTTCATGTCCTGTGATTTCATCAGACTTTGTTATTTCTAAGCTAACTGGTGATCCTAGCGCTGTTCAATACAATAACGGAGGTGTAATCGCGTAATCTAAGAACCCATTCATACCAGTTACAAATACTCTTCCTTCGCAGACAAATTACGTATAACTATTAGCGGTGTGTTCGTCTTCACACATGGAAATTATAGATGTTGAGGGGTTCCATATTCTGGTTCAGCATCAGCAAAACCTCGGAATGCGAAGAGCTGGTCTGAGATCCGCGAAAAAGTTGACGTTGGAAGCAATGCTTTTGCTTTTCTACGCTATTACTACATGCCTTCTGCTATCGTTCTCATACATCTCAAAGGGATATGTGCCCCAGTGGCTTGTCTTCGTGGCTCTTCCATCAGCTTCTCTTTAGTGACTCTGATTGGCCAACAAATTGGAGTTTTTTTCCTCGTGGGATATTCATCAGTCAATTCCAACCATGCTTCACCTGGTAGTCTGCTTCGGAGCACATTCATGAGAATGAGAAATTTTAGATCTTTGTGACGTTCGTGTCACTCCTCACAATGGGAATGGGACAGATATTCTTGAAATTCACATAG
This sequence comes from Trichostrongylus colubriformis, assembly GCA_963978905.1. Lineage (NCBI taxonomy): Eukaryota > Metazoa > Nematoda > Chromadorea > Rhabditida > Trichostrongylidae > Trichostrongylus > Trichostrongylus colubriformis. The sequence continues at coordinate 6,486,793 of OZ022259.1, read as the reverse complement.
GAATTAGGTAGTGGGCTGGTAAGTTGCATTTTATAATGGGTACATGGATAAGACTCCGCTGAGTTCGAAAAATCATGTTTGACTGTGATATTCCATTCTCTTTGCTTCTATGTCCCTAGGTCAATCCCACCACCAGGGTAAGAAAAAATGAGAGCTGGGATAACGTAATCTCTGCAGACGGAAATTCTTGTCCGTGAACTGTGGCGAAACCGTCGTTTGAAGATGCAGATCTCAAAGCCTTTATCCCGACCCCGCAACTGTGCCAATGACGCTGCCTCGCATCCACTGGGCGAATTGCTAGGAGGGCAGTGCACCGTCTGCGAGTGTCTTGCATGACCCCACGCCATCTGTATTAACCAACACCGGCTAGTAATGCAAAGAAGGTGGAAAGGAAGGACTGGAACGTGGTTAATAAGGCTCCTTTTCAGAGGTGTCTGACCTTCTCATTTCGTCTTTCTCTACTGTCACACTACTGATCATACTTACTATCATATTCCACAGTTATTCCACAAGCTGCCGAAATTACGCTCAACGGTGCTTTCAAGAATCTTAGAAGTAGCTCTTTCAAAAGTCTGACCTTTTCAGTTTATTCTGAATCCAACTCGGCATTTGATCAGGATACCATGATATAGCCGATAGTATTCATAAGACATATAATTGTATGCCGAAGCATCTTTGTGGCACGATTCCCCAGTTGTGATTCTTGGGCATATTTGACTACTTATTTTGTGGCTATTGCGTGAACCACCAGCTACAATATCCAGTGAACAAACAGTTCAAAGATTACTTTCATACCCTCGAGTGAATAGCTGTTTCAAGTTCTATTCGCTTTATGTGATGTGGTTTGCAAGACACTCGGTCTCCCGGTTTCCTATTAACTACGCCATTCCCATAATGGTACACGAGTGCTGGACATAAGCTGTGGTACTCTTCCATTAGGAAACGTTTCATCTGTTCAAGCAAGCATGATCTGTGGTGAAAGTATGCAGTATGCACCACTGAGGTGCTGATCCATAAGCTCAGGTGACCACCGTTATTAAGGCTGCCCCGCCCTCCACAGCAACTCGTCCATCGACACTCAGCGCACGAAAACGCACCCAAGCAAGGAGGTGGCAAAGTGTGTGAAGCGTGCCTTTCAATCCAGTTCCACCATAGATCGTTTTTTTTTAGAAATTCACCTCACTTATTCAAGGATACCGTGTCTTCCCAGCTCTGATTTCCAGGTTTACCCTATTCGTGTCCATCACTGTGAGACTACATATTTCATGCTTCTGCATTTCATCCATCCGCCTCAAGCCACAGGACACCAATTTAAGGACTCATCATTCCAGCTGCTTCCAATTACGTTCCTTATTCAAGCGTGACTAATCGGAACGGTATGAAAAGAGGCCGGCTGACGGATGGCGATGGAATTATCTGATGAAGGTGGCTTTCTGGCTGCTTCTACCAGTGATCTCATTCCTTATGGAACAAGTTCCGTCACTACTTGCGCCATCGCTACGGCGGCTAGCTGGCTGGTCAGCGTTTGCTAGCATTCGCTGCGAGCAGGAATGCAAACCTTTGCTTTTAAATAGTCAGTGAGTCGATCTGTCTTCTAGTAATTTACGAACTTTTTAAACTCGTATTTTTCGAGTCGACTCGAAATTATCACACCTTAATTAAGGATCCACTGATTCTTACGATCTGCGTTCCGCCAAAGTGTATGTTGTTAACTCAGTGCTTCTCTGTGTAACAAAGCACTGGTATAACTTATGCCACGGTGCCGCTTTCAGTCCCCGCATGAGTAACACTTTTACATTAAGCATTTCAAATTTGGGGTATAGGTTGGGACACACGGATTTTGACCTAGGCCTTTGCCCTGAGACATAAATTAGTCAGACAATTTGTTCATGTAAATCCTATACTCCTTGCACGTGTGTTCCGTTGTATTGATGAATGATGATAATCTAAGGAATACGCATGGTCATCGAATTCTTCGTCTCCCTAGCGTTAGTCCCGCGCCGTCGCAGGGTCCGCTGTTCTTGTCAGATGTCGCCACTTCCTTCTATCCAAGGCATCCTCCGCCGTGGCCTTCACTTCGCTGAGGTCGCTCTTGATGACGTCCCTCCAACTCTTCTTTGGGGCTCCACGTGGTGGCTTCCCTTGCGCATCGAACTCCAGTGCTTTTCTTACGGGGTGGTCCTCTGATCTCCTCAGCACATGTCCATACCATTGCAGCCGCTGCTCTCTCAACTTTCTCAATCGAATGACCTAGTGGCCCTACCGACCGTGTGTCCCAACCGTCTGTTTCCCAACCGTCACCCTTAAATTAAACGAGGTGATCGGCGCTCCTCGACGTGATGAGGAAGCAACTCTTCGGTGATGAAACCGCTGTGACGTAATGTGAAACCCGGTTTTTTTTAAGATAAAAGAGTTGTTTCACTCATCCGAGCTCTTCCACGCTAGGCTTAGGTTATAACATAGGCTAGTGCTGCGACTCAGTGTCCTTCTTCGAAGCATAAACATCACCGACATAATTATTCAAAAATAACCGATTACAATGTTCAAATAGTAATTAATGCTATAAACTATTTTAATCGTACGTTAACCGTTTTAGAAGTTTAGTAGAAGACGGTTGGCTAATCGTTTAATAATCATATTTTTTTTCAAAATATCAGTCTTGGAAGTCTATAGTACAACTTGTGCTTTAGTGGAATGTACTTATTTTTTGCTTTCTTATTTACTTGCTTAATTCAATTCGAACAGATGAGAATTTCCTCTCGCATAACTCTCCTCATAGTACTCCAAGGAACTTTCATCGGTCGTAGTAAACTCACAATTGCAAATCGCCCATGTACTGTACCTGCTACTCAGTTTCTCATGTCCTTACAAAGGCAATGACTTTTTTTTATAGTTGTAATAGTAATTGCTTTGATGCTGTCACTTCTTGTAACTGGAAACTTTTTACTTGTAACGACTATTGTGCATTCACATAAGCGTTCTATTCAAGTGAAAGTGCAAGAGAAACGAGACAGGAAATTGGCATATAGTAGCTTCATCTGAACGCGGCCTAAGATACCTCCACCAGGGAGCATTTCGATATACTCGATATATTAAATTATTTACTAAATTATCACTAAATTAAGCAGTTTGTTCACTTGCCTTTTGGAGGGAAGAGTCAGTGTTCACCGTCAACATGTTGAAAGGCTCTGTTAAGACTAGAGCCGGCAACTTGTACAGCCAGCTAAAGTGCAAGTTAGAGAGCCGTCTTAACTTCCAAATTCATACTGAACTCAGCAAATTTGGATAGTTAACTGAAGAGCGACTTCCTTGAAGGTTTCTTCTCCGCATGGCATGGTTTGGTGTGTAGCATCGGACAAAAATAAGGCGACTCACAACCCTTGTGTATCACAGCCCGCAGTATACTCGGAGTTTCAGTCAGTAACATTGGAAGGAGTTGTTCGTTCTAAATTCCGTGCAAGTCTGCCGCGTGCGGCATGTTATGGATTCTCGTGCTATGCTGCATCCACACCTATGACCACACACATACCCCTACATTAGTGAATAAGATCGGTGAAATCCCTTACTTGGTCTTTATCCTAATTGATATGAAGCCTTCAGCTTAAACCTAAATGCTGTCAACCTCCTACGCTGCTCGGTCACTGTAATGGTGAGCCTTTGTGATACCATAATCGTGGCGTGATGTTCCGGAACTAGACCATGTCGAACTCGAAAAGATCCATGGATCATAGCCGGTATGACTCGTTCAAAGACAGCATTAGGGATAATATGATTGATGGAAAATCCCTAAGAGAAGTCACTCACATAGAAACTTGAGCCTGAGAAGATTATTCATGGCGAAATCCGCGTCAAAAAGCACGCCCCCGAGCTGTAGTGACAGCGTAGCGGATAAGAACTGACGCTTTTGATAAGTCCATCCCGCCTCCTGAGGTCGACTTTACCGAAGAATGACTGAGGTGTAGAGTAATAAGCGTTATAGCAGAATGATACTTATCGTATCGTATTGAAGCCGTAGCGATCGGAATGACGTGATGCAAGCTTTCCTTTCGTGGAACCTTTCGTGGTGAATACGTTCACCGGTCAGTATCAAAGAATGGAAGTAATGAAACATTCGAATTACCCCTAACGCTGCCATTAAATGAACAGCAGTGATTCATAAGATGAACGTAATAGCCAGCTAGCTGATTGTGTTCGATCGCTGATCTTTCTTTCGTAGAGACGTGTGCGTGGATCATTATGCTATCCCGATCTTTGAGTGGTGTTATGATTGCGCAAGACCGAAGCAAATCCTGTCTGGTTACTGGTAAATCCGTGGAACTATCACTGAACACACGTGCGGGGACTTTAATGGACGCCATCTCTGTACACTGCCATAAAATTCGAATACCCGTACCCTTATAATACGTACTAAAGGAGCGGACGCCAAGGATCGGAAGCTCTCTTACCGTCCACCCTTCTTAATTCCGCATCTGACTTCTGGCATGCCACAAGCATACACTACAAAATATCCGCCTTCTTAATAAGTGGTGACCGTAATACACAACTATTATCCGACCGTAAGTCCAAGGAAGGACTTATTAAAAATATGAGATATAAGGGTACGGGTATCCAGATCGGGATCTGACCCTTGTAACCCTATCCTAACCCTATCTATAAGGGGCATCCCTTAACTCATCTCTATCATGTTTATGCTCGAGCGACTCTTACATTTGTTTCCAGATGCTGACGCAATTCATTTAACATTTCAGATATTTCAGGGTTATAATTACCCATTTCATCCTCTGCTCAGATAAACAGTGCGCGATAGTGTGGTGAGTGACACGTGGGACCACTGCCACATGCATGATCCGTGGTGATCTTACGTGGGGTCAATATGCTCCCGCACCAAACAAGTCTTCCGCAGTTCCCCGTTCTAAGGCAACATGGAAGAGTTTGTGGATAACTCAACATCTGAAGGATTTTGTCTGCCAAAATACGACTTGATCTTTGGGACTATTCAAGTAGCAACCGTTTGCTTTATGTGGTAACCGCTCTGTCTGGTTTCTTGAGAATTTTAATCTATTTTTTATTACTTTCGAGTCTCGCAAACTTTCGAAAGAAAATGGAGCTGTTCAAAATGTGATTGATGCTTTACTACCTTTTCTTTGTTTTCTACCGCATCTTCTCTTGAGCTCAGGCCTCTTCCATCTATATCGATTCTAACGATAAGGGGAGCTTCAGGGTGGAAGGATGAGCGGTGGAGCTTTTCTTCCGTCTCATCCTATTGTTTCGTCGAAAGACGTTCATCATAGGTTTTCGCCGAAATCCTCTAAACTGCTATTTTGAGATCTCCGACTCTATTGATTCTGATAGGGGTTACAAAGGCTTGCAAAAAACTTCGTATTTCCATCCTCTCATTGCAACTGTAACACAACTGGAAAACAAACGAATTCTTGTATTGAGTGAATGAGGAATGCATCAGCTTGCATGGATGTCATTTGCAGTGGAGTGTCGCGGTATGGTGGGAGAGATGGAACGGGTCTGGAAGTCGTTTCTTTAACTCCTCGACGCACAGCTTGTTCTCAGACGAATCAAACCTCTCCTTATATTAACGTAAGGAACTCGTTCCTCATCCCAGTAACTCTCGATTACTGGTTTACGACCATTCCTCCCAACATCGCTGTGTTATCTGAACATATGAATAACTGTATCTCAGCCAGCAATTTTCACGATTTGTGGACATTTGCGAGCGTTTATCAGAAATTTGTAGTTTTTCGGACCGGGACAGGTTTGCTTCCAAACTTCGGTATGTTGGGATGGTCGTCAGGTGAAGTGCTGTGTAAAAGGATTTTTCACAGCTCATAGTTCAATTTGTTTCAGCCCTATGCAAATGTGAAGGAGTCGTACAGGATCCTTCAAAATGTGGGAGGAGGGGTGCAGTTCTTGCCCTTCCATTCGTCCAATTAGGGCTGTTTGTGGCCAAATCAACAGATCGTGATAAGGGTTCTTGCGACTGCTTCTGGTAATACTCATCAAATTACAGTTTAACACCAATACACCCTTCCTCAAATGTCTGAGAAATTCTTCAAGGCTGTAGAATCACAAAGCTCAGACATCATTCAGGCTTAAAAGGCGTTGTACAGCAATGCTGAGCGAAGCGTCTCCAGACATCGACTCGATAGAGGAAAGACAAATTTTCATCAATCCCTTCTGAGAGATGCACAGCGCATTGTAGTTATGTTCAGAATTGTAGTGGTAGTAGTAGGTGAATGCGACTGGCCTATTCTTGTAGGACCAGCCAATGTAAATACAAGTCGGCACTTTTATCCTCCTGGACGAGTCTGGTGCCTATCCACTTATCAGAGAGGAATGGGAGACTTGGTTGACTTGGGTGCATATGATGGGGAGAGGGGATTTGATCCTCGCACCATTTGAGTGGGAGTGCGCCACACCACCTTCGCCCTTAACTTACCGTTTACTCTCGCATTCAGTCACAAAGGCGGAGGTGGTGTAGTTGCAAGAGGCGCCGTATCCATCAGCGAGGTCCTGTGCTTGAGTTCTGGACCAACGTCTGATCAACTGTCAACCGGGCCTTCATTTTCTTGGGTTGCGTGAAATACAGCCAAACCTATCTGTAATAATAAAACCCGGATCTGTACATGGTCCAGCCCTTTCGAGTCATTATATAGGTTAAATTAAAATATTGACGAATGAATTCATGGCGCATCCTAAGGGTGGTTGACCAGTGCCTGATGCTTATCCCTAACTTTTCACTGGTTCTTCTAAATGTAAGTAGTGGGGCGATATCGTCGATTTAATCATTTCATGGAGTGTTTTTCTCGCTCATCCTTACCTTCTTGTTTACTTTATTACTGTAGCGCCAGAGAATCGTGAACACGTGAAAACGGTGTTCGTGTGTTCGCTGTACGTGAACGGAAACTGCTACTGTGTGCTATTATGTGTTCGTTTCACCTTTCACATCGTAGTTCCTCTTTTCCAGAGACAAAACTACTTCCGTCATCGTTGTCCTCCTTCCTGGGGTTATATGGCGCATATTTACTTTTCTTGCAAAAGCTTTGGATTAGTGTAAACAACATCACGGATAGAATGATTAAGAAAAAGTAGGCGGATGGGGAGAGAGGTGTTTCTCCAAATCGCTCCAATACGTTAGACCTAATCCTTACAAATCCTTAATTAAATTTCCAAATTCTAACATTTTATACCGCGTTTCTCCATCTTCGTGGCTTACAAATCCCCACATAGCTGTTGGAGTTCTACTGTTGCGTCTCAGTTACCCGCGCTTTCCGTCGGACACGTCAAGCAAATGAAGACGAATCGGTGCAATTTTGCGACTCTGCCCATCTCAACTTCGGTAGTATCGCGTCGCTACCAGGTCCTGTACTTAGCGATGGTTGGAACTCACTCACTCCTTTGTTCATCTCATTGCGGTGATTGTGAAACAAGAAATACCCCATCATTTTATTTCATTTTACATTGATTTATCGGCATTCAAATTTTTGTCTCTGCTGTGTCGTATGGAGAGTTTCGGCCGGTTTCGCGCATTGAATCCGAATTTAAAAGCGTGTCAAATTGATCAACACCACACACTGCACTCCTTACAGACAGAAGCGGCTCAATCTGAATATGAGATTTTATCGTAATGCCATCAGGTTTTAAAATACGATTAAAAGGCATCTGTGGATGGAACGATGGGTATAGCTACATATGCGCGCACGGCAAGAGGGAAAGGCATTGCGTTAGACGAAACTATTTGTCCCTGGTATGATTCAGTTTCCAGTTGATCAAAGCGCTTAAATCAAAACAACAGAAAGTGATGAACGCCTTTTTTTTTCGCAGGAGATATCTGAAAGTATCGGACTTCTTCGCACAGATGTGGTTGACTACCTGAGGTAGCTCTAAATCGCCAAAAGTCTAAAAAATGGGTGCTGTGCTACCCCTGGAAGCAGTCGTGCGCGACCACATCCTTCACAGAGTGTCTTCCAGCGATCGAATGAGCTCACGCTAAAACCTTTGCTCATCCTTCATGCTTATCAGACCTGACTCTAACTATTCTTACCTTTTCTGAACATCTGGACAGCTTCCTTAAGAGCAGAGTGTTCAGAAAGCATGATAACGTCGCCTTTTCCCGATTTCATCGTCTGAACGGTGCTCATTTTGCTGGAGGAGATGCAGCTTGAGTTGAGTCATGATCCCAGGGACAGTTGTGGAAGTTGGCCCAAACTTCCCTCCGGTCCTAGCACGGTTTGACCCGTTCGCATACCATAGTTTACGCCAGCTCTGACTTTCCTTCTCCTTCAACCGTTCTATGGAACTGGAGGCAATGTAGTGAAAAGTGGTTCGCTCACAGTAGTGTGGTCTAAAAATCAATCTGAAGATTGATGCTCGTCCAGCCAGGTCCTCATTCCCGCCGGAAATTATGTCGCCTTCGACGCTAACTTGTGTGTGCCCCTAACACTCACTGTATGGGCCAAGATGGTAAACCAATTTCAATGCTCTGAATGGAAGCAGAGTGCATGGCGCATGCCGAGAGGAGTTACTCAATATTTAACGCTTCATCCTTTTCTTTTTCACTCTTTTCACTCTCATCCCTTCAAGTCTTCCGAGTTTGGTTACACCGGAAACATGACCACAACCATTTTGGACAAAATTCCGCGCGCGCGATAAATCCTTCTATGTTATTAGGCAGGTCCATCGAGATTACCGTCTCGGATAGCGGCCTCCTCATCTCACTGACCCGGATACACACTGGTTGCTGACTTGGTGGACTCGAAAAGCTTATCATATGCATGTCATCTACAAGGCATTCGGACATAGTTAGATAGACATCTGCGCGTACGTAGAGGCAGACGCCCGATGCGCGACGTCGTCATGATCGCGACACATTCCTGACCAATTTCGACTTCTTCGAACGTTCGTTTCGAATGTTCCTTTCATTTCACGTATTTCTAGACTTCGCCCGCTCCTCATGCCTCGTCCCCGTTGTTGACGCAGCCATTCCTTAATCCCATACATGGAAACTTTTTACTACCGTTCCTACTTTATAGCAACTTAGTTGCTCGGGATCTTCCTCATAATTGAGAGCAACAACTCCCTTCTCACCCGTCAAGCTGTAGCGTTTTCGATATTGAAATCGCTCTTTTCCACAGCCATCACAAAAAGCACGACCACCGCACCCATCATTCCTTCTGTCTACGGCATCTTCCTTTAACGGAATGCTATCAAGCGTGTCGTTCATTTTACATGCCGAAGATTTATTGGACTAGCCGTACAACATTGCGTGAGGCGGTCTTTCTTTCTTTCACTTTTCATGTTCCTTTGGCATGACCTTTCTTTGATCGCATGATAGGCGTACTTCCTTTGTTACTCCTGGAAAAGCCATTGGTAGCCCGTGAACCTGCAACAGAAACCTCAACAGGCTGGAGGAGAACTTATCCCTTGAACAGCATTATCCGTGGAGTTGATCCCAAGCGAGCTTGGACCAGATTGCTGCGGTCTAATGGCGCTAGTTTTTGAGGAAAAAAAATGTAATCTGTGCAAGTATTCTTATGAGAAGATATCCCTTAGTCAGAGTTTCCAATGAGGGAGGGAAAAATTAGATCTTTCGATTTCAACCGGATTCTTCTGGAAAATCCTGATTCGTGTGTCCTTCACAAGGTGACATCCCTAGAGCTACGATCTTTTTATCATCCCTAATCTTCACCAGTGAGTCTCGAAAAGATAGCGAATGTATAGTGCCTTTCTGAGAGCAGGTGGAGAGCAATCGCCATATTTACCATATAATTTATCATATAACTCTCTGTTCACCATTTTCATTATCATAATTATCATTTTTATTATCCTTTCAATTATGCTACAAACAATACAAAATCCAGAAGACGCTTTGGCACTGAAATCGGATTGGATTTTGTAAGAAAGTACACCTCGGGGTGAAAACTCCAAGCAACCTGGTTTTCCTTGATTATCTCGTGCCTCAGCAGGTGGCGCAGCAGCTAGAGGCGCCACGGAAACCTATGGGATCTATGGATCCAATCCACACATGCGCATCTGGTCTCACATTGTTGAATCACGAAGTACGAGACATGCGTGGTAGAACGAAATCATTGAAATAGCTACCATAGACCTGCGACCTATACCACAGGCGGCTTAAAGGGCAAAGGGCAAAAAAAGGCATGGCTCATCCCAAGAAAGGCGATCGGTGCTGGTCACTTTATCTCATTCAGTCTCCATACTGTGTTTGACCTTCGTAATGGAATTCGTAAATTATGCGGTTTTGTTGTAAATGACCTGCAGTGGGCCGTAACAACAGCGTATTTACCCTTCCAATCGAGTCTATCAATTAGGACACCCAAAGCATAGAAGACTCGATTGGCTTAGGCGAGACTCGATCCGGGTTTGCAGCACCGTGGAGGGTGATGTCTCTTAACAATTATAACCTCTCCTTCGTAAAAGCTTTTCACAAAAATTTTTCGTTCTCTTGCAGTCTTTGTCTTTGAGGGGCGATGAAAGCTTGTCACAAATCACCGTGTGATAAGAGTCAGAATCATCCACACGAATCCAGAAGAAGGCTAGGTTTCTGCCTGCTGACCTAAGTGGCTATATAAGACTCCACTCTTGGTCGACGGTGTGTCGGCTGTCGTATTTTACGGCTTATCTTGCGCCTCCCGAAATGGGTCATTGAAAAGTTTCACTTAATTGCTCTAATCGTAGATCATCTATGACTCATGTAATTTAATCTTGAAGTCAAGCGTTTCAAAAATTTAAGGTTCCATCATTATGTGGCCGAATTTGGAAGTATCCATTTGATGTCACCCACCGTGGTAATGTACTATCGTTTCCAATAGGGAAAGCACTTATCCGTGTGCAAATGAGTGGTCTGGTCGAAGATGTTTACGGCGACCTTGTGTCCGACGTTTTTTTTTCTCCTCGTTCACAGTATTCGCAATAGATTCACGGAGTTGTGAACAGCTCAAGGTTAAACAAACCTCACCCTCATCGATCATCGCCAGAATATACTTGGCCACTTCATCGCTTCACACCGTAGCTTCCAATGCTGTCGTCGGTCGCTGTCGTCGTCACCTCAGCACACGGCGAGGTGCGAATCGAGGGGGGCAATCGTCGCGCCTCCCTGCCGTGCACTCACCTCATTTCGCCCTGACCCGACTGTATGCAAATCACCTGGGTAATACAATACCGTATTTGTTGAATGGCTGCCGTCCGCAAATGGAGGTTGTGTACCTCTGGATCGAACGGGAAGGCGTTTTGCCAGCTTACCACGAGCTCACCTGGGATCCTGCCATCGAGCATTTTTTGTCATCCTTTTTTATTCACAATTTTTGTGATATCGGTGGAGGTTCAGATAGTCGAAACTTATCAAATATTCCACTCAAAACCGCGATTGCAATAGTTTTGTGATAAAAATCGTCAGCAGGCTTATGCCGCTCCCACGTACGCTCTGCACCGGAAAGCTTCAGGGGAAGGAGCCTTTCAATCGCTCCTGTTAACTTCAATTTTCATCCATCGCACCTCTGTGCACTAACACTCGTATTAAATATTAATTAAATATTAACTATCTCATATTGATCTCGAACCAAACTTTGTGTATGAATCCCTGAGGGCTGCTCTTGCACTGCTAAGAGAATGGCGAAACCAATCTTGGCCAAGAACCATCTCTAGAAAACGTCAGAATTACTGCTGCTCGTAGAATTCTGTGCGAGATAATTCCTCGGAATCCATTATCTGCGTCATCTTTCGTTGTCAAGGTCTTACTTGGGAATTCAAAGAAAAAATCCAAATAATTTTCAAGGTTACAGGATGTGGACGCCGTGGTTGGCGTTCCTTCCTCTGATCGCAGCGATGCGTGTCGATCCGGAGCGAATCGCAGCACGATTAAGGATCGAAGCCGAGATTGCCAACGATCATGAGGGGACACGAAGTGGACGAGGACGGCGACAATTACAACCAAAAGAGATCTCCATACAGGTGAACCATTACAAGATTCGTAAAAACGGCGGCTTAAAAATTCCCTCAACTCAGCCGTTACTAATTTTTTTTTGATATGTGTAAGTATTTGTTGTCGCAGCAGGCTAGGACAAGCAACAAAGATAACCGAACCCATAGTTGAATCAATCAGAAGCGTTCATCTAACATGATCGTTGTATAATTTAGAATAACTGCATAGACATTATCACATTATCAGTTACTATCAGTAAATATCTCAACTCCTGTCAAAAGATAAGTATGGGTTCTAAATCTTCTTATACGATTAATGAAAAAAAGTTGGTACGGTAGGGGCTGTCCAAGTCGATGCTTCGACTCATAACGAGCTATCACTTCTTGAATCAGATTAACACATTATCAGAGCACTCCCGTGGTCCTGATGTGGCAGAATCATTGCAAGCAGTTTAAAAGTGGAATTTATCAGTATCAATCTAATACCGTATTATCTCTGGCTATGTCATGTGATAGAAAATCCTTGCGGCATATAAATTTCGCGCTCGTTTCCTGAAGCTTTCGAGTTTTTCCATTTTTTGAGTTCTCGATGTGAAATTTATTTCCTCAAATCCTAGCCTTGTTAATATCAATTTGCTCAATGCATTGCTTGCAAAACACCGTGAAAATTTTTATACAAACCAGTGCGAGTGGAAGATCTCCATTTTAGCCATCTCGCGTTGTACCAACCCTTTTGTAGACCACATCGAAATTGTACTAACAACCAGTTATCGTTGTAGCCGTCCGTTTGAAGGATCTGTCATCAACAGATGCTCCCTCTGGATAAGTAGATACAGGTTGTATCGAGAGTCGCTGAAATTTTCAAAACATCGGACATTTTGTCAACGGACGCAAACATGGTGCCTCCCCATAAGTGTCAGATCTTGTCGCAGCAGCTGATATCCTACATTTTTAATTTGTTATAATATTTTTCAATTTATTTGTTTATTTGGATTAAATCTGAGGAATGGTCTTATCTTGATTTTTGCATTATTCTAAAACTCCTGCCCTGACATTCTGACCTCTGGACATTACCTTAGTGTTGAAAGGTGCGCAGATTCCCTATAACACGTCTATGAGTAAAGTTGCTGTGTTTCAAGCAAAGGATTCATACGATAATTTTTCTTCCCATTCACATATGAAGTGTGCTAATCAACCAATTCGAACAAGGCATTCTCGTTGTTTCCTTATTCTTTAGTTTCGATTAACATATTCAAACATTCTCATGGTTCTTTAGTAGTTAAACACCCAGCTTTGAGTACTTTCCAGCCTACACTCACAATAAACCTACTCTTCTTCGAGAAAAACCGGTATTTCAATGCACCGAGGATTGTTTGTATTCGGAATTCAGTGTTGGCGTGATCGGATATGAAACCAATTTTGCGCGCGCGTAGATAGACATCTTTGGAGGTGGCGGAAGTCTTGGAATGTAACAGCGTCAAAACATTGAATTTTAGAGAATTCAATGATCTGATCTGATCTTCGATATATCGGGACGATTTGGAGACAAATGACTTTCGAAAAACAGCCGGTTCCGCAGCGGTTTTTCGTGGAGTTCCAGATAGTTGCTGTGACGGCGTTGCTTAGGAATGAAACCACGATACAGCACATTAGACGTCTTTTGAATGGCTTCTATTGCCTGAATGATCACTATTTATAGCTTGATTAGCACATAATCGTATACTATGATATGTGATAATGAAGCCCATAATATTTCGTTCCCTCTGCTGTAGAAGTTACCCACCTTGACGCAATGCGATCTTTTCTAGGATACGCCACGCGCACAGCTTCCAATCACCATCGCAGTGACCTATGAATGTGTGATTGCTCTGTGCAATAGCATTTATTAGATGCAAGTTACATGTTTTATTTTTGCAAGGCGACTGGGAAAGTTCATAATGAATTTATGAAGGGATTGATTCCAGTTTTCCACGAAGTCCTAAGGGGTGGGGGGTCGATTGGTCGAGTTTTCGAGTGGCCGCCGGCGGCGAGTGGGTGCTGTTTGTATAATAGTTCTATCCGTTGAAACACTGACAACGACAAACTGCAGCACAACATATAAGAACATCCGAAGCTACCAACCTGCAAATTTTCGAAGGTCCCTCACGTTACCAGCACTCTGCATATTGAACGGAATTCCAACCGGCTGCAGCAAGTCGTGCTGACGGCGCCGCGAAGCGAAAATTCGACCAATCAACCCCCACTCCCACTAAGGGGTCCAAAACACTGAACCCAAGGACGATGCGTACCGTAACGGCGTTTACTTCTGTTTCTTCTGACCAAAATAAAAAACACCACAAATATTACTTGAACTATTCGACACTGCTCCATCTTTTTCGAAGTGAGCCATGCGTCCTACTTCATCCACAATTGTAGGAGCATTCGAATGCGATTTGGTCCATACATTAGGGCCCCTTACGGGACCCAATTGAGATACAAAGCACTGTTTTCACACTCACCCCAGTCTGATGCTATTAATCAGATCCGGATGGTGGAAGGTCTGAGTGACCTGGGAGGCATTTACTAAGCTTTGAGCCATGCCAAACTGACAGCAAGCACTACACCCCTTCACCCTGATGGGTTATAATCATAAAATGGTCCGACGTCGGCATACATACTTTCAAGACAGCACTTCGTTTTTTCTACTTTCTAAAATGTATCCAATTTTCAGGTGACAGCGCCGTTGTTCTCATCACGACTGTTCGAATTCGGCAAGGATGCCGAGGACAATGAAGTGCCTCAGGCACTTGACGTAGGGAAGAAAGTTCAACTTACAAATCCCTTGAACTTTTACGGAGAAGACTACAACACACTTTATGTGAGGCTCTGAGTCCTAAACACTAACCCTCTTTCGACCAATGCTGATATGTTTAGGTGCTTTCCAATGGTGCAATTGGATTCGAAGCAAATGCTCGCACATACAAGGCAGGTCTGTTTCCTAGTGGAGCACGGATGATCGCGCCGTTTTGGAACAGAAACGACCTCCGCAAAGGCGGTCACGTGTACTATCGGGAAATCACTAGTGAGTTCAGCTAAAGGAAATCCAACTGGCCACCCTGCCAACAAATTTCACACCAATCTTTTCCAGAGGGTCGTGTATTGGAACGTGGCCAAAGCGAAATCCGGTACCAATATGACCGGTCTGTCGTCGTGAAGTCAGCTGTGGTTGTCACATGGGAGAAGATGCAACCGCTTGAAGGGACTGCTGCACTTCCTGAAGAAGTGGCTACTCAAATTTTCATGGGACTTTGCGATGTAATATAAATTTCATACACTTAATTTTTTTAGAACACGAACACCTTCCAAGCTGCTCTTTTTATCACGGACAATGGTACCTATGCTAACTTCATCTACAGCAATATTGGTTGGACACAAGGTGCCGAGGTGAGTTGTGGGGCCGCCTGACGCGTTATGACCCAGCGTTCGCTCCTATTCCTTCCTGTCCTTATGTATGCACTGCATGATCGGTATCCAGCAGCGTATACGTATGTAAATGAGGACCGGCTTCGTTTGATGAGGTTTGGGGGTGAAAGCCTGAAAGTATTTTGCTTTGCCCGATGTCGATTAGTTAGCTCTATACGGGAAACATGACAAACATCTTTGGAGGTCGCAAAGTGGTCGCGACCTCGAAGCGGTACCTGTTTTCTGTCGCTGTCTAGTCTCGCAGATGTACCAGCAGCCACTTCAAAGGAAGGCGACCGAGATGCCCTTTAGTGGTGACCGACCACCATCTTCTCGCAAGTTCATGGTGGTTACATAACAATGGACTATTGAAATTTTGAAGGGGACCGCTTCATCAATAGATATTGAAGATAAGCCCCGTGATAATCAAATAATAAGGATGAGAACAAGAACTGGAGCGCTAGCCAAAAGTGAGTATCAGTATCCCTCCCCTACTGCCCTCTATCCCTGTTTCGCACGTTATTTTATCCTTTTGATTGAAAAACCAAATTTTGTGGGTTTTGAGTATATACAGAGTACGAAATTCCCTGCAGCCTGTTCATGTCCCCTCGTGGACAATCTTACAGAAAAGCATTTCCTGACAATTGCAGGCCCAGGCTGATGGCTTGATGCCACCGGACTAGCACGAGTTACAGAGATCTGTACGCGTTCCTCGCTTTTCTACACATGTTCTCTAGCAGACAATTCCTCGAATAAAAGGCTCATCTGATTTTTCTGAACTTAACTAACCACCACCAATACTATGGCAAGCTACTGTAGACCGCGATTCCAGCGCAGGGATATCAGCGAACAGCAGGAGATTTCTTTCATAATTTCTAACGCCTAGGCTTCAAGTGATATGGAACTTTCATTATAATAACTTACAATTAATAACTAATTCCAGGCTGGTTTCAATCGTGGCGACAATACTGAACATTATGCTTTACCTACATCGGGTACCGGGAATATTATGTATCTGGAGGAATATGGCAATACAGGAATCCCGGGCGAATGGATGTTCGAATTGGGCGAAAAGCGAGTGATCCGATGCAAACAGGGAATCAAGGGTGACACCTGTGACGAAGGTATTTTCTACTTGTTTCACATTTTCACATACTTCACATGTTTGATATGGCGTGTAGTTGTTCCCAATACAACCAAGTGGAGCGTAAGAAACATCCTCGAGAAAAATTTTGCAAAAATAATGAGTCAGGTGTTTGTATTAGGTTGTTCCAAAAGTCTTGTAGTATTTTCGATCATCACTTTTTATTTTTTTTTTCGTCCAACAAATAACAATTAGGCAACAACGTAGTGACCATTGTTATCGGCAACCCTCTGCCACTTTATAGGAAAATCGTTGATTCCCTTCTCCCAAAACTCTGGGTCCTGAGAGAGTCGAAGAAGTCAGCGATTGCCCTCGCAAGCAAGTCATAATCAAGGAATTTTCTCTTGGCCAGGAAGGATTCGAGAGGATGGGTAAGGTGTTGGTCAGAAAGGGCAATGTCTGGAGTGTATGGCGGGTGGGGCAGGATATCCCAGCCGAGCTCCTGTAGCTTGGCCTGGGCACTTTTCGCGAAATCGGAGGAAATTGGAGCGGGCGTCGTCATGAAGAAGGGTGACCGCGGACCTTTTCCGGCACTTTTCTCTAACAGCGACGGCGAGCTGCTGGAGCTGGTGGGTGCATACGGCAGCGGTGACTGTCTCGCCTTGTACCAGCACCTCGCGGAAAACCATTCCTCCCGCGTCCCAGAACCAGCACAGTCCCAAGCGTGGTTTATCCTTCATGTCAATATCGCCGTTGCTGAAGATGATGCACCAACGGCGCACGGTCACGTAGCTCACACATCCCTTGCCCAATGCAGCGCTGATGGAGTGGCAAGCTTCCGTCGTTTTGGTGCCGCAAGACCGCTCATAATAGATGACATCGCGAGTTGGGGGGGTATCGACAACGGGCATTGTAGCTCTCTCCACGGGATCTGGTAGGTCAATATGAATTTTCCTAGAAAGCTAAGGCAAGGTTCTACCATATTCCTGAACCGCCTGGACCTGCCTCGAAGTGAACAAGACTTACTGATATTTTTTTTGGAAAAATACTACAAGACTTTTGGAACAACCTAATATTTCACCCTTGAGTAATTCTTTGAAAACTTCTCGAAAAGTTCCCTTAAAAATTAAATTTTAAAATCAGATAAAGGAAACCAATTGTTCTAGAATGCTCATCAGGGGAATGGGGCGCTGATTGTGCCTCGTGTTGCCATTGTGGAGAGGGAACCTGTCATCCGTTGACAGGCGAATGTCCTAAAGGATGTGCCGAGTGTTGGTTGGGAGGCAATTGTCAGACAAGTAGGTCACATCCACCTCTATTGCTAGCTATCGCGGAACATCAACAATTGAACTAGCGCTTGGTACTTACAGAAAAAGAAAATTGTCACGCTAGACCATCGGCTCAGTGCGCTCCAAACGCTATCTCATTCACAGACTACGACCGGTGTGGTGAACCTCTTCAGAGGTGCCAATGTTTGGCAGGATTCAAAGGCGACGGATACAAAAACTGCCAAGGTGAGAGTTCCATCTGAATTTTGATTTCTAGAAAAGGCTTGAGAAAAAAGTCAAAAATCTGGTTAGCCTGTCTATGTTAAACAATTTTCGCCACAATTTTTCAGAATTGGGGATATCAATCCCTACATATGTGGTTCTTTCAGGACCAGCCTGAAGGATTTAAAAACTTAATATGTTGTTCTGTCTATGATATTTTGTGATGTTAGGCACAAGCCACAGAGTGGGTCCATGTTTTGAAAGCTTTGAAAAAGATGGGAAGGAATACTTGTCTGCTCACTCGGACTAATGACTTTGGAAGAGCCGTATTCTGAATCGTGGGAAGCCTAGAAGTCCTAAAATTAATTTAATTTATTTATTATCATTATTTCTAGTTCTATTATTTCTAAAAGTCCTAAAATTAATGACAACAACAATCTATAATAATTTCATTTATCAAATTTAAAAACAGAATGACCAAAAAATCAAAATAAATGACAAAAAATATTAATCTAATAATAATAATTAACATTTCTTCTAGTAACAAAATATTGAAATTCATTTCTTAGCACGCAAAATTGCATAAGCAAATAAAAAATTGGCTAACAGAGTTATATGCTGTGATCCTAGTATCTGACATCATTTAGATATCGATGAGTGCCGCGAACAAGTCTGTCACAAGAACGCCGTGTGCACCAACACACCTGGACGGTACTTCTGCCAGTGTCAAGAGGGCTTCTCAGGTAACCTCTTTACGATCGGCATCTCAGTCAAGTGTCTAGTCCGACTTTCTCCGCGCCTATGTATAAAGCCCTGACATGCATTAGGTTGTCAACTGTGGTGCAGGTGATATGGAAAAAAGGGCTTTTTGTTCAAGATTTGTGTTACGACTGGCGAAAGAGGGGAGGGGGGACATAGCACTTATCTTCCTCCGAATATGCCACACTGCAGCGGTACGCAGATCACTCGAATCTTTGCCAAAAGCTGTGGTTCCATTGCCGTTACCGTAAGAGTGCTTCCATGCACTGCGACGCCTATTGCGAAGCGCGCTGTGTTGTAACCTAGGAACCCATCTTGAGTTCTTCAATTTATCGATGTTTCATGACACCGTGAAGGCTAGTTTTTGCGTTCACAAGATAAATTCAAATTGGAAAGCGCGCCATGTCAGATCAACTTACCTATTGCACTCCATGGATAGATACAAGGTGGTTCACTCCGATCATAGGTTTTTCTTGTAATTCCATAAGGTTCTTGAATTGTAAGAAAATTTCAAAGTACTGCAAAAGGCACTTTTTGGATGGCTTGACTTCACCACTTCTATAATATTAGGTTGGACGGGAAGTTCTGGGACACTTTTTGTTTTTTCCTGTAGAAACCTGTAAAGAATTGTGGGACAGTCCATGGTAAGGGTATATAGATGGAGTGTGAAGGACTCTTCACTAGTCTGGTTATCACCACTATGGCTTCGACAAGCGGCGAATCTGAGCCTATTTCGCGAGAAGGTCTTCGACTGCTGATTCTTCATGAGTACCGCCTTGGTAGTTCTGCGCGCCTGGCGGCCGACAGAATCAACCACTCGATGGGTGCGAACACCACTTCGAAGTCTACGGTGATTCGGTGGTATCAGCGTTTCGGTGAAGGACAGACAACGCTAGAAGATGAACCACGCTCAGGACGTCCTCCGGTCTTCGATGTCGACGCCCTGACAGCTGCCGTTGAAGAAGATCCCCGTTGAAGAAGATCCACTTTGGTGACTGAAGTTACATGTGAATAAAATTAAAATAAATTGAATTTTTCTCACAAGGTGTCCCAGAACTTCCCGTCCAACCTAATAGTTTGGAAGAGTAGCTATGGGAGCAACTGCAAATATATAAACTGCAAGGGACTAGGAGGTAAAACATTGAAGGGAAAAGTTTGTTCCTGGTCTTAGGAGTGCAGGAATGTGAATGAGTTGCTCGAATGTTCAACGGATCGAAGCGCTCAACCGAGCCTTGTGGCACATGTACACCCGAGCTCATGTTAAATCAAATCCCTCCAATGATTCGAAGTTTTCCATCTGTCGCTAAACCACTTTTGGTGGGAAGTCAGCTGCACTAAGTTGTGAAATGCTAGCTGCCGTATTACAAGCAAGGCAGGATCAGCTTGACGTTGGTCGTTCCAGGCGATGGGGTCTCGGAATGCGTCGCATCCTTCTTGTTCCCATCTGATTCTCATCAACCTCTGCCGAAGAGTAAAACATCGAAGGTAGTCAATGAAGCAGCTTTTGGACTTGAATTCCTTATAGAGGAATATAGTCTACATTTTATTTCCTTTTTTTCAGGTTTTATGGCAACTCAGATCGCCCATGAAACTATTCGGAAAAACGTACGACAAGATCACGGTACGTTAGATTCTTATTGCTGTCTTCAGACTGAACAACCCGGACTCCCATTTGTAGGTGACGACATCGGGCTTGCTTTCGTTGACGGACGTGCCGAAGACTTTTGGACACAATCTGGAACAGATGCATCTAACCGGAGTGGCACCATTCTTCGCTCCAATCGACACCAGTCGAGGAGGACATGTGACTGTGGCTGAAGTCACCGGTGAGCGCTTTCGTTCTGACCTGCCCGAAAAACTCTAACTATCCGCTCTGCTTCTGGAACGGTTTTCATTATGACATATCAGTTGAAGGCAGAAGTGGATGGCATTCTATTTTTATATTTTTTGAAAGTAAATAAAAACTCAGAAAATGTATGCGGCTATTTAAATTTGCTTTCGTCAGACTCGGACACATTGACACGTGTCACCCGAAGCATCCAAGAAAACTATGAAGAACCGACGTTCCAAGCTAGAAGTGTTCTGATCGTGACATTTATGAATGTCACTGACGGTAGAGCTCAGGTAAGTTGTTTGTTAGCTTCAATACATTGTGTGCAAAATGGTGGGAAATCTGAAGCCTTCTTAACCTTCCCGTTTATTCGTTGGCCCTTTTGTCACTTTTGAAGAGCCACCCCTCCCCTCCAAAAGTAGCTCTCGTGGCGTCTTGTTGAATAATTACCACTCTTGCCCATCCCTTCAATAGTCATCTCTACCTCCTTGAACACTTTTGCGTTTCATATAGGATAATGCGGGTCAAGGAGTCACAAAGAATGGAAAAGCATTCAAATAACCTTTAAAGGAATGCGCTTGATAGCGTATTCACCGCCACTGCATTGAGGGGATCAGTCATAGATGGATAATCTAGACATAGATCAATGCTTTTACACTCTCGAACGGGTCTGGTACTAACAGATTTTGGAAGGACGTAATACGTGTTCTAGGTGGGCACTGATGAAGAGTCAGCGGTGGAAGGATGGAGGAGACAGCTTTTGTTTTTTGATTTAATCAGTCCCTTCTCTGAGATGTGCCACGCATTTGAGTACCAATCAGAATCGTAGTAGCAAATCAATGTGATCTGACTTACACAATCACTTTCGGGGCTGGCCGATGTACAAGTCGGTGCTTTTATCCTCTCAGACGGGCTTGGTAACAATTACCGACGCTGAAGGATTGAAACGCTTGATTGGCCTGGGCGGCAGCTGATGCGGAGTTTGATTTCAGCATCATGGAAGTGGAATGCATGCTACCTGTTACTACGCCATCTCGCCACGTGGTCCAATACTGTCTCCAGAATAAAGTATAAAGCATATAACGTTGATCGGTCTCTTTTAAAACACGCCACGCATTTTACTTTCACTCGCAATCGTAGGGGCGATTAGGCTTATACAACTCTATTTACGGGCACCAGCAGATGTACATGTCAGTATTTTTGCCCTTTCACGCCATCTTGGTATCACTTGGTAAAATTCGAAAGAATGGATGTATATTTGATATCCGAGCATTCGATGCTCTCACCATGTCAGTGAAGCCGCGCCCTTGTCACTACACTATCTTCATCTTATTTTTTCCGTGATACTGATATCTGTTTCTTCTCTAAAAACTTATTTCCTTTGATGAAGCAATTTGTTTCAGAGAGGAAATACCTTTCAAACGTTGCTCATCAGTGGAATGAACGACAAACAAGAGAAAATGACATTTGCTGAAATGCTCTACAAGGATATGCAATGGGGTGATGGCGCTGAAGTGAGTGAATCCATCGATTTCAGTGAAGGACTCTCCAACCCTAATTTCATAATTTCTCTGGATAACCTTAAAATCCAATTTTTGTTAAAGGCTGCGATAATGACTAACGATATCTCATCGTCTGTCAGTCTGCCCGGTTCGGGTACCCAAGGAATAGAGCAGCTCACACAGCTCAGCAACATCGGACAACCTGGAATTTGGTTGTTCAGAATTGGTAATGTGTCGCTTACACGGCAGTTTCGCTTCGAAAACTGAGGTCAAAGATTTCAGATGAACCAGCCATTCAGCCATGCCCATTAGAAGGACAACAACCGCCGTACTGTCAGAAAAAGACACGTCCATCCAATCGAATATTGCCGCCAAAGTCCACCCAACGTGAGTTTCCTTATTTAAGTGTTATGATCAATTTTTATACTGATCGCTTCAGAGCTCCGCTCTTCGATCTCTTCACCGGCGCCCAGTGACCATATCAATGTTGCTGGCCCAGCACTTACGATTCCCGTCGATGCTCCTCGTATCATCCAACCCCAATTTGTTACTCCTTCAGGAAGGCCTAATATCCTCGTCGATACACAGTCGGAGGTAATTGTTACTAAAATAACACGCAAATGGCACGGTTATGTGGCTTAGAAGGCAGATCCTAGATCGATTCTCACTAAGGCCGCGGTCATACTTTGCGCAGCTGCGTTAGTTGACGCCGGTACCGGCGTCAAACTCACGCGACCATTTGCCAGCCGCAGACGACGGCGTCAGTAGATAATGCGCAGCGTTTGCAAAATTCTTGACCCAATCACACTACAGTATGATAATTGTGGCCGTTTCGAATCTTGGCGCTGTGCCAATACACGAAGCGGCCACGATCACCATATTGGCACACTGCCAAGATTCGAATCGGCCACAATCACCATACTGTAGTGTGATTGGATCAAGAATTTCGCAAACTCTGCGGATTATCTATTGACGCCGTCATCTGCGGCTGGCAAATGGTTGCGTGAGTTTGACGGCAGTGCCGGCGTCAACTCACGCAGGCACCTGCGTGAATTGACGCCGGCACCGGCGTCAACTAACGCAGCTGCGCAAAGTATGACCGCGGCCTAAGACCTACCAAGCCTTTCGCTCTTTTAAGCCCAGTGAATTAGCACAACATTCTTCTGAGACGATAAAAATACTATTATAGTTGTTGGATTGGTTGACATTAGCATTTTTCAACTGCTACTGTTATTTAAAGACAGTGATAGGGATAATGTGGGTAATGAGAACTCCTAAACTGGATCATGCAAATGAAAGCTAGGGCATTTTCGTACTATTGAGCACGTCGACCTTCATATTTGATGATCTTTTCATATTCGACCCGAATTATCCCTATTACTGCCTTCAAAATGAAACCAGAGTGCTAGCTGCATCACAAATCCGGTTTACCAAGCGATAGTTTCGTACCTTTTCATGCTTCAGGTTAAGAAAAAAATGAAAGTGCTGGTAGAGGAATTCATTTAGAGACTGATTTCTTTTGGATAGCCACTGTTCTATATGCATTATTCTGGATTGGCTTTAAGGAATCATCCACGATCGATGGTTTTTTTGTTACCCACATACAGACATGATTTTTTTGTTACCCATATATTTATGTTGTATTTGCCCAATGTGGGCCGCATGCGAAGTTTCACGCGAAAAAAATGTGAATACGGCTAGGATACTGCACAATAAAGCCCCGACCGGGTGGATGGGGCCTCCGAGCAAGAGTCCACTCCTTCGTCCGCAGCGGTCGCAGACACTTTGTAGGAACAGAAAGTTACGTGAACAGTCCCACTCTTCGTACCCAACCGGGCGGACCACGGGACGAGGTTCTTACTCTGAGTCCCCGCCCACCCGGCCGAGAATTCGTGGGGTTGTATCATAGCCGAATTCTCGCTTTTTCGCGTGAATCTTCGCATGCTGCCTTTATTAGGCAAATACAACATAAACATATGAGTAACGAAGAAGCTCTATTTTCCGTGGACGATTCCTTTGAGCTCGTGAGGTCTGACCGAGCTGAAGTCTAAGTCACTACTGATAACTTTTCATAACCGCGACAAACCTGTTACTAATTTACCAGCCAAGGAGAGATGAAAGAATCGGTTGCGCGGTATTACGGAATTCGATCCCCTCACCATACTAGTATGGATCCGTATATAAACGAGATATCAATCTGCAACGATACTTCCCGACCTTCCTTTTTGGAAGGGTTTTGTATATTCGTCTGGAATAACACGAAATTACCAGTAACATTGGCTATGACTTCCTTAAATACTAAAAAAGCAACTTGCCCTTTCGTTTGGCAACCTGTAAATTACGAAAAGATTTCGGTCCAACGTGGATACGTGGGGAGAGCGCATTCCAGGTCAAAGCGTTTGAATCCACGTTCCAGGGGGAAGAACCTCCGCGGTCTCACTTCTTTCCCACTCACATCCAAAGGGTCAGATTTCTTATTCCTATGAATGGACGAAAATTTCAATTGGATTCTGTGCATCGCTTAACCAGATCTTGTACGTACGTTTTGCAGGCACCGACCACAGAGGCTCCGACCTTCTCAAGCCGTTCGTCCACTCTGCCGACTACGAAAACCATCCGTCCTCGTCCTCGATACGAAAGCACGCCTCATCGGTTAGTGAAAGAACAAGTCCATTAAAGGCAGCTTTCGGGAAAATTCGGACGAAAAGTATAAGAAGTAGTGAATATGAGAGCCGAGATGCCTAGTAACAGGAAAGTGGATAAAAAACGAATGGAAGTGGTCAAAAACCCAAGAAATAGAACCCCTTCCCACCATTGGTTCTGGGCGCGGACGACCTTTCCGTCAAGACGCGGGTAGTCCGCATAGGTTTTCCACTGGCATTACCAAGCGTAAGCATGAAGGGATGTTCGGAAATGCGACAGCATCTATTTTCATGTGGTCAGTTTCAAGCTAAAAGTGAGAAAGCGCGCTCGATACATTCAATCCTGCCGATCTCCTTGACCAACCGCACCGTGACCAACCCCTGATCACGTCGCCTGGAGGCGGGCTGTCCTTGTCCAAGGCGGCTTGTCCTGACGAGGCCGCCTCTGCCACAGCTCAAGGGGGCGCCTTCCGCGGGGGATTTCGCCATGCATAGGCCTTCCAGACCCGTAGTTTTTCACTCAATGCATCCTTATGGGATTCCCTGTCACCCACATTATCCCGAACACTGTCTTTAAGTTACTCGCTTGATTAGCTTAGTACCCGATTTCCTTGACACAAAAATAGATAAGTTTAATCGATGTCGATCATCACCATCTCACACCCTGTTGCGCGTTTTCGATTCTAGCTCATCTTACCCCGATACCACATCCCTTGCAAGTAGCATTTGCCTCTGACTTTTGTTCACCGTTTTTTCGGTTTTTTCTGCGCTTTTCGGAAACACGCTACAAGTTTTCGAACTGACCGCGTTACGTGTGAATTACCTTCTCTTTTCTACTGATCTTCCACTTTTTTTTCCGGTCTATGATCCACTCTCCAAACATTGCAATTTTTGCAGTGAGCACCACCCAATTTATTACACGTCCCACCCATAGCTTGGACGTTGGTCATCTCTTACAACTTCTCCCAGTCTTTACGCTGCATTGGAAGCGATTGTGAATTTTCGTTGTAGGCACCGTCCATTCGGGGTGCACTCCACCATCCCTCCCGGACCGCTTTCATGTCTTTCGAAAACTCATGGCTGACTTTAACCCAATCTTCCCCACGTTTTGGCTGTATTACAACCTAATTAACAATTTTTGCCTTGAACACCGAACATTTTAGTGCCCGCATAGCCCACCGTGGGAGGAGCTGTGCATACTTGAAGGCAGTGTTTGGGGAAATTCGGCAGAAAGTAAGAAGTAGAGAATATGAAAGTCGAGATGCCCAGTTACAGGACACTGAAGAAAAAACGGATGGAAATGGTCAAAGACCTGAGAAACAGGACCCTTCTCTACCGTTAATTCCCAACGTGGAGCCTTCCCGTGAAGAGGCGGAGAGTCCGGACGAGTTTTCCATTGACGTGTTGCCATGTCCTTAACACAAAGGGATGTTCGGAAATGAGGAAGCACCCTATTTCTCGAGTGAGCTTCAAGCCAAAACTGAGAAAGCGGGCCGCGATATCTTCTGTTCCCACCCCAACCAATCAGTCGCTAGTAGGCGGACCGAGCACAGTAAGGCGGCTCGAGCTGAAAAGGCCGCCTCTGCCACAGTTCGGGGGCGCCCCCTTCGCGGGGAATTTCGCCACAAATAGGCCTTCCAAACCCGTAGTTTTCAAGTGAATGACTCTTCTTAGGGATTCCTTATCACGCACATTACCCCTAACACGGGCATACAGAAGAAGCCTTTTATAGTACTGATGACAGCTTAAAGACGCCCATCGCGCGGGTGGAGTGCAAGTGTTCCGACTGGTGAGGTCAGGTCAGGTTGCGCGACGGATTGCAATCAGGTAAAGACAGGTATAAACACGCTGCCAAAGCTTCTCCCCTAAAAAGGCTTACCAGGAAGGGCTTTTTACTTCCGATGGAACTTCGAATAGGGACCCCTACAGATCGATAGGGCTTCGAACGCTCATTACAAATGTGAAAACCAAAAGTGCTACGGGCTGTTCGGAAGCGAGTTAGGAGGGGTCAAAGTTCGCATGCGAAGACTCATCGACAGGGGACTCTGCTAGTGGTGACTCGTCAACGCGGCTAATCATGTATGTCACAACAGCCACGTTGGCTCAAAGGTAGTGATCCTCGTCTCCAGGCGTGGGGTGCTGGGTATGCTCCCCGCCTGTTGAGCCTTTTTGCGTTTTGTGTTTCATGGCCAGAAAATGCTTTTCTTTCACTTCTGAACGTTTCCTTGTACTGGTACCTATCACACCCATCATTTACTCTGCCACTTTATTTATAACTACTAACAATACTCACAAGGGAAGCACATCAGGTCGAAGAGACTCCCATACCACTCGAATTAGGCGTTGTTGCGTAAAAAGATTATGATATTCGCGCACAGGGGGTCAAATTACCCCTCTGTGCAAATTTTCAGCCGAATCCAGTTTTTGGTCCAACTTAGGAAAATTAGGGGTGGCTAGGGGGTAAACTGGTAATTTTTTGAATTTTCTTCTACAAAAAATCCTGGAACCTGAACATAATCACCTACACATACCTGTTACACTTGCCCATCGCACTGAACGTACGAAACAAGCGTCAAATAAGAGCATTTGCTCGGCAAGAGTCAACGCCTTCTCCACTGTTCATTGTGCTGCCACCCAATAGATCGTGAATTTTTGCGAAATTTGGTCAAATTCTCAAATTGGCTAAAAGCTCGTCTCCTAGGGTAACTTGATTACCTCAACACGAAAATCATACCGGTTTTGCACGAAAACGACTGGCTCGCGCGTTATGGGCTTCCGAACGCACCATGTAATAATATTAGGCATTCAGGTAAACGTGTAGACAATTAGACACAAAATGCAAAAAAAAATTTCCACCGGCGGGGAGCAAACACAAAACCTTTATGCTGCAGATCCGGAGCACTACCAGCAAGCCACAGTGGCCGTTGATAGTTCAAGAGCAGCCGTGCCGACGGCAAAGTGCCTCGCCAATGAGATATCACAAGCAAACTTTGTCCCCTCCTAACTCGCTTCGGAATAGCCCGTAGCACTTTTAGTTTTCCAATTCGTAATCAGCGTTCGAAGCTCTATCGAATGATATGGGTCCCTATTCAAAGTTCCATGGGAAGTAAAAAGCCCTTCCTGGTTAGGCAAACCTGGGAGAGCCCAGACGGCAGGATACGCCACTATTCGGACAATTCGCCAAGGGCGGTGACCCAGTTCGGTGCCGCCGACCTCTAGAAACGGAACACTTGCGACACACCCCCCATCGCGCTCGCTGTTGAGTGGAGTCACAGTTGACCCTCCATTGTTGACGGCGGCTGGAAGGTCTATTGCCTGCAGTGGGGCGTGGTCGATCCGCCCCTAGCACCTGACAACCAATGGAGAACAACTGTTATCCCACCCATGAGCGAGCGCAAACTGTGAGTTAACTTTCAATTGATTCTAAAATCCGAAAGTAATTTCCATATTGCAGGCCTATTGTGTCGTTCGGTGATCGCGATTTTGAAGAACTCGATCCAGATGTGTTCGAGATTACTTTTCCTCCGTTTGTTACCGTCGTTCCAGAGATGTTCACACCGAAAGAAAAGCTGAAGCAGCTGCCGGATTTCACGATTCAGGTAGCTTCTGGAGATGATCCTTCTGTCAACATGGATCATTGCGTCCTTTAAGGAAAGCTCCACAGTCACAACATCTCCTCAGATTTCGACCACAGAACCCACATTCCCCACGTTCAAGCTGGACGATTCAAGCCTAGAAACGGTTGTTACGGCGTCTTTGGACAATTCACAGCCAGAGTCCACTGTTGAACATGCGCGCACATCTACACCTCCACTCGAAAATGCTCCTTCGGAAGAAGAGTCAGTGACCGAGGTGAAGGAGGATACGCAAAATCCAGAGGATGTCTCTGAAGAACTACAACGGCAAACCACTGAGCAGCCTACAACGGAAAAGGTATAATGCTATTGCGATGGAGGTTTCTCAATTACTTTTGGGGATTACAATACGTTGGTGGTCCTTTAATAAGATACGGGCCGACAAAGGTCCTAGTATAGAGTACGGTAGAATCCCTGAAGGCGCACTTTTGTGGAGGCCACGACACTCGAGCTGGTGCTTGCCCCTTCTAATTGTCAACGGAATCAGCGAGACACCTGTTCACGCGATGTACCAATTCGTGTGCCACGGTGATCCAAGTCGGGTGTCCTGGCATTCTCCCTGTGAAGTTCTATTTTACAGTAAAGTCCGGAATATGCTCTTAAGTTAGAGAAGAAAAAGAGCGGGTTCGGAAAAAGCCTTGCGCAGTACCACACATTTATTTCTATTCTTTTCTACCTCTTATTACATTCCTCATCCAAAGCCGGAATGTCCGGAATAAGATGCGAAAAATTTCGACCGAATATTCTTCGTGAAACTATCCACGAGTAACTTCAAAGATTGGAATGGCTCCGTTGGTGCATTATACGCTCACTGAGACCTGTGCGGTGATGAGCACTGCTAGTCACCCCGCAGTTCTTCGTTGGTGCGGCCTGTCGGCTTCCATCGTCCCTCTCCCCCACCCACCAATGATGATCATGGTGACTTACGCCCTCTTTTAGGCACTCAATAAGCCGTTTAGTTCCTAAGTGTGTTACTTACGGGGTGTAAAGGGCGTCGTATACAGTGTGTCCAACCCATGAAAGGCTACTTATTTCAGATAACAAATCCACCTACGACCGTGACGACGACCACGAAACGGCTCACAACTACGCCGTCGACTACGGCGCCGCATGTCTTCGTCTTCACGACAACACGAGCGGTAAACTTTGCTTGCCTTATCATACCCTTTCTTTATCTTTGAAATCTGAATGCATCTTTATATTTAAAATGCATAATTCCTCAATACTGAGCGTTCCTCACTGATCTGAAAGCCTATTCAGACGACAAAAGCTTCACCAAAGCGACCACAGATCGTCACAGCCGGAACAACCACAACGCTGTACCCCGAAGACGATCGAGAAGCTGCTGCTAGCAGTGAGTTTTCAGGCAAAAGCTTTTTTTAATGTGGTTCAGCCATGCTCCCTTTGTGACGGCGCATCAACAGTGTCGAAAATAGCATCGCCAGCGGCGCACGCTTACTTTACTATGACCGCGTTCAAACTTTGTGCCGGCAGGGCGTGGCTGCGTTCACAAGCAGCGAGGCAGAGTGACACGGGGGAGATGCAGAGACGACGCAGGCAAGGAGACAGGGTGGCATAGGCGGAGACGCAGAGACAAGCAGCCACGCTCCGCCGCCGGCACCGCAAAGTATGAACGCGGCCGAAAGCCCAGAAAACCACGGCGGATCGAGGCTGTTTTTGCTCCTCCAGTCCGTGCGATAGACGACTGTACTTAGACTTCAAATCGACCACCCAGTAATGTTTTTGGGTTACATGAACCGTCGATTCCTGAAGGCGAACGCTGTTAGGGTAGGTTTTCGGATGTGGAGAACAATATATCTGCACAACACTGTTCCGAAAGTTCGGCCTGTGCTCTAACACCACTACTGAGCAGAGCAGAACAAAGAATTTTGTTCAGTTATGCAGTTACGGCCGCAATCCGCAAAAAAATCCCAGAGGCGGGTGGCGTCCTGTTAATCTCGAAGTAATAGTCGTCTTATTGATCACTCATTATTTCTAAGAAAACTGATTTTCGCATGGATTATATAAGAAACTAACCGAGAATCACGACGCCCCATAATATGCCTGTGCAAACGCTTCGATAGTGGGCACCAATTGTTCGGTTTGCGATGGATATTATTGCCTTAACTGAAGAAGCATCATAAAAATGCACGCCTACCACAGTTTAATGTTTTCTAAAGGTTACATTTGTTTAGGTAGTTGACAAGAAACAAAAAGTATATCTCATGTATGATATAACCCAGTATTAATCACCAGATATTCATCATTTGAAGATTGTAATTGTTAAGATTGTTAAGAAAACCGTCATAAGAAGTGTATACACATGTTTGATGAAACAAACAAGTTGTTTTGCTGTGTTTTGTTATCGCTGACTAAGCTCCTGAATCGCGGTACGTTTTGAAAGAAAAGGTTTCAGAAAGTACGTTACTCTCTATATGCGAAACATATAGTGGCAGCTACTGACCATGATACATTTTCAAAAAAAGCGAAAAATGGGGTTTGACATTAGTGCAACACCATGTGTTGCGCGCGGTACGGCGAATGCTGCCTTCTGGCTCGCATCCTCCAGTTTTCAATGAAATTTTACTATGTCCAAATGAGTAAACGGAATCCTTATTCAGAAATGGCTATCATCATTCCGAGTGTTATTGTTGTTGTTTGGATATTGCTGCTGATCGCCATTGCAATTTTTGTATGTTGTCGAAGAAGGTGAGTATAAGCCATACCTGATGCTTCAATGAAAGACTTCTGAGACATAAAACTTGAACGCAATTTTTCCAGGACTTCATCAGCACACCTGCGACCGTACGGGCCGGTGTATTCTGTTCAGCAGACAGGATATGCGCTGAAACGAAATGGCAAACCTGTAGAAGGTTCTTATGAAGATCGCTTAGAAAAAGCTGCAAGAATGAGCAGCGAGATGTCTGCTTACAATCAGGTAACTACACAAATTCTAGAGGATGATTTCCATTCAGCTCGTTACGCTCACCCTCCTATTGGGTTACATATGAATCAGAACTGCTAAATCGTCCGGTTCAATCAAGGTCATGAGTTTCATGCGTGAATTAACCCAGAATCCTATTAAATAGGTACATGAAAATAACGAACATAGAAAACAAAATGACTGATCTTGCTCCTTCTTCGATGTTCCGCCGCTGCTCGCACGTGCGCACGTGGGCCACAGGCGCTTCGTTCGGCACCTTATGCCGCGTTCATACTTTGCGGTGCCGCCTGCAGGGCGTGGCTGCGTGTCTCTGCGTCCCCGCTTGTGGCACATTGTCTCGTTGCCTGCGTCGTCTCTGCACCTCTCCCGTGCCACTCTGCCTCGCTGCTTGTGAACGCAGCCACCCTTACTGGCACAAAGTATGAACGCGGCCTAATGGGACCACGAAATACGAAGTGCATATTGCCGATTACGGTAGCAGATTAATAGCAGGTTACAGAATCAATCCGATTACGTTGGCCGCAGTAAGAATGTGCTTGAGGATGACAGAAATATCCCATCGTGTATCGCGTGTATGTGCTCACAGTATCAAGCAAAAACCCCTAATAACACCCGAGGGACACTTTGACAGTTTATTCGCGTTCCGCTCGACAACAATGGAGCTCTTTCATATACTGTTATTTTGGGATACCAAATTAACGACATTGGAGGGGTAAACTAGGGACTTAGTGGAACAAGATAAGAAATCAGGGGAGCTCAGCAATGTAACAGTAGGGAAAGAACGAAATAAAACGGCTAAAAATCCGAGAAGTAGAAAACCAAAAACACTCCTCTCTCCCACCGTCTGCGTCACTATCCGGTGGGTAGATTGCAGACGGGTGAGGGGCCAAGTCTGCCGGCTGCGAACATTGTCCCGCCTTACAGGCAACTCACTCCATGGAAGAGTGGCAGAGCACCTTGCGGTGATGCGGTGATGGGACCCCAAGTGCGCTTTTTTCAGTGCGGATTACGCCACACTTCACCACTCTGGGGTGGAATGCTTGTTTCTATAGAACATGCCTTCCCCGCTCTCATTTTCTCTTTACCCCATCCGATGTCCCTGAGTCAAAGCCTGAGAGGAAACAGCTGAGAGCGTGTGAACGCTTCTATTCACCTCGTTTCTGAGCAAGTGCAAGTTTTACTGCACAGATTTCTTTCGAGAAAAAGGATATATCATTGTCAGATAATGCTGTTTTACTGAGAATAAACCAATATATCAAATAAAACAAACATTCATCAAAAATGGTGTGGTATAAAGCGTTTTTTGTGCCATGATGTGACTGAATCAGAATACCGGCGTCCGCTAATCTTTATGCTGACCCATAACTTTCTTCTACTAATTTTTTTCTCTGAATCAAATGGTGTTTATGTCCTCCTTTGGAAGTGTCGTATATCCATGTCATAACAATTTAGTGAATTCCTCTACTCAATCATAATACTGTGGTTTAGTTGTGTCAAGGTGAACTTAACTACAAAGTAATTTATTATTTAACCCTGATTAACTATTTAAAACTAACACCGGGAGGTTTCAGTCTGGTCGGGTGTCGTTGTATGGTTCTTATTGGAAACTGAATAATTCGCCTAATTCGAATCTCTCAACGAATCGTCAACCATCACCACCATACAACGGGTACACCCCTTCGGTGAGTTACGTTATAGAGAACGAACTACGCTATCGCACACGGCTCATTTGAGGTCAGACCTTGAAAAAATCCAGAAAAATTAAGTGATTTTAAGGTATCTCTTGTTCAAAAAATAACCTTTTTTAGAATGAATCAGTTATGTAACCGGTGATTATACCTTTACCAATAGCCTCGTATTTCAGAGGTTCTCCTACACCGGTCGATATTGAAACCACTCCATTGTGAAAATCAGTTTTTTGATGTATCAACTGAGTGTAGTGCAGAAGGAGCCTAGCGGCCACAAACACGACGCGACGCGACACCGCGCAAGGTCCTTCCGTACCACGTGAACGGTTGCAATCTTGATGTCATCTGTTGTATGTATGTTTGTTATGAGCTAATTTTATGACATATCTAGAGCTTTTACTTTGTCGACGAGATACATAGACATATGCCGACCGCATTTTTCAAACGACAGGCGAGGCTTCTCCTTGCCATGCCCTGCCCCCCGTGTTCGCTTGTACATTTCGCAGGCCTTATGAATATTTTCGGAGTTTTATTCAACTTTGAGAATTTCCATTGTTCCTTGCTCAAACGCATAATTGAATTCATTTCATTCATTTGGCATTACTCATTCCACCTAATAAGCTCAGCTTTTTATCAACCCTTTTCATTCTTTAATCATTTCCTGTGATATGCACGTTCAATCTTGTGAAAGTTGTCACCTAGAACTGGTGGCGTTTTGCATTTAAAGTTTATATAATTTGTTTTTTTCCTCGCTTTTATCATGCCCTTGCACTTTTCAGTTTCCATTACGAGACGGGAAGCCTATTGAATAAATATTTAAGTATTCTTTGCAATGTGTGCTTACCTTCCATGACATTACC
Source organism: Trichostrongylus colubriformis (assembly GCA_963978905.1). Lineage (NCBI taxonomy): Eukaryota > Metazoa > Nematoda > Chromadorea > Rhabditida > Trichostrongylidae > Trichostrongylus > Trichostrongylus colubriformis. The sequence goes on along the minus strand of OZ022259.1, from coordinate 6,452,968 downwards.
TTCCATGTGTTCTACCAGGGCTATCAGTCTGATTTGCACCGCTGATATAGTGGAATACTGAAAGTGCTAACAAGGAATACCGTCCCATCGCTTCCAATTCGGTTAGCCGAAGAATCATCTGTAAATCTAGCAATGGTACGATATGCACATTTTTTACGTGAAAGGAAATGCCCTAAATGGAACGCTAGAAACGTCCCACTGACTGCAGCAGAGTCAAGTTTATGTTAAGGAATCGGAAGGGGTGGGGAGAATGAGGAAGATGGAAATGATCGTTTTGAAACGAACATTTGTGGTTAGGAGCGATAATCGGTAGGGAAACCCGGATTCAAAAGCGCGAAATTGTGGCCTGTATTCGCATTTTCCGCGCATCTCATCGAACTGCAACATCACTTTTGCGAGTTGCTCGTTGTAGAATATGTCATTTGTTGTCTCGTAGGATGTATTCATTCATTCATGATGATGTGAAATAAGCGTAGCAATAAAGAGAAGCAATCAAGAAAAACAATGAATGGCAGGATAACCAAATCGTAAGAAAAAGATGTTCGTGATAAGAAAAATTCATTGAATTTAAACTCGACGTCTAAGAAAGGTGTTGTGTGTGAAACATGTGCAACCTAACGAACTGCAAGTGTTACGTTTCCACCGTAGGTCGGTATTGCCCTCTCCTGGTGTCCTTAGAGGCACACTCCACGATGATATGAGTATCATAGTTCCATCAGCGAGTAGATAGGCCCTTCCACAACGGCAAAGCGTGTGCCATCATCGCGACGCAAGGGTAAGGGCTTAAAGACATCATTAGGTGTAAGGCGGTAATGGAGAAATCCCTACAAGAAGTCGCTCACATGGTAGTCCTATGCCTAGGAAGGCTATCTGTGGCGAAATCCCGGTGAAAAAGCACCCCTCCAAGCTGTAGAAACGCCGCAAAACACCGCAACATGCAGCGCTTCCGCCTTTTGGACACAGCGGTTCCGCCTCCCGATGACGTAATTCCCGATTGACTGGGGTGGGAGCGGCCAAGAAGATGCGGCGGGATCGAAGGTTTTGCGGCGCGCTTTCGCAGTTTTAGCTTGAAGCTCACATCAAAAAGTAGATGCTGTCGTATTTCCAAACATTCCCTTGTGCTTACTTGGCAACATGCCAATGGAAAACTAGATCAGACTACCCGCCTCTTGACGGACAGGTCGTCCGCGTCGAGAATCAACAGTGGGAAGGGGGGTCCTATTTCTCGGGTTTTTGGCCAGTTCTATCCGTTGTTTCTTCACTGTCCTGTTACTAGACATCTCGACTTCCATATGCACTACTTCTTTTACTTTTCGTCCGACTTTCCCCTAATGATGCCTTTAACACATAAAGAACATGTAAATAAGATGATGGCCACCGCCTCAAGATGGTCCACACCCATCTTCGATTCAACCAGCAGGTAAGCGGCGACTTTTACGTGCATGATAAGCATGATATCGACAATGATAGGGAAAACTCCCATTGTAAAAAGCCTCATCGGATGATATTAGCAATTCGAAACTTGTCCGAATGTTTGCTTTTAAGCTGCAAACTCGTCTAAGCCAAAGGTCGGAAACACTTCATTTTCATGGTTTCCGAAAAGATTCTCAGATTTTTCTTCATGCTTGTGTTCTTCAGCACTCTCAACGACTTTATGGAAAGCGTCGAGACTGAAAATTATCGTGGACTGTGCCTTTAAGTTACCCTCGATTAAGCTTGTATTTTGACGGGTGCTCCCTGTAAAAAGGGATAGTAGCTGGATATTCATTCACTGGAGCGCTACCTAAAGGATAAACGTAGGTGTGGTCCTTTGGAGAGGAGCGTGTAGTATGCGACGGTTGAATTATTTTGGGAAGGTTCGATAAGGCCGCGGTCATACTTTGCGTTGTCTGCGGCAGGGCGTGGCCGCGTATCTTGCGTCTCCACACTGCCTCGTTGCCTACTTCATCTCTGCACCTCCCCCGTGCCACTCTCTCTCGCTGCCTGTGAGAGAGAGTGGCACGGGGGAGGTGCAGAGATGACGCAGGCAACGAGGCAGTGTGGAGACGCAAGATACGCGGCCACGCCCTGCCGCAGACAACGCAAAGTATGACCGCGGCCTAACACTATTACTGTAATGCTTGTAATACGTAATCGTCGCTCTTCCTAATTTGTGCCGTGCTGTTCTCCGATAAACAGTAATAAAACCAGTGTAACTGCTTCCATTATTCGAATACCGAATGTGACAACAAGAATATCACTTTTCCCGGTATTGCACGGAGGAGAGCTTGGTCTGAGGGGCGCAGGATTCTTTCTAGACCAGAAGTTAGCGGTGAAGGCTATCCTTTTTACCGAATCAAAAGGCGGAGCACCTATGCGAAGTGAACCCTGGTTCACGCGGTCGCTCGTTTTGTACCCAACGGCTCGGATGCGAGCATCGCCTGTAAGCCCACAGGATCAGCAAAGTGGATGAAATCGAAAAATGAATACTGATTAACTGGAAAACTTATGATATATAATGCGTAACAAATGTGAAATAGATGAGTACCTCTCAATCTGAGAAGTGCTAGGTACGATTTCGAAGCGTCGTCTGAGAGTTATCGGAAACGGAAGCAAAAAAACGCGCGCTAGCGCCAAGGCCGCGTCGCATACGCGCTTCTAATTCATGTCACTGAAATGGCGCGAGTTATTCATTTTTGGCAAATCCACAAAACGATGTTTTTTCCATTTTTCTTGTTGTTGTTCTTCAATTGATTGTGTCCTTTCTACTGAAACGACATCACGTGTGACCTAAACATTTTAATAAGCGTTTAGACGTTCAGGGATGTCCGCAGTTGTACTTGATTCACGCGCCATTGTTGAAGCTTTATCATGTCTGAAAGTGGGCGTCTGCGTTGAGGATATCATTCATCCTTCGGTGAGTTTATTGTGATTCCATACTACACATTTTATGTTTGTGCAAGGTTTCCGCAAGAAATGGCAGTGCTATGTAGTCATTCCTCATCCCCCTCATCTGATATTGTTCTTCAGTAGCGCCCATCCCAGAGCGCAATAAAATGCCCTCTTCCGGTGCTACTGCAGTCAGGGGAGGGCACTCGACAGAAGCATAAATCGTGTCCAATTTCTATTTACAAGCGCTCTCAAGGTAATTTGTCGCCTTGGTACAGCTAACTAACTAAGAAAACGAATTATTTTCTATCGGTCACCAGAAAATTGCTTCAGTCAAGCTAAACAATCACTTACGCGTAATAGCCTAAGCCTAGAAAAGGGAATCTCCTTCCTCGAGGTCTCGGCTTGCACAGGGGCAGGGAAAACACGAATCCGTTACGTCAGAATCGTTTCTTTGCAAAATTCATGCTCGATTCGGTTAGCGCTATGAAAAGCACAGTGTACTGCCCCCCCCCTTCCTACCATATTCCCACCAAAACGGCAGTACCCCAGTAAAAAACGTACCTTTCCCTTGAATGTGCACAAATTTGATACATATTTTGTAGAGGTGAAATGTTTTATTCCCGTGCACTGCGTTTCAAATTGTTCTTTTCAGGCTGATCGTGTGCAGACTATTTACCGTGCGTTCTGTACTGAAGTACTTGAATTACCCGAAAAATCCTTATCCGAACTGCCATTCGAATGTCAGTTCACATCAGACATGATAGACATGCATCAGAAAAGCGAGCCACTCCTTCTATTATTCAACACAATGTAATACACTCCGTCTCATTTTTACTTAGTTTTTTTTTACTTAGCAAAGCACATGTGAATTGAGCGCTATGTGGATACGGGGAGATGGGACATCTTAGCCCAATGCGTGCGGACTCACGTCCCAGCTCAACCAAAGCCTATTGATGTAGATGCGGGACGAAACGATGAGGTGAATGTGAGCAAGGGTGTGTGTTTTTATCAAAATTCAAAGCCTACATATGGAATGGGTATTGGGCGAATGAACCACTTATCTCCTCTCCCCGTATCCACATACCTCCTCTTAACTCTTGACGTCATGGTAAGCTGAAAGCAGTTGGTATTGCAGGAGATGCTTCGCTATGGATTTCGGAGACGCCAACACGGACCTAATTATGTGCGACCTTATTAACCCACAACCGAAGAGAACACGCAAGCTGCTTTCACTCGTAGCGGATTACACGAATTTCTACAGGGTAAGTTGATGTTGGGTACGAAGGTTCCTAAACCGCCAGCAAAACGCAGTTGAATGATGTGGGTTATGGGTAAGGGATAACAGCAGGACGCAAAGAGTGGATGAGCCATGGGATGGGTAAACCATATCCGATGTGATGCGACACATCTCCTTGCTTACGTAACTTATTTCATTCATCCAGAGCTCTTTCGCGCTGGCTTAGGTAAAAACCCAAACCGCTCAGCTGTTGTTACCCTACGCGTTTAGCCCTCATAATCCTACATTTGCTGCAGGGTGACCGCGTTTTTGACGTCAGTTGTATAGTTTTTTTCACCCGTCTTTAGTGTTAGTAAAATGATAAAAGTGGTCATTTTCGGACTCTATTGCACTTTTTTAAATCCTCCTAGATGAAATATCCTTTCAACGTATGTTCTTCAACCTGCTTGCCTACTCATCAACTTGTTGAGAGCTTTTTACGGAAAGAATGCTTCTCCGTATTGCATAGAATCCAGTGAAATGTGGCAACCACGTGATTCACTAGCTTTTCTCATTGACTTCGCCTTTATCGTTGTTTTTTTTTTGGGAGAGCTTCAGGTATCACCTTTATCATTTTTGAGAGCTTCAGGTAGCATCACGAGTGTTTGAAAAGACTACCGGTGAGTACGATCATGCCCGGAGAGCAATAGAAGAGGGCCTCGAGCAAGTGAGCTATTTTCCTTTGTGTTCCTAAATCGAGGGCTCTAATGAGTATTTCAAGGTTCGATTGGCAGAGGAACGAAAAAATGCACTGCGAAGTGATCGAGACAGTAGAAAGAGAAAGGAAAACGGGGTAACTTTTCGAGTACACTATCCTCTGCATAAATCACGATTATCTGCCTTCAGCTTTTGGCTGAAAGTAGCAAGAAAAACGCTATTCTCACGGAGTTGATGAAAGAAGCTCAAGCGAGTGAATCTAGGAGGGACGGCATTATGAAGTCAATCGAAGATGGAAAGCAAGAAATTGTATGTTTTGAGGCGTGTTTTTTTAGTAGCATTTGCTGATGTTGAACTTTTATCTCAGATCAAAGCTGCCGCCGAAATTGAGGCATTCCAAAACGAGATTCAACATCTTTCGAAAGGATTAGTGAAATCTCCCGTACGGGTTCGCAATGATGTCAATGAACAGCGATTGCGTATCAAGCAATATCAAGAAAATTGTGATGCTGAGAGGTCAGCTATCAACGTGACTTACAAATTGAGATGCTGTTGAACCGATTTTAGGCAGCGAATTCTCGGCAATAATGAGAGCATGTCCATAATAGAACAGGCATCGAAGAAGCTCGACGAGCGTTTCAGGGAGCTCGAGCGTCTTCGGGACTTTCAGGTAAAGCTCACATCTTTTGTCAGAGTCATGGTGACCGTGGAAACTAGATGATGTGGTCCCATTTGGGGATTGCTTGTTAGTGCCTTGTGCAATAAATGAATTGATGTTAAGTACCTCCTCCTTATTTAGGCTGAAACTAATCTTCTGGAGCACGAATGCGAAAATTTTGAGGCTCAGGTAGCTGAAGCAAGCAAATTTAAGATGCAAAAGGAGGAGGCCTTGAGTGTTAGTGTTCATCCACAGATTCCATGAATTTGCCGATTTCTACCAGAATCGTAGCCTTTTCTCAGACGGTTCTTTTCAATTGTTCTGGATTCTAATTTTGTAAAGGTGTTTTGAATGGGATTCACATGAATGTTGACTGATAATTGCAGAGATTTCTGCAACTGTGCGATGAAAAGGAGAAAAGTCACAGGCGAGCTTTGGAGTTGTACGGTTCAAGGCTGCAAGATTTAAGAACCAGAAAGGAGGAACTCACAAGGTGAGGACCCATTGAGGCGGAACCACTTTTTTCTATGAATGAATCATTCTTCGCTTTTTATTTTTTAACCTTTCGATGAGGAACGCTTACGATACGTTTATCGTCGTCCTTTTATAGCATCGTGGAAAACTTGCGGAAAATTGCTCCTTCCGTTCGAGATGAGTCAGTGCAGTTGCAAAAGGAAATGGTGCACTTGCGTAATGAAAGAACAGAAGAAACTGATCTTGCTCGCAGATATTGTTTGGAACTGCAAAGACGATTCTTTGATCTGCTGGAGAAGGTTAGTTTTCATTACTTCTTATGTTGAATGGGAGCTGTGATATTTTCAAAGGTGAATTCAATTTCTTTCTTCTATCCTTTTGACGTTTAATCTTACACATGTCGCGCGCTATCCCCGGACCAAAAACCTTCAGAAACTGTTCAGATTCAAATCACCGTTTAATACGATTATTTGTGGCTCACTCTTCCAACTCTCTGTGGAGGCATATACTTAGAAAATCGGTGGTGCAATTTTTTAAAGGCTTTTTTCAAAGTATATTCACTCACTGAGAACATAACCGCCTTAGAATTGAGGCAGTGTCGTGTATCACTAGTTGAATCTGTGAAACTGCTGCCATTTGGAATTTACTGGAAGCTTGGTCTTTTCGAGGAAATGGTACCGTTCACGGCCGAAATTTGATAAATTCTTCTGGTCTTTAATAAATTTGTGAGGTAGGGTCATACCTTGCGATAAGTTTGCAGTCCGCTTCTAGATCGGGTGACGATAAGATGTATATCGATATAAAGGAAATAGTGAAGTGAATCGCTCAGGTAGGACTACGCATCACGTGATTAACCGTGCTGTCAATTCCACACGCGATAATCCCAATATGTGTTGCGACTTTGCAGCATTGCTTTCTGGCAAAATAACGTTTCGGGAGATTAGAACTGCAACCCAAGTGAGCCCCTCCTGGCGCGTGTGTGCAATGAAACTTACTCTGTACCAATTTCAGTATCATAAAGCTGAAGAGCTTTTCGACACCCAGATAGGAGCGTTCTCTGAAGTGGTTCGTAAGATCTCTACACGCCTCAACGACCTTGACTTAGCAGCAGGTGATCTTGGTTCGTTGTCGGATTAGGATGTGATCTTGGCAGTTTTTGTACATTGGACATATCCCTACATTACTTATTTGTTGGAATTTCATTAACTCTTGTATAATACATCTATCAGCTACTCACTGCTGTGTTTATTTTGAGGTGCTATAAATATTTAATCTACTGTTGTGTGTGTTCTAAAGAAGCTTCAATGTACCCTTACCATCAAGTTAGTATTCAGATTTCTCAAAATCATAATTCCATCGTCCCTAATAAGAAGAATAGAATATTCATAATAGTGTTATTGTGTGAAGGCGGGTGAAGAAGTTTCATTTGTGGCTCTGATTTGCCTCGAGAGTTCTCATGTCCCCATAGACTTGTTTATGGGTTGAAACTATGGAACTATAGATCATAGAACTATAGATCAAACTATAGAGATGGATGGATTCAAAATTAAAGATGCAGTGATAATATACGAGAGCGATTCACGAGCGAATTCTCGGTATAGGTTAAATTGGCTCGAGGCTATAAAAGGGCCACTTCATGTTGAATTACTGTGAGCCTTCTCATAAAGATCAGGTACCTCACAAATTACCAAAAGGTTTGTGTAACAGTTTTTGGCAGAGTCCGATTTCCAGGTAACGCATCGCAGGAATTTGTCGTTCAGTCCTTGTTGAGCCGCTGTCAGTTCGGACGCAGAACTTCTGACTAAATAAGAGGACAAGTGGAGCCTTAAATAATTTTGGTCAAATTTAATTTTCATCAAATTGTTTTGAAGCGATAGGCATTCTAGTCTCACTTAGAATATCGTGGCATTTGAGTGAACTATACAGCGACTCGCAGGGATCAGTCGATGTGCAAGTCACCGTTTTTGTTCTTCACTACTAATCTGGTAGCAACTATATACCGCTGCTGGAGAAGCAGAGGGCTTTTCGGAGAGTTAAAGGCAGTGATAAGGTGAGATTGGTGACCCTCAAACCGAATCATCCAAAACAGAACTAGGGGCATGAGAAACTACTTACGACGGAGCTCTCGATGAACAGCGTGGCTCAGTGCTGTGTTAAAGATGTCCTTTTCATCAGTTTCCGCTCTTGTAACGCGACCCGCCCTGGATCTTCCCCTGGTGATGAGATCTAAAGTCAAACTACAATCTTATCTCTCGAGATTTTGTCCATTTCATTACGTTTTTCTTCGTTCTACTAAAGACCTCGACTTTCATGTTCAATAATCTGTTATAATAGTCCTGAACCACCCCAACCGCTGCCTTCATTTCAAAATTTGATTCACGAATCATGCTAGTGAGCGCCCATAACAGTAACAGCATGCCCCATTTCCTCTCCATTCAAATGCTCACTGGTAACAGATTCGGCTACTGTAGCCCATACATTGTACTGCGCATGTAATTTTGCGGGCTCTTATTGTAAGCTCCTTGATCATATTACCTTTTTCTTTAGAAACGTTAATTTTTTTTTGAAGGCAGCGATAAGGGAAATTCGGACGAACAGAGAAAAATGTAGTGAATATGAAAGTCGAGGTGCTTAGTATACGATGGTGAAGAAAGAACGGAAGGAAATGGCCAAAGACCCGAAAAGTGAGACCCCCTTTCCACTGTTGATTCTCGACGCGGACGACCTTTCCGTCTAGAGGCAGGTAATCCGGACTATTCTCCCATTGGTATGTTGCCGCAAACACAAGGGAATGTTTGAAAATACGACAGCATCTCTTTTCTGGAGTGAGCTTCAAGCCAAAACTGCGGAAGTGCGCCGCAATACCTTCGATCCTGAGGCATATCCTTGGCTGCTCCCATCGTAGTCAACCAGAAAGCACGTCGCTTGGAGGCGGGGTCGGTCATCCAAAGGTGTTAACCGTTACGCCGTCACTGCAGCTCGTGGGGGCGGTTTTCGACGGGGATTTCGCCATAAATAAGCTTCTTGCGCCCATAGTTTCCATTGGAGTGACTTTTTCTGGGATTTTCTAATAAACGCATTATCCCTAATGCTGTCTAAGTTCAATGATCAGTGAGTGAGTAAAGTATCGAACCAGAGGTGATGTCGTAATGCTAACCGACGCCACTCCATGGATTTGAATCCAGTTTCACACTGATGTCCTCCATTCTCGATGATAGCAAGTTGATGTATTGGCAGTAGGCTGGTCTGGGGACAGAAACACCAGATGCCGCTGCAGTTTAGGGAGCGGCGAAATGCGCGTTCATCTGAGGCTAGATCTGAACTGAAGTTCAACTCACGGCGTATTTATATAAAAAGACTAATTAAGGAAGAAGTGCCTTATTTTATTACAGTATGGAGGGCTCCATATTGACTAAATCATCTGAGAGTGACCCACATCCACAAGTGTCTCTCAAGACCACTTTTTGAGGCCCTCCAAGGCATGAGCGTTAGATGACAGATCGGTCCATACGCGCCCCGTCTGCTAGTAGGCATACAATCCCACAGGGATTAGCCGCTTATTCCGCCTGGCTGGAGTCTTATCCTAGAGGTGGAGCAGCGATTGCACTTTGAACTGCTGAATCGCTGTTATCACTCTATTGAGAAAAAAAAAATAGGGCTAGGTTAAGTTTTTCGCGCTAATCAATCCTTTCTGTGGGATGCGTCGCGCATTCTTGTTCCATTCAGAATCGTAAAGGAAGATGGATGCGTTTTGGCTTATACAATGACTTGCTCGGGCCAGCCAATGTACCTGTCAGTGTTTTCTCCTCCTAGATGAGTCTGGTACCAATTCACCTACCCCGGAGGAATGGAGCTGGCTTGAGCAGGCGGAATTTAATTCCCGCTTCATGAGGGTGGTTGCGCGCCACCTGGCACTTATTTATTACATTACATTGAATGCGAGATTTTTTATTGAATTACTCACATCTCAATGAAACCTACTACTATGACCCTTCTTTCCCAGCCATTAGATCACATAGACCTTCCTCCTCAACCAATAAAAGTACGACATCCTCCTGAGTGGGGGTCGACTGGTCTAATTTTCGCGCGGCCGCCTGCGGTGAGTGGCGTGGCGAGTGCGGGATGATTGTAGTTTTATCCGTTGAAACAGCAAAAACCACAAAATATAGGAATTCTCAAAGCTTCGAGCCTGCAATATGAAGGTTCCTCACGAAACGAGCCCACTGCATACTGAGCGGAATTCCAACCGCCTGCAGCAAAGTGCTGACGGCGCCGCGAAGCGAAAATTTGACGAATTGACCTCCCCCCTTCTCATACATACTCCTGGACAGCCCCTTGATACCCTTTCTTTCATAGATAATCGTGAAAATGCGATAAAGTTAATATGGTTCTTGTCAGTACGAAACGTGTAGAAACAGATTTGTCAAACATGAAGAGAACCCAAAATTTTTCTTCTCGTTTTGAGCTACACAGTAAAAAAGTGCACCTAGCTCTCAGTCCTTCCAGAGTCCAGTGATTTCGATAGGCTCAAATTTGTCAGGATTGAAATACTAGTTCTTCGAGAATGGAGGAGGATTGATGTGAATTTCATTTTTTACTCATTGTTAGACTAATGGCACTGCAGGAGAGATGACATCAGAAACTCAAAACTGAAAACGCTTGAGGCCATTGATTCTATGAAATTACTGCTTTTCCCTGGTTTTGGTCCTGTGCGCTGAGCTGCTCGGTCCAGTAGTTAACTCATAGCCCTTTCGCTTTGTTGTTCAAGAAGTTTTCAAAAAATACTTTCCTTCACTTTTGTTAACTAAGACGCTCAGTTGATAACAACTGATCTTATCTGATAAACGGTTGCCATAGAGAATAGAGTAATACACTTGCTATTCAACTCCACCTTTTATCTGGTTTTCTTTGTTTTTCATGCTTTTTTTGCTGTTTCCTGTGTTTTGCCCATGCATTCCCTTTGTTTTTCCCATAATTAACTCATAATTAATTTTCATCGTTCAAGAACCCGCATCATTTGGACCACGCGCTTTTACTATACAGTTTTGTGTAACTAGAATGCAGGATAATCCATCCGTTTCCGGCTACTCAATTTCGTAGACATCAGCGTCCAGTGCGTCTGCCTGATTTTGTCTTCCTCCTTAGACGGCACCCAAATGCAATTCATTATGCGCTGCACATTTGTTGCTGCATATTTAATCCATGGAATTGGCCGACTATTGTGCCACGTGAGCTTTTATAGGGCAATTCAAAATATTGTAGTTTTACGCAAGTTCTCTGCGTCACCTCTCACGAGTCAAGCGCCACACACCCCTCATAGAATTGAAATGATAACTATGGCTTCGTCTCCTCTACCTACAGTTTTCAATGCCATGGCTTTTATTTTGTTGGTTTTCCTTAATTTGTCACGCTTTGAAATGGCTTTCAAAGTTCGAATAGCACTCAGGTGAACAGTTTCATATTTTGTTGTCTTTTCGGCCATGTTTGCTTTGTTTCCCTTAAAGGCAGCATTAGGGAAAAGTTGGACGAAAAGTAAAAGAAGTAGTGGATGTCAAAGCCGAGATGCCTAGGAACAAGACAGTGAAGAACCAACGGATGGAATCGGCCAAAAACCCGAGAAATAGGACCCCCTTCCCACCGTTGATTCTCGATGCGGACGACCTGTCCATCAAGAGGCGGGTAGTCTATCTAGTTTTCCATTGGCATTTTGCCAAGCAAACACAAGGGAATGTTTGGAAATACGACAGCATCTACTTTTTGGAGTGAGCTTCAAGCTAAAACTGCGAAAGCGCGCCGCAAAACCTTTGATCCTGCCGCATCTCCTTGGCCGCTCCCATCTCAGTCAATCGGGAATCACGTCATCCGGAGGCGGGATCGAACCTTCGATCCTGCCGCATCTCCTTGGCCGCTCCCATCTCAGTCAATCGGGAATCACGTCATCCGGAGGCGGGATCGAACTTTCGATCCTGCCGCATCTCCTTGGCCGCTCCCATCTCAGTCAATCGGGAATTACGTCATCCGGAGGCGGGATCGACTTATCAAGAGGCGGGACAGATGGACGGTTGCTGCGTTCTGCGGCGTTTCTACAGCTTGGATGGGCGCTTTTTCACCGGGATGCCGCCACAGTTAGCCTTCTTAGGCCCAGGACTACCATGTGAGTGACTTCTTGTAGAGATTTCTCCATTACCACGTTACCCTAATGCTGAATTTATGATTAGCAAACATGCGGTTGTTACTGAAAGTTCAAATAAGATCATTACGTTTCCGAGCACTGGGTGGTGAATCTGTTACCAACCCTTCTCGCTCCGCCAATTTTTCATTTTCTATTTCTTCATCATTTCTTAGATTCCCCGCAAATTAGCAACCATTTGTTTATGCCTTTGTTCAGTTGCTGAGTGCTAATTTCGACTGGGATGCTCGGGCGCAGCTCTGATTGAGATACTCTGGGGATGAAAAGACGCTGAGGACCGTGAAATCGCTTGGCCAAACACGGCAAATTACGTAGACAACGGCAACGGAGACGACGATGGCTGCCTAGACGGCAATTATCGGGCTCTTCCGGTGTTGAGCGAATTCAGTATCTCGTGCAGCCCGGAAACACGCCTAAAGGATTCATCAATTGCGAGTTTTTCTATCCTTCTTGGATCGATGACTTTAACTATTTCGAATTCCGGTCCGAAATTTCTACACAGAAACACAGGAAGGGTTGCTTTTTCCTATTTTGCCGAGAAAATCACTCCTCATAAAGGACGCGATGGAAATCGCCAACTAGGGATTACCGAATTTCGAACGTGGCTGTGAATGTTAATTATTTTGCAATGTCTCCTTCGAATTTCACGACGCTCTTCTTTTCCTGAATGTTTGTGTTCTCAATGAATGTGAAAAAATATTATGTGAAGGGAGGGGGAGGAAAGGGGGGATGGATACTGTTGTTAGCTATGCCTCAGTTTCCTCTACAGGATGGAGGGGTCATATTTGCTAGGTCTGGGCACTGAGTAGAAGGTTCTGCAGGGAAGGGGAGGGAATGCAGTGTAGTTATTTGTGGTTCTGGAACCGTTCAGGAGTTTTAAGTTTGCATCCCAAAAGACCTTTCTCTGGGTAAGGAATTTCGAAAGCCATGGGTGCAGCAGCTTCTAGAGAAGTGCTGTATTGCTTGTATTGTAACAACTGTACTGAAACGCAGCTAGACTCGTGGCTGCCAAGCTCATTGAGAGGATAGATTCACTCGTTTTCTGCACAAACCAGCGTGCAGTATGAATAATTGAATCGTTTTTTACTGAACCCAATTTTCACCAGGAGTGTCAAGCAGATTGACGATTGATAGAAGCACTACCTCTCCTCAAAAAACAGTCATCTGTACTCTGAAATCATGAAATGAGTACATTACTTTCCTGGCCGTTTCGCTTGCTGCATCTTCTTATTTCTTCCATTGTCTTGATGATGATTTATTTGTTTCTGAAGACTCTGCATATGTCCCTTGAGGAAATCGAAGTCGTCGAGGATAATTCGCTCTCTAAAAATTTGAATATTCGACTGCAGCTTCTTTTTACTGAAATTTTCCACTTCCATTTAGATTTGTATAGTTCTGAAGCTGTCCACCGGGTTGCCTCCTAGCCACTTTCTCTAAAAGTTCCTTCTATCAAAAAATTAGCTGCCCTGGGTGGTGCTGTTTGTGAGATGGGTACCTAATACGAATGAATGTGGTGAGGATAAATGAAACGTGAGTGTATCTATTTGGGATGAGGTTGTGCATTGTGCCAGAGCTCACATCGTGGGAACATCCGAGGGCTTAACCAATTTTGCTAAATACACTCGCCTTTTTTTATCAAAAGCATCCTGGCTCGTATGGCAGCTGCATCATGCATCGCTCTATGTCACTTGCTTAAGAAAGACATTGAAGACACGAGGGGGGGGGGGAGGAGGGGCAATTTTGGTCTACGGGTGAGACGACCGTAACTATCGCAGTTCGTTAGGTTGCACATATCGCACACACGACACCTTGCTAATATGTGAATTGTGAACTCAATGAATTTTTTTAACACGAAGGCTTTTTTCTTACCCTTTCACTTATTTTATCATTCACTGTTTCACTTGATTGCTGCTGTTTGTTGTTTCACTTAGTTCACACCATGCAGAATGAATGAAATACACCTTACGAGACAACAAATAACGTATTCTACAGCAAGCACCTCGGAATGGTGCTTTTGCAGTTCGAGGAGATGCACGAGAAATACAATACAGGGCACAACGTCGCGCTTTTAAACCAGGGTCTCTCTGCTGATTATCGCCTCTAAACTTGCATGTTCGTTTCAAAACAATCATTTCCTCCCACTTTCCCCTTCTTCCGACCGCTCCCCGTTCTCCAGAGCAAAATCCTCCCTGCCCTTCTTTTACCATTAGATAAATCCCGAAGGGGGAAGGAGGGCATCATATCATTTATCAAACCGATCATGCTGATGACGCCTTCCAGTTCACCACCATGAATATCTTAAGAATAATACTATTCCGAATCACGGAGATTTCGTCATCGATGGGAGGCGGCAAGCCGACTGAAGTCTCCCTGGCAATCAAGGCCAGCCGTGTACGCTATACCACTAACCCACGCGCACGGCAGACATGTCACGTATCGGTCCACTTCTTCCAGCAATCTTAATGCATGACTGAATTTTTCATCTCCCCTATTGTTTACCTGCCCTTCTGGTGGAAAGCTGTCCTTTGGGCATCATTATGGAATCTCTTTTTACGCCTCGTTGTTAACACGGCCGCGGTACGATGTTCTTGGGAGCAGAGAAAGCTCGGATCTCGCTTCAGGAGAGGGGACTCGAAATTGTCGAAGGGATCGTTGACGGAGATTCAAGTTTTTCGATTTCTGACAGTTGGTGATCTTCGCCTCAGCTAGCGATGCGAAGTCGCTACATGTAACCTGAGTTATGGGCAAAAGCTCCGGTGTTGGACGGGACTCGAACCCCCACTCCATACTTTCTGGACATATGTGTAGGTCCATTACACTACCGAGACCCATTCACCCTAACTCAGCTTCTGAATGGCATATTTACCACGGGTTATCAGCTCGCAAACGTTTAACATGTTGAGCCGGTTGGCCAATATCGGCATCGAACCGTAAGCTGAAAGCTTGAGTAGATGTTAATTTTAAATTTTTGGTAGCTTTTGATTCTCTCCGCTGCCCGCATTTCCAGAGTTGTTGTTATTATGCTGGCTTATGGGCCCCGTCCGAGACCAGAGCAGTTTCGTTCATTTATGGTATTTAACCACTAAGGCCTAGCAAAGTTTCACCTGAAAAAAACAAAATAAAATCCGGTTGAGTTAGAGCACCCCAAAGTAACGCCTGCCGAGGTGGGGTGTCGGAGAGGGTAGCCACGAGGGCTCCAGAAGCGAAGATGCGACAATCTCGAGCTTAGCAATGCTGGGTGAGATGCAAATTAATATTGGGAGCGATCACTAGAACTGCGCTCTTCCCGCCGACAACTATTCAAGTATTGCTCGGCGGGAATTTGAACAGGTTGCTCTTTTCCCAGCTTTTCAATTTCTTCTTTGGGATGAAGAAAATTTCTTGGTTCTTTTCGTGAAAGGAATTAGAATCACGGAATTTCTGTGAACGGTTCCTTTCAGTAGGTATCTACTCAGCTGCCCCGACTAACTCTTCCAATTCGTTCTTTATCAAAAATGATAGAAATGCGCAAGGCGGTGCGGTGGCATGAACGGTTCTCAGAAAATGAGACCCGAAAATGAGACTTCGGATGTTCTCATTGATTTTGATCGTGGACGGTACGGCGACTTATTGCCGTATCGATTTCGGCCTAGCGGATCTGGTATGCTGCTCAGCATCAGTAAACACGCCAATACGCTCATATGGAGGGGAGACGTTGACACGAAGGGAGAGGGAGCAGAAAATGCACAACACCTATTTAACGTGCCTTTTGTCAAAAAATTCGCGTTTACGTCTTTCGAAGTTGAATTCTGTCGTACTCCTAAACATAGACTGAGGGCATTATGTGGCTGGAAGTATGATATTTTGGATATGAATACCGTTTCTCAGCCTGCCGAGTTAACGTACCAATGCTTTGAGGTGGTTTGCAATTCTACAAAAATTCATTGGAATGTTTATTTATTTATTGCTTATTTATATACACGCGAAATCTTTATTGCGCACAACATACTTTGGCAATCAAATCGTTGTAATCAAAGCAGTTAAAACACAAAACTCTGTAAGCAGCATCATACCCGTAGAAGGCTCCCAGAATCAATATCTCTAAAAATCCAAAATACAAGTGAGGAAGGCAACTTATGACTTTTTTTCGAATGTATGGGTATTTGGCTCGTTGGAAACAGTGAAACTCCTTATTTCCAGCGCTTCAATCTTCTGCATTTCCAGATTCGCTTTTCTCTGAGGTGTTCTGACACGGATGTGCAATGGATGCATGCATGTCAATGAATCTCTCACTGATATCGCTTTGTTTCGCATTTTTAAAACAAAAACTTAATTGCTTACGCATCCAACCGTTAGGAACTTACTCGAAGTTTCTGTCTGCTGTGTCTTTGCAGCATTTCAGCTATGGCGAATAGAGTGCTAAATTGTCATTAGGGCACTGATTCACTTTTCCAAAAAAAAACCATTTGTTAATGGCATTTCTGGCATTTTAAGGCTGTAGAACGTTCCCAGCGGCACTTCAAAACTTTCTCCGGAGTTCTGCAAATTATTATAATACTTATATAATTATTATAATAATATTATTATAATTAATTATCCTTGAATATTGCGGAGCACTTGGGATTGCCGTATGGTGGATGGGCTTTGATAACGCAGGGTACGGTTGTCGCTTCGATTTTCCGCGATCTCAATCATACTCTGGCAGTCAGTGTTTTGTCTTCAGCCTTCATGAAACTATCACAGAAGCACTTCACTGGATAATCAGCGGACCTTCGAAGTTTGCTTTTCGTTTCCGCACGGATCTTGCCTAAGCCATGCGATTTTCTGTTCCTTTTTGCCTGCTGAGATCTTTTCTGAAACTTTATAGTCGAAGACCAATCGATCAAATCGTTAATTACAGCTTTTATGTTCTGGTCCTTTGATATGCCCTTCACGACTGCCCATAGACTTACTAATCAGAACGGCACTTGAATGCACGGCGTAAATTATCTGATTTGGTACCAAAATGGTACTGAAGTACAGTAGCGCTCAAAAGTATTCGGCCGGACACTTTTTTGTCATAACCTTTTTTCTACTTGACCAAATTTGACAAAATTTTAAAATGTGGTGCCTGAACCTCGGCGGCTTGAACATTGATAGTCCTCTATCTTTGCAGATAAGATAGGTAGCGCTGGGCTTTCCATAATCTCCTAAGATTACTGCATGGCGAAATTACCTAACTGCTTTCCATAAACTCTGTCTGTCAAATTCCTGCAACAATTCGTGGGAAACCAATAACAAAAAGAAGTGAATTTCTTTGCAGAAACGTCGATAGTGGTAGAGTCGGGGACCCATATGTAGGAAGCAGTTGCAAGACTGCTATGAGCTCATATTGTCAGTTGAGTCGATCCAATGCGATACGCCGTCTCAAGCTGCCACGGGCCGATCGGCTGCCGCGTTGGATGTCGGTCTTTGTTCATCGCATTTGATTTTGCTGGGCTAGAATACGTGATGTGCAGCATTCACCATGTACCGGATGTTTTCTCGGAGACACAGCCGCCCATCGTTACTGGAATTCTCAGCTGCTGAGCCAGAAGCTTTATATGGGATGTGCAGCATCCATGAATAGCATGGAGTGATGATGTGGGAACAGTAGGTAGCACAAATTGATTGCTGTTAATTCCTTCGAGTCTTCTTTTTCAAGTCATAAACGTGTTTTGGGCTCATGTCTGCTGTTCTCAATTGTGCGAATTTTTTCTGTCTATTTATTTATATATTGTCCTTTACTTTCGTGATTATAACATATTACTCTTATTCATGCGAAGATGATTATAGACAGTTGATAGTGGTTTGCTAGTGGATGAAGCTGATTAAAATCAGTTCACGAAAACGGAAAGTGTTGTAATGTAACGAGTAATGAATGTTCAAACCCAAAAAAAATCTCAAAAGGGCGAGCTTTTTGGTGTGATCAATCCCTTCTGCGGGATGCGCCGTGCATTCAAGTGCCGTTCTGATTAGTGGTGGTAGATGAGTGCGATCAGATCTATACAATGACTTGCGGGGTCAGGCGTTGTACAAGTCAGTGTTTTTCCCCTACCAGACGATTCTGGTGCCATTTCACATGCACTGGAGGGATGTTAGGCTTGGTGAGGAGTTTTGATGTGAGACCTGTTCCCCGCACTATGAGAGTGGAGTGCGCGCTACCTGTCACTGCACCATCTACGGCCAATAAAGCAGAATTAGATTAAGTAATAATTAAGTAAGTATTAGGAAACTAAAGAATAATACGGTATAATACGTGAATTTTATTTAAGCGTTTTTTCTCCTATGCATGCTTACTTAGAAGAAAATGAAAGTTTGTTGGTACGAGGATGCTGAGTTCTGGGCAAAGTCTGACGAAAATCAAAGTCAATACACCAAAAATCATTATTTGCTTATTTTTATTTTTTCCGATCCTGATTTGCCCATATATTTTTTCTCATAGTCCGCAAAGCATGAGGGGATTAGTTTTCTCTTCGAAAAAATTCGAGAAAGGGGTCTAAGTGGTTACGTTTTATAGAACACTCTTGTTTTTTTGCTGAACATTTCAAAGCCTGCTCTAAAGCCTCCAGTATTTGAGCGTAGTGATGCGATACACTTCACTGAACAAGCAGCAGACCTCCGAATTTCAGCTCTATTTTTAACTCAATTCTCGTTTGTCATGCGATTTCCTGAACTTTCTTCTTTGAAGACCTTTCGAGGAAGACTACGCCAGGAAAACTCCAACTCCGACTAATGCCAGTACTAATATCGAAGAGTGGCCTGCTATGTGTGAGGAAGCTGCTTAAGCATCTAAATTAATTATGAGCGAGTAATCACCCCCTCTATGAATGCAGTGTCAATAGAAGGCTACGGAGACCACTTGGATGCATCATATTAGCAACGTCTGAACCGCTGGCTTTCCTCCATCTACCTCTTTTATATGCGAATTTCGAAGACCACACGCGAAATTCACTTTAGTAACAGCGACAATGTGTCATGTTTTGAAGCGCTGTGTTCCCGGTTGGTTCGTCCTGCGCTCCTCTACACGCAAGCAACTCTCTCGCGCTTTCTTTCAGCTTCCCATCAACCGCTCCGCCCATCTTGCCTGGTGGCAGATGAAGTTTGTGTGGGTGTGTCCCGTTTTCAATCGAGCGTTCTTTGGCGATTTTCTGGCGGTTTTCCGAATCAGTGCTCTTGTTGATAGTGAGTGATAACCACTGATATTATAGTTGTTGATTTTCGGTTTGATAACAGTCGGTAACGAATATTGTTCAGTTATCTAAGGAGGAAACACTGAAATGATTATTATTCTGTCATCTTTGAAAAGATTATTTCTGTCGCATTTCAATTGTTCAAATTTCTGTCGCATTTTAATTTTTTTGTGAAGTTTACTTTGTGTGCCTTCCAGTTTTTAAACATTTGGAGGAACTTTACAGAGCAGTTATTTACTAATTCGTCGCAGCAGAGAAGGCTTAAAGTTCGACCCTTCCGAGTCGCGTTATGATCTTCAGAGGAAAGGTCTCAAGGGCACATTTCACATTTATTGGAAGGCGGACGGCAACATGATCGTAGAGTAGAGAGCATTCCGGAGCATTTCAGGCATATCGTTTTGCACATTGCATGGTGGGGGGGGGGGTGACCGAGATGTCCTCAACGGACTTTCGCCAACGAGAACCTCCCCACCTCGCACCCGCCGCGAGAAGGTCGTCCAGCTTAATTTTTCTCGAACAACTACGAACAGTAGTAAATGATACGCTCTGTAAATGAGTCACTGCTCATCCTTCTGAAGTTCATCATTCCGCTGATCACGAGTAATGGGTGAAGGGAGTTATGTCGCCTCATTTTATGAAATTTATGGTGATATTTTTGCAAGAGATCAATCTCGCTCAGGTTATTTCCTGTCCACAAGGAACCTCCTGACATCCTAAACCGATGAACCCATGACATATTTCGTGCAGGCAGCTGTTGCGGCGTAGTCGAGCCGTCCTCATCAAGCGGTGATGGAGAATTCGTACCCATGGGACCTATTCTGACATCAATCTTCTTTGGAATTATGAAACGCTTGCTTTGTCGAGCACGGTTTTTTCGCACCTCATGCCTTCATCTTACTATTATACATACATGTAGGTCACAATAGATTTATATTTATTGCAATTTTTTCGATTTTAGGGTTCAAAATATGTCGCTATCTACCACATAAACTGATTGGCATTCGAATATTGGACTTAACTGTTTCGCATACCATCTCGCTATTTTTTGTTGATTTTTGGCCTAATTTCACAGAGAACTGCAAGAATTTCACCGCTCATGAAATACAGCATTCACCCAGCAATTTTCGATTTCACAACCCTTGCTCGGGGTTTTCATTAAGCTGCGTTTCATTTCGTTTTTCTTAAAGGTATTTTAACAGAGATGTGCGATGTATGCATGTTACATGTCAACGAATCTCCCATTGTTGTTAGGGCTTTGATTCCCAGTTCTTGAACGAAAACAAAATTGCTCACGCATCCAACCGTTAGGCTGTGTTCACAGTTTTGGAATTTGCGGAATTGCAGAATTGCGGAAAACGATGAAGATACGCATCGAATGGGAAAATTGCGGAATGTGCGGAATTGTGGAGATGCAAAATTGCGGAAAAGCATTAGATATGTATCGACGCTTTCCACAATTCTTCATTTCCGCAAATTCCGCGATTCTGCAGTTCCCAAATTCCGTAAATTCCGCAGTTCTCCCGATCGATACGTACCTAATCTTCTTTCCACAAATCCGCAAATTCCGCAATTCTGCAATTCCGTAAGTGCCAAAACTGTGAACACAGCCTTAGGAACTTGCGCGTGAAGTTTTTGTCTGCTGTGCCTCTGCAGCAATTCAGCTATGGCGAATCGAGCTCTAAACAGTCATTGGGTCACGAATTCACTTATCCAAGAGAACACCATTCGTTTATAAGCACATTTTTCAGGCGTTAAAACGTTCTTTGCGGCACTTTGAAATTTTCTCCAAAGTTCTGCGGAACATACCCAATGATATCTTCCATGAAAGTGCGTTGAGCGATGGAAAATGTTTTGGAGCAGTGGAGCTGAATTTTTCTATTCGCGTATTATAAGCTGACCTTTTCCGTGAGGTGGCCCTCCGCTTGTTTCTCTTCACGAAAACCGCTTCAGCCCGAGAGTGCGTGCAAGGCATGCAAGTCAGTAGCCATGATATAGCGACTCAGAATTTTTATTTCGTTCATTTTTCATTTTGATGTTTTTCTCGTTTACTCTAAGACGCTCATATGAATTTGAAGAAGTCACTATAAGCAGCTGAGTCTTGGCACAATCTTTGGTTTGTGATGAACTCGAACCCACAGTTTGTGCTCAAATAATAAAAAGGTGTGAACAATTAAACAAGCAATAAATACTGACAATATTTTGAACTTGTCACATATCTAAGTTACAATATACATAGATGAGCATATGTAAAAAATAATTTTCTGGGAAGCTATGGCGTCATCTTCGCAAAATTAAAACTAAAATTGCGAAAATGTCGTTAAGTGATATTTCCACTAAACTTGTGATACCCTTCTCCTTTTCTCTTTAATAATAATGGTTTGAATTCTTTCCCAATTCCCACGAGTTATTACACAGTCCATCTCAGTTTAATTTATCTTTACTGGTGGATGGAATGGTTAGGGATGACATATGGTTCGAATGATGAACATGCAGACCGAATAACTTTTCGTCCTTTGTAATGATTAACTGCACATGCTTCTTCTTCTTCTCCGTGGTTTCCCTTGTCTCGAGGCATCCTTTCTGTGAAAAGGCTGCTAACAAGCTTCCGCTCAGCACCAATTACCATCTTCAAGGTTGACATAGCAGTCCTTTCCTTGTCAATACTAGGGAATATGAAAAAGTGCGTTACGTGCGACGCAATGGCAGGCTTCAGGCTTCACCTGGGGCTCACAAACTATTCATCCCTCCCCCCCCCCCACCTCATGCTCCATCATTTCATCGTTCATTGATGTCAGGTCAGGCTCTCGGATTCTCACCGCGTTTGTGATGTGTGGGCCCATCATTGAGTTTAATCATTCGAGGCTGCCATCAACGAGACCACCACTCATCCATTGTCCAGCTAATTCCTCCCTTGGCGAGGCTCATCCATGAAACACCAGCAATCGCTGGCCATTCTTTGAATTTCTATTCTTTTCATAGTTACCGCTTCTCGACGTAATTGCAAACAGTATGTGTTGAGGACTGGTAATTAGCTCTTCAACAAAGCTCCACCCTAAAGTAGGAAAAAAGTGCAGCATTGATTACCTCTGCTTACACTTACTATGTACTGCACCATTATTTATAAATAGTCCTCTACCTGCTACAATAACTTCTTTCTTTTACACTTGTTCATCTCCAATATACGTTGAAAAAACTGTGCAGCATGTGGACCAGAAGAATTAAATTGCTTCGTATTAATCAATATTTTTGTGTCAAACAACACCACCACTACTCCCTCCAACCCCCACCCCGTCTTGCTTTAACATGGAGTCGGTTTGCTTCGTATCTTTTTCATTCCTTCAGATCGATTTTTTGTCTTGGAGTTGTAAAGGCTAAATGGACTTCAATGAAAGTGACAAGTGATCAAGGAAGTCCTCATAAACTGAAAGCTGCATCGTAAGCGAAGGTTTTCTCCCCAGTTCTGTGAAACTCAAACATCTAATAGAACTACTTCAGCTTCATTTAGCTTCATGCTTACGTTTAGAATTATATTCTTAAATATTAGGATAGTCCGTCGTGAACTCTCTTATGCAGCCTGGAACTCGCTGAGATTCTCCCGTATGTTCGTTACTCTGCGTTTTCCCAGTTAAATTATAATGCAATCATTCTCCGCTAAAAAGTAGGGAATGTCTCTGACAGGATGTCAAACAGACTTGCTATTAGTTTCACTTTCTGCTCTCAGAATAGTAGATCTAGTCAAATGCCGTCTTTCTAACGCTCGTTCCCCCTTTTGAAAATGATGTGCTCTGATAACTCCGCTGCTGCAGGTACAGGCAGTTTTCCCCAGGATTTTCACATCTCTTCTGACGAGGCGATTGTCTCATTTTTTCTCTTCCATTGCGAGTAGTGGTGGTGGTCGGCCTCGAATTGATGCTCATCGATGTTGCTATAATAAATGTGAATGAAAGGGGAGAGAGCGAGATACGGCTAATAACTCCAACAACCAATAGCCTCATACATGGACACTCATCTAATCCATCTTCTACTCACTTTGGTGCCGCGATACGAACATTATAGCCCAGCTCACTTCCTTCACTCTATAAACTCCGTAATGTCCACATATACTACAAGTGGAATCGAGCGTAAGTGAAGCAGCTAAGGATGGAGGTTGGCAGGAGGCGCACTACACCCTGTAGTGTTTCTTGTGACTACGGCGAGGATTCCTCTAACCTTCTAAACCGGAAGGGGTCCGTCTAATAGGGAATATGAAAGTAAGGGGGCTCAGCAGCGTAACATTAGAGAAAAAACGAAAAAAATGGCGAAAACTCTAAGGGATAGGAGCCCGAAAACCCTCTTCACAAAGAGGTGGAAGGGGTCTGGTACTGTAAAGGATCAGCACATAAGCCCGGAAGCAAGAAGTGCGGGTTCTGATCCCGTCCGAAGCCGAGGCTGTTGTCCCTTCAGCATACTTGTAACCTCTTTTCACTTTTTCTCGCTCCTCTGCATCACTTGCCGGTGGGGTAGATGCACATGGGCGAGGGGCCAAGTCAGCCGACCGAGAGCTCGTCGCGCCATCGCCGGCATCTCCCACGGCTTACGAAAAGCGGAATGACACACCGTGCTGCGGGATAGTGATAGGGCCCCCGCTTTTTCAATGCAAGTTTCGTCCCATATCAGCTCCTCTGAACTGGAATGTTTGTTTTCAGAGAACATGTGCTCCTTTCTACTTACCTCTCACAGTGCCCTTAAGGGGTTGCATTAATGGTTGCTTGTTCTTCTAGTGGTCCTCAAATGTTCCTTCGACTTCCTTGATTCGTCTATACTCTCTGGGCACCCTAAAATTTCCTAAATTACTTGTAATTTCGTTTATCGTGATAAACATCGTTTTCCTTGTAAACAGTAAAGTTCAACTGAACTATGCAATGCGGCTGCTTACTATGGGATTACCTGCTACTCCGGCTGTTTTCAACAAACTGCGTCGGCTTTTTCGATTTCCGTCTTGAGGTGCACTTCACGTAGGCTGTCTACTGTTGTAATATAAATAGACCACCTTGATTTGTTCCAAGAAAAAAAGGAATGCGTCCGTAGTAGGTACGTATCCAGTCAACTCTTTCAGAGCAATATCCCTTTCAGTTCGAAGAATTTTTGCCGTATCTTTCCGTGGTATTGTGACCGAGAATCTTAAACGTTGTGAACAATGTCATGAAGTTGATCCGAGTTTAATTTATTTTTACGTTTTATGATAAACTACGAAGAACACGAAGTGGACTACAAATTGAGATGGCTCGGCTCCAAAAAGGAAAATCTCACTGTCAATAAAAAAGTCACGTTCCCAAAACATCTTTCAATTTAGCTCTTGTTGACACTTTTCTCTCTTTACATATAATTTCTCTAACTCCAGTTCCCAATTCTTCTGCCCCTCCCTCCGAAGGGGCAGAAGAACTGGAATCAAAGCTCTTCAGGATCAATTCCTGCTCCTCTCCCATTTATTCTTTATTCACCTTTTCCATCCTCCTGCATCTACAAATTGTAGCGTTCCATGGTACTTCGATAACCGCTCCATTCATTTTCATAATTACATCATGATTAGCAGCTTGTGTGTAGTAACGGCAGCTCCACATTAGTCCGATACGAGAGGAGTTACTAGAGAGGCTTTGGGTTTATAGTAATCAACTGCTACAGTAGGCTCCTTATGTCAAATAAGCAGACCTGTAACATTGAAATTTAAATCATAAACTACTGAAACGAGTTATTGTATGACGAAGAGGCACAAATCTGCATTGATCTACTTTTTTGGGATGCGCCATGCTGCTTACATATACTCAGTAGATACACAAAGGGTTTGGAATAAGCTCCGGTCTACAATGCGCTGAGGGCCGACCGTAGTATTGTACGTTGTTCTTAGTCGAGTCTGGTACCAATTCGACCATGATATGGATGGAAAGCTTAATTGCTAGGGCGATTCAAATCCAGAATTTGATACCTTGTGGCTGGAGCAGTGCTACTTTTCGCTACGTCATCTTCCCCTAAAATGCATAGGATGGTTTGCATGGTTGGAATTCAAAAGTACATAGTTGGGATGTTACCAGTATCCCACAACGGTAAAGCCGTCGTTAGCATTTGTGGCAAAGTATCGCAAGTGCTGACGTCGTTACTGCTGCGGGTACAAATGTGCATGAAAAAAGTAATGGTTTCGCGCAAGGCGGCTTCTGGATGGTAGTGAACAATGGTTTTCCAATGATGAAATTCACGAATCCGTTTTCTGAAGGCCTCCCATAAATGGTTTCAAGCTTGAAACTTGTAGACTCGTTTCCCTACTCTCAATCGTTATCTTCTAGAAACCCAAAAACCTCCTCGAAAAGTAATTCCCAAAAGTCGATTGGACAAGAAAATTGTAAGGTGAGGAGACATGTCGATTGTGCCATCTGAGAGGGAAATGGTGTTCCTCTCAAGGGACCTACATCTTGTTATTTTTTATCGAGAAGATTCCTTTTCAATGAGACGTTGCTGTTCACTAACTTTTGCGATGCTACTTCTCCTATCTTTTGAGGCAAAGTATTTTTATGTTGTGTCTCAAGAGAGTACGTCAACCATTCCCGTAATCCCCAAAAACAACTCTGCGAGCCCGTCGGACTGCTTGATTCCCACAGTTGACCGATTACTTCAGATTTCATTGTCTCCGAAAGCTATGCGACGCGCCGGCTGACCTTTGCTTTTTCCAGAGGCAGCCATGGGCACTCAATTTGCTGCAAAAAGCACTTCCGTCATCGGCGTTCTGCAAGACTCCCTTTTCTCATAGATCAGTACCTTTTCAAGACTCCATCGTATCCGTTGGCCATATTCCTTTTCTGAGAAACAGAGCTACTTAAGTGGCGGTACTAGATGTAGTACAAAAGCACTTGTGAGAAGTGTGGTTTGTCTTTCTCTTCGGACCATGATTTTCTTGTCGCTTTCGGTCAGTTAATCCTTTCCGAAAAACTAATTACCACTTTTGAGAGCAGGCAGCCAACTAATTGGATTTTCTCTCCTGTCTTATTGATACTGCACAGCGATTAACCTCACTTCAAATTTTAGTTTTCGTTTTCAGCATTTGGCATACATAAACCGATATCATGAAAATTGCTGCGAGTTTCAATTGTTTTTTTTCCAGAGGTTCCCTCATGATTCGAAGGGTGATGGATAAAAGTCTCTGGGTTCGTATAACTATACCCATTTCAGTTGGTAACTGACCCGAATGCAGCGGTAGAGATAATGAGAAAATCCTTATTTGTGAAAGTTGAGTGCTTCGAAGTACGAAAGTGAACACAAAACTGGATGAAAGGTCAGAAAGTCGGAAAGCCAGACCTCTTACCACCTTTGATTCTCAGTAGGTATAAGTCAACTTAATAGAAGGAGGCGTGGATGTTAGAAAAGTGTCAGCAGTTGAAACGATCGTCCTTCAAAGTTCAGGGCTTTTTTCCCCCGGAACATAACCATGTGGTCTTCTTGGAAACCTACACAGTTTTCATTTGAATGATTCACTCTTGGACTTGCTCATTACCTATACATATTACCCTTGCCATCCTTTGAAGTAATTTCAGTTGAAAAATAACTTCAATTGCTCACCGCAACAGCATGGAATACAAACTATCTGCTGTGTTTGATCTCTTCATGTTTAATTAGGTGTTCCATTTCTCCAAGAAAATCTGTTTCCAACCAATGGATTCCAACATCTGGTTCCAGTCAACGGACTAGGGAAAGGATTTGTAGCTCACTTACTGGTAGTCCAGACACGATTCGATAGGAATTTCATCCCTGTTTCATATTATTGTAGCCATGGCTCGCAGATCTTCTATTAGACAAACCTGTTGTACTGTATTTAGCATTCGGAATTCGTCGTTCATCATCAGGGCGTGCCACGCACTCCACCTCCACTCAGGAGCTTTGTGACGTTGTGACGATTATGCCTATGCCAATAGGCTTGCGCGGGCCAGTTTACGTAAGAATTGGCAGCTTTGTTCCTTTGGGCGGGAATCGATCCAGAACTCAAATCCCAAACAAGCGAGTGAAAGCAGCGTCAATTGTTACTACACCACTTACTTTCGAGTGATGCAAACTTTTAAATTGAATTTGCTTGACTATTTGCAGAAGTAGAATGAACGTGTAAAAACGTCGGAAGCAGTGCGTGTAACTTGTATTCAAAAAATCAGTCACATGCCCTTCATTACGCATAATATCCCTACTACTGTATGTTTAATTATTAATGTGTGAAGTTTGAGCGAAGTAATCATTGCTAGTGCGAAAATTCATTTTCACTTCCCATATGTTCTTGAGAAATCACATATATTATAGTAGAGCTCATTAATGGACAAGTGTTTTTGTTCATTTCATGTCTCTAATAGCAGCTCCCTGAAGATTCTCCTCAAACTCGCGTTTTGCTTGCACTTTAGTTGTACCACTATCCTCAGCTCAGTTTGAAATTTTTAAGGTTCATTTATTCAGTTATAAAATTGTTTTTGGCTTCCTGAGAATATTTATTAACTTAAGTGAATGACGGTCGGACGTAATTTTTCGGTATCACTGAAGAACACATGTCTTGATAATACGTAGAATTACCAATAATTGCTAATCTTCTCTTAACGAAAGCAATCATTCAGAAGTATCGAGTAATAGCCTATACAGGGCATCGACAATGGCATAGAGACAAAAGATGTCGTTACCCTCTACATGGTCCTTAGATCGCATCCTGCTCTGGTCAAACATGCCCTCAACCTTCTATGTACAGTCCATTTCGGAGCGCCTGGCAGGGCGTGGACTACGGACGTGGATGGGAGTGTATCAAACGCTCTCATCACGCCACACCCTCTCACTCTTGCCACGTACTCTCACTCTCGTCACACACCCAAGTCTGTAAGCCACGCCCTGCCAGGCGCTCCGAAATGGACTGTATGTAAGGCTAGCAGATTCCCATTCATATTTAATTTTGGTCATGAATTAGCTCAAGCTATGACCCATTTTGACTCTTCCTCTTACTCAACATTTCATTTTCCATAAACTTGAAGCCAATCTAAAACTTTAATTGTCTATAGACGAAATACAGTAGCGAAAAGCGCTGTCGTCCACCGGCATGGTCCAAGGTTGGAGCCGATTTTTCACAGAAATTCGCCCTAAATAGATAGCGCGCTTGAGTCATGACTAAACCCATTTTCATAATTATCCAAGTATAACTATGGGCGTCATTTTACCAGGCTTGTACTGTAATATCAAGGACCATGCAACTAGAGCATTTTGCCACCGTGCTATCTTCTCCCATGACTGCTGCACTCAGTTGCCAATACATATAGCCGTCTGGCGAATGCGTATACGGGTAGAGGGCAATGCCCATGGGGAAATGTAGCGCTGCACCTTGAAGCAATCTGTCTGTCATTGAGGGAGGCAAACAAGGTTTCTACGTGGAGGGTTTACTCTAGTGGCATCCAAACTTGCATAGTTCAGCGCTCATTCGATTTCAGTGGTGACTTATTTTCGCTATGCAGTTTATGTTAAAGTCCAATTCGAATGAAGTTTCAAATGTGTTTATCAAATTTGTACTCTTTCAAGGTTTGCTCATAGTGTTGTTTGCTACAACACTCCTTATTCGTGCTTCATCCTTTGCTAGGGAGTCGTCCAAGACTATTTTCTGATAACTGACCCATCGTTTTGTCCGTGACTTGTTCCAGCTACTCCGATCCTGTTCTCCTTCAATAAAAGCAGTGGCAAGGGTAATGCAAGTAAAGAGAACTGCTAAAATGAGTTTTCCTAGTGGAAGCTATTGGTCCAGGACTACACATAGGTGGAGAAATTTTGCTGCCACCTATTTACCGAGCCCTCCTTTCAATAACATAACCCGCTCCCGCTTGAGAACGGCGGAGGTAAGGGATTTATTCCACGGGTTTTTGTCCGTTTCATTCCGTTTTTCACATGCGTATTACTACTTCCATCATTTCATATTGGGCCCGAGCTGTCCCTGCTGCCTTGAATCACCTTGAAACTGGAGCAATATGTCGTTGCAAAAGAAATGCAGGTTTATAAATCCCAACTATAAATGAACAGAAATTAAGTTAGAATGAACTTTATAAATCAGAACAATAACCTTCAAAATCAGCAATTGTTGTCATCAGGAAACATGTATATTTAAGCCGCCAGCTTAGAAGTCCGGAGTTTTGTAAGCGATAAAGTCAGGGAAGGCGTTCTTGATATTGTTTTAGTATTTGGAGCATTCCTCGTGAAAAACGTTGTTCAGATGCTTGAGAAGTGGTAGTTGGAGGGCGAGAGATTCAGTGAGTACGGTGGATGGGGTAGAGCCTCATAGCCCAAGTCGTTCAACTTTTGCAGGAACGGCTGTGCATAAAGGAGACTAATCACTTCATGTTGGTCGATCTTTGGTACATCTCGAGCACATACGTCGGAGCTTTAGTGCATTTCTCCGATTTATGAGCGGTACTTCTTTGTGGTAATCTTTTCACCCGCATTCAGAAAAATTTGATGAATGAGACCAGCTGCAGACCACCATAAATTCATGGGGGTCAGACCCAGTACAGCCCTTCAAATTAAGTAACAAATTTGCATCAAATTGAAGACTCTATTCCTTAAATTTCACTTTATTTTCTATTTTCAATTTTCTCAATTTCTAATCCTTCTTTAATTTCTTTTATAATTTCTATTCCAACAACCTAATATAATTTATTGGTTTCGCAATCGTTCCCGACCGCTCCTAAATAAGGTAGAGAGAGAATCGTTGTTCCATTTCATTCTACTGAACCTATTTTTTCTTGGAATTGCTTCTCGACTTCATTTTATTGGTATTGTACGTAAGTATCAGGAGTTTTTTCATTTTTTTTACACTCAAAACACCATGTTACCTTCAGGTTATTCTAATTAGAGTTTTTATCATTATACTACCTCTTCATATTCTTTTTTATGACTCCTAATGGTAAATATATGGAACAATGCTATCTTTTGATCCAGCCTTTGGGTTACAAATAATAAAAACTGGTTTTATTCAAAAAAGCCAGACAATCGTGCTCCGATCCATGTAGTACTAACAAGGGAAGGACCACAGGTCGAAGTGGCCATTCGGAATGGGATACATATGGTCCGACGTATTTTCGGACGCTGATCTCGAATCTGTATTCGAAATTTGCAGAACGATTCTCTGGGCCGAGTTATGGAGGTTTTTTTTTTGAAAAAACAGTACTATCATATGGTAGGTTTGGAAGCCCATGGCAGGCGAGCCACAGGTTCTTGCGCAAAACCAGGGCGATTTTCGTGTTCAGGGAGTCAAATTACCCCAAGGGTCAAGTTTTTAGCTGATACGAGAATTTGACCAAATTTCGGAAAAATTCACGAGCTATTGGGGTGCAGCACATTGAACAAAGGAGAAGTCGTTGACCCTTGCCTAGGAAATGCTCCTATTTGATGCTTGTTTCGTACATTTAGGGCGATGGGCAAGTGTGAAAGGTATGTGTAGGCTATCCTGTTCAGGTTGCAGGGTTTTCTGTGGAAGATAATCCAAAAACTACCACATTATCCCCTGGCCACCCCCAATATTCCGAAGTTGGACCAAAAACTGGATTTGGCTGAAAATTTGCACAGAGGGCTAATTCGACCTCCTGTGCCCGAATATCATAATCTTTTTACGCAACAACGTCTAATTCATGTGGTACTGGATTCTCTTCGACTTGGTATCCTTCCCTTGTGAGTAATGTTAGTAGTTATAAATAAAGTGGCAGAGTGATGGGTGCGATAGGTTCCAGTACAAGGAAACGTCCAGGAGTGAAAGTAAAGCACTTACTATTATTTAAACACAAAATGCAAAAGAACCCGCACCGGCGGGAAGCAAACCCACAACCCTTGTCCTGCAGATCCGGAACACTACCACTGAGCCACTGAGGCCGTTGGTTGCTTAACAAGCGGCCGTGCTGATGAAATAGTGCCCTGCCACAGAAAAACCTCCATCACTTTGCTCAGAGAATCGTTCTGCAAATTTCGAATACAGATTCGGGATCAGCGTCCGAAAATGCGTCGGACCATATGTATCCCATTCCGAATGGCCACTTCGACCTGGGGTCCTTCCCTTGTAAGTACGACTGTATGCTGAACCCTGTGAAGGAGCAAGTATCCCATCACTAGCGAACCAATGAAAAATCGTCGTAATGCGATATGGACTGATCAGTTCCAACCAGTGATGGTAGCAACAAATCTTGCGACAGGAGCCCTCGGAAAAAAGTGACGGCATCAACAGGAGCAGCTGACTTTGCTCTGGCCCGGACTAAAGCTGAGCAAAATCGCAGCACTGCACTCGATTCCTTGATATTACAGCTGTGACAAACAGTGTTATTCAGAATTATCAGTCAGTTAACTGTTGTTAATAATTTTTTAATGATTACTCTGTTATGCTCCAGCACACCTCAAACTTGGGTAATTAAACTTTATTAACAAAGCTAACTAATGCTAAAAGAGAATAAGAAAAATGTGCTAAAGCTCTTCTACGTGCCACTTATATACTGTATAAGTTGGGCGTGGCTAACTCTATGTTTCCCTTTACAATCCCAGATCAGCCAAGAGATAATGATATTGAAGCTTACAAGAAAATCGATACAGTGAAACGAGTACAATATAATGCTAATACTTGGTTATTAATAAATGACAATAACAACGCTAAATAGAGCGAGAGTCTCTATACTCCCGCGGACACAATAACTGATAGCCTGTATCCACTGCCCAGCCTGCTCACGTACGGTCTGACGATGTTGTGGAGCTGCGATGTGCATCACGAACGTTGTATGATTGTCTGCCTCCCTTCGTCCTCCCGCGTCTGTCTCGCTCCGATGTCGCGCCTCTCTCATGCCTCCTGCCTTCGTCGTCGTGACGGCGACGATCCTCCTGATCACGATTGATCCCTGCCATTTCGCGTTCTAGCCTCAGCTGCAGATCTCGCATTTCTTTTTCAAGCATTTCTTCCTTTGATTGACATCTCTTTCTTCTTTCCTTCAATTCGTCGATCCTTTTAGTGGAGCTGACTCTGCCACCTTCCCTCTGCCACTCTTTCTCGATATCTCTGTTGATTACAAGCATCGCGTCTCGGACTTCTTTTAGTTCTTTCTCCGTCTCATTCATAAGACGTCTGATGCGTTCCACCTCAGGGGTGGGCTCCGCGGGGGCACTTGCCATTGTTGTTGTATTACCATGTGAAAGGCGAGAGCTCCACTCTTCGAATCGTCCATGAAGTGTGCGAATATCGAGAGAGAGTTGTCTTTACCACAGGGGCGAGTTGGTCCACTTTGCTCGCGGCAAGGTGCAGAGTGCGAGCACCTTGCTTCAAGAGTTCCTGGAAAAGGGTCCCAGCGGCTCGTCCCTTCTTAGGTGGAATATCGCCGGCGTCTTCAGTGGACGAAGATGACGTTGAAGATGACGAAGACGAGTCTCGTTGACGTTTTCGGTTAGGAGTCGTCGACGTTGTGTCCGAATTGTTCGCTGGTTTCTTTGTGGCAATCATATGAGGCTTCGAACTCACTGTTCCCTTCGCATCGGGCTTGATAGGCTTAGCGGTGGATGTAGATGCCTGGGTGGTTCGTTCTGCTGGTTTGGCGGTTTTGTCCTTGGGAGTTGTAGATGTTGTGTCCATGGCTAAAGAGAGATCGTAAAGAATAGAACGTCGTGTTGTCAGTTGTTTCATGCGACAGAGTAAATCTTTTATAGAAGTTTCTCCGATCCCTTCGTGGATTGTCGGGGAATGAAAGCAGCGGATCTCCATGCAGTTTTCAACATCCAGAGGGGTATTTTTACTATTTTCCGTACGATTATCCAAGACACGCGTAGCACACGTTGTATGATATTGATCCCACAAGACCAAAGGAATACGTATCCTATGACGCTTGCGAGTATAAGCACTACGCACGCAATCAGAAGCGTCTTGTACCATGACAGGAATACGTCGATGATATGTCCGAAGTCAGGGAACACAAGCTCGTCGTATACACTACTTTCCCCTGCAAGAATCTTCAGAGTGGATCCATGAATCGTGCGTATCCACTGAAGGATACCAGTGATCTCAAATATCGTTGCCGATTTTCCACACGAAACCTTGCACTCTTTCTTGACCCTTGCCGAGGCATGACTGAATCGTAATGTCGATATGGCTCCTTTCCGGTTACAAGGGATGGTGAAGAAGAGATCGCCACATTGTACTGTTGCCATAGTGTCGTTTCCGTCTGTAGTGCAGGTTACTTGTGCAGTAGCTCCCTGAGGACAGTTATAACACCCCTGGGCTATTGAGTTTGGGATAGTGCACACGGAATCAGTTACCATTGTGACTGTCTTGTCGACATGGTCCGTCAAGTGAATGACGAATTCTGCTGTTGTGAATGACGGAATTTCTGCCGTAACTGATGCCCTATTAGTTTTCGAAGGTGTGAATGTTATCCATGGACGATGTATTGGGAAGCGTGTTTCTATATCCCTTGTGAAGATCTCTGTGATGTTAGCGTCCACGCATAGGCAGTTGATCTTATTCTCAGCCGGTTCGCAATTGCACGACGTGGTTACCGAGCAATTGAGCGATCTCGCATCCATTTCTGACCCGCACTGGAGATGTGGTTTATCTTTGTGGTTCCAGGTGGCTAGATGCGATCCATCGGAGATGAAAGTTGATGACAAGGCTGGCGTTGGTGGAACAGCCAGTGCGCTAAGGGTAATCCGCATGTTGTCGGTGTTGGTCGGTACAGTAGGGTGCACTACTACGACCTTCTTCTCAACGCTTTTCTGCCTGCTGACAGTGGTGATTTCCAGCTCCACTTCTTCTTGCCACTGAGGGCATTTGAAGATTTCATAGATTTTCGAATCCGTTGGTATGTGAAATATTCTGTAAAATAGGCATCCGCTACTGAGGTAAAAGCATCCGCAGCCCGGTCCTCCGCAGCTTTCGACACAAAAGGTTAGTCCAGGATACCGATTGCCGTGTTCGAGTTCGGCTATGTGAGCTGAAGTGTTGACGGATGCACATTTATCATTTGTACAGGAGCCAGAGTGGGGGCACCGTTTAGAATCCACAACACGTTGGATAGTGTTCCTTGTGAAAACTATGTTATCCTTCACACAGTTTAGCCGAAGGTGTTTCCATTGGATGCGGAGTTCCTTCTCCACTGTCTGCTTATTTATTAGTCGAATGCAAGCCTCCTTGTTGAAACTGTTGAGTTTCGCTATTATCGTGGTTTCTAACATGCATCGTTTGTATCCGTTCGGGGAGAAAGAGCACACGGAGTGTTGATGTGAGAAGACGTCTATGTCTTGGCATGCTAGTGTTGATGGCGCAAAGACAGCTATGCAAGCAATGGCCAGTAGTGGTGCCTTCAGCAAAGCTTCGACATCGTACCTCCTTCGTCGGTTTCTTCGAAACTTGTTGCATTGGTTCCACAGTAAACGTGCAATCGCTGTGAAAACGATCCATGCTGTCTTACAGATAATGCGACATGGTTTCCCGACTACCATTGGGACGTAGCACAGTACATACAAGAGTGCTATGACAATGTACAAGGTTACTGCGGTCGATGCGATGGCTGTCCTAGGTGAGCATTCTGGGTTGAACATGTTAGCGGTGCAGAACCAACACCGGACATGTTCGCAAAACGATACAGGGAGACACGTTGTTTCAAGTACCGTCAGATTGTAGCCATCGAATAGCTTCAGCTGGACATGGTGCTCATGCAAGAGAACCTCGGGTGGGAGTAGGATCGTTTCATTCCCTTGAGGGTGTTCTGACACGTGACAGTGACCTTCTGCGCAAAGTTCGTAACGTTCAATATTTTGAGTGGTTATCATAACGCCTCCTGAGATGCACTGCATTTTCCCTTGTGCTAATGTAGCGGCCGCTTGCTGCATCAGCATGAATATTGTGAGACAAGTGATGAAGAATTTGAGTGGGACCCGTTTCGTATTTGCGGAGTAAATTTGGGACCCTTGTGTCGTCACCTCGTAGTAATTCATATGTTTTCGTGGTCGTAGATCATATCGAGGTGCTTCCTCTTTCTGTTCTTCGGTTTCGTTAGAAGATCGGTCGTGTTGCCGAACATCTCCATCGTACGAACTCGATTGATCAGGTGAATCCTCCAACTCCAGTGGGATGAGGTGATTGATTGGTCTGCGCACTACACGTCCGGAAGGCAGATTCAATAGTGCTTCTCTGATTGTCCCCGTTTCTGAACGAGGTAATTCCCGAATACGTCCAAGCCTCCATGAGTTCCGCGGCATCAGAGGATCTGCGATCAACACAACGTTTCCAATGGCAGGCGAAAGTGCTGAACCTCGTTTGTTATCTATGGAAAGCTTGTGTGTTTCTCTTAAACTGCGGAGGTAGTGCTCATTCCACATCTTCCAGAACCGCTCTGTCAACTCATGACTAGATTTGAGGGCCTCTTCCGCCTGTCTCCTCGTTCTTAGCTGGACCGCCTCCTTTGTTGGATGGTACTCGGTATCATCGAAATCGCCGGTGATGGATTCAAGTGGGTATGCTATTATCATGTCACGCTGAATGAAATCGATGGGTCTGAGTATTGGTGTGTCTTGCCAATGTTCTTCTTGGTACGTCAAGGGTCTACTGTTGAGCGTGCCTTCCACTTCGATCAGGAGAGTTTCAAGTGTCTCCACATGAACGACTTCTCTTTTGATGACCTTGTATAGGGAGTGCTTCACAGACTTAATCAATCGCTCGTAAAATGCTCCCTGCCACGGAGCATATGGGGTGATTGTTCTCCACAGAATCCCCTTTGTGGCCATTGCAGTTGAAAATGAGACGTCGTTGATGACAGGAAAAACTGCATCATGAAGCACTTGTTCTCCGAGTAAGAAGGATGGACCGTTGTCCGATGTTATGCTTGCTGGGACACCTCGTCTTGCAAAGAACCTGCGTAGTGCGTGTAGCAATTGCTCGGTAGACATGTCTAGTACAAGTTCGAGGTGTAACAGTCGCGTGACCGTGCATGTGATGATAATCCCGTAGACCTTGATCGGAGTATCGTTCTGCTTTGCCGACAGTGGCCCGAAATAGTCAATTCCAACATGTTCGAAAGGGCGTGTGCGTATTACCCGTCGCTCGGGTAAATCTTCCATGTCGGGATATTTGAACGGAAGATTATTCAAGCGTTGGCATGGAATGCACAATCGTGTAAATTGCTTGACCATTTGCCGTATCTTCGGGATCCAGAATTGTTGTCGGACGTTAGCGATAGTTTGTGCTGTACTGCAGTGATAAGGAAGATGTGCTTCCTTCACTATTGCTCTGGATAGTTCCGTTTTTGAAGCGACTAGCATGGGATTTTTCGTGTCGAGACTCATGTGAGCCTTTCCGAAACGTCCTTGGCATCGTAGTATTCCAGCTTCGTCTGGTCTCACATTCAGTTGTTTCAATGATTTCAATTGCGATGGTGTGAAATGGATTCTTTGGTGATGACGAACGAGAACACGCAATGCCATTTCATTTTCCGTGGCTGTGATGTATGGTTCTGATGACATGTAGCAAAGTTCCGGGATATTGCTCTCTAGGCGGTGGCGTAATTCTTCGTTAAGCTTCAGAGACAGTTGACGGATGAAGCGTAGAGCATATGCGAGCGTACGTTTGACGGAGGGCAAGTAACTCTGTCGGCCCCAGTCCACTAGTTCAGTTGTGGACTTCGTCGTCACTGCTACGACGCACGTCTCTTCTTCAGTCGATTCTGGGGGAAATGTGGAGAGACGGCACTCTTCGGGTGGAGATAGTGGATATTGAAGAAACTCTGGACCTCTCCACCACATGTGGCCCTCGAACTCTGTTTTCGTGAGTCCCCGCGTCCCACAATCTGCTGGGTTTTTTGTCGAGGGTACAAACCCGAACAGAACTGGTGTGGGAAATTCGGCCACGATTCTCCTGATCTCGGCTCTTCGATTTCTGACAAGTACTCCGGCTGATTTTTCCAGAGTTGGCGCTTTGACCCAGCTTAGCGCTATTTCCGAGTCGGAGAATATACACACTTGCACTATATTGACGCGTTCACAGATAGCACTGTGAATCGAGTAGGCCAATCTCGTTGCCATTGTGATCGCGTTGAGTTCCAATTTCGGAATTGTTGGGTTCTCCTTCAAGGATGGTAGTTTCGACTTCCCAGCGAGAAGATAACTTCCATCTTCTGAGACCAAATATGAACAAACGCTCATTCCGTTTGCACTTGCGTCTGAGAAAACGGCTAGAACTGATTCTGAATCAATGTGCGCTACTCTCCGTGGGAGTGCAATTTGGTATCCACTGGCATCTTCGAGGATTTGGCACCACGTCTGTCGGTGTTCAGCTGTCAATGGAGTATCCCATCCATAGTCGTGTGCCCACAGTTGTTGTAAGAACTGCTTTCCTCGTAATGTTAAGGGCGTAAGCAATCCAAGTGGGTCATATATTGACGCTACTTGCTCTGAGACAGATCTCTTTGTTGGCACGGCTGGTGTAGGTCGATATTGACACTTCAGGAGAATCTGGTCTTCTTGGGTATTCCACGACACTCCCAGTACCTTTTGAACTACGTTTGTACTGAGGTCCGTTGAGGAGATGTGCCTGTTGAGTATTTCATCGTTGGAGCGATACTCTCGTAAGTTCATATTCAAGTCTCTGAACAACTGCTTCGAATCGACATATAGTCGCATCGCGTCCTCCGTTGATGATGTAGTGACTATTACATTGTCCACGTAAGTATTGCTGGCTATTTCCTTCCCCAGCTGCGAATTCTTCATGCGTGTTTCCAGGTGATGTTTGATTGTGCCGGCAAGAAGGAAAGGCGAGCAATTTAAGCCGAATGTCACCCTTGTGAAGCGGTAGGTGATCATGTTAGCTGGTGTCAAAGGTTGAGCGATATCGCGCAGCCACAGGAACCTTGTGGCATCCCTATCCTTGGGATGGAGTCTTATTTGAAGGAATGCCTTCTCGACATCACTGATGATTGCGACCCTCCCAATTCGAAATCGAAGTAGGATGTCGCAAATCTTGGGCAGGATCACTGGTCCTGGGTAGAGGACGTCATTTAGCGATGGTTGTCCTTTGAGATGTGCTGAGGCGTCGAAGACTATCCTAAGTTTTGTAGTCGCCTTGGTTGGCGTTTTGACTGCGTGATGTGCGAGATAGTGGACAATTGATCCTTCGCTAGGAGTTTCTTCATTGACTTCTTCAATAATCCCCTGCTCGAGTTGATTCATTATGATACCGTTGTATTGTTGTAGCGACTCTTCATCATCTGCAAATTTAGCTATTGTCCCTTGAAGTCTTTTCACAGCGAGTGCCTTATTATCAGGGAGTGTGATGGCATCCTGTTTCCAGGGAAAGCGTACTTGATAGCCATCTTCCGTACTCTCGATGGTCCGCTCAAATCTTTCCCAAATTTCGGCGTCCATCCTCTTCCGTTCTTCAACGCTCGGCCCAGTGAACTCATGAACTCCTGTTGCTTCAAATGTACAGAATTCTTCCCAGGATTGCAGGTCTCCATTGAACCTTGATGAAACGCTGTTTACGACCGGTTGACTCGGTATTTCTTCGTCCTTATCATCTCTGCTGGGGCATCCTGACACGAGGTATCCTAGTTTAGAGGGAATGAGTGTCAACCCTGATGGAAGGGTTATCCTTGCCGCGAATCCTTCATCAAGGAATGCGTAGAGGTCAGAGCATCCGAGTAGGACCTGCGGTTTGATTTCCGTTGCGTGGGAAGTAATTGAAAGATGAATATTTTTATCGAACAGGAACTGTTTGTCTTTCAGGTCGAGGCTTTGTCGTACCATGGGTTCCGTGACCGTATCGATTTTGGTGACTTCTATTCTATGAGAGGTTCCAGATTTATCCCACAACTGCAGTTGAGTTATTCCGCATGTCTGTTTCAACGGTTGGTTGGACCCAAATGTGTTGATGCTCAATTCGATCAACTTGAGATCCTGCAGTTGTAGGTGATCTGCCAATTCACTGCTAATGAAGGAGCGATCTGCTCCTGTGTCGAGCAGAACATGAATTGGTTCCAGTGCTTGATTCTTGGGATTCATTACCTGTGCCTCTCCTACAAGTATGTGGACGTCGTTGCTGCCTCTGTGAATGTTTACGAATGCAGATACCTCGTCCTGTGACTTGTCCGCTTCTGATAGCACGACGTTGACCTTTGGTGATGTCGCAGACTTTTGCATAGGGCGTTTCGAAGTGCCCTTATTTGCTGCAGGAAGTGGTTTCCTAGTTTCTTGAAAAACTGTGGTCTTCCGTGAAGGAAGTTGCTCGCAAAGTGAAGTGTGATGGCCGCGCTGCCTACACATTCTACACGACCCTCCTTTACACTGGACCGCCCAGTGATCCTTTGCTCCGCAGTTGAGACAGAGATTCTTCTTGCGCATGAATGTCAGTCTCTGTTCTCGCGTGGCCACTTCTCTGCAGTCTTTGGGGTTGTGATCCACTTTTCCACAGTAGAAACAGGGGTTCAAGCGTTCCAATGCCGAATTGATTCTTTTCCCTGTGAAGGTATTCTTCTTAACTGCTATGGAGTTTCGATCAAGTTGCTGGTCATGCTTATTCCCCATCTGATTGACGATTTGGAGCTCAGTACTTATGTAGTTTCGCGCGCAATCGAGAAGCGTATTGGTGTTCCAGGTAACATCCGTTGTTTGGTTTTCCTTCATTCGCAAGACGTGGCGTTGGACTCCTTCTGCGAACTTTCCGAGCAACTGGTTCTGGAGGAAGCTGTTGTCGACATTTTCTCCCTTGAGTTGAAGTTGGGCTACAATTGACGACAACTCTTCCCAGAGTTTTTCTTGATGTTCCAGACGATTGCTGTGGGCTCGTGCCTGTTGCAGTCGACGTATCAACTGGTCTATAAGTATCCGTGAATTACCATACTTCTCCTTCAGTCGAGCGACAACAAGTGGGTACGTCCGTCCGGAAACCTCGTACTGCTTTATGGTGTCTTTAGCCTCTCCGTGAAGTGCGTCGAGTAGATAGTTCATTTTGTAGATGTCGTCCATCTCTCGAGAATCCACGGAATGTTCAAAGGCTGTCCAAAACGTATCCCACTCCCAGACCCGTCCGCTGAATTTAGGAATTGGGATTGGAGCTAGTTTCAGCTGAGGAAGGTCTGGGGAGCTTGCAGTACCGCCCGTAGTGCTACTTTTCTCGATCTCGTCTAGTTCCCCTAAGAGGCGAGCCACTGCTGTCTGTACGACACGTCCCTCGTCCAGTGTGGCGGAAGCCCTCTCAATGTTGGAACTGACTTTCTCGAGAATCTCGTTCAGAGAAGGGGTGTCGGCATCAAGGCTATCAGCAGCGGTGCTGTAGCGCTCAAGAGCCGTGTCCACGTTGCTTGTTTCTGTATCGAGGATTGCCTTGACTTTCCGAATCCTCAATCGTTCTGCCCTTAGGTAAGTCCTACGTTCGTGGTCTTCGGAGGGGGGTTCCAGTGCCCATGTCTCTAGGTCCCTGTGCTCGTCCACTACCGCGGCAAGCCGATTTACAGATCGTGTTAGAAGTCCTTGTCTACTTGAAAGCGAAGTGGTCATGTTAGTGCGGCTACTCGGTCAGACAGTTAGTGATGCAACGATGCAATCTCTCAGCAGTGCAGACAACGGACGTTGTGCATGCGCGAACGGGACCTTGTGCGAAGCGAAGGATCTGCTACTCACTCCTTCGTTCGATATCCTCCCGGCTTCCGCTCCTGGCACTATTCGTCTCTGGTTCGTTCTCCTTCGATCCTCGGATTTCCTCTCCTTGATCGATCGGATTGTGGTTCGTTCCTTAATCGATCCTCGGGTTTCTGCTCCTTGATCGATCCTTGACTTGTCCTGGGTCGCTCAGGCCCGATGCACCATATGCTCCAGCACACCTCAAACTTGGGTAATTAAACTTTATTAACAAAGCTAACTAATGCTAAAAGAGAATAAGAAAAATGTGCTAAAGCTCTTCTACGTGCCACTTATATACTGTATAAGTTGGGCGTGGCTAACTCTATGTTTCCCTTTACAATCCCAGATCAGCCAAGAGATAATGATATTGAAGCTTACAAGAAAATCGATACAGTGAAACGAGTACAATATAATGCTAATACTTGGTTATTAATAAATGACAATAACAACGCTAAATAGAGCGAGAGTCTCTATATCTGTATTCACTGTTTGCATGCTAATCTTGGTGATCAACAGTAGAAGTTTTTCTTGGTCGGCAAGACCATTGTTATTCCACCATGAAATTGCTGTGGAATATTCTGGGAGGTGACATCTCAGGATCGTTGTTTTCTCTCGAACTCTTCTTATTTTTTAATGTTCACTGAAACGTTGTTTTCAAGTATCGACTCCAGTTTATTGTAGGTTCATCTCAAGTACTAAAATTAAAATTTTCACAAATTGTGGAGATAGCATGTGTGACTTGTCTATCGATATTGAATTTTTAGTGATTTATATTCAATATTCATATTCATAGGATCCGAGTGCACCCCTTATTTTTATGGTAGACAACAACTCATGACTGGGTGCGATCAAGAGCCTTCGAGTGGGGTATCTCTCACGAAAGTCTCCAGCCCCTTGTTTTTGTGTTTTTGACATTTATTCAACTTACTTCAGTTTATGTTTCACGATTGCGGAGACTTTTTTATTTTTTAGGCATCTCTCCTAACTTGCGTCAGTACTATATATTTTCTTTGATGTTCTATAAAGCCGACT
Source organism: Trichostrongylus colubriformis (assembly GCA_963978905.1). Lineage (NCBI taxonomy): Eukaryota > Metazoa > Nematoda > Chromadorea > Rhabditida > Trichostrongylidae > Trichostrongylus > Trichostrongylus colubriformis. The sequence continues at coordinate 6,410,966 of OZ022259.1, read as the reverse complement.
GGCGTGGCTGAGACGAAAAGAGCTCAAGTTCGAGTTTGGGTTACACACATGGGAGATCAATGAATACATATGGTATACCCCAAAAATTTCTTAGAATCGCGAACAAAATTCGCTGTCTATGACATGTGTATTTATTCGGCTCACCCAAACTTGAGGTGCAGCTCTCTTTGTGTCGGCCACGCCATCCGCCTGCCACTCTTGAAAAGCTTTTTGTCCAGCCTTCCTGACGTGGTGTGACAGCGAAAACATTCGAGCAACGGTGTCCGTAACTCAATTACGGGAGCCTTTTCGTTACTGAAATTGAAGATTTGACAGGTTGGACAGAAGTGCGAAAGAACGTCCTTTCACCAGCCTAAAGATGAATGAATTGATTATCAACCAGTATTGTATGGAAAGGGAATGAGATCATTCCTCTTCAGAAATTGTAAGAGGGATCGATTGCGACTGCATCACTTAGAGAACTATCTGCTATTTATGCTGTTGCTTACTCTTATATCGCTGGTCTCTCTCCCTTGCAAAATCCCTTACACATAATCGTGATGATGCGCTTTTCCACCTTTGGTTACAGCGCGAACCTGACAATCTCCGTGCTGGTATGTCGTGGTCGTAGCCATAATGGTGCTCACAGGATGGCTGCATTGGTCCATACACATCAATTGTCGACTGATGAGTTGGTAAGGAAATGGGTGTGTATCCTTACGTCAGGATTTCGCACGAAGACAAGCGGCATGGATGCAGTGTGTGCGAGCTATGCGCGTCGCGATAGTTGGGTCTTAGAACGATTGCACTCTAATGCTAGGGGCGCGATCAGCTGTTGACTTGTAATTGCTTCGGGACCCAACAACACGGCGCCTTTAGCTCGTCCGTATTGCTTCGCTTGCGACATGCCGCGATGCGAAATCCTGGCATAAGAGTACACACGCCAAGAAAATGACGAAAACGATCATACTACATAGTTTTGCCGCCATACGGGTAGACGAGGGGTCATAATAATGCAGAAGTGAGTCGTTCTCACGTACACAACTTCCTTGATCCGACGCTAAACACTATTCCATGCGCGTGTACGTGTCAAGTGCAAGTTGTTTTATTTACATCATTTTTAGTTTAATCTTACTTGAATTAATTCCTTAAATTCTACTTTTTTTGTTTGTTGAAGGTTTACGGGTATTGTTGAAAAAAAGAGCTCAGGCAAAGTGAACATTCAGCATTGGGGTGGGTGGCATTGATCCAACATCATCGGTCAGTTTATCTGTAAACATGTTGATCGCACTATGACGATGTTGTAATCGATCTGATTGCCCCAATCATCCACGCTGTACATCGCATACCCTGAAGGTCGATGACAAAAGACCGCAGCGTCTGAGATGAGACCACTTAGACAGCTCATTCGTGTGAATTTCCGATCAGAGTCTCATTGCGATGGCTATGGTATGGAGCAGTTCTGCTCATCCACTCATTTTCCATTTTTTCCTTTTGATTTTCATAAACATAATTTAGTTTGGACATTTATTATTTATTATGGAATTTGTCTTTACTCTTCACGAAAACATTTTTCACAGCTTAAAATATTTTTATGATTTCCACATCGTTATCCGTTAAGTTTTCATTGGTCCACCTTTGTCTTTCGAGGAAAATTTCATAGACTTCAGTTTTCGAATGGTGTATTTGAAAGCTTCATGAGTAATCAGCATCTCTTATCCCTGAACAGACACAGGGATTGTGTTCAGACAAATAACTTATTAAAGTATATGTGCGACAAATCAAGATGAAATCACGGAGAAGGTGGTGTAGTGATAGGTATCGCGTGCTCCCACTCGCACGGTGGCACGGTGCGGGGACAGCCAAATAAGCCTTCCATCCTTCCGGGGTGGGTGAATTGGTACCGAACTCGTTCGGGAGGATAAAGCTGATTTATATAATGGCTGGCTCCCGCAAGTCGCTGTTTAGGTCAAATCGCCTTCATCTGCCACCACGATTCTGAATGGTACTAGTATGCGCAACGCATTTCTGCAAGAATTTGGAACCCTTGTTGGGATACGTCGCTATTTTAGTTACTTCCGGGAACCATTGGACTGGGAAGGCTTGGAATGGCTTCGAGCTTCCAAGATCTCAAGGTAGCTCATTTAGCCACCTTTTGGACCTTTTCGAACGTTCTAAGAGCCTTTAAAATTGAAAGAATACTGATGGCTCCCTCGAAGCCTACCTTATTGTAGAGCCGTCCATCATCTCAGTAAACAGCTGGACGGTTTCGATCTGCAAGGATACGCCAGTTCGATTGATCGCAACTTGACGAAATCATCTAATTGATAACCAGTGTTGAAATGGGGAGATGATAATAGGGGAACTCAGAACTGGGACGATATTTTCAGTTTAAAAAGGTGGTAGATTTCGGAGCGACAAAGGAAAACGGAATAATGTTCATTGCAGACCTTGTCCAAGACTCCTTTTATCGATGCACCGTGGGCAAAGCCCATCCCCGTTAAACGCCACAAGTCAGAAGAAGGACCTACATATCTTGAACTATTCGAACTGCCTCTACTCGCAATTGCACAGCGTAGCTTCACATCCCACAATTGTCCAAAATCACCCCCCAATATCTTTCAAGTTTGATGGGTCTTACAAATGAGTGGTAGTGCACCTGGCAATCAGTCAGTTGCTTACCTCCCCAGTCAAGTCAGGGCTCGAAGAGCTTTAAGACTTTGTTGCCGTGGGTAAGGTTTTATTCACAGGTTCAGATACACAGGGGCTATGTATCATTGACTCTCAAATTATATCCAACTGGGTTATGTATTTCCTTACAAACAAATAACCTTCTGTGTTCACGACTTCACCCGTCTCCTATTTTTTCTATTTCAGCTTTAATAGTACAACGCTTTACTGTTTTTCTAATACCAGTTTCGTCGACCTGGATATAACCTTGACTATGTTCACATTTACGACAACTTGTTTTCAATGACTTACGTGTCCGTATCTGTTCCACCTTCAGTGTCTTAATGCTCCATTTATGAGAAATCACTGAATACTTGTTATCTTTTGCTGCCTGCCAGATGTCGTTTTGCGACATGTCTTTATATTTCAGAAAAAGAATTCCAATAGTTCAGCCGTTCACATATTGTACATGAACAGGTGAACATATCATCTTGTTTCTGGTACTGCTGAAAAGGTACCCTAACGTTGCGTCCCAAGTGATCATAAGGCTAGTTATTATTTTCAGTAGAATTTTTTGTGGTGGTGCTTCGATAATAAATTCGTGCCAGTCATAATGTTGAGCTGTGTGTTGGAACGGGTGAGGAGCGATCAACGAATAAGGTGGGTGCGCGTTAAAGACACCGTAAGGGAGTAATTTTGGCTTACGGTAGAACAGACGTAGTGTGGACGAGCTTGAGTGGCCGCCATTGCACAAACTCGCCAATTTGACGCCTTGGCATGGTGCCAAGAGGAGATGTTTCTATTATATATTTGTTTTTCCCTTTTACTTTTCCTTTGTTCTTTCTTATATTGTGTCTAGATGTACTTACATGAATGCTAATGTAGTTGGGAATGACCACTCCACTGCGCTGGGAGTCAGGTGCTACAACTAAAGTTGGCCTGCGGCCGTCTCCTACGCGGACAACTCGGAAAGTCAGTGCGATGATGCGATTGAGGCGCGAATACACACCGCAGCGATGCACTTTTGAGTTCGGGTTTTTTCACCGATTATCGCTTCTAACCTTTTGCGCTCGTTACAAAATGCTAATTTCTTTGTATTTTTCTCTTGTTTCGAACCCCTTCCGGTTCCTTTAAACGGGCAATGAGCTGTGAACTGACAGTTGCTCAAGTTCCAACCATGAGCACAAAATTGATGAACTGAAATATCAGCGCAGTTTGAGTACTGTAAAAGGTAAGGATGGGACAAGGTTTAAATCTTTATTTCCTACTGAACACTGTCAACGCGCCTTGTACTTTGTTGCTAGCCACGGAGACAACTTCCTTCAATTACCATTGTTAATCTTTTAAAGGAACCTGTAGGGGTAAGCGAAAACTGAGATCTGGGAGTAGATGTTCTCTGAAACGAACTTTTTACTTCAGCAGTGGTCACATGTGATGAAAATCGCATTAAAAAACGCGGCTTGGGGTCTTGTGACCACCCCGCAGCACGGCATGTCGTTATGCGGTTATGCAGCCGAAGGAGTCGGCGTGGAGGGGCAGGAACAATCGCGGCCGGTTGGTTCAGACTCTGGCCTGTCTTCAGCCCACTCCGGCTAGTGAGGTAGAGGACGAGAGAGAGAGAGGAGGGGAATTTTCAGGTTCCCATTTCTCGGTTTTTTCACCGTTTTATGTCGTTCTTTCTCTACTGTTATATTGCTGAGCACCTTTACTTTCGTGACCTCCAATTTGCCAAATTTACCTTTCCCGGTGCCTTTAAGGAGAATTTGCTGTAGCTAACTGTCTAACTCCTACCTCACAAGTTCGTAAATTTCTGCCAAAAGGTTGAGGGGTGTAATATGGATCACTATGGTGAAACCCAGCCCAGTGCTGGCGATGATCGATACTCCCAAACATTGATGAAATGCTGAGACATAAGGGCGGGCGATCTCAAAAAAGTCAGCACCGAAAGGTTTCCCCAGTAGTAGCTGGCAACTGGTGGCGTTGTGCTTTGTGAGATTTCTGGTTGTTACTGCTGCTGCTGGTTGACATATCTCTCTCCAAAACCCAAAAACCCAAATTCGAGCGACTTTTCAGGATGCTGCTATACCTACGAGATACGCATGAGTGCTAATAAATATCATTATTTGTTAGTTGTTTGTTACCAGTTATTGGTTTTTTTCAAATTATTAAATAAGACTGGAATTCGTCCACCTGGTAAAGTGAGGGCATAACTGCAATGGAATGTTTTAAGTTCAAAAAAAAAAATGAAAAAAATCGTGATAACATCAAATGAGAAGAACATCAGCTTACCAGCCCAGGGACTAGTAAAGAAGAAGCCGATACGACGTCGCCAGTGCGGTATGCGCAGCAGTTCCACAACTGTCCGCTGTGAGATTCTTGCAATTGTTTGGGCAAGCATCGTGCGGTAAGACCTCTTTTGCTCCTCACCCACATGCTCCCCCCCCCCCCCCTTTAATTTTTTGTTTCTATCTTCTCACTTTGAAATCGAGGTGTGAACGTTTATTGTTGTTTATTATCAGCTGAGCCTTTTCACCAAATAAATAAATTGAAATAAGGATGATCCTAGCCCCTCAGATGAATTTGACTTTAAATGCTGCTGGGCTACATGGACCCTTCGGGTGCTACTCAATAACGCTGACGGAAAGTACCCTATACCACTTTATTAAATTCGCTGGGAGGCACGAAGAGCGTTATGGAAGCGGTGGCTCTCAAGTGGGTCGCAGGAACTTCAATCTCGTGCCTAGTTGAACAGATAATTGACACTCCCAAATTCCAGTGTGCACCAGCCAGGCCTCTACTGAGACGTCTAAAACCGTCCGCCGAAGTGGGTCCTTCTGCTTGTGTAGTCCCTTTCATGCTGATTCTTTCCGATCTTTCACCTGCTCCCTCCATCTTTTCGCATTCCACGATTTTCTCATGATTGCCGTGACCGTCACTTGATCGTTTATATTTACTTGTTTTCCAATCGAGAATTTCAGGAAGTTTGAGTGTTTTATTCGAATAGCCGCTGAGCACACAAGGCTGCTTCTATGCGTCTTTCTTAATTCTTTCATTCACTGATCTCGACTACGATGGGGAAACTTGATCGATTCGATATTGTGCTGAGCAATCCGGAAAATGCTTATTTTGCTGGTCAAGAAATTTCTGGAAAGGTTAGTGATAAATTGGGAAACGTCAGCTGCTTCAGCTGTACAATTCGTTTCCTAAAAATTAAGTACAGCAATAAAATGAGAACGGATCAAACAACCATTCGCGATTAGAAGGACGCACATTTTGGAGGACGCTTGCCTTTAATTTGTTTGAATCGGTATTTAATTACGTGCTCATCTGTAGGGATATATGTATATGTCCATGTATGGATCTCGATTATTTCATGTTTGGAAATGAATACTGCATGGGATGAGCATAAGGTTCATTTACCAATATCCCATTTTCAGGTGATTATTGAAACCAGTGAGCCCAAGAAGGTCAACGAATTACTGCTGGAGTTGAAAGGCAGGGCACGTACGTATTGGACCAAACACTCGGGTGGGATCAATTCTTTAAGAATTTTTTCGCAGAACTTTTCCATCAAGAAGTTAAGTTTTGACCAGATTGGCTTTTCTGGACGCTCCCATCGAATTAGATGAATTCGGTGCAACTAACTAATGAAACTGCAACAAAAATCCATTAAGTGGAAAACCTTCAGCGTTCCCAGGTCGGACAGCTTGATCGCCTAATTGCCTGAACTGCTTCATCGAGATGTATCTTTTTCATTCAGCCTGAATAGTCATAGTCAGTCTAACCCTGCTCATGTATATCATCTTCATCACATGCTGCGCCGTCACAGCGAAGAAGGGGTAGTATACGTAATGAACACCTGTCTCCATCTTGAATCCAGGCTAGGTTTTCAGAAAAAGGTGAAATTTCTGAAAAAGGTGAAATTACGATTCCACGCCTGCAGGTTACCACTACAGTTATCGTCCCCTGATTTGCCAAGGATTCAAAAGATCTCGTAGAAGCCAGCGGCGAATATTCCTTCACAGGGGCTAGCCTATTGCTAATACGCGGTACACCGACGTCTAGCTTCACGTACAGTAATCCCTTGCCTTCGACCATATACCTTCTTTGCACATCACGGCATAGGCATGCAGGAGAGGTGACCGCGCCATTCCAACCAGGCGTGTAGCACTGGGAAGTGAGTCTCGGGATTGCAGCATTGGCACTTATTTAAAGTACAAAATTAGTGTAAGTGAGGCGCTGGGGTCTTTTTACGAGATCTTTTAACCTGTGCTGGTTCCAGAAGTGCTCTAATGCATTGGGTGTGTGCAGATATGACAGAGAATCGCTTCGCAGCGTTTCACTCGCGGCGCCACTAGTACGACTTGCGAATCGATTGCTCTTGGGAGCCCGGCAGAGCGTGACTGCGTCACATCTGCGCTTCCACCCATGCCACACTGCCTCGATTGAAGGCTGCCATGCCCGGCCACCGGCACCACCCGCCGCGCCGCTCGCCGCGGGCCGCTGTCATATCTGCACACACCCTAATGCATTTGCGACCTATTTTTATTTCAAATCGGGTTTCAGAATCATTCTAGGAAATGTATCATCGACATGTAGATGCCAATACTCTGATAATGAACGACATTTTGATGACAAATAATAAATCGATAAATACTAAGCCTTTCATGTTGACATTAGCATTGCTTTCACATAGGCACGTAAACAGAAATAATCTTCCACGCTCCATTATACATAATTAGCAGCGGTTTGCGCTCTTGCAACCACCGGGGATGCCAGCTGTTTCTGACGTAATAGTGGAATTCAAAGTTCTATTGTCCTTGAGAAAAGGAAAAACGAGTTCTGCTCTTCAAATCACTGATGATTCAATTGGCTTTGTTTGGTAATCAATGGTAATCAATTTCTTGGTAATCAATCAATCAAATACACCCACTAAGAAGCTTTCGGACAAGCTGATAGCGCCGCGAGTGCGACGTTGCAAAGCGAAAATTCGACATAAGTATACACACCCCATTTGTTTTCTTTCCTTACTTTCATGTTCTTCAGACACGCAACTTGTTTGGTACTTATGTAGTAGAGGAGAGCATAGACACTCGGATAGATGCACCCTTCTTACAATTAGCTTTTTTCGTAATATATGCCCTGACATGGACAATCTTAGTGAGATGCCATCGGACTGCTATTTTAGAGGTTTTCCAGATTGCCCACATATTCTCTTATCGCAGTATTTTAATAGAGAACCCTAGGAACAGGAAAAACGCGCATGCGGTCGCGTCAGTGGACATCGAGAATGCCATGAGTTGTATGCGAGCAGTGAAATTCGACACTCGGGATACGATGACGGGTTTTCCACTATTTAATCCAGAGAGACACCTGTAGGGAGGGTGAATGGGGCTTTAGCTATGCTTGAAGGAATCGTCCACGAAAAAAATGAGTTTCTTTATTGCCCATATAATTATGTTGTATTCGCCTAACAAAGGCCTTATGCAAAGTTTCACGCGAAAAACTTGAATCTGGCTGAAATACAGCTCCTGGTGACCGAGGGGGCGTGGCTTCAAAGTAAATGCCTGGTGACCGAGGGGGCGTGGCTTCAAAGTAAATGCCAGTCCCGTCGTCCACCGCTGTTGGGAACGGGGAGTGGAACTTTCTGTTTCTACAATGCAACTCCGACCGCTGCGGATGACCGTGTGGCACTAGTGCGGAGGCCCCGCCCACCCGGCCGAGAGTTTGTGGTGGTGTATCTTAGCCGGGTTCACATTTTTTCGTGTGAAACTTTGCATGCGGCCCACATTAGGTAAATACAACATAAATATATGGATAACAAAAAAAAAAACTCATTTTTCCGTGGACGATTCCTCTAAGGGTTGGCTTTCAATTTCGTAATCAGATCTGTCGCACATAAATAAATCCCATTAAAACACCGTCTGTGATTTTTTGAGAACTACCGAGTTATGTAGCTGGCATTGGTAATAGTAAGTATTCGTAAGTGATTCAGAAACCACGACCAAAAATACAAGAAGTGTTTTATATATAGACTGTGTACCAAATTAAGAATATAAAAATTATAAAATATAATATGTCTGCATGAAAATGTGCCGCTTTTACAAGTTTCTGTCTCTGAGAAAATGTTTTCGAAAACTTCCACTGAAGAATAAGAAATCCGTAGGATCGATGTATCTGAAAGCTTCACTAATAGTTGACTCCAGAGCAACCTCTCAAGGGTGCATCAATTGTAGCAGTTGTGAAATTTGACTTTCAGGCAAATCTCGAAAACACGTGTCACAAACTGAGCCCTATTTCCTGGAGCAGTTCAACACTGCCTTCACGCACAAGTTCTCGGTGACCAAAAATGGCAAAGAAAAGGTTTCTCATTCTCATCTAAATCTTTTTTCCTTTTTATTATCTCTTTCCTTTCTATTTCCTATCCTTAGTTTTTTTGGTGCCATAAGTGATTTAGCCAACGCTTGAAAACTTTGTGAGGAATAGCCAGTCATCTAAAAAGTTGTTCTGCAGCACATTTTCTAATCCTTTTGTGTGATTTGAGAGATTGGTGTTCTTGGGGTCTTTGATGTTACGTGGGGGAACTTTTCACACTTGGACTCTGTTTTTGATCGTGTAGAAGGCGGTATTTTAACGCTTGGAGGTTTTCACTCACCAACGTGACACAACATCGGCGAGTTTGCGCCACTTTTCGGTGTTGGAAACGATCAAGCGAAAAGAACAAGCCTAAGACATCTCTGAGACAGGAACGAGTACTGCCGGCCGGAACACATGAGGTGCCGTTCTCCTACACTCTGCCCAAATCGTTGCCTACTTCATTCGAAGGCGAATTCGGTCACATTCGATACACTTGCAGGGTGAGCTCTCATTTTCAACACCTCTCCTCTATTTAAACTTTTTCCTGTAGGTAATTATCTCTTTTATTCCATTCGTTTGAATGTTTACGAATTTGCTTACTAGTAACTCATTATCATTTTTAATACCCTTGCAGTAACGCGGACCAGTATTAAAGTTATGGTGTTAATCATTCCCTTGTTGGGGTGGAAACTAGTTAATGCGATTCGACCGATACAGTGACTTGGGGAGAGGGGGGGGGGGGGGCAGGAGGGTGGCCCTAGGTTTACCAGTCAATGCTTTCATCCTTTAAGGCGGGTCCGTACCAATTCACCCACCATGGGAAATGGAAGAATTGATTGACCTGGGTTGGCGTTAATGCGGTATTTGATCCTCTCACCATGACAATGAGAGTGTGCGCCACTTATCATTTCACCACCGCTCACTGTTAGCATTGTTCATTTTTGTTATAATATTACCAGTTGGCGGGCGCACACTACTGTGCGCGAAACACCATGTGCGTCATAGGTCGGCCTGTATTGCTCTTTTTCTTGAGGACAGAGTATTTCAGTGCACACCCAGCCCACCGTGGGCGGAGCTTAAATTAGTCCATGCGTGGTCTTCACTTCTTGTCCCATGCTCTACCCATCCAAACTTGTCCCAATCTACACAGGTCGTTTTTCATGTAACGTCCAAGCTCCGCCCACCAATTTAAATGCTACGCCCACTGTGCCCTGCATTCTTTCCTGACCTTCAGAAACTCATCCCTGACCTTGATCCATCTTCTCCCTATGTTTGGGGCACATTCGAACACAATCAACAATTTTTGAACATTCCACGACGGCCCCGCCCATTATGGGCGGAGCTTAACTTGGTCCATGTGTGGTCTTTACTCAGTGTCCCATACACTACCCATACCGCATTTGTCCCCATCTCCACAGGTCGTTTTTCATGTAACGTCCAAGCTCCGCCCACCACTATAAATGCTGCGCCCACTGTGCCCTGCAGTCTTTCCTGACCTTCAGAAACTCATCCCTGACCTTGATCCATCTTCTCCCTATGTCTGGGGCACATTCGAACCCAATCAACAATTTTTGAACATTCCACGACGGCCCCGCCCATTATGGGCGGAGCTTAACTTGGTCCATGTGTGGTCTCTACTTAGTGTCCCACGCCCTACCCATACCGCATTTGTCCCCATCTCCACAGGTCGTTTTTCATGTAACGTCCAAGCTCCGCCCACCACTTTAAATGCTCCGCCCACTGTGCCCTGCATTCTTTCCTGACCTTCAGAAACTCGTCCCTGACCTTGATCCATCTTCTCCCTATGTTTGGGGCACATTCGAACCCGATCAACAATTTTTGAACATTCCACGACGGCCCCGCCCATTATGGGCGGAGCTTAACTTGGTCCATGTGTGGTCTTTACTTAGTGTCCCACGCCCTACCCATACCGCATTTGTCCCCATCTCCACAGGTCGTTTTTCATGTAACGTCCAAGCTCCGCCCACCACTTTAAATGCTCCGCCCACTGTGCCCTGCATTTTTTCCTGACCTTCAGAAACTCATCCCTGACCTTGATCCATCTTCTCCCTATGTTTGGGGCACATTCGAACCCAATCAACAATTTTTGAACATTCCACGACGGCCCCGCCCATTATGGGCGGAGCTTAACTTGGACATGTGTGGTCTTTACTTAGTGTCCCATGCCCTACCCATACCGCATTTGTCCCCATCTCCACAGGTCGTTTTTCATGTAACGTCCAAGCTCCGCCCACCACTTTAAATGCCCCGCCCACTGTGCCCTGCATTCTTTCCTGACCTTCAAAAACTCATCCCTGACCTAAATCCATCTTCTCCCTACGTTAGGAGCACGTTCGAACGTAATCAACATTTTCGGGCCGAAAGCCAAACATTCCAGTGCACGCCCCGCCCCCGTGGGCGGAGCGTAATTTGGTCCATGTGTGGTCTTTACATCCTGTCCCATGCCCTACCCATACCACACTTGGCCCCATCTGCACAGGTCGTTTTTCATATGATACCTAATTTCGTGACAGACGGAGGGACAGACGCCTTAGCGCTTTATATATAGTAGGGATTGCTGATGATGTTTTTAGTACATTCAATATTATGTGACTTCCTGACTCAAAAAGTTATCACTCTTGAAGATGTATGCAAGTTTTCCTAAATTCTCCAAGATGTTCTTTCAAAAAGAAAAACAGTAATTGTTTTAAATAGTTTCAGAGCATAATTAAACTTGAACCTATTCTGTCTGCCTCTACATAATGCCTCAAAGGCGCTGGGAGGGGAGAGGCGGGGGGGGGGGGAAAGAAGGAGAGCAGAATAGGGGACTTTGTTCTCTGAAAAAGGCTAGTTGTGAAAAGATAATTTGCGGTGAAATGCGCATTGATAAGCCTGTTTCGGGTCCTTCATCGCGATCTCACCGAGATCCTTCCCTGCTTGAGCCAAAGTACTCCATCCAGAGCCTTTATTTTTCGGTGGATTGCATGAGAGAAATGGTATCCTCTAGCTTAGGGTGAATTTGAGAACCTCTCACCTTTAGTGAAGTTGGAATTCCTTCGGGTGATTGTGAGTGAGAACACTTCTACAGATCGAGATCATTTTTTATAAGAAAATTCACTTGTTGGGTTATTCCCTGTTTTAGCATTTGCTCGCTTTTTAATGAGCTCTCTTTCTATTTTCAGTTTTTGATTTGATCTTATGTACTTTCTGTGATATTATCGCATAAATGAATGACGTGGCCTTTTTGTCTTCCATATTTTCGATCAATACCTGTCATATAGCTCATCTGCGCCCACAACATCCGTTGTGGTTGGGTGCAACAGCCGCTCGTGACAGCCTCGTCGGATCGGTCTCAAATTGCTGAGGAAATATCAGAGGTTGCAAAAAAAGGGTTTCCGAAAGAAAAAGGGTGACCAAGTATGAGAAAAAAACCAGAATCGGGGCTCTGTAAGGAAGTTCTCCAGGGTAATTTTTATGGACGCCACTGATTAATAAACATAGTGGGGCAAGGGATCCGAAGATAAACTGAGTTAGAATTATTTACCATAAATCTTTTAATAGCTGCCACAATGCCTCTGGGAGCAGGCTTCGGCCGTCATTTGGATATACATCCATAAGGGGTTGATTTCCTTAAGCATGGAAGGTTATGTGAGAAGTAAGTGAGTGCGATATCGCTTAAAGAAATGCAGACACAGTCCATTTCGGAGCGCCTGGCAGGGCGTGGCCTACGGACTTGGGTGAGTGGCGAGAGTGAGAGTACGTGGCAAGAGTGAGAGTGTGTGGCGGGGTAAGAGAGTTCGACACACTCTCACCCACATCCGTGACCACGCCCTGCCAGGCGCTCCGAAATGGACCGTATTAGCTGTGTTCAAACGTATCTCAATCACAACGAAGTTTTGAACGATAGTATAATGGTGGATTGCCTACCCACACACAGTAGTTTGTGGCATAACGGTTTCGTTCGCGATCGAGTAATGCTGACACCTGAAATCTCCTTTTTCATAGTGAAAAAAGTGGAAATTTACTTTGCGTATATAAATGCACGATTTTCAGGCTATTTTCGAGCGACCATGGGATTTCGACATTGTCACTCGGAAAGTGTTCACCGTCATAGGAATCGAAGACCTCAATTCAGACCCTAGCGTTAGTGTTTCTGCGTTTTTTACGATCTTTTTCCACAAATTATTAAATGCAAAAGTTGCTGCTTGAAGGGATGCATATTTTAAGCGTTGTACTGCATCTAGTATATTGTAGTCCCTTTTCGGTGCCAGTGATTTTTTGCCTGTTTTTAACTTCTTATTTTTCTCCGCTAGTTGAGCGCCTTTTCCACTTCTATAGTTCGCACTTTTTTCAGCTCAATGAGCCAGTAACGACCAACGAATCGAACCATACGGTGGCGTGGTGCTGTCGAACAACCGGTAGCATTTCGGGAGAACTCAAACTCACAAAAAGCGGTTTCACCCCTGGCGAGAAAATCAACCTCTCTTACCGGTATGTTATCCACTACTTTTCCCTTCTCTACCATGAAAAAAGCTCATTTTCAGGGTCACCAATAATAGTTCGCGAGCGAAACCAATATGTCTTAAATTCGTGCAAACCACTGTGTATAGGTAACTTATGATTCTGCTACTTTTGATTAATTCTTTTTGTTTATTTTAAGTAGTTTATATTGTCCACTTAGTGCGAAAGCTTTTAAATCTTCAATTACAGAGCGAAGACGTTTGCCGGGCATGAACAAATGAGATCCACAATACGGGTAATTTCAAAAAGTGATAAACCAGAGGTGAGGCTTGTTCTCTAAGCACGCCGATAGATTGCTGTCAAGTGAAGCTCACCATTTTTGTGTGTCCCCCCCCCATTTTTCTACGCGTAAGGTGCAGTGATGAATAGACGAATTAACTTCTTATATGTAATGCAGAAGGCAGTAGGCACGGTATCATAATATTTAAAAGGTAGTGAGACCTTGCTCACTACGCGCTCCACCTGCTTTGCTCACCCGCCTTCAGATGAACGTGTTGGATACAGTATGTCGGCGCTACAGATTCAAGCGGTTCCAAAGGGTGTGTGCAGATATGACAGCGAATCGCGTGGCCGCTCGCGGCGAGCGGCGCGGCGGGTGCGAGTGCCAGTGGCAGGGCATGGCAGCTTTCAAGCGAGGCAGTGTGGCATGGGTGGAAGCGCAGATGTGACGCAGTCACGCTCTGCCAGGCTACCAAGAGCAATCGATTCGCACGTCGTGCTGGTGGCGCCGCGAGTGAAACGCCGCGAAGCGACTCGCTGTCATATCTGCACACACCCGTCCCTTACGATACGGGAGTAATGAGCTTCAACGCTAGTCCTTCTCTAAAAGGGACAGGAAAGTCACCGTACCGTGGTGTAGCGTTTAGCATTCAGGACTCTGAATCCTGCGACGAGGAAGAATAAGGCCTCATTCCCGGGTTCTGGCCACTTACTTTTCAACTTTTTTTCAGTCGAGCTTAATGAAATTCTTCCTCATAGATATATTTGAGTCACTATGAAGATGCTGCTGATTATAGGCACCAGCGCACACGAACACAGACTGGAGAGCAGCTGAAGTGGTTGTACCTTCAGTTCCCCCTCGTCTGGGCAAATGCAAGATTATGACCGTTACATACAGCCTTGACTTGGAGGTGAGATTCGATACAGCACGTTTATATCGCAACGAGCTGACAGTTTTTCAGATCGATCAAACGCTAGTGGTGTCGTGTCCAGTGACTATCGGGTCCATACCTCTATTGGTGGAGTTGCTGAATCATACAAAAGCCAGAAATGGTAAAAGTAACCTTCGGGATTCACCTCCAAAAAAGGATTCGCCAACCACCGACAGTTGTGTTCAGGTGATTTGAGATTTATGATTTGTACATAATTCACAGGTACTTTCAATTTTTTCTATTGTGGATCAACAAAAACTTTGATCTACTCTAGAGCCATTTGTGCAGCCTGGCAGCATATGGCTGACTTGAATTGGTTGTTTTTAGGTGACAATCACGGACGAATCAGGGCAGACCATTTGTGGTGAACAAATGAGTCAAGAAATAGATGCACTAATGTCTGCGCGGAAGAGAGTTCGAATGCCGAGTTCAATCCTCTCTGAACTTTATCCTTCTATGCCCAGTCCTTATTATAGGTGATTATAACTTCGATTTTTTATTTTGCATCAGGTGTAGTGTTGCATCAAAGCATGCTCATTTTGAGTCACTTTTGAGAATTGAGCAAGCTGATGAGTGGTGCCATAGGTTTTCACCGTGCAGAGTTATGCGGACAATAATATGTATAGCATCATTAAAGGCAGTGATAGGGATAATTCGGGCCGGATGTGAAAAAATTATTGAATATGAAAGTCGAGGTGCTCAGTAGTATGAATGTGAAAAAAAGAAATAAAACGATCAAAAACCCTAAGAATTATACCCTCTTCCCTGCCTTAATTTTTAAAAAGGGTGAGCTTGGGTGAAAGAACTGGTGGGCTTGTATAAAAACGTCGGCTGTCCTTATAAAAGATGCGTTTTTCCATGTTCAAAGTCGCGCTCTCACCTGCGCAAACGCTCAAAGTAAGGCGTAGGACACCGTCATCGTTTAGTAACTCAACCAGTACGAGGCTTCCAGCACGCACATAGTGCACACTCGCTTGAACCCGCAACGCAAATTTTTCTGTTAGAAAAATCCATAAGAGAGCAAGGCCTGAAGATAGAAAACCACCCATACAACTAAATTGCGGTACCATCACCACCTCTGGCGATTTCTGGCAGATGGCGTTGTGGCTTGTTAATTCATGACCCAGTGAATCTATGACTACTTCGAGATAAGCTTCTTTTGCAGGGAGTCGTGTTTCGGTGCACTCGATGTATCGGAAGAAAAGGAATGCGCACAGTATGGTGAGAAGATGTTTGCTCCAAAGTACCCATTCTATACTGATTGATTGCTCCTTATGTGTGACTGTCGCTAGGCGTTCTCTTGGAAATACCGTTCTCCGTACCGGTTCAATCCGATAGTCCATAAAACCCCATTGTTGATTATGTTTTAATATTATTGCTTGAATGTGCCTACTACGGTGTATGTCTGTACAGACAGGAACAAGTAATTCGTCGTTTGTCCACATTCCCCTACAGCTCTGGTTTTTATCAAGCGTGACGTAGTGATACCTAGTATGGATTTAAGTCAGACACGCGTATTAAATTGATTGACTGAATTTTTAAACCCTCAAATCTGTCACTTCGACGAAGTTGAACTTGTTCATAAATTCGTTAAACAGGCTTGTTGTTCGTGAAAATCACCGCAAAGAAATGTCTTAGGGGAAGCGGTTGTGGCGAACATTGAGCGAGAGCACTTCATATTCATTCAGCACCTGCTTCCCTATTGTATTATAGATGAGTGTTTCGTATGGTAGGATTCCCCATCCAAACCTGCACAGCCACATATAGGATTCAAGAGTAAAGTAAGCGGGCTAGGGTTCCCGCCTTTCTTATTGAAAGCAGGTAGGTGTAGCTATCATGCTGTTTAATTTTTCTGACATGGATGATACAGAA
The DNA here is from genome assembly GCA_963978905.1 of Trichostrongylus colubriformis. Lineage (NCBI taxonomy): Eukaryota > Metazoa > Nematoda > Chromadorea > Rhabditida > Trichostrongylidae > Trichostrongylus > Trichostrongylus colubriformis. The sequence goes on along the minus strand of OZ022259.1, from coordinate 6,394,416 downwards.
TTAATCAGAGGCTGAAAAGAGACTTCACCGACTACATTGACGCGGAATCATCGTCACATGACGAGTGTCTGCAGCTCTGCCGTGACCGATGCGGCCCGGTATGTTTCACTGCATGGGGTGGTTCAACCGTCACCGGACCACGGCAAAACGTAGGCATTATTAGGGCCCGCACCCTGTGAGAGTACCTGTCACATCTTGAGGATGCACTTTTAGGTGAACTACCTTCGTGTAATGCTGTTAAATGACAGAACATTAGAAGTATTATACCTGCTTTGCAGAATATAGAAATGCTATGAAATACATACAAAGGTGAGAACATTATATAACGAGCATAGGAAAAAACAGATATGAGGGAAAGAGCGAAACAGTACTACAAATCAACTACCATCGATACATAATGAACTCACGTAGGTACTGGTCGGTTTGGAGCCGACGAGGAAGTTCCAAAAGACTCGGCACTTTGACTACTCCGGACGACGATAGACAGGCGACTCTAACTTTACTTGGCGGGAATCTGGCGGATCGATAGCTTCTTGCCCTCCACCTGGCTTTAACCGTTTACGGTAGGCATACGAAGGACCGATCTAGCCGGAGCGCGGTTCCCTACACGCGCATCCTACAAACCCAGGGAAGGTCGTACACAAGTCACCACAAGTTCCAACTTGGTAAGCTGGATGATTAGTGGGTGGCATAGGCTCACCAAGCGTACTATGACAAATGGGGATGGGTTTTCAACAAGGGAGGAAAGGATATGCGTGATGGTAGAGGTGACATCCATGATTTCAATACAGCGCTTAACCGACACTGAGAAGTGGCAATTTTGTCTTGGCTTGCAGTTTGTGATATTACACACATGGAGTCTGCCCGAAACGTCGAGTGTGAATCCAATGAGCTTTTTTATCATTATCAATTTTTTCTCACCCTTTTGCTTATTCTCCTTCTCAATTTCAAGTGTGTGCTGCTTCACGAGTTCACCGTCATCATGAGCGAAACCGTTTTGCCGTACGAAACGTCAAGTGGCTGATGGACATTGTAAGGCGTTGTGGTTCACTCTCTCAGAGTAGATGCATTTCCTCAGCTTCACGTTCAGATCGTGTACGTGAAGTTGATGAAGCGCCTTCAATGACCTCTTGCTGATGGTGTTGCCTCTCGATGAATGGTTGCTTAGAGGGGGGCTCCTTTTTTGGGAAGCATCCCGAGTACTCGCTCTTCCACCGCTACGATTTTGTGTACGTCGCCCACTACTTCCTAAACGTTTCACTCTCCTGTTCTTGGCGTCAAATCGTTCAGGTGTTATGCCTTGGAACTCCACTTAAAATTTTGCTTATTTTTTGTTTTATGAGGATCCTCTCAGGTTGATTTCCAGGCGCTGTGACCGCGTCATACGGGCTGATATGTAGTCTAAAAATTGTTCTTGGTCCCTTGTGTTGTTATCGCTCGTCGCTGCCGCCTCCAGACGTACTTGTAGGCGTCGCATCGGTTTGTATTTATCTCCAGATTTTGCCTTGTGGAGGTCAATCACCAGTGGATAATTCTCCTAATTTATTGCATACTTCCTTATTGTCAGCTGAGCTTCTCCTCTTGGCGCTTCGGTAAGTAGTTAAATTTTTGTAGCTCTGTAGCTTTTGTGAATCAAGGTTCGCCTCGAACGGGGCCCAAAATTCAAACTCCCCTAGTGCTCCCGGATATTGTGGGATAGGGATCGCTCGTAACCCCACCGTTGGGTGATAAACAGCTTCCTACGCAGATTTTTCGTCTGTGGTAAGTGTTCGCAGACCCGCTTTCTTCGCTTCGATACGAACTACTAATCTTTGGGCTCGCTCCAACTTAGCCTGAATTTTTTTCAAATATTCCTGGTATTTGGTCTCCTGATCCGGATTTAGAGGTTTCTTGAGGTTATCCAAAGCTCCCGTAAATTGCATCAACTTATCTGACACTAACTTGATGCTTGAATTCAGAGCGGCTGAGGCCTCTTTCAATAGTCGCATACTTGCTTCGCCAGTTTCTAATTTACTACTTGTCGCGAATACTTCATCGAGTGCATTGCTGTACCTCGTTTAAAGGCTTTTGCCTACCCGCGCACTCATAAGACTGGTCATTTTTTTTGCTGGACGCTACCGCACATGACTACAGCAAAATCGCAATTTAAGAAAATTTCGAGGAAACAGGCCAGAAAATCCAATATTAACTCATACTTCTGGCCCCTGCTGTCGTGACTATTTCTGTGTTCTGATATCGAATATGCTAGGCAGAATGAAACTGATGGAACCGTCAGCGATAGTCCAACAATTTATTAATTCCACGATGAATTTGAACACGACAGCACCGAGGTTACTTCAAATTTGGGTAATTGAACAACGGGAAAGGGATTAGTAACGAAAAAGCAAAAATGACTGGGGAAAATGGAGCTGATTGGACCCCCTCGCTCCTAAAATATCACCGAGAGTTCAAGGAACAAGTTCAGGCGAGTCGGTGGAGGTTTCGCGCGCCTTTTTAGAGATGGTGGGGTTTTTGGATCACGTTTTTCCCGCCTCACCATCCTGGTCGATACGATTGCCCATCAGGCTTACCAGGTCGCACCGGTCGTTGCGGCAGAGGTCTCATTACAGCGAATAGTGCTAAAGATGACGAAAAGAGCTGCAAACGCTCTCTCACCACCGCCTCGATGAGAATGTAAAATTTTAAATCATTCTTGATTAGAAATCCTAAATCTCGGACTCCTCTAGAGATCGAAGAACGTAACCGCTGGAATTGTATTCCATTTTTAGGGCATTTCCGAAGTGAAGTAATAATGTTTTATCTGAATTTACAGGTGTTTCATTACCTGTAAATCAGCCCATCATGCGCGAGATGGGGTAAGAGCTGAACGAGACAGGGTCAGAGCTGAGCGTACCTCATCGCGATTACCATTACCATACGCCCATTTGATTTTAATTCATACGACCCAGTCATAAACAAGTCGGCTACTGAGTTACAGTGGAAGCTCCAGAAGTGAAAACTTGCTGCTTTATTGGTACAAGGTTACTTGCAGACAACCAACTTATAAATCTATCCCTTACAAGCCTTTTCACAACCTTTACAGGAGAACGTAGATTCGTGAACTTATACCTTTGAAAGAGAGTACGAGCATTTTCAACCCTCGAATAGCAGTTGCACTATCTTCTTCCACAGTGAGGGTACTCCTCCATAGAGGAGAGAAATACTCAACATCATCGGAAGTGATTTGTGAAGAGCAGAAGCACATCTCTTGTATACAATCTGTGGGATTCTACGACTTCAGTATTGATAGAACGTCTTCCGATCGAAATGTACCGTTATTCTGGCGAGCGGGAACAAGATCGTGTATTCGTCTAAAACTGTCCTTGGGGTTGAAAACTGAAGCAGAACAATTGGCTTATGCTTGGACTTTCTCACAACCGCTCGCATATTCGGCACCATTTTCATGCAAAAGTACAGGGATTTTGCCAAAGGATTTCATTTTGTTACGAATAGAGAACAACAAACAGATCTATTATCAGTTCTGACTAGGGCGCGTTTCTCTCTATTAGCCGAATACCTTCTTAGATGGTGATCTCGTTCCAACCAAGCAAACTCTTTCGTTCTCCGTGTGACAAAGGATAATGGATCCTTTCAAATAAGCGAGCCTTTTAATTCACGTAGTTAGCAATATGTTTGGAATAACGCTTCTTCGACCTTCTCTGGAAGGTGAGGGAATGCACATCGCCGCTCCGAAGTACCCTAAAGTCTGGTAGATAAGTCTGCCCTCACGCGGTGTCGGGCGCGGCACACGCAGGCGCAGTTTTCAAAGAACACAGAATCGCGATGCACCCTTCACTCTTAAAAACTACAGAATTGTAGAAAATGTTTTTTCGACTTTATTTCTAATACCTGAAAATACCACGTATCAAAATCTCCGTTTAACCCGTGTAACATTGGCCACCACAAATTATACACCAAGATTCCTACGCCTTGAAATCATGTCTTTCTGTGACCTCTGCCAACCGTAGAGCTTCTGCTTTGATGTCCTTAACCTCACAGCTCTATTTGCCGCTCGCTTCCGTTTAATCCAAAGAAACAGGGCTTCTTCAATCTCCCACTATCAAGTCGAGACTATCAAGTCCCAATATTTTCAATCGGTCATTATAGCTACGAAGGCTATTGCTCTGAACTCCTTTACTAGCCCGATAAAAAGTCAATCTAGTAACATTTCGTTGGGCTCTCGCAATCAATCAATTCCTTATTGCGATTTGAAATTCAAATTTGAACTGTATTTCGAATTGGGTAGGGCATGGCATCACATCTCTTTATTGGACTATCAAAAGCTCATTGTCGATTCTTTTTTCTAAAATGCGTTGATTTTGCTCCAAAACCTGATGGTGTGGTTACTACGTAAGCCCTACTGCTCTGATTCCAAGTTGCCGTCACAAACCATTGTCTGTCTCACAGTTGTTCGCTTAGAGTTTAGAAAGGCAGCCAAACCCTCGTCGGCGTCAACACTGCAATATTTTGTGAGCTATGATGCATGGGTAGTAAGAAGTCTGTAGACGACGTTTGTCGAAAACACCTAGTTTATCGCTTATCATTCCATGGTACTGTGTTATTCTGTTTCTGAATCAGTTGGCTTTGTTTGAGGAAGATAACTTGGAAGGCAGAAAACCTACGTCAACAAGACCATATTCTAATAAGGGGTGAAAGTTTGATTGATTCCAAAAAGTCTTTCAAGCTCTTTCGAAACCATTTCAGACGTGCTCTCAGTTTTCCACGGTAACTCCTAGATACACTGTAATGCTTTTACATTTCCACTGTGTGATTTATTTTTTAGAACAATTTAATCGTCTTGAAGTGGTCAGAGGAGCAATTTGGATACTAGCCAGACGAAGACTCGGAAGAGAGCCGAAACATCCTTGAGTATTGAAGTGTGAACTATAAATTCAAATATGATTATGATGAGCTTCCTATGAATACACACACAACTATGCCTTTTCAGCGATTTTAAAAATTATCTATAATTATTCACTCTTTTAGAATAAAATAAATGGCTGGAATAAGTGCAAAAGAAAAGAGAAATATCGAAGAGCATTATACAATTAGCTACTTTGTCTCTACTTGATGTGAGACCTTGGTAAAAATTAAAGATAATAGGACAGACGAAATGCAAAAATCAGTGCCTCTTGTATTAGGTTCCGAAACAAACCGTATCCTAGAAATTGCTCATGGATTCAGTTGCATAAACAAAATTCATTAGCCTGGCTCGGCGATCGTTTCAAAGTTTTTCGTATCTGTACGAGTACTCCCCTCCTTACAAGGCCAGGTATACAACCCTCACCCGTGAAATGTTGGTAGACATTTTCTTTATCCATGGGATTCATGTCTTGGCCCCCCGTGCCCTTGCCCTAATTTTTCGTGGCTCTCCTGTTGGGATTTCGCTCTCTTCTAGCACCACATATGGGAGAAGACCCAGGGGCCTTCAGGTACTCTCCACTCTTTCTCATCCCCCACGACTGCATGCCCGTGCCTTGATGCACTATACACCCAGAAAAATACGTCAAACTGGGAGAGCCCTCACTTTGAAGATTACCATGTGAAAGTTGAAATAGCAGCTTTCATACCGATCCCCTTTCCACATTTTCGCTTCCTCTTATTGAACTTGATCTCGCTGTTAGCTCGATCAGTACAAATGCGAGCAGGATCGACTACGGTTCAATTATGATGCTAGGCCACATTGTTTCATAAGCAATGCTTCAGGCCATCAATACCTTCTTGTTCATTTCTAAACAGCACGAGGAAATACGAAAAATCATATAAAGGTCAGTAACTTCAAGGAGAAAGACTTATTGAAGCAGAGCCTAACTGTGGCAGCAAGAGAATTATGAAAAGGTTCGGTCACCGCAAAGGGTTTTCTTCTCTCACTAATTGCCGTGCACAGAAACGGCGACTGGCTGCATTTGGAGCTGATGAGAACAGGAAAACAAAATGGGGAGGTAAAAGCTGCAAGAAATCTGTGCGAACTCCTACATTTTAGATCGTGCTGTAGTCGAAGACAAGAAGGTCACACATCAATTTCTGCAAAAATTGGTCTCCACCTTGAAACCTCAGTCAAGCCTGCGGTATCGGGGTTTGTATTTTTTGCACTGGATCACGCAGTTGAGAAGGAAAATTGAAAAAAAAAGCAGAAAAATAGTTGGGTCATTCAAAAATTGCAAAATGAGAACCGATGAATTGAGAGTGGGCAGACCACTGGGTCATTTTTTACGCTCTTAAGGTAGGGAGTCTTACTATGGATAAAACGTCTCTCATATGCGAGATGAGAGCTACGACTGACGTTGAGGGGCGTTCACCTACGCAAAGCTTCTTCTCTGTAGGCTGTACTATTATTGTTGACACAGGCCCACTGCTTTTTAAAACGATCATGAAGATCTTCACGCGTTTAAAATAGGCTGATAAAGATCCGTGTGGATTCAGACAAACTGAAAATAAACGAAATGATCCCTCAAAAGGCACTGAGGCATAGACGACGTTCCAAAGCTCTTGAAGAAAATCATTGCTGCAGTACGAAGTGTGAGTCAGGCAATACTATCAGGAATCGGACTTGTGGTAATGTTTTCTTTTTTATCACAACGAATGAACATTAATGAATGAACTACAGTAAGTGATTGTATGATGCGCTTATCACATACACACACAGTATTTGCCAAAAGTGCTTCTGGGACGGTCCGCCCCAATGCTTCTTTCCCCATTCATCACAATCAGACCCAGCGTACAGTTCCTTGTCATCTAATAGCTTTGATTCAGTGATGTCCATTAATTGTTTTTCCATGTAAAGAATACTGCATACTTGCTTAATACTTATTGATAGAGACTACTTGTGTTAAGATTAATAATATAGGTTGTCGAAAAAGTTTTTCGTTTTTCAAAGCAACTTATTTTTACACTTTTTTTACAAAACACAGAGCATCCTATGGAACAGGGTAATCACCATCTTGTTCTACCACTCTTCGCCACCTTTCAGGCATATTTGCTATGCCATCCGCATGGAACTGTTCTGGCTTTGATTTGAAGAAGTTGCACAACACCGTTCCATGTCATCTTCATTATCGATGGTTTTTCTTTGAATGGCGTTAGATTGGGAAAGGAAAAGATGATAGTCTGAAGGAGCAAGGTCAGTGCTATAAGGTGGATGGGGCAGCGCTTTTCATCCGAGCTCGAGAATTTTTTGGCGAGTCACTTTTTCAATATGTGGGCGAGCATTATCGTGCAGGAAGCGAATCGTGTCATGGTTCGGACGTTTCTCTGTGATTTCGCGGCCAGTCTATCCAGCACCTCACAGTGTAGGTCTGCTGTTAGTATAGTGTTGCGAGCCAGCACCCCAGTCGTTCGTTGTCGACCTCCGATGGGCGTCCTGACCTGTCAGAATCTTTGACATTGTAGATACCTTCTCAACGGCGTTTGAACCAAAGTTGTGCCAAAGTCCAGGCATTGAACCATCCCCAAATGCAGCGTTTATACGACGATTGGATTCGGTTGCTGGAGGCCATATTTGAAATCATATAGTAGAATGCCCCGAAAGTACTGCTTCGATATATATTTTGCCGAAAAAGGTTGTCCGAGAGACTGAAGACAATAAAACCTATAGATGCGTGTGAACTTGTACTACATGTGTATGTACAGAAGAAATCGCTGGAAAGCAGTTTGGAGGGAAAAGCGCGTATTTAAAAAACGAAAAAACTTTTTCGACAACCTAATATCACCAGCACGTGTACTCACTCACCTGATATACATTTTGAGCTGTGAAAACTACATGTTGAGGAGTCATTGCCATTTCCCACAAAATCGTATTCCTTCAGTATTCCTGCCCAGTGTTTCTTTTTTATTGCGTTGGTGCATAATAATGCGGCTTTTATCAATAATTTTACTTAGCGAAAACAAGGCAAAAAATTCAGCAAAAACGTGTTTAAATGGTTATTCTCGAGCATTTTCACCATCGCAATCAGGGACTATACCCCATTTGGTTGTCGTCAAAATGTCCATTTCAGCTGCAAAAAAATGCAGCATTAGAAAGCCGCATTAATCATGCACCAACCTGATACTTTTGTAATATTACTGGTGAGCCTTGCCATGCTACCACCTTTCCAATCCTAGAAATGCGTTATGCTCCAGGAAAATTTTTGCAAGATCTTTTTCTGAATTTGCTCAAAGCTTGCGAAGCATTTCTTTCGGCTGGAATTCAAAAAGCGATCCGCGGGGCAACAGGCAATTCAAAAAGCGATACGCGGTACAACTGACAGTTTATCGGAATTACCCTCCCAAAAAATGATAGTTTTCCAAGGTGCAGTTCAATTGCCCTTGTTCCGAAATACCTATGCGTTCCAATGCAAATGAAGGGACCGTTACATAAGTCCCTCAATGAGCTACTTCAAATTTATAATTTCAAAAAACTCTCCCATGACTTAATGAGGTAATCATGTATGGGTATAATTACCAGTAGATGGCGAGTTTATTTTTGCAATAATTGGCTCAAGGCTGCTTTAAACTTCAAATTACGGTCTTTCAAGCAGAAATTTCAGTTCTTGCTTTCTTTCGTTCCAGTACGATAGCAAACGTCACGTAGTCCTTTTCGATAATCGTTGTATAAAGAAGGAGATGGGCATCTAAGTTGCGAATTTTCACCACTACCACGTATCTTCGATTCTTTTATGCAATTCAAATAGTATTCTTGTGTTGCTGCTAAGGAATTCCGAAAAATATCTTCGAATATGGTATGAACAAGGCACGATTCATATGAATTTCCATTGCATTGGAAATCAAGATGTGAACATCACCACCGATTCTTTACAAGAAACTATGTGTCATGAAAGCCTCCCTTCTCACATATCTCAATTTTACACGATTTTCCAATAAAATTATAACAAAATTATGGTTATCGCTCCATTAAGCAGTTAACTGCCGATTTGACCAATAATGCCTTGGCATGACAGCTCCACTTTTTTAGATAAATTTAGCCCCTTCTTCGGTATATGAATTCATTGTACGATTCGGACTCATCCCCGGAATGCCGTTACACCTCCCTCAACCAAATATATTCATCTCCTGTGTATTGGTTAAACTTGGAAGGATAAGTACGCCTTTAACGCTTCTTCTTTCATCAGCTTGAGGAGTTCGATAAAGAGAGTCTGGTTGCCGCAGAGATGCAGAAATATGGGCAAAATCGGCCCAGAACGGGACTTGAACACATACACATGAGAGTCTGTACTTGTAGTGAGATTAAGATTGATATTTCCCAGAGTCTACTAAGTATTAGATTGAGTCAATACGAATCGGACAAATTGACAAATTTTAATCATTATCGTACAACTTTTTAACGACAACTGGGGTTCACTTGAAATATGCTCCATCTTTGTCAATGACCTTCTGCCACGGGTTAGGCAGATCATGGATGCCCTTGCTACAGAAGGCCGGGGGCTGGAGCTCGAAGAAGTTCCGAGTACCTTCCTGACGTCGTCGCTAGTTTTGAAGTCTTGGCCGTCCAGGTGACGTTGGAGGTGGGAGGAAATGTGGAAATGCGAAGGGGCCAAGCCTGGGGAGTACGGTGAATGTGGAACACGGAGCAGCTGTACGACAGCAGCTCGGTTTTCTTCAATCTCGCAATGTGCGGTCTCGCGTTGTCGTGCTGGAGGTAGGTATGTGACCGCCGCCGTTGCGAATTTCGGACATATGAATCTGACTTTCGTAACTGACGAATGTAGACGTCGGCGGATACTGTTGTACCTTCCTCGGGCAGCTTCCAGTACTCTACGCGTGTACGCTCCATCAAATGCGCTTTTCGTCTTCGATGGAGTAGTCGCCCGTGCGCAAGCTTCGAATGCCACAAGTACAGTGTACTTCTGGCCGGGGCATGCTTTTTGTGAACTTCTTTTCGACCTCTGCCGATATCCGGGGGTTCCTGGCCATATAGCGATAGAAATAGTATGACGTTGCGGATGTGGTCTCTGAACGGCTTGAAATCGTGCGGCATGGTGGCGGAATGAAACTACTTTGTAGTGATTATTTTGCGGTACTTTGAAGAGCTTTTCAGATTCATCCCAACGGTGCCTCGCGCATCCATTTTTGTTAACTGGCTGCTGAGTTATGATCTCTGGAAATGATCACTACCATTTGTCCGAGCCATATCGACTCAACCTAATATTAGAACGGAAGTGAAGTCTGCTAGTATCTATTAGGGAACTATAGACTTCACCCCACGACAGGACATTTACTTGCTTACTTAGGTAAATAAGTAAATAAATAAGTGAATAAGTAAATGTCTTGTCGAGGGGTAAAGTCTATAGTTCCCTAATAGACACTAGCAGACTTCACTTCCGTTCTAATATTAGGTTGAGTCGATATGGCTCGGACAAATGGTAGTGATCATTTCCAGAGATCATAACTCAGCAGCGAGTTAACAAAGTAAGTAAGTAGGAGGGCATCCATCTCAGATTTCCGCACTACCCCTCTTGCAAAATCAGTAGTTACCATGCTTCATGTTCATTCTCCAGTGTACTGGTAGTAATCTGTGCCCGTTGCCTCCCAGAGCCATTGCAAAAACTATCCGCGTGAAGTGCTGTAGCTGTTCGCCCGCATAGCAGTGTCTGGACTGGCTGCTTCGACATACAGTATTCTCGAACTGAGCGATACACAACCGTTGGTCTTTGAAAGTGAATATGTAAATGCTAAATGATCATGCGCCCAGCACGATGTTTTTGCAACCAACAAGAAGAACACAAATGCCTTCCTTATAACCTTCTTATTGATTCAGCTGACTAATACCTTTATGGAAAACGGAGTCGAATAATGCTTCTATTTAGTTGGACCCCGAACAGTGGATGATCTGAGAAGTCCGCTGGGAGCAACTGTTCGCCGGATTGGGGCTCCAATATGGCAACACATACTCTTAAGCGATTCGTCGAGACGATGCTCAAGCGATGCTAATAAAGAAATGCAATGTCCTTTCGAGGGGTGAAGTCTATAGTTCCCTAATAGATACTAGCAGACTTCACTTCCGTTCTTATATTAGGTTGAGTAGGAGAATGAATATGAAGCATGGTAACTACTGATTTTGCAAGAGGGGTAGTGCGGGAATCTGAGATGGATGCCCTCCTACGTCGAAAGTAATGCTTCGCAAGCATTCCTAAGTTTTGAGAAAAGACTCCAACATAGTCTCAATGTATCAGTTGACAGTGTTGCAGAACATTGCAGAGGACATTTTCATCCGACCTATGAGAGCCAATTTCCCTGTTTTCTGGTAGAGTTCTTTATGCCATCTTCCTCCTCTCTCTTGCTTGAGTCGACAAAGCTTTCAGTCGCTCTGTAGTCGTTTGGTTGGCATAAAGCACGCTCGAGAGGTCAAAACAGAACCAAAATGTATGACGTTTGGGTATGGTATTAAAATGTGTGGCATATAAAAAATCAGTCCATGCCCCTTTTTGAGAACTCGTCATAATCGCTCTAGCTCAAATCCCTTCTTATGGGAATTAGAGGCGCGAAGAGTTACTAAGGTCTGTTGATCATCGGATATCACAAGCAAGAAGCGAAGTCACTCAAACCTACTTTTCCTAGGGCAGGTCTTGTCCATACTCTTTTTTCTGAAGCGATCATCTAACGAAGTGGAGGTAATATAATCTCTGTTCGGTAAACTCTTAGAAGAAGGATGTAGTGTACATACTATGATGGCGAAGACTACACATAAATGCATATCATAGTTCTGGGCGTGTGCAGATATCACAGCGAATCGCGTAGCCGCCCGCGGCGAGCGGCGCGGCGGGTGCGACTGCCAGTGACAGGGCATAGCAGCCTTCAAGCGAAGCAGTGTGGCATGGGTGGAAACGCAGATGTGACGCAGCCACGCTCTGCCGAGATCCCAAGAGCAATGGATTCGTAAGTCGTACCGATGGCACTGCGAATGAAACGCCGCGAAGCGATTCGCTGTCATATCTGCACACACCCCATAGTTCTCGTTTTACCGCAACACTCAAGAATCGTGCCCAAAACTCCCACGGTTTTATTTCCTTCTGAAATAGTTCATTGAATGGAGTACTCCATGAAAGACAAAACAGAACGAGGAATCTTTCTGTTAAACACGAAACCGAAATTTTTGATGAACTGCTTGAATTTCCGCCGAAAAATTTTATCAACGGTTGTTGGCGGGGAAGTGCACAGTCCAGAGTTTGGCCTGCGTTTTGGTTTGCTCCCCAGCTGCGTCGCCGATCAAAAGACCGCCGCTTCCTGCTTCACTGCCTTCACTGGTAACTATATCCGCGTGGACGAAAACTGTGGAGTCTTTGGAGAACTTATCTTTGCCTTATTGTGCTTTTTTGGCCGCAAAGCTTGCTTGTGAACAAGTACACGTAACTGCTCGGGAAAACACCACAAATTCTTCCAATAATGCAGTCATTTTCTAGTGGCACCAAATTCTCTAAAATGATTTTCAGTAGGAAAGCAGTCGGTTTGTGTACGCAAGAGTAATTGCAAGAGAGGGACCCCGTATTAGTTGGGACTCAAAACGAATAGCCCAAAAGGCCTAGGGCACCTCAACCAATTTAGGACTCAACACAGCAACGAAATCTGTCTCAATGGCTCACACTCGATTCCATAGAGTGTGACGATTGGCCAAATTTTGGCGCGACCTCCCGTGGCGAGCGGCGCGGCGAGTGCGAGTCGTTTGCAGCTTTATCTGTTAAAAGAGCAACAACCACAATATAGGTTAACTTTCGAAGCTTCCTTGAAAATCCTTCATAGTAGCGGTCCAATGCACCTTGAGTGGAATTCCAAACGACTGCGATGCGCGTGCAACGCCGCCATGTGAAAATTCGACTAATCGCCACACACCCAATTCCATACGGAGGTGTGTTTAGATTTTACATGAAGGACATGTCACTTGAATTTTCCAAATAAGCATGGTGTCCGAAAAAAATTTGCACGCCCTTCTGAATGGAATGATAAAGTGCTCTTGTCGGGTGTCCCTGATAGAGGCTACCGAAAAAAATAAGCTAGTAAGCAATATGCCACCATCCGTTCACCATCCTTAGCAGAATCCATTTTCTGCTTTTTACAAAAGGAATGCAGAACAATTAGATATTCTGCACACATCATCAGTGCTAGTATAAGAAATGTTCGATCATACCACATGTGCACAAAAGGGAACACTGTACACACTTTTGGTCACTCCACGCCCCTTCATCATCTTTTCAGAATATTTCCGATTATCTATTAACACTGTTAACAGAAAACAGTACTTAACTCATCTGAAATGCCATCCTGGAGCTCCAGAGAAGGTATATGCACGAGACTGACCGAAATTGGTCAAGCAGTCTACCCAAGCCGTCAACTGGCTTCACTCACCCAAGTAATCTACCTTACTTTGTAGTACTAGTAGCTCCTGAAGGAAGAGAGCGGGTTGAGAGTGTGACCTTTTCACACTGATACGATCGCGCAATTTTGTTTAAGCGGAAGCAAGGAAGTCACAGCCTCCACAATCATCGATGGTGTGGGTAGGGTAGGTGGCCCATAAGTATACACGAGATTCGTGTCTAGTTTAACTTTCTTCTTTAGTATTTATTCGTTCAAGACAAACCCCCCTTGACGGTAGCTGGGACGTCGTCGGTAGGCTTTGGGAGCCTCAGTCTATGCTAGAAAAATCGAGAGCTGCGGTCAACCACACTTCCTGTACTGTAGACTTTACGTTTGAGAAAGAGAAGAAGTGTACCAAATTTCCTCATTTGTATGCCTTAATTCCGTTTTATTTAGTAGGTTGTGATAGTGGAACGCATTCTATGCATCTCAAGTACTTGTGATACCTCAACCTATAAGTTTCAGCGATGTTATCGCCATCAATACATGCAAAAAGGAAAGCCAGCACCAACGAACTCTATGAGGTATGCTGAAAAATATGTGAATTCGCCTAGACTTGCTTTGACGTGACATTAAGGTTTTTATGACGTTGCCACTCCTCTTTTCGAACGAGTTTACATCTTAAAAGTCGTCCGACAAACATCTGAAAGGACTGGAGCCGGATTTGTGGTTATCTTTTTCGTGTTTGAGCTCCTACATCCGGATAAAACACCTTACCTCAGACTTTATTCCCTATCATTCGCTACCGAACACTACTTATTTGGAATTATATTTTATTTTTTGAAATATGTGGGGTCCTTGTACCATGTACTGTTAAAGAACTCGATTAGGCTATGAAATATTCACGAATCCTATTGAATTCTATTAAGGCCAAACGACCTTGCACAATGTTCTCGATGAAACAAGAATTCAACAACTTGCTCTCGAGGAAGAAAGAGTTTCTGGCACGACAGCGACGTTGCTCATTGTTGATCGATCCGTTGAAAACGGAGGATAATCCGCTGATTCCAGAGTGGGTAAACCTACTTGATCGAGGACTGCGATACAACTCAAAGGCAGCTGGCACGATGAGGGGGGGGGGAAGGACCGGAATTGCGCCTTACGCCATCAATGATTCACTTGTTGAAGGCACCGCGGCAGGGAGGGGGGGGGCATGGAAGGAAAGCGAATTATGGAGCACTCAACTTTGTAAATGAGCATTTGAAGTTAGAAAAGATGTGCACTGAAAATCACCTTGAGAAACGCGGCGGAGGACTATTGCGATTTTAAAGGGCTTTCTCGAACTGCATGCTTCATGCGGCCCAGCACCACTGCCATTTGATAACGCGTAGAGGGATGGGGATCGATTGGTCGAATTTTCGTTTTGCGGCGCCGTCAGCACGACCTGCGCCTGTCGGTTGGAATTCCGCTCAGTATGCAGTGGCTGAAATCGTGAGGGATCTTCAAAGATTGTAGGCTGTAATCTTTGAAAGTCTCTGTATGTTGTGGTTGTTACTGTTTCAACGGATAAAACTACAAACAACTCGCATTAGCCGCACCGTTCGCCGCGGGCGGCCGCGCGAAAACTTGTGAAACAGCACACAGCAATAAACAAGTGAAACAATGAAGGAAAGAATAAGCGAAATAGTAAGAAAAAGTGTGATTGTAATAAAAAAACCAACGAATTCACACTCGACCTACGAGTAAAGCGTCGGGTGTGCAAAGTGACGAAGTGCAGACCACCATTACCCATACCGTAGGTCGAAATTGCCCCTCTCAGTGGCCAAGGATGGTGGTGAGGCTTTCGAATTTCGGCCTGAAAACGCTGTAATTGTCCCACTAGATGGTATAACCGTAGAGTTACTGCTTTCGCGTCATTCCGCTTACTTTCCGTAGATCCTTTTACCCCTTCTCTGGTCCCTGCACAATTGCACATTCTCCAAAACTGAGGATTTTGTTGAATGGGAAACCAGCGAGAGCCTCAAATATGAGAGAATCGTTTACAGTAATCTACTTCTTTGGATTTGTACTTCCTCAAACGAATCAGAGATAGCTAGTAATTGTCCAGATTGTCCATCTGTGCTGCGCTTTTTATCTCACTCTTCAATTAATCTTTAGAGGTGAAGGTGCACTGATTGTTGTCAGGTTTGAGCCTCGTTAGTTAACTTCTGCCCAGCCCTCTCCTTTCGCAGGAGGAAACCAAGGTGCGCAGAGACGTTTTGATCACACACGGCTGTTGGTCTCGCGCTCTGTTCATAACAGTGGCACACTATCGTGACCCCTAATTTTATAGAATTTGTTTCATAATTGCTATTACTGAAGATAAGAATGGTAGTAAAAGAAAGAAAGAGAACGAAAAGAAAAAGAAAAGTTGGACTGCACCACAATTGGGTCCATCATACAAATGGTGCGATCGCAAAGGTCGCCGTCGGCAACGCAGCAGAGTATGGGACCAACGTAACGAACAAGTTGACCCCCGTCCCTTAGCAAGTATGGGATGTGCCTTTAAGTTCACCCACACATTTCGACTGTTCCAAACATGTCGATTAAATCAACCGAGAAGCTTCAGGTTTTCGAACTTCTATCGCCGTCTTTCCTACGCTCCGATGGCACCAGAGGACCATACGGCGCAACTGGCATTAATCGAACAGGTCATTCAAGAGTTAGTATTTCCTACTACTATCTATTATACAATTGGTGGATGAAAGACTGCCTTATTGTGAGCATTGTTTGACCTTGCTGAAAACCACTAAAATATGTAGCCCTATGCCGATTCACCAGTCTTCAGATCAATAATAATCGAGTGGCCAAAAATTATCGAGGGAGCATCCGAACCTGTAGAAATCGATATGGCACCGCTTATACATCGTGCTCGTAGTGTCGTCAAGTGTCGTACAAGTCATCCAACTATGCGAGTCAAGTAGGTTGATCGCGATGAAATACATGTAATCCTTGAACACTTTTTCATATTTGGAAGTGTAACTTCCATCTTTGGATTGTAAGGTTGCAGTGCTCACATCTACATAGATGAGAACATCTAGCGATCAAGATTACCTCCCTTGTTCGTCATGTATTCAGTTTATCCCTCTCTCATCATCATCGGGGTTTTGATGCATAATCGGGGTTTTGATGCATAATCGGCTACAGTGAACCGCTCTTACAATCTTTTTTCTCATCTCACAAAGAAGGATGAAGTATTCTCCATTTCTCTTCTCAGTCATGCAATGTATAGGGGTGTGTGCAGATATGACAGCGAATCGCTTCGCCGCGTTTAACTCGTGGCGCCGCCAGTGCGACTTGCGAATCGATTGCTCTTGGTAGCCCGACAGAGCGTGGCTGCTTCACTTCTGCGCTTCCACCCATGCAACGCTGCCTCGCTTTAAGGCTGGCATGCCCTGCCACTGGTACTCGCACCTGCCGCGCCGCTCGCTGCGGGCGGCCACGCGATTCGCTGTCATATCTGCACACACCCAATGTAAAGTATTGGCATGCACATGGATAATTCATTACGTCTCCCTATGGAGGTACACTTCGTGTTCTCTGGAAAGAGGGGTTGGGGTCAGGGTAAAGCACTGGTAGCGACACCTCCATGAGGACCTTGCTTTAGGTTGCAAAAAGGGGAATTGCATTTCCCAAAATGTTCCACGGTATGAGTCTTGAAACCGGTGGAGACCCCGCATGGTCATTGATATGAGAGAGCTGGCGAGTTTTTTCGCCTGACTCTTACCTACAAACAGGTGGTCCGAGAAGCTTCCAGTACTCTCTCCCACCAATAACGATGCAGCTCGTCCGTGGGTGACGGCTAAGACAATTTTGACCTCGGCCTGCGACACTGTAACAGTCTGCGGCCCATTTTAAGCATTATGTCACTGTATCACCACCCAATCATGAATAAGCGGAGTGGACTGGAGGACGGAGGATAGGATTCACATGAACAAAATGTCTGAATAACCTTTGACACAGGGTCAAAGGCCGCAGGCTGCCACAGGGCCGGGGTCAAAATTCGTGTGTCCCAACCTATACACTCCTCTTCCCATCCTCCCATAAACGTGGAGCTTGCACTCGGACAAAAATTTGCACGAAATCAAATATAATGCTTGGGACTCATTTAATGAATCTTTTAGGGTTTGCGCCATCACGCAAGATACTGAAGGTGCAATCATTCCTCAACCAAAAACGGTCGAGGCGTTCTTCCGCGCATCGCTAGTAAAACTGTCGCATGATGGCAGCGCACCGAGGTTGCTCGATTTCTGTCTACTAGTGTTTTTACTACTAACTACTTTCAATGGTTTTGAAAAATATAGCTGATAGAATGGGATAGAGTGTTGCAGTGTAAAATATCTGTACGCAATCATTAATTCCAGTAGTGGTAGTATTGTTCGATTAATCAATAACTTTAACAGGCAGGCGGCAGGACGTATGATCCTCACCCAACGAGAAGGTACATCAGCTACCAAGAACTTGGAGCAGAACGGGGCAACAATCAGCGATGGAAAATTGATAGCTAGTCAAGTGGGAATGGTACCTTCGACTTCTGCGGAAAGTTCTTCCATTTGTTGATGACAATGAGTATATTAAGGCTGCTTCGGGTAATATTAACCGTATTCTGGTAGAGCGCATGGGTGAACGAGACGCTAAAACCACTCCATTCAAATACGACAATCGCGTTCTTTGTGCTACATTTCCAGAAATGGTAAGAATGTTTTTGCTTATTTTGTGTCACAACATCGGGTGTGTACCCTTATGTCAGGATTTCGCGCTGCGGTATGTCGCAAGCGAAATAAAGCGGACGAGTTAAAGGCGCCATGTTATGAGTCCCGAAGCAATTACAAGTCAACCGCGCATCGCGCCCCTAGCATTACCGTGTAATCGTTCCAAGCCCAACTGCAAAAAAACCCAACGCATAGCTCGCACGCCGCTCGTCTTCGTGCGAAGTCCTGACATAAGGGTACACACGCCACAACATCCATATTAGGCATATTCATTTTTAGTTAGGATCAACGTTTGTAAGTGGTTTGAATACATTGCAGCGCGCAGAGTTGTTGGACACACCGACGCTATAAGCTAATCGGTCCCATTTATGGCCCAATTCATTACCTAGTCCTTATTGATGGTTTCTTCCGTCCCCTCCTTTTGACAAACCATTTACGAACACTGATCGGCGGTGGATGAAACTCCACCAAAACCAGAAAAAATTATTATCTGAAAAGTTGACCAACCAAAAAACCAAAACTTGACATGGGTGCATCACTGGCAACGCCTTCCGGAGGAATTGTAAGCAATAGTCTACACAACGATACCCAACTTTCAAAAACTAACATGAAATTGGGCACCTATGAGAAACAGGAATTTTAGGGTGTGGCTTTGAACTCGATGGTGGATCGTCGTCAACTGGCTACGAGGTACGCAATCCAAGTCGAAGTTGCTATCAACATAGATAACAAGCTCATCGTCAATCATGTACGTGCATTATGAAACTTGAATCCAGGAATTGGCAAAACTTAGATATCTGTAAATGAGTTTTAATGTTCAACTGTTCATGTTCAACTGATTTATTCACTGACGACAACTGACACGGAGTGGCGGTGTCCCACTCTCGTGGTGGTGGACTGGCCTTTGAGGAAAACGATCTGGTCGAAACGTTAGGCCTCAAATAAATATTCCACCTAACAACCTCGTTGGCATAACAGAGAAGTACAAACGAATTTTGACGTTTTTTTTTAAATGAAGTCTCGGGTTCGAACGTTCCGGAAGCTCTTACGCCCGTCAGGGTCGGGCAAGGGTCCAAAGACCCATGGCTGGGTGGGGGGTGATGGGTTTGGCTTGGAAGGTGAGGGTTGTATGCTTGTTCAAATTTCAGTTGTCTGTCACCTGTATCGCCTGTCGTCCCGTTGCTCATCGAGAGCCTCGAGCGGGCGCCAGCAACGTCTCCATTCGTCCCTGTCGCGAGCCAAAGCAGTCCAGTGAATGTTTCTGGCTCCGGGGACACGTAGCGTCTCGTCCCTTCGCGCAGAGCTTTCGTGAAGAAGTCTGACCATCGGACCGGCGGTCGTCCAGGTGTTCGTTTGACGTCCCGAGGAATCCAGGCGGTAACCGCTCTGGTCCAACGGTCATCGCGATATCGCATGACGTGTCCGGCCCATCTAATCTTCGATACCTTGGCAAATACGACGGCGTCCCTGATCTTTGATCGACGACTGAGTTCGGAACTCCGGATTCCCCTCTGCACTTGCGTGTCTCGGGATACTCCGAGCATCGTCCTCTCGATGGCGCATTGGATGACGCCGACCGCATGCTCCTCCTGCTTACGTAAAGTCCAAGTCTCTGAGGCGTATGCTAGGGCAGGAAGGGCAGCGGAATCGAAGAGATGGGCGCGGAGCCGGATGTTCTTCGTCTTCTTCACTACTCCCTTGATGGTCTTGAAGGCTCCCGAGCCGCTCTTTTCTTCCTGCTCAGCTCTGGTGCTAAGTCGTTCATCATATTGACTTCCCGCCATAGGTACACATAGCTGAAACATTCGGTGATTTCGTTCCGTTGAGCGTGAATGGGGCATCAGGTACCAATCCGTTTCTCATGAACATCGTCTTCGTCAGGTTCAGCTGCAGACCGATCTTTCCACACTCGCAGTCGAAATCGGCTAGCATCCGTTTCGCTTGCTGAATTGTCGGTGTTATAAGCACAACGTCGTCAGCGAAGCGGGGGTGGTGTAAATGCCGGCCGTCGACCTTCACTCCCATTCCTTCCCATTCCAGTTGACGCATGACGTTCTCAAGAGCAGCGCTGAAAAGATTAGGCAAGATGGTGTCGCCTTGTCGAACCCCTCCCTTCACGTCGATGATGACTTCCTTGTAGAATGGCGAGAGCCTGGTCGTGAAGTTACTGTAGAGCTCAAGTACTATTATATACTGAGTAGGCACACCCTGGTTTCCCAGGGCTTTGATAACCGCTTCTGTCTCAACGGAGTCGAAGGCTTTCTTCAAATCGATGAATGTGAGACATAACGGCATGTACTCTCGCGACACTTCGATGAGTCTAGTGACCGTGAGGATGTGATCGATTGTACTGGATCCTCTCCGAAACCTTGCTTGCTCGCATGGCTGTCCTTCTTCTAAAGTTCTACCGATCCTATTCAAGGCACGAGTGAAGCAAGACCTCTCTCGTCATATTTTTTGACCGACGCGTGGCCCTGCTCTAACAGGTGTTCTGCCTTCTTCCTCACCAACACACTCGCTTCAGCACAATGGCTCCCATGGCTTTTGCCGGATTGACTTCTGCGGACTGGTTTCTCATTGCAACCAGATAGTGCTTCATAAGTGCAAGAGAGTCATCAAAAATGGGCCGATAGATCGTTTTTGATAAGTAACGTCGATTGAACTGTTATCATAACTTTTTCTATTTTTTATCAGCTAGACTTCTAGTAACGATCGAAAAGTGCAAATTGTCTGACAAGCCGATCATGGAGCCACTATCCGATGCACTAGGAAAGGGGTTAACACAACAAACGGCTAATTGGCTGACTTTACACAAGTCTGCTATACCAACATCTTTGTTGAATTACTGGACTGAATAAAAAATTCATAGGGCATTGACTGGGTTGCACATGGCTACAGCGATCCTTCAAAAATCTATCTTGCGATCTCCCATGCATCTTTCGAATTCAAAATCCATTTTCTTTCTGCATCAATGAACTTTCCTAGACCGAGATACGATTCAGGTGCCACCGCATAAAAAGTGCTGTATTGTCACTCTCTCTACCGTCACCTCGTCGCACGAGACCTCAGTAATAAATATTTAACTGAAGAAGAATATGAAAGAAAAGTTTTTACCTCACTTAATGATCGCATTCAGGTAGTTCTGTCACATCCATTTCTCATAGCAATCACCAATGACCAGACCGAACCACTACTGTATTCAATATTCTGGAGTCGAATGCTTGCAACAGAGCGCAATGTGAGTTCGTTAAAAGCAAGAGACCGAGGAAGGTTACCGTCAGTCGGGTAAAGAGCAATGTCATATAATGATGTCATATTATTATATTACATTGTATCCCAGTATCATATCTATTACATAATATATCTATCGAACACAATATAAATAAATAATATAAAAACGATAATAATATAATAATAGTAATATAATACACATACATAAAATAATAAAATATAACATATCTATCTATTATACATAATCAATTACATGTATAACGTGAGTAATCAGTATAGTGACAACGGTAATAATACCTTGAGGTAGTAGTGTGATACAATTTCAATGCATATGCAATTATATATATGTGCGTATCAAATGACAACAGGTATGTATCTCAATACAGGAATTATGATGCGCACAATGTGTGATAGTGAATATTTCTACTAAATAAGGTTAGGATTGACCACGGTAAAACGAATGTAGGCCCGAAAGGTTTTAAGGGAATTCCATACACCCATCTTCATGACCTGAGCACTATCCGATCCCTGATCTAAGGCCGAAGACGCTGCTCCCCTCTTGAAATATGAGTGGTATAGCTTTTCTGATAACGCCTTCGATAAGAAAAAGCTGCTGCAATCTTTTGGAGATAGTAGGCGCAGTAGCTCAATGACAGTATGATAGACTGATGTACAAAATGATGATTACTATTGATGAGCAACGCGAGTCGCATATGCTTGTCCAACACCTTATGCTCCTCTGAAGTGGAACCCAACCTGAAAGACGCCACAACCCCACGCTTCTGCTGGTGCGCCTTGGATTTCCTGATGGATGTCGAGTATTGTCGGTAAATGCGAAGTCCCCTTCTTCAAAATTTGCGCTTCAGTGAAGCTAAGCAATCCTGAAAAAGCAGAATGACTAGCGCAGCTGTGGAATGTTTCGGATCCTTCGATACCGCACCAAGATGGACATCTTTGTTGTAGTCCTCCACGGTGATCTTGGCTCTATGACTAACTGGTAGCCTGCTCCTGACCGCTTTTTCTAATGAAGACTTTTCAATTTCTCTATCTGCGCACTGCTGTTTCCCCAATCCGTAGCATCTGCAATTACTGGCAAAGATATTTGTTAGCTGTTTGGAATACAACGCGCTAAGAAAAGGTTTCGAGCCTCAGGTACAGGTATATCTTGAGCTTCTCTGCTCCACACCACAGCACGAACTTTTGGCTTGCATGCGAATAGGCTGTGAAAGTAACATTTGTTCTAAGAGAGTTAACGAAGACTCGATTGCTTTTCCGGTGTGTGGCAAAGTATTCAAAAGTGATTTGGTGAAAATCGTTCGCTCCTTCCCTCACAGGCCCTGAAAACTGGTTGGGTAGGGTGGGTGGGAGTGAACTCGTTGATCGAAAACATCGATGTCCTCAAATGATCCCGTGTTTTGATCCCATCCATCCCGTGAGGACGTTCCGAAATCTCACCGCCCTCACGAGATGATACCGTAACCAGCATCCCCGATGATGAAATGTTGTCTCCATACTTCGGAAAGCTGCACTTTATGAGTTGGAAAATGAGATCGAAGATCGTGATATGATTTTGCATTTTTCACCAGCCATTAAATTGCATTATTTCTGTCTATTTCAGCTATTTTTCGAAGCTTCTCTAATATGGCAATAATAGTTAGTAAAGGTTTGTAGTGGGCGGGACGAGCCCGTGGGTAGTCTTTCAGCCGTGTTCACGTCTCATCGTTAGGTTTCCCATTTCTCCTCTCCAAGTTCATTTATAAAGGAAAACGCCAGTTGTGATACCATGGATTCCTCCATTGGCTTGGGGCTTTCCCAGATGATGTTAACAATACTGTGCTCCTTTAATAATACTTTAATATTGTTGAAATAAACAGGAGGTTACAGTCAAATGGCTAAACAGTTATGGGCGTTTTTGTTGTAGATCATGGATTTCAAAAACAATAGTTGTGGAACCAAGGCATTGTATAAATACTACAAAATTGCAGGACGCATCCGAAGTATTCAGCGAGACTTCAAAGGTTCCTTGGGCGGTGCTACGCCAAGCAATTCAGAACTATGTGAGAGCACAAATAGTGCAAGCGCGAAGCCTTCATTACTACGAGATCTGCTATGTCCAGTGCATGATCTTGCTTCCACGGTTCGTAATACGCTTCATTTAAGCATATCAAGGACTAAGCATGAGGCATTTTAGAGTGATCCGTTGCAAAGAGATAGAGGAACTACATTCGCTGGAGCTCGAGCTTTACGGAAACGTCAAGGGATCGTCCACAATAACCCGTTGTAGAGAAATCAGAGATCGTCTATTGACTGAACAAGTACTTCCGACAACTCTCATAGAAAGAAGAGAGTTTATGGTGGTGGGTAGCTTCAAAAGACTTGCTTTCTTAAAATCGGACTAACTAATGTCCTTAGATGAATCAGTCTATGTCAGACTTTTCGTTCATAGAGGTTATCCCACCGCTATTGTCTGACCTCGATGGGGACCGGAAATACTTTTATTTATCTTTTTTGTTGCACGAACGATCGGCTCTCTGTCTCCTTGTTCAACACTTCATTGTTCCAGTCGTTTCTTCCGTTTTTTTCATCTCTGGCGCGTCTAGCCGACGCATACACAAATAAATAAATAAATAAGATGTGCTGAACAGAAGAACTTGATTCCTCTCCTCCTTTAACCACGTATGTAGTACGACCACCTCCTAAGCAAATCTCCTGCAGCTCACTCTGCTCATTCTCAACTTGACAATTACCACCTCCTAGTGCTTCGCGATTTCAAATACATCCACTCCCAAGAGATCGTCGACTAACAGTTGACTGGGGCCACACAGAGCATGCGCAAGGCACTTACACTATTATCAAATTTCTTCATCGTCCTTTTTCAGGATAAATGTTTCTCATGCTTGGATATGTCTACCGAGCTACAACACACAGTGTGGTCTTGGTTATTCAAAGCCACCGAAATGCTGCAGGATGTGGGTCATAAACTGTGTCCCAGTCCTCTTCTAGGAGAGAAAAAAGGTTCAAAAACAAAAAAACAGATGGCTGCTAGCGAAGATTACCAGACTATGCTAAGCCTTTTCAATAAAGGGTGAGTTTCGCAGCAGCCCATCAAAATTAGTCCCTTAAGTGGTCAGGTAATAAATCCGTTAAGCATTATCACGTTCGCCAGTACTTTGTGTGCCCAGCGAGTATTTCGTGACATCACAGCAACCATGGGTGAAGAAGCGATTCTGATACGAATATGCGATGAAAACTGCGGATTTTTTTCCTTTGTATTTGGATACGACGAGTAAGTCTTCCTTCGTATATTTTCGAAACAGCGATAGATAACACACAAAGGTACAATGTAGTGCTAGGTGGCGCCGTTGAAGAAAGAAGCTACATAAAACACCGGAAATTAGACCCCTTTGGTTCCATCGTGAGTTCACAAAAGCGTTTTGTGAGGCGAGAGAAAAGTAGAAGAAGAAGAGGGAACTGCAATCCGTGAGGTTATTGAGCGGAGGTCAATGTGGGGGGGGGATTAGCAGGGAGGAGTGTTGGGCTCGAGTAGTGGACATCGACGCGTTCCACAGTTTTGGAGCTTCCAGTCACACTATCTTGCCGCGCTAATAGTACCGTCTGTAGATCGGGACTGCTTACCATAACCGGGGATGTGTTGCTAATCGTGAAATGAATGATCTTCCGCCTATTTCCAAAAGCACTTGTGCTCAGCTCATCAACGATGCTTCGAATGGGTTCTCTTTCGGCAGAACATGTGAAGGATTTCAAGCAAGGTTTACCAGAGGTACTGATGGATGAACAGTTTCCAACAAAATTCGATCATCTCATCAAAATCGATGCGGGCGACCCTGATGACTATGCTGTAACCGTGTCGTTGCTGAGGTACCAACATACTCATTTCACGTTTTCCAAAATTTTCAACTGAATCTGAGATCAGGCCATCTTACAGGAAACGCTCTGTATTCCATAGTTACGAGACAATGCGTTTGGACACAAGTATCCAAGTTCACGACAACGAATCTGTTCGGATCAATCCGTTAACTGGAGATAAGGTCCTCAGAATATCTCCACCCGTCAACGAAATCGCTCAGCCATTGCACCCAACACCACGTGGGAAATGTTTGTTTACTCAAAAGATAAAGTAACAACTAACGGAACAAAAACGAATAAACAACAAGCGCAGCGAATCAGATTATCTCCGTCTAAGCAATATACTTCTTAACTCTCTTCGACAGTACTCTCTTTTTTCCCTTGACAGGAGAGCATATCTTATATCTCATCACAGAAGATCATCCTACTATTCTTTTATTACATAAACCACTGACATTGTGTCCGCTCAATGTATGGGGATACCAATTGATTCTGGACTATCAATCTAAGGCCACATGCACTTCCTACTTTATAAACACCCATTTTGTACTGTCGCCGTCATTCCACGGCGTGCTAACGTCGCACTAGGTGTCAGCACACTGAAATGGCATGAAGGTATTTTGTTGTCGAAGGATTAGTACAGCTTGGACTAGACCGATCATAATTTGCGCAATTTGATAGATGAGAAGGATTCGATAAAAATAAAAACGGTTGTAAATCCTTTCAGGTCTGCAACGAGGTTTTTAGGTGGAATATTTATTGCGACCAAGGTTTCGATCTTTCGTCGTTTTCAAAGGCCTAAACATGACTCAAGGCTTGAGAAATGCCCGACCGCAGTGCGGCTGACCGCAGTGCATCCTGATGGCCTGCAGAGCGCGAGAACGAGCTCTCCCTCTCAATAGTCCGGCCTGGCATACCTGCGGCTGACGCCCGGTGCCCCTCTTTTACCGGAGGGAAAGATGTATAAGCACCGACTGGCAGTGGTGACTCCTTTTATAGAGCCACTCCGGCGGAGGGGGCAGGGCGCGCGGTGCGTCCACAGGGGCAGTCGCGAACCGCGACATATGGGTGAAAGTGGAGATCGGTAGCGGAAGCCCTGAATCGATAGCAACTGTTTTGACGCACACAGGAATTATAAAAGGGGTGACAGTGACTTCAGTAGTGGGAGATCTAGAACGATAATAACTGGTAAAGGCGATAAGAGGCGTTGGAACGCAAGTGTAAAATGTCGCGTTTTCTGAGTATACAACAGAGCGTTGACTCTCTCTTTCGCCACAGGGATTGGCACGGTGACACTGATAAAGGTGGGTGATTCAAAATGGTGTAAAATGATAGTATTATATATGCATTATGGTTATTCGAAATGACTACTTTCTGTGTGTGTTATCATCTCGGATTGAGATAGGGGCTGTGTGCAAGTTGTACTTGCCTAACTGCGGGTTCTAGAACGCACGTGCATCACCAGTATCCTCAGGTATTCGGGATCAGTGCATGGGACCATAAACCTCAGCCACGCTCCAATTGACGGTCGATCCGTCTTCGGATGGAGCTGATCCATTAGTCTGAAGTTCTGCCAAGCTCATGGAAGGTGAGCAGATCGGCCTTTTGGAACTGAAAAGGGATTTCCCAATGCCGTCGCAAACGGCTTGGTGATGGACGCTACGTGGTAGGGGGCTATCCCCGACACACGAGGTGTCGCTGATGCGAGCCTCGTTGCGTGGTCTACGCGATGGTTTTCCCTTTTTTAGTTCAAAAGGAAGTGGATGCAATGACCAATCTCTGTTGGAAAGATTTGTTCATTGATCAAAGATGGCAGGTGGGTTGGTGGCTAATACCGTTGACATCCTTTCCCTTTGCCTGGTTGAAGTCTAGAATCTATTGGTGTAGATTCTGGTACTTTTATGTATTGTGTGGCATATTGCCATACAATATTGCTGTATATATCGCTTGATAAAAAGGTTAGTTGTGCAGTGCTGTGTTATGCGATATAAAAGGTACAAACACTTACTACATGGCACCCAGGCTGATCACTGAACCGTGGGTCAAGTGGCTGTCTAGATTTTCTGGATTTCCCCTCGTCTGCTGGACGGTTCAGTTCCATTGATGAGGCTCATATTGCTGAAGCCGTATGACATCAAAGTAATTGCGCTTGTCGCCCACCCAAGCACTGCTTTAATTATCAGCTTTATGTAAGGTGGGACGTCACATCATGGCGGGATATAGCGAGTAATGACTTTCGATCAATTCGAACACACTGCTCACTTCTACCAAACCACAGGTCAATCTTGGACTATGAATGGGCAAACATATTTCGTTATGTCCGTATATCAGGTGCACGGAGACTGACTGAACACGTCCCATCAATGGTGACCGTCCGCGGACATATGACAAGCAGTAAAAATAACCAAATTATCAACCATCAATTGTAACACGCACTGAGTTCCCAGTGAACACACCACCCACTCCGATATAGTTGCTACAAAATGGTCCGGCCTCTGTATCCTGTGAGCTTCCAAAGAGTGGTAGTTGTTTGCAGTGACGCCAATCTGCTGAGGCATGGGTAATGTTCAGGAATCGCGATTTGCGCGATTCACGCGATTCAGGCGATCAAACGATTCATGCGGAAAGGACAAGATACATATCGTTCAGGTGAATGACAAGCCTGAATCGTGTGCATCGCGCGAATCGCGTTATCGCCTGAATCGCGAAGTCTGAACGATGTCTTAAGTACTGCACGTCTGCTCCCTTGATATCGATTAGTCAGTGCCGACTTTCACAATTACATGTTTTCACACTGTGGTTTCACTGTTCTGTGCGATAGCAGAGCCATCATCCCATATCTCATCATTTTTCAACTTTACTCATTTTCACACAGATTTCACCTCAACTTCCTTTCCTGAATCATGCCATTCTTTAGGAGCTTCATTCACAAGCCATCCATCAGTGTCTACCGCTTTGCTATCTTTACTTCAGCAACAGATAACGTTACCTACTACGGCGTTCACATCTGGATTGCCAGGAAGATTCGATATTGGCACGCTGTTACGAACTATCAAGCTACCAGAAACAGCTGAGTAAGTGAGGGACGAGCAGGGGAGAGCATAATGTTTAGACAAATTTCGTAAATGGTTTGCTTATGTGACCATATATGAGCACAAAAGGACGGGAGTAGAAGAAATGCAGTATTTCATTCTCAGTGAGGATCAAACCATTTCCTGGCTCCCAGAACCGTTTAACAAAAACCGCTTCAGAAAAACTCATCATGCTCTGATGAGCTTTCCTTATCTAGTTACCATGAAAACCTTTAACCATCGCCTCCCAACTTCACACGCCCACATACGCCATCGAACAAGTACCTTGTGCGGAGGAGGAAGGTTTTGTTACTCTTGAAGAGCAGAATCAACTCTGAATTTTTAGCTTTCGATTTGACTATCTGGTCTTTCAACTTATACAACCTTCACCTTCTGCCAGCTCCACCTCCACAGGCGAACAGTATACTCCCCTCTACTCCCCAATCATTTCCCTTGTTACCTAAGCTTAGTCTTTGTTAACATGAGAAGCCGCTAATAGTAGCCTGTAGCTACTATGATATTTTCTATGATGCTACATATATTTTCAGAGAATCAGAGTCTGAAGGAGAAGAAGAAGGTGATGGATCTACAAAGAATTCCAGCGTTAACAGAGATGAGACCGTTAAAGAGGAGAAGTCAAGCGACGAGACCCTTTAGCAGTGCGTAAATGATGGCAGCTAAGACGTATTTCAAGGACGCCGTTGAGGGTAGTTTGACCGACGGTGAGGTAATTGTGGAATATGAAAGTCGAGGTGCTCAGTAGTGCAACAACTATGAAAGAACGTACTGATGAAACGGCCAAAACTAGGGACAGACGGGGCCCCTTTCTCACTACTTCTTTTTCGCACCCTCTCCATCAATAGCTGCTGAGAAGTGATGCAGACAGCGAGAGACTGAGCCGATCACGTGCGAGCGCTGCCCTTCTCTCGAAGCAATTTGTCATGCGAAACCGAACGCAGCGAGATCGCCATCGAGACCCATGCGTGATTCTTCCATACGTTGCCGCCACAGAATTCTTTCCTGATCTTGAGCTTCAACAAAAACATGTCCCCCCACTTCCTAGACCTCACTTGCTTCTTTACTTTGAAAACACCGGAAAGATAAATTTGGCAGATTGTGGAGTATAAAAGTAGTGAAGCTCAGCAATGTAGCAGTGGAGAAAGAACGGAACAAAACGGCGAGAAAACCTAAAAATAATAACACGAAAACCTCTCTCGCGCCCCTCCGCATCACTAGCCGGTGCATGCACATGGGCAAGGGGCTAAGTCAGCCGGCCAGGAGCGTCGTTGCGCCCCTGCCGGCAACTCGCGCAGCTGATGAACTGCAGAACGATAAGCCGTGCACACACCTCTTTGGAGAGCTTCGTAACAAATTCCAAGTTCTCTCTTCGTGGAACCTCGGCATCGATATTATTTTGAAACTTTTTCTGTTATGCCAACGAGGTTGTTAGGTGGAGTATTTATTAGTGGCCTAGTTTCGACCAGATCGTCTTCCTCAAAGGCCTAAACGTGGCTCAAAATATAAGATTTAATCCACTACACCATCAAACGCCTCATCCCTCTAGCGGTTCTGACGAAGCGATCATAACTCACCCACTCCTCCACCGCGAGAGTGGAACGCCGCCACTCCGTGTTAGTTGTCGTCAGTGAATGAGAGATGCCATGATGTCCTCACACATATAGTGTAATGGGGACATGCATGTCTCCCCTTCATATCAGTAGCTCGCAATGTGGCTCAAATGGCAAGAGATCATTCGTAATGGATAAGCACTCATTTCGGTTGTTCATATTTGGATTTCTTGCAGAAATCCAGCACGCTTCAAGCACTTTTCTGGCAGAAATCTCAGTCTCGCATGCAAGAATACTGCACTTCACATCAAAGTCATTTCCGCTATGCTCCTCGGTCATGTTTCCCAGAGGTGTTCTGTTACCTAGTCTTTTACCAGCAAGATGTTCTTTGATACGTATTGCTAGTCTCCCTCCAGTTTCCCCAATGTACGTTGCCTTAAATGTCTGACATTCAATTTGATAGATTACACCAATTTTGGCGAAATCCCTAATTTTACCATACGGGCATGTTACACAATTCTCTGACACGCAACGCAAGGCCAGCAATAAATACTACACCTAACAACCTCGTTTTCCCAGTTCTCACTTTCTCGTTATTCTTCCCGTTGCCTTCAAAGACACCGTAAAGGTTGCGAGGGAAACCAAGCTCGGAAAGACATGTACTCTGTGAAAAAGATGCCAACTTCCATAGACATAGTACGTGGCAAAGCTTGCGTCGGAAAGCTCGCCCTGTTTGGGAGCGTTTCCTCCGATGTGTCTCGACGGCGGAGTCACGTTGAAGGCCGTACACAATCCGTTCAAGATGACAAGGCACTACACGGGGCCCTTTGCGGAAGGAATCCTGTTCCTCTGGTTTTTCGCCATCTATTCACCTCTTTCTCTACTGTTGTTATTTAACATCTCTTCGTTCATATTTCACAATTGGTCGAAATTATCCTTGATATCGCGTCTCAGTCTTGAGGACCAACCCAAGAATTCCATAATGCCACTTGCCGACACTCCATTTCTTTCGTTCAGGACTGTTTACTAGAGTTGATGTCTGTGTTCAAATGCAATATGTTGTAACTGGTATCAACTTCATACCTGCCTTAATAAATATACTGAAATGCACAACCGAAGACGCAAAGCAAAGTGCCTGCCGTGAAAGGCATCTTGCTCAGAGGAACAAAAGAGCCTTTAAATCGCGCTCCAACATTGATTAAGGGACCACGAGAAAACATGCAGCGATCACAAGTCAAATTACGGCTCGGTTGGGTCGAATGGCGTTCATACTTACTAGAGTCTCGTCGCCGAGAATGAGCGCTTTCACGTTATGAAGAATGCTTCTCTCACTGCCACAGGATTTCGCAATACAAAATACTATTCGTAATGGATCGTTATTTAGACGAATTCATTTCGATAATTTATTTTGATAATATTTTTACATTAACGTAAGTTCATATTATAGCACATAGCATGAATTACATTATTTAAAACTGAGTCCAAACAGAAAAGTTACTAAAAGGCAATTAAGTAAGTTGGAAATAGCACTCTTATTAAAGCAAAGGGCACATTGAGCATGTGGGTGGAATGACAACAAGCATTGCGGCTGGTAGGCTTCTCCACGGCTCTAAAGCCCGCCGCACTACTCACACGATTAGCGTGACCAGCGATTTTGATGGGCTATACCGGGCTTTAAACACGATACAAACTGAGTGGGAGAGAATGGTTTGGTAAGGTGACGGCTGGACAGGTAGATAGTATAAATTATTTTGATAAAAATCACCGAGCACATTGGCATATCGAAAGACTGAGAAAAAGACTAGATAGTGGAATTTAGATATTCAGTGGCATTGTACTGTCTTCATAATTATAGTCACGTAGTTGCGGGGAATGCTGAAATGAGTAAAATAAGAAAAAGAAAATGTGGGCCGATGTAAGTAATAGATTATGCATAAGTCCTGCGACACATACGACTTTTGATTTGGACGATGTCACTCCAAAACTCTCAAATGTACAGGGGGTGTTAAAAACGAGTAGTTTTTCTCCCCCACTTTCAACACCACGTGCTTCAGCAGATTTCGACAAGGTACTCCCATCTTCAAAGTCAAAAGCACACTGCACACTATCATTACAATCCGTAACAGGCTTCTACAGGAGCAGGATCGGGAGCTTCTGAAACCCCTCCGGAGGCGAGTTTGAGGCATAAAAAATGACACTTCGGGTCATTGTAGCGTTTCCGAAAGGAGCGAAAACCCTGTGACCTTAATGAATCGTAAGATCGGTTTTCAGAAAGTTATTCGTGAGAGACCCTCCACGATATCTGGCTCTGCTGTTGTAGGCGGGCCTTGATGCCGTAGGTGCTCTAATGCTTGACTATGGTCTGGAGGCTTAATATTTCCATTATGGTCAAAATAGTGAGCCACAGCTTGCTCTGCATTCAGAGGATCATTCAAGGATTATTGTGCAATACTCTTATCTCTTCCAACACTCTGTTTTGTGTACTTGCCGGATGTTAGTCGCAAGCAAAGTGACTCTTTTTGGTACCCCCTGATCAATGCCCTCCTATTCCTGTAGCTCACAAGCTACGAGGCGCAACTCGCGTACAGCTAGATAATTAAACTTCTTACTTCCTATGTAATGTGTGGGACTCCAATGAGTGGTACTCGGAACACCCTGAGATGAGAGAATAAGTAGAAGGAAGTGGAACCTTAAAACTCAGCTCCTTCTCATTTCCCGCATTATCTTTGCAGCACGCTGGTATACGTGGTCATGTTGGAAGACAAACCAGCTGCTTTTCGGAAAACAGTGTAAGAAAGTGTCAGCTAGTTTGTGGAGGTGTTTGGTACGAACTGTATTCATGACAGTAACTACAGCTGGTATAGCTGCGATTGTGCCATTCCTAAGACGAAGACACGCCTCCCACTACACTGCCAGTAGTGCACTCCGCGTGGTTAACAGAGGTGGCCAGTATTCATTTCCAATTATAACGCCTTGCAGATCTTTGTAAGTGGGTGACAGCACAGAGTTCCCTAGCCACTCACATAGCTGTCTGGTCTGACTCACTGAGCTGGCAGGGCACACAGACCACTCACGATTCCTAGTAGCCATGTCAATTTGTTAGTCTGCCGATAGTCTTATGGACAGAACTTATAGCATGGTGAGTTTTGCATTCGCTTTCAAACTCCCGAGGATATCATTCTGTCCAGTGGATGTGCAACCACCTGAGGGTGAGTGGACAAGGAGATTCGTATCCCTGATCCAGAACCGGAGTGCGCATGCTGACACCAGTAGCAAGCGATGACGACAAGGCGATCATGTAATCGTGTGATTTGCACAATTGCGAAGCTGCAGTACTGGGAAAGTAGCAACCCAATGGGCGCCGGCCGCCTTCTCTTATGACCTCACTTGTCGTGAATTGCGCACGACATATTTGGGTTTGTAGCATGCGCCGGTAGCAAATCACGCTAGCTAGAATAGCATCATGGTTTGAGCACACGTCGCCTTGAAAAATAGGACTAGAAGATTCATGGCAGCATAATGGATCGGACATACTACCTTCATTCCCCTCGCTACCAGGAATCCCACTTCACCTATGGAACAACAGTACTCGCATGAGTCTGTTATTTACGCCATAACGAATGGTGTTCCTCTAGTTTCCCTTGATGTAATGCCCTCACATTTTGATAGCAACAAGCATAGTTTGCATGAACCGGTGAACAATACCACATGTAGTCATTTTATTTTCATTTAGTGTTTTCTCTATCATACATGTGTACTAAGGAGTAAAGGGGTCTTGCACACGTAAGATAGGCATACCCGTGGATGCGGAGACCGCAGTAGGGTGTAGGCTTAACAATACCCACGCTCTGTGATGGATTCAGTGCAAGTTGTTCAACGACTCGATGCGGTGAACACAGGAGATCTAGCTACACTGTTACGTCATAATGAAAGGCCAGCATTGTCGCCATCCGAATCAACCGGGGTGTGCGCCACTCGGATAGAGCATTAAAGTTGCGACGTCAGGCATGCGATGCGATGGCGCGAACGATCTCAAAGCATGACGGTGCTCTATGCCTTATTCTGATCGAAATCACCTCAGGAGTACAATACAACGCCTCTATATCGCACCATCTCGTCGCGCGTCAAACACGACCACGTGAAGTTTCTGTCTTCATGGCAAATCCCCGAGTCAACCACCGCATACTCCTCATTGGTCAGCCCCTATCCATCATTCCACAAGGCACACCTAACAGTTAGCACGAACCTCCAGTTGGCCACCGACCCCTTCCTCTTTAAATATCAATAGGAAGTGGCTTCAATTTCACATAATGCGGGGCAGCGTAGATGTTTCGTGCAGTGACCTTCTTTTCAAAATAATTTGAAATGGAACTGCTACTAATTGGTTTGTCACATGAATTGGTCACATGAAACATTATGAACTTACCGCCATGACAACTAGGCACAGGAACATGCCTAACGCAGCCTTAGAAAGAAGAAACCAGAAAAATCGAAATCGCTCCACAGCAGTGAAATTGAAAATTCTACATTCGTTCCTGAAATAGGCGAAGTATTAAGCAGTTATGATCATTACTGTGAAGGGTTTCTCTGAAATCTTTCAGATCGATAATTTCACACATTGCGAAGAAATATATAAGAAAAGCAAAGCACATTAACTGCAATATTTCTAGAAACTGATGTGACGCATCATGGGGTCCATACTGTACATGCATGGAGTACACGTACACGCGCGGAATTTTAAAGCGGGGCGTTAAAAACAATTGAAAAATCTTTGAAATAACCAAGAAAAAATGCCATGGCTACTTGATACTGCAGTGCGTCTTTCTCAGAGAAAAGCCATTCAGTAACGAAGACTAGTTGTAACTGTAGTTGTCTGAGATATCTGAGAGCATGCCCAGAGCTAGACCATACAAGTTCCACGGAGCCTCTAGAAGCATGTTTTATGGAAATCGAAGCGCGTTTGGTATCACTTCTATCACGATCGTCCCGTTGCATATCGAGAGTCCCAAGTTGGAGACAGCAACGTCTACATTCGTCCCTGTCGCGAGCCGGAGTAGCCCAGCGAGCACTTCTGGCTCCTGAAGCACGCAGCCTCTCGATCCCTTGCGTAGAGCTTTCGTGAAGAAGTCTGACCATCGGGCTGACGGTCGTTCGGGTGCTCTTTTAACGTCCCGTGGGATATAAATCTTCCTCAAATCGATGAATATAAGACATAGCCGTATATTATACTCGCACGACAGTTCAATGAGTTAGTGGCTATGTGGATCTGATCCATCGTGTTGAACCTGTCCGATACCCTGCTGGCCCGCAGAGCTGCCCTTTGTTCACTGTTCCGCCAAAACTATTCAAGATGGCTCGACTGAAGAGCTTGTGGAGTAGGCAATAGGCAGATTGAACGATTACTGGCAATGTCGTGTGGATCTCTTTTATTATACAGCAACACCGCCCTGCTGCTTTTTCACGGGTGTGCAGTCCTATGTAGGAAAATCTCGAGGCCGTCCGCGATGAGCGGCCCGGGGAGCCCGGGTTAATTTTTCGCGAGCGATTGCATACAAGTCCTTTAAAGACACCGGAAGGGGCTAATTTTGGCTTACGGTAGGACGTAGAGTGGACGAGTTTGAGTGGCCGCCATTGCACAAACTCGCCAATTTGGCCTTGGCATGGTGCCAAAAGGAGATGTTTCTATTACAAAGTTGTTTTTCCTTTTACTTTATCCTTTGTTCTTTCTTATATTGGGTTGGGGAATAAGTCCCCGCGGTTTTTTTCAACCCCATTTTTCACATCGTTTCCTTCATCTTTTGACAAAGCTCATATATGTTTTCGATAGAGCTTTTTTTGCTCTACAAAATGCTGATATCTATTTTTCGATTCCTTCGATGACCTGACATTTATGAGGTTTGGAAATGAAGTGAGCTAAAGGCGAAAAATTAGCACTTGCGCACCTCATCTTTCTCGTCTGCTATTGAGACCAAAAAATATACGTGTATATGTTTCGATAGAGCTTTTTCAGCTCTACAGAATGGTACTACTGCTTATTAAAATCGCTCAACTATTTGCTGTTTTTAAGACTCACAAAGGCATTACTCGCAAAATTGTGCACTTTCGTTATCTCCTCTTCCTCGCCTACCATCGAGATTGGAGAGGACGTGGATATGTGCATTCGATAAAGATTTTTCTGCTCTACAAGATGATACCACTCTTCTTTTGTATGCTCTCATATTTTAGCATGTAGGGATGAGTTTCCACCTTTTTTACAACTCAAAATTACGTAATAAAAAATTCCTATTGGCACAATGTTCTGTACTATTCGATAGAGCTCTTTTCGCTCTACAAGATGATGCTTATGGTTTTTAATCAAATTATTTTTTGCCTTAGATCATTCAAGAGGAGTGCCTAGTCGACGAAATCGAGCCTTTTTGTCCCGATCAGACTCGATTTCGTCGACGTGGCACTCCTCTAAAATGATCTAAAAAATAGCAAAAATAGTTTGAAAGAAAACTATAAGCACTCCCTTGTAAAGCGAAAAGAGCTCTATCAAATAATTTAGAACACTTTACCAAAAAAATTTTTTTTTACGCAATTTTGAGTTGAAAAAAAGGTGGAAACTCTTCCCCACATGCTAAAATATGAGAGCATACAAAAGAAGAGTGATATCATCTTGTAGATCAGAAAAATCTCTGTCGAATGCACATATCCGCGTCCTCACCAATCTCGATGGTAGGCGAGGAAGAGGAGATAACGAAAGTGCACAATTTTGCGAGTACTGCCTTTGTGAGTCTTAAAAACAGCAAATAGTCGAGCGATTTGAATAAACAGTAGTACCATTCTGTAGAGCTGAAGAAGCTCTATCGAAACATATACACATACATTTTTTGGTTTCGATGGCAGACGAGAAAGATGAGGTGCGCAAGTGCTAACTTTTTGCCTTCAGCTTACTTCATTTCCAAACCTCATAAATATCAGGTAGCCGTATGTATCGAAAAATAGATGTTAGAGCAGAGAGCAAAAAAAGTAGAGCAAAATAAGCTCTATCGAAAACCTATATGAGCTTTGTCGAAAGATGAAGGAAACAATGTGAGAAACGGGGTTGGGAAAAACGGCGGGGACTTACTCCCCAACCCAATATTATTTCTGCATGTACTTACATGTATGCTAATGTGGTTGGGATGGCCACACCACTGCGCTGGGAGTTAGGTTCTACAACTAACGTTGGCCCGCGGCCCGTCTCCTACAGCGGACAACTCGGAAAGTCTGTTGTTGGATGCGAATAGGATGCGAATACACACCGCAGCGTCGCGCTTTTGAGGCCGGGTTTTTTTTTGTCTGTTATCGCTTATAACCTTGAGTGTTCGTTACAAAATGCTCATTTCTTTACATCTTCCTCTTGTTTCGGACCCCTTCCGGTTCCTTTAAGGGAGACTATGAGGGTTCCAACAGACGAGTTACGTTACGTGTCGAAAATATTCGAACATCTCAAACTTTGGTAGCTCATTTTAGCAACACGTGCGTTTCACCATTCAAATTCTTTGCATGCAATAGGCTCAGAAATCTGTGTGGAAGTGTTTTGTAGGTTATTTAATAGATTTTATAATTGGAAACATTCGCTTTTTACATGTAGACTATGTGGACATTTGGGGTAGATCACATTTTGGCGCCAACTTTTCGATCGCTTTTGTCCCTTTTCCCTCTATTATTCTGTCATCGTGCCTCTTCGCGGAACCCTTTTTGTATGAAGAACAAGCTCATATCCGGGCTCTACATTTTGTTGATCACACTAAACGAGGAACTGCACATCAACTCGGCCGTTCTCCAACATGTGTGGAAACATTCGTCCGGAGTCCCAGTGTCATTACTCAACAACATCCCTGCCGTCCGTGATGTGGATTGGGAAAGATTCGGAGGCAGCGGAAAATTGGATATTGCATTTCCTTCGTGCCGCATGGGCAATCAAGTGGAATCATAACGTGCTTCACTACTATCTGCGGCCGTTTCTGGGAGGAGCACCTCGCCGTACACACATCATTTAGCAGGGCAATACCGACGTCCATGTATCGCGTTCAAACACAGAACGCATGAACGCAATGAAGTCCGAGTAATGGTTGGACAGCCTGCTCTCCTAACTGCGATCCAATTGAAAACCTAAGAGGAATTTCGTTGGGCATTAACCACAATAATAAGCAGTAGACCGTGGACCGTGGATGAGTTGAATGAGCCCGTAACAGTTGCCTTTAACAGCATCGATGAAGCAACTATCAAGAACTTGATTAGAAGCACGCCAAATGGGATGTTCGAGATAATTTGAGACTGTGGGGGCCAACTAATTACTGATTTTTGACCTGTATTTGTTCTTTAGTGAGTTCATATACTCACATTATGAGAAAAATCCCAAGAATAAAAACTTGTAGAACTGCCTGTAAATCAATGTCAGACGAAGCACACGAGAGTTAACGCATGTAAAGAATCGAGCTGTGAAAAACCCTTGTAGCAAAAATGAGTGGTTTCCCCATGGTACTGAAATATGTGATGTCCACATACTTTGGTGCGGGCCGTTGGCCTTCAGGGCTGTAGAAAACACACATCTCTGCTGCTAGAGCCAGCTTCATTCCCCTTGTGTATGGGAGTGAACACCACTGATCGTATGAGTACTTACAGCGACGGAGTTGTGCCTACATCCTGGTTGACATTTGTATTATGTTACAGTAACTAA
This sequence comes from Trichostrongylus colubriformis, assembly GCA_963978905.1. Classification (NCBI taxonomy): domain Eukaryota; kingdom Metazoa; phylum Nematoda; class Chromadorea; order Rhabditida; family Trichostrongylidae; genus Trichostrongylus; species Trichostrongylus colubriformis. The sequence continues at coordinate 6,355,898 of OZ022259.1, read as the reverse complement.
TAGAGTGTAGGAATATAAATGCGCCTTAAAAAAACTGAGAGACTAGAGAAACTTAAAAGGTAAAGTTGAAAACTGAAACAACTTACACCGCACAGTCCTTGTCGCGATCATAAAGAACAGTGACGAGCGCCAATGTCATTGCTGCGAGAGCTTTCACTATCTCTAATGACACATATGTCAACATGACACCTAAATAGCGGTCACAGGGACTCCAATTTCCTAGCTCCATTGAGGTTGTAAATGAAAACATGCCAACCTAGAGTTGGTCGCCGAGAGTGAACTATAGCCACAGCTAGAGCCACGATTTCTAGCATACAAAATACAGTAAAAGGATAAATTGCAACTGAATCAATGATGTAGGCAACAAGAACAACGCTCACCATGAAAACGACATCAAAGGCCTGAAATCTGAGGCAGTTAAAAGAAGGTGGAATGATTCCGAACCTGCTTCGAGCTTTCTCTCGCACATTTTCCATCCGCAATCAATAGAGTTGTACATTACTCAGAAAAGCAATGGGACATATACTTTGGGATCCCAGATGCGGAACACTGTCAAGGTGACTGTTAGGGTAGACCAATGACAAAAAATATCGTTCTCCTAGCTTTCGAGGTTCCAAAAGTAGACGGTTTTATTAAGTTATAGCGCTTGCCTCCAAAAAGCTTCAACCTAGAAAACTATGTATTTGTGCGCTGTACTAATACGATAGGACAGCCATGCTTCATTCACTTTGTACCCTTATGTCAGGATTTCGCACCGCGGCATGTCGCTATGCGAAGCAATGCGGACGAGCTAGAGGCGCCATGTTGTTGGGTCCCGAAGCGATCACAAGTCAACTGCGTATCGCGCCCCTAGCATTACCGTGTAATCGTTCTAACAATAAGATCAAACTACCGTGACGCGCATGGCTCACATACACCGCGTCACACGTCGCTCGTCGAAGTGCGAAATCCTGACATAAGGGTATACACCCCGTCCTTCCACCCTGGCTTGTTCTGACTGAACTGGAATGCGAATGCATCGGCCTAAAATGCCCGCTCTCTCCTAGTATAGTGCCCAACCGCATTTCATTGATGCAGATAGCATATATCGCTTGACATCGTCGATTATGGCAAATGCCCTTACATTTTGATGGCAGGACAGTAAACAAGTTCATATGGCTGGTATTGCTATAAATAAAAACTTATTTGCTTCACTTTGTGAAATTAATTCCAGTAAATTCTTTCTTAGTTTTCCTCACCATGGGAATCGTATTCTGTGTTGCGCACGTAATAAAGGTTAGTAACGTATGTTAACCACTTCTCATAATTAACGCACACCACGTCAGCTATGACGACTCTACATATAAGGCGCGACAAACAGACACGTCGAACTTTTGGTTTATGTATAGGATGAGTAATCATTCAGAGGACATTCAGAAGGCCCCTCGAGTAACAATCAAATGATCATAACGAAACATTGACTCACTTTTATTATGATGAGAAACGCCTTGAAGCCTCGCATTTCCGCCTCTTCTCTGCATCGAGGTCTGAAGTAGGAGCCACTGAGAGGAACCGAAAGGGAGGAAAGAACAGTGAGAGGTCGCATGTACATATCGCAGATCACATTGCAGTGGATCATAGTAAATGTTGAGCAGAGATCGACGACTACGAAGAAGCATAAGCAAAAAGTACATTAAAAGGATCATGCTTTTTATAGTATGGTAATGGGAACCTAGTGCTGAAACCTATGCGCCCAGGAGAAAAATTGTTAGTGTTGGCATGTTGTTGTGACCATTTAATACCTGAACTTGAGCCCGATTTAGACCAGGAGTAGATCAGTTCCAGACCTTTTTTAATACCTCTCCCTTTCCAAATGAATGTCATAACCGAGATTTGTACAATTTATCTTTCACAGGATAATGGGTGAAAATTCAACAGCCTTACTATAAAATGCATAGTAATTTGTGTTAAGGTATTTGTACAAATGACGTTGATCGATACTGCAACAATACGATACGCTACGTAACTCTCTGCTATTATAGTATTACTTATTACTCTACACCTCAGTCATTGTTCGGCGAAGTCGATCCTGGGAGGCGAACTACGTCAAGAAAGGCGGAGCCTGCTAGAAGGGATAATTAATCTAAGTTCCAGAAAGCGCTTTTTACCGAAAACTGCACGAGATGTGGCCATCTCAAACCTTCAGTTTTATTTGGATGACTCACTAGGAACTCCCTTCGCTCATATTACCACTGTATAATTATTTCTCATAGAACCAAAAACATTGTTTACAGAGTAAAGGAAAACGGTGAAAAGGCAAGTGCGAGAGGCAATAAATCAGAATGGACGACATGCGGCTGATGTGACTGTCAGTTGTCCTTAAGGTTCGTTCATCACTGCATAGTGCGAATCAATCTGAACGTCAAAAAGTTCAACGGTTCTCATAGAACCAAGTTCGATTGCATTCTGCTCTGACCTTCAGGAAACTAGCGACACTGCACCACTGGACTATGAACTGAATAAATCATAACCATGATTTGTTCTTATGTGAAGGCTTTCGATACTTAAATATACTGAGATGGATAGGCTAGCAAAATTTCCCCGAAGTGTTTCACGACTTTTGGCAATGTTTATTATTGCTTATTAAGGCACTGTTTATGCCGAACCTTTTGGATTATAGGACATAATGATCAAAAAGGTTGACGGATCGGTCAAAAAGATGAAGCAGTGATCAGTAACCAGACGCTGCCTTCTAAGGGTTGGAGGAATCAGCGAGAAATATTTCATCCATTGCTTGAGGAAATTAAGTGAACCATTTTTCCGATCCTCCGAGATGGATAAACTACCGCGGATGTGCAACGCTAAGGATCTAGCGTTAAGAAGAAGAGGTAAAGGGACTCATAATTCCTTCAACTTCGACACGGAGCAGTTTCAATCTTTGCCGGTTCGCTTTCACTCGAAGGCACAATCGAAATAACGTGCGTATACAGGAGGGGATACACGGTGACTGTAAATGAACGTAATGGTCGAAGAAGACGGTGTGAGACGCTATTCAGTGAAAGACGAGCTCTCACTTCACAATGTCCCACACTTGCCTGTGGACATCCTGATGCCTTGGTTCCTTCCGCAGCGTGTCACGTGCATCATAACGCCGCATAAAGGATTCACGTAGCTCGGTTCTATGAGCCAACGACCAGGCGGACCGGAAAACACGTCCGTAAGAAAAATTGAACCAGGTACAAGCTGTCCCTCAGCACTTTAGCCATTTCATTTCGCTTTTCCCTTGTTTTCATCTCGTGCTACTTAACAGCCTTACCTTTATATTCGACAATCGATCAAAACAGCCCTCACGATGCCTAAAAGAGATCGTCCATGAAAAATAAGTTTTCATCTTACTCGAATATTTATGTTGCATATGCCAATGAGGGCCGCATTCAAAGTGTCACGCGAAAAATTCCGGCTAAGATACAGCACCACAAAGTCTTGGCCGGGTGGGCGGGGCCTGCGAGCAGGGGCCATTCCTTCGCCCGCCGCGGTTGGAGACGCATTGTAGGAACAGAAAGTTAAATAAACAGTCGAACGGAGCTTTAACTCAAAGGCTCCGCCCTTCCGGCCAAGAATTTAGTGAGCTATATCTTAGCGTAATTCTTGCTTTTTCGCGTAAACTTTGCATGCGGCCACTATAAGGCAAATACAATATGAATATGAGAGTAACAAAAACTGACTTTCCGTCAACGACCCCTTTGAACCAAACACATCGCAATAATAGTGCCGAAATTTTAGTCAACACCTTGTGATCTCGGAGGAATCGCTCAGCTTGGCAATGGCCGATCTGGGTATTACCTGATGCTACTTTGACATTTCGAGGAAACAGCGACGACTCAGCATGATGTCTGGAGGAGAAAAAGGTGCAAAAATCAACTTGAAGATCTGGCCCACTAAATTTTCTTCACAAAGGTCATTGAGATGGTAAAGGTGGTTGCACGGTTCAGTGCTCAGCTTGCATGGACACCTACGAATCATGTGTGAGCACATAAGATAGGACCATATTTGCAAACATTTTTCTTGTATCTAACGCCAACAAGCTTCATAAATACTGACCAAAAAGATTTGCTAAGTCTTGAAAAAGAGGAACGAGTTCGGTGAAAATTCATTTGGAGGTATTGTAACACCTGCTAGTGAAGCCAGAGCGAACTCAGGGCGAACTGATGAAATTTTCGGAATAAGTTCCATATACCGATGAGAGTGAAAAAGGAAGCAGCCTTCAACTGTAGGTTTCCTCTCAAGTGAAGTAGTAAAGCGCAGAAACGATAAGGTTTTTAAGCACTCTAGTGGTGCCGTTGATGTGTAGTTGTAATATCCACGTAGAATTTGATCAAATACAGGTCAACGGTGACCCACATGCAAAGAAGCGATAATGACTAACAAAACTGGGGAGCGAAGATGGAATTCCAGTATTCCAATGCCATTTCAGTCCAAAAACAGCCTCAGTTTTGGTATCTGCCAGTAGTTTTACACTAAGCTCTTCGTGGGAAAAGAATCGGGCGCGTGACAGAGCGTGATGTGTGCAGCAACGCCAATTACAACCTATTTCACGCCTAGCATTACTGTTGCTGTGGTAACAGCGGCCTGTACCGCGTAGGGAATTGCCTTCTTCGAATTCCCGGTTGAACGTTTCCCACCCCAGTGACGGAGAGTTTGACCCCTTCTACAACAGCAGGAATGTAGTATCTGGGATTCGTTACACTTGTTGCTGCTTTCACTGCTGCTTATGCCTCGGAAGAAGATGAAAACAATTAAAACGCATTCAGTAATCAAATTCCAGTTGCCGTTATTCAGCCATTCAAAACCGAGTTCTGAGCAACATGAAACAATCAAATGAAAGTCGCGATAGGAAGTGGAGTCAAGAACGGAAATAAATAAAATTCAAAGCGTCAAAATGTGGAAAGCAACAATCGGCGAGACCTGTTTTGCATCTCTTTTTTAACACGGTCCACAGTCCAGCGCCTCTTCAATTTTGCTCATAGCCGACATTTATCAATGCTGTGCAGTAATACCGTCGATCAGGCCCATGTGGTGAATGATTGATGTTCGATTTCGAAATGAAATGCGTGCTAATCCTCATGAATTAGTTTTGATTATATATGTTGATCGTATGCCTTCAGCTGATCGAGTCGAAAGTATCGCGCTCATCGGCGCTACGCAGTTCAACACAACGCAGCAAGCTAACCAATATGCCACTCATCAAGAGAAATAAGCTCATATGGGGTGCATAATCCTGCCCGTCTCACTACAGTGTTTCCGAAATTGCGGCCCCTGACTTCGTGTTCCTACGTATTTTACTTCGTGTTGCATTTTTCTCTGTACCAGCTGTTTGTTTCGTGCGCTGCTCAAAAGTTGCACATATTCTTCGTCTACCGAGGTGCATCCTCGTCGAGGAGCACAAGGTGGTGGCGTGCAAGTGTTCCGACCAGTGTTTCAGGAGGGCAGGTCACCAGATTTGTGTGGAGGGTGATTCACCATAAAGACGACGAAATTAACTCTCTTGTAAAATTAAAACATTGTTTTATGGTCAGCTACAGTAACTGGCTCCCACCTTCATCATAGATCGTATCTGCTTTTAGTCAGAAATTGTATTTGGTGAAAGATGCTTAAACTTAATCATTAAAGGCACATTCCAGGATTAGGGAAACATTGCAGCCCTTTCACATGACCTAATAGTTCCCCAAACGGGCAGGGAGGCTGTGCACATATCGAAGCGCGTTGATGAGTCATCGCAGCGCACGGAGCTCTTGAAGCCAGATCGGCCGCACCCTGGAGCTCGGGCGCGCCCATTTCAGACGTGATTGTTGGCAATGACGGTGGTAATGATGGCAACAACGTGGCAAATGAGGCCTACGATTTGTGTGATAAGGTAAGATAAAGGAGAGATGCCAATGATAAAGGAGACATTGACATGAGGAAACAGGTGATATTCCAGAGTTCCTTCTGATACCAGCCAGCATGAACTGATTCAAAGGCTCGTTTTCACGCGATAATCTCGTACAAGGCCGAATGACAGGAGCACTTATTTTTGCCCTTCTCGGGGACCTTTTCGGACCTTTCTTTGTCCGCGTACTCCTCAGCATCTCGAATTTCATATTTTAGCGCTTAAACCCAGTCAGGGTAATCCTGGAATGTGCCTTTAAAGTAACAAATATCCAACATTACTACAAATTTACCTTCACAATTATCTGCCCCTTTTCTTCGACCCTTACCTTTGACATAAGTAGATCAGCTGCGTAGTCAAGATCTTGAAATTAGTAGTAAATCGTAAAACCCACTGACCCGCACTAATCACCGGAACACTTGCACACACCTGAGCACATGAAACTTAATGCTTATGAATGCACCTGCGGCATGTTGTTACACAAGACATGGGTAAAGTTGTGAACGAGTTAATTTTCCATACACGCTATTAATGTCAACAAAATTTTGCTTCGCACATCCTGTACATGGTCTTTTCATAAGGCAACTGTTATAGGGATCGAAGCAGAGACATCGGTACGGTCACCCGAACCATAGCCCTCTCCTGTTCTGACTCTATTTCAGTGATAGTCGACCGATGTCGTTTACTCTAGTCAATGTGATCCCTGGTAAGGCATGCGACTCGACGTACCTTGCTCGCCACAGATCCCATTCCGATCCCAATAAAAACGATCAAGCTACAATTGCATGATAATCCATGAACAAAAAAGTACGAGAATTGACTGAGAATGCCCATATAAGTAAAAGTACAAGTACGGATGGACTCCGAGAGAAATGGACTACTCCACAACTGCTACGATGATTTTTACGTCGACCGATTCCATCATCGTGAGCATAGCCCTCAAGGCTAATGGTTGTGTCAAGATTTGATCAGAATTATTATTGTTCAGTGAAAAAAAAAAATAAACTGCTGAAGAACAGTGTAAAAGAATCATTTCAGAGGAGATACTCGTGAACTGTAAAAAGAAACGGATTTGAGTCCAACTAGACAATTATCCAGAATCCGTGGCGATTGCCTCGTGCGGAATTGTTTGTTGAATTTCACAAGGTTTTCTTACGTGGAAAGATGAGAAGGCTGGGAACTGTGGTAGACGTGGAAAACGCAATACCGTACAGGATTAATAACTGCTCGCTATTCGTGTGACAGATCACATGATTAGTGATGGACGACAACGGCTAGGATTATTGACACGGTTCGGGACAGTGTGATCGCTATTTTCCAATTGTTACGAAAAAAGGAGTACTAATATTTGCCACGAGGATTATTACGCAGTGGTCTTTGATCGTCTGAGTGCACTGGCTCATTTCCACGCCCACCCTGCCCTGAGGAATGGCTCAAGCAGTCCATTATCGAGAAGCAAAAAACTATAGCTAAACACTCAGACGTTGAATTTCAAGCTGGGAGAAACCAGGTCTGGAAGGACGTGCACATGAGCAGCGGTGGTTATGGGATTGCTAGGACTGAAAATTTCGACATCAATAGGAATATTTATCAAGAAAATGAAGAAGAAAAGCTTGGATGAATCTGGGTCGATGAAGCTTACGAAAAGAAATGAGAGCAGCAGCAAAAAACAGAAAATCACATTCAAAGAGGTCATCTGTAAAGACAGGAGACGAGATACATGGAGAAGAAGGTGTAGGGGATAATAAGCGATTTAACGATATGAGGGAATCATGACTAGCTCTCCAGTCGCTAAATAATAGTTTTGCCCAATACACGACGAGCTGAAACCTTGGGTCAAGCCTCCGTCGAGAAATTCTGCCAGGAGGTTGTATTTGGTCCTCTGGGAAGGGGGCGGGTTCGTAATCGTTGATGTGGACAGTGATAAACGCAAATTCTCAGGCTGAGGGTCCAAAGTGTAAGGGTTGAGTTGTGATAAAACTAACTAACTGGATTCAAACCCGAAACTAATATCTAATGCAATCTCCACTCGAAAATCTCGAAGGACATACTGAAGGCGGCCCTCCACAAACAGGAAACAAGGTGAGACACAAATGAGATGGGTTGGAACGATGTTGCAGGGAGGAGAGCGCATGGACAACGCAAAAGACGAACAGATTCAAAGAGCACGCTGTTGCCTTGGTCTTATAGGAATTATGGACTGTGAACAAGGTGTCAAGGGTCTGTCACAAAACGTGCATGCGGTTGCGAGGTCGATCGGTAGTGAAGTACGCTTTAACTTGATGGATTACCAATGGAAACGTAAGATACACAATGAAGCTGGCTAACGCCAGTGGCCCTTTCGTTAGTCTTCTGTTCTGGCACCGAAAACACGTGCAAAGGGACCTCCAAAACTCACTGATCGGCGTAGGGAGCTTATCTATCGACAGGTAACTGCGTGGATGAATACGCAAGAAAATATTGGATGAAAACCAAAAATTAGGCTATATGGACTTCTTTCATATTTTGATGCGATTACAAGAACGTAAACTGGTACAAGCGAGCCACTGTGGGGACTAGATAAGGGTCTGCATTACCAACAATATGTATGAAATCCTCATGCATGGCGCATTCCGCAGTGAGGCGGGGCAACACTTGATGCCATCCTATTGGAACTGTAAAGGCAGCATTAGGGCAAATGTGAACGAAAAGTAAAAACAGTAGTGAGTATAAAAGATGAGATGCCTAGTAACAGGACAGTGATGAAAAACGGATGAAAATGGCCAAAAACCCAAGAAATAGGATCCCGTTCCCACCATTGATTCTTACGATCTTTCCGTCAAGAGGCGGGTAGTCCGAACGAGTTTTCCATTGGCATTGCCAACTCGTAAACACGAAGGGAAAATGCGACAGCATCTATTTTTATGTGATGAACTTCGAGCTAAAAGTGAGAAAGCACCCCACGATACTTTAATCCTGCTGATCTCCTTGACCAGCCTCACCGCAGCCAATCACTAAACACGTCGCCTGGAGGCAGGAAGGGTTATGAAGGAACCCGATCACTGATGACATCTTCTGGAGGGGGTTAGGGTATAAGTATTCCAAAGTGCCTGAATTTTTTAATGGGAAGGTACCGCGCCACATCGCGATCACTGCGTCACTGTTGCAGTAGCGATCCCCTTGGAGCACATTACATGGCTGTGTTGTAACTTCTAATTTTTTTATCATTCTTTTTTTTCATGTTTCATCCCTAGAACTTGTATGACTTTGAATTCTTCGCAGGAACATAACCCATGGTCTGTGACGCTTTCGTTTCGTAATATAAATATTGAATCTTGTTAGGTTCCCATCTATCTTGCTTTGTCATGAGTTTGTTCTCAGTTTTTGTTAGCGTGGCTCTTCACTCCACTGATTAATCGCCTTGACTGAGTAGAAACCACAGAAATATCGGAACATGGAGAAGATGGGGTTGTATGAAGAGCCCCTTTTGCGATTAGTATTTTTAGAAATTCCCCTCGAGGCTACGGATGGTTGACCCTGGCTGCAACCCCCACAAACTGAAACAAGTTCATTTAGCCGGTAGCCTGTATATTTCATGATCTGCACAGTCTATAGTCATCAAGATTCATTGCACTGGCAATCAGTTTATCCTCTACTAAATAGTTTTTTACGATTACTTCACTTTTGCGTTTGCTGGTGCAAAAAGTACTTGGAACTATAGATCATGGATTGAAATTCTGCGAAAACCTTACAAGAGAACACGAGGCCTTAAGTTCAGCATCTTCGATGATATACCGTAATCACATTTTTGCGAATCAACCACCTTCAAAATGGAATGAAGCTTTGATATTTACTACCGAAACCAAATGCTCTCAATAAAGACAGAACAATCTGCAAACGTAGCCGGAGCAAGTGAAAAGGAGAATATCGTCAAAAATAATGGGGAGCTGGCACCCTAAAATTTCGCGACGCTCTCGTGGCGCCTCATCCCAACCTTTTATTATAGATAGATATGTCGCCTTGAGTTGCCTGAATTATGGCTTATACTTCTCGTAACGACGAGCAATAAGGGTATGTGAATAAAGTGTATTTCGTTTTCCTGGGATGAGACGGAACCGAGCGAAAGGTGGTGATGGATGTGGTGCTTGATTTTCGTTTGACGTATTTACTTATTCACTTTCCTCGACACATGATCACACTGCGGCAGCCCACCACCTTCATCACCTCTATTTTCATATGGCAGGGAAGTCGTTTACACGTGGTTCTCGGTACCGCGCCAACTAAAATTGCTACACCGAATGAGGATTTGGTTGTGTGGATAGCCATCAATGTTCAGATCGCACACGAAGCGTTGGCTGAGCGCGTCCGACAAAAACTCGAATTCATTTCAAGTGTTCTGCAGAGTAATATCGATCAAATGCGCAGAATCGCAAGATCGCAAAATCGCAAAGTTTGAACGCGGCCTAAGCTGTAGATGAGGGGCACTCACATGGCGTGTGCCTCACTATCTGGCCGCCTACGCTCAATCCCGGATCGTCTCATCCACTACCCCCTGAATACGGATGCATGTCGTTAGGCGCGGCCCTTGCAGGTACATAATTTGCCAATGGGCACATAGGCCGTAACTGCCACCCTAGCGCCAATCATCCGTCTGCGACGGACAAGTCGTCAACTTCACCAAACCCTCCAATTTTCGTAAGTGGTAATTACTACATAAAGGACCTTATAACACAAGCACTGCAAATTACTGAGAAGTAGCTCGTATCACAACTTCAAAAGACTGAAATGCAACTTCCTGGAGTAGACTAAGGTTTCCCATTCTTCGAAATGTAAAGGATACTAATAAATCAAAAAAAGAGGAGAAGTACAGGGTGTCTCGAAATAACGGGCATCAATTATTGCAATATTTTGTTGGCGTCAAAAGAAGATCACTCAACCGCACTTGAAACCCAAATTTTCCCATACTTTCCTACACACTCCAATTTTCGTAAATGGTAATTACTAATACATAAAGGACCTTATAACACAAGCACTGCAGATTACTGAGAAGTAGCTCGTATCACAACTTTAGTAGATTGTAATGCAAACCCCGGAGTAAATAGTGTTTCCCATTGTTCAAAATGTAAAAGAAGCTGAGGAAGCCAGAAAAGGGGAGAAGTACGGGGTGTCCCAAAATTACTGGCATCAATTATTGCAATATTTTGTTGGCGTCAAAAGAAGATCACTCAACGGCACGTGACACCCAAATTTTCCCATACATCCCTACACAATCTTTCAGAGCTACTTTATGTGACTCCATACTAGAGTGACTGACTCGACCGACCTTGCTTTCAGTTGAGAACCACGGAGGAGATCAATGGATGAAGTTTTGGGAGATTTGACGGACTCATCGGAATGTGATGATTTCGGACAGATTGGGTCGGTAGCACTTTTGAATCAGTTTGATGCTATAAACAAGAGCACCATGCTAAACTAAACTTACCAAGTATTGTTCCGGAGTACCAGTAACGTCAATGGCTTCATTATATCCAGCGGCGTGTTTTCATGCTCACATTCCCGCAAGCTCTATGCCGAAATCGCCGGAAACAACAGCACGAAATCACTGGACCATATTCATTACTGGGATCCGCTTGCTGGTATCCAAACATCCTATTCGCCCATGCGCTCAATCCTGGATCGCCTCATACACTACCATATGGATACCCTGGGGTACCAACCCTGGGGTACCATTCGCATGCTTGCCGAGACCACATAATTCGCTATTACCTTTCAGTTTACCATCCCATAGAGCGTTGCTATCTTTCTCTTCACTGGCAGGGAAGGTGCTATACACACATTTACATATATGTGCTGCCCTATGTCTTCCCAATTTCTTCTAACTTTTCCCTTCTTGCACAAAACTTTGCATTTCACAAACTTTTTTCACAATCCAACTCATCTGCACAGAGCACTTCAGAAGGGTTAGAATTTTCGCTGGAACAAAAGATGTACTACGGGCGCTCAAAATTTCCATGGGTTACTGCCATACCACAGGGTGCCTGCAAGATTCCTATCGAGCCAAAAAAGCACCTAAACAATCACTTGCGGTTGTTCCGCGTTCATACTTTGCCCTGGCAGGGCGTGGCTGCGTTCGGACAGCGAGGCAGAGTGGCAGAGGTAGACGTGCAGACACGTCCTGTCGTCAGCATCGCAAAGTATGAACGTGGTCTAAAACGAGCAATCTTAGGGGAATTTTCGCAGAAGCCGCTTGGCGGTCAGTCAATCGACGGCAGAACGCTAAAACAACATCCTCCCAAGGATCAAGAATGCATCGAAGAATCCCTAAGGGCGTTGTATTTTAGACTGAAACTGGAGTCGTATATTTGAGAGATCTATTCCATCACCACCTCCTTTTGATGTTTTTCGGACCTACCCCTAGAAACGGTGGTCAATACATGCCTCAAATAAAATACGTAGTATACAATACCACTCTGATTTTCCGAAAAAATCGACACCTGGTGACGGATACATCAGCGCAAACCTTCGCACAATCATAACTTCGTTTAATGTGAATAAAATTGTAAAACGGAAGCGTCGTATTTAGCGTTCGAAAGCTTGTCGTGAGATAGGCCTCATGTTGCTAATGGCTACATAGGATGTGTATAAAGTGGTACGAATGACTTTTTTGCACCTAATGTGAGAAGGAGTAATTAACGAAGGGCGAGAATCTGAGATCGCCCAGTTAAATTGCCCACAACACTCACCGAAAAAAATAATATGAGTAAAAGAAGCCAGGGGTGAATGAATTTTATATCCTGTGTTACAAAGCAAAAAAGAGCTTCACTTTGTGAACACATATCCACTATTCAATCAATAACCCTTGTATGAATATAAACTCGAAGGTCGCGGAATTTGGCTTTAGTGTAAAGGTGAAATAAAGGTAAAATGTCTAAGTATGTTATTAACAAAGCCATATGGCCTGTTTACAGAACCGAAAATTCCTTTCTTTCAATCTAATTTTGATTCGCTTTGTCTTCATGTATCACGTGTTTCCATGGTTTTGCATATTTGGGGAGCCTTTTTCTCATTTGTTTCAACTCGTTTAAATTAATCTACAGGTTTTGTTCTTTTCGAATGTAAGGAACACATTTTGTGCACCGTGTCGTGCGTTGAAAAATGAATGGAGCTTACTCTGTACTTGACGATAGGTACTCATCGTTTTTGTTCCAGATTCTCTCTCTTGAACTTCTTTCCAAGTGAACCGCTGTGGGGGTATTTGATATCGTATCTTCGGAACACCTTCTACGGAAAGACGCTTCTTTTTTTGATATGGGGTTTTTCTGGGTGTCCTTTGAGATTGTAGTATCCACTCCGACATCTCTGCATCAAAACGATCACACTTTCTCAAAATGCTAAAGGAACCGGTCTGGAAAAAGACATGCAGATGTGACCTTAAGGCTTGAAGGGCCCCACACGCTTTTACTGTTTATGGAAAGTTCTGCTTGATCACTTCGAAGTGATGGACTGGTACCAGACTAATTTCGAAATGCGGCATGTGTTCAGGTATTTTCAATGTGGTGTGAGGCGTATACAGTCTGCTGGGAGTGAATTGCATTAGGTGTTTTTCAATGGGTAAGAGTAAAGAGGAAGTCTGCCACTTACGGCACTATGAATTACATCTATGCCATAAATACACTACGCAGGGAGTGAATGAGTGTTATTAACGTGACTTCAAGTGACTCCATTTAAGCAAGCGGGACAGCAGGGACACTTAGGAAGGCCAACAGGAGTTATCACGAGATCATCAAAAGTTATCACGAGACACACCGTGAATATGATTTTGCTTCTCTTTTAGGCAAGTAATGCACTCCGTTCATCCCAGATGAGCCTTAGACTCAAATATTCACAATCAGGCAGACCTAAAAGATAATTGGACCATTATCGAAGATACGATTTTGTTCAGCTGTATTGCGTTTAATGATGAACGCTTGACGCCAACTCAATATTTGCCAACACTTTTGCAATGCATTATATTGATTATTGAGAATTCGTTTTTGCATATCTGTATCACCTGACTCATCTGTCGTTCTGCTCTTCATCTGTATTAAGGAAGGGCCTATCGCGAGTTGGTGTAGTCCAATGAACCCTTCTAGTGCCAGGGACAAAGCAACACGTTCCTTTTGTGCAGAGTTCTCTTGAAGAAGCCTGACCATCGGACCGGGGGTGTGGGCAGATATGACAGCGAATCGCTTCGCGGCGTTCCGCTCGCGGCGCCATCAGCACGACTTGCCGAAACAATTTGCCCTTGGGAGCCCGGCAGAGCGTGGCTGCGTCACTTCTGCACTCCACCCATGCCACACTGCTTCCTCCAGCCATGCCATCCTGCCTCCTCCACCCGCGCCACACTGTCTCGCTTGAAGGCTGCCATGCTCTGCCACTGGTCTCACACTCCCCGTGCCGCTCCGCGCGGGCGGCCACGCGATTCGCTGTCATATCTGCCCACACCCTCGGACCGGCAGTCGTCCAGGTCCGTTTTACGTCGCGAGAGATCCAGTAGCTGTGGTCAAACGGTCACCGCAATATCACGTGACCCTCGGACCATCTAACCTTCGATTCCTTGGCAAATACGGCGAGGTAGCTAACATTCGATCGTCGACGGAGTTCGGAATCCTGGATTTCCCTCTGCACTTGCGTGTATGATTATGCACCACCACCGTTCTTTCAATAGTGCAGTGCATAACGCTGTCCGCCTGTTCATCGTGCTCACGCAGAACCCAAGTGTCTGAAGCACATGTAAAGAAGGAAGGACAATGGAATCGAAAAGATGGGTGCAGAGCAGGATATTCGTCGTCTTTCTCATCACTCCTTCGATGGTCTTGAGAACTCCCTTAACCGCTCGCTTCCTTTTGCTCAGCTAGGATGCTAAGTCGTTCATCATGCTGACTTCCCATTCTAAGTAAATATAGCTGAAATATCAGGTGATGTTCGTTCCCTGGAGCGTGAATGGGGCATCAGGTATCAATCCGTTGCTCATAAATATTGTCTCCGTTTGATTCACCTGTGAACCGACCCTTCCACACTCGCAGTCGAAATCGGCTAGCATTCGCTCCGTCTGCTGATTCTAGATGTTATGAGCATTATGTCGTCAGCGAAGCAGAGGTAATGGTGTTGCGGTTACTGACCCTCACTCCCATGCCTTCCCATTCCAGTTAACGCATGACGCTCTTAAGAGTGCTGGAAAGCTGGGACGAGATGGATTGCCCTCGTCGACGAATTGTGACGACGCTGATGCAGATGAGTCCAAATTGAGTTTTTGCGTCCATCCCTGTGTATGAAAGAGCTAGGTTGTTGAGCTAGAGCATGGTCGTATATAACAGCAGCTGATCACAGTGCGTTAAACAAAACCCGTATCCGAAATTTTTATGAGAGCTAATAATTACGAACAAGTAAAAAGCTGAAAGTGTCAGAGACCCTTCTAGCCATAGCATGTTGATACTACCAGACGTTTCGTTTCGAAAATGAAATCTGCTCCTGGATGCTATCGCAATCGATGGGGGAATTCACATTGTGCTTGACGCTCAACGCAGCGAGTCCTCTGGCGTAAAGAAAACTTTTGACGAATACGATATTTTCCCCGCCTCCTCTCCGACGACCTCCCCCCATCCCCCCGCTGTTTCTCAGTCAAAGCCTTTGAAACTGTCGCCGTAGGGCTGTTTGTATCGTCTCTACCCAAGCCGTCTCCCAAAAATAGTAGATAATCATACCACGCTACCTACTAGAATGGTATGACAACTACCTTTCTAAAAGACCAACCAACTGGACCCACAGCTCCTCAACGATCGTGGGTTCTCCACGCGGGTGCGTGGTTGCGTTCTGGTTCCCCCACTTTTCAACCTAAAAACGACCCGATCTCGTCGAGGAATCCTCGATGGAAGCCTGAGCCTGCGTCTCTCTCCGTCGAGGCTATGCAGATGTGCTTTTATTCAATACGAATATGGCACAGTGACAGGTCAGTCATGATTGGCTGTTCGGCATTCACGGAGTTACCTACCACACCTGGTCCTGTTCTACACTTGACACAAACAAGAAGTTCCTTGACGACAGAATGCCTTCCAAAGTTCCTTGATAATCATAATAGGCTCAAGAAAAGCACATGATAACTCACAAACCGATTTGTAGAGCTGAAAAGTAGGAATGAAAAGCTATGTGGTGAGCCAACGTTAGTGTTTGCCCTGCTAACTTGTTTCTCATGTACAGAGAACTTAACTCTAAGGTAGCATTCTTAGTTATCGAATTTCCGTCTTCGTGGAATTGCGGAAAATGAAAAAGATAAGCCTTTATTAGGAAAATTGCGGAAGTTCTTATAGGAATGCGGAGTTGTGGAATGCTCAGAAATGAATTACAGTCCATTTCGGAGCGTCTGATAGGGCGCGGCCTATGGACCTGGGCGAAAGTGTACCAAAGTCTCTCACTCCGCCACACCCTCTCACTCTTGCCACGCACTCTCACTCTCACCTCTCACCCACGTCCGTTGGCCACGCCTTATAAAGTGCTTCGAAATGGAGTATAGATGCGTATCGGTTTTCAAGTTTCGCAAAGAATTAGTTAAAGATATTTCACAATTTCGTATTTCCACAAACATGCAGATTCCGCACTTCCACAGTTCTCGCGATCGATACCTATCTAGATTCTACGACTATGAACGCTGCCTAACAGGTGTGGAAAAGCTAAACGCGCTTATGTTCTGTGGAAAAGGACTTAACACGAATCAATGAGGAAATTCGCGAAGTTAGCGATATAGCTGGGAAAAACTGGCATACATCAAGTCCTTTTTCGCGGATCTGCGAATTCACAATTCCACGATTCTCTCACTCGCTCAATACGTGCCTATGTCCTTCTCCACTATTCGCAACTTCGGCGGATAAGCGATCATGTCGATACATTTATTATTCTTTTCGCTTATCGTCCAATCGTTAGTACGATAACCGATACCGAACAATATTTAATAAGTGGTGTTGTTACTGCTTCTCATGGTCCATATGATCATCTACAACCTTGACGATCACTTGAAGAATACACACTCCCTATTCTTAACTATGCTTCGGATCAACATCCTTAAACTGAGACCACTGTTGATATGAATGAAGAAGGCCAAAGTCACGAAAGAAACCCTCTGGTCCAGTTTACTGCTCTACTACTACAACTACCGTTTTGTAAAAAGCATCCATAAAAGTTGGTACAAGAAAACCTCAAAAGTTTACTAATTGCCCGTGGAGGTGATTCGGAACACAATAGAATCGACGCTTCCTCGAGACACTCCACAAGATCATAACATTATTTATTACTATAAAAAAATCAATCAAAGGATTCTCTGTGAGAGATCAAACAATCGAACTGGACGAGTGCATTGCTAATCAGGTGCAATATCCACATTTGGTTATACAACACACCACGTTCAAGTCATATCACAAATTGCCTCACAAAATCAAGGGTGTGCATAGCGACACTCGAAGTATATGGTGCACGTTTCGAAGACTCCTGGTAATCGTCACACTCGGTCAGCAAGAGAAACACCACCGAAAATCCTCAACTATATTGAAAACAACTAAATCACCACACCACAGCAATGACTAAATCCCTTGAAGAGCAAATCTGCACTTATGAGGAAAGAGGGGGGATGTCTTGGTAGGAGAAGTTATACAAGTAGATCTGAGTAGGTTGGAACTATAAACCCTGAAGTTTAGGGCTCACGTGAGCGTTGTGAAACTGATACAGAAGAGTTTGGTCAGCTCCACATTGCTTCGAAGCAACCGACAGTAACGCCGTACGCCTCGTATTCATGGACAACTACCAACAAAATATGAATAAATGAAACTATCTCAACCAAACAGGAATAGCAATAATTGCTAGATACGACTTGAGCCATGGAAATTTTCATCCAAGAACGTTTGTGCTCGAAAAATCAAGCACACAAGGTCGTCTGGAGTTAATACCTAGTCTCAGAGAACTCATATCACACTAAAATTCTTTTGAAACTTATACAATATCACGCTACCCAATCTATATTATTAAAGACATGATTCGTAATATGAGGAAGATACACAAAAAATGGACCGGTGCTTCAACACAGGTCACAACTGGTGCGGAAAGTGAGAATGGTGCAAAAAGACAACCGATTCTAATTTCAATTCCATTAACTGATAGGGAATGAGATGATTCTAAGAATGATTAAGATAGTAGAAAAATGGATAGTAGGCTCAAACAATGGTAATTCCTGAGTAAAGCAGAACAAGGAAAGGGAATTAGGAAACATCTTCAAAAGAATCAGATAGTACAACAAGAAAGAGTAAGTCAACCTTCTTAATAAATATCCACTGAGCTGAACGATGCTCGCTTTTCCCAGATACGGTCCTGCTGGCTACTGGCTAGCACATTTTCGAAATAAAATAAACGAAAAAAAAACGAAATCTGCAATTAACTTTGCACCAGTCCGATATTATGCTCCCACGCTTAGTTAAAATTAAATAACGAAAAGTACACTCTAGAAACAAACAAGTACTAAAACTTCACAATATAAAGTTGTACACCAGGAACTATACAAAGGACGAACTATGCGATCCGTAATGATGGTCCTTCAGCATCATTAATGAACAGTGATGAGAGTGCAAATATTAAGAAAACGACACCACCGACGATTGTCACTGGAACAAGAAAAGCTCAAATAATATAAATATGGAATGAAGAATTGCTAGTGAATTCAAGGAAAAACGAATAGCAAAATCTGGATCACCTGTCCGCACAGATATTCGCTGTGCTACTAATTTGCCTCCAATTACAGCTATTCCAGTGCAAATAGCATGACCAAGTATACCTCCGCTGATGACACCCACTAAAAGAACAGTTATTGCGATTTAGAGAGGGAGAGGAGTCCCATTAATAGCAGAAGAAAGTGGTAGCCTAACACTGCACCTATATTTTCCCGAGCGGCCAAGATAATGGTCGTCAACTGCGAACGGTCTCCCCATTCGGCTACGAAAGTCATTGTAAATGCTTCGATAAAAATACGGGAAGTAAATGAGAACACAAGCCAAGCAGAAGAGGAACTGCTGAAAGATTTAGCAAATAATTCTTTCGACAAGAAAAGAGCGGTCCAAGTTAAAGTACACGCCAATGAATACCTGTTTCGTCCAGCGTTTCCAGCTTCCATGTCCACAAATTTTCCGGCATCCAAATCCATTTCTCGTTTAGCCACCTCAGCTTGAGCTTCTTCAAATTCCTCCTAAAAGGTCTCTAGGTTTTTCTTTGCAAAAAATGGAAGGTTTAAGCAGTGATGAAGAGAGACTAACCTGCCCTTCACTGGCTGACATATGATAACCCTCATGCAGCATCTTCAGCCCAAAGAGAGCAAAAAGTGCAGTAGACACATAATATGTTACTTTACGTGGGATTAGCTGCGTGACCCAACCAAGGCAAGCTGAAATGAACAAAAAATAGCATGAATATTAAATATCAACGATGGATATCGTGAATGAAGATATGTAAGACCATACTAGCAAAATGAGCACTATGAGGGGGAATACGTGGCCTCATACACATTTCTATTCAATTAGATTGAACGAAGAGTTGTAAGCTCGCATACCCCCATGCCAGGCGTGGATGGCCTGAGCGACAACAATCTTACAAGGGATGGTCAATAGATCAGTGTGGCCAATCTCAATGAGGTGCACATCGCTCAACCAAGCGTCTCAAGACGCTGTATGCGTCTTGAGACGCTTGGTTCAAACAAATTTGCGAAACGACTCTGCGACAAAGTTATGAATATTTTTCCAAATGAGCAATTATCACATGGTAAATGCAGACACCCGGTATTTTCGCGCTGATCCAATATTTTCTCAGATCCATTTGTCTTGAGACAAGTTTTTAGTTTGATCGAAATCCTGACAATCGATATCTTAACCAGTGATACACCATGAGACACTGTCTACACCAGAACGACTCATAAAGTTAGAAAAATGTTGTTAATCTCACCTGAAAGTACAGTCATAAGTAGAAAAATGTTGTTAATCTCACCTGAAAGTACAGTCATAAGTGCTAGAGCCGCCATGGCACCAGAGAAGACGGTAAGCCTCGAATGCCGCATTGCCATGATTACGGCTATAAACCACGTTTTGTCACCCAGTTCCGACACAATTATGACGGACAATGAAGCGAGAAATCCATGGTAGAAAGATATGTCCAAATCAGTCTTGAATGAAACCATTAATTTCGAGACGAAAGCATAGAGATGAAAAACTCACTCCAGATTTATGCGAAGGGAAGGGCATGGAGTCCGAAGCGACTTTAGGACGTTGCTCTTCGACAAGCGGAGGATGATCGACTTGTCGGAGGTTCTCTGTGCTCTCTGATTTGCTTGCTATCGATAGCGTAAGAAGCGACGCAAACAAAACGATCTTCATCCACATCGCCCTAGAAGTTAAAAGATTGAATACACAGTATTTTTTGAAAAATAAACACAAAACGAGCTACGCAGTGTTCAAGAATGCGGCCACGATACGTAGTACATAACATATTTCAAGGTTTCTTGTGAATTATAAGGCTTCTGATGTAGTCTTCCTATGTTGGACTGGCTTCTACATTCACTTCGCATACCTGCATATAGTAGGCTACAATGGTACACAGTTCAACAACGCTTCCAAAACAACAAATAAAGTTGAAAAGAAAGCAGTGCATCACAACTTGAGAGTTCGGCACGTATCGATAATCTACGACTAAGAGCATCACCATGGGTGCTGAGAACTGAAAAAACATTTTCCCATTAAACGATCAATCCAGTGCAAAAGAGATGATCTTCGGCGAAATTCCCTTAGAGAGTCTGCGCTTTGGGGTGCAGCGCTGCCCGCCACTCTGACTCGCATTCGGGCGTCTTGCTGTCGTTGTGGGGTAACGTTCAACGCTGGTTTATTTAACCCCTCGCCCGTCTGCATCTACCCCCACAGGCTAGTGATGCAGAGGAGAAAGGAAGAAGGGACAAGGGTTTTCGGGTTTCAATTTATCGGGCTTCACCATTCTTCGTTCTTTGACTACTATTACACTGCTGGTCATGCGTACTTTCATTTTCCATCAACATGGCACAATCTGTCAAAACACCCTGACAGTGTCCAACTTTTTCTTATCAGCTGCTGTGAATGAAAGAGAGCCTATATAGAATGAAGAAGAGATGTGCCATATGAGTAAATGAAACTATATCAGTCAGAGGATTGCGAGTCTCGTCACAACCTTTTAGGTCAAAGTGATGGTATTACCGCTGCAATTCAGGAGCTAGAGCAGAGGGAATTTTACCCCAGTAAGCTGAAATAGTCCTTTTCATGCGACCATAGAGTAGGATGAGCCTCACTGGAGCACCCCGTCAAGAAGGTGTCGTTTGCTGCTACCAAGTTTGTTCTTATACTCCCACGCCAATTCCCATGAGTTCGTGCGGAAGAGGCCTTTGGTTGCTCTGGGCCTGCCATCAAACGTGCACCATCAGCTTTACACTCATGAAAGGCTTGTAAAAATGCTAGCTGGCGATTGTTTGTAGAGGGATCCGCCTAACACATTTCTGAAGCAAAGTATCTTTTGAGTATCAACCGATTTGGAATAGGTATTACCCGATTTTGGTTAATGATTAACAAACGTGGGTGTACAGAGTTTTTGATCGAAGCTCAAATCTCCCGCCTAATATGATTTCATCTGCTATTTTCCCCTACAGGGCTGAGAAACGACGAAACAATAGAGGAAAAGTATACTACTTAAAAACTACGGAAACACACCATTCACATACCTTATGGTAGAAAAGGATCAATAATCTCTAAGGAGGCTACGTGGCACGCTGTAAATAATTGGCTATTCATTGAATTAAAATTAGCGCACTGAGCATTGTATTGATATCAGTATGTCACGCAATGATGTCCATTAGACACTATATCGTATAAGAAACAGTAACTAGACAGTTCAAACTGTGCAGAAGTTTAGACCCTCATTTACACAAATAAATCGATCGCACGTGAGCTACCGAATTAAATGATAACTGGGCAAAGGCTATGTACAAAGCATATGACTCCCAGGAGTAAAGGAAATGATTCGTGAGAACAAAGAGAGCTGAGGATTCCCGAAGACTCTCAATCACCAACGGACAGGAACTCTGACGGATGTTTTCAAACACATATACCCACTGAGAAGAACAATAAGCCACGTGAACACGTTCAATAAAAGCGTAACGGTGAATAGATGAAAGTCCTCATAGGGTAAATGTGATTTATCCACGCAGATCTCCTTTCCTCGCTGAGCTGGGGTAAACCCCGCGAGGCTCACAATCATTTATTCGTATGTCCTCCCACCTTCATTTGTATTGAGCCGGAATGTAGATCTCAACTCCCCATACCCCGTACACCTCCCCCCTCCGCTCCACTGCTTTTACAGAGTGCGGAAATGCTACCACATTAGCCTAGCGATCGAATTTCGAGAAATAAAACGCTCCGGGAAGAAGGTGCCAGTGCAGTTGGGGGAGGTACAAATTGTCGCGCAGTTATCTCTCACCCGTTACTGTTCTCCAATCTAGTCTAAAAACCTAGATAAAAATAGAGCCAGACACGAGCATAGTGGAATACCTAAAAGGAACCACTGTAATATACTTCTCGGGTCAATTAAAGTCGGGAGGAGACGCAAAATTTTTAAAGACGTCGAACTCCTTGTCTGAAGCTGATGAGACAGATGATTTGACAGACGCTCTTTCTTGTAGTAGGAGGGGATTTGAATTTTAGTTAATGTCTGGAGACGGATGGAGCGAACAAAATGTAACAGCTACATATTTCAAGGATAAAGGAGAAGTGGATGAGACAATGTTGATGGAACGAGCGACGTGGCGTACAACCATCCTCGCAACAATATCATCGCCTAGTCGATAGCGCGATATGTCGTAGGAAAGATTCTCGTCGAATCCTCTTCAAAATTTATCTTCGTTAACTCCTTTGTGCTATGCTGTCATTCTATTAAAGTGCTCCAACAATTGTGAACGGCACTCCGGTGTGTCGCTTGATAAGCTTCCCTAATGCGAACTTGCCGATGGGATTTCCCTCGTCGTTTTGTTGATTTTTCGTAATCGTTTCTAATCCATTCGCAAAGTTTGAGCGATGTAAAATGCGTGGAGTAATCTTGTCACAAAGCAATATTCAATCCTTTTTTAGGTGTCCATTCCGCCCTTATACGCTATGACGGACAGCAAAGACATCGGATGGATGTATGAAGGAGCTAAGTCTCTTGTAAATCGTGAGGACTATCTTTTGGGAAAGAAGGTTGGTCTGGTGAAATTCAGTGTTAGAAATTGAATTCACTCTGCAATTATAGTGGGCGTTCTAACACCATCTATAACATTCTTAAGTATAACACTAAAAATTGTATGTATTAGGTTGGCTGATAAATTCCTGGACACTTCGAGACGTTTTTTATTTTATAACTATATTTTGGAACAACTTATAATCAATCAGCCATATATTCACCGCCATTATCACTTACCTTCTGCCATCGCTCTGGCAACCTTTCAATTCCATCCATCCAGAACTGTACAGACCGAGACGCCATAAAGTCGTTGACCGCGATTTTGGAGTCCTCCTCTTTTTTGAACTGCTCGTCCTTCAGATATCTTTTGAGAGAGGAGAATAAATGGTAATCAGATGGGGCGAGGTCTGGGGAATATGTTGGGTGCGGCAAAACCTTCCACTCTAAAGCCGACAAAGTATCTCGAGTGATCTTCGCTACAGCTTGCCTGTTTCTTGCTGTCAGGCAGCAAGAACAGAGTCCATGTGGACAGAACTTTCCTGTATCCCAAGCGAGCGAGACGCAGTTCGACTGTCTGGTGTGTGCATCCAAGCATCTGAGGCAACTGTCTTGTGCTGGTCGCTAAGTTCTTCTGAACTGCTTGCACGAGGCGCTGGTCGTCGAATTCAACAGGGCGTCTAGTGTGTTGTTGGTTGGCCAGGCTTATATCCCCAGAACGAAAGCGTTCGAACCAAACATGAACGGTGGACTTGAAAGTAGTTTGTGGCCCGAACCCAGCATTGATGTTTTTGGTCGCCTCCCTCGTAGAACTGCCACGGCGAAACTCATACAAGTAGAGCGTCCGGAGAGCTACCTTTTCCATTTTACACAGGAATGATCTTCTAGACAAGCTCCGGCCCTTATATACCTATGTGGTGGAACATTCGAAAACACTGTTCAACAGGGCCGAACATGAAAAGATGAGCTGTCAATCGACGCATTATAGATCAAAATGTTTTGAAGTGTCCAAGAAATTATCAGCCAACCTAATAATTGATCGCGACTCTGCGATCAGGCCGCCTTATCCACCAAATCGATTCGTACGTTAGCCATTGATTGAAGTTCGCGATTCAGTGTATATTTTTGCCGAAACCTTCCCTCCTTCCCAGTATGCCTTAGCAGCTTCTTCCAAGAAGTAGGCAGAGCATGAGCGAAGAAATGAATGGCGCACATATACAGTGTTACGCTCGCCCTTTCGGCCCACTGTGAGCGGGCGCGCGCGGAATGTTTGATAACTTCGAGGCCTTTAAGTGCAGTGGGCGAAGCGTAAGTTAAGTGGGCGGAGCTTAGAACATAAATTCACAGCTCCGCTTCAGCATGCCTTAAAAACTCCGTCCAAGAAGGAATAGGTAGAGCCTGGGCGACGAAATCAGAGGCGCACGTGGACAACGCTCCGCCCACTGTGGGCGGGCGTGCGCTGAAGGTTTAATAATCGGTTGAAAACAACCAGACGTAGGAGGCGTAAACAGCTTACCCAAGCAGAGTGCCATGACAACACAAGAGATTCTGCGATTCTGTGATCCTGCGGCTCTTATGTCCCGCAAAATATAACCACAGCTCAATCGGTGATCGCTGTCACGTAATCGATACGTGTTTTATCTCTTTCGAAGGATGAAAAGATTTCTCGAAAATAATTTATGTGGGCGCTGTGGTGGGGGACTGCAAATATGATCCATTCGCCCTTAGTTCCTCTTTCCAGAAGTAGGTTAACGGTGCCCCTTCCTCATATTTTCTGGTAGCCAGTTTTACTAGCTTATTTTGATTGTTTTGATGTGTGAACCTACACACGTTGGCTCAAAATTCCTTCTTTTATGCGCATAGCGCCTCCAAGTGTTCAAAAACGGGGCCGCCCACGCATAGAAGTGTACTTACTTGTACGATCAAATTTGCACTTCAGTAAATGTTTTTTAGGTCGATAAAAACTTTGAAAAGTACTCAGACGCGGTCAATGAGCAGAAGCCTGATGCTTTCGAAGCCTTATTACATACTCGGTAATTTTATTTGAAGTCTATTGAACAACGCGGCTTCCTAAATCATTTCTGCATACAAGCAAAGAAATGAAATTTGCCATTCTTGCAAACAACGGCACGTAGTTTATGAGCAGCTACTCTGCTGGCTAAATGATTGCAAATAAGGTACACAAAGTGACATTATAGCACGGTTGTCAAGCCGCAGCCTTCAGTAGCAGCAAAAACAAGTGCCTTAGAAACCTATGTTGTTGCAACAGAGGATCCCTTAGTAGCTGTTAAGGTTAGTCTTTTTCTCCGGGTTTCTTAGTTTTGTGTAATTCATTGCTCACTTCTCATTTTCCTCAGGTTAAAGAGGAAACTCGTCGACGTGAAGTGTTAGAAAATCCCTTGGTGAAGTTGAAGTTTCAAAGAATGCTGAAAGAAATGATGGCGGAGAAGGAAGCAAAGGGTGACAAGAAGAAGAAGAAAAAGAAGAAAAAGAAAAAGGAGGAGGAGGACAATAAAAAGTCGAAAAAGGAGAAGGTTGTTCTGTAAACTTCTTTGTTAGACATTTTATGATTAAATATTTACTTCAGAAAAGGAAATCACGAGAGTCGGCGGAAAAGGAAGTATCTTCAAAGGACTCTCCAAAGCGAAAATCCTCTCGTCCACAGGTTCTAGCATTTTTCCATCTCTTGCAATTACATTGTTTGCTATTCAATGTCCCAAAATATGAACACAGTATGTGTACTCCCGTGGATTTCATGTTGTGTCGCGCGGCGCGACGTTTGCGCGCGAGTCGTTACACCCACTGGGAAATGCATGTGATTATGTGAGAAGGGCGGGGACCGGGTCCTGTGTCTATTTTTATACATTTAGTTGCTCAGTCTAGTTTGTTTTCACCATGGTTCAAATCATTTTACGAAACTTCACTTTTCAGTTCATCATAGGTTGATGTGGCGTGTATGCATTCATTCTTTAGCTGTGCTATGTATCATCCTTGTTTACATCATTTTCATTTTCAAAATTATTCTTTTTGAATACGGATTCAATGACGTGTTCAAATGGAGTAAGGCTGTTTTAGGACGTTAAAAATTACTCATATAGAACTTGAAAACGATGGAAAACTTAGGAACTTTTAAGTTAAGTAAGAAAAATTAGGGAAAAAAAAGAAAAACTAAGGGAAAAAATTCAAAAACTGCCACAAAGTAAACGGCGATTGCAAAATGTTGAAGATTCAGCAAAAAGCTCGCTGCCTACTTCCGTGCAGGTTTCCGAAAATTGGGTTTTTTCGTTCTACGTTCTTCGTATAGGTCACGCCAGTAAGGATGACCCATACCACAGAAAATGAATGAGTGAATGCGAAACGCTATCATCAACCAATGATGAACTGAAAATGTTGGATATGTCAAATGAAATGAAACAGTGCTAAAAACATTGAGTTATGTCAAATGAAATGCAAGTATCTGGAAACAACCTCAGCTGACCTGCGAAATGAATAGAAAAAGGCTTAAGACAGGATCGACGCTCTTTTTACGCGATTTTCTCCTAGTCCAGCCGCCCGCCGCCATCTCGCGAAATCCTGACGTAAGTATACCGAACCATGAACCTGGGCACGGTAGAACGCGTTCTCAATTGCATAAGTCTCCCAGTTCATTCATCTACTAGCAAATTCTTTCAGACGAGCTGTAACGAGTCCGACTCTGATTCCAAAGCAGAACAAAAATCTCTTCGTAAGCGAAGGAGGTGTGATGAAGCCATTAAGGAGCGTTCCAAATCACCAGGGTACGATCCCAAGAGCAGATCCCGTCTTCGACGTTCCGGATCCAGGCAGAGGAAGGTTCATCGAAGCACGTCATCTTCGGAGGACACAGAACGTCGACCTCAAAAGTTGTCTTCGTCGAAAAGGAGAAATGATTCTAGATCAAGATCAAGACAGGACCACCGTCGCAGTGACCGATCACCCTCATCAGAAGATAATCGATGTAGAAGAAGCCCATCAAAGCGAAATGATCGCATCAGAAGGAGTTCTGCATCGAGGGAACGGAGCCGAAAATCTGAATCATCTAAAGTTCGAGGAAGAAGGACACCACCGTTAAGGTCTTCAAGACATTCACCAACAGACAGGAGACGACGCAGCTCCTCGTCGAGGTCACCGAAACGAAGAGAAACTAAGTCATCAAAATCAGGTACAGAGACTTCACGGGAAGCAAAAAAGGGACGTAGCCGTCAACGCAAAGGAAGAACTAGCTCCGAATCGTCAGAGAGCTCATCCTCTTCTTCGTCACGTTCAGTATCTTCTGAAGCGCCTGTTAATGCTCATTCAGACAAAAAGGAAGAAAAATTCCGAGCTGCAGATTTATCTGAAGTCAACGTCAAGAACGTTCAGAAATGCGATGGTCCTAAATCAGAAGATGCGTGAGTTTAAATCCACCCTGCCCTCTGTCGTACAACTTCCGCATTCTTGGGAAATAAATTGTGATTCAGTTGTACGTCAAAAGAAGAGGAAAAGGAAGCGCAGCGCTTGAGGACTTTCGACTCCCACATACCGGAACATCTGCGACCCAAGGTTCGTTATGTTATTTTTTCCAATATAATCATAACCGACCCAAGGTTCGTTATGTTATTTTTTCCAATATAATCATAAATATGTTTTCGAGCCATTCGTATTAAAACTTCATTTCTCATGTTTCACTTTGTCGATTTTCTTTTTCAGAGTTTTGCCACAGTCAGCGAGGAAGAAATCGAGGATAGATACGATCGCGAGGAGCGGGAGCGGAAAAAGCGTTTTGCAGGATTTGGTCTTGTAGGGGTGTGTTGATTTCGGATCATGCTCACCGTAGTTCGTACTCGCCTACTGCATCATATTTTCCGATGCTGAAATTCTTGTGTATAGGCTAAGAAGACGAGCGACAAAAGCGGACCCACCGAGAATCCTTACGAGTTGTCAAGAAAGCCTGCTCCTCCTGTTTACAAGGTAATACGATGCCCCTACGTTCTTTGACATTATTTATTATTACTTCTGTTCACAAGTTTATTTATTCAGCGTTAAGTACTTATCCCTACGAAATCCCTCTTTCCCACTTAACCTCTCTATCAGGACTTCAGTAATAATGAAATTACGGGTTCAAGGAGTATTGATGTAGCTTGAGTGCACCTTAATCGCAGTTTTTGGAAGCTGACCACTGTGACTAGGACGATGCTGGAGCTCTGAATCTTCATCAAATGTTGCCGGTGATCGGTATTCCTTAGTTTAAAAAGCTCACCCATATTGGCATATAAGGATATGCTCGAGTCAAAGCGTTAGGAGACGGTTTATGAGCTTTTGAGAATCGCCTAGGATCAAAGGTGTTTGTCTATTTGTGGGCTGCATGGATTCAGCTTTGGTCCTTTCTTCCAGATCTGTCGATGTTTCAGTTAGTCGGTTAGTATCTATCTAAATCTGATACGTGATGAAGCAGTCCTATAGGTGCGAGCTTGGTTGACCCAGGCAAGGCTAAAGGATAGCGAGTAGTGGCAAGCCACCGTACGGAGAGAATCTCGTGCGAATCTGTTATATGCGAAGGGATATGCCAGGATTAGAAGACACCTCGAGGGTATTTGAATAAATAAGTACTGATTTTTGTACAATTAAATAGCTAGTTTTAGAAAATGCCCTGTGAACAAGCTCGTAATGAAAAACCTCCCTTGGGTTTCTATCGCAGCCTCATTCGGTTTTTTTCGTGCGGTTTTCGATGGCCGAGTAATATGTAGAGATGCGCAAGTTTACAGCTGGGTGGCTAGAATTCATCGCCGTCTGCATCATCCCATTTGGCAAGCGGCTAGTAATGCAAAAGGAGCAAAAGGAAATCTTAGCTGCAGAAAGGAATCTTAGCCATAGAAAGGCGGTGACATATTTCGATTTTGACCGCTCACACGATTCTTTCTCTGCTCTTGCACTACCTAGCACGTTCACTTTCCTAGTCCACAAGTGACCGGAATTACTATAGTTATGCCGTCGTTAAGGAGGGGTTACAAGTTACGAGTATTTCCCTACCGAGATAGCAACGGGCTCCCAATTCTGTATGTTTATACCGAGGATACTGAGGCTTTTCAAAATCACATGACTGTAAAGAGATCAAAGTGTGATTGCGCCGTGTTTGCTCCAGGATTCACGACCTTATACTGATCTCATGGAACAACTAGCATGTGTGTGAGGGAGCCGATTTCCTCCTTTTTAAGTGTTGTCTAAGGCTTTTCTTCCAGTTCGAGGCATTTTCATTGCCGTTTTTACAGAAACCGGAACATCGTCGTCCACTTACCGAAGAAGAAAAGCAGGCGAAGTTGCGGGAAATGGCCGAAAATGCAGCATGGCGACAATCCACACGTGATAAAAATTTGAAACGTGCTCGATTAGCTGAAGAGATAGAGGAAGAAGAGGAAACGAAGGACAAGGCTCCCAGCTTTATCAGGTCTGTTTGCTTGTAGTTTTTTACGTCGGTATCAACTGTCTGCAAACCCTCCATTTGTAGGAGTCAGCTGAACAGTGCCGCAAATGATCTCACAGTTGAGCAACGCCTTCAAAGCAACAAGAAATCTCTCCAACGTTCTCATGGTTTCATGGAGAAGAAGTTTACCTCTAAGTGAATACATTTCGTGTAAAGCTCAGCTCTGCAATGCTATTTTCAACAGTTTGTACACTTTTGTGTGTAAATATATAAATTATCGGAATGTATGCTTATTGCGCAATTTTTGGTTTCAGCATTCTTTCGGGTTTTGAGTAAAATTCACGTCGACACAATGGACGATGACTTGTTCACGATTCAGCAAAAGAAGTGATAATTATAGTTGTCCAACAGGGTGCTTCGGATTTTTTTATTTGGGTTGTTCATGCATTCGATTCTTAGTCAGGCGAACAGGGGACGGCTGACATTCCATCAGATGTTATGACAAACATCCCGTTTACCTCTGTACTAGCAGACTAACTTGGTTTCCACAGTCTCCGAGTGGTGGTCCGGCGATTTTGAAACTTGCCCTGAGTCTCAGAAAGTATTTTGAAGGATTGTCCTATCAAAATTCGTTCTGTGCTTGCGTTAATAGGAAAGCGAATAGGTCACTGGTGCCGGTACTGCTCGTATCAAGTACTGGTTGGATGGTTTGGTACCATACACCCATGGGTGGTTAGCGACCAAATTACTGGTTGTTTTATCTGATTATGGAGTACGAAATTAGAGATGATAAGCAGTGCCACAGTGCAGAAGGGAAGGAGAAAGGCCCTCGCTCACGCGCTTTTGATCCATTTCTTCTACCTCTGATCACTGGTCTCTATCGAAGATGTGCTTTTACGCCTCCACACCAACTCAGCCATCGACACAAACCGCGCCTGAACGAGCAGCGGAATGTGCGGTATGCCAGAGGTTATCTTCTTGGAAGTCCCTTCACATCAATCAGGGGGGACACTTTTTCCCTGTTGTGATTCCCACATTATCGAACAAGACTATGACCTGGACAGAACTACCGATCTATCACTCGCCTAAATGCTTTCCTTTGTTTTGGAAAAATTTACCTACAATTCATTTTATTTTTATGTTGGAAGTCAATATCTTTGCACTTAAGGAAATCTGTAATGCGACCTTTCTCGATAAGGGCAGAAATAGAGTCCGCATGGGTGCCATCGCGATTGAATTACCATAGAGCGCTGATTGGAGGGTGTGAGGTCATTCGCCAACCACTGATATCCTCTGTACGTCGCCGCCAAATTTAATTATTACTTAATTCAAGGCAACAGGAATGCTCAACGTGATTCATACTTTCACAAATGAACTACGGTCACAAAGTAGTGGATGTATGATTCCTGTGTCTATCATCTCACGGATTAGTTCGAATATACTCTGGTTCAAATATACCTAGTAGGCGTATGATATAAATCTAGGAATGTTTCGAAAACTTTATTGACGAAACCATGGAACACGCCAACTACACGACTTGCCTTCAAAATCGTAGAAGTATCGCAATTTGCTCATACATGTAAAACGCCTTGTGCAAGCCACTGCTGTCTCTCCACAGCAAGATAATGCACACCAAGAAAGGGCGAATTCTGAGCGGGATTGTACTAATTCGCTAACAGTGCGAGTGATTGCAGCGTGTATTACCACAGCGGTACTCTGCCCTTTGTGAATTCATGAAATCCTCTGTCTTATATTGGACAAATATCTCTCGATTCGAGGTGGTTTTTAAGACGGGGAAATGACTACTCCACACGCAACAATTAAGCATTTTGAAACTTGATGATCTCCAATGAGAGGGCCATATGTGGCTTCTAATCCAATGCAACAGTTCTCCAATAAGGACATATAACTGCAGCTGTTATCGCTTCACATATCACCATTACTGCTGCGTCAGTGGTAGTGGTGCTGCGTTTTTTTCAAATTTATCAGCTTTTTTTGATTGAACTGGGATGTCGAGTATTATCGACTCAAGGTGTGTTTTCCCCACTCCTAGCACAAATTGCCCAAGAAAGGCCCTGTATAACAAAGGTTCTTGTGATGCATTACGCGTATTGCTTCGCTACTGAATCGAGCTGTCTTCCAGTACCAAATCTGTCCTCCATTGCAAAGCAGACCCTGCCCGATAGTAAACGATGAGTGCAAGAGAGCAGGCTCTGCAGCCCCGCCCCCGCACGGATGCGGTCAGTGCGTCTGTCTGCACGGGCCGCACGCTGTTCTCGTCGTACTCTTGCTAGCCAAATCAATAGGTCGAGGGGGGAACAGTTGGTCTAACGATCTGGCATCCCCGTCCACCACTCGCTCACATCGAGTCCAACTGAAAAAAGTACACCTCCAAAGACGTCCGAAGCCATCTGTCTAACCCCGTCTCAAAAAACCATCAAGTTTTTATAATTTCACTTCTTTTTTCTTGCAAACGTGTACCGCCTATTCACCTTCTTACAGTCTTCAGCAACTTAATTCCTTTATCCTTTCGTTTTCATGTGTAGTTAACAGTTCACAGTTACTTCTATTCGTATTTAATCACCCGTTATAAATCGAATTACTTCCTATGAACGCCCACATTGATTATTGAGGCATGTGAGTCACCAAATTTTTTTTTCTTGCGAGCGAGTCATCATCGTTAGCAGCAACTCGTATTTTACACTGTTATATATGTGAAGAATGGCGTTTTCTATGCTGTTGTTATATTTCAATACCCGCGCCCCCACTACATGTTCGTGAGCCTCCTCGTCTCTCAGTTACACTGTGGCAGGTTGCTGACGCTGTCGTTTGGACCGCCCACGCCAGTACATCCACGAATGATCAATCCGTTCCCTTAAGATTTCTTGGTCTAATCAATAGCTACGTGTTTACTAATCCTACTCAATATAATTAGCTTGCCATGTCTGTGTGTGTTTGTGTCCGCCTGTCTGCACGAAATTCATATCTCGCGTCACAGCATTGGTGGGATCCTGAATTTTGCAAGTGATGGGGGAGGGCAGGAGACCCTGGCGGTGGTGCATCGAAAGTGATAGCATGGTATGGACTGATCAGGAGCTTTGAAAGGCGAACGTCATCAAAGTCGTTTCGCCTTCGCGTTGACCCCAGAGCGCTGATGACACTCATAGGTGTTTAGCGGTGTGGCACGGGAACATTAATGGTGGATGATCCAAATTAATAACGATTAATAAGGTTTGATTAATAAGGTGCGTAAGGCGGGAATGTATCCAAATCCGTTCTGCTTCTCCGCTTGACCCTGAAGTGTTGCACTCATATATGCTTTGCGGGTGTGACGCGGACATTAATGAGGTATGATCCAAATTATAATTTCAATACGCAGGTGTCATCAAACCCGTTCGGCCTTTTTCAGTCGAAATAGTGTTCACACCTGCAGATGTAGTAGGTAGTGGTACGGGGACCAGAAATGTGGCTGATTCAATCTCGTATTTGAGGGGGCTGATAGGAGCTAGCAAGTGGGGAAATCCTGCACACCGCTGGCTACCACATGCTTCAGCAAGGCTTTGGTAATAGTATAACCTTGAGCATGAAAGCTGACCATCATAGAACGGTTTTGAGCGCTCCCAAATACATTGAAGCTGAAATCACCTACTACATGAATAATCATTTTACAGCGAATTCCTGAGTTGGGGGTAGCCATTTCCTCTGTTGTCGCTCTCCTGATACCGCCCTACAATCATCAGCTTATACTCCCAAATGTATGTCTTTACCTAGGCTCGGAATGGGAAGTAGGGGTCCTTCTAAAGTGAGGCTTAGGCAAATTCAGGGTTCTTATGTTGATGGAAGGCCACTTCCGGTGTCCGGCGCTAATTTTGCCTGAGATTTTCGCCTAAGCCTTGGTTGAAGGGAAGCCACTCAATTCTTAGATCGAAATATACACCAAGTGTTCATTCTATAGTAAAATATGCCCTGAAACACTATTAAAGATGGAGTAAAACTCTGTCGGAGACTCCGCTCGGCAAGAAGCAGTCAGAGATTCCATATTATCTCTTCAAACGCCTTCGAAATCTCGAATTTCAGGACTGAAGTCGAGTATATAGATGACTAAATTCCTTCGGCGAAGGGCAGCACTATACTTCCATTTAAGTACTATTCGACAAAACAACTAGAACTTCATTCCGCACTTGTTTGAATCCTTCAATAGCCTAACAGAAAACTACAACACTACATTTTATTATAGTTTTTGTCAAAATGAAGTAATTTTAAGTTGATACCCTCCACAAATCTCATTCCCTCGTTCAGCTTACAAAACTCGGGGCAATAGCTGAAAAACGTCGCCGTGGTGGTGTGTGGTGTGTCCGAAATTTACGTTTCAGTATGATTGCGAGCTGAGGAGACGGTAAAGCCTGTTCTGGAGGAGCTCAAGGGTGGGTGAACCACTATTTGCATCCTACTGTCTGTTTCTTACGGTTCCTAGAAGGAAACAGCTGTTTGCTCACGTTTGTCACGGTGACATTAGTGCGTGAGGGGAACTGGTTTCTTCGAGTGTACACGAGCTGGAAGTAATGATTAATAGAGAACTAAATCTTTATTGGGCCGTTCAAGGACATTGGCTGCTGTTTGTTTTTCCTATCGATTGACCCCTTAACATACACCAGCATCAGCTATGTTTTGGAGATTTGTGGTAGGATACGTTGTAAACTTCGATTTATAGTTCTCCAACTTTGTAAAATGGTCTTCTCTTGGGCAGATATATGTGTTCCGTTCAAAGTGAAAGTCATCTAGCACCTCCGTTCATTTTTTTCACTTTTCTATTTTTCCCCTCCGTTAGCTCTCATCTAATTTCATCTGTTCTTAATACCACCTCTATAGTGTTGCTCACATTCTTCTTCATTTACCTCGACTACAGCTCCAAGTGTTTTTATGGTTCCATTGTCGGGTTCTTCTCCATGTTCCTTTCAGTCCTTATTTATTTTCATTTCTACTGCTTTTCTGGAAAATACATATGGTGGACCTATTTATTACAATGACATGTAGGTAATAGTATGTGACCTTCGCCTTTCGCCTTTTGCCTTCCTCGCCTTTTTCTTTTCGTCTTTTTTTCTAACTCCACCCCTGCAGTACCTTCAGGCTTCCCATTTCATGGATCCTTTAGAAACTTATGTATTGCATCTGTCAGATTGTTTTTTATTGACTCCCACACTTTATTTTTTTCGAGGAAGAATAATGTCGAAGAGTATGGCTCAGTGATCATTAACCTGCAGCAGGCTGCCATAAGGCCTACGGTTATAGAAGTGTCAGAAATGTTGACACATATCTAGATCGATTACATATAGTAGGGATGTAGTCAAGAATTGTAGAGAATGGTTTTTATAGCACCCAATCTCATGTGGACCATTGTCGTTCGTCTACCTTGACGCGTATTGGTGAAATGAGGTAGACGAAAAAGGAGAAGAGGTGAGGTCCCTTGCCATCGGTTTGTAGGTCGGTCTGCGATTCTACGAACCGCCGGGTGGCGCGATCGCATAATGGTAGAATCACAGATGTCGTCATGCGCTTTCTCGCTTGAGCTTGCTATTTTCCCAAGTCTTTCTCCAGTCCTTACTGGTTTACTTACTTTTGGTGAAGGCAAGTTAGTTCACCAGTTTGGTGCAGTTGTATCAAATTGGCCCCAACACCAACGTTGTATTCGTGTACAGCGACCCAAATAACCACTATGGGTGAGATTTAAAAAAAAATTTTTTTGTCTCGCGGTGTATGGGGTAGTGATGGTTGAATAGTGCCGAAGAATTACTAGCTGCATTATCATCTCATGTTAATACCTTCGCTCGGTTGTCGAGTTTTCGGTGACTTCATTGTGATCGAATTTCTTCATTTTTGTTCTTTTTATTCTATTTTCCTTAGGTTAATCAGATAAGGGGAGGTTGCGTATAGTATCAGCATGAGAAAAGAGGAAAATTGTTCCCGTTACTGCAAGTTACTACTTTGGCATTTAATTTGTTTGCATATGTAGAAGACTGTAGGAACCTAGGTCCGAGCGTTGACGTAGTCTCCAAGTTTGTACTTTCCGCCAGCTAATCGGTGACTGAGATTTGATAAATTCTTTTATCCATTGGAGCTCTCATAACGATTTCCGCGATTTCGCGGAAGTCAGCTCTCTATCGATTCCTATGCGGGACACTGTTGTCAGTTCGTAGAATGATCCTGGTCAAAGGCATTCACTGTAACGCAAATGTTCGCGATTCGCGAGGCCTCCCCATATTGATCACCTTTCGTTACGGTTCGAATCACTTCAAGAGTAATCTGACTAGTCATTTGGAATGCGTTTCAGGTAACCCCGTCGCAGGTGCTCAGCGACAGCCCATATTCGAACGCCGCTCTCTTAATTTACGTCTTCATCAGAGCCCCTGGGCAGCTGGCCTTGTGAGTTTCATTACTTTCATTTTTCTCTTCCTGCAAAGTTCATGCAAAAAGTATGTTCCAGAAGATGCACCTGCTTGGACTTGGATTTTGCTTAATTGCTGTAGTACATGGAGCAGATGTCAGTGACTGGAAAACCGGTGAAGGTTAGTGACAAACACATTACAGCAGTGTTTTGATATACGGTGGAGTTTTGGAGTTTTTTATTTTGCTTTGGTTTTGTTTTGCTCTGGAAAAAGTTCACTACTCAAAGAGTTTGCTTTTTTTTCTGAACCGAACCACGATCAGATGCCTTCGCTAGGTTATTTGGAAATGAATTCCGCGAAAGCTAGCAGTATATTGTTGAATTAACCTCTTATTAGTTTTGCTTTGGGGAAAGTCAATATAATGTTTTCAGTGACTGGCGAAGTTGTGGAAGGTAGAAAAGACTTCCCATGCTATTCGCTCTCTCGTGACAATTACACATGTAGCGCTTGCATCCAGTTACACGACTCCTGTGCATGGTGCGGAGCCCCCGTAAGAATTTTTTATTGGTTTTTATCTCTTATTTTACTATGAGTATATTTGTTCTCAATTTAGGACGTTTTTGCAGAATGTTGCTTGATTGTTACGTAACAGTGTTTAGCTTTTCGATGCAAAGAAACAATACGCCAGGTGTGACAATCGTGCACGGCTGCTAGAGCATGGCTGTCCTAGCTCTTTTATTGAAGACCCTCAAACAGTTCTAGAAGTGGAGAGGGTATGTAAAATACGTTGTGGACTTACAAAAAATGTTTCCTGCTGGCCTTATTTTTTGTTATACATGTGATTATTCAGGATGAACCACTTTCTGACAAAGGAAAAGTTGAGAACGAAGACGATGCAGTTCAACTGAAGCCACAAGAAATGTTTGTTGAGATACGACCAAGTGAGTGGGAAGCTTTCCCTAAGAGATTAATTTCGTTCCTTTGATATTTTTCATCACAATGTCATACAGAGTCACGTGTTCGCTTCAACGTCACTTATCGCCAAGCTGTGGATTATCCTGTTGATCTCTATTACCTCATGGATTTATCATACTCAATGAAAGACGATAAGCAGAAACTTTCTGAACTTGGAGACTTACTTGGTGCGTATCCAACATTACATTTCGGGTTTCATGCAGAGAAACCCTACATTTAATGTTACGATGCCTCCTCAACTGCACAGACCTTTTCAGCCGTGCGCATGCGCAACATAACTAAAAACTTCCGCCTTGGATTCGGCTCGTTTATTGATAAGAAACTTATGCCGTTCATTGATCCGAGGATTGAAAAGTTTGTGGTTTTTTTCTCTTTGTGTTCTGAGGGCTCTCAGTTGTTGACATATTTTGTCCTATTTTCGGTAAAAAGGTTCATCCAAAAGTTTTTCTGAATCTATGTTGTAGACACAGAACTGTTCGTTGATGAGATCACATACTGATGAGATACCTACTATAGATGGACAAGGTGTTACGCTATGCTTTTTCTTATATCAGATTCCTTCATCACAAAAGCAAAATTTAATGCATTATTCGATTTTGAAAACTTGAACTACTTGAGCTGTGGCTTTCAATGCCATATGCGACCATTAGTTCGAGAGAATAAGTTATCAGATACGATCGCAGGCTCAATTCAAACGATATGTAGTCAGTAAGCTACAGGAAAACTAGAAGTCCGAACCTCCAGATGACGGAACGTTGGCTGTCATTTTTACTGTTTTGTACTTTCGTGTTGGAGTGTATTGTCGATCTCTATGTCTCTTTTCTGTTTTTTTTTCGTTACATGTTTTCTCACTTATACCTTGAGCAGAAGTAATAAACATAAACAGATTATTTCGTTAGTCAGTAGTATGTTTCGATTCATGCTTGTCTGGTTTCAGGCAAAAGTCTCCCTGCGCAGAGCCGTGTGCAGAGCCTTACGGTTTCAAACATCAAATGACCCTTACCACTAACACGGAGAAGTTTAAGGTTGGTCGCCTTATATAGACGAAATTTCGTTTCTTATCATTTATGGGATTGTTTAAGGCAGAGGTCGATAAAGCCGAAATCTCTGGTAACCTTGACGCCCCCGAAGGAGGTTTCGATGCCGTAGTTCAGGCTTTAGCATGCAACGTAAGTGTTTGGCTCTTTAGTTGAAGGTGAAGTCCTTGTGATCTTCACTGAATTTTCTTAGTGTATCGATTGTAGCAAAAAATCGGATGGCGAGAGCGTGCTCGTAAAATGCTTGTTTTCTCTACGGATGCCGGCTTCCACTTTGCTGGTGATGGCAGAGTGAGTCATTTCCAGTCGATTCTGTTTTTGTGCATGTAATTTGATGGTGTCATACTTGTAGCTTGCTGGTGTGGTTGAACCGAATGATGGTGAATGCCATCTTGATCGAGAAGGTTACTATACAGAAACGCTAAAACAGGTATATCCCTTGTGTTGTGTATTTGGAGTCGGCTATTTCAGGTCCTGCCTTGCATGCTCGGAGTACCCACCCAGTTCCTCAGCTGATCCTCAGTAACAAAGACAATTTTCAGGACTATCCTTCCATTGCTTTACTTCATCAGATGATTAAGGAGCGAAAGGCCAACATTATTTTCGCTGTCACGAAAGGAAATCACGCCTTATATTCCCAGGTACCGCTGCTGAAATTATGTTCGTGGTGTCGGGCATTTTGGAGAAATGGTCCAATATGAATGAAGCCAACTTCCCCGGGTACAGAGACGTAGTGCCTTATATACCCACTTACAGCTTTCGGAATCACTTCCTGATGTGTCATCTTCCGTGGGAATCCTCGAAACTGATTCGCGTAATATCGTTGACCTGATTGAGAAGGAATATTTGAAAATCAGCGAGAAGATCATCATGGTAGATAACGCCAATGCTAGCGATGGATTGAAGATCACATACAGGAGCATGTGCCTTGAGTAAGACGATATTTACTATAAGATATGGACATATTGTGGCAGATCTAACTTACTGTTTCAGCGGTACTACGCTCAAAGACACTAATGTGTGTGAAGGCATCCACGTGGGCGATGAGGTACAATTCGAAGTGACTTTGGAAGCTACGCATTGTGTGGAAAAGAGAGACTTCGTGCTTCGTATCGGTCCTTCAGGTCTGGACGAAACACTGATTGTCAATGTGAAAGTACTCTGCGACTGTGATTGTGAGCAGGAGGTAAGTACTGCAGTACCTCGAGTAAGTGTCTGATGTATTGTAGCTTCTTCTTTAAGGATCGTATTGTGCAAAACACTGAGGATTGTCACGGTGGAGACATGGTGTGTGGTGTTTGTCGGTGCAAAGGTGGAAATGTGGGCCGTTATTGCGAATGTAATCGACCGGGCATGAGCACTGCAGCACTAAACGAAAAGTGCAAAAGGTTGGTGTCATTTTCTGGACGCACAAGTCGACAGGGAGTGACGGGGGTGTAGATTGCCTCTGCAGTGTGAGTCTGAAGATTATGTCCCTGACTTCTTACGTATCTGATCTCATATCTCTATATCCACATTTCTCCTTTTTGTTCTCTATTGATTAATTCCTTGCTCTTGCTCTACGGTACAGAACGAGTAGACGTTTTGGGATCATATTTCACATGTGCGGTTTGTTTACCTTTAGCTGTTTTTTAATGTTCAACTTTTTTAGAACAAACGAGTCGGCTATTTGTGAGGGTAGAGGAGTTTGCAACTGTGGTCGTTGTGAGTGCAATCCTCGTCAGGTGTGATTTTCATTTATTATATTCCCTAGTACATTTAGGACCATATTTGTCATATGTACCTTGGGCACAACATTCATTACTTTCGTATTGTTCCAACTATTGCAGAATCCTGAAGAGCAAATTTCTGGAGAGTTTTGTGAGTGCGACAACTTTAACTGCCCGCGACATGATCGTAAAATATGTGCAGAACATGGGGAGTGCAACTGTGGACAGTGTATTTGTGCTCCTGGTTGGACTGGTGAGAGCTCTTCTTGCTGTTTCGAATGATAATAACATGCAAAGGAAGCTTCTTCCTTTTTTCTCTATAATTTCTAATAGGGGACTACTTCAGGACGTGCATGTGAATGCCCTATTAGCCAAGACTCTTGCATGACTGCAAATGGAAAGATCTGCAATGGTAAAGGAGAGTGTATCTGTGGTCGATGCCGTTGCTTTGACGGTCCTGACGGTAATCGATACTCGGGAGCTAAATGCGAGATTTGCCCAGTAGGTTTT
Organism: Trichostrongylus colubriformis; assembly: GCA_963978905.1. Classification (NCBI taxonomy): domain Eukaryota; kingdom Metazoa; phylum Nematoda; class Chromadorea; order Rhabditida; family Trichostrongylidae; genus Trichostrongylus; species Trichostrongylus colubriformis. The sequence goes on along the minus strand of OZ022259.1, from coordinate 6,315,690 downwards.
GTTTTTGGTTTTACACCTTGTACTAATAGTCAATCTCGGATAATGCGCGAACTTGCAGACTTGTCCCACGAAATGCATTGAATACAAGCCATGCGTGATGTGTCAGCAATGGGGAACTGGTCCATACAATGACGAGCAATGCGCAGAATGTCCATTTAAAGTAATTCCCGTAGAAAAGTTGCCAGGTAGGCGCTACCATCCCTTTCCTCGCCATTCCTCATTTTGCTGCTCTAGTTTTTCCTAACTTCGTGCGGCTATTTGCAGAATTGAACGAAACAACGGCTTGTCAATATGTCGACCCTGCTGATGACTGTACCTTCTATTACCTTTACTACTATGATGAAGCCACTGACAATGCTACTGTTTGGGTCCGTGAGCATAAAGGTGGGTGTTAGAAAAATTCACTCCTTGTCATTCTATTCCTTTATTTTTGTGGATATTGGTGCGATTTCAAAGTTTTTGCTGTTTTGTTAGTTTGTTCATTGCATTTTGAAAAAAAAAATGCGCTTTACAGATTGTCCACCGCCGGTTCCTGTGCTCGCAATAGTCTTGGGAGTGATTGCTGGCATCGTTATCCTTGGTATCATTCTTCTTCTGGTCTGGAAACTTCTTACTGTCCTTCACGACCGGGCAGAATATGCGAAGTTCAACAACGAGCGACTTATGGCAAAGTGGGATACGGTGAGAATGATTATGTTGTCTTGTGAATTTCAATTTCTCTTCGAATTTGTTTGCTCTATGGACAGTTTTGATCATTCAGCGATTCAGTACAAAGTTTTCAGAATGAAAATCCTATCTATAAGCAAGCCACTACTACCTTCCGAAATCCTGTTTATGCGGGGAGCAAAAACAAGGGATTATAACTCAGCAGTACCGCTAATCATCTTTCTGTAGCTTTCAACGCTATGATCACATCTATGTCCATCAGTTGCTCACCGTTTTATGCCTTCTTTTGACCAACTCTCACCTTAAAAGCTTTTTCAAAGACTTTTCGTCGGTACAGTTGTTTGGGATCTGTCATCATTCATTGCTTTCGTAATTCTCCGCTTGCACGGTTATCTGTTAGGAAATGTTTTTGATGCGTACCGTTTCACCTTCTCGCAACCGTTTTATGACCATTTCTTGCTTTGTTAACACAGCTATTTGTAAACGATATTTCTTGCTTGCATAGTTTGTGAGATTTGTATGAACAGTGCATTTTATAGCTCTACAGTTATTTCACATTTGATGTGTCAAGGTGCTTTAAGCAGGTTAGCCATGATTATACGAATTCAAAATCTGCTAGTATGTTTCATTTTGTAACTCTTATATGTACAAATAAATCAAGTCACTTTATTACCAATCGAGAGAAATTGTGGTTTTAGCCCACGTTTATTGAGGGAATCATTCAGAATGGTATTTTGGGCTCCGCTAAGCTAGAAGTAACTCAAAGTATTTGTAGTGTCAAGTAATTAGATCGCGATGTCAAAGAGTGCATCGTAAGCAATACTAAGCGTTTCTGTTGCCAGTGTTAAGCGTAAAATACAATATGAGTAAGCTGGTCTCAATCACACGCATAACTTTTTCATATATAGGAGGATTTACCGTTTCTTCTATGATCAATCTTTGCTTCACTTCGCTTACTACTTTCAGTTTTGCAAAGTGTCGTGCTTTTGCAAGAAATCAAGAAAAAAATCAACGTGCGCTTTGACATCTGAGTTTTGCTTCATGGTATCTTCACAGTTCATGTCTAGTGCTGACTATTCGTTGCTTATTTTCTCGCCATGTGTTTTGGGGAGTTAGAAGAAGGCATTCTTGATCGAGGGCATTTGGGTGCACATATTGTAGCGCAACCAAAAGACCCCGTTAAAAGTTGGGGAATGTTACAAGGAAGCAATTTTGAGTCAAGGAGTGCTTACACTACCCTATCTAGAAGGGAAGCAGTTCCAAGGCTGATAAGCATCTTCCACACATAGAACCCTCCTTTCTTCCAGGTTTCATACTGACTGAAGTTAGAGACAACATCGCACGGCATGAATTGTTTTTGCCGTCTTTCCTTCCTGCTTTACCTTCTCTTGCGATCCATGATGATCTCTCGGAAATTCATGAATATCATCGATCTTCCTGTTGATGCTTTCGTTCTTATAAACTCTAGGAATGGTGGAAGTTGCACGAGGGTCTATTCCTGCTGGAATGCTAGCCTTACTTATTTAAAATTGTGAAGATTTTTTCAAAGTGAATAATGGTTGATGGACAAAGGTACAGCACTGTAGAGTGTTGTTTTGTGGACAGTTGACTTTCCCGACTCTTGCGCTTACATGAAGTGCATGTGAAAAATTATTTGCAAGTTGTCTTTTATCACATCAGGTAGATTGAATTGGCTGCTTCCTCTCTTTCTTTTGATGTAGCTGGTGACACTTCTTTTTTTACTCGTCACACGATGCTGCTGTAACTAGTCTTTGCCTATAAAATTATAGGTCCTCAGTAGATTCATCCGCTCTCTCACTTATCTCAGTTCTGCTGAAAACAGCGTTCTTGTCTCAAATATAATCAGTAACTGTCTAATTTAGGGGTCCGTAAGGCTCGTCAGGTAACTTGACGTTCGAGAAGTAACCGGAAAAGGATTCTTTCTCAGTTTCTTCTCATTTAAAGCTATTGTTCTTGCGGTTGCGAAGGTTCCATAACGGTGGCACTCCTTAATCAAAATTTCGTTTCTAAAGCGAAGAGTTTACAAACGGGTAGCAGCAGATATCTGCGCATTGGTTTATCTTTCATTCTTCTCCCGTTCCGAAATTAATCATTTCATAATTTTCTGTCTGAGGATGAATAATACGTAGATTAGTTACAGTGCTCGGAAAGAATATTTAGTTTCCCACCAAGATGACTCTGCATTGTGAGAAGACCCTTATCACCGATCCTATGTTTTCCTTTTCTCTTTCATCTCTTGTATACGTCATTGTCATCTTACTGTTTTCTCTTCTCAAGCCGATTATCTTCCTCCCCCATCAAGATTAAAGAAGGCAAGGTTTAAACAGCAGATTTTTACAGAACAGTAGTGCACTTATAGGTGTTTCATGTTCTAAAGCATAGGTGAATTCTAGAAGATGCTTCATTTTCCATTCAGGTTTCTTTATTCCTATTTCTTGAGGGTTTTTCATTATTTTCTCATGGTCGTACTTCCATCACGCTGAAATGGGTACCTGATCCTTTTGAAATCTGTGCTTACTTTCGTTACAGTTATGTTATGTTCCAATCATGTTCCATTTATTAGCTATCGAATAGTCGTTGGAATATACGGATCAAGGCGTAGTGTTGAGTACTGTGATGTTTGCCTGACAACGATGTTTATCGCAACCGTGCGAAAACGGCATGCCTAGTGATTGTCACGAGACCGCGATCGTGGAAGCCACTCTCTGTTACTCCTTTGTCACTTTTCCCACGATTTCGAGTTAAGCTTCACAGTGTGATGCCATTTTGGAGGGTGAAAGGGTAGAGGGGGATGGGGGTAAAAAGGTTGCAGTATCAATTTATTGAGTAGATTATCTATTCTTTGGATATTGTCTGTGCTTATGCTTGATCAAAGTCCGTTCTCGTTCGACCTTTAACCCATTTTGTTTACCCTGTACTAAAGGATTCGTACAGATTATTTCTCCCTTCATAGCCTTTTTTTCGAGTTCTCCGTATTTCAGTGCCTTCGCCGTCAAATAGGACCTCTTTCTGTTCCTTTACTTACACTAGAGACCCCTTTATTTTGTTCCGCAAGATTTCTATGATTTAAATGGGATGAATATTTCTGATCTGTACAATTGATCCAACTAGGTGAAGGGGAAGAGGGTACGGATTAAGAAGGTTGCAGTATCAATTGACTGAGTTGATCTTTGGATGTTGTCAGTATACATTTGATCAAAGTCCGTTTTCGTGCAACCTTTAGTCCACAGCAGTTGTTTGCAGATATGCGGTCGGTGTTGTTCACTGATTTTCTACTGACGTGAGCTCATTAATCACAAGACTTTGGGCCCTTTCTGAATTCTAAACTGGCAGCCCCCCCCCCGACTATCCCTCTTCTTAGACGTCCTAGTGTCTGTTGAGTGTCACAGTGTTGTAAACGTGAAAAAAGGCCATTAAACTTCAGATGCACAAAGGAGCCTACAACCAGAGTTTCCCCATGATCATTTGTGATTGAAATTTGATGCCCACCCACCCCGATTGTTTTGAGAGACTATTCTTGGCTACTGCTGCGCGCGTGCTTTTACTGCAATCTCTGAGAGTTTCGTCTATAATGCCGCAAGGAACAGCTGCCTGGTACCTACTTCTCGAGGTAGCCTCATGCTGAAAATCCGCGCTACTATTGGTCGGAGTCCCCTTCATCGTGTCTACCTATACCAACTCTAAACAAATTGTTACGTGATGAACTGTTGTCGAGTGAGCTTTTTATCCTTCTGACTTTTCACGTCTATTTGACAATTTGATTAGCCACTTCTATTTTTCAGCTGTTTGTCAAAGTGGCACAGTTTCGTGTGTTAACATCCTCATTGCGAAAGATGGTGTCCTCAACAGATATGTCACCACTAGATAAAGCGAAGAAACTAGTAAGACTACTTGCTTTTTTTGTAGATTTTCCTCTAATTTTCCTAAATATAATGCTTTCAGGATTACGTTCGCATTTAACTTCCAGTTACTTCCAGGCTGCGTTCACATGTGGCGAAAAGAATATTACAAGCGGCTGCCGACTAGGTGTCGGTTCTGGCTCAACAGTCAAGTATATACCACCATTTTTATTTTTTAGATGACCATCATTCTAATAACTTTTATGGTATCGCTGTAATACATCTTGTTTTAGGTATTTGGTTGACTATTTGGAAGGGGCTGTGAAGTCTGGAAAGCTGCAAAACATTACCTGCGTACCCACAAGCTTTCTGGTGAGTTATTTTTTCATGGAGTCGTATTATGAAATGGTGATTCTTGTGGAGATGCTCTATATATTATACAGATGTTCAGACCAAAAAGTGGCTATTGGATGCTGGTTTGACTGTGTCGGATCTGGATGCCACACCTGAACTAGATGTCTGCATCGATGGAGCAGATGAGGTTGCTAGTTTTTTTTTGCACGTTATGATATGAGTTTCCAACGTTATCGAGGAATACCATAGTCATAATTATTGCTCGTCAAAATCGTCATGCATTTCAGTATTATATTTCGTCCAGCTGTAAAAATTGCGAGCGCGTTGAGCGCCATGATACATTCCATAGTGTATTTGTTTTCGCGAAATATCTGTTTCGAAAGGAGATCTATTTGATGGTGGGAATAGAAAGATCTCTAAGTGAAGATTACATTAAATAGTATAATAGTTCCGAATTTGAACCCAGCTAGTCAGTTTTACTTCTCCTATTTACACTTTGGACTCTCAGCCTGAGTGATTCCATTGTCACTGCCCACCCCTACAATTACGACTCCATATCGAGAATTCCTCAACGGGGGCTTTGTCCTGATGTGAAGTCGTGCCATTGTTGTCAGCGTATTTATTATCAAATTTTGAATCCCTTACTCGTTTGGCGGCTATAGACGCTGTCATGTGAACCATTTAGCCTTCTCGTTAACTAATAGAGCAAATGCATTAACATGGAGCTATGCTTGTTAGTAAAGAAGAATGCCTTGCACATCCCAAAAAAGGATTGGTTGGTACTGGTGTATTGTCGTTTCGGATTTCCATTTTCAACTGTGAAGAGGAGCATGGAAACGTTTCTGTGTGATTAGTATGACATAACTTTTTATAATCTAAATGTTACGGGAATGTGCCTAGTGCTACAGTGTTCAAAACGATATTGTTTGGCCTTCGCAGCCTTTCAAGTTCCATATCTGGTGGTATTCGTAGAGATGGTCAATCCGAAATCACAATTTCAGATCGATTCGAACTTCACATGCATTAAAGGTGGAGGCGGCTGTCTTGCCAGGGAGAAAATCGTCCAGCACGCTGCTCACAAATTCTTCGTATGATTTCTCGCAAGCGCTAATTCAATCGTTAACGGGCAGATGTTTTTTTAGCGGATACTTGTTTCAGGTCATCGCAGACAATTCGAAGGAGTCAGTAAATTTAGGAGATCACTACGGTCACATACCTATCGAGGTGAGTTCCACTCGTGTTTTTTTACTTGCAAGTTTTCAGAATCGTTCTCAGGCGATGTTAATGCACGAAACCCTACTGACAAGGAATGTTTTATCACGGTGCTTTCACTGATTCCGCTTGATTTCAAAGATTAACTAGAGAATATCTCGAAACAAAAATTGAGCTCGAAACGCTCGAAAATTCAGTGGCTCTAATTCCTTTTAAAATCGTTCTAGTAGGTAGGCTACATGATCAGAAACACGAAAAAAACCATAAAATTCTCTCCGTTCGGATGCAGAAATCGGAAAGCTGGAAGAGAGCAGTTCTAATGTTTCCCGCCGAGTAACATTTTGACAGCCGTCGGCGGGCAGAGCCCAGTTAAAATGTTCGCTCCCACTGATGATTCACTTCTCACTCTGCGTCTCTGACCACGTGACCGCCGCATCTTCGCTTCTACAGCCCTCGTGGTTGCTCCCCCTTGGTCTTTCCATCCCGTCGGACGTCACTTTGTGGAGCTCTATCTCGGCCGGTTTCTTGTTTTTCCGCGTGAAACTGTTCATGCGGCCCTTAGTGAACAAATACAGCGTAAATACAGGGGAAACAGAAGAACCTTAGTTTCCGTGTATGGTTCCTTCATACGAATACAGCTCTTGTTTATTTAGCTATCTATTACATCAATTCAAGAAAATCCTGCTATTTAGCTCCTGGCACTCATTTTTGCATTCCCACAGCACATTTACTGTCAATTGCTACAAACTTGCAAGGCTTTCCTCATAAGCGGTGAAGAATTATGTAGGGAGCAGGACGTTCGCAGAAAGGTCATCAGTCACCCCCGAAAAAACAGCTACGGATGATAATTAGCGGATTCAAGAAGAAACTAGGGCTACAATGCCGTCATCAATGATGAAGAGTACTGCTCGAAATGGTTCCTAGCTTGCGTCTTCACTCATCGGTAGACAAAAAGCACTGATCGGGCGGTACTTGACATGGACTATAATTTGAGTGGATGTCTCTGTAAATGTAATAGCCACGGGAGTTGCTGGGTCCACAGCTGCTCATTGATGTCACGCCTTCGACGGTTATTCTTGCTTTTTCATTGTAGAGCAGCTTCATGTCCTCGCTCTGGCTAATGTTGTTAGCAGAGTGTATTCAATACTAATGTGCTCGAAATCTTCACAGTAGTAGTAAAAGCCTGTAAGCAAACTTCGTTCGATCCCACCTTTTTTATTAAGGTTCTACCATTTGCTGCTCCGTCTATACTGCGTTCACTGCCACGAACCGAAGGTGGTACTGCACAGATGCGAATGGCATCGAATAAGTGTGGGCCTGTATTAACAGACAACAACAACTACATCATTGACTGGGCGTTCGAGAAGAATAAGCCTCGTGATTGGAAGGAAGTACAAGTCAGATTAGCTCTTACACCAGGTAATATTATGCAGTTTATCTGACACTGCCCAGCCGATGAGGTATCGCACGCAAACTTCGACTCCTCCTAAATCGCGTCACAACGCCTTTTGCAATTTTGGTTTTCATATCTTAACCAGCATTCAAGATTATAAATTCACCTGGTCTTCTTCCAAAATTACATGGGAAGTTCAAAACCTTCGCTGATCGGAGGTCCCTTTTGGATGCCTTGGTGTGCAGTTTTTTATAAGATGACACCCCTTCTCTCATTGCGATTGCACCGTTTTATTGCTTTTTTTTTGTATTCACGACGCTCTGCCCCGCACTCCATGTACCCCTTACCCTTTCGGATGATACAGTCACCATCCACCGGAGGGACATAGTTGGATCCTGGGTCAAGAAGAGGTGTCGTCTCTTATTCTTAACATCACGCTACATCCCGTACGCTCAGTTTTACAATATCTTACCTTGGGAGGCCTGTTCAGTCATTCTTTTCCATGAACAACCTAGGACGAGGCGTATTCCGAGGAAAAGACCGACGAAGAGTTACGGGGCCAGTCGACGATTCGTCGGGTCGCTAAAGCCTTTATCCTGGGACTTGTATAATGCTCAGATACATAATATTTGGATTTAAGGTCAATGGTATTAATTGCTATCTGTTTTAGGAATCGTGGAAACAGGTTTATTCATTGGAGTAGTTGACAAGGTATATTTCGCTTATCCGGATGGCAGTGTTAAGGAGCTTGACGCCAAGAAAAAACACTAGACATGAATTCCAACTTCTCTCTTCGTAGAACCTCGGCATCGATATTAGTTTGTACTTCTCTGTTATGCCAACGAGGTTGTTAGGTGGGATATTTATTTGAGGCCTAACGTTTCGACCAGATCGTCTTCCTCAAAGGCCTAAACGTGGCTCAAGATTTAAGATTCTATCCACTACACCACCAAACGCCTCATCCCTCTAGCGGTTCTGACGAAACATCGAGGAACCGCCGGAGGAACCGCGTACGAAAGTACTTAACTCACCAGTCCACCACCACGAGAGTGGGACGCCGCTACTTTGTGTCAGTTGTCGTCAGTGAATGAGAGATGCCATGCTGTCCTTATACATAGTATAATGGGGACATGCATGTCTCCCTCCTCATATCAGTAGCTCGCAATGTGGCGCAAATGGCAAGAGATCATTCGTAATGGATAAGCACTCATTTCGGTTGTTCATACCTGGATTTCTTGCAGAAATCCAAAGCGCTTCGAGCACTTTCCTGGCTGAAATCTCAGTCTCGCATGCCAGAATACTGCACTTCACATCAAAGTCGTTTCCGTCGTGCTCCTCGGTCATGTGCTTTCCTAGAGGTGTTCTTGTGTTACCTAGTCTTTTACCAGCAAGATGTTCTTTGATACGTATTGCTAGTCTTCTTCCAGTTTCCCCAATGTACGTTGCGCTACATGTCTGACATTCAATTTGATAGACTACACCAATTTTGGCGCAATCCCCAGTTGTACCATACGGGCATGTAACACAATTCTCTGACATGCAACGCTTATCGTAAAGCCTATTTCGCACGAGCTGGCTTTGATGTTGCCATTAGGGACATTCACTAAGACAACATCATCATCCAGCTGTGCTTGGACAAGGCATCTTTGGATTGCAGCAGTTACTCTGTCAGAGATGAAAGGTATGCATAAGGGAACCTTATTAAGACACGGTATGTTACGTTGCTCAGTGCGTATTCTACTATGACGTTCTGGTACAACATAGCCATTTGATGCAGCTATGTCAGAAGCTAGACGTATAGACTCACGCCGCTCTGTCGGACCTGTGCATAAATATCCCACCTAACAACCTCGTTGGTATAACAGAGAAGTACAAACTAGACATGAAATTCTTTCACTCTTTCGAAGGAATTTTTATACACATAGTTTTGTAGTTGTCCCACTTGTCTTAGGTTCTTTCGTAATGCTGTCCTGATGGCGTTCTGTCTGGCAGGGACTTTCTTGTGCCTTCCTTTTCTACTTCTGCGTATCTTTCTCAGTGAGGCCTTTGTTGCGTTGTTACACTGATTGTTGACTTCGAACATATTTCAAAAGTTGTGAGTTTCCTGATCATTTCACTTTCCTTTCATTCCTCGATGTTGTTCTGGTTTCGATTCTCTGCCTTTTATTGTTTACGAAGTTTTAATGCATATGTATATGTTCAGGTCTCTTACGTGTTTGCGTAAAAGTCTGTGATAGTCTTTTCGTAGGCACTTAATAAAGCAGATTTCAGGTTCTCTTAACGTTGATAATTTTCGAGAATCTCTTGTTCTCATTTTCGAGCATATGGTACGAGAAGGGGAGATTTTAGCGATGTCTTCAAGATGGGAGTGGCAAACACCGATTATTATTTTACATTTCAATTGCAATACGGTTCTTCAGTTACGGCAGAGGCATTTCTTTTAGTTGGGAAACCTCGGAAGAGTGTAACAAAAAAGTTGTTTGGAAAACTTTGAACAAGCGCTAAGTTTAGATGGGGAGATCCCCAGTGGAAGGATCGCATTTTGGTCACTAGAGGTGCACCGATCGTATTCGGTTTGGCCTATTCGGGTGTGTGCCATCAGTACAAAAAATTGGCGTTGCGACGTCTGGCGTGCGACACGATGGTGCCAGTCGGATGGGTCTTGAAGCGATGACGGTGTCCTACGCCTTATTCTAGGGCGTGATCGCTTCAGGACTCAACTAAATGCTTTGAAGTTCCTATCTAGCACCACCTCGTCGCGCGTCCAACACATCCGCGTCAATTTTTTTCTCCTAATAGCTTACATCCGGTCTCTCCACATAGACGTGAAGGGAAATCGCACGGTTTGCCGTGTAGGGGGAGGGGGTGTGAATAACACCTGTGATCATTGTACGATTCAGCTTCCCTATCCTGGCATATATGTTTCACGTCTCGTTCGTCTGAAGTGCGCGGGTGGAGGTCGATAGGTCGAATTTCCGCGCGACCGCCTGCGACGAGCCGCGGCAATTGCGACTGGTTTGGAATTCCGCTCAAGACGCAATGAGCGTCTTGAGCGGAATTCCAAACCGCTCAAGACGCTCATTGCGCTCATTCTTCTCTCTCTTTTTTTCTCCTTTTTAGTATGATAAGGATGAGTATTCATTACTGATCCCAGTGTGCTTTCAGGGTTGACAATAGCAATGGCCTTTGTAAGTTTTGTATGGAATGAACAAGGTTAGTGATAGAAGGACAGCAGTATTAACTACGATTAAATATAGTGAGCCTATAACAAGTGGGTGTACACCGTTTACTGCTACAATACGACTGCTACAGCCTGGTTGATAGTTGTTGAGTTAGGCAGTGCAATTCGTTTGTGTCCAGTCTTTTATTGGCAAGTCGTCAAGTAAAAAATGCGAAAAAACAGTGTAAAAACAAAACAGGAACTGCTCAGTGAAAGGTCACATTAGTACCTACTCCGATCTCAGTGCAGCAAAATGTTTCAACCGCTGAATTCTTTGGGCCGGATTCGTGCCCTTTTTTATTCTCTGTGTTTCACAAGATCATCTTTCGACAAAGTTTATATATGCATTCGACTGAACATAATCTGCTGTGTAAAAATTTCATTTATTTTTTTTCTGAATTCTTTGACTGTTTCGTGTTTATGAGAGTTAGAAATGGAGTAATTTGCGATGAAAATCCGCATGTTCGGCATTTGTTCCTTCTTCGTCTACGTCAAAAATGTTCGAGTTTCGATTATTTTTGATCATTTCGTTGTGCTGTTTTTAGGGTAATAATGAATTCATTTTTTGGGCAGGAATTTGCACTTTTGGCATATCGAGATCCAATAAAAGCTGACCTTTTCGCACCAAATCGAATGATTTGAGGGGAATAATGCATTGCTGATCAATACATATGCTGTTATGATCGAGGGCTTTCTGAGTCGACTAAACTGCTCCGTAAAAACTCGGTTTCTAGTGAATAGGGCAAGTGCCAAAGGTGCAAGGTTTTCCTGAGTACCCCACTTTTAAACCTCAGCAACCTTAAAATATTAAACTGTGAAAGGATTCGAGAGACGAATGGACGCCTTTTTGTAGAGAAGAAAAAGCTTTATCGAAAACATAGATTACTTGTTGTTGTTGTGGTATTGATCTTGACCTCGATGGTAGAAAGAAGAGAAGATATGTACGTGAAATCCACTTTTGTTAAGTACACTATCTATGAGCCTTAAGAACAATAACCCAAGTAATACACAACAACAAACAAAGTCATTTTGTAAAGCTAACAAGCTCTATCGAGGGCATATATCTGTATAGTACTTGATCTCGATTGTAGAGGAAGAAGAGGAAATGTTGAACTGCGAATTTCTGTCTTCAAATACTCCTCATCTATGCATCATAAATATTAAGTCAAAGGATTCAAGAAACAAATAGTATCATTTTGTAGAGCAGAGGATCCTCTATTGGATGCATGTATCAACATTGTCGAATGAAGAAAAGATATGTGAAATACAGAGAATAAATACGGCACGACCTTATTGCGCAATCTTATAATAGGTTGATCGAAAAGTTTTGATAGGGTCGAGGTTTTTTTTTCGTTTTAGTTTACCACTCAGCAAACAATGTAGGCTAATCAACAATATAATAACCATAGTTAGTTCCACTTAACGGGCAGGTCAGCGATTCTTTTCTTCCAGAAATAGGAAGATCGGGAGTCAAAGAAGTCACCGACCATTGTCCAAGGTGGTCATGATTTTTTTTGGTCACGATTTTTTTTTGCTAGGAAAGCCTTGAGAGGCCAGAACAAGTGGTAATCTGAGGGGCAATATCAGGTGTATAGGGTGGATGTGGAGCCGTGTCCCAACCTAGCTCCTCCAATTTTGCACGGGTCACTCTCCTAGGTAAAGAGACCCGTGCAAAATTGGAGGAGCTAGGTTGGGACGCTGTTCCACATCCACCCTATTCACCTAATATTGCCCCCTCAGATTACCACTTGTTCCGGCCTCTCAAGGCTTTCCTAGCAGAAAATTATGACCATGGACAAGTGGTCGGTGACTTCTTTGACTCCCAATCTTCCCAGTTCTGGAAGAAGAGAATCGCTGACCTGCCCGTTAGATGGGACAATGTTGTTATTATGTTGCTGATTAGTTTGCATTGTTTGCTGAGTTAAAAAATAAAACAGAAAAAATCTCAACCCTATCAAAACTTTCCGATTGACCTAATATGTATCTTGGCTGGCGCACAGTATTCCACATATCAACCTGATAATCAGTTGAGTTTCATTGATATCATCCAAGTTCACGTCACACCATTCTACCAAATGGTGCGCGTGCGATGGCCAAGCTGGGTTCATGAAGGATGTATGAATATTCAGTCGCTTTCCATCCCCGTTTGATGATAGTTTATGTGAAATGATTGAGGGTAAGACGAAAAACTCTCGATATGATGCTTCCTCTTGCCTATGAACGTTTACTGGATATGAAGAAAATATTCCTAAGTGACCGTTTAAAATGCGCTGATCTGGATCTAGAATGAATATGGCTAATGTTTTCTTCATATGTGTGTATATATTAGAAACAGAGGGACTACGTTACAATCCTCAGACCAGACTGGAACCGGCACTTCATGCTTTCAGGGCCTATGTGCTTATCCATTGCCCTAGCGAGGCAAGTTCCACTACTCAGCTTTTTATTTCATATCCATTATTATCTCTATCTAATTCATTTTGTATTTGTATCATATTTATGTTTATATATTTGATTTTTTTGTTTTCTTTAGATACTTATATTTCTCATTTTATTTCATATTTACTACAGCTTATCAACACTCTAGCGTATAACTGTTAACAGCGGGACCATGTTTCACTTTAGCCCCTTACAAATATTTTTTGAAACACATCCAGCGTGAGATACGGTTCTATAAGTTCACGTTGTTATTGTATTTATGTGCTCCCATCGAAGACTGATCGTAAAATTTAGAGAAGCGATGTGATCGGCGAAATTTCCTTCGAGTGTTTTGCATTCTAGTTTCACTGACGCAAGAACATGCTAGATTCCTAAAAAGCCTCTGAAACGTCAGAAGTTTACGTCAGAAACCAGCTCATAAGAAGTGAAAGTGCATATCCATAATTCTCTCAGGAGAGTGTGTAGATTTCAATGGAAACTAGCTGGAAACCTACGATCGTATTTAAGAAATGCATGATAGCCGGCGTATGTATACCTCAAAGACAGTAATGCTTACTGTTATTTTTCAAGCGGGTTTCGGAGAGTAAAGTGAATGCAGTCACGTCAAGAAAACCTAGGAGCGGCGAATGAGAGGAATGTCCTTACACTAGTCCTTACAAACCGTCAGCATTGGTCATGCTGGAGGACGAGTTATTTCACAGGGCGACTTCGCCAATTTGGCCGCAGCCCAAAATGTCAATAGCTATTTCACTGTGGCGTAATTATATACTTACTACTGTTGGCATAGACAGATGGCTTCGTCTGCTGAAGAGAATGTGGTGCCCACTGGGTTCAGTGCTTCCAAAAGCTGGCTGGTGCGCGCAACTACTGTAGCATGCGTCGCGGTCTGCAACTATGCGATAATTCAATCGTGTGGACCGTGTAGGTCGTCGGACGGTCCGCACGTATAACCCAGCCTAATACCTGCTTGGAGCTTGAGTCTCGGTCAGACCAGCCAACTCTCTCCCCCCCCCCCCCTTTCTGCGAATTAACGATTAATGCTGTCTGGGTGATAGGGAATGTCTAGGGGAATGAAGGGGCTCTGTACTTCGAAACCATTGTATGGGCGAAATACGCATTCCAGAGCAGCGAAAACTCGGGGTAAGTGGATAGCACAGTGACAAGTGACGCGCACTCCCACTGTTATGGTGTGAGGACCAATTCCTGCTGCAGTGCTCCCCCGGATCATCCAAGCCTTACATCCTCCTGGGTGAATTGGTACCAGACTCGTATGAGAGCATGAATACACTGAGCTGTACATCGCCTGACCTCTGCCAGTCATTGTATTATAAATACGCCGAATCGCATTCACCTGCCACCACGATTCTTAATGGAACTATAGGGCACGGCGCATACCGTAGGAGGGATTGATTAACGCCAAAAACTTTATCTCTTAATCTTTAATGGACATGGAACTTTAACATTATAGCGTCAGTTAGTTATTCAGAGCTCAGGTTCACAGCTTCCTTCGATATCCAGTTCTTCTTTATTGGTCTTAGTTATCCTGTCGGTCCCCGACTTGTGTATTCGCCTTTTGAGTTCTAAAATAAGCGCCGCTCTGTGGTCTGCTCCCAAAGGAACGCTCCTATTGCACGCGATGATTTATGATCCATTCGCATGCGATTTTGCTCTATGCGGACGCTTTGAACGACATAAAGTGAAAACTCAAAGTTATGCGCCTCCCGTGTTTGCACCTACGTACTTCCTGAAAACAGCTAGTGGACTGTGTTAAGAGCATTTCTCAGCTGAGCTTTGTCTCCTACATGCTGTTGTCGGTTTCACCCACTTTTGGTTGGCGATTCTATCATATTCCACATTCCAAAGCGACAAATCACAAAAACATCACAAGCAAAATGTCAACAAAGCAGATGGGAAGATGCTATCTGTAAGCTCTCTTCTGGAGTCGTGAATTCGAGCGGTTTCAACAGCTAGTTTCAGGTTATGGATTTCAATAGGTCAGCAGGGAAACAAAATTCATTGATTTTGCTCCTTTTCTACTTAAAGGACAAAAGCAGCCTGAATTCGGCGTGCCGGCCTCGAGTTTGTTACCTTCCTGTCACTGTATGGGCCATATCACACTCATTTGCCACCACGATCCTGTATGGAACCAGAATGCGCGACGCATTCCAACAAGAAGTTGATTAACGTCCAAATGGTATCCCTCATCTTTCATATTTCAGAACTTTATTCTTCTCCAGCGTTTATTTTTATGATTAGCACACAGCACCTGTAGCCGAGCCAGAGAAAATGAGTATGCGAAAGTCGCACCCAGGGATGGGAACTGTGGAGAACAAAAACTGAGCTGAACTAAACTAACAACAGGAAGCATGTAAACATAAACATAATCAAACAAGGTACTGTTTTCTTTGGTAAGTCAATTCCTTCTGAACCACTCTCCTGCTCTCGTACCATTTTGCTGATTCCGAATGGAAATGTCTTGAATCGATCCCTTTCTTGTTTGTTGTGTTATATTTTATCGAGTCGGTTCGTATTTACGGAAACATCCCCGGGGAGGTGAATTGCCACGAAGAGCGTTGCAATGACAGAATAGCGGATGAATGTGTCAGATGTGAAACGAAAAAGTTCTTTGGTCTTCCGAAAGGATCAATGCGTTCTCTGCGTATTCGGCTCCTAGACATCATCTGTTGCAGCACAAAATATGAGAAAACTGTGTAATCTGCTGCGAGAGCATTTTTATCGAATGCGACACAAGGGAAATGGTCGCTTACCCCACCTGTACTCTATTAAGGCACGCTCCATTTCCAAAATAGTTTATTGCACTCGGTACGTGCATCAAGACACCATGGTGATAAAATTGAAAGAACTAGCGTAATAAATAGCAAGCGTTGTCACAGAAACAACAGAGAAACCAAAGAAGCATCAAATTTACAGACACACAGCATGGATCGAGGTATGAAAAGACATTTAAAGTTCATTTCGTGCGATGCCCTGACAGAGGTAGCCAACGGGTGATGAGACGGCGTCCCCTTCTGCACTAAAACCGACGGTAGATTTGCTTCGCTCATTCCTTCGCCGGTGGTAAGGTTAGTGAAGGCTTTACGATGTTATTCGGCGAGCCAAGAGGCATACTCGGTCGGGCGGTACTGTAGAATGCTCCATCTTGGCGATAGAATGATTCATCTCTTTTTTTTTCTTTCGAAACAGGATTCTACGGAAAATATTGAAGCGCTACAATTAGTTCCAAGCGACTTCAAAAGCCCATGTGCTTTACCCATTGGCTCTATCCTCTATGGAAAGCTTCGATTTTATGATTACAACCGGAATTACCTTTTCCTTGTAGCTCGCAAAGAAGAACTTTTACATTTACGTTCAAAAAACCACAGAGTGTATAAGCTTTTGAGAGCGAATTTTGCTTGGCAGTGATTCAAGATTACGTAGAAGCGCCTGCATCGTCTACCTCACCCTATGTACTAGCGAAAGAGAAGCCTTAACTGATGGAATGTACATACGCTGGACGGATAGATGATGGAATAATTACAGCGAACCAATACTATTCAAGGTAAAAAGTGATCTGTTTAGTGACAAAACATAGGATAACCTTAGATAGGAGTTTTTGGGAACTTCTTTTGAAACGATACCCAGCAGTGAAACACTCACTGATAGACATCGATGGTGTCGACGCAGTCACCGCAAAATCGCGATCTTGCCCTACAGTGCACTGTAGATGGGCTGGACGTCAACTATCCCGTAGTAATCGGGCTCGATCAAAAGTGCCGTGGTGGCTCTGCAGTTGGCACCTGCTGAGCAACATCCGTCAGCAGCGTCAGGAACTGTGTGGGATATGTACCGAATAGGGCGACAGCCCAGACATACACTTGCTTTTGTGAAAAAAATGGATCAGTAAATATTATCTACGCGCACCTTATTTCTATACAAGTTTACTATGAAATTACTACGTTCGGCGCTAACGCTGATTTATGAAGTTTTTGATTTCTTAGACTTGGCAATATATGCTTTGTAGAAGAATTGCAGGAACAGTACTGCAAAAGTGACATAAATAATAAATGCCAGGTAGAGATTCACCATTGATTGTTGGCATCTGAAAAGTGAGGCCATTATTCTGCAAACTTATAACTTACTATAAAACTTACGGTAGATCGGTTTCGGTTTTAATTCGATAAACAATATACGACACGGCAACACCAGCTAACATTTGGGCAGTTTGAATAGTAGTAACGCCCATGGAGACCTGTAACCGTTGACAGTGAAAAACCGTTCAGGCAATCTTCCGTACTATTCGGGAATACCAGCATTTTGCTTTGGGGCAATTTGGCTGCAGCTATGCTTTAGATGTAAAGGGGGTGCCCAAAAAAAGTAATTTTGCTCACGGCGCACATCCGCCTATTATACAAAACCAAGAGACAAGAGAGATAAATGTATTGGGGCAAACTATTTCTGAAATGTTCCTCTGAAAGCAGGAACAAGCTGAGACTCACTACTTTCACTTTCCTAAAAATATGGAAACTTCAAGCGGCGCAGTCGGGCTTCAGAGCACCCACGGTATCAAGGTCCTCTTAAAGCAGTGGAGCCAGGTTCCGTGGTAGGTCTTTTGTGGGTTGCTTTCTAAGGATTGGCCCTTCGGATAGTGGAAGTCATAGAGCCCTTGCTGCTTGGACAAGGCTGCTATGACTTGAAGTATCATTTTTCATGCCGCAAACCCGCCTCAGGAGGGGTTTCAATGGTAATGGCACGTTCTAGTTATTGGAAACGAAGGGCGTTGGGAGCCAGTACATTGAGAGTTGTTACCCAGTTATCCTTAGCGCTGGCTAGGGAACGATTGTCCGAGTTGTCTTCAAGCAGGGTATGGATACTGATTAAATTCAGGACACCTTTACCGTGGAAAAGGATGCATTTCTGTGGACCAATCGGGAATTGAAGTTAAAAAGCACATGAAAATGCAACACATACCCATTTAGGTAGCCGTAATCCGTATGCTGTGAAGGTGTAGTAGGTGTACATGACTGAATGAGCAAGGTAGTTCATTCCTATGAAAGCTCGACCTGGTGCAGCATGCTCAGCACCTGAAAGTCCAATAAAGTGTATGAAAGTTCAATCAAACGGATTCATAAATATGCAGCCAAACGAAATTGTCTCTTTTTCAATTATGTAACGGGAAACCTGTTGGCATGAAAACTGAGTACATTGTGCACGATAGTCTTGGAAATACATAAAAGATGGTCAACTTGATGCTTCTAGTGCGAGCCACTCAGTCTGAGCGCCCGTCCTTAGCTGCATTCCTGATCGTCTGCTCTTTTATCTGGTGCATATGCTGTCGCTCTCGATAATACACAGATCCTAATTCTAATCTAGTCCTGATTACCCAAATTCCGAGATGTCAGACTGGTATTTTCCAGCGCAGGTTGGAGAATCGAATTTGGTCATCCAACCACGCGAAAAGGTTCATTACGCGCTCGAATGTTGCCCTGACTTTTGTTACAGGTGTGCGTAGCCAACGTGAGGTGTGACGAGTTTGACCCGATTCGAGCTTCATGGTGTACACAGGCACGTTCCAGTAACGACGAGAAAGATTTTCTCCCCAACAAATTCTTAGAAGATCATGCATTTATGTCCCTTCCATATGTGTTCACTTCTAGCATTTTCATATCCTTTTTCTTCAAAACTTCAAAATTTGCGACAAGGAGAGCCAAGATTTCTCCTTAATGGACAATGAATTAGGTGACAGCAGCGGCAACAGTAGCAGCGTCCTCGCCTAACAGTCACGTAAGAACACATTCTATAAGGATATCATCACTTATCTGAAGCGAGATGAAAGACCGACAAAATAGGACATTCACATTTTCCAACGTCAGACCTCCGTTTGCTCACGCAGTTCCGATATTCGGAAAATATTTCATAACCCTACAGCCCATTTCGGAGCGCCTGGCAGGGCGTGGCCTACGGACTTGGGTGAGTGGCGAGAGTGAGAGTATGTGGCGAGAGTGAGAGTGTGTGGCAGGGCGAGAAAGTTTCATACACTCTCATCCACCCAAGTTCGTAGGCCACGCCCTGCCAGGCAATCCGAATTGGACTGTACTTCTTTCGTCTGACATTATTCATGGAAACATCTGAACCTCGAACACGGTAGCACTGTTTCTACATGACTTCTCCAGAGTCTGTCCGAAGCTCCCTGTTAATCAAAGAATTATCTACGGCTGAGTGAATGGGAGGGATAAGACAATATCGGCCATGTGCAGGTTATTGGCATATATAATTCGTGAATCGCTTTCAATCTACTGTTTTCACCGAAGAACGTTTCACCTCCAAAAGAAGCTGCTCCATCGTTTGTGAAATGCATGAAAGTTTCACGCTGCCAGTCCAAGAATTCTCGTATGGGGACAGAAGAAGAACGGGTGGATTCATCACATTGTTCACTTATTTTCACATTATCAGCATAGACATAGCGCAGCAGGACCTTCGCAGTACCCGAATAGGCGCATATCCCTGATGTGCATGCCTTCCCTCCCTTTTCTGTAAACCACCGAATCTTTCACAAAGTAAACGAGTTTTGCTCAATTGAAATCATGTTGTCGTGTCAGCGTGATAGGAAATTCCAAAAAAGTGGAAGAACTACGGCAAACGGCAACTGGCTGATGCACAAATCAGAGATTGAACGATCCGTTTTTTACCTCACAGTTTCAGTAGTGATTCAGTAATCACAAAAAAGAGGACAATTCACGCATCAGTTGCTGAATGGTTCGATTAGAATTCGTTCTGGTTTGAAAATGGACAAATTATAAACAACAATGGGTTTCCATAGGTGTACTAAAACCCAGCAAAAATGGATTTATTCAGCATCTGTTGAGACTAAGGGTATGGTGCTTCAGTACCCCCTCCCACCTTCGCTCCTGGCTTACTTATTCTGGGTATCCGCACTAATCCCATTCTGTATCGATCAGAATTAGGGGGGGGGGTTGTAGGCAATAATATAGGCAATAATCATACCCTATAAAACCCCCAGTCAATGTCTATAATGTCTAGCGCTGTACTCCAGGCCCCAGTCAAGCGTTCGTTGACTACACTCGGCGAGTGTGGCTGAAAGGAGAAGCGGTAGTTTTTTGTGTGTTGTAAGGCGGAGGAGGGGTTAGAGGTGCTAAATATCTTCGAAATTTCGCATAACCTGACAGATTGCGATGGGGCGAGGATACCATTGAACGAAGGATGCTATCGTGTTCTGCATTGTACTCAGAACCCTATTTGCACAAACCTTTTTTCTGCACCCTTTTGGCCCCGCTGCAATTGCCCTTTACGGCGCATCGAAGTTGAAGGTGAAATGATTGAGCCGGTTACTGTATCCACAACACCGAAAAACCAGTCCCTACTCGTCTCCTATTTCCAAAGCAAATATAAGCAAGCTATCAAGTGTCCAAGGGGACTAGCGGCCTATCGTCAGGCCGTCCTCAAAATGAAGGGATAGCAGTGAGGGAATAGCAATCACTAGAGTTATGGTCATCAAAAAATGTGTGACATATCATGTCAATGCCATTGTTCTATTGGAATCTATGGTGCAGGTGCAATACTATCGGTTAGAATGTGATGATTCTCGTTACCTGAGTGAACGGTGTAGATGAGTACAGCGGCATGGTGATAATAATGTAGAAATATGAGTGGTTTCTTCCGGAGAACGATGAATAGTGTGTCTCCCAATTCGACTACCTGGAACACGACTTTTTTGATTTCCTTCCAAACATAACGCCAACGAATTGATTTTCTACCCATGGAAAACACAATCGTTTTGGGTGGGGCTTTCTCAAAATTTCACTATATCGGAAAATGAATTTTTTCAAATGGTTTACAGGTGTGTCTTCGTGAGTTGAGAAATCTCGGCTGTACTTCAACGATTTTAATTTTAGATCACAAGTGTTTTGCGAAATGCTGCTGGTCACGAAAAAGAACAGAAGTCTGCTGAACCGTTCAAGTGCTTTGGTCTTCAGGAACAAAGCCTTTTCCAAAAGGCGCCAATGGCAGCAGCGCTGCAGTGACGACGTGGCACGTGGTGCCGTCCGCGGCACTCACATACGGGGACCTAATGAGCCCAATGCTGCTATTTTTGCTTGGACTTTAGAAACAAGGATACCTCTCTCCTGTTTACTGAGACCTAGTCGAGTTATGCACTCAAGAGTGCTGACTGAAACGCTATTGATGATAAGGTTTCAGGTCAGAGGCCACCGCCAACCTCGATTGCGGTAGCATCCGTTATGTGGCGCGATTTGTAGGTGAATCACCATGCAGTAACAGCGCGGTGAAGCTGGGACAACCATTTTGGTGCCCCTCCAAACACACCTGTATAATGGTCTTTTTCCTTGGAGTCTCAACTGAAGACTGTATGGCTACCTGCTTGAAAGTGTCCTTTACTCAGTATCCTCTGGGATAAGCCCATTGCACCGGACGCTTCTCTCTTCAGGGTCATCACCGTGTCCATAGAGGAAATATCACGCAACACTGCGTGTGCCGCTGTAGCACTACAGCTCTTCTCTCTCTTACCTTCCTATCTTATAGGTAGTGGGGGGTAATGCGATTAATTAGAACTCTAAAAGTAAGCCATCCAAATGAAAGCTACGGGTCTAGGAAGACTGGGGGGCGGGGCGAAATTTCCGATAGAATAGAGCGTCCTCAGGCTTTGCAAGGGTCGTCTGTTTCAACAGCTGCCACTTGTCTTGTGCCTGTCCCTTACGATAACAGAGCCCTCCCCCTCTTGGAGTAAAGGCGGTAAGGAGGTCGTATGCCGTGGGTTTTTACCCGTTCCATTCTGTTTTTACTACCCTGACTTTCATTCAACGATGTTTTCATATTCGGCCCAAACCACCACTAATCTGCCTTCAATTGCGCCTTGCGCATGCACTACATACCTTCGCATAACCGGCTTCCGTGTAGTGAAACACACCTTTGAGATTGCGAAAAGAAGACTCCAGAAAGCAGCGACGTCGTTCGGATGGCAAGAAAAGCAAAGCGTCCGGTATAGGCCGTGTTTGTAAAGTGATTGAACAGGATCCTAAAAATAGTCATAGAAATGGAAGCGAGAAAAACCGAGGAACTTCTCCAGAGTGATTCCTCACACAGGAAATGCTGGGCACTGACCTCGATAAATCTAGCAAAACCTATAATGCTGAATATTGCAAGAGCTGCATTCCATGCGACTAGAGTTTTTCTCAATGAATACGGCTTACGATTTTCCATAAACCGTTGGAGTCCTGATAGGCAAGTAATGAACTTTTTTTGCTGGGTACGGAGGAAATATGTGCCATAACATACCTTTCATAATGACGAAGTAAACAACAGAAATTGTAATCGAATGAATAAAATTTTGCTGAAAAATAATGGTCCATCCACGTGGGTCATCCACTTTTTCGAATGGCAGAGTATACCTAAATGCATGTAGCGCTTAGTGCTCACTGATATAATTATGTTTCAAAACATTCATAATTTATTGGGAAATGCAGTAAAGAAAAGAGAAAAGAGAGTATTTTAGCGATTTTATTACCTTTATTTTGTTTATCTGTTGACTTTCATTGACACGTCAGTCACTCTCTGTTAGTCGTTCGCGCTCCACGATTTATTATAACATTATATTTTTTATAACATTATTTATTTATTGTAATGAATAAATAGATTTATAACTTTGAGCGAGACAAATTGTCAAAAGGTTATCAATTGTCAAAAGTGTCAAGTCAATTATCAATTGTCAATTGTCAAAAGGTTGATAATCAACCAATATCTCGGCGGCATGGACAGTCGCCTGAGAATAGGAAGTCTGAGCTGCTGATTGGATGAAACCATTTCTACATAAAAGAAAAGGGTATAGCATTACGTTTAAAGTGGTTCATGCACCCTCTTGCAATCAGCCGATTTCAACTGGGCTCTCGTGACCTTTGAAAAGGTAAACATCGCTTGATTACTGTATGTCTCAGTTGAGTTGTGTTTATATTTCTTCTCGTTTGAATGTTTTTAATGGGTTATTGCCTTCTTGCAATTTTAATGTAAATCTTCTGCTCTGTGGAACCGATAACTAACTCTACATACTTGCAACAGCCTTTCTTTTGAGCAAATGATTAGGTGCATGGTACCACGGGGAAGAAAACGTTTTATATCCTATCAGTGAAGATTGCTGGGATTGAATCGTTGAATGCTCATCATGAGCATGATGCTTTTCAAGCAAAGAAATCATCGAGTGCTCTCCTTCAGTGAACTTATAAGGAGATATTGATTTAATAAATCCACTAAATCGATGGCAGCCCAACTAGCCCCAGTCGTCAAATCAATCAAAGCGCTTGTCAGTCCGTGGCATTAATGCTACATCGCATTGATCTCGTGTGCCTGTAGGGACCGATAAATTTGGACGACTACCGCTGTAAATAAAGGAATAGTTCAGCGTGGGCGTCACTCAGTTGTGTTGCTGTCCTGAACCGTTCCGAATGTCGCCAGGAACCGATCCCAGAGGCTATGAGTTAAGTAGAGGAGCCACTTAAACTTCACTTCGTGCAGTTGACACATTCATCTCTTATTGATGTGGTATTCAACGGATCAAAGTTTTCTTTGTGGCCGAAGATGTTATGTTAAAATCAATTAGAGATCCTAGTGACACCATAGAATCGTTTATCCCTGAACATATAATAAAACTGGAATCAAACAAAAAATTTTAGATAACTCATCAGGTCTTCCTCGCAACTGCTCCACAAAGCTCACTGGTAGCACTCAACATTGAAAGTAATCTCAAGATTTTGATATTTTTGGTTTTTGATAGCTGCTGATTTTCGCCGCAGCCCGCGATGCGAAAGTTACTAGAAGAATGCTGAGTTATGAGCAAAAGCTTCGGTGTCGGACGGGACTCGAACCCGTACTCCATGCTTTCCGGGCATATGTGCTAATGCATTACACTAGCGACACCCCTTTCACCTTAACTCGGTAATCCCAAGATTTGAGCGAAGTCCTTTCCTAGTCTATAGTCGTCCAAATAAATATCCGGTATCGTGGTCGTATTCGAGTATGTTAGGCAACCTCGTTGATGGCCCGAATCGGCCTGTACAGCCTTTCAAGTGGCTCCGAACCCATTTTGCTGCGTTCCCTCCTAGTGGTTTTCAGCAGGATTTCCACTACAAATAACAATTACAGCTACGCGTGAATCTATCCAACGCCTGTTTTCAGCTTTGCAATCCTGTAGGTGGCGATCATTTCGGACAAAGACCATCGAAGCGTGTAGCCGTTGAACAGGATCACCTTATCCGCGTACAGATTCACCGAATTGAGAGAGATACATCCGCACACGCGGCTCCCATCCACTCTCCCACACATCACTATCACAAGCATATTCTAGCTTTGTTGTACACAAAAGGTGAATCAAAAGTGTAATTACTAAGCAACGCTGACATAGACTTGCAGAATAAGCCGCACATTCCATCGCAACCAGTATATGTAGAAGCCTGGAATGGAATACTGCCCATACAATGACATGTATGATCTAATACCTGTTCCAGCTGCAGTATTTACCCTGTGTGATCACTTTGTCAAAAACTTGAGGAGTGAATAGATTGATTGAGTCAGCCTCCATTTGCAGAGTTTATGTAGTTTCCGCCCGGTCGTAGCCTCACCTTCGCTCTTACCTGTGCTGATACCATGAAAATCCCTTTGAGATGTGCCATACGTTCGTAGCAGCATTTAAGTGTGATCTGCTGTATACCGTAACTCCCGGGCAAGCCCCAACAGAATTCAGGGTTCTTCGCCCCTTCAGGCGAGACTGATAGTTGCTGTACGATGCCTGCTGTACGATGGAAGCCTCGTTTCACATGGATTCATTATTGATTTTCAGAGACAGTAAGTTCTAGCCCTATCCTCGTGCCCAGATACCCGGTGAATCACTATATGATCCTCCTGCGAAGCAATCTTAGCCTACGCAGTAGTGTTGCTCCATTTTCAAACCAAACAAAAGGGTGCTTTGACGTAAAAAGCAAAGAGCTCCGGGTTGATTACCCATTTAACGTTAGCGAACCCCCTCTTGCATATAAGGAAAAGGTTCAACTCACTCTTGAGTCCCATACCCAAAGCACTGAGAAAATCCACACCCAATTACCAAAACTTTTCAAAGATGCGCTGAATCATGTAAAAGACCAAGAAAGATTGTTAAATTTTCGGAGCCTTTTCTCAGTGCTGAGGGTGTCAACTGCTGCCACTCCTTCTGGAAGGATGAAACCGTCATTTTACCCGGGCTGCAAAACCCTTCGCGCAAATCGTTGTAGTGACCAAAACGCATTCAAATGCCTTATGATTCTTTGTGGGAATGTAATTAGTGACGCGTTTTATAAAAAGTCTTGAAACGGTGATCTCTGTTTATATTTTTGCTTTGTGCATATCAGTGGATTATGACGATAGATCAGGGGGCGACTAAACAGTCATCAGCAGAGTCTGAACATATCCGGTAACTTCATAAAAAAATCCCGGATGTCTTAAATCAGAGGTCGTTTTCGCAAAAAAATGAAGGAAAAGAGGTGTGTGGTCATTCTTGCGTTATTATGGGCTTGCTACAGAGGCATCGCAAATTTTCATATTCACAGAAGGCAATGATTTTGAAGTTGCCACAGGGGGCCATGCATTTTCGTCCACATATCGACATTACTCATAGAAAGAATGAAATGTGAAACGACCGTATTTCTCTTCGACACCTGTCAATAAAGCCACGACTTATTAGACTTGACTCACTTGTAGCGGTACGTGTCCCTGTACTGTGTAAAATTGCCATGGTATATCTTGAAATCATTGAGTTCTCGAATGAACTCCATCTAGGTCTGAATGTGTGATTCCACGTGTGAGTCACTGTAATAATCAAATGAATTCACGAATCACAAATCATGGCTGTTACAAGAATACGGCAATTACGAAAAGCATCTATTTCAGAGTCGTCTTTATGTATATTGTTAAGAAATGGTGAGAAAAATCAAGGAATGGATCACCTTCTAAATAGAAGAAGGGGTATCAGTGAGGCTGGTGGTTTGGCTGGGTCACTAGCCGCGCGCGAACTTGCTGGAACCGGCTTGGAACCATTGGAAGAACGAGTCGAGACAGTCGCTATACCAAACGAACACGGCCGCCTCGGTCTACATAAAATTCGATTGTGGGGTACTGTACAAATGCTTCAGTGAGAAGAGGTCGCTTGAGAAATAGTTGCTTGTCTGATATTCGGAACTCGAAAAATAATGAAACACGAAAAATTAGTTTTTCTGAGAGAAGGAGGACGGAAGAGGTGCTTTCGGTGGCAAAGTTGACGATGTCGTACAGCGAAGTATTTCCCGAGGAATCTTCGTTGACTACGTGTTTTTTTAGGTCAGTTAATCTTTGAAGGAGCTGAAAGAGGTCGTCAATCGGCAGCCATATTCTTAATATTTTTTTGGCTTCTATAAAAGTGCACCAAGCTGCTCATTGTGAGCCTCACTTCATGTAATACGTAAACCACTATAGATTCGCTGGATTCTCCTCCGGCTCTCACCAGATAAGACCACCGTAGTCTCAGAGCCGCCCATTCCAATCAAACGCTCTCCTCCCTCATGGAAGATTCCTAACCAAAGCCCAACCCTGGTCCCATTCGGCTTACTGCGGCATTAAAGCTCTCAAGCTACAGCTGACCTGATGGAGAGGAGGGAACATGGAACAAACCATGCTGTTTCTGAACCATAGTGAATTGCGGAGGTTTTAGGAAGGCTCCACCTTTGCTGCTTTTCGCTTCCATTCAGAACAAAATTTTGATGTCAAATCCTTTTAAAGTTCATTTATGCTTCTGTAAGTCACTCGGTTTCAGTGCATCGAGTGGTTCCATTCCATCAAGGGCTTCACATCGATAGGAAAGAACAGGGTGACCTTGGAACCCTCGACGGAAGCAAACGAAGACAGCCGTTTATTTTTTTTTTATTCTTACAATTCATGAGAAATTTGATGCATAAGTCGATTAGAAGTGACAAGACATTGTATGTGCAGAGCGGCCTCACTGCAACTGTCCTGGACACATCGTCATCAGAGTGGTCTGTCATGGAAAATCTCAGCATAACGCTTGCCATGTATCAGAAGCGATAGGAGCTTCAGAAACAGCTCGAACAAGTGCGGACTGCGAAACATCAAATTTGGCGTGGTGGAGGAAAAGCAGGCTGTTCTCTTCAAACATGCATCCCATTTGATTAGCTCTCATAGGAACATGATAGCAAAAGTGAGTAGCAACGTAACGGACTTGCAAAGCGTCGAAGATCGAGCTAGCACCCTGCCCGATTCTCAGCCGTGACCTGCCAAACCCGAAAGCTCCCCTTCTCCCTATGGGCGACTTAGTTTGTCGTTGATGTTAATGGTCTTCAGAAACTGGTTCCGTGCTAGCTTCGAAACATAACGTGAAAAAAGCAGTCGCTTTCATCGGGAGACCGGACGCCGATGGCACAGAGCCATAGCTCATGGACGCATCGAGGAACATGTTTGTCCCTCTACCTCCTTCCCCTTCTGATTTCTGGACGGGTGCATGCCATAAGGACAGAAAAATCGCACGAGCGCGTTTGGCGCGCGACGCTATGGTGAGAGCTATGCGCGATGTATTAGTTGAGGCCTAAAGCGAGGGTGTGTACACTTATGACAGAAAATTGCTTCGCGGCACCGTCAATACGAATCGTTTGGAATGACGCTCAAGACGCAATGCGCTGGTACAGTGAAGGATCTTCAAAATTTGCAGTTTGGAAGCTTCGGAGTTCGCCTATGTTGTTGTTGTTGCTGTTTCAACAGACAAAGCTGCAAACAACAGGCTCTCGCCGCGGGCGGCCACGCGATTTTTTGTCATAAGTGTACACACCCATGAAGCGATAACGCCTAGAATAAGGCATAGCGCGCCGTCATCGCTTCAGGCCGCATACAATACGGCGCACATAGCTCACACCATCGCGTTGCACTCCGAAACGATTTTCCTGTTCTAATGGCATACACCAGTTCTAGACAGTTTGAGGGCAAGGCAGTAAAGTGCAATAAGAAGGGCTCTCACTAGGAATGTGCGACAGTGCACCCAAGTTCTAAGGTAGCTGCCGCGCTCCTTAGCGCGCGATCAGCTCATAAAACCAACAGGACACTTGTGGCACCTGTGGCCCGATTCGAGTGTCCTGTAGTACAATCCCTCATCGATGCTCATAATCAATTTCATAGATTCGTTTGAGGCTAAGAGTAGGAGGTCTCTTGCCTAACATCGATGCTGTCATACGAGGACTATAACTAGTTATACTGCTCGGTATCTGTACTACATCACACTAATCTGTTACTTTAAGTTACCTAGGGTATGTAAGGATCAATGAGCCAAAGCGAAAATTAATAATATGTGATCTCAAGGATGTCCATGACTGTGACAACATGTAGGTCTGAGGGGTGTGTACCCTTTTGTCAGAATTTCGCACCGCAGCATGTCGCAAGCGAAGCAATGCGGACGAGCTGAAGGCGCCATGTTGTTGGGTCCCGGAGCAATTACAATGCAAGTGCATATCGCGCCCCTAGCTTTACCGAGTAATCGTTCTAAGACCCAACTACCGCGACGCGCATAACTCGCACACACTGCGTTGCACGCCGCTCGTCTTCATGCGAAAGCATGACATAAGGGTACACACACAGGTCTGGGTACTTAAAGTACTCAGACCGTCGGTGCTCT
This sequence comes from Trichostrongylus colubriformis, assembly GCA_963978905.1. Classification (NCBI taxonomy): domain Eukaryota; kingdom Metazoa; phylum Nematoda; class Chromadorea; order Rhabditida; family Trichostrongylidae; genus Trichostrongylus; species Trichostrongylus colubriformis. The sequence continues at coordinate 6,286,843 of OZ022259.1, read as the reverse complement.
CGTCAGTCACTCCTGTTCGCGAGCAGCCAATTGCAACAGATAAAGCAAAATACACTTGTCACGCGCGATGACCCACTTCGGATGGTGCGATGACTCAATTCGCGTGTTCTGGCTTATACATCGCCTGTCACCACTCTACCGCCATGTAAAATTTTTGGGTGTGTGCAGATATGACAGCGAATCGCGTGGCCGCCCGCGGCGAGCGTCGCGGCGGGTGCGAGTGCCAGGCAGGGCATGGCAGCCTTCAAGCGAGGCAGTGTGGCATGAATGGAAGCTTAGATGTAACGCAGTCACGCTCGGCCCGCTCCCAAGGCCAAGCGATACGTCGAGTAGTACTGGTGGCGCCGCGAGTGAAACGCCGCGAAGCGATTCGCTTTCATATCTGCACACACCAAAAATTTTCACTAATTTGGCTTCGACAATCTCCTAAGCTTCCTGTAATCATATAGTTGGATTCATGTAAGCCACGGAAGTGAAATCTAAGTAAGACTATCACATGAACCTGAGATCAGCCAATAGGGTTGTACATAAGCATGATCGTTTCAGTACATTGAACGTTGTTGTGCAACAGGATTTGAGAAAAACAAATACATTTTCTATCTTCATGAAAACTGATTCCTAGGATTTTTGATCAGAGATGGTGAGGTGGTGACAAATGATTATGTTCCCACTCGCACTGTCCTGGAATCAAATGCTGGATCAACCACGCGAAGGTCGACTAAACCTCCCATCCCTCCAGGTAGTAGGGTAACTGGCAGCAGATTGTCCAAAAAGATGAAGTCAGGATTTGTACCGACTGGTTCTTGTAAGTATCTCACTATGTAGGTCATTCAGAATTCAAGTAGTCGATGATTGAATGGGCATGCATGGCGCATCCCACAAGAGGTGATCAACCCTAATACGTTTCAGCTTTGTGGGGGCATTCACCTACACAGTTCACCGAAGGAAACGAGAGGTGGTACTTCTTAGGATGATCCCAAATAATGCCCACAACGCGAACCATTAGCCAAATCCTTCCGTCCCTTCCTTTCCCGATTCTGCAAGTGACGTCGCTTCGGAGAAAAAACATGTTCGTTTTGCGTTTTGAAAAATGATGCACGGAATCGGTTGCCTTCCTGTAGTGACAAATAGCCTGTCATGAATGTCCATTCCTTCTCGAGTTCCCGATAGTTCAACAAAAAAAAACGAAGGCAAACGACTGAAGACTAACATAGTGCCTGCTAACAAAAAGCTCTCTATCGCTCATAAACTATACTTTAAGGGAATTGCCGACTTCTCGCTCATTACCCGTGTTTGTCAGTAAGTGTTTATCATCTACGACTATGAACAACAGCTTTTCAAATAAGGATTATGGACAGTTGAAATAAGGAACGTCATTGTTATGGTTTCTCCTGAAGCACAGTGCTTTATTGGGCCGCGCTCATACTCAGCTATGCGGAGGCAGAGCGTGGCTGCGTTTCTCTGCATGTCGCTATACCACCCTGCTTGGGTGGGGGTCGTTCAAATTTCCGCGCGACCGTCCGCGGCGAGCAGCGCGGCAAGTACGAGTCGTTTAAAATTCCGCTCAAGACTCAATGAGCTGGTACCGTGCGGGATCTTTAAAGGTAAGCGAACTCCCGAAGCTTTCAACATGCAATTTTTGAAGGTCCCTTACCGTACCAGCCCATTGCGTCTTGAGCAGAATTCCCAACGGCTCGTACTGACGGTGCCGCGAGTGCGACGCCGCAAGCGGAAATTCGACCTGTCTACCCCCACTCACCCTGCTTCACTGCCTGCGTCGTCACTGCAGCTCTCCCGTGCCACTCTGTCTCGCTGCCTGTGAACGCAGACACGCCCTATCGGCACCGAGTATGTACGCGACCTTACTGATGTTTTTTACCACCACCTGTCGAATCGACTGGAATAAACCGGCGATCATCCCTCATGATGGATAAAAGACAAACAGACAGACAGAGGAACAGGCAGACTGACTGACTGAGTGACACACTGGCTCACTGTCTGATTGACTGACGAAAGACAGACAGGCAGACAAGCAGACGGAGAAACAGAAGGATTAGACATAGAACAAGCAAAAAACAATTGAACGGAGAACAAACGCGCCAATTTTTTGCTTCATCGATAGGACTGATTGCAAACCAGTATAATGGAGTGCCCGTCAAAAACGAAAACGAAGTCAGTCAACGATATCTTTTTCGTGAATGATTAGTTCAATCAATTTCATATTTTCGTGAATCGATAATCACATTTGGCATCTTTGTTGCATCGAGTGAATCCTCCTTCACTTTTCGAGCAGAATCGTTATTAAAATCAAGTAATAGTTTTTTCGCACTTCCCTCGTCCACAAAATTAAGGCCCATGAGATTAACAGAATCGTGTAAAGTTAGGGAAAGAAACAAACACAATTCCATCGGGAAGCGATGACAGCTCGTGAAAACTGTCGAAATGCGAGGTAACTTTCGATTCTCTGGGCCCTTGGAGGTTTTCTTTAGGCTCTCTCAACTTATATGCTCTTCAACAGCCCCAGAATCTCTACGGAGTGCAACAACCCACGAAAATTATCGCCCCTTTAGTAACTAAAAGTCGCAGCACATATTTTTCATGGGTTATCAACCTCATCAAATAATTCAGGGTTGCTGAAGAACTTATAAAATCAATGAGAACCAGGAAAGGTGTGTGGAGAACATTCTATAAATTGATAAAGAAGTAAGTGAAGGTAAAAAAAGTAGGTACATATTCGGACGAATTTATTCGACTGTGACACGCGAACATCAACGGCACCACTACAGCACGGAGGCTGCTTTCATCCGTCAACGTGCTGCCTTCACCTCACATTTCTGTTGCACCACATATCTTATCGAAACTGATGGCAAGTCCTGCTCCCAAGTGATAGTCTCGGCTTCCAAGGTCCATGTCAAGAGCGGGCAGTGCCTAGCTGAAAGCCGTCGGCGGCTCCAAAATGTTTGGCGTCGACATTACACGTTGCACATTACTTCTTCTCACAGTGCTGCTACTGCAGTCCTCATACAAGCGAGAATCGGCATTCATGCGCCCAGTTAGTCGCTTTGTAAGCAGCACCGTGCCAGTGGGTGAGGCTACTTACGCCGGAAAATCGCTTCGCGGCGTCGCACTCGCACGGCGTAACCAGTACGACTTGCGAACCGATTGCCCTTGGGAGCCCGACAGAGCGTGGCTGCGTCACCTCTGCTCTTACATTTTCCGGCGTAATTAGCCTTACCCCGAGCCAGTGGGTCGGTTTCGTATTTGGATCGATGAGATTTCCACCTGCATCCGCCCAACAGGCTGGGCCATGGGCTTGGTTATCTTCATGGCATTCAACTAGGCTACCAAGATTTCTCCCTTGCCGCAATTTTCTTACTACAGCCTATGTTACATGCTCTAAAGCATGCTGTGTTCCCTTGAGCAACCATCCGCTGGGCCTCCTACCCCTGCATACTTAAGAAAGTCTCTTCCTGAGCTATGTGCTGCCTCAGATGATTTGCTAGCTGAAGTTGATTCGTAAAATACAATTTTATGTCTCAACTAACTTTTACCTGTTCTAATGTACCGTATTGTACAAATAAATAAATACCAAGCATAAGGAAGCCATTTTTTTCATGCGGGTGCTGGTCATTACAAAATCTATGAAGTAGGTATTGGTCGTCAGCTGGTCTCTTCTGGGATATGCTATGCTCTCTACTTCTGTTCAGAATCGCACTAGCGGGTGAGTGACCCTTACTCAGTTGCGGAAACTAGCCAGCAGTGCAAGACTTGTTCGGTGCAGCGGCTTTCCGGCTCTCGGGCACCGATAAGGAGGGGGATTGGGGCTGGTAGCGCTCCACTTGTAGCTACTACAGCTCCTTCAGCGATTCATTACACTACATTGATTTCATGATTTCCATGTGCATACTATGCCGCTTGATTTTGTTAAATATATACAATTTTTATGATTCAAAGGAACAACATGCAAGATAAGGACAGATTCACAGCATAGTTAGACAAGGATTAGAGCAACCGGCAGTTGAACAAGGAGATTCCGCATAGCTGCAGCATCATCTGTCCGGATGCCTATATAGCCGACATCACGATGCGACCTACATTGGCAACTAGCCTCACGACGAATCAAACGAGTTCTTAGTAAAGCCGACGACAAGCTCCGTCACGATGCAGAATGAAGAAGTGCGTTCACGCGGCGACTGCAGCCTTTTTTGCAAGCCCTATACTTACACCTGCCTCTTCCTCTGAAGATCTCTTCAGCGCACGTGCGCTTTTTTCGGGTGATTTAATCCCACTTGGACTAGTTTATCATGGAATAAGCTGCCTCTTTGGAAAACTTCGTAGAAGATTTATCTCATTACAATCAGGTAGAATAGTCTCTTTGTCTTTTTTCTCATTCGATACCATTATTCAAGGACATTAAACAACTCGCTCTATCGTCTCACTCTCTCAGCTAGCACAGCGAATTGCACTGTAAAACTTGAAAGCATTCTAGAGAGTTCCGGGAAAATGAGTGTGCTCCAAAGGATCATTCGAAGCTGCACGATTTTATTCAAATAAGGTCGAGGAGCTTCCATTTACATTCTTGGAAGATCATTCAAGATTTCCTAAAGGAATCGTCCACGGAAAATGAGTTTTTGTGTTACCCATATGTTTATGTTGTATTTGCCCAATGTTGGCCTCATGCAAAATTTCACGCGAAAAATGTGAATCTGGCTGAGATACAGCACCACAAAGTGCGGTCCCAGTGGGCGGGGCCTCCGTGTAAAAGCCTCGTCCCGTCTTCCGCCGCCGTTGGGAACGGAGAGTAGGACTGTTTACGTAACCTTCTGTTCCTACAATGCGTCTCCGACCACGGCGGACGCGGTACGAGGCTCTTACACGGAGGCCCCGCCCACTGGGACCGCACTTTGTGGTGCTGTATCTCAGCCAGATTCACATTTTTTTCGCTTGAAATTTTGCATGAGGCCAATATTAGGCAAATACTACATAAACATATGGGTAACACAAAAAACTCATTTTCCGTGGACGATTCCTTTAAACTCGAACTTTATCTCTGCAGGTGAATGGATGAGACTCTAGGCGCCTGTGAAGAGATCTTAATAGCTAGAGTGACAGTGACAATGCTGCTTTGCTACATAACCCTTCACAAACAAAATCAGTCGGAGAGCCAGGAAGATTAACTAAAGGGAAAATTGTGGAAGCAGAGGTATGAAATAAACCAATCATACAGAAAAAAATTATAAAGAATTAGCAGACAGAGGTGAACAGTACTCACAAGCTATTATAGTTACATGATCGAGTAATTTGGGAGGTGAGCACGCTTCGTCGGTGGAGTCAAAGGCATTAATCAAGTATTAATGAATACATAAATAAACAAAATACTAAATTATAAAGTAAATGTTTTGTTAAATGGAACAGCAGTGAAATGCCAAAAACAGCTGAACCAACACTTCAGCTCTAAAGGCATGTTTTAGAGAAAACGAGGAGAGATTCCGTACCGGTTCTAGGAAACAGGAGAACATTTTTCTTTTCATTTCCACCGTTCGATTTCTGTTACAATATCGCTCACTTCTGATTAATCAATACTCTGCGAAAGTTAATCACTCGCAAATCGTCGCACCGTAATAACTTTGTGCAAAGTGCATGAAATGGTAAAAGGTGAACGGTTTTAGGTTCGTCTGAGTGCGACGAGTTCAGCATTGTATAAAATTTTTATTAGGCTGAGTTGAGAGCAAAAGCTTTGTTCTCAATCGAGGTTCGAACTTGAACTCCACGTGTTCCGGGAGTATGTGCTAATCCATTACACTACCGAGCCCCTTTTACTTTTCTCAGTTTCTGAATGACATGTTTACCATAGCTTGAACATACCATTCAGGAACTGTGTTGAGATGAAAGGATCTCGGTAGTGTAGTGGATTAGCACATAAGCCTGGAAAACATAGAGTGCGAGTTCGAGACCCGTCCAAGACCAAAGCATTTGCCCATATAAACTCAGCAATACAATAACAGCTTCGCATCGCGGACTGCGGCGAAAATTAGCAGCTACAAAAGTTAATCAATCAATGTACACAATGTCAAATTTTGATAATTAGGTCAGCAACTTCTTCTGAAAGCTTACCGAAAAATCATTCTTTGATCTAAAAAACGACTCCGACTCCTTCGAGCCTGCATTCTCATTTTCAATGGTCGCCCAAATTCCGCGCGAACGTTATAGAATATAGAATCTGTTTCTGAGAAATATAGAATCTGTTTTTGAGAAACCCATGCGATTTTCATAGCTTCATCATGTAAGCACAGGAGTGAAAGGGGAAATTACGTGGCGTTTAGAATACGCTGCACACCGATGTTTAAGGTTTCATCATCGAACAACTGCCTGCCTGCAGTCTGAAGACAACATAATTTCTGCACTACGTAGCACATAATCTGTGAATAATGAATTAGTCCTTTAGTTTCCCTTTTTTTGCCAAAATATCGTGAAATGTTATTGCAGAGAAGGGTCCTGCAATTTCAAACAGAGTACACTGAAGAATGGCTTTCGCGCTGAATATGAGCGAGCAACCATTGAAAGTGTGAATGCAGGCTGGAAGGAGTCGCAGTCCCGTCAAATATCGGAACAAAATTTTCTTAGCCTTCAGGAAGAAGCTGGTTATCTACTCATCAAAATTTCGTCCACCTTTTTCCATTCATCCAGTTCAAACGAATTTATGATGGTGCGACAGGTTTGCAAGTGATTAATTCATCGCAGGGTGTCGATTGATGAGAAAGCGTGACCGGTATTGTACCTTTTTCATTTTTATGACCGAACACGATCCTTCCTGTCACACTGCAAACTTTCGTTGAAGGGCGTAGTTCTCGACGATGGATGGATTTCGGGTGCAAGAGGAGCGCCGCAGTCTTCGCTTTCTAGCCTTGATCAGGAGTTCTGCAGCCGTAGTAGAGTGTCGAGGAGAGATTTTGTATTTACACTCATAATTAGACTGTCTTCTGAAAGTAGGACGCCTGTGATATGAAGTGCAGCGGGTGTGTACCCTTATGTCATGACTTCGCACCGCAGCATGTCGCAAGCGATGCAATGCGGACGAGCTAAGGGAGCCATGTTGTTGGGTCTTAAAGCGATTACAAGTCAACTGCGTATCGCGCCCCTAGCCTTACCGTGTAATCGTTCTAATACCCAACTACCGCGACGCGCATAGCTCGCAGACACTGCGTCGCACGCCGCTTGTCGTCGTGCGAAATCCTGACATAAGGATACACACCCGAGTACGGCCAGACATCGGATGTTAAACCTTCTACTGACTTTATAAGGCCAAGTACGGTAAATAACAACAAATGGCAAAAGGCGATGACCAAATCTAGTAGTGTCCAGTAGCGACCAAGATCGTTGTGATTGGATCCTTGTGACACTCCGAGACATAATACAATCGGCTCCTCCTCAAGATTGCAAGCAGTTTGATATGGCTTACATCAATGATTGCACGATTAGTAATTAGTTGTACTAGCCGAATTACTACCATGAACTATCAAAAGTTATGTGAGACATCCAGTGGATGGCCGCGTTTCATCCAAGAGGACTTTTATTAGACACTATGCTTCATCTGGGGAACAATACTATCTTCAGTGGTTCTACATTATGTCTATTTCAAATGGAAGATAGGTAATATTTGAGCAATGGGAGAATTAGTTATGAACACCGGAGACGTGCGCAAATCGAAATTTCGTTCCAGCTTAGAAACTGCAACGTGAAAAATCATCTTGTCCTGTCCTTTGAAGTATGCCGCTCATGCTTCTAAAATCCATCGTTTGCCAGAGACGCTAGCAATTGTATGGCGAAGGCGGGATAAACCCTTCATCTCTAGTAGCCTGTGGTTTCCTTCGGCACTTCTCAATCATGCCTTCAGCTACATACAGTAGCGCTCAACTCTCTTCGGTCAAATGGTTTCTCACTTAGATTCCTCGCTTGTAACTTTTTTGCGACTGGACCGATCTAAGAGAAATTTCGGTTTGTGGTACTTGGAGACACTGCATACTAGATATACTATTTTGGCGCTTTTTGGAGTCCCCTGTTTTTGGATTTTTTGTTTTTGGAGCCATCCCTGTCCCGCTGTGCCGCTGTCATCAAAAGTCGTGTTTTTTCTACAGAATATTGATGTTGTCTAAGGCTTGCTAGTTTTATTTTTCTAAAGAAAGCCAATTTTCCTCGACTGAGCCTTTTCCTTTTCTCCGGTGGTTTTGTAGTAAATTCTTGTAAAAAAAACTATGAAAAGAGTCAAGCGGCACTCAAGTAGAAGGAATGTTGATAATTGTTTCAGGAACCACATATAAAAATTTTGTCAAATTTGGTCAAGTAGGAAAAAAGTTATGTCAAAAAAGTGTTTAGCCGAATACTTTTGAGCACTACTGTAGGTGGAAGCACGATTCTAACGCAGAGAACTACAGCTAGTCCATTTCTAAGCTTGAATCTCATGTAGTACTAAGGCGACATCACATCTTTCAGCAGCTTACGCTTACATAGTTTCCGTCTTCTCCGGATGACTGCGACTCTTTTTTGATCAAAATGGCTCGGAGCCAGTTGGTTTGAAGTTTAGTTTCGTAGAACTAGTAGAATGATTGTACCTAGTTTGTATGATTTCGCTGAAAATCCTTTGTTTCCTATAACAACTCCAGTGTGCAAAGCAAGATAAAATATAATTAGTGTTAATTCCGATACCAGTAGAGGGTCTTTCATTCCGTATTGGTTGATTACGGGGAATCTCAGGTGAGCACTGCGAAGCCTCGAGGGGACATCTGCAATTGGCGGAATGGTGGTAACAAAGCGACAGTAAACTATAAATATCTGAGTCGACTTCACAAGTTTCGAATAGATCACTATTGGCCGGGTAACCTCTGCCATAGCGACTTCTACAGGGTCCATCGGAGTCCCTCCTCCTTGTTAGAGCGCTGCTACCAATGAGCCACATATTGGCCATCGGAGGTATTTCCCTTCAATCAGCCACGCTTGGTATGCGATAGGCATGAGCTTGTTTTATGCAGGAATTGGTGAGAAATCCATCTTCAGGGGCGGCCGCTCGAGTGAATGGTAGCCATATGTAACCAGAAAAAATTCGCCGTTCCAGTAAGTTTTCCACGGTACACCCCAAATATTTGGTTGAGCAGAGAGTCATGACCGGTTTTTCTACATTCTCTTTAAATTCTTGGGGCCATGTGGGGATTCAGCAGCACCAAGGTTTGATAGAAGGTTCAAGAAGCTTCACTATATAAACGGAAACTGAACTAAAAGGAGACCTATACAAACGCATGCGTACTGTTATGAAGTAATCATGATCACAATCGTCAAAGCCATCTGCGAGCGACTATCTACTACGAGCTCCTGCAAGACCACGGATCGACGACTGCTAGTGCCAATACCTGCGCTTCATTTAAGAGGAACATCATTTCCGGATCAGCGGTTTGCCGTTTGTACCACCGCTTCTGAAGAGCAGTTATCTCCTTCGAAGACCAACCCCGTTCCGGACGCCCTACTGTCGTGGACCATGAAACCCTATGCAGTGCCTTAGAAGAGGAGCCGTATGATACCAGTCGGGAATTGTCGACGACACTCGGATACAGCCCAGGACCGTACTGGACCGCCTTCACGGTTTCGGTAATAAAAGTGAGATACCGGTCGGAGCATTCTGCTCAGCTTGATAGCTCCTGTCCAGGTGAAGTTGAGAGAGCAACGGCTGCGATGGTCTGGACACGTGCTGAGGAGATCAGAGGATCACCCCGTAAGAAAAGCACTGGAGTTCGAAGCGCAAAGGAAGTGACCACGCGGAACCCCAAAGAAGAGGTGGAGGGACGTCATCAAGAGCGACCTCATCGGAGTGAAGGCTACGGCGGAGATGCCTTGGATAGAAGGAGGTGGCGACGCCTGACAGGAGCAGCGGACCCTGCAACGGCGCGGGACTAACACCAGGGAGAAGAAGAAGAGAAAACCCCAAATAGAGCGTTTAAGATTCATGGACTTAATTAATCGTTGAAAATGGAGTTGTAAATCTGTTGGACACTACAAGGCATTATATAGGCGAGGAAAACTTCAACGTGTCTCATTCAGGTTTTCCCTATCCATTTTTGGAGTAGAGATCGAACAAGTGGCGCATTTTTAGAGGTTCGACCCTTCACCGGCATGTTGGTACTCGTCATCTTGATGAACCTATGTATTATTGTAGGACGAAAAACGATGGATCGCCCTGAAATTGAACCCTGTTTCGGGAGAGGTGGGCCAAGATTCCGGCTTTCAAGATGAAAATTGGAACCACTTACCTGAGAGAGTGTGATATATGGGAAAAAAGTGATGTGTAGTTTATTGTAACTCAATAGGATTGCGATTAGCATTTGTACTTTTGTGCTCCTCATTCTGCTGAACCTTCACTATTGCAAGATAATTTTTCTTCCACGGAGGAAAAGGTGGAAAATTTCTCTGCGATTTTGATTCATCGAAGATTGGAGGTTTCATAGCTTTCACTTATTTCCATTTTATTGAGCCCCATGACGTAAGACATATTCATCTCATAGTTTTTTGTCGTATATGTACGTCGAAAGTCAAATTTCTTGGTACTTAATGTTCCAACATATTAGTTGCTAGCTTACATCTTGAAAGAGGTAGGCTAATATTCAAGGGATAAATAATTATAATATTAACAAAGAGATTGTGTTTTCAAAAAAATAGGGGGGTGGGGAAGAAGCATAAAAGTAGTTCAAACTCCGTTTCGCGACTTTGCGTCACGTTTGCAGACATTATAAGGAATCAAGTGAGGAACTGAAATCGTTTAAACAAGATTAAAATTCGCATGCTATTATCTATAAGATAGTGTTTTCTAAATTGTTATAAAGTGTATTCTGTTCATAAGAGACAAAGGAGGGGAGCCTTTTATTTATTTATTATTATTATTACTATTGTTATTATAATTATTATTATTATATTATTATTTATACTTTATTGTTTATTGATGGCCAATCACAATACATAAGATCACATAATGATAAACTCGAGGCAGTACTGTCGATTGATTTGCTTCGAGTCAAGCTTAAAATTTGACCCTCAATTTTAGTAGTTTAATTGATAAGAGAGCAAATGAGTAGTCACAGGTTTGATCTTCAACCCTCAACTTAACAGTTAGAAACCTATGATTGGAATGGCCTGTGAAGCAAGGGGGGATGGGCAGCCAGAAAGGCCAGCTATAATTCGGAATTTATTTTTTTAAATAGCATGGAAATAGTAAAATAGTAGCAGATGAGACGAGGAGTATTTTAGGTGGCCAACAGAAATAGGATATTTTTAAAGTCGATCACGACCACCTGAAAGGTAATAAGTGAAATGAGGAACGATTCGCAGAGCAGAATTGTGAACAACTATCCACTTCACCCACCCAAGAATCGGAAAGAATTCTCATACCCCCACAAATAGGACCTTCAAAGCATGGAATACAAAAACAAAGCGATTGTCTGCTCTGTAGTCACCTAGGTTCTCGAAAGATAATTCAAAAACATGCAAAAATGGGTGGGATCAGAGAGCGAAGCCCCAAAAGAATAGCCATGTGGGTTTCTTGCCGGACGTTTAGCGCACGAATATCGAGTTTACGGAAGAGCAAAGAGACTAATAGTCTGGGAAATCGTAAGTGAGTGGCTGTGATCCACTACCGCAGAAGGCGAGAGTGATCGATCGCGTTAAATCAACGACCCAGAAAGTCTCGACGACCTCAGCGGCTGCCGGGGCCAATTTCGCCAAGTTCTTAATGCACCTCCATCATCGGCTGAGCCGGACTGAAGGCCAGCCGCGCCAGATTCCAAATAAAAGATAATAGTGGATGAGCTATAATTAGTATAAAAAATAAAACAGGCGTGAATAATTGAGGCAAAAATGGTTGTGCTTGGGATAATTCTGAGGCCCATCATTGTTTGCTGCGTTTCGCCAACATGACGCTCCGGGGCGGAACATTACTCAAAGACCAATAACAATCAACGGTTTTATAAAAGCAAATATGAAAACTTTGGTAGTCGTTTTGTATTGGGTTGATGAATAAGTTTCCGCCGTTTCTTTTTGATTCACTGTGTTTCGCAACGTACTCTTCACTTTCGAAGTCGCCCATGAATGTGTTCGATAGAGCTATTTCTGCTCTACAAAAAGGTGCCCATTTGCTTTTCGATTTATTTGATTGCTCAATATCTCAATATTTATGAGATTCAGAAATGAAGTAATATGAAGGCGAAAATTCGCACTTCCGACACTTCATCTTCCTCGTCTGCCATCGAGTTCAAAAAATATAGGGATCTCGATGGAGCTTTTTCAGCTCTGCAAAGTGGCGCTGCTTGTTATTCAGATAGCTCAATTAATTGCTGTTTCAAGGCCTACAAATGCAGTGCTTAGCAAAAATGTCCATTTTTGGTATCCTCTCTTCCTTGCTTACCACTGAGATTGAAGATAATATTCGTATATGCGTCCGATAGAGCTTTTTCTGCTCCAAAAGATGGTGTCACTCGTCTTATGAATACTTTCATAGTTTAATTTTTCAAGACTCAGAAATGGGATACTCAGCAGCAACCCACTTGCACTTTTTTCGTCAAGAATCGAGATTTCAACAAACACTTTTATCAGACAAGAAGACCCTTAATTATAACGGTAGATTGATCAATGAAGTTTTTTCCTAATTGGTTTTATCTGACGTTGCAAAGTTCAGCTTTTTTGGACTCCAAACGGAACTGTTTGTAAAGCTGAAAAAGCTCTATCAAAAACATATGCGCATACATTTTTTGACTTCGATGACAAATGAAGAAGAGGGAATGCCGAGAGTGCGAATTTTCGCCTTCGGATTACTTCATTTCCAAACCGCATAAGTATTAAGCAATCAATGGAATCAAAAGCATGTGAGCATCCCCTTGTAGAGCAGAGAAAGTTCTATAGAACACATGTACTAAATGCTTTGGCGCAAGGTGAACGGAGCGTTGCGAAACAGAGAGTGAGAGAACGACAGGAACGTATTCCTCAACCCAATGATTCTATTCGGAATCTGTCCATTTAACATCACAAGGAGATTTTCTGTTGACCTTTTATGTTCCGGGCGATGTGACATAAACTCGGTATCCCTCCTATAGGTGAGGATAGATATGAGAAGTTGTAAGTGTTCCAAAAGACGTGAGGAACTTTAGGAAGGTGCTCATTACCCAGTAAAGAGATTGTAATACAATACACAGGAAAGAGATATACAATATATGTCAAGTAGTTTCCCAGAAACGGTAATAAAACAGGTGTTACACATTTTTATCAGAATATAACACTGAAAGACGCAGTAGACTATCACTGGTTTCTTGTACGGGAGCATGGCCACTGCACTACCGATTCCCCTCCTGATCACATGAACGAAGTGAAGACGATCCTTTTTCCCATACCGAGATAAGAAACAGGTAACACATGTGGAATAACCCTTGCTCTCACTATCGGACCTTCTATTTTATGCACAAAACATATGTATATATGACGTAGCAATACCTATGTAGAAACTTAATATTTCCATAAAAAATTCCTAAAAGTATAAGCGTAATTCATATTACTTCGTAATTATAATATAATCGTAATTAATACGTAATCTAAACATCGCCTGTAAGCGTCCAAGGTCAGTCAGGTGATATGAAATCGAAAAAATAATTTTGGATGACCGGAAAATTTATGATTGGGAAAGCCTTTTTGAGCGCTTATCCAAGATTCTCCTTGAGACCAGACGAGTGGGAGTTGCATCCCTATCAATGCGTGGATTAATTAGCTATAATTGTTCATTAATAATATCAATGTGCTTCTAACCAGACGGACGGATCGGACGTTTCTTAAAAGTCAGCTTTATTTTGCATATGGGTATCATCATACGTCTGCCAACCTACCTGCGTTTGTTGTCAGAGAAAGCCCGATCTTTCATTTCAAAGGTATCTGCAGTAGCGCCGCAATAGCTAATTTATCATAAACGAATCGTTTCTGAACGGCTCCTTTCTCCATTCCAGCACCTCACACCATTACCATGCCAGTTTTGAATAGCGTTTCGCATTAATGCTGGCATGTAATCTAGTTCTGTAAATGAGTAACCAACCACCCAGGTCGGAATTTATTTTTACGATGGAGTTAGAGGGAAAGCAGCTCGCATGCTTTCGTGAAGAGATTAACTACCCGGCAATTTGCATAATCAGCCAGCAATACCGGTAAAAAAGCCTTGCAATCACGTTCCCCATTTCGTAAGTTAATTGAGCGCAGCGTTGACCAAGGAACAGCCGCAGTGCTTCACGGTAGCCATTACTGAACGGTAAATGAACCAGTTCGTATATTATTGCAAGGATACTAAATGGTGCGTAGACAATTGCGGATTATTGCGGATGATCCCGCAGAGGTGCATTCATTGAATCAAAGTCTCATGTGTACGATGCAAAGCTCTATGAAAGAAGGGTCATGCAGTAGCAATTTTTGACAGCTGCTGAAGTTCTCTATAAACAATCCATCAGAAACTGAGGGCCTTGAGTCAGAATTTGCGCCGCTCATTTCCCACTAGAGTTTCAAGTTTTGATGAAAATGTAGGGACGCTAGCTCTGTCACGGTAGCCAACACGGTAACAAGTTTCAACTTAAATTCTGTGTAGTTGGATCCAGAAACTACCCAAAAGTAAGAGCAGGGGCGCATTGTGAGAACAACGAATCCTTCGTAAGGAATGGTAGACCATCAGATTGAGAATATGGCGTCTGGTCAAGTGTATTGAGTACATTACAGCATTGCTGCATTTTGTTCAAAAATTTTTCGGTAGAGAAATGCCGAGTGGTGATTACGGTAAACGTACATCCCATTGTAATCTGAACTTACAATGGTGCATTCTTGAAAATTAGCTGACAGAGTATTTTTGGTATTGTTTTCTTTGTTCTTTTGTTTCGCTTAGATGAGAAGAAGTTACTGCTGAACTGGTCACAATGAAACTGAAAAAAGAAAAGACGAAGATATTGAAAATCTGTGAGGATAACATGATTTCTGGTTGCGGTCCAATCTCTGCTGATCTTGTTCTAAGTTGGTGTTGGATACGGTAGGTGGCCCGTCTGTGGGTTAAGATTTAATATCTGGAAGCGTAGTATTGAAATATAACAGCTCGATCGTTCTGAGCTATAAAGAAGAGGATGCTCCCAAAATGTATGCTGGTAAAATTCTCTCAACAATGTTATGGAGAGTTCAACAAAAGAAAAGTCACAATGAATGAAGTTCAGTTCAGATTTAAAAAACATTGAGCAAGCAAGCGCAAGCGGAGGGAGAACTTCTTTGCTTCACAAGTGTGCTGAGCTGTGGGCAGAAATTTCGGTCCCGTTCGTGACTGAAGCTTTTGCCCATTGCTCTGCATACTTGTGGTAACACTGACTGCAGCGGTGCAACGGAAGTCGCGGGCTGCAGCCTAAATCAGCAGCTATCAGCAATCAAAAACACTTTTCTTTTCTATAAGGATGCTGAGTTATGAGTAAAAGCTTCGGTGTCGGACGGGACTCAAACCCGCGTAAATCTTCCAGCCAATGTTATTGGATGGCTGGAAGATTTATGATTGGGAGAGCGTTTATGAGCGCTTATCCGAGATTCTCCTTGAAATCAGACGTGTGGGAGCTGCATCGCCTATCAATGCGTGCATTAATCAGCTATAATTGTTCATTAATAATGTCAATGAATTGCTTCTAACCACCCAATCGGACGTTTCTCAAGAGCCAGCTTTCATACTTTCGCCAACCTACGGTGTTTATTGTCAGAAAAAGCCCGATTTTTCATTTCAAAGGAATCTGCAGTAGCGCCGCAATGTTTGTTTGTTTGTTTATTAACGTAAGCAACAGCCCCCGTAATTACAATAGGTCATTCAAGAAAAAACAGTGTAACATGAAAAAGAAAACCCTTGAAACTGCGGTTCACCAGCACAGAAGAAAGTATACTGACCGAATCAAAAACGAATCGTTTCGTAACGGCTCCTTTTCTCACTCTTTTCTTCATTCAAAATAACTTTTCTTTTCGTTTTTTTCCTGCTCGAGGACCATTCTTTCTCAGTGTAGGCACGAAGAGAATGCCTCAACAAAACCATTCTTATTTGTTTTCAGGCATTAGGTGTAGTTCTATTAAGTTCAAGTACATAGTTCTCATTACGGGAATTCATGGGTGTGCTTCGACAAAATGTAAGACGAGCAATCCTTTCAGATTCTGAACAATCTCCTCAGTAAATGCTTCCTTCACCTTTCTGCAGCGGTGGGCAATTGTTGAGTTTGTGGCATGGGCAGTTTTTTGCACCATATTCATTCACAACAACGCAGGCTTTTTATGGTAGATACTTGATACACTCTTACAACCAGCTTTACAAGCAGTGTGTAGCTAGCGGATGCTGTAAGCTATTAGGTTGGAACATAATTTCTGTCCCACAATGACGAAAAATTTCAGGTTTATTTTTCTTTATTTGTGTCTGTCTGCAGTCAGCAAAATATGTACCATTATAATCAACAATATATTGCCAGCGAATAGGGAGATAAAAGATGCCTTGCTTGTGGAAGTCTGGGGATTTCTGGTCGAAGAAAGTTTGGAGGTCGATTTTGAGATCATCGTCATCTTTGAGCTGCCGTCCGTCGAGGAAGTGGGTCAGAGATCGGAATAGGTGGTAGTTAGTTGGGGCAATGTTCGAAGGTTACGGTGGGTGGGGGAGCTTCGTCCAACCAAGGTCCTGGATCTTTTGACACGTCAACTTTGCCACATGTGGGCGAGCGTTGTCGTGGAGGAAGAAGTATCGGGCCATTTTTGCCGTAAGTTTTGCCGCTCCGGTGTCCAACTGCCTGCAGTAGAGATCGGCGGTGACTGTCGCGTTGGATGGCAATTTTTCGCCCTTTTTTGAAAAAATTTTTTCTTCGAATTTTTTTCTCTTTGCAGTTTTTTGAAATTTTTTCTGCTTCAATTTGAGTCGATCGAGCCATCGGATTGCCGCCATATGAAAGACAGTACCTGAGCCCATCGACTGGTTGATTCGGTCAGTGGCTTTGCATGCTGAGGAACCGGGGCGGTGTTCGTGAATTTCGTACCTCTCGCGAAATTGTCGTAGATTCACTGCTAGTTGAAGCCGTAGAGAATATGAATGTATTAATCAGTAGTCCTTTTCACTCGCTTTATATACCCCCCACTACCAAATATTCCAGAAGCTTTCACAGTTTTCCACAAGAAAAATAAAAAGTGTAACAAAAATTATGTTCCAACCTAAGAGAACAACTCTGTACTCTGAATGATGAGTTGCATGCAGCCCGAAAAGCATAAATGTGAGTTCGAGTCCCTTGAATGACTCAGTTTTTGTCCACGACCCAGCATCCTTGTAGCCACATTTGTATCATGGATTGCTGCTAAATAGGGAGGTTTTCAAGTATAAAAAAATTTCGAGATTTTGTATGCTAGAATAAACCTTTCGAAGTGAGCACGATTCGAAGCTCTGAAAACACTTTCAAGATGTTACAAGTGAGATGAGTAATGGGCAAAAGCTTCGATCTCGGACGAGTCTCGAACCCTTACTTCATGCTTTCCGGGCATATGTGCTAATCCATTACACTACCGTGACCCTTTCACCTCAACTCGGCTTCTGAGTGGTATATTTCATTAGCTGATTGCTATTTGGTGGTAAGCTATGGTAAATATTCCATTCAGGAGCTGAGTTAAGGTGAAAGGGCTCTCAACAGTGTGACGAATCAGCACATATGCCCGGAAAGTATCGAGTGCCGGTTCGAGTCCCGTCCAAGATTGAGGCTTTTGTCCATAACTCAGCACACTTGTGACAACTTTCGCACCTTGGGCTGCGGCGAAAATCAGCAGCTATCAACAACCAAAAGTATTAAATTCAGCTTTTCAAAGACTATCCTATCTCTCCCTGCTATCTAAAGAGCCTCATCCCTAACAAATTCATATGCCCTCTATAACATATAATAAACAGTTCATGAAGCTTTTTTGATTTTGTTGTTGACAACATTCAAAGGACCATCTCTCATCTCAATGGGTTCGGCCGACTGGTGCAGCAGAGTCAAAAAAGAGAAAGGAGGTGGACAAGCTTCCATAAAAAAGCTCTACCTTTGCACGCTCCATGAATTAAAGCCCACCCAGTCGCACTTCCATCATTTGGCCTCGGCTTGACGACATTTCGAAGGGCTAAGTTCAATGATATTTTAAACTCAGCACATGCTCTTGCTAGTTCATAAACTAACGATCCGGACGGCAGGTGCTCATGCTTTATAGAATTCCGGATAGGTATGAAATTAGTCAAGCATACCACAGCCGTAATCATCAGTGCCGCTCTCCATTTCCTGCAATTAAAGAAATTAGAGGAAGTCAGTCGTGTTCGGATAAATTCTACCTGCATAATTTTCGCCTCACTATTTTCTGATACTTTGTCCTGCATCTGTCATCTCAAAATTTATAAGTAACAACCTATGCAGGTGAACGTGGCTCACCCTACATACAGCACTCATCCAATGTTAATTAAACCGATAAATAAAATATACATCACTTCCGTTGGTCAGAGCTAAGCGAAGCCGATTCTTCCAGAGCTGTAAAATGCTTTTGGATGTAGCCTCTATCATAATCATATTTCGGTGTATTTGTCCACATTCTGCGAAGCTCACTAGTTCGATTAGACGTCGTTTTCTTCTTTTCGAGGAATCTTTGCTGTAATCGTAATTTCAGGGGGATCGCTCTGCCACCCCCTATCACTTCACTGGGTTCCCAGCCGTTCTTTTACATTCTGGAGCTTTCTGATCCCCATGATCTCTCAGCATATACCCTTACCACCGTAGCCGTTACACCTAGTGACAAACACTGCGTTGAGGAACGAATCTTTGAACATTGCGATTCGCCCAGACCTATTCTGACAATACGCCTTCTCTCCTTTTGCCTCCGCGACTGATGTTGTAGGTGTACCAGATTTTTCTCAATGGAGATCGATATCATAGTACCAAGTATGCATAATAAAAAGTGTGTGTTCATCGACTGACTGATATCCTCTAAAATCACCCGAACAGGTACGTGTTGAGAACTCGTCGAAAATTCTTTCCAAACTGTGGAGATTCCTGCGAAAATTCCCTTCCAAAAATGATCTCTTTTTTCCAGACCCAAATACTACTACTCCTTGAGTTTTCTTTCACCCTTGTATAGGTTGGCTGCACTCACTCCTGCCTTTATCTGGACAAGTGCTCCCGTATTTTGTTAGAACTCCTGCCTTTGACTGGAAGAGTGCACCCCGTATCTGGTTAGAAATGCTTGGAAACCTTTTCATGCATCGTTTGTCACTGGTAAAATCGAAAAGTTTTCAGAGCACTTTCAGAGTTCACGTCTTTAGCTGTTCAATTTCCCTACACATGATATAAATTAGCGGACCATTTGCCACTAATGGGAGGGACGTTGACGGTGTTAGGGGTAGTATCTGAAATTTGTCGAGACAAGTATTAGCTGCTTTTCGCAATACTTCGTGTGGCTTTTGTTATCACAAAAGGGCAGTATGAGTACGTCTGTGGTCGGAGGTTTTACACGTAACCAAAAACTCGTGATGGCTTTGAAAATCGTAAAACAGCGCAGGTGATTGAAGCCACAAAGGTCTTCAAGCCTGTTGCATCCACTTTAGTGCTGCGGCTGTCCTCATGCAAACAGTTTTGTGAAACAAGTGGAGCCTTGTATCAGACACTTTATGATGTTGTTGCCACGGCAGAGGATGACTGACAGTAGGGGGAGGAAGGGAGGGGTGCGAAAAGAGGACGTCCGAATCTAACAATAACGGTGGATACCGCCACGGCACTGGTCTGACGTTGAGGAGGAAAAATGGGGACCGAAAGGAGAGATCATCAGTGACGATCTCTCGGAAGAGCTCCTTTATGTTTGTTTAGTTTTGTTTGTATTATCTCAATCATGTCGTTTTATATAATCAATAAATAAATGATAAACAAATAAGGGAGCCACAGTTCTCGGGTGTATGTCATTAAGACAGAAAAATCGCATAGCGGCATTCGGTGTGCGATGAGATGGTGCGAGTTATGCACGCCGTACTGTATGGGTCCTGAAGCGATGACGGTACTCTACGCTTTATTACAGGCCTAATCGCTTTAGGACCCAACAATAAGGAGCGCATAGCTCGCACCATCGCGTCGCACGCCGCACGCGGCTGCGCAAATATTCTGTCCTAACGACATACACCCACAGTTCTCAGCCAGGAATCGAGATTCAGCGAATACACAGGCTGGGTCGGCCTTTTGACTTGAGCTATACCGATTTTCGAAATCCTCAGCGGTCGAATCCGGACCACTTTGCGGTGAGAAGAATTTCTTGATTTCCGTGGAGGTCATTAGTAAAGTAACGCTTGCCAATTAAAGCCGAGCGAAAATCTTAATGGCGATAACCTCATGGTTAACCTGAGTTATTGTGGCGTTAACGGACTTTGTCTATCAAAACGTGTTGTAATCGAACATCTGCTCTTTCGGTGATTAACAACCATGCAGCTAACTGCTTCGATCGTATGTTAAATTCATAATGAACATGTGTTCAGAAACAGCAACAAAAGAAAACCTCAAAAACATTGATTGATCAGTTCTAGCTGATCGATAGGAGAGGAAGTCCATGTATATAAATAACATGGGAGGAGCGTCACTGAAAAACTTTCGTTCAGCTTTAAGTTTTAGCGTGGCACACGCAATATAGCTGCTTTAGCGTATAAGGCCAAAGGAATTCCAAAACTCTTTTATATTTCTATAAAACCATTTCTTCGATTTAGTCATGATTAGTGTCCTGCTGAAATGATAAAATGAAGCCGTTCGTGGTATTAAGTAAGTCTAGCCAAGCAGCTTCGAAAAAGTTGGCTTTTTGATGAGTTTTAAAAGGTACACAGACTGCTGCCTTGCTTCTGCGGTGTTCCTTTGTTGATCTAAAGCGGCTTTAGAATGTCGTGATGGTGAACGTGGTTGGATTTCAGGCTTGAATATAAAGGGACGCATTGGGAGGCGCCGCCCACAATTGGCACCTCCTATACCGCCCCCACCACTTCTTCTCCAAGTTTCCTCAAGTTGTCTCTCATTCACCCTGCTCTCGCAAAGGCTGAGATTATTGATATCGAGAAAATCGCCGGATTTCTTCAACTACACTGATATACTTTTCGAAAAATGCTCGGAGCACAAGCGCTAAGAACTAAGCAGGTGAGTACGATGAAATTGGTTCAGATTATCATTTTATATTTTCTTCTGACCATATTTTGAACAAATTCTCTCATTCTGAATATTTTATTAGATGACTCTAATACGTTCTGCATATGACTCCACGCTTTGAATCTTGCTATATAACTTTTATAATTTTTAATTCCCGTTAATAACTGGAATCAGCTCAGCCACGCCTCATTAAACTTACCTTTTTTTCTAGGATCTTCTACCGATTTCAGTAGATTCTTAAGTCACAAAAGTTCATCAGCTTTCTGCAGCGAAACTAATTTGGAGTACTTTTCAATTGTTCACATTTAATTTCAATTCCTTCCATCGCCAAATCCGTTTTCAATATTTGCTTATCCCCTGGGGATCGTAATGGGTGCTTTATGGTCGGTTCATTTACTTTTTTCTTCCGTATTCGATTAAAAATTTTCGTTCCTAGCCGGCTACGCCTGTCCGTTGCCACAATTAAGCTGAATTTGTCCAGTCTGAGCTTTTGTTTTCATTGTTCTATTTTTCAATAGCTCACATGTAATTGTAGCTAGCAATTCCATATTGTGATGGCATAGCTTTCATAGGCTTTCTGTCAAATTAAATTCGCCGGAAACCTAAAATTCTATTTGGTATGCTATCAGGTATAACTAGCACAATCTAAAACGTTAGAAAGGCCATAAAATCATCCAAAATACCCCAAGCCCGCTTACGTCTTCTCTTTGCCCTACATACTCACCTGATGAGAGACCCTGTCTGCTTGGCAGGGCTGAGCCTTTGGCCCGATGGATATGGGTAAAATAGTGGTCAGACTTCACCATTGTAATGTGATGTTTTTTCGAACAGGCGGGTCAGTATAAGGGCCCACTGGCCTCACGGAATCGATGCATACTTTCGCCTTTATACAGCTGTGCTTCACATGCATACTTTTTTGTTGAAGATGCTTACAGATGCCTCTAAGCTTGCAAGATGCGTTACTGGAAGCGTACTTGGGTCTTACTAGGAAAGGATTTTAATTTCACATGGAACTTGGAAATGAGACCTAGGTAGATCAATAGGGTTTTGACAGCTGATTATAACTGTAAAAACCAAAATTGCCTAATGGCGTTCTGAAGCTACTTGGGGCGATCAGATTCTTCTTGCGATGACCCATTGGCGGATACTTTGCTTGATGCATCGCACAACGATGCTAACCGTGTGGGCAGCAACGGTCGCAGCTGCTCACTGGTAGCGCTCTTGCTCTAGCTGTGGGTTTTGTCCCTCGATTATTACTTTTGATAGGTCACGCTGACCAAAGTACTCAGTCAATGAGTGGTTGCAACCAAATTTCTACCCTTTCAACTCGCTTCGGAATGTCATTTGCAATTTAAGTTCTAGTTTTTGTAATCAGCGTTCGAGACCCTATCCATCCACCCAGGTCCCTTTTTCGAGTTCCGTGGGAAGTTGAAACCCTTGTTTGATTCTGTACTCCTAGCAGCCCTCCGTGCTGAAATCTCAGTCATCGCAGCCGGATTCATGAATAAAATGGAAACCTGTTCTTTTTTGCATGGATTCTTGTTAATTGTGAGAGCTGCTATTGCGTCGAATTGATTGGAACCGCCCTTCTAAATACTTCCGGATGTTGTCACATATGTCCACTTTCTTGCAATTGTTGTTCTTGTACGAACACTCACTGCCGAGAGGAACTGTGCAAATCGTTAGACAAGCTTCACTGGGGAAAACCCTACAGGGCACTGATGGCAATGCCATTTCTGAACCGATAAAAGAGATTAGGTCTTTTAGTTCCAACTACTTTGACTCCCACTTCTAGAAGGTCCTTCATCTACATTGTTCAGATAGCAAGTAGGTCCACTGGCAGTGGGAGGGGAATTTCTATCACCAGAAGAAGGATTTTGAAAAAAAATCGCAATCTCGCTGTCATCTGAAGGTATAGGGGTGATTATCATGCTAAGGCAAAGGAATGCATATGGGTTGAGAACACCAAATTTCAAGCAATTATCGCTATGGGGGTTTGCTCGTCGTAGTCTTAGGCTTTCCATTGAAGTTATTCTCAACTCGGTCTGATTATAGGCAGCCATGCGATCGAGCGGAGTTTCTGAGGGACCCATTTATTTTCAGCAACCTCATCATTAGTATAATCCACATAGTCACGAGCCCCATAAACTCATGCACAGCAAGACAAGCTCTTGCAGCTCCTCTTGTACCTTGAAGATAAACCAGGTCCCTCATGCCGCCACGACGGAAGCGATATCGGAAACTTGGGGACAGTGCGATGGCCGCGTACCATTTTGTATGACAACACTTCTTGAGCCGAACTGCTCGCTTAGGTCCTATTCATACTCACTAGTAGGAAAAATCCCATCTGTTCCAGTCATGCCATTTCAGCCGTATAATCACCCTCGTAATTGACCTAGCACTGAAGCAGAGCATGCAGGCATCAGAAATTGTCGGATGTGTACCCTTATGTCAGGATTTCGCACGACGACGAGCGGCGTGCGACGCAGTGTGTGCGAACTATGCGCGTCGCAGTAGTTGGGTCTTAAAACGATTACATATTAATGCTAGGGGGCGATACGCAGTTGGCTTGTAATCGCTTGGGGACACAACAACATGACTCCTTTAGCTCGTCCGCATTGCTTCGCTTGCGACGTGTCGCGGTGCGAAATCCTGACATAAGGGTACACACCCGAAAATGTCGAAGACCCAAAGTTTGGAAGTTGAGAACATCCGGCTGCACACTCCTATCTTGTAGTATGGGTATCTGGACTACGCAAGCACGAGCAAGCAGTCCCCATTACGCGCCTTGTTGAGGGGAGGTTCACCATTCCGACTGAGCCTTCCTTCAGAGAGCAGGATCCAATTTTCCACATTGATGGGCGAAAGGTTGTCAAGTGTTGACGGCTCCAGCGAGCCTTGTCACCTCCTCTTGTTGTGGTTCAAAAATCGACAAAGGCGGGTGGGCAATTACTTGTGTGGTTCACGAGCATGAAGGACATTTCTCTTCAAAAATTTGTCTCCGTTGTTGTCACACTAAGGGCGCCCCATTTTCCTTTTTTTTGTTTTCCAGTACTCGCTCATAAGGGTTCAGAGATCTTTTAGAAAGGCATTTATGTCAGGTATCTAAGAACAAGTAGCCTTCAGTAGGCATGGCCACCCAACACAACACTGAAAAGAATAAAACTGCCACTGCTGCCCCACATTGCCCTTTGGGAAGATCATATCTATAGACCTGGTCAGCGTTCCGGCCAATTTAGCTTCGGCGGAGCAGGAAATCCGTGGGCTCCATTACGGTCAATATAGCCTTGAGAGTCTTGGTAGTGATTGATAGAGCGAAAAAGGAAATTCAAAAAAAATTTATGGAATCTAGAATGAAGGGTGCACCCACGTGTTGACCGTTCCTAATTGGCTGGGCTCGAATCGGCTGTTTATATTCCCGACGATTTGTTATCTTCTTTTGTTGACCTCACGAGACGCCCGCCAGAGAGGGAATATCGTCTTTGAAAGGATGGAAATGAAAGTTTTCAGTGAAACATAAAGAAAAGATTAATTTTCTGTGCAATTCGCGTTCAGGCGCCACCACATTGTGCTTTTTGTTGCTGTGGTGTTTGATAGCAAAAGATAACCATCGTGATCACTCAGTGTAAAGTTGCGATGCAAACTGCACCACGCGATCCTAATCAATCTTTAGCAGTGGCGGTAACTCATTTTCAGCTTCATGACGGAGCTTGGCGCTCGTAAACGTTGTTTAGTTTGACGTGACCCGACGATTTATTTCAAAAGGACTCAAAGTGAGCGTATTTTCCAAGGATATCTTAATTTGGTTCAAGCAGGGCATGTAGACAAATGAAGGCTGCGGACTCGTTCTTCGTCGTACTATCATCAATCATTGCTTTCGTTGAGTAAAACTATTGCGTGACATCTATGCTATGCTGCTGGAATGAGCGCCAGCAACAGCAGCTTTTCACATTCACGAGGCATTCGCACTTTGAAGCAATGAAAACTCGTTGCAAACCGCTTTTTCAGCAGCTGTTTTCTCCATTTTAATACAAACGGTGGTAGTCTGAGCATTTATCGCTCGAGAGCCCTGCAATTCAGTTGGTTTCCAACCTCACTAAGGTCTTTTATATTTTTGGAAATAATCGGATTGAGGGCAGGGGTATTCAGAGGCAGTATGGATCTCTCCAGTAACATCGGGTGGATTTTTTTCATTGAGTGCAGCAACGAAAATTTAACAGCGGCTCGTGAGTGATCGTATAAGGAGAATCTCGTGGAGAATGACTGCATGGCGTATCCTGAGCAGTTTGATCAGTGCTGAGTTTTTTGGACTAACTTCTACCCTGTCTTGGAAATGTTCAGAGGGCGACAACAAATTTCATAGGCTTGAATAGAGTTTCAATGGACTCGTCCTCGTCGGAGCCTCAAAGGGCATAAGCCAAGTCCCGGGTCATTTGATCAGATATCTTTGGCACAAACTTCTGAAGTCGATGACTATCAATCGCCTTGACGTTTAATAGAACACCGTACCTTCTTTAGATTGTCAGCAGCAGTCAAAGAAGTGCATTTCGGAGGCTCTAGAGCTCAGGAAGCGGTTTTTTATTCTTTTTCATCCCTGTTTAGGAACAGCTCATAGTGCCACTATTGGGAATCTTTAATAGAATTTGCCCAGCTATCACGTAAAACCCACACAATTGATGTCTAATTTGACATGCACCTCCTGTCATGGACAGTGATCGATGGCGACAGTCGACGGGAGAAAATCGCCATTCTATCCAATGTTCTTATTCAGTGACAGGTGGCCTTAGAGATTCAGCAATCAACCAGGAAGGTGACAGGAATAAGGCAATTCGTCAAACACGAAGTGCTTCGCATAACTTTCCTCCTATGTGCCCGCCGTCATAGAGAATTATTGGGGCCATATCTTGGTAGAAGCATGTGCGGGCAGCCCTTTTACAGTCATCTATAGCATGTCTGATAAAGGCCGACCATGATGCCTAAATACACACTTTCTGGGCTTCTCTGTTTATGCAATAGCGTCCACCATCGCCTTCGCAACACAGAAAAATTCGTATGGTTTTTCTACATAGTGTTGTTTTTCATATTTATTTACGTATAACAAACTCTGCAATGTATTAGGTTGATCGGAAAGTTTTGATAGGGTTGAGATTTTTTTCTATTTTATTTTACAACTCAGCAAGTAATGCAGGCTAATCAACAATTTAATAAACATAGTTAGTTATAACATTGTCCCACCCAACGGGCAGGTCGGCGATTCTCTTCTCCCAGAATTAGGAGGATTGGGGTCAAAGAAGTCACCGACCACTTGTCCAAGGTGGTCATTGTTGACGAATTTTTTCTTTGCTAAGAAAGCCTCAGGGAGCCGGAGCAAGTGGTAATCTTAAGGGATAACATCAGGGGAATAGGATGGATGTGGAACCTTGTCCCAGTCAAGCTCTTCCAATTTTGCACGGGTCCCTCATATGGGTAAAGAGAGCCGTGCAAAATTGGAGGAGCTAGGTTGGGACCCGGTTCCACATGCACCCTATTCACCTGATACTGCCCTCTCAGATTACCACTTGTTCCGGCCCCCTAAGGCTTTCCTAGCAAAAAAAATTCGTCACCTTGAACAAGTGGTCGGTGACTTCTTTGACTCCTAATCCTCCTAATTCTGGGAGAAGAAAATCGCTGACCTGCTCTTTAGGTGGGACAATGTTATAACTAACGATGGTTATTATATTGTTGATTAGCCTGCACTACATGCTGAGTAATAAAAAAATATCTCAACCCTATCAAAACTTTCCGATCAACCTAATAGTTTTCTTGCCGACAGAGCAGTATTGAGATGATGACTTTTCGATGAATTTTTCCGCTTGGAAATTTGGAATTAATATGTTGCAAAACGCATCACGCGAGTTTATCGAGTACTATGAATAAAATTCGGCTGTTTCTCAGAAAGCTTGGCTGATCCAGATTACTCTTCAGTACTTTCTGGTCCAGCTACTGGACACATACAGTAGCGCTCAAAAGTCTTCGGCGAAATGGTCTTTCACTTGGGTTTTTTCACTTGTAACTTTTTTGCAACTGCACCGATTTAAGAAAAATTTCAGTATGTTGTACTTGGAGACACTGCATACTTAATATACTATTTTGGCGCGCAACGGTGTAGGTTACGTGGTTATATGAAATTTTTTAATTTTGGCATGCCATCGCTATGCCGTCCAGCTGTGCCGCTGTCATCAAAAGTCGTGGTCTTTCTACAAAATATTAATGTTCTCTGAGGCTTGCTCTTTTTGTTTTTGTATAGAAAGCCGTTTTTCTTAAACAAGCCTCTTACTTTTTTTTGGGTGGTCTTGTAGTAAATTCTTGTAAAAAATCATGAAAAGTGGCAAGCGGCGCTCAAGTAGAAGGAAATGTTGACAATAGGTTCAGGCACCACATATTAAAATTTTGTCAAATTTGGTCAAGAAGAAAAAAAGTTATGACAAAAAAGTTTCGGCCGAAGACTTTTGAGCGCTACTGTATTTGAGCCTTTGAAAAAAACATATGAAGTACTGAAAACTGCAATAAAAGCTTTTATGAAAGCAAGCAAATGCATAAAAAAAGCATCTGGTAATGCAGGTATCCCCAATATGGTATGTGAAGAAATGGCAGAAGTACTAGGGAGTGCTGAAAATTATGAGGTTCGACGAAGTTTCGCAGAATTTTGATGATATTTTTGTCTCAGGACGCGTCATGACAATCTGATCTGTAGACCAATATCTTGAGTATCCTCTTCAAGGAAGCACGATACATCCAAGCCCAAAACCACGGTTTCTTCCTTCTTAAACAACTCAGGCTAAGTGTTTTCCACCTTGCGGATGATCCATTCATCTGATCGATATTCTTCTCTGCAGCCCTGCTACTTACCCAGGACATTCACAGTTCTAATCTCCTGTTGGTGATAATTTACAACGTCCAACTGGTTCACAGAGGCAATTTCCACCGCTTCCTCAGCTATTTCTGATAGCAGCACCTGACAGCGTCTTTTCTGTTTTTATTGTTTTCATAACAGTGATGCCAAGTTTTTCGAATCAGTCATGCCAACTTGTCACTTTATCATGAGGCTGATCGCGCTGTAATATCTCAGGTGTGAAATCTTCACACGCGCGTATCCGTCGGAATTTACGACGGTCAGTGATCACTTGTCACTGGCCGAACCTTTTGCTCCACTCTTCCGAAAGGTGCGCTTTGTCGGTCCATTTCTCAAGAAGAAATCGCGAAGGGATCAGTATGTATGCTTCAGAGAGCGCTAAAATAACAGTCTAAATGGTCACATGTTCAGCATTTATATTCTGTCAGTGGGGCTTATAAAATAGCACATAGTACCATTCACTAGACCCGGATCGCTTCAACCTATACATTTGCGATATAAATGACCAGTTCTCAAGATGAACTTCGGTTCTACCTTTTTACCTTCTGCACGAATATCGCCGGTGCTTTGACGCGAAACGAGGTGCACGTAGTAGTTAAGAATACGATAAGCTGATTTCGGGTTCACCTTTCATTTTTCTTTCGAATTGAAAACAAGTTTTTTTGAATTTTTTTTGGCTCTTAAGTATCAAGTGTATGCGTCTCGATCAGTGGATACGGGTATCATAAATAACAAAACTGTTTGTCAACAACCTTGGCCTAATTTTTGATGCAAAAGATAGATGAGTAGGGGCAGAAAGTTACAAAAAATGTTGCAAAGATTTTCCTACAACCTGATATATGCCAAATCCTCGAGGTATCCCTCCAGTCATTTTTTAGGGCTAAAATTCAAGCCTTAAATAAAAATTCACTGTTCAGAAAGGAACCTTCCTGAAAGGAAGGGTCTCTTAAGCGAAGTGAGGCTTGATACAGAAAAATTTTAAGTGAAATCCAGCGTTGATCACTTCTTCTCGGGGAGAGGTCACCCATTCCGATCCCAGTCAAAACTGCAGATGCTTCAGAATGCCGCTTGTGCTATGCAGTGATTTGCGTAGGTCAGCCAAGTCATGTAAGTGGTTATATGCTCTCAGACGATTCCGTATGATTCATCGATTCAGGAGGGATGGGAAGTCTACCCGATATGAAATGGCGGTTTATGATATACTCCTCGCACCATATCAGTAAGCAATGCTTCTTGTCATCATCCCATCTCTACCCCTGATACGGATACAATCTTCCAAGAAAAAGGTGAAGGGGGGGGGGAGTAATGGAGCTTCTAGACTTCTAGACCAAGAGCTTTGTTGAACTTGCTTTGGATATTAAAGTTAAAGGATAAAGTTTTTGGCGTTAATCAATCCCGGGATGCGCCGCACATTCTAGTTCCATTCAGAATCGTGATGGCAGGTGAATGCGATGTGGCCTATACAATGACTTGCGGTGGCCAGCCGATGTACAAGTCAGTGCTTTTATCCTCCCAGACGATTCTGGTACCAATTTGCCGACCTCGGAGGGATGGAAAACTTGGTTGGCCTGGGCGGGCGTTGATGCGGGATTTGATCCCCGCACCATGAGAGGGGGGTGCGCGCCACCTGTCACTACACCACCTCAGGGTGCCTTTGGATATTACCTAATTTAATTTCACTTATCTGATTCCTTCGCTTAGAGCTATCTCCCTCGTGAGAAGGTGATCGGCCGTGTTCTACGGCTAGGAATCGGGAAGCGGCCAATGTATCAGTGCCCAATGCAACCAAGAACCGGAAGATGTGAGAAGGAGAACCTCCTCGGATGAGGATATTAGCGTTCATAGATGAGGTCGTTTCTACCCAATATGCCCTTATGCTGCAGATGAAGCCTTTTTGCATTCGATGCATACATTTTCTTCCATTGGCCACGGCGAACCCTCAGTTGCTGCCTGTGTCGAGGCCTTTTTCATCCCCTTTCATATCCGATTTTCCATTAAGGCTACACGGAATTTCGCGAAACCCATTAATTTGTATGGAAAATTCGCGAATATCGCATGTTCTCAGCTGTCATGAACACGCCCACGAACAGTGCATACATAGAAGCAGCTAAATTTAATTCAGAAATAGCTGCGCTAGAGATTCCGTTTAGAATCGCTTCCCAAATTCTAGGGTAGTTCTAGTTCCGATTTTTCTCGTGAGTGGATGATGCGTTGGAATGGTCTACCAAAACGAAAACAACCATAAACAACATTTCTTGGAGCTACAAGGATGCTGAGTTATGGGCAAAAACTTCGGTGTTGGACGAGACTCGATCCCGCACTTCATGCTTTTAGATGAAGCCATTTTCTACCCAATATGCCCTTATGCTGCTCATGAATGGGCTCTCTAAAGCATGAAGTGCGGGTTCGAGTCCCGCCCGACACCGAGGCTTTTGCCCATAAGTCAGCGTCTCTGTAGTAACTTTCGCATCGCGGGCTACGGCGATAATCAGCAACTATCAAAAATCAAAAATGTCAAAGTTAGTTTTTCCAGGGGCTATTAAATGACTATTTCGTCTGTTGCATCACTTTTAGCAGACAGACGCCAAGTTGTGCCTCTCCTTTCCTCCACGGCTAGTAAATTGAAACTAAACTCCCCCGGAAGATATTTGATTGAAGGACAATTGAAAAGTTTTTTTCAGCAACTCTGAATATGTAGTCGCGGAACAGCGCGAAAGTTCAGAAGTTATTCCACAAAACTTTGATTACACATTTAAATCAACACGAGGCTTCGAGAGTCTTTCGGTCTTATAAGTCATTTCATGGTGCTATCGCGATAAGGGGGGGGGGGGCATCTTATAAAAAGTTGTTCAAGCATCCCGGAGAGATCCTCGAGGCGTCAATCTGCACATACAGCGTATACTTTTGCCTAAGCCTTAGAAGAGGAAGGAAAGGGCTCATTCCCCCTTCTTGGCTTAAGTATTAGGTTGATTCATAATAAATCGGACAAATGGTAGTGATGATTTCTAGAGATCATAACTCAGTAACGAATTAACGAAAATGAACGCGCGAGGTACCGTTGGAATGAGTATGAAAAGCTCTTCAAAGTACCGCAAAATAATCACTCCAAAGTAAATTCATTCCGCCACAATGCCGCACGATTTCAAGCGGTCCAGAGACCACATCCGCAACGTCATACTATTTATATCGCTATCTGGCCAGGAACCCGCGGATATCGGCAGACGTCTGGTAGAAGTTCACAAGGAGCATGCCCCCGGCAGAAGTACACTGTAGTTGTAGCATTCGAAGTTTGCGTCAGGCGACTATTCCATCGAAGACGAAAACCGCGGTTGGTGGAGCGTACACGGCGTAGAGTACTGGGAGCTGCTCGATGAAGGTACCACAGTATCCGCCGACGTCTACGTTCGTCAATTACGAGAATTGAAGGCCAATGTTCAAAGTTCGCTACGGCGGCGGTCACATGTCTACTTCCAGCACGACAACGTGTCTACTTCCACAGACCGCACTTCGCAAGATCGACCAAGGCCCAGCTGCTGTCGTACAGTTGGACCGTACTTCTATACCCACCGTACTCCCCAGACCTGGCCCCTTCAGATTTCCACCTTTTCTCCCACAGCCAACGCCACGTGGACGGCCAAGACTTCAAAACTCGCGACGAGGTCAAGGCGGCACTCGGCAACTTCTTCGAGCTCCAGCTTCCGGCCTTCTGGAGCAAGGGCATCCATGATCTGCCTATACCGTGGCAGAAGGTCATCGATAAAGATGGAGTATATTTCAAGCGAATCCCTGTTGTCGTAAAAAAGTTGTACGACAATGATTAAAATTGGTCAATTTGTCCGATTTATTATGAATCAACCTAATAAAAATACGGTCCAGTAGTTGCAGGCCCCCCCCCCTCCTCTCATTGCGATAGCACCCATTTTATATTTTGTGGACCAAGTCGTATCCAGTTGCTTCTGAAGTGCCACAGCAATTCCTGAAGGAAGTGGAATGCGCGGCGCAGATTAAAAAAGCAATTGTACTGGGACATGCCTGTAGTCATTTTAGCGACGTCGTCATTTTTCCTTATAAAAGTGTAAGTTTTCAAAAAAATGAAACCTTCCTGAGGAATTCAACTGCCTTAAGAATCCGGGCATGTTGACAATTCGTGATCTATAGATGATGTGTGGCTATTCCTCGTTCACCTTTAAGAAAGCCATGCTCGAATCAGTTCTCGAAGCAGTCAGCTGGTGAAAATGTGTGTGTGTGTGGGGGGGGGGGCGTTCATTTGCGTCAAGCATGCTATACAATTGAAGGAGTCGACGAAGCGTCGACAAATCGAGCAATCACTTCTGCCTTTGACCATCATGCCGATGTGTAAGCAGCACACTAATGTGTCCCGAGGGCATTTATTTAAGAGCTCAAAAAGGAGAGTGACGAGCCATGAACATCATGTGAACAACACCAACCCTAACCCAAGTTTACCACTTTACGAAATTTATTTATTTACTTATATACAGGGGGTGCCGGAAAAAGTAATTTCTTCCTCCACTTTCAACCCCACATTAGTCGAACTTCAGCAAATTCTTACAAGGTATTTCCATCCTCAAATTCAAGAGCACACCTCATACTATCACTGAATTCCATGGGAGCCTTCTGCACCAACAGGATCGAGAGTGAATATGATGTGTCACCTCAACACGGCAAAATCCAAGATTTCGTCACTCTCGTTCATAACCTTAAAGGAAGGTCCGTTCACTTTGGGCGCCTGAGGGGATTCATATTGGGCGGTGCCCTTATGTATTTCCTTTTCTCCAGGCTCCCAACATCCTTCTTTTCCAAGAACCAAAACGTGTCATTACCACCAAAACCCTCCGGAGGCGGATTTGAGGCATGAAAAATGACACTTCGGATCATAGCGGCCTTGTCCAAGCAGCAAGGGCTCCGTGACTCCCACAAACCAGCCAGTCCTTCAAGAAGCTTCCCACAGAGGAACTACCCGGAACCTGGCTCCACTGTTCTAAGCGGTCCTCGATACCGTAGGTGCTCTGAAACC
The DNA here is from genome assembly GCA_963978905.1 of Trichostrongylus colubriformis. Classification (NCBI taxonomy): domain Eukaryota; kingdom Metazoa; phylum Nematoda; class Chromadorea; order Rhabditida; family Trichostrongylidae; genus Trichostrongylus; species Trichostrongylus colubriformis. The sequence goes on along the minus strand of OZ022259.1, from coordinate 6,253,692 downwards.
CGACTGCGCCGACTGAAGGCTACATATTTCTGAAGGTGAACCGAGGGGAGCCACTACTTGTTCCTGCTTTCAGAGGAACACTTCGGGAATATTTTGCCTTAATACTTTCATCTCTTTCGTTTCCCTATGTTTTGTATACTTGGCGGATGTGACCGTGAGCAAAATTACTTTTGTGGCACCCCCTGTATTTGGTGCGACAAATAGGGAGACATAGGATTGTGAAATTGAAGAACTCGTTGATAATGTTCTAGGAAGACTCGATCAGTAACCAACGAGACGCAGTCGCATTTTTGTCGTTCAAATTAAGGAAGAGAGGTGACAAAATGGAAAAGGGTACATTGTCGTGACGAATGCCGAAAGATGGTGTACGTCGCCATAGGATGTCCGATTCCGGAAGGGGCCTGAACATTGCCATGACATAACAAAATCAGAGGGACAGTTTGAGTTTTATGACACAGAAGAATTCGGATTTGAGGGTATTTGTTCCCGACATGAACGAAGGACGTTCATGACATGCATAAAAGTGAAGAGAACGTGTGCATTGCCATAACGTATAAAAATTTAGCCAAAATGTCAAAAGATTTGTCCAGTTTATTCTGAGCGGGATCATCTACCATTCAACGAACTGTCGCGTTGTGTCTGAGCTTCTCATGACTGTCCGTCCGTGGTGAGACTCTCGTGAAAAGCTTCTTGTAGGCTGTCGACTCTTTTTGAAGTCACTGACGCTTTGGCTCGGACAACGCTGTTATGGTCCGCAATGTCATTTCCAATATCCTGAATCTGCCTCAGAAATTTAATGGTTAATGTTAAAGGCACCTCCAGCTATTCGGAAACGAAGAGTTTTATGAACCTGGAGAAAACGAAATGTTGGAGGGAGGGGGAGGGGGGGGGGGGGGAGAGAGGGGAGGAGGGCTATCATTCTATTCGATTACCAAGTGTGGATGGAGTTCAGGAAGGATGTGGGTGGAGGTGGTGAAATTGCGAGTCAACGTGATATGTTGGGACGACGCATCATGTTAACCTGGCAGAAGCTCGCGATATTGCTCGTACAAAAGGCTGCTACGGAAATTAGTGAACATGTGAAGTGTATCCTTGAATTTGGTGGTGGAAATATCCCGTCAGAATTTGCTGAAGCTTGATTAATTTGGAGTTGTAGGTTGAGGAAGAGTGCCTTTTTAGCACCCTATCGGTCGGCCTCTAAGAATCGGCTCTGGTCTACGAAACTGAATGAGTGCGGAAAGTATTGCTCTTCCTTGAAGGTGCTGAACCACACCAAACGCTTTACCTTTTCGTCCACTATACCATAGCTATAGCTGTACATTATTCGGACTGTGCAAGACGGCAGCAGACTCAGCATCCATTCGTCGCAGTTGCATGGTAAAAATTGGACAACTGAAGTTACAGTCCATTTCGGAGCACCCGATTGGGCGTGGCCTTTGGACCTTGGTGAGAATGTATCGAACTCTCTAACTCCATCACACACTCTCGCTCTTGCCACTCACGCATGCCCGTAGGCCACGCCTTATCAGGCGCTCCGAAATGGAGCATACGGAGTGTTTACGTTGTCGTACCGTGCAAGAGATTGTAAAGATAGCGTGAAAGTGTTCAGAGGCTGAGCTAAACGCTGAAATCAAATGCTGGTTTCTTCAAAAACACATCAGAGACGTGAGAATTGAATTACTGTCGTGTCAAAAGAAGAAATGGCAATTGCTAAGGGCAGCTACCGAAGACTTCAAATGTCACATTTTTCTTAGCGCCTTTACACTACTCTTCTACGAGTTAGCCCATTCAAACTTATTACTTTTTCAAGAAATCATTTGTCAGGTGCAACTTCATGTCCTGTGAAAGAGTATGGCTGAAGTAAACTGGGCTATTTCGACGGCAGGGGAGAGAACCGGACAGAGCTGTAGTTTGGTTATATCTATGTACAGTGCGTTTCATAATTATAAGGTCACCCCCAAATTTCCGGTTTTCAGAACACACAGCCAGCCAAAAAATTTTTAAGTATTTTTTACAGATTTCCCACCACAGAAAACCCTTCCATACTAGTTTTGATGACATTACCTTATAGCCCGATTTTTCTATAAATATTTTCTGATTTTCGTGCCGTTTCATAATTATAAGGTAACTCCGAAGAAAGAGGAGATTTGCTAGAGTTAACAGCGCATTCGAAGGAGCTCATAATCTATGGTTCCCTCTTGATTAAGAACGACATCAACCAGCCGCTTGGGGAAGTAGAAAGGAAATTTCGAAGAGCCTTACCACAGATATTGTTCCAGTCTTCAACAATTGCCTGTTTCAGCAGCTTTGCTTCCTAGAACTGGCGATTATTGGGGTAAATATTTTTGTGGCGATGTCTTCCAGGTCTCCCCAATAGAGCTGAGACCAAGACTGCATGTTATCTATTGCTGGAGGTCCGTATTTCGGAACTTTAACCACGATTCCGTTGAATGACCTACGTGAACAACAGCCTTGTCATGCTGTTAGACGCAATTATGATGAGCCGGTTGGCTTCAAAAGACAACTGATTTCTTCGTAAGATCTTCTAGCAGTCTCCGGAGTCCATTCTGCAGGTTTCGGAGGCAAGGTTCAATGCAAGCTCATTGCCGAGAACCACTTAGGCCATCACCCTTCTCCCACAAAAATTGCCAAGGCTCGGCTAGATCGACGCACTTCCCAGACCAAGCTAATACTACCTCTACCCATCAGCACCATACAAATAGAGTATTTTCAGACTCAAAAGTACAATTCGGATGGAATTATTCGCATGCAGGGTGCAACTGCCATACAAATACAGTTCCGTTCAATCCGTGGCTCAAGAACAACTTTATGAATTGAAGTCGTTTCGCCCTATGGTGTGCTGTAGGCCTCGGAAACTACTTCATTATTTCTTCAGTGATGTTTCTGCTCCTTCCTCGCTGCTGTACACGCTGTGATTCCAGACTAAAGATGGTTTAACTCCAAACAAATCAGGTCCATGGAAGAGGTGCTGTAGGAAGTGCCCCCCACAATCCCTTCCTCGTTAATGGTAATAATCTCAAGAGGGAATCCAGAGCCTGAAAAACATCCCTCAAATGTCATCGATCTGAGCACAGGAATCTTCCGATTTTTTTAAGAATGGCTCTCAAACTGAGCCTAGCATAACAAGAATCCCAAATCTGGGCTTTTCTCTTGGAACATAGAAGCTAGCCACAAGACGATTGAATATGTATCTCGAAGATGTATTTGGAAGACAAATCTACCGTCACAGACCTGCCGGGACCTTAACTTTTTTCTTTTTTCAGGGTGACCTTATAATTATGAAACGGTGCAAAAAAACAAAAAATACTCCTAAAAACATAAGGTAAACGAGACTGCTACCAAAAATCGGACACGGGGGTTATTTCAGGTGAGGAATCCGTTTATGAGACTGAAAAGATCCCTCAATGGAGTGTTGTCGAGAAAACCTGAAAATCAGGGGTGACCTTATAATTATGAAACGCACTGTATGTATCCTTAAATGACAGCTAATCTGGCTGCTCTATGAGAGGGGCTCTTTGAGAATAGTCAAGGTGGGATCCGTCCTGACAGGTCGTACGAAGAGAAGCCACACCAGCTAACCACTGCGCTACCGCCTCTTTACCGGTGCTCTGGAAACAATTATCTTATTTTGTAAGTCAGTTAGTCAGTTGATCAGTCCGACTGTCTTCTGACTGGCTGGTTATCTGTCTGGCTGTTTGTCAAATAAATAGACAGCACCTATAAAACAACCTGTATACTTATTAATAGTGAAAAAAATCGATTATTATCGATCTGCAATCCTACGCTGCTCGAATTGAGACCGTCAAGATGTCACACTGAGGCCGCTCACAAATCTCTTCCACTTCCAAACTGGCCACTGATGAAGCTTTTTTAATTTTTTATTATGAATGTATTTTTATCCTATTTGATGAAAGCTATATTACGCAGTGGCGCATATTTGAAAGATTAAAATATCGAAAGAATGCATAACTTGGGCCCTATTCATGGCTGTACTTTACACTATGACGAGACTCCTGCGATTACAGGTGAAAAAACTTTATCAATATTGAGATGTATGAAAGTATACACATATTGTTGTACGTACTTGAGCCCCACAGGAAAAGATACTGGAACATTTTAGCTTGCAGTAGCAAACAAGTACGTCTCTCCAGCGTGTAATATCTCATATTCCAGAAAGCCGAACAGAAAGAGAAGGAGAAACGACAACGCGAACGTCTGAGAAGCCTCGAACTTCAGCGCGACAAACTTCACAAGGCAGCTTGGTGTGTTTTTTTTAAATCAAATAAAAACTGAATTTACGCAATTTCTATAACTATATTTTAGAGGTATATGTAGTTGTCGAGGTGAATGCACTGTAACGCAACGAAATACAGTTGCTTTACCGTGTAAATGGTGCAGTAATCGGCTGCAGATGAGACTGTGGTAAACTTCGTCTCGTTAGAACTACATAGAGCGATGACCCAGAAGTTGTGCACAAAACATCAAAGGTGGCACATTATCGGGCACATGTAGGGAGCTAATTTAATACACAGGCTACCCTTTCCGTTGTTTGCCTCTTTCAGGCTTTTGCTCACGGTTAAATATTTATGAGGATGTTCCACAGGCCGCAAGATTGACATATTATCATATATCCTAAAGTCATATGTATACAAATAAATTTGCATATATGTATATGCTATATCAAGGTCGGAGATGATGTTCAGGGTCGAGTCTGGCATCGAGGAAAATTTTCAAAAAATACGATCATCAGCAAGGTGACCTACAGTGCCCCTCAAAGTTTCATGGAGATACGATTTTTCTCTTTTCAACTCCTCCTCTCTAAGATTCCCTCTTTATCTGGTTGTTATCCGGTTGACGCTTCCGAAGCTGTCGCCGCAGGACTGTCTTATCTATGTATAATATGTATTTTTGAAATTTCGAGGGGGGGGGGATACGAACGAATCCTTTCCGAGTCTAATTTGATCTCACACCATCCAATCCGAAAACAGTCCTCCGAAGAGGGTTCTCGACGGGAGCCTGGTTTCGGATGCTATAATGAGCATGATACGGTGACAGTTTCTCAAATCAAGCTTTTCATACTTTTGGAGTCGCTTAATTGGCAACAAACCGATCTGAAAGGATAGAAACACTTAGTGGTATAATGGCCGCTCCGTAGCTCAATATGACGGCTTATTAATATACATATAAGTGTTCCTACGGTTTTAAACATGCGCAGCACATCTCCGATTGTCTTAAAAACACCGAGAAATACAAATTCGGCAGCGTGTGGAATATGAAGGGGAGTGCTCAGCAGTGTAAAGGTAGAGAAAGGACGAAAGAACTTAATGAAAATCTCAAGAAACAGGGACTCGAAACCCCCTTCTCATTGCTTGTATTTCTATTGTATTCCACTGCATCACTAGCCTGTGGTAGATGCACACAGAAGAAAGGCTGAGTGAACGGTCCGTGAACGTTGTCCCGCCCTTACCGGAAACTCTCCTGGCGGATAAGTGGCAGCACCATTCGCAGTGCTGCGGCATCGTGATGAAACCCCCAGCCTTATCAATGTGATTTTTGCTACGCACCATTCTTCTAAAGTGGAGTGTTTGTTCTGAAAAATCATTCACTCCCAGTTCTCCTTTTTCTCCATACCCCCTCACGATGCCCTTGAAGCACTGTGGGCTCAATGACTGTGAATGGAGGAACATGTTTCTCATATATGTATAATCCGCTGGATTCCCTGTCGATTAAATTTGAAGATGCCTTGTACTTGTGGTTTGAAAGCTCCCAGTTTGTCGCAAAAAGCAGAAGAATCATGGCACCCTGTGGACATGCGGCCCTCTCAATCTTATATGTGGCATGTGAAAAATGCGAAGCACTCTTAGAAGAAATGGACGTTCATTTTTGTCTCAAAACATCTCTCATGTTTTGTTCTGAAACGCCTCTCGAACATCAAAAAGTTTCTTGAACTTTCCCAGATGCCGCTCCCCTAGGGGGGAATGCAACTGGGCATGCTCAATCTGCACCAGTGCGAAACCTAATAAATCTCCACACTATTGAGTATCAGCATAAAGATGAGGTGTTCAGTGGCATTCTTCTCCATCTTTTTGAGCTCGTAACAAGGAACTGAGCAGGAATTGTTGATTGGTCCTTCTATCCAAATCATAGGGCGGAGGTGGTGTAGTGACAGGTGGCGCACACCCCACTCTCATGGTGCGGGGATCAAATCCCGCACCAACGCCCGCCCAAGCCAACCAAGCCTTCCATCCTTCAGGGGTCGGCAAATTGGTACCAGGCTCGTCTGGGAGGATGAAAAGCACTGACTTGTACATCGGCTGGCCACCGCAAGTCATTGTATAGGCCACATCGCATTCACCTGCCATCACGATTCTGAATGGAACTAGAATGTGCGGCGCATCCCAGGAAGGGGTTGATTAACGCCAAAAACTTTATCCATTTTTATCCACATAATAGAAGTGAAGTGATGCCATCCCAAGACCAGAATTGCGTGAAAGGAATTTCTGATCATTGTGGGATCGGGAGGAGAATAAACTATGATTCACACTATCCGACCTTCTGAAAGACCCTCATTCCTATTGCAAGTTACAAAAATGAATTTTTTGCAAGTCCTTTGCGTGCTATTAGGTGTGGGTTGTGCAGTGATGCGCCATGCACAAATGTTGCTCGCTTTTCTAACCTACACCCAATCCATCTTGACCCAAAATTCTGCTATATACGACCCCTTTCTCATTAACTCTTCAGTGCGATTTCATTTTCTTTTCCGCCATTTTAAAATTGTGATCGAGCAAATACAATCCTCTCCAACAAGAGTTCCAACACAAACTTTCGATTCTGGGGGGCCCACGTTATTTTCAGAAAGCGATATTCTAGTAGAGGCATTCCGAGAACGACCACCACATTCGTTGCCAATAAACTCCAGGAGAATGCAAAAATTTCGGTAACACCCCAAAAATTGATTAAACGCAACGGTCGGCGTGAAATGGAAGGGAGCCTGAGGAAGGATGCTGTGGCACGTGCTCTGCCTACATGGAGAGTGATGAAAGGCCATTTCTTCCTAGGGCTAGTGAGCTCGAAACCTTCTTTGTGGGTGAACATTCGTGAATTATAACGAATGGTATATTTTAAAGCACTTCAGACTGGATAGGGAAGAGTTCAAAACCACTTGGGACCCAAATGCCATCTAAAGCCATTCATCCATTTTCTCAAGAGAACTCGCTCTGCTTCAGTTAACAAAATAGCAATCTTGCTGAAAATAATGTCCATAGACAAGGAAGGGCAAGGTTCAGAATTTCAATTTCTATCCCGGAGAGGAAAGAATAAACTTTTCATGATTTTACATCAACACGAATAGAGCTGTGCATTGAAGCACCAGGCACACAGTGGCTTTCTTTGCCAGAGTGAAATCAGCACAAGGAACATTTTTCCTTAATCAGCGGAAGCCACGAATTTCATGCATTCTGAGCTGCCCTTTCAAACGTCAGCCCTTCAATGCGGCTTGAAGAGTTGGCACGTGCAAGGCAACATAAGGGACGATTTGATCCTGTTGTACCTAGTTGAGGAGTAATGGCTTAAGGATTGGTCTGTCCGTAGGGGGCAGTATCGACCGATAAAAACTGCTGTCATCGACAAGAATATGACCACTTAATCTCGAGACACATACGAAAAGGGGTGAGAATATTTAGTGAAGTGGGCATTATGACTGGAAAGTACCTTATTCGCTACAATTGGATGCATTAGCGTGCTTCAGGACTGTCCAACTAGGTCACCGCGCCTCGCAAGTTGGGTGGCTGCACGTAAGAAGATCTTTGCTGGTCCCACGCAGTCAATTAATCTGCACGACCTCAGTCGGAGTGTGCCGATTCATACCTGGAACAGCATTATTATAACTATAAACTGATCTCAGATTTAGGCCTGGAAGTTTCCAACCGTAAAGGAAGGGTGGAGTGGTTTTTTCTGTTCAATCTCTCAGGTTCCGCACTTCAGTAACGCCATGCTTGCCAGCCGCTCAAGGAACACAAACAAGAACTTTTAGGACAATTTCCATACGTTGTGAAGAAACTTGCATGTTTCACAGCACGTGTACTTCAAAAGGAAGAAAGGAGCTCTAGCCTAAAACAGATTGTCGCCGTTCATCAAATTTTTTTGCTGGTGGGAGATAAAAGTGCAAGTCTGGCAACGCTTGAGAAGGTTTTCTGCCTCAACTCAGCGCTACACAACTTTTTGTGGCGTGTGGCGGGGGTGGGGGTGGCAGCAGATGTTCATGTTAGTAGTTTTTCACTGCAATTTAATTCAATACCGTTCAACGGTCATCTTGGAAATAAAGTGCTTCAACGGCTGCATCACAGTGATTGGAGAAGATATCGGAATGTAACCCTCCTAGGCGGCATAGACAAGTAACGCAAAGCATAAAGGGAATATATTGTTCGCCAGTCTTTTTGGGATGTGCCATGCTTCCTTAATGACGATGATGCTTGTGTGACCCATTTTTAAATGATTCTCCAGTGGGGACCAATGTATAAAGTGGTCATTTTATTCTGGGTGTGCAGCATTAGGATCGCGGATCGCCGCGCGCGGCGAATTTCGGGTGACTTCAACCCTGCTAGGTACGGTATTCGCGATGCAGCTTTGCATTAGAGCGCCAGTGTTGCGCCTCCGGTTCACACGTGCGTTGCCCTTTGTTCAAACGTGAGGTGGGTGAAAACTTCAGTTGGATGAGACCCAGCATAAACCGTCATTAGCGAAACCGATTAGGAGAGAAAAAAGACCGTTCGAAGAAGCAGCAGTAGAGGCGAAATAGTAGCGCTTCAGTGCGAAACCGCGTCGCAGCTGCCGTAGTACGCCGCACTGAAGTCGTAAGAAATTTTTCGCGCGCGGCGATCCACGTTCCTGACGCTCGTCTCCTTTTTATTGTAGCTGGATGGCCTGGTATCGGGTATGTACCTTTATGTCAGGATTTCGCACGACGACGAGCGGCGTGCGACGGGGTGTAGGTTGAGACACACGAATCTAAGCCTCAGCCTGTGGCAGCCTGTGGCTTTTGCCCTGCGACATCAATTACTCAGACAATTTGTTCATGTAAATCCTATCCTCCTTGTACGTCTGTTCCGTTATATTGATGAATGATGATGATATAAAAGATGTCTATAATGATTTAAGGGTTGTGCATGGTCATGCGTGACCTAGTGGCCCTCTGACCGTGTGTCCCAACCGTCACCCCGCGATAAGCAGTTGACTTGTAATTTCTTCGGGACCCAACAACATGGCGCCTTTAGCTCGTCCGCATTGCTTCGCTTGCGACATGCCGCGTTGCGAAACTCTGACATAAGGGTACACACCCGGTATAAAACATCGAGCCCCGAACGGTGGGATCAGTTGAATCGTGGGTCTTAAATCGCGATTTAGTTTTCACAGAATACGTGTAGATCATTCAATTCCGATAACATAGAACCTTACTATTCTCTCATTCATACTTGATATATTATTCGATGTTTAAAGCTATATCAATCCACCTATCATTCGATCACCACACTATGCTGCTTCCTACCCTTCAAAGGGAAACAGCAGAAGCTCCGCTGCGCAGCAAATTTGTCCACCGATCCATTCACATCTGAATGAGTTGTAATTTGTTACCTTCCTGCAGAACGCTATACATCTACCCCGATAAGCAGTGTTGTTCCTGAGTTGAGTACCATTTTTGGATTTGCATAAGGAACGAATTGTACCCGCGGATAGTTAAGGAGGGGCGCTCATTCTTTTTTGTGACTGAACTTTGACTAGGGAAAGTGCTAAGGGAATGATCAATTGCTCGCACACCGTCACTGGCTTAAGCTCACCCTCGCAAACAAAGTCTTGCAGCTCTCTAGGGATGGCCATATGCATGCCACTGGATGTCTTCGAATGCGCAGAACCAATGACGTGTCCACATCCACCACCCCGGCATGGGTCCGAGATATTTCGTTGCAAAATTCTAGAAATAGCGAGCATCTATCTTATTGAATGAGCTTTTTGGGGACTCGATTTTGTAATGTAGAGTAACTTTTGAAACCAGAACATAGTATTGTGGATGAAATCAAGGTGTGGGCAATCGATATTTCAATATTAATTCTTTCACTAATTCTTAGCAAGAGTTTGCGTTTCTCAGTGAGTTCCACAGTGCTCTTCACAGTCGTGGTCCCTACCGTTGAGCTTCAGCACTTATTCTCTGGGTAACTAACAGGGCTTCACCCCCAAAAAAAAACACGCCTATCGTGAACTATACCTTTAGGTCAGCCTTCTCATAAACAGCAGCTGAATGTGCAAAATTGACAATTCAAAAAATCCTTACACTATATGTTCTCTGAAGCCTTTTCATGGTCATCTGGCTCTTGGGAGCAAAAAGCAGTTTTATAGTGGAACTTTCCATTGATAACTTTGTATTGTAGAACGTGATATCCACTGAACATTGAGTACATAGTTCCAAAGTCAAGAATAAAAAGTGTACAAAAACCACTTGAAATGCCTTTAAAAATACAAAACTTGATTGATGACTTTTTTTACTCTTTTTTTTTCTTGGGAGGATTCAATCTCATATAAACCCTTTTAAACGTTACTTGAAAAAAATGCGCATTGCTTACTTTTTTCAAGTCTGCCCAACTAAACAAGCAGCTCCGCTTTTTATCCTTTCTCAGGAGGACAGATCTACACAGGAAAGGGCTCTTCGCGTTAGCTTTGCCCTTCTTCCGTTCGACTGTGCTCTACGAGGTCGTGAGCACAAAGGAGATTCGATTTCCAACGGTGATTTCCGTTGTGCAGTCAATCAAGACGACACGCTTCTTCGAATTCGTGGATCATTTTGCGGTGAAAGTGTGGTTGTAAAACTTGGTCAACATCTGCATGCCTAGTGTACTGGGGGTGTCCGCGAACAATTTAGCTTTAATCGGATTGTAAAGCGATTTTAAAAGGAAAGCTCGTGGACGCGGAAGTGCTCTGAAATAGTCATTTTCAGTAGTTTGGCACATACATAGCCTTTTGTTCAATGGATAATCGGTCGGTCAACGGTAATAAACCGCTTCGGATAGCTCCACCCATTCGGATTCTTCTCGAAATAGCCACCTCCTTTGAAAAAAACTCGACACAGTTTCCCTACTCACACCACATAATGAACAAGGCTAGCATATACTGTAGTGCTCAAAAGTAATCGGCCAAATAATTTTTCACTTGGGTTTTTCACTTGTAACTTTTTTGCGACACGATCGATCTAAGAGGAAATTTAGTATGTTGTACTTGGAGACACTGCATACTAAATATACTATTTTGGCGCTCAACGGTATAAGTTAAATGCAATTGGTTAAATGCAATTTTTTTGTTTTTGGGGTGCCTTCCCTGTCCCGCCGTGCCGCTGTCATCAAAAGTCGTGGTTTTTCTACAGCATATTGATGTTTTCTAAGGCTTGCTAGTTTCATTTTTGTAAAGAAAGCCGTTTTTCTTGACTAAGCCTTTTTTCTCTTTTTTTCGGTGGTCTTGTAGTAAATTCTTGTAAAAAACCATGAAAAGAGTTAAGCGGCACCCAAGTACATAGAAGTACGTAGAAGGAAATGTTGAGAATAGGTCCAGGCACCTCATATTAAAATTTTGTCAAATTTGGTCAAGTAGAAAAAAAGTTATGACAAAAAGTGTTTGGCCGAAGACTTTTGAGCGCTACTGTAGCTGTTGCGTCTGCCGTAATAACCTGAACATGGGTGATTTCGGAGCGATAGATGTCTCGGTGCATTGCATCGGATTTCTACTGGCAGTGCGTTCTGCTATCTCCTCATACTGCCTTAGACATTCTAGCGCTGGCGATTCTATCCTAGTGCTATGTTGGAGAGGAGACTGATGGGGCACATGAATGTTGGCCAGTTTAGATGCATCCACTTCACAGTGCTAGATGGGGCGTGGACTTAGTGGCGAGAGTGAGAGTGTGCGTCGGGGTGAGAGAGTTAGGCCGCGGTCATACTTTGCGTTGTCTGCGGCAGGGCGTGGCCGCGTATCTTGCGTCTCCACACTGCCTCGTTGCCTGCGTCATCTCTGCACCTCCCCCGTGCCACTCTCTCTCGCTGCCTGTGAGAGAGAGTGGCACGAGGGAGGTGCAGAGATGACGCAGGCAACGAGGCAGTGTGGAGACGCAAGATACGCGGCCACGCCCTGCCGCAGACAACGCAAAGTATGACCGCGGCCTTAGATATACTCTCACCCAAGTGCCGCGCCCTATCAAGAGCTCCGAAACGAACTGTACATAGCTTTACAAAATCACATATGTGCATGCACATACGCTGTTTAAGTGCGCTAAAGACTCGTCAGTCGCGTGAAGAACTGTTACAATCCAACATCAACAGGTAGGCAAAGTTGTATACGTCTGAATGTGCAGATTGACCCCACAAGGATCAGGATGTTTAGATTAGCGACTTTTTATAGAATGCCTCTCTCATTTCGATAGCTCCCAATATTCTCCAGTATTCTGAGGGCATGAACATTTGGAATAAGGACATTTCTCTAGCAGCTAGCATTACTGCCATAAAATTATGAAGAATTGTGAATGAAAGGTCATCTTCCACAAATGAGCGATGGGGTTTAACTCGTATGCCTTACACTTATCTGTGTTTTCCCACAACTTTGGAAAAGTTATGGATTATCAAGAAATATGAGCGGAATTGACTGACTACAGCTTTGTGTCCTCGAGAGATACTAAAGCAATGTGGTTTTTAAAATCCGAACTCTTTCACGGAATGGTTGCTGAATTATTGTTAGAGAATGAATACTACTACATGCATTTTTGATTGAATTGGTGTGCAATTTCATTGACTGAAAAGGGCATGTGCATTGAAAGGCTTGATGAGAAGAAATTTCAATACACACAGTGACTGCAGGGGTGCTGATTGAGTGTTCCCAAGGGAATTTCGTTGGGTTGTGATCCGTTTTCCGAAATGATGGGTTGAGGCCCTTGGTTCGAGGACGTCGAGGGTTTTTTACTTTATAAAAAGGCTACTTTATTTACGTTTGGTTATTGGAAACGGTACTGAAACTCGTTTCAGTGGAAGTGGAGTTGTTGATTACTCAAAAAAATTACACACCTCCACTTGAGTCCATTAATCTCAATAGCGGGTCCAAATCGCCTCTAAATGCGGGTCCAAATCGCCTCTAAATGAAAGGTCCATTCTCCTATACAGGCCAGGTTTCCCTAGGTCCGGACAAATTCTTTCTAATCATTTTTCCTTTCTGAACTTTTCAAAGAATTTTATGGAATTTCTTAGGCATCATCATTTTGCATCATCATGTGGCTTCATGGAAATATCCTATTCCACTTAGGATATTATCCTGATAACCATGTGATTCCTGGATTCCGCTTGAAAATGTCCAATCATCCCAACTTGAGGGCCATTCCGCTGTTGTTTGTCTATGCTTTGGCTTGTGCACATCTTACTCGCCGATCGAAGTCATAACTCTCTTGGCGGAAGAATCAGTGAAGAGTGAATGCATCAGATGTAAAGCTTCATTGATAAGTTGTCCACTGCGAATCCGAAGGGGACTAACATTCGCAGCATTGGGGAGCTTCCCATAGGGAAGCTGCGAGGAAATATCGACTCCGAAAAGAAGAGCTGTCATGCTGAAACGCTTTGCTTTGTTTTCGACCCAACTATTATTAGCTGCCCCTTGCCTGCCATCTTTTCAAGGAGATACTGGCCTTATCAATTGGCAGTCATCTGAATTTACGGTCCCCTGACACTCAAACTTGTCCTTTTTGTGATGTTTTTGGCGGCTGGACAAAACGTCCTCTCTTCCTCTGAAACCTTATCTTATACCCCTTAGCGAGGGTCATTTGGTGAGCAGTTAATTCGGATCTAGTTGTACCTTATGTTTAAATTCTCTAAAGGGATTTCGATTTGATGCCATCTATACCCTGGAGAGTCTAAATTTGATGGACACAAAATTTCCATTGTTTGCTGCATACGGCGAAGGAGACAGAATTTCCAGACCTTTCCTGGCAGAGCCCGCCTTCGATACCAATCGACCTGAATAGGCTGTGAAGCTTTATGGAAAATCACCTGTGAACATGTGCGACTGAAATGATCAATCGGACGGTGACCGAAAGTGCAGAAAGAAGCCTGCAAGCGAAGAAGCGATTGAAGGAATAGTCCACGGGAAAGCTAGTTCCTTTGTGACCCTTATATTTGAGTTGTAATTGCCTAATAAGGGCCGCATGCAAAGTTTTACGTGAAAAAGTAAAAATTCTAATGCTAAGACACAGCTTCCCGAATTCTTAGCCGGGGCACCCGAGTAAAAGCCCCGTCCTGTCGTATGCCGCGGTTGGGAACGGAGAGTGGGACTGCTTACGTAACTGTCTGTTCCTACTGCGTCTTTGACCGCGGCGGACGACGGGGTGGGCACTTCTGAAGATCCGTCGCCCGGCGGAGACTTTGTCGTGCTGTATCTTAGCCGGATTCAATTTTCTCGCTTGAAACTTTGCATGCGGCCCATACGTAGGTCACTATTTATATTTCGGGAATAGGCAATACTGTTATTATGGGAGTAAATCTGATGGTTTCATCGTAAAGTTCGCCTTTTTTTGACTATATACCCCATCATTCATTTGCCGTACGGCGCTTTTTGTTTATTTTACATTCATCTGAAAAATTTTGTTTTTTTTTCAGGAAATGAAAATGAAATTTTCAAAAATTTTTAAAAAATTTGGCAATGAAGCTCCATCAAAGACCACAGTGTATCGTTGGCTTAGGGAACTTATTCGTTGTCGTAGTCCGCTGTCCGACGAGATTCATGAAGGATGTCCGAAATTAGCACTTGTTTAAGAAAACATCGATGCTGTGTGCAATATGATTAAGCAAGATCGCCAATTCACCCATCCTAAGATTGAGGCGTCCCTAAACATTATTTCCACCAACAAACATTCAATTTTACTTGAACACATGGATCTGCAGAAAATATTTTTCCGTTGAAACCCACACAATTTGACAAACTCACCAAGAAAGGCTTGTGTCGACGAAATTTTCAAAAATTTATAAAACGAACAAATAGCGCCGTGCGACAAACTGGATGATGGGGTCTATGGAAAAGAGGCGAAATTTGCGATGGAACCATCAGATTTACTCCCACGATAACAGTATTGCCTATTCCCGAAATATAAATAGTGACCCACGTATTAGGCAAATACACCATAAATATTAGGTTGTAAGGAAAGTTTTGGCCGGTTTTTGAAATTTCAATTTCGGGGGATCATAACTAGGCTCGGAGTGCATCTTTTCTCACAGAATGAGCAGCATTCGATTCGCTACACTCTTGGCAACATTATGCATGCCTAGATATCTCAATTCGATGAAGGGCTGATGAATAATATTGCGCGAAATGAAAAAAATGGACTCCAAATCGCCACTATATCTGAACACACTGCTACTGAAGAAGCTGTCCAGATGTTCTGGGAAGTGGGGCATAGTTAGCGCTATCTAATGAACACGATGGACGAGTAAGGGCCTTACCCTGTGACTGCTTTAATTAGTGGAAGAGGATTAGTGAAAAATGCGCTTGCGCATAACTGCCGTAAAGGGTCCCGCGGCACCCATTTTTTTGGATTTTTCCAGATCAAGGCTACTTGAGGTGGTCATCTAAGTTTGTGTGTTGAGGGCTTCTGGACATCCCCTGCAAGTATGGGCGCTCATCGCCTTCTGCCATTTTAGTTAAAGCGATTTGATCGATTGAAAATCCAAGCAGCTCGTTCTCATTTCTGCACTTCTGAAACCATGGACAAAGTGGTTCATCCAATGCTTCATCCCCTCCTCTTGCAGTTTTCACATTTGTGGGACTCAGTTAAAAAAACCGTGAAGTGAAGTCATCTTAAAAGTGCCTTTTTCGCAGTACTTTAAAATTTTTCTAATAATTCGAAATCTTTGTGGCATTCCAAATAAAACATATATTTAGAAAGAGCATTTTTATCTATCTAAGAAGCACAATATCTCAGCTGATCCATGTTGACGCGCTCTGATATTTGAATTTATCTTGTGAACGCGAAAAAGCGACCAGAACTTTCCTTACAACCTAATATATGGGTAACATGGAAACTATTTTTTTTTTGTGGACGATTCCTTTAGATTGATTGGTGTATTGAGGGCGCGTTTGAACGATTCGATTAAAAGAAAGCAAGAAAACAAAAGACGATTGCCAAAAAGTTAGGGGTGCTTCGATACTCAGGAAAAACAGAAGGCGAATAGGAAATATGCTGAATAAAAGTATGACAAGTAAGAAAAAAGTATGAAGTGAGAAAAAGTGATAGAAAAGGAATAGTGACCTCAGAACTGTCGAAATGAAAAAGGACATATTTCGTAATCTAAAGCACAAAGCGGTATGGAGAGTAAATCATGAGCTCCGGTGGCCGTTGTCCGCTCAGCAACGTTGAATGCAGCGTGTCTCGCCAGTGAGGCATCGCAAGCAGTTTGACCCCTTCTAACTCGCAGAATGGCATTTTGCGATTCTGGTTTTCACTGTCATTATCAGCATTCGGAGCTCTATCGATCCACCCAGGTCCCATTTCAAAGTTACATGGGACTTTGAAACCTTTTCCTGGTAAGACTATGTGCGACTGATGCACGTTATGAGAATGATCAAGCACTAACTGAAGTGGATCCTGAGTAAGGGCGAATGTCATTCTACATACTCTCACATATTCACAGTTGACCACTTGTTGCAAACGGTGCCCCATGGATGGTCCGCATTGTGCGCGAACCACGCCTAGCCTAACCCCCCTGGGTCCCACTGCGCACAACTGAACTACTAGGGGGGCTTGATAACCGCGTCCGCCAGGCTGACGCCTGGGAACTTTCCCCAGTGACCCCAGGTTGCACATGTCATTGAACCAGTACGACACGAACACAAGTGACGCGAGAAAGAGTGAGGAAATACCTCTAGAGATAAGTAAGAAAACTACACGAGAGGACCGATAGATTTATGTGAACTAATAGCATAATTGTACACGATATAATAACTGTATTAAGAAACACTCCCGCCGGGCTCTCGCTACGAGCCCCGTCCGACGACACCATCAGAATGCTTCAGACGGATCCCAGAGACAATGCCATTGCTAATTCTAAGGGCCCAAGCCCCGGGGTACCGCCGCCGGGCTCGTTAGAGAGGCCCGTGTGGTCCTGACGAAAAATGACGAACACACCACACGATTTGATAGACCCACAGAAGACTGCCCGGGGAGGTCCGTGATGGTGCTGCCGTGCGCAGCCATCGTTCGATATCGAACGATCACGGAATATGACCAACGTGGAGCCGCGGCGGTCAAACCCACGGGAGCCCGTGCGCCACAGGAACTAAGAAGCGATCCTCGCTTTCGCGACACCACTTTTAATTTCTGGAAGGTCGTTCTTATATAAAACATCACAGCAGTCACATAGCACCCCAGACCGCGCGTTCCGAATGGACCGGCAGATTTCTGCTTCATATCATTGCATACAGGTAGTTCAAGCAAAAATTTTCTGAAATAAGTTTTTGCGTTGATAGTTGCCATCAATTATAATCACTATACGGGAGCTAAGATTTCTAGGCGTAATGAAGGTGTTGAACAACGAAATGTCGAGAGAACTTCAAAAGCTTTGAGAACTTTTTTAATTTAAGGTGTCTGAATACGCTCTGACCATCATATCTTTATTGCACATTCAGTTCATCACGAGCCTTAGGAAGAGCTAGGTATAACAATTTGCTTGTTCAGCGAGGATGCAGCTGCACAGTACATGGAAATCACAGCTCAACCACCGTTGAAATCGACGAAGCATCGACACAGTGTGCATACCTCGAATGCCCAACATCTGCACATCAATACATCCACGTTCGACAAGTCAAATAGGACGAATGGACACTTCATGAAAGATGTGAGCATTGAACTAGTATTAGGTTTAAGAAGTTACAGGGTTGTTATGCGCCTTCCCTGTACCCTTTTCTTTCTGTGTGTAGTTTCTATTTTGGGGAATTAGCGCAAGATGTTAGCCAAACGAAAATGGTAGTGCCTCTGGTAAAGGGTTAGATGCGGTGTTCGTCGATGGAGGGGTCATAGTGGCTCTGTTGAAGAGGGATGAGACTATCAAAGAGCTCGCAAGGGGAGGACGGTCTAGGAAAACGCAGTTATTTTTGTTTTATCAGGTCTCGAGAACCTTGATAACTCAAACTCCCTCCTGCTGCTTTCTATTAGTCTTTATGGACGGGCCTTAAGCTGACCCTTTCAGGATTGCTAGGAAAGTGAGATGATAAAGGGGGTGTTTCGAAATCATTTGGGAAATAGGAGGGAAAAATAAAAGCCGGGAGACCCTTTTTCTACTTAAATGGACATTGGGAGTATAAGCGATTCTGCTCCTGCTAAAAACTGACTACTATATTGCACGTTTAGTTGCCAAACGGACCACAGCGCTCCACATCATCAGACTACTGCAGAGAAGAGCGCAGGGATACTCTCACGAGCAGTAACAAATTCCTGAAGTGGCTTGGACTTGGTACATCAGGATCGGACAAAAAGGACATGAAAAACCGTAGAATGAGTACTTTCACATGAAAATTGGCTTTTACTTTGTGCACAAATGCTCTTTGATGTCTTTTAATTTTTGTATTTTGTCTGTGAAGTACAGCGCTCCTTTTCTGCTTATCTTATATCACCCAACTAATGACGGTCACTGGAAAGGATGTCAAGGGTGATTGAACTGACAGCTCGGCTTCTATAAGTTTATTTTTTCCATGCAGTTGTTCATCTTTGAAAATGGGATGTGTAGTGTTAAGTCCAGGGTACGGTAGCACAGATCTATAGCTGCCGGCTTATTTTAACCTCAGTTAGGACTTTCGAACGAGCCATTATTAATTTCCGTGTCGCTTGCGTCGCTTGCGCCAAGATTAGGAATGCGCGACGTCTCCTCCGTAACCACCACTACACACCATTCCATACCTCCGGCTCGATCGTACCACATTCTCACTAAAACGAGTTATCGCTAGAGCTGTTTATGCATCTTCATCTCTGCGTTGTTCAATCCTCTCTTTGACGAAGCGTTTGACCAACTCGGTGAGCCTTTCCCGCATTGAGTAAATTGAAAATGTAAGAAGCCTAGCTACCTTTCTACAGTTGTTTATTAGTAATGAAGCAGATATATGGAGTGGCCCACGACTTGACGTCGGCAAAATTTCCATTTCTTGCTTTGTCTTACATTTCGGCTGCATTTATACACGGTTACGTAAAGCGTACGCACTGTTTATACGCCTTTACCAAAAGAGCTTCGCAGGCTACATTTATCCAACGCAATCCACATGTTGCTGCTGTGCCAGTAGCAAGCGACCAATAATTTCATTGAAAAGTAAGATAGTAGTGAAAAAGAGGAACTCGAGCAGTATAAAAGAGGAGACAGGGTGGAGATTTTAAAAAATTTTAAAATCTTTCATCGTAACGTAATGTCAAGTGATATTTTCCCTTGTTAGCGCCAGTGTCTGGGGAGCAGCGGCACTTCATCTTTGAATTATTCCGACTCTCCATATAAGTTCTGAACGAAATTGCTATGGAAGAGCATCTGTTCGAGTTCCTCATAGCTTATTTATGTGCTCGTTATAGAACCAATCGTTCTGGTGCCGGGTGCACCTAGTCATATTTGTCGTCTGTTTGGTTGCCACTGTCTACTTCCTCCGTTCATTCGTTCGTTCACCTTCATTTATTTGAATCGTCCTTGAGATTCTGTAGATCTCAAGGGAATCTCGTGTTGACTAATGAGTTTCAGCGATGCTTATGCATACAGTTCTTTTGTGGTCATTTCTGAGTTATTCAAAACAGTGTCAGCTTCACGTCTTTGTCATACTCTTCAACGAGTCCGGTTTGTATAGAATCTAAATGGAATAAATTCACATAAAAGTTCCTTCACTCTTTGTGTACATATGAGAAAAGTACAGTTTTTCCTACTGCGGATGACATCCGAACTGGTACTTTTTGCCATGCAGTACCATTCCACTTAGAAGATTTTTCCCATCTTTTTGATAGATCCGTAGTAGACGACCTCCATCAGCAAAATCGTGCCGGAGATAACTTTCCATTTCCAAATTGTCGTTAATGTTCGTCCCAGGAAAGAACTAGTTTTTCATGCAGTTTCCGACAGAGTTTCGCCCCTGTTTATCAAGGTTTCGCAAATATCCAAAGCAATCCGCATGATTTTACCCGAGAACTGAGAGATTCCTCTCAACCAAGGCTTACGCAATAATCCTATGCAAAATTAGCGCCAGACGCCGGGACGGGCCCTCCATCTACGCTAGCAACCCATTTTTGCCTAAACCTCACTTTGAAAGGACCCCTACCTCCCTCACATAAGGCTTAGGCAAAGATATGCATTTGAGTGTATAAAGTGATTAGTGTGGGGCGGTATTAGGTGAGTGACAACAGCGAAAATGAGTGACTCCCAACTCAGGAAGTCGCTTTGAAATGATTCTTCATGTAATCAGTAATCTCGGTGCTAATGTATTTGGGGAGAATCAAAACCCTTGTGAGGGTTTTCCCTAAAGAGGCTCAGGCTGAAAATCGAAACCAAAGTTCGTCAAACGCCAACCACATTAGAGTGGCCTCAACTGAATTCACCGCATCGGTTCATATTATATACAAGTACATAATGATCCATCTGATCCACTAATGAAGGGTTGTAGTTCTGGTTACGAAGAACGCTTCGATTAAACCAGGTACGCACCGTGATCTTACTGCTTTTTTATTGTATAGGGGGTGAAACTGCTTCAACCACTTCATTCTTCAACTTTCAACAGCTCACAAAACCATCAAGACCATGATCACTGAAAAAGTCGCAATGTATAGTGTGGTCCGCAGAGTTTCTGAAAACATTTTATTTCACGGTAGTTTTACTGTGACACGGTCGCAGACACCGAATTTTCGTCTCTATCAGTTTAAGTGAATAAAATGGGTTGTTGACTATCAGTCCCATGTGTCATTTAGAACACACGAATACTGAAGCTTGCTTACTCCTGTCCCGCGGTCGGTCGAAAATCCAGTATTTGTTGGGAAGTAGTTTTGCTTCATCTCTGAAGATGCGAGAACAGAAAACTGGGAACTACACGTCTGAACCCTAACGATTGAAGACCATACAATTGCGACCGCCCCTTACAATCAGGTAAGTTATGAAGATTGCAATTACTTGTGACTCTGTATCACGGTAGACGTCTAAGCGCTCGCTGTACTCCCTCAATCTTGACGATATCCTTCTTAAGACTAGACGACCATATCTGTGAGCAATATTCGGTGTGGGGCAATACAAATGCCCTGTATAGAGGAATCGGTATGGCCACATCCGACTTCGTATGTTTCAAAATATAGTATTTATAGTAGGGATAAATACATAGTAGGGATAAATACACAAAAATAGCGCAAATAAATTGAATAGGGCTTTCTTGGAATTTATGGTAAGAACTACAGCTTTGAATCACTAAATACACCAAGATCCTTGATGGCATAGACCGCACTAGGCCTGACACCATTAATATAATAATCAACATTTTCAGAATCACTAAAGTGCATGACCGAAAATTTGTCCATGTTAAGAGGAATGCCCCACTGCGTAGCTCAGTCAATGATCCGTGGTGTTCTGATTAGCGGCATTCAGAGCACCACGAATCATTGCCGGTCACGATGATAGGCCGCATAAATCTTTATGTCATCGCACAGTTGGACCTTAATTTTAAGAGAAGTTTCAAGTAGACTCGAAGGTAAATGTGAATACTATCTATATATAAAACGCTTCGTCTGCCTGTCCGTCCGTTCGTCCCTCCGCCTGTGACAAAAGTGTGTATAACAAAACGACCTGTGGAGGTGGGGATAAGTATGGAATGGGTAGAGCATGGGACAAGAAGTATAGACCACGCATAGACAAAGTTAAGCTCTGCCCACGATGGGTAGACCGTGCGCTGGGATGTTACGTTTTCAGTCTAAATATTGGATATTGTTGATTGGAATTGCGTTCTAATATGACCCAAACGTGGAGGAAAGATGGATTAAGGTCAACGATGAATTTCTGAAAGTCATGAAAGAGGGCTGGGCACAGTTGGCGGAACCTCAAGTGTTCGGTCCTTAAAACAAAAACTCATAGCTGGGTCTTAGCGCAGCCTTGAGAGCAGGAAAAACCCTTCAGAAATGACCGATGTCTAAGCTGTCTTGACACAGATCGAAATGAGCGGGGGACAGCCCATAATGTGCGGGGAGTCTTATCAGTCGGATAACAATTACTGGCAGAATAGCATTTTACCAATAATGATACGCGTGCAGTAGTGTGGGTTAACGCTGGTTTGCCAACTGGCAATAATACGTCAAAAGAGGATAAAAACCCGAGACAACCGAAAGAGACAGAAAGAAGCGAACCAGCAAAGACGGATCAAGTGAGAAAAAACAAAGATCTCTAATGTGTGCTTTAGCGAAAACATAGGCCAAAAGTTCGGCCATATCTTGATTTCTGCATACCGCATTGTCGTTCTCCCCGACTAGAGCACCAGAGCCCTTACTGGCTCTTAGCTTGAAATTGAGAAATTTACAGAAAGCGTTTTTGTCCCTAGTTTATATCACATCCCTCTCAATTTGGCTAAAAACCTATTTAATCTTTTGTCAAGAATCTCTCGCAATTTCCTATATTCTTCTTAATCACGGGGTCATTGCTTTTTGAAGCTTTACCCAAGCACTACTCTTGTTGTAATTGAGGTTACGTAAATATAGAGGGGGCTGAATGCCTGTAATCTCTCGTGTTCTGAGAGGAATAGGTAAACCGATGGAATGGTGGAGAATTCCTAAAAACACCTTATACTCACCGTTAACAGTGTCAGCGCTAATCAGAGATCCGTATCAGTCAACATCATTGAGATAAGCATTAATCGCATCGAAATTGGCACTTTGACGTCTCTCACTAATGTTCTCCCATTCATCTCATCCGTCTTTAGTTCAATAGAAGAAAAAAATGGAAGCTGATCACTATTACGAACAGGTGGTCGAACAGTCGCATCCCTCATGAACTCTTTATTACCAGTTGGTAGTAGATCTGGGATATTACAACCACGAGTCCGATCCATAGCCCCATATGATATACTGAGAGCGGAAAGCAATCGACAGAAAGAAAGTATAGCAAATGTTTAACACAGTTACGATCATGTACAACTCTATAGTAGACTTTCAGGCACACCTGCAACCGCTACCGATCTTTTTCTCTCTACCTCTTCGTTGGCTACAAATCCATCAATATCATTATCAACCTCAGTCGGCATGACAATAGAATCCCTAGCAATATTGTGATCGTGCGAAGACAATTTACAGTCATTGAGTGGCTTGTGAAGTACTAGGTTCTCATCTTTGAAGGACTTGATTTCCTTGAACATGAGGTCAATACGGCTCGCTAACTCACAGTTTTTTCTTAAAACTACCTCCAGTTTTCTCTTACTGTCCAGTGGAAGCGCCATGATCGTGCGGGTGTGCAGAGGAAGTTTTGCCCTTGATGAGCTGACCAGCAGAGAGCAACAAATCCGTCAATGGCGAAGTCTCAAACTCAAGTAGCCTTTTTTCGTTCTATCCTGATTTACAGAAGCACTAATATGAAACACCAAGTAATCATCAGAAAAATGGGCTGAATTGTTGAAAATGTGCTTCAACAATGCCAAAAAATCCATTATAGCTTCCATGGATACAACGTACTTTAAACTGATGGAAAAAAAATAAAAATAGCCATAAATACTACATCGTCTACGACCTCCTCTATCTTATAAAATACTTGCCACGTAATAGTTCTCGCATATTTGGTGATTGTATTTTCAAACAAAGTATATGTGTCCCACAAAAATTCTCTGCTAGCTGACCTTACTTAACCTGTTATGAAACTTAATTTCGCTAAATTTACTAAATACAACAGTAACAGATTGTTTGTTCTGTTTAGATACATGGATGATCTGTTGGTGATACACAATCAAGAAGAAATCATAGATATCTTGAAGGCACAATATAATAACACATTGGTAATCAAAAACACACATGACAGAAAGATAAGTAATTACTTACACATGACTATTTCAGCGAATAATACTAAGATTGCTACTATACTTTATAGTAAACAGATGACTTAATCTTCGATGTTATCAAGTTTCCACACTACAAGACAAATATATCAGCTAATATCAAAGCTTCAGTCATATATACAGGATTCCTCACAATTTTAAGTACATGTGGCGAATTTGATACTTTTATACAAAAGGTAGGAGAAGTGAAAGCTATGCTCATGCAAAATAAGTATCCGGAGGATGTGATAGTTGCCAATATTGTTAAATGTTTCTAATGGCAAGTTTATCGCTTACAAATATGGTTACATTGACAGCCACAGAAATGTTTCCAATCTTGTTAAAGATTTATCGAATACAACTCTCTAGTTACAACTCTCCAAGCTTACACTTGGTGTGAATAATCCCTCTCCTCTATTACTTCCTCATCAAACCATCTAAATTGAACTAAATATCTGTTTCGGTTCCTCGTGGATATTGCCATAACTACACATGTGTCAGGCAACTGCAACGATATCAGTCCCTGTACTATTATATTAGCAATATAACCGCGCTCCACGTCACAGGTACATGCACTACTGGGCTGAGTATCAAACGTAAGCCCTTTTGAATTCGCATTAGCGCGCCTACTTTACTTTTCCTTCCACATTTTTCATTTTATCCTTATTAATCTATTGTCTGTTTTTCATTTTACCCTTATTAATTTATTGTTTGTTTATTTACAGCTCTTTTTTCTTAACTTCCTCAGTTTATTGTTTCGTTTAACCCGTTTTATTGCGTTTTTCCATTGCTTTTTCATTGTCTTTTCCTTATTTTCTTATGGTCACCACTATTCTAACCATTTCTTGCCTTCGTCAACACCACACTCACTGATGAGCCTCCGGTACTGACGTAGGCATAGTGGTTTGTCTGAGTGGAGGCTAAACGAACCACTTCAGTTTTTTAACGATTAACTTCAAGGATTTTTTAACTTTTGCTTTTGTTTGTGCACATGCACTGCTTATTATAGCACTGAACATATGCCCTCAATGCGGAGTTGAGGAGAGGGAAGAATCTTCATGCACATTTATTCGATGTGCACGATTATTGTAAAGATGACATAGCGCAGTTAAAAAAGGAGAGCGTAGTTAGAACTTGTTAGCTGTTACTGATGAAGTCTTCCCATGCGATGTGTGTGGCTTGATCTTCAAGGCTACGAAAACACTTGGTAGGCATAGGAGGGAGAATATGGATACGACGATAGCAAGTAGAATGTGCAACGGTACCTGTTGTGTGCGTCATATGAGGGCAAAGTTAAGTTAGGTCTTCAGAATTTTCAATTCAGGTACACTTTGAGGTTATGATTAACTACACAGAACTGAAGTTTGAGAGCATCAGCTTGGTTATTATTCACAATTAGTGGGACCTGATAAAACATGTAAACGAAGAACATTCTACTTCACAACATCACTGTGTCCTAAAAGTTGCGTCATTTGTAAATAGGGATAAAGCTGAAGTAGATTCAAACTTGCTCCTCATTTATTATGATTAGCTTAATGCCCTCATTAACGCCCTGGTTCCAGAAAAATTGTGAACCGTACTGCGCTCATGAAAGTCTGTTTTTTAAATATTATATTCATATATTTTCATAGTTTCAGTGAGGATTTTAGATTCATGAAAGCGGAAACAATTTACGCGTGAAATGTTGCAGCACTCATTGCGGACACGAAATGGAACCAGCACTGTGAAGAATGGATCCTATGTCAAAGGGGTAGATAGCATCGCTCCTGAGAGAAGGCTTCTGACGTCACCAAATTTTGAACAAATTCCGAGGAGCAGAATCACAACAGTGGTGAACACTCGCGTCTTTATTATACGTTACATAGCGACGTGAGATAATGCTGTTGAATGATTTCTCTCCTGCTAATACTTCGTAGCATGCAATTTTTCGGACACATTGCCATTCGAAAGAAAATTGACCCATCTAGAAAAGGTGAGGTTGATGTAAAATCTGTAAAGTTGCGAGTAAAGGAAAGATATGAAGAGGACGGAATGAGAGTGTTTCATCGGCGAAACTGTTGAGGCTTTGCACTCAGTGAGAAAGGCACCTGACAATTGGTACAAACTATTTGTTAATGGTTTGATTTCAGTAATAGTCACCTCGTTGCAAAGAGGGTGGCTGGCCATGTATGGCTCTGAAGATGTTTGTATGGATTATACTTCAATTCGATTGAATACAGTCTGAGACTGGCGACCGTTGTCGTCATAGATGAATGGGATCGAGGGCTACTCGCTACGTACCCGCTGTCTAACCGGTATTTATCTGTATATATTTGTCATCGTCGTTTCTCATTTGCTCATTTTGGAATGACTGAAAATGAGGTCGAATTGTTGTCAACGGAGTGAAAGCGCCTTACCTAATTTCGTTACTAGTATTCCATGAGCGATGATTGTAATTCGTTTGCCAATGGGTTCATGAAAGTCTTTCCCAAGTCAGAAGTGCAGGAGCTGGTAGGCACCTTCCATATACTCCAGGCGGCGAAACGAAATTGCTGTGCGAGGCGAAACAGGTACGTTGGGAGCATGCATAATATTTGTTCATTCTTTTTGCAATTGCAGAACAGGAAGACGGAATCTGTGCTAGCTACAGTGCTACAATGTTACAGCTTTAGACAAGATTATAAGTGTCCGACGCGGCGCTTGATTACAGTATACTGTCGTCAGATCAAATGCAATTGCGCACGCACACACAGGCTGCGTTACAGTAGACCAAAAATTATTAGTTGATTTCCGCGTCACTGTGCAGTGAACTGTTGATGTTTTTTTCAATGGATTTACTTTCTTTGTGTTGTTCTCACATGATTTTGAACAAAATATCTGCACACATAATGTTCATGTGACCGTACGTGTGGGCAGCTGCTGCCAGATTAATGAACATTGTCTCTAATAGTTTGTAATGAAATAAAAATTCGGTAAACCAGTAGAAGTGGTTGTATGTCTAACAGCGTTAGATTTAAAATAGAGGAAAATATTCTCTGTGGTATTTGAAAACAGTAATCTTCTTGAGTGTGATTTGAGAGTGAATGTGAAAGGAAGAGATTACCAATTTTTGATGGTTTTTTCCAGCACGTAAACCCTAATGGACATGAGCTCAAAGGAGCAGCGTCTCCTGAGAAAAGTTATTTAGAACAACGAGATAAGCCTGGATCTAGGCACTCAAACACTAATGAAATATAAACTTTTCTCGGTCTGTTAACATCAGATATGCGAAACCAACCAAGTATACGAATGAAGATGACACTAAATGTTTGAAACATTCGCGGTCATTAGGATGGCTCAACTGGCTGCGAGAAATATTACAGCTCTTTAAAAGGGAAGCTAATCCATACAATGCATCGGTAGCTTTCGTACATATTCTGATGGCCATCACCCTGTTGCAGTTGATGAGGATAAATCTTCTAAAGTGCGTAATAGTAGTGATGTAGACTGTGTATAAACATCCTGCGAGGAGTAATATGGACGTTATATGTGTAAAAGAAAGGGTGCAAAGTACATGGACAAGTATATCAGGTAGATGGGGCTGTAGTTAGTATGCTATAGGAGTTAAAACTGGCTGCTGCTTCTCAGTGGTTTAAAGGTAATCGGTCCCCAAAAAGATGATCGATCGTGATACCTATAATACCAGTCCAGGACTACCTTTTTCGGAGTATCCAACAGTATCTATAACATCATTCATTGGGCATAGCAACAGCCAGCAACAGCAACATTAAAATCATCGAATTATTATTGAAATTATCATTGAAATCCAACCTAGGAGTGGACACCAGTCATTCCGTTGAATTTGGCGGACATGCCTAGCGAAATCGCTGGCCAAGAGATCACACCTTGGTGCATCTTTGATGTGTGGTGGTCATACACAGCAAAAACCCAGGATACGCTCGTTTGTGTGAGAAGTTAGAATTAAGGAAAGTTTGACGACTGGCAAAGGACCTGCTGAAAATGTGGCGAAGTTTCCTGGTCATAGGGACACATATATCTTATTCAAAATCATGTGAGAACAACCCAAAGAAAGTAAAACCATTGAAAAAACACTAGCAGTTTACTACGCAGTGACGCAAAAACCAACTAGGTATTTTCGGTATTCTGTAACGCGGCCTGTGTGTGCGTGCGCGATTGCATTCAATCTGACGACAGCTACTGTAATCAAGGGCCGCGTCGGAAACTTATAATCTTGTCAGCTTTAGTGCTAGCCTCTGCAAAACTCTTGAGTCGCAAGATTTTGTTTTGAAGTATGCTAGCCTCATGACCTTTCTCAACGGTGAAGGAGAACGGACGTGATGGATTATTTTGAAAAAATCATTGGGTCCTTTTAAACACCCGCGCAGTTTCTCATAAAATCCTCCGTGATTTATTTTGCTTCTAGGAGTAGTGGGATACATCAGTGGGGCAGGTTCGCTAGGCGGAATGCCTGCGTTGCTACGAGTATGCTCATAGAGCGATTTCATAAACGACTGAAGCACAACGTTACTAGTAGCAAATCGCATATGCGAATCGGCTCACTGCTTGAAATCATGATAGCTATAGTGCCGATTATGGAGGAAGATCGCAAAACCAATGTATCGAACTTCCAGCATTCGCTCTCAATAATGTTATCAACGAAACAAATTACAGCATTGTCTATGAACAAATTAGAGATGGCTAGAGGATTGAGAGCAGGCCTGTATGGAGTTTTGCAACATCAGCTTGCGCATGCACATGCTGTCAAGCTATTCAGCTGCAATCAACGAGCCATTAGCGCAGTGGAAAAGGGCCTGTGGACCGGGAATGACCGGAGAGGCATTCACTACATTGAGCAGCAGTTCTGTATGTGCGACTCTATGGTGACTTGAACAATAACTGTAATAGGTGTCAGGCGTCGCTTATGCATTTATGTGCGATTGCATGCAAGACGCAAGAGCTGGTATTTCATGCGCTCACGTGCACGCTGCATTGTTGTATGCACCTGGAGGTAGTATGCTCTATTATTCAGTCTGTGGGATTACTAAGAATACCGTTTAAAGATTGTCAACGGTCGGATCGGAGGAACTTTTGTTGCTGTCACCGGCAACATCAACGAAACATCATAACGAGGCATGTATGAGTGATATGATGGGCACCATGACAGCTTCTGCGAGAATAGAACGTTGGATACAACAACCACCGACATGCTGGATACGAGTAAGGAGTTGTCATAGGAATCGCAATCTGTAATTCAATTCGGGAGTAATACTGTTACTGTGTCTATGCACATGCTATTTTGTGCTTTTTTAATGTTGCATATGTTTTGTATTAACTATATACTGATTTTTATTTATGTTGGTATCTATGTATATATAACTTGGATATCTACGGTGGGTGAGGAAAGGCCAATAGATCAGTCGTCTCAGGAGAAGAGCTGCTCTTCGTCGTGAACGATTGAGCTCCTCAAACGTGGCGGGCAGAACGATTGGACAATAGAGCACATGGAGTAAAACCACGGATCCGCGAAATGCGTTCTCTGTGGTATCGACTCCCTGAAGCGTGAGTTATGTGGGAAATGGATGGTGGGAGTAGTTCGCACAGTGCGACTACATCGGCACGCCTCAAATGTGGCCGGCAGAATGGGCCATCTTCTGCGCTTCTGAAAACTTCAAATACTCATTAAAGGTCAACGCTGTTGTGCTATCTAACGATTTTCCTCTCGAGAGCCGCGGATGAAAGAGCGCAAGGGTACATTAAAGAGTGCGAAGGCGTCCTCTGCACTTGCGATCCTACGACCACCCGACTCGAACTGTCCACAGACAACTCGACGTGTAAAACTCCCACGGACCGGTCTTCCCCCAAGCTACCCTCCGATTCGTTTAGCTGAGGTTTGTCATTCGCCACTGCTCACTGCTTGGTTTTTCTCTTGACATTCACTCTCAAGAGGACAGCCCTCAAACGGAAAGTCAATGACCATGAGCACCATCCTGTAGAAGAACTGGGCTCGGATGAGATTCAATGTTGCATAGATGCTTCAGAAGAATCCCAAATGATAGCGTAGAAAGGAACCAGGACGAGTAGAAAGGAAGGGGCAAAAGGCTTCATTTGAAGTTTATGGGCCGATGAAGGCTGTTCCGACGAAGGAACATGGTGTACCTACGATGATGCGACTTTTAATTCTGCTTTGTTGCAGGTTAAGTAGTTTAGGGAAATGTAGTCCCCACTATTATGAACACCTCTGGCGTGGTGCTTATTCGACCTAACCACGTGAAATGGAAAATGGCGCTTAGTTCTAACTAATTAATATGAAAATCCTTCAGGCTCTCTTTTTTGTAGCCGCAGCGCTATTCATCGATTGTATCTTTTGTTTGGCCTTGCATGGTTTTCATGTGGAACTTTCATTGGTGCTCCTTTGTGCTCCTTCAGTGATGCTCCTCTGTGCTCCTTCAATTGAAGTAGCAGATACTAAATACTTATTCATAATGATCACTAGTGGAGATTTCATCTGAAAATCTCTGGGCTAAAGTAGAGTCGATCAATGAGTAGTATTTCATAGCTACTTGTATGTTGAAATGAGCATTCATTGTTAAGTTCCTCCACATTTTGAAAAAAGCAATAGACTTACATTATGAAATAAGACGCTGACTTCACTTGCTTGATACAAACAATACATACAAAAGGGAAATTTCTCCTTCCACAATGGTGTTGTATTACTTTGGATATACTACAATGAGATTTTTGTTGCAGCCGGAGAGAAACTGAACGCTCATAAAGGAGAGTTCTCCTACGAAAAAAAAAATCTAGCTGGATGCTATTCAGCACAATGAAAGGTAGGTAGAAGCTACACGTCAAAACCAGTGAGTATTCAAAAACGGGACTGTTAAAGAAACAAAAACGAAGAACGATACAATATGTGAATGGTTTGCTCAACGACCTCAGACTACTAAGGAATAGAACTGCATGGCCTAATGATCTACCTCTGCTCACGGAATGAAAGCAGACTCATTCGAATGACGGCATTCTGTGAATATCGTCTAACTAACGCTTTATGAGACCCTCGAGCTCGCAAGCAGTACTACTTCATTGTGTTAACGCCTACTGATGGACAAAACATTAATAGAGTAAAACGTTAAAGATAAAAGGCTAAAGCGGCGTACTTCCTACGATCTTCCACGGCCATTTCGCCGTCCTTCAGAGTATTCTCCCAAATGCCTCCGCGGAGAGCGAGAGAGCGTGCCGAAGGTCCACGACTTCCCGCGGCAGATCAATCTCGAGAAATAAAGCGATATTACAATATTTGATCATGAATGGTCAGTATATCTGAAACTGGATATCTGAAACGAAAACCACCAGGCATGTTCAGCGTCATCTGAATATCGCAAAAAATGTTTGATAGACTGAAAAATCATCGAGGACAATGTTTGTACCGTCGAGGATATTCGTTAGCCGGCGTCCAATTCCATCGTTTGTTCGCTTTTGGTCAATTCAACGGCTGAGATCCCAAGGCCATTGAAGCACAATGTTCCCATAATCAAGTACATCAGATCTGAGTACAAAGACAATGAAAAATGGGAAAAATTGTGTAAAACAGTGCATGAGGATCGCAATACCTTTCAGTAATGGATCACTTGCAGTCATTATTGTGTACAACACTCCACCTAACGAGTAAACATCTGCTGCTTGATCGTATTCCTGCTTGTAGACCTGACTGTAGCACTAATCACAGGCAGGTCAACAAATTCTACTGATAAGAACATTTTCTGTAGAAAGATTACGATGAGCACATCCTCCTAGAATGGAACAGCTGTAAAGAGAATGGCGTCCAATAGGGGTATGTCAGAACGGCTTGATACATTTTATCTGACGCCAAGTATACTGTAAAGATTTGGTATACTCCTGGTTCCCCTTCTTGTGCATCCGTGCACTTGAATATGTCGTCATTTGTCGTAACCAAATGTCAGTGGAACTATTCATCCCCGCTGGTACCCTTGGACAAATACCGTTTTCCACGGCTAATAGGTGAATTTCGAAGGTCTCTCTTTACGTACACAGTTTCGTTGTCAGTGGACCAACGAAAGAGCTATTGGTTTTGGCCGGCTTCGTTGTGTATCTTGCCATGCACGAGATTCCCATCGACGATCCACCTGGTTACAGGGTACACTATTTCCATGGTCGCCTTCTAATTGTGCACTGTGAACAAGGTATCAAGTATCGACCTCGCACTACAATGAGCGTTTAGTTGCAGAAGCTTGACACCTTGTTCAAAATTAACAATTCCAAGAGGACTAAGGAAACAGCGTGCCCTCTGACCCTGTTTATCTTTTGCGTTGTCCATGCACTCTCCTCTCTACAATATCGTCTCAACCACTTATCTTGAAAAATTTATGTGCTACTTTCTGTACCTTCAGGTCTTTAAGTGAAGGTTAAACCAAATGTCAGTTTTGGATTTAGACCCACCCAAAAAGTCAGTTCTGTCACATCTCCTCTTTACACTTTGGACCCACAGCCAGTCTGGGGAATTCCTTTGATCACTGCCTACTTCAACGATTATGATCCCCTCCCAGCAAACCAAATATAGCCCACTGTCGAGGATCCCTCGACATAATCTTGATCCTGATCTGGGCGGTTAATGATTCTTGCACCGTGACCACCTCCGCTCTTAATAGTGAAAGGGTTTTTCTTTTCGAATCTTCCCTCGTGTAGAGTCCCTGACTTGAACTGTGCACCACCGACCAAGGTTATCACTCAAGTGCAACCTTCTCACCTTTAGGTAGCTTCTTGATATGTCGAAATAAGTAAAAAATTCGCATACCGGAATTACTTAGCTGATTTAAGAGGGAGCTGTGTCGACCATTATCTACTTTGCAGTAGCTAAAGCAGGTTATAATGCTCTTAACTCACATCTCTCTCTGTTCCTCACCGCTCCAGTGTTTTTCCATAGTGTTGTTTATATGCCCCTTCATCATTAAGTATATGCAATATTTTCGATGCTAACAGTACTAGTTCTCAATTGCAATTTCTTTCTCATACATGTTTTTTTGTTTAATCATTTTGAATTGGTCGAATTGCTCTTTGCCATGCAACACTTCATGATATTATAGATGCCTTGCATTTTAGCCTGGTTGTCGACATTACCACCATATGTAGCCATCAATTAACGTACTCGCTGACTTGGAATGCAAATGTGAAACTGACGTAGTCTGCAGTACGATTCATAAGCAATAACATGATGCGCTTGTACCTAACGCATCTTCTCTGGCTGGTCATAACTCTCTTGGGGCGGGGGCCAAGCCGAGTGGGTGTCCAGCCCTGTCGCCCACCACTTTGAGGAGCTGTATCTTAGCGAGATTCTCATTCTTCGCGTGAAACACGCTGCCCTCATTAAGTAGGTACAACATAAGCGTACAGGTGACAGAGAGACCCATTTTTTCGTGCTCGATTCCTTTGAGCCATCTAAAAGCACTTTTTATGAAGCTACAGTAAACAACTACTGACTAGTCCGGAAGTTAATGAAAAGTCACATCTGTATCGGCATCCGAATCGAAAGTTACTTGTCGAATCATGAATTGTTCGCTCAGTTAAGAGCGCAATAACTCGAAAAGCTAGGGAACGCGGAAGCTTCATCGGCTTTACCTCCGTTTTTTCCATGAGCTTTTTCAGATGTCAACTTCAACTCTACAGGATAGCTGTTTGCCCTGTCGAGAGGGTCATGTCATCGCCACTGCCGAAGAGAATAGTTGGGCAAACACAGGAAATGCGCTAAGATCCCAGCCAAACATCGAGGCTCTCTCTGAAATAGTCTCGAGTCGAAAGAGTGAAGAGAGTGAGATCTCATACATTAAGTTGTAAGGAAAGTTCTGGTCGGCTTTTCGCGTTCACAAAATAAATTCAAATAGCAGAGCACGTAACATGAATCAGCTTGCATATCCCTTAGATAGATAAACAGTTGCTCTCTCTGAATATGGTCTTTCCTTGGAATGTCACAAGGTTTTCGAATTACTAGGGAAATTTTGAAGTACTGCAAAAATGGTTTTTCTTGATTGACTTCACTTTATGAGTTCTTTTCTAATCGAGTCCCAGCAAAGGTAACCACAAATATGAGTACTGCACCCGCACCAAGGGCATGGAAAGAACAGTTATAGCTCGGACCGAATTCGTATTTTTGACGTTCAGTTAGGCGTTTCCTGCCTTTGATCTCCTTAAGAACTCATTTGACCACATATTGTTTGCCGTTGAGGTTTGTGATGAGCAAGTTGAGCGCTGAGAACGGCGATTTCGGTGTAGCTATGCATCCAAGGAAAGCTATAACACCAAAATTAAACATCAAGCTATTATGGCGATTCGGGAATAGAAATCACACAATACGGTTTGAATTTACAAATCGCGCTGAAGTGTTGCTCCCGGAATAATGCTTCAGTAGAGCAAACATCGACAGGGTGTACTAAGCTTCACTGATGGACAAGAGGTTGTATTTGCCAATGAGTCAAGTCGACTGTAAAAAATGGAGTGCTTCAAAAGAGTTAAGAGATTTTCGGAGAGCTTTTAAGAATTCGAGGAGCAGAGTAAAAGAGTACTACGAGAAAGAACACCACTTGTGGATCAAAAGTGTAGCTATGCAAAGCAAGGGGTAGTCCTTCGAGGCAGAGATGGGGCCGTGATCTTTCCACACGGGTATAGATTAGGGTAGCATAGGTTTACCTACACAGTGCTTATACCAAATAGCCTTCCAGAAGCTGAGCACCTTGAATGTTCTTATATAACTGTTAAACACACCCACGGTCGACTGTTTCTTCAAGTGGCAACATTCGGTACGGTAGTTTGTACCCCATACATTGCGTATGAATAATTTCTTCCGCCCCTTTTGAGTATGTTATGGCCATGGACGAACATGTACGGTGTCCTGCTGTGGCGTGCAGCTGTAAGACGGTTCTACGATTCCGCAGCTGTTCAACAAAGCAAAATGGTTCACGCATTGGTAACGAGAATAAAACACAATCTCAATTCCTGAACTTTCCAATTATACTCTGTTTAGAAACATCATTTTTACCTGATTTTGGGGATTTCGAAGTTTCAGAAAGAAGTCCGGCTCTCTGCTAAACAGGTCGCGAAAATTCACATACATGAGGAAAAAACGCTATCAAACAGAGCTATTGAAAATTTATTTCATAGGATATAAAAATTTTATTTTCATGAAGAACTTTCCAAAGTGACCACCACTGGTTTTGATACAGGCATCAATTCAATTCTACATGAAACCGATGGAAATAGATAACTTGCTGCTTCAACTCCAAAAGCTGGAGCTCATTGCTGCAAAACCAAGAAAGGAATCAATTATCAATATGTATATGATAGTGCCTAATTAAAAGCAAGCGATGAATCCAGAAGGTTTCATTCTTCTTCATTGCTTCTTTAGATATGGTCTGTTTTCCGGGAGGATGTATGAGATGGCCAGTTATCCGAACTGTATCATTCAGTACAGCTGTTCGCCAAACAACTTTGCAAGCTGGGCGTAATACTTTCGAAGAAGTTTCAAATGACTTTTGCATGTGCTGCTTTTCGAAGAAGCCTGAATAGTGGATGAAGTGGCTTGGGGACCACTGCACTCTTCAAAAATAGCATTACTCACGGAATCATTCCTACTTATCTAATAAAGCTTGGCGCTTTTTAGTCAATCAGGAGCGTGACTGGTGTGAATGCGAAACATGCTGTTTTGGTATTGACTGCCCTAATCAGGTTATTGTGAATACTTCAATCAGTTGCTGCGTAATTTGGCAGCAATGCTTTTGACATGGCGCACTCAAAACTGATTGCAGCTATTGTACGAAAATGGGATGTTCTCTCACACAGAAACCAAGAGCTCTATATCTGCTTCTCATTTTATAAAGTCTGAAGTGGCGTTCGATTTCCTCCTGGCACTATAGCGCTTGTTTTGAAATGGTGAGATGCAGTTTCAATTTGAAAATCTCGGCATAACCAATAATCTCAAAGATTATTTGCTTTCTTGCATTTTAAACTCAAGACTTGATTTCCTTAAGATCTCGAAAGAAGCACTTTCATAACGGCTTTAGCATAATTACTCAAATACGAGACCGAAATGATGCGAGTGGTGTTTCGTAATGGTGTCATTAGGTCCACTTTTAACGACAAACGTCGTCTCCGAACGATTCACTTGACTCAGACGTCATGCAACGCCGTTGTATCCCCAAGGACCTCAAATTGCAGATCGATAGACAGGCGAACGCGGCACATTCGGCGTTCCATTTGCAGCTGCTGACGAATTCATCAAAACCCTTGAAAGCTCAGCCCACGAGTCATTCAGAAATCTGAACATGGGTAGCTTCAGTTAAAATCGACGAGAAGAACTGTAAAATGAAACCCATTCTTCTCAATGGGTGCTCCTTACTTGATGGCACTCAAAGTAATGCTGTTGTCATTGTTTCATCGCGGCGTTTCCTATTATTTGCGGTCACCTCACAATAGTAGAAAGGGAAAGAAAGGTTGGCCAGTATCGGTAGGGGAGCAAACTACTGAATCCGCTTTTCGGAGCAAATCTCGTATGTCCAGGCGCACCTATATCCGGCAGTAATCGCCAAGCTACGCCCCTTTTAATGGTGACACAACGCATAACACATAGTATTTTCAGTTCTCTCAAAATGCACATTACGCAGATTTGCCTTTTTTCCTTTCCATTTCACTTTTCCCTTATTTTCAATTTCCTAGCCCTCTTGTCTTTCCTTTCCCTCAACCTTTTCTTAGCAAAGATGACATCATCAAGCAAGACTCTGATTCGAGCTATTGGTGATTTGAACGATTTTTAAAGAATGTCGTAGAAAATCACTCTGATTCGAGCTATCGGTGATTTGAACGATTTTTAAAGAATGTCGTGAAAAATCGGTTTATAAGCTTTCCCAATTTCTCTGTAAAATATTTGGTACAGTGTCCCTAGTGCAGAACCATTTAGTGGCTTTCGATTTTTTGTGCTATCTTCAATTTTTGTGACAGTCCTTAATTGACCTATTCCACTTTCCTTACTTCAACCTCTACCTGTCCATCTGTGACAAGGTAAGAATAATGGCATCTATGAGTACCGGATGGAATTTCTGCACACCATTTCGAAACATTTTGGAGTATTTAAAAAAGAAAGAAATAGAAAATTAAACTAAAAGGATGATGGATCAGTGTTGTTCCCTACCGGAGTCTCTTTCTGAATCGAACGCACGTAAAAGAAGAAGATTCGAACCTCGCAGTATGGAAAAATTCCACAGTGCTCTGAACTTTATACGCTACTTAAGGAAAGAATTAATTGGTGAGGTAATTAAGATAGATTATAACAAAAGCCGTAGAACTGCTCACGGAAACCATTACTCGAATGCCCTGGTGCATGTACTCCGAAATGCAAGAGAAATTGTCGTCATGTTGCTCTGACGTTCTCAGTTTACCACTAGAGGAGGCGGAGCATCAACGTCATACTCCCTCTAGGAGCAGCTCTCTTTAGTGCTAGATGACTGCTTCCAGTTCCCAGAGTTTGGAAACCAATTCCGTGATTTCTTGAGCTTTTCGAATCAAACTTGAACCTTTTTTAACTACATGATACCGCATCTTGATTACATCTTGGATGTTCCTCTGTGTAGGATCGGGTCCGCCAACATTTTCTTCTTGTTCCTCTGTTTGTGGCTCATAATTTAATGCTAATCTTCGGAATTGTTTCCACCAGAGTCGTTGCTTTCGCTATCTTGTCAAAAAAAGACAAGCCCTTGAGTAATGTGTTTATGCTCAACATTAGAAAATTTTCTCGTAGCTGTTAAGGGCGGAGCTTGGAGCCAACCACATTTCCGTGTAGCTCAAGCGTCTCTTTCCACTGATAATATCTAACACATCCTTTGAACAAGCGGTCCTGCCAACCACCCAATTTCCCTATCTTTAGCCTCAGTATTACTTCATGAAAAGGACGCTCAACGAGCAAGAAGATGATTCAAGATTCCTTCTTTTACTTATTTCCTTTTTTTCACTTCATGTACCTTTTTGAAACTACATCTCCATTTTTTGGTAGACCTTGATGCCTCAACTGACTCCCGCCTTGTAAAGCACTATCTAATTTTACTTTGAATTCATTCAGCTATACGCAGTGTACTCATAAACTCTCATTGATTCTGATCCCTTTTAGGAGTTTCGCTGCTTGGCAAAGTATTAATTTTCTGAAGAAAGGTGTCAATGAATGGGAAATCAGCAAACTAGGAAACGCCATGCCGAAGAGGTTAGATTTTCAATGCTTTTTTGAATTCTTTTAATTGTGTTAGAACTTCTTCTGTTGTGCCAACGAGGTTGTTAGGTGGAATATTTATTAATGGCCTGACGTTTCGACAGGATCGTCTTCCTCGAAGGCCTAAACGTGGCTCAAGACTAGGATTTTTTCCACTACACCGTCAAACGCCCCATCCCCCTAGCGGTTTTGACGGAGATCTAGGAAAACACCGGAGAAGCCCCGTACGTCTGAAATAAACTCACCCCGTCCACCACCGTGCGAGTGGAATAACGCCACTCCGAGTTAGTAGTAATTAGTAAATGAGAGATGCCATGTCGCCCTTATACATATATAGTACAATTTGGGACATGCATTCCTCCCATTTTAGATCAGTAGCTCGCAATGTGGTGTAAATGGCAAGAGGTCATTTGTGACGGATAAGCACTCATTTCGGTTGTTCATTGCATTTAATTGTAGTGAGAGGGCAAAGGTAATTGTGCTCACTTAAAACTCGAAGAAAATCATAGGGACCGTAGAACTCTTTTAAAAAGATAATTGTGGGAAAACTGAGTCACGCACATGAACGTTAGGAGCCCAAGAAGACTAAATGTTGCCGAATCTCCGATGGGAAAGGGTGCCTCCAGGTTTCTACTAGAAGCCATCTTCTTCAACAGCTGTTACCTGTTTTATCCCAGCCCACCCTATTTTTCGGCCGGCGCGCCCCTTTTGAAGATAAACGGGGGAAAGGAGGTGTTATTTCTCAGGTTGTACGAAAGTACTATTAAGCACCTCAGCCTTCATATTAGATGATCTTTCCATACTACCCCTATCACTGCCTTCCATTGGAAATTCCCGGGACTGTATTGCCATAACAGCAATTGCGCGATTTCTCCATGGATTCATTAGTAATTGACTTAATTACAATTACACGCCACAATGGAAATAATCATTGGAGCGCAGCATTAGAGTCTGCCAGGCTGGCCAGCGCGGTTGTCTTATGAATCAAATAAAGCATTTTGGGTGAAGAACTTTTCTTTGAAAAAATACTTATTATCAGTACAGTGTTCCTGGTACGGCATCAATGTTGCCCTCTTTTTTTTGTATTTGAAAACTCTTCCTCAACGACTCAGCAGTATTTTATTTATTGAGCGATGATTAAAAAAACTTTCGAAAGTAAACATAGTAGTAATGCGTGTAATCTTTATTCTGGTTAGTAGCTGATTTTCAAAAGCAGTCCGCTATACGAAAACAAAAGCCTTGGTCTTGTACGTGGCTCAAACCCTCATTCCATGCTTTCCCCGCCTGCTAATTTTTTACACTACAAAGTCATAAGCATAGAGATTTTCCAAAGTATTTGCCCATAAGTCAGCATCCTTACAACAATTGGTATAATTTTGATATTTTTTTCGAACCACTCTAATTTTTGTTTATTTTTGATTGTAACCACAGCTAGTAGCGTCACTTCGATGCTCGAGTTTTACGTGAATGGTTCGGTCCCGGGTAATGATTGCAAGGTAGCAAGCGTTTACTCCCAAATGAGGCTTCTACTAGATAACTGTCCTTGCCTGTTTTTCCACTGATTTCTGTCGGAACGCACTGTTATTCTGCACCTTTCTTTCTTCTGAAACTTTTATGCTCACAGCTCAAGGCCTGCTCTAGCCGGTGTTCATCCACTGTTCCCGATTTCTTTTGAAATAACTTTTCGATTTTTCTAGCTGTTGGAGCGGAATGCTTTCTCATTGGTGTTGTATTTCAAAAGGGAGGTGAATGGGGAGGCACATATGTAAAACGAATTGAATCTACGAGGATGGATGCCAAGCTAAAATGGGGGAAGAGGAGATGAAGACAAAAAATACAGGAAATTGAGCAGAAGGGTCGGGCATTGATGCGGCAATCGCAGAGAAAGTGAAAAAAAATGGAAGAAGGGTGAACCGAGTGATGATCGCAGCGGAATTCAGAAGCTATCAAGATCAAAAATAACGAAAATTTATATTGAGGTTAGAGGTCTTTATGCCGGCATTCGGGCATTTGCCGTCATTCTTCGACGCCGATATTGGCCGACCACCACGTTATATGCGCATACTAGTGCTGACAAACTACTGCTAATGTACCAAAAACGACTATAGTAAGGACGGCTGGTCTTGGTAGTGTAATGGAACAGCATGATGCCCGGAAAGCGTAAATCTGAGGGTTCGATTCTTTAACGTCAACGTTTTCCCGTAACTCAGAAAACAAGCTGGAGTGCGGGGTGAATAATAACGAGTAGAAGAGGATTGGCAGGGATAGCAGGAAGGGAGCACGAGAAGAACAAGCGTGAAGGTGATTGATAGAGGTGAGGAAAAAGGAACAAAAAGAGATGAAGACGAGAGGAAGAAGACCGAAATATCCTGAAACTACCTGAGATTTCCCTATATACATTATTATCACTATTCCTCTGTACCCCCTTGCTTATTGGATTTGAATTTTGTAACCTTCCAAACTTTTAAAGAGTCCTTTTCGACACACGTTCTTTGCTCAGTACCCCACCGGCTCTTCGAGTCCAAAAGTTGCACTTTCTTAATTTTCCTGTTCCATTTTGATCTGATTTTGGCTTCGATAAAAATAGAAAGTTGAGATGAATTTCAAAAAATAATGAAATAAATGTCGAGCAATTTCGAAAAGTAGAAATGATGAACGTTAAGTTTAGTTGATTCCTATAGTGCTTTGAAAATTGTTTTTACAGGAGCTGAATGTGGTGCAAACGAAAAAGGCGCGCCTCAGCAGCGCCGGCTGCTCACCCCGTTGCGGTTACCGACGGAGGAGATTCAGAGTGGACAAGGTTTGTACTTCATCGTTCGTAGTTCTGATCATCACGAGTTCATACGATCAAAAATAGCCTATTTAGGAGGATGCCTCACCGTCTGCGAAAAAACGACGCCTTTCAAAGTTTATACAGCTTCCCACTATCAAATTCGATTCGATTTTCAGAGCAGGTAATTTCATGCAAAATTGCATTGCCAAGTGTTCTCGAGGCAGAAGAAGGGAGTGGGCGTTCTCCTTCAGTTCGCTCTTTCACAAGGAAGTTCAAATGATGAGAGAACTGAAATAAAATTTTCTAATCCTGGATTACTCTTCCCGACGCCGTCATCATCTCATTTGCAAACTCGAGGAAACGCTAATCAAGTCGCAATGAGAAATGATTCCAGGTGGAATCATTATGCTGGTTCAAAGCAGAAGCAGAAAAGCTAAATAGCATAGTATCCTATAAGAGGCACCGAAGTACATATGTCTGCACAGATGGATTTCAGCATGTCTCCTTGAATCATTTACTTAAAAATTAAAACTTTGCCAAGAAAGCAGAGGGGAGGGGAGCTCCTGCCCTATCCGCTGATGGCTTTCACCGCACGTGCCAAAGAATAGCTCGAACTATCAAAACTTCCCCACTAAGAAAATTAGGGAAGAAACATTGCTCGGCAAAGTCGTACGAAACTAAAGGCTTCGTTGAAGATCGCTCAAGAAATCATATTTTCAGTTCAATATTGTCAGGCCATGATTTTTGATTCTTCTGACAGATATTGTTGTCTCTTTTGGTGAAGAACCTCGGAGGAAGCGATACTCGGATTTCAATCAGAATTCAGGGATCCCTGTGGACTACTCATCGCCGCGTTTATAAGGGTTTCCTTTTAAACCAGCAGTTTGAAGTTGACACGCCAACTATGTACATATGTTCTCTTGTTTTCTTCAACCACCCAACATCTGTCCTCCCAAGACGGCCATTACAGAGCTGCCCAGTGAATTCCCATTACAAGACGTGATGGATGCCGCTCCTTGTGTCACATATGTAGAATAGCGCCGGCATAAAACAGTGGATGTTGGTGGTATGCTATTGCGATTTGGAAAAAAAAACGAGTGGATTTTCAAAAAGTGGATTTGCTAGCATAGGTCCACCCACATTCAATATAACCTCATTGGAATGAACCCTTTCCTCCCCAGCCGTTATTCTCTATATATAGGGCTCGTCACTCATTTTGTAATAGTTCCAAGCATCGCGGGATGGTGATTACAGTCGAGAAAACCGCTGTTATAATGGTCCCTGATATACAGTTGCTACTTCAGTCATTTCTTGAGGTACCTACGGCATATTCGAATAACTCTCCGAAACCATTTTTGCAGTCTAGCTCCCTCACTAGATTTTCTCGCAATTGTGAAACTTGACTTTAATATGTCTCGCAAGGACAGCCGTCTATGAAAGTTTACGGTTTCCTTCACATGCATACACTGGTACGATCTACCGATCCAGGATGCATTTAGGATTTGAATGGTTTGGGAAGGTTTGCATTGACGATATACTATTGGGTCATTCCATAAGTAGTGTCGTTTTTATTCAAGCATAAATTTTTCCTATGAAATTGCAAGTTTTTGCAGCATGGTATATATCATTTAAAAGAGGTTTTCCTGCTCTACAAAATGACATGTTCAATTTCTGAGTTTGTTAGAATGGGACCGACATCCAGGCTGGAGAAGAGGTAGGTCCAGCCGACGAAAATTGGCCAAACCGGCAATCAATTGAAACACTACATTTCACTTTAGGAAAATCAACCAGTCATGTGTCGCGTACTTTGTCCTGACCTCTTCTACAATTTCCAATATTTAGTTGACCAAGAAGTCGTGTCGTTCTTTTTCTAGAATTTTTTTTTCGAAAGCACCCACATTTATTCAAAATGAAATTTTTTCTTTCAAACCCCTTGCTCAGAGTTGTTTTATGAACCACTTCGACGAACTTTTTCCGCTATAGCAAGAACATATTTCTAGATTGTTTTGGCTGCGATTCAGATTGAGTTTCGAAACCATCTAATAGGGGTTCAGTTGACATTTTTCACAACTTATTTTTTCCATGAGAATGTTAAGGAACCCGGTCAGTAGTATTTCCCTGTTTCTACCCACCACCTGTTCTTAACATTTCACCACTTTTTCAACTGATTGGTTAAGAAAATTTTCTCGCTTTGGTTCGAAAAAGTTGTCTAAAATCACCGAGTTGTGGCGAAAAAACTAAATGTGGAAAAAGTGCAACGTGACATTTTAAGCAACTGACTGGTGGAACTTGTAGGAGAGATCGGGGCTAAGTATGGAACACATGGTTGGTTAGTTTTCCTCAAGTAAAATATAGTGTTTTAATTGGTTGCCGGTTTGGCCAAGTTTTGACTGCTGAGCCTACCTCTTCGCCAGCCTAAATGTCGGCGCCATTGTAACATACTTGAAAACTGAACATGTCATTTTGTAGAGCGGGAAAATTACTTCCGGTTTATATATGATATGCCGCAAAAACTTGTGGTTTGTGGCAAAAATTTTCGCTTGAAAAAAAACGACACTACTTATGGAATGACCCAATATATAATCGGGCTAGATGTATGAGTAGATGTGATTGTACGGCAGTTCTTGCGGAAATCAATATTTCTTAACTTACATGTTTTTCGGTTATTTCCCCTTATTTCCCGCCTTATATTTGCCGCATGCTGGTATACGTGGCCACGTTGGAAGACAAATCATCATAACCGACCGATACAGCTCTCCGATTGTGGCAGTTCTGAAAAAATCTTAAGCATAGATCTGCCTTGAAGTCCAACTAGTACCACACGCAGGGAAAATTTTACTGCTTTGCTGTTTATGCACTTTCTCATGGCCTGCAAAGACTTCCAGCTTCCATCTCTAATTGTGGTGTCTTGCAGATCTTTTGTCATTGAAGGACAACATAACAAAGTTTCCCAGTCAGTCACCATGCTGTCTTGTTTCACTCGCTGTTTGTAAAGTACTCAACCAACTCAGCTAGCGGTAAAGCACTCAACAGCTTACAATTGCTCGCGGTCATGGCCACTTGATGGTCTGCCACTTGTCGTATGGGTAGAGTAAGCATTGCTTTAAAGACACCAGGAGGGGTAATTTTGGCTTACGGTAGAACAGACGTGGTGTGGACGAGCTTGAGTGGCTGCCATTGCACAATCTCGCCAATTTGACGCCCTGGCATGGTGCCAAAAGAAGATGGTTCTAATATAGATATGTTTTTCCTTTTAGTTTTTACTTTGTTCTTTCTTATGTTTCTATATGTACTTACGGGTCAAATAAAGTCGGGGGGGGGGGGGG
This sequence comes from Trichostrongylus colubriformis, assembly GCA_963978905.1. Classification (NCBI taxonomy): domain Eukaryota; kingdom Metazoa; phylum Nematoda; class Chromadorea; order Rhabditida; family Trichostrongylidae; genus Trichostrongylus; species Trichostrongylus colubriformis. Next base: position 6,209,264 of record OZ022259.1, on the reverse strand, counting down.
GGGAGAGGGTGGGGGAGACGCAAAATTTTCACCCACGTCAAAGCTTTCCCTTCCTAGGGTTAGACTAAAGCAGATGAGACCTATGCTTTGACAGATGCTTTTTAATGTGGGAGGAGGGGATATCAATTTTAGCCTAAGCCTAGTAAGGGAAAGGAGCTTCGACGTCGACGCAAAGTTGCGTCTCCCCCCTGACTTTATTTGACCCTTCTGAGATTTTCAGGTACAGAAATGCACAATTAAGAAGATCCATAAGTAAACAAGTAAAATATGTCACTAGGAAACAGTAAAGAGGAAATAATTCAAAAATAATATTACATCAGGCCGAAGACAAGCTCTAAAGTGAACGAAGCGTGGCTCGGCCATGGAAGCTCGCAGTTCGGACGGAAGCGCGCCCTGGGGGCAAATAGCGCCCTGTGGCGCGTTTTCAACGCCGGTTTCGTTACACATTGTATCCACCGAACCCATATGTTTGTTTTCAGACGCCATTGTTTTCGTAAACGTATTCCGCCCTTGCCCCCCTCCCGGTGCCTTTAACTCGTAACATGGTGGCCTTCAGATTGAACCTAACGTCCAAACATACATACCACCATGTCCAATGAAGGTCCAGTCACCTATATGAGTTTTTTAGTCAACAAGATTATCTTCTTATCCAGAACTGTAGAAGCAACGGAATACTGTAGAATGATAAATAAGATCAATACTGAGTACAGCATAGGTAATAGCAGACGATTTTCTCAATAGGCCCTGAAGGAGCTTGTTATAAAACATGGGTCTAAATGATGGGTAATAAATTTGAGCCCTTTCCTGCTGTAGCAAGCCAGCCTTATACTTTTTTAGAAAGTGATCGAAGCATGCCCTAACTCACTACGGTAACTGAAACTCGATAATGTTCAAAAGCAGTGAAATCACAAGAAATTTTAAAAATTTTGCGAAGCTTATGCACGAATCTGTGTGTAATGATCTCATTCATGGGCGCATGAATATAGTGCCACATCGAATAGCTTCTTACATTCATTTGGCTGTCGTAATCCATGAGAGCATTCATAATCGTGAACAAATTATGAGTTTTAGCCGCGATCGAAATGTTTGTGTAACGGATGACCGCCCTGTCGGCTTCAGCGGCTCCACATGCGTTGCACTGTCTGTCTTGCCGAGCCCTCCTTAATGATGGGTTCTTCCTCATCGGATTCCGCCTCCCTTCTAAAAACGTGGTCCATCGCTATTGCTATTAGCGAATTGTTCGTGCGAGTCGTCTTCTCCATTCCCTTTTGCTGGATTCCCATTCTTCCCTCTCGTTCGAAATTTATCTACTACGACCGATACAGGAGCTTCTATTCGTTGTTTACGAATGGGATACATTTGCTACAGGGGCTTCTACTGTTGTTTACGTATGGGATGCACTTTTCATAAACAGTTTTCATAAACACTTTTCATAAACAGGCAACAGCTGTGCAGCTCTTGAGTGATATGCACGCTATTCATGGTCATGAAACTGAGAGGAATGAAGGTTGACCCGCTTGTTTGTTAATATTTTTCGTATGAACTATCATATCATGAAGAACAGGGCTGGCGCCATGGTCGTGTCAACTTACTGCGGTGGTTTGGAATTTGATATCTGTGGCTTGCATCATCAAACATGGGACAGCAGAGTGCTCGCGGTCAAAAAAGGAGGTCATATCCTTTGTTTGATTGAGCAGCCTTTTTCTGTCCTCGGTCTTTGATGCCTCTAATGATCTTACATACCACCATGGTAATAACGGCTTATCTATACAGGTTGAAAGATCCACTTTGGTTTTTGTTCCCAATATATCGGCACGCACCTTGCCAATCTCCCACCTTCCCCAATGGCTGCTCCGAGCCTTTGATACTTGTAAGCCACGAGCAGTTCACGATGTTTACAAACGGCTCCTTAACTCAGTGAGTGATTGGGAGCCCACGTTCTTTGCTCAAATCTCATTTCAGCACCAAGCAAAGATATTTCTAGAGATTTGACCCTTAATGCACCCCGTTACAACTTTGGCTCCATTTATGGATACCACTTCATAACGACAACACCCTACTCCCTTGTTGAATGCTTAGGACTAGGCTTAGAAATCCAAATTTTTTACCTAGACTAGATTCAAATTTTTCTAGAGGCACACCACGCGATAATCAGATTAGTGGCTTACTTTTGTGGGGCAAGTATGTTCTTAGATGAATGATAATCCTGCACCTTTGTTGCGGCTGCACAGTGAACCCTTACCGATGTTGTGCCTGCTTGAACACAACCAAGCCACGCCCACACCCACACCGAATCATGTGACCTCGGACGAATGAATTTCCAACGTGGCGCACACAAGGAGGAGGATACTTGCTATAAGGAAAGACGATTCGATGAAACAGTCATTTCGATGATGAAAGCGGCTTCCACATTGAAGACTCATTTGTCTAATTGTAATGCCAGGTGCGATTTCGTTGGATGGGGGCGGCTTGATTGTGTTCAACTCAGTGAAAGTACGCCGTGCAGCCGAAACAAAGGTGCAGCATTATCAGTTATCTAAGGACTTACTTGCCCTATAAAAGTAAGCCACCAATCTGATTAACGCGTGGTGTGCCTTTAAATGAAAGAATTATGCGGGAGTGAACATGTCCGATTTTTTACCACGGGAGCTCCAATTTTTATTCCCTTACAGCTACACTACAGTTATTGGATTTGATCACTACGATCCACATGCAGAGCTAATTTTCTCGCAAAAATGTCGAAATCCGGCAGTGCTACAACTCCTCAAAGCCTAACGTTTCAAGAAACTCCTCAAAGACAAACTTACTCCTCAAAGCTTCGTAAACACGGGTAACATCAACGGGGTTCCAGGGCTGTTGGGCAGAACGGTGACGGTCACACGTTCGGAGGGCGACGTGAGAAAAAAGCTATAATTAGTGACCTTGAAGGTACCGCCAGGAGTGAGGAGAGAATCACTGGAAAGACGTTATGTATCAACGAGCTTTCCAGTTCATCGCATACGCTGGGCGAGCTGCTGCGAGTGCGGAACAATGTTCGCGGCTTGCTCACCTACGATATTTCCCAGCCCATCTGCATCCACCTTCGCAGGGTAGCAATGCAGAGAGGTGAAAGGCAAGAAGTACGAAGGGGGTTTTCGGGTTCTATTTTTTCAGGATTTTTACCATTCGTCTTTGGACACCATATTATCCCACAATTTGCGGAAATTACCCTTAACGGTGTCTTTGACGAAATTGATAACGTCGCAGCTCTTCTTTACAGCCCACGTCACCCTGCCCGCTACCTCCGTGGAAGAAAGTTTGAGGAAATGCAACCCGGCTCGTTTTTTTTTTGGTGAAACTTGTACGGTATTAAAAAAAACCTCAAATTGTGGTCGATTCTTTTAACCACGGGTGGACTACGGAAGAACAGGACTACTGAAAGCCCAGAAAGTGTGTCCAAGTGCTGTCCTGCGCGCCAGATCTCCATTCACTGTTGCTACCTCTCATCTCTTCCTCGTCTCTTTTACCTCTGTCTCCCCTCAGCCTTTGAGCTCCCGTGATGGTACAATCGAAGCCATGGAGGGTGTTGTGAGTTGTTTCGGCAGGTCCAGAGTTTGTGCGGTTTTCAATTTTTTCTTCCGTGGCTAGCCACTCAGTACCTACCCCAGTTTGATCTACATCCTTCTATATACTCTTGATGCGATGATAACGTGAGGTGGAAGAGCATCTTCACAATGATGTAGGGCTCATGGCCCCACATATAGAGATCATCCTCTCTATAGATGCAATTTCAGAAATTGGAAACACTTGGCCTATTCGAGATCGTTGTCGATCACTGGACTTGATTCGACAGACCAGTATTGGAAGTGACGCCGGAACCGCCTCTGAAAACCTACGTTAGTTTATACATCGGTTTTCATGAGGTGTGAGTCATGTGTGTATCTGAATGGCTTTGTTTACAACGTGGAACATCTTTTATAAGCTTTCTCGAGAGCTATTTTTATCGATATTTTGGAAAATACCGGTCAAAGAGCTACTAGTTGCTTGCTTTGAAGTTCATGCAGGGTTAAAGACACCGGAAGGGGGTAATTATGGCCTACGGTAGAACAGACGTAGTCGGACGAGTTCAAGTTACCGCCATTGCACAAACCCACCAATTTGACGACTTGGCATGGCGCCAAGAGGCGATGTTTCTTTTACAGAGTTGTTTTTTCCTTTACTTTTTCCTTTGTTCTTTCTTACATTGTTTCTAGATGTACTTACACGAATGCTAATGTAGTTGGGAATGGCCACTCCGCTGCGCTGCGAGTCAGGTGCTACAGCTAAGGTTGGCCCGCGGCCCGTCTCCTACAGCGGACAACTCGGAAAGTCAGTGTGTTGATGCGAATGGGATGCGAATACACACCGCAGCGTCGCGCCTTTGAATCCGGGTTTTTTCGCCGACTATCGCTTCTAACCTTCTGTGTTCGTTACATAATGCTCATTTTTTTGCATCTTCCTCTTGTCGGACCCCTTCCGGTTCCTTTAACGGTTCAAGCTGTTAGCAAGTGAGGCTGGCAGAATTGTGAACCTATAGTGAATATAATCATAACAAAACTTGAGTGAGTTGATGAGTTTATATTGCAGAAAGCTGCACGAATATTCACCGCAAGGAGTTCCCGGTACCATGGTTGGAAGCATTGTTTTTGCCCGAATTCCCATCTCGTAGCGCTATCACTGAGCAGAATTTCCTGGTGAGTACGTTTTCCTCCTCGTCAGTTTTCCGATGCAAGTGTGAGTTAAGTAAAGCTGGGAACATTTCATTTATATGAAATAACGGCCGTGTACACTCAAAATATTCGACGTTCACCGAGAGTGGTATGCATTGTGAATGGTAAAGTGATTGGCTACCGCATATGGAATTTCGCATGAGACATTGTGGACGGAACCGGTGGACGGATCACTTCATAACCAACCAACCCAATCATCGCTCTCTTGCGCGAGTGCATGGCTTTTTTATGAAATGATTTTCGCCCCTTAGGAGAAAATGAAACGGTTGATTGAGAAAGCCCAAAACAGTCTCACAAGAAAAATGCCTGATTGTTGAGGAGCCTTCTACATGAAAAACTAACAAAGACCACGATTAAGATCGAGTTTTTGATCTTCCCTCGAGTTTTTGATCTTCCATCACTTCAGAGTGGCGTTATTTTTTCAATTTATGCATGTTGTTCAAACTGCTTTACAACAAACACGCGGCTAAAATTCCTCAACAGCATCATGCCGTCCATTACCAAGGGTAGTCGATTCGAAGGAATCGTCCACATAAATTTTAGTCCTTCTGCTATCCACATATTTTGTTATATTTCCCTACTAAGAGCGTCATGCAAAGCTCCATCCGCATATACACGGATCCATTTGTGATGGGGGGAGAGGGAGGGGGGAGTGCGCCTCCAGGGAGTAGTTCTAAAATTTTAGGTTGGAGTAATTGAAAATTGAATAAATTGAGTCATTTTCACTGATCAGTACTTCAGATGCGATAGATGGGTCAGAGGGCCAACTCACCTTGATACTGCTGGTGTACACGCTAACTCTTTCTCTGTACAGATTTCAAACGAAATTGGTTATGGATCGTTTGGACGCGTATATCGAGTCGTTGCGAAAAATGACAACAGAGGAATCTACGCTTTGAAAATCCAACAAAAATCGCTAATTCTCGGAAAAGCCGCTGTTCAGCAAGTTAAACAAGAGGTGGCCGTGCAGGTATTTCGTCAATGAATTTCATGCCGATCAGTTGGGGGAGCAGTTGCCGAAAACACGGTTCAAGACTGTTATGAAACCAGCAGGGACCCTGATATATGCGACACCTCAGCCCCAGCATACAAACTTATAAGAATTTGTGTTTATTTTTAAATGTAGTGGTTTAGTTTTTAGGCCACCTTCATACCAGCACGACATAGCTGCGTTCCTAGGCAGCGAGGTGCATGGGAGAGGTGCAGACACAACGCATGAAACAAGAGGGGGTGGCACAGGCTAGGCACAGAGCTACGCAGACACGCCCTGCCGCCAGCACCGCATTGTACATATAAACGCGGCCTTAGGTCTCCTCACAGATAATTTTTAATACCAATTCTTCTGCCAATAATGACGAGCTAATTGGATTAAATCCCCCTACACTGAGAACATCCAAATCACAACTGCATGGTCCTCATCCTTTTGCCGAGAGTCTTGACACGAAACTACACCCAACGAGCTAAAAATGTGCTATCGGTCGAATGTTACCGTCAGGGAGTCGCATTTGCACAGGCGCAATCTCGTCCAAGACACCCAAGTTCTCTGTTAGTGCCGTGATGCAAACTTCGGCCTTCAGTTGTGAATGAAAACAAGGAGTTTTAGAAGGAAACAACTAAGCCTAATCAGTGATATGCTAGACGATTCGAAGTCGCTCAAGATTGTGCCCGAAATTTGAACTTAGAATCTGAATTCTACTGGAATCCCTCATCTGAGATGATCACCCGTTTCAGAGACTTCTTCCTCCTCACGTTTTCATTGCACGGCTCTATGCCTCATGGCAAACTCGGTCAAAGCTTTATACAGTACTACAGGTAAGAACTATGTGAAATTTGGCCATGAATCTCGACCCTGTAGGAAATTTGTCCATTCGTAAGCAAAAGGCAGATGCTCGCTCCGGATTAGAAATAAAAAAGTCAGTCCTCATAGTGAGATACGTGGGCACTGGACGAGAGATCTACAAATATTCCCTGAAATTTGAGAATCAAGAAGCTTCACTTCCCATCCCAATCGACTGATTTTTGATTAGCGGGGGGTCAAATGACGATTTCTGCGGTAGTGCAAGTAATTGCAAATAGCTCCGAGTTTACCGGTACTTGACGTAGGATACTGTAGTGCAACTCGAGCTATGGGTCACTTCTACAGTTGTGGTGAATCCACTGATAACTGGCAGTTTTCCTAACTTGGGCTTCCTATAACTATTAGAACAAGAAGTTCACCTAGCACAGTTTACTATAAATAACTCCTCCACAATTCATTCAAGAATAGCTTTCTGAAGATTCTATTACAGTACCCCATCGGTGGCATGGGAGACATGTTTTCCCTATGGAAGGAGCACGGTATTCTACCAGAATCGGCTATCCGAATATACGGTGCTGAACTCGCATTAGCTTTGAGTATGTACCCTTTTTTGAACATTTCTTCAAGCTTGCGTCTGATCCTCTAATCTCACGTTCTCTTCAGATTTTCTGCACTGTAGCAATATTATCTATCGAGATTTGAAATTGGAAAATATCGTGCTGGATTCAACCGGCCATGTGAAGGTAGTGGATTTTGGATTGGCAAAGCAACTGAAGAATGGCGAACACACGAGCACCATCTGTGGAACGCTGCAGGTAAGTCACAGACGCTGAGGCCGATCTCGGACTTTGCGATCGAATGCGATTTGGCTGCGTCGCATCTCGGACGCGTAAACCTTGAGATTGCAATGTCGCGACTTCGCGTTTGCGTGCGAAAGTGGAAAAAAACAAAAACAAAGTCGCAAAATCACGGAGTCACAGAAAAACTATAAAATCACAAGTACTGACATCGGCCTAATGAGTGAAGCTGACTCGATGTAGAGTAAAAAGGCATAGTAATATAAGGAGAGATAGAGATCGTACTATGGGGTAGGAATTCAGAGGAAAACAAACTGTTACTTTCTGTTCATTGTGGCATTAAAATAAAAAACTGTTGCAAGGATGTTGAGTTGTTGGGATAGGGTTCGGTCTCGGAAGGACCCGAACCCGCACTCCATGTTTTCCGAACATACAGTAGCGCTCAAAAGTCTTCGGTAAAATGATTTTTCACTTTGGTTTTTCACTTGTAACTTTTTTGCGACTGGACCGATCTAAGAGAAATTTTAGATGTTGTACTTGGAGACACTGCATACTAAATACACTATTTTGGCGCTCAACGGTGTTAGTTACGTGGTTAGATGTATTTTTTGTTTTTGGAGTGCCATCCCTATGCCGTCCCGCTGTGCCGCTGTCATCGAAAGTCGTGGTCTCTCTACAAAATACTGATATTTTATAAGGCTTGCTCGTTTTGTTTTTGTAAAGAAATCCGTTTTTCTTGATTAAGCCTTTCTCTTTTTTCGGTGGTTTTGTATTGAATTCTTGTAAAAAACAATGAAAAGTCAGCGGTCACTCAAGTATAAGGAAATGTTGACAATAGGTTCAGGCACCACATATTTAAATTTTGTCACATTTGGTCAAGTAGAAAAAAAGTTATGACAAAAAAGTTTTGGCCGAAGACTTTTGAGCACTACTGTCTATGCTGATGGAGCATATATGTATGTCCGCAAAGGGGCGTCACGGTGTGTAGCTAGAATCAGCTGAAATTAACAAAAATCAAAACCTCAAAGGTTTCCCATTTTCACATACTTTTCGGTAGCTCGTCGAGTTGAAGATTTCATGAGAGGCTTTCCAGTATATGTCGCCAGACATTGCCGCGGAAAAGCACTACTCACACTACGTTGATTGGTGGTCGCTTGCTGTCGTCCTCCATATTCTAGCCACAGGAAAGTACCCGTATCCGAACGCCAACGCTACTCATCACCGTCATCTAAGGTACCTAAGATCTATTCAAAAACCAGGGTTTCAAGGAATTAATAAAAAATTAAAATGCGACTTGAGCTGTGCAGGGAAGTAGGGGGAACAAGAAGTCGCAATGGTTTTTCGACTTCTAGCAGTGCAGTAACCATGCTTCATTAAACTCTGAGTGAAATCTGGTTTCGTCACATTATTCTCTCTCGATTATTTTCCATATCCTTTCAGGTTTGTTGACTATAGCACTCCACTGGATTGCACTCAGACACTGGGAGACTTATTCGATCAGGTCTGTCAGATTTGAAGTTTTCGTAGAGTTGCCTCTATTGAATTTCTTGTTGTAGATGTTGGCATTTCCACCAATAACAAGACTGCGATCATTTGAAGCTCTTCGGAAGCACGAATTCTTTGCAAGCACGAATTTTGACGACGTGGAGGCCCTCAGGGTAAGCGATAATCATAGAGATGCGAAAGGTCTTTTACCGGCAGAAACTTTCTAAAAATTAACTGTCAGAGTGGTTTCTCCAGCAATTTCTTAAATATAAATACCCAATTGTCTGGAACTTTTCTGATAATCGTTACAGGTAGCCTCATTTATTGTTCTACCCCTTTTTAGTCTCATCCTCATCCTTTTAGTCCCCAATTCTACACTGATTTCCACCACGTTATGTATCGAGTGTGCGTCAGGAGGCTAGAATTGGTCAGCGAAGAGGTAGAAGCCCGACCAATTCGAGACCAAACCAATTCACATTTCCACGTACACAGCGGCAGAATTCGCGTGGCTCAGAGTCCAAATCCGGGTGTCCTGAGGCACGCGAGTCAATAGGTACCTCGCCGGAATTATTTTAAAGGCACATTCCGCGGTAATCAGATTTGCAGCTCACCTTCTTAAGGCAGATAGATCTTCGGCAACTGTCCAAGCTTCACACTTTTTGCGGCGTCACGTTACATCGTCACCGCCCTAAGCCAGCTTGAGTCCCCTCCTTTCCCGCACACCTACTCCGACCACTCCTGGCACAAAAGAAGTGATATGTCAGGGTTCCTCATGATACCGTCCAAGGAACTGACTCAAGGCCTCACTTTTATTAATCGCGCACATTGCCACGTGTTATTTTTGACATTTGCGGAGCTTCTTCGGAATTCTTCTTTGTCAGCGTCTTCCTTAGCGCCTCTAATTTCATAACTCATCGCTTTAACCGTTCTGAGGTATCGCGGAATGTGCCTTTGATGAAGGCGCTTGACAGCAGCATAAGGGTACAACGGCACCAGTGAGTCACTGTTAAGAGTTGCTGGTACATGAATGCTTTCAGTGAGCGATGCAGAGTGCATTTGTGCCGAAACAAGAGAGTGTTCAGTTAGGTCGAATGACGCGAAAGGCTGCAACCGGGTCTTCTAAAGTGCGGCAAATTCAAAAAGAAACCAGCGAGGCAGCTGATGCGCGTCGCGACCTTATTGGAGAGTCCTACCCTCCCTGACTAAATCCCAGATTCAAAGACCCCAGCTATAGCAATGAACGGTATGAATTTCGGACACATCACGTGCCTTACGTCTTCAAAGCAAATACTCCTTACAAATTGCAGTACAACCCCTTGGCGGATGTGTTGAGCAATGGAAAAACAACAAATGGGCAAGATGTGACCGAATGGAATCCTGAAGAAAATCTTGATGGTTTCAGCGAAAATTACGAAGTGGGTACTAGCAACTGTCCATATATAACTCGGTCTAACAATTCTGAAAAGCACAAGAAAAACTTCTAAGGAGTTGGAAGTAGCGCTTCTAACATGGTATAAATCGGAAGGTTATAAGATCGTTTATATAATACAAAAGTAACAGATCGCAGTTTATTCTGATGTATTTGTCTCATTCATGACATAACAGTTTCAGTTCAACGACTTCAACTACTTCAGTGATGAAGTCTAGAAGATGGAACCGCTAAGCAGGTTCTCGGCAATAATTCCACTTTCTCCTGCCGCCTATAATTGGCGCATGACTTCTCGCATGCTTCACTTTTTTAATCATTGATAGTATCGTTGTAGCAGATTTGTGTAGCACATCTTTAGCTTTTTAGCTTGCTTGCATGTGTGTAAGCCAGTCATCTTCCAGTCTTACCTCATCGGTGATCCGTCTGGTCATGATTACAATTTCCGGTATCTTCCTACCTTGATGCCTTTGAAACGGGTAATAAAATTGATATACCATTTCGTTTAATTCATTGATTATTGCTTATTATGAACACCTAACTTGCTTTGGTCTGGAATAGCAATCAGATTCCACAAATTCATGCGGTATCGAGCAATTTAGTATACTTGGAGACTGACGGAGACTTCTTCTTGGAATATCAAATCCGAATTATGTTTTCCTTGAAATTTTGAAATACAATCAATTTTCCCGCTCACAGCAACTGGATACAGTTGAGAAAATCGTATACCCTTTGAAAGGACGTTCGTGCATCTGAAACTGACGAAAGCAGGTTCAATAATTTCGGTGACGTTCATTACACGTTCATTGCACGTTTCGATGACACATTTAGAATAATCATAAACGAGTGATTTTCCTCTCTATGCAATCATCATTTCCATCAAACTTCAAGGAGCTCCCAAACCCTCCATAACAGCGATCACTGTGATGGGCTGTGTCAAAATAATCACGGAGAGCTAACTGGCCCGAAATTACTTCGTATTGGAAATAGGAACCACTCACATTTCGAGGCGATGACGTGACGAAATTCCTCAAAAATGTACATTTACACTCCATTTCGGAGCGTCGACAGGGCGTGGCCTACGGACTTGAGTGAGGGTGTATCGAACTCTCTCACTCCGCCACACACTCTCACTCTTGCCACGCACTCTCACTCTCGCCACTCACCCATGTCCGTAGGCCACGCCCTATCTGGCGCTCCGGAATGGAGTATACTACGTGGGCAAGCTGCGCTCCTGGATGGATACGCCGTGTATTACTAGATACTCGAGTTTTTTTGTTTCGATATCCTCTATACTAACGAACCTCATACTATTAGGTTGTAAGGAAATTCTGGCCGCCTTTGCGCATTCACAAGATAATTCAAATTTCAAAGAGCGTCAGCATGCATTAAATTACAAGCGGTGCTCCTTAAATAGACAAAAAGTTGCTCTTTCTGGATATGTGCTTCCTTCGGATCACAAGGTTTTTGAATTATTAGGGAATTTTAAGGTACTGCGAAAATGGCCTTATTGGATGACTTCACTTCACGAGTTCTTGTTCAGTCGAGCCGCAACAAAGGAAACCACAAATGTGAATACTGCAAGAGGAGGGGTGAAGCATTGGATGGAATACTTTGTCCCTGGTTTCAGATGTGCAGAAATGAAAACAATGCTTGAATTTTCAATTGATCAATCGCTTTAAGTAAAACAGCACAAAGCGGTGAGCGTCCATATTTGCAAAGGATATCCACAAGTTGGACCTCAACAAACAGTCTTGGTTGACCACCTCAAGTGGCCTTGATTTGGAAAAATTCAAAAAATGGGTGCCGCGCGACCCCTCGGAGCAGCCATGCGCGAGTGCATTTTCACAAATCCTCTTCCAGTAATTGAAGCAGTTGCAGGATGAAGCCCTTACTCGTGCATCATACGCACCATATCTAGCGCTATGTACTAGGCCCCACATTCCCAAACATCTGGGGAGCTCCTTCAGTAGGAGTGTGTTCAGAAAGGAAGGCGGTTTGGAGTCGACTTTTTTTTTTCATGTCGCGCAATATAAATCATCAGTCCTTCATCAAATTGAGATATGCAAGAATGTATAATATTGCCAAAACTGTAGGGAATCGAATGGTGCTTGCTGTGTGAGAAAATATTGCCAAAACTGTAGGGAATCGAATGGTGCTTGCTGTGTGAGAAAAGGTGTAGTCTGAGCCGAGTTATGATCTCCCAAAGTTGAAATTGCGAAAACGCCGAAACTTTCCTTATAACATAATATTTGGTTGCAATTTTTAAGCGACGACCAATTACGACAGAAATCGAACCTTTTCCAGTCCTTCACAACATTTTGCTGACGAGCGCTCGCTTTGTCTCTGAATGTTTCTACTTTGAACTGAACAGTTGAGTTTTCCCCCAAGTTTCATACATCGCTTCGCAGCATTAGTGCATACCTCAACCTGACGCATTGCCACAGAAAAAGGAGTCCCACAAGGGCTTATTCATGCAAAAGTCTGGCGTGCTCGACTTGCCCACTCATAAAGTTGGAACGGTTGCCCACTCCTTCCTGCCTGGACTGGACTATGAGGCAATCAAATACATGGCATTAGAGTACATGATTAGAACAGTGCGATTCGTATTCGGGAAGTTCTAGTAGTTCGGCCGCGTAAACCATTTTCAGAATAAAATATACAGTGACCACTACTCAACTCCCCGCAAACCAGGCTCCTGATCAAATGAAGATGATGGAGATGGAGACACCGTCACGGATAATCGGCAGATAGAGAAATACTGTGGAATATGAATGCCGAGATGTTCAGTAGTGTGACAGCGGAGAAAGAACGGAATCTAACGGTCAAGAAGGGAAATGGAACCCCGAAGTTCGTCTTCTTGTTCGAACCCTCTGTATCATTAGCAGATAGGGGTAGATGCAGATGGGTGAGGAGCTAATTCAGCTCAGCCTTCGCAGCATCCGTATGATGCAGTCGAAATAATGCGAGGGATATCGCGGTGAAGACACAAGGCGCGCTTTTCCAATAGGAGTTTCGCCACAGATCATTTCTACTGGACTGAAATGTCCTCACAAAGCAGATAATATCTTGCTAGTTCTTCTCTCCCTCCCCGTAGCGGTGTCGTAGCTTGAAGGAATCGCCCACGGAAAAATGAGTTTTTCTGTTATCTGTTATTTCTGTTACCGAACTTTCACACGGATTAATGTGAATTCGGCCAAGATACGGCACAACAAAGTCTCGTCCGGGTGAGCGGGACCTTCGAGCAAGTGCCAATCCAGTCGTCCGCCGTGGTCGGAAATGCATTGTAAGAGACAGGGTGGTACAGGCGGAGACGCAGTGACATGCCCTGCCGTGGCACAGCAATAGGCATTGGCGAGGTGCATCAAATTTTAAATGAATAACCATCATAGGAATGGTTGCTCAAAGACACAGGGAGTTGTCTCAGCAGTGTAATAAATAGGGCCACGTTCATACTTCGCGCACCGACGCCGGCACCGGCACCGACAGCGTCAAAATCATATCCGCGTCGTTGACCACGGCAGCACTCTGGTGACGTCCTGTTCTCATTCACTCGTCCCGGTGAGTTTGCCTAACAACTTCTCTGATGACGAGCTTCGGTTGGAATTGCAGAAAAACAACAGGACAGGTGACCCATCCCCTACTCATATGATTTTCTAGCTTCCTTTCAAAGCAAACACAAGAAAATGTTTAGACCATCGAACATCCAGGTGATGTGATTCGGTAAGTAACGCTACACACGTAATTGCTAGATAATGAAAAATTCATGCAAGTTTGTTACATTATGTCGGTCAAAAAGTATTCGCCGATTTGCATTGCCTAACCTTGGCGGATCAAAATTCCGCTCGGAAACAATTGACTTTAACTAAACAAAACGTGATATATTCAGCACTCTTTTCTCTACGATTGCAGTGTAGATGCTATTTTATTCAAAATTCTGCTTTCCTGGAATCCCGAGAACTGTTGAGTGGTTACGTTGACGCCGGAGGCACTCCTTCCCATCGGAAATTTTGCCACATATAACCTTTTTAGACCCCTCGCTTTCATTTGCGGGACCTACTTTGGGAGTTCCCATTACCCACATTACCCCTATCACAGTCTTTAAAGGTGGGGGACAGTACGAAAAAATGATTGTGCCACATGGTGTGGTCTTAGCTCAGCCTATAAAAGAGGGAAGCCACAGTTAAGCACATTGCGTTGAATAAAACACTTGATAAATACGAAAGCTCCTCTCCTCCTTTCCATAATCAGACAGGGTGCTGAAGAAATTATGTCTCAAAAAAAAATTGTCGGCACTCAGTCGACAAATTTCGATCACCTGATCGCCGGAATCACTAAAACTGAATAGTTCGCTCGATACCGTGACTCGGTAAACCCAAGAGTTGGACTCATCCCCTTCCCTGCATACGGCTCTCTGAAGACCACTCGGTCCGTGCTTATCAGGGCAGGAAGCCTGCTGAGGATGAACTACCGCTTCCGCACCCTCATTGCACCCCTTACAGTACACTTTCAGGATTTGAAGATGGTTATTTATTTATTTATTTGATATGTCAAAACGACATGCCGTAACCAAGGTGGAAGTATTAACAAGAAAAAGGTTCCAAAAGAAAAGAGGAACATAAAAGGGAAAAATGAATGAAAGAGGAAATTCAACCTAGTGCAAAAGTATAAAGTGAATGGTTCCTGAGAACACAAAGCAGCTCGAGGGCTGAGCAAAAATGGCATGCCTATCGAAAAATGAAACGCTCAAACAGACTAGAAGGTAAACTGTCGGTTTAACCTCTTGTGAACATCTCGAACTACCCAGCTGCTTCACCACCAGATCTTCCACTGAAACCTACATCAGCCGGCTGTGATGCCCTTCGCCACATAAGGGGTCACAGGAGCTTGCCGCAACTCTGTTATGAAGTGGAAGTTACAGGATGCCTACAGCAACGGTAAATGCCCGTTCTGAGGTGCACGATTACTATCGAATTCCTCCGAAAGCACCAGGCAAGGGTGTCCCGCTCACAGCATTCGAGGAGGGTGGGCAGTGTTCTTTCAAAAGTTTGATTGAACTGAAAAGTGAGTCATACCACAGATGATGACGTCATTTCCGGTGTTGAAATCAGCAGGAGTTCTGCGACTGGGAGGGTGAGTACTGCCGGCGATGTGTGAAGCCGGCCAGAGCGTGCGCCGGTGACCCTGGGTGGTGTGGCAGGGATTGCTGTCTGCGTCTCTGCGATCCACACACTCCTCAGCCACAACTGTCCGCGCTGCGGTCTGCGTCGCGTCCAAACCATCCTGTCTCTGCGAGACAGCGGTTGCGCTAAAACTTCTGCGGGTCTTCCTTTTTATTCATTGCCTCTGATTTTTCTTTTCTTCATTTATCAATGAGGAGCATGCGATGTGTGGGTGTGATGTCTATCGTAATTATATTCTTCTTTATAGCCAGTAGATACACATACCTGCCTTACACGCTTTGCTCGTATATCCGGGATCCTTGTCCCCCAAAGAATTGTGGGGATTTCCATCTTATCTTGGGTATTCTTATCGAAACCACTGGATTTGACTGTTTTATAGTGCCGGAGTTCAGCAGATTAAAGTCATGATTTTTCATGAATGAAGGAAGGAGAATATGAACTTTCCAACTGCGCAGGTTTTTTTCTCGTACCTGAATTTTACGATTAGTTGATTTTATTGTCTTATCGTTTCATTTAGTTTTATTTTATCTAACCCTTTCTTGAATCAAACTTCCGCAGATTGACGGTCTTGTATGTCGGCGAAAGTGCCGATAGTTTCTTATTACGAATCTCTTTTGAGATGTTTCCAAGAGTTGCATTTCCATTAATTTCGAGTGCTTCCCATGTTGACGACTCCTCAGTTGTTCCTCGTATTATCAATGGTTTTTACAAGAACGCTTTTGATGTTTTAATCTATTTATTTATTTTCATTTCACGCTTGAAAGAACATACCGGTGAACAATGATATTCAAATTAACAACGTTACCAAAGTAGACGACAGGTTGGAACTATTACTGGGTAAGAAAACGACAAAAAAGTGGCAAAACGGCTCAATTAAAACGCTAATAAGGCGTAACCACTAGGAGAATTGAAGAACAACAGTAAAAGCCAACCATAAAATCAGAAGCGCTAGCTCGAATCTTGTTTGAGCTTTTTCTTTTCTTCCTAGTCCGCTTTTAGTCAGCTCTTTAGTTATTGAGGTTTTTGCAGCACCTTCTGCCATCCTTTTTTGTGTCTTTATAAGTTATTACTCGCCTTCAATAACGCGGTAATATTCATTCATTCTTATGTTTCACTGCAGCGGTTTAATGAATTTTCTTTTATCATATTCAATGGAAGTTCCTTTGTTCACTGTTGTGCACGAAAACATTGCCACTGTCTGTGATATTATTTCGGTACTTCGGATGTAAAGCGAGGGGGGACGGCCTAAGGTGAAGGAGCACCGCTATGCGTTGCTACTTTTTAGGCAGGGACGTTGTTTCACCCATGTTTTGGCTAAGGCGGGAGCCATAGCGCCAACAGTTTTAGATCGACATCGCATTATACTTTTTTGCAGTTTTATTGTGTGTGTTCTATGGGTATGTGTGTTATCTGTCAATCTCGAGGCGCCATGCGGCAATACTGCGCCTCGTTGTAATTGATTGGTTACCTTGCCGGAGTTTACCCCGCTAAATATCTTTGAATCCGATTATTGTTTTACATCATACTGAAATCGATACTTTTCTTCGGTTTTCGGGATGTTATCGAAAGTTTTGGAGTTACCTTCGCTTTGTGCTAATGGTCCGCAATCGAAGCTCTGCGTCATTACTGATAAGTAATGGGAATCTGCTTAGCAGGTGTCATTAAGTGTCACCGCCAATTCTTTTGTTCGGTCGTAGTTTGATGTTAAGGTTTTGGTTCAATCTTGCACAATCTATCACGTTTTATTTAGAGATATCAGAGATAAAGACTGTCACCCACCTCTCATTAGGTTTTTCTTCATTTCAATCCTATTTTGCTGCTCGAAGAATCAGATCCTGATTAGTTGACTGCGCGTGTGTTTCGGATTTTGAATTATTCGGAATTTACGGATCATTTTCATAAGAAAATTAAATGTCATCTGCAGTGGAATAATTTCTGCTATTCTTATTCGTATGTCTGCTATTCTTGATGCGCGTAAGCATTATTAGCAGTCAAAGTTCTAAATGGCCAAAATTGTTTGCAATGGGCGTCTCATGTTTTGAACGAATTCCAGGCTCAACTATATCGCTCTATTAAGTTTTATTTAGCGTGAACCATTTTCTTTCACTTTATGTTGTTGAAAAGGCTTTAGTGGATAGTGTATTAAAATTAACATGTTTTGTGTTTTTCGGATTCTCATTCATTTCACTGACTGTGTGACTTCTATCCGTCAACGTTTCATAAGGGATGGATCGTCATGCGAACCTTTTTATATCTCATTTGAGAGATCGCGACTGCTTCGCGAGAATTTGTGTCAGCTAGTGTCAGCTTTTTTCTACATCCTTACCGCCGTCAGGCTTGACGATTTTGCGATTCTGAGGTTTCGCGGCTTCGCTTTTTCGCACGCAACTCTACGACCTCGAGATTGTGCAATGTCGCAACTCCGCGTGCGAAAGTGCGACGCCGCAAAATCGCAAATCCTGACGGCGGCGTTTGTCTTTACCACAAGGGCAAAATTATCCCACTTTTGGAGCAAATCCTGATTGCATCATGGGTTGGTCTCCTCAAGCCTTCATTGTGCCTTGCTCCGTTGGCGAAGGAAGTGCTCCACCAATCAGTAGCACAAAATACGCGTAAAGTAGGTGCACTAATATAATATTTTGGCACTATTCCACTCTCACTACCCGAGATACCGCGAGTGGGACAAAGAAATAATTTTCGCTGAAACTTCGCCTCCAGGGGTTATTCGGGGTGCTGATCACGAATACGACAATCGTTTTTGGCGTTTGCGCCAATTTGGTGCTTGGGCAAAGTTTCAACGAAAATTATTTTTTCGACCCAACTCGCGGTATTTGGGGTGGTGATAGTGGAATAGTGCAATATTCTTGCTAAATTATGGAGTTGGGTTGATCGGTGAGTTCAAGGTGTCTCGGGCTGAACTCACGTGGGAAGCGCGTTTTTGGGTCCTTGTTCGAGCTGCAACACTTCTTTGGCCGAATTGCTGCAAGGGCGGGGCAACGTGTGTGGCTGGTTGGCATGGTCCTTCGCAGCCTGCATCATTCAACAGCGGCTCGTGATACAGGAGCGAAAATAGGGAGGATGAGAAATGGTCCTACTTCATGCGTTTATGGCTGTTTAATCCACTTCTTCTGCTGTGCCCCACTTAGCGCGATGGCTCTCATATTACTTATTTGGCTGAAGTAATCCCTTCAGTGTCTGTCCTGGGCATATCGTTTCGGGTTAACCTTGGTGAAAGTCTGGGAGAATTTCTCATATTGGATGTAGAACATCAAGGTATGTACTTGGCGTGCGCCGCGTCTCACACTTGTTCAAAATATAAAGGCCGCTCAGGTGGTTCATAGGGGAACCTCTGATACGAATCCTTTACAGACTGGGAGACTCTGTGGTGGTTGAGGCGCGATTAGCTTGAGCGGTAGCCAATGCCGTGCACACGCAAGTCACCTCCCGTGCTAGATCGATGTTTAACCAGCGGAGAACACAGTACTAACTCAAGATTCCTTATAGAGTATGAGCTCAACAATCGAATTCTGCGCTAGATTAGTTGTGTAATGTGCTTACCATTCCGATATTTGCAAATTGTACAGTGTTTCCCAGATATTCTGCTTTGGATCCTCGTTCATTCACATGCACATTGAGGTAGAACTGAAAGAAATCTGGTAAGCTTTCGTCTATAAGGGAAGCTAGCCCCTTGATTTGCAACTAAAATCATTTTTAAATGCCCATATCGAGTGTACTAGGAGTAATTACCTGCTACAGTCGAAAATTTCCTGAACAATATCAGTAGTATTTCTGGTTTTTTTTTGTCACACTGCAGCATACTTTGCCTCTGAGCTGAACAAGAGGAATGAAATCTGGTCAATATTAGTTGTTTACGATAGTAGTGATCTCTTATCAATATCACTGTAAAATAGTTCATTTCCTGAATATGGTATGATTGTAATTTATTTGCAATATTGTTGTGGAGGCGAACGTTGGCTGCCGGTCTGTCACCGTTTTTCGCACTGTGCGCCCTTTGCATTCCACGTTTCCGTTTCCGTGAATTTCATTGCTCGGCTCTGTTCTTTTTTGTGCAGGAGCGATTGTTGACAATAATGAAATGTTTACAAAGGCACTTTGAGGATTTCCGATGTTGTTACTGCTTTTCAGGCAAAAGCAAGCTGCCTAAGTTTTCAAGCCATGTCAGTGAACAATCCATCCGATTCAGGTGGAGGTGGAGGTACGTAACCTCTCTGTTAAGTCATATCTATTTTACTTAATAGTTATCAATAGTGCATCACTGCGTTGAATCACATATTTTTGTGTGGCTATGTCTTGAAGATCCTTATCGCATGTTTCTAAAAGGGTACGAATTGAGTGCTCGTAGGAGCTTTTATCGTCTTCGAAGTACAAAGGATAGTGTTTTGCGCGAAGGTCTTCATAGTTTTGTGTCACAACTGAACATATAACAAGGCCTGAACGTATGACACTGTAGGAAACCAGGGAGGGAGAGAGCAGCTAGGCGTTATCGGGAAGAAGCCCCGGAGTAGGCGACCGCTTCTAATGTAATGCGAAACCCTCCATTAAAAGCTCCCCCTGCAGCTCCTTTTCTTTTGGCTTAGGTAAAAAACCACATACAGAGGTGCTGTGTCTCCCATTTATAGGGCACGCGTCAGCGTTTTACGCTGTGAATGTATTTAGTACGCACAGTTATGCTGCAGGTACTCAATTGGAACGCGAGTGTTCAAGAATGGGGAGCTCCACAGAGTTGCGTCACATGCTCTTTTTGCCCCTTCCGGCCGTCACACGATATTGCCCCTTTCTTTTTTAATGTCGGCATTCACCTTGTAAGGCATGGCACGATTTTTTGAGAATTCCACTTCCTTATGGTTCCAATACGTTTCGGTCTACTGTGTTGGTTTCGCCTGCGTGCGCACTTCGCGAAAGCTTTTTAGGCGTTCGAAGTTCCCATCAAAGTGAAGTAGAAGGACAGGTTCTCTTCCATAACGCACCACATAATAGGCGGCGTGCCGATCTGTAGATCTCTTTCAGTATGCACTGGGTCATTTTCATTGTTCGGAAACACACTTGATTAAAACGAATGTATGTAGAGTAGAGAGTGGAATAGTGAAGGAGAAAGGTATTGTACGTTGTTTCCCAGACAATACAATGTTGATCTTGTGTGTGAATTGCTTCATTGTTTCGGCTAATTTTGTCTTTCATGAACATAAGAGATACTATCTGCAGTAAATGTCAAAGTATGGATTCTACTTACTGCGTAAAAGAGTGGAATTCGAATAAAACCTAGGTACGGTCTGAGTGAATGGTTTCCTAAAAGTGAACGTCTTAATGGAATTCGCTACCGGTCACCTCAAATGAAAAACATCAAGGAGCAAAAACATAAGCAAAGGCGAAACAGTGTCCCCAAGATACGATTCAGCGTCTTGGTTCCGGCAATAATCAGCTCTTATTTGTAACCCTTTCACTTGATACAGCTCAGTATTCTTTTCCTGAAGTTGTCATTGTTCGAGTGACATCGCTGCAACATCAGTGATCAATTACGAGCAAACAGAAAAGGAACTGTTCGCATAGACGATGGAAATTCCACCGATACTTCGTATATAATTACGTTAATCATTTGTGCGAAGACTATGACTGAGCTTTCCCAACAAGTGAGAGGCTCACTAGGTGTACACATTATGTAGTGATTGTGTACTTTACTCAATTTTTATGGGAAATCCTCTATTCTATCGCCAGCCCATGAGGCCATGCGGCACATCAAGCGGCGAATGACGCGTCGATTTCAAAGTCAGCCGGTTGATGAAACTTTTAAAGCCAAAACAGTATCTTCACATCATGCACCTAACTAACAATAGGAAGAGTGAGGTTAGCATTTCGGGTGGAACTTCGACCAAAGTGAAGGATTATGCGATTGTGCATCCTAAGATGGTTTCAGTAATTTCATCAGGAAAATTGCATATAAATCAGTTAGGTTTATGATCAATGAGATGAAAATTAAAAAAAGAGGCTATTCGATGCATTGAAATGGAGTTTAAAATAGGAAGCAAGTTTAAAAATGAAGCCGTCACGCGCAGTGACCTCACCATTCTCACCACACTTTCGATACCCTCATTATAGAAAATATTTTAGGTTCTGATGTTGCATTCGCTAATCCTCCATCGATGACTGAAATGGACATGGGCACCATGGGAGCGTGGGCCGAAATAATGGCAGAGGAGCAGGTACTAAATCTTCACTTGTAGACGGTTTGTAACCAAGTAATGTAGCAGCAGGCATCCAATTCAAGATAGCAGGAGAGGGCCAATCTAGGCTTACGTAAGGACCTAAGGGGACTTACCGTTCATCAGTTGCACATTCAACACCTTGTGATGTCGTCAAGTGTGAACTTATTGGGTTTTTTTTTCGCTATGAGCACCGTTTTCTCACTCTTTCTCTGGTCCTCCCTTCCATTGTTTCTCTGTCTGTTGCTACTTGTTGTTTCACTTCATTACCATCATAATGAATGAACTAAAATTCCCCTTATGCTTGCTTCATTTCCCTGAGGCGCGTTTTTCACCGCCATTTTCTTACATGTCATCTTTCCTGAGCTTAGGACAGTTCTGCAAAATGCTTTCCATCTTTGCCTCCCCCACCCTCCGGTGCCTCTGAATGCTTATTTTGAACATGTTTTGTCATCGATTAGTCAAGGATTCTGATGATCTCGATACATGTAAAAATAAAGCGTGTCCCGGAAGGATCCTCTCAGAGGAGCCGCTTCAGTATTTTATTTGCTACCAATAAAACGTTGTAATAGCTTTTCATGAAATCATTCATTAACTGTGGACTTATGGGCCTGGTAGATTTATCTAGCTGTTGCAACGATCGCTCCGTCATTCAGGTGCAGGCTGCTCCTGCAAACGAGAAGAACGATGAAAGTGAAATACGAGAGCAGAACAAGGGAGACGTGGACGATGGAACACGCAAAGCTCCTGATCAGCAGAATTTCGCTGTGCAGGTATACTCTTCATGAATTTGACAGGAATCAGCGCATTTTTGCATCATTTCATACTTTTACCTTGATAGAATCACCTGTTTTATGGAACTTTTAATAGAATAAGTCATTATTGGATTTCGCTTGAGGCCGAATTGATCTAGTCCTACTAGCTAGTGTGTCTATGATAGCTAGCTGGTACTCAGAAATAGATGATTTACCGGGAATGGATTGACCTTCTTTTTCGTGAAGGCTTTTATTTATCTTTTCAGTATCAGTAAACCGAGACGGTATTCACTGAATTTTCTAAATCTTTTCAGTAAAATATAATATGTGATCAATTAACACATCTACTAGTAGGTCGTTCGGAAAGTCCTTGCTGTTTCGAATGTTCCGGTTTCTGTTTTTAGGCTCTTTCTTAGGTTTTCATACCAAAGTAAAACCCGCTTATCACTATCTAATAAAAAAAAAGGGCAAACGACAGCTCTACACCATGTCTCGCACATCCTCCTTCAGCGTTAGAAGGACCCATCTGTTAACCGCATCTGACCTATGATGAGAACCGGATTCTATAGCGCAATCGCCCATGACCTGGCAATGGTTGGACAAAGATCATGCTACTAGCCATCGGCTTTGTTAGCCTGGTGGTGTTACGGTGTTTTCGGTTTTTCTAATCTCTCATAGCGTCACGGTTCTTGGCGAAATCATCACGGCTGGAGAGTACAGTGTTGAGCTCGCGAGATGCATCACAAACTGCAGATTGTATGCTCAGTGTTGCCTAGTTGGGAGGAGCCTGATTTCCTCCACGATAACGCATGGCAGCATTTTCACAAAGTACCCTGAAAAATGAACGAGGAGGCTACGAAACTACTGCATCCACAATACTCTACTGATTAGTCCCCATCGATTACCTTTTTCTCAAACACCGACGGCGTTCGAGAGAAACGCTTGAAGACTAAATACGACCCTGAAGGGACCTTACGAATTCACCGCCTCTAGATCTTTACAGTTCTGAGCAACCGGAATATGCATGTTTGTCTGTTGTTGACAAAAATCTGCTGATTATTATGGTTCTTATCTCGATTGGTGAAATTTTGTGCGGGTCGAGATATGCGCTTTTGAAATTAAAGGTCGAGAAGCGCAAGAGATTTTCGAACGACCTTATACTAAAAATAAAAAATTCTTGCAACCGCGGTTATGGTATGCTTCCTCTTCCCAGCTGAATGGGCCCCGCTTATTTTTGCAGGTTACGAATCTCCCTCCATGCACAGATGAAGAGCTGTTTTATTATTTCGGTGGAGATAAAGTGGTGAGAACCTTTTCTATATGTGATTTGTTCGTTTCATATTTTGTTCTCTATTGTTTTTTTTATAGGTGCGTGACGTCAAATTCCTAAAGGATTATGCTGCACAGATAGATCTACATACAGCTGAAGGGCTGAAGAGTGCAAAAGAGCTTAATGGTCAACAGTTCAGAGGCCGCACCCTTCGTGTAAGAATATCAGACTCTTAATCGTTGATCTATTGTTGTTGCGACAAATTTTAGCTGAATTTGTAAAATTTTGAAAAGTGAGCATAGTATAGCCTAATGTTGCATCCTTCCAAGTATCCGTGAAATTGAAAGAACCATATCTCCCTGGAGACAGGGGAATGAGGAACTCGTGAGAAGAGTCATTTGAATATAATAGTGACTCGGGGTTCATTGAGACTGGGTGGCGCACTTGCCGGAGAAAGGTGCATAATGAGATTCAGAGGAAGCACCGCCTTTGGCAGGCTCCGCCTTCCATAACCGAATCCACCTGCTAGGATTGACTTTACTGGTACTGAAGAATGACTGAGATGAGGAATGAGCAAGATAGCAGAGTGATAATTATCGTATCGTATTAGTGCCGTATCGATTAAAATAACGTGACGTGTCGTCTTTTGTGGGGAAGACGTCCGCCTGCAGTATCAGAGATTAGAGTGAACGATGCAACTGAATTATTCTTACGACTTTGAAGGCATCGGAAGGGATAAGGGAAAACTGGAAATCTTACATACAGGCTCTGTGAAAACAAACCTTCCACCCCAGTAGAGGTGATGTGTGGCGAAACTCGCATTGAAGAAGCGTGGCTTGCAGTCTTAACACGACTTTGCAGCACGGCGTGTTGTCCTACAGTTCCCCTGCCGGGGCGGGGCCGGGACGTCGCTCGCGGCCGTCTAATTTAGCCTCTCTGTCCGTCTGCAGTCTACCCCGGCTAGTGACGCGGAGGGATGCGAATAAGAAAGGGGATCTGGTGCTCATTCTTTAGTTTTTTCGCCGTTTGATCTCGTTTTTTTCTCTACTGTCACACTACTGAGCACACCTACTTCCACATTCCACAATCTCCCAAATTTAACCCTTCCATTGTCTTCGAGTAACTCTTCTCTCATCATTTCGGGTTCCCTTATTTCCGAAGGTATTTTATCGAACTGAGATTTGGTGGTAATGAAACTCACTTTTCAGTTTAGTTTGAGACAGAGGTTGCTCATAGAATTATGTCTAATCGCTTCTACTATTGAAGGTTTACGAAATACGCGAGGATAGGATCCGTGAGAGGCCATCTCAACAAGATCTGCTAAACCGACAGTACAGCAACCCGCCCCCTTACAGTAGGGATAATAGCAGGTGCAATATTGTAGATTTATCACTTTGCTTTTGGTTTTCTCGCTTTCTATAATAATTCGTGGGTAGCCAAGACTGAAATCAGCTAGATTTTGAAAAACTGAAAAACCGATTTTAATTAAGTTCTTTTTCAGGTACAACAGTCAGTCGAGTCTTTATAGCAATGACGCAAGAAGTTACGAAAGGAGGTGAGTTAGTCAGAATAAGCATAGCTGTCTTCCTCTGAGCTTCCATGTTTCAGTAATCGCTCCTATAATAATTCGAACGACTATCGTGGTAACGCGCAATACCGTGGAGCACCGATGGGTGGAACATTTCCACGTGGCGGGAAATTTTACAACAACCATGATGATTATAATAATATGGGACGCTACATTCCATCTGGAGGCCAACCTTATCGCGGAAATGGTCCTTACTATGTAAGCAGACGTTGTTACATTTGTTTTATGAGAGCGATATATGTGTTTCTTTTGACATGTCTACCCAGAAAAGCGATGGAAGTATTTTTTCAAGCACAATGCTCCTTATGGAGGTGGAGGATATGCTCCCCGATCGCGCGGAATGCAAAATCGTGGTAGTGGCTACAGTGGAGGACGAGGTAATTACTATGGAAGTCAAGAATTACAAAGAAGCGATAGTTACCATCATGACGAGCGAGAGAAACCGGGCCCAATATCGTATGTTCTAATTTCTTAATGAGCTGGCAGATTTTGCATGAAGATCTGTAAAATATAATGCCTTGTAGCCGTTCGCGTACTGAATCCACCGCATTCGATACTGAAAGGCGAAGAGTGGAGTTATCTAGGACATCATCCCGTTTAAGCACAAGTACAGAAGATATGGAAGCACCGAGGGTACGTTGTTTGCCCTACCGTAATTGCAAGTTTCGTTATTTGTATTGCTCTCTGTTAGTCGCTTTGGCTTCTGGCTTCCCAATTCATATTAGTTGACTGAAACTCTGAGGTTCCAGGTCGCCCCTAAAAAATTAACCAATAAGGACATTTTCGGTGAGGCTAAACCAGTCGACACGTCGGAAAGGCTCCGAGAGATTGAGGCGAAACAAGAACGGGAACGGTTGCTCGAGCAGCAAAAGTACAAGGTAAACGTAAGTGATTCCATGACCCCTAGCGTTTTCCTGCGTTCTTTGTCTCTATGATTTGGGTATGTGTGTGCCTTCATTCTTGTCATTTTTGTTCGTAGGAAGAAGCAGAAGCGGCTCGCTCAGCTGCTGCAGCTGAACATCCTGAAGGTGGTCCACCGCATCAGTATGGAGGTCATCATGGTCATGTAGCCCGTGACGGTATACATCATGCACCACACCATCAGTATCATCATGCACCTTCCCGACCTCCAATCCCTCCTCACGCTACTGTGGGTTGTTGTCTTGTCTTCAGCTGAAAATTTAGCAGAATCTTAATTTGATTTCGAAGCATAACTGTATGTTCAATTTATATTCGAACAGTTTAATTTGTTCATATTTGATTGTTGCAGTATGGTTCATATCATGCACCACTGAGTGCAAGCCAACATCCGCAACAACCTTATGCAAACGCTACGCAGTTCCATCCACAGCAGCGATATGAACCAGCTGGTCCTGGAAGTTACAGGTATATAAAAATATGTGCAAGTTTTGCTGACTATCGCTTGTAAGCCATCCTTACAGGATTATGAGACGTGAATCTACCGATGCTACTGATGCAAGCCCACCACTGGATCCAATTCACGCAAAAGCACCTTTGCAGTCCCAAAATACCAAAGAGAGTGATAGAGTGCAAGATGCGTCAATCGAGGTTTGTTACTTCTCTTCGTGACTGAATTAATTCATTGTGGTTTGAATGTGCATGGAACAGTGGAAGATTTCCAAAGTTTATACCAAAGATTGAGAAAAACTCTCGCATAAATAGTTGTAAAAAGCAATTGTAAATTCCGGGCGTTATAGGCAAACTTTCGGCTCCTGTAAAGCTCAAGATTTTCCGGTGCTTTTGTCATGTCTGGAGAAGTATAAAATGGCCCTCATTGAGATACTCTGTTTAAAAGCCGCTCGGCTGTGTTTATACTTTACGACTTGTTGCTGCCATAAGATCTCTGTCGTCACCACCTCCGTGGGAGTGTCCGGTAGTGGAGCAGAGAAGGCTCAATATCTTATCACGACTACCTTTTGCAACCATTTTTGTGGGAGCTCTTGCAGTGAAAGTCTTTTGGAATGAAATTTTGACATTTCACACTTTCATTCAACCTTAACTCAGTGTGAGGCCTTGCAACTGGGCAATACCCGAGTGTGTACCTTCACGTCGGGATATCGCGATAGCGGCAGTAGCGTGCGAGCCAGGAGCCCGTCATCCAGTTGCGACTTGAAGTGATTTTCGTTCTTTGCGCCTAACAGTTTGTAATCACTTTAGGTACCAACTGTATAAGACGTCTCTAGTCCGCACGCATCATGTCGCAGGCTGCTCGCCGCGGTGCGAAATCCTAGTGTGTTCAAAATACAAAATACCTTTGTGTTGGTTTTGAAAAGCATTGCTTCTTTAAATAATCCTAACGGATAACCTCAATAATAAGTCGTCGTGCCCAACGACTAGGCCGGGTTCAATTTTTGTCGATATTTTTAAAGAACTTATGTCTAGGTTATAGCTGGTTCAGTGACATACACATTCCGACACTTCTTATCAGCCCTTATCAACTGTTATTTCTCTGCAACGCCCAACTTTGATGTCATTTCACATTTCACGTCTTACAAGACAACTATAAGTGTCAATGTTCTATCGATACCTCGAATTGCGCAACGAATTTGAGGTGCTATCGCAATGGGGGGGGGGGGGGGAGGCATCCCACCATTCCACAGTGGACATTATTTTTACCTAATGTCCACAGTGGTTACCTAAGTCTAGGATGGGGAAACACCCCTTCTTACCTCCCTCCACTGAGGCTCAGGCGAAAGTATACGCGTGAGTGTGTTACTGACTCCTCAATGATCTCCTCAAGATATAGGACGTGCAGCTTTTTATAAGATGTCCCCCTCCCTCTCATTGCGATAGCACCATAACATGTTTCTGCTGAGTGTTGGTTTGACTACGTAGATAGATGGACCTACACATAACATTCATTTTCTTGTTTTTTTTTTTTGTAACTAAAGTTGGGCAAGTTGTTATGGAATACATATGCTCGAAATGTTTACTGTTAAGAATCCTCCCAGTGCTGCATCAGGAGAGGCTGCCGTTCTACAAGGGAGACGCGATTCTGGACCAGATCGTCGTCGCGGAAACGATGCAAATACTAGTGGTTCGGACACACTGCAAAGGCCCGCCGTCAAGGTTTTTCTACTTTCCTTTCTCAATCTTGTCAAGAAATTTTCTACCTTCTATGTTTTGACTGTCTAAATTTGAATGTATTTCTATGAAAAATTATTTTTTACATCAAGTAACTTCTGAGTGAGGAACCTGTGAAAAAAATGAGTAATGTCGATATTTTTCCCGTCATTTTCTGTTTCACCTATAGGTTTCGAACCCACATGCTTTCACTTTTTTCATAGTGCTGACGGAAACTTAGGGTTTTGGCTCAGTGTGGGTCGGAGAAGACCCGTTCCACGTTCCATGACTTAGTGATAGCGTATCGCACCATTGCATGATGTGAATTTTAGTCTGGGAAGGGGAGAGGAACTCCGGGTAATTGAACCACTGTCAAGGCCCTTTTTGACATGGAAGATGTTCCAACTGTAGAGCTTCTTCCACCCTCTGCTCCATGGGAGAAACTCACTGGTGACGCATGCGACGCGTGCTATGTGACGTGACAGCCATCGCGCTGCACTACGGTGGGCGATGACCTGTGCTACTGCCATGCGCTCCAATGAGAGTCACCCTGAGTGCGGATAATCCGGCAAGCTTCAATATGTGCCAGCTGCGAGGGCTGATCTTTTTGATGTGGCGGCCTGTTCAGTCCTCTAGATTCGCTCATTCTAGGGACGTAGGAGCCTTAGCAGCTTCGGAATCTTTCGTGTTCATTTGTCTGGTGTATAATCGTGCGCGAAGACCCATGCACTAAAAAAGATCAGCCATGTCGAGGCGTGAGAAAGGTGACAGCAGGGTTACCCTCATTAAAGCGCAACAATAGCAGCACAGGCCATCGCTCATCGTCGCGCCGCATGATAACTGTGACGTCACCCAGCACGCGCCGCCGCTCTGGTGAGTTTTTTCAACCCCCGTAGGCCTAGGCTAAAAATCATATACTTCTCCTACATAGAAAAGTATCTGCGATCATTGCTGAAGAAAGAAAGTCGTGAAAGCGTCTTTTGCACGTTTTTGCGTCTATGCGAGTTTGCGACATAAACGTGAAGCCGCGTCCCCGCAACCCACATTGAGAGGTATTTTCTTCCATTTAGATGGCCTCTACAGACAATTCACCAAAAGAGGGAACGGCATTTCGTCTTGTCGCACACAAGGGCCCATTACTTGCATAACGCACAAAGTTCTGGTCTTATTTCACGAGTTTACAACGCATATTCCCCTTTCGTGATCAGTGGCGAGGCTATGCATGTGTTTAACCTTTGCACCTTCACGTGGAAATCAAGGAGAATCTCATCCATTCACTTGCCTTTTGCGCCAAGATTGCTATGTCTGAATCATATTTCGGTTTGTTTTTTTCAGCAGCGCGTTGTGTACAACAGCAACAACAGCAAGTTTGTGCCACTACAGAAGAGTGCAACTATCGGGGAAATTCGAGATGCGGCCGGTCCTCAGAGGTATTTGTTCGCGCTCAGTTTTCCTTTTTTACTGCCTATTCGTGAATTTTCCGTCTTGTCGACTAATTTAAGATGATGGTCACCCGAAAAAAGAGGGTCTTTTGAATACCTAAATCCATCATTGTATTGACGTAGAGGTCATAGTATAGGCATCCTCTGCAGTTATATAAACGTGCCCGCCTGTTTTCTATCATGAAATTTCATGTTTCTACGTTGAGAAAACACATTTTAAGTTCAGTACTCAGTGCATAATTGGCGAGTAATACGTTTCCACATTTTGTTACGTGTGTGGTTAACCGATCATTGTTTAGAGGAAGAGGCGGTCGGGGTGGTCGTGGTGGTCGAGGCTATAACCGCGGCGGTGGCACAAGCGACCGACGAAGTAGCTTCTCCGGCCCAGAAAAACCTGCTGCAGCACAACCACCTTCTGGTAAGCCTGCTGAAGGAGAACGGGAGACGTTGGAGAGGAAACCTTCAACGGAAATGCGGACGGACCGTCCAGAACGAAAGGTTGGCATTCCTAAACGTAGATATCCGCATTTGGTAGATACTCTCTCTTGTGTTCTTCTCAGTTCCGGTTTTCATATATCCTTCTAAGGAATACCATGGCTCGCATGCATCATTACGGTCTGGTCGGGGAGGCACTTTACGAAAGAATCGAGGTGGAGGTGCAGGATTTGTCAAGGATCGAACACCAAGAGATTCCCGAGAAAGCGACGGACCTTGGTCTGGCGATAAAGCTGTGGATGGGGAATCACACAAGGAGGTATGCTTTCGTTCGAGGACTTATATAGTTCAGCTTTCTCTTTCAAGCTGTTTCTATGATTCCTTTCATTTGTCTCTAGTGTGATATCAACCATTCATGTTTTTGCAGTCCTCTAAAACCTCCGAAGAGCCATCAGATCGACAAAATAGAGTAGAGGATAAAGGATCGGTGGTACCCGCCAAGAAGGATGATGCCAAGTCCGCTGCGTCCAATGTTGCCCCAGCTGCAGCGACATCGTCTTCTACCTCAGTGCAGGACAAAAAGAAGGAGAAGAAGAAGTCGAATAAGGTCTTGTCTGGTTTTTGAAACTTGTAGAAAAGTGTGGTAACGGTACGGATTCTTGTTCTATATGTATATCAACTTTCAAGATTTATAGTGAGACCTCATGAGCTAGGGTGCTTTTACACTTTATAGCTGATTGATCGAGCCTCACTTTCATGTTTTGGCTTTATATAGCTTATATAGTACCAGCTCAGGCCCAGGTTGACAGGCTAGCTGATGGAGAAACCTAGTCACACAAATGATCAAAATTTGCCGAAGAAACAGTCTCAGTGCTAGGGCGTCACCCGAAAGTGGCGCGCAAAAACCCGTCCGAGTTCCGAGAAATTACTGACCTGATGAGACGACGAGACATTCCAGTCCTGTGTCTCTAGGAGACGCGCTGGAAAGGCGCCAAGGCGAGGAAAATTGGAGGAGCTATTCTACAGCGGCGAAGACACTAAACGGAATGGAGTAGCCATCCCGATAGCAGATTCCCTCAAAGATTGCGTTTCTGCAGTACAGGATTAAAGACACAATCATGGCACTAAGGATAGTCATAGAAGATGGAAACTGGATCATAATAGCTGTGTACGCACCTCAAGCCGGTTGCCATCGAACACGAGAAGGACGAGTGCTATCTCAGCCTCGACGAAGCCATCCGAGCGGTTTTGGAGAGCGATTACTTCACCGTGGCAGGTGATAAGGTTACGTCGCCAGGGATAAAAGGGGTAGGGAAAGGGTGCAAGAGGAAAGGAGTGGGAGTAAGAAACGCTGAAAGGGAGAGGGAAATCGATCTGGCAGTGCCCATGACCTAGCAGGTTGCAGCACGTTCGGCTGCAGCACGTTTTTCGCGAAAGGGGAGTCTCAAAAGGTGATCTACACTAGTGGAGGAGCCAAACAGAAGTCGATCATATACTCGTAATAAGGCCAACCCTTAAGACTGCAAAGGACATTGAGGTAGTGCTGGGAGAGGAACTCGCCATACAACATTGCCCCTCCTAGCAGACATTGTCATAAAGCTTCCCAAGAAACCCAGGGTTAAGACAGAACGGAAAATCAGATGGTGAAAGCCAATTAATGGTGCGCCGCAGGAGATCTGATACAAAGCAGCTGAGATAATTCTGATATGCGCAAAGAAAATGCTGAGAGAAATTCAGGATGGCTTCGGAGGAGACAAAGCGGTGTGGTTTTGGAATGAGGATGTCGAGAGGGTAGTGAAAAACAAGGAAGCATACGAACGTGGCAGAAGACGAAGTGGCAAGAGGACCTCAATACCTTCAAACGTTGCAAGAGGCTAGCCAAGACAGCTGTAGCCAAAGAAAGAACACGGAACTAGATACTCGTATGAAAGGTTGAATGGCAGGGAGGCAGAAAAGTTCGTCTTCAGGCCGGCCAAAGTCTGGCACCGAGCCACCCAAGACTTTGGTGTGATAAAAGCTATGGAGAGCAGCGGGATTACCATTCGCAGGGAATGGACGTGGTCGAAGGAATTGGCAGGGGTTAGGCTCTTGAACGAAAAGTTCCTTTGAAGAAAGCCCACAGAAAAGGGCTACGGCTGGCTTCAATCCTGCTCGTACAATGGGAGGGGGAGGGGCCTCGCTCAGTACTGTGGAAAATAAATTGCGAAGACCTTTGGTCTCACGCTTTCTGAACATGGTGTCGGCCAGAGGAAAAATTCCAAATGCGTGGAAGACTAGCATTAACGCTTCCATACACAAACAAAAGGGGGACGCAATGCTGTGTTCCACCTACCACGGGGACAGCTCATACCATGAAGCTGAAAGAACGGCTGTTGACTTGAGGCTGAGAGAGCTGGTTATCATCTGCCAGGAACAGTTAGGTTTCATGCCTGAACGCTCCACCTCTTCATCTTCACCATAGATGAGTAATGAAAAAGGCCAGTAATCTGGAGCGCGCGTCAAGATCGGCAGATATCACAGCACCTGCTCTTCTTCATACAACAAGTGCGATGGGGCTAAGGCTGCCATACGTGCCTCGCAGGGACTGGCTGCGGAAGTAGGGATCTCGATCGGGGTATACCAGGGCTCACAGCTAAGCCTGTTCCTCTTCCTTCTCTCCCTGTATGGCATGGTGAAAGATGGTATAGGGGGACAACTGCGGACCATTCTCTACGCTGACTGTATCGCCCTGATAGCTGGCATCATGGGAGAATTTTAGGTGAAGGTGTAGAGATGGCAGGCAAAGCTGGCAGAAGTTGGTTTACGATCAAAGGTCAAGAAGAGTAAGTTCCAAGTTCCTAACTCCGAAGATTGTGCGGGGTTCATCGTAAGCCGCCATGGAGGAAGCATCGAAAGATTAAGGACTTCCATCACCTGGGAAGTCGTTCAGTCAAGGAAGGTACCGCAGATCAAGCCGTGAAGGCTCAAATCAATGCGGCAGGGCTGAAATGGAGGAGTCCTCAGAGTCCTCTGCGATCGACGATGCTCGAGGATAAGTTTCAGTTTCTTGCAGCCAACACCAACATATTAACCATTTTTATACGGCTAACGTTTCGGCCTTGTCGACTTCGTCAGAGCCTGCAAAGTCAAAGATAGTTGCGACACTTCCACCAAAGAGGATGGTCGAGGATTGTAATGGGCAAGGTGTACCGATCGGTAGTAAGGCCGGCAATGCTTTATTGCAGCGAGTGCTGGTCCTTGACAAAGAATCACGAGAAACAGCTGCACCCCGCCGAAATGAGGTTGTTGGGATGGGCATGTGGCTGGACGCGGCTTGGCAGGATCGGGAATGAGGACGTCAGAGCGGTCATACAGACGGATCTGGTACACTTGATGTTGAAGAAGCAGTGGCTACGTTGGCATGGGCATGTGATGAGAAGGCCTGCAGGATATCCAATTAAACAAGCTATAAAACCTGAAGTACCCGGCAAGCGACCGCGAGGAGCGCAGAGAAAAAGTGCAGGGACGTCATCAAGACTGGCTTACAGAAGTGAGTGCCACCACGCAGGATACTCGGATAGAAGGAAGTGGCGACAAGTGACAAGAACAGAGGACCCCGACGGCACGGGACCGAACGCTAGGCAGAAGAAGAAGTTATAGCTTATATAGTAGAAGGTTATAGTGTAGTAGCCTGTGTTGCAGGGAACGTTTTACGGGATTTTCGTAGTTTTGTTCCTTTTTCACACTTCTCTTCTATTAGGTTGCTGCAAAATTAATTTCGGAAATGGACCGCATACTTCAAACTACTATAACTCAGCTTAAACACAAGTTTATTAATCGAAGTAAAAACCATCAGAATCTACACACTTTTGCCAACGAACAGGCAATAAATCTAAGCCTTCACTATAAAAACTACTATCACGAGAATCAGCGAAGTCAAGGAAGGCACATTCAACATCGTCTAAATTAGTAAATTGTTTCTGACGCAGATGAGAATTGAGGGCTCGAAAAAAGTGATAGTCTGTTGGGGAAAGGTCAGGAGAATACGCTGGGTGAGGGAGAACTTCTATACCCAAGTGGGTCAATTTTTGCCGAGTGATTTGTGAGGTGTGTGGCCTTGCGTTGTCCTGCAACAGGATCGGCCCTCCTCTATTCACCACCGCCGGCCACAATTTTTGCAACTTTCTATACATTTGCTCCAGATCACAACAGTAAGACTCTGCTGTGACTGGCTGACCAGGTTGCAAGAAACTGTAATGGATTACACCTTTACAACACCACCACACAGTAATCATAACCTTTTTGGGTGAAGGTCGGGTTTAGGAAAAGTTTTTGGAAGAGCATCCTTATCTACCCAGACTAATCCCCGCTTCCTGTTATCATAAAGACCCATTTTTCATCTACAGTTATAATATGGTTTACAAATGGCTCATTTTTATGGCGAACTAGGAGATTAGAGCAGGTGTCGAAACGTGCCAGACGCTGCTCATCGGTCAGGTCATGAGGCACCCACTTCGACATCTTCTTCACCTTGCCGATTGTCAGCAAATGTCTGGCCACTGTAGAGTAATGTACGCCTAGGTCTTCTGCTAACGTACGAGTATTCGTCTCCGGATTTGCTTCGTCGGCTCTCCTTAAATCTTGATCATTAAGCGATGACCTCTCCTTAAATCTTGATCATTAAGCGATGACCTGCGGCCGCGACCCGACTTCTCTTCGAGATCAAAATCGCCAGAAGCAAATTTTTTAAACCAGAGCTCCACTGTTCTCGCAAGGACAATTCGTCCCAAAAACACTGCTGAGATTACGAGCTGCCTCCGCTGCGGAGTGTTCCAATTTAAACTCATAAAGCATGATGACTCGATAGTCGCGTCGGTTCATGATTATACGCAGCCCTGGAAAAGGCCGGCTGGAAAACTTAGAGCGACATTCATAGAAGTTTCTGAAAGAGCAGAAAAAAACCCACCAAATGGTATGCCTGGCGTTCCTTGGGATGGAATAGTTCAGGGTAAAAAATCTACTTATTTATACATACCTTGAAACCGAGATTGATTTTGC
Organism: Trichostrongylus colubriformis; assembly: GCA_963978905.1. NCBI lineage: Eukaryota > Metazoa > Nematoda > Chromadorea > Rhabditida > Trichostrongylidae > Trichostrongylus > Trichostrongylus colubriformis. The sequence continues at coordinate 6,173,998 of OZ022259.1, read as the reverse complement.
AACACCCTAATACTTCAAAAATCGAATTTTTGTCTTTGGGGAATGGATTGCGCTGATGAAAATTGTCAATCTTGGGTAGGAAGAAGGAGCTTTGAGGAAATGCTAAACAAATTTTCCGCAGCAAAATCTCGATTCGTCTGCTAACAAGGGAGGTCTTTCAGGTCATGACGCGCTTTTGGAAAACCGTTTTTTCCATTATATGGGGGTACCTACATGAAACATATAACTGACTTCCATTTTTGCTGTGCGTTCCTACAAATGCCAAAAAAGGAGTGAAAAAATTTTCTCTCAAAAAGGCGATTTTAATCCACTTATTGTAACCCATACCCCTTGTAACTTTGATCACGCGCATATCCAAAGGAGTTCGTCTATTTCACATCCAAAACAAAGTCAAACACGGTAAAAAATAAAATCTTGTCCCCACCATGTACTAAAAGTACGTAGCAGTTTAATAACGGTTCCCCCATGTACGGCTACTGCGGCGACCGGGTGGCCTACTGGATACGACGATGGACTCTCAAACGGACGAAGGGCATAGGTTGGTGGTTCGAAGCCCGGCGTTGCAGAACTTTTGCATTTTTTTTGCCTTCACTGTTTCATCTTCACATATGTCTGTTTATGCCAAATGACTATAATTTCCGTTGACAGCATGCCAAAATGACTCTATTTACAAATTGTCAATGAATTTGGTGATGTGACCTTTTTGAACATGAAAGGGCCCGTAGCGCTCGAATTTCGCGATTTCGCACAAAATGAGTGCCATATTCGTTTTCAGGGGGTCAAACTACCCCTAGGTACACATTTCTAGCCAATTCCAAATTTTGACCCTAACTTCGCGAAAGATAATTTGGTCATGGATACTCGGTGCCCTTTCTATTTGTAGAAGTGAGCAACTAACAAAATCGCTGAAATTAATCAGTGGATTATGCACAGCATGGATACCTATCGCTATAATTTCAGCTATCAAGCACTAGACAAAAGAAATAGTCAGGATTTCTTGACAAGTGATATCGTCGTCTCCTTCGTTGAACGTGCAGTCGAACGTATACCATTGCCCAGCTCAAATTTTCGAATTTGGGTCAAAACCTCGATTGGGCTGGAAACTTACCCCTAAGGGTAGTTCGACCTCCTTAACACGAATATGAAATCCGTTTTGCGCAAAAACGCCTCGTTCGTGAGCTATGAGCGCTGAAAGGTCAAAAGGCTGGACTGTCAAACTTGCTGAAAACTGACAGTAGAGGGTAGTCTGGAATTCTAAATGTGATTACTGTACTTATTTTTCATATTTAAGTGTTTCTGAGCCCAAAAACTAAAAATCCAAATTTTGCAAAAATTTGACCTCGGCGGGGATCGAACCATCAACCCCGTTTTTGGCATTCGTAAGGGCGCGCAGCAAAAATGGACATCAGTTATATGCTTCCTGTATGTACCCCCATACATGCAAAAAGCGGCATTCAAAAAGCGCGTCATGAGTTGGAAGACCTTCCCTGTAAGAAGCTTCTTCCCACCCAGGCTCGGGTAGAAATCACGAACCGTGACTCGCAATTATTACTTACTATAAGGAAACATCACATTAAATAGAACCAAAATATGGTGTGGCATGGCTTAACTTCACAGACGTCACTATATTTCTTGAAATCAAGCCGCTATTTCTGCCTGCGTAAGCAGAGTCTTTCATAGTCAATGATTGAACTTGTAGTCTATGTTGGAAATTTTGATTATAATCCTATAGGTAACTAGTCATGTGGATATCCCATCAATATTATTCTTGAATTTCGTCTCCAGAAATCGGCATTTTTGTCACAGGCGTAGAGAATGGAACATTGTAGATGGATTGTTTAGTTTCTCTTCATAATTCCAATCCAAAGCAGTTCCTGGAACATCCAAAACTTTGGGAAAAATATTTCGTAAAAATCTGCTGTAATGTTATAGTCTAGTATGTAGTGTGATGTTGCAAGTTGTATACAGTCTATTTCGGAGCGTCTGATAGGGCGTGGCCTACAGATTTAGGTGAGTGTATCAGACTCTCTCATTCCGCCATACACTCTAACTGTTGCCACGCACTCTCACTTTCGCCCCTCACACATGTCCATTGGCCACGCCCTATCAGGCGCTCCGAAATGGAGTATACTCATTATTATGAAATCTAATCTATTATCGTTAATTTATTCTTATTTTTCAGCGAGAAGTGGCGAAAGGAGGGAAGACGCTAAATAACAATAAGTTCGCGATCCTCATCGATTCAGAGGATTAGTGGCCAATCGTGAGATTGGCGAGATATTGTACTACGATAATCGTTTGATTTCTCTTCATTTGTACTTTGCCTTAGAAATCGCTAGATCATACTAATACGTGTTTCTTGCTCTTTGCCAAGTCTTCGCTCTTATACTCCCCGAAAACCCGATACCCTTTGATCCCCCTCTTTCTCACAATTTAATCGTCCATACATGAACTCGTTGTGGTGCGCGAATGAGTCTCGCCTCATTCATAGCGATGGTCTCGGCGGTGCCCCACGCTCGTTCATATCTCCGATCTGGTCTCCTGTTTATTCTTCACGTGTGTTATTCGAGAGTTATTGAATACAGATTGTCTAGTTTATTTTTTGTTTGTTTTTCACGCTGTATCATATGTGTAGCCCCAAAGTCAATTTAATGTCGTCGTTATACAACGCAGTACAAGCCACGTTTTAATTTTTAATTTATGTTTTTGTGGCGTAACGTCGTGTGTACTTTTGTTTGGAGGGCTGATCAGGTCACGTAGCCCTGTAGAGCGTAGGCGGCAGAATTCGTACTTATATGGTTGGAAGGGATTTTCGCTTCATTCTTTGGTCATACTGGGCAATAGATGGACGATGGCGACATACTTTAAACCTTGGATTAATGAGATCTTTTTTCAAAGATGATAACGTCGTCCTTGTCCGTCGCCGAGTATGGCCGCACTCCTATTCGGAGATTTATTGCTGTGCTCGTCGTCTATGTTCCACATCTGCGTGATCTCTTGGTTACACTGCAGTTTTCTTGTCATCGATCCATGGTCCGGTTTTCAAATTCATTATATAGGTGTTTGTATTCATACTTCTCTGAGAACATAGATGCGATTTGTAGTGCGAAACGAGAAGTATGAACACAACTGGATGCTTTTCTTTCTTTGAAATTTTCAAACCGCAGTCTTGCTGGTAACGTTGTTGTTCGTTTTCCATTTGTTGCTCTGTTACCACCTTCTTATCTGTTAGTTATACCTTCTCATTAGAAGGGTTTGCACATTGGTCATCAGCCAGGTTACCGCAGTTGGTGAAGTCTGGCTACTGATTATGGACATTTTCACATGTATTGAGCGAGTGTCAACGCTTCGTTGAGCTTTATATCCACTGCAGAATATAATAAAAACAGTAATTATAAAAAGATTCAGTGAACTAGGTGCGATTAAGGGACCAGGGTGATTGGGTGTATTTGCGGTAGACATTGAACAGGTCATCGAACTACTGTATGTTTTCAATTCACCGCTGCGTGAGGCCACACCTCGCGGTAACTGGTGTTGCAACCAACCGCGTTAAAGAAGCCAGCGCGAATTCACCATTAACCCAGGCCGCCGACTCCAGATGTGATTACCTGACGGAAATGAGGCCTGCGGGTTATGCGATAAGATAAGAAAGACATTCCAATAGTGGAGAAAAATTAACATGGAGGAACAGCTGATGTCGGAGAGATCTTCATGCCACCATCCTGCGGTCACAGACGGGAAAGCTCGCTTTCACGCAGTGATCCGCACAGTGCCAGATGTCAGGAGACCTTATTTTTGCCATGTTGGGGGGTTTTCTGGTCAGCAGAACTCGTGCAACAGGGATATTAAAGGTAGGAAGGAGCTCAGAAATGTGAATAATTTCTACTGGTGTTCTAGTGGTACCTTAATACCTATACCACCCATGAGTATCACGAAACATGTTCATGAAGCCCCGTAGACCCCAATTCTCAGGAGCTTGGGATTTCTCACCACACAAATAGTCGCCGTACCGGCGAGGCAGCGTGGGCACAGCCATAAGACTATCATGGATCTGTGTCTCCAGTTCTCGTCTATCTGAAACTTTTCTCATCCTCTCTATTCCTTTTTTTTAACTGAAGTTTTCAGACAAGCCTACTACGACCATCAAAAGCGTGAATAGCCCTGATTTTCGAACCCGTTTTTTTTTTTGGAATCAGCAACTTTCATTGGTTTAATTCGACAAAGACTCGATTCCTATTCTGGATCTTTCGAGAGATCCAGTGTTCATACAAATCGAAGACCATTTCTTGAAGGTATATGGTTGACTTAGCCTCTGAAACACATGTTCAAACGTAAATATATGCTTACTCGCTGGGTCATGGTGCAAGGTAAAAGACCCGCCATGTAAACGCTGCATGCTTTCTGGTGACTTCAGAAAAAAGTTTTAGACATCCTAGGAACTGGAGTCAAAGATCAGATCAAATGATACTCCTAAATGGTCTCACGATAGTGCTCATGAGGGCACTCCCAGCTGTCGAGGAAATGGCCGCTTCTGTACACTCTTCTTCATGTTCCCAAATACGACTCTCTCTTTTATCATCTACAGCTCCACAAGGTTGTATAGTCGCCCTTGCTATGCTTTTGTGTGCTTGTACTCATTGCCTCCTGCAACTTAATCCTCTGGAAATTTTTAACTTCCATTATTTATTTCTGACACGGAATTCAACCGATCATCAAAATTACACAAATAGCAAAATCAGTCAACAGAAGAGCACCTCTTACTCAACATGAGTAGTACGTAAAACGCTATCGATCTCAAAAAGGCACATCCACATTGATACAACCGAACTACATTAGTGTAATAATGCGAAAAGCAAAATTTAAAAAAAAAAAACAAAAAACGTCGACCACGGAAATCAACAAACTTTACAATCAATTTTTCCTACTGGATCGACGTACTGCTGCAATCGGCCTGAAAAGAAGCACATCTGCACTCATACAACTAGATTAAACGAGTATAACAAAGCGAAATTCAAAAAAAAAGAATGAACATCGATCAAGAAATCAAAGAATCGTGGAAGTCGCGGATACAAGCAATGAAGTAGCGCAAGCCGGCGGCTACCTTGCGGCGCGCTTACTGGCGCGCGCTAACCGACAAAAAGCCTGAAAATTGCAGAAGTTGACTTTGTTCGAACGCTCGTAACTTCCACCACAGTACACTATTTAGAAAGTCAAAACGCTCTTTGGAAAGCTCTATATTCTCTTTTTATGAATGGTTAGTTGCCACTGACGACTTGAAACCGAGAGGTAGCGATTCGGAGATTAGTCGAAGGAAATGGAAATCGCATGCTGGTTTTTTTTTTTTCTTCTAGGTATAAATTTCTTCATGCTTTGTGTTTTGCAACCAGATGAGTTTTCCTGGAGCGAGAGGCTTTGCTCTCAAACGCGTGCTCAAACTCCTTTGTATTGTTCGGATCATGAGATATTCGAGTCGAAGAAATGCCGAGGAAAATTTTTATCTACCAATGGCGTGACAGCTTCACAGAGAGAGCGTTCAGAACCCCTTCAAAGGCAACCTCATGCTTTCCAAACAGTTTTAATGGTAGTAATGCTGTGAATTCAACGTCTGAGCGTTCGCCATCTTCGCTCTGGGTATGCGCCATGTCTCCTACCTTCGCAGTAGATGCAACTGGACGGGTGGCTGACCTCACAAGATGTTTTGAAATGGCTATCAGATAGGACATACACTCGTGGCCTCCGTTTCAGGGATCCACCTTCTGCTACAGGTTGCAGATAACAATGAAAGGGTGTTCCACGCGTGAGTGATCAGCGAACACATTTGTTAATGTTCTAGTGAACAGTGAACATAGGCACGTTCTAGCAAATAGATTCACAGTGCATTAGTGCCTGTTTTTCTCACCTTTTCTTCTCTGCTTTTTTCGTCGATGTGAATGCACCGCACTGTACTTCCACTTTGTCATCGATCACCACCACTCTCTCAAATGTGACTCTAACCTATGCTTGATATGGCCGTATTTTTGCTTGACTTTCTTTCTCTTCACTTCTTGTTCAAACTGACATTTTGTGAAGCCGTCTTCTTGAAACACCGGGCTTGAGTGAAGCTCCCTACAGTTTCACCATTCGACTAATGGTAGCGTTCTCATCTGATGGAGCGTGTCATTTGATGGATGGAATTCCTGAAGAATGGTGTTCATAAAAAGTTACTAGAACTTATCAAAGAAACTGAATAGCAGGCCGGTTATACACGTCATACGGCTGTGACAGAAGGATCTTGAAACAGCGGAAGGAATGACTTAGCCTTAATTTTTATTTGGGTAATGTACACAAACCACTTACCACAAGATTATATCAATTCGCAACATTAACAACAAGCATAATGTGCTGGATAAAGTTCCATTTGATACTGGTCGCACTGGTCATAGCTCCTTGTCACAAATAAGGTTGCTCCTTAGTTCATCTGAATGCTTTTCTCCACTGGACTTCGTTGATAGGGTGACTGATCTAGCCTGTGTTGAAAGTGTATCCAGTTGTATTTCCTACATTGACGGGTTAGCTAATGGCACGTTCCGCTTTTCATATCCGTATAACCTTGGATCATGGCTGTCCTCTGCAACCACGACCCTCCCTCCTTTGGCCCATTAAATTCGTCCCTCTCCTAGATGGATCTTCGATTCCCGGAGTGCTCTGGTGCCCATACCGCCTTTTCGAGCATGCAGATTATCCTTTTCAAAACAACTGCAAGCAAAGCATTCTTTTTTTTGTTTGTGAAAAGCCTAATGAAAGCTTTGTGCCGTAGCCAGAGGCCCATTGATGCCGAATGAAGTGTAGCGAGCACTATTGAAATCCTGCCCTGATCTACCCCCACCCCTCCCCCCCCCCCCCCCCCCGCCTTCTCTCACGAATAGACTATGATATTCGTGATTTCAGGCTAATTATGAGGGGCTGTCAGGGCCACTGATTGTGGGCAATTTTCGCCTAGACCTAGTGTCGTGAGAGAACGGAAATGACGACATAAACTGGACCAATGGTTGACTATCCTTTGACGCCTTTTCATTTGCAAATTCTGCAAAATTCTGAACTATATGGAGATGACATTGCCTTGGTAAGAGATTCGACAGCATTTTTGGGTTCTGTCAAAGTCATTTTGAGGTTCGTGAGGTATCCGAACAAGATCGACGTGCTTCAAATTGATTTTATCAATTAATGTGAATCTGCTCCTTCAATTTTTCATGTGCGATAACAGTACAATAAATATGCTGAAGAGTTATTCCTCCCTCAAAGAGGCAACTGGCAGACTTTGCATTGCGCGATTTCATAAATTCGTGCGGAATCTCAGAATCGCAGAGCCGGCGGATTCCAGGTGTGCTACAGGGCAAACAGCTGGATGCTTTGCTCATCTCGTTGTTGTAAACTGGCTACCCGCTAGGGCAAGCGGCAGCCTTTTGCTGCGGTGATCACCCAGTTCAAATGTCCTGTCGCACACTCCCGAATCGCGGAACCATGCATATTGCGGAGCTTGAAGCAGCATTATCTTTCTGCAGACAGATGATGATGGCGACGTCAGCTTTCGTGAGGTGTACCAGCAATCATTTCAATTTGCTGCTTTACAGCATTCAGTTGGATTGAGGAAAGGTTTGTTCAGTAGGATGTCTCTCCGAGTTTCTTTTTACCCACCTGGTAATTTGCTATTTTCCGATCATCCCTCTTGCTCCTTCAGGAGATCCCATTCTTATCGCAGTATTGAACTCTTCATGGTATCCTGTTTTGTTTCTTGGAGCAGCCGTGATAGGATGTCCTCTGTCAGGAATCAGCCACGATTCAACTTCCGGTAGAGTTTTCTTCAATAGCAGCAGAAGCATGATTTCTTTGGTTCATCAGTGGGAAATGGTTTTTCAGAAGAAATCCTCTATTATTTCGAGCAGAGCCGAGCTAAAGCGGTGATATGTACTGCGGAGAATTTCGCAAAGCTAGAAGGACTTCTACCACTACAAAAGGTAAGGTAGTGTAGCGTATACTGTAGATCTGATACGTAGTAGTAATAAGCAATACCATGGTGAATTTAGTAATACATATAATCACAGAAGGTACTATACTGATTCAGCATGCAAACAGAGTTCGTATTGAAGGCACTTTCCGAGATTATCTTGAATGGGTTCAAGAGCTGAGCTATATAATTAGAGGTGCTAAAGAATACACAGAGAAAGAAAATCCGAAAGAAGCCCCCGAAAAATGGCAAAAATGAGGCTTCCTGACATCTGGCCTTGTACGAGATTGCCGTGTGAAAATGAGCCCTTACAGCAGTTGCTGTGAAATGGTATCATGAGCAACCTTGAGATATTACCTGTTTGCCAAAAGAACGTTTCATTAACTACTGGAATTCCCTCTTTATCTTATCTTATCTTATCGCAGAATCACAGGCCCACGTAAATGCCACGTTGGAAAAAGCTTCGTCCAATGCCAGGCGTGGTCGCAGTTGATGGGCGGGGTTGCAGTTGCTTCCCGCGGGCTTAGCGCTGCCAGGAGGCCTCGTGGTGCCGCTCAAAGGGTAAAGCGTCGACAGTTACCCGGGGGTCTGTCGGCTGCGGCACGGTAAATAGCTGGTGCGATTATCGCGGAAAGTGCCTTTAAACTACTGAAATTATACTAACCTAGCAATGCTGTATCTGTGATGGACCCCATACCAGATTTTTTATTTTCCTCTTAAAGACAAGTTCAGCTCCGACCAAACAGCTTTAGGCGAAGAGGCTAGCCAGCCTGTCGAGAGCCGATTCTGGCACCCGCTAGCCGATGACTACCTGGCCAGTGCACGGTGTCGATCCTTCTGATTTTCATGTCTGAGAGTTCGATCGAATAGGATGAGCGTGAAACCAACATTTCAGATTCTGGTGCTCTGTTCGACAGAGGAGCGGCCGGTATTTCCCCTAGGAGCTGTTGTACTGCCGCATGACCTGCCACAGTGGAACTACCACCTGCCCAGCCTGTTTCGGGACATCCATCATGAACCTGATGACACACTGTTGCTACCATTTTCGAGTGGTACTGGTGGAAAACCTCGCTGTGTGAATTTAACTCATCGTAATTACAGTGCAGCTACCGCCATATTGAAAACGTAAAGCTTCTACGAGATTTCTGTAATCAACCCATCCATGTGCATCATACATATCAGATTACCCTTTTTCAGAGCGTTGTTTGACCAACTTGTCGTGGAGAGTCGCCGTAGAACCGTCGCTGTGCTGCCGTTCTATCATGCCTCAGGATTCTGGGCGGTCCTCTACTGCCTACTCGAAGGATGCCACACTATCATTATGAAGTCGTTTCATCCGATTTCTATGCTGGAAATCATTCATAAATACGAGGTATTTCAACATTTCGATAATTTGCACCAGCACGTACTGTGATAGTGATAAGAATCTGTTTGCATCCACGGAGCCATATGCAGAGTCATCGAAACGCTCCGTGGAATTGGGTGGTGGGTAGGCTGCTCTACACCGTGTGACAAGTTTGGGGATTCTGACTTGCCTTGAATAAGTGGTTGGATTCCAAAAGATTGGGTGGAGTGAACATCCTTCGATAACCTTAGGGGAGGTGGGTGGTCCTAACTATTGGGTTGATTCAATATGAATCAGACATATTGACAAAATTTTATCTTTATCGGATAACTTTTTAACGATAACTGGGATTCACTTGTAATATGCTCCATCTTTATCGATGACCTTCTGTTACCAGGCAGATCGCGGATGCCCTTGCTCCAGAAGGCCGGAGGCTAGGCCTCAAAGAAGTTCTCGAGTACCCTCCTGACGTCGTCGCGAGTTTAGAAGTCTTGGCCGTCCAGGTGGCATTAGAGGTGGGAGGGAAGGCGGAAATCCGAAGGGACCAGGTCTGGGGAGTTCGGTGGGTGTGGAAGCACGGAGCAACTGTACGAGAGCAGCTCGGCCTTCTTCAATCTCGCAATGTGCGGTCTCGCGTTGTCGTGCTGGAAGTAGACATGTGACCGCCGCCGTTGCGAATTTTGGACATTTGCCTTCAATTCCCGCAATCGACGAATGTAGACGTCGGCGGATACTGGTGTACCTTCATTGAGCAGCTCCCACTCTTCTACCCCGTGCACGCTCCACCAAACGCGGTCTTCGTCTTCGATGGAATAGTCGTCCGACGCAGACTTCAAAGTCACAAGTACACTGTACTTCTGGCGGGGGCATGCTCCTTGTTAACTACTTTCAGGCGTCTTTCAATATCCGCGGGTTCTTGGCCACATAGCGATAGAAATAGTATGACGTTGCGGATGTGGTCTCTGGATGGCTTGAAATTTTGCGGCATGGGGGCGGAAAGAAACTACTTTGGAGTGATTATTTTGCGGCACTTTGAAGAGCTTTTCATACTCATTCCAACGGTACCTTGCGCATCCATTTTCGTTAACTCGTTGCTGAGTTATGATCTCTAGAAACATCACTACCATTTATCCGATTTATTATGAATCAACCTAATATTAGATCGGGCAAAAACTTCCTCCATTTTGCTCATTGGCTGTTCCCTCGTGGTTTTACACTAGTATCTTACGTAAACTTACGCATCGCTGAGATTTTGTCAGGTATGAGCTATCCAACAAATTATAAAATTAGATACAGAACTTCTGCTTTACTCTACGTCAGTTTTAGAAAGTACTACCACTTTCTTCGCACTTGGAAGAAATTCTCAAAAGGGGTTGCTAAAACCGCCTGTCATCAGATGGATGGACTGAATCTGCTCAGTGACTGCTGAGAGCAGTGCACTGAGCTCGATGTTTTTGTTGACTTTTGAACGATTGTGTTTAAGCAGAGTTATGATCTTCCAAAGTTAGGATATCAAGGCGGCGGATACTTTTTGAACAATATATTAGGTTGATTCATAATAAATCGGACAAATGGTAGTGATGATTTCTAGAGATCATAACTCAGTAACGAATTAACGAAAATGGACGCGCGAGGTACCGTTGGAATGAGTATGAAAAGCTCTTCAAAGTAGCGCAAAATAATCACTCCAAAGTAAATTCATTCCGTCACAATGCCGCACGATTTCAAGCGGTCCAGAGACCACATCCGCAACGTCATACTATTTATATCGCTATCTGGCCAGGAACCCGCGGATATCGGCAGACGTCTGATAGAAGTTCACATGGAGCATGCCCCCGGCAGAAGTACACTGTAGTTGTAGCATTCGAAGTTTGCGTCAGGCGACTATTCCATCGAAGACGAAAACCGCGGTTGGTGGAGCGTACACGGCGTAGAGTACTGGGAGCTGCTCGATGAAGGTACCACAGTATCCGCCGACGTCTACGTTCGTCAATTACGAGAATTGAAGGCCAATGTCCAAAGTTCGCTACGGCGGCGGTCACATGTCTACTTCCAGCACGACAACGTGTCTACTTCCACAGACCGCACTTCGCAAGATCGACCAAGGCCGAGCTGCTGTCGTACAATTGGACCGTACTTCTATACCCACCGTACTCCCCAGACCTGGCCCCTTCAGATTTCCACCTTTTCTCCCACAGCCAACGCCACCTGGACGGCCAAGACTTCAAAACTCGCGACGAGGTCAAGGCGGCACTCGGCAACTTCTTCGAGCTCCAGCTTCCGGCCTTCTGGAGCAAGGGCATCCATGATCTGCCTATACCGTGGCAGAAGGTCATCGATAAAGATGGAGTATATTTCAAGTGAATCCCTGTTGTCGTAAAAAAGTTGTACGACAATGATTAAAATTGGTCAATTTGTCCGATTTATTATGAATCAACCTAATATTATAATAGTATGCTTCGATGCAGGAGCTTGCTTTCAGTCAGAAAACGAAGCCCTGATAGTGCGTTGTACTGAACGGTCCCGCCAGCACGCAGTAGTGCGCTGGAACATTTGGTTCTCTGATGTAATTATGCATGTTTTGTGATGCTCTCAATACAGGTGGAGACTAACCAGTGTCTGACAACCGTGAAAACACAGGAAGGGTTGGTCGGTGGCACGCCTCTTCAAGCACTTCCCCAAAAATGCCGATCCAGCGCGACTCTTCTTTCGGCGCGATGGAATGGGAGTGGCTCCAATTTCATGGAAATGTGATACGGTGCCTTTGAGGGGTGTGTACTCTTACGTCAAGATTTCACACGACGACGAACGGTGCGCTGTGCCGTGCGTGCGAGCTATGCGCGTCGCGATAATTGGGTCTTGGAACGATTACACGGTAATGCTAGGTGCGCGATACGCAGATCTCTCCTAATCGCTTCAGGACCTCAAAAAATGGCGCCTTTAGCCCGTCCACATTGCTTCGCTTGCGACATGCCGCGGTGCGAAATCTTGACGTAAGGGTACACACCCGTCTTTGAGCATAGAGAATGCTAGTAGTTCAGTGGTTGAACCGAATTGAGCACTAGCACATATTATTAGGCCTGATCAGGCGGAACTCAAAATCTTCTGCTAACGAGCGGATGATTTTGCCCATTTACGAACGGTTTACTGACAATGAACGATACTTCTCAAAGAATCTCTCAAAGGCTGTATTCCGTAACCTACAAAGATGCTTTCCTTAATCTGAGGAGAAACGGTTGAGTGATGGTTGCAAGGCAACTGCCAAAAGTATATAAAAAAAGTTTTATAAGTCGCAGCCAGGTGTGTACAGTTTTAAATATTTTTTAGGTCGACACACTGAATGTAGTGCCATCCATTCTGTCATTTCTCTGTCGAGTAAGCGTTGACCGTTACGATCTGTCGTCGGTTCGTACAGTTCTGTGCGGTTCGAGTCCCTTGGGTAAAGAGCTCAGCAGCACATTTCTTCGAAAATTTCCTTCTGTCGAGCACTTAATTCAAGGTGAGATCTTCCAATTGAATGTTCTGTCCATCTAGGAAGAGAAGAGACCCAGTTCTGTGTTAGTTCAATACCTAAGTATTTTTATTTAATTAGAAATATAGATTCACTGTAGTCAAAACATGAAGCTCAAACATTTTTATTCAATTATAAGCACACCACGCGATAATCAAGATGGTGTCTTACTTTCTTGATGCAAGTAAGTCCTTGGAACTGCTCAGGTTGCACCTTTGTTGCTGCTGCACGGGTACCCGCCGGTGTAGGCCTGCTTAGGCAACCAAACCATGCCTACTCAACAAAATCACACCGGGCTTCAGACGAACGAATTTCCAACGTGACGCTCACGTGAAGAAGATGAAGACGGCTTCCACATTGGAAATGCAATTGTCTAACGGTAAAGCCGGGTCTAATGGTGAACCTTAAAAGTTTTCAGACTTTAAAAAACTTTAGAGGCCGGGTGCATTTTGTTAAGTGGGTGCGGCTTCACTGTGTTCAAGCAAGCACAACACCGTGCAGCCACAGCAAAGGTGTAGCCTGAGCAGTTGCCTAAGGACTTCTCGACCAACAGAGTAAGCCACTAAACTGGTTATGGCGTGGTGCGCGGTTAACTTGGATTGGTTGGAACGATTGAAATCCTTTACGACAAAACTCATCTGGCTTTTCCTCTGTTGAAGGATGATGCGCCGAACTCCTAAAACAGTGCTCGGTTTCTGAAGTTCAGGCCATCTTCCGCGAATCTGCTCTTTTTTAGGCCATTTTTTACAGGCCATTTTTCGCGAATCTACTCTTTTTAACATCTTTTAGTAGAGTTCAGGTTACGGTATGACAGAAGTCGTGGTTCTAAGTCACATTACTCCACTGGGTCTTATCGAAGAGGAGCATCTCGGTAGCTGCGGCAAGCTTTTACCCGGATTCGAAGCCGAGGTGGGATGTAGAACCATATTATGTGGATTATTACAGGCTACTAGGTCTGAGTATCGATATAGTTGAGAGACGAAACAGGGCACGTCATTGATGGTCCCAACGTTCCGGGCGAGCTGTACTTAAGATCACCAACCGTTATGCGTGGATACTACAGGGCAGATGAAGCATCGGATACTTTCGTCGATGGATGGCTCAGAACGGGTGAGCAAATTCCTACTAGAAAATTAATGCTACAGTGTTACAAATAATATCCACGATAAAAATTACGGTAGGAGACGTATTAAATTTATTGGATACCTTAGCACGTGAACTGTCTGCAGCTACTCGAAAGGCATATCCATGGCCAAGCCGTTGTGTTGCTCTGCTTTTGCATGTACCCACGATGTCTTTTCTAGAGGAAGAGTGGAGAAAAGGAGGCAGATTCGTAGGCGGCATAGGCGCACTGAGGGATGGAGAAGGGGACGGTACTGGATATGGAGAATTGAGGGCGAAAACAGGACGTATTCCTCAAAGTGAGAGTAAGCCGGCAAAGGAAGGAAATGTGGGAATCGGAGCGCCCACCCCACTTTAGTTTTCAGAACAGAGGGTCGTATTGCGGTCCCTCTTCATGGTTGTGTCTTTTGTGTTTCTTTCGTGTGTTTTAATTTTTCAATGCTTGATTATTTTTCTGCTACTTTTTTTGAAGAATGCAGTGTACTTTGCTCAAACGTCTATCAGCTGGCGGTTAGGATCAAACCTCGTGTCGAGGGAACTGGTCACATCTACACTTGCTACCATTTCCCACTCCCAGCCCCAGTCAGCAAAATATCTGCATTCCCGTAGAGCAACCCTACCTATGTTTCACCCTGGTGGCAGTTTGTCCGGACCATCTAGAATAAACTGTGCCCACATAAGAAGGATACCTAGTCGAAGTGGTCATTTGCAATAAGCAACCATCTCACACGTTTTCAAGATGACTTTTACTCTGTTTTCGATATCTGCCACACGACTCTCTGAATGGTGTCATGGAAGTTTTCCTGAGTGCACACCTCCCACGTGTAAGAGTGTTCTTCGCCCATGTCGCAGTTGAGTACATGGGAAGAACTTGAAGCGCAAGCAACAGCATATCACAGTGGCAAGCCGCGTGATCTCACGCTGATGAGACCATGGTTAGGATCTCAAAAAATCGTCCAAATTTAAGTTCTTCCATTATCCTCATATTTGTGTTATATTTTCTTCTTAAGAGTTGCATGCAATGTTTTCGCTCATAAACAAGAATCCACTTGAGATAGGGTTCCCTAAAGCGACGGCCGACGCGGTGGGACATCTGAATGGGTTTGGGCTCTAGAGAGCAAAAGAACCGACAGTCACTTAGTCAGGGACGCAGAGTGAGACGCGATTTAACATAGGTGCACAAATTTGAACTGCGTTTCGGCCGCCAACAACTGTTTTAATGTTGTCTCAAGGAAAGTGGCGGGAATTCGAAAGGCGTGCTCCTCCCCAGTTTTTCAATTCGCATTCGTGAAAAAGGGTTATTTTTTCCTTTTTTTCGTTTCTGTTCATGTATTGTATATAGAGTGGAGTGGTTTTGAGAGAATCAGAATGAAGATAATTCCGGGGACGATTCCTTCGAAGACACAGTCCGTGATAATCAGATGGATCGATTTGACTTTTTCGAATAATGGATCCTTAGGTAACTGGTCAGATTGCACTTTTTGAGTCACCAGGGTGCGTTATCATGGCGCTACACTTGTCAAACCCACTCCAATGCCACCCATTTTGTCAGATGTCCAGTAGGGAAACCCAAGCGGGTGACGTCGGAGTGGGTTCTACCGAAAAAGGTGCAGCCTGACTAGTTACCTATGGATCTACTATTCCAAGAAGGTAAGTCGGCCCATCTGATTATCGCGAAATTTGCCTTTGAGGAACCTTTTCTGCTTTTATGAGGCTTCCATATTAATATATTAGAAAACATATCTAAGGATGTTCTGTTGTTAAATGATTGCGACATGCGTTGCATCTACCCATTCCTACCTACAAAATCATGTATTGATGATGAACGTGTAGCCGGCCTACCGTTGTTGCACGATAATCGTGCTCAGCTGGTCGAATTACGCCTTTGTCTACATTTATGTCCATATCGAGTTCTTGGTCCAACTTCAGGAAAGTAGAGTGGCCATAGATTAAGTATTAAATTTGGATTAGTATTAAAAACAATCTGGATTTCGTAAATTTTGGATTTCGATAAAAAACGGACAACTATGGCGAAGATACATAACCTAACCTGATATAATGCCTACCACAATAAATGTTAAGCTCGTTGAGTGACGCATTTCATTGCAAGTGGTCACTTCGATACGGTATCCAACCATTGTTGGGAATCGCTGATGCTGAGGTCAAAGTTGTGTGATGTTTCGTTTCTGAATTTGCAGTGATAACAGTCCCTGCAATGGTTAAACTGACATCCATCCAAGATCTGTGATGTGAACTAAATATTGTATATACAGTCCAGTTCCCGTAGGCTGACGGGGCGTGGCCCACAGAGTTGGGTGAGAGTGTGTGGCGGGGTGAGAGAGATCGATACAAGTCCGTAGGCCTCGCCCTGCCAGCCGTAATTGAAATGGACTGTACATATAGGCATGCGAATGAGATTATTCGAACGGCCCTACTTCGATTCGTATTATTGACATTGCTTGTTTTGTTGATGCTGGTTGTTTTAAGGAGACATATTGTATTACGACGAAGATGGCTTCTATTTTGTTGTCGATCGAGTAAAGGACCTCATAAAAGTGAATGGAACACAAGTCTCACCATCTGAATTGGTGAGTGTTCTTCTAAAGCTCTTCTATGAACTCCCGAGCGTTTCAAATGTCGAATCGCAACGTGGGAGTGTGCAAACATGACAGCAAATCGCGTGGCCGCCCGCGGCGAGCGGCGTGGCGGGTGCGAGTGCCAGTGGCAGGGCATGGCAGCCTTCAAGCGAGGCAGTGTGGCATGAGTGGAAGAGCAGACGTGACGCACTCACGCTCGGCCAGCTCCCAAGGGCAATCCATACGGCGAGTCGTACTGGTGGCGCCGCGAGTGAAACGCCGCGAAGCGATTCGCTGTCATATCCGTACACACCATCGCAATGTACACATGTAGTAGACTTCTTTTGTGAGCTGTAGACACCCTTGACTATCAAGTGGCTATCAGTGAGTATTGTCCATCGAGTGCGAATGTTCAAGGAGGACATAATTCTAACGGTTCCTGGCGTTCAAGAAGTGGGAGTGATCGGCATGGAACATCCAACCAGCGGTCAAATACCCAAAGCCTTCGTCGTGCTTGAGGAAGGAGTGGATCACGTTGAGGCAAAGAACAGCATTATCGCGAATGTCAAAGGTTCATTATCTTCATAACGGTTCCATTGATCTGAAATGTCCAAATGGATATTTTCAGCCAAGGTCTCTCCAATCAAGCAGCTTCGTGGAGGAATTGAGATTGTGAAAGAGTTACCCAAAACAAGTAGTGGAAAGGTTAAACGTAGTGAACTGCGAGCTATTCATAGCGGTGGAATATAAAAATATGTCGCTTGAGTAACGGAAGCTAAAGATGCTCCTGTATCGTGTTTCATTCGTTCCCTTCCAATTTAAGCCAAAATATTCTGAACATTACAGTCTTTTGCATTTATTGTATAGTTATTGATCAAACTTTGGAATTATTAATAAATTCTAGCTTTGAGTAGGAATTCAGGCACACCACGTGATGTTAATCCTAAAGATTGGAGAAAATCGAGCATGGTATAACGACCAGTTCTGCTACTACTGAATCGTGAGGTGAAGCTTGAGTTCGCTTCAGGTCACCCAGTGCCATCAGAACGACTTCCGTTCAGCTCGAGGAAGTTTTCTAGTTCTTGGGGGTGTATGAAGCAGATCTAGTCGACAGAAACATCAACCCAATGACTTATCGGCTTCATTACCAACCAATAACTAGAAAGATGTTCTTTACATTCTCGTAAATAGTTTGTTGGCACCCATCAGTGTAACTATGACATTGAGCGATCTTAGCTGCCAGCTCACGCTATCAGTTTCATCACGTGGATGGCGCGTGGGTTCGACCCCAGAACCTTTCCAGCGGCGCCGGGCAACACAACCGCTGAACCAACAGTCGCGTCGATTCATCACGTGGTGCACCATGTTATCTCAACCATGGTTAGACATTGTTTTTTTCATGTTAGGGTCTCTCCTTGCATTTTTCACAGCGAACCACATTCTCATTTCTCTAAACAGTAAACAAGGTGGGAACCAGAGCTTTATCACAACAAAATGGTAAAAATGTCAACATTGGCGTCAGAATAAAGCGTTTCTTTATGTAGCCTGCTGCTACATCTTCTATAAGGATTGTGATATAAGGATATTTGTTTAGAATTAATAAAATACTGAAACATCACCAAAAGAAATAAAAAGACACAATGATCATTAGAGATACAGTAGACCAGATCTAGAGCAGGTTACAACAGGATTTGTCAACATTTTTAAGGAACACAAATTGAATAGGAGGAAGCGACAACTCATATCATAGCACTGGAAGGGTAATAATGGAAGCTATACGTCGTTTATTGTTATGGCTGAGTGACTGAAGGATCCAAAACCACTTTGGGAAATTCCTGACGCATTACATAACAGAGAAGGCCGCTGGAAATTGTAATACGTGCAAAACGTGGAATTTCAAAAGTCGATTTGAGCCCTCGAAGGCACGATTCATTAAGGCAAGTTGGTATATATTCCCAGAAAGAACATGAAACTTCTTTCAGAGCCTCCAGATATTTTCGAAAATTCATGAAAAACAATAAAAATGCAAGAAAAAATAAAGAGAAAAAATCACAAATCATCACATTGCTTCACCACCGATACGTTATAAAAACCACACGCAAATAATATAAGGCAAGCCATGGCTAGAATTTTAAAGTCACATTTAATGGCAATGAATTAATGCTGTTGATAAAGAATCGTTATGTACTAGCATATGATTAAAGGAAGGCACTATGTAGAAGGATTACTATAACAACACTGGCAATTAGTATATAAGCAATAAAATTAAAATTAAAAACAAAAATGCAATCAAAACCCGTTCACGTGGCTTCTCACTGGGGTTCCGGTCGCCAATTCACCGATTTTAGTGACCACATCTGTAAAAAAATGTCAACATTACTTATTTTTTTACTAGTTGACTATGGCACTCTATGTACTGTGCGCGTAATACCATGGGCGTCAGTGGGTCGATCAGTGTTGTATTTTACTACGAACTTCAGCCAGCACCTATTACCATGCTTTTTGGGCATATGTGCTAATCCACTACGCTACCAAAACCCCTTCCACCTAAACTCAAATTCTGAATGTACACTGCGGTGCATAATGATAAAGCCACTCATAAATTGTTCATAAACTTTCATAGTAAGATGTTTCTGGGAAACCTCTCAGGTATAGATTGTAGCAAATTTGATCGCGCATCTACACATCAATACCAAACTTGAGCTTGAAATAACAGAACAAATTTATCTTCATTTTTTCAAAAAATGCAGCTTTTCCGATGGTGCAAAATGATAAAACCAGTAAGGAATTTTAACAACTCGTAAACAACAGAGAGACAATACGCTACTCTAATAATCCGTTGGCCTTCCTTCTCTCCGAATAACCTGAAAAATCCGATTGTCTAGACTCATGTAAAGATTATTAATAAGATCTTGGTCCACTTGGTGCCACGCGTGGATTATAGCCTTTTTGAGCTCCTTAACTCCTTGGATTTCCCTGTTATCTGCATAAATCCGTCGCACCATGAAGCGCCATACATTTTCCATCGGATTAAGGCCTGGGCTATTTGCCGGCCAGGGCAGGAGCCTTATTCAATGACGGCTGAACCATGCAATTGTGCTCTGGCTGTGCCCTTATCTTGCATGAAAACAAGATTTCAGCTTCGATTTTCACGCCAGAACGGGAGAAGTGCACGGCGCATGACCACTTGGTAACCGGGGGAACTCATCTTTTTAGGAACAAAACATAACTTCAGACGTTTCTTCGATGAAATGGCGGCCCACACCACAGCGCCCCCTCCTTTGAAATTCCTTCTCAAAAATCGTAGCTTGTCCTTTCTTAGATCATGCCAGTAATATCGGAGTGTCTCCTTCAGCCTTACAAAACAATCTGGAGAGGAAAAACATCATATGAAAGCAAGAAGGATTCTACGACCTAATACCCTACCTTACTCCAGACCCTCGGCTGCATGTTTTGACGAACTGCACTCGATTTTTGCGGTGTTCTCGTGTCATGAATGGCGCTTTCCTCATTTTCTGTCGCGAGATAAACTTGCACTTTTTTTCAGAACCCGCAAAACAGTTGTTTTAGAGACGTTTAGCTCCAAAGAAGACCTGGTATCGGAGCTTGACTTGGTGAAATTCGATACTTTTTCTGAGAATGCGGCGCTCATCCTTCTCGGAAAGTGAAGGAGATCGCCCAGAACACTTCTTAGTTCAGGATCCTTGAGAAAGTTGTCGACAACTGTGTGGCTGCGGTTAAATTCTTGCGCAATTGACGATTTGACTATCCCTCCGCTTTTTTTTGCGACAATTTGGCTTTTTTCGAAATCAGATAGGGGTTTTCCTTCCCCCATTACCTGAAAAAGAAAAACATTACCGCAGCAAAACGTTTCAGCAAATACAGATGAGAAGCGACGGAATAACTTAGGGTGGCTTTATCATTTTGCACCATCGGAAAAGCTGCATTTTTTTGAAAAAATGGAGATAAATTTGTTCTGTTATTTCAAGCTCAAGTTTGGTGTTATGTGTAGATGCGCGATTAAATTTGCTACAATCTATACCTGAGAAGTTTCCCAGAAACATCTTACTATGAAAGTTTATGAACAATTTATGAGTGGCTTTATCATTATGCACCGCAGTGTATATTTCATAAGCTGATTGCTGATTGCTGATAAACTATGGTAAATTTATCATTCAGAAGCTGAGGTAAGTGAAAGGGGTCTCGGTAGTGTAATGGGTAAGCACATAAGCCAGAAAAGCATGGAGTGCGCGTCCCGTCCGAGACCGAAGCTTTTGCCCGTAACTCAGCAGTCTTGTAACAACCTTCGCATCGCGGGCTGCGGCGAAAAAAAATTGAGAAATATCAGAGCTTCATTTACCGTAGTTAGAATTGTGAATTCAGAGAATTTAGGATTTTCTGAACATTTTCGCTGCCGGTAACGATTTTGCAAAATGACCGTTTCCTCAAGGCAAAATCATTTGAAAATAGATCGACCCTCATTATAGCAGTATCGCGCTCAATTTAGCAAGGCAAAGCGGCTGCAAGTAGAAAGCTCTTACATCTTTTTTTCCATAAGAACTTTAGTCACTCGAGGAACGAATACCCACCCTATTTAAATGCTCGGCTCAACCACTGCCTTGAAACCTATGGATTTTCAAACGAACATTTCGGAAGACGATCTTACTTGCTGTTCATGACCACGTGCACATGGTGCGAGAATTGGTGGCGATAGGTTCTCCTGCCTTTCCATGTCCGGATCTCGCTGAGTTAAACAGAGGCCGCTTTTGCGATGCTTGATAGTTCGTCTCTGAAAATCCAGTAAACTCTGGTTTCTGTCTGTCGCCAAGCAATGAGGATTCGTGCGAGTCATTCTGGGGATGAACTCGAAACTCTTCGTTCATCGCTTTGCGGGAATCTCGGAACAGTATCAGACCGCAACGTTTCAAGGATCAGTCCATTTCAAGAAAGATTACGAAATCCTGGGGTATTGTGAATAACTGGGCAAAGGAGTGGGGTGTAGGTTGGGACACACGGTTTGACCCAGGCTTGCGATCCTGTGAGAGCTTGTGGCCCTTGCCCTGTGACATAAATTACTCAGACAATTTGTTCATATAAATCCTATCTTCCTCGAAAGTATGTTCCATTGTTGTCTCTCGAGAAAACAGTTATAGAGAACGAGTTTGAAGGCATCATTAGGGGAAAGTCGGATGAAAAGTAAAAGAAGTAGTGCATATGAAAGTCGCGATGCCTAGTAGCAGGACAGTGGAGAAAAACGGATGGAAATGGCAAAAAAACCCGAGAAATAGGACCCCTTCCTACCGTTGATTCTCGACGCGGACGACCTGTCCGTCAATAGGGGAGTAGTCTGATCTAGTTTTCCATTGGCATGTTGCCAAGTAACACAAGGGAATGTTTGGAAATACGACAGCATCTACTTTTTGGAGTGAGCTTCAAGCTAAAATGCGAAAGCGCGCCGCAAAACCTTCGATCCTGCCGCATCTTCTTGACCGCTCCCACCCCAGTCTATCGGGAATTACGTCATCGGGAGGCGGGATCAAGAAATCAATGATCCGTTGCGCTGTTTTACAGCTCGGAGGGGCGCTTTTTCACTGGGATTTCGCCACAGATAGCCTTCCTAGGCCCAGGACTGCCATGTGAGTTACTTCTTGTAGGGATTTCTCCATTACCGCATTACCCCTGATGCTGTCTTTAAGGGATGTGCATGGTCACCGCGTGACCCAGTGGCCCTACCGACCGTGTGTCCCAACCGTCACCCGGTAATTGATTCCGCTGCCTGGGGACTTTTTAGAAGCCTCTTCTCTCCTCTGCAAATAAATTTCTATTTCTCGATTTTTTTTTGCATCATGCATACCTGTCTGTTGTAGTCCCAGAGCTCCATGTCGTGGCCGGCGCACTCTTTCAACTGCACCATCCATTCACCGTTCGTGTGCACCACCTGTGTTGCCGAAAGGCACATATGTTCATCGGATTTCAGATGTCCATCCTTCGTGAGAATCCAAAACTGAAAGAAAATCTTGTCAGAGACAGCTTTCTACAAAGAACTTTGGAACAGATTGCATTTCCGGGTCTGTTTTCAGTTGGACGACAGCTAGAGTGTGAGTTTCCCCATAAGTCTCCCTGTGTTTATTTATTTATTTCGATACACTCAAAGGTGCGCACGATGAAACGAAAGATCAAAGGTGTGAAAAACATGGGCATGGTAACAGCTACACATGGGCTCAGCATTGTATAATATCCAAAAAAATCAGATAAGAACAATATTGTATGTTTGTTATTGTTTAGCAATTATTTGTTACGCAAAACATAGGGGGCTTATGAGGAAACTAAAAAAAATGAGTTCCTATGCATTATTGATATATTATGTGTACTTTATAAATAGATAAACAAGCATTTGCACCAGCGCTGAATTATCGCACCCCGTACGTTGAATTTCGCTTCATTCTCAAAAATTCTCCAACAAACCTGCCAATGATCGAATCCCAACGTACAGGGCACCATATTCAGTTGATGCTTCTTAGTCCCTGGCTCCCCGGGACGATTAACCATGCATAACGAAACGGTATCGAGGGAAATCTGAAATTACCACACTGATAATTGATAGTATTCAATCTTTCACCTGAGTTCTGTCAGTCGTATTTGTACATGGAGTCTGGGTGGACTTTTTGATGCCGGACATGGCTAGTGTCCAGGCTATGCAAGTTGCGTTTGATATGTCAGCTGGGAAATGAATCTGAAGCATTCACTAATAATTCGAGGAGGTAGATAATTTGCAACATTTCTGTGAGATGCTGCCCGTTTCCCATAGTTTAGCCCTAGTAATATTCTCATTTTTTACAGGCTTCCTATTTTGCCCACAAAAAGGACTTCTCTAGGGCTTCTGCTTTAATTATTAGGGCGAATCATGAAGACGGGATAAGGAGACTCCCAGTGTTGACGACTTCGGTTGGCCACTCCTTTATGGCTACCCAGCACAGGGAGCGAGGAAGACTCCTCAATGAGAATTCGTTCACAAAAACCTCGAAATATGGTATGTGTGCTTGTATATAATTAGGTCAGGATTTCGCGCGCCCGCATGCGACCAACTCGTGACAAAGGGGAGTTGTTTTCTTTGCGTGTGATTGCGTTCGTCTCCTTCAGAGTTCTGCGCCTCAAAGTATTATCTACTGAACGGAGTTGTTCTTATGTTATTGCAGCTGCTACTTTTACTTGCTACGTTACCTTGTACGATAGTCTGTTTCTACATTTATTGTTTGATATCGTTCAAAGTGTTTGTTTAAAGTGTTATGTGTTTGAAGTATTTCTATGTTATCTATGTGCAGTCGAAGAGTGAGTGGGGAGGGGGCATTCCTTTGTAAAAGGTAGTTTTGTCTAAACCCAGAAGATGAAGATCCCCCTCCCTCTATCAAGACTTAGGCAAAAAAAGAAATATAGAGTGTGCAGATTGACTCCACAGCGATCCCTCAGAATTGTCAAGGTGTACAAATTTTCGTAAGATGGCCCCTCATTTCGATAGCACTATATTCTACTCTGATTTTAGTTCGAATACTGTTTCCTCAGAGAACTCCCGCGATACCAGCCCAGCCCACTGCGCCCTGAGCGGAACCCCAGACGGCTTCGGGAGCTTACGCGAATGGCGGCGCAATGAAAACTCTGACCTAACAATATACAAACTCCCCCCTCCCCCCTCTTCCGGATCCACGTGCCCGATCCATTCGCGTGGGTTTGAAGGGCTTAAGCATTACGTAGCAGGAGAGGTCGGATCTCAAACTGGCACCACTTCGACCCTCACTGTATACGCATAGTACCATCTCACTTCGCCGGAAAAATGACCAAATACGTCCAGATGTACGACAGGACACTCGAAGTGGGTTATGTGACGAGAGAGGACGATAACTGGGTCCGTGCTCCTTAGCAGCCAACATTTCCCTGTGAGCCATTGCTTGACCATCGTCTTTGGACGACTCCTCACATTTCTGAGAGATCAGTTGTCCAGAAAATCGTTTTATACATTGTAATCGACATTTCATCCTCTATAACACGCTGACGAAGCTGATAAAGACATCAAGTACATATGTGTTTGAGTGACGTACCCGACCGAAGAAGTCGCCTTCCATTGGTAGGTGATGATCGGTGAAGACATTTTCGAGATACCACCGAAAATCCTTACATCCCAGATGACGTCGAAGTTCAAGGCGTTCACTCATATCCACCACATTTCGTAATTTTCCTGTTTCTGAAATGATCACTTCGAGTGGGCAAATTTTTTGAAATTTTCGACTTATGTGCAGAACACGTACGAGGGGCCATCTTGTAGAAAAGGAACTTCCATTCGTCCATCCAAACTTCCGATACGCGAATCATGTTTCCGTCTAGGACCTTAAAGACAAACAGAATGGGAAGAGCGAAAATGAGTCAGTCCAATGTACTACTCACCTTTCCAGAGGAATTACCCGGAATGTCATGGGGTGATGCATGACGGAAAATGTGCCCAACATGGGAGCATGGAAGGATTTCTACTCGGCCACCGCATTGCCATATCTGAGGTGTAGACATTAGAGACAGGAAATCCTTTGAGACATGGGCTCATGGGGCCTACTACAAAGGGTTCAGTGCATTCCGAAACCGGAGGACTCTCAGTTCACTCTTTGTAGGTTGTCCGTAGACCCCGTGGCGCGGAAAGCGTCACCTATCGCGACGCGCTCTGTTTATAATTCGTGACCTAATCGCGTTTTATCCAAGACTGTGGTCATACATTACGTCCGGTTTGCAGTCCGCTTTCAGCTCCATTGAGAGTGCCACTTGACTCTTCTACCACTTAACTCCAGTAACTGGGTGTTGCTCAGATTTCTAAGGACTTTGACGCAAATAAGGCTACTTTGACTGATATTTGCATTTATATGATATTTTGATCTGATTCGATTTAATAGTATAATTATCATGATTTAAAAGTTAGGCCGATCTAGAGGTTAAGAGTATACGTACCCGAAAGGAAATCTCCAAGTTTTCGCCACCCCATATATCCATTCCATGATCGTAAGTGCCTATTTCCTCGAAGTAAAGGCGATCTATACTGAATAGGCCGCCAGCCATCGTTGGGGAACTGAAAAACGAACTTTTCATTGAATAGCTCATAGCGAACCCTGTCTGGCTTTCCATTGTGAACGTACGGTATCGGAGAGGTTGGGTCAACCAGTCTTTGCTTTGCCATATCGGCCGGCATTGCATACCATCTGAAATAACATAGCACAACCGCAGTGCAGTGGGGTGTTTGAGTCACAAAAAGTACCTGAATTGAAGGTTCCAATTGAATCCACCACGGAACATATCGAGGCCCTTTTGATATTGAAAAGTGCGGTCATTGATGACATCTATGACAGGGCAAACTACTGCTCTCCTGAAAAGTGTTCATAGGCACATTGTGATCAAAGCAAGTATTACAATAATAATAATAGTATTACAACAATACACAATAATAATAGGAATAATAGTATTACAATAATACATATACCTCACATGAACAGAAGGTCAAGCAATTACCACGGCTTCGATGCTCTGCTATCTCAAGTCACGAAGCGGGCCTTGCCCCTTCTACCCATGCGGAGCTGCGTAAAGCGTAATTCGGGGAAAACTCGCGACGTTGGTCATACTTGAGTAAGTTTGGTGAAAAAAAGAAAAATTCAGGGTTATGCCGTATTTTTGGTGAATTTTGAGAATTGTGTGGTAGAGCCACCTTCATACTCTGCGACTCTGCGCCGGTAGGGTGTGGCTACGTCTACAAACTGCAGTGTAACTTCGGGGAGGTGCAGAGAAGACGGAGGCAACGAGACAGGGTGGCACGGGCGGAAACGCAGAGACAAGCAGCCACGCCCTGTCGCCGGCACCGCCGAGTATGAAAGCGTTCTAATTTTCTTTCATATGAATACCCTAATATTTGACATTATGCAACAAAAGCATTGATCAATTGACATACCGATTGTCCTTAATTCGGTCAAGTAACGGCTCTAACCATCCTTCAGTGCACTCACAATGTGAATCAAGAAATGTAAGCACATCGCCCTTCGCTTCCTGAATTCAGCTAAGTGATATCATGTGAAGTGGGTTACTGTGTGTCACGGAAAGTCCGATTACCTGCGCTCCCATTAGCCTTGCTCTGATCAGTCCAACTCGTTGTTTCGTTCGGAGGATTTTCACCGGCACGGGGTAATTTCGAACAGCCTCATCCAATGCAGGATATTTGAGAAAAGCTGGAAAGAACGCAAAGGCACCATTTGGCAACGAAGAAAATCAGAAAGGAGAAAACAAAAAAGGTCCGCTGTAAATGTAATTTTTTAGAAGAGAGAGAAAATCTAGCGGAAAACTTGCGTTGAAAAAAAGCTTCGTAAGTTTTCAATGGCATCGTTTAGTTTCGGTTCGCTCGTACGGTTCCCGATTGCCGAGAAGCTGTGGAGGGCGTGGCAAGGTTACGACAGGGTGATACACTCCATTTCAGAGCTGATACATAGGGCGTGGCCTATGGACATGGGTGAGTGGCGAGAGCGAGAGTGCGTGGCAAGAGTGAGAATGTGTGGCGGAGTGAGAGAGTTTGATATACTTTCACCCAAGTCTGTAGGTCACGCCCTATCAGGCGCTCCGAAATGGACTGTAGCCGCCCTTGCCGTCTCCTCCGCTCCCTTTAGCGGCTAGAGGTGCAGAGGCCGCAAAACACGTCCGACATAGACGGAAGTGAGGAATTTTTCTGAGTTTTTGACCGTTCCATGCGCCTCCACTTTAACATAGTATATTCATCCCATAATCGTCGAATTGGGCCGGTGTCTTTGAGGAACTCCACACACTACTGATAGTTGATCGACTTACTTCTATTTGAAAAGTCGTCTACGAGGATGATTTCCCTCAGAAGTGGTCGTGGTGATCGGTCGACGACACTTTGAGTTGTGCGTAGAAGAGTGGAGAATGCCTCATTGTGATAGACGATAATCACAGAGGTCGATGGCAATTCGGATATCTCTGAAAAAATTCCTGTCTTTTTTATCAGTTTCTGAGTAAATGCACTACCTACCCCTATATTTCTTTGCTCGACATGATGGCTTCCGATAATCGTCCAGAGACCTGTTCAGCGCAATCCGGTCACTCACAAACAAGCTGAACTAAAATATGAAAAATTAGACGCGATCAGTTACCGGTTCCGGCTTATGAGAGAGCAATTTTCAGCAGGTAATCCATGGGCAGGAGTAACAGGATGTGCTGAAGTGTAGACAGGTGCGCGGATAGATTTACGTACAGGTAAAATGATAGATGGCAGGTGTACAGAGAGATGGACACTTAGAGGCAGCTTTAGGGAGAATTCGGACGAAAAGTAAAAGAAGTAGTGGATATGAAAGCCGAGATGTCTAGTAACAGGACAGTGGAGAAAAAACGGATGGAAATGGCCAGAAACCCGAGAAATAGGACCCCTTCCCACCGTTGGTTCTAGGCGCGGACGACCTTCCCGTCGAAAGGCGGGTAGTCCGCATAGGTTTTTCATTGGCATCACCAAGACGTAAATATGAAGGGATGTTCGGAAATGCGACAGCATCTAACTGCTCTAACTTCATGTGGTGAGTTTCAAGCTAAAAGTGAGGAAGCGTGCCGATACTTTCAATCATGCCGATCTCCTTGACCAATCTCACCGTGACCAACCACTAATCACGTCTTCTGGAGGCGGGCTGCCCCGAATAAAGGCGGCTTGCCCTGACGAGGCCGCCTCCGCCACAGCTCAAGGGGGCGCCTTCCGCGGGGGATTTCGCCATGCATAGGCCTTTTAGACCCGTAGTTTTTCACTAAATGACTTCTTTTGGGATTTTTTATCACCCACATTATCCCTAACACTGTCTTTAAGAATGCGTGGTGATGACCATCTCATGCGTGCAGAACCCATCTACGCAAATTTCACTGTCGTGCAAGGAAATAATACAGAAGTAATGTATTATTTAGTATTACCTGATTGATTCCAAAGGTCTCATCTGATAGACGTTCATCCTCCTTTGTGAGTCGCACAGCCTTTCCTCCTTCTCCCCAGCCTATTGGATTGAAATTGTTCGCATTGATTTCCTCTTAAAATTACAGTATGAGAGACCTGTCAGTGAGCACTTTTTACTCCTTTGATCTCACAACCTGCTTCGTGTTAGCATTCACTTTAATCATCCAAACCGAATGTTTCCCGAATCAGATTCGTTAAAAGATTACCATTTTTATTTGCACTATATTTCTAGCATGATTTGAATTTTTGAAACTATTATTTTTATTCTAATTAAATTTCCAAATTGATTCCGATTTTCAAAATTATTTTTACTCTTTTTTTTTCGATAAAAAGCAGAATCCTTACTCAATCTATCGGTATTCAGCAGAAACGGCAATAAATCCCATTTCGTTCATAGCTTCTCCTGTTGAAAGAGGACGTATCCTCTACCAAATTCAAGTCTTACGCCTTAAACCCAACCGAGAGCCACCCGAAAATCGTGTTCGCTTTTCTATTCTCATATGCCCCTTCTGAGGTGAGATACCACCAATCCATCACCTCGGCGTCCCTACTCCACTTCAATAAGACAAGCTTCCTTTTGAATTCCTCACCGTCGGTGAGGTTCCGCAGTTTCTCCTGTGGCAGGTTACCGTTGTAATGACCGACGACTACCTGCACTCCTCTTCCACTGCGTAACGGTCTGTCAGGCTTGGATGGGCTCTTCAACTGAAAAACAAGTCATGCATCACTTGATTAATTAGTTTGCGTTCTAAGTTGATGACTTCAAGAAGTGTAGTAATACTGTATTGCGGCCCTAACATGTTTCCAATTCCCACCTTTTATTTGTTTGATTACTCAAATTAGACAACACAGACAATAATTTAAGAATGTGTAAAAATAGAATGAGACTCCAAGAAGTTTATTCCAAAAAACTGAAAAGGCTGTAAAAGTCGTCTCAAAAGTTTTCCAAAATATATTGCAATAATCCTTTTGAGTTTTTTGGAATAAACTTTTTGGAGTCTCATTCTATTTTTACGCATTCGGATAATCATGAGGCTCCGTGACATCACAATACTAATAATTTAAAGACACCGGAAGGGGCTCATTTTGGCCTACGGTAGAACAGACGTAGTTTGGACGAGTTTAAGCGACACCCACTGCACAAACTCGCCAATTTGACGTCTTGGCATGGTGCCAAGAGGAGATGTTTCTATATAAAGTTGTTCTTTCTTTTACCTTTTCCTTTGTTCTTTCTTATATTATTTCTAGATGTACTTACATGAATACTTACATGTAGTTGGGAATGGCCACTCCATCGCGCTGGGAATCAGGTGCTACAACTAACGTTGGTCCGCGGCCCGGGTCCTACAGCGGACAACTCGGAAAGTCAGTGTGTTGATGCGAACGCGATGCGAATACACACCTCAGCGTCGCGCTTTTGATTCCGGATTTTTCGCCGATTATCGCTTCTAACCTTGAGTGTTCGTTATAAAATGCTCATTTCTTTGCATCTTCCTTTTGTTTCGTACCCCTTCTGGTCCCTTTAGATATGAAGCGTAATAATGCGGGCGTGAATCGATACTCATCACACTGGTCTGGTTTCTTCCCGGAACTGCCATGCATCTAAGTCCCATTCAGAATCCTGTTGGCACGTGCGATTCGGTTATACATCGACTTGTGGGGCTCGCTGGTGTACAACGTAGCGCTTTTATTCGCTCAAAGGAGTCTGTGCCACTTCACATAGCCTGAGGGATGGGGGTTTATTGTAATGGGGGCTACTAGGGATTTCAGTCCACGCACCATATCATGCGAAAGATACTGCGCGCCACCTATCATTACACCACCTCTGCCCATTTCAAGATAAAATCCGGGAAATAACTAGCAGAAAGCAACTCGTTCAAATTTCCGCCATATTTCCATACACAACACTTAAACAGCCGTCGGCGCGCCGAATGCTACTCAAATTTTTGCGTCCATTATTGAATTCCTACTTTGCGTCCCTAACCGCGTGACCTCCGCTGCATAGCTCGCCCTCGCGACCCAGCCTCCACGAGCGGCCAAAACTCGTTGGACGTTACTTCAAGAAGCTCACAAGGGAAGGATGGTAAGTCGAAGTGGCCGTTTGAAATGGGGTTTATACCAATGATCGGGCTGGGGATGCCATTCACCAATCTGCATTCCATATCTGCTGTCCGTCTCTGGGAGCAGAGTTACAATTTGTGAGGCACTATGTCATCAGAACGGCCGCTTGCATCTACAAGCGACGGCTCCGTAGTTCAGAGGTAGTGTTCCGGATATGCAGGCCAAGAATCATGGGTATGCTCCTCGCCGGTGCGGGTTTTTTTGCATTTTGTGTTTCATTGTCAGTAAGTGCCTTTCTATCACTTCTGGACGTTTCCTTGTACTGGTACCTATCGCACACACCATTTACTCTGCCAACTACTAACATTACTCACAAGGGAAGGATACCAAGTCGAAGAAATCCCTTACCACATGAATTAGGCGTTGTTGCGTAAAAAGATTATGACATCCGCGCACAGGGGGTCGAATAACCCCTCTGTGGAAATTTTCAGCCAAATGCAGTTTTTGGTCCAACGTCGGAAAAATAGGGGTGGCCAAGAGATGAAGTGGTAGTTTTTGAATTTTCTTCTACAGAAAACCCTGCAACCTGGACAAGATAGCCTACACATACCTTTTACACTTGCCCATCGCACTAAATGTACGAAACAAGCGTCAAATCGGAGCATTTCCAAGGCAAGGGTCAATGACTTCTCCTTTGTTCAATGGGCTGCCACCCTATAGCCCGTGAATTTTTCCGGAATTTGGTCAATTTCTCACATTGGCTAAAAACTTGTACCGTAGGGTAATTTGACTCCCTGAACACGAAAATCGCCCTGGTTTTGTGCAAGAACGTCTGGCTCGCGTGCTATGGGCTTTCAAACCTACCATGAAATAGTACTGCTTTTCCAAAAAAACCTCCATAACTCCGCTCAGAAAATCGTTCTGCAAAATTCGAACACAGATTCGAGATCAGCGTCCGAAAATACGTCAGACCATTATGTATCCCACTCTGTATGGCACTTCGACCTGGGGTTCTTCCCTTGTGAGTTTCTTCTCTTTCAACACTTGTAACTCTGCTCCCAGAGACGGACAGCAGATATGGAATGCAGATTGGTGAATGGCATCCCGAGCCCTATTATTGGTATAAACCCCATTTCAAACGGCCACTTCGACTTACCATCCTTCCCTTGTCAGCCTTATTCTTGTTCTTGACGTTTGGGTGGCTCTTAATGGGCGAATACAACGTAAATATTTGGGTAAAGAAATTTAATTTCCGTGGACGACTCCAACTAAGTACCAAACTGAACCTAATGACTTCATCAGGTTCTTTCGAGAGTTCGTCTTCATTTTTCTACACGGGTACATTTATAATTAAATCTCCAACAAAAATTAGAAAAAAGTTGTGATAACCTACCGTGTCTTGTATGTACAGTATCACAACAGTCAGTGTGCACCATATCAGCAGAAATCCGAGAATGATTAGTAGATAATGAAGAAATTTGCGCATTTTCCGTCTACTTTTGTATAGCAACATCACAGAAACAGAGTGCTGGACAGGCTATCAACTGACTATCTACGAATCTCCCAGCTAGAAGCCGGGTAGAGAATGTCTATAGAGACATCTGGAATTAGAATTTCATATAATATTGTATTGTTAAAAGTTAAACAATCGAACACGATAACGCCTTTAACGAAGGAATCATGAAGGTAAGTTAGCTGACAGGGTAAACAGGTAGGAAAAACTAAAAGACGGTGGTAAACGCGATATAGCTTTCAATTCACACCACGAATTCGGCTTTCTTGTATATCGTGAGGCTCATCGAAAACTGTAAAATCATGAAATTTTTTGAATTTGTGAAAGAGAACACATCCCACACTCAGGGTGAAATGCTTCTATGTAAGTGAGTTGAAAGAAAAGTTTCTAATTCAAGGCTACAACTACGTTGATTCAATATGAAACGGACAAACTGACAAAATTTTCTTTATCGTGCAAATTTTTAACGACAACTGGGAAT
Organism: Trichostrongylus colubriformis; assembly: GCA_963978905.1. NCBI lineage: Eukaryota > Metazoa > Nematoda > Chromadorea > Rhabditida > Trichostrongylidae > Trichostrongylus > Trichostrongylus colubriformis. Next base: position 6,141,386 of record OZ022259.1, on the reverse strand, counting down.
CACTTGGAATACGCTCCATGTTTATCGATGACCTTCTGCTACCGGTTAGCCAGATCTCGGATGCCCTTGCTCCACAAAGCCGGAGGCTGGGCCTCAAAGAAGTTCTCGAGTACCCTTTTGACGTCCTCGCTAGTTTTGAAGTCTTAGCCGTCCAGGTGCATTGGAGGTGGGAGAAAAGGTGGATATCCGAAAAGACCAGGTCTGGGGTCGATGCAATAGTCGTCCGACGCAAACTTCGAATGCCACAAGTACACTGTACTTCTGACAGGGGCATGCTCCCTGTAAACTTCCCTCAGGCGTCTCTCGATATCCGCGGGTTCCTGGCCACATAGCGATAGAAAGAGTATGACGTTACGGATGTGGCCTCTGGACGGCTTGAAATTTTGCGGCATGATGACGGAATGAAACTAGTTTGGAGTGTTCGTTTGACCGTAGTTTGAAGAGCCTTTTATACTCATTCCAGCGGTACCTGGCGCATCCATTTTCGTCAACTCATTGCTGAGTTATGATCCCTGGAAGTCATCACTACCATTTGTCCGATTCATACTGAATCAACCTAATACATGATCATGTCTAGGTTATCGCACAAAAATTGAATTAGAACTGCTAAAAGGTCAGCTAGAGAGGAAGGAAGAGAAGATTAACGCGCAACAGCCAAACAAACGTTCATTTCTAACTTTGAACTCTGACATTGCACGAGTTCATGAGTTGTTCAGCGAGAAAACCCAAACGAAATAGACAAAGAAGAGCGAGGAGGAAGGACAGACGGTCACACGGCAGCCCAACTATATTGAAGAGCGCGTAGTGCTGTATTCAACTGGTGGACATGATATTATTATAGACTCTTACCGGCCCAGTTCTCATAGTTCAGCTGCAAAACCTCTGAAAAGTAGCTCCTCATTTGTCATGGAGAGCCACTGCTTCGCTATTTTAATTATAGACCGTGACTGACTTGGAAGAGCTATCGAGCCGCACGTTGAGGCGTTCAGTACACCTTATATTCTAAAATCATTAGATTTTTATCAACACTGCAACTTGATAAACTTGATACCGAAGTCGAAACTGAAAATGGCAGGATGGACGGCAACAGCACATCAATGCCAATATGTAAAGATATGAATATTCTCAACATAGAGAATTTTCCGCACTTTACTTTTATCCTTTCACAAGCTTTGTGCATCTTGCGCTAAAAACCAGGCTACATGATCCTCGCTTTGGTCACCTTGTAAAGGAAGCAGGAAGGTCAGAGGAAAGGGAAAGACGAGGAGGAATGATCGTTTCGAAAAAAACATTCGAGGTAAGAAAAGAAGCGCTAATCGGTAGAGAAACCCCGAATCAAAAGCGCGACGTTGTGGTTTGTACTCGCATCACTCGCGCATCACTTCAAACTGCAACATTACCTTTCCGCTTGCTAGCTGTCTGAGATGTCATTTGTTGTCTCGCAGGATGTATTTAATTCATTCGATTATGTGGAATAAGTGATACAACAAATAGCGGCGAAAAACGAGGAGTGCCTGCTAGCTGGGTCCAATTAATTGCTTTATTCAACTTTTAAATAGAGGCATAAGACACGCTAATCACCTCAGGACCCAACCACACGTACGATGCCTCTAGATCGCACGCGTCGCGCCGCACGCCATGCTCTGCGGTACGATACCATGCCTGGGTGGTTGTCACGTAATCGTCAATATGAGACCATAGCAGTTCGCACAAAAATACAACGACAAAGAATCATGGGACGGCCAAAAGCAAAATAAAAAAAACCGTCTCATACGGGGTACCGATAATTTGAATGGTCGACTACATGAAAGTGATAAAATGGAATAGAAAGGCTATAGAAATAAGGTTATAGTGGAGGATTCATGCTACATTAACGGTACTATAATATTATAGTAAGCCGGTAACTTTTCGTCTGTAACCTTTTGGCACTGATAGTTGTTGATAGTTTTTAATAATTTGCGATAACGGAAGCCTTTGAAGCAATAGAGCCGCAGGAATAGGAATAAAGCCGTAAACAAACGTTGTTACGGTCAATCGACTTATGTTTAGTTTAGAAGCCAACGTCGAAAGACAGAGTTTCCTAAGGTATCGAGAAGCCTCCGATCATAAAAGAAATAAGGGTAAAATGAAAAAAAAACTTTAAACAGCAAATGACTGCGTATGAGCATAGTACTAGGAGATCCAACAGATAATTGAAGGCTCAGAAAACTTGCACCAAGGCTTCAGTTCAAGAAAAACAAGGGTGCATGATGTCTTTCGTTTTGTCGGAGATTGTTAGCTCCTTCAACATGTCTACTCAAAATGAGGCCATGCTATGGGGTTCGGCCTCATTTTGTAAAGGACACTCCCTCCATATGGATTTATTCCATGGATAGGATGCGTGTCCGATTAGCTATGTTCTTAGCATCACTATTCCAGACGGCAGGTACGGATAATTCCTCTCTCTGGCTGTTTTAAAAGCGACCGAGGAGCAAAATCGCACTGAGTTGCTGGTCCAAATGGAGACCAGTTAACAGTAATATAAATGCAAATTACAAATAAAAAATTGTAATAAGAACTATTTCGTACATAATGAAGAATAAAAGAGACAATTAGACTGGGGCACGACAAACCTAGCCGACTGGAACATCCAAACTATAAAAGGAACTTCTCAATTGAAGAACAGAATTTTTCCGTAGATGTGGGAACCATAGATGTGGGTTTTCAGCTGTCATCTTTCACGGGTGCTTATTTAACGACCGCAGTTTATCTGGATCGTAGAAGGAGTGCAAGCCGCTGTGCTCCAACGACTAGACACCGACTGCAGTTAGCGAGAAAGTGGACGGCGAAGTGATCGGCTGCAACCGTAGGCAATTTTAAACGTTCGCATCTTTCTACTGTACGTGTGTGGGCAACTCCTATTACGTTTCGCATCAAACCGCTAGAAAATTGATGAATTGCGAGCGGAACTGTCAGAAGGTCACCTGTTACGTGAACGTCGACAGAGGAAATCAAATAAACTGTATTGAAGGAAGTGGTGAAAGAACCACGAGATATATGAAGAAATCAGTAGACAAGAAGATGAGCAGTGCAGGATGTGTCGAGGTGAAGTGCGCGGGACTCGTCAGTCGACCAGGGGGCTGTCGCTCAGACCACCATCTTCGCCCATCCAAGGACATCGGACAGCGAAAATTTCTGAATGCATTCATTCACCACCTCGTCTTTCACATTACTACCGACACTGAATTCGAAGGTCTCCCTCCGGATTCGATAATGATCTCATGAAGGCCATCGCGCACCTCCGTCTCCCCTCCATTCACCAATGCACATGAGATGATACTCAAGAAAGTGAGGGCAGAGTACGATTGTGTGCACATTTCAATCTCAGAGCACTTATAGGGCACTGGACCAGGCAATTACGAAGAAATGCCAGACTGCCGTGCACCACCAAAATTTTCCTGAAGATCTGAAAATTTCAAAAAAACAAACAAAAACACAACGTTAGCTTGTTTATTTTTTCTTTGCTATTTTAGACTAGGAGAGAAGCATTGCGGAAGATAAAATGAAATGTTTTATAGTTTCGTTACTAATACAGTGCGCCAACACAATCTTTCTCGAGAACTGCAAAAATTGAAGGCCACTGATCTACAGCCATTTTAAATGCATAAAAAGGGAACTAAATCTTCTACCAAAGAATGTTCATAATCGATTCAACAGGCCAGCCAGTTTTCCTGTGCATACCAATACATATTTCACTAACGACGTCAAACGAGTTTCCGGTTTGTTCAGTGAATACGCCTATCAAGTACGGTAATCAAAACACAATAACGTTGTGATTTACTACGCTCTTCAACCCAAGGTCAATCACTGCAAGATAATGGAGTAATTAATAGAGACGGAGATGTCAGCATGGAGAATACGATGGAGATGAAATACGGGATATCTCAAGGCTTCTGTGATCTACCGACAGTAGCTGTGGAGATATTCTGAAATTATTTCGAGTTCTTCGGAATTCCTCAAAAGCCTTAAACCAGAAAGGCTTCTCATAAAATCTGCGGTCGAATGATTCCGAGGATGTAAATGAGAGAGTTCCACAACATGGGAGTGACAGCACAACGAACTGAAGTACAGGAAATCATTTGAAAAAAACCATGGAAAACTCGCCCAAAAGGGCGCCGGAGAAACGTCCTGGTCCAACAAAGGATCATGTCATGCACCTGAGAATAAGTGGGTACCTGTCATGAAAGGAAGGCCTCAATGAGGTCGGAGGCGCAACGCATCCCTCAACGCGGAAGTTCGACGATGGTTACTGGAAGGACTGGCCATTGATGTTCGCGGGGCGAACCTGAGCAAGAATAGGAAAGCCAAACAGCAATGTGTGGCATGTGTCACTGGCTTTGAACCTTTCTCTTCCCTCCCCTATGAAGAAAGCAAGTACGAAGAAAGCCTTTCAGCATAGGCCGAATAGAGAAGGGGAAATGTTAACAGATTCTTTGCAAAAGCTTGAAAGTATCGGGAAACTTTGTGTTATGCTCTGATAAATTTGTTAGTTCAGGATGTTAAAAATGGTCTACCATAATGAAATTGGTGACAGCGACTATCTCTCATTTTACGAACAAAACCAAAAAGGAATCTCATTTAGAATGGCAGGACCTATGCACAGGTAAAAGTCACAGTGCAGAGAGAAACCGAAGATTCACTGTTGAAATAAATAGTGTAGAGTTAAGTACAATATGCCTGCAAGCACATTTGCGGTAAGCCTCATTTTTGACGCCTGAGTTTGCATATATGTACCAATTACGATACACATAATCCATTATCCTGAATTCATATTTTTGAAGCCTAGAGTTTCGCTGAAAGAAAAACGAAATCTACCTCCTATGCAGATAAACCTAATCATTGACCTGATGTGAGTTATGTACTCTTTTCTCATCTTTTTCCCACATTTACTCTGAGCTTTCGAAATTCCGATAACAAATCAAGGGAATTATATTTTATTTATATGAATTATCATTTACCCTTGACTTTCTGAATCTGATACCAAAACAAAGGAATTATATTTCACTCATATGTTTCATCATTTTATTCCTTTTGGAGAGCTCCCTTTTCGTGGAACAATGCCGAAATTTGAGGTGAAAATAAGAGAAGGGAGAAGGGCTGACAGAACAGAATAGAGGAATGACTGGGAAAAGGAAAGATCATTTCCTCCAACCCCATGGAATCTTTTTAGGGATCGCTCACAAATTTTGCAACAACTTTACCAATGCTTCGCTTCAAAGACAAATAAATTAAAATGGGCATAGAAAAACAAGTGGCTCTGTGTCCCAAACCACACCAAATTGGGTTAACCCTCCACTCCTAGGAGACATCCCGTTAGACCTGTTTATGTGGCTGTTGACGAAGAAAACACGATCAGCAGCTATCAACTGCGCTTAAGAAAATCTCGTTTGACGCGGATCAGAACGTTGTAGATAAGCGGAACGATGATTATCTGTGGCTGAAGTGGCGTACGATTTCCATAATGCACTTGTTTAAGCGGTCTCAATAAAGGACCTTGGCAAATCGAATACTTCAAAGTAAAGTAATGGGCTTATGGAAGTTACAAGTTGGAGATTATCCTTTTTTCTCTCGAAAAAATCGAACATCATTTTTTACAACAAATTTAGCAACTTCATGAATGCTGGAAGGCAAGGATCTGGAGGTGGGGCGCACACTGGTGTTGTGAGCGAAACCTTGCCGAGCGCTACTGGTGTCGCCCTGTAAATAGGTAGCATGAGGAGGTACCCACCAATGAAGGTTGGCCGATGGAGGACGCCAATCCGCCCACATGTGAGAGGAGGCCCTGTACCTTCATCTATTACGTCGCAGGCTAGGATGAGGTTTTGCGTTTTCTTCCTTTTTTTCGGAGAGAAATGGATATTTTATAACAGTCGTGTTGGGTAATTAACTAAGTTTTCTATATTTTATGATAACTTGCTCTTAACTCTTGACGGGGGTATGGTGCCATTTCCATATTTGGCTTGATCTATACTCGACGAAGTTGGAGAGATCTGCTTAAAAGGGTCCGTCATTGTTGAGGTGGCTCCTCTACTGGTAAATATCGCGAACCACCAAGGCTGCATTTCTAAGCGCAAGGTTCGAGACGTGCCATGGGCTCTGCGAACTTTCTATTCTGGTCTGTGTAGAGCAGCCTCGAAGATTTTTGCGTTGTGAGATCGCCTGAAGGTGTTGAGGAGATTGACTTAGCTCCTCCATGGCATCCTCATAGCTGGCTCACCTCGTTTTCGGTGAAGCTGAGTTATAAAAGATAGTACTCTACCATTTCAACATTCTGAAACGTTTCTCAGTGTTAGACCCTCCCCATGCCACCAAATGCAGTAGTGAGTCTTTTTAAATGGAGGTGGTGCTTCATCGGTGGCATCGAGCTCTCGAGTTGTCTTCGTATCTACACTGCCCTCTTCTACCCGGTAGTACGGCCGGGGCTCTTTGGCAGTTTAGTAGGTTTTTGCGATTGGCGAAAGACCGAGCATCAACTGCGCTGTTGTCCTACCTAGATCCCCTAGATCTCACGGATTTTCATTGGGAACAAAACTCAATTCTACAAAGAACTTTTATATACTCCTGTAAAGTAGAAAAATCCTTCTTGAATATATACGCTGTCGATCCCACTAAGACATATCTCTTGTAAAAATGAAGCTAAAAACAAAAAAGGCGGCAACTTAGTTTACAATCTAACTGTTAGGATATCTCTGGTCGTATACATCAATCAGTATTCACCAAAAAGCGGTATACACAACTCTAAATATTCACCAAAAAATCAGAAAGGTTTAGTAATTCTATAAGAAATATCTGTATGTAGCTCTCTAGCTTTCAAAGGTTTCTTTTGCAAACGGGCATTTCCTCGAAAATTATGAATTTATGCAACATCTAATACATCATTCGTAAAATCTCAATCCACTCCACAAAGGGTTTGCGCAATTAGCACAGCAGTTAATCAAATTATCAACGCAGCAATCTATCAAAGTACTCTACTTGACTCCGGGAAAATCAGACAATCACACGCGTTGTGCTGAGTTCCGCCTTTTTCTGCGAACTCCACCAATTAGTTGATCGAGAAGTCGCAGCGCTCTTTTTGCAAATCGCTCTCCCCGGACGCTGGACGATAGTGGCGTCAATTTTAAATAAAAAATTTGTTATACAATCTTCATTTAAAGTTGCTTTATGGATCATCCGAAGGATTTTTCTGTTACGTTAGAGCATGATTTGCATTTACTTCGACTGCTATTCAGATTGAATTTCAAAACATTCACTAGAAGATTGGTCAACATCGTCGCAGAGATTATTCTTCAGCAGGAAATAAAGCTGCTATCATACTTTGCGCCGGCAGGGCTTGGCTGCGCTCACAGGCAGCGAGGCAGAGTGGCACGGAGAGGTGCAGAGACGCTGCAGGCAATGAGACAGAGTGGCACAGGCGAAGACGCAGCAGCACACAGCCATGCCATCCCGCCGGCACCGCAAAGTATGAACGCGTCCTATGGAAGTTGTTCGATAATGTATGCTCTTCCCTAATCACTGTCTCTTAACAATTCACCTCCATTTCAATGGATTGGTTCCACAAATTTTGTGGTGTAGGGTGGGCAAAATTATCAAAATTTATGAAATTGTGGCGGAAAATTAGAAAAGGGGGACGCAACTTTTCAATCAGCCAAGTGGTAGAAAATACGACCAAGTACGGGAATTATTGGAGTGAAATAAATATAAGGTCTAAAATAATCGCTAGTTTGGTCAACTTTTGCCGACTAAAGCTCTTCGGCCAACCTGAAAATCGGTACTATTTTCACACACCCAAAAATCGATCATATGCTTTGTGGAGCAGATCCACATCTTTCGAATGATATATGGTATGCAACTGGACTTATATTTTGTAGGAGAAATTTCTGTGTAAGAATAAGACATCACGTGATACATTATTTGAGGTTTTTGGACGAATACTTACATTGATGTACATTGCTTCATTCTAACAAACTTATAGTTACCACAAGTAGTGAAAACGTTTTTGGCATCGTGTTTGTTTTTTGTGGACCGTGAGTGAGATGGCGACGTCACATCAGTTGTTGCCGTCTCATCTCATTAAAAAACAATTCAATAATACGGGTGGTAAAATCATATATTTAGCTGGGAACATGCCGATGTCTTCCCGATTGATCGATAACCTGGAAATGGCAAAATAAGTTGCCCAGTTACAACTCCACGGATAGTGAATAGATCCGATGACAGCCTAATTCAAAGCCAAATTTCCCGTGGAAGCAACTCGATAATTTATGCAGCAAATAAACGAGGACCACAATTTTTGTAGATTCCGATGCTACGATAAGATAAACGCGTGAAAAACGCAGACGCATTGACGATCACTGTGGAGCGGCCACACAGCAGTGCAGTGTGGTGTGGTGTGCAGCGATGGATAGTCGAATGGAACTAGTTTGTGTGTAAGATGAAGAACAATATAGTGATTTGTTTCACGAAAGAAGAAACACACTATAATGGCCGTTGGAGAGGTCGTGTCTACCGGAACACTGTCGGACAATGGCGTTTGTTTTCAGCGCTTTCAGATCGAAAGGAAGGTGTTCACCGCAAAGCGTCAGACTATAAGCATGTATTAGAACTGTACCAACTCTTGAGTGGAAGCTTTGAAGGCCTTCCTGGCTGAGAAAACAAAGGAGAAGGATGATCGATGGCTGCTGGAATAGGCGAAGCTTCGGAACTCGCTGAGATTATCTTTTGATTGCTGAGGTCTCCAAAAAGATGAGGTTCTGATTTTTCTTGGAACTTAGTGTTAGAACCGATAATGAAAAAGGGTGAGGATTTGAGAGTTCATTCTCACGAATCTGAGACGCGCCATGGCTCCTACTTAGACACGTAACAGCAGTGGCATCTGAATGCGACTTCTGTTGTACAAGACTTTGAGAAAATGTTAATACAAGTAAGAGTAAAATTCATGTCAGTTTAGAGAATCACGGAGCCAATGGGCAAAGTCTCGATTGATTAGGGATATCATCCTTGAGCCATGACTACTACTACTGGGCCAATTACTACTCTTTACCGTACCTCAAAGTGGATTTCGTAAGTAATTTCAAGGTATCCTGGCTACAATGCAGCCTATATGGAGACTGGGTAGGAACACATGATTGCAATGTTCAGGTAGAGCAACAAAGAAGGCGCTCGTCGCACTTCATAGATCAGATTTTATCAATATGAATGAACGCTCCATCATTTTGGGAGCAGTAAGTTGTTGTCAAGGTTCGTGACGACAGATACGCCACTCTATGGCACTGACTGCCAAGTAACGTTATAACTTGTTTTTATGTACTAGAATCGAATGTAATGCTAAAGTGGAATGCGTGTAGCATCTCAGAAGCATTGATGAATACTGAGCCTTTCCCCTCCTTCACTTCCACAAAGATCGGAAATGATACTAGCTGATCCTATGTAACGAATGATACTTATCATATTCTCAGCAGATGCGTGACTGCAGTTTAACACCGACAGGTACATATCAAGGACCGGCCATTTTCTTCATACCGCATAACCAGATAACTGGATATGTGGTAATGTAGCGCTTATCACGGCTCGTTCCAATCCAGTAGTGGGCATATGTACGACGCACATACCCAGAAGCCAGGAGGCAGTTTTCCTGATTGACGGGTAATCGCATGTTTTTGAAATGATTTTAACTTACTCGGTGGGCCATACTCAAAATTTCAATACATCACATTCCATAGTGGAGGCATTTTGAAGTCAACAGACTGACTTTAAAGGAATCGTCCACAGAAAAATGAATTTTTCTGTTACCCATATATTTATGTTTTATTTGCCTAATGTGGGCAGCATGCAAAGTTTCACGTGAAAAAATGTGAATCTGGCTGAGATACAGCACCACAAAGTCTCAGCCGGGTGGGCGGAGCCTCAGAGCGAGTGACCACCCCATCGTCCACCGTGGTCGGAGAAGCATTGTAGGAGCAGAAACTTACGTAAATAGTCCCACTCTCCGTTCCCAACCGCGACGTACGACGGGTCGTAGCTTTTACTCAAAGGTTCCGCCCACCCGGCAAAGAATTTGGGGAGCTATATCTTAGCCAAATTCTCACTTTTTCGCGCGAAACTTTGCATGCAGCCCTTATTGGGCAAATTCAACACTAATAGGGTAACAAAGAAGCTCATTTCACCGTGGGCGATTCTTTCAAGGCCTGGAGTGGGCTGCGCTTTTCGCTCTTATTTATATTGGAGCACCTTTGAATGTGCGTTCGGTCTTCCTCTCACTCCTCATTTACTTGTTTTTCTATTTTTTCACAGATAAATAAAAGTTTTATAGGTATACCTATTAAGGATATCTCAGGCATATGAATAGAAGTCAATTTGCTCAACTAGGGTGTCGCATCTTGGATCTTTCTTAGTTTCATATTTTCGCTTATTAGTGGTGACCCCCAACGCAAGGACGACGAGTGGCTCGTTTTCATGCGAGGTATCGCCTTTTCGCCTCTCGCACTCCCATGCAATCAACAACAGCAAGTACGATCGAGCATTCGGACAATTCGCGTTCGAATAAAAGCAGTGGCAGTCACACTTCGAAGGTTTCTCTCAGTCTCCTCCCGTTTTTCTGGTATAAATAAAGCTTAAGAAGCCACAGCACCATGCATGCTCCTCTTATAGTTGAACAACCCTAATGGCTGAAGTGCTCAAAGACCCACGATTTCATTGCAATTGTAGACACCGGTAAGAATTCGGGTCAAGTGGATGGTTTTAACCGATCACTCAGTATACGCCACGCACTACACTTCATTCAGCAATACGAAAGTATTTTGCAAGCATGGCTGAACTTTTCCAAAGCTCTGCGCCGGAGTAACGAGACGCTACGTGTCCCTGGAGCCAGAAACGTTCACTGGGCTGCTTTGGCTCGTGACAGGGAGGAATGGAGACGTTGCTGGCGCTCGCTCAAGGCTCCCGATGAACAACGGGACGACAGGTGATACGGATGATACAGGCTGAACATTTCCGAACAAAGTTATCCCAGAATCCAAAATTCTGTCACTTTATAAAAGTGCATAGTGCAAGCGAAGCAAGAGAGGCCTCAGATGGTTCGGCTCCTGTCCGATTTCAATTCCTCTACAATACCTTTGCTACATGTTCCCCAGGTCTCGTAAATTTGGCTCGGTGGATTTCAGGGCTGTTTCTATTCAAAAATATATTCGTATTTGAAAATAATGAAAATGGTAAGCTAAGAAAAGGGAAGCCAGAATGCCTAGCACGATTCTGGGACATGCTTGGGTTTGAAATACCCTGTCAATGGAAGAGTGTCTGGCAATGTCCATATAAAAACAAGCCACGCGTTCCTCTAGAAAGCTTCTCCTTGGACGGAACCAGATTTTCGAAAACTTAAAAAATTTTTGAGGTTTTGTTATGCAAATAAAGATAAAGGACCTACACGTAACCTGAACATTGCTGACGGAATCAGATTTCTGAAAGCTCAATAAATTTGGAAGGTTTTATTTGGAAGGGCATCTGGGCACACAGTCGGAGCAACTGAAACGACCTTGAATAGGAAATCATCACAAATGAATAAGGAAGAAATTTCGTGAACGAAATGGGTGGCGAACGGTAGCGCGATCGATCTCTCATGGTTGGGGTGGCCGGCCTTGGAAAGGAGGTCGAGCTGGCCGCTCAGCGATCATTATTATTATAAAACAAATGGGCGCTGACAAGTTCGGGATGGTCAGGGACATTTTCAACACTTAGGTTGCTTGAGGTGAGTCAATCGACTAGTGTTGTCAAAGTGAATAAATAGGACATTTTACCCCTTCGAAAAGGCACCCACAATCAGGGAGAAGCTAGGTGGCGGCAGAAGTGCAGAGTGTCTTTACATGCAGACTGCCTGTTATGGAACAGAAAGAACAAAGTGTGTAGACAGGAAACGACGACCGGCCGATCACATTTCATGCACCACTGATTTGTTCGTGACGATGGCGGCTAATTACTGCGCGACCAGTTCGGACGACTTTTTTTACGTCCAGGACTGCACATTATTACAGAGCAATTTGTTCAGGATATTCCAGGTTGACTGACCTCTTGCGAAGTGTCTAAGATGGAAAAAGAGGCGATTGTAGGACGAAAAGGTGAAATCAGACTTGAAACGTCATAATTGGCGTCCGTGAGTGAGGTTTTTGCGAAGGTGCGCGGCGGTAGACGCAGCAACGACAGCGACGGCGGGAGTGGTGGTGGTGGTTCATCAATTTGCGGAACAGACGTGCAACAATAAAGTGCGAATTACAGTGGTCGCTGAGCAGAGTCGCCATTTTGACACGGTTGTTGTCGAATTCAAGGCCATTCAACTCAGGCAATCACGTTACGGGGATAGCAGGGGGTCAAAACTTAGCCGTTTGGGTCAGCCGTTTCTTGGGTGCATCAGAAACGACGGGGTGGTAGTCGGTGGTCCACCCTTAGAGGTGACCAGGCATTTCACAACGGTTCGATATCGATATAGCACGGATGTCTCAATATCCTATAGAACAAAGCTGGCTCATACTAGGATCAGTCTTTTCAGGAATGTTTGACATCAGTTTCGTGGACAAAACGGACAGGTAAACTTGGCAAATCGTGCAGGTTTGATTTTGAGAGGTGGAATAGATATATAATATGCAGTAACTGGGGTGTTACAATTACACCCTGAGAAGACCCTGATACGAGTGCGTTTCTGTTGGGACAATTTGGAGAAAAGGACCACTTCTCCAGGTCTCACATCTGAGACAACTGATATTTTGCGGGGGATAAGTGGCGCCGCTACAGCACGCGAATGACTAGCGGTCGGACTTGGATCGGTTTCGTTCAACTCCGTCCCCTCATCGCCTTTCAATCACGGTCATTTGACATCTAAGTGGAAAAATGAGATTTTTTTTTCGTACAGCAGCTGGCCATCATAATTCTGAACATACCATGACCAATGCCTATTAGGGACCATGGGGACCCTAAACGGAAGCCCACGAAGGTACGACGTCGTGAATTGAATAGAAAACAGTGAAGACAGTGAGCACAAAACAGATTGCAGGCTTATACCAGGATTATTGGAGTACTACAGCTCCCACCGTTGTCAGATAGTTCCACCCACAGGTTGTACCTATGGGTCTTAACCGGGGCGTGGGCCTCAATTTCTAGAGCTTGCAGAGCCAAAGTAGCAAGCGCGAATCAAACAGGTGTGTACCCTTATATCCGGATTACGCACCGCGGCATGTCGCAAGCGAAGCAATGCGGACGAGCTGAAGGGGCCATGTTGTTGGACCTCGAAGCGATTACAAGTCGACTGCGTATCGCGCCCCTAGCATTACCGTGTGATCGTTCTGAGACCCAGATACGGCGACGCGCACAGCTCGCACACATTGCATCGCACGCCTCTCGTCGTCGTGCGAAATCTTTACATAAGGGTACACACCCGAATCCACCATGCAACCCAGGCGGAACTGTCTGTAATGACAGTGGCAATGATAGCAACAACGAGGCAAATGAGGCCAATTTTTGTGATAGCATGAGATAAGGAAGAGATGCCAATGATAAAGGAGTGGAGACATGGGAAAACCGGTGATATCCCATTACTATTATTTTTAGGCACTTTTAACATTAAACAGAGGGAGGTGGTGTAGTGACAGGTGGCGCTCACCCCACTCTCATAGTGCGGGGATCAAATCCCGCATCAGGGCCCACCCACGGCAACCGAGCCTTCCGTCCCTCCAGGGTCGGTAGATTGGCACCAGATTCGTCCGTGAGGATAAAAGCACTGACTTGAACATCGGCTGACCACCGCAAGTCATTGTATAGGCCGCATCACATTCACCAGCCAGCACGATTCTGAATGGAACTAGAATGTGCGGCGCATCCCACAGAAGGGATTGATTAACGCCAAAAAAACTTTGTCCTATATATGATATTCAATATATGGATGTCAAGCAATTCCGATCTGCTACAGGATTTACTTCATTATATCAATTGAAAGCGCGCCTTCTCATTGATGGCTACTTACTCCACTGCACACATTGAATCGAACCTTTCCACCTTTTGGATGGCCACGTGCTGCAGTACAGTAGATGAGCCGCATCTAGGATTTATCACTTTGAATGAAACCATGCTTTTGGCAGAGGGGTGTCGAGTAGTTGTTATCAAGGTCGGTCTCTGGTAGGATGACACTCCAGGTGACCTTTACGGACCCCATTGTTCATTGTTTCTTGGGATATACTTATCAAGAGTTCATGTTCCACCCAATTTTGGACGTATCACCCGTATCACCAGAACCCAGCACCTTTAGGATGACATTCCTACGTGAACGGTAAAAACAACACTCACGCAACACAAATTTCCGAAAATGGCATTGATATCAAATTATGTATCTACTGATCGTCTATTTCATGTTCTGCTTGGGAATTCGTTTTTATTAGTGTCACCTGCTTTCTTTTTCTGTTGCTTTCTGTGATTGATATTCACCCTTGTGATCTGGACAAATACCCGGCGTCCTGTTCATCCCTACAGGCACAATGGTTTTTGCAGAGCACCCTAACGGTTTGCTCAAAATAATAAGCAAATCGCGGAAACCACGAAAACCATAAACCAAAGCCATAAAAGCAGGAAAAGGCTCCGATCCACGTGAACATTGTGTTTGCGATGTGTTTCAACAAGGAGGTGCAGCACACAGAATTTACGGCCTTTTCGGCAATGACGGTAAGGACCACTGGTTTAAAAGCGAGCAACGACCAAGGCAATGCTCAAGCTATTCTTGATGATCTCTGCCTTCGTGTTTAACACTTTACTTCCCGCCGCTGTTTTGGCTTGTGGTCCAGCATCAGGTTTGTTGCTTTAAAGCCTGCTCTAGTCCTTGTCAGTTTGGTCCTTCGTCACTTTCAGGAGGAATGTCAAACAGAGCGTTGCTACACTTCAATCTGGCCCCACCTCCTAAATATACCTACAGCGATATGCCATCATATGGACAAATGACCTCAGCGAAGGCGGCGGAAAGCAATGCTGATAGGGATTTGCAACTAGCTGTAAGTATTGCAGTTATTAGCTTAGACTCTCAGCTCCCACTGTTTGCTATTCTATGAAAAATTTATTATTTTATAGCCAAAATGATATTGGCGATCTAGAAGACCGTGTAATAGATAACTTAATTCAATTAAAATAAAAATACCGTGAAATTTAATTGAAATAAAAATACCATTGCTCACACCTTCCGTCGTCCCTCTCAGATGATACCCCTTAACTTGGAGCGGCAACCCCCCTGGGACAGACAAAAGAGGTAAAAGTAAGGTACCAAAAGTAGTGGGTGCCAGGATCGAAAGGAAGCTTGAATAAGTATCATCGAAAATCTCTCAGTTATATGCTTGATCCAAGAGTAAACCACTTCTATGAGAGAACAGCATAGATGTTATCAGAGAACAGAAGAAACACGCATGTAGAAGAGTAGCAGCACACTTAATAATGCTCAAAGTAGAAACCAGCTTAATCCACTCTATAAGAAAAGAAAAAACCCTATAAAAAAAGAAAAAAATAGGTGCACCTAACACTTCCGACGAGAACATTTGAGGCCTCGAGCGGCTTAGCTCTGTAGGGAATTGGTGTGGAGGTCGCAGTAAAGCTGCTTTCACAGCTTTCGGCACCTATGTCAGGATTTCGCACGATGACGTGCGACGCAGTGTGTGCGAGCTAGTAGCGGTCAAAAATATATACGGTTCCGGATTTTAACCATTACTTTGGTCAGCGTTTACATATCTCGTTCAAATTTTTTTTGTGTTTTGAAGGCAACTGTCATTCAGTGAAGGAAGGTATACCAGCCGAGTAGGGTGCAGTGTGAAGGTGGAAAAAATTATTTAACTGAAAACACTGAAAATGATCAACACCGCGCTTTGGTGCTGTCAGGATTCCAAAGGACGGGTAATAATGTTCTAGCCTCATTCCGCATTATTTTTTGCATAACGGCTCGTTTCTTTGAGTTATAAGCTTTTTATGGTTAATCGAATTTTTGAAAGGTTCGACCATTTTTAGGGCTTCCAGATAGATAATTTATTACCTTCACATTGCATCCTACTCGGATAAGATACTTTTTACATGGAGTAGCAGTTGCCTTCAAATTACTAGAAAAAGAGTTGGTAAACGTCGGTCAAAATTATGGTCATGTCCAAAACCGCATATATTTTTGACCGCTACTGTATGTGCGGCGGTAATTGGGTTTTGGAACGATCACAAGGTAGTGCTAGCTGCGCGAACGGAGTTGACTTGTAGTCGCTTCGGGACCCAACAATATGACGCATTTAGCCCGTCCGCATTGCTTCGCTTGCCACATGCCGCAGGGCAAAATCCTGACATAAGGGTACATACACACCCTTGGCACCGTCGGAGACGGTGGTAATCGAGTGTTCGTCGCGGATACTACAGCGGCGCCTCCATCACTTTATATTTATAATGCCTTACTGAACCATACTACAATATAATTATCGTGGCAAGAGCTCTCGCGACTTTCGTCACAGTTTGACGCCACGGTTCTCGCTAAATTCGCTCTTGGCACGGACTCGCGCGAGTTCTCACCACGATAATCATGCTGTCGTATAGTTGAGCGTATATATAGAGTGCATCGCTGCTTCTCACGTTAAACTTTTCATTCATGGTAATGGCGGGGCATGGCACCGACTTGACCATGAGGCGTGGTCAAGGTGAGGTTCCTCCTGAAGGCAGGCACATTAGATGGTCATGCATTTATTGTGTAGAAAAGGTCCTATGTGTTGAGATTCTCCATATTTCGTTGCATCTAGCAGCTTCAGTACGCATCGACTTTCTGTTACCGTATCTAGTCCACCTGTAGTTACACGGTCGGACATTTTAAGATTTTGTCGACATTGGCTGATAATGGAATCACGGCCGATACGGTAACGCTCAGCTACGAGTATAACGCTCCAAAGCTGTACCTGGCAGAAGAGGACCACTGCACAAAACCTGGAACATATGTCGTCTATAATGGTAAGCGATGCAAGTTTGCGAATTAAAAAGTAAAGTGGCTAAATAGTTTATCGGCCCTTTTTCGACTTCCATATATTAACAAAATTTCCAGGCTTTCATCCATTCGCAAAGGGGAAGAGTAAGTGATAAATGTGGATTGACCTGTTGTAGGTGCAATTCTGTACAAGTGCATTGCTGCGCCAACTTCTAGAGGAAAGCGAAGCAGAGTGAAGAGGGCGGGCGAAGACACCACGACAACCGAAGGTACCACTATAACTGTTGAGGTTACGACCACAGAATCCACGACGGAGGCTCTTACAACGGACACCACCACATCTGAAATCACCACCAGTCAATCCATGGAAACCACAACGGAATCTGCAGCCACCACCACTGAACCCATTGAAACCACAACGGACGATGAGTCTACAACCTCTGTTCCAGAAGTTCCGACTACTGCAAATCCTGTGGATGAGCCGGTGGAGACGGTTGAATTCCAGATCGTTGGAACAGTCACAGTTGAGACAGTACAGGTAAGCGAGTAGTACTCGTCTTGAAGGCACATTCCAGGATTATTGGGATATCACATCTCCTGCCGTGGATGGATAGTTCGACTCAAGCCACGTAGGCGGTACTTTTACCGAAGCGTGGGTGTCAATTCCTGGAACGTGCAGAGCCAAAGAATCTAGCGCAACAGCTCGGCCCCGCCCACTCCAGCCGGGGGTGTACTGCAAGTGTTCCGGTGCCTAGTGTGGGTTTACTTCACGAGGCGATTGGTTTACTGCCAATTTCAAGATCCTGGCCAGTACCTGGTCTACCTATGTCAAAGATAAGAGTCGAAGAGTAAAGGCAGGCCCCCGGCTGGGGTGGGCGGGGCCGAGCCGTTGCGCTAGATTCTTTGGCTCTGCAAGCTCCAGGAACTGACACCCACGCCTTGGTGAAGGTACCGCCTACATGGCTTGCGTTGTACTATCCATCTACGGCAGGAGATGTGGTATCTTGATAATCCTGGAATGTGCCTTTAAAACGTCTCAAAATGTGGTATTCCAAACTTCAAACTTCTTCCACGTTACAGTCTATCTTCGAAAGCCAATGGAAGATGTTCGCAGAACTAATCCAAGAGAGACTTGAAAAACAGCACGTTTTCTTCACTGGAGCTATTTTAGTGGAAATGTTCTAAGATGACTACTTCGCTGTACAAAATGTGTAACTCGTGAAATTGAGTGAAAATAATTGAATAAACTGTTCATTCTGTGCACCCTGTAGACGTCCAGGTTCAAGTTTAAGGTTCCGAAAATATTGGTTTATCATCGAAATTTGTTGAACAGATCGAAGACGGAGGTACAATATTGCCCCCATGTCGAACAGTACTGACCTATAGCACTGAGGTCAGCCTAATAATGAGAAATTCACATTTTTTGTTTTGATTATTCTGATTTTTTTATCTTACCGAAATCAGTTCTGCGTGTGATCTATTCATTTAAAATTCTATAATAAAGTTTCTAGTTTCGCCAAGAGCTATCAGCTACCTGAGTCCTTCACTGAGAATCCAATTTAACAAACAAAACGATCATATACGAAACCTATCTCTGAAACAATGAATCCAGAATCCGTAACACTCCCTCTTGGTTTTTTTTTTGCTAAATTTATAGTATGCCGGCAAATATCAGTAACTTCGAGTAAATCCCCATAAACATACATTGATATCGAATTTCTCTTCTGTTTCCTTTGCACATAATTCTTTTCATCACCCAAGGTTGTTTTATTATTATTGAAATTTGAAGAAAACTGAAAAATTTGTTTCGTTGAATAATCTTGACTGCTTATAATAGGCTAGCAATTGAAAACTCGATCGCGTCAACTTGTTGAATTATTAGTTTATTATTAATGTTCAACTGATTAATTTATTTATCAGATGCATATAGCATGTACAATGTGATGAAAGGGAAAAATGATTAAAGAAACAGTTCTACGACAAAAGCAAAACTCTGCAAAACACAAGAAGAACAACTCAGAGCGACTAATCTTCGAAATTATCAGGACTTCTCCACATGTGCTGTAGTGTACTGCACTGAGCCTTCCTTAAAGACTGCTCGGGAAACTTCATCGGCAAGAGAAGCGACGATTAACGCTTTTCAGAACTTGCGGAAGTTGTACTCCCCTCCCCACTATCGTGTCGAAATGCGTCTTCAAATGGGCTCAGTTAAAAAATCTGCGTTTATTTCCCTACTAGCATGCAAATGACCAAAAGCAAAGATGTTTTGTAACACTTTTTGGGTTAGTTAAGTGTAGACTGCCCATTTTTTATAAAGCCATTTCGCCGAACTGTGTACACAGATGAACTCATAATGCGATTACTCGTTTAATTCAATCGCTAAATTATTCGAGCAACCAGGCGATCATGACAAACACCACCAACGTTGTGCAATAGCCAACAAAAGTCACGGCCATAAAAACACTCGCCTCTGATCTACATGCCCTACTACTTCATGTCTACCCCTTCAAACAACGATTCAGTAACATATTGTGATTTAACCCGAACCACTCTCACTGTGATTACCTTACCTTACTCCTTTCACCACTGACTGTAAAAATATGCAATCTGAATTTTGTAATTATTTTAATTTAATGTTATTTTTAATATTTAATAGTTGTTAATATTTAATATTTTAATATTTTGAGAGGAGAACTTCTCTTCGGAGGGAGACTAGCCTATCGCCGCTAAACTATCAATCTAAGCTGACGGAAAGTGGCTCCTTTCTATTGAAGCTCCTCCTTTACTAAGCAGTACTAAAAAGTACTTCCGTTGCCTTTTTTTCAAAAAAAAAACAGCGAAACTCTCCGCTGTAGCGTTCGTCGTATCTGTATAAGTACCGTAGCAGGCATAAGCATTTTCTTTATCGCGACCGATCCGAAGGAAGTGTTGGTACCAGCAACAAGCCTAGCGTCGTGCAGGAAAATTCGCAGTAATAAGACCAGCCTCTCCCGTATTTACTACCTGAACGTATACTCTAATGCCTCTTAAAATGTCGCAATCGATAATCATAGCATTGCTGCGTATCACTAGGTATGATTATTGATTGACGATACGTTTTGTCACATCACTGGTTGGGGTTGAAACTCGGTTTGACTGTATGAATGATGTTCAAAGATAATGTCGAAAGATGAAAAATCAAGCCATGTGAGGTTCGCTATTCTTCTTTTTGCTCTACTATTAAGTATGGCGATCTACTGTGATCAACAAGCGTTGAGCTTCACAATCATCTGTATGCAAGATGTAATCGAATCACAGATGAGGAATGCCACCAAAGGTATGTGTCGTTGTTCAGTATGTTTTTCGGCAAATTATGAAATCTCTTTCAGGACACTGGTTAGAGGATCCAACCAAGAAAAATGCCTTATTCTCCATAATTGCCGTAGGACAACTAATTGGTACTATACCAATCGTTCCTATCATGCACAGCATCGGTCTGAGGTAAGGAACTAATCCACATAGGGTGTATACACTTGTGACGAATTTTCGCGCCGCGAGCGGCGCCGCGGATATCTTCGTGTGTGATTGCGTACATTGCAGCACTCCCTTAGAGTTTTACGCCCGAATGGATTATTTCTCAATTAGGATTGTCATCATATAATGCTATCGTTTCTTTCACTTTTAATGCCACTATTTTCTCTATTTAGGGCACAAAAGTTATTGTTTCTAGATAATGATGAGAAAAACAGCTTTTTCTCAAAGGACCTCCTTAGTATTAAACCCTTGCGTCCTGAGCGGAATTTCAACAGACCGCGGCAGCCTGTGCTGACGGCGCCGCGTGGGCGAGGTCGCAAAGCGAAAATTTGCCATAAGACACACCCATCCACATGAGATGAAAGCCTTGACGTGTGCGATGAAGATGGAATGATTGACTCAAAACTCAGCCGGTATTCAAATCACTTCATTTCTAGCAGTTTGTGCGAATTTCCACCTGCCAGGTGAAGGCGTAGTTCCTAGTAAAGAACTGAGTCAAAAAAGATCATTCTCAAATTTAAAATGACCCGATCTGTGGTCCTACATACGTGACGAGATAATAAATGCACGATTTGAACAGAGCATTCACGTAAACGACAGTAATGCGGCTACATGCGTTTTCCAGTTGATGGGCTATGAAGCGGTCAGAATAACTTGAGGTTCGTTAAAGGAAACGTCTACGGAAATTTAGTTACCGATTTTTCCTAAATCACTCTGGATACAGTACATGAACAGAAACACGAAAAGTATCAAGAAATTTCCTTCATTCCAAAGCAGAAATCAAAAAACTGGAGATAGATCAACTTATTAGAGTTCCCGGCACCATTTCCTATACAACATTTGTACAGCCGTCAACGGATAGAGCGCAGTTCAAATTTTCGCGCACAATAGTGATTTGCTTCTCACTCCTCGTCCCTGACCACGTGACCGCCGCCTCTTTGCTCCTCAGCTCCTCAGCGTCTACTTGCACGTGGACGCTTCACTCCATCGGCCGTCACTTTGAGGAGCTCTACCTCATTTGGATTTTTGCATTTTCTCTTGTGACCTAGCATGCGGCCCTAGCATAAATACGTGGGTGATGGAAGAAATCAAATTTCCATGGGCGATTCCTTTAAATATAATGAAGTACTGACTAGGAACATTAAAATACATAGTGTGATATATTAGGTTGATTCATAATAAATCGGACAAATGGTAGTGATGATTTCTAGAGATCATAACTCAGTAATGAATTAACGAAAATGGACGCGCGAGGTACCGTTGGAATGAGTATGAAAAGCTCTTGAAAGTACCGCAAAATAATCACTCCAAAGTAAATTCATTCCGCCACAATGCCGCACGATTTCAAGCGGTCCAGAGACCACATCCGCAACGTCATACTATTTATATCGCTATCTGGCCAGGAACCCGCGGATATCGGCAGACGTCTGATAGAAGTTCACAAGGAGCATGCCCCCGGCAGAAGTACACTGTAGTTGTAGCATTCGAAGTTTGCGTCAGGCGACTATTCCATCGAAGACGAAAACCGCGGTTGGTGGAGCGTACACGGCGTAGAGTACTGGGAGCTGCTCGATGAAGGTACCACAGTATCCGCCGACGTCTACGTTCGTCAATTACGAGAATTGAAGGCCAATGTCCAAAGTTCGCTACGGCGGCGGTCACATGTCTACTTCAAGCACGACAACGTGTCTACTTCCACAGACCGCACTTCGC
The DNA here is from genome assembly GCA_963978905.1 of Trichostrongylus colubriformis. NCBI lineage: Eukaryota > Metazoa > Nematoda > Chromadorea > Rhabditida > Trichostrongylidae > Trichostrongylus > Trichostrongylus colubriformis. The sequence continues at coordinate 6,119,164 of OZ022259.1, read as the reverse complement.
AAGATCGACCAAGGCCGAGCTGCTGTCGTACAGTTGGACCGTACTTCTATACACACCGTACTCCCCAGACCTGGCCCCTTCAGATTTCCACCTTTTCTCCCACAGCCAACGCCACCTGGACGGCCAAGACTTCAAAACTCGCGACGAGGTCAAAGCGGCACTCGGCAACTTCGTCGAGCTCCAGCTTCCGGCCTTCTGGAGCAAGGGCATCCTATACCGTGGCAGAAGGTCATCGATAAAGATGGAGTATATTTCAAGTGAATCCCTGTTGTCGTAAAAAAGTTGTACGACAATGATTAAAATTGGTCAATTTGTCCGATTTATTATGAATCAACCTAATAATTAACGACAGCGAGCAAGAGGGAGGGTATAACAACGTATTTGGCAGGGCCAAAAGATGAAAAGACGGAATTAAAAGAGGTCAGGGCCAGAGACATACATGCTTTTCAGATACACTTTCTCCTTCTATGGAGCTATGGCCACCTGCGGAACATTATTGTTCCCCATTGCAGTTGAATTCGGACACGTTTTCGTCATGGCAACGAGGATTATGCAGGTTGGTACGGTATCGCCTTTCTGGGAGTGCTCTCTCTAAACTATACAATATCGATGTGTAGGGATTCGCAATGGCTATTGCGTTCGTGAGCGTCGGTGCAATCACTTCACATTGGTCGGTGCTTCTTGAATCTGGGACCTACATAGCAATACTATCTTGCAGTCCACAGGTTGGCTGATTTCGTGATATTTTTCATCAAAAAACCAGTGGAGGCATTTCTGTTGAAAATTCTCTACTGACCCTTGTTCTTTTTGAGTTCCAGACTTTACTATAGTTTTTTGCTATTATGAAACCACTTATTAAATAACCTCGGCGAATCGGCGATTGGAAGGGTTTACGTGCCTCCTCATTAGTAGAAGTTGCCTCTCAAGAAATCAAAGCAATACAGCTTTCCAAAATTGGCCCATCACAGCCTACCCAAGCTGTTTCCATGGGCAAGAGTGGCATCCATCTCTCCTACCCAGGCTATCGCGCCTAGACAAGGGAGGCATCCATCTCTTGTACCAAGGCTTTTCGTCATTATCGCTCCCAGTGATGAGAATGCGGCTGCAGAAAAAGGCTCATTTCAAATGCTTTATATGATTTTCCTCAATTTTTTGGGCTCACCACTTTGCCTTTTCAATTTATTCCCGGTTGGATCAAGCTGCATGAAAATTAATGTGATACTTGTCTTTATAGCGGCTGAATTTCAGCTGGCTTCCATCCTCACAATGCCATTGGCGAGTGCATTTTGTGAGTCATCGTTCGGATGGAGATACCTTTACTACTCGTTGGGCATTGCAAGTGTTGCTGCAGTAACCGCTTTCTTCTTCCTTTACAGGGACGACCCGAAAAGTCACTGGTGGGTCATTCGACGAACACTACTTCCCTAGGGCGATGATTTCGTTGGTATAAGACTGAACGATTTGATCTTTCAAAAACATATGGTTGCATCTTCATTTAGCAGTCATAGCTCGTTCTAGCGTTATGCCTTGTGAGCGTGAGAGAACCTTAACTTTATGAAAGTGTCAGGCGTCGGAAAACCACTTCAAAAGAACTCATTCAAGATGCTCATAACCATGGATTTGAATCGATTTTTGAAATTTTTTCTGCCATGATGCTCTTCCTTATGTATTTACTCGCTCATTGAAAACCTCATGGACTAGACTGCTGCGCGAGAAAGCGCTGCGATCATTCTGATGACAGATGCAACAGTAACCAAAGGGAACTGAATCGGCGGCACAAGCACGAATTGTTAGAAAGTGTAAAATCAACTTCATTCAGTTTTAACTTAAATATCCCTTTACCAGGATGGTAAACCAAAGAGAATTATCAGCCATATCCCTCGGCAAAGAAGGTCAGTCTACCAAAGAACCTGTGCCCTACAAGGAAATTTGTCGGGATCGATGTATGCAAGCGGTTCTGCTGACCACATTTGGTGGCAACACGGCCTTCTTCATATTCTTGCACTACGGACCGACATTTATCAATAAGGTGAGTGAACAGAACGAAACAACGAAAACAACGAAAATCCGAAAATGCACAGCCTCCGGCTAGGGATTCGAGTGCCTTTACTGGAGTGCAGGTCCTGTCTGCACTCCAGTAAAGGCACTCGTGTATCTAACGTAAACAATATTATGTGATTATTCAAAACCGAAATCCTTTCTTCTTAGGGAAGACCGCGCCATAGGAAAGAGTAAACTATTTTCCGAATTCGCTATGACTTAAAACTTCATTTCTCTTTCAAATCATGCGATCCTTTTTTAGTACCTTCAAAGGCTTTTGCTCGCAATCTTGCATGAAACGCTCTTTCGATTTTTTGCAGTTTGATTCGATTTGCAGACGTATCGCTACACATTTCCTAATCCCTCCCATTTCTCTATGACCATATGAATTCCTGTCACTGCACGTTTAATAATTGATCGCCTACATTCAGGCTTTGGGTTTTGACATAACTGAGACTGGATTCGCCACTGCTCTACCATATGCATTGTGTTTGATGCTGAAATTCGTGGCAGGACCACTTTTCGACCATTGCACTTTTATTTCCGAAAAGAATCGAATGATAATGTTTGCATCATTATCACAAGGTGTTATGATGATGTGCTTCTTCGTGCTTTCACTGGTGAGTGAGTGTGGATGCAATTCTTTTAGAAAAGGAATTATAATAGTCGAAAGGATATTCCGTGCTAAGAGGCGGGCACCATCTTCATCGTCATTGGAGGAATATTGCTGAAGACGGCTTTTCTGGTCACTACCTAGTGTGCTAGGGGCGTCAATGCATCTTGAGTTGTCTATAGCGTCCTACTTGATTATACTGGAGGGAAATTCCACCATGGACGATTCATTTTTTTCTGGAACAATGCCTCTCAGCTGGTTAACGTGCAGCATTACATTTTCCTATGCCCTCTGCAAGAAGGTTTCCATAGTTTCAGATCCTTCATTATATGCCCCCTGATTTATTTATGTTCTATGTTTATTTGAGGCCTCCAACAGACTGGTCGCTCAGAGTGCATACACTGCAGCAGCTGCCTTCAATGGTCTGAACATCGTTGGTTCGATCAAATGTGCTCAGGTGGTGAGTCGCTTATATGTAGTGAGATGGCATTCTTAGACAGCGTTCATACTTTGCGGTGCCGGCAGCAGGGCGTGGCTACTTGCGTCTGCCTCTATGCCTGTGCCACATTGTCTCGTTGCCTGCATCGTCTCACGTCCTACCGGCGCAAAGTATGAACGCGGCTTAAGGTAGTCCACATCTTTCGCTTGCAATCTTAGCAATCTCGTGTAGGTTGCACGGCAGCATGTTCACTTCGTAATGGTGTGCGTCACTATCGGTGGATGTGCCATCTGCTTTATCCTGCCCGTGGCAGTCGCTTTACTGTGCCCGAATAATTCCATGGATGAGGTGAGAAATTAGTATATCCGGTCCTCTTTTCTGTGTCAATGCAGGGTGCGTACAGTTACGAAAAACGCATAGAGTTCAAATTTTCGAATCCCGTGTTCAGACCTTTTACTTCCATCCTTCTCTCCACCGCAGATTGCCAAATCCCTCGTCTCTATGTTCTTCAGATGGGACTGGGCGCTGTGAGAGTTGGGAAAGTAACAGCAATGCGGAGTGAGCTCAGGGAGCAAGAGCTCTATGTTGAACGAAACAATCTGTAAAACGAGTGTACCGCGTTACCACAAAGACTGGTTGTCCCTTGAAGGCGCTCTCTTTCTCCCACCACCCATCTTTCTCCCTACATCTCCTACGCCCAGCCAGCTGCGCCCATAACACCTCATGTGTCTACTCTGTAAAAGACCCTTAAAGGCATCGTGCACCGAAAGGTTGATTCCCTTGTTCTCATATATTTATGTTGTATTTGCTTAATAAGGACCGCATGCAAAGTTTCACGCGAAAATGTGAGAATCTGGCTAAGATAGTTGCAACCACCCAAAGTGGTGTCCGAGAGGGCGGAGCTTTAGAGAGGATTCACGCAGGTATTGTGGGCGGGGCCGCGAGGGCTCACGTGCTAGGAACGCGATGTAGGTAGGAAATCAAGATCAGTGAGCTTTAAATGATTGAAAACTGCCACCGCTATGCTTCACAGCTCCGCCCACGTTATCCATGTACAGTGTATTTCGGAGCGCCTGATAGGAGTGTATCAAACCCTGTCACTCTGCCACATACCCTCACTCTTGCCACGCACTCTCACTCTCGCCACTCACCCATGTCCGTAGACCACGCCCTATCAGGCGCTCTGTAATGGAGTATAAACGAGAGTTTATAAAGATGTCTTTGAGAATTTTTATGTCAAACTTCGCATGGGGAATAAACAAATACAACAACCTCATGGGAATAAGAAAAAAACTCAAATTTCCGTGGGCGACTCCTTTCATGTGTAGCGACGCGAAGGAAGAGTGCATTTTTTTCTTCAGTCTTTGTTCCCATTGATTTTCTGTCAGCCAATATTTAATGCACAAACATTCCAACTTGCCCAAACTTTCTCACGAAATCCTTTTTATTGGAATCTACTCGAGCTTGTCTTTCAGTGGTCCCGATTGTTTCTTGGTGTCGGTTTCTTCGTGCTCGTATGCAACATCCCGTTTCTGTTTTTGGCCAGTAGCGAGCCAGCGCCATGGACGAAATCGGCTGCATTTCGTGCAGCGTGCAGCAGAACTTTGATGGTGCCGTCGGTTGTGTCGATGGAGAAATGCGACAGTCGGATTTTTCCAGAATCATCTATTCGCAGCGAGACCACAGATCCTGAAGCACCCTATAGAGGCAGTGAAAGGAGCTATGGCTTGATGAGACGAGGGGAATCAACGGACGAGGAAATCCCAACAGTGACTAAGCGTCCTATGACTTGATACATCGATCACAAATGCCTTAGGTTCTGGGTTTTTCTGATTTTCACAATGGTTTTTTCTCAAGAGGCTTTAAGTCATTGATTTCATTCGGTTACAGGTAGTTGATAAGGTTCTGTTATTGTGAACTTATTCAATGCCCGATTGTGACTTTCGACGATTCTTGACACATTTTTCATATTTTTTTTCGATGTTATTCTCAATGTCAATTCGCCATAGGCATACCGGTTTGCTACCTTATGACCCCTGAGCAAAATCTCAAAAGGAGCCGTTGCGAAGCTCATGACCCACTGGGCATATGACAGATTAACTTTACATTCCTGTGAACATCTGCATAAGAATAGTTACTCATGCATATGAATCATTGTTGCTGTCTTGTGATTTCATCGGATTTAACTTCCCCTGCGAGTTATTTAGTCATGTGCTGTGCAGGCGTTCACACATAACAGATCCGCGCGGCTCCAATCGACACGTTATTGATGAAGCTTGAAGAGACACATCCGCCACAGGGGTGGAGGTGGCGCTGTTCTTTTAGTCACATCCGTGACATACCGAAAGGTAAATGGGCGCGCTGCTTGTTGCGATTAGCCCGTTACAACAATTATGGATAAACGACCGCCTTCCAGCGGACGACTATCAATGAAATCCAGCTGTGTTTCCTCATCTCAGTGAGCGCGAATGAAACCTTTAACATGACACCCTTTTTTGAGTAGCATCATTTTGGAGGCTTTTTTCGTGGCCAAATAAGTAAATATTTTATGTTTTTTTTTATAAACTGGACATCGTACAAACAACAAAGGACATCGCACATATCATCGATAGAACATAACATACAGATACCGGTAATCTGCTAAGCAATAATCAGTAATGGCGGTGGAGCCGTCAAACAAGCCACAAACTGCTACATCAGTTATATAAGCTTCTAGCAACTATGTGAATATCGGATAAAAACATCACAATACCCGAAATAAGAGCTCAGAGCAGCAATGGAAAATCTGTGGTTGGCGATTTCGTTTATTACTATTTTCGTGAGACATGAAAAATCTGTACGTAAACAACATTTCTAATTCATGACCGCTAGTACGAACTTTTTGGTGGGGCTATATCGCAGCCAGGAAGTGCAATTTCAGGAAAGTCGTAGGACAGACGACAATAAATGGCTTCTGAACTATCCATGTTCAATGGACGAAGTTGAAGCCGAGTAGCAAATACACCAAATATGGAAAGCTAGCAGTAGCAAAAGCAGGAACTGATCATTCGTCATTCTGAAAACATGTAACGTCGTTGGTATGTATAGCACTGCATTACGGCAATATTATAGACGTTTCATTAAGAACGCAGCAAAAAATGGAGGCACTGTAAGGCCGCAGTCTACTCACCGCCAGCAGGGCGTGGCTGCGTTCACAGGGAGCGAGGGAGAGTGGCACGGGAGAGGTGCAGAGATGATGCACGCGACGAGGCAGGGTGGCATAGGAGACGCAGAGATACGTAGCCACGCCCTGCCGCCGACACCGCAAAGTATGATCGCGGCCTAAAGCTGTGAGCGATCGATAGCGTAATCATATTAGCGTGGCCTAATATTAGGTTGTCCCGAAAGTTCCGGAACACCTCGACCACTTTTTCTCAAATTTATTTCTTTACAACATAAACACATTTCAGCTAACAAGGTATTCACCATTACTATCTATCACCTTCTGTCATCTATCCCGAAGCTTGCCAATCCCATCCGCCCAGAACTGTTGAGACTGCCTCGCGAAGAAACGCTCGACGTCCATCTCGATGTCGCGCTGCTTTTTGAGCTGTTTCCCCTTTAGGAAGTTATGTAGAGGGGCGAACAGGTGGTAGTCAGACGGTGCGAGGTCGGGGCTATATGGAGGATGTGGTAGCACTTCTCAGCCTAGCGTCGCCAAGGTGTCCCGGATGAATCTTGCCAGATGTCGGCTGTCGGATAGGGCATGGGGTGTACAAGTCGAGAGCACTTTCCGGTATCCCAGCCGAGTGAGATGCTGATCGACTGTGGTGTTCCCACAGTCGAGTAGCAGGGCTACTTCACGTGTACTTACCGTGGGGTTCTCCTGCACGTTCTCCTTAGAAGCTGATCGTCAGCTCAGATGGACGGCCACTGCGTTGCTGATCTTTCAGGGCCACATCTTCAGAAGGAAAGCGGGTGAACCAATGGTGGATAGTTGTGCCTGCTCCGCATGCGACGCTGATTATTTGGACCGCTTCCCTTATGGAACTCCCTCGGTAGAACTCGTAGAGGTACAATGCTCGGAGTGACGTCTCGTCCATTTCGAGCTCTATTCCTTTTGTGGATAGGCGCGAATCCTTATATACCTATGGCATGGAACGTTCCTCAAAGTCAATGACAAATGCCCTGGCTATCCATCGTGGGAAGGCCCGAAAACCCTTGTCCGCCAAGGTGTTCCGGAACTTTCGGGACAGCCTAACACATAGCTTATTATTGAATAATTTATTCAATTCAAATAAACAACGTAAACAAGAGCAAGTTCAAGCAATGGTGCAAACTATAAAGCTTATCAAACAGATTTTGGAAAAAAATTTGGAACATTTAGTTAGCGGAGAAAGTACTGATTCATTGTGGAGATGTATCGCATGTATGCGCAATCACAGACTAGTGACACCGTATCAAATTACTAAGTTTGTCATATTGTCATTGAGCAGGAAGGCTCAGAAATGAGAACAACTTAAAAATTATGTGCATATCTTTACACATGCTGAATCTTTCTCATACTTAGCTACACAATAATTATAAGAAAGCGAATAACTCGCATTTGAATTAATCCCAGTACTTAGGCGGGTCAAAATTTGAGAATCCAAACAACTTCATAAGTCAACAAACCTTGTGGCCTTTATTTACTTTGAAGACTGATTTGTGGTAGAAAATGGATCAGCAACTTACGTCAAGAAGGCTTAATTCCATGTATTTCTAATAATGTAAATTCCGCGTGTCACTCAAGAAACAGTGTGCTATACACTCTTTGACGTGGAGTAAGGTCAATCTCGGGTCCTCAAACGTGCATAAATGAAAAGTGCTTTTTAAAATGATTACAAAGTTGCAGGGCATAAAATAGAGAAAATCTAGGAGATAGAGAGGAATCGATGGATGCGATGACTATCGAACTAAGGATGCTCCGAGTGGAGCTGTCTTGGTACTGGCAGAATAAACGCGATGTTTGATGACTTGTGCAAATAGAGCTGCGTACACTTGGAGTTGAGTAGGAAAGCGTAGTAATGCAGTGAATAGAACTTCCTTTTTTGTAGAACAACAAGAACGTCAGTTTCCGAGGGGGTTCGTCTTATTATGAGACGAAGCCATGTCACGAGGCTGGAACATCCCCAATGCACAGTAGCCTCAAAAGTATTCGGCCAAACACTTTTTTGTCATAGCTACTTTTCTACTTGACCAAATTTGGCAAAATTTCAATATGTGGTGCCTGAACCTATCGTCAACATTTCCTTGTACTTGATTGCCGCTTGATCATGGTTTTTACAAGAATTTACTGCAAGTCCACCAAAAAAAAGAGAAAAAGGCTTGGTCGAGAAAAACGGCTTTCTTTACAAGAACAAAACGAGCAAGCCTCAGAGAACATGAATATTTTGTAGAAAGACCACGACTTTGATGACAGCGGCACAGCGGGACGGTATAGCGATGGCACTCCCAAAAAACAAAAAATTGCATTCAACCACGTAACTCACACCGTTGAGCGCCAAAATAGTATACTATTTAGTATGCAGTGTCTCCAAATACAACATATTAAAATTTCTCGTGCATCGGTCCAGTCGCAAAAAAAGTTGCAAGTGAAAAACACAAGTGAACAATCATTTTGCCGAATACTTTTGAGCGCTACTGTAGATCACCGCTGTGACTTAGTAGTTGGAAGAGCGACAGAGCCTGTAAACAAATAAACATGAACAACCCGTGAAAGTTCACTTACAATCAGATATGCTGCTCTCGCCTAGCAGTCGGCAGCGATTATTTGAGAGTGACTTCTGGGTGATTTTTTCTGGAAATCACTCCACGGAAAGTGGAATGTGTGGATCACTTGTAAATCCGAGCTCGCATAGAGCGAAATAATACTTTTCCTAGTTCTTAAGTAACGGAGATCAGCAAAAAGACTAAAGCAAAATTTTGAAAAAAATTTTATGAATCTCATTTTGCATGAAAATCAGAGGAAGACGCCATATTGCACTGATATCGACTATATCTCCATTTTCAACCATTTCCGCACATAGTTCTCATGCAAAATTTGGACAATTCCGAGAGCCATTTTCTTGATTCGTATCTATTTTTGTTCGCGTGCTGAGGTCTATCTGACCCGGAGATAAATCAAAAGTTTGAACCAAAAGAAGGAATTATATGGGAATAGTTAATCAGTTTATCGTGCTGACGATTTGCGCAGCTATTACGGAAAGCTGGAACAGTCTCATCGTTTTTCGTCGCTGTTAAAGAGATTGTAAAGATTCAGCAGACGTGTCCAATACTCCCCAGAGTTCTTTTTGTAAACCCTTCCCATGAGAGCTATTGGAAGCTTCTGCGAAGACTTGCAAAAATATTAAAATTTTTTCTCCCACACGCAACAGAAAATGTTGCACATAAAATGAGTTGCGATGCTTGACAAAATATTTAGTAAGTTTTTTTTTCAATGTTCGGACTGAGAATAACCACTAGGCCTTCTTGTTGCGCCAACGTTGATGATCCTCAAACCGCTGGGGTTCCACTACCCAAGCTACAAGGAGTAAACAACGGCTCCAGTTTATTGTCTCGATAAAGCACGGTAGCCATTTTTGTTGTCATGTTGTCTGTGGTATCATTGACGCTTATCGTTATTGACCTCAACGGTATCGATCACCTCACTCTCTCTATAACACTTTCCCCATTGGCACGTTACATTCTTCTCGTTGAGTGGCACTTTGTTTCAAGTGTTTTTTTATTATGAAATATAGCTTATTCTTATAGTTAGCATAGTCGCGTAGTGTAGTGCTGCTAGAAAGGAACACAGCAATGAGTCCTCGGAAGCCAGAAGGATTCTTCAGAGGAATGTCAGACCAAAAGTTGCCAACAGTGCCTGATCTCCCTGTCTACGTGCCTTTCAATGGGCAGATTATCGAATATCCTACCTCACTGAAACCAAAAGCGAATGGAGATGTGGACGACAAACGATTGAGAATTCCCAGAGGGTGAGCTCTTCAACTTATGTCTAAATTTAAAGAAGCAAAGGTTTGGGCGTCCATGCTCCCTTAATCGAGCAAAGCTCAATTTGAAGACATCTCAAGTGTATAAGAATTACGAGAAATTCTATCATTCTGTCTGGCGGCTCATTTGTTTGTCGTGATTATTCCAAGAACATTCAGCGCTCGAACCTTATTCATTGACCAAGAAGCGTTTATACTTGATGGACTTAGTTGATAAAGAGCTTTTCTAGCGTAAGGAACGCCGGTCAGCACTGACCGATAACTGTTCCCCCATACACGTTAAATGTTGAATTTTTTTTTTGAATTTCAGTGAGTTTTAGGTAAGAATGAAGCTTAACTTTGGAGCACACAAGAAATTAGGTGAAAAATTGTCATCAATGAATGTTTATGGAAATTCATTTCAATTTCTGGGTACCTGCTAGAACCATCATAATGTATGCCCATGTAAAACCATCGATATGGATGGTTACTTAGTACAGGCTAATTTGGACAGTTATGGTCTGGACACCAGTATGAGCTTAACTCGATCCTACCTCCTTAGCCCTTTCTATTTGTTATTTTCTGTAATTCTGCATTCACATATATTGGGTTGGGGAATAAGTTCCCGCGGTTTTTTTAAACCCCGTTTTTCACATTGTTTCCTTCATCTTTCGGTAAAGCTTATATACGTTTTCGATAGAGCTTTTTTTACTCTACAAAATACTTCTATCCATTTCTCGGTTTCTTTGACTACCTAATATTTATGAGGTTTGGAAACGAAGTAAGCCGAAGGCAAAAATTGGCACTCTCGACACCTCATCTTCCTAATCTACCATCGAGATCGAAAAATGCATGTGTGTATGTTTTCGATAGAGCTTTTTCAGCTCTACAGAATGGTACTACTTTTTATTTGAATCGCTCAACTTTTTGCTGATTTTAAGACTCCAAATGCAGTACACACTAAAAGTGTGCACTTTCGTTATCTCCCCTTCCTCGACTACCGTCGAGATTGGAGAGGATGTGCATACATGCATTCGATAGAGCTTTTTTTGCTCTACAAGAAGATGCCACCCCTCTTTTAAATCCTGTCATATTTTAGCATGTGAGGACAAGTTTCCACCTTTTTTTCAACTCAAAATTGCGCAATGAAAATTAATTTTTTTGGCAAAGTGTTTTGTATTATTTGATAGAGCTCTTTTCGCTCCACAAGATAATGCTTATGGTTTTCGTTCAAATTATTTTTTGCTATTTTTTAGATCATTTAAAAGAAGTGCCAAGACGACGAATTCGCGTATTTTCGTGTTGATCATGCTCGATTTCGTCGATTTGGCACTCCTTTAAAATGATCTGAAAAATAGCAAAAAATAATTTGAACAAAAACCATAAGCGCTTTCTTGTGGAGCGAAAAGAGCTCTATCAAATAATACAAAACACTTTGCCAAAAAAAAATTAATTTTCATTGCACAATTTTGAGTTGAAAAAAAGGTGGAAACTTGTCCTCACATGCTAAAATATGACAGGATTTAAAAGAGGGGTGGCATCTTCTTGTAGAGCAAAAAAAGCTCTATCGAATGCATGTATGCACATCCTCTCCAATCTCGACGGTAGGCGAGGAAGGGGAGATAACGAAAGTGCACACTTTTAGTGTGTACTGCATTTGGAGTCTTAAAATCAGCAAAAAGTTGAGCGATTCAAATAAAAAGTAGTACCACTCTGTAGAGCTGAAAAAGCTCTATCGAAAACATACACACATGCATTTTTCGATCTCGATGGTAGACTAGGAAGATGAGGTGTCGAGAGTGCCAATTTTTGTCTTCAGCTTACTTCGTTTCCAAACCTCATAAATATTAGGTAGTCAAAGGGATCGAAAAACAGATATAAGCATTTGGTAGAGCAAAAAAGCTCTATCGAAAACGTATATAAGCTTAACCTAAAGATGAAGGGAACAATGTGAAAAACGGGGTTTAAAAAAACCGCGGGAACTTATTCCCCAACTCAATAGATACGGTTGCAGGCATTACACGCTTGGAGACACCGAAAGGTGGCAATTTGGCCTACGGTAGATCTTCCCTAACGCTTGTAGTTCGTGTAGGTGCACACATCGCACATACGACACCTTGCTAGAATGTCGAATATTTATTCAATGAATTTTTTTACCACAAATACCGATTTTCTTACCCTTTCGCTTATTCCCCCATTCATTATTTCACTCGATTGCTGCAGTTTATTGTTTCACTTGATTCACATCATGAATGAATGAAAATTTGAAATTCACATCGTGAATGAATGAAATACACCCTACTAGACAAATGACATGTTCTACGGCGAATAACTCGGAAAGGTGATGTTGCAATTTGAAGAGTTGCGCGGTGGATGTGAATACAGAGCATAACGTCGCGATTTTGAATCCGGGTTGCTCTATCGATTATCGCTTTCACCCTCAATGATTTCTCCCCCCTCCCCTTTCTTCCGCTCCTTCCTCGCCTTCTCTGCCTTTCCCTTCATCGGATTCCTCCCGATTCCTCTGAAGGAAGTGCTTCATAAATGAGTAGATCACAGGTCGAAGTCATTATAGTGCCAAAACCTCTAAGTAATTATTGAAGCAGGCAAAATTGCGAATTACTTATGCTATAGCTAAATTCCACTGCTGTCAGACAGTAGTGTTTCACGTCGTTCCACGAGGCAGAAAGGCTGTCCGACAGCACTGACTGAGGTTACAGCAAAGGTGTTAAGTTTGCTGAAACACTACGAACTCGGCTTGTGCCATGAACCGTAGAGACAATTGATTGCCTATCCAATGTGCACAAAGATTTAGGAGGTGTCTCTGCTCATTCGTCCATATACATAATGTACCTTCAAAAGACTTGAACAGCTGTGATTTTTGTGAAAGAACATTTTTTAATTTCAAAATGCTAGAAATTCTATGTGCGAAAATGCTTCTGATCAAAGATGCGAACCATCACTGCGGTCATTCTCTGTATAGTATATACACATAGAGCAATATGGAGCGTTGCGTAAATACTTCAAACTGTAGAAGAAGCCATACATAGGCACACCACACAAATATTTATGGATTTCACTGTTACAAATAGTAATTTAGATATGACATCTGCTGGACACAAATCTGCGTCTACGGTCCAAGCCAGAAACCGACTACGCTTTGGAAGAGTTTCTTTTCTGACCGCTGTGCAAAACGCAATGAAATCCTCCATAAAGGTGAAATTACTGTTGCTATTTTGAATGTAAATTGCCAGTGGTAACCATTACTTCTGCTCAATGGCTTTGAGCCATGGCATGAGTGTTCTGCACAATATTGCCATGGCTTTCCCATGTTTAATTTCCAAAAAATCTCGGAAACAAAATGTTCATCAATTAGGCTAGTGGGGATGTTATGTCACATTTTTCAAAATTTGCATATATTCTTCGAATTATCCAGCACCTTCACGATAATATTAAAATAACACACAACGACATCCCCTTCGGTAAGTCATGTTAACGCGCTCTACCTTTCCCTTGCACAATGGAGATTGATTCCGTTTGAGGCGAACAGCCATTATGTCATTCTAAAGTATTACATCCACCGTCTCGGCTTCGGTTCTGAATATGACAATTATCTAGACTGAATTCAAGCAGATGTGGAAGAAAGATGCCTCCTCCTAACGGTCAGCGTCCCTCATCAAAGCTTCAGGGCTGACTGCCAATTTGAAGACGAAATGAGGTTTAGACCATTTACTTCGTAGGATACACAGATCTATGTACTGGGAAGTGCTGTAGGGGAGAGCTACTATCAGTGCTATCACCACAAGCAGCAACTGCGTGGCCTGAAATTACAGAGCCTCCCGCATGCAATGTGTGGCTGAACGCCGGCTGAAACCTCGAAAAATCTGACCAGGAAACCATAAATATGTATGATACATTACACTGAGGGTGCCATGAAAGGAGTTACTTTGCTCATGGCTCACATCCGCCAAGTGTATGTACAAAACAGAGGGCAACGAAAGAGATAAGAGTATTGGGTCAAAATATCCCTGAAATGTTCCTCTAGAAGCAGGACATGCTGTGGCTCAATACTTCCAAAATCATGAGTATATGGAGCCTTCGGTGCTTTAGAGCACTTGTAGCATCAAATCCCTCAAACAGCCAAGCCAGCTTCCGTAGTGGGTCTCTCGTGAGAAGCTTCCTAAGGACTGATCCCTCATTCCATAAAGTCACAGAGCTCTTGCTGCTCGAAGAGCGCTGCTATGAACGGAAGTATCATTTTCGTGCCTCGAAAACGCCTTCAGAGGAGTTTCGGTAATGGCACGTTCTGGTCCTTGGAAACAAAGGACTGTGGGAACCCGGAGAAAACGGAACGTTCAAGAACACCACTCAATACGAATCCCCTCAGGTACCCAGAGTGAGCAAACCTTAGCAAGGTTGTGAACGAAGGTGACGAAATCTCGGATTCTGCCGAGTTGCTGTAACACATCATGTTCACTCGGAAGAAGCTTCCGACCTGCTCGTGCAGGAGCCTGCTACGGATTTTAGTGATAGTGTGAAGTGAGCTTTTGAATCTGGGGCGTGGAAGTTCTTGTCGGAATCTGCTGAAGCACGAGGTAAAAGTGACTTTATTTGGCACCCCGTGTAGATGGACAGTTCTCTACAAGCGGCCGTGAAAGTTAAACATAAACACCATTCGACCAGTGGTTCTCCTTCGACTCAGCTCGTTGCCTGAACGGGAGAGGTGTCCAGGCTCACTCCTATTTCGGAGCCGCACCGACATCCCACTTACCTTTGCCCCAGCTAGAATTCTGCAGGAGTGCCATCCACAAAACGGTGAATTGTTCAACAACGATAATGGTGAATACAATTGATATCGTGCCTTTGTACGTGAAAAAAGACAGTCTGCCTGGGAAGAAAAATGACAAAACTTTCTCTCCCAACTTGGGTACATCACGAAGGATGGTCTGAATCTGGTTTGCTCTGTCACTAAATGTCTACTTATTCATTTACTTTTTATAAATTATCTGTTGATTTGCCAGAGCGTAGTTAATTTGTGCGGAGCTCACCGCCAGGAAAGGTGGCACTACAAGTGCCTGAACATAACGGGTGGATTAAGCTCTGCAAGAAACATAAGGCCGCGTTCATACTTTGCGACGGCAGGGTGTGGTTGCATTCACAAGCAGCGAGGCGCAGTGGCACGGGGGAGGTGTAGAGGAGACGCAGGCGACGAGACAGGATGGAAGACGCAGAGACACGCAGCAGCGCACTGCCGCCGGCACCGCAGAGTATGAAGGCGGCCTCAAGCGGAAAAGAAGGTTGTGGCTGGTCGTCAACGTAGAAACAGGCAAACTCAAGAAAATAAAAAAAATATAAGACCATAGAAAATTCTCCGCTCTTGAGAATTAACCAGCTAAATGAACAAGATCATTGAAGTGTTGAGTTTCAGTTAGTGGAGTGGCAAAAGCTGGAAGACTTTTGGCGATAATGGGAAGCAGGTGAGCTTGCCCATCTGTGAATGCGTATCACACAGTTTGTAGTGTAACTTTATTTCAGTGGAGCTGGAAAGACATCGCTGCTGAATGTGCTCACATCGAGAAACCTTTCCGGTTTAAACGTCAGCGGTTTTGTAACTGTGGATGGGAGTTGTGTAAGCAAATGGAGAATGAAAGAGGTATGTGCTCACCTAACGAATCTGATTCTACGGGTTCAAATTCCTGTGAGACGTTCCGCGCCATTTTTAAAGACTGCATCATTTTTTTACTTCGAAATTCACCAGCTTTCTCTTAGTGATCGCATTCATTGGAAGCTGCTCACAATCAGATCAAGAGTGACGAAGCTCATTCACATAACTCTTTAGACACAAGCATGGGATAGGTAGAGCGTGGGCGAAGAAATGAGGGAGAGTACATAAACAATGTTATATTCCGCCCATTGTGGGCGGGGAGTGTAGGTTGGAATAAGGTTGGTGACACGTTTCTATGAAGCCTGTAACGGTGATGGGCGGAGCGTAATTAAAATAGGCGTAGTCTAGAACAGAATTTCATAATTCCGATCCAGCATGGCCTAAAAACTTCGTTCAAGGAGGGATGAGAGCATGGATTATAAGAAAATAAGGGGGGAGGGGGAGGGAACATAGACAATGTTACGGGCCGTCCGCGGAGGGTGGGTCGTGTGTGATGAAGAGGTAAATCATCTGATTTCATCTAACGGATCATTATTATTAAGGGAGTCAAAATATAAAGAACAACTTATCGCGCCCAGAGTTGCGCCAACTTTGCTGGGGGAGGGGGGGGGGGGGTAAATAGGCTATGGTCAGCACGTAGTTATTGGAGCATTTGAAGAAGAGCCGTGGTCAGTGG
This sequence comes from Trichostrongylus colubriformis, assembly GCA_963978905.1. NCBI lineage: Eukaryota > Metazoa > Nematoda > Chromadorea > Rhabditida > Trichostrongylidae > Trichostrongylus > Trichostrongylus colubriformis. Next base: position 6,102,745 of record OZ022259.1, on the reverse strand, counting down.
CCGGGTGCTCATTTCAGCGCCCGCGAAAATCAGCGCCGGCGCAGCCGCCCCGGATCCGGTCGGATTGACCGGCTTGCGTCGGTACAGATGCTTTGCTACAGGGCTGAAAGAGGAAAGAGTGGAGGTTTCACCTTGAAAACGGCCCCGGATCGTCTGTGAGGTTTATGCTACACCGTCCTCTCCATCATATCTTCATAGATTCAAGTTTTAGTGCAGACTTTTAGATCGATACGATTACCGGGCACACACAAGCAAATTGTGCCCTATACGGATCCTTTGCATTTGTGTACATAGCGAAAGTGAAAAATAGGAATTTTTCTTCCAGATTTCGGCTTTTGTGCAACAGCACGATATGTTCATCGGAACGCTGACTGTGCGGGAGCATTTACGATTTATGGTGAGTTGGGGCAAGTTCTTAACATATTCCATGAGCCGTAGCTTTGTAAAAGGGACGATGTTCAGATAGGAAGGGGAAAATCATGCAGCTAACTCCATATAAAAGATTAGATGAATAGATAGACTTATGAAAGAAGTAGCGAACACCAACTGAAGAAGCGTTGGGTATGTGACCTGCAGTAATCGAGCATAGCGCATTCCTCACTGGTTGAGACCTCCCTCAACTTCCTCCATCTGCAGCAGATCGGCCCGAATTCGTCTTCAAAGTCCATTCAACAAGTTAGAAAACAAAGCGTGAGATGCCATGAGGACCCTACTCGGATTCGTAGTTGTGAATTGTCAAACGGCAAAACCATTGGGGCTTTATAAGCACACCGGTGGTCATACCATGACCTTTACCGATTAGGTGAATATCATTGTAAACTGTGAATATTCAATATTGTGCTGGTCCGGAGTCCTTTTGAGGAGTCTTTTGAGTTTTTTGAATAAATATTTTCGAGTTGCAATTGCTGTTGAACATTCTGTGAATATCCACTGGTTATTGCAGGCCAAAATGAGAATGGGATCTGCTTACACCACTGCAGAACACTATTTGCGTGTTGAGGATGTAATAAGGAAGGTTTGTGATCTCTGATGGCGATATTTTCGCCGAATTCATTTGAAAGTTCTATTGATAAGAGCTTAAACTCTTACATATGAAAAGTGCAGAATCGATTTTCGAACATTTCAGATGGGCCTATCTGGCTGTGCTGATACAAAGATTGGAATTCCAGGTTCAGTAAAAGGTCTCTCTTGTGGAGAACAGAAGCGATTGTCATTTGCTTCCGAGGTGAGATATGAAAAATCTTATACCCATAATTTTTCTCACCGAAAGTAGGAAGTTTTACAAACAACTTGCAAATTGAGACCTTCTTCCTACTCTTCTGATCACCATATAAGCAAATATAAGAAAATGCAGTGACTGAATGAAGTTTGACCTACTTGTGCTGTTTTTGCATGCTTTAAAGCTCTTTGAAATTTACCTCCTGACGTTTCACGTTTTACAAGCGCTATTTTGGAATCAAATTTCAAAAAATAAGTTAGCAGGTTCGTCTGGGAGGATAAAAGCACTGACTTGTACATCGGCTGGCCACCGCAAGTCATTGTATAGGCCACATCACATTCACCAGCCATCACGATTCTGAATGGAATTAGAATGTGCGGCGCATCCCACAGAAGGGATTGATTAACGCTAAAAACTTTATCCTTTATCCTTTAAGTTAGCAGGTTCAATAAGCAAAAGAACAGTAACTCAGTTGTGTCTTACTGAGGATGAATGAAAGAAAATTGCCCGTTGAGTGAAGCGATATCAAACAGAAGTGCGTGAGGCACCAGTCGCGGTCCATGCGCGGCGATGAAGTATTAGGTTGAGGAATAAGTTCCCGCCGTTTTCTGTTCTTTGTTTTTCACATTTTTCACAGTTTTGAATAAAGCTTTCCCTGCTCTATAGCGCTGCTTTGTGTTTTCCGATCCCATCAATTGCCTTATATTTATGAGGTTCGGAACTGAAGTGATCTGAAGGCGAAAATTCGCATTTTCGACACTTCCCCTTCTTCGTCTGCCATTAAAGGCAAAAAATATTTGTGCACATGTTTTCGATTGAACTTTTCCAGCTCTACAAAATGATACTGCCTTTCACTCGAATCGCTCAATTTTTTGCTGTTTTTAGGACTCAGTAATGCAGCACTCATCATAAGTGTGCACTTTCGTTATCTTCTCTTCCTCGCCTACCATCGAGATGAGAAAGGACATTTTTTAATATACATTCCATAGAGCTTTTTTGCTCTACAAGATTATGTCACTAGTCTTCTGGATACTTCCGCAGTTTGATGTTTCTGAGACTCAGAAATGGAGTCTCTGTAGAAGCCCACCGACACTTTTTTTTTTTTGCAAAAAATCGAGATTTTACCGAATACATTTATCGTACAAGAAACCTCTCAATTATAACGGTAGATGGCTCAGAGATGTCTTCTGACCTCATTCGATTTCATCTGACCATCTGACGTGGAGAAGGTCAGCTTTTTTGGACTTCGATGCGCCAAAGTGCAGATGTTTTTCCTGCAAATTACTCCACTTGAACCTCAAAAATAACAAATAATCGAACCATCAGAAAGCAAATGAAACCGCTTTGTAGGAGTGAAAAAGCTCCATCGAAGACATATGCGCATACATTTTTTGACCTAGAAAGATGAAGTGTCGGAAGTGCCACTTTGAAACCTGCAACAGTACCAGATTATCAGTAATTAATGTTGGTTTAATGATGAAGAAAGTTCCTCTGTGTACAGATCCTCACGTGCCCGAAGATACTGTTTTGCGATGAACCAACGTCTGGACTGGATGCTTTCATGGCAGGCAAGGATATTTACGTTAATCCCTTCACTAAAGGTGCTTTAAAGACAGCATTAGGGATAATGTGGTAAGGGAGAAACCCCTACAAGAAGTCACTCACATGGTAGTCCTGGGCCTAGGAAGGCTACCTCTGGCAAAATCCCGGTGAAAAAGCGCCCCTCCGAGCCGTAGAAACGCCGCAAAACGCCGCAACCGCCCATCTGTCCCGCCTCCTGATAAGTCGATCCCCCCTCCGGATGACGTAATTCCCGATTGACTGGGGTAGGAGTGGCCAAGGAGATGCGGCAGGATCGAAGGTTTTGCGGCGCACTTTCGCAGTTCAAGCTTGAAGCCCCTTGTGTTTACTTGGCAACATGCCAATGGAAAACTAGATCAGACTACCCGCCTCTTAACGGACAGGTCGTCCGCGTGGAGAATCAACAGTAGAAAGGGGGTCCTATTCCTCGGGTTTTGACCAATTCCTTCGTTTCTTCACTGTCCTGTTACTAGGCATCTCGACTTTCACATTCACTACTTCTTTTACTTTTCGTCCGACTTTCCCCTGATGCTGCCGTTAACCAGAGCTGTTAAGGTCGTGTTGTTGCGGATCTGAAAGAGTTAGCCGATGGTGGAATGACCGTGGTGATCACTATTCATCAACCGAGCAGTCAAGTTTTTTCTCTGTTCAATGAGTAGGTTCTCAAGGAATGTTCACGACCAGAGGAACCCTGAGAGAAAACACCTTTTTTACTTGCAGTGTTTGCCTTATGGCATGTGGCCGTATCATCTATCTCGGTCCAACTGAAGAGGCTAGCTCACTTTTTGAGAGGTTCCTCCTACAAATCTATATTCTACATTTTTTTTTAGGGGGCGTACTTCATCTGCATTGCCATTGGTGAGAAAGCGGTGGATCTGTCTGTTTACACCCACAAAGCCGAGGTGTTTCCGCGAAACTACCATCACCATTCCAGCGCTTTCTTACCACTGTCCTCACATGCGACGCCCGCCTCCTATCGCTATTGTGCGTTTATCTCTACAAATTCACTGATTTTAGATGTGGTTATCCTTGCCCAGACTACTGCAACCCGTCAGATCATCTCATTCGGACGCTCTCTATCATCAATGGACAACGTCGGTCTTCTGTGAGAAAAATTATCGTGAGCACGACTTTTTAATAGAACCGTTACACCTACAGAATGTGAAATTGCAATTTCTAAGTAAGGCAACAGCAGAGAAAGAACAGAACAAAAGGGTTAAAAAGTCAAGAAAGGCCCTTTTTCCATCACTGGTCCTTATCGAGAACGTCCTTTGGGGTCCTCTACACCACTGAAGGGAGTGATTTAGGCGACGAAGACAGCAGTGAAATTTACAGCGTCTTCCAGGGCTACTTCGCCGTCGGCATCCACTGCACCCAGAAGCATCCAGCCAAAAATACGGCGAAAAGAATAGAGCGCGTCTTTCAACACGAGCTCCCCACAAATGATCTCTTTTGAAGTTGCTCCACCATTTAAAGAGGCATGCCTTCCCAGTTCTGGATTCCATACTATCCCGCAGTGTTTTCAAAGGAACCACTTAGGGTCAGGAGAAAATGAGAACTGGTGAGGCATGCTCCCTGGAAACAAATACTCCAGCTAAGAAAAGGTGATGTGTCGCGGAACTTGCAATAAAAGCTCTGCTTGAGGTCTTATCACGATCGCGCAGCATTGCCAGTCGTGATGTCACGCATCCGGGGGAGTTGCCTGTGGGATGGGGCAAAGTTCGCGGCCGGCTGACTTTGCCCATCGACCGCTGCGTCTACCCGGGTGTGTACCACTATGTCAGGATTTCGCACAAGGACGAGCGGCGTGCGATGCAGTATGTGCGATCTGTACGCGTCGCGATAGTTGGGTCTTAGAACGATTACAAGTCAATGCTTGGGGCGCGATACGCAGTTGACTTGTGATTGCTTTGGCACTCAACAACATGGCGCCTTTAGCTCGTCCGCATAGCTTCGCTTGCGACAGCCGCGGTACGAAATCCTGACATAGGTGTACACACCCCCTGGGGGGTGTGTGCCCTTATGTCAGGATTTCGCAACGCGGCATGTCGCAAGCGAAGCAATGCGGACGAGCTAAAGACGCCATGGTGTTGGGTCTCGAAGCGATCACAAGTCAACTGCGTATCGCGCCCCAAGCAGTAGTGTGTAATCGTTCTAAGATCTAACTACCGCGACACGCATAGCTCGCACACACAGCGTCGCACGCCGCTCGTCGTCATGCGAGATCCTGACATAAAGGTACACACCTTATTTCCCTTGTAGTTCCATTTTATTACTGCATAATGAGAGCTTCCATGTTGTAAAGTAACGAAGTTACTTCCTGTAAACTACGCGTTCCAGAGCATTCGAAATGAATTCCGTCGGACTCCACAAGGACAGGAAGTTAAAAGAATCAGCAAAAGAAAGGTTGAGCTATCTTTTGTCGTCTGCCGACGTGTTTAAGGCGTCCTGAAATAACTACTTTACAGATGGACGAGAATGCTGCTGATAGAGTGAAAAGCGAGAAAGACAGATCCTTTCTCAATATGCAGTGAGTTGAGCTGCTTTGGTTGTTTCTCATTCTTTTGAATTACTCGGTCAATTATTGGTTAGAGCTGTGTTCATACTCAGCGTCGGCATGGCATGGCTGCGTTCACAGGCAGCGAGGCGGAGTGGACGGGTAGGTGCCTAGACGACGCAGGAAGCAGGAGAGGGTTGCACGGGTGTGAACCCTTACGTCAGGATTTCGCACCGCGGCATATCGCAAGCGAGGCAATGCGGACGAGCTAAAGGCGCCATGTTATGGGGTCCCGAAGCGGCTACAAGTCAACTGAGTATCCACCCCTAGCATTACGTTATAATCGTTTTAAGACCCAACTACTGCGACGCGCATAGCTAGCACACACTGCGTCGCACGCCGCTCGTCGTCGTGCGAAATCCTGATGTAAGGGTACAGACCCGGGTTGCATGGAGACGCTGAGATAAGCAGCCACTCTCGAAACCGCAGAGAATGAACACCTAGAGCCGCCTTTATGCGGAGCGATTTTGTGTTTTTGCAAATTTGTGATTCGGCTTTTTGCGATTTTGCGGCGTCGCACTACTACGATACTACGACATTTAGATTGTACAATGCCGCAACTTCGCGTGCGGAGCCGCGACACCGCAAAATCGCGGAGTCTGACGGCGGCTTTATATGAACAATCTGCGCGTATAGCGTACCAATGCACCACACCCACCTAAAGGCTGGGAAAGGACGCTGTCACGACTTTACTCTCGCAGCACAGGGTAGCGATAGAGCTTCTTTCTTTGTCAAAAGAGATGGAATATGAATTTTGGCCTATGATTATAGAGGAAAAGGAGCTCGGAGTGGGTAAAGCCAATTCGTGGGCAAGAGAAGCTTCCCGCACGATGGGTATTTCTTCATCCCGGAGCTTTCCTCTCCCATCAAGAATAGGCTAAAATGCACATGCCACCATCCTGGAACCATGTTCGTGTTTTCTGTGTCTTAGGAACGATAAAACGATACAAGGAAATTCCTCCGTAAATGTCGTGGGTAATAGAAGGACATTTGCCGTGCTTTCAGGTGTGCATGATGCAGTAGTGCATAATACGTGACGTTGCGTACTCCCCTTTCCCCTCCCCGACTCACATTTGACCCATTTATTCATTCGGAAATGACATAATAACCTAGAAAAAGCAATGCGAATTAGAAAGCCGGGTGCTACAGGAGTTGGGGGGGGGGGGGGCAGTGCACTGTGCTCTGCGTCTCTAACGTTATGGCTAGGGCGCGGAGAAGCTATAGCACCAGCCGAATCGGGTTTGATTTCTGCATACAAATGATACTGATGAAGAAAATTCGAGCTTTGTTCATTATGTTAGCCTAAGGCTTAGGGAAAGAGATTCCCTTGCCCTAGACTTAGGCGAATACGCGTAAGTGGTTGTTTGGTCTAGTTGTAGCGAATTTTTCGTAATATACTGATGGAAGAATAATTTAATCGTTTTCTCAGCGAGTTAGCTGTATCTAGGCATAAAATAACCCTAAGAGTGCCTATAAGCAGAGATTGGGCACGACTTTCGCTTTTGTCGAGTGTCCCCCCCCCTAACTCCCATAGCACCGAAAGCTCAGCTGAGAACATTTTCGCCCTCTGTGCTAAAAGTCTATGAAACAACAGCCACTCCAGACCTATGCAGGATACTTCTTCTTTTTACTATCAACAATATGATTTTGAACTATAATACAGTGTCTATGCAGAAAATAAGGAATCCAAAAGCTGGATCATGAACACAGTTTGAGGCAAGAGGGTTAGAGCGCACTAGAATTCAGCATTCAATTTTTTTTGCAACCTTTCTAGGTATCCAGCCTCATTCTGTGCCCAGACAAGGGCACTAACATGGAGATCATGGCTTACAGTCACTAGGGACCCACTGCTGCTGAATGTTAGACTCATACAAACTATAGTAAGCTTTTTCTTAATGAACGTTCTTTCTTGAGAAAAATTAATAAAGAGTTACGCCTTGACGATCGATTTCAGATTATCGCTATCATAACTGGAATGGTATATTGGCAAACTGCAGTCACGGCCGACACAGTCATCTCCATAAACGGAATACTCTTCAACGCTGTGCGGAATATCAACTTTATGTTGCAGTTTCCTGCTGTTCCGGTACTATTCCTGGATTAATATTCTTCTGAAATATTATATGTTGAAGTTTTGAAGTTCAATCGTTGCAGGCCATCACATTAGAATTAGCAATTGTATTGCGGGAGAATTCCAATGGTATATACCGATCCTCATCGTATTTCATTGGAAAAAACCTAGCTGAGGTAAGAAATATTGTGCTCCGCTCATGGAATTACAATTAAAATTACATTAGATTAGTCATTCTACCTACATTATTCCTCATCTTTACTTCCTTGCTGGCGCACTTCATTAAAGTTCATTGTCTGGCTAGTGACAGCACTATGAAGCTCTCCGCCTAGTGGAGGGCACTAAGGTCACCGGGAGCGATAATGGCGTTACCGCGTACGCCAGCTGTCTTGCTTGTGTACTGCTGTGGACCCGGGGTACACCGGGAGTCGGGGATTCCTCGACAGGCTGGTCGTATATGACCGGACGGAAGGGGGTCGTTGCTGCAGAGATCTGCTATAAGCGCTAGAATCTAAGCTTTCAGTAAGCAGATAAGAAGCGAAGGGTAATTCGCAGCGAACTCGTATGGGGAAATGTCAAAGAAATATTTTTTGCTTCAAGTAAGAGTACAACAATATAATATTAGTGAAACACATAGCAGCTATACAATACGGCAACTTTATTGGTATTGTAGAGGTCAAAAATATGTTGGGAGGGGTCGTATTTGGTACCCGTGGAGGGGAGGGGGTCGTACTGAAACGGCTATTCTCCTCGACACCAGGGAGAGTGCCCTGTGTGTACCGCTCGCGCAAATCCATAGCCTCCCCCCCCCCCTCCCCCCGTCTTCAGCGTCCCCGGTAGGTGAAGCCATAAGTAGCTTCACAACATTTTAGAGACACCGCAAGGAGGGCAATTCTGGTTTACGGTATGGGAGGACGGTGGCCGCAATGCACACACGGCACTTTGCCAAGACGTCGAAAGTGACTTTATTAGGTTTTGGTTGTAATCCCACTTTTTTCTACTTCGCTTTCGCCTATTCTTCACTTAACTGTTTAATTTGTTTATTGCTGTGTGTTGTTTCACTTATTTCACATGATCACGAATAAATGAAATACACTTTACGAGACAACAAATGACTTCTCTACAGCGGACAACTCGGAAAGTCAGTGCGTTGATGCGAGTGTGAGGCAAATAAACTTCACAGCGCAGCGCTTTTTGATCCGGGTTTTTCCACCGATTATCGTTTCTATTGAATGTTACGTTACAAAATGACCATTTCTTTGCATCTTTCTCTTCATTCGGTGCCCCTTCCACTTCCTTTAAAGTCGTCGAAGGAGTGAAATGAGAAGGGGAAGAAATGCAAGATAGAAGGTACGCTGAGAGGCCGAGTTGAGCGTAGGTGTGATGGACTGTCTTCTGTCTCACAGTAGGACATAGATGGAGAACGAAATTATGTTTTATGATATGCAATTGTGCAATATCAGAAGATATTTTTTCTAAGTTTCCCTTTACACATTCTAATATTTATGAACTTATTCGCAGTTTATTTTGCTGTTTGTTACATGTTTTGTTCTCAATTTTCCTTTTATTTATATTTCATTACTGGAATTTATTCATGTTATTTAGCTACCGGAATATGTTATTCTGCCGACTTTGTACAACGTTATCGTCTACTGGATGTCTGGTAGGTCTTTGAAATGCTTCGCTTAGGAGAGATCCAATAATCCATTTAGGTTTGGTTCCAAACTTGTGGACTTTCCTGTTCTCGTCACTCATTTGTGCCCTTATGACCGGCGTCGCTATTTCAATATGTGAGTACGTCTGCTTTCGTTATGCGTCCTGCACTATCCAGCTTGATCTTACATTATGATTTCCCCCCATAGTAGATCGAAATTGGTTTCCAAACAGTAAGGCTTGTTCTCTCATAATGTGCAACATCATAACCAAGAGGCAATGTGACCCGCTTGAAGGTATGTGTCACTTCTTTCCAACTAGGTGAGGGCACGCAAGGAGGGGTGGGTCACAGTCTCTGGAGTGCGGCGAATGGACAATAGGGCTATGATGAGGCATGGCACGCACGGTGACGCAAATCGAATAGCGCCGTCATCTGATAGGCGATAAACTTAGTTTTGGCCACTTTTCAGCAAGAAAAAGTTTTCGCATTGGAAACCTTGTACGATGTATTCCAACCTAACCGTTTTCCATAGTTTTCTGAAGCCTTTGTCACTCTGATGATACCGTCCGAAAAAAACTGCTCCACTGTTGAAGCGCTAAAACCAACAACCCTCCTTCGCGCAATGATTGTTCACTGGTTCAATAACTGTTCGTCTGGTCTTATTAGTAGCAATCATTTACATCGAAATCATTACATTTACATTGCTCAAGACAATACTGCTAGTTGAAGTGCGACTGGCCTGATCTCTATAAGTTCCCACTATAGTGAGATGAGCGTGAGAGGAATTTAACCCATGTCAAACAGCAGAAGACCTGGATGCTGGGGGTGTAGGTTAGGACACACGAATCTAGGCCGTGACCCTGTAACAGCCTGTGGCCTTTGACCTAAGCCATAAATAATTCAGACAATTTGTTCATGTAAATCGTGTCCTCCTTGCAAGTCTGTTCCGTTGTATAGTCAACTTGTCTGAATTATTCATGTCACAGGGCAAAGGCCACAGGCTGCACAGGGTCACGGCCTAAATTCGTGTGTCCCAACCGTCACCCGGATGCTGGAGTTGCATTGGAGTGCCGCATGGCACTATTGCAATTTCAACAATGCAATGTTAAAAACCAATATATTACCAATTATAGCCGAAAACTGGGAGATTTTGTAGGCAAATGTCGGTATTTCCGGGTGTTTCAGCTTTCTCTCTTACTCTTCTTATCCACTTTATTAGTATATGGAACGAAAGCTCAATTCCTTGGATTTTAGAGCGTTTCTTTCCGTTCATTGCACCGCCGAACACGTAGATTTCGCATTCCACAACTAACGTAACACACAGAAAACCCACAGTCAGTCGAAATTACGTCCAGTGATGTTTTTGGAGACACCATTAGGGGTAATTTTGGCGAATGAGTAATAATTGCGGGATATGAAAGTTCAGGTGTAGTGCAATAGCGGAGAATAAACGTAATAAAATTGCTTAAAATCTGAAAAGAAACAAAAACCTAAAACCCCTCCTCATTAAATCTATCCGGTCCCCTGTGCATCATTAGCCGATGAGGATTGATGCAAGTGAGGAATGTCTAACACAAGTGGGTGTGTGCAGATATGACAGCGAATCGCGTGGCCGCCCGCGGCGAGCGGCGCGGCGGATGCGGTGCCAGTGGCGGGGCATGGCAGCCTTCAAGCGAAGCAGTGTGGCATGTGTGGAAGCGCAGATGTGACGCAGGCGCGCTCTGCTGGGCTAACAAGAGCAATCGATTCGCAAGTCGTACTGGTGGCGCCGCGAGTGAAGCGCCGCGAAGCGATTCGCTGTCGTATCTGCACACACCCAACACAAGTCAACCAGCCGCGAACATTGCCCGCCCTCGCAGCATCTCGCCACCAGATGCGAGAATCGTGACTAGCCGGGCTGCGAGATCGCAATACGGCCCAAAGACATGCTTTTTTCAACAAGAGCTCCGCCACAATCATCCCTTTTCAGATGGAATGTCCGCTTACAGAGAACATGTCTTTCTTACTTTTCCTTGCCCCTGGCGGTGCCTTTAAGCCGTTCTAAAGATTAAGGTCACGCCAAAATGAGGATGCAAGCTCACCGAGCTCAGTAAGCGACTGCAAACTTATTCAACTCATGTCTACTCTGATCATCGCCAAATTTACTCTCAACTAGACGCACACCTTTGACTGCAATCCGCAATCAAATCTCATGTACAAGATCATCTATATTTAGCATATGCGGTTGCGACACTCTTCGGAAGAACCGACGTTGCAATGACATTCCTGCCAATTTTCGTGATTCCAATGTTTGCATTCGGAGGATTCTTCATCACATTCGAATCCATACCAAGCTATTTCAAATGGCTCTCCGCTCTGTCTTACTTCAAGTGGGTGAATCAATATCACTTCCAATTGAGCTCATTCTTTCTCGAAGGACTTTATTTTCTTTTCTGTTGTATATATTATCTTTCTGAAGCATTTTATAGGTACAGCTATGAAGCTCTTGCAATAAATGAATGGGAAGCGATAGATGTAATTCCAGGTGAGGTTGCTGAACTGATAGTCAATTCATAGTTGTAGCTGAACCGATGCTCATTCGGCAGGATAACTTGCAAACACTTCCAGGCTGCCAGAATGTCACCTATAAATATAGAAATTGCCCACGGTCTGGCTCTGAAGTGCTAGAACAGGTAAGAGCCTTGTCAGTACAGTGGAGACTTTCGACAGTTAAGATGGACATAGCTGCGGTGTGTACCCTTATGTCATCATTTCGCACGACGACGAGCAGCGTGCGACGCAGTATGTGCGAGCTATGCGCGTCGCGGTAGTTGGGTCTTAGAATGATTACACGGCAATGCTAGGGGCGCGATACGCAGTTGACTTCAATCGCTTCGGGCCCGCACAACATGGCGCCTTTAGATCGCCCGCATCGCTTCTCTTACGACATGTCGCGGTGCGAAATCCTGACATAAGGGCACAACCCCGGATTGAGCAGTGGCGTTCATCAATTCCCTGGCACATGTTCCATATGGTATGCTGGTGACATTTGAATTACCACTGGTCTATACAGTGACTTACTAGAGTCAGCCAAAGTAGAGGTCTATTTTCACCTTTCTACACAGGAATCGTATTATTAAATGACATAGAAGAATCTAAAATCTAGACGACCCGGGCATTTGTCCAGGTTTGATCCCGTGACTATGTTTGCGGTATTGACGTTACTTATTACTGTGCCACTCAACTTGTTCAATCCTCATCTCGGAAATTATCGTTTTCCAGATCGACTTCGATGGAATTAGCAAGTGGACTGACGTCGCGATTCTATCCGCTATGATTGTCATCATACGACTCATCGCTTATGTCGCCCTCGTCATCAGAGCATACCGTAGTCGATGAGGAATCATTTCTAAGTACACCGTTAGGGCTTTCAAGTAGATGAAAACTGGTAACTCATGTTCTGTGTAAATGAAATGGCGAGGTCTGTAAGTCTGTGTAAAAATTGCTTCTATCTTACGGCTTTTATTGCCGCCTCTTTTTGCTGGGTTTCAGTTTCCTCATGGCTGACTATCTGTGTAGGGCAGACAGGGGCGCAAAAACACGCCCTTCTTTATGCGGGCCTATTTTTTCGATTTCTCTAGTGCAGCACAGATGGCATCTTCAATTTCATATTCCACAATAGTGTACAATTTCCTCGAATAGTGTCTCTGAATATGAATTTCGACTCTGATCGTGAAAAATGCGAAGTGATGGCGCTTAAGTTTGTGTATAGTAATTTACGTGGCGCATGTGGCATTTTTCAAGATGTCATAACTTCGTTGTCTATGAATAATATAATATATTACAGATGTACATGTAATATTTATGGTATTGTTACCTGATATCCAAAAAAAATTTTAACACATACTTTTCGACACAATTGTTTGAGTCACGAAACGTTGACCAAATCCACAATTGTTGAGAAATCCTTGGTCCACTCTCAACCCTTATCACTAAGGAGACGGCGAATAAGTGTTTTCAAAAAATCTCTGTAAGCTTGAGTTATGCAGGTCTCTAATCGCAAGTGGTCTAGAATCAACTTCAGTACCTTAGAATAATCGGGCTCTGACACTTCAAACAAAAAAAAGCACCGAGTCTTATCTAAAAGACTAAAAAACATTATTTCACAAGTAGAACTCATAGCAACAAAACTGTTTTCCAAAGCACTGGTGCCCAGACCAAGAATTCGCAGTCATTCGATCAATCAGCTTTATGGTTGCACTAGCGATGTTCTTCGTGTCGATCTTTTTCGTGTCTATAGTGCAATGGAAAACTGTCGAAAATTTAAAATTTTTTGAAAATACTTATCTTACAAAAAGGATCCATAGTATTCAGATGACCTGGCATTTCATATTTTCAATTCGCTTTGGTAGTTTCAATATATCAGATTTTAGCTGTGTTACTACCAACTCTAGAAATCGCTAGTAAAAGCCAAAATGTTTTTGCTGAAACTTTCCTCACAGGGGTTTGATCGCAAATGTAACCCACTTTTGTCGCCGGCGCTACCTAAACCGCCTTGATCAAGAACAGACGTGCATGGAGATTATTCACTTCCGTGGTCAAGGAAATTGCAATGAATTTTGAGACGCCATTTTGCATAAATGGCGCCAACGGGATGTTTTTGAACAACCACGCACTAAACGCCGGTGATGGCAAAACGATTCTCATAATCGAAGCAACCATTTGCTGCATGAGTAAGCTTTAAATCATTTTTGAGGAAAGCGTTATGGCGCCAAAACGATGAGTGTTCTGGAACAATATTTCGCAATCAGGGCCACGACCACCCGTTCACTAGATGGGAGTTCAGCATCAACTATTTTTCGGTTTTTCTGTGCTGGCAACGGTCAAGTGGTGCCCTGTTTTTGTGCTCGGCTAAAAACGAATAGTTCACCCACCTTTTGTTGTTCTTCGAGTGCTACGAACGACTAGAACTCCCTTGTCTACAGTTCTACTCAGCCTGCAAGTACGCAGACGGTTAAGGAACAACCGCTCACTAGGCTCAACCTAAAGCATTTACTAGTACCCGAGTTACTTGTCGAGTTACTTGTAAAGAATATTGACGGAAGCAGAAACTGTGAGCCAGGGTTTTAACCCAGGTATAGTCCATTTCCCGCGGCCTGTCAGGGCGTGCCCTACGGACTTGGATGAACGGATATCAAAGTCTCTCACTCTCGCCACTCACCCAAGTCCGTAGGCTACGACCTGCCAGGCCAAGGGAAATGCACTGTAACCTAATGACCCTCAAGGAAGGCTTAGGCAAAAATATGTACCTGAGTGCAAAAACTGATGCTTGTGGAACGGAACCTTGTGAGGGACGATGGTGTGACAATGAGTACAGCTCCCCCAATTCCGGCCGGTAGGGCGGGGTCTCGGAGCAAATGCCATCCCCACAGTTCGTCGCTGCCAGAGACGCAATGTAAGAGCGGAAAGTTATGTAAACAGCCCACTCTTCGTTCCCAACCGCGGCGGACAACGGGACGGGGCTTTTACTCGGAGGCCCCGCCCACCCGGCCGAGAATTAGGGGACTTGTATCTTACCCGAGTTCTCACTTTTTCGTGTGAATCTTTGCATACGGCCCTTATTATTCAAATACAGCATAAATGTTTGGGTAACAGAGAAACTCATTTTTTCGTGGACGATTGCTTTGAGGAGTTATCAGTACAGCCCCCAGAAACGTATTATAGGATGTGATTGGCCTCGTGTTAGGTGGTTTATTATATATGATTGGTCGTATATGATTATACATATATTATTTATTATGGTTATATATGATTATATACGATTGTGATTGGTTATATATTTCAACATTATACCACGATAAGTGGCCAATAAATATGAAATTTCTTTTCACCTTTTATTCCCATCATATAAATCGATCAGCTGACATGCATAGCGTCTTTTGAGGCTATTCAATAGTTTTGATGATCTTTTATCACCAAAACCAAATACAGCTCGATAAATTCGAAAGAGAGCTTGTTGACGTCTCTAGCGCTTCGAAAGTTTTGTAAAGTGCGCTGTTTGAGTCATTTGTAACAATTCCCGGAGTCGACCTTGATCGATCGCCATCGCACCCTGGGTGCCTAAGGGTCACGAACGCTTTCCGAGTATCATTGATTTTCCCATGACCATTTCGTTTTACAGATGATTATTCCAGTATGAATCACTGGCGATTCTTCGTTGTCGTATTTTCCATTGGAATCACTTCTGCACGTTATCCTAAGCGATTTGTGATAGATTTGGATGCACCAGCTGATCAGAGATGGAACGAGGTCATAAAGTATCATCGTGACGACATTCCAAACTTTATGAAAGTTGCACAGTAAGCGACTCCTTTCACTCCTAAAGCTTTTTCTCGATATTCTGAAAAGGAGGCAGTAAAGTGGTGGTCATTTTCATTGCCTGCGAACTTTCGAATGCGCATCCAAATAAGTGAACAAACGCCAGGAAAAGTTCGATGGAGAGAGGCCCAGAATCCTAAGACATCTTCCAGGATTAGGCGAATAGGCAAAGTGAGCGGGTATCCCTTACCCTTCTCGCATCTGCCAAGGTTTTGTTTATCCTGAACCCTGATTACTGAAAAAAACGGCGAATTGGTGTTTTCAAGAAATCACTGTAATCTTGAGATTGTGGATTTCTTATTACAAGTGGTCTCGAATCGACTGGACACTCTCTGAATAACAAGCTTTGAGCATTCTACAAAATACTAATTTCTCTTCGAGTAGTACGAAACATTTTCTTTTTCACAGTTAAAACCCACACCACCTAAAACTCTTTTTCGAAACATTGGTTCTTCCGGCTGGAACATCAGAGTTATACGCCCATTAACTTTACAGCATCTTACAAGGGAGGGGTTTCAACTTCCCATGGAACTTTGAGTTGAGACCCAGATCAATCGATAGAGCTCCGAATACTGATTATAACTGTGAAAGCCAAAATTGCTAAATGCCATTCTGACTGCCTCAATGGCGAGGCGCTTTGTCATCAGACGGTTTGTCGAAATGGCCATTTCCAATGAGACACATGCCACTGTGACGATGAAACACGAAATGCAAAAAAGTGCGTCCCGCGGGGAGCAAACCCACGTCCTAGCGCCTACAGAACTGAGACACTTCACTGAACCACGGGGGCCGTTACTTACTGGTAATATTGCATTGAATTTTGAGTCCCGTTTTGCATAAAGGGGGTCAACAGGGATCATTTTTGGACATTCACCCGCTAAAGATGGCAAAAATTATCATAATCGAAGTAAGCCGGTATCCTATGTATAAACTTTGGTTCAGCTTGCCTATTTGAGACTTTTGACAGAGTTAGGCAACGTTCATGGTGGTGGAATCCACGTTTTTTGCAAAACGTGGGACTTGCGGTGAAGATGGGTATCGAATGGAAGAGTCGCTAAGTTGTCATATTTGTAAAGATACGGTGTCGTGGAGCTTCATCCCTCCACTTTTGTGGAGCCTGAAAATCGATACGTATCTAATAATCTCGCACACTCCACAGTATTTTTACAAGTACGCAAGTTACGCGATGCTCCCTATCGATTCGTAAGTTTGTCATTTTCTATTCCGCAACTGCTCAAAAACCATTAACTCCACCACTATGAGCGCTACCTCAGAAAGCCGATACGTCTATCATCCCTTTGCTCTACCTGATACACATTCTTCCCAACTACGCTCCAATTGCCTATTCTCCCAATTTCTCATAAAACATCGATAGCTATCTAATCTTTACGCTTGTACGACGTTCCAGCCAAGGAGTAACTAGATAGGGTTATGTACCGTTACGTCTACAAATCGCGTTGCGGCGTCGCACTTGCCGCGCCACCAGTACAATTGCCAGCGCATGGGATTCCGCTCAGGATGCATTGGGCTGGTACAGTGGAGGATCTTCGAAAATTGGAGGTTGGAAGCTTCGAAAGTCCGCCTATGCTGTTGTTGTTGCTGTTTCAACAGATTAAACTGCAAACAACTTGCACTCGTCGCGGGCGCCGCGCGATTTTTGGACGTGACGGTACACACCCGCGAGACAGCAAATGGGTGATGGAGTGAGCTCGATTATCTTCGTTGCGGAAATCCTCGCACGCATTTTGCAGTAAGATTAGACAAAAGCGCCGAAAGCGATGAGGAAGGTGGGTATGCGAGATACGAGATAGAGCGTCATTGACTCCAGGTTGGAACCTAGAGGAGTGGATGGTGTTCCTTGTAATTCCAAGTGGGGTGCGGAGGAATAAGTACGGATCTTACATGTTCTTTGATAGAAACAGCATTCCCTACTTAACAATTCAGCTGCAGGAAGAAATGGCCTGAATCCGCCCTCAGATCTGACTCCTGCGCAAATATGTGACGGTGACAACTTCAATGTATTCTTAGCTTGGGAGTTCATAGTTTATTTACTCACTGCAAAAGCATCTTACTTCCAGAACATTCGTACCAAAGCAATTACTGCCTATTGCATTTTGGATTGCTGGACAGCTGAATCGCTACTTTCCTGAGGAATATGCTGACGAAATTCGAGGTACTCTCTATCTCACTTACTTTTCTGTGTGAATAAAATTGCAAAAACCACTTGATGTGTAGGAATCGCCAACGCTTCTGGATTACCATTGGGTCTCGTGGTGTCTATGAATATCCTCTATGACATTCTTGCTTTCGACCGAAAACAGTGAGTGTGTCAAACTACATATTGTCCATGCGACAATCATTCTCAGTTTTTTTTTATTTTTATAAAAATTATCTAGTACACTTCTTTAGTTTTAAGTATCCTACAGTTGGGATGCACGTCCATAGTCGCACAAACGGAAAATGGAACCATATTCCATGGACGTAACCTCGATTACGCAATGGGGGATTTACTGAAGAACGTCACGATAATTGCCGATTTCACTCGCGGACAGGGCCATGACAAGGTGACGTTTTTATCGTGCATTAGCACAGTAATCTCCTTATCAAAGTTAAGAGATCATTGACTTCTATTCTTCAAGGAAAGCCCCAGAGCTGAGACTGATGTGCAGTGTGTGTGCTACGCACCGGTCGTCAGTTCACCTATTCAAATCTTAATACTCAAAGGTAGACCCCGTTCGCCCCCCATAGATGGACCCCACCCATTGCGTTCTCACTGCTCCTTGTTAGCGGGTCACTGCACCACGTCCAGTGTATCCTCGCCTATAAGCTTATCCAATCCGGAAACGGAATTTCAGAGGTTTTTGAGTCCAGGTACTTCCCTCTAATTACACATAATCTCCTTTATTCAATCCTTTATTCTCGAGCTCGTGGGCATGGAACTAGGAAGGCGGTGGTCACCAAAAGGTGTGCCTGCGAAGTACATGGAACGCAGTCGACGTATTTGGATGGCTACGACTTTCAAACGTTAATTTTGTTTGCATTTAAGTTGAAAAAGAGTAAAGATGTCTAGCATATTCTTGACCTTCCTTACATTAAGTAGCTTCGATTTGACATGCATGGACTGTGACTCAATAGGTTCCATTTTTTGTTTAGAAAATCGTCTACAGTGGTGTGACCTTTGCCCTGTCATCTACCTTATTCACCGGCCAGAATGACGCCATTTCTTTGAGCCTCAACGCACGCTGTGAGATATTTCAATTTCGGCTAACCTATACTTCAGCTGTCAATTTTTCTTTTTTTTCGATTCAGATTCTGGTCCATACATCTACAATATCTTCATGGAATTTTACACGCGATTCCGTACTCCTGTTGGATTTCTGCTGCGAGAGGTTTGCCTTTGTTTCGAAAACAATAAATATCAAAAAATGAAGAAGCCGTGATGTGTTAGGCAGTCTCAGCTTTTGTTTCAACTTCCGTAGAAGGATCTCTGCTGTGCATGTTTGTATATGTGCAACTGGCCATTGCCATTCATTACAGTTAGTACATGAAGGATAAACAGTACCTGTTTATCCTCCATGTACTAATTGCAAGGCCCAACATTGAGAGCCTATTTCGGTTTAAATAAATAAATAAGGGAATCATTGGGCTCCGCCAGTGAGATAGAAGGACTCAAAAGGGAATGTCCATGCTGGTTCCAGGGGTGCGAAACGAATGCATCACCACGCCATGGGATTTGAATCACAGCGTGCGAAAATTGCTCACATAGACCGCGTTCAAACCTTGCGGCACCGTCGTCGGCATCGGCTGCGACGGCGGCTGTTTGACGCCGGTACCGCTAAGTATGAACGTGGCCATAGCTGCTTCTGTTGTGAATTGAACGCGCGCGAAAGATCATGGCAGTTGTGGGGCGTGGTGAACTGGCACAGTTCGAGTGTTCTGTCACATACGCTAGGTTCCACAGCTAGATTGCAATGAGTAAGGGGGTCAGGACCATTCCATTTAGTGCAATTAACCGGTCATTCTGTCGTTTTAATGATTTCCGTAGCCCTGATCTGTCCTCCCTTCTCTAGCATATGTCGCATCTGAGCGCACACTCTTTTTTTCGCACGCCTGCCCGTCACACCAGTCACGGCTCGTCATATTCCTTTTTAAATTTTCCCTTTTTGAAAGCTTTCAAATGTTACAATGCTGTGAATATTTCCTTTTCTTCTTTCCTCGATGAGCAATCCGCTGAGCACCAAGACCTCTGTGATGGGGCACATCATCTCATCTGGGTGGGAACGTGTCTTAAGAAATGGGCGGCACTGTTTCAGACCCTGTTGGGAAGGATGACCGTGACAACTGTTGGGAAATCGTGACGCCGCATCGGTCCACGCGCGCAGTGTCTGACACAAAGGAACGTTTATTCAGGTGCTGTCGACTTCAAAAACCTATGCGGAAGCGGTGAATCACCTTGCTAATCGTCTTTTGTTCTCGCCATCCTATATTATTATCGGAGGCCGCGAACGCGGTGAAGGGGCGATAATTTCACGGTAAATATGCGAATAGTTACACTAGTAAGCATTCTATAGCAGAACGTAGATTTATTGCAATATTCGGTTTCAAAAGGAAATGGTTCAGGTTTCTGTGAGATTCCATTGACATGTTCACAGCTTATGAGCAACATTCAGAAATCGCATCCATGCTGTCGATATAAGGACACTGAACGATGAGCGGTGGTTTTTGGTCGAAACAAATTTCGATCCATGGAAAAAGGACGGTGACAAAAGGAGGTAGGGATAGCAGAGCCGTTTATACCTATACAAACGAATGTATGCACAGCCATAAGCAATACTCACAACGAATTTCTGGCCGTTGTAGTAAGTAATTGTGTGTATTTTCACAAGACAATAATGGTCAAAAAAATGGGGAACCACTTGGTTGATGCACAAGCCTTCCCCTCGATGTGCGTTGAAATCACCTCCGTATTTTGATTGGGCAGATCATTTATCTTTGTTCATTTTCTGGCGGTTCATCTCAGCACGAACGACTCCGCTGCTACCCCAAGTTCAAATACGGTTCCATATAATCACTTATATCGATTTAACCCTTAACGTATGGTAAGTTTGGCCAGTGGGATGAAAACTTAGGTGTGAAGTAGCACAGCGCTGGCGAGAGAACGGGATAAAAGGACTCGAGACATGGGGCTCCCTCCCATTATCGAAGACGTGCTTTCACAAATTCTACATCACAAAAGGGAGGTGATGCACATGGCGGGAGGGGGAGGGGGCAGTGGGTGTGCACCCTTATGTCAGGATTTCGCACTGCAACGGACGGCGTGCGTCGCGTGTGTGCGAGTTATGCGAAGCGCTAGGGTTGGGTCTTATTGCGATTACATCGTAATGCTTGGGGCGCCATACACAGATGACTTGTAGCCGCTTTGGGGCCCAACAACCCAGGCCCCTTTATCTCGTCCGCATCGTTTCATTTGCGACACGCCGCGGTGCGGAATCCTGACACAAGGGTACACACCCGGGAACAGCAGCGGAAGTCAGCGGTGGACATTGTCAAGCCCTCCACAGTTGCTCCGCCATCGGTAGTCCTACGAGTGAAACGAATCCAAACGAGACTGCGATAAAAACGCAAAGCGAGCTTCTCAAGAACTTTCGCCGCAGATAACCTCTTCTAAACTTGAAACGTCATTTCCAGAAGAACCGGAATTGCATCCATTCCTGGTTTTTTCGTTATCCCTAATGGTAACTCGGACCCTTGTCTTTACTTCACTACAGCATTCCATGCGCAGAACAAGAGAACAAATGGTACCTGAGTTTCAGAATAATATTCATGTTATGAATGATGTGTTTTTTGTTTTGTGGGAGCACAGATGAAGCTTCGGTTCAACGGGGTCCGGGAGATACAAGCTAATGTTTGGTCCCGGTGGAGTCCGAAATTCAGTCCAGAATGCGGCATTTTTATGATAGCTTAATCGTGCACTTTACAGAATGACTGCTGAGAAAGAACTGAAGGCAATTGGACAGAAAGCATTGAATGCGGACACGATGATGAAAGTCTTACGAACTACTCCTGTAAAAAACAACTTGACTCTTTTTTCAACGGTCATGAGTGCTCGATTTCCTTCACTTATGAAGAATTCCACTTTTGTTTGGGAATAAATAATGATGGCTTTCAACCTCTCAGTAATCAATATTATTGTGTATTCTGATGATGTTTGCTTTACTTATGCTTTCACACCACAAACGATTGACTGGATAAATAAAGAATTTGCATTCCGACTTAGGGTCATCAACACGAGAGGAGAACAGTTCAGCGGAGAGAAGCACAGAAACACCAGAAGAATTGAATTTGGGATATTGTGGAATGTGAAAGTAGGGGTGCTCAGTAGTGTGGCAATAGAGAAAGAACGAAAGAAAACGTCAAAAAAACGAGAAATAGGAACCCGAAACCCACCCCCTTCTCTCTCGTGCCCCTCTGCGTCACTAGCCGGGGGTAGACTGCAGACGGGCTAGAGGCTAAATCATCTAGCCGCGAATGTTGTTCCGCCCTCTCCCGCAACTCGCCCCGCTGATGGACTGCAGGACTACTCACTCTGCGGCAGGATTGTGATTAGGTCCCGAGCCGCGCTTCTCCAGTGCGAGTTTCGCCATTCGTCACCTCTTCTGAAATGGCAGGTTTGCTTCCAGGGGACATGCTCTCCCAGTTCTTACTTCCTTCTTATCCCTCCCAGTGCCTTTAAGGTCTGGGCGCCTGGTATGTATGTAGCTAGTACCTTTAGTAGTGAACATACTGTGCAAACGAATTCTTTTCATACAGACTTCAGTGGGACTTCACAGCGTATCTGCGAGCATGTTATTTTTCTGTTGCTTCCATTTGACTGTGAATGAGACGTGAATGAAGAATGGCGGAAGATGATATTGTCGAATCACCAAAAATCACTATAACACGACAAAGTGGTGCTGAGGAGTCTGCACTGAACTAAATTAATTCATGCTTAAAAACTGATCTCATAAATGGGATTGAGGTGAATTCATGATCATAAGTATTCATAATCATAGTTCTAAAGAAAATAGATGAATAAATTCTCGAGATGATTTCCAGTTTTTCGAGCGAAGAAAGCTAACCAAAGCTAAGATTTGCTCTGAGGTACCCCAGTTACCCTTTGGTTCCATCTGTTCAAAGGTGTTGAAAATTCTATTTTTCCACACGAAAATTATTTTCGAAACAGAAGCTATCTTGTCTGAGCTGCAACACTAAACGAGGGCTTGTGCGCATTTCATGTTATATAGCAAAAAACATTCCGATTTTGGAAATTTCTTCGAGATTACGCGACGCTGCATTGGGTTTTCTTGGTGGGCGCACGGTGGGTGCATGGATTCTACCGCTGAGGCAGATACAGACTCCATTTTCTGTGCTATATCTTCCTATTGGTGACTGAGCTGTTTTCGTTATCAAGAGGAACTTGGTTATGGACAAATCGCATGGCCATAAAAAAGCGGACCTGTGTTTTTGTGGTAGTAAAACCTTTTTGGGCAATTGCTTATCTCAGGTGAGCATCAGCCGTTCCTTTGAGCCTAATGATAACGTCAACGCCGTAATTGTCAACTTCAGCGAAAAACAGCAGTAAACAAAAATAAAACCTTCATATCTGCTCGTGCTTCTAATTTGTCGGTCCACTGATATCGCCCAACCGGTCTTTGTGCAATTGCTGATAGGCAAGATTCTCTATTACCTATTGTCATAATGTTTTTATGACACCGGCTTTTTATCTCGTTTTTCGATCTTCCGGGGAGAAAACAATAAACCTGTTCGAAAATACGTAGCAATAAGATGTTTTACTATACTATACAATCTGACAGTATTTACTGATACTGTAAAGGTAAAAAGGTGAGGATCGTATTTTGTTTCCCCTAGAGGCTTGAACGTTCGCCACCTGGGTATGCCTTTCAGAAGAAAGTTCTCAGCATTAACCTACCCCTTCTATGGCGTGCGCCACGCGTTCTAGTTTCATTCAAAGTCATGGTGGTAAGAAAGTGCGATTTGGCCTATACAGTGAGCTGCGAGGGCTTTCCGACCTCTCAGTCATTTTATCCTCCCAAACGTGTCTGGTACCAGATCACTTATTCAAGTGATGGAGAGCTTTGTTGGCCTGGGTGGGAGTTGAGGAAGCACTTGATCCCCATACCATGAGAGTGGAAACACGCCACCAACCACTACTTCACCTCCGCTCAGGTATGCCCTTTGGGCAATGGAAGGTGGGTCACTAAAGCACAGGCATGGCAGCTCATGGCATTTGTCGGCCAGCGCATACAGCGCATAGTTAATAGAAGTCACAGCTGGAGCTAGTGATGTATACTGCTCATTACTCACAAATTTGTGATACCCTACACAGCCTATATTAGACCTTCTACCACAACAATACAGATTTTTTGTTGGATTTGATTCGATTCTATCATCAATTGCTTACTGTGGTTAAGACTAGCTGTTGAAGTGTGCAATGGAAAAAATAAGAGCTTCGAAAACTTTATGCTTAAAACTGTATTTTCTTAGAAAAACTCATTCATAAAAGAAGTCAGCAACGGCCTTGGAAGGGAGCGGAAATCAATGGCGACACAGTTCACTCTTTTTAATTGGTACTACTCTGCTCTGGAGGATTACCATATCCATGAATGAGGCCTATCAGGAATGAAAAAGTAATAAATGGCTAATAAGAGCGAGAGGAAATTTCTGGTAAGGGAAATGGGAACCTTTTGATCCACACGGTAGTTTTTCTTCTAGTAGATCTGCCGAGATATCAGCTGAAAAAAAGCAACACTAGAGCCCTCCCACACCGCATTTTCCAGCCATGAACACGTTTTCAAACGTGTGCCGTTATTGCGAAATCGATTTTTTCTGAGCGCGAATCACCGTTTCCTTCAATAATAGCCAGATTGGCAAGGTCGTTGAGCGATCGACTGCGCAAACCGTTGTTTGAACTGGCACTGAGACTGCGATTAGTCACCGAATCAACCACGTTGGTTGCCGCTCATTACGAATACAGGGTGGCTCCTAATTATATGCGCGTAGTTTATTACTAATAACTTCAACAAAAAACAACGGTTATACAATCTGGAACAACTTCTGTGTAGAGCAATGCCTAACAATCACTCACTCGAGAAGATGTTCGAAATGAGCTTCTTTTGCAGCAATTCAGACCTTCAGTCTCTTATCCACCGACATCACTGTGGGCCGCAGAAAAGTGACGTCGATATCGTCTCACGTCTTTTGAAGTGAAACTTTAAGAGCGTTCAAACTTTGGTGTCCTTTCGAGGAGACCTTCTGCTGCAAGTAGTCCCACACAGCGAAATCCATGGGATTCAGATCAGGCGAGTTAGGTGGCCAGAAGTCCTTTGTCCAGTAGCCAGGGAAGTGATCCTCGCAGAGTGCGGTGTGGATCTCGCAGAATGAGCAGGTGCCCAGTCCTGTTGGAGCATGCATTGACCACTGACAAAAGTTTCAATAACACAGGGGAGCCTTTGAGTGCCATCTTCCCAAAGAACAAGATTTTATCAGGCTGTCAGGAGCGTTTCGGCCGGTTTTCGCTATTTCAAATTCGGGAGATCATACCTCGGCTCAGACTGCGTCTTTTCTCACAAAGTAAGCACCATCTGATTCGCAACACTTTTGGAAATATCATGGATACTTGCACATCCCATTTTGATGAAGGACTGATTATTTATAGTAGGACGACATCACCGTCACCTTCCTGCGGCCCACAGTGATGTCGCACGGTGAGAGTGGAGAAGAGACTGAAGGCTCGTATTGCTGCAAAAGGAGCTCATTCCGAACATCTTCTCTATTGAATGATTATGAGGCACTGCTCTACATAGAAGTTGTATCAGATTGTATAATCGTTGTTTTTTGTATAAAGTTATTAGTAATAGACTACGCCAAACTACGCGCACATAATTAGGAGCCACCCTGTATGCTCAGATCGATCAGAAGTAGCCATCGAGTCGCAGGGATTTTCGAACAGGAAATGTCAAAATGGGGTAATGAAGGATTTCCATGCAAAAATGTTCAAGAATCTCAGTAATCACTTAGAGTTTCTCAATGAAGCTAAGAGAGCCAATGGAACGCTGAGGAGCTCTTGTTATCCGTCTTAGAAAGAGATGAAAGGTAGACGAATTGGGTACACTTCATCTGATCGATGGATAGGTTGGGTGTGGCCCACCGCGCTCACTCCATTCGGCTGTGAGCCAGCATTTTCAAATAAATTGTGAAAAACCATAGTCGATTTTCTCAATCCTCCAAACGATATAATATTTATACTGGCGGATTTTCATCGTTCGACTCGACGTTTTGTTCATGAATTTCGCAAATAAAAAGAAAACAAAGACCATATACAGGGGGTGCCAAAAAAAAAAAAGTAATTTTGCCCACGGCTCACATCTGCCAATTTTACAAAACGTAGGGAAACGAAAGAGATAAAGGTATTGGGGCAAAACATTCCCGAAATGTTCCTCTAAAAGCAGGAACAAGCTGTGGCTCCTCACGTTCATGTTCATAAAAATATGGAGGTTTCATTCGGCGCAGTCGGGCTTCGGAGTACCTACATTTGAAAATTCGCTAAAAACAGTGGAGCCAAGCTCCGTGGTAGGTCTTTTGTGGGAAGCTTCCTGAGGGTTGGCCCTTCGGTTCTTGGAAGTCACAGAGCCCTGCTGCTTGGACAAGGCTGCTATGATCCAAAGTATCATTTTCATGCCTCAAATCCGCCTCCGGAGGGGTTTCAGTGGTGGGGGAACGTTTTGGCTCTTGGAAACGAAGGGCGCTGGGAACCCGGAAAAAACGGGATCCTAAAGAACACCATCCGGTATGAATCCCCTTAGGTACCCAGATTGAACGGACGTCAGCAAGGTTGTGAAAGAGGGTGAAGAAATTTCGGATTTTGCCCAGTTGAGGTGATACATCTTGTTCAGTCTTTCCTTGCTCCCGTTTCTGCTCGTGCAGGAGGCTGCCACGGAGTATAGTGATAGAGTTAGGTCTGCTCTTGATTCTGGGGATGAGAATACCTCAATAGAATTTACTGTAGTTTGGCTAAATGGGGTCGAAAGTGGAGGAGACAAAATTACTTTTTTTTTTGGCACCCCCTGTAGACTTCTGTTTTGCATTCACTTCTCGGCTGAAGGCGAATGCATTGATCTAGTCATTTCATACTCCATTCTTCAAAAGTTGCAAAAGCTGTTACCACGTTTTTTGTTAGAAGATCGACCATAAAAGCTTCAAAAAATTGGAAGTCGTTTTATTTTCCAACGCGATGACTGACTCATCACTACTCTGAATTAGGAGCTAAGAAGCCACTCGATAAAACTATTGGCCTGAATTTAAGCGCTATGAGACTTTACAGAAACTTTATTGCTCACGGTATTTTTCACCTGAACCAACGTTTCGAATACTAAAGGGTTGTATTTTACATGGACAATGAGAAATGGTCAATTTATAGATGAAGGGGATCCCAATTAAATAAAGAAACAGCAAGCCTATACTATGTGGGCATGCAAATGAAAATCCGCTTCGTTATCTTTGCATCAGAAAAAGGTCTGTAAAGTAGGTCGACAAATGCTGTGAAAGTCGTGATGGTGCTGAACATCCAATGTTCTCTGTGTAATAACCGCATCATTTCAAAATGGGGGCATAGTTAAATGTGGCATGCACGGAAGTGGCTCTGAACTTGCAATTAGACTCTTAAGAACATCTGAATGACAAATGTCATCTTGTTGACTAGAACTGTTGAGGAGACCTACATGAAAAAGATAGGCCGAGTGTCCACGGATCCGCTTTCCGCTTGCAACTTTTATTCTGCGCTCGCTGTGGTCAAAACCAAAAACGGTTATATGCAACACAAAGTAAGAGAATGCAAAGAAGGAGCGCCAAGGCCGCTTCCAAACTCCACCTTTAGTCTTCTTTGAAAAGCCTCCCCTTGAGTTGCTCGTATTTTCGAAATCAAGTATCGTTCCAGCAGTCATGGAATGGAGTGGCAACATGCAATATTCCTTTCTATGAAAAGCCATAGGATCTGTTGAGCACTTTTCTTTCTATTTACTTATTTGCTTGCCTATACTCGTTATCGACGCACCAAAACGAACTCTAACGACAAGACTCCGAAATCCCTACGGGTGCACAATAGGGTGACAGCCAAAGGACCCTCTCAGCTTGAAAGGGAAAAGCAGAGTTAGCCTTAAAGCACGTTGCGCGATTTTGTTTGCAGAAGATCAGAGTTAAATCCGTTAATTCATTCCGTTGCTACAATGGAATAATCAAAAACGAATCTAACTAAATACTGTCGCATTCATTCTTGGAAGTGTATCGCTCGCACCCCTTCGCAGACAGAGGGATATGGCAAAAACGCCATCCAGCGCTTTCCTACCACTGACCGTGCAGCGACCGATGAATACGGTCCGTGCCCTTGTCGGGCAGTGTTTTCTTCATCGTTCGAGGGTTTGATACCATGCAAGGGACTCCGGTGGAAGGTTGGTTTTCATGGACCGACATTAATTCAGAAATCAATTTCCGGGCCATGCGTGTTTTGGTGGTGCCTTGCCGTGTTAATTTTTTATCCCTTAACTTATTCGTCCTTTCTCCTTTTCCATCTAAATCCGAATACTAACCGTGCTTCACGGCCTTTTTTGGTAGGAACGAAATGGCCTTGAGAAGTGGAGTGGATAGGATTGGCAGGGCCCTCCATTCCAGGGTAGCCTGTTTCTTTTTTCATCTTGACCTCACCCCTATCCCGATCTCATGACCAGAAATTGCAGTTACGCAGGGATAGTATTTTCAGGTTTGCGGTGCTGAATTATTATATAATGTAGGGTTCGTAACATACAGATTCTCTCTTCCTGGATGGACTAAAAATTCATTTCTGAACAGTTTTCTCCACTGAAACGAAGAGCTGGGACAATGTTCCCTAAATGGTATCCTAATATCAGTTTTGCTAGAACGCAATTAAGGTATGACTTCCTCCTAAACCCTTGATCCATTGACGTTCACAAGAACGCTAAAAGACTAACCTATCGGCATTCCTGCTCATTACATGTTGCTGTAACTAGGAACTACTTAACGACGCTGACATAATGGGAAAATGGGTCTCTGTAATTCCTTCTACATTGATTTGTGCAACTGTAGTGTCCAAAGGCTTCAGAGGTTTCCTTTTCTTCCCACTTTTTTTTTTCTAGGGTTTCTTCGGTACAAGTGGTGCCTCTGGTTTGAAGAGTTGAATAGTTCCGTTCAGGACTGCGCGATACTCCAGTACGCCACCTGGCCTCAGGCACGATTCAACGATTCCCGTTCAACTTTCTGATCAACCACGCGTCACGTTTTAATGACACCAGCAGTCATTAGTACCACTAGCAGGGCAGTTGAAAGCGAAACATAGTCTACCTCATTACCTTGTTCCGAACAGACCATGTATCAATGATCAACAACATTTTCAGATGAGAACAACAAGTAAACAAACCCTTGTTTGCTGTCTACATGCCCTTCAATCGATGCGACCAACAACCAAAGGCGGGATTCCACGGCAGCAAAGGGCGGAGCCGAGCGGACCTCTGCAGAACAGCTCAACGTCCAACGCGAAACACTCCTGTCTCGTGCAAAATGGTGAGCCCTTTTTTGATTTCTTTTCAAGCAATTTCGCTGTAATGCTATAGTGAGAGCGTAAGGGACAGGAGCCGTAATTTTGAGCAGCAGTTTGGGAAATTGATAATTTGAATTATTTTTGAAATGGGAGTATAGTTACAATATATGAACTTGATTACCTTGTAGCTTCTGTGCACTATTTGGTTGAAGGAGTACAACTGCAGGTTCAGTATGCCTCGAGAGGTCCATGGCCATGACTATTGACTGCGAGCGGCGTTATTTTGCTTTGTCAGGCTGGCAAAATGGTGACTCACCAGGTGTCCAAAAAATTCTGGCAGCGCGCCCTCCTCGTAGGGGTTTTATAGTAGTTTTCCGTTCGATTTCAAAGGTTGCGAATAGCGAGAGGGTTTATTCACTTGTGGGGTCAATCAAAGTGAAGGAAGAGCACAATTTCAGTGACGTCGAAGCTCCCTTCCTTCCCTAGGCTTAGGCTAAAGCAGATAAGACAGATGCTTTTGCAGATGCCCTTATTTAGGAGGGGGAACACGAATTTTGGGCCAAGTAAAGAGAGGAAAAGAGTAAAGGGGTGATTGCAGACGAATGCATTTAGGAGGGGGAACACGAATTTTAGGCCAAGTAAAGGGAGGAAAAGAGTAAAGGGGTGATTGCAGACGAATGCATCTAATCCATCAACCTACACAATCAAAACAGACTGAATTTAAATTGGCATAAGTGTCTATTGACCTACCAAGTTTTTCGCTCCTCTTCAGTCTTCAATCTGTGGAGAAGTAGTGGCCCTGGGCCTTGGACTCATCGTTCTATGCTGATCAATTCTAGAGTAGCCACTCATCTGGAGGTGGCGTTCTATTCCTCTCAGCTATCCCTACCATGCAGTGATCCGAACTCTTCCCGGTCCAGCCTTGACCTTCGAGGCAGGTTCTTTGAAGTGTATGGAAGCCAGTTTTCATCCTCTTCAAGACCTTTGTACTCGAGACCTCAGGCTATGAGCGCAACTCCGGCTCACCGTAGAGCGTTGGTCCCTGTAAACTGCCCAAGTGGAAGATGAAGTAGTTTCTAACGGCATCTTCCGACGAACTCCATATTACTGCGAGATAAGAATTTTGCAGTATCTTAATGAGTCTTTCATTGCATATGACTTGATCAGCCGCGCTCCGAGAGCCATGCTGCAGTCATTTTTTGAATCACGATCGATGACAATTATTGTCGCTTCCGCGTTTTTCTCGATTGCCTTTCTCGGGCATGTCGCATTCGATGTCTTTTAGTTTACTTTCCACGGGACTGACAGGAAGGGTTCTACTACAACGTGGAAGCTCCGATAGAATATAAACATTATTAAGGGGCATGGCTCAGGGAATGCAGTCTAGTATATGGATCAAGCTCTGTGGGGAACTTTTTGATAGCAGGGTCCCTCCTGCAATCTAATGAAAGCATTCGCACAGCTATCACGAACCTCGTTATCTTGCTCTAGGCACGGAAGACTTATTTCTGCTAAACTGCTAGCGGTGTGAATCTGTGTATTCTTCAAAATTCTTCATAAAGAGCCACAGATTTACAAGTCGCGGGCTAGTTCTACTAGTCTTACCATACCCAACCACTTGGCTACTGATTTTCTCCAAAGAAATGCTCGAATTCAGAGCCATCTAGTTATTAGTAAATAGAACTTGATAGTAAATAAAATTAGTAAATAGAGCAAATTCCAACTTCTCTCTTCGTAGAACCTCGGCATCGATATTAGTTTGATATATAACAGAGAATTACAAAGTAAATAGAGCTTTTCTCTAAGCCTTACCTCCTTCTAAGGGCCCGTGCGAAGTGGAGGTTGAACTTTCTTTGCTTCTCCCCCCCCCCCTAAAACCTTTTTAAACATGGTTTCTTTATTTACAATTGTTTATTTCTTTGAAAGAGTCCAGGCTTCTCACTTCATTTGAACGCAGTAAAGGAGGTAAGACTGGGAGCAACTCAGCTGTCGACTTGATGCCACCACCGTTACAGAGGGGTGTCTGATCTGACTCACTTGAAGTGAGACATCGCATCACCGCCGACCGCCGGCTGCATACGGTTTCCCAGCCAAGGTGACTGACTATTTGTCTTGGTCACGTCGGGCGCTTTGGAACGAAACTATGTGCGCTGATGGGAAATCAATGGCCTGCATAGCATTTCGGGCACCACGCAGGAATGTCTCATCCGTGCTGTAGCCTTTTTTTCATTACAATGCGCGTCAGGATGCCAGCCAATTCAGCTGGCAATAGTGACTTCATGAAGCGTTCCTTCTTGAGCGAGAGCCATCATCCACAGAAAATGGAGCCTGCTGAGAAAAAGCCGGAATTCGAGGGCTGATGAGAGCTGATGGGCAGTAGAAGAGTGAGAGGAGGAGTTTCAAGGGTCCTGATTTAAGATCTAAATTACGGGAAACGCACCAAAATTTTAGTCTCAGTTGAATCATCGGTAGATACATTTGTGGTTTCCCATAGCAAGTGTCCCAATGGTGGTTTATTGTCACAGGCTAGAAGCGATTTCGTAATTCACATTATTCCGTATGGTAATTCACATTATTCCGTGTGAAACATGATTCAACAGTGAAGCGGGGTTAGACAAGGTAGGGGGTGCAGGGAGCACGAGGGAATAAACCAAATTTCCTTGTTGACAGGCTACTCAATGAAAACCTGACGGGCCTAGACTAGCGTTGTTGGAAAGAGAATGGCAGGCTCAAATAGGAGCGATAGAAAGGTATCCCAAGCAATGACTGACTAGTTCCATGATGTCAGACATCTGTGAGGCGGTCAAGTTGGGTTCGTTACTCTTGCTTCACAGGGTTGTTCTTGAAGTACTGAAAGCCCTCTCATGAGTTGTGGAACCGGAAGGGGTCCGAAACAAGAGGAAGATGCAAAGAAATGAGCATTTTGTAACGAACACTCAAGGTTGAAAGCGATAATCGGTGAAAAAATCCGGATTCAAAAGCGCGCTGCGGTGTGTCTTCGCATCCCATTTGCATCAACACACTGACTTTCCGAGTTGTCCGCTGTAGGAGACGAGCCGCGGGCCAACGTTGGTTGTAGCACCTGACTCCCAGCGCAATGGAGTGGCCATTCCCAATTACATTAGCATTTGTAAGTACATCTAGAAACAATATAAGAAAGAATAAAGTAAAACGTAAAAGGAAAAAACAAGTGTATAACAGAAACATCTCCTTTTCGCACCATGCCAAGGCGTGAAATTGGCGAGTTTGTGCAATGGCGGCCCCTTAAACTCGTCCGAACAACGACTGTTCCACCGTAGGCCATAAATTACCCCCTTCCAGTGTCTTTAAGCATCAAGGTTTTCCAACTTGTTCGATGTTCTACGCTTGCCTTTTCCGCTTCCTAACTATGTTTGTGTAGCTTTTCGAAAACCAACCCGAACCTGAGTCGAGCGTGCAAGGTCGAAGCAGCGAGATTTATGGCTCAATATTACTGACAATGTAAAGTTTGGAATTCTCCAGGCTCACGCTACTGATGCTCCGATTCCTGTACCGTATACGACCAAACTTGGTCAGCCGCTTATGCCCGGCCAGACACTCAACATTCATGGTGCCATCCTTAGTGAGGCTAATAGGTCAGTTCATTCTATTTATTACAGTACAACGTGAATTGAGCAAAAGTGACCTCAGTGAGATCTGTCTACCTGAATCCCGATAACTCCTTGTTGCTGCTCCTTCCGGTAGCGGTGTTGTTTCAGTAATCCTATTCTCTATATCGTTACTGGTCAAAAATCGGTTGAGAGATCCTTGGAGGGCCGGCAGGTAGGGCCTTTAACGCTCCGTTGATCAGGGGTGAAGGTGAAGTCATATTCTCCAAATCCTCAACGCAGTGTCATAAGGATGCTTAGTTATGGACAAAATCCTTGGTTTTGGACGGGATTCGAACCCGCACTGCATGCTTTCCGGCCATATGTGCTAGTCTATTACACTTCGATACGCAATATTTGGCCAGCTCAGTATCCTTTGCACAGTCGAACAGGTGGTGGTGAACACGCTTGAACTGAAAAATGAGGGATTAAGCACCATTCACCTTGCGGTTTCCTCGATCCACAGTCATCCATTATCGTTGAGGAAGCCTTTAATAACCTGACCTACGTAGTGTACTCTGTGTGATATCATGGATCTCTCAAATATTCATTAACTGTCGATACATATGTCTGAGAATCAGTTGTTTTGCAGAGTTGAGGTGAATCTCCTGCATGGCGCAGCTCAAATCGATCCTGGAGAGGCCGTGCTACACATCAACCTTCGTTTCGATGAAGGCAAAATTGTCATGAACAGCTTTATGGTAAGCTGCTTGAATGAAAAAAACCTGTAATCTTCTCGATTCCCAAGAGATTAGGTAGTCTAGTGGTGTTTTAGCTCCATTTTCAATCAGTCTGTGATTGAATGAGAGCTTGAGTTTCAGACTTGTGAGAAGATATGGTTTTATACGATTTATGTGCAACAACAACAAAATTGAATAAGAGTAATAAGAAGATAATTGAGGGCTGGACGTGGGGAACTGCAGGAGAACTTCTAGGAAGCTTCTAACTTCCTAGGCTTAGGCTAGAGGCGTGTTGTACGGTGAGTAGGGTTGGGCACGGTGAAGTCTCCCAATTACCTGGGGACATCATCACCGCATTTACGAAGTGTCCAAGCATTTTTTTACGATCTCCAAGATCAACAGCTAACTCCCAACTCCTGTACATAAGGGATTACACTTCTACGTTTCACAGTGAAAAAAAAAACAAAAGTCGATAGTCCTCCCATTGAAAGAGTTGGGCATAGGACCGGTTTGATAGATGATACGGCAATCTGGGAAGAATTGGAGCAGATACATCATGCTCACGTAGGGTCGCGCTTGACCTCCACTGAAGCACTTTTTTACTCTTGTATAACGGAAAAGCACGCCAGCGAAGGAAGTAAAAACTTTGCGCGTATGGCACCCGTCATTTGATGAAGAGAATGGTGGAAAGTAATAGCCAATAACGGGTTTGAAAATATGCAAGGAATCCGCCCCCATACTTATGCCGCGCTTGATCCAAATGTTTCAGGGTGGTGCATGGGGAAAGGAAGAACGTGAATCAATGCCATTCAAAAAGGGAGAGGCATTTGATCTCAGAGTCAGGTATGAGGCTTCTCCCTAGTCTTGGATCATTATTCCAGGCTTTTATTCTATCAACTACTCTGTTTGCGTTGTGTGCTTTTTTCTCGAAATTCCCATTCCATTCCAGATCTGGGACTCGCTTCAATACAATCAAATCAAACGATTTCAGGGTTCTCGTTGATTACATGGAGATCTCATGCAATGGCATGAAAGTGCACGAATACAAGCATCGAATGCCATTCAGTCAAATTGAGTATCTCCAGATTAAGGGAGACTGTACCCTAAGTGGCGTCCATTGGGGAGGAAGGTAAGAAATCGATGTTCTCAATATCGAGCTGAAATGAAACTTCCTTATTTATAGATTCTATCAAGTCCCATGGGAGTCAGCTTTCCCAGATGGACATCTGCAAGCTGGTAGGTGGCGTCTTCGTTTAGATTTATTGAGGTTTACGGATTCAGTGGAGCATTTTAGGCCAGAAAATCGTCCTATACGGTATCCCCAAGGGAGATCGATGGAGCCTCGATCTGCTCGGCAGAGACGGTGATATCCTGTTCCACTTCAATCCTCGATTCAAGGAGAAACAAGTGAGATAAATTTTCCTGGCAATTCGATATTTCATCGAAATAGGGCTCGCTAATCTGCGTTACATTAATAGATTGTCCGCAATTCATACAAAGCCGGCGTATGGGCGAAAGAAGAACGCGAAGGACCGTTCCCATTCGAGAAGGAACGCGGTTTTGATCTCACCATCCAGAACGAGCCTTATTCAATACAGGTGGGTACATCATGAATGGGACTCAGTTACTGTGCAGTATCTTCAGCCTGGGACTTTTAAAGACACTGTTGGGGTATGACACTGTTGGGGTATTAGGATGAATTAAAGCTCAGAAGACTCTTCCTTAATCGACTTTTGAAATTTGCGTTGAAATACACGCTTCGGGCTCTTAGTAGCTGTCTGGCTCAGAGTGCTTCACTGCGGTGGTGCCAAGACGTGCTTCATCGTCTACATCATCCCCACCAATGATGCACAAGACGCGAAAATACTTTCTCAGCAAGGAACGATGTGGGAGGGGCTCTTTTTAGGGTTTTTGACCGTTTCACTCCGATCCTTCTCTACTGTTGTACTATAAAGCCTGTTTACTTTCAATTGTCAACTCAACCGAAATCACTACCCAAAGATATCTTTGAATCCCCTTTCGTGACTGGCATCGAGGAATTCAGAAATGTCGTTCGACCACCCCTCCCCCCCCTACCCATGAACGGCGACTGTTGGTATGACTCCATCGTTTTAGCACCCAGTCGATGTTGCCCTCGAAAAAGAGCGATAGGCGAAACAACCCTTATTAGGTGAGTTTTGCGTGTGCCACCGAACGGCAGAAAAGAGAGTGAGGGGTAGCTGCGTTGAACGAAAAGATTGGAAATTTGTACACCGCGTTGCCCTAACTTACTTAGTCCGAAGGGTCTGTATAGGCACAGGTTGGAGCGGAAGGGATCTTCTCTGCAAAGGGTAAAGATTGAAATGCCTACATGCGGCCAAGATATCCTCGCACTAACTTTTATCGCCTTTGTCAGCTCTGAATCTCCGCTTCCTTGGGGACAGCGTTAGGTACTAGTTCATCGAAGGAGGAGAGATCGCCCATTTTTGGGATATGATCGGATTTTTTCAGAGCGCGGTCATTCCGGCGTGAGCTGTTTCCTCGACATTGTGTGCCTTGTTTGTGGATCAATTTATTACCTTCTCCCGTTTTAGATCTTCGTGAACAACGAGCAGATCGGCACGTTCGCACATCGCACGGACGATCCAGTGCAAGACTATATCGGCATGCGAGTCGATGGCGAAATCGAAGTGACCAGCATTGAGTTCAATTAATTCGTACCCGTCAGTCGTTTTGTTGGGCCTGAATCCCTCTTTGTTAAACCAATGCGTAATGATGTTTTTATGAACTGACTTCTCATTTATACAGTATTTATGTTATTTCTTCTTAAATAAACTTTTCACTTCTATCAATTCTCACCTTGTAAAGGGTTTGACCATGAAGTTTATAAAAATTGGCATTCAAAATAACTCTGTCATGTGATGAAATCACGCAGTACTTGAATTTTTGAATATATGAAATATGCCTGAACTCCGCAAAGCGAGTTTTTCCCTCAAGGTTTGTCCAAACGTCTTAAAGACATTCCTATTGCAGCTTGTTTCGCAAAAATTGGAAGATAAGTTGCGATGGTAAGGAAATCCAAAGCATGCCAGACTCCAGTGATTCCATCTTGTCTTTCACAATGTTCGTGGCAATATTTATGTGTAGGAAACAACTAGTGAGATGTTTTCGAGGACATGGCACTCGGAGCATGTACGAACCCAAAAAGAACGGAAGTAGTTGCTTTACGCTCGCTCAAACGAGAGACATAGAATTACCTACTGTTGGTAGGGACCATAAACCAGTTGTCCCCATTTTGCTACGACAGTCTAGAACGGTAGATCGGAGAAGCGACTAGTTATACATGAAGTTATAGTAGCGCTCAGTGGCGGAGTGGTAGGAGAACAAACGCTCGCTAGCATTTTTAGGGACAATTGTCCACGAAATTGTCCCAGGAAGAGTTAATATGGCTCAGTGGAAAGCACAGAGCAGTGACTTGTACCTCTGTAAGGCCGCGTTCACACTTTACGCTGACAGGACGTGGATGCGTTCATAAGCATAAGCAGCGAGGCATAGTGGCACGGGAGAGGTGCATAGACGATAAAGGCAACGAGGCTAAGTGGCACAGGGAGAGAGGCAGAGACACGCGGCCACGCCCTGCCGCCGGCACCGCAAAGTATGAACGCGGCCTAACAACCCATACCTTCAGCAAGGACAGTGCGAAAATGCAGTTATTTGGTCATTTGCTGACGCATTACGATGAGCAACGATAAGCAATACAATGAAACCTTTTCACAGATGCAGAAAGTAAATGTGAAATAGTAGAAGGAATCAATTAGAACCCAACAGCGCCTTGAAGTCGAAGTAATAATAGGAAGTAAGCACATTGGGTTGAAAATAAAACACGATTCTTACCTACCCAAGGGTCAGCCGATGCAGTGGGGGGTCACTCTGTTGCGGAAGAGGTCACCACATGGGCAAGCAACAAAACGTCATGTTATGTGTCACTCATATTGATCAAACTAGTCGAAGTAGTCAGTGATAATTACGATAGTACAGATACGAGTGCAATCACCTCTGACCGGAATAAGAAGGAGAAGTTAATTACTGCATTGGAATATTAACACCATTTTCAGGGGATTTTTTCTCATAGAGTATTCTATGTATACGTGCAGACGATATCGAGACCTCTTCACCCCTGCAAAAATCAAAGCAGCGTCTCTGTCGAGAACTCAATATCTCAATAGACATCGCCAAAGAAGCAATGACATCAAATCTTAATCCAACCTTTCACAAGCCGAGCCTACGATCGCTGCTGAACGTCTGGGAAACAACCACAAAGGTTTTCTCACTCAGCTATCTGGCCATGGGTAGATCATTCCTTCTCATGTTAGCCTCATTCATGTTTCAATATCAAGTGAACACATAGGGGGTGCCGAAAAGAAGTAATTTTGCTCACGGCTCGCATCCGCAATGTATACAAAACATAGGAAAACGAAAGAGATAAAAGTATTGGGGCAAAATATTCCTGAAATGTTCCTCTAAAAGCAAGAACAAGCTATGGCTCACTACATTCATCTTCATCATAATACGGAGCCTTCAGCCGGCGCAGTCGGGCTTCAGACCACCTACGGTATCAAGGTCCGCTGAAAACAGTGGAGTCAGGTACCGTGGTGGGTCTTTTGTGAGGAGCTTTCTAAGAACTGGTCATTCGGTTCGTGGAATTCCCAGAGCCCTTGCTGCTCGGACAACGCTGCTATGATCCGAAGTATCATTTTTCACACCTCAAACCCACTCCGGAGGAGTTTCAGTGACAACGTTCTGGTCCTTGGAAACTAAAGGCGGTGGGAACCCGAAAAAAAAAACGGAATGTTCAAGAACACCACCCAATATGAATCCCCTTAGACACCCAAAGTGAATAGACCTCAGTAAGGTTCTGAACGAGGGCGGGGGAGGGCGACGAATTCTCCGATTTTGCCGTGTTGAGGTGACACATCATGTTCCCTCGGAATAATCTCCCGATCCTGTTCGTGCAGGAGGCTGTTAGGGAGTTTACTAATAGTAGGAGGTGTGCTCTCGAATTCGGCGATGGAAAAACCTCGTTAGAATTTGCTGAAGTTCGATTAAAGTAGGGTTCAAAATGGAGGAGAAAATTTACTTTTACTGGCACCCCCTGTACACAGGCATTTCAGCAGATATTTCATCTCTATCTCAAACAATGGGTAAAAAAGTAGCTCAAGAACCCGCTGCACTAGCCCTCACCGATTACATCTCTTCAAACGTATCGACAGATTTCTTCGGAAGAAACGCTCGAGTATCTGAGCTGAATCAGTCATCAACGAACTCATCGCCTCTAGTCCTCCACAGTCCTGGGCAACCTAGGAATGTTGTGTCTTGTTAGCGAAAATCCGATTCTTGTGATTCTATGTCGTCATGATGAAATTTTATATGAGGTGAGATATGCACATTCAAAGTTAGAAGCAAAAACCGCATGAACTTTTTAAAAGACATGATAAATATCGATATTGGAATAAATAAGGCGTTATTAGGGGTGTACCGTATTTATAACTCGGCCAAGATCTCGGTAGAGCACTCAAATCTACTTATAATTCCTGATGACTGATTATAAGCACAGCTTCATTTTTTTGCGGCAAAAGCTTTGATTCCAAAAAAAGGGCAACACGAATTCCGAACAATTATTGAAAAAGGACTCGGCTTGGTGTAGCCACAGCAACACGGATTGCACATGCCTTTTTGGGACTTTGATAATCGATCACTACTCATTTATATAATTCATATCTTGGGGTCTTTTACCTAATTGATGTAATATACAACATGAAATGTGAAAGGAAGAAAAGCTCAGTGTACTTCATTGAATTCGATCCACCAGAGCAGTTGTAGGGGAACCTGGCTAATACAGGATGATTATTGAACATGAAAGTCGAGGTGCCTAGTAGTACGAAAAAGAAGGAAAAAGGTGAAACAGTCAGAAACCCAGGAAATAATACCCACTTCTCACTGATGATCCCGTGATGGGCGGGCCAGGTTGAAAAAGGCGGGACGGGTTAAACAAGTGACCGCCCTTCAAAGCTCGGAGGAAGCCTCCTTCAATGCACAGAGGCGCTTCTCAGGTTGACTCACTTCAAAGGCAGCATTAGGGGAAATTCGGATGAAGAGTAAAAGAAGTAGTGAATGGGAAGTCGAGATACCTAGTAAAAGGTCAGTAAAGAAAAAACAGATGAAAATGGCCAAAAATCCGAAGATAGGACCTCCTCCCACCGTCGGTTCTCAGCGCGGACGACCTTTCCATCAAGAGACGGGTAGTGCGAAAGAGATTCTCATCGGCATGTCGCCAATAAACACAAGGGATTGTTTGGAAATACGACAGCGTCTATTTTCTGGAGTGAGCTTCGTGCTCAAACTGAGAAAGTGGAAGAATCATCTCAATCTCTCTGCATATCCTTGGCCGCTCTCATCATATCCGACCACGAATCACGTCGCTTGGGGCGGGGTCGATTATCGAAAGGCGGCAGCTCTTATCTGTCGCGCCGTCACTACAGCTTGGAGGCGCGCTTTTTCGCCGCGATTTCGCTACAGATAGCCTTCTTACCCCTACAGTTTCCATGTGAATGACTTCTTTCAGGAATATCTCAGAAACAATTACCCCTCATGCTGTAAGAGTGCTCATTGCCCACATTATCCCTACTGCTGTTTTTGAGGATGAATCTCGTGAAGTGCTCTTCGCTACTACACCTGTTAGAAACTCGCCATAAACAGTAAAAATCTATGAATGTCTACAACCTAGAGGCAGAAGAGCACAGCGCCTTAGGCGATATCTGTTTTGAATGACACCTTCAAATGTGGATGTTTCCATGTACTCGCAATGCAAAGAATCAATACCGCTCTACTCCATGGCTGGTGTTGATACCCTTCCTTCCCCTTCAAACTTAGAAGGAACAGTGTAGGGTGCGGGGCCCGATATAAAATTTGTGTGCTTTGATGTCTTCTTTCCTACAAGACAGCCGATCAAGCAATCCCTCTTGTAGAGAATTTTACAAGCTGCACACTAAGTTCTACAAAACAGTACACATGTACAATGATTTATTATCGCTTCATTTTCAATAAGATAAATTTTCTCTAAAGACGAGCCTATTCCAAATTGAAGACTTCGGCGCGTTAGCGTCACATCAAGGGGAGCATGAGCTATAATTTGGTGGTCCAAGAAGAGAAAACACGGTTGCAGCAAATGCCGCGGTCAAAAGTTTGCTTACAAACAACTCCGTATGGCTCGACGTATGGCTCGACGCCAGAGGAAGGAGATCGGTCACAGGGAATATTCCTGCTGCCGAGCTCCTCCCACAGGCGAGGACATTGTTTATCCATGTTCACTTCTTGCATCACAGATCCGCGTGACTTGGATCGATACTCTTAGAAGTAACGCGTTGAAAAACTCGTCCACAAAAAACCACTGTGAGCAAGTGGCTTTCATTTCTGAATTTTCCGTTCTTTCGTTTCTTTGAAAGCATTGCAGTCCTCCATTTTCATTTTTAATTAGTTACCAAACTGTAGTTCATGCTCTCTTCGTTTCGACTCAACGAGCAACTCGTGCTCCAGCTAAAAAAGACCCAACAGCAATCACAAGGATACAGATACATGTCATCGTGTCAATGCATACAGCGAACGACGACAGGAACGCAACGGATGGCAGAGATGAGAAGTCAAGAGTTGCCAGCAGCAGTACGATGAAAGAAGTGTGAAGAGACTTGAGCATTTCGATTATTCGTGAATATCATAGTTTGGCAGCACTTATACAGTATGCCTAATAGAAAAATTCATTTACAAAAATCACTATAATCTACCACTGACTAGAAACGCGCGTTTTGGACATTTCCATAGAAAATGTGAACAACAATGAATGAAAACGGACAAAGGCGAATTGACGATTTGACATCAACGGAGATCATGAAACTTCCGCACATACACACGC
The DNA here is from genome assembly GCA_963978905.1 of Trichostrongylus colubriformis. Classification (NCBI taxonomy): domain Eukaryota; kingdom Metazoa; phylum Nematoda; class Chromadorea; order Rhabditida; family Trichostrongylidae; genus Trichostrongylus; species Trichostrongylus colubriformis. The sequence continues at coordinate 6,061,449 of OZ022259.1, read as the reverse complement.
ACGCTAGGGCACAAAAACAGGTAAAAAAGAACAACAAGGAAGAAAAAACCTAAGAAGGACGATGGCGATGAACGGCAGGAGTATTGGAGGAGAGACGGACGACAATGAGGCGTTCAGCGATGAAGTGTTTCGAATTCGAAGGTTTGAGCATGTCTCATCGGACCCGGATGACGTGGATTCACATTCAGATTTCGATGGGTGTGGACTTGCGCTGCTGGTGCATCGGCGAAGCCCTGAAAACTGCGCCATCGCTCAGATGAGGCTCGTTGTGGCTAAGAAAGACATGAATTAGCTAATAGATAATAGTAAATAGCCTGTTATGGACTGGGTCCCTAGTTTAGCTATAAGCGAGCAGCACCTGCTTCATGATTCAGGTTGTACCTCCTGTGAGGAGGAGGAGGGCGGAGGTGCTTCGCTTTGCGGCTGTGGTGCATGATGTCGCATGAGTTTTTCTGTGACTGATGGATGATGCTCTGGTCTTCGTTGTTCGCGAAATGTTTTCAACGATACATGTTGTGTAGCCGAACCACTAAAAGATTAGCTCGTAAACGAGCGCTCCAAATGAGAGTGACAGAAGGCAACACACCATGCAACCAACGCCAAGCATGGACAGCCAAGTGATAACCAAGCGTTAACTCCCTCTTTGCAGTGTCCCAAAAATTGCGCATGGAACGACTCAGTGCTGACTAAACCCGTTCATTACTCACTAGTTCTTGAGTCAAAGCCACCAACTTTTACATCATCTTTGCCTAATATCTTTAATGAAAAGCAGAATGGGACAAGTTCATGAGTTCAGACCCCTACAAATGGGAGTTATCATAGTCACACACGACCTCGTAAATGAAATAAAGCCAACTCAAAAGTCAACCCTAATGTTTGCATTAGCCCAGATTCGTGCAAAAAGGAGAGGTAGGCTTACAATGTGCCATTTTTCCGACAGAGCGCATCATATGCACCTGCGGCAAAACGCACTTTATTTGACGCCTAATATTCCCTCCGAAAGGCCTGCTCTGACTACGGCGTGCCATTTTCGACATTCAGAGCATATGATTGTCAGTTCTCCCTTTGATTCCCCAAATTTGGCATTTTACTGAAGATCAGGGGACTGCGTGGTTGAAGGAGTAGTTCACGGAAACTTAACTACAGTGTTAGGGGTAATGTGGGTGATAAGAAATCCCAAAAGGAGTCATTTAGTGAAAAACTACGGGTCTGAAAGGCCTATGCATGGCGAAATCCCCCGCGGAACGCGCCCCCTAGAGCTGTGGCAGAGGCGGCCTCGTCAGGACAAGCCGCCTTGGTTTAGGACAGCCCGCCTCCAGGCGACGTGATTAGTGATTGGTCACGGTGACGTTGGTCAAGGAGATCGGCAGGATTGAAAGTATCGCAGCACGCTTTCTCACTTTTAGCTTGAAGCTCACCGCATGAAAATAGATGCTGTCGCATTTCCGAACATCCCTTCATGTTTACGTCTTGGTAATGCCAATGGAAAACCTATGCGGACTACCCGCCTCTTGACGGGGAGGTCGTCCGCGCCTAGAATCAAAGGTGGGAAGGGGTCCTATTTCACTGTCCTGTTACCAGGCATCTCGGCTTTCATATTCACAACTTCTTTTACTTTTCGTCCGAATTTCCCCTGAAGCTGCCTTTAAGTTCATCTGTTACCCACTCATTGGTAATGCAGTTGCTTCTTGAGGGTCACATGCAAAGTTTCATGCATTAAAAAAACGTGAATCCGTCTGAACTCAGCTTCTCAAAGTGATGCATGGCCAGGGGGTGATGGGACAGGGACGCAGAGTGAAAAGCAAATCGACGTTGGGCACAGGAATTTGTACTGCGCTCGGCCCGCCGACGGCTGTTCAAATGTTATGTATGGAAATGTGGCGGGAATTCAAACGAGTTGCTCTCCTCTAAGTTTTTCGTCATGGGCTTTGAAACGAAACGATTTTTTCGGTTCCTTTCGTGTTTCGGCTCATGTACCGTATCTAGTAGAGTGATCTAATAGAAATTGGAATCATGGTCTTTTCGTGAATGATTCCTTCAATGTATAGCATTGCAGTTTTTGAAACTGTTCCGGTACTATCGCAATGGGAAGGGAGCATCCAGTGTAAAGTTGCACAGCTAAATATTTTGGAGGGGGATCTGTGAGGTGTGAATCTGCACACTCAGACGTACTATATTTTTGTCTAATCCTTGGTGAAAGAAAGGAGTTCTTCTCCTCTTTCTTAATTTAGGTAAAATAATGTCCACAGCGGGATGCCTTCCCAGTGCGATGCCTCCCCTCCCCCCTACCCGCTCACTGGATAACACCACCTTTCCTAATATCTCACCTCAATGTGCCATGTCAACTCTCCCACCCTTTGCTAGTGTTTTTCGAGTTGTTGTCCTTCCGTGTGGGTGCACAAAATAACATCTGCTCTTCGATATCACCTTGCTGTCACAGTTTTGACGCAGTTCAGATTGTAACCCCAATGACATCGTCCTCTGCTTGCTATTCGTAATGATGATGGATTCTCGTCATAAAACCTTTTATAGATTTCTAAGACCTGAAGCGATCCCGCGATTCTATCTCGAACTTACTCGAGAATTTTTTTTATTTAGAGATCGCACTTCAGATTCTGCGTATTGAGCCTGACGCCGACGCCGTCACCATTTTGTAACTAGGTATTTAGGACGTATGGCTTGCACCCTGAAGTCTCTGAGTCCTGACCCCATCCAACCTTCTTTTTTGGATCAAAAACGCGAAGCATAAAGATGCCAACAGCAATACTTTCGTCATAATCTTCACAAAGGCTAGTCAAAAGTCAGGATGAGACCAATAAAAAATTAATCAAGCTGACGATAAACATCTCATTTGAAACACTGTAAGCGGCTGGGTGAAGGTACCAGCTGCAGTAGTAATAGGTTAAAGGTGCTATCGCAATCAGGGGGAGGGAGGGAGGGCATCCAACTACACATATAGGCTAATTTTGCCCAAGCCTAGAAGGCAGAAGAATTCCCTTCCCTCCTACTCTAAGCTTAATATGGGCTTGATTGCATGGACTGACCCCCTCAGAGGTTCCTCACATATGCTTGGGTGCGCAACTTTCTATAAGATGTCCCTCTCCTCGCGATCGCACAGTTGAGAATACATTTTTACGGAAATTTTCCGCACATTATACGATATTTTATGTAAGCGCTCTTATCTTTCACGTTGCATCCACACAACAGGCGTTACTTCTGCAACTGGAGAAACCGACTAATTACTTCATCGTCCTGACCCGCGCTTTTCAGAGAATTTCTAGTTCTTCTTTATATTCATTTACTTTTCTATGTTCTTTTAATTTTCTTCAAGAAAATAGTTGAAGAGGCAGCGTTAACTTGCCGCACGCCGCACGCCGAATCGGTTCTCCCGGGTCGCCTGACGTAAATCCAGTGCATGTGTGCCGCACGCGGCGAGCAGCATCTAGTGCTACACGCTCGGATAATTAGCATTGTTCTGGGTAAAGCGTTAGCCGATTATCAAAATAGAATGGTTTCTAATATGTTCAATCGTGGTTGATATCAGGTAGAATAGAATCCTCGATCCGCGAATATCACTTATGAAACGAGGTTCTGGATGTTCAAGTCTTAGTCAACTACAACTGGCTGTGTACACTTATGACAAATTTTCGCGCGGCCGCGCGCGACGAGCAACGCCGAGGATTTCTTAGCGTGCGATTGCGTACATTGCAACACACCCTGGAGTTTTACGTCCAAATTAGTTATTTCTTAATTAAAACTGTTATCATGTAATGCTACCGTTTCTTTTAATTTTTGTCACTATTTTGTCTTTTTAGGGCACAAAAGTTATTGTTTTTCAGATAGTGATGGTAGTGATGAGATGAACAGCTATTTCCTTAAGGAAATCCACGGTATCAGACTCTTGCGTCTTGAGCAAATTCCAATTGATCGCGGCAAGTTGTGCTGATGGCGCCGCGAGTGCGATATCGCAAAGCGAAAATTTGTTACAAGTGTACACACCCGCTACAACTAAGTATCCTTACCATCTATAGACATTTTCTGAAATCTGATCACACTGACCCTTTGATGTTGTGCTAAATTGTGGGAGTCTTCAAACGAAAAGTTCCGTTTTTCTTCTTCTTTATACGGAGGTGGCGATAAGCGCAGCCTTTGGAGCAAATTCTACGTGCCCTTCTTCCACAGTGACCGCTCTATAACTGAAGTTTTCATATTCACTTGTTTTATTTAATGGTTTTTCCCTTCACACACATGTTCACGCGCTCTTTTTGGAACACTTCTAGCGAGAAAGTAGGGGAAAGATATCGGGGGTTAAAAAAAGAAAAGAAATATATGGATGGATGAGTTTGCGTGAGCCTCAATCATCATGCGGTTCCACCAGCAGAACGAACACCAAAAATAACACAATACTTGACAGTACAACGATAAAGTGGCAAAATGCCATTACTTACCTTTCGCTTTGGTATTTTCGGCAACCGAGAATACAGACGAACACTATGATGCCAACCACCAACAGCACCACTATCACCAACAGCGCGATTGTTATCCGATAGATGCTGTTCACCGTACTTTCTATCCTTCGTGTCGTGTCGTAATTATCGTAGATGAGCCCTGAAATTGCATTTCAACACCGAAATTAGCCGTTTAATTCAGACTAGGTGCTGTAGATGTGGGGAGAGGTACGGGGAAGGGGGAACGGTGCTGAATAATGAACAGTACCATGAGGTTACTTGATTGCTGAATCGTTACGTGACTTAACAAAACCGTGTAATTTCAAAGAAGCGGTTTTCGACCCAAACCTGAGAGGAGAAGCTGTATGGAACATTTCGCTCATGCAAGAGATAGGTTCTTCGTTTTAAAAATCGTTCACTTAACCAGGACCTCCATTCTCAAAGACTGGATAGAAATTCTCACTCTTGGGTGGGAGTCGATTGGTCGAATTTTCGCGCGACCGCCCGCGACCCACGCTCGGCGAGTGCGAGTCGTTTGGAATTCCGCTCATGACGCAGTGGGCTGGTACCGTAAGGGACCTTTGAAGATTGCACCTATTTTCAGCTCGGGCGACTATTTGCTTTTGTTTTTATGCTTTCTAAGAGAACTGAAATACTAACGGTAATTCAGATGTTATTGCTCTCTCTCATTTTGCAGTGAGTGATCCATAGAAGTTTCTTCAGGAGCATTACCAGTTGAGGAAACCTAACAAGATAACATAACAATCAACAACAACCTCAAGTACAAAAGATACCTATGCCTTCATTAGCACTATAGGACGATGGAGGGCTCATATTGCGGTCTTAGAAAATCGCAATTCACAACATATTTCTAAAAACAGGAGCAATCTTCAAAGGTCCCTTACGATACCAGCCCATTGCGTCTTAAGCGGAATTCCAAACGTCTCGTACTGACGGCGCCGCGAGTGCGAGGCCGCGAAGCGAAAATTCGACCAATCGATCTCCACTCCTCCCTCTTCTCTATACATACATTTATTCTTGTGTCGTGAGATACACTAGACACGTCAGCCATGCGAAGGCATTACCCCCCCCCCCCCACCCCCCACTGGCCCGCCCCCTCAATACCCTTCCCCAATTTGGGCTCATAATAAAAAACGTCAATTACTGGGTGAGGATGTGTCCGTGGCTTGAGCGAATCAGTTGAGTGAAGGACAAACATCCACTTTTCACGAGATTTTCGGGTTGCACGTTATGAAGAATGGATCATTTGATGGAGTCTGGGTGAGTGTGTGTGTGTGTGTGTTCTCACATGTCCTGTACATATAAATAAACCCGAAAGGAAATAGAGGCTCGGTTGACTGTCGTGGATACCGTATTCGATACCCGAAGCATTTTATTATTGCAATCGTTTTTTGCCACTCTCCACTTCTGCTCATCAGTAGACATTTTTCAAGAAGCTCCAAATAGAAATTTTCGTATGTAATTTTTGCCGTTTTTCTCCATTTCATGATAACAGGCAGAAGTCCTCATTTGGACATCGGAAAAAAGCCAAGATGAGAACACTCGCGTTATTTATCAATAACAGGCGTAGTTCACAATCAGACCTCTATTATTAGAAACGGTCCAAGTAGCCTTGCGGGATCATTGCGCATCCAAGCATATATTTTCACTCAAGCCTTAGTAGAGGAAGGATAGGGTTTTTTAACCTTCTAGACATAGGCCCTTAATGAGGTGCGCCTACCTTCGCTGCTGTAGAACCTCTTATACATTTATTTTTCTGTTTATTCATGTTTCTGGCCATTTGCTTAGTGCAGTTTCAGCCTAGAAGCAAATATTTGGACATGTTTTCAAGCTGAGCGATAGCGATATCATTCGGTGTTGTGGCCGCTGCCAAGGGATTTCCCTTATCCTCTCATATCGCAGACGATATCATTCTCCTTTTCCCCTACAATACCGCTACCAATTCATGGTCAATCGACGCCCAAAATCGTAAACCCCATGGTTTTCCCGTCTTTTTGTTATAACTTCCTTCAAAGATTCCCAAATATTTCGAAAATGGTACCAATAGAAAACTTTGATTGCGACGAATAAGATGGTCCGCCTAATTTCTGGTTTGAAACCGCTGAATTCTAACATGCGGGATACCATCATGATCACGAGTTCATGCTCTTCTCGGATACGTGATTATTTTTGACTATGAAACTTTTGTTCTGAAACTCACAGATGAAGTGGAGGGCTTACGACTCCGTCGCGTCGTCAAAAATAGCCTGTGGTGAAATTGGGCTAAATTTGCGAAAACCTCTAAAATAATGCTAAAGGAGTCGAGAAATGCAGAAATTAGGCGGACCATTTTATTCGTCGCAATCAGAGCTTTCTATTGGTACCATTTTCAAAATATTTGGGAATCTTTGAAGGAAGCTGTAGCAAAAAGACGGGAAAACCATGGGGTTTACGATTTTGGGCGTCGATTGACCATGAATTAGTAGCGGTATTGTACGTGCCACCGCTGCTCTGGGGCTATATCGAAGATGGGTGTAGGCCATCTTGAGACTGTGGCCGCCATCGGATCATACCCAGATCCCACATTTATGGGTTCATCATTACGCGTTTAGCACCCACCCCCACACCCTGGTGATGGCACACATTTGGGGGTCGTTGGAAGACTTATCTATTCGCGGATGGAATCATGGTACCCATATTACGTGAAATGTGCCTTCAAAGGGGGTAGGCACGACAAGCACGGATCCCACATCTAGCGCAAATACCAACTACTCAAGAGAGCTTTCGATCAGCGGCCTTTTTTTAGGTAGGTTCTTATCCGTTTTCTAACTAACTCATGGATCATTTGTCACCTAAAATTTCGCATAATCTGAAGGCCACCTGACATGGGGATCGATGATAACCCTTCTTCCCATGATTTCAGCGCAAAATCCACCTACATATTTGACAAAGTATCATCCTCACGGAGTTCAATCAAATCTTGAAATCCCCAACACGCCAGTTCTCCGAGACTTTCAGTCGCATAAACAACTACTGCATTTCAAATTTAGCAGGAAGCTTGGGAGGGAAGAAGGCGTAAACAATCGAATGCGATTCTCCTCATCATGTCCGTAGAGATTTCATGCACGCCGAACGAAGACGAAGTTTCGAGGCTATCCCGTTTTCACCCAGAGAACTTGTCTTTCGAATAATTGATTTCCCATTGCAGCGGGTTTTCAAAAAGTTACGGGCCATGTCTTCCGGTGCATACAATCGTTTCTGGTGCATTCTTCATCACGTAATGGCCATATCGAAGCCCATCAGGCAACTATTGTTCCACTAGAAAAAGATATGGCTTATTAAAAATTAGCAATTGAAAATTATGCGTGAAATGTGAAATGAAAAATTGAAAATTATGCGTGAAATAATGTTTGCGCTTCACACTGCATCAACTCAGTATTTCCAAGCACTTTTTACGTATTTGCTTACGTCACAAACGTGATGGACTGGGTGTGTGCCATTTGAACAAAAAATTCGCGTCACGGCGTTTGGAGTGCGACGCAATCGGTGTGAGTTAGCGGCGCTTTATTGGGTCCTGAAGAAGTAGTGGGATCCTACGCCTCCTTCTTGACGAAATCACCCAGGACCCGACTAGTTCGGCGCTCCCAGCTCGTACTCATCGCTTTGCACCTAAACTGCGCCCACGTGAATTTTCTTTCCCTATTGGCACACACCCAGATGGACCGAACACCGCCCGGGTCAACAGCTTTTCAGTAAAGCGACGACCGATCCTGAATGGAAAAGGAAGGTCGAGATGCCAAATAACAACCATTACAGGTAGTACAAGTAATGTGTCGAAGCCTCCTATCACCACCGAAATAAAATCGCAACTGAGGGAGCTTCATATTAATTGAGAGCGTCAGAATGGTTCCTTCAAAGAAATTTGTTGATGCAATATCAGCGTTAAAAGAAATGAACTAAAAAATAGTCCATTTTGAGGTTTTTTTGCATCTATTCGAGCGCATTGTGAAATTGTGACCACAAAAGGCCTGATTACATACGATTACGGTATACCCTACAGCCGTTCTACTGGGGTTTTTGATTGAAAAACGCTCGAGTTTCTCATAATCCACGTACTTCAGTTCGATCGATAATTGAAAAATATTAATTAAGACAGGTAAGGAAACAGCATAGGAAAAGAAACGATTACCCAGTAATCCATTGAGAATCGCCTTCTGCTCCTCACGTAAAGAGGCACTGTAGGGATCAAGCCGAGTCATGTTCTCATCTCACTTCATCACCTGAATAAAACTTGTCATTAAAAAGGCTTTGCGGAGCTTTCCTATTTCAGGATAAGAGAGAGCAACGAAAACTTGACGAGAATCTGGGTGTAAGGCCGCATTCATACTTCGCGCAGGCAGGGCGTGACTGCGCTCACAGGCAGCGAGACGGAAAGGCGCGGGGAGGTGCAGAGATGATAAGTCAACGAGGCAGGGTGGTACAGGCGGAGACGCAAAGACACGCAGCCACGCCCTGTCGCCGTCACCGCATAGTATGAAACCGGCCTAAGGCATGTTGAGCGTAATGCAATACTAAACGTGAAAAACTGGGTAAACAATAAAAAATAGAGTGAAAATAAAAGACGAATGGACAGATACATAGCGCAATTACTAAAGAGAGAAACCGTCGAGGATCAATGCGGTATTAGTGATGGTCAAGGTACTTCACTGATATAGATTTAGGAGCAAGGAATAAAATGGGACAATTCAGGACTATTCTAAGGAAGATGTAACGTTTTCACTCACCTCATTACAACTAAAAAAATTATAAAATATCGACTTTGCAGGACATAAGGGAGCGTGCTTAGAGGCGTCCTACGCATTCGATTCGTTGCCAACGTTGTACTTAGTGCTGCGATTGCAGAGCGAATTGCATGGGCTGCAAGACTACCGAAGACTGATCTCACTTCTTTCCAATTTCCTTATGACAACTATTTAAAGGCACCGGAGGGGTTCGGGAAAGGAAGGGAAACGGGAGGAAATGTTCGTGGTAAAACGAAAATTCGAGGTGAGAAGAGATAGTCGGTAGCAAAGCTCGGGTTGAAAAGTGCGATGCTGTGGTCTTTGTTCGCATCTCCCGCGCATCTTTGCGAACTGCCCACATCACCTTTCCGAGCTTTTCGCTGCAGATGTAATTTGTTGTCTTGTAGGGTGCATTTCATTCATTCATGATGACGGGAAATAAGTAGTACAAACAACAACAGTAAACAAGTAAAACACTGAAAGGAACAATAAGCGAAAGAGTGAGAAAAAGGTGATCGCGATGAAAAAATCCAGCGATTTCATACCGAAGTCTTGACGAGGCCTTGTGTACACAAATGCGGCAAATTGAACGAAATGAAAGGGCTTATCGTAGATCAAAGTTGCCCTCTCCCTGTGCCTTTGAAGGCCTTAAGCGCAATTCCTTTAAAGTCTGTTCGTATATCGTTTCATTCCAATCCTCACTGCAGTACAAGCCTGCAAAGATAACTCAAGTGCCTTCACATTACCAAATTATTCTATTACCGAAAGTTACAGAGGCAAAAAGTAATAGACTCTGGCGTTTTTTGTGGGATGCGCCACGCATTTCACTTACAAGCGAAGACGAAGTGACATTTGAATGTGTTTAGTTCATTGGATAATTTGGTTAAAGTGGGTGAAATTAAATTTGAAATTTGTTGCTCGGATCACGTGCACGGATTTTCGAGCCTACTCCTCCCTCCCTTTCACTGCCACACATTCCCCGAAAAGTGTAACAGCGTGAAAGTTTGTATTATAGAAGCGGATGAAGCTGAATTTCACTGGTACGGCGCTGGGCAACGGAAACGTTGTCGACATCATCGGGTGGGTGGTTCTAAGCTGAGGTTTGCTTTCACGGCTAAGTGCAGCAAATATTTACCGTTGCCCTGAGATTGTCTACGAGGTTCGAAGCAGCTCTATTACTCATTTTCAATCTTTTCTAGAAGGTTCGATAAGTGAATGAAGCTGAAACCGTATGTAGCACTATTTGATAGTGGAAGTGTAAAAATATAAGAAAAGTAGTTATAAATAGCATAAGCACTGCAGAGCACTGATAATGTCGACTTGTCACAAGTACATAAACAATACATTTTGCATAAGAATCTGAGGGTTATGAAAAGAATTGAAATGAAATGATGCAGTTTATGCTTGACAGAGTGATTGCCTAATAATAAGACGTTGAAGGAACCGGAAGGGGTCCGAAGAAAGAGGGAGACAAGGAAATGATCATTTTGTAACGAACATTCAGAGTCAGAAGCGATAATAGGTGGAAAATCCCGGATTCAAGAGCGCATCGCTGCGGTGTATATTCGCATCACATTGGCATCACTTCGAACTGCACACATTGATTTTCCGAGTTATCCGCTGCAGAGATGTCATTTGTTATGTCGTAGAGTGTATTTCATTCATTGGTGATTATGTGAAATAAGTGAAACAACACACAGCAACAACAAATAAAATGATTAAGTGAAGAATAAGAAAGCGTAAGAAAAGAGTGTGAGTGCAACTAAAACCTAATTAATTCACTTCCGACGTCTTGGCAAGGTGCCGCTTGTGCATTGCGGCAACTACAAGCCACCGTCCTCCCGTACCGTATACCAAAATTGCCTTCCTCCTGGTGTCTTTAAATATCACTGGACTATACTACTGAGTGTGCAACCAGCTCTGCTGAAAGTGCCACGAAAATGCATCTGAGAATCTGGGCCTGTTCAGTTGACACAAGATATTAGTTGAAGAGGAGGTCCTCGACATTGAAAGCTTTCATGTAAACATTATCTATGTAATCTGCATAATTAATCAAATCCTTCTGAGAAATAAATCAAGTGCTCGGCTTGGCATGTGACATCAGTTACCGATTTTGAAATCTAACACTCCCGCAGTTTAAGACGCTTCCTGCTTGACAAATAAGAAATGAACGGACAGGCCAGTCAGCACTGCCTATGAAAGCAGCTGCTGGCTCATCGTATAATTTCACCTTCCGTATGACAGTTAGACCAAGATATTAAGGCTTTTTATTACAGCCCCTAGATCACTTTCGTTGCGCGCGGCGAGCGGCAGCTCCGACCTCAACCTCTCTTTGCTAGCTGCCTTCGCCAATTTGGTGAAAGAAGATGTAGAGTCAGAATCTTCATAAATTTGCGAGTAGTACAGCGAGAACATAACCTCCTGTAACTTTGAGTTGAAATGTTCTGTGGGATACCTTCCAAACTCATGCTTCTAGAACAGTCGTCTAGCAGCCGCTCCAACAAACCGAAATTAAAGGGAAACTGCATGTCCTCCACAGCGCGATTTCAATACCTTCTCTAGCCTTAGGGCTTGCTACAGACACCTTTTGGGTGATTTTTTGCTCATTTGTGATGCGAAGGTGAATAAGTCTGTATTACCCACGTAGCGCGCGCGATGGGTGGGGAATTTGTGCGGCAATGTCACATTTGCAGCTACTATTCTGCTATTGCTAGATCCTGTCTATTTCCTGTACTTCGAATATCACTGCGTTTTGTGCTTGTGTGGGATGTTGCTGAGTATGACAGCGGGCCTGAGCATATTGCATCTTTCACAGTATTTATCACACAGTCTTGTACTTATTATTTATTTATTTATCACTATTCTTTGTTGGCGCTTCCTCTCGATGCATCGCCAGGAAGAAGTATGAACACGTGACATTTCCAACGAACATGACATTCGAAATCTTTTTCGTTGTTACAAATCGCTAACTAGTTATGCAGAAATGAGAATTATCCCGAAAATCGTTATATTTACTCTACTGGAGCTGCACCGATTGTCAGTCGTTATTCAAACATTTGAAAGTCACCCTTAAAAAAGAAGCCAGCTGTGTACGGTCGTAAGCAAACGTGACGATGTGGAGAGGGGAGGGGGTGATAGTGAAAATCGCAATGTTGGCGCATCGAATCGAACGAGGGTGCAGCCATTTATTTATGACCAATTATTGGATTTTCGCACATTTCAGGATTGAAACAAAAATTGCATGAAGACAGTGGAAGAGATACGCCCGAATGTGCAAAGTGACCCCACGAAAATCCTTCACAAGTACTCATAATTGGAACATTTTGTGGGATGCCCCCCCCCCCTCATTACGCGATAGCATCCACCCAAGATTAGCCCAAGTTCTAGCCTACCCTCTACTGCACTGGGTCAGCTATATCTTACCCAATGTTATGTTAAGATTCACCAAACACAGCTTGCTGCCCTCTTTTATTGCCTTATTGCAGGCGAACCACTATCAATATGCAGATGACATCATAGTGCGAAAGAAGCCTCTCCAAGGACACTTGAACTAATTCTCACTACGTCACCTAGAAGAATGCCCTTAGTCAGTTCGACACTACAGCTTCGTAGTCAACGTAATCGAAAGGATGAGGTGACAAATGATGGCGAGAATCCCCTTAGTCTAATTAATAACCTGAAATAACATGGAAATTGGAATCTCGAAAAAAGAATCGTGGCGCTCAAAGGCATTATCCACAGAAAAATGAGTTTTTGTGTTACCCATATGTTTATGTTGTATTTGCCTAATGTAGGCCTTATGCAAAATTCCACGCGAAAAAATGTGAATCTGGCTGAGAAACAGCACTACAAAGTATGTCCGGGTGGGCGGGGCCTCCGATTAGAAGCCTCGTCCCGTCGTCCGCCATGGTCGGAGACGCATTGTAGGAACTGAAATTACGTAAACAATCCCACTCTTCGTTACCAACGACGGCGGACGACAGGACGAGGCTTTTACTCGGAGGCCCCGCCCATCCGGACGTACCTTGTAGTGCTGTATCTCAGCGATTCACATCTTTGAGAATTGAGAACAGATATGCAATTTTTGAGAACATCGTAGCAAATAACATAGAGTTGTGGAAGAACAAGAGAGCAAAATGAGCAACCGTGGAGCGGGAACGAATTAAGATGGTCAACAGCTCGAAGTGGGAAATTGGGCCCCTTTCCACTATTGAGAAGGCCATCACAGGCCGTACGAGCGAAACGCATACAAACGAGTTCTGGCAAACACCACGGCCTGTCTGTTGACGCAGTTTCATTTCCTTGGAAATCGCTACCACTCAGTTCTGATACTCCCATTTCCTCAAAAAAAAAAAGAAAATGAAAATAAATCTGGAATCAGGAGATCACAGGAACTCCATTACGTAGTGCCACAAACTTCCAAAGCTGGTCCGTAGGTCCAGATGGACTGTAAGTCTCCGCATGAAACCGATCAGAGGCCGTGGTTCCAATCCATAATTTTGCCGCTTGACTTCTCGTTTGAGCATGGACGTTGATAGAAGGATTTTAAAAGAGCCGTGCAGAGTGAGAAGTTGAAAGTGATTCTTGAGCAGCTCTACGTGCTGTTACTGTCATAAAGCATATGTAATCCATGAGCAAACAAAAGAAATCAGAGATCGGAGGGATGGTATCGAGGTGCGTCGGGCTGGAACAGAACGCCGCAGCGGTACCGCCGACATGTGGACAGCAAACTAATGCTTGCGCAGCTAAACAACATTCATCGAAGTCACAGCATCTAGTCGGAGTCTCTCGGGACTACTCTAAAGCCTCTCGGAATCAATTCAGCAAAAACATTGTGTCTAATTAAAGGGGTAGCTCAAAAAATCGATCAATCTCTGGAACACTCTTGAGTGGCGATATAAAAGTAGACGCCAGGTTATGGACAACACTTGCAACAACATTTCGTTCGTGCGTTGTTTCGAAAATCGACACATCCAAAATACCAAAATTCACAAGAAAAGTGAGGTCAAAAATGTTTTTTCGCGAAAGTATGACGATGCTGCACAATTCTGACGTTTTTCAAGAACAACCGCCAGTAAAAGCAAGGACCTTGTAATGGTTTTATGCATTGCGGTATGGGAAGAAGAGGAGCAGTGACTGATAGGCAGGATCATAAGAACGACCAAAGGATGGGATCCCCGCTCGAGACTTCTCGCGCAATACAACTGAGCATCCCACTTATGGGGACTAACTCCTCTGAAAGCTCACAGCCGCCTTGGCTCGTTATCATCTGGCCTCCATAAGTCAGTGTATACGCCCTACACACATTCAGACACTGCAACGATTATGAAGAAAAGTATTACGCGTGGCGCGTCCATTTTCATACTAATATGGCCAGTTTTAAACACAAAACGTAAGAGCTCGATGCCAGTGTAGTAACTGGGCGTAGCGTTCCTACACTCCAGAAGAAATATTCACCATATAAACCTGATGAGAGAAGCATTATAAACACGACAACAAGTCAACAATGTCGAGAATAGATGGCAATTTTATGATGAGAGAACGTGAACATCTCTTTTGAACAGTGACTCAAGTTTATCAGAAATATCTGACTAACTGGATGACTTGCTAAACTATGCAGTGCTCATCACGATCCAGAAAATCCAGATGTTCTGCTACTAATGCTGCTGACGCAATTAGCTGAGCAATAAATAATTTATAAACCCTATCCAATGTTCCAATGTCAGAGGTAGACTGTGTATTGCTGAGGTCAGAAAGATCAAGAAACTCTAAGTGTTTCAGCGTTATTATTCAAAGGAATCGACCACGGAAAATGAGTTTTTTTGTTACCCATTTATGATATTTATTGTATCTGCCTAATAAGGGCCATATGCAAAGTTCATGCCAAAAAGATGATTGGGATTTCGGCAAAGATATAACCCCCCAATTCTCGGCCGGGTGGGCGGAGCCTCCAATTGAAAGCCCCGACTCGTCGTTTGCCGCGACTGGGAAAGGAGTGTGGAACTGCTTACGTAAATTCCTGTTCCTACAATGCAACTCCGATCGCGGCGAACGACGGGGTGGGCACCTGCTCGGAAGCTCCGCCTACCTGGCCGAGATTTTGTGCTGTAACATGGCCGGACTCACATTTTTTTTTCGCGTAAAACTTCGCATGCGGCCCACACTAGGCAAATACAACTTAAATATATGGGTAACAGAAACCTCATTTTTTCGTGGACGATTCCTTTAAATACTCCTAGGCAGGCGGCTCCCCTTGAAGTTCAAGTCAGATATGAACGTTTTTAATCAGTACGGACGGAAGATTATCGGTTTTTACTGCTACAAAGTGTAATAGCTTAGGGCAAGATTCTCCGTAGTTGGGCGGCTACCAGGCTTGTCTGGGAGGATGAAAGCACTGACTTGTACATCAACTGGCCCCGCAAGTCATGGTACAGCCAAAACGCATTCTTCTGCCGCCACGATTCCGAACGCAACTAGGACGCGTGGCGCATCCCCAGAAGGGATTGTTTAAAAAAAACTCCAGAAAAAAAAATCCATAAAGGGTTATGTCAAAACATTTCTCGGTACTTCTGGGGTAGTATCGTGGTGAATAAAGAATAAAGAGTGAAATTTTAAAAAAATTAAAAAAAAATTCAAAGCGCGAACAAAGGGGCCCAATAATTAACAAGGCAAATTCGACTCCAAATATACACTCGGTCCAGTTTGATTCCAAAAAGCAAACATGATCACAAGCGCAGCATGCTAGGATTGTGTACCGTAAGCAGTTTTATGCACTGCGTTGTCCACATTAGCAGAATCAAAAATGCTGCGGTTGTGCACCACGACGCATTTCGAATGTGCACGGATTTTAAGTTCGCATTCACCACGTTGAATTAAAAACGCTGAGAGATAGACCTGCTTCTCACTCCTTTTAATTAGCTCCTTCTGCATCACTAGCCGGTGAGGATAAAATGCAAACGGCGAGGGGCTATGCGCCGTTGCCTCGTCCTCGCAGCAGCTCGGGCAGTGGAGCGCAATAGCCAGGACTGAGGCGCGAATCGAACACGGTGGAGGCCCCAATACCAATTGTCAACGCGTAATTCATCGCAGATCATCTTTGCTGAACTGGCATTTCTGTTCACAGACAACATGACCAGTTTGCTCCTTCACTGCCCCCTTCCGATGCCTTCAAACGTATCGCAAGAAGGTCGCTCACCGTTTGCCGTCCTGAGTTCAGAACAAATAAATTTTTCCAGTTCCCCTGACATCTCAGGATACGGATTTTTGGACTACACTTTAAATTAACATTCACCTTTTTTTGATCGCAACAATCAATTAAATACGTTATGAAGGTCGTGGGAAGCCCAAAACGAGGTAAAGTTGTTTGAAGATGGATCTATCTACGGAATTATGCTCTGGCCCCATTAATGACGGTTGTTGCGTCATAGTTCGCTTTTTGCTTTTTTCATTCTGCATTAAGATGTGGGAAAACCGCGAGAGGCTCTTGCGGAGGATAATAAAATCGCTGTGAAATGATGTGCGACGCACGCTTCAAAAAAGGTTCAAAAAATAGGCGCGCAAGGTCCTATAATTTTATGCTACATCTGCTCACCACATTTTTGTGTGCATGCATGAGGCGAAGAAAACTTGTCCTGACTCATTGCAAAGAGGCAAAAATAATTTGCGATAGCAACACGATCAAGCATTCGAGGATGCGCCATGCATTCACTTCCGTTCAGAATCGCAATAACGTACTCACAAATACGGTTCAGTCATAAAAAAGTGGTGGTACAGCCACCTATAAATTGTCTAAAAATTTTGCTTACAGAGTGATTTTAAAAAAACTCTCCGGGTAAAGGGAGTCGCCAGTGTGGATGTGCATTCGCGCAGCAACACCAAATTTCAGCTAAGAACATACAAAATTTCTCTTCATTTGTTTTGAAATGTGTTGTGGTTTGACTTATCTTAGTAGTGTTGTTTCATGTGTACCTACACATGCAATAAATTTGAAAATTTGAAAATGTCGCTTTCACTATTCTGCAGAATCACACAACCATTGTATAGCTTGATGGCATTTCTTGGCCTAAATTCTTTTCCGCCTAGATTCCAGGTAATCTTCCATCAGATAAAGGTCGCGGCCGTTCGTCATTGGCGCCAGAAGGTCCATTCGGTGACGGCTTCACCATGATCGAGTGTTCCGTTTGACATGAGATAGCCCATTAACTTGCATGAAAACAAGATTTTGGGCAAAGATTTTTAAACGCAAGAAGAGAGAAGGGTAAGACGCACGAAGACTAGGATCGAATGGTCCATCCTTTTGAGAACGAAACAAAAATCCGAATGATTATTCAATCCCACACCATGATACCTCCTTCATTTTGTCTTTTTGAAAACTTAGGTCTGTCCCTCGTGCGACAGTGCGGCAGCCGTGTGGGGCGTAATATCTGAATCTTTTATTTCATTAGAAAGAAGAACCCGAAGAAAATACAGTAGGAGAGAGGTGCGCAAAATTGAGGGAACTTTCGGACAATTCTGAGTGGCTGTAACACTATGCAGAGCAATGTATATCTAAACTGCAAAAAGTGAGAGATAAATCTTTGAAATAAATCGAGAAGTAGAGGCCTCAGCTAAGCTGGTGGGTAATGGGACCATTCGCCACATTCTTCACATTTGATGACCAAATGTTCTTTCGGCATAACTGGCCCCTATTATGATGACCGTTATGATTATGTTAGGTGCCTGGCGCACTCTACTGTGCGCGTAACATTGGGCGTCAGCGAGTCGATCGATTGCATCCTCATCAATTCACTCAGTACCCATTAGCACATCATGCCCCGCCCATTGTGGGCGGTCTTCTCTTATTTTAAGTGTGTTTTAGATAACTTGGACGTCGGTCATTTCTGCCGATACTTTCCTGATCTCAAGGCTGCGTTGAAACCGAGTTATGAATTTTTGTTGTAACGAGCCCTCATTCAGGATGCACTCCGCCCACCGTGCCCAGGCCTCTTTCATCAGTACTCATGACTGACCTTAGCCCATCCTTTCTTCACAGTTGGACCGTTTTCGAACCGAGTAAGCAATATTGATCCAAGGACCGAACGTTTCAGTACACGCTTCGCTCACCGTGGGAGGAGCTATCTGGGTCCATAATTGCTTCTTCTTGTACCATGCCTAACCCATCCCAAGCTTGGCCCCATTTCCACAAATTGTTTTTCATATGATGGCCGAGCTCCGCCCACCACTACTAATGCTGCAACCTTATGCTCTGATTCTTTCATGACTTTCACAAACTCATCCCTGACCTTCATCCATCTTATCCCCGTGTTTGTGGCACATTCGAACCCAATTAACAATTTTCCTTCCGTGAAAGGCGGACGGACGGAGGGACGGACGGACGTACAAAGAGACAGACGAAGCGTTTTCATATAGTGGGGATAATATGATAATGTAGTGATCGCAAACAGTAAGTCGCTTCGAAGACAAATGGAGTTTGTGGAGGATCGGAAAGATAACCGCCGTTGTATGTATTATCTAATACAGTTTGTATGCATTATCTAATAGAATACAATACTGTATGTATTATCTAATACAATACTCCAATAATCGTGGGATGTGCCT
Source organism: Trichostrongylus colubriformis (assembly GCA_963978905.1). Classification (NCBI taxonomy): domain Eukaryota; kingdom Metazoa; phylum Nematoda; class Chromadorea; order Rhabditida; family Trichostrongylidae; genus Trichostrongylus; species Trichostrongylus colubriformis. Next base: position 6,042,623 of record OZ022259.1, on the reverse strand, counting down.
TCAACTTATAATCCTGGATATGTGAGAGCATGCGATCTTTTATTGTTCACGATTAGAAACTAGTGTCCGTGATAGTATTTCATGTTTGCGTAGCACATGAAGAACATGGAACTGAAGCATCTGCGATGAGGAGAAACATGAAAAACATAGAGCTTGAGCATTGATAAGCAGAAACCCCAGAGGATCACGTGAGAGCATATAGCAAGTTCTTAGCGGAATTGGTCGAGGTGACTCGAAAAGAGCAGGTTCATGAGCACCTCAGACAACTCCAAAGCGGCGCCCCGGTAGCATGCTTCAATGAACCCTACGTGATCGTCATGAACGGGCTGAAATGGCGCCCACATTTAGCACCGGAAGTGACTACATACCTTTGTGGCTGAGCACGACGCAATAATTTGAATAACAGCATTGCTTCATCGCGATTGAGAACAGATTCACGTGGAAGATGAAGTGCCACTGAGCTATGCTCTCATTACTTCTCTTTTTGTAGCACTCATTTATAAATATACCTGGATGATTTATAAAAATGTTTAACTGTTTCTCACAAGTCTCGCTTACTTTAATTTGAATTGTTACGCTACTATGTGACTATGCCATAGTAGATGGCATATCGTTCAGACTACTTATAACACCAAACAAATAAAAAGATAAATGAAAATCTAGAAATACAGAAAGAAAAAGAGGAGCAGTAAAAAATTGGAAGGAAGGCGAAATAAAAAAATTCGGAGGAAAGAAAAAAGGAATTTCCTGGTGGAGGAGAACACAAAGCTACACGGAGGAGATCGTTGTGCTACATATTTCGTTGCCATGGAAAGATATTACAAAGTAAGCCATAAAATATGCCCACTTTTTCAACAAAACAAGTTGAAATTGAATTCTTCGAAGGCCACCGACTGAAACTTTCTAGGCATGTTTCTCAAGGAACGGACATTGCCCAGTGACTTCATAGAGACGTGGAGTTACACAATCGTGGAACATGGCTTACTTGGAACGTTGAAGCCTGCTATCCTTCCATAGTGGACATAAAGAACGCTCACAGTGTCGAGCAGATAGGCCACTACGGTGCCGCTTCTAGCGACTCCCTTGAAGAATTGACTAACTATCTGGTTAAGATGGGGAGAAGGCGATAGCCTCTAAAATTGTTCTGAACTACTAGACAATGGGTGTCACATATGACAGCGAATCGCGTGGCCGCCTGTGGGGAGCGGCGCGGCGGGTGCTAGTGCCAGTGGCGGGGCATGGCAGCCTTCAGACGAGGCAGTGTGGCATGAGTGGAAGCGCAGACGTGACGCAGTCACGCTCGCCGGCTCCCAAAGGCAATCGATACGGCGAGCCGTACTGGTGGCGCAGCGAACGAAACGCCGCAAAGCGACTCGCTGTCATATCTGCACACACCCCTAAACAGTTAGCCATACACAAGACTGCATCGTTTACTTATGACCACATACCAGAAAAACCAACTCTTCGATCCACCTCTACCCTAACCAATATCCCTACGCTGAACGAAGAATCGAAAAATGCCGGTCTTTCTCCAACGAGGCAAGCAATACCCAGTATTCCAAGGATTCCTCTTCTGACAGCCCTTTCCCTTGACTAAGGAGAAAAATTGAAAAAGCGGAATTGTATAACAACATTTAAACAAAAGCTGTGTTCCGTTTTTACTGTGAGTCTCGGAGGAATCTCAGAACGTCTGCTGTTTTGCGTCCCATCCACACCGTGGCCGGCCGCATCACCGCTCAAATAAATAAACAAATAAATAAATAAATAAATAATACATAAATAAATAAATAATAAAAAAATGATTGCGTGCTGCCTTGGGCGCGCCAAAGACAACACCGAAGGAATTCGTGAGCTGGTTAGCGCTGACAAATGGTCGTCTTTTGAAGACATAGAGGCGGTGGACAAGGAGGAGTGGATCACTGCAAAAACATCTACTTCGTCTTTTCTGTGCGACGTCTCTTCTGAGGCATTTCATGAGCGAAGTGATTCCTTTTTTGCACGTTATGCAGATCCGTTATACAGATACATTATTCAGTATCACGGCGTGGTGATGTCAAGTGCATCGGAAGTATCATATAACTTCATTGGCTGCGTCATAACGCGTGGGTACTGACAGGAAGGAATTTTATCTCTTCAATATCATCATATTACTTCTCTCCTACACAGGAGAGTTATTCTGAGGCTCATCCTCGCTTTGCGTTGTGAGCTACACAGGTCGCATTACTGAAGATCTATAAGAGCTTCCCACATGAAGCGCTTTTCCGTGAGGACAGAATCTCATGCTTTTGGCTTTTCCGAGACAAGGTAAGAGCTGCGATAACCCTAAAAACTCATAAGAGTAATGGTGCACTTACGTTCATAACTCCAAACTGATAAGACTGACATCCAACTGCTCTTTTGACAAATTCTTATTACTTTTATGCCTATACAGGGACTACACAGACGAAGTATGGCTTTTACCTATTAAAAAAACCTATCCACTAGGTAATCGACTTGCAAGTAGTGCCGGGAATCGGTGCCATGTGTTACAAGCAGGCCAGCTCTGGAGTGCAATGCGCAATTCATGCAATTGAGCTGCCTCTAACCTGGGATAAGTAGTTGATCATAATTAGATTAAAATAATATAAACTAGAACTGGCTAGAAAAATGAAATGAGAGTAAAACATAAGTGGGATGGCTGGAAAATTTTGTCCGAACATTGCAAAAAATTGAATCGAAGATGTCTGGAGGGCAAATCAAAGTTGGCAACATGAAAACACAATAACGTAGACAAACAATGGGCACTGAAGGTCAAGCTCGAAGTTCAACATCGGTCGACGAGAAGTTGGAGTGCAGTAGGCCGTGGGATACGAGCATCGGAAACGAGCAGCTAATCGCCCCACGGCTTCAACTGCATGACGAAACTTGAGCCGAGACGATGAACTGCGTGAGAGCCTGCGAGACCCATTTTGGAGCTTAGCCATATTGGAAACTCAGATCGAGGTAATCGGGCCAAAATGACCAAAGCCAACACGATGCGTTAGTTTATGAGAGAATGAAGTGAAAATCAATACAGTTTCAAGCCTCTTCGCCAGTTGAACTAAAAATTGAATGATTGGTTTGTTTATGAAAAATGAAGTGAAAATCAATGCAATTTCAAGCCCCTCCGCCAATTGAAATGAAAATTGAATGATAATGGGAAAGTCAGCGGAATAACAGAAGGAATTCAGCTGTGCAAAACACTTGAATGCAATAGAGAGCTGTGTTCATGGAACCAGTGGAATGAAAATGCCAGAGTAGAACGGTGGGAGAGCGAGGGCCAGGCTCAGTTCATGGTCACCGACAACTCAGAGCAAAAGAAAGTGGAGGGCATAATGTGGTACGTCTTCTAATAGTTCCCATGTTCTCCCTTGTTGAAACCTCGGCATAGTTGTCGATTGTTTTTCTTTTGTATGCCAACACGAGGTTAGTTGTGGAACCTTTATTGGCCTAACGCTTCGACCTTCTCGTCTTCTTCAGAGGCCCAAGATTCCACCAGCGGAGCAGCAGCTCGCGCCTCAATCACATCCAGATTCGCCCTTACTGACACATGTGATTGAGGCGCGAGCTGCTGCTCCGCTGGTGGAATCTTGGGCCTCTGAAGAAGACGAGAAGGTCGAAACGTTAGGCCAATAAAGGTTCCACAACTAACCTCGTGTTGGCATACAAAAGAAAAACAATCGGCATAATGTGGACTATTCGTTTTGTAAGGTGAAGTTCGAAGCACCGTATGCGAGACGTTTAAAAATAAAAAGCAAAAACTTGAAACTGTAAAAATGGGATTATGCTCTCCCAGAGGAAACTTATTGTTAGAATTGTGCCAATACACCGCATCCGCGCTACCATGTTACTTTTTACTTTTAGCTCTGAAAGCTTTAGGCATCCTCGAGGATCTGGTCTATACTTCTGTTCATGTGACATTTAGTGCATGGTAAGAACGCTACCATCACTGCTCGCATCAACAACCACTCGAGGGGCGTGACCCACAAGTGGGCGGGATCTACGAGGAAAACTGTGAGCTGTTGTCATGAGCATGCTGAGTTATGGGCAAAATCTTCGGAGTCGGAAGGGACTCGAACCCACACTCCATGCTTTCCGGGCATATGTGCTAATCCATTACACTACCGACACCCTTTTACCCTTAACTCAGCATCTGAATTTTGCCCATAACTCAGCATACTTGTGACAACTTTCGCATCGCGCTGCGGCGAAAATCAGCAGCTATTTCAAAAATATCAAAATCAATAACTGTGAGCTGTTTTTTACTTGGGCTCTTGTTAGTTGACGTCTCATGTAGCTTGAACTCTCGATTAATTTCTGAGGGCTTTGAGAAAGAGAGAATCTGAACTTTGGACGAAAGATGCAACAAATAGCAATTTTGTGCCAAATTTATCAAATAGAAGAGCAGCCAGGTTTCAGGATGGAAGAGCTTAGAGTCAACCTTGGATGTTCCAATGATGAACACTATAAAAGTCGACTACTGTGAATAGGTACACCGACTTACAAGAGGATATCCCGTTGCCAGCTGTGTCATACCAGTCGACACTTCAAATTCAACTGAAATAGATACCATATTGTAGAGATACTCGACGGTTATCTTGTTTTGTGCAATACACCAGGTGTTGTGACAGACTGAGCGATACACAGATGGAGGGGACTCAGGGAAGGGGACAGGCCTGAGCATTTCCAGGGATAACGGCATCACTAGATGCGCTGTGGCGAAACACGTGAAAGAAAACGGAAGAGGGGAGAGGAGGAAGCTCTACTACTAGGGGGATCAGCAAATCGGATTGCCTGAGGGGGCAATTCGGCATCTTGTATCTACTGAGACCAAGCGCGATGTCAACTTAACATCATTGTCTAAATTCGACACGCGTACGCTACACTGCGAAGGGTGCTGATTTGAGAGACCTCATAACGATCAGAATGACGCATCAAAAGACCTAGAAGCTTTGCAGGAAAAGAATTTTACCCATGTCCCTAGATTTCGGTCTCCTACTAAGAAGTATGGAATAAATGGAAAGAACGACTCGAACACAAGTCTACGATGAATTCAGAAAGAAAGAAAGTTATGCCATTGTAGGGTGTTCCTCAGCCATCGGACTTAACGGATGAGGAGGCAGCACGAAAAGCGTCGTGGTCGTCACGCGGAGCAAACACATTTTGTTTTCAGGCGCAGCCCCACACACTTCGCCCTAAACGACATCACCATATTTTTCAGACGGGAAGCGTTGTGCGCTTCCAAATCCAGCCCTAGTCCTTTCCCATAATTCAACGACGTATTTTTCACGAAGGCGAGAAGAGGTGTCCTGGCTTAATGCAGTCAGCGGAATCGATCTCATCTATACATATCATGCTCTTGTACTATACAACCCAGGAAAAAAATTGGTGAAATTCCATGGAACGCTGAAAACTCGGAAAAAAGAGGCGGCTACAAAACATTTGAGAAAGAGGAACAACAGAAAACGTTGAGGTTTGGCGGTTCAAGATTAGTTTATCATGGCTCCACTCGCCCAACAACCGACAAAAGTAGGCCTTCCCTGGTATCCTCAGGAGACTTCAAAGAAAACATCGAATCAAAAGCGATTTTTCCGAGGTCTTAGCGGATATATGAAGCACTAGGAGGTTTGAAGTGTGATCGAAAAAAAAGACCATTAGAGTGGAGGAGCAATGGTAAGTAGTCGTGGAGTAGCGAGGGCGGGCATTGTGCATTTTCGAGGGAAAGTGCGATTTTCGCAGCTGGAGGATGGCGTGAACAGAATAGAATTGCAGTTTTCGATGGCACTTGGGCGAGCTTATAATGAAAAAATGTGGTTCCTCGAAGAGTTGTGTCGAAACGGAGACAGGTCCAACATGGCGCTAACATGATGAGTACGCGATGTAGTGGGGAACGAATGCTGGCTGCCGACGGCTGAAAGAGCTGAAAGAAAAGCAGCCACAGCCGAGAAGAGTCGACACGATGGAAGACACTCAAAGTAAGACACGTGTCTCAGTGCGCATCTCGGAAGACAGCTGGTAAAAAATGAAATGATGTAGCATGACGGATTGATAGTTGAGCTGTCTACAACTTGTATGCTGACAACGTCAAAGCTCGACGAAAGTCTGACCGAGCTTGAGCTTGAACACTGGCGAACCACCATCGAAATGTATTAAGTTGTTCGGAAAGAAATGATTTCTCCCCTACTATAGAAGATTTTGCAAAACAGTTTTGTCTATCGAAAAGAGATTTTATTATGCATCTTCTAAAATATTTTTGTCTGTGTATACTTTGTTTTATCAAGGAAAAAATTCAAAAAAAAAGAATTTCGAAAAAAAAATTCAAAAAATGCAAGATTCAATGCGATAAGCGATAAATATTTGTCACAATGCGTAGTGATGTTTGTGGATGGATTTGGCTGTATAAAGTGTCGAGCAAAGTTCCAGCGTTTGAAAAACGCTAATGAAAGCTTTGAGAACGAAGAATATGGACCGCCCCAAGTCGTTGAAACTTCGGCCCCAAGTCGTTGAAACTTTTTAAAAAAAACAACGTGGACATAGACAAAGATATATGAAAAGATGCACAATAAAAATCTCTTCCTTATGGATATAATTGTTGTAAAGAATCTTCTACAGTAGGAGAGAAAAATGACAAATTCAACGCGCATTTCTTTCCGAACAACCCAAATAGAATTATGAAGCCTGAAGTTGCGAAAAAACGAAGTGATCAATGTGGCTTGATGAGGATAGTTCGAATTGGCGTGAATCAAGATCAAGAGTTGAAAGACGGAGTGTAATTTGCAAAGGACGAACTCTAAATGATTACTCCTTGACATCGAAACTGATTGTGAGAAAAAACGCATGGAGGCGGTATGTTGTATTAAGATGGCCTATTATTAGACATTCAATTATTAGGTTGAACCATAATTTCTGTCACACTTTTTATTTTTCTTAGGGAAAACTGTGGAAGCTTCTGGAATATTTGGTAGTAGGAATATATAAAGCGGGTGAAAGAGACTACTGATTAACACATTCTTATTCTCTATGGCTTCAACTAGCAGCGGATCTACGACAATTTCGCGAAAGGGGCGAAATTCACGAACACCGCCCCGGTTTCTCAGAATGCAAGGCCACTAACCGAATCAACCAGTCGATGGGCCCAGGTACTGTCTCTCATATGGCGGCCACCCGATGGCTCGATCGACTCAAATTGAAGCAGAAAAAATTCAAAAAAACTGCAAAAAAAATTTTTATTCAAAAAAAAAAGAGAACTGTTGCCATTCCACACGACAGTCACTGCCGATCTCTAATGCAAGCAATTGGACACCGTAGCCAAAATTTACCGCAAAAATGGATCGAGACCTCTTCCTCCACTACGACGCTCGCCCACATGTGGTAAAGTTGACGTGTTAAAGGATCCAGGACCTTGGTTGGACGGAGCTCTGCCACCCACCGTAATCTTCGACATGGCCCAAACTGACACCACCTATTCCGATCTCTGACCCACTTCCTCGACGGACGGCAGTTCGAAGAAGACCATGATCTCGAAATCGACCTCCAGACCTTCTTCGAACAGCAATCCCCAGACTTCTTTAAGCAAAGCATCTATTATCTCCCTATTCGCTGGCAATATATTCTTGATTAAAATGACACATATTTTCTTGTAAAATTTTTTGCCATTGTGTGACAGAAATTGTGGTTCAACCTAATGGGATCGAAAAATTCTTACACTTCGATTTATAACACACCTTAGACAATCGAATAGTCTGGACAGGATCGGGAAGGGAGCTTATTGCGTTGCTGAGAGCTATAGCACGAAAGAAAAGAAAAAGAAACACAGAAAACGTCATTGCTCTTCATTATTTTGAAGTTGACAAAGCCCAGTGGCGGTTGAGAAATTAATTGATTCCATTAAACTTCACATTTCAGACCCGAAAAATGATAACAGCAGCGACTATTCTTGTTCAAGATAAATGTAAAATCTTACATATCCTACACGTTTCACGGAAAAGGGGTTCCAAAAAATAATCGAATTGAAATACTGAGGCCAAACTGCTGACAAAATAAGAGAAATCAGAGCCTAACAAAACTCAGTATTCATATTCCGAAACGAAAGCGTCTAAGAGGCATAAGAGCCCAACAAAATTCAATACCTATATTCCGAAACGAAAACGTTGCCGACCAAGGGTAATGTGCTCGTCCTTAGATGACAAAGGAGAACGCTTGAAAGTCGTTCGAGGTATGCGGCACGAATAAAGGACGAAATAAACAAGAAAAGAAAAGTCAGAAACCAAATAGGATCCATGTAATGCGCTCCACTATGATCGCCGCGTAGCTATTGCGGTAGCGACGCGGCGATCATGATGAAGTGCGCTGTTTTCTCAATAGTAGATTTGGGCTTTTTTGAATACCTGTGGCTTTTCTGAAAGGTAATCTTTCGAAGTAATCTACATTGATCTCTCTATAACTTTCTCAGACCAACCTACTGGTCCTGGTTTCCCTGATGGTTGTGTAGTTCTTTATATGGGAATCCAGTCGAGGAAAATTTTGAAGTGCTTCACTTGAAATGCTCGTAACTTCCTTCAACTTTAACCTTATGGAAGCAAATTTGTTTTGAGGGTCCACGAGGTTGTCGCTTCCTCTTGTCAAAGATGGTTTCTTTAATTGGAGTTGTTTATTTCTTCGAAAAGAAAGAAGTGATTCTAGAGTAAGGCAGTCGAGGACAGTCAATGAAAATTCTGACGAATTTGAAGGTATTTCACTTCAAATGTTGTTACTTTCTTCAGACTCAACTTACGAGGACAAAATTGTTGTGCATGCTCTGCGAGGTTGCCGTTTTCCAAACTCTTCTTGACTTATACAATATCTTCAAAAAGAAGGAAGCATTTCGAAGGAAGCCAGTCGACGAACTTTTTCGTCTAAGTTGCTGATTGATTGATATTTCTGATTGACTTTGATTGATATGGTTGATATTTCCATGATCCTTAGGAAAAAGTGATCCAATGTGTCTGTGATGCTTCAAGTACGCATCTCCTGCTCTTAGAAGACCAATGAGAGGGTGGTTCGCCTCGGCTGGCCTCGTCTCGGGATGCGCCATGCATGAGGATTTCCTTCTCATTCTCAGTGAACACAAACGCTTTTCCGCTCCACAGAGTCCATTCCAGCCAATTTGCCGTTTTCATGCCGTAATTTTTGAAGTGTTCATCCACGGTGGTACCCGTGGAAGATATCGCTTTTCACGGGTAATCAGTGTCTCTGTACGTGATTTCAGTGCCAGCAGACCAACGAAAGGGCTACTGTCGCTGGCCGGCTTCGTTGTGGATTGCGCCATACACGTGGTTTTCATTGGTGATCCATCAGGGTAAAGGGCATACAATTCCCGTGGTCGTCTTGGAATCGTGAACTGTGAACAAGGTATCAAGGATCGACCTCGCAACAACATACGTTAATGCGCGTTTGGTTACAGAAGTAAGGTCTATTACATCGCCACTTTACACTTCGGACCTCCAGCCTGAGAATTTTCGTTGATCAACGATTACGACCCCCTCCTTCCCAGCGGACCAAATACAACCCCCCTCTCAACGATTCCTCGACGGAGGCTTGACCCTTTTTGTATATAGGTGCACAACTCACCGAATTCCTTCACTTACAAACAATATTGGACAGTAATTTAACGAAATAACGATAATATAGTACTGGATACCAAACCACACAAACAGTACATGAAAGAATACAGGCGGAAAACATGAGATAGTTGAGAAAGAAACAAAAAATGGAAAATCTTTTATTTGATTGACAATGTCAAGCAGAAGAGCTGCTGAAATGACAAGCACTCTAAAAGGATCATTCATCAGAAGCAAACTTTCCGTGAAGCCTGGAGATGGCGATTGCAAAAATGAAAGTTTTACAAACAACATGTTTACGCGACATGACGCGGGCGGTTGCGAAGCATACAGAGGAGTGACACTTAAAAATTATGTTAGATATTATAGTAATTGGGCACATTTCGAGAAAATCGATTCACCTGAAAATGTGAAGCCTAAGGATTTTAGGAGGCGAAACCAATAACATTTTCCGCGCGACACACAAAATTTTTCGCGTCAGAAAAGCCAGTATCACTCAACAGCATTCAACCATTACCATGCATGTGTAGTTACAAAATTTGCTATTTGCAATTCCTTTGCTCTATTAAACGTATTTAACTATATTTAGTATAACACGTGAAAATATAGGCCAAATATTTCGTCCCGGACGAGGCTCGACCGAGCATTTCATGTTTTCCGGGCACGTCTGCTATCCATCATACTACACATGCCGGAAAGGGCGGACCTTCGCATCACATGCTGCGGTGAGAATCAGTAACTATCGGAAATCAAATACAAAATTTGAAAAATCAATATAATATAATCTGTTGAGTGGTCGGCGAAAAGGAGTGGAAAGAGGAGTTCTAGTCAGAGCTCGCTTTGAAAAATTCGAAAAATGCGACGTGCCGATCTGACATTGAGAAAGTGCACAGGATTAGTCACTTCTAGCCTACGTGAATGTCATGATTCGAGTAGAAAAAGTGGGAATAAGTAAACAGCCCAAAACAAAAAACAAACAGAACATAGTGATTAATCACATGTAACTCCTCAGTTCAGCAGAATATGAAATTCGACCTCATTCATCATCTTAGGCGACCTCTCTCACGGCATTTCCAGAAATATTAGGTTGTGAGGAAAGTTTTGGCCGGTTTTTGAAATTTCAACTTCGAGAGATCATAACTCGGCTCAGAGTGCATCTTTTCTCACAGAGTGAGCACCATTAGATTCGCCACACTATTGGCAACACTATGCATACCTAGACATCTCAATTTGATAAAGGGCTGATAATTTATATCGCGCGAAATGAAAAAAAGTCGACTTCAAATCGCCACTCTTTCTGAACACACTGCTACTGAAGGAGCTGGTCAGATGTTTCGGGAAGCGGGGCATAGTTAGCGCTAGATCTGATGAACATGATAGACGAGTAAGGGCCTCACCCTGCAACTGCTTCAATTAGTGGAAGAGGATTTGTGAAAAATGCGCTTGCGCATGACTGCCGTGAGGGGTCCCGCGGCACCCATTTTTTTTGGATTTTTCCAAAACAAGGCCACTTGAGGTGGTCAGCTAAGTTTGCTTGTTGAGGGCCAATACTTGTGGATATACCCTGCAAATATGGACGCTCATCGCCTTCTGCCGTTTTAGTTAAAGCGATTTGATCAATTGAAAATTCGAGCAGCTCGTCCTCATTTCTGCACTTTTGAAACCAGAAATAATGTGTTCCATCCAGTGATACACCCCCTCCTCTTGCAGTATTCACATTTGTGGTCACCTTCGCTGGGACTCGGCTAAACAAGAACTCTTGAAGTGAAGTCATCTTAAAAGTGCCATTTTCGCAGCACTTTAAAACTTCCCTAATAAATCGAAAACCTTGTGGCATTCCAAATAAAACATATGCTCTGAAAGAGCAACTTTTTCTCTATCTAACGAGCACAGTATGTCAGCTGATTCATGTTGACGCGCTCTGATATTTAATTTTATCTTGTGAATGCGAAAAAGCGGCCAGAACTTTCCTTACAACCTAATATGAAAAATGGTATGAATTTTCGCATTCTGTCTGTGGGGGTCCATACTTGGAAAGGCGGAGATCAAACTAGAAAAAAGTAAAAAGAAGCAACGTCGGGATGAAATTACAGTATGACTGAAATTTGTCTGCTTCAAAACGAACACTTTTCCTATTTTGTACACTTTTCCTATTTTGTGGTTCTCTGAGAGGATTTCAAGCTTCAATCTAGCTCCGCTCCAGCTTTGTACCATATTCAGCTGTGTTGCCGTCTAATAAGGACTACCAGAACTGCAAACAGTCACATAAGGAGGTGGGCAGGGTCTGATATTTCGATTCGTTCTCGCCTTCTAGCGCATCAAATGAAGCGAACTCTTCCACTGCGCAGCGGCCCACCGATCAGCAGAGGAATGGCGCTTTCTTCAGGAATTCACATTTCTGCTCTTTATGGAATTGTCTACCAATTTTACTCCCTACGGCTGATTGTTACTCTTTTAAAATGCTGAATTCACTGGCGAAATCATCCGTCGGAAATCGTCTAAATTTCCCAGGTTCCTCCTCATCCTCCATTATTGGCAATGGCGGGATAAAACCTTCACATCTGCATTCCTTACCGGTTTTTCTATGCATTGCGATAAATCTCTGCCATACATTAACACGATGATCAAACACGGGAATCCCAGAAAATAGAAGGTGACTGAAAAACGTGGAAACAAGCGATGGTCAAAATCAATATCAGGGCATACTGTACTCGAAGTATAAAAGAGGTACGACAAGAAGCTAGAATAGAAGGTGCTTCATGCGCACATTATGCTGGGCGCATATGGTTTAAATTTCTCGCCGCAGGGCTTAGATAAGCTGTAAAGTGCAGTGCAATTGACTGCCATTCCTTGATATAAATGGAAAAACGTCGGTCGGCGACAGGGTGAATGCGAATAGATTTCCTCAATAAGAACGAATCAGTAAAGAAGACGATTGCAAGGCTCATAGCCTTGCTCGGAAAGAAAGATGCTTTCAAGAAACGCTTTCAAAGTATAGCATCTCTGATGGGTCGGGGGGAGGGGGGGGGGGGAGGCGCATGAACGTTAGGGACCTCATAACCCCATTTCGTCGCCCATGAATGAGCTACTCGTACAAAAAATGGTCGCTATCGTCATAATGGTGTCGGAAGGCTTGCATGAAAAAGAACGGCCGAAATATTTAGAAATATTTAGGGTGATATATGGCGGACTACTGACAGTCATTTAAGGAGAACTGATGTTGAAAAATAGCCGGTGAATAACAGCAAATCGTATTCGATAGAAGTCCAACCGAGGTAGGTGAGGGGAGATGCACTTTCAGCTGGCTGAGCGAGAAAAGTGTGCGGAAGAAGAAAATTGCTGGTCAACGACGTCTTGACGAGTCACACAACGTCATCAGAATCGATGCGCTACACACACATACACATGGATGCAGTCGTTCATGCAAAGACAGCCACCAACTGCCGTTCCACAGATGAACGTACACAAAAACACACGCGCAGGTCTGGAAGATATTGAAGAAGTTGGGATTTTTGACAGGGAAATACCGGAACACAATAGCCAACCGTAATCCTCCTCAAAAGCGCTCTTCTCTGGCTCCCACCACCGCCGTACGGGGTCCCTTTACTGAAGATGCTGGCTGGGTGGATGGGTGGGTGGTAGTGTTGCTGGATAGTTGGGTAGCCGCATTTAGAGAGCCGAACAACACATGGGAAAAGTGCTGCTTATTGATCGAGTGAGTGAACTTTTTTTCATGCGCTCAAGTGTGGTGCTGCAACTCGCAAATTGGCAGCTTAAAGTACATAATGTGCCCAATCTAACCGAACTCTGCCACAGGTTCCCGCTTACAATCCGAAATTTTCGCATTTGGGATATTGAAAAAAAACAGATAAAACGACATATGTAGTAAGAAGAGCCCATGGTACCCATCCAGTTCTTTTCAGCTTTAGATCGTCACGAGGAAATTGGCCGCTACGATAAGTTCTTCTTCTTAGCCACAGACGCCACTAAGCAACTTCCTCAACTCCACGGAGGGTGCTTAGCCCCCAAAATCTCGAAAACTAGGAAATTCCAGAAGAGGAAGGCCCACTCCACACCACTTTTCGTGTTCCTTCCCCTATACAGCCCTGCCTCGCCTTCACATACGACCTCTCCAGAGACCCTTCGGCAAACGGTAAGCCGCCTGGGTCATTACTATGGGGACCCATGATAATGTACGGTGGAATCGATTAGTTTGAGGAAACACAATGAAGATTAATGGCTTTTCTTTGGGAAAAAAATAGTATGAAGCGGGGAACGTAAGGATTACGCAATTAGGATCCTCTGCTTGCCAATTTTGATATAAAAATGAGAAGATAACCGTTACATTCGAAACAAAAAGATCGCGGGATATGATCTGGAATGCTACAAGGAGTCCAAGTAAATGTACGAGCTCTACGGGCATGGTTCAAAGCGATAAACTAACGGGCAGACTGCAAACGGTTTCGGTTAGCTAGATTTGTAGGAAAAGTCCATAAAAAAGTACATTTCGATCAATAGTGGAGGACGTTATGACGTGGGAGTGCCGATTCCTTTTTTGAACAATTTTGTGAAGTGCGAATGCGAATATGTGCACTGGCAAGTTTAATCGAAGCGAACGATGATCAACCGAAAACCCGTCGAGAATAAATCGCTGCGGCCGCTTTCCAGCAGCAGCATACGAAGTGGCTCCTCCTCATGTTGTCACACATGCGACACGTGAGGGTTTCATAAATAATGTTAGAAAAAGGAATGCTTCAGATGAATGATAATGATGGAGCGTTATGATGGCCTCCTGGAAGGGCTATGTGCATTCAAAATCTATAGACTGCTGAAAGCGGTTTCAAAATATATCACATATCCAATCTACATAAATACATTATTCATGCTCATCACACCTGGCGCCGAAATGAGTAAAGAAGTCTGGAATTCAGGAGTGATATGAATGAAGTGAAAGTGGAAGTGTAAATGAATTCATACAGCACTCCCTTCATTCCATTTCATTTCATTCGCAATTCGAGGTACCGAACGTCATTTTTTAGTATTAAAATTCGAGGATAAAAGAAATTTTGTCAATTTTCAGAGGTCAGTGAACCAAGCATTACGTATAATCTCGCAGTAATAATTCATTTAGCTATATATTTATTCACCTTAACGTGCATTCACCATCAAATCCAGAATGACATGATTAAACAGAAAATAACTCAATTCAAAGAAGCTTAAAAACGATAAAAAATAATGTTCGGAAGTTCCGGAAAAAATAGTGTGGATGGAGCTGGGCAGATGCTGATTGTCATCAAAACTGCTAGGAAGCTCACGAAAATTCCCGGCTTAGTTAATTTTTTGGAAAATTTCTTCAATTTCTGAAAAAATTTGCTATATTTTTTTCAATTTCGTAGTATCTGAAACGAGTGAGGAAATCCATATCACACTCCATACAACGAAGCTTTCCAGCGACTACAAACTACTTTACTTAATCAAATTACTCAACAAAATCAAGAAACAAAAAGTGAGGTTCTTTCTCTCAGAATGCGCCGTGCATCCGAATTTTCGAAATAGCAGCAGCATTTGGATATGGCTTTTACGCGATGACAGGAGTTGGAAACCTACTGATTTGGGTGGATTGGGCTAAGGTCTTTATAAGCCAACAGTGCGTGGAGCAGTGGCGCTATTTACCATTGCCTCACTACCGAACAATCCTCTACCCACTGTACTCACTTTTGGTGCTCTTTGAAGGCAGCATCATCTAGGATTGACGTATATGTAACTACAGGGTGGCTCCTAATTATTTGCGCGTAGTATAACGTAGTTTATTACTAATAACTTAAACAAAAAACAACGCTTATACAATCTGATACAACTTCCATGTAGAGAATGCCTAGTAATCATTCACTCAAAAAGATGTTCGAAATGAGCTCCTTTTGCAGCAATACAGGCCTTCAGTTTCTTCCCCACTCTCACCGTGCGACATCACTGTGGGCCGCAGGAAGGTGACGTCGATATCGTCCCACGCCTTCCGATCAGCCCTTTATTAAAATGAGATTTGCAAATATCCATGATATTGCCAGAAGTGTAGCGAATCAAATGGTGCTTGTTCTGTGAGAAAAGATGCAATTTGAGCTAAGTTGTGATCTCCCGAATTTGAAATTGCGAAAACCAGCAAAACGCTCCTTACATTCTGATAAAATCTTGTTCGTTGGGAAGATAGCACTCAAAGACTCCCCTGGGTTGCTGAAAGTTTTGTCAGTAGTCAATGCGCGCTCCAACAGGACTGGGCACCTGCTCATTCTGCGAGATCCACACTTAAACTCTGCGAGAGTCACTTTCCTGGCTACTGGACGAAGGCCTTCTGGCCACCTAACTCGCCTGATCTGAATCCCATGGATTTCGCTGTGTGGGGCTACTTGCAGCAGAGGGTCTCCTCGAAAGGGCACCAAAGTTTGAACGCTCTTAAAGCTTCACTTCAAAAGGCGTGAGACGATATCGACGTCACCTTCCTGCCGCCCACAGTGATGTCGGTGGATAAGAGACTGCTGTACTGCTGCAAAAGGAGCTCATTTCGAACACGCTCTGGAGTGAATGATTATTAGGCATTGCTCTACAGAGAAATTGTATCAGATTGTTTCATAATCGTTGTTTCGTTGAAGTTATTAGAAATAAACTACGCGCAAATAATTAGGAGCCACCCTATATATGAAAGTCGATTAGCTCCTTCGGACTTTACACTGAGCCATCGTGAGTGATCGGGTTACACGCGATATGAATGTCAAATATGTATATGTGCTCCGGATAAACGTTCATACATGCCGATGAAACGCTTCACAGGTGGAACGAGATTTCGAAAGTGGATGCAGCTTCATTCATCGATATACGGATTTGTTTGCTTGTTTGTTTGTTTATTGACGTAAGCAACAGCTCACGTAATTATAATAGGTAATTCCAAATACAGTGGAACATAAAAGAAAGAAAACTTGAAACTGTGGATCACCAGTATAGGAAAAGTATATTCAAAAAGAGCAACAACAACAAAAGCAAAACGATAATTTTGTGATTTCATTAGTAAACAAGAGATCTGAAGGGGTTCAGAAGTTACACAGGGTTGTGTGAAGGGTTTGTGAAGGGCAAGAGCACAAAGATGTGGAAAGAGTAGTAGGTGTTTCTCCCGAGTGCACTTTAGCAACAGAAGGAGTTAGTGGAGCGTTTGATCAGCGCTGCCCGTATGCTGTCGAATTTGTCGCGAACGTTGACGTGAGGACCTGCGGCAGCTGTCATGTCGCACACGACTTATATTAGTAACATGCTCGTCAATCGGCCCATTCTCGATTCGCCAAGCGGCCAAGCGATCAAGCCACAAGACACTCGCTCTCAACCTACAGCAATTCAGAGCTTGCAAATTGCTTAAACGTGACAGGGACTTTACGGACCCATCCAGGACGCCGAATTGAGGACCGATATAAACACCACTAATAAAAATAAAAGGACCACGCATAGCAAACTCTTCGATAAACAATCCCTCCCCAGGATGCTCACGTAGTCCAAGTTGATTGGTAATCGTAGCAGTATGTAAAATGGGATTTCACGTAAATTTGTGAGGATTAGCCGATTTATCAGTCAGTCTTCTATCCTCCCAGACAAGCCTGGTTCCAATCCACGGATCTGCCGGGATGGAAAACTTGATAAGCCTGTGAGGAATGATCAAGTTTTAATCATCGATCACTGCTCCATTGGCGGAATCTTGAGCTAGTCTGATGTCTCATTACAGGGTTGTCTGGGGGTAGTCTCGAAAAGACACAGGAAGCGTTGTAAAAGAGGTAACGAGAGAGAAAAAGTAACGAACTTCTTTCTGTTGCCGGAAATACATAAAACTTTTGTGATCAGGTTACCCAATACCTCTCTGCGAGGTTTTCTGAAAAAGCAAAGGTAAAGCCGATGGAGCCAGTGCTATAAGTGAAGTGCCCAGTGCAATGAATTATATCGATAGAAAAAACACTTAATTACCCCTACAGGCGAACTTTCGGTTAAAATGGAGTGGAGGATTCATACGTGGAATTGGACGAATCGATCACTTTAAAATAGGCGGAGAGCAACGAAAATGACGTCATTTGTTTTTGAGTAATTTCGAGCACCGCACAAGCTGAGTTTGCAACGCAAAAAAGTGGGCGGCGCAGGCGAGCAATCAGACGACGAACGAATGAGGGGCATCAATGCACAGCCATCCAGTTTCTTTCAGAGTGTAGACAATTTCCATGGATGGGCACCCTTCGGCCAGATGTTTCCCAGCCCAAACCCATGCTTCTGCATTGGGAGATCCCTAGGAACATGGTAAGGAGAATGAGATCCGTACTGCGAGGAAATTAACTGGCTACGCGAATTTGGTAGGGCGCCTTTGGTCTTCATCGCCGACTAGCCTGCATGGGATTCGATGCGGTGGGTACTGGCAGCGGAGTAGCCGTGGAGGATGGCGCAGTTGGAGTGCGAAACATGAGCTCATTGAGGACCTGGGGTAGAAAGAGGGATTCATGTCGCGTTTTTCAACGATTTCATTCAGTTCCTTCATCTACTGTTGCACTACTTCTACTTTACTTTTTACCCCTATTAGGATACCCATAATGGGCCAAACTTACCTGTACAAGTGTCTCATTAGTCATGTGCAGCAGGCAATTTACTACTTCAAGCAGCCAATTAAAAGGTACTGCAGCCATTCAAAGCAGGGAATATTATTAGGGTACGCATAAGAAGGGAATGCTCTTATTTACTTCCATGCTACCATGAGCTCTAAAACCACGAATTTCGACACTCGTCCTGCTGCGATGTGGAATTTTTTACCGAAGAGCTCATACTTAACCCATCCCATGTGCATTAAATTGGGTGTGTCTGTAAGGGCATTCCCAGATGTCGAGGAAGGTGGACCTTCAGTTCGACCCCTTATCCTCAATGGGAATCCAAACATGACCCCTCTGCAACATCCACTTTCCTACTATCATCTAGCCCAGGGATCATTGCTGACCTCCGCATTGACAACCCCTTCCCGCTCGAATACGACCCCTCCCCTGACGAATCCGAGGGATCCTCGGCTTCCGGTGTATCCTGGTCTCTGTCCAGGAGCAATTTGGCTAATGAGAACATTCCTCAATAGTCTCGAAGTGTATTCAAAGGGACACTCACTGGAATGTCTGAAACAGAGGTAACAATTAGGGCAACAGTACAGAATGGACAGAAAGGTCACAGGCCCGTCAAATACGACCCCTTCGATCGAAGACGTGATTTCACACCCTATGCATCAGTGAAGTGGGTGACGGAGACGGCGAAGACATCTAACATAAGTCAGCAAGCAGTGAGCATTTCCAGTCCTCCACAGCTACTCAACCATCGAAAACGGTACAAGTAAAAACAACCGAACAAGGCTGCAATAAAAGCCCTTCCAGCAGTGCACATTTTAGCAGGAGTGCATCACAGATTATCTGTGTAAAACTCGGAAATGGACTCCGAACATGTCCTACTAGTCTTAATTTCACTCACTAAGTTCACTGATCATCAATTATAAACCCGTACCATGGCAGGGAGGTTACTCTTTCAAATGGAATCTCAACTGGAGATTACTCTTAGCGTTTCGGAATTGACCATGTACAGATTTAGGGTAACCATGAATGGGAATATTTCACGCGAAGAGGGTATGTTTCAGC
Source organism: Trichostrongylus colubriformis (assembly GCA_963978905.1). Lineage (NCBI taxonomy): Eukaryota > Metazoa > Nematoda > Chromadorea > Rhabditida > Trichostrongylidae > Trichostrongylus > Trichostrongylus colubriformis. The sequence goes on along the minus strand of OZ022259.1, from coordinate 6,023,326 downwards.
GCGTCCTTCTCTTCATACGAGGAATTAATCTGTCTTTTCGAAACCCGGTTTACACCTCACTCCGCTCTTCTATCCCCCATCAGGTTTCCCCACGATTAAATCTTAAGAAGATTCTCCTAATTCCTGTGCATATGTATACGATTTTGTGCTCATGCCAGGTGCTTTGCATCCATTGCTTTTATATCTCAAACAACAGTTAACTATGTATTAGAGCTATAAAGCTCCGACTGGAACAGTGAATGATGCGGTGAAGAAAACATCAGCAAAACAAAATATCTACTATTTAGCAATGAACAAAGACTTTTCTGAACAGTGAGAACAACAAAGGCGTCTCATCGAAGTTGGTGGGAGAGGTGGAGGGGCTCAGCGACAGATGGCCTTGATGTCATTTCAAGTATGCATAGAAGTTGTCGCTTGGAAATGCATTATTCAAGCGAGGAGATAGAGCAACATCACCGTCCGCCTGAATGTTCGACCATAGGTGCCTCAAGTGAAGCTAGGAGCTCTTTTACGCTCTCACCCCACCTCCCATTATCTCCATCAAAGAATGGATAATGCGCAAAAAAATTACAAACCAGCTCGCTCTCACGTCACTGAACGAATAAGCACAATGACGTGGTCGCTTTCTCCTTCCTGGGGAGTTTTTTGGAGATTTATGCACATTTGAAAGGAAATTTCCATGTGAGGGATGACGTCATGGAGCCGGCGAGAAACGAAACAATAGAAAAGGGCAAGGGATCGCATAAGAAGAGGTGCTCGCCAATAGTTTGGATTCAAGCTGCTATAAGGAAAGAAACTTTTCTCGAGGAAATGTTTCATTCCCCGTGGATAGGCTCTGAGAATTTCGTCTGTGTTAAGCGAAGTGGAATGTAATTGTCAAAAGTGTGAGTTCCAAAAAAGCGCAAAAAGGAAACTTCGAGGAAACAGCCCTCACAGCGGCCACGTTACACTCGCTCTTACGAAATCAGCTATTAGTCAAAATGGTAGAGGTACTCGAATGCCTTGGCCATCGTATAAAGTAAATGCTGCGAACTACTACTATCCATCGTTGGGTGTGTACCCTTATGTCGCACAAGGACGAACGGCGTGCGACGCAGTGTGTGCGAGATATGCGCGTCGCGGTTGTTGGGTCTTACAAGGGAAGGTATTTTACTTCCCAAGGAACTTTGAAATGAGATCCGCGTGGATCGATAGAGCTTCGAACGCTAATTATAACTGTGAAAACAAAAATTGCTACCTGGCATTCTGAAGCGAGTTACGATGGGTCAAAGTTTGCCTGTGATTGGCGAGGCACTTTGCCTCAGCAAGGTCGTTGCTAAGCCCAATCACCCACGAACCTAACCCCACAGATCTGGAACACTACCGGTAAGCCACTGTGGTCAATTCTGGCTATCCAACGGCCTTGCTGATGGCAAAGTGCCTCGCCAATGAGATGTCACAGGCAAGTCACAGGCAAACTTTGACCCATCGTAACTCGCTTCAGAATGCCAGGTAGCAATTTTGGTTTTCACAGTTATAATCAGCATTCGAAGCTCTATCGATCCCCCCGGGTCTCATTTCAAAGTTCCATGGGAAGTAAAATACCTTCCCTTGTTAGAACGATTACACGCTAGTGCTAGGGGAGCGATACGCAGATACGCAGTTGACTTGTAATCGCTCCGGGACCCAACAACATGGTGCCTTTAGCCCGTCCCCCTTGTTTATCCGCGAGTATTATAACGAGTTAAACTATAGATTCGAATTTATTCCCGTATGTCCTCTTACGGGTAGACGAAGATAAGATACGAATGATTGACCTCAGTGAGTTGGACAGTAAAAGCTCCTTACACGGCTCTCATTCGGAATCGTATAAACCTTAGAAATTGAGCATGTGGCCCACAAGGGAAAGCGGGAACTCACTCACATGCTGTAATAAGTCTCCTTCCAATTTTGCGGCCGTTGGGAGCAAATAAACGTTAGTGGAGGGATCTCTAAGAAGTCATCAGCACAAAGCATTTGCACCTGGTCTTTGCAGTGGGAGTCTGAGTATTCCACAAACTGACATTGATACTTCCCCTACCAAAACCTACAACTCCCCTTTCCTTCAGCGCTGCAAAGCAGTCATACTGCTCAGACGGCAACTGGTGGGGTGGGGACCGTGTATGGCTTCATAGAGGGAAATGTGGTCGTTCTGAGCAAGCAATTACCATCTTGCTTGAAATCGCTTCAAAAGCACTAATTTTGCTTCATTTGAAAGCAATATTTCCACCGTCCCCAGCGAATGCGCCATCCCCACTTTCCCAGTTGATTTCAGCATTAAATGAATGAAAACTTATGCGCAAAAAGTATGTATCTTTATTGCTTCATTTATCAACAAAATTAGCTCGCTCTGGAAATTGAGAATTTTCAGAAATATACCGCTTTTTCAGGAAATGGGATATGCCTTCTAACTGGGACGGTCAACAGTATCCACTGAAGCCCTTCCCACACCACTCGGCAAAAAACTTCATACGCTATTGTCACACAAATCATCCTTCAGATATCCATCAAGAATTTCAAGTATCTTGACGAGCTCTGAGAGCCACAAGAAACATAGAGTCAGCGTTAACGAGTATTTGCCAATTATGTATTACTGCTAAAACAACCAAAGAGTAGGTGGTAATGGTTCGTCAGTGGATTACCAACCGACCCCTCCCTTTTGTCCGGTCCAGTACGACCCGCTTGTCGAGGAATCTTCGACTCCCGGTATACCCTGGTTGTGTTGTCTACAAGGCTACAGCATGGGCCAATGATCGCAGTTTAAGAGGAGGAAAAAAAGCCCCTACGAAAACGTCTTCAGGCGGTAATAATTCCGCAAAACGATGTGGTACCTGTCTACTTTGTGGGGCAAAACCTCGACACATGTCACGCACATCAATCATTTTGGCACCGATACATACAACATCCATGAGATCTGCCTTCTGAACCACACACTTCAAAATTTTTAGATCGAGTAGCAATGCTCTTGCAGGTGCTGTGGATATGTTTAGCTGTATTTAACTTTACAGCTGGAATCTTTTACAGCTATACGAAGTGAGAATGAGCTGAGTGGAACTCTCTAGGGAAAAGTGGCGAAGCTCTCATTCCATGAGTGAGTTGGAAAGCGTTTGCGGCAATAGATTGTCTGACAATCTCCAAAAGCAACGAATATTCTCCTGAGAATGACGACAGCGAAACGGGTGTCTGAGAATTATAAACAAGGATCGAGTCGTGGAGCAGCTTGGTCATTGCCACATCAAGTGGCGCCACAGCGATTGAAATGAGACAAAATTAGCATAATGTTACGTGATGACTGATTGACTCGTATAACATGAGTTGTTAGGATGCACAAAGAGTTGCACGAAAAATCTCAGCTCAAGTGGGGATGCACCATTATCAACAGAAATCATGCATCAATGTACAGAGCATGAACAACTTTTGAACTTCGAAGCTCTTGATACCTCATGATACCTTGAAATACTTAACAATACATTGAAGAAACTATAAAAACATACTTTGAAAACCCTTCAAAAACGGCAAAAGTGAACAGAAAAGCCTATTTCGGACATCAAAGAAAAGGCTCGGACACTGCAACTTGAAAATTTTTTTGAGATATTCAAAGATATTTTACAATATCCAGAACTGAGTACATAAAAGGAATTCCGATTAGACCAGAAAAAGAAATCGAAATGGAAACCGAATGAGATGTGTATCCTTTCCTGATTACTCAATCGAAACTTAAGAAAATAAGAACAGCTGACAAGCTCACGAAAATGCGCCATGCATTTAATTTGAGTTCGAGAACGCTAAAAAGGTCTAGCAATACAGTGTTTCAAATGGTACAGCACTTTAACCGCAGCCACAGTAATTTTTTGACGTGCAACCAATTGAAAGGTTACACATCGCACGCCTCGCGTTCTACAGGGTGTGAGCAGATATGACAGCGAGTCGCGTACCGCCCGCGGCGAGCAGCGCTGCGAGTGCCAGTGGCAGGGCATGGCAGCCTTCAAGCGAGGCAGTGTGGCATGAGTGGAAGCGCAGACGTGACGAAGTCACGTTCGTCCGGCTCCCAAGGGCAATCGATACGGCGGGTCGTAGTGGTGGCCCCGCGAGTGAAACGTCGCGAGGCGATTCGCTGTCATATCTGCACACACCCCGTTCTGCAACATGCCGAACTTCTGTTCGATAACCAAACTAGCGAAGAACCTCATCGAAGCTTTACTGTCCTGAATCCCTTAGATCCCCACATCTCTACGAGAAACTATCTCCACAAGAGGAATGAAAGTCAAGCCTGTTCTACTCCAACACTCACTGACCACAGCGTTTTCTGAGATCATCTTAGAAAATGAAGAGGCAGCGCTTCCTTGGCAATCAGCAAGTTCTGCCCAGTGTCATCGATAGGGCTCAGTGACAAGAGTTTAATAAGCCATTCCCATAAAACATGTGCCATTCGAGTGAAGCAATGACACAATAACGTGCTGGATGGCAGGGGTTCTTTCAACTCCTTCGACTTCGGCCGAATAGCAGAAGTAACGCGCCGTTAAAATCTGATTTGTATTTATTAGGAGGAACGACAGAATTTCGTGCAAACTACATTTTCAAAAAGTTGTTTTTCCCTTGTCACGATGCCTTGATGAGTTGTGAATAGCCTGTGCCGTGAATAGTGTAGTCCCTACGGCCATTATATCCCGTAGCAAGCCCTTTCTTAACAAGTTTTACATCCGGTATGCAAGCAGATTTATCAGAGTCACGGCGATTCACCTCTTAAGCTAGAGCGAAAGGATGTTTTATCTGACCAAATGGGTCACTAATAATGGAAGTTTAAGAAGAAGGCTGAGTTAAAGACCTGAATTCCTGCTCCACGAGCACCGTGCTACCTCGCAAATCGATCTTTCCAGTTTACTGCATGACTAGAAAGCAGGGTGAGGACCGATTGGTTGAATTTTCGCTTCGCGGCGTCGCACTCGCAGCGCAGTCAGTACGAGTCGTTTGGATTTCCGCTCATGACGCAGTGGGCTGGTACCATGAAGGATCTTCGATGATTGCAGTTTGGAAGCCTCGGAGGTCTGCCTATGTTGTTACTGTTGCTGTTTCAACAGATGAAGCTGCAATCATGTCGCGCTCGCCGCTGGCGGCCGCGCGAAAACTCGACCAATCGAGCCCCACCTTAGAGGGCATATCCGCGGGATCGAGACTCATCCGTGATTGAGGTTCCGTCTACAGCCCTTGCAGTAAAATTCAAATCACAAATGAGGGCAGGATATAGTGCCCAACGAAATGCAAAAAGGTAAAAATCCAAATAGAAAGTGAAAGTTTTTTTTATTTTCTAATCTAAGGTAAGGAAAACACATTAACTCTGAATAAACACTTATGAATGATAGGAGAAGGTATCGTTAAACCTTATATGATAAGAAAAATTGTAACAAGGCGAACACCATGACATAATAAAGATGCTTCAATTATTGAGAATTTCGGCACCTTGACAATGGGCAAACATCTAGGTGCTCTATGGTGTACCCTTATGTCAAGACTTCGCGTTACGGCAGACTCCGCACGACGTTTACGCGTGGGTTGGCTGCCCTCGACGCGAATCGCGTGTATCTGCGTAAGGCCCCCATACCCTGCGATTTTGCATATTGGTGGCTCCGCACCTGAAGTTACGGTATGCACAATCTCAAGGTCGTAGTATTGCGTACGAAAGTACGGCGCGACAAAATGGCAAAAACGTGGAGTCGCGATGTCTAGCGGAGGCCTAGGAAGGGTATCTACGCCTAAGTTTATTCATTCCGGCGCCATTTCGAGTTTTTTGAGTTGTCCTCATCCCTATGGAGTGAATGCGTTTGAATTTAGTTGAGTTTAAATGTGTTCAGCTCACCCTCGGTTAATGGTAGCGTATCCCATGAACTCATTCCATTTCCCATGCTCTGAATCATCCTAATTTGCATCATTTTTGTTCGCTCGGACTTCACTTGCTCTATAAGTTGTACTATAGTGTATATATATTTTATATTGTATCAAATTGCGACGCAGTTCGCTTCGGTCGCCCCCACAGCTCGATCTAGGGGAAGGAGCTTGACGATGTGCGAATCAATTCCGCCGTGATGCGCGAAAGTCCGTTCCTGCACAAGTAGATGGAGCCCCAGAGCTCCTTCTCCCTAGGCTGAGGCAGAAGCTTATCCACTTTTCAATATCCCCTGGTTGATGTGCTAGCAAGGATGATATATCGCACAGGAAATGGAATGAATGCTTGCAAAACGCCATCATCAAACAAGGGCGAACCGAAAACATTCAAGTGGACTGAGTTCAGTTGCATTCTGAAATGAAATAGCGAAACAAGCATGGCGGCGAAATGAATAAAAAGCTTGGATACGGTCGCCACCCTTCTTACGCAATTACACGCGCTTCCCATCGAGGGCGCCCAACTCGCGTGTAAACATCGCTCGGCACACGCGACGCGAAAACCTCATGTGGTGGTGCTCTCCGGGCACTTATTTCATATGCTCCAGATCCACGTCACTGAGTAGAGAAGAAACCGATGATCACTGGAACCACCAGACCTGAGAGAATCGATCCTACAACCGTTTTTTCTCGCTTGCACCATGGTGGCACTTAACGTAAGGGTGGTAAGGAGTTCGGAAATGCAGGCGAATACCCCTATGATCCGTCACTCCGCAGGTAAAATGAAAAGAAATCATCGGAAGCACCTGTATATAGGGTGGGGGGGGGGGCTGTAGTAAAATGGAAGATATGTGGACGAGTCTTCGCGTGTAGAGGGAAAAGACGGCGAGGAGAGAGAGTATGTGCTCGATGGATGCACCAGACGCATAAGTCAGCGATAATTGACAAAAATAATATACAATGGACGGGAGATATCACTTCACTGATGTGGCACCCGGATGTGTCATCAAGACAGGGGGCTGCGGCGCGCCATGCACTGTGTTCGAGCTAGGGGATCATGTGCAAATAGGTCCTGTAACGAACACAATGCATTTCGTCTTGAGGTTAGGGCACCGTAATCGCTACGCGTTGTAGAGTGAAAGCTGCGCCATCAGCTCCTCCAAAGGCACCCGACGCGATAATCAGATTAGTGGCTAACTTTCATGGGACAAATAATTCCCTGGATAACTGTTCCCGCCGCACCTTCGTTGCGGCTGCACAGTGCCCTCTCACGGTGTTGTGCTTGCTTGAACACAATCGAGCCACGCCCTCCCAACCAAATCGTACCTGGCCTTAGACGAACAAATTCCCAAAGTGGCCTCACCTGGAGAAGGAAGCCTGCGATATCGGAAGATAATTGATGAAACAGCCAATGAGAAGATGGAAGCAGCTTCCACATTGGAAATTGTTCGTCTGAGGCTAGGTGTGATTTGGTTGGGTGGGCGTGGCCTGGTTGTGTTGAAGAAGGTACAGCACCGTGAGGGTGCACCGTGCAGCCGCAACAAAGATTCAATCTTAGCATTTATACAAGGACCTACCCGCCCCAAGAAAGAAAATCACTAAGCTGATTATTGCGTGGTGTACCTTCAAAGGCTCCTCTATGTAACCTTCGAAGGGAAACAAGTCACTTTATTGTAGAGTGCCTTCAACAATAAGGACATAAATATGTCGTATGGGTCATCACCGGGGATGCCCCTCTGGTGACTCTGCTGTGAAAGAAACCAAAACGAGCAAGCAAAAGAAATTAAGTGTTCGAGGCCGGGTATGGATACCAGCTCATTATGATTCAATGCCTGCTCCTAATGCCGCAAGCAAAAAAGTAGCACGGCGCCGTTGAGTTTCCCTGAGCCCCATGATCGATACAGCTTTTCTCGTCCGATTATCACCTGCTCAGCCGTCCCCAATCTTTAGCCCGAAGGAAAGCAAACAAAAGATTGGATACAAATTTAAGTAACTTTTTATTTGAGCTGTTTTTATTCTGAGCGGAGATATGCAAGTGAGGACGAATATCAGTGCAACTGAAGAGTTACAACGAATGGCTTAATTTTGTAGACCTTTTATTAAGCACCGATTTTCAATCATACCATAGCGGTAGAATGGTTGGTAGGTAAACGAGTGCGTACATACGGCGGAAGCGGAAAGACACCGTTTGGGGCCATTTTAAGGTCACTGTGACGGCTGAGTGCAAATTTGAGACTAATACGAAAAACCATATACGACCGCCTGGAAATCACGTTCGAAAAAATGAATCACATCGCCAGTGTTGTTATTTATGGCATATAATAGATTAGGGTGTCTTGCTTAAGGATGATCGCGCGATTATTTTTGCGCATATTTATGGTTGTGTGCACGAAATCAGTGTACCACATGTAGAGCTGCTTTATGTGTCGTCAGCAAGGAGATGGACAAGGAAGTACCGGTAAGACCGCGGTCATACTTTGCGCACCGACGCCGGTGTCTGCGTCAAACTGACGCAGGTTCTGGCATTAATCTGAAAACGTGCTCCGTTTGCAAAACGCTCGACCCAACCACACGACAGTATGTGATCGTGGCGAGAGCCTAGGAATTCGAATTCGCATAGCATAGTATAGCATTATGCCAAGATTCGAATTCGACACCGGCGTCATTCGGCGCCACGATCACCATACCGTAGTGTGGTTGGGTCGAGCCTTTTACAGGCGGAGCGCGTTTCCAGATTGACGCCGCGACCTTCGTCAATTTGACGCAGACACCGGCGTCGATGCGCAAAGTATGAATGCGGCCTAACAATGACACGAACGAATACTTCCGATAGGAAGAATAGAGATGGGAAAAGGGTGCATGTCATGATAGTAAAAAGAGAGGTGAACCTGAACTTTTTCTGAGAACGTGATAGGATGGCCGGTGGTTTTCACTAGCTGAAATGGAAACGTTTATTTAAAAAATTACAATTGGTTTCTGAGGACCGGAGCATACTTGGGTCTTGGAAGTGATGCAAGGCTTTGTGTAGCAGGACACTCGAGCTGAGTCATCATTCCACGCAAGTTGCGCCGATTGGACGATGAGGGACCAGGTTTGAGTGACAATGAAAAAGCCCAGCAATGTTGGCAACAGGTGAAAGTTGGATTGAGAATCGGATCAATAGCCTAAAAATCTCTATACAATTTTCCAAGTCGTATAAAGTAGGTTAAAGGATAAACGATAAAGTTTTTGGCGTTAATCAATCCCTTCTGTGGGATGCGCCACACATTCTAGTTCCATTCAGAATCGTGATGGCTGGTGAATGTGATGTAGCCTATAAAATGACTTGCGGTGGCCAGCCGATGAACAAGTCAGTGCTTTTATCATCCCAGACGAGTCTGGTACCAATTCACCGACCCCGAAGGGATGAAAGGCTTGGTTGGCCTGGGCGGGCGTTGATGCGGGATTTGATCCCCGCACCATGAGAGTGGGGTGCGCGCCACCTGTCACTACACCACCTCCGCCCTCATAAAGTTGGTTAAATACAAGAAACAAATAGTTGCTCACAAGGAATGATAGCTCTTGATGATCTTGACTGCTTCATTCAAGAGTTTTTCAAATTCCTTAAATTTTTTTCTACGCTTATTGTCTTCGCCTGATTCAAACGAGGAAACTCTTTGAGAAAGAGGAGGTATGGCAATTCTACGCAATAGGAGAAGGTTACTCTGCACACTGGAAAAAGTATACGAGGTGGAGACTTTGAATCGAGTGGGCATTACGAGCCTCGCGGAGATGAATCCTCGCTAATTAGCAGATGTTTTTCAAGCTTTGAGCCGTTCATTTGCTCAAGAACAAACAACATGTACGGAGCTCACATAATTGGCGGTCAAGGTTTGTGCTGAATTCTCTACTGCGAATTACTGCGGAAGCTACCAAGTCGAAGAGTCAAAAAGTAACCAAAAAATATTGGTAATAAAATCACAGATAAAGTAATTTTCAGTCGTCCTATAAATAAAGATTCAGTATACACTGAATCAGTAGAGGTGTGACTAATAGGTTCAACAGAAATATCTATAATAATGCTGCTTCGTGGCTTCGATTGCCCCTAAAATTTGCTTATGAAAGAGAACTAAAGCTGGAGGCAGAGCTTTGCAAGAGGACCGCGTATAAGGAATGCATTCTGATCCCATAATGTTTAAGCCATATAATTAGTACCAAACTGATGGCGCCATTATAATCTTTTTTTTTTTTTTGACGGTCCGCGATCCACAAGTACTCAATGAAGCCCAGATGCCACTTTTGAAATGGAGCAACATAAGTTTACTTTGAAGAACTGCCATTCTTATAGCAAGCGGACATAATAATTAGAACAGTCTAAGTGAACTACTCGGCGTGCTGGATGCCATATTTATGAACCACACCTACAACACTTTCCAGAAGATCCAGGAAATTATCGAATATATCCTGTTATATGTTAGGGCACTTTTCCTCGCCGGAAAGTTTGCCACATATACAGGGGGTGCCAAAAAAAAAAAAGTAATTTTGCCCACTGCTCACATCTCCCAATTATACAAAACATAGGGAAACGAAAGAAATGAAAGTATTGGGGCAAAATATTCCCGAAATGTTCCTCTGAAAGCAGGAACAAGCTGAGACTCACTACTTTCATTTTCATAAAAATATAGAACCTTTAAGCGGGGCTGCTATGATCCGAAGTATCATTCTCATGCCCAAATCCGCCTCCGGAGGGGTTTTAGTGGTAAGTGCACGTTTTGGTTCTTGGAAACGAAGAGCGCTGGGAACCCGGAAAAAACGGGATCCTAAAGAACACCACCCAGTATGAATCCCCTTAGGTACCCAGAGTGAACGGACCTCAGCAACGTTGTGAACGAGGGCGACGAAATTTCGCATTTTGCCCAGTTGAGGTGACAATCTTGTTCACTATTTCCTCGCTACCGTTTCTGCTCGTGCAGAAGGCTGCCACGGAGTATCGTGATAGAGTGAGGTCTGCTTTTGAATCTGGGGATGTAAATACCTCAACAGAATTTGCTGTAGTTTGACTAAAGTGGGGTGAAAGTGGAGGCCCCCAATTATTACATTTTTTTGGCCTCCCCTGTAGTCTTCTTATACCCCTAGCTTTCATTTGCCGACTCACTTTGAGAGTTCTTATTGTCACCTTTACCCATATCACTGTCTTGAGGTAGAAGTAAGCCAAGCAGTGAGACCTGCCGATTAGTCTTGGCGATCCACCGGTGTCCGAGTCCGACGTCTCGGCCCGAATATAGACTTGTTGGATGACTTGACGAGGATCACGTGGGATAGCAAGAAGGCATGTTTTCGATAATTATTGCTGGGTGGAGTCCACGGGTTGAAACGAGAACACTTACTTTCGGACAATTACAAAGGATGGACGTATGGTCGACAATAAGAAATTCTTGGGAAGAAGTTACGAGCACCCAAATCTTTGAAAGTACGTAATTCTCTTTTCTTCATTGTCGAATTCAACTTTACGTCCTTTGATAAACCAAATTGGTTATTTCATGGCTCATTCACGTAAAAAAAAGGGTGAGCACATAAAAGTAAACGCACTGTAAAATACAAGAGATATTAGGTTGTCGGGAAAGTTCTTTCGTTTTTTAAAAACGTGCTTTTTTCCCCGCTAAGCTGCTATCCAGCAATTTCTTCTGTACATATACATGTAGTATAAGTCCACAAGCATCTATAGGTATTATTGTCTTTCATCTCTCGGATAACGTTTTTCGACAAAATAAATATATCAAAGGAGTACTTTTGGGGTCTTCTACTATGTGATTTCAGATATGGCCTCTCAGCAAACCGAATCCAGTCGTCGTATAAACGCTGCATTTGGGTGGGGTTCAATGTCTGAACCTGTGGTACGACTTTGGTTCAAACGCCTTTGAGAAGGCAACTACAATGTCAAAGATTCTGACTGGTCAGGAGGCCCATCGGAGGTCGACAACGAACGATAGCGGGTGCCGCGAAATCACAGAGAAACGTCCGAACCATGACACGATTCACTTCCTACACAATAGTGCTCGCCCACATATTGAAAAAGTGACTCGCCAAAAAATTCTCGAGCTCGAACGGGTAATGCTGCATCCACCTTACAGCCCTGATCTTGCTCCATCGGATTATCATCTTTTCCTTTCCCTATCTAACGCCATTCGAAGAAAAACCTTCGATAATCAAAATGACATGGAACGGTGGTTGTGCAACTTCTTTGAATCGAAGCCAGATTAGTTCTACGCGGATGGCATAGCAAAGTTCGCCTGAAAGGTGGCGAAGAGTCGTAGAACAAGGTGGTAATTACCTTGTTTTCTTAGTATGCTCTGTGTTTTGTAATGAAGTGATGAAATGAATTGCTTCAAAGAACGAAAGAACTTTCCCGACAACCTAATATATAACAAGAGATATACAAGAAAATACATCAAAAATTTGAAGTATGTGAGACAAGGACGATTCTCATGCTGCATGCTGGACCTCCGGTGCATTAATCATCGTCAGACTGAACAGGTGTTATGTCTAACAGCAGCAAGTTAGCGAAAAAAGCGAACAAGTACATGAACAGTGATTGAAGAACATTTGTTCCGAATTTTATAAAACATGGTTTCGAAAGATGTATGAGCTCGTTGCGTCTTGAGCGGAATTCCAAACGACTCGTACTTTCCGCGCTTCTCGTCGCGGGCGGTCGCGCGGAAATTCGACCTAGCGACCCCCGCCCCCTTCTCCCGGCCTTTAACTGTCTTTTAGAATACAAATATCTGCATTTTCGTCATTCATCCATTCAGCCCTTCTTCGCTTGTAATCATGGATTTATCAAGCTATATTATTTGAACTTAAAACCTTCGTTACATCGACAAACTGATCAATGATGCAGTATTCCCTCTATGCGATTAAACACGATTTGGAGAAGGTTAAAAAGGGTTTTGGGTTTTAGGATCTCGATGAAACATAGGGAAGTGCAGGTGCGGAAAGTGCAGATTATTGCATCCTGGACAAGCAACTGAATGATTTAAAACACAAATGAAAGAATTTCGTAGGGCAGAAAATACTTTTGGCATGCACACATTCTGTTCGAAAACAAACAGTAGCGTGAAAAAAAGGGTAAATACCTTAACCAACTTACTGTACAACCCGACATTGTACATTGTCCTGTTTCTTTCACTTTTGTTTCCTTCACTTTTCTTTTTTGTACAACTAATTGAAATAACAGCAGGTACCCAATAGTATTAGACCCTATTTTCACCTACGATAATTTAAAATTAGTTGAGCGGCAAGGCGAATGAAATGATATGTCATCCTGTTACATCCTAAAACTATAAGCTTGTGTGGTTAAAAAAGTAATCTCATGGCCTATCGCCTAGGCAATGAACACAAAAAAGGAGACGAAAATAGCAGTGATTTTATCTTCATAGATATTTCGAAGTATGCAGAGCACATGAGCAAAGATGAATGATGATAATCCAGGAAATGCTTGGCTGCCTCAGTGGGCTAGTGGGCACTAATCCGAGATTCGATTACTGGATCGCGGAATGTGTAAGCGGCACCACTTCACACTACCCCCTTTCCGCCTTAAGAGGGAAGCTTTTTGGTAGGAAGCATATGCAAGACTGTTGCTGTGAGTGTACATATGTAGTATATCCGACCAGACTTCACATACTTCAAAATCAACGATTTATCACTCTTTTCATTTTTTTTTCTTTGGAAGAGTCGGTGGTTCACTTAGCCCGTGATTATTACAGTCCATAGCAATATTATTCCAAAGAAGTTCAACTCCATTTGCTGCTGTGAATGCTGGTAGAATCCCTTCAACTACAAGTCCTGTACACTTCAGTCCGAATTCTTCGTTAGAATATAAAAATCTTTCCAGCTAATAAATTCAACTAGTGGTACACTTTTTCACGTACATATAGAATTTTGAACATTCTGTTTGATAAGCGGCTTCATCACTCCATTCATCAGAGAGGTTTCCAATAATCAAAAGAGAATATACCTAAAAAGTTAAGTAAAAAAAGATAATAGCAATAATGGTGAAAACAGTAGTAATTCATAAAGATGGTTCACAGCTATGTTTTTATTGGCGGGGTGTTTGTTGGTAAAAACTGCGACTATTAGGCTGCTTAATCAATGCGCTGATTAATCATTGCGGCATATTGTTTTTTTATTTTGCTGTTTCTATATCCGTGATCCACGGATCCCTCTCAGCGAGGGTACTCTTTCGCTAAAGGATCTTGATCCGATTGGTGGCTACGTGGCGCGAATCCAAGTGACGGGTAGGGGCTAATCGCGGACTTAAAGCCACCACGTACTTGCCCTGGGACGCAGGTGAATTCAGGGGATGGTCCCCCATTTCTGCTGTGCTGGGCTGATTCATACCCTTTGTATCCATGCAGACGTTTCATGCATGTCTGTGGAGGTGAGTAACAGTGGCCAGAAATCCTGATAATCATGCGTTAATGTGCAAATGTATACGACGACTTGGAAAGATTTATCATGTGACAAAGTAAAAATGAAGCCATGACAATAAGCTAGAAATCATGTGGGGCCTTCGCCTGCTTGTGCCATTTTCAAAAGTCTACGTTATACGTGAATTACTGAGCTGTGTGGGGTAAATGAACCATTGAGAAGCTGATGTAAAAGAAGTTGAAGAAGTGTGACGAATCAGCACATATGCCCGGAAGGGCATGGGGTGCGGTTTCGAGTCCAGTCCGAGATCAGAGGTTCTGTCCCTCCAGTATCCTTGTAAAACTTTTGCATCAAGAACTTCAAGGTCAGCATCTTTGGAACTTTATGCAGTTGAAGAAAAGATTCAGCAAGCATTGGAAAAGGGGAGAGATGGGAGATGTGACGATGTTCCACAAACCTTCGGTCGAAGTGAAAAAGAATCAGATGGAACCTCACGCGAATGACTACCAACGGGTCAAGCCTTCTTCGCAGTCACATCTGAACGATGTTATTTTTTGAAGAGATGAAAGCAATTTGGCCACTGCATCTCAATAAAGTTCGCCAACCTCGAACAAGGATGTGGGCAAGCCATAATAACAAACTAGTGGTGGCAGGAATTTCGTCGGAAAAAAAGGAGGATCCAAGGAAAGTTCAGGAGGTTTTCAGTCAATTCATTGGTTGAGAGTATACATGTCACAACTCAAGCAATTTTTGCAAAATGTTGTTGCTCAAAAGCTCACAGATATACAAAATTTGCCGAATTCCACATCTGTTTAGGGATTCGTTTGTTTTTAATAGTGCTTAACCAATGAGGCACTCAAAATTGCATTTTTGGCATCAAGTTCTTCTGCTATTTGACATGGAAGCGATCTTCTTGTAGATCTATAGTGGAAGCCTAAAGAGACCATGCCCGGCCGTACCTACAACCACCAATATTAGTTTGAAAATTCAGAAGAATTGGTCTTCAGTAGTGGCTAATTTCTAAAACATGTCTCAGATCGCTGTAGCAAGGTCTAGCTTTTGAACGTTTTTTGAAAGGTGCCGAAGCGAGAAAATGGTTGGTGATATCAATGCTTCGACAATAGCGCAGTTTTATCGCGGCGCTATAATCAAAGAATCAGGAGGATGAGGAGAGCCTGCAGGTTATTTAAAAATCGTACTTCTTGTATCTTTTCAGCGTAGATGCTTTTTCTCAGCGAAAAAAAAGCCAAAATTAGGTTTCGCATTCTACAGTGGACACATTGATGGTCATTTTGCCGACTTCAGTGGCCTTTGAAATAGCAAGATGTTGAGAAAGTTGCATGTCTAGCGAAATTGAAATCAACTGCTCATATGTCAAAAATTAACAAAAAATCTTTAAGGCTGCTAGTAATCAAGCACACATCGCTGATCGCATTAGTGCTCGAGTGTTCTATGACCTCGATCTAACCTTTGACAACTCTACTAGTGTAAATTGAAAGTAAGTCTGTAATATAACGTGGACGTGGTGCATTGAAGTATGATGCTCATCCCACTCGTATGGTACTGACACCAATGCTCATTGATGGACAGCGGAGCCTTTCATCTCTCCGGTCTCGGTGAAGTGGTATCAAACTGCCAAAAATGAAAATAGTGGTTTGTATAGCGGCCTGCTTCCGTAATTCCTATGAAAACATATGCAAAGCTTTTTTTAAGTAAAAAGGAACAACGATGCATTGCGGGTCCTAAAAAGGACGGGGTAATCAGTACTCAATTTCTAAAATGGCGTCGCTGAAATTACCATGGCACTTACCAGGAAGGGCTTTGAACTTCCCATGGAACTTTGCATAGGGACCCCTGTCAATCGAGAGAACTTCGAACGCTGATTACGAGTGGGAAAACTAAAAGTGCTACGGCCTGTTCCGAAGCGAGTTAAGAGCGGTCAAGGTTTGCCTGTGATATCTCATTTGCGAGACAGTTTGCCGTCAGTACGGCCGTTCTTGAGCTATCAACGGCCACCCTGGCTTAATGGTAGTGTACTGGATCTGTAGCATAGGGGTGCGTTTGCCCTCCGTTGGTGAAGGCTTTCTTTGCATTTTGTGTCTCATTGTCTACATATACGTTCACCTGAATGAATAATACTATCACATGGTACGTTCGGAAGCCCATAACGCGCGAGCCAGTCGTTCTCGTGTAAAACCAGTGTGATAATCGTGTTCAGGGAATCAAATACCCCAGGAAACAAATTTTTAGCCAATTCAAGAATTTGACCGAATTTCGAAAAAATTCACGGGCTATTGGGTGGCATCACATTGAATAAAGGAGAAGTCGTTGACCATTGCCGAGGAAATGCTCTTATTTGACGCTTGCTACTTACGTTTAGTGTAATGGGCAAGTGTAACGGGTATGTGTAGGTTACCTTGTTCAGGTTGCAGGATGTTTTGTAGAAGAAAATTCAAAAACTCCCGCTTTATCCCCTGGCTACCCCCCCCCCCCTCTCCCCATTCTCCGAAGTTGGACCTAAAACTGGATTTGGCTGAAAATTTGCACAGAGGGATAATTTGACCCCCTGTGTGCGAATATCATAATCTTTTTACGCAACAACGCCTTTCGTGCGGTATGGGAGTCTCTTCGGCCTGATATGCTGCCCTTGTGAGTATTGTAGTTATAAATAAAGTGGTAAAGTAAACGATGGTTTTGATAGGTTCCAGTACAAGGAGACGTTCAAAAGTGAAAGAAAAGCACTTTTTGGCCATGAAACACAAAATGCAAAAAGAAACCACAAGCTGGGAGCAAACCCTCTACCCTTGACTTGCAGATTCGCAACACTACCACTGAGCCACGGTGGCCGTTGATAGTTCAGCAACGGCATTGCTGATAACAAAGTGCCTCGCCAACAGGATGCCACAGGTGAGTCACAGGTAAACTTTGACCCCTCCTAACTCGCTTCGGAACAACCCGTAGCACTTTTAGTTTTCACATTTGCAATAAGCGTTCGAAGCTCTATCGATTGATAGGGGTTCCTAATCGAAGTTCCATGGGAAGTTAAAAGCCCTTCCTGGTTAGTATATCCGGAAAAGCTCCGAGCTGCTTCAAGAGTAAAGGCCTGCCTAGGATGGGTGTGCCTCATTAAGTTTTCGCATGTGACGCATGTGGGTGTGTGCAGATATGACAGCGAATCGCGTGGCCTCCCGCGGAGAGCGGCGCGGCGAGTGCGAGTGCCAGTGGCAGGGCATGGCAGCCTTCAAGCGAGGCAGTGGGGCATGAGTGGAAGCGCAGACGTGATGCAGTCACGCTCGGCCGGCTCCCAAGGGCAATCGATACGGCGAGTCGTAGTGGTGGCGATGCGAGTGAAACGCCGCGAAGCGATTCGCTGTCATATCTACACACACACCCCACCCTGCGTCGGGTGCATGCACATGACGCGATGCGTGAGTGGTTGGCGGGGGAGGGGCAAGCGTATGCAGTTGGCTCCCAAAGTACCATGTCCTGCGTCTCAAATAAAAGATTCGAGTTGCTAAACTGTGTTTTTACAAAGCACATGTGTCTGGGGTGACAAAGGACTGGCTCAAATTGCGTAGTCCATAAGCCTAAAAAATTCTTTTGCGAAACAAAATGAGAGTTGTCGGCATGACGCCTGTTTAATCTGAGTTCATGTGAACGTAAAGCGGTATTATTGGCGGTAACCCGACATATAATAAGGTAGTAGCTGCTGACAGAAAAATGAAGTTAGGAGGAAGAGTTGTTGAAGGTGTAATGTGCTTCCTGCGAAACAAGTACTATTGCTTCCTGCGAAACAAGTGCTATATCTAGTGGTGGATTTCGGTTGTTTCTTGATATTGCTATGAACGAGAAAATCCGTCAGCGTTCGCTGGAGAGGACAGCAGAGAGCCTCCTTAACGTGTCATTGAGCTAAATGCTTGTGACAGTCAGAGAGGAGCTGTGATAAGCACAGCTGTCACTGATAAACCTGTCACCATCAATCATAGTAACTTCTGTCACTGTAGTATGTTGTCCCGCTTCCCCTCACTCCCCCCCCCCCCTTTTACCCACCGGCACTCATTTCTGAGACATTATAGGGGTAAGCTTTTGGAAGCTTTGAAAGAATGGGAGGAAAAATCTGAGCTCCATAGCTAAGGAAGCTGCGCTATTTTGCCCTTCCAGGAACATGAAACATAGGGTACCACACAGAAACCCGCAGAATTTCCTGCACGCGACATATATGAGCAAGAATCTTTGATAGTTTTTACCGGAATTTCTGCACTAATTTGTCGAGCACGGCACATCGCAAAATTCGTGAGATCCCACGTCCAAATGATGCTAGGCAGGCGACCCATTTCAGAGGATCACAAAGACTACCCATGCAATAACCCCAAGGTAGAAAAAGAAATGCGGCTCTAATAAGAATTTTTCAGACTTCTCTCGAAGAAGTCACCATTTCATCGAGGGCAAAGGGCAATCTGTCGATGTTACACAGAATAATGCCGGATACTAATGCTAGACGCTTCTATGTAAATTAAAGACAGCATTAGGGGTAATGTGGTAATGGAGAAATCCCTACAGGAAGTCACTCACATGGTAGTCCTGGGCCTAAGAAGGCTATCTGTGGCGTAATCCCGGTGTAAAAGCGCCCCTACGAGCTGTAGAAATCAAAAAGCCGCAATCGCCTATCTGTCCCGCCTCTTTGATTTGTCGATCCCGCCTCCCGATGAGGTAATTCCCCATTGACTGGATTGGGAGCGACCAAGGAGATGCGGCAGGATCGAAGGTTTTGCGGCGCGCTTTCGCAGTTTTAGCTTGAAGCTCACTCTAAAAAATAGATGTTGTCGTATTTCCAAACATTCCCTTGTGTTTACTTGGCAACATGCCAATGGAAAACTAGATAGGACTACCCGCCTCTTGACGGACAGGTCATCCGCGCCGAGAATCAACTGTGGAAAGAGGGTCCTATTCCTCGGGTTTTTTGCCAATTCCATCCGTTGTTTCTTCACTGTCCTGTTATCGACTTTCACATTCACTACTTCTTTCACTTTTCGTCCGACTTCCCCGCAATGCTGCCTTTAAGCAGAACAAGCAGAAAGGTGTGTGATTTTTACCGGTAGAGCGCTAAAGCGCTTGTCTACAGTAGGAACACCGACGAAACCTCACGAACTGAAGCTCGACACATAACTGTGATCGTGGAACTATGTAGTATGCTTTACCAACTGAGAAACGGGTAACTGCTTCAAGAGCGCATAATGTGATGTAGTGAAACATCAGTTCAAAACAGTTGAAAGGATAGGCAGACAGGGCAGACACGGAAGAGCCGCCCCAGTGGAACTCGAGTGCTGCTGATCTTACCAGGGCGTACTTCACCATGTGCGTATTGCTGGGCCGCAGCAGTGGAATTCGGCCACTCACAATGACCATATTTGCGCAAAAATGCCTCCTTTTTTCAGCAACTTTGGCATACTCTAATCATTTCGTGCGATGACGCCAAACCGTACATCGAAGTTACACTTCAGCCGTTGGCTCTCCTGTCTATTCTGTGTGGTCTTTAGACGTGTTTAGTCGAAAATAGGCTGCTCCCTTTTGTCGACTCGAAGTCATTTTTGAGGAAGAAATCGCTTCAAGACAAGGAGGACGTAAAAATCGAATTCCAACGCTTTTTAGATTCTAACTGTCTGAACTTCAGAACGAAAGGGATGAAGTTGCATAGTAATTGCTAGCAAAAGTATGCTGAATAGGATTTCTCATTTCATTTCATTTCAAGCGATTGTGCCTTGACAACGCTATGATCCTCACAAATTGTACTTCAGAAACGGCGTATACTTTTCGACCGACATGATAATAACGAATCTGTAAAAACTGTGGCTTTCTGATAGCCTTCCCATGACCGCTAATTTGCGCATTTATCGGCAATATACTTGTACGGAGTGGACCTCGAAACCTTGAATGCCTGAGCATTATGAGAGAAGTGCAAGTACTTGATTACGGCAAGGTGTAACTGGTATTATTTTAAGACCAGCACAATTTAGCGACTTCAACACGAGTACACTTTCACTTTAGCACAAGCAGTAGGCGATAGGTGCCCGGAAGCAATCGAATAAATTGACCTGTAATATCCATTGAGATGAGGTTTTTTGCACCTCCGAAAAAAATTCAAACAAACGACTGGCACGTAGTGGCCACGCTACTAAATTTGTACAGATGCCAACTCGAGAAGAAAATTTTTAGAAATAAAGAAATGGATGTGATGGTTTGAAATATTGTCAACCTATAACAAAAAAAGATTGTAGTGGACTACTCATTTTCAATTTGTATGATTATAACTTTATAAATCTAGAAAAAATTATTCCGGAAAGATGGGAAATTTTTTTTCTGCCTATGGTTTCCGGGAGTGGCTTGCTAACGCCTCAAGAGTGTGCAACAAGACACTCGAATTCAGGTCACGCGAGGAGGCAGTGACCCGTTGCGCAAGGCCGGTACATGACGAGACCAGCAAGGCACTTGCCGATGATGCAAACGGTGTGGACGACGGCCTGATTCCAGTCTCTCGCACAGCTTTCCTTCAGTTTTCGTGATCTGACTATCCCAGCATTGCAGCCATATTCTTAGCAACTAAAGGGCATTTAGTAACAGCGTGTGGGTCACAGAGGGTGTGTGCAGATATGACATGGCCGCCCGCGGCGAGCCGGCGTTGGGGGTGCGAGTGCAGTGGCAGGGCATGGCGGCCTTCAAGCGAGGCAGTGTGGCATGAGAGGAAGCGCGGACGTGACGCAGCCACGCTCTGCCGGGCTCCCAAGAGCAATCGATACGGCCAGTCGTACTGGTGGCGCCGCGAGTGAAACGCCGCGAAGCGATTCGCTGCCATATCTGCACACACCCGGTCACAGCAGCCAAGAGCATAAGTCGCAGACGGGTCGTCATTGAAGAAAAGTAAATGGGATCACTTAAAACCCTTGAAATCCAGCTTTTCTGGCTGCCTCTATTGATTTTCATCATCATGCGAATTCACGGAGGCTTTTGAAAAGAGACTCAGATTAAAGGATTACGCGCGAGGAGAGGCTACCAAGCGTAGTACAACAACGCATGGTGGGCAGCGGAGTATCTGGGTGATATGCACTTAGCACCCTCTACGAAAAGTTTGTAGCCTCTGCAGAGCAGGATCGCCCTACTCACCTACCGTAACACTGCTCAATCGTAAAGTGGATAGGAGGCTGAAAATACCAATGCGTGCTGACTCAAACGGCTTGGCTCTGAGGGGTGAGCTATGTAGTTCAAATCTTTTAGAAAAAAGGCAAAGTGCAAAATGTGAGCAGGTGTGAACAAATGTCTGTACTTATGGCTCAATAACTCCTTATTGCTCCAACGCGGCTAGAGAACGCCTAAAATCCGCTTAACTATCAGACTTATGCACGAGTACAACAATTCTATTTATTTATTTTGTGTGCGTCAGATGCACGCGTCAGAAAACATAAGAAATGACGAAAACACTAGGGTTGTCTGGAAGAACGCGATGGCGACAGACACCTGTATTTTTCGCGTAGTTACAAAGCAGAAAGATGGAAAGCAGCACAGCTTCTATCCGTTTATCCAATCGAAACAGAAATATAACAATAGTAACGGGAAATTAATATACATATCATAGAAAACGGGTGTGTGCAGATATGACAGCGAATCGCTTCGCGGCGTTTCACTCGCGGCGCCACCAGTACGACTTGCGAATCGATTGCTCTTGGGAGCCCGGCAGAGCGTGCCTGCGTCACATCTGCGCTTCCACCCATGCCCCACTGCCTCGCTTCAAGGCTGCCATGCCCCGCCACTGGCACTCGTCCCGCCGCGCCCCTCGCCGCGGGCGGCCACGCGATTCGCTGTCATACCTGCACACACCCATAAAAAAACAGGTCAGCTGTTCGAGCCACGCGCAACCATCAATAGTGTCATAACTTCTGTGCACAGCGCCGCAGGATAACTAGGAGGTCAATAAGCAGCGTTCGAGCCGACAACGCTCAGAAAGAATGCAAGAACAGTGGTAAAATTTCAAAACTCATGTAATGAGATGATCTTAACACCGATTAACAGCGCTTTTGACACTGAAAACATCAGTATAAGTTCCGTCTGAAATTGATTAGCGTACGTGCATATTCATGCTTCTATGTGCATTAAACACTCCTTTTAAACTCATGATTCGGGGCATTGTTTGCCGCTTTTATTTTCTGGAAGTGAAGGATGTTATATTGGCAGACTTCATGCGATTTTCATTAATCAAAATGTTATTTCAGGGAAGAGAGAGAAATTATCTAGCGTTCAAAGTACGCCGAATACTGATGTTTGAAGCTCCTCATAGAAGAAGCGCTCTGTCATATCTGCACACACCCGTTTTCTATGATATGTATATTAATTTCCCGTTACTATTGTTATATTTCTGTTTCGATTGGATAAACGGATAGAAACTGTATTTTGAAACTCAATGTAGTTCTTGCGGTACGCAACCAGTTGTCTGTGAAAGGTGAGCTATTTTTCAATTAGTCTATCGATTCTGACCAAGTGAGCTCGAAAACCTTCAGAAGTGTCGTGAAATCTCATGTTGAAAAGTATCCTGAAACTTGAAGATAACTTAATAAAAAATGACGTTTTTGCGGAACATGGGCGAGCAACAATTGAACATGTGAATGTAGGCTCGAAAAAGTCGGAGTCTTGTCTGATGGATAAAAGGATTCTTTGCAGCTCTCACTGAGAAGCTGGTGAAGTCGTCATATCGAGGCGAATCCAACGCTTTTGACTATTTCCCATTTTATTCGTTCTTAACGAGGCTATGTGCAACGGCACGTGCCGTTCTATCCGTTGCCAGGCGTCGATTTTTCAAAAATGTGAGCGAAAATAGGCTCTCACTTCTCATAGAAAACGATGCGATTGAATCACTGCATATGGTTAATAATATTTTATAATAATGAGAAACATTAAGGTAATCGTTTTATTGGGGATATGCAGCGCAAAGCGATACAAAAGAATGAGTGAAACATATGTGAGATCACTAGAGTAACTAGTTTTGGCGAATATCACGGCACACATGGTGTGAAGCTCTGAAAAAGAACAGATTGAAAGAAAAATTTCAAAAAGAATTGTGGTAAGACAGTTATTGAAGCCATCACCTCAGAAATGACTCAGCCATGGCTTTTGAAGTAAGAGCGTTCGTCTCGTGAGCTAAAATTTATCACAACAAGTAAATTTCTTTATTGTTACATAGGGAATATCTTACATAAATAACGAGTAACGGACGATACGCTTGGGCTCATTTGAGATGCGAACCCGTCCCGGAGCTCTCTTTGCACCTTGCTTATACGATACAATATTAGGGTCCTACAGATGTACCCTCACGCTTGTCAGTGCCCAACATGTGCATTAGACTGTCTCCTGATGAGAAGGATACCGTAGTAGTAATAGCAGAGGGCGTCTTAAAGACAGCATTAAGGGTAATAATGGAGGAATCCCTACAAGAATTCACTCACATGGTAGTCCTGGGCCTAAGAAGGCTACCTATGGCGAAATCCCGGTGAAAAAGCGCCCCTCCGAGCTGTAGAAACGCCGCAACAGCCCATCTGTCCCGCCTCTTGATAAGTCGATCCCGCCTCCGGATGACGTAATTCCCGATTGACTGGGGTGGGAGCGGTCAAAGAGATGCGGCAGAATCGAAGGTTTTGCGCCGCACTTTCGCAGTTTTAGCTTGAAGCTCACTCCAAAAAATAGATGCCGTCGTATTTCCAAATATTCCCTTGTGTTTAGTTGGCAACATGCCAATGGAAAACTAGATCAGACTAACCGCCCCTTGACGGACAGGTCGTCCGCGTCGAGAATCAACAGTGAAAAGGGGGTCCTATTTCTTGGGTTTTTGGCCAATTCCATCCGCTGCCCCTAATGCTGCCTTTAAGTTCAATTATGATTGTGTACAGCCACATTTCCACACAGTAAACCATGGACGATCCATTTTTATGAACAGATCGTCAAGCACAAAACAGAGAAGGAACAGAGAAGGTTTCGCGACATTCTTATGATTTCTCAAACGACACAGAATAGACCGCTGAAGGGAGTGCCTTTTATTGGTGTTTCTGTGCTCACACCCATGAGCTTGCCAACCACTGGTGTTCCACCAATGGCTATCAAGGCCTTGCACGCCTCCGAGCGAGCATGTAACGTGCCTTCAGATCAACACTGTTTGATATCAATTGCTTTTTCCTGACAACTGTCGAAATTTCGTATTTATAAAGAATCCATTCTCTACTTCTTCTGATTATGATCCTCTTAAAGTGAGCCGAACTTCTAATAGAATTCTTTTCTCGTGATATGTTGATTTAGCTGCGCTTCCGCATCAAATACTTTTTCGTCCACGATGGAAAATAGTATGGTCATCATTGAGTAGCCATGTGTATTACGTTGTCGTTATCTACGATCGAATCTTTTACCAGTTAGTATAAAATGGATACACTAAATGCCGTTCTTCCCTGAACAATTTTTAAATGTTCCATTGTTTCACCTTCTATCATATTTTTTGCCTTTTCATATTGATTTGATGAATGTGGTATTGAAACCTTTTCAGGACATGAAGTTTTATTACCCAAGTTTGAGGTCTGTGGTGCGTTGGAGCGATTGGAACCCGCGAAGAGCTTGAAGAAAGTAGAAGAATTTCTATACGGTGCATCGCGACTGATCAATCTTGGGGCCGTGTCGGCAGAAGAAGAATCGTTAACCTCAACAACCGGAAGAAGGGATCGACGAGGAATCTCCGACGTTCATCGACTTAAGACTAAGCTTCGCTTTGAAAAATGACTACGGTCCACATGGCAAGGACTCCTGACACGGGTGTACAGCCGACTCAAAGGAAGCCTGACGAATCAGACAGGCTCCTAGCAGACGCGGCTGAATTCGACGATGAGGAACTCGAACAGCAGTTTTTGAGTGAACACAAGAAGCAGATACGGTACGCACGGCGAACAAAAGTGGGCACAGTGGGAAAAGCTCTGGAAAGATATTTGACAGCAGCCGATCTTGTCGACCACGATCTATCCTCACCCACCAAGATCCTTTACAAAATCACCACCAGCTATGAGGCAGCACAAGATCTGCTGGGAAAAAATCATGCAACGCTGTCGAAATTGTTGTCTATGGAGAGTACCCTGGCACCCACAGAAGATCGTGATCTGCCGTCTCCCTCGAAGAACGACAACAATGGGAACTCCGCTGGTACATTTGCCTTCAATGCCCATCCGAAGTTCAATGGCAAGCTATGGGAGTGGGAAACGTTTTGGATGGCGTTCAATCTCTCTACACTCTAGGGGTAAAGTCGATTTATTCGAAATAAACTTCAAATGAACAAATGTCTTCTACCATATTTTTTTTGCCTTTTTGTATTGACTGGTTTAACGTGGTTGTTGCCACCTTTTTTAAGCATGAGGTTCAGTTACCCAAGTTTGAGGTCTTTGGTGCGAGCGAGCGGTTGAGACCCTCGAAGTACTTGAAGAAAATAGAAGAATTTCCATAGGATCTTCCGGGAATTCGTGCTCACTTTGTACCGTCCATTTCGTGATGGAGTTTTATTCAGGGTATACATGCTATCATGATGTCATCATTCTTGCTAAACTCACTCCATCGATTTCTCGCTTTCCGAGACTGTCGCCCTAGGATTCCCTTCTTGTTGCAGCCCATCCACGAACCTTTGCAGTTCCTCGTCATCGTATTGCATACGGAATGAATCCTAAATATTAAGCCAATATGTTTATGCCAGGACAGTTGTAGATGAGACCGCCATACTTCGCTACGAAGCCTTTTTGCTCGCCTTTTCTCTGCTTTTTTAACAGCTCTGAAAAAAAAATTGCGAGACATGCTACAATTAAAGGATCTTCATCACTCACCTTCCCTTACGAGCATTCTCTAGTCTTGCCAATTCGAGACAATCAATATTACTACATCCATGGATTCCTTAAATCAAGAGGTTCTGTAAGAATGAGCGAAATACGAAAGCTGATGACGAACGCTCGCTCCAAATTAGTAGCAACGAGTGCTTGGAGCTGTGAAATCTTGTTGATCAAAGTCCGGTTTCAAATCGAGCGCTACTTCAACACGCTTCGTACTTTATGGGTCGGAGTCGTCCACGCGTTCGGATGGGGTGCATATGGTCAAACATGATCCATGGAAATCTCGGAAACGGGTCACATTTGATCGATTGGAAGAGTAGCTATTCCAGGAATTCATTTGACTGTTTGGAAAGAAAAGAAAACCCATGGGACTGTTCAGCCAGTCCAGCATGTAAGGGGGATTGGTTAGGCAGGTAGTGTGGTGCACATCTACCATGTTGATGGTTATTGTAAACAGATCAAAGCCACAAACACACCCACGGAGGGACGATGTTGTGTTCGGAAAGTAAAAGGGAGAGAGGTAGGTTGGGTAGCATCGACGTGTCGTTTTTCAAACTTTTCACCAATATGGTGCAAGATTGGAGATGGTGGCGGCTGCCGGTGTACTGCAAAAACTTGGGTGTATATCGTTAGGACAGAAACGTCGCGTGGCCGTGTTCGGCATGCGACGGGAAGGTGCGAGCTATGCGCGCCGTATTAGTTGAGTCCTGAAGCGATTACGCCTAGAATGAGGCGTAGAGCACCGTCATCGCTTCAAGACCCATCCGATAAAGCGCGCATAGCTCGCACCATCCCGTCGCGTGCCGAACACGGCCACGCGACGTTTCTGTCCTAACTATATACACCCCCAAAACTTACCGCATCGGATGATGACTCTCAAAAATGCACTAATCGACTCGCCTGTCACAAAGGCAGCACTTTTTGTGGGTGTGTGTGTTCAGTGGTGCGCAAGTTCTTTGTGAAGATGGATTCATCATCTTCAGAAGGTATGTGGCGTGAAGTCGGGAGGCTACTTCTCAAAATAGTTGCAGCGTGTGTGTACGTGACATTTGTGGCGGAATTGAAATGAACCACTAAGTCTGAGCGCTCCCTCGCCGTTCCAGTACTCCGCGCACCCCGCGTGACTAGCATCCTGCAACGTAGCATTCTGTCGCAATGCTACACGCTATCTTCCATATTTATCATTATCAAACGTAACACGTCCTCTAAATTATAATATGCGTGCAGATAGGCCAATTGTTCAGTTAATGACAAGTTCTTGGTCACTGGGGAATTTCTAGTTTAGCTCAGGTTCAACGTACCATCGTGATCAGCACTCTCGGCTGTCTCATAGCAGTTTCGGCAGATATTATGGTCACAGAGGCCGAACTCAACATAGTCAATATCGGCCATCTTACCGCATGGACCATCGCACGGTACTGGAACGCGTAACGCAACTGAAAGTAAACACTGTGATGGTTCACCATAAGGGGATAACTGGAAGAGGTCAAGTCTTGTGTTCAGCTCCAACTGCTACGAACCTCTCTGAGATTTCAGAATTTCTTGAGTGAGCCACCGCCATGTGGAAAATGTTGAATTCGTCTTGTCAATCCAAGTGACATGGTAATTATAAATCAACCTCAAATATTACCTCGGATGTTACTTTTGTGATGAAACAATGAACGTCTATTATAATCGGCTGAGTGTATCTGTTGTTGCGTTTGTATTTCTGTGTATAAGAAATTTGTGTGTTTGACCGGAGATTCATATCTGACGTGGAGGCAGTTGGGATATTAAATATTACATATGATATCGGGGATGACCCAGAGACACTGATATTGGGCAATCCATACTGATTACAGCTGATAACGCTGATAAAGAGCGTTGGAAGGCTAGTATGATCTAATCACGTGCTATCGCAGTGAGGGAAGATATCTTACAAAACACTGCACTTCTACGCATCTAGAAGGGATCTTTGGGGGTCAATCCGCACGCTCAGACGATATTTTTACCTGAGCATCAGTGGAGAAAAGAGGGCTTCCTTTCCGCTTCATCGGTTGGTCAGTATCGACCGTCTCCACATTTCCATTTCTGTCGTATTGTTCGCGCAGTTTGAGGGACAGCTCGACTCAAGAAGTAAACAGGGGGTGTGCAGATATGACATGACAGCGAATCGCGTGGCCGCCCGCGGCGAGCGGCGCGGCGGGTGCGAGGCGAGTGCCAGTGGCAAGATATGGCAGCCTTCAAGCGAGGCAGTGTGGCATGGGAGGAAGCGCAGATGTGACGCAGCCACGCTCTGCAGGGCTAACAAGAGCAATCGATTCGCAAGTCGTACTGGTGGCGCCGCGAGTGAAACGTCGCGAAGCGATTCGTTGTCATATCTGCACACACCCAGGAAACAGCGAGGAGAAATCGGTTCGCTTAGGGAATCTTTATGAAACAGTAATTCTCAAGAAAAGGGACAGCATTTGTGTGAAAAGCTACGCTAGTGAAGCTAGTGAAGGATGACTATGGTCAGTTGTCTGATAGAAGGATTATGCGAAATTGACTTCATTTATATCAAGTGGTCAGTATAGGCCATATCCACACTGTACAAGTCTACGGTGTGATTCGCGCAGTCTTGTGCGATAGCCCAACTGGTCAATTACAATGGCGGTTTCGACGAATTCACGGCCCTTCGATGCTCGATAACTTGAAAGAAACTAGGACAGAGAATTGTGGCTCACCCTCTTGCTTGTGCGTCTTGATGTACAGTGTATCCAATGCGTTGAAGTTGGGCTTGATCGGCGTTGCCAGCGAAGAGTGGCAACATCTCCTTGACTGACCACTTGTCGCTGTGAACAATATCAATCAACGTGGAGCAATCTCCGTTTGATAAATCTTGCTTGGTCAGCATAGAGAAGACAGCGGTAGGGCGCTCGAAAACACCGGGAAGGGGCAGTTTTGGCCTACGGTGGGACCTACCGTGACCCTTGCAGTTCGTTAGGTTGCTGACACTGTACAAGTGACAACCTTGCCACTACTTTGAGTGTGAATTTAATCGATTTTCTGTCAACACATTTTGTCTTACCCTTTCTCGTTTGTAATTTCACTTAGTCGCATCATCATAAATGAATGAAATACACCTAACGAGACAAAAAATGACATCTCTTTCAGCCCGCAATTCGAAAAGGTGATGTTGTACTTCAAAGAGATGCGCGTGAGATGCGAAAACAGACCATAACGTCGCGCTTTTGATTCCCGGTTTCTCTACCGATTATCGCTTCTGGCCTCGAACGTTCGCTCTAAACAGTCACTTCTTCCCATTTTTCTCTTTTTCTCGACCTCTTCCGCTTCCTTTTACGCGGGGGAAGGGCAGGAGAAGTGCGCTTATTGTGACAAAGCACAGTGTACGTGTCCTATTTCACCTCTCACACTTGACACAACGCAGAAGACGCTGCGACGGCTTTATTGCTACGGCACGTCATAGAGGCTTTTTTCCAAAAAAGTGAATTTCAGTCTGGGCTTAAGGATGGCAAGGGGATGTTGGTCAGGTCACACTGACCTCTCGTGTCAGGTGACTGGAGTCTACGACGGTCACACTCTTTCGCTTCAGAACGAAATCAGCGGGGCATTCGTCGCACGCGGCGGTCCAATGCAGCCGGCACGGTGATCCCAATACGGGTATCATAGCCTACACCCGGCTGAGGAGCACCAAGGTGGGTTATTTCTATCCCTTTTCAGCATACCACCAGCACGCACAATTCATGTCATACCAAGTGTCGTACCTATCACTAGCAGCAGTCATTGTAGACGAGTATGTAATAGTTCGAATAGAATATTAAATGAAACTCACTTGCCTGGGGCTTCGTTTTGATAGGCTACATGGATAAGTGAATATAGTTGCGATACACTTCATAGCGCAGCTTCCTGGTTTATTTCTGGTCACAATCTAGAAGCTTAAAGATGAATTCACACTGAACGGTTTGGAATTTTTGGCGTATCTGCGATGATTTTCGGCGATGCCACGTTTCGTTACGTCGGTCTGCATTATGGCAAATATCCAAAATTGGGAATGTGCCGATCCGTCGAAAATCGCGGATGCGCGAATACGCTCGATCGATACATATCCTTTTCCTAACGCTAAAAATCCAAAAATCCCAAGAAGTTGGAAACGTAGCCTAAGCTTTGTGAGCATTGCGGTAGATGAGAGGGAGGTGGAAACAAATGCAGCAGTGGAATGGAGGGGTAATGCTACCCCAGTAGAGAGGGGGCACCTTAAAAAAATATCTTATCATTTAAACTAGTAACTTTGTGTGTCTCTTTGTCGGTATGTTAGTATGTTAGTATGTAGGTGTGTAAGTACCAGTTAGGCTATCACACTGCGCATTATTGCTCACTACCGCCTACAGTACTGCGCGGATAACACAGTAGAATGATGCAATGGCGAAATGGTCGATGTTGACTTTTTGCTGAGCATCCACTTTCTAGATATTGGTGGCAGATATATACCACTATTGAAGAGGTGCATATTGCACTGTTTATATTGTGATAAGCGATAAGCGCAGTACTGAGCGCTAGCCCAACTGGTATCTCTACAAATACCTACCACTACTTGCATTTCCACATTCAACAATCGAACACCGTTGCTATCGGTATCGGTGTATGAAGTGTAATCACTTCCTGAGCACTTGACGCTTGAGCTAGTGCTGACGATAATCAGTCTAGGCAGCGTCCATAGCTCTGGAATTTCCGGAATTGCAGAAGTCGAGTTTGCGGAAAGCATTAGATACGTGTCGATTTCCACGTTACGAAAATACTTGAGGAAAGGGCTAAGATGCGTATCGACTGGGAGAATTGTGGAAAAGGCGTAATTGCGGAAATGCGGGATCGTGTACTTTGCGGAGTCGTGGTATCTGCGGAAAGGAATAAGATACGTATCGACTGGGAGAATTGCGGAAATCGCGTTTTTGGTGAAATGCAAAATTGAATTTGCAGAAACGTTCGGATGAAATAGTATTGACTTTCATGCCACGAGAGACGAGAGGATTAGAGGAATTAAGAAGCGAGAAGTGTCTCATTTCAGCAAATTCCACAATTCTCCCGATCGATACGTTTTTATTCTTCTTTCCACAATTCTGCGAATCCTGCAGTTCGCAGTTCTCTCAATCGATAACCTAACAAATGCTTCTTCCCAAATTTTGCTAACCTGCAATTCCGCATTTCCAAAACTTTGAATGCTACCTTACTACTGCACTGCTGAAGAAGCTGACCTTTTTTAGCGGTCGATATGTTTTGTTACAATGATATTGACGATCAGTAATCAAGTAGTACCCTCAAGTATCAAGTAGTAATACCTGTGCGTGTGTACATTCCACTGTTAGTCAGAAAAGCGAAACGGTCAACCGTTATCAGATAGTATCACTCACCATTGATGTGCCCGTCCTACAGCTCAAAACACCTATGAGTGTCGGCGCTCTAGGATCAATCCAAATGGGGGAACGGATTTAGCGGCATTTCGAGGCTCCTTATCAGCCCTTATCAACCCTTATCAATTTGGATCACCCACCATGGATACGCCCGTTCCACCACTTAAAACACCTATGAGTAAGGGTGCTCTAGGATCGACCCGAAAGGTGAAACGAATTTGGCAACAAACGCCTTTTGATGCTCCTTATAAGCCCTTTCAGCTGCTATCATTTTTGGTCCTCCAGCGTTACGGTCCCCTTAGCACCCGCTATATCACTGTAAAATTTAGGATCCCGGC
Source organism: Trichostrongylus colubriformis (assembly GCA_963978905.1). Lineage (NCBI taxonomy): Eukaryota > Metazoa > Nematoda > Chromadorea > Rhabditida > Trichostrongylidae > Trichostrongylus > Trichostrongylus colubriformis. The sequence continues at coordinate 5,991,412 of OZ022259.1, read as the reverse complement.
TTTGCTGCGACGCGAGATATGAATTTCTGGTCAAACACACACAAATACACCAACAGACACACTTAGCCGGTTATATAAGTAGGATAGCACAGCAAGTGAATCACTGTTTCATGCGCTACCAGCAACAAAATTGGGTACTGACCGCTAGGATATGTGAAATTCGAAATAATGGTGCATGTTCGCAAAAACGATAAGCATTGATACTGGCATAAGGATCTACCACAAACATGCAAGAATTAGATGCTCACTGAGTAAATAATTGGCTCCCAGTCGGAGCAATCGAACATAAATCATCGATCTGAACTATCTGAACTTCCAGTAGTGACCACTTCAACGAAAGTGTCAGATGATCAGTAGATAAACACTTTTGATTTCTGATCCATTTACATTGATACAACATCATTATAACAAAGCTATTGACTGCTGAATCATTTGGACCTCCGAAAAATGGTGGTCCTCTTTGGGGAAGCGGTATGCAGTGGTAAATGAATAGATTATCGATAAACACTAGGATGGGGTGCATTAACTATTGACCATATTTTGATTTTAGTTTCTGGATTCTCTTGCAGTGACATTTAAAGTTACCTTTTGCATTGAAAAAAACAAGAAAACTGGAACTGGACATCGCCCCAATGCTACATACCAACGAGGAGCTCATCGCCACCACTCGAAAACGCGAGGCAACATAAAAGCGATTTCAGAAACCATAGGTAAGGTAAAAGAAATTTATTGCATAGTCACTCAATCGCACATCAAAAATTCATATTAAAAAAAGATAATCACACGGGAAGAGCATCATCGTACAGTATCTTGTTGGGCAAATAATTTCAATGTATAGTGATGCTTGGGCGAATAATTTCAATGTATAGTGATACTCAGTGGAGAACGGTTGAAGCGCGTAAGTGTGCCCGATTGTCAGAATACCCGCCAGAAGTCGTTAAGATGCGAGCCAAAGCCGGCCACAAGCAGCTAAGCTGCCACACAAGTATTCCGTCGTCATTGTGCCATTATACTGAACAGGGATATCACACTCATTAAATACCGCAAAGAATCCACAATCAAAGTTCATGTCTATCAAACGAAAATGAAGCTTCCACAAGAGCTATGAAAGGACATCCGGATGTGTGGGAATATTCCATTTTCCACATTCCTGTTGATCGAACATGACGGAAAATGGTATACATTGAGTAGTCATGAGTTATAGATACCCAGAGATTTGGCCGGCGGAATTTCACTTGAATTTTAAGATTTCAGATGGTCCGCGAATGAAGTGATCAGTTTCCAAAGAATACATAAGCTCGCGAATATATGACCCACAATAAAGAAATAGTGAAGATGGGTAATAGACTCGAGACTCCGAAGAGATTGCTTCAATTCGTTTTGTTCATACTGACATTCGACGCCGATCTTCGTCTCAGAATCCTTTCAGAACATCCAGGGCGATCGCTGAAAGCGGAACTGTGAACTAAAATAGGAAATATTTGAGCAAGCGTTGTCACTAGGTCCCGATGTATCACAAAATTTTTACAGGAAAATTTCGAAGAAAAAGGCACGCTCCGTCACTTCTCAGGTGTGTTTACCGCAGCTTGGATTTTGCTTATCTCCTCCTCTTCTCTTTTATCACGCAGGATGCGCTTCATCCGGGCAGTTTCATTCACTATTCCTAAAACCATCGCTGACCTCAACCTGCTTTAGACCGCGTTCATACTTTGCGCACCGACACCCGCGTCAATTTGATGCCGGCACTGGCGGCAACGGTGTCTAACCCACGCAAGTATTTGCCTGCCGCCGACGACGGCGTCCATAGATAATGATGATCCAATATGGTGATCGTGGCTGCTTCGTGTATCGGCACAACGCCAAGATTCGAAGCGGCCACAATTACCATACTGTAGTGGGTCAAGAATTTTGCAAACGTTGCGCATTATCTATGGACGCCGTCGTCGGCGGCGGGCAAATGGTTGCGTGAATTGACGCCGGCACCGGCGGCACCGGCGTCGGTGCGCAAAGTATGAACGCAGCCTTACCAAGCTTGGATCCAAAGGAGTGAATTGAAAACGTCCCGAAAATTTCTTCTAACAGAGTTGCATCGGACGGCTATGTTGTAACAAAACATTGTGGAAGAATACTCTCTCTCACAAACCGAAAATTTGGTGTTCACCGCTGGAGCCTCTGCTCGCTAATATGGGGCACCGTGATTTTTGATAGTTTCTTGAGACATACACGCAAAAATCACACCTATCCTTCAAATAACTGGAGATTAGCAGAACATGTGCTCACCTTTACAGTTAAAGCTTCGACCAGGTTTACTCTTTTATTGGTTGGGGTGCTAAGTTCTCAGTTGCACAAAAATTTAATTTGTTGAGTAGTGGTGTTCAAACGCGAATCAGTTTTCACAATGGTACAATAACTGATAGATTCTTCACATTAAAAAATGTCTCCTGACAGCTTCAGCTCTCAGAAATCAACGCTTTCATATGACTCCAGAAAAAAAGACAGTTCTGAGTGGCCAAGTGCAACACATGGTGTTGCATGCATTGAAGAGAGCAATAGCAGCCTCGGTCTGTTTTTGTATTGAAAGAAATGAGCATACCTTTTACCACCCGGATACGATACAGTGACCGAGGCTGACACCAATCCTTTTGGAGGAAAAATTCGATGCGGTGATGAAGGTGAAACAATAGGACTAGTACTTGCTCGACGGCGTTGCTGAGCCGTAGCCATGGCATCGCGAAGACGGTACGTTCGCAACTGTAAGACATGACATTTTCTACGAGATTCAAAGGCAGTGATAGGGGTAATTCGAGCCGAATATGGAAAGCTTATCAAATATGAAGGTCGAGGTCGGAAGTGAAGAAATAACCGAATGGAACGGTCAAAAAACTCGAGAAATGATGCCCTCTTCCCACCCCTTATTCTTCAAAGGGGCGGGTCGCTCTGAAAAGAGGGAAGGGCTACCATAGAACAAGTGGTAGCTGTCGAAGAAAACGACTCTCGTAGAGCCTGGACGCACTCTTTCTCATCGGAAATTTCGCTACATATAATCTTTTTTGACCCCTAGTTTTCATTTGCTTGAACCACTTTGTGAGCTCCCATGGCCCACATTACCCCTATCACTGTCTCTAATACAGTTTGTTGTTACTCTTATTGTTGTTTCCAGCTCGTGGCTAACCTCATCACGAGTTGCTGATTGTGAGTTACTTTTAAAATCTTCTTTCCCGACCGCACTCCTACACGGTCATCGATGGCTGTGAAGCAGACCATTATGAACAAGTGGAAATGCTTGAGCGATATATAGCACATTCACGTGTGAAGTGTAACTCCATCAGTCTGATATTTATCGAGTATTCGAAGGCAATGGAAGAAATGGCATGTTCTAGCTGCTCAGTAAGGCTACGCCAGGTGTGCGTGCAGATATGACAGCAAATCGCGTGCCGCCCGCGGCGAGTGGCGCGGCGGGTACGAGTGCCAGTGGCAGGGCATGGCAGCCTTCGAGCGAGGCAGTGCGGTATGAGTTGAAGGCACACCACGCGATAATCCAATTAGTGGCTTACGTTCGTGGGACAAGTAGGTCCTTGGATAACTGCTCGAACTGCATCCTTGTTGCGGCTGTACGGTGCACCCTCATGGTGTTGTGCCTGCTTGAACAAAACCGAGCCACGCCCACCCAGCTGAATCACATCCGGCCTTAGACGAACAAATTTCCGACGTGGCGCTCACGTGTAAAATGAAACTTGCTTCAGGAGATGATAATCAAATGAAACAGCCATTTCGATGTCGAAGGCAGGTTCCACATTGGAAAATCGTCCATCTAACGTCGTGTATGATCCAGTTGGGTGGACGTGGCTCGGTTTTGTTCAAGCAGGCACAACACCGTGACGGTGCACCGTGCAGCCGCAACAAGGGTGCAGTTTGAGCTGTTATCCAAGGACCTATTCTCCCTACGAAAGTAAGCCACTAATTGGATTATCGCGTGGTGTGCCTTTGAAGTGCAGACGTGACGCACTCACGCTCGGCCGGCTCTCAAGAGCAATCGATACGGCGAGTCGTATTGGTGGAGCCGCGAGTGAAACGCCTCGAAGCGATTCGCTGTCATATCTGCACACACCCCTACGCCAGTAGACCCCTGCGGTTGTGTGACGCAAGCACGTCAGAGCTGCATATGACCGCCAAAGATAACGGGCGCACGTGCTCCATTCGATACATTAGTGATGAGATACGCCGAAGCTCGGGTGGTACCCTTATGTCAGGATTTTCACACTGCGGCATGTCGCAAGCGAAGCAATGCGGACGATCTGAAGGCGCCATGTTCTTGGGTCTCGAAGCGATTACAAGTCAACTGCGTATCGCGCCCCTAGCTTCAGCGTGCAATCGTTCTAAGACCCAACTGCCGCGACGCGCATAGCTCACACACACTGCGGTCGCACGCCGCTCGTCGTCGTGTGAAATTCTGACGTAAAGGTACACACCCCCGAAACTTCATGCACTATGACAAGAAGAGACATTCGGAGACAGTGGATAATGTGGTACACTCTAACATCATTCTCCCAAAGAAATATCACAATCTCTCTTATTTTAAGAATATTAAATCGTGCCGATTGAAGCCTTATACAATGCCGAACCAAAGAAAATAAGGTAAAAAAACATGCCGAAGAAACATTCCATACCTGACTACTAAGTACCGCTAAGGACTGATTACGTTCATTGAGTTCGTTGTTGAGTTGACGAATACGGTCTGCCTGTAAAAAAAAACTTTTCAGGAAAGGTAAACACAATGCTGGAAAGCAAATGTTCATACCTGAATGTTGATCTGTTCCTGCATTTTTCCGACTGTTTCTGCGGTTTTGCTATCGATACTGTTGGCGCGTTCTTCCTTTTCACGGATTTCCTAAAACACTCGGTATTTTGAACAAGTTTCTTTTATTCTGAAGTATAAATAGAATGACGTAACACGAATAAGCAAAGGAACATTTCTGAAGGAGAGCTCCTCGTAGCCACAGCTAAATTCCTTATGAATCGTCTAGACTCTAGACTAGCCAAGAAAGCCAGAAAACAGTTATCGATGCTCTACTGCTTTCCTGCATCGATTAAGAATGAATTGTCAAGAGAAGCCTCCACCTACGATCGGCCACTGACCAGATTCTTAGTCAGATCCAGAGCTATGAAGCTCCACTCTGTGGTCGGTTGAATGCATACGCTGCGATATTCTTGGATGAGATATCGCCACTAAACACAGAAGCGATGGTTTCAAAATGCTACCTAGTGAGGAAAAGTGGGAAAATCAGCCCGAAATACTCAAGTTACAACCTCCCTTCGTGTCTTGAATATTCACAGCTGCGATGAGGGAATAGACGCTGCTGCGGTGAGAGGCGAACCAAAGGAGTGGAAAATGTGTAGGTGGTAGGAGTAGGGGGCAGAAAAAAGAGAGAGACGCAGACTTTGTGGTCCTCTAACCCTATTCGATTATTTTTCTAGCCCAAGATCGAGCAGTGTTACCATACCTCAGTGTATTTCGCGCATCATTAAAGGAATCGCCCACAGAAAAATGAGTTCTTGTGTTGCCCATATGTTTATGTTGTATTTGCCTAATGTGGGCCTCATACAAAGTTTCACGCGAAAAAATATGAATATGGCTAAGATACAGCACCACAAAGTACGTCCGGCTGGGCGGGGCCTCCATGTAAAAGCCTCGTCCCGTCGTCCGCTGCGGTCGGAGACGCATTATAGGAACAGAAAGTTACGTAAACAGTCCCACTCTCCGTTCCCAACCGCGGCGGACGACGGGACGGGGTTTTTACTGGGAGGCCCCGCCCACCCGGACGTACTTTGTGGTGCTGTATCTCAGCCATATTCACATTTTTTCGCGTGAAACTTTGTATGGGGCCCACATTTGGCAAATACAACATAAACATATGGGCAACACAAAAACTCATTTTTCCGTGGACGATTCCTTTGAGATGGTTGGAATGATAAAGCCTCGTTCATACTTTGCGCTGCCGGTGGCAGGACGGGGCTGCGTGTCTCTGCGCCTTCGCATGTGTCACCCTGTCTCGTGCCTGCAAAGCATGGCTGCGGCGTAACGGGCTCCCTCGGAATAGTAAAGACATCTTTGTATATCATCGCTCGCAAAGTCACTATCTAGGTCAGTGTCCAGAAGGTAATTCGGGTGCCACTGGGATTCTCATTGAAAATTCATAGCATTCATGGTACGTATTCACATCTTACTTTGAGCACTTATGATGATAACGCACATAACAAATATGGAAAAGAGCATGGAAAACATGAAAAATGAGAGCATGGAAAATAGGTTTTTCGGGTGGTAAGTTATTTTTATAAGGGTAATCTATGTTTTCTACTCTCAGCTCAATCTCCACATCGCAGTTCCCTATTCAGCACCGCAACATTACACATGGATTGAGTCACGGGGCGCATTTCGATTGAATCAAGCAACCCGCGATCAACACGGTACACGTCCAAAATTGTGAAAATGTGAATCACTTCCAAGAAGCGCCTGAACCCTTTCCCGTTAGCTTTTTCAACATTTTTCGAGTTCTGAAGGATGATAGAGAGGAATATACAGCTTAACGGAGTGTTTCACTGCAACGCTTTCGTAGCACGTTGGTGCGAGTAATCAATAATTGAGCAAAAAAACTTAGCTGATCTAAAAGAGATGGACTTGCCTGTTCAAGTTGTCGAATCCGTTCCTGTTGCTGTTCGATTTTGGCCTCCATTTGTGAATGATCACACGGCGAATCGTCTGGCACGTATAGTTGACGCTTTGCATCTACAACCAAAACATGCAAATCCATTGGCCGTCAGTCATCACCAAAACAAAACATTTTGGCCGAATCAAATACATTACCCAGCCTCACCAGAACAGAAACGGACATCACCGCCGAACGGAAGTGTGGTTAAAGGGATCGTCTACGGAACAGTGAGTTTCATTGTTACCCATGTACAGTCCATTTCCCAAAAACTGAGTAGACGTGTCCTACGGACTTGTATAAACGTGTATCAAACTTTCTCAATTCTCTCACCCCGCCACACACTCTCACTCTCGCCACGTACTCTCACTCTCGCCATTCACCCAAGTTTGAAGGACACGCCCAATCAGTTTTCGGGAGATGGACTATATGTATTTATGTTGTAAATGCCTAATAAGGTCCGCATGCAAAGTTCCACGCGAAAAAGTGAGAACTCGGCTAAGATACAGCTCTGAGGATCCTCGGACGGGTGGGCGGGGCCCCTGAGTAGAAGCCTCTTCCCGTCGTTCGCCGCCGTCGGAGACGCATTGTAGGAATAAAATCTTATGTAAACGGTCCCACGCTCTCCGTTCCCAATCGCGGCAGACGACGGGACGAAGCTTTTACTCGGAAGCCGCACCCATCCGGCCAAGAATTTGGGGAGCTGTATCTTAGCCGAAAGGGCGGAGGTGGTGTAGTGACAGGTGGCGCGCACCCCACTCTCATGGTGCGGGGATCAAATCTCGCATCAACGCCCGCCCAGGCCAACCAAGCCTTCCATCCCTCCGGGGTCGGTAAATTAGTACCAGACTCGTCTGGGAGGATAAAAGCACTGACTTGTACATCGGCTGGCCACCGCAAGTCATTGTATAGGCCACATCACATTCATCAGCCATCACGATTCTGAATGGAACTAGAATGTGCGGCGCATCCCACAGAAGGGATTGATTAACGCCAAAAACTTTATCCTTTTAAACTTTATCTCAGCCGAAATTTCAATTTCGGAGGTGTCTCTGTACGTGGTTTCGGAGTCAGGGGACCAACGAAAGGGCTATTGGCGTTGAACGGTTTCCTTGCGGATCGCGCCATGCATGAGGTTTTCATGATAATTAAGTTCCTTAATTAAAAGAAACTAATTCCGGATTCGAACCCAACCCAATTAGTCAGTTTTGTCACTCCTCACCTTACATTTTAGACCCTCAGCCTGAGAAATTCTGTTAATCACTGCTTACCTCAAGGATTACGACCCCTATCCTAGCGGACCAAATACGACCCCCTCCCCCCGTTGAGGAATCTTCAACGGAGACTTGACCCTGCCCATGGATCCCTTGAAATTTTGCCAACGTTTCCCCCTCGTTTACATCACTAATGTTAACATATAAGTTCGACGACCGTTCTTGTGCATCATGGGCACTTTCTCCTGATGGGTCCTTTTGACATTGATTGAGCCGGAAGGAAGCTCTTGGAGTACTGTGTAAAACATTAAAAAGCCGAAAATCGGAGATTCCCACTGAACGACGGACAGTGATTGATGCCCAACAAATGCTCATCCGACATGTAAGTCAGTGAAAAAATTCGAGCATCAAAAACCAAGAAAGCCTGCGAGCTGAAATCAATGAGACCTTTCCTTTCTACTTCACTATACTTTACTGCACGACACTTCCTCACTTTTATCGAAAGTTTATGAGCGCTTCTGAGCATCAACCTGCGAATCAGCCTCACACTTCCGTATCGTCAGAGAGACGGAAAGTATACGAGAGCACTAGACTTTGGACATGCATAACTATCTGAGTATGTCACGGCAATGTATTCAGCGTAGCAACATAAGGATATAAGGAAGTGTAAGCTGCGCGATATACCTCGAGCCTCACATAGCAGCTGAGCTGCGGACTACACATCTGAACAGTTAGCGATGTGTTTTAGTGAAGGTAGGACGTACAGTTTTTATGGGGGCGAAGTCATCCACTGGTGTCACCCACCAGTCACAGTAATCGGTTCTGCGACAGCACACCATGATGGAAAGATCCACTATCCGTCCTCGACCGGCTGCCCACATGATGAAAGCTCACTAAACCGTCCAGGGCATGGCAAAAAGGCTGCATCGTTTTTATTCACGCAATTACCCACTCTTTAATCGGTCTAGTTCAAGTGGGCTGCCACCTAGTACGAAGTCAGTGCGCCGCAGAATGGCTGCGGGTGTACGTGGTAGGTTTTTACATAGTAAATAGGAAGTGCTACCACAACGATAAAGAGGTAGGATAAAATTTTCGGCGTTAATCAATCTCTTCTGTGGGATGCGCCGCACATTCTAGTTCCATTCAGAATCGTGATGCTGATGAATGTGATGTGTCCTATACAATGACTTACGGTGGCCAGCCAGCCGGTGTACAAGTCAGTGCTTTTATCCTCCCAGACGATTCTGGTACCAATTTGCCGACCCCGGAGGAATAGAAGGCTTGGTTGGCTTGGGCGGGCGTTGCTGCGGAATTCGATCCCCGCACCATGAAGGTGGGGTGTACGCCACCTATCACTACACCACCTCCGCTCACCACGATAATGTTGCCTTATTGTCAGATTGCTAGTCCAGCACCCATTAGTATCTCGATACATTGACCATGGTCGATTCCCCTATCACAACCACTCACTTGTGGACGGACAGATAGACCGACAAATCGAAGCACAAACTGACATACAAAGTTAGCGATTTATTTTGATAGAGGGATGCAATTCACAAAAATGAATCGATAGAAAATGAAGCATTCTCGGGCATGATACATTTCCACTGCTTGAAAAGTCCACTTCAGATAATAAGCATTACTTCACTACATAGCTACGTGAAGTCTGACTGCACACTTTACAGCAAGCGATATCCTATACCCACTATTTGGCCCTCTGATCGCACATATTTGCGCTTTGCCTCATTGACGCGGCACTCTTACTACGTGAAGGAAGCTTCTTTCCCCATATAGATTAAATTTAGGTGCTTGGATGCCTACTTAGTGGCGTTGAATACAGTGGTATGACATAGACACCCACGCGCCCCAGAGCCCACTTTCTAATTCCTTACTGGTCACTACAAATTAAGGCTGAAAAGATCAGACCAGATGCCTTGCGACATCTGATCTCTCAGTGACGGGTGGAGAACAGAAGGTTCACAGGCTAAACAAGTGGATAAACAAGAGGAATTTCCAGTGGTATACCGAACTTCGTTGTACTGAATGACATTTCATGGCTTCCTGCCTAATTTTGTCATATTTGCAATGAATTTGGCACACGCGGGTACGACATGGAACATGGAGCACTTTCCACTTTCCTACTAGGAACATAAAGCGGATTTCAGCGAAATTCTGTCAGCGGATTGGAAAGTGAGGGGTCCTAGTTGTGGGTCCGAAAGGGTTTGTATTCCCACCCAAAATTTCAAAAATATTATTCATAAATAAGATATTATAGATATGTAAAGTGCCGTTGAAATACGTACCTTTCAACTGGTATCCAAGTCTTTCGATTTCTTTGTGAAGGCCTCGCAGCATAGCTGCGGTCTCGTTCTGTAGGAAAACAATTTGTTCACGTTCGTGCCGCCTCCACTGCTCGTCTCGTTGTCGTATGGCTTCGCGAAGTCGAATCTCGAGATCTGCTTCGAACGACTGAAAGCAATTCATTACTAGAAATGTCTATTGTAGCAATGACGGCTGAATTCTACATGATTCTGACAAATAAAAAGGCTATGCCCATAGAAGACATGAATATAATAGTGGGGCAGGTTTTGAGCGTTATGTGATAGTACCGCATTCTTGGATAGGATCACGAAGCTGCTCAACACAAGTGGCAAAACAAAAAACATTAAAACTGTTAATTCACTGCAGTAGCGGCACCGAAAACGACCGCAATATTTTTTTAAATATATTATAAATAGCATTACATTGATTGGAAGTAGTCCTTGACCATGAAAACTATGTATACTAGCAATTTGTTTATTTATTTACTTATTTACTCATTTACTCATGCGCTACAAACCATCAGAAGTCGTAATCGTATGTGATTGTGGGCAGGAAAAATTAAAAACAGATCTAATAATTTGAGATAATAATTGAGAACTTTAGATTTTGTTTACATAATGCGCAACAGTTAGTGTCACAGTTTGGGGACTTTGACAATCACTAAAGCCAACATAACAGTATCTGATGGATGATTTGCTCGAATATCAGAATTCACGAGTTTCGCGGATCGATTCCATACGAGATTGAATAAAAAGAATAGGCATCAACTTTGAGGCAAATTAATTATAGAATAAAATGAAAAGTAATCAATGAGGCAAGTAGAGGAATGGTTTCCCCAGAAACAGTTGAACGAACTACATATGAATTGTGGGCGCCTCTTGGCATAAAAAGGTCCGTTGAAGGCAAAGCACATCAGCAGTCCAGTACGAGTGATTGACAGCTGTCTTGTAGCAGGTGGCTTTCCTATCACCCCTCTCACTTCCGAAATTTGACCCTCTGATCCTTCTCCATGAAATCACTCCCCGATTCAGTACTGTAATATAATATGTGGACAGGTAACTGACTTATTCTTTTTGATTCTGAAAAGTGGAAGCTTTGCAGAAATCGGATTTCTTCCATCGAGGAAGGAGTCCACAGTAGAAACAGTATTCAAAATGATATTAATATATAAAACTATTCCCACTCATGGGCGACGTCTTAACCTCATAACCTCTCAATTAGCCCAACTTGGAGTCATTAAGCCCCTTTCGTAGAGTAGAATCTGCCTTGGTAAACAAATATTTTCATCAACATGCATTTATGGGAGATAAACCACTCTACGCCAGAAATGAGCAGTATTCTTAGTCCAGGTTCTGAGGGGCTCCAAAATTGATGTTAATAAACTCAAATATCAGTGCCCATCTGAGTGTCGCTGTTACTGCACACGCCCGACCCCTGCTCAGTTTCGATGTCTGCCAGCCAAACCCGTCATGGTTTGTAATATGGCCCCATCTAATGGCATAGTATGCAGGGTGGTCCACATGAAGTGTGACGGGTTAAGATAAATCCATTTTTGAGCATTTTTGGGTGTTTTACTTTTTGTGTTGTTATTCGCTTTTCTCGTATTTTTCAGGTCCTAATAAGTTGTGGAGTCTCAATTTTTTAGGTAAAAATGGTGTCACATACCGATCGTTCAGCAGTGGTTGCAATGCGAGAGCGCTTCTCAGTTAAAGGAACCGGAAGGGGTCCGAAACAAGAGAAAAATACAAAGAAATGCGCATTGTGTAACGAACGCAGAAGGTTAGAAGCGATAATCGGTGAAAAAACTCGAGTTCAAAAGTGCATCGCTGCGGTGTATGTTCGCGCCTCATTCGCACCATCGCACTGACTTTCCGAGTTGCCCGCTGTGGGAGACCGGCTGCGGTCCACCATTTGTTGTAGCACCTGACACCCAGCGCAGTGGAGTGGCCATTCCCAACTACATTGCATTCATGTAAGTACATCTAGAAACAGTCTAAGAAAGAATGAAGGAACAAGTAAAAGGAAAAAACAAATTTATAAAGGAAACATCTTCTCTTGGCACCATGCCACGGCGTCAAATTGGGGAGTTTGTGCAATGGCGGCCACTTTAACTCGTCCACACTACGTCTGTTCTACCGTAGGCCAAAATTACCTCCTTCTGGTGTCTTTAAGGAGATTACTGCTACTCAAACTACATCGCGAGCAAGTACATCGAGCAACGCTTCAAGGAGACTAGAGGAATTGAAAACCGTCCGAGAGGAAGACCAGAAAGAACCCCGGAAGTGGTTGCATGCATCCTGAAGCATCTCAGGACGAGATTGAATGCTCGTATTGAAGCAGATGGTGGACATCTCGAGTGTGATATGTGATCCATTATGTAGAATTTTCTGATGGTTTAAATAAATAGTTTTCATATTTAGCTTCATTAGTACAGATTCGTGGGTACTTTTTTCCGTCACACTTCATGTGGACCACCCTGTACACAACATGAAATGCCTCTACTATTAAATGGAAGGAAAAAGCCTGGCATGTCCCAAAGTGGGATTCATCTGTTGCTGAATGTTTCAACATTGGGTTTTCGGGTTTTCAGTTAGTCTTCCATACGTAAACTCGGAAATCTGTCGCCATCCACGTTGTCCATCGTGACTTTTCCCTCCTCCGGAAAAACACACTGCCGTGATTACATCGCGCTGTACATATCACGCCCAAGTTCACCGGACTCGTGGAATGGACGCCTCAGTTATTCGCAATAATGCTGTGAGCTATGTGAATGATTCATCTAACTCTTGATGCATTTCGAGTCACTGGTCGTAATCATATCATGTCAAAATCGACAATTGGAGTTTGAAACCAGTCAGAGCCAACTTCTTAGTTACTTCTAGAAAAATGGTATTCCTAAATAAATTAGTAATACGCTGTATCAAAGATGTGGAAATGGCAACGTTTCATATCCTAAACCAGCGTGAATCCATATGCCGATCTAGCAGGCATTCAAGGATTGAGCAGCCTATAAGAAATCCGACAACCACTCACTCCCTTCACAATCAAGCCATGAGCAGGAAATGCGATGGTACGTTTCAAGATTCCTCTCATTTGTCAATGTGAAGCAAGCATACCGAGGCACAGTTGCAGACCTTATCACAGAATGCTGTAAATGACAGCAAAAGATAGCCCGAACGAAAGAACAAAAAAAGAGGGATAGATTGATTGAAAATATTGCATATTGAGGTGAATAACAACTTTCGGAATTATTATGATCGATTTATTGGAAAGGAACTGTTTGGCGTCAAGGGTAACAAAGGTAACATGGTCTGAAGCGACAACCACTTTCTAGTGCTTGCACTGTTCCCACAAGATGTGTGGTACTCTTAAGAGAGTGATGTGAATTAGTCCAAAGAATTTCGAAATCTCACAGAGCGCTTTTGGGAAGGAATCAAGCATTAGGCCATCCTTCGACAAAGGGGTCGCATTAGGTGGGTTGGAAAATTGCAATGTTTCTGTATGATCTGATGCTCCCCTTGAAGGGCTATCGCGTTTCACATGCCGAAGGAGATGGTAGCGTACTTGATATTTGGATGCAAATGGTTGGGGTGCTAATTCCAATAACATTTTTCAACTTTTTTAACCTCTGTTCCATTGTCTGGCCTGTCCGGATGGGAGAGGTTCAGGGGAGGAGGAGAAGGGGGAGGGGGACATATGTAGATGTGACCAGCTAACTCTACATTATGCTTGACCCTGCTCAGGAAGTTCAGCTCCTTTTGAAAAACAACAATGAACACGTGAGAGACCAAAGGTGACCACAGCGGTAACAACAAAGGCGATCACGAGAGCGCTACGCGATGGACCTGGAACCGCCACCGAAATCCTCCGCGGTTTACAATAAGCCAATGTTCCGAGAAAATTGCCGGGCAATTTCACGGTAGATGACGACAAGAAGAATAGCAGCATCAGATCGATCGAAAGATGGAACAGAAAGGACCACGAATTTTGATGGAACGAAGAAAATTCCAAGAGAGGACAGATAACATTGGCAATAACAGAGAACATCCTGACCGCTGCCGATTATTACTGCAGTGAGGGATTAATGGATGAGCGACGAACGTGATGTGCCAAGCATGAAAGTGGACCTGTGAGTCAACAAAGTCGAAACCTTCTTACTTCCATGAACAAGTGGGTCAGGACTTTATAGACGATCAGGGATTGTCGTGATATTACTGGCTTCATTTGAAGGCACCAGTATGGGTAAGGGAAAACTGAGATCTGGGAGAACATGTTCTCTAAAGCGAATCTTCTACTTCAGAAGAGGTCACATGTGGTGAAAATCGCATTAAAAACGCGCCTTGGGGTCTTATGGCGACCCCGCAGCTCGCCATGCCGTTATGCCGTTATGCGCCCGGGCGAGTCGCCGTCGAGGGGTGGGACAACAATCGCGGCCGGCTGGTTCAGACTCTCGCCCGTCTTCATTCCACTCCGGCTAGAGACGCAGAGGACGAGGGTGAGAAATGGATTTTCGGGTTCTCAGTTCTCGTTTTTTCGCAGTCATGTCGTTCTTTCTCTACTATTATATTGCTGAGCACTTCTACTTTCGTGATCCCCCAATTTGCCAAATTTACCCCTCCTGGTCTTCAAATTAAGAAATACAAAGATGCCACAAGAGAAAGCAAATATAGTGCAGTTCTAGAATGGATGGTTGGGCGGCATCTGTTTTCGACCCTCTTTATAAGCGCCACGCATTCACATTCATTTCTCCATGTCATTTGCACTTACTCTGGTTTGTGATTAACGAAGCAGTCATGCAGAAACTTCTGACATTCGTGGACGCACGAGATTACACGCGGTACACAGCCATCACACGGATCACTGCTTTTTAGGGGTGTGTGCAGATATGACGCGAACGCGTGGCTACCAGCGACGAGCGGCGCGGCGGGTGCGAGTGTCAGTGGCAGGGCATGGCAGCCTTCAAGCGAGGCAGTGTGGCATGAGTGGAAGCGCAGACGTGACGCAGTCACGCCGGCTGGCTCTCAAGGGCAATCGATACGGCGAGTCGTACTGGTGGCGCCGCGAAGCGATTCGCTGTCATATCTGCACACATCCTTTTTTAGTGGCACTACTGCAATCCCTTCGGGCTGCGTTGCAATGCAACAGGACAATTTCGATAGTAGCTGTGCGCATACTGTTGGTTGGTTCTTGCTCGTACCCTGCCGAATGTGCAGAATACAAAGAAAACTTATAACAAAGGTTACTGTAGATGTGTGGTAGCGATGATGTACCACTAAAGTCTTCGGACACGTCGAATTACATCTTACACACAGAGGCGAAGAAATCCTCGTGGACGAGACACAATGCGATCTTCGGATGGTGCATGCAGTATGGGGGCTTTGCACTATCACGCGACCACAGTCGATCAAATTAAATTTGATAACGGTTAGAAAAATTGAAGGAAAGTATTTACTCCAATTACAGCTGCCCCCCCCCCCCCCCGGAAAAAAGGCGGTATAAGTCTTGGAATCCTCGAAACTTGTGTAGAAGGAAAGCAGCTGAAAGCCACAAAGTATCTTCTTCGAAATGAAGGGATGGAGAGGAAGGCTTGTGCCAGCGCTTTCGGCTGGATCAATGTTATCGGTTTTGCAGCCATTTGTATCATCTCCAAAGGTCGGACTATAAATCGTCAAAGCCGTGAAACGTTGCAGGCTCCCAGTGTCAGTTGTCCTTAAGGGCAAAAACGGCGCGAGTGATAAAAAAGAAGAATTGGGTGCTCTACTCTAGTGTTGGCACGTTAATCACTAAACAAAAAAGGCTTTGAGGAGAAAGGCTTGCTCCACGCATCGAGTCCTCGTATAGGTCAGTGATGCCCAACTTTGAATGCCCGTCCGCTCTCAATGTGAACCTTTAGTTCTCCTTTCCGAAACCATTTTTTAAAATTTTGATAGCACTAGTAATGCTATTTACCACGTGAATGTGATTGCTGACTAAAGCCAACGATAGCAGCAAGCAAACTGGTAGTGCCACCTCTGAAGGGTCTACAATACGGCTCAGAGGTCTCGTAAGCAGTCCTATATGGCTCCAGCGAATCGCTTCGCGGCGCCACCAGTACGACTTGGGAGCCGGACGAGCGTGGCTGCGTCACGTCTGCACTTCCACTCATTCCACACTGCCTCACTTGAAGGCTGCCATGCCCTGCCACTAGCACTCACACCCGCCGCGCTGCTACCCGCGGGCGGTCACGCGATTCGCTGTCATATCTGCACACACCCAAAGTGATGACACGATGAAACGTAAGAAAGAGCCCAAAAACTTCGGTCTTTTGATTCTGAACAATCAGCTTACCACTTCTACTCTCCATCTCCCTTATTTCAGCTGACAAGTATACAATACCGCTCGCGTCGGGTGAGTAATTTTCGCCTTGCGACGGTTTGTCCGCGAACAAACCGTCGCAACGTCATAACATCGTTCAACGTGGATAAAATGGAAAGTTCTTAGGAGCATTGGATTCGTCTCAATGCGACGAGCTCAGCAGTGTATAAAATGTCGAATTTTGATCAGCAACGGTCCTGAAAATCGCGCGAAAACGCGTTTTCGCGTTTTTCCGCGATAAATCAATAGTTTATTGGTTTTTTATCGGACTTGTATACATTTTCGTAATCAGCTCGTCGAGCTCTACAAAAGGATGCTACAAGTTTTCGGTTTTCTCGGACTCGATTTTTTCACATTCTGAGAAGTTGAAGGGAAATTTTCTTTGAAACCTGATAAGTTGAAGCTGAAATCCTTTCACAATCTCAATCTGAACTCACAGAAGTAAAGAGATTTTGAAGTTCCGAGCCTTTCAGATCAGCCCCTACTCCTTCGTGTGGCCCTAAACAGCGTCTCCGTGTATACTCTGCTAAACAAAAACCATTCCTTAACTCATCTGCAGACGGAGATCCCCTAATGAAATGTATGCCATTCGATTCCTCTCAGAATATGCTATCGAACGACATACAAAACCCTTTGTGGTGATAAATGTCTTATTTTCCTATTTCCAGCCGTTTCCTTTTGTGGATCGACGTCTCAATCTCCTTTTGGCCGGTGCGATTCACGTGCATGCTCTGGGAGAGCGATCACGATCGATGGCGCCATCGCGAGCTCCTAGCGCTTTCCCACGGCCGTGCACGTGAATAGTGCGATAGCGCCATCGATCGTGATCGCTCTCCCAGAGCATGCACGTGAATCGCACCGGCTCGAAGGGGATTGAGACGTCGATCCACAAAAGGAAACGGCTGGAAATAGGAAAATAAGACATTTATCAGTACGAAGCTTTTTGTATGTCGTTCGATAGCATTTTCTCAGAGGAATCGAACGGCATACATTTCATTAGGGGATCTCCGTCTGCAGATGAGTTAAGGAATGGTTTTTGTTTAGCAGAGTATACACGGAGACGCTGTTTAGGGCCACACGAAGGAGTAGGGGCTGATCTGAAAGGCTCGGAACTTCAAAATCTCTTTACTTCTGTGAGTTCAGATTGAGATTGTGAAAGGATTTCAGCTTCAACTTATCAGGTTTCAAAGAAAATTTCCCTTCAACTTCTCAGAATGTGAAAAATCGAGTCCGAGAAAACCGAAAACTTGTAGCATCCTCTTGTAGAGCTCGACGAGCTGATTACGAAAATGTATACAAGTCCGATAAAAAACCAATAAACTATTGATTTATAGCGGAAAAACGCGAAAACGCGTTTTCGCGCGATTTTCAGGACCGTTGCTGATCAAAATTCGACATTTTATACACTGCTGAGCTCGTCGCATTGAGACAAATCCAATGCTCCTAAGAACTTTCCATTTTATCCACGTTGAACGATGTTATGACGTTGCGACGGTTTGTTCGCGGACAAACCGTCGCAAGGCGAAAATTACTCACCCGACGCGAGCGGTTATAGCGCTCGAAAGTCTTAGGAAAAACGGTTTTTCAGTCGTAGCTTTTTTCACTCAATCAATCTGAGCTGAATTTTGATATGTTGCATCTGAGGTCAGCGCATAGGAGAAACGTGCTGAGACACAAAACGGTAAAAGTTATATGGTTATGTAAAAATTTTTGTCGTGATACCAGGTTTCCCTGCTTACTATATCTCAATTTTTTTTTTCTTCCTAAACCTATCTTTGACGCTTCATTTTGGTTAGAGTAACGGCTGGAGCACTTGAGGTGATTGTAAGAGAGCAGCAACTCGTCAACATGCACGTGAGGCGATCGTGAAGATAAAAGAATCGCGAATGAAGGGCAATGCTATTGTGGTTACTGTGAAGCTACCCCAACAATATCGTCGATTCTCAAGCGAGCGAGCTTTGAGGTTTTACCAGTAATGCAGAGAGAACAGAATGACTCCGCCCTGCCCCTTTCATGCAAGACAGATGGGTCTCGCGACTGTAGGCATCGTCGCTAAGTTTTGTGGGAGTGATCGCATTAAAATCAGTCGATAGACAGTAGGGAGAAGCCTGAATGATATTGGAAACTACGGGCGGCATCCAGTCAAAAAACCATCTATAACACCCAGGAACAGAAAATCCGAAGCCCTCTCATATGGAGTTCAGCGGATTGGGTCAAAGTCCTTTTCACCTATAAAATCATGTTGTACTTGATCGGTAGTGATGGAATCTTATATGCGAAGCACCTTTTTGGTGAAAGAGTCACTTCGAAGTAGCTGGAACCCACAGTCAGGCGTGGTGGAGGATTTTTTCGAAGTTTTCACATGTTTATAGGCAGGAAGTAATGTGTGCTTTTTCCCGACGCACTCACTTTTTCGCCATCGAAAGTATGCTTTCTGCTTTTAATAGCTGAAAGATGTCTTTGCATTCGTAGACGGAAGTTCCAAGGTTCCCATTTCGTGGAGTTTTATTCAAAGTCCAAGCCAGAATGGCGCTGCTGTAATGAGTGCTAATCTTCCAACAAAAAGCAGCACCGCCTCAAAAAACTTGGGATCACTCATGAAAAGTGTAACACAACGACCGGAAACGTTGTATGATGCCCTCACTATCACTAGACCCGCTCCATGCTATACAGTGAAACCTTATACTCTCACAATCTGTTTCTGGCGCTGAGGTAGCGATATGAGAACGCTAACGCAACCAAGAGAGGCTGGTCCTTGAGTCTTGTGCAGGCTCCAGCACCGTCAACAGTAGAAAGTGTAGCGAAAAGGAGAACGTAAGTACCTAAGAAAACACTTCCAGTAAGAAAATGCAGAGAATCGATCTACATATGTGTGAGGAGGACCGAAGTAGGCAAACATTCGGAAAGCGCATCCGATGTGAAAAATATGACAATTGTTATACAAGAAGAGAGTTGGCAAATGATCACCTCATTCGAAGATTATCTTCTCAGGTTTATTGCAAAAGTGCATGTCCGAGAAAAGAAGTAAAAATGAGGGAAGTTTATGAGTTGAATAGAATCAAGCCTACCTTGACACCCACATTATTCCGTGCGCGAGCTCATCATGAGCGGGCAAAATGTAGACAAAAAGAACGACAAGCAGATAAGAGGGAGCTTTACGCCAAGATTTAGCGTCGCATTCCGCGTGAGGCTTGCGTTCGAGGTGGCTGGAGTTGGGATCATTTGCTGTAGTTCGAAATGTCTCTTACGTTTTGCGCTGTGATTATGGGTTTTTCGCGGCGTGGTTTCTGATCTTAGAAAGGCTTCAAGGAAACAATCCACTCAAATTGAATTTAACGAAACGAACAAAATTCAGCAGAGAGATAAAAATCTGGCGTGAGACTCGATCGCCGCGCTCAAGAAATTACAGGCAATTTCCATAGATCCATCTCCACCACAAAGCGAAATCCTGACATGAAGGTCTGTCCTCTTCATGTAGTTTTTCACGTACTGCCTAATTTCACGCCAGCGAAACCAAGGGAGTGCATCACAGTCGTTTTGTTTACATTTCGTTTGTAGATTTACTCGAAGAAAACCGCTGGGAATGCCAGATCTTCAAGTGACGCGTGAAAATCTATGAATGGATCCAAATTTCCTTCCATTTATGCAGTGAGCTGATGGCACATCAACGCTCGCAAAGAATTACTTGCTGATGAAATGAAGTGATTTTAGTCTGAGTGAGGAACATGCAGCAGCGCCTGATTCAACGTGCGCAGCGATGAGAGAGGGATCAGCCGCAAAAGCACTAACTTGTTCAGTCTGCGTCTGTTGATTGCTTCTGCTCGGCGAATGACATTGAATGTCACTTGATGACGATGATGAGGTTGCCATGTCGGATGACGAATGAGAACCGAACGCAAGACTTCCTGAACAAGTTGGTTTTTGCCTTTCGATAGCTGAGTATTGACTATAGAAAGTTGTGACACCTCTTCTCACAGCAACACTTTTGCAGCCTTATCTCAACTATTCTTTTTCATTGATAAAAATTTGACTTCCACGATAGCATGAAGGGATTTTCTCAAAACGACGGTTAATAGGTAACCTAACTAGATAGCATATGACCATGCTTAACAAAACTTGCCGCTCAAAGGAATCGTCCACGAAAAGAAGAGCTCCTTTGTTACCCATACATTCACGTTGTATTTGCCTAATATGGGTCGCATGCAATGAGCACTTGCTCGGAGACCCCGCCCACCCGGCCGAGACTTTTTGGTGCTTTATCTTAGCCGGATTCACATTTTTTCGCTTGAAACTTTGCATGCGGCCCACTTTAAGCAATTACAACATAAGTATATGGGTAACAGAGAAACTCATTTTTCCGTGGACGATTCCCTTGAGCGCCTTTCCAGAAGGTCTGCATTCCGACTCGCCCTCCCCCCCCCCCCTAGCAGTACTGCCTTAGCACTACCAAAATGAGTGTGAAGTTCGCTAGTGTTACGACAAGAACCCCACATGTTTCCTTCTTTTTGATGCCTCTAGGTCATCTTCCGTTTTCGAAATGGGGCGTTCAGGGGAGGATGGTGTAACCTCCAAAACCTCGAGCTCTACTTAGCCATTACGAAATCCCTCCGAAAGGTCATATACGACCATTCTCCCTAGAATAACTCCACTATCGTGGAACTCTGATGGCTATTCTAACTGCTTTCTCCTAATAGTAGGCCATTTCAGATTTCAGTACACTTCGAATTTTCTATGAGCGATTGCCTATTCGTCAAGAGATATGGTGTTATATGTAAGCCTCCCATTTGAAGGCACAATTGTTCATGGTGTGCGTATCAAATTTATCGCGAGGAAGGCGCGATCTCTGCGCGCAGACTGGGTGTAGTGTAGGTAGACGGACAAATGTGCGAGGGGAAGGCCCACCGACATGGTTTTGGCTCTAGCACGCAGCTCGTTATCTCGTCGGGCAAGGCTCCTCGTGAGCAGCACATGAGATATTCGCTTACCACGGTTCGTTCCACAAGTTCAAGTGATTGACGCTTGGAGATCGCTTCAAAGCCGTTCCATACTCAGTGGCACCGACGTCTACAGCGGTAATTTGCCGGCGCTCTGGCGCAAAGTATGAAAGCGACCTTACATAGTATATCGGTGTGTATGCGCATGAGCGTGCCGCATTCAATGAACTAAGAAGCTTATGGCAGCTATTTCTGGGTTGCTTTTTTTGTAGTGGCTATCGTATAGCTGTGTTTATTGAGGATGAAGCACTCAGTGCTTCTATGTGGCTTCACAATTTTTTCAGCTACTGGTCCAACCATAGATTCAAGGTAGAGAGATATGGCTAATGCTCTTAACGATGACGATGTCTTTATTTTAAAAGCGGTGGTAGGGGCAGTTACGGCCGAACATCAAAATATTATCAAATACGGAAGTCCAGGTGCTTATCGGTTTCAAAATGGTGAAAAAACGGAGTGGAACGGCAAAATTCCGAGAAATAGGGACCTCTTCCCATCGTTCAATCCGAAAGGAGGCGGAGTCTGTTAGCGAAAAGGGCGGGCCACGTGATGGGTGTTAAAAAGAGAGCCCTTATAAAGCCCGTGAGTGCTAATTTGATCGAAAACTTCGTCAAATGTAGCGCCTCTAGACCCGTAGCTTTTATTTGAATGACTCACTTTAAGAGCTCTTTTTACTCACGTTACACCTACCACAGCCTTCAAGAGCAATCGCTTCGCGATACCACCAATACGGCGCCTCTAGCTCGCACTCATTGCTTCGCGCGCCATGCACGAATTTCCTCTCCTGACAGCAGTGCCGGTAAGTGATCATTGAGGAGTGACTGATCCCAACGAAGGCATGTCAAAACAACCGTCCACTTGTGATCACATGAGCCGAGAACCGTTCGAATCGAAACAAATTAATAAAGTTTTTTTGATCGTGACTTAAATCACAGCAGTTTTTCGAACTTAATTAAACTGTTTATCGGGATGCACTCAGCAGTCACAGGTCTGCTGCTTTCCTCCCCTACATTCACCTCAAAATAGTAAAATCAGGTGAAAGCGCTTGATAATTGGGAAGTATCACTGATAACAGCTATGCTTATTAGCAAGAGAAAAGACTAAAACTGTCAAAAATTTCAAAAAAAAGTAGTGAAAATATCATTGGCGGTAACAGCAAGGGAAAATTTTCCACTATGTCATTTCTACAACCCCAGGAATCGCTGTTTTCGCTGAATTTTTGCCTACAGGGATTATTCACAGCGTCATTTATAGATAGAGATGGAATGAAATGCAACTTGCTTCAGAAGGTGCAGATTTTTTTCACCAAATTTTTGAAAACATCCATACAGGAGAAATTCAGGGCACTACAAAGGTAAACTTTGTTTTGGCCTTGTTGAAAGAGGGTTCTGGCTTTATGCTTGACCTTACCGAGGGAGTTACCACGAATTGTTGAGTCCGTCGTCTTGAGGATACAGGTTTTTGAATTTGGAAGTGGTTGTTATCTCCGGAAGGCCCACCTCCTTGTGGGCCCAGACGAAACCAGTCAAAAATTCTCCACCCTTTGCATCGTCTTCCATCTCCCTTGCGAAACCCCTTTTCCTATCAAAAAAAGAAACCCGCCCTTTAAGGAACTGTTAAATGGCGCCAAAGTAGGGATATTCATGCTTAGCGCTCTGGATAATAGTCAGAGGGCGTTTTAGCGAATCTTTTTGCCAAAACAGCAATCTTCCGGGGCCGGATGTACGATGCCAAAATTTTTCTTAAGTTTAAGTGCGATATTGTTAACAGAAACCCAAAAATAATCTAAGAATTATCCAATTTTCAGTTAAAACATCCAATAAGAAAATTCTAAGTGACGCGACGTTCAAGATGTCTTCATTTCTGGGAAAATGTTCTAAAAACCGCCAGCTCCCAAATCGACTGTTTACGAAAGCATAATGCCCTCTGCTTCTTTCACACTGGCCGAATTCCTCACAAATAAATCAGCTGGCATATAATCTATAGTCCATTAGTTGAGCATAATAAAAACTGGTAAAGGCTGTCCGTTAGTGCCACGTCAAAAGAAGCATTACTAGCCCCATAAACGGCCACAATCAGTCATTTTTCAAAATATCAGAGCGCATTCATGGAAAACACACCTGCTGACGGACGATTTACAGCCAATCCGGCAGACATTCTTTTTTTCAGATCTGAAAATGTGGACCATTTGCATATATCGTTTCATAGAAGCCAATAAAAAAGAAAAAGGACGACATAATGTCAACAGGTACGGCACCTCTAAACAGTCAAACGATCCCTGCAAGGCAGGGAGTACTGCAGAGAAATAAGTAAGGAAAAAATGTGAAAATCGAAGTTCATAAGTGGGTTGGAACCGAACGAATGTCAACGGTGAACACATTCGCTGAACAAACATGTTATGAATGAACTGAACCGGCTATTGTTGGGCACAGAGGCGGCGCTATGCGTGTCAGTCAGCCAGCCAGCAGGACCCCGTGCGTGTCAGCGTGCCTGACTGCCTGCTCACGTAAAAAGTACGAACAGCTCAAAAACGGCGAGAAGCAACTGATGAGAGTAGAGAGGTGTTCCGCAATTACACTCACACACTCAACTCTTCTTACTCACTTCAAACCAGTCCGCAGACAAGCTCGAACACGAATGGCAATCGATTCTGTGACACGGGGAAGGGGATGGGGTGAGGGGGGGGGGGGCAGGATGGGTTACATCTTTCTTTTGTAATTATCACTGATCCGTCTACTTTATCATAATAAAGAGGAGCTGGTTTGAAGGCAATGGCCCCGCACCAGTTATACATGTAATACCGTTTTTTGAAGATGGTCGCTGAACAAGGCGCTAGTCATTTTTTGCATCACCTCCGATCTGGAAAATGACGGGTTTCCCCGGCACCACAGTACACGGACGAAAGGCATGCACCCACTAGTACCAAACAACTCTAATGGGGGCAATCCTATGAGTAAACTTGAAAAATGGGAGGCGCCGTATCGCAGTTGGCTCACCTTACCATGAGCGTGACGTACAGTAATCCTTAAAGGCACTAGTAGGGGCAAGGGAGAAGTGAGATCTGGGAGCACATGTTCTCTGAAACGAGCCTTCTACTTCAAAAAAGGTCAAATGTGGTGAAAATCGCATTAAAAAACGCGGCTTGAGGTCTTATGGCGACCCCGCAGCTGGGCATGTCGTCATGGGGTCGAGCCCGGGCGAGTGACACTGGCTTGTCTTCAGTCCACTCCGGCTAGAGACGCAGAGGACGACAGAGAGAAGAGGGATTTTTGGGTTCCTAATCCTCGGTTTTCTCGCAGTTTTATGTGGTTCTTTCTCTACTCTTATATTACTGAGCACCTCTACTTTTGTAATCCCCCAATTTGCCAATTTACCCCTACCGGTGTCTTTAAAGAAGTTAGTTTCCATGCCTTCACCGCTCATTTATCCACTCACACAGTGCATGGCGCACCTTGTATCGAAATTGCAGTGACGATCTATGCTTAGTTGACGTAGTGCTTATAACGCGTGGTCTTCCTTCAGCTTGCTTCTGATAAAAATGGGTGATTCGGCAGCTTTCGTTAGGAAGGCAGCATGGCCACTTTTTTCCAAATATGAAATTTGAAGGAGGTTAAAAGGGATAAAGGAGATTACCCACAGAGGTGCTAATGAAGTTGGAGAGAGGAAATACTCTTGAGAACTCCAAGACGAGGGTAACCACCCACTGGCAGTAATGCTATTTATCGCGAAAATTGAAGTCGCAGTCAGATATAGCCAGTTACAGCTACACCCATTAGCCAGCCGAATAGAAAGCCATGGTGCAGCACACAACTTGACATCATTGTAAACTTACCAATTAGTCAATTTCCGTAGAACTTGGCCACACAGATTACCCGTAGAGATGCAAATGTAGCTGGGGCATATCCTCCTTTCCGCGCTGTCTCCTCTACCATCAACCCGCATACTTGGCGTATATTTTACCTTAAGCTAACTGGAGGAAGAGATTGCGTTCTTTTCTCCCTACCATTAAGCCTAGGCAACAATAGCGCTGGTCGCCCAAGAAAGTGGTGTTCCCACCCTTCAAACCACCCACATAGAAACCCCGATTAGATCCGATCAGAGAAATAATGATTCCTGTACACGGGGTATCAAAAAGGGTTATTCGGCGTAACGCTCGTTGCAAGCCCTGTGAGCGCTTTACGACTAACATTAAAGTTTACTCTTTAAAATTTACTCTTTTCAGGATCACAATAGCCCCCCCCCCCCCGTTCATGCAGAAGTTAGTTGATGTTGTGAGATCAGCCATCATAAACCAGCACGGCCCCGTCCTCTATGGTTCTGTCATTGAAATGGTCACAACTGAAATGGTCAGGGTATGGGTTAGATTATAAGATCAGAAAGTCAGGAAGGTATACGATAATCATAACTCTTACATTACAATAATGTTTGCAGTCAGGACTGAAAATGAAACGGGGTCAGAAAGAGAAAGCGAAGAGTACGAGAGGCAGAGCAAAAGAAAGACAGGGGCATGTAAATGAATTAAAGTAAAAATAAACCTAATAGTAATCACAGAATAAAGAGAATAACTGACTGCTCATTCTAGAATTTTGTGTAATGTCAGGCGTGCGTCAACGGCATGATTCATTCTGCGACGTCTATTTAAGGCATTCGAACCAAGCAGCATGGGTTACGGTATACCATCTAACCTGGAGTTATGGTCTTGTATGGCGAACGGGTCTTCATTGATTGATTCCATTAAGCGTTGTAATCTCCATCTTCAAGTGCCTTTGAATGGTTTTCGGAAACCAGCCGATATCAATGGCGTTAAATATCCGCCCAAAAAAGCTGGCCCCCAACCTGCCCCCAGGCGATAGAGCGCACTTTTTCTTCAGGATGTCTCGATGGATAGTCTGACACGTGACAGAGCTACGTAATAACCATTAAACCACTTCTACACGTATCATATATAAGCAAGAGAAGAATTGGCGGAATACTATCGGCTTTCCATTTCGTCTTTCTGTAGGCTCCCCCTTTGCTTAAAGGAATCGTCCACGGAAAATGAGTTTTCGTGTTACCCATATATGTTGTATTTGCCTAATGTTAGCCTCATGCAAAATTTCACGCGAAAATATGTGAATCTGGCTGAGATACAGCACCACAAAGTGCGGTCCCAGTGGGCGGGGCCTCCGTGTAAAAGCCTCGCACCGCGTCCGCCGTGGTCTGAAACACATTGTAGGAACAGAAGGTTACGTAAACAGTCCCACCCTCCGTTCCCAACGGCGGCGGAAGACGGGACGAGGCTTTTACACGGAGGCCCCGCCCACTGGGACCGCACTTTGTGGTGCTGTATCTCAGCCAGATTCACATTTTTTCGCGTGAAATTTTGCATGAGGCCAACATTAGGCAAATACAACATAAATATATGGGTAACACAAAAACTCATTTTCCGTGGACGATTCCTTTAAAGGCAGTAATAGAGGTAATTCGCGTCGAGTAAGCAAGGATCATTTGATACGAAGGTCGAGGTGATCACTAGTACGGAAGTGAAAAAATAACCGAATGAAACAATGAAAAACCCGGTAAACCCTCTCCTCGTCGGTTATTCCCAAAAGGGGCGGGCCGCCCTAAAAAAAGGGCGGGCTGCCATAAAACAAGTGGTAGCTGTTGAAGAAGACGGCTCTTATAAGCCCGGAGGCACTCCTTCTCATCGAGAGTTTCACCACATACAGTCCTTTCAGACCCTTACCTTTCATTTGCATGACGCACTTTTGGAGTTCCCATTACCCTCATTATCCCTATGACTGTCTTTAAACATTCCAGCAGGTACTTGTTAATGAAACTAAGAGCACAATGAGAGCTGCTGATAAAACTCTTTAAATTGTGATTCGTCGAAGATTTGTGAAAATTCGATTCCGGTTGAGCGCTTTTGATTTCTTCATATGATATGCCCAGAAATTCGATTTCTCATTTTAAGGATGTGCCATCCATAATAAGACGCTAATGGGAAGGGATTAAAATTGCTTCAAAGAAATATATCTTAATCACGGAAATAAAAATAACGAAAATATGAAGTAGACTGAGTCCTAATTTAAGTCATGTTAACGAGTAACGTGCGAGTGTTTCACAAGTGTCGAAAGGCGTTTCAGTATTCGATGGCATGCCTGATATCGGTCTGCTTCGAAGGGCATGATGACCTCCATAACATCAGAATACCATCATTGCCAATTCAACTGCTGAAGGCAATAGGATGGATAATTTGGGTGTTCAGAAAGAAGAATTTTGCTCACTATAAGTGAAATGCTGGAAATTGAGAAGACTTGTAGCTCAATTCGCAGTGGAGGAGGTGAACGCTCCCAAAATGCCCTACGCTGATCGAGGGAACAGTACGAGTGGTCGCGCTTCTCCAATGGAGCGTATACGTGCAGAGCCGTCACAGACTCAAGTGAGCGCGATCGATACCTCCCCCAGTAATGGATTGCACGGGAACACACGTTCGCCACCGGAAGTCTAAAAAATAATATGGGTCGAAATTTTCCAGTCTTATCTCTATTTCATGTCCAGCAAATGATTTCGAAGTGGCGAAAGCTAAGAGCTAAGGCGAAAGATGTTTGATGCCCAGTGTTTCGAATATGCTGTGATATGGGATTGAAATACTCAAAACAATAACCGTAAAAGCGTTCTTTCCTCGGAGAAAACAAGATCAGACCCGAAAAGCTGAGTGCTGAGAAATCAGCTGGGGTTATGACGATATACTAAATCTGGTATGTTTATTTCTGAAAACTGAATAACAAAATTATCAACAGCATATGAAGCTTTCGGTTCTCTACGTTGCTATCATAAAATCTTCTACATTGGTAATGCAGAAATTCATGGCCTGATCCCACACTTCCTATCAGGTCAGGTAAAATGTGTAAGTCCAGTGATCTCATGTAGTTGGGGATACATGAGAATTTTTTCAAAAAACCGTAAAAGGGAAGGAGATTAACTTCCCAAAATGAATACGGTTCTGCATGATATCGTGCTTGTGGGAAGAGAAAGTTCATAAAGGTAAAGAGTGGCTTCAGCAGTTGTGCTATGTAAATATGATTAGATGATCTAAATAAGAATAAGAGAGGATAGGCTGAACTGTCTATTGGCGTGGTTTTCGACTCTGCAGGCTGTCTCGAATGAAAATCCCCAGAACGTGATCGGACGTTTAAATAGGAAGCTTAAGCACCACTGTGACGACGTCATCTGTGGGAGGCTTTGAGCTGCGAATAGAGTAGCAGTGAAAATACCGTTAGGGCGGTTTTTGTCGATTGCGGAATGTGAAAAATCGTGAGAAGTTTTGCAAAAATTTGTGAAAAAATGGAACAAAACGGTCAAAAACCCTGTAAATAAGATCTCTATAATCACCTAGAACGTACATATGTATTACTTCCGCAGCTTGTGCATCATTGAAGGTGTGACGCAGAAGTGAGGTAAACTAAGTGAGCTGTTCAGCCGTCCGCTAAGCCCCGCCCTCCTCAGCTACTCGGCCACCGGAACTCGAATGTAAGACCAAACGCATCTTAACGAGGACGCAATAAGGACACCAAAGGGCGCTTTTTGACACAAGTAATGCCACAGATCACCTCTTAACAACTCGTCATCCCATTTATAACAGAAAATTTTTTCCTGTTCTGATTTCCCCCCATATCCAATGACGGTGTTTCCTACTAAGAATCTTTGATGCGATTAATGATTGGGGATCTTAATATCGACAGACCGGCACGTAAACTGATAAGTAGCTGGCATAAAGAAAAAATTCTGAGTGAAAAGTAAACAAAAAACATTTTATGAGGGAGAATTGTGGAAAAATATCTTGTTATGATTGCTTGCCCAACAAAACTGAAGGTAATGGGACCCAAATGCCTTAGCAGTTCAGTTCAGAGGAAACGTTTTTTATCCTGCCGGAATTTACTGATCGAACGGTTTTTTTTTTGTTTCACATTCAAAAACAAAGTAAATTTAATATAATCAAATTATATTCATTATCATCAATGCGGGTTTTTTGATATGACCATTATCAGCAATAAGCCGTGAGAAGCGGTATGGAATCAGGCCTCAAAGCATCAAAATTAGTCAAACCTAGTGATACCGAAAGATTTAAGGTGAGAAGATCTAGACATGCGCGTGCGAAGGTGTGAAAAGCGGGCCGAAGGCCTGTTGATGACCAATTGCCATGGAAACCGGACCCTTCAAAAGCAATGGATAACCGGTCCACGTGGGTAAAAAAGTCAAAATCGTAGCGCACGGAGGCCTCATCGCCTCTTCTGGAAGGTCAAGCCTCGCTCATTCGTGACTCACTCGTTCTGCTCATCGCGTGATATCGGCTCCGATAATAGCGTCCAGAGGTCCTTCGCACAGCCGTCTTCAGCTTATTGTGAACTTCGATCAATGACTTTTGACTTAAGTTGCCCAGTGAAATTGTGGAAGGGGGTGTTCAAAAGTGATACTAAGTGGATGGGCAATATGAGAAGCGGTTGGGATGGGGGCAAAATGTGCGTAAAAGTGAGATGTCGAGACAGCGAATGCAATCGGATATGAGGTGGACGCAGTGCCGCCGGCATTATCGAACACCCGAGAAGACGTCACAGAGTGGACGAGGAAAACTCGCCGCTGCTGAAGTGTTGTATGAGCTGAAGCCTCCATACCAATGAAAACGTAGCATTGAAGCCCATTTCATTCACTTTCATCGTTGAACTTCGAGAGGAACTTAAGCGTTTACTTTTTATTTTCTTTTTTGTTTGTGAAATCCGACTTCGATCTCGATTTAGAACTTAAAATCAATTCTTTTCTATGAGGCTGATATGAGATTTCAAAGACGCTAGACCGTCGGATCGTGCAACAAATTGTCCGTATGTTTTGGAAAAAGAGATGCAAAAATTATGGACTAATCGGCTCAGGGCTGGGTACAATTTCGATTTCTTCGAGTATGTAAGATGACATGAGAGCTGATTGGGCAAGGTTCATGAGTTGAGGCCACCAGCAGAGTCAAAAGCAGCAGCAGAGAAGATCGAGTGTGGAAAAAGAGAAGCAAAAATTATGAACTAATCGGCTTTAGGCTGGGTACAATTTCGTGCGATAATGTGCCAAAAAGGAAAACTTACCAAAATGGTCGAAAATCCAAGGAAGGAGATCTTATTCTCGACGGTGACCTCAATAGTAAACGTGTTTTGCGGTACCTCAACGACAGGAGTAGCGGCACAGAACTGACGCATACTACAGGTCCGTAGGCCATGGAGGGACCCTGCGGACCTGTAAGGTGCGTCAGTTCTATGCCGCTCGCGACGCGCTCGCTTGCGGGGGGTGGAGCTCGGCTACCCATGAAATTCTCGCGGTCAGTAAAGAGCTCTGTTCAGATCTTAAACAGCCCCTTCTAGGGCGAATAGGTTCACACGTTCATTGGACGCCAGTGGTGCATTTATAGTAACCATATTGCTCTTTGTGATACCCAGCTTACCTTTCTGCTGTCTCAAGTGAAAGAGCGGTTTCAGTGACATTGATGGCATTTCAATCTCGTTTGAAGATCGGTCCGTGCTGAAAATTGGATCTAACCATTTCTTGGACCCATGGCCCTCATTCACATTCATTCCTGACCAGACGACTGTCATGAATGTTCGACAGGAAAGGTCACCCGTGTTGCTTGACGGCAATTCTTTGTGGGAACGACGTAATTAACATTTTGATCAGACTGAACCTTTATATTGCTGACTGTTACAATAACAACCTTCCATTTATTTTGTACCTTATCTGCTTGAGATATGAATTGCTATTTGATGAAAAATGTCACAACTTAAGGTTGGGATGGCCAAGCGGTTTAGGGTGCACGTTCGGCTTTCACCTTCACCTACACTTTTTTCAACATGTTCGCTTCTTACTTCTAGAATGAGATGCAGTACACGCTAATCTTTAAACGTCCCCAACTCGAACTGCGCTCATGAATCACACGCAATGCGAAGCATGTTGCGTGTCGCGATGCGAGGTACCCTAACAATATACACATTTTAATCGTAAGGCATTTCCATGTACGTTACACAGTGTGCTGAATTGCTGCTCTTCTGCTCCTTACAGCTTGTCAGGTGTGTACCCTTATGCCAGGATTTCGCACCTGCATGTCGCAAGCGAAGCAATGCGGATAAAGACGCCATGTTGTTGGGTCGTGAAGCGATTACAAGTCCACTGTTTATGGCGTACCTAGCATTACCGTGTAATCGCGGTAAGATTCAAGTACTATAGCGGCAAGCATAGCTGACACACACGGCGTCGCACCCCCGATGGTGCGAAATCCTGACATATGGGTACACATCCCAGCTTGTCGGCCGGTCCGCGTCTCTGGAAATTAGCGGTTGTCGTGGGGGTAAATGGGAGAGATGGACCGCTCGCAGATTCAGGGAACTAATCAGTCTGCAAGTATCATTCTGCGAAGAAGTTGTAATTCATGTCTTTCACATGAACATAGGCTCTAAAGTCATTTTCCGGTGACCTCGCCTGTACCATACTTGCCTGACATTGCAGAACAGCCTATTCTAGGTTACTGTTTGAGCATAACTGACCATCGAAGACGCGGACAGACATGAGGGACACCTATCTCTTCTCCTTCACAGCACACTTGCTTTCCAGCGCGCGACATCATTGTACCGATAGGGCTAATCTGTTATCCGGCGCACGGAATCATTAAACCGATCGCGCTAATCTGTGATAAGCGCATGTAGGACATGCCGGGTACATTTCGGGCGTCGCTTGAACATTTGCCACATGGGGAGACTTACCCAACGCTTTAAATGTTTCTTGCAGCAAAACACGCGACATATCAACTATTTGCTACCTTTAATGTACTTTATTGAACGGAAAGGCCCACTATGGGTTTCTACCAACCTTTCATAAAGCGTTCGGATCGAGCTTGGCCGGTGTATTAGAGCAATCTTGTGAAACATCTATGAAATGCTTTTCCTGCCCCTTATCAGGAATGTTTTTCTCAATGATCCCAAAACATGCTGTTGACAAAACAGGTTGTGTGGGCTATTTAAGGTACCGAATGTAGTAGGGTGGTCATTTTCGCATTGTCATTACAAGAAGAATGCAGCTGAAGATCGTTCTGTTTTCACTTATGATGGTCAGCTACTGTTCTCCAGTTGATGGTGCCGTGTGAAGGAGTCCAACTTTCAGGTCATCTTCGTTAATGGCGGTAAAAAACCAAAGGCTACAGGTGCTCCTGCATCAGCCGCACCTGGAACAAAAGGTGGTGCAGGTGCTCCCGCAACAGGCAAAGGTCCTCAAGGCACAGGGGCACCTGGTCCTGCTCCTGCTCCTGCTCCTCCAGGCAAAGCGCCTAATAGAAATATGGTAGAAGAAAAGAGAAAGGAAGTACCTATCGCAGACGCATCGCTCAGCGTAAGTGGACCATGCCACCACCTGGAGGAAACAATCATCTGATGCCCTATATTTCAGGCAGATGTAGCACCAGTAAACGTACAATCACTTAAAGTACCGCAATTTCATGACAACGACCTTTCGTTTAGCACAATCTACCCAATGAAATGTGGAGCCAGAGTCAGAGCGCTTGCGCTTCATGAAGGCGTAGCCAGGTAGGTTTTATCTTTTAACGTACAATCTACAACTTTCAGGTAGTAATCAATAGCTCTCTAACAGCAATGAAAAGGTGTTGATGCACGTGTCATGGACGAAAGAGTATGTCTGAGTGAAATCCCACATAGGAAGTCCACCAGTCATTCTACCGCGGAGGACGGTCAAGGCAATCGTCTGGTGGCCGCGCTGGTGGGCGTGGCCATGACTTCGCACACTGAATTCACAAATACGATTTCCCACTTGTCCATTTGGAGCTGAATAAAGACGAAACGACGAGAACAATACTTATGAAATTGAAAAAAGAGGGAAACCCGTAAATTATCATAAGTCACGTAGAGGCAGTTTGTCGCACGTTTTGCCGTGCACAGAGAGAGTGCCTGCGGGTTGACACGACTATGGGCTAGCAGCTACCGATGAGGCCTCGAAGGGCATTACGCGCGGCATTAACGCTATCTGTAGGGTGGGCGTCAGGACAGTCCGGTCAGGTTGCCCACGCAAGGAGGCGCGGTCGCCCCATCCTTCTAGTGTGCAGCATTTCAGCAAAGCAGTTGTCGCCGTGTGGTCACTCAATTAGACTGTCTGATGTTCACCCAGCTTTCATCCGTCCCTCATCATTCAAATGACGGGTGTTAGGCAGGGCTCTTTCAGTGACTCATATCCATGAGAGGTTGTTTTACAATACTGATCCCTTATCACAACCATCATTCATTTGCGGGCTGTCGGGTATACTTACATCCTATCCTACTATATACAGTTCGCTTAGTAAGTCTGTCTCTCTCTGTGTGTGTGTGTGTTTGTCCTTGTGTCCGTCTGTGTGTCACGAAATTCATATCTCGCGTCGCAGCAAGGCTGGGACGCTGAATTTTACAAGTGATGTAGGGGGTGGTAAAGGGACCATAGCGGTGGTGGACCGAAAGTGATAGCAATTAATAAGGGCTGATAAGGAGCCCCGGAAGGCAAATACGTATCGCCTTTCGCGTTGATCCAAGGGCACTATCACTGAGAGGTGTAATGTTGGGTAGGACAGGGACATTGATGGTGGGTGATCCAGCACGATAGCGGTTGATAACATTTGATAAGGAGCGTAAAAAGGCTAGAATCGCTTCTTATCAAACGTTATCAACCGCTCCGTTTCGCTTTTCGCATTGGTCCTGGAGCGTTCATACGCAAGGGTGTTTGGGGGGAATGGGGATAATCGTGGGTAAGATTTGAGGCGTCTAAGGCGTAAACAGGCTAGAATCGTCGAATCCGTTTCGCTTTTCGCATTGGTCCTGGAGCGTTCATAGTCACAGGTGTTTTGCGTAGTGGGAGGAGACATTGATGGTGGGTGATATCGATAATGGTTGATAAGATCAGATAAGGAACGTCAAAAGGCGAATGTCGCGGAAGTCGTTTCGCTTTTCGCATTGATCCTAGAGGCTTCATACTCACAGGTGTATTGTGGAATGGGACGGAAACATTGATGGTGGGTGACCCATCTCAATAACGGTTGATAAGATCAGATTAGGAACGTCAAGATCAAATGTCGCGGAAATCGTCGTTTCGCACTGATCCTAGACGCGTTTCAAATAGGTCCTGGAGCGTTCATAGTCACAGGTGTTTTGCGTAGTGGGAGGAGACATTGATGGTGGGTGATATCGATAATGGTTGATAAGATCAGATAAGGAACGTCAAAAGGCGTATGTCGCGGAAGTCGTTTCGCTTTTCGCATTGATCCTAGAGGGTTCATACTCACAGGTGTTTTGCGGAATGGGACGGGAACATCGATAGTGGATGATCCAGCTTGATAACGGTTGATAAGATTTGATGAGGCGTAAACAGGCTAGAATCATCGAATCCGTTTCGCTCTTCGTATGGTCCTGGAGCGTTCATACTCACAGGTGCTTTGCGGAGTGAGAGGGGACATTGGTGGTGAGTGATCCATCTCGATAACGCTTGATAAGATCAGATAAGGAACGTAAAAGCAAATGTCGCGGAAGTCTTCGTTTCGCACTGATCCTAGACGCTTTTCGAATTGGTCCTGGTACGATCATACTCACAGGTGTTTTGGAAATGAGATAACTTTTTCTTCTTCTCCCTAGCGTTAGTCCCGCGCCGTCGCAGGGTCCGTTGTTCTTGTCAGACGTCGCTACTTCCTCCTATCCAAGGTATCCTTCGCCGTAGCCTTCACTTCTGTGAGGTCGCTCTTGTTGACTTCCCTCCACCTCTTCTTTGGGGCTCTACGTGGGCGCTTCCCTTGCGCTCGAACTCCAGTGCTCTTTTTATGGGGTGGTCCTCCGATCTCCCCAGCACGTCTCCATACCATTGCAGCCGTTGCTCTCTCAACTTCACCTGGACAGGAGCTGTCTGTGTGATCGCTATTACGTCCTCGTTCTTGACCTTGTCTAGTCGCGTCCAGCAGCATGCCCATCTCAACATCCTCATTTCAGCTGCATGCAGCTGCCTTTCATGTATCTTAGTTAAGGGTCAGCACTTGCTTCCGTACAGCATTGCGGGGCTTATCGCCGCTCGATACACCTTGCTTTGAGCGTTCTGAAGCATCGCCGATCGCACAGTATTCCAGTAGACTCCCTTCACTTTGTCCATGCCGCGTTAATCCGGGCCTTCACTGCCTGGTCTACTGTACCACCAGCCGCTAGACTAGATCACTGCCGAGATATCGAAAATCTTCTTCCTTTGCGATGTTCTCCCCATGGCAGTCCATTACCGAATCTAGGCATTCGTAAGAGCTTATGAACTTAGTCTTCTTGACGTTCAATCGGAGCCCACTCTTTGCCAGCCTGTCCTGCCATTGCTGTACTTTCGCTTGCAGTTACTTCCCGCTTTCCGCTACCAGTGCTATATCGTCGGCGTACAGGATGGTCTTCAGTGGTCCTTCCATGAGATCTTTCACCATGTCATCCAGAGTGAAGAGAAAGAAGAACGGGCTCAGAGCCGATTCTTGATGCCCCCCTACTGTAATATCCATTTCATGCGACAGCCCGTGCGAAGTACGTACAGCCGCCTTAGCTCCATCGTACATATCCCTTATGAAGGCGATCTCCCTTCCGGTACATGCAGTTTCCGCAAGGCATTCTAGAGCACTAGCCTAGTGAAACGGTCGAAAGCCTTCTCGAGATCGAGAAATGCTAGGTAGCATGCTCGCCGCTTCTCTCGATATTTCTCCATCACCTGCCTGGCGATGAAGGTAGCGTGTGTTGTGGATTTCTCAGGCACGAACCCGGACTGTTTCTGGGAGATAGGCATGAGTTCCCTCAGCCTTGAATCGACCAGCCTCTCGTACAGTTTCATGGAATGCGCTGTCAACATGATTCCACGGTAGTTGAAGCAGTTCATTGCATCATCCTTCTGTTCGAAGATGGGGACGAACGAAATGGTCCTCCACCCATCTGGGATCCTTCCTTCAGCGGCCGCGGTGTTGAGGAATCGAGTGAGCCACTCTATCCCGTACTAACCCAATGCCTTCCATGCATCTATAGGGACCCCATCTGGACCAACCGCCTCTCCAGTCTTCATCTTACCTAGTATGCGACGAACCTCTCCATTCGTCCGGGGTAGGATTGGACCAGCTTTCGTGACGGGGAAATTCCTCGTTCAGAAGTCTATCGAAGTACTCCTGCCACCTCCTTCCCACCTCGGCTGGATTCCTGAGAATGACACCGTCACTGCTCTTTACGAACTCTACCAGCCTGATGTCCTGGTTGGCCCGATGCCGAGCTTTGGCCAGCCCGAAGACGAACTTCTCTGCATCTCTGCCCTGCAATTTCTCGTACAAGGCATCCATTTACGTGTTTTTGGCTTCGGCCACGATTGCTTTAGCGAGCCTCTTGCAACTTTTATAGGCGGCGAGCTCTTCTTAGTTCCGCGTTTTCTGTCAGCGTTTGTACGCTTCCTTCTTCCGCTTCACCACTTGCTGAACCTCCTCGTTCCAGAACCAAGCCGCTTTGTCTCCTCAAAAGCCCCCTCGAGTTTCGCTCAGTGTTTCCTTCGCGCACCGTAGGATGACCTTGGCGGCCCTATCCCAGGTTTCCTGAACCGCACCATTGGGGTCTGGAAGATCAGCCTCCATCACATTCCTTTTGAGATCATTCTTCTCTACCCTTGCAGCTTCCACCATCGTACTCTACGCTCGGTCCTTACCTTCGTTTTCCTTGGAATCCCTATGGCAATGTCCGCTGGGAGAGGTCTGTGCTGGGTGGCCAGTGCCTCACCAGGCAGCACCTTGATGTCCTTTACACTTTTAAGAGACGGTCTCCTTACGAGCACATGATCTGTTTCCGTTTGCCTTTCTCCGCTGCTGTAGGTTACCTTTTGAGTCTCCCTTTTTGCGAAAAACGTACTGCTGACATCAAGATCGTGGGCTGTAGCCAGGTCAAGGATCCTCTCTACCTCGACATTCCCTTTTCCCGATGCCTCTGCCTCCGTGCACTCTCTCTAACCCTTTCCGATCCAATCGCAGCCAACAAAGCAGTTTAGGTCGCGCGCTACGGTGAGATAGTCATTATCTGGAACTGCCTTGATGGCTTCATCGAGGTTCAGATAGAACTGGTCTTCATCAACTTCGTGGCAGCCAGCTTGCGGTGCGTACACTGTCATTGTGGTCAAGTAACCCTCAGTTGTGTCTATCCTTACCACCATGATTCGGTCACTTATCCTGTCCACTGCAGAGACACACTTCTTGAGGAAATCTGCTACGGCTATGGCTACGCCGTTTCGTTTGGTGTCCCCTCCATTGCAGAAAAGTTTGACACCTTTACCGATCTCCCCTGCCTCAGCCCTTTCAGCGAGTTTCCTCGAGGCATAGGACTTGGATCTTCCTGCGTTACATCGTTACCTGTCAGGTCAGCCATGTCCCGGGACTTACCGGTCGGCGACCCCACATTAAGAGTTCCGATTCGAACTAACTTCTTTGACCGAGGTCGTTCACCCCTCGGTAGTCCTCGCACACTGACAACAGAACTCGGGCTAGGGTTCGCGTGCCACTTCCTGGTTACGTCCCAGCATTATGACTGATTTTTTGCGATTTGAGACATGGTTTTTGTGACTTGGTTTCTCCATCAGCCGGCCTGTCAACCTGGGCCTGCCGCTGGTAACCTGCCTGCCGCTGGTAACGTCACCATTTTTGCAATTTCTTGCAAGGCAGGGTTTTGTGCCTCCGCGGGGATCGAACCCAGTGGTCTTGAATGCGCAGACGTGAGCCTATTCTCTTCAACCACTTGGCTATCCCTGCCCATCCAGCTTGATAACGGTTGATAAGATTAGATAAGGAGCGTCAAAAGGCAAATTTTGCGGAATCCGTTTCCTATCTCAACTGATAGGAAGTGTCTAACCTCATAGTTGTTGTAGGAGGTGGTACGGGGACCTTGATGGTGACCAACTAAGACTGATAACGACTGCTCAGCGACGGTAAGAACCGTTAAGAAGTGAGTTGGGTAAAATCCAATTCACCGCTAACTACTATTAGACGACCGCTATAATAGAAGCGGATGAACAGTACAATGGGGTGGACATTGTTGATTATATTCTGATATCAGTTGCCGATGTATCGACCGCTAAATTGCCTAGCCTTCAAATAACTGTGCGCGCCTTTTGATATTGCGTTCTACATTTCATGATCAGGAGACGATCTAAATAAGCGGTAGTAAAAAAGTGAATCATTTCCTTATGTGCTTCCCACGACAATACTGGGTATTGACAGTTAGGCTATGTGAGATTCGAAATAGTGGTGCATTCCTACAAAAACGATAGCATCGGTAACTGGCATACGGATCTACCACCAAGGTGTCAGAACTAGATGCTCACTGAGTAAAAAATGGCTCCCAATTGGAGCAATCGAACACAAAACCATCGATCTCTGAATATCTGAACTCAAATGATTAGTGCATAAATACATTTCATTCCTAATTCATTCACATTGATAGTCATTATCATTGTGAAAAGGTATCGACCGCTTAATCATCTGGACCTCCAAAATGGTGGCCCCCTTCGAAGAAGCGATGTGCATTGGTAAATGAATAGATTAATAATAAACACCAGACTTCAGCACTGAACACTCGGCGACTAAACGTTCTTCGTTATTGGGTAGGATAAACGGAAACCCTACTACTATTAAACTACGTGAAATTCTAAATAGTGACTGGCCTTTGTGGGAGACCACTTGAGCAAGCGCTCAGCACTACGCTTATCATAATGTTAAGTTGTGCGATATGGACTTCTTCGATATCGGTTGATCATTACCCTCGTGTGATTCGCGCAGTAATGTGCGATAGCTCAACTGGTACTTACATAACATACTGACATACCGAGAAACAGACATCTCTTGGCTCTGTTACATAACATACTGACATACCGAGAAACAGACATCTCTTGGCTCTGTGGTCATGCAAACGTGCTTTTTATGCGTTCGACCATGTGATCACATGTTGAGATGGTGAGCCAAGAGGTACTGCAGTCTGCGGGTAGGAGAGCATGGCGGCTGGTGAGAGCCGAAGAGGACCCGGGTTGCGCAGGATGCCTTGTTCTCATACAATGGTGACACTCTCGCATAACATCTTCTTCTCCCTAGCGTCAGTCCCACTCCGTTGCGGAGTCCGCTGTTCTTGTCAGTTTTCGCCACTTTCTTCTATGCAAGGCATCTCCTGCCGTGGCATTTACCTCCGTGAGGTCGGTCTTGATGTCGTCCCTCCACCTTTTCTTTGGGGCTCCTCGCGGTCGCTTTCCAGGTACTTCGAGCTCTACAACCTTCTTGATTGGGTGGTCTGTCGACCTTTTTAGCACGTGCCCACACCATCTTAGCCGCTGCTCTCTCAACTTCAAATGGAGCCATGTGCATGACTGCTCTTACGTCCTCGTTTCTGATCCTGTCGAGCCGTGTCCACATTCCCATCTCACCATCCTCATTTGTGCGTAATGTAGCTGCCTCTCGTGATTCTTCGTTATAGGCCAGCACTCACTGCCGTAGAGCATTGCAGAACTCACCGATCGATTTATTCGCTTCTACGGCCTCTGCCGTACCATCCACGGCTATATCACTTCGCAGGTATCGGAAGTCCTGAATCCTTTCGATGTTTTCTTCATGGCGGTCCACGATGAACTCCGGACAGCCCTCGGAGCTTAGGAATTTGGTCTTCTCGACGTTTACTCGTAGGCCGTTTTCTGCCAGCCTTGCTTGCTATCACTGCACCTTCGCCTGAAGTTCTTCTCTGGTATCCGCAATCAGGGCAATGTCGTCAGCGTAGAGAATGGTCCTCAGTGGTTCCTCCAAGAGGTCTTTCATCATGCCATACAAGGTGAGAAGGAAGGGGCCTAGAGCTGAGCCTTGGTGTACCCCCACCGAAATCGCTACTTCCACCGTCAGTCCATGCGGGGCGCGTATGACAGCCCTAGCCCCGTCGTACATGTCCTGTATAAGGGAGATTAGGTGCTTTGGTATCTGTCGTTCTCGAAGCGCGTTCCAGATTACTGGCCGTGGCAGACGGTCGAAGGCTCTGTCAAGGTCAAGAAAGGCTAGGTGGCAGGGCTGACGCTTTTCACGGTACTTTTCCATTACTTGTCTGAGGAGGGAGATGGCATCCATTGTAGACCTCTCGTGCATGAACCCGAACTGCTCTTGGGAGATGGTGACCAACTCCCTTAGCTTTAAGTCAACCAGCCGTTCGTAAAGTTTCATGCTATGAGCTGTCAACTTTATTCTACGATAGTTGAAGCACTCCATTGTGTCCCCCTTCGTTTGAAGATGGGAACGATGGCACTGGTCCTCCACGCATCCGAATTTCTCTCTGGCCGACACCATGTTCGGGAAGCGTGTAAGTAACTCCACCCCGTACTCTCCAAGTGTCTTCCATGCCTCCACTTGTACCCCATCTGGACCAGCAGCTTTTCTATTCTTTATCAGCGCCTGACGAACTTCTTCCGCTGTCCAAAGGAGGATGGCGCCAGCCGTAGCCTCCTTCTGTTGGCTTCCCTTACAAGAGAACTCTCCGTTTAGAAGCCCATCGAAGTACTCCTGCCATCTATTATTGTCCTCGGCTGGTTTCCTCAGAATGGTACCCTCGCTGCTCTTCACCGCCTTGACCACCCCGATGTCTTGGGTGGCTCGATGTCTGGTTTAGACAGCCTGAAGACGAACTTTTCTGCTCCTTCCCATCCAATGTACAGGCATCCATTTCTGTCTTCTTTGCTCTGGCTACAGTTGCCTTGGCAAGCCTCTTGCAGCTTTTGTAGGTGTCGAGGTTCGTCTCCTGCCACCGCTTGTATGCTTACTTCTTCTGTTTCACTACCCTCTGAACCGCCTCATTCCAGAACCACGCTGCTTTGACTCCTTTGAAACCAATTCGGGTCTCCTCAGCGTTTCTTTCGCACATTATAGGATTGCCTCAGCTGCTTTTTCCAGATCTCTTGAGTCGAACCGTTCGGGTCTGAAAGACCGATATCCAGTATCCTTCTCTTGAGATCATCCCTTTCTCGTTTGTGCAGCTTCCACAATCTGATTCGCCGTTCGGTTTTGAGCGTTGTTTTCCTAGGGAGCTCCATGGCAATGTCTACTAGGTCATGAATATAATACAGAACCTTCAAACGACCGACCCAAGGCGTTTGATGATTCATTTGGTGTAAGGTATCAGCAAGCTTTTGGTTGGGTTAAAAAAAAGTAAATATTCAACACCTGAAGCATGTGTGTAAACTTCCTGTACTGAA
Organism: Trichostrongylus colubriformis; assembly: GCA_963978905.1. Classification (NCBI taxonomy): domain Eukaryota; kingdom Metazoa; phylum Nematoda; class Chromadorea; order Rhabditida; family Trichostrongylidae; genus Trichostrongylus; species Trichostrongylus colubriformis. The sequence goes on along the minus strand of OZ022259.1, from coordinate 5,949,544 downwards.
TGAACCTGAGTTGCAACGAAGAGTTCCACACAGCGGATGGATACGATGAGAGTATTGTGATGCATGCGCGCGCTTGCATCTGAGCATTACGGATGAGGCTGCTTACGCCAGAAAATCGCTTCGCGGTGTCGCACTCGCGGCGTCATCAGTACGACTTGCGAATCGATTGCCCTTTGGGAGTCCGGCAGAGCGGTTGAGTAACTTCTGCCTCCTGCACCCATGCCTCCCTTCCTCCTCCTCCCATGCCACACTGCCTCGCTTGAAGGCTGCCACTGGCACGCGGGCAGCCAAGCGGTTCACTGCCGCAAGTAGCCTCACCCGAGCATTACATATGTCGCGCAGTCTAGGCAGCATAAGGGAAAGCATGTGGTCATCAAGGCAACACTTTCGATTGTGGTTTGTGTGAGCACGATTGTTGCAATAACTGGTTTACTGCCTTGATTAAGCCCTAGCAGAGCGATGCAACTGAAGGGCGTAAGTAGGATGCTCTAGTAGCATCTGGAAAGACCCGAAGCGTATTCGGGTTTCCGCACTATAGCAGGCAATATAGGAGATTTTCTGCTGTGCTGTTCTCGGACACTCCTTTGGATGGGAGAGCTTGATTGTTACGCTGCGTCAGAGTTGCGCCCTAGTGACGGATTCTTCCCTTTTAACTGCTTGTGTTGATGGTCCCTTTCCGCCTTTTTCGCCCGGAGCTTCGGTGTGTGTCAGTAGGACACGAAATTGTTGGGGGCGTGTGGAGCTATGAGTGCGAGCTAAGGGTGCGGTAAGGGAGCTTAAAATTAGTCATCGGACACGTAATTGCTTTAAGACCCAACATACGGCGCTTCTCTCTCGGTGCCACACGCTGCGAGGCGAACATCTGACTAATGTCCCACGCCCACCTTCACTCCGCTGTAGCTGTGCCTACGTAAAAGTGCTATGGTCATCATTTGATAAAAGTGTTTATCCTTATGTGATGTTCTCGTGCTTTGAGATGACCTCATTAACTCATAGCGTACATGCTACGTGCAACACATGGCGTTGCACTCAAAACGGTCCCTTTGGTGCCACGTTTTGAACTGCATAGCCACCAATAACAAAACGAAAAATTGTTTGCAACCTTGGACATGAGTACACACTTCTTAAATGGTTTTGTTATCAATCTGGCCAATTATATCTTTACATGAGAATTATGTGTGATGGATACTGGGTTATATTATACATGAAGTCTAGTTTTTGTGTTTGCTCTGTTAATTAGCAATTGTAACCTTTGAAAACTCAAACTGAGTCACGCATGCATTTTTATGATGCTTCTTCTTCAGCGAAGGCAATAATATCCATCACAAACCAAACAATTGGTGTCCATTATAAGAACATTTGCACAGGCATGTTATGGGGCGCCGTTATTCTTGAATAGTTTCTCATGAAATCCATGCGAAAATCAGTTTTCTCAGAAATGATGAGAGATCAACGAACAACCACTGGTTAACAGGACAGCTACTCACCTCTACAGATAAAACATGGACCGACCACTGGCTGCATAGTTGTACTAAATTTCAAGTTTTGCTCAGTAGTTGTTAAATCACAAACAGTTGCTCAGTTGTTAAACCACAAACAAATTTTTCGGGACGGTGATAGACAAATATATAGGCCGGTAGCCTTCAGTCGCCTGCACAAAGCTTTCGTTCATACCCGGAAACGTATCCTAAAAGCTTTGGCACACAGAAATCAATGGTTCTACGTGACCTAAAACGGACGGTCATTAGTGACTAAGTGCGACACATGTGTTGTACGATTTGAAGGCTTTCTAGAAGCTGAGTTAAGGTGGAAGGGGTGTCGGTAGTGTAATGGATTAGCACATATGCCCGGAAAGCATGAAGTGCGGGTTCAAGTCCCGTCCGACAGCGAAGCTTCCTACCCATAACTCAGCATTCTAGTAGTAGCTTTCGCATTGCGGGCTGTGGCAATAATCAGCAGCTATCTAAAATCAAAACCTAGGTAAAATCATCTAGCTATGCTTTGGTCCTTCAGAGCTTGATATCTGTACACCACTTGATTCGCCTTCTTCGCATTAGGCATATGATAATTTTAGATGTTTTCCGGACACCAATGACATTGTAGTCATACAGAAGGACGATAATGTAGGAAGTGAATCTTGCATGAGGTTAGTTATCTTAAAAGTTCTACAAAACAGTGGTCGTTTCTTTATACGGTAAGGTGATTGGCAGCCTTCTCACATGTGCAACAACTTGCCGTTTTTGGAAGCAATAAACAGACAATTTGATGGTTCTGACCTTTTCGTCTCTTAGGATGGGAGTCATCGCCCTGGGGATCAACGGTGCTCAAGGAAAGAATTACTTCGAGAGTAAAGTACTAATTGATCAATAGTGAAAGCAATTCTGGCCATCAACAAGCCCAAGTTGCGAAGCCGATCCTCTATCTTGAGCATCGACGTACTGTTGATCAGTGAATTCATCGAGCGAATGCTATGTAGCTGCTTTTCATTTGCCTGTAAATATAATAGTATACCACAGAAGTACATAAGTTAGCCTTCAGTCGCCTGCACAAAACTTCCGTCATAAAGCTGATCATGTTGTCAGCTGTCATTGTCGCTTCCTAGTTAAAGTAACGTAACATGAGGCTGTAAAATGATTCCAACATCGTGATATCCAGATTTCGAAATCCAGTGATACGAATGTGCCTGGTTGAATGTAATGCGAAATCCCTCGACTTCTCTTGCAAGCTACACAAAGCGGCATATAGTTTCGTCTTATTATAAGCCAACTTCTATAACCGTTCATGTTACGAGTGAAAGCGTTCGGCGTCTGATCTTGATTACAGGGCTCATACCTGCTAATATCCTAAAGTTGCCTCTATCAAGGGTTCTCTAAAGGTGACGGAAGCGATAATTTGGGTGTAAAGGAATTTGGGCTATTTTCAGATGATTCAACGCGAGGGATGCTAGAAGATTGTTCTTAGAACAGGGCGTTCACTGCACACTCACCAACGCCCTATGGTGTACTGCAACCATATCATGCGCAAGCTCCTCCCATAATGCCACTTGTCGCGTCGTCCCTAAAGCGGTGATGCGGCACGCTGCAGAGTACGTGCGCGTCAATGATCAACGGAGAAGCTTCGAGTTCTGTTCATCAAGATTTTCAGTGTTTCGTTTCGTTTCTTCTTTGTTGCAACACAGGAGAGCTGCTTCTCAGGGGAGGGTACGGTTGTAACCCATAACATTTTCAGAGTATTTGTCTGCCAACCGGGAAAAGATAACGAGATGTGTACACCTGATTCAATTCGTATATGGTTTCCGTATGCCCATAAACTTGTTAAAAGCAAATCAATTGAAGATGTTGCAAAGCCAGACATTCCCGTAAGCTCTCAATCCAGCACAATTTCCTTCCCTGAAAATGTTGTTTCATTTGTCTGTTACTTATCAAAAAAAACTCAAGGTGAAGAAAGGCGAAATTGTTTTCATTGTGGATCCCGGATGTTTGCTCATATTTAACGAAGCTCATGCTATGAGACACAGGTGACAATCAAAAGACAGTGAGACCGACTTTGAGAAGAGTTTCACTTTGTCAACAAAGCCTAACAAATTTGCAGGTTCCAAAACAAACCTCCAGGAATAAGAAAAATATTATCAAAATATCCCGGCTTTTATCTTCTGCCTACTCATTATCATCCCCGGGTGAGTAACCCTCGAGGTAGATAAAAAGTCGTTCAGACAGTTTTTGGCAACGGGTGAGACAGTGGGCTTCTCCACCCAGCCGATGAAAGCATGACAGCCGAGAGGGGTATGTAGAGAGTGTGCCGCTTGGAGAGGGCGCCGATGGAAACAGAAAGGTGTACGTCTTTCAGGGCGATTTGAAATCATGTTCAAAATGTCCGCAAGCTGGTGAGGTGTGCCTCATTCAAATTAAAACATCAGACAGCAGCGGAATATTGGTTTACAAGAGACTTTCCTATGCTGTTGAAAATCGACTTAGGTGGCCGCTTCCCTAAAGCCGCGGTCATACATTGCGGTGCCGGTGGCGGGGCGTGGCTGTGTATCTCTGTGTCTCCACTTATGCCACCCTGCCTCGTTGCCTGCGTCATCTCTGCACCTTCCCCATGCCACTCTCTTTCGCTGCCAGTGAACGCAGCCACGCCTCGGCGGTGTGTATGACTGCGGCCTAACTAGAATCGCTGAGACCGTCGTCAGGCTTGACAATTTTACGATTTTGCGATCCCACGACTGCGCAGTGTCGCGCTTTCGCACGCGTTTCCGCGACCTTCACATTTTGCAGTACCGTAACTTCAGGTGCGGAACCGCAAAGTTAAGAATCACATAGAAACCTCTTTGTCACAAACAAGCCACTTCATCAGTGTTTGATTTGATAGTTCGTGATACCCTTGGCCCACAAACTGAAGACTGATCCGCTCTGAGTTCATGTAAGACACTAATTGAAAGTCATAGAGGCAGGTACAGTACACGGAAAGAATGTTCGACGACTGACGAAGGACTTGTGTCTTGAGATTTCAATGACGAGGCATAGAGTTGGCGCAGTGTTCAGCCTTCGTGATGTGTTTTTAAGGGAGTCGTGTTTGATCCACTAGGAAAGGGTGCCGTCGTAGTTGTGCCCTGCTGCATATCATCATCTCTGCACACACCTCCCCTCTTCCCTTTCGCTCTCCGATATGGTCGCTCCACCGTATTATCGCGATATCCCACATTATTCATCATACAGTAATACTTGCGCTGTATGGCGCGAATTTGTGTATTTGCACCATAGCACCACACACATCTCACAACACTCGAAAGATCGACCAAACTTCATTGCAGAGAAAACGTGGATATTGGCGCACACCATACATACGTCGCATTCCCCCCCCCCCCCCCCCCCGCCGAAGCCACAATGATTTTTTTTGTTTCTGGAAGGGTAATATTCAAGAGTATCAAGCTACAACATTGCACCTGGCTCTTGCAAAATTCTGTGATGTGGAGGAGGGAGGCAGACAAACGGAAAGTCGATGGCGTGGGCTACTGGAGGAGTGTCACCGAATATGTGAAGTGGTGTGTGTAGTGTGAGGGGTTATATCAGGTTGATTCATAATAAATCGGACAAATGGTAGTGATGATTTCTACAAATCATAACTCAGCAACGAGTTAACGAAAATGGACACGCGAGGTACAGTTGGAATGAGTATGAAAAGCTCTTTAAAGTACCGTAAAATAATCACTCCAAGGTAGTTTCATTCCGCCACCATGCCGCACGATTTCAAGCCAACCAGAGACCACATCCGCAACGTCATACTATTTCTATCGCTATGTGGCCAGGAGCCCGCGGATATCGGCAGACGTCCGAAAGAAGTTCACAAGGAGCATGCCCCCGCCAGAAGTACAGTGTACATGTGGCAATCGAAGTTTGCGTCGGGCGACTATTCCATCGAAGACGAAAACCGCGGTTGGTGAAGCGTACACGGCGTAGAGTACTCGGAGCTGCTCGATGAAGGTACAACAGTATCCGCCGACGTCTAGGTTCGTCAATTACGAGAGTTGAAGGCAAATGTCCAAAATTCGCTAAGGCGGCGGTCACATGTCTACTTCCAGCACGACAACGTGTCTACTTCCACAGACCGCACTTCGCAAGATCGACCAAGGCCGAGCTGCTGTCGTACCGTTGGACCGCGCTTCCGCACCCACCGTACTCCACAGACCTAGCCCCTTCAGATTTCCACCTTTTTTCCCACAGCCAACGCCACCTGGACGGCCAAGACTTCAAAACTCGCGACGACGTCAATACGGCACTCGGCAACTTCTTCGAGCTCCAGCCCCCGGCCTTCTGGAGCAAGGGCATCCATGATCTGCCTAATCCGTGGCAGAAGGTCATCGATAAAGATGAAACATATTTCAAGTGAATCCCAGTTGTCGTTAAAAAGTTGTACGACAATGATTAAAACTTGTCAATTTGTCCGATTTATTATGAATCAACCTAACACATAGTAGCTGATACTGTACCGCATATAATCCTGCTCTTCATATTCGAGTGATATCGTGGCTTGGCTGGGGTGGCCTCGTTTATTCGAAAATGATTTCTTGAGGATTTTGTCGTTAGCGTTCAATTGTCTCCATTGGGAACAGAATGCAATACGCTGTACGTTGACAAAATTTCCTAGGTTTCAAGCATATTCTATTCAGAGGAAATATTTCGGAGGACATTCCCTCACGCTTGGTCTAAACATTCACGAAGGAAGGGACATTTTAAAAGAGATCCATTGTAACGCTCAGTGAGTTTGATGCTCAAGTTGCAGTGCAATTCAAATGTCCGATGTTTGATAAAATCTCCCCTTTCCCTTTCCCGAGCGATTATCGAAAATCAGATACATTCATGGAGCTATGCATCATATTTTTTTCAATCGATCGCAGTCACTGTACAGGGTGCGCCAAAATTATGGCGAATGGACATGCGCGCACATTTTGAACAAATATTCGAAGGTGCTGTATTTTACACTGCTTCTGTCATTTTCTGTTAATTCACCAGATTTAAATCCTCTGGATTACAGCGTCTGGTCGGTTCTAGAAGCAAAGGCTTGCGCAAAACCGCATCTCTCTGTGTAATCACTGAAGAAAGCTCTACAGAAAGCGTGGGGGACCAGCTCAGTGCGTCGTACTTGCGTGCCACGGTCGATGCCTTCATGACGCGTCTCAAGGCCTGTGTCGATGTCAACGGATGGATTTTCGAAATTCACCGATTGTGTATGATCAATAAGTGAACAATGAAGACTACTATGTCTTTGGTTTCTTAAGATTGTGATGCTCTCGTTCTAGGCGACTCAAATACCTTTTCGCTATAACTGTGGCGCACCCTGTAGTTATTTCACGGGTGTTGATATCCTTCATGCCTTTTTATTATACTTCTGATAGTGTAAAGTCTCAGGGAGCTGGATGAGGGTTAGTAGGCGCCACCAGCGGATGCACGCGGGAGCCAGAATGAAGTGCGCTAGGGCGCGATCGTCGAGCTATCTTTTAAGCCTACATGTCACGAAACTTTTGAGAAGCAGGCAAACGGCTGCACTGAAACGCTCCAGAGAACAAACAGTTGTTTACCTATGTACATGTTACTTTGAAGGTGTGACGAGGGACAACTGATTTATTTCAAATCGGATAAAAACGCTCCTATATACTCAAAAATATTTGTTGACGGAGCAAAATGTGAATGGTGAGGGCGAATTGAATGTTTTTAGACCACTTTTTGCTCAGGATGTTGTCATACATCGGTTTAACACCGGCCATGTTTGTTCAGGATGAAAATTTGTGTGCATGGAACACAAGGCGTACAACACAAGAAATATCATTGTTACGACGCAAGTCTTGTCAACGTTTATGTGCGAAATGGCTTTGTCGTGATGCCTGGAGCTCGTATGTCCTTGCCCTATACTGGATTGAACCTCTATGAGCAACCAACAAGCCTGCATCCGAATCGAACCTCCGAAATTGGCAGCACCTTGTGCAACTGATCTAGATCAAAGTTCAAAGGCACATCTCGTGATAATCGATTAGTCGACTCACTCATTGGGGGAGGGGGTGTATTCTTATGTCAAGATTTCGCACCACGACGAGCAGCGTGCGAAGCGGTGTGTGCGAGCTATACGCGCAGATCTTAGAGTTGGCCCTTTTTGTTAGCGCATGATAGCGGTAGATTACACGGCATTGCTAGGGGCGCCGTGCACAGATGACTTGCAATCAGGATCAAGCGTGGCGTCGAGGAAGTTTTTCAAAAAAAATATGACCATTCACCCGAATGTGGGTCTTCATACGCTCCCCACCCCCCTCCCCTTCATCACCGATATTTCTGTGGTTTCTACCCACACCTAGTCAATGTGATTTATCAAGGAAATTAAGAGCCTATGGTAAAAAAAGCAATGAGGCTAAACTCCTGACAAAATAAGAGAAATAAGAATCTAACAAAATCCACTATTTATATTCCCGAAGAAAGCGTCGCCGATTAAGGGTAATGTGCTCGTCCTCTGATGACAAAAAAGAAGGCTCAGAAGTTATGCAAGCTCTCGGCATGGATGAAGGACAAAAAATTAGGATAAACTGAATGGGAGCCATCGCCGCGTCGCTATCGCAATAGCGCTCTCGGCTCAATAACCAATCTATTGGCCGCTTGGTTTCTCTAATGGTAGCATAGTTCTCTATATGGAAATCCAGCCGAGGGAAATTTTGAAAAACTTAGAAATGTTTCACTTCAAATGATCGTAACTTCCTACAAACTCAATCGTATGAGTGCAATTTTGTTGCCCGGGACCTACGAGGTTGCCGCCTCCTAATGACCACTTGTACTATACCATATCTCCAAAATGAAAGAGGGCATTTTGGAAAAAGCTAGTCGAAATTCTTTTGTCATTGAAGTGGCGACATCTTCTATGAATCTTTGGGAAAAGTGATCCATTGTGTTCGAAATGCCTCCAGTACATATATTTGTTCCCTGAGATCTAATGAGATAGCGAATGGGGCCAGCCGGCCTCACCGCGGGATGCGCCACGCATGAGGATTTCATCCACATTGTTGGAACACAAACTCTTATGGTCCGTTTAATGGTCCGCCAGTACCAGTTTACGTTCTTGTAATCGTATTTAGATATGAAAAACCCATATCTGCTGTTTTTCCGTTTCATCCCCTGGCTTTTTGAGTATTCATCCACGCTGGTACCAATAGATAGATATCGCTTTCCACGGCTAATCGGGCCAGCGGACCAACGAAGGGCTATTGGCGTTGACAGGCTTCATTGTGGATCGCGCCATGCATGAGGTTTCCACGATCCATCAGGTTGAAGGGTACACAATTCTCGTTCGTGATTAGAAAAGGGTCTGCGACACTCTGTTTACGAAAGGCGCCCCCATCGCTCCAGCCGGCCGCATCGCCTTGCCCCCCCCCACCCCAGCTAATCATGGGGAGCTCGTCGCTAGGGGGCGGGCTGTCCTAAACCAAAGCGACTTGTCCTGATAAGGCCGCCTCCGTCTCAACTCAAGGGGGCGAATTCCGCGGAAATTTCGCCATGCATAGGCCTCACAGCCCCGTAGTTTTTCACTACATGACCCTTTTTGTGGTTCCTTATCACCCACATTACCCCCAGCACTGTCTTTAAGCACTCACTCTCGCGCCGTGATGATGGCACAAGCTTTGCCCTTGTGTAAAGCGCTATCTATTCTCTGATGGAAACAAGGTACTCATATTATCGTGAACTGAGCCTTCAAAAATTGTGCCTTACCTTGTTCCCTATTTGTGGGGTGCTGCTTTCTCTTCCTTCAAGTTTTCGAGAATTAAATTAGATATCAGTTTCAGGTTTGAACCCATTTCTTCAATTCTATCACATCTCCCTTTACACTTTGGACCCTCAGCCTGAGAATTGCTTGATCACTGCCTACCTCAACCATTACCACCTCCCCCCGGCGAACCAGAAACGACCCTCCTGTCGAGGATTGCTCGACGGAGGCTTGAAAACACCAAGGCGCCTTTGGAATCCTGACAGAAGGGTACACATCGTTCATGGGGACGCTAGATCCTTGGTTAACCGACCAGAATGCACCATTTTTGCGCAGCCAGGATGCAGCATCACAGCAGTCGACCACATCCACTCCGCTACACCCATTAGACTTCTTCTTTGGTCAGTTGAACTACAGAACATGGTAAGAGTGGCTCGAGCAAAATAGTTGAACTCCATCGCCCGTTATTTCTTCTCGTCAAGTGCTCGTATCATCAACGTGAACGAGATCTTTCTTTACCTATGACATAGACTTGATGTATGAAGTGTGAAGTTCAGGTCTCTTCGATTGCTCAACGTTAAGCCTTCAAGACGGCGTTCCATGGATGGCTGGGCGAACTTCAGCCACTTTCCAGTGATTTTGTCAAGGCCCATGTTTCTCCAGCTTCACTCAGGGCGGGTAGCACTGATGAGGGCATTGTTCGTAATGCATCTTATAGAGTTGAATGCAGTTTATCTAGCTTTACGGCTTCTTTGACCTCTCCCATAAGCTCGATCATTATGCTTAGTAGACTCTCGGGGCATACGTACTCATTGATGTTTCAATTGGATTTCCTTTCGAGGGCACTTAGGCGTTTTCCGAAAATGAATTCTTCATGGCCTTTGTTTTTTGAAGTGTTGATGACAAGTCTGCTGCGGCTTCCTTCATCGTCAAGACAAATCAGCATCTCAGAGGCCTCTTCTGGCGAATCCGTGATTGTTACGATGTCGTTTGCAAATCGGAGGTGCTTAAAGCGCCAAAGCCGATGTTTATACCGAAGTTGTCAGTCGCAGCATCGTTTCACGGACTTGCAGCGAGCGTTGAAGAAAGCGGGATCACATTGACCTACTCTACCGCAACCACAGATATGGACGAGACACAACACCTTGATACCCTAGTGCCTTCTTAAGCTCCGTTGATCACACTGAATTGAACCCTTTCTTGTAGTCGATGAAGGTCATCACCAGAGACCGACATTTGTGATTTGCTTCGATAAGGGGCTAACACTTTGTGAAGCACAGGCAGAAGCGTGATGAGTTATGAACAGTTTGCCAGGCCTCCCTTGTTGCTTTTCTTGTACAGCAGCACCTTCGAAGACTTCCTTCACGCTGAAAGAATGGCACATCCGGTCGAGCAGCGGGTGTACTTTCAGCAAGAGCCTGATATGACGGCGGACTGCTTGCTTGGAAAAGTTCTACGGTGGCCATCTCGCCGGCCTTATTCCCTCCCGGGCATCGTTTGTACCACATGGCGGAATGTTACCACAGCTTGTCCCATTTCCGATATCGTTGTGCAGCGAGATCTATCCGCAGCTCCCGTGCACGGACTCATTAGGCGGTGTTCGACGATATCTCTTCCGGCTCGCCTCATACTTGCTTTCCTCTCTGTTTCGTCTAAGGCTTGACTTTACGAAGTTGGCATAGTCTTCAGAGTTAAGAGAACATCACCTACACCACCTCTTCCCCGGGCGGGAGTCGATTGGTCGGATTCTCGCGCGACCGGCCGTGGCGAACGGTGCGGCGAGTTGGAATTCGTTTGGAATTCCGCCCAAGACGTAATGAGCTAGTACCGTAAGGAACCTTCGAAGATTGCTTCTAGTTCTAGTCTAATTCACAACATCGCTGAAAATAGGTGCAATCTTCAAAGGTCCCTTACGGTACCAGCCCATTGCGCTTTGAGCGGAATTCTGAAAGACCCGTATTGACGGCGCCGCCAGTGCGACGCCGCGAAGCGAAAATTCGACCAATCGACTATCATCCCCTCTCTCCCCTTCCTCCCCTCCCCCCACCTGCGAACTAACACCTACGCTGCTTTAATTAGGAAGCAGTCGTCAAAACCTTTAGGCGTCGGTAGCATAACTCTCCGAGACTAATAGTAGCTAACACGAGAGTACGATGGGTGTTTGTCATTAGAACAGAAAATTTGCGTGGCTGCGTTTGATGCACGACAAAATGGTGTGAGATAGTGAGACTGAATTAGTTGAGTCCCGCGCCTGAAATAAGGCGTAGAGCATCGTCATCGCTTTAGAACCCAACCGTTTCGGCGACCCCGCCATCGCGTTGTATGTCGGAAGCCGCAATGCAACATTTCTGTCTTGAGCACACTCCCGCATACGATCGTGCGATTGCATGTGTCGTCGTGCGAACTCTAACCCAAGGGTACTATTTTCCTTCCCCAACGCTTCCGCGCATTACCACCCACGTTTCGTACGCTGCGGAGGGAAAATAGTACGCCGTGAGAGCGCGCACGACGACTTTTGCGACATAGTTCATGTAATACGCAGTCCCTCGAAGAGTGTCGCGTCTTGGGCCCGCCGTCAGGTTTCGCGGATTTGCGATCTTGCGATTCTGCGCTGTTGCGATTCGCGACTTTGCGCTTTCGCAGACCTTTCGCGGTATTGTGAAACCCCAAAGTCGCAAAATAGCGTGCGGCAACACACGCAGAATCACAAAACCGTAAAGTCGACGGCGACCTTACATAACACCACTACGTGGTGAATGTATTAGGTTGTTCCAAAAGTCTTGTAGTATTTTTCCAAAAAAAATCAGTAACTCTTGTTCACTTCGAGGCAGTCCAGGCACTTCAGGAATATGGTAGAACGTTCCCTAAGCTTTCTAGGAAAATATATATTGACCCACCAGATCCCGTGGAGAGAGCTACAATGCCCGTTGTCGATACCCACCCAACTCGCGGTGTCATCTATTATGAGCGGTCTTGCGGCACCAAAACGACGGAAGCTTGCCACTCCATCAGTGCTGCAGGGCAAGAGATGTGTGAGCTACGTGACCGTGCGCCGCTGGTTCATCAGCTTCAGCAACGGCGAGATTGACGTGAAAGACAAACCACGCTTGGGACTGTGCTGGTTCTGGGACGTGGAAGGAATGCTTTTCCGCGAGGTGCTGGTACAAGGCGAGACAGTCACGGCTGCCGTATGCACCCATCAGCTCCAGCAGCTCGCCGTCGCTGTTCGAGAAAAGTGCCGGAAAAGGTCCGCGGTCACCCTTCTTCATGACGCTCCCATTTCGCGAAAAGTTCCCAGGCCAAGTTATAGGAGCTCGGCTGGGATGTGCTGCCCCACCCGCCATACTCTCCAGACATTGCCCCTTCTGGCTATCACCTTACCCATCCTCTCGAATCCTCTGGCCAAGAGAAAGTTCGTTGATTGTGACTTACCTGCGAAGGCGATCGCTGACTTCTTCGACTCTCAGAACCCAGAGTTTTGGGAGAAGGAAATCAACGATTTTCCTATAAAGTGGCAGAGGGTTGCCGATAACAATGGTCAATACGTTGTTGCCTAATTGTTATTTGTTGGACGAAAAAAAAATAAAAAGTGATGATCGAAAAAAATACTTCAAGACTTTTGGAACAACCTAATACATTGTGAAAAAACTAAGTCGGGCTGTACAGAGGGTATATCTCTGCTGTATAGATTTATCATTCTTTCAGTATCGATATTATTATAGAGGTAGTCTATTAAGTCGGAAATTATTTCTCACTGCAGCGAACGGTGCTACTATACGACTAGTGAAAAGCACGAAAACTGTACGTGACGCAGATAAGCTCAAATCACGGCCTACACAGATTGGATTCGACTTCGACGGAGAAAGGGCGAGTTGAAATGTGCTTACAACAAATGCCACCAAAGTTCAGGAATGGTTCCACATAGCGCGCTGCGAAAGTCAGCAGTTATTACAGATCAGGATCAAATGTAATATTAATGTTAATGTTCAGTTACGGGCAAAAGCTTAGGTCTCGGACGGGACCCGATTCTGCACTCCATGCTTCCCGAGCATATTTGCTAATCCTTCACACTACCGAGACCCCTTCCACCGTAATTCAGTTTCTGAATGGTGAAATGTGCTGAGACGGTTGGTCAATATCGGCATCGAACCGTGAAGCTGAAAGCTTGAGTAGATATTGGTTTTGATAATGTTGATTTTTGATAGCTGCTGATTTTCTTTGCGGCCCGTGTTGAAGTTGTTAAATCCACATCACGGGTTGCGGCGAAAATCAGCAGCTATCAGTAATCAAAAGTACTAAAGTTAGTGTCACTGGTTTTATTGTAAAATCAACCATTTCAGTTCTCCATTTGGTCAGTAAGTCGAGAGAGGGTCACGTCTTCGGCTAAAGTCAGTCACGATGGTCACCTGATTTTATACTTTTCCGCGCATGACTGCCTCATTAAGAAATATGGCGTTATGCATTTTGTGAGTAAATAACAGCGTAAACATCTAAGGATGAGTAAAAGGCACAGAGTTTAATCGCAGCTTTAGGGTCAGCAAAATGGCGTAGTGTTCCAAATCGATAAGGATAAGCCTATCGACAATGTTTCAACAGGCAAGGGTGACGCATTCACATACCCCACCGCTAAGGACAGACAAACGCTAGCTACCTTAGCACCGGTAATTTTTTTTTTTGTTCTTCAAGGCATCACATCAAAAGCAATTGTATGGTGGCAGTAGCAAGGAAGGCCAGCCGCTAAACCCCTTTGAAACAATGCGCGCTCCGTGTATCTCTGGAAATTCGGTAGACGAATTCCTTCCGGATAGACCCGCCTTCACCTTCTTACTCAAAAGCACCATCAGAGTTAACAAGAAAAAGCAAAACTGGGAAGTTATTGTGAATAAAATGACGAGCTCTAAAGAGACACCTAGAGAAGCTTTTTACAGACCTCGTTTGGAAGCGCGTCAGTCCCATGAGTGCTGGCGACGGCGTGGCTGTGGTAGGCAGGGTAACGGTGGCTTAGCTGGCCCCGTCACGTTTTTTTTTACCTTTACTCCTCCTTCTTCAGTGTTGCCCTACCCAACAGCTCTACATTCATTTACACAATCAACAAAAACTACCCCGAGCGTGCTTATGGGCGTCTGCAACGTGGTCATGAAATTCAAGACATTAATTGATCTCCACCGCTACATAATTACCCATTCTTAACCTCAATCCTGGTCTTCAGGGTGCTTTCACAGTGTGGGGTCACCCTCTGGACGCTATTTTCATGTGAGCCTAGTGAGTAAGGGAACTCCTTCCTCCCTCCACTTAGGCCCAGTAATTAAATGCGCAGATTGATCGTTTGGAGTTCCCCGGTGATGCTCAAGTGTGCATCCTTTTATAAGACGCCCACCTCCCCCATTACGATAGCACTATCTTCAGGTAAGGTGCAAGGGGAACCAGAGCGGCTGATTCGCGAGCCTTAAAGAGGCGAGAAGCGGCGTCCCACTAGCGGTGAGAAATACCGCAAGAAGCTGCGCCACTTCTAACTAGTCCTCCGTAGCACCCCCACATAAGGAGGCGACGTCGCACCGGCCCCTCCTGCATCTCACCCATGGCGCTCTACTCTCCACCGCACTGCATTAATGAGCTTCGTAGCTCGCCACCATCAGGTGTATTTTATTAATAGCCTATGCCGCACCGGAGAATCGGAATACGCAAGAAGTAGTTTTTTTTGCACTAGTCGATGGGTGGGGGTCAATTGGTCGAATTTTCGCGCGGCCGCCCGCGATTACCGGCGCGGCGTGTGCGATTGTTTGTAGTTTTATCCGTTGAAAAAAACAACCACAACATATGAGAACTTCCGAAGCTTCCAACTTACAATCTCTGAAGGTACCTCACGATGCCATCCCACTACACTGAGCGGAACTGCAATCGACTGCAGCTCGTGCTGACGGCGCCGCGAAGCGAAAATTCGACCAGTCGGCTCCCACCCCTAATCGATAGATTAAGTTTTGCGAAGTGTCCCGCATGGAATAGATAAGCATCGAGAGCATGACTCCAACTGTTGGGTGGCAACCAGGTTGAACAATTTGTGGAAGGATTATGATGGGTTACAGCATTCATGACGAAAAGGATCATGACCGCTGCAGAAAACATCCTTGACCTGCATATGATCACTTATCAATGAATTCTATAAGGAACTAGCCATGCAGGTGAAGGAAGACGCGGAAATCGATCTAAAACCGGGAAATGTTCACCGACCCATGCTAGAAGGGGCTGCGCCACTTTCTACTAGTTCTCCGTGGCATCCCCACATAAAGAGGCATAATCATCATACTGCTTGAGTGTTATCTGCATCATGCGATGGAATTCAGCCGTTCTTTTCTTACCTGAGTTTAGGAGGATAAAACACCAAACGCGTCAGCCGTGGCTCCTGTTACTACGACGAAATCGAGCAATATCGCTGATTTGGCAGCCAGGAGTAAGTGTCCAGAACTTTCGATATTGACATCTTGCATCGATGGTTACATGAAGATTGCTCCATTGAGACAGATTCCATCAGAAAACGTAGATTCCAGAGGGTATTCCAAGATGAGGAACGTTGAAAACACTAAAGCGTCGAATTCCAGTCAAAATTATCGCTAAGTCCATGTTGCGCAGCGCTTCAGTGCGAAATCTTGCATGCGACGCACCTACATGAGATGGGAATCAGAAGCGGACACGAGGTCGTCTCCATCAAATTTGCGGCAGGTGGGAAGCGGCATCGCATGAAATTTTTTGCCTTCCGCATGCGATAGCTATGAGACCGTTGGGCTTCTTCACTCGCCTTCATCCTGCGTGGCGCAGTCGGCAGCTGCGACGCGCTCTTTTCATGGCATGTGAAACGATCGTGCTTTCCTTTATTTCATCGAATATTATAAACCGCAGCGATGAATATAGCGAATAATCAATGAGAAGGCTTATATGTAGATTTTTGAGTGCTCAAACGGAAGATGAGAATGTTGGAAAAAAGAAGGGAAAGCATCTTACTGTATCACCATCAAATAAAACGCTAATAGGACACAAGTTATGAATGGGCGTTGCTATGAGCGCCGAGGCCGCTTTCATACTATGCGGTACCGAGGGCGGCACTTTTGCAAGGCGCTCCTAACGCTCAACCGAACCATACCGGAATATGATATCGCTGCGAATCTGTGACGACATTCGAATCTTGGCATAGTGCCAAGCTGTGACAGGATCCGTGCAAGCTTTCGTCACGATTCATACTGTACTATGGTTCGGTCGGTCGAGCATCATGGGTGTGTACCCTTAGGTCAGGGTGACGCACGACGACAAGCGGCGTGCGACACAGTGTGTGCGACCTATGCGCATCGCGGTGATTGGGTCTCAAAACGATTACAACGTAATGCTAGGGGTGCGATACGCAGTTGACATCTAATCGCTTCGCGACCCAACAACATGGCGCTTTAGCTCGTCCGCATTGCTTCGCTTGCGGCATGCCGCAATGCGGCATCCTGACATAAGGGTACACACCTGAGCATCATAGATAGAGCGTCTCGCAACGGCGGCGAGTACAGCCGTCGACGATGGTACCACAAAGCATGAAGGCGGCCTTAGATGCGTTACACGTTACCCGGCGCAGGTTTTACGCGATATCTCTTCCTGACGCAACGCAACACATTCGCCGCTATACTTCCACGCATTACCTCTCACAATGATGTATCTTTGAAATCAGTGCTGACTGGAGCGTAGTTGCAGCAGGCATCTGATCAGTTTTTAGTTCAGGAACTAGTTATAATTTTTCAATTCTAATAAGCTTTTTTTGGTTAGATATTTTATTCTTAGCTTTAAGTTTATAAAGTTCCACTGTGGACTAAAATCCGTGCGGATTTGCTTCTATTAAGTTGTACGGAAAGTTCTCAGCGTTTTGTGTTACTCTCTTTTGTACATTCATTGCTGATTGAAAACTCATTCTCTCTTGCGTCCCAGTAGTCTATCCTGAAGAGAATCTTTGCGCTATCTGATGATATAGATGGTGATGTAACTGCCGTCCTACCACTGCTTGATGAATCCCTTCTTCCCAAGACTTTTTGAGGCATGTTAAAAGAGCATTTTCGGTTGATAGTTCCTTCAACTACAAATTGGGTTAATCCGCAGTCGAGACAGCTCGACAAATTGACCAGGTGCGGGGGCTCAATAGTGTTGGAGAAAGCACCGTGAGACAATGGTTCAAAAGAATCCGTTCTGGAGATTTTCGCATTGCAGATGAACCTCGTAGCGGTCGACCTAAAGCCATACCTGGCGAGGATCTGGAGGCGTTTGTGGAGGCTGACCCGTCAAAAAACAAACAGTTCGAGGGATTGCAGAAAAGCTGGGTGTTGGCAAATCCATGGTTACGGATAGACTGGAATGCATGAAAGGCGTAAAACTCGACAAGTGGGTGCCTCACAATTTGAGGCCGTCTCAAGATTTCTTCTTCACTGCTTTTGCGCAACAGAAGCGACCCGTTTTTGGACCGAATTGTCACCTGTGATGAAATGTGGGCCATGTATGAAACAGAAGACGTTCTGGACAGTGGTTGGATGCAGACGAACTAATTCCCAAAGCGGAATCCTCGTAAAAAAGATTATGATCAGAGTGTGGTAGTCATCGGCTGAACTTACTATCCATATAGGGGTTGAATCTCTACCCCAAACATATTCTCCAAACCTTTCACCAATCGACTATCACCTTTTCGAACATTTTCAGAACTTCCTTGCTGGAAAATACTTCATCAACCATTACCAGGCGAAAAAGCCTTCGTTGATTTCGTGGATTTTCGACCACCCGTTTTTTTTTTCTTGATGGGATTAATCAAAGAGTGTGACATTGGCGAAAGTGTACTGATTCGAACGGTGCCTGTTTCGATTAAGTCCGATGAGTATTGGGAGAGTAATAATCGTTTGAAGAAACCCTTAAAACGCTAAGAATCCGGACAACCTAATATCACTGTCATAACTGGAGTGAAATTCTGAATTGTTTTCAGAAGATGGAAAAGCCAACCTGAAAGCCAGGAGGGGTTGGCTCATTTGGATGATCTTCTATGGATTCTTTACTGGCTCTCTTGTAGCGCTTGTCATTGGTGGACTTGTTCTATACTTTGCCCGTCGTGCCATTTATGCCGACTGGTAATCAATTTAGGAAATTCCTTTTTTTCTGAATCCTTAAATCTCTTTAGTTTTTGCAGAATTTCCAAAAATTTCTCCGCTTACATGACGAGAGGCCGCGTCCTTTTGCACACTCAGCGTCCTCTGCAAGCGAGGGGCGAGTTTCATATCCACTGAGGAGTATTGCATGGGTTTTTGCCAGACCCCTCGCATGTAAGGGGGCGTGGCGATACATACACTGAGCCTCTCGTAAAAATGACGAACCAGCTAGACCTCTTTTCCAGCGGCTGCACTAGTGCTTTTACATTAACAGTGAATTAAACCGCTGTCACCTGTATCACCTGCCACCAGTGCTCATCCACAGTCTCGAGCGGGCTCCGCCCCTTTAAGGAAAAGATTTGTGTAAAGCAAATCCATGGAGACTGAGTGATCCAAATAGTAATTCGTGGTAAAATGTGTGCTAACTGCTGTGCGGCATTTGAACAATCGAACTGTTTTCACCGGCTGGGGTCCACGAGGTCGAATTTTCGCGCGGCCGCACGCGATGAGCGGCACGGCGGGTGCGAGTGCCAGTGGTAGGGCATGGCAGCCTTCAAGCGAGGCAGTGTGGCATGAGTGGAAAGCGTAGACGTGACGCAGTCACGCTCTGCCGGGCGACCAAGGGCAATCGATATAGCGAGTCGTACGGGGGCGGTGCAAGTGAAACGCCGCGAAGCGGAAATTCGACCTCGTGGACCCCACCCGTTTTCACCGGTCTGCCGCCGAGTATGCCCAGTGATTCGCTTGTTTTTAGCCGCACTGCTTTGAAACTGCCTTTTCTTGCAAAAGTTTTTCACATGCTACACACTGCTTTAGGTATCGTGGAATGTACAAACGATACGGTTGCGATGCGTCCGGTGTCTCTGGTGGAGTCACGGGAAGTCAGTTTGGAACTGGAACCGGTACTAGTACTGGAGGTATGTAACACCCCGTCTAAGCTTTTGGCTTGCCGTGCCAATCTGCAAGCAATATGCATCATCATTCGAACTATTTTAGGTTCGACTATTGGATCCACAATGGGTACGACCGGTGGCACTACTGGAGGATCAACAATGGGCACCACAGGTGGTACAACCGGTGCAACCAGTGGTGGTGAAACAGGAACAACGGGAGGAACAACAGGAGGAACAACGGGAGGAACATCAGGAACTTCTGGAGGAGATATGGTCACAATGTAAAACTTTGTATACAATAAATCTTTTGTTAGGTAGTGCACCTAATAGCTCAAACTATTATATGTTATGGAAAAGTTTTCAAAATAGAAGTATGTGAGCGAAACCTAACCAAAAAAATGGAGCATTTTTTTTCGTTGACATCCCTCTGCCCACCTTTTCTACAGAGTCCTATGCTGATGGCGGCTGGCAGAAACCCGCTCATTAGCTTGCAGTTCTTCCAATAAGCCAGGTGCCCTCTTACCATTGTTATCTCTACTACCATTTCTATCATCACCCATTGATATCAGTTATCCACTGAAACCATCTTATCATTCCAACATGAATGACAAAAATCTCACTGCTGCTTTTCAATATCGTAATGTCTCGATCATTGCAGCATGAACGTCAAAATATCACTGCTGCTTTTCAATATTGGAATGCCCCAAACCCTAACAATCTTTGTTCATCACCATTATACATTTACGTTTTCTCGTCACGAGCAGAAAAGGTGGAATGAGAGTATGAGACAAATCTCTTGAACGTTCATACATATTGGGCTGGCTGACTACCCACTGAAATATTCGATAATTACCAAAAGGAGGCAAGTGTTATCATTTTGGAGCATTAAAAGTGTTGCCAAAAGCTAATCCCTCCATTATTATATCGCTTACTTTGCGTATATATGTGTGTTTGCCGGTTTGCCGATTATTTGTCTGTTCGTTTGCAACTGGTTGAGTGTCATAAGGGGGTGGCACCAGAAATCAGGCGCTCAGCGCAGGGGAAACTTATTTATGCTAAGAGCCAAGTTATTACTGGTGAAAGCTTTCCCTACTCAGATATATGTATAATAAACGCCTACGCATTACACCGGTAGAAGTTTTGCGCGCTGCATCGCACTAACAACAGGTGTTAGCACCGAAAAAATATGCGGAGATAGAACGTTTGTTGAAAATTTCCATAGACTTATGGCTATCTTTTTTCAAAGCACATCGCTGAGTAGCATCTGTTAGCATTATCTCATGCGTATAGTAAGGCTTCACCAGCGCTATGTGGTTCTGCATAAGGTACATCAAGTAGCTAAAGCTGGTTTATGCAAGTTCCACCATCATTATTTCGAAAACAGAAGATTCTGAATGAATGTGACAATTTTTCTTTGTACGCTGAGTACGGCCGTTGGATCCGTTGAAGACATTACATCGACGCACAAACTCATAGCAGCAACCCTTCGGCAGACCTGAATGAGTACAATTAAGGGTGTGTACCCTTATGTCAGGATTGTCGCACCGCGGCATGTCGCAAGCGAAGCAAGCGGACGAGCTAAAGGCGCCATGTTGTTGGGTCCGAAGCGATTACAAGTCAACTGCGTATCGCGCCTCTAGCATTACCGTGTAATCGCTCTAAGACCCAACTGCCGCGACGCGTATAGTTCGCACACACTGCGTCGCACGCCGCTCGTCGTCGTGCGACAATCCTGACATAAGGGTACAAACCTTACAAGCAAACACCTTACAAGCAAGGTGCACTAACATAGCTCGATTGAAATAAACGGGTAGATGAGAGGAATTTGAAATTTTTATCTCCCTGAATTTGACAATGGAGTTTGCACAATGTTCTCGGCAAGTACCGAACATCCGTAAGTATTTTTGCTTTGACATGTGTTCCGACCTCACTTTTATTTGGTAGAAAAATTTTTCTTCATCCTGTTCAAAGGCTCGAAGTCGGGGAAGTATCACTTTGTTACAAATATTCACGAAAATATTGTACTAAATCATTTAACGGGCACTTAAATAACTATTGAAAAAGTCGAGTTCACAGGGCATTGAGGCTCGTAAAGTTGATTATTTTGACATTGCAATCAAACCACTGATGGCATACATCCAAAGAATACATAATTTAGAATCTTAGAAAATCTATTCCTCCTATCTGCGTTCTCTCCCTCTACTTCTTTCCTTTGTTTTCTTCCTCTCTTTTTGTCTTTTTGTTCTTGTCCTCACCCTTTTTCTTGCTTTAACAGTTCAGAGGAACCGGAAGGGAGCCGAAACAAAAGGAAGATGCAAAGAAATGAGCATTTTGTAACGAATACTCAAGGTTAGAAGCGATAACCGGCGAAAAACCCGGATTCAGAAGCGCGATGCTGTGGTGTGTATTCGCATCACATTCGCATCAACACACTGACTTTCCGAGTTGACCGCTGTAGGAGACGGGCCGCGGGCCAACCTTAGTTGTAGCACCTGACTCCCAGCGCAGTGGAGTGGCCATTCCCAACTTTATTAACATTCATGTAAGTATATCTAGAAAGATATAAGAATGAACAAAGGAAAAAGTAAAAGGATAAATCAACTTTATAATAGAACATCCCCTCTTGGCACCATGCCAAGGCGTCAAAGTGGTTATAGGTATCAATACCTACAGTTTTCATCGTCCTAGCCGTCTTCTAAGGTATGCATCACTGATATTCTCTCATACCTGTTGATAGGGACATTCGGCATTATTCCGGCAAATTTGATCTCGACGTGGATCTTTCACTTGCGATGGTCGGCAGCGGAAAACCTCAAAATGACTTTTCAGTTTTTTTGTCCTTGTAAAAACTACTACTTGAAAATAAATGCATACCTTCTCTCCTGCTTGAATAAGGCTGACACATTTCTCACCACCAGAACACTCGTAGTCATATGTGCACGGAGCCGTTCCCAGTGCCGCTTCCATCGAGGTGGTACACACAAAAATGTCACTTTCGTTCCGAAGGCATTGCTACAAAAATTATTTTGGCTAAAAAAAATCACTGCAAGGTATCTCAAGGTGGTAACCTGGCCTTGTAGACAGTCTGCGTGATAAATACATTGACGATCCTTCTTAGTCACGTCATACTGACAAACGGTCACCACACGATCCACCAGTGCTACAGTTCCCGAGCAACTTTCTCCCATACGACACTGTAAAAATCAACTATCAGCTAGCAGCATGAAAGGGAGTGGGTAAAAATGGGGTGTGTACCCTTATGTCAGGACGCCGCGCGGCACAAAGCGGCGAGCGAAGTTTCCGCGCGAGATGGTTGCCTCCGTGGGAATCGCGTGTAACTGCGTAAGAAGAGCGGCGACCGTAACTACGCCTATTTTCATTCATTTCGCCATTATTTTGAGATTGCTTTCGGATTGTTTTCATTTAAATAGATAGAATTCAGTTCAATTCAGTTCAATTTGAATGTTTTCAGTCCACCAATTTTACTTGCAACTCGCATTTATATTAACAAATACAATATACATACAATACAAACTCATTATTGATACATTCCACAAATCATAGCTTCTTCAATTTCCTCCATCTTTGGTTCTCTGAAGGTTGCTGCTGCCTGTGTCGCGCGCGACATCGCTTGCGAGCGGACTTATCTACCAGATTTTAGGATAATCAAAAACCATCACCCTGAACAGTGTGCAGTGTAAAAATCCCCTTCTGATCTGTTTGCAAGTATGACCATCCATCCCCAAGTCATTTACTGAAAGGAAGATCAACAGCAAGCTCTACCCACAGTACAGACTTCACTCAACCTACCTGGTAATCAAATTCGCATGGCAAAGCAGCAGGATCAATCAGGGCATGTTTCGGGATAGGTTGAAGTCCTGGCATTTCAGAATACTTCGTCTCCATTACCGTTGCTTCTTCTTTGTGGCTCGTTCCACTTCAAAAAAAAAAACCTTCCGTTTAATCAATGGCTCGTGCTTTCGGTACAAAGTTTCGAGCATATACTTATTGCCAATAAAAGGGTTACATGCTTTGCTTCGAGGCGCGACGATGGAGCATGTCGGGTTGAGCTGGTGTTTACCATCTTCCACGATACATATGGGAGCAGTGTCACTGGCTGGTTATTCTCTAAAATCGGAGTTGAATTGCTTTTGGAAAAAAGTGGCAGTGAAACCAATCGCCACCTTAGTACTATCGCTTCATTCCAGGACTTATACTCCACAGCCACTTAAGTACCTTTGAGCAAGTTGGCCTGTGTTCGCTCCAGCGACTTTACCTTTCAGGCAAGCCAGGTGCAACCGATCACGCTCAACAGATATAAGAGACCATATGTAGCGTTCACTGCTTGGAAGCTATGGGTTTCGATGGAACGCTCTCACTGGGGTGAGGCTACTTACGCCGGAAATCGCGCGGCTGCACGCAGCAAGCAGCGCGGCGGGTGCGAGTGCCAGTGGCAGGGCATGGCAGCCTTCAAGCGAGGCTGTGTGGCATGGGTGAAGGAGGCAGTGTGGCATGGGTGGAAGCGCAGAGGTGACCAGCCACGCTCTGCCCGGCTCCCAAGGGCAACCGATTCCCAAGTCGTACTGGTGGCGTCGCGAGTGCGACGCCGCGAAGCGATTTTCCGGAGTAAGTAGCCTCACCCCTCCCACTGGGCCACAGAACCGGGCGAATAGCCTCGCCGCTGAGTGTCTTGCTGATACATACACTGTGAACTGGCCTTGCTTTAAGGGGCGCGGCTTGTACTGATGGACACCGGAAGGCTGTCGGCGTGATGTATTCGAGCCAATGTGTGTGCCAATAGGGCTGGAAATTCGCGTGGCTGCGTGTGGCGCCCAAAACAATGCACAAGATATCGTCATGCTTTGCAAACCAACTAACACGGTGCCCCTAACTCGCATCCATCGCGTCTTATGCCGGACTCTGCGACACGAATTTTTTGTCTTCGTGAATGATACACATCCGGCGGGCCGACCATAGTGAGCTCCTTATTTGTGGGCTCCTCCCCATCCCTCAACTTCAACAGGCGATCACTTATAATGGTCGATGTGAATTCACACACGGCCCACCCCGTGTACTGCCCTCGATTCAAGCTCAACTTTGAAATTGAAGAAGCATATTCTCTCGCCTATCACCTATACCGGTTTTTAACGCAGATCCGATCTCACCTGTCAAGAGGTTGTCCTCATTATCATCACTGGACTTGGCAAAAATGACTTCGTCTTTGTCGCCCGATAAAGTTGCTGAAACTCTCATTTTTTATAAAAAATCATTCTATGAGTGTTTCAGTTAAAGGCCAAAGTTAAAGGCAGCTTTAGGGGAAATCCGGAGGAAAGTAAAAGAAGTAGTGGATATGAAAGCCGAATGTCTAGTAACAGGACAGTGGAGAAAAAACGTATGGAAATGGCCAAATACCCGAGAAATAGGACCCTTCCCACCGTTGGTTCTAGGCGCGGACGACCTTTCCGTCAAGAGGCGGGTAAACCGCATAGGTTTTCCACTGGCATTACCAAGACGTAAACATGAAGAGATGTTCGGAAATGCGACAGCATCTATTTTCATGTGGTGAGCTTCAAGCTAAAAAGTGAGAAAGCGCGCTGCGATACTTTCAATCCTCCCGGTTTCCGTGACCAATCACTAATCACGTCGCCTGGAAGCGGGCTGCCCTAAACCAAGGCGGCTTGCCCTGACGAGGCCGCCTCCGCCACAGCTCAAGGGGGCGCCTTCCGCGGGGGATTTCGCCATGCATAGGCCTTTCAGACCCGTAGTTTTTCACTAATTGACTCCTTTCGGGATTTCTTATCACCCACATTATCCCTAACACTGTCTTCAAGGGCCCATACTAGCCAAAAACGTTGGGTTTTTGTTATTTTAAAACCATGTTTACAGTTACCTTTTCCTTGGAAAGCCTCATCTGCATCGGTGCAAACCATTCTTTTCTCTGTTTCACTGTAAATACAATCCTCGCCATTTTTACACGTACTCGTTGGTGAGCATTTCAACATATCGTCCACTTTCTGGAAACCTTCAATTTCGTGAATTCTCAGAGTGCTGAGCACTTAATTCTTTTTTCTCCAACACTAACCAAGCACTGCCATTGACCATGGTAATCAACGCATTGCAGGTTATCGCTGCAGTCCGAGTTTCGATGGCATGGCAATCCTGCACCACCAGCTGAAAGAGCTTGCAATGAGGAAAATGGAACGCTTGGCACAAAAACCTTGAAGGCTTCGACTGTGCGGTAAAAAACAGACCTACTGTATAAATGAATGAGTAAATAAATATGTAAAAAAAAACATATCATTTAGATTCTGTCTTCATGCAGCCTTCCATGCTACGTTCTTTTTCCCTGCACACATAAATTTGTTCGTAATGTGTTAAATTACCGGTAAGCTACAGCACTGCTGTCTTTCTGCTTTCTGAATCGAGGACCGGACAGGAAACTTTCAGCCCTATCACACAATTTTTCCGCTAAACAATCATTAGCTCGGCATGGACCCGGCAACTTCTTCAACTTTATTGCTGAATTCGGTGCTTCTCGGTTTCCAGTAAGTACTGGCACCTTTCGTGGAATGTTCAGTGCTGAATGGCATGGCTGCTGTGGGCTAATGGCGGACTAGTATGCATTCGCACTGATATTTATTTATTTATTTATTCAGTTATTTATTGGAGACGTAAACATAGGCTTAGATGAGGATTACAACCATGCCTGAGAGTTTCAAAAAAAAAAGCACATTGATGCTCAACAAGGAAAAAAACACAACAAACAAAAAAGTATAAAAAATCATGCAAAATAACAATGAACCGAAGGCATATAAAAATGAATACTAAAGAATAACAGATTCAAGAAACGAGATACCCCTGATGAGTCCACACTTTTGATTTCAGCCTTTTGAACTAAGCCAATAGGAGTTCAAATACACTTTGCCAGGCAAGTTTATCAAAAATTGCTAGGGTTCTGATGGCAGAACTTTTGCATCTATCCTGTGTTTCTGTTACTGGTATTCTCAATTTGAAACTCCCACTCCTGGTATTGGATCAAGCAACTTCAAAAAATGAATGGGGCAACATTTACTCCTCCGGTGAACATTTTGAAGACCATCATCACTGCCCCTTAACCGAGCATCTGCCGAATTGAAGTCACCCCAAAACTACGCACGGTTCACGTTGTTAATTAGCTGTATCAATATCGAATAGGATATATCAGTATTTGAATAAATAAATGAATACATATTTCATCACATACACAAAGGGAGGTTAGGCCGCTTCCATACTTTGCGCACCGACGCCGTCACGCGCGTGACGGCGTCGGTGCGCAAAGTATGGAAGCGGCCTTATTTCGTCGTAATCATTCGAGATGGCTTGAATGGACGTTGAACGTGAAAGATAGTCGAGGAGTTGTCAACTCTTGTTCAGGGTGTGTACCCTTACATCAGGATGCCGCACCGCGGTGTGTCGCAAGTGGGTGTGTACCCTTATGACAGAACTTCGTACGACGACGAGCCGCGTGCGACGTAGTGTGTGCGAGCTATGCGCGTCATGGTGGTAGGTCTTAGAACGTACACGGTAACGCTAGGGGCGCGACACGCAGTTGACTTGTAAATCGTTTCGGGACCTAACAACATGACGCTTTTAGCTCATCCGCATTGCTCCGCTTGCGACATGCCGCGATGCGAAATCCTGACGTAAGGGTACACACCCGTCGCAAGCGAAGCAATGCGGACGACATAAAGGCGCCATGTTGTTGGGTCCCGAAGCGATTAGAAGTCAGCTGCGCCCGCGCCCGTAGCATTACCGTGTAATCGTTCTCAGATCCAACTACCGCGACGGGAAGACGGTCGTATGGCACGGCCCCTTGGAGCTAATTTGCCAATGGGGCAGTGCCAAAGCTCCTCCCCTAAAAAGGCTTAGGTAAATCCGGGAGAGTCCAGACGGCCCATGCGCCCCATTGGCAAATTAGCTGCAACGGCCGCGCCAAACGACATACACCCCCGCGACGCGCACAGCTCGCACACACTGCGTCGCACGCCTCTCGTTGTCGTGCGGCATCCTGACCTAAGGGTACACACCCCTTATTCCCTCCTTTCCTTTGTGGAAAGCTCAAAACGTATATGACAATGCAGGGTGTGAACGTATCTTTGACGTCCACGTGCCGCATCTGTTCATTGTAAAGCTCATTGATCAGTGTGCTAAAAGTAGAAAAGTTTACCATTTTGATATTCCTCACCCCTTCACAACTGCTTGCAGCGGTTTTCTTTGGTCTGCAAAATCTGCCATTGCCACTGCCTTGGCTTGGCTTTTTCATAAAAAGTGGTTGATTCCAAAGTTGACAACTTTCTCTTGATTGTTCAATTACACCCTAACGAACCATCGCTAGCGGGAGAAATTTCGTTCGCATGTACAGTAGCGGTCAAAAGTTTGGAAACTTTTGAATTTTCAACCTAATTCGATTAAGAAACAACCGAGTTGTCTCAAATTCACATGGTATGTATAGAATTGAGTAGGAAACACATGCGTGACATCGCTTGCCGATAATCGATTAATTGATCTACACTATGTGATTTACTCATAATATGGCGCGTCAAAAGTATGGAAACTCTCTTGTAACGATATCATCCCGCTGCTGATTTGTGAAGGTTTGCTATTTTTTCATAGTTTTAGGTTAAGTTATGGCACAGTATGTCATTTTCAGATGGGATCTCTTAAAGAAGTAGCATTAGCTGTGCAGGAGGCGATTGTTCGGGCCATTAAATCTGGAACCCCAAGAACCTTCTTGCAGAGCAGTATCACCTCGCTAAAAGCACGATCACCAAGATTTTCAAGCGCTACCAAAGGCAAGGAGGTGTAGTGAAGACTCATCGCTCAGGAAGACCTCGTAAAACAACACCAAGGGACGACACATTCATCGTAGGGGCTTCGCGTGTTGACCCGCGCCCTTCGTCAGACAAGTTTTTTTTGGGCCTTTCTGTCAGCCAAAGTACTGTTCAGCGTCGTCTGAGAGCTGGCGGATTATTTGGAAGACGTCCCAGCAGGAAGCCACTAGTGAGCTCAAGGAATAGGAAGGCGCGACTGAGTTTTGCACGTCAGCACCATGCCTGGACCAGAGAAGAGTGGGGAAAAGTGTTGTTCAGCTACGAATCAAAGTTCTGCCTCTTTGGCAGCGATGATTTGAAGTACGTGAGGCGTCCTGTGAACAAGAGAAATCATCCAAAGTACCAGGTACCAACAGTGAAGCATGGCGGAGGTAATGTGATGGTATGGGGATGTTTTGGTCTATGTGGCGTTTTCCCTATCCAAGGGTATATGGACTCGTCCGCGTACAAGGGTATCCTTGAGAGTACCATGCTTCCTTTTGCTCGTCAAAGAATGCCTAGGGAATGGATTTTTCAGCATGACAATGATCCGAGGCATGGCTCCCGCCTCGCGACCGTCTTCATGAGATCGAATAAAATTACTGTCATGAAGTGGTCAAGCCAAAGTCCGAACCTCAATCCGATTAAGCACCTTTGGGAGGAACTTCAGCGTCGTACAAGACACATTCCAATGAAGAATTGCGATGAAAAGTACGATATTTTGTTGAAAGAAGGGGCTTCGATTCCTCGGTTCAAAACTGATGCTCTGATCGAGTCGATGCCCAGAAGGTGTAAGGCTGTCATTGATTCACGCGGGTATCCGACGAAGTACTAGTTTTTGTCTCGTATTCGACGTTATTAGGTTCGATTT
Organism: Trichostrongylus colubriformis; assembly: GCA_963978905.1. Lineage (NCBI taxonomy): Eukaryota > Metazoa > Nematoda > Chromadorea > Rhabditida > Trichostrongylidae > Trichostrongylus > Trichostrongylus colubriformis. Next base: position 5,920,542 of record OZ022259.1, on the reverse strand, counting down.
TCTTCTTCTGAGAAGTTTCCAAACTTTTGACGCGCCCTTTTTGAAATAAACAGCATTTCCTCACTCAAAATCTCCACTCTCAAAAAACGACGTTCCACATCGTGTTCTCTACTTGATTTTATGCCTAATCTGTGAATTTGAGACAACTCGGTTGTTTCTTAATCGAGGGAGGTTGAAAATTCAAAAGTTTCCAAACTTTTGACCGCTACAGTATATCTTTCATAGATAAGCACTTATAACCAATATTATTCACTGGCAAGCATCCAGGCAATTGTTGGAACTTATACTTAGCTCAAAAAAAAAAACTGTGTCTTACACTTTGCATCCAAACAGTTGCCAACTTCTCCCTTTCGTCTCGCACAAACTTGCGTCCGAGCGCAGTCTCGATCTGTTTTGCAGTAGAATGACGGTGGACTGGGGTACTTCCGCTGCAACAATCATCTTTTACAAATGGGAAAAACGGAAGATGTACTCATTCAAGGCTACTCGACTGACGTTCAGTCATCCTCCTTCTCGAAGGCAAAGCCACAAAAAAAGGAAAATGTCTATAAACGAAATAAAATCATATGAGCTTATTTATTTCTCCATCGATTGGAGTATGTTTGAGATCCAACAGCCAGCTCAAAAGAGACTGATTGACTGATTGTATTGAAGTGAACTGATTTGGAGAGTTGATTTGGAAATGAAATGAATTGGTGCTGTCTCAGGCTGTATAAAAAAACTACCTGAATTCCTTTACTGGTTCTCATGCAAATGCTATAGCCGCTTGTAACCGGTGTACATTGCATCCCAACTGGACAAGAAGAATCCGATAAGCAAAGATCAGGAATACAGAAGGAAACTGGAAGAAGGAGAAGAGCACATACGTGCTTGACAATCATCTGAAAAAATGGTAAAAATTTGGCAGTTTTGAGCCCTCAGAACAACGAGGAGAAATAGCATATTTGAAGACTGACTTGCTCTGGATTAATTATCGCTGAGCAGTCTCAAACGCGTTAAAAAAGATAATCCACATAGATTCCAGAACTTTTTTAGAACAGACAACTCAGCCGTTCAAAATACGAAGTTGAATAAAGTGGCTAAGAATATCCAAATGCGAAGCAAAGTGGTCAGCTCTGCAGCGTAGACAGGAGATGGCGTGAGAATTCAGTAGTAATGGTGCATGACGATGGCGCTTTTTTCTTTGTGATATCCAGTTCGACGACCACAAAATGCGTTCCTCTTTCGAAGCCAATGCCCCAGAATGCAAACATCAAGTGGACATGTGGCGTGGAAGCGTGCATGCCTCCTGAACGAAAGGAAATTAGTGCCAATTGGTCGCTTGGGGCGCCCAAAACGTGCGAAATTCGTAAATTCCGCTCTCTTGTCATCGGTTGATTTCTAAACCTTCACTATGTATATTGTTACTTTTCAACATGGTGAAGTAGAGCTCTTTGATTGATTCTTCAACTCAACCACATCCGTACTAACTCGATTATATGAAGTAGGATAGTGATAGTGATAGTCATTTCTCACTGCTCTCCATGGTACACACCATTTAAGAGCGCCTGATAGGGCATGGCCTACGGACACGGTTGAGTGGCGAGAGTAAGAGTGCGTGGTAAGAGTGAAAGTGTGTGGCGGAGTAAGAGCGTTTGATACACTCTCATCCAAGTCTGTAGGCCACGCCCTATCAGGCGCTTCGAAATGCAACTGATATCAGAACATGATCAAAATATACTCACCCAATGACACTGTTCATCAGACGTTTTTATTGTAGCGGCGTGTAGCAGTAGTCAGCGATGTAGTGGATTGTACACAACCAACTTCCTAATCGCTCTTATCAGCGGTAAGCAGTCATTATCAGATTCAATCTGTCATGACTGAGGTCCCCGTACCCTGTAATACCTGTGAGCGTGAGCGCTCCACTGTTAGCCAGTAGCCTTTTGACGCTCCCTATCGAATCTTGTCTCGTTATCGTTATACATCACCCAATATGAATGTCCCCGTTCCACCCCTCAAAACACCTAGTATCGGCGCTCTAGGATCAACCCAAATAGCGAAACAAATTCAGCGACATTCGCCTCTTGACGCTTCTTATCAGTCCTTACTACCCGCTATCAATTTGGATCACCCACCATTAATGCCCCGTCCCACCCTCCGAAACACTTTTCTGTGTGAGCGCTCTAGGATGGACCCGAAAGGCGAAACAGGTTTGGCGACATTACCCTTTCAAGGCTCCTTATCGGCCCATCAGCTGCTACCACTTTCAGTCTACCACCGCTGCGGTCCTCTTACCAACCACTATATCATTTGTAAAGTTCAGGATCCCACCACTGCTGTGACGCGAAGTATGAATTTCCGGTCAAACAGACAGACACCGCACACACCAACAGGCATACCTAGCCGATTATATAAACTAGGATAGGAACCGATGAGCTCTTGATCCAACAAGTCTACCAAACATCGTAATACTGGAAAATTCATGATGAGAAATACTAATTAGGGGTACGTTTTGGGTGTGTGCACTTATGACAGAAAATTCGCTTCGCGGCGTCGCACTCGCGGCGCCATCAGCACGACTAGCCAAATCGATTGTTCCTGGGAGCCCGGCAGAGAGTGGCTGCGTCACCTCTACCCTTCCACCCATGCGACACTGCCTCCTGCACCCATGCCACCCTGCCTCCTCCACTACTGCCACACTGCCTCGCTTGAAGGCTGCCATACCCTGCCACTGATACTCGCACGCGCCGAGCCGCTCGGAGCGGCCACGCGATTCTCCAACATAAGTGCACACACCCGTACGTTTCAAATGAAGACGAGGTGATGGAGTGTTGCCGATCGTACTGACAGTGAGGAATTTCACGATTACACATTGTTATTATCTTCGTGCCCTTTTTGGAGCACTTCGTCGTATGATCTGCCATCTGTGAAGATAACGAGTCATTTGATAGTCAGCTTAGCTTACCTCCTCTCCCCTTCCTCCAGTGCTCACGGTGAATTCACTTTGAATGTTGCTCGATTTTGTTTTCGCCTTCCAAATAGTACTAGGTAGCTTGATTTAGCATTCACTGTTGTACTTCGTACTTATTTACCAAAGGATCAGCTATTGAAATGTCCTGCTTGGGAGTTATTCATGATCTGTAAACGACTGCCGCGATCAGACCGGTACAATAGCTAACCGGTCGCTAGTCTCACACCCACGCACTCCTTGTTATCGCTCCAATACAAGCAAATCTTTGTTTATTGTAGTAAAAAATAATAACTTGCACACATGTGAATCAACAGATAGGGAAGAAAATGAAAAACAAAATCGAAGTACACGTGCATTTACAAAAATAGATGTTACAACGCAGGTGAAACCAGTAACAAGTATTAATAAATTTTTGATAACAGACAATTAAGTAACAGGCTTTATACAAATTCCAGCAATTTTTATAGCTATCGTTATCGTTTATGAAGGCATCTGTTCTCGTACGATGGGCAGAATTGGAACAAAAAGTTTCGTGTTGCTTCATCACGATCCGCTAGCATACCCAAGCAATAAGTACGATAGTACTCCGCATATCCATCACAAAATCCATGACTTTTAGTGACTTTGCGAACTTTCCGCGTCTGAACAATGATTTTTGATGATCACATCGAAAATCTTAATCCCTGAATTCATTTATTCCTTCAAAGTACACACAAAATGTATTGAAATAATATCCCTTGTTCCGGAAAAAACAAGTCATCAGACACAAAACACGAATTTAAGAAAGGAACCAGAAGCTGAAGAGCGAAATTGAAGCAGCGAACAACGAAGAAATTAGAAAAAGTCCCGCTGGAGCTAGACGGATTTGTGACCGAACAAGCATGTGCTGGTGCGGTAAGATATTTCCGTTTAGGCCGCGGTCATACTTCGTTGTGAAGGAGGCAGGACGTGGCTGCGTATCTCTGCGTCTCCGTCCATGCCACCCTGCCTCGTTGCCTGCGTCATCTCTGCACCTGCCTCGTGCAACTCTCGCTGGTTGTGAAAGCAGCCACGCCCTGCCGGTGGTGAGTATGACCGCGGCCTTAGGTGGATCAAACAGTTCTCGCGTGATTCTGGTCCACGGTTCAGAAGGCAGAAAGGCGATTCTGTATTGATATTATTGATCTGTATCTATGCGCATATTTATTACTATATCTCCGCATATTGAGTTATTTGTACCATGGCTATCCCCAATATCATGTCAATCTCTTGCATCTGCAATCTCTCCATTCCTATAGCACAGGTCTTACAGTTTTAGCAATTCGACAATTCGACATTATGCGGAAGTGACATCGAATAGCAAGCTCTTAATTATTTAATTACTGTTGAAGCCCCCTTTTCCTCCTACTCCGTCTTCCACCTCACTGAGATATTGTTTTTTTCTTTTCGCTGAATTACTTTGTATGATACTTTCAATTTTTCACATTTTCTTACAAGGAAATAATGAAAAGTTTGTGCTGCATACAAGATCAAAACTCGGCATTGGTAGCCGTATTGCATTAGCAAACAACCTCTTGCGATGTAGGAATGCGCCGCGCATTCTGCTCCATCCAGAACTGTTGAGGTAGGTGAACGCTTTTTGACCTATATAATGACTTGCGGGCATCAGCCGATGTGAATCAGTGTTTTTATAACCCCACGGAAGTCTGCTACCATTCTAGAGGAATAAAAGGCTCGATTGGGATGGGCGGCGTTGATGCGGGGTTTGATCCCGGCACCGTGCGAATGAGACTGGGCATTACTTGCCATTGCACTATTTCCGCCACTGACTTGTTACTATGTATCTTGAAGTAAAAATGACTTCAATGCAATCGTTTAAGCGAACCACCCATCTTTCTCTGCGAGAGTAACGTTCCACTTTCATCAATTCGAACCACAATACTCTATGCATTCACACCAGGTATTCCAAGCCACCGAGCTGGAACCAACCCCTCCCACCTCTCTTTTAGCGACGTCTTTGTTTAGCCGATGCATCCTTTGTAGAGGCGCGGGCGAGCAGGAAGTTCAGCTACCCGTGACCTTCAAGAATGAATGCCATTGTCAATATTCATCTTAGCCAATGGGGCCACCACGAGGACTCGAAGGGTGAAAATATCAGGTTGTTCGAAAAGTTTTGATAGGGCTGAGATTTCTTTTCTGTTCTATTTCACAACTCAGCAAACAATGCACGTTAGTCAACAATATAATAACCATTGTTAGTTATAACATTGTCCCACCTGACGGGCAGGTCAGCGATTCCCTTCTCCCAGAACTGGGAAGATTGGGAGTCAAAAAAATTACCGACCCCTTGTTCAAGGGGTCATAGTTGATGAATTGCTTTTTTGCTAGGAAAGCCTCGAGGGGCCGGAACGAGTGGCAGTCTGAGGGGGCAATATCAGGTGAATAGGGTGGATATGGAACCATGTACCAACCTAGCTCCTCCAGTTTTGCACGGGTCTCTCTCATAGTTAAAGAGACTCGTGCAATACTGGAGGAGCTAGGTTGGGACACGGTTCCACATCCGCACTATTCAGCTGATATTGCCCCTCAGATTATCACTTGTTCCGGCCTCTCAAGGCCTTTCTAGCAAAAAACAATTCGTCCACATTGAACAAGTGATCGGTGTCTTCTTTGACTCCTAGTCCTCCCACTGCTGGGAGAAGGAAACCGGCGACCTACCCATCAGGTGGGATAATGTTATAAGTAACGATGGTAATTATATTGTTAACTAGCTTGCATTGTTCGCTGAGTTGTAAAATAAAAAAGAAAAAATCTCGATCCTAGCAAAACTTTTCGATCAACCTGATACTAAGCTCGGAATAATGTATGATACTATACAGGCATATTTGCATACACACATACTATTGCCTTGTGCACCCGCCTACATCAATCATCAGACGTCTTCACTATTATAGGAAACAATCGCATAACTAATTTTAGGAACTGTATCAACAAAAGGGCAAGAACTGTTAATAATAGATGACAGGAAGTTGTCATATCATGGCTGCTCCACTTAATACAAATATTTCAACACCTACCGTTTGCAGACCACCAATTGACATCCTTGACTTCGTTTTGAGTTCAGTCAAAATCCCAACGAATTCGCCGGAAGAACCAGATTCCTTTGTATCTATAAAAGAAGGGTCACGGCAGTGTTGTAAATTTGTTCCAATGAAAACGCCTTTGACCAACCATCCATATTCCGGACGCCGATCATGTGTTCGGTCTTACGTTCTATCTGCAAAGATGGTTCATCTCGCACCAATGGAAGGACACCAATTAGAGCATCAGTTGGCGTCGAGAAGGCCAATTCTGGAAAAAAAAACAGGTTTATATTTCTAAAAGTTCCTAGCCCAGTGTAAGATTCGAAATTCTGAAAGTTCAAGTGGGACACTCACGGATGCCACATATACATATCAAAGCGAAGGTCGACCGCATCATTTCAGACAGCAGAAATTAAGCAATGTCGCCTTATAAGCACCTCAGCATTACAACACGTTCGTCACTGTCCAGTTTGTGGCTTTTGAAAACACGGGAGCCACAGTACGTGACTTGCCACTCGTCTATCAAAACATTTATCAGTGTTGCAGTAACCCCATGTGACGGAAGAGGGTTAAATATTGCATGGTCACACGATATACTGGAGTAGTGCAAAGTGAGTGGATGTTTTACGTAGTGCATACTAACGAGTATGTGCACTTATGACAGATTTTCGGGCGGTCGCGTGCGGCGAGCGGCTCGGCGGATGCGAGTACCAGTGGCAGGGCATGGCAGCCTTCGGGCAAGGCAGTGTGGTATGGGTGGAGGAGGCAGTGTGGCATGGGTGGAAGTGCACAGGTGACGCAGCCACGCTCCGCCCGGCTCCTAAAGGGAATCGATTTGGCAAGTCGTACTGATGGCGCAGTAGGTGCGACGCCGCGAAGCAATTTTGTGTCATAAGTGCACACAGCCCATACTAACGGTTTAGTCCTGCGTACAGTCTTCCTTTGACATCGGATTCAAAGTTTTGAATAATTTGTTTTTCTTACAGCAACTTTTTCAGTATATTAACCGCTCCAGCCAACCTTGGTTCATTTGCATAATCGAATCTTCCCTTAAAAATCTGTCGTCTCAAAGGCACCGAAAAGGCAACGAAGGAAAACAGGATCGGGAATGTTATATTGTATATTGAATGGCCAGCTGTCAATGAGAGATTATGTATAGTGAGATAATCTGTGGCAAAAGGGAAGGTATAACCTAAGCCCAAGCCACGTAGGGTCTGGGTATGATCCCTGGCTGTGATAATACTTTTTTCTGCTTTATCTCTGTAATATGCTGTTTTGTACGCCATGTTCCACCTATACGGCCGAGACCATTTGCTAATGTCCTCAGTTTATACAATAAAAACCTGAGGCATTAGAAGTTTTTATACCGTCAAGACAGTAATCAACGTCAATAGCGTACTGATTGACCTTGTGAAAAAGTTCGTAGAGTAATGCTGTCATAGATTCAACTGGAGAGAAGATCCGCTGTTCGAGGCAAAATCCCATTATGAACTCGTTTTGCGAGAAGTTATCTCGATAGTCACATCTCTATAGTTCTCTGCGCTCGACACATTTCCTGCTCCACGAACTTGCAGCGCGGCGGGCCCGCAACGCCTGCGGCGGAATTTCAAAGCCGTGTTTCACATCAGCTGATCGGTGGGTTTCGGTTCGCTTGAAGCAGCTGCTCCATAAGTGCCCTTGTCGTTCAACTGTCGAAGCTCTTTCGTTAACGGGTTAAGCTTTCTAGGCAGAAAAGTTATGGGGCGAATCTTCATCGAAAACCACGGTGAGTCTTGTTTTGAAGCAGAATTTGTTGCAATTACCGCACTTTATCAAGGAAGATCACTTCAAGAAGTTGTAAATCACAACAATCGAGACACGTAATAGAGGTGGGGAAGAGGGGATAATGGTTGTGAGCCAGGAACATGTAGATTTACTCAAGCCTTGGAAAACGAGCATGCGATGTACCGCCTTCGCCCAGTCCCCCACCTAGTTCGCATTGCCTCGAAACTGTTACCTTTTGCTTCATTCAGGAGGGCTTCGTGTGGTTGTGTGCCGCTTCTGCAAGACATATCTCACGAATCGTAGTGAGCTGATTTCAAGTAGATTTCAGGGTGAGTTGGTGGTTTTGATCTACTTCCTCTTATCTTGTGTATACAAGAAGTCATTTCTGTGTTACTTCCTTACAGCATACATTTGTACTATACTGTTGCGGTTGAAGCGGATCAATAGTGTGCAAACCGTTGATAATTTCGGTTCTGATAATTTCAGTAGCAGCTCCGGCGGTCTATCCAACGAATCCTTTCCGTTACTAATTGAGGAAGAGGGTGATAGCACACATTTCTGCTACCGTAATTTACGTGATATATCCTTGAAATAACATTGTAGCTGAAGTATTTTTTGTGAAAGGCTTAGTGGAGGGTGGTAGGATTTCCTTCCACTCTGAAAGCTTAGACAAAAGTAGCACCGGACGCTGATCGTAGTGGAGTGCATCCCCCTTATACCAACACCTTTTCCCGTGCTTTGATGAACTTGTGACATGCATCTGTCACACGCGTAACTCGTTGACAACTTCTGTTAAGCCTCACACAACAGTTATATGTGTAAGATGCCATATAGATAGTTGTTCCGCTGAACAACGCATGAAGCATATTAGAAGTGTGGAGCGTGAATCACAGCATTGTTAAATAGTTGAAGAGGAGTACTGCTTTTGTTGTCTTCATGGATCGATTACGAGCGCTCTCCTCTCCACGCGTTCTCGAGAAATGCAGTGAAATCGGTGAAAAGTGTGATATTCAGCTTTTCTTCATGACTTCTTATCTTTTTCTAACCAGATAAAAGGGAAATCCCATACGGAGCTGTTGCACGGACGCGTTCGATACGCACCGTATCGAATTCCTCGCTTCCTATCGATACGCACCGTATCGAATTCCTTATTCCTCGCTTTAAGAAATGATGAAACCCACAGAAGTTTTTCTAGGAAGTACATTATTCGGTAGTGTTATTCTTACCAATTTTGTGTTTGAAGGAATGCTTCTCCTCGAGGTAGGTTAAAATAGATATGTTTTCAATTCCGCGAGTTTACCTGGGGCGGTATCTCCGAACAATTTGTTGTGGTTGGTAGTTGCATAAACCAATAGTTTTTAACTTCAAACTGCATAGAAATGGACCCCTTTGTGTTCATGGACTCTTGAAAACACCAAAGTCAGGGTCCTCCGGACGAGCCATGTTATTTCATCGAGCGTGGAATTTGGATCACTCAGAAGCGCAACATCGGGATATGATGACAGGAAAGCATATTGTGCGTGATGTCATGTGCCGCGTTTGTCATGTAAGTTCATTTTGAAACTTTTCCACACCTGTCCCATATCAGTGAATATAAGTTTCGTTGCTAGCGCAGTAATCTATTCAGCTGTTTCACTGGAGCCAGGGGGGGGGGCCACTCGACGAAAGCAGAAGTCGCGCCCATTTTCTACTCATAGGCACTCTGAAGGTTATTTTATGCCTAGATTCGGCTAACTAACTGAGAAAACGATCAAATTATTCTTCCATTAGTACATTACGGAAACTTCGCTTCAACTAGACCTAACAACCACTTGCGCGTGTTCGCCTAAGCCTTAGGAAAGGGAATCTCCTTCCCCAAGGCTTAGGCTAACCTAGGATGAAAAATGGCCCGACTTTGCTCTATCCGAATCGTTTCTATGCAGAATTCGAACCCGATTCGGTAGCACTATGACTTCTCTGCGCTCTAGCTATAGCGTTAGAGTCGCAAAGCACAGAGCACTGTCCCCCCCCCCCCTAACTCCAGTAGCACCTATTCAACTTTTTTGTAGAAGAAAGTGGGATGGATGTACGAATTCGCAATGGAGGAGTCACAGCGTTACAAAGAAGCCCGCGTCATTCTTGAAAAGGCGCTAATTGACGAAGAAGATGGTTTTCCGGATCCGGCAGGAGCACTTGAAACGCACGAGCAGCCTCCCTCGTACGTCTTTTGTTACCATACTAGAACCTGTTCCGCTTCATGTGATTACGGCTCTACGACTGATTTTTCCCTTCCTTTGTTTTAAAATTTTTTACCTTTTTTTTCTTTTCTTATTTGCTCTTCCCCAATCGTTAATGAAGAAGTCAAATCCAGGCAGATTAGTTCCTGAGGGAATAACTCCACCCAGATGTGGAAGTCGGAAATGTCAACATATTTAGTAACTGTTGAAGTCTAACTTCATTTCATAAAATGCAGCATCGCAAGCAATTGTCCCCTAACTTCGTAAGCAGGTAACTGCTGAAATGAGCCTTCTAGAAAGAAAGGACTAATTTCCAGTGAGCTTTCGTTTGAAAAGGGATAGTTTCCCTATCTTTAAATATGAGCGAAGACTTTGTTGTGTTGTAGTGAAATGCTTCTGCAGTGGTGTGCTATTATCCGAAAAGAAACCACTCCGTTCCTCATCATATATATAAGATTGATGTGGAAATCCAAATTTCGCATCAATTTACTTCAAAGTTTTATACATTGATTCCAGGTCCCCCAAGTTTGAAACGTTTGGTGGACGTCGTGGAATTCGTCTGAACGCTTTGATGAGGCCCGAATCTGCCATGACCAGCAGGAACGCTTCTGCTCCCCAAGGCTCTGCTGCTACTTCGCACGAAGCGCCATAATTCATCTCGGCATCTGGAATTGTCATCTTTTCAATAATGCTCATTGTGTGCGTACCATCCTACATTGTAGAGCATCATGACTGACTTGAAATCTGTCTTTTGATGCTGTAGCCGTGTACTACGTAAACATTTTTGTGCATATTCCGAAGGTGAACTTTAACTTCTTTTCAGGAGTTTTTCTGGAGCGTTGTTTTATGTCACAAATTGTATATACCTAAATATGGTCATCTGGTGTGTTATATAATTGCTGTGGTTAAGAATCAGTCTTAATACTGAGAAACATCAAAAACGCTACTTTAACTGCAGTTACTTTTTATCCGGTAAAAGGTTTTTCTATTCTCTTAGATGGATGAATCTTGGCTTATTCCATGCGATACATATTATTTCATCTTGAATCTGTGTTGCAAATGAGCTCTTATCTGAAATCCCTGATTGCTAGATGCCTCGTATGTTCTTCGAGCATTGGGGTGGACGGAGGACCTTTTCCTGTGAGAAATGCGGAACATACCTTTCAAATAGGCAGGAAGTCGTATCTACTCGATTTAGTGGTAGAAACAGTGTAATTTTATATTTTTGACGCTTACATCCAATTTCTCTTCTAGGAAGTACTGGTAGAGCCTTTTTGTTTCGTCGAGTTGCTAATACTAGGCAAGGAAATCCTGTGGTACGCAAGTTGACCACTGGAAATCATTTGGTACGGCATTGATTGATATGTGGTTCATCTGTTGCCCTTTTATTGATTTTCTCTATTGATTTTTTATTGCAGGTGCGTGATGTGTTCTGTCTTTGCTGTGGTACCAAACTGGGTTGGTTGTACGAATTCACTTGTGAGGTTGCTGAGCGATATAAAGAAGGTGAGATTGTTGAGTTAACTACAACCACCTGGTTCAGATGGGTTTTCGTGTTGAATGCCGAGGCTCACCATGAACAGCCATTTCTGTTTGACAATGTCAGCACTGGGCAAATAGATTTGAAAAACTAGTTTGCATACGAAGTGACTTTGTCATATCATGCAGTCTATTTCTATACATTGCCTCCATTTCTCGCTTTCTTACGCTGCTCCTGTTCTCGCACTTCTCATCCCTGAATCTTCACTCAAAACTTAATTATATTCTCTCTATCTTGTCCTCTTCCTATTCTTGAACGTGGTCATGGCTTTCCGTATTCCAACTTGAATCTTCGGTCTGCGCTTATATCAATAGCTAAGCAATGGTTGCTCTGTAGAACCTTTTGTGGCTGGTCAATATTTCACGGAAGCTTCATCAGTTCGAACATTTTTCCCACTCTTTCATATCATCTCTGGTCGAAGCTCGCTACTAGATATTCTAACAATGTCTGTTTTTCCATTAACTCTGTTGCCATTTCCAGGTAAATTCATACTAGAACGAAGGCTTGTTCGCGAGGCTGAAGTTTCGCACAATCAACTTGCGGAGCGATTATTCGAACACGAAGGTGCTGCTTCTCCAAAAGAAGTCCCACTAAGTTGGAAACGTTTGTAGAAAGTTTGTTGACGATATTTTGTAAGAATGATCTCATTTTCATATCCTCATCATGATGACCTCTTACCTTCTTAGGCCGCCCTCAGACTTTGCGATCTTGCAATATTGCGGGATCGCGGCTTTGCACGCGAAATTGCGGCGTTGCACAATCTCAAGGTTGTAGTATCGCGTGCGAAAGTGCGATGTCGCAAAATCTCAAAGTCTGACGACGGCCTCAGAGCTTTGCTGTTGCAGTTATTACTGCTTTTTTGTACTGGTAAACCCTTTCAAACATTCTCTACGTCACCACTCTGCCATTTGTTGTTTGTTGTTGGTTTTTTTTCAGTAAGCTGTGATTAAACACTCTTACATCAGTGTTTTGTTTTGTCCGTGTGTATTTCACCTGCTACTTTTTTTTCAATTTTCGATGTACTTTTATGTCATTTGATTCATTAATCTCAGTGAATGGCAATATTGCACAAGAGTAACAGCAGGGACGGGTCGGACTGCGAAAATCAGCGACCTATCGAATGCGACATGAGGTTTGTTGGCGCGGTTTTTGGTTCTACTGCTCAGAACTAGCAATCTTCTTTGCAGTGGCGAAAGCGGCTCATACGTGAGAAGGCGATGTGGAAACAGAAGACGGGATGGGCACAGTGGTTTGTTTGAGTTCAAGTGATTCACGGGTCTAATTATAAATTTTGTTTTCTCTATTTTGTCTTGTAAACTATTCCATTTAGAGTATTCACGAAGAGGATCTGTCTCACCTGGAGCCAATTCAGGCGATGAGTATGATGTTGGCTTCAGAGACGATGCGGTAGGTTGAGTGAGTGTTTGTCTCACGGATTTGATTGAAAGGTTGATGATTGCAGTTGGAAGCCGACTTTGCTCGTTTACTGAAGCGAACTCGAGGTTTCGACATAAAGGTAGTTCGAGGTGATGGCTCCTGTATGTTCAGGGCTGTAGGTCAGTCTTTTCTTGAACGTCTTCATTCCATTTTTTCGCATACTATGTTTTCAGCCGATCAGCTCTACGCTGACCAAGATATGCATGGTGAAGTGAGACGGCTCTGCATGGATTACATGGCAAGTTTTTTTTGAATCTTTTATGCATTTGCATTTGATGTATTACTTCTCAGGAAAGAAACAGAGATCACTTCGCTCCCTTCGTAGCCGAAAACTTCTCGTCCTACGTTGCTAGAAAGCGACAGCCCGGTCAGCACGGTAATCATGTGGAACTTCAGGCTATCTCGGAAATGTTTGCGCGTCCTATCGAGATCTACGAGTACAGTGAAAGTAGGTTTGATCTAATTTGAAGCCTATTATCTTCATGAGCCATCACTAGCAGCAGTATCCTTATTCAGATCCAAGGAATGTGTTCTATCCAACAATAAGATCACTCGATGTCAACGTACCTATACGCCTTAGTTATCATGGTTCGTCTCACTACAACTCAGGTAAGAACTCAGGTTCTTTAAGATTTATCCTTATAACATACGAATTGCAATTTTTTAAATTTTGTGTGGATGTTGGTAATATGTGTAGAACTTTTCTGGTTCAAGCCGCAGGTCAGATTTTCATTCTGCAGAGACTAAAGGAATGACTATGTCAAATCTGAAAAATTAGTTATAGTGAGAGTGGTAAAGGGCTAGTTGAATACGGCACACCAATTCTTTACTATCACTGCACGGCTCTAAAAATCTGGTGCTTCTTCTGAATAGCGTATTCCTCCTCGAATCTCACTATGCGATAAGTAGAACGTTGCCTATGCTTAAATTATTCTTTTCAGTGGTTGATCCCTTTGCTCCCACTGCTGGAATAGGTCTGGGACTGCCAGACTTCTACCCACGTGGAGTTAATAATCTGAGAGACACTATAAAGGAAAGTGAAGATCGAAGTGTAGAACAAGCCATACTGGAAAGTCAACTAGCTCTTACTGACATTGAACGGACTGAGAAAGAAATAAACGAGCAGGTTACTCCTTTCAGAGCAAGATTGGTTCCATATTTTCATTAGTAAGGATCGGTTCGCTGGGATCGGCGAGTATGCGAAGGCGCCAGTTTCGGTGATGCTGTTGTTCTGAAGTTGGCTAAGGTGCCACGAGAGGCGTAATGTCTTCTAGAGATTTGTTCTAATCATCCACATAAGTTGCATATCTATTGATCCTTCTTCCGATGTCCTAGTTCTGGAAAGGTGTGCATGAACAATTTTTCGACGGCATCAGAACTTTCCTGAGTTTTTTGTATTGTGTCTATCATTCTGCTCTTAGGTTTTAGGTTTTTCGACTCATTATCGTGCGACCTAGGAATCTTTTCTCAGACGTTAGAAGCAGCTGGTCATCTTTAGTGTTTCCACCTGGTTGTAAAAGGATGCGGGAATACGGTGAAATACGGTTTATGTGCTTCCTTACTGATGAACTGGAACCAATTCGTGACTCATTTTAACCGTATGAGACGGAGGCTTTGGAAATTCTCATCGTGAAGAGTGCTTATTTGATTTTTGTCTGTTCATTGTTCAGATCGCACGCGACTCGTATATGGAATACTTACGAATGTTAATGGATTCTAGTGATTCTGCTTGCGGAAGTAATACCAGTACGTGTTTTGTTCAATAATTCTGTGAAAGAGCTTATTCTCATGTTTGTCTACTTTAATCCTTATAGAAGAAAGCGGTGGTGACGGTGCAAAGGGGTACACAGAAGTGCCAGGAGGCATGGCACGACTTCCTTCCAAATCTACTCTCTATGAGGAACTTCTTGCATTAGAAGGTACTCCGTACAGTTTTTCACAGTCGTTAGTTCAATTGAAGTTAAATAGCTGTATGCGGTTCAGGATTTGGTCCATGTCCTGCAACCGCTGAAGAAGAAGAAGATGCACTGGCTCGCGCTCTTCTATTGAGTGAGCAGCAGTACCTGGAAGAACTGCAATACCGATATGGTTCGGGATCAGATGGCCATAGCATAAACTGAAACCTGAATTTTTGAGGCACCCTATAAAGCGAACACTATACTGAATCACATTTATGTTGGCTTCCTTTCCTTAATTTGTAGTCGTATGCGCTTTCTAGCTTTCTAGTACTTATTACACGTGTGATCCTGCAGATCATTTCGGCTTTCAGCTTTTCATTCATAAAATTGTGATATTCTGCATAGTTCCTATGTCTTTTTTGAATAATCGAGTAATATCCATCATAATACGGTCGTGCGGAAGTATGTGGTATCCTGCTAGTCATGTTAGTTGTGCTTAAATATTGCGAATCGGTTGAATAAATTCAACGTTTGGGCACCGATGTCACCTTAATGAGTATCCGAACTCATAAACTATCTACTGGTGGTTAGTTTTATTGCTGGCATTGCTGTACACAAATAGGTGCTGACAGAGTGAAAAATATTACGGTCTGCTTTGCTTCTTTCAGTTGTATTTACATCAGGGTCAAGCGTGGCGTCGAGAAAAACTTTCAAGAAATACGACCCCCCCCCCCCAAAAAAAAAGGTTTTCTTACGCCCCCCCCCCCTCCCATCGTTAGATGTTGCTATTTCTGTGGTCTACTCAGTTAACGCGATCATCTCGGAAATTATGATACATGAAAAAACTGAGACCAATTCGTGACAAAGCAAGAAAAATAAAAACTCAACAAAATTCGATTATATTTTTGAACGAACGCGGTGTCGACCATGGGTTATGCGCTCGTCCTCCGATAACCGAAGAAAAGGACTAAAAGACATGCAAGTTCAGCGGCTGTAATAGAGAATGGAATAGGGGAGGGGGAATTCGAGCCCGGTTCGCCTAGTGCTATGACTTATCTGTGCTGCTCCAGCCATAGTGTCAGAGACGCAAAGCACGGTGCACTCTTCCACTTCCCCCCCCCCCCCCATCCCTCCAGTTGTAACTCTAGTAGCACCCTCTTTCTTTAAAACTTCCTTAGACCAATGTGGGCTGCCTGTTTTTCCTCCTAATGGTTGCATAGTTCTCTATATGGAAATCCAGTCGAGGAGGAAAATTCTGAAGTATCTCACATCAAATCGTCGTAACTTTCTTTGAGCTTAATCTTAAAATTGCAAATTTGCGATGGATTTTCCTGATTGAGGTGGCGAGATCTTCCCAGGAATCTTTGAAAAAGTGATTCCTTGTTACTGAAATTCCTCCTGTACACCTTCTGTTCTCTCAGAGGTCCAACTGTTTGGTGACTAGCGTTGGCGGACCTCGCTACGGGATGCGCCATGCTTGAGGATTTCATTCACATTGTTGGTAATACAAACTCTTGTCCGGTCCTAGTGATTCGCTAGTACCACTTCACGTTGTGGCAATCGTAATAAGATATGAAAGAAGCCCATATCAGCTTATTTTCGTTTTCATTCCATAGAATCTTGAGTATTCAACCATGATCCCGTGGATACATACCGCTCGCTACGACTACGGTGAATTTCGAAGGTCTCTTTGTGTTTTCGGTGCCAGCGGACGAACGAAAGAGCTAATGACGTTGGCCGGCTCCGGTATGAGCCGCGCCATGCATGAGATCAGGTGAAGGGGTAAACAATTCTTGTGGTCGTCTTGGAACTGTGAACCATGGACAAGGCATCAAGTATCGACCTCGTTATGCACGTTTGATTGCAGCAGCTTGACACCTAGTTTGTAGCCCACAATTCTAAGAGGACCAACCAAGGGACCGTTTGACTCTGTTCGTCTTTTGCGTTATCCATGCGCTCCTTTCTCCTCATTATCGTCTCAGGCGTCTAATTAAAAAATTGTCTTTTACCTTGTTTCCTATTCGTGGGAGGCTGCTTTCTGTATGTCCTTCGATTTTCAAGTAAAGATCAAATAAACATTAGTTTGGGATTTGAACCCATCTAGTCAATTTGATCATATCTCCCTTTTACACATTGCCTTCCGTCGATAATTTTCGGCGGCGGAGGCTTGACCCTGGTTTACTCGTCTCATTTCATCCATGGAAGCCACTCGGGAAACTACTGTCATGGCGAAATTTCACTCAGCTTCGTGTTGTAATAGCGAAGGGCAACTTTTTGAGGCCTGGACAAAGACGATGGACGACGCGGTAAGTGATTGGTCATTTGCGTTGAGTTGCGCATTATATTTTGCTTGTGATTGAATCGCAAAGGCCTTCGGTTCTGGGTCTTTATTGACTGATGGTAATATGGACTTTTACACGGCTTCATCTTGCGTACACCATCCTACCTTCTCGTGTGTTTGCGATACATTTTCCAGTTTGGTATGCCATCGGTGCAACCAATAATTAGCACTGTTTATTTGAAGCTACTCACTGCTTTCTTTGCTCTTGTTACTACAGTTCATTTTTAGTTCATAGTACTGCAGTTCATTCCATTCGAGATGTCAAACTACTTTTTTTATTTTTTCCTATTTCATGACTCACACATTTATTCTTTTTTTGTTTAGGGTTACCTTTAAAAAAGCTTAAAGATATTGAAAGCTGCAATTGTATTGTTGAAGGAGCAGCATCGCAAGCATATAATGAAATTATTATGAAGTGTAGCCGAAACGGGCTGTCCTTGAGTATAGGAATGTCAATCAACATTTAGTCGTTTGCTAAGATACTGACGAAAGAGGTCAGCGGCTCGGCAAATACTCCGTGATCGGCGCAGTGTTTGAGGTGCCAAGACGAGCCGTGCTCTTTGGCAAACAGTACTCACTACGCCCATTAGAATTTCCACGGACGTGGTTATCTTACGGTTTTTGGATTGAAGCCTCCTTCAATTCTGTTTTAGTGCCCAAACACTACTAGTTTCCTTTGGAGCTCTTAGGCGCGATGACTCGGTTCTTCCTTTCTATGTACTGCTTGAAGTCGTGCTTTGTTTTTAAAGAAAAGGAGCATTGGTCATTCAGTTATAAACCACTTTTCTGTTCATTGTGGAAAGACTAGTCAGAGTCTACTGAAACAAGCTGAATTAAGGACATTTGAAAAAAAAAGGATAGCGTTTGTGGGAAGTCTTTGGATTTATGTATGGCTCGTGCCTTTAGAAAAATCTGTGCACATTACGGGCACACGTGAAATTCAATAAAGCGTGTACTCCACCGGGCTGAAAATTCCCTGATCATCCTTTTAGAAAGAAGTGTCGCGAGCAAAACCGTACATCTTGGAGGCAGGGTCATCTACAATTCCAACTTTGAAATAGATCTTTCAAGAAGTTCACCACGTACGATTATCAGAATTCCAACAACAATAGGATATCTTCAAATATAAATTTCGTGAGCAAATTTCAAAAGTTCTAGTAGTTGTCTAAAACCCATTTCAAGAAACTTTGTGAATTTTCAAGAGTTTTTGGAACATTTCATGTAGTTTTGAGTCCACTGTTACAGTTTTTACTCGTTACAATAATTGGACTATTTTGTGAACGTGAAGCTTGGCAGGTCACCATTCTAGCAGATCCAGATTTCCCAACACTTCCATTTCCAGGAAATCTTGGTTTCGCTGGCTCTTTCAGGACGTAACGCGAAGCTCTTATGCCACGTCATCGTAGGGATGCATAGTCTCACGCGCGGCCATTTTTGTGTTGGTTCCCCTCGTCGCGCAAAGCGTTTCCACCGCCCGCGATCCACATCTCTATTTCACTTCATTTTCTCTCGGAATTGAGTTCACTTTCTCCTTTGATCCTATTTTACGATAGCAGTAGCTCTTCACAGTGTGTTTCATCTTTTCCTACCATCGATGTTTTTGTTTCTCCTTCATTTTTATTCTATTCTGTGTGTCCACAAAACTAATCTATCAAGGTAGAGGTGAGGCTCGTTCTCCTACTGGACCTTGTTATTCAAAAAATAATGAAAAATGACGAGGTATTCCCTCAAGCATCACTGTCGTATCAATATACGCATTCAAACATATATTTTGACCAAACTCAAGCACAACAGTTCCATTCCTACCCTGAGGCTTAGGCAAAAATATCGCCCCCAGTGTCCCCTCGCTTTACCTCTTTGGGATAGCACCGTGGAAAAGTTGCAATGGCATTGTAAGGCACATTTTACGTACAGGCTAACCAATCGATGTTTAATTTTTTCGGTTTCTGTGTTGACATGAATCTAATCGTAATTTTCGTCGGAAGAACATTTTATAAAATGGCCGATCAGCATCTCTTTCTTCATAAAAATGTTAAGCTCATGGGATAGCATACTCTCTCTGGTGCTATCGCAATGAGGGGGAGGACACTTCACTATGGACTTTTTACCTGAGACTAGGAGGGGAAGCAACCCCATCTTTCCTCCACTAAGGTTTGGGAAAAATATACGCTAGTGTACAAATGACCACTCAGAAATTACACATAGATGTCTGGGTGTGTAACTTTTTACAAGCTCCTCCTCCCGCCCTATCATTGCGTCGTACCCTCTCTTCCCATAGGGCATATGGGATAGTTGCATAGACATCCAATTCTCAGTTCGAACTGACTGCTTCATTTTAAAATAATAAAGTAAAGCGATCGGTATCAATCTAATCTAATAGTGTGGGCCACGCTCATGCTCCTCTCTGGCCGCGATAGTGTGTGTTTAACCTATAAGGCTGCGGTCATACTTTGCGTTGTCTGCGGCAGGGCGTGGCCGCGTATCTTACGTCTCCACACTGCCTCGTTGCCTGCGTCATCTCTACACCTCCCCCGTGCCACTCTCTCTCACAGGCAGCGAGAGAGAGTGGCACGGGGGAGGTGCAGAGATGACGCAGGCAACGAGGCAGTGTGGAGACGCAAGATACGCGGCCACGCCCTGCCGCAGACAACGCAAAGTATGACCTCGGCCTAAACTTGTTTGCGGAACCAGTCGAAGTATTATCCGGTGCGATGTGGTTAGCTGTGGACGAAAAATCCGGCAGCAAGTAACTATTTCTGCTCGTCGCGCCTCTTGAAACTACATCGTTTCGAATTCTTACATCAGAATTTGGCGAAAGTGCTTAATACAACACTCCGTGGAGAGGACCCTTTCCTCCTTGAAATGTAGACGTGGGAGGGGAGACAAATCACTCAGAGAGCCTTCGAGCGATTAGCTTTGTTGCGTCTCTATTGAGCGTTGTTATTCAGAGTCCCAAGAATCAAAGGTAATTACCAAAAAAGTGCAAAGGGTAACCCTGCTCTGTCGCGCTTGCTTAATATCTGTAAGTATCCAGCACTGCGTCCAGAAATCGAAAGGGAATTCGCGGCAAAAATTTATAATGTGAAAGTCGAGGTGATCCTGAGTGGAACATTAGAGAAAGAACGCAGTAAGACATTCAAAACCAGAGAAATAAAAAGCTTCAAGTCCTGTATCTCGCTCCCCTCCCCTCTCTTTCGTCCTCTACACTCCACTAACCGGTGAGAGTAGCTGCACATGAACAAGGGGCTAAGTCACCCAGCCGCTAAGGTCACGCCAGCCGCCAACATCTCCCCCTCACAAGGTTTCCTTACAGCTTCTACTTTTTCCTCACTTGTGGCACAATAAAACAGCGTTTAACTCGAGGAGTAGAAACCCGCTCTCGATCCCTCCTTACAGCCTGTGTTTCGTGCTTCTCTGTATCACTAGCCGATAGGGTAGATGCAGACGGGAGAGGGGTCGAATCAGCAGGCAACGAATGTTGTCCCACACTCGCCAGCAACTACCCGGGCGAATGCGTTGCAGTGGGACTCGCAGTGCTGCGAGATCATGATGAGACCCCAAGCTGACTTTTTCAATGCGCGTTTCGCCGCTCATCACTTCATCTTGAGTGATGTGTCTGCTTTCAGAAAACAAAGTTCCCACTTCTTCTCACCCCTCCCAGTGCTTTCAAGCGACTTCAGAAAGAAGGGAAGGGCGCGATTCCATTCTCGTTCACCAGTGTACCACATTTTGCTCACTTAAAAATATGCAGAGAACGCTCCCACGACTCAACTCCTACGGCCCATAATGACAGGGGTTTTTCTCATTCATAGGGAGGGATCTTAATTCCATCTTCGGCTAAGAAAAGAGGAGCTTTGGTGTGAGTGAAACAAACTTTACGTTAAAAACTTCTCACTGAAAGTGGTTTACTACACAGTTCTCCGGACCTTTGCCAGTACAGCTCACGTCCCTCTGTCCTCACTAATCGTGCTTTACCTATATGTGTTGCTATTGTGTGAGATATGCTATTTTTGCGTAATGAAACGTGAAGTGGCGTCTCACCACTCCCCGACCCACATTGACTTGCCTTTACGAATACACTCGCGGATCTCATGAATTCTCCTAGGTATAAAATGGAGAAATGTATTGCTATCCCAAAATTTCCTTATTTTGTGGAGGTTGCTGAACAAATATTTCTAAAGCAATCCACAGGGGCAGCCGCAGCTGTATTGTGGCGACCGTACCCCCTGACAAACAGAGCCAACCATCGAGTCAAGTTTTCCCAAATTTTCGGCTTTGTGCGACCTTCTCCTCAGAAATCTACAATATTTTCTGCATTAAAGCAGCCAACTGAAATAGGAAATAATGAAAATATTTCATGTCATGGGGCTCCATGTGTTTCCTTATTTTCGTAGAACACATTAGCCAGCCGTTTGGATGTACTGTGAAGTGATTAACTTGTGAAGGAATTTCGAGGAGAGTTTCCCATAGGACCTAATCATCTCATAATATTCCGTGCGCACATGAGCAATCGCTTGTACTTCTTCAATTTCAACTCCGACTCAAGCTCGGTTCTGCTACAGAAAATTGAAATGTGACATGAATTTATCCTACAAATACATTAGTAATCCTACAGAAATGAAGTAATCCTAAAATGTGATGTGAAGGTCCTACAAAAAACAGAAATAAGCGTGTAGACCAGTAGCATGAGACATATCTCAAGCGCTTTACGAGGGAGGTGACTAGCAAAAAAAATTTGACAACCTTAATTGAAAATGACTATCGACTGTAGTCCTCGTGTGACGGATTCAATCTTCATCATGTCGCCATGAGACGGCGTAACGAAGCTTTCCATAATATAAACTCTTTTGCTGCAAATTGATGGATTTACAGTAGTGATTGATAATCGACATGTTTTCTGGCCCTTGCATGATTTTTCCCTTGAGAATTCTTCTGTCTTTTTCCCTAATACTATGTGATGGCACTGGCAGTTATTCAAAAGGAGGAAAAAATTTTATAACTAGCTGGGCGAGTCCTTTGGTGACGGCTGCCTTTACTGCTTAGGTCGGTCTGTCACAGTGTGTAAATAGCACCGATTCATTTCGTATGCGGGTACAGCTATCTCGCCAAGACCATTGCTACGTTGAACGTATTGTGACCAGTGCAGAAAGGCACTTGGTCGCGGATGGGAGTCAGATCTGCACCCGCTTTTTCCAGGAACTAACAACCCCCTTACCGAAAAATGTGTGCGAGCACGGTACAGATTACACAAGGGTGAGACATGATTGGCACATATTCGAATTTTTCATGTCATGGTGGCTCCGTGTGTTTCTTTATTTTCGTTAACACATCAGCCAGCCGTTTGGATTTACTGTGAAGTGACTAACTTGTGAAGGAATTTTTAGAGGAGTTTCCCATAGGACCTAATCATCTCATAATATTCCGTGCGCACATGAGCAATCGCTTGTACTTCTTGAATTTCAACTCGCTTTGCATAGTTTTGATTCACACTAAGCCACGTTGTGCTTTTTTACACTTCGTTATTTTGAAATTCCTTGTTCCAGTATGTGGCGCCTACTGGCGACTTCGTTGCTGTTGGGTTTTGCATGTGGAGACGAGCAATTCGAAAAGGAGGATGGCGTCTATGCTTTAACCGACAAGAATTTTGACGAATTTGCTCAAGCAAACCCCACATTCCTCGCAGAGTTCTATTCGCCCAAGTGAGTTCTTCAATCGATTTCTAAAATCCAACTGTTGAAGAAGAAAATCGTGTTCCCATCCGCCCTACGGTCTAAATTGTCTATCTACATACGTAACCCGGTATGACGTGAAAGATTGAGAGATCGTCAGGGAGTTCTGTGATTTCAGAAAGGCTTATTCGTCTAGTTGCTGTCTAGTCTGTCACTGATCAGCCATTCTTGAATCCATCCACGTTCACCTCAGCTATGGAGCATTTCGCTTCTGAGACCACTGACAGTTTCGCAGAGCGGTTCATGTTAATGTTGAGAGAAATAGTTAAGGCTAGAGTGCGTTGATATTTCTTTTTCCCACTTCCTTGTTCGACAAAATTTACCTTGCGATGTCGCCGATCGCGAAGCATTACCGTAGGCATGGTCTTGGCGGAAGTCTATGAAAGTTAGTTGGGAAAGTTTCCAAGAAGTGTAGCAAAGGGCCGAGAGTTAGAGAAACCCAGCTTTGCTTTGGTAGTGTCATGTGTGCTTTCTGTCTTTGTAAAAAAATCGGCGCACCGATCGTCCGTCTTTGTACTAGGGAACGATAAGGCTCACTCTGTTTAGTTGCTATCATTGCCAACAACTTGCTCCGATATACGCGAAGGCTGCTGCTCAAGTCAGTATCCCTCTCGTGAAGATCAATGTGGAGGTCGAAAAGGAGCTGGCTAAGAAATATGAGGTCAGGAGATATCCAACCTTAAAGTTTTGGAAGGATGGCGAAGGACCGAAAGATTATGATGGTGGAACAGAGCTCGAAGGTAATTGCATCTCTTTCCAGAGTTATACCTCCCAAAGATGTTCCATTTTTTTGTGTTCGTTTCAGAAATTGTGGAATGGGTGCAGTCTCGGACAGACCCGAACTACAAGCCACCTCCGGAGGCCGCGCTCACTCTCACTGCCTCCAACTTCAGTGAATTTGTGAACGAGCAAGCCCTATGCCTTGTTGAGTTCTACGCCCCATGGTAGCTTTTAAATTTGTTCTGTTGGTCTGGTCATATTGGACTGGTGCATAATTAGTACGGCTTTTTTCAACCGTTTTTTCCAAAAGCAATAATAAAATCTGAGCGAAACGTGTTAAAAGGAATTGTCCACGAAAAAATTAGTTTTTGTTACCCATACGTTTATGTTGTATTTGCCTAATGTGGACCTCATGCAAAGTTTCAAAGTTTTACGCGAAAAAATGTGAATGCGGCTAAGGTACAACACCACAAAGTACGTCCGAGTGGGCGGGGCCTCCTTGTCGAAGCCTCGTCCCGTCGTCCGCCGAACTTGGGAACGGGGAGTGGGACTGTTTACGTAACTTTCTCTTCCTACAATGCATCTCCGACCACGGCGGACGACGGGACGAGGCTTTTGCTCGGAGGCTCCGCCCACCCGGACGTACTTTGTGGTGCTGTATCTCAGCCAGATTCAGATTTTTGCGCATGAAATTTTGCATGAGGCCCACATTAGGCGAATACAACACAAACATATGAGTAACACAAAAATTCATTTTTCCGTGGACGATTCCTTTGAATAATCATTAGGGGAACGTTTTCACCATCGCAACCAGGAACTGCTTCCTATTTGGTTGCCGTCAAAAGGTCAATCTTCACTGCAGAAAAACGCAACATAAAAAGCCGCATTGAGTA
This sequence comes from Trichostrongylus colubriformis, assembly GCA_963978905.1. Taxonomy (NCBI): domain Eukaryota; kingdom Metazoa; phylum Nematoda; class Chromadorea; order Rhabditida; family Trichostrongylidae; genus Trichostrongylus; species Trichostrongylus colubriformis. Next base: position 5,895,989 of record OZ022259.1, on the reverse strand, counting down.
CACGCCAACCTATAACATTAGTTATTGTTCTGATTAAGGTGCGGTCACTGCAAAAATCTAGCTCCACAGTACGAGAAAGCGGCGAGGAAGCTCAGGGTTAATGCGTTTCCTTCTCATTTTAACGGATAACATAATTTTTCAGAAAATTAAATCGTGCTGATTTTCAGGACCAGGGTAGTCCGATCAAACTTTTCAAAGTGAATGCTGAGGCCGAAAAACAATTAGCTCAAGCGTATGCTGTTAACGGATTTCCCACGCTATATGTCATGCGGCATGGACGAAGGTTGTGCTTCAACTTTTCTTAGATCTCTTCCAATTGTGGTTCATATATTTTTTCAAGATCAGAATACAAAGGTCCCCGTGATGCCTATGGAATTATTGATCACATGAAGGAGCTTGCGAAGCCCGCCGCCAAGAAACTTGCAAACGCTGGAGCAATCGACAGGTATTGCACGAACTTTCAATGGATACAGTTTAAAGCTCATTTGATGGCAAATAACTAGTGTGACTTCATTTTTGACTGAATCGTGCAAGAAAATGTTATTATCGCTGTGGTGTCTTGGCCATCGTAATCTTAGGGCTTTGATCATAATATTACTTTTTGCTGTTAAGCGTGGTTTTTTGTACACCTTTCCATGCTCGATTTTTCAGATTTATGGAGAAAGAGGACGTTGCAATAGTGGCATTCTTCGCTAGTGAAGATTCAACGGCTTTTGAAGCTTATGGACAGGCGGCCGAGATGCTGCGGGAGGTATAAGCCTTAGAATGACTGTTTTGGACTTTCTGATTTACTATTTTCGTTCGTCTAGGACTTCAAGTCCATGGGATATACCACCGATTCGAATGCTTTCAAAAAATATGACGCAAAACCTAATGATATCATAATCTTTTATCCAGTCGTATTCCAAAGTAAATTCGAGCCAAAAAGCAGAACTTACAATAAGGTACGATTTGGTGATGATTTCTGTCATATCAGCTGAATTTTTTATCTCAATCTTTTGAGGCTGGTGCTACATCAGAAGATCTGGTTGCTTTCCTTCGTGACCACTGCACGCCGCTTGTGGGCAAAAGGACAAAGGTTGGTCCTCAGAAATTAATCATTTAGGCTAGCTATTAGGTTTGTGGAAACGGTTGTTTGTCAGAACAACGTTGCGACCCGATACACCAAATTCCCCTTGGTGGTTGTCTACTATAATGCTGATTTCTCATTGCAATACAGAGAAGGTAGCGAGTACTGGCGTCAGAAAGTTTTGAACCTCGCCCAGAAGGTGCGTTCTTCCATCACTTTAGCTCGTTAAAACAGCAAATGTGGTGTATTATATCGGTACCGTGTATTTGACCTAATTACAGTACCAAAAGGAGAAATATCGCTTCGCAGTTGCTGATGAAGAAGAATTCCAAGACGAACTCCAAAGTGTGGGACTGGGTATGGTTGTATCTTCTTGACATCTCGCACCATTTTGAGAACCAAAAAAAATTACTAATAAGATTCTTGGGTTTGGAAAAAGGCAAATTTTATAGCTGATTCTGGACTTGAGCACAATGTTATCGCGTTTGGATACGATGGTAAGAAGTATCCCATGGATCCCAATGAATTTGATGGAGACTTCGATGAGAACTTGGAAGGATTCATGAAGAAACTTAGCACTGGTACGATTTATAGGTTTCTCAGGTGTCTGCTAAAGCCGTCGTCGGACTTCGCGATTTTGGGCCAATGGTATAAGTTTTACGACGATGCTCCTACTTCAGGAAAGGTGAAAGCATTTGTCAAGTCAGCTCCGGTGCCACGTGACGATAAGGGTCCTGTACGGACTCTAGTAGCGTCAAACTTCGATAAGGTATGTAAATATTGGTTTTTAATGCGTAGTACTGATGTCTAGTAATATGTAGCAGTAGTTATGAAATTCAGCTTTCGAAGTACTTTGAGCAATTTTTCTTGTTTTTGTTTCAAGAACTCATTCTTTTCACAAGTGCTGCCCGTACATGCTGTTCAATTCAGATAGTTGGTGATGAGACTAAAGACGTGCTCATCGAGTTTTATGCCCCGTGGTGTGGCCATTGCAAGGTATGTCAGTAGATCTCTCATCACAGAAGCTAGTGAAGAAATAAGATTGATGAATTTTCAGTCTTTTGAACCCAAGTATAAACAGCTAGCGACTGACCTGAAAAAGACACAACCAAACCTCATCATTGCCAAGTTTGATGCAACTGCCAATGACGCTCCTCAAGCGTATTCTGTTGAAGGATTCCCCACCCTCTACTTCGCTCCCAGTGGAAAGAAGGTGAGTTCCGTTCGAATATGATATAAATCTCGCCGAGAATGTTGTTCTAGTCGACTCCAATCAAATACGGCGGAAATCGTGAAGTGGAAGATATCACTAAATTCATGGAATTGCATGCAGTGAAATCGTTCCAGAAGAAGGAAGAGCTTTAACGGACGAATCTTTTTCACGACGTAATTTATTGCTTCACCAAATGCCCCCTCACGAACATTTGTTTTCACTTTATTTGTTTGACGTGCAATGGGTTTGGCGTATGCTTCTAATAATTTTGGACGTTAACCATGTTTGGTTATTGGCACTCAGGGATTGTGATAGTGTGCAGTACTAGGGGGCTGTTAACTTCCACACGAGTGCCGGATGTTGTTTTTTTTCTTTGGCGATTTCTCATTGTATACGTGTATTGATATGGTTGTCTGTAAAATTTTTCCTTATGATTTTGATGTGTTATTTATTTAGCTGTTAAGAGAGGTCGTGCTTTTGGAAAGTTCATTGCTGGTTTGAACGCCACAGCAATAGCTCAGCTTTGGTGTGGTAAGAAGCGATGTTCAAAACGTTGCGCAAAAACTGAATCATGGCGTATACTGAGAGTGGCTTCTTCGGGCTAGGAGACGACCTCCACTGGCTGACTGGCGAATTCTCTGCTGTAGTGTGGAGCCATGCTAAGCCTTGCCAGAATCAGTGCTTGCGTTCCTGATTACTGAAACGCGTCCGTCCGCAGAGACTGCGGGCACACTACATTCGGCAACTTCTTTGCTATTGCCTACGCAATCATAATTGTCGGTGTTTGTGGGCTGAATGAAGTTGTTGAGCAGTGTCAGCATACGTAGAGTGAAATAGCAGTGCGATCACGGTCGTGTTAGGGGGGGGGGGCACTCCACCGTGTCGGCGTCCGGCGCTATTTTTACCTGGCTTTTCGCCTAAGTCTTAGTCTAGAGGGAATTATTTACTCCTCGAGTAAGGCTTAGATGAGAGTAGCACCTTGAGTAGGGAGGAGGTGGTGTTGTGACAGGTGGTGCACACACCACTCTCATGGTGCGGGGATCAAAACCCTCACCTACGCCCGCCCATGCCAACGAAGCCTTTCATCCCTCCGGGGTCGGCAAAATGGTAACAGATTGTCTGAGAGGATAGAAGCACTGACTTGTACATCGGGTGCCCACCGCACATCATATAGGCCACATCACATTCATCAGCCACCACGACTCTGAATGAAACTAGAATGTGCGGCGCATCCCAGGAAGGGATTGATTCACGCCAAAAACTTTATCCTTCATCCTTCATAGGCTTGAGTGTGCAAGCTGAGGATTATAGAACGGTTTCGAGTGAGATAGCCCGACAGTGAGTGCCTCCCCCACATCGAAAACATTAGCACCAAGATCACTAATTATATTACGAATCAATTCAAATCGACGTCCTGAGTTGGGCGTGCTCATGTTCGCGCTGTTGTCGCTCTCTTATTACTGTCCTAAAATCATCCTTATACACAAAAATGGCTACTTTACCTAAGCTGTAACTAATGGAGTCAAGGGTCCTACCCAAAACGAGGCATAGGCAAAAATCGGGTGTTGATGTAGATGGAGGGGCTACTCCCGTGCGATCGGCGTCCGGGCTCTAATTTTTTGCCTTGGATTTTTGCTCACCTGTGGTTGAAGGGGAACCTTCACCCGCCTAATAAATTTTCGGGTAAAAATATACATTTTAAACAGTAATCAGGTGGCGATATTCTTTAAAGACCCCCCTCGGCAAGAAGCAGTATTAGACTTTCACTGTACATTTCTGAAAACGCCTACGAAATGTCACGCCAATCAGGCAATTTGAGCAATCGGATTTAAAATTGAAGCCGAGTTAACAGATGGTAGAGTTCCTTCAAAACCTTCGTTCGGCATAATGCATTGAAGTACTTCCATTGAAGTACTCTTCAAGTCGGTGAAAAAACCTTATAGAAATAACAATAGACATCTACATATTCATCATGAAATCTTTTGAAATCCTTTCAATAGCCTCACAGACAACTACAATATTACATTTCATTATAGTTTTTATTAAAATAAAGTAGTTATATGTCGAAACCCCTTCAGCAACCTCATTCAGCTCACAAAGCCAACAATGAAATGGAATGACTATATGGGAAGAAGCTGAAAAAGTCGTTGAAGTGATGGTTCGAAAACTTTCTGCGGAAAGACGCGTTTTATTCCCTGTCAGGGTTACTGTGACATGGTTTCGACGTCCTGAATTTGTGTTCCAGTTTCATAATTCAGCGTAGCATTCCATAGACAGCCTGAAGTGTAATTGGTCACGCTGTTGTAGCCTCATGCTAGGAGAAAATAGGTGTGTGAGTTGCGCTGCTCTTCAAGTGTGTCTGTAATTCGTTGACCGAGAATCCAACAATGGTTAAACATCATCTGCTGCCACAATGACGTTGCTGTCTGACGTAGTGGAGGTTCAGTGGCAATGACGAGAATCAGAGCATCCAAAACAGCTATGCCATTGCAGCAGTGTTGTGACAAGAAAGAATTGATGAACCGAAACAAAACGAAACGAACCACCTACTAATTTACTCATTTACTTTTTATACCTTTTCTTTTTCCTTTTTTCTTTTATTGATGAGATGAGGTTGACCATCGGCTCCTACGACTTCTCTATGTACGTAGCTGTTTTCCCGCGCAGTAGAAGCCACAGATCCTCTGTTCTCCTTATCGACCTTTTACATAGAGGGTGCTGAATGATCATCATTATACTTCCAGCCGTACTGCGTCTGCTCTCAGCGCGTGAAAATAGGGCGGCAGAGTATGGTAATAAGTTTTGAACAGGGTCTGCAAACTAATAAACTCTTTACGTGGCAATGAAGTAAAACATGAATCCGCATGACTATGCATCATGTTGAAAACGTTTGATTTGGGAATTTTGCGGACCATTCCTTCATTTTTAGATCACGTAGGTTACCGGCCAGTTGTGCACGGCATAGCTCAGATTTTTCTGGTGTACCCAGTCTGTGACCTGTGCGGAAGTGGACAAGGGCAATTAAAAACAAAGCCTTTCAAGCAGGTTCGTCTCTCGATTTGATTACCTGATTTCCTTGTAGCATCGAGGAAGTTCGTTTCTCCTGCTCTTCAGCACAGTATCACTCTAACTCATCGGATTCTATTAAGACCAACGATTCGCTTTCTTTTTGGCTCTTCTTCTTCTTTTTAGCAGCCAACAAAAACGATTTAGGTGAATGTGAACGTCTGTCCATCGACATCATACTCTATATATAAAGCAGAAGTTTGGTGTGTTTGTTTGTCTGTCTGTCTGTCTGTCTGTGTGTGTGTCTGTCTGTCTGTCCGCTCACCGCATAATTTCTATCTCGCGTTGCAGCAAAGCTGGGACCCTGAATTTTTAAGGTAATATAGGGGGTGGTAAGGGGCATCAATGGTGAAGGAACGGAAGTGATAGCAACTGATAAGGGCTGATAAGGAGCCTCGAAAGGCGAATGGCGGGAAATTCATATCTCGCGTCGCAGCAAAGCTGGGATCCTGAATTTTTAAGGTAATGTAGGGGTGGTAAGGGGACATTAATGGTGAATGAACGGAAGTGATAGCAACTGATAAGGGCTGATAAGGAGCCTCGAAAGGCGAATGGCGGGAAATTCATATCTCGCGTTGCAGCAAAGCTGGGATCCTGAATTTTTAAGGTAATGTAGGGGTGGTAAGGGGACATTAATGGTGAATGAACGGAAGTGATAGCAACTGATAAGGGCTGATAAGGAGCCTCGAAAGGCGAATGGCGGGAAATTCATATCTCGCGTCGCAGCAAAGCTGGGATCCTGAATTTATAAGGTAATGTAGGGGTGGTAAGGGGATATCAATGGTGAGGGAACGGAAGTGATAGCAACTGATAAGGGCTGATAAGGAGCCTCGAAAGGCGAATGGCGGGAAATTCATATCTCGCGTCGCAGCAAAGCTGGGATCCTGAATTTATAAGGTAATGTAGGGGTGGTAAGGGGATATCAATGGTGAGGGAACGGATGTGATAGCAACTGAAGGGCTGATAAGGAGCCTCGAAAGGCGAATGGCGACGCAGCTGTGTTGTGATGGGCCGGTAAGGAAATTACACCTAGGGATACACCGAGGGTACCCATGTCACCACTCCCACAGTCCAGCGTCAACCATTTACAACCTGTCTGCACCACATACACCCCTATCCCATTGTTATGATGTCTCAACTGAACTGCTGTCTGGAAAGGTCGGGCATGTTAGAATTGGGTAGATGCTGACCTAAGCGCACAGAGCACATAAGAATTAAGCCTAGCTCCGCCCACTGTGAGCGAGGCTTGCGCGGAAACTGCCGGTGTTCAAATTTAAGTCCACGCTTAGGTTCCAAAAATCAGGCAGGCTAGGAATGGACCTGTAGAGGTCGGGCAAGTTAGGGATGGGTTGGGGTAAGCCAAAATGTACGGAGCACATGAGAGGCAAGCTAAAACCAGAAGTTTGGTGTGTTTGTGTGTGTGTAAGCATGTGTCCGTTTTTTGTCACATATCTACTTTCAACTCAATTGCAACGTGGAGAGGTCGGGCAAGTTGGGGATGGGTAGGGGTTGACAAAGTGTGCGGAGCTCATTAAGGACTAAGCCTAGCTCCGCCCACCGTGAGCGGAGCTTGCGCAGAAATGGTTGAAAAAAAATCAAGAGTGGGCCTGTAGGGATCGTGCAAGTTAAGACTTGGTAGGGCCTCATCTCAACTGTATCCTGGAGGGTCGCGCGAGTTAGGAGTGGGGAGGGGCTGACCTAAGCGTACAGAGCATATAAGAACTAAGCCTAGCTCCGCCCACCATGGGAGGGGCTTGCGCCGAAATCGATGAATAAACGAATTTAGGTCCTCGCTCAGGTGTTGGAAATCGGGCAAGTTTGGAAAGAGTCTGTTGAAGTCGCGCATGTAAGGACTGGGAAGGGACTGACCAAAGTAAAGGGAACACAGAACACAGGGAACGCAAATTAGGCACGGGCTGTGGAGGTCGGGCAGGTTAGTATTGGGTAGGGACCAACTGTACGGACCACATAAGTTCTAAGCCTAACTCCGCCCACCATGGGAGGGGCTTGCGCCGAAATCGATGAATAAACGAATTTAGGTCCTCGCTTAAGTGCAGAAAATCGGGCAAGTTAGGAAAGGGTTGTTGAAGTCGTGCGAGTAAGGACTGGATAGGGACAGACCAAAATGTAGGGAGCACACAAGAAGCAAATTAGGAACGGGCCTGTAGAGGTAGGGCAAGTTAGGATAGCGTAGAGGAAAACATAAGTGCACGGAGCACATAAATTCTAAGCCTACCTCCGCCCATCATGGGATGGGCTCGCCCGAAATCGATGAATAAACGAATTCAGGTCTTCGCTCAAGTGCTGAAAATCGGGCAAGTTAGGAAAGGGTCTGTTGAAGTCGCGCATGTAAGGACTGGGAAGGGACTGACCAAAGTAAAGGGAACACAGAACACAGGGAACGCAAATTAGGCACGGGCTGTGGAGGTCGGGCAGGTTAGTATTGGGTAGGGACCAAGTGTACGGACCACATAAGTTCTAAGCCTTACTCCGCCCACCATGGGAGGGGCTTGCGCCGAAATCGATGAATAAACGAATTTAGGTCCTCGCTTAAGTGCGGAAAATCGGGCAAGTTAGGAAAGGGTTGTTGAAGTCGTGCGAGTAAGGACTGGATAGGGACAGACCAAAATGTAGGGAGCACACAAGAAGCAAATTAGGAACGGGCCTGTAGAGGTGGGGCAAGTTAGGATTGCGTAGAGGAAAACATAAGTGTACGGAGCACATAAGTTCTAAGCCTAACTCCGCCCACCATGGGAGGGGCTTGCGCCGAAATCGATGAATAAACGAATTTAGGTCCTCGCTTAAGTGCGGAAAATCGGGCAAGTTAGGAAAGGGTTGTTGAAGTCGTGCGAGTAAGGACTGGATAGGGACAGACCAAAATGTAGGGAGCACACAAGAAGCAAATTAGGAACGGGCCTGTAGAGGTAGGGCAAGTTAGGATAGCGTAGAGGAAACATAAGTGTACGGAGCACATAAATTCTAAGCCTACCTCCGCCCATCATGGGATGGGCTCGCCCGAAATCGATGAATAAACGAATTCAGGTCTTCGCTCAAGTGCTGAAAATCGGGCAAGTTAGGAAAGGGTCTGTTGAAGTCGCGCATGTAAGGACTGGGAAGGGACTGACCAAAGTAAAGGGAACACAGAACACAGGGAACGCAAATTAGGCACGGGCTGTGGAGGTCGGGCAGGTTAGTATTGGGTAGGGACCAAGTGTACGGACCACATAAGTTCTAAGCCTTACTCCGCCCACCATGGGAGGGGCTTGCGCCGAAATCGATGAATAAACGAATTTAGGTCCTCGCTTAAGTGCGGAAAATCGGGCAAGTTAGGAAAGGGTTGTTGAAGTCGTGCGAGTAAGGACTGGATAGGGACAGACCAAAATGTAGGGAGCACACAAGAAGCAAATTAGGAACGGGCCTGTAGAGGTGGGGCAAGTTAGGATTGCGTAGAGGAAAACATAAGTGTACGGAGCACATAAGTTCTAAGCCTAACTCCGCCCACCATGGGAGGGGCTTGCGCCGAAATCGATGAATAAACGAATTTAGGTCCTCGCTTAAGTGCGGAAAATCGGGCAAGTTAGGAAAGGGTTGTTGAAGTCGTGCGAGTAAGGACTGGATAGGGACAGACCAAAATGTAGGGAGCACACAAGAAGCAAATTAGGAACGGGCCTGTAGAGGTAGGGCAAGTTAGGATAGCGTAGAGGAAACATAAGTGTACGGAGCACATAAATTCTAAGCCTACCTCCGCCCATCATGGGCTGGGCTCGCCCGAAATCGATGAATAAACGAATTCAGGTCTTCGCTCAAGTGCTGAATCGGGCAAGTTAGGAAAGGGTCTGTTGAAGTCGCGCATGTAAGGACTGGGGAGGGACTGACCAAAGTGAAGGGTGCAATAAGCAAATAAGGCACGGGCCTGTGGAGGTCGCGCAGGTTAGGATTGGGTAGGGGTCATGTGTACGGAGCATATAAGTTTTAAGCTTATCTCCGCCCACTATGGGCGGGGCCTGCACCAAAACCGATGGGTTTTCAAATTTATAAACCCTCGCTTGGGTTGCAAAAATTGGGAAGGTCAGGAATGGGACTGCCCAGGTCGTGCGAGTAAGAACTGGATAGGGACAGACCAAAATGTAGGGAGCACACAAGAAGCAAATTAGGTACGGGTGTGTGGAGGTCGGGCAGGTTAGGATTGGGTAGGAGTCAACCCACCAAACTTATGTACTCTGTACACGTCAACCCCCTGTGTATAGAGTACATAAGTTCTAAGCCTAGCCCGGCCATAATTGCAATAATGGTACCACACTCACAAAGTGACTGTTTGTTCTCGGTTACCATTAGGGAGTGGTGTGTTATTATCAGATGTATCTCTCGGCAATCAGTTAAGGTCAATGTTTCTTATAGAACTGATACATGCACGTCCCCTCCAAACTTTTAATCCTCAAAAGTCAACTACTACGGAGCGCCTCAGCGCTCACGATGAGACACCTCCAACTGCTGCCGCTCCTTTTAGCGTGGCCGCACCTTTGCGATTGTGCCTTATACACTTGGATCAACGATGGGAAGAGGGTCTTCTTTCTTGGATTTTTTGACCGTTTCGATCCATCTTCCTTACTTTGGTACTACTAAGTGCTTCAATTCTATTTTTGTGTTCGGATCGAATCCTGCCTTTCTTTTAAGGGGTTTTGCCTTCAGTGGGGAAGAGGTTACAGATGGGTGTGGTGTCTCTTAGTTTCAACCAAAGCCGATGATCGTTGGAGGTTTGCTCACAATATGTACAAGCCGCATATTATCCGTTCCCTGCTGCTATGTGCGCTCCCTATACACAGGGCCTATTCCTGCTGCAATGCGCGCGAAGCGCGCATGCGAAAGTCGGCTCGCCGCGCCAGCGGCGAGCCGAGAGTCGCTCCTCGCTACACAACAGAAAGCCCCAAAGCCACCCTGCCGGGGCGGCGAAGCCGCCCCTACGAGGATTGGCCGGCGAAGCCGGCCAATCCGAGTCCAGGAGGGTTGGCCGGCGTCAGCCGGCCAACCCGACTGGTAACATTATAATGCATTCGAAACCGTGCCGTAGCAAAGTTTCCTTTCGAAGAGAGTTCGAGGCATTTCCTTACAAAAAGTTGCACACCTGAGCATCTCTTAGTGGTCAATCTGCACACTCAAGCGTATATTTTTCCTAATCTGGAAGTAGGATGCCGCATCCACGAAGGGTCGGAGGCGCACCAAGTGAGATCAGCACTCCAACTTCTGTAGCTTCCATGGGAGCGAGCATAATATCAGCATAGAACTCAGCTGATGCTGATGCGGCCAAATACAAAAAAGTCCGATACAAGTATGCGTTTTCTTCGCCGAGCATCCCTGAGTATAGGTCTTTGAAGATCTCAATTTCAGTACTCCGCCGCACCGTGGAGCAGCAGCGCCCCTTCAGATTTCCTGGATTTTGAATCATTCGACTGTTTAGTTTCAAGCACCTTGAAGCGCGAAGTCTGCGCTACTCTTCACAAGTCATTTGCTGCTTTTGAGACTGCTCTTACGATTGTGACGATCATGCGGCGATCAACTGCGACTCACGGCGATGCTTTTCTTCATCTTCCCCTTTACTAAGTCCAACCTCTGGCGATTCTATCGAATCCTGGGGGCGTTCTATGCTATGACAGTTGGAATTTCTGTTGATCACGTATACCATTGGTACAAATAACTCTATATGCGAAGATATAGTAGTAAATTTGCGCATAAATACAGATTAATAATATCAGTATAAAGTTAATGTAACGCGGAGGTGGTGTAGTGACAGGTGGCGCGCACCCCACTCTCATGGTGCGAGCATCAAATCCCGCATCAACGCCCGCCCAGGCCAACCAAGCCTTTCATCCCGCCGGGGTCGGCGAATTGGTACCAGACTCGTCTGGGAGGCTGAAGCACTGACTTGTACATCGGGCGACCACCGCAAGTCATTGTATAGGCCACATCACATTCACCAGCCATCACGATTATGAATAACGAGAATGTGCGGCGCATCCCACAGAAGGGATTGATTAACGCCAAAAACCTTAACTTTTCTTTTACATGCTTTTATCGCACTATAATGCTCTATGTACGTGACCTCACAAAACTCATATCTGCGTCGCAGCATAAAAAGGCCTCGATTCAAGCAGGTAGTGTGCGCGGGGTGTAGGCTGGGACACACGAATCTAGGCCGTGACCCTGTAACAGCCTGTGGCCTTTGACCTAAGCCTTAAATAATTCAGACAATTTGTTCATGTAAATCGTGTCCTCCTTGCAAGTCTATTCCGTTGTATAGTCAAATTGTCTGAATTATTCATGTCACAGGGCAAAGGCCACAGGCTGTCACAGGGTCACGGCCTAGATTCGTGTGTCCCAACCGTCACCCGTGTGCGCGTGGCACGTGTGCCCTGTGTGGCATGTGTGCACTGATTGTGGGTGGTCGGTACTGATAACAGCTGATAACGGCTGATAAGAAGCGTCAAAAGGCAAGTGTCACATTTTGGCTGCGCTTTTCTTGAAGATTACGATGCGTTGTCATTCACATATATTGTGTGATGTAAGACGGGGCAGTAATGGTGAAGTACCAAACTTGATAACAGCTGGCAAGTGCTGATAAGAAGTTTTGTAGGCATCTGTCACTGAATCTGTTGCGTGTTTCATGATAACTCTGAAGCGTTGACAATGATAGATGTTATGTGTGATGGTGAGAAAGGGTTTTCGGTGGTGAAGGACCAGAAGTGATAACGGTGCTATCGCACTGAGAGGGGGACTTCTTATAGGAAATTGCATGTCTGAGCTTGCAAAGTTGCAAGGTTTCTGTAGAATCTACATATCTGCACTTCAAACGCATATTTGTGCTTAAGCCATGAGGGCGAATAGGAGTGGTTTTTCGACCCTAGGATTAGGTGAAAATCGCGCCCGTGGTGGAATGCGTGGAAAGAGCGTTGAAACTCACAGGATCTATAAAGGTGATACGGGCATCAGTGGTGAAGGACCAACTTGATAGCAGCTGATAAAGGATGATAAAGTGAGCTGAAAAGCTAGAGCAAAAGGTCACGTTCACAGCAGAGCTTTGACTGTCTTACTTTCATAACAGGGATTGGTACGGAGACATTTGTGGTGGATGATCTGAATTGATATAAAATGATAACGCTTATGACATGTGTCGGAAGTTACCAAAGCAGCGCGTTCGTTGATTTGAGCGTTATTTGAATGATCTGCATTGTGGAGGTGGGACGGCGATACTGATAGCGGGTGATAGTAAGTGATAATCTTTGGTAAAATCCTTTGTCCTTCGCTACTAACAAACGACCGCCATTGCCCAATCTTAGATGATCAATGGGCAAGCACATCTCGTTCATGATTCAAATCAGGTGCAGTAAAACGGATCGACCGCTAAACTATCCATACTTCCAATTAGTGATTGCTGCCCGTAGAAGCAGTAATCAATAACAAAATCACCAACGATGAATGATAGCTTGCACCACGTGCTCACCTGATCCGATATCGGTAGCTATGAAGTGTTTCGATCGCCATGTTCTCTGGCTCTCAAGTAGTGGTAGCAAAAAATAAGAGGAAGAGGTGAAGGAAAGCCTGGCGCATATTATGGAGTCATATTAAAGAGAGCAAAGGCTTCTTTTTATGGCCAAATTTCCACCGGTATTGCCCATTTTTTTTATGGTGATACCGATTTTGCTGCCGCACAGTACTGCAGGTGCCATGATATCCATTAGTCAGTATCGACTTCCAAGAATACGTGCTTGTACTTATGATGGGCATAGTACTGTGGGGTAACAAAAATAATCTTCAGAATAAAAGCCTAAGGTGCTGCTGTGGCCGTGAGTGGTTACATATAACACACGCACAAAGTAAGGCCGCGGTCATACTCACCGCCGGCAGGGCGCGGTTGCGTTCGCAGGCAACGAGGGAGAGTAGCACGGGGGGAGGTGCATAGATGACGCAGGCAACGAGGAAGTGTGGCAAAGGCGGAGACGCACAGTTGCGCAACCACGCCCTGCCGCCGGCATCGCAGAGTACGACCGTGGCCTAAGACACCCACTTGGTACGGTTGCAGCCATCAAATGCAGGAAAGCTGGCATCGTATCAGAATATTTTGTATTTCGTGAAGGTGATATGTAATAGAGTGCGCAGGTATATATATGAGGAATAGGTGAAGGAAAGTCTGGCGCATATTATGGAATCATCTCAAAGAAAACAAAGGCTTCTTCTTATGTTCGAATTTCCGTTGGTATTGCACATTTTTTGCAGTACTCACAAGTTCTCAGCAAGCGATGTGCTTTCAAAGAAAAGGTGTCACACCGGTATCCGAGCGGAGTACGAGGAAGAAGGCATCGAGACGACTAGTAGGGGATGGCTCTGCTAAGCAAACCTTCAAAAAGGAACAAGGAGTTTATGTTCTTACCGAAAAAAATTTTGATGCATTCGTCGACACGCATCCCACATTTCTTGCAGAGTTCTATGCACCTACGTAAGTTTTATGAGTTGTATTTGGTCTCAGTCTTGAAGTTATAGTTTTTAATGCTTGATGGGCATCCCTTCAAAGACATGGCGCAATCAGAGGCAATGTGAAATGACAATATGCAGATGGCAAGCGTAGTGAGGTGGCACTGAAATCCAGGGAACGTTCAATCCTAGGAGTGTGTGTAAGGCCGCGTTCATACTTTGCGCACCGGCAGCGACGGCGTCGGTGCGCCAAGGATTCGCACTCTCGAGAGGAAGTGCAGTTATGTTGCATTGTGGCCACTTCTCGCTCCACCCCTTCAATTTTTGAAACTAATGCGTCGTTGTGTACCAATGCAAGCTAAGAGTTCTTTTGTTCACTCCTCCACTATGTTCATCCAAGGAGGACACTCCTCCACTATGTTCATCCAAGGAGGATGGTACGAAAACCGTTTACTGCTTCTTTTAGAGGTCCTTATTTCAGTGCAGATGATAATCATAAAAGTAATTTCCAGTAAGGAGACGAAGCATGTCGCTATATGAATAGGCACTTTGAGATTTCATAGGACAAGAATGCGCTAAACTGGAATTTGATTCATAGCAAGGCATCTCACAGATTGCTGTACTTCTGCAGGAAAGCAGAAAACAGCCACGATAAAATTGTGCACTAAGCATATTTTTGGCATTGGTCGGACTATAGGTCAAACCAGTTGCTGAGCAAAAGGTCGCTTTAATGAAAGCAATCATGAGTGTAAAAACTAGAGAACTTAAAGAAATGATCGAACTTATAAAAGAGTAGGTTGTTTCAAAGCCATTCATGATAGTTACAAAAATTCTATCAGTAGTGATGAAAAAGTATTTTCTTGCTCACTGTCATGAAGAGTTTCTTCTCGGAGTAGTATGCCGCCGTTGAAGGAGTCCAGTTGTCCTTCAATGTTGAAATTTATTTATTTATTTATTTATTTTCTTGCAATCGAGGTGCACCATCGGTACATCAACAGTAACAATGTTAGCAATAAAAATTGATCGATCTTTTCGGACAGAGTGCGGTGCAGCTCACTTGGATATTCAAAAAGTGTTGATATGACCGGTAGATGTGCATGTCATAATGTACTTGAAGTTGGTCCCTGGGATGTGTGCAGATATGACATCGAATAGCTTCGCGGCGTTTCACTCGCGGCGCCACCAGTACGACTCGCAGTATCGATCGCCCCTGGGAGCCTGAGACTGCGTCACGTCTGCGCTTCCACTCATGCTACACTGCCTCGCTTGAAGGCTGCCATGCCCTGACACTGGCACTCGCATCCGCCGGGCCGCTCGCCGCGGACGGCCACGCGATTCGCTGTCATATCTGCACACACCCCACCCTGGTCTCTGTTCAGTGCAGAACACGACCACACTCGGGTATTCTTCTACATGTGACTACAACACCAAAAATGCCTATCAATCGAGGTCTAGGTGGTGATTTTTTGATTCGAGAAAAACAGAAGGAGAAGCTCTCACAAAAGCAAATTTCTAAGGCACCGACGGTGTTGAGGCACTCTAGGAAATCCCTGGCACTACACGATGTCTGTAATATGTTTGCACCTGAGACTGTCACCGATAAAGCCTTTCCGTAGTTATGGAGAATGCAGTTAGCCTGCACGAAGTTGTGTAGATGTTGTTTGATCCCTGTACGAAACATGCGGTAGCCCTGCCACCTGCCGCGAGCACGTTTTGTAATCAGAGTTATAACAGTTATAGTTAAATTGATATTGTGAGACACCATTTGCAATCGCTAAGTCGGAAAAACTTTTTTAGGTGCATTCATTGCCAAGCTCTTGCTCCAAATTATGCGAAAGCGGCTACACTTGTGTCTATTCCACTGGCGAAAATCGACGGCAGCGTTGAGAAGAACCTGATTAAGCAATTTGACGTTGCCGTTTATCCAACAATGAAGTTCTGGAAAGATGGTAATGATCCAGTTGACTATGATGGTGGCAGAGAGGTCAACGGTAAGTATTTTGCTCTTTGCCTTTTCCTGGGCAATCTATCAGGAGTCTAGTAAGTAATGTGAATTACGTTTTATTCAAGACATCGTGAGTTGGATCCAATCACACACAACCACTATGTCACAGGAACCCGTTGAAGATGAAGGCGTCATTGTACTCACAACTGCTAATTTCGACAACTTCGTTAAGGGACAGCAGCTGTGCCTCGTGGAATTCTATTCTCCTTGGTATGGTAGACAATTTTCGATACAAGTTGCAGTGTAAATACGGGTTAGGAAGGGCCATCGTGTGTCGTCACTCCACGTAGAGCATTAGTGGTATTGCATCTAATACTATGCCAATGCATTGGTAACGCCGCTGCTACCCTTAAAGGAATCGTCCACGGAAAATGAGTTTTTGTGTTACCCATATGTTTATGTTGTATTTGCGTAATGTTGGCCTCATGCAAAATTTCACGCAAAAAAATGTGAATGTGGCTGAGATACAGCACCACAAAGTGCGGTCCCAGTGGGCGGGGCCTCCGTGTAAAAGGCTCGTCCCGTCTTCCGCCGCCGTTGGGAACGGAGAGTGGGACTGTTTACGTAACCTTCTGTTCCTACAATGCGTCTCCGACCACAGCGGACGACGGGACGAGTTTTTACACGGAGGCCCCGCCCACCTGACCGCCCTTTGTGGTGCTGTATCTCAGCCACATTCACATTTTTTGCGTGAAATTTTGCATGAGGCCAACATTAGGCAAATACAACATAAATATATGGGTAACACAAAAACTCATTTTCCGTAGACGATTCCTTCAATCACGTCCAGTTATGGAGCTTTTTGGAGCTTTTTCATGTCTAGAAACGAGGGAAAAGGAATTGGGCCCAGGTCTTGTGGGCAAGAAGCCGAGCAAGGGTGAACCATTGCTTACATGATGTGATGCTTGGAGAAATTCTTCCACCCATCCTGCCTGGAACTACTCCCTCAGATATGAAGTGTATTTGGTGCAGGTACTGGGTCAAATCGCCAGAGCTCACAACCAACTTACAACGGGAGCAGCGGGGCACTTGTATGGGATGTTCCCTTATGTCATTATTCCGCACCGCGATTTCGCATCGCGACGAGCGGCGTACGACACGATGTGTGTGTGTGAGCTATGCGCATTGCTGTAGTAGGGTCTTAGAACGACCTCACTGTAATACTAAGGTCGCGACACGCAGCTGACTCGTAATCGCTGTGGGACCCAGCAGCACGGCCCCTTTCGCCCTTCCGCATCGTTTGCTTGCGACACTCCGCAGTGCGAAATCCCGACGTAAGGGTACACACCCGGTCATGTGCGATGCAGCACCGTTCGAGTGTTCTGGCCGGCACTCTCCAACCCATAATGTCCGTGCTTGTATCAGACTTCCACGGTTTTTTGAGCTATAAACGAGCGATATTAACCTGTTTATCAATCCTTGTTAGGTGTCCGCACTGCGAAAAACTGGCACCTGAATATGAAAAGGCCACTTCCACATTGAAGGTACTCATTTTCCTCATCTTCGGTGTCTACTTAGCTTTCTATTTTGCATTAGTTAGCAAAGACAGCGTTCAAGTGATGTAATTTCACGTATACAGCAACAGAATTGTCCAGTTAAATTAGCAAAAGTGGATGGTACTGTGGAGAAAGAACTCCTACAAAGATTCGAAATCAAAACCTATCCATCGCTGAAGCTTTTCGAGTATGGAAAGATGTACGCATTACGATATGCTTCGTCACTTTATTGACATGGAAGCGATAAAAGAATTATTCTAGAGCTGATACCTATGGTGGAGTTCGAGAAGCTGACGCTATCGTCAAATACATAGGCGAAAAAGCTTCGAAAATTACAAGAATAACACAGGGGGAAGCGGTGGTTACGCTTACAGCCACCAATTTCGATGACTTCGTCAATAAGAATGATGTTTGCCTCATTGAGTTCTACACGACTTGGTAGGTTCATGGTTTTCTGAGTACTACTATCAGGCAATCAAACCCACCAAGAATTGGGGTGTTGATCACGAATATGACATCCGTTTTTGGCATTTGCGCCAAATTGGTGCAATTGCACCATGTTGGTGCAAAAACCGTTCTTCACCAACTTTGTATGAAATTGTCATCTAGGAGCTAGTCAGAATGCTGATCACGGATATGACATAAGTTTTTAGCGCGAGCGCGATTTTGGGCAGTTTCAGCGAAAATTATTTTTTGATCAACTCGCGGTATCTGGTGCAGTGACAGTTCAATAGCGCCAAAATTTTGAACTTAAAACGCACTACTCAAGCGTATGAGACACACTGGATGATTCTGCATACAAGCTTCGAAGCATATGCAATGTACCCTTCTACACCACAATCAGTTTTTTCAAATACATTGCATAGAAATAATCAATTAGAAAAAACCGCACGAACTTTTTTGGCTGCTTAAAGGAATCGTCCACGGAAAATGAGTTTTTGTGTTACCCATATATTTATGTTGTATTTGCCTAATGTTGGCCTCATGCAAAATTTCACGCGAAAAAATGTAAATCTGGCTGAGATACAGCACCACAAAGTGCGGTCCCAGTGGGCGGGGCCTCCGTGTAAAAGGCTCGTCCCGTCTTCCGCCGCCGTTGGGAACGGAGAGTGGGACTGTTTACGTAACCTTCTGTTCCTACAATGCGTCTCAGACCACGGCGGACGCGGTACGAGGCTTTTACACGGAGGCCCCGCCCACTGGGACCGCACTTTGCGTTGCTGTATCTCAGCCAGATTCACATTTTTCGCGTGAAATTTTGCATGAGGCCAACATTAGGCAAGTACAACATAAATATATGGGTGACACAAAAACTCATTTTCCGTGGACGATTCCTTTAATAGTAGGACACTTGTAATCTAATAGCTCAGATTTTCGAGGTCTGATGTCTCCAGTAACTCTGAGGAAAAATTTATCAACATTATCTAAGAAAGGAAAACAGTCGTTTTTGTCGAACCTCAGGAACATCAGTCAGGGTCATAT
Source organism: Trichostrongylus colubriformis (assembly GCA_963978905.1). Classification (NCBI taxonomy): domain Eukaryota; kingdom Metazoa; phylum Nematoda; class Chromadorea; order Rhabditida; family Trichostrongylidae; genus Trichostrongylus; species Trichostrongylus colubriformis. The sequence goes on along the minus strand of OZ022259.1, from coordinate 5,877,195 downwards.
GATGGCCCGTGAAAACAGCGGGGACCCCGAGCGTGGATTACCGCAGCATTCTTTGTAAAATGTGAGGCATGGAAGAACGGAATAAGAAAGAGACACAGCTGAGCAAGTACTTTGGGTGTGCTGCCAGTGGTATTCTGGGCAGTATGGTTGACCTTATGAGAGCAGCGCGCGATCCACCATGGCGATGTACCCAGACTTCGGAAGGACCACAGAGGTAGAATAATTCAATGGCCTAATGCGAAAGTAGTAGCGATAATAATAAGCAGTACCGCAATGGAGAAAGAGCAGAATGAAATGGACAGAAATCCGGAGAATAGGACCTTCAGTTTCGATCCTCATTGGGAACGAGTTTTCGCTCTTCCCACATCATTGGAGAAGGTGGGACAAGTTAAGCTGTGCACTAATTGCAAATCAAGTATGTAATTGCACCACAACACACGCTTTCTCGGTCATACATACCACGCGCTCCAACGTAGGGCAGTGTTGAGGACAGTGATGGGGCACGGTGAGTAATTAGGATCCTTGGAGTGAGTCCTTTAAATGAATCAGGAGATGCGGCGCCAATCCCGGTTGAATACGCGCCTCTAAGATTGGAGGAGAATTCCTTTTTAGGGTGCGCCTTTTGATCCACCTACTAGGGTGAACGTTGCCGAATAATATAGGTGTTGAGTCATAGGTGTGATGATAGAGTAACACCCAGGCACAGTTTAGAGTTCGCGATTAATTCGATCTGGCGATCAGGTGGAAAGAAGAAGACACAACAATCAAGTAATCGGGAGATTAGGCGATTCGGACGACAAGGCCTTATAATTCTTCCGAAGATACGTATCTTATCCTTTTCGCCTAACCGCCCGATCGTCTGAAAGCCTCGTAGCCTGATGGCTTGTCGTCTAAAAGACAAGCGCATGGCAAACTCTGAACGCTGCCCTATCAAGTCGTATCACAGTGGCATCGATGGACTTATGGTGCTAGAAGAGTCGGCTTTTGATAGGGAATGTGTCCGTACGGCGGTTCAAATAACGATTTGACTATGATCTGTATCACCCCTATGGGTAAGGAAAGGAATGAAATCTGAGAAGCACGTCTTTGAAAATGATGTGGCAAGGTTTAAGGACTGAGCAACATTCACGGCTGGCTGTCCCAGCTGCCTTCGCCATCTGCATCACATTTTGAGAAAACGGCTAGTGATGCAAGGGTGCGGAAGCACGTCTTCTGTTGTTGGCGGGGTTCCTACTTCTCGTATTTTCGAGAGTTTCTTCTTTTTTCTTTTCATTCAGGAGTTCATTCTTTTCTCCAACTACCGCTGTAGTACTGAGCACTTTGACTTTCATAGTACACATTCAAACAAAATTATCCTCAATACTTTTTTTACAAGATGTATGCCATACGCTCCCCATTGTGAATAAACAGACAATACAGTCCAGTTCCCGAAGGCTGACAGGGCGTGGTCTACAGAGTTGGGTGAGAGAGATCGATACAAGTCCGTAGGCATCGCCCTGCCAGCCGTCGGGAAATGGACTGTAATGGGGTGAGGAAAAAGGCAGTGTTAGGGAAAAATCGGACGAAATGCGAAAAAAGTGGCGAATATGTCGGGCGAGATGAACAGTTATACGACGGTGGAGGAAAAAGGAAGTAAATGACCAAAAACCCGGAAATAGAACCCCTTTCCCAAGACTGATTCTCGACCTGGACGACCATTCCGTCAACAGACGGGTGGCCCGGACGACTCGCCATTGGCATGTATCCAGGTAATCAATACGCAAAAACAGCGTGGAAACAATACAAAAGACTTAAAAGGCATCCTATCGTTGCCTGCAGATGAGCGAAGACAATGAGTGAGTATTAATGGAAAAGAAAAGAAAAATAGAAATGAAAAAGTCGCGAATTCCACGGGTGAGCAGCAAAAATCAAAAAAACACAGAAAAAGATAATCAGCTGATTATAAAAGGGTCTGCGACGTTCTGTTTACGAAAGCGCGCCCCGATCGCACCAGCCGGCCGCATCGCCCCTCCCACCCCAGCCAATCATGGGGAGCTCGTCGCTAGGAGGCGGGCTGTCCTAAACCAAGGCGGCCTGTCCTGATAAGGCCGCCTCCACCACAGCTCAAGGGGGCTCCTTCCGCGGGGGATATCGCCATGCATAGGCCTTTCAGACCCGTAGTTTTTCACTAGATGTCTCCTTTTGGGGTTCCTTATCACCCACATTCTGTCTTTAAAGAATGTTTTATAGGTGCGAATTTTGCAAGAAGTTGGCTCCCGAGTATGAAAAGGCTGCAAATATGCTCCGGGTATGTTTTTGCAATATAATTTTTGATCTCACAATCAGTGCACAGGCAAGGGCAATTATAGTTTGATCACGTCCCCCTTATTCAGGATCGAAATAGCTCTATTAAATTAGGCCGAGTGGATTGTACGGTGGAAAAAGATCTCGCCAAGAAGTATGAGATCAATATATATCCCACACTGAAGGTAACAAACCGTGGAAAAATGTAGGTCTCCTAAGGATAAATAGAGATGATATGCTTGTCGGTAATGCTATTCGGCTATCATGTGTTCTGCTCACAGATTTGATTACGAAGGAGCTACAGAAGCTGAATCTATTGTTAATTACATGCTTAGTGTTAGTAATGATACGCACGAACAACGAGAGTCCTCCGAAAAGGAAACGGCAGGAGAGAGGTTTGTGCAGAAAAAAATATTTGTTTCGAGAAGTTTTCAATGTCTTAGGGGTAGCGAGGAGCGGTTAGAAGGGCCAACATCTCGACTTGTGCGGATACTTGACTGTTTCATGATTTGTTTCATTTATTTCAGTTTGAAAGAAAACATTGGATTAATTGAAGAAGAAAAAGCTTGATGAAATGGCATTGAACTGAGCCTAAAAAAGGGTCCATAACACACTTCTCAATAAAATGTTTAAAATTGATATGATTTTGCCACACAAATTTTGATTTGCAACAACAAGTACAGGCTGGCAATGGCCAGTGATGTTTTGAATTTCGTGAACGCAAATGTAGTTTCCCGACAGCTGCCGAGCTTATTTTTACCACTTATGTACACATCAACCAAATTTGACAAAATTTTAATATGTGATGCCTGACCCTATTGTCAACATTTCCTTCTACTTCAGTGCCGCTTGACTCTTTTCGTGGTTTTTTACAAGAATTTACTACAAGACCACCGAAAAAAGGAAAAAGGCTTGGTCAAGAAAAACGGCTTTCTTTTCAAAAACAAAACGAGCAAACCTCTAAGAACATCAATATTTTGTAGAAAGACCACGACTTTTGATGACAGCGGCACAGCGGGACGGCATAGGGATGGCATTCCAAAAACAAAAAAAATTGCATTTAACCACGTAACTTACACCGTTGAGAGCCAAAATAGTATATCTAGTATTTAGTGTCTCCAGGTACAACATACTAAAATTTCTCCTAGCTCGGTCCAGTCGCAAAAAAGTTACAAGTGAAAAACCCAAGTGAACAGCCATTTGGCTGAATACATCTGAGCGCTACTTAACGTATAAGGAAAACTATGAGTTGCTTGCCTGCCAAATATAAACCTCAGAACCACATGGGCTTCGACAAAAAAGCTCGAATCGCTTTCCTCTCTCATTCGTATGTCAAATATTAGGCTATCCGGAAAGTTCTCAATGTTTTGTGTTACTACTTTCTGAACATTCATTGCTGAGTAAAACTCATTCTCCCTCGCGTCTCAGAAGTATATTTTGAAGAGAATTCTCTGCGCTTCCCGATTTTTATTTCCATTCTATCATCGCTTGATGAGCCCCTTTTTTTTCGAGAATTTCCGAAGCATGTCAAAAGAGCAACTTCGGACAGCATTTTTCCTCAACTACAAACTGGGTCAATCTGCAGGCGAAGCAGCTGGAAATTCATCAGTTGTGGGGCCCAGTAGTGTTAGAGAAAGTACCGTGCAACGATGGTTCAACGAAACCCATTTGGAGAATTCAGCCTCGAAGATGAACCTTGTAGCGGTGGACCTAAAGCAATACCTGACAAGGATCTGAAAGCGTTTGTGAAGGCTGACCCATACCAAGCAGTCGAGAGATTGCAGAAAAGCTAGGGTTGGCAAGTCCACAGATACGGATGGTTTGAAATGCATTGGGAAGGTGAAAAGACTCGACAAACAGGGTGCCCCACAATTTGAGTGACCGGCAAAAATTGGCACGTCGCAAGGCTTCGTCTTCAATGCTTTTGCGCAACAGAAACGACCCGTTTTTTGACCGAAATGTCACCTGTGATGAAAAGTGGATCATGTATGATAACAGGAAACGTTCTAAACAGTGGTTGGATGCCGACGAACCGCCGAGGCAAATTCCAAGGCTGAATCCTCACTTATGGTTACAGTGTGGTGGTCATCGGTTGGTGTGATCCACTAAATTTTGCTGCAGCTAGCACTTGTCAACAGAAATCCGATACTTTTGCATGACAACGCCCGCCCACACGTTTCACAAATCACTATCCATAAATTGAACGTATTGGGAGTTGAAGTTCTACCTCTCCCGCCTATTTTTCAGACCTTTCACTAACCGACTATCAACTTTCAAGCATTTTCTGAACTTTCATGCCGGAAGACACTTCATCAATCAGGACCAGGCAAGAAAAGCCTCCGTGGATTTCGTGGATTCTCGATCACCCAGGTTTTTCAGTTTTCGATATCGGCTGGTATCATATTGGCAAAAGTGTGCTGATGCGAACGGTGCTTATTTCGATTAATAAGAAAGTTATGATGATTTGATGAAACAAAACGCTGAGAACTTTCCGGACAACCTAATATGTATGTTGTGAAGAAGGCTTGTCGGTAGATCTCGCCGTATTCAGATTGAGGAGGTTTGGCGCCTCACGTACGCCCGTTGCAGTATTGTGTGATACCCACTTTACGACATTACAATGTGAGGAGAGCCATCTAAATATCTGACTAAAGGGCTCCGATTTGTCACCAAATCTCTCACGTGCCAAGCGGCAGTGTACCCGCCTTTCGTTGGCGCGCCAGTGGAGCCACATCTCAGCCAGTGTTTCGAGCAAAAACTTACCACGTGTCTGTGATACTTCGGAAAAAAAGATCGCTCTCAAGCATAGTGAGGAAATTTGGGCTCCGCGAAGATTCTAAGCTCACTTCTATTCCAAAATTTCAAAGTCATATCTCTGCAGGTTTCAGGCTCTTTTATGGTTACACCGTAGCTTTGTGAATATGATATTGTCCATAATGATTGTAGAAAAAAAGGTCCAGTCAGTGGAGTGCAAAAATAGATTCGTTCAATTGCCAGAGAGCTTCTCCAGATGATGCTCTGCATCCTGGTCACCATGTAGTATGTAATTTAATTGAAAAATATGGATTTTTTATACACACCGTAGCCACGTGATATCATAAATCTTTATGATCTGGCAGAGAAACCTATTGTAATTTCTTGAACAGTCCACTAAAGTACTTTTCAGCTGACCCATATCTCCTTTGTTGGTTCTTTTGTAAGGCCCCATACTTGTGTCAGCTCAATCGAATGACGCTAAACGGGAGCCCAGTACTTATCTTCCCATGAGAAATGCTCCTATACCTATCAAAATCGAGTAGAACATTTACAGTATTTTCTAAAAATATTTTTTCTATTTTCCAGATGGTAGTTTCCCTTTTTCTTGGCGCACAAAGGATTGGTTAATTCCAAAAAACCTTACCTTTCCTTTCAACCTTTTTTTTTTCAAAAGTTCTCTGTCCCTAACCACTGTCATGATTCAGGAGCTGTTGGTATTCGTAGTGTGCAATTGGCAACCCCTCTCACACATTCATCAAGGCATAAGTGGTTAAGTTTTTTTTTGTAAAGAAAGCGAAGGTTTGTTCATTGTTGCGTTGAAATACCAAAGTATGCATGAGTGGGCGAGCCGCCGATGCAGCACATCTTACGACGGCGGGCGGATCCTCCCATCACATACATCGCAGGCGCTCTTCGGCTTTTCCTGGCTGTGTGTGTGTGCGTTTGTTTGCATCTCCACCCAACTCCTCGAAATATCCCTCCTTCTTTGTTTTCACAGGCTGCCGTGGCTTCACTCACCGACCTCTTCAACCATGTCGCAGAGTCAAGAGTTGAGCTTGGCTCAGCTAACGTCTCTCTACACAAATCCCTATGATCACCGAGCCTAGCGTCACTTGGCCACCTTCACATCTCTTCGCTTGAATTTGAAACCTTACCGCTTTCCCATTGTTCAAATAGGCGTTGCGTGCCAATACTGAACTCGTAGTAAAAAGTGAAGTGTGGCTGAACGGCTCGTTTTAAGTTTATTCGCTGTTTTCATGCATTGTCACCCTTTTTGCAATTGCCATTGCTAGTTTGCGCCAACTCTTTTCGGGACAGCTCAGTCATCGAGGAACCTTCTCGTTAACGCGCTGTGCAGTAGTTATCATTAAAGATCGCTTACGTTGCACCCTCCTTTTGTACCTTCCTAATTACAGAGGCTTAGAATACCCGTAGATGAAGCGCCAGTATAAGATTTAATATGTCCAAACATAGTAACAGTCATAAATAGGTTGTACGGTAGAACTAAGTAGGTATACGTGATTGTACTGTACGCCCAATAAATTGAATAGCTAGCAAAAAAAGAAGTCATTCTAACGAATACACAGGGAACGGGTATTGTAAATGTTACCTCTTGACAGGACATCCCTAAGTCCATAAAGAATGTGTCCAGCCTCTGACCATTGCACTGTTCTTGGGCCACTGATTTAAAGTGAATATTTGATCCAAATTAATAGAACAAAGTGTGATCTGGAACAATATAACCTTATCTGGTCAGCTTAGAAGGTTTTCTATGTTATAAGTGGCAAATTAGTACATTTTTGTAAATTTTCTACACGATCAGTTGGAAATGCATTTTAGCAGCACTTCGAGTCCACAGCCTTTTTACCTCCGTGTTTTGTCAGCCGCTCCTAATTTCAGTAATTTAGCGAGAAACTGTAATGGTTACTGGAGATTATCACTCGTTCACGGCGCAATCTGGGCGAGAAAAAGTGTCCTTCCGGAGTTGAATTTTATGCTGCTGCTTGTGTTAACTGGATGCTGAAATAGGCGAGCTGTGACCAAGTGTTCATATGTCGCTGCTGGACGAACAGGAAAGTGTGAAATGTGAAGCTGCAGTCATATGGCATGGTTGAAGCAAGCAGCTTCTATCAAATAGAATCTTCGAGAACATCGAATCTTCATCACGAGGAAAGACTGGGATGGATGAACCGTGATGCTGCCGTCTGGAATGTTAGTGATCCTGTCCATACTTTGTGAAGATTTCACCCAGTTTCTATTGGATTATCACAACACGTCTTTTCGTGGGGATATGGCTGAGGACGCGTCTTGCGACATAGTTTACAGCCAAGGGGCCAGATCAGAGTCGAAGTACCTCGTGCTGTATTGCTATTACAACAACCGACGGCTCCGCCACGGTATCTGGTGAATGAATGACCTTCGAGCCAACCCCTGGCTGACTGGCAAAGTAACAACCGTTGCATTTTGACCGCTTTCAAATCCATTTCCTTGCCTTTTCGTTTGTCTAGGTGCAGCTAAATCCCTCATTTGACTACGTGCTTGACCCCTTTGTGGGGGGTGGATTCATCCAATTGATCTGGAATTTTCTTCTTGAAATACTTATACTAGATTTCTTTCACCCGCGCTTCTTTCATGCAATAGTATCCTTTTTATCAATTTTTTTAATTCCAGAAATGTCCACCATCCCAGTTACTCATGAGGCTGAATTATGGGACTGGCCCCTTCAATCACACGAAGGAGTCGTCAAGGTGAGACATTGCCTCTATTACTTCCAACAAAGGACCCAAAAGGTTGATAGCAGCCACATCTATAAAGGAATTGCATAGATCGTGAATACCAACGACAAATTCGAGGTTGGACTCGATGCTCAGTTCTTCTCACCCAAAGATATCGAAGTGAAAGTGTGTGGACAAGATCTGTTGATCCATTGTAGGCACGAGGTAGGTCCAGAACTTCTCTCTTTAAAAACCTTTGAGACCAATAGAGATTCCGTAGAATCATTCAGTAATAGGCGCGATTTTGAAGAGGAGCGCGCTATACGCGTCATTCCGCTTGTATAATAAATATTGCTTATACATATGGCTTACGAACATCTTGGACTAGACTCTCATCTTGAACTAGAAATTCTCGTAGAAATCGCACAAATGGTGTCAATTCCCGTACTCCTTCTCCAAGGGGTTCACTCATTAGGGGTGGTGCTCTTGGCCTAAATTATGGCTAAATCGTCGTTAATATTGATTCTCCTACGACCTCTCTGATTGGGTAGAATCCAGACTAGGGAGTTCAAACCAACCCGTACATGGCTTTTCTCCCAACACTGTAACCCACATGTGGAGGAATATACGCGAAGGACAAAAGCCAATAGGCCCGTTCTGACGGCTTTAGTTTGGACATCCAGTGGACAGCCAGCACTCGAAAAATTTCACGAGCTCAACGAGCTATTGGTGGCTTTCCAAAGTGCTCTGTTTGACTTCAACGATGTGACATTGGGTAAATATACAACTCAGAGATAAACGTTAACGTAATGAACACCATCTCAGCTTTGCTATGGAACAGTCAGAATTCCAAAGAATTGTGAGTTCAGCATAAGTACTATGGTATACCGTAAACGAAGTTTTTGTCTGTCAACTCACTCCGAACCGCGTGGGGGAAAATTGGGTTTAACACCAGTGATTAGTTGCGATCACGAGCAAGACATTGTGTAAAACCAAAAATTCGTATGAAAATGTGATAAGTAACTCTCCATTAAAAGGTAATAATGACCTGTCCATTCCGAGATATTTTACGTCCATAGTTAAGGACAGTGTGTAGTTACGGATTCGAACCCATGTCAACAGTATTACCTAATCGTACTTTGTAAGGGTTGTGTATAAACCGTCGTTAAGTGAGTAGCGCTGGGTCGAAGCGTCGAGTGTGTCTTCTGTTGCTGAAAGTTTGTTGCTGTTGTTGAAATTTTTGCTTTGTTGCTGAAAGTTTGAGTGTTGGCTCGTTGATACATAAAAATGGAGATGATCACAACCTTCTCCATTTTCCTTGAAGGCGTCAGCGTCTCCATTATTTACTGAGTGGTGCCTTGGAAGTCCAATAAGGAGTTTCTGAAATAATCTTTTTTTGCCACCATTTTCCAGCTTACGTCTATGGAAATTTCTCGTGCCCTCTGGTCATGAATCCTTTATAGCGCCAATACTGGCTATTGATGCGCGCATAATTTCAGCCGCATGAAATAAGCAAATAAATAAGACTGAGTAGTCTACGTGTACATGTCAAAACATTAGGTACTTATTCGTTTGTATTGCAGTTGCGTTCGGATGAACTTGGTTCAATCGCTCGTGAGGTACACCGTGCATATAAGCTGCCAAACGACGTTGACGTCACTTCCGTAAAAAGTCATCTGACGAACAGAGGAGTGTTGAGCATCACTGCCAACAAGATCGCCAAGTAGACACTTTAGTACCTCCTTCGATAAGAAATGCTGAAGCTTCAAATTTGACGACAAATTTCACCATCTCAAATCCTTTTATCACACTGTGCTTTGAGTAAGACTATTTTATCTCTATGTTCTCTTATTTTTCGATTTTTTTTCAGATGATCATGTTTATAAAGTAATTTGAAGTTTACTGTAATAAACGGAACATTCTTCTGGTTTTTTTGTTAAAAGATGAGTTATAAAGCAAACAGCTTTAATCAACGGATGACCTAGGTGGTCACTGTTTCAGAGTTCGATCTTAAACTAAGCTAATGGAAGTGGCACTTTTATTATTGCACCACGTTCGCCTTAAAAGTCCCATTTCTCGATTCGAAATGCCCAAAGACGCCAAGAGGTGGCAATTTTGAGCTACGGTAAGACCTACCGTAACGCAGACAGGTTGCAGACATTGCACACACGACACCTTACTAAGCTGTCGAGTATGAATTAAATGGATTTTTCATAACACACAAGAGTTATATGATGGGAAAATGGTCGATACTGACAAACCAATATCTAGGAAGCGCATAACGGGCGGTTCCCATCGTGATAGCACAGTGAGCGCTAGCCCAACTGGTATCTCTACAACTGCTAAATTACGTAATTACTTGTACTGTACGAAAGATCCCGATGAAACTGATATCGGAGTACAGAGTAGTAGAAGAGCTGAACATGTAGTACTTAAGCTATTGGGTGTCGATAAAATAGTCATTCACTATACAGGGTGGGGCAAAATTACGGAAACTAAATTGATGCTACCCAAAAACCTTATTTCAGCTCGAACAAAAACATAATCATTACCGATTTACTCTCCAGAAAAAACTGAACAAACAGTACTACTTTGTTTTGAAACCATCTCCATTTACTCCGATAAAGGCTCGAAGACGCTCCGAAAACGCGTTGACCGTGGCGAGGAGATAGCCTTCGTCCAACTCATCCCATGCTTTCTTCAGTGCTGCCTTCGAGTAATTAAGGCCGGGATGGGGTTTTGAGCATGCCTTATGCTCGAGGACACTCCATACAGAGAAACCGAGTGGGTTGAGGTTCGGAACTGGGAGACCATTCATCAAAGGCAATGAAATCTAGGAAAATTTCCTGTAGCGTTGGTTTCTGTTCCTTTTGCTGTCGGCAGAAAGAAACTGTCCTCCTCCTTGCTTGTGTGCCTTCAGTTTCCAAGTGATCTTTCACAATCCTGCCCATCTGTCACGTGGAAATCGACATTTCTTCTGCCATCTTCCGAAGCGACCGCAGTGGCTTCAAACGCAGACGATCACGCACTCTCTTGATGTCCGCCCTGATCGTGACAGAAGTCGGCCTTCCACGTCCTGGTCGGTCGGAAGGTTTCCTAGTTCTGTAAACCTTGCGATTGATTTCGATACAAGACTTTGTGATACCTTTAGACGACGAGAGATGTCAATCGCCTGGAGTCCTTGATGGTGCAGGTAGATGAGGGAATTCCGATGAGGGGATGGCATTGTCATTTCAGATCAAATATGAAATTTTTTGTGCTGGTTAGTAGAGAAGGTTGCGCTGAATCGAATAAAAATAAGCAAGGGCTTTTCAAATGCGAAAAACGCTTCAGGGGTCAAAGTTCCCCCGCCCGCGCCTTGTTTCCGTAATTTTGCCCTACCCTGTATATTGCATATCGCATCGCTGGAGAAGGCCACCGCTTCTCGAAAGTTCACACGATTTAGCGCTTGATACCTCTTGTTAGTCAATGATATCGACGATCAATGTAGATGGATCAGAAATGATTATGATTATTCACTGATTATTTAGCTGAAGACTTTGCTATCGGGAGCTTACAATTAGATGGTTCATTTGGGATCGATAGTTTTGCATTCGACTGCATCGATTGCTAGCTATTTGTCCACTTGGTGGGCATCTTATTCTTACATGAATCACTTGCTTTACTATCACAAATAGGGATTATATCTTGATCGTCCATGTTGATCGTGGTATCAGCGGTCGATATATCGGCAGCTGATAGAACATTCATATGAACATTATATATGATTATATATGATTATGATTATAGATGGATATGAACATTCCACTGCCAGCCGGAAAAGCGAAATGGCCTTCTTGACACTCTAACTCTTCTTATCGAATCTTATCAACCGTATTAACTTGAATCACCCATCATTAATGTTCTCGTCCCACCTTGCTTAACACCTATGAGTGTCGGCGCTCTGGGACCAACCCGAAAGGCGGAACGGGTTCGGAGATAGACAGACGGACAAACACGCCCAGACGGGGTGGGTGGGGGTCGATTGGTCGAATTATCGCGTGGCCGCCCGCAGTGAGTGGCGCAGCGAATGCGAGTCGTTTGGAATTCGGAAAGTGGGCTGGTCCGTAAGCGACCTTTAGAGATAGGCAAACTCCCGAAGCTTTCAACTTACGATATTTGAACGTTCCTCATGATACCAACCCAGTGCGTCTTGAGCGGAATTCCAAACGACTCGTACTGACGGCGCCGCGAAGCGGAAATTCGACCAATCGACCCTCACCCGCACAGACATACTAAGCGAGCCATCAAGTACGATCATCATGTATGAACGAAATGCCACTATGAGACAACAAATGACATCTTCTACAGCGAGCAGCTCGGAAAGGTCATGTTGCAGTTCGAAGAGATGGGAAATGTCAATACAGACCACAACGTCACGCTCTTGAATACGTGTTTCTCGACCGGTTATCTCTTTTAACCCCAAATGTTATCCTTCAAACTTTCGTTGGACCCTCCCGTTGGTTCCCATCTTCCTCTTTCCTCCGATCCCTCGCGGTTCCTACAATGCAAATGAAAAAATTGGTGAAAGAGTGTATGGTGAATCCGGCTTTCAAGTTCTGGATCAGCGCCAGCGCTTCCAATTTCGTGGCTCGTGAAGTCGAAACTCGTCTGTGAGGTTAATATCAGTCATTTGGACTGCAGTCGCAGGCCTCTGTCTATCCACTGCACTTCCAAATGGAAGTAGGATGCGTGGCGCATCCCAAATAGCCTTTTACACTAGGACGAAAGCAAGAGGTAGTTAACCGTGAATGGATAGAGCTGAAGGAGTGTAAATACGGGTCACCGTCCATTACACAGCATTACACACTACCGCAATGTTGTTGCAAGTACACACTAATCAATAAATTGGAATTATTGAGTGAGGTTAGGTTTACAAAAACAATTCGAAGAATTGCAGAAGGAGCTTGACGAAATCTATCACTGTCAATAAACGTCAGTGTGTAATCAACAAATGGGAATGGTGGATCATTGATTGATGAATGAAATGAATGAATTCAGCAATTACAAAGAAACGGGAACTTTGAGTTTTTCAACTTATCAGCTGACCTTCTCAAAAGTTGGCGGCTCAGGCTCGGTTGTTGCTGTCAAAAGTAATTGTAATCAGATCGATGCGGTTAAAGCACCTCGTCACAGTTTTTCTTTTAAGAAAACAGCTATTTTTGAGTAAACCTTTGTTTTCATTTGCACTTTTTTGGTACAAACAGATCACTCAGCAACCCTTTGATTGTTTCGTTAACCGATACTCACTGTCAGAAGCAGTTAATTCATCGAATTTGAAAATTACCGCCAGATTCCACGACAGTGTATTCTCCTCCATGAAAGTTGTTGATATTCTCTGATACCATTAAATCGGACAGAAAATTCTCGTCGTCAAAATATTCAGGTACCACCTTGTAGAGGAAGACCTGTCCTCCTTGACACAAAGCCTCCGAGGAAATGCAAGGGGGGTCGCTATTCCTATCTTTATGTCGGATCACGGAAACCATGAGTATTGGCTGCCGGCATTTAATGGTTCAGAACTTTTGGGAAAAATTTCGCAGTCAAGCCGTGTAGTGAGGTAGCAATGCAGTAGCAAATGTAGGTCTGAAGAAATTTTGGTCAAAAGTAATGCTGCCATTGGTTACTTTTCATGGCGCATCATAGACCTGGTCCACCAAAATTCTACGAACTATATCGCAGCGGAACCCTACGACAGAAACTGACAGTCGCTCGCCGCAAATACGGCCTCCTTTATTGCAACCACTCTCCTGCTCTCCCAAATCTGAAGATGACGTTTTCTACTCTCAATTTTTGTCAATCTTGGATGTATTCGATACCGACTACCACTTTTTGGCACTTTGAAGTACCTCTTAGGGTAGCTATGGTTCCAGAAAGGGTATCAAAATCACACTGCAAGACTTTTGGTTTCCAAGGAAACGAATTTTCGAAAGAAAAATTAAGTTCCACCTGGTAACGGTTAAGAAATATGACACATATGCTTAATTCAGCGGGTTTTATTTGGCTACAAACAATTGTTTTGAAAACGAAACGAAGGACATTTTTTAACAACCCAATATATTTATTTATTATTTCCCTGGTTAAAATAATAGCCAAATTGGTGCTATTGCAGTGAGGGGGCATCCCACCATGGACATTATTTTTACCTAAGCCAAGAAGGGGGAAGGACTACCCTCTTCCTTCCACTAGGGCTTAAAGGAATCGTCCACGGAAAATGTGTTTTTGTGTTACCCATATTTTTATGTTGTATTTGCCTAATGTGGGCCTCGTGCAAAATTTCACGCGAAAAAATGCGAATCTGGCTGAGATACAGCACCACAAAGTGCGGTCCCAGTGGGCGGGGCCTAAAAGTAAAAGCCTCGTCCTGTCTTCCGCCGCCGCTGGAAACGGAGAGTGAGACTGTTTACGAAACTTTCTGCTCCTACAGTGCGTTTCCGACCACGGCGGACGACGAAACGAGGCTTTTCTCCTAGGCCCCGCCCACCTGAACCGCACTTTGTGGTGCTGTATCTCAGCCATTTTTTCGCGTGAAATTTTGCATGAGGCCCACATCAGGCAAATACAACATAAACGTATGGGTAACACAAAAACTCATTTTCCGTGGACGATTCCTTTAAGCAAAAATATAAGAGCGAGGCGAGTGTGCAAATTGACCACTCAAGATTCCTCTAAGATGCTCAAAGGCACATTCCAAGATTATTAGGATATCACATCTCCTGTCGTGGATGGATGGTTCGACCCAAGCCACGTAGGCTGTACCTTCACCGAGGCGTGGGTGTCAATTCCTGGAGCGTGCAGAGCCAAGGAATCTAGCGCAACAGCTCGGCCCCGCCCACCCCAGCCGGGGTCGACCTTTACTCTTCCACTTATCTTTGACATAGGTAGACCAGCTACTAGTCAAGGTCTTGAAATTGGCAGTAAACCAATCGCTTCGTGAAGTAAACCCACTACTGAGTGACCTGACCTCACACTAGGCACCTGAACACTTGCAGCACACCCCTGGCTGGGGTGGGCGGGGCAGAGCTGTTGCGCTAGATTCTTTGGCTCTGCACGCTCCAGGAACTGCCATCCACGCCTCGGTAAAGGTACAGCCTACGTGGCTTGGGTCGAACTATCCATCCACGACAGGAGATGTGATATCCTAATAAACCTGGAATGTGCCTTTAAATGTGCAACTTCTTATAAGATGCCCCCTCTCCACCTCATTATGACAGCACCTTCAAGATTGCCTCGAAATCTTCAATGGTCGTGGCAGATTCAGCTGCTCAGGTCGGTTGTTCAAGGAATGAATCTGCTTATCAAAATTGCTTCGATGTTAAAAAGTTTCGAATCGATGCTTAAATGATGGCGCATCAAGAATTCTATTGGCTCGACCACATGCGGAGCTGATTTGATCGTTGAGCTGAGATGGACCGCAACTGAACACTCCGATGTCGGGCACCTCAACATGAAAGCATAATGGAACAACACAGAATAAATAGTGAACAAGGTTGGAACGGAAAAGTGCATGCTGTTGGAATAACCGTAAAGTAGGGTGCTAACCTCGCTATGAATATTCTGAATGTACGAGAAGAAAGCATCGAAATTTGGACGACCGAAATGATTTTGTGCACATAGACCGGTGAACATCGATTTGCCTTCATGACCGCCACGAAAGTGCTTTTCGCAAATGTACTGAAATGTAGATTCTCTGTACCGTGCAAGGCTCCGAAACAACATGAAGGCTGTGACGATAAGTAATAAACCATGCAAAGTTGACCAATCCCATTTTGAAACGCGCCACGCGTTCGCCTTCTACTTAAAATTGCACCGCTTTCCGGGGTTTGGTGAGTATAATTGTTTGTGTTTCCCAATTCTTATATGCATCATCATTTTCATCAGCCCACCTGGAATTTTTAATTAAGTTTATCGGTTCTAAGACGAAGCGTTCAATCAGATGAAACATTCACGGAAATCCTTTTAACCTTGCTCCCCTGAAATCACTCTACTAGATACAGTACATGGACAGAAACAAAAAGAACCGAGACTTTTCCTTTGTTGCAAACCAAAAATCGAAAAACTGGAGGAAGATCAACTCTTTCGAGTTCGCGGCACATTTCCTTGTAGAATATTTGAACAGTTGCCAATGGCCAGAGCGCAGTTCAAATTTCGCGCCCAATGTTGATTTGCTTCACACTCTGCGCCCTGACCGCGCGATTGTCGCCTCTTTGCTCCTCAACTCTATAATGTACATAGCCACTCGGACGTCCCACCGTGTCGGCCACCTTGGAAAGCTTTATTACAATTTGATTTTTGTATATGCGCGTGAACCTTTGCATGCGACCCATAGTAAGCAAATATAATATAAGTATGTATGTGGGTAACAGGAGAACTTGAATTTTCGTGGACGATTCTTTGAGCAGGAAGACAATCAGTCCTGATGTGATCTAGGATCTACGCATGTGGTAGAAACGCCTCTTGCCACTATTTCAAGCTAACCCAACTGTGAGTGTTGCGAATGAAGAACGCCAAGGATACACTTTTTATCAATTTTTGTTTTGATTAGTGTGAGTATTCTGAGGAAACTGGCGCGGGATTCGGCAGTGTAAGGGATAAATGCGCTGAAAAATAGACACAGAAGTGAGGGTTAAAGACAGTGATAATGTGGGTAAGGGGAACTCCTGAAAAGGGTCACGCAAATGAAAGCTAGGCGTCTAAAAAGACTATATGTGGCAAAACTTCCGATGAGAAAGAGTGCCTCAGGGCTCTATAAGAGCCGTCTTCCCTAATGGCTTCCTTTAGCCAGCCCGCTCCTTTTTTTAGGGGCAACCCGTCCCTTTTGAGAATGCACGGCGGGAAGAGGTTCTTATCTCTCGGGTTTTCAACCGTTTCTTCCGGTTATTTCTTCACTTCCGTACTATTGAGCACTTCGACCTTCATATGTAATGATCCTTCCATATTCGGCCCGAATGACCTTATCACTGTCTTTAAAGGAATCGTCCACGGAAAATGAGTTTTTGTGTTACCCATATGTTTATGTTGTATTTGCCTAATGTTGGCCTCATGCAAAATTTCACGCGAAAAAATGTGAATTTGCCTGAGATACAGCACCACAAAGTGCGGTCCCAGTGGGCGGGGCCTCCGTGTAAAAGCCTTGTACCGCGTCCGCCGTGGTCTGAGATGCATTGTAGGAACAGAAGGTTACGTAAACAGTCTCACTCTCCGTTTCCAGCGGCGGCGGAAGACAGGACGAGGCTTTTACACGGAGGCCCCGCCCACTGGGACCGCACTTTGTGGTGCTGTATCTCAGGCAAATTCACATTTTTTCGCGTGAAATTTTGCATGAGGCCAACATTAGGCAAATACAACATAAACATATGGGTAACACAAAAACTCATTCTCCGTGGACGATTCCTTTAAGGTATTGACCATGCCTCAGCATTCCTGTGATGCTAAGGATAGGATTGTTAAATGATGGTCAGCTCAAAGTTTTCATGGATGGGTTCATCGACAAAAGTCCATAAAATGCTATCAAACTTTCTGAGGACCCCGTTGGACCAGTGAAAGAAATCAAATGGAAAGGAGCAAGTTTTAAAGAGATAATCTGCCGAAGAAACATCCACGGCTAGCTGGCTTCGCTGCCCTCGTCGTGTCCATCTACACTTCACTTCAGTGATGCACAGAATGCAAAAGCGTTCCTGTAGTGTGAGAGGTCTTATTTTCAGATTTTTGCCCGATGTACTTCGTTCTTTCTCTACTGTGGCTCTATTTGCCCACTCTGCTTTCATATTCCATAATCGACTAAAGTCGCCCTTATCGGTGTTTTTACTGAGTGGCTAGCATATTCTAGCCTACTCACGGCTAGCGTATTCACGTACCAGCATGGTGGTTCTTAAATCGAATTTATGAAAAAACTGCGTGACGAAGATGTGCGTCTCCAACAGTTTGTTCCGATCCAATTCTTCGACACCCTTCAGTACATCCACGAACCATTCATAGTTCTTGTGTGTGGGGCATACCCAAAGAAAATACACCTGAAATGATAGTACGTCCACCTCTAACAGTCAATTTCTCTCGCGAAGAAGACACACGTCACGATACTAAGGGTGTTTCACAGGACAAAAAAGTCGTGAATACTGAGAAATTCGAGTTCATGAAAAGGGTTTTAGTGAGTGAGGTCATGAACGTGTATAGTAAAAAGAAAATTACTTTGGGTGTGAGGGCAGAAGCGTGCGATGGGTACGAGCTGGCCGCCGTATCAGGTGGGTCCTGAAGCGGTGACGGTGTTCTATGGCTCATTTTGAAGAAAGTGATAGGGGTAATGTGGGTAACGAGAACTTCTAAAATGAGGCATACAAATGAAAGCTAGGGGTTTTAAAAGACTATATGTGGCGAAATTTCCGTTGAAAAAGGGTGTCCCCGGGCTTTATAAGAGCCGTCTTCTTTAGCAGCTTCCATTTGTCGTATGTCAGCCCGCCCCATTTTCGAGCCGACCCGCCCCTTTTGAGAATGAATGGCGGCAAGGAGACTTTATTTCGGGTTTTTGACCAAATCATTCCGTTTTCCGTTCACTTTTGCACTACTAAGCACCTCCACCTTCATATTTGATGATTTTCCATATTTGACCCGAATTACCTTTATCACCGCTTTCGAACGCAATCGCTCTAGAACTCAACTAACACGGCGCCGCCAGCTCTCACCTATTGCGCCGCACGCAGGAGACCGTGGCGCGAAATTTCTGACCTAATGGCACACACCCGTAACATCACGCGGCGCTTACGTTAAGGCTGAACAAAGGAAATCAGACCTTTCTGCATTTAATGTTGTGATGTTGCTCTGATACGGTCTCCAACACTAGATCGGTCAAGGTGGAGGCGTAAGGAGTGACACCAATTCCACCTCCAACCAGCACAGCCACTTCATAGTTGGTCCACTCCTAAATTAATTGCACTCGTTTGAGACGGAAGATGGGCACTGTTCAGGGAAGTGCTGTATTTTTGTCTTTTTGCGAGGTTTACTGCAAAAGGCTGAAAAAGCTTCGTCTGAGCAGTCTGCTTTCTGCATGAAGCAGTTTCGACGTTTAGCATCCTGTGATTTTATTTATTTATTTACTTTATGATAATTCATAATCTAATCAATTTCATCAAATACTAATCTATTAATCGCTCATTTCGTTGTCCTTGGACGGGGGGGGGGGGGGGGGACACAGCGTCGTTGAAAGCGTCGAAATTCCAGCGTGACACCCGTGCACGCCGCGTGTGCTGCAGAAATGCCCCTAACGACTTTCCGCCCGTCCAGCGGGTGTTTTTCTTGAGAGAAACGCGGAATATGTTTCAAACTGGCATGGAAAAACAGGCGGGCGAACGGCCTCTTCAACCTCTTGTAGATGACATAGGCCATTGACAATCTGCTGTAATTGTCCCTGAATTTCAATGCGTGGCTCATCCCATGGGGATCTAGAGACTTGGCTAATAAATCAAATTGTTTACGCATCTCCGTAATACAACAAAAATGCCAAATTATTCTTGTCATTTGTATACTAATATCATCGAGTACCCATCTACTCGAGAGCGTTGAAAATACTTTGGACATTATTTCCTCTCCGTTTCGCCTTTTTCTAGATGGGCGCTTTTCCTGGCTACTTCATCAATGATTAATTGATGGAGCAAAGGACGTTTTTCCATGATGCCTGCATGGCGTACGTGAGAAATGAGACTTCGTTCCTGCACTCGTGCGATAAGAGTCGTGTGATGGCCACACCTGCGTGACGCTCCTCAACTTACCTGATAGGTACGCCTACCTATGAAAGAATATAATGAGCACAGCTCGTTGAGGCTTTTTGCAGTAAGCAGGAATGAGCAACTTCAAATGATTAATTTGGGAGCTTTTCGGGGCCATACGACTTCTAAGAACTCCACAGTACACATTTCTCAGAGTTCCTCCATTCAATAGAGGCTGTGTTAGTGAAGGAAATAGGCAATTTCTTTTATACCTGGTTTCCATCTCCATAAGGGCCGATCATGTGAAGAAGTGGATACGGTGAGCCAACAGCATGATTGCGAAGAATTTCAGCTCTCAATTTCCATGTCCACGGACCCACAGCCTAAATTTTAAAAATGCCGACATAAGTGGAGTCGTTACAGGAACGCAGGTTTATGGGCAAAAATTTAGGTCTCGGTCGAGCCTTTTTTCAAAGTTTAAAGACAGCATTAGGGGTAATGTGGCAATGGAGAAATCCCTACAAGAAGTCACTCACATGGTAGTCCTGAGCCAAGAAGGCTACCTGTGGCGAATCCCGGTGAAAAAGCGCCCCTCCTTGCTGTAGAAACGTCGCAAAACGCCGCAACCGCCCATCTGTCCCGCCTCTTGATAGTCGATCCCGCCTCCGGATGACGCAATTCCCGATAGATTGGGGTGGGAGCGGCCAAGGAGATGCGGCAGGATCGAAGGTTTTGCGGCGCGCTTTCGCAGTTTTAGCTCGAAGCTCACTCTAAAAAATGGATGTTGTCGTATTTCCAAACATTCCCTTGTGTTAACTAGGCAACATGCCAGTATAAATTTCGTTCGAACTATCCGTCTCTTGACGAACAGGTCGTCCGCGTCGAGAATCAACAGTGGAAAGAGGGTCCTATTTCTCGGGTTTTCGGCCAATTCCATCCGCTGTTTCTTCACCGTCCTGTTACTAGGCATCTCGACTTTCACATTCACTACTTCTTTTATTTTTCGTCCGACTTTCCCCTAATGCTGCCTTACACGAATACAAAAGAGTGGTTTTCCCATAGCAGTTCGGGGGTGGAGTCCATATGTTGCCGGCTCAAGAATTCAAAGCAAGAAATCCGAGAACTTCGAAAGCGCACATGGTGGTCATCGCGCCAAGACTCGTCACCCCTGGGGCTGGGCGATGGGCTTATCTACAGCGCACTTACACGTTGTACATAAACCGCAACTTGCAACTTTGCGGTCGTCGCTTAGCACGTTCGGCGCCCAATAAAAACACTGCTAAGCATGTGGCGCATCCAAAGCTCCGCTTTGATTTTCAATTCCACTTCCATGCTTTGAAATGGCAATCAAGTAGAAATTTTTATCATGAATTTCAAAACTAACCTTAATGTAGAGTTCAACAGTTGGGGATTGTGGTGCGGAGGCGAGTGAGAAAGCATGCCATTCATTATAAGCACTAGAGAATGATGGCGATGATATTCGTACCCATTGCCCGGATCGGAAGTTGAAGGATGATGGTCGTTTGAACTGTAGGTATATGATATCTGCAAGAAGCTCATACCACCTTCATGAACAGATTTTTCGATGAAATATGAAAAAAACTTTTTAAAAGCTCGAATACCGGAAGGTAGAAGTTCAGCATTGATGATGTTCAATTCTTTGTACTTCTGACGCATTCCCATGATTTGATCGATAACGAAGATCGTTATCGGACCAACGACATAGTTCCAGAATTTCGGCGACTACAATAATCATCATCATTTTTAGCGCGTATAAAAATAAATAGAAATATTTTATGCAACCATTTCTCACGCTGTCAACAAACGTCAAGGAGCAACAAGCAACGAATGCTTACGATGTTCGAGCCCTCTGTACCTAATACGTAGAAGTGAATAAGTAAAATAAAATAAGTTCGAAGTGTTGGAGCCAGCTTTTGCTTCAGAGCCATTAAATGACCCCGAAATTAAAGAAGGTTGGATGATCCAGGCTAGATCTAGGCCTCCGAGTCGGGCGGGTGCTGCGCGCGCTTGATGGCAGCGTTGCTTCCGCTCTCCGCCGATTAGTGCATATTATTTGAGCATGTGGGCAAATGGGTTTGGAAGTACACCGGCCGCCAGTTCCTAGTCAGCCTGTGCCTGTTGCGTGCGATACTGTAGAATAAGTAGAAATAATTTCTGGACAGTCATACTATGTGATGCCGCATGTGGACGCTTTGCCTTCACCACGTTCACCTCTCCATCCCTCCTCTCTTTTCTTCATCCCTTCCCGACCACTCCTCACACATAGGCAGCTAGGCCGTCTTCATACTCTGCGAAATTAACGGTGTTACCCGACGCCGTCAGCGACGCAGGCAGACGCAGACTACCAAAGCAGTCATGCCCTCTCTGCAACTGCCGCTGGCCAGCAAGTAGGGTCAAGCCTAAATTTTGAGGGAAACGATCCCTCGTTCGACGCTTCCAGCCTACTTCCTCCTCCCACGATGTGACGTGCTAGACTAAAAAGGTCGTCAATCGAAATCATAGAATTTCAATAATACCTAGTACCAAGTATGATTATCGATTGACGACTTTTTCAACTTTAGAGGGCTCTTCAGAGGAAAGTACGAAAATCGTTTAAAAAGCAATAGTCATCGAGAAATCTTCAAGGAATTTTTGAAAATACGACTCCTTCAAGGATTCCTAGATCCTGCCGGCGACAGTGCCAAGAATGAAACACCAAGTTGGCCCACATAGCGACACTGTGACTCAAGGGTCATTAAAACTGGCTTTTCGAGAAGCTAACAATACATTAACTCACATCGAACAGTCTTGGTAGCCCATGTAGCATGATCAAAGCATAAAAAGCTATGTTGAGTAAATGTGTAAGGCTGAAAATGCAGTTGTAAAATGAGAATTTGTCCCACCCTATCAACCTACCGAAATGCATGATATGCCCTCTTCATGAAACCAGGCAGTGCGAACACGTAAATAATTGACATCACAGAGACGAGTAGTATGCCGGTGAGACCAGTAATTGTACCGTAAAACCAGTAACTGATCGATGGCAGGAAATTTGATCTGAAGCAGAATTCTAGAAAAGGCTTAATCAATTGGTACAAAAACTATAATTCCTGTACAAACCCAACGACGGATTCCTGGAACAAACATTGAAGTCCCTCCTTACTTTGTGACGCTATATGGTAAAAATTCACACAATGACCAACCGTGTGTACAGAAGCCCAGAATGCCACGAACAGTGCAACAATCTGTACAAATGATCATGAAGAAAGCACGTGCACTGATACGATACCAATATAAATAATGTAAGAACCTTGTGAAAACCGATAGCGGAATCGAATGGAATGAATTCTCCCAGTGGCGTTTCTCTGACAACTGTTATAATGTTGCGGCAAACAGTCAGAAGTACTATAGCCATACAAAATGACAACGCTCCAGCAGCACCACGAGTGATAGCGATTCCAACTCCCATTACTCGACGCATATCGCGATGTTCATCGTCGTAACGGTAGACTGAAGAAATTCAGGATTATTACTTTGAATAGTTTGAATAGGATATTGTTAAAAGGCACCACTTGCGCCTTCTGTACCATTGCATGCGACGGGGTAGGGTCGATTGGTTGAGTTTTCGCTTCGCGGCGCTGTCAACACGACTTTCTGCAGTCGGTTAGAATTCCGCTCGGTATGCAGTGGGTTGGTATCGTGAGGGACCTGCGAAGATTGCAGGCTCAAAGCTTCGGAACTTCTTATATGTTGTGGTTGTTACTGTTTCACCGAATAAAACTTCAAACAATTCGCACTCGCCGCGCCACTCGCCGCGGGCGGCCGCGCGAAAATTCGACTAATCGACTCCCACCTCATGCGACGTAACTTGCGAGCTCGCTGTCGACGCGATGCCGCAGTTGGGGCCTATTGACATGCTAATCCAGTACATCATAAACTTACATCGAAATCGGTCCAGAAAAATCATCAGATTTGCGCAACAAAAGATGAACAATATGAATATGTGCTGCCGGTAGGTGCTGGTGATAGATGCAATCGTAGCGAAAACGGTACGCTGCACATTTTCATCAGCAGTTGCAGAGACAGCAAATGATTTCAGAGAGGCCGTCCTAAAAATCACGAAATTTTCGTCAAAAAAATAATTTACCTCGAAGAGATGGGTTCGGTCGTTGTTTCACTTCGTTACCTCTCAGCACCACTGCCGATTTCTTCAGACATGTGGTTTTAATGACGTCCGATGAATGGATGCTTGCGGGGTTTTAGTTCAGGATGGGGCATCATCAAATTTGAACTGTCGCAGGCAGCACATTTGAGCGGGAATCGGAACGAACGAACGCAAGAAATTCTGAAAGTGTCGCAAAACTATGCATCAACCCAAAACTTACGCTGCATCTGCTTTTTAAGGGTCCCATTAAAAGCTTACGCGAAAAACAATATTCCGGACGGGGTAGGGCTCCTCAGAGTACCACAGGGTGGGGCATGAGGTTGCGCGGCCATGAGGGAGGATACAGGAGCATAGGTGACGCTGACGTGGTCACGAACGTCGGAGTATAAGGCAAATCAACATTAAATGCAAAGATTTGAGCCGCGCTTTTCCCGTCGACATCTGTTCAAGTGTTGCTCGGCGAGGGCTCCAACAGTTGCTCTCCTCCAGATTTTCGATTTTTGCTATGGAACAAAGAAATAGAGTGATTTAATGAGGAATTAGAATCACAGAAGTTCTGTGGACGATTCCTTCAACGGCATGTCTCGCGATGATCAGATTAGTCGACCTAGCTCCTTGGAGCAGTAGATCCTTGGGTAACTACCAAGGATGCTATTTTTGCGTCACCGTGGTGCGCCATAATGGCACCACTTCCGCTCGAACCTACTCTGGACACAAACTATGGTGGTTCAAAGAGGTGGAATGGGGGTGGTCACCCAAGAATGTATTGCCCCAAAGAGGTAAGTTAGGTAACCTGACCATCTCAGGTGTGCTCCTAATTTTAGCTCAAATAGCTTTGAAAATTAGCAGGAAAGCAGAAATTGTGAGAGAAGTAGAAAAACTTACTCCTCCAAGTTCATCTTAAGTTTTGCACCACGAAGATCAACACCAATAGGACGATTCTTGCCTAGTTGCGCAAAAATCGCTTCGAAATCCGCAATTGTCAAGTCATCCGAGTCAGGCTTCACTCCTAAAACGAGCAAGTAGGACTACAATGCCTTTTGTAGCACCTTCGCGTAAAACTGAAACCCTTCACGAAGGACAGTGAAGAAATACCTGATTGATGTAAAATATGCTCAATAACGCGACTCTGGGTGCTTTCGGTAATGCTGACACCGACGATGGTGTTAAGCGAGAGAATGAGATCAGCAAAGTCATTCCGATGAACTCGGCCGTTGCCATTCACGTCGCACATCGAAAAGAGGAGTTCATACTTCTCCTGCATGCTCCCTGAAACTCAAAATCTCTATTCGGTGTTACTACTACCATATACTCATTTCGACTTCTACTCCAGTCTATTCTACCGATACAAGATCTGTAGGAACTATTCATACAAGCCAAAATATTAGGCAACCAAAAAAGTTCGTGTAGTTTTTTCTAATTGATTATTTCTATGCAATGTATTCAAAAAACTAATTGTGGTAGCAGGGTAACAATACATATGCTTTAAAGCTAGTTTTATGCAGAATCATTCAGTGTGTCTCATAAGTTTAGGTAGTGTGTTTTAAGTTTGAAATTTTAAGTGCAGTACGGCTGTGTCGAATGAGATAAATGGCACCTGTTTACTTTATGAGTTTAAAGACAGCATTAGGGGTAATGCGGTAATGGTGAAATCTCTACAAAAAGTCACTCACATGGTAGTCCTGGGCCTAAGAAGGCTATCTGTGGAGAAATCCCGGTGAAAAAGCTGTAGAAACGTCGCAAAATGCCGCAACCGCCCATCTGTCCCTCCTCTTGACGAGTCGATCCCGCCTCCGGATGATGTAATTCCCAATTGACTGGGGTGGGAGCGGCCAAGGAGAAGCGGCAGGATCGAAGGTTTCGCGGCGCGCTTTTGCATTTCTAGCTTGGAACTCACTCTAAAAAATAGATGCTGTCGTATTTCCAAACATTCCCTTGTGTATACTTGGCAACATGCCAATGGAAAACTAGATCAGACTACTTCCCTCTTGACGTACAGGTCGTCCGCGTCGAGAATCAACATTGGAGAGGGTGTCCTATTTCTCGGGTTCGCAAAATGCCGCAACCGCCCATCTGTCCCTCCTCTTGACGAGTCGATCCCGCCTCCGGATAATGTAATTCCCAATTGACTGGGGTGGGAGCGGCCAAGGAGAAGCGGCAGGATCGAAGGTTTCGCGGCACGCTTTTGCATTTCTAGCTTGGAACTCACTCTAAAAAATAGATGCTGTCGTATTTCCAAACATTCCCTTGTGTATACTTGGCAACATGCCAATGGAAAACTAGATCAGACTACTTCCCTCTTGACGTACAGGTCGTCCGCGTCGAGAATCAACATTGGAGAGGGTGTCCTATTTCTCGGGTTTTTGGCCAGTTCCGTCCGTTGCTTCTTCACTGACCTGTTACTAGGCATCTCGCCTTTCACATTCACTACTACTTTTACTTTTAGTCCGACTTTCCCCTTATGCTGCCTTTGAACTTGGCACCAAACTGCAGAACGTAAGATATGCGCTGCTTTTGAGGAAGGTACCGTAGCGGAACGGACGGGTCAGGAAGTGGTCTGAAAAAACTTTCCTCTGGAAATCTCATTCGACACAGCCGTACTCCACTTGAACATTTTAAACTTGAAACGCACTACTTGAATTTATGAGACACACTGAATGATTCTGTATAAAACAAGCTTCAAAGCATGCTATGTTATCCTGTTACTACAATCAGTTTTTAAATGCAATGCATAGAAATAATCAGTTAGAAAAAACCGCACGAATTTTTTTTTAGTTACCTAATAAAAGGAATTAGCTGCTAACTCACCACCAACGAATTTTTTGAGAACTTCGAGAAATTCTGCAAATGTTATAACGTCACGATCTTCGCTGACAGTGACGGCGAACATTCTCTGTACAAACATATCAGTTTCTCTCATACCCATTGCTTGCGCGAATTCATTCCTGAAAAAAAAGGAAAATTAAATGTGGATTTGATTACGAGCTTTACATATAACTAGCTCTCGGTCGGTGATATTCTGAAAAGCCAGTGTGGAGTAGATGGACAAGCACTAGTACGTTAAGTCCCTATTTGTTACTCTACGTGAAGCTAGAGGAAGAAGTGGTCGTCGAAGGTAGTTGGGACCCTTTGTCCCGAAAAACCTACGGGAACAGTTCCCCCTGTTCCCATAGATTTTTTGGGGCAAGGGGTTGTATCGGTTTTACCTTTCATGGTGGGGTCGTATTTATGTCGACAATTACCTAGATGTGATGTTTGACGCTAAATGCCCTTACCGGTATGTACCCTCGGCAACCGCACGGCCCGACAATGCATTAGGCCGCGGTCATACTTGGCGTTGCCGGCGGCAGGGCGTAGCTGCGTATCTCTGCGTTCTTCCTATGCCATTCTGCCTCGTTGTCTACGCTATCTCTACACCTCCTCCGTGCCACTCTCCCTAGCTGCCTCTGAACGCAACCACGCCCTGCCGGCGGTGAGTATGACCGCGACCTTACTGCTATACAAACTCTCCTCCATCATATGTATATCACCTCGTAATAGTTTGGTTGAGAACGTCATCAACATCGTCACTGAAAATCTCAGAATCGCAAAGCTTCTGTTGATTGAATGTACGAGCGTAGGCCTCTCGAAAAAAGTGATCTAGACGCTCCTGACGACGGTCCTGAGATAAATCGAATTTTTTGGAAGTTTGACATGATTATACTGAGGCTTATTCCTCAAAAGAATCGCCCATGATAAATCCATGACGATTCCTCTTAGAATCACTCTGGCAGATGAAGCACATAACTATTATAGAAGCTCAAAAAAAACTAAGAAATTCGCTTTTTCATTATGCAGAAATCGATAAACTGGGTGCTCGTTCAAAGTCCCGCCGAGCTGTATGAACGGCTGTAGGCGGCAATTCACATTTCCGCGCAAAGTGTTGGTTTGCTTCCCACTCTGCGTCCCTGATCACGTGACCTCGCCTCTTTGCTTCTGGAACCCTGATAACCGCACCCTCTTGGCCGCTCCACCTCGTCGGACGCCACTATGAGGAGCCTGCTCTTTAGCCGGATACTTGTTTTTCGCGTGAAACTTTGCATGCCAACCTTAGTAACAAATACAACATAAATCTATGGGTAACGAAAGAGCCTATAATTTCGTAGACGATTCCTTCAAATGACGGTACCTTTGTCTCGGCTTTATCCAGGAGTTCTTCACTGTGCATGGGAATCTGCACCACATGTCCGTCAAGCTTTCCTACCATTGCTGTGAGCAACGAGAGAAACTCTGCTAAGCGCTTGTCGGATGGGAGGCGTAAAACCTCAAAAAATATAAAACCGGAGATGCCGGGAGACTCGACATGAAAAATGCAAAAGGAGACACCAAAAAATGCTGAAAGTGAGAAGGGTCCTTTTTCAGGTGGCTTTGTGGCTTCATAGGATAGCACTTCCAATAAATGGCTTTTGAAAAGTTTGGAAGAGAAAGTGTTTTTGGGATGTGCTTCTTGTTAACTGACTCCTTCCGGTAAGGTAGTTGCGGGCGATTATTGAAATGAATTACAGGCAACCTGAATTCATACACTGAAGGAGTCTCACCAAGTCATATGCTCCCTTCATTTTTATGAGACAATACGGTCCATGAACTGCAGAAGAATTTGCCTCGCTGTGATGAACAACAACCTGAAGACCCTTCATTTAAAAATAATTGACGAGTATCAAACTGAAAATGTGGTACGGTGTCAGACGGGTGAGGTTACTTACGCCAAAAATCCGCGTGGTCGCCGCGGCGAGCGGCGCGGCGAGTCCGACTTGAGGATCGATTGCTCTGGGGAGCCCGGCAGAGCGTGGCTGCGTCACCTTCTGCGCTTCCACCCATGGCACACTGTCTCGCTTGGGGGCTGCCATGCCCTGCCACTGGCACTCGTACCCGCCGCGCCGCTCGCCGCGGGCGGGATTTTTGGCGTAAGTAACCTCACCCGTATCGTACAGATCACACTGATCATCTCAATAAGCCTAGTAATTTGACTTCGTGTCATATCCACTGCCACGCTCTTCTCAATTTTTCAACGGTGGTGGTCCCCTTCACTAAGCTGTTCTCCATTATTTTTACTAAGGCAGTTTAGAGGATAGTTTCTCGAGAGTTAAGTTGTTCTTGGGTGTTCACGGAAGCTCAGCGCACACAAACCTCAACATCTCTCGAGAACAGTGTCTTTCTCAGAATTGCACCACGCGGCTTGCAGAGAGTCAACACTCCCGGCGAAAGCTCGACCACAACGTGACGGACATAAGATTCTTGAAGCCATTCGAACGCTAAATCATATGCAGTTCCATTTGATTGATCACGTTTACCGGGTTTCGACTGATCGCCATGACTCAGAAAAATGAATTTCATCACCTTGAAAATGATAGCGATCCACACTATCGTTGTCGGCAGCTGTGACTGTAAGGCTATCAAATGAGCTATCCCATCCCATTCGACGGCGTCGTTGAATCAGCACACAACCAATCCAAAGACATACTGCAAAGAGATTCCTATGTAGTAGTATCGCTTCTCGTTCATGGGTGATTCTCAGTTGCCAATAAACCTATGGAAGCTTAAAGACACCGGAAGGGGGTAATTTTGGCCTACGGTAGAACAGATGTGGTACAGACGAGTTCAATGGCCGCCATTGCACAAACTCGCCAATTAGACGCCTTGGCACGGTGCCGAGAGGAGATGCTTTTAATACAAA
This sequence comes from Trichostrongylus colubriformis, assembly GCA_963978905.1. NCBI lineage: Eukaryota > Metazoa > Nematoda > Chromadorea > Rhabditida > Trichostrongylidae > Trichostrongylus > Trichostrongylus colubriformis. The sequence continues at coordinate 5,847,825 of OZ022259.1, read as the reverse complement.
GTTATTCCTTCCTTTTACTTTTTCTTTTGTTCTTTCTTGTATTGTTTCTAGATGTACTTACATGAATGCTATGTATTGGGTCATTCCATAAGTAATGTCGTTTTTTTTCAAGCACAAATTTTTCCTATGAAATTACAAGTTTTTGCAGCATGTCATATATCATTTGAAAGAAATTTTCCTGCTCTACAACATGACATGTTCAGTTTCTGAGTTTGTTAGAATGGAGCCGATATTTAGGCTGGCGAAGAGGTAGGTCCAGCAGACGAAAATTGGCCGAGCCGGCAATCAATCAAAACACTATATTTTACTTGAGAAAAACCAACCAATAATGTGTGCCGTACTTGGTCCCGACCTCTTCTACAATATCCAATATTTGGTTGATTAAGAAGCCGTGTCGTTATTTTTCTAAAATCTTTTTTTCAAAAGCACCCACACTTATTCAAAATGAAATGTTTTCTCTCAAACTCCTCGCTTAGAGTTGTTTTATGGACCACTTTAAAGAACTCCTTCTGCTATATCGGAAAGACCTTTCTAGTTTGTTTTGGCTGCGATTCTGATTGAGTTTTAGTACCATGTGATTGGAGTCCAGTTGACATTTTTCACAATTTATTTTTTCCACGAGAATGTTAAGGAATCCGGTCAGTGGTATTTCCCTTGTTCCTACGCACCACCTGCTCTTAACATTTCACCACTTTTTCAACTGATTGGTTGAGAAAATTTTCTTGCCTTGGTTCGAAGAAATTGTCTAAAATCACCGAGTTGTGGCGGAAAACTCAATGTGGAAAAAGAGCGACGTGGCTTTCCAAGCAACCGGCTTGTGGAATTTGTAGAAGAGGTCGGGGCCAAGTACGGCACACATCACTGGTTGGTTTTCCTCAAGTAAAATATAGTGTTTTAATTGATTGCCGGTTCGGCCAATTTTTGTCTGCTGGACCTACCTCTTCGCCTGCCTAAATATCGGCGCCATTCTAACATACTTGAAAACTGAACATGTCATTTTGTAGAGCAGAAAATTTTCTTCCGAATGATATATGACATGTTGCAAAAACTTGCAATTTTATGACAAAATTTTTGCTTGAAAAAAAAAACGACACTACTTATGGAATGACCCAATAGTTGGGAATGGCCACTCCACTGCGTTGGGAGTCTGGTGCTACAACTAACGTTGCCCCGCTACCCGTCTCCTACAGCGGACAACTCGTAAAGTCAGTGTGTTGATGCGAATGTGACCATTTCTTTGCATACTCCTCTTGCTTCGGACCCCTTCTGGTTCTTTTAACAGCAAAGCGGTTCCAAACAAGTTGCAAGAGAATGATAGACTTACGTAGCGGAATGCAACCTAGCCCGATCAGTGTGAAAATGAAGATAATCTCGTTTCCTTCTACTTCTGTCACATGATCAAATCTCATCAATGGGATGCACTGCTCAAGATCTGAAAAAGGTGGCCGAAAATTGAATTGAGCTTATCAGTTCATTATAACGATGAGTGATGTGATGGATACCTGTTGTATTGACTTGAAATGGCTGGGGACATGGATCGCCACTGCTTGAGAAAAACACCTCAAACTTGAGAATTCGATTAACGTGGAGTACCTAGCGCAGGTCGAAATCACTTACGTTCTTTTGCAGCCACTTGTCAGGTACATCCATAGTTGCTTGTATGATATCTTTTAGTGTTATGGAGTGTATCCTTCCTATTTCCTCTTCGGTAAACAGCCCATTCTGTCTATTTTCGAACCAAAACCTTAAAAACTACTCCCCTGCAGAAGACTTAATGCTTCAGAAGAACTTTAATCAAAGCTGCTAGCTCTTCAAAATTTTTTCAAGCGCAATACATGGTCATGGTTCAGTAGGGATCATAATGTGAGTGGCTCAATAGGTATTTGTACTGTTGTTAATTGTCGCTTCAACAGACGGGCAGAGCATATAGGCTTGCTGTTCTACCTGTGTGTGTGCGACGGGACCGCCCAACGAAGCCACCGCGCTACGCAAAATGCGATGCCGTGCTCTCAAGTACCTTTCTGGTCCTGTTTTGAATCGGCTGTGTGTTAGCAAGGTAAGGTCAATTAGTCAGCCTAACCATTCTCAATGAAGTGCGCGTAAATGCATACGTCTTGAGACGCTTGGTTCCGAGATTTAGAGAGCAGATTTGAGATCCGGGAGGTGTCAAATTTGGCTTACGGTAAGATCCAACGTAATGCTTGCAGTACGTTAGGTTGTACCATTGTCACGAACACCTTTTCGGTGATCCTTTCTGCTACTTCACTTAGTTCACATCATGAATGAATGAACTACACACAGCGAGACAAAAAGTGACATCCCCTTCAGCGAACAACTCAGAAAGCCGATGTTGCAGTTCGAAGACATGCGAAGAGGATGCGGAGGATGCGAACAGAGCACAGCGTCTCGCTTCTGGGTTTCTCTAGCGATCATCTATTTTTACCGATTACATATTGGGTCGAAAAAGTCTTCGTATTTTTAAATACCACTTTTTTCCTCCAAACTGCTTTTCAGCAATGTCTTCTGTACATACACATGTAGTACAAGTCCACACTTATCTACAGGTATTATTGTGTTCCATCTCCCGGATAACCTTTTTCGGCAAAATAATACAAAAATTTTTCTTTGAATGGCGTTAGACAGGGAAAGGTAAAGGTGATAATCCGATAGAGCAAGATCAGGACTATGAGGTGGATGGGGCAGCAATTTTTATCCAGGCTCGAGAATTTTTTGGCGAGGCAATTTTTCAATAGTGGGAAGACTTGCCAAAAAATTGCCTCGCCAAAAAATTCTCAAGCTTGGATAAAAATTGCTGCCCCATCCATCTTACAGCCCTGATCTTACTCCATCGGATTATCACCTTTTCCTTCCCCTGTCTAACGCCACTCAAAGAAAAATTTTTGTATTGAAAATGAGGTTTACCGTTGATATGTTTATTTTGCCGAAAAAGGTTACTCGGGAGATGGAAGACAATAATACCTGTAGATGCGTGTGGACTTGTACTACATGTGTATGTACAGAACAGATTGCTGGAAAGCAGTTTGGAGAAAAGCGGTATTTGAAAATACGAAGACTTTTTAGACTACCCAATATTTTATACCGGATAGTTTGGAAGAGATCATTTTTCCTAATCTTCTTCTTTCTCCCGCTTTCCCCCAACCCCCTCCTCGGTTCTTTTAAGAGCATACGGCGATGTGCACCTCATTGAGAATGGCTACGATAACCTGTTGACCCTCCCGTGTAAGGTGAGCCGGCGTCACTTCCTCGCGTGATCTGACCTGGTTGGTCAGTCCTTTCCAATTTGGCGTGCGACAATACACTCGAATAGGGTCACCACGTCACGCGAGTATTGCTTTGCTGACTCCATTATTGAGTGCAATAGATGAGCCGGCGTCGCCCCTCGCGTGACCTCACCCAGTTCGTGGGCGTTATCGTACACCCTGCTCCGGGTGTGTACTCTTATGCCAGGCTTTCGCACCGCGGCGTGTCGCGAGCGAAGCATTACGGACGAGCTAAAGGCGCCATGTTGTTGGGTCCCGAAGCCATTACAGGTCAACTGCGTATCGCGCCCCTAGCATCATCGTGTAATCGCTCTATGACCCAACTACTGCGACGCGCATAGCTCGCACCTACTGCGTCGCACGCCGCTCATCCTCGTGCGAAATCCTGACATAAGGGTACACACCAACTTCCTCCTCCGCGCGCTGTCACCACATCAATTATGGAATTATCAGTAGTTGATGTGGTGACCGATCAGATGGAAGTATTCTTCATACACTGATCCATCTTTGTTGAAGGCACTTTTCGCGATAGTCAGATGGGTCGATCTATCTCTTAGAACAGTAGATGCTCGGATAACTAATCGGTCTGCACCTTTTTCGCGTCGCCACGGTGCTCTATCATGGCGCTATACCTGCTCGAACCGACGCTACCCATTTTGCTCAGTTGACCACTAATGCAGGTGTAGGACTGTAGTGCACCGTGGCGGCGCGAAAAAAGTGCGGCCTGACTAGTTACCCAAGGATCTACTATTTTATGAAGGTAAGTCGACCCATCTGGTTATCTCGAAATGTGCCTTCAAACCTCCCGACGGTAATTTTTAGGTGTAACGGGAGGTGATATCGTGACTCCGATGGAGGAGATCGAACGCACGAAAATTCTCTACAGCCGATGCCTGATCCTGGCGCATTGCAGATCTCACTGATTCAAGAAAATAATTCGAACACCTTCACTGTTGCAGTCTACCTGTCTGAGTCACGAAGCCGTTCAAACTGTTCCTTTAGTATCGCTTTGAACAGTTCACCCGGCCCGCCGTCAACCTCCAACATTGCACCAACATACGCATCCAGGTTACCGATATCGCCGTCATAGATAGCAGCAAGATTGTCGAACAACTGAATATAATTTGGTTTTCACCATTCAGTATCAGTAAGTTAGCATCTTCACTATATTTGCTGCAATAAGATATTAGATTTTCAGAGGATTTCCGAAGGTTGAGATGATTTTCTAAAGCAAGGGACGTGCTCAGCATGTAGGCGTCCACAAAGACCACTGCGCACTCCTCATAACTGTGGTTTCCCCCTACACAGAAGGTGAATAATGGTTGCCTCGAATTCGCGCACAGCTTGTAATTCTCTGAGTATGGTGTTGTGATGACTATGGTTTTGTTTCATCAAAACGCTTGCCGGAACATGTAGTAGCGCGGGATGGGTGTCGAATGGACGAATTTTTGCGCAGCCGCCCGCGGCGAGTGCGAGTTGCTTGTAGTTTTATCCGTTGAAATAGCTACAACCCATCATGAAGCTTCCAACCTGCAATCTTTGAAGATCCCTCACGATATCAGCTCACTGCGCATACTGAGCGAAATTCCAACCGACAGCAGCAAGTCGTCTTAATGGCGCCGCGAAACGAAAATTCGACCAATCGACCCCCACCCAGTAGCGCGTGTTGCGCTCGCGGCGCGCGTTGGCTCCCTTTGCACTTCACTGTAGTTTGCTGAATGAATCAACTGACCTTACAAGGGAGAACAAATTCTTAGGCTGTATCCAGGCAGCACACAAATTTGCATTGAACGAAAACTCCACCTTCAAATGCACTGGTACTTGGTTGTATGTATTTCGTGCAACTTGCAATTCACTATACTACCAAGACCCCATGCGCCTTTTCGCAGCGTTTGTACACTTATGATAAATTTTCGCTTTGTGACGTCAGCACAACTTGCCGCGGTCAGTTAGAGTTCCGCTAGGACGCCAGGGTCTGGTATCATGGAGGTCCTTTGAGAAATAGCTGTATATCTCATCATTATCTGAAAAACAATAATTTTCGTGCCCTAAGAAGACAAGATAGTGACATTGAAAGTAAAAGAAACGATAGCATTACATGATAACAATGCTAATTAAGAAATAATTAATTTGGGCGTAAAACTTTGAAGGGAGTGTTGCAATGTACGCAATCACGCGTGGAGAGATCTGCGACGCCACTCTCCGCGCGAAAATTAGTTATAAGTGTACACACCCCTTTTCGCAGCTACACTGAACCCCGTGGGTTCCACGTCTACAGCCAAAAGTAGTTGTTAATAACTTAGTTAGGATTCCGGAATGAGTAAAAGCTACGGTGAATACAAATCCTATGAATTGCGTATCATTCTGAAAGCTTTATTTTTCTGCGGTTTTTTTTCAGTTTTGGTTTATCTGCAGAATCGAAAATGCGTAAAACACGACACTCACTGCTTTGTTGGTCTGGTATAGCTTCGGATTGATCGTATGCCATTCCTTTTCCGCTAACTTGAACCTCTTTCTTAGAACGTTATATGACGAAAGGCCATTATCGCGTCCTCGCATGATCGTTGAAGCTACAGCGTCCAACCGTGAGAAATGAAGCGGACCGTACGAAAAATCTGTAAACTGGATTCAAGTCTGAAGAAAAGCTTTCAGTAAAAGCATCCAGTACCTCGCAAGTCCTCTACGACGATGACATCTTCCTCTTCAGACACTTGTGAGACCATTCCAAGTATGAACTCTTCTACAGAATATTCCTGCACCACGTCTTGAGCATTCCACCTGAACGGGGATTCTCAGAAAAATTTACTAAGCTCTGGAGAAACTTGTGGAGGACTGTACGTACGAGTTGCAGCTCATTTGGAAATTGCGCTGCAAGTGAAATCTCGAATGACATGTGGTAAGTGTTCTCACGATAAGATTGATACTCTGGGGTGTGTACCTTTATGTCAGGATTACACACCGCGGCATGTCGCAAGCGAAGCAATGCGGACGAGGGTGTGGTTGGGTCTCGAAGAGATTAACAAGTCAGTTGCGTATCGCGCCCCTAACATTACCGTGTAATCATTTTAAGACCCGAGTTTCGCGACGCGCATAGCTCGCACCTACCGTGTCTCACGCCGCTCGTTGTCGTGCGAAATCCTGACATAAGGGTACACACCCGATACTCTGTACACCACCCCAATCTCGGACCTCGTCGAACAGAGGGTTATGGTAATTTGTAATGTTGCATTAATTACACACATATACCCTGCGGCACGAACCCTCAAATCTCTGTTCTCCAAACCACTGAAAAGCCAAGTTATCGTGCAGCTTATAGCAGCCCGTCGCCCACATAGTCTTACGGTAAGTGCAGTATAGCGGCGATGTATTACAAATAACCTCACATTTTTTAAGTCTGAAAGTGAGTCTTCGACCGCTACCTTAGGCTGATTCAGGTAAAAATAGAAGTGTAGCAAAGATCTAGAAGTTCAGGAGGTGAGTGGCTCTTGAAGAACCAAGATCCTCTCAATGAGAATATTGCTAAAATTTCAAAATTTACCAGTTTTGGCAGAGACGGAGAGCTGGAAAGTCGCCAACTGTTTCACGAAATTCGCAGCCTTCCACGTTTTTTCGAAGCACCATTGCTGGTGGTATCTGAAAGGATTGCTCACCAGAACTTCTCTCGCTCGTGGACCACGCCCACTTTTTGACCCTTCCCAGCGCATTATTTATTGAGAAAATAAAAAGCTAACAATGGTATGCACAAATCTTGTTCCCACGGCAGCAAATGAATGTGATATGCTTGGCGGTATATGAGGCATGTACTCCTTGTACGGTTTAACGTCCTCGCTTATCAGCACAGGGAGGAAGTCATAAAAGATGATTTTCTGAAAGTGAGCCAATAATACGAAAGTTCGAGAACAATCTTGAAAGTCTTTCCTATAAATTTGTCATCTCCAAGGGATTACTTCCGCTGGTATCTGATATTGGCTACAAGACACATATATCTCAAAATCCACCGCGCTCAGATCCTGCACTATCTAATTACGGCCTTTTCTGTTCATTGCAACGCTTTCCGAGAGGAAGCCGGTCTGTTGGATCATGGAGAAGTATATCGAAAGTTCTCAATTGGAAGCCATCTGAAGTTCACTTTGACCGGGTCTGGAATCTTGCAGATCGATGACAAAAGGTTGTTGTCAATAACGGGGTTGTTTTCGGAGGATTGTTGTTGTTTCAAATGATTTTATGCTGAAAATTTTTAGTTTTTGTTTTTTTTTCACAACCTAGAAGTCATGATGACGACCTGATGACCCGTCCCAACGGTAGCGCCCATCACACATCGCACGTGACAGTGCTAGCTGCAACGACATCGCCGTCCCATCGCCTTGTCATTGAAATCAAATGCAAAGTGTACCTGCATTGAGGCGATCACCCATCTTCGAGCGGCTTGAAAAAGCTCTTCATCAGACCAAGAAGGATGTTCCTGTTGTATTCTGAAATCTGAACGACTGCACTGGAACTTGGTGGAGACCATGATTCACAATCTACGTACATGGCATACGACAATAAGAAGGGGGCCCCACAAAGAAGTAGAGGAAAATGCCAAAATTTTGCTCAACACTTTCAAGAAGAGAAAAACCTTTTAGCTATGACATTGTGCCATCTGAAGAACATGATGCCAATAGACAGGAGACCAGGATTTTCGTTCACTCGCGAATCACCAAGTACTGTATGAAAAATGAGAATTATAAAGAATATTCTATTACCGCCATCTAATTTGCCGTAGGAGGAAAAGGAGAGCTCAAGGAAAGCAAGTGGGAAAGGAGTACTCACGAAAGAGGCGATCAGGACTGAGAAGCCGATGAGCTTGCGGAGGTGGAGGATTGTCTAATGGAATGTTAGCATCATTCCGTGGCGGATATCTAGAAGACGATTTATGTATTCTGATTTGAGGTGAATATTGTAGTGTACTTGGGTGACGCACTCTTCTGCGCGCCCCACACATGGGGGTTAGTGAGCCGGTTCTTTTCTGTGACCTTTACCTATTGTTAGTGCCCATTACCATGTTTCATCTCGGTTATCCACTCTCTGGAGTGGTCCTTTACCTATTTCCGGTCCTCTACAGAAAATAGATAATATCGATCGATATCGATCGATACTCGTAATCTATGAAATTTGCTCTGTGCAGTTGTGTTAAGCTAGTGGTTTAGTCCACAGCCATTCCCTTTCTCTTGCATATGATAGAATTCTCCCACTCCCAAAACTGTCTCACGTCGTATTTCGCATTGTTCGATTTTGGCTCCGCCCACCTCGAGACTGGCGCACTCCTTGCGAGAAGCAGTTGCCTTTCACTTTTACTCATTTTTTCCTGCGTCCAAAATTTTGGAGCCACATAGAAATTTCTACGGTTGAACTTCTCCCACCAGCGCAAAAGCTCCACCCACCTTTGAAATTTAACTTCCTTCTACAGCGCCAGCTCATACTGGCCACTTCTACTTTTCTTTCGGTCTCTAACCACACTCAATATAAGCTGCAATCACGCAGTGTGAGCACTATCCTATTGAATGCTCCACCCTCTGTGGGCGGGTCTTCGCTTCCTTCAAATGTATTCAAGATTGCTTGGATGTTAGCCATCTCTATCGATTTTTTCCTAGTCTCTATGCCGCGTTGAAACAGAGTTAGGAGTTGTTGCGGGCATCGCCTATTGAGGAATTTCCGGTCTGAGGCGTAAACATTTCAGTGCACTTATACAATGGGCGGAGCATAGCTAAGTTCAGCGTGTTCCTTATTTCTTGTCCCATGCCCTACGCATCCGTAACTCCTTCCCATCTCCAGAGGCCTGTGCTCATGATAGATAGAGGGACGGAGGGATGGACGGGACGTACAGACGGACGAAGCGCTTTATGTGTAGTAGGGAAAATATTATACAACCAACCCCTTTTCAGATCCCTCCCTCAAAGTACCATTACGAAATGATCTCATCGATGCCACCCAAGCTTCCGTGACACTGTAAACGAACGAGCCATCAATCCAAGCAGTTCTGTCGTTCACCTGAAAGCGTGAAAAAATATTTTTGGTATTGCAGAGCAGCAGTAATGGAGTTTACATTGAAGAGAGCGTGCTGTGTGTACGCACAAATTCACGCCAATTGCTCACTCCTCAATGGTGACAGATCCCCGCGCATTCCCTTCAGAAGGCAGGATTGTTACAGCCCATTTCGGTGCGCTTGATGAAGCGTGGCCTACGGACTTGGGTGAAAGTGTGTCAAACTCTCTCACCCCTCCACACACTCTAACTCTTGCCACGCACTCTCATTCTCGCCACTCACCCATGTCGTAGGCCACGCCCTATCAGGCGCTCCGAAACAGAGTACACATGATGTGGATCTGGTCATATCCCCTGCTCTGTTTGAGGGAGCCTTCAAAGGCAAAGTAAAAATTAGACCTGCAAAGGCATATTTACTGTGACGAACATTTCAGTTTAGAAAAGATTATCTGTGGCAGAACACCCGTTGAAAAAAAACCGTTTTGAAGTCTTTATCATCATCCAGCAGTGCTGCCAGCCACGCTGACTCATATTCGCTGGGCTATTTGCTGCGAGGACGGGGCCACGTTGGCCGCTGGCAGATTTGCTGTTAGTCCCTCGCTCGTCTAGCTAGCAAGAGAGAGGGGGACATTAAAACAGAAACTTCGCGTAGCAGCGTGCGGTGTGCGTCGCAGTGAGTGCACTAAGAGCCCCGAACCCTAAGACCATCACATAGTTCGGTTGGATGGATCGCAAGATACCGTCATCGTAAAGGAGCAACTGATACGTCCCCCGCGTCGCACAGACGTCGAATTTTCTGTGTTAGTAGCACACACCCATGATCCTCCAGTGTCCTACTGATTCCGGTAAGTGCCCGATTGGATGGCAATGCGATGTGCTATCACCATGTGTACATGAGTAACGATGAGCCCGAAAATGCTTTCAAGGATTTCCTAGGTTTCTTTGTGAGCAGTATAAGCGACGCTTGCCATGCAGCTGGTCTCACCTGTTCTCTAGAGCAATCGAAACCCTTTCCAGTGTTTTTGTCATATCTCGCACGTGTGAAGGGGATACCAGCAACAGTTCCGTTCACATCGAACACCTGAACAGCAACAACTGGAACGTTCCTTAGCTAAGCCATTCTCTGCTGCGATAGATCATTGACGGCACTACTTGCACTTCTAGTGGCGATATCAATTTCTTTCAAATTCTAATAGTACGAAGCAATAGCATCCCAGTTCATGGAACTTACTGGATCACCGGCGGCAACTGGTATTTTCACAACTTCTAGAGGACAACTTGCTTGCGTCGAGGCTGTGATCTCGTACACAACCATCTCGTCTAAAACACATCAGTAATGATTTACTACTGCCAAGCATCTCTTTCAACGCATAAGAGACCAAAACTGTTTTGCTTTCTTCAAACCGTGCAACACCATGTGTTGCACTTGACTATCCGGGACCTCCTTTCTTTTCGGGTCATGCGAGAGCGTAGATTTCTGAGAGCTGAAGCTGTCAGAATATGCTTTCAAATGTGGAGAACAACATAAATATACTCTTTTCGGAACGCCTGATAGGGCGTGGCCTACGGACATGGGTGAGTGGCGAGAATGAGTGCGTGGCAAGAGTGAGAGTGTTTGACGGAGTGAGAGAGAGTTTGATACACCCTCACCCAAGTCCGTAGGACACTCCCTGTCAGGCTCTCCGAAATGAATTGTATATATCGTTAGTGCACCAAGGTAAAAATTGATTATAAATTGTTTGAATACCACTACTGATACAACCCTGTAATCCAGTGAATATTGTGATGACTGCCATTGTTCATATTGCGTAAAAAACCATTACAAGAAGTGTATGCACATGTGTAACGTCATAGACAGCTAATTTCTTCTATCATTGCACGATGAATATTCTATTTGAAAGGGTGCTGCCAAAATAATATCTACTTTTTGGTGAAGTGGGTTCCAGAATGATATGTTAGTCTCCATGTTCGAAAACATATCGTGGTACTATTTGACCACGGTACCGTTTTAAGAAACAAAAAAAAGTATTTTTTAAGTCTCGTGCAACACCGTATGTACGCGGCACGTCACGGGTTAATGAATATCATTCGTAGGTACCCAGCTTACAGCATTCTTCGATGTACTGCTCCGCCTGTTCACATATGCAGAGTAATGGTTTGAGGATGAGGCACATGGAGTTCAAGGTAGCCACCGTACTTCGCAGATGGCCGTCTCGGCGTGGGCGACGACTCTCGGATTAGGTTAGTCTCATGGTGTGTGGATCTAATTCCGCATCAACGCCCGCCCAGCCCAACCAGGCCTTCCATGCCTCTGGGGTCGGCAAATTGGTACCAGGCTCGCCGAAAGTCATGACAGCAATGTTCTCGCAAGCCATCATTCCAAAGTAGGAGCATCAAGACGGTGAGTCACGCGGCAATGCGTTCCGCGCAAGGCCATCACCAAATACGAGTGTCCTGTCCCACATTCATTGTTCCACATTCATTTTTCCTGTTCACAGAATGGGATCACAGATAGTTGCTTCATTCCATTCGCCGAATTACTGAGCATACCCTTCAAGTCATTTCTACTGAAACCGGGGTTCTTTCCGTGATAATGAAACCAAATATGTTAGGCAACAGGAAGAGGGACGGTACGACTACATGGTTTAGGGGCTCTGTTTGCTCTGCTCATGCCAACTCACTAGCAAGTCATCGCTATTCTTCATCCAGTACAGAGAAGAGGACAAAGAACAGTACCAGACGTTCCCTTCATTCTTTAAAAAAACAAGGGCCAGAGTACGATCAGGATCATGAATCTTTAAAAGCAAACGGCTGAACCAATCAACTCACAGAAGAAAGCGAACATGGAGGTCAAGTTTCGTGCATTTCCTAGTCCGGGCGATCCTGAAGTTATGAAGCGACTAACTGGAAATGAACTTGAATGAAACACGTGGTTTACATTAATGCGATACTAGTCATGTATAGAAAGTTTTTTCATTTTGAATCCATCTACTATGATCTTGGAATACTCAAACAAACAGCAAGCAGCCGAAGTCTCAACTGCAGAGTCCGGCAGGTTGCCAGTTGGTACTACATGGTATCGTATGGTATACGTTTATGATTGCATTCGATAAAACTCCTATATCTTTTTGAAATTCCCTCGCCTGCTTCGAAATAGCCCTTCATGCGCGTTATACGATAACAGTGTGAAAAAGTCAAGCATGCATTGGGTGGTCCAGGGGGTCGCATTTCGCATTCGGAAAAGGCAGGTCCTGCTCCGAGGGAAAAGTTGGTCTAGAAATCGAACTAACCCTTTTTTGTGATTTCTGGAATGATTGGTCTATGAAGCGGTCTTCGTTCGATAACTACACTATGTACTAGGTACGATTAACTGACCATTGACGATTTTTAGGAACACAACAAACTCTAATGATACCAGCCATAGGAAGACAAGGGAGTCGTGTCAACGAGTCCGGTAGAGAAGTTGCATTTTTCAAAAAAAATCATCCATCTACATATGCTCGACCTTGGAGTGAAAGTCTAATACGTGGACCGCAAAATATAAGACGGTGCTTTCGCAGTAAAGACACCAGAAGGGGATGAATTTGGCTTACGGTGAAACAGACGTCGTGTGGACGAGTTTAAGTGGCCGCCACGGTACAAATTCGCCAATTTGTCGCCTTGGCATGGTGCCAAGAGGAAATGTTTTTATCATAAAGTTCTTCTTTTCTTTTACTTTTTTCTTTTGTTTTTTCTTGCATTGTTTCTTGATGTACTTACATGGATGCTTATGTACTTGAGAAGGGGCACACCACTGCGCTGAGGGTCAGGTGCTACAACTAACGTTGCCCTGCGGCCCGTCTCCTACAGCGGACAACTCGGAAGGTCTGTGAAATGATGCGAATTGGACGCGAATACCCACCGCAGCGACGCGCTCTTGAATCCGGGTTTTTTCACCGATTATCACTTCTAACCTTCTGTGTTCGTTACAAAATGCTCATTTCTTTGCATCTTTCTCTTGTTTCGGACCCCTTCCGGTTCCTTTAAGGGGCAGAGGGTGGGGTATCACACTATGGACGTTATTTTTACCTAAGCGTACAATGTGAAAGGAACCCCCTTTTTCCTCCACTGACGCATAGGCAAAAACATACGCCTAAATGTGCAGATTAACCCCTTAAAGACATCATTAGGGGTAGGCAATAGTGGAGAAATCCCAAGAAGAAGTCACTCACATGGTAGTCCTGGGCCTAAGAAGGCTATCTGCGGCGAAATCCCGGTGAAAAAGCGCCCCTCCGAGCTGTAGAAGCGCTGCAAAACGGCGAAGCGTTCAGGGGCTCCGCCTCTGCCACTCAGTGGTTCCGCCTCTCGATGACGTAATTCCCGATTGATTGGGGTGAGAGCGGTCGAGGAGATGGGGTAGGATCGGGGGTTTTGCGGCGCGCTTTCGCAGTTTTAGCGTGAAACTCACTCAAGAAATAGATGTTGTCGTCTTTCCAAACAATTCCCCTGTGTTTACTTGGCAACATGCCAATGGAAAACTAGATCAGACTACTCCCCTCTTGACGGACAGGTCGTCCGCTTCGAGAATCAACAGTGGAAAGGGGGTCCTATTTCTCGGGTTTTAGGCCAATTCCATCCGCTGTTTCTTCACTGTCCTATTGCTAGGCATCTCGGCTTTCATATGCACTATTTCTTTTACTTTTCGTCCGACTTTCCCCTAATGATGCCTTTAAGGATCCCTCGAAGATACTTAAATGCGCAATTTTCATAAGATGTCCCCCCCCTATTGTCATAGCACCTAACGGATCTCTAATAGACGGCCTAACTGTATTTACGCATGATGGTCGCCACCAGTACTTCCGAAGATGGATTTTAGGTCAGAATTGCTTAAATGAGATCTTTATAAGAGAACACATTGCCAATAAATTAGATAATTACATGCAGATTAACCGATCCACGTGGAGATGTTACCTTTGAAAACGAGTTCAGAAATAGCTCGTGCCGATGGTAATGATAGATTCATCATGTATATTCCATCGCTGTAGTTAGGCGGAGAATCTCGTAGAAGTTGGCTGCCTCAATCATTATAGTGAAACTTTTAGGTGGAAGCATATCTGATGTCTGAAAAAAGTAAAAATGTCACGAAAGTAAGCTTACCCACACTTCCCCAACCAGGATTTGCTCGATTATTGTTCCAACCATCATAGCGCTGGGATTCCTGAGTGCGTAGCGAATCTGTAAATCGAATATACAAGGTGAGCAAGCGCATCCCCAAAATTAGGGGCATTCAGTTTGGTTTAACCATAACTCCAAGAGCGCACTTATACGTGCGACAAATAAGAACATAAGAACATTATAAGAATTAAAAAATAATAAAAAAAATTAAATTAAATGTAATAAAATAAAAATAAATAATAAATAAAATAAATAAAAAATAATTTAAATTTAATTTAAATAAATAATAAAAAATAATAAAAAGATAAGAACATAATTAAATAAACTCTCATAGCAAACACACCAATTAGTTAATTAGTTTGAGTGAAATCCGTAAATCGCTTCTCCGAAAACAAGTGATCGATGCAGTAATAGCGATAGCAAGCAAGTGCCTGGTCTTAGCGCTAGCACCGGTATACAAATGGGTATCGCAACTACTCTGACATACCTATTGATCTCAATCCATATTTTAAAATGTCAGCATTAGTTTATCATCAAGTTGAGTGAACTTCTTTCCTCTGCATTACCTACACAGAAAGCGGCCTAGATATGGTGAGGGTAAGGTTAGATTGTACAGAACAGGGTGCTGGGAGGAATGTTGAATGATTACTCGTACATACGCAGAGCACGCAGATGAAGTCTGGAATCAAATTTTGGCCACGTCAGTAATGCCTACCACCACCACTTCAAAAAGATTATCGCCTTGAAGGTGATGATGGGAATCAGAGCACCGAGGAATGAGTTTTTCAGCTACCTATATATTCATGTTATATTTCCTAATGTGGACCGCATGCAAAGTTTCACGCGAAAAAGTGTGAATCCGGCTAAGATACAGCACCACATAGTCTCGGCTGGGTGTGCGGGGTCTTCGAGCAAGTGCCCACCCCGTCGTCCGCCGCGGTTGGAGACGCACTGTAGGCAAAGAAAGTTACGTAAACAGTCCCACTCTCCGTTCCCAACCACGGCCGACGACGGGACGGGCCTTTTACTCGGAAACCCGTTCACCCGATCAAGACTTTGTGGTGCTGTATCTTTACGAAATTTTCACTTTTTCGTGTGAACTTTTGCATGCGGCCTTTTTAAGCAAATACAATATAAATGTATGGGTAACAAGGAAACTCATTTTTCCGTGGACGATTCTTCTAAATGGTAAAAGGTGAAGCGGCCTGTATGCCCACCCCGAATAGGTGCGTTTCGGTGAAGTGGCAGCCGACAGGACAGCTGAGTAGCTCCTGAGAGAATGGCAACGTAGCAAAGTTGGCTTACATATATTCGCCGTATGCATGAACACTACGGTAATGCAGAGAAATCGAAAAACATCTTCAATGGTAGCGGGGGTTTCCTTCTCAGAATTTTCATTCCGTTTTCTATGGTCACACTACCGCACACCCCTATTTTCATATTCTAAAATACCCAAAATTACAGTGGCCTTGATTGTACCACAGCGTAGGAGCACAAAATGTTGACTTCAACTGTCACCATTTCCCAAAGACCTGCAAATGTTTGAAATGGAAAGGGGTACAAAGGACCCCGATTCCAAGTGTCTTAGGCAGTCTACTGTGCTCCTCTTGTCTAGTAAGTCGTATGATATACCAAGATTCAGTTTTAGCATTATTATCCGTGCCTATGTCCTTTCATGTGAATTTGACGTAGCGTTACGTCTTATCTCGTCAAATCAATCACAAATCGCTCAATTCCTTTTTATAGCAGTCTCAGGGTGACCATTTTTGTGAGCGAATCTGAATAGATTCATACATACCTGAACAGAAGAGTAGAACGATTTTGCCCAGTAGAATCCCAATAGATATGCGATTCATCCAGGCTAACTCTGAACTGTATGTAGTGTTACTGGCAACCTACTGCAATTTTTTATAGCAAAAAAAAGTACGATAAGAGGCTTTCCAACAAACCAAGGCCTCTAAAAGGGCAAAAAAAGAACGTGCGATTTTCATTCAGAGTTGTTAAGGCAAGAGGATACGTAGATGTGAAGGGTTAAATACACTGAGATTAAAGGTGTTATATCATTGAAAACCAGTTTTTTATGGGAACCGAGGACTTGGGAGCGCTTCTCGAAAAGGGAACTTTGTCAAAAGCTCCTTCAAGTAGGTCTGCCCAAAGACTACTAAAAAATATTGTGTTCTTAGTTCTTATCTGAGGTGATTATCATCAACGGATGCGACACTTTCAGCGCTCAGCAATGTTCGTGATTTTGCTAACGCTAGCAGATTTAATCTGTTCACAACAGAAGCGAACGTTGTTTTGCGCCAGTTTCCGCTGAACAGTGACTCAGAAAATGATTGCTCGTTGAAGAAAAAGTGCTGGCGTTGCGAAGAAATTCTTCACCTATCATAGAAAGTGGACGGACGTGGCGTAGTGAATGGTGACGTGCATGCACGCTTCCATGATGAGGGGACCGAATCCGCCCTAGCCAACCAAGTCTTCATCCATCCGGATTCGATAATTTAATAGCAGACTCATCTGGGAAGATAAAAGCACTGACTCGTACATCGAATGGCCCTCACAAGTCACCTTATAGGCCTAACCGTATTCACTGCTTCCGCGATCCTGAATGAACTAGATTGCGCGGGGCATCCCAGCATTTATCGAGGCCTAAAACTTTATCCTTCATTAAATTCCAAGTTGTATCTTCGTGAAACCGATAACTTCAATTTTCTCTGCTATGCAGGTTTGCGGGTGGAACCCTTAATTAACGGCCTGACCAGATCGTCTCCCTCAAAGGCCCAAACGTAGTTCAAGGTTCAGGATTTCGCCCATACCGCTAGATGCCCATCCCCCCAGGGGTTGTGACGGACAGTAAAATAGTTAGAGAGACCCCGCACGTGAGAAAAAACTCACCCAGTCCACCACTGCAAGAGCGGAACGACTTCGTGTAGTTGCTATCAGTGAATGAGAAATGCCAAGCTGTCCTTAACACATAGTGTAGTGGATAAAATCCTAAAATTTGAGCGACGCTTAGGCCAGACGATCCGGCCGAAATGTTAGGCCGTCAATAAATAGTTTCACCTAACAACTACGTCGGCATAGCAGAGAAATTGAAGTTTATCCTTTTTCACAGCAATTATGAAACTTCACAGTGCAAGCATCTCATGTCATACTCGCTTGATCTTAGTTTGGTCAGTCACTATCACATGCGCATATAGTATGGCATACAATCGTGTAGACACAGTACGTTGTGATTCATTTTCGAGGTCGATTTATTCGAGACTCTGCGGCGTTTTTTTTCTGGATTTAGGGACTATCTTAAAGGCAGCGGTAGGGTAAATTTGGACGAACAGTGAAAAACGTAGTGAGTATGAAAGTCAAGGTGCTTAGTAATATCGAGGTGAAGAAAAATGTAAGGAAATGGCACTCCTTTCCACCGATGGTACTCGACGCGGACGACCTGTCCGTCAAGAGGCGGGTAGTCCGATGTAGTTTTCCATTGGTATGTTGCCAAGTGAACACAAGGATGTTTGGAAATACGACAGCAGCTATTTTCTGGACTGAGCTTCAAGCTGAGACTGCGAAAGAGCGCCGCAATACCTTCGATCCTGCCGCATATCTTTAGCCGCTCTCATCGTGCCAACCAGCAATCACGTCGCTTGGAGGCGAAGTCTGTTATCCAAGACATCGGCTGTTAACCGTTACGCCGTCACTGCAGCCCGGGGGCGCACTTTGGACGAGAATTTCGCTATACTTGGGCTTCTTGGACCCCTAGTTTACATGCGACTTCTTTTAATGATTTTCCTGTAAGCACATTATCTCTAATGCTGTCTTTGAAGTGCTCATGAGCTCCTTGAAAGAACATGGGGGAAAGGAAGCAACACCCACTATACGACGCGTTGTTGGCTATTTCGTGCGCCATCTCTGGCCTGTTTATAACAGAATATCTTAAACAACTTCCCATTTAATAACTTGAACCCATAGACGGCGGACGAGGAGCGAAGGCCAGTACTGCATAGAAAGTAGCAACGTGAGGTTTTCGTCTTGAAGGCACACTACGCAATGATCAGATTAGTGGCGCACTTTCTTGAGGCGAGTAGGTCCTTGGATAACTGTCCAGGCTGCACCTTTGTTGCTGATGCGCGGCGCATCCTAACGGTGTTGGGCTTGCTTGAACACAAACAAGCCAGCCCACCCAATCCAATCACACCTGGCTTCAACGAACGAACTTCCAACGTGGAAGCTGCCGTCATCATCGAAATGGATATTCAATGAATTCTTCGTTTATCGCAACTTCTCTTCTCCACGTTATGTTCGTTCGTCTAAGGCCAGACGTGATCTGGTTGAGTGGGCGTGGCTTGGTTGTGTTCAGGCAGGCACAACCCATGACGGTGCAACGAAGATGTAGCCTGAGCAGGTACCCCCAAGGACCCTAAAGAAAGTAAGCCACCAATGGGGTTATCGCGTGCTGTGCCTCCGACGGAGTTGTGAAAAACGATTCAAGTTTTATGTAGAGCTGAAATGACAATTTTATCTTCTTTAACAGAATCGTTCAACCTAAAATGTCCAGGACAGAAGCAGTGGTAGTCTGAGCACATAAATGGGCGAATTTCTATGTGGTGCGTGAATGGAAAAAGAAGCGTACAAAAGTATTGGGTCATTCCATAAGTAATGTCGTTTTTTTTTCAAGCATAAATTTTTCCTATAAAATTACAACTTTTTGCAGCAGGTCACATATCATCTGAAAGAGGTCTTCCTGCTCTACAAAAAGACACGTTTAGTTTCTGAGTTTGTTAGAATGGGGCCGACATTTAGGCTGGCGAAGAGGTAGGTCCAGCCGACAAAATTTGGCCAAACCGGCAATCAATTGAAACGCTATATTTTACTTCAGAAAAATCAACCAGTCATGTGTCGCGTACTTTGTCCTGATCTCTTCTACAATTTCCGATATTCAGTTGATCAAGAAGTCTTGTCGCTCTTTTTCTAAAATTTTTTTCGAAAGCACCCACACTTATTTGAAATGAAATTTTTTCTTTCAAACTTTTTGATTAGAGTTGTTTTATGAACCACTTCGAAGGACTTTTTCTGCTTTATCGAAAACATCTTTCTAGTTTGTTTTGGCTGCGATTCAGATTGAGTTTTAATACCATGTGATATGGGTCCAGTTGACATTTTTCACAATTTATTTTTTCCATGAGAAAGTCAAAGAGTCAGGTCAGTGGTATTGCTCTGTTCCTACTCACTACCTGTTCTTACCATTTCACCACTTGTCCAACTGATTGGTTGCGGGAATTTTCTTACCATGGTTCGAAGAAATTGTCGAAAATCACCGAGTTGTGGCGGAAAAATTAAATGTGGAAAAAGAGCGACGTGACTTTTCAAGCAACCGATTGGTGGAACTTGTAGGAGAGGTCGGGGCTAAGTGCGGCACACATGATTGGTTAGTTTTCCTTAAGTAAAATATAGTGTTTTAATTGATTGCCAGTTTGGCCAATTTTTGCCGGCCGGACCTACCTCTTCGCCAGCCTAAATGTCGGTGCCATTCTACCACACTCAAAAACTTAACATGTCATTTTGAAGAGCAGAAAATTTCCTTCCGAAAGATATATGAAATGCTGCAAAAACTTGTGATTTTATGACAAAAATTTTTGATTGAAAAAAACGACACTACTTATGGAATGACCCAATATTTATCTTATGCAAAAATTGTTCATTTATTTCATATAAAATTCAAGCATAATGAAGGCAGTCTGTGAAATAAGGAACTTTTTCAATAAATCCCGTATAGGGAGTTGCAAGTAAGCTCAACGAGACTTCATCACATAAAAAGAGCTAGCAAAGATACAGAGTGAAATAATGTCATAAAGCATAAAATTCACAACATTTCCAATGGCATATGAAATGGGATACGGTCAGGTTTATAAGTACGCAAAATATTTACACCGAGTTACATGGGATGGCCCACGGGATGTTTTAGGGAGGATAGGGAAATTGTGAGCGGTTCGGAAAGGAAGTGGACGGCTGCTTTCTACGTATAGGCCATGCAAGAGAATGGTATTTGTTCCCGGGAGTCATACGAGCACCACTCGCTAGTGTGCAGTATTTGGTGCAAAGTGCGACGTCGCGCGCGGCGCAGTTCTCCTGGAACCGCTATTATCGACGTGCGGCACGCGGCAGCTGGCAAATGTCATGCGATACTGCGTCGTCATGGGTGTGTACATTTATGACAAAGACGCTTCGCGGCGTCGCACCCGCGGCGCCATCAATCATCCGAGTCGTTTGGAAATCCGCTCAAGACGCAATGGGGTGGCCGTGAAGGATCTTCGAAGACTGCACTATGGAAGCTTCAGAAGTTCGCCAATGTTGTTGTTGTTGCTGTTTCAACAGATAAAGCGGCAAACGACTCGCACTCGCCGCGGGCGGCCACGCGATTTTTTGTCATAACTGTACACACCCCGTCGTCGTGGGCTCATACCACCTGAGTGTTCTGAGAACACATTTCCGAAAATGTTCAAATAAGCGACAGCCAGTTTTTTTCTCTTCAGTACCCTTTACATTCAAAATTCAGCAAGTTCCATGATTTCCCAAAAGAATTAATAGAGCAGTAAGGGGATGTTGATCAATTTGGACAACACGGTTGTCATTGGTACAGTTTTCTACAATGCTACATCGGACTGTCAGACGCACTAGCACTTCGGTCGAAATATGCCCGTGGTTGCAGGTGATACTTAGAAAGTTTCAAATCTATGTATAAAAGATGGCGCATCTCGTGCTCGATTGCCACGAGCACAGGCAGAACTGATCTGGTCGTTGAGCTGAGATGGACCACAACTGAACACTCCGATATCGGGCACCTGAACATATAATTACAGTAATCATGGGCACATAATCATATTAAAAAGAAAGAATACAAAGGTCGGGAAAATCACTGTAAATTGAAGAAAAGCATGTGAATAGTAGTCATGAAGCACGGGAACTCACATCATTGTGGACGCTTTGTATGTGAGAGAAGAAAGCGTCAAAATTTGGACGGCCAAAGTGATTGTGTGCTCGAAGGCCAGTGAACATCGATTTGCCCTGATGATCACCACGGAAATGCTTTTCGCAAATGTACTGAAAATTAACATGTCGAAGAACGAAAGCAGATGGAAATGAGGAATTTTCTAAAATATCTTGAAAAAGTTAAAATATGATGGCAGGTTCCTTATGGTAGAAACAATTGTGTGCAACACTAGGTTAGAACGCAACGTCGCACAACATATGAGGTTTGCAGCGCACGACAAAATCGAATGACGATAGCGCCCCATGACGCTCAGACTGGGGTGTATCCACTTAAGACAAAAAATCGCTTCGCGGCGTCGCACTCGCGGCGCCACCAGTACGACTTGCCGTATCGATTGCCCTTGGCAGCCCGGCAGAGCGTGCCTGCGTCACCCTGCACTTCCACCCATGCCACATTGCCTCCTCCACCCAAGCCACACTGCCTCGCTTGAAGGCTGCCATGCCCCGCCACTGGCACTTGCACCCGCCGCGCTGCTCGCCGCAGGCGGCAATGCGATTTTTTGTCGTAAGTAAACACACCCCCGACTACTGCTGCGCGTCATGCTGCAAATTTCGCGCCCCTTCTGTAAGTCATTGCACACAGCGCTAAGTACGTACTGCTAACAAGAGATACCAAGGACCTCAGAAGTTAAACAACTCACCAGCATTGTGGTCCTCAGATCGAATTTATGGAAAAACTGTGTGACAAAAATGTGCGTTTCGAGCAGTCTGTTCTGATCCAGTTCTTCAACGTCTTTCAACACATCCACGAACCACTCATAGTTTTTGTGCGTAGGACAGATCCATAGGAAATACACCTGAAATGACATGGACAGGTGTGAGGGTCACCGTGAATTTTTACATGAGCTTCTAGTTCGAGAGGACGTGATTCCCATCACATCAAGCAACCTCCAGCCCAAATCGTCAGGGGTCGTTGAACGCACCGGAAGGGATAAATGAGGAAAGCCCAGTTGGAAACGAAGTTCCCTAATAATGATAAGGTCACCTTTGAATAGCGAATCTGAGACGAAGCTCACAATGAAAAAGCTCGCTCCGGAATCTTTTCTACAATCTGATCGCGCTTCTTTTGGCCCGCCGTAGCAGCAAGGTCTGCGTTGATTCGACGGCGAGGCAACACTCCCGGTTGACTAACATAGCCTTTTGCCGTCTGCATCCAGCTCTCAGCGGTTAGTGATGCAGAGGAGACAAAAGGGAAGTGGTGAAAAGAGATCCTATTTTCCGCGTTTTTTTTTTTTTACCGTTTCATCCAGTACTTTCTCCGACGTTGCACTTTCACATTACACAAACTGCCAAAATTACCACTTTCGGGGTGTTCAACTTCAGCTGCGGACCGTATATCCATACAAAGGTGGAATGCATTCCACGAAAGCGGTACGGTAGCGGTTCCTAGGATGACTTATAATGCTTACCTTCTTGCATTTCACTTTATGATGTCGTCCGGAAGTGGTTTCTAATACCAGGTCTGTCAATGTAGACGCATATGGTGTGACGCCAATTCCACCTCCGACTAATATGGCCACTTCATAGTTGGTCCATTCCTGAAAAGGTTACCAAATGAGTTTTAATTCGAAAAGACATTTATTATCATTAGTTTTGTGTTGCCTCACAACACTGTTCATTTGTTGAGCATTGCCTATGAACATTTGCTGTGATGATGAGTGATACAGTGATCTCGGAGAACCCATGTTTTTCGATTCCGGCTATGCGCTTGTTTTTATTAAGTGTCCACATACTTTCAGTACAAAGAAAATTCTTCTCAATACTAAAAAATTGTAAAATCGTCCACGAAACCCTCTCAGGTAAAGTATTCCAAGGTTATCGCATACATGGAATCGAATAGTGATAAGCGCGTGTTGCGAAAGTGAACGGTGTTTTTGTCGGATCAAAATATGAGGTGTCCACATACTTTTGGTACGGACTGTATTTGACTGTTCCTCTGTCACTTTCATGTTTACCCTTCTACACCCTCCTTACCCTTTACCTATTTACCTTTCACCCTATGCTATATCAAAGCGCCATATGTCAAAGACATGTTTCAGGCTACGTGTAAGCAAACGTGCTGGAGCGATTAACGGGTTCGGGGACTTTTGCTTTGAGAACTTTTAAAAATTTGTGAGTTTGGGGACGAGGGACGTGTTCTGGACCCTCAACGATGAGGTCAAAAACTAGTGGTTAAATTACGTAGAATGCCCGAAAACGTGTCAGAATGCTAAATGGTTGTAACGTTGTGGAGCTGATCGATCTACGACTGCAAAAGGATTTTCCGTGTGAGCATAACTTATGCGCTCCCTCAAAAACTCGTTATTTACATGCAAATACCGTGGCGTGAGTGAGAGGCGCTGTGGCAGATGTACATGCTACCTATGGGGTGTGTACACTTATGACACAAAGTCGCTTCGCGGCGCCATCAGTACGAGTCGTTTTAGAATTCCGCTCAAGACGCAACGGGGTGATACCGTGAAAGATCTTCAGAGACTGCAGTTTGGAAGTTTCGAAAGTATGCCTGTGTTATTGCTGTTGCTGTTTCAACAGATGAAGCTGCAAGACTCGCATTCGCCGCGCCGGTCGCCACGGGCGGCCACGCGATTTTTTTTGTCATAAGTGTGCACACCTCTACCCGTGCAACGTTCCTCACGAAAGCTTCACATTCACTACTGAAGTTGGGGTTGTAGTGCTCAGGGGCCTGGGTGCTGATAACAGAGAGTATTGATAGTTCTCATTAAATAGTTTGAACCTTGAGATGCTTCAAGAATTTCAAAAAAACAGATTGCCTACGGCAAAGAAGACCTGTCACCTGATTTCCATCTCCATAAGGACCATTCATGTGGACTAGCGGATAAGGGGATCCAGTAGCTTGTGCACGGATAATTTCCGACCGCATCTTCCATGTCCATGGGCCAACAGCCTGAATTATGAACATTATTGCTAACAAACAGTGAGCTCTGCTTCCGAATCTCGTCTATAGAATCTCAGTAAATCTTCGTAAACCATTGACTGGCTGCCAAATCTCACCTTTATGTATAATTCAAGTGTAGGCGACTGGGGTGCAGACGCTAGCGAGAAGGCATGGCACTCGTTGAAAGCACAGGAGAAAGCTGGAGAGGAAATGCGAACCCATTGACCAGAACGGAATGAGAATGACAGTGGTCGTTTGAATTGTAGATATATGATGTCTGAAAAGAATCTGGTTTTGTCTACAGTCTCTGAGTTCTCCTTAGAAAATCAGGACGGGTACCTGATGGCAATAGTTCAGCAGTGAGTATTTTGAGCTTCTTGTACTCTTGACGCATTCCCATGATACGATCGATTATGAAGATTATCACTGGACCGATCGCGTAGTACCAAAACTTTGGTGACTATAAGGCAGAGATTGATATAGGAAAACTTCTAAAAGTCTGAAGACGGTGGATGACGGTGAGCCACCAGGTGGGCGGAATCACGCTAGCCATTGTTCATCTCTTACTGGTGGACACTCTTTCTACTCCCACCATTCGCAAACGGGGCAGGGGTGTATGTCATAGCACAGAAAATTCGCGTGGCCGCCTTTGACGTGCACGAAATGTGCGACGTGCGGTGCGAGATGAGGCGGCGTACTATTAGTTCTGAAATGGTCACACAAATCCGCCCGTGAGGCTAGATTAAGGCACAGAGCACTGTTATCGCGTGAGGATCCATCCACTAGGGAGCGCATGGGTGGGGGTCGCGAGGTCGAATTTCCGCTTCGCGGCGGTGCACTCGCGGCGCCACCAGTACGACTCGCCGTATAGATTGCCCTTGGGAGCCCGGCCGAGCGTGACTGCATCACCTTTGCACTTCCACCCATGCCACACTGCCTCGCTTGAAGGCTGCCATGCCCCGCCACTGGCACTCGCAACCGCCGCGCCGCTCGTGGCGCGCGTAAATTCGACCTCGCGACCCCCACCCGGGAGTGTATAGCTCGAACCACCACATCGCATAGCGAACGCCGAAACGCGATTTTCTGTCTAAGTGGCACATACCAACGGAGCACCAATGACGATTGGCACAATCTGCTATGAGCTTAAAATCCACTGAGAATTCCCATTTACTCCAAATGTGAAAAAAAATGATGCTCTACTTACGTCGAGCAGTTTCGGTAGCCCATGTAACACTGTCAGTGCATAGAAGGCGACATTGAGCAGATGTGTAAGACTGGAATGGCGAAAATTCACAAAAGTATGAGTGGGGGAAATGCGTGTGTAGCGTTAGGTCGTGTGTAGCGTGCTCGAGGCTCACTGCGCGCGACCTCACTACAGGAGAATAACGACTAACCGGAACGCATGATATGCCTGCTTCATAAAGCACGGTAGAGCGAACACGTAGATAATCGACATCACAGCCACAAGGAGGATTCCAGTAAGGCCAGTGATCGTTCCGTAAAACCAGTAGCTGATCGATGGAAGGAAGTTCGAACTGTAAAAGCACTTGTGGTTCGATAGCTACATTATGCCGGCAAAAAATATTATAGGTCTAAGGAGTGTTTTCATGGAGAGGACAGGAGCTAGCAGAGCTTCTGAATATTCTGAAAGTGATCAAGTGGAAATGGCGCGAACCCGAAAACAGCTTCCTGGAACAGACA
The DNA here is from genome assembly GCA_963978905.1 of Trichostrongylus colubriformis. NCBI lineage: Eukaryota > Metazoa > Nematoda > Chromadorea > Rhabditida > Trichostrongylidae > Trichostrongylus > Trichostrongylus colubriformis. The sequence continues at coordinate 5,821,725 of OZ022259.1, read as the reverse complement.
ATGAAGCCCTTCTTGACTCTGAGTGGCCACATGATAGAAGTTGACACAATGACCAATCGTATGTAGTGTAGCCCAGAATGCCGCGAATAGAGCGACGATCTGAAATTTTCAAACAGACTGCTTTTGAAGCTTACTGGAATTTTTGATGAGTGCCCAAATTTTTGAGAATTTTGAAATGGAAAGGACCTAGTCTCATGCTAAGTGGGTTCCTCAAATCAAAACTGATCGCAAGGATCTCTTACAACGCAGTGCCTTACAGTTCACTACAAAAGAAACCACTGAAAGGAGACCGGACGTTTGAGGTGAGTAGCAGAAAGCCCCATACTTCCTAACAGCGTTCGTGGCCGTGCGCGGCGGACGCGTGATGACTCGTCCTCAGCGCGTCCCATGGGTTGTGGGCAGGGTCAAGCCTCCGTTGAGGAGTCCTCAACGAGGGGGGTCGTATTTGGCCCGCTAGGAGGGGGGGGGGTCGTAAACGTTGAGGTAGGCAGTGATCAACAGAATTTCTCAGGCTGAACCGTCTAAAGTATGAGGGGAGAAATGATAAAACTGACTAAATGGGTGCGAATCGAAATTAGTTTAAGTGAATCACCACGGAAACCTCATGCATGGCGCGATCCCCAACGAAACCGGTCTATGCCATTAATCCTATCACTGTTCTCCTGATACCGAAACCACGTACAGAGGCACCTCTGAAATTCCGATTATCCGTGGAAAGCGATATCTATCAACGGGTACCACCGTGGATGGACACTCCAAAAACAATGAGTTGAAAACGAAAAATTAGGTGAAATGGGCTCCTTTCATATCTTACTTCGTTTGCAAGTACGTAATCAGGTGTTAGCGGCCATTATGCGAACCGGAAAAACGTTTATATTCATTGCGAATGTGAATGAAATCCTCATGCATGGCGCATCCCACAGAGAAGCTGACCGACGCTTCTCGCCCTCCCACTAGGTCTTCGAGAGCGAAGGATGCATACTAGAGAAATTTCAGTAACAATGAATCGATTTTTCGGAAGAAACTTGGGGAGATATCGCAAATTTACGAAAAATTTTTTTCTAAACTGGCTTTCCTAAAAATTTATTCCTTCGTTGTGGAGGTATGGCATAGCTCAAGCGATCATTCGAAAGCGGCAATCTCGCAGACCCAGAGCACGGAAAAACGCACTCATATGGTTAAGTTTGAAGGAAGTTATGACCAATTAAAATGGAACACTTCAATTTTTCAAAATTTTGCTCATCTAATCCTCATCTGGCTTCCCTCAAAATAACTTTATTCGTTTTGAAGGTATGGCATAGCTCAGGTAGTCATTCGAAAGGGGCAACCTCGCAGACCCCGCTTCACCAAAACGCACTCATATGGTTAAGTTTGAAGGAAGTTATGGTCATTTCCGTAAAACACTTCGAAATTTTCCTCATCTAATTCTCATCTGGAAACCCATATCGAGAACTGAGCAACCATTGGGGAAAGCAAGCGGCCAATAGATAGGTCCGAGGGAGCTATTCGGAAAACAGTTTACAGATGTTTGAAAGATGGGCTCTAGGTAAAGTTTAAAGTACATATCCGAATGCGTCCGAATTTACAAGGGAAGGACCCGAGGTCGAAGTGGCCATTCGGAATAGGACACATATGGTCCGATGCATTTTCGGACGCTGATCTCGAATCTGCATTCCAAATTTGCAGAACGATTCTGTGAGAAGTGTTTTGAGAGGCCGTTTTCGATGGAAAGTCTGCTCAAATACACCACAAGCCAGTGAATTGCCAGGAGTCGCTTAGCGGAGAAATAAGTGTCTCGCTCAATAGGCTTAAGACTATGGTTCGGATCCCTTGATGACACCCGCTTTTGCAATTGGCTGAACTTTTTCTGCTGACTACAGAAAACACTTCTACTTTAATATCATCTCATTTTGACGGTCCTCTTCGCAACAGGCATGTTCAAATGGCAAGCACTTTGCGCAAATATACTGTCTGATCCATAACTTTGAATGCATTGGTATTTTCCTTTTCATAATCCTCTTTTATGCCTGGGAAACATACTCAAAGTTTTGCCATGTACAGTGAGTGTTATATTCCTTTTCTGTGTACCTCACTATTCCTGTCGATTTTGTTTTGGAACATGACTACTGAGTTTTGTTGGGTTCTTATTTCTCTCTCTTGTCAGGAGTTTGGTTTGGCCTTGGTGTTTTTTAGGCTCTTAATTTCCGTGATGGATCGCACTGGCTTGGTAGGAACCACAGAAGAAGTGGAACCTGGAAAAAAGGGGGGTCGTATTGGGGCCCCCTTTTGGGCGGGGGGGTCGTATTTTTCGAAAATTTTCCTCAACTGGACGCTTGACCCTGGTTGTGGGCCATCCTGGGGTTGATCGATTGAGCTGAGATTGTGTGAAGTGGTGCAGTGTCTCACGGCATGTTCCACGCAAATATCAAGCGCTGCACGTCGAGATGCGATTTTGAGACCTGCCCATAATCACATATCGCACTGCGGTGCACATCGTTAGGTCAGGATTCCGCAACGCGACGCGCGCAAGCGACGCCCCGAACGCAAGTTGCTGCAGCTGGTTGGGATTCGGATTTGTACGCCATGGGCTATAATTGTGAAGTCCAAAGAAACAGATCATAACGACAGTATAAATAACGGCACTATTTACCCAGAGCTACCCCATTACCTCTTCAACCGATGCGGTCGAAGAGGTGATTTTTAGAAGACCTTTTGATTCAACTGCAAACTTCTATTGAGGGGTTCGACCAGTGGAACACGAATATAACATTCGTTTGGCGCGAAACCGCTTGGCGCCTGTGCCATTTTGGCGCGGGCGTCAAGCGGTTTAACGTCAAACGAACGCCATATTCGTGTTCTACGGGTCGAACTACCCTGGGTTAGAAGTATGCAGCCCAATCGAAAAGTTTTCCGAAACCTACCTATTTGACCATATCGGTTGGAGCGGTAGCGGGGTAGTTCTGGGCTAATAGTGCCTAGATAACAATAGGGTGATGTACGCAATCACACGCATGAGATCAACTCGCACTCGCCATGCTGCTCGTCGCATGCGGGTTCCTAAAATCCTGACTTAACGATATAGCAGATCCCCCGTACAGGATCATTTGTGATCTCATGGTCGCGCCGCTGCTACGCGCCTCTTTTAACTCAACCCACTCAATGCAGAATCTCAAGGAAACCAACCTTGTGGAACGTGATAGAGGAATCGAACGGGATGAACTCCCCCAAGGGCGTTTCTCTGAGCAGAGTGATCACGTTGCGACAGACTGTTAACAGGACCACCGCCATACAAAAAGACAACGCTCCAGCAGCGCCACGAGTGATAGCGATACCGGCTCCCATTACTCGACGTAAATCACGATGTTCAGTCTCATAACGATAATCTGAAACGAGCAGTGAAGAATTTCAGGAATCGAAACAGAAATCGGTGAACTCACGCCAGAACCGTTCCATGAAAATGATCAGGTTGATGCAGCAAAATATGAACAGAATGGCAATGTGCTGACGGTAGGTCTCGCAGAAAGCGGCGATAGAGCCCAGAATGTTGCGAGGAAGGCAGTGATTCTGAGAAAGTGTTGACACGGCAAACGAACTCAATGATGCAGTTCTGAATACAGTCTCATTCTAGATGTCAAATTCAACAAATATAATTGAAGCGAAGGATGTAGGTTAGAACAGGATGAATTTTTACAAAAGGGAAATTCAGACCCATCAGTGGATGAAATTTCCAAACGACTGCAAGCCACGACTTCCACGCATGCGACGGGCGACACTGCTTGCCAGCGTTATAGGATGTGAGCCATTGAGAGAGTTTGCGCGGCTGCGTTAGGGGTGTGAAACGACGGGTACCAGTTACATAAGGGCGCCGTAATAGGTCCCACAGCGAAATATAGAATAACGTGCAGACAACGTCACAACTTCAGGACCCAACTAACAAGGCTCCTCTGGATCGTACCCATCGCAAAGCACGCCGAACGCTATGACACGATTTTTTTAATGATACACCCTAAACCTACATGGAGCCGCAGGAAAGTTTTGCAAACAAAACGCGCGTAAACAACTTCTGCAACTATATTCTGGAAAGACATCATGGAGCTTATTTCTTTCTTCTTCATATTGGGTTGTGCAATAAGAATGTGCAGTTTTTTATCCCCAGTTTTTCACTACACTTTTTATCATTTGACGAAATTCACATATTTACTCGATAGAGCATCTTCTGCTTTACGAGAAGATATCTTTGAGTTTTTGAATTCTTCGATTATTTGATATTTATGAGGCATAGAAATGGAGTAATATCAAAAAAAAGTTTGCACTTCCAGCATTTCCTCTGTTCGTCTATCGTCTCTCAGATATAAAAAAAATATATAGGATATGATGTCGACAGAGCGTTTTCAGCTCTACTAAGTAGTATTGTCTGTTGTCCTAAATAACTCATTGTTTTTGAAGCCCAAAAATGAAGTAATTCATAGGCAAGAATCTGAACTTTCGGTATATTAAGGGGCAAAAAAGCTGGTTTCTTCGACAACATGAATGCATATATGTTTTTTGTTCTCGATGGTAGAAAAAGATGAGGAGATGCTGTAGAAAACAAAGAACAAATGATATCTTCTCAAAAAGCAGAAGATGCTCTATCTAACGCATACGCAAACTTCGTCGAATAATGCAAAAAATGTTATGGAACACAGGAATAATTCGGCACGAACCCCTTGCACAACCTAATAATTGGGAAAGGTTGTGACTGAAAAATTCGATAGCATCTTAAAGTTGAAAGCACGCTCTTTGTGAACGGCCTACATCCTGGCCATATTCGCCGGGGAAACTTTTTTTTTGAGAATAAAAACCAGAAAAGAATATCAGTGGGTGGTGAACTTACTCCTCAAGGTTTACTTTAATCTTGGCACCACGGAAATCGACACCGATGGGGCGACGGCCCTCGACTTGTGCGAAAATTGCCTCGAAATCGGATGCAGTTAGATAATCCGAGCCGGGGTTGACACCTTAACGAAGACGAAGACGTCATTAAAATTGAACCTCCGGTGAGATGGTGGGCTGTGTTCTTGCATGCAAATTAGCTACGAGTACTGAAAACCGAATGATTCCCCTGAAGGAGCATTTGTAAAAAAAAATGTGTGAGGAGACATGGAGCCCGAAAGTGTTCGGGAGATTCGGGTGTGTGCAGATATGATAGCGAATCGCTTCGCGGCGTTTCACTCGCGGCGCCACCAGCACGACTTGCGAATCGTTTGCTCTTGGAAGCCCAGCAGAGCGTGGCTGCGTCACATCTGCGCCTCCACCCATGCCACACTACCTCGTATAAAGGTTGCGATGCCCTGCCACTGGCACTCGCAGCCGCCGCGCGGCCACGCGATTCGCTGTCATATCTGCACACACCCGGGAGATTCCTAAGAGTTTCTCTCCTTTCTTCTTCGCATGTCTCCTGATATCCACCCGTGTCTAATGACATTTCTTTAATCAGGGTTTTAAGCTCCAATAGAATCGCACGAGAGCGACACTAAATTTACCGAGCGCAATTTTTCGTGCCCTATTGCTTTATACCACTCACCTGAACGAGACAAGATGTTCTCAATGACATGGTTCTGACTACTCTCAGTGATGCTTACGCCCACAACGGCATTCAACGATCGCACAAATTCGGCAAATTCGCTTCGACGAACCCTTCCGGTTCCATGAATGTCGCACATCGCGAACAAGAGTTTATACTTGTCTTTCACACTTCCTGAAACCAATCTGAATTATATTGCTGCCACAATCGTGGTGGAAGGTGAATGCGATCTGGTCTGCAAAATGTCCTGAGGGGACAGCCGATGTAGAAGTGAATGCCCCCAAACGGTTCTGGTACCAATTCACCGACCCCAAAAGGATTGGGAACTTGGTTAGACAGGGCGGACGTTCATGAGGAATTCGATCCTTTCACTTTGCTTGTGCGAGAGCGCGCCACCTACCACTACACCACTTCCCACTTGAACGTACTTATAGAGATAGAAAATTTCGTGGGACCCGAAAGCCAATAGTGTCTATCTAGTAGCTCCACTAGTTTCGGGGAAGACGATTCGAATAACCAGCACCCGTGTACTTTTTGCCGAACGAGATTTATAGGTGGTTCATTTTGTTAGCGGCCTGACGTTTCGACCCTTTCGTCGTCTTCAGAGGTCCCGTGATTCACCGAGAGTGGTAGGACGTCGCTACCGACTCTTGTTAGTATACTGTGCGCTCTGTTAGTCGCACATTATACTGACAAGAGTCGGTAGCGACGTCCCACCACTCTTAATGGATCACGGGGCCTTTGAAGACGACGAAAGGGCTAAAATTTAGGCTGTCCATGAAATTGATCCACCTTGAAATCTCGTTTGGTAAAGCAGTAACGTGGACATCATGCCGATTTTTCAAGAAAGGAGAATTTGGAGAATCAGCAAAACATTCCTCACCCTCACTGAACCTTCTCAGAACATCGAGGAACTCAGCGAATGTGATCACGTCGCTTTCAGTATGAGTGGTGAGAGCGAACATTCTTTGCACGAACATATCCGTCTCTCTCATGCCCATCGCCTGCGCGAGTTCATGTCTGGAAATGGAAGATTCCAGAAACGATAAAGGTATTTGCGTACCACAAAAGAGCACCTGGTAATTGTCTGATGCAAAATGTCATCAGTATCGTCTTCCTTGACCTCCGTATCGCTTAGTTTCGGCTGGTTAAATGCACGGGCATAAGCCTCACGGAAGAAATGGTCCAAACGTTGTTGACGGCGATCCTGAAGCACTAAGAGTTAGCCAGCATCTCTACTTCGAAGATTTTTGGAAGTCTCTTCATTTTCCACCTTAGTTTCAGCTTTTTCGAGTAGCACGTGGTTCGGTGTTGGAATGGACGTCACTTGCCCATCGAGTTTCTTCAATGAAAGCGTAAGTGCAGCTAGAAACTCTGGTAAATGCTTGTCGGACGGGAGCCGAAGAACCTCAAATGAAAAGGTAACACTTAAAGAAGTTTAAGGGAGAGTAGGCTTCAGTTCCTGCGGCAACGATATAAACCCACCAAATCATAAGTTTTTCTGAGTTTTATGAGACAGTACGGCCCGTGAACTGTGGAGGCGTTCGGCTCACTATGGAATACGGTAATCTGAATCCATTTGTGACATTCTTTTTGGAAATCAAACTATGAAATGCACAGTATTCGTATGAATGGAGAATGTGTATCACATTTGATCCCATTTACAATTACAGCCGGTGAACACAGTATACTCCACTTCAGAGCGCCGGATAGGGCGTGGCCTACGGACATGGGTGAGTGGCGAGCGTGAGAGTGCGTGGCGGAGTGCAAGAGTTTGATATACTCCCACCCAAGTCCGTAGGCCACGCCCTGTCAGGCGCTACGAAATAGACTGTAATTGGCTCCTCTTAAAGGAAGCACAGCGCTATAACAAAGGTACTTGTGGTAACTAATCACGAGTTCGCGTCCCGCCTTCCAAGACGTATCACCCACTACGCCGTGCTGCCACGTAACACATTTCCGCGTGGCTCCAATCAGTACGGAAATGATATGATCTCGTTCAACACGTCCACATCCAAAATTACTTATTGATCTACTTATCCAAGTAAGAGCCCCATTTCTCGAGTTTGACCATCTCTTTTAGTTTCTCTTCATTGCCGGACCACTTAGCACCCCTATTATGATTTTTGACGGGCGACTAAATTGGCGTGCTCGCTACTACGAGTCCATCATTTTTATCTCCGAGCACCGGTTCACATGAAACTTTGACCGACTATTGAACAGACCTGCGCATTCTCAGGGAAGATCATCTTTCTCAGATTCAGCCCGCGTGGTTTTCGAACCGTCAAACAACCAGGAGAGAACTCGACGATCACCTGACGAACGTAGCTCTCTTGAAGCCATTCAAAAGCTGAAATTCGCTGGTTTTGTACTTGGATCAGTTCAAAGTAACAATGTGAATGCGTCGATAAACTTCACACCTTGTATGTGATAGCGATCATTTGGTGAATCATCTTCGATGGCCGTGGCCGATAGGTCGTCGAACGAACTGTCCCATCCCATTCGACGACGTCTTTGGACCAGAACATAGCCAACACCAAAGCAGACTGAAACGTAAATATTGGGTTATAACATAAGTTTGTATAGTTTTGCGTTATGTTATTTTACAACCATTCTTGCTGTTATATCCATTCGAAAGAGCACTTCCTCCCTACAAGACTGCTTTTTTTTGATAATTTGATTGATTGTCATTTTTCAGGCTCAGAAATTAATATTCAGACATCAAGGAGGAAAAAATCAGAATTTTCGACATCTGCTTTTCATTGTTTTTCATCGAGGGTCAAAAAGCAACCGAAGCCGCGTGGGACATAAACTGTGTGTACGGAGAAGGTGTCATAGGCGTATCTACCGCACAAAATGGTTCGCGAAAAAATGCAAAATGCAACTTCTTCGGCACCAGACCGGCCAATTTTGGCGGAACGGCACTAACAAATTGGTCGAGAGGTGGGGGGAGGTCGTAAACAGTAACGGCGAGAACATGATTGATTAATTTATTAACTCTACGACTTATGTTATTACCTGATTCGATCTGAATCAGATGATTAGTGAACAGATAAGTTGATCGAAACTCACTCAATGGAATACATCCAAGGCCGATGAGTGTGAATATGTAGGTGACTTCATTCCCGGTGAAATGATCGAATCTCATGAAAGGAACACATTCTTCGAGTCCTAAAAAATTTCTCTGAGTAAAGTACTTCAAAATTTCGGCATCATCAGTGAATAAATACAGGAAACAGTGAAAGTTTGAGCCAGGAGGCACCAACCGCGGCACTGTGGTTGCGCGATGTCGCAAGCAGCATCGCGCGTGACATACGTGAAAGAAGGTGTGTACCTGAGGACAAATCCGAGTGGGTCTACCTACGACAAAAAATCGCGTGGCCGCCCGCGGCGAGCGGCGCGGCGGGTGCGAATACCAGTGGCGGGGCATGGTGACCTTCAAGCGAGGCAGTGTGGGACGGGTGGAGGAGGCAGGGTGGCATGGGTGCTGGAGGCAGTGCTGCAGGGCTCCCAAGAGCAATCGATTCGGCAATACGTACTGGTGGCGCCGCGAGTGCGACGCCGCGGAGCGATTTTCTGTCGTAAGTAGACCCACTCTAAAAATCCGGGTGGCTGTGTATGGGACGCCATGAGATAGCTTTGGGCTGGAGGCTTCGACACGTCCAAAATGAAATGGGCACCGCCGTCGTCATAGTGTACGTCTAACTCGCACCCATCGCGCTGCACGCCAACTGACTCCCCTTTTTTGGCATATACCTTTTTCCTTTCCTTCTTCTTTTCTTCCTTTCTTTTTTTCTATTTTTTTTTGACACACACCCACACGACTGTAGTTCAATTACTTTATTCCACTTAAAAAAGCCATAGGTCCTACGACAAACACCGTATGCTGACATACTACAACTGGACTCACCTGTGGCATTCACTTGGAAAGGTTGTGGACAAGGATCACCATCTTTGAAGAAGAACACCTTAAATGGCATGCTTTAGAGAGTCTGGGGTAGGTGTTCAGAAAACACGGTATGGTCTTACATCTTTCTGTAACCATTGGTCGGATATTTCGGTGGTTTCTCGAATAATGTCCCTTAGAGTTATGCTGTGAATCAATTGTATTTCTTCGTCAGTAAACAGCCCGTTCTGTTTGTTCTCGAACCAAAACCTTGAAACGAGAGTTCAATTAATAATCAATATGATATTATTAAAGGCATCAGTAGGGGTATGAAAACTGAGATCTGGAAATACATGTTTCCTCGAATCTACTTCATATGAGGTCATATGCGGCGAAAATCGCATTGAAGAAACGCTGCTTGGGGTCTTATGACGACCCCGCAGCACGGCATGTCGTCCTACAGTCCAGCGTCCGGGCGAGTCGCTGGGGAGGGGCGGGAGAACCATGCGGCCAGCTGAGTCAGCCTCTGGCCTGTCTGCAGTCCACCCCAGCTGGTGACGCAGAGGGACGCGAGAGAGAAGGGGGAGGGGAGTTCGCAGTTTTATGTCGTTTTTTCCTACTCTTATATTGCTAAGCGCCTCTACCTTCAAAGCCCCCCCCCCCCCAAATTGCCAAATTTACCCCTCCCGGTGTCTGTAGGACAATCTTTACAGTGCACTTTCGCACAGTAGACTTTCATACCTGTCCGAGTCTCGGAGTCTTTCAAATTGATCTTTGATGATCGCCTTGAACAATTCGCCCGGTCCATTGTCCACTTCGAGCATTCCGCCGACATATGAGTCCAGATAGTCAATATCACCGTAAAGGGCAGCAAGCTTATCAAACATCTGAAAATAATCAACTACGCTCATTCTTTTGATCTGCTTTCTGATGCAAAAATTATATCATAGCAACTTAATCATATGCAAAATGTACAGAACAAATTTCGAACATTTTCTATGAACCGCATAATCCCGATGGGCCGCGTTCATACTCGAAAAACAGTCGTGTAATAATTACTGCATCGCGCGATCGATCGCAGGCGTAACATAGCAGAGCGAGGATCGCGCTCATTGTATTGGATGGAGTGAATTGCCTTAACAGCGCACTGTGTCCCTGCAAACCGAAGTGCACTCGAAGTTTGGACATCGCGCGACCGGCCGTCGGGGATGAACGCTGTACTGGAATAATGAAAGCACTGCTTACTACCCTTCGGACTGCAAAGCACCGTTACGCACTGCTTACTGTAGAATACGTCATTTGTTGTCTCGTAGGGTATTTCATTCATTCAAGATGATGTAAATCAAGTGAAACAACAAACAGCAGCAAAGAAGTGGAACTATGAATGGCAAAATAAGTCAAAGGGTAAGAAAAAAGGTGTTCGTGGTGTAAAACTCCATTGAATTCACGCTCGACGTCTCAGCAATGTGTCGTGTGTGCAATGTCTGCAACCTTTTGAATTGCAAGCGTTACGGCAGATTACCGTGGGTCAAAATTGCCAGCTCCTGTATCTTCAAAGGCACACTTCGCGGTAATCACATGGGTTGATTTACCTTCTTGGAACAGTAGATGCTCGAGTGATTAGACAGGCTGCACCTTTTTCGCGTCTCCACGGTGCGCTATCATGGAGCTACACCTGCTCGAAGCCAGCCCCACGCCACCCATTTTGCTCAGTTGACCAATAAGGGTGCTCAAGTCAGTGGTGTCGGAGTGCCTTCGAGTAGCCGTAGCGCCATGATAGCGCATCGTGGCGACGCAAAAAAGGTGCAGCCTGACTAGTTACCTGGGGATCTGCTTTTCCATGAAGGTAAATCGACCCATCTGATTATCGCGAAATGTACATTCAGGATACCAAGGTAGCAAGCACAGGACTTACGTGCAGATGATTCTGCTGTCTACACGCTAGAGGAAGGATAACGCTCGATCAAAACTACGTTTGTGGAATATGAAAGTGGAATTGCGAACTAGTGCAAGCAAAAGCGGAGAATAATTCCAGTGGAAAGATTGAACAGCCGAAAACCAAGAGATTCTTGGTTCTTGCTTCCTGAATCAGTGAAGGGGTGATGCAGACGGTGAGAGCAAGCAAACGGATCAGCCATGACCGTGTTCCTATTTATCCTAGTTTCTTCGACTAAAAGCACCTACCGTTTTGTTGGTAGCGTAGAGTCTTGGGCTGATAGTGCTCCATGTTTTTTCCGGTAAATTGTATGTTTTTCTTAGCATATTGTAGGATGGAAGACCATTGTCACGTCCTCGCATAATTGATGAGGCGACAACATCTAACCGTGTGAAATGCATGGGACCGAAGATGTAGTCTGTAAATATCAGTTCTAAAACCCTTTCATTGGCGACCGTCTGCTGATCACTGCGGTATCCCTTTTAGTAATTTTGCAGTCAAAAATCACTAAACAAAGAAGCAGTGCTTGTCTTCCCTTTTCCACAGCGTCCAACATAGAAAATACCGTGCGTGTCTTCCTTGATATGCCTCCTCGGCTTCTACTCACCCGACTTTATACGTAAGGTCGCCTTCATACTCCGCGGTGCCGACGGCAGGGCGTAGCTGCGTCGTCCCTACGTCTCCACTTGTCCCACAGTGCCCGCTTTCTACTAGAGTAGCCGTGCCCTGCTGCCGGTAAACACGCCGACACCACCGCAGAGTATGAAGGCGGCCACTGCGTGCGGCATGCGATGTGATGCCTGCGACCTGGGGCTACTAAATAGGACCTCAGGCGATTATAAGATAAGGCTAGAAGAGCCATAGTGTTGTCGTGTAATCGCTTTCGGAACGCACCGCTTCTGGGACCCCTAACTCGCACTCATCGTTTCGTACGCTACACGTCGCGGTGCGAAACAGGGCACACCCAGGTGTCGAGGAAAATGGCCACTCCGGCACGACCCCCCCCCCCTCAACAGGAAACCATACACGACCCCCTCTCAACATTTACGTAACCTTGACAGTAACAGCAACTATTGCCGATCGCATAGTATAACTATGTATTTTACTACTTTAATTTTTGTGATGATCACTCAAAATCAATCATATTTTCTTACGTAACCGGGTCAGCTGACAGTACCTTTCGCTTATCATCTAGTGTGAGACCATTGCTGACTCTTGCAATAACAGCCTCCCCCATCTCGTCCGTCAAATACGATCCCCTGTCGAGGGGTGAGGGTCGCTAGGTCGAATTTCCGCGCGACCGCCCGCAAGAGCAGCGCGGCAAGTACGAGTCGTTTGGAATTCCGCTCAAGATGCAATGAGCTGGTATCGTGAGGGACCCTTAGAGGTAGGCAAACTTCCGAACTTGCAATCTTTAAAGGTCCCTTACGGTACCAGCCCATTGCGTTTTGAGCGGAATTTCTAACGGCTCGTAGTGACGGCGCCGCGAGTACGAGCGGAGATTCGACCTAGCGACCACCACCCCCTTTCGAGGAATCTTCGACACCCGGACATCCTGGTGCGAAACTGTGACGTAAGGTACAACCCGCCCAAGGTAAGAGAAGCGCTGCACAAAGTTTGGTTGCCTCACAACACACTGAACGGTGATAAGGCCCCCAGGCAGTCACCATATGTAAGTTCAATCCCACTCATGTGCAAGTCGGCCTCCCACATCATGCCGTGAAGCTTGTTGACGACATTTCCTAACCTAAGGCAACAGAACTCATCGAACATCACCTCGTAGATCCTCTACTACCACGATATCATCAGCCTCGCTCACTTGAGAAGCCATTCCGAGGATAATTTCGTCTACAGTATATTCTTGAACGATGTCCTGTGCATTCCACCTGAAAATCACTTCGTTAAAAACGGTATTATTCATCAATCAGTTTTGAATGATGTTTGGAAAAAAGGAGGAGCTACCAATTCTGACAGAGTCGAAGAGCTGGGAAACCGCCAACTTCATCACGAAACTCACAAGCATTCACATTCTTTCGCAGAATCATCGCCGGTGGTACCTGGAATTTTAACATTTCTCAACCACTTTATCTAAATTTGAAAAAGATGGTCATTAAATTTAGAAATAGGTAAACTTCTTTTAGAACCGGTGACTCACAATACTATGTGGAAATCGGAAAGCAGCAGCGGCAAATGCATGGGAAATACCAGGTGGGACGTGTGGCATGTACTTCGTATAAGGCTTCACTTGCTCATTTATAAGAGCAGGAAGGAAGTCGTAAAAAATGATTTTCTGAAAGATGAAAATTCATCACCTACTCTTACGCCTTCTTTCGAAAATTCAAAGCCATTCTCAAGAATTTCAAAGGGCATTTAGGCGTTCGGCGCTTATGGAAGTGCTATTTAAGCTCACCTGAAGCGTAGCAATCAACCATCTTCGAGCGGCCTGGAAGAGTTCTTCATCGGTCCAAGTCGGATGTTTTTCGTGCATCCTGAAATTTCATCATGAAAAACTTCCACGCAATCTCCCATACCGTACCTCGCTCGATGTTTCAGATAAAGTGAAAGCGATGAGTTCAGAAACGATCATCATCAGGCTTGCCCATTTTCTGAGGAAGGGCCAATCCCAGCACCATTCACATACCTTTGTGCCAAAATGTTGTGCCATCTGTAGAGAATGATACCAAATGACAGTAGACCGGGATTTTCGTTCACGCGTGAATCACCCAGAACTGAATTGGATACATAAATGGAAGCAGGAATTCCTGCTTATAGCAGTTTATGAAGGAGTGACCATCATGAACAGATATGTGACGTTAGGTCTAAACGCGACGCCGAACATAATTAGCGGCTCTCTTTGCGCGGCACAGCTGCATTCGAGTGGAGGCTCCTCACTGACTATTCGTCCCGCGGGAGTTGTACACGGCCCGGGGTGTGTGCACTTATGACGAAAAAATCGCATCGCGGCGTCGCACTCGCGGCGCCATCAGTACGACTTGCCGAATCGATTGTCCTTGGGAGCCCGGCAGAGCGTGGCTGCGTCACCTCTGCACTTTCACACATGCCACACTGCCTCCTGTACCCATGCCACCTTGCCTCGCTTGAAAGCTGCCATGCCCTGCCACTGGACCTCGCACCCGCCAAGCCGCTCGTAGCGCGCGACCGCGCGAAACTCTGTCATAAGTGTGCACACCCCGCGGTCCGCCTCAAATCCTGTGCAGCGCCGCGTTTTGTCTTAACAATGCACGCCCCTGATTAAGCTACCCAAAGTAGGGCAAACACTTACGAAACAGTCGATCGGGATTCATTAGACGATGGATCTGTGGAGGCGGTGGATTGTTCAGTGGAATGTGAGGATTGTTCAGAGGCGGATATCTGAACCATCAGCATTATATGCAGTTCTCGAACGTAGAAAATCATCCCGCGAACCTTTTCTGACTGCCTTCCCTCAAAGTACCATTCTCGAATGATCTCATGGTCGCCACCCAAGCCTCCATGACGCTGTAGACAAAGGAGCCATCGATCCAAGCAGTTCTCTCGTTGACCTAAATGACTGGATTAAGATTTCTATGGAGGCATAAATTGCACTTGCTAGGAATCTGGTGCTAATCTGAACCTCCTCCGTGAGGGGCGTGGCCAAAACATTCCCTGAGTCCTCCCACCAATGAGGATCCGGGTAACGGCTGCTTCTTAAGTAATGGGCCCAATGACTTTGAAGGCACATTTCGCGATAATTTGACTATTTTGGCTTTCTGTGGGCAGACAGCCCCTACCACATCTAAAAATGATGCTTTTTCATCGGAACGCTAGGATGATTAGTATGCGCGTACAGAACCTGTGTATATAGTGAGATGGTGCCCACCGTTTCAGGAAGGCCGACACCCGCCATCGATTTCACAGCCGGGGCATCGGTGGCAATTACTTGAGCCTCTTTATCAGAGTTTTTGAAGAGTTTCTTCAATAATTTCCTTTTTTGGTTCTTCAACATCCTCACAACATTACTGAGTGTGATGATCGACTAAGATTATCGTGAATAGTGCCTTTCAGGGACTACCTGAAGCCACCCAACATTGAAGAAAAGCTATTCTTACCTGTTCTCTGGGAGAATTGAAGCCTTGTCCAGACTCTTTGTCGTATTTTGCACGTGTAAAGGGAATATCTGTGCCCATGCCATTGATATCGTATACCTTAAAAAGCTGATCATTAGCAGGTTAAAAATAGAGTTCCACCATCAATTTCCCGCACTCAAAAACTTTGGTAGTACTTACCGGATCTCCAGGCGGGACTGGAATTTTCATGATTTCCAGTGGACAACTCGTTTGAGTTGAACCCACGATTTCATAGGCAACGACTTGGCCTGGAAAGCATTACTTTAAGTAGTCTTCCACCTGATGCTTTTTTAGACGAATCTGAAAAAGTGGATCGTTTTCAATTACCACGCCTCAGCCTAGAGAGGACGAGCTCAGTGGCTACCGCTCATTTTTATGGTAGTAAAGGCAGGATTTGTGCCACTAAGAGAGAAATTCGCGTGGCCGCGCTTGGCGCGCGACGCAATGGTGGAGATAGCGGCGCCGTGTAAATTGACTCCTGAAGCGATTACGTGAAGAATGATTGGTAGGGCATCGTCATCGCTTTAGGGCCCATCGAATGCGGCGCGCATAGCTCCCACCCTCGCATCGCACGTCGAATGCCGCGATGCGGATTTTTTGCCTAATAACACACACCAGAAAAAGCACAGCCGTGTAAGCCACAAATACGAGTTCTCCCCAGAAAAAAAAAACAAAAAAAAAAGCACTATCGCACCGTTAGAAAGGTAACTCACTGAAAAATGCGAACATAGACGTCATGTTGCGCACATTTCGAATTCCAGACGGTCCTGAAAAGAAATTGCTGTAAATGTATCTCTAGAAAGACTTTTAGTAACTTCTACTTTATCTCTAGACGTAAACTCGACAAACGTCTTACTTTTAGTTCTGGTTTTGATTTTTATTATGAATCAACATTATATATTTATTTATTTTATTTACTTATTTGTGTGCGCCAGAAGACGCCCCAGAGAACAGGAAAATAAGAAAGACCAAGCAAAAAAGGTAGGGTTGGTCACGAAAACTGACGCCCAATTTCTGTGCAGTTACAGGCGGTAGCATAAAAAAAGTGCACATAGTCTCTAGCGTTTATATTGTTTACTATCAACAGCCTACGAGAGTATCCTCATTTTGATCCTGTGGTACACCATCTTCTGAAATCTTCCACTCAATTCAATTTTACACTCGACAGAATGTCTTCACATTGAGGATTTCTCAATTCGCCCCTTTGCACGTACCAAAGCTGAGAGATAAATTATCCGTCATTATCATGTCAGAGTCACTCACTACTTAGTAATCTCAAAATTGTGTGCGGTACCGAGTAATCTCACCCTATCTGAATTGTGGGTGGTACCGAAATGTCCCGCTCACGTAATCAAACTGAACACAGGATCGACGCGTAAATGTTCAAATGTCTGCACTACCAATATGCTATCTGCCACTGTGGTTGGCAGAAACTTCATTTTTCCACCGGTAAACTACGACAAAACCTTCGTTTTGGTTTTTAAAACACAATGGATTTATGTGAAAACAAGTATGTGGAAAGGAGCGGTTCTGGCAGGTGAACAAAGCCAGTTGTGGACTTGCTTCTCACATGCCACATCAAAAGACGAAAATCATTTAGACAGCATATTGTCTCTTTTTCCGGGAGCTATTCCAGTTTCTTCGCAAAGGACATACATCGGCTGTCACTTACCTAGTTGCAGACTCATGTTTATATGACCTTCTCAGCAAGGAAACGTTATGGCTAAATGATTTATGATTTCTACCAGCCCTTATCAACAGCTATCAATATGGATCACCCACTATGACTGTCACCGCTCCACCCTGTTAAAGATCTGAGGGTGTCAGCGCTCTGGGATTGACGCGAAAGGTGAAACGAATTCGGCAACATGCGACTTTCGAGGCTCCTTATCAGCCCTTATCAGCTGCTATCACTTTTGGTCCACCACCGTTTTCAGGGTCCCTGCTTTGCTGCGACGCGAGATATGATTTTCCGGTCGAACAGACACACACACAGACATACCAACAGACACACTTAGCCGATTATATAAAGTAGGATGCTTGGTGTTTGTTTTAGACGATGTTGCGACCTCTACATGAGCTACGTCATGTAATAAATATGGTCCTCAAAATATATTTCTATGCGGGTGTTTTCACACTATATCATAGCAGTCATCCATTCCATTTCCTTTGCTGTTTGGAGTATTTGGCTCTGCCCGAACCAGGGAAGGATTCGAAATTCTTATGGAACTTTGAATGGAGGCCTAGGTGTGCATATAGAGAATGGAATAATGAAAAGTGAAAATCAAATTGCAAAACCCCTGAGGCAATCCCTGCTTTGCTGAAGTGGATCATCAGCGGGCTAATGCGGGGGGGGGGGGGGGGGGGGAGGGGGGTATCAGTGATTCCCAGTGCTGTCTGACCTCAAGAAGAGTGGACGGTAGGTTCGACCACAGCGTATACCCATATGAACCAGGCCATCGCAAGCAATGTTTGACCTATCACAGCTCGCTTCTCAGAGGCATCATTTTCACCCTTTTTCATATTTGTAATCAGTTGTCAGAACTCCACTGGCACACCTAGATCTTCATTCGAGGCTCCATGAGAATTTGAAACCTTTTCCGGTAAGAGTTGCATGACTTAGAATGATATCACAGTGTAGAAGCCGCATGTTTGCTTATGTTACTCGGCTATGCAAGAAACGCAACAGAATGAGATTCCTGATGAGCACAAAGTTGCAGATGAGAAGAGGAGGATTTCTAAGAGTTTTCAGAAAAAAGTTCGGAGGTGAAGCCGACAATGCACAAGCTTTTTTAGGTAGCCGTTCTAGAAGTCCACATTCTCGTAATGCATTAAGTGTAGTGGACACCCTTGGTAAGCTGAAGTTGGTGGGCGGAGCTTTGAGCTGGTGCCTTGGGTGTGTACCCTTATGTCAGGATTCCGCACCGCTGCATGTCGCAGGCGAAGCAATGCGGATGAGCTAAAGGTGCCAGCTAAAGGGCCGGAAGCGATTACAAGTCAACTGCGTATTGCGCCCCTAGCATTACCGTGTAATCGTTCTTAGACCGGACTACCGTGACGCGCATCATAGCTCGCACACACTGCGTCGCCCGCCGCTCGTCGTCGAAATCCTGACATAAGGGTACACAACCCTGTGCCTTCCTCATTGACAGGCTTCCCCATTTCAGCAGGCAAGGTTTAATGATGATCCTCACTCAAACGCTAGGTCTGTCTACTGCCTATCAAATCAAAAACGACTTTTCCGCTTGCATGTTTCTTTTGAAAATTTTCAAAAAAAAAACTATGAAAAGCGTGGAAATAATGGATTGGGCAAACAGAAGCAGTTTTCTGTAGATTTTCTCTGCCACACGTTTGAAGCGCACCTTTAAAGACGAGCTCAGAAATGACTCGAGCTGATGGTAACGAGAGATTCATCATGTATACGCCATCCTCGTAGTTTGACGGAGAGTCACGATGAAGTCGGCTCCCTAAATCAATTCTTTGAGTGATCCATTTGAAATGGGGACCATTCGCTATCTTTTTGTTTGCTACGAGGTGAAAGCTATCAATCGGGTGAGTTTCGAAGGTTCACGCGTCACCTTCGATTATTGTTCCCCTCCGAAACAAACAAACCGCTCACCCGCGCTTCCCCAATCGCGGTTCGCCAAATTATTGTACCAACCATCATATCGTTGGAATTCTTGTGTACGTAACGCATCTAAAAATGTAAGCAGACAATAATAAACAAGAAAACAATGTTTAACGAATAAATGTTGATCAAACACTGTACATACTCCCTCATGACGGTTTTCTATGCCATGCATCGACACCACTAAAGACGACGCTTCATAAAAATTTAGTGACAGGTGGTTAAGGGGAGAAAAATGCCAACGCTCAGTAACTACTTTCTGAGGAAAACTGTTTTCCAGTTGATTAAATAACAATCATAGGAAAAACGTTCTTCGACTTGGCGATTGATGATCCCTTTGGAAGTAGCGATCACCCGCGGCAGTTGAAGCTACTATGAGACTTTGAAAAAGTCATTTGGAGTGCAAAACTTGTCTTCACCTGAAAATCCCTAAGAAAATAGAAAAAAAATAAGACATAATTAGTGTGATCAGTCGAGCACAACCCAGCTTGGTGACGACCCTTTTTTTGTAATTACGGTGCTATCGCAATGGGGGGGGGGGGGAGGCATCTCACAGAAAGTTTAACACCTGAGTACCTCCGAAGGATTTTTGATTTATGCACATTCAAGCGTATATTTTTGCTTAGGCTCTCCTTTCCCTTTCATAGCTTAGGTAAAGTAGGGTCCATATTGGGGTGCCCCCCCCCCCCATTGCGATAGCACCGTAATTACTTATGATAAATGACACAAATTCAGGGAAAGAGAATTCACCGGCAGAATCAAACGTCAGACATACGCAACTATAGTATTAGAATTACTTGTTTATCTATTCACTCGTTTGTTGTTTAAACAGGTTTCTAAGCCATTAAGTCCATATTGTGTATTAACCATCAACTTTATATTGTAATATCTATCTACTCATATATTGCACCCACATGAATCTACATCGTCAAATCTAAATTCTGTTCCTCCATGAGTTGTAATGAACAGAAGAGGCGTTTTCATTTTCGTAAAATCAGCCACTAATATTTCGTTAAGGGCAACATCAGGATGCATTTGGCCCATTGTGAAACATGAAAGTATAAATAGATGCTGAGCATGCAATATTACAGAAAGGACGGAATGGAAAGAAACTTTTAAAAAAAAACCCCCAGAAGGACCCTCAACCTACCATTGATTAATTTCGAGAACGTGTTTTCGCGCCCTCCGCAAAAAATGCAGGCGGTGGGCCCTTTTGAACCAGCGTTGCTCCGCCCTCCGCAGCTACACCGCTACCCGCACCCAATGGACCCAAAAACTCCCAAAGAGGGTTCGTTAAAATTTCAGGCGTGATTTTATGCCAGAGTTTTAGCACAGATAATCTTTCAACATTTCATCTGCAGAAAACACGCTCTTCCCTTACTGGTTTCCCTCATTACCCCTAATGCTCTGGCTTTAACTTCTCAATGGACTATCCGAAAGATGCCAAACATACCTGAACAAAATACGGTGACGAACTGCTGAAGAAACAGGGCCGTAGCCACCCAACCCATCAAGTGAGAACCTGAATTGCCATTTATTATCAGTGCTGTGTGCACTTCCTGAGGTCATCGCGCACACCAATGATGCAAGACGAAGATACAAATTGAATATGAAAATCGTTTGGATTCGCTTTACGAGATATAGTTTTACAACAATTGCAAGGCTCATAACACGTTTCAGTCGTCGAAGTAATACAGCCATTTGGTAAACTTTTTTTTTCACTTGATAATCTTTATGTCAAATTTAATGGTTGCATAGATGCATAGATGCAAATATGCAGCAACGACATTTATTACTGCCGCACGCATGCATCCCGGTGGGGATTGGTCGGATTTTCGCGCGGCCGTCCGCGCGCGGCGAGCGGGGCGGTTAGTGCGGCGAGTCCTTTGTGGCTTTATCTGTGTAAACACAACAATAACAACACAGGCAAACTTCCGATGCTTCCAAACTGCGATCTTAAAGGATCATCCACGGTACCTGCCTGCGTCTTGAGCGGAATTCTAAACGGCTCATACTGACGGCGCCGCGAGTGCGACGTCGCGAAGCGCAAATTCGACCAATCAGCCTCCCACCCTATGCATCCCATCTCATCAAATTGACTTATGGGCCCTAACTGTCCCACTGCATTGGACTTCGAACCTTATTCAAATATCTATGCAACTACATCCGAAATTTGTATAAATGAGCAACAGCTGCTCATAATCTAGCTAATAGTTGGGCGTCATTTACCCAAAGCTACCCCAGCAAACTAAATCTCGGTAGCATGAAATGGAGACCATTCTGATTCGGCCAGAAACAAGTACTAAGAAGTAATTCAACCAGTAGAAGACGAATGTGAAATTAACCTGGCGTGGGACTGCGTGGCCCCGCGCCAACGGGGTGTCACCTGAATCGCTCAAGGTCACGACACAGGGGCGGTTGGACCCCTTGTGTAAGAACCCTCACTGTTCTTTTGACACTAAACTGCTTGGCACCTGCATCGCAGGAACGAAGATTCATCTCTTTCAGCGGTGGCGCTGAGCATTTTTGCGCCGACTAAGTACCATATTCGTGTTTTACAGGTCAAGGAATCGTGGCGTACAAATTCCTGGCCAAATCAAAATGTTCCCCGAAAATCACCTACTCTACCTCACCAAAGTTGGAGCCGGTGTGGTGGTTTTGGGTGAATCTTGCCTTCCGAAATTTTCAAGGATTGCCATTCTTCTTCCAAATCTTTTAATCTTTTACTGCTCAAAAAATGCATAAATCCAGATAGTATGCGATAAAGTGGGAAGCCACTGAACCAGCTGAAATAAGCTAAGTGTATCCCCCGGTTTCATAGGAAGTGACGTAAGTGTGAAAAACGCAAAGAAAAATGGAAAGCGGTCAAAATTCCTCTCCTAAAATCATTCAGTGAGAAGTGAAAAAGGTTCTGGAGCACCGGATCATAACAAAACCCCTCTACTGCTATGCGAATAGAAATTTTAAAAATAGCAATGGATTCAAGAAACCGAAGAAACCAGTTGCGCAGAGGATGCGATTAGAAGCTAACAATAAGTCGATCAATATATGCGACATATCTGGTTCTACGGCGTAGGGGCTATCAAAGCCGGCTAATAACTGGCTGTCCTTGGTGGTGAGGAATTCGTCCACTTTCCTGAGTTACATCAAAAATTGTGTGAAAGAACGTCAGCAATCTCAAAAAAAAACCTAGGATAAGGGCTACACTCTTCGTGGTTCTCGGTCTGCCAACATTGTCGTCAAAAATGTCAACAACAAACAACAATGCTCAAGCCCATGTTGACCGCCTGAACAGCAATCCATTCGAGCATCGTCCTCATTCGTTATTTCACGGATGACGTTTTAGTGTCAGTCGAATGTTAATCGAAAGGTTAAACATTCTTCAACATTAAAGAGCATTGAGTAAATAATGTGATAACAATATTATGAATAAATATATAATCCAAACGCTGATAATGTGCTTTTAGATAAATGTTAAAAGCATGGAACCGCTGATAATTTGAGGAACGACTTCACAGACATCTCAAAAAATGTGTTTATGGTGAATACATAGAACAACGGGTCAGATACTGTGTTTATGGTGAATACATAGAACAACTAGTCAGATATAACATGTGATACACGATGATACCGTTTGATCAGATATGATACAACATAGTAGAATATGACATTTTGAAATTAGCTGTACGTTGGAAATAAGTAACATTGAATATCAGCTTTTAACGGAAAGCATTATAATTTACGACCATAACTGCATTTTTCATGAGAAGTGTGATGATTAAAGTAAAATAGAAATAGTAACCATTATTGGATGAGATAGCAATTTCCAATGCATAATCGCTGCTGTGAAAAAAGAAGCAGTGTTTCCACTTCTATTATGCTGTTCAAAATCAAAATTCAATTGTTTTTTTTTAGTTCAATTCGTTTTGAAATGCAATTTTTTGATGTTTTTCGAATCTTTTGGCTAGTTGTATGTCACCTGCATCGTCACATACCTTTTAGTACTTTGTGGTTGACCCCCATTTGTTGACAATAGCTGCTGGTTCCATGGAAGTGCGTCACAAAGGTCTTGATTCGGACACAAAAAAACTTGTTGCCATACCCTTGGCACTGAAGTTCACTTCTGATGATATCTTGCTTCAAATAAAAGGAACTTCTAATATGGTAATGCTTATGCTCATTCTCAATTGCTATTAACTACTACTTCTTCCTATTACTACATTTGTTTGTTAGCCTCCCGTTATCATCATTCTTTTCTGCCAGGTATTCATGATCGGTCTCTTATATATTGCATTATATTATTATTAATATTATTATTATAATTATAATTATTAGTATCATATTATCTCCTAATATTTTGTAATGATGCAGTACGTATTCCCATGCCACTCCATTTATTATTCATTAACTGTTATCAATTGACTATTTATTGCTTTATTCATCGATAACACTATCTTTTTAATGATGCGGTTGTATCGTCAACCGGTAAAGTACATACTGAACAGGTGAAAATGTTGTTTTATTGCTAAGATATAAATTTAGAAATTTCATTGTTAGAATGAAAAAGACTAGATCGATGATGGCAAAGGCTCCTCGATAGATCTGTGCCAATGATAATATTCTTAAGATCTTCAAGTGAATGATGAAAAGTAAATTCGAAAATGATTCTGTGTAGAATGGCGAAATGACCAATGATCCAGTGACAAATTTCACATAGGGACCTACTACATATGTGAGGTTTCCGTGGGTGTGCTGTTTGACAAACATCGACGCCACCTACCACACACACACACATTGTTAATCTCACTATAGAATAGTCGAAGCAGTACGGTCCAGCTATCGGGCGTTGATGTTCTTTACTCTCTGGGAGTTTCTTACCCGCAAAAGGAACCAAAAAGAGGCCACACTTGGCACTTTCCTATTTTGCTTCCTCTGTATACTAGCAGTGCTGTGATGGGTGAATAACTTTTTCGGGAGGAATGTTAATACAGGACAGTCGGACCCCCCCCCCCCCTCCCTAATTTTCCTGGTTGGCAATCGCTCTTTCCAAGAAATCTGAGGAAACCCTTTCTTTTTTAGAGTCTTAAATTCTGGGATCCAATGGAAAATGGAAACCAGTAATGAAGTCAGGGGCTGCCTGAAGAAAAAATCGAGATGAAGAAAAAATTATGGAAAATCACAAGAAAGCCGAATAATTTGCGCAGTGAAGTCGTTGGAACGCAGACAAACGCATCGATTGATAAATAAGGCAGTGCGCAAGGAGAAATGCGCAAAACCGGTGCGACTTCTGTGGGATGGGACGGAGAACCCGCCCGTTGCAATCAGCTATGTGCGTAAGCGTTCACTTTACCCATCCATAAAAACACAGTTCATTTCACACCATCCTGGAAGTCTCACCTCCCCACAATTGAAGAAGCTGTTACGGGTGGTCGCTGCTTGTCTCGCCAAGCCTGTCCTTTGACCCGGGAATCTTTTCCAATTTTTTCCGCATTTTTTAAATTCATATCTTGATCTTACACTTGATGCGGCACTGTAGAACATATTCAGGTTGGCAACCACCATAAATAAATAAATGGTTATATTATTTATTTATTTCTCTACAACTTCTCGGGCCCCTCACATTGACGCTTAATGGTGTAGACTGACTTTCGTGAAAATGGATTCACGAATAGATGAATGCTATAGATGTGAAACGCCTACTTTTTTAGTGGAGAACATTTTATTATACTTCGAATAATTATGTATAAGTACAGGTAACTTTAAAGGATGGCTGGTTGTGCGATAGCACAGTACTGAGCCAATATTGTTAGGATTCCGTAAAGTAAAAATGGCTAACACTAACAAACCTATGTCCGTGAAGCCCATATCGCATGGTTCCACAACGCTATAAGTACAGTACTGAGCACTAGCTCAATTGACCTCCACAAAAATTCTATAAAAAAACCTACTACTATTTGGACGTTCACGCAGTTTGGAGGTCAAAACATTCTTTTGCTACTGATATTGGAGTACGGAATACCTTCAGTTGCTGAGCACTCAATGCTCAAGGAATCGTTCAGAGTTCGCGGCTCGCGCGATTCAGACGGAAGGAAACAAATACAAATTGATCGAGCGATTCACGCGGAAAGTATAAGATACGTATCGGTTGGATGAATGGATGCGTCTGAATCGCGTAAATCGCAAACTTCGAGCAATGCCCATTATATCATTCGATGTTCGCGATTCAGGCGTAAGGAAAAATACAAATTATCAAGCGATTCAGGGCGAAAACATAAGATACGCATGGATTAGATGAATAATGCGCCTGAATCGCGTAAATCGCAAACTTTGAACAATGCGTATGGTATTCAGAGTTCGTGATTCGCGCGGCTCGCACGATTCAGGCGGAAGGGAAAAGATAGGTATCGAACAGCGCCAAAACTTTTTTGTTGGTTGATGATCCAGTCGTTTGCCACTCAAATCGCACTACTTTCCGGAAGTTTTGATGATATAGCGGTTGATACCCTTTGTAATGAAGGATATCAGGTCAGGAATAAAATTTGTTAATCCACTAATCATCTATGTTAGAGGTGCAGTGGTCGTATTGCAGCAGTGTGCGTGTAATGGATTTTGTCACACCCGACTGTTATAATCTCGTACCAGCCTCCATCGGCTTCTATCAGTTCTGGCTCGAATCACCTATTCCTAATGTGTCCGTACGTAGCACTTATGGGAGCCAGCATTACACCGTCACTTCCAAGAGTTCGGTGTATTTTACTTGCCCTCTGACGCTCCTTGCAGCCCCTATCAGCTGTTATCACTTTGGATATCCGCTCCTAAAGTCCCCTTCGCATCACACATAATACCTGTAAGTGTCAACTGTCCATAGCCCACCGGAAGAGTGTTTAGTGACCCTTATCTTCCCAGCAGACCGCATCTGCAGAAGAAGTCCCCTTTTTATAGTTGATGGACGAGTGAACAGGAGAGCCTGCAAGGGGATGGGGGGATCTACCACCATAGTCGAGTTCCCCCCCCCCCCCTGATTGGTGGGCCTAACTGTGTTTCGCCTTTCCCCCTCCCGGCTCGCTGTTTCTCTGCCGCATAATGCTCTCGTGAACTTACACAATGCGAAAATCAAGGGGAGAGCCTGATTCCAAGCAGTTCAAATGCTTCCTTCCTTACTTATCTCCATCGATGAGACAACTAGTGCGTCTAAGTCGATTTTGATAGCGATACGCCAAGTACAGGTGTGCATCAGGGCACTCGACTTGAATCAGGTCACGAGAAGACTTCATGGTCGCGCGGTTTACATTTAGCGCGCAACGGTACCAAACAGACGTCTGCAATGCGCGGTGACCGGATTTGCGTAGCGCGGCGACCCGGTTCGAGTGACCTGACGCGAACTCTTTGAAAAAAAACCATGGAAGCCTTTCTGAAACATTGCCCGCCACAGTTTAAATAGGCATACTGAAAAACTATTTTTTGAAAGCACTTAGGGTGACATAACTGAATAATAGAATTAATTCTTACTGAACAAAACTTCCACAAACAATATTGAACTCATTGAATTCATAAAAATATCAAAGAAGATTGCGTCGACATGGTGAGTGATTCGGATGGAGTGAAGTGGACTTTCCGACGTGTCATGTTATTGGACTCGATCAGACCAGTTTTGAATTTCGAAAAAAGGCCATTACACTCTTGAAAACTCGTTCTTTGAACTTTTTGTTCAAATGTGAGATTGTGAAGTGCCGTTTTTGTAAAGTCTCGAGGCGACTCCCGGTCTCTTAGGTAATCAACCGCACTTTATGGCTCCAGGTTTCGAAATATGTATTTGTGAATGACCTTGCTAAACAGTCCTGACGCACCATGAAAGATGCCTTCCTTCCACTTAATATCACTGTCTCGTCCCTCGGTATTCCCTCGCATTATCCAGTTGTCCACCCCAGTAGCCACCTGATATCACCTCTACTGATTATTAAAGGGAAATCATTCTCTGAAAAGACAAACTTGCTAGTTAAAATTTTTATATATTTTTTTCGAACTATACTTTTTACTTGCTTTTGGTATATACTCTATTCCATACAATATAATAAAAGCGGTAAAAGGTCAATTACTGTTTCTTATTCTCTGTGTTTCGCAACGTTCTCTTCACCTTTCGACGAACTTTATATATGTGCTCATAGAGCTTCTTCTGCTCTAAAAAATGGCGCTATTTCTTTTTCGATTTCTTTGATTGCTTAATATCAAAAATTTGCTTTTCCGACACTTCCTCTTCTTCGTCTGTCATCGAGGTCAAAAATGTTTGCGCATATGTTTTCGATAGAGATTTTTCAGCTCTGTAGTGCGGTTTCATTTGTTTTTGATCGCTTGATTGTTTATTGTTTTCAAGGTTAAGGAATGGAGTAATTTGTACGGGAAAATCTGCACTTTGGCGCATCGAGGTACAAAAAAGCCTACCTATTCCACGATAGGTGAAATCAGAGGGAAAAAACATCCCTGAGCCATCTACTGTTATGAAGAAGGGGTATCTGGTACGATAAAAATGTTTGATAAAATCTCGATTTCTTGTGAAGAAATTGGAGGTGGGCTATTTCTGAGTACCCCATTTCTAAGCCTCGGGCAAATCAAAATGTGAAAGTATTTGAAAGTAGTAGCATTACCTTGTAGAGCAAAAAAAGCTCTATCAAATGCATATATGCACATTCTTTTCAACTTCGATGGTAGGCGGAGAAGAGAAGATATCGAAAGTGCTTACCTTTGTTGAGTGCTGCATTTGCGAGTCTCAAAAACAGCAGAAAGTTGAGCGATTTGAATAGAAGGCAGTACCATTTTGTAGATTTTGATCTCGATAGCAAACGAGAAAGAGGAAGTGTCGAGAGTGCAATTCCTGCCTTTTGCCTACTTCATTTCCAAACCTCATAAATATGAGGCAATCGAAGAAATGAAAAAAAGATAACTTTGTTTTGTAGAGCAGAAAAAGCTCTATCGAAAGATCTACATATGAGCTCTGACAAAAAAATAAAAAAAGAAAAAGAGAAGAAAGATGAAAAGGAGAACAATGTGAAAAATAGAGAACAAAACACGGCGGGAACTTATTCCTCAACCTACATAATGCAGTGGAAACTGTAAGAAAATGACAAATGGAAATCCGTGTAGCACTGGATTGTAATAATAGTTAGCTGCTAAGAAGTGTCGTGGCAATAACAATGGGAATGTTTAGGAAATGAAATAGTGATGGATCATTATTAGATGGGCAATGAACGGCGTGAATCAAACTGACTGGAATTTAATTTCAAGAAATCGATGTGTTGAAGGTAGTAGGGAGAAGACATTAATCATCACAATAATTTCCGGAAATGGCATCAACCATCTAAAATAGTTTCTAAAAGCGATCGGTCCAACAGTGTGTCGGCTCGCAGTCTTCGCAGGCTTGCGACTTCCTTAGATAGGATTAGCGCAACCTGCTCAACGGGTGGGTACAGATACATCGAGGAAACAACCAAGAAAATCATGATTCAATGAATTCCATCTGAAATGGTGTCAGATTAAGATTGAGACGTGCGAGGTTGAATAGTTAAGGTCAGCGAATGGGCACGCCGATCGGAGGGGTCATTCACCTGCGAATCGCCGCCAGACGTTTGCCGTCCACCATCCGGCAACAAAACACAAAAGTTCAACAAAATGTAGTTCAATACGTGAATATTCCACTTCCATTTTACTGGGTTTGATGATCTTTACTGGACAGAAGCCACGAAATTTTTTTGGTGTCAGAAATCTGTTGAACTGCAATTCACAGCTCATTCCCGTTCCTTTTAAGGTGGCGATGGAATTCACAGAAGTAGTTGTGCCCCTTGAATGATGGCCTGCAAAGCAGAAGGGTGGCGCATATATACGGCTATTCCGAAAGTAATAATATTTGAATTTCCTGTCCAATAATAGCCAAAAGTTGAAGTCCATTATGCTCAGGCAGAGCCAGTTCTGGAAATGGTGACCGTTGAAAAACTGGTTATGGGTTATAATATGAGAGAAAGTATCTATGAATGTGAGGAATGCAGACATGTGAGGATTGGTTTCAAAGAATACCTCTTCATATTGGCTCGATAGCTCACATTTCTTCATTAATTATCTTTTTTTGCTGCCAGCCTGCCCTCACTTACGCTAACGAGCGATGGATGTATAACAGCAGCTACACTCCGTAGACAATTTTTCAAAAATCGTGGTAAATTACGTGAATCACTGGTGCAATAGTGGGAATAGCTACTGGTTTCGACACTTTTGATTTTTGATATCTGTTAATTAACGCCGCAGCCCGCGATGCGAAATTTACTACTATTTGAGTTATGGGCCAAGGCTTCGGTGTGGACGGGACTCGAACCTTCCCGGACGGCTTTGAAAGCATGAAGTGAGGGTTCGTGTCCCGTCCGACACCGATGCTTTTGCCCATGACTCAGCATCATGGTAATGAGAATAGCAATATTTTCAAGAAGTTTTGAGTTTTTATTTAAGGCTTAACGAAAAGTCGTGCAAAAAAGCAGAAACGGTGAAAACTTCCACATCAAATGCACGTTCGCTTCCATTGTATCTTTCAGGGTAAGGAATGAAGACCTTGCCTAGCATCTATGCATGTATGAATGAATGTATGGGGTTTTTCTTTGCATTTGAATTTCCCTGCAGAAACAAAGCTCTATAAATAACGTCGCAACAATGGTGAGGGCACGATTTACTGCTACATCAATTAAAAAAGAGACCTCCATTGCTCAGTTGATCCTCTGGGTCATTACAGCATTACACTACGGGTCCAAGATGTCTCATTGGCTCTTACACAGCACACTCAAAACGTGTACAATGAAGGATTCCCTTCAATCGCAGCGGACGAAATACAGAAGGACACAAAAACTTCGTCGAAAGTGCTTGAAGGATGTATCTGAAATGGAGAAATTGGAGAAATGACGGGTGCGATGGATTACGTTCGACTGAGAAAAACGTTGGCGAGACATCCACCCGCGCCGGCAAAGATCTCGGTGCACATTGTCCGACGCAGTAAATGTTTGTGGGCATCTGCCCGTGCTCGTATTAGTGATATGGAAGAAGAATCTAAAGATCACGTCCTTTTGTTGCCCGTCCGAAATTAACATTACTGCCTTTGGAATATTGTAGTCATTCGTAAAGTCGACGGGTTCAATGAAATTTCGGCCATATTTCCGGTGGAATGACCTATTCAGCACCTACTATGTATTGTAGCTGTTCATTGGGGTGCAGCTCCAAAAGGCCAAGTCTTTTGAGCAGATACTGGATGTCATAACAAAGAAACGTAATTCACAAAAATATGATCACAAAGAAGAAATTTGTGAGCCTTCGAACGAAAACAAGTCGCGAAGCCTGACGTCGATATTACAGTGTGTCCCAAAAGTATAGGTCCACCCTATTTTTCATCCATATCTCCAGAATAGACCAGCGATTCCTTCCCAAATTTTTACCTGTGGTACCTGATCACTGTAGCAATCGAACGCCTCAGTAAAATTGAAGACATAACATTGCAAAATTTTAGTTGCTTTTTTTTCAAAAATAAGGGTGTCCCAAAAGTATAGGTCCACACAGCTTTTCCGCCTTGCTTCCATCGAGAGGTAAGTTGTGATGTAATTGTGTTGACGCATCTTTCTGAGATTTACTCTACAGTGCCATGCCACGCGGTACGCACATATCCGAGTACGAAAAAAGGACAAATTCTGGTCTACAAGGACAACGTTCAGTAATCGCAAAATTCCTGAGAAAATGGGCCTATCTCACAACTTGATCAACAGCTTCTGTCGCACCTTGAACCTGCTCGGAACGAAAAAGAGAAGTGGAAGGCCGCAGAAGCTTCCTGAGAGGCAAAAGCGTCGGATTCGCAACGCTGCGTCCAATTCCACAAAGGGTGTTTGTCGGCTGTGCAGGGAACTGGCACCTATTGTATCGAAAAGGACTGTGCACCGTCTGCTCAAGTCGTCTCCTCACATCGAGCGAAGACGGTTTTCGTCCACGCCATACCTCACGAGAGCGCACGAAGAGGCTGGAATCCTTTTCGCCAAGGAACATGTCAGCTGGACGCATCAATGGGATGAGGTAGTCTGCAGGGTTGCATTATTGACGTAGTAGTTCACACGGTATTAGTAGTAGTGCTGCAGCTGATCTTTTCTAATGAAAAGAAATTCAATTTGGACGGACCGGACGGCTTAGCTAGTTACTGGATGGATTTGAGGAAGGAGCCGCGCTACTTCTCGAGGCACGGATTTGCTGGTTGTGGTGTTATGGTTCGGGCCGCCTGCTCTCGCTCTGGTAAGAGCAGGACAGTATCCATCATTCATTGTATGGATTCCAGGGCTCATCAGGACGTTCTAGAAAGTAACTTACTACCATATAAACAGCGGTACATACATACAGTAGGTGCCAGTTCCCTGCACAGCCGACAAACACCTTTTGTGGAACTGGACGGAGCGTTGAGGATCCGACGCTTCTGCCTCTCAGAAAGCTTCTGCGGTCTTCCACTTCTCTTTTTCGCTCCGTACAGGTCCATGGTGCGACAGAAGCTGTTGATCAAGCTTCAGGATAGGCCCATCTTCTCAGAAATTTTGCGATTGCTGAGTTCCACATCCTTGTAGGCCAGAATTTGTCCTTTTTCGTACTCGGATAAGTGCGTACCGCGTGGCATGGCACTGTAGAGTAAATCTCAGAAAGATGCGTCAACACAATTACTTCACAATTTACCTCTCGATGGAAGCAAGGCGGAAAAGCTGTGTGGACCTATACTTTTGGGACACCCTCATTTTTGAAAAAAAAGAAAATAAAATTTTGCCATTTTATGTCTTCAATGTTACTAAGCCGTTCGATAGCTACAGTGATCAGGTACCACAGATAAAATTTTGGGAAGGAATCGCTGGTCCATTCTGGAGATATGGATGAAAAATAGGGTGGACCTATACTTTTGGGACACACTGTAGGCGAGTCTTTCAATAGAAACTTGACGCCGATCGTCTTTCTGAAACTCACTAATTACAGAGGAGATTCTTCGAAGATGTGGTTACCCTCTATTGCCCACAACGGTGCCTCTTATTGGTTAGTTCACCATGCTTAAAGGCACTTTGCAGGATTATTGGTGTGTTACAGCTCCTGCCGTGGTCAGATAGTTCGAACCACAGTCCGTAGGCTGTACCTTTACGGAGGCGTGGGTGTCAGTCCTGGAGCGTGCAAATCAAAAGAAGCAAGCGCCACTCCACCCAGCAGCTCACCCCAGACGTGATTGTTGGCAACGACGGTGCAAAGGTGGCAACAGCGTGGCAAGTAAGGCCCTAGCCCTACGATTTATTTGATAACGTAAGATAAGAAAGAAGTGCCAATGATAAAAGAAACGTTGACATGAGCAAATAGGTGATATTACAAAGTACTCTATGATACCATTCAGCGAGAACTGATTCAAAGGTTCGTTTTCACGCGGTAATCTCGTTCAAGGCCGTATGTCAGGACGCCTTTTCTTCCCCTTTCGTGAGCTAATTTTGGATTTTTTTTTATCGGCGTATTCCACAGTACCTCTAATTTCATAATTTAACGCTTCAACCCACTCGAAGTAATCCTTGAATGTGCCTTTAAAGGCAGTACTAGGAGTAATCCGATTGTATCATTCACTCCGGTCTCAAATACTGACCGGTGACAATGTAAGCCGGCAGTCAAGACCACGTAACCTCAGCCGATACGGTATGATACAACTTGATAAGAATCACTCTGCTATTATTCTTATTACTCTATACCTCAGTTATTCTTGGGCAAAGTCTACCCTAATAGGCGGGGTTTCTCACCCGAAGGCAACAGCTGTTGTCCTCCCTGCTCGCTAGGGGTGTGCTTCGACGGGAATTTCGCCAGAAATAGAATTCATAGACCTCTAGTTCCGATATGGACGAATTCTATTGAGGATTTCTCACTAACCATTTTACATGATGAAATATGTCAAAATTATTCTATAGCAATGTAATAAATTGTAGAAGCTATTTTCACACAAGACAATGTTTAGGTCAAACCTCCGAGAAGGAAAAGGGTGCTGAGTGAAAGTGGAGAAAGCACGACTGACAAGAAGGTATGGTTCGTCAAGAAGATTATAGTAGATGGTTCAAATGTGATCAGGCTAAACGTAAGGGAATCGATAGGAGGCAGTCGTCTGCCAGCACACATATAAGTCGTCCAATAGTATGTGCCGAGAATCAGATAAAATTTCAATGAACCGGTCGCACTCGTTGTCGGTCGCCACCTCAGTTGCGCATCTCAACACCAGGGTAAGAAAAAACGTCATTTTCTTACGCAATGTCTACTTTTCGGTAATTGATCGACCTGAAAGTAATATGAGTTCTCTGCAAGACCTTTGCGGCCTCTGATTTCAAGAAAGAACAAATTACTCCTTCATGCCATTGAGTTCTAGTGAGACAATTTATGTTTTTTGTAGTTTAGTCAGGGAACACTGATTTGTAGGTAGCAGGAGAACTATTGGGTTTAGACGACAACCAGAACATGCGGCGTGCTATTCGCGACTGAATGTGCGCTTTGCTACGTTCCTCCCACGAGTGATGGCATCACGTGCTACGTATGACCATCACATATCACAGATCCACGTGGCTACGATCGATAAATCACCGATGGCACGCGCAGAGCAGGGATATACGTCAGCCACCCGGGAGAGTACGGTTACCATTGCTCGATTTTCTACTCATTTCGTCTTCTTGCTTCCGCATTACATAGCATTTCTTTCTTAATGGACGACTGTCGATCTATTACCCCTCTTGCAGCCATTAATGTTGATCACCGTTAGTGTGAGACGGGACAAGGGAATGGGATATTAATGTCATTTTTTCCGATTAATAAAACCAGCAGATATCGAAAACCAAAATTGTGCATATGAAACATAGCATTCGGCGACTACTAGAAGGCACTCTTCACACTAAAAATGATTTTGTGAAACCCACTGTGAAGATGAAACCACCTTTATTGCTGCTCTAAGCACATCGCTCTGTCCACAAGCTGCAAAAGCATATAAACTAACTCTCAGAAACTTGGATTCTCCAAACAATGCCAGGTCTGGACACTGCATTACGCACTGTGCCCACGAATCAACAGCAAAGTCTTGTTCAGGAAATGTTTATTAAATAAATACAATATGCACAAACAAGATGACTCGGAGGTTCATTACCGACATTATTCCAATTTATGTACTGTGCCCTCAACACACACTCCGCACTTCACCGGACATCTCTTCCTCGTAGCGTCACGCGTCTTCAGATTACGGTGTTCACACATTTGTACAATATTTGGCTGTGTGCAGAAGCCACGTCCCCTTCGAGTGGGTTCATCGGTGCAAACTGGTGAAAAGGATTTAGAAATTGTCAGAAATATAGCAAAGCTTGAAAATCTCTCACCTTTACAGTAACCGCATGTCAACGGACACGTGCTTTGCATGAATTCTTTGAAGCTGAAGTTGTGAATCAATTATTCATTACACTGATGATAAGTGCTTTGCATGCGGAAAGGGGTTGAAGCGTTCATGAGGTCGACATAGGATTATTCAGAGCGCTCCTGTGTGGGGTGAAGGACGCTCCTTTGTGGGGTGAAGGACAAAAATTTCCCTGTACAGAGATCCTCGAGAGATCTCATTATAGGGACAGATTGAAGAACGAGGAAGGGCAGGGAATGGTGACCCAGAACCTCTGTGGCCACGGTGCCCATTACCCAAAGGGCAAAACGAATACACCGTGCTTTTGCCATTCTAAGCTACAGAATTGATACATGACCTGTTTTCAAAAACTTGAACGAATTTCGGCACTACTTACTTTTTTCTGTGACTCACACCGGGCACAATTTCCACATATTTTGCTGTTCTTGTTAGGTGTAGATGCAAAATCATTGAAGTATAAAAAATTTTGGTGTATTCTATGAACGATGCACGATTCAGAGTTAGGAAAAGCTCCAAATCGTTAACATCGGCGAATCGTAAGAAAAAGTTTCTGAAGATATTTGTCGCTTCCGAAACTTACCCTGCCCTTTTGCACAGATCTCGTCTACGACGGCAGTCAGAGCGTCCCGTTTTTGGATTCACAACATCTTTACACGTAGTTGGAGAAGTAGTGGTGATTGCAGCCATTGTTGTGTTGACCTGGATCACAGAAGCGTTTCGCTGCTTCTCCAACGAGGTTAAGGACTACTTGCTGGCCACTCAAGCGTTTTGCTTCTCCATGAGTCGAATGAGATCTATTGAATATGGATCCGTTGCAAAACTACTCACTGGACTTTCATATTTTGATTTGAACTACTATGTCTCCCCTTCTTTCCCTGGCATATAACCCCAATTTTCCAACTTTACGGCGAATAGCAGCACGAACTCTTTGTTCGGCACTCAGATTTCAGGCAGCTGTGGAGGTTCTTCTGTGGCCCCATTGCCTAGATGTACTAGAACAATAATAAACGAATAAACTCGGCTCTGGTCAGCAGCCATGTCAGGATGCGCCACTCATGTCACTACATCACAAAAATTCATCTGAATGCGATCCTATTCATCCGATGACTTGTGAAGACCAGCAAATTGTAGGGACATTTACAAACAACCATGTGATCATTTCGTGTACCTTAGAAAAAAGCGCGTGGACGATCACAGATTTTGGAGGTGATCCCAGCATCATGCGCAGGTAGCGCCATCTTCCAGAAGCTCAGCTACGTCTCCTTCGCCGAGTGGTCATACGCATCAAAACCACCGGTGAGTGGAACAGAAATTCGATGCGGCATCAAAAGCGCGGTGTGGTTGCGCGTTTTTGGGCGTGTTTCCATGATAGAGTCTCGAGGGGTGTGTACCCTTATGTCAGGATTTCGGACGACGACGAGCGGCGTGCGACGCAGCATGTGCGAGCTATGCGCGTCGGTAATTGGGTCTTAGAACGATTACACGGTAATGCTAGGGGGGTGATACGCAGTTGAATTGTAATCGCTTCGGGATCCCACAACATGACGCCTTTAGCTCGTTCGCATTACTTCGCTTGCGACCTGCCACGGTGCGAAATTCTGACATAAGGGTACACACCTAGTCTTGAGGAATCAAAGCGGTTAGGTGTAAGGCGCCACGCCGCATCAGCCTCTTCAGCACCACACAGTGTGAGGTAGCCATTTTCAAGCGTTTTTTGATTCATCTTACCTCATCCACTATCAGTTTTGTGGTGATGTTGCTGTGCTCGGACGACGTTTCATTTACAACCGCTGTAGTAAGCTCTCCCAGCAGTGAAGATGCAGTAGTTTTTTCTTGCAATTCATCATCCGCAGTGGTTGTCGTCTTGTTTAATCGAATCGCTGTTGTATCCGTAGTGACGCCCAGGCTCTCTACGGCAGTGGTACCATTAACCTCGTCTTCAAGAGCAGCTAGAGTTGTCGTTGGAACATCAGAAAATATGGTACTGTTACTGATGTTGATTATCTCCGTTTCATTGACCTGTAAAAGACCGAATATTCAAGTGCATATTTCAGTGAGATAGACTGAGTATAAACGAGACATTCTATTACGCCTGGTTGGAATGAGGGTTCAGCCGTCAGTGCACAACAATGTTTCCAAAAAGGTTTGATCAGGTTCACCGAAAACTTCGAAAGGAGAGAAGACCTTATGGGTACGGTGGTAGGCAAAAGATAAGCTCACAATTAGTCACACCCCAGGTAGACCTGTAACCTTTACAAGTCCATAACCGCGGGATAGGGATGGATATGGGTGTGTGCAGATATGACAGCGAATCGCTTCGCGACGTTTCACTCGCGGCGCCACCAGTACGACTTGCGAATCGATTGCTTTTGGTAGCCCGGCAGAGCGTGTCTACGTCATTTCTGCGCTTCCATCCATGCCACACTGCTTCGCATGAAGGCTACCATGCCTTGTCACTGGCACACGCACCCGCCGCGCCGCCCGCCGCGGGCGGCCACGCGATTCGCTGTCATATCTGCACACACCCGATGGATATTAATGATCATAGCTTCCTCACCGTCCGATGGAACCGAGTCTGACAACTTGATTAAGAATAAATTTACGGGAAAAATAATACCTGGTCCTGCCAAGGCAAAAATGCTTTCGATTACACCTCAAACAGTTCCGGTCCTAACGATAAGGGCATTATTGCGGACAGGTATGTAGAAGGACGATCGTGGTACTGCCACAGAGAACGCCGCCTCAAGGCTCCATGCACCACACGAAAACGAATGGTGTATGACTCCATGAAACCAGTGAGATATACGGCGCCTCAAGCCCTAATGATGCCCCATTACATGGAATAGTTGAATATCTCACCTCGTTAGCTGACACCAGACAAGCAGCGATGGTAAGGAAGAGGGTCAGTTGTCGATACATTTTTGATGATCAGCAATGCGTCAATTCTCATTTTATATTCATTGTTTATTTGATCAAGTAAATATTATCAGCCTTAATGGCTGCACACCTGAATCAATAAGAAACGTGGTTTTCAGCGCATAATTACTAATATTTACCGACTGGTCTCTCAACATTGTTGCGCATCACACCCCCACGTCTGCACAAACACTGACCAACGGTTGTTGTCATTCATGAATTCTCTATAGGCATCACAAAAACATTTTGTTTACCAATATTGCTTGTTCGGTGACGTTTTCCTGGTACCTAGTCGATAACCACCTTGTGATATTAGGTCGTTCAGGAAGTCTCCGCCGTTTTGCATTGCATAAGTTTGGTAGATAACAAATCCGCTCAATCACAATTGATTTTATCGAAATGAGAACCATCAGATTCAGCACACTTTTCTCCACAGCTACAGCGCTGGTCCAATTTTTCTTATTTGAAACACTCCTTAGAGCCTGAAAACTGTTAAAAGACAATTTCGGGCGCTCATGTGCTGTGGGGATTGCACCAAAAACAATATCTAGGAAGTAGAAAGTTTTTGCTCAACCTGATAGGGTAAAAGGAGCTTCAAGGAGTGTCCAGCATCACATACAGGGATACTAAAAAATTTTCACATTAAAAATTGATTCTAGATCTGAAAACGATTTTTCTAGAGCTCCTTCCTCCTGAGACTCACATAAAAATCGCAATACCCATTTTCCATTGATATCTTAGTAGCTTCGAGCACGTAAAAACATAATGTCAGAACAGACACGCAATGAAAAACCCTGAGAACAAAAAATGGGTCAATGATATACAGTCCATTTCGGAGCGCTTGATAGGGCGTGGCCTGAGTGGTGAGAGTGAGAGTGTGTGATTAGAGCGAGAGTGTGTGGCGGGGTGAGAGGGTTCAAGAAAATCCCACCCCGAATCCGTAGGCCACGCCCTATCAGGCGCTCCGAAATGGACTGTAGCTTCATATACAGATGACGCCCTGTTAATAGAAGGTGTGCGCGCGATACGCGCCGCGTAAACCATTCCATTCTTGACCCTCATTGACAGAATCTGTGGAACATTTTTTACTCCTACCTCACACCTTCATTTTCTTTCATAGTGTTGTATGACAGCTGATTCTTGGCGGGCGAAGAAATGCGTGCGATTTGGGATTGGAACCTGGGGGAGGGAATATCGCGCAGACGGCTAATCATCAATCGTGGGCATGTCAATAGGAAGATGATTAAAGATGAGGAAAACATGAGCGCCACGATTTTGACTTCCCTCTTTTCTCAGAGCCAGATCTCCCAGAGAGCGATCTGCTTCGGAGTGTCAAATAGTAGTGGTCCGTATTGGAACCTTGGACACATCCCAAACTTATAAGAAGTAAAGCTGGACCTTCACACCTTATATTGTTCAGTTTTTTTGGATAGCTCATCTTCGGATATAGGGGAAGGGGTGGCGTCACCGCGTGAGGTCCTGTGACCTTAGCTGTTTAACGGAGGAGAGCGTATTTCTGGTAAACTTTGGTCGATTTTTTCATTGAAAGGTTGCCCTGCTATGTAAAGGACTCACACGCAGAATTTTGGTAGTCCGCGCTACAATAGGCCATAAAAAAGTAGCCAAAGCATGCATAATCTGGGACCATTGCCTTTCTTGACACAAACTTCTAAGGCTACCCACTTGTTATCGAACAACATCCCTTACAAAACTACTCATCACATTCCTAACCAAGTGCGACGCATTTCCTAGAGGTTCTGAGGCATCTTGTGCCACCATCCGAGAATCGTACTTTTCTATGATTTGAAGAAACAATTGGAATAGCGCGCCTACTGGATCGCCTCTAGGCTTTATAGGCTATGGATGAAGGAGCAGGTTTTCATCCACAGAAGAATACCCTAACATCCCGAAACGTCGCAAAATTTAGTGGAAACAAGGTGAAATAGTCTGTCTGAAAAATCGCAAGAACTTTTGTCCCACCTAACAGTTTACGCCTGAGCGATGATTTACGAAAATTACCCACGTGATACCACTTCCCTCCCCACCCCCCCTCCCCCTTTCACCTGAATGTCTGCAAACCATGAGCATGTTGCTCCCTCACCATGCGCCGCCAAAAAAGGAGGGATCACTATGGTACGGCAGAAATTTGTGCACCTTTCCTTCTTCTTTATTGATAAATGAACCACCACATTGAACACAATACATTACAACAAATATGCCACCCTCTTTTCAACGAAGAATCCTCAAATAGTAAATCGCTCTCCCCATAGTGTTCTTTGCTTTGCCACACCAGGTTTTCAAATGGAACCTTCACTTATGGCTCAGTGTTTCGACCGTTTGCCTTTTCGAAGGCCTGATGGCTAGAAGCTCCCGATTCGTTTCCGAACGCACCTCCTCCCTTCTAGCGCTTCCGACATCCACCGATTGTGGAGAGCATAAGCTCACAACCACAGTTAGTAATGTTAGCACGTGAAAATGGAACTCATTCAGGTTTCCAGGGCACAGACAATGTTGTGATGCACCTAACCCATACTGTAGCTCACAGTGAGATAAGAAAATGAAAGTAAAAGTAGGCATTGTTCGGATACTTTAGAAATCAAGAGCTTCAAACCATCTTCAGACCTCTAAAAAGACAAAACGGTCGAAACGTTGGATCGCTTACAAAGGTCCCTCCTAAAAACAACGTTTCGCAATATAATGAACACAGCCGTAAAGAGTGCCGAGGTTACCTACAAGAAGAGTATAGAAATTTCGTTCTGATTTTACGTAAGATTAAGGACCGTAGGGGGCGATACCGTGTCCGAACATCCTGTTTCTTCACACTGCTCTCATTTCTTTTACAACTAATAAAAACGGGCACTACATTCTCGCACTCAATCCTGTGGCTCACACTTCACACAAAATCTAATGCACAATTGGTTTGGAGTAACAAGCAACATCTCTGAATTTGAAAAAAACGAACAGGATCACTAGTAATACTCTCCTTTACAGGAAGATTTATTTTTCTACTAACTTGTAAGGTTACTCCTCAAATGCACACCGTAAATAGACAGGAATCATTGCTCAAGAGATGAGACGCTCCGAACCAAAACTGGGATCTTTTACGAGTATATGAACTAACTCGGATATCTAAACCTAAGTTCAAAAACTTGAATTTTATCCGAAAATTCATGAGCAGGCTAATATGAGAAAATTCATGAGCAGGCTAATATGAGAAAATTCATGGGCAGGCTAATATATTATTAACAAAATATGATACGAACACTATATGTTAACATACATTAACATCCTTCTTAAGAATAAGTGATATGAAAAGTGAAGTTGTACATTCAGATTCATGTGAAATCTCCGATGACACAAATCCGACCGTAATTCATTTTCTTCCAGTTACGAGATCAGTGATGCAAATGTGAAAGATGTGGCGGAAGAGATATGATAAGAAATGATTATGTGAATTCCTAATTTGAAATATAAACATCCAAAAAACAGAAAATAAAAACCGATCAATCAACTACTTTCCGACACTTTTTGTCTACTAACTAACAATAAAGCGTATAGCAGCCATCTCGAACCTTGACCATGGGAAACAGTTGAATACGCCAATTTAAATCTCAACTTCATTCCACCGGCACCGACTGTTGCTTAATGATAAGATGACGCTGAAGAACATCGTAGAAATCGTCGTGAATGAACAATTCCCGCAAACTGTCAAACTCAAGCAAATGATCCCATATCCTCATCAGCTCCTGAAATGACACTACTGAATACTTTGCATAGGTGTGACATCACATTTTCGATCATTTAAGATCACCGTTAGAGGTAATGAGGGAAATGGAAGACAGCGTTCCTCAAATGGATGTGCGTTCAAGGCATCTACGATAACTTACATTAAGTACCAAACTTAATTTTGGCCGTTTTTTTTTTCGTTGAGAAAAAGGCATCTGTACAAAAATTGATATAAGCTACTTCAACCAAATCCTTTTCTGGAGCCTTTTCTCATTTTCCTGACTCTTTAATTATGCGTCGCGATAGAACTGTGCCATTGTCACAGCATTGAAATCACTAACCTATTTCCGTTCCAAATTTTCAAAATCGTGTAACAACTAGGCTGCTACAGCGATCTAAGCAGATCTTCAGGAAGCACTATGTCCGCTGATTACGCTGTAAGACCGCGTTCATACTTTGCGTAACCGACGCCGGCACCGGC
Source organism: Trichostrongylus colubriformis (assembly GCA_963978905.1). Taxonomy (NCBI): domain Eukaryota; kingdom Metazoa; phylum Nematoda; class Chromadorea; order Rhabditida; family Trichostrongylidae; genus Trichostrongylus; species Trichostrongylus colubriformis. The sequence goes on along the minus strand of OZ022259.1, from coordinate 5,780,032 downwards.
GGTGACGGCGTTCATCCGCACGACGGGAGCCACGAATTCGGATTCGGACCTTGGCAGTACAGTACCGAACTATGCATGATGATTCGTGAGCGAGAGCCCACGATTTCCAATTCGAATGTTGCCAAAGTGCCAAAAACGGAGCGCGTTATCAGAGTGACGCCTTCGCCGCCAGTGCCGGCGACAAGCAGATTGTTTTAACGCTGGGGTCGGTAACGCAAAGTATGGACGCGACCTGAAAGTGTTAGATTCCCTCCCGAGCTGCAAATGTGTTTTCTAGACAATTTCTGCACACGCTGCTAAAATCCTTGAAGCGAGTGAATTGAGTTGCAATCTTCACTCACTGTCACTACCCTTTTTCGTGTAAATTCCTTGTTTGAATTGTCCTTTAGTGCCCCTAGAGAGTATCATTATCCTCCCTCCCTTATCCTCCTGAATGCAGTGCAGTAATGACTGCAGTTTTGATGCTTACCATGGATTTGTCTACGACTTCTTACGTGTGGAATTATTACAGTAGATCACTTTTGGTCGGTAGTCACAGTGCACACAGAATATTCTTTCCTGCGCCTTGCTGGCGAATAAACAGTGATTGCTGATTGGGACAATTTGTGTGGCAACCACTTCTCTTCATTTTAGACTTTCCCCAATGCATGTGGGCAATTTATAGTAATCAGTTTAATAACTCCGAACTCGTCTGCGAGCTTATGTCCAACAATGCAAGCAGTTGTCAGGCTTTCGAAAACATTCTTCTTCGATATTATTTTTGAATCGTTCAAACGATAGTAGTAGTTGAGGTGCGACATGGCCTGATCTCCTTAAGCTCCAACTTTGTTCTATAGGCCCATAAGATTTTATCTTCATGTCGAACAACCGGAGATCTGGATATCAAAAATGCAATTTCGTGTGCCTTATTAGTTGAGCACTACTAAAAAGAGAGAAATAAGTATACACAGGTGGAAACTATATAATTTGTTTGCAAAGGTCAGAACCGTTTGTTAACCTAGGCTTTTTGTGAGCAAATGTCGTTAGTCAGAATTTTAAGTTTACCACCTAATACAAAAAACATATGTTGTGTGACAGACTTACATTCCTCCGCTTCTTTGGTATGGGTTTCTTGCACTTCCGTATGTTTATCAATTGAACAGCCATATAATGCATCCAGAAGCAATTTGACTTTGGATTGAATGCCAGCCAATCACCTCTGTACAATATAATAGTGGAATCGCAAATGAATTACTACAAAAATTAAACAGCACATTCATCCAAGAGTAATTTTTCGCTCCCAGTGTAACCTACGCTAGCGCCTATTAGGTACTCTTTTCACTTACCTCCCAATTACCTACATGCTTATTTGGTACCCTTTTTATTTTTTCTAATTATTACTTAGGTTAAAACGTCCGCAAAGAACAACCCCGTTATTTCTTCTCACTATCCATACAAGGTCATGCTTGGGTCAAGAAATACTGAACGGAGAGGATCATCTTCGACCCGCTGGAGGAGAGTGGTTGTAATAGTATAAGCCACAGCGAGTGTGAGCACGTAGTGATTACACCTAGTCATCCAATTGCACTCGAATATACTAGGGTTCAAATGAAGACGGACAAAAACAGCAGCCTTTGAAAATGTACCAACTTGCAAAACCGAAAGACTAATGACTAAAGGTCCATCCATATGTAAAAAGGGTACTGTATTGACAATGGAGGTCTAAGGCTGATCGAATTACCGCAAAATAGCAGACCGCGACGCACACTACAGTAGTTGCACGCGCACTTATAGTTGTTCGAATATCTTCTTCCGACTTATTCTTTTCAGTTCGTTCATTCGTGTGAGCATAATAAGAACTGTGCTCGGTTGACTGGGCCAATCCAAAGGGATCGATAAATCACACCGCTATATATGGACACTACGGAAATATTCGAGTGCATAAAAGGGCTTTTAAGCTTGAGCAAATGCCATACACACACCAGAATGCTGGAGAACAACGTACTCATTCGATTTCCGCATCATTCTGTAGATATCGAACTGGTAATCACCATCACCAGCGAAAAGCTCTTCATCATTTTCGAGATTTCGGAATATTGTGGTTCCTTCTGAAAGAACAGTTTTTGACTTGGTAGGTCCCTTCCGAAACTCGCCGTCATACCTAGCTAATTCTGACGCAATTTTTCAAGTTTTAATGCATCTAAAGCTAGCAGTTAGAAGTCGCGGTTTTCCGTGGTCTCAAAAAAAAGGTTTTAACAGCGTCTGCAGTGGAAAAAACTTCTTAAAACATTGTATGTGGAAGAAATAGCACATTGGTCGCCACAAAATGTTAATCGACTAATCCAAGAAGCCACGACAGATACAAGTGAAGTCACAGGAAATAGTTTATGTGCAAAACGGCGGAAACACTCTGCCTAAATTAATTCACGTATCATTTTTACCGTCTTTCCCTCCTTTTCATCCTCTATCTCGCGATCCCAAAAGTATTCTCTTAGCTCGTTTCTTGAGCATTAGTACCTTCCCAACTATATATTTTACACGTTTGCTTGGTTTGCAGTCCCTGTTTTCATCTCTCTCTGGATCGGCGCCTTTCTTAACATTTCAATTCCTTCGCTATTTCTGTCACAAAAGCGAGTTTCATAAGGTTTCTGATACACGCCAGCGATGGCTGAAGATGAACCGGCACTTTCTTCGCGGATCCGTCAGTAAGCGGAGGACACATGGCAAGTGATAGGTAATGGAGCCTTCAAGAACCTCTCAACTCATTCACTATATTAAATTTTCACTACATTTCTCTTTGGATGTTCGCAACCCATCGCTGTAAAGGTGAGGTGAATCAGTGAGAAGATAATGTAAATTCAAGAAAACGAACCTTTGCTCATGCGACTTAGCGTGAAATCGATTAGATTAACTTTCAATCCATATGAGCGAAGTATCATATCACCTCCACCATATCGGTATCTGATAAATTTCAAAAATAGAATTCTTCCAAAATGAGGAATTTATTACGAAGAGAAAGCTCATCACAGTTACGTTTCGTTAAACCTATGGATAACTGTAAGGTCGCGTTCACACCTTGCGCACCGGAGCTGACACCGTCGACCACGTTGGCGGCACATGGTTTTGCTGCCGTCGGCGCTGCTGCGCAAAGTATGAACGTAACCTAAGGAATGAAAAGGAAACATACTCCAAATCTCCATCGCTTTCCAAAACGAGAGCGTTCCCAATATGCAAATCTCGGTGTTCGAATTCTAGTCGCTCTTCTGCAACAACCAGTGAAACGGCAATTTGCAGCAGCACTGACATCACTTGATCTTCGTTCTTCATCTTAGAAGGGTTATAATAGTAGTTCTCAGAAATACACCCATCTTCGATGTCTAATATTACCTGGTAATGTTCGAGATCAACACCTCCCATAACCATACCCATTGCTATGAATAACTGCTGTTCACTGGCATAACTATCAGGAGGATCATTCTCAGATCCTTTCGCTTCATCGTATTCATTCCACGCAGCCATGAACTCTTCCGGATACATTCCTGCAGAAAATATCTAATGAACATTTCTTCTGTCGAATCCGTTTACACAATGTAGAGCAAACTACCTCTGACCACACGAGTATTGAGCAGTTCAATGAAATTTGGAGTGCTAAAGTCGGCAGAAGGATTGAACAAAGCGGAAAGCTCACGGTTGATAAGAATCTGAAAATAAAATCGTGGCAAAGCATTGGTAGACCTGCCATTCCTTTGATCAAAATGGAGTTGAGCGAGGTTTTCGGAGTATTTAGACTACCGACCTTTTTTTTTCCTTTTTTTTTTCGTATGACTTTCCGCCCCATATTCCCGATTTATCAAATCAAAGAGATACAGCGCGTCTCATAATTTTCCTGTGCACCAACTGACCAGCTAATGTAAGGAAAATATTTGTTAAAATTGGTATAGAGGAGAACAAAGAGACAAGAACTCAGGCGCCCAGAAGTGTTCTGCCAAGATGCTTGTCGGGGTGATGCTTATGTTATTTTAGAGATTTCAGAAGCTTTTCAAATGCACTTCGCGGTCATTTGCTTCAACTGTTACACGCACTTCACTGTGATTTTGTTCAAATGAAAAAATTTCCACGAGTTGAACCGTTGGAGGCATCCCATCGTGGCCAACGACCTCTGGTGGGGTACACCATGCCGAAAGGTGGATTTGGGGTTCAATGATGACAAGCTGATGGTTTCCGTCAATTTCGGCATAAAGCTTGCGTGAACGTTAACATGAAGAACACGCTGCTAGACACATGAAGCATTGGCCTCACTGCTACTGGGGAAGAATACTTGGTGAGTTAAGAGGCATGATGCTCTAGACTGAAGAATCAAACTGATTCAAAAGTGCTGCAGACCCCATCTGTCCGAATTCATCACTTTCCGAGAATTCGTCAAACCTCTCAAAACTTGATTCCATTGATCTCCTGCCAGGGTGCTCAACTAAAAGCAAGGGCTCTCGAGTCAGTCAACCTAGATGAGCTACATGAAACAGCCGTGAGAAAGATTTGAGAAGGAATGTGTGGAAAAGCTTGCGTGTCAAGTGCGGTTGAGTGGTGACGAGACTTTAAGCTCGTATTCTTGTCGGGGCAGGGCACCTTATGATATGAATGCTGTGCCTTGTTATATATTACTAGATGTGAGTGAAGTTATGAATGGGCTGATTTCTTATTTACTCTATTGACGCCAACAAAATATTACAGCACAGTGGCTCCGGTGATTCTGGTACACCCTGTAGCTCATTCCTGATAAAACTGAGACGATTCACTGCAAAATCATTCATATAAGCTCAGAACACCGGAACGCGGGAAATACCACCACCAGGGGCACAGAAGGTGGGGGAGGAGAGGGGAGGGTCGTACCTGCACAGGTCACACACAGGTAAGCACTAAAATCTAAACTTTCAAAAAAAAACGGATGAGAAGAGAATGGTATTTCATAGCGAACCCTTGTGAAGAAATGTGTAATTATATCCTTTTGCTTCAGGTAAGGATGCACAGCAATAAAACACATTGCAAGTATACAATCAGGCAACAGTTACTGGTTTTGTAGAGGTCAAAAAAGATGGAGGGGCCTTTTCATATCCCCGTAGAAGAAGGGGGTCGTACTAAAGCGACTATGATTCTCGACCCTTAGGAGTACCCTGACCACCATCCTCCCTACTTCCTCATACATTCCTGATGCGATAACAACGAATCTTATATCTATCTGCCTATAACGTCTTCGACACAGTAGAAACGCCTAAATTGTCTCTTGCTCTCTATATGTTGTCTTCTGATCACACTACTACTCTGCTGTAGCGATTCCACTAATATCGGAAATATATTGGGTAGTCTAAAAAGTTTTTTTGTATTTTCAAATACCGCTTTTTCCCTTCAAACTGTTTTCCAGCAATCTCTTCTGTACATGCACATGTAGTACAAGTCCACACGCATATATAGGTATTATTGTCTTCCATCTCCCGGATAACCCTTTTCGGCAAAATAAGCATATCAACGGTCAACCTCATTTTCAATACAAAAATTATAAAGAAATTTTTCCTTGAATGGCGTTAGACAGGGAAAGGAAAAGGTGATAATCCAATGGAGCAAGATGAGGGCTATAAGATGAATGGGGCAGCAATTTTTATCCAAGGGCAGCAATTTTTATCCAAGCTCGATAATTTTTTGGCGAGTCATTTTGTCACTAGTGGTAAAAATTTTTTTAAATTTTTTCTTTTGAAAAATTCTCGAGCTTGGATACAAATTACTGCCTTATAGCCCTGATCTTGCTCCATCGGATTATCACCTTTTCCTTTCCCTGTCTAACGCCATTCAAAGAAAAAAAAATTGGAATTGAAAATGAGGTGACTTTTGATACTTTTATTTTGCCGAAAAGGGTTATCCGGGAGATGGAAAACAACAATACCTATAGATGCGAGTGGACTTGTACA